>CM037595.1:110632778-115741974 GCA_021018995.1 Chloranthus sessilifolius
ATCTCACATTATGATCGTTTGACCAAAAGTCAACAAGTACACCGTGAAAGAATTTCCAATCTCGAGGTTAAGGTCCAAACCCTCATTTGAGGGAGTGATGATCCGAACCGCGAGGGAAACTCTAATTATCATAGGTGAATATTTTAGGTATTATAATCCAAAATTATTTTTCGGGTTTGTGATTGCAACCCGTATAAGTATCGAATTCGTGGTTTGCAATCCGAGTGTACTAGGAGTTATGCCCAGCGTCATACCCACGTGGCTTAACTATTTCTAAGTACGCAAGAGATTGGGTATGAGTCGTAACACGTAATTCCAAATTGCAACCATAAATCCTACTTAGGAGGGGCCGTAGCTCTTATCCTAAGGGTACAAATTGCAACCATGAATTCTACTTAGGAGGAGCAGTAGCTCTTATCCTAAGCGTATCTCTTTTAGGCAAGGGTCGTAACCCTTATCCTAAAAGTCTTAATCCTAACCTATTCCTCCCGTCCACTTTTAAAAAATAAAAAAATAATAAAAAAAGAAGAAAAGAATAGCCAAAATCTCATAGATACCCTAAAGTCTTTTGTTAGAAGAGTTGGAGATATTTTCGGCAGAGGTCTCGTGTCAGAATTTTCGGGATCCCTTACAATGAGGACGGGTCTGCTATTTATAGATTTATGGTAGCGGTGATAGAAGTTACGATCCTACGGTTCCGTAAGGTTTTCATAAAATAAATGGTTGAGAGAGTTGCGTAAGTTTTCGTCTTCACGCGGATCGAGAAAGATTCTTCTCACGTACGTCATTCTTTTCTCATAACCGCCTAAGTGACTAAGTATATTTTCTATCCACCTAGGTAGATAAGTATTTTTCTATTCACCTAGGTGGATAAGTATTTTTCTAGCCATCTAGGTGACTACGTATATTTTTCTAGTCATCTAGGTGGATAAGTACTTTTCTATCCACATAGGTGGATAAGTATTTTTCTATCCATCTAGGTGGCTAGGTATATTTTCTAGCCACCTGGGTGGATAAGTATTTTTCTATCCACCTAAGTGACTACGTATATTTTCTAGCCACCTAGGTGGATAAGTATTTTTCTATCCACCTAGGTGGATAAGTATTTTTCTAGCCACCTAGGTAACTACGTATATTTTCTATCCAGCTAGGTGGATAAGTATTTTCTATCACCTAGGTGGATAAGTATTTTTCTAGCCAGCTAGGTGGCTAAGTATATTTTTCTAGTCACCTAGGTGGATAAGTATTTTTCTATCCACCTAGGTGGATAAGTATTTTTTCTAGCCAGCTAGGTGACTAGGTGTATTTTCTATCCACCTAAGTGGATAAATATTTTTCTAGCCAGCTAGGTGGCTAGGTATATTTTCAAGCCACCTAGGTGGATAAGCATTTTTCTATCCACCTAGGTGGATAAGTATTTTTCTAGCCACCTAGGTGACTACGTATATTTTCTATCCACCTAGGTGGATAAGTATTTTTCTAGCCAGCTAAGTGGATAGGTATATTTTCTATTCACCTAGGTGGATAAGTATTTTTCTATCCAACTAGGTGGATAAGTATTTTTCAAACAAGCTAGGTGGCTAGGTATATTTTCTAGCCACTTAGGTGGATAAATATTTTTTAGCCAGCTAGGTGGTTAGGTATATTTTCTATCCACCTAGGTGGATAAGTATTTTTCTAGTCAGGTAGGTGGCTTGGTATATTTTCTAGCCACCTAGGTGGATAAGTATTTTTCTATCCACGTAGGTGGATAAATATTTTTCTAGCCACCTAGGTAACTACATATATTCTCTATCCACCTATGTGGATAAGTATTTTCTATCCACCTAGGTGGATAAGTATTTTTCTAGCTAGCTAGATGGCTAAGTATATTTTTCTAGCAACCTAGGTGGATAAGTATTTTTCTAGCCAGCTAGGTGGTTAGGTATATTTTCTATCCACCTAGGTGGACAAATATTTTTCTAGCCACCTAGGTGGATAGGTATTTTTCTAGCCAGCTAGGTGGCTAGGTATATTTTCCAGCCACCTAGGTGGATAAGTATTTTTCTATCCACCTAGGTGGATAGGTATTTTTTTAGTTACTTAGGTGACTACGTATATTTTCTATCCACCTAGGTGGATAAATATTTTTCTATCCACCTAGGTGGATAGGTATTTTTCTAGTCACTTAGGTGATACGTATATTTTCTATCCACCTAGGTGGATAAGTATTTTTCCATCCACCTAGGGGGATAAGTATTTTTCTAGCCACCTAGGTGACTACGTATATTTTCTATCCACCTAGGTGGATAAGTATATTTCTAGCCACCTAGGTGACTTCGTATATTTTTCTAGCTACCTAGGTAGCTAAGCATACTTTTCTAGTCAGCTAGGTGTCTGACATAGCTTAGGACTTTAAATCCTATTTAGAGTAGGACTTTAAATCCTATTAATTTATTCTATCTGATTTTTAAGGCTAAGTGGAAGAAGAAAGAGTTCCCAATTCCAAAATTTTCGAGTCAACAGGTGCCTCCTCGATTTTTTATTAATTTTTTTTTTTCCTCATGCGAGTAGGAGATAACATATAAACATACCTATATTGTTTACGTTACCAATGTACCTAAGTACAAACCTTACGCAGTTTATCCTCGTGCGAGTAGGAGATAACATATAAACATACCTATGTTGTTTACATTAACAATGTACCTAAGTACAAACCTTACGCAGTTTATCCTCATGCGAGTAGGAGATAACATATAAACATACCTATGCTGTTTACATTAACAATGTACCTAAGTACAAACCTTACGCAGTTTATCCTCATGCGAGTAGGAGATAACATATAAACATACATATAGATAGTAACGCTTTAGAAAGCGACCATTAATAGGAGGAGATTCATTTCCTTCTGCATCAACCAATATATAAGCGCCATTTGAATAGACAATTTCTATTACAAAAGGTCCTTCCCATTTAGGCTCAAATTTCCCTAGAGTTTTCCGGGTAACAATCATAGGGCGACGAACAGTAAGGACCAGGTCCTCTTTCTTAAAGGATCGTCGCTTTACCTTTTTTTCGAATGAATTTGACATGCGAGCACGGTATGCCTCCAAGCTTTGCTGGGCTTTGAGCCTACGCTCATCCAAGGCTTCAAGTTCTGAGAACCTAAGTGCGGCATTTTGCTCTTTGGTGAGATTGTGAGTTAATGCTACTCTTAAAGAAGGAATCTGGACCTCTAAGGGTAATAATGTTTCACCTCCAAATACTAATGCATATGGAGTGGCCTGTGTAGGAGTACGATGAGTCGTTCTGTAAGCCCATAAGGCTTCCTGCAATCTTTCATGCCAGCCACGTTTATTTTTAGCAACTGTCTTTTTCAATAATTTGACCAATGTCTTGTTAAAAGCTTCCGCCAAGCCATTTGCAAATGAGTTGTAAATCGTAGAGTAACATTATTTTATTTGATACTTAGCGCAAAACTTGTTTATCACTTTATTCTTGAATGGTGTGCCGTTATCATTAACGATACGAGAAGGAATCCCGTATCGGTAAATGATATGTGTACATATGAAGTCTGCAACTGTGTTGGCTTTAACCTCTTTGAGTGCTACTGCTTCTGCCCATTTCGAAAAATAATCGGTTGCAGCTGATAGAAACTTATGTCCAGCAGATGATGGGGGGTGTATTGGACCTATGATGTCCATACCCCATTCTTCAAAAGGCCAATCATTCACCATAGTCGACCAATAGTAGCCTAAATGTTTCAATCGGGTATGTAGCTTAGGGCCTGATTGATGTGCTCCACAAATACCGGCATGCACTTCTTGCATAGCTTGTTGAGCTTCTTCAGTTGAAAGACATCTTAATAGGATATTATCGAACGATCTCTTATATAGAGTATCATTGAAGTATACAAATCAACTCACCCTTCGACGAATTTCAGCTTTGTGGCGTGCCTCATAAGGCAGTCTTCCATGTTAAAGATATTCTATAAGTTCTTGCCTCCAATCTAGTTTCTCAACTTCAAAAGCGGATATAATATTAACCGAATTTGCATGTTCGATTTGGCATCTCCTCATGATGGAAGGTAAGACCCTTTTCCCTACGACTCTTATTTCGACAACTTCATCATTTTTACAAGCCAGAGATGCTGCAAGTTTTGAGAGAGCATCAGCTTGATTATTTTGAGTTCGTGGGATATGCATAATCCGTATATTCTCGAACTGTGGAAGGAGTTCTTGGATCTTCTGATGATATGGTATTAATTCTGTTTTTCTAACTGCATAAGATCCTTCTAACTGTTTTATGACAAGCTGAGAATCCCCAAATGCATCAAGGGTGTAAATGGTCATGTCTAAGGCTAATTCTAAACCAATGACTAATGCCTCATATTTGGCAGCATTATTAGATAGAGATTCTGTTAATGTGAAGGAATACGGAAGCAACCCATTACTTGATGTAACAAATACAATTCCAGCGCCTACTCCTGCCGCTTGAGAAGCTCCATCAAAATATAATTTCCATCTTTGTGTTATTTCAGCATAATATACTTCTTCATCTGGTAGGTCTTCGGATAACGGTAAATTCCCTGGAATCGAATGAGCAGGTAGAAAATCGGCTAGGGCTTGCCCTTTTACAGCTTTCTGATGTACAAAAGTTATGTCAAACTTTGACAAGAGTAAAAACCATTTAGCAAGTCTCCCTGACAAAACTGGTTTTGTCATGAGAAATTTTAACGGATCCCTTCTACTTATCAAGCGGATTGGATGATCTAGCAAATAATGTCGTAGTTTTTGCGAGGCAAAGACAAGAGCTAAGCAATTCTTTTCGATAAATGAGTAATTTCCTTCGGCCCCTACGAGTGTTCGGCTGAGGTAATATAGGGCGTTTTCCTTACCGTCTTTGTTCTCCTGAGCTAACAAAGCCCCAAGCGAGTTATCCATGACTGCTATATATAGGATTAAATGTTTCCCTTTAATTTGAGCTCCAAGATCAAGGATGCAATAAATATTCTTTCAAACTATCAAAAGCCCTTTGACAATCTTCATCCCATTCGAATGGGATTCCTTTCTTCATCAGACAAGAGAATGGTTGACATCGTCCTGAAAGATTTGAAATGAAGCGTCGGATATACGCGAGTCTTCCCTGTAGTCCTTTTAATTCACGAATGTTCTTTGGAGGTGGCATTTCTATGATGGCCCTGGCTTTCGCTAGATCAACTTGTATACCTCCATGTTGAACAACAAATCCGAGAAACTTCCCTGAAGTGACTCCGAAAGCGCATTTTAGAGGATTCATTTTCAAGTTGTACTTTCGGAGTTTACAAAATACTTGATATAGGTGGGCCAAGTGATCACCTTTATTCTTTGATTTTACTACAAGGTCATCTACATAGCATTCAACTGTTTCGTGTAGCAATTCCTTAAATATCTTCGTCATTGCACGTTGATAAGTAGCTCCAGCATTTTTTAATCCAAATGGCATGGCTTTATAGCAAAAGATCTCCCTTGGGGTTCGGAAAGTTGTTAGTTCTTCATCTGCAAGTGTCATTCGTATTTGGTTGTAGCCAGAGTATCCATCCATGAAGGACATGGCTTCACAACCGACAATGGAATCAATCAAGAGTTCTGAAATAGGCAAGGGGAATTCATCCTTGGGACATGCTGCATTGAGATCTCTGAAATCAACACATACCCTAATATGACCATTCTTCTTCTTGATCAGGACTACGTTAGCAACCCATGTCGGATATTTGACTTCACGGATAAAGCCGGCATTGACTAACATGTCGATTTCTGCTTCTACCTTTACGGTTATATCTGGATGAAGTCGCCTTTGAGCTTGTTTAACGAGTTTGATGTCAGGATTGACAGCTAATTTGTGAGTGGCAATTTTGACATCTAACCCTGCCATATCATGATATGTCCATGCAAACACATCTTGATTCTTCTTTAAAAAATCGGCATAAGTTGTTAATTCCTCTGCAGAGAGTGCGACACTCACATAAGTAATCTGAGGATCTTCAAGAGTTCCCAAGTTGACCTCTTGTAGGTCGTCAACGGTGGTTTGTATCCCTTCTTCAAACTGATGAGGAGCGGGAATAGGCTCTTCCGAGGCTGGGATAGAGATCATATAGGATCCGAGATATTTTGTGCTTGAGACCACCTTTTAATGGATGTAAATATCCATCGTTATAGGCTGCTCGTTTCTGTGCACGAGATGGTATCGCATCGAAAGGTGCAACCATTCCTATTCCATCTTTTAGACGTCCCTCCTTTCGAGAGATCATATCCCATTTTTTTCATCATATTCGTAGCCTTTTTGCTGTATCGTGTAAATTGAAGATGTTCTTTCGAATCCTTATAATCTGACTGGATGGGTACCGAATTAACTTGGGTGAGTGGTTTGGTGAAAGAGTCCAGTAGAGGGGAACTAGGTTTCAAGTTTTGGGATAAATTTTTAACAATTTTGATACGAGAGTTGGCTTTTGGAGGGATTGTTTTCTTATTAAGAATGATTTTTCTCCGAGGTTGGGAATAAGGAGCTGAGATGAAGGGTAAATAGGTTTCCTTCGGGGTTTTAAAGGAAACAAATTTCTTTTTAGATCGATTTCTTTTAAAAGGGATAGTTTCCTTAACAGGAGTTTTAGAACTTGCCTCCTATGAGTTTTGTCTAAGTGGCGAGGACTCTGATAATGGTGAGTACTCATCTAATAACTCGAAGTCACTAGTGTGTGTAGATGAAGTAGATATTTCATATAATTTTGCATCAGCAAAATGAGCTTCATCTGGGTGGAAGGGTTGTGGATCAGCTACTACCCGTTTTTGCTGGCCATTATGAAAATATTTAAAACATTGATGGAGTGTGGATGGAACAACTCCACATTGATGTAACCAGGGTCTTCCCAACAACGCATTATATGATGTATTAGCATCGATCACATGGAACTGGATCTTAGAGGAAAGTTCTTCGATATCTAATCGTAAGTGAATAGATCCTAAGGTTCCTTGTTTATTTTGATTGAAACCTTGAATCATGAGGGTACTGGGTGAGAGGTCTTTAACTGTTCGTCCCACTTTATGTAACACATGCAGTGGTAATAAATTTACAGCAGACCCGCCATCTATCATAAGTCTCGCAAGGCGAACATCTTCAAGTGGGCCCGATATAAAGAGGGGTCTATTGTGTAACTTAAGTTTGGTTTCGAGATCATCATCAGAAAATGTGATCGTACAGACTAAGTCTTCCAAGCTAGTCCCTACCCGACAAACTTCCTCGATGGGCTTGTCCAGGTTAGAGAGTTTTTATCAGCATTTTCCTTAAACTACTAGATAAACAAAGTGCATCATACACCGAAAGCAAAGCAGACACTTTCTTTAAATGAGAGAGTACATAATTTACATCAGGATTTTCTTTTTCTTTGCCTTTATCGGTATTCTTGGAGTTTTTGTCGAATAACGACGTTTCTCCTTGCTTAGTTGTCTTATCGGCACCTTCTGCACCCTTGGGTGGTGATACAGTTTCTGTAGACGAAACATAATGATTCTTTGGCTTACGTCGATAAGGTATAACTGGGCGATCGGTACGTTGCTCTATAGCATCTACCTCTTCAATCTGAGTCATGTTGCAAGGAGCAACATTATTAGATTCAACTAGCTCTTTTTTTCGTGGAATAACCACTTTACGCCAGCCTTCATTATCAGACAAGTTGCCTTCAGAAGCATCCGATGAAAATGAGCAGTTAACGACATCCTTCATGCGAATATCTTTAATCTGACTCTTGTTAACATTGATTTGAGATTTTGATTCTTTCTGTTGGGCTTTGTCATCGCTATCAACAACGTCTGGTTCTTGTTGGTTCCTGAACGTTTTAGAACATTCGAGAGGTATGTAATCTCCCAACGTGAGTGGCTGTAATTCTTCCATTTCCACTTCGAATGATGACGATGAAAAGGAAATTATCATCGGTTCAAATTTTATCTTCTGTACTTTCTTCGACAATTTCATAGGTTCCGGTTGAATCTTCTTTCCTTTCTCCCGTTCTCTACGATCCTTCAGCATTTGGAGTGTAGTAAAATTCGAAGGAGCCTTTTTTATTTCTCTTTTTACCTTCTCCACAGATTTCTTTAAATTTGCAGACGTTTCTAATGGAACTTCGACTTTGGGCGTTCTCTTCTACTTAGGAATCACATGCCAACTCCCTTTCCTCATAATCAGGCGATTCTGCCATTTATGACTCTTGCCAATTAAACTCGCACGCTTACCTTGAGCTTCTTCTATAAAGGATTTGGTATCACAACCCCAGTTCCATTCTGAGAGAGAAGTTTTCTTTTTCCATAAGTCTTTGATTCCTACTTGTTGTATCTGTGCTTGCCGTCTATTGTATGCTAGCGCCTTTTCCCATGGATCATCTTGCAAAGGAATTATACCTGACGGACGAGGTGTCGGTGCATCTTGTAAAGGGACTGAACCTACCGGACGAGGTGGTGGTGTTTTCCTCCATTCTCGGGTATCATCGTCAATCCATCCTGATGTGCCTCCAGTAACAAGATGTTGATAATCGAGTAAGCCATTTTTCTGCATCAGTTCTTTCAAGAAACAAGTTGCTTCACTTTCTATCAGTACTTTCTTATTTCGGGCAGTATCCCTCTATTTCCATTCTCTCTTCCTGCGCCGGCTAATATAGTGGGCAGGGCCTACTTCATCCTCGGATAACGACGAATCAGAGTCCTTCCAGGATGGAATGAACTCATGAAGTTCCGAAAGTGCAGAGTTCGGATTTTTTTCAAGGATAGGAACTGGTGGAATATCCCTGAAGGTGATCATATTTGTCATGGCAATGCTATCATTGTCTTGTTTAGGAGATTCTGGAGTAAAGTAATGTCTCCAGAATCAAGAAGACTTTGGACCTTATCTTTAAATATGAAACAATCTTTCAACGTGTGTCTTAACACACGATGATATTCACAGTATAGTGGATCATCTGTTTTATTTTGCTCTTCAGGTCTGCGGGATTTTGGTAGCTGTATAATTCCACCGTCAATGACGTCATCGAAGATGCCCTCGACGTCTTCATTTTTAAATGAATACTTTTTATCTTTCCTTTCTTTCAGAGATTGGCCTTAGACCAGCTTGATCTCTAAGGGGGTGCAAAACTACTATTAGCTCCACCTACTTTGTTTGATCGATTGTTTTCGGATTCTTCTATTCGCTTGGTTACAGTGAATTGATAACGATCTCTGGTGCCGATTGCTATTGTCGCCGGATAAGATGTAGATGTTTTTGTCCTTCGTTCTGTTCCTCTGGGAGAATCCTTTCGGTTTCCCCTTGAGTTTAAGCCGATGAAACTTTCTAGTTCTGAAGTTCGTGTAGCGAGATCTTCGAAACTCATGGAATGTCCATAGTAAGGGACTGCTAATTCTTGTCTCATACCAGCCAGGCACGTTTGTACTGCTTCTTCTTCTTCAAACTTGTGCTTGCAATGGATGTTAAGGTTTCTCCACCGTGTAATGTAATCGACGACCCTTTCATTTGGTCGTTGCTTCAATTGTGATAACTCGACGACCGCTACGGATCTCTGAGTACTAAAGAATCTCTTCAGGAATGCCTCTTCCATGTCTTTCCAGGTCGATATTGACTCGGGTGGAAGCCTCGTGTACCATGTGAATACAGCTCCCTTAAGAGTCTGCACAAATTGTCGCAAAAGCAAAGCGTCGCTTTTTGAAGTGTCACCACAAGTTGAGAGGAAGTGGGCCAAATGCTCAAGTGGGGCACCACTGCCGCTATACTGGGAGAACTTTGGTTGTCTGTACTCAGGTGGAAACGGGACTTCATCAATTTCTGACAGATATGGCTTGCGATATGTCTGGGAGCTATCCGACACTTTCCGATAACCTTTAAGATTCTCGAAAATTAGGCTATGTACTTTGTTGAGGGATATATTTTCTTCAGTCTCTTTTCGATTATTCTCTCTCAATCAGCACAGCTATCTGTGCATCACGAGCTGCAATTGTTTGACGCATCTGTTCTAGCTGTTCAAGGATGTTGGCACTTTCTTCTGTTGTCAAAACCATCACTGGAAGTACCGTAGGGATGTCTGAACTCACTAATCTTACAGATGATCCGTCGAGATTGGATTGAAGGGAGCTCGAGGAACGAGGGGTGATGGGTGATGAAGAAATAATCCGGACATGTGATTTAGTCAGGTTGGCTATCTCAAGTGATTGCGGGGAATTCATCGGATATGACTGATTAGACCTCGGAGTTCCTGGTGGACTCACCGACGCTGATTGCGATTGGACCTCAGGGAATTCATCTTCAGAAAAGATAGAGTCTGAATCCCCATAAAGTGGGTTGTCAGTACTAGTGAAGGACTTGGGAGAATCCAGTTCTTCTTGTTGAGCATATTTCTCCTCCAGATTAGCTCGTGCCATAAGACGGGTTGATCGGCGGAGTATGGCTTCCTCAGTTTGAGGTCGAGCCCGCATCACACAACGAACTCCTGATGAAGAGGAGTGAGCAACATTCTTTCCAAATGCCATTGAATTGTTTGATGGAGTAAATTCGGTGAATATCTGCATGGAAGAACCAGCCTATTAAAATGAAAAATCATGGAATAACCAAAGCTTTATAGTTTATTATACCCACATTTTATTTCAGAGAATTTGTTTTATTAAGTAGCTTAAAGATGAGAGAAGTGGATCCCACCGGGCGTGCCAGAAATTTGTAAACAATAAATTTGCGCATGATATAAATCTAACACAAATCAATCATAACAAATTTCCCCTCGCTAGGAGAGGGTTTTATTAAAATGGCGGACCTTGCACTTCCGGGTATCGTAGTCGATTCCCCGTTAATTACATCAAAATTGAATACCTCTGATTAAAAGCTACTAAATAAAAATAATAACGTAATTACATCTCTGAAATAAACAAACCAAAATTCTAATTCTAAGTCTTCATCGACATCTTCAATCCGTCATAAGATAAATGCATAGCAGACTATCTTCATCGGAAATTTGCGAAATATGAAATAGGAGACGACGGATGGGAGAGCCCCTCCTCCAAAAGTCGGTTCCATTTGATTAAAAAGCACGAGTCATCACCGAATCAACAAACTCGTGGACGAGTCTTAAAACGAATTCTTGTTCTCTGGTCTCAAAGATGAGTTCGAATATCAAATTCATTATTCGGGCAACTGATTATCAAAAGAGTTATCACTTTCAGTGATAGTGTCTAATTATGAGTTAGATATCGTCAAATTTCTTAAAATTTGATGTCATGGATAATTTTATAATGATTTCACCATTGGATTTGACCAAATTCATAAGATCTGGTCAATACATAATAAATCTACCGTTGAATCTTATTACGATTTTGTATTATGACCATTTGACCGAAAGTCAACGATTCTATCATTAGATTTGACCAGATTCATAAGATCTGGTCAGTACGTAATAAATCTATCGTTGGATCTCGTTACGATCTCACATTATGATCGTTTGACCAAAAGTCAATGATTCCATCGTTAGATTTGACCATATTCATAAGATCTGGTCAATACGTAATAAATCCACCGTTGGATCTTGTTACGATCTCACATTATGATTGTTTGACCAAAAGTCAACAATTCTACCGTTGGATTTAATCACATTAATAAAATATGATCAATATGTGATAAATTCACCGTTAGATCTCATTATGATCTCACATTATGATCGTTTGACCAAAAGTCAATAAGTACACCGTGAAAGAATTTCCAATCTCGAGGTTAAGGTTCAAACCCTCATTTGAGGGAGTGATGATCCGAACCACGAGAGAAACTCTAATTATCAGAGGTGAATATTTTGGGTATTATAGTCCGAAATTATTCTTCGGGTTTGTGATTACAACCCGTATAAGTATCGAATTCGTGGTTTGCAATCCGAGTGTACTAGGAGTTATGCCCAAGGTCATACCCACGTGGCTTAACTATTTCTAAGTACGCAAGAGATTGGGTACGAGTCGTAACACGTAATCCCAAATTGCAACCATAAATCCTACTTAGAAGTTACGATCCTACGGTTCCGTAAGATTTTCATGAAATGAATGGTTGAGAGAGCTGCGTAAGTTTTTGTCTTCACGCGGATCGAAAAAGATTCTTCTCACGTACGTCATTCTTTTCTCATAACCGCCTAAGTGGCTAGGTATATTTTCTATCCACGTAGGTGGATAAGTATTTTTCTATCTACCTAGGTGGATAAGTATTTTTCTAGCCACTTAGGTGACTACGTATATTTTCCTAGCCATCTAGGTGGATAAGTATTTTTCTATCCAGGTAGGTGGCTAGGTATATTTTCTAGCCACCTAGGTGAATAAGTATTTTTCTATCCACTTAGGTGGCTAGGCATATTTTCTATCCACCTAGGTGACTACGTATATTTTCTGGCCACCTAGGTGGATAAGTATTTTTCTAGCCACCTAAATAACTACGTATATTTTCTATCCACCTAGGTGGATAAGTATTTTTCTAGCTACCTAAGTAACTACGTATATTTTCTATCCACCTAGGTGGATAAGTATTTTCTATCTACCTTGGTGGATAAGTATTTTTCTAGCCAGCTAGGTTGCCAAGTATATTTTTCTAGCCACCTAGGTGGATAAATATTTTTCTAGCCAGCTAGGTGGCTAGGTATATTTTCTAACCACCTAGGTGGATAAGTATTTTTCTAGCCAGTTAGGTGGCTAGGTATATTTTCTAGCCACCTAGGTGGATAAGCATTTTCTATCCACCTAAGTGGATAAGTATTTTTCTAGCCACCTAGGTGACTACGTATATGTTCTATCCACCTAGGTGGATAAGTATTTTTCTAGCCAGCTAGGTGGATAGGTATATTTTCTATTCACCTAAGTGGATAAGTATTTTTCTAGCCAGCTAAGTGGATAAGTATTTTTCTATCCACCTAGGTAGATAAGTATTTTTTAGCCAGCTAGGTGGCTAGGTATATTTTCTATCCACTTAGGTGGATAAATATTTTTTCTAGCCACCTAGGTGGATAAGTATTTTTCTAGTCAGCTAGGTGGCTAGGTATATTTTCTAGTCACCTAGGTGGATAAGTATTTTTCTATCCACGTAGGTGGATAAGTATTTTTCTAGCCACCTAGGTAACTACGTATATTTTCTATCCACCTAGGTGGATAAATATTTTCTATTCACCTAGGTGGATAAGTATTTTTCTAGCCAGCTAGGTGGCTAAGTATATTTTTCTAGCCACCTAGGTGGATAAGTGTTTTCCTATCCACCTAGGTGGATAAGTATTTTTCTATGCACCTAGGTGGATAAGTGTTTTTCTAGCCAGCTAGGTGGTTAGGTATATTTTCTATCTACCTAGGTGGACAAATATTTTTCTAGCCACCTAGGTGGATAAGTATTTTTCTAGCCAGCTAGGTGGCTAGGTATATTTTCCAGCCACCTAGGTAGATAAATATTTTTCTATCCACCTAGGTGGCTAGGTGGATAAGTATTTTTCTAGTCACTTAGGTGACTACGTATATTTTCTATCCACCTAGGTGGATAGTATTTTTCTATCCACCTAGGTAGATAAGTATTTTTCTAGCCACCTAGATGACTACGTATATTTTCTATCCACCTAGGTGGATAAGTATTTTTCTAGCCACCTACGTGACTACATATATTTTTCTAGCTACTTATGTGGCTAAGCATATTTTTCTAGTCACCTAGGTGTCTGACATAGCTTAGGACTTTAAATCCTATTTAGAGTAGGATTTGTTAAAAAAAAAACTATAAATAGTCTCTTTTCCTAATTCCTTCTATTAATTTATTCTATCTGATTTTTAAGGCTAAGTGGCAGAAGAAAGAGTTCCCAATTCCAAAATTTTTGAGTCAACAAACGGCTAAGGCAAGGATAAAGGTGTAGTTGATCAATCAATTTTAGGTAAAGCTGAAATGGATGGTTTTGGGATTTTCCAAAAGGATGATGCCTGAGTTAGGATTATGGGATCAACACAAGCAGAGAAAATAAGAAATAGATAGATTGAAGATAGAAGATAAATTTTGTGGACTTCGCACCCTTGGCTTCACACCAAACCCTTCTCAGGAAGAAGATTCACTCTTCATATATGCTCATCTCAAGCACTCAAACACAAATAGCTCTTTTCATTAATCATTCAAAACTAATTACACTGTTTATGGAGAGACCTTATATAGGAGGTCTTGAAAATAAAACCCTAAAACAAAATAAACATAAAAGAAAGATAATTTTGACCCTAAAATTAAGCTCGGATTCTAAAAGAAACCCATCCTCGCGCGATTTCGTTCGATCGAAATTAGTATTCGATTGAACGAAAATTTCGTCGTCGCCCTTTACGCCTGATTATGAAATTTTCTTCCTTTATGCCTGGTTCTGATTTTCGTTCTGTTTCTTTCGACGCCGGTACACGCGAAAAGGTCCATATCCGATGTCTACGATGTCGGCGTCCCTGTCACCCCTCCCCCTAACGCCCACTTCATCATTGCTCAATCTCTCCCCTTCGTCCCTGGGAACCATTAGTTCCTTGTCAGAAACCTTTCTTAAAGACCCACTGGGATCCCCTCTCGCGCCCCTATAGTAACCATTCCTTTGGCCTTCTCGAAGATCGCCACCTCGCTCACGTTACATTTCACTATTCAAAAAAGTTTCAAATACCTAACTGCTGCATCATGTGTTGTATCACAAAATATTTTTAAGGCAGAAGAATTATTGAGGGAGAAAATAAAATCGATCACTCCATGCAACCCATTACATGGATTTGAAATTTTCTTATTCGTGTTGTCATGGTTTTGAAAGCAAGGAGCAATAACCATAACCATTTCAGGGTATTGAATCTTACGTGCCAAAACACCAGAGGCAGGGATCTTACTCGACCAATTGTCACCCATTTTACCAATTGTTTCCTCATGCTAAAAATCTGAATGGGCAAAATTCACATTAACAGAAAATGGTCCCTTTCACGAATGAGCAGAATTCACGTTAACAGAAAATAGTCCCTTCCATGAATGAGAGAATTCATACTTGAAGAAAGTTGATGACATAAAAAACTATTAGATTCTTTTGGCGTGTACATATTTATTGCCCACTAATCAAGTATTGCCTAAAGGTGGCATCTCCTTTAGCCAAGTACTTGCGGCAAGATGATTCTACACAAAGCCTATCATTGGTTATATTTCTGAAGTTATGATCTTATAAAAAATAAAATAGCGAAAATTTACGCCAGGTGAAGAAACGGTATCTTTCCACATGGAATATTGTAATTGATTTTCCGAATTTTCAACTTTGGACCCTAGCATTCAATTACCTAAGTCCACGATAACATAATGATGAAAAAAATTTAACCAATCGATAAATTAATAGCTTTTAAGACCATTGAAAGAATGTCTCCAACTTCAAGAGAAAGAAGACAAATAAATGAAACAATTGGAAATAATCAAAGGTTGGTGTCATGTTTGGTCAAGAGATGTGACGGGGACGCCGACATCGTTGACATAGGCTATGGACCATATCGTGTGTACTGGCGTCGGAAGAAGCAGAACGGGACCCAGATCTAGGCTTGAAGGAAGAATAGGAAGAATACAAAACTCTACCCAAGTCACTCGGGCGACTTTGGGTCCTGCTCGAGCTAGTACCTTCGGAATGAAGGCTAAAAGTTTATGAACTAAGTCGCCCGAGCGACTTTGGGTCTCGCTCGAGTGAGATGTCGCTTCTAAGATAAGTCGCTCGAGCGAGTTTTGGATATCGCTCGAGCGAGTCACTTCGAGAATTGCTATTTTTAGGAATTTTTTTTGTTTTCTTTATTCCGTATGTAAGCACTTAAGGGTAGTTTAGTAAAATTTTATGTTTTAGGGTTTTCCTTTGAGGGGCTTCCTATATAAGGTCGCTAATTAAACATTGTAATTAGTTTTTTATTAATGAAAAGAGTTTTTGCTTCCTTGCTTGAGATGAGCATTTATGAAGAGTGATTCTTCTTCTTCTCGAGATGAGTTTGGTGTGAGGCCAAGGGTGTGATACCCATTATCTTCTAATTTTATCTCTTTGATTTATCTTTCTCTGCTTATTTTGCTTCCTTAACCCTAAATCCAACCATTAAACCTTTGAGTACCCAAGAAATCACGAATCCCAGTTTTCATCTAAACCATTAGTTCGACCCAATTCAAACCCTAGATCTTACCCGTGCCATCAAATCATTCCAACTCAAAGCACCCTAAGAAAACTGGTGATCCAGTGTTGAGCGAAGAGTGACACCCTAATCTGGAAGCGGCTAGAGTTCTACCTTTAGGATCTTCCTTCCACGAGGCTAACGGACCTAGCGCAATAGACTGGACCCTACCAGAACCCAAAACGTGATCATCCGAATGGATAACTTCGAGATCCTAAGGTATTCGCATTTACTTTCAGGTTCATTGTTTAATTGATTTAGTTTAATTTCGGCCAAAAATTGCAATTCATTTTCATTCACGTAGTTTAGGGTTTTGTCCTGCGTCAAAATGACAAAGCTCACAATAAAGACAAAACAACCAAGTAATTTATTATATTTAAATTTGTGCCTTATTTTTCCATTGTAATGTGCAACCAAATAGAAATATCAGGTCGGAATAAAAACAATTGGAGACCCTTGTCTATGACAAATACAACCTCCAACTTCAAGTATGTCACAGAAAGATGGAATGACTAACGAAATGATGTTACTTACTTATGGACATGGATCTGAACGACGAGAGGATAACTGAAAAAGAGGATCCAACACTCTTTAAAAACCCAACAAGGCTGAGCACTATGGGAGTGAAAGACTTGTTTTTGCCACTGGACTGAACTTAACTTTTAGAATGCCATAACAATTAGTTTATGGAAGGAAGGGAATCTCTTCTAAGGGATGACTAAGGGATTCCGATATGGCAAAATGGCGTTTGCAGTGATTTGGGCTATAAGGTTAGAGAAAAATGATTGGATTTTCTGAAAGATCCAAAGATCGAATCTGATGATTCTCAACTCGTGAAGGAGTTAGCCATTTATTGGGTACATCTTGCTTAAAAACAGGAAGGGAGGGTGGATTTTGATGCAATGGGTGAATGGAACAACCTGATGTGGGACAGGAGGCACGCTAAACCTAAAATAACGTAAATCCCGCACGGAAGGGTTGATTAGGGTTCTTCAACCTTTGATTAAAACGAAATAAAAAAGAAGAATAAAATAGAAAATCTTTGGATTCACTCCAGGGAGGCTTGTCGGCTTCACACCAACGATTCCAATGCCTCACACCTAGGTTGTACGTCTGCTTCGCACCAAGTCGTACGAGAAATAAAGATCCACTCCTCAAGTTTGAAGTAATCACTCCCTTGGTTGAAAATTCATCGCAAGTCTTCTAGGTTTACACAAAAGCAAGCCCTCTTTTTTTCATTTAATCAATCATCTACTAATAATGTCTTTTACAACCTTTTATATAGGCTAAGAAAACCCTAAAAACATAAAACTCGAAATAGAAGAATCCTAAAACAAATAAAACTCAAAATGGCAAGTGTCCGCCACAAAATCATTTATTCCGTCAAATCTCGAGCGTATCTCATGGATGTCCGTCAAGTGCCCACGGACGTCCGTCACCTACGGTGTTCATGAAAACAGTGAGCGCTTATTTTCACGAATGTCCATCATGTGGTCACGGACATCCGCCAGAGTCCATGGACGTCCGTTCAAGTGTCCACGGACGTCCGTCGTTTAGCGACAAACTTTTCTTTACAGGTCATTTAAAAGCCCATGTATTGGTTCACTTTTTCCTTGTAGATTTCCTTCGCTTGATTCAGCTATGATCTAGTAAGGCGGACATACATTCCCCATCACAACCTCACTAAAATCCAACGTCCCTTCCGGAAGGGAAGTTTTCTTGGGCTCGTTTTTGTTTATTTGCTGTGGTGGGGGTGAGTTTTTCTTTATATCGTTCTGAGTGTGGGGTTTTTTGCAGCAGCTCGCTGCTTCTTTAGTCTCTTTCTTTTTCTATACTTCACCTCGTTGCCCTTTAATAAGTTCTATACGTTGCTGATCAAAATAAAATAACAATATGGCAAACTCAAGGATGCAGGTTCGAGCCCAGCTTACCTGTAAAAAAAAAAGGGATCGAGGGATAGGGACTGGGGTTGTTCAAAATGTTGCAATCTTAATTTTTGATTATGCGGTGTGTGTAACAGCATTGATGATTAAGCGAAAAGGTTCAAGGAGTATTGATAGAATGAGATTTTCAGAGCTCGCAGCTATGGCCAGACTTCGCCATCAAAGCAAAAAGACGTGGATAATTCCATTGGATGTAGAGGAATATAGATTCTTAATCATCTATAATCACGGGTCACCACCCACTCAGAAACTAGCAAGATAGGGGCGGCATTCACTCCACTCATCAAAAATGAGCTTGATACACTTCTTCCAACAAATGTTAGAAGGAAGAATTAGGGGAAAACTGACAGGGGCGTCGATATCATGGACGTAGGCTTTGGACCATATCGCCTGTACCAGCGTCGGAAGAAACGAAACGGAAACCAGAACCGGGCATAAAGGAAGAGCACAAAGGTGTACATAGTCAATCGATCCTAGGCATTCGATCGATTGATCGATTGTGGACAGGGGGAGTCTTAATTTTTGGTGAATTTCGGTGCTCAATCGATCGATCAAGTACAAATTTTCGATCGATCGAATGTGACCCGAGACTTCGTGCGATTTATATTTATACAAATCGATCGATCGATTTTAGAATCGATGGATATGTCGCGAAGTCAAATACGCCAAAAGTCGTAATTTGAGTTTTATGGGCAAACTTGTCATTCTCTAGTGATTTATTTGTTTAGGGGTTTCTTCTTTTGAGGCCTCCTATATAAGGTCATTAAAAAGCATTGTAATTATTGATTGATAATGAATGAAAAGCTATTTACTTCTGCTTGAGATGAGTGAAACTTCTTCCCACGAAGGGTTGGTGTGAAGCCAAGGGTGTGAAGCCCACAATTTTTTATCTTTTATCTTTACCTCGATTTATCTTTTCTCTGTCTTATTTTCTGATCCCATAAACCCTATTTCATTCCATTTTAATTGAACCCCGAATCATAAAACCCTAGTTGTCATTTGAATCGTTGGATCGATCCGATTCAACAAGCCCTAAGAGAACCAGTGATTTCGTTCTTGAAGAGCGACGCCTTAATCTAGAAGTAGCTAGAGTTCTAGCTCTAGAATCCCCCTTCTGCGAAGCTAATGGATCTAGCGCATCGGACTGGATCCTACCCGAACCGCGCGTGATCATCAAATGAAAATCTGCGAAGCCCTAAGGTATCGCGATTATTTTGAGATTTTATTTAATTAATTTAGTTTAATTTCGGTAAATTAGCATCTCATCATCATTCACATAGTCTAGGGTCGTTGTCCCACGTCAGTTTTGGTATCAAAGCCTAGGTTCTAGGTTAGGGCATCTTTTGCATGACATTTTAATTTTAGTGCATTTTATTTCATTTGTGTTCATTAGTGTGCACGTTTAGTGCTTGATAAAAGTCTTCATTCATTGTTGGTTCATAATTGCATGTCATTTTAGAACCCGTGTGTGATCGCCATGGACATGAGAGAGGTTGTCACTATCCTTAGGGAGATCAAAGCTGAATTGTGTGCAATCAATTATAGGATGGCTGCCATGGAGCAAGCCCAAACAACCCTTGCGACTTCTAATGGTAGGTTGCTTGACCTAGTCAATCGGTTAGAAGGGGTTGGTGAGCACGTTGGTCAATGCCGTGAGCGTGATGGTCCACGCTTCGAGCGCGGTGGTCATTAGAATGATCGGAATCGGAACCATAGGGTAGATGGAGATGACTGCGACCCGGATGAGAAACTCCTAAAAAATGTTCGAGTTGAGTTTCTAACCTTCGATGGGAGAATGGACCCTAAAGTCTTCCTCAATTGGATATCCGATATGGATCAGCATTTTAAGTGGTATGCCATGAGTAATGAGCGATGCATTAGGCTCGCTAAAATGAAGCTCATTGGTCAAGTTCGACTCTTTTGGGCTAACGTCAAACACATAAGAATGAATGCGGGTTGTGCTCCCACTACCCATTGGGAGGACATGAAGTTACAACTTACGGAGAAGTATGTTCTTTTATCATACTATCATCGTCTACTTGACCAATGGCAAAATTTACGCTAAGATAGTATGCACATGATCAAATATATTGGCAAATTTAAAGATTACATGATGAGAGCCAAGGTATCGGAAGATCCTCGAGTCACTCTCTCCGGATTTCACACTGGATTGCGATTTAAATTACAAAAAGAGTTAATCTCTCAGCCCGTTGAAACTCTTAAACAGTGTTACGCCGTTGTTCAAGACCTTGAACGGTATTTGAAATGACAAGGGTGAGGCAGCTTGAATCCCATATTGGTCAATATCGTGCCGAAGAGGTGAGGCTTAGTGCTGGAAACCACCTCCCAAACCTACACAATCCACTCCTTCACTATGAGGTTTAACAAGGGAAAGGGTGTGGTTAGAGAATCCTCGAGGGGTGGTTCTTAAATCAAGTGCTATAAATGTTAAGGGTTAGGACACTTTACCGCCCAATGCCCTACGAGAGACCCCCAAAGGAATCTCTTCATTGAGGGAGAGGGAGATGAGAATGATGTGAATTTTGAGGAAGAAGTCTTTGAGCCAGATGTCACACCTAGTGATGAGGAAGGTGATGACAGTAGTCGTGCTCTAGTTGTGAGGTGCCCTTGCACAATCTCAACGGGATGAAAAAGATGATTGGCGTAGGGAAAACATCTTCTACACTTTCGTCAAATGTAGAGAGAAGAGTTGTAGGGTTATCTTGGATAACGGGAGTTGCACCAATCTGGTGTCCACACACACCATCACTCGCTTAGGGCTTACACCCAAAGCTCACCCGAGACCATACAAAGTCGCATGGGTTGACTCTTCATCCATTTTTGTGTCCCAAAGGTGTTGTGTGTCGATTCAATTGGGTTCGTATTCAGACACCTTGTGGTGTGATGTGGTACCGATGGATGTAGGCCACATCATTTTGGGAAGGTCGTAGCTCTATGACTTGGACGTGACCCTTCTTGGTCAATCTAACGTACGCACGTTCATGTACAAGGGCAAGAAAATCACTTAAAACCCCTTGCCTCCTAAGACACCATCGACCAACAAAGTAGAGAAGGGCGGTCAATCTAAGACCATCAACATTGTGAGCCCTTCGAAGTTTGAGAGAGCGTCTTTAGATGAGAGCGTAATGTACGTTGTCATCACCTTCGAGCATGCTCTCGAGTCTATGGGCGAATACCCTAAGGAGATTGAGCCAATTTTGAAAGAATTTACGAATGTCTTCCCAGAAGACTTACCCAATGAGCTCCCACTCATGCGTGACATTCAGCACGCCATAGACTTAGTTCCCGGATCAACCTTACCGAACTTGTCCCATTACAGGCTGAATCCGGTTGAACATGTCGAGTTAACACGACAAGTCGATGAGCTCCTTCGAAAGGGGTTCATCCAAGGGAGCTTGAGCCCTTGTGTCATACCCGCACTGCTCACACCCAAGAAAGATGGTACTTGAGGAATGTGTGTGAATAATCGGGTCATCAATAATATTACAGTCAAGTATCGATTTCCTATACCGAGGGTCGATGACATGTTGGATATGATGGTTGGTGCCACTATCTTCTCCAAGATAGACCTTAAAAGTGGCTACCATCAAGTCCGCATCCGCCCTGGTGATGAGTGAAAAATCGCCCTGATCTTTATGAGTGGATGGTCATGCCTTTTGGGTTATCTAATGCCCTGAGCACTTCCATAAGGCTCATGACCCAAGAGTTGAGGCCGTTCCTAGGCAAATTCCTTGTGTATTTTGACGACATCTTGATTTATAGTCATGAAAAGGAGCAACACTTGATCCACCTTAGGTTGGTTTGCGAGACCTTGAGGGGAGAAAAATTGTATGCAAATTTCAAGAAGTGCGCATTCATGCAACGATCCGTTGTCTTCTTGGGATTCATTGTCTCGGCTGATGAGATGGTTGCGGACCTCGATAAAGTTAAGGCTATTGTGGAGTGGCCCGAACCTAAGAATATTCATGATGTTCATAGCTTCCATGGTTTGGCTACATTTTATCGTCGCTTCATTCAAAGTTTTAACACCATTATGGCTCCAATCACCAATCGTATGAAAAAGGGAAGTTTCAATGGAGCAAAGCCGCGACGAAAGCCTTTGCCGAGATTAAGGAGAGAATGACTACTGCACTCGTCATGCGTCTACCAGATTTTTCTAAAGTCTTCGAAGTAGCATGTGATGCATCGAGTGTAACTATAGGCGGAGTGCTTAGCCAAGAGGGCCACCCTATGGCTTACTTTAGCAAAAAGCTTAACAAGATGAAACAAAAATACACCACTTATAATAAGGAGTTTTATGCGGTCGTCTGATCCCTTTGGTATTGGAAGCATTACCTTAGACCACAAGAGTTTGTACTGTTTTTCGACCACGAAGCCTTGCGCTTTCTCGCTTCCCAAAAGAAGTCAAACCTGAGGCATGCGGCTTACGTCGAATACCTCCAAGGGTTCACATTCATGTTGGAGCACAAGGCCTATATTGAAAACAAAGCGGTTGATGCGCTTAGTCGTCGGGTGGCGACTTTGCAAACCATGAGCACAGAGGTCGTCGGGTTTGAGCAATTGAAAGAAGAGTATCCCGAGTGCCCAGATTTCGAGATAGACTATAACGCTCTTCTTTATAATCCGACCAGCACTAACTCCAAGAATACCCTGCAGGACGGGTATTTGTTCAAAGGTAAAATCGCCTATGCATCCCTCGCACTTCATTGCGTGACTTCCTCATTTGGGAATTACATGCCGGAGAGATTGCCGAACATTTTGGGTGTTCTCAGGTTGTGAAACAATGTCGTACATGCCAAGTGTCTAAACAGAGCCGACAAAATACTGGTTTGTACACCCCTTTACTCGTGCCACACACACCGTGGCAAGACAACTTGATGGATTTCGTGCTCGGACTCCCTAAGACTTCGCGGAAGCACGATCCCATTTTTTTGGTAGTGGATATGTAGACACCCAAATTTAGCCCAAGGACCGATCAATATGTACTTCAAGAAAGGTGTACTTTCGAGCTTCCGAAAGCACCTCCCGAACCATTGGAGCTTAACCCGAAACCTTAAAACCCTTCCCCAAACCCTTAGAAGGCCCAACCAAATCCCATGAACCCTTAGTGTACCAGTCCCAAGCCCATTTTTGAAGCCTACTAAGTCACTGCCCAGAATTGGGCCTTGCGTATATTTTATATACACAAGGCCTATTTTTGCTTCAGGCTTTAGCTGCGGGCTCTAAACCTCTCTATTTTCTCAGGAACACTGTTCCTAAGCCTAGCATATATAAAGTATACGCAAGGCTAATGAACAGTGTTTTTTTTAAATGGTCGAATTTCACTTTTTGCGTTTGACTTGTTGACCACCCTAATGTTTGGGGCGAGTTTCTTTAGGACTGTTGCACCCCCTTTTGTTCTATTTGCAACCTTTTAGCCATTTAAAAGCCCCACCTTATCATCTACCATTAAATCCAATTCCCACCTATCTAAGCTCCCAAAAACCTAGAAAACCTTAGATCCCTATTACCTAATTGCTAAACCAATAAGAACCATAAACCCTTCACTAATCCTCCCTTTCTCTATATATAGAGAGCCACCCCCCTTGCTTAAGGACTTGAAAATTTTTCAAAAGAGAGAAAAGTTTAGAGAGTTCCCTCTTCCTTATTCAAGCTTTAACCCATAAAAATTCTAGAATATATTTTTGCCTTCTATATCCCATATTCCATCATCAATCCCTTAGCTTTAGTAAAAGAGAGTCCCTAGCTCACTTCTCTTATCATCCCTCTTCCAAGCCTTAGCAAATAGAACCACCTCTAACCCTTTGTGCTATCAGAATTCCATCGGGATCGACACTCACGCGAAGGTCCACAGTGGTGTTACAAGGGCCCAAGAGCTCCGGCTCTCCCCTCTATTCCTCTACCTTTTTTGCTTTCCCTCTATCCTAGAATTTGCGCCATTACGCTGCCAAAATTTCAGTGATTGCGGGGGGCTTAAATAGGATTAGAGTGCCTTCGGGCAAGGGGGAGTGTCGTTCAAATTTTTATTTTTCTTTTACTTTGGCCATAGTAGAGATCGCTTACAAGCGGGTCAATTGGATGCTTAACACCTTCCCGATTGATAACCTAAGCCCCTACCCAAGAGCCTTTGGCGTAGACCAGTGAATCAGAGTCATATTTTCGCACTTCAGTGCTTATAATATCGATTTGGGTATCCCGAGACACGAAAAGCTCTGGGTGGCGACTTTAGTTTTCTTACGAGCACATCGTCGCAAGAGCCCACGGTTGCACAGGACCGCTTCTCTAAAATGGGCCACTTTATACCATGCTTTAAAACCTCTTATGTGGCTCTTAATGCGAAATTATTTTTCAGGGAGGTTGTGCATCTCCATGGGTTGCCCAAGGCCATCGTGTCAGATAGGGACGTCAAGTTCACTAGTTATTTTTGGAAAACCTTGTGGCACATGATGGGTACCATGTTACAGTTCTCTGCAGTCTATCACCCTCAAACCGATGGCCAAACACAAGTCACCAATAGAAGCTTAAGTAACCTCCTTCGTTGTCTTGCTGGTGATCACATTAGGACTTGGGATTTTATCTTACTAATGGCCGAGTTTGCATATAACAATTCAATCAATAGGTCCATAGGCATGAGTCCATTTGAGGTCATACATGGTCATAGACTTAGAACACCCATAGATTTAATCCCCATGTCTGCATTACATAGAGTATCCAAGTCCACAAATGCATTCGCACAGCATATTCATAGTTTGCATGTCGAAATTAGACAAAAAATTAATTCAAGCAATGATCAATAAAAATTATCGGCAGATGCGCATAAGCGTTTCAAGGAATTCCAAATCGGCGATTATGTGATGGTTCGGATTAGGCCTAAGCGACTCCCATTGAGAGTCGCAAAGAAGCTCCAAGCCCGCGGCGTTGGGCCTTCTAGAATTGTGGCAACTAGTGATCCTAATGCTTAAGTTCTTGAACTTCCTCCGGATACAGGGATTAGCTCAACGTTCAATGTGGATGACCTAGTTCCTTCTTTGGGCTAAACCCCACCTCCTTGCAATCTTTTCCAAATATCCCCTATTCACAACCCCAATCCAACCTTACAGCCTCTACCACTTCCCTCCCCACGCAAGCAGAGTAAAGATGTAATAGAAGAGATATTGGATGATCTTGTGGTGTCCACCCATGGTGGAGGATTTCAAAAGTATTTGGTGAAGTGGATGGGTAAGCCGGACTCTAAAAACGCGTGGATAAATGAAGACGAGGTTCGTCGCCTAGACCCAGACATGCTCAATCGATATCACGACTTCGCTTCATCGGTGATGAAGCCCTTTTGGTCCGGGAGAATTGACGGGGACGCCAACATCATGGGCATAGGCTTTGGACTATATCGCGTGTACCGACGTCAGAAGAAACGGAACGAAAACCAAAACCGGGCATAAAGGAAGAGCACAAAGGTGTACAAAATCGATCAATCGATCGATCCCAGGCAATTGATCAATTGTGGATAGGGGGAGTCTTAATTTTTGGTGAATTTCGGTGCTCAGTTGATCAATCGAGTATAAATTTTTGATCAATCGATCGATCAATTTGTCGCGAAGTCAGATCCGCCAAAAGTCATAATTTGAGTTTTATGGGCAAACTTGTCTTTTTTTAGTGATTTATTTGTTTAGGATTTTCTTCTTTTGAGGCCTCCTATTAAAAAATATTGTAATTATTGATTGATTATGAATGAAAAGAGAAAATGCTTTCAGCTTGAGATGAACTTTTGAAGAGTGAATCTTCTCTCCCGCGAAGGGTTTGGTGTGAAGCCAAGGGTGCGAAGCCTACAATTTCTTATCCCTTATCTTTACCTCTTTGTTTACCTATTTTCTGCTTTATTTCCGATCCCATAAACCCTAACTCATTCCATTTCAAGTTGAACCACCCGAAATCCTAAACCCTGGTTTCCATCTAAACCGTTGGATCAATCCGATTCAACAAGCCCGGAAAGGACCAGTGATTCCACTTTTGATCGAAGAGCGACGCCTTAATCTGGAGGCAGCTAGAGTCTCTAGGATCCCCTTCTGCGAAGCTAACGGATCTAGCGCATCAGACTAAACCATACCCGAACCAAACGTGATCATCATAGTGGAAATCTATGAAATCCTAAGGTATCGCAAGCGTTTTGAGATTTTTTTGCTTAATTAATTTAGTTTAATTTCATCAAACTAGCATTTCATCTTCATTCATGTAGTTTAGGGTCGTCGTCCAGCATCAAAACGCTTCATTTAATTTCAATTAAGATGATTAAATTGTCCAGGAAAAGGAAGTCCGCCATTGTAATATAATAATAATTGTATCCACATTTCGACAGTTTATAAAAGTAGCAAAATGAAGACAAAAGGATTGGAGAGAACATGGAATTGTCCAGACATTCTGACAGACAGGAAACGCAACATATGCTAAAAACTAGAATAAACAACATATGAAAACCAATATAGTTTAGACAAAAACTAGCAAGTACGAAAGTAGACATCTAAAATAAATATACTCTCTTACTTGAAGTGTAAAAGACAGAGAACTATTCACATGGCAATCATCAGGAGGATATATCAAATCCGTTAAGCATGTCTGGCTCTCACAAAGGGTCTTTGTTACCCTAGCGAAAAAGTAAAATAAATAAGTTTAGCTTGAAGAAAAATATAGTAGATGCCAACCATTAACACGCACAAGTTGTTCTTCCTAATATAAACAAAAAATGTATACTCACAAACTACTACCAATTTCACTGTCCAGTGGAGCCTGAAGCATGGATCCTGGCCCAACCTGCCCAATATGGAAAAGAGATGCAGAAAAAGACAGCAAATTACGAAATAATATTTATGTAAAATAAGAAATATGTGCACAACTATGTAAATGAGACAGTGACATAGTAACTTAACGTGCATGAGCCCTTTGTACATGTCGCCTATTAACCGAGCAAAGGAACAAAAAAAAAGATCTGGTCAACTGTACCACATTAATATACTTGAACTAGGATCTAAAAAATTTCATTTATTAATATGATCCCATAGTATGCAAACCAAAAGGTCACAGATCATTAATAGGACAGGCCGCGAACCTAGGACTTCTTTGGGTCTCTCCCTTCAAATTATGATGGATAAGTAAATTCTATTTTATATTGTTTCTCCAATAGGGGAGATATGCATGCATTTATGGATCTCAACGACCAAGATTATCATGATGAAACTCACAACATACATATAGATCTATCCTCTAGTACTTTCTCATGCATAAATGAAGCTATGAGCCTGATTCTAAGAAGTGTTACATGAATTGTGAAATCGATGTTAAAAAGGATTACTTCCTGATGTTTCAACCCAGCGATGCAATCTTGAATCAATGTCTGAGCCCACGATGGAGGTGTGAAAAGTTAGAAACTTGGCGTAGCAGTTGGATGAGCATTTGAAATGTGGAAGATCAAAAAAGAAGACGATGGTTGCAACTTTCAGGAGGCCCAATAGTAGGCCCATTAGCAAATAGCCCACTAAAGAGATAAAGGGCCAGGAGAAAAGGAATTTTCGGGCCAAGATAAGGACCTTCTAGTGGGTCCACATCCAACTCAAAGGGCCCACGTGGTGGCATGTTCACTATATCCACATAAACCTATAAATGAGAGATTCACAGATTCCAAGGGAAAGATGATAGAATTTCCTATTTTTGGAACTCTCTTTAATCATGTGGGGAATGAGAAATTACTATTGGATGGGGAAGTCAACAAAGTCAAAGGAGGAAATGATGGATGGCTACGATTAAGGGGAGAGATTGAAGAATGAGAAGAGGAAAGATTGTGCATAGGAGGAGATAGGATAGGCACATGGATACGTCGGGGGGAGAAAAAGAAAGAGAAACATGAAGGGAGATAGAAAGGTGGGAGTCCTTGTTGGGACCGCACAAGGACATAATAAGAAGAAAAAGAGGGACGAGAATCATAATCTTGCCCCACGAATCCAATAATAATCCCTATTTTTTAGGAAATTAAATAAAAGTTTAATTGAAGTGTCTTATTTTATTCAAAGTCTTAGGAATTTGCTACATGTATGGCTAACACAATAACAGGGTGTCTTCCTTTCTAACATTATCTAAAATGAGATTTTTTATTTCGGAAAGTCGTGAGAGAGTGGACTCTTTCTATATTTGATGTAAAGGCATATTCAAATGCTTAAAGTTGCTGTAAATTTTTAGTGGTTGATTAATAAAGAATTAGTTGTACTTATTATAAATAAATAAAGAACTAATTGAGAATCCTGAGTGCCTTGTGATCCTTGAAGGATCGCACAGAAATCCGTGAAGGATTTCTAGTATGCCTTTGGATGGCCAATTGCAAGAGTTTTGGTGCAACATCCTATTTCCAATCACCTAAAAGGGTAGATACTAGCCCTTTTGTTGTTTTGTGATTGATTTTGGTCATACAAAATAAACCTAAACTCTAGTGGTATCAACTAGAGTGTGCCACCTAGGGTTGATGTGAATGCATAGCTGCAAATTGTAGTCATCATTTGCATGATTTCAGTAATGCACCACTGTGGTCAGGGAAAACCAGCCATTACTGAAAGTCTATATAGAATTATGAGTAAATAACGAATATCATATGCAATGATGTAAATAACGAATATCATATGCATCGGACTGTTGTTTTTTAGAACTTTTTAAACCATGGGTTAAACTCTAGGAGATACAAAGATGTATTATCTGATGTCTCAATATCGGATCTCGATGCTACAATCCCGTATCAGTTTATCATGGGACCGAATGATAAAAGTTTGTAAAAAACAATAGCAATATGTATTGTCTCAGTATTGGAACCGAATGATAAAAGTTAGAATACCGAGATTTTGAACCTAGCTTTTGAAATGATAAAAAGCATATTTGAAATCTGTTTTAAGCATGAGAAAAAGAGAGTTTCTAATATATAAATAGCACCAATATAGTTTTCATGATTACGAAGACAATTTTGAAAAGCAGATGCAGGCTTATTTGCATTACACGAGGATCATATGATTACACATTGTACACATATGGCCATATGGAACCATAGATGATGATCATCAAAGTGTTTTTGTATCATGATGAGAAACTCTGTAGTGTAACAAGATAGGCCATATTCATTCATAGTCGACATATGAAAATATTTAGAATGTCGAGTTAGGAAAAGCTTTCATTTATTTGAGTTCCCAATTCACACTATAGGAAAGTGGTATGAATATTTGCTACAAAAAGCACTACAGGAGTTCTAGATATGCTTGTTCCAATAAAACGAAAACCATTATGAGAAGGCATGTGATGTATTGAACCCAAACTGTATCCATAACAAGACCAGCATATATAAAAAAATCCTTACAGCGATGTTATAAAAAAGTGACAAGAACAATCGTTGGCCTTCAATGACATCCCCGAGACCAGACAATTTCAAAAGCCCCTGACCGTAGACACCCAAGTTTGCGTTGGAACTAATGACGGAATTTTGCTGCAACAAGATGGTAATTGAACCATGACCTTAGGAAGTTATAGAAAAACAAAAAATAGAAAATTTCAAACAGACAGATAAGGTCAAAATTATCATACCCTGAGAACAACTAGATTTCTAACTTCAAGAACAGACGTACCAACCATGGCATTGTCTCCACCATCAATCTGCAGTTTGGAGTTCCACATGAGTAACATTTTGATAGACATTCTGAATGCTCCATACACCTACAACCAAACAAGAATCATTCTTAGACAATACTACAACGAAAATTATGTAGATTCTAGGGAAAAGATTTTGAAGTATAAATTCATAAAGTGCGGATAAATATCATGATCAATGGGTTTTGATCACAAGATTATGAATTGGCAAAAAAAAAATTCACATGTAAGCTTGTTACAAAATGATGCAAATAGTACAAATCAGCAAAACGAATGTTATATACTAATATACTAGAAACATGTGGATTGTTCTAAAGATGGAATCGAATTCAAAGAAACACATACTCAATGCAGCAACTTGCTATTAGAAAATCCGTAGCCAAGATAAACCATCTACTAGCCACAAAACAAGAATAGTTTGAAATTGTATCTTCCTACCATGCAAAAAAGATTTTCGTAAGTTCTAGAAGAATGAAGCTTGGAGTCTTAGACATAAATAACACAATTGGACTCACATGAATATATGTTGATTAAATGCACCTTTGAGAATCTTCTACCGAAAAACATAATATATTTATAAAAGCCCTATATATTGGTTTCAAAGAGTCGCATTCCATCAAGAATAATGGTAGACTTGAACCCCAAGACCTCACCGTAACCTTCCCAGATCGCAAGTACTTCTGCAGTAGGTCCTCCCTAGAAAGACTAGAAAGCTAAAGATTGCTCTGAAAAATCTACAAGCTTCAAGTTTAAGAGAAACTTCATGATGGTTGGGATCTTCCATCTCGCCATTAGCCCATTACCCTTCCTAAATCTGAAATATTTCCTACAAAAAAATCGTATTTCATGACTTGATGCAGGACGGGAACCCTAAAATGCGTGAATAATGATTTAATGCAATTTTACCGAAATTAAATAAAGTAATTCAATCTTAATCTCAAAATTATCACGATACCTTCATGTTAGGGTTCAGTTAGGTAGATCACGCGAGATCTGGCTAGGTTCCAATCCGATGCGCAAGTCCTGTTAGCTTTAAGGTAGGATCGGGCCTAGAGATAGAACTCTAGCTTTTCCAAGCTTGGGCGTTCGTTGTTGATCCGATGTACGTTCACTAGTTTTCACTAGGGTTGTGGGATTGGGTAGATTTGATGGCTCAGATGAAAACTAGGATTTTGGGTTGAGTTAGGGTTTTGGAATTGATGAACAAGAGTAGATTAGGGTTTAGAAAAGCAAAACAGAGATATAGAATAGCAAAGATAAGAAAATAGAAAACAAAAGATAAATGGGAATCACTCCCTTAGCCTCACACCAAACCCATCATGGGGAAGAAGACTCTCTCTCTATTCAAGCAAAAGCTCATTCAATATTCATAAAACTAAATCAATTGTATTTACAAGCTTCCTTATATAGGCAACCAAATAATAATTCAAAATAAAAAGTCCTAAAATAACTAAAAGACTAAAAAGGTAAGTTTTCGCAAAAGAAACAAAATTTCCGTCGTTTGATGGAACTCTCCACGAATGTCCGTTGATGGGGTCCACGGGCGTCCGTCGCTGTCACGGACGTTCGTGGCTTCAGAACAGTGAAGTCTCAAAAATCCAGACGCCCGTCACCGGTTGACGTTTTGTGCCTCCTTTTCTCCCCTGAATCTATAGCACTCAGGCTTCCTCTTTGTTTCTTCTAACGCCGGTAAAAGCGGTGTGGACTAAAACCGATGTCAACGTATTCGGTGTCCCCATCATGACTACTTGTGCTGAAAGGTATTACCTACAGGCTATAGCCTCTAAATTAAAATATTATAAATAAAATAGATAAGAGGAACTAAATGCGCCAAAAATGCAGGCAGATATACTTTTGTTGAAATTCCAAAGAAAACGAAGTATATGATACCCTTTTATGCTAATCATGGAATTAACATGTGTATCTAGTTGTCTTACATAGTGCTATAATTTTATTAAGTAGATACACAACTTCTGGTAATTGCTTACAGCCTTACAGCACTCATTCCCATGTCTACTGGTCTTCACTGAAGTTCTTTTTGGCTGATATTGCATATTGGGGGAACTCATCCACTTTATTCCATGTGATTAGATGCTCACTTTATATGGCTAAAATACAATTGAATCCAAGACAGCAACCCACAACACTTCGAAATAGATGAAAATCTAGTTGCAGGAATGTAATTAGACTAGTCAGCCAAGTTGATGCAGAAAAAGACCTGTTACCTCTAGAATTATGTGTTAAAACATAGTGATGACAGCAGCGATATGACTCTCCATACTGCCCCGAAATCTTAGTGAAACACCCCTAATGGCCCAATGACATTACTCGACATTACTGTTAAATCAATGTATAAAGTGCTATATTTTGGTATTCAGTAAGTAAATTATAATAAAAGCAACACACCTTATAGCAGAGATGTGAGATGAAGAACAGCAGCAAAATAATGCAGTATATGAGACGAAAAACACCGCAGTTGTTTCACAGAATTTAAGGGTTGAAATATCAGCAGAAACAGAAGATTTTCTATTTTCGAGATGAAGTTCACAAGTGAAAAGATAAGAGCAGAAAAAATAATATTGCGTCTATTCTGTTTTCCGAAAATACTATCCCATATTAAACCCAAAAATCCTAATCAGCAGTCTATTTAACTTCCAAAGAAGACTCCTAAAATAATAACTCCTAGCAATAAAAATAGAAAGTAAATAGAAATTAACTAATCCTATTTTGTAGGTCTCGAGTAAAATGTAAGGACTTGTATAACTTGAATTACCAAGAATCCCATAAATTTTGGACTCAGGGTTGTTATCTTTCATAACTCAAAGATTACAGAAAACTATCATCGGCAACCTGTAGCTCACGTGACCACATAAGTGGTCGTGTGATCCCAGCTATTGAGATTATTTCTCTCGATATTTAGTGATTCACATGGCCACATTAATGTGGTCACAAGGACCCCCTTTCACCCTCTGTGTTACTTCTTTTACCACCCCAGTTTTCTCAGTCCCTCTTCTCAGTTTTGACTCTATTGCACCCCCCAAAAATTCTGTATCAGTCATTAATGCCCTGCATCGTTATCCCTGGATTGGAGAGAACTCGGCTCAAACAGCAAATCCAAAGCATATTTTCTCTGAGAAATACAAATTAGCTTTCCTTGACCTTGCTACCTAAATTCCAAGAAAGTGCTTTAGAGAACCCCAATTTTAATGTTAAAACCCACACTCATGTACTATTTGAGTCCCTGATCTCTTCCTCATCATCACCCGTGACAACGATGTCATCTACGTAAACAATCAATGCAGTTGTATGTGTGCCCCTCTCACAAATAAGTTGTGATCATAATGACTTTTTTGTAGCCAAATTGAACAATCGATCATAAACTTCTTTAACCATTCCCTTGAGGACTGCTTCAACCCATAAAACACTGTCCTGAGTTGACACACTTGAGCCTTCTTCCCCTCATGAAAGAAGGCCATATAACCTCCCCTTTATGATCAAAGTGGAGGAAGGCATTCTTAAATTCAAACTGGTGAAATAGTCATCTCTTATGAGCAGCAAGAGATAAGAGAAGATGCAAAGAATTAAACTTGGCAACATGAGGAAAGGTGTTCAAACAATCAACACCATAGCTTTGGGTAAAACCCTAACACCAACTGAGCTTTAGACCTTTCAATGGATCCACCTGGCCTATACTTCACTGTGAAAACCCACTTGCAACCAACAACTTTCTTCCATTCTGGTAACACAATCAGCTCCCAAGTATTTTTCTACTCAAAGTGCTCTCATCTCCTGAGCCATAGCATCATCCATTGAGGATGAGACAAGAGATCAGAGAAAGTAAAAGGAATATAAATAGAATCCAAAGATGAGATAAATGGAGAATGTAAAGCAGACAGAGCATGATAAAACACAAACTTACTAATACGATAGGAAGTATAAGATCGTGAACCGTTACGTAACACAATAGATAGATTGATGCCAAATATATGAGGCACAAGAGTTTCCCTTCTTGTGGACTAGCCTCAGGGTTGAAGTTTGGTCCATAATCTGAGAGAGAGTGGGTGTTCTTCCTCCATGTCCCTCGAAGGACTTTCCAAATTTTCCTTTTTCTTGCACCCTTTTATTTTGTCCATCTGTTGGAACATTCGCTTGAATGTTTTGTTCTCTATTTCTTTGCCCATCATTAGGCACAGTTACTTTCACATCTTCATCTTCACCTGCAAACACTGATCTTCAATTTTAGACAATGTCTCTTGTATGGGATACGACAATCGAAAAATGCTCTCTTCCTTTCTATTCTCCCCCTGAAGAGGGAACTAGGTACTAATAGAAGCATGGTAAGGGGTGGATTAAAAAACACAATATCCATAGACAATATCTGACTATAAACAGGATTATAACACTTATACCCCTTTTGTGATGGAGGGTATCCAATGAAAACACACCGAACAACTTTTGCATCCAATTTATCATGAGTATCAAGCACCTGGGCAAATAACAATGATCCAAATATCCTAGGGGGCAGGAAAGAGGGATATGAAGGAGATAGCACAGAGAAAATGAGATTTTCCTTGAAGGATGGGAATTGTCATTCCATTAATTAGAAAAAATGCCTTGAGAACAGCTTCATTCCATAACTTTTTAGGGACATTCATCTCAAGTAACAAGGCTCAAGCTACCACGAGAAGCTGACATTTTTCGCTCAGCCACTCCATTTTGCTGAGGATGTATGGGCAAGTGGTCTGTGGTCTGCCACGTGATTTCATTATCACAATATAGAACTGAAGATGATGAGTTAATACTATCCCATTTTCTCACTATAACACCCTCGCGAATGCATTGCACTGGATTTGAACAAGTTTATGATACACAGAACAAAAATAGAGGCAACCTCATCTTTCATTTTCATCACAGTTGGATGTGACTGCATGTAGTGATGCTGACTGGGTTGGTGTCTCTGATGACTGTTGATCCATGAGTGGATACTGCATGGAAATCTAGTTACTAGGCAAAGTACAGTGTTGCTGCTTGCTCATCTGTCAAAGCTGAGTGCAGAGAGAGATATGGGTAAGTATGGGACTCAATATCTCTGCTCTCAGTCCTTTTCAATGTGGCAACCAGACTGCCATATACATTGCTTTCAACCCTGTTTTCATGAAATAACTAAAGGAGAGGTCATCGAAACTCCATACGTGCACACAGATTCTTAATTGGCCTACCTTCTCACTAAAGCTACTACATGTCATGATCAACCAACAGGATATTTTGAGTAAGCTGGCATGTGTAACATATATTCTCCAGCTTTGGAGATGATCCCTTTTCATGTTAAAAACAGGTTGCAATCTATAATATTGTATTTATAGCTCCCCTTGTTAAGCATTTACATAGATTGGGAGTATTAGTTAGATATAGGTAACTGTATGTTTTTAGTTAATGGAAATTGTTGTAAGTAACCCAGTTTTCACTTTCTGTTGTGATTAATTGGGAAAAGAGAGGATGGCAACAATTCGTCCTCTTCAAACAGTTTTCACTTTCTCATGTTCCTCACTATTCTTCTCATCTAGTTATTTTTTCTCTACTTCTGTCATCTTACACTCTCTTTTATTCTCTTATCTACCTTCTTTTCTTTATTTGTTCTCTTTTATTTCCTCTTTTCTGCTAGTTTTATAACACCTAACAGAAGACAACCTTTGAAGACCTGTGGCCCACCACTTACAGAAGTAATGATGAAATCACCCCCAAATTTCCATTGAGCCGCATAATATTAAATTTATTTCTTTGGGGAGATGGGGCAAATAGCTTGCAATTGGGGTCCTTGCATGTCGCCCATCCATTGCACTATTACACAGGCCTGGTACAACAACAGTAAAATAATGAACATAAAAGAAGTCCCTTCAGTCAACGAACTAAGAGATAGATAGAGAACTATATAGAGGAAAGTGCATTTAATGTAGCCTCTACATCAAACTAGGCATCTTACAGTCACTCATGGAAAATAATAAATAACACAGAAATAGCAATAGCGAAGAATGATAATAATAATAATAATATACCATAACAAAGAATATGCTAATAAATGCTGAAACAATAAAAACAAATATATCGAAAAAAGTCATGAAAGATGCATGCCTTAATCACTGAATCACTCATTAAAAGTTCTTCCGCAACCAGCTCAAATTCTGAGACAGGATAATCAGACAATCCAAAGCTGATGCTGCCCCCAGAGAGTAGTCTGAGTTGGCCTCTCACCTTTACAAAAAAGGATAAAGAAATTAAATGAATTATTTCAGAAGGTAATAAGGCTATTTTTCTAGTGAATGAGATACATCCTACAAGATAAGGAATACAGAGCGAACAATCCAAGGTATATTTGGTTTCCCCTGACATCAAATTTTGGGGCAAGTTTGTAAAGTTTTAGAGGATATCCAACAAAGGTCTCAATTATAGCTTTACATTCCCACTCATCTGAACGTTAACGCATACAGAAACTTGAATGACATATGTTATCACTTCAAATGCGCACGCAAACACGCACACACACACACACACACATATATATATATGCTCTATGCAGTGGCTCCTTTATCCACGTGGCACCAAACCCATATTTCATTCTGCCACATTAACAGAAATGCACTTCCCCAACTTTCTTGGCTGGGAAAGAGTTGTAGGCTCCCGGTGCTTATATATACCAAAAATGTGATCCAATCAACACACCATGGAAATTCAGTACATTTTCCAATTCTTAGGACCAAATAAATGTGAAACAAATGTGATGCATTATATTAACATGTGTTTACAATTAAAGAATAAAAACTGAAAACAAAACAGAAAATAGAATAAAGATTTTAAAAGCATGTTGGCATGTTCCACGGGAAAAATGAACAATTGCAAAGAAAATGAGAAAATCAAAACTGGATCCACTTTGTGAGTAGAAATTGTTAGTGCATATAAGTGGTGGGTATGTATGTAGTATGTTTCTACTTAACTCTTCCTAATTCAGTTTCTAGTTAAATAGGTGAAGGTAGATAGATTTTGTCATAAAAAGAAGTCTTTTATTACATCACCTCTAGTTACTGTTGTCCAGATTCTTAAACAGCCATGATTACCTCTTTTAAGTGGATTGTACAGTTGGTTTCATGTAGATAGATTAAGAAATTGAAGTTTTACAAAAGTTGGTTCAACTATTGTTTAAAAATCTGTTTCAAAACGACTTGTTGAATTCTGATTTAACCAATAAAGGACAGCATCATGTCATGTTTCTGTGGTGTATATTTTCACACTAAAATGTATTATTTTACTTGCAAATTTTGAATATGCTAGTCTTTTGAAATACCTGAATTCATCAATACGAGACCTATTTTAGTACCTGAATGAGTACCTATTTCTTTTTTAAATACTTGAAGCATTACCTGTTCTTAACACTTGAAGCGACCATCGAAAGAAAAATGTGACTTATTACATGTTTCCATACCTGAGTTTATCTGAAAGAATACCTGATTTAATACTTGAAGTATCACCAGTTTTGATATTTGGGTTACTACTTGAAGGCCACTTGGTTTAATGCTTAAGATAACACCTGATTTAATACATATTTTAATAACTGGCTTAATATCTGAAGTAATACCTGGTTTTACACCCATAGTAGGATTTGAAATTGGGTAATTTTATGATTTTAGAATATCTATGATGTGGAAAAACCACGGTATGTGTTTAAATATCGTGGAAAATTCACGGTATGCAAGAATTAGCTGGTCAGCAGCAAGTCGAATAAACCTGCATTTCCACCAGCAGTTAATACCTGAAGTGGAACATCTGGTATTCGTGCTCAAAGGCCACATTAAAGTGGTTTTAGCTATATGTTAGCCCAACCGCTATGTCGATTCGGTTATTTAAGTTGTGTAAATTGATGTTTTGAAATTTTAAAGTAAGAAGTTTGGTTTTGAATCAGCTATCTAGTTACCATTATCTCAAAACATGTAGATATCATTATCGTATTTCAGTTATCGCTTGACTCATACATACTATCTTTTAGTATTTTATCACATGTTGTAGATGCTTCACCTGTTTTGAATACTCACTACGTGTTTTATATTTTTTATCAGCTTCTCGAGTTCTTTTATGTTCTACTATTGTTGCTTATTGGATAGCCTATTCTTACCCCTCCTTATTTAATTAGACCTTTTCTCTAATGGAAGTAGGACTTGCTGAGTTGTGGTTACTTTACTCACTCCTTATTTTTCTACAAAGAAACACTTTGACGGTAAGGAGAGGTTATTGCTGAAAACTAAGGACAAGACACAGAACTTACAAAGGTAACGTCTGACAAGTAATGAATCAGCCTTGTAATAGTCAGTAGTTTGACTAGAATGATTTTAGTTTTGATAATGTAAAATGGACTTTGCTGCATTAAGATCAAGCTTTGGCAGACATGGTTATATGTACTTGTAATGTTGGAAAGGAAATGATATTGAATGGAATGGTTTTATTACTTCGCAAGATTATGATTTATGATATATCTTATGTTTGTTTCTGTTCTTAATCCCTTTGTTGCCAGGTTCATATGAAGTAACCCCTAAAATTCGTATATGGATTTTGAGGCGTTACAGTCTATCTCTTAAAATCGAAAGATGAAGTTTTCTCTAGTTTCAGGAATTTCATTCCATGGTCCAAATTCAATATAGTACCTCCATTAAAACTTTTTGTTCTGATAATGGGGGAGAGTACACATCTCATTTCTTTGCTCAATATCTTCGGGATCACGGAATCATTCGTCAATTACTGTGTACTAAAACGCACAACAAAATAGAGTAGTTGAATGAAAGCATAGACATCTCATAGGAGTGACTCGTTCTTTTTTGAGTATGCATGTGTGAAACCTATTGGTCGTCGGCCTTACTCAGTACTTGTTTTTTATCAATCATACTTCTTCGAGGATTCTTGGTAGTCATACTCCTTCTTGGTCCTACTACCTAATGGCTCTATGTTTTCTATTGAACCTCGGGTATTTGGGTGCACTTGCTTTATTCAGGACCTTCAATCATAGTGACAAAAGTTAGATGATCATTCTATTAAAATTTGTCTTCATTGGTTACTCAAATGTGTCCAAGGGGTACAGATGTTATGATTCCAAACCGCGCCAATCTTTTTACTGTTATGAATGTTACCTTTTGAACACGTGCCCTATCTTTTCCCTCATCAGTCTGAGTCATCTCTCCTTGCACCTGGCATCATTGTTTATCCTATTCCTCAGCCCCTTGATGTTGCTTCCTTCCCATCACATTCCTCTTCTATTATTCAGCCACCTTCACTTACACAGCCTCCTTTATAGTTGCGGAAGCAGTTTCAAACTTATGTTATTAGATATCTTCTTGGGACCTATGCCAGGCCTCATACTCAACCCTCTAGGCAAGCAAATCCAATTAAGAGTGCTACCCTTAGATCCCCCACTATTCCTATTTTGGCTTCTCCTGCTACTCCTACTCCTCTCTCCTCAGCCCCTAGATACTTTTGATTTTGTGACTGGGAACGTCAAGATCGAGAGCATTGAAGTTGAACTGAATTTCAACTTCAGGGCAAAAAAAAAAGTTATTGTTCACAGTGAACAGTGACAGACGTCCGTGAATAGTGATGGACGTCCGTGATGAATAGTGACAGACGTCCATGATTTTGCCCCCTCATTGTCCGTAGGTCACGGACGTCCATGGGGCACTACGAACATCCGTAGACTTCGTGACAGGACTTCGAATTTTAAAGATTTTTGTTGCGAAAACTTTCCTTTTTAGTGTTTTATAACTATTAGGACTCTTTATTTCGAATTTAATTATTGGCGGCCTATATATTGAAACTTGTAAAGACTTTTTAATTAGTTAATTGAATATTTGAATGATTTTATGCTTTAGTATTCTCTGCCTGAGTTGGGCTTGGTGTGAACCAAGGGAGTGATTCCCAAAAGCAATCTTTGTTATCTTCTCTATTATCTATCTTTGTTTTCTAAACCTTTCTCTGTATTGATTTAAATTTCTAAATCTTAATCTATTGATTTCGACCCCAAAGTCCTAAACCCCTTTTGAACCCTAAATCAATCAGAGCCAAAGCCCTTTTCTAAACCATAAACCTAAATCAAACCATAAGCCCATTACAAACCATACACCAATTTCCAAAGCCCTAGTTAAAGCCTACGAATCTACATCGGGTCGAAGACAAACGCCCAAGCCTGGAAAAAGCTAGAGTTCTATCTCTAGGCCGATCTCGCCTCAAATCTAATAGTACTTGCGCATCGGACTGGACCCTAACTGGATCTCGCATGATCTACCAACCTGAATTCTCTGAACCCTAAGGTATTTACGATAGTTTTGAGATTAAGCTTGATTTAATTTTTAATTTCGGCAAAATCGCATAAAATCATCATCACGCATTTTAGGGTTATCGTCCCGCGTCATTTTGATTTACCTATTTCACTTCATAAGGGGGTTGTTCATGGGTTACATCCTAACCGCTTGCTAAGTATGTATGCTATCATGTCTTGTCTTCATCTTACACAGCTTTTATCACAGAGACCGATACTATTACTATACCTCATATCGTCCATGCAGCTTTTTCTCATCCGGCATGGAAGGCCACTATGGTGGAGGAGATAAATGCCTTGAGAGTAATCACACTTGAGATATGGTACTCCTTCCTCCAGGAAAGAAGATTGTGTGATGCAAGTGGGTCTTTGTTGTAAAGCATAATCTGGATGGTAGTGTTGCTAGATATTAGGGACGTCCAGTTGCTCACAGTTGTATTCATATGGGATTGATTATTATGCTAAATTTGCATGAATGGCTACGATGAGTTCAATGTGAGTTTTCATCTCCATTACGGCCAATCAGAATTGGCCCCTAAATCAATTTGATGGAAAAAATGTCTTTCTTAATGGTGATCTCACAGAGGAGATTTGTATGGATCCACCACTTGACTTCCTGCTGCAAGGAGAGACTGGGAAAGTATGTAGACTTAGGAAGTCTATATATGATTTGAAGCAATCTCCTCGGGATTGGCTTCAGCGTTTCAATGGGGTGATCATTGGTATGGGATTTCAATGATGCCACTCAAAGCATACTATTTTTTTCACTTTCGTAATGTTGGGCGTTCTGTCTTGCTAGTGTATGTTGATGATATAGTGATTACTAGAAATGACTCTTCCGTCAAATGTCATGTGAATGATGAGTTTAGTAGTACTTTCGAAGTCAGACTTAGGCAGTCTAAGATATTTCTTGGTTTGGAGGTTGCTAGGTTGATGAAAAGAAATCTTTCTTTCTCAGAGGAAATAAGCTCTTGATCTTTTGTGTGATACAGGCTCTTGGTTGTAAGCCTACTTCTTCTCCCATAGATTCTAACTTCTAAGAATTCTCATGAGTAATAGCACATAGTGGGTCGATTGATCTATCTTACCTTTACACGGCCAGACATTACTTTTGTTGTTAGCCTTGCCAGTCAGTTTATGCACGCTCCTCCACTCATTAGTCTTTGTTCATCACATTCTCATATACATTAAGTCGGGCCCTTGTCAAGGAATTGTGTATCATTTGCATGATCACCTACATATATTTGGATATACAGATGCTGATTGGGCTGGCTCAGCTATCAACCGTCACTCTATATATGGGTATTATGTCTTTCGTGGGGTAATCTTGTTTCGCAGAAAAGCAAAAAAAAAAAAAGTTTGTTGCTTCCAAATCTAATGTTGAGGTCGAGTATCGTGTGATTACCATGGATAATGTGAGTTGTTATGACTCCGTTATCTTACCTAAGAGTTTGCGTTTTCGATCGAAGGCCTCATGTCAGCCGAAAAGATTGTATCTGACTATGTGTTGCATGAACGTACAAAACATATTGAAGTGGATAGTCACCTTATTAGAGAAAAAGTTTGGGATTGTATTGAAAAGCTTATTGACGTATCCCCTTACAACAGCTTGCAGATAAGTGTTGAAATATGATTATATTTCACACCCTAAGACGTACACTTAGCTGTCCGATGAGAGTAATCTAACGGTTTTTGTGGAGTTTTAATGATTTCAGGGGATTTTGACCCTTGGATCAATTCAATAGTACAAAGGAGCATAAGGACGACATACGTCGGAATGTAGAACCAAGAGAGCATCCAGCACAAAAAATCATGGAAAAGTGATCGATCAAATCTGGAATCGATCCATCGAAACCTAAAGCAGAAATTGCGTTGTTGACTCTATCCTAAATCGATCGATCGATCGATCGATTTTGAGTGAATTGGAATATGGCGAAACTCGGTCTCAAATCGATCAATCGAATTTGAGAATCAATCGATTTTAGTGTTTTGGCAAGGGGTTGCTTTCGAACTAAGACCCTATATAAGCTAAAATTAGAGTTAGCGTTGTTTCTTCTCATTAATAACCATCTTCATTTTTCCAGCTTTCTTTTATCAATTTTCTAGCTTTTAGAGGGTAGAATAGCAATTCTTTTTGGAGCAAGATCATAGCGGGTTTCGAGACTCAATTCTGGTATATTAATGAATTATTTTTAGTTTATTTCAATTATTTGCATTTTTTATATGGAGATATGTCGCTAATTTTATCGAGTTTTAGGATCTAATGAATCCCATCACAGGGATTCATCTATGGAATAGATCTGTGGTTGGAATGTTAGTAGACGCTTGTGTGATTTTTCTGTCTATATGCTCTTGTCGTTTTTGGGATCTAATCATCAATTCGAGATATGGGAACTAGTCATGCTTTTCCCATGACCTTAGATCTATGATTAGGTGCCATAATCTTGTTTTTAATGCAAAAATCAGAGTCATTAATTCATTGTAATTAGATTTATTTTAATACAGTGAATGTTTTGATTCTTTTCATTAGAGGACTTGGAAAAGCATTACTTTGGATTTTTATCTTGATTTAATTGTTTTAATCTTCCATAAAGTATTAATTGATTTTAATCTCTATGTAGTTTTGCATCTCTAATATTCCACCCTTAGATCTATAATCATGGATGATGAGCCAAGGATGGGAGGAATTAGTATCCTAAACCTCGGTTGTTTTTGTTAAGTAATTTCATATTGTTTAGTTTATTCTTCTTTTACATTCATCGAATTTGATATGCTAGATTAATAATGTGATAATTCTAGGGAACTCTGTCATTGGTATTTTAATTCTTCTTAAAATCTATTTAAAATCCTAGTGGGAACGACCTCGTACTCTGCACCTGTTTACTACGTTACAACTCGTGTACTTGCGAGTATTACACTTGTAACTTCACAACAAGTTTTTGGCGCCGTTGCCGGGGATTGCAAATAGAAAATATTAGGATTTAAAAATCAGTCTTAGAAATATTTTAGATTTAAATCAATATTTCTGCCAGTCTTTGAAAAAAAATTGCAAAAAAAAGTAAAATTAAAAAAAAAAAAAAAAAAAATTTAAATCTTTGTGATGATTGTTGCAGAAGTTGATGTAGAATTGTTGGAACTCTTTGTGTCTAGGGCCCCTGTATGTAAACTAGATCGTCCATAGACAAAATCTTAAAGCCTTTAGATTTTGAGATTGAGCGTACATGTCGTCTACATCGTAAAGAAACTAGATTGAGGAGAAATTGAGGATTTCAATTTGGATACAACGGCTACAAATGGAGAGATCCCGCATGAGCAAGCCGAGGAACCAACCCTTAGGCAGTTATTTGTACCCATAACCACCATACCCCCTCATGCATAATCCATCCCACTACAAATGCTACTCATTTTGAATTACGTACAAATGTAATTCAGATTCTTCCCATTTTTCATGGTATGGAAAGGGAAGACCCCTACATGCACATTAAGGATTTCCTAGAGGTCTGCTCTACGGTGAAATACCAAATTTTTAATGAAGAATTTGTGCGGTTGCGTTTGTTTCCTTTGTCTATAAAGGATAAAGCAAAAGCTTGGTTGAATTCCCTCCCAGCTGGATCTATGACTTCATGGGATCAGTCGGTTAAGAAGTTTCTATTAAAGTTCTTTCCTATGGCCAAAACTAACGCTTTGAGGCACAAAATCGGTGATTTTGTCCAAGAAGAAAGTGAATATTTCTACGAAGCTTGAGAAAGATTTATTAATCTGTTGTTAACATGCCCACATCATGGGTTTGCCAAATGGAGATTGGTCCAATATTTCTATAATGGATTGAATCAAACAAATCGAAATCTAGTCGAGTCCATGAACAGTGGTGGATTTTTGGGACTCATAGAAAGTGAATCATATGACTTCTTAGAACAACTTGCTAAAAACTCACAGCAATGGGATTTTACCAAAAGTCGGGATCAACCAAATGTGTCAAACAAAAAAGGAGGCTTGTATGTTGTTAAGGAGGCTCCAGATCTTAGGGCCAAAGAAGAATTCCTAACTCAACAAGTGGAGAGCATGCAGATGAAACAGCATGTCATTGTTGTGAATAATCAAACTGAATCTTGTTCATTTTGTGCAAGCCCGATGCATACTAGTGAGGCATGTCCATCAATGCAGAACCAATCAGAATATTCAATTTAACTTAATGCATTGAATAACTATGGTCGTAATGCCGAAAATACTTTTTCCGACCAATACAACCCTAGTTGGCGAAACCATCAGAATTTCTCATGGAGACTCAACATTTCAATAATCAAGGTCAGGGGATGAATTCTTGCCCTCAGCAAACTTTTGATTCAAACCAATATCATCAAAATCAGGGTGGTTCGAATCAACATCATCAAAATCAGATAAGCCAGCAAAGGCAATTTCAACAAAATAATCAACCCTTGCAACCATCACAGGGTTGCGAGGGTCAACAGTCAACCCAATTCCCTCCACCTAGATTTCATAATCAACAAGGGAACACTGGCCCTCGACCTTTTCATCAATTGAATCATGCTCAACCCGTGGAAGATTTGATGAAAATATTTATTCAAACCACCACCCAAGCAATATCAAAATTGGAACCTCGGATGGGCCAATAGCAAGAGGGTAGCACTTAACCGAGGGAACATCAAATCCATCGCAGGACGATCAACATTAGCATATCAAAGCTATCACTACCCTGCGATCTGGGAAGAAGGTTGATAGCAAAGAGAGAATGCCTGGAGAAGAAGAGGATGAAATTTTCAACGACCAAATTGATGATCAAAGAGATAATCAAGAAGTGCAAGGGAATGGAAAGGAAACCGAGGATAAATTGGAAGAAACTGTGTACACACCCAAAGCTCCTTTCCCTCAGAGATTAGACACCCAAGAAAAGGCATCAATTGGACGATATTTTGGAAGTATTCAAGCAATTAAAAATCAATATACCATTCCTTGATGCCATCCAACAGGTGCCATCTTATGCGAAATTTCCAAAGGACTTGGTAACAATCAAAACAAAAACCAATGTTCCTAAGAAAGCATTATTGGCAGAGCAAGCTAGTTCAGTGCTTCAGTGTAGACTCTGACGCAGGACAAAACCCTAACATACGTGTGTGCGATGAATTTATTACTTGCCGAAATTAAACTCAATTAATTTAAGCAATGAATCTGAAAATAATGCGAATACCTTAGGAGTTCGTAGTTTTCCATATGAGGGATCGAGCTGTGGCTCGAATCGGGTCCAATCCGGGCGTTAGATTCGTTAGATTTACAATGCAGATCGGTCCTAGAGGTAGAACTCTAGGTTTTCCAGATTAAGGCGCTAGTAGTTCAATAAGGGATCGCTGGTCCAGGGTATTTTGATGCGGGATGGTTTAATGGCTCTGAAGTGACGTAAGATTGTTGAATCGGATCGATTCAATGGCTTAGGGAAAAGCTAGGGTTTAGGATTTCGAGTATTTGAAAGGGCGATGGCAGATTTAGGGTTATAAAATTTAAAGCAAGATAGATCAAAAGAGATAAAATAGTAAAGGATAGATTGTGGGTTTCACACCCTTGGCTTCACTCCAAATCATTCTCGAGAATCGAAGAATCACTCTCTGAAATCGCTCATCTCAAGCAAGGAAGTAAAAAGCTCTTTTTTCATTAATCAAAATCACTAATTACATTGTTTATCGAGAGACCTTATATAGGACGTCTTAAAATAAAACCCTAAACGAAAATAAACATAAAAGAAAGACAAACTTGCCCCTAAGATTTAAGTCAAAATAAGTTCTCTCGCGATTTTGATCGATCAAAAGTGAAACTCGATCGATCGAAATTGATACTCGATCGATCGATTTACATATATATCACCGGTGGTACTCGATCGATCGATCGAAATGGATATTCAATTGAGTATACAATTCGATCGATCAAATTATAGATATATATTCATGCCAGAACAAGCGTCTTTCCTCGTCGTTGTTCGATCGATCGAAATAGGACTTCGATCGATCGACGTAAAGGTCTCGATCGATCGAATCTTGGTTCGATCGATCGAAACTGCAATGCTCCTCCAAATCGCAAAATTTTCTTCTTTACGCCTGGTTCTGATTTCTATTCTGCTTCTTAGAGCAGATATCGCGAAATGGATCATCCATGCCCAAGGCCCCGGACTCCCCTTAAATACAAGGACCCAAGGTGTCCTATAATCTCAATAGTAATTGGAGAGAAGCACATTTGATCGTGCACTATTAGATCTAGGAGCGAGTGTGAATCTGTTATCATACTCGGTTTACAAACAGCTTGAATTGGGAGAATTAATACCCACCTCTATCACCCTTCAACTTGCTGATAGATCGGTCAAAATTCCAAGAGAGGTTGAGGATGTTTTAATTAAAGTAGATTCCTTCTACTTTTCAATTGATTTCGTTTTCCTTGATACAGAACCAGTGCTGAAGGTGAAGAATAATGTTCCTGTAATCTTAGGAAGACCGTTCCTAGACACCTCTAATGCACTAATCAACTAAATAAATGGAATAATGAAAATTTCGTTTCGAAATATGACAGTAGAACTGAATATTTTCAACATTGGAAAACAACAATCAGAAGAAGAGGAATATGCTCAAACTCGTTTGATAGATAACATTGTGGAAGAAACATTCCTGGCCTCCAAACCGAAGGGATCCACTTGAAGAATGTATAGCATACTTTGGTGAAGACTTTGACATGGATCAGGCAATACAGGAAGTTAATGAGATGCTTGAATCGACACCACTTTTGAGAAATGATCAATGGAAATCCAAATCAAAGCTATGGATCCAATCAAAGAGAAAGTGCCTAGGGAAGAAGAAAAACTCAAACTTGAATTAGAACCTCTCCCTAGTGAATTGAAGTATGCATTTTTGGGAAAGGCAGAAACACGACCTGCAATAATATCTTCCAAATTGAACTCCAAACAAGAAGGGATATTAGTGAAGATGTTATAAGAGAACAAATCTGCAATTGGGGGGTCTATCGCAGATATAAAAGGAATTAGCCCATCTATCAGTATGCACTGCAGCCATTCGGAAGAGGAAGCTAAACCTTCAAGAGAGCCGCAAAGGCGATTGAACCCTATCATGCAAGAGGTTGTGAGAAATGAGGTGATAAATTTGCTTGATGCTGACATAATTTACCCCAATTCTGATAGCAAATGAGTAAGCCCAACGCAAGTTGTGCCGAAAAAGTCAGGAGTAACTGTGGTGGAAAATGATGATAATGAGTTAGAACCAACAAGAGCGCAAACTGGTTGGCGAGTTTGCAGAGACTATAGGAAGTAAAATTCCATGACCAGGAAAGAGCATTTCCCTCTGCCATTCATTGATCAAATGCTTGAGAGGCTAGCTGGTCATGAATTTTATTGCTTTCTAAATAGCTATTCAGGGTACAATCAGATAGCCATTGCCCCAGAGGACTAAGAAAAAACGGCATTTACATGTCCCTTTGGAACTTTCTCCTACCGCAAAGTGCTCTTTGGCCTCTGCAATGCTCATGCTACATTCCAAGCATGTATGCACAGCATATTCTCTGATATGGTGGAAAGATTCCTTAAACTATTCCTGGATGATTTTTCGGTATTCGGGGACAGTTCTAATAGATGTCTGCACAAATTATCCCTTGCATTGACAAGATGCCAGGAGAAAAATCTAATCTTGAATTGAGAAAAATGTCATTTCATGGTGCAAAGTGGTATTATGTTGGGGCATATTGTGTCTTCCAAAGGGATTGAAGTTGACAAATCAAAGGGGGATCTGATAGCCAATCTACCACCACCAAAAACAGTGAGATAGATCAGGTCATTCCTTGGACACGCCGGTTTTTATCGGTGCTTCATAAAAGATTTCAGTAAAATTGTAAAGCCATTGTGCAATTTATTAGCCAAGGACGTACCATTTGTGTTTAATGAAAATTGCCTACAAGCTTTTGTGAGTATCAAGGCAGAGCTTGTAAAAACTCCAATAATCAAATCTCCAGATTGGAATTTGTCATTTGAAATAATGCGTGATGCATCAGATTATGCAGTTGGAGCTACATTGGGACAGAGTGGAGAAAATACTGCATGTCATATACTATGCGAGTAGGACATTGAACGATGCTCAGTTGAATTACTCCACCACTGAGAAAGAACTTTTGGCAGTAGTCTTTGCATTGGGCAAATTCCGAGCATTCCTTTTGGGATCAAGAGTCATTGTTTTTACTGATCATTCTACGTTGAGATATTTGTTTGTAGAAAAGGATGCAAAAGCTAGATTAATCCAATGAATTTTACTGCTGCAAGAATTTGATTTAGAAATTCGAGATAAGAAAGGCTCCGAAAATTTGGTAGCTAACCATTTGTCTCGAATAATAGTGGAGAAATCTGATGATCTTGTTCAAATCTTGGGAGAATTTTCCTGATGAACAGTTGTTTGCCTCAATCCAGCACCATGGTATGCTGATTTGATCAACTATCTAGTGACAAATCAGGTTCCTCATCACTGGAGCAAACACGATAAATCGGTATTTTTGGCAAGAGTGAAATATTATTTTTTCGAGGACCCATATTTGTTTAAATATTGTCCCGATCAAATCATAAGGAAGTGCATTCATGAAACAGAGTAATCTAGCATCATCTCTTTCTGCCATGAATTAGCTTGCGGAGGGCACTCAGTTCCCAGAAAACAGGTGCAAAAATCCTCCAAAGCGGATTTTACTAGCCAACATTGTTCAAAGACTGTCACCAACATTGCATCTCATGTCATAAATGTCAAATGTTGGGGAGGATTTCAAAGAGGAACATGATGCCACTAAATCAGATCTTGGAAGTTGAACTGTTTGATATGTGGGGGATTGACTTCATGGGACCATTCCTGAACTCGTTTGGTCATATGTACATTTTGGTTGCCATAGATTACGTCTCCAAATGCATTGAGGCTTCAGCTTGCAAAACTAATGACCACAGGGTGGTCGTTAAGTTCTTGAAGGATCATATTTTCTCAAGATTTAGAACACCGCGCGCTATCATTAGCGATGGTGGGACGCATTGCTGCAACATAGTTTTTGAGCAGCTAATGAAGAAGTATGGTATCACTCACAAAGTTGCGACGCCATATCATCCTCAAACAAGTGGTCAAGTTGAGGTATCTAATAGGGAACTGAAGCGAATACTTGAAAAAACGATAAATCCTAACAGGAAGGACTGGTCATTGACATTAAATGATGAGTTATGGGCTTACCGCACTACTTTCAAAACTCCCATCGGGATGTCTCCTTACTGGATGGTTTATGGTAAAGCGTGTCATCTTCTAGTGGAATTAGAGCATCGTGCATACTGGGCAATAAAGAAATTGAACTTTGACTTGAATGAAGCTAGTGATCACAGGAAGCTGAAACTTGATGAACTTGAGGAAATTCAGGCTTATGCTTATGACTGTGCAAAATCATATAAGAATCAGATGAAACAAGTTCATGATCAGAAGATTCTCAGGAAATCATTCACATCAGGTCAAAACATACTTCTGTACAACTCTAAGCTGCATTAATTTCCCGGAAAGCTAAAGACTCAATGGTCAGGCCCATTTCTGGTAATACAAGTATTTCCCAACGGCGCAGTTGATGTTGTAATCCACGTAATGGGAATGCGTTTAGAATCAATAGGCAAAGACTGAAACCATTCTTGGAAGATACTGTTCCACTGAGTAACGAAGAATTACTGCTAGCCGATCCTGATCAATCAGGATGAATTGGAAAATCTGGAATGTCGGGCTGACGACATAAAACTTAGCGCTTCTTGGGAGGCAACCCGAGCTGTTAAAGGTTTAGTTTAGTTTATTTCAATTTTTTATATTTTTTTTTAAATAAAAATTGTTTTCAGTGTGACCTCTGTTTGAAATCGATCGATCGATTACTATTTCGGTGGGCCTGGTTGAACTGCAGGGTCGATCGATTGATTTGTCAATGTGATCGATCGACTTCAATGCATGAGCGGCTACATTCCCCATTGCGACCCTTTAAAACGATCGATCGATTTGTGAAAATCGATCGATCGAATTTAATGGGAATGCGCACGTCGTTTCGCTTCCCCGAACTGTCAGCGTTGAGTCTTTTCAAATCCAGGTGAAGTGTTGTGTAATTAAAATCGATCAATCAAATTTTCAAACCAATCGATCGATTTGATTGCGACGCTTAGCAACCAGTCGCTGTGTTAATATCGATCGATCAATTTTTCAAATCAATTGATCGACTTGAACCAGTGGCGACCCAACAATCGTTCATTCTCTCTATTTAAAGACAGAATCCCTGTCCTTTCTCTTTCATTTTATTCTTCTCCCCTCTTTGTTGTCACTCTCGGCCATTTTCTCTCAAATATCCGATGGCTGCGTCTTCTTCTACAAGTCCCGCTACGTTTCCACGCTGCCACGTGGCACTGTAAAAGAGGAGCCCACTCCCCCTTATGTTGATCAATTCATCACGATGGAGGATTTCTTCAATTTAATTGCATTCTAAAACCTTTCAGAGGTCGTGCATAATCTCGCATACGTTGACACCCTCCAACTCAGCATTCTCATGATGTCGCCACCTCTAAATGTGTACCCACTCATCATTCGTCTATTCTATCAAAATATGAAATGGGTACCGGCTTCACAATCACCAACGCAAAATGATCATTTTACCATCTCCATCGATGGTTGGGAGCAGCGCATTCATGCCCTTAACCTTGCGGAATCTTTTGGCTTCTTTCATCATCGGCCCTTTACAGCACCCGATTGGGCCAGAGTTGACGGCCTCGCAGGACAAGATGATCGCCAAGATGGCCGATGGTGGCATCGTCTTCGGGCACGCGACAACTAGATCGGCGTTACCTCGTCACTTATTGTTGTGGGACAATATTCACCACCAACCTATGCCCGCATGGCCAAAAATCAAAGCGTACCGGAGATTGGGTGACAGCCTTATATGCCGTCTTAACCAACACATGGCTGAACATCGGCTCTCTCATGCACAGATCAATGTGGTCGTGCCACACTGAAATATATCAACACGCGCATAATGATCATACGGTGTTATATTTTCCACATTTCGTGATGCACCTCCTTTAGCATCTCGATTTTCCGATCTACCAAGACAAGGAGGGGTGGCAATCTGGATTTCCACCTTTTGGCTTGAACTTATGAAATAAAAGCATAAACGCCATCACCAAGGCGAAACATGTGGAGCAACTTGTTGCCACTACCGCTGCACCACCTCCACCCAATCCTACTTAGCGCCAACGTTGTGGTGTTCGCCGCCCACAACCTGAAGAACCTGCCCAAGATTTCAATGCAGAGGTCTCACTCTCTGTACTTCAGGCACAGGTCAATGGGTTGCACAAGGAACAACATTGTCTAGGTGATCAAGTTCAGCGTATGCATCGGTCCCAGCATTCACTTCGCACGCAAATCATCAATCGGATGTGGCCGGCTGATGCTAACGAGATGATTGCCCGCTCAATCCATGCCGAGGAGTAAAGTGACGAGGAGTAGTTTAGGATTTTCTTCTCTTTTTAGTTCTTTTCATTTCATGTGTTATTTGTGTTTTCATTTCACACATTCTGTACTGATCATGGCAACTATATATATATATATATATATATATATATATATATATATATATATATATATATATATATATATTATTTTTATTTTTAATTATTCAAAAAAAGTTCACTCATATTTTTCTGATGTGTTCAATTCTCTACAGAATTGATCGATCGATCGAGTACCAAAAATACTCAGTAGTCTTACTCTCATGTCTGAATCGATCGATCAAGTTTTCAAATTGATCGATCGATTTTACACCCTGATCTCAGTCCCAAATCGATTGATCGATTTATGACGCAGGGAAGGTCGGTTTCAAGTATTTAGAAGGTTCGATTGCAATTTTTGTTTTTTTTTCCTCTCCTTTCTTGTACATAGTCCCTAGTAGGACTCTTTTCTTTTAAATCGGACTTTTACGCTTCTCTATTTCTCCTACGTCCTTTCCTCTTCCTTACTCTCTTGCTCCTTTCTCCCTTAGCTCCGTAATGACCGGCATTCGATTCCGAACTCGCGCTTCGCGCAAGTTGATGGTTGAACCGGTAAAGGCACGACATCATGCTCCTTCAAATTTCATTGATCTCACTAATATTGAGATAATCGATCTCGAGATGCATCCGCCTTGTCTAACACCAATCTCAGTTCCTGCACAAGCCCCGTCGCTGATTCCCAACGCGGTCTGGGATATGTTGGTAGCAGCACCGAAGCCATCACCTATCGAAGGAGGAAATACTTAGGATAATTAGGATTTAGTATCTTTTTCATTGATTTTGCATAACTAGGATTAAGTTTTTTTTTCTTTAATTTTGCATTTTTAGGGTTTGGTCTGTTTAAAGTAGATAGACTTATTTTCTAGGTTTCCTTCAATAAGTGTAATCACACGCTTGCAATTAATGAAATTTAAAAAATAAATAAATAAATTGTTAGTCATTGCATTGTTCCAGAATCTTCACCCAGTAGCCTTAGATCATATATGCTTTGTGCACACTCATCTTTCCAATATTTGTGGCAAAGAATATTTACTGCAGGTTTGGGGGAGTATTCTACTAATTTGTTCAGTCTGCGCTTACATGGGAAACAATGAAGACATTGTTTTGTTCAGGTTTGGGAGTAAGGTTAAAATATATTTCTTCTATTTGAATCCCTTTAAACCTAATTTTGTTTAGTTTTAACACCATCGGTGCTTAAGTTAAGGAGTGATAAAATTTTAACTTAGGGAATTTATTCTTCAAACGATAAATCTTTTGTGAAATTCATGCTTAGAACACTCTTTCACATATTACCAAGCTAGACATCTTGAAATTGATAAATGCTTTCGAATTGTAAACCTTGGGATTATTAGTAGAGACTTTTCCGGTGAGCTTTAGAACCCTTTCGCGTTCTTGAGAGAGAATATACATAAATTCAGAGTCTCTTACTATGAAAAAAATCTTTCCACTCTTTTGTTGATAATCTCATGTATTTTATGTTTGACCTATGACCAAGTATGCAATCAAATCTATATCACTTGCTAGAACATGTTGTAGATTTAATTGAAGCAAATAGGCAATATTACCATTGATTGAGGAGATGATTGAAGGCCATTTTTGGATCGTTTGAGCTAAAATGACCCACCTAAAGTGATTTTACCTTTCTAGTACCCTTTTGAACATTTTTAATGTTTGAATGTTTCTTTGATAAGTCACACTAATCTATTTACCCTACACCATTTCTGAAATTTAGCCTTAAACCATTTATTTTTGAAAATTTGAGAACAAGAGATAAGATGAATGAAAAGAGAGAGGGAGGACTAAATTGTGGTGATTACTAGAAAATAAAGTGAATAAGGTCAAGAGGGGGAAAGAAGTATTCAAAAAGGGTAGTTAAGATAATTGGGGATTAAAGGAAAAGGAGATAAGAGAAACTAAAAATTTGAGTTTCATAAAGTAAGGGAAGGGAAAAGAAAGTTTCAAAAATAAATCTTGAATGATAATGAGAAGTTAGAAGAAAGAGATGGTGTTAAAAAAAAAAAAAAGTTGATAGTATTACATTCTTTTCCAATTTCTCATAAATGTTTTGAATCTTAATCTCCTTCCCTTTGAACCTTTAACCTAAGCCGCTTTACAAGTTTAAAAAGTCCTCTATGATCCGATCTCAATTGGTAATTGCCTTGTGGAGATTAAATTTAAAATGTTCATGATAATTGATGTAGGATGCTTGGGATAAATAGGTGTCTTTCTATGCGATTTATATTCTTTGAATTCCGTTTTTCTTTTATTACGTGAGACCATCTACTTTGCTTTGAATCAATCCCTCACATATGTGCGAATAATTAATCCTTTCATATGAGTGTTTCTCTTCGAGAGTGTATACCTAGAGTGAGGTTTGAGTTGAAACAAAATTTCTAAAGGGTCCATAGTTTAGAAGTGTTTAAAGATGGATGGCATCTAGTTCTAATAAGCACGCACATCACTCTTTGCATGAACGGATCATAATTTTTAGAGATTGGTGAATAAAAACCTTGGGTTTAATTTTTGTCATTACTTAAAGGTTGAATTCTTGAGTGGTTTAAACGTTTTTAAAGGTGTTATTCTTTTTTAAAACATAATTTGAAATGATGATTTTGAAAAGATTCCAAAAGTTTGTGGGTAACTTCACTGTAAACCCTCAGGAGACAAAATTCCTCCACTAGGGATCACCTAGCAGTTTAAAGGCTTGTTGCATATGCTAAATGCAACCGTGTTCCCCACGAAAGGGACCTTTATCTTTCTTTTAGGATGTTAGTTTATTTTTCTTGCTATTTTTACCCTTATCTTTGCTCGAGGACTAGCAAAGTGTAGGTTTGGGGGTGTGATAAGTGTTGAATATAATTATATTTCACATCATAAGATGTACACTTAGCCGTCCGGTGAGAGTAATATAACGGTTTCTGTGGAGTTTTAATGATTTCAGGAGATTTTGATCCTTGGATCAATTCAATAGTAGAAAGGAGCATAAGGACGACATACGCCGGAATGTAGAATCAAGAGAGCATCGAGCACAGAAAATCGTGGAAAAGCGATCGATCAAATCTAGAATCGATCGATCAATACCTAAAGCAGAAATTGCGTTGTTGATCTGCCCTATATCGATCGATCGATTTTGAGTGAATTGGAATACGGCGAAACTCTGTCTTAAATTGATCGATCGATTTTAGTGTTTTGACAAGGGGTTAGGGTTTCGAACTAAGACCCTATTTTAGCTAACATTAGAGAGGGTTGCTTCTTCTTCTCACTGATAGGCGTCTTGATTTTTGCAGCTTTCTTTTATCAATTTTCTAGCTTTTAGAAGGTAGAATAGCAATTCTTTTTGGAACAAGATCATAGCGGGTAGATTAAAGCTTTCGTGTGGAATTGTTTCGAAACTGAATTCTGGTATATTAATGAATTATTTTCAGTTTATTTCAATTATTTGCATTTTTTATATGGAGATGTGTGGCTAATTTCATCGAGTTTTAGGATCTAATGAATCCCATCTGAGGGAATTATCTATGGAATAGATATGTAGTCGGAATGTTAGTAGACGCTTGTGTGATTTAATGTCTATATGCTCTTGCCTTTTTTGGGATCTAATCATCAATCTGAGATATGGGAACTATTCATGTTTTTCCCATGATCTTAGATCTATGATAATAGGTACCCTAATCTTTGTTTTTAATGCAAAAATCAGAGTCATTAATTTATTGTGATTAGATTTATTTTAATACAGTGAATGTTTTGATTCTTTTCATTAGAGGATTTGGAAAAGCATTACTTTGGTTTTTATCTTGATTTAATTGTTTTAATCTTCCATAAAGTATTAATTGATTTTAATCTTTATGTAGTTTTGTGTCTCTAATATTCCACCCTTAAAACTATAATCATGGATGATGAGCCAAGGAAGGGAGGATTTAGTATCCTAGACCTCGCTTATTTTTCTTGAGTAATTTCATATTGTTTAGTTTATTCTTCTTTTAAATTCATCGAATTTGATAAGCTAAATTAATATTGTGATAATTCTAGGGAACTTTGTGATTGGTATTTTAATTCTTCTTAAAATCTATTTAAAATCCTTGTGGGAACGACCTCGTACTCTACACCCGTTTACTACGGTACAACTCGTGCACTTGCGAGTATTATACTTTTAATTTCACAACAAAATCCGTTGGGCTAGCGCTTCTTCAGGACATTTCTATCAAGCTGGGCATACATGATATTTATGCTCCAGTTTGAGGGAGACTGTTAATGCTTATAAGTGGTCGTGTTTGCATTGTAGTATGTTTCTATTTAAAATAGAAGCTAGTGAGACACATTTTCAAACTAGGTTAACTCTTCCATCTCACATAACACCTTCTATTGCATCTAACCCTAAATCCACTATAAAAGTCTTTTGAAATCCACACATAAGAGTGACAATATCATTTAGTTAATACGTGCTTAAAGTACCAATACTCTCGAAAAAATTTCATCACGAAAATTTATAATAGGCCACAAAATCTGCAAAGAAGAACTGCAATATATATATATATATATATATATATATATATATATATATATATATATATAATTGATCTTTGCATGAGACCTCTAAACAAATTTTTCAAATGCAAATTCAATAGAAGGACCATGAATTTTACCTTCACGAACCAAGACATCAGTCAATTCAAGGAGTTTGAATTCTACGTGTAGTTTTAAGAAGAAAGAACAGAAAGATAACCCGGCTAGGAAATGAGAGACCTAACAAGAGAGAGTTCCCAAAAGAACTGGTCCTCACTAAGCAACTGCTACGAATCTTTATGTTAAACAGCTTGATAACTCTCTAAGTTTTATATATGGTCGAACCAACTAACCATATTGTGTACAGTTAATCAGAGGGTAATTACACACCATACGTGATGCCTTACATATATCAATCCCATGATATGATAAGCATGAATGCACAAGAAATGTCGATAATAAAAAATAAAAAATACATAACTCCATGCAATTCATAATATACTCTTTAGAGAACAGAATTCCATTCCACTCAGAAACTAGCTGAAGGTTGAGATAGAAAAATGTAATTACCTGCACTCTAGTCCAAATCAAAGGAACCAAAACTTTTGCGTTGCTCTCCACAAAAATATTTGACCAGATAGGGTTTATGGAGAACTCGAACAAAAGAGTCTCTGTTTGGGTTGTAAAATTGTCATTGCTTACTTTTAGACACAGAAGTGCTGCATCAAACGCAGTACCTGCCGCACCAGCATTGTCAGGACAGCCAATACTCTCACCACCTGATGCAACACAAATCATGGAGCTTTTGTAAAATGAAACCATTGAAGAAGTAAGGATGCTTCAAAAAAGTTGGCCTTATATGTCAGAGTACTGTCTGAAGTTGAAAATACATACTACAAATGATGAATATTTCATTTATGAATCTGAATAGTAGACATGGGTAATTGATAAATCTTAGTTCCTGATAAAATAAATATCTAGCAATAAGCATATGAAATAGATTGTTAAATGTTTTAAATATTAGACTCTCATGGAACAATTTTGTCCAACTCATATTCATTATTCTGCTAAATGCTATGCAGTAATCGAGGGTAAGATTAGTTGGCCTCATGCAAATAACTGACTGAACAAGGACCTAGTTTCTTATATGCTATGTTCCAACAATTCAGGGGATTTGTTTCACATCACCGAGTACACTACTAGAACAAATAAGCAAAAAATTATTCATACTTTTCAGCATCTTCAGCATTTGTCAATTAAATGTCTCTTGGTCCATGTTTATACAAATTCGGTGAAGAGGAACACTAGAGAATATTCTCAGGTTTTCCTGCATCGTATTTTTATTCAAGAAGTCCAATCATCCGATCACAATCCAGAACATAGACAACATATTATTCTAAAATTTATCGTTCAGTTTGTAAACTGAGATAGTAAGAATGTCTTTATCATTGACATTGCGGCTTATGGATAGAATATCTGAAAAAGTCACCAAGTGGAAATCAAATTATTGCTTGAAGGTTGGCAATATTGCAAACTCTAGGCCACAGTTCAATCCCAGCTTGCCTAAAATAAATAAATCAATCAAATAAAATTGTTCAAAAAAGGGAGAGTTGCTTGTCTTAAACATGCGTTGTTAAGTATTCCAATCTATTTACTTTATATTTTACCAGTTCTAGGAGATTGAAAGAAACTTCACAAATTTCTTTTGGGAGAGAGTGAAGGTAGAAATAAGGCGCATTGGTGTCGGGAACTTATTTCTAGGACCATAGAAAAGACACCTTGGGTGTGCAGAAGCTCCAAGGCTCATCGTGCGGGTATGATGAAGATCTCGTGGAAATTTATAATAGAAAATTTGGCTTGGACGAGATTTTTATACAAAGATTATATAACAAATTAAGGGACTTGGTTGATATCAATTAAGAAAAGCCCACCTAAATTAAGGAAGGGTGTCGATCAGGCTGACCATGTCACTGTCTAAATGGGAGGGGGTGAGCATAGTCACCAAATCAGAATTCAAGAATTATTCGGCAACAAAGAAATTCGCAAGAATCATGAAAGTCGGAAAAGTTGAAAGGTAAAGAAGTTGAAACAAAATACTAAAAATAAAGAAGACTGGAATAGGTTTTAAACTGGGGATTTTTTAATTTCCAAATCCTTAGTTTTAGTTTACTTGATTTTTTAGAAACGAGTAACTCATAACAGTGTCATTTAACTTGATTTATATATATATACATCCTTTTTTTATCTTAACTATTTTTCAATGCGCAATTGAAAAAATCGCGTTTTAATTGGTTAAGCCATGATTTAAATGGGAAGTTCACGAAGAATAAATAAGCAAAAACAAAAAATCTTAAATTTTTCAGTAGTCATGATTAAAAAGCCAAAAAATCATCCAAGGATTAATTCACTGACTTTCTCAAAAAGTTGGGAACTTTGTTGACTATGGTGGCAAGAGGCAACTTGTTAAATGGTGAATGGCAAATGAAATAATATGATGCTGAAAAATATGAAGAAGAAAATGAGAAATGATTTTTATTCGATTGTGTCATCACCAGAACAAGGTTTAAAGATTCAGTCAACTTGAGTCAATTTTGCTATAGAGGATCCAGTCTAAAATTGAATCACCTCAACCAAGTCATCAGATATGAACCAACCATAACCAAGTTGTATGCAGAAGTCGATTATTATATGACTGAAGAGGATTTCTACGCTAAAAAGTAGAATTTCATTTCTCCTTCTGCTATTATTTGACTAGTAGTTCAGCCCATGGTTCAAAAATTCAACTCAACTCGAAAACTCCAATCAACTCGAAGCCAACTCGGAAAGAGGAAGTATATATGACTCTTCCACCAAGATTTTCTCTTCAGTGGAGAAAGGGAAAGTTTGCAGATTGAAGAAGTCTATTTACGGATCAAAACAATCTCCTAAAGCCTGGTTAAAAAAATTCAGTGATGACATGACAAAGTTATCAAAAGAGACACTATGACCATATATTGTTTGTAAACAAGGGATCTCATCTAACAACACTAGTTATGTATGTTGATGACATCATTGTTACGGGAGATGATAATGACGAAACTGCAAAACTAATATGCTACCTTAGTCAAGTCTTTGATATCAAGGACTTAGGTAGACTGATGTACTTCTTGGATAATGAAGTGGCAAGATCAAGGAAAGCAATAGTTTTGTCCCAATGGAAATACACACTTGATATTTTCAAGCAAACCGGTATGTTCCAAATGATGAATATTTCATTTATGAATCTGAATAGTAAACATGGGTAATTGATAAATCTTAGTTCCTGATTAAATAAATATCTAGCAATAAGCATATGAAATAGATTGTTAAATGTTTTAAATATTAGACTCTCATGGAACAATTTTGTCCAACTCATATTCATTATTCTACTAAATGCTATGCATCAACTTAATGGTGAGAACAGTGAGCTTCTTAAGGAAGTTTGAATGTACCAACGACTTCGAAGAAACTCATTTATCTACCACGACTCACCCAAATATTGTGTATGCAGTGAGCATCGTGAGTCAGCATATGCATTAGCCGAGGACAACTCACTTAGATGCCGTGTATAGAATTCTGAGATATCTGAAAGGCAGTCCAGGAAGAGGCTTACTCTACAGCAACCACGGACATTTTGATGTTGAGGCTTTTATTGATGCCAATTGGATCAGATCTCTAATTGACAGAAGATCTACTTCAGGCTACTACATCTACCTTGGTGGGAACTTAGGTGGTAAAGCAAGAAACAGCATGTCGCTTTCAACTCTAATGTCAAAGGAAAATACAGAGTCACGTCCCAGAGTGCTCATGAAGGGATGTCATATACATTCATCTTAGTCGATCTTGGAATCAATGTGAAGTTTCCAATGACACTCGATGAGGAGAATGAAGTTTCACTTCATATCGCAAACAATCCAGTATACCACGAAAGAACCAAACATATTAAAGTGGACTGTCATTTTATACGGGAAAAACCTGAATCCCTTGAGTTTTGTACAGCCCAAGTAAGATCTAAAGATCAGTTGGATGATATGCGCACTAAAGTTGTGGGAGAAATAGATTGATGGCATCACTTCAAATTGAGTATGATAGATATCTATGCTCCAAGTTGAGGGGGAGTCTTGGAGTGTCTACAGTGTTAGTTGGGTGTTATTTAGTTTGTCTTACAAAAACTAATTGATGCATGGATTCAACACCATAGATTTAATTGTCATAAACCCAACACCGTTCAGTCAAGCCATTGTATTCACTTGATTGCGACTAGAACGATACAAAATATCACCTAAAAATAGAAACACGTAATTTGAAACAGGTCCCTTATTACTGTTCTCATTTAAACCAAACCACAAATGATTAGGTGCTTCAATCAAAACTGTATAAATAAAATAAATAAATAAAATATAATTAGATATGGAAGTATTGATTTTTGTACAGCACAATATAAATAGTGTTACCTTGGCACTTCTACTTTTGGGATTTTTGCCGTGCCGACACTTGGTAGCACTTGGACACTCCTCAAGCAGTACAAAACTACTAGACAAGTATAAAAATACCAAATAGTACCATCAAAATGCTCATCGTTTTGACAACAATAATATAAATTTCATTTTAAAAAATAATTGTGTTAAGCTTTTTAGTAACTACTAAATAAAATGTTCGGGTCGTTGAAAATGATTTTTATAATATAGTATACCTTTATTTAGATTCATGGCATATACTACGTATCTTTTTGTCACATATCTCAATTGGCTCTCTAATAATTCCCTTCAATTTTTTTCTATATATGTTCTATTTATTTAATTTATTTTCCTTAAAGCCGTGACGCCATATTGGAATATTGAGAAATTGGCGCGCCAAACATCTATTGGCACCTTGAAACTTAGCACCTGTGCCACGTGTCTAGGTAACACTAAATATATACCTTTCCACTTTATTGATTGTTCATAAATAAGATCATGCAACAACGATGCCAAATTTGGAGGAGTCAATTATTTAGCCCATATTGCAATATTATAGAATATAACCTTTCACCTCATTCCGTTAGGCTGAGTTAAGAATTCTAACAGAATAATAACATGACTACTTTTGACTATGGCTCAAATACTTTTATGTAGCCAATATAAACCACAAACCATGCACAAGGACTTTTACATCTTCTTGTATGCTATAACAGTCCAATGATATTCTTCCGCCACCACCTCCACCCCACCCCCTCCCACCTGCAGCGCTGATAGTACCAGTTCCTTTCCTGATCATTGGATATAATATGAACATTAGAACAGCCAACAAATAAAATTGCATGAATTGTACCTCTAAAGTACATATAGAAGGTCCCAAGCTTCCAAAATATGTTCGACAAAACAAAAGTACTGCTTCTACTTCTATAACAATGCAATCAGGGCAATTTTACTTTACATATTATTAACCTTATACTTGTTATTGTATTTGTTATCTGTTATAAAGCACCTGATTCAGACTTTGTTGGGCGGTTGGTATTCGTGCCCCAGCTATGCAATAGCTTTGTGCTCTATATGGTAACCCAACCGCTATAAGCCGGTTCAGTATTTTAAGTATAATTAAATGAATGATTTAAGCTCTATTTTCAACAATTTGAAATCAGTAAAAATAAGGTTTCTTGCATCTAGTTTTGAATCTCAAAAGGAATATCTGACACATTTATCAGCCCGGATCATTTATCTGTTACTTGAATTTTTTTAAATTGCATTGCAAAAAAGTTTCAATGTCAGGAAATTATATTCTCTGGATTTCGAAAATTCTGCATATTTTTAAAACAGCGTCACACTGTAATAATACTTAGCTTGCTGAGCTATTTCCAAATGCTCAACAAAAATTTTACCACAGATTGATAATCGAGATTCTAAGGAAATCAAACATCCAATCAAGAAGAGATAAAATTACTAACTTAGTAGTATTGGTAAGGTATCATGTAGTGGACTCCAGTTGTACTTGTAAGATTTTTTGGAATAAAATAGGTCTTATTTATTTTGTTATCTGTTCTAACTTCATATTGTCAAGTCCTTTAATATGACTGAGCTCACACCCGAGGTCTACGTACGTGGATTTCAGGGTGTGACATTTGTACACCTTGCTGAAATTTTCTCTCTTAGGATCTCTCTATTCCTTCTAGTTTTTCGGCTTTATTTTACAATTGCATCACATTCCCTTCAAAATTAATCGACAAAAATTTTTTATTAACATTTAAATGATGCCATGGGTCCACTTGATATAAATTGAGAACTGAGATTCTAAATGGAAATACTAAAATTACATCCCCATATCCACGGTCATAACATTTAAATGACACCATGGAGGATAGGGGGGTTGGACATGCCCATGCATGAACATTGTGCAGCAACTAACAGCAAAAGACCAAAATAATAATATCATAGAATATTGTGCAATGCTTATGTCATTGTTCATTAATTAAGCATTAAAGACACAACCGCATGAAAACGAACAAACACCCACTCTGGCCCGCATGCACACGTGCGCAGGTAGATACGTGGGGTTAACCATGCCCATGCATGTGTGCATGTTTAATTTTTGAAGGATGACGACATTAGGGGAGGAGCCCGAATACAAACACACAGGAAATAGCAGAAGATTAAAATAATCAGATCTCGGAAAAATAAACCGTACTCACAGTTTTACAGCATGGATAATGAGACTGCCCCCTGACCCACCTCCCCCTTTGAGCCCTCCTTGTCCTCCTTCAGCAGTTACAGACCCATCCACATATAGTACATCCTTCACTCTAAGCATCACCCGGCCTCCTCCATTCCCTCCAAAGTGTTCATCTGCGGATTTGCTGCCTCCCTTACTTCCATAGTTCCAAGGTTTAGACAGAGAAGACCAAGCATAAACATCCCCACCCCAAGAATATGTCCCATTGATTTTCAAACAAGAAGCGCCTCGTCCTCCATGCCCTCCCCCAGCTCCATCATGGCTAATTGGTGTGCCACTAGTCTGAGCAGGTGGCGATCCGCCTAAGGATGTTGTGTTTATGGATGAATGCTGATCCAGAGTTAGATTGGCAGCTTCAACAACTACAGAACCTGCAATTAGAGCTGCATATTGATCCACTTTTACATTTCCTGATACATTGATACTTATCAAACAGCCCTCAATGGGACATACAATCAATACATGTGGGACTATCTCCAGGTTTCCTGCCCCTAATATGTACAGATCATCATCCAGATACAAGCTCGAATTTAGCTGGCAAGTTGTGTCCAATGAGCCAACCCCTTTTAGATCTTCCTCACAAGACACTTGATTCTTCCGGGGTGATAAAAAATCTGACGTTTTTATATGGTGAAATGTATTCCTTTCATAGGCTTCGCTCCAAAATGATCCAAAATGTTTGTGAAACGGTTCTGATGCGAAACCCTTGCTAGGATAATGCCCAGAACAAACAAAAAGCACAAATGCAAAAAGATGCCTCCTCAAAATGCACCAATGGAAGTAACCATGCTTTACTGTCATATGCATGACCATTCACCAGGACATCAAAATTCTCACAAAAGTTTCTATTGCAAATATTCAAACCTGCATATTAACCTCAGAAGCCAATACTAATCGATACATCTATTACATTTCTGCATCCATGCGCAGAAACGGGGAGTTAAGCACATGTCCTACCATAAATTTACGGAAAGCATCTGTGCTTCAATTTCAAACTACCTTCCTTATGTAAGCCAGTAGCCCAGTAGAAACTGGAGCAACACAATGTGGTGGAAGCACAGAAAACGACCTGCAAGTTGGCCAAGGTAAAGATGCAAGATTATAATTTGAAAAACTGTATTGCAGAGAACGAAAACTCTATACTAGTCAGAAAAGTTCAAGCTAAAACTATTGAGGATAGAAACAAATGTCACCAACCATGAGAAAAAAGACTCCACCAGTGTGCTCATACTTCCACAATGTTCAAAATATATTGATAGCTACAAATAATCCTTTTCTTTTCCCAACCACAATATATGAATGACATGCCCATAACACACTCAAGTTAAGAGAGTTGGTCATCAAGGAGGCTATAAATATAATTTTCATGAATCATCATATATATATATATATATATATATATATATATATATATATATATATATATATATATATATATATATATATATATATATATATATATATATATATATATATATATATATATATAATTTTCACGATGTTAAGGAAAAACGCATACTAGTCAATCACTGTTTGGTCTCGGTACGCAAAACTAACAATGTCCATGAAATGCACAGTTTCCCGATGCCAGATGTGCCTGTCCACACTTTCTTGGGCACACATGTGCTTCCTTCTTTTTCTCTAGGTAGTCATTTGTAAATAAACAATAAGTGAACATTTTCACTTTATTTTTGGCAATGAGGAAATATAATTGGAAGACTTCATTCATGGTTAAATGTTAAAGCAAGCATGAATGTTCACACTCTACTCAAAGTTAACATGGTGAAAACTTGTTAAATAAAAATAAAAAAAATAAAACATAAAACAACCACGCATTGTGCTTCAATCACCATTGTTATGCATGTCCCGAGCAGTCCCTGTTTTACTTGTTGTTTCACTACATTGAAATATCAAAAAAATCAAAACTTCTCCTCTATTTGTCTATTCAAAACTTCACCTCTATTTGTCTATTCAAAACTTCATCTCTATTTGAATATGCTGAAATAAATAAATAAATAAATAATCCTCTTTGATCCAATCCGGGGCACTAATTTTCTCTCGATGTCACTGGAATTCAGAAATTAATTCTTTCATCTTTTGAAGTCTAACCAACCTTCAGGATATCTCAACTTCGGAAACCCTTAATCCATCTCGCAACAATAATCCAGGTCTGGAAAGATTCATCACTGACAAAAGACCCATCGCATGAATGATTTTTCGTTTTCTCAAATCCACAAAAGCAAATGAAATTGCTATCTTTATTATGACTTTGTGAGAGGATGCACCTAGAGTTTCTTTTCGTATCAAAGACACCTAACCCTATTTTCTTATACACAATTTTATTCAAAGAGAATACTAGCAATCAATTCCTGCCACACACCCAAAAATCATGTATTACGTACTCTGTAATCTCCCATAACCACAAGAAACCATCAAAACTGTGATTTTTTCCTTCTTTGTTTTTGTTTGTAGCTGGCTCTTTTTATTTCAGTACCTAAGCATATAAATTAGTTTCCGTTTATATTCTATGCAAATCTAACCAGGTTCCCTGATTCACTCAGTTCATAATTCAGGTTCGTGGTTCACCATGGTCAACAGGATTAATGTAGGTTGGAAGAAATGGGGACAAGCAAGCGGAGTATTGTGCGACCCAGGTAAGCAGAGTATTAATGTATGTTGAAAGTTAGTTTGAAATTGGGGCACTAGCAAAGAAGGAAACAAATGATACGTAGCGGCATGGCATTCTACCGAGAGTAATAAACACCATGTAAGGTAAAATTACTGTCAGAGAAGGATACATGAAGATGTGACTAAACAAAAGGATCATTTAACAACGAAAGCAGGTCAGTATTCAACTTGTGAATTGGTTCTTACAGAAAGTCATAGTACTAATGAGACAACGTCTACAAACTAGTAAAGGGAAGAAACCAGTAAAAATAATTGTACAAGAACAAATCCATCATCTTCTTCAGTGAGAATACATAAACATGGAGATGCATATTTTTATTTTGAGGTAATCAACTCAAGTGAAAGCTTAATAGAATAGTAGCTTGCCTCTTTTTTACTGCAACAAAAAAGAAGATGAAGTCGTGATTTCTAATTCCCACAGTCAGTGAACTGCCAACCAGTTGCCTTAATTTCCACTTTGTGGGAACTACAAACACCAAACGAACCCAAGCAGGCCAAAACCATCAAGCCCAAATAGTCTTGGAGAAAGGCCCCGCTAAGGGAACAAGCATCAAAGTTTAATTTAAACATGCACCAGGGTATTGCTCTTGATTGAGAAAAGATCTCTCAACTCCGATGAGTTGAATATTAAAAAAAAAATTGCTCAATAGCAAAGGTGATTATAATGAGCTCTTATTGGTGTCGTTGTAATTCTTTTTCAGTCAATTCTTCCAAGAAATACTGTCTTTATGTGATAAAGGCAGCTGATTGGTGGATTAAAGCATTTAACAATCACTTAATATGGGAATTTCCCACACGTTTATTTTCATTTTATCAACGAGTTCACGGATAAATCTATATGACTACACCTTATACCACTCAACAAACCATACAACAATAGCTCATCTTTCAGACCAGACCAGCTGGAATCTCTAGATGCTCTCTGTTTTTCTTTCCCTAGCTAACTATGCCAATATTGAGTAGGCTGTTGTACTATTTTCCACTCCACTGTCGGTAAATGCAGTACAAAATGAAAGTGCCCGTCACTTGCAGTTAAGTTATAAAGCTTCAAGCTCTTCTATTTGAGTCCGCTATACATCCCCATCTTCTGTATCATGGGAATAAAGGGCACTGGGATTTCACAATTGGTGTTGTATCCCCAATCTTGATGCTGTGTTACCATTCGGCCTTTATACCAAAAAACCTTATGTCAAATAAATATTTCAGATCGATGTCTTTTAATCTTATTTCCTGCCCTCGCCTCTGCCATGCATTGAGCTTGTTGACCTTTTACCTAACCCCATTACTAAGTGAGCACCATAGGTTCCTTCTTTGCAAAATTGCCCATTGTGATCTGGCCAGAAGCTTTAGGACGGTTTTTTATGCACATATCCACTTTCCTCTTTCCTCATTCTTCTTTAGGCATAGAAATAATTTTCTAACTATGTTATGGAAAATCTAATGTATTTGGGCAATTTGTGTTCTTAAATTCATAAACAGACATACAAACTTACATTATATATCTATATGAAGAGGCAATCAAATACAAATACATGCCTTCTAAGTGAGCACCATAGATTCCGTGTTGACCTTTTACCTAACCCCATTACTAAGTGAGCACCATAGATTCCTTATTCGCAAAATTGCCCATTGTAATCTGGCGAGAAGCTTAAGGACGGTTTTTTATGCATATCTTCACTTTCCTCTTTCTTCTCTAGGCATACACATAATTTTGAATTTTCTAACTAATTTATGGAAAACCTCCTGAGAAGCAATTTGTTTTATCAAATGCATAACAGACATAAAACTTACATTTTATACATATATATATATATATATATATATATATATATATATATATATATATATATATATATATATATATATATATATATATATAAAGATAATATTTAATGCAAATACATGCCTTCTTAGCATCCATTAAAGAGAACAGAAGACACTTTTAGCAAGTTCTCATCTTTAATTGTTCAAACTCAAAGAAACCGTAAAGTAAATAAAATAAAAAATAAAAATCTGAACTTTTTCAGATTCGCATGAGAAGATCTATGATAACAATTGTCAATTCTCGACAATCATGAACTTATAGAAACGGAATTTGTGGCAGGGAACCGATCAGATAAAACTAATTGAAGAGTTTAATTATTATTTCTTTAAAAACTTCGATTAAATGAGATATAAAGCGAAACTGAAATAGAACCTTTTAGGAAGCGAGATCGATAGATGCGAGAGACATCGAAGAGATCGCCGTTGGATCTTGAAATATTTCTTATTTAATTTCTACTTGTTCAATTCGAGCTTCGAACTTCGAGCTTGGAAGTGCTCGTTTGCTTTGTTTGTTTGATTTCTTTCTAAACTTTTTGAGTGTGGCCGAAGTCGAAGGTAGTCCCAACAAGTCCACTGCTTTTGCACCGCTGGCGCTGGAAACCGCTTTAGCTTTTGTTTTTCTGGTCCATATATTGCGGGAGAAATACTTTTAACTGCCCCTGTAATTTCCAATAATATCGGAATCGCCCCTTACTCATTTTCTCTATTAACGATGGTACAAGGGATATGCCTCTCACAAGATACTTAAGTAAATGTTATAAAAGAAATAAGATACGGGAGCAATTACTTGCAGAAGCTTTTCAAGTGATTGCACCCAAATTTAAAAGAAATATTTGCATGATTGACGATTTCTTCTATGTGAAAATACTATCTAAGCCGTTTGATTTGAAGGCCATAATTTAAAGATGTCAATTATCAAAGATTAGAGTAAAATATGATTTTCATTATTTAATTAAATTGAGTCAAACGCTATTATATAATTCAATAGTTGACTATACTAGATCAAATGACAAATATCGTGTTTTGCTTCAATTTTATATACCAGAGATCTATTGATCATGAACTTCAAATCAGATGGCCCATATTACATTTTTACATATCACATGTCCCTAAAATACCAAATCTTTCTTTAAATCCGGTGAAATCACTTGAAAAATGTGTACAAGTAATGGCTCTCAAAAGATAATTGAAGTGAAGAGGTAAAAATAAGGAAGGCATTATTTACCCTCGCTTTTTAAGGGATTGCAACGAGGTTAAAAATAAAATTTGTATTTTAGGGACATGTGAAAGTGCAATCTGGGTCGTCTGATTTAAATTTCATGATTTATAGATCACTACAAAAAATAAGATTATTAGCGACAACCAAAAACTGCCGCTATTAACAAAAACTGCCACTAATACCCTTGCCGCTAATAGTTTTTTGTCAATAGCGGCAATTTTTTACTCCAAAAAATTGTCGCTAATAATCTATTTTTTTTTTAGTGGATCCTTAAATCATGTGATTAAATATAGTTAAAGGCTATTATTTGATTCAACGGTTGACAACAATTGATCATATCATAAATATCGTGTTTTGCTCCAATCTTATTCACTAAGAATCTATAAACTTTAAATCAGATGGCCTAGATTGAATCTTCACATGTCACATGTCTCTAAAATACAAAATCTTTTTTTAATCTCGGTGCAATCACTTAAAAAGCGTGTGCAAGTTCGGATTCCTAAAAATAAAAAGGGAGCCATTACTTGCACTCAGAAACTTGGCCCTTGCACGAGTTGAAAATGAAGACTTGCAACTTTGGCGACCTCTGCTACATGAAACCACCATCTAAATCGTTTGATTTGGAGCTCGTCATTTAAAGATATTAAGTGCAAAAGATTAGTGCGAAATATAATCTTCATCATGTGATTAAACATAGTCGATGGCTATTATTTGATTCAACGGTTGGCTACAATAAATCATATGTTAAATATCGTGTTTTGCCCCAATCTTAACCACTAAGGATCTATAGATCATGAACTTAAATCAGACGGCCCAAATTGCATTTTCACATGTCACGTGTCCCTAAACTACAAAGTCTTTCTTTAACATCGGTGTAAGGGCCAAATTTCCGAGTGCAAGTAGTGGCTCCCAAATATTAATCATACGCACCAAATAAGTTCAACTTTTTTAAGTCACATGACATGCAACCAAATAAGTGGTTGAATCATAGGCTTATGTCCCATTATTGGAGTCATATAGGCTGCGTATGGCATAGCTCTCTCTGCTAGGCCCTACCATAGAAGGTTCCCATCTTCTTTGCTAACATCCTACCTGCTTTAGCAAGTACTCCTTCTCCTCAATAACTCCTTGCATAGAAAGATTTTATGTAGGATTTACCTGTTCAATAATTCTATCCTCCTCTCTACTCATTCTTTGCTAGAGCAGATTTTATTTGCTCTTCTAGAGAGTTAGTAGAGAGCAAGGACGTTGTTGCTAGAGCAGGTAAATCCTCATTAACATGGAGTTAGAAAAGAGAAGAGAAACCAACTAAAGCAGATTAACTCTGTTGTGGTGGGGGCAAGCATAGGGCTATGCCATAAGCAGCCATAATCATTTCCATATATATATATAGATGGAAAATATGCTTGTCCTCAGTGGGAGGTCTGTCACGGTCCTCCAAGGTTCCAAGCTTGCAATTATGCGTCAAAGTGTAGAGAAATCTCTACACAAATTGATAGTCTGCCATCATATGGTGTCCATCACAAGGATTGGGTGCCATGACAACTTAGGCAAGGGCGATCAGGTCATATTTAAAAAGACAAAAATTATGACTTTCCACTGTTAAAAATGTCGTCAAAGCCAGGAAAAATCAATGCACCAAAGTTTTGGGCTGTTACATTATTTTTAACCCATAAAATGGAGGGCAAAAGGGTAATAATTTTTATTTTTTTTTAAATCACATTTCAGATGGCCAATCAACTCAAAACGGGACCTGTTTTGGTTTGATCATGCTACGTGGCATGTGAAATGCAATCAGGTGCATACTCCCCTTTGCCTACATATTTTATGAGGCTCGGGACTATGCGCCCGGGTGTAGATAAATCTTTACACCCATTTTCATTTAGCCAGCATGTTGCGTCCATCATGAGGATTGGTGTCATGGCAATTTAGGCAAGATCAATCAGATCCCATTAATATATATATATATATATATAGAGAGAGAGAGAGAGAGAGAGAGAGAGAGGGTTCGGGATATGCACCCTGGCGTAGAGATATCTCTATGCTAATTGATATGGGTGCGACACGTAGCTCCCTTTCTGTGAAGTGATGGGTGGCATAGGTCCCACTTGACTAACTAGGATTACACTTTTGAAATAGTTTAAAAGCTAAACACCCTTCTAGCCGTTATTCTTGACTTTTTTCAATTCTCTTTCTTCTCTTAATTTTTCTAAGAAAATGTCAAACTTACTTTTTCTGGTATATTTTACTAAAAAAATATAGTCGCCCGATAGCAAAGTGCTAATACTTTGGCAGCGAAGTGCCGACACCTCAATAACGAGGCGTCGGCACCCTGATAGCGAGGCATTAGCACCCCGCACCCTGACGCTAGGGTGCCAGCGCGGGGTGTTGACGCCTCATTTTAGGGGCGCCGATGCTTCTATATAAAGGCATCGACGCCTCGGCGCTTTAATAAAAAAAAAAAATTACCGAAGCGCCAGCACCACTATATAATGGCGTCGAGGTGGCGCCGGTGCCAAGGCACATCAATTAAAAAAAAAATCAAATGATTTTTTTTTTTAATTGAAGCGTCGGCACCTAGATATAGAGGTATCGGCGCCCCTAAAACGAGGCGCTAATGCCTCCTTTTTTTTTTTATTTTAGCAAAGCGCCAACAGATCGATATAGAGGGGCTGGCACCTCGGCGCTGGGGTGCTAGTTCTTCGCCGCCAGGGTGCCAATACCTCGTTGTCGAGGTGCTAGCGCTTTACTACCGAGAGCACTCACATTTTTTAGGAAAATATATTTGAAAAAAATAAGTCTTACACTTTCTTAGAAAAAGAGAAAAGAAATAGACTTTAAAAATACTTTTTTAAAAGTCAAGAATTACGGCTAAAAATGAATATAACTTTTAAAATATTTTAAAAGTTTAACCCTAGTTAGTAAAGTGGGTCCCATACCACCCATCACTTCACAAAAGTGAAGCTATGTGTTATGCTAATATCAATTGGCTTAGACCTTTTTTGATAACATGAAAATGCAATTTTATAGGTGGAAATGAAATTTGGTTGCCAATTGCTGTTGTTTGATAGTTATATAAAGAGATGAAATGATATTAAGTCATCCCGCATAGAAATTGAATTGTTCCAATTGTTCCATACACTAAATAATTTTAGCGTATGGAATTAAGTTGTCCCGCATGAAATTTGGTTTCCAATTGTTCCATACACTAAATCATTTTAGGAGGAAACCATTTCAGCCTTTCAAGTGGTTGAAATTGAGTTTCCCACTATCCAAATAATAATTTTTTGTCATTGCAAATCTAAAGTTACTCTTAAACATAGTAACAAATTTCTCCGAAATTCTCCAAATTTGTTTGAAATTTACTGAAATAGGGGTCGAGCGAAACTTTCGGCGAAATTTCGATGGTTTCTCCGAAATCGCTGAAATTTCATTAATTTGGGCGAACTTAACGAAATTTCACCGAAATTAATAAATTTTTTCTAATTTTTTTTATTTTTTAAATAATAAATAAAAATTTTATAAAGTTTAAATATAATTTATATTTAATATTTTTTGTACTCCCCGAAATTTTCCCGAAACTTTTTGAATTTTTCTCAAAATTTATCCGAAATGACCCCGTACCGAAATGTTGCCGAAAATGAAATTTGTCACTATGCTCTTAAAAGATCTAAAAGCAAAAAAAATTATCTTTTAACTATTAAAAAGTAACTTCCATTTCTTGAACCATCATACCAGCACGATCACTATGACCACCACATTATCTACACCATACTTTTTTAGTTAATATTTGACTTTGTTTAAAGTTTGAATTTTAATCTAACTTTAACTGGATTTATAAGCTATATCAAGTTTTAACCTTTGATCAAACTTTGCCTAGTGAAATATAATAATAAGTTGCAAGTTAGTAATATAATATCAAATTTTTAGGGTTCAAACGTTGACTTTAAGGTCGAACTTTGACTTTTAATAAAAAAATTACTTTTTATTAAACTTTGACTCCTATAATTTGATAGTGAAAAAAGATACTATTGTGTTAATTTATAATTTGATACTATATTCTCAATTATATTAGTTAATAGTTTGACCTTTAGTCAAACTTTGACTTTTGATCAAACTTTGACTTTTACACAAAGTTTATTTTTAGTCAAACTCGAACCCTGCTTATAGATAAAGTCTACTTTTACATAAATTTATACCGTATCAGTGTAATTTTTCTTGATCAGAGTTTGACTTTTGGTCAAGGTTTAATTTTCTATAAAATGTTATAAATTTTAATTAGTGGAATATTATAATTAAAAATATCTATCATTATTTTAATTTATAACTTGAAAATACAATCCCTCATTTTTATTGATCAAAGTTCGACTTTTATTCAAATTTTGACTTTAGTCAAAATTTGAGAAGTGTATCTTGACAGGTAATAGTGATTATTACTATTGTTATTTGTATTTTGGTAATATAAATTTTTATTAGTCAAAGTTTGATATTTTGTCAAACTTTAACTTTGTAATACAATTTGATTTTTTCGAACTTCTGTAGTTCTAATGAGATTATCATTTTTTTAATTTATTACTTTATAGTACATTACCAAATTTTATTTTACTTTTTTTGACATTTGGTTAAAGTTTGACTTTTTTAAAGTTGATATTTGGTCAATTTTTTTATTAGTGTAACCTAGCGATAGATACGAATACTGTTATATTAATTTATAGGTTGGCGGTAGATTGCCGAATTTTTTATTAGTCAAAGTTTAAAATTTTGGTCAAGTTTGACTTTTAAAAAAAATTGAATTTTCTTTCAAAATAGAACTTTATATTACATACTAGCATTTACTATGTAACTTTGTACTTTAGTCTTAAAATTTTTCATTAATCAAAGTTTTACGTTTAGTCAAAGTTTGACTTTTATTAAAAGTGGATAATTGATCAAATTTTGACTAGTATAACCTAATGATGTATATAAATACTATTATGAATTTGCAGTTGGACTTTTGTAACTTGTTGGTACATTGCAAAAAAAAATTTGATCAAAGTTTAACTTTTATAAAAATTTAAATTCATTTCAACATATTAATTTACATTAGATACTAGCATTTACAACTTTGTTATTTAGCTTTACATATTTTTATTGATCAAAATTTTAAGTTTGATCAAAGTTTAACTTTTTATTTGATATTTACTTTTAAAACTCTGACTTATATAACTTGGTAATAAATAATGATTACTATGGTATTAATTTGTAATGTAATAGAATATTATTAAAAAAAATATTGGTTAATTTTTTACTTTATTTATGATTTAAATAATAATAAAAAAGTCAATCTATGACGAGTGCAACACAAAGTGATAAGTTAGGTATTTTCTTACATAAAATTTTTTCTTCTTTTCTCACCAAGTATTTGATCAAACTAACTTCTACTTTTATAAAAGTAGAAAATATATGATCCAAACTTAAAAACTCATTTTCAAAGATACTAATCAAACAAGAGAAATCAATTTCCACTGAAAATTATTTCTCAAACACACTAATCAAACAGTGAAAAATCTATTTATAGAGGAAATCATTTCCCAGGAAATCAGCTAAGAAATTGATTTCATTTCTTCTTTCGAGTTTCATTACCATCAAACAGGGCCTTAGAAATATCTCTACGCCCGGACGCATTTCCCCCTTTCTTATATATATATTTGTATGGATTTTCTACCGTCAAAATGTGCTGAAAGTTAGAGAAAATAATAAACCAAATTTTTAGGGGGTTACCTTATCTTTAACTCATCAAATGGAGGGGAAAAAAATTATAAAATAATCGCATATCCCATCTAATCAACCCAAAATGGGAGTTGTTTTGGGTTGATCGTGACATGTGATATGTCGATCGGGTGCACGAGTCATCCTGTGCGCCCCGGTGCATTCTCCCCTGCCATATTTTATCAGTTTCGTAAATGACCATTCTAAATTAGAGATGACGTTGTACCCGCCCCCAAATCATATGCCACGTGACATGATCCACCCAAAAACAACACCCGTTTTGGCAAGTCAGATGTTGATCTTGTGTGGAACACATCCCCAAAGGTGATTGTGATCATGGGCTCGCTATTAAAAGGGTTCTTTGGTCACTTTTGGGGATATTTTCCACGTGAAATCAAAATTTGACCGTCCAATAGGTAGGCATGTTCTCAAGATAGATTGTGTGGAAGATTGGGATGAAAAACGATCTTCATCAGGGCAATCAACGAATTCAATGGTGGGAACCCCTGGCTGTGAATATAGATTCTGCAGTTGTAAACACAGGTGTTTACTCACAAATAATGTTATCAATGGGACAGGCTCACCCCGAACTTGGCCCAACTAGGTTTAAATTTGGGCTAAAATCAAGGCCAGAGCCCAATGTAGCCAACCGACCCTGCTCAATTTTGTATTCATGCTAGGTTCCGGCATTATTTCCAAGATTAAAAAAATAATAATAAAATGGGTGCCTAAAGCCCGGGTGAAATCCGGCCCGGCTTGACCAAGCCCGACTATTTTCAGGGAAAAAGGCAGGCTCTGCACGAACCCAATACAGGTCAGGTTTGGGCTTAAATAAAATCTCGAGACTGAGAAGCCCTGGCCCATATTTAATTGGGCCGGGTTTGGGCGTAATTTTCTAATTTTCAATTAAAAAAATAATCGGGCCGACGAAAAGCCCCTCCCATTGACGTTGACAGCGAAAATGGATCCCTAGATTAGAAACAAGAATTCTCCAGCGCCAAGTCTCAGTCAAAGGGCATAATCGCAAATATGAATACTAACCAGCGATTTTATGGTATGGTAATTGTTTCCCCATCAAATCTCTGTACCATTTACTTTGGAGAATTAATGGGGGTCCCACGGTCCAGGCTACCTGCTTTGTCTTTAACATTTTTCACAACCTAGCAAACTGAGAACCTTCGCCGTGTCCCAATCAGCGTGCTTAACACGTGACAAATGGGGGATGCTGTCACAACAGAGGCACACTCTGATTAAATTGCAAACGATAGGGAGGCAAAGTGTGCGCCACATCAGACGTCTTCACTTTGCGTAAATAAAATCATATATATATATATATATATATATATATATATATATAAACGTAAGTCATGAAACAACTCTAGCCATCATTAGTGAATATGAGCTGAGTCATTAACTTATGTTCCATGACTTTGACTCATATAATCATTTTTTTATATATATACATAGAAGGAGCAGGTTAAGTCCTTCAATAGAGGGTGATGACCGACTTTCAAGATACACATGGAGTTCCATGTGACACTTAAATTATTGTTTGGGTGCCACGTGAAACACAGGTGAATGACTTAGATTAATATTAAAAAAAATATAGAATTTTTTTTTTTAAACTCACAAGTCAAAGTTTGACGGATTTTATTAGTCCACATTTCACGGCTCAAAAAACGCACGGTGAAGATGAGTTTTTAATTATTATTTTTTCATAGATGATCTAAACAATACACCTGAGCTCCACGTGATATTAAAACAATATTGTTGGTACCACATAGAACTCTATATGAAAGCTTGGAGGACGGTGACCTTCCTCCCATAAAGAACAGACACTTTTTTCATATATATATATATATATATATATATATATATATATATATATATATATCAAAGTTGACCAACTAACCAAGTCATAGAAATACATGTCTCATGTGAAAAATTGCAAAACTCTGACCATTCAAAAATATATATTTGATATATCAAAGATGACAAACTAACCAAGTCATCGATAATATATCTCTACTGAAAAATCACAAAATTCTAACCATTTGGATAGTACACTTCTGACCATTAAAAAGGCATGAACTACCCTTTATTTTTAGAATTTATAGAGTGGACAAGAGTGGACAGTTGAGATCTATCTACCAAAATGCCTAATTTTTGTGTTGTTCATTTCTATTTGTTACATGAATTATCATCTTAATGACTTAGATTGTTAAACACATATGTTACTAGAGGTGCAAGTTTAGGCACCCGAATTGAATTGAAATAAATAAAAATTAGTTTTTGATTCAATTCAACCAAAATTGAAACTGAAACGAAATGAATTAGTTTAGTTTTTGCTTCTATATTAAAAAAAAAAAAGATTCTACACCTTTGAGTGTGTTGAATTTAGATAGGCATCGGTGCTTATAAGACAGGGTCTAACTTCTAGATGATCTTAGCCTGAACACCTAGAAGATAGAAGAAGCAACCTCTATCTTACCCTTGTACCAGTAGTGAAGTGGTTTGATACTTTTAATCATAAAAGAAAGGTTGAGGGAAGCAAGAAAGAAATCAATTGTCCCTTCCTATCAAACGAAAAAAATTAAAAATTTGTGTTTGGTATCAATCTTTTGCATCAAACATATTTAGTTCATGACCTTAGATAGGATGTGGTCGATGTGATATTAACTTTTTGGGTTGAAAAAAATCACTTTAGAATTGGAAAGACTGATGTCTATCTTCAGAAGTTGGACATTGCATTGATACTGAGCTTTGCCGTAGTTGGCCCCGAAAAGTATAACCCGTCCGTTAAACCATCGGAAGAACAAACCATTCAATACAGATATTTTTGTTGAATACCTACTGAAAAAATTCTCTGGTCTCATAATGATATTGCAATTAGGCGAGCGAAAAGTGATGACGACTTCGTAAAGTTGCCTATTCTATTTGTGTTGATTGGCAGAAGACCACATCGACTTTATCGATGACGTCGAGAACTTCAATAGAACTCCGTAGGGTCTCCACGTGTACCATGACTTGATCGAGTATATAATGAAGGGCGTGGCGAATAGAAAGACTGCTGAACTGGATAAAAGCTTAAAGACATACAACACATATGGATGCATATGTGTACTTCAATAGTGGGCTTACGAGATGCTGCCAAAAATCTTGCCTTTACAGACAACCCTTAAGGACCCTTTTCCACGATTGTTGAAATGGTCGGACCAGGCGCAATCGAGGATCAAAGACTACACTCACGGAAATATGTTAAACAACAAGGTATGATATTTATTTGATAATTCAAATTTATAAAGTTAAGGATGTAGATTGAATTCAGCCATCGACCGCTTAACGAGTCGATAACAATTTCATAGAGGGTCGATACCGATTCATTAAAGAGTCTATGACGACTACCTAATAAGTCGATACTGATCTAGTACAGAGTCGATAACGGTCTATTATAGAGTCGATACCGACTTCGTAAATAGTTGATACCAACTTTGTAAATTATGGATAACAACTTCGTAACTTCGACTTATTAAAGAGTTGATACCTTGCATTTTGAATATATTATCAGTTTAGTAACTTTTATTATGGGTGTTTTCTTTTCTTTCAAAAGGTTTGCGCTCCCCTTATAACTGTTGGCTTTGAGTCAGAGATACCTGTCCTAAGAGAATATCTACGGGGTCGAAAGGTCGTTGGGGGGAAGAGAAAAAATGTTCACGAAACGGTTAATGAATCGGTCAAGAAAGCTGTAGAAGTTGTACGGCCAAAGAAGAAGAGAAATTATATTCTGGTCGATAATATTGACGAGGAAGAATTTGACGTCCAATCGACATCGGATGAAGAATCATCATCGGAAGAGGGCCCCGTCCATGTAGAGCGGCCGAAAACTAGGGGGTCATGAAGAAGAGCCCAATTGCACCGACCTCCTCCAATGAGTCATTGTTGAGGAGGATCGACGGGTTGGTGATGGATAACTTGAAACTCACCCAAAGAGTGAGCCATTTGGAGCAACAGAATGGGGTCCTCGCGACATGTTGCGACTCTGTAGAGAAACTATACAACTCCTTGAATGAGCAGCTCAGTTCAAGAGATGTGGAGTTGCAGAAGATTATTCACTACAACATGTTGGTCAAAAAGAACCAGAGGATGTTGAAAGAACATCTTGAAAATATTTTGGAGGCGACACCTAAAATATGTATTGTAACGTAGTTTGTATAAGTGAATATAATTTTAGTCAGGTTTCTAATTCTAATTATGTTACATTCGATGTTCAGGATGCTGTTATCTCAGAGCTGATATCGAAGGTGTCTGGTATAACCTTTGATATCTCATCATCCACGGAAAAGCCTACCGATAAGGAACCATCTCCTCCCAGCACGAGAATCCTCTCACGGATGAGGTGACGGCAGCTGCTGACAAGCAGCCTAAGTTTCAAGCGGATAAGGGTCCAATTGGTGAAGAGCAAATCTCTTTCCAATTGCCTCAACAACAAATTGACTCTCGCTTGAGACCTAGGCAAGGAAAACACCTAAAATCAATTACCGTCAAACCTAGGACACATAGAAAGGAAGTCACGACGAAAAATCCTGTAACGGAGAAAGCCATTGAAGGACCGGTGGCTGATGCTACTGCTAAGCTAACAGCAGAACAGAAATACATGATGGACCTGTAAAACAAGCCTGAATTTGAGGACGAGTAAGTCATTCTTCTCAGCAATAATAATTAGTTAGTAGTAGTTTACCTTAGTTATTTTACGAAAATTAGTTACGTTGGCTGTTATTTATACAGCACCTACGTAAGCACCGTCAGTGATTATATGCTGGTGGTGCAGTCTTTCAAATATTTGGCAGACACGGAGTACTTAGATAATATTGTAAGTAAAGTAACCTTACAACTCATATATTTTAGTTATTTCATTATTGTTATTGTAAGCACTAAATAGACAATATCAAGTCGTCGATGACTTTATACAGAGTCGTCATCGACTCTCTAAGTAATCGTCATCGATTCTCTATATAGTTGTTATCGACTCTATAACGAATCTATATCGATTTCCTCTGGAGTCATCATTGATTATATACAAAGTCAATGACGATTACTTATATAATCGATACCAACTCTATTTAGAGTCGTCAACGACTAAATACAGACTCGTTGACGACTCTTTTGAATGTCGCTTATTTTCTTAACTGTAACTGTATGGGTTTCAGATAATGGGCGCCTACCTGAGACACTTGGAATTCATTGATGACGCTATTCATCCTGATGGAAAGGAGAAATATTTTCTTATGTATCCCATCGTTGTGACCTACATGAGCTTTGAACTGAATGATTTCAATAATTTCCTTCTTACTGAAAAATTGTACGAGAAATCGTTCGAAATATAAATCAAATGGTGAGCTGCCCATAAACTCAAAGAGAACCAAGGCAAGAAGCTGTTGTAAAATTTCTTCTTCAATCCATTTCAGAATCTGTGGGCTTATGATTGTAGCACAGTATGCTTCCAACATCTTTATAAATTTTTTTTTATAATTTTTTCAATCGTACCCTTTGAGATTATATTACTTTTTTGTAGATATTTATCCCAATTCATTCACAACAACCATTACACTGGGCGCTTGCGATCGTGAAGGTACTCGAACAATTGATAATGATCGTCGACCCTATTTTTAATAGGCCCTCTAAGAAAAGATATCCAGACAAATTGAAAATACTGGTATGACATTTTTCTTAGCATATCTTTTATCATTGTTAGCTTAGCATATCTAACATTCCACTATTTCAAAAAAGATGCAATACCTTCCCGCGATTTTATATTCATACGGTGACTCCATGGCACTGAATGTTAAGAGCTATCCTTGGTCATCTAGTGACTGCCGGATCAAAGTTGTTTCCCGACAGACCAATTCAATTGATTGTGGGGTATTTGTGCTGAAGTATGTAGGTACTTCATGTAGGGAAAGAAATTTGATTTCGCTCAACCAGATATAAATAGGATCAGGGTAGAAATTGGCTATACACTGGTGATGGAGGGAAATTGGAGCAGGACCCTAGTGAAGAAGTACCGTCCTCAAATTTGCAATGAAAATGAAACTTGAATTTGTAATAAAAAAATTTAGTGTACATTCAAATTTTAGTTGTTACTGTAAATTATTTAACCACAACTAAGTGAACTTGCCTGTGGTCTTCGCCATCAACTGTGTATACAGTTGCCATTGATCTTATATAATATTGTTATCGACTATTTATAAAGACTATATCGATTATATATACAATCGATATCGATTATATATATAGTCAATATCGACTATATATACAATCGCTGACAACTCATTTGTACATTTCATATTCCATGTTCTAAGCAACTGTACCGTCTAAAAAATTACAACTATTACGAAATAAAAAAATTAGGATTCTGAGTTTCTGAGCAAATATACACTGTCTCGTTTATATTCCATCTATCACTATTAAAAATATATATACTATCAACCCATCGGTCCCATCGCAGTGCAACTCATGCAATTGTGACCATACTCACTACATCTACCACACTGTAGGGCCCTCACTTCACCCTTAGACCGTATCTTCTCTTTCTCGGATGGTCGACTTATTTTCAACAATTATAGGGTGGTTTTACTTTTATATTTTCTGGCAGTTGCTCCGCTTAGAATTTTCATTGACTTTTGTCGAGGGTGGGAAGCCATTGTTCGTTATATGATTGTCTAAAGCAAGCGGTGAAAAATCACTTCTTATAGAAGTTATGGTAATCGTAACTTTTCTAATTGATGGCCGCAACGGCATGCAAGCAAGGAAAACAATGAATGTGCCAACGACGGCAAGCACATATCTTGTATTCAAAGTCGACGTGATGAACAAAATTCTCGAAATTAACTTAGAATTGGTCGCGCCTATATGGTTGAGCTCTCTTCCTACCAGCCCATTGTAGCACCTTCTTCATGTTCTCATCTGCTTTCAGGCAGAGGAGGGTGCTCCATTTCTCATATATCTATCGACACTTTTGAAAATAATCAGTGACTTTCTCTCTAGTGGTTTTGATTAAGTCAATAATTGATTTCTCTCGAGCTATCTTCAGTATACTGTTTAAGCTTTCAGTATTATTCGTAGTAAGAGAATTGTACTGCCTTCCTTTCATATATACGCGTGCCCAATGTTTCGGGTCTATTTTTAAAATATACTCTATGGCCCGAGGATCACCAACTTCTTGCTTCATTTTGTTAATAAAATGATCAAATCTCTCTACTGAATATGCACGCGCAACGCTCCACCATAGACCCTTCACACCGCTCCTGGGATACTTGTGTGTCAAACTTTATATCATATGTCGCATGCAGTAGTTGTGGTATGTGTTAGGGACGATATATTTTACCGCTTTTATTAAACCCTTCTACCTATCCGTGATAATAATGATATCTTCGGTAAACTCATCGATCACGAACGCACCTACCCATTCAAGAAATCACATCCACGTATCCTCTTTTTCTAACTCGATGACGGCAAATGCTAAAGATAATATATGACCACTACTGTCTTACACCGAGGTGATAAATAGGATCCCTTCGAAATCTCCCCATAGGTGTGTGTCATCTACAAGTAAAATGTGACGAAGTATATTGCAGTAGCTTTTGATGCACGGGCCAAAACTTCATAAAAATCTTTGAAACTTACCGTCAAGCGTAAGTTGAAATTACGTTTGTACATTAGGATCTACTATCTCCATCTCCTTCACGTAGGCCAGTAGATTCACAAATTGCCTTTCCCAACTACCTCTAATATTATTAAGGGCAAGTTCATTCCCCCTTCAAGTCTTAGCATATGAGATTTGCACTTTATAAACTTTTATAATATCAAACATTATCGACGCTGGTGTATGGTTGAATCCTTTCATTAGTTTCTTCCATACATAGTTAGTTACGAAGGAGATTGTTGCATTACGGTAACCGTGCAGTCCGATCTTAGTGGCCCTGCATGTGTGAGTATTATTGAATGTCTTAATTTTGAAAGAGTCAAGCTCAGTCAATTTAGACGCATATATTCGCCACGAACAATCGGGTTTGTAGCATCAGGCTGTCACTCAATAACTAGTGGTTTTCAAGAGCTGAATTTGAAAGTTTTTCTCCACCATGTGTTCTTTCAATGCTATTTGGAATGTTTGCTTGTCTTTGAAGATTTCTCTAACTTTAAATGTCTAATTTCGATATTCTGTTTTCACTTCTTGATCAAAAGAGTCGCCCGATGTCTCTGATACTTCATAATCTCCATCTACTAGGGGATTATCAATGTCTCTTACAAAATATTTCAAATCCTCTTTTATAAACTCATTCAGTTCGTCATCATAATCTTTTCTAGTTATCTTCATTAGTGGGTTGGGGATGACTACACCATGCATTAGCGGTGTTCTCAGGTAGTTGACTAGATCCTACACCGAAGGGGATCTGATGTGGTTGACTAGATCCTTCACCGAAGGGGTTCTGGCGTGGTTGACTAAGCCCTTCACCGAAGGGGTGCTCATGTGTATGGACATGGGGTTGAGCTTCTCCGATAATCTCCATCAATGGCATGGTAGAATATAATTCGTAAGTCAACCAAGTTATCCATCCACCGAGAAAGATATGATTGAAATCGTCGGTATCCACCACCCTTTCTGAAGTGTAGTCTAACCCTTGGCTACATTGTTATGACCCATGCAGTAGTGGGTCATCATACGATTCAACTGGAGCAATGTTTAAATCAATAGTTGCTTTCCTGGAAACATGTTCGTCGAGATATCGTTATCGCCTAACGGGACGGTATCATATATAGTTCCATCCTCCTCAAACTTATATGGCTCAAATGAATGGTTACTCACAAAATCAGTCCCGTCAAGAGATACTTGTTCAGCTTCGACTCAGAAGGATGACGATTCCTTAATGATGAATACCTTTATGACGTCTACTCCGGATTAATAAAACATAAATAGGGTGGCCAAATCATCAGAGTTCAAAATGTCGGCAACCACTGGGGTATTCATTATCTTCATATGAAACTTTATGGAAACTATTTCATCTGCCCTCACAAAACTGATAACAGACATTCGCCTTATGAATTATTCATAAGAAATACCAGTCGAAATGTTAATAATCCTTTGCTGGTCACCTTTATAAAAGTCATCATCGCTTACAAGAAGACCATTATAGTGACAGAGAAGAGGAATACCCACCTCCGTCATCACCTGTTTAAGAATGAGAAAGGAGTCATAAGACTGATGACACAAAAGAGAGAAGACAATTGTTAACACATATCGACTCTATATAACAATCGATATCGATTGTATTTAGAGTCGGTAATGATTGTATATAGAGTCGATATCAATTATATAAACAGTCGATATCGATTTATTAGAGAATCGACATCGAATGTTTATACAATCGTTATTGACCGTATATACAATCGTTATCGACTGTTTAAAAATTTGACCAAGGAAATAAAAATTTTCTTATACTGCACCATTAAAAGACCCTAACAAACTAAAAATGGGGATCAATAAAATAAAATTATTTCTTATACTGCACCATTAAGAGACCCTAACAAACTAACAAACTGAAAATAGGGTTTAAGTAGGATACTTTGTATCGCAACGGCAAACTGTAGGATCTTCTTTTCACAGTGGCAAAATGCAAGAGCTTCTTCTCTCAAGCCTCTGTTTTCTTCTTTGAAATAGCAGATCGGATTAGATCGGACTAAGGAAGAAGACGTCGTCATCTGACCCACCTCTAACTTTTTAGCAGATTAAAATGAGGAAGAAGAGGATGTTTTTGTGGGTTAAAGAAACTCATAGAATGGGATAATTTAGACTTTTTACTTTCCTTAGGGTCGGCTAGGCTTGGAGCTGGTCAGTTTGGGTAAAGGTGAAAATATAGGGTCTCTGATGTAAAAGGTGTATCTGACAGGGTCGATTAGGTAAATTTCCCTTTGGTAATACATGACACGTTGCACGTAACATTGACGGAAAAATTGCTATCAAACGGTTATAGGGCCCTGGAAAAAGACACCTCAAGAGTCTATCTGTACTAAGCTATATTATTAGTTAATCATTTTCTATTTTCTTGTGGGGCAGGTACATGACCAAACAATGCCTTAACGGAGAGCCAACTTATATTTTGAAAAGACTATTCATTTTTGCAACCAAAGATTTTATAATTGTACTCAGGGGTTTGCACGTTGAAACTGTTGACTGCTTCAAATCACACAATAGAGATCATTTTTCGGTCCAATCTTTTGTAAAACTGATCTTACGATTAGAAGTTGATTAAACGTGGCACAATCCCCAAAAATGACTGACAATGGGTGTACAATGTACCATGAGAAGAGGTTCTCATATTTCTTTCGGAATGACAGAATCAACAGTTTTTATCTAATTTAAATTAATTTCTCTATTAGATTCGTAGGAGCATACTCATCATCATTATAGTCTTATTTCATTTAGGGAGCCATATTTGCACACGCTTTTCAAGTGATTGCAACAAACTAATTAAAATTTGTCCTTGCACATGCTTTATGTGATTGCACCTAAAACTAAAAAGAAAATTACACTTTAAATAAACGTTAGGGAGTCATTACTTGCATTCGGAAATTTGACCCTTGCACCGAAGTTAAAGAAAGACTTTGTATTTTAGGGACATGTGATATGTGAAAATGCAATATAGGTCATTTGATTTAAAGTTCATGATCTTAGATCCTTAATGGATAAGATTGAAGCAAAACCCAACATTTATCATATGATCTATTGTAGTCAACCGTTGAATCAAATAATAACCTTTGACTATATTTAATCACATGGTGAAGATAAGATTAAATAATAGCCTTTGCGCTTAATATCTTTAACATGACGAGCTCCAAATCAAACAATTTAGATGGCGTTTTCATATAGCTAAGGTCACCAAACTTGTAAGTCTTTATTTTAAACTCGGTGCAAGGGCCAAGTTTCCAAATGCAACTAATGGCTCCCTAAATGTTATCTTGGCCAAAATTTCTCTATACATTTTCTCTTTTCCTCTCCACACCATTTTCTCTATCTTTCTCCACCTCTCTCTCTCTCTCTCCACTGTCGTCTCTCTCTCTCTCTCTATCAATCGCTTTCCTTTTACCATTCTCTCTCCTCCTGTCTTTCTCTCTCCATATTGTATCATTCTTTTTTTTTTTTTTTTTTGAGGAAAAAATAAATAGATATTTGTTAACACCCATCAGTTAATACAAAGCCGGACATCCCCAGCCAAGAACTACTCATGAAGCCTTTAAGATTTCCTTTAATAGTTTCTCTGATGGCTTCACTAGTCAGCATTCCTTTGTAGAGAGATCTTCCACCTAGTTACATTCAACAACATTGATAGATTCTGATTCAGAACTGAGTTCCCACCTTGAACCGATTCCATCATTGAGGCGATGATGTTCCATCTAGAACAATGATACCGAAAATCGATTCCACCATTTTCTCTCTTTCCTTGCTCCCCTCTCCACCATCTTCTCTCTTTTGATCTCTCTATCTTTACGCCATTTTCTCTCTCTACCCAAAGTGTTGTCATATATATTAATGTAGTAAGATATATTTTAGTGTTTCAAAATAAAAATAATAATTATCATTATATATCTTGATAATAATTCAATGACAAGCCTGTAAAAATTATTTTTTCTCTAAAGAAGTGTCTTTTCATATTTGAATTTATCTCTTCACCTTAAATATGAAAAGACACAAGCTTAGCATCTCTTTATTGTAAATCTGAAAAGACACAAGTGAAATCGACTTATTTTTTTACTGTTATCTGAAAAGACATAAGTGAAATCGATTTATCTTTTTACTGAAAAGACACAACTCTCTGAAAAAAATAGGGATTTGAAATCTCTTCACCGTAATATAAAAAAACACAATGATTGAGAATTTCTTTATAAATAGAGATACGACCTCCATTAAAAAAATACAAGACATACATGACGCAATAGAAACAATAATAACATCTATTTCTCATCCTCTTACGTTCTTATTTTTTTTAAGAATCTTTGTGTATCAAAAAATCTGTGTGACAGGTTTTTTCTCTAGAAAGTACAATCTAGAAAAGAGCACACGGTTCTTGGCAAAATCGGGCTTTGTTATATCCTGAAGGCAGATTCGTTGGGAACCCATTGTATCTTTATCTATCCGACAGAGTGGGGGCGTCTATTTTCTTTAAGACATCGTAGTAAACTACGTGCCTCGGAGCCATTATTAACACCATTTTTATGTCAACACGTGCAACTACGTACTAGGGTTAGCTTAGTTTTTAAAAAAATTAAGAAAATATCAAATTTTTTACTTATTTGGTACAATCACTTGAAAAGTGTGTGCAAGTAACGACTCCCTTTCATTTATTTGAGATTAATTTTATGAGTTCGATGTATCCACTCATTTCTATTCAGCCCTAAATTTCCATTCTACATACTCTATACATCCACCCTTTAAATAACCATTACAAGATATTAGCTTGGGTACTGTTATTCTCACCCCCAAAAGACTGCTTTCTCACCCCATCTCCTCCACCCAGCATAGATCGTTTGCCTTTGAATCAGATGATGGAGATCATTTCTCATCCCACTCTTCTCCACAATGGATCTATAGATTATGGGTCTATCAGCTAGACGGTCAGTTTTTTATTACACGTGGCACACATCTGAAAAAGTGATCCTAAAATCATGCCTGAGCGTGATATGCGTCACATGATTTTGAGGGTCACTTTTTTGAAATGTGTGTTACGTGTAATAAAAAAAATGACCGCCTGATGGTATCCCCATGATGTATAAGTCCATTTTTTGTAAGATGAGGACGGAAAAGAATCTCTAGCATCGGATTCAAAGGTAGTCAATGCATGCTCGCCATGGATAATAATTTAGGCCGAATTCGACCGAAATGTATCGGTTTCAATGTCACCCGAAACGAAATCCTCAAAATTTTGATTTCGTTATTGAGGTTTCAAATTATCCACTGATAATTTGCTAATCACCAAATTATCGGTCGATAATTTGAAACCTCAATAATTTGATTTATTATTATTATTTTAAAAAAAAAAAAAAGGGCACCGAAATTTCGACCTGACCCCTCAAAATTTTAGTCGAAATTCAAAATTTTCGGTGTCGGTTGTGCCCAAAACTGAAAACGAAACCGATATTTTGATCCTTGATGCTCACCGAAAGAGATGAGGTGAAAAAGCAGTCTTTTGGGGGTGAGAATAATGGTACCGTGAAATTTTTCTTAGATTTGGTAATACATTAGATGTTGTATGTAACATTGACCAAATTGCTACCCAAAAGCCATGGGGTCCTGACAAAAGACACCTCAAGAGATCATTTATACTAGAAAAATTTACCTAATCGACCTTGTCAGATACACTTTTTTCGTCAGAGACCCTATATTTTCACCTTTACCCAAATTGACCAACTGTTAGCCAAGCCAGTTCTAGCTAACACAAAATATCTCAAATACCCCTTCCTACATTTTTTATTGTTCTACATAGTTTAAAATTTCAAAAATTTATACTTTTTTATATTTATACAATGTGAAGCAGCATCTATGCCGTCTGATTTGAAGGCCATAATATAAAGATCGATGGTGCTAAAGATTGATACGAAAAAAAGTGATATTACCTCTTTAAAAAAAAAATTGCCTGTCTATGCAATGTGAAGCAACATCTATGTCGTATGATTTAAAAGTCATAATATAAAGATGGCTGGAGCCAAAGATTGATACGAAAAAAAGGTCAATATCGCCTCTTTTTAAAAAAAAAAAAAAAGAAAACAAAGAAGAAGAATCGATATTGAAAGTAGTCGATAACGACTCATTAAGGAGTCGATATCGATTCTTTAAACAAACAAATTTTTTTTTATTTTTTTTAAGAGGCGATATTGAATTTTTTTTTGAGTCAATCTATGGCACCATCGATCTTTATATTATGGCCTTCAAATCATATAACATAGATGTTGCTTCACATTGCGTAAACAAGGGATTTTTTTAAATTTTTTTAAAAAAAGGTAATATCGCCTTTTTTTCATATCAATCTTTGGCGCCATCGATTTTTATATTATGACCATCAAATCAGACGACATAATTGCTACTTCACATCACGTAAATATAAAAAAGTGTAAATTTTTAAATTTTAAATTATGTAGAATAATAAAAAGTGTAGGAAGAGATATTTGAGACTTTTTGTGCTAGTTGGAACTGCTTGTCTAAAAGCTGGTCGGTTTGGATAAAAGTAAAAATATAGGGTCTCTGCCAGAAAAAGTGTATTTGACAGAGTTCAAGTAAATTTCCCATTACCAAATCTAAGAAAAACTTGAAATTTTAATGTTTATTTAAAGGATCCAACACGTAGAAAGGAAAACCTAGCAATTAGGAGCGAGTGGATGCATGTAAGTTAAATACATGAGATAAGACTGACAACAATGACAGTACGCTCATACTATATTTTTTTCTTTTAAATGAATAACTTATAAAAAAATTCTTATACAAATTTAGAGCTGGTATGTGCAAACTAGCATGCAGAGAGGATATTTGACTCATGCAAAAGGACGGAAACAGGGATGGGAAGTAGAACCCATGACATGATTCCACAAGGGAATGAGATACCACTAGAGCAAATTAGTGGAACAGTTGAATACGACCCTTTTTCTTTTTAAATGCGACTAATAATAAGATAATCATGATCTACCAAATTTCTTCGCTTTAATTTTTTTTTATCTCCCCATTAATGACAGATTGGGATAACCACACCCGGACAAAACCCGATAGTCATGAGAAAATAAATATAGGAGAGTTGGTACCACGTGTTCTAACCCCACTAATACCAACTCCATGTAAAACAAACTCAATGCAATGTAAAATAACACACGGTAAACAATGTAATCCGCTGTGTTCTTTCTCTTGTTCATCTTTTTTTTATTATTTTATTTATTTTATAATTTTAATATAAGGGAAAATATTATTTTTACTCTCTTGATTGATTCTTAACTTCTTTATTAGATTAGTCATGAGATTTTTAATAAAGAAACTCTAATTTTTTTTTTTGAGAATAAAGAAACTCTAATACTAATTATTCAAGAAGGAAACTACGTATTTTAGAAGAAATTACCATGTGGATAAAAAAGTTGAGAGTCGGGAAAAGAAGTTTTATGAGAAGGGGTGGGAAGGGAGAATTTAATCCTTTTTCATCCAATTTTTATATGTTTTCAATAAATCGATCCTTTGAGGATCTTTTTTTGTTTGGAGGCTTCGGCTCTCTATATTTCTCTTCTCATTTTTTTTTATTTTAGGGGTAGAATATGAGAGTTTTATCCTTTCATTGGTGAGAGTCTTCTTTTCCGAGGAGATCGACTCTACGAAGGCTTTTTTACAATCCATAATTGTTTTTGAAACGATTTTGGTCATGGGATTTACCGACGTTTTGAAGACTTTATTGTTGGGCGAACACATGCACTATTTCTACGTCATGAGGCATTGTTTAAAAGCTTCGATTGAAGCGATGTGAGAAGCTTTTGGTCAGTGTTTGCCCCCGTTTCCAACGTGATGGGAGTTTTTGTGGATCGTGAGTTTGCCGGTGGCGTCTCTTCGGATGGATCTTCGGTGTTGGTTATCGGCGGATCTTTAGGATGGTGGTGGAATTTTTAATTCTTACTTTACTTTGAAGGTCCCTGAATTCCGTGTCAATGTTAGATGGGTCTTAGATGTTATTCAATGTATTTTACTGTTAGTTATTCTAACTACCATTATTGTGGCCCGCTACTATGTAACTGTTTTCCATTTCAAATGAAAAGGATTAAATTTCATCCAAAAAAAAAAAAAAATTTCAATGCAATTGGATATATATGCGAGGGACTCATATATATATATATATATATATATATATATATATATATATATATATATATATATATATATATATATATATACCACTAGTAAAAATGCGTGCACATGTTAATATAAATGTGAAGACACCACCGAACTCGCTTTATTTAAATGTCATATTCTAAAATCTTCAATCTCTAGTATACGACTTAACATAATAAATGGCCATCATCTCTTCCATATTTGACTGTTTTGAATTGCATAATAGAGATTTTATTTTATACCAATCTTTGGTATTAAACATTTTTATATCATGACCTTCAAATCGGGTGGCTATGATGAAGTTTCTACTTGGTCTAAGTCCTCCAAATACCAAGTGTGACGGCCCATCATTTCCCCTGATATTATACGGGAAAGGACGCGTCGTCGAATCACTTAACATGATCCTTTCTTACAAGTGTATCGTGTACAAGGTATTATATTGCGAAAGCGAAATAATAACTCTTATATGGACACATGTATGGCATACATCTGATATTTATTCTTTTATCTAAAGCAGTAAAATAGACAAAGGGATACAAAAAATAGGAACTATGAATAGCTTTTCACCTATGACGGCCGTCCGTCATCTAAACAATGGAAAGAAAACTTATACATGCACAATAATAAGTGAATCCAAAAGTATTATACTATTTCTTACACAAGTATCTCTCTCTCAAAATATGTTTCTCTCTCTACCAGGTCTAAGGAAAGAAATCCTCAGCAGACTCTTCTCCCTCCTTCTCGTCTTCCTCCGTAGGTTGGTTATTGGGACCACCCTCGTGCTTAGGGTTCCGATCAAGGCCTGTAGTTTGACATGGAGTCATGGAATGAGCTATCATCACAGCTCAGTAGGAAACTAACAGCGCTAGTCTATAAGTTAGAATGTCAATTCACGTTCTTGGTGCATAAAATACAAAGCAAAGTACATCATATTTACATTATATCTATTCTAGCAACTTATCATATAAACAATAAGTAATCATGCTAATAATTTCATCATGCAACAGAGTCATGTTGGAACGAGTACAAGGAATCATACTGAAACATATTTAGCTTAAACAAGCTATTAGACGTAAAACAAACATATACAAAAAATAAGATTTTTAAGCTTCTGAGTTAACGGGATCACTTGTCAAGCTCCCAAGTTAGCGAGATCACTTGAATACAGACATCAAGCTCCCGAGTTGTGTTCAAGAATACGTCGCCAAGTTTCAAGTTAGCGGGATCACTTGGCTCAAAACAAAGCAAGTGTGTATAGCAAATTAAGAGAAAACAACACGTGAAAATTACATGGTATCAAGTGTGTGAGAGTATCATGAGTAAATAATGTATTCGAATATATCAAATATGAAGTCATGCAATTAATACAAAGCAAGACGTAAGCATATTAAATCGAAACTGAAAACTAGCAAAACTAGATGAATAATAATAATAACTAGATGAGAAAATAACATATAAACCGCAAGGTCAAATCCCTACCTTGCGATCAAGTCTACGTGTTACACGTGCATGACTCTAAGCTAATGTCTCTTTTTACACGCTCTTCGTGAGCACCTAAGATGCATATAAGTGTGTTCAACATGTCTAGCATATATACTGGGTTACTATAGACTCCTTACGTGTAGACTATGTGATCGACTAGACCTAAGGCTCAACACAACACACACACAGGGCATACTCAGGGTTGCCACAGCAAGCCCTTCAGCTTAACTCTTTTCGCGGCAAGCTTGATGTTTCCGCAACAAGCCTGATAAACATGGCTTGCTGCGTGTTTCTTCCTCTATTTTTGGTTCTCGATCATTTTGATATTCTACTCTACACTCTCATGCCTTCTACACTATCTAATAATTTGTTTATTTGTATTATTGTATTATTAAATTGGTATGCAAGGTTTCGGAGCGTTGAAACCAAGGAATCCACAAAAAGGTACTCCATAACGCAAGCCACATATTAGATTAATTTTCTCGTGTACTAAATTATAGGTGGTTGATGCCGACTCCATGCAATCAGATCAACAATTCAGAGAAATCGGATTTGTGTAGGAGTTTCAGAAGTAGGGATGTGAGGCTATTCCAGAGATCAGTCGGTCGTTTTTCGCAAATTCTCCTGGCCGAATCGTAGGGTCACCTTATGATTCATTGGTTTGAAGAGGAGATTAAAATGAAAAGTGGATTGGAGAGATAAAAGAAGGGTTTCTTTCTCATGGCATTCTTGGTTTTGAAGCTCAAAATGTGAGCGATAAAGGGCTGGCAAAATAGTTTTTATTAACCTTGCACTTGACGTGCATGGGATTTAAAAATGACTCAGGCCAACGTGGAGACAGTTGGCGTGAAGACTCTTATAAACCTAATAAGGCTTGGCTTCTATGTGTTATTGCTATGCTTTTTCAGTGTATACTAGAATAGTTTTAAGTGTGATATACCTAAGTAATTATCTAATTCGGGTGTGCTATACAGACTTGTGGCTATGGGTTGATGCATGAGTCGAAACAGACCATATGTATACATCATATACTGGCCATGGGTGTACGTACTGGCATAAAAATTCAAGTGTATATCTGATACACTTATTTTTTTAGTATATAGGTCAGCTTAGATTGAATAGATATTAAATGTAGTAGACTACTAAGGATCCCAACGTTTATCAGCCTTCAACACTTAACTCTAATCAATTCCTTGTGTTCCATATTAGGCACAAGCCCGACCCCACCTGAGTCCGTACCCGATATCGTCGGTTTAAAGTGTGGTAGTTGTTACACCCTCCCCTCCTCAAGGGATTTTCGTCCTCGAAAATAAATGAAGGCGGGGAATGAGATCAGGTCACATTGTACACATTGTTGAAACACCATTATAGCATATGCAATTGACATGACTATAGGAAAGTATATAAAAGTATAAGGCATTGTAAGTAAGAAACTAGTCTAATATTAATCGTGTCATTGGACAATTATATTAGTAGTAGGAATAGCAAGAAGAATTTCACACCATAAATATAGCAACAGTGTATGTAACATCAGTGGTGAGATTGACAACATTAATAGTCATAAGCATGAGTAAATAACAAAATAAATATATAGGAAACTAATAGTAGAAAGGTAGTGCTCACCAGTCTGTGTCATAGGTTGTTTGCCACTCCATCTTGTACTAGTTGTAGATGGTCTGGTACCTGTTTGAGTCTCTTTTGGCACTAGGGTGGCTGCGTTGTAAGTATACGCAGACTCGAAATTCCGCACCCGACCAATAAAAGGGGATGAGGCAATCTTAAAGGTATGCTCCATCAGAATAGTAGTGGCCTCGTCAAGGTAATCAAGGCGTTGGTGGAGCATGTAACTATTTCGGTGAAGGTTTTCAAATTGTAGGAGGTTTTCCATCATTTGACGAGCAACGTCGGAGATTGTAAAGGTCTCTCCTTGAGAGGGTATCTGCCCTGGGGGTGCAGCTCTAGGTTATTGCGGGGTAGTATGTGGCGGAATAGTTTGTTCACCATGAACAGGTGGTTGGGGGAGTTTGACAGGTTTTACTAGCAAACCGACACCGTTAATAAATATTCTTTCATTTGGCTGGGGTAAATAAGCGAATATGATCGGTTCGTTGTTCCTCCCCAGGCGGAAACTGATATGGGTTTGTATTGTTGGCATCTATATGACCCTCAAGGAGTCGGGAGATGATACGTGCATAAGGAATTGAAGAGATGTCATAGGAGCGGGAACATTGCTGAGATGATGAATGCTTGCGTATTTAATACCCTCCCAGACAAGTTTCGGAGCATTGAGCCATCGATTTTCATGGACGGCAAAGAGTGGCTTGCAAAAGAGCATCACGTCTCCTGCGCTCATGTTGCATTAGGTATAGGTTGTGTTAAACACAACATCTAAAAACCACATATCTTGTGGCAATTGACTTCGTCGAACCCCTAGACCGAGAGTAGTTTGTCCTCCGGTCATTTTAGTGGTGACGTGGGTAAATTTCACATCTTTGAGTCGAGGGGCTAGGAGACCTTGACTAGCATCATACGTCGCACTACAATCCATAGCTTCCGCTATATCGCGAAGTTCGAAATGGAATTTACGTCCATCGACCTCGGTGTCTAATTTGCTGTCATAGTCGACGACTTTTAAATTTTGGTAAAACAGTCATACAAGTCGTGGGTAAAAATGTGGATGTACGGGCTGAAATAGAGCTTCTAGACCTGCTCGCTTGAGGTAAGTTAAAGACCAAGCAGTCAATTCGGTCGGGTGAGCAAGGTCTGGTCAAAAAGCCAATTGGGTTCAATCGCCTTTGCGTTCCACCACGGAACGAGCTTTTCTCGATCCACAAGTGGATCGGAATGAGATTGGGAGGTTGATGGGGCTTTGCCTTGGATTTTGCCAACGCCTTTGGGCGTACAGGCGTGAGTTTAGAGGCAGTGGTCTTCGTAGGAGGCATTGTAATTACGAGAAATGGAAATAAATAGCAAAGAGGGGAAAACTAGGGTTTTACCTCAAGAATGCGCCTAAATTCAAAGAATAATGCAAAAAATCAAGCTGGAAAAGATACACCCAACGTGATTCTCAAATGTGCGAAGGATTTGGCACGACAATAGGAAGATTTCGAACTCAAAATGGATGTGTGTCACGGGAGGTAAAAATCCAGAGACCCCACAAACGAAAATGACAACAAATAGGGTTTGGGGTTTCTCGGCCCCCTTTTTCAATTTCTTAGTTGCCGCAGCAATTCTTAATGCTTGTTGCGATGAGCCTGGTTTTTGTCGCGGCAAGGCCATCAGGCCTTGACTTGAAGATACTGACATATGTTGGTTGGTTTTGGGTCAAAGGGTTGACATCCCATTGTGTCAACTATCCCTAGGGCTTATTTAAAATTGTGTTACGATAATATTTATCATTATGAGGGGTCCAAATATTTTATTTCTTACAAAAGTATATAATGCATTTGTTTAAGTGTAGTTTAGAGTATATGACACACATGCTTATGTGTAGTTTAACTGCCTTTAGTTAAACATTTTCATTTATTTATATTAACCATTCATGTGTGGAGCATGCAAAATTATTTCCTACTAAGTTCTCGATCGTTAAGACCTAATTCTATACACACATCTTAATGGTAACGCATACAGAAATTGGTATCATAAATCAGTAAATCAATCTAACTGATGCAATAATTTACTTACTTTAGGTAAACAGTTGGGATATTGATCGCGAATGTCAGCTTCGCGTTCCCAGGTAGCTTCATGAGAACCGTGATTTTTCCATTAAACCAGTACAAGTGGTACACACTTTGTTCGTAGAATTTGGTCTCGACGATCCAATATCTGGACTGATTCTTCGGTCACCGTCAAATCTTTCTGGACGTCGAGTGGTTGATAATCCAACACGTGGGTTGGATCTCTAATATACTTCCTTAGCATAGACACGTGGAAGACGTCGTGTATGCTGGCTAAGTGTATATGCAATCTCACCAACTTTGCCCAAGACTTGAAATGGTCCAACGTAGTGAGGACTCAACTTGCCTCGTTTCCCAAATCGCATCACCCCCCCTTTGTCGGTGAAATTTTGATAAAGACGTGATTGCCAATCTGTTATGGCAGATGTTAGAAATTATATAAATATAATTAGCTTCAACGTGACAAGTATACATATAGGTATGCTAGTTACTCGAAAATCAATACTGGTTCATTTGAGATAAGCATAACTCTTTTGTCGACTCTGAGCGATCTTCAGTCTCTCACGAATAACGCGTACAACTTCATTCGTACTTTCAATCAAATCGGGACCTAAAATGAGACGTTCTCCAACCTCCTCCCAATTGATCGGAGATTTATATTAGCGTCCATACAATGCTTCGAATGGTGTCATGCCGATGCTCGATTGGAAGCTGTTGTTATATGCAAATTCGATCAGGGGTAAGTGTTTATCCCATGATCCATGGAAATCCAGCATACAGGCCCGTAACATGTCTTCTATCACCTGGTCCACTCTTTCCATCTGTCTGTCTGTCTGAGGATGAAACGCAGAACTGAACTCCAACTTGGAACCCATTCTTTCTTGGAAACTTTGCTAAAATCGTAACGTATACTGATGAGTAGTGAAATATGATGATATTTCACCCCTAAATACCTACATTTAGCCGTCCGATGAAGGCTATCTGATGAGAATTACTAGATTTAAAGTATTTCAGGTAAATACAATCCAAGTGCATAAAACAGCCCAAGAATTTCGAAAATAATGTCAAAACACTGTAATTTTGGGTCATCGAGAACTTAGTGTGACTTATAGCTTAATTTAGACCTTCAGGATGTCAGATTCATGAAATTGCTAAAACACAAAAGTTGTAGAGCTCGTCGTCTTCTTTCTAACGCCATAAGAATCGCCTCAATCCAAATTTAGGACAGAAAGTTATAACTAAAATACCGAGACAATGTCTGATACAAAGTTGGGCGGGAGTTCACGAAAATTGCTTTTAAATGTCAATCGATTGAGGACTAAGTGTCAATCGATTGACAGGAAAAGACAACTTTGTCCCTACTTAAAAGTCAATCGATTGAGATTTAATTCTCAATCGATTAAGGTTATTAGGGTTAGGGTTTGTTCGACCATATAAAAAGGAAGCTACGAGTTTTGAAGGGGGATTATTATTATTAGAAGAGGTTTTTAGAGAGAGAAGGGGAGATAGAGAATTTTATTCTTTTTTGGAGAGCTTTGTTCCTTTAACCTTTTTAGCATTTTTTTCTTCAATATTTATATTTGTTCAATCAATTCCTAGTTTAAATTTAGAGATTAGTAGAGAGCATTTCTAATTTCGTTTCTAAAGATCATCGTACTTGTGGATCAAAGAATTTCTATTGAAGTTTGAGGTATTTTTAATTAATTTGAATTGATGTTATTTTTCCTTCCTTATTTGTCTATGTCATTTAATTACAGCATGTGTGGCTAATTTCTTAGGGATGGGGATTTAATGATTCACATCCGAGGGATGTACTTCTAATAATATAAATTTAGGATTAAAATATGAGATTTTATTTTATGGTTGTTATGCTATTACGAACGGATGAAATCCTCGTCACTAACTGGGATCGAGTGTGCCTAGCCATGTCCTGGATCTCAGATCTGTGACGGTAATTTTACCCCAATCATTGTTATATGGTCTTTTTGCTTTCATCGTGTGGCTCTACTTACGATTATGATCTGGGATCGAATGTGTCAAGCCATGCCCTAGATCTTGGATCTGTAATGGTAATTTTATCTTAATTACTCCCTACTATGAAATCAAGTGTGTCAAGCCATGCCCTTGATCTCAGATCTATGGTGGTATTCTTGTTAGAATTTTTACCCACTTTAGGGATAATTTTTATTCAAAATCTAAGATCAAGTGTGCCGAGTCATGCCCTTGATCCCAGATCTATATATAGAAATCATCTCTGAAATTAAGTCCTGATTGCAGGGATGCAGCGTGGAACCTATCTGGGTTTTGATCATTTATCTTCCATAAAAGATGCTTTTTAATGATATATCTCATAATTTAATCCTTAGATTTATATTACGGGAAGAACAAACCGAAGATGGGTTGATTTAACATCTTCATCTTTACCTTTATTTTTGAATTATCAATTAAATTTTAGTTTGTAGTCAGTAATTGTCATCTCACAAAACTAGATCATAATATTGGTAGGGTACTGTTAGTTCTTGGTGGATTTCTGAGATTACTGTCCCATCTTTTTAGATCTTTCAAAATAGTCATCGTGGGAATGATCTCGTACTCCACACCCACTATATATAATCTGATTTGTGCGCTTGCGAGTAAAACATCACAATTAAAATTCACATCAAGTTTTTGGACAGATCGCGATCTGACACAGTGCTTATTGGTATGCCATATAGTCGAACAATCTCCTTCAGATAGACTTCGGCTACTTTGAAAGTTGTATATCGCGTGTTGTAGGGTAAGAAATGTGTTGATTTGGTGAAATGATCAATGATCACCCAAATCACATTATAACCCTTTTGCGTAAGGGGCAATCCAAGAATAAAATCTATGAAAATGTTTTCCCATTTCCACTCTGGGATGGGCAGTGGCTGTAACAGGCCGACAAGATGCTTGTGCTCAACCTTCACTTATTGGCAGATCAGACATTTGGCAACATATTCTGCCACTTCTCGTTTCAGTCTATTCCACCAAAATGTCTTCTTCAAATCCTGATAAATTTTTGTGCTACCAGGATGAATAACATAGGCCGACTTATGAGCCTCTTCTAGGATTTTGTGGCGCAATGCACTATCGCTTGGTACGCATACTCGACCTTAGAACAATAAGGACCCATCGTCCTTAATAGATAAATTTGGCAGAATATGTTACTAAGCACTCCCTGTTTGATGGCAATAAGCTCTGCATCATGCATCAGGAGTTCTCGGGTTCTATAAAAAAGTGTGGATCGTACCAATAATAGTTGCAAGTAAACATCCAGTTGAGTTCACCACAAGGGTGGCACTGGATGAAACTAATTCATTGAGCAACTTCCATATCTGTAGCCATGTCACAAGATGAGATAATTGAGCAGATGACTTCCGACTTAGCGCATCAGCAACTACATTGGCTTTGCCGGGATGGTACTGGATAGAACACTCATAGTCCTTTAAAAATTTCCTCCATCTTCTCTGCCTCAAATTCAGCTCTTTTTGCGTAAAAAGATATTTGAGACTTTTTTGATCGGTGAAAATCTTAAAAGTTTCACTATAAAGATAGTGTCTCCAGATTTTCAAGGCAAAGATGATCGCTACTAGTTTCAGGTCATGAGTGGGGTAGTTCTTCTCTTGACATTTCAACTATCGGGAACCATAAGCAATCACACGTTCCCTCTGATTCAACACATAGCCTAACCCACTATACGAGGCATCACTGAATACGACAAACCCTCCACTGCCTGACGGTATCGCTAGCACGGAGGCAGATGTGAATCTCCTTTTCAACTCCTGAAAACTCTGCTCAAGTCCAGGGTACTCCAAGTACTCTCGTCCGTTCCACGGACTACCACCAGGGATCTGCTTCACCCTCCAGTTTGTATGTTGCCAAGTTGACCTTCTCGACCTTGTACATCTAACCCGTTGAAGCACCTTTTCAATCTGTGTTAGCCATTTTTCGGCCTCCATGGAGTCGTGTTGGCCGTAGAAAGTCGGCGGTCAAAGTCGTACAAACTCCTGAAAGCCCTCTGGGGGCCTTCTCTTAGCTAGTATGGCCATGGTGTTTACCATGGTCTCTATCAACTGTGGATTTTGTCTCGCATTCTGTTCGACTCTGGGAGTAGGCCCCATCTGATTAACACCCGCTACGGGAGGAGTATGCTCGGGAACATTTTCCATCATCGTCCAGCTCTCTGCCATATTCATGTTTTCTCCGGTTCTTGAGACAGTGTTTTGCTCATACTCTACGACTGGAATTGCATTTGGACCAGTGCGATAGGGTAACGGTGGTCGACCCCTTCCTCTCTCTCATTGTGGAGGCATCGTTACCTGTCATGATCAAGCAACAGCTTGATTGTAATATCCTGAAAAATTGAGCGTTGAACTTTGACCTCGAGATCTGTGCCCGATTGATCATAAATTTGACCAAGTGATGGTCAAACTTTGAATTCATGGAGTGATGAACCGACGTGGTGCATATGTGACCTAAGTGTAGAGAATGGTATTAGTTTTGAGTCACATACACCTATCTCTTCTGTATGTGCTTAACACCGAAACCGAAGAGAGGATATAAGGGTTTAATAACCCAAGAATCCTTTTGTTTGGTTGTTGAAGAGGGAGTTAAGAAGTGAGAGAGAGAGAGAGAAGGTAACTAATTGTCAAGGAGTTATTGTGGTTGGATTGAGGAAAGATGGAGCATTGATTGCCAGATTCAACGCGTTTGGAGCCGTTGAAGCAAAAGCTGGAGTCCTAGCCATTCCAACCTAGATCTGGATCAATTTGAGATTGATTGAGGTAAGTGTATTAGATTTCAATACCTAGAGAATTGATGAGTTAAATTCACTCTAGCATAGTTAATATGATAGATTAAAGACTTAGAAAAAGAAGAAAAAAGAAAGGGAATGGGTTTTCAAAGAACAGCGCGAAAGGGGGCTGAATCTGGCCAAATCGATTAATCAAAATTGGGATTTGATTAATCGATTTTGGCCTAGAAGTTGAAAAGTCAAGGATGTCTGATTTCGATCCAATTCGATTAATCGATTTGAAAGTTCGATTAATCGATTTGGAAATCGACTAATCGACTGGGTACCTCCAGTGGCTGGAGAAACAAGACCTGGGAAAATCGACTAATCGAGTTGGGAAATCGATTAATCGATTTTGGATTTCGATTAATCGATTTGGGATCGACTAATCGATTTTGGATTTTCGACCACTCGATTTGAGAATCAACCTTATTATGTTAGAGACTTCGATTAATCGATTTGGGATCGATTAATCGAATTTGAATCTTGATTAATCGATTTTGGGAATCGATTAATCGATTTGTGTTTCGATTAATCGATTTTGGGAATCGATTAATCGACTTTGACAGTTATACTTAACTTCTAGTTTTACTAGGACCTTCATGGAGGGTCTAGGACCTTCTTCCTTACATCTTTAGTGATATATTGCATGTGTTATGATATACCATAGGTGGTACGTGTGAAAGCGAGTACAAGGAGCCGCGTGGGACCTTGATGCTTGGACCTTCAGAGAATTAAGGTAGGAAACACCTTGAACATGTACTTTAATTGTAAGAGCATGTATGTAGTGATATGTTTATCAGAATTAAAAATATTTTAACTATGAAAAGCCTTGTGAAAATGGGTGTGTGTGTGTAACACCAAGAATGTGATAAAGGCATCTGTGTGATGCGAGTAACTAAGATCAAGTAATCTAATGAGAATGAGACATCCCCAGGGGATGAGAAAGTAATAAAGATATTAGTGTGATGCGAGTAAGTTATACATCCCAGGGATTGTTCCCTATTGAGCTAGGATGTAGCCCACCCTTTAGACTATACGTCGCAGGTCCTTTATTAGTAGCAGCTGAGGCTTCGAAAGACGTAGATCCGGGTGATTCGGATTACGTGCCTGGGGACGAGTTGGAGCCTCCTCCCGAGGACTTCTTCTAGGAGACTCCGCTGAGTACTTTGAGAGAAAGTTTTGTGAGCAGATTGTATGGCTTGGTATGTCAAACCTTTATTTTTGTCAAACAATATAATTAGATGGATAATTCTTTTGGGCGAACCATCTGGGATGATCAGTTTATCACCGATGGTTTGGATCGGTTCTTTGTTCATGCAGTGGCATGAAAGTAGAACTGTCTTTTGTTCGTGCCAGATGGGCATGTTACTTTTTTGCTTTATGCAATTATTTACTTTAATTATTTATCATTGCTTGTTATACCAATGTTTCGTACATAGTTTTGCGGCACGGTTTGGAGGATCGTGCTGATGGCACGGGTTTTGGGGTGCCAAAATCCGGGCTGTCACATTGATCATACAAACATAGATATTGACCTGACTCAACCTAGACCCTAACACCAAACAACCATCAGTAGTGTTGCCATATGTTCGTGCCAGAGTTAAGTCTCCAAAAGACTTAACGCCGGGCTCTGATACCACCTGTGACGACCTATCATTTCTCCTGATATTATACGAGAAAGGGCGCGTCGTCGGATCACTTAACATGATCCTTTCTTACAAGTGCATCGTGTATAAGGTATTATATTGCGAAAGCGAAATAATAACTCTTACATAGACACATATATGGCACACATCTGATATTCATTCTTTTATCTAAAGCAGTAAAATAGACAAAGGGGTAAAATAAAATAGGAACTATGTATAGCTTTCCATCGATGACAGCCATCCGTCATCTAAACAATGAAAAGAAAGCCTATACATCCACAATAATAAGTGTATTCAAAAGTATTGTACTATTTCTTATACAAGTATCTCTCTCTACCAGGTCTAAGGAAAGAAATCCTCAGCAGACTCTTCTCCCTCCTCCTCGCCTTCCTCTTCTTCTTCCTCCTTAGGTTGGTAATTGGATCACCCTCGTGCTCAGGGTTCCGATCAAGGCCTGCAGTTTGCCATGGAGTCATGGAATGAGCTATCATCGCAACTCAGTAGGGAACTAACAGTGTTAGTCCATACGTTAGAATGTCAATTCATGTTCTTGGTGCATAAAATATAAAGCAAAGCACATCATATTTACATTATTTCTATTCTAGCAACTTATCATATAAACAACAAGTGATCATGCTAATAATTTCATCATGCAACGAAGTCATGTCGGAATGAGTAGAAGGAATCATACTAAAACATATTTAGCTTAAATAAACTATCAGATGTAAAACAGACCTATAGAAGAAAAAAGATTTTCAAACTCCCGAGTTAGCGGGATCACTTGTCAAGCTCCCGAGTTAACGGGATCACTTGAACTGAGACATCAAACTCCCGAGTTAGCTGGATCACTTGTGTTCAAGAATACGTAGCCAAACTCCTGAGTTAGCGGGATCACTTGGCTCAAAACGAAGCAAGCGTGTACAGGAAATCAAGAGAAAATAAGACATGAAAATTGCATGGTATAAAGCGTGTGAGAGTATTATGAGTAAATAACGTATTCGAATATATCAAACATGAAGTTATGGAATTAATACAAAGCAAGACGTAAGCATGTTCATGCATCGAAACTGAAAACTAGCATAGCTAGATGAATAATAATAATGTACGTATTATGTCTTGCTATTAAGATTAGAATGATAAAACAAATAAACCAGCAAGGTCAAATCACTACCTTGCGATCAAGTCTACGTGTTACACATGCATGACTCCAAGCTAATGTCTTTTTTTACGAGCTCTTCGTGAGCACCTAAGATGCATATAAACGTGTTCAGCATGTGTAGCATATATACTGGATTACTACAGACTCCTTACGTGTAGACTATGTGATTGACTAGACTTAAGGCTCAACACAGCACACACATAGGGCATACTCAGGGTTGCCTCAGCAAGGCACAGGGTTGTCGCGGTAAGCCCCTCAGCTTAACCCTTGCTGCGGCAAGCTTGATGTTATCGCGACAAGCTTGATAAACATGGCTTGCTGCGTGTTTCTTCTTCTGTTTTTGGTTCTCTATCTTTTTTATATTCTACTCTCCACTCTCATGCCTTTTACACTATCTAATAATTTGTTTATTTGTATTATTGTATTATTAAATTGGTATGCAAGGTTTCGAAGCGTGAAAATCGAAGATTTCGACTCCGAAACCCCTACAAAAATTCGATTTCTCTGAATTGTTGATCCGATTGCATGGAGTCAGCATCAACCACCTATAATTTAGTACATGAGGAAACTAATCTAATATGTGGCTTGCGTTATAGAGTACCTTTTTGTGGATTCCTTGGTTGCAACGACGTTGAAATGGTGTCGATGTCGAAATGCGAAATTGATTTTAGAAGTAGGGATGTGAGGCTATTCCATAGATCAGTCGGTCGTTTTCCTCAAATTCTCCCGGCCGAATCGTAGGGTCACCTTATGATTCACTGGTTTGAAGAGGAGATTAAAATGAAAAGCGGGTTTGAGAGATAGAAGAAGAGTTTCTTTCTCATGGCTTTCTTGGTTTTGAAGCTCAAAATATGAGAGATAAAAGAGCTAGCGGAAGAGTTTTTATTAACCTTGCACTTGACGTGCATGGGATTTAAACATGACTCATGCCAACATGGAGTCAGTTGGCGTGAAGACTCTTATAAGCCTAATAAGGCTTGGATTCTATGTGTGATTGCTATACTTTTTCAGTGTATACTAGAATAGTTTTCAGTGTGATATACCTAAGTAATTATCTGATTCGGGTGTGCTATACCGACTTGGGGTTATGGGTTGATGTACGAGTCAGAATAGGTCAAATGTATACATCATATGCTGGCCATACTGGCCATGGGTGTACGCACTGGCGTAAAAATTCAAGTGTATATCTGATACACTTATTTTTTTAGTATATGGGTCAACTTAGATTCAATAGATATTAAATGTAGTAGACTACTAAGGATCCCAACATTTATCAGCCATCAACACTTAACCCTAATCATTTCTTTGTGTCCCATAAACCCGGTATCATCGATTTAAAGTGTGGCAGCTGTTACACCAAGTCTTTCCTTTAAACGATAGCTCTAATTATACCAATCAGATCTCTAAGTGCACTAATTCGAAAAATCATTAATTGATGTGAACCAGATGTTCGAGATAGATTTTCTTGTCAATCTTTCACATGGTAGAGCTTGAGATCAATGGTGTACCATTAGACGGTCAATTTATGATTCTCGTGGCATACATCCCAAAAAAGTGATCGAAAACTATGTGGCACACATCATACTCAAATCAAGATCTATGGTTTGAATGAAAACGATCGTTATTGTCTGATTCAAAACAGTCAATCGTATTTAGTTATAGTGTCCTTCAAAATTAATTTCCAATTCAATCTTCCACATAATGATCCTAAGGTAAATAGTGTACTATTAGATCGTCAATTTTTAATTTACGTGACACACATTCCAAACAGTAATTGAAAGACATTATGCTCAAACATGATTTTTTATCACATTTTGAAACGTGTAACACCTGAAATAAAAAGTTGATTGTCGGTACACCCATGATCTTATACATTGCGGAGAAGATTGGGCGACAAAGGATCTCCATCTTTTGATTCACAATAGTCAATGGTTTTTAGTTATAGTACCATTAAAAATTCGGTCACTGTAAATAGAACGGTTTGATTTTCATTTTAATCTTTCATCCAAAAAAATAATTGGAAACCATGTGGCACACGACATGCTTAAACATGATCATGGGCATACCATCAAAAGGGCAAAGAGCCATGTAGTTTACTAATTTTTGGAACATTGGTTTATACAATTGGCAGGCCACCTCATGTTATTTGACATTCAATCGATTTATTGATTATATAGTTAAAAACATAGAATTATTAGCTATAACTACATGTGCATTGCACATGCTGTCAACATAAAATTTTCAATTGAAAAATGTGGTAGAAGATATATAATAATCACTTGCATCACGTATCAGTACATAATGTCAAAATGGTGCCCCATATATAAAATCTCTAACCTTAATTTGTCTACAATGAGCTAAAGGCACATTGCATTTTAATGACAATATACCCAAGTCTTAGTACAGTGTTTTAGGCTGCGTATGGCATTGCTCTTTGGTAGGCCTTGCCATAGCAGAGCTCACTTGCTTTAGCAGGTTACCATCCTCTTTGTTGACATCCCGATACATGCTTTAGCAGGTATCCCTTCTCCTTGATAACTCCTTGCATAGCAAGATTTTATGCATGATTTACCTACACTAGCAGTTCTACCCTCCTCTCTACTACCTCCCTATCAGAGCAAATAGAATCAACTCTGATGAGGAGTGAGTAGAGAGGAGGGTAGAACTGCTAAACATGTAAATCTTGCATAAAATCTTGCTATGCAAGGAGTTATCAACGAGAAGGGGTACCTGCTAAAGCAGGTACCGAGATGTTAATAAAGATGATGGTAACCTGCTAAAGCAGGTGAGCTCTGCTATGGCAGGAGCTACCAAAGAGCAATGCCATACGCAGCGTTAGACTCTAAGATGTGTATGGATTTCTCCGCTGTTTAAAGTCATGCATACCATGCTCATTGTCTCCAATCAGCCATTGGCTCATTGTAGATAAGTAATAAAATCAACTGAAAATGCTATTATTAGTTGCTACTCATTCCATAGATTGAATTCTAGACAATAGAGATACTCGATGTACAACAGACTATCACCATCTCCACCACCACCACAATTACCATATCCTATCTACACATGTCGTCTAAAGATGGGCCCTTCCCTCCTTTTAACAGATAGGGGTGCAAGTTTCAAGGCAAAACTTGAACTCGACCCGAAAACTGAGTGAATCTAATCGATTCGAACTGGCCCAAAAACCAATTCAGATCGAACCGATCGGTTTAGTTCAATTTCAATTTTGGGTGGCAAAAATTGACAATTGATTAGAAGAAGAAAAAATTGAACCGAAAAAATTGAAAAGAAGCTTTAAAAAAAAAAAACGCCGAACCAGAATTGAACCGATTCATTTCGGTAAGCGAAGTTCTCTATTTATTTATGAGCTTATTACCTCAGTCTATGTCGTATTTACCTTTCATGGTCCAATGAGTCTCTTATTACCCAGTAGGGTCTGAGACCCTCACTTTTTCTTTTCTTTTTCTTAAACTTATGAAACTGGGTCTATGAATTGACATGTGCTGGAATAAGACTTAAGTCATGAAAAATGAGTTTGACCAAAATACCCCTATGGTCTCAATAAGTCCACTATAAGACTAATGGTGTCGGTCTGAAATGAGACCGATTGATTTCATAATGGATTGGACGATCTCATATAAGACTAAATGTGGGACGAATGATCTTATATGGAATCGATCGATTTCGAATGAGACCGACTTGATCGATCTTATAATGGACTAGTGAGTCTCATATGAGTCTGATTGATCGATCACATGAGACAATAAGGGTGTGTTTAGATAGGGGGAAAGGAAAAGAAATCATAGAAAAAAAAAAGAAATATGTTAATTTTCTATGTTTGACAATAAAGTTGTGTCACAAAAAATAATAGGAAAATTTAAAATTTTCTTTTCCATTGAAAAATGACAAATCCCTCTAAAATAAGAGGATTTCATAAGAAATCTTTTGTCATTCCCTCCCCTCCCATCTTTTTATTACGTGAGACACATTCTCTCTCTCTCTCTCTTTCCATCTCTCTATCTCTCTCTCTCTCTTTCCATCTCTCTATCTCTCTCCTATCTCTTTTTATCTCTTTCTCACCGATCTCTCTCCTATCTCTCTTTCTCACTTACCGTTCTCGTATCTCTCTCTCTCCCTTATATTTTCTCTCTCTCTCTCTCTCTCTCTCTCTCCTAATTCCTTTGTCCTCATCTCTCTTTCCCCTAATTTTTCTCTCTCACGGAATCTTTCTCACAATAGAAAGTTTGATTTATTGGGTGTGTGATATGTACATCATCGATGGTGCTCATTTTCTATTTTCTAGGTGTAATTATTCAATTCAAACACCGGAAAATAAATAATTCTTTTGAAATCCCAAAGAATTGGGATCCATTGGATCTACAAATTCATTTTTTTTGTTTTTCGAAAAATTGCCAAACAGGCCAAAGGTATTTTCATCTAATTTATTTTTTTTCACTTAAGTTAAATTTAAGCACATGTTTTAAAAGTTTATGGTAAGTAACCCTCTCAGATAATTAACGATAGGTAAAACCCTTTATTTATTTGACTATTCAGAGGAGTCAACGTGTGGCAACCTGCAAGAGGACCATGGTCATATGGACTTGTGGCACTCCATATGGTCAGCCAGCACAGCATGGTGTGTCGCCCATCACATTATCATAAGCAACCTGATCCTGCAGAATTTAATATAAAGTAAACCCTCACGCGACTTTGCTTTTTCTAGAATATATATATATATATATATATATATATATATATATATATATATATATATATATATATATATATATATATAACAAAGTTGGTGGTTGCATTCTCAAGGCATGGTTTGGTCAGATACCTGCCGGAGAAGAAAACAGAAATGAACGTACAAAAATTATTAATAAATAAAATTAGCTCAGAATAAATGATCTCTTGAGGTGTCTTATGTCAGGGGCCCATGGCATTTGGATAGCAATTTGGTCACTGTTACATACAACGTATCATGTATTACCAAATAGGAAAAATTTCTCCGCGGGTACCATTATGCTCACCCCTAAAGACTGCTTTTTTCAGCTCAACACTTACGGCGAGCATCAAGGATCAAAATATGGGTTTTATTTTCAGTTTCGTATATGACTGAAACCTAAAATTTAGAATTTTGGCTGAAATTTTGAGGGCTAGGCCGAAATTTTGGTGCCCATATTTTTTTTTATTAAAAGTAATAAATCAAATTATCGAGGTTTCAAATTATCAACCAATAATTTGAAACCTCGATAATGAAACCGAAATTTTAAGGATTTCTTTTCGGTTGGCACTGAAACTGATGTGTTTCGGCCGATATTTTGATCCATGACGAATATGCATTGACGACCTTTGAATCTAATGAAAGAGATTTTTTTCGGTCCTCATCTTACAAAAAATGAACTTATACATCATGGCCGGGCATACCATCAAGCGTTAAAATTTTTTATTACATGCAACACACATTTCAAAAAAGTGACCCTCAAAATCATGTGACGCATATCACGCTCAAGTATGGTTTTAAGATCACTTTTGAGATGTGTCACGTGTAATAAAAAGTTGACCATCTAGACGATAGACCCATAATCTATAGATTCATTGTGGAGAAGAGTGGGATGAGAAACGATCTCCATCATCTGATTCAAAGGCAAACAATCTATGTTGGGTGGAGAAGATGGGGTGAGAAAGCAGTCTTTTGGGGGTGAGTATAACAGTACTCAAACTTGTATCTTGTAATGGTTATTTAAAGGGTGGATATAGAGTATGTAAAAGGGAAAATTTAGGGTTGAATAGAAATGAGCGGATACATCAAACTCATAAAATTAATCTCAAATAAATGAAAGGGAGCCGTTACTTGCACACACATTTCAAGCGATTGCACCGAATAAGTAAAAAATTTGATATTTTCTTAATTTTTTTAATGACTAAGCTAACCCTAATAGTTGCACCTTGGTGGAGAGAGGAGCAAGGAAAGAGAGAAAATGATGGAATCAGTTGTCGGTATCATTGTTCTAGATGGAACATCATTGCCACAATGATGGAATCGGTTCAAGGTGGGAACTCAGTTACATAGCAATCAGTCATTTTCGAATCGAAATCTATCAATGTTGTCATATGTAACTAGGTGGAAGATCTCTCTATAAAAGGAATGCTAACTATTAAAGACATTTGAGAAAATCTTATAGGAAATCTTAAAGGCTTCATGAGTGGCTCTTAGATGGGGATGTCCCCCTTTGTATTAAGTGATGGGTGTTGATAAATATCTATTTGTTTTTTCCTCAAAAAAAAAATATATATAAAATGATATAATGTAGAGAGAGAAAGACAAAAGACAAGAGGAGAGAGAATGATAAAAGGAAAGCGATTGATAGAGAGAGAGAGAGAGAGAAAACGTCTAGAGAAATTTTGGCCAAGATAACATTTAGGGAACCATTAGTTGCACTCGAAAACTTGGCCCTTGCACTAAGTTTAAAATAAAGAATTGCAAGTTTGGTGACCTCTGTTATATGAAAACACCATCTAAATCGTTTGATTTGGAGCTCGTCATTTAAAGATATTAAGTGCAAAAGATTAGCACGAAATATAATCTTCACCATGTGATTAAACATAATCAAAGGCTATTATTTGATTCAACGGTTAACTAATAGATCATGTGATAAATATCATGTTTTGCTCCATTCTTATCCACTAAGGATCTATAATAATCCGAAATTTTCAAAAAAAGTTGAATTGTTGACCTTGACGAATTTGCGACCTTTTCACTTGAGGATTAGTAAGATTTTCGGGATTGTAGATTTAGTACATTGTAGATTTTGGTAAGTTCGAACTTGATACGTTCGTGCTATTATACATATATTGTATATCATTGTTAGGTGATGGTTGGCTATCACCGGTGATTTGTTTTAGTTTATTATTTATGTTGGATATTTGAACTAAAAATTTTAATTATGTCATATGTATCATCTACTTTGATTCTCGCATGTGTGTGGATATACCGGGTATTCTGTTTTCAGATTGTGATCTACGATATAGTGATCCAATTTTCCAGGAGATCCGTGTGAAAGAAAAAAAAAATGTTTCGAAAAAATCAGGCTATCACAGGATCTATAGATCACGAACTTTAAATCAGACGGCCCAGATATCATTTTCACATGTCACATGTCACATATCACATGTCTCTAAATACAAAGTTTTTCTGTAACTTCGGTATAAAGGCCAAATTTTCGAGTGCAAGTAATGACTCCCTAACATTTAAAGTGTGATTTTCTTTTAAGTAATTTGCTGCAATCACTTGAAAAGCATGTGCAAATAATGGCTCCCTAAATAATATAAGACTATAATGATGATGAGTGGGCTCCTATGAATTTAATAGAAAATTTAATTTAAATTAGATAAAATTGCCCATTCTGTCAAGTGTCAACCCAAAAGAAATATGAGAACTTCTTCTCATGGTACACCGTACACTGAGTGTTATAGTTATTTTTGGGGGTTGTGCCACGTTTAATCAACTTCTAGTCGTAAGATTAGTTTTGCAGAAGATTGGGCCAAAAAATTATTTATATCATGTGATTTAAAGTAATCAATAGTTTCAACGCTCAAGACCTTGATTACAATTATAAAATCTTTGGTTGCATATATAAATAGCCTTTCAGAATATAAGTGGTCTCTCGGTTAAGATTGGTCATGTACCTGCCCCACAAAAAGAAAACAGAAAATGATTAACTAATAATATAGCACAAATAGACTCTTGATTAGGTGTCTTTTAGCTTGGCCCTATGGCCGGTTGATAGCAATTTTTCCATCAATGTTACGTGCAACGTGTCATGTCTTCTCAAATCTAAGAAAATGTTGCATTTTTAATATTTATTTAACGGTTCCGTAGCATGGAAACCTTAGAGGTGAATAAAAACGAGTGGATGCACATAAGTCAAATAAATGAGATAAGACTGATAATAATGATAGTATATTTATACTACTTTTTTTTCTTTTAAATTAATAACTTATAAAAAAAAATTTAATAAAAATTATTTGAAAAAAACATCAAATGTATAAAAATGTCTGGTAGGATCATTTTTTACCACAACACATTAGAAGAAGACCCGTACAAAGTGTAGGAATAGGCGTGCGATGTAGAACTCACGACATGTTACTTTTATAAGGGAATGAGATACCAGTTGAACAATATTGGTGTACCAGTTGAATACGACATTAAGCAGCAAACTCGCTTGTCATTGCACGAAGGTCCAACCTTTAAAAGCATCAAATAATAGATTTGAAAGCTCCAACATCTGAGACGTTGATGCTTTCAAAAAACGTGTGAGCGTGTTTAGAGGTACCCATAAATTATATAGGGCACTTTAGAAACAATGCCTTAAAAACAAACTTTTTAACAAAAAAGACACAACTTCAAACATTTTAGAAAAACATGCTTTCACGGATTTTAGAACTTTAGAAAATTGTGAAAGCATTGTTTTTTGTTATTACAATTTTTTGAAGTTCCAAAATCTGGGAAAGCACTATTTTTCTAAAACGTTTGAAGTCGGGTCTTTTTTGCTAAAAAGTTTGTTTTTGAGGCATGTTTCTCTAATTATCCCAATTATATAATAGTAGGAAGATGTATGGTCCACCACCTCTAGTGCATGGGTTTGTCGGTATCCGTTTTCGGGAACCCTAATTCAGGAATATCGCTCAATGTAACCCTAATTCGGGAATATGGCTCAATGTGGTCGCTTGGGACTCGGTTTGTAAGGGTGGTGAAGGTAAACTCGCGACAAGCAAACTCTCTTAGTTTAAGGGTAAGGCAACACATGAACTTGCCAAACCAAATATCGTTAACAAACAGACTTACTAATATTTTATTAAGGGGTAGTGCAACAAACAGACCTGCAAAACTGATGTTAGTGACAATCAGACTCACACTAACCATATGAGATAGAAATGAACTTTAACAACACAAGAACTTGCTAATGGACCTATGAGCAAACATACTAGTGACACATAGACTCAGTAATCGCTGCAAAAAAGATTGTTAGTAATAAACAGACCTATTAAACAAACGTAAAATTAAACGTGATCGCCACCTATAACTTTTTATGAACATAGTAGAACGTCAATAATCGCGATGATAGAAAGAAGGTTGATCGGACTCCTATATTAAATACCGGCTCATCGATTTTAGCAGTTAGGACAAAATTTTGGGAAATTTGGGTAACTTGTTAATAATTATTAAATTTTGTTATTTTTTGAAAAAGTCACAAATGATTATAATATTATCCATCTTTTCAAAAAATCGTGAATTATTCACTGACTTTTTCAAAAAATAAGAGAATTTGGTCACTAAGATATGGAGTGGCAACATGCGAGCTTAAACAGACATATTTTAGTAGGAGTTAGGTTTTACAACATTGGAGGCGTTGTCACCGTTAACCAATGGCAGTTGAGGTGTATTCTCAAAATACCTATATCTACAACTATAAGGTGCCTATCTATAGGGCTGCAACCGAGCCGGGCCGAGCCCGAGCTCGGGTCAGCTCTAGCTCAGCTCTACCTTATATAAGCCGAGCTGGGGTCGGCTCTAGGCTCTTCGAGCTCAAAAATTTTAAACTCTAGCTCGGCTCTCCGAGCTCGAGTCGAGCTCGAACCGAGCTTCGAGTCGAGCTCGAACCGAGCTTCGAGCCAAGTATGTTCTATTATAAAAAATGAACTCAAAATATAAATCGCGTACCTCTTTAGTAGATATCTTTTTTAATGACACTTATTATTTGATTTGTATCTCTTTGTTAGTTATTTTGATGGTCAAGCGATGGGTTTAAAATTTTTCTCAAACTCATGTAGCATGATGAACTTTGATGAAATTAGATCAATTGAGTGAAGTTAGTTGAGTGCATAACTTTTTTAAAAATTTACAAAAAATAATATATTTTTATAATAATTTGAACTCTTGAAATATGCTTGATAACTATTGTATTCCCTTAATAAAATATATAAGTCAAGATGAAAAATATGATAGATGAAAATACTAATTATTTTTTTAAAATCTAAAATGATAAAAATGGCTTCACTAGTTTGATCTAATTCACTAATCATCTCAATTTGCTCTCAAACAAAGGTGAAATTGAAAATCGTGAGTCAGAGTAACAGTAGGTAGTATATAATATATAAAGTGAAAATTAGGATAAGTAGGGGCCAAAAGTTTCTATTTTATCCTTCAAAGTAATTGTTGAATAACTTAAAAGGTTACTTTGAAGGGTAAAATAGGCCTCTCAAAGTTAATTATATATATATATATATATAAACCGAGCCATAGAGCCGAGCCGGCCTTAGTTCTAGCTCAGCTCCGTTCATTCGAGCTACAAATTGCCCAGCTCGACTCGGCTCTTGAGTCGAGCTCTAAAGAAAAAAGCTCTTATTTTTCGAGTCAAGCCGAGCCGAGTTGTCAAGTTGGCTCGGCTCTGTTGCAAGCCTACCAATTTACATGGCTTATAAACCCTGCTTTAAGCATTTTCAAAATAATGGAAGCCCGGCGTGCATCCTCTATTAACCTTGACTTTAATTTCACATACAAAGTCGTTGCTCTACGAAGCTCGAACCCGGCCAAACCTAACCTTTTGTGTTTAACAAATTAAGTGGTAAAAGGGTGGCACCTCATAGTATAAAAACATGGTGCCAAGTGTATAGCATTGATGACCCTCTCCAACTAAATAACTATGCTAGTAGCTAAGCAAAATAGTAGAAGACTTAAACAGGCTCAACTTTGATTCTCATCAAAGCAAAATAGTAGAAGCCAGTTCATAAAACGTTGGTAACATGTTTAAAATGTATTTGTTTCTTGTTCTTTGATTTTTTTGGAAAACGCTAATTTTTTCCAGAGGTTTTCCAATTTTTTTCTTGAATTTTGTGAATCATTTCTTATTACTTTCATTTATTTGCCATTACTTGCACACAATTTAATTAAAAGAAAGATTTGATATTTTGGAGACTTGTGCCATATGAAAACATCATTTAAGTTGAACATCATGTAAGTTGATTTGGAGGCCATGATGAAAAGAACTTTGTTACAAAATATTGGCACAAAATAAAATCTTTATCATATGATTTAATGCAGACAAACATCGAAATATATAATTTCCTTTGACTGCATTGAATAATATGCTAGAGATTTATTTTATTTTATTTTATTTTTATTTTTTTATAACTTAGGATAATCACAAGCTTATGCTTGGACTAATCCATAAGGGATGCCCTCGCCCCCACCATGTAACGAGTATTTCACAAGTTACACACCCAACGGGGCATCCTGTTATCGTAAAAGGGAGATATGCCATCAGTGGATTCTATAACCTCTTAGTAACAAATCAAAGTCTCCTACCAATTGCGCCAACCCCTGGTAGGTATATGCTAAAGATTTTGTTTCATATCAATCTTTTGCATTAAAGATCTTTAGATTATGGCTTTCAAATGAGATGGCCTTAAGATCTGTGTTTCTGCATGACACGGGTCTTAGAATATCCATTCTTAATTATTTTACAAATTTAGTTCTTTGGCCCAAGTATTGTCCTTTTCAATTCCTCGAACTCACCTAGAGAGGCTTCTGAGTAAAAGTCATTGGTATGAGTCAAAATTTAGGTTGCATTTGGGTTAGCTCTTATAAGAGCATACACAACCATCTGCCAGAGCAGATAAAATCAGCTTTGGCACATAACAGACATGCAGTTCTATCAATTACAATAGCTCCCGTCCAAAGCAAATGGGAGGAAGAGTTGTGTTAGCAAAAGTAAAAATAATTTTTTGATGAAGCCAAAAAGCTAAAGAGCCACTCTTTGTCCTGAAAGAGCTAACTCAAACGCAGCCTAAGTGTATATGCTTGGCAATATGAGCACATATCTACATTTAGTGGTATAAATTAATAGTAAGATAATTAAGGTGTACCAAATTTCCTCGCTCTATTTTGTTTTTATCTCCCCATTAGTGACAGATTGGGATAAGCAAACCCCGACAAAACACGATAGTCACGAGTAAATAAATATAGGAGAGTTGGTACCACGTGTTCTAACCCCACTAATACCAACTACCAACTCAAAATAATATATACTCAAAGCAATTGGCAATGTATATGAAGGATATATATATATATATATATATATATATAATGCCACACATCTTAAAATCAAAAATTTTATTTTTGCATTTATAGTTGTGTAAAGATGGATATTTGATACCCACCAAGGGGAGGGGATGTCGCAGTGGTTGATGACTTGAGTTTGCTCTCCAAAGTTATGAATTTGAGTAGCGATTCCCCTTCTATGATAAAAGCATGCCCTGGAAGATGTGTAATCCGTGAAATGTTCATGGCATGGTGGGAGCGAGAGCATCCCTTAAGCATTAGTCCTAAAATAAGCCTTAGATATCCTAAGTTATCAAAAAAATAAAATGGATACTTGATTATTTGCCTTCTGATAATATTGTATCATATATTATAAAAAGGAAAATTCTATTGCCTTTAATTTGATGATGGGAATGAAGTTTATTAAAATTGTGTCATCCACAAATGCGTAAGATGTCAGATATTATAATTGGATCATAAGCTTGAGACAACTGACTTATATGATTTTGTTATATGATAGTAACCACCTACTGTGGCATAGGCTTTTCTTGATAATGAGCTTGAATTTCCTTAGAGACATATATGATACATTGAATGAAATCATTTCATTCTTTTATTGCATTAACCTTTCGATGTGAAAATCTTTGGTTCATTCTTTGATTAGATTAATCTTCGAGGCACTTTCGAGGTCCCAAAGCCATTTGGTTAGCACAATGAAGCTCCCGAGGTTGGTAATCAAAAGGGAGAGGAAACATTTCTTTCAGGCTTTTAGCTGAAATTAGGAGAAAAGAACTCTAAAATCATGCATGCATAATATGCACACACGAGTGTGAAATGGGAGTATAGGAACCATCAACTATACAAACCTGAGCATGAGAGGAAGAGGGAGAATAGAGATAGTACCCATGAGACTCACCCATTATGTGATCAGTGGCCCTGAGTCAATGATCCAACTAGGAGCAATAGTAGTAGTGATCGTAGTAAAAGCAAATGAATCAGGTGTACCTGATGGCTCAGAAGTAGAAGCAGAAGTCCCTGGGTGATCTGTAGAAGGTGGTTGCGAGACACAAAGCTCATATGATTTAAATAACTCTGCTACCTGGGATCGAAGGGAGCTCAAATAACCAACAGAAGTCTCAGGTATATAGGTAGCAGCTGTATGAGCAGATGTAAAAGATATCGGCTGATAACCCATTGGATATCCATGAAAACGATAACAGTGATCTCGGTCATGTCCTGTAAGACTACAGTAAGAACATATGAGAGATGAGTGACCTCCGCGACCACCACGTACGCCTCCTCGGTAGCTCCCCCTACCCATAATAGCAAAGGGGCGAGTATCAGAAGTAAAGGTTGCACGCTCCTACAACGTAGAAGTGATCGGAGTGCTGATAGGCATAATAAGGCGACACTGCTCCTCAACAAATAGTATCCCATAGATGGTTCTCAACGAAGGAAGAAGTCTGATGTGAATATCTGAGTACGTATTTGCACATAGTCATATCGTAAACCCCCAAGAAACTTGTAGATCTGGTCTCTTTCAAATCGTTTTGCCAACTTGGCCTCTACCTCCTCTCCAAACTCAAATAGGAGTTTATAATGACTGAGCTCCTCCCACATACTTTAAAGTATGCTATAATACCCCCCCATAGAGGCATCTCCCTACTTGGCCCATAGCTTGGTTGTAGAATCGTAGAACATGAAGGTTCTATCTATTGAGGGATCCATAGAATTTAGTAACCATCCAAGAATGATTGCATTATCAACATCCACTTTTCGGCTTCAATAGCACTAGTGCTAGGCCTAGGGGTAGCCCCCATCAACAAACCCATTTTTATACAACCCTGAATATAAAGGGTGATGACATTTTTTCATTCTAAAAAATTTGTAGAATTCAGTTTCAGGGAGGTGATAGTGGTGGGTAAATTCTCCCCACTCATATTTCTATACCCTTCGGTCATTGTGATTTACAAATAATCCCAAAGGATGAGAAAAACAAACAAGGCTTCTTTAATAGCTACAACTGCTAAACAAACTAGTAAATACAACTACTGAAGAAGAACTTGCTGAAAAAATTCAAACAGGCATTTGAACAAACACCAAATTGCCATAGCCTTCGGTACACACCTACAAGTAGGGCTCTTAATGGGCTGGATTAGGGCCGGTTGGGGTTCAACCTGGCCCTAACCTACCCGGGCCGGGTTCCCAAAATTTTCAGCTCGACCCTAACTCGAGCTGCAATGTACTCAGCCCAAGCCCGGCCCCTACCGGGCCGAGCCGAGCTTGAGCGTTTTTTTGAGCTTTTTTTTTTCGGTTGTTTTTTTCTAATAAAATTTAGTTGGGCTATTTTTTCTAATAAAATTGGTTGGGCTTGGGCTGCTTTTTTTCTAATAAAAGTTTGAAGAAGGTTAAAAATTTAATTAAAACTCTGAACCATTACGACGTCCTTTTGAAAATTCATAATCGTATTTTGGCACATATTAAATTGTGACGATGACCCATCGAACCACACAAGTATTCCTCACAAGGCAGAAACTTGGGCACATTGAAAATTATTCTTGAACGACGATGGTCAGGATCCCCATCGGCTGCCATTGGCTCTAGCGCTATATCTGCGTTAGAGATTTTTAAGTTACATTATTTAAGCATGCATGAATATAAGAAATGACATAAGAAATCAATGAAGCATCAATGTGAGGTATTGTATTGGAGCATATGGATGAAATTTACATTTGAACTCTCTGAAATCCACCACAAAAAATCTATTATTAGTTCGATTTTGTACTTAGAAAATAACAATCTTAGAATGTGATTTGTAATGACTCCTATTAGAATCAGTAAGAGCTATGTGTTAGATGACTATAATATGAATGATTATTGGGATTGCTCTATTGAGCATGTGGACTTTTAGCTCATTCCAACACTATGTGTCATAGGTACTGACGCTAACGAAGACCCTGATTTTGTACCGGAGAACGAAGAAGATCTTCCACCTGAAGATTTCTACCCTTAGTGAGGAATTGTGATTAGACTTTATATGAATTAAAGGAATTGTCTTTAGCATAATCTAATTTAATGAGATATGAGCATCACTGTTTGTGTGACGAACACCATCACCGGTGGTATTATTTTTGAATTAATACTTTTATAAGGACTTTGGACATTGTTTTCAGTTATAGTAAATTTGATTTCCAATTGATACCAATGAAATTCGGCTTATAGAAATAAGAATCATGATCTAATATTTTCATACAATTGGAAATTGAGTTTGCTTTGTGTATTTTGAGAAAAATAATATTTTATGCATTTGTAATCAAATCACTGAATAAAAAACAAATATTTACTATCACTGAAATTTTTTGGAGAAAAGAACTCTCCATTAGTTTTTTTGTGTTTTTTAAACAAACTCATGCAAAATATAAAAAAAAACCTTTCCATAGGTTTTGCCAAACAAAACCTTAGAGTCGCCCAGAATAAAGCCATTTTTTTCACATTTCCAAAATTCTAAACGTTTATTTGCACTAATCTTCAAAAGCACCCGACTTTACCTGCAAGAGGAAAAAGCCCTCCTTTTATCTTTATTTGTTTGCAGTCAATTATTCTTTACCTTTACATGCAAGAGGAAAACCCCCTCTCTATCTGTATTTGCACTCAATTATCCTTTCAAAATCTTGAAAAGTGCCAACTTCTCCTTCCATATTTACGCTCTAGCGACTCATGCAACACACGTTTCGTATTTTTCTTTTTCTCGCTCAATTTCTGTGAGTAGGACAATCCATGCGCTTAGTAATATTTTTTTGGGCACTTTAGAAAAAAGAATTCAAAAGAGAAAATATAAGCGCCATATACTAGGCGAGAATGTTTTGTAGTTTAGGGATTCTCATGAGATTTCAAGCCCCTGATTTTCTTTTGTTAATATGAGTTTACCTTGCGATCCTCATATAAAGAAAAATTTTAAGTTTATAAAATGACCAAACTGCCTGCCTTCTTCTCTAACAACCCAAAACAACAACCTAGTTTTCCATGAAACAACAAACCTTCTGTTCATATCCAGTGGCCCCAAAAAAATTTACCTAGTAATTTTCCATGAAAGCTTGACTGCAAGTTCTCAGCAATTTATTTGTTGTTAATGTTTCAAAATCCCTCATATCTTTAGTCTCCATTAATGGAGATAAGTATAGTATGAGCTTTCTGCTTGAAAGCGGTATGCTTCTCATGCTAGGTGATATATGAAGATGTATCATCGTCGGTGTCGACTCCTCTCTTCAACAACGAGATTTTTGAAAAAAAATGCTCCGAGAATTCAACATATTCAGATCTCCTTTTGGCAATAAAAGAGTTTTTTTTAAATGCCCACAAAATTCAACATATTCAGATCTCGTTCAGCCAATAAAAGAATAATTAAAATGGATCTAAACGGATCGATTGAGGAATGAATAATAAAAAAATATTCAGATCTCCTTCAGCCATCGTTCTTGCCGCTCATCTAGCTAAATCCTTTCTCTCTCTTCTCTCTTTCTCTCTCCTCTCTCTCATTGAAGAAGGAGAGCTCATTACAAAATCTCTTTTCTTCCTCAGCTCCTCATCTCTGAAACTTAAACAAAGGAACCTTGAAAAAATCCATTTGGGCATCTCCAAACTCCAATGTTGGATTCAAAAACACCCTCTCTCTCTCTCTCTCTCTCTCTCTCTCTTTTCTTTCTCTCTCTCTCCTCTCTCTCTCTCATGGAAGAAGGAGAGCGAGAGAGGAGAGAGAAAGGATTTAGCTAGATGGGCGGCAAGAACGATGGGTTTTTTAAGAGTGGGTAAATCGATAATTTTGGTTATTAATTTGAAGGGCATGATGGAGATTTCACTTTGCACTTTAAACTGAAAATCCAAAATTCGCAGGTTCCGCAGCCCCAAATCTTGTGTGAATCCCTTTTAGCTCAAAGTTTTCCATTAGGTATAATGCCTAAAACTTTCCCCTCGGAGTCCCTTTTCCCTAATTTTCCCTATTTTCTTTATCTTATTCGAAGGGAATGAAAACCATTTGAACATTACTTGTGAAACCTATTAAAACCCATATGAAATGTACTCTCTTTTGAAGCTCTCTTGAGATTCACCCAAAACCCTCTTGAAATTAGAAACTCTTTTAAAAATGTTGTCACCATCATATATATTTCTTGTCATTGTTCTCGTTATCATCGTAACTTATTGGAGCTATGAAGAAGGAGGTGCATGAATTGATTGTGTGTCTGGCTATTGGTACCCACTAGCAAGGTAACAACTCTGACTACGAGTATTCACTATTAGTTTTAAGGGCACTTTAGAAAAAAGAGATTCAAAACGGAAAGTATATACGCCATATATTGGGCGAGAAAGTTTCGTGATTTAGGGATTCTCACGGGATTCGGAGCCCATGTTTTTTGTTTGTTAATGTGAGTTTACCTTGCTATCCTCCTATAAAGAAAGAATTTAAGTTTTGTAAAATGACCAAACTGCCTGCCTTCTATGGCTTCCTTTAGATTTTGGAAAGCATTTTGGAGCTTTCCAGTAGCTTTAATGGAGACGAAGCACAAAAGGAGATTTTTAGTTGGAATGAACGGCTAGTGTTAGATCCATTGGCAAGCAGGTTAAATCAGAGGGAATTCATAAATTTTAGTAGTTTTGGAACGTTTCGGCAGTTTAGGGTTTTTAGTTCTCTACTGATGTACCGGATCAAACCCTCGAAAGAGGAAGCGAGGGAAATCGATATCCCCCACCTTTTCAAATCGCCATTTTCCTTTTCATGTCATGTTTTCTAAACCCCATTAATGGTGCAGAGCCAAGCTAAGAACTTAATTTTGCTCAAAAAATAGGGATCTTGAATGAGTTTTTTAATGGTTTTTGTAATAGTATCAGAGCTAATGTTGCTCAAAAAATAGGGATCTTGAATGAATTTTTTAATGGTTTTTTTAATGTGTCAGAGTCAAGCTAAGCCTAAAGACACCAGCAAGGTGCCGTCAGCTGCTTGACATCGGATCTGGTCAGAGATTGGCTTGTTTTAATTGTTTTTGGCTTATGGTCATTTTTCTCTCTTGGGTCAAAATCTATCAGGGGCTGAAACCTGGTGATTTGAGGAGCTCCATCTTCATCTTCTTCATCTAGCCGAGAGCCCCAAACCCTAACCAAAACTCTCTTGCGGAGACGAGACAGTAATTTTGCCTTTTGAGTTAGGGGTAGTAACATCTTCTCGCCAACTTACTAAAAGGGCTTAAATGTAATTTGAAATCCCTCCTTATCTTAATTCCTGTGAAAATCTATCCCAAATACCATGCCAGACCCTTTTCCCCAAACTTTTAAGACTAGTATATTAGCCCAAAACGATTACAAATCGGTCCTCTTTTTCTAAATTTGCCTTAAAAAAAACCAGTTTCTATTATCCGGACGAAGAAGATTGATGACTATGTGTATAGCGGTGGGTGGGTGCCCATTGTCACAAGTTTCAAACTAACATTGTATGCCCATTATCAGTGATTTAAAATTAGGGCATTTTAAAAAAAGATAATTGAATTTGAAAAGTTTTAGCGCCATATACTCACTGGGAAAGTTTGGGGTAAAAAGGATTAGCACGGTTTTCTAAGGTTTCAAAAAATGGTTTGGTCTATTGCAAAAAAACACTTCACTTGAAATTATCATAGTGCCCTTCTCTCTCTCAAATATCCCAAATAACCTCATCGTCTCTAGGAGATGTAGAGAGCCATTCGAACATCTTCTCCATCCATGTGTCTGCAACAATCGTCCGATCATCTTCTCCATCAGTGTGTCTGCAAAAGGGGTTTTAATGGAGTTCATTAATGTCCATCATCGTCCGATGATCTATCTGCAACAACCATCCGATCATCTTCTCCATCCATGTGTCTGCAACAGTTGTCCGATCATCAGTGTGTCTGCAACAGCCATCCGATCATCAATGTGTCTGCAATAGCCGTCTGATCATCTTCTCCATCAGTGTATCTGCAAAAGGGGTTTTAATAGAGTTCATTAATGTCCATCATCGTATGATGATCTATCTGCAACAGCCGTCCGTTCATCTTCTCAATCCATGTGTCTGCAAGAGCCGTCCGATCATCAGTGTGTCTGCAACAGCCGCCCGATCATCTTCTCTATCTGTGTTTGCAACAACCATTCGATCATCAATGTGTCTGCAACAATCATCCGATCATCTTCTCCATCAATGTATCTGCAAAAGGGGTTTTAATGGAGTTCATTACTGTCCATTAATGGAGGTCAGCACAATGCCCATGTACTAACTTCCAGCACCCCAAAACTGAAATCTTCTTCTCCATTAATGGTGTTATCGAAAATGGTGTTTCCAACTCTTCTTCCTCTACGGCTAGAAGATAGGTGGTGCTGATCCGCCGGAGAAGAAGGTGATGATCCGCCGAAGAAGTGAAGCTTTCTAAAAAAATTGATGGTTAGTGGAAGGGTGTTTTTGTAATTTGAGATTATCCTTTTCTTCACATCTTGACCATAAGGCTTTTTAGGACCTTGAAAAGTGTGTCAATCACTTTTCCATCAAACTTTTTAAGTTAGTATAATAGCCCCAAACGATTTCAAACGGGTCCTCTTTTTCTAAATTTGCCTCTTTTTTTTTGTAATTATATTATAATAAGTGGGTGCCTTCAAAGATTTTGATACAATTAGTGGCTGCAGATAGAAAGTGGGTGCTTTCCAAAACTGAGTGGGTGCAAATAAAGGTACCTAGTTTTTTTTTTCTTATCGCATCGTTTCCCCTATATAACTGCAAACCCTACCTTAAACCTTGCTACAATTTCTCACCTCGGAGTTATCCAAATCAATGGCGGCCTCCTTCGTTACATTTGCAAACCCCTTCGTTACATTTGCAAACCCCTTCGTTGTCTCCACACCAGCTTCATCATCTTCTGTCAAAACCCACATTTTTCCAAATTCTAACCCTGGATTTACAGGTATTCCACCTTCAATCTTCATCTCCTCCATTGATTTTTAAAACTTTTCACAGTGTTGATTTCTCTGTGTTCGACAGGCTTTCGCAAGGATGCTTTCAAAATTAAGGCGGCAGTGACGCAGAAATTGGAACCAGCGAAGGTTTATTGAATATATATTTTTCCTAGATTTTGCTTTCTAAATTTTTTATTTTTATTTTTATAATACGCTGTTCATGATTTAATTGTTCTTGTTTATTGTTGCAGGTTGTTCCACAAGCTGACCGAGTTCTGATTCGTCTTGAGGAGTTGCCACAGGTATCTAGATCTCTCTATTCTGTATAGACTTGATGGTTTGTGTTTTAGAGACAAGCATTTCGGATATTGAATTTATGTTTAACATTTACTTATTGCTGTGAAGATTGATATGGTTGTTGAGATTCCAATGGTAGATTTCCTATTGGGAACTATTTAACCATTGCTGTATGTTCATGAGATTGGTGCTTACTATGTTTGGTATTGACTTAATTTTCGGATCAAAATTTTGGCTGCCCAATGAGAAAATGACATTTCCCCACCCTACCCAATGTTGCACCGAGCATGACTGGATTCAAATTTTGCCCGACTTGACCTCTTAGTCGACCCGACCCAAAGGTAGGGTCGGGTGTGTCATCCTTGACCTAACCCGATGGGTCAAGTTTATGTGTCTGACTGAGTAAAAAATTTGGATTGGGCGGGTCGGCTATCGCATCGACCCGACCCATTGACAGACCTATGTAGTTTCTTGTCAAGTGTATTTTGAAGAAATTTGTGAAACTACATTTTGATAATGTCTTAATTGATTTTTATTAGGAAGAAGAATAACGTGAGTACAAAGAGCCTCATTTAATTAAGATCATAAAATATCCCTAAATGAGTCTATATCATAAAACATCTATAATAAATCTAATTAATCCTATTTTAACCTCGTAAATCTAATTACATACTTATGCTTTCATCTTTGCATTGTAACCTCTCCCACCATATTTTGCTCCTTGTTTCTCGTAAAGTGTTTTTGGCATTGTTTGAACTGATTGGGACCTTCTTCAGTCTGAAACAACTATTTACCTCGTGGAGGAGAATTGAAAACCCGTAGTGGTGGACTTGAAGTTGATTGGAAGAGCATCTTACCCTCTAGGGCTCAAGGGGGTTCTTGAACGTTGTAATCCGAGCTGGAGATTGGTTATGTAATAGTTGTGGAAAATTTCAACTTTCGAACATTGTTGTCAAGGCGCGGCCATGGCGTCACCATGGCGAATGGCGAGAATGCATATATGGTGACACCATGGCAGCGCCATGGAAAAATGGCACAATGGTGCACCGCCATGGGTGCTATTTAAATTTTTTTTTAATAACTTATAACCTTATAAGTTATAACTTATAAATTATATAAGTGATACTTATAAATTATAAAATTGATAGCTTATGTTTGCTAAGTTATATCTATCATATTTAGAGTTTAAGTGAAACCTTCTAGTCTCTCTTGCAATTCGCTCTATTGCAACTCCTCTCTCTCTCTCTCTCTCTCTCTGTCTTATCGATACTCTCTCGGCTCTTTCTCTTTCATTTTTTAAAATCCAGTTAGCACCTTCGCAATCAATCCATGACCGTCAACGCGCAAGTTCTTTGCAGGCTCACGTGCATGTATGATCTTTTTTTTCTTTCTGTTTTGTTACTATTTTTGTATTTATTTTTTTCTTTTTGGTGAATTTTAATGTCAACAATTTGTTTTTTTACTTTTTTGTTTTACTAATTTGTTTGGGGGGTCATCGGTATTAATGGTTGTTGGCACCAGTGTTCATTGTACTGAAGACGGGGAGGGAGTTGTCATTGGTGATAAGATTGAAGACCATGCTGGTGGAATCAGGGGGGAAACATAGATGACCCTCCAATTGGCAAAGTATTGGTGACGAATCACCTTCCAATTAATAGGAAGGGGTTGTCGGAGAGTTCTTCGCACAACCGGATCGGTAATCCCAGCGGTGGTGTGACATCCTAAGTCTAACGAAGAAACGACAGGTCACACAACGAAGGGGAAAGAGATGAATCCCTCACCTTCCATTTCGTTCGTTAATCCTGTGATTGAGAGGCAACCACGTATGTCATAACAAATTAAAAGTGATTCGAGGATTTGAATTCAAATTACAATGTGGTAGCCTGATTTTTCACCCATATACCTTTTATAGCAAGAAAATGCGGCATGATTTTGACCCCATGAAAAATGACACGTGGATTCCAGATGACGGTTGGATGTAGATGAGACGTGCAACTCCAAGAAAATTTAATTAACACTAGTTTTAGAAATTCGTTTATGGGTTTGAGGGAGTTCTGTGGTTTTCGAAAAGGAAATGGATAGGATGTCGATGAAATATCACCATGTGGCATGAGAGAGGACTTGTCCAATTATTCTTCTCTGCAATAGACGATGCAATTAGGGCCTCATGTAATGTTTTCTGACAAGGACGAGATAATCAATTGGGAAAGGACATGTGTCAGAGGCAGAATGGAGAATGGTTTCATTAGGATGAGGAGGCATGTGATGATGGGATTAATTAAGATATCGAAGCACATGATGCGACATGTGACAGAGGACGCACTCATAATGTTGGAGCGCAGATTGATCTTGATAACACGAAGTGCAAAATAAAGAAGATTTGATTGCTAGTGGGTTCCATCACATAATTGGGCCGGAGGATGGACCAAAGCATGACTTGGGCCATTACTCACCTTTGGTTCATATGCGCTGGGAGAATCCTATATGCGGGCTGATTCCAATGTTTCATGGGCCTAATCATGAAACACAAAACCCGATGGCTGACAAGTCAGATCCTCCAAATATGATTGCTGAACTCAATCTTGCAAGTGTCACTGTAGTTAGCAGTCTGAAGAATGATGAGGGTATGGGAGTATAGTGTGTAAAGAGTTGCGGATGGCCTTAAGGAAGACACCAATGACACATGATCTATCCACGTGTTCTCCTTGTTCAAGGATGGGTACACTCGAAGGGTATGGTATTCTTCCCCATTTTTTGGGCTGCGTGTACCTTCATTAATTTTTTCGCCTAAAAGGCATGGTTCAAAGGGTATTTTTTTGCCTTCTCATGATGTTGATACTTGTAATTATCTTGATAGCTGAGGTTTTAGTTGTGTTGGTACAATGTGCAAATATAATTGTAATGAGCCTCCTTTGAATATGAATGAAACCACAGATCGATCTTCTCCAAGTAGGGAGAACTCGAAAGAGTTGTTTGTTGCTTTTGTTATCATCCTCAGGGAGGTTGTCAAATGGGGAGGTTGGGGATGATTTCGTGAAAGGGGGTGGATAGGTTGGAAAATGAGATGTTTGATGGCGAAGATGCAGGAAGAAAATAACAGGGAGGCTACTGAATATAAAATTGGACAAGATATGGTTGCCAAAATTATCATCTACAGGAAGTAGTTCTGTATGACATCTAAGGGGATGACGAAACAATGAGAGTAATCTTTGGTGCCATTGAAATGGATCAAGATATAAACACGCCAAACACCAAGAAGAAAGGTAAAAGAAAACTTACTAATCTTAAGTGAGGGGTTATCATATTCGATCGGATTGGGATTTAGTGCTCAGAAGATCCTGCCTCACCAGGAAAACCACTAACTCTCGTCGGATGTAGGGTTTGTAAGGATTACTGACACGAGACAATGACCCTAAAATGAATATGATATGATAATTACCGAAATTAAACTAATTAATTGAACAATTAATCACAGATTAAAGCGATACCCTAGGGTTTCGTGGATTCCCGCTTAAGTGACCATCCTTGGTTCAGCTAGGGTCCAATTCAACATGCGAGATCCGTTTAGATTTGCGGATGGTGCGGTCATAGAGACGGAACTTTAGCATCCTCTAGGTTGGTGCGCTCGCTCGTTGATCGATGTGGAATTGTTAGACCTTGCTAAGACTTCGAAGGGAACAATCAATCGACACAATTGGAGCGATCTCGAGCCCAACAACGGTTGCAGATCGATGGGTATCGAAGAGAATCAATCAACAAGGATAGACATCAAGGTAGCTCTAGATTTAGGATTTTGGGGGTTTTAGATATTCAAATATATGGAAATAAAAGCAAGAAAATAACAAGCAAACTAGAAAAAAGGAGAAGATTAAGAACTTAAATGGGCATCTCACCCTTGGCCTCTCACAAAACTCACATGGGGAAAGAAAATCACTCGTTACAAGCTCAATGCAAGGCATTTTCATTCATTCATCACCAATTTTTCTAAAATGGCTTCTATAAGGACCTTATATAGTAAGTACTAAAAGAAACCCAACCCCAAATAGAAAAGTACTAAAGTACCCAAAAAGGAAAAATTACACTGAAAGGAAAACAAAAGGAATGACTGAACAAAGGATTAAAAAGGGGCAATTCTGTGATGTGATAACTTAAATCAACTTGGAATCTCCCCCGGGCGAGAATGGAACTCGCCTGGGAGAGAATCCAAGTGAATTCTTGCTTGGGCAAGATGAAATTTTGACTTTCGCTGTGTTCTGGTCGCTTGGGCGACCAGCTCTTCTTCAATCGGCTTTACTGGTCTCTTGGGCGACTCCACCCTTGCCCGGACAACCTGGGGATCCAATCTGAGCCTCCTAACTTCCCTTTCAGCTCCCTAACTCTGGCATTTTGTCCCTTACCCTTCTTTGGTGGTTATGCTCTCACCCATCAGGCTTTTCGCTCCTTTCGTCGCTTCTTCCGTCGGTAGACTTGATGCGGCCCAAACTTAATGCCTTTAACCTTGGCGTCCTCGCCAGTTACTTAGCGAGGTGTTGGATAACAGATGAAACGGCTTGCCTTGTTTTCGGTTTCTAGATGATGTTACCTAGCTCTCTAGGCCCCGTTTCCTATTCCCCCCTATCCCTTTTGGTTTCTAGATTGGTGGATTAATGGATGGATTTGAAACTACTAGCACTGAAGTTGTGAGGTTAACTGAAGAATCAACTGGGAATCTCGAAAAAAGATGTTGACGAGGTGTGCTAGCCTCGAACTCCACACTATAGAAAAGCAATTACAGGTAAAAGTAAGGTGGGAACTAAGTAGCTTTCTTTTCCTTGGCGCTTTCCGAGTGTGGTTAGGTTGTTATGTTGATTCTTTCTTGGAGCGTACGGGGCCTATATAATTTAAACAAGATGGGAACAGTGAAGAGGGTTGTTAAGAGTGATAATCCGATGATTGTGACTCTTCAGGAAAATAAATGGGGCAGCACTGATATTAAGAAGATCGCTTTTGTTCTTGGTGGAGATAAAATGGACTAGGGAATGTTTGGTGCTTCGAGTGGTATCATAGTGACCTGGAATACAAATATGGAGTTGGAGACTGAATTTGTTGACTTCTCTATCTATGTCCTTATGAAAAATAAAATGGATTGGGAGACTTGGACGTTTACTGGGGTGTATACCCCAACTGATGACACCCGCAAAGAAGATTGGTTTGAGTTGGCCAATATATCTGCTAGATGGGAGGCTCCCTGGTGCGTGGGGGAGACTTCAATATGATAAGATTTGAGTACGAAAAATTCGGAGGGAAGCTTGATAGAGCAGGAATGTGGAGATTTGGGAATTTCATCAACACTTGTGCTCTATGATGTAGATATGCAAGGAGGCAAATACACTTTGTCAAGTCCTCAAGTTTTACCTACTCTCAGCAGGTTGGATCGGTTCTTATGCTCAGGTGATTGGTTACAGGCTTACCCGTATGTGATCCTGGAGGGTCTGCTAAGACCTACCTTTGAACATATCCTATACTCCTAAAAGGCCTGACTAGGGATGGAGGGCCAACCCCTTTCAGGTTTGAAAATGTTTGGCTGCAAAAAGATTGATTCAAGGAGATGGTGAAGGGCTAGTGGCAGGAGCCTGAAATCCAAGAGAGTGTTGCTTCCAAAATATTGTGAAACTAAAAAATTTCAAAGGTAAAATAAATAATGGGAAGAGGACAAGTTTGGGGAAGTTGAACAGATGAAAGATAACATCCTAAAGGAAGCCAGGATGTTGGATTTATTGGAAGAAAGTAGACCCCTAACTTAGGAAGAGCTGAAAGTCTGCACAACGTTGAAGATGCATTTTAATAAAAATTCTCAGTGGGAGAGATAATTTGGAAACTAAAAAACTTCAAAGGTAAAATAAAAAATGGAAAGAGGGCAAGTTTGGGAAGTTGAAGAAAGACAACATCCTGAAGGAAGTTGGGATGTTTGATTTGCTGGAGGAAAGTAGACACTTAACTTTGGCAAAGCTGAAAGTCTGCACAACGCTGAAGGTGCATTTTAATAAAAATGATTAGAGGAAGAGATGATTTGGAAACAAAAATCATAGATTCAATGGTTGCAGGTTGGAGGCAATAATATAAACTTCTTTCATTCAATGGCAAATGCAAGGGATCTCAGGAAGAACTAAAGGCTAGATTTTATTAGTAACAAGTAAATCTTTTCTATGTAAGAAGGCTCGATGTGGGGATAAACACCAGTCAGAAGGCATGATACGATTCAAAATGCGCTTGATCATGATCAACTTTGTAAGCCTACTTTGGTATTGAGCATTTATTTGTATGAACTGAATTTCTTACAATGGGTAGTTGCAACTCCACCAAATTGAATTTGGTAAATCTTTCCTTACTTAGAGTCATCTACGCATGGATATGGATGACATAGATTTGATATGGAGCTATTTTCTTACTTTGATTCTTGCTCGAGCCAGATGATGAAAAATTATTATTTGGTTCCTTCTGAAGATGGATTCATAAGAATCCACCCACAAGTTGCTCTTATAAGGAGGTATCACCTAACATTACTTGCTTAAGATGGGTGGATTGTATTCATCGAAGCTCCTTACGAAAATTGATATCATGGATCAAAATCTCGGATTTTCAATACGTATCATCCAACCCCAAAACCGATACGTACCGGATGATGCGTATTGGTTCCGGACGATACTTTCCGATTTTTTCCCCAAAAAAAAACAACAAAACCGATAATTTGAAATTATCGGACGATACATTGAACAATATGGACGATACTTTGAACGATAATTTGACTGTTTTTTAAGGGGGGCGATAAAAACCCAATGTATCGTATCGTTCAAGTCCAAAACCAATATGTATCGGTATCGGACGATATTTTGATCCCTGATTGATATTGAGGCTGTCAATGGGTCTAGTTGGCTCGTGACCTGGTCCACTCACTCGGTCTTTAAGGTCGGATCGATTAGGCATTTTTCAGGCCCAACCTAAGCTGACTCAATGATAGGGTCAAGTTCAACTTCCAACTTGACCCCAGCCTACCCAACCCAACCCTAAAGCCTCAACCTAATGACCTGATTCTCTAGGTCAACGTACAAAAGCGAAGAGCGAAGAACTCTATTTATTATTTACACTAGCTTGTCTTTTGCTTATCCAAACTCCACAAAACTTTTCCAATCTAAAAAACTTTTCCAATCTAGTGGGCCCAAAAGAAACGAAGCACAATAAACCCATAAATAAACACGTTATAGGGGGAGAAAATGAGTGTAAATTTGAGAATCCAAACCATGGATCAAAATCTCGAATTTTCGATATGCATCGTACTGGATGATACTTTCCGATTTTTTCCAATAAAAATAAATAAAAAACAACAAAACCGATAATTTGAAATTATCGTCCGATACGAACGATACATTGAAATTATCGAACGATACGAACGATAATTTTCGATACGCATCGTACTTTGATTGTTTTTTAAGGAGGGCGATAAAAACCCAATGTATTGTATCGTTCAAGTCCAAAACCGATGCGTATCAGTATCGGACGATATTTTGATCTATGATCCAAACTAATCATACCATAATTTACAAAATTAATCACCGTTGGCCTGACCTGAACCAAAGTTTACGCAAGGGCCATGGTCTGATCTTTCTAGAGGCTAGCATCGCCAATATAATATGGGATATTTTACAAGATCCCTCATTTGAGATTCTAAAATCACTTTTTCCCTCATCAGGATTCTATGTTCACAACTTCCCTCACCTCCCTCACCTAACAGAAAAAACAACCATTAACTACCATGTTAGAGGTGAAATGGCCATTTTACCTTTAGCTTTTTCCCTTAATGATCAATGTCGACCATGTTGGGCAACTGGGTCATGATGCAAACTTTTATTGCCTGAAAAAATTATGGAAGTTCGATTCAGGCTAACATTTGATTTTTAAGAAAAAAAGAAGAAATTTCGGGCTTTGGAAGTCCGAGTTGGGCTTTTAAAGTTAGAATCGGGCTTTTGAAGACTAAATCGAGCTTTTTATGATTGAATCGGGCTATTGAATACTGAATCAGGATTTTGAAGACCATATCAGGCTTTTGATGACCGGATCGGGCTTTTGAAGACTAAATCAGGCTTTTGAAGCCCGATTTTCTTTATTTTTAATACTTTCTTAATAAATCATTTGGAAGCTTGATCGGGGCGGGCTGTTAGTTACCAATCAATAGACCAATTAGTCCCTTCGATCCTGATCAGTGACCAATCATTCTTCTTTGATTTTTTGAACCCGTCAATTGATCGATCTAATAGAGCCCGATCGGTATCATTCTATTCTCGATTGGTCTCTAGACGCATTTAAAAAAAAATGATCTGTGAAGGGTAATTTAGTCTTTTAAATAATATATAATTGAGTGATAAAAAAGGGAAGTTGAAACAAAAGGCAAGGGTATTTTTGTCATTTTATATTAAAAGTGGTAGCTAAATAGGTTTTATAGTTGGATGGGAGGTCTTGTGAATTTAGAAACCTTATGAGGGAAATCGTGATTTTCGAAACGTAGATGTGCGATCTTGCAAAATGCCCTATAATATGTGAGCATATTGGTGATGACTAGCTACTATGATTTGAATACACATTCAATTCATGAGCCCTGCAGTTTGTCTGCTACATCCAATTGGGTCTGAGGTTGAATCATATCACATCCTTTTTAGTTTTTTAACTTTTCAATCGTGTGTTTGCTTTTGTAAGATTTGTGTGTGCGTGTTGTGGGTTGGTGTCCGTGGGTGTGTTGTGTGTGTGGAGCTCTTAATAGAGAGTTCGGAAGCGTCAGTTTTCATACCAAGGCCTAGGCCGACGAGGCTAAGGCACACACCCCACACCCCCCCCCCCCCACCTTCAGCAAAAGTCACAAGCTCGCAATAGCCCCTCCCCTCTCTGTTAATCTTTCCTTCAGCTCGTAAATCTTTCTCCTTTTGTATATTGCGATCGGTTGTTCGTCAAGTAGGTTGAACGTCATACCCAACAAAGTCCCTCGTATGAGAATTAACACTGGATAAAGGACAGACTCTTCGTGCGCCCCTTTCAAAAAGTTGAAAACAAAAAACAGATGGCCACTTCACTCTAATGGCGAACGAGTATGAGTGCATGAGACGGAAGAGATGAAGGTGATTTGACTCCACCCAATTTACCCGTCCTATTGAAATCCCGAAGGTCAAAAAATGACCTGACTCGAAGGTTGGGTCGAGTCAGGGTCTTTAAAGGTATGAGGTTGTGCCGATCTAACCCATTGACAACCCTAATTGAGACGCTACAAGAACAAAGCGCTTAGCATTGATATAAAAACAAGTGGAGGAATGGACACACAAAGCCGATCACAAATAGTTCGGATAAGGCTATGGCGATGATGATGATGATAATGATGGTGCTTTTTAAATTTCTAGTTGGTGCTTTTGGAATAAATGTTTTGCTTGCTTTATGCTTATTTGTGAGTCACTTGATTACTCTTAGTTGTTACTTAGATAATTAGTAGTTAAGTTGTTTTTTAAATATATAAAAATTGTTAGTTTGTTGATCGTGTTTACATTTTTTTTTTTGGGGGTATTTTATATTTGTTCTTTATATATATACTATGTTTTGATTGACAAATATGTTTAAAAGTTTAAATATCATTAACATAAATAAATATAAAATAAAAATGTAAAAGAAAATGAAAAAATTAACACCAAGGTCCTCCCTAATGCCTCAAGTGTGCCTTGCCGCCTTTAACAGTATTACATGTTTAAATGAATTGAAAGCAATGATTTGCTGTCAACTAACTTCAAGACAGTTCTGCAACTCCAAATCATTCCACAGAAATGGATGGTGTTTGACAAAAGTCCAAAGAAATAGGTTGCTTGAGGTAAAGTTCCAACACCATAAAATCGCTTGATATCAGAAACATTTCTATGCCTTCTTCGACTAAGGAAGCCTGCTCCTGTTGTGTAAAACATTTTCGTTTGCCTTTTCCAAGACTGAAGAAGTAATGGGCTGCGGAAGTATATAATGTGCTTTTATCACCATGAAAATATAATTTGTGATTGCCCATGAATTGGATGCTAAAGCATGCTATTTTAACATGTTATTTATTGTTTCCTTACTGTAAATGCTATTCTAATCAAAGAATCATCATGGCACAGAAATCAGCAGGTGGAGTATTGTTGCCAAAATCAGCTGTTAAGTTCGAGCGGTATCTAATGGGCGAGGTGAGCAGAAACAAATTACATTGCAATTTCTATCATTGTATGCAAGGCGGGTTGTTTAATCAGTTGCATATTTTTCTCTAACAGATTCTTTCAGTTGGTGCTGAAGTTGGTGGAGTGGAATCTGGGAAGAAGGTAAAAGAAAACCGTTTGACATATGTGGCATTTACAAGTCTTAAGTGGATGCGGAAAGTTGACATTTTGTGCAAATCACTTTTCCGCATCCAGTCAAGGCACCCCTGAATCTTTCCTTGGTAAAACATGAAAGATTTGTTTGGGCATTATCTTTACGTTTTTGGTTTGTTTGGTTGCTAGGCCTGTACTAAACATGCAATACATTATACACATGAAGCCTGCCTGAATTTGAGAAATTAACAAAAACAAAGCTACAACTTGCACACAAGATTTGTACCATGGCACATAGTTTAAAAAGAAAGACTTGGTGGTTTGGGGATCTGTGCCATGTAGAACACCATGTAAGCCGTCTGATTTGAATGCCCTGATGTAAATATCTTTGGTTCCAAAGATCAGCCGTCTATCATCTGAGTTGTAACAGTCAATCCTATTGAACCAAAGATCAGCTGTCTATCATCCGAGTCGTAACAGTCAATCCTATTTGGTGCCAATATTTGGCACCAAGGATCCTTACATCATGGCCTTATCAGACGGATTAGATGGTGTTCGACATGGAAAAGATCCCAAAAGTACCTAGTTTTTTTATAAAAAAAAATTATGCTCCGCGGTACAAATGTTGTGTTGTAGCTCTTTAGCAAAATAAAACAGCAATATGCACATCAAAGTTTCCAAACTAATCTAGCACACTGTTTATTATGGTTTTTTATTTATGTGTCTACAAACAAAGGATTCAGTAGTTTCCTGTTGGTAATAACACTCAATGGAAATTAATACTCATTTAATTGCAGGTCCTTTTCTCGGATATTAATGCATACGAGGTAAGTTTGTTACTGCCCTTTGAGATTCTTGGTTCTTAAGCCTTGAAAATTTATACTATAACTACACTTGGCAAATTTAACTTCCGATTCAGTTGCAAACTAATCTGGTGAGGAGCAACAAATTGACAACTCAATGAGGATCCAACAAGAGAGTGACTCTTCGTAAAATTGTTATCCGTTTGAACTCTTTTTTAAAAAGTAAACCATCCCTCCTAGTTATGGGTATCCGCAGCCAATGACATGCCTCAATATTTTATGCTGCTGCCTCATGATCCATGGGTATCCTGCTTTCCACAGGTTCCTTTAAGATGTTGATTAAGCAATACAAACTCTAAAAATCATTATCCCAGACAACAAAGTTATGATGTCATGGGAATAGAAAGGGATATGGTCTAGTAAGTACCTATCAATAAATGGCTTGCTCACCCGTGCACTTTTTTTGCCATGTGGCACACATCGTGATCAATCCAAGTTTTCCAAGTTGCAAATCATCATGTGACCTGCCCTTAGGCTGAAATTGGTGCCTATCAAAGGGTTCTAACCATGCGATCTGGGTTCTTTCATATGGGACGGTTTTATTCGTATCTAATGTAGGGTCCATAGTGAAGTGATGGGCTAAGTGAAGCTCAGTTGATATCTAACAACTTGGACGAAGTGAATTGGTCAAAGATGTACCCCACATGGAAAAATAAGTGCACGAGGGATCGTCCTATCTATTGATTTAAGTGACCATAGCCATTGCATGCCTATCATGTATATCTAGGAATATTTATAAAATGAGCAGCGAAAACAGGTTTAAAGATTTTGTATGATAGCCGTTCACTTTAAAAGTGTTGGACCGGTTTGAATCAAACGAGAAACCATTGTTTTTTGACACAATCTTCGACTCACCATTCACATCAGGTGGCACACTTGATGGAAAATAGTGTTGCGTACACAATTAGTGACATGTTCCAAATCACCATTTTGAACAGGAAAATTACACTAAGGTCCTTGGTAATCGCCATGGTCTCTGGTCTAGACTGAAGCCAGTTTCATTTCTACGAATACTTTTAACTATTTTTCTGATTTCATATATGCAGGTGGATTTGGGGACAGATGTGAAACACTGTTTTTGTCGAGCAGGAGATTTGCTGGCTATCGTGGAGTAGGGAAAATCGGTGGTCCATTATGAGACAAGAATGAGGCAGCTGTTCGTTAATTTTGTAATATTTGTGACTTTCAAGGACTCCCATCTTTTAAATCCTACAATCCTCTATCAATTTGCAAAAGGTTAAAATGATCTATAGTTTCAGATGTTTCAGTTTGTAATGGTTTGTACATGTTGATAATTTCTGTACTATCAACTTGCAATAAGAGTCCATTCTAGTTTCAGTTTCATCTCTAATATAGTGACAAATTTTGTTTTGGGCAATATTTCTTTGAGGGTCATTTAGGATAAATTTTGGGAAAAAATAAAAAAAGTTTAGGGAAAATTTTGAGTACAAAGAATATATGTAGAAATTATATTTAATATGTATGAAAATTTTATTTATAATTTTGAAATGATAAATTTTTTTAAAAAAATTCACTAGTTTCGGCAAAATTTATTTAATATGTCTGAAAAATTAAATTTTGTTAGTTTCACCGAAATTTAATTTCGGTGATTTAGGAGAAATCATCAAAATTTTGTCGAAAGATTGGTCTGACCCCTATTCTGGTGAACTTTGCAAAGATTTGTCACTGAAATTAAGCTATTTGCTTATTTTGGGTACCTCTATTTTCGCACACCTAAGCACTGAAAGCACCCACTTAAATGATAGTGAGCTAGCTGTCACGGGGTCGCACTTCTGCAACCTCAGTCCCGTGCGGCACCTAACGCACGCTTCGCTAGGTCAGCCTATTTCTAATACCAATTTGCTCATAGCATCATCGATTCTGGATCGAACTTGGCTTTGATACCAAAATGTCACGAGGGCGTCCTTCGACGCGCTTTCAACCCGCGCGGTGCTTCGCTACCGCGTGCAGCGAAGCCAACCCATCTGCACATCAGCTTTGATACCACCCGCCTAGAGGACGGGAACTCTCCCAATATGGTTGCCTCTGTTTCACGGCCTATCATTCGGTTCATCGTGTCCCTTACAACACGTCAATCGCGCTAACAGCGCTAACTTGGCTCGCTAAGTTTCACCTACCGCCAGTACTTCATTTTGCCGAACCAAGCCCACAGCCTTGTGCCTCGCGCTCGCGTGCCCAATTGAGTCTCACGCAGGTTGCCTTCATGTGCGTTCCGAATTACTAGCACACGTTCATCTTTAGCCCACATGCTGTCGTGCTCAACTGAGTCCCACGCAGCGCCTTGGTGTTCTACTCGTGAGGTTGCCCAGCCGTATGCACCGCGACGCGTAGTCCGGAGCCATACATCAACCTCACCCGGGTTTCACACGGCATCGTTGCGTCGACGTCCTAGGCCCACCCTTTCAGGCCTAGGAGACACTTGCGCCCCCTCTGGCAACGCAAGGCCTCGTGTGCGGGGGAATAGCTCTCAAGCTCCCTTCCCCTATATTGTAATGGCGGAGAACCTCAAACCCCTTGATTTGACATACATGCATCGCCGACCCACCTTGGCTAACCGTGACGCTCGCGTGCGTACCCTCATGCGGTGCGCCGCAGCACGACGACCACGTCGCAAGGCCAACATGGCCCCATGTCGCGTGCCCTCCTGGCACCACATGTCGTGCCACATGCACCATGCAGCAAGCTCGAGTCTTGGCCCCGTCACATAGCGCTCACTACAAGTGCCTGGTGTCATCTACAGGTGGGCGCGAATAAAGGTGTACTGCTTATTTTTGCTTTAATTTTCGGCCACTTTTTTGTACTATTCAAGGATCAAAATATCAAGTAAAATTTTGGTTTCGGACATGACTGAAACCAAAAATTTGGATTGCTAAAAAATGTGTATCACATCGCCATAGTTACCACGGCTATTGCTAGAAAATTTGACCGGGTTCTTTATTTGTGCATAAATTCAAGTCGAATCGGGCTAGGTCACACCTGGCTCGAACTGAAACCCGAACTATTGGCAGCCCTAGCTCCGATAGGTAGTTAGGAGCTGGTACATCCAGGGAACTAATTCTTTGGGGGAGGAGGGGATGGGGGAGCCGTTTGTTGCACATATAATGTGGGAGTAGCTCTACTCACTGCTGCCAAATTATTGAAGGCGTCACATTGAAATCCCAACAATTGCTTTGAATTATACGATGAAGCTTACTTTTCATCATAATCTTCGAAACAATGAATCTTTTAATTACGGGCGAATCATTAGATGGTTAGATTTTGTTTTCATATGGCAGAAATCCCAAAAAATGATGTTAAGTCCTTATTTTAGGGATCTATGCCATGTGAGAATAACTATTGACTGTTCGATGGCATGCCCATAATCTCAAGATCATGGTTTGAAAGATTTGAATGAAAACCTATCTCCATCTACCCTTATTTGTGTCCTCCGCAAAATTTAAACAAATGTCATTGCGCATTACAAATTCACACACAATGATTAAGGGTATGATGGTCATTTTGAATATGCGCGAATAATGCTATCCTAATGCGTGGCACTCTACAAAATTCTTCAAGTAAGATCAGAAGACAAATAATTTTGAAAAAATTGGTTTTAGCTTGATGCAACTAGTAATGAGTAGAGAGGAAGGAAGGCTATTGGTTTTGACTGGCAGTGCAGATTTGGTTAACTGAAAATGAAATTTCGGTTTTCAAATTCGAACACAAACTAAAAAACTGAACTTTTCAACCCCAAACCGGCAGGTGGAGCTGCGTCGTGTAGTATCAAAATGAAAGAAATAAAATGGAGATGCGGGGTATCGATCCCCGTACCTCTCGCATGCTAAGCGAGCGCTCTACCATCTGAGCTACATCCCCGATTAGAATAAAATTTTACTTATTAATTAAATATTAACTTTAATTTTAGACACTTCACCAATCCATTCGTAAGGGAACACCTCTATTGCGATCCACCTATTTACTAAAAGGACCCGCTACAGCCCACCACTCGGCCGAACATGCCATATAGTAGAATCAACCCAAAACAACGCTGATTTTGTGTTGATCTGTCATGTGGCTTGTGATTTATTTGAAAAAAAGAAAGATTTTTTTAAAACTTTTTTAACCTTCATTTGATGGGTTAAAGATAAGGTGACGCTCCATAAACTTGGTGCATTGATATTTTGTTCCGTTGATCATATTTTTAATAGTAGACACGCATTGTTTCATGCCCAAAGTTTTTGTGTGTCACCTTCTTATTGTCGCGGCATCCGATCCTCGTGATGGGTGTCACATGATCCCCAACTAGTATGGACACAACCCACGGGGCTACATCTTGATAGATAGTCCCGCGCCTCATAACATATTGACTATTTAAGAAAATAGCATATAAATTACTGCTTAATATTCAAATCTCTCTAATTTGGGTATTCTAAAAATTTTAATTTATTTTTTAAATGAGAATTCTATTTTGTACAAAAACAATTCCAATCCTCTCTCTTTCTAATTTTTTTTTCAAGAAAGACCAATCTTGAATCCCCCTCACCAATAATGTGTACATCACACAAAGGTAAACCATTAAGAAAGAGCATAGTTACTTAGCTCGTTGATTCGGTTCATTCGAATTCGGGTTCCCAAATTCACTATGTTAAATGAATTCAATTCGCTGCATAGGGTGAATTTTAAAATTATTTATTATCTATTTATGCTTTTAAAACTTTAATGAATCCAATTCGTAGAGATTCTTATTATGCCAAATTCAATTCACGATTCGTTGGGTGAGTAAGCGCCTAAATTTATATCCATCGAAAGAGTGTCCAATAAATGTTGCCCTCACCATTCCACTTTTTGGCCACATAGCGACCTTCTTTAGCCAATCCAAATTGGCCAATAAACTAATCATGACCAGAGTGTTAAAGCATTAGGAAGTGTCTAATATAAAATTCATATGATTAATCTACAATGGGTGTCCACCCGTCATGGATAGATCTAATTGTCTACACGTTTGTGTGACTACATGACGAATAAAGACTTTCATGCACGTATTGAAGTGTTTGGATTCTATCGTAAAATATATTTTTTGTGTTGCCTAAAGGTCATAAAATGTTCTACAACTTATATATGTAAGCATGTGCTACATGGTTTTATATGTTGATAAATATAAATGGTATTGAAAAAAAGCTTCGAGGCACATAATTCGTTATGCTGTTTAAGACAATAGACGCCCCAACTTTGTTGGACCAACGAAAATGCAATTGGATTTCTAACAAATCTGCCTTAAAAATATAATAGAGTTCGATTTTGTCAAGAATCATATGTTATTTTCTAGATTGCACTTTCTATATATTAAAATTTAATTTTCTTATTTAAATATGACTTAGAAGGTGAGTGTCTTATGATAGGCCTAAGGGGATGACCTATGAGAATCAATCCCTTTAATTAATTAGATGAGCATTGATGGGTGAAAGGTTATAAGTGTGTTATTTTTATGATGGTGTCTTATTAATCCTTGAGTTGGTATTAGGTGCTAAACTCTTGCACTAAGGGTGATACACTTTCGTACTAGGTGCATGTTCCATGCACTAAGAGTGATGCATAGATCAATCTCACACCGCTGAACTAGTCAAACCTTAGAAGAAGCACAAACATATATGAGTGTGCAAATCAGTAATAAAATGCTTTTGACCTTCCACAAATTTAGGCCTCGTTCGAGAGAGCAGGAAATGGCAGATTCGTGCTTCTCCCTTAGAAACCGACCAATTTCTGAGAGGTTCTAAGCTTTTCAACTGTTCTAACAGTTTGAGCGGGGCCCACGAAAAAGAGGCACTTTCTCAACGACAAATGACAGTTTCCTTTCCGAGAAATTGTCTCAGAAAAGCTCTGATATCTTAGGAACTTATACTTCTCTCCCTCATGTATACTAGAGTGTTCCCCTCAACTGTCGCGAAAACCAAAGGCTATATTGACCATTTAAAAAGCTTGAGGAACTCTGTTCTGGAAATCTGTTCTGCCATTTTAAGCTTGCTTTTTCAGCATTAGCTCTACTTTGAAGAGGCAAGTCACAACCAAAGCAGAGTCACAAGCCTCACAGTAATGGAGGAGGCTTATCCAACGGGTTTAGATGTGCAAATTTAAAGCTACTTTTTACTGTAGTTGGTACAGGGGCTTTAAAAGAGGGTTGGCTTCCTTATCTTCTTCCTTTCTAGCTACGAAGGGCTATAATAAACCTGAAACACAACCGGCTGCAGTAGTGTTTTGTAGCATGATCCATTGGATAGAGGTCTTTTGACCGGGCAAGATTTGATTTGATCTTATCCTATTGATCTCCCCTCTCCTTCTCTATATAAAGCCACAGAGTGGCCCTTCCTAATCCAGCAAAGCAATAGACTTCCTTATAAGGTAAGCATTCCTTTTTTAGTATTTGCTTCTTTCTTATTTTTTTATATATATGGCATGGGCTACATTTCCCATCTCCACGGAAGCACACACTGAAATTGTGGGAAGTGTTATGCGTACTATCAATTATACAAAAACTAGGAATGATTCATATTCACATATGCAATTATGGTAGACAAGCAAGCTAATGCAGTGATTGCAAATCTATCATATAAGTTGATAGGCTATAGTTCCTATCTGTGTGGGGAGGATTGACCCTGACACATTATCTTTTAAATTGTCATCTCCATGCTTTAAAATTGTATTCTTTCTTGTTTTCTTTTAACTTCACGAGTTCCTAAAAAAGTGATTATTAACTTTAGAGTTTTTTGACAGATATATATATATAACTTGTGATATCTATCGCTACTCTGAAAATTCTATGAAGAAAAGAAAATCCTATAAAAGAAAAGGTGCAAAGGAGAAAAACAAAAACGAAAAACAAGGGGCCAAATTTGAGCTCGAAACAAGATACAGTAGCCATAGTCCCCCACCCACAAACTTATCTAGCCTATTATAATCTGTTTCCATCTGAAGATCTCACATACAGATGAGTGGCCCCAACCCCCTCATTAAACAGGTGATCGGCTTGAGAATTTCCCTCACAGTGAATATGAAAGAAATAAGTTTGGAATGGAAACCCTAAAACGTTTCCATTCCAAGCATGCTCCTCTAATTATCTCAAGAAATAAAACCGATTCATTTTAGCATATGCTTCTTTCTTCCTTCTTATTTAGCATATGACTTTTTTATTTTTTTATATAAATAGAATCGCTAAATGAGATAGATCAAATTGCTTCATCTGTTTATTTCTTAATTAGTATCTGTTTATTTCTTATCTAGCATTTGTTTCTTTCTTATTTCTTATATATATGGAATGGCTAAATGGGATAGATCAGTTGCTTCATCTAGGCTCTCCTCAAAGAATCGTTTCAATAAATAAAGTTAGGTTTTAAGTAGTTGGGAGACCAGTGAGGTCCATTTTCATATATAATACTCTAACCATTCGATTTTATTATTTTTTATTTCTACAGCTGGGTCAGTGACTCTCCAACTCTTATAACTCAAACTTCACATTACAAGCAGGTAAGATGAACCCCATCAGGATAAGGACCCGTTCATTTATACAAATATGTAATTTGATTACTTGTCATGGCTTATATGTAATTTAATGGGTTGCGATGGAGTTGGAATGTGAGGGAACAAATATGTAGTTGACATGAAGTTGGACTGTGGTGGAAGGGAGTCAAATGAAATACAAGTGTGGTGGACTAGGATTTGTGCATCATCACTAAAAGGCCTTCATGGAGGTCATTATAAATTTAGACATATCAGAAAAATCATGGACCGATAATTAAATAATTCTAAATTAGTCCATGCTTTTATGAAAACTAATACCATTTAGCATTCGACATTGATACTAGTTTCTTTCACCTCAGTGACCAACTGCTATCATCTTCATAAAGAACTCGCCCAAACTTCATTGTGTATGGGTAGAGGATCAATCAAATATTTAGTTACTGGTTAAAACATGTCGTACCCCCTGTTTAATACCTCTAATTAAGTATTATGTATATAAGTTGGTAGTATGATCAGTCGTAAAGGAAAACAAAAGGCCGGCATTTCCTCCTTCAGAAATTTTTCAGGGGATGAGAAGATGGAGGAGGCCTTCATCAAGGAGTTGATCGAACAATTTCATCTACGTAGGAAATTGGCTAATGGGTCCTAGCAAAAAAATGTTTGGCCAGAGATGGCTATGAAGTTAAGAACCTATCCTTGCTTTCAGAATAAACAAGAAGAACTCAGTAAAGAGAAGTGTTACAATCATATGAGGAGTGTGAAAAATCACTACAGTCAGGTGAAATGCATTCTAGAAACTCATGGTTTCAAATGGGACGACCATGCGAAGATGGTCTTTGCAAAGCCCGATATTTGGGATAATTTATGCAATCAACCGGTTAGTCATTGAAAGACCTTACAAACCACGTTGATTTTATGTAATTGCATTTTTTTCACTTAATAATTATGTTCATTGTTCCTTAATTGACATCAGGGTTTTGGGTAGGCAACGACCTATCAAGGCCGTAAGGCGCAAGACTATACAAGTTTGTGCCTTATGTTCGGAAATATCATACATTAGGCATGAGGAGTTTCACCCAATGGATCCCCATGAAGACGAATAATGTGGTTAATTTTAATGTGTTTCTCTCAAGCGTACGAATCGGGATGTAGTGATAGGATACGAAGTGCGAGGTCAATCCAACGAGGATTGAAAATAGATTTTAAACAAGGAAATAACAATCAATCAAAAGACTTCCTACGAATTTATCACAATGTTAACCTGGTTTACCATATCTTAGTGATGTGCAAGAAAGAAATATTGAACAATAAAATAAACTTAAATGCGAGAGAAAAAAGTGAGGTTTAGGCTGTTAAATCCTCCCATCCTCGGTTTATCATTTACAACTACAATCTAACTGGTTGAAAGTTTTTACAGATGCAAACTCACAAAAACATTGAAGCCAATCAATGATTCATGAAAAATGAAACATTAATTCCGCAAAATAAATATCAATTATGTTCTTTCAGGACCATAAAAGAGAGCAGGCAAAACATTTATCGTATTAAAGAATTCTTTAATCACGATAAATAAATGCCTCAACTATTAGTAATAGAAAACACAATGTGAATTCCATATCACATATCCGAGATCATGGGAAAAGCATGACTAGTTCCCATATCTTAGAATGGTGATTGGTATTCATAATAATCGGCATAAACAAATAGGCATTAAAATCCCAAAGCATCAAAAGAAAGTATCCCAACCGCATATCTATAACTATAAATGAAAACCTCGGATAGGATTCATTAGATCCCAACCCTCAAAGAGATTAACCACACATTTCTAAATAATTACACAACATAATTGAAATATAACTTGAATATAATATTAAATTGCCGTAAAAAATTGATCAATCCAATGTTTGCTTGAATACAATAGCCGCAATCCTTCTCCGATGTACAAAATGAAAGTAATCTATGTTCTAAAGCTAAGAAATTAAGGGGAAAGGCTTGGAAAATGAAGACGAAGGCTAAAGAAAACCTAAAAACGACTAAGGAAATGAAAGATATCTAACCTAACTCTAACTTTCACTTAAATAGGGTCCTTGCTCGAACACCTAAGCTTTAAAAATGACTAAGGAAATGAAAGATATCTAACCTAACTCTAACTTTCTCTTAAATAGGGTCATTGCTCGAACACCTAAACTTCAAAATCGATCGATCAGACACAAAATTGATCGATCGATTTTGAATTTTAAATTTGCCGCATCTCAAATAATTTGAAATTGATCGATCGGTCCAATCGAATATGGGCAAAACAGAGAGCAGAATTATATATAATTTATATATATATAAATTATATATATATATATGTATATATATGTATATATATATAATTTCGATCAATCGACAGACAAGGTCGATTGATCGATTATAGCCTGTGGATTATTCTTCTCAACTCCGAATTATTCCTCTCAGCTTCGATCGATCAACCAAAAGTTTCGATCAATCATTCACAAATTTCTGGGCCTAACAATTCCTTGGTTCAATGTTCTAGTGTTGGTTGTTCTTATGCTCTTTTATGCCATCAAATGCATCCAACGGTCAAATTTTCCTGAAACCATCAAAACTTTACAAAACTATCAGATTGCTCTCATCGGATGGCTAAATATATATTTTAAGGTGTGAAATATGATTATATTTCAACACTCATCAAACAGCCCATCGTTTCACTAGGTGGTGATGATAGTGGTGACTCGTATCATCCGATATTTGAATAGTCCCCCCCCCCCCCAACCAAGAGACATTCGGGCATGCGCAATCTCCCTTCACATCAGAGAGTGGTCCAAGCCCGTCCTCGAGAACCCGACCAACCTCACCTCTGGTCCTGAGACGAAAAGAAAGAGTTGTGATCTTTCTGATAGTCTACTTAAACACTTGCAAGGGTTTCAACATCTCTTGACACCCTTGTAACTCAACGTCATGCCCCAGCTACCAAGTACAATAGATTTCTAGAGATATTGGAGGAAATGAAGGCAAACAATTTTATCGGCATGCCTATATTTATAGAACTATGTGTTAGGGTTGAACAAATTAGTTCTCGATTGGCAGAAATAGTCCTTGCAATGGATCTAAGCCATTGCCAAGCGCACATATTTACGTTGATTGGGAGGTCGTGGCCACCTCATTAGGATTGTCTTTTTGTAACTCTTTCAAATAAATTTCTAATTGTTCCTTACTCTATATTGTCCTTAAATTAATAGGTTAAATGGCACCTCCCATCGTGTCCGATGAAGAACTAATCATCATGTTAACAATGAGTTTCATCATCACTGCGACCGCCTACTATATGACGCTCCTTCCTGAAAGGGGGCGACAAGACAACTCTATACTTACCAGGCCTTTATATATGATGGAGACACTTAACGCCTATCCGAATATTGCATACGAACTCATTCGCATGCGTATACCTGCATTTAAAAGTTTATGCAATGGACTGAGGTCCAGGGGTCTCCTACAAGATACACAGAAGATGATGGTTGAAGAGGCCGTGACAATTTTTCTTTACACGGTAGCTCAAAATCAAAAGAATCGAGCCGTGCAAGATAGATTTCAGTGCACAGTGTCAACCATTAGCCTCTCCTTTAATAGTGTACTTGACGCTATTTTGGATCTCTACCCCGAGTTTGTGAAGTAAGCTACGAGCACCACGCCCTGAGCTCTTGAACATGCCTTGGGTGTATCTTTGGTTCAAGGATGCTATAGGAGCCATTGATGGTACACATGTAGATGTTACGATTCCGAAGAAAGACTTGCAACAATATTGAAATCACAAACAAATGACATCACAAAATGTTATGTATCCTCTGAGCTTTGATATGCTATTCCAATATGTTCTCCCCGGATGGGAGGGCTCTAGTTTGACTCGAAAGTTCTTGCAAGTTCGCTATCAACAAGGATCAAAATTTCGGTTTCGGTCCCCACTGAAATCGAAACGATAACTGAAATTATTGGTTATTTTCAGACATTGTTGAAAATTTTGGCCGAAATTTCGTTCCAAAATTTTGGTTTCGGTCCCCACCGAAACCAAAACCGAAACGAAATCCAGAATTTTGATCCTTGGCTGTCAAGGCCCATCAATAGGCTTCATGTGCCATAGGATAAATAGTACCTTATTGATGGAGGGTATTCTAACATGCGGAAGTGTCTTGCTCCATACCATATGGTAAGATACCATCTTCAAGAATCTAATAGCTCAAATCCCCCCATCACTCTCCGAGAGTTTTTCAACAAGTGACATGCCTCCTTGAGCAATGTTGTGGAACGTACTTTTTGGGTACTTAAACAACGGTTCCTAATACTAAAATTCCCAATAAGATTTTTCATTAAAACATAAGTAAGGATAGTTATTGCATGTTGTATACTTCATAATTACATAAGAATGTATGATGAAGACGATCATACATTCTTTGCGGCATGGCCCGGGGAACGCAAAGTGGACCCTCACATGATTCAGTTGAGGAATCAGACCTCGACATTCACAGCACTGAAACCACAATAAATCGTGAATGGTGGCTGCATTTAGGAAAAATGTAATATCCCCGAAAATTGTGTGATGAACAGTGACCTCGGGATCCATGCACGATTGGTCGTAGGTTGACCAAGTGATGGTCAAACAGTAGACTTGAGAAGGAAAGTGTTTTGTGATATAAATGTGACCTAGACATGGAGTTAGAGGTTAGTTAAGGTCACGTACACCTATCTCTGGTGTATGTGCTCGACACCAAAGCAAAAGGATTATAAGGGTTTAATACCTTAAAGAAGTTATTCTCTTGTTTGGGTTGGTGAGAGAAGTTAAGAGAAGAGAGAGAGAGAGAGAGAGAGAGAGAGAGAGAGAGAGAGTAAAGGAGAATTAATGGTAAGGAGAGTTATTGTGGTTCGAATTTGAGGAAGGGTTTGAGCATTGAATGCCGGATTCGACGCGTGAAGGACCGTTGAAGCAAGAGCTGGAACCCTAGCCATTAAACCAACTAATCCATTCTTTAAGAGATTGATTTGAGGTAAGTTTTGTTAGATTAAAATACATGAGTTTTGATGACTAAATTCAGTCAATAGATGGAATAAATGATGAATTAAAATGATGGAAAAGGATAGAAAATAGGAAGAAAAAAATTTAGAAGAACAGCCCGAAAAGGGGCTGAGTTCTGGCCAAATCGATTAATCGATTTTTTGTCTGGAAGTTGAAAAAGCATAAAAGTTTGAGTTCAATTAATCGATCTTGAAATCAATTAATCGATTTTGAAATTCGATTAATCAATTTAGAAATCGACTAATCGACTGAGTACCTCCAGTGGCTGGAGAAGTAAGGCTTGGGGAAACCGATTAATCGATTGTGGATTTCGATTAATCGATTTGGGAATCGATTAATCAATTGTGGACTTTCGATTAATCGATTTGGGATCGATTAATCAATTTTAGATTTCGATTAATCGATTTAGGGTTTCAATTAATCGATTTTGGAGATCAATTAATCGATTTTGACAATTTTACTTGACTTTTTATTTAGACTTTGAGGTTCATGGAGGGTCTTGGACTTTCTCTATTGCATCCTTATTGATGTTGTGTATATGTTATAATGTACCATGAGTGGTACGAGCTAAGGAAAGCATGAGGAGTCGTGTGGGACCTTGATGCTTGGACAGTCAGACACTTGAGATAGGAAACACCTTGAACATGTACTTTGATTACAAGAGCATATATGCAGTGATATAGAAATGAAATGAATCATGTAATCTCCATGTGTGTATGTGTGTGATATACCAATGAAATGAAAATGCTTTAATCATATAATCCTCTCAGTATGTGTGTGTGTGTGTGTGACACCAAGTAAGCATATGAAAATGAGACATCCTCAGGGGATGAGAAAGTGATAAAGACATCAGTGTGATGCAAGTAATTTAGACATCTCAGGGATGTAAGTGAGATTGTAAAGTAAGATTGAACAAAGACTGATAATGCCTAATTGATATAAAGTAATACATTTACACGGTGAATAACTATATGTAAAATACATAATATTTTTGTTATTTAAGGTTTAAACAGAATACCCCACCGATGTGGTGGGATACCCACGACTGACTCGACAGAATATCCGTGACCGGTACGGCGGCCAATCCGTACACCGGTACAGTGGTCTATCCGTACACAGTAGCACATCCCTGGGATGTTGAGATGAGATTAGACCTTGTCGCCTTTGAGAAATGGACCTGGGTAGTATTCAAAGTGATATATTTATAACAACTACCTATTTAGACGACGATGGAGGGTATTCCATCGGGGCTCGATGCTATATTGCTCGGGGATTACTTAAGTTGAAGATTTAAGTTTCTTTAGGCCTATTCAGTGTAATTCATGAACAATTGATAATAAATGTAACATGTAAATCACCAGTAAACTTCAATGCATATGTAACCCTTTAAACTGTTTCCCAACAAGTTCATAAATACATCATGCTAAAGATATCATAAAATATATGTGAGGATTTGACTTATATGTTCATTGTGTTGTTCCCTATTGAGATAGAATGTAGCTCACCCTTTAGACTATAGGTCGCAGGTCCTTTGCTTGCAGCCATAGAAGCTTCGGGAGACGCTGATCCGGGGGATTCGGACTTCGTGCCCAGAAACGAGTTAAAGCCTCCTCCCGAGGACTTCTTCTAGGAGACTTCAATGTGTACTTTGATAGAGAGTTTTTAGAGCATTTTGTGCTGCTTGGTATGTCAAGCCTTTATTTTGAGAAACATGAATTTAAATTATATAATTCTTTTGGCGAACCATCTGAAGTGATATGTTTATCACCGATAGTTCAGATCGGTTCTCTGTTCATGCATCGGCATAAAAGTATAATTGTCTTTTGAGTTTATGCCTAGATTAGCATATTTATTTATGCACGATGTCTAGATTAGCATCGTGCAGTTATTTATCTTATCTTGTTTAGTTATTGCTTGCTATACCAATGTTCCGTGCAGATCTATGGGGCACGATCTGAAATATCGTGCTGATGACACGAGTTTCAGAGTGCCAAAATCTGGGTTGTCACAAAAAATATAGCCAACACAATATGGGCAACACAATCACGTTATCTTAATAGGTTCTATGCATGTTATATTGTTAACTTAATATAGTAATAATATGTTACTTTTATTTAATATAACAATAATATGTTAACTGAAATTTGAGTATATATTTTCATATGTAATGGGTAAATACTATGTCACTTTTATTAGTAGGAGACGTGGTATTTATCGAACATGACAAGATTGCTCGCGAGAAGTCACAGGTGTTGGTGCGCACTTTTTATGGGTTCCTCTTGGCCCTCGTTCAATCAGTGGCTCCAATTATGTCCAAGTGGACTCTAGCGATGTGGCGTTTGAAATTATGGAGGTAAAATAAAGGAGTTTTCTAGGAAGATTCCTAGTTTATTGTGATCGACAGCTGCAGATATTTAGCGATGCTTCAACACGTCAATAATCACACTTTAGAGCGGGTGTGGGTTACTTCTTCACTGAATCGTCTGCCTACGAACGTTAATAGCTATGTCTTTTCTTATAATTTAGATAGTTTAATTTTTCTTCCCTTCCCCTGATATTATTGTAGTTCTAATCAGTTTAGACTTTCCAATTTTGTTATGAGTTTGGTTATGTGAGAGTTTATTATAATTTTTTTAATAGTATTCTAATTCTATCAGGAGTCTAATTAATTTTAGCTTCCTAGCACTACTAGAATTCTAATTGATATAATGTCCTAATACTACTAAAAGTCTAATTAACATTGATCTCCTAATTGTACTAGGAATGCAGGTGTATTAATTTTAATAAAACTTTAATTAAACTAAGCATACTGTTATACTGAAATTATAAGGAAAGCACGTATACTAGTTCTACTAGAATTCTAATTGAAATAGAGAACTAGTTTTACTAAAACTCTAATTTAAGCAATGAATTAATTTTATATGAATAAAATAGAAAAAATCTAATTGAGGGAAACAAATTAATTTGATTAAAATTCTGATTAGAGCAATGAATTAACTGGACTTGAAATCTAATTAAAGTAATGAATTAATCATACTAAATTCTAATTAAAATAAAGGACTAATTTGACTAGAATTATGATCAAAGCAATGAATTAATTATACTAAGATTATAATTGAAATAAAAGGACTAATTACTGAGACTGGGGTCTAATAAAGCGAGGAATTAACTATACTAGAATTATCTAATTAAAATAAAGGAACTAATTTTATTGGAGTTATGATCGAAGCAATTATTCTAAATATGTAATTAAAATAAAGCATGTAAATTGACTATACTAAAATTCTAAGAAGAAATTATGGAACTGATATTATAACCCTACTTAAAGCAACTAAGTAATTCTAAAAAAAGGGGGTTTAGGTCCGCTATACTAAGGAGGATTGGCCTTATTCCCGAGTACTCTCTGTAAGCTCCCTTAGGCAAATTGGATGGCTAAGATTAAAGATAAATTGGATTTAGGATTATAAAATAGTATTTTTGGATTTTTCAAAATCAATTTCGGAGTAATAATTATGAATGAAATTGAGAAACTAGTTATAGAAACTAAAACTAATATTTAAGATTTTTAGAAATATTAAAATAAGAAATTTAAATTTAAATTTAAATTTCTATGACTGAATTCAGGTCCGAAATCAAAAAATCAGATCGTATAATTAAAGATTGGTTCTAGAATCCAAAGACTAGAATCAGAAATTAATGATAGAATTGAAAATTAAGATTTTAGAATGAAATTAAAGCGTAAGGTCGGTAAATTAGACCGTCGGATTAAGGATTGGTTCTAAATTCAGAGAACTAGAATCAGATATAAAAAAATTTGCGGTCTAACTATGGTCTCGGATTGAAAATTAAAACCTATAATTAAAACTAAGAGAAAGCTCCTAAGTCTAAAACTAAGATTTTTACCTAGGACCGGGGCTGTGGAGAAAAACCTCAAAGATTCTACGCTTGAATTTTGAAATCATTGTTAGGTTGCTCGATGTGCTCATTCTCAGAGTTCTCTCGTTTCAGAATCCCAAAAAAGTCCGTTCTCTCTTGCTCTCCTCCGTCTTCTTTTAGGTCGAAATTAAAAAAAGTTTTTATAAGTTTTTCTTCAATTAAACGTCATATTTTAGGCGTTTAATAAAATTGCACGCTGGTCTCTCGGTGCTTAATCGCTTTAAGTCGGTCACTGACTCAGTGAGCGACTGGCTGACTTACTTAAAAAGTTTCCTAGTCCTAATAATGTTAGAACTAATTGCGTGCCAATTTTTAAGTGTGTAATCCATTAAGCGCCACTCTCGAAGCTTTTAATCAAGGAAACTTAGGGATCAAGGACGATGAGGCTAGGCCGGGCGTAGGCCAATTGCGCGCCGGTGATGAAGCGTTCAATCCGATCGCGAATCTCATGATAGACGCGTGATCAAGTCTCGAGTTGGTCTGGGGAAAGGAAGTCTAGTCTGAGAATGAACTGATTGAGCACTTGTGATTTGGCGTGCAATCGAATTGAGTCCGGGTCGGGCTTGAAATGTCAGGTTATTGTTTCAGTCTTCGTTCGACTATATATTATTGATTAAGTATATAGTCTCCCTACGTTGAAATCTGAGCCGCAGAGCTATTATTTCAGCCTGTGTTCAGCCATGTACTATTATTTCAGTGCATGGTTCCCACATCGCGGGTATGGGGTCTGAGCCACAGAACTATTGTTTCAGCCTGTGTCCAACCATATATTATTGTTTCAACATATGTTTCCATATTAGGACAATGAGGTCTGAAATGCAAGACTATTGTTTCAGTCTGCATTCCGACTATATACTATTATTTCAATATATAATCTCCCTACGTCGATATCTGAGTCACAGAGTTATTGTTTCAACCTGTATTCAGCCATGTACTATTATTTCAGTGCATGGTTCCCATGTCGGGGGTATGAGGCCTGAGCCACAGAACTATTATTTCAACTTGTGTCCAGCCATATACTATTGTTTCAGCATATGGTCCCATATCAGGGTTATGAGGTCAAAGATTGACCAAACAAATTTGTATATTTCGAGAGGGCAAAATGGGGGTGTCTACAACAGGGTTTTCGGAGGCCTATCATATGTCGTTAAAAACATATGAGGAAGCGGTTAACGAGTTTTAAAGGTTTATATATGTCCTCTCAAATAATCGTCTTATCAACCAACGCCACCATATTCGAGGAAACTCTATTACAATATACCATCCACCCCGTCTTTTCCAACCACCTGTCATATCGCATGACAAACACTCTCATTTTCCCCAAGAATCGAACAATCCTCAGATAGTACGTAGAAATCAGATTGAGAGTGTCTATGTACAATGTCATTGTAGTTTCATTACACAACTTGCTATTTTTTTTTACTGTAACTAATTTGTTTGTATATGTGTTTCAAAGGATGTAATGAAACTACCATTCGATGGTGTATGAGATGTTTGAAGATTAATTTAATAATATTTAGTGAAATATTACAAGTACTACTCTTTTAACAAGATAAAAGTAGTAATGCTATAAATTATTTGCAACCATGTTAGAAACTCCCGGTTCAATGCATTCACGCACATGGTCATCAACATCGTGACCTATGCCTCCAGCTAGAAGAAGGATCGAAGTAATAGACCTAGATCCTACTGATCAGGGGCCACAACCGCACCGACTCCCCCAATGCCCTCAATTTGCACTTGTGCGTCCTGGGATTCATCCTCGTATTCGGGCACCATAAATTCGAGGCCCCTTTCCAAAACCGACTAGCCTGTAATGGCTATCGTACACAACTAGTGTGGCACATACCGCAGACAATTCGACGTTCTTTTTTTACTTTGTATTTTGGCTTTTCGATTAAACTGATTTTGAATGTATTGGGATAATGAACCTCATCATTTGCCATTAACGATATCAGCCCAGACACTTTTACGAGTTTATAATTTTTATTTGATATATATATATATATATATATATATATATATATATATATATATATATAACATTTTTGGTGTTATAAGTATGTCTCGGGAAATTCAGAAAAAAGTTCGTCACATAACTCTATCCTCGCATGGATTGGTCGACCAAATTTATTTAGCTAAATTCGAGTACGAAAAGTAGTCCGATTATTAACATTCGTATGACAGTAGCACAATCACAGATTCATCCGATTATGAGCTTTTCGGAGAATAACTTAAAAACGATTGAGAAATTAACTTTTCTGATAAAAGTCAGGAATCATAACAACTTAAGAACAGCTATGGGAAAAGACAGGAATTAAAGTCTACTCATAATCAACATGAATCTGTATTGTCAGGATTCAAAGCTTTTTTGGGAAAAGTGGGGAATCACCTTAACCATAGCCTATAGTATATCTCGTGGCCATCTAGCCATCATATAGGCACAAATATGAATCTAAGGCCTCATTCGGTAGAGAGGAAAGACTCAGAATATGAGTTTTCCCTTAGAAAGTAGCCGTGTAGCCTTCCTGCATCTTTCCGTTGTTCTTGAGTTCTAGTGGGCCCCACGAAAAGTGGAGCACTTTCCGAGTGAAAGGACGCCTCAAATTCTAGGGTAATTGGTCAGAAAGGCTCTGTTTCTGAGCTATTATGGAGTATACTTGCTGGTTGATATACAACAAGTCTTAACCCTCCTAATGGCCCTTGACCAATGGCTTGAAATTCAAATTTGAAGCAACATTGTGTTTACACAGAAGGCTGTAACCTGCTGCATTTTCCTTGTACATAAAAATGGTAATTATAAATTTTATTTTAATATTTTATGCACTTATAAGTTATTGTTCATTAGTTATTTTATTATTTGATTTTAATTTCTCGTTTGATTTTATGTTTTTTAACAGCAATTTGTTTGCACAAAAGACTGATGTTACCTGCTGTATTTTCTTTGCAATAGCACATAAAAATGGATTAAAGTGTTAAAATTGTCTGATCAGTTCCATCTTTGGCAGCGCCTCAATTTTGTGATCTCTGTGCAAATCCATTTAGGATTTTCGACATTCTTTTTTTACTTTGTATTTTGGCCTTTCGATTAAACTGATTTTGAATGTATTGAGATAATGAACCTCATCATTTGCCATTAACGATATCAACCCAGACACTTTTACGAGTTTATAATTTTTATTTTATATATATATATATATATAACATTTTTGGTGTTATAAGTATGTCTCGAGAAATTCAGAAAAAAGTTCGTTACATAACTCTAACCTCGCATGGATTGGTCGACCGAATTTATTTAGCTAAATCCGAGTACGAAAAGTAGTCCGATTATTAACATTCGTATGACAGTAGCACAATCACAAATTCATCCGATTATGAGCTTTTCGTAGAATAACTTTAAAACGATTGAGAAATTAACTTTTCTAAAAAAAGCCAGGAATCAAAACAACTTAAGAGCAGCTATGGGAAAATACAGGAATTAAAGTCTACTGAGAATCAACATGAATCGGTATTATCAGGATTCAAAGCTTTTTTGGGAAAAGTGGGGAATCACCTTAACCAGAGCCTATAGTATATCTCGCGGCCATCTAGCCATCATATAGGCAAAGATATGAATCTAAGGCCTCATTCGGTAGAGAGGAAAGACTCAGAATATGTGTTTTCCCTCAGAAAGTAGCCGTGTAGCCTTCCTGCGTCTTTCCGTTGTTCTTGAGTTCTAGTGGGCCCCACGAAAAGTGGAGCACTTTCCGAGTGAAAGGACGTCTCAAATTCTGGGGTAATTGGTCATAAAAGCTCTGTTGCTGAGCTATTATGGAGTATACTTGCTGGTTGATGTACAACAAGTCTTAATCCTCCCAATGGCCCTTGACCAACGGCTTGAAATTCAAATTTGAAGCAGCATTGTGTTTGCACAGAAGGCTGTAACCTGTTGCATTTTCCTTGTACATAAAAATGGTAATTATAAATTTTATTTTAATATTTTATGCACTTATAAGTTATTGTTCATTAGTTATTTTATTATTTAATTTTAATTTCTCGTTTGATTTTATGTTTTTTAACAGCAATTTGTTTGCACAAAAGACTGATGTTACCTGTTGTATTTTCTTTGCAATTGCACATAAAAATGGATTAAAGTGTTAAAATTGTCTGATTAGTTCCATCTTTGGCAACGCCTCAATTTTGTGATCTCTTTGCAAATCCATTTGGGATTTTCGAGCAAATCTTGTCTTAGTTCATATTACCCGTCTCAAATATTTTGAAGCCAGTGAGTTCTTACACTTTTGTTGTTGATTTATTTATTTGATAAATGAAAAATTATATAAATTTTATTTTCAAGATGCAATTTCGAAGTCATAAAAGTTGCATTTTTATGGGTTTTCTTCAAATCAATAAATGTAGATTTATACTTCTTTTTTTTAATAAAATAAAATAGTTCTACTATTTTCCGAGAACATGAATGGAGAAATGGATATTCTGGAGATTATTACCAGTACTTGTGTAGTTGTGCTATCAATAAAAGTAATTTTATATATATATATATATAATATGTAATTTTGGATTAACATAATTTGCAATACATGGGTTGTCTTTAAATTAGTGGATTTACATATACACATTAATGCTGATTTTTTTTTTTTTTTTTTTTTTTTTAAATTTACAATTCTGCTATCTAATTAAGAAGAAGAGTGGAGAAATGGGCCTTCTAGAGATTATTATAAGTATACATAGTTTTTGTCTTCCATCTTTATAACTGTTGGAATTTTCCCTTCTATTGGGTGGTCTATGGCCCAAAGATGGGACTGATAAGATAATTTTAAAACTTTAATCCATAGCTTATTTTTGGACTGTAAAATTGGTCTACAAAGTCACAGTTAGAACTCGACATGAATATTGTTAGCGGCCGAGATGAACCTCATAAATTGGCGTGAATGATAGCAACTGAGACACTTTCCTAGTAATATTTGTTGCCTATATATATATATATATGACGCTTTTGGTATTGTAAGAACTTATTTTGAAATTTTTTTCCGCCAAATAAGCACTATATCACATGGATTGGTTGCCTATAAAATTTTAGCGTAACCCAAATACGATAACTAGTCCCATTATTCACATTCATACGACGGTAGCACAATCACCGATTCATCCAATTCTGAGCTTTTCGGAAAATAACTTAAGAACGACTGAAAAATTAACTTTTTTGAGAAAAGCCAAAAATCAGGACAACTTAAGAACAATTTTGAAAGAAAAGTGGAGAAATGGGCCTTTTGCATATTATTATAAGTACACATAATTTTTGTCTTCCATCTTTATAATTGTTGAATTTTTCCCTTATATTGGGTGGTCTATGGCCCAAAGATGGGATTGATAAGACAATTTTAAAACTTTAATCCATAGCTTGTTTTTGGACTGTAAAATTGGCCTATAAAGTCACAGTTAGAACTCAACATGAATATTGTTAGCGGCCAAGATAAACCTCATAAATTGGCGTGAATGATAGCAACCGAGACACTTTCTTGGTAATATTATATATATATGACGCTTTTGGTATTGTAAGAACTTATTTTGAAATTTTTTTCCGTCAAATAAGTATTATTTCACATGGATTGATCGCCTGTAAAATTTTAGCGTAACTCAAATACGATAACTAGTCCCATGATTCACATTCGTACGGCGGTAGCACAATCACCGATTCATCCAATTCTGAGCTTTTCGAAAAATAACTTAAGAACGATTGAAAAATTAATTTTTTTGAGAAAAGTCAGAAATTATGACAACTTAAGAACAATTTTGGGAAAAGTCAGGAATCAGAGTCTACTAAGAATCAGTAGAATCAAAGTTGCTAAGATTCAGAACTTTTCTGAGAAAAGCGAAGAAACACCTGGAGGAGGCTAAGAGTTGGTAGTAGTACACGGCCCGAATGCACCCGACTTAATTTCCTCCTCACACGACACGGCCCGTGTACCTACTAAAACTTCATGCCTGTATAAATAGCTCTAAAAAGACCCTCTTATGTCTTGTGTCATCACTTTCGCCTCTTCTAGTGCTTCAAGCAAAGCTCCCCCACCTCTTTTCTCCCATGGCTGCAGATCCGAACCCTAACGAAGAAGCCTCTAGAAAAGAGGCTTCTATCAAAGTCCCCTCTAAGGATCCTAAGAAGAAGAAGGACGACAAGAAAGAGGAAGATCTGGTTGATTTTTCACTTTTTTTTAATATATATATTTTTTCTCATTTAATTTCGTATTCCCCCCCCTGCAAAACTCATTTGATTCGGTGCTCTTGATGTTCACAAATTTGCAGTCAGATGAGGATTTGGCTCTGAAGCAGCAGTTGGAGCTGTACGTTGAGAGGGTTCGAGATCCCGAACCTGGCGTGCAGAAGCTCGCTCTCGATAGTATGAGGTATTAGATTATTTCTCATATATTATTTTTAGTGTATATATATATAAATCAATTTTTTTAATACATAAATCATTTTCAGCATTGAAACTTTGAAACTGATTGTTTATGGGCCTAAACTGATATAGTTGCAGAGGAAATCGATAGTATGAGGTAATGGATTGTCCACATATTTATGTTTCAGTATTAAATTTTGAAATAAAAATTCAATATTATACGGATAGATAGATAGATAGGGGTGATTGGCTTGGTTAAGGGAACTAACTGATGTTAAATAATCCATAGATGAATTGTTGTTAGGGGTGAAATGCCACTTGTACCTAGAGCTAACTGCTTCACCACGAAATGCGTTTGCACAGTAGTTGACTGGACATTTACGGTAAGCACTTCTTTGGCGCGTGCGCATGTGTGTGCATGCATATATCCCCCGACATTATGCATTCGAATGCACGGCTGCGCCATGTATTCAAACCAGTTGGGTGGTGCCAGCCCGAGGATCAGATCCAACGGCAACATGCCCAAGGTCGATCAGGTACAGTCTACGAACAAAATAATAAACAAGGTTATTTACTGCCGTTGAATTTTGGGTCAAAGGTGCACAATTTCAATGCACTATATTTGGGTGTCGAACCACAAACTTTGACCTCTGATTTCAAGGTAAAAAAGTCTGTTTTCCCCTCAAAAAACCTACGGAACTGGCCAACTCTTAGAGGAGTTATGTAACTTACAATCATGTGGCTTGTGGCACTTGATCTAGCATTTGAGTGCAGGGTTTACGCCGTGCATTTGAATGCATCTTCCCATTTTCCTATATATATATATATATTTATATAAAATTCATTTTCAGTGTTATAACTGATTGTTTATTAGCCTAAACTGATATAGCTTCAAACACAATTGAAATTTAGTTTCAGACATCTCCATATGATCCCATAGCTGTAAATGAAATTGGAATTTAGTTTAAGACACCGCGATATGATCCCATAGACTCCGTCGATTCTTAAAGGATGAGTGGAAGTTAAATGCTAATAGTCAACTCTTACATAATTATGTTGTAATGTGAACGTGAATGCATATAATTGAATCGTCTTTTTTGCCCTGATACTATAATGCAGTTTTTAGTTTCCCAAAGCAATATAGGCATTTAGTGGATCAAGGTACTATTTAGTCCGTTTTAGAAATCATTATTTTTGTCTTCCAGGCAGGAGATTCGTACCTCAACAAGCTCAATGACCTCTGTTCCTAAGCCTCTGAAATTCCTTCGACCACATTATGGAACCCTAAAGGAGTATTTTGAGATAATGGAGGGCTCAGATCTGAAGGCATGAACTGTTTTGGTTGGTATTTTCCATGTTATTTATCTGAAAATTATTAGTAGCTCATTTGACTTATATGAACTGCAGAAATACCTTGCGGACATATTATCAGTTTTGGCCTTGACCATGTCTGCAGAAGGAGAAACAGTAAGCTGTTTTTCTTTATGAATTTAATTATCTTTTTGTGTATTTATAGTATTAATAGTTAGAAGAACGTTAATTAAGTTGATTATTTGACACTGTTAACTACTTCCATGTATCATGTTTTCAATTGTGGATGAGAGAAGTCATATCTCAGTTTGACCATAATGCATTTCGATTTCATTGTCGTTGGTAATGTTAGTTATTTTGTCTTTCTAGAATGTTACTGTAATGCCCTGACACCACATGCCAAGATAGTGTCCTCTTTGGGTGGCTCCACTTGGTCCCACCAACCTTCCCTGGTCCCACCAGTAGCCCTTTCCCTTCAAGGTTTTATTTTTTGTATGGGCCGACCCGCCGCATAGGCCCCGTACCCACCCAAAACGCGTCTTAACAGGAGTGCGGAGGTCCATGCGACTGGTCAACCGAAACCAAAAACAAAACCTTGAAGGGAAAGGGCTACTGGTGGGACTAGGGAAAGCTGGTGGGACCAAGTGGAGCCACCCAAAGAGGACAATATCTTGACATATGGCGCCAGGGCGTTACAAAATGGTAAGAGAGCCGATGACGGCTCAATTACAAGATGAGGAGATTGTAAAGTCCCACATCGTGTAACGACTAGTCCTGACCCTAGGAGATAAGTAATGGCCTCCGCACTCTTGTTAAGACGCGTTTTGGGTGGGTATGGCGGCCCATGCGAGAGGTCGGCCCATACCAAAAACAAAACTTTGAAGGGAAAGTGCTACTAGTGGGACCAAGTGGAGCCACCCAAAGAGGACAATATCTTGACATGTGGCGTCGGAGCATTACAAATTTTGTAACGCCCCGACGCCACATGTCAAGATATTGTCCGCTTTGGGTGGCTCCACTTGGTCCTACTAGTTTCTCTTCAAGGTTTTGTTTTTGGTATGGGCCAACCATCACATGGGCCGTACCCACCCAAAAGACATCTTAATAGGAGTGCGGAGGCCATTACTTATCTCCTAGGGTCAGGACCAGTCGTTACACTATTTGGGACTTTACAGTTACTATCTTTCGATTTCTTATACTGTACTTTGGTATATTGGTCGATCCTATTAGTTCCTATGATGATCTGTGCAGGAGAGTTTAAAGTACCGATTGTTGGGTTCCGAGGGAGATATTGGATCCTGGGGTCATGAATACGTAAGGTGAGCATCGTACCCGAAACTACATAATTATGGTTGCTGGTAATCAGTATTTTCCTATTAGGTTTTCTTTGCAGGTTTGACAGTAATTGATTTTATGATTAGGAGCCCTTATGGCTTAGGAGAAGCATTTCATTCAGGATATACTTGTAGGAATATTTTTTAACTATTGTTCATGGCCACTAGCATGTTTTAATTGATGCATTGGTCATTTTGTTCCTAATTATTGTTTTCTTAAAAATCAGTCATGGCGTACAGAAGTTTTCTCTTAACATCGTATAAATAGAGTTTCCTTGAGCATGTTCTTCAAATCTTAAAAAATGGCCTGATCCCTAAGATTAGCTTGATTGAAAAAATTCATCACATTATGCCTATACATAACCTTATATAAGTCCAAATAATTGGCAAAGAAATGGTTATGCAATGTGGATATATCTGGAGAGAAAAATATTCAAGGAATTGGCTTCTCTATGCTTCAATTAGTTGAAATGTGTCTATATTGGTTTTATTGCTCTATTATCAGAAATATTCTAGAACTTCTCTTCTAAATTCAAAATTTCTCATATTTTCCTTCCCGCCAAGCATCTGATTCGATCATTTATGTCTTATATATGTATAGTTATATCGAGAAGTTTTCTTTCTAATGGTAAATTTGTTATTACCAGAAACCTTGCTGGAGAAATATCGCAGGAATATTCAAAACGACAGGTTAGTGGTTGAACTTTGCAAATATGTTTTGGTGATTGATGGCTTCCTTATTAGTTGACCGCGTTGGCCATTTTGCAATTTTTTTTTCTTGATCGGTAAAACACTATAATTGTATTAATAGATAACTTGCAATTTATTTATTTATGTTTTTTGCTTGTTATGCAAGAATTTGGGTAAAGTCATTCATTCATGTCCACATTATTGGTTTCCTTAACTTCCCTATTTTGTTAGTTTCTTTCACCGTCTTTCTGTGCACTATCAATTAAGCTTTCCATATAATATGATTACTGAGCCTGTGGATAGAGAAATAGTTTTTTTTGGCATCTACTTCTGGTTTCAATATCCTTAAGGAAATTTTCATCTCAGAATCTTTTTTTGTTGATTTGTTTTTGATTTTTAAACTGGGATTGGGGCTGTCAACGAGTGAGTTCAAGTCGAGCCAGGTTCAACTTTACCATACAAATCATGAGCTCTAGCTCGGCTCTAGGTCCTTTGCTCGCGCTGTAGCTCGGCTATACCGAGCTCGAGCTAGAATAAATTCTCATTATAATTTTTCTGTTATTGTTTATTTATTTCTGTATTTTTTTGGTGATTTTTAAACTACTAGTGCGCCCAGCACATGCGACGCATGTGAACATGTGAAGGGAAAATAATGTTAAAGACTCATAATAAATGGATAATATGTATGTCATGGAATATTAGAAGATGTAACAGGCAGTAGATTCGCCATAAATGTCATATTGACAGAAAGTGTTTCAATTATAAATTAGATTTAGAGAGATGAAAAAATAAAATGCAAAAACAAATTTACAAGAACTCCAAGAACCAGCATTTGCAGTATCTCCAAGAATTTGATGGATTCTTAGAGACATGCCTTTTCAAAATCAATGGCATTACAAGAAATCCATTAAAGAAATGTTCTAGTTATATTTCAGAATCCAAAATGAACAAGAAAGAAATTGCAAACAAAAAAAATGCATTCACCAACATAACCCTTAATCACCATTATCTATACAACAATAAAATAATATTACAAAATGAAAATATGATTTCTCTAATATGTTCACTTGAACTTCTTTTCAAGATCCAACAGCGGATTGGCTATCGAACATGATTTGGTAGGTGGGGATATTGTTTGAAAGATGTTCAGTAAGTAGACTATGAAATGCTAATTAAAGGAGTACTATAAACATTTGAGAAAAAAATGCTTTATTACAAAACATAATTTCCGAAGGGATGAACTGCAAGCTAGAAAATGGGTGTCTTGTAAAGGGTGGTTAATTGAAGTGGAAAATAAAATGTCAAAAATATAGGTAGCTTTTGAAGAAATTTATTGGATAATTTTTTAAATTGATAGAATTATCCCAATTTCCGACATTTAATAGTTATAAAGCATGATTACTTACAAATGGAGATGTTCTTGTGAGGGTCATCATATAAGCATATTTTAAGGTAGGAAGTTACACATGAGACAAACCTGGAGAAATTAAGAGAGAAAATGGCAGTTTTTTCGTGGGCTAATGAAATATATAGCGTGCAACTGTATGGAGGCTGCAGGAAAAGATATAAGGTCTTAGAGATAATATAGAGAGCTTAATCATCATAATTGAATAACTAATAGTCTTATCCTCCGAGTTCAAGTAGAGTTGTAAGTTGTTCCATTTATAAGCCTTATAAACTGCGAGACACATGGTTTTAGCAATCCAAGCCATCAAAGTAGTAGCTCATATTTTCAAATCAAGTGAGCCTAGAAATCTAATAAGGACGGTTGAGCATTTTTTTTAATGGTCAATACCATAGAGTTAATGATTCCAATCCTCTTTCTTAGGCATGATTCTTTGGTTGAGATGCGATATTGATAGGGTGTTAGGTGGACTACTTTACTTGCATTGATCCAATATGTACATGTAGCATAAAAGTGGGGCGTCATGGCCCAGTCTATGTAAAAGTGGTGATGAGAGGCAGGTCCCAACTCCTAGCAATAAACAACCGAAGCAGGTAAAAAATAAGCATTCCAAAATGAAGTTGGCCTCCTCCCAAGTATTTAATCAAACACATGGCAGACAGCCTTTCACTCCTAACAATAAACAACCGAAGCAGGTAAAAAATAAGCATTCCAAAATGAAGTTAGCCTCCTCCCAAGTATTTAATCAAACACATGGCAGACAGCCTCTCGCTTCTAACTTCAACCCAGTTAAAAAAGATAGCCTCTTGAAAGCTTTCATCAAATGCATAGAATGCAATCATATGAAGGTTGGACAATCAGCTTAAGGTGTAAGAAGTTTAAGTTATATATAAAGCATAAACTAAGTTTAAATTATATATAAAGCATAAACTTATTTTCATATTAACCTAAAGGGGAGAGAGCAATAGAGAGTTTGATACAGAGAACCGTTAGCTTCATTTGGGATGAACAGGACGGCCGATGGTAGAGGACCATGTGAAGGAGCATGAGCTGGTGAAAATCAGATGAATCATCAGGTGATATAGTATGCTGCGATGCGATAATAACTGAAGCATGAATGAAATGGGAAAAGGATAGAAATCGGTCCCTTATGTTGAGATATATAAGAGAAAAGGGGAAAGGGAAGAGGGCTATACCAGAATTTGTGTAGCAAAGAAAAAACAAAAGGCGGTCGGGCAAATAGAGAGCGAAGTGGTGGTGGGACGCATGCGTTTATCGTACGAAGCCACACAGTTGAAAAGAATGTTTGAAGTAGGGGAAGTTTTAGGTGGTGAAGAGATTTTAGAACCTTAAGTATAGGAAAAATTATGGTTAACAGGGGGTTAATTCTGGAACATGAAACTACGCATGTAGGAAAGTTTAGGAGAATGCTCTCTTTTTATATAGTAGGCAGATCTATATGTATATCTGAGCAATCGACACTTGACACTTCTAGCCCAGTAGAAATTAAATATATCTAGGTAGCTAATTCTTCTTCTTTCATTTGTATTATAAACAAGTTTATAAAAATTAAATATATAATTTATATATCGAGCTGAGCAGTGCGGAGCTTTATGTGCCTCAACTCTAGGTCGGCTCTATAATACACGAGTGTTGGGTCCCCTAGCTTGGATAGGCTGGTGAGCCGCACTGAAGATCCTAAAAGCTCTAACTTTTCGAGCCAAGTCGTGCCTTCGAGCTGGCTTCCCTCGTTGACCGCCCTAGCTGGGATTGAACCTGTGACCTAAAGTTTGCAATATTGTCAACCTTCCAGTTGAGCTACATACCCAATTCCCTCATCTCGAAATCCTCCTTTTGATTGAAAGGGTAGAAAACAAATATATGAAAGGGGGGAAAGAGGACATACCTAAGCCTAGTGCGAGATGCTACAACAACAAGCAGGAGGCCAAAACACACAACACAATTTTTTTTTTTTTATCACTAGCTAAAAATCACACATTTAAACAAGATGTACAAAGCATGGTGGCTATCCATGATGTACCAATTGGCCATTAATGTCTTGGAGGGGACTATTTAAAACCTCTTTTCACAACTACCCTGTTCAGCTGATCTTATCAGAAAATCACAACTTTATATGGCTTCCACAAACAATTCCCTCAGTGCCACTCTTTTACTAAGTTGCGGAGCAGAGCCTCTGGAAGTGTTTTATGGGAGCAATATGATTTACTGGTTAATAGAAAATAAGACACCCTCATCACCACTACTACTGCACCACCAACGCTACCATCCTTGCCTTGCCCAACCATTGGGGGCTGGCTGGCAGGAAACAGCCTGTATTAGTGCCGAAATGATTTTCATTTTCCACTGGCTTTACAGTTCTTATGACTTATGATCTTTTTATCAAGTTATGCATTTGTATTTCAGCTCCTTAGTTCTTTTTTATGCAAAAGCGGTCTCATTTTTACTTGCTACCTTTACTCTCTCTGCTTATTTTACTTACCTTTGTACACCATCTTTTGGTCAAATAAAAAATCTATGTTACTGTTTGCGCTTGGACTTGAAGCTTGTTTTTGGGAAATTCATTATCTAGTATTTGGCTTTTGAAGGTTCTAGCGAATCTGATAATTAGCTATTGTTCGCTCAGTACAAGTACTTGTGTAAACTCGTGAGCAAATTCCGAGTAGTGAACTAATCCTTGCAGGTTTGCAAGTTGATTTTAGACATGAATATCTTCTTTTATTAGTAAAATCAATCCTGAATTTATGTCGAGTCTTAATTACTTCATTGCTGTTGATTTAGACATGAATATTTTCTTTTATTAGTAAACTCAATCCTGAATTTATGTTCGACCTTAATTACTTTGTTGTTATTCCTTTCCGATTCTGCAGCAGAATGAAGAGGCCCCGATTGAGGATCTTATGGATCTTGTGCAGCAAATTGTTGCTTTCCACATGAAGGTACACTCTATAGTATCATTATTATTGTTGACTATCAGTATTATCATTATTAATTTTTATTATGTTAAAACAGTGCTTGACTAACTCATTCTTCAGTTTAGATACATCATGTTAACATTTTCTTGTCATATTGTTGCGTGGTAAGAAATTTCTGGGTTTAATATTTTTCATTGTATTCATGTAACAGCACAATGCTGAACCTGAAGCTGTGGATCTTTTAATGGAGGTACTCCGTAATTTTTCATTTTCTTTTATCTTTGTCGACTGACTTGGTACTATGATTGATAACTTTTTATCTTTCCCTAGGTCGAAGACCTTGATATGTTAGTTGAGCATGTTGACAAGACAAATTACAAACGGACATGCTTGTATCTTACTACTGCTGCAGGGTAAGTTCCAGATCTAATTCTGTAATTTGGTGAAGGGACCATATTGTTTTCTGAATTTGTTTTGGGGGTGGTAATGTGGTTTTATGTATTGCCCTATTACTTTAGATTGTTGGAGCCTTGAGTTAACCTAGTAAGACTAGATGTACGTGTTTTCATCTTCTGATGCGTAATTCTTTTAATGAGTAGCAAATATAAAAGCAGGGTTTTATGGATCCCCAAACTACTACAAAAGCCATACTATCAAAAGGGATTTACATCTCTCTTCATTGATTATCATAAAAGGCAGAGGACAAAATATAAGCAATATCGATTCCCTGGGATTGCAAAAATATTGGCAAAACAGAGTATCAGACGTTAAGATTGGCGAAGCAATTTGCCACTAAGTTTGTATCTGATGCATGTGAGAGACCTTCCTTAATTTTAAGAATCAGGTCTAGGACTTCAGGGATAAGTAATATGCAAGGAATCTGTGAGATCTTTGTTGCTTAGTGTCTAGCCTGCTGGGTATCATCTTTAATTCATAGCTGAATGAGGATTAAAAACAAAATTCTACTACGAAAAATGACTAGAGAATGTTAGTTTTCTATAAAAACATTTTCTTTAATTCCATGAGAGTTTACCTTCAGGCCATTCAACATATAGTGGAACCCAAAGTCCTTATACCTCATGAACATCATTCTAATTTATGAGCTAGCATTTTGCAAGGGCTTTATATGATGTGCGGCCCATGCACTGGTGAATGGAATCTGCGCCATTCACGGTTTAGATTCTGAAACGTGCTCAGACTTTAAGAGCCTCGGTCTGCATACGTCATAGAGTTCGATCTGCAATCAGTTTGAACTCCGTGGAAGTGCATGGGCCATGCAGCATAGTCGAACTCTTTTGACAAATGGTGAGTATGGCCCCCTCTTTTCACAATGAGCATTGGTAAAAAGTCCTAGTATATTCTTCAAACTCTCTACAAAATAGCATGTTAGACAGAAAAAGCATTTTACATTCACTTTTCTGCATGTAAAAATTGGAACAATCTTGACAAATTGGTGTGCCTCTCTGTTCGGAGTGAGCACAGTTGAAAACTCCTAGAATTCTCTCCAAACTCTTCATAAAATAGCATGTTAGACTGCCAAAGGGTCTTACTGGTTATTTTGCTACATGTAAATTTCGAATGCCTGGAATCTGCGCCATTTGCAGTTTAGATTCTGAGATGTGCTTGGCTTTTAGAGTCTCAAAATTTGCATGCGTCATACAGTCCACGGTGCGAACAGCTTGAACTCCATGTGCCAGGGCACAGACTGTGCATCATAGTTGAAATCTTTTGACAAACCATGACTATGGCTCCCTCCTTTCAAAGTGATTGCATTGCTAAAAAATCATAATACTTTTTCCAAACTCCCCGAAGTATCACGTTACAGTTTGACAGTCCAGACCATGGATCAAAATCTCGGTTTCGTTCACCACCCGAACTGTAATTTGGTCAAATTTTCTGTAAATTTAGGTAATTTTCGAAAATTTGCTCCGAACTTTATTTTTTTTAACTCTTTCACATTATTAGAAGATGTATTTGAACTATTGAGACTAAATTCGGCAAGATATCGGCAATATTTGACAAAATCTGTCAAGATTCAACAAGATTCGGCTAAATCTGGGAAGATTCGACGAAACCCGATGATATTTGGTAAATTATGGTAACTTTGGGAGAGAATCCATCAAAGTCCGGCGAGAATTCGTCAAAACCCGGCAACTTTCGGCGAAATCCGAAGAGATTTGGTAGGTTACGGTACGATACGACGAGATTTCATCAAGATCCGACATTATCCGGCGAAATTTCATCAAGCCATGGAAGGAGAGAAGCGAGGAGAAAAGTAAAAAATAAACTAATTGTAAAGGAATGAAACTCGGGTAAATGTATGAGAACAACAAAAAATTCGAAGCAAAAAACCTAAAAAAAATTAAAAAATGAAAAAAAAAAGTAACATTCCAAAATTTCGGCTGACAAAATTTTGGATTATCGGCTGAAAATTTCAAATTATTAGCCGAAAAATTGAAATTATCGGCCGATAATTTCAAAATTTTGGCCCTTACCCGAATTTCTCCATATTTTCTTTTCGGGTAGGCCTGGAACCGAAATGTTTCGGCCGAAATTTTGATCCATGATCCAGACAGTTTTTAGGTTATTTTGCTGCATATAAACGTTCAACTCCTTTGATAAACCATTGGTCACACCCTATATTGTCACAGTGACTGCGTTGGTTGAAAAATCCTAGAGTTCTCTCCAAATGTTCCACAAAATAGCATGGTAGACTGTCAAATCCTGTAAATGGTTGTTTTGCTGCATGTAAAAGTCCAGTACTTCACATGATTTGTTAGCAATTTTTGCACTAATTTAAGGGTGGTTAGGTAGTCTCATACCTCATCTTTTTGTTTTTTTTTGCCTCTTTAGAATGATTCTCTAATTTTGACAAGTTAAGGGTGTGATTATTTACATCGGGGAGGGGAGATATTGTATTTTTCCTTTTTCCTGTTTTTTTTTTCCTTCTTTCGATGCATCTCCTCCTCTTTTTTTTTTTTATGTTAATAGATTCTATTATTTGTTAAATTAAACTTCAAATAACTTTGATTGTGATTTCTGATAATGCCTGTGGTTCTAAGCGATAGGCTTAATCATTTCTTGTGCTGTTGCACTATGTTGTAAATGTTCTCTCTTCTATTTTTTGATGGTATGATGGACTCCGAAGTCTGAACTGTAATGTTGTGGCTGATTTATCCTAGCTGATGTCACAGCATTCTTAGTCTCCATTTTGTATTTTCAAATTGACGCTGATTATTCCAAATTGAAACATCTTGCAGCTACCTACCAGGACCAGATGACATGTTAGTGCTGGATATAGCATATATGATATATCTCAAGTTCGATGAATTCACATACGCTCTTCGTATTGCACTTTTTTTAGATAACATTCAGGTGCACTCTCTTTTGAATTGAATCAATTCACTTCCCGATTTTTTTCAATTTCATATTAGCAATAAATAAATGTTTCCATTATCATACACAATACACGGTTCTTATCTACATCTTCCATCATGACAGTATGTCAAGCAGATTTTTACATCTTGCAACGATCAGCTGAGGAAGAAGCAGTTTTGTTATATTTTGGCTCGGCATGTATGTTCTGAACTTTCTCACTGATATTATTGTGATAAATTAACACTTCTATGTTCATGCATTGTCCAATTGCCATCTGTCATGCTCACTCATTGCAGCAATTTGATGGTTATTGTTTGAATCCGTTACTAATGTTCCCGATCTTATCTCTTTAGGGTTGAACTATTTATGATATAATAAACAAGCTACATATGCTTGACAGTGTTTTGTAATATGCATTTCCACTCTACACAAGATCATGCTATCACTTGCTAGCTGTTTGCCAATTATTTCACTATTACTAATAGCTAAGATCAAATTCTTTTTGTTACCATGTGTGGTAAATGTTCATATTTTTTTTCTTTGGGTGGAAGATTGTTTCTTATACTTCCATTTCATTTCATCCTTTATCACTAGCTCACCATCTAACAACCCCGTTTTAGTTTTTTTTCCCCCCTCTAGCATAGCCTTCCATTGCATTTCATGATATGATTAGGCTTATTGATTTGATCAGAATGTGGTCCCCATGATGACTTCATGCCTTTGCAAATAGCAGGCATAATTAGCTGCATTTAGCATTTTACCGTTAGATTCTATTTCTTCCCATTAATTTTACTCACCAAATACTAGACTACAGGAAATAAAAGAAATTTTATTAGAAACGATAAAAGTGAGCAAAGGAGATTCAGACTAATTGGATGGGTGTACAATAGTTCTGACCATCAATACACTCAATTTGCTCTGAAGGACGTAGAATCTACTTTAATCTAACTTGATCAAACTTTGTAAGTTGTAAGCCTGGGACCATAAAAAACGCTACAGTTCGAGTTAACCAACTCTGCGGTAATGAGGCTTAAAAAAGAAGGGGATTCCTTTTGCCGTCAAGTGGTGAGATAGATAGACGTCCAATCCTGCAGCAGTTAGTTTGTCGTCAGTCTGGTCTCACACTTCAATCAACCCCTTTGTACTTTGGTCCAATCAATCTCGGACCCAACTAATTTTATCACGTGGATAAAAATTCCAACTGATAAAAAGAACATTTGATATGCAGGTTTTGCTATTCTTTGTTAGTTGGTATCGTTCATTGAAATAGAAATGTAAGATCTGTTATGAACGTCATTCCAATTTATGCAGTAATTGAAAGTCACTTCAAACAACCCCATTGTACTTGGGTCCAATCAGTCTTGTACCCCACATATTTTACTTGGATAGAAATTCCGCTGATAAAGAGATGAATCAATTGATATGCATCTTTTTTCATTCTTCTTGGTAAGTCGTATCATTGAGTGAAATCGAGATGCAAGATCTGTTATGAATTTCCTTCTGCCCTCTACATTGTAATTGATATTTTGAATTTGTTTTGTATATTATTTTAATTATTTGGATAAAAATTCCCTCCGATAAAGTGGAAAAAACATTTTATATGCATCTTTTTCCATTCTTCTTTGTAAGTCAGTATCCTTGATTGAAATCAAGATGTAAGATCTGTTATGAGTGTCATTCCACCTTTGACATAGGAATTGAAAATTTGGATTTATCTTGTAATTAATTATTTTATAATACAGGGAGTAACGTTGGAACTCGATGATGAGATGGTTGCAGATGAAATGGAGAGGGAAGGATTGCAGGAAATAATCAACAATGTTAAATTGAGTGAAGGATATCTTACTCTTGCCCGCGATATTGAGGTCATGGAAGCAAAATCTCCTGAAGATATTTACAAGGTATTTTATCTATAAAATAATAGAGTTATTTATGGATCGATTATTCTACACCTATTCAATTCTGTCGGTAATTTTTCAGTCTTCAGATTTCAGAGTCATAGGTTATTATGAAGCCGTCCTCGACCTCTTATGGTTGTCTTTTGATTATCCGACAGTTATTTTAGGAGGAGTGTATATATATATATATATTGGGGTGGGGGGATGATCCTCCGCTCGCTGACAAGGCGAACGAAGAACTATACTAGACTACCCCGCTGAGCCTTCTGACTTGACTTTTGGTCTAGAGCATAGCACTCAGGTGGCGCATAAAGTCTTGTGTTTTTGGTCGCCATGAAATTAAATGAGTCCTTTATTTTAATCTGTTCAATTAGGGTTAATTTGTTAAATTTATGATTTATGATGTAGTAGGATATAAATAACTGCTGGAAAACAAGATGAAGTATACATTGGGACATTTTTCTAGCAAGTGTGTTGCCGTGTGTTTGACATGGACACTTGTCTATCATGGAAACGTGCCTTCATGATACTTTATTAAGAAATGAGTTGTCCTGTAGTGTATTTGTAATTCTAGCAAAAGTAAATTAGGGTTGATAAAAATTGGAATGTCTCAGTTCTGCAATTTCATGTTAGGAACTTGAATTCTATGTTTTTTTGTTTCTTAGTGTGTGTGTGTGTATATATATATACGTCTTGTTATTTGCTGGCTTTAGCAACCAGATATTACAATGCAGTGCATGAAATGAGGGGGGGGGGGGAGGGAATTGGAGCTGTTTGAAGTCTGGACATCACCTGAAACAATGCCCTACACATCAGTTAATTAAGGGCCTAGAAACAGTGTTTAATAAGGGGTTCCAATGGACTGTAATAGCTTCAGTAACTGGAGTTGAACCGGGGATAAAACTCGGTAGTTATGACTGACGAGATGAACAAGATAAAACTGGGTTTCCTTCTATTTTCACCGCGGTTAAAAAAATCTGGATGGATTGTGTTTGAGGCCAACTTTTTAGGAGCTTTAAAATTTTAGAGAAGCGAGAAGGGATGCGAGAAAGAGGCCAGCTTTCAAGGAGAAAATCACAGAAAACATTTGAAGTAGTTATGACTGACGAGATGAACAAGATAAAACTGGGTTTCCTTCTATTTTCACCGCGGTTAAAAAAATCTGGATGGATTGTGTTTGAGGCCAACTTTTTAGGAGCTTTAAAATTTTAGAGAAGCGAGAAGGGATGCGAGAAAGAGGCCAGCTTTCAAGGAGAAAATCACAGAAAACATTTGAAGTCTAGGATATTTATCTCACAGCAATGTTTTAGAAACAATAAAAATAGGAGTAAATTACTCTCCTTGTTTGTTATTTCTATGATTCCAAGTTTAGTAGGGGTTAATTAGACTATAAATAGAGGTGTCCGTGCTTTTATTTATCTTTATATGTAAACTGCCGAGACAGAATTAATTAACGTGGGATTAATTTTGTTAGTGAATATTCTATTGCGAACTATTAATAAAGAGTTACGATAGGTATGCATATTTTTATCAGATACATTGCTCATCAATATGGGGCTTCATTCTTGGATGCTCCCACAGGCTTCTTCTCACTTTGTTGTTCAATCTGCTGTTGGTGTCTTCATTTTGTGGCTTCACTAATTTCTTAGTTTTTTTGATGAATCTTGTTGAGCATATGCCTGGATTTGTTTTCCTCATTAACGGATAACTGACATGCTATTTTTAGATCCTATAAATTATTTTTTCTGTATCATGAATTTGGGACTTCCTAAATCAAGTCGGTTTTACCTGTACTGCATCGATCTGTTGCAATGTGCTAATTTGAACCTGCTGCTTAATTGTTTGAATTTTACTTACTTTAATTTAATTAGGTCCATCTGATTGATGGCCGGGCGAGTTCTGGTGCCGGTGTTGATTCAGCCAGACAGAACTTAGCGGCTACCTTCGTTAATGCATTTGTGAATGCGGGATTTGGGCAGGTAGAGATGAATAGTTATAGGGATCTTCATTTTTTTGTCCATTGCATCCCATGCCTGTAACCAAGTTCCTCCCAATTTCTTGGCAGGATAAGTTGATGACTGTACCTTCAGAATCCTCCAGCGGGGGTTCTACAGGAAGTTGGCTTTTCAAAAATAAGGAACATGGGAAAGCCAGTGCAGCAGCAAGTCTGGTACGCTATGCAGTTTCAGTTTTACTTGGTACTTGGTTCTCAGCACCAAGGCATTAAACTCGGTATCGGTATCGGTCCATCTTTGACCGATATGGATACGACATCGCCGATACCATATCGGCCATTATTTTATTTTTTGAAAAAAAGGGAAAAAGGGTGTCGGCCGATACGGACCTGTATTGGTCGGATACCGATACTGATATTGATATCACCCCAATACCTGTATCGGGGTGGTATCGGTATCGGTTCTCGACAAAACCGATACGTATCGGTATCGACCGAGTTTTGTTACTCAGTACTCAATGAATTATGAGAGGTTGATGCATTGGCTAATTGTCGTAGGGCATGATTCTGTTATGGGACGTAGACTCCGGACTTTCACAAATTGACAAGTATTTCCACATCAATGACAACCATGTTATTGCGGGAGCCTTGTTAGGCGTTGGCATTGTAAATTGCGGTATAAAGAATGATTGTGACCCTGTGAGTTTCCTTTCAACATTCTCTGTGCTTGAAAAGTTCTAAGAGTGTGTGGATTGTTTCTATGGATTTACGAATCTTCTTTTCATTTTTCAGGCATTGGCTTTGCTTGCTGATTATATTGATAAAGAGGATTCAAGCACCAGAATTGGTGCGATAATGGGTCTTGGCCTTGCATATGCAGGAGCTCAGAATGAGCTGGTAAATTCTTGGAAAACATTATTATATGTGGCCCTTTTGAATGATGGTATTAGTGCTCGTCTTTGGTTACATTTATGCTGACTTATCTACTGTAATTGCCAGATTCGGAAGAAATTATCCCCAATTTTGGGTGATGCAAAAGCTCCCCTCGATGTTATTGCATTTACTGCTATCTCACTAGGATTAATCTATGTGGGTTCTTGCAATGAAGAGGTTGCCCAATCCATTATCTTTTCATTGATGGACCGCAGTGAGTCTGAACTAGGCGAGCCGCTGACTCGGCTGCTGCCTCTAGGCCTTGGTCTTCTATACCTTGGAAAGCAGGTATTAATTATTACTAATGGAGGTTGCACTATTTCATCTTTCTGCTTTCTTACGTTACTGTTTATCGTTTATGTACTTGTTATACTTCTACTTTTTATATGAGGTGTGCAGACAAACTCAAATCACAGAGTTACGACATCAGAAACTCTACGTATTGCTTAATAGCACGACATGAACAGTGAGCGTGTCAATCATGGTTCAAATTCTCGTCCGATACCGATACGTATCGGTATCGGTGGTCACCGGTACGATACATTCAAGGTACCTTACTGGTGCATCTCACACACTTTTTGAATGTACCAGATGATACATACCAATGTATTATCTGGAACCGGTACGTATCGTCGGGTATGTACCGGATTTCCGGATTTTTGACCTATGGTGTCAGTCTCACCCTGCGAAAAAGTTATAAATGTATTTTCATTGATTTGGTGCCGACAAGTGTATCTCCCAAGGTTGGATCATCTTGGCAAAGGGAAATTGGCCCTGGCCTCTATACTGCCCTTGGAAATACATCGGATATAGAGATTGATACCTGTGAACCAGTTCTATAACCTATCTGGGTTGATACTGCAGAAATTGGCGTCTGAGTGGTAATGCATCTCCCGTGTTGTTGTTGGCTTTTTTAGTTATTTTTATTTTTATTTTTAATCGGCAATAAAAACTGCATTTCGGGAGAAACCCAGAAATATGGTGAAATAAAAACAGGACAAAAACACATAAAACTGTGGAACCAGTAGCCATAGTGGCACTGCTCATGAATTGGCTTCACTGGCTCTTTCTTTAAAATCGGTCTCAGTTTTTGAATTTCACTCAGTTTCCAATTCAGGTTAGAAAGTCATACTGTGGCAATCTATTGGGATTTCCGAATATCTGCCATGTTTAATATTGGTCTCGTTTTTAGATGGCTATCTTGTTGTTTCGTCGACATATTTCTAGGCAGTTCCATAAATTTAGAGGGTGAGGGCGATGCCGAAACTCTCTGTTTTAGGTACTACCACCTTGGTTGCCTTCTTGTATTTTAATTTTGTTGCTTGCTTAGCAAAATAAAAAGCATCCACATTGGCAGCAGCATATATTAGGAAGCGTGATCGTCAAGCATTGTGACGCCCTAACTTGTAGAGAAGAGTCTGCTAGCTGACCATTAGGCTCCTGATGGATGTGTCTAAATCTGAGACATGGAGAAGTACACGTCCAGGAGATTTTCCAACTCATTTGCTTGTTGCCAAGGATAGTCATCTTCCTTTGCAGCTCTTGATATCCATTCCATTGTTCCCCGTTATGCGTCCACTAAAGCCATTCAACTGGGGATACTGATCAAACAGCCCACAGTAGTTCTCACCTGAGTACAGATTCACATACATTATTTATTTCCAATTTTTTTCTTGTCCACCACCTGTAACACATCCATCATCTATAAAAATTGAGTCATATATGTACTTTTGAAATTAGTCTTACATTGGGAACTTGCTATTTTTATTCGCTTGCTTCAACCGTTGGACTTGGAGTTTTTGCTGCTAGTATATTTATTTTTCATGGATCTTTTAACATACCGTCTTTCGCAGAAAATGTTTTTTATTTATTCAAATTCCCCTACGTCATCTGTTCCTTTTTGATAATCAATTTTCCGACTGCAGAATTTGGATCTTTTCCGACCGCAGTGCCAAACACATCTCTGTTCAATTTTTATTTCATCTTTTAACCTTTTTAGGTTTAACTATAAACCAGAATTCGACACATCCAGTGATCTCCCAAGATTTTCACCATTCATAGACCATTTCTTTAAAGTCCTTTGATTATTGTCACATGTTTTCATCGAGGAAGATTTCAAAAACATGGGGCTCAAGGAGGAGATGCAGAAAATGATCTTCTCAATCAGGCATGACCAGGAAGTAGGAACCATTAAGAGACATGAACCAACCTGTCCTGAACTCTTGATCGTTAGACTAAGCATAGATTAGACCCCCATAGGATGACAAAAAGGCTGTAAACTGAAACAAAAAATTCAAAACCCCACATACTTGAGTAATGTTGATGCCCTCACTTTTCTTATACCTAATGATGTTAAAATCAAGGTATTAAAATCGGTATCGGTCTCGGGTATTGGTTTGCTCAAGGCCGATATGTATTGGCCAATTTATATAAAAAAGAAACTAAAATCTTGGTCGAAACTGAGACGTATCGGCCGATACCGATACGTATCGGTTTGGTCGAAAACCGATACGTATCGGTAACGGCTGATTTTTGATACCTTGGTTAAAATATCCACTCACACAGTGTGGGAGAACCCCAATCAATATAGCTCTTGGAAAGGGCATCCAAAAGGTGTCTCAATGGGACATGGTTGCCAAACAAGATATTGCGGACGTGGTTGTCAAATCAGAATGATTTATGCATTGAATCGTACCATTCAAATTGAATCGTACCTATTTCGATTTGAATCGTAATCTGCCTGAAACCTGTCAAATCGGTTTTGAATTGTAAAAATCGTTTGATCCTAAGATTCAAATTGAATCGTACGATCTGAGTTTGTCATGTGACAGCTTGCGCAATGTCGCGCGATTTAGTTTTAAAATCACTTTTGTTTGTTTTCTTTTTACTAAAAAGCCCTTAAACCCTTAAGAACCTATTCCATCTTATTTTATGCTTATCATATGCCTTTTTAACTTGTAGAAAGCTCCTTTGGAGTTTTTATTAGTTTTTTTTAGGGGGCAAACACTATATTTTAAGTACCTCCACGAGCAATGAATAAAATCAAATTCCTTTTTTTTTTTGGTTTCACATTGTTTGGGAGCCAAAGAAAACTTTTGTACTAAGAATTGGTATCTCTAACAAAATCCTCCATCGACGGATTACATCTTATATATATTTTAAGTCATCTGTTTGAATGCTCTCTATAGAATTAATTTTTTTTTTTTTTGACATATTTATAGTCTCATATTACTAGTGCTCATACACTCATACATACATATTTTATATACATAGATGTCATACACATACAGAATTACAAGAGAACTTACATGAATGAACACCGATAGGTCAAATGATGAAATGAATACATTTTTTGGCCTATTGTGATTCAAATGTGTCAGAAATGGTTGAAATTTTTATATTTATTGCATTTCCTTAATTTTCTTATTTTTTAAATATTTCTCATATTTACATTTTTTTTAAGCGATAAAATTTTACGATTTACAATTCGATTTATTTTATGAAACGGACTTATGATCTGATTCATGAGTTGACAACCTTGATTGTTGACCTATTATCACTTTTGCCTGTCCTCTCCTCCCCTCTCCAATCCACCCCCCACCCATTCTGAGTTAGTATTGGGTAACTGATCTGAGCGGCAATGCGCTTGGTACTTGGGTCAATTTTTGGGATATGCGCCATGTGGTTTCGTTGAATTTGACTTCTATGATCTCAAGATTTATTTTATAGGAGACAAGAATGAAAAGTTCTCTATCGTCGGGTTCAATGCCGTCAAAGTTCAAACACCATCTAAAATTAGCTGTGTATTAGATTTACATGGTACCCAATAATTTTATATTGCGATCAATGGCTTTGAATCAAACGATGACTACCGTGGTTTGCCAAAGATCTGTAGATCATGGCACATGTATTAGACGGTACATGTTAATTCCACCTGGCACCCATCCCAAAAAGTCGTCCGAGTAGAAGGTCACCTAGCGCTTGTTCCACTTACATAATACCAACTCATTTTCTCTGTCGACCATACCATCCCCGTATTAAAGAATCCTGGCTATACCCCTGGTCGAGAGATAGACTATGGGCATCAAATTCCCTAGGAAAGTTCACTGTAAAGTGTTTACACGATTTCATCTACTCATAGGGCACTAATTTTGCAAGATTGGTGTAGCATGTGGTATCTCAAGATCCGAGCAAAATTGTCATTTTAATTTGGTGCGTCGCATGGGGTAAGATCCAAACAATTGGCAACTTCATTAAGGTATGCAATTCCCAATCGATGTATCATGTGTAATAGGGTCTTGAATTGGTGGATCACCCGTTCAATCATTGCCACTTGGTTCAGCATATTCGTGTCTTCTTCTGAATATTAAATTGGGGTGGGTGTGTGTGTGTGCATGCAAGCATCATGCAAGAGCTTGCTAGCAGAATTGTTGCTGTAGGAAATGTAAAGATCTCTGTTCGCTACTTCCAGTTGCCGTCAAGGATCAAAATGCCGGTTTTCCGGTATGTATCGTCCGGGCTGAAAACCGGTACGTATCGGACGATACGTACCGGAACAGTAACATACCGGACGATACATTGAATGTATCGTCCGGTATTAGCCATATAAATGGGCGATACGGTACATTTAATGTACCGTATCGTCCACCTCCGATACCGATACGTATCGGTATCGGACGATATTTTGATCCAGTTCGGTTAGAAAGGAATTTAAGGATTTCTGAAGGAAGGTCATTCTTATTAGCAGAAAGGCTTAAACCACCGATGGACTAGATTATGGAAAGAATTAAAGGGCTGCTATCTCTTTTATTTGTTTTGTTGTTGCCCTCAGCTTCTTGATTAGGGTTTCTCCCTTCCATTTTCTTCTTTATTTTGAATGCATTTACTTCGCTACTGATATATATTTTTTTAAATGGCATAAAATTGATGTTCCAGACTTTGTTAATTTAAAGATAACTAGACCGAAATCCCTCTTATTTCTGAGTGAAAAGCAGCCTGTTTTCAGGGGAAGGCAGACATTTGTTTAGTTGGATTTGGTTGTGGAATTTAAGGTGTGAGGTCTAACTGATGAATTCCATATGTCTGATGTGAATGAGATATTTAGTCCCTCACATGCATGAATTCATGGAGGTGAAAGTTCCCATCAACTGATTTGAGGTTTGTGTTCAAGAATTAATTTTACAAACCGAGTATATTGGGAATTTTCTTTACCCATAACCCTGGCAGTAGTGGATATATGCTCCAATCCTCCCGCGACTACTTGAGTCTGGACTCTGTATGCCAAGGTTGGACCGATGGATCAAAAAATCGGATTTTTGATACGTATCGTCCAAACCTCCGGGACGATACGTATTGCGTATAGTCCGATACATTCAATGTATCGTCCTAGTACATTTTTTTCTTTAAATCCCAAAAAATACATTAAAATTTTGGGACGAACAATAAATTGATCGATAATTTGGACGATACAAACGATAAATTGGACGATACGGACGATACGAATGATAATTTGACTGTTTCTAAGGGGCCATAGAAAAACCCTAAAATTATGGGATGGACGATAAATTGACCGATAATTTGGATGATACCGAACGATACGGACGATAATTTGACTGTTTTTTAGGGGGGTCGATAAAAACCCATTTTACCGTATCGTTCCAGTCCAAAACCGATATGTATCGGTATCAGACGATATTTTGATCCATGGTTGGACCGTAATTTTTGTGAATCTAAATTTCTACTCCCCACGGAATATATATATGGGAGCCGGTTAGGTCCTCCAATGGGAGGACAGTGACCGTCCTCCAAGATACACATGGAGCTCCACGTGGCACCCAAAACACTGTTTGGGTGCCACGTGGAGCACAAGTGGAAGGTTTAGATCAATATTAAAAAAAGAAATTTCGAAAAAAACTTTTTAAGCCCACAAGTCAAAGTTTGACGGGTGGCCTTGGTCCACATTTCACGGTTCAAAAAACACACTGTGGAGATGAGTTTAAATTTTTTTTTTTTCAAAGGTGATCTAAGCAATGCACCCAAGCTCCACATGGCATCAAAACAATATTTTGGGTGCCATGTGGAGCTCCATGTGGAAGCTTGGAGGATGGTAACCATCCTCCCATGGAGGACGGACACCTTTTCCTATATATATATATATATATATATATATATATATATATATATATATATATATATATAAAATGTTGACTGGTTGGAATTCAAGAATGCTAATTGAGACTCATCTGTTTGATTTTGAATTATAATTATATGTAGCTAGGTAACAGTCAGATACTCAGGCAATACTGACATTGTATTCTATTTTTTAGAATTCTTAGATCCGATGTGTATTTTATATGAACTTTTTCTGCAAGCCAGTGTTCTTGCAGTTTTCTGTACAATTTGAATCCTAATATTGGGAAATTTTCTGGCTTTCAGGAGAGTGTGGAGGCCACATCAGAAGTTTCCAAGACGTTTAATGAAAAAATCCGCAAATACTGTGATTTAACCCTGTTGTCTTGTGCCTATGCTGGAACAGGGAATGTGCTTAAGGTTTTGTATCTCTACCAGATAGCACTAGGAAAATTGTATTTTTCTCTTGAAGGGTATAACTTTCTTTTCATACAGGTCCAGAATCTTCTAGGCCACTGTGCACAGCATCTCGAGAAGGGTGAGAACCATCAGGGACCTGCTGTGATTGGAATTGCCCTCGTAGCAATGGCTGAAGAACTAGGGCTTGATATGGCCATCCGATCATTGGAACATTTGCTACAGTATGGGGAGCAAAACATCCGACGAGCAGTGCCTCTTGCTCTTGGTCTTCTTTGCATATCCAATCCAAAGGTGATTCTGAAAAGCACTTTTCTGTTGATTACCTGGTAGTTCCATATCTCAGACTCGAACCTAAATTCAATAGTGGGCCAGAATGAACATTTAGTTTATCCTCAGAAGAATTAAGAAGAGAAGTTGTTCAACAAATCAGGGTGTTAGGTCGGCTTTACAGACCTCGCCCTCTTGAGCCCTTACAAAGTCACTGAATATTTAAATTATAAATAACTCCTTAATTAATTCCAACTCAGCATCCTATTTGTCATGTCTGACCAGGTCAACGTTATGGACACATTAAGCAGACTCAGTCACGATACGGATTCAGAAGTAGCTATGGTATGTTTTTACTTACAAAACGTTTAAATCCATTTTCTGATCTTTTTACCATCTAATGCACTCCGGTTTATGCAGGCTGCCATCATCTCCCTAGGTTTAATAGGTGCTGGCACCAATAATGCTCGAATCGCAGGCATGCTTCGAAACCTTTCAAGCTATTATTATAAAGAATCCAGCCTCCTCTTCTGTGTAAGTTTCTCATAAACCGGTTCTACTTTCTACTTTATTTCTAATTCTCACTTTTCTTTAATTGCAATCTTTTCAGATGTAATATTTTGTTTAACGATATGTGCAGGTACGGATTGCTCAAGGTCTTGTACATATGGGTAAGGGGTTGCTTACTCTTTCTCCTTATCACTCTGAGAGATTCCTCCTTTCTCCGTAAGTTTCCTTCTTTATACCGAGTTTTTCTTATCCAAGTCACCCTTTCAGCAAATGACATTATATTGTGAGAAATGGAGAAATGCATCCAGCACCTGGATGCCAATTCACATGCCATGTGGCATGATCAATCCAAAATAACCTGTTTTTTGGTTGATCAGCCATGTGGTATGTGATTTAAAGGAAAACTTTTTTTTTTTTTAAATTTTGACCTCCATTTGATGGGTCAAAGATAGGTGATGCCCCAGGCTTCTTATGAGAAATGGGGAACGGCTACATTAGGGTGCATAGTCCCGGGCCCCTTACTTTCTATGCAACTAACCTATGACCTCGGAACCTTCTCTTCTCCAGGACGGCACTTGCTGGAATTATAACCTTGCTGCATGTCTGTTTGGATATGAAGTCCATTCTTTTAGGGAAATACCACTACTGCCTCTACTTCCTTGTTTTGGCCATGCAGGTCTGACCTTTGAAATTTAAGCTTTTCTTTTGCAATTTTTTCTATTCTTAATGTGTATGGCCTGCTTCAGTAAATATTTCCTGTTTCTGGTTCTCACCGGTTTGATTTCTTCTGTTGTTGTTTCAGCCAAGAATGCTTATGACTGTCGATGAAAATCTAAAGCCTCTTTCCGTGCCCGTTCGGGTTGGTCAGGCTGTGGATGTGGTGGGTCAAGCCGGTCGGCCAAAGACCATCACTGGATTCCAAACGCATTCCACCCCGGTTCTTCTTGCGGCGGGTGATCGAGCTGAGCTAGCTACAGACAAGTAAGCCATCCAATAATTTTATAGAGAATTGGTTAATACCATGGGGGCTGTTGATAGGTGTGAATTTAACACCATCTAACAGTAATCAGGTGGTTCTGCTGTGGGGATCGTTGGTGGTGTGTGCTGACCCTACATACCAACACCTTATGTCATGAATTGGATGGTGTTGATTCAAACATATCTATTTAGCTTTTGATGTTATCATAATTTTTTTATTTATTTATTTTTGATTAATAGATCGTAGCCAATTCTATACTTGCTCTTTCTCATATCGCGATTTGCAAGTTCTTACACTCCACTCTGTCAACACTTACTCTACAGATATATTCCGCTTTCACCAATCCTCGAGGGGTTTGTGATTTTAAAGGAGAACCCGGATTACCAAGAGGATCACTAATCGCAATCTGAGCATCCATATGCCTTGCCGAAAGGCAAGTCTGATGGTTTATTTACTTCTGTTGGCAAAGTAGGATTATGGTTCCAGAAAATGTCTGCATTTGTGTACAGCGGGAGTTACTGTCAAATCAAATTAATGTAGATTATATTGCACCCTTCAAAACAAAAAACTATCACCCTTTTTTATTTGTGGAAAAAAGGGTACTGCAGATTTCTCCCCCAAAAGTTCCTTCTACCTGGGAATATTTATGGTTTCATAAATATATACATTTTTTTTCATTGCAGATCAATGGCTTGCACATATGTACTGCTGAAAGCAAAAGTGAGGCCTAAAAGAACGGAAACGAAAAAGAAATGGGCCCGTCCATGTATTGCAACACTTTACATCCATTGGTAGCATGATGGTTCATATGAGAATCTTTTAACCCATTGGCAACATGATGGTTCGTGTGAGAATCTTTTGACGATGGCTTTGGTTAGCTAGGCCTCGCACTATGTCTAAGCGGATAGATGTTACTCTCATTTGATTTCTCTATTTTTTGCCCGTTAGGGTACAATGCCCAGTTGGTTATACGGGCATTTGATTTTTTTTTTTTTTGCCCGTTTTATAAGTGACAAATGACATGATTCCGTGACGCCTGTGTAATGCTGCAGCTCGAGTAAGGTTGTTTATTTATTCACCCCGTTAAGTTGCTCTTCTAGGATTGAACCTGCGACCTAAAGGTTGTAGTAGTAACAACCTTCCATTTGGGTACAAAGCCCAGTTGGTAAAATCACGAAAACTTTATAAGGCGCTCTAGTTCAAGTACCAACTGTCATGCTCATCTCATTTGGATTATACTATCGGAAATTGTGTTTGCATGGACATTTCGGAATCTTGTACTAGAGCAAGGTTTAAAAATTGTTGAGTAGGCCGTATCGATTAGATATGAATCGGATAAATGGTCAGATGTGCCTTATACATGTCTAAACATGGGATCATATGGAGCACCTTTAGAGTGCCATGAAATATTTTGAAAATTACTATATGATAAGTAATTGAGATGAAATATTTGAAAATTTGGCATATTGGCCATCTGAGAATTCAGATTCATATAGGCTGAGAGCTTGAATCCTTTGAAAATGGGGTATGCACTCTTCTGGAAGCTGTTGCCCCAATTGATCCTGTCAATAGCTGATTCTCAAACTTTTAATTTCCCTTCCAAGTTCCAACTCTAGTCTTTTCACAGGATTGATTGGGTTAAAAGCTGAAAAAATGCAGCATATTTTTTATTGTTGATCATTTGAGCAGGAGATTGAACTTAGCACCAACTCTTTAAACAAAAGCAAAAGAGGAACACTGTCGAATGTGAAACAAACAATATCTTTCACCAAAAAATTTCAAGCTCTCAATCTTATCATATTTTAATTGTTGAGAGGCATAATAGGAAATTCCAAAGTGATACCTATAAAGAAAAAAAATCATGAAATATTGCTTGAGGTTGTTCAAATATGTTTATGAGATGCCAAAAATAAATCTTGTATGAAGGATTGAGATGCTGCAAGCATAAGTAGGATAGGTAAATGATGACCTAAAAGAAAATTGTTAGAAGGGACTGAAGAATTATTAGATGGGTTAAGGTTGCAATGGTGCTGACGATGATCATGATGATGGATGACTTCGTTTCTTTTTAACATTTGGACAGACGGGAGGTACTTTCAACATTGTTTGTCTAATCCATTGGGTGGTATTAGGTGCATAGGCTTGAGCACTAAGATAGCTGCTTGAGCCACCTGTTATATTTAAGCACGTCATTTTCCCATAGAAATGAGGAATTTTATTCTATTTCCCACGAATCAAAACCCGGTCAAGAATTACACAAGGTGCTTTGGTCATCTACACTGCACACACACACACACCCGGTTTGGGTCATTTAGAAAAGACGTATAAAATGCTCATATAGGAGGCCAGTTTTTGGTTTGACAGTTACTACCATAAGAGCTTTTAGGGTCGATTTGGATAAAAGCTTGGAAAATAGCGAATTCGAAATCTTATGAATCCCATAGATTCCTGTCGTTTTTGAGCTTATCAGAGTTCACAGGATACCTTCCTTTTTCACTGTTTGGAAAACCTTAATGGAAATAAAAATGCGAAAGGTTCTCATATCTAGGGCTCTCAATGGGTCTGGTTAGGGTTCAATATGGCCCTAACTTATTCGAGTCGGGTTCCCAATTTTTTCAGCCCAGCTCTAACCCAGGTTACGATGTACTCAGCCCAAGCCCGACCCTTACCGGGTGGGCCGGGCTTGGATGTTTTTCTGAGCTTTTTTCCGATTGTTTTTTTTTTAATAAAAGTTTGAAAAAGGTTAAAATTTTAATTAAATAATTATATTACCATTATAGTGGCTCAGGTACATGATTTTATTTAAATATTTTATTTTAATTTGTTGCACAATGATTATAACGGACAACGGTTGCTTGAAATTCTATTAACAAGTCATCCAAGTTGTGTAACTAAAAAATTATGCAACAGTTGCTTGAAAATAAATTAAGTCATCCAATTTTTCCAACTAAAAAAATGCATAAGGTTATTGCGCATTTGACTTAGATGCTCCAAGTTTAAACCGTTCAATGGTTTAATCTCAGGGCATTTAAGTAAATCATATTTAACTATATAAAAATATTATAATTTTAAAAAGATAAGTATTATATATATATATATATATATATATATATATATATATATATATATATAAAATAATCAGGCCGAGTAGGGGTCGGATGTTGCAACACTCAACCCAAATCCGGCCTGGATTTATCCGAATTGCAACATGCTTAGCCCAATCCGGATACTAAGTCGGGCTTGCTTAATAAAAAATACCACCTTTTTTCGGGCCAGATGCGGGCCAAAATCTAGGCTGGCCCGACCCATTGAGAGCCCTACTCATATCTTGAAGTTAACTACAAACAATCAAAGGTATAATGGTTCTCTTAAAATTATCATACTAACCTAAAAACCAATATATAAAAAAATTATTTCGTTCATTGGTGGTCCCAAACAACTTTGTAATGAAATATCAATACTAAACTGCTTATTCACCTCCATTGACTGATCGAGATACTCGTCCTCTATAAATCAAGGGGCTCCTTAATAATTTAAGTGTTGAGATAAAAATCTCAATAAGATGAATTTTTCCGGTTTTGGTGGAATTTTATTAAAATGCCCCTAAAATTAAATCGCAGGGCATCTTAATAAAATACCCTTTAATAAATATATAACTGGCTGATGTTACTACTTACTAACACACCAATTTATGTTATACCCACCTCACTCAAATAAGAGGATAAATCCATTGATTGCTTAAAATCAGATGGAGATCATTTTTCGTCCCAATCTTCCACACAATATATCTTGAGATCATATTCCTACTATCAAGCAATCAATCAGATGTTGATTCTACGGGCATACATTTCAAAAAGTGAAGGTGAAACACATTCGATGGTATGCTATGATGATGTACTCTTTAGGATGAGCGCCACAGGGGATCAAAATCTAACCATCAGATGGTAGGCCCATGGTCTCGAGTTCAATTGTGTGGAAGATGGGGATGAAAATTGATCTCCACCATCCGATTTGAAGGAGCCTTTAACTGATTTTTCCTCTGTTTATGTGAGGTGGCTGTAACATAAGGGGGTGTGATAGTAACACCAGCCTGTGTTTAATATTATATATTCTGCAAAGAAATCAAGCCGGGACCGATCCATTTGAAAGCCCTAATTAGAAGGACAAAGGAAAATTTTCATATTTCACAAGCAGTTTTCTAACGACTAGAATTTTAAAAAACAAGGGTCATCCTCGGAAAATTTTATGAAAAATATAATCCACAGGATTTTATTTCCCGCATCCTATTCCTTCCCAATTGGTTGGAAGGCGACAGAAAATGAAATCCAACCCCCGACCCCGCGTTTAACCTATATTCAAACAGACACTTATAAAGGAAAAATCAGAAAATGTTGCTCTAAAATTCATTTCACGTAGCTGAGTCTGTAAGTTGGTGGCAACCAGAATCAAATCGTACGTCTTGCTATTAAGGCCTTTACAAAGAGGTAGCATGATATAGACAGTGCGAACCCTCAAAAGCATCTGTTAGAAAGAAAGAACCATATGAGCACAGCAATGCTAAAGATTAAATAGGAATTTAACCAATTACCTGTGAAAACGATCACATACACATTAGATTCAATGAAGTTGTTGCAACAAGGTATGATAGCTACTAGGTGTGGAAACGGTAGCTGCTATCCAGTTACAGATGTATGTAGCATCCATTCAAATCGCTCAATGCATCTAAGTCAAAATAAATCAAGCACGGAATGTGTTAACGTAGCAAAGGGTGGCCAGCCCTACTGGGGCCACTGTACAAAAACTTATTTGTCATATATGTTTCCCAATATTGTGGGTTGAGGCATCTTCCCTTCCGTCAAGGGGAACCACCACCAATTCCACGCTCGTAATGTATCCACGTATATCGACATCAACAGTGAGCCCGGCATTTTCTACATGCACACCGAGCCAGTAGGGACCCCCTCTTGTTTATACACACAATCCACCTTTCCTCCACCGATTGTAAAACTCCAAGCAGCAGAATTAGGGTTATCCTTTCTCAGCTGTAGCTGTGCCAACCACGACATGATCAATTTCCATGTGGGATTTCAAAATTCCAAGCCACATCAATGCAGTTATCTAATAGTCATGGCAATTTTTCGCGCATGGTTGCTAAGGGGACGTGTCAGCACAACTATGCTGCTAAAAGCAAAAGAGTATAACCCCATGATACGTAGGTCCCATGACAGCTTAGCCGTTGTAGTGGAGTTTCTGATTTTGCGAACTCTGGCCCTGCTGTTGAGGAGTCTGTAGGTTTAGCGGCTGGGAGTTATACTGAGTAAATGGCTGGGAGTAGAGAGGATTCATCAGGCCCTGTAAAAGTTTAAACAGGTTCAGCTTGTATTTTCCTGTTCGTGCCTACAGTGTAAAATGGGTACCTGTAACTCTGTTCGTGCCTACAGGTTTACTGAAAGCGCCTATGTCCGAAACCCAGTGAACCTGTTGACTGCTTCGAATCAGAAGATGGAGATTGTTTTCACCCCAATCTTCCACAAAATGGATCTTGAGACCATGTGCATACCATCGGACGGTCTTTTTTTCCCACATGGCACAGATCCTAAAAGATGGCCTTAAAATCTCAAGGCGCACATCACCCTCAAACGTGATTTTAAAACTTTTTTTTGGGATTTGTGTGACATGGAATAAAAAACCGACAGTCTGATGGTAAGATATGGTCTCACGATCTGTTTGTAAAAGATTAGGGTGAAATACAATCTCTATCGTCTGATTTCAAGCAGTCAATGGGTTTCATTAGGTTTCGGACATTGGGGCTTTCAGCAAACCTGTATCTGTGGACAGAGGTACCCATGTAAAATTATCAAATAAATGAAGAATCAGTGAAAGTAATGAGACCTGTGATTGAAGAGGACCGGGTCCGGCCACACCAAAGTGGGTGTGAGAAGAATCATCCTGCGATGGGTCGTTGAAGCCCACTTGTGTAAATAGACCTTGTGATCCATGGGGCATGTAATCCTGTGTAGATTTTCAACATATAAAGCGAAGGGATAAACAAATAAGGGGAAAACATAAATTTCATTTTTGTTGATGGATGACAACTGCAATGCAAGAGAGCAATAAAAATGGGCCAAAAACATCCACAAACCTGAGATATAAAATCGTTCCCAGTACCCAAATGGGAATATCCAGCTTGGGAATTTTGGTTTAGAAAGCTTCCTGGGAACCCAGCTTGAGTTCCTTGTGTGACATAATCCACACCATATCCACTTTGAGAAGCCTGCAGATAAAACAAATATGTCGGAGAAGATATATTGCCAAGAAATTTCTTAGAGTCACAATGCAAACAGAGCAGCTCCGTAGGAAAGTAGAAATGCTAGCATAAATATGGAGAAGAGTTGGTGTAGAGTAACCAACCCATTCACTCTCAAGTAGGAACGAATCATTCTTCTACTAAAATAGTCAAACCATGGGAAGACTGCTATTTACAAGTGTGCAAATCTTTGAAAGTACAGGTTTTGAAAATTTGAGTTTTAATGTCAAAATATGTAGACTTGTACAGCTACTTACACTAATTTGACAAATTTTGCAGATTGTGTTTGAAATTTTCTCGACTTCACCAATTTTTTCCAAATTTTCCAATTGAAAATTTATCCCCAACTATATCACTGAGATTTAGTTAAAACTTCATAAGTAAATGAGGGAATATTTAATAAATTGAGCATTTTATATAATAATTTCATATAGATAACCTTGTGAGATATCATCCTGCATCACCTTAGCTCCACCAGAGCATGATACGTATTTGACTATCGGCAGAATTTTTTAATCATGGCACAAAGGACACATACCTTTTGATTTTAATTTTTTTTTTTTCCATTTAAATATAGAACACATGCATGACATCAGCCCAAACACATTGATAAATTCCCTAACTTTTAAGGAAGACATTTTTTCGACCCTATTTTTATTTATTTTTCCGATACAATATTTTCAAGTCAATTGCTGAATAGCCAGACAAAACCAACACCAAATCTATGGGATAAGGCAATGACGATGAAGGCGCAATCAATAGGTGACAATATTGTAACCTAGAGGTAGGGCTGTCAATGGGTTGGGTCAGGTCACAACCCGAGAACTTAACCCAACTCGAAAACCCGACCTTACCCGGTTAAAAAAAAAACCCCTATTTTTTAAATTTTGTAAGTACAACATAACATATGGGGTTGGGTCGGATCGACCCAACCCGCCAAATACCAGACCCGAAGGTCGGATCGTATGTCTCATGCCTGACCCAACCCGACAAGCCAATTTTATGTACCCGACCCGGTAAAATATCGGGTCAGGTATTGGGTCAACACGACCCATTGACAGCCCTACCTAGAGGTCGCAGGTTCCATCCCAGCTTTCCCACCAAAAGAAAGTGAATCATGAATCTTTGAAGATCTCCAACATCACACAATTCCAGCCATTTTACAGCTTGTTGATCATTCTGAAGCAACATTACCAAAAGTGTGGTACAAATGCAGGTATGAGTATGTGCCCGTGGAGAACCAACCCCCTTTAAACCAAGATACTAAATTTAATTATTTTATCTCCCCAGAATTTTTTTACAAAATGATATTACAAAATTAAACCAAAATGTTGGACCTTATCTAAAAGAAGCATCAAGAAGCAGGAGGGGTGTGGGAAATAATAGAAAAATAATCTGCTTTAGGACGCAGGGCATCTGAGTAGAAGATTGTGAAACTGTCAAAAGAGTATAAAACATAAAGTAATCACTATTCACTACTACCTTATCAAGTGCCTACAATATGTTTAACATATACCTCCATAACACATGGCTGTAGCCCAGGTACACACAGTGGGTACAAGTACAGAGTGGGTACAGTTCGAAATGTTGGACACTGGAAAGCACTTATTTGGAGTATTTCGGGTACATGTTTGTTAAATTAGTAAAATATGAAATTTTGATGGCAAATCCATTTTCTATTCATCTAAATATAATTTTATTATAACCTGTTGCAGTGAGGGACAAAAATATCCAGGTTTTTATTAGGAAAAACAGCAATGACGGTGCTAGTTGTAATGGAAGGATGAATCAAATAACTCAAGCTTCGATAAGCAAATTTATTTAAAATTTAAACACATTTTTTTTTATTATCAGTAAAATTAAACACAATCCAAAGAAAGAAAAAATCCATTCTTGTAGCTAACAAGCTACTGCCAACGCTCCTTATCATGTACGAATAATATGTAACACTTATAGAGTCTGACATTTGGGGTGTGCCTCACGCATGATTCGAGTGTATCAGAGATAGGTAAATGCATATTCAGATTCCATGTATCATGGATTTAACCCAAACAAGGAACAATACCCACATAAGAATGATTCTACCCAAAAGAAGAAAAAAAATCGTATGGGAGTTCTGGTCCTTAGAGCCAACGACTGGATATGCTCGGCTTGCCGTAACGTCAAATTCAAAAGTAGGGCTATATGTCATCGCTACAGCTGTTCTTCGCCGAGGGGTCAAGGGTATTGTGGTTAAAAGGGACGAGGAACACATCCCTAGGATGAGCTCCAAGAACCAGATGGCCTTTAATGGTCCCAAAATGAAAGATTTGTCGCTAGGATGGTCCAATGCGGGTAGGAGATTCCATAGGGCCTCAAATCTCTTTCCTCGAAACGAGGGGCCACCTAACAGATGGCGCCTTGGCGTTTCGTTTGCTGATGTTGTAAAGGAGGGCCCATGACAAAACCTACCCAGATCCATAGGAGGTACCTTCCCCGAGGCTACTGTCGTCTGTCGCAGAACTCCAAGAGGAGCTTATGGACCCCCCACCCCCCGCTTTCGGGAGCTCGTTTCAATGCCCTCTCTCTCTCGACAGCCCTAACTTTCCATCCCTAAACCATAAACTAAGAGACTAATGGGTTGTTCTTTATTCTTTTAAAGACACCATATATCCATTTCACATTTACAAGTGGTTACAAAAAAAGGGGGCGTTACATGAAAGACCAGCAGTATCGGCCATTTCCAACACAAAATCTCTTCTGCGGTGCACTTCACCGACTATTGCGAAGGAAACCTGCTCCAAAAAGATATTCTTCATTGACGATATACTGGCTGAATGTAGCAGCTGGTTACCTGATGTGAACGAACTTCAGATCCATCGATGGAACGGTGGGATCTGGATCCGTCTTTTCGGCCTCCCCCTCCACGCATGGACCACGGAGTTTCTCCGAATGATCGGTGAACGATGAGGCAACATCATCCTCGTCGACAAAAGTACCGATGACATGTGGAAGACCAGTTACACCCGAATCCTGGTGGTCGTCAACCGATGGGAGACTTTCTAGATCGTGCGAGATCTGCCTCAATGGCTAAAAGTATAGGATCTTCATAGAAGTGGAGTTGATGGAAAGGGTGGTCCTCCCTCGTCAACCGCACGACATAGCCGAGCGGTCCGAGGTTCCCAACAAAGACATACTCGGTGGTTCCATAGAAAAATGTTTGTCGGAGGTCCACCCATTATGGGACGGCGTAGACCTGGCTGGTGTGTGGTGGCCTCCCTCTACCTCGGAGGGGGTGCTCGGCCTCATATTCGTCTCTCCATCAGGGGCACTCTCGACGGCAGGAGATCCTTGCCGACGAAGTGAGATCATCAGTGACCATTCTCTTCTTGATCTTGCAAATAAGGGGCTTGAAGAAGGGGAGGTCGAGATTTGGGCCGATGAACAGGAGGATCTGCTAATTCAAATGGATGCCAAGGACCGGAGGGAGATCGTATGTTCCTCGCTGGAGTTTTCCCACCCTCGGCCGACGATCTGTCTCCCGCCAGTGGATCTGATGAGGGATGATCTCTTACCACCCATGGATCTGACGACTGAGATGAACTCCAACCTAATGAACAACAGTTCAAATTTTATGTTGGTGAACTGTCTCTGCTGAGAGGTTTTGAGGTTAGCGGTTTTGCAAATCCCTGGGACCCGATGTCCATTGAGGTGACACATGGCTTTAAGAAGACCAGTGGCAGTATCCACTTGAGGGGCATTAGCGACTTTTCAACAATGAGGAAACCTCTAGTAGCTTTGGACGCGATGGATATGAATTCATGCATGGTTTCCATAAAGCCGCCCACGGTTTTGATGGCCGGTTTGGAATTTCTAATCCCGTATAAGGCTGGCAGTTTGACATGTGTCTTATGCCTTGGTCTTTTAGGCCTAGTGGGGCATCCCTCAGTTTACACCGACATGTGGACACTAATTATCCAGTACCTCTTATCGACGGGCTTTGTCTACAAACCGGCCCATCCTTCGGCCTTTCTCTCCTTGTTGGGGAACTTGGAGCCCTTCTTCTCCCTGTGATGCCCATTCTGATGGCAGATCCCATCCCATGTGTTCTCCCCGCTTCCCGGGGATGGGTACACATGCTACCACTGTTTCGCTTCCTTTATTATCCCTTCCCACTGAGGAGCTTTCTTCAACTTCGAATACGCCTTCCTCTTGGGAGCTACTTGATGTTTCTGGGATTCCCTCGTCTTCATCAGACTTCTTGCGGGACGTTCTCCCTATTCGATCCTTGAGATTCAATGCTAAGGGATACTGACGAGGACGCCACATACATGGACATTGAATTCGGACCACACCGGATTCAAACCACATCAATTCTACCGGCGTCGAAAGAAACGTAGAGGAAGCACTGTAGCTTCAAGGGAGAAAAGGAGGCTGAAACTGTTGTCAAGTGATAACATCCACAACGTGCTGTGAATAGTGCCATAGCGCGCTGTCCCACAAAGTGCTGTGAACAATACCACAGCGCGCTGTGCCACACAGCGTGCTGTGAACAGTGCCACAGCGCGCCGTGGACGGCTCCATCCAGTGACGGGAATTTTCTTTTTGCAAAAAAAACTTGCCTTTTTAGTCTTTTATTGTTTTAGGACTATTTTTTATTTCGAATTAATTATTGGTGGCCTATATAAAGAGGCTTGTAAACACTTTATTTAGTTATTGAATATTTTGAATGCTTTATGCTTGAATATTCTTCTTCCCGAGATGGGTTTGGTGTGAGACCAAGGGAGTGATTCCCATCTATTCTCTCTTGCTCTTTTATTTTCTTTGCTATATATTTTCCCAGTCTTTCTCTTATAATCCATTGCCCATATTGAATCCCTAATCCAAAACCCAAAACCTATTTCCATCAAAACCCTGGTTTTCATCCGAGCCATCAAAGTTACCCAATTCTACAACCCTAGTTCGAACCTGTAAATCTACATTGGATCGAAGACGAACGCCCAAGCCTGGAAAAGCTAGAGTCCTATCTCTAGGCCCGATTCCACCTCAAATCTAACGGGACTTGCACATCGAATTGGACACCCTATTCGGATCTCGCGTAATTTACCTACCGGAATTCTACGAACCCGAAGGTATCGTGATAGTTTTGAGATTAATCTTGAATTAATTTTATTTGATTTCGGCAAATCGCATCAAAATCATATTCACGCATTTTAGGGTCCCCGTCCCGCGTCAGATACTGGGTAGAATGCTTGTCGTGCGAATATCCTGGTTCTCATTGTGAAGTTTCTTCTTCTCACGACAGTGATCGCGGCTCGGACTTAGACGCGATCATCTCTTTTGGTACAGACCATGACATGTCCTTCACGGGCTTTGATGACATGCACTAAGGAAAATTTTTCAGTCCATTACGAAAGGGCGTTTTCATTCCTCTGCGTCCACGTGGAAAAAAATTCAAGTCTAGGGAGTTAACGAGATTGGAGTGGGGCATGTCCGACGGGAGAGGGTCTGGGGTCCGTTGAGACTCTCCATGTCTTTGGGTTGGTCAATTCTCGTCGTTATGAAGATCCTATCTTGGAACGTGAGGAGCATTTGTAAGCTCAGGAAGAGACCTACGGTGAAGCAAATTTTATCCCCCAATTTGACGATCATCACCCTGCAAGAAACTAAATGGGGGTCGTGTGATCAGCCCAAAGTGGCTTCTGTTCTAGGCGGCAATAGATGGGATTGGATTGGTGTGGATTCAGTGGGGGCGTCGGGTGGGATTCTTCTCGCATGGAATTTGCTTCTTCTACAGAAGGAAGACGAAGAAATCGGGAGGTTTTCCACCTCGGTTAAATTGGTGAATAAGGATAATGGTGAGAGATGGACCTTCACAGGAGTTTATGGCCCTATCGACGCTGGCTGCAAAGAGGATTTCTAGCTTGAATTTGCTGTTGCGAGCCGATGGGATGTGCCGTGGTGTGTGGGAGGTGATTTCAATGCTATCAGACATTCATACGAGACATCTGGGGGTCCTCCGAATAGGTCTGACATGGCTAATCTCAACTCTTTCATCCATGATTGGGCCCTCGTTGATTTGTCGCTGCTGGGGGCTCACTTTACTTAGTCCAATCTTCATAGAGTGGCCTCTTTTATTCGCCTGGATCGAGTCTTGGTGTCAACTAACTGGCTTGGTACTTTCCCTCATGCCTCCCTCACAGGTCTTGCTAGGGCGGTCTCAGACCACAGATCGCTTCTTCTAAACTGCGGTCCTATGGGAAGAGGCCTTTCTCCTTTCAAGTTCGAAAATCAGTGGCTCCTAAACGACGATTTTAGATCAAGGATCCCGATCTGGTGGCAAGAATATAACCCTTGCGGCTCGACTGTGTTCCGCCTGACATCCAAGTTGAGATATCTAAAGGACCGCATTAAATTTTGGAATATAAATGTTTTTGGATTGTCTCACGTTTGGAAGTCAACTATTTTGGACAGGCTCAAGGAGCTGGACTTATTGGAAGAAGACAGGGAGTCAGGGACCTATTTGAATCCGAGAAGGACGAAATACTAAATCTCAAGATTAGGCTCAGTGAGAGGAGTCTCCAAGAAGAGATGAGTTAGAAACAAAAGTCCAAAGTTTATTGGTTGAAGGTAGGGATAACAATACCAAATATTTCCACGCGATGGCTATCGCAAGATCCAAGAAAATTCTTTTGACTAGAATTGTGGCGAACGGTGTAAAGATCTCTAATCAGAGCAAATCAAACTTCAGACAATTGAATTCTATCAGACATTGTACCAAGATGAAGGATGGACTAGACCCCAAATGGATGGCCTCACTTTCCCTACCATCAGCCCGGTAGACAGCCTTAACTTGGAGAATCCGTTCTCCGAAGCTGAAATCTGGGCAGCCATTAAGTCTAGTGGCAAAAACAAATCCCCGGGCCCCGATGGTTTTAATATGGAATTTTTTTGTTAGCTTTTGGGCCATTCTTAAAATCGATATTCTTGAATTCTTAAAAGAGTTTCACTCCCGGGCGGAAGTTTGCAAAAGCCTAAATTCAACCTTCCTTACCCTTATCCCCAAGAAAGAAGGTGCAGCTGATTTGTGTGATTTTCGGCCCACTAGTCTGATTAACTGCCTCTACAAAATTCTGGCAAAGCTGCTCTTTAACCGCCTTAAACCAATAGTGGGAATCTATCATTTCTGAAACTCAAGGAGCTCTTGTTCAAGGTCGCCAACTCATGGATATGGCAATCATTGCACATGAGGTTGTTCATTCGGGCACATTCCAGCCACTAGCCAGCTTTTGTTTGGAAGGTCAATATGGAGAAGGCGTATAACCGAGTCAACTGGGATTGCCTGGACTATATGCTGCTTCGTTTCGGTTTCAGTGATACTTGGAGGAAGTGGATGAAAGTTTGCGTCACCACTCCGTTCTCAATGATCGTTAATGGTTCTCCAACGAGATATTTCAAAAGTTCGCGAGGCTTAAGACAGGGAGACCCCCTTTCCCCGCTTCTCTTTAACTTAGTTGGTGAGGCTTTGGAAGCCCTCATCTCCAAGTCTCAGGAGTTGAACCGGATTTCAGGCATACGGTGGCTGCGCCGTCACTCACCTTCAATATGCTGATGATACTATTCTCTTCGACAGAGCCAATCAGGACGAGATATCAGCCTTTGCTAACATCCTTTCGGTATACGAAGCGATATCTGGGCAAAGGGTTAACCTGCTAAAATTCACGGTTTCTGAAATTTATACCAATCATTCGAACGCTAAGATTCTGGCGAACATGGTTTCCTGCACCCTTTCCTCCCTCCCTATTACTTATCTGGGCCTCCCATTGGGGACAGGCAAACCTAGAGCTAGTGATTGGGATTCCGTCGTTCAGAGATTACAAAGGAAGCTAGCCCATGGATCAAAATATCGTCCAATACCGATACGTATCGGACGATACGTATCGGTATCGGAGGTGGACGATACGGTACATTAAATGTACCGTATCGCCCATTTATATGGCTAATATCGGACGATACATTCAATGTATCGTCCGGTATGTTACTGTTCCGGTACGTATCGTCCGATACATACCGGTTTTCAGCCCGGACGATACATACCGGAAAACCGGCATTTTGATCCTTGAGCTAGCCACATGGAAGGGCAAATTCCTCAATACCGGGGGACGTCTGCAGCTGCTGAACTCGGTCATTGCCAATCTTCCTATCTTCTTTATGTCTACTTTCAAATGTCTTATGGAAGTTATTCGCACGCTAGAGAAAATTGAATGAGATTTTACATGGGAAGACTCAGGTATGGAGAAAAAATGCCACTTGGTAGCTTGGGACGTGTGCCAACTACCTAAATGTGTTGGACTTGGCATCCGTAACCTCCATCGTACCAATTTAGCGCTGCTCGGCAAATAGTTATGGCAGGCAGTGTCCAATTGGAACAAAACAGACTATGGGTCTCTATTCTTCTTCATACATATGGTGGTTTGCCGGGAGCTTGGGGGATCAATGTCTTTCGAACTAGGCACGTGTCTGCCTGGTGGAAAGAGATATCCTCTATTTGGACGGAATTCACACGATAGGTTCGTTTCAACTGCTGCGATGGGTCTCGGATTTCCTTTTGGGAAGACCTATAGCTTCTTTTCTACCCGCTAAAATATGTGTTCCCTTTGATCTTCAACGTGTCTTCTTCCCCAGAGGGTATGATTGCGGATTTCCTCTCGGAGAATGGGAATGTCGTGGTCTCAGATGTCACCACAAGGAGGGCTCTGAGAGACAAAGAGGTAGAACAGTTCCAAGACCTGCTGTCTTTCCTTTATGGCTCTGCCAAAAATCAGCAAGGCCGCACTTCAAGAACTTGGTTGGCAAGCAAAAAAAGGAGACTTTTCGAAAAAATCTTTCTACCGAGCCCTTACGGGTAGGCCGCTAATTAGAGCCAATTAGGCCATTATCTGGAAAGCTCTGATCCCACCAAAGGTTAAATTCTTCACATGGACGGCGGTAAGAGCATCATAACGATGGACAGCTGACCACGCGCGGCAAAGACCTTCCGAATAGATGCCCGATGTGTCTCACCTCAGAAGAGTCCATCCCTCACCTGCTTATTCACTACCGCGTCGCCACGAAAGTATGGGGTATTATTTTGAAATTTTTTTACCTCAGCTGGGTTCCCCCAGAGAACCTGTATGAGTTTCTTCTTTCCTGGAACGGACTGAAGTGGGAAGGTCCCCAAGGTGCTTTCTCGAGGGTGGGAGTGTATGTTGTTGTATGGAACTCATGGCTTGAAAGGAACGCGCGGGTCTTCCACCGTAAAAGGCATTTGATTGGCTCCAATATGAGTCTAATTAAAGACAGTGCCACTGGGTCCTATTAGATAAATATGTGGGGCAGGGTAGTGGTGATTTCTGTATGTGAGATTTTTAGCTCTAATTCGTGATTTTTTTTGGGTTCCAAGGTGGCTTTGGGGTGTTGTGTTAGCCCTTTTTTTGGCCATCTTACTTTCTTTTGCTTTTTGTGCTTCTTTGTATGTTTTCCAGCTCCTCGCTAGCTCTTTTGTAATATATCCCGTCTTACCAACCAAAAAAAAAAAGAATGATTCTAACCTCCTATTAGATAAATATGTGGGGCAGGGAAGTGGTGATTTCTGTATGTGAGATTTTTAGCTCTAATTTATGGTTTTTTTGAGGTTCCGAGGTGGCTTTGGGGGTGTTGTGTTAGCCATTTTTTTGGCCATCTTGCTTTCTTTTGCCTTTAGTGCTTCTTTGTATGTTTTCCAGCTCCTCACTGGCTCTTTTTAAATATATCCTCTCTTACCAATCAAAAAAAAAAAAGGAATGATTCTAACCACCTATTCAGACAATGACCTATTGGCTAGGCAGCTCTATTCAGAGAATGTAACTATGTGAACCATATTGTGACATACAACTACAAACATTAAAAAGGGTAAAAATTACACCCTGGTATTCATTTAAACAAGAATTGCAAAACTGAAGACATAAAATTGCACCTGTATTAAAATAAAAAAAATATACTGTTGTGTCATGACAGAAAAAAGGACGGCAAAGAAAACTTGTACCTGTGTGGAAAAGTCTGCAACATTATATGCAACGTGCGAACCCTGGCTTTTGAAATCATCACCTAGGAAATCCTGACAAATGATGCAAAAATATACCATCAAGCAACAAAAGCCAAGAAGATCATCCCAAGAGATGAACAATGAAAAACTACAGGCATCAGATATACCTGAGACATGCCCCCCATCGAAAAGCCTTCACGGAATGGCTGGCTTAGACCTTGAACTGGCATCTGTCAAACATAACAGAGTATTCAGCACCCAACTGCATTCATAAGGAACAGGTGGTAGAAAAAGAAAAGAAGACCAGCGAACCTGAGTCATGAGTCCAGTTTGAGAAAATGGACCCGCCACAGATGGCTGGCTATTTGGATTGTCTAGATGAGGGAAATTGAAAGCGGTGCCCACACCACCTAGAGCTTGCTGGGAACCTTGCTGGTGTGAGAGATGGCCTCCAATGGGGCCACCAGCATTACCACGACCAGCCCCAAAACCCCTACTTCCAGCCTGTGGCACCTGAGGAACAGCACCAATGGGTCCGTGAACAGCTCCCCGAGTTGGAATTGCATATGGTTGCGAGTGTGGGCCACCAGGGAAAGGTGGAAGAGGGATTCGCGTCACAGGAAATCCAGCTGGGTGAACACCTGGTTTATGGGTACCATTGGGGCCCCCAAAAGGCATATAGGAATGACCTGGATTTGTTAGAGGAAAAAATCTCTTTTTAGTAAGTAGCAATGATGTTATTGCAAAAACGACTAATAACTACAGCTGTTTAGAAAGCATCAGTAGTATCAAAACGTACAAATGTGCAAAGATTCCTCCTGTTAGCATATTCATATAAGCATGAACTCTGCTGCTAACTATATTTAGCAGTTTATCTACACCTTATATCTTTGCCGCTAAAGTGACATGCAATAAGCTAAATACAATACCAATAAGCTAAAGTGACATGCAATAAGCTAATACATACCTTTAGTGCGGCTGCCTCTTTTATCAACATTTGGGCTTGATACACCAACGGAGACGAAGTTATCATTAGGCACAATACCAGGCCCACTGCCAAAGAAGAGCCTGCGGTCGTTGTATATCTATTTTACACAAAGAATGAGTCATCAGATTACATTAACAATTATTCTCAATCACTAGTTATTTCCAACATAGCACATTAAAAAATGAGAGGAAGGGGAGAAAATAGATAAAATGGTAAGCATTCAGATAGATAGATTACCTTCTTAGGCTTTTGAAACTGGACCATACTCTGCTTCAAGTTATTTAGAGGTCCTTCTACTAAGCACTCATGTTCCTAATGAGATAGGTATCAAATTCAGCAACCATTATTTAATATCTTTAACAACCAAAAGCTCGTCCAGTAAAAATAAATGCCTCATCATCCAAGTTAAAATTAAAAAATGACAGCAGCCCAAGCAACTAACCTGAGCATGTAGTGATTACAACACAGGTAAAAACAAAAGTACATTTTTTAACTTTCCCAGTGATTTTTTTTGTTTCCATTTTGAAAAGATTAAATTTTATTAAAGACAAGTAATACAACTAAAGAAGCAAATTTGGTTCTCCAATACAAAATGTCGAAACAAAATGCCAAGCCGTCCATTCTCTCCCCGCAACTATGTTAGCATTAAACTTTGAATAAGCAGTAAAGAAACATGAACAACTTCTTTTCCTAATATTCACTGATCAAACGTAACCAGACTGGAAAATGAGAAGCACAACATACCTTGTAGTGAGTCAATAAACTGTTCCATAAAGGCTGTTTGCTTAAGACTTTAGGATTTCCTAGAATAACGATGCCGTAACGAGCTCGAGTCAGCGCAACATTCAGCCTGCGAGGATCATTAAGGAATCCAATGCCCTGAAGACAAACATTGCAAGGTCAAAATCAGGATGTCAAGTTGTCATAAAACCTAAAGTAACACAAAATATATAAGGTCAAAAAAAAATCTAACATAGTTTTATTGTGAAGGTAGAATATGATAGAGCAACATTTATAGAAAAATAATTTGCACATCAAAAGTTTATATCAAAGTATATTTACTGGAAGCACCCTTATCAAATTATATTGCCCTACGACCTACATATATGTTGGACGTCTAGTTTAGTTCCTCAAGGCCTTCATGCTAGTTGGTGATCATCTCTAGAAAGAAAGACAAATTTCAATATGGCCGAGTATTGTACATAATCAAAAACAATTTTGTACGTCCAATAAATCTACGTGAATGCCAATTAACAAGAGAAATGCTTACATACGCACCAGTCCCTTCTCATGGTTTGAAGTAGTGAAAATCTGAAATTAAAATTTTTAGACTCACCGATCCAAGTGTTGTTCAAATTTTCTAGAAGATAAAATTAAGAAATAAATAAAGAACAATCTCTCCTCAACATCTAAAACCATTGTGCCATGACATCCGTATGCAACGGAGCATAAGCAAGCAGCATGCTAAAACTCAGTTAGCCTTCATTGAATAAGTATTCAGCTAAGGAACAACATCTATTTTGTTAATAACTATATAAAAAAATTCTTGGTGTCCCATCTTTAACTTCTCAATCCCAATTTAGTAGCTGACTGTGGCCAATAACATGAAACATGAATGTTATAGTAATTTAATCTTACTGAGTCGGAGTATGAACTACGAGCATAACTAATTTATTATATAACTTTTACTGAAAGTGATGTAGAAAAAGGAGGCAGGAAGAAGCTAAAAGTGACAGAAGAAACTAGCTGCAGAAAATAGTTTAGCTGAAGGACCGGAAATCCAACCTGATGCTCGTTGCTCCTTACACAAGACAAAATAATGTAATCTTTCTCCCTTCCCTGGAATGAATCGACACTTGCAACCTGCAAAGAACAGTCAAACAAGTTGCAACAAGTCCCCACTAAGAAAATGCAATTGAGATATAGTATCTCTCAAGTCTGAATGTAACCTCAATTTCCTTATAAAGTTGCTGTCTGAGAGCACCATTTCTTGACATATAATTTACAATATATGCTCGTTGCCCTTCATATGGTGTAATAACTCCAATCTGTTCAATGTGAAGATAGACATAAATATAAAAGACTCAAAAAAATATTAAAAACAATTAAAGGGTACGAAGTAATGCAGCTGAACATAAGATAAAGCATACCTGACTAGGAATAACACCACTCCTCAAGAAAGTAGTTACAATCTTTTCCACATTTGCAGCTTCGGTCCTATTCAGATAAGATGTTCCACTAGCGCTAATCTCCTCTTGTCCCATCTACGGAAGCAATTGCATTAGTTAGATGAAGAAGCACGCAGTACCGACATAAGAATTTGCAACTTTATAACTATGATCAAGAATACCTGAACATAAAAGAACATGGGACGGTTTGGCACAGGCCAAGGAAAATCTATACCAGAGGATTGCCTTTCATTGATGGTCACTCCATTCTGAAGTGTACCTTCGTAGAAGCTGTTAGAAGGAAACTCTGACAGGCAAGGATGCATGCGGTATTGAACCTGCAACCATGAGCATTGAGTTGAGTATAAACGATAAATGTGTTTCCAAAGCATAGATGCAGTATAATAATAATCATAAGCACTGAATCCTATTATGACATTCGAAAAATCTTTTGGAAAGGACATTTATCTTGCCCCACCAAAAGAGGTTAAGTCTTGCTCATGATGAAAAGATAAATAAAAAAATTCTGGCATGAGGATGCATATTTAACACTTCGAGAATCGTGAAAGTGTAGTGAAATTTCCTTCACACTCAATCTAGTACACCTTATAACAAAGAACACCTCGAATATAACACAACATCTTTATCCCAGTTCAACAAAAACTTGTAAGAAATTCTATTTTATCATTCAGTTGTCACGCCTAGTTTTTGTTTGTAACTTCATATTTGAATACCTCATCTTCATCATACTCCATTTCTAGCTGTCTTCTCATCTTACCAAAATTTTATTAACCTCTCTACAAACAAAAAGGAATGAATATCTCCTTTGAGCACATGGATGAAATTCACGGCGGCATCTTCAATTTCCGTACGCTCATCCACAGGAATCCCATACTTTCAAAATAAGTGTTCCTTATCTAACATTAGCCGCACAATGAAAGAATTTGGTGATCATGTCAACTTCTCAGAGCTACCATACACAGGATTTTTTACTCTTATTGGACTCCACAAGTCATTCCTATCAATTGTGCCTCTCTTCCTTAAAAGATCAAGGGCCCTTATGTCTTGCAAAATAGTTTTTTCTTATGTACCAGCTCATTGAACATATTTGTATTCAACTCTATTATTCCCCATTTAAGTTCAGCGTAAACTTAAAGCCTACCTTATCATTACATACCTAAGTGAAGAAAACTGCGTATCAATCCAACCAAACATTATTAGTATGCAATGACATAAGAACCATAAACACTGTTTTATTCCAGCAATCATACGAAACTCTTGGTTATTTGACCAAATACATGACATTATATGCAGGTGTAGAAAAATGGGTTCTATACCATTCATTAAACTGGATAAGATTGTGTAGTCACAGTTATACAATCCCCCCTCCAAACCCCAAAAAACACGTGTATTCACACTAGAAACTCAATAAACTTAGAACACCACGAAGACCACACAGACGACGCTGAAGTTTGGGATCCTTCATACTATAGGACGTTGCTATAATCCGTATGAAACAATCATCCATCAATTCAATCTTAGGTGAAAGTGTAAAACTAAAAACTCTACATCATATTCACCATAAAACTTGCAAGTCATCCCATATAACAAGCTGGACTCCAGGTCAGAATTCTTTCCAGGCAACCGTCCATCCAAAAAAATAGGACTCTAGGTGGGGACCAGAACTCTCCACAGCCTGTTTTAGGCTGTGTTTGGCAAAGCTCTTTGGAGTAGTAGAAAAGAGCAGCTACTGCTCTTTGTTGTTGCAAATGAATACGGGGAGAGAGAAGAATTGAAGGATTTTTTTTATCCTTCAATTCTTCTCTCTCTCCCCATATTCATTAGGAACAACAAAGAGCAGTAGCTGCTCTTTTCTACTCTCCCAAAGAGCAATGCCAAACACAGCCTTATTCTCTAGTATCACTCACCCTAGGCATCAACGGGTTATAGAAAGACATAACCATGAAAGCACCCTTGCATGCAAGCACCAATATCTTCTTCCAATCCTTCTCTCTCCCCACATTTCTTTGCAATATCAAAGAGCAGCTGCTGCTCTTTTCTACTCTCCCAAAGAGCAATGCCAAACACAACCTTATTCTCTAGTATCACTCACCCTAGGCATCAACAGGTTATAGAAAGACATAACCATGAAAGCACCCTTGCATGTAAGCACCAATATCTTCGTCATCCTCGATCAAGTTAGGGGAGGCATCATACACCTGAGCCAATAAATCTGTCATACTGTCAGTTTCCTCCTTGAGATTTCCTCTCCCCACGGTGACCAAAGACCACATTTCGGATTTGCACACCTTGATCAATTGCAATATCATAAATGCTGCTGAAACTAACATTAAGGCTGATTTCCCAATTACCGTTCCTGCCAAAACTGAATTATGCCTCCATCACCCCATTCAAACTTTACACATTGCATAACGCTCTCCCTAACTAAACACACTCCTCTCTATCCAATATTCCAAACCACCTAAGAACTGCAAAAATGAGCACAAACCACAAACTTTATGCTCGTATATTCGCCAGTCTTATTCTAGCTAGTTCAAAGGTTAATTAAAGAAATTATTATTATTATTATTGTTATTTTTTTTTTGAGAAAATCACAAATTATATTTAAAATGACGCAAAAAAACGTACAACAAGAAGCGTACCTTGGCGGGTAGTAAGATACTACCCAACAGCAAAAAACGCGTAAAAAACCCCAAAAGTCACTCACACCTTACCCTGCAGGCTAGATGATACAGGACCAAGACCGAGAGAAACAGGCCCCTAAGCTCATCGCAAACCCATCAAGCCCCGAAGCTCCATCCTCCTCCCTACATACAGCAATCCTCCCATAACCTGAGAAAGTGCTTAAGCTCCTCACTGAATGCCATACTCTTGCACGCGTTCCAGCTTACGACAATATCTCTAATATCTCTGATAATCAGCGAAAAAGGTCTAGCCTTGCGATTAAAAATTCTGTTGTTTCTTTCCAACCAGATTGCCTAGAGCGCCGCGTAAACTGTTAGCGGCCACAACTCTTTCCTCGGGTCCTCGAGCTTAATCTCTCTCCACATTTTCATCATTTAGATCGGTCACCGCGAAGTCACCCATTCTATTTTGAAGATTTTAAATAAGTTGCTCCAAATAGATCGCGCGAACAAGCAATGAAGGAAAATGTGATCCACTGATTCCATCCCCCTCATGCAGAGCATGTATTTATTAATCACCGGAATATTTCTTCTGATACGTTGATCCCTCGTCAGGATTTTCCTTTTAGCAACCAGCCACACGAAAAACTTAATTTTTGGTGGCATCTTAATCTTCCAAAACCCGTCCCACGAAGTATTCTTCACGATCCCTCCGTCTCTCTCATTATTTTATTATGCTCATCTGGTATAAATACTAAAGACTAAGGATGAAAAAAAAGTATTCCCAAATTTTCTAGTACAAGGACACATACTGAATAATTTATTGGTATTTTCTTACAGGTTACCACAAATAGAGTATTATATCATGGGAACAATGTTCCCACTTCCCAATTGGTCACAAGTGAGGATTCTCCCTTTTAGAAACATCCATGAAAAAACTTGCACCCTAGAGGGTGTGGGTCCCAAATTTTATACCAAGAAATGCTAATTTTTGAGTTGATCAAACTTCACTCATGCAGGATCAGGCAAGTTTGTTGAGGCCAACATGTAAGAGCAATCCTTTTTTAGACCCGTCTTGAGATTCTGCACTTCTGACCTCCTTTATATAGAACTCTTTAATTTCTACAAATTATATCTATATATCATAAATATTAGAACTAAGGAACTGAGAATGATTGTAAAGTCCAAATAATATGCCTCGAGATCCATATGAATTTATATACGACAATATATTTTTTCAAAGGAACAAAGAAAAAAGTGGAACCATAGGAACCATGAAAGCACCTGCAACCTAAACGGTTTCACACCAAGGATCACAAGGCGCTCAAAAAGAGACTGCGCAAGCCCAGCACGAGCAGCCTTCTTGCACATAATGACTGGGCCAAGCTGGCAATGATCACCAACTAGAACAACCTAATCCAAGGAAAAGGTATCATTAAAAGCAGGTGCATATCGTGATATAGCACAAATATACATGCATAAATTTCTATCACAAATTACCTGCTTCACCCCTAGAACCAAGGGAATAAGGCACTCAGGCTCTGTTGCCTGCGTAGACTCATCAATAAGAACCTGAAAAAAAAAAATTATTGTATCAGCCCTCAAAGAAACAAGAAAAGATTACACAAGTACCATCTCTCATATTTTCTGTTAGAGGCAACTCTCAACCTGTCGAAACCTAAAATTCGCCAAACGAGGATCTCCAGCACCAACGCACGTGCAACAAATGACGTCAGCACTCTGAGATATCTCCCTCTCAGTTGCTCGTTTCAAAGCTTTGTACTTCTTTTCATCACCGCTTGACAATTCTCCTGTAAAATTTCATCTAACAGATTCTATTACCAGAAATTTAATTGTTTATGAAATCACATTATAACGACACAGACAAGTTAAATGACTTTTCTTTCAAGGTCCCAAAATTGATTTTAATTCTAAAGAGTAAAGACTCATATTGACATTGATATCGATGCATCGATAGGCCGAAAGAGAGAGAGAGAGAGAGAGAGAGGGAGAGAGAGCATGCTGACGTGTACACGCGCACATAATCCTATCTATACTAAGCCAATGCCAGAATAATTGATAGAAGATCCTGAAGTCCCAGCTAGGTAGCTAAAAATAACCATTTATTAAGAAGCAAATAAAACGTATAAACGACCTTTATGTCATCAGTCTTGTTAGGAGTTTAGTATTGTATGTTTGTGTGTGTAGTATAGTTGTTGCATGCAGTAAAATGGTGGGGTGTTTGTGACAGTAGTAATATATTATTAGCAGTCACGTTCATAACACTTTTACTTCACTTTACTTCACTCAAATGCACTTAAGTGTTAACCTGAACTTGATGAGACTTTTACTTTTACCCGCAGTTGTAATTTTTCTTCACTCTTAATTTAGAGGCCGTTTCCCTTTTAAGCTATTTGATGCGGAATTTAGATTCGTATGTTCGGATTGTGGCAGGGTCAAATGAAGAAAGTCAACAAAGAAGAAGTGGACCCATAAAAGGGCTTTCAAACTGGCCGTGAAGCAAAGTTGGGCAGACAAAGGAGCACGAGTCTCAGCCTAAACTCGCTCAAGCAACAATGGCTCCTGCTTGAGTGAGATTGACGACGAGCTGAGCGAAAACTTTCTGCTCGAGCGACATCGGTTCCCGCTCAAGCGAGCATCAACAGAAAGTTTGGCGTGGGCACTTTGAAGATCCGCTCGAGCGACCTTACACGGAGGCGTTTAATTGTCACTCGAAAATTTAGGTTTTAATTTCCTTTTAGAGTAGGAGTCTTTCTAATTTCGATTACATGTATAGTTATTTGCCTATATAAAGGCATTGTAAATACAATTTTAAGAGATTGATAATTAATAAAATTGAGAGTTGCTTTGTGCAAACCTTAGAGAGCTTGTGAAGAGTTTTCACCCGAAAGAGCGAATCTTTCAAAACTCGAGTGAATCTTCATTTTATCGTGCGCTTGGTGCGAAGCCAACGTACATCCTTGGTGTGAATCCTTAGAACCCTATCTTTTTCTTTTGTCCTTTTAATTATTGTTAGGGTTTTAGTGTTTGTCCTGCATAAAATTGGTATCAGAGCAAGTTCAAACCCTCGGCAAGTGGATTGGCAAAGTCATAGGTAAAGATCAAATTCTCGAAGCCCTTTGAGATTTGAACGAGTACATGGTCTCCATGAGGACGTTCGTGAAACGGTGGAACATTCCGATCGTGCGTCAAAAGATGGCGAAGGTGGAAAACTTATAATGCAATGAGAAAGGAAGGTCATCCGATCAACATAGTTCCATATTCACACATATGTCACTTCTCAACAATGTTTACTGCGAGTTGCTAAGGTCGGGTCAAATAGTGGTTGCATGGCATGAGGATATCAATACGATAATTATCAAAGCTTTTATACACGATTTATCTGAAGACGTATTGGCAATGATTCAAGTTTTGAGACCAAAGGTTACAAATTTCGTCTTCACAACCGCATTGATGAGACAACCTTTATAGGTTAGAGTTCCCCTACCCGCACCCGTGGTAATACCTATACCGGAGGAAGATATTGTACCCACGGTAAATCCGAGTACTTCCATCCCTAGGGAAGACCCGATTGATGAGGCCGTTTGACGATCCCGAAACCGTTGAAGAGCCTGAGAGCGTTGAAGCACGAGTATCTGCAATTAGCCCTACCAAGCCCGAGACCATTGAAAAATTCGAGATCGATGAAGAGCAATTATTTGCAATAAAGCCTATCCATCCCATGGTCCACAGGTTCCAAGATCGTATTGGTCGTGTACCAACGCACGTTCAGATTGGAGTAACAAAGTCGAATCGGATCTCGTCCGAGTCAAATCCGGTTTACTTGTCCAAGTGGCGTCCGATCAAGGTTCCCAAATATTGTTTTTAACCTCCACGAAAAAGATCAATTTCGGACAAAGTTCGAGGTCGAACTTTTTCAAAGGGAGATTGATGCGGAATTTAGATCCGCATGTTTGGATCGTGGTTGGGTCAAACGAAGAAAGTCAACAAGGAAGAAGTGGACCCATAAATGGGCTTTCAAACAGGTCGTGAAGCAAAGTTGGGCCGGCAAGGGAGCACGAGTCTCTGCCCAAACTCGCTCGAACGACGCCTACACTCACTCGAGCGACATCGGTTCCTGCTCGAGCGAGAATCAACATAAGTTAGGCGTGGAGACTTTGAAGACCCGCTCGAGCGACCTTGTACAGAGGCGTTTAATTGTCACTCGAAAATTTAGGTTTTAGTTTCCTTTAAAGGCATTGTATATACAATTTTAAGAGATTGATGATTAATGAAATTGAGAGTTGTTTTGTGCAAACCTTAGAGAGCTTATGAAGAGTTTTCACCCGAAAGGGTGAATCTTTCAAAACTCGAGGAGCGAATCTTTGTTTTATCGTGCGCTTGGTTCGAAGCCGACGCACGTCCTTGGTGTGAAGCCTTGGAACCCTATCTTTCTATTTTGTCATTTTAATTATTGTCAGCATTTTAGCATTTATCCTGCATCACTATTCACCTATTTTTCTCTCTCATATATGCTTCACTCTGCCGATATTAAAAAATATGCATATCACCTTCTCTATTTCTCAAATCCTAAACCTAATATCTCTTACCTAATAACACTAAACTGACCCTAGTCCCACATCTTTTACTCCAGTTGGCAATAGAGCTTCGGCACTCCTACACCCATGCATGTGAAGCACTCTTTGCTGTAATCAGCATGTGACTGCTGAAGTCAGTCCTAGGTCAGGTCGAGTTCGGGTTCGGGTCAAGAAACTAGGACCCGTAGCTGACCCGTTTAAACGGGTAAGGACTTCAACCTAACCAGACCAGAAAGGTTGGAAATCTAAACCCAAACCTGACCCCATATTGAGTCGGGTAGCATGACCTGGCGGGTGGACCCAACCCATTTTGATGCAGCAAACAGTAGGAGTCTCAACAAGCAAATGTAAAGATGATTGGTATCAAGACATCAAACCACACCTTGTTCATCTTTCAATTGTTGGAGCTTATGTAGTTCGCTCTTTTCAGATGTATCAAGATGGCGGACCTGCAACAAAATATTTACAGATTCAGATGTGGGTAACAATTTCAAAGAGCACCAGATTGCACCTAAGTTCACCTTATGGAAACTACTATAAAATATCAACCAACCAACAGACCTGATAGTGCAGTGTTAAATGCTCAACAGGAGAGCTTACAGCTTCTCTTGATTTGGCACACAGCCTGACAACCTGCAAATTGCCCAAAATGTCAAAGCAAATAAAATTAGAATCCTCACATACAATCAATTCATATAGCAGCTCAATATCAACAAATGACAAATATATTAAGAAAACTGATGATCATGCAAGAAGCATCAGCAACTAAAGTTAAAATGAAATGGAGGGGAAGTAAAGGAATAACAAGGATGGCCAACAACTACAAAGAACTCCTTGGAGATTAGTATCTAATATCTAGTAAAGCAATGACTTGGCTGTGGTTCTTAGCATCATTCCATCGCATCAAACTGGAGTCTAACATGCTCACCAATTCTCAAGCTAGAAGAGTCCTTAGAGATTTGCTATTATAGGATAATTAGGCCTCATTTTAAAATTATTTTGGTGTTCCCGCAAAAATTTTCTCAAGCAATGTTTTCCCAAAACAATAGCTGAAGTAACATGTTCATATCAAATACAGCAAAGATGGACCTTGCCAGAAAACTATGGTGTATAGATACTTCTAAATGAGTACAATACAATAAATCTAATCGCATCACTTCAGACACTCCATGGATAATGTGGCACCACTATATTTGTTTCTTTTGGGTTTTGTTCAAACCAAAGCTTAACACTACACATTTACCAGAGGTCAATGGATCGGGTCAGAACATCCAGACTGTCTAAAACCTCCAGTCCCTTGACATAACCTGACGGGTAGTGAGAGACTACTCGAAAAATAAGAAAAAACTGGACCCCCCACTCGAAGACCCAAACTAAAGCAGCGCATTGTCACGGGGTCACTCTTCTAGCAGTGTCAGCCCGTGCGGCACCTAATGCCCGATGCGCTAAGTCAGCCTACCTCTGATACCAACTGTCACGGGGGCGTCCTTCGACGCACCATCAACCCGCGCGGTGCCTCGCTACCGCATGCAACGAAGTCAACCAATCTCTTCATCAGCTCTTATACAGGAACTCTCCCTCGTGGTTACCTTCTTTTCAAGGCCTACCATCCGATGTATCGTGCCCCTTACGGCACGCTCGCTTGCACCACTGTTCCATACTTGACCTGCTCAAGCTTCACCCTGTGCACTGCACTAGTACCTCGCTTCGCAACAGTATTGGCATGCAGCTTCGCATGCCGTCATGTCTTGCTCGCATACCGAACCAAGCCTACAGTCGTGTGACTACCTCATGCTACCGTGCTCAACGGAGTCCCACGCAACCCTCATGCTATCGTGCTATACTGAGTCTCATGCATCGCTCGTGAAGTTGCCCAGCAGTATGCACCGCGAAGTGTAGTCCGGGGCCATACTTCAACCTCACCTTGGGTGCCACACGGCATCGCTGCGACAACGTCCTAGGCCCACCCTTTCAAGCCTAGGAGACACTTGCGCCCCCTCTGGCAACGCAAGGCCCCGTGTGGAAGGCATTCTCCAACACCTCTCCCACATAGATGGTCCAAACACCATCTATGGGTAAACAACTAAATGACCCCAAACACGTTGGTTTGACATACCCCCATGGCACACGTCTTCTGCACGTGGCACACAGTGTCAAGTCCCAACCAACACGCCCATGACTCCCTGCATCGTCCTCCCATGCGACCGTGTCGTGTCCTCGCAGCACGACCACGTCGTGAGGCCCTCCTGGCCCCATGTCGCGTGCCCTCCTGGCACCACATGTCATGTTGTCCCGGCACCAAGATGTCGCTCTTGGCACTACATCGCGTGCCCCAGGGACCAAGTCACCACTGCCTCTACGCGGAGTACAAGCGGCTTGAGTGGCACTATGGATGGCCCGAGTAGCCACGTTGCGTACCTCCGTCACAACATGCTACCCAAGACAAGTAACAACTAGCGAGAGGGTTAAGAGTTCAAAAGCAGAGTATCCCATTCATTCAGAAAGCATAGGTCCCCATATTTGTTCCCTTGTGTCAAATACGAATCTAGCAAAGCACAAAGTCCCTGGCAGATATATCCACAAATTTGAACAGGAAACCGATTCTGTGAAAAACCATGTTGCTTCTTTCCAACCAGATCGCCCAAATCACAGCATAGACTCTAATATTCCACAAATCCCTTTACGTCCTCAAACTGAACCCCGTCCCACTGTATAAGAAGCATCTCCACTTTCTCCGGGAAAACCCAACTGATATCTCCACATTCATGTCTAAGGCTTTCATACTCCTCTTTGCAAGATATGGTAAGGAAAAAAAATTTCTAAGTGGTAGAAGTGCACTAGTACCTCCTTTTTGCCATCATTAAAAAAGGAATAGGTGTTTTCTTGTGTACGTGTCACTAGGGGTGTACATTGGTCGGGCGGATAGGTTTGTCAATTGAAAACCTCCAGGCCCTTGATTTGACCAGACTGACTTCTTGCATACTTCAAAGCCCAGCCCAACCCGAGTCAAAAGCCAGATTAGAAGGCCCAAAACCCGACTGTTTAAGTCGGACCTGCAACCTAAATTCCTGCACCTTACAAAGGATTTCATACTCCTCTTTGTAAGATTTGGGTAAGGAAACCTTTTCTAAGTGAGAGTAGTACGTAGTACGGTAGTAGTACCACTTTTTTGCCATCATTAACGAAGGAATAGGTGCTTTTCTTCCATTTGTATATAGTGTCATAATCTTATTGGCAAGGATGGTCAAGAAACATGCGGCATGCACAATAAGGACCACATCACTAAGGCTTCATGGGTAGGATCGAGTCCAAATCGGGGACTCCCAACACCCGATCCACACACAAATCGGCTCTAGAATAGGAACCAGATCCTACCCATTGTGGAATCAAGTTGGGACCCAGTAAATATGTGACCCCTTCCAAATCTGGGTCCGAGTCATGCAAGATCCATACTTAACCCATTAATAAGCATGTTCAAGTCTAGGTTGTGATCGACTTCTGGGGTTCAGGTTCATTATATGTAATTAAAAACAAATCAAGCTAAAATATTTTGAATAACATCACATGACCGCCTTTAACCATATTATGCCATGACCTCGGCCAAACCTGACCCATACGCCAGGTCAGAAATCCCAAAATCCGCAAATTAAGAATGCTTTCATACTCCTATTTGCAAGATTTGGGTAAGGAAACCTTCTATGTACGACCCGAATTTTCTACACAAAAATTCGTGTCATAGGCAAGCAATGGTTTACTCAATATGATGGTAATTTATTGGAGAAAACACAAGCCATTAAAAAAAAACAATATTATAAAAACATTAATCGAATTACTTACTAAACTGAAACAAACAATTTTAACATCCATAAATGAAAATACTAATCTAACAATACCACTGGTGACGGTCGTACGTCACACAAACAGTGGTACTAACATCCATATACAATGGTTTAATCAATATGATGGTAATTTATTAGAGAAAACACAAGCCATTTAAAAAAAAAAACAATATTATAAAAACATTAATCGAATTACTTACTAAACTGAAACAAATAATTTTAACATCCATAAATGAAAATACTAATCTAACAATACCACCGGTGACGGTCGTACGTCACACAAACAGTGGTACTAACATCCATATACGCAAAAATCAATAAATAAATATTCTGAAGCAAATTTATTAAGTCCTTTCAAGTCTAAATCAAGGAACTCTGACTAAAGATAAAACTCCTCAGGTGAGAGATCTTCCTCATCTTCAGACACGAAATCAGGATGCTCTTCCAACTCAAGATCCTTGTCAACGTTTGTACCTGCGATACATAGTGTCGGGGTGAGCTAAAAATCCACACGCTTAGTAGAGAGGAGTTAATTACCCTCCATGACTTGAAACATTTAATTAACCAATATAGACAAAATCTATAGAATTAATATGACGATAATTTAGAGATAAATATATCATAAAACATGGGAAAGCTTGCAAAATTCGTGATTATGAGATACGAGATTTTCAAGGGCTATGTGTCTACAATTCTACACATAATTTATTTATTACAAAATTAGAGTGCCTTCATAATTCGTGAAACATACCCATGAGAAATAGGCTAATCCCAGTGACCCATGTCTTGTATTTCTTTCATGACTTAAATATTAACTTAAAGTAATGTTCGCACATATTCGGTGCTAAAACTAAAGTAATATTTATACCGATGGGGATCCTATCCATCATCGCCTATGGACAATATTCATGATTAGCCATAGCCACTACTCATTGAGGTGATTCGTGCTTGGTCCATATCGTGACATGATAGAACCCTATATAAAATCGAAAATCACACATGCATAATGATTGCTTGTCTTTAGCGTACATATATTTATAATCCTTGACTCGCCTTGCCTTGTCGTAAATTTGTGTTGTGTCTATTTTATCCATGTCTTAAATGACATTTAAATCCGTGTCTATTTATATCCATATCGTGAATTCGTGTTGTATCTTTTTCTTATTTCGATCATGATGCGCACTTTATGTTTGATAATCATGTGGTAGACATAATACCATAAAAATAAACCAAATCTTGCTAACATGTTTGATCATTCGTGACCACAGAAATTTAACTTACCCTTCTACAAAATAATTCTACAGTTACAATGCAATCGAATTAGGGCCTAGTTAGTCACAAATTTATTTTTATGATTCATGTTAGAATCAGATAATTCTAACTGTCAGATGGGTAGATCATAAAAAGTTTAGAAGGGTGATCATACAAAAAATTTCATTATTCTACTCATATGGGTGTCGGATCAAGGGTCAAATGTGAATTTGCAGAACACTTAGACAAAAATCAGATGCAAGAATTTACTGTGCAGATCTTAAAGTAGGCATCTTGGGGTCGATTTTCAAGGTGACTAGAGACCGATTCACTCTTGGATGTTTGAATAGTTTTGGTAGAAGGCATTGCCCTCTACATCACCTTTTTGATGGCACATCCATTAGAGGTCTATAAAAATTTCTACAGTTACGTAAAGTTAGGAAAAAATCCAAATTGGTCTGAAACGAAATTTCAGCATCAACTTTCACTTTTTATGCTAGATTAATTTTTTTTCTTTCAAGCAATAACCATCACATAAATAGAAACTAACATGTATACCCTAGTATACATGAAATTAGTTACTTAAACAAATTATAACGTGGAGATTAACAATCAATGATGTTACACATTCAAACATGACTAATTAAATAAATGGGTCGAAGCTAAGGAATGATGGCCTTAAGGCACAATTTATTGTTCGAGCATACCAATTAATCGAATGAGTCGAAGTAAAAAAGAATAATTAAATTCCTCCTACCTCGAGTCCTAACGTCACAAGAAAAATTGTTGATGGTGGTGTCCGGCGATGTGGCTTCAACGGTGGATCAATGTGGTGATCGGTTAGACGCGAGAAGAAGAGTACAACAACAATGGTGATGTCATGATGTTGTTAGAGAAAAAGAGAATGATAGAGAATGGGGGCTTGGGCGTTCGGGCTGCTCGAATTGTAGAGGAACGAGAGAGACGAAACAGAGAATCGGCTGCTATGTAGAGAGAAGACGAGAGAGAAGAATAGCAAGTTGGATTCTATTAAAAGAATAGCAAGAATAGTTGTTGTGCATGGATGTTGTTGTTAGAGAAAAAGAGAATGATAGAGAATGGGGGCTTAGGCGTTCGGGCTGCTCGGATTGTAGAGAAACTAGAGAGACGAAACAGAGAATCGGCTGCTATGTAGAGAGAAGACGAGAGAGAAGAATAGCAAGTTGGATTCTATTAAAAGAATAGCAAGAATAGTTGTTGTGCATGGATGTTATTAATATTCTAGAGAGACGCCTAAGAAAGGGAGAGTGAGAGAGTAAGACGTTCGGAAGTTGTGGTTTAGTCGTATAAGGAGATATGAGTTGTTATGGTTTGGTCGTATAAGGAGGTATGGGCCAATTGGAAAGTCAACACTTTAAAAGAAAGAGTCCCAAGACTATTATTTTATTAATATGGCTTCGAATTCGGGTGCCATCTTGCACTTAATTCAAACTTTCTTTTTTTTAAATGAAAGTTGAGTTTGACTTTATCGAGATTCTAGAGAGAGAATGGGTACCACGATTTGGGTTGCTAAGAATGGTTAGATCCACACAGTTGATGAGGTGTCATTCTTCAAAAGGAAGTACAAGAGGTGGGTACTCCACACGTGGAGTGTAACTAAAATAGAAAGACAAAGATGTGTTAGCTACCGTGTTTTGGGCACTGACACTAAGTCTAATGGCACTCTCATCGAGTACCACACGTCCATGATAGGAGTATTTCTACATATATGTACTTATATGTGTATAAACTTATTTATTTGTTTATTCACTATTTATTTGTTTAATCACTATTTATTTGTTTATTCACCATTCATATATATGTTTATTTTCTTTTAAGTTATTTGTATCCATCATAAAGTGAAACCCAATTATATTGATTGAAAAGTAGGCTCGAACTTGGTTCGGGCTCAGGGTTCGAGTCGTGTGCAACACACACACTTCACATAAGAGTTCAAGTTTCAAATTAACTCAAGTTTGGAATTGGTTTCAGATTAGTGCGTGGGTGCATTTACCCACTAAAATAGGTGGGCCAGAGGCCACGTCACATGGGTCAAATGTTTGACTTGGGTCCAATCAGTCAAAATGTCGCATTCTCGTCAAAGGTCAACGATTCAACATTAGCAAAGATAACGGTCGTTACATTCTCCCCTCCTTATAAGAATTTCGTCCTCAAATTTTGCGTACTTTATTTAAAGAGGTGCGGATATTCATCGTGAATCTCTTTCTCGCGCTCCCAGGTAACCTAATGATTCTGCCACCTCACAAGTACAATAAAATTAAACCATTGCATGCCTATGACATGAATGTTAACGGCACGGATTTTCGTGTAGAAAATTCGAATCGTTACAATTGGTATCAGAGCCAAGGCTTTAGGTTTTCATTGGGACTTGGGTAGATTTGTTGAGTTGTCAGTACTGAATTTATAATTTTCCATGAACATGCCATAATGCCTCGTACGAGACCTATTGCTAACCTAGTAAATGACGATGGGGTAGCATCTGCCTAAGGGGTTTATTAGACCTAGTGTTTATCCATGAGGAGCCCCCGTCCTATTCGTCAAAAAGAAAGACGGTTCTATGAGGCTATGCATAGATTATCGTCAGTTGAATAAATTGACGATCAAGAACCGTTATCCGCCCCCTCGCATTGATGATCTCTTTGATCAACTCCATGGAGCATAATTTTTCTCAAAGATAGACTTGAGGTCAGGCTACCACCAATTGAAGGTTAAGGCCAAAGATGTTTCAAAAACCGCTTTTCGCACTAGATATGATCACTATGAATTTCTAATAATGCCTTTTAGTTTGACAAACGCCCCAGCATCGTTCATGAATTTGATGAATCGAGTGTTCAAACTATGTCTCGACCAATTTGAGGTTGTCTTCGTAGATGGCATTCTCATTTATTCAAAGCCAAGGGAAGATCATGAGCAGCATTTGCGCACCACACTTCAGACACTTCGGGATCATCAGCTTTATGAAAAGCTAAGTGTGATTTTTGGCTAGAATAAGTCAGTTTCTTGGGGCACATCATTTCTGAGGCAGGCGTAACTGTTGATCCTGCTAAAATTGAAGCCATCATAAAGTGGGAACAACCAAAGACAGTAACCGAAGTACAAAATTTTCTGAGCCTAACTGGTTACTATAGAAGATTCATTGAAGGTTTTTCCAAACTTGTAGCACCACTTACTCAACTCACAAGGAAAAACACAAAATTTAAATGGAATGATTCATGTGAAGAGAGCTTTCAAGAGCTTAAGAAGAAATTAACTTCGCACCAGTTCTTGCTATACCATCAGGCAGTGGAGGCTTTGTGGTATTCAGTGATGTATCACACAATGGTTTGGGTTATGTACTAAATCAACATGAAAAGGTCATCGCTTATGGCTCTCATCAACTCAAGGACCACGAAAGAACAATCCGACTCTTGACTTAGAGTTTGCAGCCGTCATTTTTGCCTTAAAGATTTGGAGGCACTATCTCTAGAGAGAGACATTTGAAATTCTCACTGATCATAAAAGTTTGAAATACCTCTTTACTCAAAAAAATTTGAACATGAGACAACAGAGGTGGATGGTGTTTCTCAAGGACTAAGATTGCTCCATCTAATACCACCCTAGGAAAGCTAATGTGGTGGCGAACGCACTAGGTCAGAAGTCGTATGCTCAACTGTTCAATCTCGTCACAAGGATCCATCAATGGCGATTAGTTGAAGATATCTCTCTTTATGATATGAAATTTAATATTAAGGATTCAGGGGCCTTAATGGCTAATATTTCTATTTGACCGACGAACTTTGATAACATCCGAGAACTTCAGATGACTAATGAGGATCTTATGGCCATCAGACGGGATCTAATTAGTGGTAGTAGATCTGATTTCTCTATCAGAGAGGATGATTCCTTACTTTTTAGAGGTCGACTTTGTGTGTCAGCCGATACACAGCTTCGACGCCTGATTCTTGATGAAGCACACAAGTCAAAGTATACTATTCACTCCGGATGTACTAAAATGTATAAGAACCTAAGGAAAAGCTTTTGGTGGAGAGGATTGAAGAAAGAAATAGCATAATATATATCAAAATGCCTGATGTGCCAATAGGTGAAAGTTGACAATCAAAATCCCTCTGGATTGTTACAGCCTTTACATATTCATGAACGGAATTGGGAGAATATCTCCATGGATTTCATCCTTGGATTGCCGAAAATATTGAAAGGGTACAATGCAATTTGAGTTGTCATTGACCGATTAACCAAATCCGCTCATTTTCAACCTTATTGTACGAAGCATACCGCTAGCCAACTTGCCGAATTATATGTCAGAGAAATCGTTAGACTACACGGTATTCAGGTTAACATTGTCTCGGATAGAGACCCATTGTACACGTCAAAGTTTTGGAAACGATTCCAAGAAGGAATGGGTTCGAGACTAGACTTTAGCTCTGCTTTTCACCCTCAAGACAGATGGCCAGACAAAAAGGATGAATCAAATTATCGAGGACATGCTCCCGGCATGCATGTTGGACTTTCAAGAATCATGGGACAAACATCTACCATTGATTGAGTTTGCTTACAACAATAGTTACCAAATCAAAATGCCTCCATTTGAGGCGCTTTATGGTCGAAAAAGTAAATCTCCACTCAATTGGGAAGAGGCTGGAGAAAGATTTTTGTTAAGCCCAGAGCTTATTGAAAGCACAACCGAGGCAATTAGGGTAAATTCGTGAAAGATTAAAGATCGCACAAACCAGACAAAAGAGCTATGCAGACTTAAAAAGAACGAATATCGAGTTTCAGGTAATTTGATGAATTATTCATTTTATTTTTCCTATTATTGTATGCCTCATTATGACAATGCACTCCTTGCAAAAAGGGGATAATGTCTTCATCACGATCTCACCTACCAAAGGTGTTAAGCAATTTGGAAAATGTGAGAATGTGAGAAGCTAAGTCCACGTTATGTTGGGCCCTTTGAGATTTTGGACCGAGTCGGCGAAGTCGCTTATCGATTGCCTTACCTCCTCAACTTTCGAGCATACATAACGTCTTCCACGTGTCCATGTTGAGAAGGCACTTTGAAAGACCCGACTCATGTTTTGGACTATCAGCCTATCGAACTCCACAAAGATATGCCTGTAGCTGAGGAGCCGATGCAAATCCTTGACCAAAAAGAGCAAATTTTGCATACCAAACGGATCCCGCTCATACTTATGAGATGACAGAATCATTCTTCTGATGGGGCTACCTGGGAGCACAAGACAAATATTTGCGATGAATATCCGCACCTCTTTGAATAAGGTACGTAAATTTCGAGGACAAAATTCTTATAAGGAGGGGAGAATGTAGCGACTGTTATCTTTGCTAACGTTGAATCGTTGACCTTTGACGAGAATGCAACCTTTTGACTAATTGGACCCAAGTCAAACATTTGACCCATGTGACGTGGCCTCTGGCTCACCTATTTTAATTGGGTAAATGCACCCACACACTAATCTAAAACCAATTCCAAACTCGAGCATTAATTGGAAACTCGAACCCTTACGTGAAGTGTGCGTTGCACACGACTCGAACCCCGAGCCCGAACCAAGTTCGAGCCTACTTTTCAATCAATATAATTGAATTTCACTTTATTATAGATACAAACAACTTAAAAGAAAATAAACATATATATATATATATGGATGGTCATAGATGTGTACACAATAGCGAATTAGTCTCGTGGGCAACACTCGACCCAAACTTTTCTTAATATATATAATAAATAGTAAATAAACAAATAAATAAGTTTATACACATAAGTACATATATGTAGAAATACTCATATCATGGAAGTATGGACGTGTGGTAATAGACGAGAGTGCCATGAGACTTGGTGTCAGTGCCCAACACGGTAGCTAACACACCTTTGTCTTTCTATTTTAGTTACACTCCACGTGTGGAGCACCCACCTCTTTTACTCCCTTTTGAAGAATGACACCTTATCAACTGTGTAGATCTAACCATTCTTAGCAACCCAAACCGTGGTACCCATTCTCTCTCTCTCTAGAATCTTGATAAAGTCAAACTCAACTTTCCTTTTTTTTTTTTAAAGAAAGTTTGAATTCGGTGCAAGATGGCACCCGAATTCAAAGTCTATATGTTGCCAAGGCAACTTGCCATATTAATAGATTAATAATAGAATAATAGTCTTGGGACTCTTTCTTTTTAAAGTGTTGACTTTCCAATTAGCCCATTCCTTCCATACCTCCCTATATGACCAAACCACATCAACTCATATCTCCTTATACGACTAAACCACAACAACTTCCGAACGTCTTACTCTCTCTCTCCCTTTCTCAAATGTCTCTCTCTCTAGAATATTAATAAAATCCATGCACAACTATTCTTGCTATTCTTTTACTCTCTCTCTCTCTCTCTTGTCTTCTCTCTACATAGCAGTCGATTCTATGTTTCGTCTCTCTTTCTTCTACAATCCGAGTAGCCCAAGCAGCCCAAACGCCCAAGCCCCCATTCTCTCTTTCTCTAAACATCACGGCAGCACCATTGTTGTCATACTCTTCTTCTCGCGTCCAACCGAGCAACACATCAATCCACCATTGAAGCCACATTGCCGGACACCACCATCAACAATATTTCTTGCGATGTTAGGACCCAAGGTAGGGGGAATTTAATTATTCTTTTTACTTCGACTCATTAGATTAATTGGTATGCTCGAGCAGTAAATTGTGCCATAAACCCATCATTCCTTAGCTTCGGCCCATTTATTTAATTAGTCATGTTTGAATGTGTAACATCATTGATTGTTAATCTTCACGTTATAATTTATTTAAATAGCTAATTTCATGTATACTAGGACATACGTGTTAGTTCTTATTTATGTGATGGCTATACTCGTGAAAGCAAAAAATTAATCTAGCATAAAAAGTGGAGGATGATGCTGAAATTTCGTTTCAGACTAGTTTGGACTTTTTCCTAGCTTCATGTAACCGTAGAATTTTTATAGACCTCCAATAAATGTGCCGTCAAAAAAGGTAATGTAGAGGGTAATACCCTCTACCAAAACTATTCAAACATCCGAGAGTGAATCAGTCTCTAGTCACCTTGAAAATCGACCCAAGATGCTTACTTTAAAATCTGCACAGTAAATTCCTGCATCTGATTTCTAAGTGGTCTGCAAATTCACTTTTGACCCTTGATCCGACACCCATATGAGTAGAATCACGAAAAATTTTGTATGATCACCCCTCCCAACTTTTTATGATCTACACATCTCACGGTTAGAATTCTCTGGTTCTAACATGAATCATAAAAATTAATTTGTGACTAATTAGGCCTTAATTCGATCGGATTGCATCGTAACTGTGAAATTATTTGTACATGGGGAAGTCACATTTATGTGGTCACAAATGATCAAAACATGTTAGCAAGATTTGGATTATTCCTTTCATATTATGTCTACCACATGATTATTAAACATAAAGTGTGCGTCATGAAATAAGAAAAAGATACAACACAAATTCACGACATGGATATAAATAGGCACGGATTTAAATGTCATTTAAGACATGGATAAAATAGACACGGGACGAATTTACAACAAGGCAAGGCAAGACAAGTCAAGGATTATAAATATATGTACATTAAAGACAAACAATCATTCTGTATGTGAGATTTTCGATTTTAAATAGGATCTGATCATGTCATGTCACGACACGAACCAAGCACAAGTCACCTCAATGAGTAGAGGCTACGGATTCCCATCAGTATAATATTACTTTAGTTTTAACACCTAATATGTGCGAACATTTCTTTTAAGTTAGTGATTAAGTCATGCAAGAAATACAAGACATGGGTCACTGGGATTTGTCTATTTCTTACAGGTATGTTTCACGAATTATGAAGGCACTCTAATTTTGTAATAAATAAATTATGTGTAGAATTATAGACACATAGCCCTTGAAAATCTCTATCTCATAATCACGAATTTTGCATGTTTTCCCATGTCTTATGATATATTTATCTCTAAATTATCATCATATTAATTCGATAGATTTTGTGTATATCGGTTAATTAAATGTTTGAAGTCATGGGGGGTAATTAATTCCTCCTTACTGAGCATGTGGATTTTTAGTTCACCCAGACATTATGTATCGCAGGTACAGACGTTGACAAGGATCTTGAGTTAGAAGAGGATCATGATTTCGTGCCTGAAGACGAGAAAGATCTCCCAATGGAAGAATTTTATCCTTAGTGAGAGTTCTTTGATTTAGACTTGAAACGACTTAATAAATTTTCTTTAGAATATTTATTTACTGATTTTTGCGTATATGGATGTAAGTACCACTATTTGTGTGACGTACCGCCGTCACCAGTGGTATTGTTGGATTAGTATTTTCATTTATGGATGTTAAAATTATCTATTTCAGTTTAGTAAGTAATTCGATTAGTGTTTTTATAATTTTTTTTTTTTTTAAATGGCTCGTGTTTTCTCTAATAAATTACTATCATATTAGGATTAAGCCATTGCATGCCTATGACACGAATGTTAACGGCACGGATTTTCGTGTATAAAATTCGGGTCGTTCCATCCAAAGTCGTATTAGTACCACTTTTTTGCCATCAAATTCGGGTCGTTACATTCTTCCCTTTGTGTACAGTGTCGTAATCTTATTGCGAAGGATGTTCAACCAACATGTGACATGTGTCATAAGGGGTTGACACATGTCATTAATGAGCGAGTTCAGGTCCAGGTTGGGTTCGCTTCCAGGGTTCAAGTTCAGTATATGTAATATTAAATGAATCAACCTAAAATATATTTAATAATAACACCGACCACCGTTAAACAGAATATGTGATGAACGCCACTTCTTAGGCCAAGTGGCACCTGGCTTTGAGCAATCCAAGTCATCAAAATGGTTGTTCATACATCAAACTAAAGTGGCCTAAAAAACTCTCATTGGAGAATTTGAACAACCCGATCAATGCATTAAAATATCAGCGATTGTTCCTATTTTTAGAACGGTTGAAATTATGGTGCACCAATTGAATGGTTAGAATCATCTACTGGCATGATTTTTTGTTCAAACACGTGTCAATGATGAACTGAGTTGGCTGCTTAGATTGATCAAACAAATGTGCCACGTGGCCTGAAGTGGACAGTCATGGCTCAATCTGTTTGCAGTCATAGTAGTCCACCTCAAATATGTTTTTAATATAGATGACAAAAGTATTTTTTAGAGTTAGGATGACATAACTAATAGAAACTCCAAAAGAGAACAATTTTTAACTTCTTATATTATAGAGTAGAAAATAAACAACATTCCCCTATCAGTTACTTAAGGGTGGCTCACACATTTAAGTTTTTCATGATATTTTTAATCCATTTTCCAATTAAATTAATTAAAAAAAAAATTGTTATTAGATTTTGATGTATGTAGTGTGGAAAGCTTGGAATTGTAGATGAGATGATAAAGTTACTTTATTTTTTATTTTTTATTTTTTATTTTTATCAGTAATAAGGATTATATAAAAACCAGCAAGGCGCTGAAGCCGTATACAATCACGACAGAAAATAAAAAAAACAGCAGTCCTGTACCTAAGAACAAAGACTACAAAAATCCCCTAAAATCCCCTCGGGTCGCTCCGCTTAACCGGGGTCGGTCCCAAAGAAAATTGGATCTGCTATCCCCATTCCCTCCACGCATTCCCCATAAAGTGACGAGCTCTAAGACCGCCCTGAGAACCATGCCGACAGGTTTGGACTTGTCTTCGAAAATTTTGCGGTTCCTCTCGCACCATAAGCACCACAACACCGCAAACATCGCTACCTCCAAGCTTTCCTATCCCTCTCTTTCACTGTCACCGCTTCCCAGCTGATCAAGAGCGAGTAAGGAGACTGAGGCATCGTCCATGACATGCCGAAAGCTTTAAAAATGGCTCCCCACACCTCATGAGCCACACGGCAGTGAAGTAAGAGATGTGCCGCCGACTCCTCCCCAGTCGAGCACATAATGCACATCGTGGGGACGTCCTTCCCCCTACGAATCAGCTGGTCCCTGGTAAGTATTTTGTCCATACACACCGTCCAAACGAAGAACCTGATCTTGAGCGGAATAGGTTCCTTCCACAGCCATCTACCATCAAACCTGATAAGCGGGCGGCGCGAATATCATCAGTATAAAGCTTTGACGTTGAACTTCCCCTCTCGATTCAAATCCCACAACCGCTGATCAACCCTTAAATTGTTCCTCTGCGCCGCATAAAGCATACTCAGCAAGTCCACATAACTCCCCACCTCGCTGTCCCTGAGGCACCTTCTGATGACTATCTCCCAAATACTCCTATTAATGACGAAGGAAACGAACTCGTCAATCCTACCACCCGAGTTGGAGAGGGTGTAGATATCCGGGAACAAAACTCTTAGCGAACCCACATCCAACCACAGATCTTCCCAAAAGCGAATACGAGACCCACATCCCCAGTTGTATCTCACCCCTTTAACCAGAACCTCCCAAATACGGGAAATGTCTCTCCACCACAGCAAGATATGCCTCTAGGTAGACAGACCAATCCCCCAACTCCCCCAAGATAATCCATATTTGTCTCACAGAACCAGCCACCACAGGCTGCCCCTCTCCTCCTCCCTTCCCGCACTCCAAATCCACTTTCCGAGCATCGCCAAATTGGTTCGCTTGAGACTCCGGATCCCCAGCCCCCCATAATCAATAGGCAGCTGGCAAGTGTCCCAATTTACGAGGTGGTACCGCCTGTTCTGACCTGCCCCCTCCCACAAAAATGACCTTTGAATACGTTCCAATCGATTAATAATTTTAGTGGGGCACCTAAACATGGACAAGAAGAAAATGGGGATCGACGAGAGCACGGCTTTGACCAATACCAGCCTTCCCCCGCTACTCAACAGCCTGCCTTTCCATGACGGCAATCGCTGCTCAAATTTCTGCACCACCGATAACCAGTCCCGACTTGTGAGTCTTCTGATCCCAAGAGGCATACCCAGGTATCTAATGGGCAGCCCCTCAACGCGACACCCAACCGAACCAGCCATGGACACCAATGACTCCTCCTCCACCCTAATTCCCGATACCGTAGACTTAAGGAGATTAACCCGTTGACCCGACACCGCCTCATAGATCGAGAGAACATCAGCCGTAGCGCAGATTTCCCACGTCTCAGCCTTCCCAAATAAAATCGTTTCGTCCGCATACTTAAGGTGTGTAATACATCTCCCCTGGTGTCCAACTCTGATGCCAGTAAGCATACCCAATGTCCTTGCGTGACCGATCAGCCCAGATAACGCCTCCCCCACCATATTAAAAAGGAAAGGGGATAGAGGATCACCTTGCCTGAGACCCCTTGAGCTTTTAAAGTACCCCGCCGCTGTCCCATTAATCAACATCGAGAACCATGGAGAAGAATAGCACTCGCGCATCCACTTTCTCCAAGTGACTCTGAACCCCAACCTTCCCATCATATACTCTAAGTTCCCCCAGTTGACCTGATCATAAGCCTTCTCCATGCCCACCTTCCAGACCACGGCCAGCGTAGGAAGAGCATAGGCCGAGTGAATGGTCTCATTCGCAACTGCCACGTCCATGAGATGCCTACCACGGACGAAAGCCCCTGGATCACCTAATATAATAGTGGCCATCACCCACTTTAGCCTGTTGGCCAACACCTTCGCAGTTTTCTTGTAGACGCAGTTAATCAAATTGATCGGTCAGTAATCGGAGATACCCACAGCCCCGTGTGACTTGGGAATGAGGGTAATAAAGGTAGAGTTAAGTGCTCTCCCGATAAAACCCGTGGAGTGAAACTCGTGGAAAACCTCCATCATATCCGCTTTAATACTCTCCCAGAACGAGCGGTAGAATTCCATGGTAAACCCGTCCGGCCCCAGCGATTTATTGCTGCCACCAAATCTGATCGCGATCCACACTTCATCCTTCGTAAATGGACCCTCTAGCCCCCTACTAGTCTCGTCCGAAATGGAAGTGAAATGCAGCTCATCCAAAACCGGTCTTAGGAGACCCTCATCCGTGTACAAACGATGGTAAAACTCCACAATATTATCCTGTAGCTCATCATGCCCCGAGTATGCCACCCCATCCACTATGATGTTCCTCAAGTACTTCGCTTTATTGCAGGCATTTGCGACTGCATGGAAAAACTTCGTGTTGGCATCCCCTTCTTTGAGCCACCGAGCTTTCACTTTCTGCATCCACATAAGTTCCTCAGCCCTACAAGTCACCCTGAACTCCGCCTTTACTTGCACTCTAGACTCCCTCTCTTCCGCGGAAAGGTCCCCGGTCTCCTCCAAATTATATAAAGCTTCCAGTTTTGAGAGCAAATCCTCCTTTCTAACATGCACCTTTCCATACACCTCCCTGGTTCCATACCTTAATTCTTTCTTTAGACCGACGCAGCTTATTGATGAAACAATAGGCAGCCGTCCCATTTGACACCGGTTTTTATTTTAACTAGTAGAATGCCCGTGAGCATTCTATGCATGTGAGCAAGAGAAAAGAGGGGGGGCGTGAGAAGTGGGAGAGATTTTTTGGGATTATGTACCTTTATTTTTAACCCAAGATTCTTCATTCTCAACCCAGGTTTCACGTGCTTAAATTGTTTACTGTTCTCAATCATACGATGGAGATTGTTTTTAATTCCAATCCTCTCATAAAACATCTTGAGATCATGGGCCAGTCATTACACGATCAGATTTTGATTCCACTTTGATTCCATGTGGCACACATCCCGAAAAGTGATCCAATGGGGAATCAAATCCTCACCATATGAAGGTAGGCCTGTGATCTCAAGATATATTGTGTCAAAGTGAAACAAAACAATCTCCGTCGACTGATTCAAAGCAGTCAACGATTTAAGCACAAGACACCCTGGTTAAAAAGGAAGAATCTTGGATCGTAAATAAAGGTACCCTTTGAGAATTTAAGAGAGGTTTATGAGGCGGTGATAACTATAAGGTCATCTGTCACTTAAAAAAAAATTGATCTTTTCATTTCACCCGATACAACTCCCCCTTCTCGCATTACAATAGTAAAGATTTCTTACTTTTTTTACTTAATCTTTTCTATCCCATGCATCACACGGGTTATTTACTAGTTACTATTTATTCAAGAAATTGAAAATAAGGTCTGTGAGGCATTTTCATAAAAAATTTAGAGAGGAATTTGTGCTAAACTATTGGACGCACCTCTCATTATAATAGTGACAATTAAAATAACAAACGTTGGTGTTCTATAGATATATGAATTTATAGTCAGGTCCGGGTTTGGATCAAGTCAGGGTACAATCCTGAGGGGGCCATATCCAATCCAAATTTGATATGTGCCTGGTTCAGGTCCTGATTTGTATGAACTAAATCCAAACTCACTTTCAATCAGTCTTACGAATTGAAACCGACCCAAATATACTCGTTCAACCAGATCGGATCAGTATCAACCCACCTGATCAATACCCCTACACATAATACCAAAATTATCCACACAGTTCTAAAAATGGAGAAAGAAATTAAACTAGTTACAAGAATCCCACCTACTTTCTTAAACCATTTTGATTTGTAGGGCCACGGATGTCTCTTCCTTCCATTGTAGGTTGTTTACCATTTTGTGTAACACGTCGCTTTTGTTACTCCATTATTAATGATCGCGATGCATAATCGGTCCCCCTAGTGCACTTGGTTCAGAATATGTTGGAGTAAAGCCATCAATTTCCATTTATTATGCCGGTCTTAAGGCATCATCATCTGCTCAAACTTCCTCCTCATCACCTATATCATTTTCTCTATCAAAATTATCAGCATCTTCTTCCTCTTCAAAAACATTCACTTCCTTGGCCAAATTAACCCTTATTCCAGGTTGACGTTTGGGACACTCGGAGTAGCAGTGCCCCGGTTCACGATATCGAATACAACTAAATTCAGCTTGGGATGCGTAGGGATAGCAACTCAAATCACGTCGTCCTCTCCCTTGGCAAGAGTAAGGGATCTGCAGTCCTAGTTTGGACATCATTGGCATCTCCCTTATGGTTGGTTTCACCTTGGGCTAACATCGAAGTTCTAGGGAATGTAAGTGCGCCTTTGTCCTAATATTCTACGGCTGGAATTTTTTTAAGCATTCCTCTGCCTTTAAAGCACGATATCATCCATTCCCCAAATATCATGCATGGCAATTTCATCTTGAATTTGTAAGCATGATCCATTGATATGCCATTCAGCATGTTGCTTATCTAACTCGTGTAAAACAGCCTGTTTAATAAGGAAATAGAACTCCTTTGTGTACTTCACAGTACTTGCATTGTGTTAACATAATTTTGGCAACGTTGATAGAGATCAATAGTGTAGCTTGCTGGTATGAATTTATGCCAGATATGGGCATCAACTTCTCCCATGCTATGATCTTCTCTTTTTCCCATTGGATGCAATCCAATTGGATGTCCTTCCACCGTGCTAACATGTAACCCAATAAATTGGCCACTACTAATTTTTCACCCTACAGTGATCCGAAGTTTCTTTCCAGTCAAACATGTTCTTTACCTTCACCAACCATTCACAAAATCATCCGGATTCATTCAAGCATTAAATTTTGCATTCCCCACTTTAATTCCTTAGTTGTTATCACAATCATAACCATTGTTTTGTTGACTTTGGAAACTAAATCTGGTTGGAGCTCCTTTTTTATGATGGGGACAGACGATGCGGCTCCCGTCAACCTCATATTATTGACCTCTGATCTCCAATTCCATACGCTCCTGGGTAAGTAGATATAACTTTCTACCTCGACAGTCCATTCATTTTAGGACCTCTTCTTGGTACCATTGTCCACTACCCATGAAGAATGGCCTGGTCTTATGCAAAATAACATAAATCATGGCTTGCTCGCAACCAAACTAAAGAGGAATTTGCAGAAAATCAATAAAGAGAGACTAGAGCAGCAGAATAAAGAGATACAACCATAGTGTATCAAAATATTTTGGAAACACAGGTACAGTAAAACCAGCAGCCACAAAAAATAAAACTCCAATGATTATGTTGATGGCTCCTTTTCCAAATTTAAAGGCCCCCTGTTTGGTAGAATCCTCGAGCAACTAAGCTACTCGCTAGTCAAAGCGTTCTCTAAAAACAAAATATGAGAAATCAAGAGTCTTGTGCAACCTTTCCTAATTCACAAAATCTTCTCCATCATATGACCACTTGAGTGGCATCAAGAGACTGTTAAAACAACTTAAATATGCATGTGATTACTTAAAAAGTAAAGAGCATTGGCTGCAGCTACATAACATGTGATAAAATATACCGCAGAAATATGAGTTGCTATGCATAAAAATTTAAAGAAAATTTAAAAAATAGCTTTAAAATATGTTGCAATGATATTATTACTATATTTATTTACCTTTAACCCAGTTGAGCTAATCTTCTCTGCTAGTTGGTCAACAGCTACATTACTGGGAGCACAAACCAGGACCTGGAATGCTCATTGGAAGTAAATTATTAATTATCATGAAACAAAAGTGCAACAAACAGCTAGGATGTAGATCATTTTTGAAAGACGAGAATTCATTTACCTGTCCTTGGCCCTGTTTAGCCATATGATATACAATGGCTGCAGATGTTACAGTTTTTCCTGTGCCAGGAGGGCCCTGTATCAAACTTATTGGCTTCTGAAGGACACTCTTTACAGCAAAGACCTGTTCCAAGGAAAGTGACCCTCTTCAGAAATAGCACATCGTAACTGAGGAACATAATATGAGGGGAATCTAACTTCTGAACTATAATCCTAAGAGTGACCATCAGAAGAGATAGAAACCAAATTATCAACAATGAAAAATTTTGTCAACATAATTTCAACTATCTAAACAAGGGAAAAAATATGCATAGATCATTAAAAATCAGTGAGGAAAAATAAAATCTCTGTAACTGAGATTTCATTGACAATACCATAAACAACTCTTACGCAATAGCTTAGGAGAAAAACAACTCTAAATGAGGGTTGGGACATTTTATAAAGGAAGAGCATGCCCAGTCACAACTGATGTTTGGTAAGCGGGTGTGTGATTGGCTTAGCCTCACAGAGGACATGACTGATGATTATGAACATTCCTGCACCTATAAATCCTTCGGTTGATCCACCCAGTGATCCAACCGCCAAAAAGGAAGCCCGTTGCCACTCATCCATCTCCTTAAAATTGAGGAATCCCCTGCTGCTATAATGATTCCCTACACAAGAAATATGTTGAATACCTTTCAAAAAGCCCACGATATAACTTCTGTTAAGTCACAGCTACCAAAAGGTCCCCCAAAAAGAACAAAGAATGTTGCTCTTTTAATTCCAAATTACCCCACTATCTCGGGAGGTACCCCACTATCTCGGGAGGTACAAGATTCCTCAAGGACTTCCCACTGAAATTTATTTTCAAACTACCAACAGGCTTCTACCATCGTTATCAATGCAATTTTGACTAATTTGAGTATCATTCCAATTTTACAGTATGCCATCCCCCCTTTAACAAATTGAAACTCCAACATAGAACCCTGGGCTCTGTTTAGTTCCCATAACACAAATGAAAAATGAGTAGCCGTAAAAGTATTGCTTCGTACCTTCTATACTCTCCACGTAATCATCAAAGGACATAACGAACTTGGTCAATACACATCCCTATCAAACCCAAGGGAACAAAGCACTGAATGAGAGGCAATCAATGAATTCCTCCTTTTTAAGCAAAGGAGGTGCCAGTTTGGGATTGTCATTCCTCTACTTGAAAAGAGAGAGATGATCCATGAGTTCCTCCTTTATATACAAATGGGTACCAGTTTGGAGTATTCATTCCTACAGGTTAAAAGAAATCGATGATAACTACTTTACCAAGGGAAGTTGTTCAATAGATTCCAACCATTGGAGATGGTGCAAGGATCTTTCAAATGTCTTTCCCCCCAAGCCTTAACCAACCATTAGTTAGTCATCACATATAGATGGAGATACGAGACTCTAATGGTGGACACACCACTGGAGAGTTTTTCATAGGATTCTCAATGGGTTGGGCCGGACTGATTATACGCGAGCTTCTTGGAACTACCCCATTCCTGGCTCGATTTATAATCGGATTGGGCCTGGTGGGCCCTATTTTTAAATCGAGCCTCCCTTCCTCAGCCCATACCCTGCCCATTCGGGCCGGGCTGGGCTTCCTCCCCCCTACGAACTTATATAATTTATATAGAGAGGGTCAGGCTCCGGACAGGCTTAAACAAGCCGACTTTTTAATCGGGCTTTAATCCCTTCTTGCTGGAATGTGGATCACTTGTACTCTTGTCAATCCCTTTCATTGGAATGCAAATCTCTCTTCGTGGACAGTATATCCCTTGGAAAGCTAATTTAAATATTATATTACAGGGTATAACATTATCATGACCCGAAATCCTACCCTCCGAAATTATGAGCCAAAAAATTTCTTTTAAAACATGACTCATACATGACAGGCTTATATTAATTTTTTACTTTATTTCAAAACATTCTTAATTAACTATGCACAAGGTAGTTAAGGTAGTATGGTGAGGTCAAGACGAAGAGGCTCGCTACACCATGGTGAGGCCATTTATAAAAAAAAAAAATTACTTTTAATTTTTATTTATTATGATTAATATTTTTTATAGAAGAAAAAAATTGAACTACCACTTAAGCATCATTGATTTTAATATTGAGGATTTCATGTTTGGAAATAAACAAATATCAATAAATACAAATCAAATATGGAACATCAACAAATTTACAAAATGGGCAAGAATAAATAAATATTAAATATCAACAAATATAGAATATTAAAAAATATGAAATATCAAGTATACATACTGTAGTGCTTGCCCATCACACAATTCATGATAGGGGTGGGGCATCAGAGAGATAGAGAGGGAGATGAGAGAGAGAGTCGAAAGTTTTAGACTTTTAGGGTTTTGTAAATTATAACTTGTAAGTTATCTAATATATGTTATAACAATATTACAACTTATTTCCCTTAGAAAAAAAAAATTGTTATGATTTAAAACCCAAATAGCGTAGACAGCGACACGCAGTAGCGCTATTGCGCCATGGAGTCGCTATTTCGCCAACCTCACTATTTGGCTCCGTATGGCACTTCCCATCGCCATTCACTATGGCAATGCTATACCATCACCTTGACAACCATGACTACGGTTATTCGCTTAAGAGGTCACTTTCATCCATTCCCATAAAACCATCCATAAATAAGACTATAAATAAGACTCGCATATGAGTAAAATGAAATAGACCTCATAATCCATCAGAATAAAGTCTGAACATCAAGTCAATTATGTGTATTAAATAGAAATCTATGAAACTAATGGGATCCATGCTGAAATATTAAAATGTCCCAAATAAGTAACACCGGAACTAAATAAACCTGAGAGTAACGAAGCACAGATTATGTGGAAAATATCCAATCAGCAGACTTGTTCCCGATGAAAGTACAAGAATAGTACAAACCTAACCAATGCTAATTCAATCAAAACCTTTCATTCATCACATATCAGGGAATAATAGAATGGTACCCAACAAAAGTAAAAGAATAGTACAAACCTAACCCAATACTAATTCAATCAAAACCCTTCATACATCATATATCAGGGAAACATAGAATTATGGCATATATCTCTTTGATCGATCGAATGACCCTAGTTCCATCTTCACAGACGTTAACAACCTCCTTGACTTTCTCCCATGGTCCTTTCCGGATCCTCAACTTTCTAGCTAAAGCTTTCATGTTCCTGGCCACAACCTTGCAAACATGTAAATACATGTAGTTATGGGCATTTGAAATCCGGTCGGGCTTATTTTTAATCAGGCCTACTCACCTCCGCCCATACCCAGCCCATTTCAGGCTGGGCTTCAGGCCGACCGATAAACTCGATACAATTTATATAGAGATGATCTCAAGTAATCGGGCTTAAACGAGCCCGCAAATTTTTAATCAAGCTCTTGGGACTAGCCCATATCTGGCCCAGCGTGCTAATAGGGCAAACCCACCTTATCCTATACCCGGGCCATATCGGGTCGGGCCGGGTTCAATCCCAGCCCGGCGAGACCACTAGTTTTCCATATCCTATCATTGAACCTTCTTGCTGGAATGTGGATCACTTGTGCTCCTGTCAATCCCTTTCGTTGGATGTAAATCTCTCTTCATGGACGGTATATCCCCTGAAGTCCTACCCTCCATAAATTAGAAGCCGGAATTATTTTTTTAAACACGGCTCATGCATGATAGGCTTATATTAATTTTTTACTTTATTTCAAAACATTATTAATTGACTGTGTGAATCAATTATGTGTATCAAATAGAAGTCTATGAAACTAATGGGATCCATGCTGAAATATTAAAATGTCTCAACTAAGTAAAACTGGAACTAAATAAACCCGAGGCACTAGTTCCCCATGAAAGTAAGAGAATAATACAAAACTAACCAAATACTGATTCAATCAAAACCCTTCACACATCATATAACAGGGAAACGTAGAATGATGGCATATATCTCTTCGATCGATCCAACAGCCATAATGACATCTTCAGAGACGTTAACAACCTCCTCCACTTTCTCCCATGGTCCTTTCATGATCGCGACTTTATAGCTAAAGCTTTCATGCTCCTGGCCGCAACCCTCGTAAACATGTAAATACCACTAATTATGAACATATGATGTGATGGCCTTACACTTACTTGTGCAATCATTCTTAGGCTTTTTGTTGTAGACAGATGGATCCAAGGTCACCTCTCACACAGTCAACAATTTGACTAAGGTCGAACAGGCCAAAACCGTCAAACTGGCTAGTAGGTATATTTAAGCGCATATACATAATATAATATTATTTTCCACTAGGGCAGGCAAGTCAAGGGTTTGACTAGAGTCAAAACCTACACTCAGTACAAATAAATATTGATGTAGTGGTTTACATTAATAAACTTCTAATCAAAAGGGTCTAAGGCCACCCAGCATTAGGTCCCAGGTTTCCATTCTTGCAATCATTCTTAGACTCTTTCGGACTAGGCAGATGGGTCTGTGGTCACCTCACACAGTCAACAATTTGACTGGGGTCAAGCAGGCTAATATAGTCAAACTGGCACGTAGATATATTTACACGCATATGCATATAATATTATTTGGCACTGGCAGGTGACAAACCTTCCTACACCCTGTCTGACTAGAATTAACGAGACAGTTCGACCTAATACCCAGCCCAACCCAACCAAATATTTTACTGGATCGGGCACATAAGCATGAGCCATCGGGTCGGATAGAGCATGAGACATCCTTTGGGTCGAGTCGACCAAGAGGTCGTATTTGCCAGGACCCAACAAGATATTTTATAAATGAAAAGTACAAAAAATGGTGTTTTTACCAGGTCGGATTGGGTATTTTCAAATTTCTTATTGGGCAGCTAAAATTTTGACCCGGTCCACTAATAGCCCGACAAAACAGGCACAAGATTTATATATATATATATATATATATATATATATATATATATATATATATATATATATATATATATATATATATATATATATATATATATACACACGATATAGTGTTTCACATTAATGAACTTCTAATCATAAGGATCCAAAGCCACCCAACATTAGGTCATGATTATTATTTTTTATGAGAGTTATGATTATGGAGCCGCTCCTTTTCATATGATTGGGTGCCACATGACAGCAAACTAATGTGGGACCAGGTAAGTTTCCAGGTCCTTAGTACCAAGCTACCTTTATCCGACAGCTAAATGGAAGTTGACATTTTTAAAACACCCAAAAAAAAGTGTTGTGTGGGTGTTGGCTTTTCTTACTAGTTGTATTTAACAGTGTTGTCAAGGCGACGCCATAGCGTCACCATGACGCCGTGGCTCGTCATATATGGTCTAATGACAAGAGGTTAGCAAATGGCGACGCCATATTCGCCATATTAAATATATATATATATATTATTTTTTATTTTTTTTAGAGATAACTTTTAATTATAACTTTATAAGTTATAATATTTTTAATTATAACTTTATAAGTTATTTGTTATAGTACTTGAGAAGCATACTTGTAAAATGGGCCATTTTACACCTTTATATACTACAAACCCTGGACACTTTATTTCTGGAGGACGAGATAACTGAAGGAAAAAAGAAGAAAGAAGAAGAAGAAGAAGAAGAAAGAAAGAAAGAAGAAAGAAGAAAGAAGAAGAAAGACGAAGCCTGTAAGCCCTAAAATCTGTTTTCTTTTTTTTTTTGCCACAGCTGCCTTAATATATATATAGTGTAAAAAAAAACAGATTTTAAGCCACAGGTGCCTTAAAATCTGATTTTTTTTATTTTTTTCCACTTTATATTAGCCACAGGTGCCGTGCATATATATATATATATATATATATATATATGTGTGTGTGTGTGTGTTTTTTTTTTTTGCCACAGCTGCCTTAAAAAATCAGATTTTAAGCCACGGGTGCCTTAAAATCCGATTTTTTTATTTTTTTCCACTTTATATTAGAAACAAATATATATATATATATATATATATATATATATATATATGTCACAACTGCCTTATAATATACATATTTGCTCTCTATTTATTGATATTTGTCTATGCCTGATTAATTAGTTAATTTTTTTTCTTCCTCTAGAAAAAATGTATGTATTAAAAAATAGTAAAAAACTAAAAAAAAATAACATTAAAGATTAATAAATAAAAATAAAATTATTAATATTTTTTTAAAAAAATTATACATTGCCTCGCCATGGCATGGCGAGCCTCTTCGCCATGACCTCGCCACAATGCCTTAACTACCTTAGTATTTAACACCTTTATTTTATTACAAAATCTTATTTACAAACGGTAGTTTGATTAGGATCTTCAAAAGGTCAAGTGAAGTCCCTAATTCAAGAAAGCATTTTGACAGATACTGCTTCTTTTGTTGTTTGATGACTTTATTTCTGTCACACATACTGATCAGCTAATAGGACTTTAAGAGATTAGTTCCATACATCTATTTATGGAAGCATGAGAGTATGAGACAGTAGATTTAGTTTTGTTGGTATGCTACTATTTTCTTGTTGTAAAGATACTTCTACAAATTTTATTTATTAAAAAACACGTCAGTTGTGTTTCTAGGGTTTAAACCCTCATGTTATATTGCTTTCTCTACTTCGCGTCTTAACGTTCGTGATTAAGCTACAACAATATCCTTCACTTGTTCTTTATTTTGTAATTCTCTTCTTCAGTATCACATCACTCATCCTACAAATAGGAGGACATTGAAAAGTGTTAGAATGCATGTGGCCATTCTTCGTATGATAAATCTTGTTCTTGGAACATTTATATTGTTGATACTTCCATTCAGTGTAAGAATAACAAAAAGAGTCCAAGGGCAAGGGCTAGAAACCCTTTTAGTACAAAATCAGAATAGACCTCAACGCAGGATACCATTCAATAGCAAAAGGTTGTAGCCTATACAAGGGCAGCATTTGGCAGTGTTAGGCATTGAGAAGAAATCGAGGAAAGCAATGTAGGAACCTAAGCATCCTCGCAACCGTACTTATAATTTAACATAACCCCATTATGTGATCTTGCAAAACAACATTCACCATCCTTTCAATATATTTTAACCATACAAGGATTAAATATTTACCACAATGAAACGAAACTATTTACATGCTAAAAACAGTTAGGGGTTATCAACTATATACATAGCTCATAATCTAATTTAAGTGCATAATTTGAAAGAACATACCTGTGATGCATTGAGTTCAGGAAGGCCTGGGGCTCCAAAGCGGCGAGGAAGTGTATTTCGGACCACCTGAACCTCAACTTCATGGCCCAACAAGTGATGGTATATGTATCTGCATGAAAAATAATAATAAGTGAATTTGCAGCTCAAGATGTTCAGTTCCTGAAAGCAGTTTAAAATCCCAGGCGATATTCCTGGTATCATAATCCAACAATACAAACCATATTGACTGATGAAATAAATCAATGGAATGAATTTTCTGCCAAATGCATCACTGATACAAAGTTGGCATCACCGCATCACAATACTGAGATGTACCCAATATAGCTTGGATATCGAGATTGTAAACCATGATCTTAAGTGCATACAAACCTGCCAACTGCTAAGTAAGTTTTCTATAAAACTTTAGTAAAGAGTTAGTCTACACAATGAGTGTTCACCCATCATGGGTGGACACTGCAGTCCACGCGTCTGTGTGATTGTGTGGCGCGCACGGACTTCCAATGCATGGAAATCCGTGCACGTCATGCAGTCACACTACTTTACCGCAGATGATGGGTGGACACCCATTGTAGACTAACTCTTTAATAAATGCATATAAGATAATATAAAATGTCCAACAAAATTCGTGAAATTAAAACATAGAATCAATTATAACATACATAAAAAAATAAAAACCTCAATACCAAAATATAGGTTTAGAAGGGAAAATTTAAAATTAGAGACTCAAGGACATAAGAACTAAGAAGACCAACAAGAATAAAAAAATGTACATGCACTGTTCTGTTTTTGCATGCATGGGGTGTAAGTATTATGTAAACAATTTATGGGTATAAGTGAACACTTCACCAGCCGATCATTGAAAGATATAGGCACAGGCAACAGTCACAGATAAAGAGAGGCAGATATCATGAGGCATGCCACAAACTTTGGTGGTATATATGTTAACAAGATCTCGGAATTCCTCTTTTTTCATGTAATTCAAGAAAAAAGAATGACACACTTGATAATGCTCTTAAGGATGTTAGGAAAAGTGTCACCCACCCGCTAACACTTGTTTCGTCCACTGCAAAAGTCTTCATTGCTCCTTGCATGCGATCGAAACTGGTACTCTTCCAAACGAAATCAACACTGAAGCCATGATTCACATCAACAGGAACACCCTGCAAAGCATACAATATCAATAGCTGCTGAGCACTGGAGTTAGCATAAATGCTGAAAATAGCACTATGCCATTATTTAATTCTACCTGACTGGCACGAAGCTCAAGTGCAACCTCCTCTTGTGCAGTTAACTTGATCTGAAATCAAAAATTACTAAATAAAACTGAAGCCCATGTAAACTCCCTTGAGCGCATAGGGAAGGGGAAAAAGGACACTATCGACCCAAAATATTTGAGGGACCTCTCAATCATTTTAAGTCAATAATAACAAATCACTTTCTTTTTCTAGTTAAACGTTTCTTCCCCAAGGGAAACAGCATACCACATGCCCAACAGATTGCCACGCAGGATGAGCCGCATCTCCTGAATATCGAAGCCGCAACTCATCACCCGGAACAAGCCTCAATTCATTATCTTCCTACAACACCATAAAATGGATTTGAATGTCAGCAAAGAAAACTGCCTAATTAAGAGCGGGGAGATGAATTAAGACAAAATAAGTATAAAGTGGTTAAAATGTAGAAGACAGAAAAAATGATCAGTTTATTAACCACCTTTGGAAAGACAAAGTATGCTATACGCTTCTTGTTAAGACCAATATCCCACCGTATTGTCACGTTGTCTTTACTCTGCGACTCTTTCATCATCTAAAACAAATTTGCATCAGTTAGGTGCTGTCTACTAGTTAACAAATAAGAGAGGTGATGTCCAGTACATTAACAAATAAGGGTTGCTTAGTAAGAAGCTATACAGATTTGTTTTATTTTTCTCTTTTTTCTGTTCTTTTTTTTTTACCAACCAATATAGTATTATGTAAATAAGGGTAACAATATAGAGAATAATAGTAAAAAAGACAAACAGCATACAATCACATGATATTTCACAATATGAACTTGGAAATGAAATCTTTATAAGACTCCCCATAATCCCATCCAAAAGAAAAAGAGAGTATACATACTTTGTCGTAATCTGCTTCTAGCTTAACAAGAGGCGCAAATACATTTTGATACTGAAAAAAACAAAGGGAGAAAACAACAAAAAGCTCACATGAATAAAAAAATCAATCAATGGAGTATGAAGTTTTCAAAAAAAACAACTATACTAAGAAAAAGCAAAAAAAGTACCTGATATGCATCTCCATATTTCAACCCCACAGGCTGAGGTTCATCGTCCACCCCAGGCTTCTCAAGGTCCTCTAGTGAAGCTTCGGGGTTTGTCTTCCAAAGCTCTTCCACCTTATTAATCTGCTGAGCACTAATTTGCCGTGCCCTCAGCTGCTCTTGTTCAGATGGGATCTGAGAAGTAATTGCAACTCAGTTGAAAAGATATTCACTTAATACATACATACATATATATATATATATATATGGCACGTGCTATGCACGTGGAAAGAGAGAGAGAGATTTTAGGGATGCGAGGTTGAGGGAGCGAAAAAGGGGCGTAACCCACATTTGACGTTTTATTTTAAAGAATATATTCATACATCATAATGGTTACTATTTGCAACCATAGATTCTTTCTTCACAACATATGTCAGGGAGGCCTCCGTTGATTGTCTACGAACAAAATATGAGTCCAAGTTAATGTAGAGAGACGGACGAAAAATCTAATATTTTTGTCCCTCGTCTCAATTACACCCTTTTCGCTTTATAATAGAAAAGATTATATATAAAACCAACAAAATTGATAAAGCAAACCTTAACAAGCCATTGAAGGAAACATCTATCATCGATGAGGGGACACCACTGGCTCAGATCCCAATTCATGTCTTTCAAGGCATTAACGCTCAAACAAGGCTCCCTACACAACAGAACAACGACACTCTCTGTTTTGGCTGAAATAAACCCTAGAAGGAACACGTTTCTACAGCCACAGTTATAGCATTCGAGTATCGTTTCACCCAGAGGGCTGTCTTTGTGAAGGCATACTTCCTTGTGTTTTGCTCGAACCTACACAAACCATTAAAGTAGAAACTACGAATTAAACATTAAGTTTAGAAATGTGTTCTAATAATTGATGCTAAGTGTCTAAAACAGATTAAATAGGATCAAATAATCAAAACATAGACTAAATTCTTATAAACTAACAAACATAGAGAACAAAAGTAGGGTTCTGGTTTATACTTGTAGAGGTTAGGATTGTGTTCTGCTCAAACCCATTCAAAACACTTAAAAGTAGAAATTACGAGGTCGCCGTAACATTCCAACAATTTATGCTAACAAACAATTTGTTTCACTTTCTACAACAGAGGAAATAAGATTTAACTAATACAACACAGAGAATAAACCTGAGCTTAGGGTTTATTCTCGTAGAGGTGTTGATCGTGTTTTTCTTGAACATATTCAAAACACTTAAAAAGTAGAAATCACAATGTCATCACACCATTTCAATAATGTGCTCTAACAAACAATTTTCACTTTCTACGACAGATGAAATAAAAACAAGCAATAAAAAAAATTCTAAATTTCCAATAAATTAAACAACACGGAGAAGCAAATTGGGGTTAGGGCTTATTCTCGTAGAGGCGTGGTTTGTGTTTTTCCAAACCTATACGAAACATTTAACAAGTAGTAACTCAGAATCATCATAAAGTTCAGCAATGTGTTCTAAACTTCTAATAACTGATTTTTACTTTCAAAACAAAAAAAGGAGCAAATAATCAAAACAAAGGTTAAGGTCCTATAAACTAAACAACATAAGAGAAGAAAAGTAGGGTTCTGGTTTATTCTCGTAAAGAGAGGATTGTGTTTTGATCTAGCCAATTCAAAACACTTAGAAAGTAAATATTGTGATGTCGCCATAACATTTCAACAATGTGCTCTAGCAAACAATTTTCACTTTCTACAACAGATGGAATAAGATCGAGTAAGAAAAAATATCCTAAATTTCCCATAACAGTTAAGAAACTGGGGTTAGGGTAGAACTGTAGATTGTGTTTTTTCGAACCCATACGAAACATTTAACATGTAGAAACTACGAGATCATCATAAAGTTAAGCAATGTATTCTAAAAATAAATCATTTTTAACTTTCAAAACAAAAAAAAAAGTAAGAACAAATCATCAAAGAGACGCACCAGGTGATTGACGATATGCGAACCCGAAGTGTTTCCGCGAGAATTACAAAACCATTTGCGGCACGAAGGCACGTTACATCGAACCACACACGCCGGATTCTGTACACCACAATACCTACAAGCGTGTTCAGTGAGATCGTTTCCCTTGCCGGAAAAGTCATAACTATCGTCTTCACCAGTCTCCTCGAAAGTCAAATTGCCCATCCCTGCCGCAAGGGCATCGACGGCCACATGATTTCCACTGCTACTTCCGCCTCTACCCTTGGATGCGCTGCCTTGTGCCGCCGGCACGGGGCCCACAGCGTCGGATGGGTCCGGCAGAGCATCGGACGGCTGTGGCGGCCACACGGAAGATCTGATCGGCTGAGAGAGCTCCGGGAATTCTGGGTAGTCAAATTCGTCGTCCTGAGTGTTGAATTCGAGGAACGTGTAGGCGTCTCCACTTGTGTCAGGCTGCGACGCGGTCTCGTAGAGATTGGGGACGACCGTCTGAGCGGACATTGGACTCGCTTTCTAGGGTTAGGGTTAGGGTTTTAAGGGGATTTTGTTCGATTCTGGTGACGATGGTTAGGGTTAGGGTTTGGTGTGACTAGAGCGAAACTTGGTTGTGAGATAAAGGAGACGAGTAGTAGAGAGAAAAACAGAGAGCGAGAGAGAGAGAGAGAGAGAGCGTTTTGTAAGTGGGTTTGTATGTTATACGAAGAAGAAGATCGAAGAAGGATGCCGTCATTCCGCTACTGTGATATACGAGGTCGCGTAGTAAGCAAACGCTGGGCTTCTGAGAGAGATATCGTTGTTAAGCACAAATAGTGTAAAAGATATATGTGATGGCTGCTTAGTCAAAATTTAGGCTGATGATGAGCATTGACGTTGGAGATTGAACGAATAAGAGAATTAGTTATTAAATATTTATCCTAGACCACAAAATTGTGTGGTTATAATTGTAACATTGAATGTTCTTAACATATTAAAATATACCGGAAACTTGTTTGGTAGTCTTTTCGCCTTGTGTTGGGAGTAGTGGCCGAATCGGCAAACGGGATATGGACTTTTGACTAACACAGATGTCCATGCTCTTTAAGACCGTGAGGTCTCAAGTTTAAGCAGTGACAAAGTCATGTGCGTCGGTGGTTAGGTTGATAGTGGTGTTTAGCTAGTCAATGGTGATTGGCCCTGTCACCAACGTTAGTGATCAGGTGATCACTACAATTTCCAAAAACCATCTCTGCCCTCTGATTTAGAGGTCGTAGTTTCTTCATTCATGGAGCCTATAGCATTTCCTAAAATTTCCAGAAACCGCGATAGTTTATTAAGGCTGCATTTGGGTTAGCTTTCTCTTTCACTTTTTGGCTCTTGCAGAGAATTATTTTTATATTTAGTACAACAGCTTCTTGTCTCATTTGCTCTCATGAGGAGCTATTTTAAGTGATAAAATAGCTCTATGCCTGCTTTATCTCAAAGCAAATTTCATCTGTTCTGAGAGAAAACATGCAAAGAGCTGCTTCTGCTCTTATAAGAGCAAACCCAAAGACAGCCTAATGCATCTTTAGTGATGACTCCGATCTATGACCTATGCACATTGTGCAAGAAATTGATCACTCGGGCACCAGTGTTGGTGACAGGGTCAATCACCTTAGATGAGGTTAGTCACATATGAAGATGATTTACATATAGGCCTTGTTTGATAACATGGAAATGTAATTTTATTGTGAAAATGAAATTTAGTTTTCAATTGTTATTGTTTGATAGCTATTTAAGAAGATGGAAATGATATTAAGTCGTCCCGCATGGAAATTAAATTTTCATACACCAAATCATTTTAGGAGGAAATCATTTCAACATTTTAAGTGGTTGAAATTGAGTTTCCTACTAACAAACTAATAATTTTTTGTTATTGCAAATCTAAAGTTACTTGTAAAAAACTTAAAAATAAAAAAAATTATTTTTTGACTATTAAAAAGTAACTTCAATTTCTATGACCATCATACCAGCACGATCACTATGACCACTACATTATCTACATCATATTCTTTTCAGCTAATATATGACTTTGGTCAAAGTTTTAATCAAACTTTAATTAATTTTATAAGTTATATAAAGTATCGACTTTTGATCAAACTTTAACTATTGAAACATGATAATAAGTTATAAGTTAGTAATATATTATCAAATTTTTAGGGGGTCAAAGGTTGATTTTAAGGTCAAACTTTGACTTTTAATTAAAATTTTTGTTTTTATTCAATTAACTCCAATAATTTGATAGTGAAAAAAAAGATACTGTCGCATTTATGTATAATTTGATACTAGATTCTCAATTGTATTAGTCAATAGTTTGACCTTTAGTCAAATTTTGACTTTTGGCCAAACTTTGACTTTTACACAAAATTTAGTTTTAATCAAACTCGAAACTTACTTATAGATAGAGTCTACTACTACATAAATTTATATTATATCAGTGCAATTTTTTCTTGGTCAAAGTTTGATTTTCTATAAAATGTTATAAAATTTTATTAGTGAAATATTATAATTAAAAATATCTATCATTATTTTAATTTATAACTTGAAAATACATTACCTCATTTTTATTAGTCAAAGTTTGACTTTTACTTAAATTTTGACTGTAGTCAAAATTTGAACAGTGTATCTCGACAATAGATAGTGATTATTACTGTTGTTATTTATATTTTGGTAATATAATTTTTTACCGATCAAAGTTTGATAGTTAGTCAAACTTTGACTTTTTAACATAATTATTATTTTTTTAACTTCTATATCTCTAATGAGATTATTATTTTTTCAATTTATTACTTTGTAGTACATTAGCAAATTTGATTTTACTTTTTTTTACATTTGGTCAAAGTTTGACTTTTTAAAAAGTTGATATTTAGTCAAATTTTTTACTAGTGTACCTTAGCGATGGATACAAATATTGTTATATTAATTTGTAGGTTGGCGGTAGATTGTCGAATTTTTTATTGGTCAAAGTTTGACTTTTTCTAAAATTTTGATTTTTTTTTAAGTTTAAAAATTAAATTTTGTTTCAACATATAACCTTATAGTACATATTAGCATTTACTATATAACTTTATACTTTAGTCTTAAATTTTTTCATTAATCAAAGTTTTACATTTGGTCAAAGTTTGACTTTGATTAAAAGTAGATATTTGATCAAATTTTAACTAGTGTAACCTAACGATATATATGAATACTGTTATATTAATTTGCAATTGGCCTTTTGTAACTTGTTGGTACATTGCAAAATTTTCTCTTGGTCAAAATTAAAATTTTGATCAAAGTTTGACTTTTATAAAAAATTAATTTCATTTCAACGTATAAACTTACATTAGATACTAGCATTTACAACTTTGTTATTTAACTTTACACATTTTTTATCAAAATTTTAAGTTTGATCAAAGTTTGACTTTTTAAACTCTGATTTATGTAACTTAGTAATAAATAGTGATTACTATGGTATTAATTTGTAACATAATAGAATATCATTAAAAAAATTATTGGTTAATATTTGACTTTAATTATGATTTTAATAATAAATGATCAAAACTTAAAAACTCATTTTCAAATTCATTTTTAAAAATACTAATCAAACAAGAGAAATCAATTTCAAATTAAATTCATTTCTCAAATACACTAATCAAACGTGGAAAATCCATTTCTAGAGAAAAGCATTTCCTCTTTGGAGTTTCATTGGTATCAAACAGGGCCATAGTGTAAATAGGGTTTCCTTGATTTTTCATAATTTGTTTGTGTTTTCCTTAACCCTTCATAATTTATAGGGAAAAAAAACAATAATTAAAAGGGTGGGGTTATTTGCACCCGTTTTTCCTATGAAGAGCTCACGTTTTTCACAAAAAAAAAAATTGTTGGCTACCTTGAATTAGAAAACGGAGATAGTCTTTCATCTCAATCTTCCACACAATAGATTTTGAGATCATAACACACCTATCGGTTACATGTTGATTCCATGTGGCACACATCCCCAAAAGTGATGTGTCACGTGCAATCAACATGTGACCGTCAGATAGGTGTGTCATGATCACAAGATTAATTGTGTCGAAGATTAAGACGAAAAACTATCTCAATTGTTTAATTCAAGAGAGCCAATAGATTTTTTAGTGAAAAAGCATGTGCTCTTCACAAGAAAAAACCGTGTGGATAACCTTTTCCTAATTAAAAAGGAGTTATATTTGCACATACCAAATCTGTAAGGGTCCCAACATTGAAACCATTGATAGCTTAAAGCGGACAATAGAGATCCTTTTTCGTCCCAATCTTTCACACATCAGTCTTGAGACCATAGGCGTATCATCATACAATCAAATTTTGATTCACATCCCAAAAAATTGAATTAATCACAATCAATTGACAAATGTTGTTCTCGATTGGATCACTTTTGGGGCATGTCCACATGGAATTAATATTTGGTCATCTAATGGTTTGCACATGGTCTCAAGATTTTTTATTTTTTTGAAGGAAAGATCAAATACTTTTCATTACTTAATAATAATTAGCAACAATTAGGTCATGAACTTGAGGAGGGGCCTCCTCAATCCAAACCTCATTACAATTGTAAGAGCAACTAATCTTAGCTAGAGCATCCGCTACACTATTTGCGAATCTTTTTACAAGAGATCAAAAAAAGGCAGAGAAACATCTAGCAGCGGTCTTAATGTCTTCAAACGTAATAGAGAGGTCTGAATCGTCAGCATCCGGATTAGACACTGCATTTAGCACCCGAGATGAATCACCTTCTAAAATAATTTTTGAGAAAGTCATTTGAGCGGCAAATGTAATAGCTTCCGTACATGCTACAGCTTCACAGTGGTCCGCCAAGGAGACGTTTGAGAAGCCTTTAGCCATAGATCCCATAACCAAACCCGAACAGTTTTGGATAATAATGTCAATGCCCACATCTCCCAAATTTACATTCCATGATCCATAAAAAATAGCCTTGTACACATCAGGTGGTGGGGGAGACCATGCAACTTTCTGTTGAGGAATAGGCTTCGGAGTACTATTTGAAACCTTTGCATTAGCCGCTTGAAATTCAGTGAGATAGCGGAAAGTCGAGGCAACCATATTGGTCGGTTCTTTAGGTTTTTCTCTGTGGATAATCTGGTTCCTCTCATTCCATATTGCCCAAGCCATAATAAAAAAGTCCTCCAAAGATTCTTTACCCATAGAAGTGTATAACTCTAGAGCCCAATCCCTAAAAGTAAGGTGTCGAGATAGGAAAGTATGCTCTCCAAGTGGTGAGCAGAACCAATACATTTTCGCTTTTGGACAATCCCTAGGTGCATGTTCTACAAATTCTGTAACATTATCACATAATTCACAATTCGGGGGGATAAATGAAATCTTTTTGTACAAGAGAGATTTGACCGATATAATGTTAGAGCAAGTACATAATGAGAAGATTTTTACCTTGTTTGGGAGCCGAAAGCCCCAAAGTCTTTCCCAAAGACATTGATTTCTAGATTACTAGAAGAAGCAACACTTCCTGAATCAAATCCATCATATGAGCGATATGGTACGCACTACGAATAGAGAAGACCCCCTTTTTGTCATAAGCCCATGCTAATTTCTAAATAGGAATTAGGAAGAGGTATTTGGAGAATCTCCTTTATATCCGCATCAACAAAACAGTCCCTGATTTTCTCTTTATCTCAGCGTCTTGGGTTCTGAAGAATGAACTCCTCCGCCTTCTTATCACTATTGTTGTCACATGGAGTGATCACTTTGAAGGTAGATTCATGTGGAAACCTCCTATCTTTCCAAACCAATATTAAATTTTCATTTCCCACCCTCCATATTAAGCCTTTATCAATAAGATTCCTAGCTGACATGAAACTAGCCCATAGCAATAAAACATTTTCACTCGACTTTGCTTAAAAAATATTACCATTCGGATAATATCTAGCTTTAAATACTTGCCTAACAATGGACCCGGGTTCTTTATTAGTCTCCAAATTTGTTTTGCTAGCATTGCGGAATTAAAAGCAGAAAGGTCCTTAAAGCCAATTCCACCACACAACTTTGGTCTACACATGACATTCCACGCATTTCAATGAATACCTTTACCTTTGCCCCCATAGCTCCACCAGAATTTTGCAATAATCGAAACCATATTGTTGACAAGGGAGGAAGGTAGCTTAAAGTAACTCATAACATAAGTAGGAAGGGAGCCATTACTTGCACATGTGTTTCAAGTGATTGCACCGAATTTAAAGAAAGACTTCGTATTTTAGAGACATGTGATATGCAATAATGAAATATGAACTGTCTGATTTGAAGTTCATGATCAATAGATCTCTAGTATATAAAATTGGAGCAAAACACAATACTTGTCATATGATCTATTATCGTCAACTGTTGAATTCTATAATAGCCTTTGACTCCGTTTAATCAAATGATGAAAATTATATTTTGTTTTAATCTTTTGCAATTGATATCTTTAAATCATGTTCTTCAAATCAAACGGCTTAAATGGTGTTTTCACATAGTAGAGATCGCCAAACTTACAAGTCTTTTTTTAAAAATTGGTGCAGTCCGGTGTAATAACTTGAAAAGCGTGTGCAAGTAATGGCTCCCAAGTAGGAATTGCTTGAGCTAACGCTTTAATCAAGGTCTCTTTACCCGCCTTCAATAGAAGTTTACTTTTCCACCCATAAGTTTTTGCCATATTCTTTCCTTGATACTTTCAAAGGCCCTCCTTCTTGATCTTCCCACAAACATAGGAAGCCCTAAGTGCTTTTTATTGAAGTCCGCCGCCTTAACCTGAAAAATATCCATGATCTTCTTTTGAGCATTATGGTTAAATGAGACCTTCGATTTTTCAAAATTTACTATTTGACTCGAAGCCTCTTCATAATTTTTTAGAATGTTCAAAATTTCCCCACATCCATCCTCCTTTACTGAATGATATAAAATACTATCATCCGCAAAGAATAAGTGAGAGATAGCAGGAGCTCCCTTATACGCGAATATTATAAATTTTCTTATTTTGAACTCTAAACTAAATGAGATTGGAAAACACTTCGGCACAAAGGATGAAAAGATAGAGGGAGAGTGTTAGAAGTTTCTAGTTTGGTGGCCGTCACTATGGTCAACCCGTTGACTGGTGAATGGTGTAAGATCGATCTTGAGATGTATAGTTACTAATTCGGTGAGTTTGAAGAGAATAAACAACTTATAGTTAAGTCTTTTAGTTATGATATGATTGTGATTTCTAATCACAATATAATTAGTAATTTAAATCCTTAATAGGAAAGGACTCTTTGACTATAAATATAAGGGGTGCTTAGTCCCAACGATTGCTCGACACAATTCAATCCTCCCTATTAGCAAAATCATCCCCATTGTGCTAGGAGATATTGAGAGCGAGAAGATCGTTGAAGACCGATAACTCACCATTAATGGCTCACATTGAAGGTGCGCACATATTTTTAATTTATGAATTGTTGATTTATTATTTTTGATTGATCATGCGCCTAGATTCTAGGACATTTATTTGGATGGCCAGATTGATAGATCCATTTAGATCCATCAATTGGTATAAGAGCCATGATTGGTGTTTGATCGGTCAAAGCATTAGATACCTTGTGATCATCTATATTTATAATTTTTGTGACAAGGCCTAAGTTTTGATCACCATAAGCCGAAACCCCAAATAAATAGGCTTTGTCGTGAAACGAAACCCACGGATAATCTCTGTATAAGAGCCATGAGAACCTTGCTCAAAATAGATTAAATCCAATCGTTTGATAAAATAGCAAGCAAAAGCTCTTAAATGAACGGATGAGCTAAATATGCACAACAATCCATTTAACATGAAAAATCAAACATATTAGACTAGATTATTTCCATGATGCAACTTTGGGGCTATTTGATGACCCAAGAACTACCCGGAGTGACGTATAAGGTGGAGCATTGGAATATGTTTTGCTTATGATTGTGGGTGATTTGAATTTTTTTTTTAATACCCGCTGCGTCAACTTTGGGCATGCTATTGATTTATGACTTAAACTGTTGTATTAAAGCTAGTTACAATGAACGCGTCACCTCTGTTTGTCTTTTCCGTAAGGTCGAAGGAACCAAGATGGTGACCTTCCATTCTGTTTGGATTTTCTTAATAGTGTAAGATATTATTGTATGAGGGTTTCATGATTTAATAGTTAATTATTTTAATCAAGGAAAGAAGTATGAGAGCTTCAGGATTTGACGTTGATAGGTTAAGGGTTTTATTTTTTTTTGGTTTTTCAAATTTTTTTAAACACAAAACGCCCTTGTCTTTAGTAAAGAAGACCAGAAATCCTATGCGTCGCCCTCTTTAAATGAACGACGGGTCTTATCGGTCTTGTGACCCGGCCTAAGGACCAATATTGCACAAAACCCGACTTAGTATGTGACCCGACCCGATCAATAATCAGACTCGGGTCAAGACCCGGTCCACCCCATGGTCCGGTCCAGTCCATTGCTCAGCCCGGCCAATGATTTATGACCCAATTGTGACCCGTACTATTTCTTATTCTTTTTTGGGCCATTTTTGGGCTATTTATAGGTCCGATTTTCGGATATTATATATGGATTTTGACTTTCTCAAGCATTCCGAATCTATTTTTAAGGTGTATTTTTAACAATGAGCTCTCTATTGTGATATTTTCTTAACCTGATGTCTTTTTGATAATTTTTCATCAGATAAATATTGTATATTTGAGTGCCTTTAATTAAAGTCGGGTATTGGAGATTGTGCTCAAGCCCAAGGCTGATGCTTACATAGTGTTACCCATGATTATTATTAAGTTTTTGACACTTACGTACATCATCTAGATTTGACTACTTGTATATCTTAAGTAGCTTATTTTTTATCATTGTTTAACCACTTTTATAACCGTTTACAATATTATCAAATCGAAATTGAGAACATGACTTGGAAGGATTCTTCTACTAAATGGTGATGATCTTTCTTACTGCTATGATTTTCAAAGTGGGATTTATTTTTGTAAAAGACAGTGTTACATATTCAGTGAAAGTGTGCAGTGAACATTGACGTCACAACTTAAGGGATTCTTCTGTCCAACAGTAATGAATCACTTAATGTTGTGTGATGATTGTATTTTGCTATTCATTATTTTGTGTGTGAGTACTGCTAGCATGTTGTGACTCGACCCAACGAAGGGTCACAATGATATAATTAGTACCACAATCAATAATATCAATTGAGGAAGCGACTAGTGTGCTATGACTCGACCTAACGGAAGGTCATAATGTTATATATTGCTTCTCAATAAAATCACATTGGTTTATTTATTTCTTTATTATATTCCTTACCATAAGTAAATCACTTTAAATATGTCTTCGTGGAATGGATCGTTGCTATAGTTGCATGTGGACATAATAAAACCCTTAATTATTGTGCAGCATTGAACCCATCTTCTATTACTAATATGATTGGTGGAATTAAAATTTTGAGTGGCTCAAATTTTGGTAAATGAAAAGAACAAGTTGCAATTGTTCTAGGCTGCATGGATCTTGACTATGCTATACGATCTGATAAACGTAAGGTGCTCACCGTTGATGCCTCAGCTGAGGATCTAGCACCGAACAACACGGATTTGAAAAAATGAGATAGATCAAATCGTACGAGTCTTATGATCATAAAGAGTTTCATTACTGATGTGATCCGGGGAGATATCCCTTACTCGCACAATGCAAAGGAATACATGCAAGTCATTCAGAAATAATTTCAAGGGACTTATAAGACACTTGCCAGTAGCCTTATTGTTAAAATGAGAACCATAAAATATGATGATCATAGTGGCATACGGGAGCACATTATGAGAATGAGTGGTATGGTAACTTAATTAAAAGAAATAAACATGAATTTTTTTTAGGCTAATTTTGTTCACTTCATTATGACTTCTCTTCCTCCACAATTTAGCCCGTTCAAGATTAACTATAACATGCAGAAAGAAAAATGAAAGATAAACGAGCTAATCGCTCACTGTGTCCAAGAAGAAGAAAAACTTCAGCTAAAAAACTTAAAAGTTCTCATTATGCCACTCTTGGACCATCGAAAGGAAATGCCAAGCGAAGGAAGGGATCATATAAAAGAAAGAACATGAAAGCTTCTCCACCGGGAACAAAACAAGGAGAAGCTAGCGGATCTATTTCTGGCATCAAGTGTCACTTCTGTAAGAAGAAAGGACACATCAAGAAAAATTGTCAGAAATACAGAGATTGGCTAGTTAAGAAAGGTAATGACCCAATCTTTGTGTGTTTTGAATAACTTTATATTGATGCTCCACGCAATACTTGGTGGATAGATTCTGGTACAACTATTCACATAAGTAATTCAATGCAGGGATTTCGATCCAACAGAAAGCTAAGTAAAGGCGAACGAGTCATCAAACTCGAAAATTGAGTAGAAGCATACGTGGAGGCCATTGGGACTCTCCGTCTTATTTTAGGTAGTGATTTCATTTTGAATTTAGTTGATACTATTTACGTTTCAAGTATGACTAGAAACCTTATCTCAATTTTTAAATTAGATTCATTAGGTTTTGAATTTAAATTTGGACATAATATTTTTACTCTACTATTTGAATCAGATATTGTGGGTGGTGGCCCATTAGTGGGCAAACTTTATCAGTTGAACTTGGATTCATCTTACGTCTAATCTTTAGTTTCTATGCATGTAGATGATAAAATTAGTAAGAAATGAAAATAAGCAATCGACAACTCTTCTATTTTATGGCATAAATATTTAGGACATATATCTAAGGATAAAATAAAGAGATTAATTAAAGATGATATAATCGATGCGTTCGATTTCTCTAATTTTAATACTTGTGTTAATTGTGTTAAAGGAAAACTCACAACGACTAATAAGAAAAGAGCTATCAGGAGCACGAGTTTGCTAGAATAGTCCCCACTAATATTTGTAGACCGTTTTTAACTCCTGCTATTAGTGGTCAAAAGTATTTTATTACATTCACTGATGATTATTCTCGTTTCGGGTATATATTTCTCATTCATGAGAAATCTGAGGCACTTGATATGTTTAAAATCTATAAAGCCGAAATTGAGTTACAACTCAATTTGAGGATTAAAATTATAAGATCTGATAGAGGCGGAGAGTACTATGGTAGATACTCTAAAACAGGTCGTAATTCAGGACCATTCGCCTTGTATCTACAAGAGCATGACATTGTCGCTCAATACACCATGTCGGGAATACTTGAACAGAACGGTATAACTGAGCGATGAAATCGTACTCTTATGAATATGGTGAGAAGCATGTTGGGCAACTCTAAGTTGCCTATGGTCTTATAGGGAGAAGCCTTGAAAATAATGGTGCAGATCCTGAATCGGGTTTCTAGTAAGGTTGTTCCTAAAACTCTTTATAAACTATGGGTAGGAAGAAAACCAACTCTAGGATATTTACACATTTTGGATTGTTTAGCTGAAGCAATGTGTATAATTTACAATTAAAAAAATTGGATCCTAAAACTATAAGTTGTCATTTCATTGGTTACCCTGATAGGTCAAAAGGCTATAAATTATATTGTCCCACTCACAGTACCCGAATTGTTGAGACTAGGTATGTAAATTTTTTTAAGGATCGTGAGAACAGTGAGAGTGTTGAGCCTAGGAAAATTACTTTCGAGGAGAATCGAATTATAATTCTTATCCCTTTTATCCAAGAAAAGGTGACACCAACACCAGTTATTCAAACAAGTGTTAGTGCATCTGTGACTATACATATTGAAATACCCCACATTGAGGAGGATCTTGCTCCCATGGTGACCGCCAATGTAACATCCTGAAAAATTTTGACCTTTGAACAATATGCCTCGGTGTGCGTGTCCGACTGATCACGTACCCGACATGGTGAAAATAATTAAGTTAGTTGGGCTAAGTCTTAAGTGGAAAAAATAATAATAATAAAGATTGGTTTAGACTCGCGTGTGGACCTTTGGATGAATTGTATACACCTAGCTATGGCGTACTGGCTTAACACCTAAGTTTAGGTTGGTTATAAATGAAAATAAAGGCAGGAGAATTTATTTTTCTTATAATTTTGGTTCTAGAGAGAGAATAAAAGTTTAGTAATGGTTAAATAACTTATTTGACTAATTGGGCCAACTGTATTGGCTGCTAGTTGGGCCAACTGATTAGGCCGACTATTCGAGCCAACTATAGGTCCTGATCGGGTGCATGTTTGTTAAGAAACATGTCACCGTTTAGATTTTTCAAATGAGATCATTTTAGGTCCGTTTGAGCTCGTATGAGATTTTTAGGACCAAGTTCATACACCGTGGTGGTGCGTATTGGCTTAACGCCGGGTCCGATTGATAAGTAGTTTGGGTGTACAGGCCCCACACTGAACCAAGGGATCATTTATATAATAGATAATACCTAAACTAAGAACGCCCGATTCACGCGAAAAACTAGGTCCTTAGATAAGACTAACACCCAAAATGGGTGTATGTGTTTTGCATGAGAGCCGGCCTTTTTAGTTAAAAAAAAAAAGGGGCTAGCTTCCTTTTGAAGCCTTAACCGGTTGCAAGAGTTTGATGGTTTGGGTTTTGAAGAGAGAAGGAAGAAGAAAGAGGAAGAATCGCCGGATTCGTATGCTCCAAGCCTTGTGATTGCGTGGAAAAGGTTTTATGAGATCGTATAAGGGAAGGATCGTTGTCGATTTTGACTTTTGGTTTTGCTTTTGTGGGTTTTGGAGCCATTTGGGGGTTTTGAAACCCTCTTCTTGTGAAGAGATCATGAGTTTGATCCACAAATCATAGCGTGAGTTTGTGTGAAGTGTGTGTGTAAGGATTACCGTCGATTTCGTGGGCTTGGGTGTGATCGTGAAGCTCGGAGATGATCGAGGTGGGTTTGGAAACCCTTTTTATTTAACGAAAAAGACGATCCGATCTACGAGTAAATCACCGATTTAAAGAGGTAAATAACGCAATTCTTTCATGTATTTAATTAAATATATGATGGTTAGATGTGTGCAAAAGATTAGGATCAAAAGGATTGAGTTTTGATGAAAAAAAAAAAAGGTTTCAAGGTTCAAACCTGAGAAGTGCTCAGAAACTGCCAAAATCGATTAATCGATTTTGAAACTCGATTAATCGATTTTTGACAGGAGAGAAATTCAAGAGGAACTTCACGAAATCGATTAATCGAAGAGAATTTCGATTAATCGATTTTGAAATTCGATTGATCGATTTTGAAAATCGATTAATCGAGTTTGCCTGGGCTTACTGACACTACCGTAGTATTTCGGCCATAACTTTTTGTGCCGAATTCGGATTGATGTGATTCTTATTGCGCTGGAAAGAAGACAGAAAGCCCTACAACTTTCATGAATTGACTAACTTATGAATCAATTGTTTTTAAGGTCAAAATTTATTAATAAGTTAGATAAATTTCTAATTTTGTCGAGAAACGAAACCGATTAATCGAGAAAAATCGATTAATCGATTTTTGAATTTCGATTAATCGAAATTGGGTCGATTAATCGACTGGTCTCAAATAGTGAAAAAGATTTTTGGCTCTTTGAAAATCGATCAATCGAGATAAAATCGATCAATCGACTTTGGAAAATCGATTAGTCGATTTTGTCTGAGTTGCCAGTACTACTTTGGTATTGTGACCATAACTTTCTACTCCGACCTCCGATTGATGCGATTCTTGAGGCGTTGGAAAGATAACAAAGAGATCTACAACTTGTATGTTTTGACCAACTTATAAATCTAAACGTTTAAAAGTTAAAATATAGGAGGAAGGTTACATCAATTTCTATGTTGGCGCGAACTTGCCCATTCCGACTCGATTTTTTTTAAACACTTAAATAGTCTAAGTTATTAGTGATTAGTGTTGATACTTGATACATCATCATATATTTGTGATGTAGATTGAGGGAGGAAAGCCATCGATAGGACATTGCTTGGCTTTGCGCAGTTTCGAGGTTAAGGTGGGGAAAATTTCATACACAATTGCATTTGGATTTAATTTCATAGATGCTTGATATGATCGAATGAAAGATGATAAGTTTTGTTTTGAAATGAATTAGTATTTGAAATCCTTGCAATGGAAACTTTAGATCTTTGAACTTAAATATTTGATTGAATATTTTGATTGTTTGAAATGCTCGAAAGCTTTGAATTATCGAATCTTTGACATAGTGGCTGTTTTAAAAATTATTGACGTATCGAATCAAGAAATGATCTTTGTTTTGAACCTTTTATATAGCCTTCGAAAATCATGTAAGGAATTTCAGTCTTGAACATCGTATGTGTGTTTTGCAAGTTTTGAATCGAACCCAGAAGTTAAATGTGAACTTTGAATTGAATCCAAATCAAATTTGTATATAAATTTAAATCCAAATCGAACCATAAGTTAAGAAAATTTTAAGTGGACCGCTATGGGCGGATTATAAGTGTGTTGTGGACCGCTAAGGGCGGATTATATAACATCGTAGACCGCTATGGGCGGATTATATATGCATGTGTGGACCGCTATGGGCGGATTATATGATACCTTGTGGGCCGCTAGGGCGGAATCGAACCGGCACGATGGCTAACCGTGAATCGAATCCCATGGCGGTTAAAACCCATGAATCGAACCTACATCACGGATATCCGTGAATCGAACCCAGCACGGCCAATCCGTGAATCGAATCCGCATGTTAAAAACCATGAATCGAATCAAGGGATATCCGTGAATCGGAATCGAATCGTACGAATCGAACCGATATCCATGAATCAATTGTGTAAACTATGTGACAATGTGTAAGCTATGCAAGTGAGTGTTTGAATTAAAAGCGACAGACGGTCTTCGTGAATCGAGCAAACGCAGCGGGATATCCGTGTATCGAATTGTGTAAGGGAAGTAAGAAAGTGTGAAACATATAAGTAAGCTAAGTAAGAATGTATAAAACATATGTGTAAGCAAAGTAAGAATATGTAAGACATGTGGGAAAGTCAGGTAAGAATATGTAAGACATGTAAATGAATGTGATTCAAACTCAAGAATCGAAAATAAGAAATATGCTTCTGATAAGAGATTAGTCAGTTTCAATTTTATTAAGAAAATGTCTTTGAAATCAGTTTCGGTTTTGATAAGAAAACATCTTCGAAATCAGTTTGCCTTTGAAATTAGTTTTGAATTTGGATAAGAAAATGCCTTTGAACTCAGTTTCAATTTTGATAAGAAATGCCTTTGAAATCAGTTTTAGCCTTGATAAGAAAATATTTTGATCTTGTCTTTGAATCTATGCATGTGATGAGATGTATATTGGTATTAGTTTTCTCCATTGAGCTTAGATGCTAGCTCACCCCGACTATACGTCACAGGTGTAGCTTTGAGGAGGGCCAGACTACATACTTGAAGAAAAAGGATCTTCCGCATAAGGATTTGTACTCTGTTTTGGGATCGTAGATTTAGTGCATCGTGGATCTTGGTAAGTTCGAGGTTGGTACTTCCATGCTATTATACATGCATGGTACACTACTGTTGGTGATGGTTAGTCATCACTGGCGTTTGTTTAGTTCAATACATATTAGATATTAGAATTTGAGTTTTGTTCATGATACTTACATAACCTTGCTTTGATTTTCGTATGCATATGGATGTGCCAAGTGTTCTGTATCAGATTGTGATATATGATCTGACGGTCCGGATTTTCTCATTTGGTTTTGGTGTAAAGTATAAAAAAAAAAAAAAAAAAAAATCTCCAAATTTTAGGTTGGGAAAATTTGGGCTGTCACAGCCAATAATCAATCATTGCATAGATTAGAGAGAGCAAAGAAGTTAGCCATTTCTGATGACTATATAGTCTACCTCAATGAGAGTGGGTATGATTTTGGAAAGGAATCAGATCTTGTTTCCTTTTGCCAAACTATGAAGAGTGACTAATCCACTCAATGGCTCAAAGCCATGAAAGATGAGTTGGAATCAATGAAGCATAACTTGGTCTAGGATCTTTGCAAGTTACCTGAAGGAGTTAAGCCTGTAGGCTGTAAATGGGTATATAAAACCAAGCAAGACTCCAAAGATAATGTAGAAAGATATAAGGTCATGTTAGTCGCTAAAGGTTTTACTCAAAAAGAGGGAATAAACTATAAAGAGATATTTTCTCCTAACTCTATAAATGAATCTTTCAGGATAGTCATGGTATTGGTAGCTCATTTCGACTTAGAATTATATCAAATGGATGTAAAAACTGCTTTTTTGAATTGTGACTTACATGAAGATGTCTTTATGACACAACCTGAAGGTTTTCAAGTTGAGGGGGAGAGTCATTTAATTTATAGACTCAAAAGGTCTATATATGGTTGCAAGCAGGCATTTCGACAATGGTACTTAAAATTTCGCGAAATCATTTTAAACTATAATTTTAAAGAAAATATTATAGATCAATGCATCTACCTTAAAATAAGTGGGAGTAAGTTTATCATCTTTGTTTTATATGTTGATGATATATTACTTGTAAGTAGTAATTTGAGCATGTTACATGAGACAAAAAATTTTTTATCAAAGAGTTTTGATATGAATGATCGTGGTGAAGCTTCCTATGTGATAGAAATTAAGATTCGTCGAGCTAAAACTCGTGGCATATTGAGATTGTCTCAAAGAGCTTATATTGATAAAATTCTCAAAAGGTTCAACATGTATAATTGTTCTGCTATTGTTGCCCTTGTCATTAAAGGTGATAAATTTAGTCTACTTTAGAGTTCAAAGATCGATTTGGAGAGAAAGCAGATGGAGACAATTCCCTATGTATCGGCAGTTGGGAGTCTCATGTATGCACAAGTTTGTACTCGTCCAGACATAGCGTATATAATTGGCATGCTTAGTAGGTATCAATATAATCCTGATTTGGATCATTAGAAAGTAGCTAAGAAGATTTTTTGCTATTTATAAGAGACTAAAGGGCACATACTCACGTACAAAAGGTCGAATAATCTTGAAGTTATTGGTTATTCAAATGTCGACTATGATGGGTGTCAAGACACCCGTAGGTCCATATCGGGTTATATTTTTATGCTTGCAGGTGGACCTATATCTTGGAAGAGCGTTGAGTAAATGCTGACTACTTCGTCTACTATGAAAGCAGAATTTGTTATATGTTTTGAGGCAACATGTGAGGTGATATGGTTGAGAAATTTTATCTCAGGGCTTCGAGTTGTTGATAGTATTTCAAGGCCACTGAAAATCTTATGTGATAATTTTGCTGCGATAGCTATCTCCAATAACATTAATACTAGTGAAGGTTCCAAATATATTGATATTAAATATCTTATTATAAGGGAGAAAGTTCAGAATCAAATTGTATTTGTTGAAAAAATCAGTACGACACTCATGTTGGCTGACACTCTCACTAAAGGCTTATCTCCCAAGCTCTTTTCGGAACATATTGCACGCATGAGATTAACGAATAATTTTGATAGCCTTTGAGAGTGGAATATAGGAGTGAATACATTTATTTAATTAATTCAGAAATAAAAATTATTTATTTGCTTTTTCATTTTTATGCAAATAAAAATTTGGAACATATGGTATCAGTAGATGGCAATAAAGTAGGACCAATAATAGATTGAGTTTACATGTAATCACCATTCAATTTGTAAACTTGCAATCTATGTGAAATCATACTAGTTAGAAGTCGGTGATAAATTTCAATACGGTAACTAATGAATGATCATGTATCGATGACATGATATATTGACTATATTGATTATGTGTTGAAATTCTCACTGGACCGGACTAATTATAAAAACTTTGATTGAGATTGATTAGGACTTATCATTCAAAAAAAGTTAGCTAACATTTGATAATCGGAATTTATTGACATAGTGTAGCCAAGTGGGAGACTATTAGAAGTTTCTATTTTGGTGACCGTCACTATGGTCAACCCGTTGACTGGTGAATGGTGTAAGATCAATCTTGAGATGTGTAGTTGCTAATTCGGCGAGTTTGAAAAGAATAAACAACTTATAGTTAAGTCTTTTAGTTATGATATGATTGTGATTTCTAATCACAATATAATTAGTAATTCAAGTCCTTAATGGGAAATGACTCTTTGGCTATAAATATAAGGGGTGTTTGGTCCTAACGATTGCTTGACACAATTCAATCCTCCCTATTAGCAAAAGCATCCCCATTGTGCTAGGAGATATTGGGAGCGAGAAGATCGTTGAAGATCGACAACTCACCATTAATGACTCACATTCAAGGTGCACACATATTTTTAATTTATGGATTGTTGATTTATTATTTTTGGTTGATCATGCACCTAGATTCTAGGACATATATTTGGATGGTCGAATTGATAGATCCATTTAGATCCATTAGAGAGGGGGTCTCCTTGCTTAAGACCCCTAGAAGGAAACACTTTACTAACAACTTGTCTGCTTATAAGAAATTCAAAAGAAACCGTTTTAACACATCCCATGAGGAGGGAAACCCATTTGAGGTTAAAGCCCAATTTGAATAGGGTATTTTCAAGAAAAGATCATTCAACTTGATCATATGCCTTACTCATGTCCAACTTTAAAGAACACCATTCCCTTCTTATCCCTCCTTTTGTTTTAAAAAAAATGAAAATTTTCATAGGCCAAAAGGGAATTATCAGTAATTAACCGACTAGGGACAAAAGCGCTTTGATTTTTCGAAATAAGATTAGTATCATTTTCAAATGACTAGCAAGTGCTTTAGCAATAATTTAATAAATAACATTGCATAAACTAAATTGGCCGAAATTGGGAAATTTTTTTTGAATTTTTAATTGTGGATATCAAAACAACATGGGTAGAATTGACTGAAGATAAATCCATATTACCATTTAAATAATCGGGTACGAAGTTGTAACCAATGGGCCAACAATATCCCAATAATTTTGGAAGAAGAGAGGGGGCATACCATCAGGGTCAGGGGATTTGAGGGGTTTCATTTGAAAGAGAGCATCACAAACTTCCTTTGCCGAAAAGTCACGACTAAGCCCCCGATATTGTTCAACACTCACTTTTTCACCAAGATTATGAATGACTTCATCAATGTGTGTTAGGTTCGATAGCTTGAACAAGCTTGAGAAATGTGTACACAATCTTCTCAATATTAGCCCTTGCAGTTTGCCAATAACCATTTTCATTAAAAAGATCCACTATCCGATTTGTTTTCCTCCTTTGCCAAGTGAAAGAACTTAGTGTTTTTATCTCCTTTTAGCCAAAGGTCCTTTGATCTTTGCTTCCACATCGTTTCTTCCTTGAGCAATAGGTCATCTATTTCTCTCTTTAAGTTCGTAATGATTTGTGTCCGCTGGTCCCCACTCATTTCGAATCTAATTTGATGTTGTAACTTTTCGATCCTCACATGAATGTGCCCAAATGTATTTCTATTCCATATGGTTAGATCCTTTGTCACCATTGATATTTTATTACATAGGTTCCCATTTGAGAGAGACGCAATGAGATTGCTCCAATTGTTGCGGATAACACTTTTACATTCCTTTGCCCGAGCCCACATAGCTTCAAAACAAAATCTTTTCGGACCCCTTCTCCACTCCTCACTTTTTCCCATATCAATTACCACTATAGGTAAATGATCTGATCTTGAGGAAACAAGATGTGAAATAGTAGCCATAGGAAAAAGTTGTGACCAATTGATATTTGCGAAGGCTTTGTCAAGTCTTTCCTCAATAAGATCATTACCTTTTTGTTTTTTGGACCAAGTATATTTATAGCCCAAGAATCCAAGATCTCACAATCCGCTTTGGTCCACCACATTATGAACGAAATTTAGATTAGCTTGAGATTTATGATACTCTTTTTTCATGCTAGAAAATAACTTCATTGAAATCACCCAAGCACACCCAGGGGTGATCATTTCGTCTTCCGATCATGTCAAAAAGATCCCATGTGTTCACACGATAGTGGCTTTCCGGGGCACCATAAAAGCCTGAAATTCTCCACTCAGGTCTGTCTTGATCCGCCCTGACTATAATATTGATCGGTTTTAAAATATATTACCCTTGCAAGTGCACAAGATCTATTAAAGCACGACGAAATCAAGAGTGTCGAATCCATAGGAAAGCGCGAAATTCAATTAATTTTAGAGGTGTAAAATGAATCTAAGAAAGTACCAAAGGCGAAATCTTTGTTATGATGAAAATTAATAACTAAACAAACACAAGTAAAAGAAATTAAATAAAACTTTGCAAGGAAAAACTTCGACAAATAAAGTAACGATGATGAGATAATCAAGGATTCCGCCAACCCTAGATTTACAATTTTTCTATTAATAATCCAAACATTTCGATGATAAATTATCTACCATCCTTCTACTACAAGCAGAACGAATTGAAAAGAATGTGATGATGATAATCGGCATATACTATCCTAACACTATGACGCATCCAATCACGACATGAATCATGTAAAATGCATAACATATCACAAGCACATAACCACAATAAGTAAAATCAATCGTACGATATCCTATATCGATCTACAAGATCGATATAGGTGAAATAACTCGTTTATTATTGTCGATCACACGATTAACAGCTATAAATGAGTATATGATGATAACACAATATGCTCAAACTTAAAGCCGTACAATTCAATAATTGTAATAAATATTAACCCTTATTTTAATACAAATAAAATGATTCAAGAAATATGATTAATTGATTCGGCATATCCTATTCCAACACTATGATGTATCCAATCACGGCATGAATCATGCGAAAGGTATAACGTATCACAAACATACAACCATGATAATAATTATCAATCATACGACATCCTATATCGGTCTACAAGATCGATTTAGGTGGAATAACTCTTTTATTGTAGCCAATAACAAAGATCGACTACTATAAATGCGTATTCGATGATAATGTAATAAGCATAAACTTAAAGCCGTACGATTCAATATTTGTAAAAAGAAATGATTGAAATGAAAATAAATTAACTATTCATCTAGGGTTCGCTTTCTCTTTGAATGAGCAGTTTAATCACTCATCTTCGATCTACACGCAATGCACAAATCTGAAATCATCAACAAAGTGCTTCAATTATCAAGTGCTTGGATCTTTTAGGAAAAAGATTCAGAACTTTACAAAGCTTTGATTCTTAATTATAAACTAAATTATCTAAAGCTAAAACTAAAAAAATGAAAAATTAAGAAGAAAACCCTAAAGAAAAACTAATGAAAATTGGCCAAAAAGAGGCCCCCAAAAGAGGCTCCCAAAACCTTAAACACTGTTTTATTTATATAGGGCTCGGACAAAAAACCTTCCATAAATAGGTCAATCGATTGAATTCCAAGATTCAATCGATTGAATTCAAAATCTAAATTGGCGAACTTAAAGTGAATTTAAACTTAATCGATTGAGTCACAGAATTCAATCGATTGAATTCAAATATAGATCTAAGTTGCAAAATAGTCTCCATAAAATTAATCGATTGAATTCAAAATCTCAATTGATTAAGGTAGACATGTGACAAATTTAGTTATCTTTAACAATGGCTAGATCAATCGATTCTTTCATGAATTTCGGTGTTTTCATTGGCTCCATGGTCTAATGCTCCCATGTATCTTTTAGTTATGCTCTTTTATGCCTCTGGAAGATCCAGCTGTCACAATCACTTTAAACCACTAAAACTACACAACAGCTGTCAGATTGCCTTCATCAATTAGCCAAATGTTGGTATTAGGGTGTAAAATATAGTCATATTTTGGCGCAGATCAAATATCGATGTGGTTTTTAGATAAACTTTGAAGTTCTACATTGCAACTTTCTTTCCATAAGAACGCCAAACCTCCTAATCTGCCCACCGAATCCATAAAAATACCGTTTTGAAATCCAATTTTTTGTTTTACCATTTCCATCTGTATAGTACTTAACTTTGTCTCCATTAGAAAGATGAATTCAGGATCTTCGTTCCGCTGGATAAGCTGGAGAGCACGAACTGTCTGAGGGTTCCCAAGCCCTTGACAGTTCCAACTTAGGATTTTCATCATTTCCGGGGAGGTTGCGAAGCAACCATCACCGATATAAGAACATCATTATCTTCAACTGGAGAAACATCTAAATTTCTGCTCCTTTTCTTTGAATTTTTTTTACTTTCTTTTTCTGCATCAGGTTCATAAGAGAGACGAATGCTATGAGCTTCAGTGGGTGTAGATTTTGAGTCACCAGATATGATCTTTCGGGTTTCCACAACCGGGTAGGGACGAAGGCGGGATGGGTTATGATTGGGTTTGGATGGAGAGATTGAAACATATAGGTTAATTTGGGTGTTCTTCGGTTGGGTTGGGTCACACAGGTTAGGCAAAATTTACCTCATAATTGGTCGGGTTTGGATGGGATACAATGTGGATCGGGCAGGGTCAGTGGGTTGTTGTTGGGTCGAGTCTTAATGGAGATATTATTTTTAGCCACAGTAGAAGGGACCATTGTAACCACCTCTCTAGTTTCACCATATTTATTGCCGCAATCATCTGGGGGAGGTATTGAAAGGGAAGGTTCTAGTGGAAGGGTAGGTAACGTGTGAGGCAAGGAAGTGGGGGTAGAACATGTGGATTCCATTATAACAGATTGAATTTTTTTTAGTAAGTTCTCCGTTCTTTTTGTCGAATCCGGTTCCAATGGCTCCATATTGTGACCATCACGGATTTCTGGGGCTCCCTTCCATCTTCCCAATAGATTTCACAGATATTCTTGCTTCCGTCTCCTCCGTCGCAAGCACCGACACCACATGAGAGGACGACCTAGGTAACACAGGAAGTTCAACAGGGAAATGACTCTTATCCGTAACCTTTTCCTGAGAATTTTGATGGGATGGGCCATCATTGTTTTGATTACGTTGCGAATATGGAAATCTCAACCACGGACCATACTGAAAGTTTGATTCGATATCTTCACCTTCAAAATTATGAGAAAGACACTCCTTGGGTGTATGGCCAATGTTACCACAAAAATAGCAGAACGCCGGAAGACGTTCATATTGGAATCGAATCCATTTTGTAGGTGTATTACCCAATTTAAAACGCATACCTCGACTAATTGGTTTTGTAATATCAATATTCATTCTGACCTGTAAAAATGAACCAGCTAGTTCCATATTCGTCGGTGTCAATCTTTTTAATATGACCAATGGTATTTGTTATTCTCTCGCCGACCTATTTATTCATTGCACCAAGCGACAATCCTTGAATTCTAACCCATAAAGTGGTGTGGGAGAAGACAAATTCTTCAATTGATTTATTTGCAGAGAAATATATTAGTATCAGAAGATTATTATAAAAAATCTAAGGACCCAACCTCCTTACACGACGAAGTTACTTCATCAGGGAAATGGAAAATAAAAGTGTTCACTTTCATTTCCATAATTTTGAGACCCATTTTGATGTTCCGCATCCTTCCAATTGTAGACTTAAAGGCCTCTGAATTGATTTTTGTAGGACCGAGGATTTTTCCAAGAAGGCATGAATCAGAGGGATCTGTAATATCATCCAGACTTGCCACCAATTCCTCTTGTTTTGTCAAAGTAAGTGTAAGTCTTGTGTCTAACTCTTTCATGACAATATCAATAGTATCCCCTATAAGGACAAAACCAAGGGAGATTGCAACAAGATTCATTGTGTAAAAGATGGGAAAAAAAAGAATTCCATCGTTTAATTCAAAGTAGTCAATAGTTTTTGACATTTGTGACCTTAGAGATACTATAGGTACAAATATAGCTACCCATTTGAAAAGTATATTTTTATACAATATTCAAGTAGTAATATGGAGTCTTAACACTTCAAGCGTTTATCCTCCGACTTATAGATTATTGTGGACAAAACTTCATATAGTTGCTTCCATCACTGGCTTGGAGATGGGGGACTTTAGTGTTACAACTTTTGTCCATGAGAAACTAGGCAAGGAAAGACCAACATATGCAATCTGATATCTCTCTCCAACTTGGGGACGACATCATAGGCTGTGTTGGGCATAACTCTTTATCAGCTCCCTGTCAGAGTCGAATATATTTGTTTTAGTAAGTCCTCCTTCTCCTTGTTAACTCACTGCAAAGTAAGATTTATTTGCTAGAGCAAATAAAATCTGTTATGACAATGAGTAAGCAAAGAGCAGGAGAGAACTGCTGAAGCAGGTAAATCATGCTCTGCAAGGAGTTAGCAGGGATTTAGCAAAGAGAAAAGAACCTGATAAAGCAGATAAGCCCTGCTCTAGTAGAGAATCAACAGAGAGCTATGCCAAACACAACCATAATCTATACAAATGTTCATATCTATTAATGACTTTAACTAATTTTTTGCTACTTTTGTCTCTTCTCCTCCTTTTGCACCCCAAGACATCTGTGAAAGATAAAAGACCTAATCATCCTGCTTTGGGGCCCTATGCCTTACTTTTTTGGTCCATCTAAAATGTCCTACTGACTAAATATTATATGAAGATAACCCAGCCAAAAGAATATGCTCAGTGTTTAAACTTTAAACCATTAGATCTAGGAGGTTTAATATGGACACTCGTATTATATTTATGGTTGATATCAAAACCTCTTAAGGGTGTAATTTTTAGTCTATATAAAGGTCATACGATGTTTTGTCATTTGAACCATTTGGATATTTCCTATGTTTGCACAGAGGTTATTTGATGTTCTGCCATTTGAACAGTTTTTTATTTTTGGACTAAGGAAGTATCCGGGATGGGCCAGGCCCGGCCCGGCCCGACAAGTGTGAGCATTGTGCGATTCCATTTGAACAACTTGAATCAGTAAAAGCTGTGCCCCATGACACCACTTAGCTAAAAAGTAACAAGGTATGGGTTTTATCTCAAGCCCAAGACGGGGAGAGTCGATTTCAAACATAAAAAATATAATATATAAAGATGTGACTGCCTTGGACCCCCTAATAAGTCAATTGGAATCTTTCAATCATCACTTCCTAGCCCCAAAGATTAAATAAAATAGAATAATAAATAAATCTTCCAATCATCGTAATGTTTGGGACGAGTGCTATATTATTCTTGTCTTTGGCAACTTCCAGTTATATAAGCCTCTGTGATGGTATTTCTTATGTCAAAATACCTTCCTTCCAAGGGGTGCCAATGGGCAGGGCTTATTTGCTGCCTGTCTTGATTTGGGTCCAATTATTAAACGGGCCGAGTCAAGCCAAGGTTAGGGTTGGATGGCCAAGCGGGGATCGAACCCGCACTTCTCCTCATATTGGATATGAGGGGAAGAGAACCATCTGGCCGGGTTTTACACCTGATTAAAAAAGTCGATCAATTTTGGCCCAAATCCAGCCTGCCCAATCAATCTCAACCATTAAAAGGGTCTAATAATTGGGCAGGCCTGCATCTTGGGTGCCCGGTATGGGCCGGACACGGGCTAAAATAATAGGTCAGATTACTAATCGGGAATAGATTCAACCCGACTATTAAATAGGAGAAGCCCGTCACAATTTTAGGCCTGATTGAAAACCACGCCATTCAAGGCCCATCCCATTGACAACCGTAGTCATCTATGGCCCATGGGATTCAAACGGCTTTAAAACTTTTGTATGGAAGGAAATCTTGACTTTTACAGCTTCCGCTCTTACAAGTCTGAAAGTATTTTCCATGTCAAAATCCCTTCTAATCGGGGATTCTAAATCTAGTTAAAAACCGTATATAGCTCAACCTGTTTTAAATCCTTTGGATGGAAGGATATCTTGCCTTTCACAGATTCCACTTTCATAAGATTGTGTGGAAGCATTTTCTATGTCAAAATCCCTTCTATACAAGGGTTCAAAATGCAGTTGAGTACCATAAAAGGTTCAACCATCTCCTTCCAACTGGTTGGAAATTTGAACCATTTATGATATATTCAACCAGTTTTAAAACCTTTGGATGGAAGGAAATCTCGACTTTTACAACTTCTATATCATAACTTTGAGGGAGCATTTTGCATCCCGAAATCCCTTCTATCCGAGAGTTCTAAATCCCTTTTGAGGTTGCAAGCTTGAGATCCCACATGCTTCAGCTAAGTATAGTCACTAAATTTGGTGGCTTTTTCAAAAAGTTGGGAGTAAAACATGATTTATTCCTAAAACAACTACATCGCGTTTTAATCACGTCTTTTTCAAAAACTTCCATTTTCCTGAAAAAATTGCACATTTCACAATTAGTGCATGACTTTTTAAATAAATCATGAAATCTTCAATATTTTATATTTTGAAGGAGGAGAAGAAGAATAGTCTTTGCACCTACCTGCCATTTGAATTCCAAATTTCCAAAGGCTATAAAACAAGGACCACCTAATTTTCAGTCCTCTTGAAAGGACTTGATCACTGCCATTTTCCCTAAACTAGATGGGTTAAAATTCATATATAGAAGTTAATGGATTGTGTTTGCAGACTAATAAATCATTCAGTTTATTTTAGTTATCACCTGTCAGTTAAAATAAATGAATAAATAACTTAAAAATATAGTGAACTATATTTTATAAATAGTTTGATTTTCTCATCAATAGGTACCCTAATCTTATTGATACCTACTCTTTTTTCATCTTAATTTAACCAATTTTCAAATTCTTGATAAAAAAATTGCTAAGCCAGTGTGTCCAACCCCGCTTCGGGAGGTCCAACCAATTTGGGGGACCTTCCGAACTTGGTTGCCAATCCGGTTTCTAAGAACATGCATTTGTAAGTTCTGGAAGAAGATAAAGAAGAGAACATGATACTGAAGAAACAAAAAAAATATCCCGCCACTTTTTTTCCAATGCTCACCGCATAATGATTAGTTTCAACACAGTCAAAACTCGAAAAGCCGCAGCTCTATCATGCCCTCTTTTCTCTTGGGTGAGCACCAAGCTACGACTTTCCCGGAACGCAAGAGCCTCAGAGAATAATTCAAGCTAAACATGATATCTTCCATGTGAGGGGCATTTCTCCCAGATGGAGAATTGAACGAAAACTTTGAATCCACCCGAAAGATGATCGGCCCTGCAACCTGTAAAACAAAAATTACATGCACATATGGAAGAAACTAGTGACATTAGTTTCAAGCCCAACTTACCTATATATAAAAAATAAATATAAAAAACCTAGTGAAATTAAGTTGATCCCGATCTGTCTATTAATTATTTAATGGTTGCAACATTTCGGTCATGGGTTCAATTCTAGGTTCGCCAGCAAAGAAAAAAAAGGGGATTTAGTATAGGTGCCAAACCTAATCACAAAAAGAGGTGCATGGATTTGTTTTTATTGAGCACCAAAGAGTGCGAGTAAAAAACATACTTTCACTAATTTGCATGCTCATAAATATTTGTACATCTCCAGAGGTATGACCAGTTTGCTGGAGGAAGATTGACCCGTTCACTACCCTTGTCGATGGTATATACTAATAGAGGAAGCAGAACACCATCAAGGTTAATGTTGTAGCAAACTAGCTCAAATTCTGAAATAGGATTCAACTCCGATGAACAATGTGGTAGCCAGGTACAGCAATATGGGGGCGGGCTGCCGGACTCTAGCCCCATATGATTTTGAATAATTTATGTAATATACTTCTTATACAAACTTATTTCATGTGCACGCCCCAAAATCTACAGTGTAGTGGCCCCTCAAATTGCAAATATTCTCTTTCATTTTATCGTTGTTATTGATAAAAGAAGTGTGGTAAAAGTAAACTACTATTAACATCCGTGATCCGTCCACTATCCTCCGCCATCAGAAAATTCTGGCTATGTCCCAAAATACATAGGTAAGTGACAATTCAGAAGAAAACATAGGGGCTTGGTCAGGTCCAACCGGTTGAACCATAAATAGGTTGCAAGAGAGGTCAACTTACAAAAGTTAAGGTCAAGATACCCTTGCATCTGATGGTTTCAACAGCAATTGAACCCTATTTAGAGTTCAAACAGTTGGACCTGACCAAAACCCAGAAAACATATTGGTGGAGGGTTTTGTACAAGAGGATTCATCTCCCATTAACTTTAATTGCAGGGAACGCAATACAGCTGATATTTATTGCCGGGTTTGATTGGTCTGGCATGCTCCATATAGTCCATTGATACATAGGCCATCGGATATTACAAGCCCATTAAACTTTCTACGTGATACAAGAATATTGTTGACCTTGCCATGTTCTAAATTTCAAATATTTTTTAGTACCATTATATTACTATTATAAAATATTCCAGTATATATTCTTTGGGTAGCTTTATTAACACCCACTGAATCTTGGAGGGCACCTACGCCGAAAACCATTGACGGCTTTGAATCAGACGATGGAGATCGTTTTCCGCTTAAATCTTCCAGACAAGGGATCTTCAGATCACGAGTGTACCATCAAACAGTCAGTTTTTTATTCCACATGGAATAAAAAAATGACAGTCTGATGGTACGCCCATGATCTCAAGATCCCTTGTGTGGAAGATTGGGTTTCAACGTAGGTGCCCTCCAAGATTCGATGGGTGTTAATAAAGCTACCCATAGTCTTTTTATTTAAAACAAGATTAGATCCAGGCGTCTTTTAGATTTTAACGTCCTATCCTTTTCACAGAACAGTGCATAAGTATCCTACAAAATAATAACAAAAACGGAAAGCCCATAGATAAATATACCTGTTGCTGAAAGATCAAATTTAGCCTTGGGGAAGCAAGCTGGTTCACTTCTCGTTCAACTGGGCTTCTGAATACATCAGAGACCAGATGCCTGGCTCCCTTGAAGAATGCCAAAGCAGAACAAATGTCTAGTCGGGTATCTACTCGGGTCAAGTCAAGATAAGGTTTTCTGAATTTTCCATGTTGGAGGGTATAGCACGCCGAGCCAAACAAGTCGGCACTAAATGGGTGTCTTTGTTTCGTACTCAAAGTATCCAATGAATTCTCAGTATCCTTGAACCAGGCAGTACATGTCCCACCTAAGTAAAGTGTGAAGGAGAGAAACATTATGAAAAAAAAACCATCAAAGGAACGAAAAACCCATTCCACAAACAATGCAGCTACACATATTATTGCTACAGTTTTCAAAAAGTGTGATTAACCATTTTCAGTCTTAAAATTTTTCCAATTTTTCACACACACACACACACACACGCACACACACACACACACACATATATATATATATATATATATATATATATATATATATATATATATATATATATATATATATATTGCCCAAGTGCTACCCATGTGGGCTAGATCACATGCCATGTGGCATGTGATCGCCAAAAAAAATCCCGCTTTGGGAAGCATAGCTATGGGGCGTGATTTATAAATAATACAAAAAAATGACTTCTAAGGCTTTTTGGCCCTTCAAATCATGGGGCAAATATAAGGTAATGCCCACTACCAAAATGCATTGATTTTTTCCCAACTTTGACCACATTTTTAACGGTGAAAAGCATCAGAATTTGCCCAATTTTTTGGTGGTGCCTGATCGATCTTATACAAGTTGCCTTTGCATCCGATCTTTGGATTGGGTGCCATATGGTGTTCAGTGGACTAGTGGGTAGCGCCAAAACGCTACCCTCATAGGTACCGTCCCAGGCCGTGAGGGTTGCGTCCGAACTAGTTGGGCACCCAACCCAAAGATCAGGTGCCATGGCAAGTTGCCCAAGGTTAATCAGACACCATACAAAAAAAGAGTAAAAAAGGGTGTTTATCCACCATTAAAAAGCTGGTTAAAGGGGGTAAAGTTCAATGCACCAAGTTTGTTTTGCAGATTGGGAACTTTGGCCTGGGATTTGAAGGGTAAAATGGTTCGAAAATAAATTCTCTTTTTCTAAAACCCTAGGGGGACTGGGTGAACGATTAGAGGATGGGTGTAACTCGCTCATCATGTGCCAAGCGTCCGGATGCAGCACCACAGTCGCTGCATCTGGATGCATATACCCGCTACTTATTTTACCTACATATGGAAAGGATTTCGTCCTCCAATGGAGGACGAGCCTTCCAATGGAGGATAATGGGAGTCCTTCAAGGTCCACCGTGGAGCTCCACGTGGCACGCAAAACAGTGTTTTGGTGCTACATGTAGTCCGGGTGCATTGTTTAGATCATCTTTTTTTTTTTTAATTCAAAAACTCATCTCCACCATATGTTTTTTGAGCCTTGAAATCTGGACCACTGAAATCAGTCAATGTTGACTTTTGGGTTTCAATTTTTTTTGAAATACATAAATATATATTTTAAATTTATCTAAACAATGCACCAACCGAGCTCCAGGTGGCACCAAACCATTGTTTTGGGTGCCACATGGAGCTCGGTTGGTGCATTATTTAGATCATCTCTAAAAAAAGTACTTCAAAAACTCATCTCCACCATGTGTTTTTTGAACAATGAAATCTACTATTGAAATCAGTCAATGTTTGACTTTTAGGTTTTAAAATAGTTTTTTTAATTGATCTAAACAATGCACATGTGCTCCACGTGGACCTTGGAGGAAGTCATGAAACTTGGGTTATATATATATATATATAGAGAGAGAGAGAGAGAGAGAGAGAGAGAGAACTGGAAAAAAGGGTTCTAATGCACGGCATCAATGTGCATCGATCCCTAGATCATGTGTCATGTGATCACGAGGGGCATACATCCTCTAAAGATTTAACCCATTCCAGAGGTTTTAGTATATATATAATAGTTTTTTTGCCCTCCAAATCACAGGTAAAATATCTTGGTTCCCCGCCCAAACATGATGCATTGAAAATTTTCACCTTCGACCCCAAAATTCAATGGTGGAAAATCACCCATTTTTTTTGTAGATGGTCGTTGATTGACCTTGGGCATGTTGATTGGCACTCTATCCTCGAGCACCCAATTGGTTCGAATGCACAATTCACCCAACAATGGGAGCCTTGTACAGTTGAACTCTATACTCGAGTCATTTGAGTGCCACATGGCACCAAATTCGAGGATCAAGTGACATGTGCACATGCACAAGGTCGATCAACGACCATCCAAGAAAAAGAAAAAAATTATTTTCCATCGTTGCTTTTGTAGTCAAATGTTGAAATTTTTTAATAGAAAATCTTTTGGCTAACCCTTAAGAGTATTTTGTCCAACTAGCAATCACGTGCCATGTGGCACATGATCTACCACGAGTGTAGACTTCAACACTACAACTCAAGTGTAGAGACCACTTAACCTATATATATGTGTGTGTGTGTGACCCAAGACTATATGTTCGAGTGTAGCGTTGACTATTTAGCTCCTCTCGAGCTAGTTGGGTGCATAGATTCATGGCACCCAATCGGGGATTGGGGGCCACATGCAGATGAACAAGGTCGATCAACGACCATCCAAAAAAAGGTGGTTTTCGACCATTATTTTTTTGGTTTTCCACCCCAAAATTTTCAACGGGGAATTTTTTTGTGGAAAACCTATATTTGTGACTTATGAAATGAAAAGCAACAAGTACAATTTTCTTAAAAAATCCTAGGGATGCGGTGAACCCTTAGAGGATGTGGTGAAACTCGCGATCACGTGCCACGCGATCTAGTATTCATGTTTTTACACTACACTTGAATGTATACTCTCATTCTCCATTATATATATATATATATATATATATATATATATATATATATATATATATATATATATGTCATCCTCGTCATCATAGCCTTATCCCATCCATTTGGGGTGGGTTTTGTAAGTCCTATTTGTCCACTCGTTTCTGATCAACGCTAAGCTCTTTGTAACTTCTAAATCCTTCATATCCCTTCTCACGGCTTCCCTCCAAGTCTTCACTGGTCTTTCTCCTACTTGTCCGTGTAGCATCTCAACCCCCAATGAACATGTCCAAACCACCTCAAGTGACATTGCATAATTTTATCTTTTATAGGTAACACTCACAAATTTTCTCTCGTGTACTTGTTCCGAATTTTAATGCCTTTACCCCATGGATCAAAATATCATCCGATACCGATACGTATCGTCCGATATGTATCGGTTTTGGACCTAGATGATACGATACATGGGTTATTTCTCGGTCCCCTTAAAAACAATGTAATTATTGGACGATACGGTCAATTTATCGTCTAGTGGGGCCCCCAGCTTTAAGTGAAGAAGGGAAACCCCTTTAAGCTCAGGTTTCCCTTTTTTTCTTTATTTTTTCTCCTCTTTTCTCTTATTTTATCCTCTCCTCTTCCCTCTAAGCATTGGATCTACGCTCACCACCACCCGGAATCATACAGGAACGCCGTCGACTCGCCGGAGACCATACAAAAGGTATTTTCCCTATAATTTTGTATGTTTTTTGTCCATTTGCTTATATTTTTTGGTGGAAAAATATAGATCTACCCATAAATATGGTATATCTATATTTTTTAACCACAAATTTGTGGGTTTTGTGGTAAACCCCCCAAATTTGAGGGGGCTAAATGTCTTGAATTTGAAAAAAAACTGAATTTGGGGTAGGGTTTTGTGGTAAAACCCCCAAATATGCTTCAAAGAAGCCTTAAATAATATTAAATTTTTTTGAGAAAAATAGAAAACCATTATATATATTTTCCCAGAATTTTAAGGTATTTTTTGGGATTTAAAAAAAAAAAATGTACCAGGATGATACATTCAATGTATCAACCGATACGCCGAGACGTATCGTCCTGGAAACTGGACGATACGTCTCGGAAATCCGATATTTTGACCCATGCTTTAGCCCCTTACCAATATGTTGTTTAGACGTTAGACACTTAGTGCATTGCATATAAGGCATAATCATTACATCTATATATAATATCATAGGCAGTTAATGCAATTAGTGCATTGCATAAAGGCATCATCATTACATCTATATATAATAGTATAGGCAGTTAATACAATAGCTTGCAGTTAATGGTGATAGGATGCATCATTACATCTGATGTAATAGATTAATGTCATTATTATTATTTATATTATAATATATTAAATTTAAATTTTAACAACCCATGTAGTGGGCTTAAAATGGACTAAGGCTTACTTGGGTCTGGGTTGGGCTCGACAATTTTTTACCAGGCCTAGCCCAATTATCAGCCGGGCCAAACGTATTGGCCTGATTAAAAATCGATCATTTAGGCCCAGCTCATTCACACCCCAGGCTTATGAACCACCTATTATTCTAATAGTGCTATTGACAAGTTTCTGAAATTTATACAATCTGTAAATACAAAACAATGACAGAGAAAATAAAGTAAACTGTAAGCAGCAAGGGAGGACTTGCAATGAGAAAAAACAACTATTAAAAAAGGCATCACCTAGAGAGGTTTGTATTTGTCTACTGCCATCAAATCAGAAATATGAAGATTGCATAAATTTAAAATTTAATTCTACATTGCATGTGAAATAGTAAAAGAAAAATAATGTTAATTACTTTAACATTTTGACACTGAATAATATAAAGTCGGCCAAAACTGAAACCCTACAGCAACATAATGCCAAATAAAAATCAATGTATAGAGCACTAAATCAATAAAATAAACATAGAATTCTAAGCTTTCATTAAATATTTATACTGTAAAATACATAATTATAAAAGGACCTAAGCATTTAAAGATACAAGATTTTACCATTTTGGTGTCTCTGTTTTTTTTTTTCAATATGTAAGACCTAAAACTGTAACTGTTTTGGAAAATAAGAAATACTTCAATAAACCAGGATTTCGTTGGTTTGTAACTGAATCAAGATTCATGCTCGTATAACTGTGGTGCCGAAGACGGAATACATTTGGCTGTTCCATTCAATCAAACTAACTAAACAATGCCGTAATGAAATCAGAGTGGCGAAACAGAAGCATGGTGGTCCATAACCCACAGATCCCAGGATTGAAACCTGGATCTGATACGAGAAGGCTTTCCAATCACATTTTCCCAAAGAAAGAAAAAATAAAACAACACTAAACAATTCGTTCTAATAACTTTTCCACTGAAATAGATTAAGAAGAAGGATGGGGGTATCTGGTAGACCTGAGAGCCACAAAAATCCAATAATGCATGTTTCCATTTGGAATTCATGATCACACACGTGGAGCGGCTCTTATCCTCAGCTGGCAATTATGATGACTACTAACTCACATGCCTGTGGCCAATAGCGGAGTGCATCACAGTTTACATGGCAGAGAATGAGGCTTTTTTTATCAGTAATAGAGAACGAGGTCAGAGAGAATGTGAAAAACAGATGCACAAAACTTACATTTAAAAAATGTTAATACATACATGTAAATTCTGCCAACCTAAAATTGGTGATCATGGTCTCATTCGCCACTAGTGCAACTAGTAAGGCCGTCAATGGGCTGGGTCAGCCTGTTATGCAACCCGTCCGATCCAGTTTTTGAACCAGGTTGGGCACTTAAACTTGACCATCGGGTAGGGTCCAACCTGACCCCGGTTCATTGAGTCTTGAGAGCCTCAAGTGCAAGCCATATTATACTAATATAGTGTGCCATGTATATTCATTAAGCAAGAAAATTACCAATAATCCCCGATATTGTTGCATGTGATTCTTTCAATCTTATATCGTATGACGGGCGCCGAAACCGACCCTTGTCTGTTTTTACTATCGTATCCTCCTCCTTCTCCCTTTCTCTCCAAATGTCTCTGCTTTTTTCGTAAGAAAAAGCGGCTTTGGCACATAATCCAGGCATCAAATTTATAGGAATTTCTTCACATGTTGCATTAAGGGCTTGAGGATAGCCGCTTTGTTTGTGTATACCGAAACGATATCTCAATCCCGCTTTAGATACAAGAGATGCCAAATCTAACGAAATTGACGAAGGCACATCCCAATACGTCCCCTTCCGGTCAATGAAAAGCTCGGGCCACGCTGCTTCAAGTGTAACATCATGGCGAGGAAGCTGCACACAAACAATGCATATTAACCAACATATCCAGTGTTACCTAGACTAGGGGCACAGGTGTCATGGGTGTTTGTCATGAAAATTTCTGAAAATTTAAATACAGAGGGAAGACCATAAAAAATTAAAAACAATTAAAATATATTTACTAAATAAAACTGAAGGGAAATCTTAGAATGCTAATTGAGAAACCAACTTGATAAAAAGATGAATACGTATACGTAATGTTTGTTATGAAACCTAACATAAATATTCCATATTATATTATTATACGAAGGGTGTTCAAGGAACAAAGCCTTTTCATTTATAATTCCCTGAACTTGACCAAAAGTTCTTCCTAAAATGACAACTCGATTTTACCGCGCTGAAGCGAGACACACTTTGATGTTGAAAATTCCAAATGTAGAAGTGTCTAGGTGACACTGAATCAAACTTCAAAAAAACCTATCATAGGATAATAGGTGAAGAAGATACATCCTTCTTCCTCTCTTAACCATAGACTTATAACTGAGGTCACGGAAATGGACTACTATGGCATACCCGAGTAAGAATATGTAAATATCAACTCTCAAGGCTTAGTGACAATATCCAACAACTTTTTGAAAAAGTCACCGTTAACAGATGAAATTTACGAACAGTCAAACATAAGGATGCTCCAACCAAAATAAACAGGTCATGAGCTAAAGTTCACAACCAAGAAAAGACCCGCAGCCAAAGCCAGCAGCCAGCAGCCAGGAGAAATCCTGCGGCCAAAGTTCACGAAAACGCCCGCGGCTCAAAATTCACAACCAAGAAAAGGCCCGAGGCCAAAACTCACAGCCAAGACAAAGCCTGCGGCTAGGGGTACAGATTCAGCCCGGTTCGGTTTTGGTACATAAAAATCGAAAACCGGTTGGGTCAAACCAAACAAAATACAAAAAATATGAAGAAAAAAATCAGACCGGTTCCGTTCAGTTTCGGTTTGAGGGGCTGAAAATTTCAGTTAACCGAACCTGAAATGTTTCGGTCAGGTTCGGTTTTGCAGAAACCAAATCTGCATCCCTACCCGCGGCCAAAGTTCACGGAAAATCCGTGACCCTAATTTCATAACCAAGACGAGGATCGCAACTCGCAGGCCAAAGATCATGAAAAGGCCCAAGGGGCCACAACGAAGGAGGAGACTCCTTCAATTTCTTCTCTTTTTTTTTCCTTCTGAAAAACCCTAAATCCCAAAAAATGCCCAGAATACACATGCAACTGTATCCCTCAAGTATCGGTACCAGATATAGATATGATATGGATACGTTGCAAAAAAAGGAGTATTCGTGCTTCCTTGCTTTCAATTAGAGGTGTTCTGTAAAGATGTAATTAACGGGGCATCATTGGCGATACCCGAAAGTGTAAAGTTCACGCCATATAATAAAACCCCATAAAATGAGATAAACTTGTTATGATTTATTTGTATACGAGTTTTATTACGTACTCAAATTTGTTGTAAACAAATTTCTGGCACGCCTAGTGACACACACTTCTCCTCTCATCTCTAAGTACAAGATAAATAAATATATATATATATATATATATATATATATATATATATATATATATATATATATATATATATATATATATTGATTCACTTGCAAAATATAGAGTTTATGATCTAGAATGTCGAAATTCAGTCTTTCATAGTACTAGAAGAAACCATGACCCCCAACAAGATCATGATCACCCATACAATGATACCAAATCAAAACATCTTCAGAATGCGCCTGCTCCGATCAATGAAAATCAAAGGATTAACCGTATCATAGCCCAAGCGGCTCTTATAGCCTTGACCACCCCAATTCAATAATCTTAAATCCCCTTTACGGGACAAAAGAAATATATTCATTAAAAATAAATAAACTTCAGAAATATCATCAAGTCAGAGGTCTACCCCAGTGTTGTCACCTCCGAAAACTCCAACTCAAAGAAGTTTCTCTCCCACCAAAGAATAGAACTTTCAACCTTGCCCAAAATTCAAGAAGTCGACAAGCCCACGACTGTTCAAGCGACACCTTCCTTAGAAAAAATAATTCCACTTTCTTCTTCTGCATCACCATATACACCAATCACAAATCCATTGTACAAATTTGTACCTACAACCCCTTTATATTACTATTAATGATGGTTAAAGGAAGTGATATCCCTCCATATGTCCATGCAATGCAAGAGTAGATTTGAGAATTGCAACAAGCCTTAGTTGCAAAAGAAGCAAGAGTTAGAAATCTTCAAAACAACTCCACCCTCAAATGGAGATGATAGCCGAAAGTTTACGAGATTTCTGCGTACATCAAAGCTCTGAGCAGTTTCATGTATATGTCAAGCCGTATGCAGTACATGTGAATGATGAACCTTTTTCCTATTGGGTGTCAATAACCTTAATTTTCATAATTTGATGGGATGAGTTCACTAATTGAGCATCTTGATCATTTCATATTCGCTTGCGGGGATTCAACTACAAGCGACAACTTGCTACTCCTATATTTGTCCAAACACTAAAAGGACCAACTTCAACCTAGTATATACTCAACCCTAGATAAACTCCATACAAATTTGGGATAAAATGCAAGAGCATTTCTTGCAATGCTTTTGTAGCACAAGGGAAGGGGTGGCATCACCAAGTTGTCTCAGATGGAACCATTGTTTTGAAAGTCGCGGTTCGGGAGCCCCGATTTAGGCCGAGGCGGACAGGCCCCAGTCCCCAAATTTTCTTTTCCTCGAGAGTCATTACATGGCAGATTTTGAAAGGACCATTGCACTCGGAAAGTTGGCCCTTGCATAGACTTTAAAGAGAGATTTGGTATTTTAAGGACATGTGACATGTGAAGCCCATTGATGGCGTCACATCAGATAGCAGAGGTCATGTTACACCCCCGATATTCCACACAATAGATCTTGTGGGTGTTCTTGGGTGCAGTTAAGGCTACCTAAGTTAGAAATTGGGGGCAAATAAGCAAAGAACCCTTATTGGGTGCAATTAACACAACCTTAAGTTATTAATTGGTTGCAAATAACGCAAATAACCCACCTTGAGTTGTTATACACACACACACACACATATTTGTGAGGAAATAAAAAATATATGTATATATATACACATATATATACATAGCAGCCGCCCGGATCTTGGGGGTGCCCGCCCGAGCACCACCCAGCAATTTCCGCCCAAACACCCCCCTGACCGCTTGAGCCCGCCCGACAATTTTAAGAACATTGGATGGAACATGAATAATTGAATTAATCAGTGATTATATCACAAGGTGGCAAAATCTGAGCTTGATATGCTCAGAAAATTGAAGAACCAAAGGCAGTCAAGATGTGCCTCACAATATCAAGAAACATATCGCACACCTTTACAGGGATCAACAATTCGATGGTTCAAGATTTTCAAAACTTGAGGTTTTCTTGAACAAATATACTAGACATTTAAAATAAAGAAAGCAAGAATGGGAAAAACTATCGCTTTGACACCAACCTCATCCACTACAATTGCAGTGGGAAATAAATCCAAGAAAGAATAAGAATCCCAAGCGAAAGAGAAAGCAAAAGGAAAATCGATTAGCGAAAGAAGAGTGAGAGAGAAGTTATTCTTTCTTAAACGACGACGTCGATGATGGTTTTTAAGACGCCGTTGAAGGATGCATCGTTACCTTGCCCGAGTCTAAAAAATCACATGAGGCAAAAAAAGCAAGATGATCCTAAATGTATGGTTTTACTCCTGCCAGCAAGATGATCCTAAATGTATTGATCGATTCAAGTCTTCCTTCTTATTTGCATTCGATAAGGATTCCTATTCCATCCATGAAGCATTCCTTGCCTTCCAGCAAAATGCTCCAGTCTGAAAAAGTCTATTTCCTTTACAAGCGATTGCTTACCTATGAATCATGTCCTTTTTTTAACTTGGTCATGGCGCTATTAGACCAACTCCTCGATTTGAATTCGAGGAATTCCAATTTCAAATCAAAGTTAAAAATAAAAAAATTGGAAAAGCAAATGAATAAGGGGAAACCAAACCAGTCAACAAAGACTCCTTATGAGACACCTGAATTCGATATGAAGAAACTTGAACTAAAAGTCAAAGGAACAATTCAAGCAGAAATTCACCCCTCTCAACAGAAGGTTAATCAGTCATACGCTGAAGGATTGTTTTGTCTTTAAAGACAGTCCAAGACCTGATAGATGCCAGAGAAATCACTATCTCTGGAAAAGGAAAGGAAGAAGACGTGGTTTTCATTTATGTTACAAGCATTGAGATAACTCCTACGCCATATACCAGTAGAGTGGTCGTGCTAGAGAAAAATGGAAAATGTCTATGCTAGAGTCTGGATAGAAGCCATGCTCCTTGCTACATTTCTGATTCTTCAGTATAATATCATGTAGGGCTGAAGAGGTGTCAGCCACAGAAAAATGAAGAATGGAGGCTGAAAGAAGCAACTCTACTATTGCCTCAAGACATCCGTAAGGGCCCAAACTCAGTAGAATAAGTCAGCCTACAATGACGAAAAGAAATTAAAGATAAAAAAAGCTCGTTCAAAGAATGAATAACTCTCATTGTCGCAACTCGAGACTAAATGGGTGATAGAAGAAGTTCGAAAATGGAGGCCAAGTCCACCACCTCAATACAGTAAGCAATCAGTTACTGTTATTGATAATGCGTTTCTCTCACGGTCGCATTTCAACGACTCTTTATCTCATGAGTATTAGTTCTACTATTTCATGGGATAAACACGAAAATGGACATATAAATTGTCGTGAGATGCTGCCGGATTTTTCTTATAAATCATCAATTATGTGATCAAGCACTAGATTCTTCCAGATTCCGGAATGAACTGTACCAAAGGAGCTGTGTGGACAGATATGTAATTCCACTACTCTAAGTCGACGATCGGGAGCTAAGATTCAAATATATATGGGTGATTAATGGCATAGCTTCTCTGAAATTTGGAGTCCAAAGATCAATAACATATTCAAATCTGTAAATTAATACTTCCGCATACCCCAAATTGAGAATCGATAGCCAAGATTCACATATACATGGGTGATTAATGACATGACTCTGAAATTCGGAGTCAGCAATGATGTCTTATGTGAAGGCACTGAACAAATAGATTTGTCATCAAGTACCCCTGTGTACTCAAATCGATCAAAAAGTAAGATTCACCAAACTTCAAGTCATCTAATGACCAAAGTGACTTCAAGTCTATGAACATAGAGATATTCATGAACTCATCGAAATATCTCTATGCCATCATATAACTCAAGTGCCCTTAAGCCGCTAGATGACCAAAATGACATTAAGTTATAAAATGATCAAAGTACCTTTGAATCATCAGATGACCAAAGTGTTCATAAGTCATCAAATAACTAAAGTGCATTTAGTCACCAAATGACCAAACTACCTAACTCAGCAAATAACTAAAATGGCCTCAAGTCATAAAAACCAAAACGTCCACAATTCACTAAATGAAGCAATGAACAAAGTACACTCCAGTCACCAAATGACCAAGATGGTATCAACTATAACATGGCCCAAGTGTCATTTAAGCTATCAAATGACCTAAGTGTTCTCAACACATTAAACTACAAAAAACCCTCAAAGAGCAATAACCAACTGAAATGACTTCAACAACCAAAATGTCCCTACATCAGCTATTGATCCACACAAAATGACCAAAAGTCCTCAAATCACCTAGAAGAAACCAAAGCCGAGCAAGGCCCAAATCCATGGCTTCTCAAGGTCCATACATTCAAAGCCTCTATGATCCATTCCATAAAGCCTATAAGGTTGAAATATCATAAAGTCTTACAACGCCAAATTCATGAAGCCCCTGAAGGCCCACACACCCAAAAGCCTCATGAGGCCGAAATACCATAAAGCCACCCAAGACCCACATACCATAAAGCATTTCCAAGCCCATTTACCCAAAGCTTCTACAGCCCATGTCCATAAAGTCTTACAAGGTCAAGTACTATAATGCTTTATAAGGCCCAAATACACTCAAATGTCTAAAGCCTCACAATGCCTAAACCCTCAAAGCCTCACAACGCCCAACATATAAAGCATCTATGATCCAAATCTTCAATGCCTCTAAGGTCTAAGTATCTAAAGCCTTAAGTGCCTAAAACCCTAAAGGCTCTTAAGGCCCAAATACCTAAATCCAAAGCTTCACAAAACTCAAACTCACAAAACCTCATAAAGCCCAAATTCAAAGCTTCACAAGGTCCATATTTTCAATGCCACTCAAGGCCCATACACTTTAATGCCTCATAAAATTTGTATCCTCCAAGTCTCTCATGATCCATACATTCAGGGTCAACATTATCAAAGCCTTCAAGGTCCATATACCTAAAACTCTTATGGCCCATACCATGAATGCCTCTCATGACCCATATAGATGAGCCTCTTATGACCCACGTCTCACAAAACCACCATTTTCATCAAGGTCCATACAACTACAATGGTAGACATTGGACAAAGATATAAAGAAGTGGTTATAAGTGAAAGAGGAATATTCCCATCACTATTTGAAGAACCAAAGGAAAAATTTACCTCAATCAATATTGTCACTGTGTTTGAAGTGGAAGCTAAGGACTGGAGGCAGCCCATAATCGATCACGTTCAATATGGAGGTTTACCGAAGTAACAAACAGAGAAACGAAGTTTACTGGCGTTTTTGTACTATAATAACACGATTTATAGAAAACTATTTGATGGTATGCTATCACAAAGCTTATCAGAAGAAGTCAGCCAAACTCTTAAAGAAGTACATTCTGGAATCTGTGAGGCTCGTTAGGCTAGGCTAAAATTAAGCGCTCAAATAAAGCATCTAGACAATTATTGCCTACTATGGTTGCAGAATGCATGAAATATGTAAAAGAATGCCACACATGTTAGATACATGGTCACTTAATACATAGGCCTACAAAATCACTACATCCATGCGCAGTCATAGCCTTTTGATGCATGAGGATGAACTTAATTGGTCCCATCACCCACGTTCGTTGAAAAATCATTGGTATCTTTTAGTGCGACTGATTACTTCTCCGAAAGGGCTGAAGTCATAGCCCCAAAGAGGTGAAAGGAACAACTGTGATCAATTTCATTCAGACGAATTCCATTTATAGATATGGTATTCCATCCAAGATAGTTTGTGATAATGGGACACCCCTTTAAGAACCAGACCAATGTAAAGTTTTGTGGCAAATTCAAAATTAAGCAAATGCTTCTCCACCATAGACGATCCATCGATGGAGGTGCTAAAGCTTATAATAAAACTATCTGCAAAATTTTTAAGAAGGTTTTACCAAAAATCAAATGGAGAAGCCGTATAAGCCTATCACACAACATTTAAAAGGTCTACATATTCTACTCCTTATTCATTGGTGTTTAGAGGTGAGGCCATATTACCACCCAAAGTACCAATACTCTCTCTCAGAGTGAGCATAAAAGATTTGTGCCGAGTTAGAAGCATTAGAAAAACAAAGATAGTTGTACAACAACAACAAGTGGAAACATACCAAACACGAATGGCTAATGCCTTTGAAAAGAAAGTTTAAATGGTCTATTAAAAATGGAGAAAGGAATGTCATCAATGTACGTTTTCTCAAAAGATATTGCCTCTGACATGTGAGCATCATTTAAAACTCCTACTCTCACAAGTATAAACTGTGTCAGAAGTATCTTACAAATTAAAGTCCTACTCGCATGACTATAAACTGCACAAGAAATATTTTATAATATTAAACTCACACACACAAAATTTAAGCTTGCATCGGACATGTAAAACTCCAACCTGTATGAGTATAAACTGCGTGAGAAATGCTTTAAAAATTTGAAACTCCTACTCACACAAGTATAATCTGAGTAAAAAATATTGTGAATTGTCACTCCTACTCACATGAGTTTAAACTACACTAGACAAATCAAAATCATTAACCTCCTAGATGCACGAGGATAAATTGCGTTAACAAATTGAAATCATTAGTCCCCGATATGTACAAGAATAAACTATATCAATGAACTAAAATCATAAATCTCCTAAACGCATAAAGCTAAACTACATTGAAATCATCAATCCCCTAAATGCACGAGGATAAACTACATCAAAAGAGTAAAGTTATCAACCTCTTTGCATGAAGATAAACCGCCTCAGAAATTTATCAGCCTCCTACAACCCATCATATCCTTCATGGCGAAATTCTCTAAATTATCAAATTACCCCCCTCATCCATATTTTTGAAGTTGAAGTTGAAGGTTTTGTGTCTCGCACGCTTAAAATACGAGCAGCTTGAGTGACTCAAGGAGGCAACTGTTGACGGTTGAAATTTACAAACAATTAAAATTGAGGAATCCCCAATGAAAATAAACAGGTTGTGACCCAAAGTTCATAGCCAAAAAAATCCCGTGCCTGTCAAACACTTTCTTCAAATTAACCAGATGGTCTTTTTCAGCCCAAGACTTGGCAATTCTTTCATAGCAGGAAAAGGCCCATGACCCAAAGTTCAAAACAAAGAAAATGCTCGCAGACAAAGCTTGCACCCAAGACCAATCCCGCAACCGAAGTTCATAGAAGGCCCTGCGACCCAAAGTCACAACCAAGAAAAGGTTCACAGTAGAAGCTTGCAGTCAAAGAAACCTTGTACTGAAAGCTCATGAAAAGGCTTGCAACCCAAAGTATGAAGCCACCAAAGAGGTCGCGACCAAATGTCCTAACCACTCACTTGTCATGATATGTTCAGGTACGTAATTTCCATACAAACGAGAAAAGTTAAAATAGCTTCCGAGAAGGATATATGAAAAATAAAACTCACGACCATAAAAGGCTGTGACCGGCATCTCAACCACCCACTTCCCATACCTCTCACATACCATAAGAAGTTGACATAACTTCAAGCGGAGTTACGTTATACAAAGGATATACAATGAATTCAAGAAAGAGCAAAGCAAGAGAATAGACTCGAGAAAGGAAACTTCGAGTAACGAAAGGAAGACATCTTCCTCCTCTCAAGACAGAAATTATGCTTTCACGTGTCTAAAAGACTTCGTTGATGCATATATTTCGAAACATACTGAAACATGACTTGATGTCAAGTCATAATCAAAATTGTTGTTATCAAAATTAATATTGTACAGAATAGGACGAGACTTCTATTGAAATGGAATTTAACGTAGATCATGATGACGATCGTCTTATATTGTAATAGATATCATCATATGTTTTTTTTATGGATAAAACTGGTATCCAAAAATGACGGTCAAGAATTTCATCATTTATGGATCTACAAGTAGATGTGAAAACATCGAAATCAACTTTGATCAGTTCTCATACTTGAATGATTTATAAAAAAGCCAACATTATGACGATCTGCTGCATATAAAAAAAAGGGGGTATACCACAACATATCAGTGCAATAAAGATGTCTAGAAGACTTTTTATTTGCTGAATTTATCCTTTACTTATAATCAGAGGATCCTATAACTACGTACTTAATGGGGCATTGTTCGCGATACTTGGGAGTGTAAAGATTCCACAATATAATAGAACTACCATAAAATGAAGGAAAAAAATTCATGATTAATTTGCATACGAACTTTATTTTTTACGCAAATTTATCATAAACAAAAAAAAGCCCATTACCCAGTGCTAGTCCCGTATTTACGGAATGCTGGGAGGGGTGGACGGGAAACAGACCTAACCTCTGGCTTTTACGCACAAAGTGGCTGCTCTTAGGACCCAAACCTGTGTTTTCATGCATCACAACGCAAGCCTTTTCCCATCGCACCAAGCAATGGCCTCTAAATTTGTGGTAAACAGTCACGTTTTAATCCATGAATAAAACGCGAATACAATATGACATATTAAAAAGTCAACTTTATGAATAAATCGTGACCATCACGATTAATTCGAGATGGTTTCCCGATGATCCAATTTATTTTATTTATATAAAAAATAAAAATAAAATCATCACTTTTTCCCTACTGTGCTGATTGTTCCCGATTTTTTTCCTCACCTAATTTTTCCTGAACACTGATTTTGTCACTGTGACTCAAGGAAGCAAGAATATTATAGTCTATACTTCATACTTAATGAGTGCAAGATCAAAGTTTTCATTACAATATGAGACGCAAAATCTGGCAAGAGACTTGCAAAGAGCTTACCCTGTGAAAGAGCATTGCTTTAGAGCGACGCCCTTTCTTATCACCATCTACTTCTGTGCTCAAAAATAAGGATGAGGCGGGTGTCAAAGAAAATTGTGAGCACAAATTAAGTGCATATAGTGACTTGTCCAAGAAATGCTTAACGACATCTTTGAACGCGGGTAATTCCAACTCATCACCACCTGCCACTTCCCCTTTAAGGGAAGATACCAGCTTCTTTGGACGAAATTGCCCAATCAATCCAACCCACCTACACAGAATTCCCAAGTAACAACCAAAAAACAGATCAGCACTATTTAAAGAGACTAACCTGTGTTTGGGATTGCTCTTTGGCGGCAAGGAGCAGCTCTCTGCTCTGGCGCAGAGCATTTAGTATGGGACTGTGGTTGGTTGTAAGTGCTCTAAGCTCTTTCAGAGAGTGAAAGAGCTGAATTTGGTTCTCTTTAAAAGAGCAATTTAAACCTGCTCCTTTAAGTGGGCTGCTCTTTGGCTCCAAAGAGCAATCCCAAACACAGCCTGAGATTCTAATAAGTATGTAAAAGTCATCACTAGTTTTGAAATATGAGAGGTTTTCTTACACAATAAATTGCAACATAAAACACCTCTGGTCAACCATAGATTATCATATGCCTCCCTAATAATTTAAAAAATTCACTCACCCAGCCTTTTCTGACAGCAAACAACCAAGTGGAACCAAAATTTCGTCTGGAGCAAATGACAAAAAAAAAACACATGATATTGACAGTTTTCCCTACTAGTAACAACAAGAGCAGGTATAGTGTAACTGACTCATTCGGGTCATTCCCAATATTTATTGGAATGGGTAACTAATTTGGTACATGTGGTACCATTTGTAATCAATTTTTTCACTTGATGCGAAGGACCAGATGTAAGATCTGGTGGGTCAAAGATTGCTTCTAAAAAATGGGAATCAATTAAAATTTTTCAAACCTGCTTTAGCAGTTCATTTTATGAAGTTCAACCACTTTGATTCACACGATGGATATGTTTTTCAATGCAATCTTCGACCCACCAGATCTTTACAGCAGGTCCTCCGTCAAGTGGCACACTTGATGAAAAATTAGTGCCAAAGTACCCTACCAGTGACCCATTCAAAACTAGATGGGAAAAGGTCGGTACCCGACACAAGCTCTAACAAAACTTATTAAACAACAAGAAAAAGAGAATATATAAAGCAAAAGCATTCCAGATACAAAGAGACATCTTAGAAACACCTTTTTCAGCAAAGAGTATCTACTGCAACATTAGCCTTGGAATCACGTCTAAAATGTCTAGAAGTATCTGTTTACTCTAAAACATTGAAGTTCTTGGAGATCTCCACCAAAAAGAAAGCATCTCTTCGCTAAAGATAATAATCTTTGTATCAAAGCATTCATGTTTGCTTCTGATACCAATATGTTGAGTGTCGCGATCTCCTCAAAAAAGATATTGCAGACTTGCAGGAGTGGGTTCAGATTCGACCCCCACAAATTTCGCGGTTGTTGCCTTTGTCCAGTGTTATTTACTTTGCTTTTATTTTTTATTTTGTAGTTTTCTATATTTTTTACTTTGTTATTGGTTTCTTAATTTTTGTTGGCAAAGCATCCCGCTGCACCCCCTAATTGGCTGTAAATTCGTTAAGATATAACAAAGTACAGTTTTAACTGGATCATAAAAAGATTTTAATCCATTATTTCTACGAACATGTCACATGCTCTTCTTCTCCACACGTTGAAATGTGCTCAGAAAGTCCCCTTCAAAGACAATAGATTCTGTAAACTTCAATCAATTAAATTTGATTTCCTTCAATAAAGGTCTAACCTCAGCTTCAATCCCAAAATACCAACCTCAAATTGCCTCTACAGTATCCGAAAAAATCAAACAAGCTTCCATTGATATTGAGCTTTAGAAAACCACTGGGAGACACTCCCATCTGTCGTTATTCTTCAACTTTGAAGTGCTCATTTCTTTCGAAATTTCATATCACTCCATCTATTTTGAAAAAGGGGTTTCTCATGTTTTTTTCCCCTTTTTAAAGTCACCTCAAGAGACGAGTTGTCAACATCGACATCATCTGTCTTGGAGAAAGCATACTGAATTCAATTATTTTGAATAATAAATATATGATATCACAGAAGATTATATATCAATAATGCATATATATTATATGACAACGTTCATTTTAAAGGCTTTCCACCACTTTAAATGACACCATGAAAATATTTTATTAATGCAATATGAGACCCACCAGATCTCTCCATTGGGTCCTTCTAATCACGTGGCACACCTTGATGAAAAATAAGATGAAAGGTACTCAACTAATAATCCATTCCAAGATACCTAAGCTCTTGAATAGCCTCCTGGCCGTTGAATACACTTATTTTATTACATTAAACCATCCTGGATTTTTTCCAAATCAATTCCCGAATTTATCCGAAATGAACCGAACTGATCCCTTGTCGACTAATTACCGAGTCTGAATTTTGTTACTAACTTACTATGACCAATACAAAGATTAACAATTTAATTTTCTTCTCAAAACTTGTTCCGCATACATAACATTATCCCCAATTTCCTTCACTTCCCATACCTCCCCCCACCCACGGTGCTACGTAGGGACATCTACTTATGAGAATTTTGGCATGCCGACACTTGGACACTCCTCAACAAGACACTTTTGAAATGTATGAAAAGTACTGCTTGATACCATCAAAGTATGCCTAGTTTCAACACGGTAAATGAGTTGCCATTTTACGAAGAGCTATGCGAAATCAGTAAGTATGAATGAAAAGGCTTGGGTGCTTGAAAACTATTTGTATAATATGTGAAGTTGGTCAATTATAAATGAACGACTTGAGTTTTTGAAAACTAGTTAAATTCATGACATTCATTATGTTTACTTTCCATCTTTTCATCAGTAGGTTTCTCTATTAGCTCTCTAGGATTCCCTTTAGTTTTATTCCCTACATATTTAAATTATTTAATATTTGGAGATTTCCGAAATTGTTGTGCCAAATACTTATAACATCTTGACACTTGGCAAACGTGCCACGTGTCGAGGTAACACTGCTCGCCCCTCTCCCTTCCCAATCCCCACAAGAAGTCACATTGAAATTTCTCTAGCCATTCACCCACCCACTGAAGCTCGACTAGGGAGAACGAAATATAACACCCGTAAGTCTAATTGTCACGAACACCAGGGATCTTAGATCCATAGTCACCAAGTCAGTTCGGCAATAATTCGGCGAGGTTAAAATTCGGTAAAATCCGGCAAGTTCGGGGAAATATTCGGAGGAAAAATCGTATCAAGAAAAAAAAAAAAGTATATAAAAAATCATATTTTTTTAAAGTCGGGAATTATTGAAAACACATGATTTTTTGAAAAATTTGCGAATAATTATGGATTAATTCGCAGGACGTTAATTTTGTGAAATTTTCAAAATTCAGCAATTTTTGTGACTATCCATAGAACAAGCAAAAGTCATCCTTTTGACAGAATTCAGTGTGGCTAGAAGGTGATCCATAACCATAAGAGTGCCTCAATGTTTTTCAGATGACACATGAGGAGTTCGAGGATGTATAATCCACACATTAAGCACAGCAAAAAATCTGAGCGAGGATTCGCTGTGAAACACATATACTCGCAATAGGCATATGGGGTTGAATGTTTTTCAAAATTGACTTGCCTATTGCCTACCTTGGTTTGTCCCTTTGTGTATGGCAGCTTATCGTGAAAAGATTTGATAATACATTGGTGGTACCCGGAGCATGGGTTAAAATATCGGGTTACCGATACGTATCGTCTCGAAGTTTCGACGTCCAAAGCGTCGTGACGATATTGAATGTATCGATCGATACATTCAATACATTTGAATGTATCGAACGATACATTCAATGTATCGTTCAAGTCCAATACCGATACGTATCGTCCGATACGTATCGGTATCGGACGATATTTTGATCCATGACCCGGAGACTTAGTCAGGTGCTCTAAGGCCGGATAGCCCGTTACAAATTTAAAAAAGAAAAAGAAAAAGGAAATCTCCTTTCTATTGGCGGGAGACTAACACTCATTAAATCTACTCTATTAGTCTTCCAGTGTACTTTATCTCAATGTTCAGCCATCGGATGGCGGTCAATGATAGATTGGAGCTAATTGAAAGGACCTTCATGTGGGAGGGAAGAGGGGAGAAAAGAAGGTACCACTTAGTTAATTGGGAGGTCTTCCATTTCTCTATGAGGGATAGAGGTTTGGGGATCTGTAAATCGACGGAAATGAATGTCGAGCTCCTTGGAAAATGGCTTTGGAGGATTGTGATGGAATAAAAACTGCAAAGTTCAATTATTGCTTTGCAAGTATGGAGAGTCCTACTATGGTTGGAATATAAAGTCTAATAGTGTGGTGAAAGATGTTCAAAGAAAGTTCAGGTAATGTATTATGTATGATTGGGGTGATGGCTCACTTATCTTATTCGGGAGCCAAGGCGGGTGGGAGAGGAAATGTTAAAGGACAGGTTTTGGGATCTATATTAGGTCACGAAATGCATTAATATGAGCGTCAATCGGGTAGTTGTTAACTTGGGGGGAAAACTATGTTTGGGACATCGGATTTTGTAGAAATTTGAGAGATGTGGAGGTGGATGCACTTACAGAGTTGTTGAGCCTAATTGAGGGGTCCAGTCCAAATAGGTTTGGCTAGGACCTAATTATCTAGACGATAAAAAGCAATGTGTTCTTCGTTAAGTCCTTCTATTGGTTCTTGGTGAGGGAACCATTGATTGCTCACAATTGGGTTAACGTCTGAAAATTTTGCACTCCAACTAGAATTCGTGTTTTTGAATGGACCTTGCTTGTGGAGGCTTTTGACCATTGACTAGCTCATTAGTAGGCAAAGAATTGCGTAATTCTGTTGAAGTTTAGTCACACATCGGGTATTCATAGCTTATCTCTCCTCTTACAAGATCCTGGACCCCTCCACTCATAGACAATTGGTTTTGAGATGGATGCCCAAATTTATCATGGTATCAGAGCCAAGTTTTTCTCCACTCCACGTCACCCAATTCAATTGTCCACATGATTTGGCGCAGTTCAACAAACACGTGCGGGGCCCCCTTCATGTGTTGAAGTTTAGTCACACATTGAGTATTCATAGCCTTGTCTCTACTCTTATAAGATCCTGGGCCCCTCAACTCATGGCCAATTGGTTTTGAGATAGATGCCCAAATTTATCAAAATTTTGTGTTATGTGTATGCAAATGGAGGAGTTCGTTGATCCTTTTCTTATTCATTGTAGCTTGGCTAGGGAGTTATGGTCATTTGTGAAAACTTTCAGTATGAGTTGGAGCTTCTCAATGTTTTAATGCATGTTATTTTCGGGTTTGCGGCCTGTCGGGTTGGGTTTGAATCTTAGCTTTTTGGTTTCTTTGTGCTTTGAGTGGTAGGTTTGCGTACATTTTTTTGCTTTCATTTTTTGAGTCTTTTCCTCTGTTTTTCGGTGTTTAATATATATATATATATATATATATATATATATATATATATATATATATATATATATATATATATATATAGGAAAAAGCATATATGGGTTGGAGTGCATAGGTGAACTCATGCACTCAAATCCTAGATCACATGGCACCTAATCCCAAAACAACACCCCTCTTGGGATCATGTGTCATAAGGCATGTGATTTGTTAAAAAAAGTTTTAAAGCTTAAAATTTTTTGGTGGTCGAAACTGTGGTCAAAATTTATGTACTGCCCCACACATTCTGGTGCATTGAATTTTTTCCCCTTTGACCATATTTTAGGCGGTAAATATACATCAGATCATGTCCAAATTTTTTGGGCAGTCTCTCATCGTCCACGGGCAAGTTGTCATGGTACCCGATCCCTTGTATGGTTGCCACATGGACCCCACCTGATTCAAATGCATGGATTCACCATGCATTCCTACCCATATCCCCTGGCCTACTTGCATTAGTGATTCCCAAAATGTATCAACCGATATCACTATCACAAATGATGGTGAATAACACCGAAATTTGCTGAATGCACCTTCTAGATAAATCACCGTATAAATGGCAGATGCGACGAACCTCCAAATTAATCCGTGATTTGCCAATTATTTCATAAATCGCCCGATTTGGTGGGTTAAATTTTAAAGTCGAAACAAAATTTGAAAAGAGGCTTCTCATGTTTTTTTTTTCATCAAAGGAACGTAAATCTCTTTTCACCTTTTTTAAGTCACCTCAAGAAACAAGCTCTTAACATCGTCATCAGCTCTTTTGATTAAAGCATACTTAATTCAATTACTTCTGAATAATAAATATATGATATAAGAGTTATATATCAATAATGCATATCTATTCCACGATAGCATTCGTTTTAAAGGCTTTCTACTGCTTTAAATCACACAATGAAATTTACTTTTTTAACGCAATTTGCGACTCACTAGATCTTTACATTGGGTCCTTTCTAATCACATGGCATACCTTGGTGAAATAGGACAACATATACTCAACTAATGACCCATTCCAAGATATTTAAGCCCCTAAATAGCCCCTTTGTCGTTGAATACACTTATTTTATTACATAAAACTATCCCAGATCTTTTCAGAATCAATTAGCGAATATGTTCGAACTGAAATGAACTGGCACGGCCCTTTTCGAATAATTTCCAAATCCGAACATTTTTACTATGACCAGAAGAATTTTCTATAAAAATTAATTAATTAGTCCCCACAAGAAACCACATTAAATTTTTTCTGCCCATTCATCCACCGGAGCTGGTCTAGGGAGAACGTAATATAACACCCTTAAATCTATTGTTACGAACTCCAGGGACCTTAAAACATGCAAAAGTCATCATTTTGACATAATTCAGTGTGGCTAGAAAGTGATCCATAACCTTAGAATGCCTTAACGTTTTCAGATGGTGCATGAGGAGTTCCAATGATAAGTAATCAACACATTACACACAACCAAAAAAATGAGCAGGTTTCCTTTGTGAAACGCATATACTCTAAATAGATATAAGGGGGTTTCTCAAAGTGTTGACTTTACCAGTTTGGAGAGGCTTGTTTGATCAACAGTGAGTGGAGAGCGAAGCCGCCGAGCTCCTTCTGAGACGTTGGAGAGTAGGAAGGGATGACGCCGAGCGGGAAGCCGTTTCCCAAAAACGCGAGCTGCTGCGGGCGGAGAGCTCGGCTCGCTCGCGCCGCGTCGAGCGGGAACGGCTCGCCAGGAATGGAGCGAGCCGAGCCGTCTAGAGTCTGTGGAGTCGACACGTTTAGGTCCCAAAATGCAGCGTCCATGGCCAATCTGAGATTCGCCATTTTTCTCTGCTCTGCTCTCTTCCTTATCGGTTATATCTCTCTTTGGTTTTTAAGTTGCGGCGAGAGAGAGAGAGAGAGGGGTTTTGGGCTTTGGGGCGCACGATAGAGAAACGACGGGTTTGTTGCTTATCATGTGCAGTACTTTGGCGTTTAGGCCTTGTTTGAGAATTTGTTGGGAAAAATGTGCTTGTTGTTAGTAAAATTTCACTACAAAATTCAAATTTATTTTTATTTTTATTTAGAGGGAGAACGCCCGGCAAATTTTTCTAGATATTAGCAAAATTTTTGAGAAAATATTAATTTATATTTATTTAATATAATTAATATAAATCTAAAGGGTATCATCATTTAAAATTTTGAGATACTGGTTATACTAATCACACGGTCAATTTTTTATTTAATGTTGCACACACTGCAAAAACTTATCCTAAAATAATGTTGGGAGTCATTACTTGCACAAGATTTTTAAGTGATTGCACCAAAGTTAAACAAAGACTTTATATTTTAGGGACATGTGTCGTGTGAAAACGCAATCTAGGCCGTCTGATTTAAAGTTTATGATCTATAGATCCTTAGTTGGAATGATTGAAGCAAAACACGATATTTATCATATGATTTATTATTGTCAACCGTTGAATCAAATAATATCTTTTGACTATATTTAATCACATGATGAAGTTTATATTTCGTGTCAATCTTATTCACTAAGGATTTATAGATCATGAACTTTATATCAGACTACCTAAATTGCATTTTCACTTGTCACAAGCCCCTAAGTTACAATTATTTTTTTTTCATTGCGGTGCAATCACTTAAAAAGGGAGTGTAAGTAATGGTTCCCAATAATGGTTTGAGCTTGTTGTGTGCCACTTGATTTTACGGTGGCTTTTTGGGATGTATGTCTCATGAAAACAAAATCAATATTTTAAGTTTGTTGTAAGCCACCTGATTTTATGGTGACTTTCTGGGATTATGTCACATGAAAACAAAATAGATTTGAATCCTCTAATTCAAAGCTATTAATGCATATCGGCTAAATGAGATGGGGTGAGACTCCACTTTCATGAGGGCGTAAATAATAGTATCCTAATTTAAATAATAAAACTTGTGATGAAAGCATTTTTGCAATGCATGGATAAAATTAATTTTTCATACCTACTCAAAGCTAATTTTTGCAAATTGTGATTTGTGATTTGTGACACTTGTATTTTCAGTGTGGTACCGCATCGGTTGCAAATAAAAAATGATGGACAATCTATTTTCAGGACAAATGAGCTATTTTCCTAGTTATCAAACAAGCACTTAACCTTTCTCCAAATAACTTTCATAAATTCACTTAGTAAAGAGAATGTTTGCTTGTATGGTTATAAAAAGGAAAAATCATGAAAGTCAAAATTCTCTCATATCTAAGGGTTGTAGATGTAGTTGAAATCGAAATCCAATTCAACCTGATTAGACCTATCTATTGCCCTAATCTAATCTAAAAGGCCAGTATCCAGCATTTGTCCCATATGTAGATCTAACCTCTGGGTTTTTACAAACAAAGCGATTGCTCTTACAACTCAAACCCGCATTATCTATGCTTGATAATCCAAACAAACTCAGGAAATGAAAGGATGAGGATGTGAGACTGATGAGTTTGTATTAGCTTCCTACCCAATCTAAGCTCGTCGAAAACTAAGGATTAAGTATTAACTACAAACACTAGAAAAAGGTAATTGGCGGGCGCCATCCATGGCTATCCTCATTTCGATATCTTAGTTATAATATTTATGGTTGTGTTTGGGTTAGCTCTTATAAGAGGAGAAACAACTCTTTGTCAATTCTTCGTGAGAACAGATTGTTAGAAGTTTCTATTTTTGGTGTTCGTCACTATGATTAATACGTTGACTGGTGAATGGTATAAGATTAATCTTGAGATGTAATTGTAACAACCCTAAAATTTAGCTATTTTATTTGTGGTGTATGATGGGTATTGCACCAAACTCGGTGCTAGTGCTTCACACCGAAGCCTAACCTAATTAGGAGACCTCTATTTAATGAGAGGATACGTCCAAAACCCTCACTTTTCACTTTAACAAAACCTAGCCTCTTGCTTTTGTTTTCTTCTTCTCAAAACCCTAGCCGTCCCTTCATCTCCCCCATCCTCTTGGAAAAAAAAAAAAACACTCGACCCCTTTAGATCTCTTGGGTGTTCTATCATAAAGAACACCGTGGTGTTTTCTACCGTCGGATCGTGGAGATAGAAGGCGGCGTAATCGTGGACGGACCATCGTGTGGACACCGTGCTCTAATCGCCATAGATCTGCCGATCACGTTTCAAGAGGTGGGTACCCATCTATCCGTCTCATCCTTCTTAGATCCCATCGCGTAAAATATGTTGATCGCGTACCGATGGGATATTTAAAATAAATCTAAAACTGTTTTTATTTTATTTATTTTTTTTAAATCTATTTTAGGATTATAATAATAATGAAATCTGTTTTTGGTATGAAATTTTGTAAATTCTGTTTTTGTATGAAATTTTGTGAAATCTGTTTTTGTATAAAATTTTGTGAGATCTTTGATGCATTGTTGGGTTTTATTTTCGGAACCCTATATTTTTATTTACTTTATTGTGAATCTGTGACCGTCAATCGATTGAAACCCTATGGGAGCGCGTGCCCTACTATCCCGTGGCACCCACACCCACTCCCTACCCCGTTGAAAAATATAAAATTAAAATATTAATTAACAACTAAAATAATAAATAAATTTTACGAAAGAGATTACGTTAAATAAATATTATTGTATGAAAACGGTATTATATTAAAGAGTAAAATATTATTAGGTTAATTAAATAATAAATTAGTTGATAAAAAAAAATATATAATAATTAGTAAAAATGTATAATGGGCTGTAAATGTGATAAGTTATTAAAAAGTAATATTTTCATTGAATAATAAATTGAATAATGATAAATATAGCTTATATGTTTGATTAGTATTATTATAATAATTGATAATAATACAATTATTAATTAGTAATTAGATTAATGATATTTAGAGAAATGAATTAAATTAATAAAGTAAATATTAAATATTAAGATTATTTGTTGTATTATATATCATTTAATTAATAAATTATTAAAATTTGTACATGAATATTACTATTATATAATTCTGTTATAATAAAAAGTTTATTTGTAACAACTGTCATAAATGCTTTTATTGTTAATGTTTGTATTAAGGTTACATTTAATATAATATATATATTATATGAATATGGTCGAATTATTTTTAGCAAGTATTTATATAGAATAAATACCCTAAGTCATTGCCTATTGAAAACTTGTAAATTATTTCATTTTAAAACAAACGAAAATTAATAAACTGTTGGAATTCCTTACTCCTTTTAGAAATAAATTCCCCTATTAATGTGAACTAAGATTCGGTCAAGCACCCTAAATTGCAATCATCACCCTATTATATAATTATATTAGTGTGCTATATAAATAAACATAAATATAGATATACTCAAAACCTAAAAGTAAACTTTTGATGTGTGACACTGTTGTGTTTGTAACTAAATCAAGTTATATGAATTAAGGATATGTTAGAACACGGGTATGAGAGTGTATGAGATCATGCCTACACTTGGGCGTGGTGATTCGCTGAGATGACATCGAAGCGAGGAATACACCGTATTCACATGCCTTACAACTCATGGTGGAATGGGACCCATGGCCGAGTCGGTGAGTGTGAATTCGGTGTAATCTAAGTGGCAGTGGCATATACGGCGACCCTATCACCCCGAGTTCAAATATGATAATATAGATTATGAATAAGTTATGAGGTTCAGCCTTAGGCTTTAACGGTGGTGAGGCTATCTCACTATAGTTCGTCTTAGAATTAAGTTATAAGAGTATGTTATGAGTATGAAATAAGATATATTAGTACGATAATAAGATCGCCAGTAGGCCAAAGAAAGATAAATAACTTAAGTTTCAGACGTGCGTTCCTTCACGAGCCACCGAAGGCAACAACGCCTTTCGGCCAAGACGGATCTCCGGAGAGATTATGAGTATGAGTATGTCTACAAGTCACTGGCCATTATGTCTCCCCATGCATTTGGATGGTGGAGTATGAGTATGACACGAGGCGTTATGATATGGTGGTATGATACTATGTTGACCCTCTCATAGTAGCTCGGCGTGACTTCGGCAGAATAAGTCACTAGGATTTCACTAGTATGTTAGTTACTAATAAGACATGGTATAATAAGGTATGAGATATGGTGAGGCGTTAGGACATCGATGTCTGAATCGTGGTCTTGCATTTATGGTATGAGCTTTATAATATGCATATGATTTTGTCATTCTTTTGCTATCTGTTTGAGATACTATTATTTTTATCACTCTGATGCACCCACAATGCACGAGAAGTATGGGTGGATTGGTGGTGTATCCCATCGAGTTCGTGGTAGTAAACTCATCCCACGATAATCTAACAATTGCGGTGATTTCCGGTGGAGTGGACATCGGCCTTTCGATCCAAACGATTTTCTTGATCCATGGTCTTTGAGTACCGAGGAGCCTTGGGAGGGTGTGAGCTACGGGAGGGTTATAGTGCCGATTTCGATCCGAGTACCGATTATTGAGCATTGCGGACTTGGTAGTAGTTTGAGTCTTTCTTTTTACCATGGATTTTATGATTCTATTTTATCGGATTTGTCTCCGACGTTTACTATTGTTTATTGATGGATTTCTCAGATTTAGCACTTCTATTTTAGCATTTATGATTCTTTATATTCCACTGTTATATGTTGATTTTCACGGATTTCGTGGAATCGGACATGCGCGATAACTCTGATTAAGTGTATGTCCGCTTAGCATATCCGGGATATGTGCGGGTCATAACCCGGAATTCTAGGCCCTTGGGATGGGGTAGAATTTCGGGTCGTGACAGTAATAATTATCAATTCGGTGAATTTGAGAGAATAAATAATTAATAATTAAGTTTTTTAATTAAGGTATGATTGTGATTTCCAATCACAAAATAATTAGTAATTAAAGTCCTTAATAGAATGACTCATTGACTATAAATATAAAAGATGTTTGGTCTCAACGATTGCTCGACACACTTCAACCCTCTTTATTAGCAAAAGTATCTCTATTGTGTTCGGAAGTATTGAGAATGAGGAGATCATTAAAGATCCAAGCAGCAACCCATCTTTCATGGCTTACACCCAAGGTGAGTTAGAGATAATTTATTTTAAAACTTTTGATAAAATAATAATTATCACGATTTTCGTGATAAGGTACGCATCTATATTTCAATTTATAGATTGTTGATTTATTATTTTGATTGATCATACACTTAGATCCCAAGGCCAATATTTAGGTGCTCGGATCAATAGATCTATCACAAATTTTATCACTTAATTTACTCTTAGTCAGAGTGAATGGAGCGAGGAGGTATAATACCAAACGTGATAGCAATTCTCGTCAAAGCTAAAGAGATGATCTTTTCTTTTAAAATGACATAAATACACTTATAATTGTCAAGAATTTATCATAGTTGATGAGTCAATTTGTCTTTGCCAACAACAACAAAAGATGCCATTACCCGGGGTTGGTCTCCAACATGCGAGGTGCGGAGAGGGGTGGACAAGATATAAAATCTAACCTTTTATCACTGTACCAAGCAATGGCCCTAAATCGGACCTCTGCCAACAAGAGATGCACAAATGTTTACGGGATCATAAATATCCGTGCATCTTTTGAGGTTTGACCATTTGGATGGAGAGAGATTGATTGGTGCGCAATCAAAACCTACAACAGTATACGAAAATGACAACAAACAGTCCCTATCTAATGTACACAAATGTACTATAATCAGATGGTTAAGATTGTCCCATCAACAAAATTTTAAAATCGAGTTCCGATGAAATGTTTAAAATACCACGTGGATGGTTAGGATTGATGATCAGATGTGCCACCTATACAAAGCACCCAACAACCAACTCAACAAACATACTCAAACTGTTCTGTATATATGGTTATAGTTGTACGTAACCGTTAACAAACGCCCGTCAAGAGAAAAACGCCTCTCAAATAGAAATCCTAACCGAGATTCCCTCTCCTCTTTCCCTAAAACCTCAAAAACCTCTCTTACCGTATCGACTAACGTGCGCAGGTGGGGCGTAGATTAAGGCTTTCCACCTTGTTCCTATGGCTACTGCTGCTCAAGTATCAGTTACAGATGAAGACGATTACTCGATGCTGAAAGATCTGCAAATAAATCTCAATGGAGAAGAAGAAGCCTTTTCTCTCTGCTTATGGGTTTACCTGTTAATCCCTATTCGAGCTCCGGCTACGATCATTAGACAGGTTTCTCTACTTCTTCTGATGTTTCATTCTCCGTTTTGATCATAATGAACGATGCCCATTTCTTATTTTATGATATTGATCATCAATACTATAATTTCTGTACATTAATCACAAAAAATGAGTGCCCATTTATTTATTAATTTTTTTAATATTTTAAAAGTTCTGTATGATTACTTGGCGAAGAATGCAAATATTTGTGTTTTGATGGATGCCCATGCCCAAATGAATTTTGATATCTGAGGAGATTTATTCCCTTTAGGTTGTTCTCTCTATTTATTTGGCATCAATAAAACTACCATTTTACACTGTTTTGATCATAACGAACAATGTTGGAATGGGCGTGTGGAAAATCAGAAATCAAACGAATATGGTGATGGATCTTTGACTGTGTTCGAGGCGTGAAATAGACGCTGTCTTTGAATCACTGTTCGTCCCCCCCCCCCCCCCCCCCCTACACACACACACAGAGCGGTCAACAATCGGGCCCAACGAACGTGATCCCATGATACAATCATACAACAACCACAATCAAAGTTACAAATCAACGGCTAGACAATTCCTTAACTGGTCATGTATGAAACTGACACACTTATCCGTTGTACCTTTTCGGATAAAGGCAACGGGTTATAACAACGTTCAGGAACCTATAATTGTCCCCGATTACAACATTTGAAATGAATTTCATTCAAAAAAATATGACTGTTGTGCGCACACCTGTAACCATGCCCGAGCCCTGCCCGGTTTGGCACGACGTAGTGTGGCATGCACGCACATGCGTGTGTTTTTGCATAGTCTAGTTCAATGGGCATAGCGGGGGGCGAACCAAAAACTTGGATGCCCCCTATATGAAGGCTACAAGCCTTGACAACAATAGTGTAGTAATACACTTATGCCAATAATAATACCTACTGACGTGGGACTAAGTTTAAAGGAAAAAACCCAAAAAAAATTTAAATACTACAACAATCCCCCACTATTTTAAATATTAAAAAAAAACGACAATAATCCCCCACTATTTTAAATATTAAAAATAATAGTAATAATATTGAGCATAAAAAAAACAATCTTTTTGTAATAGTGCCTTTAGGGCATTAAACTATTATCTAAGTATAATAAGTCAAAGTTTACCAGTGTTTTCAGTGACCTTAGTCTTGAAAATTGCCAAAACGTTATGATGAACATGAATTATCAAACACCATTGTTCTAAAAAAGATTTGTGTTCTTAAACATTAACACTTTTATGGCCTTGTTCTATATAATCCTGGTTTCTGTGAGTATTTAATGAGATAAAAGCTTCTCATTTTAGAAGCGGCTAAACTTCCACACCTACATAGGTAGATCTATCAAAAGTCTTATTGTAACTATAACACTTTAACATTAAATGTTATAGATCTATTAATAGCACTTTTGCACAACCTCTCTTATCATTACAGTTAGTGTTGTCATATGTGATTGCATATGCCATCAGGAAGGGGTGGATTGCCTATGCCATGATGGTATATGCGATCTAGGAAGCATGCCATGGCATACAACTGTATGCCATGGCATACCATCGCATATGCTATAGTATGCCATCGCATACAGTGTATGCCATGGCATACTTCCCCGATATTGATTTTTTTTTTTTTTTTTCGCTTTTCAGGCTTCCCCAAACCCTATTAATAGGGGGTTTCTCTTCTTAATGCATACCACAACTCTCAAAGGTATATTTTGGATCCCTTTCCTTATCTTTTGTATGGTTCACTTTATTTTTGTATTATTTGGACTTATTTTTCATATTTTTCCTTCTAACTTATGGGTTATATACTTATATTATATACTTTTATTTCTCATTCTAGACACTACAAAATTAATAGAGCATAAAATTAACACAAGCATATTACTTTTCAATATGGGAAACTTTGGGGATTTTTTGGGATTTTTTTGAAAAATAAAAAAATATATTTTTTTTTGTGCCATGGCACAATCGCATATGCGACCCGCATATGTTATACCATCTCATAGGGTCGCAAATGCCATTTAACTACATTGATTGCAGTACTATAGTGTCTTTCACTTTCTATCACATGTTTATGATTTTTTTCTCTTTGAAAACCTAACTTAAACTGGAGTTTCCCTCATAAGTGATAGCTTTGGGTTAAATTTTTTTAAACCCATTCCCAATGAGGTTTTAAATATTGTTGCTTTTCCAAGACCTTTTGTAAACGGATCCACCAGGTTTTGTTGAGACCTGATACTCAAGATCGAAATTACTCCTCTTTTGAGTGAACTTATAACATAGCCATGTCTCAGACCTATATGTCTCGATTTTCCATTATAAGTTTTACAATAGGCCTTTGATAGTGTTGCTTCACTATCACGATGTATAGACAATGGGGCAATGGTTTAGTAATGAGTGAAATTTCAAATATTACATTTTTGAACCATTATGCTTCCTTAATACATGTTGCTAATGCAACGAATTCCGACTCCATCGTTGAGTGAGTTGAGCACGTTTGCTTCTTTGATCCCCATGAGATCGCAGCTCCACCCATCATGAATATCCAACTACTAGTAGAATTAAAATCACGTGAATTCCAACTTGCATCACAATATCCTTCTAAGATGTTAGGAAAATCAGAATAATGTAATCCTACATTGATGCTTTTCTTTAAATATCTAAAAATTTGAGTCACGACATCCCAATGAGCAACACCAAGATTACTAGTGAACCTGCTTAGAACACCTATAGAATAGGCAATATCTGGGCGAGTGTAGTGCATAAGATATATTAAACTTCCTACTTGACTAGCATACTCAAGTTGAGCCATGCATCTTCCTTCATTTTTAACTAGATTCACATTAATATCAAAAGGAGTTGAAACATGCTCTAAGTCAAAGTAGTTGAATTTCTTAAAAAAATTCTCCTAATAATGTGCTTTGGACAAAATAATATTATCATCTCGTCTCAAAATTTTAACTCCTATGATTGTATCAGCTTTGTCCAAATCTTTCATATCGAAAGCTGAACTGAGTATGTTTTGATTTCCAAAATTATTTCAAGATTAATTCCAAATAGTAACATGTCATCGATATATAGACATATAATAACACCATTATTTCCAGAGATTTTACTATACACACATTTATCAAATTCATTTATATTAAAGCCATGACTAATAATAACTTCATCAAATTTATCATGCCACTGTTTTGGATCTTGCTTCAAGCAGGAAAGAGCTTTAATAATTTTACATACTCTATTTTCATTCTTAGGAAGTATGAAACCTTCCGGTTGTTCCTTGTAAACTTCCTCTTCTAAATCCCTATTTAGAAATGCCGTTTTTATATTCATTTGATTTATTATTAACTTGAGAATAAAAGGCAATTAATAATCTAATTGTAGTTCGCCGTGCAATAGGGGCAAACGTATAGAAATAATCAATCCCTTCCTTTTACCCTAAAACCTTTTGCAACCATTTTAGCCTTGAACTTGTCAATAGACCCATCAGTCTTATATTTTCTCTTGAAAATACATTTGCACCCTATGGCGTTAGACCCGGGAGGCAAATCAACTAATTTCCAAGTTTTATTAGCCATCAAAGAATCTATTTCATCATAAATGGCTTCTTTCTAAAAATCTGCATCTCTAGAAGTAACAGCTTCTTGAAAAGTTAAAGGATCATTATCCACATTATAACAATATAGATATTCTTTAGATGAATCATATCTATCACCTTCATCTAAATATAAATAATAATCTTTTCCTAAGTAAGTTTCTTTTCTTTGTCTTTTACTTTTTCTAGTTTCTTGGAGATCATCATTTAAAATATCACTATTAATCTCTTTATTCTTATTAGTAGAAATATTATCAGGAAAAGAACTAATTATATCCTTATCACAATTATTTTAGACATAAAATAAGTTTCATAAAAAATACATCACGCGACTCAATAATAGAATCTTTATTTATAGCACCACTATCTTCTATCACAAGAAATCTATAAGTTGCACTATTTTATGCATAATCAATAAAATACCCTCGATTGCCCTATGCCCTAACTTTGGTCTTTTAGGATCGGGCAATCTTACTAATGCCCTACAACCCCACACTTTAAGATAGTGTAAGTTAGGCAATGTCTTCATCAAGACCTCATATGAAGTTTTATTGGTTTTCTTATTAGGAATCCTATTAAGAAAGTAGACAGAAGTCAGTAAAGCCTCACCCCATAAATCCAAATCCAAATTTGAATTACTAATCATAGTATTAACCATTTCAACTAAAGTTCTATTTTCTCTTTTGGCAATACCATTTTGTTGTAGGGTATAAGGTGCGGTAAATTCATGTCTTATCCCACAACTTTCACAAACACTAGTAAAGTCATCTAACATATATTCGCCACCCCTACCCAATGTTAAACCTTTGATTTTTCTATCTAGTTGATTTTCCATAAAAGCCTTATATACTTTAAACTTATCTAATGCTTCATATTTATTTTGTAATAAGGAAATATGCATACATTTTGAAAAATTATCGATAAATGTAATGAAATAACGTTTTCCTCCTCTAGTGGGTGTAGGAAATAAATCACAGATATCCGAGTGTATTAAATCTAATGTATTGAAATTTCTAATTATATGCTTAAAAGTTTTTCGAGTAATCTTAGATTTAACACAAACATCACATTTTTCTTTATTAATATCATGCATTGGAGTTAAATTCAAGCGCACCATAATTTTCATGTACTAATAATTAACATGACCTAGTCTAACATGCCATAAATTAAAAGAGTCAATCATATAGGCAGAAGAATACTTTTCATTAGTTATGTTTGCCTTAAACATCCCCCAAGAGCATATCCTTTTCCTACAAAGGACCCATTCTTCGACAAGATAAACTTGCCTGATTCAAACACCAACTTAAAACGTGCTTGATTAACAAGCTAACAATACAAGGTTCTTTCTTATCTCAGGTACATGTAAAACATCAATTAAAGACACAACTTTTCCAGAAGTAAATTTGAGATAAACTTTTCCATGCCCTTCAATCTTTGCTTTGGATGAATTTCCCATGTAGATGCTTTGATCACACATGCCGCTACGTAGGAAGAAAACATGGTGCGATTGTTGCACACATGTCGGGTAGCACCCGTATCCACCCACCATTATCTATCATCCTCCACCATGTTGATTTCGGAAAGAACCGCAGCAAAGTCTTTGCCATTGCTTTCAACCAGATTTTCTTGAGCCTTCTTGAAGTGCCTGCAATCCTTCTTAAAATATCATGGTTTACCACAATGGTAACAAGACCCTTTCTTTATTTTTTTTTTGCACTCTTGTCTTGATTTGAATAACTCTTGGCCTTTCGCTTTTTGTTATGAAACTTTTTCCCGGTATCATTAGTTTCAATAAGATGTGCCTTGGAAACAAGGATCAAAATTTCGGTCCCCACCGAAACCGAGGGCCAAATTTTCGGATTTCGGTTTCAGTCATACCCGAAACCGAAATTTAACCCGAAATTTTGATCCTTGCTTGGAAATATGTTCTCATTGTTTCTCCATTTTTTCCTTCTTTCGGGCTTCTTCTTCAATGCAAAGACGTTGAAGGAGATCTCCCATCGTTATCTTCGTATTTTGTGTTTAAGAATTTTTCTGTAATCTTCCACAATGGTGGCAATTTAGCAATTACCGCAATAATGAGAAACCATTCATCAAACTCTGATCCTTCGGCAATCATCTCGTTAATGATAACCTGAAACTCATGAGCTTGATCGAGAATAGGCTTTCCATCAATCATATGAAAATTGAAAAATTTACTTACAATGTACGCTTGATAACCCGCATCCTCGGTTCGGTACTTCTTCTCTAGAGCGTCCCATATTTCCTTTGCCGTTTTGATAGTCTGGTACACGTCGAATAGTGTGTCTGCGAGCGAGTAACATAATGTGACCATGACATAAGTAATCATCCACCTCCCATTTCTCCTTTGTTTGAATCTCAGCGGCGGTTGAAGTTGATGTGATGACGGGGCACTCAATGATGAGCACATGAGCGACTTTAAGTGTTGTTAACAGAAAATGAAGTTTATGTTGCCAACGTCTAAAATTCGTACCATCGAAACTTTGAGATGAGGAAGTGAGTGACTGATCTGATTTATCTGATTTTGGTTCAAAGTTGAAGCCATTCAGACAAAAAACAGTGATTTAAAATGTTGGAATGGGTGTATCGAAAATCAGACGAATATGGTGATGGATCTTTGACTGTGATCAAGGCGTGAAATAGACAGTCCTTAAAATCACTGTTCGTCCCCACACAACGGTTAGCAATCGGGCCCAATGAACGTGATCCTAGGGTACAACGACCACAATCAAAGTTTATTGGCGGTGAACAACTTGGTGTTGAAACACCACCCAGAACACTATATCTCAAACTATGCTTAGTAATAAGAAGTGAAAAAACGAAAAGAAGAGGATGTCTTTTTCTTGGTAAAAAGCGGTCTATATATAGACTTGAAGTGTAACTAATGCATCTGTTGACTTACAGTCTTAGATGAGCAGTTACAAATCAACAGCTAGAAAATTCCTTAAACGCTCATGTTTAAAACCGACACACTTACCCATTGTACCTTTTCGGATAAAGGCAACAGTTTATAACAATGTTCGACAACCGACAATTTTCCTAGTACACAATTTGAAACGAATTTCATTCTTCGGCTTGGCTCGGCTTGCGGTTCGACGACGCGGTATGTGTGTGTGTGTGTGTTTGTATAGTCTAGTTCAATGGGCATAGCCGGGGGCGAACCAAAAACTTGGATGCCCCTTGCTCCCTGTATGAAGGCTGCAAGCCTTGACCAAGAAAGTGAAGTAATACACTGATGCCAATAATAATACCCACCGATGTGGGACTAAGTTTAAAGGAAAATGATGCGGGACGGGAACCCTAAAATGCGAGATTAATGATTTAATGCAATTTGCTGAAATTAAATAAGACTAAATCAAGTTTAATCACAAAATTATCGAAATAACTTAGGGTTTTAGAAATTCTGGTAGGTAGATCACGCGAGATCCGGCTAGGATCCAGTCCGATGCGCAAGTACCGTTAGATTTGAGGTGGGATCGAACCTAGAGATAGAACTCTAGCTTTTTCAGGCTTGGGCGTTCGTCGTCGATCCGATGTAGGTTCACGGGTTCGAACTAGGGTTGTAGAATTATGGTTTGTAACAGGGTTATGGATATGTAATAGGCTTATGGTTTTGGGATCGGTTTATGGCGTCAGAAACAAGCAGAGATAAACAGATAACAAAGATAATAAAAGGTTAAAAGGAAATAGATGACAAAATATCCGACCAACACACACCCCGTGTACACCATTCACAATGGGTACTTGTTTAAAGGCAATTACCTTTGCATCCCTCGCACTTCATTGAGTGACTTTCTCATTTGAGAGTTACATGCTGGAGGGATAGCCGGTCATTTCGGGCATAATAAGACTATTGCGCTCGTAGAGGATAGGTTCTTCTGGCCTAGCCTAATGAGAGATGTCGCTCGGATTGTCAAACATTATCGTACTTGCCAAGTGTCAAAACAGACAAAACAAATTGCTGGCTTGTACACCCCGTTACCCGTGCCACACACACCGTAGAAAGACCTCTCAATGGACTTTGTTCTTGGACTTCCTAAAACTCCAAGGAAGCACAATTCCATCTTTGTCGTAGTGGACCGATTTTCCAAGATGGCCCACTTCATTCCTTGTTCCAAAACCTCCGATGCATCCCACATTGCTAAATTGTTCTTCGCAGATGTAGCACGTTTTCATGGGTTGCCCAAAACCATTGTGTTTGATAGGGATGTCAAATTCACTAGTTATTTTTGGAAGACACTTTGGCACATGATGGGCACAATGCTTCAATTTTCGACGGCTTATTACCCTTAAACGGATGGCCAAACCGAAAGCACCAATAAGAGCCTTGGAAATCTCCTTCGTAGTCTTGTCGGCGATCATGTTAGGACCTAGGATACCGTTTTACCCACAGTTGAGTTTGTTTACAATAATTCTGTCAATAGGTCCATAGGCATGAGTCCTTTTGAGGTAGTGCATGGTCATAGGCCTAGGACACCACTAGATTTGATCCCCATGTTCGCGTCCCATAGAGTGTCAGAGTCTGCCAATGCATATGCACAACACATTCATAGCTTGCATGCCGAAATTAGACAAAAGATTAATTCAAGCAACAATCAATATAAGTTATTTGCAAATGCTCACAGGGGTTTTAAAGAATATCAAGTGGGTGATTATGTGATGGTCTGAATTAGGCCTAAGCGGTTTCCATCGGGATCCACAAAGAAGCTCCAATCTCGAGGCACTGGACCTTTTAGAATTTTGGCTAAGAGTGGGCCTAATGCATACATGCTTGAGCTTCCTCCAGGTACGGGGGTTAGTTCAACATTAAATGTGGAGGACTTGGTTCCTTACTTGGGCTTCACCCCACCTCCTTAAAACCCACTCCAACCACCTCATAGCCCCAACCCAACCTTGCAGCCCGTACTTCTTCCTTCCCTAAGCAAACAGAGAAAAGATGAGATAGAAATAATAAGTGATCATGCCGTCTCCACACATGACGAGGGATTTCAGAAGTACTTGGTTTAATGGGTCGGAAAATCGGAGTTCGAAAATACTTGGATCCACAAGAATGAGGTTTGCCGATTGAGCCCCGATTTGATTGACATCTACCATGAGCATGTTTCATCGGTGATGAAACCTTTTTGGTCCAGGGGAATTGACAGGGACGTCGAGTACATGGACATCGGTTTTGGACCGCATCGGTTCTGCAAGCGTCGGAAGAAACGAAGAGAAAGCCAGAATATCGCAACTTTAAGAGAGAAAAGGAGGCTGAAAGTGTGAACAGTGAACAGTGTCACGGACGCCCGTGATTTGCACCCCCACTGTTCGTAGGTCACGGACGTCCGTGGGGCACTACGGACGTCCGTGGACGTCATGATCGGATTTTCTATTTTTTTAGTTTTGTTGCGAAAACTTACCTTTTTAGTCTTTTATTTCGTTTAGAACTCTATTATTTCGAATTATTATTAGTGGCCTATATAAAGAGGCTTGTAAGTACTTTTTAGTTAGTTATTGAATATTTTGAATGCTTTTATGCTTAAATATTTTGTTCCCTGAGATGGGTTTGGTGTGAGGCCATGGGAGTGATTCCCATATATCTTCTTGGAGAGCAGTGTATTCAACCCCAAAATCTGAGCACTCGGGGTACTTATCCTTTAACCTTTCGAACCCGATGACCTCAGTGTTCATTGTGTGCAAAGTCGCCACTTGACGACTAAGTGCATCAACAACCCTATTTTCGGCACTGGCCTTATGCTTTAACACGAATGTAAACCCTTGAAGGTACTTGACCCACTTCTCATGCCTCGGGTTCAACTTTTTCGGTGAAGCAAGAAAGCGTCAGGCTTCATGGTCGGAGAACAACACAAATTCTTGCGGCCTAAGGTAATGTTTCCAATACCATAAGGATCGAACTACCGCATAGAATTCTTTGTCATAGGTGGAGTATTTTTGCTTTGCCTCATTAAGTTTTTCACTAAAATAGGCTACTGGGTGACCCTCTTGGCTAAGCATTCCTCCTATGCCCACACCTGATGCGTTGCATGCGACTTCGAAGACTTTGGAAAAGTCCGGCAATCGCATGACGAGTGCACTACTCATCCGTTGTTTGATCTCAACAAAGACTTTTATTGCCGCTTTACCCGAATGAAAATCCCCCTTTCTCATCAATCTGTGATTGGGGCTATGATGGTGCTAAAGCTTCTGATGAAGTGACAATAAAAAGTAGCCAAATCATGGAAGCTGCGGACATTGTGTATGTTCTTAGGCTCGAGCCACCCCACAATGGAGCGTTGCATGAAGGTGCACTTCTTGAGATTTGCAAACAACTTCTCGCCCTTGAGGGTTTCACAAACCAACCTAAGGTGGTTCAAGTGCTGATCCTTGTCATGACTATAGATCAGTATGTCATCGAAATAAACAAGGAATTTGCCTAGAAATAACCTCAACACTTGGGTCATGAGTCTTATGAAAGTACTTGAGGCGTTAGAAAGCCCAATAGGCATGACCATCCACTCATTAAGACTAACTTTGGTCTTAAAGGCGATTTTCCACTCATCAACAGGGCGGATTTGGACTTGATGGTAGCCACTCTTCAAGACTATCTTTGAAAAGATAGTGGCACCAACCATCATATCGAGCATGTCATCGAACCTTGGTATGAGAAACTGATATTTAACTGTAATCTTATTGATTGCATGGCTATCCACACACATGCGTCATGTACCATCCATGGATCAAAATATCGTCCGATACCGATACGTATCGGTATTGAACTCGAACGATACATTGAATGTATCGTTCGATTCATTCAAATGTATTGAATGTATCGAACGATACATTCAATGTATCATCCTATACAGACCAGTACCGATACGTATCGTCTGATACATATCGTTTTGGAGCTCGGACGATACGTATCGGTAACCCGATATTTTAACCCATGGTACCATCTTTCTTAGGAGTGAGTAGGGCAATTATGACACACCTTGCCAGACTTCGATGAACCTTCAAGGAGTTTCATTGACTTTAGCCAACTTGGAGCTTAACTCTGATTCAACCCGTAGGGGTAGGTTCGGTAAGGTGGATCCGGGAACCAAGTCTATTGTGTGTTAGATATCACGCATGGGAGGGAGCTCGTTGGGTAAGTCTTTCGGGAAGACATCCGCAAATTCTTTCAAGATCATGAACCCCTTCTGAAGGAGCTCATTGACTTGCCGAGTCAACTCGGTGTGCTCAATCGGATTCAACCTGTAGTTGGGTAGGTTCGGTAAGGTGGATCCGAGAACCAAGTCTATTGTGTGTTAGATATCACGCATGGGAGGGAGCTCGTTGGGTAAGTCTTTCGGGAAGACATCCACAAATTCTTTCAAGATCGGCTCAACCTCCTTGGGACACTCGCTCATTGACTCGGGAGCACTCTCAACGGTGACGACTACATGCACCACACTCTCATCTAACGATGCATTCTCGAATTCTAAAGGGCTCACAATATTGATGGATCTAGATGTCTCGCTCTTCTTTTCGACTTTGTTGGTCGATGGTGTTTTGGGAGGCAAAGGGTGTAAAACAATCTTCTTGCCCTTATGCATGAACGTGCATATGTTTGATCGACCATAAAGGGTCACGTTCATGTCGTAGAGCCACGGCCTTCCCAAAATGATATGGCCCACATCCATCGGCACCACATTACACCATAAGGTGTCCGAATAAGAACCCAACTGAATTGGTACTCGACACCTTTTCGACACGGGAATGGATGAAGAGTTAACCCATGCAACTTTATAAGGTCTCGGGTGGGCTTCGGGTGTAAGCCCGAAGTGGCGTATGGCGTGAGTTGATACTACATTGGTGCAACTACCGCTATCCACAATGACCTTACAACTCTTTTCACAAAATCGGGCAAGGGTGTGGAAGATGTTCTCCCTTTGCCAATCATCCTTCTCATTCCGTTGAGGTTGTGCAAGGGGATATCTCACAACTAGAGCATGGCCAATAACATCACCCTCTTCATCACTGGGTGTGTTGTCTAGCTCAAACACTTCCTCTTCAATCACTATATCACCTTCATCTTCCTCTCCCTCAATGAGGAGATTCCTTTGGGGGTCTTTTGTAGGGCATTGAGCGACAAAGTGTCCCATTCCATGACATTTAAAGCACGTAACTTGAGAGCTACCCCTCAAGGATTCTCCGACCATACCCCTTCCCTTTTCAAACCTCGGATTGGTAGGGGCAGATTGTGTAGGTTTGGGAGGCTGGTTTCCGACACTAAATCGTCCCTCTTCGGAACGAAGACCAGTGTGTTGTGTCTCACCTCGCCTCACCACCGATGTTTTCAAATACTGTTCAAGATCTTGAATAATGGCATAACATCTTTCAAGTGTTTCTACGGGGTGCGAAATCAACTCTTTTTGCAATTCAAATCGCAATCTGGTACGGAATCTGGAGAGAGTGATTTCAGGGTCTTCCTCCGATACTTTGGCTCTCATAATGAACTCTTCGAACTTGTCAATGTACTCGGTTACGGGCATACCACCTTGGTGTAAATTTTGTCACTGGTCGAGGAGGCGTTGGTGGTATGATAAAGGAACATACTTCTCAACAAGTTGTTCCTTCATGTCATCCCAGCGGGTAATGGGAAGACAACCCGCATTTACCCTAATACGCTCGACATTGAGCCAGAAAAGTCGAGCTTGATCAACCAATTTCATTTTAGCGAGTCTAACACAACGGTCATCATTCATGCCATACCAATCAAAGTGTTGGTCCTTGTAGGAAAGCCAATTGAGGAAGACTGTAGGGCCCATTCTTCCATCGAAAGTCGGAATCTCAACTTTGATATTTTTAAGGAGTTGCACTTTGGGGTCGTAGTCATCTCTATGAGGATTCGTACGATTCTGATTCCGATTACCTTGGTGACCATTGCGCCCTTGGTGTTGATCCTCAAGTCCATCAACCGCTTCCAGTTGGTTGATTCGATCACGCAATCTATTATTACCAACTCCTAGGGATGTTTGGGCTTGCTCTATGGTATTCAGACGTGCATTAATCTTACCCAATTCTTCTTGCATACCATTAAGGGCATTGAGAATCTCACTTGAATCCATGGTGATCACAGATTCCTGTTAGGGTTCTAATATGGAATGCAATATGAACTCACAAAAGAAAAACAATGCAATAAAATAAATATGACAAGCAATAATGCCCTAACCTAGAAACCTAGGGCTCTGATACCAAAACTGACGTGGGACGGGAACCCTAAAATGCGAGACTAATGATTTAATGCAATTTGCCGAAATTAAATAAGACTAAATCAAGTTTAATCACAAAATTATCTAAATACCTTAGGGTTTTAGAAATTCTGGTAGGTAGATCACGCAAGATCCGGCTAGGGTCTAGTTTGATGCGCAAGTATCGTTAGATTTGAGGCGGGATCGGGCCTAGAGATAGAACTCTAGCTTTTCTAGACTTGGGCGTTCGTCTTCGATCTAATGTAGGTTCACGGGTTCGAGCTAGGGTTGTAGAATTAGGGTTTGTAACATGGTTATGAATTTGTAATAGGCTTATGGTTTTGGGATCGGTTTATGGCGTCAAAAACAAGCAGAGATAAACAGATAACATAGATAATAAAAGATCAAAAGGAAATAGATGACAAAAGATAAGCAAGAAGATATATGAGAATCACTCCCTTGATCTTACACTAAACCTATCTCGGGGAACAGTATAATAGAATATTCAAGCATAAAAGCATTCAAAATATTCAATAACTAACTAAAAAATATTTACAAGCCTCTTTATATAGACCACCAATAATAATTCGAAATAATAGAATTCTAAACGAAATAAAAAACTAAAAAGGTAAGTTTTCGCAACAAAACTAAAAAAATAGAAAATCCTGTCACGATGTCCACGGACGTCCGTGACCTACGAACAGTGGGGGTGCAAAATCATGGACGTCTGTCAGTATTTACGGACATCTGTCACTGTTAATCATGGATGTCCTTGGCACTGTTCATGGACATTGTTCACATTTTCAGCCTCCTTTTCTCCCTTGAAGCTGCGGTACTCGGGCTTTCTCTTCATTTCTTTTGACGCTTGTAGAACCAACGCGGTCCAAAACCGATGTCCATGTACTCGGCGTCCCCGTAAGAAAAAACAAAAAATAAAATAAAATACTACAGCAAACAACACCCGTTTCGTGTATCTATCTGTATTTATTTATTTACTTTTTTTTTTTTTCTTCACTATTACTGCACATTAACCACAAAAAATAAACAATACCCATTTTCTGTATCTAATATAATTTCTTAGTTAGCTTTGTGTGATTAATTGTTGAATGTTAAGGACCTAACCAATACACCAAAAATCCTTGGCATTAATGGTGCGGAAAATTTAAGCTCTTATTACTTTGGGGTCATAGCATGCCAACACGCTATGTAGTTGGTCCATGGTGGCTTTCACTCTTGTACTCCCTTTGAGGCCCCCAAGGTACCTTTCCCCAGATTGCCCCTTCCGGGACTCAACAGCCCACTTTGTGGACCCCAATAGCTCTTTCCCCTGGTATCCCCTGCCAGATTTGAACTAGTGACATGGTGCTGGCTCTGATACGTTAATGACCTGATCAATACTTCCCAAAAATGCATAGGCGTTAATGGCGCGGACAGTTAAGCTCTCATTATGTTGGTGTCATAACATTGAAAAATGCATATATTTGTGTTTCCATGGATACCCAGCTGAATTTTGATATCTGAGGATATTTGTTTCCCTTTCAATTTTTTCTCCACTCATTTGGCATCAATAAAATTAATGTTCTTTTTATTTTTGTCCTTTAAAACTACTGATGGATTTGTATCTAGTTAGGCTGCAATGCGGGTGTAAAATCATGTTATATTATGAAATGTGCACAATATGCAAATACAATGCTCATCTTTGATTAGGGGCCTATCCATGCTAACTGATGAAACCAAATCACAATTTTTTTGTTCACTGAGGACCCGAAAGAAAGCAATCATGATTTACAGTGAGGAGATGACAGCCAAAGCCACCATAAAAACAATTCTTTGATTTACAGAAAAAACGCTTAATTATCTGAATGCTCTTCATTACTGGAGCTAGTTCTCTCCCTCTCTGAATTTCACTTCATTTTTCATCCTCTACCTAATAATTTCTTTCCCATTTTACTTTTTGTTTTCACCGAGTTTAGTTACAAAAATTGATAAATTCACATTTTCAGGGCTGTATAGATAGATTTTAATCTTGAAGGCCAACCTCTCCTTTTTTTCATCAATTATAGTACACATTATTGACTTTCATGGTTTATATTTTTTCTTTCTATCCGAGCATGGAGAAATGGATAAATTTGTATATTTTTTTTATACGAGACGAAGATGCATTCCAATTCCCAATATGTTTTTTCATCACAACGAACTGTTCACCTTTTCCTTTTTTGGGGGTTATCGGCTGGAAGGTGATTTTTTTATTCATTTGTTACACAGGTACCTATGAACATTGAAGGTGATACTCCGTTCCTTGTGTTGAATGAAAATAAAATAACGCTTTTGCCATTGCTGTTCCTTCACGAAGAAGCTCCACACTCTAGTAATACTTCATGGACCGACTTGCCGTCAGCGTCAGTAGAGATTGAGTTCCCATTAGAGAAATGGGTACATGTCGGATGCGAGGTTAATTTTTATTGGTGACTAGTCTATTATCTTCTCAAGTTTCTCTTGAGTTCAGGAATCCATATTGATCAATGTGCTAAAATTATAGGTGACTACAAATTCTATGCGCCTTCACATCAACGGAGCACTGCTTTCAGAGAGGCCTTTATCTTACTCATCGAAGAATGATTTCAATCAGGACAGCTTGAGGAGAATAACTTTATCTGGTAATGATGGAAGTGATGGGAGACTTCAGGGCTACGTCCATTGTGTTCAAATCTTGCCTCCATCATCAGTTACAGATCACTATGCCAAGGTGTACAATAATCAGAGGACCTGTATATGACCATTATGACAAAATGTGGTTTTTTTTTTTTAAATATGCGTTTTTTGCCGCAACGTATTAAACACGTATAATACCCGTATTTTTTAATAGAACATATATTTTTGTTTACTAACGTATTAAACATTTTTTTCCATATTTTCTCGTATTAAAAAAAAACATTTTTTTAATTCTTTTTAATATATCTCATTTTTCCCTATTTTTTTTTTTTCTGTTTTTCTGTTTTTCGGTGCTCTGTAGTTTACAGTTTTTTTACCTTTTGATTTTTTCCCCTTTTTTCCTTGTATTTTGCTGTTTTTCTCCAGCTTTCTTGCTCACCATATTAAACGCGTACCTGTATTTTGTCAGTTTAGATATGACCATTGATCTAGCCTAGATTTGGTTTCAGTTTCTCATTTCTCGAAAGATTTACCCTGTGTCTTGACTCTTTTAAAAAAATGTTCGTTTGATGGCAGAACCCACCACTAGAACTATCTCTTGATGGGTCATTTGTCGCTGAAAATTACGAGGTTGAAGAAGGTGGTGATGGCGTTTGGAACATTGTTGGTGGCAAGGTTAGAAAATTCTTAGTCCTAAGTAAAATCTCTGTTCCTAATGTAGCATATAATAGCAGTATGAGGCTGCTTAAAATTAACCACATGCAGCATGATCATAAACAAAAGAAAGAAGATGGTCAAAGGATAAAATTGAATTAATGATTGAAGATTTCACAACTACAAAATTTTCTGTATGTAATAGTGCTCTTTATATTTCCATTGCTGCTCTTATTTATGTGTTATCGGTATATTGTCTTTCCCATATTTTCTATGAAGCAAAAGTAGTGTCATGATGTTGTATCATGAAAGTGCAGTGCATAGTTATGGAAGGTTCCTACTTTATCCAAAACATTGGAAATCCCAGGCTCATTGATCTATCTATATATCTATATCTATATCTATCTATATATATATATTTACTAAATTAGTGCATAAGTTACAAGTAGGGAAACATATAATCTAAGACTACCTGAAAAATTTCCTAAATCCAAATCTTTGGTAATTCTCTATCTTATGACTTACTTCGTTGATTGCTACATAGGTGGAACCTTTTTCACATTTGATTCAAACAAGATAACTAAACTTATGGAGCTTCTTCCACTGCTTTGGAGTAGCATAGTAACAGAGTTCGGATCGACAATTGGCTGATATCTTCACCAAGTGATGTAGAAACTGACACATGCAATGCTAGGACTGAGATTAAAATTAAAATTAATTTAAACAATTAAAATAACAATTTTCCTTAACAAATTATTAAAGAGATATTCAAGAGATTCAATAGAATAATTTAATTCCGGCCTAAAACAGTGTTATTTTTCACGTATGTTCCCTATCGGATCTAGAAGACTACGGTTCCAAGTGAATGGCTAGATCTCCGACAGTTTTAGGGCGCTGAACGAACTCGTAAGCGGGTTCTTTCGAAACCGTACAAAAATAAAAGGCTAACAATGATTTAATAAAGAATGGATAGGTTGATTTTGAATTTTAATGAAATAAATAGGTCAAATCTGGATTTAATAGGGAAGTAGATAGGCTAAGTTTACGCTACTTATGCAACTCGTAGATTCTAAGAAGATACAGAGGATGAAAAGTTGGCCTCGCACCAAACCGCACGCTGGACAAAGAATCGCTCTTCGGTTTGAGAAAATCACACCCTCACGGAAGTTCAAAACTCTCAAAGTTGCAAAAACAATTTTCAGTCACCAATAATTCCTAATGATGTTGTTTTACAAGTCTTTAAATAGGCTAACCAAACCCTAATACTAAATTACAAAAGTCCTAACTAAAGCAACTAAAACACTAAAACAAAAGTTTTGACCGAAATAAATAAAATCCCGTCAAAACTCGCGTGATCAGTCGATTGATCGATTCCAGAGTCGATCGATCGACTGAGAAATAATTAAATTGCCCGAAGCCACTGACTACAATTGATCGATCAAAAATTCCGGATTGATTAATCAATTGAGAAACATAAATGTGCTCAAAATATGTGTCGTCTGTCCACCATCGATCGATCGAAGGCTGAGGTCGATCGATCGACTAAAGCATGTCTTCAGTCCTTCGAATTTGGGCATTCTTTTTTCTGACTACTTTGACGTTCTTCTTTCGCCCCCGATATGTTACGAGCGGCTGCTTGAATCGGATGTCCCCATCACCAAGCCTCTAGGTCCTACGGTTCTACATGATACTGTTGTCAAGCCATCCATGATATTCATGCTCCAGCTTGAGGGGAGCATGAATATGTTATGTTTATTATTATAGTGTGTAGTCTTAATATTTGATGTGTTTGTAATACTCTTTAACTTAATATAATGGCCAGTGAGAAACAATTTTTCACTAAAACTGTTTAACCTAATTAATCTCTCTCTATTCTTCTTCTCCTCTATACCTTAAACCTAAACAACTTCATCTAGCCCTAATTGCTGCAACGCTACATAATCAAACCAACATATCATCTTCTACTATATCTAACGGAACATTAATTAACATAGAGTAGTACCTCATTCAGGGTATATGGAATGAGGTGTGTTTATCCAAGAGTAGAAGAAGGCAAACTTTAGGGAGCATAATAGGTAGTTAGGTAATAAGCAAGATAAGGCTTTGTGGCGAGGTCATGATGAAGAGGGTCGCTATGCCATGGCAAGACTATTTATTAATTTTTTTTAATCTTTTATTTATTAATTATTAGTATTCCTTTTTATATTTTTTATAGAGGAAGCAAAAAGTTCAACTACTTAGGCATAATTCTTTATTCCAACAAATCATAAAGTGTCTTTCCCAACTTAGGCATAACCATTTTAAGAGGGATGAACATGACTAGGTTTATTATATTTCCATCAATTAAAAGGAATGAACTTGAACATGAGAGCAATTATATATATTTTTTTTATGAGGTTGTGTTTAAATGTTCTAATTATGATTATGGAATTATGATTTATTAATTGATGGACATATAAGAATTCAACTTAAAAATGCCATTCAATTTATAGGTATATTATGGTGATGAGCATGACTACTTAGGCCTTATTCTTTTGATTTAAAATTATACCTTATAAGTATTGTAAGTTATAACAATGTTATAAGCATGGGTCAAAATCTTGGAAATCCGGTATGTATCGGTTTGCCCCCAAACTGATACGTATCGTTTGGATCGTCCAAAACATTGAATGTATCGCCGATAAATTGAATGTATCGCTGATATAATGTTCAATGTATCGGATGATACATGCTATGTTTTTTTTAAGAAAAAAAAAAAATCCAAATTATCGAGCGATAATTTCAAGTTATCATCTGATATGAACAATAATTTGAAATTATCATCCGATACAAATGATAAACGATAATTTCAGTGTATCGGCCAATAATTTGGCCGATACATTGCAATGCATCGAACCGGTCCCTTAGGATACCGATACGTATCTGTTTGGTCCGAAATTTTGAACTATGATTATAAGTAGGGATGCAAGAAAAAACTGAAAACCTGAAACCCACTAGAAAAACGTTCAAACCGAACTGGTCCTAACCGAATCAAAACTGATTGGAAACCGAACCGGAATCGTTTGGTTCGGTTTCGTTTTGGGTGGCGAAAATCATAAACTGATTAGGTAGGATTAGAAAACGGAAAAAATCCCAAAAAAACCCCCAAAAAATCGGAAAACTAAAAAATAGCTAAAAAATATAAGAACAATAAAAATCCAATATCGACCTGATTCGTTTATGTTCGGTTTCAGTTCTGGCTGAACCGATCCGAACACTGAAAATTGGTTTCGGTTTGGGTCGGTTACCAAACTGTCATTCCTTTTATAAAGATAATAATTTTGTTTTAATCTAAAAATATTAAATAGTATGCACAGCGATGCCATAGCGTTATTCCGCCGTGGCGCCACTATTTAGCTCTATATGGCATTTCCCATCGCCATTCTCCCAAGCGGCGCTATAGCGTCGCCTTGAAAGCTATGGTAATAAGTGGTTATGGAGATTCAATGTGATTAGTGCTTGTGGAGAAGAGTTGTTGTTGATATGTATAGCTACAGAGATGGAGGTTGATTTACTGATTCGTGTGCTAGATGTGTTATTTGAAATTTCATAAACCATATACTGATCATGATGATAATGATAAGCCATTTGGAGTTTGGACCCTAACGTCTTTGTGTTTTCTGAACATGTGATATGTGTATAATTATGAGTAATGATCTTCTCACTTGACTAAGCAAACATTAATTGGTTACTCGAAGTTGTGATAGATCCACATTATCATTCACTTTTGAAAAACTAAAAAGGTGGTTACTCTAGACCAGTCACAACTAAACAAACTAATGTTTGTTACTCGAGTGTGGGGCACATTATCCAATATTAATAAATAAAAAGATAAAGAAGATAAAATCAAAATAAAAATATAAACAAAGAAGAATAGAAGGAAAAACCTTAATTAGAGGCTTGGCCGATTAATCAGACCACATTGCAAACTTCGCCAATTAATCGGCCAAGTTGCGACCTGGCCGATTAATCAGCAATAAAATCGGGATGACTGCAAGTCGCAGACTTTTTCCATTTTGAAAAAGTCGGAGACTTTTGTAACAATGAATTCTGTCCATCTCTCTAGTTGTTGCGATAAATTTTCACAAGCAGCTATGTCGAGAATCCAAGATATAACCAGGGAAGTGTCCCTTTGATGCTGAGTTTAGGGACGATGTTAGGCTTAATGTAGTTAGGGGACAGGTTTGACTTTGGGGAGATTATGGTTGGTGGATATCGTTCAATTTCTTTATAAGATGGTTGCTATGAAGGGCGTGTTGGTCATGGAGCACTATAATGATATTATGGACAGTTAGTTGCGGAAGGGGGGAGGGTTATGTTCAAGAATCTAAAGGAGGAAATTCCCTAGAGATTTGGACATCTTGGGCATTCATTAGGAGGTATTTATCCTTATGAAACTTTTGGCCTTTATAACTTGTAAGTGTGATATCCACGGCCAGCTCTTGATTATTCTTTTGATAAAGTTCTGAGCACGGTTCCTTGCGTAGTGACCAAAAACACATTTTTTCTTGGAAAAAACGGGTTTAAAATGCGTTTTTTTTTTAACCGGAAAAGGGAAAAAAATTCCCGTTTTTTCAGAAAAAACGCGTCTTCAACCCGTTATTCGGGAAAAAGTTTTTCCCGTTTAAAACCAGTGTTTGGTCATATATATATATATATATATATATATATATATATATATATAAAATTTATTATAATTATTAACATCTTTTTAATTTTTGAACATGTCCCTTTTGGCCTTTATAACTTGTAAGTGTGATAGCCACGGCCATCTCTTGATTATTCTTTTGATAAAGTTCTGAGCATGGTTCCTTGCATAGTGACGAAAAACACATTTTTTCTTGGAAAAAGCGGGTTTAAAACACGTTTTTTTAAAAACCGGAAAAGGGAAAAAAATTCCCGTTTATTCAGAAAAAACGCGTCTTCACCCGTTTTTCGGGAAAAAGTTTTTCCCGTTTAAAACCAGTGTTTGGTCATATATATATATATATATATATATATATATATATATATATATATATAATTTATTATAATTATTAACATCTTTTTAATTTTTGAACATGTCCCTTTTGGCCTTTATAACTTGTAAGTGTGATAGCCACGGCCATCTCTTGATTATTCTTTTGATAAAGTTATGGTTCCTTGCATAGTGAAAAACACATTTTTCTTGGAAAAGCGGGTTTAAAACACGTTTTTAAAAACCGGAAAAGGAAAAAATTCCCGTTTTTTCAGAAAAAACGCGTCTTCACCCGTTTTTCGGGAAAAAGTTTTTCCCGTTTAAAACCAGTGTTTGGTCATATATATATATATATATATATATATATATATATATATATATATATATATATATATATAAAATTTATTATAATTATTAACATCTTTTTAATTTTTGAACATGTCCCTTTTGGCCTTTATAACTTGTAAGTGTGACAGCCACGGCCATCTCTTGATTATTCTTTTGATAAAGTTCTGAGCATGGTTCCTTGCATAGTGACGAAAAACACATTTTTTCTTGGAAAAAGCGGGTTTAAAACACGTTTTTTTAAAAACCGGAAAAGGGAAAAAAATTCCCGTTTTTTCAGAAAAAACGCGTCTTCAACCCGTTTTTCGGGAAAAAGTTTTTCCCGTTTAAAACCAGTGTTTGGTCATATATATATATACATGATTTATTATAATTATTAACATCTTTTAAATTTTTGAACATGTCCCTTTTTTTCGTGAAATTTACTATTTTTTTACATATATTTCCAGAACTGTTTTATTCCCGTACCTAGACTTGGTCACCATGGTTCCTTGTGCCAAGGCTTGGAATGCTCCCACACTTCTGTGCTCATAGGGTGCAGTGTTTTGTTAGTTGGGGATGACGGATAATTTTTTTACCATGAGCATCTTCATTATCGGGGTGAATTATATATTTTCACCATAAGTACCTTCATCATCGTAAATTTCAATTCTCAAGCATAAGTGTCATGTGTGAGTCGGCCAAAGAGTTGACCATCTTCCCTTTATTATGTGACAGTCCAAAGTGTTTGATATTTCATCCTCAATTTATTTTGTTTATATTGGGCATATCATCAAGGTTGTGGAGCTTGTTGATGGATTAACTTGGGGGCCAGATCTAATAAGGATAAATGTTATGGCACAACCTCCCTTTTGCCTTTTTCTGGGGCCTATGGAAAGAAGGAATAGACTTTTTTGAGATTAGTGTGGTTCATATGGAGAAGGAAGTTGCAATAATCAAATGCTTCATGATCGCAGGAAATGGTAAACAGTTTCAAGATTAGCGTGGTTCTTATAGAGAGAGAGCCCCCTAGAAGGCTCTTAATTCTTTACTAACTTGAAATAGGGTACATATTTTTAAATGGCATAAATGAGGCAGTGGTGAACATATTTTGATCCATTAATATCAAGGAACTAAGGTTGATTCTAAGTCCCCTCTTGTTACTTAGAGTTTAAGTCCTCTTTATTTGGCAGGCTTTCAACTGAAACCCATAATGTCAAGGCCGCAGCATGGAGAACTGTTTAGTTGAGTAATTGTTTGGGGCAAGGTGTCAACTCGGGTATCAGTCCATGAAGGACTATGAATCGGCTGATACCGAGTTGTATCGGTTTTTTTTTTTTTTTTTTTTTTAAAGATACAAAGGAAAGAGAGATTTGAATAGCGCGGGCAATGTGTCGCCTCCCCAATCCCCATTCCTGTCCTGTCTTTTCATAGCCCCCAGTCCCTACCACTACGCCTGTCAGAGGGCCCGCCATACTTTCTTCCTCTTCTTTCCTAAATCCCAGAAGCTGATTTTTGGGCTTGGCGTCCTAAGAGTTTTGGTGGGAGCAAAGCTGCAAATAGAGGTATCCTTTTAAACTATGGGCTTATCTATTCTCTTCTGGATTTTCGCTAAGGTATGCTAGGAAGTAAGATCACTTAGTTGTCAGTTGATTTAAAAGAAGTAGCAATTGCCGGACACATATCACGAGACCCTTGTCTTATATCCAACTAACGGCTCATATTTTTTTTGCTTAGGCCAATATTAAACGGGGACCACGCGTTGCCTCGTTTCGTGGTTTTGAGAATCGTGCCCTTTAATTGTCATAATACCCGAGACCTGCGCCACCCATCACATGCTAATACACGTGCGAAACGCATGCGCCTCCTCTCTTCCTCCTCCTGTCAATCCTCTGGTTCTGGTAGTCTGGTACTCATGTTCATCTTCCAGTTGGTGCTGGTGATACAGGGGATACCTGATATGTATCTGAGCTGATGCGTATCGGTTGGCCAAAAAACCAATACGTATCCGTATCGGCCGATATTTAATTCCTTGGTTTGTGGTGCTTTGGTGGGGTGGGTTGGTGTGTGTGTGTGTGTGTTGGTGGTGGGGTTGCAATGCTGGGTTCTCTGGCCTTTAGAGTGAGTTTCGGGCTATGGAATTTTTCTGTTCTGCTCTGTAAGTTGGCATTGAGTGGTTATAACTTATAGTATCCACTTCTCCATCAGCCATATCTGTTGGGAAGTCATTGAAGTATCAGATAGGTTTGCCAGATGCAGATGTTAGACTTTGTTTATTTTTGTTTATTTTTGAATGCTAATTGTAGGAGATAGGAATTATTGTATTTTGGGTGGTTGTATTCTTATTTCCTTTTTCTTTCTTAGCTTTGTACATTATTGATCCATTCCTTCAGCAAATTTGTCAAGAATTAAAAATATCAAGAATATTGATGGACATGGATCACTATGTCAGTTAATGAAATGTCGCAAATATTCTGTCTTTTTCTAGCCATTATCATCTCTGTTGAAGAAGTCTACAAAATGGTATTATTTTTAAGGAATAATGGTTCCTTACCGACATTTTAGCACCAAAATGGTGTTTAAATGATCTTACACCATTAAATTAAAATTTCGATCTTACACCATTAAAGTGTGGCGTACTATTACGCCACGTGGCACACATCTATAATCAATCTAACTTGTCCAAGTGGCAATCCATCATTGGAACATATCTAAGCCGAAGAATCCTGCCTATAAGTGATTGTGAACCATCTGATTGATGAACTTTAATATCGACAATTAAACTTAAGAACAATGGTGGGTATTAGAGTGCACATATAGGATGATTCAAACTTCCCAAAAGTTATACTTTTGGGAAGACCATACATTGTCGTTCAATGTATGGTCTATCAATTTTAGGGTATGGATTATCCACATCTCAGGCCATTAACAGTGTAAGATCATTTAAACACCATTTGGTGTTTAAATGACGGTCAGGAGAGTTAGGTCCTATTTTTATTCATGCACTTGTGGTTTCCTGCAGTGTTAATCTCTCTATCCTAGCATTTTTACTGTCCCGATTATCATCTAAAAGGGATATGTATATTTCAAATTTTAATTTTAATTTTAATTTATTTATTTGTAGACATAAGACAAGGCCTGATTTTGTTGTCAAAGGGCATCTTATTGACTGTTAAATTGTAACCCCATTAACTAGTATAAAATTGTGGCATTTATATGCTTGCAAAAGTCTTTTATGCATTTTCCTTCAAGAATATATGCACCTTTCTACTTTGTTGGTCTCTGAACTTGGCGTCAAAATGTTCTTTCATATGGGTATCACTGTCATTTCACCATGTCAGGAGAAATGACTAAAGTGCCCCTCAATTGGGTGCATTATTTACATGATCAATTTTTTGAACTAATAAAAAACTGAATTGCAGGCATCTTGTCGAAGGAATTTTTCACTGGATGCTGTTTTATTAGATGCCCTTGGTCATCCTATGCACAAGGAAATGGAGGTCTTCATCTAGCCATCATATATCACACTAGTTTAATTTCATTGTAGGGATGTAATCGGGGAATCACCTCTTCTTCTTTTTTCTGCTTACGGCACCCATTGTTTCTCTATGTCAGCTTGTTGCTTCACTTGTATATGCCGACAATGGAGCCCCTGTTGAGAGGCCAAAAGATGATGCAGAGGCTCCTCTTCTGATAAACTATGATGGAGTTGAATTCCCTTCTACTGATAGACCAATTAAACTTCTTCATGGTCGTGCATCCTTTAAGCTGAAAATATCTCAGGTACTTATTTCAGGAATTCTTGGTTTATCGATTGTTTTAATACCTTTTTACAGAAACCCAACAAAGGACTTTTTTTTTTTGATAAGTAACATTTTTTGGTCGGTTAAAAGAAAATTTAGATAAGAAAAGAGAGATAACCCCTCTCCCCGAACCGGAAGGGCAGCCGGAAACCCTCTTTAGGAGGTCCTCCCATCAACAAAAGGAAAAATTAGTTTAAAAGCAGGTCCTCCCACTCATCAACACTCTCGGCTCTCACTTGTAATGCCATCATTATCCAGATTAGCCCTGGTAATAACCATGTCCTGAGTCTTTATCATGATCATGACCAACGGCTTTCTCACTAGGCGAAAGATATGATCATTTCTCTCAAGCCATATCGCTCATATCAGTGCAAAAACAAGATTTTCCAAAACACCCCTTTGACACCTTCAAAAGTTGGACCATCCCAACCCGCTATTAGCTGCCCAAAAGAATATGGAAACCACCTAATGACAAAAGTCTTCAGGATCATATCCCAAAGTTCTCTAGCTATCCAACACTTTATGAAAAGGTGACTCACTGACTCCTAAATTCCTTTCAATTTGCCCAAGCCGTTTAATCACAGCCACATGGCATCTAAACATAGACTGATAGACATGTAAAACACCAAGAGACTCGAAAGAGTAGCTTTAATGAACATGAGTCTCCCCCCCAATTTGAAAAAAGTTCTCTTCCAAACTGCCAACCTCTGTTCATATCTTTGATTCACTGGTTCCCAAAGGGTATCGCTCAGTTTACCCACACAAAGAGGAAGCCCCAAATACGTAGTCGGAAGCAGCTCCACCACACAACCCACCTCTCTAGCAAGAACAGCCATAAGAGTATCATTCACCCGAATTCCGGACAGCTTGGACTTGTGGAGATTAACCTTCTGACCTGAGACATCTTCATAAACCAGAAGGACCCACAAATTGCCTTTAGCTCATCCCTATCTGCCCCATGAAAAAAATCATAGCCACCGGTCAACCTCTCTCGATTTTGAATCCAGACAAATATTTCAACTAATTGGGCCTCTGAATCAATCCACAGAAAGCCTCTCTAACCATATTGGAAAGGAGTGGGGATAGGGGCTCCCCCTGACGAAGCCCCTCTAGAGCTTTTAAAATATTCTTTCGACGTTTCTTTCACAAGCACCAAAAATGAAAGCTGACGAGTAACAAGCTCTCCTCCATTTCCGCCATTTATCCCCGAAACAGAATCTCCCCATCATGCAGTCCAGAAATCCTCAATCTCTCTCCCGCCGATCCCCTATCATAAGCTTTTCCATATCCAATTTCCAGATAAGTAACATTTTATTAGAATGAAAGAAAAATACAACTACGTTTCATCTAATTATCGGGTATATAATTCCCAATCCATAATTTGTCTCTTTCAGCTCCTTCCTTATTGAGTTCGAAATGATGAACTTTCTTTTCTTGGATAGGAACATCATCTATCTTATATCCCCCTTGGCATTTAAAATAAAAAAATAACATAATTTGGTTTATCTTCTTATTAAACTCAACTAAAACTGAGAGCTGCTACGTCCCCAACAATTGCTGATCATATATCAATTAGCAAGATTATTCATCGCACACCAATTAATGAAAAAAATTCGCCTCACACCAATTAATGAGAATACTATGCCACACCAATTAATACAAGCCTCTTTTAGATGGTGTCATTGGTGTGAAAGTAGCAGCATTCATAAAGATTTACTTTAAAAATTCTCCTGGTTAAGACCCTCACGTCTTTTGAAACTTTTACATTTATGACAGTTGAATTTTGTTATTTTCTTACTTCGATTTATTGCTTAGTAGGTGAGAAAAAGGTGGTAGGATATAACATGTTAGCATCTGATGCCTTCTGATCATAAAGCGGACGGTGCTAGGAGCTCAAACACAGCTCACAACTTTTCTTTTTTTGTCATTTCAGCTTTCTTCCAAATGTGACAATAGACTGTTCCGTGTTCGCTTCAATTCACCAAATGCTGAGAGCTATCCTTTTCTTGAAGTATACTCCCAACCGATCCGGTGCATCTCAAGGAATCGTAATAACCGGACATCCTTTCCATCATTGAAAAAGTCAACTCCCACGATGCTTCAACTAGAGGGACCTCGGTCACCGGGAGGAGATGAGGGATCCCCAGAAATACAACAAAATAATGGAGATGGTCATTTGCAGATACAAACTCTGCGTGAATCAAAGTTCGTTGCCCCTCCTAAACGTGTTAAAGTGGGACACGATCGGATGGTACTCATTCACAATCTTCAGAACTGATTCTCTTTACATCAGTCTTGTAGGCAGGAGTGTGTTTTGTTAGAAAATATTAAGCGAAGTATACATGAATATAAGACCACCAATTTATGATCAGATGGTGATGGAACATAAAACTCTACATCCGTAAATTATCCAGTTATAGATAGGGTAGTGCTATATATATATATATATGCTGTGATTTTTACCAAAACATTGCGTACATGGATTTTAAATATGAAAAAAAGGTCACAATTTCTAGATCACTAAAACGTCTCACGATACAGGTCTACACGACCTGTATTGTGAACTAAAATCCAGCTTTGGTGGGGCGGCCCTGAAGCATGTATTATAATATCGACGCAGTCCCACTGAAGTAGTCCTCATGGTTCAGTGGGTTGGCCCCGAAGTGAATTTAATTCAGAGGGAACAAATTGACAGGGCTAAACACGCTTCAGTAGGCTGACAAACGAAGTAACCCGTATTCAGCCCGTGTTGCAATCTTTTGGTCATATAGAAATACCCTCTATTTTTTAGTAATTAAAATCGGTACAGGCAACCTTTTAGTAAAACGCCCTATATATATATATATATATATATATATATATATATATATATATATATATATATATATAAACCGATCAAAAAAATTCGTCTCTTATATAGAGATTACATAACAAGTGTTAACTGTCTTCAATATGAATATTTTGTTATATGAATCATCATATTAGTTGATTCTTGTCTGACATTAATGACATTAATCTAGGATGAGAATGCAATCCGAGCTACTTTGGAGGGGAAATTTGAGAACATTGAAGAAACCGACAATGTTCCATCTGACTCCGAGAGTGTTCATGCAAGAAACCCTGCTTTCGAAAGGGCAGCAGCTAACCAAAATCCAATTTCGGATATGGTCATTTTTAAATATTGTCTAGGAGGCATGAGTGAGCGTTCTATATTACTCAAAGAGGTTGTAACTTCTGCTGCTGACCAAGATATGGCAGACTGTGCGGAGCAGGTGTCACTCTACACGGGTTGTTTCCATCACCGGTATTTTTTTCTGGGCTTTACTGTTTTCGAGCTTTTAATTTGTTGCATGAGTTATATTAATGGCTTAAAATATCGGGAAATCTCCAAGATATCTTGGGAAACACAATCCGATAATTATTAGATCTCGTTTATACCAACCAGTATTTTCCGGTATAAAAAGAGATTTTTGGTTACTGCAAGAAAAAAAAATGAAAGAAATACTGTAAGTTCAAATTAGTTTTCCCATAATGTAAACAAAATTTTAGCCAGAAAATACCCATGTAGTGAACAATGGTTTTACTGATCAGATTTTACCAATATACCTATCCGGTTTTAGTAAACATTGAAAACAATATCTTTAGTATTTTACTGGTCAGGTACATGGTAAACAACTAAAAATACAATATCTTTATTTCTTGTAAACTAAATCTTAGTATATTATCGATCTTGTCAATTTTATCTTATCTTAGTATTTTACTGATCTTCTAACTTCTAAACCAGGATCTTATATAAGATATTAATATTTTATGTATCTTATTTAATAAAAATCTGGAATTACTGGTGCATAGCAGAAAATACTGGCCAGTATTGCCATACTGGAGCCGAGATTTTGAACTTTCTTGATTTTACTTATGAATCTCTCTTTTTCTTTTTTAAGAAATCAAATAGTGATGGCAAAGAGATTGGTCCAAGAGGGAATCAATGCTTGGAACTTGATTTCAAGAAACAACCATCGTGTTCTTTGGAAAAATGCAGTTCCGGAAATTGGAAAGAAATTCATGAAGATTTCTCGTATCACTCGTAGGGGTCTCTCAGGGCAGGTTGCTTATTAATTTTTTTGCATTCTCGCTTGATAACACATACTAGGTCTGCAAGTGGGTTAGGTCAACGTCAACATAAAATCGACCCAAGCTGGTTAGCAAAAACTGATGCCAGGTTCGGGTAAAAAATCCAGGACCCAAACCCGACCTCTTTAATAAACTGGTCGAGATTTCTAACCCGTTTGGACCTGAACCCGGTCTGTGGTGGGAAGTGCTGGTCAACCCGTCTGGTCAACCAAACCCGTTTGCAGCCCTACACATACTCCACCACCTGGAATAACTAACTACTAGTATTCTCTGATTTGTTAGGACATAGAATTCTTGAGGAAAATTGCTGGGTGCCATGATGATATAGGTACGGAAAACTTTGATAAGATGTGGTATTGGTTATATCCTGTGGCTAATGCTTTGTCGAGAGATCCGCTAAATTCTACCTGGGAATGTACATCACCCAAGTGGATAGAAGGATTTATTACGAAGGAAGAAGCAGAAGGTTCACTGAGAGGCGATGGTCACAGAGGACTTCAGAAACCAGGTACCTTCATACTTAGGTTTCCAACCTCACGGAGTTGGCCTCACCCAGATGCCGGCAGTCTGATCGTTACCTACGTCGGTTCTGATCATACCATTCATCATAAGCTGCTTTCTCTTGACGATAGGTGTGTACTTTGTCCTCTATTCCGATTGTGGACTCTTATCATAAGGATGGATTTTCTAATTCATGGTTCTTTTCATGGCAGGGGAACATAGTCACAAAAGTCTCCGATTTTTTGAAAATAACACTAAAAAACTCCAAATTAGGGGTGTGCCGAATATTTCTGAATTTAACTGAGATGAATCATGCATATACATTTATATGGTTACGCAGATTATGTAATTAATGTGCCTTTCATTGAACATCTTATAGCTTATTTTATTTGCAAAAACCTTATTTTTAACTTGAAATATATAAAAATACATTTTTGTACTATTTTGGTCCTTTTGTCTTTTCCCAAATTTTCCTGATTTTGTCTGAATTTTCACAAATTGCCCCCTTGCTGAATTATTTTCGTATCCCAACTATGTCGGGGAATTGTCATGATAGAACAGGAGCTGTTGATGATCTTATGGGGATCACCATTTCTTTTAGGGAGCGACTCTCCTAACCACTTTACACATATAATAGTGCCATGACCATCACCTTTTGAGTCATGTGGAGTTCATCTATGATCAATCCAATAGTCCAACTAGCAGCCCACCATCGGCACATCTCAGACAATAAATCAAGCCTATTCAAACCATATAATCGGTGCACTTTAATATTGACCATTACCAAAATATGAACAACCCGCCCATTTTTGGAGAGCATAGGTGTAATGGTTCAAATCCCCCAACGAGTGTGATTTTTGGGCCTAGTCCAGTTCAATATATGAGCTCCCATTTGATGACTTGGATTGCTAAAAAATACATGCCACATGGCTTAATTTTTGGCAGTCATGCTTTTTCCTATAAAATGGCCGTTATGGCGCATTAATCCTTTTTTTGAATTCATTTATTAGAACAAGTTTTGGGTAATATTATAAAGGGAATTGATTCTCTGAATGGTGCATTCGATTATCTTATGGGGATCACCATTTCTTTTTAAGTTGTTTTTAGACCAAATTCCTGGTTCTTTTATGCTGATTTTTTCCCGAACTCCAAATTTTTGCCCTTGCCGAATAATTCCCGATACCCGACTTGGTGACTATGGAAAGAACTTAGGCCGATTAAACTATTAATTTACGCCATGTTCTCATCTGTTATTTTTGTGGAAATTTGCACTTGATAATGGATTGATGTTAACACATGTTTTACTTGATTATGGTGATTACAGAATTACGGATCAAAAATCTCTGCGAGACTTGCTACTGGCAGAATCAGAACTCTCTCAATTGGGAAGGTTAGCTGTATCTCAAAACTCTCGAGTTTATATCTTTTTCCCCATATGTATATCCATTAATCTAACTTGGCATTAAGTACTGTGCCGATTACCAACGGCGGTAGTCTGGTCATTCTCTTCTTACCAAATGGTCAAGTCTTGGGAAGTGCCCAGTTATTTATGAGCTGCAAAATCAATGAAAATATACTTCTGTCCTTTCACTGATTTGGTGCTCAACCATATCTATCCGTTCCCCAATGTTCATGGGTGATTGACCCGAGTTCCGCTGATGCTCCCCATAATCATCATCATCATTATCATCATCATCATCGCCTTATCACCATAATCATCGCCTTGTCCCATATATTTGGGTTGAGCTTTGCACTTCGTAATTTTTCCGTCCTTGCATTTATAAATTTTCTACGAAGTTATTTATAGAAATTTGACTCTAGATTCGTACCTACATCAATGGATGGAGCACACACCTAATGGCATACTTTTAGGCCATGTAGTGACACCCGGCACATATTTTTAACAAATACATTTTGTTCAAGTGGCTACATAGATATCATGTGAACTTCACCTAGCCAAAAGATCATATCAATCAGCAGATCCGTACCCACCAATCTGAGCACTTTAATATGGAAAATAGACCCAACTTTAATATGAACAACAATCTTATATTAAATTGCCTAGATTGAATGGTTTGAATCCTCTGATGGGAATCCTCTTTAGGCTAACATCGGTTCACATGTTTTTTTCTGCTGCGCGGATGACTTGGATTGGTCAAAGATCTACACAGCATAAAAAGTGCACTTTTAAGGTGATGTATTGATTGGGTGTGACCCCCATATGCCCTTATTAATATTATACTCTTATATTGTAAAAACATACACACACACACACACACACACACATATATATATATATATATATATATATATATATATATATATATATATATATATATATATATATATATATATATATATATATATATATATATAATTCAGTTGAGTAAGCAAGTTCTCGACTTTTGGCTAGGCCAAGCCACAACTGAGTTTGACTCTAAATCGGAAAGGTTCTTGTCCGAATCCTAGTCTTAAGTCCAAATCTTCAGTGATAACTGTACCTACCTACGATACGAGACTCATCATTGTCATCATAGCTTTTTCTCATCCATTTGGGTGGCTTTGCGAGTCTTATTTCTCCATTCATTTCTTTTCAGGACTAAACTCTGTTATTCCGCAATTGTTGATATCGTCTCTCACTGAAGCCTTCCAGTTCCAGGTCTTCAGTGGTCTTCCTCTTCTCCTACTCCCTTGTGCTTACATCATTTCAATCCTTCATATAATGGTTGTTTCTAGCCTCCGATGGGCATGTCCAAATCATCTCAAATTACATTTCATTATTTTCTCGTTTACCGGAGCCACCCCAAATTTTCTCGTGTACTCGTTCCTAATTTATCCTTTCGATTTGAATATAAGTGGATAGGTACCGTTATATAAATGTACTTACGGTGATAATGCTGTCATGTAATTATCTTGAAGAGGTGGTATTAGGTACCTACCCTGGCAACGACACTCTTGGTACTCTGGCCACCCCTTGAGATGTGTGCCGTCTGCAGCCACTATGTGTTCCATGTGATTTGAGCCTATGCTTTTAAGATCTATGGTGCAAAAACTTGGGTAGAAAGATGATATCCATTGTTTGATTCAAAGCTGTCAAAGGCATCTAAAATTAATAGTATGTTCGATTTACATGGTAGCCATTAATTTTAAATGATGGTTGGCTGCTTTGACTCAATGATGGAAATCATATTTTAGTCCCAATCTTTGGCACCGAAGGTCTTTATATTACGGTGCACCTAAACGGCACAGATGATTGTTCCACATGGCACACATCACAAAAAGTGACCAGAGTTCCAAGTCTCCATGAGCCGCTTATACTAATTGTATCTTGAATGCCTTAAATACATTCATCAATAAAAAAAAATGCTTAAATACATTCGATCATTAATGCTTTGGGATACATTGGATCATTAATGCTTTGGGAGCCATTACTTGCACATGAGAAGTTCGCCCTTGCAAATGGTTTAAAAAAAAAGACTTGGTATTTTAGGGACCCGTGGCATGTGAAACCATCTGATTTGATGGACATGATCTAAAGACCGTAAGTGCAAAACATTGGCACGAGACGTGATCTATATCATGTAATTCAATGCAGTCAAGACCATTATATGATTCAACAGTTGAATGCGTTGAATCATATGGTAGGTTCTTGTTTTGTGCAAATCATTTGCATCAAAGATTTTTAGATCATGACTTTCAAATCAAACTGCCTAAATGGTGTTTTCACAAGGCATGGGCCTCCCAAATATCAAGTCTTTTTTTTTAGTACTATGTGCAAGGGCTAATTTCTCGTGTGCAAGTACTCGCTCTCTAATGACTGCTTAAATTAATAATAATAATAATAATAATAATAATAAATATTCAATGACTGCAGGGTGACTAGGCAAGTAACTCATTTTGCGAGAGATGTACCTCATTTTCCTCATTTGGGAAAAGATTATTGATCTTCTTCTTTTTTGTAAGATATATCTCTTTGTTTAACATTTTCTCTTCCAATTTTGTATAGTAAATTTGAATATTTTGATCATAAAACAATGCATCCGGAGGCAGACCAAAACAACTGCATCCGGGTTTCAGCTACTGACATATGATCTCCAAAATGATACCATTTTTGGATTGATTAGCCACGTGGCATGTAATATAAAAAGAAATAGGTTTACGAGTTTTTTGGCCTTCATTTTATAGGTCAAAGATAAATGTGATGTCCAACCAACTTGGAGTATTGAATTTGAGCACCTTTGACCATATTTTTAACAGTTGATATGTATCCGATCATGTGTAATTTTTGGTATGGCACTTGATTAATCTTGTCTAAATTGTCGTGACACCTGATCCTTGTGATAAGTGTAACATGTTGCCCAGCAGCTTCATAGGGATAATCTAGGGCCTTCCTTACCTCATCAATGATCTTAAAACCAAAATGGTGTTTGAATCATCTGTACTGCCAAACTGACAGCTCATAGATTGAAGCGCAGCAGACCAAAATTGATGTTCAAGGGAGATTGAAGCCATCCAGTTATGGGCATGTTTCTTTGGGCTGAGACATGTTCCAAGGTTATATTGCGTTTGGATGATTAAGATTGCTCACAAATGTGTGCCACATGGCATGATGCTAAATTGCTCGTCAATGGCTGATTTTTTTTTGTTTTTTTAAATTTATTTTATTTTTTGGTTTTTTTCTAATTTCGGGTCTTGATTCTGGCCATCCAAAAATGAAACTGAGCCAATTGGAATCAGTTCAATTTTTTTGGTTTTCGATCGGTTTTGCTTTGGTTCGGTGGGCTGGTTTTTGGGACAGTTTCAATTTTCGGTTCAAAACTTATACCCTAATTGTCTAATAAAGATCTAAAGGGAGGCATTACTTGCACACACTTTTTAAGTGATTGCACCGATATAAAAGAAAAACTTTGTATTTTAGGGACATGTTACATGTGAAAATGCAATCTAGGCTACCTGACTTAAAGTTTAAGATCTATAGATCCTTAGTGGATAAGATTGGAGCAGAACACGATATTTATTATATGATCTATTGTTGTCAACCGTTGAATCAAATCATAGCCTTTGACTATATTTAATAACATGATAAAGATTATATTTTGTGGCAATCTTATCCACTAAGGATCTATAGATCGTGAATTTTAAATCAGACCGCCTAGATTGTATTTCCACATGTCACATGTCTCTAAAATAAAGAAATTTTTTAACTTTGGCGCAATCACTTCAAAAGGAGAGTGCAAGTAATGGCTCCCATATCTAAAACATGCATTACCTAGCTAACAAGAAAGTGTGTTCATACTTCATAGCAGCTTTTGGGTACAAGCAAATTTTTGTAAAATTTTTCTTTCTTTGGTTAAATAAAATATTTTCTTTATAGTAGCACACCAATTTTTGCTATCCCTACACCACTTAATTTTGAGGGGAAGTAAAAAGGATTGTGCTTCCCAGCCCTCAAAATTAATTTTCACCAAACTAACAGAGCTCATACCGCCAGAACATGATTTTGTTGCTGAAGATAAAAATTGTATAAATTAGGTGTCTCAATGGGCCGGGTTGGGCTGGGTTTGGTTGGGCCTTAAAAGGGTTGATTATAATCAGCCTCTTGAAACTAGCTCATATCCGGCCCGATTGCTTGTTAAACTGGGTTGGGCCTAATTTTCAATCCTGCCTGCCTAACGTGGCCCATATTGGGCACATTTCGAGCCGGGCCGCCCCAACAATTTCTATAGATATGCTATCAAAAGGCCGGGTCGGGCTTAAACATGCCATTTTTTAATCAGGCTTTTGTGACTAGACCATACCCAGCCCGACATACTAATTGGGCTGGGCCGAGCAGCCCAACTCATTTATACTTTAGACGTACTTGCCTTAGCCCATAATTGGCCCATTTCGGGCTGGGCTCAGGTGCTCTGTTTAGACCCCTATAGCGCACCAAAACCAATCATGAATTAATCTCCTTCCATCAAACTAGAAAAACTTGAGACTTTTAGGGGGCATGAAAATAATTGATTACTAGTATTTGCAGTCCAAGATTCAGTATCCGGATCTTGGAGTTTCCCAGTTAAAATTATTAACTTGTTTGAATCGGACGGTGGATAATATTTTTCGCCACAATCTTCCACACTAGATCCCGAGATCATGCCCAGCTATCAAACCAGTCACATGTTGATTCCAAGTGGCAGATCCCAAAAATGATTGTGATCATGTCATACCATTAGAAAAGTTCTCCGTTCACTTTTGGGAATGTATTCTTGGAATCAAGATCTAACCTTTTGATAGGTCAAGGTATATTGATTGAGACGGAAAACGATCTTCCACCGTATGATTGAAGGCTTTTAGTGGTGAATACCAGAGATTATGGAGCTAAATATTCGGCTGCAATACTCGTAACTAAAATAATTTTTACCATTCAGTCATCGTTTGGAATGTTGAAACACGCTAATATGGCTTACGATATCATAGCATTATCATTTTTCGCTCTAATCTTTCATCCACTCGATCTTGATATCATGGGCCTACCATTAGACGGTCAAATGTTGATTCCAAGAAACACAAGTCCCAAAAAATGAACGTAATCATAGCCTATCATTAAACATGATTCAATCTCACTATTTGAGATGAATGCCACGTGTAATCAACATTTAATTGGTAGGCCCATAATGTCAAGATCTATTGCGCGGGAAGATTAGGACATGATCGGAGGACATGAAATGATCTCCATTATCTGTTTTAAAGCAGTTAATATATTTTTCCTTTGTTTGAATGAGATGGATGTAACATAAAGTGGTATGATAGTAACACCATTACAAAAGAGAGTTAGTATAAGTGTAGAGAGAATGCTCAAAGAACATGCGTGGGTTGATCTTTCGCTATCAAATTAGTCAAATTTTGAAGATCGCACATACATATGAGGTTTCAAACGCTTAAAGATGATATGGTGTTCAACTCCATTGGATAGTAGGAAATCTTGACTTCCACAGTCATGATTTTCACAACATAAAGTAGAGACAAGTTCTTTTTTAAGAAGGGTTAAAGTGTAAGCTCGAGGGAGTTGAAACCTAATGGGGCTAATTTAAAACATTTGACAAAAGGCATTTAAATTTGGATATCAACTTAGAAAAGTTAGGGTAAAGATTTCCATACATTCAATGTTTTTAATTTCACTTGAATCCTATTTTAAGGTTCAACCAATTGAACCTCACCAAAACCCTGAACTTGATATTAAGTTAAACCAATTAGACTTGATTATGGCCCATTAATTAATGTCAAGCTCCAATTGATGTAATGGATTCGATTGTCAATATCTACTTGCAAAAGTTAAAATAAAGATTCCGTTGCATTCAACGATTCCAAATCAATAGAATCTAACTATAATAATCCTCTCGCGAAAAGAGATATCTTATTTTTTGTATTTTTTAATTAATATCTATCCACTGTATAAATACTTAAGCCCACTAGCTACTTGTCATATGTCTTTCATGTCATCTTCATGCTCATAAAACCTCACATTAGCTATTTGACATATAATCATGTCCTTCATACCATTTTATGCTTACTAAACTATTGGATGTAATAGATTCAATTATCAATGTTCACTTATAAAAGTTAAAATCAAGATTTCATTGCATCCAACGATTCCCAAATCAGTTGAATTTAATCATAATAACCCTTTTGTGGAAAGAGATATTTTACTTTTCGTATTCTGTAATTAATACCTACCCACTGTACAAATACCTAATCCTACTAGCTACTTGTAACATCCCAAAAATTTGGACTTGGAATAACGTACTTCGGGGTGCATGCCTTTCTAATCACTTATTTTGATCAAGTGAAGTCAACGTGATGACTTGGGTTGGATTAGTTTTGGTGTGAAGTGCACACTAGTGTGATATAAGAACAATTGGATTGAGTCATATATACATTAGATACGTATGTGTGTTTTGTAGGTGAACCGGGTCATTTAAGTATTTAAGAGAGGAGGCTTCTCTTAGAAGCCATGTGGTTGTGAGGTTGAGGTTTGGGTTTTCTTGTGAGAGAAAGAGGAAGAAGAAGAGAGGGAGTGAAAAAAGGAAGGGAGGTTTGATGCGTGGATCGTGTGTGGAAGCCGTGCCAATGCGTTAAACTCCGTGGACATTGCATGTGATTTGGGGATTTCGAAGCTTGGAACCCTGGCTCTTGATTCGAGTTGTGGAATCGATCACTTTGACCGATTTGACGTAAGGGTTTGTAAATCTGTGATGTGTATGTTGTTTTGGTTTCGATTTAATGTTTAAATGATAAATTAAAGGAGAAGAAAGGGAGGAAATTTGAGAAAACATAAGAATGGGCGAAATCTATGGATTTTGATCGATCAAAATTAGATTCGATCAATCGAAATTGGCTTGAGAATGTGGATTTCGATTTCTAAGGGATTTCGATCGATCGAAAGGTTTATATAAGAGATTTTAGATTTTGTGCTATCTAGATTCAACGGATCGAAATTCATTTAGATCGACCGAATATGTGATTCGATCGATCGAATTAGATCCGTTCGATCGAATTGTGGTGCTAGACTTTGGCTTCTGAAGGATTCAGAATTCGACCGATCGAAATATTTTTGATCGATCGAATTGGCGGTTCAATCGATCGAAATGGAATCGCTTGATCAAACTGTGTTTTTGATGTATTAGTTCTGTTGGTTTCGACCGATCGATATGAGTTTGATCAATCGAAATTGGATTTTGATCGATCGAAATAGAGTTTCGATCAATCGAATTTGCCTGATTCGGGTTTTTGTTGTGTTTTGTCTAGGGGATTGTGAGGGGATCTTATATCCTTTCGTTTTGCGTCTTCCTGATGTGCGAGCTGTGGATTTGATGTGTTTAGGTTGTGCATGTGGGATCTTGGCTTGGCGAGCTACTCTGAATCTTGATGCTTTACGTATGAACCGTGTGAGGTAGGGAATATTTTGAACATGTACCTGTGATTACAAAAGCATATGTGTAGTGATATATAAGTGTATTTTTAAGCATGTAAGTGTGATATTGTGTTTTCAAATTTGAGCAAAAGCATGTGCATTAAGTGGGTGTGTGTGACACTAAGTGTGTGTGTGAACACTAAGCAAGAAATAAGCAAGTAAAATGTGAATGTGGCATCCCAGATATGTGTGTGTGAATGTGTTGTCCCAGGGACGTATATGTGATGTGAACCTCTAAGTGATGTGATCAAAATGCGTGTGAAACTTTGAAAAAAGCTTTGTGATATAATCTTTAGCACAATTACAAGGTGATAAATTATATGTATCTTGCACATACGATTTAAGGTTTAATACCCGACCGACGCGACGGTATACCCGTGACTGACGCGGCAGGATATCCATGATCGGGACGGTGGGATACCCATACACTCTGTAAACACCCCAGGGGTGTATGTGAAATTAAGTGCCCAGTCGCCATTGGGAAAGGGGCTCGGGTCTATGTTACATAAAAAGTGTTCAATTGAATGACGATGGTGGGTATTCCATCGGGGCTCGATGCTATATTGCTTGGGGATTATTTAAGTTATTTAATTTAAGTTTTAAAGATAAACTTTCATGTGATAAAAGAACAAGATAGGAAAAAGATAAGATGTGAAATGTGATGTGTACATTCAGTTCATGCTTTCAGTTATTTTCCCTATTGAGCTATGATGTAGCTCACCCTTTTGACTATACGTCACAAGTTCAGAGTTTCTGCTGCTACTTCTGGTGACAAGGATCCAAGTTACTTTCCTCCGGCAGAGTTCTTGTTGTAGACAGAGCTGCGTTACTTAGTGTCGTGAGAGTTTTGTGCGGCTTGGTATGTCAGACCCTTTTGGTTTTGAGATGATATTTAGATGTTGTATAGATGTTTTCCTTTTAATATATTTAGAATTGGAGATTTTAGTTATACAATCTGTTTTTCTACTTTGATTTCCGCATGTGTGTGTGGATGTACCAAGTTTTTGTATTCGAATCGTGATCTACGATCTGGCGGTTCGATGTCCCCATTGCTTTTAGTTTAATTTTGAAGAGAAATATATTTATGGTGGTTTTGTGGTAACGGAAAAATCGGGCTGTCACACTACTTGTCATATGTCCTTTATGTCATCTCCATGCTCACCAAACCTCTTCTAACTATTTGAAACATGGTCATGCCCTTTATGTCATCTCATGCTCACCAAATCATTGGATGTAATGGATTCAATTGTCAATGTCAACTCATAAAAGTTAAAATCAAGATTCCGTTGCATCCAACGGTTCCCAAATCAGTTGAATCTAACCATAATAACTCATTCACGGAAAGAGATATCTTACTTTCCGTATTATGAAATTAATACCTGCCCACTGTACAAAATACCTAATCCCACTAACTACTTGTCATATGTCCTTCATGCCATCACCATGCTCACCAAGCCTCGCACTAGCTATTTGACACATGCTTATACCCTTCATGCCATCTCATGCTCGCCAAACCTCGCATTAGCTATTTGACACAGTATCATGCCCTTCATGCCATGCCATGCTCACCAAACCATTGGATTTAATAGATTCAATTGCCAATGTCCACTTATAAAAGTTAAAATCAAGATTCCGTTGCATCCAACGGTTCCCAAATCAGTTGAACCTGACCATAATAACCCTCTCGCGGAAAGATTTATCTTACTTTTCGTATTCTGTAATTAATACCTACCTGCGATACAAATTCTTAATCCCACTAGCTACTTGCCATATATCTTTCATACCATCTCCATGCTCACCAAACCTCACACTAACTATTTGACACATTATTATGCCTTCATGCCATGTGATGCTCACTAAACCATTGGATTTAATAGATTCAATTGTCAATGTCTACTTATAAAAGTTAAAATCAAGATTCTGTTGTATCCAACGGTTCTCAAATCAGTTAAACTTGACCATAATAATCCTTTCGTGGAAAGAGATACCTTATTTTTCGTATTTAATAATTAATACCTACCCACTGTACAAATACTTAATCCACTTATAAAAGTTAAAATCAATCCACTTATAAAAGTTAAAATCAAGATTTCATTGTATCCAACGTTCTCAAATCAGTAGAACCTGATCATAATAACTCTTTCGCGGAGAGAAATATCTTACTTTCCGTATTTTGTTATTAATGCCTACCCATGTTACAAATACCTAATCCCCCTAGCTACTTGCCATATGTCCGTCATGTCATTTCCATTTCCATGCTCACCAAACCTTCCACTAGCTATTTGACACATGGCCATGCCCTTCATGTCATTTCATGCTCACCAAATCATCGGATGTAATGGATTCAATTGTTAATGTTCACTTATAAAAGTTAAAATTAAGATTCCGTTGCATCCAACAATTCTCAAATTAGTTGAATCTGACCATAATAACCCTTTCGCGAAGAGATATCTCACTTTATGTATTCTGTAATTAATACCTACATACCATACAAATACCTAATCCAACTGGCAACTTGTCATATGTCCTTCATGCCACCTCCATGCTCATTAAACCTCACACTAGTTATTTGAAACATGGTCATGCCCTTCATGTCATCTCATGCTCACTAAACCATTGGATGTAATGGATTCAATTGTCAATGTCTACTTATAAAAGTTTAAATCAAGATTCCGTTGCATCCAACAGTTCCCAAATAAGTTAAATCTGACCATAATATCCTTTTAACGTATTCTGTAATTAATACCTACCCACTGTACAAATACCTAATCTCACTGGCTACTTGCCATTTGTCCTTTATGTCATCCTCCATGCTGACCAAACCTCGCACTAGCTATTTGACATATGGTCATGCCCTACATGCTATCTCATGCTTACAAAATCATTGGATGTAATGGATTCAATTGTCAATGTCCACTTATAAAAATTAAAATCAGGATTCCGTTGCATCCAACGGTTCCCAAATCAGTTGAACCTGACCTTAATAATCCTTTCGTAGAAAGAGATATCTTACTTTCCGTATTTAATAATTAATACCTATCCATCGTACAAATACATAATTCACTTATAAAAGTTAAAATCAAGATTCATTTGCATCCAACGGTTCCCTAATAAATTGAACCTGACCATAATAACCCTTTCGCGGAAAGAGATATCTTACTTTCGATATTCTGAAATTAATATCTACGCACTGCACAAATACCTATTCCCACTGGCTACTTGTCATATATCTTTTATGCCATCTCTATGCTCACCAAGCCTCGCACTAGCTATTTGACACATGGTCATGCCCTTCATGTCATCTCATGCTTACCAAATCATTGGATGTAATCGATACAATTGTCAATGTCTACTTATAAAAATTAAAATTAAGATTCTGTTGCATCCAACAGTTCCCAAATTAGTTAAACCTGACCATAATAACCCTTTTACGGATAGAGATATCTTAGTTTTCTTATTCTGTAATTAATACCTACTCACTGTACAAATACCTAATCCCACCGGATACTTGTCATATGTCCTTCATGCCATCTCCATGCACACCAAATCTCGCAATAACTATTTGATATATGGTCATGCACCTCATGCCATCTGATGCTCACCAAACCATTAGATGTAATGGATTCAATTGCCAATGTCCACTTATAAAAGTTGAAATCAAGACTCTGTTGCATCAAACGATTCCCAAATCAGTTGAACCTAACCATAATAACCCTTTCGCGGAAAGAAATGTCTTACTTTTCGTATTTTGTAATTAATACCTACCTACTCTACAAATACCTCATCCCACTGGCTACTTGTCATATGTCCTTCATGTCATCTTCATGCTCACCAAACCTCGCACTAACTATTTGACACATGGTCATGCCCTTTATGTCATCTCATGCTCACCAAACCATTGGATGTAATGGATTCAATTGTCAATGCCTACTTATAAATGTCAAAATTAAGATTCCGTTGCATCCAATGATTCCCAAATCAGTTGAAGCTGACCATAATAATCCTTTCACGGAAAGAAATATCTTACTTTCTGTATTATATTCGTGCGCCTATCAATAGGTATGAGGGTCAATCTACAATAGCTGTGAGCCAAATTAACTGTGCTAAGCCTCATTTTTAACTTTTAAGGTCTGTTTAGATAAAATAGTAGGAAAATGGCGAATTTGGATTTATAAATATAATAAATTCACGTGATTTTTGAGGTTGTAGGAATCCACATGATCTTTTATTTTTTACGATTTCGATGGCCTAATTATATGTCAGGGAGAGAGAGAGAGAGAGAGAGAGAGAGAGAGAGAGAGAGAGATGTCTTAGGATATGATTTAAGAAGATAAGTTTTAGGAGGGTGGTTGAACTATTGCTGCTAAAAAAATAGGAGAGACTGAAGTAGCGTATTTGGTTGAGACGCCTAAAAGATAGGAGAGAGGAGATGCCTAAAAGATAGGAGAGAGGAGACGCCTAAAATATGGGAGAGAGAGAGAGAGAGAGAGAGAGCTCAGCTGTGCATTTATTTAGACGGGGTCAATCATTTTGGCGCCTAACAAATAGGTAAAATAGATTAAAGAGAAAGAGAAGAAACTAAATAAGCGGGGTGGCCGTAGCCCTTGTTAGCCCCCCCTTGGCTCTGTCCCAACTCACGAGCCTTGCTACTTATTCATTTTCTACAATGTTCTATTTCATAGTCATCTTTGAGGAATTTATTTTATTTGTACATAAATTATCTTCTCGTTCCAAATGTAAAGCGACAAAAATAATGGCTTTCTTTTTGTAGTTTATTTGATTGGAAAAAAAAATTATCCGCTATTATCATTTATTTCTTTATATATTATTTTTTAATTTATCGTTGTTTGATTGGATGAATAAACTAATTTAGATATAAGTAATTGCCTCCTATTTCAAGTATAAAATGAATATTTTTATTTTTTTCATGTCACTAACGAGTAACGACTGCTGATTTATATTTATTCTTGATTCATGAGTCTTCTATAATCTTAATATTTAATTCCATGAACCAATTATTAAAGAGTAAATATTCATAAAATAGACCATCTTATATTTCTTAAGTACATCAATGCAATTCTGCCCCATTGTTGTGAACAACACCCTTTTCATATAAATTGTCCATAAGAGGGTTTTTGATCAAATGGTTAGCAACATCCGAAATTGTATCCATGACAAATGTTTTGTATCCATAACAATACATTCATTCGAACTGCAATCATAGGGAGCTTTCCAATCCCCAAACATTGATGATATTAGTTGAGATGCATTAGGGATTTCAGGTTGAGCTACCGTAGAGTAACCAGTTTTAATTTTACATTGGTTACCGTTGTGTATGACATAACTCTCTGTTAGCTCCTGCCACGACAGAGTTCACCTGCTTTAGTTGGTTCCCACTCTCTTTTCTAATTCCCTGCAAAGGAAGATTTACCTACTCTAACAGCAACCTCCCTGCTCTCTACTAACTTCTTACCATAGCAAATAAAATATGCTCCGACAAGGAGTGAGTAGAGAGGAGGGTATAACTACTAAATAGGTAAATCATGCATAAAATCTTGCTATGCAAGAAGTTATTAAGGAGAAGGGGTACCTGCTAAAACAAGTAGTATGATGTTAGCAAAGAGGATGGGAATTGCTAAAGCAGGTGAACACTGCTATGGAAGAGGCTAGCAGAGAGCTATGCCATACATCACTATCATTTTAGATCATATTCAACTTGAAGAGTGCAAAAAAATTCTCTACCATGCTAGGAGGCTACAAGATCCTGAAAATGAATGACTAAAAAGGTTTAGACAACTCATGTTAGCGATTCGTTCATTTTTTGGGACTTTTATACTCTTAATCATGTGGTCAAATAGTTTTTCAATGCAATCCTACATAAATTAGATGGCATCCTAAACCATGTAGCAATACATGTAGGGCTATCAACAGGTTGAGTTTCAGCCCGGGCCCGGATGGGCCGGGTTCAGGCCTATTGTTTTGAGAAATTTTATAAATGGGCCGGGCCGGGCTACGCTTGAATATAAACGGGTTCGGGTTCAGGCCTTGACATGTGAAATAAATGGGCTGTTATATATCTTAAAATAAACGGGCCAATAAGCCTGGCCTAAAACTGGCCCGTTTATAATTATCCTTTTATATTACCGTTCAACGGATAGATGAGGGGTTAAAAGGGTAATTTCCCTAGTTTTTTTTTCCTATATAACCACAAATTAGGATTTTGTCTCTTATTTCATTTCTCAGATCTCCTCCTCCATCTCGACGGCACTCCCCTGTTCATTGCTCAGCATCTCCTTCTCCATCTCGATGGTTCTCCATCTCCATCTCCTTCTCTCTCACTGTCGCCAACACCCCGCAGCCCTCGCATCTCTCTCTCAAGTCTCACCGGCACCACTAGCCATCGCAGCCCTCACAGCCGGCACCACCGCAGCCCAACCTCTCTCTCTCTCTCTACCTAGCCCAACCCTCTCTCTCTATCAGGCCCAATCTCTCTCTCTCTACCCAGCCCAACCCTCTCTCTCTATCAGTCCCAATCTCTCTCTACCCAACCCAACCGGCCAACTCTCTATCTCTATTCTCTCAGTGATTTGGTGCTAATTCTCTGCCAGTCGGCCCAGTGACCCAATCCCAACCTCTCTCTCTCTCTCTCTACCCAGCTCAACCCACCAACCGTCTATCTATTCTCTGCCAGTCTCAATCTCTCTCTCTACCCAGCCCAACCCTCTATCTCTGCCGCCTTGACGCCGATTTGATTAGGGCTTCTTCGTCGGTGATCTGATTGGGTCATGCACCACCATGACGCCACTACCATGCCGCGCACCACCACCAACACCATTAGTCCACCACCGGCTCTGCCATTCCCCCGATAAGTTTTATTTTTAAATTTAAATTTTATTTTATTATTTTATTAGTTTAAAATTAGTGATTGATTTTTTATTTAAAATTTTATAATTGCTTGTTGTCATGCTGTAGTATTAAACTGATTAGTTTAATATGTGATTATATACAAATTAGTAATTAAATTTTATTTTTAAAAAATCAGTTATTAATTTAAAATCAGTGTTTAATTTTTAATTTAAACTTCTGCAATTGCTGACTTGCTATAGTATTAAACTAATTAGTTTAATACTTTAATATCTGATTATCTGTCAATAGTGATTAATTTAAACTTTTGCAATCTGCCAATAGTGATTAAATTAAAAAAAAAAATTAGTTATTAGTTTAAATTCAGTGATTAATTTTTCATTTAAAATTCTACAATTGATATGGTATTAAAGTGATTAGTTTAATATCAGATTATATTTAAATCTGCCATATTTGTAAAAATTATTTGGATTATATTTGATATGTCAAATCCCTTTGATCTATTTGAGGATTGTGACATTGTGGAGATAGAGGCAGCGGACGATGATGTTGATATCATTAGCAGTCCTCCTCTTCAAGGAAATCCATCACCGACAGGTGGTGTGGGTCTCTTTACCTCCACAATGCCTATTGATCCAACAATTCCTGCACCCTCTACCGTAAACCCTCTACCGCTACAATGCCCTGATCATAAAAAAAGGAGAAAAACATCTAGTCCTGAAATTATTTTAACGAAGTAACTGTTGGGGGAGTCCTCAAAGCAGAATGTAAGTTTTGTAAGACAATTTTAGGCATTGATAATGGAAATAATGGAACTAGCCATTTAAAAAGACACGGCGAAATTAATTATCCAAAAATAAAAAAAGTTAATAATGATAATAAACAACAACAGTTGTGTGTGGATGGAAAAGGAGGAGTTAGTAACTATAAGTTTGACCCAATTAAATGTCGTGAGCTAGTTGCTCGGATGATAATTTTACATGAATTATCATTTAAATTTGTTAGTCACGTAGGGTTTGTTGATTTACTTAAACGTCTACAACCCAAACAAAAAATGGTTTCTCGTAACACGATTAAAAAAGATTGTTTTGATGCCTATAAAAAAGATAGAGTAAAATTATATGACTTATTTCATAAAATATTAGGAAGGATTAACTTCACTTTGGATATTTGGACTTCTAATCAACAACTTTGGTATATGTGTCTGACTGCTCATTTTATTGATGATAATTGGAATTTACAAAGCCGTATGATTAACTTTCCTTTGATCCCTTATCCTCACACGGGTTAAGCTCTTTTTGATCATATATTATCATGTACTATTGAATAAAAATTAGAACATAAAATTTCTTCTATAACATTAGATAATGTATCTAATAATAATGTTATGGCTAAATATTTAAGAGAACATCTTACTAGAAGGAACTTGCTTCCAATTGGAGGTAAGTTATTTCACATTCGATGTTCCGCACATTTTCTCAATTTGATTGTGTAAGATGGGTTGAAAGACATTAAAGATACTGTTAAAAATATTAGGGAGAGCATCAAGTATATTAAATCATCACCATCCCGCCAACAAAATTTTAATATTTGGATAAAGACAAATGCTAGGCACATTATTGGAATATTATCTCTAGATGTCGTAACTCGATGAAACTTCACATTTCTAATGGTAAAATCTGCATTTCCATTTAGAGATGAGTTTTCTTAGTTAAAAGATCGCAGTTCAAACTATCCATTTGCGCCATCGGCTGAAGATTGGGTTAAGGCCGAAGCCCTTTTTGGGTATTTGAATTTTTTTTTTAAAGCTACAAATTTTTTTTTGGTACAAAATATCTAACCATTCATTTGTTTTTTCATTAAGTAATCGGAATTTATATACAACTTAAAAAATAAATGGTAGATGAAAAGGTTGAGTGGGCTTATAATATGACTAAGATAATGTTAGATAAATTTGATAAATACTGGAAAGAATATTATTTACTCCTCTCAATTGCTGTGGTATTAGATCCTCAATTTAAAATGAAATATTTGGCTTTTGTTTTTGGTATTTTATATGAAGATAGTGAAAAGTATTATAAGGATGTATTTGATAATTTGACGATCATATTTGATGAGTATAATAGTAAATTTCATTCGAATGATGGTAATGATTGTGAATTACCTCCAAGTGTTCTAATTAAAGAGGTTGGTCATCAAATATTTTCATTGTGGCAACAATTTAAAAATAATGGTAGGCGTAAAGGCCCGACCACTTTAGGAACAAAGTCTGAATTAGACTTGTATTTAGAGAGCCCACAAGAGCCTCAAACCGAAAAGTTTCATATTTTAGCATGGTGGAAAAATAACTCAACTATATACTCGGTTCTTTCGCGAATTGTGTAGGATATATTAGCAATTCCTCTTTTCACGGTTGCTTCGGAATCTATTTTTAGCACCGGGGGGAGGGTACTTGATCAAGCTATGATTTTATTACATCTGAAAACAGTAGAAATGCTCATTTACGGTCAAGATTTGATACATCATGATTATAGTAGTGTTGTCGATGTTGATGAGAATGAAGGAATATGATTTCCTTTTTATGTGAGTTTGATAATTTATATTGAGGTGAGTTTGATCATTTATATAATGTACAAGTTATAATTTTTTTGTTTTCTCTGTTTTACAGGTTATTGAAGAAGATGATTTTTATGAAAAATGATAAAAAAAGGACCGAGGAGAGGATGATTGAATGAGAAGATGGTCATAGAAAATTCCTTAAAAGAGGATTTGAGAGATACATTATTAGCATAGTTAATTTTTTGTAATTTATATCCGGTTTGTATTGTATGGTTTCTAAAATATAGTTTACAGGTTGGTCTTGTATGAAACAGGTTGAGTTTAAGTCCTTGAGTATTTTATGAAACAAGTTTTGGACCTTTGATTGGGTCTTGTATGAGTATAAAATAATGATGTATGTTTTGGACCTCTGGTTGTATGTATAGTTTCTAACATTTGGTTTACTGGTTCAGGAATATAAAACAGGATATATATGAAAGAGGTTATGGGTTTAGGTTGGTCTTGTATGAAACAAGTTGAGTTTGGGTCTTTTAGTTTTTTATGAAACATGTTCTGGACTTTTGATTAGGTCTTGCATGAATATAAAACAATGATGCATGTTTTGGACCTCTGGTTGTATGTATAGTTTCTAAAATATATGATTTACAATTTCAGGAATATAAAACTGGTTATATATGAAAGAGGTTATAAGCCTCTGATTGAGGTCTTTTAAATTAGATTTCAATGATTTTGGGTCGGGCTCAAATAGTCTTGAAACAAAAATGATTTTAGAAAATATTTTGTTAAAATTTCAGGCACAGGCCCCGAATGTAAAAATTGTTGGGCAAAACTCATAAAATGTCCGCCCGATCCGAGTAGTATCGGGCCGGGTTTATTATTAGCCCGAATAGAAAAAATATAAGACAAAAATTATAAAAGGTCGGTCCGGCCCGAGTTTTAGCCCAATTAGTACTGGGCTAGATTTATTTAGGTCAGGCTTGGATTCACATATTTTACAATCGGGCTGGCTGGACCGGGGCCGGATAAGATATCGGGCCAGATTTGAACCTCACTTTTATTCTAAAACTTAAACGGGCCTATCAAACATCTGGCCCAAACCCGGCCCGAACCGGCCTATTGACAGCCCTAAATACATGGCATAAAAATGCGACACATGTGCGAAAGGTTAGTAGCTTTTTACACTTTTCGATAACAACTTTTTAAAAGAAATCGAACTCATAGTAATAATAATTTTTAAAAAGTTATTAAGTTGGAACGTCTAAAATCTTTGCATCTAATTGTTATTTGCTTAATCAAAAAACAAAAATTGTTATTTACTTACAAGTTACAAGTTGTAGAAAAAGCAAACAAATATTTTTCATTAGTTATAATTTTCGCATAAAGTAAAATTTTGTTGTATAAAATAAAAGTAAAACTAAAAACGTTTAAGAAAATTAAAAATTGAATCTACTTTTTATAATGTAATTTTGTGAAGGGAAAATGACGGAGTGTAATAACTTGGTAAGATGTAGGGTATATTTCATTTAATCATTAGTAATGAGGTTATTATTTCTTATAGGCTTTATATTTTGAGAGAATGGTTGGTCAAGTGAAAAAGAATAAGGTATTTTATTTTACCTTTTTCTCAAATTAATTATTTATTAATTATTGTGAATAAAATTTTATTTTTCTAATTTTAAAAGACAATGATATAAAAATTGATTTATCTTATATATAAATACTAAATAAGATTATAAAAATTATATAAAATAATAGATATTATTGAAAATAAGCAAGTTTATTTTTTTTAGAAATAAACCTAAAAGTTTATTATAAGCAGAGAGTATTTATTCAGAAGAATCATAAGTATTTTTCTTTTAATATGATTATTTAATTGATTTTTTCAAAATAAATTTATAATTTTTTTATTTGTTTCATTATTTAATGCATAAAATATACAACTGTTTAGTTATTAAGATGATAAATTCTTTTATAAGACACAAAAAAAATCTTTTGCAAAAACTTATTATATTTTATTAAAAAACTTTCTATCTCAAAACATAACTGTAAGTATAAGTATATAAATGTTTTTATATATGATCAAGACATACACATTAATCTTTTTTTTTTTTCCCTAAAATGGCACATTAATCTTCTTTGTTTTCTAAGAAATGAGGTATCCTATTTCAGCACTTGATACAAAAGCTTGTCTTTAAATAAAGAAACTAACAAGTGGCTTATTTTAAGCGGGTATCTTATTTCAGTACTTAATCTTTAAAATATATGGTAGGAATTCAGGTCAGAGTGGGCTCAGGTCAAGAACCTAGGAACCCCACATGCTATTGACCGGAATCGGACCATTCAATTGGAGAATTTTAATATCAGCCATTAAAATTAAGTGCAACAACTAGCATTACATACCACAGATCAGATTGTTCAAACTTCCAAAAAAATATGATATTTGGGCCCATTGCCCTTCTACTTATCATTTGACTTTAGGATTACCCACATCTTTTCCGCTACTTACCCACACCTTGAGGGCCGGTTTGGATAAAAACACGGGACACATAGGAAAGTAAAATAATATTCCTATATTTTCTTATGGTTGCCTATGTTGTAAGAAATCATGAGATTCTTTTATTTTCCTTTATTTTTCACTATTTAAATAATCATATTGTTAGTTGAAAAAATGCAGGATTAACTAAATCCTGTGTTTGGATACATATGTAGGAAATTATAGGAAAATAATATATCATAGCAAAAAAAATAGCCATAATACTACAAAAGATCATTCAAACTAAAACACAGTTGCAATATCATAAAAAAGATTCACAAAAATGACTAAAAAATTATATAAGTATTAAGTTTTTTTTTTCTCTTTCCACATTTTAGTGAATTGCTCTAATGGTTAACTTAGTGTTTTGTAAAGGTTAGGTTCTAGATTCAATCATTGTTTATGTGTAATAAATTATTTATTTTCTTAATTAATTATACTAGAGCATATACGTCATATATGTGAGTATATAGCTCTACAATATAGTAGAACCCCTTGTGAGAGAAATCTTTTCAAAAATAAGTTCGTGCAACACCTAAGTCAGAGGAGAGCTTAAAAATAAGCCAAATTTGTGGGATTTAGTTTAAAAAAATCAAAGAAGAAATATTTGTTATAAAAATAAATACCATTAAAAAAAAAAATGTTTGAAGATTTTTGATAATTTTGGATGGTCAAAATAATTCTGGATGGATGAGAATCCATTAATATAAATTAGGACCCTAAAACTTAGTAACAAATTTTTAGAAAGTTTGAGTGGTCAATTAACCACCCAAGTTTTAACGTGGCTCTACCTCTAATTTTTCAGGGATGTGTGCCATATAGACTCGATATCAGACCGTCTGATAAGGGTGCCATGATTTTAAGATCTATCATGAGGAAGATTGAAAAACATCTGGTTCAAATCAATCAATGGTTTTCTTCCGTGAAAAAATTATGTGGTATTACTAAACAGGTGAGAAAAGTCACACGCATGAGAAGTCCGAAGGGTGAAAAGATAGGAACCGAGGGACCCCTCGCATTTGTTCTCGAATTTTAAAATGCAAAGATAATTTCTAACTCATTGAATGTCATCAAAACAACTGGAATTTCGACAATTTATTTGCCGCATATGAGTTTTCCCTTATTTTCCCTTGTTTCCTTTGAAACCAAATATGCCCTAATTAAGAAACGAACTAAGGTTGAGATCAACTAATTTAGGGGTCTCATCTATGGTGAGGATCGACCCTTCATCCACTACCGTCATCCCCTTGTACATTATATGCTCCTCTGTGTAAAGCTAAACTAAAATATTTGGGATTACCCACATCTTGTCCGAGTGATTATGAGTTTTTCCAAAAAAAAACTTAAAATCTAATTCATTATGATTCTGGAAGAATATGAGTGCGCTCAGATTCTTGGCACAAGTCTGGGTGTTGTTCTTGAGTTTGGCTAAAGTTTTGGGCTTTATGAGTTTTTTTGAGAAAACTCAGATTTTGCGTGTTCTTGAGTTGTTGGATTCCTAATTTTAAATGGTATTTTGGCTTTATTTGATTGAGTTTAGATTTTGAGCAATTCCGAGCCATGTGATAGGAAAATGATAGGTCGCTTTCACTTAGAAATTCTCAAAAAAACAGGGATCCCTAGCAAAACTCGCCAACAAAGGAATTTGAGGGAAAAGCTCATAAAAGCGACGATTGTGAGTCAAAAACTCATATTCCGAGTATTTATAAACTCCCGAAACTAAGAAACGAGACATGGTTGACGTAGCATCCCGTTTGCAGCATTTCCATCGTACGGTTGAGATCAACTAATTTAGGGGTCTCATCTACGACGAGGATCGGCCCTTCAGCCACTGTCGTCGTGCCCTTGTACATTATATATTCCTCTCTGTAAAGCTAAACTAAAATACTTTTAAATCGAGAGGTACGTTCAATCGATTTTATGGTTTCTTTTTATTTTTATTTTTATATTTTTTTATGAATAAATCGATTTTAGGGTTTCAGTTGCTCATTCAATCAAGTTACCTAACACATCCAACAAGTTCGTTGATGCTAGAACACTGATATTTTGATTTTTTTTTTTTTGGTCATAATAGGCAATAGCTGGATTTTTAATTTTTATTAATTTGTTTCCGTTTAAATTTATATTCTTATTACAAATTGAATTGGAACATCTTTCTGAAGTTGAAGTGTATAATCTATGTTCTGCAAAGAGAAAAAGTAGGAACTTTATTGAATTCAATCTCCATTTGATCATGCATTTGTTAGAATTGATGTATTAGACAATTTGTCTCATTTTTTGTAATCTAGGGTTTCAATTTACAATGAAAAGGAAGCAATTTTGATATATTTTTTTTGAATTCAGATTCATCCTGATCATGCATTTGAAAGATGGCTGCTCGTTACTCTTAAAAATCCGTAGACCTCCAATATCTGTTATACTCAACACCAATTCGATCTTCAACCGTAACAAAGAAGACGAATCGAATGTAACAGAACTGAAAGAATATGATGTTATGAGAAGGTTGAAAAATGACAGGGATATCACTATGGCCTTAGAATATTTCAAGTTTGTATCCAATTCGAAATCCTTCAGACACACATCTACCACTTATGAAACCATGATCGAGAAACTCGGTAGGCATAACAAGATGGACGACATTCAATACCTTCTGCAACAAATGAAATTAGATGGCATTAGCTGCTCTGAAGAGATTTTCATCGACGTGATAAATTCGTACGGTCGAGCGGGTGCGGCCGATCAAGCCTTGAAAACGTTTTATCGGATACTTGATTTCGATTGCAAACCGACAGTGAAGATTTACAACTGTCTTCTCGATGCGTTGCTTAATGAGAATAGGTTTCACATGATCAACCCGATATACAAGAACATGAAGAACGATGGGATTGAGCCTAATGTGTTTACTTATAACATACTTTTGAAAGCTTTGTGCAAGAACGATCGGGTTGATGCCGCTCAAAAGTTGCTTACGGAGATGTCGAGAAAGGGGTGCTCCCCGGATTTGGCGAGCCATACCATAATAGTATCGGCTCTCTGCCGGCTTCGATTGTTGAAGGAAGCGAAGGAAATTATAGCAAGGTTTGACCCAATTGTGCCTGCTTATAATGTGGTGATAAATGGGTTGTGCAAGGAATTTAGAGTGGGCGAGGCGTTTATATTGATAGATGAAATGGTGAAACGACAGATAAGCCCTAATGTGATCACGTACACGACAATCGTTAATGCTCTATGTGAGGTTGGGGACGTGAAGCTGGCTCTTGTTGTTTTAGCTCAAATGTTTGTGAGAGGATGTAATCCTAACGTTTTCTCCTACACGTCCTTGTTGAAGGGTTTTTTCTTCGAAGGAAGTGTAGGTGAAGCACTTGACGTATGGGATCGGATGGTTAAAGAAGGTTGTGTACCCAATACTGTTACTTATAACACCTTGATACATGGTCTGTGTTCTAATGGAAACCTTGGTAAAGCTATATCTACTTTTGATCAAATGGTAGAAAGTGGATCCCTGCCAAATGTCACAACATATAGTACTCTTATAGATGGGTTCTCAAAAACGGGTGATCTCAATGGCGCAAGCAAAATGTGGAACCGAATGATCACTAGTGGGTGTCAGCCAAATGTCGTGGTCTATACATGCATGGTAGATGCCCTTTGTAGGAGTCTCTTGTTTGATCGAGCCCAATGTCTTATTGAGACTATGTCGTCAGAAAAGTGCCCTCCGAATACGGTAACGTTTAATACTCTGATTAAAGGTTTGTGTGCCGATGGAAGAGTAGAGTGGGGTCTTCAAGTACTACGAGAAATGGATAAACAAGGGTGTTTGCCTAATGTCACCACCTACAATGAGCTGTTAGATGGTCTCTACAAAGCTGGCAATTTCAGAGTAGCAGCCGAGCTTGTGGATGAGATGTCAGAAAGAGGAATTGAGTTGAATCTAGTGACTTATAACACTATCATCTGTGGTCTCTGTTGTGTTGATTTGGTGGATGAGGCTTTATTACACATGAAAAGAATGGTAGAAAAGGGAATCCGGCCTGATTTAATCACCTATAACACAGTGATCCATGCCTACTGCAAGGGAGGTAAATTTAGTGCTGCTATTGAGCTTATAGATACGATGGGGTACCACCCAGACGTAATTACATATACTAGTCTGATAAATGGTCTTTGCGAGCGGTTTGGTTTAGCAGAGGCCATGGTTTTTCTTCTTAGGATGCTAAAAGATGGCCTTTCTCCTAATGTTGCCACGTGGAATGTTTTAGTGCGATGTGTGTTTAGTAAGATGGGTTCTTCCGGGCCAATTTAAAGGCTAGAAGGTATCCTCTGTAATGTTAGGACTTAAGAGATGGAATTTTTTGGCATATTCTATGTAATGTTGGCAAGGCCTTCGAAATCAAAAGAATCGGGTTTTCGAAAAATGAGAGATGGGCATGGGAGGCCCTTCGAAAATCAAGTCAATTGAGCATTCGGATCTGGCCTTACTAGGGAAATGGTTATAGAGAGTGTGTGAAGATGCGCATGAGTTGTGGGCAAGGGGATCATGGTTCAATATGGGAGAGAGAATAGCTGGTGTGGTGTAAGAGGTCCCAGAGGGCGAGTGCGTTCGGAAAGGAGTACATAAGGAAAGAGAGAGCTTTGATGAAGGTATTGGGTTCAGTGTGGGAAAGGGTGATAGGATTAAATTTGAAAGGATCTATGGTGCGGGGACCAATCCTTTGAAAAACAATTCCCTAGGATTTTATTTCGGCAGTAAACAAAAATGTGAAAGTCGAGGAAGTCGGGGGAATCATTGTGGAATATTCAACTCCATCGAAAATTGAACGAATAGGAGGATGGGGAGTTACTAGACTTTGAGTAAGATGAGGGCAGACAACAGTAAACAAGATAAAATAGTGTCGTTGGAAAGGAAAGCAAAATTCCCTGTAAGGTCCTTATACAACTTTTTAAACTAAGAGATCCTTGATCAATCTCCCATGGGCGTCGCTATGGAAGTTGGAGGCCCAAGAGGTCAAAATTTTCGAATGGGAAGTGGCTTGTGGAAATTTTTTAACATGTGTTCAGTTATGCAAGAGGGGGAAGTGGTATTCAAGTATGTGTGTTTTGTGGAGAAGAGGAGGAAACTATGGAGCATCTATTCCTATCTTGTTTGTTTGTGAGACAAGTATGAGCCTTGTTACTTACTGGTTTTTTGGGTGGACGTGTCTATGGGAGTATTGTGCGTAAGATTTGGTCGAGTGGTTGGACCTGCCTTTCTATGACAATGTGGCCATTTTGCGGAGATTGCTTCCAAGAGCAATTTCTGGGAAATCTGGAAAGGATCAAATAGAAGATTTTTTTAAGGAAGTACGGCACATGTAGGGTGGTGATAAATTTGATCCTTTATGATCTCTCATGGTGGTGCTGCCTGCTTCGCCGCCCAGGTGCTTCACCTCATCAGTGGAGGAGATCATACGAGAATGGGAATAATTTTACTTCTCATAAGGATAGCAGATATCTGGGTGGGTGTTCGATGGCAAAGATTCCCACAGATTGGGTGGCATGGACCCTGCCCAATGTGGGGTCATGGCCTGTGTTTCCACTTTCTCATTAGTCTTGTTTTCTTTTTTTGTTTCTGGTATTTTTTCTTTATCTTTTTTCCAGCCGTTACCTCATTTGGCTTCTTTGATCCGCTGTAATTCATTTTCTGTCAATTAATTTATAGCATTGCACTGATAAAAAAAATAGGAGAAAAAGAGTTTCTAAATTTAAGTGGTGCTTTGGTGGCAGTGGACATAACAGTTATTCTTAAGCAGTGACCCGTTGGCCTTCCCTCCACCTTATTTACATGAAGAAAGTACTTTGTGTCATGAGATGTTATCTACTTGGGCCTTGGCCTTGGTTTTTGTAGGTGAAAATAGAAACCCTACAAAAATTTGGCTAATTTTTTGATTTTTTGTTTTCTATAGAGAATAGCGGCCGAACGCTGTGATTGATAAGGGCATGACTTGCTTGCTTGGCTATTTTTTGTTTCTAACCACTTGCTTTATTTGAGCAAGAAAGAGCTTTGCTTGCTCCTTGTCTTTTAGTTTTTCGGGGCAGGGCTCTTCTGCTTTTTTTGACTTTTGTTTTGGGGTTAGTACTTCACTCACAGGCTTGGGTTCCTTGCATCACTGCCTCATGCTTGCGCAGTTGCACTTGCTTGAATGTCAGTACGCTACGTTACTAGAATATAAGGTTGGCTGCTACGCTACAAATCTGCGAGAAGGGTCTTTTCCTTTGCTTGCAGAAGTGACCCTGCCTGCTAGTCTATCACCCCTCGCCTTTACTTGATATGGCTCCTTTACCAGGATCAATAGCCCAGGTACACTACTGCTAGCCGTAAATTGAACTGATTGAAGGATTGATCGTTTGACTGACAGAACTTCCCATGCAACCTACCTATCTCATTCTTCCGGATCAAATGTACCCTAATTAGAAAAGTTCATGAAAGGGAACGCAAAAAAAGGGAGTGGAGAGAGGAAAGGCTGAGATGGCAGGGGCAATGGTTCAGATCAAATTCAAAATGTCAAATAGGTCATTTTTGAAGAGATTCTTGAATCAGAGCATTAATAAATAGGTCAAATTTTCAAAATGTCAAATAGGCCACGACTTAAAAGATTTTCTTGATCTGATACACGATTGCTCAACCCAAACACTACCCACTCCACAGATTGTCCTACTCATAAGCTTCTGAAAAAGATTGAAGCCAAGCCTCAGAAGTGACAGTGGAAAAGGAAAAAAAATTAAAAATTGGAGGGGGATAGATTTGCACTCTCTTAAATATCTGTGCATCTCGCGGGGTTTGATGAGTTTGGTGGAGGGGGGTTGACACGTGCACCACCCGTGGTGCACAACCACTGAACAAAAATGCTCCCCAAGGTGGCACGTCAAGGTGGAGGCACCCATCTATACCTATAAAATCAGGACCGAAAATAGGTGACCGACCCTGTCACTGGCACATGGCATGTGTCATGTGCCGTATGGACTCCGTGATTGGTCGGATCTTAATGCTCTTAAAGGCTTCACACTGAAGTTCCATAGTTGCCAGATACATGGTGAAAGAAGGGCATGTGGTTCACAGTTTCCAGATACATGGTGACTAGTGAGGTCAACTTACCAAAATTTCATCTCCAATGCTTTTTTACTCAAAATGGCAAAGAGAAACATAACCCAAAATTTCTCACTTTTTCATGATGTACATCTCATATCATGAATTACTAACTGCATCTAATCTCGGAAAAAGTCCCAATTATTTTAAAGTTTCAATTTTTGATATTTACATAGTCCCAGCTTTTAAGTTTGCACAAAAGAAAAAGTGGGAAATTTCCCAATAAAAAAATTCAGCTACTGCGCCATCAATGTTGCCAAAAGATACCTCGATGCCAAAGTTGAATTCTTAGAGGTAAAAGTATTATCATGTTTAAATTTTCTCCTACATGTGTAGGGCTGCAAATGGGTCAGGTTCGGGATTGAGTTCTTGAGGGTTTACCCATAACTGACCTGGTCTGGTTTTCTAAAACCTCAAGCCTGACCCGACCTGATCAGCAAAAACTTGCATCGGGTCTGGTCGGTCGGGCCACATTATGTTAAAAATGGAAGTTGTATGGAGGCAAGAAACTTTTAGGGTCTGTTTGGATAGAGGGAAAGAAAAGGAATTGGGAGGAAAGGAAAGGAAATGAGGTAGAATCCGTCGTTTGGTAACGAAAATAAGGGGTTGGAAATGGGCGGAAAATAAATATGCTTTCCACCGCTTCGGAAACTACAAAATCCGTTTAAGATCGAAGGATTTCTTCTTTTCCTACTACTCGGAAAAGAACGCCGGGCTCATATGTTTTGGTCGAGAGAATCGGGCGCCTTCCAAGGCTGCCTCATTTTATACTTTATAGCTTCAGTAAGCTTTCTCTTCCTGCAAACTCTCTCTCTCTCTCTCTCTCTCTCACATTTCTCCTCGATTAAGGTTTTTCAATGATTGATTATTGTTGATCTATGGTTTTTATGGTCGATCTAGGGTTTTTCAATGATCGATTATGGTGTTTTGATGATCGATTACTGTTTTCAATGATCAATTAGGGATTTTTGATGAGTGATTAGGTTCTTTAAAGATCGTCTATTGGTACCAGAACTACGTAGCTCTAGCTCCATTGTTCAATTTATATTTCCATCGCAACCATAAGATCCTAGTAGTCGGATGTGGAAATTCAGGTTTGATTCTCCTTCATCTGAATCGGTGCCCTACTTCATTTTTTCTTTTGAGTTGTTGTTTCCGTTCCTCAATCTTGGATCATCTTAGGATTTCGAATCTCCATGTTTCCGCGGTTTCAAATTACACATATAGCAGAAAAAAAAAACACAAATTGGGGTTTATAAGTTGATGATTACAGTAACTATAGGATTGGAAAGAGGTTTTGTTGGCATGATCTGGATTCGGGACTACTAATCAGCATTTGTTCACTTTACTATCAATTTCGTTTGTTTTGAGGTATTGTGAAGCGATTTCAGAATTCTCGAGGAAGCATTTTGTACCTTTTTCCTGTTAGATTTAAATGTTCAACTAGGAAGTAGCAAATGCTTAAGGAATCCGAGATCTAACTATCCCCTTAGCTAGAGCTCTGTTATGGTCATTATATCAAAACTAGATTTATTAATGTAGAAAATTCATAATCATAGTTTTAGCTGTTATTGACGTTCATTTATGTATATGTATATAATTACATAATTTTGATGAATTTATAATCATTACAAGTAGATATAAGTAATAATTAAATTAGGTGTTAACCCGGAGGGGTAGCTCAGTTGGTCAGGCCTTGGGTTTGCTCCCCAATTGTCACCAGCTCAAGTCCCCTCAGGGCCACTGGAGTATTACCCGGTCGTTAACTCTAGGGCCCCATGATATTAGTCGCGGTGTGCGCAAGTTGGCCCAGACACCCACGAATATAAAAAAATAAAAATAAATAAATGACGCGGGACAAACACTAAAATCCTAATATGCGAATTTGGGATTAACTTTTAGATGGTTTGAATAGCGGAAATATCCAAAATCAAGCAACACAAAATTAATTCAATGAAATTAATGAAAACAATTAGATTAATCCAATCTAGCGTCTGCATGTGTGAAAAATTTTCCGATCTAGAAAAACGGCTCCGATGAAGGAACTTGGAATTCGTTCTAGTTTAGGGCATCAAGCGATAATTGCAATATCAGATTTGATTCCTCGGGGATTTTGAAGGAGCTGAAACTTGAATAAATAGTTCAAAAAGGGAAGCTTAATGACATCATGGAGTACGATTCTTTTGGGATGTTGTTCTTTTATCAATGGAAAGAAAGAAAATTAACACCTGATAACTAGAGAAAAGACAAACTAAAAGGATAGATTTTAAGGCTTCACACCAAGGGTTTTCCGAAGTTTCACACCACGGCTGTACGTCGACTTCGCACCAAGTCGCACGAGAAACGATCGCTCACTCCTCAAGGTTTGAAGGATTCACTCCCTCGATTGAAAACTTTTCACAAGCTCTCTAGGGTTTGCACAAAAGCAACTCTCTTTCATTCAATAAAAAACTCCTTAATTACATTGTTTAAAAACCTTATATAGGAGGTCTTACAATAAAAGAAACCCTAAAACGAATATTAAATAAAAGACAAAGTCCCTAAAACTTAAGTTAAAAATAGAAAATTTTAAACTCGGTGCGATTTCGATCGATCGAAATTGAAATTCGATCGATCGAATGTGAAAATTGATCGATCGAAATTCATATATGAAATTTCGCCGTCGACATTCGATTGATCAAAATTTAAATTCGATCGATCGAATTTGCTATGTGTTCGATCCATTCTCTAGAATTTTTGCTTTTACGCATAGTTCTGGTTTTCGCTCCGCTTCTTCTTGGCTGAAAAATTTGTTGCGACTCGAAACTACGGCTCTTGCTCTTGGCATCTTGCATCAATAAATAAATTAAATTAGGTGTTATTGAAGTTCATTTATGTAATATACGTATAATTACATAATTTGTTAAACACAAAATGATTGCAAGTAGATTTGAGTATTAATTAAATCATTAAAACATTTCAATTGATTAAATTGAGTACTTAAACCATCACTTTTTTTTGGTTTATTAATTGATTTGATTGACGTTCATTTATGTATATTTATAGATGCATAATTAGATAAATTTTATCTCCCTTGTTCTGAGATAACCCCATCAAACTGGCGAATTAGTTTTGGAGCATGTATTTTGTAAATGCTGCAAGAAACTTTGTTTATTGATGCTTTCAAATTGGTACTAGTGTTATATACCTTCTATCAAATTAGTGCCTTGGGTGACCTCTAATAAGTTCTCAAAATATTGACAAAGTAAATAAGGATTTGAAGCAATTGAAGGGGGATGCTTGAGAATAATGTCGTGATCTATATACATTATAAGTGTTAATTAGTAGAGTGTGAAAAGAAATATAGCATAATTATTATAACAATTTCACACATTCAGGATGTTGCATACATTAAGAAGCTAGAATATCAAGGTCTGGTTTGGCAGGAACAAAGGAAGAGCTGACATCATTTTCCTTGGTCTTTAATAGTACTACCAATCATCCGTGGCTCTTTGTAGTTTCACGGAACTGATGATTGGGGTACACCAATTTTCTAACATTTAGCTTTGAGGGCAAGACTTTCCTGAGAGGATTGGGATGCTATGACTTTCTAGTTATTGATCTGTTAGTAGAATACACAAGATAGGGACTTTTATTTATCCTGGAGATTTTATTTTCAATATTGAATCATTCCTTGGGATTTTGTCTTCTTATTGGTATACAAATTAAATATGTAGTTATTTAACTTATTTATCTAGTGGTAGCCATTTGGATATTTTTTCTAAGAAGTGTGTTGTTTGAGTGAAAATAGTTGTTAGGGCTGTGTGTCACGGAGTTACTCTTTTTGACGTAATCTCTTGTGCGGCAGTTACCTTTCTCGGTCTAGATCAGCCTACTCACGTTTCAGACCTGCATGGTGATGCATTAGGTTAGAAACTATGCGAATTCCCGAATGCAATTTATATGGCGATACGCAACGACTATCATAAGGGCAGCCCCACGTAGGGTTTGGGTCCGCACCGTGGATGGTGGTCGTGGACCACCAAATACGATAGCTCCAGCGCACGACGCGACAAGAGTGACCCAACACCTATGCGAGGCTCGGATACACGAACTCAAGCCTACAAGACTATCGTAAGCGTTCCGTAGGGGGTCACTTAGGCCAGCGACACGTCACGTGGCTGTTAGATCACTTCCCCATATATAAGGATAAAACAGTAATTCCGGTCAAATGGCGGGAGAACTTCAAACGTATTCGTTTGACATACTTTACTATTCACACCGTAACGCCCTGCATCGCTCCCCCACATGGTTCTATCGCGACCGCATCGCGTGCCCTGTTGGCATTGTGTCATGAACCAAACTGCCACTATGCCGCGGGCCCTCTTGGCCCACGACCGAAGCTCTCGGAGTACCTATAGCGAAGCCCTCATGACTTGGTGACGCGCCGACGATGCCCCAGCTTCAACCCACCAATGCCTGACGCACTAGTGGCACAAGTGGCCCTGCGGCTGACCCGGATGGCCACGCCATGAGCCAATGTCACATGTGGCTGTATCTATACTTTTTTTTTTCATAACCTGGATGTCCAAGCCTCTTAGACCACCTGACTAATTCCATTCCTTGTCTGTCAGGTTCATGTTCTTAAACCAAGCCACAAATCAACCTTACGCTCAAAGGTGGAGAGCCCTGTCCCCGACAGCGTTGGCCCCCTGCTTCCAACACAAGTGCTACCAGAGACACGGAATTTGACACAGTTCAAGATGGAAAGATAAGGGAAATTGACGTGATCCATGTTATGCAGCATCTGTATATTACATTTAGGCGGGACCCAACTAATTTTAGGCCATGAATATACAAAATGAATTCCACAAAAGACAGGGAACAAAAATCTGCCGGATCATATAACTACCTTGATGACTGAAGCAGTTTCCATAGGCAGGTTTCCCTCATCTCCCTCTTTTTCTCTACCATTTCTTATGGTACCTTGTCTGAGTATTTATTTGTTTATTTTTATCAGGCATTTCTCCCGTTCTTTTAAGTTAAATTTAAGAAGTGACCACGTGCAGATTCTATCAAGGTCTTTTGTTCCCGTCGGGACGGTTTTTCTGCCCCATTAAAAATATTTTATGGCATGCTTAAATTAATATGGTTAGTGCGTGATATGTGAGGATTATTTTTATTTTATTCTCTCCTGAAAATTGCTTTATGTTCCGGTTTTGTTTATAGAGGTGAATCTAGAAATAGCTTGCTGACAGCAATTTCTTTCTTGAATCAATCTTCCAATGGATGAATTAGGGATATATATTGATCCTAATTGGTGCAAAACTGTGCGAGGCGAAAATATCCTGAGTCACTATGTTTTGTATAACAATTGACCAATGGAGGATACTTTTGATGAGAAGTTTAAGTGCTTATTGATCTTTCGTTTGTATTCTATATTCATGAACTTTAATCTTGTCCAACCACAAACTCTCTAGGAAATTGGTCAATTATAAATCTGTACATGGAGGCAAATGCTTGGGCAGCCTTGTTTGTATTCTGAAAGGTGCATTATGACCATCAGGTGGTCAGTTTTTTATTCCACGAAGCACACAGTTCAAGATGAAAAGTGCAGGACATTTGAGTGTTACTATCATACATTTTGTATAGTACTAGGACATTTCTCCTTTTTTTTTTTCACATTGTTTTTGACATCGATTTGTCATCCTTGGCTACTATGGTTTTGCCATCAATTTGCTAGGATTTTGTGAATCCATTTTTTTTTCCCAGAAAACTAAATTAAATCAATAAGCTTTGACATGGTAATATTCTTATAGTATGTTATTGCATGGCAGATTTGTAGGGCACTGGCTTGCATTCATGGTAGTATTGGAGTGTGCCACCGAGACAACATCAAACCACAAAATCTTCTGGTATGGTTACCATCCAATCAACCATAGTTATTTGTTTCTTTCAACTTGTTTAAACTTTAAACTATGCAAATGGTTCAGCTTTCGTGATGATTAAATTAATATGAGTTATGTCATAAATCTTGACTCGATTAGTTGATATCTCTCCTGTTTTGATAAATTGACTAAAATTTCAATCTTTTAATAAAAAACAGAAGAACTTTAGATGCTTGATCTGGGACCAACATTATTTTTTATAATTAGTGTTAAATTTTTTTATTAGATGCTGTGATGATATGATGGTTAGTCATGTTGGTTGGCTGAGGTATTTTTGTATTTCATATAAAATTGGCATTTTCCTTGTGTCCTGTTTATAACTAGGATTTTAAGGCACAAGCCTAGTGATATAATGTGCTCAAAATATTTTGAAATTTGTAGGAAATTGAATGCTTAAAAAGTGCAGGACACCAACCATGCTTAGGGCTTATACGTTTTGGCAGTTCGTATATCAAACAAATTCTTAGGGCTTATACTTTGCTATAACCATTTTTCATGTATCTGCTTTTCATTCAGGTACATTGTTTCATGTCTTTCTCTGTGATTTGGCAGCATGTGCAGGGCAGCTTGTGTCGTTGCCTCAAGTGGGAAATCTTATGGTTCACTTCCCGCAAGGTCACAATGAACAGGTGACGCTTGTATCTTGTTTATACCCAAATTGAGAAAACAATCTATCTCGAAATGCTGATTTTTTAGATAGTTTTATTTGGGTATTGCAATCTCAGGTTGTAGCTTTGATGCAAAAGGAGATTTGAGGGCTCGTTCGTGGAGAAAGGGTTTTGAAAATTTATTCTCGGATCACTGGAAGTTCTTGTAAAATGATATAATTCATTTTTTCTTTTGTTTGATTGGTGTAGAAGATGAAGGATTTGTCAGATTGTGGATTTAATTAGTTGATTGTTTGGATTGAGAATTAGGGTCATTTGAATTAAGAGATTGTTCAGTTGATCTCAAATAGTAATTTTAATCAATAAAGTCTAAAGTCTCGCATATTATGTCATCTCAAAGATTTGTACTATGGCACATGAGTTGAAAGGAAGGGCCTAATAATTTTGAGACCCGTGCCACATGGAACACCATCTAAGTTGTATGAGTTGATGGCCATGATGTAAAGACCTTTGATGCGAAAAATTGGCATGAAATACGATCTCTATCATCTGATTCAACACAGAACTCGTATTTTGTGTTCATCTTTGGCATCAAAGATCTTTATATCATGTCATTCAAATCAAATGGTTTAGACTGTGTTTCATGTGGCACGAGTCTCAAAATTATTAGGTCATTCCTTTTAACTTATGTGTCACGGTACAAATCTCGTGTGCAACTTGTAGCTCCCCAAAAAAAACCTACGGGTTTATATTGCGACTATTTTTTATTTTAAATACTATTGCCAGCGGTTCTGAACTGTTGGGGAAGTGATACTTTGCCCGCAGTTCTTAACTACCAGTGAAGGTATACCAATTTTCCGGCGGTTAAAACCGTCGGGGTATGTTAAAAATCATTGGTGGGTAGAAACCGCTGGCAAAATCGCCGGCGATTCAATTTGCGACGACTACTTTCTCGGCAGTTTGAACCGTGTAACAAAATATAATAGTCCAAAGTGAAAAGATGAGAATTAGTCCAAATTCATCTTTATAAGATGATTCAAACCACTCAATCATAGCATTTTTTTAATATAATATGAGCCGTGTAACAAAATATATTTTATGAAAGGCTTGTTGATGCAATTAGCTCTAATACAAGATATAAAAATTTTTCTTTTGTTTTCTTACTATCCAAACACAAGAAATAGATTTTGAATAACATTTTCAAGCTGAAAAGAGTATCCAAACACCAGAAAACATCCTAATAAGAATCAAGAGGAAAATCAAAATCCTTTTCCTATATTTTCCAGAAAATCGCCAAACAGACGGGGAATGGTTGGGTCCTACCATGCAGAACCGAAAAAGAGTATCCAAACACCAGAAAACATCAAAAAATTAAATTTCCTTTAGATTCCAGCCCAATAAGAATAAAGAGGAAAATCAAAATCATTTTCCTATGTTTTTCGGAAAATCACCAAACAGATGGAGAATGGTTGGGTCCTACCATGCAGAATCGAATTTCCAATCCTACCCCATCTGCTGCCCTTGGAAATTGGAGAATCTTAACTTTTTTGATTTTCACTTTTTATAGCATGATGTGCAGTCAAGATTCTCATATTTCCAAGGGCAACAGATGGGGTAGGACTGGAAATCCGATTATGCATGGTAGGTCTTGACCATTCCCCAGTCTTTTAAATAGCAACTGTTTTATAATTGGTGAATGCCTTTTAAATGGCTGTCGTTTTGTAATTGCAGTGGATATTTTGATAACTTCCTATGTTTTAAAATTGGAAAATTTTCAAAATCGACCCTATTAGATTTTCAGTGAGAGACCCTATAGTTTCACCTTTCATCAAACCCTATTAGATTTTCAGTGAGAGACCCTATAGCTTGAAGCCAGCCGACCCTAAGAAGAGTAACAAGTTGAAGATACCCCTTCTCCGACTTTTTTAACTCACAAAAGCATCAACTTCTTCGTCATTTTAATCAGCTCCAATTAGTGAGATAGAGGAGGCGAAGGTGAAGACATCTTCTTCCTTAGCCCGATCAGCGCTTTGGAAGTAGAAAATACAGGCTTGGGAGAAGAAGACCCTACATTTTGCCATTGGGAGAAGAAGACCTTGTAGTTTGCCATTACGACGGGAGATACGTTCAGATATCGATTTTCTATATAGTTATTATCGATTGTATAAACTGTCGATATCGCCTTTTTAAACAGTCTATATCAATTGTCTAGGCAGTCGGTATCTATTGTCTAGACGATACCAATTGGGAAAACCTAAAAAAATTGATTCAAATTATAGACTGTTGAAAGAAAAAGAAAATTTTCTATAATAGTAGAATATAATTTGATTTTGAACTTACAATTTTGATAGCTTGAAGATTGAACAATGAACCGTCAACTCCTTTCAAGACGACAAAAACTTCGAACGAAATAATGATTTGAAATTTTTGACGGCTATTTATTATCTTAGGGGTAATTTCAGGAATTAACAAAGGCGAGCGTTGGCTTGGCTTCAAACTGGTGGGTTTGATGAAAGGTGAAACTATAGGTCTTTGACGTCAAATGTGATTTTGATAGGGTCGATTAGAAAAATTTCCCTTTAAAATTTGTAATCACAACAGGGTATTTTGATACTTTCCTCTCATATAAAAACTATATAACCCCTCATTCTTATCTCATTTTAAGTAGAAAACCGGAAACTGAAAAGTTGGATGGTCTTAAACATGTATCAAAGTGGTGTGTGCGTAGAATGGATCTCTCAAAACAAAGGCAGCTAATATCTCTCAAATCAAAGGCAGCTACAGGTGGCACAAGATATTTGCCACGAAAGGCTTTGATATATTTTAAATCTGTTACATACGAAACACCATCTAAAACCTTTGATTTGAAGGTCGATTTTTTTTTGCATGAAATATGGTCTCTATCATCCAATTCGATACCGTCAAAGAGCATAATTTGATTCAATGATTCAATCATTAACTGATACAAATCGGATGGTAGAGATCATATTTCGTGTCAATCTTTGAGAGCAATAATATTTATATTATAGGCTTCAAATCAAAGGGCTTAGATGTTGTTACTTGTTACATATGGGACAGACCTAAAGTCATTCTTTTTAGACAATGTACCCGGTACAAATCTCTCCTTCCGAGAAGAGTTTTTCTTCAATTTCCTGATTCGGCAGAATTTGTAGCTATGAGATCGCATATACAAACCTCAGTAGTCTATACGCAGCATAAGCGATCTTTACCCAAGAAACATGTTTTAAAACACTCAATTTCGAGAGCTAAAGAAGCACCAAACCATGTTTAGTGCATCAGCCCTCTCTCTTCCTCGCGCCATCTCCAATTTCGCCTTCGTCTCTCTCCCACTCTCTCTAAATTGCAGGAGAAATATTAGAATCTCTGCACTCAGCACCATAAACCCCATAATACAGTTCGAATCAATGATTATAAAGCCTCCATCGCACCCGACCTACGATCTTCAGGCCGTCATCAAACTCGCCCTTTCCGAAGATGCCGGCGACCGAGGTCAGATTCCGCTTCTGATTCTAGGGTTCTTGCATTTTTTCGCAATTCTATATTGGCCTGTGTGATCGACTGCCCTTAATCCACTATCAACATCGTAGATTTTTGTTTTTACTTATCTGAATTTATTCTCTATTTTATGCTCATATATAAAATAGTTATATAATATCATCTTTCAATTCAATCGTATTACAGAAATGAAGTGGCAGAATCAAAATGGCTAACCCGATTCGGGTTCGTAATTTAGTATTATCAAGCTAACCCGATTCACTCGGGGTAGATGATTTTTAAAAGTATTTATTAATTTTGCGATACAAATTTACACTGTTTAATGGAAGAAGGCTGGCGTTGCTGTAACACCACTTTGTGTTACAGCTACCTCAGTCAAAGTAAAAAAAACATTGACTGCTTTGAATCAGATGATGGCAATCGTTGTTCATCTCAATCGGCATCTTGAGATCCTGAGCCTACCATCAAATGGTCAGATGCTGATTACATGTGGCACTCATCTAAAAAAGTGAGCGTGATCATGGCGTACCATCAAACATGGTTCACCTTCACTTTTTGGGATCTGTGCCACATGGAATCATTGTCTGACTGTCGGATGTTAGATCCATGATCTCGATATGTATTGTGTGGAAAATTGGGACGAAAAATGATCTCCATCATCTGATTCAAAGCAGTCAACAGATTTCTTACTTTGTTTAAGTGAGGTGGCTGTAACATAAAGTGGTGTGGCAGTAACAGCAGCCTAAAAGATCCAAATAACCACTTGATTAGCTATAAAACTTAAAAATCATAAATTCATAGGTTCAAATCTCCTCTTTATGCTTTTGAAAGTTTGTTTTAAAACAAATAGTAGCAATAAAAGTCAATTCTCGTGTCATGCCGAATTGGATCGAATTAAGCTGCAAACAAGTTCCAATTCGTGATTCGCTAGGTGAATGAGGGAATTTAAGTAAAATAGGTTTGGACAACACAAGGCTTTTCTTTGTGATGCATTTATTTGGTAATACATCACCTGCAGTAACTTGTTTATTGTCATTACATTTATATTGTAATGTAAGCTTGTTTGGTTGTCTTTTTACAAATTGATTAAATGCATGTTCACTTCAGCTTTGAGCTATATCCACTTGATAAGTAGTTTGATGAATCAACCTAAGTCATGCCCTTCAAACAACTTATGAAACTCACTTTCAACATAGCTCAAAGCGAAGAAAGATTAGCACACAATATGGAAGGGTACTCTACATAGAAGAATCGGTCCAACAAATTCTTTCCTTTTTAAGAAGTACAGAAGTGATGGGCAAGAATAGTCCAACATGAGTATCTTATACCAAATGCTCCTGCTAGAATCCACACACACACACACACACACATATATATATACACATACATATTTGGATAGGTAAGCTAGGCTCGAAGCTGCGACCTTGAGGTTGCAATATTGTCAACTTTTCTTGCTAGAATCCATTTGCAGGGTGTGAATCGTAAGACAAATTCTATGAGTTAGAAATCATACATGTGATTCATCACAAAATGAAATGTCTAGAAAGAAACAAATAATCTAAGTGAGGACAGGTGGTGTTCAATGTAGGCCCTTGTATTTCAAAGGGAGTAGAAAAATAATGGGTTCAATTCACGCTTGCGTAGATCGAATGGGTCGAAACATCTGACATGCACTCTTGTTAGGCTACTGAAAGGTTTCTTAATCATACAGAGCCTAACCTGTTTCCTTTTCCCTGCCAAAATCAGCATCAGAAATGTGGGCTAGGGCTCTCCATGTTCAGTTGCAGAAAATGTTGGAAGAAAAGAAGAAAGATAGAGAAGAGAGGGAAGACTTTAAGTGCGTGAGATAGAGGGGCTCATTTTTTTTATAAAAATAAAACCTGCGTTTTGCAAAAATAGGCTGGCACATTTCCAATGAGATTTCATTCTATCAACTAGAAAGAGATGTCGTTGAGATTTGTGCCAAATATCTTGGGAGATCCCCTGTAGACAGTGGAGGTCCAAACACCTCTTTGTTTGCCCCAATTAAATGAGATTGCATTATTCTATATATGTGATAATTATCACATAAATGGTGAGGCTCAAATAGAGCGTTAACATTCATGGGTCATATCGGATTATATCGATGCTTCTCTTCTTACTTATGTTGGCGTGTGTCTAGATTGGCGGAATTGTCTTCAGTACAAAAAGAAAAGAAAGTTCAACTATAGAATGTTTTAAGAAAAATAAAATAAAATACAGGAATCAAATTTATGAATCAAATTTATTATAACAGGTATACAATTCTAAGATCAATATTAATAGTAATACATGTAGATAGGAGTAAAGCTTCCAACTTAATGCACATATACACACACACGTTTGAGTGCTGCCTGGGGTGCTCCACTCGAGCCAGTTGGATGCCACGTGGACATGCACAAGGTCGATCAACGACCATAAAAAAAATTTTAAAAATTGATCTACCAACGTTAATTTTGTCATTAATCATGAAAATTTTGAATGGTGAAATTTTTTGTGGAAAATCGATATCTTTGACCTATTAAATGAAGGGCATACATGTCCCCGAAAAATACTTTTAAAACCCAAGAGGGACTGGTGAACCCTTAGAAGATGTGGGCCAACTCGAGATGACGTGACACGTGATCTAGCACACTAGTGGAGCGCCTAGCCACATCTACTGTGTCTACACTACGACTAAAACAGAAAACCTATAATATTTTTGTCAATTTTTGGTTTTTACCTTTTTAAGGAACCAAGTACCCCTTAGATTGCTCAATATACCCCTATAATTATTTTTTAAGAAACCCTTTCAGATAAAAATGAAAGTCTCTCTTCTAAACAGACAACCATAACACATGGAATCTTCCATAAAAACAATCAACATTGAACTGATGCAGTTAAATATAAATTTTAAAATATATATTACCACTTTACCAGTATCCATACATCATATAATAATATCTTCAGCAAGTCAGACTTTGTCCTAAAATAAATTGGCTGGTACATCGGCACTTCACCTTCACTTTCTAATGCCAAAAAACTTCAGAGAGAGTCCTGAAGTTTTCGCCCATTGTTCTCAAAGACTGCTACAACACCATTATTCTCTACAGAAAAAAAAAATACTAACAAAATTTAACTGTCGATATATTAAAAAAAGGGGGATAAGCAAAGCAACAAAATAATGAATCTTTCTATATAGGTGGAAATCGTACGGATGACCACCATCTTCAGATATCTCTTCTACAGGGTGCTTTGCCATGTAACTTTTTCTTATTCTTCACTTTCTCTTATTGTTCTGTGAATTTTGCATGTTAAAGCTAAAAGGCAGAGACAGACTTTGCAGCGATTTTTGCATGTTATTATAGCTAAAATGCATAGAGAGAGAGAGAGAGAGAGAGAGAGAGAGAGCTGGGTAGGGGGACATTTTTAACTTGATTTTCTTATATTTAATATTCGGGAAATTGGAAAATGCAAGAGTTAGATATACCTGACATTCGTCTCACATTTCTCTCCAATCGAGGCTAAGAGATTTCATTAAAAGATATTTGAAGGATATCCAGTTTTATAATAAAATTATATAACTTATATAAAGAAATAAATATTATAAGGCATATATAATTTTATATCTATATAAACTGTTCGAATAGGATGATCCAACCGTTGAACCCATTGTGACAAATTTCTCTGAAACTCTATAAAATTTCTCCGGAATTTGCCAAAATAGCGGTCAGGCGAAACTTTCGGCAAAATTTCAGTGATCTCTCCGAAATCGCTGACATTTCATTAATTTCGCCGAAGTTAATAAATTTGTTCTAATTTCTGTTTTTTTTAATAATTATTAATTTTTTTTATAAAGTTTAAATATAATTTATATTCAATCTTTTTTGTACTCTGAAATTTTCCCGAAACTTTTCAAAATTTTCTCAAAATTTATCTGAAATGAATCCCTACCGAAATGTTGCCTAAAACAAAATTTGTCACTATGGTTGAACCTTTTTAGACCTAATACATGCTATTTGGATATTTGATGTTATTAGATGCAGTAGCTTGGTGATGTCCAAAATAGATGGTGTTAGGCATTATGCACATAGACTATGCAAAACTTTTAAAGGGAACTGTAACTGCCATACAATGTGTTTTCTTGCATACAAGTTTAACAAAATTCCTATTTTTTATTTTATTAAACGACCATCCTACCCTTAGCACTTATATGGGGAATCAAGTCATGTGATGTGTAATGAAATTTTTTTAAATTGTGTGCAAGTACTGGCTCCCATTTAAAAAAGGGCTGGTATCATTAAGTGCTCATGCTCAAACACCAGATGTTTTAGGTCATATATTTCAGAACATTGGTACAGGCTTTGGGTATTGTGTGGGCACATCTAATTTTTATTTTTTTTAATCTATTATGTATAGTGGCAATATGAGGTAGCAACAAGGTGGCGCCTCACCCAATTCCACGTGGCCAACTTTAGCAGCAAGAGGTTCATGTTTTAATCATTGTGGACCAGCCATTAATCTCTCTAAACTTTTTGGACTTTTTCCAGTCTGAGAGATAGCCCATCCTTTTGACCGTCTAAATTGATTATCATGTGCACCAAAATGAGAATCAATACTAAAAATTTGGAAATTTGGTTGATTGGGCTCATCTTAGAGTATTCTGGTTTTGTTTGCGGATGATCTGGTTTGTAATATGTCTATATTATATGGAGTTGACTATAGGTAATCAACCCGAGCACAACCATCGGTGCTTGGGTCAATCTCCTTTTGTCAAAATCGCATTCAAATTAGTGGAAGGCCAAAATACACAAAACCTACTCCCTTAACTAAGATTAAGTGTACACTGTATGATAAACAAGAATGAGTCTGTGTGTGTGTGGGGATCCCCTAGATCTATGCTATTGGTTTGGAAATTGGAATGACCTTTTTGGACTCACACTTGAGCTAGATTTTAATGATTCTAACATCATTTAAGCCATTATCTAATGGCGTTGGGATTTGGACATCCTAGATCGATAACCATGTGGCCAAGTTGGAATTCCTAATTGACATCATACGATTATCAAGCTTATGATTTCCACTTTAGTCGTATCAAAAGATGATTTTTAGCGTTGTTAGAATCACCGACATTTATCGAAACCAGCTTTTGACATGATTGATGGGTTAAGAAGCTCTCATAAGTATTCTTATGATGTGATCGACGCTCCATTAAGGTGCCAGCTATCAACCAACAGATAGCTAGGTATTATGTTTAATATGTACCAAGACAATGATACCCCGTTGAGACTGTAGCATCGACAAGAAGTCTGAAAATTTCAACTAAAACAAGAAAGAGTTTTATAGTGTGCATGTGCATCGCAGGTGTGTGTGTGTGTGTGTGTGTGTGTATGTAGATGGAAAAATGGCGTACTCAAGGCACAAGTAACTTGAGCCTCCAGGCCATACATATTGCCTTGACTGGTGACGTGTATTGCCGGGATACTCGAGTCACCTGGTGACTCAAGTGAGAGGATCATCACCCTATATATATATGTGTTCTATATAATGGGAGATAATCCCCTTGCTCCAGTCATGGGATATGGGACTCGAGTTGCTATTTGATGGAACAGCTGCCCATGACTTTTCAAAGACAGTTAAAAATGATATGCAGCCAATAGCAGCTTGAGTCATAGGGTATAGTCCCATGACTCAAGGGAGGGAAATTGACCAAATCAAACCAAACCGTGAATTGGTGCCCTTCAAACTGTTCTGCAGTTAGGTATATTGTTGAATGAATTGGGTAGCACATCTTATACCATATTTTATAAACATCAGTTTTATAAAAAAATATATTCAATTGATTTATATATGTGACCTCCCTATTTTAACTGCAGGAGATGTTACTTGTATGGCCACTGTTCCAGCTGACATGGAAGTGGAAGCACATTTCTTAGCAAAGGAGGATGGGGTCATTGCCGGAATTGCTCTTGCAGATATGATATTTAACGAGGTTGATCCTTTATTGAAGGTAAAACTGATGGGTTACATGTAGGTTGAACATTAAAAAAAAATTAGGTCATAAATTTCTAGGTCGCTGTTTAATGTAATTTTGACTATAGGTTGAGTGGACTCAGAAGGATGGAGACTCTATTTGTAAAGGCATACAGTTTGGTAAAGTGTATGGTAAGCATATTGGTAAATAATTCAATATTGAATTTGTTTTTGGAAGGATTGCAAAATGCTACTTATAGATTTTTATTTTTTTACTTATTTATTATATTATATTTTATTTTTTAATGTTTGTTGTGGTAATATATGAATAGGGCGTGCTCATAACATAGTTGTGGCAGAAAGGGTTGTGCTCAATTTTATGCAAAGAATGAGTGGAATAGCAACACTTACTAAGGTACATCTCCCATGCAATTTTAATAAGAAGTCATTCATTGAGATATATGTAGAGCTGAATTTATGTTTATTCAAATTAAGCTGTGTTGGAGATGCATGTTGGATCCATGTGTCAGACTATGTCAACAGGACAATGAGCGTAGAGCCTTTTTGTTTCCCTGATTTTTTATTTGCGTACTATTTGTATTATTTTGAAATATTTATCTTCATATTTATCTTTTTGTATGTGTTAAGCTTTTATTAACTAATTTATATATATATATATATATATATATATATATATATATATATATATATTGGAAGAGGTAAATGAATTTATTAAAAAAAAACAAACTAAAATACAACAATAACGAGCCCTAAGGGCCGCAGCTGGCTGACAAGATGAAGCTTCGGCAATGCCATCACCACCTCCAGCGATCCAACTGATATTTTGTCAACTATTAAAAAAAAATTATATAAGAATAACCCTCAAAACTAGCATATAAACTGTATGGACGACTCATCTTGTCAGGTTTTCCCAGGTTGCATTGTGTAACATATGTTTCTGATATCAACACATCCAGCTATATCTAAATTGCAAAGAATTTTTCTTAAAGAAAGTGTGATGATAGGAAATTTAATCTAGTGACTGAAATGGTCACGTAATTGCCCTCAGAACTATGATTCTTTTGTCTCAGGTTTCATTTGTCGAAATTGGTATGCTGTTTTTTTCTAATGACAACTTGAAATGTTTATGCCGAAAATTATGTGACTTAACCTTGATTTGTTCATATTCTTGATTGTTATTATTCATTAATAAATCACTTATGGAAAATATTTCCTGGTAATTTACCGCATGATTAGCTTACGGGCATTTATCTAGCCCATTATCCTTATATATTCTTTATTGGTGGCTTCTCTAAGTGGTCTTTTTTAACTAGCTGGTTTCTGTCTCTTCTGCAGGCGATGGCAGATGCAGCACATCCTGCATGCATTTTAGAGACAAGGAAAACTGCTCCAGGTCTACGTTTGGTGGATAAGTGGGCGGTGTTTATCATTTCTCTTGCTTGTGATACCCAGTAGTTTTACTAAGGGATAATGTCTCCTGACCGACATTTAAACTCCAAAATGGTGTTTAAATGATCTTAAACCATTAAAATTATACTTTTTATCTCACACCCTTTGAAGTGTGATTCATAATTATGCCATGTGGCGCACATCTGTGATCAATCTAAATTGTCCAAGTGGCAATCTATCATTGGAACATGTCTCAGCCCAAAGAAACATGCCTATAAGTGGATGAGAACCATTCGATTGATGAGCTTTAATATCAGCATTAACACAAAAAATAATGGTTGATCTAATAATCAACAGATCGAATGATTTAAATCTCCCTAACGCTCCATTTTTTGGTCTTTAATACTTCATTCAGTGATCTATCACTTCGACAGTATGGATCACCCACATCTTAAACCAGTGATGATGTAAGATCATTTAAACACCATTTTGGTGTTTAAAGGACGGTCAGGAGAGTCGGGTCCTTTTACTAATCTTCTTTTTTTGTTTCTTATACTGACCTTTCATTTTTTTCCCTGTATGCTTGTTTAACAGGTACTGATTGGTGGAGGTCAGAACCACAGGATGGGTTTGTTCGATATGGTGATGATAAAAGACAATCATATTTCTGTTGCTGGGGGTGTGACAAATGCCATCAAATCTGTAGATCAGTTTTTGGAGCAAAGGAATCTTCAAATGGCAGTTGAGGTAAACTTTTTTCAAAAAATCTTTCATGAATAAGTGTTGGATATCAAAACATATCTTCAAATTTTGCCGTATGTAACAAGTGCTGCAAAATGTCTGATTGTACACACCTGAATGGACTTTAATTAGCTACTGCCACACTTCATTAAATATCTAGTGCATGCTGTAGGTTTTCCTCCTTAGCATCCACCAAATTATTGGTTATGACAGGGTGCCATGACAGATAATCTAATGGAGGAAATGCATTTGAAGGAATATATTGAGATTATTCAAAACGTGTATGGAGAGACTACTGAGTTTCAGTTTCGGCACCCAAAATCGAAACCGAACCGATCCAAAACCGGTTTGGTTTTTCGGTTGTGGATCAGTTTCGGTTCGGTTTCAGGTTGTTGTTTTTTCAGTTTCGGTTTTTCGGTTTTGGATTGGTTTTGGTTCGGTTTCAGGTTGGTTTTTTCGGGTTTTTTTGCCACCCCTTTCTACACCAAGGGTCTGCTTTAAGTCCGTCTTTGGTTGCATTACTCATGAATTGACAACAATAATACAAGATGAGATTTCATGGTGTATGATGTAGTGTTAATGGCCAAACAAAGAATTAAGTAAATGGTAAGTTGGAACTTTAGAGAAAGCCCTTAGAGTTAGAAGGTTAAAATTCACCAGAGCATAAGAGAAAATATACGGAGTGCAAGTTTACCTTGATACACTGGCTAGAAGTGCATTTCATGATTCAATCAGAGCCTTCGTAATGCCTTTTCCAAGATGCAATGCAGGCCATGTAATTGTCAAGAAAGGCTTTCACTTTCCAGTTGGTTCAAGTCATATTTTACAATATTAGAAGCCATGAGAGCTTAAGCATATGGCAAGCATGTGAACATTTCCATGGGTACTTTCTTGAAGCTTTACAGGTTCGTTTACCAATAGGGTAAAGGAAGGCTGGTACCATGGACCAGGTAACTTAACTGGTCCCACACTAATTTGCAGCCATGTGGCACCCAATCTCATGATTAGGTGTCATGGATAGGAGCGGCTCGATGATCACAACTATTTTGTGAAAAGAAATTTGAAAAAAAAAAACAAAAAAACTGCAGTCAATAGGGTCAACCGTGGTGAGAAATGAATGGTAAAATCAAATGTGATTTTAACATTCATTTTACGTGCAATTGACTCTTTTGACCATAGGGATTTATATTTTATATTTTAATTTTTTTTCACAAAATAATTGTGACTATTGAGCTGATCCTATCCATAGAATCCGATCATATGATTGGTGCCACGTGGCTGCAAAATTAGTGTGGGACCAGGTAAGTTACCTGGTCCATGGTACCAGGCTACGTTTACTCTTACCAATATGCGTAGAATGCTTATTTTGAACTTGAATGCTTAATTTCAACTTCTTGTTGTGTTGGAATGGAAGTACTTAAGTGGTTAATTTCAACTTCTCCATTATGTTCGAAATGGAAGTACTTAAGTGTTGTTTCAATTAAATTCTAATAAAGTATTTATTTATTTATTCAGATTGAGACAAGGACCCTAGAGGAAGTGAAGGAGGTATTACAATATGCATCTCAAAAGAAAACTTCGTTGACACGAATAATGTTGGACAATATGGTAATCCCACTGCCAAATGGGCATGTGAATGTCTCCATGCTTAAGGAAGCTGTTGAATTGATAAATGGAAGATTTGAGACTGAGGTGTCTTCTTATCTTTTTTCTTATTTCCGTTCTTTGTGAATGTGCACACATGTGCACACTGCTTGCATAAATCCAATAACATCCATCATTGCCTAAAGTTTACCTGTATTTATTGTTCTAATATCTAAGTTGCAGTCTTCTCATTGTAGCTAATTTCTTTATGTGGATTTGTTATCAACTAGGAAATATCCTTTATTTGGGTCCGTCCCTTGTCTAAGATCGAGTAATCTTTTGTGCGTGGTTTTTTTTGTTGATAGATAGGATGAGATGGTTGAGGCATACCCATCTGCGTAATATATTCAATCTCTCTGATTTAGTGGAACCCAATCTTTAGAAAAAAATGATCTTTGTTATCTACATCTATATTGATAAATCTACATGTTGACGATTGGATGTAGCTAGGGATTGGAGATTCGGGGTACCAAATAGAAACCAAACCGAAAGTTTCGGTTTTCGGTTCGGATCTGCCTTCGTTGTCTTTTTTTTTTTTGAGACCGAAACCAAAATATTTCGGTTTTTCCAGTTCGGTTTCGTTTTTTTATTATTATTTTATATATATATATATATATATATATATATATATATATATATATATTTTTTTTTTTTTTTTTTTTTTTTTTTTTTCGGGGTTTTTTTTTCGGTTTTCTCATCCTAACCCCTTTGCCTTTTGGTTTTTGCCACCCAAAACCCTGAAACAAACCGGAATCGGTTCTGATCGGTCCAAATCGGTTTTTGGGCCGGTTCCGACTGTTTTGGTTCGGTTTCAGGTCAAAGCTTGCATCCCTAGGTGTAGCCTGCCTAATCGGTTCTGACTATTTGGATATCTGATCATATTTCCATCTTTAGGGCTTTCATTACTTCTTATCTCATCTGTTTTCTTACCAAACTTTTCATGTGTACTCTTACTAATACAGTTTTGATTACAGGCATCAGGCAATGCCACACTTGAAATAGTGAATACTATTGGACAAACTGGGGTAACCTACATTTCCAGGTAACTGAGTAACCTCTCCTCCATGCATTTTTTATCTTGTTCTATGGCTCCCTGTTCGCTATGCTGATTTTGGTGGTTTTGGCATATAAAATAGCTATATAAAAGCCCAAAGATTATTTAGAAATCATGATATTCTGGTTATGAACAGAAAGTACACATTGGGTTAATTTCCTGTATGTAGTGAATACTCTCTGGATAATAATCTTCATCTCTAGACATACTGTATAAATGACAACTAGATAAATTTATATATTTGTGTGCAATTGCTTTTGGTGACTCATTATAAAAGATTCAATGAGTGCGAATTGACCTTCTTCTCGACCAAAATTGCATGAGTGGGAATTGAACTTCTTTTCTACCAAAATTCCTCACCTTTTCTGCCAGTTGTGCCTTGAAAGTGTACTTATGCTTTTGAGATAGGGTGGCGTTATTAACACCCATTTCCTATGAAGAACACAAGATTTTCCATCATAAAAAATCATTGGCTACCTTGAATCAGATGATGGAGATCGTTTTTCGTCCCAATCTTCCACACAATAGATCATGAGATCATGGTGCACCTATCATACATAAGATCTTGATTACACGGGGCACACATCCCCAAAGTAACCTGAGAACCCCTTCTCATGGTATGCCCATGAGATCACAGTCACTTTTGGGGATGTGTGTTAAATGGAATCAACATGTGACCATCTGATAGGTGCACCATGATCTAAAGATCTATTGTGTGGAAGATTGGGACGAAAAACGATCTCCGTCGTCTGATTCAAGGCATTCAACAGGCAATCAACTGTTTTTAATAGTGGAAAATCTTGTGTTCTTCACCGGAAAAACAGGTGTGAACAACACCACCCTTTGGATATTGGCCTTGTATTTGATTTCGAGATGATTTGAACTTTATTCTCTTGCTAACTTAGTATGGAAAGAGTTTGTATATTGACATAATTATCACTGCTGATTGGGCAGCGGAGCATTGACTCATTCTGTGAAGGCGCTGGATATCTCCCTCAAAATCGACACAGAGCTCGCTTTGAAAGTCGGAAAACGTACCAACAGGGCATGAATGCCCTCGCAAAATGAATGGTAAAAGATGAGGAGATAGACCACATTAGCATTCTGTCAGGGTGCAGTGGATTTAATTGCTAGTTTTCACATGTATTAGAACCAAATTGCCCTTAAGTATTCCCTAAAACATAGAATCTCTTTTCCAATGAGAATACGTAAATAATGATATCCAAATAAATTCTCTTTCCTTCTTTATTATTAGCTCCTTCAAAGAAACCCACAAATTTAAGAGAATTAACAATTTTGTCATAAAAGTTTTCTTTCGTAACACCTTCAAAGAATTTTTAAGAGAATTAACAATTTTGTCATAAAAGTTCTTTTTTAACCCCTTCAAAAAAGTTTACAAAGTTAAGAGAATTAACAATTTTGTCATATAATATTTGACTTGCTTTAATATCAAATTCCCTTATGTGAAAGATTGGGCAGAAAAATGATCTCTATCAACTAATACAAAGAGTCAATGGTTTTTTGCATAAGTGCCCTCTAAGATTTCGCGAGTGTCAAGTTACCAAAATAATAATTTACTGGCATGTTGAAACCCTTTGAGCCACGATTAATGTATCCCTAATCAAATATTCTTATCTTACCTAATCGGTTTTCGCCTTTTCCCACCTAAAATCAAAATCAGATTCGGTTTGAACCAATTTTCGGATCGATTGGGGTTGGTTCAATTAGTTAGGTTTTTTGGGCGGGTTCGGATTTCGGTTCAAAACTTACACCCATACGTATGGTTGGTCGTAGTACATAGGCGAGCACTTAACTATATTTGACTTGGATAAGCATATGATACTTCTACGTAGGGATTTCAACAAATTGGTTACTTGATACTTGACCTGCTTGGAATAGATTTTTTATTGGGTTAGGCATTAAATTTGATCTATTGGGCTAAGTTAGGCATGAAGTGTTAGACACAATCTATAGGTATGGTTCAGTCGAGTTAAGGAAAAATTTGGCTAAGTTACCCCTCGAAAAATAAAGAACCAACAACAAACCCTACCTTCAAATGTCCCTTGAGAACGATCTAGATCCGACGGCAGGCGAGACAATCTGATTAGCTCATCTCCATCAAGAGTTTCCAGCGATTTCGGGGGCTCAGGACCGTCCGATGGGTTTTGATCGAGATTTGCAGTAGGTTTAGGGTTTTAAAGATGGTTTAGCCAGGTTTTGGAAAAAGAAGAGATGGAAGGGAGAGAGGGGGATTCTAACGTGCACCAAGTAATCGGTTGACCTAATTAAACTATAGCAACTCGCATGTCAATTAAGACTCCACCTTCAAACGTACCTTTAAATTCCTCAATTGAAAATTTGAGAGCTCCCATGTAAGACCCCACCTTCAAACTTACTTTTAAATATCCAATTGAATCTTTGAGAGCGCTTATGTTAAAACCCATTGACTACTTTGAATTAGATAATAAGAGCGTTTTTCGTTCCAATCTTTTACACACTTGATCTTGAGATTATGGGCCTACTATCAGACGGTCAGATATTGATTTGACATGCACATATTTCAAAGTGACTTTAAAATCAAATTTAAACCAGATGAATGGCATGTGATTTTACCAAATGTGATTTTACCTTTAAATAAGCCCATCAAATATATGAGGGTTCCCATGTTAAACCAATTAACAGTTTTGAACCAAATGATGTAGAATGTTTTTCATTCAAACATTTCACACTTGACCATGTGATTTTAAGGCCATTTTTATGGAATTGTGTCACATGGAATCAAAACTTGACTGTCTGATGGAATGTTCATGGTCTCAAGATCCGCTTTCTAGAATATTGGGGGACAAATGATGTGCATCATATGATTTCAAGAAGTCAATGGGTTTCAAAGAATTTCTTATATAGGCGCTTTAAGTAAAGATACAGAGGTACCCGCATAGGTCTCATAAATATCAAATTTTCTTTTAAATTAGGTGCAATAGCATAATTTTCAATGCAAGTAATCACTCCCCGTATTTTTTATAGGTATCTCTGTCAGCACCTACGTTTAAAGACAATTCAAACCCATTGACTGCTTGGAGTTAGAAGATGAAGATCGTTTTTCACCTCAATCTTCTACCAATGGATCTTGAGACCATGGGCGTACCATCAAACAATCATTTTTTTTATTTCATGTCCCATAAATTGCAAAATACTGCCTGAAGTCACGGACACCCATCATGCTCAAACGTGATTTTAAGGCTTCTTTTTGGGATATGTGTCATACAGAATAAGAAACTAGTCATCTGAGGGTAAGATCATAGTCTCAAGAACTATTTTCCGAAAGATTAGAATGAAAAACGAACTCCATTACCTAATTCCAAGTAATCATGGATTTGAATTGGGTGCAATCACCATTTCATTATTTTAAGCTACTTTCTCAGTTTTCTTATCCTACCTAATAAATTTTCGATTTTTTCCCCCCAAAATTGAAACGAGTCTGGAATAGGTTCATGGTCGATTTTCGGGTCTGTTTGGACCAGTTTGATTCACCGATTTTCAGGTTAGGTTTGAGTTTTGAGTCATAACTTGGACCCCTATGTATGGGTGGATATTACTATTCATATTTTTAATAATATTTAATAAATACGTAGGGTATGAAAATTCGAAGCCTTAGTTATATTAGTTATTATAAAATTAAAGTAAAAATTAACAATTAAGAAAATTTTATTAAACATATATAATTAGTATATCATCGAATCGAATTAATCGAACGTGATAGGATAGAAACACATATCTATAATAAGTTCTACAAAATACGCGAATCAATATAATATCTAATAATAATTGTTATTAGTTTTTTAGTGATTGACTGATAATATAGGATTATGATTTTATATAATCAGTCAATTTAAACTCATAATTAATATCATCTTTGATCAAAATATTTCATTCTACGGTGTCCACGTGCAACACACGTGCACTTCTCAAATATGTTTGAACCGCATTTAGAGTTCAACTAATTAGACCTGATCAAACTATAGCAACTCGGCATACCAATTAAAATCCCAGCTCTAAACATACCTTTAAATACCTCAACTGAATCTTTGAAAGCGCCTGTGTCAAAACTGATTGATTGCTTTGAAATGGATGATAACAGTATTTTTCGTTCAAATCTTTCACACACTTGATCTTGAGATTATGGGCGTTCCACCAGATGATCAAATATTGATTTGACATGCACAGATTTCATGGTGACCTTAAAATCAAATTTAATTATCAAAATGTGATTTTACCTTTAATTAACTACGCCCAATTGACAATTTTGAACCAAATGATGGAGAATTTTTTTGTTCCAACTTTTCACACACTTGATTTCAAGATAATGAGTGTACCATCAAATGGTCAGGCATTGATTTGACGTGACACAGATTCTAAAAAAGTGACCTTAAAATCAAATTTGGTGTCAATATCTCGAAAATGAGTATTTCTTTCAAGTTAAAGTGCAAGATACAATTTATCAAAATTATCTTACAAGGTCGTAGATATCCCAAAGCATTAAATACGAGACTACAAATGATGAAGACAATAAAATCCTCAAGAAAGTTAAAGTCGAGAAGGAATAAATACCCATTTTCGATTTAATTGAAATTTCTAGATTATACTTATTTGTTAGTTTTTATTTATTTTTCTTTATGCTCTATAGTTGATAATATAATTCATATTTTTTAATTTTTTATTAAATTTTTTATAATTTTAAATTATATATAATAAAGACATAAGAAACATAATAATAAGTATTTTTTTTTGTCTTTACTAAATCATAAAACATAGTAACGAACGCCCTGAAATACTATATTTCTTTTTTATGTTCAAATCACCCTATAGATGTCTAAAAATAAAATTCAAACATTTAAAGATCCTAATATCCACGTGCATATTTGCACGTGCCTTTTTACTAGTATATATATATATATATAGCCGCAAGTTCCGAAAACAAACTAGACTTCTATTTGCAAAATCTGACTTCTTTTGTATCTAGACTTCTAATTAAACTAAGACTCTTGTTCGACATACATGATAAATACTTTGAGAATTAAGGTAAAAAATGGGGAGAGAGAAATCGATCCAGCAAAGAAGATTCATCAGTAAGAAAAACATTACAGATAGAGGTATCATTTTTGTAGAACTTTTTTTTGCAGAAAAAAACTTTAATTTATTCTTAACATAATAATAGTCAATATTTAACCAAACTATATCTTTTTTGCAGAAAGAAAAAAATTGATTTGTTGATAAAGAAAATACAAACAGAGAGAAAAGGATAGCAGAGAGACAATAAAAACACAAAATAAGGTACTGATTGAAATCAAAAACCGAAATTTCTTTTAAAAAAATTACAAAAGTCCATCATAAACCCTATTACTATTCTTTTTTCATAATAATTTAAAAAAACTAAAATTGGTTATCACCTACACAACTTGATCACTAGAGATTGACTTTGATATATAAATTTGCCCTTCAATCAAACACTTGCAAGGGCTTCCTAAATAATTGAGTTTTATAAAGACTTGAAGAAGTCTATGCTAAAGCAAGCTTCGGATTTCAAAAGCAAATTTTAATTTGCTTTTGGGTTTGGCTTGTGTTATTGTATAATATACTAAAATTTGTTTTTAAAAGGTGTTTAAACTTTAAAGTATAGGGAATCACATGCAATGCCTCTACGCTTTACACGTGTCCCAACTCTGCAGTGAAGCTTTGGTAGTGTGATAGGCCTTTGTATCGTTTGAATGAGGGACCAACTATCTTGACCATCGTTTAAACACCAAATGATGTTTAAACGATCTTACACCATTTTTTAGCTTACGATCTTGAAAACTCATACCGTTAAATTTTTTGTCATCAATAAAAGGGCTATGGACCCAAAAATCACACTTTTTGGGAGATTCTAACTATCTGATATGTGCATTCTAATATCAACGGTTGTTCTTAAGTTTGATAGTTGATATTAAAGTTCACCGATCGGATGGTTTACATCCACTTAGAATCCTAGTCCTTTGATTGGGATATGTTCCAATTAAGGATGGATTGCTTGGGCAATTTAGATTGATCATAGATGTGTGCCACATGGCACAAATAAATCACACTTCAATGGACAATTTAATGATAGAAGATTATTTAAACACCAGTTGGTATACACTTTTTGGGAGATTCAAAACTTCCACTCTGTGTACTGTAATATCAATGGTTGTTCTTAAGTTTGATGGCTGATAATAAAGTTCATCGATCAGATAGTTTACATCCACTTAGAAGCATGGTCCTTTGGCAGGGACATGTTACCATTTGGTGTACACTTTTTGGGAGATTCAAACCTTTCGCTCTGTGCACTGTAATATCAATGGTTGTTCTTAAGTTTGATGGCTGATAATAAAGTTCATCGATCAGATGGTTTACATCCACTTAGAAGCATGGTCCTTTGGTAGGGACATGTTCACTTGGGCAATTTAGATTGATCATAGATGATAAATCACACTTCAATGGAGAGTTTAATGGTGGAAGATCATTTAAACACCATTTAGTGTTTAAATCTCGGTTATGAGCCATTATCATGGGACCGACTATCCTAACCGTCACTAAACTTATCATCAATTGAAGGGCTATGGATTCAAAAATCACACTTTTTGGGAAATTCGAACCATCCGATCTATGCTGTAATAACTCAAAAAATTACGTTAAACGGTGACCTCGGGATCCGTGCCCGACGGGTCATAGGTTTGACCAAGTAGGAGTCCACTAGTTGACTCGAGGAGTGATGAACGGATGCGATGTAAAATTCAAGCAAGCGTGTGGAGTGTGAGGTGAAATCTGGAACCACATACACCCATCTGGGGTGTATGTGCTCAACACATGGAAAATGAGTATAAAAGGGTTAAAGAACCCTAAATTACTCTTGTTTGGTTGTTGAAGAGATTTAAGAAGAGAGAGAGGGAGGGAGAGAAGTAAAGAGGGGCTGTTGAGCAAGGAGTGAATGCAAGCCAAGAGGGGATTCGAGCATTTAAGGCCGGATTCGATGTGAGGGATCCGCTAGAGACAAAGCTGGAACCCTAGCCTTTCCAACCTCTTGATCCAATCAAATTGAGAATTGATTGAGGTAAATTTTGTTGAATTAAAGACATAGATTGTAGAAGTTAAATGATGGTCAAGAACATTTAAAATCATAGGATAAAGGCTTAGAAAAAGAAAGAAAATTGCTTGAGAAGGGTTTGGAAGAACAGCCCGAAAAGGGGGCTGAGTTTGGCCAAATCGATTAATCGATTTGGGATTTCGATTAATTGATTTGGTCTGAGAAGTTGAAAAGTCATGAAGGCCCAATTTCGATTAATTGATTTGGATTTCGATTAGTCGATTTGGAAATCGACTAATCATTGAAACTTCAAACCCTTTGGAGAAATGAAACCTGGGGAAATCGACTAATCGAATTGGGATTTCGATTAATCGATTTGGGATCGATTAATCGATTTTGAGATCTCGACTACTCGATTTAAGAATCGGCTGCTTTATGTTGGAGACCTCGATTAATCGATTTGGGATCGATTAATCGAATTTGAATCTCGATTAATCGATTTTGAGAATCGATTAATCGATTTTGGTTTCTATTAATCGATTTTAGAAATCGATTAATCGAATTGCATTTCGATTAATCGATTTTGGGAATCGATTAATCGACTTTGACAATTTTACTTAACTTCTTAGTTGACCTTGAGATTCAGGGAGGGTCTTGGACCTTCTTTTTTACATCTTTAGTAATGAGTTATATGTGTTATGTTGTATCATGAGTGGTACGTATGATCATGAGCACAAGGAGTCGCGTGGGACCTTGATGCTAGGAATTTCAAAGACTTGAGGTAGGAAACACCTTGAACATGTACTTTAATTTCAAGAGCATGTATGTAGTGATATAATTATTAAATTGAAGTTGTTTTAAATTATGAAAAACTTTATGAAAATGGGTGTGTGTGTGACACCACGAATGTGATAAGGGCATCTGTGTGATGCAAGTGATTAAGAACCAGTAATCTAATAAGATTGAGACATCTCCAGGGAATGAGAAAGTAATAAAGGCATCAGGTGTGATGCGGGTATGTATACATCCCAGGGATGTATACATGTGATTGAATAATTACTGTTGAGGCCTAACTGATATAAGATGACACACCTACACGGTGAACAACTATATGTAAAACACATGTTATTTTTGTTATTTGAGGTTTGGAGGATACCCCATCGACTGGCACGGCAAGATATCGTGACCAGTACGGCGGCGAATCCGTACACCAGCACCGAGGTTTATCCGTGACCGTAAGTATATCCCAGGGATGTTGTGTGATATTTAACCCCGCCACCTAGTGAGAAGGGGCTTGGGTCGTATTCCCAGGGAATACATTTTTTACAACTGTCTAATTAGATGACGATGAAAGGTATCTCATCGAGGCTCGATGCTATATTGCTCGAGGATTACTTAAGTTGAAGATTTAAGTTTTGCTTTAGGTCTGTTCAGTGTCATTCATGATTAAATAAATAGTAATGTAATACATGCAACTTACCAGTAAATTGAGTGTAATTCATCTGTTTTTAATTGGTTTTCTAGCAAATGTATAGATTCATCATGCTTTGAATATCATGGAATATATGTGAGTTTTGATTTATATGTTCATTGTGTTGTTCTCTATTGAGCTAGGATATAGCTCACCCTATAGACTATACGTCGCAAGTCCACTGATAGCAGCAACGGAGGCTTCGAGAGACGTGGATCCGGGTGATTCGGATTACGTACCTGGAGACGAGTTGGAGCCTCCTCCCAAGGACTTCTTCTAGGTGACTCTGCTGTGCACTTTGATAGAGAGTCAATTTTGTGAGCAGATTAGTGCGGCTTGGTATGTCAAGCCTTTATTTTGTTAAAATAATGTAATTAAATTAGATTATTCTTTTGGCGAACCATCTGGGGTGATCTGATTATCACCGATGGTTCGGGTCGATTCTCTGTTCATGCAGTGGCATGAAAGTAGAACTGTCTTTTGAATATGCCAGTTGGGCATATTAATGTTTTCCGCTTTAATGAGATTAATTGCTTTATTTATTAATTTGTGCTTGTTATATCAATGTTCCGTGCTAAGCTTTGGGGCACGGTCTGGAGGATCGTGCTGATGGCACGGGTTTCGGAGTGCCGAAATCTGGGCTGTCACATATGCACTCTAATGCCAACGGTTGCTCTTAATTTTGATGGCTGATATTAAAATCCATCGATCGGATGATTTACGGCCACTTAGAAATAAGAATAGTACGCACCATCGCACCCAATTGCTATCTGATTAATGTCGGCTGAGTTCCAAGCCAATATTTAATACCCTTTCTTTATTTTAAAAGTTTAAAATATATATTAAAAAATAATAAATATTTACAGAGAATATTTTATCTGATTTATATCGGATACATATGGGCCGATATGACCTTGTATGGACCAATAGATATTTGACCTATTTGACCATATTTTTTACCCTACATTAAAACATGGTATATACCGACTCGGAACGGGCCTAACCCGATATCTGTCTCCAAGGATAGTAACCTTTACTTTTAACTCGATAATATTAGCCGATATGGATCGGGAATGACCGATATTTACTTTTCTCACATCTCCACTCCGTATGCAATCTTTTTAAATGTTTCTTAAAATTATAGAGTGCCTTTTCACCCACCAAATTTTTTAGTTCACCTACACTAAAACATGTTGATCACTTTGAATCTAATTTTGGAGATCGTTTTTCATCTCAATATTTTAGACGATGGATCATGAGATCATAGGCACACCATCATAAGATTAGTTTTTTATTTCACATGACAACCAAAAAAAGTGTAAAGTTTGAGTTTAATGAGTTTCACATGATGTTAAGGTCACTCTTGAAATGTGTGTCAAATGAAATAAAAACCTACGAAAAATGATCTCTACCATCCTATTCAAAACAATCAATGGGTTTCTGTGTGGGTGAATAGAGCTAATCTTTAATAATTATTTCTTAAATATGACAATCATACCCTTATGGTTTCAATTTATCAAGGTAGTCTAATTTTATGGTCTTTTGCAGCCATGTTCTCCCTATATAACAAATATCGATATAGTTGCTATTAGCTTATTACGTGTACTTGCATAAATATTATGGATCGTGCTCATAAGCATTAAAAATATAGGTATCAGCTGATACTAGTAATTCATCACCAAATTTGGAGTTTGCCCAGAATACCACCCGTAATTGACCACCAAATTTGGTGGTCATCCATCCATTTCGATCTATATTTAAAAAAATATAGAGATATATAGTATTAGTATCCATAAAAGATATACATTATATATAGTATGCTACTTGATGTTTTTGCTTTTTTTATTGCTTTGATCATGAACTAATGGTGTAGCTTTCTTTCAAGTCAAAGTAAAATATACGATTTATCAAAATCGTCTTATAAGGTTATACATATGTCAAAGCATTAAATACGAGACTATGGATGATGAAGACAATAAAATCCTCAAAAAAGCTATAGTCGAGAAGAAATAAATACTCATTTTCGATTTAATTGAATTTTTTAGATTATATTTATTTTTTAGTTTTTTTTTCATGTTTTATAGTTGACAATATAAGTTATATTTTTTATTAGTATTAAATTATACATAATGAAGACGTAGGAAAAATAATAATAAGTGTTTTTTTTTTTTCTTTAATAAATCATAAAATGTGACAACTCGGATTTCGACACCCCGAAACACGTGTTATCAGCACGACTCTCAAGACTGTAACCCATAATCTTGCATGAAACATTGGTATAAACAAGCAACACGAAGCAAAATAAAACATAATAACTGAATCGAACTAAATTTCCATGCATTAATGATATATTATAATAAAAGCTCAAAAAACAGTTCAAATCCCATGCCACTGCATGAGCAGAGGAACCAGCTCGAACCATCGGTGATAAAACAAGATCACCACTGATGGTTCGCCAAAAGAATATTTCAGTGTATTATTATATTTTCTCAAAAAGGACTTGACATACCAAGTCGTACAGTTCTCTCTCAAAATAAATCAATCAAAATACGTAGGGGTCCACTACAAGAAGTCCTTAGGAGGGGGCTCCAAATACTCTTCGGGTACGTAATCTAAATCCTCCGAATCTACGCCTCCAGAAGCAATAGCAGCTGCAAGTACGGGACCTACAACGTATAGTCTAAAGGGGTGAGCTACATCATAGCTCAATAGGGAAATAAACTGAATGAACATATAAGTTAGTCTCTCACATGTATTCCATGATATTTAACAGCATGATTTATCAATGAATTTACTAAAAAAACAGTTTAAATGACTGAAAAGATGCATTAGTTTTCACTATTGCTTTACATGTTTCATTTGTTCTCAACTTGCTCATAATGGGATTTGGCTCAAAGGCTAGGGCTCCTAACTCCGACTCCAATGAACTTCTATGCGTCGAATCCGAAGTAATTACACAAGCCCTTCTTCAATTCGCAATCCACTCAACTCCTCTAGCATTTACTCCACTTCTCACTCACTCACTCTCTCTCTCTCTCTCTCTCTCTCTCTCTCTCTCTTCTTAAATCTCTATCAACCAACCATCCAAAGAGAAATAACTTCTCTTTTATTTATTTAACCTCTTAAACTTTTCTTCAGCTTTGGTGTTAAACACATACACTCAGGACAAGTGTATGTGATCTCTAAACTAGCTCTAGCACTACGTATACGTGTTCATTCACATCAAGATTACTTTAATCATAGTCATCGTATTGACTATCACTTGGTCAAACTTACGACCAGTCGGACACACATCCCGAAGACATTGTTCAACGTTCAAATTTCGAGGATGTTACATAAAATATAGTAACGAACTTGAAATATAATATTTTTTTTATGATCAAATCACCTGATAAATGTCTAAAAATCAAGTTCAATCATTTAAAGGTCCTAATGTCCACGTTTGCACGTTCCTTTTTACTAGTTCAACTAAAAGAAAGAACAAAAGGATAGCTCTAGTCGCGCCTACCCAATTACTGAGGGTGCCAACATTGAAAACACGCTGACTACGTGGAATCGGACGATGGAGATTAATTGTCGTCCCAATCTTCGACGGGATTGATCTTGATACCATGATTGTGCCATCAGATTGTCAATTTTTATTCTATGTGTCACAAGCAAGGTATCAAATAGCGGCCGATATCGATATGTATCTATTTTTCGGCAAACTGATACGTATTGGTGCAGATACGTATCGAGTATCCAACTCGGTATCGGTATCCATCAATAAGTATTAGGTATCGGCCGATACCTATATTTTTTATATATTTTTATTTTTGTAAATAGGCTGATATGTATCGGTATCAGCCGATATCGGTCGATTCATACCGATCCTCCAATGCCCGAGACCCGATACCGATACTGATACCGAGTTTTTTTACCTTGGTCACAAGTTCAAAACAAGTGCTCAACAATCTTGTGGGATGCATCTCGCTTAAACATGATTTTAGGTTCATTTTTTTAGGTTTTGCGCAACTTTTATGTAAACCCCTAAATGCCATTAAATATAAGGGCAATAGTTAGGTTCAACCGGATTTTGAGTTCAACCACATCCACGGTCCTTGGAATAGCAGAAACTTTATTGCACATCATCCTATAAAAAAAATTCATGAAAGTCAAGATTCACCTATTTCCAAGGGCTGCAGATGTGGTTGAACTCAGAATTCGGTTCAACTTGGTTGGACCTGACTATTCCCCATATATAAAAATATGTATTTTGCTTAAATGCTCTTTAAAATTAATCAAAAACCCCTGCCTATATATATATATATATATATATATATATATATATATATATATATATATATATATATATACACTTACAAACTACATTCGGTTTGGTCGATTTTGACTTGGAGAGGCTTGGAACCGAAACCAAACCAAACTTTTCGGTTTTCCTTTTTTCCAAACCAAACTCAAATTGGTACCCGTCCAAACCGGACCAAACCCAGCAGTTTGGTCCGGTTTGGTTGGTTCGGTCCAAAAAATGCACAGCCCTAAGTGGAGTGGAGAAATAAGACTCGCAAAGCATCTTGAATAAAATGGGTCAAGATGAAAATGATGTTGACTTAAGGTCACTAATTCAATCACTGCTTATTTAAAAAAAACATATGATGATGATGATGATGATGATGATGATGTGCCAATTGTCATTTAACAGACACATCAACGAAGATAGTTTTAGGGTCCTTTTAATAGCCAAAAATTCCAAACAAGAAATGAAATCAAATTTTTGATTAATTTCCTCTGAAATACTGAAATGATTAGTGTGGAAATGAAATTTTTATCGTTGAAAAATAATTTCTTTTAAAAACTAATCGCCTCAAAAAAAAGTTTTCTATTAAAAATTGATTTTTTTTGTTTGAAACTATTCCCCATATATAAAAATATGTATTTTGCTTAAATGCTCTTTAAAATTAATCAAAAACCTCCGCCTATATATATATATATATATATATATACACTTACAAACTACATTCAGTTTGGTCGGTTTTGACTTGGAGAGGCTTGGAATCGAAACCAAACCAAACTTTTCGGTTTTCCTTTTTTCCAAACCAAACTCAAATCGGTACCCGTCAAAACCGGACCAAACCCGGCAGTTTGGTCCGGTTTGGTTGGTTCGGTCCAAAAAATGCACAGCCCTAAGTGGAGTGGAGAAATAAGACTCGCAAAGCATCTTGAATAAAATGGGTCAAGATGAAAATGATGTTGACTTAAGGTCACTAATTCAATCACTGCTTATTTAAAAAAAATATATGATGATGATGATGATGTGCCAATTGTCATTTAACAGGCACATCAACGAAGATAGTTTTAGGGTCCTTTTAATAGCCAAAAATTCCAAATAAGAAATGAAATCAAATTTTTGATTAATTTCCTCTGAAATACTGAAATGATTATTAGTGTGGAAATGAAATTTTTATCGTTGAAAAATAATTTCTTTTAAAAACTAATCGCCTCAAAAGAAAGTTTTCTATTAAAAATTGATTTTTTTTGTTTGAAACTACTAAGAAAATAATTTTAAAAAGGGCTCTTTTTCTAAATAGTAAAACAATAGCTTTTATTATTTCAAAGAAATTCTTTTTATTAAAAGAATATTAAAATGATAAGAAAACCCTTATTATATTTGTGACAAAGTTGAATTCAGTACAACCTAATATTGTTTAGCCTATGAAAATTGAGTTTCTTTGTGAGGCTCACTTGTTTCGGATCCAACGTTCAACTGATTTTAAAACCTTCTCGTAAAGGTGTCATAACTTTAACCTTTTATAAGTTCACAGTCATGTTTCGATCCTTTATATTCAACCGTTTTAAAATCAGTTTAAACACATCCGAAATCACAGTGTTCGATGATACACCATGATCAAGGACACTTTAGTATGTGTACCATGTGAATCAACATCTTATATTGTCCGATACATGGGCTGTGATCTCAAAATCTAATGTTTGATTGGGACGAAAAAAGACCTCTATTGTCCGATATATGGGCTATGATCTCAAAATCTAATGTTTGATTGGGACGAAAAAAGACTTCTATCATCTTATTCAAGGCTGTTAAGATATTTGATAATTTAGAATTTAATTAACCTTAGCCCGTTACGAAGCGATAAAAGATCGTCCATCACCCATCGTTGAATCAGACTGTGGGGAAGGTAATAATCGGTTTCATCGGCATATACTTTCTGATACGCCATCAACGAGAGTTCGAATCGGCGGAGATAGCTGGTGAGATTGGTTAGGGTTTTGTCGGGGTTCTCTGAGGGTAAGTTTAGAGCCACTTTTTAGGGAATATGCCACATAGAAACAAAAAATGGTTGTATGATGATATGCTCATGGTGTCAAGATCCGTTCAGTAAAAAATTACATTGAAAAATGATCTCCATCGTATGATTTAATGTAGTATGGTTTTCAGTGTAGGCGCCCACCAGTAATCTAGTAGGCACGAATGATGTACCTAACGTGAAAAAATAGTTCCTATCAAAAAAAAAAAAACCATGAAAAACATAGGGATTTTTATCTAGTTGGGCTTCGGGAATGGTTCAAAATTTCGGTTGAAATGTTTCGGTTTTAATCCCCACCAAAACAGAAACAAAAATATAAAATTTCGCTAATTTTCGGTCCATAGTGAAGTTTTCGGCTGAAATTTCAAATTTCAGCCCAAATTCGGTTTCGGTCCAGCCCGAAACCGAAACGAAATATGAATTTTTTATCTTTGGCGTCGAGTGGTATCAGACAAGTAGGGCAATCTGGCTTGGACTGGCCTGATTAGTAAGTAGGGCAATCTGGGCTAATTCTAAAAACTCGACTGAAAATTGGCCCGTTTAAGCCCGACCTGAACTCTACCCGACTACATTAAATGAGTTAATTAGCTTAATTTTATATAAGAATTGACTAGAAATTGGTGGGCAGCCCGTGACCGGGCCAAACCTGACATGGGCTGGGTATGGGCAAAGGTAAGGTAAGCTCGATCGCTTGATTAGTATCCTGGCCGGGTATGAGTAAGCCCCAACGGCCCATTGAAACCCCATCCACGTGTTCTCCTAGGAAGAAAATGGTATTGCCGAAATTTAAACAGTTTCAAAGGGAAAAGAATAGTTGGCAATAAGGTGTCAACTATCGGCCAATACCTATACATATCAATATCGGCCAATACTTCTCGGCAATTGGTATCAATTTTTCGGTAAACCAATATTGATGCCACCTCAAATCTGATACCAGTATCGGGTTGGTATCAGTATCAAGTACCGGTATAAGCTGATACTACACTGATCGGTCGATACATATTCAGATATTGGCCGATATAGATTGGGTATTGGCCAAGACCTTTCAATTTATTTTATTTATTTTTGTTTTATATAAATGTACATTTCTTTAACATATGGGGGTGTACTCTTATAAATTTCCCATTTTAAATGCATTCTTAGTTGGGCACTTTAGAAAAACAACCTTCAAAGACAAACTTTTTAGCAAAAAACGACCAGAACTTAAAACGTTTTAGAAAAACCGTGCTTTCACAGCTTTTGGAAGTTCAGAGATCCGTGAATCTCAAATACTCAAAAAAATATTTTCACGTATATCTGAACATCCAAAAACCGTGAAAGCATGATTTTTTTAAAACATTTAAGTTTTGGACTTCTTTTGCTAAAAAATTTGTTTTTTAAGGTTGTTTCTCTAATTTTCTCTTCCAGGGCTCCCATTAAAAAAAAACTCTTTTATTCTCTTCTAGTGCATGCACGTGCTATCCGTGTGCCGAGAGAGGTGTGAGACTAAAGCGGGGAGATTTATAAGGTATATATTGGAAGCCTTTATTTTCAATCCATGATTTTTCCTTCTCAACTCAGTTTAATATTGGTTTTCTTTTCTCAACTCGAGTTTTACATAAATAAAAGTGATGAAGATCACTCTTTGTCTCATTCTTGGACACAAATAGATCTTGAGATCATGGTCCTATCATCAAACGGTCAGATTTTGATTCTACATAAAAATAAAATAAAAAATAAGCATGATCCATAGGCTTACATTACATGGTTCTCGGGTCACTCTTTTGAGATGTATATTAGGTGGAATCAAAATCTATCTGATGATAGGCTCTGATTTAAAATGGTCAATTCCTCCCCAAACCAGATTTAAAATGATCAATTCCCCTTCTCACTTGATACTAGTAAAGATATTGTAAACTTTTTTGTTAGAATACCAACTTGATTAGAAAAAGTATTCTATTTTTTATTTCATATGCCGTTGTACGCTGTTTTTCAGATAATGGACATAGTTTTAATAAATTTACTAAATCTACGATCCTAAAACGGATAAATGCTATTAAGCTACATTACATTATAATATTTTATAAACATAAATATCATAATGTAAAGGTATGACTGATATTTTTATCAGTCATACCTTCAATAAATAAAAAAATATAATGTAACTTGATATTAAAAAATAAAATAATATTTGGACTCTTTTTGTAGTCTAATCAAAAGAAGTCAAAATTGATGACGATTTTAACGTAACAGCATCGATTTGGGATGACATCGGGGCGGATTTTTGTTTAATCGGTAAAAACGAAGTAGTATTACAAAGAGCATAAGCATGATCAAATTTTTTGATACCTCGGTTCGCGCCTATGGGATTACCAAAAGTAATTACCAAAATAAATAAAAGGATTACCGAGGGCGCCTACGTCTCAAATACATTCACAAAAGACCACAGCATAACAGGGGCACTGTCGATTGCTCCATGAACAACCTTCAACACTAAGACAGGGGACTTCAACTTGCCTTGACTTCCAACCCTCTAAGTTGGTATTATATGGAAAAAGGTCACCAACATGTTTTTGTTGGCAGAAACATCTCAAGGGCATCTAGAGAGAGAGAGAGAGAGAGAGAGAGAGAGAGAGAGAGAGAAAGGGAAGGCACCTGTTGAACCTACCATTTTTACTTTCACATTCATTTTCTATGCCTAAGGTGTTTCAATGTTCTCTCTGCTCAAGTGCCTTTGCCAATCCTAACTGATGCAGGGCAGTTGCCAGGGCTAGAAAAGTTTACAAATTACCCAATTAGTGGGCCGAAATTAGCACATAATTGGGATTTTTCTGGGATAAATTCGTGTTCATTAAAATCATCAAGCAAATATACAAGTGGGGGTAAAGAAAAAAAGGATTCTATCCATCTCTTAGAACTACCAGAGCTTCGGCATTTCCATGATCGTAGCTGCCCCATTCAATAGAAGAATCCTAATGGCTATACAACATATAGTAATCTTCATTTAAAAAAGAAATCAAAGGAACAAGAAGATCATCAGAAACTGCCCAAGTAATCGGCTGAAATTAGGGCCTTATTGGTTTTATTAGGGCTAGAACACCCGCCGGGGGGATTGCATTGCACTTCAATTGGTTCACTGTAGGGGACAAGATTCTTACTGAAGATCAGCTTCGGGAAGGAAATATTGAAATGGGAATCTTTCACAAAACAAGATTAGGTACAACAAGCATCATTTTTTTATCGGCAAAAAGAAGGGAATTGCAATAAATAAATAAAACAAAAAGATTGCAAGCGGGAATTACAGCTAGACACAACCAAAAACCAAAATACCAAAGCCCAAAGAAAAAACAGAAAACATCCCACTGATCAAGAGAACCACCCGAAACCAAGCACTGAAGAAGAGAGCCGAAAAAACAAAATACCAAAGCTAAAAAAAAAAGACAGAAAACAGCACACTGATCAAGAAAACCACCCGAAACCAAGTATAGGAAGCCCTGCCTCATACCTACATCAGTAGGGTGATGTCACATCAATTATTCGTGACTAACCTAACATCTATATGGACTGCAACAATCGAACAGGCTTAGAGATATTTGAATACCTTCACCTCAGGGTACTAGAAATAAAACATTGGTAGAGAATAAATTGAGAACAGGAGTTGAGCCTCAACTGAAAGGTTGACAATATTACAACCTTTTTTTTTTTTTAATCGGTGACAATATTACAACCTTGAAATCGCGATTTCAATCTCAGCAAACACATTCAACCAAAATAAAATAAAATGAGAATGTCTACACAAATAACAAGCTCTGGGAGAATTAATGCTACCGAAGCAGAATTTCTCAGGATGTGATCTAGGATTAATCTCCTGCCGAAGGTTCATTGGGAAATTTTTATTTATTTAATGAAATTTATTATTAAGAGATGTGATCTGGGATGAAATTAATTCCTTTAATAGACAGGGGGGGCAAGGCAGTGATGAGGATAAGGATGATGATGATGCTAGGTAATGAAATTTATTTTCAATCAAAAGAAAAAGAGCTCCATGGCACAACGATGGGCTGGCCCAAGATTTTGGTGTGAAAGAAATTTGACTCCCATGCATAGTGACAAATTTCGTTTTCGGCAATATTTCAGTAGGGGGTCATTTTCAGATAAATTTCAAAAAAAAATCCAGGGAGTATAAAAAATATACATTTATAAAAATATATTTAATATTTATAAATATCATTAAAATGGTTAAACATTTTTTTTTTTAAATCATTAATTTCGACAAAATTTTGTTAATTTTGCCAAAATTAATAAAATTTCAACGATTTCGGAGAAATCACTGAAAATTCGCTGAAAGTTTTGTCCAACCCCTGTTTCGGAGAATTGCGGAGAAATTTGTCACTATGGTTCCATGGAGAGGCTTGAGGTGGCTCTTCTCCTCCTAGATTTTCAATCTTGTATGGCCCTTGGGGGAAGGCCACTGCTAACTGTGCAAGGAATACTTATTGTGGAGATCTAGATTATCATCCATTGCTCTTCTGACAGCCTAAGAAGGGAGAGCAATTGCGCTTTGGTTGGCTTTTTCTTAAGTGGTTTATTTTCTCAAACTTCACTCATCTTGCCCTGTACCCTACACTTACTGCTAACACGTGAAGTGAAATAAATTTTGACTATAAACACTGACCGCTAACAAGTTCAGTATTATGAAGTTAGGCATAGTGCTAACAAATATAGTGAAATCTTCCTTTTCTTTCACCTTGTCCTATATTTGCAGCCTTTCATGGCCGCTGCATCTAAGTGGAGCTCGTGGTTTTCGAAGGCGGCATCTTCCGATCTGTCTTGTTCTCTGACTCTCATCCCTCAGAATAACGAGAAATTTTGGCGAAGAATGCGATGCTAGATGAATAGAATCACTGGTCAAAAATGCTTTGGTCTCTATTTTCTTTTTAATTTTAATCCAGATATGGATTGGATATCTGTTCTATAGACGCTAAGAATTGGTCCCTTGGTAGATGCCAACCTTTATGATGGAAAAGGACTTCATACCATTGAAGTGTGGGTAAATTTACCACACCTCCCTCTCATTTGGTGGTCGCCATCTGCACTTATTAGCATAGAGCAACAATGAAAATCCCCTGAACATGGACAAACTCACAGCAGCAAAAGCTAGGCTTTCTTATGTAAGGCTGTCTGAAGAGATTAATGACATAGTGACCGAGTCTAGGCACAGGAATAAAACGGCTCCGCTAATATACGGAAAAAATGAAAAAATTTCAAAAATTAAAAAATATTAGTAATTATTAAAAATTAAAAACATAAATGTTGTGACCAAACAATTTAAACGGGAAAAACAGGGAGAGAGAAAAAGGGCGAAAACAGAAAAGACATTATTCACCGTTTTCTTCTCAAAAAAATGTGTTTTTGGTCACTATGGTTAATGATAACAATAATCTCCCTGATGTGGCGGAGATAAATCCTGCGGATGATTCCTGTCATCTACAGAGGCATGCAAAACTTGCTTATCATTAAGGCACTGGCCTTCTCTAAACAGAGAGAGGCTCTGACTATGAATACTAATCCCAAACAGATATGGATCACTGAGAGTAATCTGATGACCCTTTGAAGGAGGTGTACAGAGCTGATGATTCACAAAAAACAAAAAAGAGATGAAATGGAGAAAGGAGACAACTCTCCCACTATCAATGATTCAATGGTTATCAGGCCCCTGAGAATCGTGATATTGTTGAGATTCAAATGGACCAATCACACGAGTCCTAGAATGGAAAGTAATGATCGTAGTAATCCAGGAAATCCCGTGCTTATTGGAGATAAATGTGTGATGAGTCCATCTATTAGTCCATAGATGGCTACGCTCTCCTTGTCTTTGCTCTTGTTTGTTCGCTTCCCGTACAGCTTCGTTTTCCTTGCTCTTGTTTTGTGATCAGGTCTCTTCCTTTTCTTTTTCGTTTTTTCTTTTGGCTTTTAACATAGCATCTTGCAATGTTTTTTTGATCTGCTGTAATTCATTCTAATTAATAAAATTATAGCATTGCACTGATCAGTATATGAAAAAAAAAATAATAATAATAATAACAAATACTTGAACCTAGGGAATCATCAGCTATAAATATTATTGAGAGCAGTTTCAGGTGAGAAAGATATTATCGAGTGCAGATGCTGCGAACAAAGCAACACTACTGTTTGGAGAGGTTGGAACTAAGATAAGCTCATTTACTAGATTTCAGACAACTTAGAAGTTTCTATCAAACTATGAAGGGTCTTCCCCTCCTACAAAACAATGGGGGCTAAATAAATGGGTGTAGAATATTTCATCATAAAATAGCTACAGGTATTGGTCATAATTCAGATTCCACGGGCATGGTAAGTACAAACCTAAAATTCAAGGTAAAGATTAGTTACACTACATATAGGTGCTATATATACTCATTGCCAACAAGGGTACATAAAATTCGTAATAAAAAAGAGTTATTAAACCAAGCTACAGAGTTTGCAAAGAAAATGCAAAAAGAAATTTACAATGATAAGTGTTTTCAACAAATGTCATGAAATTCATTCAAGCTATGAACTTTGAACAATACAACATGAACTATTACATGCTACCCAACAAAATTCATTCATGGGTAAATTAATTCTAAGGTTGGCTACAAGATGATGGGGGAAGATATAACTTTATCTATTGTAATCAGTACAAATTCCCAAGAATTTTTTTTTGGGGGTTAATGACCAAGGCATGACCATCCGAATATTAGGCAACAAGGCATGTCTTTGAAAACTCCAATTCATTGAGATGGTAGCTCATATATGGAACTAGAGTAGGCTCATAAATCACACCCATTAACGATCTAAACCATCTTATACATGCACTCTAAATGGACAGTTCATATTTTTTAACGGTCAAAATTAAAGTGCACAAATTGGATGGTTCCAATCCTGTAAAATGATTGGCTAGCACAGCTGGACTACTTGGATTGATCAAACATGTGAGCCTCACGAACCTACTATCTGTGTACATGTGATCGGAAGAGCCGTTCTCCAGTTTTTAACTGTAATGCACAAAATAGTTTATGCATAGAATGAATAGACTTATCTTTCTCACATCTGTGCAAAGCGCATAATCCCTTCTCCATTTTCTTCTCTGCCACCATTAGTGCTTTTCAAGTCTTCCGCATTTGCTCCCAACAAAATTTCTTTAGCTCTGTTTACATCATTGGTGTCGGCTACGGCCGACTTATCGAAAAATGTAGTGTTCTTCTTGTAGTTCCAAACAAGCATTGAAATGTGATCTTGTGGGGTAATAAGACCCTGCTCCCTAATACACCTCTGTTGCTCCTCAAGAGTCTTCGGGTCTTCTAATCTTATATACTCCAGTAAAACTTTCTCGTGATCCGGTCTCCAATTACTGGGAAACGGACTATAGTCCGTCTCAGGCACAAGAGACATCCGAGTATACTGAAGCCCGTCAATAGAGTCGACGAGACCCATTCTCAAAAGATTATGGTACTCTGGTGATTGCCCCTTTTTCTCTTTCAATGGACGGCTGAGATTCCTTGACGCGATCTTGTAAACCTTAGCCCGTGATCGGAGCTTGTACTTGGCAGCATATAGCTTAGCCAGAGACCCTCTTATAATGTATGAGATAAAGTTGACAACTTTCTTTCTGTTATCAGCGTATCTGTACCATTCAACCATTGTCGATAGAAACTTGTTCATTTGCGCATTTGTGTGTGCTTGTGTAGCATGGAACATCCTAAAACAAGGCTGTGGATCCGGGTCCCGATCCCCCTTCAGAAAATCCAATTTCCGAAACTGCTTAATACATTGCTTCAAACTCGCAGTCACCGACAAAAGCGTACCGACACCTTTCTCGCTAATGATCTTTCCGCCGGTTGCAGTGTACCGTAGCGTTGGATAAACAATTCGACGACACAAAACATGGTCAAGAAACATTATACCTTTCGTGATGTGTTCGATCGGAAGGCTCTCATTGTCGAGCTTGATCAAATACTTCTGTTCACAAAATTCTATAAACTGCTTTCTCAAAATAGCAGCATCTGCCCTGGGACCGCGGACACCAATCAACATGTGACCGCCGTAACGAACGAAATCAATTTTTCGGGTTTTGTCGGGTCCACTAGTGGGGACAAATTCCGGCCATGAAGTGTTACCCCTCTCATCGTCTTCCGCATTTGGAGTATTCCATATAACGTCCGTCTTGGACGGCCGAAAGAATTCCTTGATCTTCCCTTCAATCCAATGGTCCAACTCATCGAAACAGATATTAGCCAAAAGTGGGCTTAGTATTCCGCAATGCCCCCACGAAGGTAGCTTTTCCGCTTCCTCGGGGGCAAACCCAAAAAAGGTTTGCAACCAGTAAGGGTCTGGTTTTGGTTCGTCCTCTGCCAATACCCTCTTCTTCTGATACTTCCTCTTCTTCTTCTTCTTTTTATTCTCCTCTTCCGCAGCTCGTGTACTAATCACGGGAGTTACAAGTGCCAATTTAATCAAATCGATCACCTTCTTATCGCGGATATCCCTCATCAGCGCACTAATCACCATACCCACCTTAACCCCATCCAAAATCGTACTCAAATCCCCTTTTATATACCAAAGATACCCGGCAAAATTCCTCCGAATCACCCTCAACACCGTATGAGCATTCCTGCCAGGCCGGAATGCAAACGACTTCTGTGAAAACCTAGCTTCGTAAACTGGTTCCAAGATCAGAAACAGAACTTCTTGAACAATTCGATCTTGGAACGGCGAGGGCTGTGTGGTGGTTAAAAGCGTTCGAATTTTCCGTTTCGACAGCGTTTCGAGATCAGTTTTGTCTTTCGGCGATCGAATGAAGAACTCTAACCTAGAACCCCAACTAAACCTAGAATCTAAGACCGCGTTACGAAGCGATAAAAGATCGTCCATCGCGGATCGTTGAATCGAACTGCGGGGAAGGTACGAACCGGTTTCATCAGCGTATACTTTCTGATACGCCATCAACCAGAGTTCGAATCGGCGGAGATAGCTGGTGAGATTGGTTAGGGTTTTGTCGGGTTCTCGGAAATTTTCGACCCACATTGCGGAGCAGACGGCCACGCCATCTTCTTTGATTAAGGAGGAGGGGTCGTCGGGGTCGGGGGTGCGGCGGTAAGGAGGCAACGGTGGCCGAAACATCGTAGAGAGGGTTCGGAGGAGATAGAGCCCATTTTTTCTAGGGTTTGATGGGGGTTTGAGAGAGGAGAAGGTGCTGAGAATCGTACGGCGGATGATGATGAGATGTCGATGCATCTGGTGGAAGGGGGTTCTACTGAATCATTTCATTTTTGGGTGATGGGAGAGAAGAGACAAACCCCTTCTTTGTTTTGATCAGCTGGAAGCTAAACCCTGCAAAAACCCTCTTTGTATTTCTCCTTCTCATCAAAATGTTGGATTCTTTTTCTGACTCGAGCTATTAGGAAAGAGATAAAGAGGGCTGATTAGTATCCGGCCCAGGTATGGCTAAGACCCAAAGGCCCATCGAAACCTAGTCCACATGTGTTCTCCTAGTCCTAGGAAAAGAATGGTATTGCCCAAATTTAAACAGTTTCAAATGGTAAAGAAATGGTTGGCGACAAGGTGTCAAGTATTGGCCGATAATTATCGGCGATTGGTATCGATTATTCGGTAAACCGATATTGATGCCACCTCGAATCCGATACTAATTTCTGGTTGGTATCGATATCAAGTACCGGTATAAGCTTACTGCACTGATCGGTCGAGCCGTATCGGATATTGACTGATATAGATCAAGTTTCAGCCGAGACCTTTCAATTTTATTTTTATTTTTGTTTTTTTAAATGTTACATTTCTTTAACATGTGGGGGTGCACTCTTATTGTACTCAGAATTTTTTTTCAAAAATAAGAAGAATATGGTATTGGCGTGTTGGCGGATACTAATATGCATCGACGATACATATTTGTCCTAATGGACCGATACCCGAGTTGATACCTTAGTTGATGACCTTTGACGGGGCCAATACTTTGGGTAGTTGAAGGAAAGCGTGTGGGCCTTAGAGTTGGTTGGTTAGCATGAAGGCGTTAGGTCTTGAAGCTAGGAGTGTGACGCGCGAGCGCGAAAGCGTGCATGTTTTTCGTCGCATGCGTGCTCCCCTATATGTAACATAGATGGCTACTCGAGCTAGGTGGTGTGCTAGTGTGGTGATTAAATGCGTGTGGGCGTGGATAACTGACTTGCATGTCTTAGTGTTGTATGGGTTTCGTGTGCCATGGACATGAGTCGTGTATCATGAGTAGTATGTCAAACCAATATGTTTGAGGTATTCCTACTATTTGACTTAAGGTGATATTTAAATCATATATATGGGAAATGAGCTATGGAACTACTTCCATATATATGGGGCCTTGTGACACTGTAGGGTGCACAGTGGTCTCCTAGGTCAGTAAAGGTTTTGACAATACTGTGTGTCACCCGAGCGAGGTTACTATGTGTTCGAGTTATGTGTCGTGGTACACATAGGTAGCTATGAGAAAGACATTCGTGGGCTACGTGAGACACTGTGGAACACGTTGACATGAGAGTTGGATGGTTGATGTGTATTAGTTGTGAGAGCCATACACGATGGTGGGTTTTGTTCAGTATGACAGCGAGACATGTTGGAATGAGACGGCATGAAGAGTTACATGTTATTGTTGCATGCGAGGTACCAGTGCAAGTCACAGGGTGAAGCTTGAGCAGATCAAGTGAGGGGTGAAGGTGTTGAAATGTGTATTGGAAGCGGCGTGATGCGTTGGTATGGTAGGCCTTAGAAAAAGGGAACCATATAGGGGAGTTACCGTCCTCTAGGCGGGTGATATCAAAATTGATGAGAGTTAAACTGTCTTCTAGGCGGGTGATATTAAAATTGATGAGAGTTAGACTGACCTCGTTGTTGTAGCATCAAGGCGCCGCACATGCGCTACAGTAGGTGTCGGGTTGTACCCGGACAGACCACTCCGACATAGATAGTTACGGGCAACAAAGAGTCATTCTAAAATTTGATAATAATTTTTTTTTGAATCAGTCATTCAAAGTTACAATCTTGACCCTCAAATATATTATTTGTGTCTAAGATGGGCCTTTTCCTTAAAATTATGGAAAGGATAATCAGATCCTAACATACGTTAGATTTAGGCTGCTATTTCTACTATACCATTTTATGTTACAGCCACCTTAATTAAATAAAATATAAATTTCATTGAATGTTTTAAATCAGATGTTGGATATTATTTTTCGTCTCAATCTTTAACATAATTGATCATAAGTTCACAGGCCTACTATCAGCTGGTAAAATGTCGGCTCTACATGACACACGCAATAAAAAGTGAACGTGATCATAGCACACCATTAAACATGGTTTACATTCACTTTTGGATATGCGTGTCACATATAATTAACAAGTGAGTGTCATGACTTTAAGATCTCTTATGTGTAAGATTGGGCTGAAAGCCAATCTCTATCATTTTTCCTTTGTTTAAGTGGTAGTAAAGGCTGGTGTCATTACCACATTACTTAATTTTACAGCCATGTCGCTTAGACAAGTGAAAAATATATTAATTGTATTAAATCATATGATGGAAATCATTTTTGATTCTAATCTTTGACCCAATAGATCTTAAGCTCATAGGCCTATTATCAGACAATCATATATTAATTCTATCTAGCACACATCTCCAAGAGTAAATGTGATAAATGCACCATCGAACATAATTCACATTTTGTGCCACATGAACTCAAATCTGAGTATGTGATGATAGGTGTTTGTGATGATGAAGACTGGGACGAAAAGTAATTTCTATCATTTGATCTAAAGTAATCAATGTCCTCTGTTGTCAAATATATTTTCTTTGTTTAAGGAAGGTAGCAGTAGCATTAAGTGGTCTGGTAGTAACACCAGCCTTGACTTATTGCTTTTGGAAAACCAATCAAGCTGTTTTCAACTTTTTCAGTATTTTAGAGGCTTAAAGCTATGGGGAACTGCTAGATTCCCTGCTCCTACGTACCACACTATATAAACTACAAAGTACCCAAACGAAATGTAACATTTCGTCTCGTCCCGCTTCACCTGTCTGCTATTTCGTCGGAGACCGCAGTAGAGCGGCAGTTTCTCGAATTCTCCGGCGACATCTCCGTCCCTGTTCTTACAATTTCCGGCCAGTTTCCGTTATTCCATCAAAATATATAGCTTATAATGGCTCCTGTTTCTGCTCTCGCCAAATACAAGCTAGTATTTTTAGGCGATCAATCTGTTGGAAAAACGAGCATCATCACTCGATTCATGTACGATAAATTTGATAACACTTATCAGGTAGGTGAGAAGAAAAAGTGATCCTTGGTAAGGTTTTGATATATATATATATATATATATATATATATATATATATATATATATATATATATATATATTTAAAATTTTTCTAGAGATCGGATCAGAAAATTAGTTTGAGTGATCGATCTGTTTGTATTAGGGTTTTCTTGATGCTTATTCGCGGGTTTTCTTGATGCTTAATCGCAACTCTTAGATTCTCTTTACAAAGGAATCGGTGAATTTTGGATTTTCCTGAAGATTTGTGGATTTTTGTGTCTGCTTTTTGAAAGGTGGTAGGAGCAATGTTTTTTCCGACCCCAAATAGAGTAGAGGGGACCGGAGGAATGATGATAATTGTTTTCTATCTGTCAGTCTTTGAGAAGTTATGTTTTGGATTTCTTGTGTTTAACAACATTATGGACATTATATGAGTGATTCTTATTTTGTTCTTCAAGTTGTACATATTTCTTTTGATGTAGTGGATGCATTCTATTTTTCTAAGCCCGTGCAATTTTAAGTTGATTAATAACTTGTATTCACAGTGATTTTCTTACTGGATCTTATTATTATCATTGATGACTTTTTTACAGTTTATGTTCTTCTGATTTTCTGTTGTGAGGAACAACATTACGGAAGTACAGTGAATGGCTTTAATTTTTCTCTTTAATTTATACATGTTTTTCTTGATGCACTAGATCTGTTCTATTTAATATTCTTATGCAATGTTATGTTGATGAGCAGGCTACTATTGGCATTGATTTTTTGTCAAAGACTATGTACCTTGAAGATCGAACAGTTCGATTGCAGCTCTGGTAAGATTCACAGCTCCATGATGTATCAAATTCTGAATAAAATTAGTGGTCTACACTTTCTGGCTTCATATTATTTCTTCATCCATAATGTCAAATAACACACTTAGCTTGCAGACTGGTAACTGGGTTGTCGAAATAGGGTGTTTCCTTTTGTAATATGTTCCTTTATTTACAGTTTTATGTCTTAAATAAAGTTCAAATTGATTTTTCCATTTTTTGGGGGGGCCTGTTTAATATGGCTGCGTATGACATAGCTCTTTGTTAGCCCCTGCCATAACGGAGTTCACCTAGTTTAGTTCATTCCCATTCTCTTTTCTAACTCCTTGCAAAGGAGGATTTATCTGCCCTTGCAGCAACCTCCCTGCTCTCTATTAGCTCCCTACCAGAGCAAATAAAATCAGTTCTGTCAAGGAGTGAGTAGAGAGGAGGGTAAAACTACTAAACAGGTAATTCTTGCATAAAATCTTGCTATGCAAGGAGTTATCAAGGAGAAGAGGTACCTGCTAAAGCAGGTAGCGAGATGTTAACAAAGAGGATGGGAACCTACTAAAGTAAGTGAACTTTGCTATGGCAGGGGCTAGCAGAGAGCTATGCCATACGCAGCCTATATGTTTAAGGGGTGGACATGGGAAATGAATGATATATATATGTATGTATGTATGTATGTATGTATGTATCTGCTATTATAAGGCAAGAAGAGGGAGTTGCGTCGGAGAAGTTCTGCAGACGAAAGGAATAATCATTTTTCAAAGACAAATGTCCTTGATATCTCAATATCGCAACATGAAAAAAATTAATTATCGTCTTTTTAAAGACAGAAATACCGTTAATATTTCAATATCTGAAAACGAAAATATTAATCATCTTTACCCTAGACTCTCTCTTTGTTCTTTCTCTTTCTCTGTCTCTCCCTCACGCCCTCAATATCACAAAACACCCATCTAAACCTCTCCATAATTATTGCCATATTCTGTCTCTCTGTCACTCTCGCTCTCTTTTTTCTCTCTCGCTCCTTCATAAATTTCTATTAAAATCTAAAAAATCCTTCACTTACCTAAATTGTAGCTCCTTCCTAAATCTCTCTTAAAACTACAAGAATGTCCTTATATTTAGCGCCCCTTTGGGGAACTGACGCAGGACGGGATCGCACGCTAACCCTAAAATAGCATAATCCCGCGTTGAAGGGGTTTAGGGTATTAAAGCCTTGGATTAAAATAAAATAAAAGAAGAATAAGATAGGAGATCTCCGGATTCGCTCTAGAGAGACTTGTCGGCTTCGCACCAACGGGTTTCCAAGGCTTCCCACCAAGGCTATATGTCGGCTTCGCACCAAGTCGTTCGAGAAACGATTGCTTACTCCTCAGGTTTTGAAAGAATCACACCTTCGATCGAAAACTCATCTCAAGTTTTTCTAGGGTTTGCACAAAAGCAACTCTCAAATTTTCATTATTCAAAAAACTCCCTATTACAAAGCTATAAAGACCTTTATATAATAGGTCATTAAACAATAGAAAACCCTAAAACAATTAAATAAGAAAAGACAAACTTACCCCTAAGACAAAATTCGAAACTAAACTTCTAAAACAACTAAAACAACCCGACACGATTTCGATCGATCGAAATCGAAATCGAAAATCGTTCGATCGAAATTAAATTTCGTTCGATCAAATTTGAATTTCGTTCGATCGAAATTTCGATCGCAATTTCGATCGATCAAAACTGAAATTCGTTCGATCGAAATTGAATTTCGATCAATCGAAATTGAAAACCGTTCGATCGAAATTTTCATATACATGAAATATCGTCGTTGACATTTCGATCTCTTTTCCCGAATTGTCGTCTTTACGCCTGATTTCCTCTTTTTCACGGGCTGTTTGAAAGCCCATTTATGAGTCCATTTCTTCCTTGTTGATTTTCTTCGATTGGCTCGGTCACGGTCCAAACATGCAGATTTGAATTCCCGGTCAATCGAAGGGCTAAAACGATGGAAAATTCCAATCATGCTCCAAAAGATGGCGAGGGTAAAAAAACTTTGGCACGAAGAGAAAGGTAGATCATCTGAGCAGCACAGTTCAATATTCAAGCATAAGGTGCTTCTTAATAGTGTTTATTGCGAGTTACTAAGATTGCGTCGCTACGTGGTTGAATGGCGTGCGATTATGCTATTTTAGGGTTAGCGTGCGATTGACGCGGGATTATGCTATTTTAGGGTTAGCTTGCAATTTCGTCCCGCGTCAGTTTTGGTATCAGAGCAGTTCGAATCCTCGGGAAATGGATCAGCGAATCATGAGTCAGGATCAAGTTCTTGAAGCCCTTTGTGATTTGAACAATTACATGGTTTCCATGAGAGCGTTCGTGGAACGATGAAACATTCCAATCATGCGCCAAAAGATGGCGAGGGTGAAAAAATTTGGCACGAAGAGAAAGGGAGATCATCTGAGCAGCACGGTTCAATATTCAAGTATAAGGTGCTTCTTAATAGTGTTTATTGCGAGTTACTAAGTTCGCATTGCTACGCGGTTGAATGGCGTGCGATTATGCTATTTTAGGGTTAGCGTGCGATTGACGCGGGATTCTGCTATTTTAGGGTTAGCTTGCAATTTCGTTCCGCATCAGTTTTGGTATCAGAGCAGTTCGAATCCTCGGGAAATGGATCAGCGAATCATGAGTCAGGATCAAGTTCTTGAAGCCCTTTGTGATTTGAACAATTACATGGTTTCCATGAGAGCGTTCGTGGAACGATGGAACATTCCAATCATGCGCCAAAAGATGGCGAGGGTAAAAAAACTTTGGCACGAAGAGAAAGGTAGATCATCTGAGTAGCACGGTTCAATATTCAAGCATAAGGCGCTTCTTAATAGTGTTTATTGCGAGTTACTAAGATCGCGTCGGATCGTGGTTGAATGGCGTGAAGATATCAGCGCAATAATTATCAAAGATTTTATTCACAATCTATCCGAAGACGTATTAGACGTGATTCACGCTTTAAGATCGGAGGTGAGAGATTTTGTCCCCATAGCCGTACCAGTGAGAAAATCTCTACGAGTAGAAGTTCCTCTACTTGAACCCGTGGTCGTACCTGTGTCGGTGGAGGATACCGAACCTATAATAAATCAAAGTACTTCCATGCCTATGGAAGAGCCGATGGCGCCCATTATTCACGCAGATCCAGTTATCCGCCTTGATCTTATGCCGGAATAACGTCCGGTTGTAGAGTCCACACTAGTTGCCGAGACTATGGCAGATCTCGAAATCGTCAAAGAGCAAATGGCGCCCGTTGTTCACTCAGATCTAGTTGTCCGCCTTGATCTTGTGTTGGAACAACGTTCGGTGGAAGAGTTCATACCAGTTGCTGAGACCGTGACAGATCTCGAAACCGTCGAAGAGCCCACGATCGTTGAAGTCCAAGCATCCATGATCGGCCCTACCGAGCCCGCAATCATCGAAGCAAAGACATCTGTGATTGTCCCTCCCGAGTCCGAGACCATTCAAAAGTTCGAGATCCAGGGGAAACAAACATACTTGATACCGCTTATCGATGTCGACCAAAGTTCGAGGTCGAACTTTTTCAAAGTCGAGGAGATTGACAGGGAATTCAGATCCGCATGTTTGGACCGTGACCGAGCCAATCGAAGAAAATCAGCAAGGAAGAAATGGACTCATAAATGGGCTTTCAAACGGCCCGTGAAGAAGAGGAAATCAGGCGTAAAGACGATAATTCAGGAAAAGAGATCGAAATGTCAACGACGATATTTCATGTATATGAAAATTTCGATCGAACGATTTTCAATTTCGATTGATCGAAATTCAATTTCGATCGAAACGATTTTCAGTTTCAATCGATCAAAATTGCGATCAAACGAAATTCAAATTCGATCGAACGAAATTTAATTTCGATTGATTGAAATCGTGTCGGGTTGTTTTAGAAGTTTAGTTTCGAATTTTGTCTTAGGGGTAAGTTTGTCTTTTCTTATTTAATTGTTTTAGGGTTTTCTATTATTTAATGACCTATTATATAAAGGTCTTTATAGCTTTGTAATAAGGAGTTTTTTGAATATTGAAAATTTGAGAGCTTGCTTTTGTGCAAACCCTAGAAAAACTTGAGATGAGTTTTCGATCGAAGGAGTGATTCTTTCAAAACCTGAGGAGTGAGCGATCTTTTCTCGTACAACTTGGTGCAAAGCCGACGTATAGCGTTGGTGGGAAGCCTTGGAAACCCGTTGGTGCGAAGCCGACAAGTCTCTCTAGAGCGAATCCGGAGATCTCCTATCTTATTCTTCTTTTATTTTATTTTAATCCAAGGCTTTAATACCCTAAACCCCTTCAACGCGGGATTATGCTATTTTAGGGTTAGCCTCGTCATCGTTTCTGAATTCCCCGTCAATCGCACGCTAACCCTAAAATAACAAATCCCGCGTAGCCGGATTATGCTATTTTAGGGACTTGTTGGCTTCGCACCAATGGGTTTCTAAGGCTTCCCACCAAGGCTGTACGTCGGCTTCGCACCAAGTCGTACGAGAAACGATTGCTCACTCCTCAGGTTTGAAAGAATCACTCATTCGATCGAAAACTCACCTCAAGTTTTCTAGAATTCGCACAAAGCAAAACTCATCATTTTCATTCATCATCAATACTAATTCTCATAAGAGATTGCAATGTGTATTTATAAAGAAAAGAAACCCTAGGAATACTACTTGAAATAAAACTCCTAATCAACCATTAAAACTTTCTAATCTAACGGTCATAATTGATTTCACCATTAATCCCATTTTTTTATTATGCAATCACTTTTGAAGGGTCAAACGATGTCCGATTGACGTGAAATTGGTCTTGTTTGAAAGTTTATCGAAGTAGCTTTCTAACAAGACAAGAATCACACAATTCTGACACATATTGATAGACTTATGACCACTTTTTCGATGGTTGCACAGAAAGTGACGGAATTAACAGTCACATATCACATATATGTGCCTGACCCCTAAATAATTCAAATAAGGAAGCTAGTCCTAAAATAAGCCACTTATTAAAAGAATCCTAATAAGAAAGGAAACTAAACCTAGATAAAATATTGCCTAAATTAATGTGCACACGGGTCTTTAACGGGCCTTTTGAAAGCCCATTTATGGGTCCATTTCTTCCTTGCTGGCTTGCTTCGATTGGTCCAGTCACGATGCAAACATGCAGATCTAAATTCCCCGTCAGGAACTTTCCCAAAATTTTAAAAGGATACCTTTATTTAACAACCACGATTCTTCTTCCTCAACTCAAGTTTCACATCCATCATGAATTTGACGTAATTTTCTCACCAAATCTGATAGCATTAACATTGCCCCCCAACACACCAAGGTAGACCCTATTCCTCCTTTACTTTCTTCAAATCTGCCCAAAAATCATCTCCATCTTTTCTCTGAGGGCCCATACACACCCATACACATTCTTGAAGGCCCAGATCGTCCCATTCTCATTCTCTCCGAATTTAGCACTCATGGAGAAGCAATCACTATTTTAGGTCTAAAATTTCCAACATTTGATGGTCCCACAGTCAGCAGACCTCCCGCCATGCCCAAAGCATCCATGCACCTCCAATCCCAAGGGTTTCCTTCTATCAAGAATCTCACCTTCGTTCTCATGCACCAACCCCTTTTGGTCTCCCAAAGGCTAAAATGTCAACTTTTCTTCCTTGCCAGAACCTCGTAACTTTTGTTCCTCTCTCTCTCTCTCTCTCTCTCTCTCTCTCTCTCTCTCTCTGTCTCCCGTTCTCCCTCTCTATCTCCCATTTCCTGCACATTCCACGATTAGATCTTCATAATTCCAATAGATCCATCCCCCTATCTACTAGTACATTTTTTTTTTCTATTTCGCCATCTACCTTCGTAGTTTACCTCTGAACTCAAGGTCCTTACTTCCCTTGCTATCTTTTGGTCTTTGGAGCTGCTGTCTTCCTGACTCTAAGAAGGCAAAAAGCTCCATAAACTTAGATTTACGGCCATTAGCAAACGACATTCCAGCCTTGGCCCCCGCATTTATGAAGGCTCTAGCAAGCTGGATCTCCAAGGGATCCTCCTCTCCATCTTTATCCCATTCTTTGAGCCACACCATCAGACCAAAATCTGTCACATACTCCATGCTCTGTTCGTCACACAACTCCCCCCCGAATTACCCCTGTACCTTACGTCCTGTATGTTTGATCCTATCTCCTAGATCCACCCTCTCATGCCTACACTCTCAGCTCATCACATGTTCTCCACTAGCATTTGCATTCCATCCTCTGCCCAAACTGACATCCTCTTCTATACAGGTAGGTATGTTCACACTATTAGTAAAAGCCCTCGCAAAATACATGCCTGGCAGAATCATAGGTTTTCTTCAATGTTAGTGCATATATCAATCACAGGGAAATTGCAACTGAAAATGAGATCTCTGAGATTAGTAACTATAACTGAATTTCTAAATTAACCTTATAGTTTGGAAGAGGAAAGCGATTGATTGGACCTTGGGCATCATGGCCAGCCAATGATAGAGCCTTACGTATCAGATACTCTTGTGGTATGCGATGGCCCGAGACAAATGCCCGTTCAAACTCTTGAGTTGGCTCTCTAGATAGTGGGCATCTTCAGCACAGTACTTTGAGATTCTCCGTATGGCTTCAACAATGGCACTTGGGTATTTTCAGAGTTTCATCATCAACATTCCTACCCTACCCTCAGTCCTGTGATGAGATACCCCTTTATCTGATGGTACTCTCCCAATAGTGTCGATTGCTGTTGTGATCCACTCTGTGTCCCATTGCCAGCTTACTAGTCCTTTCCCCCAGTCAGTGCCCTCTCGTCCACGTCCTGACAAATTGTCTGTCCTGCCAGCCCTTCAGTCCCACGGTTCCTTCTGCGCATCGGAATTCTGAATCCACTGCCCTGTATTTTACTTGGCACCCAGGTCGGTCAGAGGATGATATTGTTGAGAGTCTGCATTCAAAAAGCCAATCGATGTGTGGTGCTGGTAATCTGGTTGAAGGCCGGGTGTACAGGTAAGAGACGGTGACATCTTGGGTGAGAGATGACTAATAGAAAAAAGTGTATTGAAGAATTTTTCATCATCTCTTCTCCCATTAGAAGGAACAAGAGTCCACATGTTGAGAATTTTTTTGTATATCTCTTCCACATCAGCATAGATAGATTGGTATTGATTAATAGAAAAAAAGCTCATAAACTGCATGTATTCATCACTACTAAAGTACTAATATTGATAAATTTGGTCCAATGGCGCATGGCAACAAGCTGACGATCAAACACAACTTGGGACGTCTCAAAGCCACGAAAGAGTCCACCAACCTCTTTGCATGAACTCGGTATCCACCCCACCAGGTTTAGTAATTTCTGAAGGAGTCCGAACTAATACTAGCGGTTGTACTGTGAATAAGGACATGGTCAGCCGTCTCTTCATGAGAACAGCACATCACACATCGATTCGGCATAATAATTCCGCCACGAGTCAATGCGTCGATAGTCTTTATGTGCTCGCGTGCAGCACACCAAGAGAAGAAAAGCTCCGTGGGTGAGCTTTTATTTTCCACAAGCCAGTCCACGGTTGAGCGATCAACGGCCTCTTGCCAAGAGCTCCAAAGAGTCAACCAAAAAATTACCATCAGCCGTGAATCTCCACACTCTATTTTATCTTCATTCAGGTTGCACCTGGGCGCATTACTAAGCTCTCAATCAACTTCTCGTAATCCAATCTCTCGTGGTTCCGAAAATCGCGCCTCAGCCCTAAGTCCCAAATTTCCACACCCGAAGCATAATTGACACAATTCTTAACCAGGTCAAGTTTCTTTTGCTGGGAATGTACAGGTACCGAGGTATGTATAGCTTTGGTCAAGAGGAAGCTTAGACAACCACGTATATGTCCAGCAGAATTTGATGGAATCCCTTTGCGCAATTTAAGATAGATGCCCCTGCTGAAAGCCGACAATTCGGAGATTACTCTCTCCACTATCCAGATGCGTGTTGGAGTCCTTTAGAGCTTATCTCACCCCCCCTTCTCTTTGCATTGTATTTTAGATGAATAACCTTGACCCACTGATCCCCCCCATTTTCTTCTAATCTCCAAGCCATTTTCACTATAAAGCGCTGTTTCATCTGACCAATGTTACAAATTTCCTGCCCACCCTCCTCTTTGGGAGTCACTATATCTCAATTAACAAAGTTAATTTTGTTCCGCTCTTGACCTCCACTCCACCAAAGGTTCATGCTTTTCAACCTCTGGCAGACCCCTTTTGGGCACTGGAACATGGAAAGGTAGTAGACGGTTATGTTGGACAAAGCGCATTTAATGAGAGAAATCGGACCAACAAAGGATAGGAGTTATCCTTTTGTAATTGAAAGTTTCTTTTCTACTCTCTCCCCAACGGAATCCCAGAGGGATTTGCGCAGAGTGCCTAGGCAGGGGACTCCCTAAGTGTATAAGGTGGAAGTATGCCCTCTTTACAACCAAAATAAGCAGCCAAATCAGCAGTGAGCACCTCCTTTGGCCGTTAAAAGCCTCATAGCACCTGATAATCCTCCATGCGAACTCAAAAACTGCAAATTGTATGTGAAAGTGTGCCATCAAAAGCGCATTGCCCAAACATGGATTTCTTAGATTGGTATATCTCGATACCTCACTCAGAAACTTCAAAAGATAAGAGAACAAAGGCAAAACTTGTTACTCGCACACTCGTGCTATTCAAAATGAGGAAAATCTAAAATATTGAATAGACATGCACGCCATAGCTAAAAAAATCAAACAAAGTACGTCAAAATGCCTGTTTTCTTAGATCTTGAAGAACAGATTTCTGCAAAATGTATGAGCAACAGGCTAGTGCTTTTGACGTGAATCCTCAAAATGCCGGCTTCTTATTTGCAATCAGAAGCAGAACAAAGGAAAAAAAAACTCCAGTGATGACGAAGCAACAACTCCAGTGAAGGTTGATAAAATTTGGGTATCTATCTCAAAACCAATTGGCTATGAGTGGGGCGGCCCAAGATATTATAAGGGGAAGCTATAATTTACCCGATGTGGGACTAAACTCCAACACACCCCTACACGTGTTGACGGGAATGAGCCAATTCCCGTGGACAATTGAACTGGGTGACATGGAGTGGAGAAAGGTCTGCTTTGATACCATGATAAATCTGTGCATCTAACTCAAAACCAATTGGCTATGAGTTGAGGGGCCCGAGATATTATTGTTATGTCCCCAAAGTCACACCCCGGATCAATGTGCTCATCAGGAGACGTCGCACTACGTAACATATATAACTAGCGACAATGATAGAATATATAATAGCATAATGATCTGAACTATGGCACAACGGAACGTAAACAATAAAATAAATTGCCATTCATTCATAAGTAGTATGGGCTATTAAAAACTGAATTGAATTAAAATTAATCAATTAACTACTCATAAATAATGTAATTGATAATCTAAACTAACTCAACTAAAAAGGTCTCAACAATCTCAAATAATGCTATAAATAAAATCTAAAATAAAAGTCTAGTTCTCAACATAAATAAACTCCTAATGCTTGAAACCATCTTCGTTCAAATCCCGGTTTGCGTTATGGATCTCCACATCAGTATCCTCGTATCTTGTGATCAACTCATCTCCTGGCCATCCCATTGTAAACAATGAAGATGTGAGTCTTATGGGTCAATCATAGGATCGCTAATACAAGAAATCTGTATGCAAGCCTTATACGAACAAATAATGATAAATAGTCCAATGATAAACAATGTGAAATAAAAGTAATATCATCATGACATGTATATGGGTAATATAAAACAATAACTAAGAATAAGCATTGATACATAACATTGTAACTTGTTCATGTCTCTTCCTAGTTTTTTGTGTGGTAGTTTCCATCATTAATGTTAAATGCAATGCTAACATGAATCTCATTCATCATTATCATTCTTCATCGTTGGTCCGTTGTCCCAATCTTTCACCCTTATCGTACATCAATTGGGTACGGGGCTTCTACATGGTTTCTCTTCTTAGACACACATAGTCACCATCTCATATCTTAGATTACTTGTCCATTGGATCCGAGCTGGTTACGGCATACGACGGTAATCTCTTAACATATTCATTAATGCTAGTATGCATTACGTTTTCATTAAGTCATGCTTTTCATGTATTTTCATCATATCATATCATTCACTTTAAATAGTAGATTGAATCTACTCATAACATTCATGGTGTCTAATTCATTCATGGTATCATGGTTTAGTCTTGTGAGAATCGTGAATCTCATCACTTTCATATGTTATAAAATGTACAATAAATATGATGCAAAAACTTCAGTAAAAACGTTGTGCAATGTTTCACTTTATTAGTCCATAGCATGGTCTCAAATTTATTAAATTCACATGTGTAGGAATCAACTAAGTGATATGAACATTAACATAACTTTCATATGAGAGTGACACAGCATAAGCACAGTAAATAACATGTGAAATTGCTAAGGAACAATGGTGTAAATCATGTGATTCTATAATTAATCATAAGGCATATGGTGATTAAATAAAATAAACATGCTCTTTCAATATTTGAAAGGGAATTAACCTCATCCTAGCATGATACCTATTCCGAGCATTAAAAATCCTATGATTTTTTCATTCCTTATGTTTTCTTGATTTGTATTCTCTACTTCTTGAAGGGCCTTAATAAATCTTGAAAATGCCTACTTGATAATCTTCTTGAAAAGCCTTGGGAAAACTAGAATTATTAAAAAAAACCTTAAAAAGATTCTTTTAAAAAAAAGCCTTAAAATAAAGATTCTTTAAAAAACTCTAAAATCTTGATTCAAGAAAGGAATTCTTGAACAAGTTTTTAAAATAATCTTCTTCAAGGGTATTGAAATTATTGATGTTAATCTTAAAAGGCTATTGAAAAAGCCTTATTTAAATGAAAGCCTTAAAGATAAAGTTGCAAACCTTAAAATTTGTAAAAGGATCTTCTTAAAGGTATCTTAAAGTTTTGTGAAGATTATTGAGGATGTTGAAGATTTATCAAATTTTGGATAATTTAAGAAACAAAGAAAAAAACTTTCTTTTTTAAAATCTTGATCTTGATATTAAAGAAATATAAAATTTACCTCAATCTCGTCTCTTTTCAATCCCTTTCAATCTGTTTTCTCTATCTCTTTCTCCTTTTCGTTCTCCTTCTTCTTTCTTTATTTTTCTTCTTTTTCTTCTTAAGGTGTGTGGGAAATAACTCACGTACCCTTTATTTATTTATTTATTATAATGGGCTCCACGTCCCACTCCTCTATTTCTAACTCTCTCTTGGGCTCAAGTGAAGGCCCAATGACCTTATCTTGGGTCTTTAATTACTTATTGGGTCCTTAATTAAATGGGTGTTTAATTAGTTAATGGGTCTTAAATTAATTTACCAACACATTTAAAAGGTCCATTAACTATTACTAATGGCACACTAAAATTTACTAACATCTATTTATGGGCTTGTTAGATCTATCAATTACATTAATTAATTATCATGGGCCATTATTAAATAAATTAATCATTATATTCATGCGTAACAAATAATGAAGTGCTTCAAATCAATCTAACTAATCACAAGTCTAAGCAAAACAATTACGATCTAATAATGCATGAAAGTCTCGGTCGTTACAATTATAAGGGGAAAGACAAGGCTATAATTTACCCGATGTGGGACTAAACTCCACCAAAGGTGATGGAAAAAAGCTCTGTCAATGATGGTGACAATGATGTTATGTTCGGATCAAAGCTTTACCTAGGAGAGAAAGGCTGAGGAATAGAAAACAAGCTAGGCTTCGGGGTTTTATTTGGACTCTAAGCAACTTTAAATTATATGTGAAAAAAAAAAACACGGGTCTGTGAGATTGCGGATGGAAGATGAACAAGTGAATACGTTCTTCCAGCTTATTAGGTGAAATACCAATCTTCTTCAAATGTGGAAGACTCACTTAAGATGGTCGATTGAAATCCATCGTCCATGCTACCCAAAAATGTATCCAAACACGAGAGATGGCCCATCTTCCCAGAGTTGGATCTTCTATCTCTCCTTACGCCAACCAAACGGGCCCTAAATTGAGAGCAATGTCTCACTACTATGTGAAGATGATATGAAAATTCTTTCCTTCAACAACAAATCCACAACCTCACCTGCTTCCCTATTCTTTCAAACATATATATATATATATATATATATGTGTGTGTGTGTGTGTGTGTGTGTGAAGGCGCCACCTTCCAAAATACAAAAGGATTATACAATTGACTAGACTCTCCGAAGGCGCCACCTTCCAAAATACCTCAACCCTAAATGCATAGCATTCAATTCCATTGTTCTTCCAAAGAGTTGCGCCAAGGGAAACACCCCCCCCCCCCCCCCCCCCCCCCGAATTAGCTTTATCATCCATGTAAGAGTTTCCTTCTCACTGACTGTGAATGGTGTTAACTTCCTCCAAGCCTTCCAAGATACATGACATTTCACTGAATTTCTTTGCATACTTCCAAATTGATGGAGTTTTTTTTTAGCAGTTAATTTCTGATAGAGGAGTTCCCCTCCAAGCCATAACTTTGAAGGCCTAAGTCTCATTAGATTATCTAATCCTGCCCTGGTTTTCTATCCTCTTCCCTTTTAAAATGAGAGAAATTAATTTAAGGTCTTTAGTCTTAGCCATAACTGTTGGATATAATGATATGTCAGAGGGATGACATAAAAAATGCAGCAGAAGTATTTTTGCTGAGAGGTTCAATGGCTGGTTTTAATCAAGGGTTTAAGTTGAGGAAGAGATGTGGATGACGATGGAATGCTAAAAGGCATGAAATGCTGAAACATATGAGATAAAAGTCCTGGAAGAGAGACCCACTTTTCTTTTGCACAGAAGTAAGAGATGAAGATGTACAGCACAGAAAAAATAAATGTTGAGGATGATGCTGCTCCAGAAAATGACCATTAATGGCTGGATGAACTAAGAAGATGCTAAAACAAAAACTGTGACCAATAACCTAGATATAATCTTAAAAGAAGATTGAGAAGCAACATAAAACCTAGCCTAAGTTTGTCTCTGATGCTAAGTTGCAAGTAAGAAACTAAATTAAGCTATTAGTGTATAAAGAATGGCTGATAAGAAGAGGGCAAGAAGAAAGAAAGGAAAAGACACGGTGTACCTTAAAGCGGCTACATTGTTGCTTCCATAAAAATTATTTGAGTTACAAGTCATTAGCTCTTTATACAGAGCAGCAACTAGAAGGCATAAAGACACCTACACGATGTGGGATAATTCCTAGCCACCTACTCTCACATATTATAAACCATACAAAGCACATACATGTCTCACCACACATCATTATATCCAACACTCCCCCTCAAGTTGAGCATCCTCAATGCTCAACTTGCTAATAAAAAAAAAGAGCCCTTGAACTATCTCTGAATTGTTTCCTTTGTTGTTCCAAGCTCTTTTTTTTTGCAATAAAATTAGCGTTGCCTAGAGAAAAACAAAATTGGCTCAGTTTTTTATCTATAACCAAGGCATACATCATACCTTAGGTATACAAACATACATACATTGCTTTCTTTTCTATCGTCCAATCAAGCTGATGAGGAGTTGGTACTCAGGGATAGCTGTATTGAGCCCACAGCTGAGTAGAATGGCTGCTGTTTGATCTTTATAGTTATGCCAATCAGATGTTAAATATTATTATGCCTTTGGATTATGTTTCCTATGAACAGAAATATTATATTTTCTTTTAAATTTATTTACAGGGATACAGCGGGACAGGAGAGATTTAGGAGCCTCATTCCAAGCTACATTAGGGATTCCTCTGTTGCAGTGATTGTATACGATGTTGCAAGTATGTAATTCCTTGTTTCTTGTTCGGAATTCTTAAATTTTATTTATATGTTCTATATGGTACTCATTGACATCTATAGCATAAACATTTTATTTGTCTACGCTTATTTTTCGTTTTATATAACTTCATGCCTTCAACTTCTATACTTATTCTCATATTTTACATGCCATTTATTTTCCACTAAATTCATATTGGGCATCGTGATACTATGCCTGAGGAAATTCTGCTGACTTCCTTGGCCTATTTTTTTGGTGTAGGCAGACAGACATTCCTAAACACGTCAAAGTGGATTGAGGAGGTCCGCACTGAGAGGGGCAGTGATGTTATCATTGTTCTTGTTGGGAACAAAACAGACCTTGTAGACAAAAGGTTATGACTAATTCTCTTGATCTGTTTATCGATTCATGTTAATTGGTTTCGATTCACATCTCCTTATGTTTTATTTTTAAGGAAATTTCAATACCTAAATGTTTAGAATGAACCATGACTAATACTATTTGTTGTCTCTAGAAAATTATCCATCAACTAAGCCTTTGCTACTGGACAAAAATAACGAGAGCTAGAATTTGATCTTTAAGCCATTTTTTTAAATCAGTAAAACAATTAAAAATAATGACCTATGTGGTAGTGAGACACCAAAAAAGAAAAGGGGACCCATCTCAAGAGAAACTCACCCCGGAAAACTGGCGGAAGACCCTTATCACGTCAAGGCAAACGGTAGCATGGGAAGGAGAAGAAGAGGCTCAGGGTGGGTCCCAGGTAGCGAAAAAATTGTTAAGGTCTTTGGGGTTGGGGGGGTGGGTGGGGCAGAAGCCCAGTGAAGGAGGATCCCCAAACAAGACCGGTCAGAGATCATGTGTCACATGCCATGTGATTTATACAAAAAAAATTTAAAATAATTTATTTTGATGGTCAAAACTGTGGTCAAAGTTTGTGTACCGCTCCACACATCCTGATGCATTGAAAATTTTCCCCGTTGACCACATTTTGGACGGTAGATATGCGTCGGATTATGTCCAAATCTTTTGGGTGGCCTCAGGTCGTCGTCGGGCAAGTTGCCTTGGCACCTGATCCCTTGTATGGATGCCACGTGGACCCCACCTGATTCAAATGCATGGATCCACCAAGCATTCCAACCCATATCCCCAGGCCTCATATATATATATATGGAAAAGGACTCCGTCCTCCATGGGAGGACGGTCACCGTCCTCCAAGCTTCCACGTGGAGCTCCACGTGGCACCCAAAATATTGTTTCGATGCCACGTGGAGCTTGGGTGCATTGCTTAGATCATCTTTGAAAAAAAAAAAATTTGAAAACTCATCTCCACCGTCTGTTTTTTGAACCGTGAAATGTGAACCAATGAAACCCGTCAAATTATGACTTGTGGGTTTAAAAAGTTTTTTTCGATTTTTTTTTTTAATATTGATCTATACCGTCCACTTGTGCTCCACGTGGCACCCAAACACTGTTTTGGGTGCCACGTGGAGCTCCACGGGGATCTTGGAGGACGGTGACCGTCCTCCAATGGAGGACCTAACTGGCTCCCTATATATATATATAGTGGAGAGAAAAACATTGGTATGAAGGGTGCTACATTTTGGCATACCAGTGGACAGTGCTATTATACGAAAACAAGTTCCAATACCCTCCAGGTGTCCATGTTGCAAGAATGCGGTAGAGTCCTTTATGCTCGACAAATTTGGGCTCATTATACCCTATTATTTGAGGTCAGTATTAATGAAAGATATTTCTTTTTATCTCTTTCAAGATGGTTTGATGGTGGTCCCAAATTTCAGTTTGTGCTTGCGAAAAGGCAAATTCCGTGGCTAATAATATGGGAGATTTGGAGAGAGTGCAACTCTATTAGCCATGATGGTGAGTCAGTTGGAGTACATGGAATTATTGGTTCAGTAAATAAATGGGCAGCAGAGTCATCAATATTTCTTAACCAAGCAGTAAAATGCATATCATGTAGAAGAGGTCTTAAAGTTACTGGGCTCACCTATTATCCCTACTTCAGCTCCAAAAGTTAAAATTGTATTTTACTGATGGTGCATGTACAGGGAATCCGGGGTAGTCTGGGGATGGTGGTGCGATTAGAGATGAAAAAGGTTGGCAATTGCTGCTTTTTGTTCGGAGTTTGGAGAACCCACATGTTGTGGCTGAATTTTGCGGCTCTAGCTGAGGGATTTGAGCTTATTCTGACTATATGTGCAAACCTGATAATTGAAGTGGACTCTATAGGCGCTCTTTGATGGCCTAAAAGTAAATGTTTTGTCCATGGAAGCATAAGATTCGGCTAAAGCTATCTAATGTCGCGCAGTCTATATCTCGTATATGCCAGAAGGAAACAAAGTAGCTGTTGCTAATTTGGGTGTTGATAGCGGCTCTTGCAATTTTGATCATACCCAGGAATTACCTAGATCTATTCGAAGCCAGTGGATGGGAGACTTGATGCAGTTCCCAAATTCAAGTTCAACTGTTTCATGATGTACCTTTTCCTTTTACATTAATAAAACTCGCTTACTTTCCATATATGTGTGTGTGTGTGTATATATATATATATATATATATATATATATATATATATATATATATATATATATATATATATATCTATATAGATGTATAAGTGAATAGTTGTTAGGCAGCTACTAGGTTACAAGGGCTGTTCCATATATCATTCTTATTGTATGCCACATTTCATCTACTCGTTGTAGAATGTAGTCGATCTCCTTATTTTAGTCACTACAGTTTATATGGTATGCTTAAAAGTTAGCATGAGGGAAGTTCCCATTTTGTGTCAGTCTCTGGAAGTCACTTGATTACATCACCAGTTTGGGCTGAGGTATTTTTGTGGCAGAATTTTAGTATTGAAGCCTCATGTATTGAGGAAGCAATTTTTGATGCTCTCCAGGAGGGGAAAACCTTTTATAATTTGCTCAGTTTGTTGTTATATTTTTTAAAAACTGCGACTCGGCAGTTCAATCTAGCTATCCCACGATATCTTTTTATCTGCATTTTGCAGCACCATAATTGGGATAACAATGATGTTAGAATACCTATTTATGTTCTTATATTGCACTTTTGGTAGAAGCTCTATTTTGTCCACTGGTTGTAGAAGCTCTGTTTTGTGCTTTTTGTTGTAAATGGTCTACTTAGTGAAGGAGCATCATTGCACCTTCCCTCACTTTTGAATAACCTGACCACACCACAAAGCACTATGTACTATTAGAGTACCCTCACAATACCACATCCTTTTCCTTTCAATAAGATATAATAGGATTCTAATGGATCTCTCTCTCTCTCTCTCTCTCTCTCTATATATATATATATATATATATATCTCATTATCCCCTATTCCTTTCCACATTTTGTGATTTAGTAGATATATTAGCGCCAGGATCATTTAAATCTGTTCCATGCTGTGCTTTGTGCAATTTTTGCTCAGTATCAAGTTTCTAGGGGTGTTAAGTGTCATATTTACCATGAATTTTAAGAATTATCTTTCTCATAGATTTCAGTCACAACATCCAATTTCTTGTAATATCTTGTAATTTCTTCATTGATTTATTTTTAAAATTTTATTATAAGTATTGTCTTTAAAATAATTACAACTGATGCCATCGTCACTTACCTTGTTTCTGAATGCATTCTGTACATAAAGTGTTGTTTATTTTAATATTTAAATATTTGAGGTAGTGCTTATGTCAGTTCTTCCCATTTAGTGGTCGTGGAGAACCTTTTTTCTTTTATCATTGCAAATGTCCTTAATTTAAGTAAATTTTTATCTCCGATTCCTCTTTCTACTTGCCATAATTTCCTTTTTCTTCTCTTTATAAGTTCTTGGTGGGCTTTAGATGGAATCTATTTGTTTTTGCTGAAATTTTTATATTTCGAAGTGGAAAGGTTCCAGTGCAAAACTTACTCATCCTAGAAGGGGTGAGGAGCTCTTCCCTGTTCCTTCAGGGAGCTCACTGTCAAGGAGCGAGAACTATACTGTTGGATTATGAATATGATCCTATCATGTAGATGGCTTGCACAAGAACATGTGTTCCAACATGTACTTGTAAGGCCTCTTAATAAATGATGTCCCTTATCTTTTTATATTTTTTACTAACTTGACCTTGCAATTTGTTGATAAAATTGTGCTATGGATACAATGTTAAACCGCACAACAGGCAAGTCTCGATAGAGGAAGGAGAGGCCAAAGGTCGTGATCTCAATGTTATGTTCATCGAGACAAGTGCCAAAGCAGGCTTCAATATAAAGGTGCATCTCTCACTTTAATATTCCCTTCTGTGCATTAGGGAGCGAATAGTTTCAATTCAAAACCATACTCTTGCAAACCATTTTAAGGATGCGTTTGGGATTGCTCTTTGGAAGCAAAGAGCAACCCACTTGAAAGAGCAGGTTTAAATCGCTCTTTTAAAGAGAACCAAATTCAGCTCTTTTACTCTCCGAAAGAGCTAAGAGCACTTACAACCAAACACAGTCCCATACTATAGTGCTTTGTGCCAGAGCAGGGAGCTGCTCTTTGCCTCCAAAGAGCAATCCCAAACACAGCCTGCGAAAACTAGCGGGTGGCATGTGCTATGCACGTGGAGGGAGCTCAACTGGATGGTTTTTAAAAAAATCTTTTTTAATGATGGGTACCAATATTTGCAACAATAGTTTCTTTGTTAAAATCATGGTTACAAATAAAGGTGTCTTTTTTAATGATGTTATTTAGATTTTTAAAAAAAAAACCATGGATGGAAAATCTAATATTTTGCCCCTTTCATCTCAATTCAATCCTTCTCTCTTTATAATGGTCAAGATATTGAAGTGCAAACTATTCTGGCCCTAAAACCTTATACCAAACATTTGAATTGTAATGGGGACATTTTAAGTGGTGGTTTTCAAGAGAAGATTTTGAATTGCAACTCTTCGCTCCCTATGTATTATTGGTTGTTGAAGTAGCTATTTCTTGAGTTCTAAACTCAATAAGATAGATTTCAATCCACTTGGATTCACCTGTTACATCACCGGCTGATCTAAGCCTTCATCATTGTCCAAATCATTGGATGTTTGATCCATCACCTGCAAAACAATCTGAAGATGGAGATTTTGCGGGTGATAAGAGTCCCTACTATGACTGATTTATCAAATAAATTGAAATGCAATGGAGACTCAAATGTTCTGAGGATTCAGCACCCTCTACTTTGAATGGGTTGACAAAAAATCAACTAAGTAAAGCTCTTCTCCAGGCACTGTTTCGCAAAATTGCTGCTGCATTGCCGGGAATGGAGACCCTTTCCTCGACAAAGCAAGAAGAGATGGTCGATGTGAATCTTAGGGCCACCAGTGCAAACACATCACAGTCGCAAGCATCAGGAGGGGGATGTTCTTGTTAACTCTGGAATCATTTCACTGCCAAATCCGTTTCCTGCTCTGTGTCAGCTGTGTGTTCTGATCTGAGCAAAGGGTCTGTAAAGGTTTCTTGTTATTTTTATAGCTTACCGTGAAATATGTCGAAGTTCTATGCTAGAACCTATATGGTATAGAGAATAGGGTCCGAGGTTTTTGTTACATTATCAATCGTAGTCTGTGTGATCTGTTAGTGTGGTTCTGAACTGAGAATGTTAATGAAATCTTTAGAGAAAGGCAGCAAGTTTGATCAACCATTTTGTCAGTTAATCCCTTTGCATCTTTTCATCCATCAGATACCATTGTGCACCTATCATCTTGTTGACATTTTGAACTTTCCTCTTTTAACTACCACATGCTCATTTCATGCATATTTGATCAGTCTTGTGAGAACAGGACTGACTGCTCGTAAGACTATGGTCCGAACAGAACTGCGAGATTTCTGTCTTGGCAAATGCCCAGAACCCCACTACTGTTCAGACCGGCCAGTACACAATGCCTGTACTGCAGACAGTATACACAGGGCAGCCTGTTCCGTCTGTACGTTCAAATAAGTGCAGTAGAGGTACACAATCCATTAAGGGACACTTTTTGACGGCGTGAGCAGACCGGCCTAAGCTCGATAGGAAGGCTGACAAAATTGCCACCTTGAGGTAGCTTATACAATCCCAGCTCACCCATTAAAAAAAAGGATCTCTTTACAGGAAAATGGAAGGTTTTGTCACTCTTTACACTCTATGCAGTGCAGTGCTTTGTTTCATCAGTAATGATCTTGTTACCCATCTTTAATTGGCCAACTTTTATTTTATATATTTCTCTTAATTTGTAATTTTTTACCACCCAAAATGAATTTGATTGTAAAATTGAATAACAAGCTTAAAAAAGCTCTGGGTTGAAGCAAGCACCTCGCGCTTGGTATGAGAGATTGACCAAGTACCATCCCTCTAATTGCTTTAATCAGGGTAATGTTGATAAGACTTTGTTTTTCGAAAAGGAGTTGACTGAGTTGATAGTTGTACAAATTTATGTCCATATCATTTTTGGGTCCACTGTTGATTTGTATGCTTATAAGTTTGCTGACTTCATGAAATCTGAATTTGAAATAAGCATGCTTGCAGTGTTGCGGTTTTGCCTGTTGATCCTCCAAGAGATGGCTCATCTACTTGATCATCTGTGACCGTGGTTGGCAAATATCATACATTTTTTTTTTATGAGTTAGTCTACAATGGCTGTCCACTCATTACCTGCGACTTTGGTGTACAGTTAGGTACCTAATACCAACTCTTCTGCAGGCATAGTTATCAAAATCAGCATTTTTGTGAAAAAAAATCGTTTCAAACACATTTTCTTTCATAAACAATTAGATACATTTAAAGCACATTAAAAAAAAAAACTTATTTTTTTAAATACCAACTCATCTGTTGTATGATATGTGCCAAGCATCGTCACAAATGATCAAGTAGATGAGCCAGCACTTGGAGGATCAACAGCCAAAATCCGAGCAGTTATACGATTTAACAATCAAACAAAGTGCTTCTTTTGGATGGTAAAACAATTAAAGATAAAAAGTATATTTGATGAATTTGGACATCCAACTCAAAAATAATTGGCAATGAGTGGATAGGTTGTGATTTACGATCCTACGATAGTAAATCCTATATATGTTTGTGTTATTTTGTGGACATATTGTAGTAGTTTGATAGTTATCAAGTGGTTACATAACTACTCAGGTGGTTATTTTGTAAGGGATATATGCTCCTGGCCGGCATGGACGTTTAACTGATCTTATGCCATTAAAGTTAGGCTTTTATTCTCACCATTATAACATGTGGTGTATATCTTTGATCAATCTAAATTATCCAAGTGACAATCTATCAGTGGAATATGTCTCACTCAAAAGAAACATGGCTATAAATGAATGTGCACCATCCAATTTATGAACATTAATACAAGCCATTAACTGAGAATACAACGGTTCATATTGAAGTCTACATATTAGATGATTTAAATCTCCCTAACACACCATTTTTGGGTCTGTTATATATCAATCTCTGATCTATCACTTTGACTGCATATGGTTTAAATCTCCCTAACATATTATTTTTGGGTCTGTTATATATCAATCTCTGATCTATCACTTTGACTTAACTTAAATCATTGATGATATATAATGGGAACGTCTGTCCCATTTTGTAATGAGCTTAATGGACTGTGGTTCTTAATAGTTGAGTAGTGGGTTGTAGGCAATAATTATTAGCCTGGTAAAATAGAATAGGGGGAAGAAACTATTGTCTTCAAGAGAGGAGTTTGATCCACTCAAAAGGATCATGACTTCTTTAATCTTTTAATTAATAACTTATTATTTATCTCTTTATTGTTATTTTTTTATGTGATTAGTGTTTTATCCTTCATTATCTAGTTACGCTTGCGCGAGATTATAATACTGGAGACTAAACTCAAGACACACCCTGCACATGTGTTGGCTAAACGGAGCTAAATCACGTGGAGAAATGAACTGATTGACGTGGAGCGGAGAAAGACCTTCTTTAATATCATGATTAATTTATATATCTAACTCAAAACCAATTGACAATGAGTGGACTAACTCAACAAAATTATTGGAATAAAAGGTAGCCTGTTAAAGAGGCGGCCAATGGATTAGACTGGACGGTCCTGATCATCACATAGATAATAGTTGAAATTTGTGGTGAATATAGATGGAGAACAACATCTTCAGTGCTCTAAAATTTGGTTTTAGTTTTTTATTTATGTTTATTTTTATTTTTCAAATTTTGATTTTTCAAACTTTTTTTGGTCTTTTCAGGTTTTCTCCTTTTTTTTTTTTCGTGATTTCTAATCTACCTAGGTTTTTTCCACCAAAAACAAAAACCAAACTAGAGTAGGTTTGGTTTGGTTTGGTTTGGTCCGAATCAGTTTTCGGCCAATTGGACTTGGTTTCAGAAAATAAAAAAATTTGGACCAATTAGTTTTGGTTCCGGCTGAACTGAACTGGAACCCGGAAATTTTAGTTTTTTCTGTTCCGTTTTGGGTATTTTATTTTATTTTTTATTTTCCGATTTCTTCAGATTTTTTTCAGTTTCCTAAGTCTATGTAAATCAGTCTCCGGTTTTGCCATCCAAAACTGAAACCGAACTAGAATAAGTTCGGTTCGCTTCTGTCCAAATAGTTTTTCGGGCCGATTCGGCCCCTTCCGGTTGGCTCGGTTTTATGGTCCGGTCAAAACTTGCATACAAGAGTTAACAGAGACCAATGACGAGTTGACGACCCTTTTCTCATATTTGTCGTTTGTGAGACCCCTAATTCGTACTTGTTTCCGTGCAGTGGGCAACTTATAATGCCTACTTCTAGAAAGAATGCCCTTTTGGGCATAGTTACAAATTTCGCCCAAATTCGTTCAAAAGGGGTTAAACGAAATTTTTGGCATTTTTTTTTATGTTTAAATTTATTATTTTTAAAAATATGTTAGTAATTTAGTATATATTGTAGTAGTTTTAAAAAAAACATTAAATATATTTTTTTGCATATTTTTAATCATCGAAACTTTCCTGAATTATTTCTAAAATGTATCAAAAGGACATATTACTGAAAATTTTCTGAAAAAAGAAATTTGTCACTATGCTTTTGGGTTTGAATTTCTTCTTTTTTTTTTTTTTCTTTGAAAAATCTCGTAAAAGGACACACTTGATAAAGACAGGATAGAAAATAATGTGGAGGGCGAGAATTGAACCCACGACCTGAGCATAACAAGTGGGGCTCTTTAGTTCTCTCACTAACTGCTTAATTGAAGGGAAAAATATATATTTTCTTCCCAATAGCTTCTTAATTGATGGCAAAATTATATATTTTCATTTAGGGAAGGGTTTTTTCATACCCCTTTTTCTTGTGAAGAGCATACTATGATGGGATTAATACTCTGGGTAGCAACAGAAAGGCGTGAGGCCTTAAAACTGATTGGTTGACTAACAGGAAGGCGTGTGGGCCTTGGAGTTAGGTGTGTGGCGCGCGAATGCGAAGGCGTGTGGAGCCTTGAGTCGTGTGCGCTCCCTCCATATGTGGCGTAGATGGTAACTCGAGCTAGGTGGTGTGCTAGTGTGGCTACTAGACGCGCATGGACACACATATCAAACAGTCATATATTGATTACACATGGCACACATCCCCAAAATTGATTGTCATCATAGGCATACCTATCAGATAGTCACTGTTGGAGATGTGTGCCACGTGGAATCAACATGTGATCGTCTGATAGGGGCTCCATGACTTCAAGATCTCTTGTGTGAAAGATTGGGATAAAAGTGATCTCCATGTGATTCAAGGCAATCAACAGTTCATTATGATGAGAAATTGTGTGTTCTTTAGACATTTAACGGGTGCCAATAATGCCACTCTTTCAATTATTTTCATTTGTAGGACTTAGGAAAATATATTTACGGTACCTATGTTGGGCGCCGGGGCAATCTCTCGGGGTGCCTATATTCAAAATTGACTCAACCCATGGAGATCATTTTTCACCCCAATTGAGACCATGAACATACTATTAGACGGTCTATTTTTATTTCACATGGTACGACATCCCCCAAAGAGAGACAATTATTCGCACGCGACATGCGATCCCACATGGCACACATTAAGTTCAACCAACATTTTTTAGGTATCCATACCACGTCAAATAGAATACATACCATCTGATGATACATTCATGGTCTCAAGATCCATCGTATGGAAGATTGGGGTAAAAAATCATCTAGATCGTCTTATTCAAAGGAGTAAACGAGTTTAAGGGGATTTCAAACGTAGTCACCCTCGGAGATTGCATGGGCCCAAATTGAGGTACCGCTTTAAATTAGACTGCCGTGATCAATTTTACTTCCAATGTTAGACACAATGGATCTTGATATGATAGGCATGCCATCAGCCGGTCAAGGGTTTAATTTCGTGTGGCACAAATCTCAAAATGTGGCCCTAAAATCACATAACAAACATCATGCTCAAATATAATTTTAGGATTTGTGCCACATGAAATTCGAAACCTGATCGTTTGATGGTATGCCTATCATCTCAAGATCCATTGTGTCAATGATCGAATGGAAAACAATCAAAGTAGTCTGATTTAACGCAGTCAAATTGTTTTTGCCTAACCGCCCACCAATAAAGTGGGGGCGCGGTCAAATTGTTTTCACTAAAGCTTCATTTATATAAGGGAGACTCTCCCGTCCTTCATCTTACACCCAAGGTGTCAACTCGGGCACGGGTATCGGGTATGGGTCCATAGAGTACCGATACGAATCGGCCGATATCGAACTGTTTCGGTATATTAAACAAAAGTAAAAATTGGGAGGTATAGGCGGATACCGGTTCTGTAATGGCCGATACATATACCGATACCCGAGTTGATACCTGATATGTATCGGTGTCAATACTTACCGGTGCCGATACATATCGATTTGCTGAAAACCCGATATGTATCGATATCAATCGATATTTGATACCATGCTTACACCATTAAGGTTTAAAGATATGGGTAATGCACACTGTCAAAGTCATAGATCAAACTTATTGAAAGATTTGAACCATCTGATTTGTTGACTATAATATCAATCGTCGTTTTTAGTTTAGTGGCTGATGTTAAAGTTCTTCAATCAGATTGTTCATATTCAATTTTAGATCTGTTTTGTTGGTCTAAGATATGTTCTAATGATGGATTGACCCTTGGATAATTTAGATAGGTCAAAATATAGGTCACATGGAACAATGATTTGGTGTGAGATAAAAAGTTTAAATTTAATGGTGTAACATCATTTAAATGTCACTAAGGAGCATGGTATAAAAAATGGGCCGATGATACCTCTCTAATTTTATTTTCTTTTTTAAATAGGCCGATACATATCGGCCGAGTCGTATCGGCCTATATATATCTACCGATACATATCGGTCCTCCATGGACCGATACCCGAGTAGGGTGCAAGTGAGTAACTTTGGTTGGGTTTGATTCAAATCGATTTTTGGGCCAGTTCGGTTCTCTTGTTTTTCGGGTCAAGTTACCGTTTCCGGTCAAAACTTGCACCCAACTTGGCACGACTAAGTAGCATGCCAGTGAGAAATTTCGGTTTTTATTTTATCTAAGCTGAGGACAGTGACCCGCCCCACTAAAAAACAAAAGCACGTCCTATAAAACTTCCTACAAAATTATGAAAAATGAGCACCTTCCTTTGTTACATTGCCTACCAAATTTTTGCTCTCCTCTCTCTTCCTCATGCGCGAGGTCCTAGAACTCCATGTAAACATCAAAGGTTAGTTAATCACCAACCTCTCCTCTACTTTATCAAAGGTTACTCAATAATCAATCAGACGATGAAGATCATTTTTTGTTCCAATCTTTCACACAATGTATCTTGAGATTAGCGTATAATCAAATTTTGATTTCATATGGTACACATCCAAAAAAGTAATCCGAGGATGATCCTTTGATCAGGTGTGGTTCTTGGATCATTTTTTAGGAGGTGTGCCGCATGAAATCAAAATCTGATCATCGGATGGTATACCCATGGTTTCACGATCCATTGTGTAGAATATTGGGACAAAAAGTGATCTACATCATCTGATTTAAAGTAGTCAATGGTTTATTTTAAGGTAACGATTTTTGCAACCAAAGATCTTGCGGTTGGTTCCACTGCTCACATAATTGAGTGCCTTGAATCCTATGCTAGAGGTAAATTTTCGTCCTAATCTTGCATACATTAGATCTTGATATCATGACCTACATATCAAACGCTCAGATGTTGATTTCACATGACACACATCCGTGATTACAATACACCATAGTACTCTATGATCACAATCACTTTGGGGATGTGTGCCATGTATAATCAACATCTGAGCGTCTGATATGTGACTCATGATCTTAAGATCTAATGTGGAAAGGATTGGGACGAAAAATAACCTCTATCATATAATTCAACGGCAGTTGTTAATGGTGTGAGCGGTGGTACCACACAAGAATCTTTGGCCACAAAAATCGCTACCACGCGACACCAAAGTTATCCACTTGCCTAACCAACTAACAGTTTTTGAATTACCTTAATAAATATAACTTCCTGTTAACTTACCAAAAAAAAGAAAAATCAATAAATAAAAATTCATCCTACTCCTAGCGAATCGGGTACGCATGAGACTAGCAAATTGTAAATTACGAAATCGAATTTGAATAGAGCCCATTGCAAATTATGTAACAGTATTATACTTTTTCGGAAAATTTTTAAATGGATTGTTTTGATTTTTTTGGCTTCCGATAATTCATTTAGTAAATGTGAGAGAAACATTTGTAGTTAAAATTATCGAGTCACCCTTCTTCCCAATTAAATGTACAATATCAATTGTATCATGAGTTCCTTTTAAATCCACCCACCAATTCGTTGAGTTCATCCCATTGAAACACATTGATTGCATTGAATCAAGCAATAAAAATTGTTTATCGTTTCAATCTTTCACATGATGGATCTTGAGATCATGGGCATACCATTAGACAATCATTTTCTTATGTTATGCGGTACACACCCAAAAAAGTGACCTTAAAATCAAGTTTGACCTTCCACGTGATGTTAAAGTCACTTTTTTGAGATGTGTGCCACTTGAAATAAAACACTGATCGTCTAATAGTACACTCATGATCTTAAGATCCATCGTGTAAAGATTGGGAGGATAAGCAATCTCTATTGTCTGATTCAACGGAATCAATGTGTTTCAGCGTGGGTAAACTCAAAGATTCGGTGTCTGATTTTTAAGGTACTCGTGTTATATGACATTATGTAGAAAAGGTATATTCATATTTCAATTGTAAATATTTTTCACACGTTGATCGAATTGGAGACTCTTTTTGCAGGTTTACATCACGCCTTCACTCACACATTGTTCCAAAGACTTTTTGGGGACCTTGAAAATCGTGATCCTATTTTTCTAGAACTTTATGAAGTTGTATAATACGCTCCCGTTATGCTAATTTTCTCTGAAAATAAGGATTATTTGTAAAAATTCCGGCTCCCATTATGCTAACTTTCTCGGAAAATAAGGATTATTTGTAAAAAGTTTTAGGGTATTATACTGCTTCATAAAGTTAAAAAAAAAAAGATTGTGGGATCAAAATCAAGCTAAACCCTCACATTTCGCGAATGGAATGAAGATAAGGTCAATGTAAAATCATCTCATTTTTGAATTGGGGCAGAAATACAATTGAAATTGTCAAGTTGCTCGCGTGTTACACACCGCCACAATTCGTAAATGAAACGAATTTGCGAATTTTCTGTTGGTCCCGTAATCATGGGTTGTTCAGACGATGGAGATTGTTTTTCACCCCACTCTTCCAAATAAAGGACCTTGAAATCATGAGTGTGTCATCCGACTATGAGTTTCTAGTTCTAAGGGGCATAGAGCCTAACAAAATGGCCCTAAAATCGCATGGCTCGTATCACACTCAAGTGTGACTTTAGGGCATGTTTTGGGATCTATGTATGTCACGTGGAGTAAGAAATTAACTGTCTAATGGTAAGATCATAGTCTCAAGATCCATTGTGTGAGTGAAACTTGTAGGCGTGAACCGAGTTACCCATTCTGTTAATGGAAAATGGACTGCAAAGACTGACTTTCAGGTTTCTCTTCTCTATGTATATTTGCAACTTGCAGAAGAAGCCCAAGATCAAAACCCACCCAACTATGTAACTGGCATTAAGCAACCACCACCACCCCCAAAACTCAAAGATTGGAAGTGGTGGCTCCTAGTATTCATCAACATTACTTCAGTTATCGTTGGCCAATCCGCGGGCACTCTCCTCGGTAGGTTCTACTATAATGAAGGTGGTAAAAGCAAATGGATGGCGACATTTTTACTGACTGCAGGATTCCCAATTCTCCTCATCGCCCTCTACCTATACCCTTCCAACTCTTTTCAGTCGTCTACTGCCCCGAAATCCACCTCTTCGGCCACCAAAATCATCTTAGTCTTCGTCTCCCTTAGCATACTCCTTGCGGGCAACAACATGTTGTATTCGATTGGGCTCTTATACCTCCCTGTCTCTACTTACTCCCTCATCTGCGTGACCCAATTGGCCTTCAATGTGGTGCTCTCCATCCTCTTCAATTCGCAAAAGCTTACTCCTTATGTACTCAACTCCGTAGTCCTACTTACCGCCTCTGCCTCCCTCCTCACACTCCATTCAAATCCCGATGGTCACACGGGAATCTCCAAAGGAAAGTACATAATTGGGTTCCTATGCACCCTTGGCGCGTCTGCCATGTTCTCTTTGATTCTTTCCCTCTTGCAGCTTTCTTTCGAAAAGGTATTCAAGAGGGCGACATTTGTGGTGGTCTTGGAGGTGCAATTTTACATGTCGTTTGTTGCCACGTGTGTATGTGTGGTGGGCCTCTTCGCGAGCGGGGAGTGGAGGGGTTTGGAGGGAGAGATGGAGGGGTTTGGGATGGGGAGGGCGTCTTATTTGATGACTCTGATTTGGGCTGCTGTGACTTGGCAAGTTTATGCTGTTGGTCTTTTGGGTCTGGTTTTTATGGTCTCTTCTCTCCTCTAATATCATTAGTACAGTTGGTTTGCCTATTGTTCCCATTCTAGCAGTGATTTTTTTCAAAGAAAAGATGGAAGGGCTGAAGGTAGTGGCCATGTTGTTGGCTATGTGGGGTTTTGAATCTTATATCTATCAGAATTATGTAGATGATTCCAAGTTCAAGGCAGCAAAAAGTACTACCGATGAATCGGCTATTAGTTTGGCTTCTTGAGGTTGATGAGCTGAAAGGGAAAATGAGGTTTGAGAATGTGTTTTCTCCCACCTCCATTGGAAGTGTTTTGTAGGTCTGTGGTTCAAATCCCATGCTTACCTATAAAAAATAAAAATAAAAGTGTTTTGTATGGCCTTCAATTAATATTCCTGCTTTGAATCGTTCCCCTCTTGATTTCTTTTCTTCTTAACAAAAACTTGCTATCGATTTGGACAAATGTTGTGTGTAAAAGATCAAATTGAAAGCGTTCAAGAAAGAAGTTCTCTAAATATTGGGATAAATAAGGAATCACTCATAGATTGTTTTCACACGCAAGAGCAAAATGGCTTAGCTGAGCGCCTACATAGACATATTATTGAGACAAGTATCACTCTCATGATGGGTGCCTCCATTCCCAAAATGGAATGATATGAAGTTTTTCCCACCGCTTGCTATTTGCTCAATAGACTTCCAACCATAGTGACAAATTTCGCCGAAATTTGACGAAATTTGACGAAATTTGCCAAAATTTTGATTTTTTTTCCTTAACTATGTTAGTAATTTAGGATATATTGTAGTAATTTGAATATATTTTTTATATATTTTTAATTTCCGAAACTTTTTCGAATTTTTTCCGAAAGGTATCAAAATTAATCAGAAATGTACCCAAAGGACCCCCCACAGAAAAATTACCGAAAATAAAATTTGTCACTATGCTTCCAAATCCTATTTTAAATAAATAAATAACCAATTGAATGACTTTGGAGTCAAGTCCGACTATACATCATCAAGATATTTTGGTGGTAAATATTTCATTAACAACCACCAAGTACAATCGGAGGTGTCAGCCATTTATCAATAATATCATTATAAAGATCAAGAGCTTTTTTTTTAATCAATCGCACGCTTCTTCTTCAAAGATACATATGATTGCATGAGGCTATTAGAGAATCGGTTATGCATCATAGGAAAGAATGCGCGTTAAAGATTATGTTCTTCCGATTTAAGATAGATTCCAAGATTAAGCTTATGTTTATAAATGTGGAGGTTATGGGTGTAAACATGGGAAAGCCATGTTATAACTCCTTATAAAAGTCTATTTATAGACTCCCAAAGTTAGTAAGGCTCCCTACTCTCTACTAACTCTCTATCAGAGCAAATAAAATCTGCTTTGACAAGGAGTGAGTAGAGAGGAGGGTAAAATTATTGAACAAGTAAATCCTGTATAAAATCTTACTATGCAAGGAGTTATCAAGGAGAAGGGGTATCTGCTAAAGCAGGTAGCAGAATGTTGGCAAAGAGGATGAGAACCTACTAAAGCAGGTGAACTATACTATGACAAGCGCTAGTAGAGAGCTATGCCATACGCAGCCTAAATCAATATTAAGATATTCAACAATATAGTCTTTGGCGGTCGCTCTATTTTCTCTACTCTTCTTCTTCACTTTCTTATTTTCTTATTTACATTATTTGATTTTAATAAAACTTTTATATGATAAGAGTGTTTGGATTTTTTACATTTATTTCTCATTTGGGTCCATAGAACTAACACTTGTTGCCTCGCTCCTTAGTATTTTGTGAAGGTAGAAGAAAGCGAATAACAATATCTATTTATGAGACAAATCCATAAATAGCATCTATATTATAATATGCTAAGTAAATCAACCAATAAAAAATATAGTTAACTTAACAAAATTCAATTCAGATTAGTGATTCTTTAGAGTGTAATAGATTGATAAAATTGAATTGAATAAATAGCCATTGAAAATGGGGCGTATAAATATAAAAGCATGGCAGACAAACCCAGGTTTTGAACCACGAGAGAGAGAGAGAGAGAGAGAGAGAGAGAGTGGTCCAAAATTTTGGTGATTTCTCCAAAATCGCTGAAATTTCATTAATTTCGACAAAATCAATGAAATTTCTTCGAAATTAATAAAAATTTTAGCCATTTTAAAATAATAATTAAGATTTTTTAAAGTATTAAATATAATATATATTTTTTTTTTTCTCCCCAAACTTTTTTGATGCTTTTACAAAATTTATTTGAAATGACCCTTACTGAAATATTGCCGAAAATGGAATTTGTCACTATGCTGGCGAAAGAGAAGATGACTCAGCCAAAAGTGAAAACATTTAGAAGATAGCTATTTAGAGGGAACAAAATCAAAATGTCAGAATGCAAAGATAAAACACCTTTCTTTAGTATGAAAAAAATCTCAATTAATTTTCATATTAAAAACCAAAGAGGAGTTCCTAATCAAACATCATTCGATTGGTTATTGGCACCATAAAATATACAAGTAACCTATAATTTAACTAACATCAAATTTTAAACAAATAAATAAATACATAAAAAATGCGTACCGAAGAGTTTCCCTAAATGTTTTTCTTCTCTCTTCAAGACACATAGGCAGTGTGTCACAACCCAAAATCTTTACCCGATCTCAAGGGCTTAGAATTTCGTGTTATGATACCGCATGCTTGTTAAGGCGATTAGCGGACATACAACTGATTCTTAATTCGATTTAGCATATGGATCAAGGCATTTAATAATATTATCTAAAGATAAATGGCTCATAAATCAACAGCGAAAAACGTAGATGACAATAGTAACGTGATAAATCCTAATCATGCATCTACGATAGAAAATAAACTGAGATTTTACGTGGGTTACAACGGTCCCAAACGTAAACTCATAAGTAGTACTGATAAATAAAAGTAACTAATAACAAGTATCTTCTGAAAGCGATAAAGACTAAAACAAAATAATATCTCAATGCTCAAAGTTGTCCGTCGAATCTACTCCCTCGTCCAGATGGTAGCCGACATCCTCACTCTCATGAGCCGCATCAGGTACAGCAGCATCTTCATCCTCAGTGATGGAATAATCATTGTTCTTACCTGTAATTGTTAGTTTTTGGGGGAGGGGGTGAGTTTACTCAGTCACGTAAACTCAGCGGGTTGCACAATCGATCAACCATAACATACCCCGGTGATCGTGTGTGCAATTGCTTGAGTTGCGGGCATTTTGAAATAAACCAAACAGCTATAAATGATTACAAGCATATCTAAGATCTCATAACCTATCATATCGAAATTGAAAAGCATAGAATAAAATGAAAATGTCTGACATAAAATAAAATAAATAATGATGCATCAAGTTCTAATCTCATTTGTATCTACTTTGTCAACTAATCTTATGTAGCATATCTTAAAATTTAACATTACTTCATACGCCTACACAATGTACTTTGCATCTTACTTAATTTACGTATACGACCTGTGCCAGGGCCGCTGCTAGAGTCTATCACGCGAGGTTCACGTGTAGATAATCACCTAACCTCCATATCATAACGTATACTACCATCCAGTCCGATGAGGTTGCATGCATTCAAATTAGTGTCCCCTTATGTTCGGGACACTGTCGTATCGTATTGTTCTTAAGACCCGTCTTGGCTGCAGACGTCGGATCTTACGGTGGCACGCAATACATGACACGTGTAGAAACTTAATTTGTATTTTGTTGGCCTCCACAGCGTAACTTATCTGCATTCGTATCTTACCTTAGCTTACATATCATTCCTTATTATTTACTTATAACTTAATTTGGAGTGAGCTATGGTGCGATAAGATTCACAAAATCACGCTTTCCAAGGGATGAGTTCCGTAGTAACCTGGATGTACTTCGTGTGGCAGCCCATACTCCCATAGAGGTATTACATCCGTACATGAATGCCTACATTCCAAGTTTCACGTGACCATGAAGGGCACGTCACCATGACGAAGGCTTACAGGTCGTGTGACATAACTTATTCCTTTTAATCATACGTATGCCCTATCGTGACTTTTCTATGTGATGTGTGCCGTATGATGAGAAGATGTACCTGACTAAATGAACTAGTTCATACACCTTACATACATATGACCACAATATAATTAGAATTTGAAAAGAACACATATTTCACATCTAATTTTGGAGAAACTTTTATGGGTCGTCAGATTACTGATCGGGCCTTCTGTTTTTAAAGTTTTCTAGGATTTGTTTAGTTTCTGTATCGGAACCTTTTCCTAGTTTGACTCAAAGGCGGGTCAACGAGGCGGTCAAGCAAGCCCTTTAACCTAGTTGTACAATGGTTCATACCCCTTGCCTAATTTTTCAAACTTGCAGGCCTTAAAACACGTCCTCGAAATTTTGGCGACACTTTTTTGAGTCGCTAGATTATATTGCGTCATTATCAAGATCGTTTTGAAGTTGATCAAATAGGCCAGTTGGGAATTGATTATCAAAAATTAAGGGTCAGAGGTATTCCATGGCGTTTATTCCATGTGGCGCATAGGGCTAAATAAAATGTGAGCTTCGAACCATTCATCATCTAATCTGAATCATTAGATGGTTAGACAATAAAATTTTACCTAAGGTTGGTTCTTTTGTTCCGATCCTCATCCGGTCTCTAGCACACTAGATCCTCCAGTCAACCTTCCACAAGATCTAGTAGTCACGTGCACACTTAGTGTACCTACCATGTGGCGATCAGATTGAACGAACCTGAACCATCAGATACTTAAGAAGAATAATTTTAAGGTATTAAGTCTTTGGGCCCAAATTATTTTCGCTTCTAAGGCCTCAGATCTAACGGTCAATCCTTACATGATCAATAGTGTCCAAAGGAGGTTCAATTTCTTGATTTGTGTTTCGATTTATCGAGTTCTGAACTGTTAGATGTCTCGATAATTTCGATTTATGTAGAGGGTCCATCTCTGCACCTTTTCTAGGGTCGGGCCCACCAGGTCCACTTGAATCTATTTTGTTAGAATCCGGTGGTGCTAAGGGATGGTTGCAACAATTTAACCACATCAGGTAGGTTCTCTAATGCGCCCAACTACAATGGTTGGCATGGTCATGCTATCACCGACATTGCCGGCGTTTGGTAGGGCCGACCCCTGGAATTCACTATATCCCGGTCCAGACCAATCATGTATTTTTAACCAATAGAGGGGCTCTTATGAGCTTCTTTCTAATCTCTCCTTCTATTCTCTCTCTAAACCTCTGCTAAAGAAACAGAGGTCTCTCTCTCTCTCTCTAAATCTTTGATAAGGGATGGGCCTATCTCATTCTCTCTCTAGCTTTCTCTGTGTAAGGTTGGGTACGATTCTGGTCCAGATTACAGTATTTATAACCAGTTGAGATTAAAATTTAGATCGTGATTGGCGGTTCACGAGTTCGGTCTTAATTATACCAAGAATACTAATTAATACGGATTGCTGGTTTGAAGCTTTATGGTGGACATCAAGTAGGAAAACTATCATAACTCACAAGGTGAGATACAGTTGAAGCTAGAGCTGAGAGGGTCTTCAAATAAGCACATTTTTCAAGAGGATTAGGTATGTTCTTGCCCACTACTCTTCCTCTCTCTACAACCAATCTCTTATTGGTGTTTTCTGATACAGAGGTATGAAATAGGGAAGAAGAACCTTATATGTTATATGACAATCATAAATTTATATATATATGGTTTCCCTCCCTTTATATATATACAATTTTTTTTTTTTTTGAAGTGTCACTATTACATTGATGTGTAGAGTTGTGGGCAAGGAAGAAGATGCAGAGGATTTGATTAATTTGGTGTATTTAATATAGACGGCTATGCATGTATATATATCTATATATATACTTATGTTATTTGATTTAGAGTACCCATATAAAAATAAATAGGTGGTTATTAAATCTTTTCATCTTTTTCCACAACACCGGAGCTTCATTAATGGAGTTTTTGTTTATATATATAAAATAATAATAATAATAATAATAATAATAATAATAAAATATATATCTAAACCGAGTATTTTAAGATTGATCGAGGAGCACCCACTTGTCGGAGCGTGCACGGGTTGATTTCGGTCGATTCGGTGACACAGCACTTGACGCGTCGTTTCGGTGATGTGGGAGATGCGGCGGTAGCCCACGCGTCGATTCGACGATGTGGTTTCGGTGGTGGGTCGGCGGGGTGTTAGGTCGAATGCGAGAAGAACTTATCGCGATATTGGTGGTGCCAAGATGCTCTTAGAGAATGAATGAGAGGAGATAGATGAAGGAGGAAGAAGGCTATGGGTATTAAGACTTATAGAGAGAAGGTTAGAGGTTTAGTTGACAAGTTTTGCCCAGAAGGCAAGAGTCCAAAGACCACAAATTTCCTTCTAAGTTTAGAGGATCGTGAGGCACTCAATCGGCAAGTTTTTGTTTCCTAAAATATACTAAATTGTTAGCTGATAGTCGAAAGATTGTGAAGTTTTTAAAATGTGAGTGAGTTGGGTTGGAGTGTAGAGCACTCATATGGGATTCGGTGTTCCACCCCATATTTTACCACATGATGCCCTTTTAAGGTTCGGGTCATAACATAGTGTTTGGGATTGCCTTTGGAGGCATCGAGCAGATGTCTGCTCTTGCTCAAAGCACTTTATCGGACTGTATTTGGTTGTAGGTGATCGTAGCCCTTTCGAAGAGTTAAAAGAGCCGAATTTGATTCTTTTTAAAAGAGCAATTTAAACATGCTCTTTAAGTGGGTTGCTCTGTGGCTCGAAAAAGTAATCCCAAACATAGCCACAGTGTACATTGAAAACTAAGCTAGAATATGGAGAGGAAGAGGCTTTGGTTTTAAAAAAAAACAGTATTAAATCAGATGATGGTGATTGGTTTTCACTCAAATCTTTCCTACAATGGATCTTGAGATCATGGGCATGTCATCAGACAATTGAGTTTTTGATTCAATGTATCACAGATCCCAAAATGTGGCCTTCAAATCACCTTACATCGTGATGTGTGCCTTGTAATTTTAGAGCCACGTTTTGGGACTGCTATATGCAATCAAAATGTTAACCGTTAGATGGCACGCCAATAATCTATTGTGTGAAAGATGGGATTTGATTTAATGCAGTCAAATAAGAGTAAACAGTAATATTTTAAAGATAGCAATTATAGGCCTCGGATCGAATTTTTATAAATATTATTCTTTGACCCATCTTGTTGGGAGGGGTCAGAAAAATATGCCTAATCCAATAGGTCTGACTAAATCAGGAGTGCACCGTTGGTATAAGCTGGATCAGATAATGTTGAGCATATACCCTTGACTCATCGGGCAGCCAAACTTTTGAACTGGCCTGACCCAGCCCTCCACAGTCCGAAATATATGCTCGGGGAGCCAAACTTTTGGACTGGCCTGACCCAGCCCAAAATATATGCTCGCCTTTAAACAGATTAGCCTATTAGCCTATAGTGTTTGATTAATCCAAATAAGTCAAGTAGCATCCTTTCATTAACACATCTCAGCGAAAAATTCATGCCTGCTAGATAATTCTAATCATTCGATTGATCTACTTAATTTTAACCAATAAACATTTAAACAAATCATTCGATTGATCTACTTTAATTTTAACCAATAACCATTAAAACAAAAATTAACAACTGTCCATTTCAAAATGCGTATACCGGATGGTTCAAATCCTCTAATTCGGTTAATTTTAGTTTAACTTATGAGCTATCATTTTAATGACTTAGATTAGTTAAAGTCGTCTGGTGGCAAGTCCAATCAGGAATTTAAAGTTAAATGTATATCGATATTTCAAGTAGGTCTCAAGCCGATATGTGTTGGATATATTAGATATATAATGGCCAAACCAGCGATTTATAGCCGCCTTTTTTAACTTTTGAAATAATAGAAATATAGGAAAATAAAAAATACCAAAAAGGGCTTTTTTGGTATTTTTTTCGGTTCATATCCAATACACATCGGCGGTATGACTCAATATGAGCTAATTATGGTTTAATGTTTTTCGTGCGGAAGCTCTCAAATTAATCAATTAAATAAGAATGCAAAATAATAAAAAATCAAACACAATCACACAATAGACAATATTTATGTGGTACGATAATTTGCCTATATCTACGGGCAACAATGATTCACTATATTGATGATTCCACAAGAATAGAAGAATACTCAATACTCACCAAAGCTCTTCACAAAATCATAGATAGGTTTACCAAAGATTTTTATCACACCTAATTGTCAAGGAGTTTTCCCTTATATAGAAGACCCAAATCCTACTTCTACTAAAAGATAAACTAGCCAAATATGGAGTGTAAATGCAATTGGGTCGTCACGGGTCACTCGAGTGAGAACCAAGGTTGTTCGACCAACTTAGACCAGAGAAATCGCTTTTAGAATAGTACACTGACCAACTTAGACCAGAGAAATCGCTTTTAGAATAGTACACTGATCGCTCGAGCAATTTATACCAATAAGTTTCTCGCTCAAGCCACAATCAAGGTCGCTCGAGCGACACAACCAAAGTTAGAGGTAAAATACGACACGATGGACTAACCTTTAATGTTTAGCTGGAGTCCTGGGACCTCACCCATGAGGAAGAGAGAGAGGAGGAGAGCAGGTTTGGTAGGCAGTGTAACAAAGAAAGGAGCCCACATGGCGATAATTTAGAGGGTGAGCCCACATGGCGATAATTTAGATGAGGGTGAGGACGGGATTTTGTGTGAGAATCAAGGTATTAAAATTGCTATCGGTCTCAGATATCAGTTTGCTCAAGACCAATATAACTCAGTCGATGCCGATACATTTCTACCAATACATATTGGTATATCAACTGGTTAGGACGGGATTTTGTGTGAGAAGCAAGGTATCAAAATTGGTATCGGTCTCAGGTATCGGTTTGCTCGAGATTAATACAACTTGGTCAATGCCGATATGTTTTGGGTATCTGAATTGAAATACCGATACGTATCGGTATTGACCAAGTTTTTGTACCTTGATGAGAAGAGATTAACAAGCTGACTCTGCTACACCTTAGGAAGATAAAAAAACTTACCTTCTCACTTTTAAGCTATAGAGTGCCAAGTGGCACATAGTTTTTACCGATCAAAACAGTCACCAAGTCGCGGAACATCATATAATCTTTGTGTGAGCCCAAAAAATATGCTATTCAGCACTTCAATAAGTGAACCTTAAGTTAGATATGAACCATTGTTCATTTTAAACTTTTCAAATACAATAATTTGTCAAAATACTTGAAAGGGAGTTGAGAAGGTACTCTGGGTGGAGTATCCTCACCGTACTCCAACGTCTATATGGAGGTCCACATGAAAGTCAAATACTGTTTTAGTGCTTTCACGTGACTACACTATTAATAATGTCGACTGCTTTGAATCTAATAACAAAGATCGGTTTTTGCCCCTATTTCACACTGTAGATCTTAAGATCATGAACCATCTATTAAATAGTAAGATGTTGGTTCCACGTGACACACATGCCCAAATGTGACCTGAGAACTCTTCTCATGGCATGTCATGATCAGGACCGCTTCTGAGATGTCCGCCTCGTGGAATCAACATCTGACAATTGGATAGTTGAACGATAATCTCAAAATCTATTGTGTGAAAGGTTGGGACGAAAAATGATCTCCATTATCTGAATAACGAGTCATGGTGTCAATGGTGGATCTAGCAATTGCAGAGCCTGAATTTTCGATTGCAAATACCAGAACCCAAAAAGGAGTGCCTACCAATAAAAAGACTAAGCACCTACCGTTTTCTGAGGGGACAGGAATGACAATGGGATGGTCCCCTTCGAAATTTTTGTTCGGAAAATACGGTAGTTGGGATTATATTTTCCTACCCATATTTACAATCTAAACATTGGACAATCACGGATTTATAAATCCAGCCCTTCAAATTCCGTCATTTTCCTCATATCCAAACTCACTCAAAAAGAAAATTTTGTTATTTTTCAATTTGTGCCATGTGTAAACAAGCGTACGCCTCCATGATGTAAAAATATCTGGTGCCGGAGATTGGCACGAAACCCAGTCTCTATCATTTGATTTAATATAAACAACCATCGAAGCAAATGATGAGCTATGGCTGTTTTGAATCATCATAGAGATCATTTTCATGCCAATCTTTGGAATCAAAGATCTTTACATCATGACCATCAAGTCAACGAATTCAATGTGTTTTCATGTGACATAGGTCTCAAAAATACTAAGTCTTTCTTTTGAATTAGATGCAACAACACAATTCTCCAGTGCGAATAGTCGCGGCAAACTATTTTTCCACCACTTTCTGTTGGTGTCTTTTAAAATCTTAGTTTTCCTCTTTTTTGCTACTACTTAAGAATAACCTATTAAATTTAGTCCCACATTGGAAATCATCTAACACTTGATGGTGCAATATACATAATCCATCATCTATCGGTTGGGAGGACTGATCCGAAAATTATATGTTGATAATTTTATAGATCATCCAAGTCAAAGGGGTGATAAATTTGGTATCCATTTTAAAATCAATTCACAATGAGTTTAGATATTATAAAGGGGGGAAATGAGGCTATGATTTAGCCAATGTCGGATTAAACTTCCAAGAGTGGTCGATTCAATTATTAGGAGCACCTATGTGGCTTGGTTTTTTTGCTACAGTCCCTCTTCAGATGTGGCCAAACTATTGGAGGGCCCTACTTGATAATTAAGTAAGTTGCATTTGGGAACGAGCATTTAACCTGTTGGATTTGGATTTGGTTTTGGCCAACTCAAATGTATATCTATTGTTTGGGTCACTTTTTTGGCGCGTTGCCAAAATCCAAGTCATTTCAAAATACCACCCACTGGGCTAAAAATTTGGATTTAAAAATACGGACACTGATATATGGCAGACCGCAAACAATAGACCATCTGGCTGACCGCTTACGTGGCGTGATGCAAGTGTAGTGGGTCCCAGCAATGTAGGTCGGGATAATCACTTGCATCACACGCCATCAGTTCGTTGTTAGTCTGCTGTTTGAGGTACGCTCATTATAAGTTTCCTAGAAATAAATAACTAGAGTTATTTCAAATCCAATCCAAATTATTTGAGTTAATCTGAGGGCAACGGTTCTCTTAACGTTCGAAAAGAGAAAAATCTATCGTGTCCTTCTATCCTCATTGTCATCATATATCTTCACAACTGCTATCACCGACGACATCATCCATCATTGGCGACGAAAGATATATGCGTCTTGATCCCTTTTAGGTATGGTTATTAAATTTGGAGATCATGGACAAAACGATTTTTGTAGATCCGGATCTTCGTAGTTTGAGGTGTTTTCTCCATTCTTTATCTCGCTTGACAGCTATATTTTTGTTTTAAAAGTCGACAAAACCAAATCGAAAATACTGACCCGCGACCGAAAAATCGAAACCAGTTTTGGATCGATTCGGTTTCGATTTTGGGTGCAGGAAACTGAAATCCAGTTGGGTTGGGAGAGGAAACCGACCCTAAAATCGAAATTTTGAAAAACTGATTTCAAAAAATAAACAAAATTGACCGAACTGAACCAAACCATATTCGTTCAGGGGTGGTAAGTTCAGTTAACCTAACCTGAAACATTTCGGTTCGAGTTCAGTTTTAGATGAACCGAAACTGAACTCTTAATTTCGGTTAACCCAACTTCCACCCTTACGAATAGTTGAGCCCCGACTTAATAGAAAATTACTTCAGCCTGGCTAAATAAAATTAATTATGAAGGTGGACTTGCCGGACCTCTCCAGCAACAAGTTGGCTCCTCTCTGTTACATTGCCTACCAAATTTGTTCTCCTCCTTTCCTCTTCTTCATGGGTGAAGTTCAAGAACTCCAGCTACACATCAAAGGTTACTCCTTCACCAACTTCTCCTTTTCTTTATTTAATGTAGTCACAAGGTGTGGTGCATACTTAGGGGTGTATTCGATTTGGTTTGGTTGGACCAAAATCACAAATCAAATTGGTCCTAATCGATTTTTAGATATTTAAACCAAATCAAATTAAACCGTCCAACTCTTAAACCAAACCAACCCGATTAGATTCAGTTCAATTTGGTTCGGTCGGTTTCGATTTTCCTCTAAGTTCTACTTGTACATCAATATTTTCTTAACTTCTCAATCAAATTTCCTATAAGTTCTACTTTACCGCTTTAGGATTTAAGAATAGGCTAAAGATAAGGGTAGGATTTTAAATAAAAATATACATTTTACTTAAATGTCCTTTAAAATTAATCAAAATCCCCGTGTGTGTATATATATATATATATATATATATATATATACTTACAAATTACATTCGGTTCAATTCGGTCGGTTTCAGTTTTGGGAGGCTTGGAACTGAAACCAAACCAAACTTTTCGATTTTTCTTTTTTCCAAATCGGTACTTGTCCAAATCGGACCAAACCCGATGGTTCGGTCTAGTTCGATCGATTTGGTCGGTTCGGTCCCAAAAATGCACAGCCCTATGCATACTTACCAAGTCGGAAATAGGGAAAAAATGGGCAAGGGAAAAAAACAAGAAAAAGGGGAAAAAAATCAGTAATATCAGAAGAAAAAAAAATTAAAAAATTGAGGGATCAACCCTACCCATTTACCCTTAACCCGATATTGAATTTATAACAGAAAAATCGCTAAAAAGAGGTGTTTAAAATGCAAAAATCGCATTTTTTTCGAAAAAACACATTTTAAATGTGAAAGCAACTGTTTTTCAAAAAATCACAATTAAAACACGATTTTTTCAGAAGACCGCCCAATTTGGTGACCATGGTGTGCTCATATGGCCGAGCTCTAATCTAAATCAAATAATGATTAGTCATTTCTTAGATTGGAAGTATCTTAGATACTTTTTTGTTTTCTTTTAAATACTTAACATGATGACATCCATCGCAAAAACCGATTGGATATATGAGTGGAGGAGCTAAGGATCTTATAAGAGGAGAGATAAGGCTATAATTATCGGATGTGGGACTAAACTTTAACAAAAAAGGCCATGTAGGCATCATCAGTGCGTGCATCTAAACTTCTATAATGAAAAAACCTCAAGGGGTTAGGTGAGTTTACCAGGTACCTACTTCCAAAAGTAGCATACCTGAGTTCGAATCCCCTCTCCCTTTTGAGGCCACTTTAGGGATTTTTATCTTGTGCTGACCACACATATGCTGAATTTGGGGTGCACATGTGCTCCTCAATTAGGTGAGTACTCTAAGAAGCCTGGATAACCAAGTTATCAAAAAAAAAAATACTTCTATAATGAAAAAAGAGCGGTGCTACTCTACACTCAATTTTGTTACCACCACACGACTTAAACAAAGGAAATACAATTGACTACTTTAAATCAGACTATGGCAATTGGTTTTTGGCCTTAATCTTCCACACAAATAGATCTTGAGATCATAGGCCTACATGGGCCTATCGGCTACTAATCAGATAGTCAAAATGTTGATTTAACGTGGCACACATCCAAAAAATAAAAAATGATTCATGTTATTGATAAAAAAAAAAAATCATGTTCACTTTTCGGGATGAGTGCAACATAAAATCAACATGTCACAATCTGATGGTAACCACATGATCTCAAGATCTATTATGTGTAAGATTGGGATGACGAAAAATGATCTACATCATATGATTCAAAGAAACTACGGTAAATTTTTCGTTTAAGTGGTGTGGCAGTAACAAATATTGGTGTGGGAGTAATAATACTCTTGAATAATGTTTTTTTGATAGAAATTTAGTTGATTGTATGTTTGGTTAACTCTCAATTTATTTTTATTTTTTAACAAAATAACAGTTTGCAAGCATTTTTAATCTATGATAAAGTGACAAACCATTTTGCAATTAATTTTATTTTAGTTTTAGGGATTGTGCATCCAAACTAATTTCTACGAAAATTATGAACGGTTGACATTTTTGGATAGCTTATATGGCGCTGCGTGAGTGGCTGTAGTGTTTGGGACCTACTATGTGTGCAGCCAGTTACGTTTTGCCACATAAGCTGTCTATAACATTGTCTATAAAAAATTGTTCATTATATAACACTGTCCAATTTTTACTTCTTCCGCCTTCATTTCTGTGCTTCTAGACTCTGTCCCCGACTTGATTTTACTGTAGGCTTAGGGCTGTCAATGGGCCGGGCCTGTCCAGGCCAGGCTTTTGGTCGGCCAAATATTTTTAACCGCAAAAACTAGCCCCAAACCTGGCCTGAATAGAAATTTGGGCTAGACTTAGTTGGGTCTTCTCGGACTCAGGATATTTATCTAACCCCAAACCCGACCCGAATCGGGTTCAGACTAGCCCGGTCATTTCCCTTAAAATAATCAGGTTTAGTGGGGCTCTGGGGTGGTTTGGACCTGGTTTTGAGTGGGCGGACTATTTTTTATTGTAAAGATGAGGCCCGAACCCTGTACGGATACAAAATCAGGCTGGACTCGGCCCGGTTGCATTCGTCCTTGGGCTTTTTATTGACCCCATATCTGAACCAGGCCGGTCGGATTCCGGGTTGTGCCTGACCCATTGACAGCCCAACTTTGGGCCCGTTTTTCGAAAATTTGAGCAGGCTGGTGCATTGTGGAGGCCCTCGTTTACCGGAGTCTTCTCTCCTGAACATGGATCAAAATATCGTCCAATACCGACACGTATCGGTATCGGACGTGAACGATACGGTACATTAAATGTACCGTATCGCTCATTTGTATTGCAAATACCGGACGATACATTCAATGTATCGTCCGGTACACTACTGTTCCGGTACGTATCGTCCGGTACGTACCAATTTTTTGACCGGATGATACGTACCGGTTTTCTGGCATTTTAACTCATGCTCCTGAACGCATCTAGTTTTCTTTTGCTATGCTTCGTTGATCAGGGGTGATGGCATTGCCGAAGCTCTCTAATCAGTGATTTATTATTATTATTATTATTATTATTTTTTTTTTTTTTTTTTTTTTTTTAATTTATTTATTTTTTTTTCTGTTTTGTTTTGTTGTTCCTTTGCTTAGCTCCTTGCTTAGAGAGATATAATTTTATTGCCAAGAAATTGCATTTTCGCTGATAAAAATAAGTAAATATTTCTACCCCTATAACCGTGTCACTCCATGAATCTTTAATGGGTAACTCTATTCGCGCCTACCAAATTACTGTTGGGCGCTTACATTAAAAACCATTGCACACGTTAACAATGATGATGGTTTTTCGTTCCAATCCCCCATCATGGAACTTGAGACCATGGACGTGCCATGAGACAGTCTATTTTTTCATTTAATGTGGCACAAATCTCAAAGAATGTGGCCCTAAAATCACACGACACACATCTCAATTTTAACTTTACGACCTCTTTTTGGGATATGTGCCACATTGAATAAAAAACTAGACCAGATCTATTGTGTGGAAGACTTGAATGAAAAATGTACAAATGAAATGACCGAGCCACTCGAGTTCTAATCATCAATCATCACCACAATTTGCAAATGAAATGAAGTTAGCATCAGTCTATTCACAAATTAGTTGTTTGACATAGATCCCGCTAACTCCTCTCTAGCTCTCCCCCAGAGCAGGTTTTACTTGCTATGGAGGTGAGGTGGTTTAGCAAACGGCTCTCAAGCCCTAAGAGCTCCCTGCCGGAGCAGGAGTGGCTCTTAGGCCCCAGAGGGCTATAAGTTGAGGTGCCCAATATCTTATAAGAGGAGAGGCAAGCCTATGAATATCCGATGTGAGACTAAACTTTAACACGAAGACGCTAATTTTTCACTTCTATATGCATATTTTCCACTTGCAGAAGAAGCCAACGATCTAAACTCAACTAAAGATATCACTGTTGTTAGCGAACCACCACCATCCCCATTACTCCAACATTGGAAGTGGTGGCTCCTAGTGTCCCTCAACATCGCTTTCATTCTCATCTGCCAATCAGCGGGCACTCTCCTCGGGAGGTTTTACTACATCGAAGGCGGTAAAAGCACATGGATGGCAACATTTGTCCAAACTGCGGGCTTCCCAATTCTCCTCATCCCCCTCTACTTCTTCCCTTCGAACTCTTTTCGGGCTTCTACCGGACTGACCACCTCCACTTCTTCGGCCGCCAAACTCATCTTAGTCTTCGTCTCCCTTAGCATACTCCTTGCGGGCAACAACATGTTGTATTCGATTGGGCTCTTATACCTCCCTGTCTCTACTTACTCTCTTATCTGCGCAACCCAATTGGCCTTCAATGTGGTCTTCTCCTTCTTCCTCAATTCGCAAAAGCTCACTCCCTATATACTCAACTCCGTAGTCCTACTTACCATCTCTGCCTCCCTCCTCGCACTCCATTCAGATCCTGATGACCACACAGGAACTTCCCGAGGGAAGTATGTAATTGGGTTCCTATGCACCCTCGGTGCCTCTGCCATGTACTCTTTGATTCTTTCCCTTGTGCAGCTCTCTTTCGAAAAGGTATTCAAGAGGAGGACACTTTCCGTGGTCTTGGAGATTCAAGTCTACACCTCATTCATCGCCACATGTATCTGTGTGGTGGGCCTCTTCGCGAGTGGGGAGTGGAGGAATTTAGAGGGAGAGATAGAGGGGTTTGGGAAGGGGAGGGTGTCTTATTTGATGACTCTGATTTGGACTGCTGTGAGTTGGCAAGTTTATGCTGTTGGTATTTTGGGTCTGATTTTTATGGTTTCTTCTCTCTTCTCCAATGTCATTAGTACAGTGGGTTTGCCTATTGTTCCCATTCTAGCTGTGGTTTTCTTCAAAGACAAGTTGGATGGGGTGAAGGTGGTGGCCATGTTGTTGTCTATTTGGGGTTTTGTTTCTTATATCTATCAGAATTATGTGGATGATTCCAAGTTCAAGGCAGCAAAAGTGGAGCGCAACAAAAACTAATTTCAATGAAACCGCCGACGGTTCAACTCCTTGAGGTTGATGATATATGAATTAAACAGGAAAAGTGTTGATTAGCTTTGCGGTAAAATGGGGTTAGAGAAAGAAAAGAAGAAAGACTTTCAAGTCGGATCGTCCTCCGTTATATAAGTATTTTCTGGAGTGCTCAACTGATATCCTTCCTTTGGAGTGATACTCACTTTGATTTCTTCTCTTTTTAGTAGAAGTTAATGTCATTGATGGAGAAAATGTTAGATGGAACTTCCCTTCTATATTTTTTGGATGAGATACTGAAATCCCTAGACTACTTTAGGGTTTAAATGATAAGTGTAAAATTGGTATTTTCGCTATTGAATATGAGATGACTTACATGTTGAATAGGTTTAATCCCACGTGTTGTTTTTGACGATCGATCGAGCTCCGGGAGCGATCGATCGATTCTGGACGGAAATAAACAGTATGCTCACTTGTTGTAATCGATTGATTGATTAGGAAATATATAGAGGAGTTTACAGATTGTAATCTCTTGATTGAAGGGATTACAATAACAAGAGATAAAATCCCATGATATTGGGTGCCAGTTATTTGAACATTTGAATTTCGAATGTTTTAATTTCAAATGTGTTTTGCCCGCTATCGTTAACAGATGGGCTCTTGTCTGAATCTCGTTTATGTGAAGAAAGATTAAATCCTTGTTTTTAAGGGCAGATTACCAAACAAAATGGAGGCCCTGTGCATCATCTGTTCCTTTTTTCAGCGACGAAAGCTCATATATAATATAAGGTGTCCACATGAGATGATTTTATCTTAGGCTTAAGGTGAGAAGAGTTGATCTCATTATACAATGAACCAGGTGAGGAATTATGAGAGGTGTATCCTTTTCAGCTAAAAAATTTTGATCAGTTCACACTTCAGAGTCGGTTCCTATTTCAATTCTCATGGAAAAGGCGTTGGTAAGTGCGGTTTCGACGCCAATATTTTAGAATAGAGCTGAAAAGTATAATCTAAATTATGCGTGGACGCGATTTTTTTCATCTCTTAATGCAAAGTAAACAACAATTAGAGCAACCTTGCCTAAAGATTTCATTAGAAATGCATCTCTCTTGTGTGATTAAGAGCAATTAAAGGCAACCCTAAAAATGAATGATTATCTTCAAGAATATTTTAGCCACCGATTTTTATGACATTTGACCACTATTATGCAAACCCCATAGATGCAATTTGAAATTATCGACCGATGTTTTGTTAATCGCCAAATTATCGGCCGATAATATGATATCTTGAATCTAATACCGAAAATATGGAGATTTCGTTTCGGGGACCATCGAAACTGATGCATTTAAACCAAAATCTTAAGATTTTGAATTTACTAGCACCTTTTCCGTGAGTGCTTGGATAGGCTATAAGTGACGAACCTATCATAATTCCTCAAGTTTGAAGTGTGAACAGATAAAAAATTTTGTGCTAAAAAACAAACAAACCTGTCATAATTCCTCACCTGTCCCCTAATATTAGGAATAATGGCTCCTTATCGAAATTTAAACACTAAAATGGTATTTAAACAATCTTTAACCATTAAATTTAGACGTTTGATCTTACACCACTAAAGTGTGTTATATTACTATGCCACATACCACATGTTTAGAACATCTCCAACGGCGCTCTTCAAATCTTTGTCATCACTTCAACGGTTACTTTTGAAGTGCCGATTTGCAAAAGAAACCCTCTCCAATCATGCTTTTTAAATTTACGTGGATTTGAATAGCCTCTCTCACTCTTTAAATTTGAATATCTCCCCCCCACTCTTCAAATTTGAAAATATATTATTTTATTTAGATAATAATAATAATAATATATTTATTTTTTTTTTATTTTTTTTTTGAAAAATAAAATAATAAAAATTAAAAAGTATGGTTGAAGAGAGCATCGAGACACACTCTTCAAATTTTAGCCATTTCAGCATCTCCAAGAGCTAATGTTCAAGAGCACGATTGGAGACACTTTGATGGTATGGCCAAGGTCTCAAGATACATTGAGTGGAAGACAAGGACGAAAAATGGCCTCCATCATCTGATTCAAAACAGTAAATGATTTTCAGGTAAGTACCCAAAGTAATTTGGTAGGCGCCAAAGATGCAAGTTAGAAACCAAAAACTAAAACTGACCGAAAAAAAGATCTGCCAAAACCTTATCGAAACCGACCCAAAAGTCAAAAAATCAAAACCTATTCACAATCATTTGGATAAGTTAGAACTTCCTCATAAAACAATTGCAAATATTTCTCTTGATTTTTTGAATCAAGAGAAACCAAAACCGAAAATCAGTTGGATAAGTTTAGAAAACTAATTTAAAATCAGCAAAAAAAAAAAAAAAAACCCTGAAAAAAAAGAAAAAAAAATTTTAAGGTAAAAAAAGAAAATCGAATCAATTTTTTTAGTTTCAAGTTTTTCGAAATTTAACCAAAGTTATTTGTTCGATTTAATTTCAGTTCAAGTTGAACCTAACTCAAAACCAAAATTTTTTACTTCAATTTGGCTTATCGAATCTGTACCCCGAAGCAGGTGCGAATAGAGCTACCTGAGTTTATTATAGAGACAGCCTACAATAGGTGTCAATTCATCATGAGTGAACATTATAGTTGTCCAAACGTCCCGTGAGCGACTGACTTGCACTAACTTCCAATGCATGAAAGTCCGCGTCCGTACAAGTCAGAGGGACATGTGGACTGTGATGTCCACTCGTAGTGAGTGGACTACCATTAACTCTTTATTATAAGAGAAGCCGTGCCACTTTGAAGAACCCTCTATGGTCAAAAGTCAAAACACAAGAAATTAACTAAAAACCAAAAAGAGAGTCATTATCAAGAAGGCCCTGATCTAATCACAAAAGTCGGCGACTTATTGACCCCTCTACCTGCCTTCTCTACATATCTGAATCCCATCTTCACATTGCCTACCAAATTTGCTCATCTCCTTCCTTTTCTTCATGGGTGAGGTTCAAGAAATCCAACTACAAATCAAAGGTTAGTCCCCTCTTCCATATCTATTCAAGTTCCAAGGTCCAGTGCACTCATGTCTCAAACATCTAATACCGTTCATTCATTCTTAGAAGTTAGATCCAACAGTATTTGATGCACTTTTTTTTTTCTTTTTCTTTTTTGAGGTGAAAAAGTTTATTTAGACATTCTAAAACTTACAATTCTCTAAATGAATGGTGTTAGATTCAAGCATATACTTTTTCAGACACGAACTGGCATCAATTCCAAGTTTTAAAAAAGGTATTTGCTTGAGAGGAATCCGTTTTGGGAAAAAAGTTACTTTAAAATATACGTTTTACAAATAATTACCTGAGAGGGTATGTCAGGTGCTCTACGAGTTAAATATTTGAAAATATACCTTTTTAAGTTGATTATTTTTGCAAAATATACCCTTTTTAGCAAAAAAATCCTCTAGAAAAACCCCTTCTCTTTCCAATTAGAATATTGTTGTGGATTGCGTGTTCAATCTTATGGAAGTGCTCTGCACATCCTTATTACAATTGTTTTGGCTGTGTTTGGGATTGCTCTTTGGAGGCAAAGAGCAGCTCTCTGCTCTGGCCAAGAGCACTTTAGTGTGAGACTGTGTTTGGTTGTACGTACTCTTAGCTCTTTCGGAGAGTGTAAAAGCTAAATTTTGGTCTCTTTAAAAGAGCAATTTATACTTGCTCATTTAAGCGCAGTGCTCTTTGCCTCCAAAGACCAATCCTGAACACAGCCTTAGGTCCCAATTTAGAATGGGCACCAAAATACCCATTTGGAAACAAGAGTCAAAAAATCTTGGCGAGCAGTTAAAATGTTGCAAACTGCCATTAATGAGTGTGTCACTGTCCAGAGAGGTCGAATGACCTGAACCCCCATGGGTTGGGTTTGGATCCAAAATCCCGAACCATCGATTGGGTCATGTTGGAAATCTTGACCTGGGTTCCTGATCTGACTTGACACTGCTCCCTACCTTATTTTCTAACCAAATCTGGCCCCACCCTGACCCAATTTTTTTCCCTCAAATCAGGTCAGGTGGGTTTCAGGTCGAGGCCTGAAATAATTTAGTCGGATGAGGTTCGGGTTGAGGTAGACCGTAATCCGGTTGACCCTGACCTGACCCACTTGCTGCCCTAATCCGTGCAATGTTGAATGAGATAGAAATACGTTCAATGTAAATCATCTCAGTCATGAATTGGGGTGGCATTGCAAATAAAATGATCAAACCACCCTATCAATCCATTCAAAAAATTGAATCACCACCCTTTTATAAATTGGAGAAAATGGTGGCATTCTGATTATTTTGATCAACGGCATCATCAACTAACTTCCCTCTTCAGACAGTGGATTTGTGTAGTTTCTCTTTTATACAACTCTTGTGCTTACAAGTCACTAATTCTCATCTATCTCTTCTCCAACTTACAGATCAAGCCCAAGAACTAAACTCACCCAAAGAAGCAACTTTCATTAACCAACCACCACCACCTACCCCCAAACTCAAACACTGGAAGTGGTGGCTCTTAGTCTCCCTTAACATCGCCTTCCTTCTCATAGGCCAATCCACAAGCACTCTCCTCGGGCGGTTCTACTACGATAAAGGAGGCAACAGCAAATGGATGGCAACCTTCGTCCAATCCGCGGGCTTCCCAATTCTCCTCATCCCCCTCTTCCTCTCCACCTCTTCCAACCTCTTCACCACTTCTCCCACCACCCCTTCCGTCCCCAAACTCATCTTACTCTTTGTCTCTCTCGGCTTACTTATTGCAGGCGACAACATGATGTATTCGTACGGCCTCTTATACATCCCCGTCTCTACGTACTCTCTCATCTGTGCGACCCAATTGGCCTTCAATGTGGTCTTCTCCTACTTCCTCAATTCGCAAAAGCTCACTCCTTATATACTTAACTCCGTAGTCCTCCTTACCATCTCTGCCGCCCTCCTCGCATTCCATGCAGACTCCGATGGTGACACCGGAGTCTCTAGGGGGAAGTACATAATCGGATTCCTATGCACCCTCGGTGCATCCGCTACGTACTCTTTGTTGCTTTCCCTTTTTCAGCTTACTTTCGAAAAAGTACTCAAGAAGGAGAATTTTTCGGTGGTTTTAGAGGTGCAAATCTACACGTCGTTTGTTGCCACGTGTGTCAGTGTGGTGGGCCTCTTCGCGAGCGGGGAGTGGCGGAGTTTAGAGGGGGAGATGGGTGGGTTTAGGAAGGGGAGGGTGTCTTATTTGATGACTCTGATTTGGACTGCTATAGGTTGGCAGGTTGCCTCTGTTGGTATTTTTGGGTTGATTTTTATGGTATCTTCTCTCTTCTCTAATGTCATTAGTACATTGGCTTTGCCTGTTGTTCCTATTTTAGCTGTTGTTTTCTTCAAAGACAAGATGGATGGGGTGAAGGTAGTGGCCATGTTGTTGGCTATTTGGGGTTTTGTTTCTTATATCTATCAGCATTATGTAGATGATTCTAATTTCAAGGCCAAAAAGACTAAAATGTCAGCTGAAATCTCCAATGGTTCAACTCGTCCAGGTTGATGAGCTATGTTGTAAAATGGGGTTCGAGAAAGAAAAGAAACGAGATTTTGAACGACGATCTCCTCATTTTATAAAAGTTTCCCATGGATCAAGAAAATGTCTCTTTTTTATAGTTCTTGTATTAGCTACTCAAATTTTCTCTGTTCTACTTATCGTTTGATCCATGCAAATTTGGATCATGGGTTTTTTCCTGCAGATCAATTCACAGGGAATGGATCTTAAATTGGTTGTTGATGCTTAACCCATTGATAATGGTTGTGCTTGCAACAATAAGATCATGGGTTCAAGTCAATCAATCCAGTTTACCAAACAAGATGTAAAGAGAATATAGCATAATTTGTTCCTTGTTTCCATGATCATGAAATGGAACCTCTTTATACAAGGTTTAAAATCTCGGTTTTCAGTACGTACTGGCCAGCTTCAAAACCGACATGTATCGGTTTTTTGACAATACATACCAATATATATGGGCCGATCGATTCAATGTACCGATCTGGTATCCTACGAAACCGATCCGTATCGGTTTTGTCCGGAATTTTGAACCATGCTCTTATATAGAAGTTATCCCTAATAGCATCTTTATTTGTCATTAATGAAATAGCGGCTTTCCCGAAGATGCTTAAGGAGCCATTTCGGCAGCAGGTTTTAACAAAAATTGGAGCCTTTTTTATAGGTAAGTGAACCGCTCCGAAAACCCAATTGGACTAAACCGTAAACCATACCGAACCGATTCAGGTTCGATATCGGTTTTTGGTGGAGAAAATTGAAACTTGAAGAGGTAGGATGAGAAAACCAAAATAATAATTTAAAAAAAAAAAAAAAAAGGAACGAAAACCGAAAAAATACATAAAAATAAAAATATTAATAAAAGGCCAAACATAACTGAAAACCAAAATTTGTTGTTTCAGTTCGGTAAACCGGATCTGCATTCATAGCCACATGTCATTTCAACTGCCTTTGAAAAGTGAAAGACAGTTATTGCAGCCAATCAGAGTTCAAGTCAAGAGTTTAATCCCATGAGTGAGAGGATCAATACCCTTTTTTCATTTTTTATCTACAAAGACGCAATTTTATTAAAAAAAAAAGTTACATCCGGATTGCAACAAGTAAGGAGCTTAGTAGAAGGAAATAGCCATTATTGATCATAGCTTTTCTGTAAGTTGTAACACAAAATCCCGTATCCTTACCAGTGGACAGTAGATTCAGGAGATAAAGAAGTAGAGCAAATAGATCTTAAATCTTGAAAGAACTGCAAGTATTTTTCAGAGATCTCTACGAGATTTCAAAAGTAGGCAGCAGAGCAGAAACTAGGTGCAATATTATAGGGCACTCTGCCAAAACATGATTATTTTTAAAAAGTTTGACGGTATTTTACCAATCCAAAAAGTTTCAAATAAAAAGGATTGACACGATTTTTGGAGGTCCCAAAATTATTTTCAGCATGTGTCTGCCAAAAGTATTTTTAAGTTATGTAAAATGACCAAAATGCTCATCTGCCCACCTCCTTCAAACGAAAAAATGAAAGGATCTTTTAGTGTTGAAATCAGGACCGGCCATTAATGAAGGCAGACATCGCAATTTAAAAGGGTTTTTAAAGCAGCCGGAGCAGTCACCAGAGCAGCCAGGGCCGATGGGAGCAGCTGCCGGAGCGGCATTCGTCCCTCTTTAGGACACGGATAGAAGCAAAATCATTAAGAGTGGAGGGTTTTAAAGGAAAGCAGAACAGTCATTTGACTTATCTTCTTAAAAACCCATTCACGGATTTTGAGGTTCTTGAAAACAGGTGAGTCCTAATCAATCGAAACTTTTTGTTTCCGTATAATGACACAACTTTTTCTTCTCAATCCTTCTCTCCCAATTATTCCCAACATATTTTATACGTTGTTGATGATTTTTTTTAATTTTTTTTTAGTGTTAAGGATTCTTCATAACTACTCAAATAAAGTTTTCAGAGTTTCAGATTCAAGTGGAGGGGATTGGATTTCTACCATTTTCATTATGTTCAAATTTCTTTTTTTGATTTTCTGAAGGTCCATATAACAATGAAAAATATGGGGAGTTGAGCCATTCTCTTACAGCCTCTAAATCTTCACCAGGCCCTTTAGGATTTTAGAAGAACAAATCATTTTTCTCCCTTCATTTTATAGGTGATAGGTATGAAATTTTCAAATAAAGATTGTCTTCAAAAAGTTTCAACCTTTGACCACAATTAAAGATTTTGTCTTCAAAAAGTTTCAACCTTTGACCACATAACGAACGGAGTAAAATCTTTTTTTTTTTATTTTTTTTGGTCGTTAGTAGTTAATCGACTTTGTGCATGTACCCGTGACACTCAACCATAATCACAAAAGTCTATACTTTTTCAAAAAAATGGACAATTTGCAGTCATCCTGACTTTCTCGCCGATTAATTGGCCAAGTCGCGACTCGACCAATTAATTGACGAATGTGGTCAAATTTTATTTTTATTTTTATTTTTCTCACTTATACTTAAAGGAGGAAAAAATAACCTTTGAGTTTTGTATTATTGTATTCAATTTTTTAATAAAATGCTTTTTTAGGTTTTGCCTATTTTATATAATTTTATTTATTAAAATCGTTATTTTTAACTTGAAGTATATTATGCTACACTTGTTATATATGTTTCTTTATTTTTTATTTTCTTCAATTTTTTTCGACTTTGATTAATATTTGCCGATTTTTCCTAACTTAGACACTTGCCGATTTATTGCCCAACTCTCGGCTTCGTGACTATGCGCCCAAGTGACTCCGGTATAAAGTTTAACTCTCTATAACTTAAGTGCAGGCTTCAATTATCCATATTTATATATGGGCTTGCGCCTATAGACAGGCCGGCCCTAAGGATAGGCGGACGAGGCGGCCGCCCCAAAATGGGCTTCCCTTGTTAGTCAATTTTTCAAAGGCATGTGGTTCAACAATTATTTTATATTTTAATAGGATCTCATTTTAGTTCTCATTTATTAATTGGGTAACTTTAAATGCACCCATTGAATCTTGCTGGGCACCTACGCTAAAATCCATTAATTGCTTTAAATCAAACTATGCAAATCTTTTTCGCTCCAATCTTTCACCCAAGGGATCTTGATATTATGGTGCACCTATCCCACAGTTAGTTTTCGATTCCACATTTCACAGACCCCAAAAAAGTAGACCTAAAGTTACGTTTGACCGTGATATTTAAAGTTATGTTTTTGAGATCTATGTCGAATTGAAAATTGATCGTCCGATAGATGCACCATAATGTCAAGATCCCTTGTGTGAAAGATTGGAGCCAAAAAGATCTACATAATCTAATTTAAAGCAATCAATTATTTTTAGTATAGGTGCCTAGCAAGTTTCAGTGCACTGGCATAGCCATAAAGAAGTGTGTTGGGGCTCAAGCCCCCATTTAACTCTAGAGTTTTTATTAAGTATGGTTCTTATATAATCTTTGTTTGTATATAAGCCTCTAAATCTATGATGTAGAAGCTTTAAATCAATGGTAAAATAACTACTAACATTATATTTATCATTTATAGCCCCTACAAACAAAAATTCCTTGCTAGGCCACTGTTTTAGTGGGTGCAATTAAAGCTACCCTTACTAATTTAGCCTAGAGGCTCAAAATATGAGGGTTGGCGCCACTAGCACAATAGAAGGTTAACAATATTGCATGGTCAAGGTGGAAAGTTTGTGCACAACTTCCCTATCAAGGAAAAAAGGGTATTATATATATATATATAAGTGAGAAGGGTATTTTGTTTAGATTCCTTCTTATCACTAAAGACAAAAGAGCTACGATTGGTTTTTGGTTTCTTTAAATTCACCCACCGAATAGTTGAGTTTACCCACGCTGAAATATATGGGCTGCATTGAATCAGACGATGGACATCGTTTATCTTCTCAATCTTTCGCATGATGACTCTTGAGATCATGCGAGTATTATCGGCCGATCAGTGTTTTATTTCACAAAACACACATCTTTGAAAAAGTGACCTGAACATCATGTGCACACTCAAAATTGATCTTAAGGTTACTTTTTTGGGTGTGTCACATAAATTTCCATCGAAATTTTGGTTCCTTATGAATTATTTTTTTTAACTCAAAATTATCGGCCAATAATTTGAACTTATCGGGCGATCATTTGCTAATCATCAAATTATCGCCCAATATAATGAGATCGGCCGATAATTTTGAGTTTTTTTTTTTCGGTCGATAATTTTGGATTTTAAAAAAAAAGAAACTTTGGGCATCAAAATTTTGACCTGGACCACAAGATTTCGACAGAAATTTCGTCCGGGATTTTCGACCGATATCCCGAAATTTTGGATAAAAAATCATGGCTTTCAAATTCTCGGTCAATAATTTGAAGTTATCTGCTAATAATTTGCTAATCATCAAATTATCAGTCGAAATCTTGTGATCCAGGCAGAAATTTCAGTGCCCAAATTATCTTTTTTAAAAAACTCAAAATTATCGGCCTGCTAATTTGAAGTTATCAACCGAAATTTTGATCTATGACCCCAACTAAAATAAAGTGTTTATCGTTTGGGATCGAGGTGCCAAACTCGGTATCGGGTATCAATCCAAGGAGGACCGATACGAATCGGCCGATACGTATTGGCTCTTGTGAAAAAAAAAATCAAAGTCTTGGCGCAAACCGATACATATCGGCTGATACGGGCTTGTATCAACCGATATTGATACCGAGTTGGAGGAGCAAGAAGTATCAGAACCGATACGTATCGGTTTATTGAAAAACCGATACGTATTGCCGTTATGTATCAGTATCGCCCAAGATGTCATACCTTACAATAAGGATCAAAATTTCGGACGAAACGAATTGGTTTCGAACCCCACCGAAATGTCGAGATTTCGGCAGAAAATCCGAGACGATATTTCAACCGAAATCTTGTGGTCCAGGCCGAAATTTCAATGCCAATTTTTTTTAAAAAAAACCCACAATTATCGGCCGATAATATATATGATAATTTAATATCGACCGATAATTTGATAATTAGCAAATCATCAGCAAATAACTTCAAATTATCGATTGGTATCGGCTGATACAGGTCCTTATCGGTCAATACATATTGGTTTGTGCCAAGACCTTGCGCTTTTATTTTTCTTTTAAAAAAGGCCAATACGTATCGGCCGATTCGTATCGGTCCTTCGTGGATCGATACCTAATGCCGATATCGAGTTTGCTACATTCATCACAAATGATAAAGACTTCATTTTAATTGGGGTCATGGATCAAAATTTCAGGCGAAACACATCAGTTTCAAACCGCACCAAAATAAAATCTCGAAATTTTCGGTCAAAAATTGTGGCCTTCAAATTCATGACCGATAATTTGAAGTTATCAGTCGATAATTTGCTAATCAACAAATTATTGGCCAATATTTTAAAGGCTGATCATTTTTTGTTTTAAAACAAAAAAAAAAGAAAAGTATGAGCACCGAAACTTCGGCCTGGCCCACCACATTTCGGTCGAAATTTCATCCGAGATGTTCAGCCGAAATCCCAAAATTTCAATGAACATATCAGATTCGGTTTGTTAGCCAAATTATTGGCTAATATTTTGAAAGCCGATAATTTTTTTGTTTTAAAAAAAAAAAAAGTATGAGCACCGAAACTTCGGCCTGCCCCACCACATTTTGGTTGAAATTTCGTTCAGGATGTTCAATCGAAATCCCGAAATTTTTGTGAATATACCGGATTTGGTTTCAGTCCTAACCAAACTGAAATTTCGGTGTTAAATAATTTTATTTTTTTAATATAAAAATATTTTAAAATTTTATATTATAACGATTCATTCTTCAAATAAATCGCTATCGCGTGCATTTATACGTACAAGGTCCACTAATATATATATATATATATATATATATAGAGAGAGAGAGAGAGAGAGAGAATTTTTAAGCCAGTTTATCAATGACTAATCCACATAAAGTTAGAATCTAGAAGCTATGTTGACCGTGAGTGGTCAGATAACGTGTTTTGATTGCTTTCTAGGTTACGGTTACCGAAAAATGGATATGAGGAATGGCCCTCGTATCTACTCGTCGTTACATTCATCATGGTTGTGTGATAGAGCAACAGATAATATGTTTTGATTGCCTTTTAGCTTACGGTTATCGAAAAATGTATATGAGCAGTGACCCTCGCATCTGCTCGTGGTTACATGTCATCCCGTGTAATGATGCCCTTAAATGCGCCGCCCATCAAACATGCCCTTCAGTAGCATCACGCCGCATGAGCACTATTCTATAGTGTAAATAAGCGGGCATCTCAAGGACCATACGGCACATGGCGTACAGGCTATACGACCGTGGATGAGCCATGCGCCATACACTCATATGACATTGAGATGGATAGAAAGATCTGATGGCTCTAATAGAGAGAGAGGGAGGGAGAAACATCTGATGGTTCTGATCGATCAAATGTCAATTTCTTTTAATCAAATGCCAATACAGAATATATATATATATATATATATATATATATATATAACGATCAGAATTCGAACTACCTGAAGGATTGTGGTGTAATGAGAATTTGCTTTGCCTGTGAACAAGATGAGAAAAGTAGAGGTGACAATAAATAGATTGAAAAAGATGGGTGAGGATGAAAGCGCGTGATCATTAAATGCCAAAAGGACTTGACACTGTTTCTATCTATTTCCAGGTCAATTTTATATTTATAAAAATAAAAATAAAATTATTCTAGATCAGATTTTATGTATAGATGAAATTTGGTCTTAGAATTTTTTGAAATCTTAGATTTCCAAGTTGTCTCGCTCTGAGAGCGAGTCATCTCGCATCTTAGGTCCGAGTGGGCGTCCATGATTGGAACACATTTTAAGTACAAAATCACACCTATAAATCAATTATATACCGTCCGATCAAGGATCTTCAATTCTAGCCATTAAAAAAATAACAATAATAGCGATATAACTATATAAGTGTGCATAGATTTGGACACTATGTGATAGTCATTCACGAGATCATCATATAGATACGAAACGGTAAGATAAAATAATATTGTGTACAAAGAAAATAAATAATACACTTTCAATAACGTAACAACTTATATGAATTATAATATAAAAATAATATCTTTGATGTTGCATCTCGAAAGGAATCACAGCAAAATCTCGTCTCACTGACACCCGAGACGTCTCATTTGAGGAGACACCTCTAACTTTATTACAACCACACCAATTTAAAAAATATGGACGACACCCTGCTCTTTCTTAGGTACACACACATTAATAAAAGAGTATCTTTAAATCCACCTACCGAGTCTTTGAGTTTACCCACGCTAAAATCATTGACAGCCTAATCTCAAGATTCATCATAAGAAAGATTGTGAATTTGTGATGAAAAATAATCAGCCTTGTTAGATTTAAAGGAGTCAATGGGTTTTCAGGTGGGTGAACTCAAAAATTTGGTAATTATATGACATTTTGTAAAAAAGTTACTTTGAAATTTTAATTACAAATATTTCTCATACATTTGATCAAATGATTTTTTGGAGACTTTTTTTTTTTTTTTTTTTTTGGTAATATTCAAATTATCCCTTTCCTCACACATTAACCAAATAACTTTTTTTAGAACCTTATGACACCCCATTTTATAAAAAAAATTTAGAAGTATTAATGTATTGTAATAGGCCAAAACTTTAGCTAAAGCCTTTTCAAATAAGTCTCGTCTTTCTAAATTTTTTTTTTGTTTTTTTGACGATAATGGATTGACCTTAGTGCCAAGTAGCATCTGACTTCCACCTAGCAACTAAACATTTGGCTCTCTTTGCCTCTTTCCTACTCTCTAATCATTGTAAAGCCAACCTCAATAGCACAAGCCTATAACCCTAATGATGATTGACAGCAGCGATGAAGGAGGATACCTATGCCCAAAATAGATGATGAGAAAATAACTCAAGAAGTATATACTGCGATTTTCTATTGGATCAAATATACCATCATATCGGCCCATATCGGTGTGACAGGAAAAAAAACTTAAATGTATATAGGGGTGCGGATTAGGTTAACTGAACTGAAACCGAAATTTAGGTTTTCAGGTCGATTTTTGCAAAACCAAACTCTAATTGAAACATTTTGGTTTCAGTTTTGATTAACAGAATTTTTCAACCCCCCAAACCGATCCAATTTCAGTTTCGATCGGTTCGATTTACAGTTTTTCTTCATATTTTTATTTTTTGAATTTTTTGTTGGTTTTCTCACCCTATCCTGGCAATTTTCGGTTTTTAGGTATGACACCGAAACCGAACCAAGCCGAATCGGTTCAGTTCGGTGTCGGTTTTTAATCGACTTTTGTCCAAGTTGGTTTGGTTCGGAAGGCACGATTTTTGATTTTGATTCTTTTTGCCCCCATATATATATATATATATATATATATATATATATATCTCTGCTCGTGATCATAAGTGGTGAAAGCTGTAAAATCTGCTTTCTTTCGAGTTTCCACATTGATTTATAGGTCAGATTCCCCATGTCTCAGTCTTAGCACCAGTCAAACACCATAATAGTGTCCTCCATAACTCCTAAATTCAAGACGCCGGCCCATTCTTCTAGACTTTGATGTAATACCACCCAACTCCTCATGTACCAATGACCCCAGGCACCTCCCTCGGTGCTCGGGCCCAGCCACCCAGCACCTATATATGCCCACCTATACTTCAAATCACCATGTAGCGTTGTGTGTGCGCCACACGAATTGGAAGTCCCCCTTTCCTCTTTCCACTTATATGCCACTCACATGGTGCTTCTGGTGCCCCACTGTCTACCACTTTGGGATGGTCAAACTTATCGGCCCACCAACGGTGCAAGTGTACCGATTGGACGATTAGAACCGTCTCTTAATTATTGACCACGGCCAAGCCTCGAGAGGTGCAAAGTTAGTTATGCGCACCTAAGTCAGCGAAAGTACACTTTTGGCATGATTTAAAGCTCAAAAATAGAGGACTGCTAGGCACACTTCACTTTTTCTTCGAGCACTCTATTTTTAGTTGTACACCAACTTTTGATAATCACACACCAATTAATGAAAAAATTAAATTTTATTTTACCATCAGTAATAAAGTTGCACAACATATGTTGCTTATAAAGAGTCTTCATAGAGCTTCTAGATGCAAATTAATTTTTCATCTTCAAAAGGAGTAAAATCTTTCCTATGCGCACACAAACTTTTACTATCTGATTAACACTTAATTTTTATTTTTTTTCCCGTAAGAGGAGTTTCATTTCTTTTAACCCTACATTGCGGCCTTAATTTAAGGTACACACGAAAGAGGAGTTTCATTTCTTTTAACCCTACATTGCGGCCTTAATTTAAGGTGCACCATATTTTTCTTCTCACACACTAAAAAGAAAATAGAGTAATACGCTCATAAAAAGTTGGTGTGTGCCTAAAAAATTTTATTTGTTCAACCCCAAAATGACTATTAAAAAAAGCTAGTGTGACCCTATAATCACATTTTAGGACAGAAAATACAGAAAATTTTAGGTTACCACTGATCGCGCCTACAGGCTTACCAAAAAGGTTTAGGTCCAAAACCCGTTCAAATCCATTGATTGCTAGGACTATGAGGATTGAGATTATTTTTAACCCCAATATTAATATTACACAATGGATTGGATGCTATATAAGCATTTCATCCCAAAGTCATTTTTTATGCCACTGGCACATATCCTACGGGATTTTAAGGCCACATTTCAGGGATCTATGCATCGAGTGGAATATAAAATTGACCTTCCAATGGTACCATTATAGTCTCAAAATCCATTGTAGGAAGAATGGGATAAAAATCGTCTGATTCTAAGCAGTCAAAGGGTTTCTGTGGGCTTTGGACGTAGGCGATTTCACTTATCATTATTTTTTTCTTTAATTTGGCGTGCGGGTAGCAAAAGAAGGTGTACCACTAGAGATGAAGGTGTGGAGACAAAAGAGTGGCAGGAAGAAGGGTAATTCTGCCATTTTGCGGTGAGTAAACTCTAAGTTACGGTAGCCCAGGTGTGAACGGTAGCCCAAAAAACCCCAAACCGTTAAAAAAAATTATTTTGTATGAAAGAAACAAAAAAGTAAAAAAATTAACGAGCTTTCAATTTCCTGCAACAAACCACTCGGCCGCTCGTTGATTCATCCACTTATCTATACAGACATATCACTAACTTTTCGTAAAAAGTACAGAGAGATCTAACGAAACAGTAAAAAGGTTAAAAGACAAGGGCAAAAGTGGAACAAAAAAATTCTAAGGGTACCTCCCGATATCTGCCATTTTTCTTGATCTGTTAGCGCATAGAGACGCCGCCGATGGCAAATGGTGCCTCGTCGACGCCCGGAGCTCGCCGGAAAACCCAACAACATCCGGCTTCTGATTCCGGTGGTTAGGGCTAGCCCGAACCAACGGACTCAAACAGAACCCGATACCCGAAACGTTACGCGCGTGACCCGGTCCCCGTTTCCGAATCGTCACCGGAGCCGATTTCCGCCATCCGTTCGAAAAATCCGATGAGAACTCGCTCCCGAACGAGTCTTCTTCTCTTCCGTATCCCGTCGCCGGCGACATTCCCCGATCTCTCATCCGGCAGGGTGGCTGTTCGCCGGTGACTTCTTCTAATGAAAAAAGTCGGGATTTTTTCTTCCGGCGGCCGGAAAACAAGGCCGAAAACCAAGAGGATGACGAAGAAGCTGCCGGAACCCTAGTATGGGTTCCTGTTTCTTCAGATCTGGTGCCGAATAGAGAAGTTACGAGCGAAAACCTACCGGTTTTTCTGCGGGAGAAGGTGGGGCCCACCTGCGGAGTTCGGTAGACGCCGTGTTTCTGCCACGTGTCGCTTTCGTCGTCAGTGTCGACGGATCGGCGGCAGATGTAGGGCGAAACGGAGCGAGGGAAGTTGAGCGGTGGTGGGTCAGATTTCCGGCAGTCTTCTACCGGTGGCTGGGACTCTCTGGCTTGGGCGGCGATCAAAGCCAATAGCCGTTCGCGGAGACACGTGGCGCACACTCCGACGCCCTGTTCCCAGGGGTGTCTCTTACACCTCATTCCCTCGTTCTCATTACTTCTTCAGTTCTTCAGCAAAAGAGAGAGAGAGAGAGAGAGAGAGAGTTTGGGGTCGGTTTATAATATTTGTGTTCTGGTTGGGTTTGGTTTTGCTTATTTAATGGTGTTATGGAGGGTCAAAGCACTGAAGGTTTATTTATTTGGCATCTAACACGCGGTTCGTATGGAGACCTCCGCTTTGCCATTTACTTATGATCGGCGACTGTGGACTTGGCTAAAGTACGCTCTTCGTTGACGAGAGCACCCACTCTCGGGGCGTAATATACCCTTTCACTAACATACGCCCGTACTTGGTAACGGTATACACTTGTACGGTCTTACCATCTTTTATTGAGAGTAGGGTATCTCTATTCGCACTTACAAGATTACAGAGTTTGACCGTTTGAGCGATTAGAATTTGGTGATGAAGATCGTATTTCATTCCAATCTTGAGACTATAAGTTTATCATGTCCGTAGGATTTTAGAACACCTGACATATATCTCAAAAATAGTCCTAAAATCATGTATGAGTGTAAAGTGTATCATGTGATTTTAGGTCCGTGTTTTTAGAATTTGTGTCACGTGATTTCCCACATGCGAGCCTTCAGTAATCTCGAAGGCACAAATGTAGGCACCCTTTTGGTCAACGAAATGACTAGTTGCACACGAGAATTGCTTTGTTGCACATAATTAAAAAGAAAGGCTATATTTTTGAAACTTGTGAGATGTGGAACACCATATATGTCGTTTGATTTGAATTGTGATGTAAAGATCTATCATTCCAAAGTTTGGCATCAAACATGATCTCTCTCATCTATTTAAATACAATGAACCATTGAATCAACGGTGGGCTTTGACTGTGATGATTTGGATGGTAGAGATCGTGTTTTGCGTCAATCTTTGACACCAAAGATCTTTACATCATACCTTCAAATCAAATGGCTTAAATGGTGTTTCACATGACACGGGTCCCAAAAATATCAAGTCTTTCATTTTAAACTATGTACAATACAAATCATGTGTGCAAGTACTCATCACCACCAAAATTGAGGTTACCTCCACCCCAGAAAAGATCACAATGCTTAGATCTAATGATTCAAAAATCTTATCTATAAAATATGTACACTTATTCAAATTGGTCCAATCGCTTTTAAAATGAGTAGCTAAAATAAAATTATATATTTTTGTATGGTAACCATTCATTTTGAAGATTTTTGACTGCTATCAGTCAATTGTAGAAATATTTTGTTAATATCATTTATAATCCATAAGATTTAAGCATCATGATCTTCGCATTAAATATGCTAAAAAGATAGGCTTCATTTTGAGTGAGAGAGCAACTCTTACTCTATACCAAGGATCAAAATTTAGGGTTTCATTTCGGTTTCGGATGGGACCGAGACTGAAAATTTGAACTGAAATTTCGGTCCAAATTATCGTTTCAGTGAGGACCGAAACCGATAATTTGGACCGAAATGTCAGTCATTTCGGCTGAAATTTTGATCCTTGCTCTATATCATTCGGCAATTAGTTAGAAAGACCGCTCCAACACGTGTGTTGGCATGTTGAAGTTTAGTCTCATATCGGGTATTCATAGTCTTGCCTCTCCTCTCATAAGATTCTGACCCCTTCCACTAATGACCAATTGGTTTTGAGATAGATGGTCAGATTTATCACTTATCCTACGTGTTAGTCATGGCTTGACTAGTTTAGTTGCTCGAAAATATTGATTTTTGGTTTGGTTAGACATGAATAGAAACCAAATCGAAATGAATGAATTCTGTTTTGGTTCGAATTTTTTGAACTTCCCAAACTGAACCCGAAAATTGTTTTGATTCGGTTCCCTTTTTTTATTTAAACATTTTGTTGGTTTTCGTTTTTTTTTTTCCCCCATTTTTTCAGTTTTCTAATCTCATCTAATCGGTTTTTAATTGCCACCACCCAAAATCGAAACTAAACAAGATGAGAATCGGTTCGATATGGTTTCAAGTTGGTATCTATCATGTTTGGACTAGTTTGATTTGGCCGAGCTTTCGGTCAAGTTTGGGTTTCAGTTTAAAACTTAACTTAATAGAAAGGCGTATGTAAAGGGCTTTTTTTCAAATAAAAAAATTAAATTAGATAAGTTTCCGAAAAAAAATTAAAATACAACTAAAGTGGGATTAGGGTGTGAGTAGGGGCTTACCTAATTTGCTCAAACACAGCAAATCACAAAGCAAACCGGGTAACAAGCGTATTCAGAATGTGGTTCAATTCAGTTGAGGGCAAATTTTCATCTAATTTTTTTAAGATAGGAGAATGTTCCAGAATAACTTAGGGTTTGTTTGATAGCAGAAAAAATTCAAAGAAAAAATAAAATCAATTTCCTGTAAATTTTCAGTGAAAAAGGAATTTGTTGTTTGACTTGGCTGTTTAATAAATGATTTATGTTGGAAATTAATTTCTCTTGTTGGATTCGACTGACTGAAAAAAGGGCTTTTTTTCCATACGATAAAACTCTTGCTCCTATTGAGAAAGGGTATTTTTATATTAATTTTAAAATTAAAAAAAAACTTATAGTCAGGGACAGAGCGAGGGGAGAGCCCGCTGGGGCCATAGCCCCGCCAACCCCTAAAAAAGAGATATTTCATAAAGACCTACCAGCCAAGCTCCCATCCTTAGTTCATATGGCCCCTGAACGCCTCCCTCCCTCCCTCTGTTGCAAACAGGTCACACGGCGGCGGTGCCTGCCAATTCGCGAACCACGGCACCGAAATATTGGCAAAATTTCGATAATTTTTACTAAGATATCAAAATTTCAAGATTTCAGTGCTTTTTCAATGGTTCTTTTCCGCAATCTACACCCCCATGGCCTGCTAATTTTAACTTAAAAATTATGAGATAATGGTTGCTGACTGACATTAAATAAATCAAGATGATGTTTAACGGATCTTACACCATTAATGTTTAACTTTTTATCTCACCATTGAAGTGAGTTTTATTATTATGTTGTATGGCACACATTTTATCAATCTAAATAGTCTAAGTGGCAATCCATCATTGGTAAATGTCTCAGCCTAAGAAAACTATGGCTATAAGTGGATGTGAACCATCCGATTGATGAATTTTAATATTAGCCATTAAAACTAGAAAATGATCGTTGCTATCATAGTCAAGATATCAGATGGTATAAACCTCCCTAAAATATGATTTTTGAGCCCTATCGCACTTCAATCTAAGATCTCATTTTGACAATATGGATCACCCACATCTCAAACCGGTGGAGGTGTAAGATCATTTAAACACCATGTTGGTATTTAAATGACGGGCAGAGAGTCAATCCCAAAAGTTAAAGGTACCTTATTTGCAATCCAAGATTCTTTCTTCTCAACTTGGTCTTCACATAGTTAAATCATTGACTGCTTAATTAGACGATGGTGATCTCCATTTGTCCCGATATTTGAACCATTAGATCTTAAGTTTGTGGGCTTCTGATGGCAATAATATGATCGTCTGATGGTAATAATATAATGAGAACCACTCCCCTTACCGCCATTTAGACACTAAAGTGGTGTTTAAATGATCGTTACCATCAAATGGTTCAAGATTTGGGTTATCCATACAGTTGAGGTGACGATGATCATAGGTTGAAGGGCAATGTGCTAAAAAATCACATTTATTTGGAGTTTGACTCCTCTATCTTGACACATTCTTTTCATTTTTGGGTCCCCTCCCAAAAAAGTTATTGGCTCCGTCCCTCCGTATAGTGTTGGTGAGAAACTTAATTAGAGGCGACTGAAAGGTTGAATTAGTACAGGAAAATTGAGCTTATGTCCCCACGTACTTCTATTTCCATATGCTTATAATGTTCGGAAAGAAATTGACTTCTTTTCCACCAATATTTAGCATTTCTAAGTTATTACAAAGAGGCCTTAATCAACATTTTTCAATAGAGACTAAACCAAAAAGTTTTAAAGATTTTACATGAGCATTTAATGTTTTCTTTAGGATTTTTATTTTCCCAATATTAATGTCTTATTAAAGTCTTAAGGCTCTGACTAGCATTCTCTCTAAGTTATTATATCTCAATTTTCTTATGTGGTCTCCAAACGGTTAGATAAGGCTGTGATGAAACTTTTGATGCTTTATGTGCTCATAGGGTTTATGGCAAGCTAGAGGAGTAAGTGACCTCTATACCGCAAGGTGTCAACTTAAGTAATGGTATTGAGTATCGTTCTAAGGAGGACTGATACGAGTTGACTGATACGAGTTGACCGATACATACCGGCCAAAACCCAGATGACTCGGTGAATTGTAAAAAAAGAAAATAATAATAATAACATTGGGAGGTATCGGCCGATACGGGTTCCATATCAACCGATACCCGATACGTATCGGTCGATACAAGCCTATGTCGGCCGATACCGATACCTAAATCCGAGTTGATAACTGATACGTATCTGTTTGCTGAAAAAATGATACGTATCGGTATTAGCCAATTTTTAATACCTTACTATGTTGACAAATTAACTCCCTAGTTCCCTAACCATCAAGAATACTAGGTAGTAAGTTCAAGTTTCTTTAATTAAATTGATTAAAGCTCTTCTAACCACATCGAGAAACGTTAGATCTACTATAGTTCGAACAAACTTGTAACTTAGTAGAAAAAATACTGTATAGTCACAACTATCCATCAAGATGAAGGCTTCCATTTTGAAGCTTTTGCTCTAGTTTATAGTTTATGATTGATTCCCCTATGGGGGTGTTTGGATACAATGAATACAAGGTAAAATGTGGTATGGTAAAATATTTTATTATGGATTCAGCTATTTAGGTATTTTTAAGGGTGATAAATATATTATTTCTATTTATCATAAAACCCTAAAACATATTACGACCTTTCCCCTCGAGAATAAAGGAGAAAAGTAATATTCATGCATATTACTCCATATTCCTACGAGTTAGGAATACAAGGTAAAAAGTGGTAAAATTTCAACAATTTTGCCACATTTACCAAGTTTTATCGAAGGTATAAAAAATCAGACGATAGCGATACCTATCGGTCCTCCAACTCAATATTAATATTGGTATCGATTATGTATCAGTTTGAGCCAAGACATGTATTTTTTTTAACTTTTTTTTTAAAGTGTCAATCTATATCAGTATCGGCCGAAAGCCGATTGCCGATACGGATACTGATATCGAGTTTGACACCTTGGTTCCATCCAAACAGACAAATGATATCGGTAGACAAAGAAGTTCTCTCTACTGAGCCCTACCCATTCATATATGCAGTGAGTGGGCATTGAGGCATGCACCGATTTTCGAAACCTAAATACATGCACAACCCCCAAGATGTTGGCTCAATGCTTAGAACGACTGTCCAATGAGCCATCGGCTCATTGTAGACAAATTTATAGAAAAAACAAATGCTTCTTAATTTAGACAAAAAACTTTATTAAAAAAAAAAAGCAAATGAACTATGGTCATAGCATTTTATGTCACAGCCAATGACCCGAACAATTTTCTTTATTTAGTTTGTAGAGGGGTGGTGTTACCATCACACCACTTTATATTACAGCCACCCCACTTAGTCAAAGTGAAAAATGTGGACTGTTTTGAATTGATCTTTAGATCATGAGCCTGCCATCACATGGACATATGTTGATTACACATGACACACATCTCAAAATGTGAATATGATCATAGTGTACAGTCAAAATTGATTCACGTTCACTTTTCGGGATATATGACATATGAAATCAACATCTGACCGTTTGATATAGGAGTGTGATATCAAGATCTATCGTATAGAAGATAGGGGCGAAAAATGATCTTCATCATTTAACTTTAAGCAGTCAACAAACTTTTACTGTTTTAAGTGAGGTGGTTATAATATAAAGTGGTGTGGCAGTAGCACCACTTTTATTTAATACGTTGGCAATTTCTTGGAGGAATGTGTCTACAATGAGCCAACAGCTCATTGTTAAGTCCGTTCAGTTGTGCAGTGAATAGACCTGAAAATATAGTCCAAGGATCAAAATTTTGGTTTCGGGCTTGACCGAAATCGAAAATTTGAACCAAAAATTTAGCCGAAAACCAAAAATTTGGCCGAAATTTTGGGTCCCATACAAATTTGGACCGAAATTTCGGCCGAAATTTTGATCCTTGATACAGACTTTAAAGAGCTTAGAATTCCATGAACGGTCAATGATGCATCTCCTATGAGCAAGTCTTTTGGGAAATTAAACAGTCCACCGGGATGCAAGTTCGAGTACCCAGTTTTCTATTTGGTTCAGCCAAAATGGAAACCGAATCGAAATGAGTTTTACTTTTGATCTATTTTTTACTTTATTTTTGAAACCCTAAAACCAGGCTGAAACCCAAAAGTTTTGGAGTTTTTCATTTTGGTTCAGGTTCGTTTGTTATTCCTTTGTATTTTTAAGCTATTTTTTTGGTTTTTTTTAGTTTTTTTCGATTTTATTCGGTTCTCTAATTCTACCTATTCAATTTGTGCCACCCAGAACCGAACTGAACTGGGAATAGTTTGGTTCAGTCCAAAGCAGTCTTCGAACCGATTCGTTTCACTCATTGTTCGGATTTGGGTTTTAGGTTTCGGGTTTGGGATATCCCTCAATATACAATATTTATGTTCCCTAATGTCTTTGTTCTTTTTTCTTTGTTGGAAGTTTGAAGAAAAAATGGCATTTGAAAAGTAGGCATTTAATACTCTTCTTATTCTATCTGTGGCAGCGGGGCAGCCGACGTTGCTATGTCTCTTCTCGGTAGGAGGAATAATAAATAATCGGCTGATCGGTCGGATTTTTTTCTTAAGGACAAAAGTGTCCCTACAAGGTCACAAGTTCAATGGGACAAATGTTTTTTCCAAAAAAATATTCAGTGTGAAACGCATGTATCTAAAATTTGCACTAATTTTTCAAAATTGGATCGGATGTTGAAGCGGCGAGGCATTGGTTGGGTTAGACTGGGTTGCACTGGATCGGTTTTTAAAAAAAATTACTTTAAATAAATATATAGGAGCGAGTTAAGTCCTCCAAGATGCACGTGGAGCTCATTTTAAGGATGTGTTGTTTAGATTTATTTTAAAAGAAATAGTTTCAAAACTATATTTTTAAAATACAAGTTAAACTTGGATTGGTTTCAGCGATTCAAATTTTATTGCTAAAAAAATATATAATAAAGATGAGTTTTCAAAAAAACATTCTTCAAAGATGATCTAAGCAGGACACCTATTCTCCATATGGCAACAAAATACTGTTACCAGTGCCACATAGAATTCCATGTAGGATTTAGGAGACTGAAATCTGTTAAAGTACCTTTTTTATGTCAAGGATTGACTTGCACAGTGAACGGTCCATGAACCTGACCTAATATCAACTCTTATAGTATTAAATATTATTATAATCTAGTTATGTAATGAGCAAAATCAACACTTATAGTATTAAATATTATTATAACCTAGTTATGTGACGAGCACAATGTAATGCATGTGGCATTGTTTTCAACCATAGTGACCCAAACACCATTTTTTTATTTTTTTATTATATATATATATATATATAATGCAAAAGAAACGTTTTTTTTTTGCAAAAAAAAATTATTTATCCCATCTAAAATTTCATGTTTCGTTATAATATATTTTAAATTTTTATAACTATTAATTTTTTTATTCTTATAATTTTCCTACTTTTTTCCGAAATTACCAAATGTATCATTTTTCCATATAATTTTAGAGCCATTTTATTCTCTTCCTGCCACTCCCTACATTTTTAGATCGACCTTTAAATCATTTGACAAATATGAAGGAAGCACTTTACGCGTTTATCTTAAATATGACTTGTGAACTAAGTCATGTGGCAGTCAAATGTCGTCATCTGATTCGATGGTTGACTACTTGAAATTAAGGATATGATAGAGATCAAGGTTCGAGTCATTGTTCTTTTGCTCGAAAGATCTTTACCTCATGACCTTCATATTAGGCGATTTACACTAGATGTTACCCGCGTAACTATTTAAGGTGTTGTAATTAGGTAACTCGAACTGAGTGCTAGCGTTTACCCTAGTTTTAAATATAGGCCGAAATGTATCTGGTAAGTCCATATCGGATACATATCATCCGATACACACTCCCAATTCTATAAGGGGTCAAATATCGGCCCAATATAAGGCCATATTGGCCGATATGAATCACATAAAATATCAAAACTACCCTTTTTATAAATATATATATAATCTTAGAGAAAAATAAAAAATACTTAAATATCGCTGAATTTGATTGATGCTTATCGGCGTAGGACCCAATCGATATACCAATATATATCTTACTTTAAATCCCTGGTCCTGACACTTGTTGATCTCCTCAAAAAATGATCGAGCCTTAAGAAGAGCTTATGAGAAGGCATTAGTAAAAATATACTGTTGACTTTTAACTTATTTGGGGAGCCCCACGATAATCAGAAGTAGATCGACCGTAGTCGAGTACCTAATACCAGCTGTTATTAAACTTGGATCCATAATCCAAACCAATGTGTTAAGGTCTATATTCATTATTTGCACACAAGAAATTTACCCTTGCACATAGTTTATAAGAAAATCTTGATATTTTAGAAACTTATGTCCTGAAAAAACACTATCAAAGGTGTCTAATTTGAAGGCCATATCTAAAATTCGTACTTGCAAAAGTTTTGCATGCTGCACGACCTTTATCACATGATTCAATATGGTCAATTGTTGAAGTAGATAATATCCTTTAACTACATTGAATCATTTGATAATTATCGTGTTTCATGCCAAGCTTTTGCACATAATAACTTTAGATCATGGCCTTCACATGGAAGGGATAATAGTAATCAATTTGGGATTCTTAAATAAGTGGGTAACAAGAAAAATTGGGAAACTTTTGCAAATGGTTGGAGAGTTAGAGAAAAAAGTCTAGAAAGAAGTGAGAAATATTTTTAAAAATAAGAAAAGAGTATGGAAAATTTTGAAAATATTAAAAAACACATGAATTAATTGTGATTTATTCAGAAAATTCACGAAATTTTCAGAAGAAAATATGAATAGCTTTTTTTTATTGAAAAGTCACAATTAATATGAGATTTATTCATTTTATAAAAAAGTCACATTTTATTTGTGGCTTGTTCAAAAAGTTTAGATAAAACATGCAACCTCAAGGTTGTCGTGGACCTTCCATTTGTAGACATTGTGGGCTTACATTTTGAACCCATGAGCTTAAAAGTTGAAACACTTACTTTAAGGGACAATGAAACTCGACCTGATCTATTTACATCGAAAGGGGCCATGGTTTAGATTAGGTTGAGAATAAAGATTTCAAATTTGGAACATTTTTTATATTCGATCAAAAAGTCTTCAAATGGATAGCTAAACAATATAGAGGGAATGGTGCATATTGACTACTTTAAATATGATGATGGAGATTGTTTTTCGTTCCAATCTTTCACACATTGGATCTTGAGACCCTGATCGTAACATTAGACAGTCATATTTTGAGTCAGTGTGACAAACATCCAAAAAAGTGACCTAAAAATAATTTGATATACATCACACTCAAATGTGATTTTTAGGTCACTTTTAAGGTAGTGTGCCACAAGAAAATAAAATGGTCCGTTTGATGGTATGAGCATAGTCTCAAGATCCATTGTCTGGAAGATTGAGATAAAAAATGTTCTCCATCGTCTAACTCAAAACCGTCAATAGTTTTCAATGTTACAAAGTAATTCGAGAAGTGCAAATAGAGCTACTCTATCAAATATTATAACGATTTTATAACACCACCTCTCCCGTGGCTACTTTGGTTAAGATTGAACCCCTGAAATTGGAGGTAAAAGGATTAAATGATGGTAGTGGTGAAGATGGAAAAAAGAAGAAAGAGGTATTCTAAAATACATTTTCACATGTCAGATTTTGATAAAGACAACAATAAGAGCGTTAAAGAGTCTCCTTTTAGCACCAAATCATTGTTATCAAAACTAATTGAATTTCGAATTTGTTAAAATTGGAGTCTTGCAACTTGTTTGGTTTGGCTTGGTATCAAAACTAATTTAATTTCGAATTTGTTAAAATTGGAGTCTTGCAGGTTGTTTGGCTTGGTATCAAAAGTTCAAAACAAACGAAATTTCAAATTTGTTAAAATTGGAGTCTTGCAGCTTGTTTGGCTTATGTCATGATTATTGTTTTTTGCTTTAATTTTTTTTAAAATATTAAAAATATTGTTGGTCAATTGATTTTAACTGTTGGATTATCTTCCATCTGCATTTAGATTGTAACAACATAATCACAGTAGTTCGATCTCAATCATTTGTTGTCACGATCCGAATCTCATCCTGAGGGCCTAGAATTTCGAGTTATGACCTGTACGCATCTTAGATACGTTAAGCCAAGGATTAAAATTTCGGGTTTCATTTCGGTTTCGGAAGGGACCGAAATAAAAAATTTGGATCGAAATTTCGGCTGATAATTTCAATCCCATACAAAAATATGACTGAAATTTTGGTCCAAATTATCGTTTCGGTGAGGATCAAAATCGATAATTTGGACCTAAATTTCGGTCATTTCGGCCGAAATTTTGATCCTTACGCTAAGCGGACATGCATATAATCAAAGTTATCACGCAAATCTGGTTCCATAAAATCTGTGAAAGCCAACAAATAAAGGTGAAATATAAAAGTAGTCATAAATAACTAAATAAATGTGAAAATCCAAGTAAACTAACAATAAAAAGGAAATAAAAGTCGGAAACAAATCCGATAAGAGAAATCATAGAGTCAACAAAAATAATATAAAACGAAACTCAGTGCCGAGTTTACAACTATCAATAATCGGCGCTCGGATCAAAATCAGCACCAAAGTCCTCCTGATCACCAGCGGCATCGCCCTCCCAATGCTCCTGATACTCAACGTCCATGGGATCAATGAAATCAGCACTACTAGGATCAAAATTGCTAACGTCCACTCCATCGATATAATCAATCACCTGCTGATGTTTGATTTTCCTGTGATGAGTTTATAAAGTCACGTAAACTCAGTAGATATATCACTAATCCACCTCATACTACTTAGGTGCATTGTGGGTGCTTCATGTGAGTGATAATAATAATATATCAATGAAATCAGAAAAAGAAAAGACAATCATATACATATCGTAGAGCTCATATTATAAAATAAATGTAGGATCATGATCTAGACACTCACATCCTAACGTATCTCACCATATCTCATAATATAACATATCTTATTATTCTCGCACATGCATTTGTACCTCGTATAAGTGTAACTAACATATTTCTAAATTTTAAACGACCTGTGTCAGAGTCGATACTCGAACATACCATGTGAGGGTCACCCCAGTAGCTTACCACCATGTTATAATATCCTCTATAATATACTCATACTCCTCATCCAGCCTAATAGGGAGACATATAGCCAAACGTAACTCATAAAATACTCATACCATCTCTCAGAGACCCATCTTAATTATAAGACATTGTTGCCCTTACGATGACTATGCAAGGGACGACACATACAAACTTAAGGTCTTATTCTTTTGCTGGCCTACACAACGGTGTCTTATTATCATACTCATAACAGATCTTATCTTAACATACTTATAACATAATATATTCTTACCACTTTTAGGACGAGCTATAGTAGGATAATTTCACTAAATTATATTTTCCGAAAAAAAGGTTTCATAGTAATATGGATATGCTTCGTGTGATAGTAAAAATGCCTCTCTATCATAGAGATTCTAAACTATCATAGAGAGATTGCATTCGTACATGGACGTTTACATTTCGAGTTTTACGTGACCGTAAAGGAATCTCAATACAACTAAAGCCAATGGCCCGAATCTCATATCATAACTCATATTTTATCCTATCATATTAAAACTCATGCATATGTCACCATATATGAGATTAAATTAAATTCGTACTCACCTTACTCATCATGATTTCTCATACCACCATGAGTTATAAGGTATTCTTTCCTTCGATACCATCTCAGCGAATTACCACGCTCAAGCGTAAACATGATCTTATACACTTGCGTATATATGACTTATCATGTTCATAACTCATATATCATGATCAAAATAGAAGCGTAGAACTATCAAACTTACAATAAAAGTTTACATTCAAATTTCGCTATGTTTATACATATATTTATTTACATATCATCCCAATACAATTATAGAATAAGGTAGTCATTAGTGTGATTTCGAGAGTGTGGAGGTCAGAGTTCGATTCTCATAAGATATCGAATATTTAATTTTTCACGCTATCGAGCAGGTCGTGTTAAAGCGATAAAATTTATATATATATATATATATATATATATAAAACTATAATTTAATACATAAATAGAAAGATATTGTAATTTAAAGTGAGGTAACTCATGACTATCGATCGAAACCTACTTGTGATTAATAAGTATTAAGGTTCTGGTTGTGACATAGTGAAATTATAAAGTAACAATTTGCGGTATGTTCGACTTTAGAATCGATCGATCAAAATTATAATAAATATGTCATTCAATTCGGGTCCAAAGCGATTGAAAAATCTTATTTAAGATATAATATACACAAAAAAATTTGTTATGAAAATCAGAATATCACATTAAATTTATATAGTTTGGATCATTCAAAATTGATCTATTTTGACCTCTAAAATATCGAATTCGTGAAATAACTATTTCATACAAAGTTGTAAAATTTGTTGTCTTCTTTTCAATGTCGTAAGAATCGCGTCAATCCGAGGTCGGAGTAAAAAGTTATGACAAAAATACAGAGACCAAGACATCAATAGTCGTGCGCTCGAGCTCGTGGCCGCGATTTCAGACCCAAAAGTTCATAATGATACAATCCCAATACATTTTAGAATAGATTTGTATCTGTTAAACCTTTTAAAATGTAAAATTTGATCCTAAATCAATTAGCGTCTTTCATACTAAGTCTTAGGAGTTCATGTTCATTATCGCATCAACCTCATAGATTCGAAATAAGACCTAAAAATAATAAGAAAATAAATAGAATAAAATTATAGTTAGAGTTAGTCATGTTCTTCCTTTAAATAAAATAAGAACATAATTTAGATTTTAGGGCCCAATAGAAAAATAAAATATTAATAATCAAACAAATGGATTATTTGAAAAGAAAAATAAAATAACTTTAATAGAAAAATAAAATACTAAATATGCAAATTTATAATCCTTAAAAATATTTATGTTTAATTAATATGTAGATTTAAGAGGAAGATAAAATATTAAATATGCAAACTTAATAAAAAATAAAATATTAAATATGTATATCTAAAATAAAATAAAATAATAAATATAAAGACGTAATAAAAAATAATAATAATAATAAAATATTTAATAGGCAGACCTAATAGAAAAATAAAATATTAAATAGTCAAACAAAGATATTATCTGAAAAGAGAAACAAAAAATAAATCGACCTATAAAATATACAACTTTAAGGGAAAGTATGATATTAAATATGTTAGTTTATCAAAATTAATGGATATTAAGGTTTAAATAAAAATTTTAGCCCGTCGATGTGCGATCGATTGTATCCTACGCGACAAGATCTGATAAGAACAAGATGGATTGATGGGTATCCACCTTTTGAAGCGTGAATGATACGACGATTAGGTTGAAAAGATCAACGTTCTACGAGATGTCCCATCCTAAATTTCTTCTACTTCCTCATCCTTGATTTTAATGGTGGAAATAAATCACGGTGGTTCTTGCGAAAGAACGCACAAAAGGTTCTTAGGGAAGAGATTAAAGAAATTGAGAAGAGATAGGTTGAATAAAAAATATTGCGACGACTAAGATTTCTTAAGAAGAAAAGAAAAGAATAAGAGACAACTAGAGTTTTTTAAGAATATTAGAATAAGAAAAAAAAATAGGGTTATATACTTAAATAATGTTTTTCAAAATAGAGTAGGTTCCGGTGTAAAGCGCTACCACCAAATATAGTGCAAACACACATCTAACACTACAAAAAAAGTTAAGAAAATCCGAGTCGTTGCATTTGTAGTATGGAAGGTTAACATTTTTTTTTAATATAAGTAAGTGACAAGTTAACAGTCAACCATTAGACCATATACGATCGACTTTAGGATCATGATGATAAAATTAGTGACTTGATTTCGACAATTAGATCATAATGATCGATCGTTGAATCATAGAATATCAAGCATGGCCATTGGATTATGTATGATCTTGAATGAACTATGAATGCTTGTGGCATCATGTTGATACAAGCATAGTGTGACCTTATTCAAGTTTGGGAAAGAAATCAGCAACCAAATTCTTTTAGGGCCTGTTTGGATAAAAACACGAGAAATGTAGGAAAGTAGAATAATAGTCTTATATTTTTCGATTGATAACTAAGTTGTAAGAAATCATGGGATTACTTTGTTTCCCTTTGTTTTTCATCGTTTGGATAACCACATTGTTAGCTGAAAAAATGCAGGATTAACCAAATCTTATGTTTGGGTACATATGCAAAAAATTGTAAGAAAATAATATATCCTAACAAAAAAATAGCCATAATACCACAAAGATCATCCAAACTAAAAAACAATTGCAATATCATAAAAATGATTCACAAAAATGACCAAAAAATTATATATGTATTAAGTTTTTTTTTGTTCTTTATATATCTTAGTGAATTGTTCTAGTGGTTGATTTAGTGTTTTGTGAATGTTAGGTTCCAAGTTTAAATCTTGTTATATGCAATTAATTGCTTATTTTTTAAAATTAATTATACTAGAGCATATGTGAAGAAATATTTGTTATGAAAATAAATACCATAAAAAGGATTGTTTGAAGATTTTTGATAATTTTTTGTGGTCAATATAATTTTGGATGGATAAGAATCCACTAATATAAATTAAGACCTTTAAAGCTTATTAACAAATTTTTAGAAAATTTTTGTGGTTAATTAATCACCCAAGTCATAACATGGCTCTGCCTTCGATTTTTGAGAATGTGCGACATATGGAATCAATATTTGGCCATCTGATAGGGGAACAATGATCTTAAGATCTATCATGAGGAAGATTTAATCTCCATCGTCTGATTCAAATCAGTCAATGATTTTCGTCCGCGAAAAAATTGTGTGATATTACTAATAAACAGGTGAGAAGAGTCGTACCCTTATGTTTTCTTCTCCACTCTTATCTTTCTGAGGTTTTGGCAAATTGAATGCCGAGGGGTACCCTTGAACTCTTAAGTGGGAAATGAGCGTAAAAAATTGTATTTTGTATTCTAACCCTTAAACCTTTCCAAACAACATAAAATTACGGAAAATATAATATGAATCTAAGTATTCCTCTTTTTTCTCATATCAAAATAGGCTTAGAAAAATTTGAAAAACCTGAGAATAATAGAAAAACTTCAGGAAAGCTACAACATATTGATAAATATGTTAATGAAAAAACTTAAAAGGTTCGGAAAATTCACATTTTATTAATAAAATTTTCATATTTTTTTTTAAAGTCACAATTTAATTGGGAAATCGCAAGTTTTATAAAAGTCGGCTAATTTCGTCACACAGGATACGAGGACATCTCAAATTGATTAATAGGTTTTCCATGAGCAATGATTAGGTCCAATTGGTTGAGCTTAATTTCGTATTGAATTTGAAGTCATTGGATACGAGAGAATCTTGATTATATGTTGACTAATGTCATCCTGTAAAAGAAGAATATGGAGAAGTCAAGATTTTCTCTTATCCAATGCCTCGAAATCTGTTTAAACAGGAAATCAGCCCTACCTCTATATTAATAGATTCAACACACCATAGAAAATGGGCTGCCCCATACCTGACCCGATATTTTACCTGGTCGGGTATATAAACTTGACCTGTTGGGTTAGATGGGGCATGAGACATCCAACCCGACCTGTTGGGTTCACCGATTACCCGCTCTCATGCATGCATATGCCAATGGGGCTAAAAGGTAAAAAAATCATGCTCAATGTCACCACCTATGAGCTAGCGAAGGCCACAATATTATGATGCCAGTTCAATTTATATGAAGACCCAGTGCATGGCCTTAGGGATCTCAGCATGCCGGGCTTGGGCTTGACCCGACCCAACCAGGTTGGCCAGGTATGACCTAAGATAGTTAAGGTTGATACATAAATGGGCTGGCCTGGCCCGGTCCGCTTAGCAAGCCATTTCGGAAATGAGCTAGTTCCAAAAGCCAGCCCATTTAAGCCTGACCCATACCCAACCTGGAGCGTTCAAATGAGTTCTTTTATATATAAATTGTCACAGCTCGGCCCAAGCCAGATATAAATTAAGGTAAGTAGTTCCAACTCATAAATGGGTTGGCCTGCCTCGGCCTGATTAGTAATCGGGTTAGGTATAGGTTCGAACCCAATTACAATCTGCCTGTGTGCGGCCCGGCCCATGGAGACCCTACATGGCTTACCTGTAACCTGTTGTCTTCAGCGAGTAGCAGGGTAGAATCTTCTGGAAGAAGAGTTTGTCACTGTCATTTGAATTAGATTTTGGAAGCTTTTCCCCCAGCTTTATGATACCAAATGCAACATCCGATGCCGTAAACGGCTAAAAAAGTCAACGGCTAAAGATTGTGGCGCCGTACTACTTTTTTAGCCAGGACCCATCCTACGTGGCGCATGATATGCCGTATGCGGGTGGATGGCCCGTGCACCGACCCAAACTCTTCTGAGAGATTGGCAGTGTTTTCTTTAAATATTTAATTATTTATGTGACTTTTTTATCTAAGACAAATTTGTTTATTGAACAACTTTGTTTGTTGAACTATTGTTTTGTTGTTTGGGTAACCTATAGGCTCTCCGATGACTAATAAGTTTGTTGTTTATCTCAACTTTTGAGACTTTCTAACGACTTAATTTGTTTAGTGTTTGATGGTGGGGAAGAGATGGTGAATCAGTGGGGGAGCCACATAGGGTAGTGTGGGGCTGCAGCCCTCATTTAACTAGTGAAAATGTATAAAATAGGCTTCTTATACAGCGTTTTGTTATGTACAAGCCCTCAAATCTATAGTAAAACACTTATCAACATCCGTCAATCATTGCTAGCCTCCACTATAAGAAAATTCGGGCTTCGCCCCTAATGGGGATGGTCGTAATGGAGAAGATGGTGGTAGAGTTAGGGTTGTGTGGTAGTAGTAGTGGTGTCAGAGGAGGAGGAGGTGGTGCGGCGTCAGTCAAGGTATCAAATATTGGTCGATATCGATATGTATCTATTTTTTGGCAAACCAATACGTATCAGCTATCAATTCGGGTATCGGTATTTGTATCGGTCGATGCATATCAGGTATCAGCCAATACGGAATTCGTATCGGCTGATACTTCCCTTTAAAAAAAAAAAAAACTCCGATATAACTTGGTATCGGCCGATTAATGTTAGTCCTCCATGAACCGATACCCGAATTGATACCTTGGCATCAGTGTTGGTGGAGGAGGAGGATATGGGATGGTGGCAGTGTGGAGATGTTGTGGTGGTAGTGGTTGTTGTGGAGTGGTGATAGTGGTAAGGCATAAGAGATTGTGGTGGTCGCGATGGTGGTGAGGCGAAGGAGGTTAGATTGGTCGCGACGGTTGTGAGGGATGGTCACACTAGTTGTGGTGGTAGAAGTGACGCCGGTGACAATGCTAATAGTATTGATTGTGTTGTTGATTTGGTAGATGTGAGGTGAAATTTTAGCTCCCATTTGTTTGTCATTAAAACTGGGAGCTAAAACTTGCACATGAAGTGACACATAATTTTTATTTTTATTTTTTTGAGAAAGAAGTGACACATAATTAAGAAGAAATAATTTGTTATTTTTAAGATTTGTGCCTTGTGAAACACCATATTTTTTTTCTAATAATATCGGTATTTGGGCCTCTTAGAGGACCCGCCTAATCCTAAGGGCACATGTGCACCCCAAATTTAGCATATGCTGGGTCAGCACAGGATATAAATCCCTAGGGTGGCCTCAAGGGAGAGAGGAGATTCAAAACTCAGGTCTCCTGCTTTTGAAAGCGTTGTGAAACACTATGTAAGTCGATTAATTTGAAGATTATGATGTAAAGATTATGATTTCTATCATCTGATTTGTCAAAGTCAGCCATTAAATTAGATGACAACCTTTGACTGTATTAAATCAGATGATAGAGATCCCTTTCCATGTCAATCTTTAGCCTCAAAGATCTTTCCATCATATTTTTTAAGTTAAATGGATTAAATGATGTTATTCCAAAAATAAAGAAGTATATTCTTTTAGAGTTAGTCCACAATGTGTGTCTATCAATAATATGCATTAAAGCAATCTACACATCTGGATGACTATGTGACATTCACGGATTTCCATGCATTTCGCACAAATGCAAGATTGTAAGTCAAAATCTAAATGATTTTTTTTTTTTTTTTTTTTTCTCTCATAGGGAAATTTCTACTGAGGAAAAACAAAAATCTTTAGCTTTTTAAATCATAGATGCAAACGGCTCTTTTTTATTTATTTATATTATAGTCTTATAGATGCAAACGGCTCTTAAAAGTCATTATCCAAGAATGAAACAGTGATCTACGACACAGAGAGAATCGACAACCCATATGTCAACGGATGGACGGTGGGATTTGTACACAAGGAATAGTCGGTGAAATTGACTATGGATTTCCTCTATTAGGTGAAGATTCTGCAGGTTACACAACTTGAGCCATCAATGGCCCACCCTAAATATATTATGAATTTTGAAAAAACTTGAAGGATAATAAAAGCTAATATGCATTTAATTTTTGTCACAAAAATTCTCCGAAATTAATCAATATGTGTTGAGCTGTGTCTTGAGTTCTATTGTTTGCAAGGTATTAAAATCAGTAACGGACTCAGGTATTGGTCATTTAAAAAAATAAAATTAAATTAAAAGTCTTCGTCAAAACTAAGACGTATGGGCTGAAACCCGATACGTATTGATTTGGCCGAAAATCGATACGTATCGATATCGGCTAATTTTGCGATATCGGCTAATTTTTGATACCTTGGTTGTTAGTATTGATCAATAGGTTAAACTGTTACACATGGATTTATAGGGTTATTAAGGGTATTTTCGTCATTTTCATAATGGGCGATTACACTTTGTATTAGTATGATTTTGAGTTAGGGGTTCTACATGAAGGAAACTCAATTTTGAATTGATGGGGGTGAGGTTTGAGAGATTTGTAATTGCAATTTTCACAGATTTAATGAAAAAAACTCAATATCACTTGTGGACACATGCAAATTGTCGAATCACATAAATATTGTATTTGCGATTGCTTGTTTTTTACTCTTATACTTCTACAATGTAGAAAAAATTCTTCAAAAGTGACATTCTCACAAACTTTTTGTCTAATATTTGCTTGATTTTCCTAATTTTTCTCAAAATATTTGAATTTGATAATTTTTTCATATTTTTCTCAATGCATGTTAATATGTTTGTTAATGCCCGTGGATTATGTAATATACTTATTAATTGTTTATAGATATCATTTTTAAACTTTAAATATATTACGTTAACATATATATATATTTCTATGCCTTAATAACTTAATATAAAATTTTAAAATCTCCCAAATAATTTTGAATTTTCTCCAAGTTTAATTTAATTAGATTGAACTGAAACACTAAACTCCACCTGTTGAAATCTAGTCCCACATCATACATTTATAATATTTTCTCTAATCTTATAAGATCTTGACTCTTAAGCCCCTCTACTCATAATTTATTGATTTTAAAATGAATACTCAAATTTATCATGATATCCAAAAAAAGCTTTTCTCTATTTCAGATAACTCAGTGTGTCCGAAACTTGGAAGAGAGAGAGAGAGAGAGAGAGAGAGGAATAATAGAAATAGCGGATTGCCGACACGTTATTAGATTATAAAAGTTTATGTTATTACCACCAATCTTTGATGTCGAAAGCTGACTCCTAAAATATCTAAGAGCACCACGAATTCCATAAATATAAACTTGACTCCGAATAAAGCTTGATAATTTTAAGAAGTTTGAGCAACATGACATTAAGTAGTCAACGGCCCTTGGGGGCGGTAAGCTTCGAGGAAGATAGTTGGCTATTGCATAGTTAAAAAATACTTTTAAAGGATTGGTTATTTGCAACCAGCCGAAGATTCTGCATTCACAATCATAGTTGTCATAATAAAAAATTTTACTGCCTTAAATCAGATGATAGAGATTGTTTTTTGGCCTAATTTTTCACAGAATTGATCTTTTGATCATCGATCAAACGTTGAATCCTTTTCAAACAATTTCCCAAAATGATTGCGATAATGGGTTACCATGAGCATCAATGTTTGCAACGGGTAATCAATATCTGCCTATATGATAGTTGATCCATGATCTAATGATTAGTGCCGTGAAAGATAGGTATGAAAAATAATATCAATCTTCTTATTCAAGGCAATCAATAATTTATCACGCCAAAACTCTACTTGCATATGCAAAATTCGGTAACAAAACAATTTCTTATGAGTGCAAATGAGATTTAGGCCACTACACATGGTTTGATTTGACATTTTTTGAGACATGTGCCACTTGTAACATTATTTAAGATGTTTGATTTGAAGGCGTGACATATATCTCTCTTTTTAATGATTTTTTTTTTTTGGATGAATAGGTTCAATGAAATTATTATTATTAATTTTTTTTATCCATGGTAATTTGATGTTACCAACAAGTGAATAATATGATGGGGTGTCAATTGCAAATACCAAATCTTTAATTGCAAATACGGGTACCCTAAAATCGTAGTATTGAATAGTTAAGTTTTGGTACCTAAACTCTTGTTAAAATTAGCTGCAAACCCAGAAGTGGTGCAATTTGATGTTAGAACAAATTTCTATGGATCAAAGCCTTCAAATGGAAGGCTAGATAGCATATGAGCGACGGTTCATGTCCAAAATTAAAAACTGCTTGGTTGGGATGGTTAAGGGCGACTTGGGATTTGGGAAGAGTTTAATTTGTATGATTCAAACAATTAATTAATACTCTTTAAAATTAATAATGTGAAAGATTTACATGACTGTTGTTAATTTTAGCTGCTGCCGACTCTTGTGAATCATGCAATAGAAATATTTTTTCACTCAATCTTTAAACCTTAGTCTACAAATTAAACGGCACGCATAATGAAGTTACATAGCAAGTGCCAAGTCACCTTTTCATAATATCAAGTCATATTTTAAAGGGAGGCATTCTTTTCATATAACAATAATATAGTGTTTAAGTTTGAATCCTCCTCCTTTTGTGAGGCTGTCGTGTGTTCTACACTGTACATATGTTTCCTCCCTTATACTAATAAGTTGAGGGTTGTTGGGTGCAAGGATCAAAATTTTGGGTTTCGTTTCGATTTCAGAAGAGACTGAAGCTAAAATTTTGGTTGAAATTTTGAAATTCGACTGAAAATCTGAACCCCATACAAAAATGACCGAAATTTCGGTCATTTCAGCCGAAACTTTGATCCTTGGTTGGGTGGGATTTATTCCCCCATGTGTCACTCAAATGTAAGTGTTCAGTTGTATGAGATTTATTCCCTCTGTACTGCTCCTCAAGTGTCATAGGTTGCGTATGGCATAGCTCTCTGCTAGCCATTGACACAACAGAGTTCACCTATTTTAGTTGATTCTCATTATCTTTTTTAACTCGCTGCAAAGGGGGATTTACTTACTCTACCAACAACCTTCTTGCTCTCTACAAATTCTCTACTAGAGCAAATAAAATCTGCTCTGACAAAAAGTGAGTAGAGAGGAGGGTAGAACTACTAAATAGATAAATCTTGCATCAAATCTTAAAATATAAGGAATTATTAAAGAATAAAACAAGTAGCATGATGTTAGCAAAGAAAATAAAAACCTGCTGAAGCAGGTGAACTCTGCTATGGCAAATGCTAACAGAGAACTATGCCATACACAATCATACTCTTTGCAATATCTAAGGTACATTTGAGTTGTCTATGTCGTAAGACATAAGAAAAAATAAACTTAGTGTTTAAAGTAATAAAATAAAGAAGCATTCTTTAAAGTGATGTCACTACAAAAGAAAAGGATGTGGCAACATTATTTTTAATTATGGGGGAGTTGACATCCCAAAATGAGTAAGAGGATATAAGTTCACGACTTAAGCTCTTATTGGGTATATGTCACAGGCAACCAATAATAGCTTGAGTCATGAACTTATGTCGTAAAATTTTAAAGTTAATCTCAATCATTCATTTTAAAAGAATTGACTTCTTTGAATAACATGATAGAAAAAAATTTCATCTCAATTTTTATTGCTATTAATCTTTAGATCATGGTCTCTGAATCACATGTCAAAGTGTCAGAAGTAGGGGTGCAAAAAAAACACTCAAACCCGAAAATCGAGCCATCCAAATCGGATCGAAACCGAATCAAATGGAATCGATTTGCCATGGTTCAATTTCGGTACCTAACAATTGAAACCTGGTCAGGTAGGATGAGAAAACCAAAAAAATAAAAAGATAAAAAGAAGTGAAGAAAAATCGAAAACCGAACCAAATCGAATAGACAGGAATCATATCAATTTGGTTTCAATTTTTTTTTTTTTTGTTGGGGGCGGGGTGGTACCCACACAGTGAAAATTTTCAATTTTACAGAAATCGACCCAAAAATCAAATTTTCAATTTCGATTCGATTAATCAAAATTTTGGTTAGCATATGTTAGCTTGTTCATATCTATTTATAGCAAGTTGGTTAGCATATATTAGCTTGTTCATATCTATTTATAGCAAGTTGGTTAGCATATATTAGCTGTTTAATATAACCGTTTTGTAAGGAGCTATGATATATATTATATTATATATATGGTAACGAGGAGAATAAATGGGAGAATATATTAATGTGTCACCCCTTGATAGGGCTCTCAATGGGTTGGGCCGGCTCGAATTTTGGCTCACACCCGGCTCGGAAAATGTTATACTGTCTATCAAGCAAACTCAGTCATATATTTAGACCGGGCTAAACATATTGCAACCTGGATAAATTTGGGCCGAGCTTGGGTTGAGTGTTCCAACACCCGACCCGCTCTCGGCCCAAATATATGTATATATATATATCCTTTTAAAGTTATAAAAAAAAATTCTTTTTAATTAAATTTAACTTAAATGTCTTGAGATTAATTGTTGTCCGTCATAATCATTGTGAAACAAACTACAATGAAATATTTGAATAAAAGCATCTACTTGAGTCTTTATAATGTTAATATAATTATTTAATTAAAATTTTAACTTTTTTCAAACTTTAATTAAAAAAAAAATGGTCTAAACCCAACTAAATTAAAAAAAAAAAAAAAGTTTAGAAAAACAACCCAACAAAATTTTATTAGAAAAAAAAGTCGAAAAATCTCGGAAAGATGCCCAAGCTCGGCCTGATCAGGTAGGTGCCGAGCTTTGGCCGAGTACATCGCTTCCCGAGTTAGGATTGGACTGAAAAATTTGGGAACTCGGTCCGGGTAGGTTAGGGCCGGGTTGAACCCCAGTCGGGGCTAATCCGACAAATTGAGAGCCCTACCCCTTGGACATTTTTATTTTTTGAAGTTTGAAATTTTGTACTTTATTTCCAACGGATATTCCCCAATTCTCACAGATAAATATTGCCACCGCTACCTTCCAAGTTCCACTAACACTAGCTTACTTCTCAAGTCCACCCCCCCTCTCTCTCTCTCTCTACTTCAATTCTACGATTTGCAGAGCATAAGGCAAAGAGGATTTAGGGTTTCGACAATGACGACGATGGAGAGCTTGATCGGCCTCGTAAACAGAATTCAGAGAGCATGTACTGTGCTCGGAGATTATGGTGGCGATAACGCTTTACCCACTCTTTGGGAAGCTCTTCCTTCCGTCGCCGTCGTCGGAGGCCAGGTACTAATCACTTTCTCTCTCTAGATCTCTGTTGATCACATTTGCTGATCATTATAATTTGTTTGAGAGCAGAGTTCTGGAAAATCTTCTGTTCTGGAGAGCATTGTAGGGCGCGATTTTCTTCCCAGAGGATCTGGTTAATCTTCTTCAAATTTATTTTGTTTTTCTTTTACTACTTTCTAGGGTTTGGTCTTGTTAGTTATTTGGTGTTCTTAATTATTTTTCAGGGATTGTGACGAGGCGGCCGTTGGTTTTGCAACTTCACAAAATGGACCAAGGACAAACGGAGTATGCCGAGTTTCTTCACTTGCCAAAGAGAAAATTCACGGATTTCTGTATGTTCTTAAAAATAAAACATTTTTTTTTGTTTCCACTTGGTAATTAAAATATTTTGTTGGAGTCTCTTTATATTTTACGGATATCTGTAGGTTTATTAGATGATATATATATATATATATATATATATATATATATATATATATATATATATATATATATATATATATATATATATATTAGATGATATATTATGGATTTTTGTAGGTGATGTAGAGTTGGTTTATATATCTTTCGTGAGCATGAGTGGGAATACATAATGTAATTTATTGAGATTATGGGTACTTAATCAACTAACTGATGTTTGTAAGATTAATGTGCTAATTGCATTTCACATTTCTCTTGGAAGGATATGATATCTTTTTAGGAATAAACGAAAACAAAAGAAGATAAAATTCATGTATTAGATATATTTAGAATCAAACTAACCAGATCAGTTTGTATTGTGCTTGAGAATAGAAATTCGATTTTATTTCCATGTGGTTTTTCTCAAAAGGGGATATAAAACCAGCATTTAACTCAAACTGGCAAGCAATTCCAAGTGCCGCCCCAAATTTCTGGTGTATAGCTCCATTGCTATGCCCGTGCCTCTCCTCATGTGTTCAAGTTTGCCTCTCTGTCACACACACACACACACACACACAAAGCATGAATTCTCAATTGCATATGTTTGAAGTATATGGAAAGAATGTTTTCTCCAACCATTCTCATTAAAGCACTAGCCCATTAAATTTTCTTTCGAGAACCTCACTTTTGCAAATATTTATCAAGAACATAGGCCAAACCTTTGAAAACTAGATAACTCTACTTTCTTGGCGGAATTTAGTATCCGCTTGAAGGGAACATTGGTTGAATTGGATTCTGATAGGTCCCTCAAAATTTGGATCATTGATCTATCGCCTACCATCACTTGATTGCTGATGGAAGTGCCGCTAGGCTGGTGACCGTGTTGATTCATTAAGGTTTTAGCACGGGTATCTATCACATTATTGTTGGCTTTTATACCCTTGAATCCCTTGTAGTTGTTTTCACCACACCCTACTTCTCTATAAATGAGATGTTAAGCTCATATATATACGTAAATGCTCAAAGAGAAACAACCCTCTTTAATCATGTAACAATTAGTGATTAATCACCATGGGTCAAAATCTCGGATTTCTGATACATATCGTCCAGCCTCCAGGACGATAAGTATCGACGTATCGGCTGATACATTGAATGTATCGGCGATACATTGAATGTATCGTCTTGGTACAATTTTTATTTTTATTTTTTATTTTTAAATCCCAAAAAATACCCTAAAATTCTAGGAAAATATATTTAATGATTTTCTATTTTTTTCAAATTTTTTTTACCACAAACCTACAAATTTGGGGCTAAAAAATATAGATCTACCAAATTTATGGGTAGATCTATATTTTTCCACCAAAAAATAGAAGCAAATGGACGATAATCCGAGCTTAAGGAGAAAAGAAGGAAGAGGAGAGGAGAATAGAGGATAAAATAGGAGAAAAAATAAAGAAAAAAAAGGAAATTCGAGCTTAAAGGGGTTTCCCTTCGTTACTTGAAGCTGGGGGACCCCACTGGACGATACATTGGACGATAATTTGACTGCTTTTAAGGGGCCCGAGAAAAACCCAATTTATTGTATCGTTCAGGTCCAAAACCGATATGTATCGGATGATATTTTGATCCATGTTAGTCACAATTAATCATATTCATGTAATTGACAAGTAGTAAATGAGAATTTAATCTCCATTAATGAGGTCTCATGACCACATATACCAACATCACCTACTTGGGAATAAAGGCCGAATCAATATGCCATAAAGTGTTTGTCATCCATGATTTATCCATTATGAACATATCCCAGTCGTGAGGTTTTACATCCTAAAGGTAATTTGTTCATCACCTCAAAATATATTTAGTTATGAGGTTTTACATGCCAAAGCGAATTTATCCATCATGAAAACTTATCTTAGTCATGAGGTTTTGCAAGCTAAAGTGGATTTGCCCATCACGACAAAATTAATCTTAGTCATGAGGTTTTGAACACTAAAATGGTTTTGCTCATCATCATAAAATTTTCTTGTCATAAGATCTTATTCGCAATCTTGCAATTTCACCAATGATATTTATATGCATTACTAGGAAGTTTTGCCTGCTATCATGTGGCTTTTACTCATCATGCTTATATGAGGTTTTACTTGCTGCCCTATGATTTTTCTCATCATGTTTATATATATGTATATATATATATATATATATATATATATATATATATATATATATATATATATATATATATATATATATATATATATATATATTATCAAGCCATGAAAGTTTTACATGCTACCATGCAAATTTATTTATATTTTTAGTCGTGTGGTTTGCTTGCCATCCTGCAAGTTTTGCGCATCATGCTATGACTTTTTACATTGAATTTTTTTTTACGCCAAATACAGATCTAATCAAGTATGATTAAAATCTTTCTTATCATATGAATTTACACAGTACATTATCGTTAGTATTGTAAACTATCAAACATTATTGTGCACTATCTACCACTACTCTACAAACTCGTTCTTTACTGTGGAATAAAACTTTTAGGTCATGAGAGTTTATAAGCTAAAAGCAGATTTAAGCAGCCATGATACAATACATCAAATGCCTTGGAACAATTTGACTTAGGCGTCCCCAAGTCTCATCAAACAATCATGCTTGAAGACAATTCCACACTTACACCCTTCAATTTTTTTCAATAGACAACGAAAAGGTATATGATGCGTTGTCATTTCACCGTTCTCGATTACATTCAAGATGTGTGCATATCCTTAGAGCATCAACCGTACAATCAATTGATCGGAATTTAATCATGCTTTTCATATGGTATGCACATAGATCTGTCGGCTATGTCGAACTTCAAGTCCTTTATGAAGTGTTTTATCTAGACATTCTAAGATCACCTTACACAATAATTTACATACTCCATTTCTTGAGTATCTACAGAAACAAACTCCAATATCTCCAAATTGGAAAACATAACTTGAGATGATTTTTTTTTTTATCATCCTCATCCTTAACATGATCGACATCTTAACATGAGCAAGTAGCCATGAGATTATCACACTTTTAAGATCTTTTCTGCCACGCTAACAACAATGATCATTTAGCCAAATCAAACTAAACTTTGGTGACCGTAGCTGGTAAAAACAAGTCAGTGTCTGTAGGCAAACTCTCACTTTTCTAGTGGTGACCTCACTTTTCCACATGTCACTACTGAGATGTACCATAACAATCATTTTATAAGTCATTAATTATTTCCATGGATAAAAGCAATATTTCATGTTCATAATTGTGTTACATACGACTATATAAGGGTTTTTACTATGCTACGGCGAATACTTATCTAAGTGGCCAGTTCATGATATTCAATTATACCAGAATAAGACACACACACACACACACACACACACGCACGCACACACATATTTCATATTCATAGCACAAATAGCATGAAAATACAAAAGACGCTAAGCAAATAGCATGAAAATACACGTCACCAAGATGCCCTGTATTCCGAAATGTTCTGATATATGTGATGAATACTTAGCCTTTATTTTTCTTAAATTTTTATTAAAAATAAAAATGAAACCGATACGTATCGTTTATATCGTCCGATACATTGAATTTATCACCAATACAATGTTCAATGTATCGGATGATACATACTATGTTTTTTCTAAGAAAAAAAAATAAACAAATCCAAATTATCGAACGACAATTTGAAATTATCGTCCGATACGAACGATCATTTCAATCTATCGGCCGATAATTTGGTTGATTCATTGCAATGTATCGTACCGGAGACCCCCTAAAACGATACATATCGGTATCGTCCGATATTTTGACCTATGGTGTCAATACCCAATAGAGTTAAAGCAGTCTCTCTTCCATTTCAATTCTCTCTGTGTTTTATTTGCACCCCTCTATATAACTCCATAATCTCTATATGTTTAATACTCAACCATTATCCATTTATTTATAAAATTCTAGTAACCGACTTATAAGAAAACCTTTTAAAATGAAATGAATCGACATGTCTCTTCGCACTTTTGACCACCTATCTGCCTAACTCGGATCCTTCATGAGACGTGGAATGTTTTGATTTAAGGTTAATAAGTGGAGCACCATCCGTCATGCTTTCACCGTGTTCCTCTTGGTTCAATTTCAACAAGTTGTCTTCACCTTTAACAAAAATTGATAGAATGAGAATAGACTTGTTATCTCCTTGGTCTTTACTCGTGATGATTGAAATTGAGGTTGATCAAAAGCAATGATTGAGTTATGTTATTCCCCGAATTCATCATCCTCCACAACGTAGGCCTAACAAAGAAGGGACGACCTTTGTCGGGGAGTTTCTCTGGCCATTGCCTTGTGCCCGTAGTTCCTCTCGAGGTTTCCCTTTAAAGCTCCATGCTTCCCTTTTTGCTGCTTTGTATAACGTGAGATTCATATATATATATATATATATATGAAATCAACAAAAGTGGTACTCCACGACTGATGGTTGCAACAAACACAACAAGAATCCAATAGACATCCTGTAATGCAACTATTAGTATGGATTGATGGCTAAAATCATCAATGGCAGATCGATAACAAATTAACAATAGATCAAGTAGGGACGTTGCCAAGATCTTTTTTCAGTGCGGGCAGGTAATCAATCATTCCATATATAAAAAAAATGTATAGTCTAGTAACGAAGTAAGATCTTATTGCAAACGGTAAATCGTATCGTTATAATTTTTCATATTAACTAATCATAAAAAAGAGAATTCGTACAAAAAAGTCTTTTATAAATGATACCTCTCACTTTTCCTTGACAAGGTTTCATGTTCTGAAAGTATTTGAGGATTGTCTCATTGTCGATGCTATCAAAGATATCTTTCTCTAAATATGTAACCAAAGGATCGTTCATCCATTCAACTCCCATTCGATTTTGCAAACATTTATGACAGAAAACGCTCTTTCAACACTTACAATGGCAACAAGAAAAACGAGCGCTAATGTAATAAGCTTGTAAACCAATTGATACACATTACTCTTTTTCATCTCGAGAACAATAAGAAAAAGAAAAAACACTATGAAGAACTTCAAAATACTATACTTCAAATGCATATCTTATGGACAACAAATGCTTTGAAGTTGTATCCATATGAACTCCTTTGCTCCTCGTATGTTGAAGAAACTGAACTTGCACTCAAATACGAGAGATCGACGATGACGAGCTCTAGGGTTACTGCGGGATGAATAGAAAGTGAATCATTGTTTTCGAGAGAAGTGTTTTGAATCATGCAGCAGGAGAAGATGTATTTCTAGGGTTTTAGTGTAGCTTTGAGAGAGAGAGAAAGAGAGAGGAGAGAGAGAAAGAATGAGATTGATTAAAAGAATGAGATTTGAGCGCGCCTTGCTGCCTATTACTTAGGGCTTAAAATTGCAACCAAGTTTTTTTCTTATTTGCAACCTGCAACTCAGCTCAGTATAGGCAATGATATATAAAAGAAAAAATTCATAGTGATTTATGTAGAAATCTGTTTATATATATATATATAAAATCTGAAAGTAGAAAATCTATCCCCTCTGTTTATAGGAATGCAATAGAGAAAACCCCATGGGCATCCATGATCCTAGGGATGATCATTATATGTTTCATGAGGTTGGATAGTACTGTCATATTTGATCTAGCAATTCAATATTTCATCTGTCTACTCGGCGTATTATTCTATTTTAGCATCGTGGCTTTCTTAGAAATATAGTGAAAATACTTCCGAAAATATATTTAAAATCCTCTCAGAGAGGTCTTAAATAAAAGAAAATAGAAGATTGTGAGGCATGAGTGTGTGGATTAAGGGAGCTTGTAGAGATATAAAGGAAGGCAGTTTTATAAAAAAAAATCAAGCGAATTGAGAAGGTGAAGTAAGAGAAGGAGAGAGTTTCGAGAAGCAAGACCCATGACTATGGCTGACTTGATCGCGAGATCGGAGCTGGCCATAGCTCTTACCATGAAGAAACTTAAAATACTACATCTTGAATGATTTTTTAATATTTCGTTATGGAGAGAATAGAGAAACCTCTTTGAATAGAGGTGAATACATATTGTCGTTAATTCTTTTGGAATGTGTTGGGTCAAGCCGGTGACGGACGCCCTATTTTCAGTTCTTGATGTGGGAGTCCATTAGATTAGAGGGCCCAATTAGTGAATACTGGAAGGTTGCCCCTTTCCCTGTGTTTGGAGTGTATGGAGCTAGCGGAATCGACAGATTTTTGAGAGTAAAAACCGTCCGGTGGGGATGATCATGAAGCAGGTCCGCGATTTGGTGTGGCTCTGGGTTGCTAAAGGAGGGGATGGGTCTGGTGGGGATGTTTTCTTGTGGATCCAGGCTAAGTAGGTGGGGTCTGTGAGATGTTTTAGTAGTTTGTTGGTCTTGTTGTACTTTCTTTGTTCTTTGGTCGTGTTTTGTATTGGTCTCGTCAGCGCCTTGCTGCTTATCAATATATCCTAAGACTCACATCATAGGATGTGTATCTCTATTATCAACCTAAAATATTCTCTATTACCATTTTGGGTTGGGCTCAGCTTAGGACTTTATGCCTAAGTAAGGATCAGACTATTTGAGGCCCAGCCAAAACCTGGCTCATTGACAGCCTTAATGTTCTTTTCAGACATGGTATGTAGTATGTACGAGTATTGGAAAGATATAATATAAATAAATAGGAATACAGTAAGGAAAATAAAAATTAAAGCTGTGCCTTGGCTTATAATTGCATTTATTTTTTATTGGCATTTGTATCTAACATGAATATCCAAAATTGTAATCCTTTAAATATGATTATCTGTTTTACGTGGGTTGGACCAAAGTGTCATGTGATTCATGCTGCTTCTTTTCTTTATGAAGAGCCTTACAACATTTCTCCTTTGTTGTACTTATGTTTAATTTTCACTCTCAAAGAATGAAGAAGTTGAAAATCTGAAGATATATGGATTGAGGAATTTTAGAGATGGATGTCAAGTTTCATGCAAAACTTGCCCAATCTTTTAATTTTCTCCAGTTTCTTATTAAATTCAATGTTTTTATTTTATATGTGTGTATCTCAGTTTATTTGTTCCCAATTTTTTTTTTTGATTGGTAATCATAAGAATATATTAAAAACCCAATGAGAAGCTGAGAAAAAACAAACAAGCGGTACAACCGGCCGGACGAGAGCCACCGGCCCAAAAGGCAGTCCTTAATCAATGTTATATCATTCCTGAATTGTTGGAACAGGTAGCATGGTCTGATCCTCCTTTTTATGGTAGACCCACCCTCTCTCTCACTCAATTCACTTTTCTTTCTCTTTCTCTCTATTATGATCTTGGTCGAGTGTCTAGCTGTAGTTTTCTTTGTTGGTTTTCGTAGTGATGATGGATCCTCGTGGGTGCAATTTCTGGTTTATTGTTCCATAATGGTGTGAAGACCACAGGGTGAATTTCAATTATTGTTTTACTAGTTATAGGAGTATTGTGGATAATATTATCTCCCATTATTCCTCTTTTTTTTACCAATAACATTTTCTACAGGTTTCACCTTTTTGAAGAATTATGGCTGCTAATATTTATGGTTTGGGCCTTTGTTTTCCTTGTGCAGCAATGGTGCGGACTGAAATTCAAGAAGAAACAGATAGAATGACTGGGAGGTCTAAACAGATTTCTCCAGTTCCTATACATCTCAGCATTTACTCTCCAAATGGTGTGTATGTGTTTCATTATTTCAGACCTTTTCCCCAATTACGTTGTTAATTTTGACGGTCCATTTGGATGAAACTTATCATTGAACCAAGAAGTTGACTTTTTTTACATTGGTTATTGTTGATCATTTTAATCACAAATTGATCTTTTACCTTTTCTCTTGTCCGGAACAAGGTTCCATATCTGGTACAAAAATGTTCAGTGAGATATATTAGCCATACAGTGTGGATTCGCATGATAGCCTAATTGAAAAAATGAAAAATTGTAACAGAATAAGGAAAACAGTAAAAATTAGTTAAGATCATAGTACTAAATTTAATTTCAGCAATATTTTGGTAGAGGGTCGTTTCGGTTCCATTTCAGATAAATTTTAGAAAAATTTCAAGGAGTACAATATATATATATATATATATATATATAAGTTATATATTTTTTTTTAAAATGACCAAAATTAAAAGAGAATTCATTAATTTCACCCAAATTAATGATTCAAAAATTTCGATTGAGGTCACCGAAATTATCGCAGAAAGTTTCTTCCCCTCCTTTTCGGACAATTTCACCAAAATTTGTTACTATGGTAAAAGTGCTATAACATGATTAGATATTAATTTTACTCTATTAAGTTATATATTTCTCTTATTTAGTAATTGTTACAAATTAGTAATAAATAATAAGCTAGAGTAAGCTTGTACTCTATTAGTCAACCATTTCAAATGATTGCTGATAGTGATAGATTTGTATCTATGGCTGTTGTTGTTGCCTCAATTATACGTATGTATATTAGCATGCTAATACATAATTAAAATCAAAATAATTCAATAGTTAGTAGTCAATAAGCAAGAGAAAAACAGCACAACAAGAAAAAAAAGAACGGATACGGATATAAAAAGTCAATACAGGAGGCCTTCGGCTAAAACCATAGTTGTCATAAGCGATCGCTTAAGCGATTTTATGCCATCAAATCGCATAAGCCATGATGGCTTATGCGATTTGGTCATCCATATTTTATGGCTTATGCGATCGCACACTTAGTATGCGATGGCATAATACTCCAAGTACTTAAATTTTTTTTTTTTTTTTGCTTTTTGAGGTCCCATTGCCTCTATAAAATGGAGGGTTGGGTCCTCTACTCCTCATACAACTGTTTTAGCTTTAACTTTCTCTCTAATCTCCATTCTTTACTCCCATTCTCCTCCCATCTTTCTTATCTAATTTTTTTTATTATTTATTTTATGCTTTGTAATCATTTTTTTAGTGAATTAAATTGTTATAACTTAGTTATATTAAATTTTCATAAACAACATCTTGCTTATGGAGCCGGATCAAATGCTAGGGCTTGTAGAAAAGTTATTCCGAAAATCCGAAAGGAAATAATGGAATATATGGACAAACGCTCTAAGAAAAAATATGATCAAGATGTTTGAGAAGGCTATATGGAAGATGATCATGATAATTATGAATATGATAGATCTACACCATCAACTGCCCAAGGTAGACCATACTGGTACTTAGTATTAAAACTAAAGTTATAATTTTGAATATTAGTATGTAGAACTTCTTTTTTAAATGTAAGAATGTCTATTTTTCCCTTTTAGAAACTTGAATGCTTATTGTTAATTTATTTTTATTTATTTGTAATTTTTTTAATTTTTTGAAGAAAAAAAAAAAAAGTATGTCATCGCTTAAGCGAATCGTTTAAGCAAAATGGAGCCAAATCGCTTAAGCAAAATTAAGCCATTTAACAACAATGGCTAAAACCAACCATAACTATTAACTCCACATCCTCGCTTCCATAACACATGTTGTGGAGTATCTCTCATGACGAGGTTGGTTACAATGATTCCTTCATTGGCTAACTGATTCGCTCTCATATTCCACTCTTAGTCTATATGGGAGTTTTTTTATCCTTGTCCAAGCCAAGAAGCATGTAGTCCATCCCCTCTAAACATAGTGATGGATTTCCAAGGAGGGTCAGTACAATGTCAAAGAAGACTCCAGCCATGCCGCTTGTCATCGTTTATGCCGGGCATACAAAAGGGCCTTGAATAGGAGAAGAGCTCCTTTCCCATGCTATCAAAGGACCCATTCTAAACAACCATTGGTTCCCTCACACCAACCATCAAAATTTGGTTCCAGCTATCTATTGTTCAATTTTTACCCATATACACTTTGGGTTGGGACCAGATCACTCCCATGTACATACAACTCTCTAATCGTCTAATAGCTCTAATTAGGAATATCCATGGAAAATATTAAGCTGACATGCTTACTTCGAATGTAGTGATTTAATTTCCCATCTATTTGGGAGTCAGATTTGTGAGTCTTATTTCAACACTCAATTCTGATCTATGCGAAGCTCTTAGTGACATCACTATCCTTCATGTCCCTTCTCACTACTTTTCTCAAGGTTTTCACTGGCCTCTGTTAGAAAAATTAGATTAGAAATCTGAAATGATGAAAATTGGGCAAGGTTAATTAGACTCTAGGCACGTAATCACTATCTTTAAAACGTTATTCGCTCCTTACTCGAGTGAATCTTCAAGTTTGCAAAAGAATTCCAACGAGACGCTTCCAGGAGATAACGAGTCGAATCTCTTAGATGCGATCCGTTACTTTGCAACGGTAGAGAATTGCCCCAGAAAAACTCGATCTGATGAAGTATCAAAATAAAAAAATGAAAGCGAGAGAACTCTCAAATTTGTATGCAAAGGAATTCGGTGAATTTCAGAGTATTTCAATTTGTGTCTAGAGATTTCCTTATATAGATCTCAAGTGTCTCTTCAAATAGACAATGATTGTTGGACCAATAGTCATATTTTGGACGGCTCAGATCTTCCAGAGTGCTTCATCCAATGGTTAGATGGAAAGTTGCACCTTTTCAAAGTTTAAATTCGAAAAAGTTGCAGACTTTTATGAGTGGTTATGAAACTGTTAATCCCAACGGTTACATTCATAGTCAACATTTGACCAATCTGTTTAACCCAATAGAATCGAATTAACTTACTAATTATGGTCCATTAGACCCGATCTTGCCCCTTAATAATCTGACCATTGGATCGACCCAGTCAAAAATTCCAATTGATGATGGGCTCTTATGGACTCCTTGCGACGATGTGTATGTGCGTGCACCTAAAGCGCTAATGCGCCTAAATGCCAATTGCCACTTACATGTGTGCATGCGCGAGCGCGGGGGCTCGAAGCTAGGCACACCCTTTTCTTATTGTTAAACAAAAATAGAAGGTAAAAGGTTCTATATATAGCATGAATCATTTTTTACACTTTCCAATGGGGGACTATTTATTTTGCATACAAGAATGAAAGTTCTATTGCTTAAAAAACCAATCCAAGTGGCAAAGAAATAAAAAAGGAAGTTTTATTTTCTTTGAAGCTAATTAAAAATATGTATTATATTATAAAATAATAAATAAATATAACAATTCCCCACAAATTTTAAATAAAATAAAGACACCTCGGTACCAAAAATATATGCATACCATGAAATGTACCTTTTGAGTTTGAACGTTCACTCAGTGCAAACTCATCAAAGTCTTATTAGGGTGCACAAAGACCGTGGTCTTGATCCTATGTGACACGACTGGATAAATAATACACACATTTCCTTAATATCGAGTTATTCTATAAAATTAATTTTATTATGACCTTGTGCTTATACCTAGTTTTCATGAATGCTTTTGAGAAAAACCATAATCTCATAGGAAGCGACCACACCTCCACATTTATATAGGATAAGTCTATCGAATATGTTTTTGTAATCAAATATATTAACATAAAAATGTTATAAACTTATTAAGAGTAAATACTCATTCTCTCATTTTTCATTATAGATTTCAAGCACTTTACACCTCTCTTGGGATGAACATTTAACTAAATTAAAGTACTTCTAATCATCACTCTCATGTCATATTCTTCCATTGAACTTAAAGATTTAATATACAAATTTTAAGTTGAATTTTTGACACAAGTGATCAACTATATGCTTTCAGTCCTATCTCCTTAGATGTTTTCTTTACCAATTCTTTTGAGAGTCTTTTGATAAACGGATCAGTCTATTATTGGTATGATTTGAGTCTATCCCAATTACTCCAGCATTGCGTAATTCTCTTATATAACAGTGTTGTAGACCTATATGTCTAGTCTTCTCATTATAAACTTTATTGTAGGCTTTTACTCTTTTAGCCTTGTTATCACAGTTTATTATGATAGGTGGCATAGGCTTTGGCCACGTGAATTTCCAAGAGTAAATTTTGAAGTCATTCTGCCTCTTTGCCACATGCCGTTAAGGCAACAAACTTAGATTCCATTGTGGAATGAGTAATATATATTTGCTTTTTAGATCCTCATGAGATCGCAATATCACCTAGAGTGAATACACATCCACTCGTTGCCTTAGATTCATTCGAATCAGTATAATTTAATCCATGTCTTACATTTCCTAGAGCATCAACAACAACATCAAGCGTCAAAAAACATAGTAAAGGATAGAAGAAAAAGGAATAATAAGGCACCAATTAGGTGTGATTTTGAAGATATAGTTTCTTTTGCACTGTTCACTGGAAATGGAGATCCATCTTATTTTCAGGAAGCGATAAAATCAGATGAAAGAGATGTATGGGTGACATCTATGATGAAGGAGATGGAATCTCTTTATAAAAATAGAACTTGGGTGTTAGTGAAACTTCCTAAGGAAAAGAAGGCTATTTGGTGTAAGTGGGTATTTAGAAGAAAGAGACATCATCAGAACAGGAAAAAGATTGTTGCAAAGCTCGACTAGTGGCTAAGGATTATGCACAAAATGAATGAGTGGACTCCAATGAGATTTCCTCACCTGTTGTCAAATATATGTCGATTCGGGTATTGCTTGCTATGATGGCTTTCTTTAACCTCGAGTTAGAGCAACTTGACGTTAAAACGACCTTCTTACAAGGAGGTTTTGAAGAACAAATTTATATGGAGCAACCCGAAGGATTCAAAGAAAAGGGAATGGAAGACTACGTATGCAAATTGAAGAAGTCCTTGTATGGTTTGAAGCAATCTCCAAGACAATGGTAAAAGCGCTTTGACTCTTTTATAGAAAAGAATGGTTATATTCGCAGTGAGTATGATCATTGTGTTTATTTTCGAGTTCTTGATGATGGTTCATACATATATTTGCTTCTCTATATTGATGACATGTTAATTGTTGCTAAGAGCATGTCAGATGTAAACCTATTAAACCGTCAATTGGCAAATAAGTTTGACTTGAAGGATCTCGGTGCTACAAAAAGGATCCTTGGTATGAAAACTTTGAGAGATAGAGAGAATTGAAAATTATAATTGTCTCAAAAGCAATACATTGAAAAGACACTAGACAAGTTTAGTATGGACAAAGCTAAACTAACTAGTACTCTTCTAGCTGCACATTTGCAAGTTATTTGTAGATTTATGCCCCCACCACAGAAGAAGAGATGGAAGATATGCTACATGTGCCATACGTGAGTGCAGTTGGGTGTCTTATGTATGCTATGATGTGCACAAGGCCCGACATTGATCGTGTGGTCAATGTTGTTAGCTAGGTATCAAAAATCGGCCGATACCGATACATATCGGTTTCTCGGCAAACCGATACGTATCGGTGGCCTATATGTATCGACCCCAACCTCTGATTTTAGTTTTACGCTTATTTGATTCTTATAATACTTTTTATGCTGTTACAACTTTCAAGAGTTTGCTTGCCATCCAAGGAAACGGCGCGTCACTGTCATACCGTTTGACTTTAACTTTATTTCTTTTAGTACACGGTGCGCAAGCCACAAAACCTGTGCAAGATGTAGGAATCTGCCACGTATGAAAGGCAGACTTTAACATATTCGCAAATCTCAAGAATCCAAAGATCAAAAATCTGTGCCATAGTCACACAAAGTGGACTCTGCATATAGTGCATGGGCCGAGCATCATATACCAACACTCTCTTTTTGCACAGTATGTATACACGCAACCGCCTTTCTTTGTTTTATAATCATTTTATAATATTTTTTTCTGTGTTATCAGTTGTCACACTCACATCATTTGTCTAAATTTAAAATAATTTTATATAATATACAATTAAAAGTTGACAGATGTATATCTTTTATAACTTTCAAATGAATAAATATAGAAGTAGACTGTAACTATGGGGTACGATACTACACAATTTACAGACTCTACACCATGGACCGAAACCCGATACAGAAACTGAGTTTGATACCTTGGTTGTTAGTAAGTACATGGTGGGAAAAGCAGTAGAATGCAGTAAAATGGATTCTAAGGTATCTAAGGGGAACAATGGATTATGGTATTTTATTTGAGAAAGATGAAGCATCAGATGATGTTGAAGGGTATGTCGACTCAGATTTTGCAGGGGATTTAGACTAAAGAAGGTCTACTACAGGATATGTGTTCACACTTGTAGGGGAGCGAGTAGTTGGAAGTCAATGTTACAGTCGGTAATTGCTTTATCAACTAGGAGAGCATAATACATGGCAGCCATATAAGCAACAAAAAAAGCAGTTTGGGTAAAGGGCTTGGTCAATGAGCTTGGATTGGATCAAGAGAAGATGGTGGTGCATTGTGATAGTCAGGTGTATCATGCAAGGACAAAACATAAAGCAGTCATGTATCATAAGATACGTGAGTACAAAGCTGAAAGCGAGATTTATCTTCAGAAGTTGAACACAAAAGAAAATGCTGCATACATGTTGACAAAGCTGGTACCCAAGGAGAAGCTGATGCATTACTTGGACTTGATTAATTTCACTAAATGTTGAAGATTTTGTTACACCTATGAAGGGTGCACGAACCTTGCATTCTAGGCAAAAGAATGCAGAAGGAAGTACAAAATGCGGATGGAAGTACATAGAGAAGGCATTACTAGAGGGTATCTTCAAGGTGACTTGCAAGAATTCAAATTAAGATGGAGATTGTTGAGGTTGTGCCTTGAATTCTCTTGGTGGTACTGATCAATAGGTTGGACTGTACACCCATCCATAACCGCGGGCGTCAGCTCTGCACTAAGGGTATTTTGGTCATTTTGTCTAGGATTATGAAGGGTATTTTGGTCATGTTTTACATGGGGCAGTTACAGTTTGTATTAGATATAAAGTCTAATTTCGAGTTAGAGTTCCCTAAAAGGAATCTCAAATTCGAATTGAGGGAGGTGATGTTTGAGAGATTTGCAACCCTAGTTTTTCACAGATTTAGTGAAAGGAACTCAGCATCACCCACGGACGTAGGCAAATTGCCGAACCACATAAATCTTGTGTTTGCAATTGCTTGTTTTTTATTTATTGATTGCCATATTTCTACAGTAAGGCCAATAGCAAAAGCCTACAATAAAGTTTATAATGGAGAGAATAGACATCTAGTTCTACGACACCGTTATAAGAGAATTATTCGAGAATGGAGTAATTGGGATAGACTCAATTCGGATCAATTATAATTTGGTTGATTCGTTTTTTAAAGGTCTCTCTAGAGAATTAGTAAAGAAAACATCTAATGGAATAAGATTAAAACCATACAGTTGATCACCTATGTCAGAAACCTAACTTAATATTTGTACATCAAATCTTTAAGTTCATGGAAGTGTATGACATGAGAGTAATGATTAAAAGTACGTTAATTTAGTTAAATATCTATCCCAAGAGAAGAGTATAGTGTTTGAAATTTGTAATGAGAAAGAATAGAATGAGTATTTACTCTTAATAAGTCTATAACGTTTTATGTTAATGTGTTTGATTACTCTTAATAAGTCTATAGTGTTTGAAATTTGTAATGAGAAAGAATAGAATGAGTATTTACTCTTAATAAGTCTATAACGTTTTATGTTAATGTGTTTGATTACAGAAACGCATTCGATAGACTTACTTATATAAATGTGGAGGTATGATTGCTTCCTATGAGATTATGGTTTTTCTCAAAAGCAGTCATGAAAATCAGGGTATAAACACAACACCATAATAATTCTAACTTTATAAAAAAAACTTGATCTTAAGAAAATAAGTGTGCTATATATCTGGTCTTGTCACATAGGGTCCTCAGTTTAAAACTACGGTCTTTGTGCACCCAAATAAGACTTTGATGAGTTTGCACTAAGTGAACGTTCAAATCCAAAAGGTACCTTTAATGTTATGCACATATTTTCGGTACTGGTGTCTTTATTTTATTTGAAATTTGTAGGGGATTGCTATATTTATTTATTGTTTTATAGTATAGTATATATTTTTAATTAATTCCAAAGAAAATAAACCTTCTTTTTGATTTCTTTGTCTCTTGGGTTAGTTTTTTTTAGGCAAGAGAACTTTTTATTCTTGCATACAAAATAAATAGTCACACATTGGAAAGTATAAATAGTCCCCATTATTCTTGTGTATCAATAAGAAGAGAAGAGTGTCTAGCAGCAAGCCATCGTGTGTGCTTGGCGATTGACGTTTAGGCGCATTAGCGCTTTAGGTGAACGCACTTCACATGTGCGCATCATCGTGAAGAACCCATAAGAGTCCACCATAAGTTTGACGTTTTGATCAGATCGAGCCAACTGTCAGACAATTAATGGGCCAGACCGAGTCTAAGGGGTCATTAATTAGTTGATTTATTTGGTTCTATTGGGTCAAACGGATTGGTCAAGTGTTGACCGTTTATATGACTGTGGGGATTAATCACTTATAAAGCATGCAACTTTTCGAATTTAAAATTTGAAAAGTGCAACTTTCCATCTAACCATTGGATGGAGTAGTTGGGATCTCTGGAAGATCTAAGTGGTCCAAAATATGACTGTTAGTCCAACAGTCATATTGTCCGTTAGAAAAGACTCTTGAGATCCATAAAAGGAGATCTATGGACACAAATTGGAACACTCTGAAATTCATTGAATTCATTTGCTTATAAATTTGAATTCTCTTGCTTTCCTTTTTTTTGGTACTTCATCAGATCGAGTTTTTTTGGGGTGATCCTCTACCATTGCAACGTAACAGATCGCATCCAAGAGATTGGGCTCGCTGTATCCTGGAAATATCTTGCTGAAACCCTTTTTCAAACTTGGGGATTCACTCAAGTAGGGAGCGAGTTGCGTTTTAAAGATAGCGACTATGTGCCTCAAGTAGGGAGCGAGTAACGTTTTAAAGATAACGACTATGTGCCTCAAAGTCCAATTTCTCTTGCTCAGTTTTCATCATTTTTTATCTAATATATCTAACAAGCCTTCCTTTTCTTCTACTTGTGCTTGTAGCGTCTCAACCTTTTATACAGGTTCTACTTTTTGCCTCTGATGAACATGCCCAAACCATCTCAAGCAACATTTTATAATTATTTCCTTTATTGGTTCCACTCTCAAATTTCCTTTAATATACTTGTTTCGAATTTTATCCTTTCTTGTTTCTCCACACATCCATCGTAACATACGCATCTCAACCGCATGTGTACTATGTCTTCTTGTTGAATTCACAATAGGTCTCGTCATAGGGATTTAACGGGGGGTTTTTGATAGCTAGCTGTCAACCTAACACTAATCCTCCGTTTTCATCCGTGCATCTTGGGATCAGTAACGGTTGAGTTACCCGGAATACTAAACATAATAATCCAATTCCTTCTAGAGTTCCTAACCTAACAATGAGCAAGGTAGTTAAGGCAATGTGGCGAGGTTATAGCGAAGAGGCTTGCTACGCAATGGCATGACCATAGCAAAGCCATGACGAGACTATTTATTATTGTAATTTAAAAAAAAATATATATTTTATCTATTAAGTAGTAGTATACTTTTTTTTATATAAGAAAAAAATTCAATTACTAAAGCATCATACTTTAATTCTAATATTGAGGATTTCATGTTCTAGGAATAAACAAATCAAATATGGAACATTAACAAATTTGCAATATGGTTAGTATATATAAATAAATATGAAATATCAGCAAATATAGAATATTAAAAAATATGAAATATTAAGTACACATACGGTAGTGTTGCCGACGCTGAGGTTTCGGCGACGCTAGTGTTGGTAGCTGTTGTGACGAGAGAGAGAGAGAGAGAGAGAGAGAGTCGAGGATTTTGTAACTTATAAGTTAATTTTTGTAATTGATATATTATAAAAATGTCATAATTTATAAGTATTATACATTATTATTCAGAAAATAAAATAGCGTGCATAGTGATGCCATAGTGCTATTCCGCCATGGCGATGCTATGGTGTCGCTATTTAGCCATCATGACTATTTAGTTATATATGGCGTTTTTCATTGTCATTCGCCGTGGCGAGGCCATAGCGAGGCTATAGCGTGACCTTGACAACCATGACGGTGAGTCTCAACAATCTCTTCATTGTTAAGATAAGAAATCACGGATGATATTGCAAGCTTGTTTTTTATGAATTTAGCTACCTATTTTTATTATGTTGAACTTGTTGACGTTTCTAAGCTTCTAATTCTATGACACAGTTCTTGATTCTACGCTACTTATACTGCATTTCATCAATGATATATGTTTTTTCCTCATAAATCTCTTCTATGCATTTTTGTGTTCCTCTCTACTTTGACAGGAACTAAATATCCTAATTTCTTTTTTTTTTGACTTTTTTTAATACTTTATTGGCAGTTGTCAACTTAACATTGATAGATCTACCTGGTTTGACAAAGGTTGCTATAGGTATTTATTTTCATTTTATATCTGATTAATTGCTCCTGAACTTATTCATTGTTTTAATTTCTAAAGCATGCAAGCTTGTTTTTGGCAGAGGGACAGCCAGATAGTATCGTTCAGGATATTGAAAACATGGTTCGCTCTTATGTTGAGAAGGTAATAACAGAATATTTAGAGCTTCTGTAAACCATGCGTTCTTTTACTTTGTCAAAATTCTTGGCAATTTAATATATGAAATAATAGAATGTGTGGCATCATAAAAAAATTTACAACTGAGTTACTGGTGATAAGTTTCTACCGGTTGCTAAAAGGAACCCTGCACTTTTAATTGTACCTTTATCACCTTGTCTTTTCTTAGAGCGTATTGTCATAAAATGATCTTTTTCTTCCATTTATCTTATTTCGTTCAATACTTGATTACAACGTAAAAACATATGTTCAGTTTACATCTGTATGATGCCAATGGCTGATATACTGATTGAAGTTAGCATTCAGTGGCTAACATGTAACCTATTGAGCTTTCCAATCAAGTTCCTCAAGGACAAAGCAACTTCTTTCTTTTCTCTTTAGTAGGTTAACAATTGCTATGGTTGCCAAAATTTGGTTACTTCTTGGAAGGGAGAGTCTTGATCCTTAGGCTGAGAAACATTCTTAGAATCTTTTATAAAATTTATTTAGCTTCATGGCACACTCTTTTAAGATGTGCCCAGTACCCACTACAATACAGAAAAAGTTGCTATGCTTCGTTTCTCAGCACGGTTCAAAATCTAGGCCGATATCGATACGGACCATCCAATATGTATCGGTATTGTAGGCCACAGATACATGATACATTGGATATGTAACTATGTATTGACGATAGATACCCAAAACATATCATTATATCCTTTGTATCACCGATGCATTGAATGTATCGGCGATACGCGATGCGTATTGTCTTGGTATTGATGGTGGACGATACGTATCGAAAAATCAAGATTTAAAGGCATTTTAGAGCTATTTCCTTGTTTTTGCAAATCTTTGATTATTTGTTTCATCTTTGTGTCCACTGAAGTCACTGCTATCCCCAGTTTGGTACATTACCAGCAACTGTCCACCAAAAAGTCCAGATACCTTTGTTTTTCTTCTGATAATTTTTAAGCTCCATGTTTTTTTGCATTCCGATATAGTGACTGTGTCTGGTTCTTGTAGCCTAACTGCATTATCCTAGCAATATCTCCAGCCAATCAAGATATTGCAACATCTGATGCTATCAAACTTGCGAGAGAAGTTGATCCCACAGGTATTCTCTGAAATGGATTCTAATTGTGACCATATTTTGCAATTTATATTACACAGATATCATAATTTTGGTGGTACCATTTGCACTAAGGTGGAGCTTATTCTTCGTATTCTGTGCTTAGGTGAGAGGACATTTGGAGTGTTGACGAAGCTAGATTTGATGGATAAAGGAACTAATGCACTGGATGTAAGTTACAAACTTTTTATTTTAGGCTGGTGTTACTACCACACCACTTAATGTTACAGCCACCTCCTTTAAACAAAGGAAAAATCTGTTGACTGCTTTAATCGGATGATGGAGATCATTTTCGTCCCAATCTTCCACACAATATATGTTTGAGGCCATGGGCCTACTATCAGACAGTCAGATGTTGATTCCATGTGACACAAATTCCAAAAAAGTGCATGTGAACCATGTTTGATGGTACACTGATCACGTTCACTTTTGGGATGTGTGCCACGTGGAGTCCACATCTGGCCGTCTGATAGTATCCCTATGAGCTCAAGATCTATTGTGTGGAAGATTGGGACGAAAATGGATCTCCATCTGATTTAAAACAGTCAACATATTTTTCCTTTGTTTAAATGAGGTGGCTGTAACATAAAGTGGTGTGGTAGTAACACCAGCCTTTTTTTGTCATGGTTTAGCTTTAAGCTAAACATAATGGAAGTCATATTATCTTTCTGTTCTGCTCTGTTCGTATACCTCTCACCTCACGTAATAATGGTCCATTTGGCTGGGAATCCCATTGACCTATTTGAAATTTTAGTTTCTAAATCATCTCTTTTGCTTTTTGTACCTGTTTCTGGCATTTTTTTTAAGGTTCTTGAGGGTAGATCTTATCCGTTGCAACATCCTTGGGTCGGAATTGTTAACCGCTCACAAGCAGATATCAATAGGAATGTTGACATGATTGCTGCCAGACGTCGTGAGCGGGACTACTTTGCAAATAGTTCTGACTATGGTCACTTAGCAAGTAAAATGGGTTCGGAATATCTAGCAAAACTTCTTTCTAAGGTAAAATTCTCTTTCAACTTTTACATTCATACATATGGCTTAATCATGCACATTGAGAAATCCATGATTGTTTTTATTGGTTTGACTATGGCTTCAGCACTTGGAGGCCGTAATTAAGGCTCGCATTCCAAGCATAACATCCTTGATAAACAAAAGCATTGATGAACTTGAAATGGAGATGGACCATCTTGGCAGACCGGTTGCTGTTGACGGAGGGGTGGGGCTTTTACGCCCTTTTCACTTATATAAAAACTTAGAGTATAATTAGTTTTTTATATATGTAATTGAATATGCTATTGATGTATCTTCAGGCTCAGTTGTACACTATCTTAGAACTTTGTCGTGCATTTGATCGGATATTCAAAGAGCATCTAGATGGAGGGTAAAGGCATTGACTTTGTTTTCTTTTTCTTTTTCCTTGTGATGATCTAAGTGACCTTCATTTGGAAGTTCACGTGCCAAGCATATACAGTTAGCGTTACATTTTCCATTTGTGTAATATGGGTAGACGAAAGATGTGCAATTCTCTGAAGGGTACCTCTCTTTGTGCCAACAAGTTCTCTGAAAGCGCCAACATCCGAAACCCCTTGAAAACCCTTGACTGCTTCGAATCAGACGATGGAGATCATTTTTCACCCCAATCTTCCACACAATGGATCTTGAGGCCAACATCTTACCATCAGATGGTCCATTTTTTATTCCACATTTCATAGATCCCAAAAAATGGCCCTACAATCATTGTGTGGAATATTAGGGTGAAAACCGATCTCCATTATCTAATTCGAAGAAGTCAAGGGTTTTCGGATGTTGGCGCTTTAAAAAACCTGTTGGTGTGAATAGAGGTTCCTCGTATGAATTATTTACTATCACAATATTCCTACTGCTTTAAATACAAAAATTGTGTTATGTATTTTAGGCCCCATTTGGACAGCACCTGAAAATGTGGTTTGCACCATTTTTCAAATGGCATAATAATGTTTATTTTAACATGTTACTTTGGGTAATGCTGAGTTCCCCTTTTAGGATTTTACTTTTGACGTTTTTGTATTGAAACGTCAATTGTGAATAAGTAATAAATAGTTACTTTTCCCCATTGGTGACCCATTTGGACAGCACCTGAAAACGTGGTTTGCACGATTTTTCAAATGGTCTAATAACGTTTATTTTAGCATGTGCCTTTGGGTAATGCTGAGTTCTGCTTTTAAGAATTTACTTTTGACGTTTTTATATTGAAACGTCAATTGTGAAAAAGTAATACATAGTTACTTTTCCCCATTGGCAATTTGCGGGAATGGGTTTTCTGGGAGGCCTCTGATGATGTTACAGACATGGTATCCAGTATTGGCCAATACCGATACGTATCGGTTTTTTTGCAAACCTCTATCGGGGTGGTTTCGGTATCAGTATCGACTGATACAGCACTGTATATGTGTCAGGTATCAGCCGAGAGTCCTACCAAATTTGAATTTCTTTTACTTTTTTAAAAAAAATTTATTATATAAAATAAAATTTTGACCTCAGCTCGGGTATCGGTTCATTAGGCTCAGACCATTTCATTAAAAAATAAATTTTCAGATTTTAAAACATAAATATATACAGTATCGGCCGAGACTGATACGTATCGGTTCTCCATGGACCAATCCCGATACCGATACCTGGTTTGCTACCTTGGTCACATAACATATGTTGATTTTTTATTTTATTTTATTATTTATTTTGTTCCGTGAATGGTACTCATGGTTTTCTTTGAACTATCTGGCTTCTTATGCTTAGGCGACCTGGCGGTGATCGGATATATGGAGTTTTTGACAACCAACTCCCTGCTGCTCTGAAGAAGCTTCCATTTGATCGGCATCTCTCGCTGCAGAATGTCAGGAAAGTGGTTTCAGAGGCAGACGGGTATCAGCCTCATTTGATTGCTCCCGAGCAAGGGTATCGGCGTCTAATTGAGGGTGCTCTCAACTATTTCAGAGGCCCTGCTGAAGCATCTGTGGATGCTGTAACTAATCTTTTCCTCGCATCTCTTTAATTCCATTCATCTTTCTTAGTGTAAGGGAAAAATTATGTTAGGAAGCATCTTTATCTAAAGCTAAATTTAAGAATACTAACACTGTCTGATTCATAATTGGAGATTCTGGGATGTGTGCACTCAAAAGTCCCTTCATCATCTGATGCTAAGAACATGAGGTGGAACATAGAGATCCTGATCCCCAACACCATCCGATCATGTCAGAAAGTGTTAATTCTTTTTTTTATCTAATGGTACCTATAAGTGATTTAGCAAGCTCTTTCCCCAATAGGGAACATTTAATCCGTATTACTATTTATACAAGAAAACCACATTGCAGATACACTTCATTTTGAAGGAACTCGTTAGGAAGTCCATAGGAGAAACTCTGGTAAGTGACTTCATAGGTTCAAACAAAGTGATCAGGATCTCATTTACTGGTTTTTTCGTGATTAGAGGAAAATTGTATTGCTCTATTGAGTGGACAGGAGTTGAAGCGGTTTCCCACGCTCCAAGCTGAATTAGCTGCTGCTTGCAACGAAGCATTGGAAAGGTTCCGTGAAGATAGCCGGAAGACCACTTTGCGGTTGGTAGATATGGAAGCTTCATATCTAACTGTGGATTTCTTTCGGAAACTTCCACAAGAAGTGGAGAGGGGTGGTAACCCTGCTGCATCTACTGTCGATCGATACCCAGAGGGGCATTTCAGGAGGATAGCATCAAACGTGTCATCTTACGTGGGCATGGTTTCTGAAACGCTCAAGAACTCAATTCCAAAGGCGACAGTCTATTGCCAAGTTCGAGAGGCCAAGCGCTCTTTGCTTGATAACTTCTATGCACAAGTGGGGAAGAGGGAGGTGATGCTCTTTAATCTGGTCTCCTATAATTCATAATTCTGGCAGATACCCAAATAATAATAAATAAATAAAAAGTAAAAAATTACGATTCCCTTCCATCATGGAAAATAGATTTGATCAGCAATCCTCACCCCGCTAAGGGAAATTAGGATAATTAGGGCGTCACCAACATCAATAGATTGTTTAGTTTATGTAGAGATTTCACCTCAACATTCCTGCCAAAAATTGACTTCACATTTTGCAGGTCCTTAGGAATCTGTAAAATTTTGCTCTTTTGATGAGATTTGGTAGCTTCAAGGCTTTTTCATTAGCTTGATAATCTAGCGATGTTGGTGAGGAGAGTTGATCCGTTATTTATTGAAGTTAGAAAAAACTAGTTAAACCATTTTGTTTAGGGGTACTGTCATATAAAGGGCAGAATGTAGTTTCACTATGTTTCTCAGATAACATTTCTCATCAGTTCCAAGTGGTAATATTATTTAAAAAATAGAGATCTCGCAATGTACGTGCTTCTTTTGTATTGTTGCTAGAATCCCAGAACATATTCAATTTCATGCATCAATTTGAGTTGGTCGATCCTTGGTATGGGTAACCATAGTGATGAAATTCACCGACTTTTTGAAAAAGTCGTGAATAATTCGCGAATTTTTGAAAAAATTAATAAAATTAGAATTATTCGCCATTTTTTGAGAAAAATTGTATATTTTCTGAATAAATCAGAATTTGCGAATTATATGCGATTTTTCTGACTTTTTCCCTGATTTTCCTCGATTTTGGTCAACAACTGTGTTTTCAATTTTGATATTTTTTAATTAATTATTTTATAATTTTGCTTTGTTATTTCTTCTGAATTTTGACTGTATTTTCACCGAATTTGACGAATTTTTCCGGGTTTTTCTGGACTTGGTCACTATGTAGGTAACAACTAATAGTATTGGATCATTTTTTGTGCAGGGGAAGCAGCTTGCACAGTTATTGGATGAGGATCCAGCATTGATGGAGAGGCGACAGCAATGTGCCAAAAGGCTCGAGCTGTACAAGTCAGCAAGGGATGAAATTGATTCTGTATCGTGGGTCAGGTAAAGATCGTATATAGTTCCATCATGAGCTTACCGTTGTGTGCGCGTGGATGTGTGTATAGATATATATAAATTGGGGTGCTTCTACAGAAGATCCAGGTTTGTGTGTGCTGTGAATGATCCCTTGCTGATGTTGTTACAAGGTATGATCCTCTGGCTCTGCCTCCTTTATTATGCAAGTTCATGTATTTTATTGTTAACCATGGAGCCAAATGGCACTTGTTCCATTAATATATTATATACCATTTGAACATTGGAGTATATAAAATTAAGGTCTGTAGATTTATTATTTATTATTTATTTATTTATTTTTCCGGTGGTCCCCAGAGATTTAAAGTTTGATAAATATCGGCATATTGGGCAGGTCCTAGGCGAATAGGTATCAGCCAAACCGACCGATATTTAAACTAATAAAAATGATAGAGAAGTAATTTTTTTTGCTAAAGGGCATTTTTGGTATTTTTCTGAATCCGTTACATATCGGCCTACATGACCTGATATTTGACCCCATACGGAATCAGTACGTATATACATATCAGTTGGGGCCTAACCCGATACCTATCGGTCGATATATATATGGCTATAGCCGATATTTAAAACCATGGTGGTATCTGTCTATGAACTCTCCAAGTTAACTGTTTGGGAAGTTTTCTTACATCCTTTGGGGCTGATGTGGTGATGCCTCCGTACATCCGTTGGCCCAGAATTGCACCATGTTCTTAACCATTCCATCAAATTGCAATCAATTGCTTGCTTTTGAAGGGTCAATGATGTTGCAGGCAAAATCCACAAAGTGATCCACTGATTGGTGGATCATCTATCTTTTTTATTTAATGCATCATTTGGATGGGTTTGGATTCATGAATTCTTGTCCCTTCAATTGTTATTTGACTGTGTTTGGTGATTTCATAGTCAAAATTTTATGATCTCTCTTCATCCGTCCAATGTGCATATATTTGTATAGGATCCGACTCTCCTGACTGTCATTAAATGATCTTACCCATTAATGGTTTAAGATTCGGTAACCTATACCGTTAAAGTGATAGATCTTAAGTTGAGGGGCAATCCACCTAAAAATTGCACATTTTGAGAGATTTGAACCATCCAATCTGTGCATTCTAATATCAACTGTTATTCTTAATTTTTAATAGCTGATATTAAATTTCTCCAAGCGGATACATTTACTTTTATGTATAATTTTTTGGTTGAGATATGTTTTAATGATGAATTATCATTTGGAGGATTTAGATTATTCACATGTGTGTCACATGGCATAAAAGTAAACCACACTTCAGTGGTGTAAGGTATTTTGGTGTTTAAATTTCAGTCAAGAGCCATTAGCCCCATTACTCCATATCTACATAGTTGGTTACGTTTTTTTGTCCTCTTTTTGACTTGATAGTCAGATGATATTGACTATTGTCTATTATTGAAGGTGTTTTCTACTATAAATATATTTTTATATTGCACATATGTTTGCTCTTTGTCAATGGGTTACAACCTACATGACCTTGATAGTCATATCATATTGTCTATTATTGAAGGCGTTTTCTACTATAAATATATTTTTATATTGTACATATTTTTGCTCTTTGTCAATGGGCTACAGCCTTCATGACCATAAACATATCATATTGTGGGTTGGAATAGGACTCGCTGTCAAAAGTTTGAATGGGTCAATCTCCTTATGGTCATACTTATTTGCATTCTCATAAATATTTGTGCAATTTCTAAGGTTTGGCCATTTTAGCATGGGGAGATTTAACCCATTCACTCATAGAATAGGTCGGCTACTCTCTGCAAACCTGAGTTAGTTAATTCGCTGATTGGCGGGGCCCAAATTTGGGCTCGCCATTTGCCACTAATGAGTGACTCCATTTCCTATATATATATATATATATATATATATATATATAGAGAGAGAGAGAGAGAGAGAGAGGAAATGTCATGGTCACGCTAGAATCACGCATGACGAGCAGGTGATTGTAAGATAATGTCATGGTCAACATTTGACCATGATCTAATGGTCATCACTTGAGTCACAGTATGACTTGAGTCAAGTGATCATTATCATCTCTCTCTCTCTCTCTCTCTCTCTCTCTCTCTATATATATATATATATATATATATATATATATATATATATATATATATTTATTTATGACAAATAACGAGTCTTACATTCAAATTCCCTAAATTCCCTCCCTTTACTATCAAAGTTTTGTTTCACAACAAAAGGGGGGCCACTATTTGCACAAGGAAGTTCGATTTTTGCCCACATTTTGCTTGTCACACCGAATTTGGACTAACTTGAATTGTGAACAGGTTTGTTATACCTAATTTGTAATTTGCTAAGTAAATGAGCGAATTCGGAATCTAGATTGCAACGTGTCACTGAATAAGATGGGAAGGATGTGATGTAAAGATACGGTGAGTTAAAAATTGCATCGAGAAATCATCGTCTATCTTGGGATTGAGAGCAGTGAAATGCTTTTAAAATGCATAATTATTGGTAAATTTGGGAATCCATCTTAAACCAATTGACAATGAGGAGAGGGACCGCAGATCTTAGAGGAGAGACAAGGCTAAAAATATCCAATATGAAACTAAACTTCAACAGTTTTGAAGTAAATATTCAATCTCTTTAAACTTTCCATCTTAAGGCCTCGATTTCTTGAGCATTTTCTGCAGAAAATGATTTTTCTGACCATTTTCGAAGTATTTCCTTTGTTCGAGAGTTTTCTTGGACTGTGAGTTTTCAGCCTACTTTCTTGAGAAAGTGACCTTCGGTTTTCTTTGCAATTTGGTCAGGAAAGTTCATTTTCTAAGTTTGGGCTACAATGGAACACAACCATGGGTCTCACCGAATCGGTTCTTCACCACTCCTTTAATTTCCTTTTAAGTGTTGTTATTTAAGAGGAGAAGTTTACAGCTATACTTTATGTTACTGCTACACCTCTTACCATCATTTTTATATTACAGCCACACTTTTCAATTGAGATGTTCAAATGGCAGGTTGGCACATGATTGAGACTCGGCCAAAGATTCATTCTTCTTCTATATCTTATATGAGGTTTGTAGCCATCAGATCAAACTACTTTTTGGGCCTATATAGTATTTTATTTAGTTGTCCAGTTAAAAGCTCTTGATCAAATTATAGAAATTATTATAAACAACATAATTTTGGGGCTAAATCAAAATCTAAACCATGATCCATGGACACATTCTGATTTTACAAGGTTTTATTCTACCTTTAAGGGTGAATCGAAGCTCATGTAACGCATATGTAAATAAGAGCTTTTATTTAGTGCCTGACCAGAGTGCCAAAGGTGGTACGTGGGGTCAATATTTTTTTTGTCCAAATGGTCAAGTGTTGAAGTTATCACAACTAAGGATCAAAATTCTGAATTTCGTTTCGGTGGGGACCGAAATTTACCCCCTCATAGAAAAAACCCAAAATTTTCAGATTTTGTTTCTGTTTCGGTGGGGATCGAAATTGAAATTTTGGTCATTTCGGCCGAAATTTTGATCCTTGATCACAACTATTTATGAGCACATAAATCACGAAAAGTTTACTTTTGACCTTTAGCTGATTTTGTCCTAAAAAATATCAGTGAATATACAATGGCTAGCAATTTGAGATTTAGCACTTTGGTCAAGTTAGGGCTGTGAAGTGTGAACAGGTTGGATATTTTTTGAATAGGGTGCGACAATAACACTTTTAATCGCCATTTTTTGAAAATTGAATAATAAGGATTGGGTTAAGGGTTTCAGTAACAGGTCGGGCTGATCTTCTATTTCTTTCATTTATATTGAATTTTTATAATAAGGTTCACGGTCATGCACAGACGGTATTCCATGGGTAAGACTATCATTCGATAGAGCGACCCGATATTTTACCGGGTCGGACATCATAAATGAGACATCCAACTCAGGTCGACTAAGAGGTTGGGTCGGATTGAGTGAAAATCAGGTCGTGCAGGGTCAATGCGACCCAAGCCGATATTTTATATGTAAAAAATATGAAAAATAGATAAGGGTGTTATCGGGTCGGTTCTGACCGATTTTCATGCTAAATCGAAATCGAACAGATAACATTCGATTTCTAGTTTCTCAAATCGAAATCGAACTGGTAGCTTTCGGTTTTCAAGTAAGTCACTGTCGGTGTACACATTTAAGAAAACACTTCGAGAATCTGACTGACCAAAGTGTTAAACTTATTACCAATTTAAAGTATATAAATTTTAACGATCATCCGATTAATATAACCGCTTTGATGAAGGTCATAAATATAGTGTGGCTATAAGGCATAGAAGTACACAATGCACTTTTTTTACACTTTTTTGAGAAAGTAAAGAACACAAAAAAATGTCAACTTTCCTAAGAAAATAAGTTTCTAAGTAACTCAAGAACAACCACTCAGAAAATGAGTTTCTGAATAGAAATTGATATAATTATTTTTCTCATAAACTAAGTTTTTCGGCAGAAAATGCCGAACGAGCCCTAAAAGTTTGAATCACATAAGGGAGGTGTTTTTTTTTATTCAAACTTGAATCTGCTTTACCGACCCCAAAGTACGGGTATTAATGAAAGGGAGGGGTCGATGATGATGGCATTTTTTAAACTTTAATCTTATTGAAAGCTGACTTTCACAAAAATTTTAGGGCCCTGATATTTGTAAAGAGTACCTTTTGACAGAATTTGATAGGATTAATGGTGACCACTATCCTATTTAAAATTATTTCTGCCAAACAAATCTTTAAAAATTTGTCAAGATTTAATGTCTCTTCTAATTCATACATGTTAAGTTTAGCGTCCAAACCAAGGTATCAAGCTCGATATCGGTATGGGGTATTGATCCATGGAGGACCGATACGCATCTCGGCCCTTAAAAAAGAAAGACACATTAGGTCTCAATACAAACTGATACGTATCGGTCAATACCGATACCAAGTTGGAGGACAAACACGTATCGATTTGCTGAAAAATTAATATGTATTGGTATTGGCCGAATTTTGACACCTTGGTCCAAACAACGACCTCTAAAGATCTCTTCAAATCACTTGCAGATTAAATTCAGGCTGCATTTTAATCTAGGCTGTGTTTAATAGCATGGAAGTTTGAAATTTAAGGTAGAGTTGATTTGTCAATTACCCTGTGACTTTAAATGAATTAGTGGGTGAAAGTGAAACCTTTGAAATGAGAAAGTCACAGGGTAATTTTTTCATTTCAAATCTCAACTTGTGCAATTGAAATGTAGTACACACTAGCGGTTTTTGTAATTATTCAGTTCGATCACAAATACAATTTTCCAATTCCACAAGTAATTCTTTCTTAGACAAATTAATCAAAGAGTTGAACAATTCCAAGGAAGTCATTTCCCAATATACATAATCAAATAGGAGAAGTGCCATTTTAAGAGGAAATCAATTCTTAGAAAATTAGCATGAAATTACAAATTCACTTCTCAGGTTTGAATTTTGAGTTACCAAACACAGTCTAGGCTAAGTAAATCTAATGGTTAAGGTATTCTCATTAATGTAGAGAATTTTATTATTTCTATTTATTTCGAGTTTTGGATGGGTAAATTGTCAGTTAGTTCAGAATCAAAATGGGTTTTTCATTTTAGATTTGGCAACTCTTATAATTCAAATCAAAATCATTCAAATTCAATAATATCTTAGGAAGAAAAAAAGGAACGAGAACACAAAGATATTGAATTTTTTAGCATTTATGTACTAATACTTTTAGTTATTTACCTAGATTTATGAATACATCATATTATTTATCCGCGATCATGACCTTCTGTTAATATGACATCTCAACATGACAATAAAATCACCAGAAACCAAGTAGTTTCCTAAAGATACAGAAAATGAAGCTAATGGATCATCTAAGAGCTGTCCATAAATTGCTACAAAATTTTATAAAAACTTTGCAGTAAAAATTAACCTCTCAAACCAAAACTGTTGCTCCTCCAGCCTCTTTCTCCAGTTCTTCCAATGCCGTCCACAGCTTTGCATCTTCGAAATCCTTAATAAGGAGAGTTGACCTCGCTTCCATCAGCAAATGCTCGGGATTTCTGGTTGTCAGACCCACCACCCGCATCCCAGCTGCCACACCAGCTTTTATCCCTGACACGGAATCCTTTACAAACAACCGTAAACAAATTAGAGATTGTGTATTTTCAATATGCGCAAATGGCATAAAAGTATGTTGTTGAAGGGGTGCCGATCTATTGATGTAGGTGACCAGAGTCTATGTGTCACATACATCATTCCCCACCCAAAACTCCACTTTTTATATCATGTGGCACACATCTTTCACCGATCCAATACGTCGACATAGAACACTGAACTGATGTTAGCCTAATGTGCCCGCTAGAGGATTAGAATCATGGTTGGAACTCTTGCCCGAGACGAGAGTTGCGGTGCTAAGCGAGACGAGATTTAACTGCGTTTTCGCCGTGAGATGCAATATAAAAAATATTAATTTTACATTTTAATTTATATATGATGTTAGGCTAGTACACCATTGAAAGTGTACTAATCATTATCTTTGTGCACATGGCACTATTTTATCTTACAGTATCTTGTCTATGTGATGATCTCGTGAATGGCTATTACGGTGTGTCCAAAACTGTGCACTCTAATATCTGGGATAATAGTTTTTAACTGCTAATATTGAAGATCATTGATCAGACACAATGCAATTAATTTATCAGTGTGATTCTTTAACTAGGATATGGCCAAGCATGCACACCACTAGGACAATTTAGATTGATCACATTTCTTTGCCACATGGCATAACAGTGAAATATTCTTTAATGGTGTACTATCATTAAAAGGTTATTTTTATTTAATGCCGTATCGCCGAGACACGAAACAACTCAGTCTCAGGGCTGTCTGAGATAACTTGGAAATCCAAGATTTCAAACCATGATTAGAACCATTTGAGCCATGCAATTTAATATGGACCGTTGTTCATATTTAACCCAGGGGCCGATTGAAGTGCTCGGAACAAAAATTGCATCACGTGGCCTAAAAGTATGCCATTGAGGGTGTCCATCAATTGATGTAGGTGACCAGAGTCAATCTCATGATGTTAACTACTTAACTGAATGCTAGGCAGTAAAACGAACCTCAAACACAAATGTGTGGTCAGCGGATGCCTTGATCTCTTGAAGAGCCTTCAAGTAAGGATCGGGAAATGGTTTTGCTTGCTCACATTCACTGCCGACCACAAGATGCTCAAAAAAATTTGATAGGCCTAGAATCGAGATCATTAGCTCAGCGTTTTCTCTGGGAGCATTAGTCACCGCAGCACGTTTAAAGCCACGGTCCTCAATCCACTTGCACAGCTTGGGTAGCCCATTTACAGGCTGCAGTTTTTCAGAGGCCAGTCTGCAGATCGAGTAACAAAATTTTTGGTTGTAGTCACAGATTTCAATTACCACGAGCATAATGCGTATAGGAACCAAACAAGATGAGGGTACCTCTATTCTCGCCTACCAGATTATTGGTGGGCGCCTACGCTGAAAACCGTTGACCGCCTTGAATCTTCTGATAGTGATCGTGTTTTTCATTCCAATCTTCCACACAAGGGATCTTGAGGCCATGGGCAGGCCACCATACGGCCAGTTTTTTAATTTCATGTGGCACAGATTTTAAAAAATGGCCTTTAAATCACATGGCACACATCACGCTCCAATGAGATTTTAGGGCCACTTTTCGGGATCTTGCCACATGTAATCAAGAAGTTGACCATCTGATGGCATGCCCATGATCTCAAGATCCACTGTGTGGAAGATGGAAATGAAAATCGGTCACAATAGGCTGATTCAGCACGGTCAACGGTTTTGAGTGTAGGCTCCCACCAGTAATCTGTAGGCGCGAATAGAGGTACCCAAAAGATAAAAAGAAACTATTAATAATTCAGAAGTACAAATGGGTTACCTCCGAAACATAGCTTCCTTATCGTCCATGAATTTTAGGCGTGTTTGGTGATCCCAATCAGGAAAGAGGACGCCAACAATATCCTCATTGTGCTTACCACTTATATTCTCAACAAAGAACTCTTCGGTGATTGGGATTCCACCATTGAAACCAATCTGCAAAACCATTCCCTCTAATTCAAATCATATATAAATGGACCACGTAGATATAGAAATTTTTGCTAAAACCACACAAAGGAACCATACCTCTTGAAGCATTTCTCGGAAGGCAAAGTAATGAAGAGGATCTGAATCACATAGCGTTCCATCAATGTCAAATAATATTGCTTCAAGGGGAGCCAGTCCAGAGAAAGTACCCCTGCCACCTCAAACAAAATGATGGTAAATTTATGCTAACCACACAAATAAATTTTTTTTTATATCGGTAACGAAAACTATTCATTAAAAAAAAAATCAGTGAGAAGCTGAGAAAGACTACAGAAAAAGGACGAACCAAAAAATCACCAAAAGAGAAAAGGAAAAAAACAAGCAAAACGCTTCCAGACACCAGCTAGCAAAACCAGTAGCTACCCCACCCTAAAGCACATCCCAAAGCAGAGGCAACATTATAAACAAGGATCAGCACATCCCTGTCCCCCATACTCATCAAGTACTACCCAGTGGCACATAAAATCCTTACCAGCCTTCAAAATAGAACCGAAAGGGCATCGTTTACAATTAAAGATACGAGCATTTCTCTTAAGCCATATACTCCACACCACCGCATAAGCTCCCACCCTCCAAAACGCGCCTTGAGACCCTTCCCATTTAAGCTCATTCCAAGTCACCAATAGCTGAGGAAGGGTACCTAGGAAAACCCAACAGCGGCCAAAAGATTTTAGGATAGTACTCCAAATTTCCGAGGCAACCTAGCAGTGAATAAAAAGGAGTGGAATCAATTCCTCCGAGATAAGGCACATGGGGCATCGAATGCAGATATCTTTGCCCCTGATAATCAGCTGATCGATGGTCAAAATTTAACCTTTAATCGCGGTCCAGACGAAGAATCTGACTTTGGGAGGAATCGACGCTTTCCAAATAAAAAACCATTCAACTTTCAAACCGCTGAATGACTGGATCCCACTCACCAGCCTTGGGCTTGCCGATCCCCAAGGGGAGACCTAAATAAGTGATAGGAAGGGGAACAACCACACATTCAATCTCTTCAGCGAAGGCCCCAACCTCCGAGGGATCTAACCCAATGCCTGAGACCGAAGCTTTGACCAAACTAACCTTTTGCCTGGATACCGCTTTGTAAACCGAAAGGAGAATAGCAAAAACTTTAATCTCTCCCGCGTAGGCCTTCACGAAAAGAATTGTATCATCCGCATATTGAAGGTGTGTGACAACACAACTGCCGCTGCCCACCGGAATGCTGGAAATCCGACTCAGTAAAAAATTATTTCACAAAATATTCAATTCCATGCGACAGAGAAAAATATCAAACAATTGGCACTCAAGAGTCAGGAACACTGCCATTGCACATTCGAGAAACATATTGCCATGACCACAGTGACCAAAAAACTCCATTTTTTTTAAAACTACGTGTTTAATACTTGTATTATTGGTACACTACATTAAACCTGCATTATACTCATTTTTTTTCAATAAGGAGCATTTGCGTTTAAAACGCGTATCTTGTATTCTAATTTCTAAGAGCGAAAATATATTAAACCCATTTTTCCTGACTTTTTTTTCCCTTTCTCCTTACTTTTTCACTTTTCCCAACTTTTCCCCGACTTTTCCCGTTTTTCTCCGACTTACATGTTTTATAGTTAAGCATTCATTTTAAGGCCCTCACCTAAACACTACATTCTTGAGGTTATTACCATTGAGTAGAAGTCCAATCCTGATACTCATATATTTGGAAGATTTTCTAACACTCACCCTTTAAATTTTCGTAATTATATGCTGTGGCATGTGGTTATAGTATAGGTGAGGAGTTTGTAGCAATTTATGGTTTCTATATCTGAAATTAACAGACCGGAATCAATCGTCTTTTGAACACCAATATGTCAAGTCACTGAAATATTCTTTATGTTAAATCTAACTAATTTCATTTAGAAAGTGTAGGGGAGGGAAAATGTGACAAGGAAAGAGATTTCCACTCCATACGTCAAGTCACTGAAACATTCACCAAAGTGCTTGGGAGAAAGCAACTAGATCGGGTCTTCTCTAAGTTGGGCATCAATGATATATATGCTTTAACTTGAGGGGGAGTGCTAAATATAATTAATTTTCATTTTGAAAGTGGGGGGTTGATAGAAATCTTGTAATTAACCCAAGCTTGAAAATAGAAGTGTGAGATGTGAATACACTATTCTCTCTCTCTCTCTCTCAATTCTTCTTTTATTAATAGTTAAACATGAAACCCTACTACAGCTAATTTTATATAGTTGGCTGGAGTATAAACATAAAGCACGGGTAGCTGCTCTACTGGTCATTTTTTTAAGGCCCTAAACCGCCATAACAGATGCCTAAATGTGGAGATATGGAAAGAATAGGGGTGCTCTATAATTCGGTCAACCAACACTTCTTGGTAACTATTCAAGGAAGATTGGAAGGTATTCGGCAATTTTACAAATCGTACAACCATTGTTACTAAGCGGCGTGAAGAACTTAGGAACATTGAAAAGCAGATCATGAAAATTAAAAATGAAACAAAATTAACAAGAACCTTCAAGAACATGGGATTAAGTGTTAATCCCAAAATCACAGAGTCATTTTTACTTAAGTATCGGTGACGTAAGTGGGTTGTTTTAAAGGCACTCTTCATTCTTTGAGGCGACTTTGGGATCAACACTTAATCTCAGTAAAAGTGTACTAGTGGGAATCAGGACTAGAAAAATTGGATCCATGACTTAACATGTTGGGTTGTGGTATCACAAGCTTCCTAATCCAATAGTTGGGGCTGCCATTGGGTGTGGATACAATACCAAAGCGGCCCTGGGAGCCGATTCTTGAGAGCTTTGAGAAAAAGGTGGCATTTAGGGTTATGGTATCATGGGTTTCCTAATCCAATACTTGGGGATTCCATTGGGTGTGGATACTATATCAAAAAAGCTATGGGAGCTGATTAGTGAGCGATTTGAGAAAAAATTAGCATTGCGGAAAAGAAACTAATGCAGGAAAAATCGCATGCGAACCCTAAAATAGCATAAATCCCGCATGATTGGGGGTTAGTACCCTAACCCCCAATCACTCCTCAATTAAAAAAAAAAAAAAAAAAAGATAGAAGATTTTCGGATTTGCTCTAAAGAGGCTTGTCGGCTTTACACCAACGATAGCTTTGAAGAATCGCTCCTCAAAGGAAAAAACTCTTCGCAAGTTTTCTACGAAAGATTCACTATTTCACAAGATGCACAAAAGTAACTTAATTTTTCATTCATCATTAACTCCTAAATAAAGTCTTTACATGCCTTTATATAGGCTAAGAAAACCTTAGAATTCGAAATAAGAAAGTCCTAAAAAATTAAAATTCTAAATGACAAGTTTTGTCTTAAAACTTGTAATTCCGGCAACTTGTGGACGAAGCTCACGGGCATCCGTCCTGCGGTCACAGATGTCCGTCCTGTGTTCACGGACGTCCGTTGTCTATGGTGTTCACAAAAACAGAAAGCCCATATTTTCACGGACGTCCGTTCTGAAGCCACGGACGTCCGTTGTATAACGACGAGCTTTGATTCACAGGCCGTTTGAAAGCCCATATATGAGTCTACTTCTTCCTTATTGATTTTCTTCATTTGACTCGGCTACGACCCAACCATGCGGATTTAAATTTCGTATTAGAAACTCTCTTTTGGGGGGAGGGCTTTTTTTTTTAATCGATAAAACCAAGAAATATATTGAGAAGACAACTAGAAGCTGAAAAGGTACAAGAAAGAGCCTAACCTGACCAAAAGAGGTCGAACACAACAAAAACATGCGAAAAACCAGAAACAAGAGAAACCCACTAAGAGGGGGAACCGAAATATCCCCAACCTAGCCCGGATCCGAAAGGATTGGCCCCCCACTAGTCCCTGCCCAGTCCAAGTTCACCCATAAGTACATAATATCCTGAATCGACTTCAAGACCAGCCCAACAGGGCGATGCTTCCGGTAAAAAATATGAGCGTTTCTTTCGAGCCAAATGCTCTAGACGACCACGGAGAAACCGACTCTCCAGAAAGCCCCCAACTGACCGTCCAAATTACCACCATACCAGGCCACAAGATGTTGGGAGAAGGAAGAAGGGGAGACCCGGAGCATGTCAAAAGATCTAAGGATAACCGCCCCAAATCTTGTTTGCCACCCAACAATGAAGAAAGAGATGAGACACTGATTCTTCCGATTGCAAACACATAACACAGACATTGGGGATACTCTTCCCCCTCCGATTCAGCTGGTCAATCGTGAGGATCTTTTCTCTAACCAGGGTCCATAGGAACAACTTAACGTTGGGGGGAATGGCCGCCTTCCACAAGCCAACCCAACCACACTTAACAAGAGGTCGACTCGACAGAATCCGATAGAATGACCTGACAGAGAAAACGTTGTTGGTGTTGGGCATCTAAACTCGGACATCCACATGATGCTTATTTCTGACATGGTCGTAAAGCGAGGTCAACAAGCCTTGAAATGGAGAGACCTCTTCATCCCTAAGGAGTCTCCGGGTGATCAAATTCCACACAGCCCCTATTGGGAGGGGGAGGGATTACACTCATTAAAGCAGTACCTATCAATCTTCCATTATACGTAATAGAACAAGCATTTCAAATGGATTGAATTTTAGTGTGAGTTAATGGACTAGAATTAGATTTTGGGAAGCTTTCTGGCTGGGTGAGTTATCTTGAAGTCATGCTTCCTTAGAGTCACATGGGTTTGCAAGAAAGAAGGGGGTTGTTAGAAGAAAGTGTTATAGTGTTAAGTTGGGGGCAAAGTTCAAAATCCTGGTTTTCCAATACGTAATGGTCAGCTCCAAAACCGATACATATTGGTTTTGGACGATACATACCAATATGCAATGGTTAGATACATACCAATATGTAACGGGTAGATACATACCAATATGTACATTCAATGTATCAACCCGGTGACCTCTGAAACCGATACGTATCGGTTTCATCCGGAATTTTGAACCATGGTTGGGGAAACAGCTGTAGAACAGTTTTTAGAAAAAATTTCAAGGCAGGAAAGATTGGATCATTGGTGGAGTTATTGGGTGACAGCATATGTCTCCGGGCATAGGGATATAGAAGTGAGATAAATTCTTATTTCAAGTGCCTTAGTATCTTACCAAAGAGAGGTCGGCATCTCTCATTGCCTATGGTATGAAAGCATCTTCCCTGCCTAGGGTGGAGACCTTTTGTTGGTCAGTTTGGCTAACGATATTCTAACAGGGGAAATATAGGCTCCGTGAGAAGGAAGAGAGACAAAACCCAAGCGGGTCCTTACTAAAATTACAAACAGTAATTATATATTCGAGTCATTATTTTTTGGTGCCACATTATATTATTTCTAAGACATCCTCCTCAACTTATTATGTAAATGGTTTAGTATATAAGGTATACTCTATTGGAAAAACCATTGGAAGTTTTTAATCTCACATATTTGTGTCATGTGATTTGAACAGACTGCAAGTGGCAGTGGTGTTGAGATCTGACGAAGTGCAAAGTGGCACAAAGGCTGCTGCAGTTATAGAGATCGAAACAAGGGAGAAAGAGTTCAGATTTTACAATATTTTGGGGATAAAAAATAAGGTTTAATGGGGCTGGACCTGAGGTTAAAACTGGGCTGGAACAGGGCAGGTTTAATAGACTTTAATGGGTCTTAAACAAGGCCAGTACATGGGATTTTAGTAAGTTTAAGATGGATTATAAAATAAAGACCCAATGAGCCTTTATTGAGCCTTGGGTCACCTGGTCCACTATAAGAGATCCACGTGACAGAGGGGAATGGAAGTGGCTCTCAGCGAAATCTGAAATCAATTTATAATCAGATTAAGTAGGAGTTGTTTTATTGTTTTAATGAAATTAGCGTGAAGTATTTTGGAGTATAAGATCCACACGACAGCTGGCAATGAAGTTTCTTATTATTTTAATGGTATAGTGCAGTTTTAAACAGTATATTTACAGAAATCTTGGGACTGATAACTGAGATTAGAGACTGTAAAATCAAGGGGCAGTCTAAACTGATCTTCGAGTGGGTTTTCATCCACGTAAATTGATTTGAGAATGTTGAGGGCAGCAGTTCTCATTAAGATCCATTGTTATGCAGTTTGGTCCCTTCCGTGAAAGAGAAATCCCATTTTTGAAGTAAAATAAGACTGAAATAGTTTCATGGGAAATAGATGAGATTCTCTAAGGAGCTTAGGACTTCGGGGTGGAGGATAAGACTGAATTGGTGTTTTTTTTTTCTTTTTTGATCGGTAAATTCGCCTTCTATAAATAAAAAGCAGCGAGAAGCTGGCCGAGTACAAAAGGGGGCAATCCGACCAAAAAGGAAGGAAGCAAAAAAAGAAACAAATACAAAGATAAACAAAACAGAACCGAAAAAGGAGAGGGGGTCGAGACAACTAGCCGGCCAAACTGCCCAGCATTAGCCCTACCCAGGGTCCGAGTGGAGGTCTTCCCCCCCAACCCCCTCCTTGTCTAGCAACACACGCAAGAATACATAAAGTCCCGGGCTGACTTCAAGATCAGTCCGACAGGCGGACATCTTCGGAGGCGGACATCTTCGGAAAAAAATCCGGGAGTTTCTCTCGAGCCAAATGCTCCAAACCACTGCATAGAACCCAACCGTCCAGAAAGCTCCCAACTGGCCCTCCATCCCCCTCCCAAACCAAAGAGAGATGCTGTTGAGACATGGTTAGAGGACAAGTCTAGTGCATGTCAAAAGACTTAAGGATGACTCCCCAAATCTTATGGGCCATCCAACAGTGAAGAAAAAGGTGAGGAACAGACTCTTCCGACTGGAGGTACATGGCACACACGTTTTGAATATCTTTCCCCCTTCGTATCAGTTGGTCCATTGTGAGGATCTTCTCTTTAAGCAGAGTCCATGAAGAGAACTTAACTTTGGGAGGGGTCACCGCCTTCCACAAGCCTGCCCATTCGCACCGAATTAGGGGGCAATAAGACAAAATCCGATAGAATGACCTGGTGGTAAAAGCCCCATTCTTACTCGGTCCCCATATCCTGGCATCGACTTGGTTAGGATTTTTGGTAGTCCCGTGCATCACTGCCAACAAGCGAAGGATTCCTCTAAGAGGCCTTCTAAGGACCAAATCCCAACATATCCCCCTTTCAGAATCCGAAGAGAAGTCAGCCACTACTCCTTGGGTATTCGCAGCAATGCTAAAAATAGTCGGAAACAAGTCTCTGAGCAGTCTAGACTCCACCCACGGGTCCTCCTAAAACCGAATGCGGGTGTCGTCTCCCCAACTGAAAAGCACCCCTCGAAAGAAAGAGGGTCAAGTTCCACATATTCCTTTCCACCAAGCCGAGAGATGTTTGTTGTCCACGACTTTAATGCCCCACTCACCTGCCATATGGACGCACTTATCTGCCAAGACCAACCACCATAAGCTCTCTCTCTCTCGCTTTCCAGCCCAGCCTGTCAAAACCACTTTCCCATCAGAGCAATGTTAATTATCCTCAAAGAACGAATGCCCAAACTGCCACAACTAGTTGGTAGTTGATAGGTATCTCAGTTGACCATATGGTACCTCTTGCATAGACTCGATCCCTCCCATAAGAAGTTCATTTGAATTTGCTCCAATATGAGGATCTCTATCACTGGACAAGTGAACATGGACATGAAGAAGACCAACAGACTAGCGATGACAAATTTGACTAGAAGGAGACAACCCCCGCTGCTGAGGAGATTCCCGGACCAGGAAGATAGCCTTCATTCAAACCACTGGTACCCAAGCCCTAGCCGATGGACGGCTAAGCCCTAGAGGGAGGCCCAAAAAGGAGATCAGGAGGGCCTTGATTATACTGCCTATAGTCAAAGCGATGTCCCTCAGTGGCTGTTCTCCGGCCTTGATCCCGGAGACCGCAATTTGTGCAGGTTGATCCATTGGTTCCCAAGCCCTATGTGACGTGGGCTTGCGGCGTGGCCATTCGGGTCAGCTGCAAGGCCACTTGGGCCACTAGTGTGCCAGGCACTGGTGGATTGAAGCTGAGGCATCACACTGGTGGATTGAAGCTGGGGCATCATCGAAGCGTCACTAAGCCATGAGGGCTTCGCCTTTGGTACTCCTAGAGCTTCGGTTGTGGGCCAAGAGGGCACGCGACATGGCGGCAGTTGGAGTCGAGACGCAGTGCCAACAGGGCACGTGATGCGGTCGCGACATGGCCAAACTGGGTTAGCGGTGCAGAGCGTTGCGGTATGTCAAACCAATGGGTTTGAGGTCCTCCCGCCATTTGGCCACTATTGATGTTTAAACCATATATATGAGGAAGTGATCTAACAGCCACGTGACGTGTCGCTGGCCTAAGTGATCCCCTACGGAACGTGTACGATAGCCTTGTGGGCTTGAGTTCGTGCATCCAGGCCTCGCATAAGTGTTGGGTCGCTCCTGTCGCATCGTGCGCTGAAGCCATCATATTGGTGGTCCACGACCACCATCCACGGTGCGGACCTAGACCCTAAGTGAGGCTGCCCCTAGGATGATCGCTGCGTATAGTTATATGAATTGCATTCGGGAATCCACATAGTTTCTAACCTAATGTGTTACCGTGCAGGTTTGAAACGTGAATAGGCTGAATTAGTTCAAGAAAGCTAGTTGTCGCACGAGAGATTACGTCGCAAAGAGTATCTCCGTGACACCTAGCCGATGGATGGCTAAGCCCCAGAGGGAGGCCAAAATACGAGATCGGGAGGGCCTCGATTTTACTGCCTACAATCAAAGCGATGTCCCTCAGCGGCTGTTCTCCGGCCCCGATCCTGGAGACTGCCAATTTGTGCAGGTTGATCCGCTGCCCCGAAACAGCTTCGTATATAGAGAGGACCTCAGCATATGCTCGGAACTCGGCCACATCAGCCCTACCAAACAAAATTGTGTTATTCGCATACTGAAGGTGGGTGATACGGCGGCCGTGAGGGCCCACCTGAATACCAGCGATGTAGTCTAATGCCTAGCCTAATTGATGAGACCATCTAACACTGAATTGGTGTTATACGGATTAAAATGCACGAATGCTACACAATGATAAAAGGGTTATTGAAACACAAAGATTAGAGAAAATTAACTCTAATTCCAAGGAACCATCAAGTGATGCAACAAAATGAACTCTACTATTTCCCTATGCTTATAAACATATAAGCCATTGACTAAGTTTTTGGAAAACATTTGCGATTCTGATAACCTATCGAACACGAATACATTCTTAGGATATTTATGTCATTCATCGACAATGAGACTTGATTTTCTTAATTATTCAACTTCAATGGTATGTACAATATTAGCAGATATTAGGACTGCCAATGGGTTGGGTTGGTTCGGGCCAAAATTTTGGCTGCCTGACGGTAAAGGGCATATGCCTGACCCAACCCGGTTAAAATCCCATATTTTCCTTGATTTTGTGTATAAAACATTGGGTCGGGTGACGTCAACCTGACCCTACCCATTTTTGCCCGACCCAACCTTTGAGTTGACCTGAAGATCAGTCGGATACTTCATAATCATGCCCGATCCAAGTAAAGTTTACGGGCCCAATCTGGAAAAAAACCCTGGTCAGGCAGATCACGTATGGGGCCAACCCGAACCATTGACAGCTGTAGTAGAAATTTATTTCCACATCTCTTGGATGGTTTTGGGAACTCATATAGTTTACTGATCACATCCACATTCAAATGTATTCCCAATTCATCTAACACAATCTTTAAAGATGAACAATCATAAATTGTGAAACCTTCAAATGTACCCATTAAAGCCATTGAAGCCAATTTGACATAAAGCAAACGAATTTAACTTAAAGTTAAAAAAAATAAGTCAACCACCAAGGAAACGGGTCAAATTCAAATGAACCCCAGAGAGAAATCTACCCGAATCAGAAGCAACAACCAATTAAGTTGAATTCATAGCCAAAAATCATAATGGAGCTCAACTACTCCATTTTAACAATCTATCAGAACCCAAAGGTATTCATAACCAATCACAAAACGCAACCAATAATCAATAAACCACAGAAAGAGCCATATGAGACCCCCAAAATTTTTTATTTTTTTTTTAAGATCTTTTTCTTTATGATGAAAAAATCAAATGGACAACATCTGCTTCCAACCCATTTAATAATTTTCAGTTTTTTAACAAAAGGTTAAAAAAAATTCAGCATTTAACAAGCATAATTTTTTTCTAATTGATGGGTGCAAAAAATAAGCATGCTTAAAAAAAATAAAATTTAATGAATAAATTAAGAGAAAGAGAGAGAGAATCAAAATACCCTTGGGTGACATGGGAATTCGATGAAACCGACATAACAGAAATATGGGTTTCTCTGCAAATTTTTCTTCTTGTGAGATGGGTTTCTTTCTTCACGAGATTGAGTTCAATGCGGTTGTAATAAAGAGGAGAAGAAAGAAGAGAGGGCATTATGGGAATATAAAATGAAATTTAAAGGAAAAGGGAATCAAGAACCGAATATGTTGGCGGCTTTTTGCTCCTTTCTCCAATGGATTCGATTTGTGACATTTGTCTAATTTTATACGGCTTCTCAACAAGCCGGGCCTACAAAGGAAATAGAATAGATTCCATATTGCTCTTACTTACAGAGGAATCCGTATGGCAATCAAGTTTGCCCTAGGATTAATGGAATCTTTGACCTTACTATATATTTGATGGTGGAAACAAGAAGACCCGAGCCGAGCTAGTAACTTGATTTCATAATCAGCTATTTGATAAATCTAACGGCGAATTCCGATCTCTTTGGGAAGACTAGCAAGTGGTCCCTTGGGGAGCTACAACTTGCACACGGTACTGTCGCACATAAGTTAAAAGAAGACTTTGGTATTTTTAGGACTTCTGCCACGGGATATGCCATCTAAGCGGTTTGATTTAAAGGCCTTGATGAAAAGATCTTTGGGGTCAAAGATTGACACCAAACACCATTTCTTTCATCTAATTAATTAATATAGTCATAGCTCTGGAGATCGTGTTTCATGCATGGATTAAAATGCCAGAAAACCGATACGTATTGTACGAGTCCAAAATTGATACGTATCGAACGATACACATTGGTGATATATAGTACCGGACGATGCATTGAATGTATCGTCTGATTCCTTACAGCAAATGACCGATACGATACATTCAATGTACCGTATCGGTGACCTCCGATATCGATATGTATCGGTATCAGACGAAATTTTGATCCATGGTTTCATGTCAATCTTTGGCACCACATATCTTTGCAACATGACCTTCAAATTAGACGGCTTAAATAGTCTTCGACGACGTGGCACAACTCTAAAAAATATCATATCTGCCCTTTTAACAGATATTTCACCTGACATATCTCATGTGCAAGTTGTACCTCTCCCATTCCATGGGTATCGTTATTTGGGCCAACAACTTTTCTGAAAGCACTAACTTATGAAACCCATTAAAAACCCTTGATTGCTTCAAATCAGATGGGGGATGTTTTCCCCCTATCTTCCACATAATGGATATTGGGACCATGAGCTTATCATCAAATAACTAGTTTTTTGGTTCCACTGAACATGATATCCAAAAAGTGGCACTAAAATCATATGACGCACATCATGCTCAAACGTTATATAACACCGTTATTTTGGGATGCCAATAGAGCAAGGAAGTAAGAGAAGATGCTAGTGGAACTCTACTTCTAAGAGCATTTCCAAAGCAGCTCCTCAAATCCACCGTGGCCCTTGGAACGGTTACTTTTGGCCTTGCTCCATTCTAATCCACTCTTCATATCCAAATACGGGCTGGAAGACTTTGTTTCACTCTTCAAATTTGAAGGGTTAGTATTCACTTTTTAAATTTAAGGGAAATTTTTATAATTGACTCTGTCATATTTACCTTTTTCGTTAAAGACCCTATAATTTTATCTTTCACCAAACCGATAAGCTCCAACGCCCGCCTTTATGAATTGTTAAAATTACCTCCAAAGTAATAAATAGCCTAAAAAAATTACAAATCATTAGTGCTTTGCTTTGTACTTATTTACTTTTTACATTTCGTTCGAAGACGACGATGTTTCGAAGGCGATGACATTCCATTGTTCAATCTTCAAGCTACCAAATTTGTTTTAAGTTCAAATCTTGTTCTTCTTCTTTCGACTATCTATATTTTAAAGTGGTGATATCACCTCTTGAAAAAAAAAAGATATTGCCTCTTTAAAGGGGCAATATTACCTGTTTAAAGAGGCGATATCGCCTCCTTATTGAAGATGAATCTTATATTCTAATTTTGATTTAGTGTTATGATATTTTAGGTTTTCCTTTTTTCGTAAAAGGTATGCGCTCCCCTCGAACCGATTTCCTTTGAATTAGAGATACCGAGTTTTTATCAAATCGGTAATGCCTGATTAGTAGAACGAAGACGATTCATTATTTAAACTTATCATTAAATTTAATTGTTGACTTTAAAAAATCATATGATAGAGACTATATTTCATGTCAATCTTTGGTACCATCGATCTTTATATTGTGGCCTTCAAATCAGACGGTACAAATGATGCTTCACATCATGTAAATATAAAAAAGTGCAAGTTTTGAAATTTTAAACTAGGGAAATTTATAGGATAGAACGATAAAAGGTGAATATGGCAGGGTTGAGACTTTTTGTGCTAGCTAGAACGGGCTCGGCTTAAAACTGATCGATTATGGGAAAGGTGAAATTATAGGGTCTCTGGCGAAAAAGGTGAATCTGGCAGGGTTGATCATGTAAATTTCCCTAAATTTAAATATAATCTTATTTTAGTAAAGAGTACCTATGTTCGCGCTCACGCATTCTCTGAAAGCACCTACGTCTCAAACTCCTTAAAAATTGTTGATTGCTTTGGATTAGATGATGAAAATTTGGTTTCACCCAATCTTCTATAAAATGGATCTTGAAATCATGAAGAACCTATTTGAAGATCCGTTTTTTATTCCATGTATCACAGATCCCAAAAAAATGGCCCTTCAATCATATGACACATGATGTGATTTTTAATTGTGATGTTTTACTCGCAAGCGCACGAATCAGATTGTAGATAGTGGGTGCGGAGTACGAGATCGTTCTCACGAAGACTATTTTAAAAGATCTAAAAAGATGAGACGGTAATTTAAGAAATCTACTAAGAGTCAACAGTGCCCTACTAATGTTATGATTTAGGTGATTTTATGAGGTGACAATTACTGACTACAAACAAAAACTTAATTGATAATTCAAAAATAAAGGTAAAGATGAAGATACTAAATTCTCCCATCTTTGGTTTGTTCTTCCTGTAATATAAATCTAAGGATTAAACTATGAGATATATCATTGAAGAAAAATATCTTTTATGAAAGATAAATGGTCAAAACTCGGATAGGTTCCACGTTGCATCCCTGCAATCATGACTTAATTTCATAGATGATTTTCATATATAGATCTGAGATCAAGGGCATGACTCGGCACACTTGATCTCAGATGCAAATAAAAATAATCTTTAAAGTGGGTAAATATTCCAACAGAAATACCACCATAGATCTGAGATCAAGGGCATGGCTCGGCACACTTGATTTCAGATTATGGAGTAATTAAGATAAACTTACCATTACAGATCTAAGATCCAGGGCATGGCTCGACACGCTTGATCTCGGATCATAATCGTAAGTAGATCCACACAATAAAAGCAAAAAGACCATATAACAATGATTAGGATAAAATTACCGTCACAGATTTGAGATTCAGGGCATGGCTCGACACACTCGATCCCAATTAGTGGCGAGAATTTCATCCATTCGTGATACCATAACAACCATAAAATAAGATATCATATTTTAATCCTAAATTCATATTATTAGAAGTACATTCCTCGGATGAGAATCATTAGATCCCCATCCCTAAGAATTTAGCCACACATGCTGTAATTAAATGATATAAACAAATAATAACTTAAAAATAATATTAATCTAATTAATTAAAAATACCTCAACCTTCAATAGAAATTATTTGATCCACAAGTACGATGATTTTTAGAAACGAAATTAACAATGCTCTCTACTAATCTTTAAATTTAAATTAGGAATCAACTGAACAAAAATACTAAATTGAAGAAAGGAATGCTGAAAAGATTACAGGAACAAAAGCTCTAAAAAAGAATAAAAATTCTCTATTTCTACGTCTAGCTATGAAAAAGAAAAATCTAATCTAGCTCTCCCTTCTCGAGTTGTTGGTTTGGCTTTAAATACTCTCCACGTCGCGTAGCTTTTCTCGCTTGAAAAGTCAGGGTCGATCGATCGACTCCTTAAAAATTTACATTAAGAAGTCATTTCCGTCTCAAACTCTATCGTTTCCATCGCTTGATCGATTGGAAGGTCGATCGATCGACCTTCCCAAATTTCCGTGAACTCCCGCTCAACTTTGCATTAGATACTGTATCAGTATTTTCGCTATAAATTTCTACTCCGAACTCGGATTGACATAATTCTTATGGTATTGGAAAGATGACGAAAAGCTCTACAACTTTTGTGTTTTAGCAATTTCATGATTATGATGTCTTGAAGGTCCAAATTGAGCTGTAAATTGTACTAAGTTCTCGACGACCCAAGGTTGCAGTGTTCTGATATTATTTTTGGAATTTTTTGGCTGTTTTATGCACTTTGATTGTATTTACTTGAAACACTTTAAATATAATAATTCTCATCAGATAACCTTCATCGGATGACTAAATGTAAGTATTTAGGGGTGAAATATCATCATACTTCACTACTCATCAACACACATCACGCTGATTTTAGGGACATTTTTTGAGGATTTGGAATACATGGAATCTAAAAATGACCGTTTGATAGGTGCGTCATAATTTTAAGATCCATTATGTAGAAGATCAGGGTGAAACACGATCTCTCCCATTTGATCAGAAGCAATCAACAAATTTGAAGGGGTTTGGGATGTGGACGCGAATAGAGGCGCCCTTTAATAAAAAGTGGGACCATTTATAGAGAAAGAAATAATAAATAAATAAAATAAAATATTTTAGATTTGAAGTCACATCTCCAGATTCAAACCTACTCTTCGAATGCTTGACACGTCACTAGTCCATCGGCTAGTCATGAAGAATTGCTTTGAAAATGCTCTAAGATTCCTAATCTTATGTTGCGGAGGATAGTTAGGATGCGTATGGGATAGCTCTCTGCTAGCCCTTGCCATAACAGAGTTCAAGTTCTCATCCTCTTTGCTAATATTTTGCCACTTGCTTTAGCAGGTGCCCCTTTTCCATGATAACTCATTGCATGTCAAGATTTTATGCAAGATTTGCTTGTTCTTCAGTTCTACCCTCCTCTTTACTCACTCCTTGCCTAAGCAAAATTTATTTGCTCTGATAGGAAATTAGTAGAGAGCATAAAGGTTGCTGGTAGAGCTTGTAAATCCTCATTTGCAAGAAGTTAGAAAAGAAAATAGGAACCAACTAAAACATGTAAACTCTGTTACGATAGGAGCTAACAGAGAGCTATGTCATATACAACCTTAAACACCAAATGGTGTTTAAACGATCTTCCACGATTTATTAGCTTAAGATCTTAAAAATTCATACCCTCAAAGTGATATATCATCAATTAAAGGCTATTGGTCTAAAAACACACTTTTTGGAGATATGAATTATCCCATCTATCAATTTTAATACCAACAATTAATTTTAATTTTAATGATTGATATTAAAGTTTATCGATTGGATGGTTATATACACTTAAAAATTTTTGATTGATTACAGATGTGTGCCACATGGTGCAATCATAAAAATCATACTTCAATGGTTTGAGATAAAAAGTTACATTTTAGTGTCAAGAGCCATTATATATTATATAAAAGAAAAAGTTTTCTTTCTTGCAAATGCAATGTAGCACGGGACTGAAAATGGCAACCTCTAAAATGTGTCGAGATGTGATTGAAACACCTGAAAATTGTTGCTTCCTACTAAAGTAGGAGATGCAATGGGTTGGGGAGGGTAGTCCGCCAAGCCCTTTAGGCCTTGTTTGATAACTTGGAAATGTAACTTCATAGTGGAAATGAAATTTAATTTTCAATTGTTATTGTTTGATGGTTATTTAAGAAGATGGAAATGAAATTAAGTCGTCTCGCATGGAAATTGAATTTCTGTACACCAAATCATTTTAGGAGGAAATCATTTCAACCTTTTAAGTGGTTGAAATTGAGTTTCTTATTAACAAAATAATAAGATTTTGTCCATGCAAATCTAAAGTTACTTGTAAAAAACTTAAAACCCAAAAAAATTATTTTTTGACTATTAAAAAGTAATTTCAATTTCTATGATCATCATACCAGCATGATCACTATGACCACCACATTATCTAGAACATACTCTTTTAAGCTAATATTTGACTTTGGTCAAAGTTTGAATTTTAATCAAACTTTAATTGGATTTATAAGCTATATAAAGTTTTGACTTTTGATCAAACTTTCACTACTGAAACATGATAATAAGTTATAAGTTAGTAATATATTATCAAATTTTTAGGGGTCAAAGGTTGACTTAAGGTCAAACTTTGACTTTTAATTAAAATTTATTTTTTATTAAACTTAAGACTCTAATAATTTGATGATGAAAAAAAGATACTTTCGTATTGATGTATAATTTGATGCTAGATTCTTAATTTTATTTGTCAATAGTTTAACCTTTAGTCAAACTTCGACTTTTGGTCAAACCTTGACTTTTACACAAATTTTATTTTTAGTCAAACTCAAAACCTGCTTATAGATAGAGTCTACTACTACATAAATTTATATTGTATCAGTACAATTTTTTTATGGGCAAAGTTTGACTTTTGATCAAAGTTCTATTTTTCATAAAATATTATAAATTTTTATTTGTGAAATATTATAATTAAAAATATCTATCATTATTTTAATTTATAATTTGAAAATATATTGCCTCATTTTTATTGGTCAAAGTTTGACTTTTAGTCAAAGTTTGATAAAGTCAAAGTTTGACTTTTATTCAAATATTAACTTTAGTGAAAAGTTGTGGAGTGTATTTTGATAGTAGATAGTGATTATTACTATTGTTATTTATATTTTGATAATGTAAATTTTAATCAGTCAAAGTTTGATATTTGGTCAAACTTTGACTTTTAAAACACAATTTGATTTTTTTAACTTTTGTATCCCTAATGAGATTATCATTTTTTTAATTTATTACTTTCCAGTACATTACTAAATTTTATTTTACTTTTTTTTACATTTGGTCAAAGTTTGACTTTTTTAAAAGTTGATATTTAGTCAAAGTTTTTACTATTGTAACGTAGCGATGAATATGAATATTGTTATGTTAATTTATAGGTTGATGGTAGATTGTCGAATTTTTTATTGGTCAAAGTTAAAAAATTTAATCAAAGTTTGACTTTTTAAAAAAATTAAATTTTCTTTTAAATTTAAAATTTTAATTTTGTTTCAATATATAATGCATATTAGCATTTTCTATATAACTTTGTACTTTAGTCTTAAAAAATTTTATTAATCAAAGTTTTACATTTGGTCAAAGTTTGACTTTTATTAAAAGTGGATATTTAATCAAATTTTGACTAATGTAACCTATATATATGAATATTGTTATATTAATTTACAGTTAGACTTTTATAACTTGGTACATTGCAAAAAATAATTTTAGTCAAAGTTTGACTTTTATTAAAATTTAATTTCATTTCAACATATAATCTTACATTAGATACTAATATCTACAACTTTGTTATTTAGCTTTACATATATTTTTTTATCAAAATTTTAAGTTTGGTCAAAATTTAACTTGTTATTTGAGTTTGACTTATCAAACTCTGACATTTGTGACTTAGTAATAAACAGTGATTACGAGGGTATTAATTTGTAACGTAATAGAATATCATTAAAAAAATTATTAATTAATATTTGACTTTAATTATGATTTTAATAATAAATGATCAAAACTTAAAAATTCATTTTTAAAGATACTAATCAGACAAGAGATATCAATTTCTAATGAAATTCATTTTTCAAACACACTAATCAAATAATGGAAAATTCATTTATAGAGGAAATAATTTCCTAGGAAATCAATTAAGAAATTGATTTCATTTTCTCTTTGGCGTTTCATTGCTATTAAACAGGGCCTTAGGCTCAGCCTGCTTTAAAGCGGGCTTGGGCTTGAGTTTGAGCTTGGTCATTAAGGCAGCCAGACGGGCTTGGGCTAGCACTTTAAGCCCGATAATTAAATGGACCGGACTTGAGCCTAACCCTCTAAGCCCGTGGAGCTATCATATTTGATAGTCTCTTATCAGCAACCTCGCCTTGACTCTCCTGACTGTCATTTAAGCACCAAAATGGTGTTTAAATGATCTTACACCATCAATGGTTTAAGATCTGAGTGATCCGAACCATCAAAATGATAGATTATAGATTGACGTGCAACATACCAAAAAATAATCATTTAAGGAGATTTAAACCATCCGATCTGTGCACTTTAATATCAAACATTGTTTTCAGTTTTAATGGTTGATATTAAAGTTCATCAATCGAATGGTTCACATCCACTTATATGCATGTTTCTTTGGACTGAGATATATTTCAATGATGGAATACCACTTGGACTATTTAGATTGATCACAAATGTTCACCAGGCGTGATCAGTTTATGATTATGTAGTTTGGACATACAAACTAATTAATCAGGTGAATGTTGCTGCCTCTAAATAAAAATATTAATAGTCAATGTTATTTGATAATCTTTATAGCAATTATTTTATTCTACATCATGATCACAGTTGTTTCAAGTGAGCAGCACCATTAATCTAAGGAAAAATCAATGATTGTTTTAAATCAGATGATAGAGATCGATTTTTATCACAATCTTTCATACAATTGATCACCATGGGTGTCCCATTAGACTGTCAGTGTTTGTTTGTTTTCACATGGCATGGATCTCAAAGAGTAACTTTTAAGCATGATATGTGCCACTGTGACTTTTGAGTCACTTTTTCGGAATCAATGCCACCTGAAATCAAAAGTGACTTGTTCAATGCTATGCTCCAGGTCTCAAGATCCATCGAGTGTAGATTGGGATGAAAACTGATCTCCATCTTCTGATCAAAGCAGTCAATGGAATGAAAGCAAATCTCCATCTATTGATCAAAGAAGTCAATGATTTTTTAGTGTAGGTGCCCTTAGTAATTTGATAGGTGCAAATAGTGCTACCCTTAATTTAATTTAATTTTTTTTTATTTTTTTAAGAAGAGGTACCCTTAATCTAATTCAATGAGATTCTCTATCCAAACTTGCCCTAAAAGATGGAATTCTAGTGCACATGGTATCACGTGCAAGGATCATATTCATGCACGTGGTGTACTTGATTTATTTGTGTACACGTGACCATCGTTAATGTTAACATTCCGTGCAAAAAGTTTTCATTGAGTAATTTATACCGTATGGCATATTCAATATTAATTTTATGGAAAAATTTTCAAATTGACCCTGTCAGATTTACCTTTTGCGCCAAAGGCCTTATATTTTCACTTTCACCTAACCGACCAGCTCATGGATCAAAATATCGTCCGATACCGATACGTATCGGACGATACATATCGGTATTAGACTAGGACGATACGATACATTCGATGTACCGTATCGTCCAAATGTATATGGGAAGGCCCAGACGATACATTCAATGTATCGTCTGGTAAGTTACTATTCCGATACGTATCGGTTTGAAGCTCGGACGATACGTATCGGAAAGCCGGCATTTTGACCTATGGGCCAGCACTAAGCCGAGCCAGTTTCAACTAACACAAAAAGTCAAAAATACCCCTTCTTACACTTTTTTTAGTTCTACATAGTTTAAAACTTTAAATATTTGCACTTTTTTTCATTTACGCGATGTGAAACAAAATCTATGGCGTCTGAATTGAAGGCCAGAATATAAAATCGATGGTTCCAAAGATTGACATAAAAAAAAGGCGGCATCGTCTCTTTCAAAAAAAAGAACAAAAGATTTAAACAGTCAATGACGACTCTTTAAACAGTCGGTACCGACTTCTTAAAGAGGTGATATCGACTCCTTAAACAGTCGCTTAGCTTTGATTTTGAGACTGCATAGATTGAGATAGAGCACAGCTGGTGCACCTATAGTCATCGATACCGAATATGAAAGTAAAACAGCATGGAAAAAATTCAGGAAAAATGACAACAAGTGAAAAATTGGGGAAAGAACGGGGGGGAAACTTTGTTGTACGGGAAGAGTACTCCAAGGGGAAATTTTGATAAAATCGTAAAGAAATGAAAAACATGAAAAAAGGGAAAATAATATAAAATTATATATATATATATATAGGGAGTCATTACTTGCACATGCTTTTCAAGTGATTGCATTATATTGCACCAAATTTAAAATAAATACTTGCAAGTTTGGCAACCTCTACTATGTAAAAACATCATTTAAGCCGTTTGATTTGAAAGTCATGATTTAAAGATGTCAATTAGAAAAGATTAGAACAAAATATAATTTTTATCATTTGATTAAATGGAGTCAAAGGCTATTATATAATTCAACAATTAACTAAAATAGATCATATGGCAATTATCGTGTTTTGCTCCAATTTTATGTACCAGAGATCTATTGATTATGAACTTCAAATCAGACGGCCCATATTGCATTTATATATATATATATATATATGGGAGTCATTATTTGAACATGTTTTTCATTTGATTGCACAGAATTTAAATAAAGACTTGGTATTTTAGGGACATGAGATATATAAAAATGCAATATGGGCCGTCTGATTTGAAGTTCATATTCAATAGATTATGAACTCGAGTCATGGGACATAAACCCATGACTTGAGCCCCTATTGGTTGCACGTCACATCAGTGGACTTTGAACAGTCAGCTGATGTAATGTGCGGCAAATAAGGGCTCAAGTCATGGGTTGAACATCACATCAGTGGGCTTTGAAAAGTCAGCTGATGTAATATGCAACAAATAAGGGTTCCAATCATGGGTTTATTTCTCATGACTCGAGCGAGAGGATCACTATATATATATATATAAAATTAAAAATATACTTAATATTTAAAAAACGTATAAAATGCATTTTAAACAAACAAAACATATTTTATACGTTTTTTTCAAATAACTAAAACGGCTTGTTTATACCTTTGCTCAGAGAATGCATTTTATTTTCCTAAATTCTAATATGCTAATAGGCGTGATTTTCGGGCTCAGACGTGCCGAAAATAGGCTATAGTTGAAATACTTGGATTGATTAAAAAAGATGTGCACCACATACCTTAAATAGTGAACGGTCATGAAGGCACTTTCTAAGTGTGATCAGGGGAATTGCTCCCTTTATAGTAGGATCAAGAGCCTATTATAGGCTTTGAAATGGATGGCTAAACAACATATGGGCAACTGTCTGTAAGACTATTACCATTCACAAAAGGTACACTAATCAGATGGTTAAAAATCTTCCTTATCAATGAATTTTGACGAAGTTATATATATATATATATATATATATATATATATATATATATATATATATATATATATATATATATATTTAGATGATATGCTATCTACATGGTGGCCTGCCAAATGGATATCAGGATTGCCCCATTATGTTAACATAGACAACAGTGCACTAGAAATGGTGCACGGGCCTTGCACCTAATACCAGCTCATCCTTAAATTAGATAAGTAGCATGGTTTTCTTGCATGTGCCCATGTCATGATTTCAATGAAGTAGATTCATTAAAAACAGATTCTTCTAAGTTCTAATCTAACATAATTGTCTTTTGAGACAAATTTCAAGAATATTTTAATATTGGTCATTATTATAGATCAATGGCCGCTGCTCCCTTGTTTGCATGCTTATGCCCTTTTAGAAAATTATATAATTATTTTAAAGTGTTAATTAAATGGATATTGATTTGTGATTGTTACTATAAGTCAATGGTTGCTTATGCATATGGTAAGGCTGCGTTTGGCTGTTACTTTATTGTGGACACCAGCACTCCGCATGCTCTCTGTCAGAGGCAATTTAATCACTTAAAACTGCTATCGGCAGGAGAAGATGGGCCGAAAGCTCCATTAGCAATGGCTCTGTGGGCCTGTGGCTCCAGGGCAGAGCCAAAACGTAAAAGAGTCGCTCAGTCTAAGGCTCCATTTGGGTTAGATTTTTTAAGGAGTAGCTCTTTTGCTCATTGGCTCCGCCAAAGAATTACTTTCATATTTGATAGATAACACAACTTCTCGCCCTATTTAGTCTGGCAGGAACTCTTGTAAGTGATAATGTTGCTCTCTGCCTACTCTTCGCCAAAGCAGATTTTATCGGGTTCCGATGGAGAGCAGGCAGAGAGTCACTTCTACTCTTATAACAGCTAACCCAAACATATACAGTCTAATAATTTATATATAGGATCCAAATCCTTCATTGATCTAACTTCTATGAGCGTTCTTGTTGGTAGCAAGTGTAGGAGAAATAACTTGATACAGTGAGTCAGAGTACTATTTTTATTCAATAGAGTCTTTCTTGCTATACCTTGTTGCTCACCAAAGGGCGGGACAAGTAAAGTCTAAAAGATAGTGTTAAATGTGCCTCGAATATTTTGTGTTGTCATTTCCAATTTCTATTTAACATACAAATACATCTATCAAAGATATCATACATGTCTTGACTATGTAAAAGCGCTTGGATTAGACTTGATTGGAACTTATGCATATCCATTGAAAGAAAATAATAATAATTATAATAAATAAATAAATAATTGTCTCCAGTCCCTTCTCTTAGCGGACCCTAATCCATCCCCTTATTCTAGGGTTCACCATCTTTGCGGTGTGCTCTAAATAATAATAATAATAATAATGACAGAGATCTTATAAACTGAAATGATAAAATATTTTACCATTCATTTTTAAATCAATTAATCACCTTCGATCTGATATTGATTAATGCTTCTTTTTTTTATGAATGATTCTTAAATTGACCTTGCGCATGTTCACGTAGCACTCAAAAAATTTAAACAGAAACAGGTACAAGTGGAGCTCTCAGTCAATCCACCTAAGGGTTGAGGATATAGTTAGCAATGCTCTTCATTTAGTACAAATGATTTCTTTCTTTTTATTTTTTAATCGGTAAGCTTTCCAGATAAGGGTCCTAAACCTGTTATTAAGTTCAAATTTTTATTGGTAAGCTTTCGAAGTAGGGTCTCACCCTGTCATTAAGCTCAAACAAATAAAAACATAAACCCAAAATCATCATTAATGAAGCTTTGCGGTCCTCATCACCCAAATTTGATGATAATTCCAAACAATCAAACTTCAAGTAAGAACAATTAATGTCTTCGCGAAGGGAGCCAATGATATCACAGGGCTTGAGGTTGGACCTTTTCCCTGGTGGCGATGCTCTCTAGCTTATAGTGTTGAGATCAAGAGTTCAAATCCCATGCTTTACCCACCATTTCATATATATATATAAGCAACGAAATTATACTCTAACTTTTAGAGAAGGGTATCATTATCTACAAGACTACAATAGAAGATTCTACATTTGCATTCCAAGTTTCCTGCTCTTAAAATTGTTAGATTGCCTTAAATAATATGATAGAGATCATTTTTCATCTAATCTTGCACACATGATCTTGAGCTCACCTATTAGAGAGACAGATGTTGAATCCACATGGATCACATCTCTAAAAGTGACTCAAGAACCTTTCCATGGTACCCTCGTGATCAGTCACTTTTGGGGATGTGTGCCACTGCCACGTGAAGTTACCGTTTGATATAGGTTGGGTCATGATCTCAAGATCTATTGTGGAATATTGGGATGAAAAACGATCTCAAGGTAGTCAATAGTCTTAATGGGATGTAGAATGTTTGGTTGTAAATACAGGAACCCTTTTCTTTTTGGATGAATGTGGGAGACGCAACTAAATTATATTCTTACTTTTGGAGAATCTACATATTAAAAGGCACCTTCGATAAAAGGGATTCAGACCGGGCTGGGCCTAAGGGCCCATTTGTAGGGAAATATTTGGACCAATCTCAGCCCATTAGCACTATATTTTCAGGGGCCAACTTCTGGACCACCCAGCCATGGGCCTGAGCTGAGATAGATAGTTGGTTGATGGGCCATGATTGAGCTTAAAATCTTGGCTAGATGAAGTAAATGGTTTGGGCCAGGGCCTCAGTCTGCCAGATGTAACTCATCAGATGCAGCCTGTTTAATAAGCAGGTCAGATTTTGGGCCCAAGAAATTGGGCCTATTTTTAATTGGTCCGAATCCAGCTGGCCCATTCGAAACCCTACATAAGAGTAGGACTGTCAAAGGGACAGTGGGTCAGGCCCCTATTTTTAAGATTTATATATATAGGATGGGATCGGGTCAGTATAACCCAAATTTTGCCCCGATCCAACCTGAAGGTCGCGTCGGATGTCTCATGCCAGAACCAGCGGGTCAACTTCATGTGCCCGAGTCAGGCAGCCCAACCCAATAAAAAATCCGGATAGGCGGGTCGGGTATCGGGTCACACCCTTTAACAGCCCTGCATAAGAGGTTGAGTGCGAAGTGCTAACCCTTGAAATGGCATCCAAGTCATCAGTGACGTGGCGGGATGGAAGCTATGATGCTCAATGCCATGCTCCTGCTATCAAGACACCGATGGATCTGCCTAACTAATTTGCGACACAACAGAATAGAAAACACGAGGCCGCGTGATTAGTTTCTAATTATGAGCAGTAAGCAAGATTGAAAAAAAAAAACAAATGAGGCAGGAGCCTACGTGGGTTCTAGGCTTCTAGCCATCTTACTCCAAATCAAGGATCAAAATTTCGGTTTCCCGATATGTATCGTTCGAGCTCAAAACCGATACGGATCGGTACTGGACGATACCAAACGATACATTCAATGTATCGTTCGGTATAATGTATTAAGATGACCGATACGGTACATTGAATGTACTGTATCGTTCATGTGTGATACCGATATGTATTGTTTGGATGAAATTTTGATCCATGCTGACAGTCCAAATCATGTAAGGGTACATATGCCGACAGCCCAAGACTCTTCCTTCTCAACCCGAATATCAGGTGCTTAAACCGTTAACTGTTTTGAATTAGGTGATGGGGATAGTTTTTGTCCCATATTCGACATATAGGGCCTACCAACAGAAATCAAAATCTGACCGTCTGATTATAGGATCATGATCTCAAGATTGATTTTTAGAAGATTGGGAGGGAAACGATCTCCATCATGTGATTCAAAGTAGTCAATGATTTAAGCACCCGTGTGGAGAAGGAAGAGTATTGAGTTGAAAATGAAGGTACCCTTCCAGTAGAAAAGGGTATTTTAGTCAATAATGATAACCTCTCTCATGTTCAATATTCAAAAGGCTGGCTGAGGTGCTGATTATGACCACAAGTGGGGATACGAAGAGAAAATGAAGAAGGCCTAACAATAGAAATTGATTTTATAGTGCAGAGCTACCAACCTCATCCTCCTTGGTTACCTCCTTGTCAAGCAATTTGTAAAGGGAGAATATTTTCAATGCCAATCACTTCACACTTGTCTCAAGTGTTTGCGAGTTTACCACTATTTTTTAAATATCAATTAGAGGTTTAATTTATTAGCTCAGATGGTTTATGTTTGAAAATGCGGAGCTCTCATTTTTAACACGTCTGTAAAAGATAGAAACAAACAAGGTTTTGATGTACTTTAATTTGTGAACAAGTTCTACAAGAAAAGGGTAAACTGGTGGTTAAAATTGCAATGAGAAAAATCATAATTTTTTTTTTCGCAAAATCAAAAAATATATATACATATATATAACAGTAAAAATCAGAAAAAAGGGGACTACTTAAAAGTTTTAACATATTAGCGCGTCTCGGATGGTCTATCTTATTTTTTTTTGCTTATGTGGAAAATTTGGGACACCAAATTTGTGAGATGAAAATTTGGGATATGATACACTCTAATAATGTATCCCAAATTTATTACTGGATTAATATTTTTAAATCTACTTTAAATAAAATGAAATATATCTAAACAATATAAATAAATAATGTATATTACCAAAAAAAAAATTATAAGTTTCAATAAAATATTTTTTTTCAAAAAATAGGATATTTCACTTAATATCCTATATATAGGATATCAAGTTGGTCTCATTTTCATGTCATTTTTGGGATGACCATTGGTGATGTAAAAGGCAAGTGGGTATGACAAAAGTAGCCATTGGAAAAGCTCTTATATTACTTTAGAAATTTTTTGAAAATTGATTGTCATGATTTCCAAGGTTCCCAAAAAGTCATTCGATCAATGTATGAAGAGAAGGGTGATTTGAAATTACAAAATAGGTCTTCAAAAACCCATGCGGTGAACGTGAGAAATATTTATAGTTAAAACTATGAAAATACACTTCTACAAAATATCATAAATAATACAAATGTATAAATATTTCATACACATTGACCACATGTTTTATTGAGAGCTCAAAAAATTGGGACAATCCTTTTTTCTTTGAAACTTGCTGATGTAGTATAATTCGCTAAAACTGTTTACAATTAATCCTTGTTTTCTAAAAGGAACAATGGCTCCTAACTGACATTTAAATACCAAAATGGTGTTTAAATGATCTAATTACACCATTAATATTAATATTTTAATCTAACAACATCGAAGTGTGATGATCATTATGCCATGTGACTGCACATCTATGATTATTCTAAATTGTCTAAGTAGCAATCTATCATTGAAAAACGTTTTGGCCCAAATAAACATGCCAATAAGTGATTTGAGCCATCCAATTGATGAACTTTAATATTAACCATTAAGACTAAAAATAATAGTTGATATTATAGGCCATAGATCGAATGATTTAAGTATCTCTGAAATGCGATTTTTAGGTTTGTTGCACTTTAATCTATGATTTATCACTTTGATGGTATCGTTTAGGCGGGTGCTTTAGGCGGCCCGAATACCCATGTTATAAAAAAATGACTGTCACTAGAGATGAGATCAATATAGGAATAAAAAATGTTTTAATGTTTAATATTTTGTAAAGGAGAAAATTAACTAATGTTGAAAGGTGAGAATGTAGGATCTAGGAAGTTAGACAACGGTATAGTATTATTTAATTAATAAAAAACAAATGCAAAAGTCCATAAAGATAGCCTACTTTATTCTTTCAGTCAAATTTTCAAGGCTCAAGGGAATGTCAAAAGTCTAAATTCTACAATTAGCTAGACCAAAATCTACCAAACACAAGAAAACTAACTTTTGTTTAACTATAAATACTCTCAAATATTACGCTTCTCTTCACCATCCCTTCTTGTTTGCTTCATTTCTTGCTTCACTTTGCAATTTGTTCTTCAATGGCTCTCTCCCTTCATTGCCTTCTCTTTCTCATTGTCTCTTTCTTTCTCACGCGCACACCGGCACATGCCGCAACATGTACCGATTGTTTCACTCAATCGAGAGCCGCTTACTACCCGAATTCCGATGAAGCCGGCACCGAATGTGAACATAACACAAAAACATTACTATTTTTTTTACAAAAGTTCCTCTTCTTTACATTTCTCAGTTTAACATCTTTTCTTCTAATTGAATTGTAGTTGGGGCTTGTGGGTTCGGCACCTTCGGTGCGAAAATCAACGGTGGGGATGTATCGGCTACGTCCGATCTTTACAGGGACGGTGTAGGATGTGGAGCGTGCTATCAGGTGATCGATCATTACATGTCGCGAATCATGAAAAAATATCAGTGATCTTATCTAATGCTAAGATCACTTGAATTTGTTCTAGCCTTAGTCCACTAGACCATGTTAATATCCTCTTATGTGTGACTTTTGAATATGTTTCGGTTGATCAGGTGAGATGCAAAAATAGTTACTATTGCTCAGACAACGGAGTTAACGTAGTAATTACGGATCATGGCGCCGGAGATCGCACCGATTTTATCCTAAGTTCGCGTGCCTTTTCCAAGATGGCTCAGACCAGGGACTCAGCTGCTTCCATCATGGCCCTTGGGGTGGTGGACATAGAGTACAGAAGGTACACACGCAACACACCCAATCCTAAAGATAAGAATAAGGCTACAACCTATAAGCCATCATTTCAATTCAGAAATAATAACAGCCCAATGAAAAGGCAATTGTAATTCAAGATAGCGAAAGACACTATATTTGACATGCATGCATGGTTCAAAATATATGATTTTGTGACCACGGTGACCGTACGTTCGATTGCTAGATCATATGATAATTGTGAGTTGCCATAGCACCCGATCCTCGAGTTACGTGACATGTGGCTCCCAGCTAGTTGACACTCATAATTTAACCATGCATTTGAACTCATATGCATTCGAATGCACGACAGTGACTTGCCTTCCACTGCTAGCTAGTCACATGTCACGTGACATATAGTCGGGAGTTACGCCTATTCTAAGGGCTCGTTCGGGAGTCGAAATCTACTCAGATTCTGAGTTTGGACTCAAATTTGAGCGAGAATCTGAGCTTTTCCGATTGAATTGGCTGTTCGGGAGTTCAGTGGGCCCCACTATAAGATCTGACGTTTTCCGAGTGAAAACGACAGGCGTGAGTCTGAGATATTTGGACGGAATAGCTCAGAATTTGAGTTTTGAAGTTGTATACTCTTCCCTTCATGTAACACTCAATCATTCCCTCCACCAACGATCACCATGAGTTAAAGTACCTGCGTTTTTTTTTGGGCTTTGCCTTTAAAAAATGCAGCTGAGAAGGGATGTTCCTTCTCCATGTGCCACGATCTTCTAGGATGTGTCACAGTGTCTCGTTACGATGATGATGTCTCTCACTCCCTTTGCCTCTCTCTCCTAAATGGAGATGAGTTAGTATCAGATGTTTCAACGAACGCCCTTTGTCATAATATTAGACATCTTTACCACCATGTAAAAATTGTCCGCACTGATCTATATTGTCCACTAGATAGATCAGTAGATCATCAAACATTTGCATCACAAATATAAGTGTTCAATCTAATGCCTTCAACTAAATTGGATGCATCCATAGGCCATAATTTTTTTGTGTAAAAAGGTGCAGTAAATCAGATGGTTGGGATTTTTATCTTGTTATGTAGTCACCGAACCATCGCCATCATAGCATGTGCATGGCGGGATGAGACAAACAACATTCTCGGTGCTTAGGCACGACCACGTAATATAATATCTTGAATGAGACAGAAAATCAAAAAGTAAAAGTTTGACTGAATCAACATAAAGAATATGGCCCGCATACATATACTTTGAAGGGTTGGCGTTAGGTACGCTGCCTGCTTTGCAATGCTATGATCAATCACCATCCACCAACTTTTGGATTGGTGCCCAAGATAGCCATAATCTCTATCATCTAATTTAGTAGTCAAATCCTATCATCTGACTCCATCAAATATGTTCAACCCCATATCGATTGATTGCCCGTAAATTTTGAGAGAAATTCGAGTACAGCACATAAACCGATGATTAAGATCACGTTTCTACGGTCATAGCATAATCACTGATTGAATCTATTCTGAGGATTTTCTGAGAGGAACTTAAAAACAAAGGATTTTGTGTTTTGTAAGAATCTGTCAGAAATCTGAGTGGTTTAAGAACGCATATGGTGAAAATCAGGAATCTGAGTCTGCTAAGAATCTGTCAAGATTCTGAGTGTCCAAAATCTGAGCTTTTCTGGGAAAAACCAGGAAACACCTGAACGAGGCCTAAGGGTTCACTCACTCATGGAATTTTAGAAAAGCAAACTCGGACTATTTTGCCTTTCAAATCTCAGGTCAATATTTTGCATCGACCACTTGAATTTAGTATATTTAAATTTTGCACCTTTGACTAACTTTTAAACAGTCGATAAATACCCATTTTACTTCTTTTTTCCTTTAGATAGATATTAATCAACTTTAGACAAGTTGACGTGACACCTGATCCTCAGGTTAGGTGCCACCTGGCGCCCAATTAGTGTGAAGGCCTCCATTTACCACATAATTGCTAAGAAATTATATGGCAGGGGTGAGAACCTTGGTAGTATTAGTACATGATTAGTACATGTACAATTTTTTATTTTATTTTAGCAAATAACTTTGAATAATTAAAAGTGGGAATTGATGGCGTGGAACAGGGTACCATGCAGCTACCCAAATTACAACATAACGTTCAAAATCGACGAGAACAGCCACTTCCCTGGCTATTTGGCGTTTGTCATATGGTATCAGCAAGGTGCCAAGGACGTTATTGCCGTACAACTATGCGAGGTAGGTTTTTTTTTTCTTCTAATATAAGTAGGGGGAAAAAAAATCGAAAACCAAGCCGTTCGAACCGGAAGGAAACTGACTGAAAACTGACACCGAACTGATTCGCCCCGTTCGGTTTTGGTTTTGATACCTAATAAGCAAAAACTGGCGGGGTAGGGTGAGAAAACCGAAAAAATAAAAAAAAAATGTAAAGAAAAGCCAAAAACCGAACCGACCAAAACCGAAAACCGATTGGTGCGGTTCCTTTCGGTTTTAGTTTGAGGGGTTGAAAACTTCGGTTAACAGAAACCAAAATGTTTTGGTTAGGATTCGGTTTTGCAGAAACTGAACCAAAAATCGAAATTTCAATTTCGGTTCGGTCAATCAAATTTGGTTAACAGTGCAGTTCGGTTCGGTTTTGGTTTGAGGGGTTGAAAATTCCGGTTAACAGAAACCAAAATGTTTATGTTTGGATTCAGTTTTGAAACTGTACCGAGAATCGAAATTTCAGTTTCGGTTCGGTCAACCAAATTTACACCACTAAATGTGATCACCCAAACTCTGGTCTGAGGCGCAGAGACTGAAGAGTGCACCCGAGCCAGATCATGGCAAGTGGCACCCAAACACAAGTTTTTGACTATTTGAGTACCACTTGGACATGCATAAGGTCATTAGAAAAATGCTTTGGGTTTCACATCGCTGTGCACAAAATAATCAAACAACAAAAAGAAAATAAACCAAAGAGGCATTAGCCTAGTTGGTAACCTCTCTCGATTGTGAGGGAGGAGGTCGTGGGTCCGTTACTCGTGTGCCTGGCTTCGGTTCTCGAGGCTATCTCGGCCTAAATCTTAAAGGCCATATAAAAAAAATTAAAATAAAGAAAAGAAAATAAAATAAATTTATGCTATCCTTGCTAAGTAGAAACAATAGCCCAATCATTTTTTTATGACAAAAATACCCATTATAATTTTGTACATGCAGACCCAAAACTTCGTATGCAAGCTATTGGATCGGAGCTACGGAGCGGTATGGACAGCCGTTGCACCCCCAACCGGACCTCTTTCGATAAGGATGTTGGTGAGCGGCGGCGAAGAGGGTGACGAAACATGGGTTGTACCGGTCAACAACATACCACAAGACTGGAAAGTCGGAGGCGAATACGATTCGGGAATACAATTTTGATTCATGGACATATACGTCAATACCGTATTTATTTTTTATTACATTTGTATCATTGAAATGTACTTGTGATTCTTCTATGCTCTTATTTTATGTGTTTGTCAAGCAGTAATAAAATTGTGAGGTTATTCTCTTGAAGCAAAATGTTGTGCAATTTCTTTTAAGTACACCAATCATCAACACAACCATTGTTATCAAGTCGGGGTTCGGCAAAATTCAATTCCAATTCCGCAAGTTCGGGGAAAAATATGGAAGAAAAATCAGAGAAAAAATAAAAAGGGTTATTTTTATATACCCCCCTAAGTTTTGGCATATTTATAAATGTCACCCCAATTTCACTTATTTGTAAATAACCCCCTTAATTGCAGTTTTGTGTTTATATAACACCTTGCAGTACTACTTTGTTAATTGTTGTCGCTAAAAAGCAAAGTGAAGTTAGAAAAGTATTTTTAACATAAGGAAAAAATAATGTAGGTGATAATTGCACTTTGCTTGTTTAGAGATGAGAGTCAATGGAACAATAACTCAAGGTGTTATTTAAACCAAGGTGTCAAAATCGGTATTGGACTCGGGTATCGGCCCATGGAGGATCGATACGACTTGGCCGATAATGATACGTATCGTTATCGTAACGATAACGATAACGATACCGTAACGGCCGATACGGGACCCTATTGACTGATACCGACATGTATCAGTTTGCCAAGAACGACCGATACATGCCCGCATTTGCTGATTCCGATATGTATTGGGGCCGATACGTATTAGTTTGCCAAGAAACCAATATGTATTGGTATTGGCCGATTTTTTTATACCATAATTTAAACACAAAATTGCAAATTAGGAGATTATTTATAAATAAGTGAAACACGAGGTGGCATTTATAATTTTTCCAAAACATTAGGGGGTATATGCACAAAACAAAAATATTAAAAAAAAAAAACAACAAAATAAAATTAAAAAGTAAGAAAAAAATTTTAAGACATTTTAAAAGTCATGATTTATTGAAGCAATCGCGAATTATTCAAGAAATTTGCAGATTTTTCAAAAATACACACATTTTAAAAGAAAAAAAAATTGTGAATAATTCTTAGAACCACAAGTTTGCAAAGTTTTCACAAAATGCGGGAAACTTGGTGACTGAACACAAAACACATTCAAACAACACCACTACTCTCTTACAAGTATATTCAAGCAATACATGTCAAATAAAGGGAAGAAATGTTTATATTATGAGACCAATTATAGGTATGATTGTTGGCTGAGATACGTGCCGATGATTAGCAGCTAGTTGGACTGATTAGAATTTGATCAAACATGTGCGCCAGGTGGCCCAAAAATGGGCGATCATGGCACAATCTGTGTAGCGGCGATCATATGAGTCCACCTCTAAAATGAATCATCACATCTATATCCCTTCACCAAACAAGAATCTTTTTATCCGCAACAATCAAATTTAATTGAGAATGACGCTCCTTAGTATTGCTTGTTTAAAGGACTTTCACTGATCTCCAGGCTCAACAATTTATGTAATCAAATTTGGAACCCATGAGAGTCAAGTATTCACAGTATTCTGCTGATGTAAGGGATTTTACTAATCAACTTTGGAACCCATGAGAGTCAAGTATTCACTGCATTCTGCTGATGTAAGACATTTTATCTCTTGCAAATTTCTGAAGATTTGAACCTTTAGCACAGTGGAAGGTTGACAATACATGAGAGTCAAGTATTCACTGTATTCTGCTGATGTAAACATTTTATCTCTAGCATATTTCTGAAGATTTGAACCTTTAGCACAGTGGAAGGTTGACAATATATATATATATATTCCTTATCCAACAAATAAATTTAGAGGAATGACTTTCTACCTCCACCATGTATCATAGTGAGTTTAGGGCATAGGGTTCAGAGAGTTCAACATATCTACATGCTAACTTCATCTGAGCACCCATCTCACTCAACATAGAGTAAACCATGCTCTTCTTATGTAGCGAATTTCCATCTTCAAAAGCCTCACAAGAATCACTACTAACATCAACCAAGCTATGTCCAGCAGCTTTATGCAGCCCCATCTCCCTCATCAACTTCCTCACCTTCTCAACATCATCCCATCTACCTTCTGCAGCATAAATATTAGATAAAAGTACGTACGGTCCCACATCTGTAGGCTCCAACTCTATAAGCCGCTTGCCCACGATTTCACCGAGCTCCGAATTTGAATGAGTTCTACATGCAGACATTAGAGCTCCCCACAATGCCGGTGCAGGCTCCACGGGCATCGACTTTATAAGTTGCTCTGAATCCTGAAGCAGTCCAGCACGGCTGAGGAGATCAACCATACAACCATAGTGCTCGACCTTGGGCTCGATCTTGTAAACACGATGCATCAGATCGAAACACCACCACCCTTCTAATACCATCGCCCCATGGGTACATGCACACAAGAGGCATATGAAAGTAACATCATTTGGCCTTAATTGTGCTGTCTTCTCCATCTCTATAAACATCTCAAAGGCCTTTTTCCCATGCCCATGCATGGCGTACCCCATGATTATAGAATTCCACGACACAATGCTTCTTTCGGGCATGTCATCAAACACTTGTTTGGCTGAATCCATATCCCCGCATTTGGCATACATTGTCAAGAGAGCCGTAGATAGTAACACATCAGAGTCAATTCTTTTGTTATCTTTCATGTAGGAATGGACCCATTTTCCTCGGTTGAGTTTACCAGAATTCGCGCAAGCAGTCAGGACGCTGACAAGTGTTGCCTCATTGGGTTTCATCTCTCCTTTGCTCATCATGTTGTCGAACAGTTTTAGACACTCACCGTAATCCTTAGCCCGCACGTAAAGTGCTAACATGGAATTCCAAGAACCTAGATTCCGTTTTGGCATTTGATCAAACTTCTTCTGCGCAATCGAAACCTCTCCAATTTTACCATACCCATCGATCATAGAGTTCCAAGTGACAGAATCTCTCCCCGGCATTATCTCAAACAGCTCCTCTGCAGCCTCCAAATCCTCAATTCCAACATAACCCACAATCATCGCATTCCAACTCACCACATCTCTCTCACCCATTTCATCGAAAACCCGACGGGCAACATCAACCATCCCATTTTTGGCATATCCATCAATCATCGAGTTCCAAGTAACCAAATCCGACTCAAATCTCGCATCAAACACCTTCTCTGCGTACTCGATTTTCCCAAACGCGAAGTACATGTGAATCAACGAGTTCTGCACAAACAAGTCCATTTCAAACCCAAGTTTCACAGCGCTACCGTGGGTTCTCTCCCCTTCCCGAATCAAACCCAACTCAGCACAAATTTTAGCCAAAAGGGGAAACGTATAGTGATTTGGTTTCACACATTTTGGAACCATTCTAGTGTTATGGAACTCGAGCGCTTTTTTGGGTTCGTTTGAATTCACATATGATCTTATTATAGTGTTACAAATGAAGGCATCGGGTTCGCGGAGATGGGAAAATAGAGAAACGGCACGGCTTATAGAGGGGCGAGAGGAGCAGAGCTTTTTAATGGCTCGGCCAGTGGACAGAGAGTGTTGAGAGAGACCGGAAACGATGAGCTGGGCGTGGACTTGGTTGAATTCTTCTATGCCATTGCATGATTCTAAAATGCGCAGGATGGGGTGGCTTAGTTTTAACGTGCGCAATCCTGTCGCTTCTTCTCCTTCTTCTTCTTCCTTCTTCCATATTGTCGGAGAAGAATTGGTTACATTTTGTTGTGAGTTCAAGAATTTTTGGAGAGAAGAGAGAGAGGTGCGGCGGGAGATGGCGTTGGCGGGTTTTAATCTAACGGTCATTTGAATTGGTGCGTATGACAGTTAGGCGCCAACGGCACTATCAAGAGTAAGAGTTGGTATTGGGTGCTTTGGCCTGAGGACCAAGGATGGTGTCTGTATCATCTATAATACACACGTGGCATTCCAACATGAGTTGGTCAAGATTTCAAACATGTTGATTAAAGTGTCATGCATCGATTTTTGTACTTTTAAATGGTCTTACTCCATCAACAGTTTAAGATGTGGGTGATCCGGACCAAGGTTAAAAATTTCGGATTTCGTTTTGGTAGGGGTGTGTTCGGTTCAGTTTGGTCGGTTTTGGACCAAAATCACAAACTTAATCAGTCCTAATCGGTTTCTAGATTTTCAAACCAAACCAAACCGTCCAACTCTTAAACCAAACCAACCCGATTAGATTTAGTTCGGTTTGGTTCGGTCAGTTTCAGTTTTCCTATAAGTTCTACTTGCACATCAAAATTTTCTCAACTTCTCAACCGATTTTCCTATGAGTTCTAATTTACCGCTCTAGGATTTAGGAATGGGCTAAAGGCAAGGGTTGGGTTTTATATAAAAATATACATTTTACTTAAATACCCTTTAAAATTAATCAAACCCCGGCATATATATATGAGAGCCGATTAGGTCCTCCAATGGAGGACGGTGACCATCCTCTAAGATCCACGTAGAGCTCTACGTGGCACCCAAAACACTTTTTGGGTGCTACGTGGAGCACAGGTTGGAGGACGGTGATTGTCCTCCCATGAAGGACAAAAGCCTTTTCCTATATATATATATATATATATATATATATATATATATATATATATATATATAAGTACTTACAAACTACATTCGGTTCGGTTTAATTTTGGCTTGGGGAGGCTTGGAACCGAAACCAAACCAAACTTTACGTTTGTCCTTTTTTCCAAACCAAACCCAATCTGGACCAAGCCCGGCAGTTCGGTCCCAAAAATACACAGCCCTACGTTTCGGTCTCGGGCTGGACCGAAACCGAAATTTTGGCCGAAATCTTCATTCCCATACATTCTGAACCTATAAATTCGATTTTCGGTTTTGTTTCGATATGCACATTGGCCAAAATTTTGATCCATGATCCACACCGTCAAAGTGATAGTTCAGAGATTGAAGTACAACAGATGTGGGTAATCCGCATCTCAAGGTTTACTCATGCAACTTAGTATATGGTAGCCGACCCTAATAATTTGATCAACCCCAGTGCCAAAAAAGGACTGGATCAATCTCAAACCAATAACCTTGCTTTTTTCACTAATAATTTGAGTAAAAAATTCTGTGTACCTCCCAAGTGGTGGAGAGATTGACCCGAACACGAGTGGTGCTCCTGTCGGAGACCTAATATTAGATGGGTCGCTCTCCCTCGGTCAAACTTATCAAGGCACGGGATATGCACAGATTTTATGAGCGTGCAAATCAGGGAAGTTTACTTTTCTGACTTGTCACTCTTTTGGTGTTAAAAATATTTGCAAATATCCAACGACTGAATTCTAATTAAGAGCTTTGGGTCATCTTTGAATCAAAATCATGTAATTATCTGTAGAGCTAAAATGGCTCATGTCCGATATGTAAATGACAAACTGGTGTTTGAATGATCTTATACCACTAAATTAGAGCCTTTCATGTTACACCATTGAAGTGATCATGTGGTGCACATTTGTAATCAATTTAAATTGGGGACCAACTCTCCTGATTATCATTTAAATACCAAAATGATGTTTAAATGATCATATACCATCAATGATTTATGATATGGGTAATCCACACTGTCAAACTGATAGATCATAAGTAGAAGGGCAATGGGCCCAAAAATCACATTTTTTGGGAGGTTTGACTCATCTGATATGTAGACTCTAATATTAGCGATTATTCTTAGTTTTAATGGCTGATATTAAAGTTTGTCAATCAGATGGTTTATATTCACTTATGGGCATGATTTTTTGGATAAAACATGTTCTCTAATGATGGATTGTCACTTGGACAATTTAAAGGGACGATGGCAATAAATGGGGTTTAAATGAACTTACACCATTAAAATGTCACTTTTTTATCTCACATCATTGAAGTGTGACTTGTCATTATGCCATGTGGCATACATTCACGATCAATCTAAATTGCCCAAATGGCGATCTATCATTGGAATATATATCAGGCCAATAAAAAATGCCAATAAGTGAATGTGAACCTTCCGATGACAAACTTTTAGATCAACCATTAAAACTAAAAACAACTGTTGATTTATAGTCATCAAATTGAATTGTTTAAGTCTCCCTAAATCACCATTTTTGGGTTTGTTTCTCTATCACTTTAATGGTTCGCAGCACCTACATCTTAAACCATTAATGGTATAAATGACAGTCCGGATATTTGGTCCCATAAATAAAATAACAAGATGTCACAGGATCATAAGAGCATCATGCTTAGCTAACTCCTTCATATTTCAGGGCTCCTAAAAATCTGTGATGACAGGAATTGATGGCTAAAAGACTATTCATAACTTAATAATCTTATAATGCCACTCTTCTTTGTTTTTCTCTTTTTTGGCTGTTAGGGTCAAGGATCAAAATCCCGGTTTCCGGCGTGACTGAAACCAATAATTTGATCAAAATTTTGAAATTTTGGCCGATAGTTTGGGGCTTGGCCGACATTTCGGCCCTAATTATTGTTAATTTTTTTTTTTAAATAATAAAATAGATGAGATTGCAAATTCTTGTAGGCCCATATAGCTAAATTGATATATAAGTGATTTCGTTTCGACTGATAATTTGAATTATCGGCCGAAATTTTGAACCATAATTTGGGCAACTCCTCTGTAACTTGATTTATGATGCAACATGAGGATGCATTAAAAAATATCCTTCAAGCAAAAAACTCATCTAAGGTTGACTGATCTTCAAATATTTCTAGGTCCCTGAGCACCCATAAATGCTACATTTGGGCAGAATTATACCACCAAAACCTCTTCTGAGCGGTAGGCTGTTGCAATCTATTGACATTTGTGCCCATTAATACTTTTCCAATATAATAATTTCTGAGATTCGTAAAAGTCCTTCATTTTAACGGTAAACGATGGCAAATGTGACGAGGAACGACACAAAAAAAAAAAAAAAAATTTTTTTTTTTTTACTGTTCATGATGAATAGTGACGGACGTCCGTGATGAACAGTGACAGACGTCCGTGATTTTTCTTCCTCACTATTCGTAGGTCACGAACGTTCGTGAGACACTACAGACGTATATGGGCGTCGTAACGGGGTTTTCTAAATATTACAGAAATTGTCTATTTTAGTGTTTTATTAGTATTAGGACTCTTTATTTCAAATTTTAACTATTGGTGGCCTATATATAGAGACTTGTAAAGGCTTTTTAGTTAGTTTTTGATTATTGAATGAAAAGAGAGTTGCTTTTGTGCAAACCCTAGAGAGCTTGTAAAGAGTTTTCAATCGAAAGAGTGAATCCTTCAAACCTTGAGAAGTGAGGAATCGTTTCTCGTGCGACTTGGTGCGAAGCCGACGCACAGCCGTAGTGTGAAGCTTCGGAAAATTCTTTGTGTGAAGTTTTGGAATCTATCCTTTTATTTTATCTTTTCTCTAGTTATTGTCAGGTATTATCCTTCTCTAATTCCGTTGATAAAAACCCAAAATCCCAAGTTTTTTCCCTTTTATCAAAATTATTTGAAGCCCTATTTCATTTAAAATCTCCGAGGAGTCAAGAGACGATATTGCAATTGTCGAATGATGCCCTAAACTAGAATGAATCTCGAGTTCCCTCATCGGAGCCGTTTTTCTAAATCGAGAAATTTTACGCATGCGACGTTAAAATGAATTAATCTAATTGTTTTATTAATTTCATTGAATTAATTTTATGTGTTGCTTGATTTTGAATATTTTTGCTATTCAATTCATTCTAAAAGTTAATCCCACATCGCATATTAGGATTTTAGCGTTTGTCCCGCTGCTTTTGGTATCAAAGCATACCTTAGTTTAGGGTTCTCCGCATCATATAGATTTTAGGGTTTATTTCTTTCCATTTCAGATCTATCTTACACCATCTAATTTTGCATAATTTCATCATGGATACTAGTAGCTTAGAAGCCCTTATTATAGATCTTGCATCTAAGGTGACCACTAGTCAAACCCAGATGGATGAATACATCGCTAATCAACAAGCTAGGTATGAGGCTTTAGAAACCCGTTTTGAAGAAATCAATGAGTTTATCATTAAGAATCACAATATAGTGAACAACCGTGACCGTAGGACAGATGTTCCTCCCCGACGTGAGGTCCAAGTCAATCTGGACGATAAGGTCATGAAATCTTTCAAAATGGACGCCTCTACTTTTGATGAGAAAAGACAACCCAAAGTCTTTCTCAAGTTGGTCGCCAACATAGAAAACTATTTCGAGTGGTATTCCATGTCCAAAGAGCGCAAGGTCAGATTTTTCAAAGTCAAGCTTATGGGTCAAGCTAGACTTTATTGGTTGGGAGTAGAGCGTCGTAGGCAAATCCAGGGTCTTCGTCCCATTTTCACGTGGGCTGAACTGAAAGTTCAACTGCACAAAAAGTACGCTCCTGTATCATATGATGAGCGTATTCTTGATCAGTGGCATTCATTACATCAAGGAGATTCCCCAGTTACAAAGTATATCGATCGGTTTGAAGACCTGATGACCCAGGCCGATGTCGATGAACCAGCAAAAGTTACCATCTCCCGATTCCGAATAGGTCTTCGACCCGAGTTACAGAGGGAACTCATTCCTTATCCTGTTGCGGATCTCGATGAATGTTTTGCTAGGGTCGAAAAATTAAAACGGTATCTCGACACTTCCAGTCATGGCCGATTTAAGTCTTCCAAATTTGAGCATCAATCTAACCCTATCGAAAAGGGAAATAATGCCTCTAGTCAATCCTCAAAATCCATAATTCCCCAAGTTGACAAAGGAAATGGGCCAATGGTCGAAAGTTCTAAACGTACTCCGCAGCAATATTATAAGTATCAAGGTTTTGGTCACTTTGCATCCCAATGTCTTAGTAAGAGTCACACTTTGATCATTCAGGAGCATACTGAGAAAGAGGACAATGAAATACCAGAAGAAGTATATGAACCATGTAGCACTCTAAGTGATGAGGAAGGTGAGGTTCCGGTCAGAGCCATAGGTTGCATTAGGACAATTCCTATTACTGAGGACGATATTGATAATATGTCCATCTCAAGTGAGTCATTAGAGTTAGTAGTAGCATGTCATCATTCTGATTTGCATGGGATTAACAATATGAATTTATTGGACATTAGAAATACGTATGATCATACTAACACATTGAATATATTTAATGTCTTTGATGCTAACAATTTTGTGTTACTTCCTGATGGTTCTGAGCATGTGAAATATTTTCCAATCTCGAAAAGGGGTAAGGATGAAGATCTAAATCTTCCTCTAGACAAGAACAACTTTCTGACAGTTGTCGTAACGGATTTTACGCCTATTCTATATCCCACAACCCTACCCTTTGATCTATTTCTTATTGAGCACCCGACCCAACCGCACTCATTTACTCAATTTCTATTCCTTACATTACCTGTGTAATATGAGAAAGGGTCGAATGAGAAGGTCATAGAATTTCCAAGCTTCCATGCCAAAGGTAAGAATCAGAAGTATCTCACAACGTGGAAAGGCAAACCAAAAATTGAGCTCCCGAAGTGTGACATCCATAGATTCCCTAACTCATTGGAGATGAGTTTTTTCAACTCGGAGAGTATTGATGGGGACATCACACAAAGGAAGGCAGATGAAAGAATAAAGAGAAATGAGGCAAAAAAAGTCAGCGGATGACTTCCAAGGAGTTCCACCATACGAGTTTCAATACACTGGATCAGTACCACGTGCGTGATTCATCGGTGATGAAACATTTTGAGTGGAGGAGAATGACGGGGAACGACAAAAAAAAAAAAAAATACTGTTCACGATGAATAGTAACGGACGTCCGTGAATAGTGACGGGCGTCCGTGATTTTGCCTCCTTACTATCCGTAGGTCACGGACGTCCATGAGGCACTACGGACGTCCGTGGGCGTCGTGACGGGATTTTCTAAATATTACGAAAATTGCCTATTTTAGTGTTTTATTAGTATTAGGACTCTTTATTTCGAATTTTAACTATTGGTGACCTATATATAGAGGTTTGTAAAGACTTTTTAATTAGTTTTTTATTATTGAATGAAAAGAGAGTTGCTTTTGTGCAAACCCTAGAGAGCTTATGAAGAGTTTTCAATCGAGAGAGTGAATCCTTCAAACCTTGAGGAGTGAGCAATCGTTTCTCGTGCGACTTGGTGCGAAGCCGACGTACAGCCGTGGTGTGAAGCTTCAAAAAATCCTTTGTGTGAAGCCTTGAAATCTATCCTTTTATTTTATCTTTTCTCTAGTTATTGTCAGGTATTATCCTTCTCTAATTCCATTGATAAAAACTCAAAATCCCAAGTTTTTTCCCTTTTATCAAAATTATTTGAAGCCCTATTTCATTTAAAATCTCCGAGGAGTCAAGAGACGATATTGCGATTATCGAATGATGCCCTAAACTATAACGAATCTCGAGTTCCCTCATCGGAGCCATTTTTCTAGATCGAAAAATTTTACGCATGCGACGCTAGAATGAATTAATCTAATTGTTTTATTAATTTCATTGAATTAATTTTATTTGTTACTCGATTTTGAATATTTCCGCTATTCAATTCATTCTAAAAGTTAATCCCACATCGCATATTAAGATTTTAGCGTTTGTCCCGCATCAAAATGTACTCTTTTTTTAAAGTAGAAACTCTCCTTAAGAGTCCTTCATAATCAAGGATTAATAATGGGCATCACCCACATCTTAAGATTAACCTTTTATCCCATTAACCTTTCCACAAGCTTTCAAAGATGTCAACCCCTTGACAATCAGTGAAGGTCATCTTTTAACAGGAATCAATGGCTAAAAAGGCTATCTTGAAGCTTGATAATCTTATAATTTTGAGGAGAGTAGATTTGTACAAGTAAAAGTTAACCAAAAATTGAAGTTGCAAATGCCCCAAAAAACATTCTGGTACCACGTGTGATGCATAACAGTAATTGATGAGATAACTGATGTACAAAAATAATAAATAAATAAATAAAACTCACAAACTGGGACACTTCAGAGAAGCTTTTTGGTTGTTTTTTTCCCCTGAGAAAAACGGGCATACGAAAATCCACAAGATTGATTAGAATCTATTTTCCTCTGTAAGTTTATTACCATGATCGTAGAGGGGCAGCTTATATAATTGTTTCTATTTCAAATCTCATACCACAATTATCGTCTAAAACGGTTTGACTAATAGAGTACAGTGGTACCATAACATTTAAACCAATCTTGCGTACCTCTGTATTGATCATTCAACTATTTCAGATGATAGTTGACCGTATAAGATTTATTTCAGTATAAAGCACCTTTACTTTTCTTTAACAGGTAGGATTAGGCCTACTGTTTCTCTTTGTTTTTCTGAAGGAAGTTGCAAGCATAATGACGTTGCAAATGAAATCTCCTCAATGGAAAATGGGTATGCTCTCCTTTCCTTTCTAGGACTTAATCAAATATACAGAGAAGGTATTGAATATTGAATTCTATGTAATTTCTTTTCATGTACAAGAGAAGCAGATCATTAAAACTACACGGAATCTGAAATCGCAGCTGACGGTAAGGCAGTGATCACATGGGGTTCTCATTTATCCTCGATTTCAATATCAATAATATCAGGCCCTGAAGTTGAAGAGGGGCCATTATTGCCCCTTGAGAAGCCATCTTTGGGCTGCCACACGATATTTCTGCAGCTCGTGCAACGAATCATTTGATTCCGATATCCCATGAAACGCTTCTTGCAAGCAGGGCAGGCCCCCTGTAAGGGTAAAGGGACATGTCAGACATTAAAAAAAAAATTAACATTCCATTTTTTTTCACAATTAATTTAAGACAGTTGTAGATATGGGCACCACACTTTCATCCAAATCAAGAACCCGACAGTTGTAGAAGAGTTTAAGCATTTCATATATGCATTATATTTGAGAGTGGCACCTGTAAAGGAAAAAGTTATGAAATGTCGCTTGAAGTGGTTTGGACATGTCCATCGTTGATTAGCAGTAACCCCTGTATGAAGGATTGAAGCACAAGGAAGTAAGAGGAGAGGAAGACCAGTGAAGATTTGGAGGGAAGATGAGAGAAGGGGTATGAAGGATTGCATGAGTTATGGAGAACTTAGAACTGATAACAAATAAATGGAGAAATAGACTCACAAAGCTGACCAAAATCAATCGGATAAGGCTAAGATGCTGATGATATGGGAAATGTATCAGGTGCTTGGCCTCATCTATATGAATCTAGTGGAGGGGAATGACCCCAAAATTACAGATTGGATTATCCTTACTGTGCTAAAGAGCCTGCAAATGGTTGCTTAGGTGCATGAGCAGCTGCCCATATGTAATATGCAAGAAATGCTTTGAATGAAGGGGCTGCAGTCCTCCGATCAGAGTGATCTTAGGGTCAATCTTGTCCACACAATGGCATGCCATCTACCAAGTGCAAACTGATGGCTGCATGTACATAGATGATCCAAACACCATGAATGTGTTTGGACCTGTTGAGATTGGGCCTTGAATTCTGTTGACGGTGCTGATCAACAGGTTGGATTGTACACCCAGTCACCAATAAGTTATTTAACATTATGTTAACCCCCTTAAGGTTAAAGAATCTTGTAGTAACTGTTGAGATTGTGCCTTGAATTATGTTGACGATACTGATCAACAAGTTGGATTGTACACCCAGCCACAGCCGTGCAGGCCGAATTTTTCTAGGGTTACTGAGGATATTTTCATCATATTCTATATTGGGCAGTAATACTTTGTATTAGATATAAACTCTAATTATAAATTAGAGTTATATGAAAAGAAACTCGATTTTCTGTATTGACTGAGGTGAGATCTGAGAGATTTGTAACTCTAGTTTTCACATATTAGTGGAAGGACTCGGCATCACTGGTGGACGTAGGCAAATTGTTGTACCACGTAAAGCTTGTGCTTGCGTTTTGCTTGTTGTGTGCGTTTAGAATTTAATACCAATGCTCTCATAGAATCAATGGATTCAACACCCATTCAAAACAATGGAGGACATTTTCGTCATATTCTATATTGGGCAGTAATACTTTGTATTAGATATAAACTCTAATTAGAGATTAGAGTTATATTAAAAGAAACTCGATTTTCTGTATTGACTGAGGTGAGATCTGAGAGATTTGTAACTCTAGTTTTCACAGATTAGTGGAAGGACTCGGCATCACCCGTGGACGTAGGTAAGCTGCACCACGTAAATCTTGTTCTTGCGTTTTGCTTGTTGTGTGTGCTTTTTAATTGCCATATTTTCTACAAAACCCAAGAATTTAATACCAATGCTCTCATAGAATCAATGGATTCAACACCCATTCAAAACACCGAATTGGGTCATAAGATCGAATAGGGACACGTCAAATCAAACTGTATAATTGAGACGTTTTAACCATTACGATTTCTTCCTTTTAGAAATTAATAGAAAAAGAGAATTACAAGAACTTGCTGAATAAGAGTTTATAATAATCAAATCAGAAAAGAAAAAAATTAATATACCATATCAAAATTTGAATTGTTTCTTATGTACCATTGTTATAGATCACCTCGAACATTCAAATATTGAAAAAGTTGATCTTAATACTTAAACCATTGAAATTGCTGCTCTCTATGGTATAAGGGATGTGCCATCCATTGATCCTCTCCTATTGAACTGCTTTGTCACCTCAAAAGTGTGGGACTATTTTCAAAAGAAACTTGGGATATGGAGGCGACAACACCCGGGTCAATTGACTCACTTCTAGAGGGGGTGGGGAGTGATTCTAAAAAATAATTCTTCAATATGTGTGTGCCCTTATGCCCATGGATAGGATTGAGTACCATGGCGTTTCTTTGCCTCTTGCTCACAAGGAAGTCAATATTGTCAACCTTCCATTGGCCTAAAGGCCCAATCCCAATCAAGCTGAATTTTGATGGGTGACGGGAAACGAAGACCCAGTAAGGGGTGGAGGAAGTGGCCTGTTGTGTCTCTTGGAAGTCTTCCCTGTTCCTTTCGTTTCCGGCCAGCTTCTTCATGCATCTTAGTTCGTCTGCCATTTTTTTTCTTAAATTTCTAAACCACTTCATCTCTCTGCAAGCATATCTGGAAGATTCAAATGTTGCTGGATATTACTAACCTCACAACGAAGGATGTGAGGGTAGAATTCTCTCACATTTTATGGGAGTATTTTGAGTTCGCACGAGAATTCCCTAACACTTTATGGAAGTATTTTGAGTTTGCACAATTTTTGCGGACATTGCTAACCTCTCTCTCTCTCTCTCTCTCTCTCTCTATATATATATATATATATATATATAGAGAGAGAGAGAGAGAGAGAGAGAGTTCTGCTTGAGGTAGAAGACATATGCAAAGAAGATATTACAATAATGAAACATAGAGAATAGCCAAATTACCTCAATCACAAAGTTATTTGCAACAGTCCCTATGAGAAGAGGAGCAGCAAATGGCAGTACCCATGTTGCCAAGATCAAGATTCTAAACAACCACCCAGATAATGCAAACCATATGAAGAAGATTGTCTACAAAAAAAAAAAAAAAGAGATATATGTCAGGAGTATATCAAGCAAAAGTTGGAACAGAACACTTGTTATTTTCAGTTATATTATCTCCAATATTTTTCTAATAGGAATTAGCATTTGTTCCATCTTAAATAATTCATCTAATGGTAGAGCAACACTAAATGGAAATGAACCATGAATATTTATGAATTTATGAGCTTCATAATTTTCAAGAGCATACTGTTGGAAAACAAAGTGTTCCTTTTTTTTATAGGTAAGCTGGGATTAAACTTTCATAACTCAAGGTTGCGTAACCACGCATCACCCATTGAGCTACTGCCCTAATCCCAAAACAAAGTGTATTCTCTTATTACAAATGTGCAATCCTGGTCAAAATCTGGCAACAATCTAAAGTTGTAGAGGGAATCAAAGTTTAGAAGCGCATAGCAATGTCAACTTTTGAAGATGGTAGAATCCTCCCTAAAAGTGCAAGGGATGTCACAGCCTATGTTACTTAATTCGCAATTTCATTTGATTCGAATTCGAGTTCGTAGTTCGTAATTCTCAATTAGCTATTTCCATGAGAATCCGATTCGCTAGGTGTAGGATGAGTTTTTTTTTTATTTTAATTTTTTTCGGTAAGCTAATAACAAGTATATATATACTTATTAAATTTTAAATATCATACTATAAGAGTTGTTAGCTTAGTTGGTAAACATGAATTTACTTTGTACGAGTTGAGGGTTGTGTGTTCAACTATCCCCACAGAGCTTAACTATACTTCGGCAAGAAAACTATAACTCACCCATTTTTCCGAATTACGACGAATCAAATGGCGAATTGGTTCGCTCGAACCAATTCGCCGTTGGCAGGCTAAACTAGCGAATTAAGTAACTCAGGGCACAACATTATCTCAATCAAGCCTGACTAAAATAGAGCCTTGATCTGGTTTTACATGACTAGATTATAATGGAAATGCCCTCAACACTTGAAAGCTAGGGGAATCAGAAGTCAAGCTTCTTGCATCAATACCGCCAACTTAGGGAGATCGAGGTGCCTAAAAGGAAAAATTGTCTCCTTTAACAAAGGAAGAAGAGAAATACAGTAACAAAGATACAACTATCTTAAACATAGATTTGAGCAAGTCCCGATCTACAACAGAGAGGAGGGAACTCTGGCCTTACTCTTCAATACAGAATGCTCGAGTCTTCTCTCTGTTCACATTAAAGACATCACTATCATCTGCTCAGAATGAACCAAAGTCCGCCTTATATAGGTGAGACTCAACTCCCTGCCTTACATAGGTGAGACTCAAAACACTAGAATAACCAAAACGCAAACTCATTCCAATTTCCCATAGGATCTAGTACAATGCTCCCATGTGACATCTCCTTGCTTACTAGCCGTAGCCTTATTTTGACATACACGTCGAGGGGGCATGATCTTAGTTGATGAGAACTCAAAATAAATGATAGGCCTTAGAGAATCTACTACAAAAAATAAAGAAAACTCTTTTGCTTTACTTGAGAAGTTGGTTGAAAAGGGGTGTTTCTTCAAGAGCCACCAAAGCTAGCAAACTTCATGTGTTTCGAAACTCTGGCCAAAAGAAAGCTTTTGGAACAAACGACATCGAAAATCAAGTTCATATCAGAAAGATATTTGAAAATTAATGAATAGGGTTTCACTTTTTTGGGGAAGAGTAAGATAAAACCTTAAAATATTTTCAATAGAATAAGAGATAGTGGGCCTAATAGGTCTTAAAAGTTCCCTTTTATCATAAAATAGCTTCTACAAGTTACTGTCATTCAAAAAATAAAAATAAAATAAAATTTTGAAAATATCCGAACTCAGCTGGGATCGTGGGGCGTGAATCGTACGATTGTACAATCAGAGGGATGTCCGATCCGATATAAATCATAAGATTCGGATTGTGGATCGTAAGATTCTGACAACACTATTATGGATACAGTTCTAAAGGTGCAGATAACTACTACTCTATAGTCTAAAAACTCCTGCTTATAACCTCAAGGGGAAGCGCAGTGAAACTGCAGGAGATATGTCGTCGATTGCCTAGGAGTATGGCTTACCGAAGAAGCTAAATACAATTGCATTAATATACAAAAAGGACAATACAATAATGCCTATCTCGCAGTAACCTATCAACGCAGACAGAGCAACAAAGCAAAAGCTTTAAAGTCTCTGTCATGGTATTCTACCATAGCAGAATGAGACGGTAAGGTCAATACCACTACCTATAACACGACTACCCGTCAATATTTCAAAAGTTTCAGCAAACAATCTTCTATCATGCTTTTTGAAAATGATCAAATCACTGTTCCTTGTCTTCAAAGAAAAGACATTTTGCTTCTTCCCAAGTGATCAAGGCATCATTCCTGTCCTTAGAGATTACTCCATTATGCACCTTCCAAAATCCTTAAAATATAGCAAATGGAAGCAATCACTAACAAAAATTTCCTTCAACCAAAAAAGCCCCTCATTCCATCCCCAATGATGTCTGGTACTGATTCTAGAACCCTCACAAAGGGAGGTACCTTAGCGGGTAACATATTCACATATGGAATGCAATATTTCCATTATATCAATCCTTCGTAGCAGCCCTTCGGGTGACACCTAGTTTTTCACTAGGCCACACTCAGTGTTTTTATGTTTGTTTGTTTCGTTTGGTAAATTATCAAAAAAAATGAACCAATTGTCGACCAATAGCATATTTCTCACTCTCCAAAAATCTCTGACCTATGTCATCATTTAAAATCAAGTTTTGGCAATGCCTAAGGATTACAAATGAAGAAGCAATGAATTAACAATATGTTTTGCTTATCGATTAAAAATTAAATCACAATAATTTCTTGAAATATACAAATTTTAAATTCTTTGAAACATAAGAATACATACATATATATATATATATATATATATATATATATATATATATATATATATATATATATATATATATATATATATATATATATACACACACACTCACACACACACGCTAATCTCATCCTCTTCATTGTGTACACTATTTTACGAGAGGGTATTGTAATAGATATAATAAGGGTAAAAGGTCTTTACAAAAGGGCAGTGGCAAGTTGTAAGTAAGTGTCCTAAAGTTATTTGCAAATTTACAATAATTATTTGTAAATTATAAATAAGGTAAATGATCTACTCACTCGAGTTACTTGTGACTCGAGCAGTAAGACCGTTCACGTCACGAGTGGTCAACATTGACCACGACATGTATGGTCTCACAGCTCGAGTTACGCAGCAACTCAAATAAGAGGATCATTACCCTATAAATAATAATGAAAATGAGGTGGCAAGCATGTAATATAAGAGAACATTAGTAGATTATTCCCAATTTTACCACTACACTTTTCAAAAACTCTTTTTTGCCCCTATTATATTTATATCAATGTCCCTATACAGGGTAAAATTGTCTAAGGACATTGCTAACCTCAAATAAAGGTGAGATTAGCATATATATATATATATATATATATATATATATATATATATATATAGAGAGAGAGAGAGAGAGAGAGAATATAACACTTTTTTGTTTGATCAGTAATAAAGGCATTTTGTTAAAAGAAAAGGAAAACCGTACATACCTGAGCTTAGCGAGATGCTAGAGCAAACAAACACATAAAATTAACTGCAACTGAAAGAAGTGTGTCGAGCTAGCACCCCAACACAAACCTAGACTCCACCCCACGTAGTGAACAGCTACTGCATTTGAAGCAAAGTTTCCCATTGGTCATAGTGCTATCCATCAAACCTTGCTCCTCCAGCAACTTAGCAGCAGCCCACTCTATGATATGGTAATTAGTAAATTTCAACACCATTGGGCATGATCTAATCGATTCTCTGAATAACCTCTCATTTCTCTGCAGCCATATTGCCCATAACCCAGCCACAATAGCCTTTCATAGTCTAATTCATTAGTTTGATGCCTTGATAGTTGACGTTTTGGATGTCTCCTTTGTTCTTATAGAGGGACCACAATGATCAACCAATTCAGTCCATTCTCTCCCAACAAAAACCAAACTTCTATGAGTATCCATATGGACCTAAAGCTTTTCTTTTCTTCATCTTTGCTAAGTTCGATCCTTTCCATAGCAAGTTGTAAAAGGATCTAACATTGAACTCCCACTATTTGTCCCCTATCCAAATGTGTTTAACACCACCCTGCTGATTCGGATGGAACCCATATAGCTCATTCATCATACTCACTAGCAATTGAACCTCGTTGTCCGCTAGATTTCTTATCCATTTAATGTCCCACCGCCAATCATTCACCTAGATGAAAGCCACCAGACTGATTAACCCATTATGGTCAACTGCAAGCATGTACAGCTTCCTATATCTGTTGGCCATGGATCCTCTCCCAACCAAGTATCCTCTCAGAATTTAATCTAGGATCCGCCGCCTCATTTGAGTCTGGTGCACTGCTCAAACTTTTCCTCAATAGCCAAAACGCCTCACCACTAAGGTGAACCCCCACCCCCCTCCTCTCCTCCGTATTTAGCCTCCACAGCTTTGACCCACAGCACTTCTTCCTCATCTCCAAATCTCCACAACCATTTTCCAAGCAATGTATGATTCATTTCTCTCAAGTTTCTGATACACCCCCCCCCTCCCCCCCCAACCCCAACACACAACCAATTATTTTTGCAAAGTTAGCAAACCTCCCACCTAACAAGATGAAACTTACAATAGTCGCCCTTCCCCTCTCATAAGAAATTCCATTTCCATTTTATCTGCTCCTTCTAACATTAACCAGATATTCGAATACCAGCAGATTCACAACTGTTGCTTTATGAGAGTGAGTCTTCCCCCAATCGACAACAACTTACATTCCCATGTAGCAATTCTGATGCAGGAAAAATGCTAAAACCCTGGTTATGCAATTTTGAAATCAATTTGAGATTTAATTGAGAAGCGGAGATATCGAAATTATTCCCAAAACACATAAAATATTTAATTACTTTATTAGGGCAGTTTAATTGATTCGATTTAGTGTCCGTTACCATATGAATTTCCCGATCTAGAAAATATGTCTAAAGATAGATTATAGTTTCGATCTAGTTTATGGCACAAAGCAACAATCAATGTTGTCTCTTGACTACTTACTAGGATTTGAACAATTTAATGCCTGACAGGAATCGTTCAAAAGGAATCAACAGATAAGGGTTAGGAATTTATAAACAAAATCACAGCAGCAATATAACAAGGAAAAGATATTTTGAATTTATGGGTTTTCAATAGAAGAAACAAACTAGATAAATTACCTGACAATAATCAAAAGATAAAACAGAAAATGGATAGAAGATCCAAGGGATCGCTCCAAGGAAGATAGTTGACTCACGCCAAACCGCACGCAGAAAGAAGAATCCCTCTTCTAAGTTTTGAGAGAATCACACCCTCGAAGAAAACTTTGTTCACAGCTCTCAACAGATTCAAAACTTTGTTTGGACAGTGATGAGGGGTAAAGCTCTGACCGATCAGCTAATTGTGCGGGGAAAGGTTATGCCAAATAGGTGTGTAATGTGTTTGCAGTCAGAAGAGATGACTTCCCATCTCCTTCCTGAGTGCTGGGTAGCGGCAGAGATCTGAGACGTCATATTGAGATCTTTCGGCACGACGTGGGTGACCCCTAACGGGATACCCTCTCACTTTTTGTCTTGGTATGGTGCCCAACTTGAAGGTCAGATAATGGTGTTTTGGAAGGTGGGTTTCTTTGCAATTCTGTGGAGCATTTGGCTAGAGAGGAACGCCCGTATTTTCCGAAGGAGTCGCCAACCGGTGGGGCTGATCCTGAAGGGGATTTTGGATGTGATCTGCCTCTAGGTCAGACTTGATAAGAATGTGGTTGGTGAATCCCCTGCGTTGTTTGCTTTTGTTTTCTTGGGTTGGTCAGTTTTATTTCTTCCTTGTATTTTTCAAGCCCCTCACTGGCTCTTGAATGAAATTTGCCTTTACCGATTAAAAAAAAAATTTGCAAACCAAATTTTCACTAACCATTCACTATTCAATAAGAGATTACAATGTGTATTTATAAAGAAAAGAAACCCTAAGAATACTACTAAAAATAAAACTCCTAATCAACCATTAAAACTTTCTAATCTAACGGTCATAATTAACTTCACCATTAATCCCGTTTTTTAATTACACGACCACTTTTGAAGGGTCAAACAATATCCGATTGACGTGAAATTGGTCTTATTTGAAAACTTACAAAGTAGCTTTCCAACAATACAAGAATCACGCAACTCCGACATATATTGATAGACATATGACCATTTTTCCGATGGTTGCGCTGAAAGTGACGAAATTAACAGTCACATATCACATATATGTGTCTGACCCTTAACTGATTCAAATAAGGAAATTAGTCCTAAAACAAATCATTTATTAAAAGAATCCTAATAAAAAGAAGGAAACTACACCTAGATTAAAAATTTGCCTAAAAAAATGTGCACACGGGTCTTTAACGGACCTTTTTCAAAACCCATTGGTTGATCCACTTTCTGTTTCGATGTCTCGTCTTTATTTGGCCACGATCTCGGCGTGTAGGCTTCAATCCCGCATCAAATTCTCATTTCAATCTCTCCACCACTTACTCCCATAACGCCCTTTTAGGCCGCCCTCTGCACAAATAAAGCCCCAAATAGGAAATTGGGTGACTACAACATGATCCGCAACAGTAGCCACCTTCCCCTCAATCAACCCGACCCCGAAGGTCACAATTTTTCCCATATTCACTCTTTCTCCCGAGCACACTTCAAAGCATCTCAACCTAGCTTTGAAACTTCATATTTTGATGTACCACCAAGGGCAGAAGAGATTTAAAACGACATTTCAGAATTTTATGTGTATGAACACTCACCTTTTCAGCAATTGAATTGTCATTTTGTTTAAATAATGAGGGCGCAAACTATCAAAAAGGTGATGGTGAACATTTTTCATGACATGCTTCACAAGGAGATTGAGGACTATTTTGATGACCTGGTACTCAAGTCCAGGACGAAGCAGGACCAACTGCAAGTTTTGGCAAAACTCTTCCTACATTCTAGGAAGTGTCTAAATAGAAGAGAGAATAAGGAACACCCAAACCAGGGTTCACGGCCACACAAAAACCTTGTCATGCAAAAAGGTAAAAAATTACTCCATTCAATCTGATCTCACAGCTGTTTAAATGTGTATTTAAATAAAGCAAAATTAAAAACCCTAGTTACTTCTAATTTTACTCTAACTTCTACTAGACTCGTACTTACTTTAGGACTCCTAACTAATATAGAAATTCCTCTAAATAACTATCTTTTTACTGTCCCTACACTATAGGATCTGAAATCCAATTCAAAATAAAAAATAAAACTAAGATTTGTGAGAAGTCTTCTTGTGATTTTTTATTTATTTTTGGATGGATAAGCTGTCTTGAACTTGCGACCTTGAGGTTGCAATATTGTCAACCTTCCATTGTGCTACAGGCCCAAGCCAAGTCTTCCAGTGATTTATGATCCACGAGGCACACAATTTATATCCTCGAATCTTCTAGATTTTCCAATGCCCCAGACCACAGATTTTGTAGGTAAATATTCTCAGTAAATAATTCCAACTATCACAGTTCACCAAAAACAGAATTCTTAACTTCCTATTTACCATATCTCGGCAGCTATCTTGTCTAGTTTCAGATTTCAAATTCTAGAAGCTCCACTCAGGAAATTCAATTCTCTGTAAAGTTTCAAATCTTCTTGCCTTCTTGGACTCTACATCACCGCAACCCCTACTCCTTAGGACTTAAAAAAACCTATAGTAATAGATATGAAAACAGAGTTTGACTAAAAATAAACTGTCATATCACGTGGATCACTTAAGTGATCATGTGGCTTCCTCTTTAGACTCCAGTCTAACGGCTCAATAATCTTATATCATCGAGCCCATTGGCCTTTTATTTATGCCCTGGTTAATCTTCATTTTTTGTCCTAATTTCATCCCATCTTCACGTGAGTTCTGCCCTCCAAACTCTTTGAATCAGACCCCATTTCTGCCTGTTAAATTCCTGCACCCACCCCTTCTCGTATCCCTTTCTTGCCAAAAACCAGCCTTTAGCAGCAGCCTGTAGGCTCCTCTTGAAGTCCCTGTACATCTTAGTCAAACTTGGTAATAACTCTATCTTCTCATCGCAGCCCATTATCTCCGTTTTCTTCTCTTTAAACTTCCCAATTGCATCCCTTTCCTCTCTGGAAGCCTGCAAAACATAATAGTGCCATCGGCAAACTGAAGATGCGTGATGCCTGGCCGTTCTCTGGCAATTTTGAACTGGCTAAGAAACTTCAACCCGCCAGTCGATTCTTCTCATGATGCAATTGGCCAAAACCTTTGCTACAATCTTATACAAGCTACCCAAACAACTAATGAGTCTGTACTCACTAATTTGTCCCGCTCTCTCCTTCAAAATCAGAGTAACAAAAGTAGATTTCACATACTTCACTTCCTCCAAAACTCATGAAATGGTTCCATAATTTCACTTACAAGAATCTTCCAAAATGCCCTAAAACAACAGCATTGTGAAGCCATCAGGCCCCACCAACCAATCCAAAGATATCCGCCTTCACCTCAAATTCCATGGGATTCAGCCTCCTAACCGTAGCTCTCCTCATTCGAAAGCTTCTCAAAATCAAGACCATCTAAATTTAGCCTTTCCCACCCATCATCACTGTATAACTCCTCATAGAATTGGTAAACTTTTTCCATCTCTGACCCCCTTTCTGAGCTGCTTCCATTCACCATCAAGTATTAAATGGTGTTATGTTTTATTCTCGAATTAGCGTCCACATGGAAAAACTTAGCGTTCTTATCTCCTTTTACAGAGCTTTTTACCTCCAGGAGATATCCTCCTCAATGCATCTTTTATTTTAACAATCCTTCAAATTGACTCTTCTCATTTTCCTGGCTCGGCTAAGACTCTTGATTCCTCCAACTAATCCAGCTCTTGGATTTTACTTAGAAACTACTCTTTTACCCTGCCCACCAAACAAGAAACCTCCAAGTTCCAGTGTTTTATTATTTAATGAGTTGTTCAATTTGAAGCACCTTCTATATTCGGCTAACCCCCTTATGTTCCACTCTCCCCAGTTTTTAGTAACAATTTTCAGCCACATGTTTTTTAACTTGAACGGAGTAGCGCCCCTCCCATCTGAATCCCCTTTCAACAGGTTCTTTGCCTGATCAGAAAGCAATGTCTGAAACAACTTTCCCCAAGATTGTAGGAACAGAAAGCAGTTCAAACCGGTTAAAGTAGGGCAGTCCTACATATTTGACCAAGTGAAACACTCCCACACATCCAATTCGATGGTCAATTAAACCAACACTAAAAATAAATTCTTCAAATCCGCTAACTCCCATTCTATACCAACCAACCAACCCTTTGACCTTTTTTCACATATGTTCATTTGACAACATTAAAATCACCACCCACACACCATGGAACGTTCCATTCGTCATAAACATCAAGAAACTCCCTCCAAAAACTCTCGCAATGCATCCTCATTTGGCCCATACAAAAGACCCACACTTTCTCGCAGTCCTTCGATTTAAGTTTTGACCGACGCAGAAAAGTTTCCCACCTTCTCTTCCACTCCTTCGAGAGCTAACCCATTCCAGACAAGAATAACTCCACCTGATCCCACTTGTTTCCGATAACATGGATTTAATTTTCCTCTTATCTGTCACACCACATTTAGCTTCCCAAAAAGTGATGATCTACAACTTGTTCTTTTGTATCGGTAAAGTGCTATAATTTTATTACTAGATAACAAAAAATTCAGCAGATCAAGCGAGGAGCTCAACCGGAAGAAAAGGAAAAAAAACAAGGAAAAAGAAGAAAAAAAGAAAACTATAAGCGTAATATAGTACGGGGCGCCAGAGTGAGTGAAACAAGCACAGTCCCTACAAAAGCTCCTCCACAGAGGAGGCCGAGCCTTTGGGAGAAGACATGCACCACTCAACGGGGCCGTCAAACACCGAGTTTATTACCACATTGCATGTTCCATTCTTCACATAAAAAACCCTCCTATTTCTTTCTTTCCAGATTTCCCAGAATATTTCCAATGGTAAATGGTAGCATTCTCCACAAGTTAGCGATGCTATCCTTAAGGAAAGTCGGTCCACTTTGCAAGGACGGATGCCGCTGAAGCACCTACATATAAGGATCCACCAATAAATGTGCCACAGATTCTTCGTACTCCCCACTCCCCTTCTACATAATTGGATGCGTGTTAGGATTCTCCCCCACACCACTTCCCATACAAAGGATGTTATTTTCAAAGGGGATTTCCGCTCTCCACAAAGACACCCAAGGTGGGCAGGTGTAATTACTATAAGAAAGAACTTTAAAGAAAGACTTGACCGTAAATTTTTTTACTCTATCCCACGCCCCACTCTTCTATCCTTTTTTTTTTTGAAACGATTACAAAGAAATATATTAAAAAACGCAAGCCACAAGCATACATCCTCGACCACGATGGTCAAATCGGAGCAGGCACCGAAAAACTGGGCTCGATCAAAAGTGGAGCGGGCCTGATCAAGAAAGGGTGCTGCCCTAAGGATCTACCAGAAACCGATTAGGCCCAAAAACACACTCTTCTATCTTGCCACAATCCATCCACCATAACCCTACCGAGCTCCTCTAAAAGTTCTAGGAACTCCCCCTCCTTAAGTTCCTACGAAGGTCCCACGACTTGTTATCATCCGTCACATTCTACAACAAAATTTTCATTGCCACATCCCACCCCAAATGCAAGCATAGGGATGTCTATGGGTCAAGTCATGTCAATTTTCGCCGCCCGATAGGTCAAGGGTATATACCCGATCGATCTATGAGTCAAGTCATGCCAATTTTTGTTGCCCGATAGGTCAAGGGTATATACCCGATCAATCTAACACGATGATCACCCAGACCCGACCCAACTTGAAGAGTCAAGGGTATATGCTCGATCTGACTCAACCAGTTCACATATAATATCGGGTCAGGTTGGGTTGATCCGATCCGTCACAACCGAACCTGAAGGTCGAGTCGGGTGATTATACTCTACAAGACCGGCAATCAAGTTTATGCACCCGACCCAGTAATTTAACTGAAGTCAGGTATCAGGTTGACCCTACCCGTTGACAAATCTGAGTAAGCAACAACCTTTTCTATTGCTTTGCCCTACTAATCATAGTTTACCCCATTCCAAGTTTCCCTCCTCCATTGCTAGCGGGTGTTTCCACTGTCCTCTATCCTTTCGAATTGGAAAAATAGCACTTGAAGTGTGTAATCAACCCTTTGTCTTCTACACCTCCTTCCCGAAGGCTATAATTTTACCCACCATGTCTTGGCTTACTCTGCAAATGAACATCTGCTCATTGTCCGATGAATCTGCGTCTAACTCTAATTCCATGCTTCCTGGTCCAAGACCATTCTGGAATGTTAACTTCCTTCCAATGTTCATTGCATGTGCACCATGGATGAAAGTCTTGGTTTTCGGATAAGTATCGTCCACCATCAATACCATGATGATAAGTATCAGGTATCGGCGATACACTGAATACATTGACATATATTGGGTATATTGCACTAATACTTAACCAATGTATCTTGTATCGGTGGCCTCCAATACCGATACGTATCGGTATCGTCCGAGATTTTGAACCATGCTGTGCACTTGACTGAGCATGCCAGCATCACCTCAAAGCCGCCCCTTTGTTCGCCAGTTGCTTTTCCTTACAGACCACCCTCTATCGACCTATGTCCACTCCCTCTACTGCTCTAGCTCACAAGTAACATGCTTTAAGAAGATTTACAAGCCAGTACTACTCTTAATGTTTAATATGCTCTTAATCATCAATGTTAGCTACCATACAGTTTAGCGTAGAAGACTTATACCCCTATAGCCATATTACTGCTCACCAAACAGCAAGAAAGTGGATTAACATCGTTCATTAACAGACTACAGAAAGGAACGTTAGTTGATCATAAGGAGTCCCAAGGTTCAATCATTCAACAGGTAAAGAAGAAGGAGGCCCTTTATTCCCACATCATTATTTTTCTGCAAAGAACTCACATTGAGAGCAGTCATCGACTTCTTCAGGATTAACCAACTTGGAAGGACTATTTCCGTAAAATTGAAGTAATAATAGCAATCACGACCTACATAATCGAATTGTCTTGAGGTATGGGAGCTCCTCGTATCCCATTTATTCCAACGAAACAATAGTCAAAACCATATTCATAGTCCTTAGGATCCATACCACAAACTGTGCCAACTTTCTCTGTAATATTGTTGAAGGTGGACAAATTTCCAAACGGGAGAAATACCTTCAACGTAAATCTAGACCTCCGATTTATCAAAGATAAGAGAGTTATCTTTCACCATCCATCTATGCTATCTTCTGATAGCATTTCCACCATTCAGTTCCACTTGTGAAAAGAAGGTAGTGGAGTGATGTGGTCCTTCGTAAATTTTTGGAGCAAATCTAAGCCACACCCTGTCATTTCTGAAGTTCAGCACCTCCCTCAAAATTTATGCCACATCGGCTTTAGATTTAAACTTAAATCAGTAGGACTTGCCGCCCAAAATTGAAACACTTTTAAAGCCTTTGAATGTATTACCCTTCTAGATGTCTCTCTAATCGCCCTAACTGGGAGAGGGTCCAGGAGGGAACTCACCAAACACCTTTCCAAATGGCGAGGAAGGAAGGTCGCAGTTAATAGAGATCACGGAGGACAAAGCAGAGATCTAAATTCCACCATGCACAAAAAATGTGCAATCTCTGTCCTTGATTGAGTATTAGTCATTAAATGCGTATTAATGAACCTAAGACACCATGTGTCCCAGTCCCCAGTAAGGCTGGCAATCTGATCGTTAATTAACGGAGGTTTATTCATCTGCATTTTGAATCCTCTTATTCTAGTTTCTGGCTCCATGCTCATGAGGCAGCACAATCTCCAATACGTATTAGTTTCGTCAAGAACCAATACCGATACCAACACAATATAGGTATATTGGGGTAGTATTGGTATCGGACCAATGCGGGTCGGTATCAGCAAATACTGCCTTGGTAACGGCAATTTACTCGATGCCCCAACAGGCTGAGGTTCACTCCTATTTATAGCCTTACACACCAACTGGCGGACTTCAAATATTTTACATTTGACTTTTTAAAAGATAAAATACGAGTTTACTTTTACAGGAAGAAGAAACGAATCTACTTTTTCTTTTAAAGAGAAAATCAGCTTTATCTTTTGTAAAGACGAAAAATATCTGGCAACTTTTGACTCGACTTTTTGAATCGAATCTCATCTCTTTCATCATGGCTGACGTATACGGAGTAGCTACGTGTCCTAGATACCTTGTGGAGTTGGAGTCGATCATACTACTTTGTTTTTTGAGATAGTGGTGAGGCCCACTATGCTTCCATTCTGTTTTTGAGATTATGCTCGAATATGGAATCTTCTGAGACAAAACTTGCTGGATTTTGGCTATCCTGTAATGGTTCTTCTAGCATGGTGGTTTCCACTTCTAAATTCTCTTCTTCTAGCATGGTTGTTTCCACTTCTAAATTCTCTGGTAGATCTAGATCTTTCCTTCTATTCATTCTTTCCAATAAATCTTCAGCTTCACTAATTTGGGCAAGAGTTCTCATATACTCAAATTGGAGTTTTGTGAGAAAAAGTTTTCTTCCATCAATTATTTTAAACTGATATTCTGTTGACGCCATTTGTCTAGCGAATTCTGAGAAATTCTGCAGTGACTTGATCCAATATGTTTTTGGGTTAACATTCTGTGTGTTGGTTTTCACCATATAATCTTCTGCGTTTGAATTTCATCAAATTCATGTTCCTTTGTTTTTTTAAGGACCCATTTTTGATAGGGCTAGTAAAACTTTTCTCTTGATCTCCACTCAACCCAACTAATTTTATAATATAGACCATGGTACTTGTCTCATGGTTTGTATATCTTGCTTAATTTGTTGTAGGAGAAGTTTGTCTCATGGTTTTAAAACACGAAAACTCGACTCGAAAGTCAGCTGAGTAGAGTCAACTCAGAAAATTGGTCTGACTCGGGTTATTTAAAATATATACATATATAATAGATAAAAATTCATTATTGTCCATATCCCATCTATTTAATAATTAGAAATTCATAAATAAAACACCATCCATCTATATATATATATATATATATATATATATATATATATATATATATATATATATATATATATATATATATATATATATATATATATATATAACATCTAAAATGGGCCATTTGAGGGCACCTAAAATGAGGGGACAAAAAAAGCAAAATGGATTTTAGGGCCCGTTACAAATATGTGGCGCAATCGTGAAAAAAAAAACGGATTTGTTCTCAATTAATCGCCGAAATAGATGCAGTAATGCATAGATGAGAAGACTATGCTTAGCGGGCCATTTTAGGGCACTTAAAATGGAAGAAAAGAACAAAAGCAAAACAGATTTTTCGGTGCATTACAAATCTGTGGCACGTGAAAGAAAAAAAAACCGAATGAGAAGAGCCTTAGTGGGAAAATCTGTAATGCGCCGAAAACAGATTTTTCGACGCATTACAAATCTAAAATCTATGGCGCGTGAAAAAAATAACAAATGAGAAGACTATGTTTAGGGCACCTAAAATGAGAAGACTATGTTTAGGCCATTTTAGGGCACCTAAAATCGGCAAAAAAAAAAAAAAAAACAACTCACATTTAGAGCGCCGACGAGAGAGACGGTTGAGGCTGCGATGGATGGACCGGCCGGTATTTCTTCTTTGTTTTCTTCTTCTTCCAGCGTCTCTCGTTTGTCGAAGCCCTAAATAAATAAAGGGACCGCCAGCCACTTAATATATAAAGGCTAAAAAGGGTTCAAAACTTCAAATTACAAGTAAGCCCCTAAATAAATTGAAAAACCCCTGTTAGCCACTTAAAACACTTAACTGACTCACCGAATCGACAAACTCGCCCGAGTTTTCGAGTCGACTCGGCGAGTCTACCGATCCAAAGCCCAGATCGAGTGTATATACGAGTTGACTCAAAACTGGGTCGAGTCGAGTCGACTCATCCGAGTTTCGAGTCTACTCGTCGAGTTTTAATACCATGGTTTGTCTTATTCTGTCCAGACAAATTCTACTTTTCTAAGTTTATTTATTGAAGGAATTTCTTTTTGTGCCAAATCTTTTATATAATTTAAAATTCCTAAAAACTTTGTAACTATTTTTTCTCGATTAATTCTTCAGGAAAATCTTTTATTTTTATTACAATATGATCTTGTAATTTTAAACCATTGTGATTTAAAATTAGTGTTAAGAATTCTATTGATTCTTTTTCAACTTCTATTTTTGAAGGTGAAAGGATAATTCCATTCTTTTGGAAACTTCACACATTTATTTTAAATGTTTTGTGTTCTCGCGCTTTTGAAAAAACTAATATATCGTCTATATATACAACACAAAAATCTTTGTATGGATAAAAAATAGTATCCATCCATCTTTGGTATATCTGTGGGGCTATATTTAATCCAAATGGCATTACCATCCATTGATAATGGCCGCATTGTGTACTGAAAGCAGTCGATGCTTTTGGCTCTTCAATCAGCTTTAATTGCCAAAAACCAGATTTACAATCGAATTTACTGAAATATCCTTTGATTTGATTTCGTGAAACGTCTTTTCTTGGGATAAAGTATCCATCAAATTCCAAATGATCATTTAGTCTTTATAATTTAAGACCATTATGGCTTTTCCTCTTCGTATTTCTGCATGCTTTCTAACTAGAATGAGGGCTTCTAGTAGTCTCAATAAGATTTTTTTTCAATAATTCTTTAATTTGAATGCCAAATTCATCAATGTCTATTTTTGTGTAGATCATTAGTTTAACTCTTATTATGACATTAGGGTCTTTTAGCTTAAGACTACAATACTGAGGGATTCTTTACCAAAGTTTTAAAGGGTTATCTGAAAAATTGTCTTTGAGAATAGGATAAATCCAATGTTTTGAGTCAACCATAGTAATTGTTTGAGTAACATTACTGACGCAGGACAAAACCCTAAACTACGTGTGTGCGATGAATTTATTATTTGTCGAAATTAAATTCAATTAATTTAAGCAATGAATCTAAAAATAATGCGAATACCTTAGGAGTTCGTAGTGATCCAGGTGAGGGATCGAGCTGTGGCTCGAATTAGGTCCAGTTCGGGCGTTAGATCCGTTAGATTTGCAGTGCAGATCGGCCCTAGAGGTAGAACTCTAAGTTTTTCAGATTAAGGCGCTCGTAGTTCAATAAGGGATCGCTGGTCCAGGGTATTTTGATGCGGGATGGTTTAATGGCTCTGAAGAGACGTAGGATTGTTGAATCGAATCGATTCAGTGGCTTAGGGAAAAGCTAGGGTTTAGGATTTCGGGTATTTGAAAGGGCGACGACAGATTTAAGGTAATAAAATTTAAAGCAGGGAAGATAGATCAAATGAGATAAAATAGGAAAGGATAGATTGTGGGCTTCACACCGTTGGCTTCACACCAAACCCTTTTCGGGAATCGAAGAATCACTCTCTGGAATCGCTCATCTCAAGCAAGGAAGCAAAAAGCTCTTTTTTCATTAATCAAAATCACTAATTACATTGTTTATCGAGAGACCTTATATAGGGGTCTAAAAATAAAACCCTAAAACAAAAATAAACATAAAAGAAAGACAAAGTTGCCCCTAAGATTTAAGTCAAAACAAGTTCTCACGCAATTTCGATCGATCGAAATTGATACTCGATCGATCGATTTATATATATATATATATATATATATATATATATATATCGCCGATGGTACTCGATCGATCAAAATTAGATCGATCGATCGAAATGGATATTCAATCGATCGAGTATACAATTCGATTGATCGAATTATAGATATATGTTCACGCCAGAACAAGTGTTTTTCCTCGCCGTCGTTCGATCGATCGAAATAGGACTTCGATTGATCGAAGTAAAGGTCTCGATCAATTGAATCCCGGATCGATTGATCGAAATTGCAGTGCTCCTCCAAATCGCAGAATTTTCTTCTTTACGCCTTGTTCTGATTTCCATTCCTCTTCTTCCGACGCCAGTATACACGAAATGAACCGTATCCGATGTCTACGACGTCGGCGGGCCGAAAAGGCTTCATCACCAATGAAGCGGCGTCGTGATAGAGATCGAGCATGTCGGGGTCCAGGCGTCGCACCTCTTCTTCAGTTAACTATGTGTTCTCAAAGTTCGGCTTTCCCGACCACTTAACCAAGTATTTCTGAAACCCTCCACTATGGGTGGATACCGCAAAATCATCTAGTATCCCTTCGATCTCATCTCTCCGCTGCTTGCGTGGGGAAGGGAATGGTAGGGGTTGCAGGGTGGGCCTGGGATTTGGGCTCGGGGCTAAATGGAAGGGGTTGGTGGGGGGTAAGGCTGGGGCCGAGAAAGAAACTAGGTCCTCTACATTGAACATACAGTTAACCCTTATATCTGGTGGAAGCTCGAGAACATATGCATTAGGCCCGCTCCTTGCCACAACTCTAAAAGGTCCGGCGCCGCGGGCTTGGAGTTTCTTTGAGGCTCCCATTGGGAACCGTTCAGGCCTAACCTGAACCATTACATAATCTCCTACCTGGAATTCTTTTAAGCGCCTATGCGCATCCGCAATTATCTTGTATCGTTCATTACTCGCATTAATTTTTTTTCTAATTTCGACATGCAATTCATGAATGTGATGTGTGAATGCATCGACTAACTCGGAAACTCGATGGGATGCAGACATGGGGATTAAATCAATGGGTGTCCTAAGCCTATGACCGAGTAAAACCTCAAAAGGACTCATGCCTAGGGACCTATTGACTGAATTGTTGTATGTAAATTCGGCTATAGGCAATGTAGAATCTCAAGTCCTAGGGTGATCACCAACAAGACAACAGAGAAGATTACCTAAGCTCCTATTGGTGGATTCCGTTTGGCCATCTGTTTGAGGATGATAGGCCGAAGAAAATTGGAGCATGGTACCCATCATGTGCCATAAAGTTTTCCAGAAATAACTGGTAAACTTCATGTCCCGATTCGACACAATCGTCTTGGGTAACCCATAGAGACGCACAACCTCCCCGAAAAATAATTTGGCTATGTGAGCTGCATCAGAGGTTTTAAAGCATGGTATGAAATGGGTCATCTTGGAAGAGGTCCACTACCACAAAAATGGAATCGTGCTTCCGTTGAGTCTTAGGAAGTCCGAGCACGAAATCCATAGAAATGTCTTGCCACGGGGTGTGCAGCACAGGTAAAGGGGTGTACAAACCGGTATTCTGCTTAATCTGCTTCGCAACTTGGCATGTACGACATTATTTCACGACCCTAGAGACATCTCTCACAAGGCTAGGCCAATAAAACCTATCCTCAACGAGCGCATTGGTCTTACCGTGCCCAAAATGTCCGGCAATCCCTCCGGCATGTAACTCTTAGATGAGGAAGTCACGCAATGAAGTACGAGGGATACACAAACAATTTCCTTTGAACAAATACCCATCCAACAGGGTATATTCGGGGTTAATGTTGTTCGAATTTTCAATGATAGCAGTATATTCTGCCCCGGAATCTGAGCAATCAGGATAATCTTGTTCCAATTGCTCAAATTCGATGACCTCGGTGCTCATAGACTGCAAAGTCACCACTCGACAACCAAGCGCATCAGCCACCTTGTTCTCTGCACCGGCCTTATGCTTCAACACGAATGTGAACCCTTGAAAATACTCGACCCACTTCGCTTCAGGTTCAACTTTTTCTGGTAAGCAAGGAAATGTAAGGTTTCGTGGTCAGAAAACAACACAAATTCTTGCGGTCGCAGGTAATGTTTCCAATACCAAAGAGATCGGACGACCGCATAAAACTCCTTGTCATAGGTGGAGTATTTTTGCTTTGCCTCATTAAGCTTCTCACTAAAATAAGCCACAGGGTGGCCCTCTTGGCTTAGCACTCCTCCTATGCCTACACCCGATGCGTCACATGCTACTTCAAAGACTTTAGAAAAGTTTGGTAGGCGCATGACGGGTGCAGTAATCATTTTCTCTTTTATCTCAGTAAAGGCCCTTGTCGCGGCTTTGCTCCACAGGAACTCCCTTTTTTTCATGCAATCGGTAATGAGAGCCATGATGGTGCTCAAGTTTCAGATGAGACAACGATAAAATTTGGCCAAGCCATGGAAGCTACGGACTTCATGAATATTTCAAGGTTCGGGCCACTCCACAATGGCCTTAACCTTCGCAGGGTCTGCAACCATCCCGTCTACCGAGACAATGAATCCCAAGAATACAACAGATTGCTGCATGAAGGTGCACTTCTTGAGATTCGCGTATAACCTTTCTCCCCTCAAGGTTTCGCAAACCAAGCTTAGGTGGATAATATGTTGTTCCTTATCCAGGCTGTAAATTAAGATGTCATCAAAATATACGACAAGGAATTTGCTAAGGAATGGCCTCAACACTTGGGTCATGAGCCTCATGAATGTGCTCGGGGCATTGGATAGCCAAAAAGGTATGACCATCCACTCATAAAGACCGTCTTTGGTCTTGAAGGCGGTTCTCTATTCATCGCCAAGGCGAATACGAACCTGATGGTAGCCACTTTTAAAGTCTATCTTGAAAAAGATAGTAGCGTCAACCATTATATCAAGCATATCATCGAGCCTCGGTATGGGAAACCGATATTTAACCGTAATCTTATTAATTACACGGCTATCCACACATGTGCCATATACCATCTTTCTTAGGCGTGAGTAATGCGGGTACAACACACAGGCTCAGACTCTCTTGAATGAACCCCTTCTGAAAGAGCTCACTGACTTGCCGAGTCAACTCGGCGTGCTCAATCGGATTCAACCTGTAGTGGGGCAGGTTCGGTAATGTTGATATGGGAACCAAGTCGATTGCGTGTTGAATGTCACGCATGGGAGGGAGCTCATTAGGTAAGTCTTCGGGGAAGACAACCGCAAATTCACTCATGATTGGCTCGACCTCCTTGGGGTACTCACATGCTGACTCAGGAGTACTTTCAATAGTGACAACGACATACACTACGCTCTCATCTAACGATGCCCTCTCGAACTCTGAAGAGCTCACAATGTTGATGGCCTTAGATTGGCCTCCCTTCTTTTCAACTCTGTTGACCGATAGTGCTTTGGGAGCCAAAAGGTTAAGAGTGATTTTTTTGCCCTTATAATTGAACGTGTCAATATAGATCGACCAAAAATGATCACGTTCAAGTCATAAAGTCATGGCTTCCCTAAAATGATGTGGCCCACATCCATCAATACCACATCGCACCATAAGGTGTCCGGGTATGAACCCAATTGTATGGGTACACGACACCTCTGTGACACGGGAATGCAATTGTATGGGTACACGACACCTCTGTGACACGGGAATGGATGAGTCAACCCATGCGACTTTGTAAGGTCTCGGGTGGGCTTCGGGGGTAAGCCCTAAGCGGGTGACAGTATGTTCTGACACCACATTGGTGCAGCTTCCGCTATCCACGAAAACCCTACAACTCTTTGTCCCACATGTGGCAAAGGTGTGAAAGATGTTCTCCCTCCGCCAATCCTCTTTTTCATCCAGTTGAGGTTGTGCAAAGACACACCTCACAACTAGAGCACAACCCATGTCATCACCTTCCTCGTCACTAGGTGTGACATTCGGCTCAGAGACCTCTTCTTCATAAACTCCCTCACTCTTTTCTCCTTCTCCGTCGATGAAGAGATTCCTTTGTGGGTCTCTCATGGGGCATTGGGCGGCAAAGTGTCCCAATCCTTGACATTTATAACACTTGACATGAGACCCATTCTTCGAGGATTCTCCGACTACACCCTTTCCTTTGGCAAACCGCACATTGATAGATGTGGATTGTGTGGGTTTGGGAGGCGGGTCTCTAGCACTAAGTCTCACTTCGCCGGTACGGGGTTGACCGGTGTGAAAATCAGATCGCCTAACCATTGTCATTTTCAAATATCGTTCAAGGCCTTAAACGATGGTGTAACATTCGGTGAGAGTCTCAACAGGGTGGGAGACTAACTCTTTTTGCAAGTCAAGTCTCAATTCGGTGCGAAATCTGGATAGAGTGACTTGAGGGTCTTCGGACTCTTTGGCTCTCATCATGAATTCTTCAAATTTGCCAATATAATCCGCTACGGGCATACTACCTTGGCGTAGATTTTGCCATTGGTTGAGGAGACGATGGTAGTATGGGGAAGGAACGTACTTCTCTGTAAGTCGCTCCTTCATGTCCTCCCAACGGATAATGGGAGTATAACCCACATTCGTTCTGATGCATTCAACGTTGACCCAAAAGAGTCAGGCTTGGCCTATGAGCTTCATTTTAGCAAGTCTAACACACCTCTCATCGCTCATGCCAAACTACTCAAAGTGCTGGTGACGCAGGTTAACAACCCTAAAATGCGAAATATGATTTAATGAAAATTTTGCCGAAATTAAATAAATTAATTCAAGTTTAATCGCAAAATTATCTTTGATACTTTAGGGTTTGCAGAATTCTGATGGGTTGATCACATGAGATCCAGATAGGGTCCAGTCCGATGCGCAAGTACTTTAGAGTCGAGGCGAGATCAGCTTAGAGATAGTACGCTAGCTTTTCTAGGGTTAGGCGCTCGTCTTCGGTCCGATGTAGGTTCACGGATTCCATATTGGGTTGTAAAAGGGAATTAGGGTTTGTAAACGATTTATGACTTTAAGATCGGTTTATGGTTTAGAAAGGGTATGGGCTTGTGTGATTTAGGCTTCAAAACGGGTTTAGGGTTTCGGGGATCACAAGGAGGGATTTAGGCTATGGCTAGAGAAGAACGCAGAGATTTAGAGATATCAAATATAAGCAAACCACGCAAATCAATAACAACAATCAAGAAAATATAGGGGAATCACTCCCTTGCTCTCACACCAAACCCATCTCAGGCAAAGATTACTTAAGCATAAAAGCATTCAATAATCAATCAACTCCCCTAGTTACATTGTTTAAAGACCTTATATAGGAGGTCTTACAATAAAAGAAAACCCTAAAACGAATATTAAATAAAAGTCAAATAAACCCTTGAAACATAAGTTCGAAATTAAACTCCTAAAATAACTAAAATTCTCGGCGCGATTTCGATCGATCGAATTTGGAATTCGATCGATCGAATTTGGAATTCGATCGATCGATTTGAAATTTCGATCGATCAAAATTTCATATTTCTATGAAAATCGTCGACATTCGATAGATCGAATTTGAATTTCGATTGATCGAAATTTTCGATCGATCGAAATGTCAATTCGATCGATCGAAATTTTGCCATTCTTTCTCCAGAATTTTCATCTTTCCATAGCTTTGACTTCCATAACGCTGCTTCTTTCTACGCCGGTAGAAACGATGCGGTCCGAATCCAATGTCCATGTATGTGGCGTCCCCGTCAGCTGGTCCATATCGGATAACCAATCGAGGAAGACTTGAGGGTCCAATCTTCCATCAAAAGTTGGAAACTCAACTAGACATTTTTAAGGAGTTTCCCTTTCAGGTCGTAGTCATCCCCATGATGATCCATCCTATGATTCTGGTTTCGATTATATTGGTAGTCATGTCGTTCGAAACGTGGACCATTACGCTCACGATGTGGTTCGAAGTAATCATCACCCTCATCTAACCGATTGACCCGGCCTAACAACCTCTCATTGGACGTTTCAAGGTTCCTTTGGGTTATCTCCATGGCAGCCATTCGATCATTGATCGATTTTAGACCAGCCCTCATGCCATTAAGAGCCTCGACAATCTCATTCATGTCCATAGTGATACAGTTCACTAATGACGGGTTCTAGAATGACATGCAAAATGAACTGACAATGAAGGGGGACTTTTGACAAACACGTGATGTGCACACTTTGGCCAAAACAGAACGATGCAATGAAAATTAAAGTGGAATGAATTTCAATGCCACACAAATATGCCCTAACCTAGAACTTAGGCTTTGATACCATAACTGGTGCATGACAAAACCCTAAACTACGTGTGCGATAAATTTATTATTTGCCGAAATTAAATTCAATTAATTTAAGCAATGAATCTGAAAATAATGTGAATACCTTAGGAGTTCATAGTTTTCCATGTGAGGGATCGAGCTGTGGCTCGAATCAGGTCCATTCCGGGCGTTAGATCCATTAGATTTGCAGTGCAGATCAGCCCTAGAGGTAGAACTCTAGGTTTTTCAGATTAAGGCGCTCGTAGTTCAATAAGGGATCACTGGTTCATGGTATTTTGATGCAGGATGGTTTAATGGCTCTGATGATACGTAGAATTGTTGAATCGGATCGATTCAGTAGCTTAGGGAAAAGCTAGGGTTTAGGATTTCGGATATTTGAAAGGGCGATGACAAATTTAGGGTTATAAAATTTAAAGCAGGGAAGATAGATCAAAAGAGATAAAATAGTAAATGATAGATTGTGGGCTTCACACCCTTGGCTTCACACCAAACCCTTCTCGGGAATCGAAGATTCACTCTCCGAAATTGCTCATCTCAAGCAAGGAAGCAAAAAGCTCCTTTTTCATTAATCAAAATCACTAATTACATTGTTTATCGAGACCTTATATAGGGGTCTTAAAATAAAACCCTAAAACGAAAATAAACATAATAGAAAGACAAACTTGCCCCTAAGATTTAAGTAAAAACAAGTTCTCGCGCGATTTCGATCGATCGAAATTGAAACTCGATCAATCGAAATTGATACTCGATTGATCAATTTATATATATATCGCCGGTGGTACTCGATCGATCGATCGAAATGGATATTCGATCGATCGAATTATAAATATATGTTCACGCCAGAACAAGTGTTTTTCCTCACCGTCATTCGATCGATCGAAGTAAAGGTCTCGATCGATCGAATCCTGATTCGATCGATCAAAATTGCAGTGCTCCTCCAAATCGCAAAATTTTCTTCTTTACGCCTGGTTCTGATTTCCATTCCGCTTCTTTCGACATTAGTGTACGCGAAATGGACCGTATCCAATGTCGGCGTCCCCGTCAATTACCATGCTGGCTAGGCGCAAAACCTTTATCACATTTAGATTGTGAATTTGCAGTAGAAAAATTTGAACTACGTCATCTTTAAGTAAGAGCCTATACTTTAAGTTATTGGGAGGTAGGCAGTTAAAAAATTGTTGCCTGATATAAAAAGTCTCCATGCATATTTGGAAAACAAAGAATGTTAGGGATAATGAATTTTTTGTTATTAAGCCAAATAGAAATATTTTTGACTTTAAATTCAATGGTAGTTTGTGTTCGTTCAATTCTTTCAACGAAAATAGGATGTTTAATTTTAACCCATTTTTCTGTAGGAAGTGCATTGAAGCGAGACAAGCACCGATTGTTGCTCTAGTGTCCATAAGGACGCATAAACTATATGGTTTATAGTGTTGAAACATAAAATTGCCTAATACATATACATATCTTCTTTTACCAGAGCTAGGTGAAAAGAGAATTTCAGCATTTTTTGTTGGGAAATGATATATTTGAAAAGTTTGGATTTCATTTTCTTGGAGATGAGATTGTGTTCCTGGAAGAATAGGGACTTGCACATTTTTTAATACAATGCGTGGTGGAATCTGACTTGATTCTCCAGTTATAGATGGTTTTGTATTTATGCTTTTTCTTCTAACATTATCTTCGTTATTAAGCGATAATGAGGATATCGATCGATTATCTTTAAAATATAAATTTTTCCCAGAGGCTTGAATTTCTATAATTTGTGGTTGAGATTTTGGTTTTGTATCTAATAAATCTTGAAATAACCATTGTTTAGGTATTTGTAAATCTTTCCAATTTATTAATCTAGGTTGAATTTCAGAATCATGTTGTCTTGGTTCGAAGATTTCTATGAGATTTTTGTCTACACTATCGTGAAGTTTTGTTATAGGTTTGGAGGTCAATTCATGTTTATTATGCCATTATATGGCTAAATTATAAGAATCGTGTTTCATTTCTAATCCTTTGGTTTGGATTTTTATTTTTACTGTATCCTCAATATTAGGATCTTCAAGAGAAATAAAATAATTTGGTCTGATATTAAACTAAACAATACCATATACTAAATTTGATTGCATGCCTCCTATTAAGGCTTGTAAATGATTTAGTAGTCTTTTGCCTAAGACAACAGCAAGAAAAGAAAATCCTAAAGTTAAATATATTCATATAGGATTAATTCATGTCTGTATTTATGGACTTTTCAGACAAGGTATAGACAAAACCCTATCCTTGCCTATACCTTGTCTGAAAAGTCCATAAATACAGACATGAATTAATCCTATACTTGAGGTTTTCATATCCTTATTGTTAAATATACTCAGCCAAAACCACGAGCTCTCTGTCTTCTAATCTCACCCTTAACATTGTAGTTTTAGTAAAAAAAGACCTTCCGGTGGACGGGAGGGATTCGCTATGAGTAGAAGTAAGGATCATCATGTGATCGTGCTCCGAGCTGGAGATTGGATTTGTGGACTTTGTCATAATGTAAATTTCCGCCAGCGGGCTATTTGTCATCGAAATGGATGTCGGGCCAGCCGGGCTTTGGGAAAAGATGTAGTACCGGCCGATAATGATTATCAAAAAATGGCTTCTGGGAAGCAAAAGGTGTTAAGTGAGGCACAATGCCGGGGTATTGATCGTGGTTGGTCAGTGGTCACCAGGAAGAACCGGTCAGTGCCTACGGTCCCGGCTGCCGGCCTCCGCCCCAAACTGTCGTTTGCGGATGCGGTTGTTTCATGCAGGGAGGAATCTGCGCCCATGAGGGCCCACTTCGTAGATGACCCTCTTTCGGGTGTCCTTCACCTACAATCTACACAACTGCGGGCTCTAGAGACTAATCTAAGACACTTCTAGGTCGTTATTCATACAAATACGGATTGTTTAGCATTGTTGAATGTACATCGTTGGGTGAATTACAATTGGGAACTTGGAAAGCGACCTAAACTATCTACAATTTCTACATCCATGTTCCTACTACAGTTCGGGTTAGAGGAAGGTGCTTTGGAGCTCCTTGGCAAAACGCGGATTTTCATTGACGGGTGCCCGGTCTCTTGTCGGCGCTGGGAGCCCTCGGTGAGCGAGGTTCGTGTTCCAGTGGAGGAGGAAGGGGTTTGGGTGCATATCTTTGGGCTTCCACTCCATGCGTGGTCCCCGGAGGTGCTATTGGAGATTGGGAACCGATGTGGGCGGTTCATCCGGGTTGACTGACGTTCCGCGGATCTCTGGACCACGACGCACGCTCGGATCCTCGTTGCGGTTGACTCTGTCGCTGCCATCCCGCGTCTCATCAAACTGCGGATTGGCGGCCTTTGCTATCAGCTCGTTGTAGAGCTCGAGAGGGTCGAGCGGACGGTCTTCGACTATCAGTCTCTCCAAGCTATGCCGGGGTTCGAGTATGTGGGTCTGTGCATAGTCGGTGATCCGATAGTAGAGGTTCAGCCGGTTCGGGATCCAATCGGACATGGAGGGGCTACGCCGGATGGGATACCGACGGGATGCTCGCAGACGTGCTCTCCCACGCGCACATCGAACGGGAGGGGGGGCCGCCGCCCTCCGACGGATAAGTCGGGTCCCGCTGCGGGGGCTGATACTCGACTCGTCGGATTCACTCATCCCTCGCTGTTTGGGGGTCGGGAGGATGGGGTCGCCGTTGCGATACCGGAGGTGGCTGTGGTGACAGAGTGGCAACCTCCGACCAGATCTACGGCTCAGATCGATGCGTACGAGGATGTCGAGAAGGTACACCTGCACAGACATAGGTTAGGTGAGATCAGAGGTCTAGCGGCGGAGACGGAGGCCCTCGGAGAACGTACCTGGGATCCTATGGTACATGAGCTCGGCGCCTTCCTGATGCGGAGTCCTTTGCCTGTCAAACAGAAACCTTTTAGGGTTTATCGACGAAGGAGGAAAGGTGGGTTGGTACCTCGGGATGCGGTGGGGTATCGATGGCCGACACGTCGATGGTCTTTCGAAGGTTCCCGAATCGCTCGGACTTCGTTGCTGATGGAACTGTGTAGATCCCGCGACCTTTATATGGGGGTGTTGATGGGTTTGCAATCCCGATCAATAACACGTGGAGCGCTGACGTGGCACTTGGGGGACTTAAGTTGCTATAGACCCGATTTGGATCTTGACGGGTCTCGGGTGCCCTTTTTGCCCACGGGTCGCTCTTACGGACAGGAACCGGGCCAGGTAAAGGCTCTTGGGTCTCCAACTCAACACGCTAGGGGGGTCGGGCAGACGGAGTTGTGGGGCCGGGTTGATGAGGGCCCAGTTTCCCCCTTACTACTTAATACAGGGGAGACTCGCGGGACCACAAGTAGAGGAGGGTTACATGCTAATGAAGGGGGACACATCCTCAGGATTGGCAGACGCGAAAAGGGCTTGACGGATGAGTTGGGGATCTTTGGACATGGCTGATCTCAGATGAGCCCTGATCAAAGTGGGATGGGCCCGCTGTTGAATCCCGACCCCACAGAGACATCCGACCACTGCCACTGTGTTCTCATGGGGTTTTTGGAGATGACAATGGGTTGCCCATGGGGGATGAATTGGAAGTTGATAGATTAATTGATGTGGGTCGAAATCTCGGTATGTCTTTCGATGGGTCGCACGACGAGCTACGGGCGGTGTTTGGTTCGGTTGTCTCTACTCGTCAGGTAGCCAAAAGCAAGCGGCGGGGTGGATCCAAAGAGCTCGCACAACTGCAATGGGGGATGTCGGATGGGACAGCGGTGGGGGGTCTGTAAGTAGGGACCGGATGGGCGGGCTACACGGATGAGAATCATGAAGATGCTTACATGGAATGTTAGAGGAATTAGTAACTGGTCGAAGCGGGTCGGGGTTAAGCAGGTCATTGCGGCTGCTAAGCCGGAGGTGCTCACTTTACAGGAGACGAAGTGGGGCTGCTACAATCAGAGGAAGGTTACGTCCATCCTCGGCAGGGTTGGATGGGACTGGGTTGGGGCGGACTCCGCTGGTGCCTCGGGGGGCATTTTGGTAGCTTGGCAAACCAGGATGTTTGACAAAGAAGAGGAAGAGGTGGGACTGTACTCGATCTCGGTTGTATTGCGAAATAAGGCGACGGGATCTCGATGGGTTTTTGCTGGTATCTATGGGCCATCTTCGGACTCCGAACGGCGCGACTTCTGGTTTGAATTGGCGGCTATGGCGGGTCGGTGGAATTATCCTATATGCCTAGGAGGGGACTTTAATGCGATCAGGTGGGAGTTTGAGAAGAGTGGTGGTATGGCTAATGCGAGAGTGATGCGGGAAATTAACACATTCATTTCCGACTGGGGGCTAATGGATCTCCCGCTCTCGAGGGCTCGCTTCACGTGGTCGAATCAACGGGCGAACCCGTCGCTTTCCAGATTGGACAGATTCCTTGTATCGGCAGAATGGATTCAATTGTTCCCGGGGGCGAGGTTGGATGCTCTTGCTCGGCCGATCTCCGATCATCGCCCGTTGTTGTGCACGTCGAATTCAAGCGGGAGGGGGCCGATCCCGTTTCGGTTTGAGAACATGTGGCTGTTGGAGGAGTCCTTTCGCGAACATGTTACGGTGTGGTGGCGGGAGAGGACTTACACGGGCACTGCCGCATACCGATTTCTCTCCAAGCTTCGTCACTTGAAGGAGCGGATTAAGGAATGGAATTGGACGGTGTTTGGAAAGGTGCAGGCCCGGAAGGAAGTCCTGCTGGGGAGGTTAAAGACTTTCGACGATCTGGAAGAAGAGAGGGATCTAAGTGGGGAGGAGAGGGAGGAACGGGGATCAAGATGGAGTTTGATAGCGTCCGAGTCCGGCAAATCTAGCCAAAGTTAAGTGGCTAAAGGAGGGGGATGCGAACACTAAGTATTTCCATATTGTGGCGAATGCTAAATTTCAGTCTAAGGTCTTGAGGAGGATTGTGGTGAACGGGGATACGGCTGAGGGGGAGGACCAAGTTCGCGAGAAGGTGGTTGAGTTCTACACTGACGATGGGTTCACGCGTCCTCAACTAGAGGGGGTGCCTTTTCAATCTATCTCGGTAGCGGAAAGGGAGGTGCTGGAACAGAATTTTACGGAGGAGGAAGTGTGGCGTGCTGTCCGATCGGGGGGACGGAATAAGGCACCTGGCCCGGATGGGTTCACGATGGAGTTCTTTCGGGCTTTCTGGGATCTCATCACGGCGGAGCTGATGGATATTATGGCCGAATTTCACGAGAATGGTTTCATCGGGAGGGCGCTTGGATCCACTTTCATCTCCCTCATCCCAAAGCGAGAGGGGGCTGATGACATCTCCGACTTTCGGCCCATTAGTTTGACAAACTGCACCTATAGAATCATGGCTCGAGTGCTGGCAAACAGATTCAAACCTCTGATGGTCACTCTTATTTCGGGGAACCAAGGGGCCTTTGTGAAGGGAAGACAGTTGGTCGATCTGGTTGCTGTGGCGAACGAGACTATCCACTCTGCTCATCTTCAGCGATGCCCCGCGGCAGTTTGGAAAGTGGATATGGAAAAAGCCTATGACCGGGTCAGCTGGACGGCGCTGGACTACATGTTTGGAAGGATGGGATTTGGTGATCATTGGCGAACATGGATGCGGGGCTGTTACTCCTCCGCATGGTTTTCGATTATGATCAATGGGGCCCCAGCTGGGTACTTCAAAAGTTCTAGGGGCATACGCCAGGGGGATCCTCTATCACCCTTCCTCTTCAATGTCGTGAGTGAGATACTATCCCGCTTGCTCCACCAGGCTAGGGAGCGGCAACTAATTTCGGGGATCCGGGTGGGAGGGCACGGCAGCTGTATTACACACCTACAGTATGCAGATGACACGATCCTATTTGGGAAGGCTAACGACGCTGAGCTCCAGGCGCTCGGGGATGTTCTTCAAATATATGAGGCAATCTCGGGCCAGCGCACTAACCTTCTTAAATCCTCCATTACGGGCATTGGTGTCGGTCAGGAGGAGTTGGCATATTCTGTTGGATGTCCCATCACACCAATGCCTATTACCTATCTCGGGCTCCCTTTGGGCATCAGAAAATTATCGGTTCATGATTGGCAACCGGTCGTCCATCGATTTGAGCAACGGCTGTCCACCTGGAGAGGAAAACTTATGAGTAGTGCTGGCAGGCTGGTTCTCATCAAGGCGGTTTTAGCTTCTTTACCCATATTCTATATGTCGATGTTTCACTGCCCGATGACGGTAATACACAAGCTTGAGAGGATCCAGCGATCCTTTTTGTGGGAGGGATCGGGATTGGGCCGGAAGTGTCATCTCGTTAGATGGGAGGTCTGTCAGTTACATGTCGCATGTGGGGGGTTGGGTATTCGCTGCCTCAGGCGGACCAACAAGGCGCTGCTTGGGAAATGGTTCTGGAGAGCGGGTACGGATGTTGTGGTAGCCGTGTGGCGGGGTGCTGGTTGAAAAATGGGTATGCCCCCTGGATCGGGGCATATGCCCGAGGGCCCGAAGTAGCGCATCGCTTGGTGGAAAGGGTCGGATCTGGCCCAACTTTCGTAGAGGACTGGCCTACAAATGGGGATGCGGTACCAGAATTCAGTTTTGGGATGACGTATGGTTAACACCCTACAATCTGAAATCCACGTTTCCGGCTATCTATGCTCTCTCGCCCAACCAGGGGGGGATGATTCACCAATTTGTCACAACTGATAATGGGGCTATGGTCTGGAATATTAATACGCGGGGATCTCTGAATGACCGTGAGATGGTGGAATTGACCTTCTTGACCTTGTATGCAGCAATGACGATCAGGAGTGGATCAGAGGGTGTGGGCTCCGAGTCGAAATGGTGAATTCACGGTGAAAAGCCTGTACAGCATCGAGACTCGGCGGCCGCTGGTGCTTTTCGAGGGGCGATGGCTGTGGAAAGTTCCTGTCCCCTACAAGTTCAAATTCTTCGTGTGGACCCTATGTAACAAGTCACCTGCAAACTAGATGTGCTGTTTTCGCGGTTTTTTGGTGCATCTGGCTGGAGGGAAACGCCAGAATTTTTGAGTCTACTAACAGACCTATGGGCCTCATTGTCAAATCCATCATGGACCTTGTCGGCTTTTGGGGAAGGGATGGTACGAGGGGGAGTGGACATGCTTTCACTGGATGGGATCCAGGCTAAGGGGGGTCTCCTACTTGTTAGTGGTTGCGCCTTTGCTCCCCTTTCTATTGTGTCTGTATATTTACTTATCTCCTATTTTCTTTTTTCCTCTTTCTCTTTCTCGCCCCTTGCGGGTTTCTTTTGTCAGTTTTTCTGATTGTATTGGGTTCTCAGCGCCTTGTTGTGTTTCAATATATGACTCTTTACTGATCAAAAAAAAAAATTAATCCTATATGAATATATTTAACTTTAGGATTTTCTTTTTTCCACCTTAAAATTTTTTGTTTGTCAAATAGAGTTATTTCTGCAGTTAGGTTTGAAGTACTTTTGGCAATTGTATTACCATTAAAAGCTTCAAAAATTATTTTAGAGAATATTTTCTCCAAAGGGGATATTTTGTAGATATCTTCCTTATTGATTAATTTCGTAGTTTTTCTAATTCAACAAGTTGATCTTCAGAGAAAGTTATTTCTTTGTCGATTACATCTTTGAATGTAATCATTTGATATTCCTCTTCAGGAGTATAAAAAGTGTTCATCATAAATATGAGATCATCTATATCAGTATCAGAATATGTTTCTGATTCTAATTCATAGATAATACTAGTATCATCTTCTGATATTTCATCACCAAAAGAGACTTCTAGAGTTTCTTCATCTATATATTTTATCATTTTTACCCTTTTTTGGGCATTGAGGAGCATAATGACCTTCATTATAAATAAAACAACACTTCTTTTTTGAACGGCTATTCTTGTCAATATTTTCTTTTTCTTTATGTATTTTTTACGTTTTTTCTTTCTTTTCTTCCAAGGTTTCCATCTAAATTTTTTCTTTTAAAAACCTTTTTGGGGTTGTTTAGGGTTACAACCGATTTCCCATGTTTCTTGAAAGATTTTGTCACAACATTTATGACTAAACGCAAAATTAGTAAGTTGATTTTTGACTTGTTTCTTAGCTTTTAGTTCTAAGCATCGATCTGCAATTAATCTTAGTACGAAAGTTATTCTTAATCCTAAAGTATCTGGTTTAGATAATTTAGATATAAATTCAAGGTAATTTTTTATCGCTAATTCATCTCATGGTGCAGGTAATTTATTATAAAACTGTTCTAACCATGAAATATGAATTGGGGGATCCACTTGGTAATAATATTGTTTAAATATATTACAGTAGTCTTGGAATTGACAAATATTACATAATTCGATTTTTGATAGCTTAAAAACAGCATCTTCCTGTAGATTCAGTTCACCAGTATAACCACAAAGATGTTCTTTGATGATTACTGTAAAGTTTTTTAATGTCATCAAGGGTATGAAAAATCTCCTAAAAGTTTTGTTGTTTGTTGTCTACCTTCTTCTTATTTTTCCCATTGTTTTAACTATTGCAGGACATCACCTTGAAGTGTGGTTGCAAGCAGTATAATTAAGAAACCTCTCTTTGAATCAGTTTGCTTTCTGGTTTGTGATAACAATGAACATTGATTGTGCTCATTCATCAAGGATTTTTTTTTTCTTGATCATTAAAGGGAACATTTGTAAGATCGAGAAATGTACCTCGTTGGGCAACAGATTGTTTATTTAAGTCATCTCTCCTATTGTTTATAGGAGTAGGAGTTGTATCATTATCTCTTGGTCCTGATATAGAACCATCATTTGTATGAATATATTCTTATAAAAACTATTCTTGTTCTTCAAGGTTAAGTGTTTGCAAATATTGATCTATATTTTAAAATTCTTCTAAAGGATCTTCACTTTTTCTTTTTCATGATGTCAATTGTGATTCACAAGAAGTTTGAAGATAAATCTGAATCGTGATCAGAATTAACAATTATGAAAGGATTAGGTTCAGTTTCATCAGATTCAGGATCAGTGTCATTTTGAACAATAATTTCCTGATTTTGGAAACATGTTAAAAGATATTCATTTTGTTCCGAGACATCTCTTATCTGGGATAGAATATGATTTCTATTTTCTATAGTTAGATTTTCATCCATATAAAGATTTTGCCAATATTCAAGAATTTCTTTTACATTTAGATATTCTTGATAATTATAAATATTTTCATTTTCAAGAGTAAGGATATCATCGAAACCATAAAATAATCATGTATTAGAATATTTATCTACCGAAGGTTTGTTTTCAAATTTTAGTTGGTCTAATTTAATTATTCAACTTTTTATTTTGGATTATGTGTCTTCTTTTATATCCAAATTGACCAAATAATTTCTACACTTAGTGTTTAATACATCTTTTGATCTTTTGTGTTAAATAAATCTTAATGGATAGCATTTAGTTGTACTTCCATATCATCTTACTTTTTATAAAAAAAATTTAACCACGGACCTGTAATATCAAGTCAGCTATTTAAGGAACCACTATACTACTTAGATTGGTTTCTGAGGTTTTCTCTATATGAAAACAATGTCTAAAATTACTCCGATCTTTGTGTATCTATGAACTAATACAATCTATAGGTAAATCTAATCATTGGCTAAATGAACTTGATGTTCCTACCATATTTAACTAGTATTGGTACCTAAAACCGCTTATAGTATTGATGGTGCTTAAACCTTTTCCAATAAGACCTGAGGCTGTTATAACTACAACAGAATAGTCTTTAGGGAATATGAGCTTTACAATACAATAAGTACATGGGTTTTATACCAATTAAACAAGGTAAGAACACTTCGTAAATTTAATCAAAAACTTTTCTTTTTTTAATATTTATAAAAGAAAATAACCATTAACCAAACATAAATAATTAAATATACGATAAGCAAAAAGATATAAACTTGGAAGGAAAAACAAGTAAAGGATTACAGATATCCATACTTACAATATTGTCGGCACTGATCAGCTACTGTCTTCATAAAAGAACACTCTTCTTAATACTAATACTCACACTAATACTAATACTCAAATTAACACTAACTCAGCACTCATTAACCAAGCTTTGTAAATGGGATCAGAGCTTGGTTAATGAGTGTTGAGTGTTGAGTGTTGAGTTAGTGTTAGTTCTTTTAGTATTAGTATTAGTGTGAGTATTAGTATTAAGAAGAGTGTACTTGTATGAAGATGGTTACTAAACAGTGCAGACAATATTGTTAGTATGGATATCTGTATTCCTTTACCTGTTTTTCCTTTCCAAGTATATATCTTTTTGCTTATACTATATATAATTATTTATGTTTGGTTAAATGGTTATTTTCCTTTATAAATTTACAGTGTTCTTACCTTGTTTAATTGGTATAAAACTCATATACTTATTGTATTGTAAATCTCATATTCCCTAAATACTACTTTGTTGTAGTTATAACAGCGTCAGGTCTAATTGGAAAAGGTTTAAACACCATCAATACTCTAAGCGCTTTTAGGTACCAATACTAGTTAAATAAGGCAAGAACATCAAGTTCATTTAGTCAAAGATTAAATTTACCTATAGAATGTATTAGTTCATGGATACACAAAGATCAGAGTAATTTTAGACATTGTTTTCATATAGAGAAAACATCATAAACCAATCTAAGTAGTATTAGTGGTTCCTTAAATAGGTTACTTTATATTACAGGTTCGTGGTCAAGATGATATGGAAGTACAACTAAATGCTATCCATCAAGATTTATTTAACAACAAAAGATCAAATTTCTACACTTGGAAATTTGGTCAATTTGCATTTAAAAGAAGATACAGAATCCAAAATAGAAAGTCTAATAATTAAATTAGACCAACAAAATTTCAAAAACAAACCTTCAGTAGAAAAATATTCTAATACACGATTATTTTATGGTTCCGATGATATCCTTACTCTTGAAAATGAGAATATTTATAATTATCAAGAATATCTAAATGTAAAAGACACTCTTGAATATAGGCAAAATCTCTATATGGATGAAAGTCCTCCAATAGAAGATAGAAATCATATTTTATCCCAGATAAGAGATGTCTTAGAACAAATGAACATCTTTTAACATATTTCAAAAATCAGGAAATTATTATTCAAAATGACACTAATCCCAAATCTGATGAAACTGAGCCCAATTCATATTTCATGGTTAGACCAATTTTATAATAAATTAGTTGCACCATGGGATAAATTAGCGATAAAAAATTACCCTGAATTTATATCTAAATTATCTAAATCAGATACTTTAGGATTAAGAATAACTTTCGTACTAAGATAAATTGCAGATCGATGCTTAGAACTAAAAGCTAAGAAACAAGTAAAAAATCAACTTACTAATTCTGCATTCGGTCATAAATGTTGTGACAAAATCCTTCAAGAAAAATGGAAAATCAGTTGTAACCCTAAACAACCCAAAAAAAGGTTTTAAAAAGAAAAAATTTAGATGAAAACCTTGGAAGAAAAGAAAGAAATTTTTTAAACATAAAAATACATAAAGAAAAAGAAAGATATCGACAAGAATAACCCTTCAAAAAAAGGTGTCGTTTCATTTGTAATGAAGAAGGTCATTATGCTCCTCAATGCTCAAAAAAAGGTAAAAATACTAAAAAAATGATAAAATATCTAGATGAAGAAAATCTAAAAGTCTCTTTTGGTGAAGAAATATCAAAATACCCGATACTAGTATTATCTATGAATTATAATCAAAAACAGATTCTGATACTGATATAGATGAGCTCATATTTATGATGAACATTTTTTATACTCCTGAAGAAGAACATCAGATGATTACATGGGTCAAAAAATCGTCCGATCCGATACGTATCGGTTTTGGACTTAAGCTGTACAATACATTGCCTATGTATCGTACCCCTTCAAAAATTAAGTAATTATCGTCCGATACGGGCAATGTATCGCCCGTATCGGACGATACGCTGATAATTTGAAATTATCAGACGATAATTTGAATTTATCGGACGATAATTTCAAATTATCGTCCGATAATTTATTTATTTATTTTAAATCAAATTGAATTTATCGGGCGTTGAAATTATCGGCCGGCCCACCTCAATTTTTTTTCTTTGGGTTTTTGTCAAATTCTGCTTGTTTTTTTGCTTTTTTAATTTTTATAATCATTACATTCCCCGCAAATTATGCAACGGATATAATTTTATATCTGTTGCATAGTATTTTGTTATTATTTTATTATTTAAACGCTAAAACGTAAAGCAACCGATATAATTTTATATTCGTTGCATAGTATTTTGTTATTATTTTATTATTTAAACGTTAAAACGTAAAGCAACGGATATAATAAATTATATCTATTGCATAGTATTTTTTTAATTATTTTATTATATAAAACGTTATAAAAGTAACAGATATAATAAATTATATCCGTTGCATAGTATTTTATTATTATTTTATTAATTATAACGTTGCAAAAGCAACGGCTATTAGCAACGGATAAAATCCACCCGCTATAAACCCCACCGGAGAGGGATTCTTCATTTGCAAACCATCCTCTTCTTCTCCACTTGCAAATCACCCGAGAATATCTTCTTTTGCTTCACTTGTAAATCACACGAGGATCTCTTCTTCTTCTTTACTTGCAAACCACCTGAGGATCCCTTCTTCTACATCAGTATACTTCTTCTTCCGCCACTTGTAATTCACTATACTACTTATTTCTTAGTCATCGGAGACCGAAATCTTAGAGACCGGATTGTCACACTTATATTTTCGTCGGATATTTAAGAGGAGGTATGATTTTCTATCATCTAACTTGTATTTTTAATTATTTTTTCATTAGATCTATTATATTTATTATTATTTTTTTTAATTAATTTTTATTTATTACTAATTTTATCATTAGATCTATTACTCTTTTTTTTTAAACTAAACTTTTTTTTACTAATTTTATTTTATAATTAAACTTGTTTATTTTGTATTACTAATTTTGTGCTATTAATTTTTTGACATATGCATGTGACACATATCACGTGTGATGTATCGCAACACATGTGACACGTGTCACGCGTGATGTGTCGCGACACATGTGACACAATGACATAGGTGTCGCGGCACATGTAATTGATGTGTCACACATGTGACTCATAACCCATGACACATCAATTAGACTAATTTTTTGTTACTAATTTTGTACTACTAATTTTTTGACCTATGCATGTGACACATATACTTTGTGATGTGTCATGACACATGTGTACATTGATGTGTTACACATGTGACACATTAATTACACTAATTTTTTGTTACTAATTTTGTAATATAAACTTTAGCTTTAAAAGAAAATTAGTAATACAAAAATTACTAATTATTGACAAAAAATTAGTAACCGAAAACAAAAAAAAAGTTTAATTTAAAAAAAAAAAAGTATAATTTTAAAAAAAAATTTAGAATTAGTTTAGTTTTTAAAATTTGTAACACAAAATAAAAAAATTTAGTTTTAAAATAAAATTAGTAAAAAAAAAAAGTTTAGTTTTTAAAAAAAATTAGTAACACAAAATTAAAAACAATTTTAAAACTAAAATTACTAATAAAAAGAGTTTAGTTTTAAAAAGTAACACTAAAATTAGTAACATTAAAAACTAAAAAGAATTTAATTTAAAGAAAAATTAGTAATACAAAAATTACTAATTAGGGACAAAAAATTAGTAACCGAAAACAAAAAAAAAGTTTAATTTTTTTAAAAAAAGTATAGTTTTAAAAACAAATTTAGAACTAGTTTAGTTTTTTAAATTTGTAACACAAAATAAAAAAATTTAGTTTTAAAATAAAATTAGTAAAAAAAAGAGTTTAGTTTTTAAAAAAAATTAGTAACACAAAATTAAAAATAATTTTAAAACTAAAATTACTAATAAAACGGGTTTAGTTTTAAAAAGTAACACTAAAATTAGTAACATTAAAAACTAAAAAGAATTTAATTTAAAGAAAAATTAGTAATAAAAAAATTAGTAATACAAAAATTATTAATTAGTGAAAAAAAATTAGTAACCGAAAACAAAAAAAAAGTTTAATTTTTTTAAAAAAAGTTTAGTTTTAAAAACAAATTTAAAACTAGTTTAGTTTTTAAAATTTATAACACAAAATAAAAAAATTTAGTTTTAAAATAAAATTAGTAAAAAAAAAGAGTTTAATTTTTTAAAAAATTAGTAACACAAAATTAAAAATAATTTTAAAACTAAAATAACTAATAAAAAAAGTTTAGTTTTAAAAAGTAACACTAAAATTAGTAACATTAAAAACTAAAAAGAATTTAGTTTAAAGAAAAATTAGTAATAAAAAAATTAGTAAACTTTTTTAGGGGGTACGATACAATCATACAATGCCTATGTATCATATCGCCGAAGTCCAAAACCGATACATATCACATAAATTTTAGTTTCAACTGTTATCTAAATGTTTTAATTTAGTCCAATCATTTGGTCATTAATGCAGGTGAAAGAAATAAACACGGTACGATCATCAGATTCAGTCTGGCAATACGGCACAGCAATAGATGGTGATAGACTCCGAATAGAATGTAAACTTTGTGGGAAAAAATTATTGGGAGGAGGTATCACGCGATTGAAGGAACATTTGGCTTACGTAAGGGGGGAGACAAAAAGGTGTCCCAGTGTACCCAGAGAGGTAAGAGAAGAAGTCAGCGCCAGTTTACAGGTGGCTAAGCAAAAGAAAAAGGCAGAAGTCGATCGTGATAGAGAAATGTATGACAGAATAAAGAGGGTAGATCCAGAGTTTTCTGCACCTGAACGTGGGATGCATGGGTCAAAATATCGTCCGATACCGATACGTATCGGACGATACGTATCGGTATCGGAGGGTGGCGGTACGGTACATAGGGTATGTATCGTACCCCCCCAAAAATTACCTATTTATCGTCCGATACGGACATATTATCGTCCGTATCGTCCGTATCGGACGATAACTTCAAATTATCGGGCGATAATTTGAAGTTATCGCTCGATAATTTGAAAAACCCCAAAAACCCTCCCGATAGGTTAAATTATCGTCCGTATCGGACGATATTTTGAAAATATCGTCCGATACGGACGATAATACCAAAATACCGGACGATATTTTCAAAATATCGTCCGGTATTTTGAATATTCCGTGGGGCCCACCCCCAATTTCGAAACTTCTTCCTTTCTTCTTCTTTTCTTCTTCCTTCTTCTTCCTTTCTTCTTCCTTCTTCTTTCTTCTTCTTCCTTCCTTCGTTTTGGGAGATCTACACCGCAAATCCGCGCCAAATCGCACAAAAATTCACGCCATCTACGTGTAAGGTTCGTTTTTATCATTTTATACCGTTTTATTTCATTTTAAATTAGAAAATAAGGTAGATCTACACTAAAAAAGTGTAGATCTACCTTATTTAAGGGTAGATCTACACTAATTTAGTGTAGATCTATCCTTAAATAAGGTAGATCTACACCTATTTAGTGTAGATCTACACTAATTTAGTGTAGATCTACACTAATTTAGTGTAGATCTACACTAAATTAGTGTAGATCTACACTTTTTTAGTGTAGATCTACCCTTAAATAAGGTAGATCTACACTAAAAAAGTGTAGATCTACACTAAATAGGTGTAGATCTACCCTTAAATAAGGTAGATCTACACTAAAAAAGTGTAGATCTACACTAAATAGGTGTAGATCTACACTAAATAGGTGTAGATCTGCTTATTTAAGGCAGATCTACACTAAATTAGTGCAGATCTACCTTATTTAACAGAGATCTACACAATTGGTGTAGATCTACACTAATTTAGGTAGATCTACACTTTTAGTGTAGATCTACTAAAAGTGTGAATCTACCTTATTTAACAGTAGATCTGCACTAATTTAGTAGATCTACACTAATTTAGTGTGGATTTACCTTATTTAACGGTAGATCTACACTAAATTAGTGTAGATCTACACTTTTTTAGTGTAGATCTACACTAAAAAAGTGTAGATCTACCTTATTTAACTATCTACACTAATTAGGTAGATCTACCCTTAAATTAGGTAGATCTAACTTTAAATTTATCATTTACCTATAATATTAATTATAGGTAAATGATTTAAAATAATTAATATTATTTAAAATAATTAATATTATTTAAAATAATTAATATTATTTAAAATAATTAAATTAGAGTAGATCTACCTTATTTAAGGGTACATCTACACTAAATTAGTGTAGATCTACCCTTCAATAAAGTAGGTCTACAGTTATAAAATTATTTAAACTAAGAAGAGAGAAAATAGAATTTAAAATATATCAAATATTTAAATTAAATAAAATAATATAAATAATGGGTTAAAAATAATTATATGTGACTCCATATAAAATATTTAAATTGATGGGTCAAAATAATATAAATAATTATAATTAAGGGTCACATATAATATGGGTCACATATCATATGGGTCACATATAATATGGGTCACATATAATTTAAACTTAAAATTAATATGGGTCAAAGATAATTAAATTTATGGGTCACATATTAAATTATATGTGACCCATAATAATTTTATGTTTAAATTTAATTATATGTGACCCATATTGATTATATGTCATATAATTAAAATAATTAATATTATGGGATATGTCCCATAAAATATTAGAATAATATGGAATAAATTTCAAATAAAATTTTAAATATTAAAATAATATCAAATAAATATTCATAAATTAAAATAATATCAAATAAATATTCATAAATTAAAATAATATCAAATAAATATTCATAAATTAAAATAATATCAAATAAATATTCATAAATTAAAATAATATCAAATAAATATTCATAAATTAAAATAATATCAAATAAACATTCATAAATTAAAATAATACCAAATAAACATTCATAAATTAAAATAATATCAAATAAACATTCATAAATTATAATAATTTATGAATAAACATTCATAAATTAAAATAATATCAAATAAACATTCAAAAATTATAATAATATCAAATAAACATTCAAAATTATAATAATATCAAATAAATATTCATAAATTAAAATAATATCAAATAAACAATCATAAATTATATAAAGTATCTAATTAATTTGATAAAATTTATTCTAATATTTTAAAATAGTAAAAATAAATTTTATTTTCAAGTGTAAATTAGATGTTTACTCGTGTAAATTTTATTTGCAAGTGTAAATTAGATATTTATTTTCAATCGTTTGCTCATTCATGCAGGTGAAATAAATAAATATGGTACGTTCGACAGATCCAGCGTGGCAATATGGTACACCAATAGATGGTAATAGACTCCAGATTCAATGTAATCTTTGTGGAAAGAAACTCGAGGAGGTATCACACGATTAAAGGAGCATCTGCTCATGTAAAGGAGAGACAAGAGGGTGTCCTCATCACCGTGGAGGTCGAGAAAATATCAAAGCCGTTCCATGAAAGGGAAAGAAAAAAGCTGAGGCCGATCGTGATAGAGAAATGTATGAGAGAATCAGGAGGCCAGATCCACAGTTTACATCAGGTGCACCTGAGGATTATGAGGATGAGGATGAGGATGAGCAGATGGCAAGAGCTATGAGAGAGTGCTAGGGAAGCACATCAGCGGCGAGATCAGGAAGAAGCCGATTATCAGTTTCGGTCCAGGTTGAGGGGCCCATCCATGCACCTCTACTGGGTGGTGGATCTAGTCATAGGCCACGTTGTTGATGTTGATGAGGATGTTGAGGAGCTCAAGGGTTGCGTAGAGGGCAAGATCGAGGGACACTAGACCTGCCTACTGAGGCCACTGCCCCATGGATCCATTCATGTATCGCACCTGAAAGCTCCAAACAAACCAAATTGAGTGCGATGTCACTTGCAAAATGGGGAAGAAGCTTGGAAAATCCATTGCCAAGTTTTTATATACAACCACATTCGAGCCAAGTAGCGGACTCATCAGACTTTAAAAGCATGATAGATACAAGTGCGAAGTTGGTCAGAGTTAAAAAGCCTTCTCCATATGAGATATCTCGGGCCCTTACTAAGCAGATGAGTACGATGAGATAACCGCCTCGTCTGAGCTTTGAGGATGTATGGGATGAGAGAGGTTGTACAATTATATGCGATGGATCGGTCCCACAAAGAAGAGCTTGATAAACTTTTTGGTTTCTGACGATCTTTGGGACGATATTTTGAAATCAGTTGATGCTTCAAGGCACGTAAAGACTGCTGACTACCTCTTTAAACTAATGGATATGGTAGTTGATGAGGTTGGAGAGCGGCGGTTGTGAGTGTGTATGCATAATGCGAAACTACAAAGCCGGATTAAAACTAATGGCGAAGAGACGTCACCTGTCGACCCTGTGCCGCATTCTTGAGGATTTAGGAAAAGAAGCAAGGCAGAAACTATTCAAAAGGGAAGAACGACATTTCACCTACATACAACAAAGGACAAGTCGGTAAATTTAATGAGAGCCTTCACGAACAATGAGTTGCTCGACTGCGATTACACGTTTTGCAACACGCTCTTAGCCCTCTGAGTTTGGCTAGATATAGGCGTGAGTGAAAAGCATGGTGTCGTCAAGAATGGAATCATTATTAAATAGGACACCCACAATCAGAGAGACTAGCTTGCACTGAAGTTGCTGACCTGATCTACAGCACGCAGTTCTGGGCAGATGTAGACCACTTGATCGCCGTCACTACCCCGTTGGTGCAAGTTTTGAGATTGGTTGATGGTGGTGACAAACCAACGATGGGGCTACGTTTATGAGTCAATAGATAAGGCAAAATTGGCTATAAAAACCAAATGCCCTACAAAGTATAAAGCGATCTTTGGGCGATTATCGACAAGAGGTGGGATGCACAATTTCACGATGCATGCGAGGTATAACATGTTGCACAATTATGTAGTGATTTTTTTTTATTTATTCATTATTTTCACATACTGATGAAATTACTCATATTTGATGTGTAGCACATTACTTGAATCCAAACCTTCGATATCTGTGACGCTTTGGCGAAATGAGCGACTATCTTGGTTTGCTCAATGTAATCCAAAGAATGCTCCCTGAGTTGGCGGACCAAGGCCAAGCGATAAGAGATGTGAGTGATCATAGTATAATACCTTATAAGTAATAAGTCAAATGTCATGTGATATAATCATCTATTTATTGATATGTGCCTTACTGTGTTTCATCTTTATAGATTGACATATTTACAGAGACATGGGTCATTTGGGACCCGTTATGCGCAATCCCAAATTAAACACGACAAACCCGCTGATTGGTGGATGCACTATGGAGGTGAGGGTCCGATATTGAGGCGGGTGGCAATGAGGGTATTGTCGCAAACGTGTTCCTCGTCCAATCATGAAAGCTAATTGGAGCACTTTCTCTCTCATTCATACAAAGACAAGGAATAGACTAACTATGGACCGATTGGAAAAGTTAGTCTACTGCCACTACAACATGAGATTAAGGGTTAGGAATATACAGAGAACCAACCGTGGTAAGCAATTACATTAAGTCTCAGATCCTCAATTATATCAAGTCTTACTTACATATTATACTAATTCATCTATCATATTCTACCTTGCAGACGGTGATTATTTTGATCCCATCCAGTTGGATTATATATTCAAGAGGATGACCCTTTGAATGAATGGATTGAAGAGAGAGAGACCTTGGATAGTGAGAGCACCAATGGTCGGACAAAGTCGAAAGAGTAGCGAGCAAAGAAGCTTCCCAACCACCGAGGCGAAAAGAAGATTGAATAAATCGTCGTTCGCGGATCTCGATGAATGAAACGCAAGTGATGATGGGAGTGGTGAGGATGATGGTGGAGGACATGATGGTGGAGGGACGTTGGCACTAGTGGTGGAGGGAGGAAGCTGAACCTCGATCTAATAGAGATATGGCGGCATGGGACGATAACTCGACGCCATTAACACAGTGCGACACTCCTACATTTAGAATGGGAGGGGTTGAAGGAAGAGGAGCGTCGGGATCATATCAAACACCACCACCACCACCACCACAAGATGATACAGATATGGGTTATATGACTTTCTAGCTTGGGGATTAGGTTTGCAAAATACAAGACTCAAGAACTAGTAACCCATACTACCACCACCACACCAAACCTATTCGGCCATATGACTTCGTTGGTCGATTTTGGAGGTCCGTCCTTTACGTACTACTCGATCCTCCTCGGCCAAGGGGGCATATAATCATGGGTATCAGATGGGCAACATTATAGGCAAAAGGCCGGAACCTCGCGCCGATGATGATGATGATGAGGGCCAAGAACCACCACGAAATTCAATGTGGCTCTAAAGTAAGTTTTTCATGTACAATTAAAATTTATTTTTATCAATATAGCTATTATTTTGAAATATTGTTACAAATGTGATCTTAAGACAAAATAAATTACAAAATAGGCATCTTCTTGATGGATCAAATTATCGTCCGACATCTGTCGATCGGACAATACGTATCGACATCGGAGGTGGGCGATACGGTACATTAAATGTAGACGCCCATTTATATGCCTAATACCCCACGAAATTCAATGTAATAAATGGGTATATTCTTTTGTTAAGATGCGTGTCGTCTTTTCCTCTAAATAATGCATCAAATAAGTCAAAAATAAAAGCAAAAATAGTTAAAATAAATAAATATAATTTTTGGGATTTTTTGGGATTTTTTGGGGATTTTTTTGGATTTTTCGGGGAAAAAACCGGATTTTTGAATGTATCAAACCGATACATTCAATGTATCGCCGATACATTGAATGTATCGGCCGATACCCGGTACGTATCGCCCGGAAGGACCGGACGATACGTACCGGAAAACCGGTATTTTGACCCATGGTGGGATGATGAAGATGAGGATGAGGATGTTGTGACAGCGAGAGTCATGAGGGAGAGTGCTAGAGAAGCACGACAGCGACGAGATGAAGCTGATTACCGGCTTCGATCCAGCTTGAGAGGCCCATCCATGCGTACTACTGGTGGTCGATCTAATCAGAGGCCACATGTTATTGATGATGATGAGGATATTCATGGCACTGTCGGGTTGCGTAGGTCAGTATCAGTGAGGGGCACCAGGCCGTCTACTACAGGTCGTACTATAGGTCCCATGGATCCGTTCATGCATCAGACAGAAAGCTCAAAGCAAAATAAATTGAACACAATTTCACTAAAAAAATGGGAAAAGAGGCTTGGAAAATCGATTACAAAGTTCGTGATATACAATCACATTCCGAGTCAAGTTGTGGAGTCACCGTACTTCAAAAGTATGATTGATACAAGTGCAGAAGCTGGTCCAGGAGTTAAAAAGCCCTCTGCATACGAGGTATCCGGGCCCCTACTAGATGATGAGTACGCAGATATAGGAACTTACGTGGACAGCTTCCACGAAGTATGGGATGAGAGGTTGCACAATTATGTGCGATGGATGGACAGGTCCCACAAAGAAGAGTTTGACCAACTTTTTGGTCTATAGCGATGTCGGGACAATATTTCTAAAATCAGTTGATGCTTCAAAACACGCGAAGACAGCTGATTACCTCTTTCAACTAATGGATAAAGTAGTTGAAGACGTTGGAAACACCTTGTATGTGGTAACAAACAATGCCGCCAATTATAAAGCTGTAGGTCGTCAGTTAATGTTGAAGAGACGTCACTTGTATTGGACTCCGTGTGCCGCTCATTGCGTGAACCTCATTCTTGAAGATTTGGGAAAGAGAAGCAAAGCACAAGCAACTATTCAGAAGGGAAGAACGATTACTTCCTACCTATACAACAGTGACAAGTTGGTGAATTTGATGAGAGAATTCACCAAGAACGAAAGCCTCTACTGCGACACACGATTTGCGACACAATTTTTAGCCCTACAGAGCTTGGCTAGATATAGGCATGAGCTGAAAAGTATGGTCTCTTCTGCAGAATGGAGAAAACATGAGTTAGAACTCCCACGAGCAAAGAGACCTGCTTGCAATGAAGTTGCCAACTGATCTACAGTCCCCAATTTTGGGCAGATGTTGACCACCAGATTGCCGTCACTACCCCGTTGGTACAAGTGTTCAGGTTGGTAGATGGTGATGAGAAGCCAACGATGGGATACGTTTATGAGTCGATGGCTAAAGCCAAATTAGCTATTAAAAGTAAATGTTCGACAAAATATAAACGATATTGGGCAATCATCGACAAAAGGTGGGATGCACAATTCTACCAGTACTTACATGCCGCAGGTATAACATGCTAAACTACTTATGTAGTGATTTTTATTTATTTTTTATTTTTTATATTATTCATTGTTTCTATATATTGATGAGATTGTTCATATTTGATGTATAGCACACTACTTAAATCCGGCCTTCCAGTATACGCGACGCTTTGAGTTGACTGAGGCCGATAACGTGTACAGCGGTTTGCTCAATGTGATTCAGCGAATGCTCCTTGAGTTGGCAGAGCAAGGTCAAGTCATAAGAGATGTGAGTAATAATATCTTATAAGTAATAATACAGGTGTCATATGATCTGTTTATTGATATGTGGGTTATTGATATATAGATTGATATATTCCGCAAGAGACAAGGGTCATTTGGGACCCCATTGGCGCAATCCTAAATCAAGTATGATAAACCCGCTGATTGGTGGATGCATTATGGAAGTGATGGCCCGATATTAAGGCGGGTTGCCATGAGGGTTTTATCGCAAACTTGTTCCTCGTCCAACTGTGAGCGAAATTGGAGCACCTTCTCTCTCATTCACACGAAGACAAGGAATAGGCTAACTATGGAACGATTGGAAAAGTTAGTCTATTGCAACTACAACATGAGATTAAGGGTCAGAAATATACGGAGGGCTAATCGCGGTAAGATATTATATAAAGTCTTAGTTCATATCATTTTTATTTGATCTAATTGATGAGGCATTAGACATGTACTAATTCACCTATTATATTTTACCTTACAGATAATAAATATTTTAATCCTATCCAATTGGATTATATATTCATGGAGGATGACCCCTTAAATCAGTGGATCGAATAGAGAGAGAAGAGCCAATGTTGGATACTGAGGACACCGCATGGCTGGATAATGCTGAAAGAGCAGCAGATGAGCAGGCTTCCCAACCACCGAGGCGGAAACGGAGATTGAATCGTCATTCAGTGGTTGGATCTGATGACGAAACGCAGCCTGGTAGTGATAATGATGATGGTGGGGGTGATAATGGAGGCGATGAAACTCACGCTGGCACTAGTGGTGGAGCGGATGATATTGATCCCTATACTCCTGGAGGTATTGCTGCATGGGATGAGGACCCGCTAACAATGTATGACACTCCTACATTTAGAGGTGAAGGGATTGAAGGAAGAGGAGCGTCAGAATCTTACTAAACACCACCTCCACCACCACCACAAGGTCCACAAGAGGATGTGGGTTATATGACTTCTAGCTTCGGGGGATTTAGTTTGCAAAATACCGAAGATTCAACAGCAAGTAACCCATACTATCGGCCTCAACCAACCTATCCCGGGCCATATGACTTTGTTGGTCAAATTTTTGGAGGACCAACATTCACCTATTACACTGAGCCATATTAGTCGCTAATGCCTTAATTTCAAGGAGGCACACATGATCATAGGTATCAATATGGCCAACATTATAGGGAAAGCTCGCGCACCGATGATGATGATAACGAGAGCCAAGAACCACCACGAAATTCAATGTGGCTCTAAAGTAATTAAATTTTTTTTATAATATATCTTTTAATTTTCATAATTAGTCATGTATAATAAATATTTGATCAATAGTCATGTACAATGAAAATTAGTCATTTACAATGAATCAATTATGTTAAGAGTGATCTGTCCTTTGCTGTGGGCTTATATCCTAATATATTTTTATTGTCTGTTAATAAAATTTTCATTTATTAAACAATAAAAAAGAAAGAAAAAAATTGAAAGCTTTTAGTCATAATTATGCAATACTTTAATTAGGGATCCGTCTTATTATGAAATATACATCAAATAAGCTTTAAATATATGTTTAAAAAAGTAAAAAAATAAAAAATTATTAAATTTATTTTTCTTAATTTTTTGAGATTTTTTGGGATTTAAAAAAAAAACAAAAAAAATTTCAATGTATCAAACCGATACATTCAATGTATCACCGATACATTCAATGTATCGGTCGATACCCGATACGTATCGTCCTGGCCAGGACGATAAGTATCGGAAAACCGATTTTTTGATCCATGGATGATTATATTAAAAGATGTAATTGGCAAAGAAATAACTTTTTCTGAAGATCAACTTGTTGAATTAGAAAAACAACGAAATAAATCAATAAGGAAGATATCTATAAAATATCCCCTATAGAGAAAATATTCTCTACAAGAATTTTTGAAGCTTTTAATGGTAATACAACTGCCAAAAGTACTTCAAATCTAACTGCAGAAATAACTCTGTTTGACAAAAAGAAAATTTTAAGGTACAAAAAAGAAAATCCTAAACTTAAATATATGCATATAAGACTAATCCATGCCTATATATATAAACTTTTCAGACAAGGTATAAACACCCCTATCCTTGTTGTTGTCTTAGCCAAAAGACTACAAAATCCTTTACAAGCCTTAATTGGAGGCATGCAATCAAATTTAGTACATGGTATTATTTGGTTTAATATCAGACCAAATTATTTTATTTCTCTTGAAGATCTTAATATTGAGGATACAATAAAAATAAAAATCCAAACCAAAGGATTAGAAATGAAACACGATTCTTATAGTTTAGCCATACAATGGCATACTGAACACGAATTGACCTCCAAACCTATAACAAAACTTCATGATAATGCAGACAAAAATCTCATAGAAATCTTTGAACCAAGACCACATGATTATGAAATTCAACCTAGATTAATAAATTGGAAAGATTTACAAATACCTAAATAGTGGTTATTTCAAGATTTATTAGATACAAAATCTCAACCACAAATTATAGAAATTCAAGCCTCTGGAAAAAAATTATATTTTAAAGATAACCGATCTATATCCTCATTATCACTTAATAATGAAGATAATGTTAGAAGAAAAAGCGTAAGTGCTAAACCATCTATAACTGGATAATTAAGTCAGATTCCACCACACATTGTATTAAAAAATGTGCAAGTCCCTATTCTTCCAGGAACACAATCTCATCTCTAAGAAAATGAAATCCAAACTTTTCAAATATATAATTTCCCAGCAAAAAATGCTGAAATTCTATTTTCACCTAGCTATGGTAAAAGAAGATATACATATATATTAGGCAATTTTATGTTTCAACACTATAAACCATATAGTTTATGTGTCCTTATGGACACTAGAGCAACAATCAGTGCTTGTCGCTTCAATGCACTTCCTACTGAAAAATGGGTTAAAAATAAGCTTCCTATTTTCGTTAAAGGAATTGAAGAAACACAAACTACCATTGAATTAAAAGCCAAAAATATTTCTATTTGGCTTGAGACAAAAAATTCATTATCCCTAAAATTCTGTGTTTTCCAAATATCCATGGAGACTTTTTGTTAGGCAACAATTTTTTAACTGCCTACCTCCCAATAACTTTAAGCATAGACTCTATTGGGCTCTCACTTAAAGATGAAGTAGTTCAAATTCCTCTACTTCAAATTCACAATCTAAATGTGATAAAGGTTTTGCGCCCAGCCAACATGGTAATGTTACTCAAACAATTACTATGCTTGACTCAAAACATTGGATTTATCCTATTCTCAAAGACAATTTTTCAGATAACCCTTTAAAACTTTGGTAAAGAAACCCTCAGTATTATAGTCTTAAGCTAAAAGACCCTAATGTCATAATAAGGGTTAAACTAATGATCTACACAAAAATAGACATTGATGAATTTGGCATTCAAATTAAAGAATTATTGAAAAAAAATCTTGAAACTACTAAAAACCCTCATTCTAGTTAGAACGCACACACAAATATGAAGAGGAAAAGCCATAATGGTCTTAAATTATAAAGACTAAATGATCATCTGAAATTTGATGGATACTTTATCCCAAGAAAAGACGTTTCACGAAATCAAATCAAAGGATAAAAAATATTCAGTAAATTCGATTGTAAATCTGGTTTTTGGCAATTAAAGCCGATTGAAGAGTCAAAAGCATTGACTGCTTTCAATACACAATGTGGACATTATCAATGGACGGTAATGTCGTTTGGATTAAATATAGCCCCATAGATATACCAAAGATGGATGGATACTCTCTTCTACCCATACAAAGATTGTTGTGTTGTATATAGACGATATATTAGTTTTCTCAAAAACACGAGAACACAAAAAACATTTAAAACAAATGTGTGAAGTTCCCAAAAGAATGAAATTATCCTTTCACCTTCAAAAATAGAAGTTGAAAAAGAATCAATAGAATTCTTAAGACTTATTTTAAATCACAATGGTTTAAAATTACAAGACCATATTATCATAAAAATAAAAGATTTTCCTAAAGAATTAATCGAGAAAAAACAGTTACAAAGTCTTTTAGGAATTTTAAATTATATAAAAGATTTAGCACAAAAAGAAATTCCTTTAATAAATAAACTTAAAAAATAAGTAGAATTTGTCTGGACAGAACAAGACAAACTTCTCCTACGACAAATTAAGCAAGATATACAAAAATGCCCTACAGTACATTTTCCTCAAAACGGAGATAAACTTATTCTTGAAACTGATGCTTCAGAATCTTACTGGGGATGCGTATTAAAAGCTATCCCTTCCCAATCTTAGGAAGAAAAATATATCCCACATATTTATGGAATAAGACCAAGGAAAACACCTCTAACCAAGAAGGTTCAAGTTAAGAACTTTTATGTGGTTATAATTCTAAAAAATTAAAACCAAATGAACAAAATTATATAATATTTGAAAAAGAATTATTAGCAATAAAACTTGCTATCAAAAGATTTCATATATATTTAGCCCCTGAAACTTTTATAGTACGAACTGATAATCAAGCAGTCCGCAATTTTTTAATAAATAAAAGAAATATTATAGATGGCAGAAGATTAAAATGGTATAGTCAAATTGTTGAACATGTCAAAGATACTAATAATTTTTAAGCTGATATTTTAAGCAGGAATCCAGCAATGAAGCCACTAAACCAAGTGGATTAACTAAACCTTATGTTTATATTGCATGATATGGAAAAAAACTCCATCAGATTGGATAACAATTGCCAAAAAAGTAAAAATGGAAGAAGAAAACCCTTCTCCTTCTCAAAGAAAAATTTATGCAGTACTTAAAGGTTTCCAACCAGGAATTTATATGTCATGGCAAGCATGTCAAAGCCAAATGATAAATTTTCCAAATGCATGTTATCAAGTACATACTTATTTAAGCGAAGCAAAAACAGCTTATGCTTTATTCCAAACAACGCAAAAACTGGCAAACACCAGTATTAATGAAGTTCCAGATTTCTTTAATCCCGAAATTTTATCAGACTTGTATCATGATTTGAATGGTATATGGAAAACCCATATCCTAAACGACAAAAAGCAATTTAGAAAGCATATGAGCTCTTTGGCATTAAAAATAATGCATCAAGAGAACAAGGTCCAACAATTACAAACTTATATGTTTTCATTTTTAAAGGACTTATCTCTCGAAAATGAAATATTTACTCTTGACAAAATAAATCATTTTCTTAAGTCAGTTAATCTTTTACATTTTCATTGTCCAAATCCCATTTTTAACAGACTAAAAAGAGTCTGCATGTTTCAAAAACTTAAATTTGTTATACCAACTGACATCAATAATAATATTGTGTCAAGAATAGAAGATCATAAGGATAAGATTAAACAAATCTTATCACAAAACTATAAATTAATTAACCATTTTGATGGACTTTATATTCCAAAATTGTCCTTCTTTATCGAAGATCAACCCTTTGATCTTGAAGCCAGTATTGATTGGGGTTTAGTAAACCAACTAATTTTCCTTGGACACCCATTAATGGAATTCCCGATGATGATCAAAACCATGGTCCATATTATAACAAAATTTCTAAATAGAACAGTCTACTTCACTCTATGGACAACAAGTACCGTTGGCTGGAGATCAAGAGAAAAATTTTACCAGCACTATCAAGTATGGGTCCTTGAAAAAACAAAGGAACATGAATTTGATGAAATTCAAACGTAAAAGATTATATGGCAAAAACCAGCACACAGAATGTTAACCCAAAAACATATTGGATCAAGTCACTGCAGAATTTCTCAGAAGTCGCTAGACAAATGGCGTCAGCAGCTTATCAGTTTAAAATAATTAATGGAAGACTTTTTCTCACAAAAATACAAAATTGAGTATATGAGAACTCCTGCCCAAATTATTGAAGTTGAAGATTTATTGGAAAGAATGAATACAAGGAAAGATCTAGATCTACTCGAGAATTTAGAAGTGGAAACAACCATGCTAGAAGAACTATTATAGGATAGCCAAAATCCAGGAAGTCCTATCTCAGAAGATTCCATATTCAAACATTATCTCGAAAACATAATGGAAGCATAGTGGACCTCACCACTATCTCAAAAAGCAAAGTAGCATGATCAACTCCAACTCCACAAGGCATCTAGGACACATAGCTACTCCGTATACGTCAGCCATGACAAAAGAGATAAGATTCGATTCAAAAAGTAAGTCGAGTCAAAAAGTTGCCAGCTATTTTTCGTCTTTACAAAAGATAAAGCCGATTCGATTCTCTCTTTCAAAAAAAAAAAAAGCAGATTCATGTCTTCTTTCTGTAAAAGTAGATTCGTAATTTATTTTTTAGAAAATCAAATGTAAAATATTTGAAGTCTGCCAGTTGGTGTGTAAAGCTATAAATAGGAGTGAACCCCAGTCTATTGAGGCATCGAGTAAATTGTTCTGCACTTTTGTAATCCAAAATATAGTATTGTGGATCATTTAGATACAAAGGGTACTGCTGTAATTTTGACAAAAAATCTCATTCTCCCTACCAAACCCTAAAAACTCTCCATATTCCTAAAACTTCTCATCCAATTCTCCAAGTAATTTTTTTTCAAAAAATAATTGGTTTTTCAGCCATGATCCAAAGAGAGAGAGAGAGAGAGAATCCTGTATCTGAAACTGCAGCCATCCAAATCTTTTCTGAATACTTCAACTAACTCATACACACCTTAAAAGTTTGTAAAATTGACTGGCTGGCCGGCACTTTTTTATTGAAATGATTATAATATCCTTATATCTACAATTAAATGGATACATGAGATAAAACATTAGAAAACCCAAAAATTAATAGGAGCATTTTTGTCTAGTAAAAGTTTGCTAGCGATAGGCAAGGTATTGCATGGAAGTTAAAATTCCCATAGGTAGAAAAATAGAAAGACGCACAGATAGATGTAACTGATTATAAAACTAGCATCTTTTTTGCTAATGGTGCAAAATTGATATACAAAATCTCAAACCATCATGTAATAACAAATGACAAGATTAAAGAAAAAGAATATTTCTAATAATTTTAGTTGGATTTGTAAATATCATCCAAAGAAACAAAACTCATGAAAAACGATAAATAAATACTTTGTAAGTCAGCTATACTCACAGTGGAACTTTTTCCAAGTGGCGTATCCAGAAAAGCACTCAGTTGTTTCCTGTACTGCAAGGACAGTGAGATAAAAGAATTCATACGCCGTACTGAATTTAAGAAAATAAAAACTCAACAATTTACATTAGCTTCTAAGGATACAAGCTAATTTCCTAACATAAGAAAATGACAATTCAAACCACAAACAAAAAACAACTTAATGATATTACTTGGCAAGATTTTTGGCTCAAGGATGGAAGATGCACATGAGAAGGCATGCGCCTTATACCTTCTTGTAATTTAGTGCCTCATTATCTTCTTAGGTGAACTGCTAGTTTAGCACGTATATTTTGTTTTTTATCGATCAAAAAAAAAGAAAAAAAATAAGGCAAGCACCCCTTATGTAACATACATAATAGTCTCATATCCGAGGCTTTTCTTATTGGCATGTATTGGTGTATCACCCTATGTATCACTTATGATGTGTGTGTGTGTGTATTACCCTATGTATCACTTATGGTGTGGATGTGGGTGTGAGTCTGCATTACTATGTGAGGATTGGCGTGTATTGGTGTTAGTTACGTGTGTGTGGGTAGATATATTGACCTATGTAGCACTTATAGTGTGTGTGTGTGTTACAATGTGGGGTGTATACAACATATTGCTAATATTAGTATAAGGGCTAGTTGGGGTCCTCTTGTAACCCTAATTAGACCATTCTATTCACTCACCCTATTACTATCTCTCTCTTCTTCTTTTGTCTCCTACAAGCCTAAAATCAAGTGGCTAAATTAGGGTTACAAGAGGACCCCAACTAGCCTATACCTAATATTAGCAAAATGTTGTATACACCCCACATAGTAATACGCACACATCATAAGTGATACATAGGTCGATATATCTACCCACAGACACCTAACTTTTCTGTCTTAATGTTCATACAGTTTTTTTTAGCAATGTAGAGTCTTCTTTCTAGTCTTCCTCACATGTTACAAACCAAAACAAAAAACAAGCAATACAATTTAAGCAGTAAATAATCAGAGGGTCATCTAACGGTTTATGCATCTCCATGTCAAAAAGGAAAATCTGAAGTGCCAACATGAGGTTTCACTAGAAAATGATGCATCCATCATCTGTACAATCTTCTTTCTAGTCTTCCTCACATGTTCCAGACTAAAACAGAAACAAGCAATACAAATTAAGTAGTACATAATCGGAGGGTCATCTAACAGTTTATGCATCTCCATGTCAAAAAGGAAATCTGAAGTGCCAACATGAGGTTTCGCTGGAAAGGAGCCATCTATCATCTCTGTGTTTGTGTCTCTCTCCCTGCATGCGTGTGTGTGCGTGCTCAACTTTGAGAGGGCCATTCTCCCAATATTCTTATAGGACTTCATGTTGGTATGTCACGAGTACTTTTATGGTATGATCCTTAGCTGTTATACTTACTCCACTTGAGGGGTGTTGGTAATGTCACATGTATTTTTATGGTGTCCCAAGTGAGTATAGTTTAAAGTTATAGATTTTAGTGATGTGTGTGGGTTATATTATACTGGGGTATAGACAGTAATAATATGTGCGGTGTAAGATTATTATTCTCGCAACCCTAATTGTTTTGATCTAGCCTCTCTCTCTTCTTCTTCTACTTCTATCTTCTCCTATGTAACCCAAACCCTAACTGATCTTCATAACCTTAATTTCTTCCAAGGCTGGTCCAGGACCACATTCCTATATTGTTCAAGAATTCTTCCAGAAGGTGAGGCCCCAACCCTGCTTCGTTTTAGTTTACAACTATGTGTGGGAAAAGAATAATTTTACTCTATGGGAACTTGTTGTGGAGATGTTTGAAATTACTTACGATTTGGAAATGGAACTTGCTCTCAGTTGTTGTGAATAGTACTAGTTATTGCTTTATTTAATTTTGGGGAAATTCATTTACGAAACAGGTCGAATTTGTTTAAATAGGCCAACCACCGAATTCAATCATTAAACCAATTGTTAAGTAATTACGAATACGAGATTGAGAGTCATATCAATGGAAGATCATTTAATACTAATAAAAACTAACCCTAGGTAAATCCCTGCTAAAATCCATGGAGAAAGAGCGCCACCGCTGTCCGATCCCGAACTCCCGGTCGATCTCGCGAGCCCGGTCCACAGCAGAGCGAGTGAGGGAATCGAACCGGCGGGAAACAGAATACCGGCGGTCGAACCGCTCGGCGGCCTTCCTGGCGTCGTAGAGCAGCTGCTCGAACCCATCGTTGGCGCTTCGCCAGGCGTCCCTCAATGCCTCACCGGACGCAACGCGTTTCGCGAATCCGTCGAAGTCGGAGCGACGAAATGCCTGAACGGATGACACGTGGCGAACTGAGAAGCTGAAGCTCTGATTTCCATGTTGAGTGTAGGGGAGGGTTAGAGAAGAATGGAGATTTGAGGAGAGTAATGGGTGCCATGGCAGGCTCGTCGCCATATGAGAGAGAGAGAGAGAGAGAGAGAGAGAGCGGGTGCAGCTTAATTTTGGCGGTGACTGAAGAGGAGTGAGGTTCTTACTGAGCCGGGCTGACGTTTCCTCTAGCATGTACACGGGCGGCGTACGCGGTTATCGTGCGCCCTGAAGTCTGAGGTTCTGAGTGGTCTACTTATCAGACCAGCAGAGCGAGTCCCACCCACCCACGACTCAAATCAAAGGACGGCATACGTGGTTATCTGCGGTCTAAGAACACCTTGGAGCCTTTTAATGAGGATCTATTTGCGTAAAGGGCATTGTTATATGGAGGACAAATTTTACGTAGAAAAAGTATAGGTGTCTGATGTGGCCTTATGCAATTGATTGTAAGTGTGATGGATTTTAATTAATGCAAATTGGTACAGTCAATCACGTCAAGTGCATGCACTTTGTCCCTAATAAATTTATCTTCCTTTTATAATTTTCCTTTGGGTAGAAGGAAAATGTTCAACTATGACACTTTTGGGTTTAGGAATTTGAGACCAATCTAATTTGTGGATGCCATTCAAGGGACGAAAAAAAAAGGGTGGGAAAATTCCTTTTCAGCTATTTTTGGTGTTATTATTACACTACTTTATATTACATCCACCTCACTTAATGTGGGGATCTTTTTCATCACAATTTTCCACACAATAAATCTTGAGATCATAAGCCTAGCAACATATGTTTAGATATTGATTTCACGTGGCACACATCCCAAAAAGTAAATATCATTATAGTGTACCAACAAATATGATTCATGTTCACCTTTTTGGGATGTGTGCCACATGAAATCAACATTTGACCAGCTGATAGTAGTCTTGTGATCTCAAGATCTATTATATGAAAGATTGGAACAAAAAATGATCTGCATCACCAGGTTTAAAGAAGTCAACAGAATTTTCTTTTGTTTAATTGAGGTTGTTGTAACATTAAGTGGTGTGGTAGTAACACCAACCTTTTAATAATGCAAAGGGCATGATTTTTATTTAAAAATAAATGAAAATATGGATTTTTGTAAGATGCCTTACCTAACTTTCAGAAGTGGAGAGATCCTTGACTCAATAATTTTAACTCATGCTAACTACATGTAAGATATCGAAATACCAACACTATCCTTATCTTTTCATTCAGTAATTAATGACTTATTTTTAGGACAAATAATTTTAAAAAACGACACATATATCCTAACATAGTGGTTAAAGAAAGTTTAACTATTCGATTTATCGCTGATTAAAATCATGGTACAGTCCAAGTTAATCGCACGGAAATGGACTCAAAAATAAGATCTTGAGATCATGGACTTACCATTAGATGGTCAGATTTTGATGCCACGTGGTATAGATCATGAACTGAACATGGTCATGGGTGTGCATCAAATGTGGCTCTTGTTTCACTTTTCGGGATGCCTTCCACGTGAATCAAAATCTGACCATCTGATGGTAGGACCATGATCTCAAGACCTACTGTGTCAAAGCTAAGCAGTCAATAGTTTAAGCACGTGAAACCTTGGTTAGGGAAGAATTTGTTGGATTTGTCCCACATCGGTTGTAGGATGGCCCTTCTTGGGCTCAAAAAGGCTCTTTATATCTTGGGTAGGGATGCAAACCCTAAACCGAACATCGAATCCAAATCAAAAACCGGCCCTCCCGAACTAGCCCGAACCACCCCGAAAACTAACACAAACAGAACCGAAGTGAAATTGATTCGGTTTTCGATTTGGGTAGCTCGAAACCGAAAACCGAATGGGTAGGTTGAGTAAACCGACCCCTTAATAAGTCAAAATTGGCTCAAACCGGACCTGAATCGGCCCAAACTGATCTGAACCGGTGGTGCAAACCTACCTTGAACCGAACGAAACCGGTGGTGACTTTAAGGCTTTTTTTTTCTTTTTTAAGAGAGGTACAGGCATACAACTGTTCATTACAAAAGGTTTTTTTTTCTCAGTACATGTTGTTCATTACTGCAAAAGTTAAAATATTATAAAAAAATAAAAATAAAAATTACAGAACGGGGGCTGGATTATTAAAAAGTGCAAATATTTTTTCTCAGTACAGTTGTCCACTTATTTTTAATATTATTAAAAAATATAAAATGTTATACATGCATATTATAATGTTTTTCATTCTATGAATTGAACGGTTTAGATCATAAAAGACTCACCCATTTGGTGAATAGAGACGGGAGCACCATTATCTATACTGCTGCTAACCACCATGTGATAAAATTTATTTACTTATTTCCTTAATCTTTTTTACTTTTTAGTGTCTTTTCCGCATTGACTTGGCAGCTAAAGAAGGGGGGAAAATTTTTAGTTTCGTCTTCATCGACCTTTCTAGGGTTTCAAGTTTCTAAAAAAATGGCAGTTGGATCTGCAACGAGGGCGAGATTCTTCAAGTTTCTGAATCCAAATTGGTGCCCTCAGTTGATTGATATTTCGAACCGACCGGACCAAACCAAACCGTACCGAACCAAATACCAAAACAATCGGTTTTGGTTCAGTTTCAGGTTGGGTATTTTTGCAACTCAGTACACCGAACCGAACCGATTCATATTCGGTTCAGTTTCGGTTTATAGTGTACCGAACCGAATACCATAAAAATGGGTTTCAGTTCGGTTCGATACACCGAACCTGCATGCCTAATCTTGGGTAAACCTCACCTTCTAAGCCAGTTTTGTGAGACTGAGTTTAAGCCCATGGAATTCTACATGGTATCAAAGTCATTCTTTCTCCCCACGTCACCCATTTCTTGTCTACGTGATTTGGCTCAATCTTGCCAACACGTGCGGGGGCGTGTTGGATTTGTCCAACATCAGTTGTAGGATGGCCCTTCTTGGGCTCTTTATATCTTGGGCAAACATCACCTAACAAGCCAGTTTTGTGAGGTTGAGTTAAGCCCATAGAATTTTATATGGTATCAAAGTCATTCTTTCTCTCCATGTCACCTATTTCTTGGATTTGTGGGCTCTTTATATCTTGAGCAAACCTCATCTTACAAGCCGGTTTTGTGATGTCGAGTTAGGCCCATAGAATCCTATCTAATTTTGGGTTGAAGTAAAGCTACCCCAAAGATAAGACATCAACAATCAGCTCCAAGGCAGTCCTTACCATCTAAAATTAATAAAAATGCTCATTAATAATTAATAAAAGAAGATCTTATAGGTCTCGCATAAACTAAGTCAGAGATAAGCTATTACGGATATTTATTAGATACATCTTTTTTACTGTTAGAATTTAAACTTAACCATTCTGTATAAAAACTATACACCCAAAATATGTTTATAAATGATTCCTTTGACAATTTGACTACAAGAACGTCAATAGTTATCATAAACCACATATTGATCCATCTCAAACGTCAAGATCTCTGCCTGCAAAACTTTGAGAAATGCCATGCACCTGAGGTACATTCAAATTCTTTGAATTTGTTGAAGACAATATTTACTGAGAAGACGTCCACAAAAAAAAAAAAAAAAAAATTTCGTTCGTCTCCTTTGAATGCACGACGAGAAGTCGAGATGTAAATATGATGTTTTGATTGACCAAACACCATCATAGCTTTGATACCAATTGATGGATTCTAAATGGATCTAACGATCCGACCATCTAAAATTAAACCGAAAGATCTAGGCGCATGATCAATCAAAAACGATAAATCAACAATCTATAAATTAGATATATGTGCGCACCTTGAGCGTTAGCCATTAATGGTTGTCAATCTTCAACGATCTTCTCGCGTTCAATATCTCCTAGCACAATGGGGATGCTCTCGCCAATAGGGAGGATTGAATTATGTCGAGCAATCGTTGGAATCAGAGCACCCTTTATATTTATAGCCAAAGAGTCCTATCCCATTAAAGACTGAAATTACTAATTATACTGTGATTAGAAATCACAATCATACCTTAACTGAAAGACTCAACAATCAGTTGCCTATTCTCTTCAAACTCACCAGAATAGCAACTATACATCTCAAGGTTGATCTTATACCATTCACCGGTCAACGGGTTTGACCATAATGATGGCCACCAAAATAGGAACTTCTAACATTTACTTGACACCGCGTTTATTTGGATCTAGCTAACACCATCAATTCCAGGAATGTTGGATGTGCCGACTTTTATTTGATTTTTTTCAAGGACTGTATATCATGTAGGCATAAAATTAGAGCATCTAATGCCATATATTGTCCAATTCCAAAATTGAATTAGATTCTGAGTACCCCTCAGCTGTACCTACAGTGCACCACTCCTTCAACCATCAAAAAGTGATGGCCCTTGCTTGTTTCAAACCTGCCATCAAATTTTCCAACTAAATACTAAAGAAAGGAAGTGGGTGAAATCGAAATGAGAGTAAAAGCTTCGAGGTCCAAAGGACCACCTAGATAGGTGCTCCGAGCTTCCATTTGGGTGCCACGTAGTACCCAAAACATGAGTTGGTGCCAATTGATCTAACCCAAAACATGCGTTAGAGCAATCTTGCATTGCATAGACCTTAAGGACAAAAACATGGAACTACGCCATGTGATCTTCAACATTTTAAAAATGGACCGTTTTAAGGCCCTACAAATTTCTTAACTTTACCATCGTGGTCATTTCTATGAAATGCCTCCTTGCTTCCCTAGGCACCGAATTGGGAGCTCAGGCCACCTATCTAGGTATTGTCCTTCAGACCACCTAACCAGTATTCTTGAAATAAATAAATAAATTATCAGAAGTAGCAGCCGACACCATCCAAAAGTAAATGGAATTTATTAAGAGTTAATCGAAGAAGCTCATTGAAGGTTATGGGAAACCGGTCACATTTTCGTAGATTTCATTGAAGAAGATAAAGAATCCATAGCATGGTTTTCAGGCGTATAGTATTGAACCTGATTCATTGCTTGAGGTTAAGTGTGCAATATATTTTTGGAGATGAGGGGAAGTTCACCTGCATATAGGGATGAGCAGTGTTTGCAAATCTGATATATATCGTTAGTTTTCGTATTGGAGCAACTTAGATGCACTGAGTTAATGACAAATATCGTACCTCATGATGAAGGCATGATATCACAATTTGTTTCATCTTTATAATGATCTAAATGTATTTGAAACATAAAAAGTGCATGAGTTAATGACAAATTAATATCGTACCTCATGATGAACCTTTATCTTCTTTACTTGGGGGGTAACCTTGTCTTTTCTTATAGTAATTAAAGAAAGCAGAATCTCCATAGTCCCTAATCATGCTTAGAGGCCAATCAGACACTGAAAATTAACATAGGTTTAAGATCAATTTTGATGCAACATCAATCTACAACAGGTTTAGGTTCTACACGGTTTGGGGATCTTTTATTTTGTGAATCTAAATATAGATTTCTCTTCCAAACATAATGATGCATCTTTTGATTCTTAGCCCATGTTTTAAGCCTTTCTTTTAGGAATTGTATGAAACTAATTGTAAGAAATAAAAAAAGTAATGCAGTTCTATATCTTTGAGAAGGTCACTATAAAAAATAAGACTATTAGCGGCAGTTTTTTGCAGCCAAAAAGTGTCGCTATTAATTAACAAAAAAACTATTAAGACTATTAGCGGCAATTTTTTTTGTTAATAGCGGCAAATAGTCTCTTTTTTTTGTAGTGGTTAACTTTTCATTGACTTTGGATGTTAGTTTTTACTCATCTTGACAATAGTTTTTTCCTTTAAGCCCTCTTTGATAGCAATGAAACTCCAAAGAGGAAATGAAATCAATTTCTTAGTTGATTTCCTAAGAAATGATTTCCTCTAGAAATGGATTTTCCACTGTTTGATTAGTGTGTTTGATAAATGAATTTAATTGGAAATTAATTTCTTTTGTTTGATTAATATCTTTGAAAATAAATTTTTAAATTTTGATCATTTATTATTAAAGTCAAATATTAATCAATAATTTTTTTAATGATATTCTATTATGTTACAAATTAATACCATCGTAATTACTATTTATTACTAAGTCATATAAGTTACAGTTTGAAAAGTCAAATTCAAATAAAAAGTCAAAATTTGACCAAACTTAAAATTTTGATTAAAAAATATATATAAAGCTAAATAACAAAGTTGTAAATTCTAGTATCTACTATAAGTTTATACGTTGAAATGAAATTAAATTTCTATAAAAGTCAAACTTTGACTAAAATTTTAACTTTGACCAAAAATTTTTTTTGCAATGTACCAACAAGTTATAAAATTTCAATTGTAAATTAATATAACAATATTCATATATATCTTGAGGTTACACTTGTCAAAATTTGATCAAATATTCACTTCTAATAAAAGTCAAACTTTGACTAAACGTAAAACTTTGATTAATAAAAATTTTTAAGACTAAAGTACAAAGTTACATAGTAAATGCTAGTATGTATTATATATTGAAACAAAATTAAAATTTTAAACTTGAAAAAAAATTTAATTTTTTTAAAAAGTCAAACTTTTGCTAAATTTTTTAACTTTGACCATTAAAAAATTTGACAATCTACCGCCAACCTGCAAATTAACATAACAGTATTCGTATCCATCGCTAGGTTACACTAGTAAAAACTTTGACTAAATATCAACTTTTTAAAAAGTCAAACTTTGACCAAATATAAAAAAAAGTAAAATAAATTTTAGTAATATACTAGAAAGTAATAAATTAAAAAAATGATAATCTCATTGGGGATACAGAAGTTCAAAAAAATCAAATCGTGTTAAAAAGTTAAAGTTTGACCAAATATCAAACTTTGACTAATTAAAATTTATATTACCAAAATATAAATAACAATAGTAATAATCACTATTTACTGTCAAGATACACTTCTCAACTTTTGACTAAAGTCCATATTTGAATAAAAGTCAAATTTTGTCTAAAAGTCAAACTTTGACTAATAAAAATGGGGCAATGTATTTTTAAATTATAAATGAAAATAATGATAGATATTTTTAATTATAATATTTCACTAATAAAAATTTATAACATTTTATGGAAAATCGAACTTTGACCAAAAGTCAAACTTTGATCAAGAAAAAATTGTATTGATACGATATAAATTTATGTAGTAGTAGACTCTATCTATAAGAAGGTTTTAAGTTTGACTAAAAATAAAATTTGTGTAAAAGTCAAAGTTTGATCAAAAGTCAATGTTTGACTAAAGGTCGAATTATTGACTAATACAATTGAGAATCTAATATCAAATTATACATCAATACGGTAATATCCTTTTTTCCAAGGGATAAAATATTAGATTTTCGATACGTATCGTCCTGAAGTTCAGGACGATACGTATTGCGTATCGTCCGATACATTTAATATATCGGCGATACATTGAATGTATCGGTTCAATATTTTTTTTTGGTATAGTTCAGAGAACGGGCGATATCTTAGAATATCGGCCGCTAACATACCGCTATCTTTAAAATAAAAAAAATAATTAAAAAGTTAGCAGCCGCTGCGGTATGTTAGCGGCTGCTAACTTAAAATAGCGATCGTTATATATATATATATATATATATATATATATATATATATATATATATATATATATATATATATATATATATATATATATATTAAATTAAAAATCAAATTATCGGACGATAATTTAAAATTATCGCAGTATCGTCCGATACGGGCGATACATTGCCCGTATCGGACGATAATTACCCTATTTTTTAGGGGTACGATACATAGGCAAGGTATCGTACCGCCCAGGTCCAAAATTGATACGTATCAGGCGATACGTATCGGTATCGGATGATTTTTTGACCCATGCTTTTTTCGTCATCAAATTATTAAAGTCTAAGTTTAATAAAAAAATAAATTTTAATTAAAAGTTAAACTTTGACCTTAAGTCAACCTTTGACCATTAAAAATTTGATAATATATTACTGACTTACAACTTATTATCATGTTTCAGTAGTCAAAGTTTCATCAAAAGTCAAAACTTTATATAACTTATAAATCCAATTAAAGTTTGATTAAAATTCAAACTTTGACCAAAGTCAAATATTAGCTAAAAAGAGTATGATCTAGATAATGTAGTGTCATAGTGATCGTACTGGTATGATGGTCATAGAAATTGAAGTTACATTTTAATAGTCAATTTTATTTTTTTGTTGCTTTTAGGTTTTTTACAACTTTAGATTTCCAATAACAAAACATTATTATTTTGTTAGTAGGAAACTCAATTTCAACCACTTGAAGAGTTGAAAAGATTTCCTCCTAAAATGATTTGGTGTTTGGAAATTCAATTTCCATGCAGGACGACTTAATTTCACTTTCATCTCTTTAAATAGCTATCAAACAACAACAATTGGAAACTAAGTTTCATATCCACAATGAAATTCTATTTCCATGTTTTCAAATAAGGCCTTAGATTCAAATTTTCTATCACCTAACTTTAAGATAGAAAGTATGAAAACAAAATTTATCATCAAAATGCTGTTGTATAGAGCAGCCTCATATAAACATCATCGAGAAGTATTTTATAGCTCTTAATGAGATATCATAGGCATATATTATGAAGGTTTTCCAGGATTTAGTTATATCTATCTAGTTGGCTTAAAGTAAATGTTCAACAAGTTTCAGTTTTGCATAAAAATCAGTTGGTTGTCAATATTTTCCTACTCTTGAGGATATTTTTTCTGATTGCTAAAAAAAATTAGTATAATTAAAAACCAAAGAAATAAAATAGATAAAATAAATTTTTTTGTCTTGTGGATAGATAGCCCCACATCGTGTACAACCTTTTCTGGGTTTGAGTTATATGGTGAAGCTTTGGCTCAAGGCTTGTAGCCTTTACCCATTGTGGTTTCTACCGTCATGCACTTTGTCAATCACACACATGTGTGAGCGCTGAGCGGAGCCGTGTTGGGACGTGTACATGCAGTGACTTTTTGGACAAAAGTGTAACTGTATTTTAGCTGTCTGATTTATTACCCTTTAACCTTGTAATCGTTTGTTTCTGACTATTGTATACTTTCAATTATTGTTTTAAAACCTTTTGTGACCATTGTGTCTTTTCACGAAACGGTGCGTTCGCACCTGTTGATTTCTATAAAAGAGACCCAAAACCATTGTTTTTTACACTGCATTTCTTATATTTCTTCTATCCCGTTTTAAAGATCGTTGCGGAGGCTCATGCGATATTTGGTGTTCTGGTAGCGTGATCAGATTCACCAAATCTATCATAAGAATACACAGCTGGTTCGTTGTATCCTGAAACCAATTTGTCGGTAACCTATTGGTGACCACTTGATTATAGTGACAGGAGCAAATATTAGTTTAAAGACAACGATATTCAACGTGCCTCGAACCAGATCAGTGTATTTCTTCATTCAATCCTTATTAACTTTCCAACAACTAAAACAGACGCAAGGTTTCTTACAGTCCATCAAACTAGAGACCACATGCCACACAGAAACAGAAGATAACTCCCCAACAAAAGAGCAGCTCCAAGGCAGCATTTAGTTGACCTAATCAGGGGTGCTCAACCGTGCTTTCCCATGCTAGAAAAACCCAGTGTGTTGATTGCATGAGATGACAGGGAGGAGAATGATAAGAAGAAGATATTTGGTTTTCATCATAGTGTAAATCCCAAATATGAGAAGATTTGGGTCAGCATTCTTGGTAGAAAGAAATTACCCTCCTTGGGCACTGTATTCTCTCTTCTCCAAAGACGAGACTCGGATGAACTTTATGGATGTGCCCTAGTACAATCCCCAGGCTGGCCCTCCCTTCCATCATTCATAGAGTTTCGACCTGGTAGTCATCAGAATGGTAGCCATGGACGTGGTAGAAGTTCAATGACCCACGGCGAAAAAGAAAAATCCAAGTGTACCCATTGTGGTAAAGTATGGCATTTGAAGGAGACTTGTGGGGACATCGTTATAAATAGTCAAAGTAATCGGGCTTTATGCTTCAGTTGTCAATTGTGGGAGCCTGCCCCATCCTCTATTGTGTCACCTTCTACAGTGATGCCTCCACCCGTGGCTTCATCCTCTTCATCTCCTGTCACCCTCACACAGGAGGATCAGGAATTACTATATCGAGTTTCAGGCACCCAGGCTGTGTCCTCCAATCACATAGCCGATTTAGGTGTCATCGGGTTCGCCCACACATCCACATCATTTTGGTCTAGTGATGCGATTGAATCCTCGACTTGACACACATTCGTCAGCTCGCTCCCCAACTTTTTCTTGACTAATATAACCGGGGAAGAATATGGGTTAGTACTACCCCGGATAATTCCCATGCTTAGCATCTTCCGCACAATCTTCTCAATCTTTTTTTTTTTAAATGGGGTTGGCATTACAGGCATACATTTGTTGGGGCATTTCCAGGTAATAATTGGATCCAACGAGAGAACGAAAGGGTGGAAGCCTGTGTAGTTCCACAAAATATTATCAGATTATTCCAACAATTTTACCATATCTATTGATTTGGAACTGGGAACTGTTGGCCCATCTAATTGATAGAGCTGGATGCATTCCCCACAATGGCCCTCACACAATAATCGTTCCATACACTGGCTGCCCATCACTTGAGGGCTCCCCACCTTAGCACCTTTGAGCTATACGGCATTCCCTTCACTGTAAATTACATGCTCAGTTTTGCAAACGGCCATGAAATTGGCCCTAGTGTGCAAAACCATTAATGTACCCCCCAAGACTTTGCATTATGTTGCATTATGATGGACAAATTTGCACATTTTCCACTGCCTTGTAACTTTCCGCCATCAGCCACCACTACATCAAACGGTTCACCCGGGAATACACAATACCCAATTTGTTTGGCTAAGCTTGAGTGCATGAAATTAGGTGTGCTCCCGGAATCAACCAAAATTGTTATTGGTTGTCTCCTGACAAATCCCTTAACATGTATAAATTTAGGAGATGAAAAACCAGCCAAGACATACACTGATATCTCAGGTTTATCCAAATCTAAATCTTGTTGATACATTTTTCTTGTTCCTCCGACCGTAAATTTTCCTACTCGTCATATTCTAGGAGAAAAATTGTCGTGACTTACATCAATGAGCTGGAACATATTGTTCCTCACAACTATAACAGTGGCCCTTGTTTCTACACTCCATCTGCATTGGAGCCATCCTCTTAATAGGAATGGTCGTCTCTGTTGTCGAAAGTGGCACCCCTCCTTACAGATTTTTTGGGTAAGCGACCTTAGTCTGATGTCTTTGTGCTAGAAGCTTATCGTCCTGAGGTCTCTCTAATCCGATAGCTTGCATAAGTGTGCAGGGCCTGAACATTTGAACATCATGACATATTCATCCTCCAAGTAGCTTATAAAACAACTAACAAACACCCTCAAATTTCAGTCATTTGATTTGCTAACCGCTCAAACTGTGTTTGATAATCACACTATATTTATCCGTCGGAGTTTGGAAGTGCCCCATTGAAATCTCCGTACTCGTTTGGACCAAAACGTGTGCATAAGGTTTCAACAAACTCAGCTCAGGTCAGTTGAAATCTACTAATACCATTGGCTAGCATCTTTTCTAGATGACAAGATTCGAGAGGAACCTCTTGGAATTCCTCCACGTGATTAAAGGCAAGGAATTGCACATTATACCCAAAACTGTTGGATCATCACCATCGAACCTTAGAAAATCAATCTAGTGAACCGAGTTTGAATGGAACCGCTCCAATTGATTTGATCCTAACCATGTCCAACAGAAAATAAAGACTGATCAAACTTCGCCATGGTCCCTGATGTCGAAAGCTCCTATTTCAGATCCACAGCCTCGATTAGACGATGGATGTCTTCCAAGATGAGAGATTGTCAATCAAAATCTGTGAAAAGATGATTCACATCACATTTAAGCAGGATTAAACATTGCTGTGTCACGCCTCCTCTATGTCCCCATCGAGCTCTGATACCAGTTGATACGATAACAGCAAACTCAAAGGACAAAATTCACTAAAAACGGGCCCTTTAGAGATGGAGGCGTCCTCTTACAAATTACAAACTTCAGAAATTGGCCACCACCATCTGTCACTTAAGTTTAATGAGAAAAGCAAAATTTCCAAACTGATTATAACAAAGAAACCTAAAAAGTTGTAGGAAGAAGGTTTTATCTTAACCAGACAGTGAGCTCATGTTGAACCTTAGACATTTGACACATTTCAAAGTCCACAATCCCAAATTCTTCATTATCATAAACCTATATTTTGTTATTATTCCTATAATGGAGAGTTCTTCCTTGAAATCTCTCAATTCCAAATAATCAGGAAATCATGCACACAAACCAACAACAACGAAAACTAATAAAAACAACTGTGCCTAAAAAAAATTTAACTTTCCTCTAACAAGGAACAAGCAACCGTGCCTGAAAATAATCAATGTATCATATGCATAGTCACCAAATTTGGGGAATGTTTGAAAAATTCGCGAATTAATCCTGAATTATTTGCATATTTTTTCAAAAATCGGCGAACTTGTAAAAATTCGTGAATATTTGCGAATACTCACGAATAATTCAAGACTATTCGTGAATAACTTCCGATTTTTATGAAAAAATCATATTTTTAATTTGTAAATATATTTTTATTTTTTAATCTTTTTTTTAAATATTTTTCTCCTAATATATCCCGAACTAGCCGAATTTTTCAGAATTTTAACCTCGCCGAATTATTGCCGAACCCCGACTTGGTGACTATGATCATATGGTGCATGCTGGCGGAATTTAAAAACCTACAAATCCCACCTTTCGTAATAGGATCAAGATCAAGAAAATGTGAGAAACGCTAAATTTCCTTAAAAAAAATTCTCTAGTCCAAGAGATTCGGACCATTAAAAATCCCTCCCAACAATCAACCCTTAAAATACAACCCCCCATGCATTCCAACCAAACAAGCCCTAATTATCTCTTCCAAAGTCTATAAAAAAATCCATTAGTTCCTTCAATTCATATATCAGACAAAACGATAAAAAATGAAAAATTGAAACCGTAACCTTGGTAAGAAATACAGTTGGCTATCGTTCTTACAAATAAAGCAAGAATAATCGTTGAGGATAAATCAGATGCGAGAATTAGCACCCACTGCACAACTATCATCAATATGAATGAGAACCAGAGGAAGAATAAGGGAAAAAAAGACTGAGAAGCGATCGGATTTCAGTTCCTCTCAAATCCACAGCTGTGGTATTTTTTACAATGAAATGGAAAACAAAATCTAAAATCTAAACTTCTCATTATACCGTGACATCAAGATGTTTGCCCGCATAAAATACTTGCTGCAGGAGGGTTCATTTCAGCATAAAACTTCTCGTGGCCCAGTCCGTCCAAAGTTTTAATGCAGCATGTATCTTTTCGCTGGTGCAGTTAAAAGGAACTTATCGTTGGACCGTTCAACGAGAAGTTGGCCTGGAGAAAAAGTAACCATTTTTGCGCCCCTCGAGAAGTTGATTTTGTACAAAAGTTTATTGCTGTCTAGTCCCTCGAGAAGATGGATTTTGTATAAAAGCTTACCTTTATCTCATCCCTCGAGGAGTTGAGTTTTGTACAATCTCGTTCATGGAAAAGTTGGTTTGTGTACTTACTTTTCGCTGGACCGTCCAACGAGGGAAAAAATTTTGAATGGCCTTTTAAACGTGTGGGTACCAATATTTGCTCGTAGAGAGTAGGATTTTTTACCGTTAAAAATGTTGACTGTGTAAAATCAACTACAAAGATCATATTTACTACCAATTTTCCACAAAATCAATCTTCGGATATTGAACCACCTATCAGACGGCCAGGTAAGGACATAAAAATGCACACAGGAAAGTTACCGCGATCATGCTGTACCATGAGAAGGGTTCATGGTCAGTTTTAGAGATGTTTGTTCATGTGGAATCAATATCTGACCGTCCAATTTTACCATGATCTCGTGATCTATTTTGTAGAAGAATGAGATGAAAAATGATCTCTATCTTCTCATTTAAAGTAGTCAACGGTTTTAACAGCGGAACAAATCTTCGTTTGTGTACACTCGCGTAGGAAGGAGTAGTTGACAATTCGTTTAGTCGTTTGTTTCTTCCTTTCCTGTGTGAGATGATAATACATAACCCTCACGATTGCCCGAATTACCGTTAATGCCCTCCTATCGTTTTCTTCACAAGCTGAGGACCTTTCTTTTGTCCAAATCAAAGCAACGATTCGGTTTTCTGCATGTTCGAAGCTTCAAGACCCAACTTGCACTTTCGACCGTTCATCACGATGCATCCGACGACCACGATACCGAACTCCTCTTCCAGTTCTTCAACGAACGGAAACTGGAACAAGCACGCATCCTGTTCGACAAAATGCTCCAAAGACGTGGCCGAACCAGCGTCATTTACTGGACGTCGAAGCTTTCCACTTACGCCCGAAGAGGCTTCGTTGAAGAAGCTCGTATGCTTTTCGAAATCATGCCCGTACGAAACACCGTCACATGGAATGCGATGCTCTCTGCATACTCTCAGGGTGGGAGAATTAAGGATGCCTATCAATTGTTCGACGAAATGCCTGAACGAAACGTCGTGTCTTGGACTTCCATGCTCTCTGGGTTCACACGGACCGGGATGATCGAAGATGCAAAGAGTCTGTTTGATGTAATGCCTGAAAGAAATGTGGTTTCATATAACTCAATGATTGCTGGTTTGATCCAAAATGGCGATTTGGAAGGGGCACGTCAACTGTTCAATAGAATGCCTCTGAGAAATCTGGTTTCTTGGAACACAATGATTGCTGGTTATGCAGATAATTTGATGATGGGAGAAGGGAGACGTTTGTTCGACGCCATGGTTGATGCAAATGTTGTTACTTGGACAAGCTTAATTTCGGGTTACTGTCGAGTTGGCGATATAGAAGAAGCATATCACCTGTTTGAAAAAATGCCCATTAGGAATATTGTCTCATGGACCGCAATGATTGGTGGGTTTGCCTGGAATGGTTTGTATGAAAAATCTCTGCAACTTTTTCTCCAAATGAAAGAAACCGGGTGCATGATGCCAAATGTTGAAACATATATTTCTTTGTTTTACGCTTGTTCTGGCCTGGGTTTTTCAAATCTCGGCAAACAATTACATGCCCAGTTAATCTTAAATGAATTGAGCCTCCTCGATCCCGATGGAAGGCTATCGAAGAGCTTGATCCACATGTATTCCAAGTTTGGAATCATGGACAATGCATATTACCTTTTTAGCAGAAACTCAAACGAACTTGTTGTTGCGTCGTGTAATTCTATGATCAATGGATATGCAAAGATTGGGCAGTTGGAAAAAGCCCGGGAAATGTTTGAAAAATGTCCCATCCGAGACTCAATCTCATGGACTTCAATGATCTCTGGTTATTTTTATGCTGGCAATGTAATTGAGGCACGCAGTCTGTTTGATAAAATGCCTAGCAGAGATTCTGTTTCGTGGACCGCGATGATATCTGGGCATGTTCAAAATGAACTCTTTGAAGAAGCAATCCACTTATTCTCAAACATGCGAGAGATGGGTATTAGACCGTTGGATTCTACATATTCCACACTCCTTGGCGCCGCAGGTGCCATGGCTTATCTAGACCACGGGAAGCAATTCCATTGTCTACTCACGAAGACTCGATTCAAACCCGATACGATACTTGAAAATTCTCTAATTTCAATGTATACAAAATGTGGGGAGATCAATGATGCCCTCTATATTTTCTCCAAAATGACGCTGCGTGACATAGTTTCATGGAATTCAATGACCATTGGATTATCTCATCATGGGCTCGCCAATGAGACACTTAAACTTTTCGGTGCAATGCTAGATAATGGACTGAAACCGAATTCTGTTACCTTCTTAGGTGTTCTCTCTGCTTGCAGCCATGCCGGAATGATCAACAAAGGGTGGGAGTTGTTTAACTCAATGACCCGAGACCATGGGATTCAACCCGGCATTCAGCACTATACTTGTATGATAGACCTCCTTGGCCGCGCTGGTAAAGTTGCCGAAGCAGAAGAGCTTGTAAAAAAACTGCCTTTCGAGCCGGGCATTGCTGTGTGGGGTGCTTTGCTTGGCGTATGTGGCCTCGGAGAAGTTAATGTGGACGTTGGGATCCGTGCTGCAAAACAGGTTCTTGAGATCGAGCCGTCGAATGCCCCGGCCCATGTATTGCTATGTAATATCTATGCGGCATGTCATCAACATGAGGAAGAAGGAATGTTGAGGAAGGCAATGGGATTGAAGGGGGTGAGAAAGGTTCCTGGGTGCAGTTGGATCATTTTGAGGGGGAGGGTGCATGTGTTTTTGTGTAGTGATAAATCACATGTACAAGCTGATCAGATACACTCACTTATTGTAGGAGAAGATGTGAGAGTATTGCTTGCATCGTCAGAAAGAAAATTTCCCGTGTTTGGGTCAAATGCAAGCTTTCACCACCGTTCGATCACAGTTGGACATTGATGGAATCTCTGGGATTCTCGCGGTCTCGGGTACAAATTTAGATAGTGCAGGTAGCATATTTGTGGGTTGGCAATCAACTACATTGAGGTTTACGGGGCCGGCTTTTGTGACTGTTTATTTTTATGGGATAATTCGGTTCCATCGAAGTTTAAGAAATGATGGAGCGGATTTGTTTGTGGGGCTACTGTCCTTGCTTGAAAGCTGTGTGCCTAATAGTGCCGGGGATGACAAAAGGTTGTGGTTCATGGGTGGTAAAGAAGCCTTCTCGATAAAGACTTTTTATGTTGCACTATGTGAGAGCGTTCGTATTAGAGAGAATTGGGTTCATATCGAGAAGAATAGTGCTCCTCTTAGGATCACTTTTTCAACTAGACTGTTCCTTGGAGAAGATTTCTCACTTATCCATATCCTATAGAAATGTGGACTCGATATTCAAAATCAATGAGTTATGTGCGTTTGAATGCAAGGAGTGTGGATAGCTTATTTATTTATTGCACTGCTGCTGCTACCATTTTGGAGGAGGTGCTGTCATGTTTCCGAATAAGCCCGTGTTTTCCTAACACCTGTCCCAAGCTTCTATGCTCATGGGTTAACAATGGCACGAGGGGTAGTGAATAAGTATGACTGTTTTTGTGGCCATTTGGCTTGAACTCAATTATAGAATGTTGTGCGATATAAGAAGCCGATGGCTATGGTTATGAAGGAATGGTTAACTGGGCTGCTTGCATACTGGCTTTTAGCAGCTGTCTCTGTTGGGGATGACCATATGATGGACCTCCCAAGATAGTTCTTCTGCGCATGTCTCCACCAGTCTAGGAGATGTTAGGGGGCTGTTTTTTCTGCTTTTGGGCTTGTAGTTTTTCGGCTAAGTATCTCACTTGGTCGCCCTTGTAATTCTTTTACTTATTAATTAAATCTGTGAAATTTACCAATGATTAAAAAAAAAAAAAGGCATTGGGAGTTGAGTTGCTTAGCTTTTGGTTATTTTCTTTTGACCTTCGCTGGATGGGCTTTGTAACAGCCCGGATTTCTGCACCCAGAAACTGCGCCATCGTGATCATACTCGATGATCCTCAGACAAATCACGGTTCCGTCAGATAGCGGAAACTAAAATGTACACCACCTAGCAAAGGGTAGATCGAGTCAGTCATTTATCAACATATTTAATTATAAAGAACAATAATTATAAAACAATAAATTCTATATTTTCAAAGAAAATGCATTCTCAAAAAGGAACCAAGAAAAACCATTGGTGATGGACATCCATCACCCAAACAATGGTTCCCGATAGTGGTTCCGAATAGAATGCATAAATAATATACTAATGATCCTACAAAACTGTACATAAAAGTGGCCACCAGGCGCACAATAATCCAAAGGTTTACACAAAATCCCAAAAATAGCATCAGATACCCATAAGTTAAGGATAAAAGTCGTCCACTTTGGACGTCATCTCCTCGTCTCGGCCTCACCCTGGATCAAAGTTGGTATTCGGGTCACTCTCGGTCTTAGGAAGTAGTGATTTAGAAAGCAGGGTGAGCTACATCATAGCTCAATAGAAGAATTCAACTAAATGAATTGATATATGCGATCATGCTATCTCATAATGTAAATCAAATCGAAAGCATAATCATGACGAATCAAATCAAATACTGAGCTTTTAGACAAGAAATCAGATGTTATGCAAGTATATTATCAGAGAGCTTAAATTGTGTATATTTAACTTAAGAAACTCCCGTGACTATATAGCACAGAGTAAACAGGAATGTCCGATAGGAAACCCCAACCAATCGTCGTTCACATGAACAATTTTGAAAGTGCAACAATGCCTCATCTATGGAGTGCAATTGCGCCGAGGATTACAAGCAGGTGCACAAGTGTGCCAGGCATCGGATATACCGCCGGGTCGGTGGGGATCATCTGGTTTAAATCATCAAATCACATACTTATATACCTCACGGATCAGATAACAGAATCAGGAGCAAGTTTTCAGAATGCAAATCAGGAGACAGAAATAAAAAATAGCAGGAATTTATGATATGCATACATGCTTGTTAAAAACAGAAATCAGGGCACAGATATAAAATAAACATGAAATCATACTCAAAAGCAGTTTAGGTTGGTTTTCCCCTACCTCAGGTCAATTTATCTTCTAAGCAAATCCAAAGCCCTTTCAAGGCGTCAGGGTTTAATTCCTAGACCATAAACATAGTACTTTAAATGTTAGGGATGTCAGAAAGCTAACCGGCACAATGTCCGATGGTGTTTAATTCACAAAACCAAAACAGAACCAAAACAGGGGTGATTGATCGATCACCACTCCTATTGATCGATCAATACTCCTGATTGATCGATCAATACTTCTCATTGATCGATCACCACCCTTTCAGTTCTCTTTCCACAACAAGTCAGTTGATCGATCAATACACCTTATTGATCGATCACCTATCATCATTGATCGATCAATACACTCATTGATCGATCAATAACCTCTCTTCTACACTCTTCTATTACAGTTTAAATTGATCGATCACCACCTTTATTGATCGATCAATGCTCCTGGTTGATCGATCAATGCTCTCATTGATCGATCACCAATCTCATCTCAAAATTCACACCTTCTGTTCTCATTAACTTTTTATACAGATTGATCGATCAATGCCCTCATTGATCGATCACCACTACCATTGATCGATCAATACCCATGTTGATCGATCACCAAATGTCATTGATCGATCACCACTATTATTGATCGATCAATGCTCTCATTGATCGATCAATGCCCTCATTGATCGATCAATGCCCTTCGGGCATTGAACTTCTCACATTTTGGGTCCACTGTTCTCCCATTCTGTCCTATACAGATTGATCGATCAATGGTCTTCATTGATCGATCACCACTATTATTGATCGATCACCACTTGTGTTGATCGATCAATAATGACAGAAAATCTGTCATTAATGGAGTTCATCTCCAACCCTATTTCAACCCTTTTCTCCTTAATGGTTCTCAACAACCATCAACCTGACATCAATGCCCATACCTGGGCATCTCATTTGCCCCTATTTAAACACATAAACTCACCTTTGTTAGGGCCCTCACGGGGTTTCGGCAAATCGACTCGAATGAGGGTTTCGGATCTAGCTTTCGGAGTTTATCGTCGCTACGGCTCGGATAAGTCGATGCCCAGTTCTCCCCTTCAATCTTCAAGACCGTACACACTCTTAAACTAGTGTGGAGTGTCCTAGTTCATCTCTTCATCCTCTATCTCGAACAATGTAGTACCCTCGGGCACCGCTAACCCTATTTTCTCAAAGAACTCTCTCACAGACCAACCCTAGCTACAAACTTCTCAGATTCTAACGCAAGGGAAAGAGGGAGAAGAAGAAGAAGAACTCCCTCTAGGTCTCCCTTCCTTCTCTTATAAGCTAAGAAAACAGATATTTCTGTTTTTCCCTTATTTTTGTTCCGGTGTGGGGCACGAACACGGTCGCTACGACGCAAAGTGCTACGTTGACCCTTTACACAACTCAGACTTAAACGAAAATACACCTGCGAACTCATCTAACCAAGGTGTAACCTTATCTCAACTAATATTAATTCTTAAAATTTAAATCGGTCTCGATTTCCGTGCCGGGCACATAGATCGAAACAGTTAGGTTTGTGTTCTAGATTTCAGGGTTGTTACAGGCTTGCTTCTTTTAAGGATTCATATCATGGTTCAAAATATCGACCAATAACTGTGTATCATGTCACTTTTCGGGATGTTTGGCGAGTGAAATTTACATGTGTATCATCTGATAGGTGTATCAGCCATGATTTGAAGATCTTCTGTGGAAAAGATTGGGAAAAAAAAATCTCCAACAAGCGATATTAAAAATAAATAGTTCCCATGTAATCCAACATATCGTTAATTTTAGATGATGTTTGACTGTATTGAATCAAATGATCTTTTTCATTCCAATCTTCTACAAAAAAAAATGCTTCAGACTATGGACATTAAATCACATGGAGCACATAATGGCACATCCCCAAAAGTGAGTGGAGAACCAAGAGCATTAGTGTTCAAGTCCCATACCTGATACTAATTGTTTAAAATTACAAATGCCCCTGGATGAATACATTCAACTAATTTTAAGAAACTTGGGCGCAAGGGAACAGTTATATCATTCCTTGAATTAAGATAAAAAAAGAGAGTTGGTGTGAGGACCCAGACCAGGCTGACCCAACCCATCTCTTGGCCAGAACTAGGCCCAGGCCAGACCCAACCTAAAACCCTTATTACCTTTCCCCTATTTACTGCTTAACATCCAAATCTCTTCCCTCTTGTCCCATCCGCCGAAATCAGACGCTGAAGCGAAAACCTCGCTACGGAGGCATGAGGTTCGCCATGGCCCTGTTGTCTGGCGCCGTTCGACGATAGGCTCCTGCGCACGACATCACCGTCTTCACGTTACCACCAACACCCCCATCTGATTATAAATAGGAGCCATCCGTCTTCCTCTTCACCATCCACTATTCAAGCCTCTGGTAAGGCTCTGTTCTTCTTCTTCTTCATCTTCTATTTTCTTTTATTTTGGCCGGCTTAACCTCCGGCGACAATCATCAGAGCAATGGTTGTCGTCCATGTCAACATTCTCACATTCGTCGTAATCGCTCACGGCTTGTCTCTACGGCAGCGATCTGCATCATATCCATCGACGGCAATGCCGAACCCGTCAACAAAGTCATTTTCCCTCTCTGTGTCTCTCGAGTATATATATATTAACCCTAATATATATATACTCGACCCACAACCATTTTTCCTCTCTGTGCTACCATAGCCAGTAGTTTTAAACTTTCCATTTTATTTTATTTCTTATTTCCTGTTTTATATATATATATATATATATATATATATATATATATATATATATATATATATATGTAGTATAAGGTATAAGGATTATACAAACTGTTTTCTTTGTGTTGACTCAGACCTGTGCCCATATAAACCCTCTCATCTCATTTGTATTTTCTGTTTTATACGCCTATATATAATATGAACCGATATATATATTTATTTGTATATGTATATATCTATTATATTTACTATATTTTCAGACCTATATTATTATTTAATTATTTTTACTATTAAAAATATTAGGGTTTATAATCCATAGGCTGTTGGAGTATTTTTATTATTAATCTATGTTATATAATATTTTTCGAAAATGTCTATTTATTAGGGTTAATATCATACAAATTATTATAGAATATATTTTAATATTTACAAAAGTATATGCCCTATCATGGGTTATCGAAATAATGTTATGTGTTTACCTTTTGTAATAATTTCGGTATTATGATCGACCCGATCGTCATACCCTATTGGCATGGCATGATCTCATTCGATCAAACTCGACCCATCCCAATCGATACCCTATCGGCTAACCCTTCCGTGAACCGACTCAACTCCTAACTGATAATCCCCACGTAGTCATTCAACGCTTTCGTCGAGTCATCGCTTGGTGCTAACACAACCTCATTCTCTTGCAAGCAGCACGTTGAGCGAACCGAGCTTCAACCACCTATATCATAACCACCAAGGGAGCGCACATCAATGCAAGTGACCTATCCTTATCACTCGATTTTGTTCAAGTAATTAGTACTAAGTTAGTACAAATATATATATATATATATATATATATATATATATGCGATTACGCACAACCCTATAATTATGAATTAAAACTTTTAGGTAGTGTGATACATCTATGAGACATTGTGGAGTGTTGATATTATAAATATGCTAGAATAATCATGTAAGGTCTTGTTCTTTTATCTCTACACAATTATGATTGATAATTGAGATTCCGCATGAAGTAATTGTCAATGATTCCTTGATAGCGTGTTATATATTTGAACATATGAGCAAACAAAGTCATCGCACAATTTATCATAAACTAGTAGGAAGAGGAAATGATTAGGAAAATAGATTGACTATAGTATTCACATCTTTTCGAAAAGCATCATGAATACCATCTTGATTATGGAAGGCATCAGTTGTTGAATAAATGATTTTTCTATTATATATGTTGTGCATCGATATACATGTATGATATTTCTTGTGTGAATCCTCCCATCGGGCAGGCATGGGTTAGGACGAATGTCCGTATTAGTACTTCCTTATATAAGGTTATATATTGCCTACCAACCTGTCACGGTAAAGTGTGAAATTCACATATATGATGTAGCGTGGTAAGGACCACCTGGACGGAGGTAAAGTCCAAAAGGGTCACATGTGGCTGTACCATGGATCTGGTACTATAGTAGTAAAACCTACACCTATAAATATGTAGCTGCTGGAATTAAGTTATTTTCTTTTGTTTTTCTTTCAAAGAAAAATTTCATGTTCTTTTATGCATACATCTCATTCATACTTGATGATAATTGCAAATGTAACGTATTGAGAATAAAGTAGCAAAATTTCATATCAACATATTGCTCTCGAAGGGATGTTCATAGATGAATTCGCTCATCTCTTTGTTTGATAAGACATAGATTACTAGATATTATTAGGGGGCCACTTGTTGAGTTTATCTCACTCCCATTATTAATATTTCAACGGTGGATCGAGTTAACCATCAGAATTCTCAAGAGGAGACATTGGAAGACCTCCTAAATTAAAGTCAAGGAGTTAGTCATATCTTGGGTTGGTTGTAAAGGCTTTTGAAATTGTAATGGTATCTGCGATGAACATGAATTGTAATAATGATGTACCCTTATTTTGTGATCAGAAATGAAATATCAGATTACGTATTTTGTTTAACTATTAGTTCTGTTTTGATTATTGAATTTACTCGCGCGTCGAAGTTCGTGGTGTTTTGGATCTCGGGGCTTGACAGTTGGGTACTTGGGTTGAGCCATCTTGAACTGTAGTATCATTGCTTGAATGAAAATTGAAAAAAAAGAGTTGGGCTGAGCCAACTTGATCCATTCATTATTTTGGATTTTGACGCAAGTCAAGGCACACATATACCCTTGACACTCGAGCAGTCATATTTGTAATCTTATTTATACACTTTTTTGTCAATATTTTTATCTTCTTTTCTCTTTAATCTTTTTCTTATTTTCTCTTTATTTTAGAATTTTAACATGGTATCAAAGCCGTGATCAGTTCTGTGCGTTCAAACCGGTCATGATCTTGACATTGCATCAGCTATTATATTTTTATTTTTTTCATCTTTTCGATATTAAAGAAATGATTAATATAATTTTTATATTTTTTTCATCTCTTTTATATGGAACAATTGATTTATGTAATTTTCATTTTTTTCTCTTCATTTCTTTTACATTTGTATTTTCCACATTGATTTGCACTTTGGTCTTCAATGGTTTTTTATATTTCATGTGTTGTTTTTTACTACATTTTCTTTGCCCTTTTTATTTTGACGTGGATGTCTTTTTTATTTTCTTATCCTAAACTTATTTGGCCTTCTAATCATGTGGATTTCTTTTCCGCAAGCTTTTTATTATTCGGATTCAATTTCTATATTTTTTTTTAGCTATATGCATGTGGATGTCTTTCTCAAATTGTTTTGGGTTAGTAGATCTATTTCCCACTATTTGTTTTTAGACATTTTCTTTAAGAATACTAAAACAAAATGTAAAGGAATATAATGCAATTGGTTTGTTTTATATTTTTAACTTATTTATTTTAGAATTTTAACATACAATAACAAAGAGTTTAGTCCTAAAAAGCATAGTGTGAGAACTAAAACTCACAAAACCAAACCCAAATAAATGAGAGAAGGTTTGGTTAAATTAGATCCTGCCTATTGAGACTGGTTCCTAAAAGGGTAGCTTTATGTGCACCTACAAAACTCTAGAAGCACCCACCTCCACGCAAGTGGGTGCTTTTAGAATTTTACTTACTACAAATGGAGATACCCTTTAGAAAAATTATTTTCTAAAACTCTTTTTTTTCAAAAGAAAGAGCTTCTCCCCACCCTCTCCATCTTCATACACACCCAAACTGATACTAACAATCCAAGATTCTACATTTGTAATCAGGGTTTCCGCATGTTAAATTCGTTGACCGCCTTGCATAAGCCGATGGAGTTCATTTTTTGTCTCAATCTTCACACAATAGACCTTGAGATCGTGGCCCACCAATCAGACTGGTCAACTATTGATTTCACGCTGCACACATCCTCAAAAGTGATTGTGATCATAAGCGTACAATGAGACCGTGTGATGATAGGTCATAATCTCAATATCTATTGTGTCGAAGACTAAGACAAAAAACAATCTCCAACGTCTGATTTAATGCAATCAACAATTTTAAGAGCCAAACCCTGCTTGTGAAGGTTTGACTGTAAATACGGGTACTCAAAAGAGTTACTACCTAAACAACACCTCTATAGGAGGAACCGGATTCTCTTAAGGGGAAAGCAAGAGAATCGAGTTCTGAATTCTGATTTTGACTGAAATTCGGAATCCACTGCTCTCATGCGTTTATAACAAGTGGCACAACGAAAACTGGTAAAATAAAATAAGAGCTGGTATTAGGTGCACCAGAAAAATGTGATTTATTGATCATGAACTTCAAATTAAACGGCTCATATTGTATTTTTATGTATAACATGTCCCTAAAATACCAAGTCTTTTTTTAAATTCGTTGCAATCACTTGAAAAATATGTGCAAGTAATGGCTCCCTTCATAATTGGGTACCTCTAAACAAGCTCACGTGTTCTCTCAAAGCACCCACCTCCCAGACCCCTTGAAAACTATTAATTCTTCCGAATTAGATAACGGAGACCATTTTTCACACCAATCTTTCGAATAATAGATTTTGAGATCATGACACACCTATCAGGGAGTCAACTTATGATTCTACCTGTCGCATATCCCAAAAAAAAATAAACCTTAAATCACCTTTAAGCGCGATGTGTCCTATATAATTCAACGGCCTTTTGTCGACTATTGAGTGTGGAATATGGAGTGAATTCAGCTAATGGCACACTGCATCTTCATTTAACATTTAATTTGGAAAATTTATAAGCTAAACAGCATTGGGTTATACAAAAGCAACAAAGAAATAGTGTACATGGAGTGAAAAAATGTTTGTTGAATTGATCAATGGTGTAAGATGAAAGAATAAAGTTAAGAACCAATAAATAAGAGGACATTTGGGAGTATTGCTTCTAAAGGTTGACCAAAAATTGAAATGTTCGGACCACAAGGAAGTAGAAGAAGAATACGAGCCAAAACCTAGAGGGAAGCAGTGTGCAATAGGACAACCTTGTCTACATTAATTCCTAGCTTGAGACATACAAAGATGCTTATGACGAAGGTGACAAATCGGGTATCGATTCATAGAGGACTGATACTGTATATATTGTGTGGAGGGGGGGGGGGGGGGGGGCCTATCTCAGTTGGCTAAGATATCGATACATTTCGGCATCGGCCAATACTTGATCCCATGCTTATGACATGGAGAGAGTTTAGAGGACAGACCTAGCTCATTACCTGCACCATAGATTAATTTGGAGGGTTACATATAAGAAAAGGCTGTATAATAAGTCTATTTTACATATATATATATATATATATATATATATATATATAAATTTTCATACTTCAGAGTCCTCGACTATCTAAAATCACTTCTATAAAAAATAATAATAATAATAAATCACGATTTCATATATATATATTTTTTCATAACTCAAGGTCCTCAACTATCTAAAATCACTTCTATAAAAAATATATATATAAAATCACGATTTCCTCGCTAATGATCTAAAATCATAAGATTCCTCTTCTAACGGACAAAACAGCCTCTAACTTATCAATTCGGTATGAAATAATCAAAATATCTTTCACTTACATTCAATCTTATCTTTTTTGTTTTTTTTTGTTTACACGCATACACATATGACAGTTGAGGAACAGTGGAGGGAGCACCAAGTACAGTGGTGAGGGTTCACTAACAGAACCCAGCGTGGAGGACGAGTTTGAACCCACGACCTCCTCCCTCACAATGGAGGGAGGTTACCAATCTTATCTACTACTATATAAAGCACGAATGACCAAATCTTATTTATGGTTTCCATATTTTTTAGGAACAAAATGTCCCTATATCACCCCATATACCCCTAACTTTCACCTTATCTACCACTTCTCATGTTTTTTCCTATTTTTTCTCTTCATAAAGAAATCGATAGACTTCCTATAATCCAACCAGTCTCCTTAAAATAAAACTCCTACCATACCTAAAATATCCCTACGAGGCAAACATCGGTCCTAATCCAACCTAAAATTTCTCAATCTCTCTCGGTATTTTTCCTCTATCTCAAAATAAACTTTTTAAAATTTTTCCTAATCCAACCAGTCTCCCAAAAAACCCTATCCGTTTGGAAGGATTCATATAACAAATTTTAAGTCCTTCTTTGATCGATTTAAGAAAACACTTTCTATTTATTTATACGTGGCTGGTTGCACATCTAGTGGAACAATATAAGAAATTTTTCCAATAGTAGATTTTAAACGGATACCAATCCCTATGAAATTTTTGTCCACATATATTTTAGAATAATTTTAAAAAAAAAAACTCATAAAAATCATGTTTAAGATCGAAACTCATGAAAAATGGTCTTTTAATTAAGTTACTAAAATTTTGTTTAAAATAAGTACGATTTTGTTATTTACAAAGAGGTCGCGGACTATATGCCCAGGATAAAAATTTCTCTACGCCCACCATCAGGTAGCCATTATGTGGGGTCCATCGCGAGGATCGGGTGCAACGACAACTTAGGCATGGTTGATCAAATCCGATTCAAAAAAAAAAAAATTCTTTTTATAAATTTTCCACGGTTAAAAATATAGTTAAAGTTGCAAAAATTAATGCACCAAAGTTTTAGGGCATTACCCATCAAGCAAAGGGCAAAAAAGTTAAAAAATATATATTTTTTAAAAAATCACATGTCTCATGAATAATCAACCCAAAACGGGATTTGCTTTGGGTTGAGCATGCCACGTGGCATGTGATCTGGCCACTGGGAGCACAGGTCATTTTGTGCGCCTGGGCGTATACTCTCCAAAGCCTCTTAAAAAAAAGTATAATAAAAATGTACCTCAAAAAAATGCCAATTTTGATAACTATGGTGTGAAATGGAAAATTTTCGGAATCGACCACCATTGTTTCACATTTTTCAATATTAGACCTCTAATTTCACCTTTTGCATAATAGACCAGCTTGAAGTCAAGCTAAGTTAAAAAGTCGTAAATACTCTTGGGCGGTTCTAAACGTCTTAGCATCATTGATTGCTTTGAATCCCATGATGGAGATTATTTTACATCATAATCTTCGACGAGATTGATCTAAAGATCAAGGGCGTACTATCAGATGATCAATTTTACTATAAAATATAGAGTTATTATATAGGAGCGTTGGAACTCCTCTAGAGGAGAGCTAACAATCCCTAAATGAGCGTTGACGCTCTCCTAAAGGAGAGCTAGAGGAGTGTTGACTCTCCCCTAAGGGAGCGCTGGCTCTTTTAGAGAAGTGTTGGCGTTCCCCTTAAAGAGCGCTGACGCTCCTCAATGGAAGCGATATCGCTCTCCATTATTTTTGTCTTTATCTTTTACCAAAATGGATCATCTGATGTTAAGCCCATGATCTAAAGATCAATTCCGTATAAGATTAGGAAGAAAAATAATCTCCATCCTTGGATTTAAAGCAGTCAATGATGCTAAAATGTTTATAATCACCAAAGCTTTTGTCACCTTTTACATACCTTGGGGTATTTACTACATTTTAACTTGGCTTGGCGTCAAGCTGGTCAGTTATGGAAAAGATGGAAACTAGAGGACAATTCTGAAATTTTTCCATAAAAATGTTATCTTTTAAATTTTGTTGTCCTTCAAATCAAGGGTCAAAGTTAAGGTGATGCCCACCCAACTTGATGCATTGATTTATGTACCTTTAAACATATTGTAAACAGTAGATAAGTATCATTTCTAATTTATTTTTACAGTTAGAGATTCGGTCTTCGCAACTAATAATTCCACCGCTAAAATCGCGGACTGACTTGAATCATATGAAATCGTTTTTCGTCCCAATCCCTTACACAATAGATATTGAGACCACGCCCCACATATCATACATGTTCATTCTATGTGACGTACAACCCCAAAGTAATTGTGATCATGACGTTCTATGAGAAGAGTTCTAAGGTCATTTTGGGGATGTATTCCATGTGGAATAACATTTAATCGTCTGATAGGTGGGTCATGATCTCAAGACATATTGTTTGAAAGATTGGGGCAAAAAATGAAAACTGATCTCCATTGTCTGATTCCAAGCAGCCATCAATTTTAATAGTGGAACCATCATTTACAGAAATCAAATCGTGGGTTGCAAAAACCCTAACCTAATAATAAAAATAAATAATATTAATAATAGTAATAATCAAACTAAAAAATATGTGTTGTAGACAAAGTCATCTTCCATATATTTTACTACTCTGTCAAATCCACTAGCAATGCAAGAAAATAAACATTAAAAACAGTTTTAACAACAAAATAAGAAACACTGACAGACCTCTCTTTCATCTTCATCACCCTTTAAGTCAAGTCAACGCCAAGTCAGATTTTCTCGGGTTCTTTATTATCTCATTCACCCTCAACCACTTCTTCATTCTCTCTGCAGCCATAATAAAAAATCATTGATTGCCTTGAATCAAATAATGTAGAACGTTTTTCGTCCCAATCTTCCAACAATAGATCTTGAGATCATGACACACCTATCAGACGGTCACATGTTGATTTCATGTGGCCGATATCGATACCGAGACCGATTCCGATATTGTATCGAGGCTGATACATATGGGTATCGGCCAATTCTTGATACTTTTCTTACGACCGTAGTGAGCAAATTCGCTGACTTAAAAAATAAAATAAAATTATATATATATATATATATATATATATATATATATATATATATATATATATATATATATATATATATATATATATATATATATATATGAATGAATTATTTGTGAATTTTTGAATATAATCCAAAATTTTTAATAATTCGCGAATTTCCCAAATTGTATGCGAATTTTATGACTTTTTTTCTCGAATTTGGTCAAAAACTTTTATTTTTTCACTTTTATAATTTTTAACTAGATATAATGTCGTGTGTCACATAGTTCCTAGTTATTTTTTCGGATGAAAGATTAAAACGAAAATCGAACCGTCCTATTTACAGTGACCAAATTTCTAATGGCACCACAGCCGAAATCCATTAATTTCTTTGAATCATCTGATAGAGATCATTTTTTCTTTCAATCTTTTACATAATCAATATTGAGATCATGAGAGTATTGACAATTAATTATTTACCTCATGTAGTATACATCGCAAAAAGTTTGAAAATCATGATTGAATATGATGTGTGCCACATAATTTTTAGTTACTTCTGTGGAATGTGTCAGGTGAGATAGAAAAATTGAGCCTCTGATGGAACACCGTTGATGTAAGGATCCATTATGTAAAAGATTAAAACGATAATAGAAACGGTCTATTTGCACTCATCGAATTTTGAAGGCACTATAACCGAAAACCAATGACTGTTGTGAATCAGATGATGGAGATCATTTATCGCTTAGTCTTTCTCATAATGTATGAGATAATGGGTGTATCAACAATAAACTTTTTATTTCAGGTGTTGCATGTTTCAAAACATAATCGAAAATCATGTTTGAGCATGATGTCTGCCACATGATTTTTAATTACTTATTTAGGATGTCTATCACGCAAATTAAAAATTGATCGTCTACTGGTATATCATTTGTCTCAGGATCGTCGTGTGGAAGATTGAATTGGAAATCAATTTTGAAGGGCACCATAGCCGAATACCATTGATTATTTTGAATCAAACAATAATGATATTTTCCGTCCCAATCGTACCTATAATGGATTTTGAGATCATGAGTGTACTGACAGCCAATTTTTTATTGCATGTGGTACAAATAACACATCGCAAAATGTGATCAAAAATCACATTTAAGTATGATGTGTGCTACAAGGTTTTTGATTACTTTTTTGGGATGTATGCCACATGGAACAATAAATTGACCGTCTGATCGTTCACCATTGAGCTCAAGTTCCATTATGTGAAATATTGAAAAGAAAATCAATCTCCGTCATCTGGTTCATATCATTTATTGAATTTCCGAATGTAGTGCACTTAGATATCTAGTTGGTATAATTAGAGCTATCATTTAAAGGAAAGACTTAATATTTGGACGACTTAGGCTAAGTGAAGACTTCATTTTAGCTATCAAATTTGAAAGTCATGATTTAAAGATGTTTAATACAAAAGATAAGTATAAAGAAAAAAATATTTATTATATGATTCAAAGCAGTCAAATATGGATGCATGGATGGCTTTTTATTGTGTTGAGTCACATTTAAATCAGGCGAATTCGATAGTGTCTCCACATTTATATTAACATGTGCAACGCACGTGCACTTTTACTAGTATATATTAAATATCGCATTAAATTGAAAGGACACATTTTAAAGTCATTGAAATACCAAAAATACCCTTAGAGCATTGAAAAGTCAAAAATTTAAAATTTTAAATTTCTTTTGTTGGGTTTTTAATTTTTATTTTTTGTTTTAATTAATTAAATTTTAGAAATCATATTAGGTCCAAAAGCCCTATAATGGCCAACTCGAGCTAGATGTATATATATTTATTTTATTTTTCAAAATTAAATTAGCTACAAGAGCCCGATGGGAGCCCCAATACATACTCTTGAAGCCCAAGTGGAAGGCGAACAGTGGACTACATAAGAACCGTGACGGCCTCAATCGGGCTCTAATAGATTGATTTAGAATCCGATTGGGCCCCGATATGTCGTTTTGATGCTCATTAAAGCACGAACGTGATAAAATGCCTCGTTTACCATAAAGACCAAAAAAGTGTCAACTTTTTAGTCATTCTATATTTTTGGAATTGCTCTTTGGATGCAAAGAGCATCTCTTTGCTTTGTCGCAAAGCTATCAAACTCAGTTTAATTAGTTATAAGTGCTCTGACCTCTTTTAAGATTTGGTTCTCTTTAAAACACTAATTTAAACCTACCCTTTTAAGAGGGCTGCTTTTGGAGTTTTAGCAGTTAGAAGTGGGACCTCATGATTTTGGATAAGTGGAGGAGGGATCTTGCAAAATGTCATTTATTAGCCCTAAAATCCACAAAGTATGTTATTGACTATTGACTAAGGCAAACTAGCTAGAGATGGTCCATTGGCACTTTTATGCGCGTATTGTATATATTTGATGTGACTCTACGATAATTTTAATTTAGGATAAAAGTTAAGTATTGTGTGTTTTAATGGATATCTCATATCTTAGATATAAAATATAATAAAATGATAAATTGGTATCTTATATTTTAAAAATAAAAATAAATATGTTTTATTAGTTTTTGTAAATATAAATAATATATATTTTACAAATAATATATTTTATTCTTTTCGTAATGAATAAAATACAAACCTTTGTTAGCGCCTAAATATAATGACATAGAAACAGTTGGTTTTCCTCTTTATGACCATAAAACCAAGAAAGCGCCTTAGTTTTCTTCTCGCTCTATAGTTGAAGCTTTGCCTTCTATCAACACTCAAATCAGGTATCTTCTCCGTCTTCTTCATCTCCATCTTCTTTTTCATCTCCATCTTCGTCATATCCATAACCGTCGATTTTCCTGATCAGACGCCTCATGTTCTTGGTACCCAATTATGTTTAGACTTTAGAGTTCCTTCGGTTGAAATGCTTCGAAAAGGTTTAAATCTTTAAGGGATGCTGACGTTGTTGTGAATCTGAACGGTTTTTGTAACTTTTTTTTTGTAAAATCTTTTTCTTAGAGTGATAGTTGTATTTTTCATAATTTTTCTAAAGTTAATGATAATAAATATTAAATTATAGAGTCTGCAAGGTTGTATGATGGATGTGGATTTATAGAAGAAATTTTGGGTTTACAAAAGTCATCTTCCTGTACTCTATTTTTTCAGTCACATTTAGTTTAAATTTTTCCCCGTAGTTGGCTCGTCGCTTTGCTTCCCTTCGCGCATCTTCATTCGGCTTATCAACCATTGGTTAACATTAATGATCTTTTTTCGCTTTCTTTGGCGGTTTCGATTTTGTTCTTATTTAGTTGGATCATAATTAGATAGTTTGAGTCAAATCAAAACAGATTCCAAAAGATTTAGAGCAACTCCAACGCTGTATTCCAAATCGAGAGTGGAGGCTACAACGGCTATATTTGGGATACGACCTTGCTTCGCGCCGCTCCAATCAGTATCGAATATCTAACATGGATATAGGATACCAACTTGGTTTCCTATATTTTAAAAATACTATATTTTATTTCAATAGATTCGAAAATAGATTTAAAATACTATATTTTATTTATTAGTATTGTTTTTAAAGTAGATTTGAAAATGTAATAAAATAATAAATTTGGGATAATCCATGGTTGGATTGCACAATATTCCAAATTTGGTATCCCAAATTTGCCACATAAGCAAAAAAAATGAGATAGACCATTGGAGATGCTCTTGGATCATGTGATGGGTTTTGAAATAGTTATTAGTATATTGGAGAAAATGGTGAATAAAAGAAAAAGAAAATAAATTAATACATGTATTTGAAAACTGATAGATTAAAGAAAGATACTTTAATCCATTTAAGTATTGTTGTTCGTATTATATATTTAATTCTACACAGATAATGTATTTGACCATGTAGTTTTTCATGGACAGCATGGGAAATGTTCTAGCTGCATTGATTTCAGACAAGGTATCTTTTGGCATTAAGGTCCTCAATATCTTTTATTCTCTTTACTTTGTTCTTTGTTGTTTGGTTGATAATAAGTTAATAACTATTTTAATTTGTATTTTCCTATCGTTTCTTTTTGGAAATTTTGGTTGACATGCACACTTATATTTATGTTGTTTTTTGCTCTTTCTTAATTTTTCTTGTTATTGGAAGGTAGCTAGACATCTCTGGTATAACAATTGGAAAAGGACCCATGTACTAGTGTTTTGACACAATATATTTTTGCATTTCTATTGCATCTCCTAATACATATGGTTTTATATATTCATTTTTTTGAAGGGTTGACTTAATAAACTTATTTGTTTAAAAGAGTCCTAAGAGAATATATATATTTAGACAGGTAATTGATAAAATTACCAATGGCTAGAAAATGAATTTCACATGCAGGATAAACGCTAAAACCCTAATTATGCAATTGGAAATTACTTTTCAGATTTAATTGAGCAGTGGAAATATGTAAATTGTTCACATAAAATATTTAAAGAACTCACTAGGGAAATTCGATTAATCCGATTTAGCGTCCATTAGCATATAATCCTTCCCGATCTAGATAATAGGGTCCAATGATAGACTCTCACTTTCGATCTAGTATAGGGCACCAAGCAACAACTCAATGTTGTTTTTTGACTCCTTTCTAAGGTTTGAATAATTCAAGGCCCAAAAGGTGTAAATCATTCAAAAGAATCAATAGATGAGTATCAATAAGGTTTATAATTAGAAATCAAAATCCCAACAATAATAACTAGAAGAAAATATGTGTTGATTTTGTGGGGTTTTCAACAAAAGAATCAATAGATGAGTATCAATAAGGTTTATATTTGGAAACATCCTTAACTATGGATGGATTTTAGACAAGGAATTGATGAAATTACCAATGACTAGAAACAAATTTTACATGCAGGACGCTAAAACCCTAATTATGCGATTGGAAATTACTTTTCAGATTTAATTGAGCAGTGGAAATATTTAAATCGTTCACATAAAATATTTAACAAACTCTCTAGGGAAATTCGATTAATCCAATTAGCATTCGTTAGCATATAATCCTTCTCGATCTAGATAATACGAGACTCTCATTTTCAATCTAGTATAGGGCACCAAACGACAATCTCAATGTTGTCTCTTGACACCTTTCTAAGGTTCAAATAATTTAAGGCCCAAAAGATTTAAATATTTCAAAAGAATCAATAGATGACTATCAGTAAGGTTGGTAACTAGAAATCAAAATCCCAGCAACAATAACTAGAAGAAAATATATGTTGATTTTATGAGGCTTCAACGGAAGAAACAAAACTAAATTAATTACCTGACAATAAGAAAAGATAGGAAAATCCGAGGAATAGCTCCAAGAAAGATATTGGCTTCACACCAAACCCCACGGGGAAGAAGAATAACTTTTAAGTTGAAATAATCGCTCTATAAGTGAAAACTTATCTCACGTTGAAGACTCACTATTGAAATTTCATTCAATAGCGCTCGATAATCATTTAAAAAGAGGGTCCAATGACGGACTCTAATTTTCAATCTAGTCTAGGGCACCAAGCGACAATCTCGATGTTGTCTCTTGACTCCTTTCTAGGGTTTGAATAATTTAAGGCCCAAAAGGGTTAAATCATTCAAAAGAATCAACAGATGAGTATCAATAAGGTTGGAAATTAGAAATCAAAATCTCAACAGCAATAACTAGAAGAAAAGATATTTTGATTTTATGGGTTTTCAATAAAAGAAACAAAACTAAATTAATTACTTGACAATAAGAAAATATAGGAAAATTCAAGTAATCGCTCCAATGAAGATATTGACTTCATAGCAAACCCCACGAGGAAGAAGAATAACTCTTCAGTTGAAAGAATCGCTTTCTCAGTGAAAACTTATCTCAAGTTGAAGAATCACTATTGAAATTTCATTCAATAGCCATTCAATAATCATTTAGAAAATAGGGTCCAAAGATACACTCTAATTTTCGATCTACTCTAGGGCATCAAGCGACAATCATGATGTTGTCTCTTGTCTCCTTTCTAGGGTTTCAACAATTAAAGGCCCACATGGGTTAAATCGTTCAAAAGAATCAATGGATGAGTATCAATAAGGTTGGAAATTTCATCTAGTTATTGAAATCTAACAGTCATGTTCTTAGTCTTTGTAAGGTATGGTTGCTGACTTCCATACCATCTCTAACGAGAAGGAGAGCACATGCAGTTAACCTTAAAGAAAATAAAATTTCAGCCAAAAATTATAGTTGGAGAGTAAGGAATCCCTTTCTTTAGTCTATTTTCCAATTGTTAAGCTGTTTTAATTCCAAAAATTTAGAACATGCTTGCAATTAAATTCCTGGACCAATGCCCCAAATTGCATTTGGCCCATGCATGCGGAATTAGCAACATGCATGTGATGTCTCAATTTTTCTTGAGAAGATCTACTTAGAGAGTAGTCACAAAGTCTGGAGCCACCAATAAATCGGCAAGGGTCTAAATTGGGAAAAATCGGTCAAAGTCGGAAGAATTGGGGAAAATAAAAAAAATTTAAAATTATGAAAAGAATATCATAATATATTACAATTAAAAAATTATAGTTTGAATGAACAAAATAGGCAAAAAGAAGAAAAGCAATGAGCTCTGAGACGGGCATACAGCAGAGAGGGCAATAGCCCTAAAGGTCATTTTTCACTTTCAGTGAAAAAGAAGAAAGAAAAATCTGACAACATCACAAAATTGCTTATTAATCAGATGAGTCACCGACTTGAACGATTAATCGGTGATGTAGTCGGGATGATTGCAAGTCGCCAATTTTTCCGATTTTTTGAAAGAGCTTGAGAGTTTTGTTACTATGCTATAGAGTTTTCTGAATTGTGACTGTTAAATTCTTGAAGATCTCTCTTCTGCATAGATGTATATCATTCTGACAAGGATTGTCTACCATTCTGCATCTGATGTATTGTAGATCTACCTCCCAAGTATGGTGTATGATAAGGTTTCATTTTGACTGCAGGCTGCAAATAGAGGTTTTTCAAGTGAGAAGAAAGTCGCAGTTGTTTTTGTTTTGGGTGAGAATCCAATGCTTTTATCTGTAGCCTTGATTTGGTTCTAAACTAATTACATGTGCTGCACTGCTGCTTTCTTTTCTCAGACAAGTTCATAGGTTTTCCCCGGTACTGAATTGGTCCTATTACCTCGAATTGACAAAGCAGATTAACATTTTTCTGGAATTTGGTTCTAGTTTTCGTAGAGAACAAACATCAAAACTTAGTAGGGATGATGTGTGTTATCTGACCAATTTTTAAAAAAAACCTCTATAGGGTCCTCATATCATTTTGATTATTGTTACAAAAGTGGTTAGAAAACTTATTATGCATTAGTTCTTACTTCTCATCAAAGTAGTTACAAATGTGGATGAACGTTGTTAGAAACATTGTCCTCTCGACAGTCTCCATTATTGATAATAAAATTTTATTGATGAAAAAAGATGCAAAAGAAACTAATGAATTTTCCAAAATGTACAAGCACTTAAAGTGAAACTGCCCACATTCGCTGAAGCACACGATACTAAAAAAACTCAAAGAACTAATGCCAGACTCATGAGAGGTCCTCCTAAGACCCTCTCGAGCCAACGATACTGCCTCAAGATGCACAGGTCTAAAGGTCAATTCATGTTCCCCATCCAATCAACAAGCTTGTGTTTATTCATCAGGATGACTGAATTGGATCTATGGCTGTTAATGGCCCATGGTAAGCTAGGATTAGAGGGGAAAAAAAAAGACATTTGCACTAGCTAAAGTACAAACAGCTTAGTGGATGCATAGTTTTGTTATTTGGCATCACATGGATGCTTTTGCAGGAATAAATTCTAGATCATTGTGGAATAGCCAGTTTTTCATGGTGCAGTGTCTGATGTAGGGGTGTCTTTAGATGTGTAACGTTGGAAGTGGAATAGAAAGCAATGGCTTTTGGCCGATTTCTTCTATTGACATTACTAGGTTCAAACTGATGTATCACCCTTTTGGAGGTGATGCATGAAATGATTAAATTCAATGGCTAGGTGCTGTTTCTCAATGCAAGTGGGACTTCTGATGTCAGAATCTAGTCCTCTGTTTCTACCTTTTGTTTTCGGTTCTATCTTTTAGTAAATTTCTGTATGAGTTATTAACTTAAAAAAAAAAACAAAACTAGTTGCTCTTATAAAATTCATTTTCTTATCGTTAAGATGACCAATCACAATTAACAGTCCAAACAAGTTAGTAAGACAGAAAGTTGCCATGAATTGTCACTTATTGATGGAAAAGAGTTTGGGAAATATATACTTGCTGCTCAGTCCCTTCACATTAACACAACATAAAAGGCAACTGAATTTTTCGGCTTTAATTTTGCCTTTTTTGTGAATGAATTTGAATTCTCATCTCATTCTGCTAGTTAGTGGTCGCCTAGTGTCAGATTTTTCAATCATCATGAATTTATAAGCTTTTTATTATTAATATCTTGACAGGCGGTCCAGGCAGTGGAAAGGGTACCCAGTGTGCAAATATTGTCCAACACTTTGGATTCACCCACCTCAGTGCTGGAGATCTTCTTCGAGCAGAAATTGATTCCGGTTCTGAGAATGGGTATGCAACTATGTGCAGTTTTGTAGTTTTTGAAACAATAGGTAATTAGCAATTTTATTGAAGAAGCTAAAAATTACCCAACATAGATCACAACGCTGATATAAAGAGACGGACGAAACAAATCCACTACATAGAAACTAGAGAGTTGACCACCTCATTGGCCTCTCTCCAAAGTCCGAATATAAGCAGGGGAGCAAGTTCGAAGCTTAGTTGCACTTGGCAGGAGAGGGATTGGAGCGGATTCACGTGCAGTAGTAGGGTGGTGATAATTCCCAAAATCTGCATATAAGTATAAATTTGAAAGAGTTGAGGGCATCTTGATAGAATAATAGTGGTAATAATTGATGGTATTGTTGAAAAATATGGTGGTAAACGCATAAATTTAAATTATAAACAGATATTCTTATTCAAGATATCATTATCTTTAAATGGTCATTTGCCCTCACCACAGTTTTTGTGCTTGTTAGATTGGTGTGTCACCGACTCTTGCAATTTGACTCTCTCTCTCTCTCTCTCACACTGAGAACGAACAGTTGCTGATTATCATGACATTGCTCTTGCTATTATCGTCATTAATTAGATTTTTTCAGTCTTTATTGTGACAATTTTGGTCATTTTATTTTCCATCACAGTTCCATGATTCAGAACATGATAAAGGAAGGAAAGATTGTCCCTTCTGAGATTACAGTTAAGCTTCTCCAACGGGCAATGAAGGAAAGTCAAAAAGACAAATTTCTTATTGATGGCTTCCCTCGAAATGAAGAGAACCGTGCAGCATTTGAAACCATTGTAAGCCTGCAGTTTTGCTCATATTTAGGGTCTCGGTCCTTTTTCCATAGCAAAAATTATTTTATTGCAATGCTTAATTAATTTTGAAGAATGCCCCTGATTCACTTTCATCTTATGGAAACCAAGTTCTGCATTCTTTATATTTTTGTTGTTCATGCTCCTCTCTGGATGTGTGCAGACAAAAATTGAGCCAAAATTTGTACTATTTTTTAATTGTTCAGACGAAGAGATGGAGAGGCGTATTTTGAATAGGAACCAGGTTAGTACTATTAGGCACATCTATCCTTTTGTTTTCCTAATTTTTAGTTAGTTTAGTTTTTTGAATGCGTGCCTTTCTTTTGAGATTTTTACTATTCTCTGGGTCATGAAGGGAAGGGTCGATGATAACATTGAGACAATACGGAAGCGTTTCAAAGTTTTCATAGAATCCAGTGTTCCTGTAATTAAGTATTATGAGGCAAAAGGAAAGGTTCGGGAGGTAATATTTTGTTTATATTTATTCTCACAAAGTTCTGATTGTTCTTCTCTCTTTCTCTCTCTCTCTCTGTCTCTCACTCTATATATATATATATATATATATATATATATATATATTGTATTGAAATTTTTTCCAAATGCTTCTCATCTAATTTTGACAGATGACAGAATTCCATCTAAGAAACAGTGAGATTCCCACTGTAACTTATACATGAAACTTATTGAACTATATTTAAGATAAAGAGTACCTTTAAATTCACCCACCGAATCTTTGCGTTTACGCACTTTGAAACCCATTGACTGCTTGAATCAGATGATGGAGATCGTTTTTTGTCATGATGGATCTTGAGAATATGGGCGTACCATCAGGTGGCCAATTTTTTATTTCATCTGGCACACATCCCAAAAAAGTCACCTTAAAATCAGGTTTGAATGTGATGAGTTCCATGTGATGTTAAGGACGCTTTGCTAGGATGTGTGCGGCATGAAATACAAAACTGTCCATCTTATGCTCATGTTCTCAAGATCCATTGTGCTAAAGATTAGGATGAAAAATGATGTGTATTGTCTGATTCAAAGCAGTCAATGGGTTTTCAACATGGGTGAACTCAAAGATTCGATGGGTGAATTTAAAGGTACCCGATAAATCTCATCCTTTCTTTTTCTGTCGATATATTAAAGGGAAACATTTCTGCTGTCAAGGATAGTGCCAGGTATAAGTCTTGGTCATTTCCCTGTGATTTGGAAGTTGTTCCAATTTCTAAAGAAGAAGTGGTAAATAGTGACGAGTTTTACCCAATTCAAATGGCCAGAGCATGAGGGGAAACTAGACTACAATTTATATACATAATGCAACCAACAAACCAAGAATAATTTCAACTGGCCATTTTACTTATGGGAGAAGTCAACATGGCTCTCTGTTCAATTTTTCAGTTCATCGAGATTTCCTGTGCTGCCAACAAATTAGAAGTAGCCTAGTAGTTCAACAATTTCCTTTTTCTTACATGCATGTAAACTAACTTATTTTTCAGATTGATGCTGGAAAGCCCATTGAAGAGGTTTTTGAGGATGTTACAAAAGTTCTTTCCAGCTAGTGCAAGAGTAAGTCACCTCTATTTGTTTCGTTAGAGTTTACATATTCATAGGGCTATGTTGCGTGATACAAACGTACATATGTAAGGTGTTTAAGAATCAATATCTGGACCGGATTCTAGTGTTGGATCTGCTGTTGTGGACGTAGGGGTGCAAGTTTTGACCCGAAAGCTGAACCCGACTCGAAAACCAAGCAAACTGAACCTGTCCGAACCGGCCCGAAAACCTATTCGGACCGAACTGATTCTTGTTCGATTCGGTTTTGGGTGGCGAAAACCGAAAAAATCCGAAAAACTGAAAAATAGCTTAAAATATAAAAAATAGTAAGAAAACCAAAACCGAACCAAAAATCCAAAATTTCGGGTTTCGGTTCGGTTTCCCAAAAAAAAAAAAAAAAAAGAAGCGAAACCAAACTGATTCGTTTTGGTTCCAGCTGAGCCGAAAACCGAAAATTTTCAGTTTTGGCTCAGTTCGGGTACAAGCAAGTAATAAAAAAAATAGCGTTAATTAATTTCTGCTTCTACCAGCGAGTTAATTTAGTTGTTAGAACTGCAGGTGTTAGGGGTGCAAGTTAATTTAGTTGTTAGAACTGCATTGTTCATATCAAACGGACTCTGGGTTAAGGTAGCCCTTTTACTAAGATTTTTGAGAATGCTTTTAGTGCTTGCGGCGCATTTCTTAATCCCTTTCTATATTTCTTGTATATTTAACGGTACACAGATATCTCCAGATTTATCAGAAAAGGCTATATTTCAACAACCTTTATTAGTTTTCATCCAAAAAAAAAAAAACAACCTTTATTAGTGAACCAAAATTTCCTTTAAGTGAAATGTCAAAGAGGAAAAAAAAATTTACCTTTTAAAGGGGTATTAATTCCAGATGTGTTAGCCCTTGGAAAAAACTTGAATTGCCAAAGTTTCTCTAATATTGATATTTCATCCCCAAAATACATTTAAAGTTATAAATAAAATATGAAATATGCACTTAAAGTATTGAAAAGAAGAATTTGAGGGCTTCAGCCTTTTAAGATTGCAGTTATCTACAAGGTGTCAAACTCGGTATATACCGATATGGATCGGCCTATACCGGTATGGATCGGCACTGAAAAAAAGAAGAAATACATGTCTCAGCTCAAACCAATAAGTATCGGCCGATACCCGATACGGGCCCTTATCGGCCGATACCGATACCAAGTTGGAGGACCGATACATATCGGTATCAACCGATTTTTGATACCTTGGTTATCTATCTTTTTATTTTCAATGTGCAGTCATTCCTAGCAAATAAAAGCTACTTTTGGAGACATTGTATAAGAAAAGGGACATGCTAGATATCTTATTACGTAATTTGACAATTTTAAGAAGGCAACTTAGATATGTAAATGCTACTGTTGTAACTTAGTTGATAAATTTTTACTTCTATTTAAATATAAAGAAGCCATTATCCGGTGCTGGTTTTTTTAGCATCACACCAAGTAATGCCTCCCCTCCCAAGATCTATTTAGATAAAAATCTTTTAAAATTAAGTCATTTCTTGATATTTTGTATTTCTTGTTGCTCCTTCTAAAAATGTTATTGTAAAAAAAGTAAAAGTAAAAAAGGAATTGAATTTGAATTATCAAAAAAAAGAAAAGGGAATTGGATTTTATTGTTGAAATTAACCATCATCGTTTATGTTAGTTTGTATTTCATCATTTTCTATTCTGGTTTTTCATTACTTATAATTATGTTTTTTTATAGCTTTAATAGATTTTATTGTTACCTTTAAAATTCTGTAAGAACTCAGTAATTTGTTCAAAAAAGAAAAGGGATGCTTGCATCTAGTAAGTGTAAAATACTGCCCCATTTGGTTTGAGCACTTTCCACTATTTCTTGGGCTAGAAAAGAATTAAGCTCAAAATCCGAAGAAGAGAGTTCATGAATTCATGCTTGCAATTTCGTTGAAGTTACAAAAATACTCAATTTTACACTATTGTATGTATCAGATTCACCTTCCACATTTTCTCTGCTATCCAATCAAGTTTGTTCTTTACTTCCATGCATTTGGAGATTTTTTTTTTGATATTTGTGGGTGTCCAGTCCAGCTTCCGTGCACCTCAACTAATCCCATGGGGCCATGGAGCTAACAACTGGGTAATACCCCAGTGACCTTGAGGGGACTCGAATTGGTGACCATTGGAGAGCAAATCCAAGGCCCGACCAACTGACGGGCACTTTAGAAAGCAATGCCTCAAAAACAAACTTTTTAGCAAAAAAGACCCGAGTTCAAACGTTTTAGAAAAACGGTGCTTTCACGGATTTTGGAAATTCAGAAAACCGTGAAAGCACTGTTTTTTAAAGAAAAAACGGTGCTTTCGCAGATTTTCTCTAATTATCCCCCAAGGGAGCTACCCCTCCGGGTTATGCATTTGGAGATATGGATCCATGGACCATAGATGTGGTGATTTACATTACGGGTAATGATCACCTGACTCGAGTCATGGTGTGGCTCAAGCCCGGAGACCATACATCTCCATGCTCAACGTTGACCGTGGAGATTTGAACAGTCTTCTGGCTTTGTCACGCGGGACTCGAGTTGGGAGATCATTTCCCTTCCATTAATAACATAAAAGTATATCAATGCATGAGTGTGAAACAATGAAATTGGCCTCAAAGGTTTTTTTTTTTTTTTTGGCATCAACGATGATCAGTGATGTGCTCGTCCAAAAAAGAAAAAAACATAGATTAGAAAAATGTTGTTCCTCATAATTTTTGAACGATCAGGAGTGTTCCCTTTAGTAAACTTTTGAGACAAATTTTGCAGGCTAATTAGTAATCACCTTAGATCTCTTGATATTTCTTTCTATGTTGGATAGTGATGATTTTGGGGTTGCTTTTGCAGGCAGTTGTAGACGCGATGCAGCCCGTATTTAAATAACTATACGAACATCGGAAGAAAAGTTTTTAGCTATTTATCAGCAATGTATTTGGATTACTATCGACTGAATGCTCTTTATAATCTAGCTCTCTTATGTAAGATTAAATTGTTATGACCCGGATCTTAGGATGGGCATTCAATGGCTTTAGATGTCATGAATCATCAAGCCCCGTGTGAGTGCTCCACACTCTAACCCAACCCACACACACAATCATTAGTGTAGAAACTTTATAATTTTAGTTGGACCCGATTACTAGCTAGCAATATATTATATTTTAGGAAAAAAAAAACTAGCCTTTTATGCCCCATAATTCTCTAATTTTAGAAGGGAATTTGGGTCTTTGAACTCTTGCCTTTTTGGCAAATCATGCCCAAATTAAGTCTTCATCTTCTCTCTATAAACTCTCATATCCCTAGCTTCTTCCTCTTCCATCTATCTCCGCCACATTCCTTCTCTACCAATATCTCGGCACCATTAATGTTGTGATAATCTCTTTCTTTCTCTCGCATCCAACCAGCCTAGCACCCGCCGACCCACCATCGAAAACGCATCGCTAAAGCGACAGGCTGCCGCATCGCTGAATCGATGCGTAAGCTATCGTGTCGCTGAATCGATCAGAATCAACCCGTACACACTCCAATAAGTGGGTGCCCCTAAATCCATCTTAAATTATTCAGTATTTATGTTTATATATATACTTTTAACTTTATTTATTTATTTATTCCTTTTTGAAATCCAAAATCAATCTAAGATCATAAGAACAATCTTAACTAGATATGTCGAGATATAAGGATCTAACACCTTCAATCTAAGATTGAGGGATGTTACATTCAGAAAATGTGACGTGCCAAAATAAATTGCTTTTAGATCTATATAGAGCATGTTCGTCTATCTCAGCGCATGGGTAAACCTCGGATCGGTAGGTTTATTTTATTTATTTATTTACCTTATATTTGTTTGTTATAATAGTTAAGTTGTATGTATCTAATATGATATATTTATTAAATATATAAATGGAAGTTTGCTTAACAACAAGTCTCCATCAATTGGCGAGAGTACTTTTCCCTTATCTTTTCTTTCTTACCTTATTTTTGGGCTAAGATCTTTTGTGAAGCCTTAATGCATGCACTTTATTCAAATCAACATAAAGATAGAATTTCTATGGGATAAGATGTGCAGCCAGCAGTACATTCACTTAATCTAGGAGTGCATAAACACATATACTGAGACCATCAGATCTAGTGTTTTGATGGTATTAGATCCACTATCTCGATGGCGTTAGATTCATTCAGAGATTCCATCATGATTTATGATGCTACATAAGGAACCGGTCTCACCTATTATTGTATTGTATTAGACACCTATTATTTTATTTCATTAGATGGCCACTTTGTGGAGTGTGAGTTACTTATGGCTGCTGAGCACAATAGTGGAGAAACCAATGATCGGTGAGTTCGATACTCCCAAAACAATTAAACGCCACCAATATCTTCCTTCCCAAAATAGGAAGCAAAATTACTAAGCCATCCCTCGCTCTATATATATGTATACATATATCTGGGGCTAGATTTATAGGACCCACAGCCCTTTTGTGTTTTATTTCTTGGGCGGGTTACGGTCCATGCGCTATCAGTAGCACTCGAGAAATCGGGTCCGAATTGACCAAGACTGGGAATACAATGGATTAAACTAAAGCCCAACACATATCTGAGCATGTTTAGATTAGGTATAGTTTCAGGCAAGTTTTATTTTTATGATTGGCCCACCTTGCATGGAAGCCTTTATAAAAATTCGGACAGGTGATTTATCTTCTATATTAACTTGATTGATTGGGAAAAACTAATGAATGTCAAAATCAAAGAGTCGGGCTGGGATAAAATAAATTTCGGGGATCGGCCCAACCAAACGCCGACAATGCCGGTGATAGCTTAACCGTGCCAACTATTATAGTTGGACGTTTTGAAGAATTTTACCTGACATGATTAATTTGGTGCAACCACCCCCTTGGCACCATTAGATTTAAATAAAATAGGTTCAAGTTGGACCTTGTGGGCCCAACCCAAGAAATAGAGCCGAGATGGACCATCTCCGCAAAATGAAATTCTCGAGACATCTAACGATTCAGAACTCGAGAAATCGACACATAAATCAAGAAATTTGACCTCCTTTTGGAAACTAGCAATCATGTAAGGATTGACCGTTCGATCTGAGGTCTTAGAAGATAAAATAGTTTAGACCCAAAGACTTGACACCTTAAAAGTATCCTCCTTAAGTATCTGATGGTTCAAGTCCGCGAAACCTGATCATCACATAGTAGGTACACTAAGTGTGCACATGACTCCTAAATCTTGCGAAACGTTGATCGGAGGATCTAGTGTGCTAGAGGTTGAATCAGGATCGGGACAAAAGAATCAACCTTAGGTAAATTTTTATCGTCTAACTATCAAATGGTTAAGATTAGATGAGAGATGACTCTAAGCTCATGTCTTCTTATTTTAGCCTTAGGTGCCACATGGAATAACACTATGAGTTCCCTTTGACCCTAATTTTTGATAATCAAGGTCCAACTGGCCCATAGGACCAACTCCAAAACGATCTCAATAATAACACAATGTAATCTAACAGATCAGAAAAGTGTCACTAAAATTTTGAGGACGTGTTTTGAGGCCCGCAAGTTTGGAAGATTTGGTGAAGATATTAACCCTTGTATAAATAGGCTAAGGGAATTGTTTGACTGTCCTTTTTACCCACTTTTTGGTCAAACTAGAAAAATGTCCAAATATAGAGACCACCTAAATCTTGGAAGGCTTTAAAAATAGGAGGACCGATCGCTCCCTAAGCAATCTAATGGCCCGTAAAAATTTCCCAAGGTTATATATGAAATATTTGTTCTTTTCAAATTTTAATTATTATATTATAGTCACTAGTATATAAGGCTTATGATATAGTTTTGATTAGTCAGGTAAGTCCTTCCATCATATGGCATGCATCACATAGAAAACTATGATAGGGCATACACATGATTAAAAGGGAATAAATTATGTCACACGACTTTTAAGCCATCGTCATGGTGGGGTCTCCTTTCATGGTCACGTGGAACTTAGAATGTAGGCATCCATGTACGGATGCAACACCTCTATGGGAGTATGGGCTGCCACACGAAGTACATCCAGGTTACTACGGAACCCGTCTCTTGGAAAGCGTGATTTTTGTGAATCTTATCGCACCGTGGCTCACTTCAAATTAAGTTTTAAGCAAACAATAAGAAATGATATGTAAAATAAGGTAAGCTACGAATACGGATAAGTTACGTTGTGAAGGCCAGCAAAATATAAATTAAGTTTCTACACGTGCCATGTCTTGCGTGCCACCACAAGATCCAACGTCTACAGCCAAGACGGGTCTTAAGGACAATACACTACGACAGTGTCTCGAATGTAAGGGGACACTGATTTAAAAGCATGCAACCTCATCGGGCTGGATGATGGTATACGTTATGATATGGAGGTTAGGTGGTTATCTACATATGGGCCTCGCGTGATAGGCTCGAGCAGCGGCCCTGACACAAGTCGTATACGAAAATTAAGTAAGATGTGAAGTACGTTGTGTAAGCGTATGGAGCAATATTAAGTTTTAAGATATGTCACATAAGAAAAGTCGACAAAGCAGACACAAAAGGAGATCGGAACTTGATGCATCATATTCATTTCATGTCATGTAAGGTCTTTTCATTTTATGTTACTTCTTTTCTTTTTATGCTATATTTTTCAGTTTTGTTATGATAGATATGAGATCTTAGATATTTTTCTAATCATTTATAGCTGTTTGATTTATTTCAAAATGTATCGCAACTCAAGCGATTGCACACACGATCACCTGGGTATTTTATGGTGGATCGATTGTGCAACCTGCTGAGTTTACGTGACTGAGTAAACTCACCCCCTCCCCAAAACTAACAGTTGCAGGTGAGAACTCTGATTTTTCCATTACTGAGGATGGGGATGCTGCTGTTCCTTATGCGGCTCATGAGAGTGAAGACGTCGGCTACCATCTGGACGAGGAAATAGATCCGGCAGATTACTTTGAGCATTGAGAGATTCTTAGTCATAGTTTTATTATTTTCAGGGGAGATTTGTTATTAGATACCTTTATTTTTCAGCACCAATTTTGGGTTTGCGTTGGAACTGTTTTATTCTACGTAAAACCTCTGCTTGCTTTCGATTATAGATGCATGGTTATGATTTATCACTTAATTAATGTCATCTACGTTTTCCGCTGTTGTTTTCTTGAATAATTTATTTTTAAATGATACTATTAAATGCCTTGATCCATATGCTAAATCAATATAAGAATTATGTGTATGTCCGCTTATCGTCTTAACAAGCGTGCGGTGTCATAACATGAAATTGTAGGCCCTTGAGGTCGGGTAAGGATTCTGAGTCGTGACATAAATGCTCCTCATAATCTATCCCTAGAGAAAACTTCTTACCTGAAGAAGCTTACCTTTCTTCTTCAAGTAGCATAAATTTAATTTTTTATGAGGTGCAGTATCCTCTTTACTGTATTCAAGTCTTTCTTTTATAGTGGTCAAATGCTTCAATGGCCAGGGTTGATTATCACATGTGGAAGATTCAAGGACTTCATCTAAATGACATTTGATGGCGACTCATTTGTCCATTTCCTTACACAAAAACTGCTCATTTCATACTTTTAAGTAACGATTAATGGGCTCTGAGAAGCACTCATTTTGGGCTACGTGGCATACATCTATTGAGCAATTTAAGTCATTAAAGCCATAGCTTATATTGGAAGTTACTCTAACCACAAAAATCCCGGCCGGATATGAATCTTCTTAACAATGCTCACTGATCGGACCATAAAATCCTCCAATAAATGTGATTTTTGAGGGTGTAAATAATCTGGTTGATCCCGACTCAACAACCCATTTTCAGCCTTGACATTGATCCAACTGATCAATATGTTTGGCATTCGGTGCTCGGACTCATGCACCGAGGGCAGTCATTGGGTCAATCTCCCTTGGTTTAGCTTAGTATCATATCAATCAAGGGGTCAAAAGCATACATTCCTTGATTTGCATGCTCTGAAATAATTATGCACTAATATTTTGACAAAACAAATTGACCCATGGTGCAAGGGACCAGCACTTGATACCAACTCATTCATCATTAACTTGCTACCCATGCATGGGAGAAGACTATTGTAAAAAGGTCTATGATATAAAAGATTGGAAAACAAAAGGACAATATAATATGACGGATGGGAGCATTCAACATACTGCTGATGTGGTGCGATGCAAGCACAGTGGGGCCAACAATGCATGTCAGGGCAGTCACTTATATCGCGCCACATAAGGATTTGGTGAATGGTCTGTTCATTATAATTTTCAAAATATATTTTTATCATGTGATTCAAAGTAGTTAGTGTCTTCTATAATTAAGATCATCTCATGATCTCGGGGCCACGTCTTCAAATTAGAAGCATACATGATGTTTTCAGGAGGCATGCAATTCACAAATTAACGAGCAAACTAATTCACCTTGCACTCAAGCTGCTTACCTAATACCAACTCTTGTTGGCGCCATCCGATCACCTCCGTAGCCTTCAGAACGTAGCCCTATATCAGATGGACGACATTGATTATCATCTAGAAAGCTATAACGGATTTCTATGGTGGTGATTGCTGAGGCTGTCATTTTCTTACAAGATCAAATGGGGCAAATGGTACCTCATATCATTCTAAAAGGAGAGTCAATCTGATAAGCATTGGTGTGGACAATTCCACCTACTTTATTTACCGTTGATGAAGGGAAGTACCATCTTTAGTGATGCTGGACAACATCATATAACATCAGTTTAAACTAATGGTAGTTAAGGAATTAGGCGGGAAACGGGAATTAGGCGGGAAGCAATTATATATTTCTATTTAAACCTCACTGGTTTAAGCACTGAAAAAATGGAAAAACAAAACAAAAGTTGAGCGGAGAAGAAGAAACAGAGACATGGAAGAAAAGGGTTTGATCGGAGGCTCCGAAGCAGTTCTGAATCTACCTCCTAACTCTTTAATCCCAATCTCCTATCACTCTCTCTTTGGACCCCACGACGATCTTCTCCTTCTCGAACTCGACGATAAACTCCTCACCGATGTTCTCCATCATTGGTAATGGCTTCTATTTCCCTTTTTTTTTTGTGGGAATTCTATGGTTTCTTCACAAACCCTGTTTCTGTAATCCCCATTTTCGTCAATTTTTTTATTTTTTATTTTTGGGTTTACTTTTGTGTGATTTGGGTTTCGATTTTGCTCTGTTTTTACAGCGTGACAGTGAGAGGCCAGCCCAACGAAGAAGCCGTGCTCTGCACCCGTTCGAAGACCTACGCGATCAAATTCGTTAGCACCTCAAATTCAGTTTTTCTGATACCCCCATCAGATCTCTCTTCCATGGGGAATCGCGTTGATGATAGATCAGCGGTCAGATCGGTGGCATCTGTTCTCAAAGTGTCCCCTGGAAACATGGAGCTCGTGCAGGTAGCGCCGAGACTTGATAAACTGAGATCTCTCCTTGCCCAGAACCCATACAGACTCGACGATGAGGATGAGGGATCGGGCCATCGGACGGGTCTTTATCAATGGATCGATCTTGTTGATAGAATCCAAGCCAGTGATGAGGAACTGAGAGCTGGGTTGCGGGCACTCTCGGCCATAGAGATCGATGGGTATTGGAGGATCGTTGATGAGAAATCGATGGCTGAGATTTTAAGCATCACATTGCACAATTCAGTGATGTATGGATGGTCTCTGAATGCTCTTAAGGAAGATGAAGTGTTATCCGCGATGGAGAAGGACGGATTCCAGAAAACAATGGCGCTTCATTGCCTGGAAACATATGGAAGCAAGGCGGAAGGTGACCAGGAATTTAAAGTGTGGAATTTCGATGAGAGAAGGGTGTGTGTGCATTTTGCGAGGCAGATTTTACGAAGAGGGAAGAGGAAGATGGAAATTTTTATGGATGAGTGGGTTCGGAGTATCCCAACTGGGTTTTGTGCAAGCTTTGATATGTTAGAGGGAGAAGTGTTAGTAGAAAGGATTGGAGTAGAGATGTGGGTCCGCACTTTTAGTGTCTACTCGTTGCCGTCTGATCCTGCTGAGCGGTTCTCGGTGCTTTTTCGAGAAAGGCAGAAGTGGGAATGGAAAGATTTGCAGCCCTATATCAGGTTTATTTAATTTGCATTTTTATTCAATTACTATTTGATCGATTTGGGCCTGAATTCATTTAATTTTACATTTGTGATCCATTTTTTCGAAAAATAAATTGCATTTGTTTTTTTTTTTTTTAGGGATTTGCGTGTACCGGGGCTTTCTTCAGAAGGTTTGCTCATTAAGTATACGCGAAGAACACAGCCTACGGCAGATGCAGAACCTGTTTTCAGTGCCAGATAGTGTCGAGTAATCTCCCTATAGCAACTTTGCTGCCTTATATTTTTAAAGTATTTCCATTTTTGTGCTTGTTTTTCTTGATCTTGGTAGTTCTTTTATATAAAATGGGAGCTTTCTGTTGTCACATATGAGTTTGGTATGGTTTTCATTATCAAAATTCATCACTGTCCATCAATTCGATCGCCTTCAAGATTGCTTTTAGGAACTAATTCTTGTCTGATAGCATCATGATACTTCTTTTTAACCCTGACCTGACTCTCCTGACCGTCATTTAAACACCAAAACATTGTTTACATGATCTTACATCATCAGTGGTTTATGATGTATGTGATCCGCACTGTCAAAGTGATAGATCATAGATTGAAGTGGACAAGCCAAAAAATGGTGTTTTAGGGGGATTTAAACCATCAGATATGTGGACTAGAATATCAACCACTGTTTTTAGTTTTAATGGATGATATTAAATTTCATCAATGGGGTGGTTCACTTCCACTTATAGGCATGTTTCTTTGGGCACATGTTCCAATGACAGATTGCCACTTGGACAATTTATATTGATCACAGATTTGCGCCACATGGCTTAATGATAAATCACACTTCAATGGTCTGAGTTGAAAAGTCTAATTTTAATGGTATAAGATCATTTAAACACCATTTTGGTGTTTAAATGTCGGGACAGGAGCCATGATCCCTTTAAACCCCAGTGAATACTTCACTGTGTTGCATCTAGTGCAGGAAAAAAAAACCATATTTCCTTTTGTGGTGATAAATTGATGGAGACTTTATTTGTTGGATGAGTGATTTTATTTAAAGGATCAATAACATGGCCATCATGGGGAGATGCGAATGTTATTAGATATTTAGATGATTGATGTTCATTATGTGGCTGGCAAGAAAATAACGTGTATATGTTATAGTATGAGTTACTTGAATGGAATCAATGATGTCTGCGATTTTGTAATCTCTGATGAGGAATTTCATATATAAAATCAAAGGAGAATCTAAAAATTTGGTCTCTATCTTTGGAAATCGTAACAAAACTGATCGGATATCTGGGTGCCTTTGAGCGTATTGAGGGAGCTAATGAAGCTTGGGGCAGCCTGCATCTCTATCCTTTTTTCCTCTTGGGTTGAGGAGCTATCCCATGATGAGTATTTGGTCCGACCTCCTGTTGGATGGATTTTTGTCGGGTTGGGGTTTTACTGTTTTGTTGTTCTTTAGTTTTCTTCCTGGACACAACTTCTCGCTGTGCCTTTCTACTTTTTCTAATAAATTAGTCTTTTATTGCCGATTAAAAAAATCATCAAGAAACCAAAAGAAGAGGGCCTATAAACTGGCATAGTAGAAATCATGATTTCTCCGCATAGATGACAATGATCGTCCCCAATGCGTTGTAGTTTTTCCAAGCATGATGTGAATCTGTTCAAGTGATGAATCCATATTGTTTGTAAATTGGGTTTATATGTTACAAAAATAAATGAATGAATGAAACAATTGGATGTGGCAGGGAAAAGAAGAAAAAGAATGAGAGCTGATCTACACAATAGTGTACATGAAGAAAAATTTCCATCGTCTTCAGAAATGTAATATAAGTGTACACGAATAGTTTGCTTAAAAAAGAATAATCTCCTTCTATCTAACCCTAGTCCTATAGATTATATATTAACGAAAATGCCCCCAAAGTTTTTTTCAGGTAAGGGTGCTCTTATCCTTTTGCATGAAGTAGAAGCTTATTTATGAATAATGGGCTATATGTGAACTATTGCAAACTTCTTGTTTGGGCTCCCAGGCAAAGCCATTGAACATGTCATATTATCTAACTCCCAAACCTTCACTTATGAAAGTGCTCAAAACATGTGGAAGCACTTTTCTATCTTATCCTTTAACTTATTAGTGATATATTCCCATTGTTTTGCCAGAAGATCCCTCCCCCCCCCCCCCCGATTGATGCTGCAAGATAAACGCTAAAACCCTAATTATGCGAATTTGGGATTAAATTCATACTAAATTGAATAGCGGAAATATTCAAATTATCCAACCACATAAAATAATTTAATAAATTTAATTAAAATAATTAGGTTGAATCAATTCTAGCGCTCACATGCATTGAAATTTCTCGATTTAGAAAAACGGCTCCGATCAGAGAACTTGAGTTTCGTTCTAGTTTAAGTCACCAAGCGACAATTACGGTATCGTCTCTTGACTCCTCTACGATTTGAAGAATTAAAGCCCGAAGGATTAATTCAATTAAAGGAGAAAATCCAAATTTGTCAATTAATAAGGTGTGAACAAAGTGCCTGCAACTAATTAATTAGAAATTTTGGATTTTGATTTTATCAAAGGAAATAAGGAAAATAATTACCTGACAATAATTAAAAATACAAAATAAAAAGATAGGGTTTCAAGTCTTCACACCAAGGATTTCGAGGCTTCACACCAAGGATGTACGTCGGCTTTGCACCAAGCACACGATAAACGAAGATTCACTCCTTGAGTTTTGAAAGATTCACTCTTTCAGTTGAAAACTCTTCACAAGTGCTCTAAGGCATGCATGCACAAAACAACTCTCAATTTCATTAATCATAAAAAACTAACTAAAATTGTATTTACAATACCTTTATATAGGCAAACAAATCCTGACTAAGCATAAATTCGAAATAAGAAAGTCCTAAAATAACTAAAACTTTAAAATGATAAGTTTTGTATCCAAATTCGTCTAGCCGCCAACTTGTGGACGCGACACACAGACGTCTGTCATGTTCTCACAGATGCTCATCCTCTGTTCACAGACGTCGGTCGTGCGCAAAATAGAAAACTTCAGGATTACGTATGTTTGTCTGAATGTCACGGACTTTCGTTATGGAACCATAGACATCCGTCATATATTGATGAACTTTACTTTCTTTTCTTCTTTCTCTGTTGTTTTCTCTTGTTACTTTCTCATTGCACTTTCCATCTGCCTTGTACCGTGAGATGTCCCCATCTGGTCGTCCTCTCAATAGTGCTTCTCGAGGCTCCACTCTCCCACTGGACCTGCGTGAATCAGTTCAGTGAAGTAAGGGAGCCTTACGGCTTTTCCAAGCCTCGTTGTGCCGATAGGTGGCTCATGGCTCGCTCAGTTCACGACAAACAGTGGCAAGTGCAAGCGCAATAAGGATGGTTGCAGCTTTTACAATGGGACTCAAAATTTTGTCGAAGTCAATACCATGTAGCTGAGTGTAACCCTTAGCCATGAGGCTTGTTCCATTCGACAGAGCCATCAGGTAAGAAATTTTTTTTTTTATATACCCCGATAACTTGTTGATTGAGGCTGCATATGGCATAGCTCTTTGCTAGCCCTTGCCATGGTAGCGTTCAACTACTTTAGTTGATTCTCATTCTCCTTTCTAACTCCCTGCAAAGGAAGATTTACCTGCTCTAGCAGCAACCTCCCTGCTCTCTTCTAGCTCCCTATCAGAGCAAATAAAATCAGCTCTGACAAGGAGTGAGTAGAGAGGAGGGTAGAACTGCTGAACAGGTAAATCTTGCATAAAATCTTGCTATGCAAGGAGTTATCAAGGAGAAGGGATACCTGCTAAAGCAGGTAGCAGGATGTTAATAAAGAGGATGGTCACTTGCTAAAGCAGGTGAGCTATGCTATGGTAGGGGCTAGCTGAGAGCTATGCCATACGCAGCCTGAATTCTTATGGAAATTGAGTTTCTTCTTTTACGATATTTGCTTTTCACCAAAAATCTCTATTGATAGTAGTCTTTCTATAAGTGATCAAGGAGCATAGGCAACCGTTGATCCGCCTTTGAAACACACTTTGGGAGGTACTTTCTTGCTCAACTATCTCGCTTATGAAAGTGCTACTCACATTTTGCTAACTTTGAACAAGTTTTTCTCCCTCACATCCTCGTCTCCAGTAGTTTGAATAAGGCTTACCTTTGAATAAATAGAAAACACAATAATAATAATAATAATAATAATAATAATAATAATAATAACAACAACAATAATAATAATAATAGTAATAATAATAATAAAAGTTGTCCCTTGTCAGAAACTCTCTTTATATGTGAAAAGCTTCCAATTCTCTTGGTAGGCTGGTTGCCACCACGTAGCTCTTGGACAAAAGGTCCAAATGTGGGATCAGTTGGGGACCAACTTCATGTGTCCATTCTTGATTCTTAACCTTCAAAAAAATTCATATCAATGGAATTCTTTGTCTATGGTTAGTGGGGTGGTAATAACCTTCAAAAAAATTCATATCAGTGGAAGTCTTTGTCTATGGTCAGTGGAGTGGTAATAACCTTCAAAAAAATTCATATCAGTGGAAGTCTTTGTCTATGGTCAGTGGAGTGGTAATATAGAAATTACTTGGTGACACCATTGTTACAGGGAAACCCTTTCTCTCCTCACAAATACCTGCCATTCTCGCTTTTCTGTTATGCATTTCCATGCAACTTAGCTGTTACTATAATTAATGTTGTAAAATGAGGCATTTCTTTTTTCTTTCTCATATCTGTTTCTCATATTTTTTTTCGTTTTGATTAGTTCGAGCTACATGTAGCAAAATTAGGAGATAGATAGCAGGGCCAGGGCAGCAAGAAGATTAGATTAAATTGAATGACTGACTTTTCTTATAAACTAATGTTACTTACAAAGAAGGTGGAATTTTGAAAAAGATAGCCGAAAATTGAGTGTATTGACTAGCATGCATGCAAAGGTTGTTGGATTTGAAGATGACAGATTTTGAATCCATATGGTCTGATTTGTAGAGCACAAAAAGGGGAATGCAGTTGGTATGATAGTCTTTTTGTTCTGGGGAGTCAAATTATGCTTATCAAACACTTCTCTACGAAGACACATCATTAATTGCCAAAATTCATGTCGGTTCACTTTCAGGTCATGACAAGAAAATTGCATTGTCGAGGAAAAATATTGCTGGCCGAGAGGGTTCATAAAGATATCGCTTGCTAGCTATGTGGAGAAATGCCACTCTTTACATCGGATTGAGATAGCAAGTTCGTTAGTCATTTCTGGAGAACTCTGTGGAAACAATTGGGCAATAATCACTGTGTTAGTCTTGATTCCCACCCACAAACAGCTGACCAAACTGAAGTGGTGAATCCAGAGTTTAGGAAATATATTGAGGAGTCTTGCCCACAATGGAACCATCGAAATCTGCTCACTTTTGGCAATGTGCTCCACGTGGAATCACCATCTGACAGTTATGATAGGTGATTGTGTAAAAGATTAGGTTGAGAAACGATCTCCATCGTCTGATTCAAGGCAGTCAACAGTATTAACGGTGCAACCATCACTCAAGGAGACTGAACCTTTGGTTGCAAATACCCATACCCCTCGTATTTTATTTTTTATCACCCCAATCTCTCTCTCTTGTCCTCAATGAAATGAGAGAAAGGTAAGAAAGCAGGATCGACAGGACGATTTGTAGGGGAGAGGCAGGACGATTTGTAGGGCCTGTTTGGATGCAAAATCACATCAAAGCAGAAAAACATTATCTTATAAGATTAGAAGTGGAGTGCTTGGCTGTCCACTTTTCAGTTTACCTACTGGGGGTTATGATCTATGAATGCTCATATTTATTAGCCACGGCTTGGGTAACCCCCCAATTCAAAAGCTTCACCAACCATCCAAATGTGCCTAATAAAGGAATTGGGCAAAACAACTCCAATGATCCGATGGGTGGGACCATCTGATTTGGTTAAGCTTTCATTGGTTATGTGGTATAAAAAATATCTACCATCCGATTCGAAGTTGATAAATTTTGATATTTATCTAAAAAACAATTGGCTATAAGTGGAGGGGCTCAGGATCTTATAATGGGGATGGGCAAGGCACGTGTTGGCTGGTTTGAGCCAACACGTGAACAATTTGAATTGGGTTTTCAATTCGTGTTGGACGGATTGAGCCAAATCACACGAACAATTTGAATTGGGTGACGTGGAGTGGAAAAAGGCTTGCTCCGATACCATAAGGGGACGTTCGTTTCAGCGTAAAAGGGGAAAATCCCTTGTAATCTCAGCGAAAAACGCAGCAACGGTCGGATTTTTTACGCGATCAATCGTTCGTTTCGCCGCGATCCATCTCGCAACCTACTGTACAACATTGCAGGTAATTTTTCCAGCTTACGAGGGTAGGGCATCGTAATATGTAAATATTACCTGCAAAAGTTTTATAGCCGTTCTCTTTACAGTAGCATTTAAGCCATTTTTAATGCCTTTTTCTTCTTCTTGCAGCAGAGTTGGTTCATTTCAGTCGTTGATGCATGAGACAACGGCTTGGAGAGGTCATCGATCGGAGGACCTTCTTCTAGGTTCTAAACCCTAGTTGCAGAAACGTTTCCCCAAATTCAAGCGTTGCAGTAGAGGTAGGATGAATCTGCCCCAATATGCAGCTCAAGTTCTTCCATTGTCCTTGCTGATTTTTCTCTGCTACAACTGGTGTGATCGGATGGTTGATGGCGATCTTGGAAATGACCCAATGATCTTGATGTTGCGATTTTTCCTATAAATTTGGGCTTCATCTCCTTACCTTCTCACAACCGATCCATCTCCAACAAAGGGGTTCAGCAGGATACATTGAGAAGTAGGGCTCAGGAGTTTTTGATAAGGTACTTAGAATAAGCCCCTTTATTGAATTTCTTGGTTGATTCTGCTATTTTAAGCGATTTTTGGACTAGCATATAAGCCCTTTATTGAATTTCTTGGCTTTGGTTTCTGCAACTCTATCTGGGTTTGCAGGGAATCTTTCACATATAGCCAGTAATATTTTGATTACAACGTGTTAAAGAAAATGAAAATGGTTCTTTAGTAGTAGTTTTTTTTTTCAAATTTCCATAAAAAAAATTAGAGGGTTCTTTTATTTTTTTTTTAAATTTTCTTGGAAATTAAGAAGGGGAGGGGGACATGGGCAAGCAGGGTCCTTGCTATCATTGTGGAGTTACAAGTGAGTTTATTCACTTTATGGCTATATAATAAGTATTCAAGAAACATGGATTGCTGTTATTTTTTCGTTGTTTTTTTAGATTTTTTTAAATATTTAATTTGTGGTTTTTATTTGTTTTAATTAAATAGCGCTTTCTGAAGGAAGTGATACTGAGAAATAGGATATTTCAATGTTGAACTGATTATCTGAAAGAGAAAGAAAAGAAGAATCTCTGTTTATGCATTTTTGTTTTTGTTTTTGTTTAATAATAATATTCGTTTTGTGGAAATATTGAAGGCTCGGAAGGTCATAGGGTGTAATTGTTTTCTCCTTGATTTCAGTGGTTCTATTTTTTTTTTCTTCATTTGCTGATTGGTTTGTCTTTTTCTTGAATATTTGATCAGTTATTTCATTGTTGCTGATTGATTCAGTAGACTTCAATAAGTTGTATTGATATAGAGTTTATCATCGCTTCTCTCTCTTCTCCTTGGTTTCACCTCCTCCACCACATCTAAAGCTTTCTTCAGTCCATAAATCTGGGTTTTTGAAGTTGAGAAATTATTCAAAACCCATGAAGATGAACACAGCCCATTCAAGGTGTCATAGGATTGTTCCTGTTTCTGTTGCTGGTAATGAAGATGCTGGAAACCCAAATGGATCTCTTTCTTCTCCACTTGAAGATGAAGGTGACAAAACTCAAAAACCCAAAAGCCCAAAAAACCATAAACCCAAAAACCCAATTTCTTGTTTTCCATTTTTTTTTTCTTCTGTTGATAGTTTTACTTTCAAAAATCTTTCTTTTTTCTCATTGAATGAATTGGGTTTTTGTTGTTCTGTGATGAGTAGTTTTCTGATATGGGCATGTTATTGGATTTGCACGTTGGATGTGTTGTAATGGAAATTTGGATTATTACAGTAATTGGTTTCAAAATTTAAGGCAAATTATCCATTTTGTTTTGTGAAGTTTGCATCTGTTCAGAAGTCTATGTTGCTGTGGCATGTAGTTTTTATTTATTTATTAATATTATTTAATTTTTTAGTATTTATGGGTAAGCTTGTAGTTATGGTTGATGCAAAATGATTTTTTCTAATAGTTAAATACTACTGATAGTTTTCACCCTATCAATGCCCACTTAAAGAGGGAAAGGCGACCTCTTGTGTAGAACACACAATTTCAATGATAATTTTCATCCTTTTTTATTACTTTGTGAACAATAAATGTAATATGTGTCCCAACTAACTTGCTAACTTTTAAAATATCCCTAGCTAATACTCCTAATAGTAAAAGTTCTAAACTAATAAACTTCCTAACCAAATAAATACTAGTAGTATCCTATCTAATCTTGGCAAGTTGCCTTATTTATTGAAACTCTTAACATGTTTTGGGCATGTAACTACTCAATTTATTAACAAGCCTAGTGGTGTTTGTAGAAAAATAGATGGTTTAATAGGAATTTGTGGGCAGTGGAGTGCCAGAAAGATTGAGATTTTTGTTGCCCAAATCCAAGAAGATTTCATCCTCATTTTCCATGACCTGCCAGAGTTCTTGGACTCTAGACACTATAAGATCCTTTTTCAAACCTTCGAGAGAGAGGGGCTCATGGATTTTTATTTTTGAAAGAGAGGGAGGGGCTCATGACTTAAAAGGGTTTTGAAAAGTTTGTATAATTGTTTTCTACAAGTTTTTAAAGGCTTAAAAGACGTGAAAAGGTGAGAAAAATGATTAAAATGTGTTTCATGTTTTTAATGAAGAGCACCACAACTTTTGAAAAAATGCACTTAATATGGGATTTCAACGCCGTATCAAAAAATGTGTTTGAAACGTGTGATGCAGTTTTTGTCACATTGCTTATGCATCATGCTATGAAACTCTGAGAAATATTATTGGAGCAGGGCCTACGACATGAATCAAATTTTATTGTGATCAACAACTGAAGACATTTTGTTGTTAAAGAAATAGCCTAAGTTTAGAGAGAATGAGGAGAAAATTATATATAGTTTTTTATTGTTTAGGGAGAAGGCCTGTGATAGGGGATCGAGATAGATAATCTGGTGGGTGCTAAGGAGAAAATATATTTCAATGAATATATTAGTCTATCTGAGACGTAAAAAGTGGAAAATTAGTGTAAGAACTACATGTGGAGAGATGACTGAGCGCCCTAATAGAATTGGGTTGGACCAAGAGTCTACTTTAATTTCTTATATGTGTGCATTGGTTATGGAGGAATTGACAACAAAAATACAAGATTGAGGTTTCATGGTTTATATGCTTTGTTGATTATGTACCTTGAGGTTGGACCAAGAGTCATTTGTTGGGTATTCTTTGTTACCTTGCAATTCTGATTCTGACTTCTTTTTTGCTTATTTATATGTGTTCCTCCATTGCTCTACTACAGAAGATACACGTACGCTTTTCCATTTTCATATCCTGCTAGATTTTTTATAATGTGTGAGAGAGAGAAATCCACCTAATTTTCCTCAAATAGCATATATTTATATTCCTATAAATAGCATATATTTCCATAGATTGAATGAGAACGTTCCTTGGTTATAGGCTAGGATTATGAATTTATTATTGATCTCAGTTCAAATGAAGTTGACTTACTGTCTTTTGAACGTTCGCTAGAAGTTTAAATTTGATATGACATTGACTCCTGTCTAGGGCTGTCAATGGGGTGGTTCTGACTTTTACCCAACCCACATTTGACAAATCCGTGGTATCCAAGTACAATCTGTCAAGTTTGGTGCACCGAACCGAACTTGATTTTTTTGTTGTTCGGTTTGGTACATATGACTGAACCGAACCTTTTGGCATAATATAAAATAGTTGCTTCTTATTTTGGTTTAGGAAGTAAATAGCCTGTTTGGCCTATAGACTGATAGAATGCAAGTTTGAAAAAAAATAAATGTCTGAAAAATAAGGTCATTTGCTGTCGACGTTTTTTTATAGGAAAAGATGAAAAAAAATAAAATTTAGACCCTTATGTTATGTGTTCCGTATTTGCTGCATATTCTCAGTAGAAATGTTATCGTCCTCTCCGAGTGCTACCCCTCCGCTCCCGCGAAGGAGACCAAAAACAAATTACACTTGGACGTACGCGTTGGAGGAGTTAATGATAAATGAAATGGTCGAACAATGTCAACTTGGGCGTCGTATTTCTAACAAGGATGGAACGTTCCACCAACAAGCATGGGAGGAAATGGAGCTGAAATTGAACCTGCTACCCGAGTTTAGTGCTAACAGGATACCAGTGAAGAAAACGAATCTCTATAACCGGCTTAGGGTTATTAAAAAACACTATTCAAAAGCTAAAACTCTACAAAGTGAAAGTGGGTTTGGTTGGGATAATGACCTACGAAGGGTCACTGCAGAAAATGGCGTATGGGATAACTATGAGCAGGTGCGATCACAAAATATTAATAATTATAATTCATTAAGTTGACTATCATTTCGAATAAATAAAAATAACGATTTAATCTTTATGGCTCATTTTCACAGGCTCACCCATGGGCCAGGGCCTATCGGACAAAAACACTCAAGGATTGGGAGAGTCTTTGCATCATCTTCTCGGATAGTATCGCGGATGGTAGAGGTGTTTACCACCCCGATAACACTCCCACCGAAGAATCTTTCGGGACCCAGAGTTTGGGTGACCCATGAAGCAGTGAGCGGTGCCTCCGTGCCTCATGGAGGAACGGATGATAATATGCATGAAACTGGGTCACAGAACACTGCAGACAGCTCTTCACGTAACCTAACAAGCGGACCAAGGGGCAGAACTGGTAGGAGCAATAGAGGGCTATGTGGAGGAACTTAAGCTTATTAGGACTAGACTAAGTCTAAGTGAGCGATTTGTTCCGATCCTAGATGAAATTTATACTGGAGGTTTGATGACCCAGTCCCAGTACCTAGCATGCCTCTATCGCTTGTTTGACAAGTCGCTTACCGAGACATTCCTAGCGTTACCCACAGCGATGAGGATAGATTTTCTTTCAGGACTATTTCCTCCATGAGATTGCTTTTTAACATGTTTTTGTTATGTTTTTTCTGGCGTATCGTATCATCTGTGATACACAACTGGTGGAATTTTCTTTATGATTTATTTTGGCACAATATAGTAAATGTAGTTTAAACCGGTACATGACTTGCACGTTATTTTATTTCTTATTTAGAACGTAGTATCACGATGGATGCCATTGATGATGACATAGAGGCCGCAATTATGATGGCTGGAGGCATGATAATGCTTGCAGCTTGCTACTATATTAGTCGTGCGGTTCTAGACAACGCGTGCACACCTCCATACTAAGCTGGACACCAATTTCGCAAGAAACTATTACCGGACATGGCCAAGACGCCATTCGATCATTTGAATCACGAGTGCGATTTTTGAGCTTTGCTGCGAGATAGGGGGTTCCTCCATAACACAAGGCACTTGTTAGTCGAAGAACAAGTAGCGATTTTTATGTTTATGTTATCTTACAATATGAAGAATCGCGTCACACAAAATCGATTTCAGCACTCTGGCTCAACAATTAGCGAATATTTGAATGCCGTCTTAAATGCTATTTTACGGCTTCATCACGATATTGTGGTCCCGGCCAATGGAGCTCTTCCACCTCAGATAGAATATGATCCACGATTCTTTCCTTATTTCAAGGTAGAGTTCAATATTCATATTATTTTGTCATAAATTAAAATTAAGCAAGGTGTTTTTCTAATACTAAGCTAGCGACAATTAAAATGTGAAGGATTGCGTGGGAGCTATTGACGGCACACACATTCCCGCTTGGGTGCCAAAACGTGACCACCCGCGATATCGGAATCGTAAGCAATTTACCTCACGTAACGCATTACTTGCGAGCTTTCATTTGACATGAGGTTTCAATACGTGCTTGCGGGTTGGGAGGGATCTGCTGCCGACTCTCGAGTTTTAACGAATGCACTCTCACGTCCTCAAAATAGATTGACTGTTCCCGTTGGAAAATACTACCATGTAGATGGTGGATATGCTAACATGATAAATTTTATTGCACCTTATTGGCGAGTTCGATATCACCTAGGAGATTTCAATAGCTCCAATCCACCACGCGACCCTAAAGAATTGTTTAACCAATCTCACTCTCAATTGAGAAATGTGGTAGAACGTGCATTGATTGCCTTTGAAGCAGCAGTTCCCGATCCTCACATGCAAGGCTCGTTATCCTTTACTCACTCAAACGAAGATTGTCATGTTGCGTGTTGCACAATTTCATCCACACCTATCACGATGAAGATCCGATTCAAGAATGGCGGTCGAGAGAGGTAGATCGCGATGACGACAACGTAGTTACTGATGCAGAAATTCGAGCATCACAAACGAGGGCCGAAAGAGAGGTTGCCCGAGAATACCGCGAGAACATCGTAAATGCGCTATGGGAGGGGCGTGCTCCGTGATATTTACTTGTTGTCGTGGCACTTATAAATTTAAATAACTGGTACACATAAAAATGGGGATAAATTATACGTATTTTCTTTCTTGAAGATTTCATCATCAGCATTAATATTATATAAGGAGACATCTTATCATCCATATATATTTCGTGAACAGATGGTTTGCTACTATGTTGTTTTTGTTGGACGACGACCTGGGATATATCGTACTTGGGAGGAAGCTAAAGTCCAAGTAGACGGATATTCGAGTGCTTGCCATGTTGCCGTGCGTAGCCTTGATGAGGCTATTGAGCGTTATAATAGATTCCATGAAATACGAAGCCCACGTGCAATGGATGTAGTTGGGAGGGAGGAAACTGAATGGTTTTGGAAACCGGCGGCGAAGATATTTTTCTTTACTATTGTCTTTCTCCTAGCTCTTTATGTGAGCGGGTTACTATAAAAAGAAATTAAGATTGTTGGCTTAATATATGTACTCTTTCTTTATTTCAATGAGAAGATGATATTTTAATGAAAATATTATGTTATTTCCTTAGTAATTTTCTTTTCCTCACTTTTAATAAGATGTTATTTTAATAAGATGGTATTTGTTTCCTTAGTAATTATGGTTATGACATTTACGATAACGATGCAGAAATGGCCGATGATGCAGAATCGCATGCTTCAAACTCAATTACACCGCCTAGACGTGTCAATCCGCCGGAGGTAATTGATGTTGAGTCGTACATCATGTCCGCAAAGCGCCCTACCAACAACAATGCCACTGAAGAGATTACTGTACTCAGCTCCGATGAAGAACCTGTAGATGAAGAGGATGAAGAGAATGAAGTTGACGAAGAGAATGAAGACGTTGAAGAAGATGAAGACATACAGGAGGACGACGATGCTGAAGATGAGGATTATGAAGATGATACCTCAGATGGCGAATCGGATTCCAAGAGCGACGACGACTCTGCATCTGTTTTAGTGACACTTTAGACAGTAGTAGATGAGGATCGAGACTGCGAAGAAAGATAAACGAATAGTCTAAAATCGATCACAGCTCTCTCTAATTGTTCTTTTTTATTCCTGTGTTTTTTTTTTGGGTTTCTTCAGACGACGTTATGTTTTGTGTTTCTTCAGACGACGCAGTTTTATGTCTACGCTCTAGATCATCTTGTATAACTTGTTTCTTTAGACGACGTTATGTTTTGCTCACAAAGCTCGTTTAATGCCGATTAATATGTGATTAACACAAGTCCATTAAAGCAAGTGTAAAGGCCTATTTAAGTCCACTTAAGTCCATATTAAGGTGTCAATTAATCACGAGAATGAAGGCCTATTTAGGGCCTTTTATTATTGCTCACCAATCTAGGACATCCACTTATGTTATTTACATTTGGAATTCATGCAATAACAGAATTTGAAATGCCAACTTTTGAAATGCCTAGTATCTGTAAATGCCAACTTTTTCAACTTGGTTGATATTGCCTAGTATCTGTAAATGCCAAATTATTTGATATAGTTTTGTGGGCAGTTTGATTGGTAAAATTGCAGCAGATCATGGTCATAAATGGGTGTTCAAAGAACTCAATGATCATGAAATCAGTTTCTTGTCTACATGGCATAAACCAGCAGATTAAGTAAGCAAGCTCTAGCTGTTTCTTCACCAAATGAATTTTTTTGGGTTCAATTTTCATTTGGGTTTGAAAAGCTATGCTTGTTAATTGAAATTTCAGCATCCAAGGATATGGGGAGTTTCTCTACTTTTTAAGCCTGTTTTTTTTATTTTAGACATGCCTTTTAATCTGTTCTGTTATGATGAATAGGCATTGAAATAGTTAGAAGGGACAACTGTCTATTGGTGAAAGACCTTGTAACTGAGTGCCTTCACAATTGGTAGGTGCCGAAGCTTTCTTGTAGGTGGCTCATATGGAGTTCTCTGTGTATCTCTTAATAAAATTGGGGATCTTAATGACGGAGTTCTGTCAGCTACCAGATCTTACTATGCCCGTTCTTTGGATGTTCGCCGCAATGCAGTTAAAGATAATTCAAATGCCTCATCCCAAGTTAGGATTTTTTTTTAAGTTTTATTTGCATTGATCTGTTGGTTTTAAACATGTGAGTGATGCATTTATATGAAACTGAGGAAGATTTTGAGAGAAAAGGAGGTGGGAGTTTCAAGTAAAAAGGTCTTTGCATGTGAATTTAAGCTGTGCATTTGTTTGGACATTGAGGCCTGCACAGATGTTTATGCTCTCTCAAAGCCTGTGCGTTTCTCAAGTTCCACTCATTGCAGCTTAAAGAGACACAAGGAATGAGCCGTCGGCTCATTGCAGACAAATTATTTATTTCTTGTGTAATGACCGCCCCAGAGTTAGACCTGTCACTATATAATTTTATTTATCATTAACGAGGCAATGTCTTCATAGTTTAAAGGCTGAACCCGACTAAGTCCTAGTTGCCTCCAACACCCACCAGTTAGATGAGATGAATCTCTGCTAGTGATTCTAACTTAGAACCACCACTTCTTGAGGGAGGTCCTGGGCATCTTGGCCACCAATTTGTTTGATAATGAGGTATCCCGTCTATTGCAATATCTTACTAAGGCCGCAATTACATGCTGCACCCACACGTCACATGTACTAATTTTTTTTTGATCGGTCATCACATGTACTAGTCGAGCAATAAATCCCTCCTACAAAGGCAAACAAGGGGGAAACTCAAAACCTCCTCCTTAAGGCATGGATTTGGCGACTTAGCGAATCGCTGTGCTAATTTAAAGCAGGGCAGTCAATGGGTCTGTTTGAGTCAAAAAATAGGCTGCCCAATAATAAAATTACAAATGCCCGACACGATGGTGCACCCAACGACTTGATAAAAACTTCTATTTTTATCGTTTTACATGAAAAATATCGGTGTCGAGTCGGCCACGACCCGATGTAGCAAATACCCAACACGACACGACCTCTGACATGACACGACCTCTTGAGCGACCCAACCTGACCCAACAAGTCAAGTTTATGTACCAACCTAGTAAAATATCGGGCCAGTTATCGGGTCAACCTGACCCATTGATAGCCCTCTATCTTAAGTGGCTAACACATAATAGGTTTCGATTACTTAAGGGGCAATGGTCAACTCCTACCAAGTAGAACCAGTTTTCGTCCTACCCCCATCCACCCTTGAAGTAGGAGTGACCACCCCTTATTAAGACCTTTCACCCAATATATAAGCAAGGTGTCAAACTCGGTATCGGTATCGGTATCGGGTATTGGTCCATAGAAGACCGATACAAACCGGATGATACATATAGGCCGATACCGAGTTGTATTAGTATTTTTTTTAAATGTAAAAAATAAATAAGAAAATAGAGATATCGCCCGATACCTCTACATATCGGCCAATATGAATACCGATACTCGAGTTGATACCTGATACATATCGGTCCATTGTAATCATGACCGATCATGTCCGATGAAGTCGGATACTAGCAACGATAAATGAGGAATATCTATTTTTCACATGAATTTAAATATATTACACAAATTGTTCCATTTTACACATGAATTTAAATATATTACACAAGTTGTTCTTTTGGGTGTAATGTTAAAAACACATCAAAAAGTGAATTTTACAAGGAAATTTACACCCAAAAGAACAACCATTTTACACCCAAATATTACATGCAAAGTGAAAAATACATGTAATCCAGTTATCAAAAAATTACATGCATTCTCCATTTTACAAGGTACGTATTACGGTGAACCAAACGTACCCTAATAAATTTGGATATCCAGGTCAAAACTAATTGACTATGAGTGGAGGGGCCAAAGATCTTATAAAGGGATAGGCAAGGTGATGAGTGGTGAAATATGATGATATTTCACTCCCTAAAGTCTACATTTAGCCATCCAATGAAGGCTAGTTGACAGATTTGTAAGGTTTTTAGTGTTTCAGGAAAATCTGGCCATTGCATGCAATTGGAAGTATAGAAGAGAATAAAACTGACTCACATTGAAACACTAGAGCAAATGGACTGTTGGGCTTTGAATTTTAATTTTGAATTTGAATTTCAAATTTGGAACTGAGGACCTATTTAAGCAAACTTGGAAATTAGTTCTAGGGGTCTCTTCCTTTTGGAGAGCCATTTATTTTCCTTATCATTTTTAGTTTTCTTTTAGCCTTTTCGTTTTCTTTTCCAAGCATTTGTTCTTTCAATTTTCTAGCATTAGTATTTAGATTAGTTTCTTTTGCTGGATTAAAGAGGATTGTACCGGTTAGACTAAAGCTTTTGTGGAATTGTTGAAACATCTTTTACAATATTTTAATGGCATTTTCATTTTATCTTTCAATTATGTTGTTCATTTTTAGTATGTATGGCTAAATTTCTTTAAGGATTGGGATCTAATGAATCTTATCCTAGGCTTCATTTATTTATCATAGATCTGTGGTTGGAATTCAATGTTTGGTACATTTTAGTTTCATCGCTTATTTATTCTTGCCGATCTATGTAAAAATCGAACACCATTTCTAAGGTATGGGATTTAGTCATGCTCTTCCCAAGAATGCGGATCTGTGATTTGGAATTTACACCGGATTCTTTATTGCTAATATTTGCGGCATTTATTTATCGTCATTAGAAACCTCTTTTACAGTGAATGTTCTGTTCATTTGGTTTGTAACATTTATTTATCGTCATTAGAATTAAATTTCTTTTATTGTAAATATTTTGTTTATTTCGGCTGTAACATTTATTTATCGTCATTAGAACTAAATTCTTTTACGGTGAATGTTTTGCCGATTTCTTTTGCTGTTTTGGAAGAACAACAATCTTATGTCTTGCATCTCTTGAATTCCAACCAGTTAGATCTATGATGGTAAATTTAGATCATGGATGAGAGGATTTTGCATCCCACACTTCGCTTTATATCTTGTATTAAATTTAAGTACATTGTTATTTATTTATTTCTTTTACATCACTTCAAAATCGGAAATTAGAGTAATATTGCGATAGATATGTAGTTTTTCTTCAGATTAATTACTATTTCCTTTCCATTTATTTTCTAACCAATCTTCGTGGGAACGATGTCTGACTCCATTGATCTATTCTACAATCCATTCGTGCGCTTGCAAGTTTAAAACAAGATTAAAACGCAACACAAGGCTATAATTTCTACGATGTGGGATTAAATTTCAACAGAAGCAGTCAATGGATTTTTAGTGTTAGCACCCCGGTAATATGGTTAGCGCGAATAGAGGTACCTTGGTTCTAATTATGGAGAGATTGCTTGGTATGATTGTAAAAGGTGTTTGGAGAGCTGCCACTTTGTGTACAAAAAGCCCAAAGGTTCAGTTTGTATCCCATCCGCCCCTCCCAACACCCTACACACACACACACACACACACACACACACACACACATATATATATATATATATATATATATATATATATATATATATATATACACACACACATAGGATCAACACTGGGTACTGGCCTTTTTTATGAGTTATAACTTCTAATGAGATTAGAAAATTTGTTTTATGAGTTTTTTAGAATTTTATGTTTAAGGGTTTAGTTTGTTAGAGATGTGATGCAGGACAAGACCCTAAACTATGTGAATGCTTATGAAGTGATGATTTACCGAAATTAAATTAGATTAATGAAACAATAAACCTAAAAATAATGCGAATATCTTAGGGTTTCGTAGTTTTCCATTGGAGAATCGCGCTTGATTCAAGTAGGGTCCGGTCCATATGCTAGATCCGTTAGCCTTGCAGTGCAGATTGATCCTAGAGGTAGAACTCTAGCTTTTTCAGATTAGGGCGCCGCTCGCGATTCAATGATGGAATTGCGAGTGTTCTAAGGGTTCTGATTCGAGTTGGTTAATGGCTCGGATGAAATCTGAGGCTTGAATCAGATCAATTTGAGGACTCAGATGGGATCTAGGGTTTGTGAACTTCGGGGTATTTGAAAGTTGGATGGCTGGATTTAGGATTTATGAGATAGGTTTGATTCAATGGATCTGATGAATGCTAGAGTTTATAGTTTTCTGGCTTAATCTAGGTTGTTTGATGATTGATACGCAAGCAAAAGATAAAATCAAAGAAAAAGATAGATTTTGAGCTTCACACTAAACCCTTCTCGGGAAGCGAAAAATCACTCTTCGTGGAGGCTTATCTCAAGCATACGAGCAAAAACTCTTTTTCATTAATAAAAAACCTCCTCACAATGTTTATTTAGAGACATTAAACAGGAGGACCCTTGTTGACTCGAAAATTTTGGAATTGGGAACTCTTTCTTCTTCCACTTAGCCTTAAAAATCAGATAGAATAAATTAATAGAAGGAATTAGGAAAATAGACTATTTATAATTTTTTTTAAACAATAGGATTTAAAGTCCTAAGCTATGTCAGACACCTTGGTAGCTAGAAAAGTATACGTAGTCACCTAGGTGGCTAGAAAAATACTTATCCACCTAGGTGGATAGCAAAATACTTATCTACCTAGGTGACTAGAAAATATACGTAGTCATCAGGCTGACTAGAAAAATACTTATCCACCTAGTTGGTTAGAAAAATACTTATCTATCTAGGTGGATAGAAAAATATTTATCCACCTAGGTGGCTAGAAAATATACGTAGTCACCTAGGTGGCTAGAAAAATATTTATCCACTTAGGTGGATAGAAAATATACCTAGCCACCTAGCTGGCTAGAAAAATACTTATCCACCTAAGTGGCTAGAAAATATATCTAGCTGACTAGAAAAATACTTATCCACCTAGGTAGATAGAAAATACTTATCCACCTAGGTGGTTAGAAAAATATATTTATCCACCTAGCTGGCTAGAAAAATACTTATCCACCTAGGTGGATAGAAAAATACTTATCTACCTAGGCGACTAGAAAATATATATAGTCACCTAGGTGGCTAGAAAAATACTTATCCATTTAGGTGGATAAAAAAAAATATTTATCCACCTAGGTGGATAGAAAAATACTTAATCACCTAGGTGGTTAGAAAAATATACTTAGCCACCTAGCTGGCTAGAAAAATACTTATCTACCTAGGTGGGTAAAAAAATATACTTAGCTACTTAGCTGGCTAGAAAAATACTTGTCCACTTAGGTGGATAGAAAAATACTTATCCACCTAGGTGGCTAGAAAATATACGTAATCACCTAGGTGGGTAGAAAAATACTTATCCACCTAGGTGGATACAAAAAAATACTTATCCACTTAGGTGGATAGAAAAATACTTATCCACCTAGGTGGTTAGAAAATATACCTAGCCACCTAGCTAGGTAGAAAAATACTTACCCACCTAGGTGGCTAGAAAAATATTTATCCACCTAGGTGGATAGAAAATATATTTAGTCACCTAGCTGGTTAGAAAAAATGCTTATCTACCTAAGTGGATAGAAAAATACTTATCCACTTAGGTGGATAGAAAAACACTTATCTACCTAGGTGACTAGAAAATATACTTATCTATCTAGGTAGCTAGAGAACATACTTAGTCACTTAGGCGGTTATGAGAAAAGAATGACATACGTGAGAAGAATTTTTCTCAATCCGCGTGAAGACGAAAACTTACGCAACTCTCTCAACCGTTCATTTCATGAAAACCTTACGGAATCGTAGGATCGTAACTTATATAATCGCTACTATAAATCTATAAATAGTAAACTCGTTCTCATTGCAAAAGATCTCGAAAATTCTGACACGAGACCTTTGTCAAAAATATTTCCAACTCTTCTAACAAAAGACTTTAGGGTATCTCCGAGATTTTGGTTATTCTTTTCTTCTTCTTTTTATTTTTTATTTTTTTATTTTTTAAAAGTGGACAGGAGGAATAGGTTAGGACTAAGACTTTTAGGATAAGGGTTACGACCCTTACCTAAAAGAGTTACGCTTAGGATAAGAGCTACGGCTCCTCCTAAGTAGGATTCATGGTTTTAATTTGTACGCTTAGGATAAGAGCTACGACTCCTCGTAAGTAGAATTTATGGTTGCAATTTGGGATTACGCGTTACGACTCGTACGCAATCTCTTACGTACTTAGAAATAGTTAAGTCACGTGGGTATGATCCTGAGCATAACTCCTAGTACACTCGGATTGCAAACCACGAATTCGATACTCATACGAGTTGCAATCACGAATTCGAAAAATAATTTCGGACTATAATACCCAAAATATTCATCTATGATAATTAGAGTTTCTCTTGCGGTTCAGATCATCACTCCCTCAAATGAGGGTTTGGACCTTAACCTCGAGATTGAAAATTCTTTCACGGTGTACTTGTTAACTTTTGGTCAAACGACCATAATGTGAGATCGTAACGAGATCTAATAGTAAATTTATCACATATTGATCATATTTTATTAATGTGGTCAAATCCAATGGTAGAATCGTTGACTTTTGGTCAAATGATCATAATGTGAAATCGTAACGAAATCCAATGGTGAATTTATCTCATATTGACCAGATTTTATAAATTTGGTCAAATCCAACGGTAGAATCGTTGACTTTTGGTCCAATGATCATAATGTGAGATCCTAACAAGATTCAACAGTGGATTTATTATATATTGACCAGATCTTATGAATCTGGTCAAATCTAACAGTGGAATCATTGACTTTTGGTCAAACGATCATAATGTGAGATCGTAACGAGATCCAACGGTGGATTTATTACGTATTGATCAGATCTTATGAATCTGGTCATATCTAACGATGGAATTATTGACTTTTGGTCAAATGGTCATAATACAAGATCGTAATGAGATCCAACTGTGGATTTATTACGTATTGACCAAATCTTATGAATTTAGTCATATCTAATAGTGAAATCATCTATGATCATCAAAATTTAAGAAATTTGACGATATCTAACTCATAATTAGACACTATCACTGAAAGTGATAACTATTTTAATAATTAGTTGCTCGAAGAATGGATTTGATATTCGAACTCATCTTTAAAACCAGAGAACAAGAATTCGTTTTAAGACTCGTCCACGAGTTTCCTGCTCCAGTAATGACTCGTGCTTTTCAATCAAATGGAGCCGACTTTTGGAGGAGGGGTTCTCCCATCTGTCGTCTCCTATTTCATATTTTGCAAATCTCCGATGAAGATAGTTTGCTATGCATTTATCTCATGACAGATTGAAAATGTCGATGAAGACTTAGAATTAGAATTTTAGTTTTGCTTATTTCAAAGATGTAATTGCGTTATTTTTTATTTTATTTAGTAGCTTTTAATCAGAGTTATTCAATTTTGATGTAATTAACGGGGACTCGATTGCGATACCCGGAAGTGTAAGGTCCGCCATTTTAAATAAAACCCTCTCTTAGCGAGGGGAAATTTGTTATGATTGATTTGTGTTAGATTTATATCTTACGCAAATTTATTGTTTACAAATTTCTGGCACGCCCGGTGGGACTCACTTCTCTCATCTTTAAGCTACAAAATGAAATGAATTTTTGAAAATGAGTTGAATATGATGAATGATTAATCATTGGTTATTCCATGCAGTAGATTTATTCAACTTACCAATCAACTCAATGGGTTATGGAAAGAGCATTGCATCCTCTTCCGCTAACAATCAATATGTGGAGAGGGCATGCCCTCAAACTGAGGAGGCAACACTCTGATACTCAATCAGCCGCATGGCTCACGCCACATTAGTAGAAGAACGTTCTCATATGGAGGAACCAGTGTCTCCTAACTCGTTCACTTCGATTGAGAACCCACTATATGGATATTTCGATTCCCTCTTCTCAAAGGATGAATCTCTTGAAACTTTATCAGCAAAATCACCCCGATCAAACATGGTGAACCCTATAGGAATACTAAGAATTATTAGTGCACTTGCTTCTCATTTGGAGGCAATTGATGACTCGTCGTCATTTAACTCACCTCGTTCGGAGGCAAACAAGATGATCGTTTCATCTGATATTGGGACTTCGCCTCATCCGGAGGCAATCAATGACTCATCGTCGCTCAACTTGTTTCGTCTGGAGGCAATTGATGACTCATCATCATTCAACTCACCTCGTTTGGAGGCAAGCAAGATGATCATTTCATCTTTGAAACTTGATGATAAGTCTTCTTCAAATAAAATTCGTTCTTCAACCTCCTTTCACCACTAAACCCGTTACATCTCAGCAGAAGCTACGATAACACCTCCTACTGTCATGTTAGTCATGATGGTTTCTAGTGAAGACAATGTATCTCTTTTGGAGCAAATTCAAGAACTGCGTCGCGCTGTCAGTATTCGAGACATTGAAATAGCTGCACTTATCTTATCAATGGATCAAGTTCAACATATGATAACCGAAAATCTTAAAGACTTTCAAAGGACTTCTGTCCTACAGAAAACCTTATCCGTCAGAAATAGACGATGTTCCATTTCCGATCGACTATCAACAACCAAAATTCACCCGTTTCAATGGAAGTGATTCCGCTCTAGAGCATCTAGCACGTTTCGTTGCAGCATGCGGCGACACCGCCAAGAATAGTCCGTTGTTGCTAAGCAATTCATACAAATCTTGGAAGGACCAGCTTTCACCTGGTATACGAAGTTATTACCCAATTCGATAACGAGTTGGGATCAAATGTAGAAACAGTTCCTACAAAGATTTTTCAGTATTCAGAGATATGTAGGGATCACAAAGTTATCACAAATGGAGCAGCAACCATGCGAAAGGGTTGTCGATTATATCACAAGATGGAGAGATGTTAGTCTTCTTTGTTCATCAAAGATTTCAGAATCAGAGGTAGTTCAAATGTGCCTCAGTGGTTTGAAGAAGGATATAAGTATACCTCTTCATGGAAAGGCTTTGAAACACTTGAAACATTATCTTCATGAGCTACGGATATTGAAGGGTTTCTTATCTAATGCATTCATCAGCTAAAGTTTCTAATGGACCACGAGGCAAAGGATAATATGGCACTATGATCCTCAAAATCACTTATTGAGCGTAATACAAAAAGTGTGGAGGCATATCGAATTCAAATATCGTAGGTCTTCAAAATGAAAGTTACACATTGATCGTTCAAGAACGATCTTGTCTTCATTATTTAACACCCTATGATCGTCACTCAAAAACGCCCAGGAGCTCAAACTCTAGTGGAAAAGACTATATGTTCATTTCATTCAAATGGTTCACATTTGTAGAAGAAAATGAGTTACCACTTATCGATGGTTGCTTCGTTCAGAAACATACATTTTCTCCCCCTTGTATGAGAATAAACTACGTGAGAACATATGTAGGTATGTTATATGTAACCACCTACTCGCAGGAGGCTAAACTGCATAAGATATGTACATAGGTACATTATCACCATCATCATCGTCATGTAATCTCCTACTCGCATAAGGATAAACTGCGTAAGGCTTGTACTTAGGTGCATTGTTAATGTAAACAACGTAAGTACGTTTATATGTTACATCCTACTCGCATGAGGCTAAATTGCATAAGATATGTACATTGGTACATAATCACCATCATGTAATCTTCTACTCGCATGAGGATAAACTACGTAAGGTTTGTACTTAGGTACATCATCGTGTAACCTCCTATGTGCACAAGGTTAAACTGCATAGATTTGTAGGTAGTTATGTTGCATGTATTCCTCTACTCATAAGAATAAATTGTGAAAGAGCATACGTAGGTATGCCATATCTAATCTCGAGTATTCACACAAGAATGAAGTGTGAGAAATATGTGATTGCAACTTGTGAAATAAATTGGGTAACTTGATACCTGTCAAAATCTTGAATCAGTTATTTCGATCAAGAATCAAGTGACTCAACAAAAGTCTGCATAGCGCAGTTGTCACATTTCTAGTTAGTCATTCTGACCATTCTAATATGTTAAAATAAATCGGGCTACCTAATACAGAGTCCGTCAAAATTTTGAGTCAGATACTCCGATCAGATTTTGCTAAAATAAATCGGGCTACCTAATACAGAGTCCGTAAAAATTCTAAGTTAGATATTCCAATCAGATTTTGCTAAAATTACAGAACTGCCAAATTTTGACTTATTTATTTTATTCAAACTTCACAAAAAATTATATATTGGGTCGTCCGATAAGTTTTTGACCCGATACTTGTTAAAATTTTATATCAGATAGCCTGATTGAATTTTATATATTTAATCAGGTCATCCGATGAGTTTTAAACACAAAGCTCGATCAAAATTCAACCTTCATATTTTAGGTTGAATTTCTAAAAATGTTAATTTGGTCTTCCGACTGATGTTACCATCAGAGACCATCTCAGATCTTCATTCGGATAGCCAGTCAGATCTCATATAAATATAATCGGGTCATCCGATGAGTTCTAAACTCGAAGCCCGATCGAAATTCAACCTACATATTTTAGTTGAATTCCTACAAGTGTTAATTTGGTCTTTTGATTGATTTTATGATCAGAGACCTCTTAGATTTTGACTCAGATAGTTGATCAAATTTCATATTTTTCATACTACCCGATCTATATCAAGATTGATGGTCAATACAAAATCAACCTCATAATTTTTTTTTATTTTTAGAAAATATATTTTAAGAACGTTTTGATCTCTATAAACGTCCCAAAATCAGTCAGAACTGCCCGGGTAGCCAAAGTATATTTTAAGGACGTTTTGGTCTCTGTAAATGTACCAAAATCAGTCAGATCTGCCCGGGCAGCCAAAGTAGATCTTTCGAATTTAATTTTAACCATCCGATCTACATTAAGATCGATGGTAAATATAAAATTAACCTCATATTTTTTGTTATTTTTAGAATATAATTTTAAGGATGTTTCGATCTCTGTAAATGTTTCCATAATCAGTCAGATCTGCCCGGGTAGCCAAAGTAGATCTTTCGGATTTAATTTCGATCACCCGATCTGCATTGAGATTGATGGTCAATATAAAATCAATCTTATAATTTTTGTAGATTTTTAGAAAATATTTTTAAGGACGTTTTGATCTCTATAAACGTCCCAAAATCAGTCAGATCTGCTCGAGTAGCCAAAGTAGATCTTTCAGATTTAATTTTGACCACTAGATCTACGTTGAGATCGATGGCCAATATAAAATCAACCTCATAATTTTTGTTGATTTTTAGAAAATATTTTTAGGGACGTTTCGATCTCTGTAAACACCTTAAAATCAGTCATTTCTGCCCGGGTAGCCAAAGTAAATCTTTTAGATTTAATTTTGGCTGCTTAATCTACATCAAGATCAATGGTCAATAGATAATCAATTTCATAATTGTTATTATCGATTTATTAAGGTTCATAAATTTTAATCGGATCGTCTAAGAGATTTAGGAGATTCATCTTAGTAGTTGGAGAGCGTTCTCGTAAGAATCACAAATCCAATCTAGGGGATTCATCTTGATAATCGGAGAGTGTCCTCGTAAGAATTGCAAATCCTATAACCATAAATCAGTATACAGTATTCTTGTAGGAATTACAGTCCGATTAATCTCAAAATAAAAAAATTCATCTCCTGAAAAATCTTTTAGATCGAAATAAGATCATCCGATGGCTAAAAAAAAACTTTCAAAATTTTAATGATCAAATCTCCGTAGAGAATAGGATCACTAGTCAGATTTCAATGAATCGAATCTCCGTAGAGAATACGATCATTAATCAGTAATAAAATTCTGATAAGAAATAAAATTTATATTGATTGTTATCAATTTTTTTTATGATTTTCGTTTTTTTTTTCTAAAAAAAAAAAAAAAAAAAATATATATATATATATATAATAAAAAATCGAGGAGGCACCTGTTGGCTAGAAAATTTTGGAATTGGGAACTCTTTCTTCTTCTACTTAGCTTTAAAAATCAGATAGAATAAATTAATAGAAGGAATTAGGAAAAAAGACTATTTACAGTTTTTTTTTAACAATAGGATTTAAAGTCCTAAGCTATGTCAGACACGTAGGTAGCTAGAAAAATATACGTAGCCGCCTAGGTGGCTAGAAAAATACTTATCCACCCAGGTAGATAAATAAATACTTATCTACCTAGGTGACTAGAAAATATACGTAGTCACCTAGGTGACTAGAAAATATACGTAGTCACCTAGGTGACTAGAAAATATACGTAGTCACCTAGGTGACTAGAAAAATACTTATCCACTTAGGTAGAGAGAAAAATACTTATCCACTTAGGTGGTTAGAAAATATACTTATCCACCTAGCTGGCTAGAAAAATACTTATCCACCTAGTTGACTAGAAAAATACTTATCCACCTAGGTGGATAGAAAAATACTTGTCTACCTAGGTGGCTAGAAAATATACGTAGTCACCTAGGTGGCTAGAAAAATACTTATCCACTTAGGTGGATAGAAAATATACCTAGTCACCTCGCTGGCTAGAAAAATACTTATCCACCTAAGTGGCTAGAAAATATACCTAGCCACCTAGTTGGCTAGAAAAATACTTATCCACCTATGTAGATAGAAATATACTTATCCACCTAGGTGAATAAAAAATATACCTAGCCACCTAGCTGGCTAGAAAATATACCTAGCCACCTAGCTGGCTAGAAAAATACTTATCCACCTAAGTGGATAGAAAATATACCTAGCCACTTAGCTGGCTAGAAATATACTTATCCATCTAGGTGAATAGAAAATACTTATCCACCTAGGTGACTAGAAAAATATACTTAGCCACCTAGCTGGCTAGAAAAATATTTATCTACCTATGTGGATAGAAAAATACTTATCCACTTAGGTGGCTAGAAAATATATATAATCACCTAGGTGGCTAGAAAAATATTTATCCACTTAGGTGGATAAAAAAAAATACTTATCTACCTAGGTGGATAGAAAATACTTATCCACCTAGGTAACTAGAAAAATATACTTAACCACCTAGCTGGCTAGAAAAATACTTATCCACCTAGGTGGATAAAAAAATACTTATCTACCTAAATGGATAGAAAAATATACTTAGCCAACTAGCTGGCTAGAAAAATACTTATCCACCCAGGTAGCTAGAAAATATACGTAATCACTTAGGTGGGTAGAAAAATATTTATCCACCTAGGTGGCTAGAAAATATACCTAGCCACCTAGCTGGCTAGATAATACTTACCCACCTAGGTGGCTAGGAAATATACGTAGTCACTTAGGTGGCTAGAAAAATACTTATCCACCTAGGTTGATAGAAAATATACCTAGCCACTTAACTGGCTAGAAAAATACTTATCCACTTAAGTGGATAGAAAAATACTTATCCACCTAGGTGGCTAGAAAATATACTTATCCACCTAGGTAGCTAGAGAGCATACTTAGCCACCTAGGCGGTTATGAGAAAAGAATGATGTACGTAAGAAGAATATTTTTCAATCCGCGTGAAGACGAAAACCTGCGCAGCTCTCTCAACCGTTCATTTCATGATATTCTTACGGAACCGTAGGATCGTAACTTCTATAATCGCTACCATAAATCTATAAATAGCAGACCCGTCCTCATTGTAGAAGATTTCAAAAATTCTGACATGAGATCTCTGTCGAAAATATCTCCAACTCTTCTTACAAAAGACTTTAGGGTATCTCCGAGATTTTGATTATTCTTTTCTTTTTCTTCTTTTTTATTTTTTTATTTTTTAAAAGTGGACGGGAGGAATAGGTTAGGACTAAGACTTTTAGGATAAGGGTTACGACCCTTATCTAAAAGAGTTAAGCTTTGGATAAGAGCTATGGCTCCTCCTAAGTAGGATTCATGGTTGTAATTTGTACGCTTAGGATAAGAGCTACGGCTCCTCTTAAGTAGTATTTATGGTTGTAATTTGGGATTACGCGTTACGACTCTTACGCAATCTCTTGCGTACTTAGAAATAGTTAAGCCACGTGGGTATGACCTTGGGCATAACTCGTAGTACACTCGGATTGCAAACCATGAATTCGATACTCATACGGGTTGCAATCACGAACTCGAAGAATAATTTCGGACTATAATACCTAAAATATTCATCTATGATAATTAGAGTTTTCCTTGCGGTTCGGATCATCACTCCTTCAAATGAGGGTTTGGACCTTAACCTCGAGATTGAAAATTCTTTCACGGTATACTTGTTGACTTTTGGTCAAACGATCATAATGTGAGATCCTAATGATATCTAACAGTAAATTTATCACATATCGATCATATTTTATTAATGTGGTCAAATCCAATGGTAGAATCGTTGACTTTTGGTCAAACAATCATAATGTGAAATCGTAACGAGATCCAATGGTGGATTTATCTCATATTAACCAGATTTTATAAATTTGGTCAAATTCAACGTTAGAATCGTTGACTTTTGGTCAAATAATCATAATGTGAGATCGTAACAAGATCCAACGGTGGATTTATTACATATTGACAAGATCTTATGAATTCGGTCAAATCTAATGGTGGAATCATTGACTTTTGGTCAAACGATCATAATGTGATATCGTAACGAGATCCAACGGTGGATTTATTACGTATTGACCAGATCTTATGAATCTGGTCAAATCTAATGGTGGAATCGTTGACTTTTGGTCAAATGGTCATAATACAAGATTGTAATGAGATCCAATGGTGGATTTATTATGTATTGACCAGATCTTATGAATTTGGTCAAATCTAATGGTGAAATCATTATAAAATCATCTATGATCATCAAATTTTAAGAAATTTGACGATATCTAACTCATAATTAGACACTATCACTGAAAGTGATAATTATTTTAATAATTAGTTGCCCGAAGAATGAATTTGATATTCGAACTCATCTTTGAAACCAGAGAAGAAGAATTCGTTTTAAGACTCGTCCACGAGTTTCTTGCTCCAGTAATGACTCGTGCTTTTCGATCAAATGGAACTGACTTTTGGAGGAGGGGTTCTCCCATCCGTCGCCCCCTATTTCATATTTCGCAAATCTCCGATGAAGTCTGCTATGCATTTATCTCATGACGGGTGATAATACAAGATTGTAATGAGATCCAACGGTGGATTTATTACGTATTGACCAGATCTTATGAATTTGGTCAAATCTAATGGTGAAATCATTATAAAATCATCTATGATCATCAAATTTTAAGAAATTTGACGATATCTAACTCATAATTAGACACTATCACTGAAAGTGATAACTATTTTAATAATTAGTTGCCCGAAGAATGAATTTGATATTCGAACTCATCTTTGAAACCAGAGAAGAAGAATTCGTTTTAAGACTCGTCCACGAGTTTCTTGCTCCAGTAATGACTCGTGCTTTTCGATCAAATGGAACCGACTTTTGGAGGAGGGGTTCTCCCATTCGTCGCCCCCTATTTCATATTTCGCAAATCTCCGATGAAGTCTGCTATGCATTTATCTCATGACGGATTGAAGATGTCGATGAAGACTTAGAATTAAAATTTTTGTTTTGTTTATTTCAAATATGTAATTGCATTTTTTTTTTTAGTAGCTTTTAATCAGAGCTATTCAATTTTGATGTAATTAACGGGGAATCGATTGCGATACCCGGAGGTGTAAGGTCCGCCATTTTAAATAAAACCCTCTCCTAGCGAGGGGAAATTTGTTATGATTGATTTGTGTTAGATTTATATCCTACGTAAATTTATTGTTTATAACCCTAAAACAAAAATAAACAAAAAAAGAAAGATAATTTTGCCTCTTAAAACTCTAATTCTAATTCTGATGGATCCCATGCTCGCGAAAATCGATTAATCTACAAAAGGCCTCGATCGATCAAGTAGTATATCTATATATATATATATATAATTATATTATCTCTGGTCACAATTCAATCGATTGAATGAAAGTGGCACTCAATCGATCGACTTATATATATATATATCGCTAGAATTAAATCCCTCATTGGCCGCAATCAATTCCAGGTGTCCATATATCGACTGTGCATTGCTCTAGCACAGTGATTATGATTTTTTACACCCAGTTCTGGTTTCCATTTCTGTTCCACTTCTTCCGACGCTGGTACACGTGAAACAGTTCGTATCCGATGTCTACAATGTCAGCATCCCTGTCAATTCTCCCGGGCCGAAAAGGCTTCATCACTGATGAAGCGATGTGGTGATAGCGATCGAGGTGGGGTTGATCCCAAAGAAGGAACTAGGTCCTCCACATTGAGTGTAGAGCTGACCCCAATATACGGCGGAAGTTCGAGAACAACGCATTGGGCCCGCTCCTTGCCACAATTCTAAAAGGCCCAGTGCTACGGGCTTGGAGTTTCTTTGTGACTCGATGGGAATCGTTCATGCCTAACCCGAACCATCACATGATCCCGCACTTGGAATTCTTTGAAGCGCCTATGTACATCCGCAGTTATCTTGTAATGTTCATTGCTTGAATTAATCTTTGTCTAATTTCGTTGTGCAAGTTATGAATGTGTTGTGCAAATGCGTCCGCGGACTCAAACACTCAATGTGATGCAGACATGAGGATTAAATCTAATGGTGTCCTTGGCCTATGCCCATGTACGACCTCAAACTGACTCATGTCTAGGGACCTATTGACAGAGTTATTGTATGCAAAATTGGCTATTGGTAACGTAGAATCGCAGGTCCTAATATGATCACCGACTTGACAATGAAGGCGATTTCCCAAGCTCCTATTGGTGACTTCTATTTGGCCATCGGTTTGAGGATGATAGGCTGAAGAAAACTGAAGCATGGCACCCATTATGTGTCATAAAGTTTTCTAGAAGTAACTGGTGAACTTCACGTCCCAATCCGACACAATGGTCTTGGGTAACCATGGAAATGCACAACCTTCCCGAAAAATAATTTGACTATGTGAGCCGCATCGGAGGTTTTGGAGGAAGGTATGAAGTGGGTCGTCTCAGAGAAGCGGTCCACCGCCACAAAACTGGAATCGTGTTTCCGTTGAGTCTTAGGAAGTCCGAGCACGAAATTCATAGAGATGTTTTGCCACAGGGTGTGTGGCACGGGTTACGGGGTGTACAAACTAGTATTTTGTTTATTTTGCTTAGTCACTTGGCATGTACGACATTGTGTCACGACCGGTGAAACATCTCTCATAAGGCTAGGCCAATAAAACCTATCCTCCACAAGCGCAATGGTCTTGTTGTCCTCGAAATGTTCGACAATCCTTCCGGCATGTAACTTTTAAATGAGAAAGTCACTCAATGAGGTGCAAGGGATGCTCATGTGATTTCCTTTGAACAAATACCCATCTTGCAGGGTATAATTGGAATCGATGTTGTTCGGATTTTCCAAGAGAGCAGTGTATTCCGCCTTGAAATCTAGACACTCAGGATAATCTTGTTTCAATTGCTCAAATTCGATGACCTTGGTGCTCATAGACTGTAAAGTCGCCACTCAACGACTAAGTGCATCCGTTGCCTTGTTCTCGGTACTCGCCTTATATTTTAACACGAATGTGAATCCTTGAAGATACTCAACCCACTTTGCGTGCCTCGGGTTCAACTTTTTCTGTGAAGCAAGGAAGCGTAAGGCTTCCTGGTCAGAAAACAACACAAATTCCTGCGGTCTAAGGTAATGCTTCCAATACCAAAGAGATTGGACGACCGTATAAAACTCCTTGTCATAGGTGGAGTATTTTTACTTTGTTTCATTAAGTTTCACACTAAAATAGGCCACTGGGTGGCCCTCTTGGCTAAGCACTCCGCCTATTCCCACACCAGACGTGTCACAGGCTACTTCAAAGACTTTTGAAAAGTTTGATAGGCGCATGACGGATGCACTAGACATCTTATCCTTTATCTCGGCAAATGCCTTCGTCGCGGCTCTACCTCATTGAAAGTTCCATTTTCGTATACAATCGGTAATAAGAGCCATAATAGTGTTAAAGTTTCGGATGAAACGACGATAGAATGTGGCCAATCCATGGAAGCTACGGACATCATGAATATTCCTAGGCTCGGGCCACTCCACAATGGCCTTAACCTTCTCGGGGTCCGCAACCATCCCATCAACTGAGACAATGAATCCTTAGAATACAACGGATTGTTGCATGAATGTGCATTTCTTGAGATTCACATATAACCTTTCTCCCCTCAAGGTTTCACAAACCAACCTTAGATGGATAATGTGTTGTTCTTTGTCATGGTTGTAAATCAAGATGTCGTCAAAGTATACGACAAGGAATTTGCCGAGAAACGGCCTCAACACTTGAGTCATGAGTCTCATGAATGTGCTCGAGGCATTCGATAGCCCAAAAGGCATAACCATCCACTCATAAAGACTATCCTTGGTCTTGAGGGTGATTTTCCACTCATCACCAGGGCGAATGCAAACTTGATGGTAGCCACTTTTAAGGTATATCTTGGAAAAGATAGTAGCGCCAACCATCATATCAAGCATATCGTCGAGCCTTGATATGAGAAATCAATGTTTAACTGTAATCTTGTTGATTGCACGACTATCCACACATATGCGTCATGTACCATCTTTCTTAAGAGTGAGTAGGGTGGGTACAGTGCATGGACTTAGACTCTCTTGGATGAAACCTTTCTGAAAGAGTTTATTGACTTGTCGAGTCAATTCAGCGTGCTCAACCGGATTTAACCTGTAATGGGGTAGGTTTGGTAGGGTAGATCCGAGAATTAAATCAATCGCGTGTTGAATGTCAAGCATGAGAGGAAGCTGATTGGGTAAGTCTTCCAGGAAGACATCCGCAAATTCTTTCATTATTGGCTCAACCTCCTTGGGGTACTCGCATACTGACTCAGGAGCATTCTCAACGGTGACGACATACACCACGCACTCATTTAACGATGTCTTTTCAAACTCCGAAGGACTCACAATGTTAATGGTCTTAGACTGACCGTCCTTCTTCTTGATTTTGTTGGTCGATGGAGCTTTGGGGGCTAAAGGGATAATAGTTATCTTCTTGCCCTTATGCATGAACGTGCAAATGTTAGATCGACCAAAAATGGTCACGTTCAAGCCATAAAGTCATGACCTCCCTAAGATGATGTGGCCCACATCCATCGGCACCATATCGCACCACAAGGTGTCCGAATACGAACCTAGCTGAATAGGTATGCGGCACCTCTGAGACACGGGAATGGAGGAAGAGTCAACCCACGCAACTTTGTGTGGTCTCGGGTGGGCTTTAGGTGTAAGCCCTAAGCGGGTTATGGTGTGTTGACACCACATTAGTGCAATTTCTGTTGTCCATGATGATCTTACAACTCTTCTTTCCGCATTTGGCGAAGGTGTGGAAGATATTCTCCCTACGTCAATCCTCATTTTCATCTCGTTGAGGTTGTGCGAGGGCACACCTCACAACAAGAGCATGACCACTGACATCACCCTCTTCATCACTAAGTGTGGCATCCGACTCAAAGATCTCTTCCAAAATTCCATCATCCTCGTTGCCCTCTCCCTCGACGAAGAGATTCCTTTGCGAGTTTCTCTTAGGGCATTGGGCGGGCATAGTGTCCCAACCCTTGACACTTGTAACACTTGATGTGAGAACTGCCCTCCAAGGATTCTTCTTCCACACCCTTTCATTTGTCAAACGGCACATTGGATGTGGATTGTGTGGGTTTGGTGGGTGGGATTTCCAGCACTATTCCTCACCTCGCCAGTACGAGGTTGATCGATATGAGACTCAGATCGCCTCACCACAGTCATTTTCAAATATCGTTCAAGATTTTGAACAACAGTGTAACATTCGGTGAGAGTCTCAACGGGGTGAGAGACTAATTCTTGTCGCAAGTCAAACCTCAATCCAGTGCGAAATCTGGATAGAGTGACATGAGGGTCTTCAGACACTTTGGCTCTCATTATCTATTCTTCGAATTTGCCAATATAATCTGCTACCGGCATATTACCTTGGCGTAGATTTTGTCATTAATCGAGGAGACGATGGTAGTATGAGGAAAGAACGTATTTCTCTGAAAGCGCTCCTTCATGTCCTCCCAACGGGTACTGGGAGCATAACCCACATTCATTTTGATACGCTCAATATTGACCCAAAAGAGTTGGGCTTGGCCAATGAGTTTTCATCTGAGTGAGCCTGACACATCGCATATCGCTCATGCTAAACCACTCAAAGTGCTGGTCCATGTCGGATAACCAATCAAGGAAGAGTTTAGGATCTAAGCTTCCATCAAAGGTTGGGAACTCAACTCAGACGTTTTTAAGGAGTTTTCCATTCGGGTCGTGGTCATTTTCGTGATGATCCATCCTATGACTCTTGTTCCGATCATGTTGGTAACCATTGCGTTCAAAATGTGGACCATCACGTTCAAGATGTTGCTCAATGCATTTGTCATCCCTATCTAACTGATTGACTTGATCTAGCAATCTCCCATTGGAAATCTCAAGGTTTCTTTGGGCTTGCTCCATCTCCATGGCAGCCATTCGATCATTGATTGCTTTCAATTCTGCTCTCATGTTGTTAAGAACATCGCTAATCCCATTCATGTCCAAGGTGATCACAGCTACTAATACGGGTTCTAAATGGGCATGCAAATATGAACCACAATGAAAGAGGATTTTTATCGAACACTAGATGTGCATACTTTGACAAGAACTGAAATAAGATGCAATGAAAATTAAAATGCAATGAAATTAAATGTCACACAAATATGTCCTAACTTAAAACTTAAGCTTTGATATCAAAATTAATGCGGGACAAGACCCTAAACTACGCGAATGTTTATGAAGTGATGATTTGCCGAAATTAAACTAAATTAATTAAACAATAAACCTGAAAATAATACGGATATCTTAGGGTTTCGTAATTTTTCATTGGAGAATCACGCTTTATTCGAGTAGGGTCCGGTCCATGTGCTATATCCGTTAGCCTTGCGGTGCAGATCGATCTTAGAGGTAAAACTCTAGCTTTTCATATTAGGGCGTCGCTCATGATTCAATGATGAAATCGTGAGTGTTCTAAGGGTTCTGATTCGGGTTGGTTTAACGGCTCGGATGAAATCTGGGGCTTGAATCTGATCGATTCGAGGACTTAGATGGGATCTAGGGTTTATGAATTTCGGGGTATTTGAAGGTTGGATGGCTGAATTTAGGATTTATGAGATAGGTTTGATTCAATGGCTCTGATGAATGCTAGGGTTTATGATTTTTTGGTTGAATCTAGGTTGTTTGATGATTGATACGCAAGCAAAAGAGAAAATCAAAGAGTCACTCTTTATGGAGGCTCATCTCAAGCACACAAGCAAAAACTCTTTTTCATTAATAAAAAAACTCCTCACAATGTTTATTTAAAGACCTTATATAAGAGGGTCTTAAAACAAAACCCTCAAACAAAAATAAACAAAAAAAGAAAGACAAGTTTGCCCCTTAAAACTCTAATTCTAATTCTAACAGATCTCATTCTCGCGAAAATCGATCGATCGACGAAAGGTCTCGACCGATCGAGTAGTATTTATATATAATTATATGGTCTTTGGTCACAATTCAATTGATCGATCGAAAGTGGTACTCAATTGATCGACTTATATATATATATATATATATATATATATATGTTGCCAGAATTAAATCTCTTACCGACCGTAGTCGATCAATCGATTCTAGGTGTCGATTGATCAACTGTGTATTGTTCCGACACGCTAATTATGATATTTTATGCCTGGTTCTGATTTCCGTTCCGTTTCTTCTGACACCAATACACCCGAAATGGTCTATATTCGATGTCTACAATGTCAGCGTCCCCATCAAGATAAATGCTATTTTTTCCTTTATACACACTAATCATTGAATTGGTCATTTAAAAAAAATCCAAAAATGAACAGGCAATGCCAACAAGGATTTTGCATATCCAGTAGTCCAACCAACAAGAGTGTGAAACTTATTAAAAAGGCTTTTACCCCAGCAATTTTGTCAAACGCTTCTTTTCAAGTGTTTTGGAGGCCCTGACATTTGTGGAAGTTAGCTTTTGAAGGGATTTATAAGACAAAAGGCTGTTCAAAAGCTCTACAATATGTGGAAGTTAGTTTCTAATGATATGCCTGTGATTTCAAGATCCATTATGTAAAAGATTGAGATGAAAAATGATCTTTATTGTCTAATTGCAAGCAGTCAATGATTATCCGTGTAGGTGTCTTCAAAGATTTGATAGGTGCAAATAGAGATATCGCAAGTTAAATATGCATCTAAGAGGATGGGCCCGTGTTGGGTCCTGTTTAACCTATATGGAATAAGGGTATACAAGAGATTTGCACAGACTACAGTTGTAGTCATATGTATATATATATATATATATATATATATATATATATATATATATAGTTGGGTAGATTGATAGGTAGAGAGGCTCTCGGGGTTGTGCGTAGATGATCCATGCATTTGAATCAGGTGGGCTCCAGTGACACTTATCTAAGGAATCGGATGTCATGATAACTTTCTCAAGGATGATCAAGTCCATCTAAAAAAGGTAGGTCTATTGTTAAAATATAGTCAAAGGTAAAAAATATCAATGCAGTGAGGACTCTAAAACGGGTGTTGTTTTAGAGGTCATATGTCTTGCGGCACGTGATTTAGTGTATCTACTGAAGAGCCAAAGTCAAAGGCTCCAGATATGAGCAAAAGTGAGAGATTAAATAAAGAAAGCACATGGGCAGCTCCTTTGGTTATTATCCATTTATGAAATTTGATTTAAGGGGACCGGCATGTGACACCTTGGATAAGGATCCTCACCAGTAAAGTGGCTACACTTTTCTGTTTGAAACTATAAAATGGTTACTTTGACTTTTTTATTGATGTGAAGGACAAAATTGAGGGGGAGACATGGATTTTTTATTTGAGTACCACTCTTTGCACCTATCAAGTTACTTATTGAGGGCGCCGATGCTGAAAAATTATTGAATGAGGAAATTGATTTTCATCCCAATCTTTCTCATGATGCTCATGATGGGTCTTTAGACCATGGGCGTATCATCAGACGGTCCAAAAAGGTGACCCTAAAATCACGTTTGAGTGTGATGCGTGCCAATTGATTTTTTGTCATTTTTTTAGGATCTGTGTCATGTCAGATAAAAATTTGACTGTTTGATAGTACTGCCATGGTCTCAAGATCAAATTGTTTGAAACATTGAAATGAAAACGGATCTCCACCGTCTGATTCGAAATAGATAAAAATTTTTAGCATAGGTGCCCTAAGTAATTCGGGAGGCGTTAGTAGAGCTACCATTTTTATTTTTGGTTTTTTTCAGAGAAGTGTTAGGGTCACACCTTTTCTTGTTACATCTGCATCACTTGAGTAAAGCACAGACCCTTGATTGACTATGGAGATAGTTCTTCGTTCTAATCTTTCTCACAATGAATCTTGATATGATATCATTGGTCCACTATCAAGCAGTCAGATGTTGATTTCACATGGCACACATCTCAAAAAGTGAATGTGAGCACAATGTATCATCAAACATGATTCACATTCACGTTTTGGGATGTGTGTCATGTGGAATCAACATCTGACAATCTAATGGTTGGCCTATGATCTGAAGATCTATTGTCTGAAAGATTGGGACAAAAAATTGACCACTATCAGGCAATCAATGATTTTTTTGCATTACCTAGGGTAACAACTCTCTGTCCCATTTTTTTTATTTGTTTATTTTTGAGAGAGAGGTTTGACTTTAGACTTTATCATCTTCTTCAATAGATAACTATCCAAACTTTTTACATCATGTGAAGCCAGGAGAGGCATATTTTTTACGTCCCCTTTTCCCAAGTGGTTGGAGATTAGATGAACTTCGCTTAGTCTAAAAATATCAGCTCATCTATACCATCCGATGTAGACACTTATAGACCTCAAGTTTGTTGAGTTTAGTCCCACATCATACAATCATAGTCTTGTATCTTCTCTAATGTAAGATCTTGGGCCTCTTCACTCATTGCCAATTAGTTTTGAGTTGGATGTCTAAATTTATCTATATTAAAGTGCTTAGATAGAATGGTTCAAATCCTCCCAACAGTCCCTTCCTTTCGGCTAATATTAATTCACATGATATCCTCCCACTTATGACTTAGAATAATAAAACCCTATCATATGACATAAAAAGTAAATTTTTGAACAAATTTTTTTTTTTCATTAAAAAAAAAAATGCAAGGATCAGGAGTTGAGACTCACGAGAAGCTCGGAAAAGAAGAATACTTTGAACAATTTATCTATTGATATAGGTGAGACTTTATTAAACAAATAAAATAAAATAAAATGGTAAAGCGTGTAAAAAGGGATTTTGATCTTTCATTTCATGTGGCCCTCCACTAGGAATTGAGAAAGATGATATAAGTTTTCTGAACTTTAATAACACATGTACGTTAAATTTTCTAGAATTGATATATGGAAAAATAAGGTCAAGAGCCAAGGCTATGTTGGAATTTTCATTTTCCTTTTAATCCATAAGAAAGCAAGAGTCTTATGTATTTGCCTATATTTTGAAACTGAGTTGGTATCTGGTGTACTGGTTAACTGTGCTGAGTCAGTCAAAAGCTGACTTTCACCTGTTTTGAGGTCTCTAAATCCCTTTAGTTTTTCAAAGGGTTGACGAGTTTCACTGGTGTAGGATTCACTCCTTCGCGAAGTACCAACTCCATCAAAATAGCTGTAATTTCTGTCTCTTGAATAAATTTAAGTATTTTTTCTACTCTAGAGTTTATATACGTTTCGCGTCTCGAGATTGAGCAAAATGATAATTATATCACATCTCGCCTTGAGTTCGTATCGGATGTCATATTTGTTCACAATTGAAAGTGCATCAATTGTCACTTTTGCAAATGTAGCATTACTTTGACTCATTATATGCACCATTTTTATATAATCTTACGTTGTATCTAATCTATGTGATGACCCATGAACGACTATTATGTTTTGTCTAAATTCAAGTAACTCTAATATTTACAATTGTTCTTATTCTTTAATGGCTAATTTTGAAGCTCATCCATAGGATGGTTTGCAGCCTTTTATCGGTGTGATTTTTTTATTGAGAAAAAGTTTATCAATGGACAACCACTTGGGTTATTTAGATTGACCATAAATATATGCCACATGGCATAACAGTGAAGTATGCTTTTATAGTGGAGGTTCATTTAAAAACCGTATTGACCCTAATTGTTAGGTCTTGGATTTCCGAAATTTAAAATCATGGGTGTATGAATCAAGAATCAAAATATTGTGGTTTCATTTCGGTTTGAGGGCTGACCAAAATCAGAATTTTGACCGAAATTTTGTAAGTTGGCTGAAATATCGCCCGAAAATTTGCATTTCATACACTATAAACTCCTAAATTTTACATTTTATAATCGTTTCGGTGCAGACCAAAATTGAGCCGAAATCTGATCAAGCTGCTTTCATAGTAAACAGTAAACTGGGAACAGGAGAAATGGGCTGAGATCCCTTCTCTTCCAGAATTGAAACAAGCACTGTGACTTTAAGAAAAGGACTCGTCAACAATGAGCCAACTTCTTATCAGCCGTGTATTTTTTTAATTTAAAGATGTACACGGAACTTTATCGTTTCTAAGTTCTGTGTGAATGTTACAAACTCCACTCACAGCACAGCCCACAAAAGACATGGCTCATTTTCTGCAATGAGCCTTAGAATCATTATAGAGTGGACGGTTCTTATATTGTACACGTGGCATTATTGTGTCATAAATTGCCACTTGGCTTTTTTATAATCATATGATACGGTCTCCTTAAGGTGTTTCTTGATTTTTATTAAAAAAACTCAAATTCTTGAACACTGAAATTCTTAATAGATTATTAGCCAAGACTTAGATTTTTGGCTTTTGTTATATGTGTTTTTAAGTTATTCAGATTCGTGACTTTTCTTATAAAAAATAAAAATATTTTATTTTTAAATTCCTCTTAGAAAATCCTTAGAATTTATTCAATGGGTGATTATGTTATGACTATAGAAATGTTATCTAATCATCAATTTATATACTGTAGTTAGATTTATCTCAAAGTCTACGGACAATTAATTAAAATGGAATTAAATATATTTGACGGAGTCTTTTTTCAAATTTGATGTAATGACTATTACTTTTAAAATGGGTCATTAATATCCAATCGAAAAATTAGTCAATTTATCGTACAACATCCGGACATCATTAAATGGGCGCAAATAGAGGTTCCCAAAAATGATTCATGTTCATTTTTTGGGAAGTGTGCTTCGTGGAATCAATATGTGATCGTGTGATGGTAAGACCATACTCTCAAGATCTATTTTGTGGGTAATTGGGACCAGAAAAAGATTTCCATCATTTGATTTAAAGCAATCAATCATTTTTTCTTTTGTTTAAGTGGGGTTACAGTAACAAAAATTAGTTTGGCAGTAATACTATTAAAAAAATATTGCAACTTAAAGTCAAACTTATCTGGAAAAAAGCGGGCGAATTTGTTACCTATGCTAAATACCAGAGATAGATTTGTTACAACTTATTAATATTGACTGAAAATATAAATATTTCTCGCACTGTCTAATTTTTCAAGGGAGAGTAGGTATAGTGTCTCTCCTTATCTCTACTAGAAGTCAACGTACACAACCTAAATTCTCTAACCATTACCGTCAATAGTAAAGTAAACGATATCAGATTCATTTATATATATCTCTAATATGAATGGTTTACAGGACAATCTTTCCTCCTTCATCATCCATACAACAACCAGTAAGAGGAATTGCTGATTACAAAAAAGCCAAAACCACACCCTAACCCTAATTCTTATCCCGCCCATCGTAGTTTAGAGTTTCGGATTTTCTCTTTAGTTTTGTTTTATTTATTATTATTTTTTTGGGTGAATCTCTTCTTGCTTTGGTTTGAAATTTTAATTTCAGGGAGCATCAGGTTTGACTTTGCGACTGTTGGGTGAAGGGAGTGATAGGGTGTTCCACATAAGAGAGTATACATCTACAAGGTCTGATTTTAAACTTTTCCAACCAAAAATCTCAGACTAAGGCCTACCGTTTCACTGGAAAAACCTCAGAAAATGAGTGGGGCCCACTGCTCCCCCGAACGGTTGATTCGTTGGTTCACGCAGAAAAGCTCAGAGATTCCTTTTAATAGGCTGTAACCGTGGCCGCCACTTGGTTTTTAATCAAAGGGAAATTTATTTGATCGGCCCTGTCAGATACGCCTTTTACGTCAGAAGCTCTATAGTTTCACCTTTACCTAAACCGACCAGCTCCAAGCCTAGCCGACCCTTAGGTTAGCAAAATGCCCAAATTACCCCATTTCTTTAACGCACAAAAATATCATCTTCCTCATTTTAATCTGGTACAGTTTTTAAAAGTCAGAGGTGGCGAAGGTGACAACGTCTTCTCCTTAGTCCAAATTATTCCGATCTGCTATTTGGATCGACCCAAATACACTTTTTTCGTCAAAGATTGTAGCAGATTAGAATGAGGAAGGAGAGGATGCACCTATATAATTTAAAATTTTAAATATTTACGTTTTTTTATGTTTACGCGATGTGAAACGAGATCTATGTTGTTTGATTTGAAGGCTATAATATAAAATCGATAGTTCTAAAGATAGATATGAGAAAAAGTCGATATCGACTCTGTACATAGTCGGTACCGATCATTTTAAGAGTCGTTATCGACTCTGTAAGTCGATGGCGACTCTGTACAGAATCGTCATCGATTACATAAAAAAAATTTTAATTAATTTTTTTTTTTTTATATATAATCGATGACGACCCAGTACAGAGTCGTCATCGATTACATAATTTTTTTTTTTTATATATAATTGATGGTGACTCTGTATAGAGTCGATGATGACTTTGTACAGAGTCGATATCGCATTTTTCTCATGTTTATTTTTGGAACTATCGATTTTATATTGTAGCATTCAAATCAGACAACATAGATCTCGTTTCACATCGCGTAAATATAGAAAAATATAAATATTTAAAATTTTAAATTATATAGGTGTATCTCTTCTTCCTTATTCTAATCTGCTACCGTCTCTGACGAAAAAGGTGTATCTGGGTCGATCAAAATAGCAAATCGAAATAGTTTGGATTAAGGAGAAGATGCCGTCACCTTCGTCACCTCTAACTTTTAAAAATTATACCAGATTAAAATGAGGAAGAAGATAATGTTTTTGTGCGTTAAAGAAAGGGGGTAATTTGGACTTTTTGCTATCCTTAGGATCGGTTAGGCTCCCAACTGGTCGATTTGGGTAAAGGTAAAAATATAGTCTTTGACGTAAAAGCTGTATCTTACAGGGCCAGTCAGGTAAATTTTTCTTAATCAAATGATGTGAACGCAATGACTGGTCACCTGACCGTTGAGCGACTTACCTAAAATTAGTTCTTAAAAATGAGGTTAGGGTATAGCTGATGGATTTGAATCGGGCCAACGTCACCCAACCCTTTTATTGAAACCTTCAATCCATATCTAACCCAATTAGCGAAAAATGGGGTTGGGTAGCTGGATTTGTATCAAGAAACCAAAATGTAAACTTGATCTAGTTAATAAACGGGTAAGACTTTTAGCCCAACCCGACAATAAAAATTTGAACTTAAACCTGACCCATTGCAGGTTGGGTTGCTGGACCCAACCTGTCCGTACCATATGAAGCAGCAATTTATTTCTGCCTCTATTATCATGCACTTCGTTTCACGGTAAATCATTTCTTATAATGAGTCCAAAGGAGGAACCAATGCTCTCTCTCATACACCGACATAATGGCTCCAAACCGCAGCATAAATAGTGCTTGTTTGGAGGAGTTAGACAAGTGGGTTGTTCCTCCGGATCAAAACAAGACATTTGATTTTATAGCCATCTATAAAGGGTTCTGTCGTCCATTTCTCAAATGGACAACTGTGAGCATCTTCTAAGATCCTAGGTAGAGTTTTACGTGATACTCGGAACACTTGTTTGATGCCACATAGAGTAAATTGTTTAGATCATTTAAATAAATAAAAAATTTAAAACTTATCTTTATCATATATGTCTTTTGCAATAAAATTTGGGCCTCCTCTATGATCCTACATAGAGTTTTATGTGACTCATAACACTTGTTTGATGCCACATAGATCACAAGTAATTTGTTTAGATCATTTAAATAAATAAATAAACTTATCTTTATCATATATTTTTTTCGCAATAAAATTTGGGCTGTTAAAACTAGTCGAAGTTTGACTTAGTTTGTGCTTTAAAAATATTTTTTTGAATTTTTTTTAACTTGATCTAAACAATAGACCCGTAACCCACCTGCCACTCAAAATGTTTTTGAATGTGATATATATATATATATATATATATATATATAAATGATCTTCCACCATTAAAATGTTACTTTTTATCTTGCACCATTGATGTGTGATTTATCATTGTGCCTTGTGACTCATATTTATTATCAATCAAAATTGCCCAAGTGAGAATCCATCGTTATAACATATTCCATCTAAAAGATCATGCTTATAAGTGGATGTAAACCATCCGATGGAACTTTAATATCAACCAACAAAATTAAGAACAATTGTAGATATTAGAGTGCAAATATTGGATGGTTCAAATCTCCCAAAAAATGTGATTTTTTTACCTGTTGCCCTTCAATTGATGATATATCAGTTAGATGGTATGACTTTGCAAGATCATAAGCCAATAAATAGTATAAGATCGTTTAAACAACATTTGGTGCTTAAAGGCAAGCAGGAGAGTTGGTCCCTTAAAACTATGCATTCTAATGAACGATTCATACTTGCGCTTGAACTAGTTGGACTCCATGTGGCACTCATCTGAAGAGTCGGGTGCCATGGCAAGTTGTTGAAGTTGATCAGGTTCATAAAAAATATTAAAAAATAAAAATTACTTATCTGCAGTTTAAATGTTGTTCAAAGGTGTAAAATTTCAATGCACCGAGCTCATGCAATAGAACACTTAGAAGATGGGGGTAACTTGTGATAATAAACTATTTCAATAGTTGATCATAGTGATAAATTTACATTTGTGGTCAATAAAAGGATCTTATCACACCTCAATCAATGAAAATAGGGTGCTAAAGCTTTTACACAAGATTTGTACCGTGACACATTATTAAAAAGTGAGACTTTGATTGAAATTTGTGTCAGGCGAAACACTATCTAAGCCGTTCGATTTGGAGACTGTGATGTAGAAGTCAATAAGGCAAAGAATTGGGATGAAACATGATCTCTCACATTTGTTTTGTCAAAGTCACCAATTGAATTAGATGATAACCTTTGACTGTATTGAATCGAATGATAGAGATGCATTTCGTTCCAATTTTTGGCCTGTGAGATTGTGTTCCATCACGGTCTTCACATTAAACGGCTCTCAAGGTGTTCTATGAGACACAAATCTCAAAAGTACGGAAGTTTGTATTTTTTTAACCATGAGTACAATACAAAGCTCCTGTGCAAGTTTTTGCTCCGATTTAACAAATACAAGAAAAGAAAGACAGAGTAGAGATAAAAATTAAGGGAGCTAAAACAGGCACACGAACTTGTAATGTGGCACATGGTTAAAGAGAGTGACCCTGTCATTTGTACTATATAGAATATCATCTAAGTCATTTGATTTGAAAATCATAATGTAAAGATCTTTGGGGCAAAAAATTGACATATAATCTCTATAATTTTTTATTGGTTAGAGTTTACCATTATGTAAATCATATATAGGGCTTTCAAGGGTCGGGCCGGCCCGAATTTTGGCCAGCATTCAGCTCGAAAAAAGTGATACTTTTTATCAAGCAAACTCGGCTCGACATTCGGACCGAGCTAAACATGTTGCTATCTGGGTCAATCCGGGCCAAACTTGGGTATATATATATATATATATATATATATATATATATATATATATTCTTTTATAGTTATAAAAAAATTTCTTTTTAATTAAATAAAATTTACTTAAATGTCATGAGATTAATTGTTGTCCGTTATAAACATTGTACAATTGTTGTCCTTTCAAGCAATCGTTGTTCGTTATAAGCATTGTGCAATAGACCAAAATAAAATATTTGAATAAAATTATGTATCTGAATCTCTATAATATTAATATAATTATTTAATTAAGTTTTTAATCTTCTTCAAACTTTTATTAGAAAAAGCAATTCAACCCTAATCAAATTTTATTAGAAAAATATAGCCGAAAAAAATCCCCAAAAAATGCCCAAGTCTAGTCCTGCCCGACAAGGGCTGAGCTTGAGCTGAGTACATCACACCTCGGATTAGAGTTGGGCTGAAAATTTTGAGAACCTAGCCTCGATAGGTTAGAGCCGGGTGAAACCCGAGCCCGATCTTAATCCGGCCCATTGAGAGCCCTAATCATATCCACATTGCGCTGATGCACACATCTTAAAGGTGACCCGAGTGCCAACTACCAAGAGCATTGGCGCACCAAGTCAAGTACTGGTGGGGTCAAATAAGGTAGGCTAAAAGGAGTGCACTGGCCCTTACTAGCCATTAAAAGTTGCATGGTAAGCAAGTATTGGTAAGGAGATCAAAACTGCTTTGAAAATATAATGCTGGAAAATAGTGACATTTAGAAATATATCAATATTTGACTTTTGCATCAAACAATTATTTTTATTAATTTTTTAAATATAAAATTGATCTAGATAATGCATTCAAACTCCACTTAACACTAAAATAATATTTTGAGTGCCATGTGAAATTCTAAATGTATCATTAGAGTATTCTCAACTTACCCAATTGGGATACCCAACCCTTTTCACACACACACACACACACATATATATATATATATATATATATATATATATATCAAGTCAGAGTAAATCATTTTTAATTATAATTTTTTTTTGGAGGGAAAAAGACATGATTCTGTAATTCACTAATTCTAAAGGAATCCTCTCAATAAAGGGAGCATACCACTTGAGTTAATGCCTATTTATGTGATTTGCTGACGTTTTAATGATTTAAAACCTACAAACATTTTAACATGGTTAGATCAATGGTGATTATAAAATTTTTTATTCTTATACTAAAAAGGGAGCCATTACTTGTACTTGAAAAGTTAGCCTATACACGGAAGTTAAAGAAAGACTTGATATTTTAGAAAAATGTGATATGTCAAAACACAATCTAAGTCATCCGATGTAAAATTCATAATCCATAGATTTTTAGTGGATAAGATTAGAGTAGAATATAATATTTATTATATGATCTATTATAATTTTTGACTGTATTTAATCACATGATAAATATTATATTTCTTACTATTTTTTGTATTTAATATCTAAAAAATATGGCCTTCAAATCGAAGGATTTAGATAATTTTTTCATATAACACATATTGCCTAAGTTAGTAAGTTTTTATTTTAAATTTGGTTAAAGGGACAAGTTTTCGAATGCAAGTAGGGACTCTACTAAAAATCCTTAGAAGAGTAAATCCTACGTGATGGATGTCACGTGGCACCTTAAATACGGCTTTGGACCCGCGTTGGGACTCTGGAAACATTTCTTCCTCCTCCTTTGATATGTGCGCTGCGCACGTATTACCCCTTCAGGATTTACTTATTAATCTTTGGCTTTCGCATATTTGTGGTCCACAGCAAGCGACAGCAACTCTACATGAAAACACAGCGACCGCACTTCTCTCTCTCTCTTTCAGTTCTCTTTAGACTGGTAAATGGAGAAGAAAAGAAGAGAAGTGATGGGAAGAGCTTTTCTCTCTTCTTTTTAACTTATAATACGCAAAGGTAGAATCCTGCTCTCCTTTCTTCTTTGATTCTTCATGCATCTTTTTTAATATATACTACTTTTTAGTGTTTTTACAACCAATCATGGGCTTCTTCTATTTCTCATGCATCTCAAAACTCTTTTTTTTTTTTTTTTTTAATTGAGAAAAAAATAGAGTTTTGACTTGGGCTTCCTTGGCATTTTGGTTTAAACTTTTAATTAATTTATTTTGATCTTTCTTTAGGTGGCTGCTCTAGCATTGTATCTGTTTCTTTATATTTCTATAGATTAGAGATGGGTAAATTTTCTGTGGTTGAAATGAAAATTTTCTAATAAAATTTTACAACTTTGATGGGCTTTTACTTATTTGAATATTTGTGTTGACCCATGTTGATTTTGATGGTTTTTTATTTGTTATATGGGTATTTGAGAATTTATAGGGGCCTGAGAAAGGATGTGTAACCAGCTATGATTTGCACTTCTGATGATCTGTTGGAATGGAGAGATTTTCCTAAAGGTCTCAGAGTTCTTCTCCTAGATGAAGACTCCCACTCTGCTACAGAAATCAAATCAAAACTAGAAAAAATGGACTATATTGGTATATTTCTTAATTTCTCTTATTTTTTTTGTTTTATTTTTTTACTTTGCAAAAAAAGGTTCTTTTCTAAAAGTTTGGACTGTAAGAATTTTATTTTCTGAATTAGAAATTTGGTTTGATGTTTCTGTCTCACCTAACCTGTATGATCTCTGTTGGTGCTGATAATCACCTGTGGACTCTGTTAGTCCAAAAAAAAATGGACCATTGATTGATCACCCATTGTCACTTTTTTTTTATCGGTAAAGATCGCCCAGTCACTTGATCATTGAGGGAATGCTGCGAGGCTAATGATCGCTTTGAGCCATGTCTTTCTCCTGATCATCATGGTCCATGATTTTCATCATCGGATCCTTGTGCACTATTGTGTTTTTCCATACATCAAGTGTGTCCATCAACCCCATTATATAGACGGTGCGGATTTGCCCATTAATGCTCAAGGAGAAACGTCCCTCATTAGTCACGTAACGAATGGTGATTAATCCTATTCTATTGATGAGGCATCATGGCCACATGTGCCAACAGACTTATCTTTAGGTGTTCCCTTGGCTATATATAGTTCTTCTTTGATTCTTTGTTGGTGGGTTTTTATTTTTTATATTTTTTTGGACATTAATCATCTGCAGCTTAACTGATTTTGATATTTCTGCAGTTCTATGTTTCAACTAACTTTGGATGGAAATCTCATAGTTGTAATTCTCAAGAAATCAAATATTGGGTTAGAATTACGGAATTGGAGATTGCTAGATAAAATTAGAAACAGAAATCCGAAAATGATCAATTGGGCAAGAGAAATTGAACTCGAGGCACGTTGTCGCTATCTTTAAAATGCTATTCGCTCCCTACTCGAGTAAAATCTCAAGTTTGCAAAAGGGTTCCAACGAGATGTTTCCAGGATATTTCGAGCCCAATCTCTTGGATGCGATCCGTTACTTTGCAACAGTAGAGGATCGCCCTAGAAAACTCAATCCGATGAAGTACCGACTAAAAGGAGAAAACAAGTTCTCAAACCTATATGCAAGGAATTCGATTGATTTCAGAGTGTGTAAATCTGTGTCCTAAGGCCTCCTTATATAAAATTTTCAATATGACTGTTGGACCAACAGCCATATTTTGGATGGCTCAGATCTTTCAAAGATCTCAACCACTTCATCTAACGGCTGTATGAAAGGTTGCACATTTTCGAATTCAAATTCGAATAGTTGCACACCTTTATAAGCGGTTATGAAACGGTTAGGTCCAACGGTTAACATTTGACCAATCCGTTTGACCCAATAGAATTGATTTGCCCACTGATTCCTTGCAACGATGCGCACGTGCGAACACACGCGCGCTCGAACTCGGCGGCTCGCCGCTAGGCACGCTATTCTCTTCTTATTGTCAAACAATAATAGAAGATGAAAGGTTCTATATATAGCATGGACCACTTTGACATTTACCGACTATTTATTTGCATATAAAAGTTGAGAACATCTATTGCCTTGAAAAACCAACCCACAAAACTAAGAAATGAAATGAAGGTTTATTTTCTTTAAAATTAATTAAAATATTTATTATATAATAAATAAATATAACAAACATTAATATGAAAATTTGACAATTTAGTTAACCTATTTTTATGAAAATTTATAGCAATTTTGGGTAAGTTAGTATTAAATGTGGCAGCTACCTACCAGTTTTCAAATTTAATGGTGAAATAAAGTTGAAATTTGACCACAGTACTGGAGATTCTTTTTCCATCAAAGGTAGGAAGGACTCACTTTCCTTCAATAATAGTGATATATTATTTTTGGATTGAATTTGAAGATACCTACTTTAGTAAAGAGCTCTGATCGTATAATGCAATTCGATGGTATAAGATTTAAAATCTTGGATGATACCGATCACTGCCAGTCTACTGGAACTACCGGCTGGTATTTTGTGGTACACAATAGTAATTTCAAATTTTTAATAAGAAAAAGGAATATATATATATATATATATATATATATATATATATATATATATATGATACAACAGTATACTAGTAAATCTCGGAAATACTGGAAAATACCAGCTGGTATTTCGGGGTTTTCTGAGATTTTCAAAATATTGGGCTATTTATACCCGATATCTTCCTTTATACCACCGTGGCTCGGTCTCGTACTGGCATATACCAGCCCAAAAATCAGTCAGTCAATGTCCATCCGATCATTTGCCTAAGAAGATCAATATATTTATTGGAAGATACTTTATCAAAGAGATGGCTGATCATGCTATATTGGACATTAAAAGTTGAGATATGTTTATGCAGAGCTTTTTATTTTTTATTTATTTTTATTTAACTACTTTGATCCTTATGCAATTGCTTCTCTCTAAATAACAAAAATCCTTGTGATATCCAAATCTAGTCTTCATGGATGTTCTGAATCATTTCCACAATTTAGTCCTTTTCTTTATGCTCATTATTTGCTGTAATGGCATATACAGTTTTGATGTTTTGCAATGAGGATGATGCATTAGCAGCAATCTCAAACAGAGACCAGAACTTTCATGTTGCTGTTGTTGAGGTAATGATTTTTCGGAATTATAACATAAGCTCTGGATTATTTGGACTTCACACACACACACACACACACACACACACACACACATATATATATATATATATATATATATATATATATATATATATATATATGTATGTGGGTGTTGGACCTTGGTGTGATGGCAAGCATTGTCTGGCCAATGCGATCGGTTGCGGGTTCGAGTCCAGGAATCAGCCTCTCCAAAATGGGGGTAAGGCTGCCTACCATCTACCTCACCCAGACCTCTCTGGAAGCGAGAGCCTTGTGCACTGGGTACAACCTTTATATATATATATATATATATATATATATATATATATATATGGGGTGTGTGTGTGTGCTTGGCACTTGACCAAGTGAATCAGTTTGAATGAGGACTGAGTGCCCAATTTATAATTGAGATTTTCAAAACTCATAATTCTGTAATTGCAGGTCAGCACTGGTAACAGCAATGGGGGTTTTAGATTTCTTGAGACAGCTAAAGATTTGCCCACCATCAGTAAGTGGGTGATTCTCATTGGCATCTGAATTAGCCACAAATATAACTATTTTTATTCTCTAAAACGTAATGTAGTATCCTAGTTCTTAATGGTAAAGGAAATAAATGAAAACTTTTATAAGATGCCATTATTAAAGTTAGATTATATTTTATGGAAAATTATAAACGTAGGACAGATTTGTTGAGGACAAAGTGCAGGCGGCTGATGTGGCGCGATGTGACTGGATGCACCGACCTGCATTAATTGAGCCCCACCACACTTACAGCCAATTGTATCGCGCCACATCAACCTCCTGCACTTTGTCAGCAAAAAATCTGTCCTCCATATAACACTGTCTGTATTTTATTATTACCTTTTATATTATCTTTTTCAATTTATGTGTTTTTCTTCGTTGCAGTGATTTCAAACATCCATTGCCTTAGCACCACAATGAAGTGCATAGCGGTGAGTTTTATCATTTGGGTCTCTTTTAAGATGCACATAAATGTACCTGTACGCATGTACATAGTCACCAAATTCTCTGAATTTTTTGAAAACTTCGTGAATAATCGCAAATTTGAGGTTCTGTGAATTATTCCCAAATTATTCGTGATTTAAATTCACGAATAATTCACGAATAATTCATGATTTTTTCATTTGTTTTACCCTTTCTAATTTTATTTGTTTTATTTATTTATTCTCTCCAATTTTCCCAGAATATTATCCCGAACTTGCCAGGTTTTTTTGTATTTAACCTTGCCGAATTATTACTGAACCCCGACTTGGTGACTATGCGCATGTACGTATAAGGTTACAGACCCGAGTGCCAGCAGCTTTTGTCCAAATGATCAAGCCTCGGGAGCCACACTGCTATTTATGACCATGTAAATCAGTGAAAGTTTACTTTAGACTTTTCACTGATTTGGAGATTAAAGCCCCACCCAGCTGTGTCCTTTTTACTTGGTGTGTGGTTCAAAATTGAATCCAGACAATTGATACTATGAGACACTGGGGAATGTATATGGTAAATAGATGTATTTTGTGCTGTTTGGATTAAGAAACGGTGGACCATTTGTTAATCCACTGCGGGTTAACAACATCTATATGGAATGAGTTTCAAAGGAAGTGGAATATGCTTGGCTGCATTCCGAAGGACTGTAGCACTGTGTTGGTGGAATTTTCCAGCACATCTATGTCAGATTCGTCCTTTGTTACTGAGATTAGACTCTTGCCATTGGCCGTCTATGTCAAAATTTGGAGGGAAAGAAACAGCCGTATCTTTGAAGGAAAGGCTAAAAGTGGTAGCGCAATCTTTGATGAGATCTATAGCACCATAAATCTCTGGATCTCTGCTTTGGATAGGGGCTCTTAGTTCTGTTTTTCTCCTTCAGAAGAGCTTTTGTTGGGTCTGGGGTTGTGTTCCTATGATTCCTGTTTTGTGAGTCCTGGTCCTAACCATGGGTCAAAATCTCGGGTTACCGATACGTATCGTCTGAGCTCCAAAACGATACGTATCGGACGATACGTATCGGTATCTGCCATACAACTGAACGATACGGTACATTGAATGTACCGTATCGTTCAGCTCCGATACCGATACGTATCGTCCGATACGTATCGGTATCGGACGAAATTTTGATCCATGGTCCTAACCTTTAGGGCTAGTTTTTTTTTTTTGGTGTGTGTTTTGTTGTAGTTCTGTATTTTCATTTCTCTTAATGAAAATATAACCTTACCTTTTAAAATAAAATAAAAATTATCAGCGCAATAACCAAGGCTGTTGGTTTGAGCAGGTTGTATACCTTATACTAAGTCTTTATGTATATATGTTTTTGAAGGTTTATTTGTATGTCTTTGGTGGTTCTCATCAAAGTGTGAATTTTATAAACTTTTTCAGCTTGGCGCGGCAGAGTTCCTTCAAAAACCTTTGTCCGAAGACAAACTAAAAAACATATGGCAGCATGTGGTTCATAAGGTATGTTATTCAGTTAAAATTAAGGAGTCTTATTTTAATGTTTAATCAGATGATTTTAAGCAGTGTTACCTAGGTACTTCTACTTTTGGGAATTTTGCCGTGCGACACTTCGTGGCACTTGGGCAGTCCTCAACACGACACAGTACACACACTTCTAAAAGAGTGTAGGAAAAAATACTACTTAATACTATCAAAGTGTGCCTTGTTTCAACACGGTAAAAAAGAGTTGTCATTTTAGGAAAAATGCGTAAAGTTAGTAAAAAGGCTTGGGGTGCTTCAAAACTATTTATATAATATATGATGTTAGAAAATTATAAGTAAAATACTTGACTCTTTGAAAACCAATGGCATGTATAAAAGCTAAATTCATGACATACGTTATGCATATATTTCATCTTTTTATCAGTAGGGTTTTCCATTAGCTCTCAAGGATTCTCTTCAATTTTATTTTACTATATATATTTAAATTATTTAATATTTTTATTTTTTTAAGGAAAATTTTCTAAAATTGTCGTGCCAGATACTTATAACACCTTGACACTTACCCACGTGCCACATGTCCAGGTAACACTGATTGTAAGTCAAGTTTTCTTTCTATTCATATATAATTGTATTTTGATGTGAAAAATTATGTGTTCATTCAACCTGAACAGGCCTTCAATCCCAAGGACAGTGTCCTCTCTAAATCATTGAAGCCTGTCAAAGAAACTGTAACATCTATGCTTCAGCTTCAATTAGAAACAGCAGCAGCAGATGATCAAAGTCGATCTGTAACCGAACTCAATGCACACGCTAATGAATGCGTCCACGAGCAATCATTGACTAGTGATAAGTTTTCAGCCCCTTCGACCCCCCAATTGGAACAAGGAGGGAGATTATTGGATGATGGGGATTGCCACGATCAAGCTAACTGCTCAACCGAGAAAGACAGTGGAGAGCATGATGGAGGGCCAACAGAATTAAGGTCAAAATCTGTCGAAAATGCTTGCAATGATTCAGTTGCTGTGATAAATTTTAAGGTAGATTCACCATCAAGACCGGGAGAAGCCGCAATTGAAGAAGAGGTGGATTCAGTCTGTTGGTCTAAATCAGATGAATTTAACGCTACGAAGGAAGGCATTATGTATTCCAATTCTCAAAATGGAGACAATGTAGACTCCAGCGGCGAGGATGGATACCAAAAGAATGCATATGTTCCTTCGGATTCATGTGGTTCAAGAGCTAAAAGAAGGAAGATGAAGGTATTTTAGCTTACGCACGATACCAATTGGGGCGCTTTCCAATATTTGTTCTTTTCTCACTTTTGAAGTCCTTTCCTTTATTTATAGGGAGCCATTACTTGTACACGAGAAGTTGGCCTTTGCACATAGTTCAAAAAAGAAGACTTAGAATTTTGGGGACCTGAAAACACCATCTAAGCCGTCTGATTTGAAAGCCATGATTTAAAGATCATAGGTGAAAAACATTGGCATGAAACTCGAGCTCTCTAAGAAGATTCGATGCAGTCAAAGGCTATTATCTGAATCAATAATTGACTGCATTAAGTCATATGATAGAGATCATGTTTTATACCAATCTTTTGCAAAAAAATGATCTCTAGATTATGGCCTTCAACTCAGACGGCTTAGATGGTGTTTTTACATGATACAAGTCTCCACAGTACCTAGTCTTTCATTTAGATTGTTCAAGGGCCAACTTCTTGTGTGCAAGTAATGGCTCCCTTATTTATATTTTGGCAAATTCGGAGGGTTTGCATGTAAAATATATGTACATGATCTTTTGTTTGGATTTGTTTGTATTTTTTGTGTCAGGTGGATTGGACACCAGATCTGCATAGACGATTCGTGCAGGCAGTTGAGCAACTAGGAATCGATCAAGCCATCCCTTCCAAAATATTGGAGTTGATGAAAGTGGAGGGCTTGACACGGCATAATGTGGCAAGCCACTTGCAGGTTATTCTTGTAAAATTATTTTACAAATGTGTTCTCTCTATTTTTGGGGGTAGGTAAGTTGGGTTCGAACCTGCGACCTTGAGGTTGCTATATTGTCAATCTTCCATTGTGCTATAGGGCCAAGCCCTAATTGCATCAGATGGGCGCCAAGTGGTTAATACCATACCGCAAGGACTAAAACTTCTTATTTCAGAGGGAGAATCCATCAAGCTTGATCAAACATTAACAAGTAATCCCGATGTCGGTGGATTTGGTCGGTAGTGTTGGATATAACGATATGTGGTGAGAGATGTATGTATGTTTGAGTTGTGTGTTAGTGCTTTGTAGGTGACTTTTTGTCTTCTAGTTGCTGTTCTATATAAAGAGATAGTGACTGTTGGGTAAACATGCCTCCCCTCTCCCTCTCTTCTTCTCTTCTTTCTCTCTTCCTACTTATCTCCGGCTCAGGGGGCGGAGGTGGAAAGACGCTTTGAAGAAAGGGAGATTTGGGAAGCGATCAAGTTTAGCGTCAGGGATAAATCTTCGGGTCCGGACGGTTTTACTATGGAGTTCTTCAGGGTCTTCTGGGATTTGCTCAAGAATGATTTGTTGGAGTTCTTTGTGGAGTTTCATGCTAGAGGTTTTTTGGGTCGGAGCCTTAGTTCGACTTTTATTTCCCTCATTCCGAAGTCAGAGGGAGCGGAGGATATTAAAGATTTCTGTCCCATCAATCTTCTAAATTGCCTTTACAAAATTCTCGCCAAGGTGTTAGCGAATTGAATCAAACCCCTTATGGGTACGATCATATCTGCTAACCAAGGAGCTTTTGTCCACGGTAGGGTGCTTATTGATATGGTGGTTGTGGCACATGAAGTCGTGCATAATGCTCATCATGATAGAGTTCCCGCGGTGGTTTGGAAAGGGGATATGGAGAAGGCGTACGATTGGGTCAGCTGGGTTTGCTTGGATTATATGTTGAAGCGGTTTGGGTTTGGAGAGATTTGGAGGGGGTGGATTAAAGTGTGTGTTTCCTCGACCTGATTTTCGGTTCTGGTTAATGGCTCACCTGCTGGCTATTTTAAGAGCTCGAGAGGTTTGAGGCAGGGAGATCCCTTGTCACCCATGCTGTTTACGATGGTCGGGGAAGTGCTAGGGGGTCTTTTATCGCAAGCTAGGCGGAGGAACTTGATCTCCGAAATTTCGGTGGGGGGTCAAGGTCAGGTGGTTACCCATTTCCAGTATGCTGATGATACAATGCTTTTCTGTAGGGCTGACCTGACTGAGATTCAGTCAATGTCGGATGTGTTGGTAATTTTTGAAGCAGTTTCGGGCCAACGGGTCAATCTTCTTAAGTTCTCAGTGATTGGGATTGGGGTCGAGGCTCGACTGCTGTCTCGATTAGCTACAATGGTGATTGTGCCCCTCAGCGATTGCCAATTAGCTATTTGGGGCTTCCTCTTGGTATTGGCAAGCCTTCGACGGTGGATTGGGATCCGGTGATTCAAAGATGTCAGGCTCGGATGGCCTCCTGGAAAGGTAAGTTGTTGAGCAGTGGTGGTAGGTTGACCCTTGTTAAGTCGATTTTGGCGAGTCTGTCGGTTTTTTTGTCTCTTGATGTTTAAATGTCCGAAATCAGTTACTGACAAGCTCGAGCGTATTTGGAGGAATTTTCTTTGGGAAGGGTCAGGGCTCGAGAAGAGATACCACCTTGTTAACTGGGGCATTTGTCAACTGCCTAAAGAGGCGGGAGGGCTGGGCACCTGCAATCTTCATTTGGTCAATAAAGCCATGATGGGCAAATGTATATGGAGAGTTGGGTTAGAGGAAGAAAATAATAGTTTGTTGGATCAAGTGTTGTCTCATAAGTATGGCTGAAGTTGCGAGGAATGGACTATTTGGACGAACGACATCAGAAATGCTTCGGTTTGGTGGAAGGGAGTTTGTTTGGTTTGGCCGAATTTTGTGAGAGGGATCCACTTCAGTTGGGGCGATGGATCTTGCATCCGGTTTTGGGTGGATCCCTGGATTAGTGGCAGCCTTTTGCTTGCCAATTTCCCTAGCATTTATAGGATTGCGGATTCCCCTATGTGTTTGGTGGATGAGGTCTCATTGGATCAAGAGGGGCAGACAGTGTGGAATATTGCTACGTGGCGGGTCCTTAAGGATGAAGAGGTGCTTCTGTTCCTTTGGTTGCCAGAATGTGTGAATAGTGCTCGAAGGAATTTGCTAAGGTGTGATGTTAGATGTTGGCGCCATAATGCTAATGGTAGGTTTTCGGCTCGTTCTTTCTACTAGATGGTGTCCCTGAGGCCTCTTGTTAAAGTGGAGTAGGCAGCGATCTGGAGAGCTCCGGTGCCCTCCAAAGTTAAATTCTTCATGTGGACGGTGCTGAGGGGAAGGGTTTTGACCGTTGATCAGCTTCTGGTGTGAGGCAAGGTCATGACAAATAGGTGTGTCATGTGTCTGCAATCGGAAGAGACGGCTTCCCATCTCTTCCTTCGGTGCTGGGTAGCGGAGGAGATATGGGCAGTTATCTTGAGATCCTTTGGTATGGCTTGGGTTTGTTCTAGTGATATTCCTCCTCATTTTGTTTCCTGGTTTGGGGCCCACTTGGAGGGCCAGTTGTTGGCTTTTTTTGTCGGTGGGCTTCTTTGCAGTCTTTTGGAGCATTTGGCTAGAGAGGAATGCTAGGATTTTCCGTAGGAGGTGTCGCCCGGTGGGTTTGATTTTGAAGGGTATCCTGGATTTGATGTGCGAGTGGGTTAGGCTTGACAAGCTTGGGACTGGGGACCTCCCGGAGCTGTTTGACTTTGGCTAATCTTGTTCTTTCTCTCCCTCCCCCGTAGTCTAGGTGGAGGGTTTTCTATTTTCTCCTTTTAGTATTTTCCTTTTTGGCTTAGTGCTTGGTCCCTGTTTTGGTCTGGCTTTTTGTATCTTTCCAGCTTCTCGTTGGTTTTTAATATATTTGCCTTTATCGATAAAAAAAAAAAAGGTTTAGTTTCTATTTTGCAAGTTGGTATCAGAGCCCAGGTTGGGCTATATTATTAGTTTTAAGTCATTTTCATTTTCCAGCAACTTCATTTCAACCTTGTTCCATCAGTCACTTCTTCAGCAACAACATCACTGTTCATTATTTCAGCCTTGAGATGCCCACCATGTGTTTGGTGAAATGACTGAGTGGGATATCAGATGGATTTTATGTCATGTTTTTGTGGAAGATGGTTGTTGAAGCTTAGTGTGATTATGGCAACTGGGTATGATGTATTTTTATGGGCTTATGTGAGTGAACACCTCTTATCCTTTGTGTTCCTTGTTGGCATTGATGTCAAAGACTGTGTACTTCATGTGAAAGTGTTTGAAGCCCTCAATTCAGTTTTTCCAATATCAATGGCTTGATTTACAAAGACTTTTGTGACCTATTTGCAGAGGATTGAGGGTTATGTGCTGATTTACTGCCATTTGAGCATTGTTTGGGTTTATTTTTTGCTATTTATGACATGCTAAATGCAATTTAAAGCTGGTGCTTCCACCTATTGTATCTAGAGTGCCGTGTACTCAAATCCAAGCCTATTTTCTGCCGAGATTTTTTGTAGCTGCCTGCTCCTAGTTGATTTGCTCTATTGAGATCTGTAAAGACCATTGATACTATTGCCTCGAAATCCGTATTATTACTGATTTGAAATCTGCATGACTGTGAGATACACGAAGACCACCGTTGATGCCGTCTCGAAATCTCTGATGCTGCCTACTCAAGTTGATGCCATTGCCTTGAGATTAATGGAGATGTTCCTCGAAATCTGTTTACTGCACACACTACCATTAGATGCTGCTATCTCTCTCTAACTCTTCACCCCCTTTATTCCATCTCTTATATATGTATGTATGGTGTTTTTATTATACTCTTTTGCTGCCTGTTGTCCCTCCTTACTTGATGATGAGTGGTTTTTGCTGCTGTGATATGCAGTCCTTCAATGTGGATGTTTTTCCTACATTTTTTATTGATTAGTGGATGTATTTCCCACTCTTTTTTTTTTTTTTTACCTTTTGGTCTTTCAATTTGCCCTGTCAGTGTAAGGGGCAGATGGTCCAGGGGCTCTTTTTAATCATTGGCAGGTTGAGCATCGAGGATGCTCAACTTGAGGGGAAGTGTTGGATATAATGATATGTGGTGAGAGATGTATGTATGTGTGAGTTGTGTGTTAGTGCTTTGTATGGTACATAATGTGAGAGTAGGTGGCTAGGAATTATTCCACATCGTGTAGTGTCTTTTTGTCTTCTAGTTGCTGCTCAATATGAAGAGCTAATGACCTACAGCTCTAATTATCAAGTGAAGCAAGATGTAGCCTGTTGGGTAAACATGTCTCCTCTCTCTCTCTCTCTCTCTCTCTCTCCTTTATCTCTTTCATTCTTTATATAGTATAATAGTTTAGGTTTAGTTTCTATTTTGCAAGTGGTATTACTTCAAGATCCATTATGTGTCCAAGATCTTTTGTTCTTCTTGGCATCTTTTATTTTGGCACAAATTTTTTTGGTTCTTAAAAAGAAACAGCTTGAGAAGGTATTGTCCGAAATGAATTTTTAGATTCACGGATTCATCAACGCCATGTTGGTAAAAAGAGCCGAATTCTTGTTGATCGATGCAATTATAAAAATAGAAAAAATCCTTGTTCCATTTATTTGGGGTTGTTTTTGTGAGTCCTATTTCTCCATTCATTTCTATTTAGTGCTAGACTATGTGGCTAACAATCTTTCATGTCTCTTTCTATTACGTCACTCGAAGTTTTTATAGTCTTTCACTTTTTACTCATGTTATTCCTTGAAATATGTTTTCTTTTGGCCAACAGACTTTTGAAAATTTGCATTCTATCGTAATATTACATTTTTGTATATAACTCTTTCCTTTGGACTCACAAACCACCTTTTTAGCATCATCAACATTTCTTCATCACCTTTTAGCAAACTACTAAATAAATTGCTAGTTATATCCAAATTATTTGGATCCACACTCTCAGTTCCACATGGTTCAATAGGTTTTCACTGAATTTTATTATTTTTCTCCGTTGGAGTTCCACCGCCTTATTCTTTGGTAGTCTTTTGCTTTTTCTAATTGATTTTCTCTTGATACAAATATCCAAAATCACTAACTTATGTTAGTTGTTTGACTATCTCTCTCTCTCTCTCTCTCTGGTAACCTTACCATCCTTGCAGATTGCCTACTCCCTTTGTTTAAACAAAAAATAACAAAAAGATGTTCTCTTCTCAAAATATGTATGCTATGAAGGAATCAAGTATCGTTCGATACCAATATATATATTGTATTTTAAAATTTTTTGTACATATTGGATGATATGTATCTTTATCGGCCAATACCAAGACCGATACCCGAGTTGATTCCTTGTTTGCTATTGCAAGATTAAATGCAAAATGAAGGATAACTTTCCCAATAACATTTCTTTCCTGAAACTATGTCCTCCAGGCATCCTTCCATTTCTTGCTTCCTATCCTCACGCTACCATTTCTTTCAACTAAGTTCTTAGCCTTGTGAAGGGTGTCTCCTAATGGATTACAGATTTTGCCAATCTCCAAGGATATCTTTTCTAATCTTCCACCCAACGAGTAACATTAATAACATATCCCCGTCAATAATAGTCGGTATGGATGATAAGAATTTCAGCGCTTTCAAACTTTCTAATAGTCCTCTTGCCTCTGCCTCAATAGAGTTTGCCCACTCGCCCTTCTAATACTTATCTGTTAAGTGCCAAACTTCCTTTCAAACACTTGTTCAAACCTGCTTGTGGGGCATAAATACTTATGACATTAGAGATTTCCTTATCCAAAACACTGTAAATCTATCACGCTTAACCCTTGTGTTGTTTTTTCTTGTGCTTATTGTGGGTAAATTAGGAAAGCATCCACTACCTACCTAAATGGCCATAGATACTAAGGATTTGTTGAGATGCTAGTGTTGCACGAAATTCTTTTGTAAATTCCAATCTCAGACTCGTCACAAGCACAACTTCTTACTTAAACCGAAGCAGGGAACATATACATTATCATTATTATTGTCATCATCATAGCCTAATCCCATCTATTTGAGGTAGGCTATGTGAGTCCTATTTCTGCACTTAGATTATGTTCAGCGCTAAGGTCTCTGTAACTTCACAATCCTTCATGTAAGCTAGGATTGAATACGTGACCTAAGGTTGCGTCACAATGCACCTTCATGAGGAGCTAGAAGCCCAACCCCCTGAATTATCTTTTTACAAGAATTAGATGAGATTCTACTGATGGGCCACAAGAGATTTTTTTCTTTTCCTTGAAAATTAAAATTCGTCTCGGGTTGGGCCTATAGGTCAACTGGAAGGTTGGCAATATTTGCAACCTTGAGGCTGCAGGTTGAAATTGAATTGCAGCTTACCCATAAAAAAAAATCCGCATATGGTGCAACATAAGCAGGATTTGGGCCCTCTAAGAGCAGAATATATATGCTTTTTACGACTCTGTATCTTATATTATGAAAAAAAATTAGCAAAAATGCAAAGATAATAATTAGATGTACAAAGTTATCAGGCATATGACTCTTTGCTATTGTGCAGAAGTATCGGATGCATAGAAGACACACTGGGCTAAATGGAGACAATAGATGGCAGCAACAGAGAGACCCCATGCATAGGGGCTATATGCCTAGACCGATCATGGCTTACCCCCATTTTCAATCCAATTACAGCCTTCCAACCAATCATATTTATCCGGTGTGGGGCCATCCCAGCTGTCACCCCTCTGGAGTTCAGGTTTGGAGCCACACCAGCTATCCTATGTGGCAGCCTCCTGAAAGGTGGCTTTGGAATACTTATCCCGGGGTAATTTGCAAATGTAACTTCCATATTTGACACATATAATTATATATATCAAATACTAGAGATTTTGCTTCTATCATATAGATCAATTGACAATCTCATAGATTGGCTTCTTTACCTAAAATTATTTAATGGGGACTTCTGTGGCCTTCCCCTGTGAGGGTGTTTAGTGGATATGGTCTGCAAGTATGTGCGCTATCTTGTGCATGAAGGTTCAAAATCTCAGTTGTCTGATACACATCGGTCATCGGCCATATCTAAAACCGATACATATCGAACTATCAGTTTTAGACAAGACATTGCATGTAACAGCTGATACATACCAATATATATGTGCCGATACATTCAATGTATCAACCTTGTGACCTCCGAAACTGATACGTATCGGTTTCATTCAGAATTTTGAGCCATGGTGTGCATGCAGTGTTGGAAGTTATATAAAATTATATTGTATGTTTCAGATGCATGCTGATGCATGGGGTTGTCCTGCAGTGCCACCCCAAGACCCATCTTATATTGTTCCTCAGGTGAGGATGCAATTCTGAAGATTTTTTATACATGCATCTCTATTTTTGTATAATCTAATGCTAAGATTTTCTTTTTCTTCAATAATCCAGATTGCATCGGGATGTCATGGCTTCAATGTGATTGGAGATAGTAGCACTGAGGTGTCCAAATTTTCCTTTGATCCTCATTTAGTAAACTTGTGATATTTAAGTCATTACTAGTAACCACTTGTTACCTGGTTTTCTAGTTTATAATTATAAAAAATTAAGAAGTTTATCTAATTTATAGAGGAAGAATAGCATAATTCAGTGCCTATGTAGTGAAATATGTGTAGCCGATCAAATGGATTGTGAAGGCGAAGTAAGGAGTACTATAATGTCCTTAATAATGCTGTCATTCCTCTAATTTAAATTTCTTTAATTATTTTATTAACACGGATGCCCTTGAGTCTTATCTGAATAGCTTATGCTCTCTCTCTCTCGACTCTGGTCACCAAGATCAATAAATAAGAGCTTTTCACCGGCAAACTTTGAGGCCGCGTGATACCAATAGGCACATACTTTTACAATCCACTTCGTCCAAGTGGTTGGATGTCTGTGTACTTAGCCTAGAAATCATACCATCAATGGATCCATACACCAGTCCAAGCACTTCAATACGGATCCTACGTTAAACATTGACAAGGGTCTATATTAAAGAGCCTGGACTCGCTCCCCTCCCCTCCCCGCTAGGTTAGCATTAGTTCACATAGTTGTTCTGCCACTTGGACAACTTGGATTGGTGAAAGATGTGTACCAGACATAGAGGAGTGTACCTTTGAACAATTTATCTGTTAATGCGGGTGAGGCCACTAACCCTTCATTCGGTCGTTGCAGGCAGAAGAGGAAGTGATCGATGAGGTGGTGAAGGAGGCCATAAGCAAGCCATGGCTGCCGCTGCCCTTGGGCCTTAAACCACCTTCAGTGGAAAGCGTTGTAAAGGAACTCCAAAAAAAGGGAATTTGCAACATCCCACCCCACAGAACTAGAACCGACGACAGTGGCTACATGCCTTTCACGAAAGAAGAATAATCGCGGAGTTGAAAATGACATAAAGGGACAGGCACTTTGGAAAAATGTCAATAAAGGACACTCAACTAGGCAGTCCTTGGAGGAGCGATCGTCTAGGCAAGCCACACCACCCACACCACCGAAGACCTACTCTCACACTTTTGCCTTTTTTGCCAGCTTAGTTTGTGCAGAGAGGCAGACAACAACGGGTGTAAGGGGGTAGGTCATTTGATTCTGTTGATCGTATGGCTGAACTTCATCCACTTGGCTCGGATCTGGGTGTTTTCACTGGCCTTTATGAAAGAAAAGTGGGGATGGATTTCGTTGCTTTGTATATAGACTCGAGAGATTGTGAAATGGAATCAGGGATTGGCTGGCGCTGTTTGCATTTATGAATTGAATTTTAGGGGGCGGTCTCTTCAGCGTATATTGATGTGAAGTAAATTTTACGAGTAATATTTTTTAAAATATTACTGTTAATACTTTATTTTGCATGTGTAAAATGTGTATTTGTTCGCCATGTAAAATGTACATTTCATGAACTTTTCATTTTACAATGAAGAGAATGGATTGCGTAATAATTTAGAAGTGTTGTACATAATCTAAATTTTATAACCATTGTATATTTCATGCGTGATTGTAGAATTTTACGAGGATAGAGGCTCGTATGTAAAAAGATTACGCAGCATACTACAGTAGCAATTACTGAAGGATTTGCGGCGAGAAAAAACTGTCACAACCCCCTCTGTTAATGTCCTCCCTTGCACTTGTAGCAAGAGTTGAGAAACTACAACACATGGATAGTATAAGGCTATGATGATGTGGAGGAGGAAGATTTTCTGACCTTCAAACATGTACCTTTAAAGAGTAGGAGCTAAAACTTGCACACATGATTAAAAAGAACGTTATTTTAGGGATTTGTGCCTGTGGAAAATCATGCTAGCCGATTGATTTGAAGAACATGATATAAAGATTTTTAAGGCCAAAGATTGGCACAAAACGCAATCTCTATCATTTGATTTAATACAATCAAAGCCCATCATATGATTCATTGGTTGAGTGTTATAGATGATAGAGATCATGTTCCGTGCCAATTTTTTGCCTCAATCATCTTTACGCCAACACGCGCTTATGATCAAATCAGACGGCTTAGGTGGTGTTCCATACGGTACAAATCGCGTGCACATCCTAGCTCCTTATAAAAAAAATACTTCCTTAAATGTGTACGATGGTAAATTGGATTGAACCTCGAAGGCGCGCTATTGTGTACTTCCAGTTAATCAAGGGCGCAACCCCCAACTCTCATGGAATAAAAAATTGACGGTTTGATGATTTTTTTCTGTGATCTCTAGATCATTTGCATGAAAGATTGGAACGAAAAATGATCTCCATTATCCGATTCAAAAAGGTTACTTATTTTCTTCTTTAAGTAATGCGGGATATTTAGGCTGCATATGGGATAGCTCTTTGGTAGCCTCTGCCACAGTACAGTTTACCTGCATTAGTTGGTTCCCATTCTCTTTTTTAACTCTCTACAAAGAAGGATTTATCTGCTCTTACAACAACCTCCCTGCTCTCTACTAACTCTCTATTGGAGCAAATAAAATCTGCTCTGACAAAGAGTGAGTAGAGAGGAGGGTAGAACTACTGAATAGGTAAATCTTGCATAAAATTTTGCTATGCAAAGAGTTATAAAGGAGAAGGGATACCTGCTAAAGCAGGTAGCGGGATGTTAACAAAGGGGATGGGAACATACTTTAGCAGTTAAACTCTACTATGACAGGGGCTGGCAAAGAGCTATGCCATTCGCAGCCTTAGTATTTGGTGGGCGTTGTAGCAGCTCCCGCTCCTTCTTTTTTTAACTTAGTATAAGTTATAAGTCTGTTAATTGATAGGATCCTTTACTAACTAAACAAAGGATGAGAGTAAGATTTATAGCCGTTACAACTCGCGGGAATTTAAATTTCAAATTTCCTCTCTCATCAAACATAGGTTTTTCTTCTTGCTCTTCTTCCAACCTAAAGCATCTGAAGCAAATCCATGGCAAGTTGACCAGAAACGGCGAAATCCAAGACATTCTCACCGTCGGTAAGCTTGTGGCTGACGTTGCTGTGTCGAACCCTTTGAACCTCGGTTACGCCCGATCAATTTTCGATCGACTCGAATCTACACCTAACATCTTCATTTGGAATTCCATGATCAGGGGCTATGCACATAGCTCAAATCCCAAAGAGGCAATCTCCTTGTATTCTCAGCTGCTAGAGCAAGGTTTTATACCCAATAATTACACATTCCCCTTTGTTTTCAAGGCTTGTACCCAAATGATGGACATCAATCTAGGGTTAGCGATGCACGGGTCAGTAATCAAACGTGGGTTTGAAGATTCTGATGTTTTCATCCAAACTTCGTTGGTTAGTTTCTATGCGGTGTGCGGCTCTATCGACATTGCACGTCACGTATTTGATAGAAGTCCTAAAAGAGATGTCACCTCTTGGAATGCTCTTATCAAGGGCTATGTCTCAAACAGTAGGTACATGGATGCTATTCATGTCTTCAGGGTGATGCAAGATAGAGCTAATGTAAGGGCTGATGAGATCACCATGCTGGGTGTAGTTATAGCTTGCATGCATCTAGGGGCATTGGATATGGGTAGATGGATTCATGCTCATATTGACAGGAATCATGTGAAATTGGGTCTAAGCCTAGGGACTGCACTTGTTGATATGTATGCAAAGTGTGGGAGTATCGAAGATGCGGTTTGCCAATTCGAGGGAATGCCAGAGAGGGATGTGAGAACGTGGAGCGTGATGATTGGTGGGCTTGCTGTCCACGGGCTTGCAAAGGAGGCCCTTGATCTCTTTTTTGACATGCAAAGGGTTGGGATCAATCCGGACTCCGTGACCTTCACCAGTGTCCTATCTGCGTGTAGCCATGGAGGAATGGTTCAAGAGGGTTTGCAAATTCTAGATAGGATGAGTAAGGTGTATTTTGTCGAGCCCAAGATTGAGCATTATGGTTGCGTCATGGACCTTTTGGGTCGAGCCGGGCTTTTGGAGGATGCATTGGGTTTGATCGAGCGAATTCCATTGAAACCTGATGTTGTTCTTTGGGGTGCCCTTCTAGTGGCTTGTAGAGCTCATAAGAATTTTAAGATAGGGGAACTGGTAGCAAAGGAGATGCTTAAGTTAGATCCTTACCACGGCGGAGCTCATGTTTTCTTGTCCAATGTTTATGCTTCCTCTGGTGAGTGGGACCAAGTCGAACAAGTGAGGAATTCAATGAAGGAGCATAGGATTGCGAAGCCTCCTGGGTCTAGTTTGATTGAGATTGAAGGTTTTGTTCATGCATTTGTAGCCGGAGATCGATCACATTCTCAAACAAGTAGAATATACAAAAAGTTGGACGAGATCACGAGGCTTTTGAATATTGAGGGACATGCCCCTTCGACAAGGGGGGTTTCGTTTGATATAGACGAGGGAGATAAGGAGCTCTCTCTCTCTCAACATAGTGAGAAGTTGGCTATTGCTTTTGGATTGATCAACACGAGGCCGGGGACCGTCCTCCGCATTGTGAAGAACCTTAGGGTTTGCGAGGATTGTCATTCCTCTACAAAGTTGATATCGAAGGTGTATGATCGACTTATAATCATCAGGGATCGAAATCGTTTTCACCACTTTAAGGATGGATTTTGTTCTTGTAGGGATTATTGGTGAAGCAAATAAGGCTGTGGCATGCAAATGCACCTTAAAGTATTTACCCAAGTAAGGCTATAAAAATTGCATTGGAACAAAGCATTTCCTAGGCTTTTGACTGCAACATCAACATCAAGAGGTCATACAGAAGTCTTTTTAGTGTAGAAAGAGGTAAGAAGAAGAACAAGAAATACAGAACAGAGAAGAAAGATTGATTTCATTTCCTTCCTTTTTGGTAAAGGAGCCAGAGTCCTTTTTATAATACAATATAGAACATTCTCGATTTTGACAATATGCTTATGTGGGGTACCCTCCCTCTCTCTCTCTCAAGATGATGGGCATTCTTTGATCATCAGCTTGTATTGGAGATAAGCAAACTGAGGAAATGAAAGGCTTTGGTGAATGTATCAGCAATCTGATTGACAGAGGAGATGTGGAAACTTGAAGCTCATTGTTGACTACCTTTTCGCGGATGAAATGATAATCAACCTTAATATGCTTGGTGCCGGCGTGAAACACTGGATTTGAGGCCAAAGCTATCGCAGACATTGGTTCTCCACATATAGATTTGTTAATGTGGGCTTGTCCTTTTAATACTCTAAATGAACGGTAGATGATTCATGACAATGTTCACACGAGTACCGATAGGGAGCCATCTGATTGACTTGGACATAATTCAAGAGAAGAACCAGAATCATAATTTGAATAACTCAAGTAACCAAAAACATGGGAAGATCTCATTGAATTCCATAGATCTGTTCTTTGGAGGTGATTAGATTTGGCATTACAGAGGAGAGGGAAGTGAGAATTTAGCTACATCTTTGGGGTTGAGGGAGAGGTTCGATGTCAGTATTCTCATTTTTCAAGTTCGTTGCCGTCCAAGCAAAACTCGAATGCACTATGCATCAAGACAGGAAGCTCTTGCTCATTCATCCTTGAATCCAATATATATCTTTTCTTTGGAGGTGCTAAATTTTGCAATTGAGCAAATAAAATTCTACAACTTCGATTTTAAGGGTGTACTTTTGTGCATAGTGACAAATTTCGCCGAAATTCGGTGAAATTTCGTGAAATGGGGGTCAAACGAAATTTCGGCAATTTTTTTTTATTATATTAAATATATTTTTTGTATACTTTTAATTCGTGAAACTTTTTTGAAATTTTTCCGAAAGGTATCAAAATTAATCCGAAATGTACAGAACGGACCCCTCACTGAAAAGTTCCCAAAAACGAAATTTATCACTATGTTTTTGTGCCATTCTCTTGTTTTTTTTTTTTGGCATCCCTATGTCGAACTATGGTAGAAAAAATAATTTCTTGGTTAAATCCTTCTATAGTTTCCTTTGCTATAGGCCAGGTTGCAACGGACCCCACTCTCCCGACCATCATTTAAACACCAAAATGGTGGTTTAAGATGATGTGATCTGTACCGTCAAAGTCACACATCATCGATTGAAGTTCAACTGGCCGAAAAATGTGTTTCAGGGAGATTTAAGCAATCCGATCTGTTAATTATGACATAAATGATTGTTTTTCGTTTCAATAGCTAATATTATAGTTTATCAATCAGATAATTTATAGGCATTACTTTAGGCCGAGATATGTTCTAGTGATGGATTGCCATTTGGATAATTTAAGTTGGTCACATATGTGTGCCACGTGGCATAATGATAAATACCATTCGAAGGGTTTTTCCCTTCCCTTTGAGTCCTTTCTCGGGTGGGTATGCTGGGTAGTTGCTCACTACCTTTCTCAAACACCTGCAGGCTTGCGCTCCTTACCTACCACTGCGATTTGGGTTCTACATCTTGACTTACTTTTTCAATGAATTTTTACTGATTTAAAAAAAAAAATTACATTTCAATGGTGTAAGATAAGAAAAATAAAAAATTAGGAAAAATTAATGATCTAAGATCATTTAAACACTATTTTTGGCATTTAAATGGCGGTAGGATCCATCATCCCATAATTAATATATACTTTTAAAACTATCTTATCTCTAGCGAATTATGTTCACATGGTAGTTAGGTATTGTAATGTGAACCCAAATTTTAAACACCGAACTAAGTAACTTTAGTTCGAAGGTAAGAAAGGCGAGCCATGACATTAGTATTCAATTCAGTAGAATTGGACAGTATCAAGTTGGAATTAATTGTTTTATGTTCTCTTTATTTTGTTAGATATTATTGTTGTATTTGTTTATATATATATATATATATATATATATATATATATATATATATATATGGGAAAAGGGAAATTGTGCTCGGGACTTAGAGATATTTTTACGCCAATTGATATGAGCGCGATACGTAGCGTCTTTTTTATGAAGTGATGGGTGGCATTGACACGTAGCGTCCTTTTTTTGAAGTGATAGATGGTATGAGAACCACTTTACTAACTAGGGTTACCTTTTTAAAATATTTTAATATCCTTTCAACTTGTCATTCTTGACTTTTTTAAAAGGCTCTTCTTTTCTCTATTTTTCTAAGAAAGTGTCAGACATATTTTTTTAGGTATATTTTAATAAAAAAATATGGCCTCCCAATAGCGATGTGCTAACACCTCGGCAGCGAAGCGTTGACACTCTGACGCCGAGGTGCCAATGCTTCGCAAAAAAAAAATGGAACATCGACACCTCGTTTTAAAGGTACCGGCGCTTCAATAAAAAAAAGAAAAATTTATTTTTTTATTTTTATCTAAGCGCTGACGCTCCTAAAACGAAGTGTCGTCAGCACTTCGATAAAAAAAAATTATTTTATATATATATATATATATATATATATATATATATATATATATATATATATATATATATTATCGAAGCGCCGACACCTCGATATAGAGGTATCGACTCCCCTAAAACGAAGCTCCGATGCCCCTAAAACAAGGTGCCGGGGTGTCGGCGCTTCGCTGCCGATATGCTAGTACTTCGCTAGCGGAAGACCATATTTTTTTATTAAAATATATCTAAAAAAGTATGTGACACTTTCTTAGAAAATTGAAAAAAAGAAAAAGACTTTAAAAAAGTCAAGAATGACGGCTGGAAGGGTATTAAAATATTTTAAAAGTATAACTCTAGTTAGTAGAGTGGTTCCCATACCACCCATCACTTCACAAAAAGGACGCTACATGACGCCCCTAAAACGAAGCTCCGATGCCTCTAAAACGAGGCGTCCGGGTGCCAGCGCCTCGTTTTTGGGGTGTCGGCGCTTCGTTGCCGATATGCTAGCGCTTTGCTAGCGAAAGATCACATTTTTTTATTAAAATATATCTAAAAAAGTATATGATACTTTCTTAAAAAATTGGAGAAAAGAAAAAGACTTTAAAATAGTCAAGAATGATGGCTGGAAGGATATTAGAATATTTTAAAAGTATAACTCTAGTTATTAGAGTGGTTTCCATACCACCCATCAATTTTACAAAAAGGACACTACATGTCGCGCCTATATCAATTGGCATACAGATATTTTTATGCTTGAGCACATATTGTCGAGCCTATATATATATATATATATGGAGCATCAAAATCATTTTCATGGAGCATCATGAGTTGATAGGGATGAAGTCCTCCCTGCCCAATTGGCTCTTTCAGCTGAGGTAACAGGATCACACCTATGTCAGTATGTCAAACAAAAGCATAGATTTTTTATATTTTATATTTTATTTTTTCATATTTTATGCGATTAAAGATCTGATAGGTCAAAGATTAAATCGAAAAAATATTTCCATTGTATGATTCGAAACAATCAAATCAGTAAAACAGTTGAGATTTACATGATAACTATTTATTTAAATGGAAGTTGATTGACATCTCAGCCGGTTATTGGGTTCTTCTTATGGATTGGCCAAAATCTTGCTCACCGTCAGTCGTCTTAGTGACAATGCGATGGAATGACACTTCTTTGGGGCGCGGTGGTTGTAGGCTTTGATTTTTTATAAAATGTGGGCAACATCGCATGACCTTGTCTATTCTTGTTTTGCTCTTCTCGTCTCTTGTACATGGTCTCAATGTCCTTTTCTGCAATAAGGGCTAACTCTATAACCTTTGCGTATGTTGTTGTCCTGAACAGGGAGATCATTTCTTTAATCATGAGTTTCAAGCCCCTCTCAAACTTCCGTGTCTTCATTAATTCCGTGGCTATATGCAACTGTGCAAAATGAGAGAGCTTGGTAAATTCGACCTCGTACTTGCGCACTGTCATCTGACCTTGTTCCAATGTCGTAAATTTCACCTCCATCTAATATCTGACTTGTCGAGGGAAGTACTGCTCATTAAACATCTCAACAAATTCTGCCCATGTCCATTGGGCATTTGGTATCACTTGCACCCTGGTCCTCTCAACGGATTTCCACCGAACATTTGCTTCTCTTTCTAATTGGAAAGAAGCCCAACTCACTTTCTCTTCCTTGGTGCACCTGACTCTTTGGAGAATCTTTTTCATCTGATTTAACCATTTCTCCACATTCAGCAGATCCGTCTGCCTATAGAAGCTAGGAGGCATCATCCTCCTGAACTCTTGAAAACCCGATAATTAATTTCTCTCCGCAAGTCCAACCAGGTTGAATCGGATTTCGAGTTCAACCATGTCTCCAGCCCTTGGCAATAAGAGAATTTTGACTGCATGTCATAAAAAATTAAAACAATAATGAAAGTCAAGACAAAGATTCTCCCATATCCAAGGGCTACAGATGTGGTTGAACTCGAAATCCGATTCAAACTGATTGGACCTGACCATTGCCCATTTAATGGAAAAAAGTTCATGTACCTAATCAGACCCATTTCAATCTAGATCCATCATCATGAGTTGATCAGCTGGCCTATGAAGATCATTTTTTCCTCACTATCAAAAGCTGATTTCCACGGATAAATTTAGCTGGTTTTCGAGATGAATTCAGTGATTAATGATCTTGTCACACGAGTCAAGGTGTGATTCGAGCTGTGAGCCGTCCATGTTGTAGTCAAACTTTGACTACAAACGATGTGAATGGTCTCACGACTCGAGTCACACGTCATTCAAATCATATGATCATTTCCCGATTAGAAATTACTGTTCCGGATAATTTAAAGGGTATTCATGTTTGCACATGTCCAGTTACCAAGGGCACTTGACCACTTTGAATCCGACGATGGAGATTATTTTTTGTCACAGCCTTACACACAAAGGATCTTGAGACCATAGGCGTATCATTGGACTATCACTTTTTTATTCCATGTGGCGCACATCCCCTAAAAAGTAACTTGAAAATATGTTTGAGCATGATGTGTTCCATATAATGTTCAGGTCACTGTTTAGGATGTGTGCCACATGGAATTAAAAACTAACCATATGATGATATACCCATGGTCTCAGTATCCATTGTAGAAGTTTGGGACAAAAAACGATCTCCATCATTGACTCAAATAGTCGGTCGTTTTCAGCATATCTGGCCATCAATTTTGTATTCCACGTTACACAAATCCCAAAAATACTCAAAAATAATGCTGGACATATCATGCTCAAACATGACTTTAGGATCACGTTTTGAGATATGTGCCACGTGAAAGGAAAAACTGATGGTCTCATTGTACGTCATGTCAAACTAAATTTTGTGGAAGATTGGGATGAAAATCGATCTTCATCGTCCGATTCAATGCAGATGACCCTCAGTATTTGGGTAGGCGCAAACAAAGGTACCCTGAAAGTATAGGGACTGACTCTCCTGACCGTTCATCTAAGCACTAAAATGGTGTTTAAATTATCATATACGGGGTATACCATCACTGGTGTAAGATTTGGGTAATTCACGCCGTCAAAGTTATAGATCACAGATTGAAAGGCACTAGGTCCAAAAATCACATTTTTAATATTTTTGAACCATCCGATCTTTGCACTTTACTACCAATTGATGTGCTTAGTTTTAATGGCTGATATTAAAGTTTGCCAATCGGACGGTTCACATACGTATGGGCATGATTTTTTGGCTAAAATATTTTCCATTGATGAATAGCCACTTGTGCAATTTAGATTGATCATAAATATACTCTCCAAGTCATAATAGTAAAGGACACTTTAATGATATGAGATCAAAATTTTAAATTTAATGGTAGAAGATCATTTAAAACACCTCTCCACAATTCTATGCTTTGTGTTTTTATTTTTTGGAAAATTTACCAGATCGACCTTGTCAGATACACCACTTTTCTCGTCAGAGACCCTATATTTTTACCTTTACCCAAACCGACCAGCTTTAAGCCAAGCCAGTTCCAGCTAGCAGGAAAAGTCTTAAATACCCCTTCTTACATTTTTATCGTTCTACATAGTTTAAAATTTAAAAATTTGCACTCTTTTATATTTACGCGATGTAAAGCAACATCTATGGCGTCGGATTTGAAGGTCACAATATAAAAATCGATAGTGCCGAAGATTGGCACGAAAAAAAGTGATGTTGCCTTTTTAAATTGTCGAAAACGACTGCCTAAGACAGTCGTTTACGACTGCATAGGCAGGTGAGATTTTTTTTAATTTTTTTTTATTTTGGTTAAAGAGGTGATATCGCTTGTTTTTTGTGGCAATCTTTAACACTATTAATCTTTATATTATGATCTTTAAATCAAACGTCTTAAATGTTGCTTCACATCGCATAAATATAAAAAAGTATAAAATTTTAAATTTTAAACTATGTAGGGCGATAAAAATATAAGAATGAGTATTTAAGACTTTTCGTTTTAGCTGAAACACTTGGCTTAAAGCTTATTTGGATAAAGGTTAAAATATCGGGTTTCCGACGGGGAAAGGTGTATCTGATTTTGTCGATCCATTAAATTTCCCTTATGTTTTGGGTTAATTATTGATTCTATGCCTTTTTAGCCACCACCATATTTTAAGCCATAGCCCAATAGTAGTAGGCTTAGGTAGCCAAAAGTCAATAAGAAATCTTAACCACCCTCATTTTATTATATTAAAAATCCCTTTTAGCATTTTTGATGGCCAAGTTTTTGTAGTGTGTTGGGAATAATATATTACATTAGCATAATTATTAGTATTTGCATGGCTTTATTAGGGTGATGCTTGTCTCTCTCTCTACTTTTTATGATTTATTTAGGCCCAATGGCAAATATCAGACCATTTAACCAATCACTTACATGGCGCGTTGCAAGCCAAGTGGGTCCCAGCAACACAGGTAGGGCCGGCTAGTTGCATCGCGCCATATAAGTTACTCTGCTCTTTGATGTCCAGTCATTATAATTTTTCAGTTATTTATGGGACAATGGCTCCTGTCACTTATAAGTGAATGTAAATCATTTGACCGGTGAACATTAATATCAATCATCAAAATTAAAAACAACCTTTGGTATTAGAGTATACAAATTTGATGATTCGAACCTCCCAAAAAGTGTAATTTTTTGGCCCATAACCCTTCAATTGATGATGTACCACTTTGAAGGCATGAATTTCTAAGAACATAAGCCAGAGAATGGTGAAAGATCGTTTAAAGACCATCTGGTGTTTAATGACGGTCAATCGAGTCGGTCCCTTTATTTATGGGACCAACTCTCCTGACAGTCATTTAATCACCAAAATGGTGTTTAAATGATCTTACACCATCAATGATAAAAGATGTGGGTAATCTGTACCGTCAAAGTGATGAATCATAAATTTAAGTGCAACAAGCCCAAAAATAGTGTTTTAAGGATATTTAAATCATTTGATTTTTTTACTATAATATCAATCATTTATTTTTAACTTTAATGACTAATATTAAAGTTCATCAATCGGATGGTTCATATCCACTTATCAACATGCTTTATTCGATTGAGACATATTCCAATGATAGATTACTACTTGGGCAATTCAGATTGATCATAGGCATGTGCCACATGGCATAATGATACGAGATAAAGAGTGATGTTTTAATGGTATGAGATTATTTAACACCGTTTGGTGTTTAAATGTCGGTCAGACTTATTATCCCTTTATTGTTTTTTTATTTTTTGCGGACTCAACATGGAGAGATAAAGTTGTGATGAAGACGATGATAAATTTGTAAAAGGTAAACTAAGATTGATGTATGACCTAAAAGTTGGGTTATTGTATGTCCCTCTAGATCATTGAAACGCCAGATGTTTTATTTTAAGTATCTCGGTTTGGCTGAAATCGGGTTTTTCTATGTGGATGCGAGTTTAGAACCGTAAACCTGAACCAACTTGGAAACCGGTCTGCCGAACTGGACTGAACTTGACCCAAACCGAAAAAACAAAAACCAAGTCCATATCGGTTCATTTCAGTTTTCGGTGGCTGAAATCGAAAGCTGGTCCAGCAGACAATTTCAATTTGATTTTGATTTCGGCTGAACCGAACTGAAAATCAAATCTTTCGATTTCAATTTGGTTAACGAATCTGCACCCTTAAGTACATACTAGAGTTACGTGCCCATTTTCAGGTCTACGAGAAATGTGGTGTTAAAACTAAAAAAATTAAAGTCAAACATGTTGTGATCCGGATGAATTTGGGCCTGGCTTGGGTTGAGTGTTCCAATACCTGGTCCAAATATATATATATATGTTCTTTTAAAGTTATAAAAAAAAATCTCTTCTAATTAGATATAATTTACTTAAATGTCCTTAGAGTAATCGTTGCCCGTTATAATCATTGTGCAACTGTTGTCCTGTTGTCTTTTAAAATCATTATGCAACAAATTATAATAAAATATTTGAATAAAAATATGTATCTGGGCCTCTATAATGTTAATATAATTATTTAATTAAATTTTTAACTTTATTCAAACTTTTATTAAAAAAAAACAGTCAAGCCCAACCAAAGTTTATTAGAAAAATAGCTCAAAAAAATAGAGCCCCAAAAAAATAGTCCAATAAAATTTTATTTAAAAAAAACAGTCGAAAAAAAATTAGGAAAAACGTTCAAACCCGGCCCGACTCGAGCTTGGATTGAATATATCGCAGCCCGAGTTAAAGTCAAGCTAAAAAATTGAGAATCCAACACGGGTAGATTAGAGCCGGGTTGAACCCCAACCCAACCCTAATCCCGCCCATTGAGAGCTTTAGTTGGCACTGCTCTCCTAAGTTCTAATCCTCAAAGTTGAATTAATGAAGCCCACTATATATATATATATATATATATATATATATATATATATATATATATATATATATATATATAATTATAATAAAGAGAATAATCTAAATTCTTAGCACCCTTACAACCAACTACTATCTTTTAGCGGAGTTCAAGAGTGGTGTGGCCATAACATTCCTGTTCAAGTTCTTTTCACGTGGTGTACAAGTAAGGCACAATCTACTTTTGGCTTTGGATGGGTTAGCCGTTTAGGGATCAGATAGGGCATATATAACATTTCCAAACGAAAGAAACAAAACTCGCAATATCAGTATTTGCAACCGAATATATGGTAACAACAATTAAAATTTTTTATCATGAGATGTTATGGAGAAATTCACAAACTAACTAATGATCTTACGATAAACGATTGAATAAGAACATAAAATAGAAGAAAATCAATCACAAATACACAAGAGATAATATTTATGTGATTCGATAATATTCTTACGTCCACAGAGAGCGATAATCCACTATATTGATAATCATACAAGAATACAAGAACACTCAAACGTTACTAAAGCTCTCCTCAAAACCTTTAGATAGGTTTTTCTAAGCTTTACAATGATATATCTCTCTTTCAAAGGCTCTCTAATTCGTCCATGAGCTTTCCCTTATATAAAAATACAAAATCCTACTTATAACCTAAGAGAAGCTGCTTAAATCCTGAAGTCCGCACGTAACTTGACGTTGCGGGTCGCTCGAGCGACAACCAAAGTCGTCCGACCGACTTACACTCACAAGTTTTACCTTTGAGCCATGCCCTGGTCGCTAGAGTGAGGTCAAAAATCACTTGAGCAATTTACACCCGAAAAATCGCTTTCGTTTAGTGCCCATCTCGAGCAGATTCGATTCCCACTCAAGCGACTATCCTAAAGTTAGAGCCTCAATTACAAATCTCCACTTGACTCTAAGCTTCACCATGTACTCTTTTTTACGATCATCATTATTCTCATATCACTGCTGCCACCAGTGCCCCGAGGGCACTCAAACCTTATGTATTGTTGTGTTGAACTTAACCCTGCACTATTTTTTGAACACAATACTCACAAAAGTCAACTTGGTTGCCTTTACACCTTTCAATAATCTCTGCTTGTTCAACTCTGTTATCCCTCTTTTCTGACATGTGTCCTAGATGCATGTACCATAACTATGTAGGGGACAAACCACTATCATTTGCGTAAATATTGCTGCTCCACCTGTCACTGTACTCCCTGATAAAAAGTAAAGGTTCCCAATCTTATTTGCTTTCATCACAACCAGAGATCCCTTTGTCACCTTCAAAACTTCACATTGAGCTGTAAACTTGAGTCCATTGGAGTTTAGTGTACAAAGCGATATGAGGTTCTTTTTTTGTTCCGAAGCATGGCATAGATCGGTCAATGTTCTCAAAACCCCATCATACATCTTTATTCTGATACTCCCATTTTCAACTATTTTACAGGCCATATTGTTACTCATCAAAACTGTTCCACTATCGACTTCTTTATAAGACGCGAATCAGTCCCTATTTGGACACATGTGGTAGGAGCACCCTAAATTAAGAAACCATGTATTCTGTGAATATTTATCTGAAATCACTGACGACATGTTTCCATCATCATCCGAAACTACTTCAGCTATACCAGTCTCATCAACGACCATTTTCTATTTCTTATCTTAGGCATTATCCTTCTTTGTTTGTAACTGTGGACAATGCCTTCTAACCCTTTTCGTGACACTTGTAGCATTCTATTGTCTTTTTATTTTTGAATTTAGATCTGGACTTTGTTCTATCCCTTTCGGATCTACGGTTCTTTGCTCTCCCTCTAACCAATAAGCTATCTGCTTGTGTATCACTATTCGAATATTTTTTCATCATATCGTTATAAAACAGTGCCTCTGTACTCGACTCCAATTCAATAATATCTTTCTCATAGAGCAGCGTAGTAACAAGGTGCTTATAGGAATCGGGGAGGGAAGACAAAAGTAATAATACTTTATTTTTATCCTTAACCTTTTCTCCAACATTTAATAATTTATATATTATTCTATTGAATTCATTAAGATGTTCGTTGAGAGAAGTATTTGCTTTCATGTGTAACTTGTACAGTTATTTCTTGAGATATAGACTACTCGTCAGAGATTTTATTATGTAGAGACTCTCTAATTTAACCCACAGCAAGGCCACTGAGTTATCCCGCATTACGTTGTATGTAATCTCCTTCGCTAGACATAGCTGAATTTACCATGCGCTTGGAGTTTGAATTCTTCCCAATCACCATCAGACATATTCGTCGACTTAACTGAAAGCCCTTTTAATGCCTTGTGCAGTCCTTGTTGAATCAAATTATCCCGAACTTGTACTTACCACAAGTCGAAATTGATCCCTCCATCGAATTTATCAACCTCAAACCTCGGGTTCGAAACCTTTATGGGCTTCGATGCCATCTCTGATCGTAGAATAGAGGTCTCTCTCTGATATCAATTCATTGCTTGAAAGCTCACAAACTAACCAACGATCTCATAATGAATGATCGAATAATAATGCAAAATAGAAGAAAATGAATTATAAATACATAAGAGACAATATTTACGTGGTTCGATAATATGCCTACATCTACGGGCAGCGATAATCCACTATATTGATGATCACACATGAATATAAGAACACTCAAGCTTCCCCAAAGCTCTTTTTAAAACCCTTAAATAAGTTTTCCTAAGCTTTACAATGATATATATATATATATATCTCAAAGGTACTTTGATTCGTCCATGAACTTTCCCTTATATAAAAATATCGAATCCTACTTCTAACCTAAGAAAAATTGTTCAAATCCCGAAGTCGGTATATTACTTGACGTTGCGGGTTGTCAGAGGTCGCTCAAGTGACAATCAAAGTCGCTCGACCGACTTACACTCATAAGTTTTACCTTTGAGTTGAGCCCCGATCGCTCGAGCGATTTACACTCGAAAAATCGCCTTCATTTAGTTCCCATCTCGCTTCAGCGGATTTGGTTCCCGCTCGAATGACCATCTTAAAGTGAGAGCCTCAATTAACATGAAAGTCATTGATTGTCTTGAATCGGACGATAGATATGTTCTTTTCTTCCCAATATTCCACACAATAGAGATTGGGATCATGGCCTGCCTGTCAAAAAGTCAAATTTTGATTCCATGCAGCACACTTCCCCAAAAGTAAACTGAGAACCCCTTCTCATGGTATGCCTATATTCACAATAACTTTTGGGGATGTGTACTAAGTGAAATCAACATCTGATCGGCTGAGAGGTGAAATATTTGAACCAAAACCAATCCTTATAATCTGATTCAAAGTAATCAACAGCTCTCACACAACAGACAAGGCCTCGAAAGTGGTCAGAAAATGCATTTTTGGGAGAAAAAGCTAAGAGTCGGCGTTAAGCCTTGTCTTTACTTAATCTCTTTTTAATTAAGCTAAAACTATTTAGCAAAACCAAAAATGTGGGAATTTCTGGTCGATGTCAGTTTCTTTGCCCACGCATTATATATTAGCCCTCTTCTACTCCTCAGCTAGATCACCCCCTCAACGTTTATGCCAAAGCTCGTTAGGTCACTCCCCACCCATTGCCCACCACCTCGTGGTCCAAACCACCAACCCTATGGCCTTTTGGCCTTATCGTTTTATCTCTGCTTCTGTGCGGTCCTCTCTGATGGTGACGCTCTATCTAACTTCTACCACTAAAGAAGTTCACTTAATTCTAAGGAACCTCCCCCTTCTCTCTCTCTCTCCCTCTCTCTACATGTTGATGACTTTTTCTTGATTCTTTATGCTTGTTTTTTTCCTAGAAAATGGAAATTGTACAATTTTTTTTGTTTTTTTCCTAGAAAATGGAAAATGTACAATTTTTTAGTTTTTTTTTCTTTTCCATTTTCTTATAATCGATGAATCTAGTTTTACATCCTGCACTTTTGGTATCTTATGATGTTATTTGTGGATACTCTTCCTTTTTTTCGCTTAAATTCCGTAATCTTTAGCAAATTTTTTTTAACCTTTTTTCATGTATCCAGATCATAGTGACAAATTTCGTTTTTGGTAATTTTTTCGCGGGAGTCCTTTCGGTGCATTTCAGATTAATTTTGATATTTTTCAGAAAAAATTGGAGAAAGTTTGTGGATTAAAAATATATTTAATATTTTTTAAAAAGATTACTAACATATTTAAATAAAAAAAAATAAACATAAAAAATAGCTGAAATTTCATCGAAAAATATTGAAATCAATGAAATTTACTGAAATTTTTGTTTGACCCCCTTTTCCACGAATTTCACAAAATTTTACCGAATTTTGGCAAAATTTGTCACTATGATCTAGATCGAATTCTTGTAATTTTCACTTTAGATTATCTAACATAATCAAATCTTAATGGTTAGTCGGGCTGGTTTGGTGCATTTAAAGCAAATTATCAATTGAGGCACTATTATTTGCACCCTTTGGAAATATAATTTCACCTAGTTGAAACAGTAATCTCATCAGTGACTGCTTTGATTCATATCATGCAGATCGTTTTTCGCCCCAATCTTCCATACGAATGTATCCTGAGATCATGGGCATACCATCAAGCGGTCAATTTTTAAAGCATGTGACATTCATTCTACAGAAGTGACCTAAAAAATCACGTGGCCTATAATATCATGATCAAACATGATTTTAGGGTCACCTTTTCGAGAAGCGAGCTACTTAAAATTAAAAGCTAATTGTAAGACGGAATGCCCATGAGATTTCAAGATCCACTATGTAGAAGATCCAATGTGATTCAAAGTTGTCAATGATGAGATTATAGGGATAATTAGAGAAAAGTATCTTAAAAACAAACTTTTTTGCTAAAATGACTCGGCTTCAAACGTTTTCGAAAAATGGTGCTTTCATGGGTTTTGGAACTTCAGAAAATCATGAAAGCACAAAAACCCATGAAAGCACAGTTTATTTATTTATTTTTTAAATAGTGCTTTCAAGGTTTTTTGAAGTTCTAAAATCCTTGAAAGCCCCATTTTTTTAAAAGTTTTGAGGTCGGGTCTTTTTTGCTAAAAAGTTTGTTCTTGAGTTATTGTTTTCTAAAGTGCCCGAGATTATATTCCCGGGAGCGAATAATGATGCCGTGATCAATTCTTCTCCATGTTTGAAGCAATTGACAAAGAGCACCGTCCTACTATTCAAATTTTGGGTACCATCAAGGAAAGTGTGACCTCGACCAGCTGGCATGTATTGACGGCTTTAAATCAGATGATGGAGGTCAGTTTTTATCCACATTTTTTTACATAATATATCTTGAGATTGTAGGCCTACAATTTGACAATAAATTTTTTATCGCACGTGGAATATAATTATGCTCAAGTGTGATTTTAGGGTCACTTTTTTATATGTGTGTTATATGAAATAAAAAATGATTATCGTAGATCTCCAAATCCATTATGTAAAACTTTGAGACGCAACAATAATCTCCATCATTTAAAGTGGGACACAGCATTCTGATTGGAGAAGATGGGATAATATTGCAATATTTCGCCGGGGTGTAAATAATTGTAGGAATAATGGCTGGTGACTGACACTCAAATACAATTTTGGTGTTTAAATGATCTTACACCATTAAAATTAATCTTTTTTTAATACACATTGAAGTGCGATTTATCATTTTGCCATATGACTAATATATGTGATCAATCTTAATCAAGGATCAAAATTTTGGGCATGACCGAAACCGAAAATCAAAATTTTGACTGGAATTTTAGAGTCCATACAAATGTGGACTTAGATTTCGGTTTCGTTTCAGGCATGTCCAAAATTTTGATCCATGATCTTAATTGTCCAAGTGGCACTATAACATTAAAACATGTCTTAACCAAAAGAAACATAACTATAAGTGGATGCGAACCATCCTATTGTTGAAAGGATTTATGGCTAACAGAGAAAACGAGGTGATTGACTCAACTAGCAATTTGAAAAACCACTACCAGGACTCGAACAACTCATTTTCACTATCAATCCCACTAGCGGGTTGGTTGGACACCTAGTTGAAAATAAGGAATCGTAAAATCGAGAGGAAAGTGAGAAGACTCAATCTGTTGGAATAGTGTTGTAGAACAGACAACCTCATCAACTCTGTTTTGAGCAGAGGGCTTAGGTTGCTTCACCTCGCTTCGATGTTAGATTGATTTTTTCCATTTCTGAAAGCTGTAGCTTGCAGCCTCGTGAGCAGTTCGAGGACCAAGTTGTCCACCTTAGGGAAACATTGATTCAATGAGAGGGGGGTGGGGTTTGGGAGTGGAAAGTGAGTTTTGATGGTGATTGTTATAGTCCACGTGGATGATTTAAATCTCCCTAAAACACCATATTTGGGTCTGTTGCACTTCAAGATCTATCACTTTAACGGTAAAGATCACTCGCACCTTAAACCATTGATGGGGTAGGATCATTTAAACACTATTTTCGTGTTTAAGTGACAGTCAAGAGAGATGGGTCCATTATTGTACCCTTGAAAATTTTGAGTATTCTTAAAGAGTTGGTGTAGGGTAAGTAGCAAACCATCCCATTAGCAAGTATGAATGAATCAATTTCCTCGTGGGCAATGGTCAAGTCCAATTGGTTGAACCTAATTTTGTGTTCAATCATATCTACAGCCCTTGGATATAGGAGAATCTTGACTTCCACAATTTCCGTAGTCAGGATTTTACTATATCCAACGGCTGCAAATCTGGTTGAACACAAAAACCTATTCAACCAGTTGGACTTACCATTGCCCTCTCCTTGAACTAAAATTGTCAAACTTTGAAAACTACATAGCTATATAAGAGCATGGATATTGTCAAACTTTGAAAACTACATAGCTTTCACCATTTAGTATAGAAAAATTATAAACGGTGGACAATTTAAGCCACGTAAGCTACTGCAAAATTGTCCACCCTATAATACTGTCCTTTAGCATAGGGAAATTGACCAGTTCAAGTTTGAAAGTGAACGAGTTGGTTGCCCTATAATTAGGGACTCATTAAGTTATTATTCAACAACTTTCAGCTCAAGTGTACGTCAGCTATGAGCTACAGAGCTAGAATCAAAGCAGTGAGTGCCGTCTGTCGGTTGGATTTCTGAGACGCGCACGAATCTGCTGACTCTTTTAGAAAGGTTGGAGGAGTAAGGGCACGTTTTTTCAAGGCAATCCTTCCCTGGGAAAAGGCATGTAAAAAAACCTGCTCATTGGATTACATAGAAAATCCACTTTTCTTGTAATATTTTATCGTAAAATGAATGTTCCTTTGACCGTAAAATCAACTCCTAAAAATACCTTTTTAATGCTATTTTATATTACAATGAAAGGAACAAGTCTTATAATATTTTTGTGGGTGATTCAAATAACTTGGGCGCTAATCGATATTAGTTTGACACTGAATTGTGAGTGTGAAGCGGATGACCGCTTCATATTAGTTTATGATGTTTTGTGTCCCATGTTTGTATTATGGTACTAACACCCCCAATTGGTTTGGATTTGTCACATGGAACATTGGTAACCCCGTCTTCAGTGGTGTTAGATCGAACATGTAAAACCCATTTTCATCTCATCTCACTCACGAGCCATATATCAACGGTAAATTAGGATATCTATATGAGGATAATGAACTAAAACCCATGCGGGAGAATGCTTCGGCTCTCGTTGGAAACTAAAACGATTTACCGATTGAAAACCCATCTTGCTATTTCGGCTCTAGTATTTAATCATTCAAATACAATTATTTTTTTTTATGACATTTGTACTAAAAAATAATAATAAATAAAATAGAAGGCCTCCAACTCTATGTACGGGCTCAATGCGTTTAAAAAAAAAACAACCCATGGGATTCGTGCCAACAAACCCATGGGATTCATGCCGTTTTTGTAGCCGTTGCTCTTTTCTCTTGTATTATTTTAGCGTTACGAGTCACAACCCTTGTGAGTAAGAAAAATGTACTTGCAAAATATATTGTGTCATACACCTGTCAATTACGATGAAACGAACGAAGAAAGCGTGTAAAAATTCTGATCATTGCAACGAAAACCCCCACTTTACATGTAATTTTCCTATATTACTCTAAAACGAACATGCTCTAAAGGTCAACGCTTTGAATGACTTAGGTCGTGTGATGGTGTTAAGGTCCGTCACCTACTCCCAGTTGAAAATATATGATGGTCCGGACCCTAATAACAACTCTAAATGATGATTAGTCCATCTGTCCATCTTACCGTCCATTGATGTAAGATTGGGTTCCTATTTACATCAAATATATAATCAAATAAGGGCAAGTTACCAAACTCTCTTTTGCTCCCATATTGAATATAGAAAAAGTAGGGTCATTTTTTTATGACGAAAAAGTGTTGAATAAGGGTTACTTCGAGGTCAACCTTCAAAATTAAAAACTCTCCAAGCATGTATATTATAATACATGCTTTGGAGTCAACCCACTAACACTAGTTTTTACTCTTCGGGGCCAGCCCATTGAAGCTGATTCTCAGTTCACAACACGGATCGTATAGTCCCATATTGTGAGACTTTTTTGTCATTAAAAAAAATAATTCTATCATTTTTGAGATTAAAATATGGGTACATTACCTTTTGGTAATAAACCCATCAAATCAAATAATCAAATGTTGATAGAATCATGTCGAATTTGGAGGGATCTTTTGTTGGGTTCTGGTATTTGCAATTGAAGATTCGATCTCTGCAATAAGGGTTTTCACACGTTAAAATCGTTGATTTCCTTGAATCAGACGATGGAGATAATTTTTTGGCTCAATCTTTCACAAAACTGATATTTAGGTCATGACTCACGAATTAGATGGTCAGATGTTAATTTCATGTGGCACACATCTCTAAAAATGATTATGATCATGGGAGTACCATGAAATGGAGTTTTCAAGTCATTTCTTGGAATGTGTTCTATGTGAAATCAACATCTTATCATCTAAAAGGTGATCCATGATCTAAAGATCATATATATGAAAGATTGGGTCAAAAAATAATCTCCATCAAATGATTGAAGTTAGACAATGATTTTTGCATGCAAAAACCCTAGTTGTGAAGATCAAATCTTCAGTTGCATATATCACTACTCTTTTTTTATTGTTTTTCTAAATACCTCATCAAATTATCAAAAGGATACCTTAATTTGTGCTAGCGAATCATTGAGGGCCTTTATGCTAAAAACCATCGACTTCTTTGAAGAAGACTGAGAGAGATTGTTTTTCGCCCCATTCTTCCACAAAATGGATCTCCAACATCACACGCATATATCACTAAATGATCAATTTTGGGTTTTATATGATACATATCCCAACAGTGAAATGAAAATGACGTTTGAGAGTGATGTGTGTCACATGGTTAATCATCAGATAAAAAAATGTGTCACATAATTTCCGATCACTTTTTTGGGATGTATGCACGTTGAATCAGAAATTGGTCCTCTTATGGTACTCCATGATCTCAAGATCAATTACAGTTATGGGCATAGTGACAAATTTTTCCGAATTTCAACGAAATTTTGTGAAGTTGGGGTCAAACAAAAATTTCGGTTTTCAGTATTTTTAGGTAAATTTCATTAAATTTTTTAAAAATATTAAAAAAATAATTTAATATATATATATATATATTTTATATTTTTAATCCTTGAATCTTTCCCAAATTTTTTCCAAAAGGTATTGAAATTAATCCAAAATGTACCGAAAGACCCCCCACTGAAAATTTCCTGAAAATGAAATTTGTCACTATGGTTGTGGGGGCATGTGATTTATAAAAAGAAACTTAGGGTAATGCTTGCCTACACACATATCTTATTTTTTTTTAAAAAAAACTTCGACTATATTTTTAACGATAGATAAGTATAAAATCTTGCTCAAATTTTTTAAGTAAGACCTAATCAATCTTGTCTAAGTTGTTTTGACACTCAATTTTCGGATTGGGTGTCATATGGCCCGAGACCTAATCAATCTTGTTCAGGTTGTTCTGACACCCGATTTTCGGATTGGGTGTCATATGGCCCTCCGCTAGCTCATAAATAGCACCAAAATGCCACCAACGTGGGTAATGCCCCAACCCTCTTTTAAGTATGAGAAGTCCCTTTGAATACCGGTATGAAAATATAAAGGTTTCTTTGAAGGCAATAATTTTCGATCATCTTACCTGTATCCACCTAAGTTGGTTTTAGTATTATTTCAAAGCTTAAAAGTACATGTTGGAAACAGAAGAAGACAATTGTTAATATATAGATATATAGTTGTACTAAATTGTGGGTTTTTATTGTGAGAATAAAAACAAAAACAAAGTTATATTACCAGCTGTTGCAAAATGATCTAAAAGTGTACTCTACTTCAAATGGATGGAAAATGATCACAGATTTTTGTACACCAGCTGTTCTACACTTTAGTGCAGAGCTTGATGCCTCTGCTATCACTATGGGGAATGGTCAAAGGTTGACTTATTGAACCATATTCAACGTCTTTGCCTTTTATTTTTTTAGTCAATTAAAAGGGCAAGCTTTTCTCACGCGTTTTCGTTGTAAGGACCACCGCACAAATTTTCACGGACGATAACCATTCATTGATTTGAATTAGATGATGGAGATTTTTCATGGTCGATCTTTTCTATGATAGATTTTAAGATCATGGGACGCCTATCAAATGGTCAGATGTTGATTCCACATGGGGACACGCCTTAAAAAGTGAAGGTCAACTCCTTTGTTTATGATTTAGGTCACTTTTGAGGATGTGTGTTATGTGAAATCAACATATGACCCTATGATAGGTGTGATGTGATCTTAAGATATGCTTTTTAGAAGATAGAGAGAAAAAACAATCTTCAACGCCTGATTCAAATCAATCGATAGTTTTCATCTGCGAAAAATTGTGTAATCCTTACTCCGAAAAAGGGTGAGAATTGTCATACCCTAGTTAAAATTTTACAAACTTCTTCAAATAATTGGTCTGCCAAGCTTTTTACGAAATACCTTACTAATTTTTTTTATTTTTTAAAAACTTTTATTATTTAATACATGCTTTAATCATATTTCATACTTTGTTTTTTCTAAATGTAAATTATTAATGCATGCAAACTATACAATACCCTTATTTTATTATTTAAAGACCTCGTAAATAACTTTAAATAAGTTAATATAAATTTTTATATATTTTCATAAGAGGCCTGAGACTATGCGTTCGGACGCAACCATGAGGGCGGTGTCTAAATCACCTGAGCACTATGTGGCACCCATTACGAGGATCAGGTGCCATGACAACATAGATAAAATCTATCAATTACTATTAAAAAAATTTGAGTATGATCCAATGCATATTCACTGTTGAAAATGTGTTCAAATATATCCAAAATCAATGTACTAAGTTTTTCGATCGTCACCTTATCTTTGACCTATCAAACATAGGTAAAAAAGGTGTTTTTGACCTATGATTAATCAACCCAAAACGGGTGTTTTTTTAAGCTCATCATGTCAGGTGGCATGTGAAAACGGGTGTTTTTTTAGGTTCATCATGTTAGGTGACTGTGTCCGGATCACCTGAGCACCATGTGGCACCCATTAGGAGGATCAAGTGCTATGACAACTTAGATAAGATCTATCAATTACCATTAAATTTTTTTGAGTATAATCTAATGCATATCTGCCGTAGAAAATGTGCTCAAATATATCCAAAATTAATGTACCAAGTATTTTGCTTGTGACCTTATCTTAGACCTATTAAATATGAGGAAAAAATGAGGTATTTTTTACCAAAGATTGACCAACCCAAAACGGATGTTTAGACTCAACATGACAGGTGGCATTTCCCGATTCTGTTTTAATAATTTATTTTTACTCTACCGAATGATTGCAAGTTGTTAAGTTGACGACAACATATGGATGTGGACTTGTGTTAAAAAATCAAGATTCCCTTCTATCAGGGTTCTAAAATCGGTTGGATTTTTGCATGCCCTTCCCATTTACACCACCTGATCATATTTTTAGGGACTTGTGCCATGTGATTACGCCATGCTTTATGATTTGATTGCGGTGATCTAAAGATCTTACGGATAAAATCAAATATGATCTTTATCATACGATTTAATGCAGTCAAAGGCCATTATATGTTTCAATTGTTGACTCTTGAATCATATGATAGAAATCGACTTTTGCGCCAATCTTTTGAGTCATATATCATTAGATCATGACGTTCAAATCAGACATCTTTGATAATGTTTTATGTCCCAAATTATAAGTCTTTCTTTTAAATCATGTCAAAAGTCACTTCTCACGTGCAAGTAATGGCTCCCATTTAGAAATCTAAATGTGGATTTGTGGGCAACTCACACATTTAAATGTTCGCGTCATACAAGTAATCTTTCCTCTAAAGTCCAAAACCAACTTCCAAGCGTACTCAGTCGTACATATAAAGCATCTATAACCCCACTTGGCTGCACACTCCCAAAAACCAGTCTCAGACTAATATCCCTTGTAGGGCACATATAACTCGGCCTCGTATGCGAATGTACTATGGGCATGTTTGATTGCTCACTCATTTCACGGTTGTAACCGACAGTGTGACGACGCGTAAGGACGAGGTGAAACGCATTTCATTTTGCAATCAAACGTACCCTATAGTTATGCCCACCAATCAAATCGTAGCATGGAGAATATGAAGGATCATGGATTCAGAGACCCAGCTCTCCCAGCTCCTCGGTTTCAGCACCCCTACTAATCTGAAGCTATTAACCAATGCATATAAAGCAGGATATATGCGTCTTACACCTGATCCCCCTCTCTCTCTCTCTATATATCTCCACACATTCCGTTATTCCATTTTAATGGCTGTTATGTGAGTCGCCGTCTCCTACGAATCGACTTCGATTTGAACATTAACGGTCTGGATTCACTGTGCTCTTTAGTGCGCAGGGCCCACTACTTCTCTTTTCAGCAATCCAAAACTTTAATCTTTGTATTTATCTTTTTACCATAAACCAAATCTACTGCTCTTATCCACACACACACACACACACACACTCTCTCTCTCTCTCTCTCTCTCTCTCTCTCTCTCTCTCTCTTAGTTGTTGCAGAAAAAGTGCAGCTTCATTAGCCTATGAGTCGCTTTCGCCAGTTGTCGCTCAATGGGCACTCTTACTGTTGCCGGTTTACCCCAAATTTATGATTTTTAATGGTAGAAAAAAAAAGATTAGTTTGTTTAATATTTGGGTATTTGACGTTCTGTTCTTGGTTTTTAGTGTTGGTGGGTCATGGAGATCTTGGTCCAATTTATTTAATTGATTTGGCCTATGGGAATGTTGGGTTTTATTTATTGTCCTAATCATCATTAAAAAAGTCAGTGAGTTTCAGTGATTTTTTTTTTTTTTTTTTTTTTTCAGTGAGTTTTCTTTCGGTGGTCAGTAAATTTAATTGTGTTTAGGCTATTGAAATTTTTGGCAGTAGGTGAAGATTTGGATTCTTGGCTGAGAATTATGAGAGCTCGAATCGTCGGATTTGCTTATTAAGATGGGTACCCAAATTTGCTTTTGTACTTCTTATGATGATTTAGAGTTGGTCTTATGGTCCAGTTTCCATGTGCTTTTTTTATCTTTTTTGGGTTATAATTTTGGCTGAGGATTATGAGAACCCGAATAATCGAATTTGCTTGTTAAGATGGATCTGCTGTTGACAATTATGAGTACCCAAATCCTTTTTTTAAACTTTTTGTGATGATTTAGAGTACGGTCTTATGGTCTAGTTTTATGAGGTTTTTATTTTATTTTATTATATATATATATATATATATATATATATATATATATATATATATATATATATATATATAGAGAGAGAGAGAGAGAGAGAGAGAGAGAGAGAGAGAGAGAGAGTGTATTGACTGTTGTTGGTGGCCGTCTCAGCTATATATATATATATTATATATATATATATATATATATATATATATATATATATAGAGAGAGAGAGAGAGAGAGAGAGAGAGAGAGAGAGAGAGAGAGAGAGAGAGAGTATTGACTGTTGTTGGTGGCCGTCTCAGCTGAAGTGGGGCTAAAGCATCATTTAGTTTAGCTTTTCATATTGAAAGAGACCCTTTTGGTTTTTTTAAAATGTGGTCTGCTTTGAGTTTTCAAACTGTATTGTGCTTTCTTTAATATTTTTCAATTGATGATATGGAAGGACCATTGAGTAGTCGGCAAGTTGAAGTTATGGATCTAGGTTCAACTTGACCTCACACTTTTCCGTTCTTTCTGTTTGGATTTAGTTTGTTGAATCTTCGCGAATTGGGCACCTTTGCACCTTCCTTTTTCTTTCATAGAAGCCAACTGTCTAGCTTTATGAAGGTTTAAAAGTACTAAAAAATAGTATACGAATCATTCTATTTAACTGCAAGAACAGTGGAGATTTGATTTCAGGTATCCTATATTTAATTAGGAGCTGACTTTTGCATCTTTCCTGTGTTAGGGTTGTTGATTGTAACTTTGTAAGATAGACTTCTGAGTTTCTATCAAGAAATCATGAGAACTAGGAAAGTGAAGCGTTCTGAGGTACTTTGATCACCTGTTTTTGTTGGTTTTTTTATAAATCTAGGATGCGTATTAATTTGATATGGGCTGCTGATTCCTTATGCAGCAGTTTTGGCCTTCCATTGTAATGAAGAAATGGCTAAATATTAAACCTAAGGTGTATGAATTTAGTGAAGACGAGGTTGACACCGAGCCCGAGAGTGAAGATGACGGTATGGTAAACTATCGTCTAAGGGAGGTTAGTTGGTTTAAGAGCATAACCAATCTTATTTCTATCTTTGCACTCTTTATAGATGTACAAAGCATGGGTGGGGATCAGGTCTGTGGAGAACAGGGTAACCAATCTGTGTGTCCAACTGAAGATTCAGGTAACAGGGAAATCATGCTTAGTGATTTGTCTAGCTACGATTATGATGGTTTTCTATATTTCAGTTTTAAGCTTGAATTCATATAATCTGATTTGGGTGTTGTAATTTGCTCTGATTTACAAAGATTGGAAGTGAAAAAAAGTTCTTGAAGCATACACAGTATTGCAATTAGAACAGATTGCAATTTTATCACAATTTCTAAAGTTGTGATATGTTCTAATTGCGTAAATTTGCTTGTTAGCTTACGAGCTTTTTCATTTTATTTTTGATGGGTAAGCTGGGATTTGAACCTGGGACCTCAAGATTGCAAATTAGCTTAATGGCTAGCTATGTTTTTTTTTTTTTTTTTTTTTGATTATGGGGTATCCAGCCTCTAAGAGCACCCGACTAAGTCAGTAACTAGCTCTGCTGAAGATGAAATTGATGCAAGTATTCAAATTTGAACTCTCGGTTGTTTACATTTCAAGGGTTTTGAACTATGTTACTTAATTCGCTTACTCACCTACCGAATCACGAACTGAATACAGTGAACCAGTTCGCAGTTCAATTCGGTTCGATTCGGCATGACAAGTGAATTGCCTGGTTAATGCTAAGAATTTTGTTTTAAACTAATTTTGAAAGCATGAAGAGGAGATTTGAACCTAAGACACTGTGATGTTTAAGTTTTATGGCTAATCAAGTGATCATTTGTATTTTTTTAATAAAAGCAAAGTTATATTATAAAATTAGTATATACTTTTAAAACTCGTCCTACCCCTACCGAATTGGATTCGCTTGACAGTAGCGAAGTATGAATTGTGAACCTGAATTCGATCTGAGCAAACTAGCGAACTAAATAACTGTACTTTGAACAATTGGACAGGAACAAGGATAAAAATTTCGGATTTCGTTTCGATTTCAAGCTGGACCGAAACTGAAAATTTGAATTTTGGCCGAAATTTTGGCTGAAAACTTCAATTCCATACAAAAGGAACTGATAACCTCGGTTTCGTCTCGGTCTGGACCGAAACCGATGCATTTCGGCCGATAACTTCAGTTATTGGCCGAAATTTTGAACCATGGACCGGAAGACCTCATTTTAATTTAATTTATACTCTACTGTTTAAATAAAACGTATTATTTTTTATTTATTAATATTATTTTTATTCTTTTTGTTACTTGGTCTAATATACCTCCCTTATTATTGACTGTTTGATCTGTCCAGGAACACCGTCAAAGGATTTTCTGTTGAGACATAGGAGAGGGAAATCAGAAACTCTGCGCATTCAATACATAAATGCAAAGGATGTGAGGTTTGGCTGTTGGTTTTATTATAGAATTCATTATCTTTTTTAATTTTTATGAAAGACCAAAGCCATCAGGTATGAACATGGTATCATAATTCGGCTGATACCGATGCGTAATGTTGATATGTATTGGTTTCACTGAGAAGTGATACCAATGTCCTGGTACAGGTATCGAGGTGGTATCGGTATCAGTATCAGTATGGGGCCAATACGGTTAGTATGGACTGTTGCTGACTCGGGATTGGTCAATAGTGATCGGTACAATTTTTATTTTATTTTTCCCAAAAAAAACCCTCGATACAGTACTAGCGATACTGTATCCATATCGGAAGATATGTATCGTCCAAGATGTACCGATACCTGATACGAATAACGAGTTTGATACCTTGGGTATGAACAAATACAGTAAGACATGATCATAGCAATTTCTTTAACAATTTATGTTGATCGGCAGAGTAACAATAGGTACATGGAATGTAGCGGGACGAGCTCCGTGTGAGGATCTCGAGATTGATGAGTGGCTCTGTACAAAGGAGCCGGCAGACATATATATTCTCGGGTTTGTACTTTCCTATTTGGTTGATTTTTTGAATTTCTTAGATGCCCGTTAAGGATTTTCCCTAACCTCTTTGAAAATAAAAATAAATAAATCAAATTCGATGAGGCTTTGGGGGATAGAAGAGCATATTTAATTGTACCCGTATCCCCTTTTTGTAGTTTCCAAGAGGTAGTCCCTTTAAGTGCTGGAAATGTATTGGGAGCCGAGGATAGCAAGCCAATTCCAAAATGGGAGGCGATTATTCGTAGAACACTTAACAAGTCCTTTGAACCCAAAAAAAAATATAAGAGCTATAGCGCGCCTTCCTCCCCGGTATTGATGACATCTTCTGCGGCAGCTGGGTTAAATGATTCGGAACTCGAGATGGGGAGCAATGAGCCTTCCACGCCCGGGGACGTTGGAGTTTTCGGAAGAGAAGACGTAGGAGACGTAATCAATTTGGGGAAGACTTTCCAGTTAAAGAGAATCTACGGCATTGACAATGACAGTAGATTAGATTGGCCTGAGCATTCATTAGACACGCCGCCAGTTGTTTTTTCATCTAACAGGGGATTACGGAGAGTATTGAGCAGTTCTGCGAGAATTGGGTTCGATTGGTTGGAGAAACCACTGATTTTTGCTTCTCAAGATTTACCTTCAGAAGCTGGGTTAAAAAGAGTGCATCGTAGCTCGGGAAACCTCGAATTGATCTGGCCGGAACAGCAAGAAGGTTGTGAAGCGGTCAACTCACTTTCCGTGGTTTCTGACGAGTTATCCGATGAAGAAGAAGATTCTTATTCGGAAAAACTAGTAGACCAGTGTGAAGAAGTATATAGCCAAAAATGTAGAAAAGTTCATGCTCGATATGTTCGTATCGTAAGCAAGCAGATGGTGGGGATCTATGTATCAGTTTGGGTTCGGAAAAGCTTGAGAAGGCATATAAGCAACTTGAAGGTTTCTCCAGTTGGTGTGGGACTCATGGGATACATGGGAAACAAGGTCTCTTTCTCTCATTCTCAAATAACAACAACTTCTCAGACCAAGATATCAAAACTAGGACGATACCGATACGTATTGGTTTCGTTGAGAACCGATTCCGATGCCAACCTGATGCATTCGCGTATTGGGGTGGTATTGGTATCAGTATCGGTATCGGCCAATAAGGGTCCTTAGTGGCCAATACTGACAGATACAAAATTGTCTTTTACATTTTTTTCTTTAAAGAGCCAATTTGGTATCGGCGATACTATATCCATATCAGCCAATACGTATCGGTCCAAGATGGACCGATACCCGATACCGATACCTTGCCAATGATTATTGTTATTATTTAATTTACTCCACAATTAATAATGCAGGGATCTGTTTCTGTTAGCATGTCTCTTTTCCAAACAAGACTTTGCTTTGTTTGCTCGCATCTGACATCTGGTCAAAAGGAAGGGGATCAGCAGAGGCGTAACTCTGATGTATATGAAATCTTACGCCGCACCCGATTCTGTTCGGTATTTGATGCTGAGCAACCACAGTCCATTCCGTCACATGAGTAAGTATTTTTTTAATTATAAAATTTCCGTTGGTTCTATTGTGTTGGACAAACAGTCCAAGGTCTCATTAAGTTAGTACGATCATTTGAAGCTTTGTCTCAGATAGAAATTCTATTCTAATTTGCAAAAATCATTGCTATATTAGTGGCTACACTATCAGATGTACATGACCAGTATAAGAAAATTGAAAAATATTATCAGCCAGACTAATTTCCTGTGGTTGTTTAAGAATATGATTCAATTATGAAGAGCCAGTAATAGTTGGAAACCATTATTTCCTTTTGGACAGGTTTTTTGACAAGTGAACATGGTCACTTGGAGCCATGGTATCGAAACTCGGCTGATACAGCTACGTATCGGTTTCATTGAGATCCGATACCAATACCACCCTGATACAGATATCCAGGGGGTATCGGTATCGTACCGATACTGGTCAGTATCATTGGCAGATACTGTCTCCGTATCGGTATGTAGGGGACGTGCACTTGGTAATGGCCTTTTTTTCGCTTTTAAAACCAAGAAAGAGTTCAAGTAAGCCAAAATGAAGGAACAGAAACTGTATGTCTCCTCATTACTGCTTCTATTAATGACAAAGTAAGAGTGCTTCTACTTCCACACCATCATTTACTCTTCTCACGCTATCTAAAAATTGAAACTGTGTTAATTGGGGTCATGGTAGTATTAGTTGTGTTAACAGTATTTTCATTAATGGCTATGCATTGTGATTTTTTTCAAATTTGTTGTCTAGATAGAATTAATTTATTTGATGATGAGTGATTTCATTAGCTGGTGTTTATTTTGGTTGGAGTAGCAGCTCCCTAAACTAAAAAATAAAAAATTCTTCGTATCATTGTTATCGATCATTAGAACAATATTTAGTTTAAAGATTATTTTGGAACCTCAAAGAAAAACACTAAGGTGTGTTTATTTTAAATATTTAGTTTAAAGATTACAGAAAGGAATAGTGAATACTACTTTGGGACCTTGAAAGAGAAACCAGGTCGGCAAGTCGTGTAACAAGGGGATCAGACCCGACCTGAACTGACGGGTAAAGGCTATCTGTCTGACTTGACCTGAAAAAGTGGGTCAGGTCGGGTTGGGCTGACCTGGTTCAAAATCTTCTAAACCTCCCTAATCCCTTTTGTTTAGGTTCGAGTTGGATGCTTCAAGCCAGACCCATTAGAGATGGGCCAAGTTTATGTACCCAACCCAGTTCAAAAACTGGCCCTGCAATGGGCCCACCTGACCTGTTAACAGCCCTGATCAAAAGCAGTCCCCTGTCCATATCAACAACCAGAACACACTCTGCCTTTTAACATATATCTTGCTAATTTACAATAAAAATTTCTTAATTTCATTGGCAATGCAGAGAATCCCGAAGCATATAGGCACAACTAAAAATAAGTAACATATGACTTGGATTGATGCTTTAGACTGGTGAATGAGGGAAATTATTAATGGCCAGTTTGGACAAAAAACTAATTAGATTAAATTGATGGTGCTACCTTTAGGTTAGAATAATCACAGGCAGTGCTATTCTATGGCAATTATCTTGAACAATTTGCCCTCCACCATGTCCTAGTTCTTGAAACTACTGTGATCATAATTTGGGCAAATTGTTCACCATGAATGGTATAGAATAGCCTACTTTTGATTTTTTACTTAAGGAGCATCAACAGTGATCTAATCTAAATAGATTTTCTGTCCAAACTAGCCTTAAATTAGTTTAAATAACAGTTTAATAGGTATACCAAGGCCAAATTTTAAAATTTAAATTTGTTCACTTGGGACTTTTGACAAATGTATTTGGTTCATCTTCTTGCATCTATATGAATAATTTAGTGTGAAATGCAAAATTGCTGATTGGGTTTCTCTGAATGGAAGCAGTCAGATTTTCTGGTTTGGGGATTTGAATTACCGTCTAAATATGGTGGATGCGGAGGTACGGGATCTCGTAGCTAGGAAACGGTGGGACAAACTTATCAACTGCGATCAGGTAAGATTTCTAATATTTATATGCTGATTTTGCAGATACTTGTTTTGATTTAAATATTTAAGTGCATTATGATTAATGCTGCAGCTAAGCAAAGAGCTTCGAAGTGGACGTGTATTTGACGGTTGGAAGGAGGGGTTGATAGACTTCCCACCCACTTACAAATATGAAATCAACTCTGAAAGATATGCTGGAGAAAGCGCTAAAGAAGGAGAGAAGAAGAGATCTCCAGCATGGTAAGAGCATTTTTATGCAGCTTATTTACTGATTAAACAGTTTCTTATTAGAATAAAATAATTTTAGATGAAAATAAAAGAGATTTCAGATCGAAATAGTTCTGATCTCTGGGAACCTTGACTCAAGGACAGCTAAAATTAGAGCTATTATTCCCAGAAACTGTCTGAAGCGGGATATGGTGATGTTAACAACCCTAAAAACTAGGATTAATTGGAGAAAGATGCAGCCAATGTGGGTAATCGTAGTCACCAAGTTTGAATTTGGGAATTATTTGGCAAGAAAAATTTCACAAAAGTCAGGAAAAAAAGTTGAAAAGATTAAATAGTAAGAAAAAGGGGTGGGCGAGATTTAATTTTTTGAACCCTGTGCTTTAATTTAATAACTAAAACCCATTGCCATAAACTTGTTTTCAGAAATGAGAAATAAGTTTTTCATTTGAATTTGGTTAAAAAAAAAGGGAGATACAAAGATAGGAATAATTGAAAATTTACATTTTAATCAACTAAGTTGGGATTAATACAGAAAGCTCTCGAAAATATAAAAACTTTGACTTCTTCAATAAGTCATGAATAAACGCAAAAAGATCGGGTATGGATTTATTAACGATTCAAACACGAGCTTTTCAAAAAGTCGAAGAATTTGGTGACTATGTTGGGACATTTAATTGCCTAAACCATTCAAATAATTGATTGTTTCTTTTGTCAGCTATGTTTATAGTTCAAAATCTCAAGTGTTACTGAAACATATCACTGTAAACGTCTCATATCAGAGTCCGACTACACGATACATATTAGTTTGCATTGGAAAAGACCAACCAATATTAAGAAATATGCCCAACGGTAAAAACTGATACACTATTGGTATCAGATATACCAAGACGATACATATTGGTATCGGAGTTGAACGATAACAATACCAAGACGGAGATTCTAAACTTTGGCTATGTTGTTTCAAAGACTAATTGAGAGGGACGGCAATTGGAATTTCATCCAAAAACAATACAACATTTGACACACTACAGTCTAAATAGTGACAAAATATAGATACGGGGAATGGAGAGCGAAAGGTCGATAAAGAACGCAAAATACGGAAATGTTCGAAAGAAAAGGGGGAAAAAATAAGAAGCTAGAAAAACTAAAAAACGTATAAGACGAAAAAAACTTATACGTGTTTTTTAGTTTAACAGTATATTTTTTTAAAAAAAATTTAAACAATATTTTCAATGCGATAGAATTCGGGGAAAAAATATATAATACGTGAAATATGTGTATTATGCTCAAATATACGTTTTTCAATAATACAAGTATCATACAGGTTTAGTACTTTGAGTAAAAGAGATGCGTATCATACATGTAAGCCGTATTTTGTCACTATGATAGTAAGTCACTGCACAAGTACTCCTCTGCATCCTAAATGACTATGTTTCTGTCATCATGTAGGTGTGATCGCATACTCTGGTTAGGGAAGGGCATCAAACAACTTTCCTACAGGACGGCTGACCTAAGGATCTCGGATCATCGCCCTGTCAGCTCCATTTTCTTGGTTGAAATTGAAGTTTTTGACCATCGGAAGCTCCAGAGGGCTCTGAATTTCACCAGTGCTGCAATTCTTCGCAAAGATTTCCTCAACGAAGAGATGACCGTGATATGTGAGTGAAAAGTTTCATAAAATATCAGGTAATCCATAGCCTAAGAAGTTGGTACATGTGATGTGACCCTGATGCCTCATAAGACGATGCTAATGGAGGATATAAATCTATATTGTACCAATTAATTAAGTCAAATAATATTACTAATTGCAAGATTAATCATCGACCATTACGTGATTTATGAGGGATGTTTCTCCTTGAGCTTTATGGGAAAATTCGAACCATCTATAAAATGGGGTTGATAAATCCATGTGGAAAACACATTTAATAGAGGAATTGAATGGTGGAAAATCATGGATCGAGACGGTCAGGAGAAAACCATGGCTCAAGGCGACGACTAGCTTCGCGGCATTCTCTCATCGATTGAGTGATGGTATGCGGTTAATCAACGGTCCAAATTTTGTGGGACCAACATAAGATTATAAGTAACGGGGTTAACAACCAGGTCTAATGAAGAGTACGAAAGATCGTGGAATCCTCGTTACTTTGTTCCGAGGTGGAAACCATGGTCAATTGACCATAAAATAGCTTATTTTGTGCTTTTTATTGCTAATGATGCTAATGCTTCCTGCTGCTTCAGTAACTAGTTGTGATGCGAAGATCTGAATTTTGAGGTTACAGTATCAAGTCTGGCTTACTCATTTGATGGATTTAAAGCATGATGGAATGCACCTTGAGACCATGGTTTAAAATTTTTCGTTAAACGAGGTTTCTCAGACAAAAACTCTCGTGATTTGGGCATGGAAAAAATGAGATGTGGAGTATATTTTTCTATATTGGCTAAAAATCACATGCATCTTCCCCGAAACAGTACACCTTGTCAAACCGACATCTAAGAACATTCCTAATACTACAAAATTATAATAAAAAATGTTACTAGAATAATCTAAATACCGTTGAATGCCCTCGCTTTCTATTTTACTTTTCTAGGTTCACAGAGAGGCTCCATCATTTCAAGTGGATCTCAATTTCAAATTCTAAGAAGTTTGAAGTTGACAACTTAAATGGCTTCAATCAGCATATAAAATGAAAATTTCTAACAAACTTGACATTTGCTTTGAATATACTACGATGCAGCTCAATTGGACGATTTTGCGACCTTTGAGTTTGGGTTCAATTCTACCAACCCAAGGAAAAAGATAAAGAAAGAAAAAAAAGGAAAAAAAAAAAGAAGATGTTTTGAAAACGAGAAATGAGAAAACTTTATGTGAAGCCTCTGACTAATGAACCTTTGTTACAATGTCGTTTCATCTTTCGTGCAGAAGAAGCCTACGTTACGTGGCGATCAGATGTTATCATGAATTGGACAGGCACATGCCTAATTCCTGAGCAGGTTTTACTGAATTTTAAAGGTTGGCATCTGCAACTAATTGAAGATGGCTCATGTAACCATACAAGCTAGAAGACCACATGTGCAGCTGCAATAGAAGTAATGAAAAGGGAGCTCAATGTCTATGGAATCTGACTATGTCTACAGGAAGAAGAAAAATGTCAGGCCCTTATGATATGAAGGTTTCTGAATGGTTTTGTATATTTTGTTGCCTTGTTTTATTTTCTTTTTCAATGATATTCAACCCATTTTGACTATACAACCGAAGAATAAAGGAAGCCAATGTACCATGGTTATTAAATCAACAAAGAAAAGTGAGGGGTGTCATTACTTATTATTTTTGTAGATATATTTTTTTCTGTTGGTTGTTCTACAATTGACCTTAGTGGTTGTGAATGAGGTTTGTATTGGGATTCGTGAATGCGTTGGTGAGGATTTTTTTCCTAAAACATTCTAACTTACTAAAGGGAAAAATTTCGATGACAGCCTTACTCATATATTAATTGCCACAAAAGATACCCATTGATGCCACATGACATATATCTCTTATCATTTTAAGTGTTTCATGTCTATAATACTGTCCAAAAATCACATGCATGGGCACTGGAACAATATGAAGAAGGCTTTAGCATTGATGGTCAAAAGAATATTAACAGCTGTCCATATTTGAATGCATAGATCTGCTGGTTCAAATCTGTTATCACTATTTTTTGGGTCCAAAGTAGCTCCCAATATGGGAGAAGACTTCGGTTGATGACTTGGCTTAATCAATAGATATGCCATGTGGCCTAAAATAGGTTCTTCTCATGATATCTATCTACAAATGCTTTTCATGGCCCATTATTTTTACTTATAAAATATCATTGATCGAGGCGTCGACGCTTCGATTAAAAATAAAATAAAAATTTAGCGAAGCGTCGAGCTGTCGGCGCCTCTATATAGAGGATATAGAGGTGGTGATGCTTTGATAAAAAAAAAAATAATAATAAATAAATAAAAATAAATTTTTTTCCTTTTTTTTTTAGCGAGGCACTGACACCTCGATATAGAAGTGCCGATGCCCTTAAAATGAGGCGCCGGCATCGGGGTGCTGGCACCTTATTTTTGGAGTGCTGGTAGTGAACGGTGCCAGCGTCTCACTATTAGAGTGTTGGCGCTTCATTGTCGAGGTGCTAGAGCTTTGCTATCAGACGGTCACATTTTTTAAGTAAATATACATAAAAAAGTAAGTCAAATACTTTGTTAGAAAAATAGAGAGAAGAAAAATAATAGATAGACTTTAAAAAAATCAATCATGATGGCTGGAAGCGTATTTAACTTTTAAAATATTTTAAAAGTGTAACCCTAGTTATTAAAGTGATTCTTATGCCACCAATCACTTTACAAAAAGGGCACTATATGTTGCGCTCATATCAATTGATGTAGAGATATATTTACGCCCGAGCGCATATCCCCAACCCTCTATATATCAAGCAATCGTAAGTCAACTTGTTCAATATGATTTTATGTTGAACCCAATTTTGAAGCCATTTTATAGAAGAGAATATTGACTACATGCCTTAAATTTATTGATAGGCGTACCATTAAACAATCAGTTTCAATTCCAAATGGCACCAACTCCAAAAAAAAAATTGAGTCTAAAATTTAGCGGGTGGCAAAAGACCTGCTCTAATACATAATAAATAATAGATTTGGGTATCCAACTGAACGTGAGCATTGGGAAGCAGGATATTTTAATGGGAGACGTAAGGTAGCATATAGCCGATGTGGGACTAAACCTGAACATAGCCCTTCATTTAGCTTGGACAGGCGCGATTAGAGACAAAGAGGTAAACATAATAAATATGGGCGTTGTAGCCATCCGGCGTAAATAAGCAAAATTAATCGGCTGAGCCGCTGGAAAACGGTGAATGATGGCTGCTTTAGCGGTACCTTTTCTGACGTTAAACGCCGTTTCGGCCAACGCTTCCAACCGAAACCGACACCAAAACTCTTCGTGGGGTTTCTCTATCCCCAAACCGTCGTGGGTCGTCAAAACCGAGGTCTGTTTCTCCTTCATTTTCTCTCATTAGTGCGTAGGTTAAGTTACATCATCATCTTACTGGCGCAGCTTAGCAAAAAAAAACCCTCCTTTCGGTCGTCTTCTTCTTTTTTCTCATACATACATACATACAATCATCGAGTTATATGTGCAATATGATATGATGGTATAGTGTAAGTATCTATATGTTGCAAACCTAAGTAGTATAGATGTATGGGGAATTATTCAGTGATAGCCTATATCACCAACATATGGTGGTGGTTCCAACTGTTTCCCCTACTACTGACCATAGTAAACAAGTTCAAGTTCGGCAATTATACGGTGAGCGGTTGGTCGGGGCAAATTTGCCAACTGATTCTGAAAAAATTCAGGGATAATTTCAAGCTATAAAATAGGTGTGTAAGAAATAAAGGACCCATCATTTAAACACCATGTTGGTGTGCAAATGATCTGACACCAATTAGATATGAGATGTAACATGTGATCAATCTAAGCCATCAAAGTGATAGCTCACTGCTAGTAAATTTATTGGAAATGGGCCTGAAAAATCACACTTTTAGGGGATTTGAACTATCCGTTGTTTTAATTTTATGTTGGCCGATATTAAAGTTCACCGATCGGATGGATAACATCTGCTTATTGATATCATTCTCTGATTGAGAGATGTTCCAATGACAGTAATAGAAAGCAAAATAACATTAATTAATAAAGAAGGATGAACCCAATATTTTCTCTTGGTTCTCTAGCTATCATATTCCACTATTTATGGAAGATTATAAGTGGTTATGATAACAAGTGTTTTTCATAATAATTAAGATAGACATGGTGAATGGTTCCTAGACCACGTTTTCCTCTCTAATACGTTTCCTTTATCTTGGTTGCGATTAATTAGTTATTCTCTGGTGAGCATAGGATGTGTGGAAGTAGAACTGATATAAGGTCTATTGGTTGTTGGGGCATGAGACGGTTCAATAGGTGGGAGGTCGGTAGAAGCACTAGGGCATGGTGGAACTGTTGGATCCATAGAGGAGAGAGTTAAAGTTTGGTACTCGTTTGAATGGTGGTGAGAAATATCCAAACTCGTGGTGGCGGGATTTGAAGAAGCAGGAATGTGTTCAGAAGAAGTTGGAGAATGTAAATATTGGCTATGAGGTTGTGTGAAAGGAAAAAGAAACACGGAAGACGAGTTATCCTTTGGTCGAGTAGAGATGGACGCTTGGAATTTAAAAGGAAAGGCACCCTCATGAAAATAACATGCCTTGAGAAATAGATACGCCCACTTTCTAACTCTAGACAATGATATCCTTGATGATTCAAGGAATACCCCAAGAAAACGCATTGTTTAGACCTGAGCTGCAGTAAAGTGAATTCTTTGTTACGTTAAAGGAAGTATTGATCATGGATTATTTTTCAACCTGGGTCTTTACAACTTGAAGCTTATGTAGATGTTGATTATGCTGGCTGCCCAGTGGATCGTTGGTCCACCAGAGGATATTGTATTTACTTGGGTTTCAATCCCACTTCCTGGGGCACCAAAAAGAAATCTACCGTTTCATGATAAACAACTGAGTCAAAATATCGCCAGCTTGCCCAAACTGCACCTGAGATTTCATGGCTTCAATTATTATTTAAAGATCTTCATATTTTTCTCTCCTCAGTCCCATTAATCTGGTGTGATAACATTATCTCCATCTCCCTTGCTTTGAATCTAGTGTTCCGTGCACATACAAAGCACCTCGAGGTGGAGTATCATTATGCTCGGGAAAAAGTTGTTTGTAATGAAATTGATGTTTGGTACATCAAAATGGTCAATCAAATTGTGGATATCTTTACCAAAGGACTCGGTTCAACTCTCTTTAAAATATATTGTCACAAGCTCTTGATTCGAGTAATAGGCAACATCCTGTACTAGAGAACACATGATCTTATCATGATTCAAATTCTATACCAGAAAGTGACAATTTTGCAACCAAGATAAAGGAAACGTGTTAGAAAGGAAACCATGGCATGGAAACCGCTCACCATGTCTATCTTAATTATTTTGAAAAGTACGTGTATACCACATGTTATCATAATCACTTGTAATCATAACTACTTGTAATCTTTTATAAATAGTGGAGTACGACAGCCGGAGAACCAAGACAAAATATTGGGTTCATCGTTCTTTATTAATTAATGCTATTTTTTTTTCTATTAGATAGACTACCACGGGGACTATTTAGATTGATGAGAGGTATGTATCACGTGGCATAATAGTAAGGTGCACTTTAATGGTGATGAGAGATATGTATCACGGGGCATAATAGTAAGGTGCACTTTAATGGTGTAAGATGGTGTTTAAGTTTTGGTTAGAACACATTATTCTAAAAGTAAGCAATGGAAAAAAACTGAGAAGAAGAAGAAGAAGAGGAGGAGGTTTAATGTTTCTAGACGCCAATAGAGTTCACAGAGGAGAGGAGTGAGGGTTAGGGTTTGGGCACGCAGAGTCTTAGAGAAAGGTTTGCATTTTGTTGGTTTGAAGGAGGATTTTGGAAAACAAAAGGCTTTAAAGTTAGACTAATACAGGGGGTTCATCGTCGGAGGAGAGGAGCAAGGATTAGAGTTGGGACAGGCAGAGCTGTAGAGAAAGGGAGAGAGGGTTTGCATTCTGTCAGTTTGAATGAGGGTTTGAAATACAAAAAAGGTTTAAAGTAAGGCTAATACGGAGAGTGGCTGTACTAATCGATGAATCGTCATATCAGCCATTTGATTGTCAACTTATTTGGTGAGGTTGTGGGTCAACAAATTTTTTCTGGATTTTGGTAAAATTCGGCGACTTTTGTGACATTGCTACTGACACTACATTAGTTTTCAAAACTGTTGTACTACCTCAGCGAACGGTGTTCTTAGTAAGCCATTGAATAATTGGTCCAATCCAGTTACACTAAGATAGTACATCCTCACGCTAATACATAGATACCTTGGAAGGCTTTAGATATATTGTAACAATGTATAGACTATTCGCGTGCATATGAATGCATTCAATAGCTTTTATGGGATGACATATATGTGATGGATAATGTAGTTGCTTATGACGGTTTCTCGTTAATGCAAAAAAGAGTGGTCTTGGCCCTTTGAATCCCACAGGAAACTCGAGCGCTTTTGTTGGATATAATCAGGATCCACAATAGTGCATGAATAGCAAAAGAAAAAAAATGCAAAATAAACCCATACAATGTAAGAGACGAGGTAATGTGGTTCACCTCGTACAAACCTACATCCATAGCCACAAAAGTCTCTGACTTTTTCAAAAAATAAAAAAAAGACGCCGACATAGTCTTCCTGACTACATCACTGATTAATCGTCCGAGTCGATTAATTGGCGATGTTTGTGATGATGTCCGATGTTTTTTTTCCCACTTATACATAAAGTAAAGTTTTCAAGTTTTATGGCTATCACCTCTGCTGTCTCTCGACTCTCAGCATACTCCCTCCTGCCCCACGACACTCTCGACAATCGACATCGCCGGCCACCCCATGCCTACGACTTGCATATTCGGCAGCGAACTCCTCTATCGGCGGACACAAAATACTTTCTTCTCCCCCTCCTCCTCCTCCTCATCCGTCCATCAAACTTCTAGATTCCCACACAATGAAAAAGAAGATTTAACATGGTTCACTTCTTATGAAGTTGTCTATTTGAGCAAGAGAGGAGGTAGCAATTTTCTTAATTGTACATTGTACGTCTAATTCAACAATAAATCTCCTCCAACAGAGAGATGCTTCAACAATATGATGGGTTTCTAAACACTACAGATAGCCCATGGTTCTTTAGAAATAAAATCTTATTCATAAACAAAATGTGTTCTGTATCTACATACCAGCATTCATATGAAAGAATGTAGAAGTCTAATAAAAAAAGAGTGTCACTTTCAGGAAACTTTTGTGCAAAATCTTGGGATTTTCAGGCCCTGTTTGGCAAAATTGCTTCCCCAAAGCACTTTTCAGGGTCAAATATTGGGTGAGAAGCATTTTCCATCCAAGGACATGGTCACCTCTAGCTGAAAATGGTGTGTTTGGAGAAGCAACCTGACGTTTCTTCTCCATTTTCAGGTAGAGGTGGCCAATTCTTTGAGAGGAAGTGCTTCTCACCCAATATTTTACCTTGAAAAGTGCTCTTCGTAAGCAACTTTGTGAAACAGGGCATCATTCTTTTTTCAAATTCTTCAACTGTCACAAATATTAGAAACTTAGTAGGAGTTGGCTACTTTTACAGCTCTTGAAGAAAATTTCAGAATATCCCTTGATATTGACCAACGTTGTAAAAAAGCAACTTCTCACGTATTTTTGGTCAATAACCCCAGAAAATTGAAGTCTAGTTGTAGAGAAAATAAGAGTCCAATGTTCTCAGGTTCTGACGCGGGACAAGAACCCTAAAATGAGTATGAGATGATAATTGCCAAAATTAAACTAATTAATTGAGCAATTAATCACAAATTATTGTGATACCTTAGGGTTTGCGTGGATTTCCGCTTAAGTGACCATGCTTGGTCCAACTGGGGTCCAATCCGGCGTGCGAGATCCGTTTAGATTTGTGGAAGGTGAGATCCTAAAGATAGAACTTTAGCATCCTCTAGGTTGGGGCGCTCGCTCGTTGATTGATGCGAAATCTTGTAGTTCTTTGCTAGGATTTTGAAGGGAACGATCAATTGGCACAATTGGAGCGATCTCGAGCCCAACAACTATTGTGGGTCGATGGGTATCAAAGAGAATCAATCCACAAGGATGGACATCAAGATGGCTATAAATTTAAGATTTTGGGGGCCGTAGACATTTAAATAGATGAGAATAAAAGCAAGAAAATAACAAACAAAATAGGAAAAAGAAGTTAGGAGAAGATCAATAGCTTAAATGGGCATCTAACCCTTGGCCTGTCACCAAACCCACATGGGGAAAGAAGAATCACTCTTTACAAGCTCATCTCAAGCTCAATGCAAAGCGTTTTCATTCGTTCATAAACAATATCCCAATTTGGCTTACATAAGGACTTTATATAGTAGATAGTAGATACCAAGGAAACCCAACCCTAAAATAGCTAAATACTAAAACACCCATAAGAAAAAATTATTCAAGACAAAAAGGACAAACAAAGGCATAAAAAGGACAGATTAAAGGTGGGCTAAAAGGTCATTCGGGAGGAAGCACTTTGGGAACTTGCCCGGGCGAGAACTTAAGGTTTTTTGCTTGAGCGAGTTTCATTCTCGCCCGGGAGAGAACACTTAGGTTCTCGCTTGGGCATGGTCCCAACTCCTATCTGTTTCTCCTCTGGTCGCTCGGGCGACTCGACCTTCCTCTATCTTTCGATTTTGGTTGCTTGGGTGACTCTATCCTTGCTTTAGTGACCAAAGTTGAATTTTGACTCCCTTCTGATTATCTTCTATGGCTCTCTAACTTCTCAGGCTCTTCTCCCGGTTGATGCTCCGCGTCTTCTACATTTCTTCTTCCTTTGGTAAACTCGATGTGGCCCGAATCCGGTGTCCATAATGTCGGTGTCCCCATTAATTTCCTCAAACCAAAAAGGCTTCATCACCGATGATGCATGCGCTTGATAGCGGCCAATCAAATCGGGATTCAAATGGCGTACTTCTACCTCATTCACTCAAGTGTTGTCGGAATCCGGTTTGCCAACCCACTTAATCAAATATTTTTGAAACCCTCCGCCACTGGTGGAAACCATAAGATCATCCAAGATCTTCTCGATTACTTCCCTTTTTGGCTTGCTCGGAGGAGGAAGAGGCATAGGTTGTGGGGTTGGGGTAGGATAATGAAGAATGGACGTTTGAAAATGATTGCTAAGAGGTGGGGACCGTGGGGTTGAGCCTAGAAAAGGAACTAGGTCTTTGATCGTTAAATAATGTAAACCTCGCAAGTGCACAAGTTCGTGGAACTAGGGCAAGTACAAAGGGTATCGTATCACAGGGACTATCAGTTTATCTAAATAAAAGCCTCCATTAGAAAGAAGATTTTAGAAGTAAATCTAACTATGATTATCTAGAGAAAGCAATAAAAACAGATTTGGAAAGCAATAAAGAAAACAGTCTAGGATCCCTCTTAATCGCAGATTCGTAATTAACTCGCAATTCTATTCCTACTCTAATTTGAATTCGGGGTGATAACCATCTCTTCGCTACAACCTAAAGCTAGGTAAAATAATCAGATCCTATTCATAGTCATGGACTAGTTGGGACGATATAATCCATTTAATCTCTAACGATCTAATCCGTAAGCATCATTGCATGAAACTTATCAAACTAGACTACAAGTATTAATTCGATGGTGAGTTTCCTATCAAATCTAATCCTAATCCCTACAAGGTGATTATGATTATCAAGAATAGAAATAAAACGCTTTAGAATCATTCACAACAAGTCACTAACAAGAGTGAATCTCAATCATGTAATCATTACCATAAAAGAATTCAAAATAGAACTTTAAATTAATTACTCATCTTTGATTTACAAGAGATCCCAAACTTCAAAAACTAGCCACACATCCTCGTTTTGATCTTCATTGTCGGAGTACAACTCTCTGATTCGACCATATAACGATGGTTTGCAATTCCCTCAATCTCACAAACTCTCAAAATTTAGAAAAACTATAATAACTACGAAACTATCTCTAAGCTATGGAAAAACTATATTAAAACGCTATCTCAAATAAAGTCTTTACATGCCTTTATATAAGCTAAGAAAACTCTAATTAAACATAAAGTTTGAAATAAGATAGTCCTAAAGCAAATAAAACTCTAAATGACAGGTTTTTGCCTAGAATTTGTGTAAACGGTCCTATCACGGAAGTCTGTCATGTGACCACGGAGGTTCGTCCTTTGACATTCCTGCACAAGACCATAATTGGTTTATATCATGAAGGTCCTTGCGATACATTCCAGAAAGGCTTATTTTCACGGACGTCCGTTTTGAAGCCACGGATGTCCGTCCTTTGATGTTCCTGCATTTTTTCCTTTACTTTACTTCCTCATATTTTTTGATATACAACTCCGATTTGGGTGTTTCTTGGCTCGTTGGAAAGCTTAAAACATCTACTTTCCATTAATATAGAGATCAATTCTTGCAAATCTTCATTTAAACTTGTAAAATACTAAAATACACTAGAAGCATAAAATTGGATTTACCAACGACATAACGAAGTAGTCTTAGAGATTATTTGTGTAATTTCGAGACCTATCAGTCTTCCACATTGAATGCCGAGCTAACCCCCATAAGAGGTCCAGCACCGCGAACTTGGAGTTTTTTTGCGAATCCCGATAGGAATCGTTTAGGTCTAACCTGAACCATCACAGGATTACTGATGTGGAATTCTTTGGAACGCTTATGCGAATCCGCTGATAATTTATAGTTATCATTGCTCAAATTAATTCTACGTCTAATTTCGGCATGTAAATTATTAATGTGATGTGCAAATGCATTTGCGGCCATGGGTCAAAATCTCAGATTTCCATATCGTATCGTTCAGCCCCAAAACCGATACGTATTGGTTCCGGACCATACATTCCGGTATTTTTCCAAAAAAATAATAAAACAAAACGATAATTTGAAATTATCGGATGATAAAGACGATACGGACGATACGGACGATAATTTGACTGTTTTTTAAGGGGCCCGAGAAAAACCTAATTTATCGTATCGTCTGAGTTCAAAACCGATACCTATCGGACGATACGTATCGGTATCGGACGATATTTTGATCCATGTCTGCGGACTCGGATGTACGATGTGATGCGGACATAGGGATCAAATCTAGGAGTGTTCTAGGCTTATGACCATGCACCACCTCAAATGGACTCGCACCTATGGACTTATTGACATAATTGTTATATGCAAACTCGACCATGGGTAAGATAGAATCTAGTCCTAATGTGATCGTCGACAAGACATCGAAAGAGATTGCCTAAACTCCTATTGATAGCTTCGGTTTGGCTATAAGTTTGAGGTTGATATGCCGATAATAATTAGAGCATAGTGCCCATCATGAATGAGTGTTCAAGCTTGTGTTTGGCTTACTTTGTTTGGAAATTTGGCAAGTACGACATTGCCCCACAATCCGGGCGACATCTCGCATGATACCAGGCCAAAAGAACGTATCTTCTACGAGTGCAATGGTCTTGTTGCGCCCGAAATGACCGGCAAGCCCTCCGACATGTAACTCCAAAATGAGGAAGTTACGCACTAAAGTGCAAGGGATGCATAAGCGATTGCCCTTGAACAAATACCCGCCTTGTAGGGTATAAATGGAGCTAGTGCTCGCCGGGTCACTAAGGAGAGTGGTGTAATCCTTCCCAAAATCTGGGCACTTGGGATACACTTCCTTTTTTTTTTTTTTTATCAGTAATAGGAACTATATTGATACGCAGCAAGACGCTAAAAGACCAATACAAAGACGACCAAAAACCAGACGAAAACAAAAAACAAAAGAAAAAAAGGAAAAAAGCAAGCAGTAGCTACGCACCACGGATCGGTATCGAATCGTGACCAAAGCCATCTCCACCTCTAGCCACCCAAAGCCACACCAGATCCGTGATCGATTTTAAGATCATCTCCACTGACCTACTTTTATTCTTGAAAATCCTCAAATTTCTCTCGCGCCATAAACTCCAAAATACGGTGAACAAGGACGCCATCCAGTATTCCCATATCTCACCCTCAACCTTAACGGACGACCAACTCAACAAGTGTAGATAAGGCGTTGCCGACATAACCCAATTCAAGCCGAAAGATTTAATGACAACACACCAAATCTTATAAGCCACCTGACAATGTAGAAGGAGATGCGCAACGGTCTCCTCCCCGTCGGTACACATCACGCAACAATTTGGAATATCCTTCCCCCTACAAATAAGTTGATCCCTCGTTAGGATTTTATCCTTAAAAAGTGTCCACCCAAAAAGCTTAATTTTCGGTGGGATAGGTTCTTTCCACAGCCATGCGCCTTCGAAACTGATGAACGGATGACGCGACAACAACTTATAATAGGTTTTGACACGGAAATTTCTATCCCTGCTTGGGGCCCAAATCCTCTGATCATAACTATGGGAATTCTGCTGCACCTCATAGGGATTCTGAATCAGATTTGAGAACGCGATCACCTCATCGTTCCTCAGGAACCTTCTGGTAGCAACATCCCACATAGTACCCCCCTTGAGTATGTGAGGCAAATTCCTCGATCCTCTCACCCGTGTTCAAAGAAATGACGTAGATGTTCGGAAAGGAGGACGTAAGGGGGCTGCCATCCAACCAAACATCATCCCAAAACCGGATACGGGTGCCACAACCCCAACTAAGCCACAACCCTCTAGCAAAATTCGCTCGAGTGCTACAAATACCTCTCCACCAAGCCGAGGTACCCCTGTGGGCCGTGAAGCAAATCCTCCCGCTACCAAAGGATTGCCTGTATTTCTCGATCAGCACCAAACGCCAAAGGCTATCCCTCTCTTCCACCCTCCTCGCTCTCCAGAACCATTTTCCTAGAAGCGTTAGGTTGGTCCGTCTCAAGCTGCGAATACCCAAACCACCACAATCGACAGGCAGCTGACAAGTATCCCAGTTTACAAGGTGTTATCGTCTGTTCATACCCGACCCCTCCCATAGAAAGGACCGTTGGATTTGCTCAAGCCGATTAATAACTTCCATCGGGCACTTGAACATCGACATATAGAAAATGGGCATCAACAAGAGGACCGCTTTAACTAGAACCAGCCTACCTCCACTACTCAGTAGCTTTCCTTTCCACGATGACAACTGTTGTTCGAACCTTTGCACTACCGGTTGCCATTCTCGAGCTGTCGACTGTTTGAGTCCTAGCGGCAAACCGAGGTACTTAATTGGGAGCTTCTTAATTACACAACTCACCGTTCGCGCAAGCTCAACCAATAAAGGCTCCTCAACCCCAATCCCCGTGATAGCGGACTTGAGAAAATTGATACGCTGACCTGACACCGCCTCATACACTGAAAGAACATCAACCAAAGCACTGAACTCTATAACTTCAGCCTTTCCAAATAAAATCGTGTCATCCGCGTATTGTAAGTGCGGGATGGATCTACCTTGGGCTCCCACCTGAATACCGGTAATTAGATTGAGCTCCTTGGCGCGCACTATCAGCCCAGATAACGCCTCGCCCACCATATTGAAGAGAAAAGGGGATAGTGGGTCCCTCTGCTGGATACCCCCTGGAGCTCTTAAAATATTCAGCCGGAGTGCCATTAATTAGAATCGAGAACCACCTCGAGGAATAACAACCACGCATCCATCTTCTCCAGGTAGATCTGAACCCCGACCTTCCGAGCATATAATCAAGACCCTCCCAACTCACCCGATCATGCACTTTTTCCGTATCCACCTTCCAAATCATAATAGAACGGCGATGATTATGAGCCGAATGGATAGTCTCATCAGCCACCGCAAACAGGTCCACTAACTGTCTACCTTGCACAAAAGCCCCCTGATTACTCGAGATTATTTTGCTCATCACCTGTTTTAATCTTGTAGCAAGCACTTTAGATATAATCTTGCAAAAGGCAATTGGTGAGGCTAATCGGGTGAAAGTCGGAAATATCCTCGGCACCATCTCTCTTGGGAATGAGGGTGATAAAAATGGAGTTTAGAGACTTCCCAATGAATCCAGAAGTGTGAAACTCAAACATAACCTCCATCAGGTCCTCCTTTATAATCGCCCAAAATGATCGGAAGAACTCCATGGTAAAACCATCCGGTCCCGACGCTTTATTCCTACCACAAAACCTGATCACCCGCCAAACTTCTTCTTCGTTAAATTGTCGCTCCAACCCCACACTCTCCTTCGCTGAAATAGCATTGAATGGAAACCCATCCAGCTGCGGTCGCGGTAGTCCAACATCCGTGTACATTCGCTTATAATAAAATGCGACGATGTTCTCTCGGACCTGATCGTCACCACAATGCTACCTAGATACTTTGATTTGTTACGGGTGTTGGCTACCGCATGGAAGTATTTAGTGTTGGCATCCCCCTCCTTGAGCCATCTAACCTTAGCTTTTTGAATCCAGCTCACTTCTTCGGCCCTGCAGGTACCTTTTGAACTCCAGCTTTTTACAATACCTTACTTCTCATTCGTTCGCCGTAAGGGTTCTATCATCTTCCAAATTGTCCAACTCCTTCAGTCTCATGAGTAATACCTCCTTAACGTGAACCAGCCAGTACACATCCCGATTCCACAGCTTAATTCTGTCTTTAAGCCGATGGAGTTTGGATATAAATCTATAAGCAACAGTCCCTGAAGGTATCGGTTCTCTCCACCACAACGGAACCTTCTCCCAAAAAGACTCATCCAGCAGTCACATGTTTTTGAATCGGAACGGAGACGGACCCTTCCCCTTTGAATCACAAGTCAGAACCAAAGGCCGGTGATCAGAGACAGCTTGAGCTAGGGCTTCCAGTCTAGCTCCCGAGAATATTTCTAACCACTTCAAATTACAGTGAAACCTATCCAGCCTGTTGAAAGACGGGATCTCCTGGAGATTCGACCACGTGAATCTCGCGCCCGTTCACGAAACATCCATTAGCACCTAATCCGAAATGAAGGAGTTGAAGTCCTGCATGACTCCTACATCCGGCGGCCCACCCTTCTTTTCGAACCCGCCCATCTTATGGCATTAAAATCTCCGCCCAGGCATAAAGTCTCATGGGCCACCGCAACCAATCTATGGAAGCTACGAATATCATGAACATTTTTCAGCTCGTGCCATTCCACAATGGCCTTAATTTTTTTCGGGTCATCCCATATGTCGGGACAATGAACCCCAAGAAGACAGCGGAGTGCTGCAAGAATGTGCACTTCTTGAAGTTCGCATATAATTTTTTCTCCCATTAAGTTTTACAAACCAACCTTAGGTGGATCAAGTGTTACTCCTTGTTGTAGTTATAGATCAAGATGTCAAAATACACAACAAGAAACTTGCCTAAAAATGGCTGCAATGCTTGGGTCATGAACTACATGAAGGTGCTTGGTGCGTTAGAAAGCCCAAATGACATGACCATCCACTTATAAAAGACCATCTTTGGTCGTGAAGGCAATTTTTCACTTATCATCGGGTCGAATTCGAACTTGATGGTAACCACTCTTAAGATTTATCTTAGAGAAGATAGTGGCACCAACCATCATATCCAACATATCATCGAGCTTCGGTATAGGAAACCGATATTTGACTGTAATTTTGTTGATCACCCGACTATCCACATACATCCTCCAAGATCCACCTTTTTTAGGTGTGAGTAGTGGGCGTACGACATAAGGGTTCAAACTCTCTTGGATAAACCCCTTCCGAAGGAGCTCATCAACTTATGGCATTAACTCGGAATGTTCACCGGATTCATCCTATAATGTGGTAAGTTAGGGAGGGTGGATCCGAGAACTAAGTCTATTGTGTGTTGAATATCACGCATCAGAGGGAGTTCATCGGGTAAGTCTTCCGGGAAGACATCCGCAAACTCTTTCAAAATCAGCTTAACCTCCTTACGGTGTTCGCCCATAGACTCGAGAGCACGCTCGACGGTGATGACAACGTACATCACGTTCTCATCCAATGAAGCTTTCTCAAACTTCGAAAAGCTCATAATATTGATGGTCTTAGATTGGCCGCCCTTCTTCTCAACTCTCTTATCTGATGGTGCTTTGGGAGGTAAGGGGTTTAATTTGATCTTCTTGCCCTCATGCATGAATGTGCACACAGTCTACCGTCCAAGGATGGTCACTTCCTTGTCAGAGCCAAGGCCTTTCTAAGATGATATGGCCCACATCCATCGACACCACATCGCACCACAAGGTGTTCGAATGCGAGGCTAATTATATCTACACACGACACCTTTGGGACACGGAATAGATGAGGAGTCGACCCATGCGACTTTGTATGGTTTTCGGTGGGCTTCGGCTGTAAGCCTTATGCGGGTGATGGTGTGTGTTGACACCACATTGGTGCAACTCCTGTTATCCACGATGACCTTATAACTCTTCTCGCCGCATTTGGCGTAAGTGTAGAATATATTATTCTATGCCAATCGTCTTTCTCATCACGTTGAAGTTGTGTAAGAGCACACCTCACGATCAAGCAATCCTTGGTGCACACTAGAGCACGACCACCGTCCTCACATTCTTCATCACTAGGTGTGACGTCCGACTCATAGATTTCCTCCTCAACATCTCCTTTCTCATCAATCTCTCCTTCATCAAAGAGATTTTTTTGGGGGTCTCTCGTAGGGCATTGGGCGGCATAGTGGCCAAGCCCATGACATTTGTAACACTTGGTTTGAGAGTCACCCTTTGAGAATTCTCCAACCACACCTTTCCAAACCTCACATTCGTAGGAGTGGGTTGTGTAGGCTTGGGTGGTGGGTTTCCGGCACTAAACCTCACCTCTCCGGCTCTATGGCCTCCGGTGTTTGGTTCAAATCGTCTCACCACCATCATTTTCAAGTACCATTTAAGGTCTTGTACAATAGTATAACACTCCTCAAGAGTGTCAACGGGGTGAGACACCAATTCTTTTTGCAACTCAAGCCACAATCCGGTGCGGAACCTAGAGAGAGTGACTTGAGGATCTTCGGATACATTGACTCTCATCATGAACTCTTTAAATTTTCCAATGTACTTGGTCACGGGCATACTACCTTGGCATAAATTTTGCCATTGACGAAGAAGTTGGTGGTAGTATGATAAAGGAATGTACTTCTCCATAAGCCTCTCTTTCATGTTCTCCCAATTGGTAATGGGAGTAGAACCCGTATTCGCCCTCATGCACCTGATGTTGGTCCAAAAGAGTCTAGCTTGACCGATGAACTTCATCTTGGCGAGTCTAACACATCGCTCATGCTATACACTCAAAATGATGATCCATATCAGAGAGTCAATTGAGGAAGACTTTAGGGTCCATTCTTCCATCGAAAGTCGGAAACTCAACTCTAACATTTTTGAGGAGTTTCTCATCTGGATCGTAGTCATCTTCGCCATGAACTACTTCCCAACGATTTCGATCGCGATCATCATTTCGATCATTGCGCTCAAAGTGCGAACCATCTCTCTCACGACGTCGGTTAGGGTGTTCATCAATTCGATCCAATCGGTCATGCAATGTCCCATTAAAGGCACCAATGGCCGTTTGGGTTTGCTCTATGACGCTCATGGCCAACTTGACTTGGATGCCCCTAAGAGCATTGGCAATTTCGCGCGTATCCATGAAGATCACACACGCTAGACATGGGTTCTAAAATGAGAATACAATTATGAAGCACTCACTAAGTGAGTAATTTTAACAAACACAAGATGAGCACACAAATGAACATATAAAATGACCTCACCTAGCAACCAAAGCTCTGATACCAAAACTGACGCCGGACAAGGACCCTAAAATGAGTATGAGATGATAATTACCGAAATTAAAATAATAAATTGAACAATTAATCACAAATTAAAGCGATACCTTAGAGTTTCGTGAATTTTCGCTTAAGTGACCATGCTTGGTTCGACTAGGCTCCAATCCGGTGCGCATGATCCGTTTAGATTTGCAGAAGGTGAGATGCTAGAGATTGAACTCTAACATCCTCTAGGTTAGGGCACTCGCTCGTTGATCAATGTGGAATCTTGTAGCTCCTCGCTAGGACTTTGAAGGGAATGATCAATTGGCACAATTGGAGCAATCTCGAGCCCAACAACAATTGTGGATCAATGGGTATCAAAGAGAATCAATCCACAAGGATGGACATCAAGATAACTCTAGATTGAGGATTTTGGGGGCTTTAGACATTCAAATAGATGAGAATAAAAGCAAGAAAATAGCAAGCAAAATAGGAAAAAGAAGAAGTAAGGAGAAGATCAAGAGCTTAAATGGGCCTCTCACCCTTGGCTTCTCACCAAACCCACATGGGGAAAGAAGGATCACTTTTCACAAGCTCAATGCAAGGCATTTTCATTCATATATAAGCAATATCCAATTTGGCTTACATAGGGACTTTATATACTGGATACCAAGGAAACCCACCCTTAAAATAGTAAATACTAAAACATCCAAAATAGAAAATTACATTGAAGACAAAAAGGACAAACAAAGGCATAAAAAGGATGGAAAAAAGTGGGCTAAAAGGTCATTCGGGGGGGAAGCACTTTGGGAACTCGCCTGGGCGAGAACACTTAGGTTCTTGCTTGGGTGAGCTCCCAACTCCTATATGTTTCTCCTCTGGTCGCTCGGGTGACCTGGCCTTCCTCTCTCGCCTAGGCGAGAACACTTAGGTTCTCGCTTGGGCGAGCTCCCAACTCCTATCTGTTTCTCCTCTAGTCGCTTGGGCAACCTGGCCTTCCTCTATCTTTTGATTCTGGTTGCTTGGGCGACTCTATCCTCGCTTGGACGACTAGAAATGAATCTTGACTCCCTTAAGGTTATCTTCTATGGCTCTCTAACTTCTCAAGCTCTTCTCCCGGTTGATGCTCCGCGTCTTCTACGTTTCTTCTTCTGCCGGTAACTTCGATGTGGCATGAATCCGGTGTCCATAATGTCGGTGCCCCCATCAGGTTCCCTTTCTCTCAACAGATTTATCATGCAGAAAATTTAGGAATTTCAACATCTTGAATTTTCTCCTCTTGTTCACGTGATGTTTTAAAGTCCACTTGACTTCTAAAAGCTATTTTATGGGTCTTGTTTATAAGTCCGCATGCACTTAAAATTAAGCCATTTTCAATTAAGTTTACTTCCCTCGAACTGATTAAATTTTAGCTGTGTAACAAACAGGCTGTGCAGGTGCCAAAAATGACACATCAGCACCCCCCCCCCCTAGTGATAAGCGTTCTCCCCCATATGATGAATTCCAACCAGAATTCTCTCCCTCTGTAGCTAAATCATCACCAAGTCACCAATGTGAAATTCTTTTGTACCTCGTGTGCATTAGGCATCTGCTTTGTACTGGTTGTTACTTCTTTGAAGTTTGGACTTACCTTCTTCTTGGACTTCACGGATGTGACAGGTGAAAGATTCTGCATCATCACTAATGCATCCCAAAACTTGGTAATGGCCCCAAATCAAGCACATGTGTAGGAGTCCTTTCATAAAAAATTTCAAATGGTGATTTACTTGTTGACCAATTTACTGTGCTAGTGTATGTGAATTCAGCTTGAGGCAAAAGTCCATCGTGTCATTCTATCTCCCGCAGCCCCGCTAAGCATCGTAGTAAATTTTAGGGCATATTCAGCACTTCCATTTGCCCATCCGTATGAGGGTGATATCACTGCTAAAAATTCAAATTGGTACCCGATTTACGCCATAAAATCCTCCAAAGGAACCTTAAAATTTTGTATCCCGGTTCAAAGTAATAGAAGTAGGAGGCCCTACTCCCAAGTCTCGCAAAAGGGGAGGGAGGGCTCTTCTCAATTTGCGGAAAAGGGGACAACATTACATCAGGTCAACTTGGCAGAGTTGAGTTCATCTCAACCTAGGGAGCATGATGCAGTCAAAGAAGCCGAAACGAGAGAAGAATAAGAAAGGATGACACAAGGAAAGAGTTACTGCAGATATTTGTGTATAACATGCCTGTTAATATGTATTGACAGGGCTGCTTCATTTTTATAAGTAATTGGTCTTGTTTAGAGCACTTTTGGACCCAAAATAAAGACGCATGATGGGTTTATTAGTTATTTAAGTGAACACATGTCACATAAAATCACCTAAATTATAGGGTATATTGTCCATAGTCCCTAAATGTCTGGAGTTACTTCAGTTCGTACCTGGGTTGTATAGCTTGCATACCGGGTAGATGCAAAGACCTCTCAGCTGACATAGCTAATTTCTAATCCTGATTCGAAGTTTAAAGCCCTCACTAAGCTTCTGATCGTAGCAACTTCTGGACTATGTTGAAGGAACACAATGCCAGAATATTTGAGGGCCATTACAGATCTAATTCCTACGCCATCTCTGAGGTTCCTAATATTACGGTGCACTGGGCGCTCTTGGCCAGAGAATTCAAAGGCTACTCTCTGCCGGATATTAAGGAATACTTGGAGCGGAAGTCTTTGTCTTGTTTCTGTCGCTGTGGAATCTCTCCATTTTTTTATTTTTTATTTTCCATTTTTCGGGGAGCTTCCTTGGCTTCCTCTAAGCTTCTTGCTTAGCTTGATACGGACGTATTTTTATTCTGTCAATGAGATTGTTACTTCTTTACTGATCGAAAAAAGTTCTATAACAAAGCGATTGGTCGAGAGACTATATGCTATGTTAAGGCTGCAAAATTTGGTTTATCATGTTGTGTTGCTCAAATTTACATACTTACGAAGACAAAAAGCAGTTTGGTGCTTTCTTCACCTTCTAGTCTTTATTTTGGGCATATTCACAGAAATCGCTGATTTTTCAAAAAAAAAAGGAAAATTCGGTGATTTGAGGTCATGATGATCCATTCAGCGATAAATGGGCGGAGTCACCCAGTTGTCGATTAATCGCAATTTTTTGTGAAGGTTTTGTTCTTCCCCCACTTAAAGGCTTGTGCGGAGGTCTTTTTAGCCTATCACCCTCTGCCCTGTATAACCTCCCCTCTGGTCTCTTGAGCCCTCCCCCTTTCGACCTCCCAGCAACTGGTATGGTTTCCTCTTCTCCTGCTCCTCCTCCTTCTTCCTTCCTCTCCCTCCTCCTTGATATTATGTTTGAATGATCATGCATTCATGCTTATTAATGAATTGTGCCTATTTTATATTACTTTGTTCATTATAACCACTATTTAACTTTCAATATATTGGATATATTTTAATTTTTTGACTTTGTGACTATGGTTTTGGCTATTTTATATTGCTTTATTCCTCTTGACCTTTGCCGGAGCATGGATCTTTCTTTATTTATTTTCTAAATATCTATTGGTTCAAATTAATGATCTTAGGAAAATTTTACTGCCACACCCTTTTTGTTAGCCACATCACTTAAAAAATTACTTATTATACACCATTTATATTTAGAGGCCTGGGGATATGGGTTGCAATGCATGGTGGATCCATGCATTCCAATCAGGTGGTGGGTCCATGTGGAAACTATCAAGGGGATCTGGTGAGATGGAAACTTGTCCATACATGATCAGAGGTCACTAAAAAAATTTGGGTATGATCTGATGCATATCCACCGTCCAAAATGTGGTCAAAGGGGGAAAAATTCAATGCACCAAAACATGTGGGGTTTTCACAAAATTTTGACCACGGTTTTGACCACTAAAATGCTTTTTAATGTTTTTTAATTTTTTTCTAGATCACATGCCAGATGGCACATGATTAGAAAATGAGTGTTGTTTTGGGATCACCTGCCATGTGGCACGTGATTCAGGAATGGAATGCACAGATTCATCAATGCATTCCAACCATATGCCCGATTCCCTTATATATATATATATATATATATATATATTCACACACCAGTTAATGAAGCAAAATTAAAAACATGTTAGAATTTTGTATCTATCCATGAAAAAACTTTATCATGCAATTCATTGGATTACGTTGGTACCTGCGGAAAATGGGAGAGAGGACAGGGATTATTTGGAAGAACGGGATTAGCTCATCATGTAACCTCTTTTCCTCTCATTTTTGAAGTAGCTCCTCATCTTTGTTTTGTGCTTGTGGAGTTTGGGTAGTGAGAGGGTAAAGCCCTCACTGGTTTGCTTTAATATATTTCCTACCTTTACCGATAAAAAAGAGAGGGTAAAGCCCTGTTTGGCAAACCTTCTCCAAAAAGCACTTCTCAAGTGCTGTGAAGAGGTGGTTTACATGCTACTTCGTAAATACTGCTTTCCAAAAAAGTCTATTACCCGTTGAAAGTAGTGTTGTGTGAGAAGCAACATTGGGCAGCTTCTCAGTACAACTCCATTTTCAGCTAGAGGTGGTCATGTGCTTGGGTGAAATTTGCTTCTCGACCAACATTTTCTCTCTTGGAAAGTGCTTTTTGGAAGAAGATTGCCAAATAGTGGCGCGGGACGCCAAGGTCAAGAACCGTAGATTCGAGCCGCAACAGATTTACCGACGCCGGAAGAAGCGGAATCGAATTAAAAACTAGGCGAAAGATGGAAATTGAATGAGCACAGGAAAAATCGATTGATCGAAATTGAAATTCGATCAATTGAAATGCCAACGGCGATATTTTATGTATGTGAGAATTTCGATCGAACGATTTTCAATTTTGATCGATTGAAAGTGCAAACGAAATTCAATTTCGAACGAACGATTTTCAATTTCGATCGATCAAAATCGCGCCGAAGAGTTTTAGTTGTTTTAAATTTCTAATTTCGAACTTGAAACTTTAGGGGTTTAATTGTCTTTTAGTTAATATTCGTTTAGGGTTTCTTTAGCCTATATAAAGGCATTGTAAACACTTTATTAAGGGAGATTGATCATTGAATGAAAGAGAGTTGCTTTTGTGCAAACCCTAAAGAGCTTGTGAAGAGTTTTCAACCGAGGGAGTGAATCCTTCAAACATTGAGGAGTGAGCAATCGTTTCTCGTGCGACTTGGTGCGAAACCGACGCACAGCCGTGGTGTGAAGCTTCGGAAAATCCTTGGTGTGAATGAAGCCTTGGATCTCTATCCTATTATTCCATCTTTTCTCTATCCATCATACGGTAATATTTTTCTTTATTTTGACAAAATCACAAAACCCAAAATAAAATCAGTTTATCTTTGATCTATCCCTTTTGTTGAATCTCATTACTTGAGTTTGTTTTTTCAAACCCGAGTGGAACCAAGAGACGACATTGTCACTATCGATTGGTACCCTAAACTAGAGCGAAACCCGAATCCTTCATCGGATCCGCTTTTTTAGATCGGGAAATATAGATGCATGTGAGCGCTAAATTGAATTAACATAGTTGCTTTATTGAATTTATTAACTTTATTTTATGTGTTTGGTGATTTTAAGTAATTCCATTATTAAATTAAATTTGTGGTTAATCCCAAACTTGCATAATTAGGGTTTAGCGTTGTTGTCCTGCGTCAAATAGGGCCTAAGTTTTCTATGGGCTTCTCTCTATAGGTTTTTCTTTGGATGTTTTTTCTGGTTTGCTTGAGTGTCACCCCCTTGTTGGCCTCAGGTTTTTCTTATTTTAATCTATTCTCTTATTACCGATCCAAAAAAAAAAACCTTTATCATGCATTGATGGCTGCATTATTTTCGAGAAAAAGGGGAAACCAAGTTTACAGATGGTTATTATGGAGACCTACCAGCCAATAATGGCAGGTCCAAAGCTATGATCATTTGGGTCGGTTTTCTTTGGTCATCTGTAAATTCATTTGCTGGGGCTAAGTACAACATAGTAAGTTGTATGCAACAGGTTGAATTCTGCAAGTAATGACCCCAAGTTTTGAAATCACCTCCATTAATCATAATTCACAATCACAAGTCGTAGTTTAGTGATCAAAGTGTCATAATAATATGTGCAGCTACTATTCATTGTTAACGTATGTAATTGTTTATTTTATTTTATTTTTATTCTATTTATCTATTTATTTTAATACATGGTGCAGTCTAATGTTTGGAAAGAAGAAAGAAGGAAGCCGCATCCACCTTGTGTGATCTGTCTAGGAAGTGGTAGAGTGGATTGCAAACACTGTGAAGGAAGAGGTCTCTCTCTCTCTCTCTCTCTCTCTCTCTCGTTTATTAGTTGGTATTAGGTACCTGATATTCGAGTCAATCTTCCTCTCACAATCTTGGGGAATGCACAGATATTATTTACAGGGAACGGGAAAAAATGTGCTGTCATTAATTTGGTCCTCATAAATAACTGGGCACCCTGGTGGGATACCAATTATCATAGCCTCATTTCTATTTTTACTTTATCTGTAGTAGTTTAAATATGGTCTTGAAATTTGAATTAGGTTTGTGTGAAGTGTATAAGGTGCTTTAAAGTTTTAGTTTAGTATTGAAATTTGAATTAGATTTCAGAGAGTTTGAAATTTGTGAAATATAAAACATATTCCAAGCTCATCCCTGTTGTGCATACTGTAGGAAGAACGAATTGCTTACACCTGAGTGTGCTTCCGAAAGGGGAATGGCCGAAATGGTGAGGTACCATAATCCGATTCCATGCTGCAATCATAGGGTACCTCTGTTCCCGCCCACCTAATTACCTATATCACCACCCACTTTAGCTAGCGCCCACCACACTGCCGGACATAATTAAGTGGGGGCTTTCAGGAAACAGGTGGGTGCGAATAGAGGTACCCCAATCATATGTACTTGCACGACAATTTTACCATATCTTGGCTTTTACGACAAATGCTAAACTTTTGGCAGGTGCAAGACTTGTGGTGGGAGCGGGCTTGGCTACTGCCCCCGGTGTCTCGGGACAGGTGAATATAGGGATATTATGGGCTTTCGCTTCATGAAGATGGAAACCAAGCCGGCACAAAATCATCACGAAAACCAAAATTTCAAGTAATGGACTGAGTCGCATGATAAAATCTTATGAGCATGGCAAGTCATGTAGACAGCCTGAGTTCCATTTGGCTATCCATGTAGCATTATTTTTTTAGAAAGTAGCTGAGAGAGAAAGGTTGACAATTTTGTATGTTGTTTTTATTTGGCTTCATGAAAGCATAAATTAGCATTCAGTCCCTGGATGTTGTTGCAGTGTATTAATAGGTTGTCACCTTCGTCAATGGATTCGGTCCGATCATGTGATTGCTTGCCATGGGGCAATCAAGCGAGCATGGATCGGCCAAGATGGCTGGTCCAAGGGTCCAAGCTACAGGTGTGTGTGAGAGAGAGAGAGATTAAATGCATGTAAATTGTCTGACTAAATGCTCAGAGCTGTTTGTTTTGTACAATTATTTGAATCTATCTATTAACATATATTAATTGTTCTTTGTTGGTGCACAGTTTTCTAACATAATCTATTTGAATATATATATATATATATATATATATATATATATATAACAGTTGTACCTAGTGCACATGATTCTTCCTTTCAGCAGGGTCTCGGAGAGGTAGATGGTAGGCATCCTTACCCACTTTTGAGCGGACAACACTTACCATCAGACCAAGGTTTGACCTCTTTTTTTCTTCCATTTAATTTTCCTAAAATAAACAAATAAGGAGTAGATTGGATGACTTTATCTACAACCAAGATTTTTCATTCTCAACCTAGGTTTCACATGCTAAAAACAGTTGACTGCTTTGAATTAGACGATGGAGGTTGTTTTTTGTCCCAATCTCTTCCACAATGGATCTTGAGACCATGGACAGACCATAAGACAATCAAATTTTGATTTCACATGGGACATGGCACACGTCCTAAAAAGTGATCCGAGAACCACGTTTGATGCACACCCATGATGGCATTATTTTTTGGGGATGTGTACAACGTGGAATCAACATTTGACTGTTTGGTGTAAGCCTTGTCTTTGTATTTTTAATAAACATTAAAATTATCTGTTTTGGTAATAAGAAACAACACACCTAGTTTTCATAAAAAACCCAAAAATAGTTCGATAAATTATCTGTTTAATTCATAGTCACCAAGACAGAGCACAAGAAGAAACCAATAAGGGGAAAATTTCAGAAAAAAAAATACAACAAAAGATTAAAAAACAAAGAAAAAAGGAGAAGAATGAAGTGTACACCAAGAGAAAAATTCAGAAAAAAAAAGAACAAAAATTGGTAAGTACGGAAAAAAAAATATAAAAAATATAATATATATATTCTAATTTAATTAAATATATTTAATTAAGCTTTTTTCCGTTTATAAGGTGTTTTATATGAAAAAAATGTGTTTTATACGAAAATTTTTATGGATCTTGCTGTTATGTGGTCTCTTTGGACTGAGAGAAGTAGTCGAACTTTTAATAGAAAAAGAAAGTTTGCTTCCATGATTTTTAAGGATGTTCGAGATTTGGCTTTAAATTGGATCAAGATTGGATGCCATTCAACGCATGATGAAGATGTAGATTTTATTCATGAATGGGATAGCCTGTGCATTTAGTCATTTTCCTCTTGTATATGGTTGTACTTTCTTGTAGATCAGTTGACTTGGGGGTGAGGTTTTTTCGAGTGATGGGTAGTTTTTTTAAGATTTGTTAACATCTTGCTGGCTTTTTCTGATTTGTATTATTTTTTCAATATAATAAAGGTTACTGATTATCGATTAAAAAAAAAAAATGTATATAATACATTTTAAATGAAAAAAAAATATTTTATGTTGAAAACCCCCTTGTTTTAACATTGTTAAAAGAAAGCCTTTTAAATGCGTTTTTTCCATGCAAACAAAATATAATTAAGACTCAAAAAGCACCACGAAACAAATGACTACCGTGATTGTTCAAATCTGCTCTAGCCGCTTTTTTTTTCGCATTTTATTTTTCTTTCTCTTCTAGTACCATATTCATCATATGAAGATATCATCGGCAGCGGCGGAGCGATATGTACAGAAAACAACCCGTACACTCGAAGAAGTGAATACGGTGAGGTACCTCACACCAACCCTATACCTAAACTAACGGGCGTCCACCAAAAATATAAGCAAGTGAGGTTTTCACACAGGAAACAGAGTAACAGCTAACAAGCATAAACGACTTAACAAGAATGAAAAGTGAAGTGTTGTCATGACAACCGTGTAATTCAACATTTTTTCACATACATGATGGAAGGAGGGGGTGAAACTAGTAAGCCCACCCTCCCCCCCTTCTATAGATTTCTTCTTCTTCTTCTTTATTCATCTACAGGTACCATGGGGTTATCCCCGCGGCTTCAGTTTGCTCTCCAAGGTCAAAGGTTCGAAACGACTCCCCCTTCTGTTAATCAGGTATCGTGGGCGTGCATAAATCATGAAAAGACCGTGGGATTTAGTCCAAATGTTACTTGGAAACCTTAGAAACCCTGCGTCATCCGGTTCATCTCCACCTACCAAGGGGCTCTCGTAGCGGTTTAGGCGGCTTGGGTTTGCTCTCCAACATCACGGGTTCGAAACGACTACCCTTTTTTTAACCGGGTGTAGTGGGCGTGCGTAAATCAAAATAAAAGATTTTTGGTTTCATCTCCTTTAAAATGACTGAACAAATGGATTATAACACTACTGCAAACTGCGGGAAGGTAGCAGATGATACATTGAAATGTTGTTGGCCTTCGGGTTGCAGGTCACCTCCCTCTTAGTCTTGGCTGAGCTCATCTATCTTGTTATCCGACGATTCGGCCAGCCGTGCGCTATTTCTCAACTCCTCGTAAGTATGCCTTCATCTATGGTGTTGCCATTTTTTATTCTATTTATTTCACTGTTTTTATGACTGTTCTCCTACTCCCCTGTGCAAGTGTAACACTGAAGGTTCAAAGTTTTTACAGTCAAATTTTATGGCAGGCGGGTATCTTACTCGGGCCCTCGGGGCTCTCCCGATTTGATTTCATTCGGAAAGCCTTGCTCCCCATATGGAGCTTTGATTACCTATCGAGCTTGGGCGCATCAGGCCGACTCTTCTTCATGTTCCTGATAGGCCTCGAGATAGACCTCTCGTATCTCCGCAGCACTGGCTTCCGCTCCACTACTCTGGCTTTCGGAGGAGCGCTCGGTGCTTCCCTATTAGCCGTGGTGTTTTCGAGCTACATGTACCGGCAAACCATGGCCCAAAATAGTTACCACTATTACACGATATTAATGATGATTATCTTTGCCAGCACGGCCTTGCCCATACTTGTTCGCATGGTCACCGAACTAAAGCTCGCTTCTTCGGAAGTGGGGAGGCTAGCGATAAATGCGGCATTGATCAATGACATGGTCTGCTTGCTCGTAGTGACCGTGATATTGACGACGCGCAAGGGGACCGGCAGCCAAACTACGGTTCAACTGGTGTGGGCTGGCATTATATTACTGCAGTGATCCTTGTGGTGATATCGGTGCTCGTAATGCGGCCGGTGGTGCGGTGGTTGAAATGGCGCAACAAACAGCGGAAGCAGATGAGGAGCACCGAAGCCGTATGTGTACTTGTTTTTATGGTGGTGATCTCTTCCTTGATTGAGGTAGTGGGGTTTAGTGGTATGATGGCTAGCTTTGTTTTGGGGATGGTGTTCCCTAGGGAAGGGTCCACGGCTGGAATGCTGCAGCAGAAGATAACTTACCCGGTACACAACATTGTGCTACCGCTATACTTCGGGTACACTAGGATACAGGCGTACCTTGAGATATTGGGAACATGGCACCTATTGTGGTCCACCGTTATAATTGCGGGGTTGAGCACCGTTTGAAAAGTTGTGGGCACACTCGCGGGATGGTGGCTGAAGTTCTCGATTAGCGAGGGCTTGGTCCTCGGCTTCTTGTTAAATGTCAAAGGCCACGTTAATCTTATTATCATCAACTTGGGCAAGGCACTCGGGGTAAGTAGAATATATATATATATATATATATATATATATATATATATATATATATATAGTCCCGGGATTATGCACCCGGGCTGTAAGATATCTCTGTGTCTATTGATATGGGCGTGACACATAACGCTTTTTTATAAAGCAATATTAGGGTTGTGCATTTTTTGGACCAAACCAACCGAATCATCGGGTTTGGTCCGGTTTGGATAGGTACCAGTTTGGGTTTGGTTTGGAAAAAAGGAAAACCGAAAAGTTTGGTTTGGTTTCGATTCCAAACCTCCCAAAGCCAAAACCGACCGAACCGAATCGAATATAGTTTGTAGGTAACTATATATATATATATATATATGTTTTGATTAATTTTGAAGGCCATTTAATTAAAATGCATATTTTCATATAAAACCCTACCCTTGTTGTAGCCTATTCCTAAAGAGGTAAAAAGCCTCTCAGCGTTTCTAATCCTCTCGATTCCAAATCTTCAAAAAAGCTTTAAACCCTTTTGAAGCCTTGCGAAAAGTAAAACCCTGCCGCCAAAGAAGAAGATCCTACATTATGTAGGTTTTTTTTCCTATTATTTATTTTCTTTGGTTCTGTTAGATTTCAGGCTTGAGGGCTGAGGGGTTTATTTTTATTCACAATGATTCATACTGAGTTACTGAATCCTAGTGTTCTCATTGTATAAAGAGCACCATTTGTATTAAGTACTTTTTTTATAAAAGAGTACTGTTATTTAGAACACAAGATATTTCTGTCTCAACTTAATTTTTACATGCTTAAACTAGTGACTACTTTGCATTAGTAAAACTCTAAAACAGGTTGAGAAAATTTTGACGTGCAAATAGAGCTTATAAGAAAATTGAAACCGACTGAATCAAACCGAACTGAATTGAATCGGGTTGGTTTGGTTTAAGAGTTGGACGATTTGGTTTGGTTTGGTTTGGTTTGAAAATCTAGAAACCGATTAGGACCGGTTTGGTTTGTGATTTTGGTTCAAAACCGACCAAACCGAATCAAATACACTCCTAAGTAATATATGTTGCTTTATAATCATTTAATCACGTTTTAACTAGGGTTACATTTATTTTCAAAAAAGTAGATAACCTTTGTTAAAGACCTGAGTATTAGAACCTTACCAACTCACCTGTTTTCTACCCTCTCTCTTTATAAACAAAAATAGAAGGGCGTTCCTTTTACCTCTAGCTGACGTAAAAGGGTGCTAGCGCTTTGCTACCAAGGTGGCTTTGCTAGTCGGGGTACCAGTGCTACGATATCGAGGTGTCAATATTTCGCTATCGAGGTGTTAGTGTTTCATTATCGGGGTGTCAGCGCCTTGTTATCAATGTGTCAACGTTTTTTTTCTGGGGTGCCAATGCTTCGCTATCGAGGTGCCAATACTTCTTTATCAAGGTGTTAATGCTTCGCTATCGGGGTGTCAACGCTTCGCTATCGAGGTGTCAACGCTTTGCTATCGGGGTACCAGCATTTGGCTTTCAGAGACCCACATTTTTGAGTAAAATAGACTTGAAAAAATAAGTCTGACACTTCTTTTAAAAAAAAGAGAAGAGAGAAAAGAAAGAGACCTTTAAAAAAGTCAAATATGATAGTTAAAAGGGAAAATAACTCTTAAAATATTTTAAAAGTTTTAACCCTAGTTAGTAAAGTGGGTCTCATATCTCATGTCGTTCATAGTGCAATCTGGGCGTAGAGAAATATCTACGTCTGAGCGCATTCTCCCCTCAACCATATATATATATATATATATATGACAACGGAAAGTTATACTAGCGATGCAGCATTCAATGCCACCTTAGTGTCAATTGAATAGCAAGTGACACCTAATCTGAAGATCAAGTTTCGAGGCAACATGGATAGGAAGGATCAGGTTTGTGCCGACCAAAAATAATTATAAAATACATCTTATCTACCGTCCAAAATTTGATCAACGTTGGAAAAAATTCAATGCACTAAGTTTAAGAGGGCAGAGGTCAAACTTTGATCATGTTTTTGAAGGGTAAAAATGAAAATAAATAAATGAGATCACATGTCACATGGCTAATGATCCTAAAACAAGTGTTTGTTTTGGCATCACATGCCATGTTGTAATGAATGTCGGCACTAGTGTACCATTCAAATGCTACACTTAAGTGTAGAGATCCTTAATATATATATATATATACTTACACACACGCACACACTTGACACAGGAAATGGGTTCAAATGCATAGTGGATCCAACCATTCGAACCATGTGGCGTCCACATGGCACCCATCGAAAGGATCGAGTGTTGAAACAACTTGCCTAAAGATAATCAGAGACCACCCAAAAAATTTGAGTGTGATCCGAGGTGCATCCACGGTCTGAAATTGATCAAAGGATTGAAAATTCAATACACCAGGATGCGTAGACATTATCCAAACTTTGCATATAGTTTTGACCACCGAAAAACTTATTTTTCCCAATTTTTTTCATAAATCACATGTGACAATCTTATGGGAAGAGGAACCGTCATGTATGCTGGCTTTAAAGGTGAATTTCTTGAGACATGTGCATATGTAACCGTCATGCGTACCACCTGATTTGAAGACTACAGGGAGTGGAAGATATCATGTGACTTTAGCGTAGCCTTACTCCTTCGAGCTTTGAATCTCAGTATGGAGATAATTTTTTATTTTATTTTATTTTATTTGTATTCTTAAGGCACAAATGATGTTTCCAAGTGCTCGGTGTCCCAAAACGTGACATGTGGCTTCCTTCCCTAATGCCGAATATTTGAGGGTTGGATGGCGTTAAATCAACTATTAACTTCATGGTTCATCTAAGATACATGTTTCAATCTGTTGAGTTTAGTCCCACATAGGAAAATCGTAGCCTTGTCTAGCCTCTTATAAAATCTTGGGCCTCTCTACTCATCCCACGTTGGGGAATCATAGCCTTCCCTATCCTCTTATAAAATCTTGGGCCTCTCTACTCATCCCACGTTGGGGATTCATAGCCTTCCCTATCCTCTTATAAAATCTTAAGCCTCTCCGCTCATCGCTAATTATTGTTGAGGCTACACGAGAGATTACATTGTTAAAATCTTGATGTCTTTTTATTAATGCTTATGTATTTTAAATAGACTTTCGCTTACACATATAAGAATCCTTATCTTAACAAACTTGTTTTAAGATATTAATCTTAATCTTAGACTTTGGAACAACTCTAAAGATTCCCTATTGTTAGGGCTATGGGGCCCCAATGGATTGATGGTGCTGCTTATAACTGTGGTGATTAACTCATTAACGGCATGACCCATCGTGGCCTTCATTGTGAGAAAACTGAGAAAATCCTGGGATTCAATTCGAATGGCAAAGGTCCAACAGCGAGCTCCGAATACTTGCATGCGTACGCCACCCCTGCGATGTGCCGGCGATGGTTGGTCTCATTGAAGCCTCGAGAGGTAGCCAAAGGTCACTACTAACTGCGTACGTGAAGCACCTGATCTAACTCACAGTGAACACCACTAGTAGTTTTTTGTACCACCACCAAAAAGGCGAAGACGAAGATGGGGGCAATGTCATCAACGATGAAGGGCAACAGATTAGCGTCGCCGTTGACGCATTTAGGAAGGATAGTGGTCTAAGCATCCGTTAAGCGACAGCTATCTCTACCTACTTAAACATGCACGAAGACGTTTGTAACGGTGCCAATGACATAAGGGCCTCCATCACTTTGCTCCCACTTCACAAACACCAGCGAGTAGATGGGAAAATGGAGACCGGAAAGGAGGGGATTCGAGCCGTGAAGCACAAGGTGCTATGGCACGCACCGTGCCCAGTTGGCATACTGGTGGACTGGGGATTCGGCGGGACAACACAGATTTCGGTGGCGCAGACTACGCATAACGTTGCGGTGCTCTTCTTTGGTGGGCCAGATGACCGGGAGGCATTGGCGTTTAGTAGGCATGTCATGGAGCACCCTGGGGTGGGAGTCACTGTGGTACAGTTCATGCTGACATGGCAAGGACGGAGCGAGACGGAGATTGAGATGTCTAAGGGCAGCAATGAGGTTTTGATCGCTGTTAGCAAACAGGAGATGGAAGATGAGGCGGATGAGGCCTACATCAACCACTTCTACGATAGGTAGGGAAGCCCAAAATAAGGATGCAAGTTTTGGACCGAAAATTGATAGGAGCCGAAAACCGGACCCAAAACTTGATAAACTGAAACCCATTCCCAACTGATTTGGTTTTAGTTTTGGGTGGCTGAAATCGAAAACCGGTTGGATATGTTTAGAAAACTGACCCAAAATTGAAAAAATAAACTGAGAAAATAAAAAAGTGAAAAAAAAATTTGATTAGGAGTTTTCAAAATTTTGGTAACCGAAGCTAAAACTGGTTTGTTTGTGGTTTCGGTACAGGCAGAATCAAATCGAAAACCAAAAAAAAAATTGACTCGGTCAGGGTGCAAACCGGCCAAGTCAACCATCGGTTGGGTTCATCGGGTCTTGATTTTTTCCCCCTCCGGGTGGGCCAGGGCAGAAATTTTTGACCCATTTATCAAACGGGTCAATTTCGGGTTTTTATTACTTATACCTTATATTATAAATTTTTTGTTAATTGGGTTGGTTCGGGTTTGGGTTGAGGGTGGAAATAAACAGGCCAGGTCAGGTTGAGGGTTTTAAATAATTGGATTGATATCACCACACCTGAACTTGAGTCGATCCAACCGGGCCGAAAACACCAAAAAATTGGTTTAGGTTCGGTTTCAATTTTTTAAAATTTCAGTTAAGCGACAGTCTGAGACTGAAGCTAATTTGTTTTGGTTTGGCTTCAGTTCAGACGGAACCAAAAACAGTCCAATGAAGGTGTGATCTGATTTTTCGTTTTTGGGCAGGTATGTGGTATCTGGGTTAGTTTCCTGTGTGGAGAAATTTGTTGAAAACGGCGCAGAAACGGTGACGGCACTAGGGGACTTGGTGGGCATGTACTCCCTCTTTATCGTGGGAAAAGGCGGCCGAGGGCCTTCTCCAAAAGGCGGGGATGAGCGATTGGGAGGAGTGCCCTGAGCTTGGAACAATTGGAGATCTGTTGGCTTCCTCAGATTTCATGGTTTCGGGTTCGGTTTTGGTTATACAGCAGCACAATCGTTCTAAGAAAGTGAGAGCCAACGTCGACAACGAGTTCATTTTGTAGATCATCTGGGAGATGTCGCTTGTTGACAATGGGCTACACATATGTAGTCTCCAAAGAAAACTCTATCATCTCAAGATCTTACAGAGCAGTCTTAAAAACTCTCCCACCCATGTCATTTACTGGTATTTAGAAGCACTCGTGTATATATATATATATATATATATATATATATATATATATATATATATATAGGCCTGGCAAGTTACAACCGTTATATAACCGTCAGTTGTAAACGCAAAGTTTGTTACTTGATAAGTCCGAAAACGGTTATTGTAAAATGTACTTAAAGTTATAAACCCTTACAATAAAAAATTTAGTTTCGGGAGCTCGAGTCATGGGTTTATGTCCCATTACTCAATAAACGAAGATTTGTGTCTAGTGATGCGAAGAGATGAAAAGATTAATTTTTTAAAAATCTCTACTATTATATTTTATCGTTCACTCAGAGTTTTTTCAAAATTTCAAAATTCTCTTTATTTCCCAAAAGCTTCTCTTGCTGGCGTGTATAGATCGAATATTCGTTCACTATAGAACCATCAATTATAAAGACCGAATCTTAAATTGCAAAAAACCGTAAGCTTCTCTGCAGATAATGTAGTTGTAAAATTGGGTTTTACAACACCATTAACTCACCCTGGTTTAAAAAGTGCAGGGTGAGGGTTCTCTCTCTCTCTATATATATAGAGTGAGAGAGTGTGTGTGTGAGTGTTAACCGTTAAGGAGGCCCCAGGTTAGTGTTGTAGGGTTGATCTCTACAGCACTGTTGAGAACACATGCCACTTGACATGTGATCCAAACAAAAACCCTTTTTGGGATCTCGGGACAATGTGATCTAAATTCATTTTCTGAATTTTATTTTTTTTAATATTAAAAAATATGCTCAAACATTGGGAAACCTCCAAAAACCGAGTGGTCTTTACTCTGAGAAGAGCCCTATGAAGAGGCAATAAACTAGGGAGCCTCTTTCTCAAAAAAATTACTCTGAGAAGAGCCCTATGAAGAGGCAATAAACTAGGGAGCCTCTTTCTCAAAAAAAAAAGAAAAAAGAAAAGCAGACTCTTTTCATTGTCATTGAAGGGTTCTATAGGAGTCCTCTTAGCTATAAATGACATAGCTCTTTGCTAGCTCCTGTCACAATAGAGTTCACATGCTTTAATTGGTTTCCATTCTCTTTTCTAATTCCCTGTAAAGGATGATTTACCTACTCTAGCAGTAACCTCCCTGCTCTCTACCAACTCTCTATCAGAGCAAATAAAATCTGCTCTGGCAAAAAATGAGTAGAGAGGAGGATAGAATTGGTAAAAAGATAAATCTTACATAAAATCTTGCTACCCAAGGAGTTATCAAAGAAAAGGGGTACCTGCTAAAGCAGGTAGCAGGATGTTTGCAAAGAGGATGGAAACCTGCTAAAGCAGGTGAACTCTGCTATCGCAGGGGCTAGCAGCCCTGCGATAGCAGAGAGCTATGTCCTACGCATCCCTTATCTCTGGATCAGCCCTGCAATAGCAGAGAGCTATGTCCTACGCATCCCTTATCTCTGGATCAGAGCACCTGGCTCCACCCAGCAACTATCCTAAGGGCTTCTTTTCTTCTTTTGCCAGTAACGTTGTTTATTCTATGCCTTTTGGGCTTTCTTTTAGGGAGCCATTACTTGCACTCGGAAACTTAGCCCTTACACCAATTTAAAATAAAGACTTGCAAGTTTGGCGACCTCTACTATATGAAAACAATATCTAAACCTTTTGATTTGAAGGCCATGATTTAAAGATATTAGATATAAAAGATTAGCACCAAATATAATCTTTATTATGTGATCAAGGATCAAAATTTCGGCCGAAATGACTGAAATTTCGGCCAAAATTATCGGTTTCGGTCCCCACCGAAACGATAATTTGGGACCGAAATTTCGGTCATCAAATGTATGAGATTGAAATTTTCAGCCGAAATTTCGGTTTTGGTCCCCCCCCGAAACTGAAACGAAAATCGAAATTTTGATCATTGCATGTGATTATATATAGTCAAAGATTCAACAATTGACTATAATGAATCATATGATAAATATCATGTTTTGCTCCAATCTTATGCATTAGCGGTCTATTGATCGTGAGCTTCAAATCAGACGGCCAAAATTGCATTTTCACATGTCACGTGTCCCTAAAATATCAAGTCTTTCTTTAACTCCGATGCAAGGGCAAGTTTCCGAGTGCAAGTAATGGCTCCTTTTTTTTTTATTATTTTAAATGACCTGCAAAGTGCATTTTACGGGGCACATTTTACAGTGGAACGAACACAATAAGCACTGTAAAATCTAGGGGTGTTATCAGATCAGTTTTCATGCTAAACTGAAACCGAACCGATAACTATCAGTTTCTAGTTTCTTAAACCGAACCGATATGCCTCCAATCCAAACCAAAACCGATCGGTCGGTTTTCGGTTTCTAAACCTCAGTTTTTTTATATATTAAATTATTAATCAGATCAAACCCTAAAAATTTTTAAACTCCTTTATATATTAAAAACTAAACCCTATTAAATTTTTTTTTTTTTTTTAAATAACAGGGAAGAGAGAGACTGAGAGAGGAACAGAGACAGAGAGAGGAACAGAGACAAAGAAAGGAACAGAGACACTGAGACACAGAAAGAGGGAGAAACCTGTTGTGGGGTGTGGCCGTAATGCCGTGTGAGATTGACGGATCGTGATGGATGGCGCTAGCAACGGCGAGCGAAAGACATCGGACGGCCAATGATGGAAAGTGGAAACGAATGGGAAAAAGAAGGGTTTTGGTTTTAGGGCTTTGCATAAGACTAATGTTTTTTAACGATTTTAACTTCTAAGTTCAGATTTTAAAAGAATTTTTTTTAATTGCAACGTATTTTTTTATATTAATATTGAAACCAACTGATAAACCGATAACCCACTTTTCCAAAATTGAAATCGAACCAGTATGCCCTAAAATCGAAACCGAACCGAAATTTTGGTCGATTTCAGTTGATCGGATTGGTTCGGTTGGCTTTTTACACAGCCCTAGTAAAATCTACTTTATACAGTATTTTACTTTAGTTTCTATCCTCATCTTGCAGTTATTTAATCCTTGCATATCTTACCTGCATTTTTCAGGTTCTACCAAGTTAAAAGACCCTCTTAAGTTCCTATCCAAACAAAACGACCTTCTTAAGTTTAAAATATTGCAAGTAAAACTTATTGGCATAAAGCTCCAAATATTAATGCGATATGAACAAGTGCACTTGTACCTTTTAACGTAGGGACCGACTCTTTTGACATCATTTAAGAATTAAATGATGCTTAAACGATCTTATACTATTTATTGGCTTATGATCTTAAAATTTTAGACCGTTGAAGTGTTTTGTCATCAATTGAAGTGGTACGGGTCAAAAATCACACTTTTTTGGGAGATTCTAACCATATGATCAGTGCACTGTAATATTAACGGTTGTTTTTAATTTTGATGACTGATATGAAAGTTCACCAATTGAATGGTAAGCATGATCCTTTGGCAGGGAGATGTTTCAACGATGGGTGTGCCATGATCTCAAGATTTATCTTGTAAAAGGTGTGCTATGATCTCAAGATTTTTCTTGTAAAAGATTGGGTGGAAAAAGGATCTAAGGCGGTCAACGATTTTCTCATGATAGTAAATAGGGTAGTGATTTTTGCAACCAAAGATTCTTGCAGTGCAACTGTTGGTTCCACCGCTCACACCAAGGATCAAAATTTCAGTTTCGGGCATGATCAAAACCGAAATCCAAAAATTTGGCCTAAATTTTGATCCCCATATAAAAGTGACCGAAATTTCATTTCAATGGGGACCGAAACCGATAATTTGGACCGAAATTTCAGTCATTTCGGCCAAAATTTTGATCCTTGGCTCACATTATAGATGTTATTTTTTGTCCCAATTTTTTACACGTTAGATCTTAATACCGGATGGCCCACATATCATACGGGTCAAATGTTAATTACACGTGACACACATACCCAAAGTGACTTTCATCATTCCATGCCATGGTGGGTGATCAAGGACATGTGCCACATGGACTTAACATCAGACCGTCTGATATGAGGTCATGATATCTTCTGCAAGATTAGGACCAAAAAACTACCTGTAGCATAATTAGCCTCATGTACATGCAACCAATTACATTGTGCCACATCACCTGCCTGCACTGCATAAAATTTATACTCATATATCATTGCCCGATGTCCTCTCTTAAATGGTATCTATGTTTGTTTGTGGTGCCTCTCTTTTAGTTTCTATCAAAAAGTTAATTTAAATAAGACGGCCTGCAATTCTATTTGGTTGTGAAAGAAGGTTGGGAGAAGTTGGGTTAGAGCAGGAGAGAATCTCAAATGGAGAGTGAGGTAAAGACTTCAGGCATCGGTGGCTCTCTGCCGGTTGCAAATGTCCAAGATCTTGCCTCCAAGAACCTTACCAAGATTCCCACCAGGTACATCAGATCGAAAATCGAAGCCGATCTGGTTTCGCATGACGGGCATCAGCAGGAAGTTCCGGTCATAGATTTGAGCAGATTACGCGATCAGCCGTTTTGTCAAGGTGAAATGACCAAGCTTCATTGGGCTTGTCAACAGTGGGGATTCTTCCAGGTGGGTGTAACTGTAATATTTTGACGCAATATGTTAAGATATTGTCCTCTTTGGGTGGCTCCATATGGTCCCACCAGCCGTCCATGATCTCACCAGTAGTCCTTTTCCTTCAAGATTTTGTTTTTGGTATGGGCCGATCCATCACATGGGCCGCCGTACCCACCCAAAATGCGTCTCGCAAGTAAGAGTGGGGCTGTTACTTATCTCTCAGGTCAGGACAACTGTTTACTCGATGTGGGATTTTACAATCTCCCCATCTAGTAATTGAGCCGTCCTCGGCTCTAATATCATTTTGTAGCGCCCTGATGCCACGTGTCAAGATGTTGTCCTCTTTGGGTGGCTCCACATGGTCCTATCAGCCGTCTCTGGTTCACCAATAGCCCTTTCCCTTCAAGGTTTTGTTTTTGGTATGGGCCGACCCATCACATGGGCCGCCGTACCCACCTAAAACGCGTCTTGCAAGTAAGAGTGGGATCGTTACTTATCTCCCAGGGTCAGGACAACTGCTTATTCGATGTGGGACTTTATAGTAATCAATCCATCTAAATTATGTATAGACACGATTTTATATATGGGAAAGGGCACGGTACCATGGTTCAAAATTTCGGTTTCGGCCCCTACGAAATCGAAACGAAAACCCATAATTTTGGATATTTTTGGTCCCCAATGTAGTTTTTGGCCGAAATTTCGGTTTTCGTCCAGCCTGAAATCAAAATGAAATCCGAATTTTTGATCGTTGACGGTACCTATGAATGTCACGACTCAGAATCCTTACTCGATCTCGAGGGCCTAAAATTCTGTGTTATGACACCGCACACTGGTTAAGGCGATAAGCGGACATACATAATCTATAATTTGATTTAGCATATGGATCGAGACATTTAAGATAACGTTCAATGATAATTGACTCATAAATTAACAGCGGAAATCGTAAATGACAATAAAAAATAAATTTTAATCATGCATCTAAGATAGGAAATAAACCAAGTTTTTACGTAGGGTAAAATGGTCCCAAATGTAAACTCACAAAAGTAATCAAAGACTAACATATATCTCTCAAAGGAAATAAAAGTGAGAGAAAAAGTGATATATTTCTAAATCTTTTTTTTAAGTTAACTCTAATTAAGACTTTTCGTAAAAGATTTAATAAAATGGGAGTTTTTTCACGCAAGAAGAATTCATACATTGAATAGTTTGAGAAAAAGTTTCGTTACAACGCTTTGTGTAAGCACCGAATCAAATAGTGTTTCTCTTTCGAAATTATAGTTATACCCTTTAACATGCTTCATCTCTTAAAACGGGAGTAACTTTTTATATTCTTGTCAAAAATCAACAAATTATATATCGTTCGAATCGTATCGACGATCACTTCGCAATGAGTCTAATATTGATATAGAAAAATTAAAATTTTTCTAGAAGAGGGTAGGTTCCGGTGTGGAGCATTAGCACCATGTACTGTGTGGTATATCATCTAACACCATTAAATAAGGTCAACAAATCTGGGTTGTTACAATGAAGGTGGTGTTTTGATGCTACCGTGCGTCGCACATGATCCCGGGTTGCAGGTTGGAGCATATCCTATAGCTTGGGAAGAAAAGCTACAGGAGAAGTAGCCCTTGGAGGATTGTTTTGTTGGTTTTTATATGTTGTAGCAGTAGTGAGAGAGTGTACTCACTTTAAACTCAGATTCAGGCATTTCCTGAGTTTTTTGCTCGGAAATGGTAAACCGACAGAAACTTGGGAATCGTCACTCTCCTTGTGGGTCCCACTGCCATTGCCGAATGCAGGAAATACTCAAAAATTGTAAAAAAAACTTACTTTCCAAGCTGAACTATGTTTCCAAGTAGAAATTGGGTATTCGAACATGGCCTAAGGGCTACTAGTTCGGATAAGGTTTTAGAAAAAGAAATGTTTTACTTGGAAGTCAAATATCACGATTTGCAAACTGAGACTTGGTGTATAAACTTTTTTCCAATTTTGACCCAATAGTCAACAATACAAAAATATATATTTTTTTTAAATGGTACTTGATTTACCTTGGGCAAGTTTTCGTGACACCCTATTCTCGAATTGAGTGCCACATAGCACCCTGATAGATTAAAGGTAATGCCTAAACTTTAAATTGTGGATAATATCCCAAGCTATATATATATATATGAAAAAGGTTCCGTCCTCCAATGAAGGAATATTAATGTCTTCCAAGATCTTACATGGAGCTTCATGTGACACTTGTAACACTATTTTGATGTCACATGGAGTATAAGCGTATTGCTTAGATCATTTTGGAAAACTCATTTTGACCATGTCTTTCTATAGCAATAAATTTTGGATTGTTGGAACTAGTCCAAGTTTGACTTGTGCTTTAAAAATATTTATTTAAAATTATTATTTTTGTAAATTGATCTAAAGAATGCACCAGTAATCCATATGGCACCCAAAATATATTTTAAATGCCACGTGGAGCTCCATGTATATTTTGGAGGACAGTCACCGTCCTCCATGGAAAGACGGTCACCGTCCTCCAAGGTTCTAGATAGAGGTCCATGTGACATCCAAAACATTGTTTCAATGTCACATAGACTTCGGGTGCATTGCTTAGATCATTTTTGTTAAAAAATAATTTTGAAAACTTATCTCCACCATGTTTTTTTTTAGCCGTGAAATATAGACCATTGAACCTAGTCAAACATTGACTTATGCTTTTAAAAAGTTTTTTTTTTTTTTTTTTTTTTTTCAATTGATCTAAACCATCCACCCGTGCTCCACGTGACAACCAAAAAGTGTTTTGGGTGCCATGTATACCTCCACGTGGACCTCACCGTCCTCCCATGTAGGACGAAACCAACCCTCTCCCTCTCTCTCTCTCTCTCTCTCTCTCTATATATATATATATATATATATATATATATAGAGAGAGAGAGAGAGAGAGAGAGACAGGGAGAGAGACAAAGCCGGGGATGTACGTGTAGGCGTAGAGATATCTCTTTGCCTATTGATATGGGCACGACACGTAACACATTTTTGTAAATTGATAGGTAGCATGGTACCCACTTTACTAATTAGGGTAACATTTTTGAAATATTTTAAAAGTTAAATACTCTTTCACTCTTCATTCTTGACTTTTTTGAAGTCTTATTATTCTCTCTATTTTTCTAACAATGCGTTAGACTTACTTTTTCAGATATATTTTACTCAAAAAATGTGGTCGCGTGGTAGCAAAGCACTAGTACCTTGGGATCAAAGTATCAGCACCCCGAAAATGAGGCGGCGACACCCCGATAGTGAGGCGTTGGCACCTCGGTGGAGAAGTGCTGGCACCTCGGCGCTAGGGTGCCAGCATCGGGGTGCCGACGCCTCATTTAAGGGGCGCCACACTTCTATATCGAGGTGTTAGGGCTTCGCTAAAAAAAAAATTGTGGTGTCGGAGCCTCTATATTGAGGTGCTTGCACTTCGATTTTAAAAAATAAAAATAGCAGAAAAAGGGTGTTGGTACCTCTTTTTAGGGGCGCCAGTGCCTCATTTTAGGGGCTCTAGTGCCTCTATATCGAGGTGCCGGTGCTTAGCTAAAAAAAAAATTTATTATTATTTTTTTTCGATGCGCCGACACTTCAATAAAAAATATTTTGAAAGTTTAACTCTAATTAGTAAAGTGGGCCTCATGTCACTCATCACTTTACAAAAAAGATGTTATGTGTCACGCTCATATCAATTGGCACAGAGATATTTTTACGCCCGAGCATATTTTTCTCTTTGCTATATATATATATATATATATATATATATATATATATGTGTGTGTGTGTGTGTCAATGCAAAGTAGATGGAATTAGTCATTAGGTCAACCTTGTCCAAACGAGTTTATTTAAAATGCATCTATGTCTTGGGCTTAATAGTGATCAAATGCAATAAAATTAATGATCTTTGCAAAAGCATTTTAATGTTATTTTTATAGGGTTTGATCACTCTTAGGTATGCATACAATTATTTATGAAATCTTTAGGCACGATTTACTTTGCATCACTTGATGACAAACTTAGTACCACATGTAAAAAGCTCCTCCCTCACCACCATCATAGTTTGGATTCGGCAATCAAATGGTGAGGTGACAATTTGATTCAATTCAAAGTTGTTAAAATTCAGTTGTTATAAAAATAATAATTAATGGGGAATGCGAATCTCACCTTCTTCATTATAAGATTAGCATTGTCATCAAACCAAAATACTCTCATATGGCGATATTTTAGTAAACTAGTAAAAATGCACGTGCGTTGCACATGTTAATATAAATGTGAAGATACCATCGAATTCCTCTTATTTAAATGTCATATTCTAAAGATCTTCAATCTTTATCATACATATATTGACTGCTTTAAATTATATAATAGAGATTTTATTTTATACCAATCTTTTGCATTAAACATATTTAGAACATGACCTTCAAATCCGATGGCTAAGATGAAGTTTTCACCTGACATAAGTCTTTCAAATACCAACTCTTTCCTTTAAAAGATAACTCTAATTATACCAATCAGATTTCTAAATGCATTACATTCAAAAAATCATTAACTGATGTGAACCAGATGATAGAGATCAATTTTCTTTTCAATCTTTCATATAATGGAGCTTGAAATCAATGGTGTACCATCAGACGGTCAATTTATGGTTTCTATTGCATACATCCCAAAAAAATGATCGAAAATTATGGGACACGCATCATACTCAAACGTGATTTTCGATCACTTTTTGGGATGTTTTATGTGTACCAAATGCAATAAAAAATTAATTGTCGGTACACTAATTATCTCAAGATCTACGATTTGGACGAAAATAATCGTTATTGTCTAATTCAAAACAGTCAATGGTATTCAGCTATGATGTCATTCAAAATTGATTTCCAATTCGATCTTTTATATGATGATCCTGAGGTAAATGGTGTACCATTAGACAGTCAATTTTTAATCTGCGTGACACACATCCCAAAATAGTAATTGAAAACTATGTGACAGACATTATACTCAAACATGATTTTCGATCACGTTTTGAAACGTGCAATACTTGAAATAAAAATTTGATTGTCAGTACTCCCATGATCTCATACATTATGGGGAAGATTGTGCGATAAACGATCTCTATCTTCTGATTCACAATAGTTAATGGTTATCGGTTATAGTACCATTAAAAATTCGATCATTGTAAATAGAACGGTTCAATTTTCGTTTTAATCTTTCGTCCCAAAAAATAACTGGAAACCATGTGGCACACGAAAATATGATCATGGGCATACTATCAAAAGGGCAAAGAGTTAGGTAGCTTACTAATTTTTGAAACATGTACAATAATTTGGTTCATGCAATTAGCAGACCACCTCATGTTATTTGACATTCAATCGGTTTATTGGTTATATAGTTAAAAACTTAGAATCATTAACTATAAATCTCATAAAAATGCATGTGCATTACACATGGTGCCAAAATAAAAATTTTAACTGAAAAATGTGACAGAAGATGTATAATAATCACTTGCACCATGTATCAGTACATGGTGTCAAAATGGTGTCTCATATATAAAATCTCTAAACTTAATTTTATATGCATGCCATCATTTTAAAGCCACATGATTCACATGATCATCATATAAATCATATTTATGTTAAAATAACATTAAAAAATAAAAATAAACATATAATTTAGAACTTAAAAGTAGGGTTGCCAATGGGTCGTGTTAAAGCTTTGACTGTCCGATTGGTAAATGACATATGCTGACCTGACTTAGCTTGATGGTGCACCCTGATTCGATCTAATACTCGAAGGATCAAGGGTATATGCCCAACCCGACCTGACACCTATTCCGACCTTAACCTGAAGAGTCGAGTTTATATGCCCAACCGGACCTAACATCTTATTTAACCTGATTGAAAACACTCTATTTTTTTTTTATTATTATTATTATTACTACTACTACTACTATTACTACTATTATTAATTATTATATAAAATTTTGTAACTCGTGCTTAGTCGACCAAACCCGACCTGACACCTATCTCGATCTTAATCTGAAGGGTTGAGTGTATATGCCCAACCCGACCTGACGCCTGACTTGACCTAGTTGAAAACACTCTATTTTATTATTTATTATTTATTATTATATAAAATCTTGTAACTCGAGCTTAGTGGACCAATTTTTTCCTTAATCCGACTCAACGATACCTATAGATTGTATCTGACACTTCATGCCTGACTTAGCCGAATAACCCAAGTTTAGTACCTAGCCCAATAAAAAAATCAATCTGTAGAAAGCCCTACGTAGAAGTATCATATGTTTGCTTAAGTCATATAAAGTTAAGTGCTCCCCTAAGTCTTACGACCAACATACGTATGAGTGTAAGTAATCCAATCAGGTAAGATGACAAGATTTGATCAGGGGTACATTAATCGTGGCTCAGAGGGTTTCAACTTTCGAGTAAATTATTATTTTGGTAACTTTATTAACACCCGCGGAATCTTAGAGGGCACCTATGCAAAAAAACATTGACTCATTATATTAGTTGATGAAGATCATTTTTCGGCCCAATCTTTCACATAAGGGATCTTGATATATCATTGGCTTACTATTAGACGATCATTTTTTTATTTCATAAGGTGTAGATCATAAAATATGGCCCTAAATTTACATGGCGTACATCATGCTCAAATTTAATTTTTTGGCTATTTTTATGTGATCTATGCCACATAATTCAAAGCAAGTCAAATATTTTATGGCAAATTTGTTAATTTTCTTAACTTTGTGGATTTCTTTGAAGTTGTTAAAAATAATGAAGGAAAGATAACTTTTATAGTAAAATTGTTAATTCTATTAACTTTATGGGTTTCTTTGAAGGTACTAAAAATAAGGAAAGAAAGAGAACTTATTTGGATACCATTATTTACGTATTCTCATTGGAAAAGAGATTCTATTTGGGTATCATTATTTGCAACCCTTAAAATTGTGACCTCGTCAATATCCTCTAATAGGTATGAAATGACGGCTTTAAATTAGAAGATGGAGATAATTTTTTATCCCCATCTTTTACCTAAATGATCTTGGTATCATGAGAGTATTATTAGACTGTCGATTTTTTTAAAAATAATATTAAAATCATGTTTGAGAGTGATAAATGCCATTTGATTTTAAAGTCACTTTTTTTATTGTGTCAAGTGAAATAAAAATTTTACTCCCTGATGATACAAACAGAATGTCAAGATCAACTATATAGAAGGTTGAGACGAAAAATAATCTCCATCGTATGATTCAAAGCGATCAATATATTCAGACTGAAAGAGGTGAGATAAAGTTACAATTTTTTGGATGATAAATAATGATACCCATTTTAATTTTATTGTCACGACTTAGGAGTGTGTATAGGAGCAAATGTGGAAACAAAGATTAAGAGAAACTATTTTAGCTTTCATATAGTAGTAAAGATAAGGATACATAAGGAAGAAAATGAGGGTAGATGGAATATCTTAGGGGTATTTTGTTACTAAAAATATAAAAACACTAAAATTGACCGAAATTATTTGTACTTTTATATAGTAGTAAGGATAAATGAAGGATAAAATTCTCCCTCTTTACCTTTTCAATATAATTTTTGAAATTATAAGCTTGTCACAGTAGGGGTATTTTAGTTCGAAACAATGCTAACATAACAAAGAAAAAGATGAGATTAGCATTCCATAATAGATTGTTATTATATATATATAGTTAATTGATATCTTTAAATAATTAGCTGTATTACATAATTTAAGTACCACACAACTTTTCATAATCGAAAACCATTGACTGATTCATAGGATGGAGATGATTTTTTTTTCTAATATTACCTAAAATAGATTCTCATGTGAAATCAATACCTGATCGTCTGATAGGTAGTAGAATTCTCACCACTAACCTACCGCCACATGATATGTGGCAGAATCTTACCGTATATCTATAGAAACAAACTGACACTTAATGTAGGAGGCCTTTTTGGTCCTTATCAGTCTTAATGTAGGAGGCCTCAAAATTTTTGAAGTCTAACTTTTGACAGAAATCCGTGGCCAAAAAAGGAGTCATCAAGGATCATAATATGGTACGGTAAAAAAGTTGGATATTTAAATTATCCAACTTTATGGAATCCATCAAGGATCAAAATATATGCCAGCCGAAACCAAAAGTTTGAATTATTGGTCTATAATTTTAGGATTTTGGTTATAATTCTTGTTTTTTTTAAACGAAAAATTAGTATTTTGAACAGTTTTTAAATTCTTGGCCGATAATTTAATAATCTCTATATTATAACTCATAATATGGGGCTTATCAAATTATTGGCCGATAATTTAAAATTATTGAACTATTTTCAAGGTCCCTATATTTTGGTCAAAAATATATAGCTATCATATTCGACTTGCCCGAAATCGTAAAATGTCGGCCAATAATTTCAAATTTTGGCCCATATTTTGAACCATGGTACCTATAGGAGAGTCAACCTCTCGTCATATTAAATTGGTAAGTTATCTGATTCCTCCACTGTCAAGTCGCGCATCGGATTTTGGGATCTGTCCTCAGTTTGTTTGATACGTCTTGGGTCTCCCCGGATTCTATACCTAGCCTCCTCTCGTCTTGGTTGGGCATTAAATTAGGAGGTCTGGATGAGGTGCATTGGAGGGTAGCTATTTTTGCGGTCATGTGGGTTGTTTGGTTAGAACGCAATGCTCGTATTTTTCGCAAGATTCGGCGTCCGATGGGGTTGATCCTCAAGGTGATTGTAGACCTCATGTGCTCCTGGACAGTGTTGATCAAGGGGGGAACTCTCTCAAGTTCGGAATGTATTGATCCGGGGTAGATGTCCCACGCCTTTTTGTCCTCTTGCCTTGAGGCTTTTGTTGTTTTTTCTTTCTTCTTTTGTTTAGCTGGTCGTTTCCAGCTTTTGTGAGGTTTCCAGCTCCTCGTTAGTCTTTCTATATATATTTTCATGTTTTTACTGATAAAAAAAAATATAACCATAAGCATAGCCAAAAAAATTTTATTTATTTTTTTGATAATCGTGGGTGTTTAGGCTAGCTTGCGTGCACCGCGATTAATCCTACAGGGCCCTGAAGCTAATGACCGGGTAATACTCCAGTGGCTCGTGAGGGGACTTGAACTGGTGACCATTGGGAAGCAAACCCAAGGCCTGTCGAACTAAGCTACTCATTTGGATTAGCATAGCCAAAATCTTGGAAACCCCATACCTGTCGTTTCCTGAATGATATGTATCGTCGTATCAGCCGATATATTAGAGGTATCGCCGATACATTTGCTTAATGCATCGGTCAATTTTTGTCTCGGACGATACAAGCGATGATATCACTATATCGGCCAACATTTTGGACAACAGTATCACTGAAGTCAGCGGCATTCAGTTTTTCAAAATCTCTGACGATCCCCGCGATACCATCACCATATTGTCTGAGATTTTGGATGATTATTTAAGTGTACAATACATGGGCTTTGTATCATACCATTAGCTGGCAATACCAATACGCCGGTGTCATCCGAGATTTTGATCCATGCCCATAAGAGACTGACTCCTATTAGGGATGATTTTACTCTATAACATGTCAAAAATTGGTATTCACACCTGTCAGTGCCCTTGAAAGCTGTATAAGTCAACATTTGACTGTGAGAGATCAATTTCAAGAGATTAAAGTCCACTAATCTCTTGCAGATGATTAATGGTGATTATTGCAGATGATTAATCATGGAATTTCGGAGGAGGTGATTGATGATATGAAAAGTGGTACAATGGACTTCTTCAAGCTGCCACTTGAAGAGAAGGTTGTGTATGCCCAGGAACCCAACAGCATAGAAGGCTATGGCCAAGCGTTTGTAGTATCGGAGGAGCAACAGCTGGATTGGGGGGACATGCTTTTCCTTCTTCCCCTCCCACTCCAAATTAGAAACTGGAGGCTCTGGCCAACACACCCTCCCACATTCAGGTAAAGAAGCAGTTTGTAGATAGGGCTGTCGACCCCACCCAATCCGATATTTTAATGGGTCGGGCACACGAACTTTACTTGTTGGGTCGGGTTGGGCAAGAGACATATGACAGGCCTTCGGGTCAGGATGGGTTGGGTCAGGTTGGACAAAAATCAGCGACCCTACCTGATACTTTATATATAAAAAAGCATGAGAATATGGATTTTTTTATCGGGTTGGATCGGGTTGAGTGCACCATTGGTTCAGGTCGGACATATGCCATTTTTCCATTGGCCAGCCAAAATTTTGGGCACAAATGCGACCAGTCTGCTCAGGTATTTTGAAGGCCTGAACTGGGCCAGGCTTGGATTGAGACCGGCTTTTCTCTTCATTAGAACGGGCTCAGCCAGTATGGTCCGGGTTCAAGCCGGGCTTTCATTGGCCCAATCCTTTTGAACCTAAAAACCTGCGCCGGATCCTGTTCATAATTGGGTCGGGCTCAGCCGGGATGATTTCAAGCTTGGACTAAGCCTGAATCTGACTCAAATTGCACCGAGCCAGGGCCAAGCTCGGGCTAAGCCCAGCCCATCTACAGCCTTAAGAGTAGAGGAGCTGTAAACATGGTGAAAATTTCTCGGAAATTCACCGAAACAGGGGTCACAGGAAACTTTTGGCGAAATTTCGGTGACTTCTCTGCAATCGCTGAAATTTCACCGAAACTAATGATATTTTTTTACTTCTTAGCCATTTTTAAATAATATTATGAATATTAAATATAATTTATATATAGTTTTTTTTACTCCCTGAAATTTTCCCGAAACTTTGAATTTTTCCCAAAATTTATCCACAATGAACCGAACCTCTACCGAAATATTGCAGAAAACTAAATTTGTCACTAGGGTTTTAAACCACTAGGCTATTAGCTTAGCTCATACACTTAAAATTTTTTGAGCATGATTTCAGGGAAACCTTGCACAAATACTCATTAGAACTGCAGCAACTCACAGTATATTTGTTGGGTTTGATGGCTATGAATTTGGGACTGGCTCCAGAGGCACTAACAAACTTGTTTGAGAAGGGGACACAAGGGGTGAGAATGAATTACTACCCACAATGTCTAGAAGCAGATAAGGTTTTGGGCCTCTCCCCACACTCTGATGCCACTGGCCTAACTTTGCTCACTCAAGTCAATGAGGTCCAAGGATTGCAAATTAGGAAAAATGGTTACTGGGTTCCTGTCAAACCGATCTCCGGTGCATTTATCGTCAACATCGGCGATATCACTGAGGTAATATAATATGGTTCTTAGCACCATTAAAGATGATACTCCCAACCGTCCATATCAACCAATGCATGTGTATAAATACAACTTGCGAGTACCAACAAACCAAACATGATTACAAGGCATATGGAATAAAAACTTTGACCGTCTGATGGCACGCCCATGATCTCAAGATCCCTTGGGTGGAAGATTGAAATGAAAAACCATCACCATCGTCTCATTCAACGCAGTCAACGGTTTTCAGTGTAAGTGTCCACCAATTATCTGGTAGGCGCGAATAGAGGTACCCTTTTTTTATTTTGAGGTGAAAAAAATTTCACACATAATAATTTTGGTGGTCCCTCTTCCATGACCAATTGGTTTTGGTTGGAATGGTAGCTCAAGGGGGTATAAGATCCTACAATGACTCACTGCCCGATTGCCCGTCCAACCTCTAATCCACACTCATAAAATAGGCCTCTAGCTCTATAATTACCATTTTTTGGGCACTCTACATTACAAGTGAGGGATATTATTGAATCTGACTTCCATTCTAAGGATATAGCAATGTTAAATTCATTTAACTCCATGACTAATTTGTTCCTTCTCTTGAAAAACTAAAGAAATAGTGCATCTACCACTTCCAATTGATTATATAGATGGGAGTTAGAATAGTAGATATCCTTCAACAATTTTGTGGGATTGCCTTGAATCACTGTCGAGTCGTCGTAATTTTGGTCCATCGATATCACTTAGTTCTTCACATTGAGTATGCCTTTAAACCATTGAGATGATAGACACCCGGATCCTCTTAAACGCTCTGCATTTGGGGCAGCGTCGCATCTGCCACCTGATTCCTGGACCATGCAAAATAGAAATACCTTTTCTTGGGTAGAGGAATAGATGACTCTATCCATTTCCATATTGATTGTTATACAAATGCACATCCCATTTTTGGACAGCAGTGTTATGAAAATCCATGAGAAGCAACTGGGTGAGTTGTATGTGCCAATTGTCATTTAGCTAATTAGCCTGTTGATATTGAGGTTCCACAAGCCATGCTTCCTGATATTTTACTTGAAGCAGTTGTTAACATCCCTTATGATACTGGGAGTCGGTCTCACCCCCTTCTGGATTCTTGCCCAATTTTGCTTTCATGCTTATGCGGGCATCCAAAAGAGAGTTGGATCAGCTTCTTATCAAACTATAATTATAACTGTGAAATATTTTTCATGGTCCAAAAGTGATTTCAGTGCCCTAAAAAGCACTGGCAATAATCTTTGGACTTTCTTCATTATTGTATGAACATATCATTGTTGTATGATTTCAGTGCCTTCAATGGTGTCCAATTCACAAATGAAAGCTTATTTCTTTTTTCTATTTTTGTATGAGCAATGGTGAGGTCCAACTGGTTGAACCAGGAACCAGATATCGTGTTCAACCAGTTTTATAACTATTGGAGAGAAGAGAATCTTGACTTCATTTTCATCCTATAAGAATGGAAACTGTGGAAGTCAAAATTCTCTTTAATCCAATGGCTGCAAATCTTGTTGAACACGAAATCAAGTTGGACCAGCTGGATCTGACCACAGCCCATTTCTGTATATCTTGTTTGTTTGCAGATACTAAGCAATGGAGAGTATAAAAGCATCGAGCATAGAGCTGTCATCAACAAGATGAAGGAACGGATCTCGATCGCTGCATTTCATAGTCCAAATATGAATACGATGATCGGCCCTCTTCCAGACATTCTGAAAAAGAAGGATTGTGAATGTTATTACAAGACCATAAGCCACGACGAATACAGAAGGCTAGTTGTTTCTACTAAACTTGACGGGAAGAGCCTTTTGGATTCCATGAAGTTGAAAGCGAAATGAAGCTTTATGAGTAGGAGGATATTAGTGTGATCTGATACTGTTGATCACCATCTTAAGGGTGGTAAGCCCCACCCTTGTGCAAGAACAAAGATATTCATTATCATATAATTTGCCAGCAAATGAACATTTAAATTTTTATGATCAGATCAATTTATGTAGCTCTGTTCTTCATCTTTGGTAATATGTTTCTTCTTAATAAAACCTTTGTTTGCAGAAAGAAAAAGGAGCTTTGCATAAAAACACTTGAATTCCACAAGTATTAGTCATTTCATGTTTTTTTTTCAATTCAATACGCTATCAAAAAACACAATGGAATGTTGGCAATATTGTAACCTCAAGGTCGCAGGTTTAACCCCAGCTTACCTAAAAAAAAATTATATATGCGCTAGTGAGCTGGAGTTCAAACAAACACTACATCTCACTCATGAGCTGGATAGCTTTTTTTTTTTATCGGCAAAGATGCAATTTCATTAAGAAAATAAATTACTGCAGTTCAAAAGATAAGAAAGGAAAAAAAAAGTCATAGGGTCAGCCAAACCGAGAGCTCCGGCACCGCCATCACCCACGGAGGCTGATCAAGGAGCAGAGAGGGACAAATTCACTTCAGATATTATGAGCTCGATAGGTGTAGGAGGTGTGAGACTCATCACCCAAAAAAGGCACCAATATTTATAATTTTTTTGGTTATTATGTGGCCGAATTCTCATACAATTCAATCGTAAACTGATAAGCAATGCAGACTAGATCAACTCTTGGATGGTGTTTGAGTTGGTTATGATTCAAGTTCACAATGGTAATTTAAATTGGAAGCATAACAAATTCAAATTAATTAAAACTGAATGCAGTTTGTACATGATATTGAGATAGAAGCACCCCCATAGAACGTTATGATTAAAATACTAAATGCATTATTATCAGTTTCCAATTATTATGTTTACATTAATAGATACAACCAAGATATCTTCTCCACTGCTATGTTGATTCTTCAAAATAATGTAATTTTCTTGGCATGGGGTAGTTACAGTTTTACCATATCCAATTCTACTGGCTTTAACTTTTATATTATCTGAAAATTTTGTAGAATTGGGCTATATCCATCTGATGTCCGAGAGTTCTAGATTATAAAATTCGACTCTTCAGCTTCACCGGTGTAGAAGTCTAGACAATCTTCATGTCTCGTCGATGCTTGCTCTATAACGGGAGATGGGTAGTTTTCATTTTTGAAATTATGTTTCTCGGAGATAAAATTACTTTTGTTTTGCTGATCAAACATCCTCTGGAGGCACTTTGCATGCTCTTCAATCCGTGTCTGCAAGTTCCTTTGCAACTGCACTAGTAAAACAGAACCTCTAATTTTAAAAGAAAATATGATCAGCCAAAAAAAAAAAAACTATGAGAGAATTGCAAATCTTAACTTTCAATCTGATTCTCTTTCTAAAACATATCTAATAATAAAAATAGAAAAAAATTTAATATTATAAAAATAAAATAACATTTTGATAAAGAAACTAGTAAGTAACAACTAAATTCAACATTTTATATCTGACCCCAAATGGATGGGACAAGTTGATGATGAACTAATTTTCAAACTGTTACGTTCTTAAATTGCATTACTAAGCAAATCTAAAGTTAATTGAATCATATTCTTTGGATCATAGTTTCCAAAATAATAAAAAATTAATGAATTCATAAAATAATATTTAAACCTTAAATATCATTAACTGAGCATAATGATGAATTGATGTGTCATTATGATTAATGATCAATATAGTACATCTTTAAGTCTACATTATATACTGGTATATAGACATATAGCTTTACAGCTACAATAGTTTTTATTTTTCCATCTTGTGTTTTATTTGAGGGAAGCAATTCTTTATATAATCATCATGAAAATCACTAAATTTATGAAAACAAGAGGAATTAAGCTTGTAATGATATGCCTACGAACAATAAAGAACCCCATAAATCTTATCTAACAGATCGAGATTTTTAAAATCTTTATTTTAAATTATATCAATGTTAAACCACTAGCAAACTTCCATTATGTTATTTTTAAAATCATTGCAACTTCCATACTGTCTTACAGGCATAGTGACAAATTTTGTTTTCTGCACTGTTTCGGTAGGGGGTCATTTCAGTTCATTAAGTATAAATTTCCGGAAAAATTCGGAAATCAGGGAGTACAAAAAATAAATATATAAAATTACTATAAAAGTTTTATTTATAATTTAAAAATGGCTAAAAATAAAAATAATTCATTATTTGTGGCGCAATTTCGTTACTTTCGCAGAAATTAATGAAATTTCAGTGACTTCTCCGAAGTCGCTGAAATTTCACCGATTTCGGAGAAGTCACTGAAATTTTCGTCCCACCCTTGTTTCAGTGAATTTTGGAGAATTTCAAAGAAATTTGTCACTATGCTTATAAGAGCGTTTTTTAATAAAACAAATAAAAAAATAACATAAAAAGGGATTTTGAAGGATTCCAATTGAATCGTTTGAGTTAATTCAAAATCAATATAATCCAATTGGAATAGTAAGATTCGATTGTAAATCATACACTTTTGACAATCATGAAATTTGCTCCAATTGATTTTTTTTTTTCTTTAAGGAGAAATATTGCCATTTGTTTTCAAAAAAAAAGAATCAGATGTAATCATACCTCCAAATGCTCATGTAAACTCTTCTGAACATCCATTTGCAGACGCAGTGCTTCTGAAACGTACAATTCTCCATTTCTAGATGATTGTAAATGGTTATTCCTAAACTTCAAATGATAAAAGATAATGGTAAAAGGAGACAAAATTGAACAGAACATTTTTCATGGAAAATTTCACCTTTTCGTGTCAAACATTGACATTCCATCACCATTGACCCTTGTCGCATTTTTATCTATCACAAGCAATATATTTATTTCAAAAATTTGAATCCACCACTACATAAAAATATGCTTTGAATCTTCCTTAACATTAGAAGTGTAACCAATGTATATATGATGTATTAAGCTCAATGGAAACTCTATATGCAACAATTTTATGATAATCATATCAAGTAGCAATTATACAAAACACAGATTAATGATCCCGATCTGTCTTTTTTCATGTGGTTTGTTTTCTAATCAAATTAGTTCTTAGGTGTCATGTGATGCGGATGGAGTTTTATGCAGGGTTCGAGTCCTCCCGTCCCCCTTTTATAAGGTGGTAACATAGGAATGAACTCGTGAAAATGCCTGTTCGAATCAGGGCAAACCGAACCCCAAACCATATTGCAGTCACTAAACGAATTGGGTAACCCTGGTATTAGGTGTCTGAGCTTGCACCAAGCCGGTGCACCGGGCAATCTCCTTCCGCCAACCTCAGGGTTTGCATAGATATTTTTGAGATGGTATAACTTCAGTTTAGCAACTTTTAACTTTTAATATGGCTTGCTTTCACACAGTTATTATGCATCAAGTGGAAAAAAAAAAAAAAATGGTTCAATGAAAGATTAATTCTTTAGGCTTCTGCTAATGGTTTCAACAATTGTATTGGCCAAAAGGATCTACTATAGCAGAGGTTAGCTTGGACTTTACATGCTTCATTTTTTTCTATTATATTTCAGGTGAGATTCAACTTGTAATCCCCGTAAATATTTTTTAATACAAGTTAGATTTTACTTGAAAAAAATTAATCAAAACATGGCTTAGGGGTTATATCTAGTGGTATGTTCAAATCACCATAAAAATAGAAGTCAAACTTATAAGCAATATATTGAAGCTTATGGAGTAATAAAGATACAGAACATACTAGAAATAATAGGTATAATATAAGATTAAAAATGAAATGTTTACACATAATTGGTGGTAGGAGAACACGAGGAGAGATATCAAGAGAAAGAAGGAGATGAACATAACAAATAGACAAACTCCTTAACATATAGTACAAGTACTAGATGATATAAATGAATTCCAAACACATAAAATTAACAAATATAGATAACTAAATTTCCATTGTACTCCCACGCCTATAATATATGATATAATTATTAATTATTTATTAGCAAGTAGCATCATACCCTATTTCATTACCAGTTCTCCTAAGCGACAATAGTAGTGTAAAAGTTAAAATTTGTTCTATAGCTTCGCACACAGGCTTGAATCTTTGTTCATGCTCTATCGTGACCTGTATAATAACATCTTTAAGTTAATAGAGAAATCACATCTTTGGTTTCTCTTTTATTTTCTTGAATAACAAATTTATAGTACTCAACCAAGGTATTCATCTTGGTTGGCTTCGTGAATTAATAACTTCGCCATCAAAATCTCCTTTTAAAACAGTGGATGACACGAGTGGAAAATAACTTTTCTCACCTCAACTTCTTTTCTATTCCAAAACACTAAATTCTTGTTTTTCAAAAGATACGATCATATTTATTACTCATTTTTTCCAAGAAGATATTCTATATGGACATAAGATATGAATTGAACATAAATAACTCTATTTTGTCAAGAACAAAGAACTTTTGTAAAGAAAGAAGAAAAGGAAATACAAAAGAAGCTTTATCTTAAAATGGGGCTAAAAATATGATAGCCCACAACCAGAAATGCTCTGAAGTGCAACACAGGAATCAAGGACAGTTAAAATACTAAAACCTACTTCCCAGTTCAATACTACCTGTAGAGAAAATAGTAAGGTTTACCTTCAGAAAAATACTTGATAGTCCGATACTTCTGCAAATAAAAAATATTGGCCAACATGTTAAGCATTTTGCATAAGAAATCAGCAAAATTTTTATCACAGAAAGTGCCTGCTTAGAACAAATAAAACCTGTAAATGGCTCTTTATGTGGAAAATGTTCAACCCTTCAGATTTCATTAGTTTTAAAATCCTCTTCGGAGTTGCCTCTGCACATTATGACTGAATATCACATACCCATAAATATTTGCGGGGAAAAAGGAATAGATAAAAATAGAACTAAGATGAGAGTGTGTTGTTACATTACTCACTTGCTGCACCTCCGAGGCGATTTACGGCATCAACGAACTGATTATGCAGCTCCCCTGTCCATCTGATTCGTTGTTTCTTGCAAGCCACTTGCACTCTAGATTGGGTATGAGTATGAGCCGCAGTAGTACCTATCGAAGAGTTATAACACTGCTGGGTTACCTGTTAAAAGTTGATACCGAGGACTCAAACCAATATTTTATATGGTAACAGAACTGAGACTATGTAATTGATTAAAAGACCCACCCTGCTACAGAGGACACCCTCGTTTCCAAGTAAGGGAACATCCGAAGCAGCTACCAATTGTTCAAATGGTCTTAATTTGGTATCGCTTGTTGATCGGGATAAAGAGCAAAAGCTGTCATTAAATCCACATTGCAAGAATGCCGCAGATTCCACAGGCACTGCAGAAAACAAGTTTCGGTAACCGGGTTGATGCAGCTGCTGAGGAACCAACACCCCACATGACATATAAGAGGAATTGGGATTAAAATCCGAAGACGGAAATAGAAAGGGACGGGGATCAAAAGAGGCCTGGTTTATGATGCTGATGTTTCCTTCACTTTCTATTTCAGTTTCTTTGTTCTTCTGCGTGTTCATTCCTAGCACCAGAGGGGGGGAGGGGGGTTCTGCTCCAAGACTTATAGACTATACTAACACAACTGTTATGAGAACACAGAAAAACAGGAGAAATCAACATATCTGACGCCTCGCCTTTTAACGAGTAAAATCTGAAGAATTCTAATTCTCCCTTCCAACCAGAGGCTTACCGAATCTCGCATCCTTATTAGTGGAATCTAAGCATATATGGATACTTCTAGTACATTGAATTCGAGACCGTGCACTAGTGACAGTTAAAACTGCAATTCTTCGTAGAATGTAGAGTTCGACAAGAGGCCTAATCCGTGAAACCTGGTCATCTGACCGTGCCACAACACGCAACAAATCGTTCTAAAGTGCATGGATTGATTCTTAGTGCATAGAATATATTAAGCGCTTTTTCATACAACAATTCTTCTAGTCGGGAATCCGAACACCGTTTGAATTGGATACCGAGTACATGTATCTATATACACCACAATTGTAGCCATCTAGTCAGCCTGTTCTTGATTCGAGGTGTCCAAGGTTCTTAATTCTATAACAGGTGGCTAATCAGTTTAACACGAATCGGTTCCTAGGATTAGACTAAAATTGACTAAAAACTAATTTGTTTTTTTTTAACAGATGAAGCAATAATAACATAGCGCGTGTTAACCGTAGGCGAATTTATCAGGAATCCGACACGGAAGGCATTGATTCTGATTTTCTACAGAATGACGACATGGAATCCCCGAAACCAGCAAAAGAATAGGAAAAGGTAGAGGAAGAAAATGGTTTCTGGGAACTAATGTGACCCACTGGTGAGAAATATTCCACCAAAAGATAACTGGTTGAAATGGACAACACAGATGGAGAATAGGGAGACTTTTGTTTTCTTTACATCCACTTATCCCTTTGTATTTTGGTAAGCTTCTTGAAGAAGCAGGTTTTGGGCATTGGAGGTTAGTTAATTAAAGCTTGAAATAATGATTGAAGGGTGCAAAATGCATCAAAGTAAAGGTACCCAGCCAGCCCTTTGTGCCCTACGTGGGGCAATGGTCAGGTCTAACCAAGCTGAACCGGATTTCGAGTTCAACCACAGCTGCATCCATTAGATATAGGAGAATCTTAAACTCTCATGATTTTTACTTTTTATAGGATGACGTGCAGTCAAGATTCACCTATTTTCAAAGGCTGGAGATGTGGTTGAACTCAAAATCCGGTTCAACCTGATTGGACCTGACCATTTCCCGCTCAACCTCGGTGCAAGTCCAGCAACCTTAGTAAATGTGCTGATAATTTGGAGTACCAAAGCAGTGGAAGGTCAAAATTTTACTTTCACTGATTCGTGTGCTCATGAATGGAAATAGTACATGGATCACTGTGCAAATCTTGAGGTTTGTATGATGCACAGAGCGGATCCGATCCACTGGTGCACGAGTCAGGCACCCAATACTGATTCTTTTGTGGAAAAAAATGGCTGTGTTATTGGAGCTGGCATTAATTGCACAGGCTCCTGTATCGTGGTGAGAGCATGGTTCAATCGTGCACCACTACACCAGTAATCCATGAGAGATTTTTGCAGAGATTTTGAGACCTCTAAATCTCTGAAGGCCAGATTTTTTAGTGCACAAATTTTTCCGTAAGCTCTGCTGTAGTGCATATATGTTGTTGTAATAGTCCTACATTGAATAGGGAAAAGTTTTGACCCTGGGCTACATGTCATTGGAGACGCTACAGGTCATGACGCATTTTGGGTGGAGAGTTAACCCCATGCCAGAAAGACAACTGGGAGACCTAAGCTCAGAACCGAACAATATTGTGGCATGTGGGTTTGAGTCGTCACATAATGGTATCAAAGCCCAAGACATGAGAGTCTGTAATAGTCCCACATGTTAGAATTATAGGTTCAGGTTGCAAAAGAAGATAAAGATCGAAATTAAAATATACGCTGATCCGGTTTGAGGCACGTTAAATATCGTTGTCTTTAAACCGAGATTTGCCCATACCACTATGATCTAGTGGTCACCAATAGGTTATCGGCAAATCGGTTCCAGGATACAACGAACCGACGCAACCAGAACACTAAAAACTAAAGCGGAACTCTAAGAAGGAAAAGCTTAAACTCGCAAAGAAGAAATTTGCGAAAATATGCAGTATGTCAAATGAGGGGTCCTGGGGCCCTTTTATAGATAAAACAGGTGTAACCGAACGGGCATATCCATTGCATATAACTGAATGGTCGGATAAGACATATCCGTTTAAAAAATAACTGAATAATTTAAAATTCAAATGGGTGATTACACACTTGTTCAAAAGTTTAATTAAATTACCCAACCCGACTTGCGTGGGCTCATTTCGACGCTCCATTTGGGCTGGCACGTGTGTGTGACCGATGGGTTGCATTGCGGTGGAAGTTACAAAATTCGGTGCCCCCTGGGTGAAGGCTACAAGCCTTGAGCCAAGACAATGATATATAAGCCAAACTCAAAAAAGAGTTTACACAATGTGGAAAAAATTCTAATTTCAAAAGCTTATTTTTAAAACCTTTAAAATATCCAACAATCCCCGACTATTTTAAAGATTTAAAATAAAAATAAAATTAATCCTATCTCTGCCAAGGCGTAAACGGATCCGCCGGATTTTCTGCAGACCTGACCCCAATAACTGAGATTATTCCATCTCTAAGTAATTGTTTTACATAGTTATGTCTTAGACCAATGTGTCTATTTTTTCTATTATACGTTTGACTATAAGCCTTTGATAGTGTTGCTTCACTATCACAATGTATAGAGATAGGTGGCAATGGTTTAATCATAATTGAAATTTCTAGCAGTAAATTCCTTAACCATTCTGCTTCTTTTCCACTTGCCGCTAAGGCAATGAATTCTAATTCCATAGTGGAATGTGTGATGCAAGTTTGCTTCTTTGATCCCCATGAGATCGCAGCACCTCCAAAAGTAAATATCCATCCACTTGTAGACTTTGATTCTTCTGAACCAGATATCCAACTTGCATCTCTATATCCTTCTAAAACTTAGGGATATCCAGAAAATTGTAAACCATAATTAATAGTACCCTTTAAATATCTAAAAATATGCGAAATAGCATTCCAATGAATAGAACTAGGGTTACTTGTACATCTACTTAATTTACTTACTGCAAATGCGATGTCCGGTCATGTACAATGCATTGCATACATAAGGCTACCAATAACCCTTGCATATTCTAACTGTTGCACACATCGTCCATCATTTTTAATCAATTTAAAATTAATATCTAAAGGTGCATTGGCAGATTTCAAATCAAAATAATTAAATATTTTCAAAATCTTTTCAACATAATGAGATTGAGTTAAAGTTAATGTATTTTCATTTTCAACATAATGATTCCCAAAATTACATCTGCCTGACTCATGTCTTTCATGTTAAAAGATGAGCTTAAAAAGTTTTTAGTTTCTAAAATAACTTTTAAATTATGTCCAAAAATAAGTAAATCATCTACATAAAGACATATAATAACACCATTATTATGAGAAAATTTATAATATATACATTTGTCGGCTTCATTAGTTTTGAATCCAAAATTGGTAATAGTATTATCAAACTTTTCATGCCACTGTTTTAGTGCTTGTTTTAGCCCATATAGAGATTTAATAAGTTTACAGACTTTCTTTTCTTGCCCAGGTAGAATAAATCCTTCTGGTTGTTCCATATAAACCTTTTCTTTTAAATCATCATTTAAAAATGCGATTTTAACATCCATTGGATGGATTTATAAGTTATGTATAGAAGCTAAGGCAATTAGAAGTCTTATAGTCGAAATTCTAGCAACGGGTGCGTAGGTGTCAAAATAATCAACACCTTCCTTTTGTCTATATCCTTTGGCAACCAATCTTGTCTTAAATTTTTCTACAAATCATCTGTTCTAAGTTTTCTTTTAAATATCTATCTATATCCTATGGGTTTAGATCCTTCTGGTAAGTCTACTAATTTCCATGTTTTGTTTCCCATTATTGAATCAATTTCATCATTGATAGCTTCTTTCCAAAAAACACTATCTCTAGATTTCATTGCGTCGTTAAAAGTGATAGTATCATCGTCTACATTTAGACACAAATGTTTCTTGATACTTTTGATCTTATTTCGTTCAATCAAATAGATATAATAGTCTTTTGAAAGACTAGTTTCAAACCGTTGACGTTTACTTCGTCGAGGTTCAATGATGACCTCTTCATCATTTGAAAATTTAATAACTTCTTTAGATTTAGAAGATTCTCTATCTTCATAAGTTTTACTTTCAATATTTAATTTATTAGTTAGAGTAGTGAACTTAGATTTATAAAATATAGCATCTCTAGATTCTATTATAGTATTTTTATCGATGCTATTATTAGATTCCATAACTAGAATTCTATAAGCTTTACTATTTTGTACATAACCAACAAATGCACACTCAATAGATCTAATCCATATCTTAGGTCTTTTAGGATCTACTAATCTAACAAGTGCCCTACACGCTCACACTTTAAAATAGGTTAGACTAAGTTTTCGATTCTTCCAAAGTTCATATGGTGTAATTAAACTTTTCTTATGTGGAATTCTATTTAAAATATGAGTAGCAGTTAACAAAACTTCACCCCATAAATTTTTATCGGAATTAGCGTTAACTAACATAGCATTAGTCATTTCTACTAATGTTCTACTTTTTCTTTCGACAATTCCGTTTTGTTGTAGCGTATAAAGAGTCGTCACCTCATGACGAATTCCATGAATTTCACATAAATCAGAGAATTCATTTGACATGTATTCTCCACCCCGATCAGATCTAATGACTTTTATTTTTTTATTTAATTAATTTTCTACTAATTCTTTTTAAACCTTAAATTTTTTAAAAACCTCATTTTTAGTATTTAATAAATATATATGAGCATATTTCGAAAAATCATCTATAAAAGTAATAAAATATCGTTTTCCTCCTCTAGTAGGAACATTGTTTAAATCACAAATATCACTGTGTATTAAATCTAATAAATATGAATTTCTAATAACACTAGAAAAAAGTTTTCTAGTAGTTTTAGTCTTAGCACATATACTACAATTAACATCAGTAAGTGTAACGACCTTTCCAGATGTGAAATTTAATTTCACTTTTTCACGTCCTATGATCTTTGCCGTAGATGCCCTATGAAGAGATCTTGATTATCATCAGCTTTGTCATAAATTCCAAATATGTCACGATTATTACATATATGTTTTGTGGCACCGGTGTCGATCCCCCATTCATTGATGTCACCAATCAGATTGACTTCCGAAAGAACGACAACAAAGTTATTTTTCACTTTCACTACATCCGCTTGATTCTTCAACTTCTTAAAGAGGCGACAATCTCGTTTGAAATGTCCGGGTTTTCCACAGTGATAGCAACCACCATTTTTCGGTACCATGGTCTTAATCTCCTTGGAAAATTTCTTATTCTCCTTGAAATGAGAATATCCTCTCTTCCTCTTCTTGGACGGTCCACTAACAAACTTAGACTCAATCAAGTGTGCCTTTGATGTCATATCGATGTGATCTTCTGTTTTGTCCCTAACTCGAGATTCTTCCTCAATACGTAAATGAAAAAGATCTTCCATAGAAATCTTCTCATTATTACGCTTAAGGATTTTTCGGTAATCTTTTCATGATTGAGGCAACTTGGCGATTACCGCACCAACAAAAAAATCTTCATCGAAATGAGAATCATTAGCAACCATATAATTTATAATAACTTGAAAATCATGAACTTGGCTAAGAATAGGTTTATCATCAACCATCGTAAAATTAAAAAACTGACTGATAATATAAGAATTATACCCTGCATCTTCAATTTTATATTTCTTCTCGAGTGCATCCCAGAGTTCCTTCGAAGTGTCATAGGTGCGGTAGACGTCGAACAAAGAATTTGACAGTGCATTCAAAATGTAGCCTTTGCAAGTGTAGTCGTCGTCCCATTTCTACTTTTTACGGCTTTCAACAATGGTGGATGATTTGATAATCGTCAGACACGGAATTGTAATAACGTATATAACTTTTAATGTGATTAACAGAAAATACAATTTCTGTTGCCACCGTTTGAAATTCGAACCATCAAAACTGTCTAACTTGTGAATGTTATTAGGCAGCGTTGGATGAATCTTATCATTCAATAGAGCAAAAGTGGAGGACTGAATATGAGCCATAAATCTCTGTTTAAAATTGTTAGAATTATAGGTTCAGGTTGCAAAAGAAGATAAATATCAGAATTAAAATATACGCTGATCCGATTCGAGGCACGTTAAATATCGTTGTCTTTAAACCAAGATTTGCCCCTACCACTATGATCTAGTGGTCACCAATAGGTTACCGACAAATCGATTTCAAGATACAACGAACCGAAAGCGTATCCGTGTGATCAAATTTGGTGAATCAGATCACGCAACCAGAACACCAAAAACTAAAGCAGAACTCTGAGAAGGAAAAGCTTAAACTCGCGGAGAAGAAATTTGCGAAAATATGTAGTGTGTCAAATGGGGGGTCTTGGCGCCATTTTATAAATAAAACATGTATAATCAAACGGACATATCTATTGCATATAACTGAATGGTCGGATAAGATATATCCTTTTAAAAAATAACTGAATGATTTAAAATTCAAATGAGTGATTACACATTTGTTCAAAAGTTTAATTAAATTACTGTATCGCCACGCCACGTACACGTACATATACACGTGCTCGTGCCCGTCCCGACTCGACGCAACACGCGCACGCGTGTGTGTGACTGATGGGTTACATTGCAGTGAAAGTTACAAAATTCAATGCCCCCTGGGTGAAGGCTACAAGCCTTGAGCCAAGACAATGATATATAAGTCAAATTCAAAAAAGAGTTTACACGATGTGAGACAAATCCCAATTTCAAAAACTTACTTTTAAAACCTTTGAAATATTCAATACCACATTAGATAGGGAAAAGTCAAGACCCTGAGCTATATGTAATTGTTTTGGGTGAGGACTTAAGCCATGCCAAAAATAAAACCAGGGCGGCCATGCATATGGCTAACATTTAGATTGGATTCAACTCTAAATTGGAGAAAGATTTGGGGAAGAATCAGCCGATACCAATACGTATCGGCCTTGATATGTATCGATATCTCAACTCAATATTGGTATCAACTGATACGGTATTGGTTCCGACCGATACATCTATTTTTTTTTAATTATTTTTTTCAATAGACGACATATTAGCCTAGTCGTGTCGGTCCTCCATGGTCAAATTTAATTTGAACAAGTTCATGAAAGATTTGGGGGAAAATGTTTGGAAATGTTTGGGGATATTTTATCAGCTGATAATGGTTCCTAACCGACATTTAAAAATCAAACGGATGCTTAAATGATCTTACACCACTAATTAGAGTCCTCAAGTTACACCGTTAAAGTGTGGTTTATCATTATACCATGTGTCACACATTTGTGATCAATTTAAATTGTCCCAATGGCAATTCATCATAACATGTTTTATCCAAAATATGATATCAATAAGTGAATGTCAGCCATCCAATTGACGACTTTAATATCAGCCATTAAAATTCAAATTACCTGTTAATATTAGAGTCTAAAGATTAGATGATTCAAACCTCTACAAAAAATGTGATTTTTGGGCTGATTCCACTTCTACTTATAATAATCTGTCATTTTGATTTGTGTGGATTACCCACATCATAAACGATTGATGGTATATAATCATTTTAGTACCCTTGTTACTGGTGAGAATCAACTTTTGATAAGATTTTACAGTTATGAAGCTCAAGTAGGCAGAGATCCAAGCAAAAGCTTACTTTTACAAATTTTGAGGGCCCTAATAGTTGTAACATCTTAAGAATTTTAAGTAGTTAATCGATCCCATGAAATCTGCAAAATCAAAAGGATTACGTGAATATGAAGCATCCTGAGGCGAGACTGCCGAACACTGCACGAATTTCAAGACACTTAACATCTGCAACATCATTCACAACTAAAACATAGGCTGGTTAACGGGCCGGGCTTTTGAGCTCCTCGATCATTTTAAATTGCAAAATTTATGCCCGAATCTTGCTCGGAAAGAAATTTGGACCAGGCTTGGCCCAGTCATTTTTGGGCTCGATCTTTTTATTTAAGTCCAAATTCAACCAAAAGTGGTTTAAGCTGGGTCAGCCCAACCTTTTCCCTCAATTTACTGAGGCTTGGTTGTATCGAGCCAGGATTTGGCAGCCACAATTATTTTCAACTTCAAAATTAAGCTTGAACCTAGCTTGCATAGAATAACCTGCCGGGCTAGGGCAGAGTCCTTTCGGACTCTAGCTTTTTACTTAAGCCTAAACCGAACTTGAACCTGGTGGGTTGCAAATTTTTTCTGAAAATGATCAAAATGTACTGACCTCTAATCAGCATGGATTGATTGATTTCAATCAGATGATGGTTATTGTTTTCAGTCCCCATCTTTGTTACAATGAATCTATAAACCATGGGTGTACCATCAGACAGTCAATTTTTTATTAAACATTACATGCATCTTAAAAAGTGACCCAAAATCATATTTGAGTATCATGTCATATGTTTTGAGGCCACGTTGTTTTATATGCATGTGGTACATGTAATAAAAAATTGACCTTTTGATGGTAAACACATGATCTATATATCCACCTTGCAAAAGATGAGTGATGGAAAATGATCTTCATCAACTGATTCAAAAGCGATCAATACATATCAGGACATAAAGTGAGAAAGCAATCTTTTGGGGTGAGTGTAACAGTACACTTTCTTTTGCTATTCCTCTCCATTGTGAATTAAGTTTTAGATCCAATTGTGACTGAAGATTTTCTTCACCAAAATATAGATACAACTATTGTTACTTTGAGCCGTGGGTGCCTAAACCATGATTCATTGACTTCTTGGCTCAAATTATGGACGCACCCCACATCTTGCCAGCACTTTGGACTTAGAAATGTGCTTTGTCATAAAAAAAAAATTTATAGGCACATGGCATAGGTCTTTGATAGCCCCTAATCAAAGAAGAGCTCACCTACTTTGACAGGTTCTCAATCTCTTTAATATCCTGCTACCTCCTTTAACAAGTACCCCATATCCTGCTACCATGCTCTCTATTTACTCCTTGACAGAACAGATTTTATTAGCTCTAATAGGGAGTTAATAGAAAGCAAATTTTATTAGCTCAAGTAAGGAGTTCAAGTAAATCCTCTTTTGTAGAAAGTTAGAAAAGAAAACGAGAACCAAACTAAAACAAGTAAACTTTGTCATGATTGGAGCTAACAAAGAGTTATGCCATGTGCAGCCATAATCTCTACCACATGTAAAATTGATTGAGCCATAGATATTCTAAATTCAAAAGATAATCTCAATAAGATTTTCAAGAGCCAGCCAATCGGGCATTGGATACGAAACTATTCAAACTGCTTTAGATACTACGGAGAAATGGTCAGGTCCAACGGGTTAGAACCTGATTAGGTGTTCAAAATTTAGAGAGAATATTGACTTCTACAATCGAATTGGTTGAACCCCATTTCTATTTTCATATGATAACAGAGGTCAAAATTTGATTGAAAAACTAGTTACTGACGAGCTCTAGCTCAACCAGATGAACCTGAACGATGCCCAATGAATCTAAAGAGACCTAATTCAAAATAGTGGGCATTGGATAAAAGAGAATCTCGGTTACATATAAATATGAGAAATTTATCTGATCGACCCTATCGGAGACCTTATATTTTCACCTTTACCCAAATCGACTAGCTTTTATCCACATCATTTTCAGCTAGCACAAAAAGTCCAAAATATCCCTTCTTACACTTAACTTTTGTTTTACATGGTTTAAAATTTTAAATATTTATACTTTTCTATATTTATGCAGTATGAAACAAGATCTATGCCGTATGATTTGCCACAATATAAAATCGATAGTATCAAAGATAGACACGAAAAAAAGGCGATATCATCTCTTTAAAAAATAAAAAAATATATTTAAAACAATCGACGACGACTCTTAAAACAGTCGTTACCGACTGTTTTAAGACTCACCATCGACTATATAGACAGTTGGTACCGACTGCGAAAACAATCACCATCGACTATGTAGATGGTTGGAAATATATATATATATATAACGGTCGATGACAATTTCAAAAGCAATCAATGGTTTCAGGGGCATGGGACGTGAGCGATTTCAGAGCATGCATGGGCACATAGAGTGGTACCCTTAAAAAAAAGCCTTGGTATTTTGGTAACATGTGCCATGTGAAAATACCATATTTAGGTCATTTGATTCAAAGGCTATGATCTAAATATTTTTAATGCAAAAAACTTACATGACACATGAATTCTCTCTAATGATTCCACACAATCACGGCATTCATTCAAATTGATTCCACACAATCACGGCTTTCATTCAAATTGGGTAGCAAGTAATGGCTCTCACGGTATCACAATATAAAGATTAATATCGCTTTCTTTCAAACATCATCTTTACCGTCTGATTTTAAAGTTAAAAATGTAAATATCAAATGTGCCAAAGATTGACACATAACATGTTCGCTCTCTAACATATGTTTTTTTATAGTTGACTATTAAATTTAATCATCGACTCAACTAACGAATAGTCACCGATCAAATAATCAATCGTTATCGCTCAACTAAACAATCGCCATCGATTAGATAAACAATCACCATTAATCTAATAAACTATTAAATTTAATCATTGGCTCAACTAATGAATCGTTACCGATCAAATAATCAATCGTTATCGCTCGACTAAACAATCACCATCGATTAGATAAACAATCACCATCATAAAGAATCATCTTCGCTCAAATAGATGAAAAGAATTTTAATATAAAATTATTGATTTATTTCACATTATGTGCTAAAGGGCTTGATTCTTATTAGCACTTATTTTGAGTGCAAAACCAAAATTTCATGCTATTACTAAGATTCAAATTAAAAATCACCAGTTTGAAAAGGCTACACTTTACCATTGCTCTACACGCTAAGCTTGTGCTCTTTTAATAAGTCATTTTCTATATAAAGTTTAATAAATGCCAATTGCTTATCAGGTCATTGGCTCGGATCAATGGCGATTACATATCCAATCAATAACGATTTCGTATCCATTTAATAGTGATTGCATATCAAAGCGATGACGATTGCTTATATAATCGATGGCAATTCATTAGTCAAGCGATAACAATTGATTATTTAATCGATGATGATTCGTTAGTCATGCCAATCTTTAGCACATTTAATCTTTACATTATAGCCTTCAAATCAGAAGACATAAATGGTGTTTAAAAAAAAGCAGTATTGATCTTTCCATTGTGATACTGCCAAAGCCATTACTTGCTACAAAGTTTAACACCTATTGACTGATTTGTATCCGATGGTCTTGATCATTTTTCATTCCATTTCGTGTGATAAACATCCCAAAAAGTGACCTTATTTAAATTTGATAAGCTCCACACAATGTTAAGACCACTTTTTTAAAATGGATATCATGTGAAATCAAACACTAACAGTAGATGGTAAGAGCAAGATCTACGCATCATATGAAAAATTGTGATGAAAAATGATCTGCATCGTCGGATTCAAAGCAATCAACGAAATTCAACGTCGATGAACTTAAAGATTCAGCAGGTGGAAGAAGGGTATTTAAGACTTTTTGTCGTAGTTGGATCTGGCTAGGCTTGGAGCTGGTCCATGGGTCAAAAAATCATATTTCCGATACGTATCATCCTGACCTCCAAGACAATACATATCGGATATCGTCTGATGCGATACATTGAATGTAACGATTTGATACATTCAAAAAAAAAATCCCGAAAAAATCTGACAAATTATATTTATTTATTTTATATTTATTTCAATTATTTTTACTTTTATTTTAGACTTATTTGTTACATTATTTAGATGAATATATATATAACATGCCTATTTTGTCCTGACCTCCAGGACAATACGTATAAGGTATCGTCCAATGCGATACATTGAATGTAACAGTTTGATACATTTAAAAAAAATCCCTAAAAAATTTCAAAAATTATATTTATTTATTTTATATTTATTTCATTTATTTTTGCTTTTATTTTAAACTTATTTAATACATTATATAGATGAAAATATATATATATAACATGCCTATTTTGTGATTTAACTCAAATCACATGCCTATTTTTTATTTTTGACCCATATTATTAATTATATTAATTAATTTATAACCCATAATTTTAATTACATGTGACCCATAATTTTAATTATTTAAATTATTTTATAACTCATAATTTTAAAATAATTATGTGACATACCTTATTATTTTAATTATTTTAATATCTACCATTAAATATTAATAGATAAATCTACTATATTTAAGGGTAAATCTACCCATTAAACAAGATAGATCTACCAAATTTATGGTGAAATCTACAATATTTAAGTGTAGATCTACATGTGACCCATAATTTTAAAATAATTATGAGACATACCTTATTATTTTAAGGTCTGCCATTAAATATTAATAGGTAGATCTACCCATCAAATATGATAAATCTACTAAATTTCTGACTACCTACTATATTTAAGGATAAATCTACCATATATATAAGTAAATCTACCCTTAGTGTTAACCTCGAGCTTTTTTGTACAATTCAACAGCGATTTGAAATAAAAATAAACAAAAAGAGACCACATGAGTCAAAATATCGTCCAATACCGATACATATTGAACGATACGTATCGATTTAGAACCTCAGCAGTACGATACATAGGATATGTATTGTAACCTACCAAAAAAATCCAATTTATCATCCAATAAGAGAAAAATATCACCCGTATCGGACGATAATATCAAATTATTGAATAATAATTTAATATTATAATCTGATAATATCAATATTTTTAATCCGCCAAAAAATTTATAAAATTATCGTCCAATAGTAAGTGAGCCCATGCACGTGATCAGTCCCTTTTCAACCAATTTTAAAGTCGTTTTTAACTTCATTTTTTTATTTTTTTTTATTTTTTTTTAGCCTTCAAACAACAGGAGGCTCTCCTCTTCTTCTTCATTTAAGCACTTCTTTTTTGCTTATTTTCACCACAAATCATCACCGAATCGCAAGAAAAAGCTCGAGATCAACACCAAAGGTACGTATTTTATCATTTTCTGATCGTTTTATTTTATTTTAATGATTAAAATAAGATAGATCTACCTATAAATATGATCAATCTACCTTTAAATATAATAATTTTATCCATAAATTTAATAAATTTACCATATTTAATGATAGATTTATCCATAGATACGATAAATCTATCATATTTAATAATAGATATTAAAATAATTAAAATAATAAAATATATCCCACAATTATTTTAAAATTATAGGTAACATATAATTAAAATTATGAGTCACAAAATAATTTAAATAATTAAAATTATAAATTACATAATTAAAATTATGAATCACAAAATAATTAATAAAATTAATAATATGAGTCAATATGGGTCAAAAATAATGTTTTAAGATCTATTACATTATGTCAAAGTCAAAAATAGATATGCGACTTTGACTAAGTCACAAAATATGTATATTACATATATATATTTATATAAATAATGCATCAAATAAGTCCAAAATAAAAACAAAAATAGCTAAAATAAATACAAAATATTCAAAAAAATTTAGATTTCTTATGAGATTTTTTTTTTGAATATATCAAACCAATACATTCAATATATCGCCAATGTATCGAACAATTCATCCTGGTCGTTAGGACAATACCTGAAAGTTAGGACAATACATATTGGAAATCCAATTTTTTGACCCATGAGAGAGCCTCTTGATGCTATTTGAATGGCTAAAAAAATAAAAAAACGAAGATAAAAACAACCCTCCAATCACTTCCTGTTTGGTTATCGTCCGTATTAGACGATAATTTCATAACTTTTTTGACAAATTAAAAATATTAATATTATCAAACAATAATATCAAATAATCATCCGATAATTTGATATTATCGTCCGATACGAACGATACAAGTAATACTTTTCCAGTATCAGACGATAAATTGAATGTTTTTAATAGAGCACGATACATACCTTATATATCATACCGCTGAGGTCCCAAACTAATACGTATCAAAATATCAGACAATATTTTGACCCATGAGCTAGTCAGTTTAGATAAAGGTCAAAATATAGTCTAAAGGTATATCTAATAGTGTCGGTCTAATAAATTTCCCTATAAAAATACAAACGTGCCTGCATATCATCCAAAAAAGATGGAATCTACGAAAGTCAGTGGCAGACAAATTAGTTAAACACAACATAAGAATAGAAAGGATTTAAATCAATTTTTTTAATTGAATCAACCACTTACAAATCAAGGAAACTGTAATTTGGATCTCCTAGATATTTAGAATGTGGGTTTACTTTCGAATTTCGGTTGGCAATTCACTAATCCAACCAAACCCGGTTCGCTAGGTCATGAGTTTTAAATAAAAGACTATTTTCTGAACAAAATAATTTAGCTAGTAATAATGTACAAATATTTCAGGCATGCTATCTTCTGAATTGAGAGCCGCCAGACATCAATTGATCAACATGAATGAGGAATAAGGATTCCAGGAGTTTGAAATTCAGATTTAAGGAAATATAAACTTCTTTCAAGCTATTTTTGAAACACTCGAAGAAAACAAGCATACTGTTGGAATAAGACCATTAGCAATGCTCTTTCTAACAAGATAAACTCAATCCAACCAATTAGGTAACTGGAATCTACTTATGCAGGTAGCATAGATTTGGCAACCCAGTCACGTCTCTTTTATTCCCCATTTCTCTAGAGACCGTGAAAAACAAGATGATGTTTAAATGTCTTTCACAATCTATGGTTTAAGATACGGGTGATTTGAACTGTCAAAGTGATAGATAATAGGTTGAAATGCAACAAACCCAAAAATATTGTTCCGATCATCCAATTTGTTGACTATAATATCAATAATTGTTCATATTTCCAATGATAAATTGCCATTTTTCAAACTTGTCATGTTACTGTTTTCACCAAATACCCAATAGTTTCAGAAATACCACTTAGAACATTTACCGTTCCACATAATTTTAAAATAAAAAAACTCTTATTCTTCCAAGACAACTATAAAATTTGATATTAGGCTGAAATAATAAATTGTCATCGATAAAATAATAAATCGTCACCACTCTTAAATAACAAATCAACACCACTTCGATAAACAATCATCACCACGATACCAGTTGGCCAACTCCATAATAATGAATCACCACCACTTAAATAACATCTCGGTAATTTTTAAGTATCAGTATATCTTAGAAGTGTTCCATAAATAACAATGGAATAATTTGTAGATATCTTATTTAATAAGAGATTTTCTGTTCAAATATTATATAATTGATTAAAATTTTAGTTCAACCTACCGAAAAAAAAATTACGAAGATTCAAATTAAGTCTCCAATTAGAATACTTCCTTTCTAGTGAAGAGGCCTGAGTTTGAATTTTGGATTACCTCTTTTACTAGTTGAACCAAAATTTCAAACAAATATGATTCGAACCCAATTAGAATACTCTTTCTAGTGAAGAGACCAGAGTTTAAATTTTGGCATACCTGTTTTACAAGTTAAACCAAAATTTCGAGCACATATGAACCTAATATCATTCAAACTCAAAACCTCTTGCTATGGAATTAAACACACTACCAAACTACCGTTGCCCAACAACCCCTTCTATTACTATTTTGAGAAGTTTGAAAATTTATTCTTATCTGAAAATTAGCAATTCTTTATTTTGGCAGTGATAATTCATTATCATACTTATGACAATTTGTTAACTAAGCAATGACATAACTTTCAAATCACCGTAAAAAATCAAATAATAGAAAGCAAGTTGTGTCAATCTTTGACATCATACCTATAGCATATTAAATAAGCGTTAACATGGCTTTCAGAGCAATGACGATTTATTATTTAAGAATAATCACAATTCATTATATAAGCATATATCATCAAATTTGATAGATGACAGTAAAAAATCGAAGGATAGAGTGCAAGATTTGTGTCATCTTTAAATATTTGATCTTTATATTATTACTTTCAAATCCGAAGATATAAATGATGTTTCAACAAATACTGAAAATAAAAAATAAAAAATATTTTATTTTTCAATTATGTTAACGACAAAAGGTATATAATATTTCTTTTTAAGAAAGCTAGAACTGACTTCAAGTCCAACTATGGGAAATGAGAACTACATGGTCTCCCCTAGAAAATGAGAATCTATAGGTTAGATTGAGTAAAAAAAAGCGGAAAATCGATGCGTTTTGTTTAGGTCCAAAACCGATACATACCAGATAATACGGATCAGTTTCAATGACCCCTTACCTACAAACACTCTCAAAACCGATACACACTGAACAATACGCATCAATGACATCAATACAATGCCTTAAATGTACAGTATCAATGACCCCTTTCCCACAAACACTCTTAAAACCCTCAACCAAACATTCAACCTTCTTTTGAAATCCTAAACCAACGTCCTTATCAAACACCTAAATCATAAAGCCAACCTTAATCATCCCCTTCCTTAGCTCCGACGAGTCACAACGGTGACTTGCCGGAGCTAAGAAAGAAGTTCTTAGCCATAAAAATCAAGTCACAAAGGCACGAGTCAAGAATAAGTCTAAGTCAACAATAAATAAGGGTCTAAGTCAGGAAAATTTGGTAAATTTTATAAAAATCGAATAAAATATGAGAAATTAAATAAACAAATATATCATAATTTATTTTAAGTTATATATAATAATTTTCATAAATAAAATAGTTATATTAGGCAAAACATAAAAAATTTATAAATATAATATTATAAAAAAGTCAGATATCATCACAAACATCGTCTATTAATAGGCCGAATTGCAGTTGACATCTAATGAGTAAATTAGTAGTAAAGTCGGGATGACTGGAACCTGAGTTAAGGAAGATAAAGAGATCATCCATGGAATGATAAAAAAATACACAATTTTTTTTTAAAATGGATAGATGTAGATTATTTGTGTCAAATAGTACAATTCGGCAACACTAAGCAATTTTAATATTATTTTAATATTTTCCCCTTAATATTTATCTCAATATGTTTTTTTTTAAGTTGTTTTGTATTGATCCTATCTAAGATCTGCCTCCAATGCTTTGGAGATCGAGATCTCGAAATCTAAAACAACGAGCTTTCTTCTTTCAGATCTGTTAGGAAATCAAATATAATTGACAAAACGATTGAAAATTAAAGGATTTGATAATGTTAGAGTGAGGTGCGATCAGAACCTGTCGGGATTCACTAGTAACATCACAAATGTTATTTCAGTGGATTGACAGACCATGAATTCTATCATCACCTCGCCCCCCACCATAAAGAAGAATATATATATATATATATATATATATATATATATATATATATATATATATATATATATATATATATATATATATATATAAGAATAAATAAATAAATCGCTCAGAACTTCTTAGAGGGTTGTATACCGTCACAGAGGAAGCTCCGTAAAGCTCGTCTCTCTGGTACATATAGATTTCATCACAGCGAATTAGAAAATTTTAGAAATCAACAAAAAGAAAAAAAATTAAACAAAGAAGAGAACGAGTAGCTAGGAGCAAAAGCCCTAAAAATAAAAGAATACTTGGATGCGAGAAGAAAGAAGAGATAGTGACGTTTTTATAGAGGAGTTAGAGTGAAACCCTAACCCTAAAATCGTGGATCGAGCCACCTAACGCTGTGAGGTATGGTCGATGTTTGACTTTCACTGTCATCGGAAATTTATATAGCAAAACATTTTCGTTGGGGTACCGGTATTTGTAAGTTAGGGTATTTGATCCTAACATCATGACGCCCCTATTACACGGTATAATGTTGATTTTATATGACACACATCCCAAAAATTAGAGATAGAGCCACGTTATAACTTAGGTGAATTGACCACCCAAATTTTTAAAAAATTTGTTATTGTGCTTTAGAGGTCCTAATTTTTATTAGTGATTTCTTATACATCTAAAATTATTTTGACCACCTAAAATTATAAAAAAATTTCAAACAATTTTTTTTTATGGTATTTGTTTTCATAACAAATATTGCTTTTAAGATTTTTTTTTTTAACTAAATCTTATAATTTTGCGGGATCCTCTCTATCTATTTAGGTGTTGCAGGAAATTATTTTTGGAGAGATCTCTCTCAAGGCTCTATTATGTTATAGAGTCATATACAATTCACTCATATATATAAAGAGAGAAAAAAAAAAATTAATACATAAATAGTTTTTTAGTCATTTGGCTATTTTTTTGTTAAGATATATTATTTTGGAAAATTTGCACTTTCGGCCCTATATGTTTGCGTATTTACAGAAACGGCCCTATAGTTTCAACCGTTGCATTAATGACCAGCTCCACGCCTAGCCGCCTCCGCCTGCTCCACGTCAGCAAGGACCTATTTTAAATAATATAAAAAAAAAAAAATTCACCGCCCTTTAACAGAGAGTATAAAAGCTACTTTTACATTTCATTAGTTACTGTTACTTTTAAGTTTAACTTTTCTGAAAAAAACAAGAGAGCGGCGACTTAGCGACGACAAAGCGGTAAAAGGTTACAAAGGTCACATTACAATTTCAGGTAATTTATTTTTTTTACATTTCAACACATTTAGTCATCCCCAATGTTTCCCACCTAATCTGATAAGTTACAGATAATATAAGTTATCGACCGATAACTTAGATTATCGGTAAGTTATCGGTAGGTTAGGGGATTAGTAGTTTTTTCAAAATCACTTCTTTTATTTATTAATTGCTTTTTATTTATATTGCAGTTCCTACTAAGTTATTGAAAATGACCATGACTCTAAAGCCCATCGGAAAATGTTCTGGAGTTGATGTTAGGAAATTTTACATGCACTGTAACGAAGAGAGAAAGAAAATATTAGATGATTCAGTATTCGGTCATCTATTTAGGATGAATGAGAAATTAGGTTTCGTTGGAGACTTGGTTGACGCTATTTTAAGTTTTTGGGTTGAAGAGAATATTTTCAAGGTCAAGAACACCAATGTACTCCTATGATCGATATAGCCTTGATTTTAGGCCTCAACATCTTTGAACGAGTGCGAGAAGGTTCGTAAAAGAGGAAACAACTATTTGATACAAATTCTTTGGAGAAGCCGTGAAAAGATCTCAGATTGAAGAAATTATTGACAATCTTGATTTATCCAACGATGATTTTTGAATCATTATTATTTTTCGTATGTTCTTTTTTACTTTCGGACACATACTAGGAAGTAGATACACGGTACTTAGAATTAGTAGATAACATTGAAGAGTTCAACAAGTTACCGTGGGGCCTGATAGTTTACAATAATTTATTAGATAGTATATCAAAAGCGAGTGGCAGGAGGGAAATGGCGAGAAGGTCAGAAAAGGGGCAATACAATATCTATGGATGCACTATCGCCTTACAGATTTGGGTGTTTGAGCACTTTCCTGAAGTCGCCACCGCTCCTATTGGGCTTAAAGAATCATTTCCAAGGCTAATGAAATGGGAAGGCCCGAAATTCAGCCGTAATCCTAATTTATATAGAGAAAAATTTCTTAAGTCTAAAGTGATTATAGAGCTTGAAGTTGAGAAGCACAAATTACAGTATAAATGGGTTCGATACTTTTTTATTCGAAGAGAAATGGAAAATAAGAAGGAAGAGACCGAAGAAAGAGAAGAGCCTTACTCCGAAGAAAATATAGATGAATATGATGATATCCCAAGTCATCCAACACGTCCGGAAGAAAGAGCCGAAGAGCCGAAGAGCCGAGATGACGACAATGAGGATGACGAAGATTATAGCGACGATAACGATGATTTTGAAGTCGTTGTACGTCAACCAAAGGGCAAACCAGAAATTAGGCCCGAGCCAACAAGAGAGCGAACAATAGGCAACCGCACCTAACCAAAGAAGTAACGGAAGCTAAGAAAAGAATGCAAGACGCCCGCATGGTCAGAAAAGAAATGAAAAGAATTCAGTGCATTTACGCTGCTTAAAGGGCAAGCACTCACCATTGAACAACTAGGCAGAGATAAGAAGGCCTTACAAGAAGAAAATAAAGCAATACGGAAGGATCTTGATGCGGTCATCTCTCATTTAAGAAAGGTATCAAACCAAGACTTTTTAAATTTAGAACAAAATCATTTCTTTACAACTTAATGCAAAATTAGCTTGTCGTCCGAAGATGGAACTTATCGTCCGACGATGTACATTATCGACCGATAATTTAAATAGTCGATCGATAATGTACATTACCGAACGATAAGTTACATTATCGGTCGATAATTTATATTATCGACCGACTATTTAAATTATCGGTCGATAATGTAAATTATCGATCGATAACTTAAATTATCGACCGATAATGTACATTATCGATCGACTATTTAAATTATCGACCGATTAGTTAAATTATCGGTCGATAATGCAATTTTTTTGATTTTTATTTTTGTAATGTATATTTTTGCAATTATGCGGATAATATTTTAACCTCTCGTGCTCTTTGACACCTTCGTTCCTGCACCCAGTTGCCCTCAATCCACTATCCCTGAACCCACCACTCATCAACAAAGCCATCAGTCTGCTGCCCCAAAACTCACTGCTCCTCAACAAAGCCATCACCAAAGGCCCCAAAACCAATCGCTCCTCAACCAAGCCATCATCAAGTGCCCCAAAACCCTCGCTCATCCACCTAGACAACAATCAAGCGCCCCAAAACCCGCCGCCTCAACTTACAAATAAATCTCATCGCCATTAAACCCACGCTAAAACCTCATCGCCTCACTACTAAACAACCCTTGGTTGATGTGGGTGATGATGGTGCTCCTCTTACGACCTTCTCTCGTGAGTCACAGCCGGCATCACTAAAAACAATTATAGTGAAACTATCATCTACAAAAAATGAAGCCAAAGGTTATGACTTGCATGCTCGTAAGAAGAGAAAGTCTCCGACCACTAAAGCATTAATAAAAAAACCAAGATTGGTTGTAGAGGAGGAGGAGGATGGGGCAATATCAATGGAGCAAAAGTATATACTTAGTTTTTGGAATCGGTCGGAGAACGAGGACAATGTGATCGTCAATACTATCAGCGGTGTTGAGATCACAGTTGGTCTTTTGAAGGTTCTCAAAGGACGTCGTGGCTCGACAATGAAGTCATCGACGCATACTCGAGAGTCCTTGAAGTTATAAATGATTCAATGTTTACGGCCAATGCCAAAAAAAGCTGGTTCGCTTCTGCGTCTGCCCTGGTAAGGTTTCAAATATTTATTGGAAGCTCGTTTGTTTCTTTTATTTGTCTTTTCAATCACGACTCTTGATTAACTTCTTCTAATTTATTTACTTACTACATTATCCTGTTTCAGACCTTGTTTATGACAGACGAGAAAAAATTTGAAAAATATATCGATAATGAAGGTATTACAAGGCCAATGACCTCGATAGGTGGCGTGCCTATTGTGACGAATGGAATGTTCGTAATAATTCAAAGCCGATAGAACCACTATTGACAAATAATATCCATGAATTCACGCGATCATTTGTGGGCAGTGCGTTTTGAATACTAAACTTCGCTTTATTTAACGTTAACGGCTTTTAAATAAAATTTATTATTTAAAATTTCGGTTCCGTTTATGTGTAGATTTATCTTCCGATGCATAGCCACAAACATAGCCATTGGGCGTTGGCTATAATTTCATTAGTTGATCGAGAAATTAAGTTAATTGATCCAGCAGACCGAGAGTGCTCAAAAAGGTTTGAAGCGCATAAAGAATGTCTATTGAATCACCTTCCGCGCCTTCTTTACACTATCGGTTTGAAGTCAGCTTTCGATCAACAGTGGAAGGTATCGGCGTTCAACAGTGTCGTTTTCTCGATCCAACAAAACGGTTGGGATTGCGGTGTATACGTTTTGAAGTATATAGAATACTTCTCCCAACAGCGGCCTATTGATTTCGACGATAAACATATGCAACAATTTAGAAATCGAAATCGACACATGTTTGGGAAGAAGAGTTAATATCTGTAAAAATTTTTAGTGTTTTGTAAAGATTTTTTTTGATGAAATTGTAAATTATTTAATTTTATTAATTTTTATTAACTTGTATAATTTTCATTTTCGTTGTTATCAATTTATCTTATTTGTATCACCTTGCCTGATTTATCAATGGAGCCTTCCTCTCTTGAAGCAATTCCAATAGGCCGATGACTTATATCATCGACCGATATCTTAAATCATCGTCCGATATCTTAAATCATCGGCCGATAATTTAAGTCATCGGCCGATATCTTAAGTAATCGAACGATATTTTAAGTAATTGAACGATAGCTTAAATCATCGGCCGATGATTTAAATTATCGGCCGATATCTTAAATCATCGTCCGATATTTTAAGTTATCGGACGATATCTTAAATCATCGGCCGGTATTTTAAATCATCGGCCGATATTTTAAATCATCGGCCGATATTTTAAATCATCGGCCGATAATTTAAATCATCGGCCGATGATTTAAGATATCGGCCGATGATTTAAAATATCGGCTGATGATTTAAGATATACCTTTCTGAATTGTGAAGCCTGATATCTTTGGTTTGGCTTTATGCCAATCACTAGTAGATTAGGGGCGAATTTGGCAACTTCAAATCCTGTTTGAATGAATGAATGATTTATTAAGAAGCACAACAATATATTTTAATCACAATTCCAAAAAAATATATTAATTAATTGGTAGATGTTGATCGCTCTTTTATTGAGGTTTAATCTGTTTATATTGAAGGAAAGAAAAAGGGAAAAAAAAAAATACTCTTCTATAATGAGATCATTTGGAAGCTCGATTTCCACTAGGTCTAATCTAATCTAAATCTGTTTTCAATCTCAACCTTTGATGTAATATAAGTTAATTTCAAATATTAATAAATTTACACGAGCGACGATTATGACCATACTTGTTACAATTTTTACATTGTAGTGGTCGAACTTCCCCTTTAGATCTTGTTCTCCTTTTCTTCGGACGACCGGCTTGACGTATTTTGTGGGGAGGCAAAACTTGAATGTCTTTTATTTGCGAAGTCTATTGGCGCTTGTCAACGCTCGGGACAAAGTGTTCTTTATAAGTTTCCCTAAATAAGTCACTGGTAAACCAGTGTTCACAAAATTGGGGGATCTCTCTTTCTCTGTTTCGGCGCGATAATGCGGCAATCGCATGTGAACATGGTAATCCAAGAATAGCCCAACGTCTACATGTACATGTTCGTGATTCTAGATTGACACTGTGAGTGTAATCCCCACGTTTAACTTGAAATATATCACGACCATATGGTATGACGTTTTTTCGACGGGCCCATCCTGAATTTCTTTTTATGTGTTTTTCTGCCATCGGTGTTAACACATGTGTCATTTTATTTCCTTCCTCGAGCGAAGATAAAATTCGGCTACTTTTGTGCGAATAGTTTCTAACATGCTCACAATCGGTTCCTCCCTGGCTATTTTCAACACACTATTTATGCTTTCAGCTATATTAGTTGTCAACATATCATAACGCCTCCCTTGGAAATAAGCGCGTGCCCAGAAATGATCACTAATTTCTTTAATCCATTTTGTACATTCCGGCGGGGCGTCGTCTTCTATTTTTCGCATAATTCTTTTAAATTTTGCTTCTGAAAATGCACGGGCAGCAACCCAGAAAAGCGGTCTAGAGATTGTATCCTTATATTTATCAAACAGATTTAGAGCGAATGTCGCATCGATGGTCGTGAAAGGCATTAGGAAATTTTTTTTCCACTGCTTCCATCAAACCTTTCTGTCTGTCTGATATCAAAACAAACTGTTCTTCAAATTCACCGATTACACGTCTCCCTAATAGATCAAGAAACCATGTCTAATGGTCTTCATTTTCTTTCGGATAACGCCAACGATAGAAATAAATGTCTATTCCGTCTATCCCGTAGCTATTAACAACACTCCTTATATCGTCCACGCATAAATGCGTTCCATCTATGTAATTATTCTTCGTAAAGTATTACGAAGCTTGAATGCAAGGTCCGAATGCCACGAAGAATCTACGAAATGCATTATCGGGCTCGAGACACAATTGATGCAATATGCGGATCGACCCAATTCGGCAACATATGGCGGTAACATCTTAAATTGCTCCTTCAAGCTACCTCGGGTGTCATTCAACGCCATTTCTTTTCCTCTCCATGCTTTCCAAAGAACTCATCATTATACCGTATTTTTTTTCAATATCAAAAATTATTGAAGCAGGAGTCTCGACAAAACCCTTTAATAGTTTATCTCTAACGAATGAAGCTATCCACGATGTCGTACATTGGCGATGTCTGCTTCCAAAAGCTGGCATTCCGCACGTGTTCCGGGTGGAAAGTTTTCACAGCAAACGTGTCTACGCCTACTAATTTCAATGCATGTATTTGCCAAGCACATCCTACTTCAACACACCTCGCCGTAACTCAAAGAGGACCGGTTTTATTGGTTTAATCGAAAATTATTTGTCATCGCAAATTCTTTAAGAACTTTTGAAATGATTTCTTATTTCTAAACGCCGACCAATGGTAATCGTTCCCCTTCATACGCTTCCTCATCGTGAATCCATATACTCCCTTCCGAGTCATTAAGGTCGATAGTCTTCGTCACCGAGGTTGATCAATTCCCCTATTAGTATAAACACGCCGAAGTGGGAGGCGGGCTTCATTATTTTCGGGATCACTATCACCGCCATCGACCGGATGGTTATTATGTGATTGGGATTGAGCCCTGTACGCTTGGTTGATGTGCGCTTGTTTGGATTGATGTTAGCGCGGAATGTTTGATGTATGAGAGGTCGCTCGTTGAAGGCTCGATTATCGCTGGCTCAAGCTATTTGTTGGAAGGCCATTGATATGGACTAAGGCCGACTAAAAAGCGTTTTCCAGCGATTTACCAATCGAAGTTGAACCGAGATGTATCATGCATCGGATTCATTTGATGAGAATATCCTTGATCTTCATCGCCTTCACTCATGGAATGTTTGAATAGGGTTGCTCGAAGAAGTTTCTTGTAGGCGAAATCCTATATTTATATTTCTATCATCGGCTATTATCGGTGCAACAATGTTCTCCTCTTCATACCGTATTCCTTGATTTTCAATCAAATGTTACATTCCACACCATGATCATCTTCGTTTGTTTCCTTAAATGGTTGAAATGTTTCTAAAGACGGCAAAATTTACACTACATGATTTTTCGATATAAATATTTATAACACCATCACCGATATGATATGCTCTAAATAAGTTTGTAAGATCATCAGAGTCAGACAATTCGGCAAATACAAGCTCATTCCCTATGCGTAATGAAACAGTAAGTGTAATAGAATGTTCTTCCGGTCGTGTCCGACTGACTTTGTACATTTTCTCTATAAACTCATCAAATGATATATTCTCCGTGACAGTGACAATCCTCCGATGTCCTCCGTTGTAAGTATTATCTCTCACGCGTACGAAATCAAAATGACAAAGAAGGGGAACATCCATTTCAACCTACAATATTTACAAAATTAAAATTAAAATTAGTTGTTTATAAAGAGTTATACTTGACTTAGCGCTACAATTGTTTAAAAATATTATTAAAAAATTAAAAGAATGAAAACTTTAGAGTTTTTGTCAATCATAGGTTATCGCTCGATATCCTAAGATATCGGGCCGATATCCTAAGATATATAGTCGATGGATGGACTTTTAACGTAAGCCATAATCCAAAAACTAAAAAAAAAAACCTCTTTTAAGTTATCGACCGATAACTTATATATCTTGGACTACCTACAATGTTTTGAGAAATTGGGAAAACAATAACTTAAAAGATATTGTACTCGATATCTTACCTAGCCTGTTGTATTCTCTATGTTATACGACCTTTAGTAGAATCTCGAAATCGCTTTCAAAGAGAGATAAAAATTGTTAAAAAATGATACAAAAATTCTAGATTCAATGCTTGCATAGAGAAGCATATATATAGATATCTGACGTGCACGCGGCTAGGCGTGGAGCTGGTCATTAATGCAACGGTTGAAACTATAGGGCCGTTTCTGCAAATACGCAAACATATAGGGCCGAAAGTGCAAATTTCACTATTATTTTCTTATAATTTTCTACATTTGTTTCCAAACACAAGATTTGGTTAATCAAAGGCAAACAAAGGAATCTCATAGTTTCCTACAACTTATGTATTCATGGGAAAATACAAGAATATTATTTTACTTCCCCACGTTTCTCGTATTTTTATTCAAATAGACCCTTAACTTTCCACCATGAGATCTGTTGACGGATCGGCCTTTGAATAAGACGATGGAGATTAATTTTAATCCAATCTTTCATTATTAGATCTTGAGATCATGGCCCACCTATTACATTGACTGTGGAAGAAAATGATCTCCGCCTCTAATTCATGCAGTCAACAGCTCTCAAGATTGAATCGAATTTCAAGTTCATCCATATATGCAGCCCTTGGATATAAGAGAATCTCGACTTTAATGGTTTTCATTTTCTATTGGATGAGTTGCATTCAAGATTCTCCCGTATCCAAGGGCAGCAGATGTAGTTGAACTCGAAATCTGATTCAACATGGTTGGATCTGAGTCCATTGCCCCCTTACTATAGCTTCCAGAATGAAAGTCCACCAGATCAGATGATTTTGATCATGTGACGATTAGAAACTTGAAACACTAGGGAGTAATTTATTTTAAATCAGAAGCGGCCTAAACCGATAAATTGAAACCTCCAACTCAAAATTAATTGGCAACAAGTGAAGAGGGCTTCAATCTTATAGATGAAAGACAAGTTTTTGATCATCTAATGTGGAGCTAAACTTAGCGCAAAGCTTATACCGCTGAATGTTTTCTACCATCTGATGAAAAATCAATCTAATCTATCAAAACGAAGGGGCAAAAGTGTTTTCCCTCAGTCTCGGTTACAAATATCTGAGATGGGTGCATGCCTAAACGCAAGTTAGAGTCATGCCCTAAGGGCAGTTAATGGGTCAATCTCCTCTTTCCTAATCCCTATTGATGCTTTGCTCCACCCAAGTATTGGCTATAGTTAGGGGTCATTTCAAACAAGCCACAGCCCTTCAGTGGGTAAGTTGCAAATATTATTATAGGTAGAATATAAATGGAAGTGTACTTTTGACCGTGTTGAACGAGTGAGATTGACTCGTCACTATATAAGAGGATCTCCAGCAGATGCGTTGAAGGCCCGATATTTGCTTAAATAACTATTGAAACCTCAATAACGTCCCTCCCAAGGATCAAAATTTTGGTGGGGACAGAAACCAAAATTTTCAAGCACATACTTTTTTATTGGAAATTTTATTTCGGTGGAGACCGGAACCAAAATTTTGATCCATGGTCCCTCCAATAGATTTACTATTTGATTGGCCAAAGTAGAGAGGTGTTATACTAGTCGCTACTTTAGGCGAGTAATACTCACATTCGCTATATTTTCTAATAATATCTATTTTTGTTTGAGTGTTGATATGAAGGTAATAAAATAAAAGGTAATAATTTTTTTACAAAAGATTAAAAACCTGATGGAATATGTATATTGAAAAGAGAGTATCTAAACTAGAGAATAAGTGGGAAAATAGTGTTTAACTATCCTATGGGAGGTGCTCTAAGTTGTTCATATAATACTGTTAGAACAGTCCCACATTACCGGTGATCTTGGAGGTCTTGTGCTATATATAAATTAGAGCAAACCTTACAAGCCAATTTTGTGATATTGAGTTAGACCCATTGAATTTCTTATCAACTATGAATCCCAATGTGAAGAGTTTTAAGGAGCGAATCATAGAAGATGATATCATGAGGACCACATTGGTAAGTTAGGGGATTGAACCTACAACATAGAGGCTACAATATTATGAACTTTCCATTGGGCTACAGGCCCAATCCCTTCATTGGTTAGCCAGTTATTTCAAACTGGACCATGGAGCGGTCCATCCATATCCTGAATTGGATAATTGCCCAAAAATCAGCATGTACATATTACTAAGGGCTAACCATACAATCTTAGACCGAGTTGGCAAGCACCAGTGTTTCACCTGTTTATACTATAACCCTTGCTTTTGTGTTTCCTTTACTCAGCCATTCACTGTTACAGAACTGAACTTTGATTTCTCTGAATCAAATAATTGGTAGAAAAAATTTCCCCAATCTCCCACCCAATGAATCCTGTGATCAAGAGCCTACAATTAGGTGGCCAGATTTTGATTTCACATGGCAGACAACCTAAAAAGTGAACATGATCATGGTGGTGGCAGTGGCAGTGGCAGTTGCAGTTGCAGTTGCAGTGAGGTTGCAGTGGCAGTGATGATGATACATTCCCATTTTTTTTCCTTGGTGTAAACTAAAATTTCATTAATAAAAAAGTGGATAAAAAGAGAAAGGAGATGCTCCGCCCAGAAAAATAAAAACAAAAAAAATACGGAGATATAAAAAGGAAATATAAGCAAATGGGATCCCCATCCCATGCTGGAAAAGAAACATCTCCTGCCAGCATAAAATGGGTGCCCACGCATAACACATTGTTCTTACGGCCCATGATAAAAAACAATTAACCACATTGTTCCGACCTTTATTACGAGCTTACATATGGCATTCCAACCATTTCGTTTGATCTTACCTTACAAAAGGATGGTGTATGATCTCTCACCCTGCTAAGTTCCCGAATAGTACAAAAAAAAACGGAAAAAAAAAAAACACTTCATACAAAACGAAGAAATTGATGTGTTCTCAATGGGTTGAAAGTTGAAACTAACACAATCTGATAAACCCGTTGGCAAAATATGTCAAAGTGGTCGGATAGCTCGAGAAGAAGATGAGTCAGACAATCCCAAATATTCTTTTTAACAGTTTCTTCCACCAAAGAGATTCAATCAATGCCCAAGCTTGAATAGGGTTCAAAGCTACCCTGACAAATCAGTACACAGAGAACATGTATCTACTCTCAGTGCCACTATTTTTTTAAACATTGATTTGATACATAAAAGAAAATCTCAACCCTCAGTGAAAAAGATAAAAGGACTAAATTTCTGTAATTATTTCTTGTAGAAATCAATCGAAGAAAAAATTGGAAGGGGTCAGAAATGGTGGAAAAGAATTAGGAACATGATCAATTAAGGAGCATTTCCTGTACGATCTTCGCTGTAAAATAACCAAGGCTTGTAGGGGAAGAAGGAACCGAAGTTTCCAAAGGAAAAGGAGCTGTTAAATTTACAACCCTCGTAAAATTAAGCTAATGACTTGTTGTGTTAGTAATCTGATCACTGAAAAATGCTACTCACAGAGCAGTCATCATGGACGCGCCAAATGGTTTCGCCCAAGAGGTTAGCTACGGACAGAACAGTCAGTTGAGGGAAATAATTCTGCTCCATTACCGGAATAGTGTTCGTGATGATGACTTCTTGAAATAGACCACTAGATAACCTTTCGATCGCAGGAGGGCTGCCAATAAAAAGAAATATATATATGAATAAAATATATAAATACAAAATAAAAACTTGGGTCATTGAAAACAATTTTGTATAAATTAAAAAATAAAGTTAGGTTCATGATATGCGTTATGTAAACTTTTCATTAAGTATCTCAATTGGGTCTCTGAGATTTCCTTTCAATTTTATATTTCACTATACATTCTAGTTTTTTTATTTTTCTTAAGGTCGTGCCCAGGGATTGGCACCTTCAGAAACCTTGGCACCTGTGCCACATGTCCAGGTAGCACTGTCCGCCATCCAACACTTCAAGTTTAACAGCTTGAGAACCCAAAAAAAGAGAAGATGTTGATACCTAAACACAGCATGTGTGCTGCATGCATAGACTTCCCTAGCTCCCTCTTGATGCAATAGAGCTGCACCTTTCGTAATGGTCCCTGGATCACCAGAAAACTAGCGATTAGAATTTTTATTTAACAGGTGTCACCTCTTCATCACTCTTACAAACATAAGAAAAAAATTACCATACGAAAATAAACCAAAAAAAAAGAAATTTATGCTCCCCAAAGCCGACTGGGGAATTTTTGAATCTAACCATCTCTATGCATCGCGGTCTTACAACTGCGACAAGAGACACTGACACATTTTTCAGATACTCAGAAAATTGCCACTTAACCCACCAGCGGTGTCTATCATATCGTCCACCATGACAGCTACTTTTCCTTTAACATCCCCTATCAGATTCATGACCTGCAAGGGAATATTGTCATCATTTAAGCAGCTAGATATTTATTTTGCGAGAAATCTGAAATAAAGAAAGAATACAAAGCTAAATGACATGAAATTATTCACTTTGGCATAACAGATACTGGGAAGCACTTTTGGTGGTTTTATATCCATCCCAAACAACAAAATTTAGGACATAAATACACCCTTAATTATTGCATATAAAACTCACTTCTCGTACGAGTATGAGGGTATTTTCAACCCAAAGTTAACAAAAAGGAAAAAATGGGTAGATGCATCAAATTGTTGGGTATCAAGAGCCATACTTTGATAGTTTAATTAATTTATTTATTTCAAATTTGTTTCTGTTTAATCTTGTATCACATAAACATTTAATAAATCTTCAAAAGGAAAAACCCAAAATTAAATTCAGATGTTTAGCATAGAGAACCCATCATGTACTTCAAGAATTGTATCCAACTAAAATTTTGCAATGGATCTCCCAGCACCCATGCATAGATATTTGAACAAGAAAAAGATCAATACCAAACAGGCCAACCAAACAGTCTACTCTCAAATCTCCATGAAGGCTTATCCAATGGCTGTGACAACAATAAACACATAGCTTGCACATTTTAGATTGGCTCAGGAATGCATAATCATTCTTCGAAAACAAATAAGATCTTAAGCATGCAGTGGGAATAAAATGGACAATATTACTCTGAATCCCTAGTGCCTAATGTCTGAAATTAAAGTAGTACGAACTGTTCCCTCCACTAAGGATGACTTTTAAAGTCTATTCATCAAAGAAAAAAAACCGAAAGGATCTTAAGTGTAGGATTAATGATAGATTTGTGTGTATGTGACTTGGTACATGTTAGTTATCGGGAAGAAAAAATTCCTATAATAACCTGGCCATGGCAAATCCATGTGGTCATATGCCATGATGGCTTCTCACTTTGGGTTAGAAGTAATCATGCATGCAATATGGTAATTGTTAATATTTTTTTATATTTGAAAATTTCCCTGTTTTTCCCGAAATTTACCCTTTTTCAGTATATTTCCGTTTTATTCCCATACCTAGACTTGGTCACTATGCATACTAGTGAGTTTATAGCCTTTATGAAGGTTGTATCTATTCAACAGTGGATCAAAATCATGAAGATGACTCAAATTATGCTTCTGAGAGCAGGAATGTAACAGAGACCAATAGCAGGGCGGGCTGAAAATTAGTAAGCTTTAGTTCCAATGTCCAAAGAAATGACTCACAATTTTGCTAATCAAGCTGAGTTAGTTTTTTATTTTATTGACAAGCTATGCTCAAATACAATCTTTTTTTTTCCAATTTTAAGTACTTAATGTGTAGAAATCCACCATCACTTACCCTTTACTTAGAATAAAACCCACATCGAGATTATAATCTTATTTTACAGTACTAACTAACCTTCCAATAAGAGTAAATTAAATTATTAACTAAGAACTCCTAATAAATAAATCTAATTTATCCAAGTCATAGTAAATTTTAATCCCTCGCCAAAAAGGAAGAACTGTATAACGTGGTGGATCCGCTGAAATGAAGAAACCTTAAGGAATATCAGATTAATTGCAACTTAGTATCACAGTGAATGGAGCTTCAATTAGAAGGAAGAGTCTACATGCGAGTTAACAGCTGAAATATAAGAACTAATGAAACAAGCCAAATAGATCCTTTTACCTCAGCAATATTGTGTCCTTGACGCCTTTTGTCCACAATAGCTAAAGGTGCATCGGATAATTTTTTGGCAAAGGCGCGTGCCCTAGAAACACCTCCCACATCGGGTGAGACAACAACCAAATCATTTGAAGAAATAGTCTTGCTGGCCAGGTAATCAAGAATAACAGGCTACAGAGGCAGGAAAGAAACAATGATTTTTTAATCAGTCACAAACAACCTGGCTTGTTCTTTCACGTAATGTCAACAAGTAGTAAAAAATCAACATATTGCATCCTGTTAAAAAATAATAATAACAAATAATAATGTTAAAGAGCATCCTGTTAAAAACAAAATAGTAATATAAAAAAAATAAAACTACGCATAGCCTGTTTACCTGACCATAGACATGGTCCACTGGAATGTCAAAATACCCCATGGACTGCCCAGAATGAAGATCACATGCAAGAACGCGGTTTGCACCTGCCTCTGTTATCAAGTTTGCAACAAGTTTTGCTGCAATGGACTCACGCCCTTGAGTCTGAAAACAAAATAGAACAAATAAGGAAATCATGCAAAGTTTATAGTAACTGGTGCAGAATGAGGATAGAAAAGGAAGAAAAATGCTAAAACTGAAATTCTTGAAATATTCACTTCTTTAATAGCATAACCCCCTAATTCATGAGAGGACCGAGGAATACCACTCAATCAAAGTAATAAGATAACAAATGCCTATCTAAAAGAGGAACCAACTTGTTGGGTCCCTGTACAACCCTCGTGGGCCAGAGGGAAGGCCATGCTTGAAATGCTCTCCCAACACCTTTGAAACATGGAGTTGTGCCTCTTCCATCACCATCTAAATGGTAGCTCAATGGGATATAAGATCCTATAAGTGGTAACAGAGCCAGGTCAGGGTTTGAGTCCCGCCCGGGTGGTACTAGTGGGGGGAGGGGGGATTGTTGGATCACTGTACAACCCTTGTGGGCCCATAAGGGGGAGGGGAGGGGGGGGGGGGGGGGCACACCCGAAATGCAGAAAACGCTTAAAACATTGACTTGACCCTCTTCCATCACCAATTGATTTTGGTCGAAATGGTAGCTCAATGGGGTATAAGATCCTACAAGTCCTATTAGAGTTAGGTCAGGGGTTTGAGTCCCGTTGGGGTCGTACTAGTGGGTGGGGGGACGGAGGCACGCTCAAAATGCTCTCCCAACACCTTAAAACATTGATTTGTGCCTCTTCCATCACCAATTGGTTTTGGTTGGAATGGTAGCTTAATGGGATATAAGATCCTACCCAACTATTCTTCACTCAAGCATGAACCTAAAGAGGAATTAAGCATGTTCAATAACGAAACTTCAGAGTTTCTTCAATATTTGTATTGATAATAAGAGAAATGCGAAAACCCTTAGCAGGTTTACCAAATTCATTTTAATCAACTTAGCAGGAGTTACCTTCCTATCAGCTCTAGCATATCCAAAATATGGAATAACTGCAGTGATAGTTTTGGCAGATGCTCTCCGACATGCATCTATCATTATTAGAAGCTCCATAAGATTCTCATTTGCCGGTGGACATGTCGGTTGGACTAAAAATACATCACAACCTCTTACGCTCTCTTGCAATTGAACATAAATCTCGCCATCAGCAAACCGCTTTATTTTGATCTTCCCAAGGTCCAACCCCATGTAGCATGCAATTTCCTGTGGATTAACAAGGAGACATATCATGTCATCAACAATAAATTCACAAGTTTTTCTTTCTAAGATTCAAAAAAAGAAGTTACTGTAGAAACTAGCAATGACAAGGTTGGTATACATAAACATGCGTATATAACAGAACACAATATATATGAGAGAGAGAGAGATGGAGGAAAGAGAGAAGAAATAATACATATTTGGTACTTATTATTTATTTTTGAGTATTTTGAGTTCTTATTATCACCACAAGTGATACAAAAACACACACTAAGCCCTACTTTTTACATCCTTTTACAGACCAAGAACTCCAAGTAATTCCTATATTTTCGCACAAGTTACTTGTTGTGAAAATTAAGTTGTGCTCGCAAGTGTACGAATCGTGATGTAGTCAATGGGTGCAGAGTACGAGATCGTTCCCACGAGGATTGGTTAGAAAATTCAGAAGAGAGAAATAGTGACTAATTAAAAGAACAGGCATAGATTTATCACAGTAACTACTAATCTAACACGTCGAAAGCTTTTGATGAATGAGATAAATACTAATGAAACTAAAGATTTAAACAAATAATGAAAGATAAGGATTGGGATACTAAATCTTCTCATCGTAGGTTAATCATTTATGATAAACAAATTTGTGATGAAGATAAAAGATTTATAAAAGATGCCTGAGATCTGAACACCTACGGATTCTATAATACAGATCCGAGATCAAGGAGATGTGTAATTAACATCTCATGAGTGTATGATTAACACTCACACCTCAGAAAAGTACTTAGAATCAGATCTCAGGGTAAAGTCTACACTACAGATCTGAAATCAAGGAGATGTGTGATTAACATCTCATGAGTGTATGATTAACACTCACACCTAAGAAAGTGGTAGAGTTTATCCTGAGGCAGAGGAGATTAGGATAACATCTCCATTACAAATCTGAGGTTACTGGGCATGATTAGCTCCCGTATCTCAGAAGCCGAGGAAATATTATCCATGGAAAGATAGAATCAGAGTCAATTACAAAATAATATCTTCATCACAGATTTATATTATAACAAATGAATACCTCGAATGGAGATCATTAGAACCCTATCCTTAAACGAGATTTGCCACTCATAATAAAAGTAAATAACATAATAGTACATCAACTTCAACATTTAAAATATCGTAAAAAGAGCTTTAACAAATTCCACAAATAGCTTTAACCCAAGTTCCGTATCACTCCTCGTTTGAATGCGGATAAAAATAATTTAATTCTAAAATCTAACACCCAGAAATGAAAAGTGCTCCAACAAACTTAAAGCGGAAGAATAGAAAATGGAAAAATGTAAGACGGAAGATCCCTTGCGAATCCTCAGATTTTTCTTTAAATAGCATCCAGATCCGTAACTAAAATTCAAATTCAAAAACACGCACTAAGCCCTACTTTTTACATCCTTTTACAAACCAAGAACCCCAAGTAATTCCTATATTTTCACACAAGTTTAAACCATAAGTGAACAAAAACACACTGAGCTCTACGGTTTACATCCTTTTACAGACAAAGAACCCCAACTAATTCCTAACTTTGGCTCAAGTTACTAACCCACTTCTCTACTAACTTGTACACAAGTTCCTAACCACTAACAACTATGTAAAACATAACTGACGGTTATTTTAACACAATTGTGCTATTCTATAAAGTTAATTATAGAATAGCACAATTGTCAAAATATAGTAAGCAAAAACCCAATGAAAATGTTCCAAAGCCATTATTCCAAACACTGCAAATTCTAATTCATTAACAAATTCGAGAGAAACACAACACGCAGAAGGTTAGCATTGAGCAATCGTAAAAGAGGAAAGTAGTTCCTAAAGAAATACAAGAGATATAGAGAGCTAGAGACGCGAAATTTATTCATTGTTCCATACAATTCATGTTCTATTCTCAATATTTTGGTCGATGTCAACGTTAATGGTGTCTTTGGACGCACAATTGAATCAGATTACATATAAGGTGCTGCAACTAAATGGAAATATGAAATATCCAAAGTGAATAAGTGAAAAATATGCCCTAAATCATGATTACCCTCTTTTAAAGTAGAACTTAAAACAAAAAAAGATTGTAAAACTACTATTAAATGACATATACACCTTAGATCAGGACAAAAAATGTGTTAATTCATTGTTAATCCATGTTCACTTTGTTGGAGCATTAACTTAATAATCTAATTAGATTAAAGCAGAGCCTGAACCAAATGAATTTACCTGAGAAAGTAAGGGATTTGCCGTCCCAGAGAAAATACGCAACCTGGTATCATTTTTAGTAACGGTAACTTCTGGGTGTCTCGACGGCACGAATCGGGGAAAAGTTTGGTCGTTAATCACCGGAATGCACGGTGCCCCATTATCAAACTTCAATGGCTCAACCAATTTACACCTCTGTACAAATAACATCGTATGGTAAATAACAAGGAGCAGTTCATCGAATAAATAAATAAATAATACCTGTCATGAATCAAATAGCTTCAAATCAGTGTTTGAATAAGCAGACCGTGACCCAAACTGCCAGAGCCCATGGTTCCGGTTCAGAAGGTTCAACCGTGGTTCAACCAGTCAATGAATTGTGTTGACCATGGCTCTTTGTCCGGTCAACAATTCAGGCATTTTTTCGAAAATTTCCCCTTTTTCTCAAAATTCATAAATTAAAAACCGTTCCTACCAGTTTGAATTGGGCGGTTGGACTGTCCGAACCACACGGTTCAACCATCCTTCATTGAGAACCGCACGGTTCTTTAAGAACCACATGGCCAGTTCGGATTGTTCCAACCATAAAATACAGTCCAATAGCCGGACTGGACCACAGCAGGCCACGGTTCCAGTCAAACTGAAGTCTGCCCGCAGCTTCAGTCCGGTTCTCAAAACGCTGCTTCAAACCAATCAAATTAATTCATATGAAATTAAAAAAATTCTAACTTTTTTTAAAAATTTTCTATAATAACGGGTATAATCAGTCATTGCCATTACAAACTACCTGCCAGGAATCAAATAGCTTCAAACCAATCAAACTAATCCATATGAAATTTAAAAAATTCTATCTTTTTTTAAAATGTTCTCAAATAACCAGTATAATAAATAACTACCATACGATTGGACAGAACCCTACCATTACAAACTAACTGCCAGAAATCAAATAGCTTCAAACCAATCAAATTAACCCGTAGGCCATATGAACTTTCAAAAAATTCAACCTTTTGTCATTTCTCTACAATAAACGGTATAATCAATCACTATTTAAAAATCTCAGTTCACTTCATAATAAAATTGGCTGAATTAAGAAGTAGAACGAGGACCACAGTGATCAGATAATCCAAAGCCCTAACCAGTGAAGAACAAAAAGAAGAAGAACTAACCACACTGCTACGGGGAGAGAATCGGTATCGGGAATCGTCCGATACGGAGCTTGAGCAGATCGGAGAAAGGATAGAAGTAGTAGAGAAAACCAAGGATGCCATAAGTTGGAGAAGGGAAAAGGGGGCTTCGAGCTTCTCTACTAAGACTAGAGAGTTGAGACTTGAGAGCATTTCACCTCGTCCACCATTTTATAGCTTCGGTTGGGTGTGCCGTCACCCGCTTCATCATTTTATCAAACTCATGAAGAGCTAGCCTTTTCCTATTAATCTCGTCAATAGTTGACTCCCACATATGCTCGTTACCCAAAAATTTCGTGCACATAAAAGACCAAAAAAAAATACAGTCATTTTTATTCTATCCAATCCCCTACTAAAAAAGGATAAACTTTAAAACTTAGAGCTAATCTACGGCATCTATTAATTAGTACATGTATTTCTTTTCAATTTGAATTCTTCAATAATTGACTGCATGATTGAGTTCCTATGAGCCATGTCGTGTGCGGCGTGGACTCTTAAGATTGAGATTGATTGCAAAATGAAACACACTTATAACTAGCAGGTTAGGTTGATCGTGAGCAGTCATTTGATAGATCAAAGAAATGATTGATTTGACGCTTTTTAACTTACGATTACAAAAATTATATACGAAGATTCACCCTCATATCACCTCGTCGTTATGTGTTATCACGTTGCCAATTATAATCGTGAAACATGTGAGCAATCAAACATGCCAAGCCGCGGAATAGTACTCTTCGGGGCAGCATGTGTATTGTGTGCATGTGTATGTGCTAGTGGGTCGGTGATGAGCTATTGAAAACAACTGTCTATGCTAAAAGGAGACTTTGAGGTTTTTAACTTACGAACTCTAGAACTTCAACTCTCGAGTAGGAAGCAAAGTACATCAATGAGGACCACTCCTCTGCCCCTTTTAACCTCATTGTGACATGGAATGGGCAGCCACACACGCTTTCTTGAGACTTATTCTGCTAAGTTGTTTCCATGTTAGCATTTCACATTCGCTTTCTTAGAATATTGTATGCCAATTTAGCATTTTTCGTTCGCATATTAACGGGAGATGACGGTGAAGGTTTAGTTGATGAACTTATATAAACTTTGAGTGATTATTATATAGGAGCAATAATTTAAGTGCGTTATTGATGTCGGGGTCAAAGTTCAAGAGTTTTTTATTTTAATTTTTAATAGTTAAAAAATATAAATAATCATTCATCCAAAAAAAAATATATTAATAATGTATATTTTTAGTCCACTTTAGTTGAGTATTGAATGCTCATCAAAGCTATATAACAGGTCGCTCACTCGGTAATTGAATGTTCACACCACTTCACTTTTCCATAACAGATAATTAATTATTTTTTATCATAATTTCCGATAACAGATAAATAAATAAATTAATGATTAATTAAAAGCATATGAGTCCAAACTTTAAATGATTGAAAAACTTTCCCGCTTTCCTCTTGGGCTACATGCCTAAAAGTGTAAAATAAATGATATTTTACGTGTCAAAGTCAAATAAAGGAAATTTATAAACGTGATAATTTTTTATAGATAATTTTGTAGGCAGCTTATGTAGTACGACTTCGGTGTTTGGGGCCCTCTATGTATGCAGCCAGTTCATGTCACACCATAAAAGTTGCCTGCAAAATTGTCAAACCAAAATTGTCCATCAAATAAATTACTAGTTACGGACCCTTAACATTTAAGGAGAAAAAAATTGTATCTAGCTTACATGAGGAGAAAAATGCCCTTTAACTTATCATTCATAATCATTATTAGAGCCTGACTCCCCATTCATTCGCTTTGCGGGTCTTATTTCTTCACTTGTTTATAATCAGTGTTAAAATTTTCATAATCTCGCAATTCGATCTTTATATCCCTTTTACAACTTTTATCCACATCTTTATTAGTCTTCCTCTTCTCCTACTTCCTTATACTTGTAGCATTGCAGCCCTTTATACAAGATTTGTTTCGCACCTCTGACAACCATGTGTTAACCACCTCAAGCTACCTTGCCTTTTTTTTCTTTTCTTTTTTAAGATATTTTTGTTTAGAGTAAACTACAAAATTTTTTCCCATATACACATTCTGAAAATGTCTTTTAATTTAAAGCTGCATTTTTTACATGAGACCAAATGATCTCATTGGAAAAAAAGGTTGTAAGAGATTAAATGTGTTAAAAGTAGACGCTTTTTAATATACAAAAGTTAGACTTTTTTATATATATAAAAAATTCTTCCTTTATTCTATCTTTTTATTTTATTTTTTAGAAGAGCATTTTTTTCATGTTAGAATGGTGCCACATGTACAAAATCAAGTTGGAGTTTGATACCGACCAGCTATTCTCGTTACCCGTGCACATCAATGGTGCCGTGAGTTACATGGACCCGAAAGAGGCAGTTGGAAGGACCGGCTGGCAACTTAAAACCAACTCATAAGAAAAAGGAGGTTTGAAATTAAAGCAACGAATTCACATAGCTCACCTTCATTTACAATCTAAGATTCTTCCCTCTCAACCGGCATTTTATGTGATCAAATTGTTGACTATTTTAAATCGGATGATGGAGTTTGTTTTTTTCCAAATCTTCCACATAATGGACTTAGATATCATGGGTCTACCGTCAAATATTCATTTCACATGACACACCTTTCGAAATTGATTCCACGAGGCACACATCCCAATAATCACATTTGATGTATGCCCATAATCATTTTCACTTTTCGAGAGGTGTCTCATGTGGAATCAATATTTGACTATTCGATGGTAACTCCATGATCTCTACATCCATTATGTGAAAGATTGCAGCGAAAAATGATCTCCATTATTTGACTCTACATTCATTATGTGAAAGGTTGAGAGGGAAGAATTTTGAGTTGTAGATAATGGTATCTTATTCACAGATTCAAAACAAGGGCCTTGAAGTTGGTGCCTACATTCATCAACAACAGGATTACCATTTTTGATTTGATGAAGATATGGCTCTTCCTCTCATCAACAACAAAAGATTACTAATTTCATGAATAGGAAAATTTTCAGGATGGAGCCTATCATTTTTGCTTGAAACCCTATAGTTTCACCTTTAACCTAACCGACGAGCTCAAAATCTAAGCCATCACCCCCAAATCTAAGATGCCAAAAGTACCCTGCGAGCCTATAAAAGGTTATAAAACCAAGTTTTTTTTTTTGTTGGCAGTTCTAAATACACCACAAAAATATCATTTTACACCCCACCATTAAGGCCACTATGCCATTGACTGCTTCGAATCACACAATAAACATCCCAACATGATCTTATGTGTGCACCATTTGGCTTTTTGATTACTTCTTAGAAATGTGTGTAATGTGACCTGACAGTTTGACGGCATGCCCAAGATCTTATGATCCATCATATAGAAGATTGAGTTGAAAAACTTTTCTCCATCGTGTGATTCAATGCATCCACCATCTAACTCGTTTAATTTGAAAGACACAATGTAAAGATCATAGGTGTCAAAATCAGCATGACACTTGCTCTCTAACATTTGATTCAACACAATCAATTATCAAATTTGACGATAAGCTCAACTAATAAATCGTCACAAATCGAATAATAAATTATCATCGCTCGACTAATGAATCGTCATCGCTCTGATAATAAATTGTCAATGTTCTAATAATGAATGTCTAGCGCGTCTCTTTTAGTAACAAGTGGCTTGGAGTTGCCAAATAGGGGTAACAAGAATGGAACTCACATCTCTCCCACTGAAACCAATTATCTTACCAACACAACTAGAATGTACAACCTATTATTATTTAATAATTTTATGTTAAAATACTTCTTTCTATCAGAGCGGGGGCGATTTGTTATCAAAGCGAGAACGATTTATTATTAGAGTGGTGGCAATTCATTAGTCGAGTAATAACGACTCATTATTTGATCAATGGCGATTCATTAATTGAGCCTATCATTAAATTTATTAGGTGCCTATGAAAAAAAAATGCTACAGAGCATTTTTTGTGCCAATTTTTGGAGTTTTTGATCTTTACATTGTAGTTTTCAAATCAATCGGCATAGATGTTTTACTTCACACAAATATTGAAAATAGCAAGTATTTTATTTTTAAAGTATGTAGAAAGGTAAAAGATATAAGAATGGGTATTTCAAATTTTTTATGTTAGTCAAGTTGGTCAGATAGGTGAGAGGTAAAGTTATAGTTTGTGGCGGGAAATGGTAAAACGACAGGGTTGATCGTGGAAATTTCCCTTCTGAATGGTGTTGTAGCTGCCTAATCTTATAAAAAACTGGTTTTTGTACAATTTTTATAGGCCTTTGACTTAGACAGGACAACTAGGTAAAATCTCTTTATTTGTCACATGACACAGATACAAATCGCAGTCACCAGTAATAACAAATTTCGTTTTGGGTAATTTTTCGGTGGGAGTCCTTTCGGTACATTTCAGATTGATTTCGACACCTTTTGAAAAAAAATTGGAAAAGTTTTGAGTATTAAAAATATATAAATAATATAGTATTTTTTAAAAAATTACTATAATATATACTAAATTACAAACATATTTAAAATAAAAAAAATAAAATTTTTAAACATAAAAATAAATTACCAAAATTTTCATTTGACCTTTCCAGTGAATTTCACGGAATTTTGGCAAAATTTGCCACTTTGGTCACCAGGCCATCATTTGAACTCAATTTAACCTCCAAAATACAAACAGCACATCAAAAAAATCTCTACCATCAAATCAGAGCATGTTAATGTGAACCATACTTACATTAAACTGCCCAAATCGAATGGATCCATCTTTTGATGGGCATGTCTTCTTAGTTTGACTATTATCATATGATGGTTAGTCAATTAAATGGTTAAAATAAAGCTAATCCGGACTGTAAAAAGGGTGCTATCCATACCATATGGGTGACTTCCCCTTACTCATCGGGTAGCTGTCTTGAGTGAGTGAGTTTGGGGGAAGGGAGGGGGACGCAAGATTGGTGACTTCCCCAAACTTCCACACATTGGAACTTGAGATCATGGAATCAATTTTTGATTCCCGGCACACATCTTCACATATTTAATTAATCAAAGTGGCAGGCCATCCCACTAGGCCTGGATATCATGCTCATCAGAGGATTCAAACCATCCAATCATAGCACCTCTGTTCATTGAATCTGGACCTTTGTCAACACCTGGTTTAAACTTCTATTTAAGGGCTCTTGATCAAAAGGTCGAGACCAGTCATAAATTGTTTCTAGGCTAAACCCCAACTAGAAAATGGCAGTGTCCTGTCAATGAAGATATGCGCCATCTAAACAGGACTGATGATCTATGCATCTAATACCAACCAGCAATTGAATAGGCTAGTTTTGAGGGCCATCGTGTTGTTTCCGCTTCCAATCACATTACCGACGAAGTCGAAGGTGCCTATACCATTAAGGTTTGAGAGGACATATTTGTAACTTCGGACCTCTTATCGCCCCGTGGACCGGGAAAAACTCAAAACATCTTGGTATTTTCTGTAGACACCTCTAATCACCATCTAATCAAGGAAGTGCAAATAGGTTAAGTTAACTAACATCAGTATCGGCTGGTGAGCTTCTCATACATTGCATATCTGACAAAACGAGAATCTAAGAAATTCAAATGCTACTTGTGATCCAAGATGTAGACAATGGCACAAGTTGGAAGTACAGCTTCAGTCTGAGTTGCAGCAACAGATACAGCAATCAAGCTCCCGAGTGATGACCTGCCGATATTCCTTTTATTTTATTTTTTATTAGGAGCTGTCAATATTTCTACAAATGCATCAACCTTTGGACTCCTTGAATCGAAGTAGGAAGAGCTGCTGGAGAAGCCCTTTCAAAACATTCTTCAGCTGGTTGTCTCCAAATGGAAATCTGTTGTCTCTGGTTCCTATAAAAGAAAAGAAGATTCAGAAACATCATTTATTTATAGGTAGGTGGGTCATGGACGGCTGTTCCTATAAAAGAAGAGAAGATTCAGAAACATATATATATATATATATATATATAGGGAGCCAGTTCCGTCTTCCATTGGAGGATGGTGGGCATCCTCCAGATGAAGCAAGTACCGCCACGCATGGATCAAAATATTGGAATTTCGATACGTATCGTCCTCCAGTGTATTGTCTTGATACAACTTTTTTTTATTTTTTTTTCAAAAAATTCCAAAAAATCAATTGGCCAAATGGGGTCCCTATCAATTTGCCAAATTATCGTCCGTATCGAACAATACGGACGATAATTTGAATGTATTGCCCGATAATTTGGCCAAATAAGGTCCCTGTCAATCTATAAATTATCGGACGATACATTCAAACTATTGTCCGATAATTTCACCATCTCGTCCGATAAAGATGTCATTTTTTAGGATACCCGATAAAAAGGGTATTTACCGTATCATTCATATCCAAAACCGAGACGTATCGTCTGATACGTATCAGTATCGGACGATGTTTTGATCTATGCAGCCACGTGTCCGTTACTTTAAGGTTAAGCTGGTTAGTATAGTTGATTTTTCTTTTTAACTATTTAGCTTTTCAAAAGGACAACTTATTTACATTTTACTTGAAAGGTATTTTTCTTCTCTCCTTCATGAAGGATCCCTCTCTTCTTACTGTCTTCCTCACCCAGCCACTAGTTGTCGCCTTATTAATGTCGACAATACATCACAGTGATTGTCTTCTAAGTTGAAAAGATGGTTGCTAGCGTACATTCAATAGATCCTTGATCTCTCTCTTTCTCTATACCTTTAATGGGTATTGTTTTGTTTACTGTGTTTTTTGGTCCTTGGAAGTTTTTTACAGAAAATAATGGAGGAAGGGGTTAAATCCAACCATTCATGGGCTGTGCCTGAAGCTGTGTAGGTTGTAGGGGTGTTATCGGGTCGATTCGGGTCGGTTTTGGGGCAAAACCGAAACCAAACCGGTAACTATCGGTTTATATTTTATGAAACCGAAACCGAAACCGAACCGATAACTATCGGTTCGGTCGGTTTTCGGTTTATAAACCTCAATTATTTATTTATTTTTATTAGGAAGCCATTGTCAATTCATAAAGGTCAGACCATTGAAGACTCCGTAGGTTGTTGCCTATATCGCTAATTCGCTATTAACCATCCAAAAGTAGGTGATTGATCAGATGGCTAAGAACGTTTCTCAGAAATTAATGTACCAATCGGACAGTCCAGATCGATGGGTATTTTCTATATAATTTTATTTTAAATAAAAAATGACAAATAAATGAGAGCAATTCAGGAAACTAAAATCTCAAATGCAAAACCTCAAAACCCAAATCAACACAAATACAAACTACAAAGGAGTCCTAAGAAAACCCAAAAGCACACATTTAAATACACTATACAGAAATCACAATTAAACCAAATGGGGTCTTAAACCCTATAAATACACATCCTTTAAACCCATTACTACTCTCCAAAGCCTTTAACTTAAATGGTTCTTCCAACAATAGAAAAACACATGAGAATATAAGATTTCAAAGGGGAAAAACAAACTTCTTTGTTTGCAACATAAGTTTTGTATGCACTATGCACTTGTGCAGCCGTGTAGCACCACTATCGGTTTTTTATCGGTTCGGTTTCGATTTTTTAATATTAAAACTGAAACCGAACCGATAACTATCGGTTTCTATTTTTCAAAATCGAAACCGAACCGATATGTCCCAAAATTGAAACTGAACCAAAATTCGGGTCGGTTTCGGTCGTTTTGGTCGGTTCGGGTCGGTTTCTACACAGCCCTAGTAGGTTGTAAATAAATCCAACCTGATTATTATGGTGGTGACGAACGGAGGATGTTTTATAAAACCTTTTTGGGGAAAAAATTGAGGAGCTGGTGCAATTTTACATAAATATAATATTTTATTTGTATTGCACCCCTCCTCTCTTAAAGGACTTTTGGGTGGATGATAATGTCTGGCGAAGTGCCCAATTGATGAAGCTTGAAAGGTTTTGGAGGCAAAGGCGCACTGTATACAGAGATGATGATGGCTACAATGCCAACACTATTATCTTCGAATTTCAAACCTGTTTCATAAGCCGTTATTGGATTTCTCTAATTAACCTTTTTATCATACAAATTGGCACTTAAAAGATAAAAATATATATATTTGGCTAAAGCATATTGACCTGTGCATCAAATAATACGAGAACTTACTAAATGCAATGCTAGGGCTGAGATTAAAATTAAAATTAATTCAAGCAATTCAAATAACAATTTCTCAAAACAAATTATCACGGAAACTTCTAGAAATCCAATTAAATGATTTAACTCTGGCCCACAATAGCGTTACTTTTCCTGTACGTTCCTCATCGGATCTAAAAGACTAGGATTTTTATGAACAACTAGATCTCCGATAGTTTTAGAGTATCGAACGAACTCGCAAGCGGGTTCTCTTGATACTGACGAAAATAAAAGGCTAACAGTAAATTAGGGATAAACAAATAGGTAGATTTTGAATTTTTATGAGATGAATAGGCTAGATATGGGATTTAATAGATAAATAAATAATTGTGGTTGTGCAACTTACGCAAACCGTAGATCTAAAGAAGATAGAGATGAAAGAAAGTTGGCTTCGCACTAAATCGCACGCGGGAATCGAAAAAACACTCTCTGTTTTGAGAGAATCGGACCCTCACGAAAGTTTAGAACTTTCATACTTGCAATAGCAATTTTCATTAACCAAAAAGTACTATAAAGTTGCTTACAAGCCTTTAAATAGGCTAACCAAAACCCTAATATGAAATTAGAATAATCCTAATGCTAATAAAACTCTAAAAGGAAGTTTTGACTAAAATAAATACAATTTCGTCAAAATCCGCGCTGTAGCTCGATCAATCGAACCCAAAGTCAATCGATCAAGTGGGAAATTACTTAATTGTTTGACGCCACAACTTAAATCGATCGCTCGAAAAGTCTGACTCGTTCGATCGACTGACAAACAATAACTATGCTCAAAATATTGTCCACTGACTAAAATCGATCGATTGATGGCCGGAGTCGATCGATCGACTAAGCAATTATCAATTCTCCGAATTTGAGCTAATTTTCTTTCTTTTGCCTTTGTTGATCTTCTTCCGCCTTCGAAACGTCATTGATGGCTGCTTGAATATGATGTCCCTATCAACTCTCCCTGGGTTAGACGGATTCATCCCCGATGAATACTAGTTATGATAGAGGTTCAAGAGATCCGGATCAATCTGTTGAAACTCTTCCTTGGTAATCCGCATATTCTCTGAATCGATTTTGTTCTTCCATTTGACCAAATACTTCTAAAGTCCCACTTGGTTGTTGGACACAATTTGATCTTTCAACACATCTTCGGTGATCCCACGAATTTACCGAGTAGGTGCAGGTAATGTTGTGGGTAGGGGAATAATTGGGGCATCGGATGTAGAGGGTTCAAAAGGGTTAGGTGGGATGGTTGAAGGGCCATGGAACGGATCGAGGTCCTCCACATTGAAGGTCGTGCTAATCCCTAGTTCCGACGGAAGATCTAAGATATAAACATTAAAACCGACACGCTTCAAGATCTTATAGGGTCCAATACTACGAGCTTGAAACTTCTTTGCAACTCCTTGCGAGAATCGCTCAGGTTTATTCTGAACCATCACAAAATCACCTTCTTGGAATTCTATGAACCGTCTATGAGAATCTACAAAAAACTTAAATTTTTCATTATTCGCATTAATTCTTTTCTTATTCTTAGCATGCAACTCATGAATGCGATGTGCAAATATGGATGCAGACTCTGATGACCTTCGATGAATGGGCATTGGAATGAGATCTATGGGTGTCCTAGGTTTATACCCATGCACAATTTGAAATGGACTCATGCTTGTGGTTCTATTAACCGAATCATTATATGTAAACTCAGTGACAGGTAAGATGAAATCTCAATTCCTAATGTGCTCCCCTACAAGACACTGTAACAAATTTCCTAAACTCCTATTGACAACTTCAGTTTGCCCATCAGTTTGGGGATAATATGCAGATGAAAATAGGAGTCGAGTCCCCATTTTGTGCTACAATGTCTTTCAAAAATAGCTGACAAATTTAGCATCACTGTCAGACACTAGTCTTAGGCAAACCATGTAAATGAACGACCTCGTTAAAGAAAAGGGTAGCAATATTACTTGCATCGAAGGTCTTCGAACACGCAATGAAGTAGGCCATTTTTGAAAAACGGTCCACAACCACGAACACCGAGTCTTGCTTTTGGAGGGTTTTGGGGAGGCCTAACACGAAATCCATGGACAGGTCTTGCCATTGGGTATGTGGCACCGGTAAAGGCGTGTATAATCTCGTGTTTTGCCTCTTTTGTTTTGCCAGTTGGCAAGCTCGACACTGGCTGATGATTTTGGCGACATCTTGGGTGAGATTGGGCTAATAGAAGCGATCTTCAACAAATGCAACAGTTTTATTACGACCAAAATGACCGGCAACCCCTCTTGCGTGTAAGTCCCAAACGAGGAAGTCCCGTAAAGATGTGCGGGGAATACACAATCGGTGTTTTAGAAACAAGTACCCCTCCTGTAGGGTATACTTACTTTCACTGACAGATTGTCCACTCATTAGCAAGGTATACTCTTCACCAAGTGGGATAATCCTCCACGAGGCGATCGAATCCGGTTACCTCTATGCTTAATGAGTGCAACATTGTCACTCTACGGCTAAGCGCGTCAGCGGCTCGATTCTCTACACCAGCCCTATGTTTCATCATAAAGGTGAACCCTTGAAGTTGCTCAACCCATTTGGTATGTCACGAGTTCAACTTCTTTTGGGAACTCAAAAACCGAAGGGCTTCGTAATCCAAGAAAAAGACAAATTCATGTGGTAGTAAAAAATGTTTCCAATATTTCAGAAATTGTACTACCACATAGAATTCTTTATCGTAAGTCGAGTATTTCTGTCTTGCTTCATTCAGCTTCTCACTAAAATAAGCCATCGGGTGGCACTCTTGGCTCAATACTCCCCCAATATCTACACCTGACATGTCACACGCAACCTCGAAGACTTTAGAAAAGTCAGGCAGGAGCATGACATGAGCTTTCGTCGTTCGAGACTTAATCTCCTTGAAAGCCTTCGCCGCAGTAGGTGTCCATTTAAACTCCCCCTTTTTTATGCAATCGATGATAGGAGAAGTTACCGTACTGAAGTTACGGATGAACTACCTGTAAAACGTGGCTAATCCATGGAAACTACAGACCTCGTGAATATTTCGCGGTTCAGGCCAATCGACGATAGCTTTGACCTTTTCCGAATCCGCAGTCATTCCTTCTAAAATCACGACAAATCCTAAGAAGACAACGCTACTTGACATGAATGTGCACTTCTTCAGGTTCGCGTATAATTTCTCTCCTTTGAGAGTCGTGCAAACTTGCCTTAAGTAGTCCACGTGTTGTTCCTTATTGTGGCTATAGATAAGGATGTCGTCAAAATAGACGACAAGAAACTTGCCTATGAAAGGCCTTAACACCTGTGTCATGATGCGCATGAAAGTACTTGGGGCGTTTGAATGCCCGAAAGGTATGGCAAACCACTCTTTCAAACCATCTTTGGTTTTGAAGATAGTTTTCCATTCGTCCCCGAAACGAACTCGAATCTGATGGTACCCACTCTTCAAATCGATCTTCGAAAATATTGTGGCACCTACCATCATGTCCAACATATCGTCCAATCTTGGTATCGGGAACTGATACTTGACCGTGATCTTGTTAATAGCATGACTATCCACACATCCTCCAAGTTCCATCTTCCTTGGGTGTGAGCAGCGCTGACACAACACATGGACTTAAGCTTTCCTTTATGAACCCCTTTAGAGAAGTTCATCAACTTACCTCTTTAGCTCCGAGTGCTCGAATGGATTCATACGATAGTGAGGCAAGTTAGGCAAGGTAACTCCAGAGACCAAATCGATGGCGTGTTGGATGTCCCGTAGAGGTGGTAATTCGTTTGGGACGTATTTAGGAAAGACATCCCGAAACTCATGCATTATCGGCTCAACCTCTTTTGGAACCTCAACACCTGACTCTTTGGGCTTCTCAACTGTGACAAGGACAGAGACGATGTCCTCTATCTTAGCACCTCGTTCAAACTCAAGAGGGCTAATGATGTGAATGACCTTAGATGTCATTTCTTTCAATATCAGGCCTTTATCGCTTGACTTAGTTGGTTCATTGTGGGGGGTTTAGGAGGTAATGGATTGATCTTGATTTTATGTCCCTTAAGAGTGAACGTACACACGTTCGATCTCCCGAATAGTATAACGTCCATGTCATACAACCATGGCCTCCCAAGGATGATATGCCCACATCCATCGGCATAACATCACACCATAAGGTGTCCTTATACGAGCTGAATTGTATAGGAACTTGACACCTTTGTGAAATAGGAATGGATGATGAATTGACCCAAACAATTTTGTAAGGTCGTGGGTAAGCTACGGGCGCAAGCCCTAAGTAAGAAACTGTACTCTCGGAAACCACATTGGTACAGCTTCCACTGTCAACGATGACTCGACAGTGTTTCTCACCACACTTGGCTACGGTATAGAAGATATTATCCCGTCGCCAATCATCACTCCCCTTCGACTGGGCTAGAACACATCTAACCACAAAAGCCGGTGAGGTATTATCCTCCTCAACGGGGTAGGAGATATTCCTCAGATAAGCCACTGTTCGTTCCCCTACGCAATCTTCTTCATCACTAGGGAACGACTCAGGCTCGTAGACTTCAACAGTACCTTCGTCATGCTCACCTTCAGTCTCCTCAGCTATAAACAGGTTTCGGGAGGGGCATTGTGCTGCAAAATGTTCGATGTTGTGACAATTATAACACTTGTTCTGACCACCACCCTTGGGGCCTTCAAGCATTGGGCCTTTACCCTTATCGACTCTGACTACGGGTGTGGTAACAGGGTTGGGCCTGGCCAGCGGGGTATGCATGTTGGGCTTTGACTCAGGCAGTGTGGACCGATAACTAAACCTATAACCAGACGGAGTATCGCTTTAAGGTATCGCTCCAACTCCTCGACTCTAGAGAAACATTCGTCTAAATCGACAATAGGGTAAGGAATAAGTTCCCTTTGCAGTTTTGGGCGGAGGCCCATTTGAAATCGAGATAGGATAACTTTTTCTCTCTCATTCACATCGGCCTGGGTCTTCAGTTCCTCAAATTTATCGATATATTTTGTGGGCAGTGAATTCCCCTGGCGCAATGAATGCCACCGATCAAGAGTATGTTCATCGTAGGACATCGGAACATATTTCTCGTTTAATTGGAAGTTCATCTCTCCCCAAGTAGAAACGGGAGGAAGACCCTGAGAACGTCTCCGACGCTCTAAACCCATCCAACAAAATCTAGTCTGACCCGTAAGTTTGACCTTAGCTGATGCAGGACAAAACCCGAAATTACGTGCGTGCGATGAATTAATTACTTGCCAAAACAAATTTAAATTATATTGAACAATGAGTTTGAAAATAAAGCGAATATTTTAGGATTTCTTTGCTTCCCATGTGAGAGATCGCGTTCGGGTTCAGGAAAGGTCCAGTCCATGAGCTAGATCTGTTAGGTCTGCAGTATAGATCGGTTCTAGAGGTAAAACTCTAGATTCCCAGATTAGGGTGCTCACAATTCAATGATGGGATCACTGGTTTTCTCCGGGTATTTGATGTGGAAGGGTTTAATAGCTCTGATGGAATCTACGGTGGATGAATCGGATTGGTTCAATGATTTAGAGAAAAGCTAGGATTTATGATTTCGGGGTTATGCAAACATTTAGAAGCAGAGAAAGAAAATAAAGTAAGAGATAAATAGAAGATATATGTTGTGGGAAACGAAGAATCACTCTCCGAAATTGCTCATCTCAAGCAAGGAAGCGAAAAGCTCTTTCATTCAATAATAAAAAAACTAATTACATTGTTTATTAAAAGATCTTATATAGGAGGCCTCTAAAACATAAGAAAACCCTAAAAAAAAAAAAATAAGACATGGATGCCTTTAAAACTTAAATTCTTCAAAATTCGCACTGTAGCTCGATCAATTGAGATACTGTAGCACTGTAGCTCAATCAATTGAGTTATTGTAACACTGTAGCATTTTTTTTTTTCTTTCTTTTTCTTTTTAACTGACTACAATCGATCGATTGATTGAATGGTCGATCAATCGACTGGGCATTGCTCTAGCATACTATTTCTGCTCCTTTAAATGCGATTACGGTTTCGTTCGCTTCTTGAGCAGCCGGTACACACGATATAATCCGATCAGATGTCACGATGTCTCGGCCGTCGTTAATTCTCTGGTTTAAAAAGGCTTCATCACGGATGAAGCGGCGTCATGATAGCAATCGAGGATGTCGAGGTCTAGATGTCGCACCTCTTCTTCAACTAACTGTATGTTCTCGGAGTTCGTCTTTCCCAACCACTTAACCAAGTATTTCTGAAATCCTCGACCATGGGTGGATACCATAAAATCATCATATATCCCTTCAATCTCATCTCTCCTCTGCTTGCGTGGGGAAGGGAATGGTAGGGGTTGCAGGGTGGGCTGGAATTTGGGCTCGAGGCTGCTTGGAAGGGGTTGGTGGGGGGTGGGGCTGAGGCTGAGGCTGAAGAAGAAACTAGGTCCTCCACGTTGAACGCAGAGCTGACCCTTATATCCGGTGGAAGTTTGAGAACATACGCATTAGGCCCGCTCCTTGTCACAACTCTAAAAGGCCTAGCGCCGTGGGCTTAGAGTTTCTTTATGACTCCCGATGGGAATCGTTCATGCCTAACCCGAACCATCACATAATCCCCCACTTGGAATTCTTTGAAGCGTCTATGCGCATCCGCAGTTATCTTGTAATGTTCATTGCTCGCATTAATTTTTTCCTAATTTTGGCATGCAATTCATGGATGTGATGTGCGAATGCATCGATTGACTCGGAAACTTGATGGGATGCAGACATGGGGATTAAATCAATGGGTATCCTAGGCCTATGACCAAATACAACCTCAAAAGGACTCATGTCTTGGTAAGTCCGAGCACGAAATTCATAGAAATGTCTTGCCATGGGGTGTGGCATGGGTAACGGGGTGTACAAGCCGGTATTCTGCTTAATCTGCTTCGCCACTTGGCATGTACGACAGTGTTTCACGAGCCTAGAGACATCTCTCATAAAGCTAGGTCAATAAAACTCATCCTCAACGAGCGCACTGGTCTTATCGCGCCCGAAATGTCCGGCAATCCCTCCCGCATGTAACTCCCAGATGAGGAAGTCACGCAATGAAGTACGAGGGGTACACAAACGATTGCCTTTAAACAGATACCCATCCAGCAGGGTATACTTAGAGTTAATGTTGTTCGAATTCTCAAAGATAGCAGTATATTCAGCCCTGAAATATGGGCACTCAGGATAGTCTTGTTTTAACTGTTCAAATCCGATGACCTCGGTGCCCATAGACTGCAAAGTCGCCACTCGACGACTAAGCACATCAACTGCCTTGCTCTCGGCACCGGCCTTATGCTTCAACACAAATGTGAACCCTTGAAGGTACTCGACCCACTTCGCGTGCCTCGGGTTCAACTTTTTCTGGGAAGCAAGGAAGCGTAAGGCTTCGTGGTCAGAAAATAACACAAATTCCTGCGGTCTCAGGTAATGTTTCCAATACCAAAGAGAACGGACGACCGCATAAAACTCCTTATCATAGGTGGAGTATTTCTGTTTTGCCTCGTTAAGTTTCTCACTAAAATAGGCCACAGGGTGGCCCTCTTGGATCAACACTCCGCCTATGCTTACACCCGATGCGTCACATGCTACTTTAAAGACTTTAGAAAAGTCTGGTAGGCGCATGACGGGTGCAGTAACCATTTTCTCTTTTATCTCAGCAAAGGCCCTCGTCGCGGCTTTGCTCCACAGGAACTCCCCTTTTCTCATGCAATCGGTAATGAGAGTCATGATGGTGCTAAAGTTTCGAATGAAACGACGATAAAATGTGGCCAAGCCATGGAAGCTACGGACTTCATGAATATTCTGAGGTTCGAGCCACACCACAATGGCCTTAACCTTTGCAGGGTCCGCAACCATCCCGTCTACTGAGATAATGAATCCCAAGAATACAACGGATTGCTGCATGAAGGTGCACTTCTTGAGATTTGCGTATAACCTTTCTCCCCTCAAGGATTCGCAAACCAACCTTAGGTGGATAATGTGTTGTTCCTTGTCCGGGCTGTAAATTAAGATGACATCAAAATATACAACAAAAAATTTGTCAAGAAATTGCCTCAACACTTGGGTCATGAGCCTCATGAATATGCTCGGGGCATTAGATAGCCCAAAAGGCATGACCATCCACTCATAAAGACCGTCTTTGGTCTTGAAGGCAGTTTTCCATTCATTGCTAGGGCGAATACGAACCTGATGGTAGCCACTTTTAAGGTCTATCTGAAAAAGATAGTTGCGCCAACCATCATATCAAGCATGTCATCGAGCCTTGGTATGGGAAACCGATATTTAATCGTAATCTTATTTATTGCACGACTATCCACACACATGTGTCATGTACCTTCTTAGGAGTGAGTAATGCTGGTACAGCACACGGGCTCAGACTCTCTTGGATGAACCCCTTCTGAAGGAGCTCATTGGCTTACCGAGTTAACTCGGCGTGCTCAACCAAATTTAACCTGTAGTGGGACAGGTTCAGTAATGTAGATCCGGGAACCAAGTCAACTGCGTGTTGAATGTCACGCATGGAAGGGAGCTCATTAGGTAAGTCTTCGGGGAAGACATCCGCAAATTCATTCATGAGTGGCTCGACCTCCTTGGGGTACCCACGTGCTGACTCAAGAGTACTTTCAACGGTGACGACGACATACACCACGCTCTCATCTAACGATGCCCTCTCGAACTCTGAAGGGCTCACAATGTTGATGGCTTTGGATTGACCTCCCTTCTTTTCAACTAGGTTGACTGATGGTGCTTTGGGAGCCAAAGGGTTAAGAGTGATTTTCTTGCCCTTATAATTGAACGTGCAAATATTATATCCAGAAAAAATGGTCACGTTCAAATCATAAAGCCATGGCCTCCCTAAGATGATGTGGCCCACATCCATCGGCACCATATCGCACATCAAGGTGTCCGAGTATGAACCCAATTGTATGGGTACACGACACCTCTGTGACACGGGAATGAATGAGTCAACCCATGCGACTTTGTAAGGTCTCGGGTGGGCTTCGGGTGTAAACCCTAAGCGGGTGACGATATGTTCTGACACCACATTGGTGAAGCTTCCGCTATCCACGATAACCCTACAACTCTTTATCCCACATGTGGCAAAGGTGTGGAAGATGTTCTCCCTCCGCCAATCTTCCTTTTCATCCCGTTGAGGTTGTGCAAAGGCATACCTCACAATTAGAGCACGACCCATGTCATCACCTTCCTCACTACTAGGTGTGGCATTCGACTCAAAGGCCTCTCTTTATAAACTCCCTCACTCTCTTCTCCTTCGATGAAGAGATTCCTTTGTAGGTCTCTCGTGGGGTATTGAGCGGTAAAGTGTCCCAAACCTTGACATTTATAACACTTGACGTGAGAACCACTCTTCGAGGACTCTCCGACTACACCCTTTCCTTTGTCAAACCGCATGTTGGCAGATGTGGGTTGTGTGGGTTTGGGAGATGGGCTTCCAGCATTAAGTCTCACTTCGTCGGTACGAGGTTGGCTGGTGTGAAAATCAGATCGTCTAACCATTGTCATTTTCAAATATCGCTCAAGGTCCTGAACGACGGTGTAACATTCGGCGAGAGTCTCAACAGGGTGGGAGACTAACTCTTTTTGCAAGTCAAGTCTCAATCCGGTGCGAAATCTGGATAAAGTGACTTGAGGGTCTTTGGAGACTTTGGCTCTCATAATGAATTCTTCAAATTTTCCAATGTAGTCTGCTACGGGCATACTACCTTGGCGTAGATTTTACCATTGATCAAGGAGACGCTGGTAGTATGAGGAATGAACGTACTTCTCTGTAAGTCGCTCATTCATGTCCTCCTAACGGGTAATATGTGCACACGTTGACCAAAACAGAATTAAGATGCAATGAAAATTAAAATGCAATGGAATTAAATGTCGCACAAATATGCCCTAACCTAGAACTTAGGCTTTGATACCAAAACTGACGCAGGACAACTCGAAACTACGTGCGTGCGATGAATTAATTACTTGCCGAAATTAATTTAAATTATATTGAACAATGAGTTTGAAAATAAAGCGAATACCGTAGGGCTTCTTTGTTTCCCATGTGAGAGATCGCGTTCGGGTTCAGGAAAGGTCCAGTCCATGCGCTAGATCTGTTAGGTCTGTAGTGTAGATCAGTTCTAGAGGTAAAACTCTAGATTCCCAGATTAGGGTGCTCACAATTCGATGATGGGATCACTGATTTTCTCCGGGTATTTGATGCGGAAGGGTTTAATAGCTCTGATGGGATCTACGGTGGTTGAATTGGATCGGTTCAATGATTTAGAGAAAAGCTAGGGTTTATGATTTCAAGTTTATGCAAATATTAAGAAGCAGAGAAAGAAAATAAAGTAAGAGATAAATAGAAAATAGATATTGTGGGTTTCACACCCTTGGCTTCACACCAAACCCTTCTCGGGAAACGAAGAATCACTCTCCGAAATTGCTCATCTCAAGCAAGGAAGCAAAAAGCTCTTTCATACAATCATCAAAACACTAATTACATTGTTTATTAAAAGTCCTTATATAGGAGGCCTCTAAAACATAAGAAAACCCTAAAACAAATTTTTAAAAAAGACAAGTATGCCCTCAAAACTTAAATTCTTCAAAATTCGCACTGTAGCTCGATCAATCGAGGTAATGTAGCATTGTAGCTCGATCAATCGAGTTACTATATCACTGTAGCATTTTTTTTAACTGACTACAATCGATCGATCGATTGAATGATCGATCAATCGACTGGGCATTGCTCCAGCATACTAATTCTGCTCCTTTAAGCCTCGTTCTGGTTTCCGTTCCGCTTCTTCTGACGTCGGTGCACACGATATGGTTTGTATCCGATGTCTACGATGTCGGCATCCCCGTCATTAGCAAATCAGACTTTCTCCTTAAACATGGCATACTACTCGAAATAGTTTTTCATGTCGGTAGTTCACTCGAGAAAGACTTTGGGTTGCCTTTTCCCGTCGAAAGTAGGGGCGTCCATTTTGACCGATTTCATGATTTTATCGTCCTGATTGGTTTGAACTTCGCGACGATGAGAAACTTCTCTCTTACGTATATTGGTGTTGACTCTATTAGGGTTTTCGGTGATAAACTCCTTGATTTCTTCCACACTGGTTTCTAAAACCTCATACTGGGCTTGTAGATCATGCAACTATTGTTGCAATTGATTGTGGTGTTTATCCATCCGGGCGGTCAATTTAGACGTAAGGTCTCTGGGCTTCTACCTTGCTGGGATCCATGACGATGCAAGACAAAATTATATGATGCAAGACAGATCTGAAAAAAAATAAATCTAAAATGATGCAAAACAAAAAAATAAAAGAAATAAATCCTAAAACCTATATGAACACTGAAACCCTAAAACTAATCTGATTCTCTGATAGCAATTTGATGCAGGAACTTGCTAAATGCAATGCTAGGGCTGAGATTAAAATTAAAATTAATTCAAGCAATTTAAATAACAATTTCTCTGAACAAATTATCATGGAAATTTCTAGAAATCCAATTAAATGATTTAATTCCGGCCCACAATAACATTACTTTTCGTGTACGTTCCCTATCGGATCTAGAAGACTAGGGTTCTTATGAACGGCTAAATCTCCGATAATTTAAGGGTGTCGAACGAACTCGCAAGCTGATTCTCTCGATACCGACGAAATTAAAAGGCTAACAATAAATTAGGGATAAACAAATAGGTGGATTTTGGAATTTTATGAGATGAATAGGCTAGATTTGGGATTTAATAGATAAATAAATAATTAGGGCTACGCTACTTACGCAAACCGTAGATTTAAAAAAGATAGAGATGGAAGAAATGTTGGCCTCGCACCAAACCGAACGCGGGAATCGAAGAATCGCTATCCATTTTGAGAGAATCGCACCCTCACGAAAGTTTAGAACTTTCAAACTTGCAATAATAATTTTCATTAACCAAAAAGTAATAATAAAGTTGTTTACAAGCCTTTAAATAGGCTAACCAAAACCCTAATACGAAATTAGAATAATCCTAATCATCCTAATGCTAATAAAACTCTAAAAGAAAATTTTGACTAAAATAAACACAATTCCGTCAAAATCCGCGTTGTAGCTTGATCGATCGAACCCAAAGTCGATTAATCGACTGGGAAATTACTTAATTGTTTAACGCCACAACTTTAAGTCGATCGATCAACTGACAAACATTAACTGCGCTCAGAATATTGTCCACTAACTAAGATCGATTGATCGATGGCTGGAGTCGATCGATCGACGAAGCAATTATCAATTCTCTGAATTTGAGCTGATTTTCTTTCTTTCGCCTTTGTTGATCTTCTTCCGCCTTCGAAACGTCACTGGCGGCTTCTTGAATCTAATGTCCCCATCATCAAACCTTTGCATGTATCGAGTACCATAGTTATCTAATAAAAGAGAGAGAGTGATGGCTCTAAAGAGAGGAGAGAGACGGTTGGAGAGAGAGAGGGCGGAAGAAAAAGATGAGAGAGACGGCTGTAAAAGAGGAGAGATCTAGCGGATTTTTTTTGTTTGCCAGAATTTAGTTTTGGTACGACGTCTGTTTTTCATATTCTTCCTTTTTGGTCCTATTCTAACTCAGGTTAAAATCCTGGTTAACTAGTCACATGTGGCGCTCTTATATGGATTTGTTGGACACTCACCGTCCTCCTATGGAGGACAGACACCTTTTCCATATATATATATAACGCCCCGAATTTTCCAACCTGAAACACGTGGGAATTCTGGATCGCTGGATCATAATTCATAATCTAATTACAGAAATTCTTTAGTATCAATTAGTATGCAAGCTATTAAAAATAAATTGAATGTAAAAATATACCTAACCAAATTAATTTGCATTAATGTCCATAACGAAAGTAGAAAAAATAAAAGTAAAATCACCGGTGACGGTCGTTCGTCACACAAACAGTGGCACTTAATATCTCAAAACAATAATAATAGTCCCAAAAGTTCTTAAAAAACTATATCAAGTCTAAATACCCAAAAGTATCTAAGGATAAAACTCCTCGGGTGGAAGATCTGCTTCTTCTTCCGGTACAAAGTTGGGATCTTCTAAATCGGAATCTGGAACCACTTCTGTACCTGTGACACAGTGTCGGGGTGAGCTAACCATCTAAGCTCAGTAGAAAAAATTCAAGGCCAAAATTACATCTTATCCGATCAATGCATAGTTCGATGATAAATTCAAACGCAATTTAAATGACAAAATATAATTCGGAAAGCATCATGGGTTCAAAAGCACATATTCTGAGTTCTAGTTTCATATGAGATTCGATAGCATTGTTTCTTAGATTTCATGTGAGTATTCATTAAATTGTTTTATTATCAAATTCCATATGCAATCTTCTTAATTTATGATAACTAATAAAAATATAACTTCAATATCACTAGCGCAAATATAGCACTAGAGTCTCCAATTACCAATGGGAATCTCCTCCTAACCATCGTCGTTCAATGAACAATTTTCTAAGTGCTCAAGCCCCTACGTTGTGAGCGATGCTTCTGCGGTTCAATGAGCCGTCGAAACGGTTCAAAAGTGTCGAAGCACAGGATTCGGTTCAAATTAATCTCTTTAAATCACATACAAAGTTCTAATACATAGGTTCAATGATTCATAAATTAATTCTCATTTTAATCCAGATTCAAATTCAAAGGGCTCGATGTTCAAAGGTTTAATAATTATAATTCAATACAAATTATATATCATTCAAAAAGGATTCCAAATATTTCATTGCAATTCAAAAGGTATAATATTTAAAATTTCAATAATTAATGCAAGTTATTTTCACTAATTCTAATGTTTAGATACCGTACGATTCAAACAGTTCAAATTTAATTCTAATAATTATAGATCTGGTTCGAATACATCATTAAAGCCTAAAATTTAAAGTCTAAAACGTAATTTTGCCTTGAAATTTTCCTACCTCGGGTCCTAATGCAAGGAGAATAGAGACAATATGTGTGATTTCTCGTCGATCGCGGCAAAGTGAGTTGTTCTAGGATTTCACGGATACACGCCCAATTTCTTCTTCTCTTCGTCGCTCAATTAAGAGAGATATCGATTTCGGCAGTTGCTTGGGGTGCACTAGTTGTAGAAAGAAGGGAGAGAGAGAAATAGCTAGGCGACTTGGCTGCTAGATGGTAGAAAAACGAGAGAGAGGAAGAGAGGAAGTCGGCTAAATAAATAAATAAATAACGCAGAGTTCAAAAAGGACTTTTATTACTTTCTTAATGAGGGACTAGAGATGGCTGTGTGTGGGTTTAAATGGTTTTCTAGAGGGAGAGAAAGAGAGAAAGAATAGCAATTGGGTGTCTGTCATATAATAGAATAATTTATTTGGTGAAGTAGCTTATTTGGGGAAAGTCAACCATGTAAAAGAAGAGTCCCAAAGGCTCTAATATTTTATTAGAAGAGAGAGGGAGTTTGGAAGTTGCTTGGAGTTTCATGACGGCGAGGGAAAGACTGCAGAGAACTGGATGAGCTTTGAAATTTTTGAGCGACTGTTGTAGGTTAGTTTCAATGGATGGCTGCAAGTTAGTGGAGACTTAGTGGGTATGCTAGGCGGTGGAGAATTTTATCTCTGCTTATATTAAGGAGCGCGTGTAAACAAAAAGGAAGGTAAGGAGGGTTAGAGAGAGAAGGGTATCGATTTTACCAAGATTCTCGAGGGAGAAGTGTGCCCGTATGAGAAAGTCCAAGGTTTGAAGTCAGTACGAGTACTTCCTTCTAAACCAAGGAAAGGTGCCAATCTTTACTTCCCTAGGCTCCTATCTAAATCCAAATTCCTTTCTAAATGAAGCCATGGGATTTGATTTACACGTGAGTTATGATTTAAAGAGGGATTGGTTCTGATTAGATGTGTGGCATAACATTCATCCCCACGCTAACACATCACTCACCATCCATTCGTTCAAATCTTATATCATGAATTTATCTATTCATTTCATTTTAAGTTTAGAAATAAATGATTATAGCATACATAGCTTTTAAGAAGGCCTAAAAATAAATAGAAAGGGGCCAAGGCCACATCTCAGATAATCAAGATTTGACCATAAATCCAAGGGAGGAGATGAAGGTGGAGGTACAACTTTTAGAGAGAGAGAGTGAGACCATAATCCTTACTTTAGATGGAGTTTCCTTCCTTGGACTCTAAGTTTCTAAAATTTTGAAGTTCCACATTCTTGGCAACTTTGTAACACTAGTAAATTCTGTGCCCAGATTTGGGGTACCCGAAATCCCTTGTTATTTTTGTATTATTAATTTATTATTATATTAGGCATCAAATGGTCTAGGGAAGGTCTTGGGTTCGGGTTTTGATGTTGGGCATAGTTTCGCGCCCGAATTTGAGTCGTGTGAAACATGCTAATACACGCATGTGCACCCCACGTAGGGGTTCGTGTTCGGATTGCTCATGGTGTGCTCGTCCTAGAAAATAAAAGAAGGTCGATAACGATGTCATACGAGTCAAAAGTTTGACTAGGGTCAAATCAGTCAAAGTTCAACGATTTAACGTTAATAAAAAATCAGGGTCATTACAATATATATATATAAAGAGAGAGAGAGAGAGAGGGAGACACCCTAGGAAATGATTATAATGAAACCCTTATAGCCTGTATACTTCTAAAATCTGTATCCTTAACTAACACTTTTTTAGCAGGAACTGACTCTCCCTATCGTCATTTAAACACCAAAATGGTGTTTAAATGATCTTACACCATATTATTGGTTTAAGATGTGGGTGATCCGTACCGTCAAAGTGATAGATCATAGATTGAAGTGTAATAGGCTAAAAAATGGTGTTTTAGGGAGATCTAAACCCTCCGATCTTATCAATCGTTGTTTTTAGTTTTAAATGCTAATATTAAAGTCCAACCAGATGGTTCACATCTACTTGTAGGCATGTTTCTTTGGACAGAGATATGTTTCAATGATGGATTGGCACTTGGAAAATTTAGATTGCTCACAAATGTGCACCATATGGCACGACGATAAACCACACCTAAATGGTGTGAGATAAAAAGTAAAATTTTAATGGTCGGCCATTATCCCATATTTAATATCCTTCATCACGTGATCACGATGAAGCCTCATTACCTCCTGAACCCTTCATTCATGTTAGTGAAAGAATAATAGAACCAAACATAACCATCTGAAATATTCATCGAACCGAATTCTTCTATTACGGAACTTAGTTACCGGAAGCGGCATCAAGCATATAGTGTGCTGGGAGCGAGAGTGTTATCAAAAGCTTGAAATTACACTATTTTATAGTCAGAAGCGGAAGCGGCACACTAAGTAGAAGATTCTTGCTACTAGGTTATGAAACAAGATCAAGAAGATTTTCTTTTTGGGTGAAGATTTTTACAAAACTAGGTGAAGTATGTTGTTATGAACTCGTTTCTTCATGTGTTAGTGGAGGAAAAAGTAGATTAGGCTCAAAGTACAAGCAATATATACGAGAAAAGTACTGCTCTTATCAAGGTTATAGATTCAACTAAAGAATGATCCATCACACTGGCTGAATTGAGTAATAATAAAGTTTATGAATCTCAACCGCCAATTTCAGCTGTCATTTAGTCAATGTAATATTAGATTGGCAATAATTTGTTTTTTTATCGGTCCCAACTAAAGTGAACAAGGTAAAGCTTCTAGTGGAGGAACCATGAGGAATGGAGTATGAAATGTTTTTTTTTTTATCGGTATATGGAGTATGAAATGTTGTGGTGATACGCTACTGCAAGCAGCTTCGCCAATGGAAGGTTGACACTATTGCAACCTCAAGGTCGCAGGATCGAGCCCAGCCTACCTATCAAAATAGATTAAGAAAAAAAAAGAAGCTTGGCGAATAAAGAAGGGACTCGCTCTTAAGGAGATTGACATTGCAAATCTTTGCGAAGAGGATGAAAGGATACAGATTGCAAATTTTCTGGCAAGTAGATTCCCTCCATATGGGTAGCAAACACTCCTCAAGCCTCCTCAATCTAAAAGATGAAAGAATGAGATGCCAAGGTAATATTTAGGAATGTAATATGCCGAGGTAAGATTCCCTCCATATAGGAGATTTTGTACTTTTTGCTCAATGCTAGAAAGAAAACTTCCATTCCTTCCCTCACACTTACATATTAGAACAAGGTAGAAAAACCAAAAAATGGAAACCATGAACAAGGACAATTAAACAAAAATTCAAAATTTATCAAAAAGAATAGCGAGTTTCCCCAAAAAAGGAAGTGCATGTCTGCAATGGATGTTGGAAGGAGCTTGACCATGAGAACGTTCACCAGCTACTCATAAAAAGCTTTAGGAAAGTTTGCAAATTGCAGGGACACTAGAGAATTATTGTCCAAGTATTTTTAAGAAACCTCCACAAAAAAGCAGAAATTGGTATCCCGTCTAGTTTAGGAGGTGCCATTGCGTAGTGCGATGGTAAAAGGCTTATGGCTGTATCTCCCCAGCCCCTAACAGTAACCCACAGTGGATAATGACCTTTTTAATGGTACAAGCAGGACAAAGTTTGCAGTACAGATTTTGGAGATGTATTTCATACCCCTTGTGATTGATGTACCTGAGATGCAGAGTTAAGCTGGCAGCTTTCCATGTTTGAAAGCAACTGGATTACAGTTTTTAGGTGAGAAACACTGCAAAAAATAAAACTGCATTAGCCAAGCAAGAAGGGTGAATGACCAAAAGAATCCCTACTTTAAAAAAATAATTAAGAAACTGTTAATTTCGAAATGAGCATACACCTAGTAGTGAATTAATGGACTGAAACAAAGAAACAAAATACAGGTACGGGTTTAATGTGGTGAGCGAGAAAGTCGGAGAAAAATGGAAACATATGGGAAAAAACTGAAAGCAAAAAAACTATAAGAGATGAAAGACGACAAAAAAATTAGGAAATAAAGAGATATATTAAACTTTTCAAAAACGTTTTAAATAATTTTTAAAAATACGGAAAAATACGAGAGAAAAAAGTTTAATATGCGAAAAACCGCGTGTAATACTCAAAATACACATATTATATGAAAATACGCGTTTTAGTAAAAAATAAGAATTTTATATGTGTTTTGTACGTTCTGGGAAAAAATACGCATATTATACACGTATTTTTCAAAACAATGCCTTAGTTTCCCACAATGGACTGAAAAGGAAATTAGTGTCTTACAAATCAAATGCATTTTTAACAAACAATGAAAAGAATGCCCTCATTATGAAAGAGTTACATAAAGACCAGAGATCTCAGATGACATTACAGCCATTCCCAAAGAGAACATAGTGCAAGTGCATAGCTATTAAGTATTTAAGGATCTTCCGCTTTCATTACAAAACAAATCTTCCAATGAGAGAAGAAAAGCTAAATTACAACAAATGTATTAATATATATATATATAAATATACATGTCATCATCATCATCATCACTATGAATCTTCATTGTATAGTAATATTTAAAATTTAAAAGTCAAATAGAATTTTCTTAATTATAAAAAGAAATCTAGAAACCAACCTTTGCAAGCCATTATCAATATGTGCATCCAACGAGGAAATGACTCGAGGCATTTGCTCTAACACCTGCTTTAAAAATAAAACCCAAAGTTTAGAGAACAGAGAATAGATACCAAGAATTCAAAACTCCCCTAGTCCTAACAATAAAACTTATAGTATCCTCATACTTGTCCTGTGTTCTTGGTAGTAGTTGAGGCTTTTGCCAAAAGGTTCCTTGGGAGCTTCATTAGGTTGGCCTACAAGTATGAGAAATCGACATATGTGAGCACCAGTGCACAATTGAAGTTGACAGGGTAATGTACATCCAACAGGGTATTATAATAAGTTAATAACACAGTTTATCGTTTCAGTAAAATTTTAAAACTGAAAAAACCAGGGTAGAAACAGACCGGGTTTGGGCAAGCCATCTAGGGTAAACCCAAGCCCAACCCGACGGATTTGAACTTGGCCCAAGCCCGGCTCGAGCCACGGGCTTATGATCCCAAGCCTGAAACCCAGCCAGCAATAAACTTTTTTCTTATCGGTCCAGCTCGCAATAAACTTTCAAAGCGCAAGCCCAGCCTGTCCCATTTATTGATAAACTAGCTAGATATTTACTAAAATTAGCTCTATATTTAAATATGTATGTGTGTGTGTGTGTATATATATATATATTGCAAATACCTTGTAAGAAGCTAATATCTACTTCCCAAAAAGTCCAGAGTTCAAAAATAGAAAATCTGTACGTCTTTAAGAGTATTCCTCACTTCTTTCCCTCATTCAAAACCATGCATGAGATTTTCATCTCGCACGTTTCCAAAGTGATAAAAGAAAGAAGAAAGATTACCTTCCTCGCGTATGAATAAGACCGAATCCATTTGATTTCTAAAAAGGATTACTAATCCTTAATTTTTCAAGACATCAAACTGCCGACGAATAATAGGTACTCCAACCCTAGATAGAGTTAGTGAGCCGTGTAATAGGCGACCATTTCACGCAGTTCAGGGGGCACTAGAGTCAGCCACCGGCACACGGCTGCGTCTTGACCCCTATCCAATTTTTGGACCAATTCCACCTTTGTACTAACCAAAAATGGGATTCTCGTCGGATCCAAGTTTGTTGTTCCAACCATTACAAAAATAATACCTACTCTATTTAGTACACAACGGGCTAGGGGCTTGGAGCCCTATTATAAAAAGAATCTTAAGAACAATCAGGGAGGTAAGAATATGGATATTGATCTTGACGTCCTGGACATGCTCGTGTTGTTAAATGCTCTTAACTATAGATAGCTGCTCTTAGCTAAAGCCTCTGCTTCTAAACTCAATATATTTTTATCATATATGAGAACCCGATGGGCATAGGGGCTTAAGCCAGGCCATTTAAATTTTGATCTTAAAAGTGCTAGCCCAAGTCCGGCCTGCAGGCTTTATGCTCAAGACCAAGCGCTCCTTAAAATGGACCAGGCGACCTGCCACCCTTATAAAAATGATATTGTTTCCTTACAAACATCAAATTTTCCCATTTGAAGCTCATAACAATTGTATTGTGATGGGAAGTAATCATTGTGGATATTATTGGCGCCCCCCCCCCCCCCCCCCCGTTTGGACAACACAAGCAGTGGGTTGTACAATAATTTAAATGGAAAAATCTACAATTTCTTAGAGCACCCATTTGGACAATTTTAAAACATGGATGGCGCATGGAACAATTCTCATTTTAAACCTAAAACATCAGTTGGATGGGCGAAACATTGTTTTATATGATATGACTGTCCAAAGAGGCGATTATCATTTTCTTGCATTTGTTGTTCTACTATTCTCTCCTAAAGTTTCATAGTCTGGCTTATTAGTTTAATGCCTCGACAGTTGACATAGTTTTGGATGACTCCTTTATTCTTATAAAAAGGTACCACAATGATCTTCCTCCATTTCTCATATAGTTTCTTTGTTATTTGTGTCTTATTGAATAATTTAGTCAACCAATTCAATCCATTCTCTCCCCAAAAAATCAAAACTTCTATAAGTATTCCATATGGTCCTAACGCTCTCTTCTATATCTTATTGTTTGGCACCCCAAAATTCCATTAAAATTCGACAACCTTCTCTTCTTCTCCAACTTCCTATTTAACTGCACATTTTTTCCCCTAATACACATCCAACCAATTCCCTCCCCATTCAAATTCTAGCCTTCCTAATTCCTCTCCTGCACAATCTCATCCCCAACCCACGTTATCCTCACAACCACTTACCCAAATCCCATTATCAAATCCTCCCACATCCTCCTCACAACTTCCCATCCAGACTATGTCACCAACTCACTCTTTAATGCCTTCTCTACATGGCGTGGCATCCAATACAACCACTTTATATTCCACTCGAAACCTCCCACATCATCACATGATCAGATGGTTTATGGATGGTATTCGAAAAATCAAACTGCTTCTCTCTCCCCCAACCTCTGTCACAAAGGATACTTTGCCTATTGCACTAAAGACTTTCGGTCAAGCTCTAAAGGACTCACATTGGCGCACTGCCGTGGCCGACGAATATAATACACTTATGCATAACAATACGTGGGAGCTCATACCACCTTCCTCCATCCATAATCTTATTGGATGCAAATGAATTTTTGACGTTAAACTTCAGGCTGATGGTCAACCTGAATGCTGCAAAGTTTGCTTTGATGTCCAAGGGTGCAAACAACAATAAAAAATCGACTTCGAGGACACATTTAGCCCCGTTGTCAAACCAACAATGATTCACACAATTCTCTCCCTTGCTTTGTCCAGATCCTAGCCAATAAAACAACTTGCTGTGAAGAACGTATTTCTTGATGGTACGCTCACTGAGGAAGTGTTTATGTACCGGCCACAAACATTTGTCCATCCAGATCGACCCAACTATGTTTGTCGACTTCAACATGCTCTTTATGGATTGAAACAAGCACAGGGTGCTTGGTTTCAACGATTCACTAGGATTCTGTATGACCATGATTATTACTATAGTCGGGTCGATCCGTCGATGTCCATTTCTTGCTCTAAAGAAGCAGTGTTACTTAGGTATGTCTACTTTTGGGAATTTTTCATAATGACGCTTCGTGGCACTTGAACACGTGCCGACACTTGGTGGAACTTGGACACTCCTCAACACACAAGGTACTACATGTATGAAAATACGATATTATACCATCAACATGTTCCTCGTTTTGACACGATAATACGAAACATTGCTTTATAAAAAAAATTGTGTAAAGTTTGGTAACTTATAAAATAAAAAGCTTGGGTCCTTGAGAACGATTTGTATAATATAGTATACTTTTAGTTAGGTTCATAACATACATTATGTATCCGTTCATTACATATCTCAATTGACTCTCTAAGATTTCCTTCAATTTTTTTCCTATACCTTCTATTTTTACTTTTATTTTATTTTTCTTAAGACTGTGCTGCCATATTAGAATCTTTAGAAATTTGCATGCCTAACATTTATGGCACCATGACACTTGGCACCCATGCCATGTGTCTAGCTAACACTTCAAAGAAGACATGATTGTACTTCTTTCATTTGTCGACGACATAATTCTTACAAGCAGTTCCTCACAATTATTACCGACTCTTGTTCACAGCCTACAATCTGAATTTGTAATGACAGATCTGGGACAACTACTTTATTTTCTTGGTGCGAAGCAAAGCACATTTCTCGAGGCATTTTTCTTTCTTAAGCGAAGTATGCCTGTGAGATTCTCAAACAAAATTTATGTATTCCTCTAAAGCGGTTACTACTCCGATTGACATGATATCTCAGCTATCTTTACTTGATGGTGATCTCGTGTCTGATCTTATGATGTATCGTCAAATCATTGATGCCTTGCAATAGCTTACATTCACACAACCAGATATTGCTTATGTTCTTTCTCAGTTTATGCATGCTTCACGAGATCCACATGTGCAAGTAGTTAAACAAATTCTTCGTTATATAATTATAGTAATGGTACTTTGAAACATGGTCTTTTGTTCCATAAGGATTCAAATGCTTCAATTATTGCTCATTTGGATGCTGATTGGGGAAGCTGTCAGATAATCGTCATCCAATCACTGAATATTGCTTGTTTTTTGGCCGCATTCCGTGAAAAAGAAACCCATAGTTTCGAAATTTAGTGCTGAATCGAAGTATCACTTGCTTCCATATGCGGTTGGAGATACTATCTGAATCCGCCAATTACTTCATGATCTTCATGTATTTCTTTCAAAGCCAGTCATGATATATTGTGATAATCTTAGTGCAACTTATCTTGGTGCGAATCCAAGTACTACCGGTATATATCATTGACCGACCCTGAATTATGGGCATAGGTAGATTCATTTCTACAGTTACGGATGGATTTTATAATCGAAACCATGTACCTTGAAATTCTACAGTAAACCTCATCACTACCTATGACTATGGCCATTTTAATTAAATTTTATCACTGCCCTTTCTTGAATTTTTCGAAGAACAATTAAAATAAAAAATTCATTGGAATTTTGAACAGCATTTCAATTAGACAATTCCCAAAAGTGCTATCCAATCGGGATAACACAATAACTTTAATCAAATCTTACGTTAATATAAAGAGAGAGTAAAAAAAATGCAAACTTTACATTAAAACGATGTATGGTTAAAAGGACATCAATCCACCGAAAGAAAAAAAAAAAAAGAACAAAAAAGAAGTAAACAGGAATACAAAACCTTCGATCTGCAGATACATAACATCGAATTGTTTGTGTATAAAGGAATGAAGAACAAAATCAGACCTGAGAAGGAGAGGATTGCTGCATCAGATGGAGCAAATTTGAGGTGGATTGAACGGCCAGGGATATTTGATCTGCCACCGTCGCTTTCGCCGTCCCTTCTCTGCTTGTCCCCGCTCGAGTTTCCATTGGACGAACACAAGAATTAAACGAGGAAGGAGCTCTCTCTCTCTCCCCTTCCTTTCTTTCTCTCTCTAAAAACAAAAGTGTGATTGCTCGAACATTCAATTCATTTCAAAAAAGTTGATTGCTTGAGCATTCAATTCCTGAAATGACAGTAGAATGAGCAAAATACCCGTGAATGAACATGGCCTCACCATGATTTAAAATCTCGGATTTTCGAATCGTCTCGGACAGCCCCTACGATTGACACGTGTCGCATCAAACGACAAGAAACGAAAATAATCTTTTGATAATTTTACACCATTAGGCGTGTCACCTTTCACCATCAAATAATACCTCATTGTCATGTCATATTATTATAAAGAATAAATTTATTTTCACTTATCAAATCTTTAATCTTTGAGTTCGCCTACATTGAAAGAAAAGGATGCAATTTATGAGTGCCCTCAACGATTCTATTGGTGGTAAGTGAAATTTTGAACCTCACCCACTTATTGGATGTTATTTTTCATCTTTTTCCTTTTCTTCTTTCGTTTTAAGGAGTCTTCTCTTTCCATGAGTCATTCACCCCATGTAATCTCCTTTGAAATTCATATCTTTTCCATACGTTTCGACAAGATTTTTAGTTTCGTGAGTCGTATACCTTATAAAATTAATTTCTTCTCTCTAAAAAGAAAGAAAAATATAAGGAAAAAAAAATTTGACAATGGGTACTAACCTCTTTGTTCTTTTTTTTTTTAAGTTTGAAGAGAATTTTATGACTTCTTAAAATTTCAAAAGGGTCTTTCGTAGGGTTTCAAAAGTTCATGACTTTTTTTCTTAGGATTTCAAGAGGTTTTGTGGGATTCTTTTTCCTCGGCAGCGCCCATGGATCAAAATGCCAGAAAATCGGTATGTATCGTCCGAGCCCAAAACCGGTATGTATCGGACGATACGTATCGGTATCGGACAGTACTGGACAATACATTGAATGTATCTTCTGGTAAAACTCATAGATATAGCCGATACGGTACATTCAATGTACTATATCGAAGGTCACCGATACCGATACGTATCGTCCGATACGTATCGGTATCGAACGAAATTTTGATCTATGATAGCGCCGGTATAAGCATTGGCATCATTGTCACCGACATCATTGTTGGTGTCGTCGAGCGGGGAAGAAGATGTGGGTGGACAAAAAGAATTCACATGAGTGAATCCTTTACAAAATATTCACCCGAATAAGTCGGTGAACCTAAAGATTCAATTTTTTTAAGTTGTACACCCACATAAGTGAGTGAACTCAAATATTTGGTGGGTGAAAATAAAGGTACTCTATTACAAATATTTGGGATTGATCTAAACAATTTAAGTAGTTGTTCATTATTGGAATACATCTTAGTAAAAAAACTACACGTATCAATCAATTGTATACCGTCCGATAAAAGATCTTTAATATTAACCATTAGAAAATAAGAATAATAGCAATATTAGTGTGCACAGATTTGGGCACACCATCATAACCATTCACGGGATAATCACATAGTATACAAATCCAATGAGTACTACACTTTCAATGTGTACAAGCTTAACACTCTATATAACCTAAAATATAAAATTAATAATTTTTATATTGCTTTTCGGAATGAATCCCACCCTAATCTAATCTAGTTGAGGCGCGAGACGTCTCGAGTGAGATTTCAAAATATGGGCCTCACGGTCTAGACTTTGCATCCGGATTGTCTTGATAAGGTTGGTGCCACGACAACTAGACAAGATCGATCACGTCCCACCAAAAATTTGAGAATGCATATTCTTCATTGAAACTATAGTTAAAGTCCCCAAAGTTAGCACACTAAATTAGTTTGGCGTCATCTTATTTTTGACCCATGCTGTAAAAAGAGTAAAAATAAAAATAAAAATAAAAATTTATATATAAAAAAAAAATCTCGAAAGACTGATCAACTTAAAATGGTTATTATTTTGGTTTGATTGTATAACATAGATATTAGTAATAATATTTATTTGAATTTCATGTCACATTTTGAGTAGAAAACCATCTCTTAAACTCATGAGAAGGAAAAAGTGAAAAAATAAATTTATTTTCCTAAAAACCTAGAGGATTGTTGAACCTTTGGAGGATATCTTGTAATTGCTACGTGTGGCATGTGATCTAGCATCTACGTGCAATGTTTTTTTTTTTTTTTTGGGTACCACTTTTCGCATCCACCGTTTTATTGAAAGCATCTACTTATGAAATGTCATCAACTATTAGGCGCCCACTCATTTTTTTCGAATTTTTTGGAGCCCTAGCAAATTTTGAGCACCCACTTTTTTTCGTAACATATGCGCCCATCCATCAAATTTCTCCTTTTCGTCACCATCCTCCTGCGATTCACCTCCAATCTGTTCCATTGCTCCGACATTTGGAATCAACTCTACTTCTTGCAATTCAAATTTATGTTCCCTATAGCATAGATTGCTTTTTTATACTTTTTGTGATCTACTCCACTTCTTACATCGTCCAATCTCCCGCTCAACCTAGGTTAAGGGTTTCAGTGTTACAATATATCTTTTATGCATAAGGTTTAGGGACAAACACTGCAAGCACTATTCTCTTTGAGTTCACAAACAAGATAAACTCCATTATTTACTTTGGCCCACTAATTTTTTTACCACCACATAATTGTTTTACAGGTTATCTAACTCTTCTCTTACTACCACTTTTTTTTAAAAATACTTCTTTATGGAAATACACTGAAATGGACTAGTTTCAAACATTAAACGTTCTTTTAAGAAAAATAACGGGATTAGGGATGACAATGTGCAATCATTGCCACGTATCAATTAACCTAGAATTTTTTTTTTTTTTTCTAACTAACAAAAATAACAAGATTATGGTTAATTACATAATTTTTGTGCAGTGGGAAAAGAAGAGTAGTCGTTACCACCTCCGATAATGGAACGGAAACGGCCAACTGCTTCTTATAGGAGAAACCGTACAAAATCATTAATTGTCGCTAAAGAAGTTGCAGATGTCGTTGCTACTGCAGCTTTAGAAATGGATGTAAGCGTGGTAATTGAAACATTATCTAGAGAGGAAGTTATTGGTCTTTCTAATACTCAAAAGCAATGTAGAGAAGATGAAGTTAATGTCCCTTTCATTTCGCAAAAGGAAAAAGTGGAAGAGAAAGAGCAAGAAGTGATAGCGGCACTTAAAAATTTAGGTAGTGATGAAACCTTGACTCCTTCATTTGAAAATCAATAAAAGGAAAAGGAAGTGCGAGAAGCGGATGTTCAAAATCCGGTAAATATAGAATATGTTAGGCATACTAATACTGAGGATGAAGGAGAAAAACAAGGCGAGCAGGAGGAGGGAGGGAGAAAGGGATCAGATAAGGGGGAGGGCGACGAAACAAGTGAGGAAGAGGAGTCTGAGGAGGAGGGAGATGAAACAAGCGAGGGAGACGAGACTGGTGGGAAAGAGGAGTCAAATGACGAAAAAAATACTCAATTGAGGGGGAGGTTGCATATGAAGGTGAGCAATTGGAGGAGGGCGAGGAGAGGGGGTAAGTAGCTGGAGAGCTCGAGAAAGTCCATGAAGAGGTATTTATAATGCATAGAGTTAGAACTGATGAGAAGGAAAAACCATTTTCTGGTGGTTCCACGAGCTTGCTACTATAGTATAGAAATCACATTGTATTTGATTTATGGGTGAAGAAGGTAAGTTCTATCAACTCTATTGTCAATTTTGTTTGCACCATTAAATTTTGTAAGCTATTGTTTATATACATATTGTGTAGGACCGAGGTGCGTACAACATACCACCAAACTTGAGGCTTGGGTTATAAAGGATACACCTCGCCGATTCAGGTATAGGGTAAAAGTTGTTGGTTTTATGCAAGTTGCAACCTGGGGACCCTCGGCTATCAATAGAGTGTTGATCTCTGCACTAGTGGAATGGTGGCATCTGAAAACAAACAATTTTCATTTTACAATTAGGGAGTTGACTATTACCTTAAGCGAAGTTATTACGGAATCATTATTTACGATAAGTTCGTTTAAACTTCTCGTTTGACAGTTCCATGAGAAACTTATTGTGGAACTGTCCACTAATAAGTTGATGTCAAAACTTATGATGGAACTCTCCACTAATAAGTTGATGTCAAAACTTATGGTGGAACTATCCACCAATCTAAATTGTTTTTAAAAACAACCTACAAAATAAAAAATAAGACCTAAAAAATCTTAAAACATAAATGAAAGCACAAGCCAAAAATAGTTAAGTGTGCGCTTTCATTAAATAGTGGGTGCGACTAAAGGTTCTCTCATGTAGAACTAATGGTAGGACGGTTCATCGAAAAGTTTAGATGTGTCAAACTTTTCATGGACGTCGTGGCAAAAGTTTCAGCGAACTTATCATGGAATTGTCTAACAAGAAATTTAGTCGAACTTTTCGTGCAACCGTCCAACGAGAAATTTAGTCGAACTTATCTTGCAATCGTCCAACGAGAAGTTTAAGCGAACTTACCGTAGAATCATCCAACAAGAAGTTTAAGCGATCTTAAAGTTTAGTTGAACTTATCTTGGTCAAAGTTTAAGCAAACTTATCATGAAATCGTCCAACGAGAAGTTTAGTCGAACTTATCTCGAAACCGTCCAACGAGAAGTTTAAGCGAACTTATCGTAGAATCGTCCAAAGAGAAATTTAGTCAAACTTAACGTGAAATCGTCGAACAAGAAGTTTAGTCGAACTTATCGTGGAACCGTCCAACGAGAAGTTAAAGTGAACTTATCGTGCATTCGTCCAATAAGAAGTTTAGTCGAACTAATCGTGGAACCGTTTAACGATAAGTTAAAACGAACTTAAAGTTTAGTTTAAGCTATCATGAAATCGTCCAAGGAGAAGTTTAAGTGAACTTATCGTGGAACTGTCCAACGATAAGTTAAAACGAACTTGAAGTTTAGTCGAAGTTATCGTGGAATCGTCTAAGGAGAAGTTTAAGTGAACTTATCGTGGTATCGTCCAACGATAAGTTTAAGCGAAACTTATCATGAAATCTTCCAACAAGAAGTTTAGTCAAAATAATCTTGGAATCGTGAAACTATTCAATAAGAAGTTTAAGCGAACTTATTGTGGAATCCTCCAACACTAAGTTTAGTTAAAGTTATATTAGAATCGCCGTCCAACGAGAAGTTTAAATGAACTTATCGTGGAATCATCCGATGAGAAGTGTAGTCAAACTTAATGTGAAACCGTCCAACAAAAAGTTTAAGCGAACTTATCGTGAAACCGTCTGATGAGAAGTTGAAGTGAACCTATCGTGGAATAGTCACATGAGAAGTTTAGTCGAATTTATTGTAGAGTCATTCAACGATAAACGAACTTATCGTGAAATCATCCAACGAGAAGTTTAAGCAAACTTATAGTCGAGTCCAATCAGAAGTTTAAGTGAACATATTGTGGAACCGTCCAATGAAAAGTTTAAGCGAAGTTATGGCATAATCATCCTCCATGATTAGTTTGCTTAAACTTCTCGTTGGACGCTTAAACTTCTCGTTGGACTATTTCAAGTCTTTGATGGACATCCCCAAACTATCTCAAACTTCCTTCTTTAATTTTCTCTTTTAGTCTGCCCATTCGTAAACTTCTTTTTATATACTTGCTCAGAATTATATCCATTTTTGTTACTATAAAGATCAACCTTAGCTCATCTTGTCCATAATTATATTGTGAAATCGTCTATCGAGAAGTTTAAGTGAACTTATCATGGAATCGTTCAATAATAAGCTTGAGCGAACTTATCGTGTCATCCAATGAGAAGTTTAGTAGAAGTTATAGTGGAATCGTGGAACTGTCAAACAAAAAATTTAAGCGAACTTAACATGGAATCGTCCAACGAAAAGTTTAGTCGAACTAATTGTGTAATCATCAAACGAGAAGTTTAGTCGAACTAATCGTGGAACCGTCCAACGATATGTTTAAGCGAACTTGAAGTTTAGTTGAAATTATCATGGAATTGTCTAAGAAGAAGTTTAAGTGAACTTATCATGGAACTGTCCAATGATAAGTTCAAGCGAACTTATCGTGAAATTTTTCAACGAAAAGTTTAGTCGAAGTTATCGTGGAATTGTGGAACTGTCTAACCAAAGTTTAAGCGAACTTATTATGGAACCGTCCAATAAGAAGTTGAAGTGAACTTATTGTGGAATTGTCACACGAGAAGTTTAATCGAATTTATCGTGGAACCATTCAACAATAAGCGAACTTATCGTCAAATCGTCTAATGAGAAGTTTAAGCGAACTTATCGGCGAGTCCAATGAGAAGTTTAAGCGAACTTATCGGCGAGTCCAATGAGAAGTTTAAGCGAACTTATTGTGAAACTGTCCAATATGAAGTTTAAGCGAAATTATCACAGAATCATCCTTCACGATAAGTTTGCTTAAATTTCTTGGACGGTTCAATGAGAATTTATCGTTGAACTATCCACCAATAAGTTGACGTCAAAATTTATCATGGAATTGTCCACCAATCTAAATTGTTTTTAAAAAAAAATTATAAAGTAAAAAGGAGACCTAAAAAATCCTATAAAATATTAAATCTAAATGAAAGGAGAAGGCCAAAAATCGTTAAGTGGGCGCTTTCAGTAAATGGGTGAGTGCAACTAAATGTTCTCACATGCAGAACTAATAGTAGGACGGTCTATCAAAAAGTTTATATGTGTTGAACTTTTTGTGGACGTCGTGGAAAAAGTTTAAGCAAACTTATTGTGGAACCGTTCAACAAGAAGTTTAAGCGAACTTATCGTGGAATCGTTCAACGAAAAGTTTAGTCAAACTTATTGTGGAACCATCCAATGATAAGTTTAAGCGAACTTGAAGCTTAGTTGAATTTATTGTGGACGTCGTGGCCAAAGTTTAAGTGAACTTATTGTGGAATCGTCCAACGAGAAGTTTAGTCGAACTTATCGTGGAGCCGTCCAACGAGAAGTTTTTCAATTCTTAATTATTCCAGTAGAAATGTGCCAAACACATAACATATGATGAAAGATAGGAAAATACCTTATGAATAACATTGATTAGAGCTTGCTCACAGTTTGTAACAAACACAGTCAGAAGATCACTTCCAGTAAAGAGACTCTTGAAGTGCTCTAAGGCGCAGACGTATGCACTTTCTATTTTGGATGACATAAACGCAAACCCTGTGTAGAAGTTCTTGTACGTTGATCTAATTCCGATTATTGCCAAGACCGGTAGCCTATACTTGTTGGTCTTATACGTACAGTCCATAACAAATACGTGTGGGAATATGTTGGCCAATTGTATAGATAATTGTTGCGTGAAGACAATATCTATCATGACATCTGTTTCTTTTTTCGATAGTAACATATGTACTCAAGCGTTACAACCCTTTGCATTAGCTCTTGTAGAAGGGACCTTCCCTGGCGCTTGGCCACCCGAATAGCTTGACGAGCGTTGTAGATAGTATTGTTTGTTGCTCAATTTGATGGATCCTTCTTCTTTAAGGTTTGTAGAACCGCGCTTGGCTTGACTCCTATTGAGGACATATCTTTTAAAACTACCTTCTCATCCCCTGTTAATCTCCCTACATAGGCGTGTCCCTCTCCAAATTGATCGAGAGGATGGTTGTGGTAGGTGCAATCAACTGTAAGTTTCTGTCTCTTATTTTCCCCTCCAATAAATTCATCTTCCCTTAACTTAAAGGGGCATCCGCATCGTTTAGTTGATCCCACCCTTTTTTGAGTACCTTTTGTTGCCCCAACCTTCGCTATCCTAAATTCATCCCCTCTCTCATACCAAGCGTAATCCTGCCACAACGGCTTCCCTGCCCTTTATCAAACTTTTGTTTTATAATTACCGTCTCACATTTCATACCAATGTTCTTTGCCCATTCGACTATTTCGTTGTGAGTTCCAAACGTATGCAAAGATCAAGAGGGAAATCAGTAAAACATTTTCAATTCGCAAAAACTACCTACCCATTAAATAAATAAAACTAATCATACATGAATTATTGTTACTGTAAATTAAATAGATAAAACTAATCATACATGACTTGTTGTCAATGTTGTAGGGAGGTCAGTATTTTGTGGTCTAGTTGGTGGGTTTCTCTGCAATTAGAAAATCAATGTATTAATTATACCAAAAGAGACTATAAAATTGGTGGATGAAAAAGATTATCATAGCATGGTTATTAACCCATTCACATTACAATAATATAAATCCCTAAATGCGTTAAATGCCAACCCTAAATGCGGAAACCTCAACCCTAAATGCATTGATATGAACCCTAAATGAGTTAATATAAACCCTAAATGCGTTGACAAATGAACCCCTAATGATGAAGCCTAACCGATTACGGTCGAAAAAATACCTCCAATGTTGAAGCCTGCGTTTCTAGGAGCGAACAAGGTACAAACTCCATTGACGCACTTTCAGCCTGTGATTCTCTAGCGTCCATTGCATCACTCGTAAAATGGGCGAAATACTTATTGAAATCCATTTTAATTTCGTCTCAGAGGAAAGGAGATTTCCTTGGAGAGGAGAAGACATTTAGTTAGAGAACATAGTGGATTTCACTGGAGCGTGCAACAAAGTCATTGAAATGACAGAGTTAAAAAAAAAAAAAAAAAAACTACATGAGGGCGCCCACGTAATAAATTTGCTTGCGTACTTTGTTTCAACTAAAAATCTATTAATTGAATTTCCTCACGCGACTTATATGAAACGCTTTCAATAAAATGGTGGGTGCGAACATAAGTAACCTCTTTTATTTGTTTAACCGTGCAATTGCTGTAACGCTTTTAAGTTGCAGATGACCGTAATTTTTCAATTCTCTGATAAAAAATTTACCAACCCTTATTTTTATTTTATTTTGTTTAAAAAAACTTTCATCTTTTTAAAGTGGAATTATGTTATTTGATCGCCCTGTTTACATGGTATGCCATGACCTTCCCGCTTTAGCTCATGTGGCATAAGTATTTGGAGAATCAAAGTCATCCATACTCTTAAGATTGAGAGATTTGAACCGTCCAATCTATATACTCTAATATGAATAGTTCGTGATAAGTTGGTTATACTCTTATGATGACTATTATTTGCTTCACAAATATATACACTAATAATGGGCTATCAAGTGTGTCCTATAGAAACAAGGAAAGCAAAACGCAGTGATTCGTACTACCGGAAAATAAAGTACTGACTTAAACAAATTTCTATGTTCTTGAAAATTGGTGACACTTATGCCTTGTTTGTTAACCAGAATTCCGGCAAAAAAATATTTGGAAATTTAAAATTTCTCACAAAAATAAAATTTGCAAGTGTTTGATAATATAGTGGGACCCACAAACTAAGCTTTTTTGAAAAAATATTCACATCAAAATTTCAGCCAAAATTTTTGCTGAAACTCTTTTTTGCCCACAATATGGGTTAAAAGCTTAGAGGAATTTTGGTGGCCACCCTTGCAACCCGAAATCCGTTCTTCTCAAGTTGGATATTTCATGTTTAAAATCGTTTGATTGCTTTGGATCAATCGATCGTGATTTTTTTTTCACCATAGTTTTTCATATAATGGATCTTGAGACCATGAGCTTATCATCAAATGCTCAATTTTTTGTTGATGTGGCACACATGTCAATACTTCTTTCTTCACGCCCCCCACACGTTCTCTGAAAGTGCCTACGTCCCAGACCCCTGAAAAAAACGTTGATTTCTTCAGATCAGATAATAGAGATCTTTTTTAACAAATGATATTCCACAAAATAGATCTTGGGTTCATGGTGTATCAATCTGACGGTCAATTTTTGATTTCCTATATCGCCGATACCCAAAATATGACTCTTCAATCATATAGCACACATCTTGCTCAAACGTGACTTTAGGGCCATATTTTGGGGACTGTAGACACATGGAATCATAAACTAGCCGCCCGATAGGTATTACATGATCTTAAGATCTATTTTATGGACGACCGGGGTGAGAAACAATCACCCTCATCTGATCCAAATAAATCAATAGTCTTCAAGGGGTCTGGGACGTGGGCACTTTCAAAGAACGCATGGACGCGAACAGAGGTACCTATAAACAACGACGCCAATAAATGTAACTCAACCATCTAAGCCAGTTAATTTGAAGGCCATGATCTAAAGATCATAAGTGAAAGATTGGCACCAAGCATAATCTTTATCATATGACTCAATGCACTTCAAAGCCATTATTCGATTAAACAGTTGATTGTATCGAATCATATGATAGAGATTGAGTTTTGCACCACTCTTTTGCATCGTAGATCTATAGATCATGGCCTTTATATCATACGGTTTAGATGCAACCTCACCTCATAATCATACTATTTATTTGCACTGTAAAATCGTAACCTCGCCCCATCTCCTCCGGCCAACATGCATTGACTGCTTTGAATCTGAAAAAGGAGATTGTTTTTATCCCAATCTTCCAGATGATGCATCTTGAGATTATGGGTATATCAGTTTTTTTATTTCATGTTGCACCCATTCTAAAAAATGACTCGTGATTTATATTTGAGCTTGATGTATGTCTCACGAGTTTAGGGTTATTGTTTGAGATTTGTACCATGCGGAATAAAAAAACTATCTGAGTGTATGCCTATGATCTCAAGACCCATCTTGTAAAAAGTTGAGACAAAAAAAAAATTCATGTTTTAATTTAAAGCGACTAATGCATTTTGGCCCAACGAGATGAGGTGAGGTTACATGTTCACATGGAGTGAAGAATGGTGCCTTAAAAAAATAATTTTACCGAATGTAGGCAAACAGCTGCGAGAAAATAAAATCAAACCATTGTAAAATTTTAAAATAAAACTTCCCATGAGTTTTTTTTCTTCACCAACCCATAGGAAGGAAAAAAAAAAAAACTTCCCATGAATTTTATCATACAAGGTTAGAGCATGTTTAGTAATGCTTCTTCGGTGTTAATTCTAGATTCTCGGGAAGGTGTTTGTTTCAACTTCTAGCTTCAAACCAACTTTCTTGAGACGCATGGAGAACACCCGCATATTATCGTGTTTGACAATTCTTCACACCTACCAAATCTTGTTGGGAACTTAGGCTAAAAACCATAGATTGCTTTAAATCAGCCAATAGAGGTCGTTTTTTGATATAATCTTCCACACAAAGGATCTTGAAATCATATCGCACTTATCAGGCAGTCAGTTTTCGATTTCACATGGCACAAATCTAAAAAACATAACCCTAAAGTCACATTTGAGCATGATGTGTGGCATGTGATTTTACGGCCACTTTTTTGGAATCTGTACTATGTGGAATAAAAAATTGACCGACTGATAGGTGCGCCATAATCTCAAGATCCCTTGTGTGGAAGATTGCAGCAAAAAACAATCTCCACCGTCTGATTTAAAATAATCAATGTCTTCTAGCGCCGGTGCCTTACAAGATTCGGTGGGTGTTTAAAGCTAACCAAACACTTTTCACAACACCATTTGTCCCTTTAAAAATATTTGAAAAGCAGCATAGTTAGCCACTTATATCCAATTGGCCCTTTACACGAAGACATACTGGCACAACACCATTTCGAGTTAAAGGTCCTTTGGTGAAAAATGCATTTCACCTCATTATTCCCTTGAAAAGTAATCTTTGAGGAAGTGTTGCCAAACAAGGCCTTAGATTTTCAATTTGCAGGAATCAGAATTCTTCTAACGGGAATTTTTGCAAGTACCAAAATGCCCATGATAATTTAGTTAATGAAGCACACCCGCCCTATATGCACAGGTCATTTATTGTATAAAATTTGCATTAACATCGTCAATAGATGTGGTGCAGTTCGTGATCATCGAGACATGGTTCAGCCAAAAATCTGCCTTCAGTTATTGAGCGATATTTGCCGTATTTACAGTTTGATCAATCGCCTTCAAATGGACGGTTAAAACAGGCATGGACGATAGTTTTCTTACGAGTCCTGTCTAGATGATGGCCTGCAAACTGGACAACTTGGATTTCTGAAGTTATATGCTTCATGAACAATTTTGGTAACCCGTCCACCTAATTCCTGCTCAGTAAGAAATATACATTTGCTAACTCCAGAGAGACTTCACTCCCCAAGGAATCCCCAAGCCACGATCAACCTCTCCTTTGCTGTTTTTTTTATTAATTTTCTTTCTAAATTATGACGGAATAACTTGTTCTTAACATAAGAGAGAGAGAGAGAGAGCACTTCTACACACGGCATGCAAGAAAAAAACCTACTGACTGATGTTTAAAATACAAAGAACCAATTCTTGGATCTAAGTAACTCGGTTGGCTGGGGTGGCTATGAGTTTAGTACATTTGAAGTGCATAAACAAAGCTCCTAGAAAAACAAACCGAATTAAGTTGGAAATCAAGTGCACTGAGCTAAAAAGAGGCGTATAAATACCAATGAACTTTGATGTTTATATACTGGATGCCAGGATTCATGAAGAAGGTCCATACGGAAGAAGTGCAGCAGCCACCATCCTTCCTTCTTCGTTCAATATATTGAAAGTAGATGCAGCATTTCTCTGTTAAGGAATATAAGAAAAAACACAAGCAAAATCAACAGCAAATAGCATTTACAAAATAAAAGTATTTACAATAGTTTATGAAGATGGCGAATATAGACACAATCAAGGTGTCAATATCGGTCTCGGGTACGGTTCAGCCTGGACCGATACGGATATGGTATCGCCGATACTGTATTGGTTAATTTTTTTTTTTTTAAGTAAAAAAATAAAATAAAATATGGTTGTATCGGTCAGTATCGGCCGATACTAACTAGTATTGGTTCTCAACGAAACCAATACGTATCAGTATTAACCGAGTTTTGATACCATGGACAGAATGCACCACATCATTATTATTGATGCGCTTTTATGTGCTACCACAAATAATTTTATGAAATTGGAATGTGGTCACCAACATCATTTTGAAATTGGTTCAATCTTTTTATCAGGTTTTATGCAGGAGAACTTTAATCAGGCAAGCTTTGATGAAGCTCTAGAAATTAAGATTCCTTCCAAGATTAAGCTCTTTGGTTGGAGTGTTGCTTGAGGGAAATTTTTAACTGTAGATAAGCTGGTCAAAAGGGGCGGTTCAGGTCAGGAATAGATGTTGTATGTGCTTGCAAGAGTATGAGACTGTTAGTCATTTGTTTTTGCGTTGTTGGGTTGCTAGACGAATTTGGAGTGTGGTTCTGAATTCCTTCAATGTTTCTTGGGTGTTTCCGAATGATTGCAGTCAGCTGTTTCCACAATGGAACGAGATCTCCTTTGAGGTGGTTAAAGGGCAGTTTTGGAACATATCTGTATAAGCAGTGACGTGGGCTATTTGGTTGGAGAGAAATCAAAGGATTTTCAGAAGAATAAGAAAGCCAGTTCAGTTTTTAATGAAAGCTGTCAGAGATTTTGTGGTTAATTTGGTCAGATGATCTTTTCAAGAAGAAGAGGGCTTGGGATTAAATTTCAGTGATGAGTTGTCCGACCAGCCTTTAACCTAATCTTCCTTCCGCCAGAGGAGGGATCCAAAGATGCTTCAGGCTTTGCTTTGGGCTCAGGTGAGTGGGTGAGGCTCTGGGTCCGATCAGCTACTCGTTACTCTCTGTAAGTATTTTTTCCTCCTTTTAATAATTTCTAATTGCCGATAAAAAGATAAAAATAAAAATCAATAGATAACACCCTCATTTTCACACTTACAAAGCCACATGGGCAACATTTTTCATCATTCCCATTCGTCCAAATGACAGGATATCATGTAATATAAACTGAACTCAGCCTCATACTATAGTGTGAAGGTCGAATAATTTGAAAGTGAATCCACTTGGACAACTTAAATTGGCGTAACATGCGTGCCTTGTAGCTTATAAAAGGGTGTTGATGTGAGCTTTATCTATTAATGCCCATGATGCCCACATTACTCCTATTACTATTTAAGAGCATTCAGTCAATGCAACTACTGGACTGAAACTCATTCGTAGAGGTGCAAACAGACTAGCTATCCAGATCATTGAGCAGGTCCACAGGTGTGGTCCACTGATGAAATAATGCATTTAGCATAACAATGTGGTGCATCAGGCTATTTCCTGGTAGAAAAATAGGGATGCTAATATAGATATGATTAGAAAAGGTCAAAGCTGCATTATAATACATACCGAATCAATAGCTTCCAATTTCATGCCTGTAGATCGAATGAAGTGTCGGATTTCAGAACCTACTTGCTCAACTTGCCGTCCGCAGCCAAGAATCAGAATCTCTGAAAAAAATTAGATAACATAAATTTCTGGAAGAAAAAATCACATACATTCCAGTTGGCAGAAGGTGATAAAGAAAACAAAATGTTAATAGGAAAAGAACACAAAATATTTACAGTACAAATTTCACGTTCCTCATGGCAGCCCTTTCACTTTGTTTTTATTCTGCAAAATTTTTAGGTTATCACCCAAAAGGCAGAATGCAAGTATAACTAGACCTCACCCACACCACTGTGTGCATAGGCTACACAGCACACGAACAAATCAAAAAGATATGTCCTGTAGTTTTAAATTGCATGACAAAAAAACGAAACTTCTATACTCCAATGTTTCTAGTAGGTACCACAAAATATTTAATGAATTTCACGTTTCTGACAACTGATTGAGCACTAAGATATGGTGAGTACAAGTGGAAACTTGGCTTTTCCAACTAGGATTTTGTCAGTATTTTGCGTGGGTTTAAAACGCGAAAACTCAACTCGACTCAAAAGTCGGGTTGAGACAAGTTAAGGCTCAGATAAACTCGACTCACTCCGACTGGGTAATTTAGTATATGTTTTGAAATATATATAACTTATAAAAATAAAAATAAAATGTTACAAAGAAAAAGATGGAAAGAAATGCTGTTAAAATGGGTAGTTTAATACTTTTTAAAAAGACAGGGTTTCTAAAACTTTATCTTGTGAAAATATTTTATATATAGGGGTAGTTTATGAACCTTGATTGCATCATCCTAGCGAAATCTCAACTCGACTCGGATTCAACTCGAAATCCTGGCGACTCGAATAACTTGACCGAGTTAACTCGTTGACTCGCCGAGTTTTAGAACTATGGTATTTTGTATAACTGATCTCCCAACAGATACAAAACTACAAACAAGATCGAAGGAAACTATAATTAAAGAGGCACTATCCATGGCAACAGCTTTGCTTCATCATACCATTTATGCTTTTCATCAGAACCAATCCGTTTTGCATCAGTTTGATGACATGGATGTGAGAGATGAATCTACCAGTGTAATGACTAGGTTCCTTAGGCGCGTATCTTGGTCATTTTATCCTCAACCTAGCCATTTTCCCAGGCCAGGGGCATCTCCTCTATTAGAGGTGTTTCACAAGGGATCCTTTACCTTTCAATGTTAATTTACAAGAAAAAAAACACATATGCTATCTTTTATTTCACAAGTATACTAGCCAAGTGTTACAGCATAAATGAAACCTGACCTAAAACTACACACATCTAGGAACACTGGTTGATTAGTGCATTTGTCAACCACAGAGATGCAAGAATTTAGTAGACTTATTTGTCTGCCAACAAAATGATGAGTTCTGAGCAAACATATTATAACAATTTGGATACTGACCTGGTGCAGGGCGCAGAAGTCGAAAGATGGATAAACTGCAAAATTCAAATTTTCAGATTAAAAACCATTATAATGTGCAACATCTTGTCTTTAAATATAAGACAATTTACATAAAAAAAAATTCCTCTGATGAGTGATCCAGTACAAATTTCAGGTTCAAGCTTAATTACTAAAAAATAATATAGAACACAAAACTTCAAATAACTTGAAGATGCCTTGGTGAAAACAGTAGCATTCAAAATCCATAATCCAGGATCCAGATCCCAAACTGCATATGATAACAGTATGCTGAAAAGAAAATAGATGAACATAAGGCGTATAATTAAGAATACTATAAAATGTCAGGCACAGCAAAGCACAGGAGGATTACTTTTTTCTAAAGCATACTGGCGACAGTTTTGTTGGTTAGGTCTTAAACCCTAGAAGGTTAGATCTTAAGTCTCAACCCTCTAGGTATTTTGTTGGTTTCTACGCCGAAAATCAACTCCTATTTCTTCATGGTATTGACTCGGATTGGGTTATTTGGTATCAGAGCAAGTTCTGCATGCTATGGAATGCTACTTGATTGACTGATTGTAGCCCTCAGATCAACAACTCACGAAAGTGGAAGATCAACACAAAGGGACAAAGACCAAGAAGCCGCTGATAAAGAGTCGCTTCTGCAAAAAATGGAAAAAATCTGAAAATGGAGTCTACCATATATGGAGCACTATGTATGGGTCTATGACATCTATGGAGATGAAGATAAGCCAGGAGCCACAGTCGATGGTATCACGTCTTTCATGTTGACATTCACTGAATCTGTTAGTATGAGCGAAGGAAGTCAACAAGAAAGGTAGAATGATGAAGTTCAATATTGAAGACCCATGATTTTGCTAAGGTTTTGAAGAAGAAAAAGAAGAAGGAAAATATAATGAGGAATTTTAGGGATTCTTTAGAGCTTTAGATTGGGCACGAGTCACGTACAACAAGAGTTAGGTGATCTAGTTTCCTTTGCTTCAATATTATAGGCTAGTACACATATGTAGGGTGTGTTACTTTTTTTCAAGAAATTTTATTTAGAGTACAAATTAATGTTTTAGGAAATTAGGATTTTAAGGAATTTAGTATTTGTTTGTAGGAAGTATTAGAAGTAGGGTTTTATATTTTTAGCAAGTCAAGATAGATTAGGACACTTTCCTTTCATGTGAAAAATTTATTTAAAGGCCTCTTTGGGTAGTAAATTTTTGGTGGTTGAATAATAAAGATTATTTGAGAGAGTTTGTGAGCCTCGAGATCCATGCAGCGTTGCTTAGAAATCCTTGAAGGATATCTCGTGAGCCTCTGAAGTATGGTCAGGACTGGCCCTGGGGCAAGGCCTATCAGGCGTCCACCTCGAGCCCCCAAAATTTTGGGGCCCCTTATTCTTGTAAGTCTTTATGGGCTATTGGTTAATATAATTTTCAATGTACTAAAATAGTAAATCAAGTCAATGGGCTAGTTGGTTAAGTAACTTTTGCTATTTTACTTTTTACCCAATAGGTTATTGGTTCAATTCTTCTCAGGCCTCATGGTTGTCAAGGTGAGGCCATGGCGAATGGTGAGACAAATCGCCGTATGAACTTATATGGCAATGCCATGGTGGCGCCATGGCAGAATGGCCTAATGGCGGCGCCATGACCGCTATTTTGAATTTTCTTTTGTAACTTATAATCTAATAAATTATAAGTTACAACTCAATCTTGTGCTCGTTACAACTCATTTTTTTGCAAATGACCTATCAATTTGGATCTACTTGACGACAGCTACCCAATGAACCTATTTATGAAACCTTTTGAGACTTTTAAAGTGCTAAAAAATGGCATGAAGGATTTAATGGCAGTTAAAGGGCAAAAAAATACCACAGTGTTATTAGTTGGGTTACTCGATCCGTAGGATACGTTCTACTATTTAGCTTCTCTCTTTTTGTGTTTTATTTTTCCTTTAATATATATTTTTGTTAACTTATTAGTTGCATTTTCAAATTATAACCAGCAGAATGAAATATGCAGATATTCGTAGTCTAGGAGCAATAATGGTGACAAATTTCAATTTCGACAATATCTCGGTATTTTGGAAAAAAATTGAAAAGTTTCGAAAAAATTTCGTGGAGTACAAAAAATAATATATAAATTATATTTAATATTTATAATTTTTTTATTTATTATGCAAAAACGACTAAATTAAAAGAAACTTCATTAAATTTGACAAAATTTCGTTAATTTTGCCGAAATTAATGAAATTTGGCAATTTCGGAGAACTCATCGAAATTTTGGATAATATCGGAGATATTTGTCACTATGGGAGAAATGAGTATTACTTTATTTGTTAAAAAAAAAAATTGTGGTGAATTTTTTTTTTGGATTAATATGAAGGAGGGCTCCATTTTAGGAACTCGCCTTGGGCCCGCAAAATCTTAGTTGAAACTTTGGTGAGATGCATATGCTCTATAAAAACATCATAGGCTTGTTAAAAAATTTCATACTGTTTGGGACTAAGATGTAGTTGCTGTAATCAAACGGAATCACCTTAGTTTCATGACTAGTTTTTCATGAACGTGATTAACGAGACTATGGATTAGTTATGCCTTCATTCTTTGAACTAAAGGAATTCGGGACTTTGCCCAAATTTGTTTAGCATTGTCGCATGATGGAGCTTAGGAATAGAGGCTGAAATTTATGATTGAACATTTCATTCATTCTCATGAGGGCTTTTTGGGAGAAAAGAAATAGAAAGTGTTTTTTTTTTTTTTTTTTTTTTTTTTTTACGTTGGTGATGATCTGAAAGAAATAAGTGAAATTCACCATACAAGCACTAACAAGAAAGGGATTCCAAGGCACTCAGGGCCAAGATCTTGAGTAAGACTAGGAAGTGTTGGTGGATAGGAGAGTAAGAACAAAAATCATGATGATGCGTTTGAAGGAAGTCACAGAACCATCAGAGAGAGTTACTAATCTTAAATTTGACGAAATTTCACTTGTTAAGGCCCATTCAAGTCTCTTGTAGTAAAAGATTCCATTCACGGTCACAAGAAAACTTGTTTATTTCGCATTTATTTTGTAGGAAATTAAGATTTAAACAACTAATTACTTTGCTTTAGGAAAGTCACTATAGTTGGGGCTACTTATTTATTTTAGAAAGCATAGTAGGTATATATATATATGAAAAACTTGTTACAAAAAAGTTGATCTTTATATAGAAGGTACAGTTAGACTAGGATTTCTGTTTCTTTAACATTGTGAAGCCAATCTAAATGCCAATAGTGTTGTAATATAATTAGAGTCATAGAAGATTTGAGTTCAACTAATGTTGAATACAACAACATGCCTCTATTTATGATTTGTTCATTTGATGTCTTTTTCAAATGTATTTAAGTCATTGGTAAAAACTCCTAGAATAAATGTTTCTAAGTTTCTTGCTGGTACAAAATAACCAGAAGCAGGAACAAAAAAAATTCTCTTATAACGAAAAACTGAAATAATAATAAATGTAATGAAACTAACTCCAATCAAGCAATTCTTTATGAGCGCATTAGTATACTGAAGCAACTCCAAAACAAACCTCTCTACAGTGACCTCTGAAAATCTTTTGGGGCTCCAAGACATAAGCAAGTTTTCCACACAAAGCAAGGAACCTTCATACTCAACACCATTTACTGTAAATCCTGTGTCACTATACCTAGAGAAAAGTATAAAATATCAGTGGTAAATGATAAAAAAATCAGAAATGATAATAAAAGCACATGTAAATGGATAAGTAGTCCATAGTGTAATAGAAATGAGAATCCTAACAAGAGCCAACTTATGAATAGCATAGGTAAAAAATTCTTAGTTTTAGAGCATTTGAGGTGTTCCCATCATAGTAACCAAGTTGGAATTCAAGAATTATTCTGCAAGAAAATAACTGCAAAAATATCGGCAAAATTGGAGAAGTCGGGAAAAGTTGAAACACTCATGAAGCAGAAAAAAATTACTATGAAAAAGGCAAGGGAGAGAGAATAGGCTTTACACCCAAATTTTAAAGTTTTCAGGCTATGAGTTTAATTCTAAAAGCTAATGCTCTTAACTTGGTTTTTCAGAAACGAGATATATAGTTTTTTATTTAACTTGATATAAAAAAAGAAGATATAAGACTTTCATATATATATATATATATATATATATATATATATATATATATATATGAGGCCCGGGACTATGGGTTCAAACCCACCCCGAGGTGGTGGGTTAGAGTCAATTGGAGGCCATGTGGCCTCCATCCGAGAGATCGGGCTCTACGGCAACTTGCCCAAGAACGATCAGAGGCCACCCAAAATATTTACGCATGATCCGAAGCATATACACCGTCCAAATTGTAGTCAAAGGGGGAAAAATTCAATGCACTAGGATGTGCAGACAATATCCAAACTTTGAGCACAGTTTTGAACACCCAAAAAGCTTCTTTTTTAAAAAAATATTTTTTATAGATCACATGCTACATGGCACATGATCCCAAAACGGGTGTTGTTTTGGAATCACGTGCCACGTGGCATGTGATCTGAGGTTGTAACAACCGTTCCCAATATGGGTTCAATCCCATTGTCTCAATTACTTATATATATATATATATATATATATATATATATATATATATATATATATATATATATATATATGGGAGCTGGTTCCGTCCTCCAAGGTCCACATGGAGCTCCATGTGGCACCCAAAACACTCTTTTGGAACATGGACCATGGGAGGATGGTTTAGATCAGTTTTCAAAAAAAATTCAAATTGTTTTTAAAAAATACAAGTCAAAGTTTAACTGAATTCAACGGTCAAAATTTAAAGACTCAAAACAGACATGGTGGAGATGAGTTTTCAATTTATTTTTTTAAAATATGATCTAAGCAATGCACCTGTGCTCCGCAGGAACCTTCGAGGACGGTGGCCATTCTCCATGGGAGGACGTGCAACTTTTCCTATATATATATATATATATATATTATTAATGAGTAAATCGAGGATGTCATATATATTGTGTGAGCTACTTCCAGCAATTTCTAGACTTCAACGATGGAGTGTTCGTCCTTTTATAGGTCGACCTATAGGGTATAATTGATGTGTCAAGTTTACCATTTTGATAACAAAGATACAACACTGGAAAAAAATGTGCTATCCCTCATGTTAAAACTCAAACTTATCCTTCGCTTTCTCCAATGCAGGCTATGCTCTAATTGTTTGTCCTTGGCTTTGTGGAAGCTACTAACTCGAACTCCCCTTCGGTATCACTTGAATTCATAACTGGGAGGGTTAACTTAGGTAGGTTTGTTGAGTGTGACTGCCTTCTCAATTGCTAGGAGGAGCTATATTCTCAATTGGTGAAGCCTCACATTCCATTTGGTGCATAATAAGTTAGCTGAGCGAAGGCGATTTCTTAAATATATCCAAACCTACCAGCCTCCTGCTAATGACCAGAGAAAGAGGAGCTCCCTCGTATTCCCTTATAAGAAATTGGCGGTCCTAGAGCCAATTAAGAACATCTTATCCACTAAGTAAAACTTAGAGGCATGTTTCCCAAGAGACAAAACTATTAGATAAAAACTGAAGCTGCTTCAAGAGCTCGACCTCTAGCAGTAATAGGAATGTGACCGTCATAAATCCGCCTTGGGCGGATGCCAAGGCATTATTCTCCACTTGAGATTTGTTCCACTTATATTCTCCTTTTAGCGAATTGTGGAACAGATAACTGCTGAAAGTATCAAAGTAGTAAACCCGGTCCCAAAATGAGTGTTCTCCCATTCTGACTTCCACAGAAACTTCGATAGCAAAGTTGAGACAGCGATGGTTTTGCCTTAAATGGTGATTAAAGTTTAAAGTTTGTAATTATATTAAAAAAAGTGATTTTTTTCAACAAGTCATGATTTAACCACGAAAAATCATTCCAAGATTTATTTGTGATTTAAACATGCCTTATTCAAAAGTTAGATAACTTGGTGACTATGCCCATCATCCATTACTGAAAATTATTAGTCCAAAACAATATAAATAATATTGGACAAAGGGTGCAAGAGAAAAAACCAATACATTCTAGGAATGGCTGAATCGATAATGGCAAGAGGCTGCCCTCGGAAAAAAATTGACAAAGATGCATCAATGTTATGTCAAAGGCACTGTCATTCATGAATCATGACCCCTGAATCCATGAAGTTCAGGACTCTCGATATTTGTAAAGGTCATCTTTTGATGAGTATTGATTGCTGAAAAGTGCTTCATAACCTTACAGTTCTTCTGAGGAGAATCAGGCTGCATTTGGCATAGCTCTTTGTTAGCTCCCTGCCAGAGTAGGATATACTTGCTTTAGCAGGTCCCCCCTTCTCCTTGCTAACTCCCTACAAAGCAGGATTTACCTAGTCTAACAGCTACCTCCCTGTCCTTTGCTCACTCCTTGCCATAGCAAATAAAATCTGCTCTAGCAAGGAGTGAGTAGAGAGTAGGGGAGAACTGCTGGAGAAGGTAAATCCTGCTCTGCAGGGAGTTAGCAAGGGGAAGGGGGACCTGCTAAAGCAGGTAGTAGGGACTTAGCAAAGAGAAAGGGAACCTGCGAGAGCAGGTCGCAGAGTGCTATGCCAAACACAACCTCAATCTCTAAGAGGATACCTCTCAACAAATTCCTTCTATTGCAATTATTGCAATAATACTACTTTTTTACTTTTTGGATCTATTAATTCAGCTCTCGGAAACTAGTAACGGCTAAACTCCACCAATGCCAATCCCAAGCTCGGATTAAGGAGGGTTAGCGTGTGATTGACAACAAGCTATAAAAATCCCATCAAATCTCTATGGAAAGTCATATTACCGAGCCCAGATAGACAAGACAATGCAATGATTAGGGTAATGAAGCTAGTAGTAGCCATAGTAACCAAGTATGGATTCGGTAATCGTTCGGTGGGGTGTCAGTTCGGTTTAATTCAGATGAATTCGGAAAGTATTCAGAGAAAAATTCAAAAAAAAAAAGTTTCGAGGATTATAAAACTATAATAATAAATTGCTGAAATAAAAAAAAATATATATATGCTATTTTATTTAAAGTTAAAAGTTGATGCCTTAAATAATAAAAATAAGTGTATTACATAGCTTACATGCATTAATAATCAATAAAAAAAAATCAATAGGAAGTATGAATAAAGAAAGTATCACAACAATACAAAATTTGAAAATTTGTCAAATTCGAAAAAAATCAAGAAAAATTTGGAGAATCGACTAATCAAGCGAATATCTGCAAAAGTTCACCAGAACACCTATTCGGATAGTTTTCCAAAATTTTGATTAATTGGGAGAATTTCGTGACAGAGGTAATAGCAAAAGCTTTCGAAACTTGAGATGATAATTCTGTTATGCCATCAACTACATTTTTCTTCATGATCGATGCCAGCAACTACATTAACTCCCATAATTCCATCATTGTTTAAAAAAAAAATGTCATTTTGAATCTGAATAAACAGCTTGATTTAATTATACTAATTCTTAATTTTCTGTACATTAATTCGTTCAGCAAAACAATGGACCACAGATTGATCATTGAACTTGAAAGGGAAATCAGATAAAAAATTCATCGACATAACCGGAAAAGATCAAAATATAGAAATTGAAGCAAAAAATAGAGAGAGAATCATACATTGTGGATATATAACAAAAAAAAAAAAAAAATTTAACAAGGAAAATAAGAGAGATAGACGAAAATAGAAGGCTTAGAACGTACCCCTGGAAACGGAGCTGATCTTCGGGGACGTTGTCGATGAGATTGATTTGATCGTAGAGGGAAAATGCTCGCCTGCCATGAAAAATTTAAAAAAAGGTTACTCTTTTGTGATTCAGAAAGAGAAATTGAGAAAAAAAAAACAGATAAGAATTAGAAGAGGAAACCTGAGAGAAGGGAGAGGTTGACCAGCGGGCTTTGGGGATTCGTTGCGGAGGGTTCTCGTTAGCAAGGGCAGCGTCGTTGATGCTTTTTGTCTCCACGCCATCTTCTCTCTCTCTCTCTCTCTCTCTCTCTCTCTCTCTACTGTGGACACAAGGTTTTCTGAGTTTGGATCAGGTGCTTTGCGGATCAGAAATGGAGTTTATGGATCATCCAAATCACCACAGGTATTGATGTAACTCAAACCTGATCGTTCATTTGGAATTCCAACCAAAAAATTTCCTTCATAAGACTATATAAAGATTATATAGGGCTAGTGTTACTGCCACACCAGTTTATGTTACAACCACCTCATATAAGCAAAGTAAAAAAATCTATTGGTTGCTTTGAATCAGATGTTGTTGATCATTTTTCATCCCAATCTTCTGTACAGTAGATCTTGAAATCATGAGCTACCATCAAATGATCAAATGTTGATCAAAGTGAATGTGAGAAAATTTGATTGTATGCCAAGATGGCAGTCACTTTTTGAGAGAGAAATTGGCCCCATACTCTCTCACATCACAATGAAAAAAGTTGTAGGTCAGGTTGTTCAAAATCTCGTCCGAAACCAATATGTATTAGACGATACATACTTGTTTCGGAAGTCACCGGCACGATATTTTGAATGTTTTTGAACGAGTGCAATACATATATATTAGAATGTATTAGACGAAACATACCAATTATGGTCCGGAATCAGTACGTACTGGACTGTACGTACCAGGTTTGGAGCTGGACGATACTTACGGGAAAACCGACATTTTAAACCATGATTTTTACACTAGGAAATGATCAGGTCAAAGTTTTTAAAGGCTGCATGTGGCAACACTCCCCGCCCACTTCCAGGTGTTCTCCGGCGCCGCTATGGGCGGAGCACATTAGGTAAACGGGCGGGGAGCAGAAGGCAGCTACAAATGTGTTTGTAGCTTCAGTTTTGCTAGAGCAGTTGAAACCTGTTCTAGCGGGGAGAGAACGGGGCACGGGCAATTGCCGGTCCATGTCCTTTCCAAACACATCCTTAGTGTGCCAATTCTTACTTGACTAACTGAACCATGGCTGCAATTAACGAAAAACCAAAAACCGATGAAACTGAACCGAAAAATACAGACCCGGAAACAAACTGAAACTGAAACCGAGTTTGGATTGGTTCGGTTTCGGTTTTGGGTGTCAAAAACTGGTTGAATAGGGAGAGAAAACCAAAAAACTGAACAAAAATCTCTTTAAAAATGTTAATAAATAAATAAATAATACGAAAAACTGAACCGAAACCGAACTGAACGGAACTGAGTTTGATCGGTTCGGTCTTGGGTATATAAAAGTTCGGTTTACCAAAACTGACAGATTTCAGTTTCAGGATCAGATTTTAGTTTCAGGATCAGGTTTCGGTAAACAGACACTGAAACCGAAAAATCAGTTTCGGCTTGGTATACTGAAGTTCCACCCCTAGCTGCAAGACTTTTAGCCCCAAAACCTTTATTTCAGGAATTTGTCTACAATCAGACCGAGATGTCTGCACCAATCTTCATGCCCTAGAGAGAAAACAATGAATCCAAGAGGGTGAAAATCGATAAAAAACCGGTCAGGTGCCCAGGCTGATACGTATAGGGCAATATTGGATACGTATCGGCTGATGCCATTGTGGGTGTTTTTGAGACAAAATATTTAAAAATATGAATTAGAAAATTTAAAGATTAAAAAAATTGAAAAACAGTTAAAACAATCCTATTGAAAGTATTTTTAGATGGGCCGATATTTGACATTGGCCAATAATCGAATCGGGCAGTAATGGGCCTAACTCGAGACATATTAGCCATTATGTATAGGCTATGCCTAATATTTAAATGGGAAATTTTCAAGATAACCTCTGACCTTTCACCCCATCATCAATAACCCTTATAAACTATTGCTCCTATCTAATAGGCACCAAAATGATATAAGTTTATCAACTAAACTCCTACTGTCACCTTCCGTTAATATGCGAATGAAAAATACTAAGTTGACATACAACACTCTAAAATAGCGTGCGTGTGTGCCACTGTGGCGAGGACGTAGTAGACATGACTGTTGATTTGGGGTGATGTATGCCACATTAGTGTGCGTGACATGCCAACGTGTCGAGGACAAGTCAAATCAACCGTCACACCTGTGAAGTCCTCGTCACGTTGGCATGCCACGCACGCTATTTTGGAGTGTTGTATGCCAACTCAGCATTTACCGTTTGCATATTAACGAAAAGTGACAGTAGGGGTTTAATTGATGAACTTATATATATATTGAGTAGGTATTAGATAAGAGCAACAATTTAGGTGTGCTATTGGTGACGAGGTGAAAGTTTAGTAATTATTTTAAAATTTTCCCAATTAAAATCAATGGTTCCAACAGTCCATATAATAAATTGCAAAATAAATAAACTTCTTTTCGTTTTTTGATAGAAAAATAAATAAACCCTTATTGCCTTAAGCATCTCCATCGGAAAACGCAGGACCATGCACTAATTTGTTGTTATGTTCTATTAATTAAGTAGCTAAAAGGGCCATGAATGAAGGATTAAACGCAACCGTTTCAAAGACGTCAAACTCTTCATGTACTCCCCCCCGGGCAACTCTTCATGTACCACCCCCCCCACACGAAGAAACAAATGGAAAAAATGGCAAGAGAAATATCAGTGATCTTGATATTGGCATGCATGGCCACATTGGTTCCGCCCGGGCAGGCAAGGCCGCGACAACAAACGCTGCGTTGGCCTCCGATCATCCCACCACCAACACTTGATCCAGAGATCAAAGCATGTTGGTCGGCACTTGAAAGCGTGGAAGGCTGCGTTCACGAGATCATTAGCTCCTTCTTTAGGGACCAGTTCCTCCTCAGCCGGGCCTGTTGCAAGGCCATCGAGGGCCTAAGCGCGAATTGCTGGCCCAAAATGTTGTCACCATTTCCCTACAACCCTCTCTTTCCTCCCTCTTTAATCAAGAGTTTCTGTGATTCACTTGGAGGCCCTGCGCCAGCACCTCGCGAACAAGTAGTTGCACCATCTCCTTATGAAGGGGACGCACTATCTCCTGCTGATGGAGAAGGTGCACCCAGCCCTGATGGAGTGGCACAGTCGCCGATGAAGGAGACTGTGCACCAGGTCCTGATGGAGTATCACTGTCTCCTGGTGGAGGAGAAGATGCACCCAGCCCTGATGGAGTGGCACTACCTCCTGGTGCACCATGTCCTGAAGGAGTGGCTCAATCACCTGATGAAGGAGATGCACCCAACCCTTGCCAAGGATTTTTTTATTAGAGATTATGCTTGAGTAATTGTCAAATGTTATACACTCCTTTAAATAATGAGGATTTTCTTTTAGCCTCTCTCCTTATTTCAATATATAATATAGATCGAGGCCCGGGGATGTGGGTTTCGGGCGTGGAGATCTCTATGCCAATTGATATGTGGGTTTAGGGTTACACTTTTAAAAGTTAAATATCCTTCTAGCCGTCATTCTTAACTTTTTTAAAGTCTTTTTTTTTTTTTTTTTTTTTTTTTTTTCTATTTTTCAAAAAAAAGTGTCACTTACTTTTTCATACATATTTTACTCAAAAAAACGTGACGCCCGGTAGCAAAGTGTTAGCACCTCGGGGAGCGAAGCGCTAACACCCCGAAATGAAGTGCCGACGCTTGATTTTAGGGGCGCTGACACTTCGAAAAAAATAAAATAAAAATTATCGAAGCGCCGACGCTTTGTTCTAGGGGCGCCAGAAAAAAAAAAAAATTCGAAGCTGGCATTTCGTTCTAGGGGCGCTGGCGCTTCCATAAAAAAAAAATTTAAATCGAAGCGCCGATGCTCCTAAATAAAGCGCTGACGCTCTTAAAACGAGGTGCCGATGCTTCTTTGTAGAGGTGCTAGCGATTCGCTATTGGGCGGCGAGGGCTTATATTTTTTGAGTAAAATATACTTGAAAAAGTAAGTATGACACTTTCTTAAAAAAAAAGAGAGAAAAAAGAAATAGTTTAAAAAGACTTCTAAAAAATCATGAATGACAGCTAAAAAGGAATATAACTTTTAAAATATTTTAAAAGTTTAACTCTAGTTAGTAAAGTGGGCCCCATGACACTCATGACCCATCACTTCATAAAAGAGGTGCTCTGTGTCGCGCCCATATCAATTGGCATAAAGATATCTCTACGCCCGAGTGCATTTTCTCATTTTCCATATATATATATATAAAGGTGATGATCCTTTTCATTCTTGAGTCAATAAGTGACTCGAGTATCCCAGCAATACATATCAACTAGGGTTGTCAATGGGTTGGGTTGGGTCTGGTCATAATTTTTGCTTCCCTATGAGAAATATGCAATCCTAAAAACTTGACCGACCCAGTAAAAACCCCCATAATTTAATGTTTTAGGTATGCAATATCGGGTTGACGCAACCCCACCCGGCTAGGTACTCGACCGGAACCTCAGGTCAAATATTTCATGCCTGACCCGACCCAGAAAAAAGGTTGGGTATGGGTATCAGGTCGACCCGACCTGTTGACAGCCCTAACGTCAACGCAACATATATTGCCTGGCCTGGAAACTCGAGTCACAAGTGACTTATGAGTCGTATGCTGTTTTCCATATCATGAGAGCAGAAGTCAGGAATTTGGATGCCCTTGATACTTTGCCTCAAGCAACCAGCAGCAACTTGAATATTCAATCTCACTCTCTCATCCTCATCTCTGAGCTAAACAACAAATTGTCTCTGAGTTCCTGGAGCTTAGAATATTGGCTCAACAAAGCTCACTTTGTTAGAGAGGTTAATGGAGTTGAAAGCTCAACCTGACCTGACACACAACCCGCAAACCCGACCCGACCCAGTAAAACCCACCCGATTTTTTTAGTTATAATAATAATTATTATTATTATTTTCTAATAACGGCTATCCGGCCTCTTAGAGCACCCCATCCAGTCCCCAGATACATACAATACCCACACATCACATTTACCCGTGAGTAGGACCTACAAGTGGCCAACAAGGGGTGAGATTCCACTGCTTGAGGTGTGGTCCGGCCACCCCCTTGGTTTGAGAGGTCTGCTGGGGCAGTTTGGAACTTTGGATCTCTAGATAAAAAAGTGGCTGATTTTCTTCAGAAAAAATCTCTTAAGTATTTGGGTATCAAACAAGGTTAGTAACTTTTTTTTTTTCCTGTTAACAATAAAATATCAATTTTGATTCAAAATGAGGAATTTTTTTTCTCCACCAAACGATCAGTGTTATATGGAGGACATATTTTATGGAGACAAAATGCATGCGGCTGATGTGGCGCGATGCAATTGGCTGCAAGTGCGGTGGGGCTCAATTAATGCAGGTAAGGGACGTACGTTGGAAGCCTTGGGCTATATATAACTTGGACAATCTTCACCTTGCAAGCCGGGTTTGTGAGGTTGAGTTCGGCTCATGAAATTCTATATTGTATCAAAGCAAGTTTTATAAGGATGTAGAGAGACATGCTACACGTGAGAGGGCATGATTGATAGTCTTACATCGCCGGTAGGCTAAAAGCATTGGGTTATATATAACCCGAACAATCCTCACCTTACAAGCCAATTTTGAGAGATTGAGTTAGGCCTATGGGTCAATGGCCTTGGGATATATATAAACTTGAGCAAACCTCACTTTACAAGCCAGATTTGTGAGGTTGAGTTAGGCCCATGAAATTCTACAAGTGCAGCCAGTCACGTCGCGCCCTATCAACCATGTACACTTTGCCCTCAAGAAATCTGTCCTCCCTTTATAATTTTTCCCACCAAAATTTGTCTCTAATATATAACTTAACCTTACACCACTCCACCACCCCACCACTAATTATACTAGACCATAATCGTGGTTAATACCATGACCACCACCACAACCTCCTCTACCTCACTACCACCCTTTACCAGCACAACATCCTCCACCTCACGATCACCACCACCACCTCCTCCTCCACTGTCGCCGCTGCCACCACCACCTCCTATGACTCACCACTAGCACCAACACTCTACCACTACCACCATCACCGTCGCCACTACCACAACCTCCTATGACTCACCACCAGCACCAACACCCTACCACTACAACCACGACCACTTCCATAACCCCCACCACCACCTCACCTTACCCCATAACCTCCACCACCCCAAGACTACAACCACCGCATCTCTACCACCACAACCAACACTAGCACCCCACCGCTACCACCACAACACCCCATCACCACCACCCAACCATCGCCACCACTAGAATCATCACCACCCTCAGGAGCATCACGGCCACCACCACAACCATGACCACTGCACCACACCTCCACCTCCTCCTCCTCCATCACTGCCACACCACCACCTTCTCCGCCACACCTCCACCACCTCCTCTCTATCATTACCACACAACCCCATCACCACCACCATATTCTCCAATATAACACACACCTCTTTAACACCATCAAACATTAAATAGTGAGTCATTGGGAAATTTCAAATGTTACCCAAACAGCAAAATTATTAGTTACTAGAATGGCCAAAATAATAAGCAAACGACAGAGAGAATAATTTACAGACAAAATTATTCATAAACAAATTTATCTCTCCATTAAACTTTCCATGAATTAAAAAGTCACAAGATCCAAACAGGCCCGTAGAAATAGATCCAGTTGGAGAGCGAAAACTGAACGCGACCCAACCTTATCTTCGGGTCGGGCCTGAAAAAGGTAACCGAACCCTATCCAAAAGACCGGGAAAGAAGGTTGGGCCATGGGATGACCCGACCCGTTAACCGCCCCATGACATTTCCAACCCAGGAGACCCCCCAATTCCGAACAAAATAAGGGCTATTAGCATACGCAACTCAAAAGTTTAAAGCTTTACATAACTTGGTGTGCAGATAGAAAAAACTCATGCGTGGAAAAAGCATTGCTCTAAATGCAAAATTGAAATAGCAGGCAAACTCAGACGTCCGGGCCTCGCAACGGTTACCTTCAAAGTCAAAAGATCAAACCCCAATGGACGGTGAAGAAGCAGCTTCTATTGCCCTTCTCAATTCCTCACTGACGTCACGTGCCGGACTTCCGGCTGCCTCACCGGCCGTCGTTTCTCTTCGTCCGATCTCCCCACCCCCATACTTCTTCTTCCTCCACCTCTCGAACTCCCCGGAATTTTCAACATCCGGCGATTTCTCGCCGGAAACCTCATTTACCCGCCGACCTTTTGCCGGAATCACCGACCTCAGCCCCTCTAGACTCTCTTTAATCGATCGATTCTCTTTTTGTAAGACCTCCACTTCCTTCGTCATCCAATAACAAATTCCCCTCAAAGCCTCCGAATCAGCCGTCGATTTTAGTGACCCATGACTCCCTTCTCCGATTTCCTTCACCATCTGATCGTCTCTGCGTTCGACGCTGATCTTATTCACCGTTAAAAAAGGCAGCTTTGCACGCCCAAATTCCGCCGGAAAATTAACACCCCACCGGAATTTAACAGCAGTCCTTTTCGTCACCGGCAAAATCGTCTTCGCCGTCACAGCCATGCCGGAGAAGAAGTAGTCTCCGGGTAAAGGAGGCAGAGCCTCGTGGATCTCGCTGTTTTCTTTGCCGGGATTTTGGGGATTAGGGTTAGGTGAAGGAGTGGAAAGGACGGTTTTTTTGAAAGAGAAGTCGCCGAATTGGGGTTTGATTTGGAGGTAAAATGAGGGGTTTGGGGTATTTGGTAAGAGGGGGAAGTTGGCTTGGATGATGAGAGGGGAGTTGTCGGGGGAGCCCCAGATTCCGATTCCCGATTTGAGGGAGAGGGCGAAGGGGTTGTGCGGGTCGTTGGGTGAGTAGGAGAACTTTAGAGAGGGGCCATTAATGGAGGCTGTACGGAGACTGAAGGAGAGGTCGGAAGCGTTTCCTGCTGTAAAGGCAGAAATGAAGGGGAGGCCCAGAATGGAAACTGGGATTTTGGCTCGGAGCAGAGGGTTTTGGCTACCTTCTTCTCTCACCTTCAAAGAAGCCTTCATCTCTCTCACTCTCTCTCTCTGACTTCAGATTTCAGATTTATATAACAATTATTTTCTTCCTAATTCAATGGCCTCAGATCCTTCATCTCTCTCTCTCTCTCTTGCTTCTGAAGGATGATGACGGGTTGCTTGCTTTCAGTCGGACTCCCAAATATAACAGTCGCCAAAAGCGGCGACTTTTTGAGTTTCTAAAAGATCGCGAATAAAACGATGGCTTATTTGTAAAATGAATAACTTATATTTTAATTTTGCGACCTTATAAAAAAAAATAAAAATAAAAATAAATTGGGTCATTTACTTAAAAAGGCCCTATGCCTTTTTTTTTATAATCCAATAGTTCGGATGCTGTTATATATAACCCAGCAGTGCCCCCAACACCTTTTGAACGGCCATCCAAGCTATTTGCGCAAGCACCTCTAAAACGGGTAATGACCTTTTTACCTTTTAGTAGTTTTGTGGTCTTTCTCTTCTTATGTTAATAGATTTTGCTTACACGGCAGTATGAAGAGATTGTGCTCTCTTCTTCTGTTAACAGATTTTTGGACAAAATAATCCCCCTGAAACAAAAATTTTAAAAACCCATTAAATTCCAGAATATATTTGCTAACTTTTCCCCACAACGAGTTTTTGAATTGTTGGATTGTATGATGTTTGGTTCTCTTAGTATTAGATTCTCTCTCTCTCTCTCTCTCTCTCTCTCTCTCTCTCTCTCTCCAGGAGAATGAGATCTATGTCGTTGTTTGGTTTCATCTTCCTTCATCAAGTATAGATTGAAACACTCATCTATAACTATCATTCTTCATCTCCCTCATTTGAATCTCTGCTTATGGAATTTTTACTCATTTAAGAAAAAAAAAATATCTCGTCGGAGCTCATATCACCATAGCTTGTAAAAGAAGAAAAAAGATATCTGTAATACCAATCGCTCTTTAACTTTGAGGCTCTGAACTTGGAATCGCTATTTAATGGCGGAAACCATAAGAAACATCGATCAAATCAGATCACCGTAGCTTGCAAAAACGCAAATCTTTAACATTCGACAGCTATAAAATCTCTTCCTGGTGTTTATTTGATCTCCGGCGAAGCCGTCGTCTCTTCACAGCAAGTATTTCACAGCCGGCAAACCCAAGACCCAACAGTCTCCGAAGAAGAACTTGAGTTTTTCCATAGGGCATAGGGGCAATTTCGTACCTGAGTTTTTTGCCACCGACCTTCATGCATCCAAAACAGGCGCGTCTCGCCCATTTTAACCTGTATGGGGGGCTATTCGGTAATTAAAATAAATTTCAATCAAAATCGTATTTAAAATGTTACAGGGGCGTATTCTGGTACTTTTCTTTAAAAAAAATATTTTTTAATTTTGCGACTTTTCTAAAAGGACGTATCGTGTATAAACCGATATGGCCTGATATTTGACCTATTTTACCGAAACTTGAGCCTATAAAACATCGGGTGTATATCCATGTACAGTGGGTCCGATATCCGGGTGCATATCCGTATACAGTGGGTCTGATATGTATTGGGTTTGGCCAATATTTAACAGCATGCTCCTCGCAAATTATCTAGATGTGCCTCTCACAAATTTGGACGTTTGGAGGAAAACGATTGGCAAATGGACTATTTGTAAGATTCCTAATTGACAAGACCAATTTTCTAAGAGTACTTTTAAATCCACCCACTAAATCTTTGGGTTCACCCACGCTCAAACACATTAAATGCTTTGAATTAGACGATAAAGATCGCGTATCGTCCCAATCTTTCACAAGATGGTTCTTGAGATTATGGGAGTATCATCATACGATCGATTTTTTATTTCATGTGGTATACACTCAATAAAGTGACCTTATAATCAATTTTGATCGTGCACCTAACGTTAAGGTAACTTTTCTAAGATGTTTACAATGTGAAATAAAATAATGACTGTTTGATAATACACCTATAATCTCAAGATCCATCGGATAAAAGATTGGGAGGATAAATGATTTCCATCATTTGATTCAACACAGTCAAAGTATTTTAGCATGGGTGAGCTCAATGATTCAAAGGTACACCTTTTCTAATCGTCAAAACAAAAAAAATTACAATCAAATAACTAAAGAGTACCTTTAAATTCACCCACCGAATCTTTAAATCTTTGAGTTCACATATGCAGAAATTCATTGACTACTTTGAATTAGACGATGCATATCGTTTTTCTTACTAATCTTTCACAAGATGCATCTTGAAATCATGCTCTTACCATTCACCGTAGTCCAAAAAGGTGACCTCAACATCACGTGAAACTCATCACCATCAAATAAGATCACTTTTTTATGTATACACATGAAATAAAAAACATATCACCTAATGAAACACCCATGATCTAAAGATCCACTATGTGAAAGATTGGAATGAAAACCGAATTGTATCGTCGGATTCAAGTTAGTCAATGGGTTTCAGCATGGGTGAAGTCAAAAATTCGGTGGGGGGAATTAAAGGTACTCATAACTAAGGCCTTGTTTGGTAAGATGGAAATGTAAGTTCATAGTGGAAATGAAATTTAATTTTCAATTGTTGTTGTTTGATAACTATTTAAGGAGATGGAAATGAAATTAAGTCGGCCCCGCATGGAAATTGAATTTTTATACACCAAATCATTTTAGGAGGAAATCATTTCAACCTATTAAGTGGCTGAAATTGAGTTTTCTACTAACAAAATAATAATTTTTTATCATTGCAAATCTAAAGTTACTTGTAAAAAACCTAAAAGCAAAATTTTTTTATTTTTTGACTATTAAAAAGTAACTTCAATTTCTATGACCATCATACCAGCACGATCATTATGACGACCACATTATCTACATCATACATTTTTCAGCTAATATTTGACTTTGATCAAAGTTTGAATTTTAATCAAACTTTAATTGGATTTATAAGCTATATAAAATTTTAATTTTTGATCGAACTTTGACTACTAAAACATGATAATAAGTGTAAGTTAGTAATATATTATCAAATTTTTATGGGTCAAAGGTTGACTTTAAGGTCAAATTTTGACTTTTAATTAAAATTTTATTTTTTATTAAACTTTGCCTCAAATAATTTGATGGCGAAAAAAGGATACTGTCGTGTTAATATATAATTTGATACTAGATTCTCAATTCTATTAGTCAATACTTTGACCTTTAGTCAAACTTTGAGTTTTACACAATTTATTTTTAGTCAAACTCGAAACCTGCTTATAGATCTACTACTACATAAATTTATACCATATCAGTGCAATTTTTTTTATCAAAGTTTGACTTTTGGTCAAAGTTCGATTTTCTATAAAATATTATAAATTTTTATTAGTGAAATATTATAATTAAAAATATCTATAATTATTTTAATTTATAATTTAAAAATATATTGCCTTATTTTTATTGCTCAAAGTTTGACTTTTAATCAAAATTTGACTTTTATTCAAATTTTGTTTGAGAAGTGTATCTTGACAGTAGATAGTGATTATTACTATTTTTATTTGTATTTTGGTAATGAAAATTTTTATCAGTCAAAGTTTGATATTTGGTCAAACTTTGACTTTTTAACACAATTTGATTTTTTTGAACTTCTGTATCCCCAATAAGATTATCATTTTTATTTATTTATTACTTTGTAGTACATTATTAAATTTTATTTTACTTTTTTTTACATTTGGTCAAAGTTTGAATTTTGAAAGTTGATATTTAGTCAAATTTTTTACTAGTGTAACCTAGTGAAAAAATGAATACGTTATGTTAATTTGTAGGTTAACGGTAGATTGTCGATTTTTTTATTGGTCAAAGTTAAAAACATTGGTCACAGTTTGACTTTTTTTAAAAAATTGAATTTTCTTTCAAGTTTAAATATTGAATTTTGTTTCAACATGTACCTTATAATACATTTTTTTTAAAAAAAATTTTACGTTTGGTCAAAGCTTGACTTTTATTAAAAGTGGATATTTGATCAAATTTTGACTAATATAATCTAACGATATATATGAATACTATTATATTAATTTACAGTTGAACTTTTATAACTTGTTGGTATATTGCAAAATATTCTCTTGGTCAAAATTTGACTTTTATAAAAAATTAATTTAATTTTAATGTATATTAGATATTAGCATTTACAACTTTGTTATTTAACTTTATATATTCTTTTATCAAAATTTTAAGTTTGGTCAAAATTTGACTTTTTATATGAGTTTGATTTTTCAAACTCTGACTTATATAACTTAATAATAAATAGTGATTACTATGGTATTAATTTGAAACGTAATAGAATATTATTAAAAAAATTATTGGTTAATATTTGACTTTAATTATGATTTTAATAATAAATGATCAAAACTTAAAAACTCATTTTCAAAGATATTAATCAAACAAGAGAAATTATTTTTCAATAAAATTCATTTATCAAGCACAATAATCAAACAGTAGAAAGTCTATTTTTAGAAGAAACTATTTTGCAGGAAATTAACTAAAAAATTGATTTCATTTCCTCTTTGGAGTTTTATTGCTATCAAACAGGGCCTAAAACGTCTCTCTTATTGTAACTTGACATGACATCAAATCAACGTAATTTTTTTTTTTATCACGAGCGGGTTACAGAGCAATCATCTGACAAGCGGTTGATAAAATATATATTGCTTTCGAAGTTTGTAGATAGGTCATCCGCACAGTCGATTGGTCACCAGGTCGAGCGGGCAATTGATCGAGCTCATTTTTTATTGAGATTTGTAAGCACCCGATATTGCGATCGGTCGCTCACTCAGTTGACCGGTACCACGCTCAATCGAGCAAGAGACTGGTGGTATTTGGCATCGCTCTTTGGGAGAGTAGAAAAGAGTTGGGCTGCTCTTTGTTATTGCAAAGAAATATAAGAAAAAAGAGAAAGATAGAAAGAAAATAAAAGGGAGGCTTCTCTTTGAAACATGAAAAACATCCTTAAAAGAGCATAATGTTTTTCATGTTTCAAATAACAGTCTCTCCTTCTTCTTCCTCCAATCCTTATCTTCCCCATATTCATTTGCAACAACAAAGAACAGCAACTCTTTTCCACTTAGTCAAAGAGCAATCCCAAACACAGCCTATGATCTTTTAAAAGGTCAAAGATCTACAACAGGAATTTCAATTCTCTATCAGCGTGCTCCATAAGGGAGTACGTCACGGGATTTGATCTACAACAGGAATCTCAATTCTCTATCAGCGTGCTCCATAAGGGAGTACGTCACGGGATCAAATCTTTACCACTAACGATTCATGGGAAGATGGCTTCAAGTCTTCAACCACAATGAGTTGGATCAATAGTGTCTTCCTAGACTGGTCAACCCTTGAACGTTTCAGAAATTAGAGGCCTCATAATTAATAAATGTCTCTTGTTGACCAATTTACCAGTGCACCGCCAGAGGATAATTGCAGGAAGGCAAGCAAACAGTCACAAATTGAAGACTTAGAAGAATATATTGCAATTTACAAAAAGGAAACCAATCACAACCCACATCATAATAAAAATGCAATGGAAATAAGTCCAAGGGTACCTTTGTTTTCGACCCAAGATTATTCCTTCTCAACCCGAGGTCTTAAACTGTGTGCTGATTTGAATCAGACGAGGGATATCTTTTTTCGTCCCAATCTTTTACAAAATAGATCTTGAGATCATGGGCCTAACATCAGTCACGTTGGGATTCCACATGGCAAACATCCCAAAAAAAAAGAACATTATCATGAGACCATGATCTCCAAATCTATTGTGTCGAAATTCGGATGAAAAACGATCTCCATCATATGATTCAACACAAATAACTGTTTAAGCATGGGAAGCCCGGGTGAAGGAAGAATCTTGGGTTGAAAATAAAGGTACCCTAAATCAAATTCCAGCAAGTGGTATATAACAAAATAAATACTTTAGAAAGTGATAGCCTTTGAGTTTAAGCTATAAATATACAAATCTAACAGCTTCCCAATTCAAGATCAGACTCTGTTTGGATGTCTAGGTAGTATGCTCTACCAGGCTGTAATAACTATCAGGATGTCATGGGTAATGAAGTTCCCATATCTACTACACAGTGACAAGTATCAGATTCCATTTACATTTAGCTTAGATACAATTGTTTTATGACAAGGAGCAATAAAAGCACATAATTTTCTCATTACTCAAACACTATGAGAAGTTATTAACCCTCACAAAACAGATCATGTAATTTCTCATGAAGGGAAGCAATTAGGAGACAAAATTAAAAAAATGAAGGAAAGCTCATGAACTTACAAATATAGGCAGATTCCGCTTGCTTAGTAGGACTCTACGCAAGAAAACATCATAGATCGGGGGATATATATAAAGGAGCTGGCAAAAAAGGAAAAGGGGCAATCGAAGCATAAGAAACGGGTGGGCGGGCATGTTTACTGCCACTCTTTTTCCTTGCTCTGTTCTGACGATTACAGTTTTCACTCTGCTGCACTGAAGCATCAGAAAATGGAAGCTCAACAAGCCCACTCGTATCCGTAGCCACAAGTCGCTGCTCGTTATTGGGTAGGCGATGCAAAAGTAGCCCAGACATAAATATGGGAAGATAGAGAAGGCTGGCATGAAACATCTTTCGAGCAGTTTTTGCTGTGCGATCATGGTAAAATGACAGCGCTGCAGCACTCATAGATAAAGTTAGGATGGCCGATTCAAGACAGATCCACCCATTAGAGATGCCCCCTGCAACATAGTAAGCATCCAAAACAATAAGCAAAACAACATCATCGATAGAATAAGCCCGAATTATTATTATCAAAGTAGTTTTGCGGAAACATATTTAAATACTATCGATTTAAATTTTCATTTTCATTAATCTGATCGGGAAGTTCAGGTTTACTACTTTATCGTAACTAATTCTATCAAGTAAGGAATGATAAATAAGATAATTTCAAGAGATCTTCCCAAAAGTAAGGAATGATAAATGAGCTCATTTTCCTATAGAGCTACCAGCGCTTGCATTTTTGGTTTTGATAGGATCTTTTTCCTACCTATCGCATTTGTTTAAGTCTAGTACTTTCGAAAATTCACGGTGCATCTTTGTATTGGGACTTTAAATTACGTTGTTCCTTTAAGGTTTTACTTTTGGGAAGATCTCTTGAAATTATCTTATTTATCATTCCTTACTTGATAGAATTAGTTACGATAAAGTCATAAACCCGAACTTGCCCGATGAGGTTAATGAAAATGGGAATTTAAATCGATAGTATTTAAATATGTTTCCGCAAAACTACTTTGATAAATGAAATTAATCGTTTCCGCAATTAAAGCATTTCCCGCGATGTTTTAGAAAAAAAAAATGTGGCAATTTACATGAAAAGGGAAATGACTTAAGAACTCGAAATGCTCAAACCTGAAAAAGAGTTTAAAGTAAAATGAAAGGGTGTGGGCGTGCGCGTGTGCCACGCCACTCGCCGCTGCTCGGCGCCGCCGTCGGGTTAACGTGAGGCCGGAGAGGGGTGTGGGGGCGTGACAATTCGCATGTTTGGCACTCAAAAAATTTGCACGACTCCTGAGGTTGGCAGAGTGAGATTGACATATGCATCGCCCTTGGTGCAAGGGTTGAGCACCTAATAACAACTCTACATATATTGGGCTCTTGGAAATCATCTTGACATGTTAGGAATCATATATGACTACTGATTTGTTTTATGTTTTTAAGATTAGGTCAATAGTCCCAAATCCATCGAGAAAGTTACATGCCAATTGCTCCAAAAGTCATTGCCGCCTTCCATAAAGCTGATTTAAGCACCTATATGGTTTGAGTGAAAAAATTTCATAGCCGTAAGACTTTTGAAACGAACTTAGTTGTGACACTCATGATTCAGGATGACTCAAAGCACAAGCTTGAACATTCTTAGGTTTAAAATTTGGCAACAGATTACTGCTCTTTGAATATACATGAAAATAGATTGAAAACTGCTTCTTTCTTCTGCTGCTATTAGTTTGGAAAATAAACAAAGAAAACTTCGCTTAAAACAAAAAGTAAGTACTGAACTTTAGAACTCACAATCATAGGCTAGGAACCCCAAGGGAATGAGATAAAGGCAATTCCGCAAAGCCACCAGAGCGGTTCTTCGGCCAGAGGGGTCAGCAAGAGAGAACATTCTGAAACTGAATGGTGCAACCAATGGCAGAAAGTGAGAAAAAATCTTACTCCTTAATATCAATAAAATATTTTCCTCAGTCGTGACAGTTTAGGTAAACTTGGTTGCTACCTGATTGGCCACACTCTAATCAGATCTTCTATGCAGGTGGCAAGAGAAGTAGGCATCACTTCTTTAAGCCAAACATTTGGCACCTTAGTCTACACAAATTCCATTATGACCATGGTTGAAAATCTCATCCGAAACCAGTACGCAACAGACAATATGTATCGGTTTTGGAGGTCACCGGTTTGATACTTTGAATGTATCCTACTGGTGCATTATATATATTGGTAATGTATCAAACAATACATACCAAAGGTATCATCCGGAACTGGTACGTACCGGGCGATACGTACTGGTTTTGGAGCTGGACGATATGTATCTGAAAACCGGTATTTAAAACCATGATTACGACTGAGAAAATATTTCCTTTAGGTTTATTGCCCGGCATTCATTTATTAGAATTCAACTGCTAAAATGCAGAGCTTGCATACCCTCCAGCAGCATAATCGTCACGGCACAAGTATGCGAGGGCCATAAAATGGGGTATCTGCCAAAAATATAAGGCAGCAGGGAGAAGCATTCCATTAAGTGAAACCTCACCAGAAGCAGCTGCCCACCTGAAAAAGTCACATTAGACACATTTTGAGCATGGTATGCATTACATACAGCATTAATCATGTAACCAAATGTTTCCAAAAAATATCATTGAGCTAGAAAAGGAAGACATAGGCACACCTGAATTATTCAGACAGGGGATGCATTTAGTGTTTGCAATAAGAAATAGGGTAGCTTTATTAACACCAACGGAACCATTGATTGCTTTGAATCAGACGGTGGTGATCATTTTTCGCCCCAATCTTCCACACAAGGATCTTGAGATCATGGGCGTACCATCAAACGGTCATTTTCTTATTCCAGATGTCACAGACCCAAAAAAATGCTCACGGTATGCATTACATACAGCATTACTCAAGTAACTAAATGTTTACAAAAAATATCATTGAGCTAGAAAAGGAAGACATAGGCACACTTGAATTATTCAAACAAGGGATGCATTTAGAATTTGCAATAAGAAATAGGGTAGCTTTATTAACACCAACGGAACCATTGATTGCTATGAACCAAACGATGGTGATCGTTTTTCACCCCAATCTTCAACACAAGGGATCTTTAGATCATGGGCGTACCATCAAACAGTCATGTTTTTATTCAATGTCACAGACCCCAAAAAATGCTCTAAAATCATGTTTGAGCATGATGTGTGCCTTGTGATTTTAGGGCCACTTTTTGAGGATCCATTCCTTGTGGAATCAAACACTGACAGTTTGATGATACGCCCATGGTCTCCAGGTCCCTTGTGTGGAAGGTTGCGGTGAAAAACGATTTCCATCGTCTGATCCAAAGCAATCAATCGCTTTTTGTGTAGATTTCCATCGTCCAATGTACCTTATGCCCCCATGTAAGCATAGGGGGAATAGGGAGACACACGCAACATCTAGCTTAGCAACCTGGATCGAATGCGAAGGCGTCCTAATGTCACACCCGAGATTCGAAGGGAGATCTTGGAGTGGATGGATAGACTTCGACGATCAAACATAATGACAAAGTAATTTTACAAGATTACAATGAAAGGGGTAGTTATAATGTTGATGAAGGGGAATTAGACGGGGATCTACTCTCTCCATGGCTCGTAGTCGTAATGTAAGGCCACCACCTCCTAAAAGAGCACGTTGTTCAAGAGGGAAAGGGATAGAGAAATTCTTCTCTTGTAGACTACATCCTGAGGATGTGGTAGACGCTAGGGGTAAGGGCTCGACCCAAACTACTATAGAAAATAAGTTTAAAGCTAAGGATCGACCGACAACCATTCAATACGTGACTATGGATGTATCAAGCCGGCATTACATTCAATACTATAAAGTTGAAGAGCTTCAAAGTTATGGTTGAAGCTCTTGGACAATTTGAACCTGACCTAAAAGCTCCCTCATATCATGAGATAAGACATACATGTCTTAAAAAAGAGGCGACCTTCACAAAAAGTTTTCTTGAGAAGTATCGAGAGGCTTGGAAGATATATGGGTAGGGTGCTCACTAATAATCGACGGTTGGACCGATCAGACCGATAGGTCAATAATGAACTTTTTGACAAATTCTCCTACCAGAACTATGTTCATAAAATCCGTAGATGCTTCGGCCCATTCACACACGGTCGAATATCTATTTTCCCTTATAGATGAGGTGACAGGAAAATATATTGGTGCCGAATTTGTTGTTCAAGTTGTCACGGATAACGTAGTAAACTATGTGGACACGGGTAGGCTACTAATGGCTAAGGCCACACATATATTGGACCTCATGTGCGGACCATTGTTTGGAACTAATCTTAGAAGACATAGGCAAAGTTCACATTAAAACCGTCGCTAAGGCTAGGAAGGTAGTAGTGTACATGTATAAGCATACACTTCTACTCCACCATATGCGCAAAGCAATTGGTGACAATTTACAATGCCCCGACATTACCCGCTTTGCTACATCATTCTTGACATTATAAAGCATGTATGCTAAAAGAGAAGAACTCATAAGCTTCGTAACTTTCACCCAATGGAGGAATGGAGCTTGGTCAAAGAAGGCCAAAAGGAAGTGGGTGGCACAAACCATCCTGGCCTTACATGCTCGGCCTCGGCATGTGAATGGAATTTGAGGGCATTTGAGATGGTATGATCCCATTAAATCCAGGACACTATGATCCCATCTCCCTCGAAGACTATCCTTCTGATTCTCCTTGGATAGTAGATGCTGCCAATGACCGAGTTTTCGCGGATGAGGAACTTACGTGAGCTCAATAGAAGAAGTCGCTTTTGGAGATAAAATGTCTACCAGATGGAGGAGAAGATTGACGGGGGGAGAAGGTAGCTCACGCTTACACCAAGAAGGAGAGATACAAGAAGCACCACGGATGACCGTAGGCATAGACGACATAGATTCCGTCTTAGTGAGATCGGATAATGAAGAAACCGAAGAGGAACAAGAATATGTTGAAGAAGGAGACGATTCGTATGATGACGGCAATGTAAATGACGATGATGGTGGAGATGGAGGGGCCGACCAAGTACCATTGTGGATTAGAGACCAATGTGTAGAATTCTTGGTCGGTACACAATACCATTAGGATCAAATGTTTAGGTACTTACCAAGTAGTTAGCACTAAATAATAATTTCTCCGTTCTTTCTCTTTTGTATAGTCTACTATATTTTTGTACAATTTTGACTTATTTTTAATTTATATGTTTCCTTCCACATAATGGGATCTATTTTCCTCATTCTACAATATAGGTCACAAAATTAACAAAAATATAACGGTTTTTATATTAGGAATTTTAGAGATTTTTGGGATTTATTTCGGATTTTTTTGAACTTTTGAGAAAAAAGAAATTTATGTCATGGCACAATCACATATGTGATCGGTCATGTCATGGCATACCATCACATATGCTATTTAACAATGCATGTTATCTTAATCCTGGAACCAGCCCACTGATCACATATGTTACATAATTCAAAACTTACAAATCTGATACTGAGCTAATTGGCCGCTATCTGACTGAGCGAGCAATGCCTTTTAATATTGTGGTGAAAAAACCCATTCCCAGTTCCCAGGTTGAACGAGCAATACATTTTGTTGATACCGTGGAAAAAGTGCCTTGGCTCCATTATGTGAGCAATAAACCAACTATATACAGAAGGTCCTTGCCTGCTGACTATTTGAGCAAGCATTAGGCTCAACGCTTCCTGAGAAGAGTATTGTCCGCTCAGTACGTAAGCAAGAAATGGGCCACTCAGGTTTTGAAAAGCGATGATGCTAGTATGTTGTGTTATTAATGTAATGGGGTGTGTGTAGTATTTTCGGGTGTGCATGTATGATATTATCCACTTAATATAAATGCTAGTGAGGGTCCCTCTACTCACTAAGCCTTCTCTATCTCTAATTTTCTTCTCTTCCCTTCTATTATTTTTTAAACCCTAAACATAAAACCATCTAACCTAACCCTAAAACCACCTACCAAATTTACTTATCAATAATCAAGACATCATCTTCGTATCAGAGCGGGCCCTGGAACTTAATGACATGTCGTGTCCCCTTGCTAATGTCAACATGACATCATGCTGATATCACTCGGGTACCTTTGACATCAAAACAGCTCAGGGATACCACCAAGTGATTTGGTTATTCATGCTGATTAATTTTTCCTTCTACAAGTTTCTGATTTGAGTTTGTTTTCTCAAAATTTAAATGGTACAGACCACTGATCGATGACAACCCATGGGAGAATGGAGGAAGATACATCGCTTTTTACTTGGAAGTTATTTAAATCTGATTTTGAGGGATATTGGCCAGATTTGAGTGAGATCCAAGGGATATCATTTCTTCTATAGATCATGGCTCTGCACGATGGTATTCTGCCAGTCATGTTTTGGCTCCAGCTGCACGATGGTATAATTTTCCCTGCTATTGGATTAAATCCATTTGTCTATTCTGCCAAAAGGGTATGTCTCCTTTTTCTTTTCATTATTTTCTGATCCTTGCAAGACAGTAAGACAGTGCTGCTGCCCATCAGCAGTTCTGTCTTCTTTTTTTTTGGGGAAATTGCTCGTCAGTTGGTGCCAATTATTTGTTCAAAGAGATTTCTTCTTTCTGACAAAGTGACCAAAGGTTACAAACTTATGAGCAAAGATAACCCATCCACAAGTATAACCTCGATAAATTGAATTCCACCCACTATTTGAAACGAAAACGGGCTATCACCCTTTATGTTCAAGGCCGCATTGAAGATGGGGTTACTCACCGGGACTAGCCCACATCCTAACACGGATGTATTAGATACTGAGAAATGGGACGCAGAAAATGCTATTATCCTGAGCTGACCATTTAATTCTATGGAGTCATCCATCTACAAAATATTTATGTTCTATAATAACCCAGTTTAATATGGATATTTTGTTCTGTGATGACCCACCCACTATGTTTTTGAAATTTATGTTCTACAAAATGTTATTCTCCTGATCTATCTTTACTCTTACAAGACCAGATACCACGCTTGCGGTCATTTTAGTCAGCCAATTTATACATGTTCCCGCACTACTCACCTTGATGTCGTCCATCTCATCCTTCGATATATCAAGTATAGCCCTGTCCTTGGCTTGGTATATTGCTCCAATGGGCATATGAGAATCTCCGCATACACTGATGCAAATTGGGCTGGAACAGTTACTAATGGTCGCTCTACATCCAGATACTTGTATTTCTTGGTGGCAACCTAGTTGCTGATGACTACGTGAAAGAAGACATTCGCATTCACATTTGGGGCATTGCTAGCAGAGTTTGTATGAAAGTTGTGAATGTTCGTAGCACGGAACTTCACATGAAATCAAAAAGTTGACACCACACTACACACACCAGATGGCAAACCCATTGAGCATCAATGCACACTCCTGCTAAATCCTCTGATGGGCTAAACCCTAGAACAGAAGAGGAGCTTGGGTGTCTCTCACAGTAGTAAGTTCCAACCCAGCACGAAAAGGGCGCGAAAGAACTCCATGGTTCTTAGAAACACCTGGGTTTGTTTAATGTACATGTCCATATTAGACTATCAGCTGAAAGTGGATCTTTTGTAAGCTGTAATACCAGTGATAAGATAGCAACCCAGAACATCAACTGTTGTCTAGCACAGTCCACCCGTGCAACTCTTACCCTATCTAGCTGGTTTCCATCTTATTGGGCTTGGAACTGCTTTAGCATCATATTGTAACATCCTTCAATTTCCTGAGTCTATATAATGTACTTGTGGAGAAAATTAGTCACGGCTACTTAATACCTCATGAAAATTGTCTGGAAGTAGTCCAGTTGTGAGCCCTAAATCATTGTAGTTTCATACCAATTCGCTAATGAGCCAACAATGATGAAAGAACTATGAGATAAGTAATTTGTATGCATATAACAGATATGGTTTATTACTTTTTTTTACAGTGCGGTTGTGCATGGCAAATGAAAACATAGTTGAACATATAACCAAACTTCATCAAACAATGGGCATGTCCCTTTCAAAAGACAACCAAGCAGAAAGAAAGAAGCTAAAGAAATTTCAGAAAAATATACCAACAAAGAAACTAAATAAGATCAGACGTTACCCCAGAAGTGGAGGAATAGCACCAACAATAGCTCCAACCCATGTATTCACTGGATGTATCTGCTTCAACGGAGTGTATACAAATGCATATAGAGCAAGGTTAGAAGCTGCAAGTCCCGCAGCCAAGCCATTAGCCTGTAACAACCTTGCCATATAAGTTTGCACCCATTAGTCCCTAAACTCGATTGCATCATATTTAACATCCAGTTCAAAGTGACAAAATACGGTGAGCGAGAAAGTTGGAAAAAGGGTAAAAGACAGGGAAAAAATGGTTAAAAATCGGAAAAATTTGAGATAATATTATATATATTTTAAAAGTTAAAAAATAATAATAAATATATGGGAAAAATGTTTAATACGCGAAAAACGTGTTTAATACGTGAAATACGCATATTATATGAAAATAAATGTTTTGTTAAAAAATATGGGTATTATACATATTTAGTACAATGTGGCAAAAAAAACTTATTATATGCGTTTTTTTTTTTAAAAAGCCGTATTTTGTCACAATGCTCGTATTGTAATAAGGGCGCATGCAGTAAAGTCGTAAACTGAAATATTTAAACACCTTCCATGCCAATAAAGCCGTTCCAGCAACACCAATACTGAATGCCCAAGTAGTTGCATGAGGAACACTAAGACGCCCTGAAGGTAATGGTCTTTGCCTTGTTCTTTTCATTTTAGCATCATTGTTTATCTCAAACACCTAACAGACAACATGAGGGGATTAATATGATTTAAAATGTGTAAGCTATTGGTGAAAATAGAAACAATTCCAACATCAAGTAACTAGAAAACTTAATAACAGGATAAAAATAGAATCTCTAAAGTGCATCGCGTTTCTACATATACTGACCTTTTACAATTCAAACACGAAATAGAATTAGGCGTGGAACACATCAATGTGGTCAAAGATGTAAAATTTGAACGAAGAGTTGCGTACAATGACTTGCTTGGCCATAAAGGCATCAGAAAAATTCTAGAGAACATCTGTCTGCCTACATAGAGAAATTATGAAAATATGTAGTTCACTAATTTTACCAAAGCAAAACTTACAAGGACTAATTCCCATTTTGACGACTTTATGTTATCTATTACCACTCAATTGGCTATATAGGCATTGGAGAAATTCTAAAGAACATATCTGCCTACCAGAGAATGTCAGCAGCCAATCAAAACCATAGGTGGTAGGTAAGGAAGTAGGGGATACCATGGAAACAAAAACGTAAAATACCAGCCATTTTGGGACTCTAGCACCTAGGAAGCACAACATTGAGAAACGGTAATCGCACCCTAAGCAGAAGTCTAATATAGATATGCAAAAACCCACTACTTTGGATCTCTTGAAAGAAGAGCAATTAGCATCAATAGATATGCTCTCAGGTACATAGATGAATATAACGTTAACTCTTACATACGTTTAAATGCTAATAAAATAAATAAATAAATACGGAACATACATAGAAACTTCCACTCCAATTCCAAAAGGAAATTTATGAGGAAAAAGGAAGAACAAGATATGCAGATAGGAACTAGTCTGAGGTTGGTAAGAGACTGGAACTTCCACATAGAAATGACGTGATTCATATCATATTCAAGAGAGCATCTGCCATCGAAGTCACTTCACAATTGGATTGGGGAAAATAAACTGTCCATCATTGGAACGGTTCACATACTTCCTCAACCATTTAAGCCACCTCCGCGGCACTCCTCTATCATGTTTCCAGCCAACAAATAATGCAAGGCGAATCCTCCTCCATCAAGGACAAAGCTTGAACACCTACAAAGGGCTGCCCAAAGTTCAGCTTCAAGAGAATCACACTTGCACCATCTAAGGAAATTGAACTAGGAGAGTCATCCAACTAATGTTGTCGGAACAAGGCCAGATCGACGGTTGGACAGTAGTCCAGCTAGAATCGCTAGATTCAGCGGTCAGATCCAGTAATGAAACGTGTACTTGTTTCAGGAGTGTCCAGAACTGTCAGACAAGACAGTTTAACTGGGACTGTTCAATTTTGACTGGAACGAGTGGTTCGGAGCATGACCTGGTTGGGCGAGTTGAACTCGCCTCAACTTAATGTTTTAGAAACACTCATGTCCAGCAATTTTAATGTAACAGGTATTTGGAGGGGGTGAAAATTGGGAATGAGAACAATAGAGCGGCAATAGTGATGCAGAAAAAAAAAAACGCTAAACCATAGTTATGCGATTTGAAATTAATTGTGGATTTAATTGAGCAGTGGAACCTCAAGAAAATATTTCCAAAACACATAAAATATTTAATAACTTTATTAGGGTAATTTATTTGATCCGATTTAGCATCCGTTAGCATATGAAATTTTCCGACCTAGAAAATAGGTCTAAAGATAGACTCTAGTTTCGATCTAGTTTAGGGTACCAAGCGACAATCGAGATGTTGTCCCCCGACTCTTTATTAGGATTTGAAAAAATTATGGCTCGAAGGGTTTAAATTGTTCCAAAGGGAATTCACGGATTAGGGTTGGAATTAGAAAACAAAATCCCAGTAACAATATTCAAAGGAAAAGAAATTGATATTGTATGATTTAATAATAGAAACAAATTAGGGAAATTACCTGACAAATAGAAAAGACAAATAGAAAGGGATAGAAGTTCCAAGGCTTCTCACCAAGGAAGATAATTGGCCTCACACCAAACCGCAAGCGGGCAAAGAAATCACTCATCTTGAAAGAACTAATCTCTCAATGCGCAAAATATGCAAATTTCATTCAATTTCATTAACTCCCCTATTTCCCATGTTTACATGGCAATTGATAAGCATAAAACTCAAAAACTAAGAGTCCTAAATAAATAAGGAAACTAAAGTGCATAATTAAAGAAACTAAAGTAGCAATTGCAAAAAAGACAATGAGACTCATCCTAATGACCGACTCAAAATTTCGCTCGGGCGATGACCCTAAGTGCCAAAATTCCAAAGCTGGTTGCTCGAGCGAGAACAATCTCGCCTAGGCCAGATTTTTCGTCGCTTGATCCCACTCGCCTGGGCGAGTTAAGATTTGCTTGGGCAAGTCTCTTGCACCAAGTCTCCGCTCCGCTCGCTTGTGCGAGTTAAGATTCGCCTTGGCGAGATCTCTCCCGTGCTGTCTCGCTTGGGCGACTTGAGACTCGCCTGGGCGAGTTGAAGATGTTCTCATCATTCACCCCTAGTGGGAGAAACTCATCTCCGATGAGTTACGTGGTCTACTCATCGCAATCGATGCACTCTCAACATTTGGCTTGCCTGTCCATCTGATAAGGTACTGCTGACACTTCTCGGTATACTTGGTTGTTATTTTATGGGCAATTATAGCGTTCAGCTTATCCTTCTACTTGATAAGGTATGCTTGATGTTGCCCGGATTGCTTTCTCCTAGCAGTCTAAGTGCGCATAATTTTTGGTTTTTCTCTCCATGCTATGAGGCACTCATGATTCTTTTGGTGCACTTTCACTTTGATAACAAAATTCGGAGCTTCCGACACTTTTCCATCTAATCCTTTTAGATATTGTTCAAGAATTATTTGGGGAATAAATTGGTAGGTTGGATTGGGTTCAGAAAAATGGACAATAAGGAATGGGCCCTGGGATTTTGTTGAAGGTGTAAGATCCTCCAACTTAATCATTGCATTAGTATCCACGGCCAGAGGAAAATATAGACTATCACAATGATCTATTTTGAAGATTGGAAATTTTCCAATATAGCATCTGAAGTTCTGAACAAACCCTTAGCAATGTCTTGCGGGATTTGCTCAGGTCTAAATTGAACGGTCACATATTCACCTATGGAAACATTATTAATTAAATTTTGTGCATTAGAAAAAGCTTCCGCGCTTCCATTGCTCAATATAACATTTTCATTAATTTCATGCAACTCAGAATGTGGCTCAGAATATAACTCACAATGACACTCAAGATCATGATGTGTATCTACCGACTCTATAACCTCATGTGTGATTGATTCTAACGACTCGTGTGCTAGTGACTCGATTGACTCACGTGCGACTAACACAGAATTATTTTCCATATCCGGACTATAAACTTCACGAATACATACTAAATTGTTTTCCACACTAGTTAGACTCCCTTCTACTTCTTCTATCTCCTCCTCACTCATCACGATAGTGAGATCATACACTCCTACTTCAAGTGCCCTTTGTTCTTTATAATTTTCCTCTGTAGTTGATAAATTTTTACCGGGAATTTTTGTGGGACATTGATAGGTAAAATGTCCGAACCCTTGACACTTAGAACAATCATGACACTTATCCGTCTTAGTTTTCAAACTTCATAGAAGGTGATGATACTTTTCGATAAGTCTCACCTTCATGTCCTTCCATGTGGAGATGAGTTTACTTTGCAGAAATTCAATACGACTCTTCGTATGGGCCCAAAAGTTTTTAGCGTTATCCTCCAATTTTTGTTTTAACTAACCTAATTTTATACTCATCTGGTATGCAATACCAATCAAAATACTCCTCTATGCTAGATAATCACTTCACGAAGGTTTTAAGGCCCCTCCCTCCATCAAAATCTGGAACCTCGTTCTGAATAGATGTTAGAAACTTCTCCTCAGGGATAATCCGACGTTCCAGCTTAGGGAACCTAGATTGTCCACTTTTCAGAGTTACTATAGGCCTTCCCCTCTCCTGAATCCGTGTTGCGAGGCTATTTATCCTCTCAAGAAGCATGTTTAACTGTTCGGGATCCATGATAACCCATGACTCGATCTAACACTAACTAGTATGCGACCAAAGAATATGAAACCTATTCAACATAAGATGCAAACAAAATAAAATTTCTAGTGTAAACAACTAAATTTGAACTGATCTTTGATACCAAATTGATGCAGGACAAAAATGTTAAACCCTAGTTCTGTGATTTGAAACCAATTGTAGATTTTATTGAGCAGCGGAACCTCAAGAAAATCTTTCCAAAACACATAAAATATTTAATAACTTTATTAGGGTAATTTATTTTATTCGATTTAGCGTCCGTTGGCATATGAATTTCCTCGATCTAGAAAATAGGTCTAAAAATAGACTCTAGTTTCGATCTAGTTTGGGGCACCGAGTGACAATCCTGATGTCGTCTCTTGATTCCTTATTAGGATTTGAAAAAGTTATGGCCTGAAGGGTTTAAATCGTTCAAAAGGCAATACACGGATTAGGGTTGGGAATTAGAAAACAAAATCCCAGCAACAATATTCAAAGGAAAAGAAGTTGATATTGTATGGTTTAATAATAGAAATAAATTAGGGAAATTACCTGACAAATAGAAAAGATAAATAGAAAGGGATAGAAGTTCCAAAGCTTCTCACCAAGGAAGAAAATTGGCCTCACACCAAACCGCAAGCGGGCAAAGGAATTACTCCTCTCGAAAGAACTAATCTCTCAATGCGCGAAATATGCAAATTTCATTCAATTTCATTAACTCCCCCGTTTCCCATGTTTACATGGCTATATATAAGCATAAGACCCTAAAACTAAGAGTCCTAAATAAATAAGGAAACTAAAGTGCATAATTAAAAAAACTAAAGTTGCAATTGCAAAAAAGACAACGCGACTCATCCTTAATGACTGACTCAAAATTTTGCTCGGGCGAAGACCGTAAGTGCTAAAATCTGTAAACTGATCGCTCGAGTGAGAACGATCTCGCCTAGGCCAGATTTTTCGTTGCTTGATCCCGCTTGCTTGGGTGAGTTAAGATTGCTTGGGCAAATCTCTTATGCCAAATCTCTGTTCCGCACGCTTGGGCGAGTTAAGATTTGCCTTGGCGAGATCTCTCCCATGCCGTCTTGCTTGGACGAATTGAGACTCGCCTGGGCGAGTTGAAGATGTCCTCATCAAATAGGCAATGCCATCAGTGTTTGCAACAACATAATTCTCGTGTCTGCACATAGAAAGTTAGAAACTGATGCTTCGCTGCCAGGAACTGAGGATCACAAAGATCAATCCATCAACCACAACTTTGTCCAACTAGGAAGCAATGAGTGAAACTTCAAATCCCAATTTTGAACAAGAATTGTAATAATAGAAACATGTGTAGAGAGAGAGAGAGAGAGAGAGAGAGAGAGAGAAAAAGAGATGCCTGAGGTCCAGTGGATCTTCCGTCTGCATATATTTTACTTTAGAACAAAGAAAATGAGGAAACAAATGTGTTTTACATAATTTTAAAAGTTAAGTTGTAAACTATGTATACTTATATATGCCATAAATACCACCATATATTCCATTTAATTGATTAGATTTGTGACCACATCCCATTGATCAGTCCGATCACTTCGGACCAGACTGGATCTTCAAACGGTCTGGTCAACTGTCTGTTTTTTAAAACGTTGCATCCAACCATTTTCATTCATCCTAACCTTAAGACTGGAAATAGTTATAAACATGTCTGAAATATATTAGTTTCATAAACACTGTCTATGAGGCATGACAACACAAAAATGACAGCTTGCAGGCTATAAAATGGAAATTTTCGTAGTAATGATACAAACTACATGGGGCCTGTGTGAGGTGAGTGTCATCTAGAATCAACAGTCCACCAAAGGTCATATGCCATGCAGACTTGCATACATACCATGTTCTGGCGGGTGTTGGGGTATTCTTTATGAAAGAGCTGGGATCGGTAGTTCTTACATTCTTTGGCCTAATTGAGGTGGTGGATTCCAATATATTGAAAATTCAAGCTCTATCCCAAGATCTCAAATTTCTTCATGCAAGTCCAAATATGCTTGTTAATATCATCCAATGGACTAATATGAAAAATCCCTATCCTTGGCATTTAGTGGATACATAGAGAAGGTAGAAGATATATGTAAAATTATGGTTCATAATGTCTTCCAACTACCTTCTTCAAGAACCAAATTCGATCTTGTATCAAAAAAGGAGTTTTCTAGGGTGGACTTCTTAGGGATAGCCAGTGTCTCCCTTGAGTTTCCTTTTGGATTGTCTGGTGTAACTCAAGTTGTAGATTGCTATTTTTAAATATTCAGGTTCCTTATTGTAGGTTTTTTCTTTCTACAAATGTTTTAACTACCAATCAAAACGAATTGCATGCACATACAAGTTTATCTGCCCAGGAGCCTTATTCTGTGTTACATAGTCAAGCAACTTTCCTGCTGAAATGAAGTCAAGTGCGTCTTGGAAACATGCTCTCACATGAGGACCAGTAATGACAATTCATGGCTTCACAATCTTTGTCAAGAAAGAAGCAAAATGCAACTGGTTTAAAACTTTAACGAGCTTTCACGAGGACTATTAATGACAATTCGCAACTTCACAAAAGAAAAAAAGGCTAACAGAATTGGTTTAAAATATTACGAGCTTTCATGAGAACCCCACACACTTCGACCAACCAGTTTGAGCTTCTAAGATTAGACTAATTCTCTCCACCATAATCACAAAAGTCTCCGTCTTTTTCAAAAAATTGAAAGAGTCGGTAACTTGCAGTCATCCCGACTTCATCGCTGATTGATCGGCCGTGTCGGCAACTCTGCCAACTAATTGGTGATGTTTGTGATGTTGTCCGATTTTATCATTTTTCTTTTCAGTTTTACTTAAAGGGAAACAAAACCTTTAGGTTTTGTACTATTTTGTTCATAAAAAAAACCTTTAGGTTTTGCCTTTTTTGTATTTTTCATTAAAATCATAATTTTCAACTTGAAATATATTATGATATATCTTTAAAAAATAATTATATTTTTTTCAATTTTTTTATTTCCCCAATTTTTTCCAACTTAGACCCTTGCCAATTTTTTGTCAATTTTTACCAACTTAGACCCTTGCCAATTTGTTGCCGACTCCCGACTTCATGACTATGCTCTCCACAACAATGACTAATCTAATAACAATAAATCTACACTACAATGTCCTAATATGACCAACACAAGTCGTAGATTTGCTTATATCTATCTGTATCCCATTATGCTACCCAAAGTAACTTTTGGAACTTGTCCATAGATCATGATTAGATAAACATAATGATATCTTAAGCTCATAAATTAGCAAGTGAGATTTCACATGTCAAAGTGGTAGAAAATACACAATGACGTTTCCTAACAAACAAACTTGTCTGGGAACGTTCTAAAGATTTTCATTGTTCATAGAACTGGAAATATATATATATATATATATATATATATATATATATATATATATATATATATATATATATATATATGGGCCCCGATAAGGTGCCCCAATGTGATACAGTGAGCGTATCATGATGTCCAGGTGGCTATCCAAAACAATATTTTGGTGCCACATGGAGCTCGGGTGCATTGTTGAGATCCATTATACCTGATTCAAGGAGTTAGCAGATGCTGCAACCATCATTGTACCAGCACAAGTCCAACAAAGTGCAGGAAAATCTATGATGCTGCCACTCCCCAAGATAAACCCCGTGCCAGAAGTTGCAACAACAAGCATGCTGTGTAGAAGGCACAACGAAAGTATAAGTAATTTTGGTTATTAAAGCGGAAATTTAATGTCCAACATATCTAAAATTGTGTGAAAAGACAAAAATCTGAATAAGCATGTCCCTTAAGTAAGAAAAAATTATTATAAAAACAAGATAGATTAGTGAATGTAGTGATAGATTAAAATTTGCACTATACATTTTATTCATTGAGAAAAAAAATTTCCACAAATATCTTATAAGAGAGATATTAAAAATTAATTTCATGCCCTGAGAACGTTTGTGTTTTGGGCTATCCGTAGAATAATAGATAAGTCCACGGTTCAAAAATCCAGGAAACAGATACCATGGGTCAAAATATCACCCGATACCAATACGTATCGGCTTTGGACCTCACCGATACGGTACATTCAAGGTACTGTATCAGTGCCTCCCATACAAAAACCCAAAATTCTGGACGATGCATTGGAACGTATCGTTCGGAACCAATACTGACGCCGACGTCGTAGACATCGGATATGGACCTTTTCGTGTGTACCGACGTCGGAAGAAGCGGAATGGAAATCAAAACTAGGCGAAAGAGGAAATTCTGGAAATGTAAAGGAAGCCCAAGTACCGTAGCCTCAGAGGAGAAACGGACACAAACCGCGATGAGAACAGTGTCGAGCGAGCCCTCGCTTGAGCGGTTAAAATCCTCGCTCGAGTGATCTACAGTGACGGAAAATTTTCGTTTTTTACCTTTTCAGTCTTTTATTATTTTAGGACTCTTTTAATTGTGAGTTTTATATCGTTTAGGGTGTTCTTAGCCTATATAAAGGCATTGTAAACACTCTATTAAGGATTGATTATTGAATAAAAAGAGCTTCTGCTTGGGTGTGCTTGAGATGAGCCTCTGCGAAGAGTGAATCTTCTCTCCGAGAAGGGTTTGGAGCGAAGCCAAGGGTGTGAAGCCTGCAAATCTATCTTTTATCCATCTATCTATTTTCATCTTCTCTGCTTGTGTGTTGATCCTTGCAATCCTAAATCAGCCATCATCCCTTTTAACATCCTAAATCCTAATTTTCCCTACACTGTGAATCGATCTGATTCAACAACCGTAGATCCCAGCAGAGTTATTAAACCTTTTGCATCAAATAATCAGAAGAAATCAGTGATCCCATCATTGAATTGAGAGCGCCCTAATCTGGAAAAACCTAGAGTTCTATCTCTAGGATCGATCTGTGCTGCAATCTAACGGATCTAGCGCCTGGACTGAACCCTGCCTGAATTATGCGTGATTCTCCCATGGAATACTACGAAAACCTGAGGTATTCGTTCTATTTTGCAAGTTCTATTGTTTAATTTAATTCTAATTTAATTTCGGTAAAATTAATCATTGCATTCACGTAGTTTAAGGTACCATCCTGCGTCAGATACGTATTGGTTTTGGGGCTGGACAATACATATCGGTTTTTCGAATTTTTAACCCATGACCGATACTTATCGTTCAGGATTTAGATGATAGGTATCAGCGTATCTTCCGATATATTCAATGTATCGGCCAATACATTGAATCAGTGTATTCATTTTTTCCCGAAAAAATTTGTTTTTTTAATTTGGAATTTTATGAAAAATTTTTAACAATACTTAGCTATTGTTTTTATGATATCGCTATTGTTTTCGCAATTTCAGACATTTTAGTACATTTAATATTTTTTTTTCCCTCGCTAAAATTTAACAATTTATACAAAAATTGAGGATATTAATATGGATATGTCGGGGCTCCAAATAGCTATGACATGAAGCCTTTATTATGGGGGTAGCTTGGTTGAGTATTTAGTTTGATGACCTAAAAATCCTCAGTAGTGTGAAAGTCAAATCCTCTGAAGCTACTAATGATATGACTGATTTCATCTTGTTGGGATCGATATGATTTTGAAGCTCTTCTTCCTTCAATCTCTCCACCTCGAAATGCTGGAGTGTTATACATTATTATATTACCATCACTCTAGTGGAAACACCTCTAGAACTTTGACCATAATTGGGACCTGTCTCATCCGCAGTAGTGGTACCCTCCCCACTGGAGTAGGTCTCATCACCTCCACCACTACCTCTAGCACCATCATTATCAACGTCATCGAGAAGTTGATTTTCTTGAGGAGGCAATGCCGATTTGCGTCGAAGTCTTCTCTTCCTATGAGGATGAGAAGCTTGCCCCTTAACTAATCTTGTGGCTCGGTCCAACCATTCAATGGTCTCATTGTCTAATACTGGAGCTTCCTCTCTTCAATCCTTTCATTTAAAGGATCATCTTTCGCAAATATGTAATCCAACTCGATTGGATTAACATATTCATTATTTGTAGGGCAATGATATGAGAAACTAATTAACATGTTTGTTACAAATAAACATTGAAATTATAAGCAATCTCACCCTGATAGGTTCGCTTGATAGCTTTGACCCTTAATCACATATTGTAGTGACAATAGACTAACTTTTTTAATCGTCTCATAGTTAGTCTATTCCTTATCTTTGTATGAATGAGGGAATGTACTCCAATTCCTCTCACAATTTGATGAAAAATACATTTGGAACAGAACTCGCATTGCAATTTGTCTCAAGATCGGCTTATCCTTACTATAGTGCATCAATCTATCCACTGCAATAAATTTCACTCATTGGTTTACTATTGTTTCAATAAAACTTAATTAAAATCCTATACGTACAATGTAAATAAAATTCACTTGATTTATCAGAATAAATTTGTGAGTAGTCCAATGAAGTGTCAAATGAGTCGAATTTCTTCGTGAGCATGTCAATCTTCATATTAATCGATAAGAGAGTCTATTAATATGTTTTGAACATCTTAACAATGTTCAAAACATATTAAAGTGGAGGGCCATCTTAGAGAATACTGGAGGGCAGCCCCTTTCGCCGTTTATTGGAGCTTATGGAGCGAGAGGAATATGCGGATTTTTGCAAATAAAAACCGCCCGGTGGGGATGATCATGAAGTCGGTCAGAGATCTGGTGTGGCTGTGGGTAGATTAAGGCGGGATTGTTCCTAATGAGGAATCCTACCTATGGGACCCGGGATAAGTAGGTCAAGCCCGAGAGTTTATTTTTGGTCTTGATGTACCTTTTTTGGTTTTTTTGGTCATGTCGTTGTATTGGTCTTTTCAACGCCTTGCTGCTTATCAATGTATGTTATTACTGATAAAAAAATATATATGTTTTGAACATTAGAAAAAATATTAATCAGACAACTGTCACTTACGTCTCTTATGGCTTGGCCTTGGTCGGCGAGCTCTGGCTCCAACAATTAAATATATGTTATCATCAGTGCCAAGGCGTTGGGTATATCAGTAGGTGGGGGTTCAAGTAATGTCTTATTATAACATATACACATGTAATTAGTGTATTAGAAATAAATGAAATTACAATGATAACAAAATTATTTAGCTGCACATGTAAGTAATAATTTTGTCATCTTGTCCCACCTATTGTTGATGACTTTCTAATATCGCTTATATCTACCAAGACATCTTTACTATATGGCCAACTTGTCTTTGTCCATCGACTCATATACATACCCCATGGTAGGTTTCTCATAACCATCAACCAATCTCAACACTTATACAAGTGGGTCAGCGACGTCCACCCAGTGATCAATATCTACCCAAAAAGCATTATTACAGACGACGTCTGATATCTGAGTGCATGTAGGTCTTCTTGCCTTTGAAAGATCTTCATCATAGGCGGCCCACTCTAGAGATGACACATCTTTAAATTTTTATTAAATTTTTTCAAGCTTTGAAGAGCCAAGAATTGAGTAGTAAATCATGTTATGGCATGCCTTTGGAGCTCGACATTATCAATAAATGTCATCATTAAGTTCATCAATTTGTCACTGTTATAAATGAACGTTGTGACCATCCTACATTTTTCAATGACATTTTTCCCTTTCTCCTCTTTTCCTACGTCCTCTAAAATGAGATCTAGAATGAGTTTCATATCAATCACTTTTTAGTTTGTGGCATTTGTCACTATTTGCCCCACCTTGCTCTCCTCAACTTCTTCAGTCATCTTATCCATCAAGCTAAATAAATATGTTGCATTCTTGGTATGGTTGGATGCAGTGTCACCTTGGCACTTCTACTTTTGGGATTTTTGTCGTGCCGACACTTCTTGGCACTTGGCACATGTGCCGACACTTGGACACTCCTAAACAATACGAAACTTCTAGATATATATGAAAATACCACATAATATCATCAAATGCTCATCGTTTTGATAACGATAAATGAGCTTCATTTAACAAAAAAATTGTGTAAAGTTAAGTAACTACTAAATAAAAGGTTTGGATTATTGAAAATGATTTTTATGATACCGCGTACTTTTATTTAGGCTCATGACATATATTATGTATCTTTTCATTACATATCTTAATTGGCTCTCAAAGATTTTTCTTCAATATTTTTTCTATATATGCTCTATTTATCTAATTTATTTTTCTTAAGGATGTGCCGCCGTAGTAGAATCTCTAGAAATTGGTGTGCCAAACATCTATTGGCACCTTGACACATGACACACGTGCCACATACCTAGGTAACACTGGTTGGATGCTTCCGTAGATTTCAGAAAGACTATCCATGACGATGCGTTTAATTACCAATAAGGACACATTTTGCTTGTTATAACTATCCCATTGACCCTAAATGCTTGTTTGATGCATTTTAAATAACGTGTTTCGTCTCCTTTTTGTAGTACGCATACATCAAAATGAATACGAGCACATGAGCTCGTACTACCTTGTAGCGACGTGTAATGACAAAACACATAAATGCGTCACTACATTACCATCATTCAAACGTGTCAAGAGCCATTGTATACTAAGAAGTTAATCCAACTCTTCTTAGTTGGTCTAGTCCAACATTGTACATGATTGTGCAACCTCTCGCATCCCATACTTATTAAAAGCTCTTCTTCGCATATTCTTTAATCTACTCATGTCCATCACTAATAAGGGGCCTGCAACTTCATATCCAGAGGCTTAAATCTTGGCCCTATCTTTGCACTAGTATCTAACATACTCTTGAGTAAGGTGACTCTACCACGTGAGTTTGAATGTAGTTGAAAGCAACAACTTGGTAATAGTCTACCCTAATTTCTTCCCCCTTGCTTCAATAAGGTTGTGCTAAGCTTAGTCTGCTTAGCACATTTCTTTCCCATTTCTCTAAGGCTATCAACTATCTTTCTTGGTTCTCACAAAGTAAGCATTCCCAACCTCCCCATCATCCTCATCATCTTGAAGCAATGGAGGAAGAAATTAGGAAACGCTATTACCAATCTTGTAGATTTCAACCACATGCTAAGTCACGTGGTAAAGTCTCCCTACTCAAGAGTATGTTAGTGCAGACGCAGGGCTAGAAACCAAGCCTCCTTCTACATATGAAGTTGCAGACCCCCTATTAGATGATAAACAGGAAGAGATTAAATAATATATGCAAGTATGGGATGAGAGGTTGCACAATTGACGCGGGACGGTAACCCTAAAATGCGTGAATAATGCAATAAGGAGGATTTGCCGAAATAAATAAAGTAATTCAACCTTAATCACAAAATTATCTCATTACCTTAGGGTTCTGAGAATCTTGATAGACAATTCACGCGAGATCCGAATAGGGTCCAGTCCGATGCGCGAGTCCTGTTAGCTTTACGGCAAGATCTAGGCCTAGAGATAGTACTCTAGCTTTTCTAGGCTTAAGCGTCCGTCGTTAATCCGATGTAAAGTTGCTAGTTCTCACTAAGGTTGTGAGAGATTGGGTAGATTCAAGGGTTCGGATGAAAACTAGGGTTTGGAATAGGTAAACAAAATAGATTAAGAATTATAAAGGTTAAACAAAGATAGGCAGACAGAAAAATAATCAGTGATAAAGAAGAAGATAAATAGATGAGAATCACTCCATAGGCCTCACACCAAACCCATCATGGCGAAGAAGAAGAATCTCTCTCCATTCAAGCAAAAGCTCATTCAATATAATCAAAACTAATTAAATTGTGTTTATAAGTCTCTTTAAATAGGCAACCAACTAACAACTCGAAATAAAAGAGTTCTAAAATAATAAAAGACTAAAAAAAAGCAAATTTTCGTAGAAAATAGAAATTTCCATCGTTGGGCGAAACTCTCCACGGACGTCTGTCCTGTAGGTCACGGACGTCCGTCACCTACGGAGTCCAAAACCACAGACGTTCGTGATGGTCACGAATGTTCGTCCTGCACAAAACGGTGTGTTCTTCAATCCACGGACGTCCGTCCCGAATCTACGGACGTCTATCATATGATGACGGCTTTTATCTCCTTTTCTCCCTTGAAGCTGTAATACTCGGGCTTCCTCTTCGTTTCTTCCGACACTTGTAGAACCGATGTGGTCCAAAACCGATGTCCATTTATTCGGTGTCCCCGTCAATTCCCCCGGACCAAATAGGTTTCATCACCGATGGAACGCGGTCGTGATAGCTATCGAGTACGTCGAGGTCCAATCGGCAAACCTCATTTTCATGGATCCATGTGTTTTCCGATTCCGGTTTTCCGACCCATTTAATTAAGTATTTCTGGAATCTCCTGTCACATGTGGATATGGCATGATCATTTAATATCTCCTCTATCACATCTTGTATCTGTCTGCTTGGAGAAGGAAGGGGTATCGACTCCAAGGTCGGGTTGGGGTTGGGCCTATGAGAGAGTTAGAAAGGATTTTCAAGAGGTGAGGTTGAACCCAGGTAGGGAACTAGGTGCTCCACATTAAATGTTGAACTAACCCCCGTACCTGGAGGACGCTCAAGCACGTATGCATTAGGACCACTCCTTGCCAAAATTCTAAAAGGGTCAGCACCTCGGGGTTGGAGCTTTGTGGATCCTGATGGGAATCGTTCAGGCCTAATTCAGACCATCACTTGATCACCCACTTGATATTCTTTAGAACGCCTGAGTATCAGCAGATAATTTGTATTGATTGTTGCTTGAATTAGTCTTTTGTTTAATTTCGGCATGCAAGCTATGAATGTGTTGTGCAAATGCATCGGCAGATTCAAATACTCTATGGGATGCTGACATGGGGATCAAATCTATAGTTGTCCTAGGCTTATGACCATGTACAACCTCAAAGGGGCTCATGCCTATTGACCTATTAACAGAATTATTATATGCAAACTCAACTATGGGCAAAATGGTATCCCATGTCCTAGCATGATCACCGTTAAGACTGCGAAGGAGATTCCCCAAACTCCTATTGATACTCTCGGTTTGGCCATCCGTTTGAGGGTGATAGGCCGACGAAAATTGGAGCATGGTGTCCATCATGTGCCAAAGGGTCTTCCAAAAATAGCTAGTGAACTTGACATCTCTATCAGACACGATGGTTTTGGGCAACCCATGAAGATGCACGACCTCCGCGAAAAATAACTTAGCAATGTGGGAAGCATGGGAGGTCTTCGAACAAGGTATGAGGTGGGTCATTTTGAAAAATCGGTCCACTATAACAAAGATAGAATCGTGCTTCCTTGGAGTTTTGGGAAGTCCGAGCACGAAATCCATAGAAAGGTCTTGCCACGGTGTGTTTAGCACGGGTAACGTGGTGTACAAGCCAGTATTTTGCTTACTCTATTTTGACACTTGACAAGTACGACAATGTTTGACAATTCGGGCAACATCTCTCATTAGGTTAGGCCAAAAGAACCTATCATCTTCAAACGCAACAGTCTTATTACGCCCGAAATGTTCGGCTAACCCTCCGGCATGTAACTCCCAAATGAGGAAGTCACACAATGAAGTGCGAGGGATGCAAAGGTGGATTGCCTTTGAACAAGTACCATCCTGGATGGTGTACGCAGAGTGTGTGTTGGTCAGGTCACTAAGGAGAGCAGTGTACTCTACCCCAAAATATGGACACTCGGGGCACTCATCCTTTAATCTTTCGAACCCGACAACCTCGGTGGTCATAGTGTGCAACGTCGCCACCCGACGACTAAGCGCATTAGCAGCCTTGTGCTTCAATACGAAGGTGAACCCCTGGAGGTATTCAACCCATTTCGCGTGCCTCGGATTTAGCTTCTTCTGAGAGGCTAGGAAGCGTAAGGTAATGTTTCCAGTACCATAAGGAACGAACAACCACATAGAAGTCCTTATCATAGGTGGAGTATTTTTGCTTCGCCTCATTAAGCTTTTCACTAAAATAGGCCACTGGGTGACCCTCTTAACTAAACACTCCTATACCCACACCCGATGCGTCGCATGCGACTTCAAAGACTTTAAAAAAGTCTGGCAAGTACATGGCAGGTGCACTTCTCATCCTATGTTTAATCTCGACAAAGGCCTTCGTCGCAGCTTTGCCCCATTGGAAATCCCCCTTTTTCATGCAATCAGTGATTAGGGCCATGATGGTGCTAAAGGTTCTGATGAAGTGACGATAAAAAGTAGCCAAGCCATGGAAGTTGCGAGCATCGTGTATGTTTTTAGGCTCGGGCTGCCCCACAATAGCTTTAACCTTTTCGGGTCAGTGACTATTCCATCGGCCGAGATAATGAATCCCAAGAAGACACTGGAACGGTGCATGAAGGTGCACTTCTTGAAATTCACGAACAATTTCTCGCCCTTTAGGGTTTCGCAAACCAGCCTAAGGTGGTTCAAGTGTTGTTCCTTGTCATGACTATAAATCAAAATGTCATCGAAATACACAAGGAATTTGCCTACAAACGACCTCAACAGTTGGGTCATGAGCCTCATGAAAGTACTCGGGGCATTAGAAAGTCCAAATGGCATGACCGTCCACTCCTAAAGACCATCCTTGGTCTTAAAGGTGGTTTTCCACTCATCACCGGGGCGGATTCGGACTTGATGGTAGCCACTCTTGAGGTCTATCTTAGAAAATATAGTGGCATCAACCATCATATCTAGCATGTCTTTGAGCCTCGATATGGGAAACCGATACTTGACCGTAATTTTATTAATTGTCCAACTATTTACACACATTCGCCAACTTCCATCCTTTTTAGGTGTGAGAAGTGCGGGTACGGCACAAGGGTTCATGCTCTCTTGAATGAACCCCTTCTTAAGGAGATCATTAATTTGCCGGGTTAACTCGACATGTTCAACCGGATTCAACCTGTAGTGGGGCAAGTTCGGAAAGGTGGATCCGAGAACTTTGTTAATCGCCCGACTATCTACACACATTCGCCAACTTCCATCCTTTTTAGGTGTGAGAAGTGCGGGTACGACACAAAGGGCTCATGCTCTCTTGAATGAACCTCTTCTTAAGGAGATCATTAATTTGCCGCATTAACTCGGCATGCTCAACCGGATTCAACCTGTAGTAGGGCAAGTTCGGTAAGGTGGATCCGGGAACTAAGTCTATGACGTGTTGAATGTCATGCAGTGGAGGGAGTTCGTTTGGTAAGTCTTCGGGGAAGACATCCACAAATTCTTTTAAAATCAGCTCAACCTCCTTGGAGTGTTCGCCTATAGAGTCGAGAGCTTTCTTGACAGTGATGACAACGTAGACCACGTTCTCATTCTAAAGAAGCATTTTCAAATTCTATATTGATGGCTTTAGATATCTCGCCCTTATTTTCAACTTTGTTGGTCGATGGTGTTTTGGGAGGCAAAGGGTGTAAGGTGATCTTTTTGCCCTTAAGCATAAATGTGCATATGTTTGATCAACCAAAAAGAGTCACGTCCATGTCATAGAGCCACGGCCTTCCCAAAATGATATGGCCCACATCCATTGGCACCACATCACACCATAAGGTGTCCGACTAAGAACCCAACTGAATCGGTACATGACACCTTTTCGACACGGGAATGGATGAAGAGTCAACCCATGCAACTTTATAGGGTCTCGGGTGGGTTTCGAGTGTAAGCCCTAAGCGGCGTATGGTGTGAATTGACACTACATTGGTGCAACTACCACTATCCACAATAACCTTACGACTCTTTGCACCCAATCTGGCAAAGGTATGGAAGATGTTCTCCCTTCGCCAGTCATCCTTCTCATCTCGCTGAGGTTGTGCAAGAGCACACCTCACAACTAAAGCATGGCCACTATCGTCACCCTCCTCATCGTTGGGTATGGCGTCCGGCTCAAACACTTCTTCAACCACTAACTCACCATCATCCTCCTCTCTCTCAATGAAACCTAAAATGCATGAATAATGCTTTAATGAGGATTTGCCGAAATTAAATAAAGTAATTCGACCTTAATCGCAAAATTATCTCAATACCTTAGGGTTCTGAGAATCCTGATAGGCAATTCACGCGAGATCCGAATAGGGAGTCCGATGCGTGAGTCCTGTTAGCTTTACGATAAGATTCATGCCTAGAGATAGTACTCTAGTTTTTCCAGGCTTAGGCGTTCGTCGTTAATCCGATGTAAAGTTGCTAGTTCTCACTAGGGTTGTAAGATTGGGTAGATTCAAGGGCTCGGATGAAACTAGGGTTTTGAATGAATTAGGGTTTGGAATAGGAAAACAAAATAGATTAAGGTTTGTAAAGGGTAAACAGAGATAGGCAGACAGAAAAATAATCAGTGATAAAGAAGAAGATAAATAGATGGGAATCACTCCCTTGGCCTCACACCAAACCCATCACGGGGAAGAAGAAGAATCTCTCTCCATTCAAGCAAAAGTTCATTCAATATAATCAAAACTAATTAAATTATGTTTACAAGCCTCTTTAAATAGGCAACCAACTAATAACTCGAAATAAAAAGAGTCCTAAAATAATAAAAGAATAAAAAAAAAAGCAAATTTTCGCAGAAAATAGAAATTTCCGTCGTTGGGCGGAACTCTCCACGAACGTCCATCCTCCATGTCACGAACGCCCGTCGCCTATGGAGTCCAGAACCACGGACATCCGTGTGGTTACGAATGTCGGTCCTGCACAAAATAGTGTGGTCTTCAATCCACGGAGGTTCGTCCCGAACCTATGGACGTCCGTTATCTGATAACGGTTTGTCTCCTTTTGTCCCTTGAATCTGTAGTACTCGGGCTTCCTCTTCGTTTCTTACGACGCTTGTAGAACCTATGTGGTCCAAAACTAATATCCATGCATTTGGCGTCCCCGTCAATAATCAAGTGTGATGATTAGACTAGACCAACTAAGAAGACTTTGATTAACTTTCTTAGTATACAGTGACTTTGGACACGTTTGAATGACAATAAAGTAGCGATGCATTTATATGTTTCGTCGTTACACGTCGCTGAGAGGTAATACAAGCCCATGGGCTCGTGCTCATTTTATTATACGTGTACTACAAAAAAGGGAGGAAACACATTATTTAAAAAGCATCAAACGAGCATTTTGGGTCAACAAGATAATTATAACAGACAAAATGCATCGTTACTAACAATCAAGTGCATCATCAGAGACAAATCTGTAGATATGTCCAATCATACCAAGGATGCAGAATATTTATTTAACTTGATGGATAAGATGGTTATAGAAGTTGAGAGCAAGGCATGGCAAATAGTGACAAATGCCACAAGCTATAAAGCGACCGGTATGAAACTCATACAGAACCGTCGCCATATTTATTGGACTTCATGTGTTGCATATTGCATTGATTTCATTCTAGAGGACTTAGGAAAAGAGGAAAAGGCGAAAGTAGTCATTACAAAATGCAGGATGGTGGAGGTACGTTAGGATTGGAGTGTGTCAATAATGGCTTTGGTGCTAAGGGCTGGCGATTGGCTTTGCGAGTCTTGCCGAAACCTTAATTTCCGGGGCCGGTTTGTGTCACCGTTTGGGTGTGACGCTTCCAGAGACACAGGTATGGTCGTCAAATTGGCCGACGAATCGTGTCTCTGGAGGAATAACCAGCACCAAATGGTGTTGAATGAATGTCAGGCCAGAGACATCAAATGGTTGGTCTATCCCTGGTAGGAGTTTCAAACGAGTTTCGAGCTTGTTATACGAAAGCGGGAGCAACCACCGGCCAGGGGCATCGTTTGCCGAGGTGGTGGGGAACTACGGTGTGAATCAGAGTGTAGCGAAGATCCATGAGGATACCCCCAGCCTGGTCCCTGACCTACCGTCGACGTGGGGCGTGCCGATGACAGGCTGGAGTTTATTTCTCCTCAGTTCGGGGCCCTGGTAAAGAATCTTCCGCAGTTTTGGGTGGTTTTATACAGCGTTAAAGATACACTATCTCTATATAATTTACATAAATGGTTCCAGAGGGCATGGATGTACACAGAAAGACCAGCTTTATCTACAAAATTCCTGCTAAGGTTCCAGATGGAGGAGGGTGCTCCAGAGCTTTGCCACAAAAAATCCTTCTGGATTGATGGAGCCCCAGTGGAATGCGGCCCCTGGGAACCTTCTATTGGTGACCGTCAGCTATAGTGGTGGGAGGGAGGGGTCTGGATTCGTCTAGTAGGCTTGCCAATCCATGCTTGGACCACTGAGGTCCTTAAGGGCATCGGGGACCGGTGCGGTCGCTTCATCCTCGCTGATCGAAGCTCCGTTAACCTCTGGGATACCAGTGCGGCCCGTATCCTCGTCGCAGTGGAATCCTGACAGCACAGGGTGTGAGAGCTGAGCCTCAGAGGCCAAAAATTCCAAATCTTCATAATGGCACTTGTGGAGAGGGTGCTCGTGCCACAGGAGCCGAGAGATGAGGCCGTGAGGGCCCGGAACGCCCAGATAGACGTATTCTGTGGTACTACAGAAGAAGTCGCGCCGGTGATCTAACCAGTGGGGGACGGGATAGATAGACCCGGGAGGGATGTATTGAGGGGCCCGGAGAGGGGCTCGTCCTCGAATTCGGCGTGTCGCAATATATATCGGCGGTCAGCCGCGACGATGGGGAGTTTTGATGCCCCGGGATCTGCTCGCACCACTCATTCTACAAAGGAGGAACTAGAAGAGGGGGAGCTGGTCGGTGAGTGTCAGGATCTTCGAGGCGTTCCCAGGACCTTGAAGATTGCCAATAGCGAGGACCACGATTTCTACGGATCTATCACCGTCGTTGTTTCCAACGGCCAAGATCGTGACGTACACCTGTCTAGGGAAAGGGCACCTGCAAGCGAAGGAGGTAGGTGAGATGTTGGAGTTGCTAACAATGAGGGTCGACGTCTGTAGTTGTACCTGGGATCCGATGGTGACAGAAGCTCAAGGATGCTTTTTAAGGAAGAAGCTCGCAGGTAATAAAAAAAGCCTTAGGGTTTTCCAGCACATAAGGAGAGTTTATATGGGGACCCCGGGGCTCGAGATCCGCTGGGATTGCGACATGTCATCAGCCATCGGAAGACTCGGGAAGCCCTTCGACAAGTAGGGGCAGTGTTGACTTTGGCCATACCATAAGGGGAGGGGACAGGTCTGACACTATGGTAGCACGTGATCGGCATTTTATCGGTGGAAACATACTATCTCAACACGTGGAGGACATGTGTCATCTGCAGACCAGGTGGAGGGCAGCTGAAAGGTACTTACTCGTGGGTCCTTAATCTTTCTGACCCATGGGGCTAAAGTATGCTTTCGGGTCTGGGGCCCATCGTGAAGACGGTCTAAGGCTCTCGTGGGCTGGAGCTGTTGGATCTGATACCATGGACTCTTGGCAAAGTGGGAGGAATGAGTTTGGCTAAGGAAATGGGGGGGATGACTCGGAGAGGTGAGGACGTGTTGCGACTCGGGCCAACCTTTACTTTGATGTCGCCTGATCTGGGGATTGGGGATATTCCTATGGTATTGGGCAACTCGTCGGAACAGATCAACGATTTCACTCGTGGTAACGAAGCCGAGTCTTCTCTATCTGGGCCGGAAAGGATGGCAGAGGTTCCAATCATGCACAACCCGAGGGAGTGTGGATCACTGAGTTGGGGTGATGTACCGGAGCCCACTAGTAAGGACAACCTGCTAGTGGCCAGGGGCGATGGGATTGACGGTGAGATGGGTCTAATAGTCGACATCGATAGCCTGATTCGTGTTGGGCGGGATCTCGGAATGTCTTTCAAGGGATCTGATGATGATCTCCGGGATGTGTTTCGGTTCATTTTGGCTACTCGTCAAGTGACAGAGGAAGCGTCGAGAGGGGGGGGGGATGTCAGATGGGAAGGGAGAGAAGGGGAGCTTAATCCTCAACCTCGGAATCGGGCGGGACATCTGAGCGCGGTTCATGAAGATGCTATCTTGGAATGTGAGGGGTATCTGTGATGGAAGTAAACGGGTCGGTGTTAAGCGGGTGATCGTTAAGCTCAATTCGGTTGTTATTAATTTGCAGGAGACTAAGTGGGGCAACTGTGATAAGAGGAAGGTGGCATCGTTGCTTGGACGAAAGCACTAGGAGTGGTTGGGTGTCAATTCTGAGGGTGCATCAGGGGGCATCCTGGTGGCCTGGGACTCACAGCTTTTTGACAAACTGGATGAAGAAGTGGGGCTATTTCGGCTGCAGTGGTACTTCGTAACAAAGATTCAGGGAAAGAGTGGATGTTTGCTGGCATCTATGGTATGTTTGCTGACTGAGACCGACCCGCGAGAGCAACCGGCATGCTCTTGCGGGTAGATGGGACCTCCCTTTTTGCCTGGGGAGGGGAGGACTTTAATGCCATAAGATGGGGTTTTGAGAAACAGGGTGGGCCGCCAGACGCTACAGTGATGCGAGATTTTAACTCTTTCTTTTTTGACTGGGGATTGATGGATGTTCCGCTAACGGGCTCGCGGTTCACGTGATCGAACCTTCAGGCGTCCCCCTCTTTGAGTAGGCTGGACAGATTCATTTACACTGTGGAATGGCTGGGGTTTTTCCCGGGTGCTAGATTAGAGTGTCCGGCAAGGGCTGTCTCTGACCACCGGTCACTTGCTCTTACATGCAAGTCACGCAGGAGAGGTCCGACCCCGTTCCGTTTCGAAAACATGTGGCTGATGGATGGGAATTTTCAGGCGAGGGTACCGGAGTGGTGGAGCGAACCGACACCTTCTAGGACGGCTGCTTACCGTTTCATCTCCAAACTTCAGCGGGTTAAAGAAAAAACCAAGTTGTGGAACAAGGACATGTATGGTTTGGTTCAGGTTAAGAAGGAGGCTATGCTATTACGACTGAATGATCTGGAAAATTTGGAAGAGACGAGAAACCTTACGACGGAAGAGCGGGAAGAATGCTACCTTAAAAAAATGGAGTTCAACAATGTATGCTTGGCTGAAGAGGTGAGCTGGAAGCAAAAAGCCAAGGTAAGATGGCTCATGGAGGGGGATGCAAACACCAAGTATTTCCATGCGATCGCGAATGCCCGTAACAAGGCGAGCTATCTAGACAATATTATAGTAGATGGGGTGACATACACCGAGGAGGAGCAGGTTCAGGAGCACATAGTGGGGTTCTATAAAAAGATGTACACGGATGAGGGATTGTCACGGCTAGAACTGGACAGGATCACTTTCCAATCTATCGCAGCCAAAGACCGACAGAGTATGGAACAGCCTTTCAACGAGGAAGAGGTGTGGCAGGTTATCAGGTATGGGGCTAAGAACAAAGCACCGGGGCTTGATGGGTTCACTATGGAATTCTTCAGGTTTTTCTGGTCGACTATAATGGTGGACCTGATGGGGGTCATGCATGAGTTCCATGCTTCCGAGTTTATAGGGCGTAATCTTAATTCTACTTTCATCACCCTCATCCTCAAGAAGAAAGGGGTTGATGATATTGCTGATTTTCGGCCTATATGCCTCACTAATTGCCTCTACAAGATTATATCCAAGGTTCTGGCTAATAGACTCAAGCCGGTTATGAGCACGATCATTTCGGACAACCAAGGTGCTTTTGTGAGGGGCCGGCAGCTAGTGGACCTGGTTGCGATGGTGCATGAGACAATCCATTCAGCTCATCAAGATCGCAGACCAGCAGCCCTTTGGAAGGTTGATATGGAGAAAGCGTACGATCGGGTTAGCTGGGACTGCCTTGACTATATGCTCCGCAGGCTGGGTTTTGGGTTGACATGGAGGAGATGAATGCATGGCTGCTTTTCTTCGGCATGGTTTTCGGTCCTGATCAATGGCACTCAAGCTGGATACTTCAAAAGCTCCAGAGGTATCCGTCAAGGGGATCCGCTCTCCCCTTTCCTCTTCAATATGGTGGGAGAACCGTTATCGGGGCTGATTGTGCGGGCTAGACAATCTAACCTCATAACTGGTGTTAGGGTGGGATCTCAGGGCAGATACATCTCGCACCTCTAGTTTGCGGATGACACCTTAATTTTTGGGCAAGCCAATGTTCAGGAATTTAGGTCTTTGACTGATGTTCTCTCCATTTATGAGGCGGTTTCGGGCCAACGCATCAATTTGTCCAAGACGGCGATCTCGGGTATTGGCACTGATGATTCTTTGTTAACTGAGTTGGCACAGACTATGAATTGTGTATGCGATAAACTCCCAATTTTGTACCTAGGTCTGCCCTTGGGCCTTCGACAACCCACAACTAGAGAGTGGGGGCCGGTAGTACAGAGGTTCGAACAAAGGTTGTCAACATGGAAAGGGAAAATGCTCAGCAATGGAGGGCATCTTGTGATGCTTAAATCGGTCTTATCGTCACTGCCCATCTTCTACATGTCAATGTTCAAATGTCCGATGGGAGTTATCAAGCGGCTGGAGCAAATTCAATGATGCTTTCTATGGGAGGGTTCTGGCATGTCCAAACGGTACCACCTAGTTAATTGGGACACTGTTCAGCTGCCAGTCGGTTGTAGGGGCCTAGGTATTCGAAGTTTGAGGTGGACCAAGATGGCGCTGCTAGGAAGGTGGTTTTGGCGAGCAGGGAGGGTAGAGCAATGGGATAGCCTTTGGCGTGTCGTGTTGTGCGAAAAATATGGCAACTCTGTGGTCAATTGGGGCATTAGTATCACGGTTCATAGGGGTACTTCGGCTTGGTGGAAAAGTATGTGCAGCACGTGGGAGTCGTTCACTAGAGGAGTGCGGTTCAGTTGGGGCTGTGGTACACGGATACGTTTCTGGGAGGATGCATGGGTGGACTGTGATCCACTCAAGTCATCTTTTCCGGATATCTATGCTATATCCAAATCCTCATGGCATGATTGAGGAGTTTGTTTCCAAGACTAAGGGGGGTAGACTGTGGGATGTTATCACCAGAAGACTCCTGAGGGACGAGGAGGCGGCATTGTTCTCAAACCTGATGCAAAAGATCTATGACTCTCAACGCCACCCGCTTGGGCAAGACCGGCTTATATGGACTCTGAGTAGAGATGATTTGTTCAGTGTCAAATCCTACCATAGGATGTTGTCGTGTCACCCCTTGGTCAGGTTTAGCGGCGCCAGGTTGTGGAAGGAAGCCATTCCTGCTAAAATTAAGTTCTTTATGTGGACCTTGCTCTAAGACAAAATACTAACAATAGATCAACTTATTCGAAGGGGGATGGAGCTCCTGAATTGTTGCGTTGTGTGTAACGATGGGGAGGAGACTGCAGCTCATCTCTTGCTCCACTGCAGGGTGGCCCATGAGATTTGGAGTGTTGTCATTAACTCATTTGGAATGTGTTAGGTAGCCAAATTCGTGATTACTGGAGGGTTGCCCCCTTCGCTAGTTTTTGGAGTGTATGGAGCGAGAGGAATAGGCAAATTTTTTAGAATAAAAACCGTCTGGTGGGGATGATCATGAAGTCGATCCGTGATTTGGTGTGGCTGTGGGTAGCTAGAGGAGGGGTTGGGCCTGATGGAGATTCTTTCTTGTGGGACCCGAGCTAAGTAAGTAGGTAGGGGCTGGGAGTTTTTTTGGTCCTGTTGTACCTTTTCTATTTTCTGGTCGTGTCGGTTGTATTGGTCTTTTCAGCGCCTTGCTGCTAGTCAATATACTTCTCTTATCGATCAAAAAATAAAAGTGCAGGATGGTCACCACGTTCATCTATAACAATGACAAATAGATGAAGTTCATAATGACATTTGCTAATAATTTCAAGCTCCTAAGGTCTGCCATAACACGATTTGCTACTCAATTAATATAAATTTGAAGATATTGGTGTCATCTCAAGAGTGGGTGGCCAACGATGCAGGTCTTCCCAAGACAAGAAGACCTTCATGCATTTAGATATCAAACATTACCTACAACAATGCGTTTTAGGTAGATATTGATCATTGGTGGATATTATTTAGCAACTCGTACAAGTGTTAAGATTGGTTGATAGTGATGAGAAATCTACTATGGGCTATGTATATGAGTCAATGGACAAGGCCAAGTTAGTCATATACAAGAGATGCCCCGATGGATATAAGCAATATTGAAATGTCATTACCAAGAGGTTGGAGTTCACTGACTAAAGCCAATCCATAAGAGATGTAAGTGACTGACAATTGTTTTATTATTTATCTTTCAATGTTTAATACATATCAATAAACTCTTTTATGGATTAATAAGCAGATTGACATGTTCAGGAAGAAACTCGGCTCATAAACCCAATCACAAATTTATCATGATAAATCAAGTACATTTTGTTTATGTGGTACGTATAGGATTTCAATTAAGTGTTGTTAAAATAATAGTGAACTAATGACTGAAATTTATTGCAGCGGATTGATGGATGCACTATGATAAGGATGGGCCAATCTTGAGAAGAATTGCAATGCGGGTTATGCTCCAAACATGTTCTTGATCTAATTGTGAGAGAAACTGGAGTACATTCTCTCTCGTCACACAAAGACAAAGAATAAGCTAACTATGGGACGACTAGAGAAATTAGTCTATTACTACTACAACATGCAGTTAAGGGTAAAAAATATTAAACTAATTTCAATATTTATTTGTAATTGACATGCTTATTAGTTTCTCATATATTTGCCTTACAGATAATGAATACTTGAATCCAATCGAGTTTGACCACATATTTGCAGAAGATGTCCCTTTAAATGAATGGATTGAAGAGAGAGAAGCTTAGAGTTAGATAGTGAGACCACTGAATGGTTGGACCGAGCCGAAAGATTAGTTGAGGAGCAAGCTTCTTAACCTTGTAGGAAGAAGAGACTTCAATGCAAATCGGTGTCGTCTCCTTAACAAAATCCACTTCCCAATGATGATGATGATAATGATGTTGATTATGTTGTTGGTTGCAATGGTGATGGTGGAGGTGATGAGACCTATACCAATGGCGAGGGTATGATTGGTGGGAATGCGACGAGTCCCTACTATAATCAAAGTTCTAGAGGTGTTGCTCACTAGAGTGATGATGATATGACGTTGTATAACACTCCCAACATTTAGAGGTGGATGGATTGAAGGAAGAGGAACTTCAAAATCATATCAATCCCATTTGGATGAAATGGTTCATACCAATAGTAGCTTAAGAGGATTTGGCTTTTACATTACCGAAGATTCTTACGTCATCAACCCAATCTCCCAACCAAGCTACCCCAAGAATGAAGGCACCGTGTGGAGGAAATGGGGAGTCTTTGGCGTAATGTGTTGATTGAAAAGTACGGACAATCCAACTGGGGCATCAATACCTTGGTCAATAGAGACACTTTCGCCTGATGGAAAAATACTTGTGGCACTTGGCCTCTTTACTCTAAGGGGCTTCTTTTCAGCTGGGGTTGTGGGACCCGGATTCAGTTCTGGGAGAACAGCTGGGTTGAGGGGGGGCCTCTCAAATTGACATTCTCAAATATCTACTCCTTATCCTTGAACCCTAGAGGGTTGATCGACGATTTTGTCTCAAAAACTAGCGAAGGTAAACTGTTGGAGGTTAATTCTCGTAGATATCTAAGAGGCGATGAGGAGGAAGCTTTTTCGAACCTATTACACTCTCTATGAGATGCACTGAAACCCCCACAATCAGGACCGGCGGGTGTGGGCCCCTAGCAAAAATGGCATCTTCAGTGTGACGGGGACGCCGACATCGTAGACATCGGATATGAACCTTTTCGCGTGTACCGACGGCGGAAGAAGCGGAATGGACATCAGAACTAGGCGTAAAGAGACGAAATTTGGCAAATTGGAAAATACTGCAAATTTCGATCGATCGAAGTCAAATTTTGATCGATCGAACTTCGTAGGGAAAATATTAGTTCTGAAGTATATAATTCGATCAATCGAATTATATACTCGATCGATCGAGTTTCAAATTCGATCGATCGAATTCCAGTGGCAAATTATGGAGTTCACAATCGGAAGCCGATGGATTTGGAGAACTCCGGGACGCCGGAGCTGTCTTGTGGTTGCTCGGAAAGCGACCCTCCGGTGGATCTTAGCCCATTGATTCTTGCTACGGATGAGATCTTTCCGTACGCCGACAACGTTAGCCTGCAGGAGACAAGACTGGGGGTTGGTGAACCGACGTGGAGGCCGACAGAGAAAATCGGATGCAGAAGAGATACCTGGGGCCCGATGGGGATGGAGGCTGCGATTTCCCTTTTGAGGGAGGAAAATAAAGGACGACAGCAAAAGGGTAGGGTTTACTTACGAAGAAGAAGGGGTCTTCTGAAAGGTAGTGGTTCGGGAGTTTCTCGATGGTCGACAGCTGGAAGGCCTTAGGAGCCGAGATTGCTTGGGATGTTGACACGTGCTCAGCTGGTGACTGCGATTACTTACCTAATCAAAGGCTTTGATGGAGAGGAGTATAAAAGTCTTAAATATCTTGTTGGGGAGAGGGGGATTAGCTGGCGGACACATGGAGGGCCTCTTAACTGTGGTGACTCAGCTGGCGTGAAAAGGGTTTTGAACATTATATGGGCTAGAGATGACGGCCCGATGGTTCTTATTGGTGAGTCGATCCCGGATTCCTTTATTCCCTGGGCCCAAATCCAACCTGGGCCATTCAGTTGGAGTAGGGGGTTACTTAACCCTAGGGGCTCAACATATGACCCGTGGACCCGGCAAGCAAGATATACTCTCATTGAGGTTACTAATATACAGAGAGGGAGTAGGACTGCGGTTCAAGTTCTTCAGGAGGATTCTGCGCCTTTACCACAGAGAGCTCATCTGGAGGTAGCGGCCGAGGATTCCGGGGGATCAGATGATGGGGTTGCCTACCAGGAGAAAACACTTGAGATCGACAGATTGATCAAGGTGGGACACAGTCTCGAGATGTCGTTCAAAGGTTTCAAGGAATTCACGGAGGTCTTTAAATCTATCCAAGAGCAGAAGCATCGCTTGACGGGTTCACACACCTCCTTGGCCTTGGGGGATGAAGGATGGGAGGGGTAGTGAGGGAGATTGATTTCTAGTATCAGTGTACGGGCAGGCTTTGAATTGTTAGATTGATGAAGATGATCTCTTGGAATGTGAGGGGGATTTCCGACGGTACTAAAAGGGCTGGGGTCAAACGAGTCTTAGCGACTGTAAAGCCGGTTCTCATTACGCTGCAAGAAACTAAATGGGGTAATTGTGCCAGGGAATAGGTTGGGCCCATCATCAATGGTAGATACTGGGACTGGGTGGGTGTTGACTCCATTGGGGCATCGGGTGGCATACTGGTGGCTTGGCAATCGGCTCTTTTCGAGAAAATAGACAAAGAATTGGGTGACTTCTCAGCCTTGGTGGTTTTACGGAACAAAGACAATGGCCTATGCTGGGTGTTCTCGGGTATTTATGGACCATCGACGGACGGGTAACGGAGTGATTTCTGGTTCGAGCTGGCGGCAATCATGGTGAGGTGGGATCTACCGATATGTTTGGGGGTGATTTTAATGCCATTAGGTGGGAGCATGAGAAAAGGGGTGGGCCTCCAGACATAGCTGTCATGAGAGATTTCAATTCCTGGATTGCGGACTGGGATCTCATGGATATCCCGTTATCTGGCCCTAGATTTACGTGGTCTAATTTACAGGATAATCCGTCTTTGAGCAGGCTCGATCGCTTCCTTTGCAGCACGGAGCGGATGGAGATTTTCCCGGCAGCCAGGGTCGGATGTCTAGCAAGAGCGGTCTCCAACCATCTCGACCGAAGTTGCTCACGTGCGAAGCTAGAGGGAAAGGTCTGTCCCCCTTTAGATTCAAAAATATGTGGTTACTTGATGGCGTCTGAGAATCTTGCGGTTTGGTGGAGCGAATATAGAGCTGATGCAATGGCCTCTGATTCATTTCCAAGCTTCAATGGATTAAGAAACGTACTATCATGTGGAATAGGGAGACGTTTGGGCTGATACACTTTAATAAAGAGACGATCCTCGTGAGGATTTTCGAGATCGATACTCTTGAGGAAAGCAGGGTTTTATTGGAAGCCGAACGTGAAGAACGGTCCCAAAAAAAAGCTGAATTTAAGGACCTTTGTCGGGCTGAAGAGGTATCGTGGAAACAAAAGGCAAAAGTGAAGTGGGTAAAGGAGGGAGACCTCAGTACCAAATTCATCCATGCAATTGCAAATGCTCGGAATAAGAACAACTACTTGGGCAGTGTGGGAGTTGAGGGAGTCATGTATGAGGGGACCGATCAGATACGGGATAAGGTGGTGGAATTCTACACTAAACTATACACGGACGACAACTTCGTGCGCCCAACATTGGATGGGTTGCCTTTCCAAGCCATCTCCAATACGGACGGTGTCCTGCTCGAGTCACCTTTTCAAGAAGAGGAAGTCTGGAGAGCCATAAAAAATGGGGGCAAGAATAAGTCGCCGAGACCCGACGGTTTCACAATGGAATTTTATAAGATTTTCTGGGAGGTCATTAAAATGGAATTAATGGAGGTGATCCATGAGTTTCATTCTACTGGGTTCATTGGTCGCAGACTTAATTCGACCTTCATTACAACTATACCGAACAAAGAGGGAGCGTAAGACATAGCGGACTTTCGCCCGATTTGTTTAATTAATTGTCTTTACAAGATAATTGCTAAGGTACTCGCTAATCGCCTTAGACCTGTAATGGGAGAAATTATATCGGCCAATCAAGGGGCTTTTATCCAGGGGAGGCAACTTGTTGATCAAGTGGCGGTGGCATCTGAAGTACTTCACTCTGCCCATCTTAATCGTACTCCGGCTGTCCTTTGGAAGGTCGACATGGAAAAGGCCTAAGATCGGGTGAGTTGGAACGGATTGGATTATATGCTCAGCAGGTTGGGTTTTGGGACAAAATGGAGGAGTTGGATGCAGGGCTGTTACGCCACTCCGTGGTTCTCGGTGCTGATTAATGGCACACCGGCAGGATATTTCAAGAGTACGCAAGGCATCCGACAAGGAGACCCCCTCTTCCCTTTTCTTTTCATCATGTTGGGAGAAGCGCTCACAGGTCTCATTGAAAAAGCGAGACAGCAGAACTTGACATCTGGGATCAGCGTTGGGAGCCATGGTAGATCCATCTCCATTCTGCAGTATGCCGATGACACAATCCTTTTCGCTAAGGATGACATGGCCGAGCTCAAAGCTCTTGCTGATACACTTTCGGTGTATGAGGCTGTGAGCGGACAGCAGGTCAACCTTCAAAAATCAAAGATCACTGGCATTGGTATTGACAGTTCACGGGTGCAAGAAATTGGGGAGATGGTGGAATGCCAAAGCGAAGACCTACCTATCAGATATTTAGGTCTACTTCTCGGCCTGCAACAGCCCTCGGGGAGAGCTTGGGAACCGGTTATCCAGCGTTTTGAGCAGCAGCTCGCCACGTGGAAAGAAAAATTGTTGAGCAGTGGGGGACGGCTTACCTTGTTGAAATCTGTCCTTAGCAGCCTGCCGATGTTCTATCTATCCATGTTTAAATGTCCGGTCGGAGTTATCAACCGAATAGAACAGATTCAACACAATTTCCTGTGGGAAGGGGTTGGCTTCGGGAGAAAATATCATCTCATTAATTGGGATACGTGCCAAATGCCAAGGATTTGTGGTGGGCTGGGGATTCGTCAACTTAAGCACAATAACATTGCTCTTCTCGGCAAATGGTTATGGACAGCAGGGAATGAGGAGTCGGAAAGTCTTTGGCGTAAGGTGCTTGCGGAAAAATATGGTACCTCTACCTTTAACTGGGGTATTAACATGCACATCAGTAGAAGAACCTCGTCATGGTGGAAGATGATTTGCGGCACGGCGGCTAAATATGCCAAGGGGATTCGATACAGCTGGGGTTGTGGGACGCGTATTCACTTCTGGGAGGACAGTTGGGCTGAGGGGGGATCTCTCAAATCGATGTTTCCCACTATCTTTGCCTTATCGTTGAATCCTAGGGGGAGGATTGATGAATTTATATGCAATATGGGGGGAGGAAGAATGTGGGATGTTCCCCTAGGCAGAAACCTTCGAGCTGGCGAAGAGGAAGATTTCTCCAAACTCCTGTTACTGCTCTATGAGATGCAGCCAAACACCTAAAACCAGGATTGTCGGCTGTAATACCTTGACAAGAACGGCAACTTCTCAGTCAAACCGTACTATCAGCTGCTGTCCCGCCGACCGCTCATCAGATTTCAAGGGGTATCGCTTTGGAAAGTTCCCATACCGCTCAAAATTAAGTTCTTCGCGTGGACAGTGTTTAAAGAAAAAATACTAACACGTGACCAGCTGATTCTGAGAGGGTTAGATGTTTCTGCACAATGTGCCCTGTGTCCTCACGGGGACGAATCTATCTCTCATCTGTTCCTGCACTGCGCGGTGGCTCAGCAGATCTGGAGTATAGTACTGAGGTCCTTTAACTTGAGCTGGGTTCTCCCAACTAACGCTTATCAACACTTCTTAGTGTGGGAGGCTGGTATACTGGATGAATAGGATGGGAAGAGGTGGAGGGGGATTTTTTTCACAATCATTTGGTGCCTTTGGTGTGAAAGGAATAGGAGAATTTTCAAACCCAATTTGAAGCCGGTGGGAGTTATTTTCAAGGACATGGTAGACCTGGTGGGACTTTGGTTCCCATCGGTCGGGAAACAGGCCGGGACTGAGTTAGGGCCCTAGGACCCGGGGTAGGACGTGTGTTGGGGATCAGCCATGTTTTTGCAGCTGGTTACTTTTACTTTGTTTTATGTTGTTTTTGCTCTTCTTTTTTGTTTTTGCTTAGATTGCGTATGCATTAAGCTTTCAGCAGCTTGCTGGTTTTTAATATATTTTCATTTACGGATCAAAAAAAAAAATTATGGATATATGTTTTTTCGATCGATCGAGTTTCACTTTCGATCGATCGAAATCGCGCAGTTTATATCTTAGGTTTTTTTCTAATTTCGAACTTAACTTTTAGGGGCATACTTGTCTTTTATTAATATTTGTTTTTAGGGTTTTCTTTTATTGTAAGACCTCCTATATAAGGTCCTTAAGATAAACAATGTAATTAGCTGATGATTAATGAAAAGAGTTTTTGCTTGTGTACTTGAGATGAGCCTCCACGAGGAGTGAATCTTCTTCCCGAGAAGGGTTTGGTGTGAAGCCAAGGGTGTGAAGCCCACAATCTATCCTTTTATGTTTATCCTTTTAATCTATCGTCCCTACTTTAATTCAAACAACCCAAATCCGTCATCTCCCATCCAAATACCCGACTCCCAAAACCCTAGCTTTCCCCTACACCATTGATTCGACTCGATCCCGTAAACCATAGAAGGACCAGAGATTCCACCATTGAATTGTGAGCACCCTGATCTGGAAAGACCTAGAATTCTATCTCTAGGACTGATCCACATCGCTACACTAACGGATCTAGCGCAAAGGTTGAACCCTACTCGAACCAAACATGATCTTTCACACGGAGGACTACGAACGCCTAAGGTATTCGTTATATTTTCAGATTTATTGTTTAATTTAATTTAATTTAATTTCGGCAAGCAATTAATCATCGCATTCACATAGTTTAGGTTTTGTCCTACGTCAGTTTTGGTATCAGAGCCTAGGTTCTAGGTTATGGCATACTGTGTGATATTGAATTCATTGCACTTTAATTTTCTTTGCATATTATTTCTGTTCCGGCCAAAGTGTGCACATCACGTGTTTGTCAAAAGTCCCCCTTCATTGTTAGTTTGCATTCCATTCTAGAACCCGTCATTAGTGAACCGTATCACCATGGACATGAGTGGGATTACCGAGGCTCTTAATGGCATGAGGGCTGATCTAAAGTCGATCAATGATCGAATGGCTGCCATGGAGACAGCCCAAAGGACTCTTGAAACATCCAATAAGAGGTTGTTAGACTGAGTCAATCGGTTAGATGAGGGTGATGAGTACCTCGAACCACCCCGCGAGCGTAATGGTCCCCGTTTCGAACGAAATGGCTACCAACATAATCGGAATCGGAACCATAGGTAAGATCATCATGGAGATGACTACGACCCGGAAGGGAGACTCCTCAAAAATGTCCGAGGTGAGTTCCCAACTTTCGATGGAAGATTAGACCCTCAAGTCTTCCTCGATTGGTTATCCGATTTGGACCAGCACTTTGAGTGGTTTGGCATAAGCGATTGAAGATGTGTTAGACTTGCTCAAATGAAGCTTATAGGCCAAGCCCGACTCTTTTGGGTCAACGTTGAACGCATCAGAACGAATGCAGGTTATACTCCCATTACCCGTTGGGAGGACATGAAGGAACGACTTACAGAGAAATACGTTCCTTCCTCATACTACCATCGTCTCCTCGATCAATGGCAGAATCTATGCCAAGGTAGTATGCTCGTATCGGACTACATTGGCAAATTTGAAGAATTCATGATGAGAGCCAAAGTGTCCTAAGACCCTCAAGTCACTCTATCCAGATTTCGCTCCGGATTGAGACTGACCTGCAGAAAGAGTTAGACTTCCACCCTGTTGAGACTCTCGCCGATTGTTACACTGTTGTTCAAGACCTTGAACTATATTTGAAAATGACGGTGACTAGGCGATCTGATTTTCAACCCGGTCAACTCCGTACCGGCGAAGTGAGATCTAGTGCTGGAAACCGCCTATCAAACCCACACAACCCACATCTACCAATGTGAGGTTTGACAAAGGTAAGGGTGTAGCCGGAGAATCCTCGAAGAGTGGGTCTCATGTCAAGTGTTATAAATGTCAAGGCTTGGGACACTTTGCCGCCCAATGCCCTACGAGAGACCCACAAAGGAATCTCTTCATCGACGGAGCAGGAGAAGAAAGTGAAAGAGTTTATGAGGAAGAGGTCTTTGAGCCAAATGTCACACCTAGTGACGAGGAAGGTGATGACATGGGTCGTGCTCTAGTCGTGAGGTGTGCCTTTGCACAACCTCAACGGGATGAAAAGGAGGATTGGCGAAGGGAGAACATTTTTCACACCTTCGCCACATGTGGGACAAAGAGTTGTAAGGTAATCGTGGATAGCGGAAGCTGCACCAAGGTGGTGTCAGAACATATCGTCACCCGCTTAGGACTTACACCTGAAGCCCACCCGAGACCTTACAAAGTCGCATGGGTTGACTCCTCATTTATTCCCGTATCTCAGAGGTGTCGTGTACCCATACAGTTGGGTTCATACTCAGATACCTTATGGTGCGATGTGGTGCCGATGGATGTGGGCCACATTATCTTAGGGAGGCCATGGCTCTATGATTTGAACGTGACCATTTTTGGTGAGAAGAAGGGAGGCCATCAACATTGAGAGCCCTTCAGAGTTCGAGAGGGGAACGTTAGATGAGAGCGTCGTGTATGTCGTCGTCACTGTTGAAAGTACTTCTGAGTCAGTCTGTGAGTACCCCAAGGAGGTAGAGCCCATCTTGAATGAATTTGCAGATGTCTTCCCAAAGACTTACCTAATGAGCTCCCACCCATGCGTGACATTCAACACGCAATCGACTTGGTTCCCGGATCTACATTACCGAACCTGCCCCACTATTGGTTGAATCCGGTTGACTCGGTAAGTCAGTGAGCTCCTTCAGAAGGGTTCATATAAGAGAGTCTGAGCCCGTGTGCTGTACCAGCATTACACACGCCTAAGAAAGATGGTACATGGCGCATGTGTGTGGATAGTCGTGCAATTAATAAGATCACTGTTAAATATCGGTTTCCCATACGGCGGCTTGATGACATGCTTGACATGATGGTTAGAGCCACTATCTTTTCCAAGATAGACCTTAAAAGTGGCTACCATCAGGTGCGTATTCGCACTGGCGATGAACGAAAACCCGCCTTCAAGACCAAAGACGGTCTTTATGAGTGGATGGTCATGGGTTTTGGGCTTTCCAATACCCCGAGTACATTTATGAGGCTTATGACCCAAGTGTTGAGGTCATTCCTTGGCAAATTCCTTGTCGTATATTTTGATGACATCCTAATTTACAGCCCAGACAAGGAACAACACATTATCCACCTACGGTTGGTTTGCGAAACCTTGAGGGGAGAAAGGTTATACGCGAATCTCAAGAAGTGCACCTTCATGCAACAATCCGTTGTATTCTTGGGATTCATTGTCTCAATAGACGGGATGGTTGCGGACCCTGCGAAGGTTAAAGTCATTGTGGAGTGGCCTGAACCTCGAAATATTCATAAAGTTCGTAGCTTCCCTGGTTTGGTCACGTTTTATCATCGTTTCATCCGAAACTTTAGCACCATCATGGCTCTCATTACCGATTGCATGAGAAAAGGGGAGTTCCTGTGGAGCAAAGCCACGACGAGGGGCTTTGGCGAGATAAAAGAGAAAATGGTCACTGCACCCGTCATGCGCCTACCCGACTTTTCTAAAGTCTTTGAAGTGGCATACGACGCATCAGGTGTAGGCATAGGCGGAGTGCTGAGCCAAGAGGGCCACCCTGTGGCCTATTTTAGTGAGAAGTTCAATGAGGCAGAGCAGAAATATTTCACCTATGACAAGAATTTTATGCGGTCGTACGATATCTGTGGTATTGGAAACATTACTTGAGACCGCAGGAATTTGTGTTGTTTTCAAACCACGAAGCCTTACGTTTCCTTACTTTCCAGAAAAAGTTAAACCCGAAGCACACGAAGTGGGTCGAGTACCTTCAAGGGTTCACATTCGTATTGAAGCATAAGGCCGGTGCCGAGAACAAGGCACTTGATGCGCTTAGTCGTCGAGTGGCGACTTTGCAATCTATGAGCACCGAAGTCATCAGATTTGAGCAGTTGAAACAAGATTATCCTGATTGCCCATATTTCGAGGCAGAATAGACTATTTTCCTTGAAAATTCGAACAACATTAACTCTGAATATACCCTGCTGGATGGGTATTTGTTCAAAGGAAATTGTTTGTGTATCCCTCGTACTTCATTGTGTGACTTCCTCATCTGGGAGTTACATGTCGAAGGGATTGCCGGACATTTTGGGCGCGATAAAACCAGTGCGTTCGTTGAGGATAGGTTTTATTGGCCAAGCCTTGTGAGAGATGTCTCTAGGATCGTAAAACAATGTCGTACATGCCAAGTTGCGAAGCATATTAAGCAGAATACCGGCTTGTACACCCATTTACCCGTGCCGCATACCCCATGGTAAGACATCTCCATAGATTTCGTGTTCGGACTTCCAAAGACTCAACGGAAGCACGATTCCATTTTTGTGGTAGTGGACCGCTTTTCTAAGATGGCCCACTTCCTACCTTGCTCTAAAACCTCCAATGCGGCTCACATAGCCAAATTATTTTTCGGGGAGGTTGTGCGTGTACATGGGTTACCCCAGACGATTGTGTCGGATCGGGATGTGAAGTTTACCAGTTATTTCTGGAAAACTTTATAGCACATGATGGGTACCATGCTCCAATTTCTTCAGCCTATCATCCTCAAACAGATGGCTAAACGGAGTCCACCAATAGGAGCTTAGGTAATCTTCTCCGTTGTCTTGTTGGTGATCACCCTAGGACTTGAGATTCTACTTTGCCTTTAGCCGAGTTTGCATACAATAATTCAGTCAATAGGTCCCTAGGTATGAGTCCTTTTAAGGTCATCCTTGGTCATAGGCCTAGAACACCCATCGATCTAATCCCCATGTCTGCATCCCATCGAGTTTCCGAGTCAGCCGATTCATTTGCACAGCATATACATGAATTGCATGCTGAAATTAGAAAAAGAATTAATGCAAGCAATGAACAATACTGATAGCGCTTCAAGGAATTCCAGGTTGGAGATTACGTAATGGTTCGAGTTAGACCTGAGCGGTTCCCATTGGGAGCCACAAAGAAACTTCAAGCCCGCGACGCTGGACCTTTTAGAATTGTGACAGGAAGCGGGCCTAATGCATATGTTCTTGAGCTTCCATCGGATATAGGGGTCAGCTCTACATTCAATGTGTAGGACCTAGTTCCTTCTTTGGCCCCAGCCCCACCCCCTCACAACCCCTTCCAAGCAGCCCCGAGTCCAAATGTCAGCCCCACTCTGCAACCCCTACCCTTCCCTTCCCCACGCAAGCAGTGCAGAGATGAGATCGAAGGGATATTAGATGATTTGGCGATATCCACCCATGGGGGTGGATTTCAAAAGTACTTGGTCAAGTGATTGGGAAAGCCGGACTCCGAGAACTCATGGTTAGCTGAAGACGAGGTGCGACGCCTGCACCCCGACATGCTCGAGCGCTATCATGACGCCGCTTCATCGGTGATGAAGCCTTTTCGGCCCGGGAGAATTGACGGGGACGCCGACATCGTAGACATCGGATATGGACATTTTCGTGTGTACCGACGGCGGAAGAAGCGGAATGGACATCAGAACCAAGCGTAAAGAGACGAAATTTGGCGAATTGGAAAATACTGCAAATTTCGATCGATCGAAGTCAAATTTCGATCGACCGAACTTCGTAGGGAAAATATTAGTTCTGGAATATATAATTCGATCGATCGAATTATATACTCGATCGATCGAGTTTCAAATTCGATTGAACGAATTCCAGCGGCGAATTATGGATATATGTTTTTTCGATCGATCGAGTTTCACTTTCGATCGATCGATCGAATTTAAATTCAATCGATCAAAATTGCGCAGTTTATATTTTGGGATTTTTTCTAATTTCGAACTTAACTTTTAGGGGTATACTTGTCTTTTATTAATATTTGTTTTTAGGGTTTTCTTTTATTGTAAGACCTCCTATATAAGGTCCTTAAGATAGACAATGTAATTAGTTGATGATTAATGAAAAGAACTTTTGCTTGTGTTCTTGAGATGAGCCTCCACGAAGAGTGAATCTTCTTCCCGAGAAGGGTTTGGTGTGAAGCCAAGGGTATGAAGCCCACAATCTATCATTTTCTGTTTATCCTTTTAATCTATCGTCCCTGCTTTAATTCAAACAACCCAAATCCGCCATCTCCCATCCAAATACCCGACTCCCAAAACCCTAGCTTTCCCCTACTCCATTGATTCGACCCGATCCCGTAAACCATAGAACCAGAAATTCCATCATTGAATTGTAAGCGCCCTGATCTGGAAATACCTAGAGTTTTATCTCTAGACCGATCCGCATCGCTATCCTAAAGGATCTAGCGCAAAGGCTGAACCCTACTCGAGCCAAACATGATCTTTCACACGGAGGACTACGAACGCCTAAGGTATTCGTTATATTTTCGGATTTATTGTTTAATTTAATTCAATTTAATTTCGGCAAGCAATTAATCATAGCATTCACGTAGTTTAGGGATTTGTCCTGCGTCACAGTGTCAAGTCATATTATCGGATGCTGTCGTGTCGTCCGTTAATCAAGTTTCAAGGAGCAGGGGTGTGGAAGGCTACCATCCCGCTCAAGATTAAGTTCTTCACGTGGACGTTATTCAAAGACAGAGTGCTAACGATGGATCAACTCATTCGGAGAGGGAAAGATATCACCAATCGCTGTGTCATGTGCCCCCAGGGGGAGGAGTCTGTCACACATCTCTTCCTCCACTGTGCTGCGGCATTCGAGATTTGGAGTATTATTCTGAACCTGTTTGGCATGAACTGGGTCATTCCAGCCACGCCTTACCTTCATTATTTAGCGTGGGATGCGGTTAGACTAGAAGGTCAGATAGGGAAGAAATTGACGGTGACCTTCTTTGCCGTCATCTGGTGTATCTGGCAAGAGAGGAACACGAGGATCTTCGAGCAAAAAAGTAAACCAGTGGGGATAAAAGTGAAAGCGGTCAAAGATCTAGTAGGGCTATGGGACTCCACGGGCAGCGATATGATCAAAGATTTTGATCTCTGGGACCCGGGTTAATGAGGGAGTGGGTTGGGGGTTGTTTCATTTCTAGGGGCTTTTTTGAAAAAATATATAGGGCTTCGATAATTTTGACTTTCCATATTATAGAACAACAACCGATAATTCGTCCAATAATTTGGACGATACAAACCTAGGTCGATACATTGGCAATGTATCGACCTGGAGCCTTCCGAAAGAGATAACTATTGTCTAAGACGTGTCAATTTCGACCAAAAGTTTGAACCATGGATAACTTAATGGAGGTTATGTCGTGATATACATAGTAAGGATCCTTGGATTGTTTGGCACCTATAAAAGGAAAATTATTATAGAATGTCGATTGAGATAGTTTGGACTAAAGTTACCTGGTTCGCTAGGTTACTGGTTCACTCAGTTCACAATTTGCGGCTTGCCACTGTCCAACAAACCCGATAGCTTGGAGTAGGACGAATTTTAGATTCAATCTCTATGGTTTTTATAATATATAAAAAATAGAATGACTTCCTAAAACCTGCATCACTGTGTAGATGGCAAGTTGGTTAGGCATGTGATGTGCAAAGTATTGGGTCAATATTCGAATCCTGCCAACTACACCTTTTTATAATGCTAGAAACTGAAAAATAAAATAAAAAATATTTGTTTTAGAGTCGGTTCGCTCATAAATAGCGAACCGGAGCGAACTGAACTGCGAAACGGTACAATGTGAATCGGTTCGCGATGCACATGGTTACCCAACAATTGGATAACCCTGGTTTGAACATGTTGAAGGTCTGAAACAGACCATGTATGAAGGATTGAGACGTTAAAAGCAACCAGGAAGGACGCCCCTTTGGTGTACCAGTTATCTTGCTCTAAAAATGTTTGGTAGCCAAGTACAAAGCAGATAACTGTTGAAAGCACCTATGCAGTAAGCCCACTCTGGAGACATTAAAAGCACAATGAAGTAGAAGATGAAGACTAGTATAGACCTGGAGGGAAGCAGAGAAAAGTCACAGGGAGGATTGCAGAGTTATGAAGACCTTAGGATCAAGCAAAAACGACTGGGGAATTAGGACACACAGTCAACCTCAAATAGATGGGATAAGACTTTGGTGATTAGTATAATGGCGTCAACTATCTAGAATCTCTTTTATTTTATCATCCATGCAATATTCTTTCCAAAATATTTTCAAGTACTTTTTGGGGTCATGACATGCAACCAAAGTCCTAAAAACTTTCAAATATTTTCTTCCTTAAAAAAATTGTTGCAGCGAAAGCAATCGACAATTCATCATAATCACCATCTCCACTACCACCTCATCCCATCTAAGTCCATTAAATTCATTTTAAAACATGAAAAAACATGTTCTTAAGGTGATTTGAACCCATAACTTTCGGCTTTTTTAACCAACAAGTTATTAAGAGCTAGTTGGTCTAAAAGAACCTTAATAATAAATTTTAATATTTTCATTTCAAACACATCAAATAAATTATATTTTCATTTAAAACTCATCTACCCTAGTGAACCAGGTTAACTTGAAACTAGTGAACTAGAACAGTGACCCCGAATTTGAACCGAGTGAACCAGGTAACAACGGCTTCAATCCTTCATATAATGCCTACTTCAACCACAATAGATATATCAAAGGACGAAACCATCTTAAATGATATTCCTTAATATTCCCTTTCACTGGGATCACCGCCAAACTTCCTCATTTGTAATCATTCCTAATTCTATCTTTCCTTGTTACTTCCCGCATCCGCATTAGCATGCACATCTCAGTTGCTTGTGCCCTATCTTCTTATCGGTTCTTTGTTTCAAAGAATCTGCATCAATTTGAAACAAAATCACTAGTTATATAATAAACCACTCAGTTGTCTTGTCTCCACTACATCCAGTTGGTACTGTTTGAGATTTCCTTCTCAGACCTACCACCCAATTGCCTAGTAAAGCCCAAGTACCGAAATATATCACAGTATGGCGCTAATTGGTTTTTTATTTTTAACAAATCATCCTCCTTTTCTTTCATGTTCACTAAACTTCCACTCCACATATCCTATCACTGTTGTGCTAAGTTCCAAGAATTTGTATAAAGTGACAGCCCAAATAGTAAGCGGGTCAAATCTCACCCACCTACAAGGTTACAAAAATTTACTTACACTAATTTTAGGACCATAAGAATCTATGCATCTCCAGATCTCTAACCAAATTGGTCTGAACAATATGTAAAACATGCATTGAAACACGACACTATTGAACACCTATCGAAATCTTATTAACCTAACGTTCATCTTCCAAAAGAAAGGAAGAAAAAAAATCCCTCTTTTATTGGTTACTGACATAGTATACCTAAAACGTGACAGTATATCATAAAAAATTCTTTCATACATCAAAGTAGTAAAGAAACGCACCTCTAGAACATTGCAGAATTAGATACCGATCAAAATTTGATACATTCCCTAATTGTAATACACCCAAGTACTGTGTCCACGATTTACATGAAATACTTCCTCTATTGCTATATTGAATCATTATCTCTAGAGATCCTTAGTTTAGTTATTTCCTTAAATTAGTGTAGATAGGATAGAGTAGTTTCTATTTTGAATTTGAATTTGGAATGTTTAAGTTTACTTGTATGGAAAATTTATAAATATCTTGAACAGGTAATAAAATTATGAAGGAATGTAATGATTGCTTAGAATTTGACTAACTCTACGAATCACAAGGAGGTCCACCACCCTTGAACTGGTTTTCTCAAATTTATTTATTCTTAAAAGCGTGACACGATTGGGGATCGTATCAATATCCCACTAAATTAGTTTCATTTGGAAGAAAAATAAATAAAAATTAATCAAGTAGTCTATACCGAAATTAAGCTTGAAATTTAGTTTTCTAACCTTAGCCGAGCTTTGGAGAGCTCCCAATAGCACCGACCATAATGCCGAACCCCCTCAGAAATTTCTCTAGCCTTAGAAACATACACCGATGGCAGAGAACTGAGGATCGCCGCTGATCTGAAAGATCCTACGGATTCTGGTTTCTCGATCCCTAATTTTAAGGAATCAGCCGACGAAGAGACCCCTGCGATCTGAAAAAGCAAATGAGATGGAAACAAGTCTCTCCGAACGCCATTGACGGAGGAAAGAGTTGTAGAGAGAGAAGTGGTGGATGAGAAGTAGATGGGAGAATTAGGGTTTTTCCGGCAGAAGAAGAGCTTCGAAGAGAAACTTGTTGAGTTTCTCCACATGGTGATCAGCGAAGATTGAGAGAGAGAAGCCAAGAAACATCAACTGTAGGCAGCCAAGATCGAAGGGTCGTGTTCTCCTCTATTTTAAGGGTAGTGTTACTGACACACCCATTTTTGTTACTGCCACACTACTTAATATTAAGTTTGCGTATTTGCAAAAATGGCCCTATAATTTCAAACTTTAGGTAAGATATCGACTACATTTTTATTCTTGAAATACAGTTGGTAACCCAATTTCAACTACAATATTCTTCTTAAGATATCAACCGCTATCTTATGATAGCGATCAACATCTTAAGGTAGCGGGCGCTATCTTATAATATCGGTCGCTAACTTATGGTATCGGCCGCTATCTTAAGATGTCGGCCGCTATCTAATGATAGCGGTCCGCCGACATTTAAGCTGCAAGTCAAGTATGACTTTTTTAATTAACCAATTTTCATTTTTAAAATATTATATGTTGAAATGGATGTTCCCCTTCTTTGCAATTTTAATTTCGTCCGTGTGGGCGATAATGCTTATAATGGAGGACATCAGAGGATTGTCACTATCACGGAGAACATATTATTTGATCAGTTTATGCAAAAAATATACAAGGTCAGTAAGACTCGACCGAAAGAATATTCTATTACACTAACAGTTTCATTACGCATAGGGAATGAGCTGGTGTTTGCCAAATTGTCGGACTCTGATAATCTTACAAACTTATTCAGAGTATATCGTATTGGTGATGGTGTGATAAATATTTATATCAAAAAATCATTAGTCACTCCCGTAATAGAAATGTTATCGTCTTTAGAAGCATTTCAACCGTTTCAGGAAACAAATGAAGATTATCAAGAATGTGAGGAAAAGGTCAGATTAGTAAATGATGATAGTGTGGAACCAGAACATTCGATTGAAAATTAATGAATTCGATTTGAATATAAGAACGTCGTTATACCGATGATAGTCGATGATAATAGAAATATGAAAATAGGATTTCACCCTTATCGTAGGCCTCTGGAGCAACCCTCTTCAGACATTGGAATGAGAGAAGGCGATGAAAATCAAGGATATTATTCTTAAATGAATCTGATGCATGATACATCTCAGCTCAACTTCGAATTGATAAACAATACATTTGACTGCAATCAGTGGGAAACGTGTTCAGGAGGCCTTAGTCCATATCAATGATTGTTCGAACCAATAGCTTAGGAGCCAACGATAATCGAGCCTTCAACAGAACAGACTCTCGCACCTCAAACATTCTCGCATCGGCGAACCTCAACCCAAACAACGCACCTCAACCAAACGTACATCGACGGACTCAATTCTAATCACGTAATAATCATTCAGTCGATGACGGTGATAGTGATCCTGAAAATAATGAAGTACTGTCGTCGCCCACTTTGCGTGTTGATACTAATAGGGAAATTGATCAACCTTTGGTGGACAAAGACTATCAGCTTAATTACTCGGAATGAGAGTATATAGATTCGGATGATGAGGAACTGTATGAAGGAGGGCCAATTACTATTGGTCAGGCATTTAGAAATAAGAAATCCTTTCAGAAAGGTCTTAAAAAGTTTGTAATAGCAAATAATCTCTAAATTAAACCAATAAAAATCAGTCATCTTCGAGCTACGGCGAGGTGTATTGAAGTAAGATGTATTTGGCGAATACATGAATCGAAATTGGTAGGTCTGGGCACGTTTGCTGTGAAAACTTTTCGCCTGAAACATACGTGCGGAAGGTCAGCTTGTGGAAGTGAATATCGCCAATGTACGACATGGTAGATAGCTTCATTTATGAGGGATAAGTTATTAAAGGGCTTTGACGAGACTCCTGCTTCAATAATTTTTTATATTAAAAAAATATGGTATAACAATAGGTTACTGGAAAGCATGGAGAGAAAAGAGAAATGGCGTTAAATGACATCCGAGGTAGCTGAAATGAGCAATTGAAGATGTTACTGTCCTATATCGCCGAATTACAGTGGGGTCGATCCAGATGTACAGACTGAATTATGTCACGAACCTGATAATGCATTTCAGAGATTCTTCGTGGCATTCGAACCTTGCATTAGAAGCTTTTGTAATACTTTACAAAAAATAATTGCGATAGATGGAACGTATTTGCGGGGACAATACAGAGGAGTATTGTTAGTAACTACGGGGATAGACGAGAATAGACATTTATTCCCTATAGTGTTCGGTATTATACCCAAAGAAAATGAAGATCATTGGACATGATTCCTTGGTCTATTAGGGAGATGTATAATCAGGGACTTTGAATAACAGTTTGTATTGATATCAGACAGGCAGAAAGGTTTGATGAAAGCTGTGAAAAAAGTTTTTCCTACCGCCTTTTACAGCTACTGTATGCGACACCTAACTCTAAATCTTTTTGATACATATAAGGATACAATCTTTAGACCGTTTTTCTGGGTTACTGCCAGTGCATTCTTGGAAGCAAAATTTAAAAGAATTTTATGAAAAATAGAAGACGACGCCCCCTTGAAATATACAACATGGATTAAAGAAATTAGTGATTATTTTTGGGCGTGCACTTATTTTTCAGGGAGGCATTATGATATGTTGACAACTAATATAGCTGAAAGCATTAATAGTGTGCTGAAAATAGCCAGGGAGGAACCGATCATGACCATACTACAAACTATTTACACAAAGGTAGCTGAATTTTATTTTCGTTGTCAGGAAGAAGGAAATAAAATGACACGTGTGCTAACACCGATGGCCCAAGAGCACATAACATGAAATCCAAGATGGGCCCGTCGAAAGAACGTTGTACCATATAGTCGATATACATTTCAAGTTAAATGTGATGATTATACTCACAGTGTTGATCTAGATAAATGAACGTGTACATGCAGACGTTGGGCTATCATTGGATTACCAAGTTCGCATATGATCGCTGCATTATCGCGTCGAAACAGAGAAAGAGAGATCCCCCAATGTGTGAGCACTGATTTACCCGTAACTTATTTAGGGAAACTTATAAAGACCACTTTGTCCTGACCGTTGATAAGCGCCAATGGACTGCACTAAGAGACGACTTTGAAGTTTTGCTTCCGCACAAGATATGTCAAGTCGGCCGTCCGAAGAAAAGGAGAATAAGATCTAAAGGCGAAGTTCGACCACTACGATATAAAAATTATAATGAATACAGTCATAACCGACGCTTGCATAAATTTGTTAGAATTTGAAATTAACTTATATTTTTTTATAAATTATTGAAAATTATATATGGGTTATCCACCTCTTAAGATAGCGGCCCCGATCTTATTTATCTTTTTACAAACTATGTGATCTCATTAATATCATCATTATTGATCTCCTTGCTATATTTTATAACATTTCATAATCTATAAAAGATATCCAATGTTTTGGAAGAAATACGGATCTCAACTGAGATAAAATTACATCATACCCTTATTTCATCTATTTGGAGCCAGAATTTATTAGGGTTTTGTTTTGTTGGTTGTTAATATAATCCTAATCCTTATTTTTCTATTTCAGGTTTGGGAGAAGCAATAACACAGGATTACTTGTTTCCTTCTAAAAAAGGGTGCCAATTTATCCACACTCTGTGAGAATGTAATCTCATCTCATTCGAAACTGCTTTGGATTAGATAATGGAGACCATTTTTCATCCCAATCTTTAACCTAATAGATCTTGAGATTATGGCCCTACCATCACCCGCAAACTTAAGTTAGCGGTAAGAAAGTGGGCGCTAACTTAAGTTGGCGGATACTAAACTTAAGTTAGCGCCTGCTATCTCACCGCTAACTTAAGTCACCACCCGCTAACTTAAGTTAGCGACCGATGTCTTTTTATAAAGTTTATAAAGAAAAATTAAATAATTATAAAAAATTTAAGAAATGAAATTTATACAAATTAATTTTTTATAATGTTACCTATAAAATTGTAACAAAAATATTTATAAAAATATATAAAATATTTACAAAAATATTAATAATAAAATATTTAACTCCTCCCAAACGTGGATAATGAATGTCTGATTTTGGCTCTAAATTATGTCATGTGTTTCTCTTCGAAATCAATAGACCATCTTTGGGAGAAGTATTCTATATACTTCAATACATAAACACAGCAGTCCCAACCATTTCTTTGGAGCGAGAGATCGACACTGTTCAAAATCGTTAGGTTCCATTGTTGATCGAAAGCAGACTTCAAATCGGCAATGTAAAGAAGACGTAGAAGGTGATGTAATAGACATCCTTTGTGCATTCCGAACTTCCTTGAGTACTCTCGGTCTGCCGAGCCTATCAACTTAATGACGTGATCAACTAATAAAATTATAGCCAATGTCCAGTGACTATGCTTTTGACTACGCATCGAAAGAAAAATCTGCATGGAAACGAAACCAGCGTCTTAAAAATTTTAAATTTTTAAAAAGTGTTAATGTTAAATAAAGCGAAGTGTAGTATTAAAAAATGTATCATTCCACAGTCGACCGCGTGAATTCCGCACATATGATTGGTAAGTAGGGATTCAAGTGGATTTGAATTGTGACGAACCTGTCACTCGTCACAGTAGGCCTGTCACTTATCGAAGTAATTGAGTGCTGTCAGACCTTCATTATTGATTAATTTTTCAAATTTTCTTTGATCTGTTATAAACAAGTTCTAAAAGACGATAATATGATAAGTAAATAAATTAAAAGGAGTGAATTGAGAGTCATGAATGGAAAGACAGATAAATAAAAGAAACGAAAGAATAAATACTTGAAACCTTACCAGGGCGAACGCAAAAGCAAACCAGCTTTTTCGACATTTTCTGAAAATATTGAATCGTTTATAATTTCAAGGATTTTCAAGTAAGTGTCGATGACTTCATTGTCGAGCCATGGGCATCCTTTAAGGACCTTTAAAATAACAACTGTAACGTCAACACTCATGATATTATTAACGATTACAATGTCCTCATCCGCCGGCCGGTTTAAAAAACTGAGCATATATTTATGCTCCATAGATTGTGGCTTTACAGGTCGGGGTCTTGGTATTTTAATAGCGGCTTTACATATTGGGGTCTTTCTCCTTTTTCGAGCACGCAAGTCATATCCCTCGACTTTACTCTTTAAAGTTGATAGTTTCACTAAAATTTATTTTAGTGATGCCGACTGTGACTCATGAGAAGGCTGGGTAAGGGGAGCACCCTCATCACCCACTTGAGGTGCATTGAGTTCAAGGGAAGTTTGTAAGGCAATGGGTTGAGGTGCAGTTGGTTGAGGGACAATTGGTTTAGCGACAGAAGTTTGGGGGGCAGTGGGTTGAGGGGCAGTTGATTTAACGGCAGAAGTTTAGGGGGCAGTGGGTTGAGGAGTAGGTTGAGGAGCAGTGGGTTTAGGGCCAGTGGGCTCAGGGGCAGAAGTTTGGGGTTAGTGGATTGAAGAGTAGGTTGAGGAGCAGTAGGTTTAGGGCCAATGGATTTAGGTGTAAAAGTTAGGGGGCAGTGGGTTGAGGAGCAGTGGGTTTAGGAGCAGAAGTTTTGGTGGCTGTTGGTTGAGTGGCAGTGGGTTGAGGGGCAAAAGTTTGAAGAGCAGAAGTTTGAGGAGCTGTTGGATGAGTGGCAGTGGGTTGTTTGGGAACGAAGGCTTCAAATAGAACAGAGGAAAGAATATTATCCTACATCATTACAAAATATATTAAAAACAACAATTGTATTTTTTAAAAATAATTTAAGTTGAGAATCACTATCTTAGGTTAGCGACCGATAACTTACATTATCGGCCGACAACTTAAACCCTATCGATAATGTAAGTTGTCGTCCGCTAACTTATATTATCAGATAATAACTTACATTATAAACCGATAACTTAAGTTGTCGACCGATAATTTAAGTTGTCGGCCGCTCATATATGTTATCGGATGATAACTTAAGTTGTCAGCCAATAATTTAAGTTGTCAGCCGATAATTTAAGTTAGCGTTAATCTGTTAAAAAATAAATTTTCTTAAATTTAAAAAGAATTGGTTTAGTATCTTTGTCAAATGAGATTTGACAGCTTCAAGATCCTTCCGTATTGCATCATTTTCGTATGTTAATGACCCAACCGGATCTTGTAGTGACCCTACTTGATCTTGTAATGACCCAGCTTGCTCTTGTAGGGTCTTCTTGTCTCTACCTAGCCACTCAATGGTCATCGCTTGCCCTTTAAGCACTGTAAACACACGTCTGAATTCACTTTTCATCTCTTTAACGGCAATACAGAGAGATGTGCATTTTTTTCTAAGCTTGATTACTTCTTTGATTAGATGTGGTTGCGTAGTCGGCTAGGGCCTAATCTCTGATTATTTACCCTTTGATTCCGAATGTTGACGTATAACGACTTTGTACTCGTCATTATCGTCACTGTAATCATCGTCATCCTCATCATCATTATCGTCATCTAGGTGAGGCTCTTCAGCACTTTTTTGGAGATGTGTCTCGTAACTTGAGACATCGTCGTATTCATGTATCTTTTCTTCATCTTGAGGCTCCTCAACTCTTTTCTGCTCTCTCTCCATCTCTCTTTGCATAAAAAAGAGTCGAACTGAACGATACTGTAATTCATATTTTACAACTTCAAGTTCTAAGATAACTTTATACTTAAATTTTTTTTCTTGATAATAATTTGGATTACGGCTGAATTTTGGACCTTCCCATTTCAATAGCCTCGAAAATGGATCTTTCAGCTGAGTAAGAGCGGTGGCGACTCCTGGAAAGTGCTCAAACACTCAAATCTGTAGGACAATAGTGCATCCGTAGATGTTATAATGCCCCTTTTCTGACTTTTTGACCGCTTCCCTTCTGACGATCGCTTTCGATATGTACTATACTAAATTTTTATAAACTATTAAGCCCCACGAAAACTCGTTGAACTTTTCAAGATTATCTACTAATTCCAAGTACTCATTGTCCACTTCCTGGTATATGTTCTAAGGTAAGAAAGAGCATAAGAGAAACAACAACGATAGTTTCAAAAATTCATTGTTGGATAGATGGGCACTATCAACTATTTCTTCAATACGAGATCTTTTAGTCGGCTTCTCAAAAAAAAATTTGTATCGAATGGTTTCTTTCTTTGGCATGGCCACATGCTCAGACTCAGGTTCCGTCAACATGTTTTGGCCTAAAATCAATGATATATCGGACTCTTGCAGCAATACATTGGTGTTCCTTACTTTGAAAACATTATCTTTAATCCAAAAGCTTAAAATTATGTCAACCAAGTCTCCAATGAACCCTAATTTCTCAAAAATCCTAAATAGATTATCGAAAATTGAATCATCTAGTATCTTCTTCTTCTCTTCGTTGCAATGCAAGTAAAATTTCCTAATACTAATTTTAGAATACTTCCCGAAGGCCTTTAGAGATATAGTCATTTTACAAACACTTAGTGGGAACTGTAAAATATATAACAATAATTAATTAACAAAAAAAGTATGAATAAAAATTTTCGATAACTTACCAACAACTTAAGTTATCGTCTGCTAACTTATGTTATCGACCAATAATATAAGTTAGCGGACGATAACTTAAGTTAATGGATGATAACTTATATTATCGGCCGATAACTTAAGATAGCGGCCGATAATATAAGTTATCGTCCGATAACTTAAGTTATCGGCTGATAATATAAGTTAGCGGACAATAACTTAAGTTATCGGTAAGTAGCGATAAGTTAGCGGGTTAGGTGAGGAAGATAACGGATGACTATATGTGTTTAAATGTAAAAAAAAAATTATTTGAAAATTTTCTATGTCTATTTTTCCGCTTTGTTGCCGATATGCCGCCGCTCTCTCGGTTTTTACAGAAAAGTTAAAGTTAAAAGTGAACAGTAAAGAATTAAAAGTAAAGTAAAAGTTAAAGTTAGCATTTAAATAATAGATTTTAAAAATTAATATCTTTATTGAAAATAACAAGGTCGGTGCTGACGTGGAACCGGCTTGGCTTAGAGCTGGCCTGTTATGCAAAGTTTGAAACTATAGGGCCGTTTTTGCAAATACGCTAACTTATAGGGCAGAAAGTGCAAATTTCTCTAATTTATGCACTCGACTTGGATCAGTGAAGTAGTGGGCTCGTTTCCTTTCTTTATTGGATTAATCTTATGTAATTGGTTAGAACACTTAACACATCATTAGGCCGAGTAGAGTGGGAAGATACTTCTGATATCAAGTAACTCTTTCTTATCACTTGATAGCCTTTTTTTTTTATAGGAAAATTTCTTTCTTATAATTAGAAAATATATGAGGAAATAACATCATGGATCTATAGAGGGGCTTCTTCCAACCAGATCTTATCACAACTAGGCCGCAAGCCCAATTTTGCTAAGGTATCAACTGCTTGATTACCTGATCGTTCAATATGTGAACATAGAAAGAATCTAAAAGGCTTTAAAATTCTACAATGAATCAACATGTGATCCTATTAGCATAGGCCCATGATCTCAAGATCTACCATATAGAAAGTTGGGACGTCTGACTCAATATAGTCAACTATTATTGAGTCAACTATTTTTCCTTCGTTTAAGTTGTGCAGTAACAAAAATGAGTGCGTATGGTAGTAAAGTTAATCGGAGTACTAATTACCATACTGCTGCTTATCAAGTAGCCACGTGGTCATCAATCCTAACCATGGTTTTAAATAGAACCCAACTCTCCTAACCATCAATTAAATGTTAAAATGATATTTAAATGATCTTACTCCATCAATGATTTAAGATGTGTGATCCTTACCATCACAGTGGTAGATCATAGAATGAAGAGCAACAAGCCCAAAAATGATGTTTTAAGGAGATTTAAAGCATCCGATCCATCAACTGGCCTATCAACTATTATATCAACCATTGCTTTTTGTTTTAATGGCTGATACTAAAGTTAAAGTTCACTCACTTATAGGTATGCTTCTTTGGGCTAAGGTATGTTCTTATGATAGATTGCCTACTTGGACAATTAAGATCCATCATAGGTGTGTTCATATGACATAATGATAAATCACACTTTAATGATGTGAGATAAAAATTATCATTATAATGGTCAAAAATCATTTAAACACCAACAAACCGATACATATCATCTGAGTAATTTGATTGGCGCTTTCCCAACAGCTTAAAATATTGAGTTGTGTCTCTTTCATCACCAATTGGTTTGTTGGCACATGTGGCCATGGTGCCTCATCAATGATGATTAAAGTTACATAAATATTAGATGGTTACGTATGTGTGACGAATCTTCGACTGTTTCATGATTAATGAGGGTGCTTCACCTAGAGTATTAATGGGCAAATCCAAATCATCTATATAATGGGTGGATGGACCCATTTGATGTGTGGAAAACACATTGGTGCACAAGGATTCAATGGTACAAATCACGGATCAAGGTGGTAGAGAGAAATCCCTGGCTCAAGGCGATCACTAGCCTCGCAACCCTTCTCTCATTGATCAAGTGACATTAGGCGGTTAATCAACAGTCCAAATTTTTGAGTCCGACATGGTTTTGGTCGGAATGGTAGCTCAATGGTACAAAATCCAACAAGTGGTATCTAGCTCAAGTTAGTGGTTCTCGAATGGTAATAATGATGGGGGATTTGTTGGGTCCCTAGACAGCCCTCATGGGCTCGAGGGGGAGGCTCGCTCGAAACGCACTCCCAACATCTTAAAATAGTAAGTTGTGCCTCTTCCATCACCAATTGGTTTTGGTCTAAATAATCAATAAGGTTTAAGATCCTACACATTCCCTTTCACTAAAACTAAATTCTCAGTACCTCTCTTCATAATTGTTCCTCGTACTCACTACGTGCCCATTAAAGTTACCTTCACTCACTGTCCTTTCAATATCGAAATGTCATGTACTAGTTCAATCATTAATTGTCAAAATCTTGTTCCATGTTTTCACATATTCTAGATAGTTCAACTTCGAATGTATAGGCCATAAGAACCTTTAATATTTTCTTATTCAACGTAACCATCATAATCTGATCATTCTTTTTCTTGACCTTCATAATCTTATATGTTGAATTTCTATTGTCTACCATATTTTGAGAGTTACTCTTCCCTAATTAGTAAAGCTTAAACCCATTTCCAGTGTCCTTGGGTTTTTTTTTTTTGTTTTTTTGTTCTTTTCTCACTTAATTTGTCTCTTACAAACATGTTATCCTAATGTTCCTACTCATGACATATATCAACTCGGAACTCTATAGTTAATGTACCTACATTTCATGAAGCCAAACATAGCTTGTGGACCTGCTCTGCCCAACACATATCTATGTGGATATGGGAGCCTTAACCTACATTTGCAACACTGTTAGTTATTTTGTCATAATCATGCTCAAACCTATAAGTGCTTTTAACAAGTGTTAAAATGTCAAGTACATTCAGTGGTGATGTACATCCGTGAGTGATTCACGGACGTCCGTGTTCCGATGGTTAAAAGGGAAGTTAGGGAATCAAGAGTTTTGAATTTTTGAAAATTCAAAAATTCTAAAACATTCTTTTCAGAATTTCTTCTTTCCCCACTCCTTGAGATAATTTACTATGATTCTAAATTGATATAAATCTCAAGGAAAACTCTACCTCTGTGATCTGAGGTTGAGTGTGTTTGTTTCAAGTTTATGTTGACTCGTGCGAATCAAGTGGACCATCGTGAGAGACGACCATTGAAGGCATAGCTTTACACTATGAAAGGGATGATCGTGAGACGCGATCGTTGTTGGTGAGAAGAGTGATAGGGCATTTCATTCTTAAAACACTGTAAGAATTATTTTGTTTATAGTGGATTGTTTGCTTTGGATCTGAGATAGATCCCGTGATTTTTACTGATTATAGGGTTTTCCACGTTAAAATCGTTTGTATTTATTGTAAGGGTGTGATTTATTATTTTTATTATTTTTATTATTCACATTATTATATCGCTTGTAAGATCATCAATTATCCCGAAATTTCAATTGGTATCAGAGCCGGTACACTTGGATTGATTCTCACGAATCGAGTGTCATGGCCAACTCGGGATATCATGATTTTTCTATAGAAAGTACATCCACAACTAGATCTTCTTTATTCGATGGTTTTAATTTTTTATGATTTAAACATTTATTTTGTTATGTTGTTCATTCAAAGAAACTTCTGATCCATTTGCATTGATTCATAATTCAGTATGATACAACATGATACGCTTAGGAAATGCATATGATCTAATGTCATGAGATCTAACTTACTCTATTCTGAGTTAACTTTCTATCACTATGTCTTTGTTTAATCATCGTTAATTCATTATACTAATTTTTTTTTGTAAAGAAATATGTTCTCCATAATTATATATGTCATTACAACTCCTTGAAAACTTGTAATAGGAAATTGTCGATATATTATATATTTTTTAGTATTGCTTACATCATGCCTATTCGACTCGAGTTATTAAGCCCGTAAGAGTATTTTTATACTTAATGTCCTAAGCCAACTGGATTGGGAGCCATTAGCCAAACACTCGTTACATGGGTCGAACAAAAAGCAAGTAATGCAATATCGTCTTTATCGCTGTGAAAAATCACTTTGTGACTTGCTCAACCTTATAGCCTATTTGACTCAAGCAAATAAAATCGTAGGGATGTCTAAACATCTAATGCCCTAAACTATCTAGTTGGGAGTCGTTGTTCTAAAGCTCACTACATGGGTCATTTAGAAAGCTTAAAACGGTTCAAGTATTACACAAGTCACGTTGCTATTGTCTCAACAGTATATGTGTAAATCTTTGCTAGCATGTGATTTTAATCATTATTCCCCTCTTGACAAGTTTCTCATCTGTTGTCAATGACTTACTTATATATCACGCACATATTTCTTTAACAGATTGCATTTCTTTATAATGAATAAACAAGGATAAAATAGTCTCATGTGAAATATTGATGATCTCTAGATTAGAAAGTGAAATTTGATGATATATGCTTATATTTAGTTCATACGTTGAGATCATGTAGTTGATCACAAATCTATAAAATATTCATGTGAACTTTTTTGAATATTTTAATAAATAGTGTGAGTATTTCTCTTGATGATTGATTAGATTTTATAAAATTCCTACAAGAGGATAGTCTTTAATTAAATAGGTTTCATCATAATTATTCGTTATTTTCACAACCTGTTTGCACACTGCACATCACGGATGTCCGTTGTCATTTCACGGACGTCCACACTTACAAGGTCTCACTGGTCGAGTGCACTTGTAATAGGACGGGCGTCCGTGGAAAATCCATGGATGTCCATGAATCACAACGGTTCAACTTCCTCAAACGTGGGTCAATTGCGATTTTTGCACCGGTCTTCCATGAACGTCCATGGATCTGCAACGGATGTCCGTGTAAAAACTTTTTACTCATTTTCACCAGACGCCCGATTGTATTTTTTTACTTATTTTCACCGGACTTTCACTATTTTTATAAGCATATCTTTGTGATTTTGATTGTTCAAATCTATATAACATTTTGCTTGTGAATATGTTCTTATTCATTCATGGATGCTTGTTCATTTTACTTCCATTGTCACATTACGACAAAAAGGGAGAGATAATTTATGGTTGGTATAATGATTTTATATTTCTTTTTATTCTTTGCTACACTTGATCTTGTGTTTTATCATTTCAGGTAGCAGGAAAATGTGAAAATTCTCAATGTTCATCATACAAGTTTATTTAATCTACTTGGCAAATAAGTTAGGGAGAGCAATAGAGCTGTAGTTTTTTTATCATTGTATATTAGATTGATGTATATGACTTAGATTAGAGCTAATCTGATGTAATTTTTATTCTTTGAGTCCTTGTAATTTAGGTTTTGTCATGATTCTGACAAAGGGAGAGATTGTTAGTTATTTTATCATAATCATGATCAAACCTAGAAGTGCTCCCAACAAGTATTAAAATGCCAAGTACATTCAGTGGTCACAGACATCCGTGGTGACGGAGATCCGTGAGTGATTCACGGACGTCCGTATCCCGACGGTTAAAAGGAAAGTTAGGGAATCAAGAGTTTCGAATTTCTAAAAATTTAAAAATTCTAAAATATTTTTTTTCAGAATTCCCTCTATCCCCACTCCAAATTGATATAAATCTCAAGGAAAACTCTACCTCTATGATCTGAGATTGAGTATGTTTATTTCAAGTTTGTGTTGACTCGTGCGAATCGAGTAGACCATCGTGAGAGACGACGGTTGAAGGCGATAGCTTTACACTATAAAAAGGATGAGCGTGAGACGTGATAGTTGTTGGTGAGAAGAGTGATAGAGCATTTCATTCTTAAAGCACTGTAAGAATTTATTTTGTTTATAGTAGATGGTTTCCCTTGGATCTGAGATGGATTCCGTGATTTTTACCTATGATAGAAGTTTCCATGTTAAAATCGTTTGTATTCATTTTGTGGGTGTAATTTTTTATTTTTATTATTCACATTATTATATCGCTTGTAAGATCATCGATTACCCCGAACTTTCAAACACAATTTGGCATAGTTGTTCATTGTTGTTTAAGGGAATGTCCCTAGACAACCCTTGTTTATTTCTCACTATAATTGGGCTCCATCATATATAGCATGTGGCTTACAAAGAACGTTCTAGTCAATCATTTCCTACTTCACACTATAATTAGGTTCAATTATAGCTCATCGATTATAAGGGACGCTCTAATTAACCCTTATGTATTTCTCAGTGCAATCGAGGAGTTTTGAACCCTATCTCAGAAAGTTTGTATCTATAATAAATTGTTCTCTCACATCAAAAGTTAACATGTGGAGGTGGAAAATAGAATTTCTGCCCCGAAGGCAAGTCATGGTCGGCATAAAAAAGAGTAGTATTAGATAAGCTACAAGTGACTTAGTGCTCTAGTCACTTTTGGATGCGTGTCATGTAGAATTAATTATATGTATAGTTTGATAGGTTCGTCATAGTCTAAAGATCTTTAGTATAAAGATTAGGAAAAAAAGCCTTCTTTCATTTGATTTAAAGCTGTCAAATGTCATATATCTAAATTTAATGGCTACTGTATAAACTTAGCACAGTGTTTGACCGCAATCTATCAGACAATGGAGATCTTCTTTTATTCTAATCTTTTACGAAACAAATCTTGAAATCATGGGCATCAAATCACACATAAAGCATGATGGTTCCAGATGACAAAAATACACCACACTCAGGCACTAAGCCATAGCGGTTTTTCAACACCTCTGACGGGAGCAGGCATGGAGCAGACGGGGTGCAGGCACATGCATCGGTCCGTTTCATTCCCAAACAAAGCCTACTGTGCAGCCAATATGAAGACACCTTACTTGGTGTTTGTGGCAACAACCAAACTTGAAAAAGAAAAAAGATAACTTTGAAGATGGAAAATAACTTTGTGCTATTGATTAATACAATATTTATCGGGCACCCAAACAAATAGGTAAGTTATCGTCCGATACGGGCAATGTATCGTCCGTATGGACGATAATTTCATATAAAATTTAAGTGACGGATGTCCATGGCTTCAGAACGGAAAAAAGAAAAATTTGTATCAGACCGATGCATTCAATGCATCGGCGATACATTGAATGTATCAGCCGATATGCAGGTACGTATTGTTCAGGAGCCCTGGACAATACGTACCGGAAATTCGGTATTTTGATCTATGCTCATCCCACCTTACCTAAATTTTTTACCAGATTCATCACATAAACTTGACCCATCAGGTTGGGTCAAGCAAAAATCGGGTTGTGTCGGGTTGACATAACCTGATATTTTATATGTGAAATTCATGAAAAAAGGGTTTCTTAGTTGGGCGGTGTGCCGGGTGGAATCGGTTTTCAGGTCGGCTCGGGTAGACTCAGGCATATGCTATTTTCCTATTGGGCAGCCAAGTTGGTCAGACCCAACCTGTTGACAGCCCTACTGAAAAAGCTTAAAAAACACGTATTGAAGGAGATCCTATGCCTCTGTTCATTTCTTGGCTTCACAGTTAATATGTTACCCCTTTGTGTGAAATGGAAACAAGAAGAGATCTTCAGATAGATATAGCTTTATATGGTACATTATCCAAACTTCAGTTTGTGGTTGATCGTCCGCTATCTTTTATCTTGTACTACGTATAAAGGGTCACTGAACTATTTCATCTCCATATCTCTTAGTCATCTTCCACTCAACAACTTTGACCATCTCATCATATCTCATTCTCCATCTAATCACCATTCCATCTCACACCTTATCTCCATCACATCTGCTGGCTCCATGCTCCTTTCAACTTCCCTCATACAGCTAGCTACTAGTGGTTCTTCTTTCTCCTTTAAGGCTGTGTTTGACATTATGCTTTGGAAGCGTAAAAAAGAGCAATTGTTGCTTTTTATTGTTGTAAATGAATATGAGAGAGAAGGATTTGAGATAAAAAAAAAAGGAAGTTGTTATTTGAAATATGAAAAACATACCTCTTTAATTAAAAGAGCATTCCCAGGAGCATGAGTGTGCCCACCCAAGTTAGCACGTGCTGGTTCCACATGGGATTTAAATCCCTAGGGTGGCCTTTCGAACTCAAGTCTCCCGTTTCCTGATGCAGGTACCTGTCCATCTCATCAAACCCCTTGAGTTTTTTTTTAAAGTTGGTATTAGATAAGTAGTTGGAGCTCCAAGTCCTTGGTTCACCAATCACTTTTTAGGACAATTGCCACAAGGTTTTACCAATTGCACCGTGTGATTTAAAGACCATGATCAAGAGATCTATGGTGTCAAAGATTGAAAAAACATCTCCAGTGAGTTAAAAACAGTTAAAATGCTTTTAAAATTAACAACTATCGTGTAATTCTCGAAATGGTTTTAGCCGTTCATTTTATAGGCACCACTGCTTTGAAGACCAGGATACATATGTATTTTTGTCCCTACATATTCGTCCATAAATATACTGATTATGGTAATCAAATAACATGAAACACTTGGCGAAACCATGTGGCATGTGTCCCAATAAGTGATCCGCGAACAAAGGATCCTGTCATCCGATCGCTTTCCTAATGCCAACTTGTCTCTTTTTAGGTACAAAGTCCTTTAGGTACTGTCACATGACGTAGACAGCTAATGCTTGGGACATGCTGTCTCCATATCCTGTCATGGTCGTTGTCGTCATCATCATCGTCTATGATATCTTATGCTTGTCCCACCTGTCTGATGTTTGCTCTACCAGTCTAGTTTCTCCAAGCCTTGAAAAAAAAACTAATTCTACTTAGTGCATTTGCACAAATTATAGTCAATCCAAGTAGTCAAACTGGTAACTCATCATTGATAAGTATCACAATCAAAGAATCAAGCCTATAAGAGCTTTAAAATCATCCACTTGATGCATTTCAATATAAATTATTGAAAAAAATATGTACAACCAGCCACCCATATTAGAGTACATAAATTGGACGGGTCAAATCTTCTAATGAATGTAATCTTAGATTCTATGATGGTTTCTAATATTAGGTACCACTATTATGAATTGAATTCCTAAAACATAGAGTTAGAATTAAATTAGCGGATGAGTTCGTAGTGGGCTGGTAGTGGGGTTACTTTTTAGGTTATATGCCACATGAATTCATCAGTATGTCATCTAATAGGTGTGCAATAATCTATAGATCTTTGCTGCAAAAAACGGTCACTCTTAGTCAAAGTAGTCAAATGTCATATGAAATTTACTGCTACCAACAACATTTTCCCCGGTGCTCATGCACAAAGTCGATCAGTGATCGTTTAAAAAGAACTAAATTTTTTTAGTTTTACATCATTAATTTTGTGGTCAAAATGAGAAAAAATTTAATTAGAAATTTTCTAAATAGAAAACTCACATCATTAACTTGTAAAATTAATTAAGTTCAAAGAAGGCCCTTTTTTTCTTCTAAAACCCCTAAGTGACTTGAGCAACTTGTGATCAACTGGCATATTGCACCTGATCTAGCAACTCTGTGTAGCATTTTTGGGTTGCACACATGGATGTATTTTCCCATTTCCCTTTCAAGTATATGCCGATTTATCACACTACCGCCTCACTGATTTTCCGCAGTTTAGGGTCATGTGATTAGGTGTGTGCGTCTCGGCGGGATGATTTAGAAGATCTTCATTTTGTGGCTTGTTAATTTTTCAGCTTGATCTGTAGCCATTAGGGGTATTATCGGGTCAGTTCGGGTAGGTTTTGGGGCAAACTTGAAAATAAATCGATAACTATCAGTTTTTATTTTATGAAATCGAAATTGGACCGACAAGGTTCAAAACTGAAACCCGATTTTCGGTTTTTAAACCCCAATTTTAATTTATTTATTTATTAGGAAGTCATTGTTAATTCATAAGAGTCAGATCACTGAAGACTTTGTAAGTTGTTGCCTATATCGCTAATTCGCTATTAATAATCTAAAAGTAGGTGATTAATCAAATAGCTAAGAACATTTCCAAGAAATTAATGCACCTATCGGATAGTCCAGATCGATGGACAGATGCATCGATTATTAGTACACACTGATAGGTCTCGACGACATGAATCCATACAGTATTACAGTCCAATCATACACAGGTAGGCCGTCATTCGATAAAAAACACTCCGAAAGTAGAATGCCAAATAACTCTAACCATCTAATTGCATGTCAAATTTTAGACAGTTGATCATAAAATTTTCAACCATCCATTTAGTAATCTTCTGATCTGTGAAATGTCGAACATTTTTTAAATGCATGATATGGGTTGCCAACATGTACTGTCCAGATCGATCAGATTCATAATACATGACCCTTCATAGCTATTTCACATTTTCATTACATTACAACTTGTATATATATTCAGATTTTTTGCATAAAGAGAGAAAACAAAAATCAAAAGAGAGAGCCTAAATGATTGAAGCATATTTTCCACAAACCAATTCAGAAGGCAATGCATGAACAAGATCCATCTAAATATATGCATGCAGATAATAAAAAAATCATATCGAGATCCCAATAACTTCACAGAACCTCAATCTCAGGCATGCACCACCATCGGTTTCTTATCGGTTTCTATTTTTCGAAACCGAAATCGAACCGATATGTTCCAAAACCAAAACCGAACTGAAATTCGGATCAGTTTCGATCGATTTGGTCGATTTCTGCACAACCCTAGTAGCCATCACTATATAGTCAAACTCTTAGCCGATGATGTGGCATATAATTGATCTTAATCATGGATGGGTAATATGGTGATTTACATTATACTAACAAGTCTTTGTGTTAAAAGTAAGATTATGATTTCTAATCATAGTAAAACTATAATTATTAAGTCCTTAGTGGCAAACATAGTTGAGGTACGGGAATAAATCGCCTCCAAAAATGAAAAAGAAATGGTAAGTATCCCCATTTTACTAGAAAGAATCACCGAGTTGAAGGTCAGCACCAAAGAGATACGGACACAAGAACATCTTCGCCAACGGCTTATATTTTTTGGAAAAAAACCCGCGATTTTGGTCACTATAATGGAAGGAGGAAGGACTCGAAGACTAGTGGTCCCAACTCTTGCTTGAGCGAACTCGGCTTTCTTGATCGTATGAGTATCTCGATTGTAGTACTAGGAAGAATCGCCGAGTAGAAAGGAGTTGAAGGTCAGCGACAAAGAGATGTGGACGCGAAAACAACTTCGTTGAATGGCCAATATTTTTTTTTCTTTTTTGTGATAACTTAAGGTATCGTACGCTTACGCTGGGACGAATCTCTCAGAGATGCCCTCGCCCCGACCATGCCACGAAAATTTATCGAGTTACGGATGGATGGAAGCCAAAGTTCGAAATACTTGATTAAATCTTTTGACGCTAATAAAGTAGGCATGGCTATCTCATGACACGTGGGGGCCTATATGGTCTCCAATGCCATAATTTTGAAGACAATATAATTGAGAGTGATAGATACCACATGGTTCGCATCACTAGACATCAAATATCTCTTCTTTGTAGTTTCTTTAGGGAACATGATCCACAACTTTAGAGGGGTACGTATATTGGTGTGCAACGGTTCAAACCCTGTGTGCAAGTATTGACTCCCAAAATTATTAAATAGTCCATTTGTGGCTTGGGTATCTTTTCTCTTAAAGTGCCCCTATCCCGTACTCCTTGAAAATCATTTATTCTTTCGGATAAGATGTTAGAGATCATTTTTCACCTTGATCTTTCCCACAATAGATATTGGTGGCTGGCGCACCTATCGGACGGTCAACTTGTAATTCCATGGGTCACAAATCCCAAAATAATGGCCCTAAAATCATGTTTGAGCGTGATGTGTCATAGGATTCAAAGGGCATTTTTTGGGGATCTGTGACATGCGGAATCAAAACTAACCGTTTGATAGGTGTGACATGATCTCAAAATCCATTGTGTGGAAGATAGGGGTGAAAAACATTCTCCATCGCCTGATCTGAAGCAATCAATGGTTTTAAAGGGGTTGCATGCATGAACACTTTCAGAGAATGCGCGGACACTAATAGAGGTACCCTAGTCAATTTAGGGTACTATAGTTTGAGCCCATACATTCTTTGAAAGCACTCATGTCTCAAACCCCTTGAAAATCATTGATTGCTTTGATTCAAATGATGGAGATCGTTTTTCACCCTGATCTTTCTTACAGTAGATCTTCGGAACATGATGCACCTATCAGACGATCAAGTTTTTATTCCATGTGTCACATATCCCCAAAAATGACCCTTGAATCATAAGACACACATCACACTCAAATGTGACTTTACGGCCATTTTTTTGGGATCTGTGATACATCGAATCACAAACCAACGTCTGATAGATGCGCCATGCTCACAAGATCTATTATGTGGAAGAGTGGAGTTGTTAGTTATTTTGTCATAATCATGATCAAATCTAGAAGTGCTCCCAACAAAAGTTAGAATGTCAAGTAAATTTAGTCTGTCGAATGGACGGACGTCCGTGACTGAACTCACAGACATCCATGGATACGAACATCCGTGAGTGATCCCGGAACGTCCGTGTCCCTATAGTTAAAAGAGAAGTTAGGGATTGGGGAAATTAGAACCTCCGAGAAAAAATCTTAATTTTTGAAATTTTTTTCAGAATTTCCTATTTCCTTTCTCTTTGAGATAATTTAGTATTATTCTGAATTGATCTATATCTCATAGAAAACTTTGTCTCTGTGATCTGAGGTTGATCTTGATTGTTTCAAGTTTATTGTTGGCTCGTGTGAAACAAGTAGACCATCGTAAGAGATGATAGTTGAAGGTGATAACATTACACTGTAAAAGGGGCGATTGTGAGACGCGATTGTTGTTAGTGAGCAGAGTGATAGAACATTTCATTCATAAGTATTGTAAAAATTTATTTTTCACAGTGAATTATTTGCCTTGGATTTGAGATAGATTTTGTGGTTTTCACCTGTGACAGGGTTTTCTACGTCAAAATCGTATGTGTTTATTCTGTGGTTGATTGTTCTCTATATCGTTTAATTTATTATATCACTAGTTATATTATCGATTACCCCGAAATTTTAATAGAGCGTGGTGAAAAATAATCTTCATCATCTTATTTCAAGGGATCAATGCTTTTCAAGGAGTTTGGGAAGTGGGCACTTTCAGAAAACGCATGGGCGTGTTTGGAGGTACCCTTTATGGCTTTTGCTTGTAGCCTTTAGTCACAACTATAAGCCTTGTGCCCTTTCGATTACTGTAGCATTCAAACTGGTTTAACAAAACCCATTACCCGCCAACGGATTTGGGCCTTTAAACCTATTTCTCTCTTCATATGCCCAATGTTTTTTTGGCCTTCTCCCAAAATATTATGTACACTCCAAACAAAGAAGCTCAAGTATTAAAAGATGTGTTTGATGACTCAAACTTTTGTCTCCATCTATATCCTACAATTGTCAATGGTTTTGCAACATTGAATCGAGGGAGTGGCAGTTGAGTGATGTTGTTTGAAAACCATAAATAAAACCATAAATAACGGATCTCAAAGCTCTGATATCACGTATTAGATGGACTCATTTATCTATATCAAAACACAGCAACAAAACAAATCCAAAAATAGGACACCATTAGGAGAGCACAGCGAAAGAGAACTAAAGAAGTATTGTTCTCAAAGGCCAAGAAAACAAACACGTGCAATGTGTATTAACTGTAAGATTTTTCTTTTATGTCCTGTAAGCCATCGTAGATCAAAATGTTGCTTAAACCCAGATCTACAACCGTTGGATCCAAAATGAGCAGCAGCCTAGATTAGCCTTTGGACAGGGCCGTGACCACCAACAAGCATGATTGAGATGTTTTTTGGTCGTTTATCAGCAATATCATCGCAAAGATCTAAACGCTTTATTCTTTCGTTTTACTAATTGCAAAGATTAAGATTCTAAGGCCTCGTTAAGGTGTTTCCTGATTTTTCTTAGAAAAGCTTAGATTCTTGGACACTCAGATTCTTGACAGATTCTTAGTAGACTCAGTTTCCTGGCTTTTCTTATATGCGTTCTCAGAAAATCCTCAGAATCGATTCAATGGGTGATTGTGTTACGACCGTAGAAACGTTATCTAATCATCGGTTTATGTCTCTTACTCGGATTTCTCTCAAATTTTACGGGCAACCAATCGAGAAGGGGTTGATAAAATTTGATGGAGGCTTTTTCCGATTTTGATTTAATGGCCATTACTTTCGAAATGACTGACTAATACCCAACTGAAATGTTTGTGAAATAATCGTTTACATAGAACGTTTTAGAGTATAAATGTCTCACGTGCAACACTTACTATATATAAAATCCAATATAAGAAAATACATCTCGATTAAGCCAGTAAAATAAAATTGGCTTAATTTACATATGTACAACCTAAATTTACTAAATGGTTGACATTGTATGTTAGAGCCACCTCACTAAACCAAAGATAAAATATGTTACAACCACATAACTTAAACAAAGGAGCAATATGTTGTGCCTGTGCTTTAAAGTCGACCATGGGTTACCATCAGACGGTCTGATGTAAATTTCACATGTACCAATATAGCATCAAACGTGATTTTACCTTCACTTTTTGAGATGTGTGCATGCCATGTGGAATCAATATTGGACCTTCTTGTAGTTAGTCCATGATCTTAACATCTATTGTGTAAAAGGATTGAGACGAAAAATGATCCAGCACCTGATTTAAAGTGATGAACATATTTTTCTTTTATTTAAGTTATATAAGTGAGGTGGCTGTAATAAAAAGTGATGTGGTGGTAACACCAGCCTAAATAAAAGAAAAATCTTTATTTGGCACCCTTATCTCCAAACAATCCTCTCAGTTTCATCTTGATTGGTTTCTTGCTCTAAAACACCTTGTCAGCCACCGATTCATGGCCACCTTGCCTCTCTCCGGCCTGCCGACACAACGCTCTTATGACACTGAGAGCATTATGTACCTCACCTAAATGCTCACCCCCTACCCCCATCTATATCCTCTAAACGCTCTTATGACACTGAGAGCATTATGTACCTCACCTAAATGCTCACCCCCTACCCCTGATTTCTGATTAGGGTCGTTTAATTTTAAGCTTCTTCTCATCTGGGTCGGATTCAAAATGGAACACAACAACTAGAGGAGCTAGTTTTATGTACCAATCGATTGCACCACCTGGTTCCTCTGGTTATGGAAGACCAAGCAAAATTAGTTCTACTTCTAACATGCAACAAGAACAAGATCAATCTATGCGTTTAAACAAGTTTTATGATTGATCTACCTTTTTATTTTGAGGTGAAGATCAAATGGGGTTGGTTCTAATAACCGTTGACTACCTTTTTTTTTTGTTTCTGAAGTGAAGATCGAAGGGGGTTGGTTCTAATAACTGTTGAAGTGAAGGTCGAAGGGGGTTGGGATCTGATATATACAAAATCATCAAGTATACACACTTGCCTACAATATGAGCTCAAATTCTGAGCTAATCCGACCAAAATGCTCGGACGACTGGCTGTCGTTTTCACTCGAAAACGACTCGGATTCCCAATTCCCTAGGACCACTTTTGAACGGCAAATTCTTCCCAAAAAATACAGATTCTGGTTATAATCTGAGCCTAAACTCAGATTCTGGGTTTTTCTAAACTCTCGAACACGCCCTAAGGGATTATCTTTATCTTCATTATATATGTAAACCGAAGTCTATTTATAGATACACGAAGATGAGTGACATTAAGTTAAGATTTCTATTCGTGAGGTCCCTCTTCTCTTTCTATTCTTCTTTATTTCAAATTTCTACATTTTAGACTATTTGTGATGGATGGATTGTCAGTTCTAACTTTTTAACCCAAGCCCCTATTCTCATTACAATTTAGGCAATCATCTGTCTCATCCATTGTTGTGTTTTTTTTTTTCTCTCCGTAAAATCAATGTACAAATAAACGAGTTATATATCTGTGCATAGGTTGATGCATCATTTTTTTTTTTGGGGGGGGGAGGATACGGCCAATCGGCCGAGACAACCTCGAGAACCGAGGAGAATGAACGCATACACATATGACAGTTGCGGAATAGCATGACGGAGCACCAATTACAAGGGTAAGGGTTAACTTACAGAACCCAACCCACACCTTGTAAAGACAAGGGTAAGAAACAATGTGGAGGACGAGTATCGAACTCACGACCTACTCGCTCACAATGGACGGATGTACCAATTGGGCTAATGCCTCTTTGGTACTGGATGCATATTTAGTTAACAAGATTCCAACCATTTGAGAAACTTGGCATTACGATTGATTTATGATTATCAATATCCCATTGTCGTGGCTTGCGCAATAAAATCGATAACACTAAGGCTGCGTTTGGGAACGCGGATTTGGATTTGGGGATTTCAAATTCAGGCATTTCAAATTTAAAATTTGAAATATTTCGATTTGCAAATCTCTTGTTTGGATGTTTTAGCATTGCTTTAACATTTGGCCCAAGTATTTATAGATACTTCATTTGGCTATTTTTTTTATAAAAAGAATTTATATTTCATTGGTTTCCTTCATTCTATGTAGGTAGGGATGCAAGTTTGGTATATCGAACTAAACCGAATCTGATTTTTTTTTTCGCTACCAAAGATACCAACAACCAAAATATACTCAGATTTGACAATCAATTCCTCCAACACATAAACCATTCCCGAACTGAAATCGAATTTTTTGGTATTTGGTTTGGTTCGGTTTGCTTCGGTTTGGAGTATAATATAAATAAATTTTTTTAAAAAAATCGAAAATGGGTGCAACCAATAATTTCTCAATTGCACCTAAATTGTACTATACAAAGATGGGCTGCAACAAAAGAAATAAAAAAAAAGAAAAAAATCAAAAATGGGAGCAACTAGTAATTTCCTAGTTGCATCCAAGGTGAATTGTATAAAGTTGGGCTGCAAAATTTTAAAAATCGAAAATGGGTGCAACCAGTAATTTCTCGATTGCACCCAAGTTGCATTATACAAAGGTAGGCTGCAACGGCCATAAACTAACCGTTGCAGCCCAACGGCTAGTTTTCTAGTTGTTGTAGTAACTAATTAAGCTTGGGTTGGGTCGGGTTGAGCCAGGTCTGATACCTTTTCAATCTGGTCCATTTACTATCGGTTCAACCCAGTTCGGTTCAGTTTAATTGGGGTTGGGTACCACCGGTTCAGGTTGATTTGGATATCAAGTCGAGTCGTATCTATGATAACACTAGGTAGCTATTTTTTATTCACTAAACATAGCAAATTATAAGTTGGTGTAAGGTTTGGATTTTCAAATAACGCATAGGAGGTGTTATTTACAAATCCACATTTTTATAATACAACCATAGATTTCTAAATTCCAATGGATTTACCAAATCCAAATTCAAACACAAACGGGGAACCAACGGTGGATTTGGATTTAGAAGATTCAAATCCAAACACCCAAATCCAAATCCACGTTCCCAAATGCAGCCTAAGGTTGTTGAGGATAGTCAATAAAATAACAACTGAAGGCTCTCAATTCGAGCTTATTTTTATTGGTTTAAATATTCCGACTTCAGCTGGACAACCTCATGCACATAAATCCCAACTTTTGGATTAGTTCGATAATTCAAAGGGAAATTTACCGGATCGACCCTATCAGATAAACCTTTTCCGTCAGAAACCTTATATTTTCACCTTTAACCAAATCAACCAGCTCCAAGCCAAGCCAGTTCCAACTACCACAAAGTCTTAAATACCCCTTCTTACACTTTTTATGGTTCTACATAGTTTAAAATTTTAAAAATTTACACTTTTTTATATTTATGCGATGTGAAGCAACATCTATGTCGTCTGATTTGAAGGCTACAATATAAAGATCGATAGTGTCAAAGATTGACACGAAAGAAAAGGCGATATCGCCTCTTTTTTTGAAAAAAAAAATTGCCTCTTTAAATAGTCGGCATCGACTATTTAAACAGTCGTTATCGCCCCTTTAAGCAGTCGATATTGATTTTTAAACAGTCGGTATCGCCTATTAGAGTATCTTATTTGATAACTACAATACATTAGTAATCTTAACCAATTGTAGTTATCTAAACCAATTGTAACTATATATTTGAATCTTATTTATACAAAACAATTTATTTTGATTTGTAAAGAGTTAAAATATTAAAAAAAAAAAGAAGTAATTGGGTTAAATGAATGCGTGTGTTTGAGTTTGGTTTAATTCAATATCACAAAAAATAATGAAGAATACTTTATTTATAGATAACAAATCTTAATTTATTTTTAAGATTGGATCTTTCATTCTATATGATAATTTGTAGTATAGTAAATATATTCATGAATAAGATAAATTTGTAATGAGGTTTATTCTCTTATAATTTTATTTTTAACTCTTTTACAATTTCATAATCCTTCCTAATCTCTTATCCTTATGTTGTACCCATCCTTATATTATAGAATTCTTTTACTTGTAACCTCTATTTATTTACCACTACAATAAATGAAAATATACAACCGTATTAAATTTAAACAATATAATCAATTTTAAAAATTTGTCTATTCTATCTATCATCTTCTCTCGTTCATCTTTTTCTTATATTTCTTCTTTATTTTATAATCTTAAAGACGAAGATGAACGATAGAAGAAGAAGAAGATAGAAAGATAGAATACACAGTTACAATTGGTTAATTTAGATAACTATAATTGGTTGAGATAACTGATGTGTGGTAGTTATCAAATAAGGTACACTCTAAAAGGCGATAATGAAGAATCATACCGACTAGTTAAAAAATCGATATCGACTGTTTAAACAGTCGGCTATTAGAGTGTACCTTATTTGATAATTACCACACATTAGTTATCTCAATCAATTGTAGTTATCTAAACCAATATTTGTAATCTTATTTATACACTTTCTTAAAAGGTTTAAAATAGCGAAAAATCTTCTTGACTACTTTCCAATACTCCAAACCAAGATTACATTGATACCTACTAAGCATGCCAACTATATACGCTATGTCGGGATGAGTACAGACTTGTGCATACGTGAAACTCCCAACTGCCGATCTGATACATAGGGAATCGTCTCTATCTGCTTTCTCTCTAAATTGAACCTGAGACTTTGAAGTAGATTAAATTTATCACCCTTAATGACAGGGGCAACAATAGCGGGACAATTATGCATGTTAAACTTTTTGAAAATTTTATCAATATAAGCTCTTTGAGACAATCCTAATATGCCACGGGCTCTATCTAGATGAATCTCAATTTTTATCACATAGGAAGCTTCATCGAGATCTTTCATATCAAAACTCTTTGATAAAAAGTTCTTTGTCTCATATAACATACTTAAATTACTACTCGCAAGCAATATATCATCAACATACAAAACAAGGATGATAAACTTGCTTCCACTGATTTTAAGATATATGCATTGATCCATAATATTTTCTTTAAAATTAAAATTTGAAATCACTTCGTGAAATTTTAAGTATCATTATTGAGATGCCTGCTTTAAACCATTTATAGACCTTTTGAGTCTACAAACTAAATGACTCTCCCCTCAACCTGAAAACCGTCAGGTTGTGTCATAAAGATATCTTCATGCAAGTCACCATTCAGAAAAATAGTTTTTACATCCATTTGATGTAATTCTAAGTTAAAATGAGCTACCAATGCCATGACTATCTAGAAAGATTCCTTTCTAGAGACAGAAAAATGTCTCTTTATAGTCTAGTCCCTCCTTTTGAGTTAACCCTTTAGCGACTAACCTAGCATTGTATCTTTCTATATTACCTTTAGAGTCATGCTTGATTTTATATACCCATTTACAGCCTACAGGCTTAACTCCTTTAAGTAACTCGCAAAGATTTCAGACCGAGTTATGTTTCATTGATTCCAACCCATCCTTCATAGCTTCGAGCCATTGAGTTAATTTGTTGCTCATCATAACTTGGTTAAAAGAAACAGAATTTTTTTTTTCTTTCTAAATCATACTCACTCTTATTGAGGTAGACGATATAGTCATCAGAAATGACTGACTTCTTTGTTCTTTGATCTACGTAATGGTTGAAGTCAGAGAAATCGAGCTCATCGATTATATCATCTTTAATTAACCTCCCCAAACATTTATGTCATAACATGGAGGAATTGTCGATTGCTTATTTTCGTTTCTTACTAACTTTATCATCCACATACATAGAAACAAAAAATTGGGCATAAGATGAATCAAAGTTCAATTTATAAAGATTGCCTACTAGTGAGCCACCACCCATAATATCGAAATCAAATAATAGAGTAAAAACATTATGTCCAAATTTAAATTCAAAAACTAATGAATCCAATTTAAAAATTGAGATAAGGTTTCTAGTGATACTTGGAACATAAATAGTATCAACTAAATCTAAAATGAAACCACAATCTAAAATAAGACGGAGTCTCAATGGCCTCCACGTCTGCTTCTACTCCATTTTCGAGTTTGATGATTCGTTCGCCTTTACTTTGCTTCCGCTGGATTGAAATCCTTGCATTGAATTACTTATAAGAATATTTTCACCAGCATCTATCCATCAAGTTTTGCGTAGAGCATCAACATAAAGTGATTCAAAATACACAAAGACCAGGTCATTACCTTTCTTAACTATTCAATCTTTGTATTTCTAGCAATTCTTTTTTATGTGTCCCTTCTTTTTACAGAAATGACACTTGATACCAGAAGTAGATCCACTAGCTTCTCCTTATTTAGTTTTCGGTGGAGAAGCTTTCACGTTCTTTCCTTTATATGATCCCTTCTTTCTCTTAAAATTTCCTTTCGATGGGTCAAGAGCGACGTAATGAGTACTTTCAGGTCTTTTAACCTTAAATCTTTCTTCTTCTTAAACGGGCCAAATTGTACAGGAAGAGAAGTCATAATAAAATGAACAAGATAACTCTAAAAAAAGCCCATATCCATTTCATTCAATTTAGTCGTCATGCCACTCATTCTCATAATGTGTTCTCGTACGCCACTATGACCATCATATTTTATGGTTTCCATTTTAACAATAAGACTACTGGCAAGCGTCTTAGAAGTTCGCTGAAATTATTCCTTAATGACTTACATGTATTCCTTTGCATTGTGTGAGTTAGAAATACCTCTCCGGATCGCATCAGTAATGGAACTCTTTATAATCATAAGGCTCATGCGATTTGATCTATCACACTTTTCCAAATCCGTATTGTTCACTTTCAGATCCTCAGCTGAGACATCGGCAGTGAGCACCTTGGGTTTATCAAATCGTATAGCATAGTCAAGAGCCATACAACTGAGAATAATTTGGACTTGTTCCTTCCATTTGTCATAGTTTGAGGCACTCAAAGATTCAATTCTACCAATCATATTAGTAATAGAAGACGGGTTCAATGCTGCACAATAATTAATGGCTTTATTATGTCCACATACAACTATAGCAACAACCCATTCCACAAGATTATATTTATAGTGTTTTACACAAGAGTTAAATATGTCAAGGAATAGATTAAGAATTAAAACAAATGTGATTTTATTGAGAAATAATTTATATCATTATGACCTCTCCGTTGGGTCGAGTCATAACACACTAGCCGCTTCCTCAATCTATATTAATGATTATGATATAATTGCATCATTATGACCCTCCGTTGAATAGAGCCACAACACGCTAGCAATACCCACACACAAAATAATGAATAGTAAAACACAACCATCACACAATAATAATTGATTCATCACTGTTGGGCGGGATTATAATCCCTTAAGTTGTGATGTCAATGTTTACTACACACTTTCATTGAATTTATAATACGGTCTTTTATAAAAATAAATCTCACTTTGAAAACTACAGTACCAAGTAAGATCACCACCGTTGGACAGAAAAATCCTTCTAAGTCATGTTTTCTATTTGGGCTTTATGATATTTTAGATGGTCACAAAAGTGGTTAAATAATAAAATAAAATAAATAAGTCACTTAAAAGATATAAGTAGCCAAACCAAACTCATGTTGTGGGTAAGTGCCAAAAAAATAATAATAATCATAGGTAACATTATATAAGGACCATCCTTGGTGCTTGTGCACAACCTCCAATACCCAAGCCTAATTAAAGGCACTCAAATATACAATAATTGTCCGATTAAAAATTGTCAAAAGGGCATCAGGTCATAAAAACGTCACAACAAAGATCTCCTTGTCAAAAATAGACTGCAAAAACATATCTGAAATGTCTGAGGATGTCAAAATTGGCATATACTGTCCGAAAGTTGAACCTATAGATAGCCCAGAAATGACCTAAAAGAATAAGGAATAACATGGGTCACAATTGGACCTTAAGGACAAATGGGTCATGAAGCATGGGTCGGATCGGGTTGTGTAATTGAATGGACTGGACCATGGGTCGGATCGAGTCATGACCTGAGTCTAGTTATCGACCGGGCCAGATCACAGACTGGGTCGGGCCTAGTGTTTATATGCCACAATAGAATGACAAAAGATGCCCTTGAAAAAAAAAAATCATGCAGTCAAGCTTGAAATTGAAGAAAATAACACAAGATTATCTGAATAGTGTTTAAAGGCAGTTTATATTCATTATAAAGATTGACAAGATACTGAATGCAATTCTTATGAAGAATTTCTTCTTGCAGATTTGATATTAAAAAGGATCCTTAACGTGAAAACCAAAGCACGTTTCATTGCTCGTAAGCGACGCGTTATAACTAGTGGCATAGCCATATTATCTGACGGGGAATCCCAAGACCACTTGATCTGGTACTTGTGAAAACCCAACAGAACAATCAAACCCAAGTTGGTAAATCGCCTCCTGATTGCCCAACCACAGTGTGGTAGTTGGTTTGAACGATGGTCTTGTCTTTGCCTAAGAATATAGAGAATTTTATTCTCTTTAGGTCTCAATATTAGTATATCGCAGAAGATAAAACTCATATACTAATGTTTTGACTGATCAAACACCAATCATGGCTTTGATACTAATTAATGGATCTATATGAATCTATCATCCAAATATATGCCCTAAGATCTAGGCGCATGATCAATTAAAACAATAAATCAATAATTCATAAATTAAAAAATATGTGCGCACCTTGAGTGTGAGCCATGATAATGGGTTGCCGATCTTCAATGATCTCCTCACTCTCAATACCTCCTACTACAATGGGGATGCTTTTTCCAATAGGGAGGGTTGAAGTGTGTCAAGTAATCGTTGGGACCAAGCACCCCTTATATTTATAGCCAAAGAGTCATTTTTCATTAAGGACTTGAATTACTAATTATATTATGATTGGAATTCGCAATCATATCTTAACTAAAAGACTTAATTATTAGTTACTTATTCTCTTCAAATTCACCGAATTAGCAACTATTACATCTCAAGATTGATCTTATACTATTCACCGATCAATGGATTGACTATAGTGACGACCACCAAAATAGAAACTTCTAACAGACCTTTCACTTGACTGAAAGGAAACGATCGTCTTGTAGTATTTTAGGGTCTGTTTGGCAATTTTTCAGAAAACATAAGAAAAGGATTTGTAGATCCAATGGATTCCAACTCTTTGAGAATTCATAGGAATTCATTGTTTTCTGATGTTTGCATTGAGTAATTGCACATAGAAAATAAAAAATGTATATCATCGATAGTGTATATTTCACACACCCAATAAATCCAACTATCTATTGTGAGAGAGATTTCGTGAGAGAGAAAAATTAGGAGAGACAAAAGAGAGAGATTAGGAGAGAGAGAGATTTGGGGAGAGACAAAAATTAAGAGAAAGAGAGAAATTAAAAGAGAAACGTAGAGAGAGATTAGGAGAGATAAATCTAAAAAAGAGAGATTAGGAGAGAGAAAGAGATATTTAGAAAAGACATATTAAGATAGAGATTAGGAAAGAGAAAGGGGAGTATCATCTTTGGAGTACACAACTCACACTAAATAAAAAATCAGAGAGAGACAGAATAGAGAAAAGAGAGACCGAGGAGGGAGAGATTCAGTGAGAGAGATTTTTTTATTTTGTATTTTTTATATATTTATATATTTATATATTTATAATTTATTTTTGTAATTTTGTATTGTTATTTTATTTATTTATTATTATTTTACTTATTTTATTTTATTTTTCTATTTTTTACTTTTATTTTTTTATTTTTTTCCTATTTTATTATTTTATTATTTATTTTATTTTCTAATTTAATTATTTTTAATTATTTTTTTATTTTTTTAATTATTTTATTTTTTATTTTTTTAATTATTTTATTTTATATATTTTTAATTATTTTATTTTATTCTTTTTTATTTTATTTTATTCTTTTTTATTCTTTTTATTCTTTATTCTTTTTTTCTTTTTATGTTTTATTTTTTATTTTTTATTTCTTTATGTTTTTTCGCTGTTTGATTTTATTTTAATTTATTCATCAAAAGAGAGAGTGTGTGAGAGATAGAGGAGAGAGAGAGAGAAATCGATGAGAGAGAGAGAGAGTTCTCACACAACAAAAAAGGGGAGGGGATGGAGGCAAAAGATTTATGATGAAATCCCCCTATTTTAGAGGGATTTGTCTTTTTCAATGGAATTTCAGTGGCACAACTTTGTTATAAAAAACATAGGAAATTAACTTATTTCTTTTTTTTTCTCGTGATTTCTTTTCCTTTCACCCTATCAAAGCAATTTTTTGAAAAACATAGAAAAATAATTTGTAAATCCAATGGATTCCAGCTCTTTGAGAATTCATAGGAATTCATTATTTTTCACTATTTAGATTGAGTAATTATACATAAAAAATAGAAAATAACCACTATCGATAGTGATATATCTCACACACTCAATAAATTCAACTTTCTATTGTGAGGGAGATTATGTGAGAGAAAAATTAGGAGATAGAATGAGATAGATTAGCAAAGAGAGAGAGAGATTTGGGGACAGACAAAAATTAAGAGAGAGAAATTAAAAAATAAACATAGAGAGACTAGTAGAGAGAATATAGGAAAGAGAGATTCAGAAAGAGAGATTCGTAGAGAGAGATATCTAAAAAGATAGATTATGAGAGAGAATCGGATAGAGAGATTCGGATAAAGAAAGGGGAGTACCATCTTTGATGTACACAACACACCAAATAAAAAATTAGAGAGAGAAAGAGAGAATGGAGAAGAGAGAGAGCGAAGAGAGAGAGAGTCTACGAGAATAGTGAGAGAGCTAGGAGAGAGAGAGAGATGGAGATTCAATGAGAGAGAGAGATTAGGTGTGAGAGAGAGATTCATAGAGAGAGAGAGAGAGCTTTTTTATTTTTGTTATATTTTTTATATTTATATTATATATATATATATTATATTTTCTTAATTTTTTATTTTATTTTGTTTTATTATTTTTTATCTTTATGTATTTTATACTATTATTTTTATTTATTTTTTTATTTTTTTTACTATTTTCTTATTTTATTTTATTTATTATTTATTATCTTTTTATTTTCTAAATTATTTATTATTTATTATTATTATTATTATAACTCTTAATTTTTAATTTTTTAATTTTTATTTTATTTTATTATTTTATATTTTATATTTTATTTATTTATTTTATTTTATTTATTTTTTCGCTAGTCGATTTTATTTCAATTTATTCATCAAAAGAGAGGGAGAGAGAGTGAGTGAATGATAAAGGAGGGAGATAGAGAGAAATCGAGGAGAGGGAAAGATATCATATATATATATAGGAGAGAGAGAGAGAGGGAGAGAGAGAGAGTTCTCACAACAAAAAGAGGGCAGGGGAGAGAGGCAAAAGATTTATGAGGAAATCTCTTTATTTTAGAGGGATTTGTCTTTTTCCAATGGAATTTTTTTTTTTGAATTTTCCTATTATTTTCAATGGCACAACTTTCTTGTCAAACATAGGAAATTAACATATATATATTTTTTTCGTTCCCACGATTTCTTTTCCTTTCCCCTATCCAAACAGACCCTTAGAGTTTTTAATTGAAAAATTATAAACGAAAGACAAATTTATTGAGGACAAAGTGTAGGCAGCTGACATAATAGCATTTAGTCCGGGCTTTTCTCTTACAGGCACATCATATGATCCATTTGAATAATGTTTTGCATGACAATGAGAGAGTTAATCACTTGTTAAAATCATGAAGAGAAATTTTTTATGTTGAGCATCATGGTAATGAGCAATTGGTATGTAGATTGAATGAAACAAACTTCTAGACAGTGGTATCTCATATGTCATCAGATATATTCCAGTTTTGGCCTTGAAGAAAATATATTATGGGAGGCGATTTATCTTTTTTTAAATCTTTTATAATGATGATATCTTGCTTACCATCCGTTATGTGGGTCTTCTGCGTGAAAAAAATAAATAAATAGTTTTGGCTAAAAATTTTGAGATGAAAGATCTTGGTGAAGCTTTTTTGGTCATTGATATTGAAATCACTCGAAATAGAAATTGAGGTTATCTTGAACTATCTCAAAGGCCTATATTGCAAAAGTTTTATATGGGATTCAAAATTGTGCTACCAGAGATGTGCTTGCTAGTAAAAGGGATGGATTAGACAAGTTTTAGGCTGCGTATGGCATAGCTCTCTGCTAGCCGCTGCCATAGCAAAATTCACCTCCTTTAGCAAGTTCTCATCCTCTTTGCTAACATCTTGCTACCTGCTTTAACAGGTACTCCTTCTCCTTGATAACTCCTTGCATAGCAAGATTTTATACAAGATTTACCTGTTCAATAATTTTACCATCCTCTCTACTCACTCCTTACCAGAGCAGATTTTATTTGCTCTGGTAGGGAGTTAGTAGAGAGCGAGGAGGATGCTGTTAGAGCAGGTAAATCCTCCTATGCAGGGAGTTAGAAAAGAGAATGAGAACCAACTAAAGTAGGTGAACTCTGCAATGATAGAGACTAGCAGAAAGCTATTCCTTACGCAACCGTAATGTCTACTAAAGAAGCTTCAACGTGATGAAATAAATAACATTCCTTATTCTTCAGTTGTAAGAAATTTGATGTAAGCTCAAGTTTGTACTCGTCTTGATATTATTTTTGCGGTCGGACTGCCTAATAGATATCAAAGTAGTCTTGGAATGAACCATTGGAAAGCAAAGAAAGTGATGCATTACATGTTAGATTTTTCTCTGATCGTGGCCATATACTATTGTCAGTGCATTGACCAATAGATTACGAATCATCAATCTAAATTAGAAGTTGCTATTTATGTGACAGCCCAAATTTTGATACCCCGAAACCCGTGTCATCGGCACAACCCTCAGGTGCCGTACCCCAAATACTTAAGCGAAACACTTGGTATAGCTACGTAGCCATAAAGCAAAGTAGATACATCGGCAGTACAACTTAACTAAATCTTCTATACATTAATAATATATATAACAAAACTCAAAAGACAGTTCTCATCCCATACTACTGCATGAGCAGGAGAACCGACATGAATCATTGGTGACAAATAAGGTCACCCCAGATGGTTCGTCAAAAAGAATATCCAAAAATATGTCCAATTACATCTCTTCACCAAAATGGCTAGACATATCAAGCCGTATAATCAATCTCTCAAAATCAAAGTACACTAGGAGTCTTCTAAAATAACTCTTCAGGAAGGGGCTCAGATTCCTCCACTGGAACGTAATCTGAATCCTCGAGATCAACGTCTCTAGAAGCAGCCGCTATCTCTGAATCTGTAACGTATAGTAAAAAAGAATGAGCTACATCTTAGCTCAATAGGGAAAAACGGAAGAACATATAAATCTATTTTACTCACTTATATTTCATGATATAATCAAAACATGAATGATCAATCTAAACAGTTAGAAACAATTGAATTTATTGGGAACATGAACTGAATGCGAACTATTGCTCTACACATGTTTACTTGTTTTCAACTTGATCACATATGACTAGGTTTTTGGTCTCAAAACTTAAAGCAAATAACTTAAGTAATCCTCGAACAATATAGCATTGAGCCATGAAGGAATACTCTCTATTGTCGTCTAATTAGAATATTTTCATCATGTGATACCAACCCACGTCCCTTGCTTATAAGCGACGGGACACATCTCTCTCTTACATCTCTGGGATGTTAACTAGTGTACGGATTGGCCGTCGTATCGATCACGGATATTCTGTCGAGTCAGTCACGATTATACCGCCGCGTCGGTGGGGTATTCTACAAACCTTAAATCAATTGTGTAATTTACATATAGTTTATCACCGCGTACTTGTGCTAAATATTATATTCAAGCTAGTTTGGTCTGTTTCACATAGTCCCATGTTTAGTTACACATCCCCAGGGGAAGTCATATGTTCATACGCATCACACAGATGCCCACATCTCATACACATCCCTGGGATGTCATGTGTTTATTAGTTTGCTTGACTCTTACTTTGTGTACACACACACACTTCTTTAGTTCCACATGCTTAACTACTTTTTAACAAGAAAATTAAGGTATCTCTATGCACTCAATCTTAGCATGTAACGCACATTTTTATATTACTACATACATGCTATCGTAATCAAAATACATGTTCAAAGGATTTCCTACCTCATCGTAAGGCCATCAACTAAAAACACTTCAATATTCTATAAAGGATCAAGCGCATCAAACCCCCACCAAACCTACATTGCGTGTGCCAAACATACTCTTAGGAGAGTCTCATAGAATCTTGGAAATCATAATTCCCAAGAATTTAACAAATAAATTAATTGACTATGTTATACCTCGCGCGAGCGAGTACTGTTCATCATTTGAACGATCACTTACTCTCGCTTGAGCGATTATAAATGAGGTACCTAACCTCGCTCGAGCGATTACAAACGAGGTACCATGACTTCACGCGAGCCCTTGCTCGAGCGAGCTTCCTCTTCACACAGCTTCTCGCTTGAGCGAGTCAAGAATATTTTTCTTTTATACTTTTTCCCTTCCTCGCGCGAGCGAGCTATTATAATCGCGCGCGAGGAGCGGTCACCGCTACAGCTCGATCATCTCGAGAACTAACTTCTTACCTCATTTAATACCCTATTAAATGTCAAAATAATCCTACTAACAATTAATACACCTATTTAAAACATATATTATCATTAAAACATACCTTAAATCAATGGATTCTCCTCTAGATTTGATCAAAGATTCACAAAATTAAAGACGGTTTCAAAACCTTTCTTGATCATTCACCAGCTCAAGACCCTTAGACCTTCCTTACTCTCGTCACCACACCCTCCTCATTTTATGTTTTTGAATTTAAAAAAGGTGAATCCAACCTTTTCTCAAAAGGAAAATCCCTATTCTAGATTTCTCCTAACCAAAACCCTCTTTTTCTCTCTCTATTTCACTCTCTCCAAGCTCAGGTAGAATGGCTTGTGGGAGACTCCTCCCCCCTCTTTCTCTAACTTGTTTTAACTAGTGTGCTAACCACACACATTCACATTAATATTTTGCATCCACTATATTTATATACTAAACATATACACCTTAGGTGTGTATAGAAATTGTGGTTCCCTTGTGAATCACAAACACACAAGTGTGGTGTGTATCGTGCGCGACTTATACTATTCCCAAAAATCGGGGTTATTACAATTTACGATTAATTTTTATAAATGACAACTATAATCGGCTCTCCTAATTTAGGCATGATTGTGATTTAGAATCACATTATGAATAGAAATTTTCTTGATGAGTAGGATATGCCTGACACTAAATATATAAGGGATGCACGGTCTCAATTCTCGCTTCAACAAAACTCGTCGTCTCTTATGGAGCTCGCATCCCCATCGTGCTATAGAGTTGACAGTGAAAAAGAGAACTGAAGATCATTGCCATCGACGCAAGTTTAGATCTAAAGATGACATACAACCAAGGTACACTAACACATACATCGGTTGGACATTGTTGATCCTCTTCAGCCAAAGATTTAATAACTTTGATGTAACAATTGGTATGAGAGCATGGTTGAGGCTAAAGACAATCAAATGTGTTTGAACGATTTAGATATTTTAAAGGACGAAGTTTTTTATATTATTCCAGTTGTTGTTCTTTTGAATATCGGTACACTGGTTTGTTAGTGCCGTCAGCGATGACAAGATGCCTAATAGGTTTGTTTATATTGGCCGAAATAAACGATGACACTTACCATAACCGACAGCCTGTAATGTCAGTGCACCATTTGTCTGGTTATTTCCTCTGTTTTCTCTATCAGAAACGGCTTGGTGTTAGTGAGGGAGAGTACTGAGTGTTTTGGAAGACACCTATTAATATACTTCCCTTAATAAAACAAAAGGAATAAAAAAATTTATATTTCTTTCTTTGTTGGGGATTCTGTTGAAACCTTTATCATAAAGGACAATGGGTCAAATCTATTGTTTAAGAAACACTATATATTAATTGCTTGAAGCTTATTTTGTCTTTTAGGCACTTGTTAACATTAACAAGTTGTCATTGCAAACTTATTTAATATAGTCACTTTAAGCCAAACTTATTTAATATAGCCACTTTAAGCGTCTTTATCCTATGAGAGGGGATGCCATAATAATGAATGCCATTAGAGGCCACGTTTCCTTGTAGATGACCTAATGACATCATTAATGTTTTTATATGCTTATTCTCTAGAGAATCGTTATATTTTGTATTGGTGCATTCGAAACTTAACTTGAAATATAATTTTATTTTTGTTCAGAATATTTTTTATATAAGCATACTTATTTCTATTGAAATTATAAATTGTGACTTATGTTGTCTTCTTAATAATTTTGTGACCATTTAGGGAGTTACTTTTACTTTGTTTTTTTATAATATTAAACTCAAATAGAAAATATGACTTAGAAGGAATTTTTTTTTTCCAACTGTGATGGTCTTTCTTATTACTGTGGTTTTCATAATACAGTTAAATTTTTAAGTTTTAGTATATAAAAAAAAAAAAAAAAAAAAAACACCATTTGGCATATTGAGCTCAATTTTTTTGTTGTTCCTAGAAATAAAGTTTCGAGAACATGTTGTAAAATGGAGATTGCAAGTTCTTTCAGTATTGATGATCATGGCCACATATCATTTTCTGCATTTACAGCCACAATTTGTCTGTCAATATTTTGAGGGGCAAATGAGGTTTGCTCATTATCTAGCTTTTGGTACTTCTAAAATAAATCTGTGGCCACTCTCGTTGTATTCCTTTGTTTTCATCTGGTAGAGTTTTAAAAATAATTATAACAATAATAATCAATTTAAAAAAAAACATTTTCTTATTTTCTTAACCTTGATTTATGTGGCCTAAGTGGGAGAATTTAAATATTTTCTATATATGGGCCATCATAGATCAAAGAGATTCTTAAATCGGTTTTTCAATCATTGGATCCAAAATCAGCAGCCTAGATTAGCCTATACACCGGGATGTTGTGTGTTGTTGCTACACTGTATTATAACCTCTAAAAAATAAGTGTGACTTTTTTATTGGGCATTTTGACGGTATGTGATGCGTGGATCGTCGGTTCTAGCTTTTTAACCCACGTAGCTGGTCACTAAAATCACTGAAAGAGAATAAAAAGCCGCACTACTTGGAGAAGGAAGATTACACGATTCAAATTGGTTCAAAATTCTAGAAGAGATCAAGTGGCACAAGGTATGTTCAAGCAGTATTTAATTTTTTTTTTTTTTTTTTTGAAAGGGTATTTAACCTTATTATAAAGATATAAATTATATATCTAATACATATGTTAATGCATCTTTTATTATCATGGAGTATATGTTGTCACCAAAGAGGCATTAGCACACTTGATATGCCCCCTCTAATAAGAGGAAGTAGGTCGTAGGTTCGATTATCGTCCTCTCTCACTCTTATTTTTATAAGGCGTGAGTTGAATAAAAAGGTTTATATGTTATTAACATTAAATTTTTTAGATTAAATAAAATATCAATAATTTTTCTATAATGAGTTAGGGATTTATTTACAAAGATTTGATTTTGATTTTTTTTTTTTTAAATATTATAAATGATTTGTCTATGATTTTGAATTATCTCATCAAGATAAGATGTAGGACCTTTGCAAACTTGTACGTAGAGAGGATTCATTTTTGGCACAACACACTGGGAGGAGATTAGCATAGAGAGCGAAGGCAGGTGCGGGGATTAGAACCTATGACTTGTTGCTTCCACAAGGGAAGAGGATACCAGGTGAGCTACCGCTCAATCCTATGGGTTATTTATACCTTTTAAATACCTTGATGAGATACACAAGAAAGTGTATATGTAGATATAGTTAGGGCTACCGATTGAGTTGTAGCTCAGTTGGTATCCTCCCTCCTTTGTGAGGGTTGAGGTCGTGGGTTCTACACTTTACATTTGCTTCCTCCCTTATACTAATAAGGTGAGTGCTGCTGTATGGGATTTATTCTCCTATGTGTCACTCAATGAGATTGCTTTGTTGCGTGAGATTTATTTCGTAAGTACTGCTCCTAAACTATCATAATTTTTACAATATGTAAGACATATCTAGGTTGTCTATGTCCTATGACATTAAAAACAAAAAACGAAAAAAATAGAAAGATATAGTTACGGTTGTCAAATAGTCGGGTCGGGCCAAAGTTTCCAAAATTTCCATATAAGAAGATATGGAATACCAGGTCATTTAACTTAGTTCACAGGTTTATAAGCAAAAATTTCAATGATAGGATAGGAAAAAAGATTGAATCTTTTTTTTTTTTTTTTTCCCTTAAAACAATATTATAATAACGTTAATTGAATTATTTATAAAAGTGAAATAAATAATTTCAACAACTATAAATGAAAAAACTAATCCAAAAATACCACGGTGACGACCGTTCGTCATACAAACAGTGATACTTACATCAATGTACCCGAAAAGCAATAAATAAATATTCTAAAGAAAATTTATTAAGTCGTACCAAATCTTAATCGAAGAACTAAGAATAATATTCTTCATGTGGGAGATCTTCCTTGCCTTCAGGTACGAAATCAAGATCCTCTTTTAGCTCAGAATCTTTGTCAACGTTTGTACCTACGACACATAGCGTTGGGATGAGCTAAAAATTCACATTCTCAGTAGGACGATATTTTAAGACCATTCGAGTCTTAAGCTATCCAACACATAGTTTCAATGATTATTCAATTATTGAAAAATTCTAAAACAACCACTGAACTTTCACCCCATCATCAATAACACATCTAAACTATTGATAATATCAAATAGGCACCCAAAGTACACTTAAGTTCATCAACTAACTACCGTCACCTTCCATTAATGGCTAAACGAAAAACGTTGAATTGACATACAACTTAGCAAAATAGTGTGCGTGGCACCCAACGGTTAGGTGCGTATTGATGACGGGGTGAAAGTTCAGGGATTATTTTGACATTTTTCCAAAGCCAAGTCCTCGCCACGTTGGGTGGGCCACGCATGCTATTTTGCTGAGTTGTATGCCAACTCGGCATTTTTCGTTCAACCATTAACGGAAGGTGACGGTAGGGGTTTAGTTGATGAACTTAAGTATACTTTGGGTGTTTATTTGATATTATCAATAGTTTATGTGTGTTATTGATGATGGGGTGTAATTTTAGGGGCTATTTTGAAATTTCCCATTCAATTATTAATGATTAAAGATACAATAAAATATAAGAAATCACCACGTATTTATACTCTATGATAAACAATTCAAAGTACAAATTTGAGTTCGATTTATATAACTTACAGTAGAGTCTTGATGCCATATTTAGGAAATCTAAAAGGTGAATTTCATAGAAGTGCTCAATTATAATATTTTTCTTTTACATTTTATTTCAAATTTATTTAGCTTATGTTAATGCATTACTTAAACATATAACTTAAAGTAATCTTTATCGCAAATATAGCGCTAGAGTCTAAGTTAAAGCATTGATGGGGATCTCGACCATCGTCATTCTAAAACATTTTTTTCAAGTGCTGTAGCTTCTGCTAAGTGGGGTAACTTATGCAATTCGAAACACCGTTGTAACGGTTCAAAGCGTGCTATAGCATAGGATCCATTCAAGGTCAAAGCTTAAATGCATGCATATTTCTAAAGTATGATATTGTATTCGTACTTTTTATAATTAATTTAGAATTCCAAATTAGTTTTCAAGGTACGATGACATTTTTATATCATATGTTCTCTTCTTTTTGTTTTCTCTTCAAGAGTATCACAAACAAATATTTTTCATTTATAAATGATACGAGGATCTAATTTTTCTAATCTCATATTAAAATGTTCAAACAAATTATAAAAGCAAAGTGACAATGCGCCTTAACAACGTACAGAGTTAATTAGGAAAAATATCGGTCTCATTGAGACGATTGAAATGATGTGCTTACAAGCTTGCAACCGATATATGCCGATCACTTTATGTAGAATCAAAGTACATAAAAGACCAATATATGATTTATTGCTAAATAATTTTTGAAGGTAGATTATAGAAAATCTGATCCGTCAGATGGAATGTTCACGAAATTTCAAGTGGGGTAGTACCTACTGATATTTTTGTAAATCATACAGAATCTTAACGACCAGAGGGGTCAACGATTCAAAAGACCCAACACTTACATAAACTTTTCATAATTCAGGCTGCAAGTGTAGTCTTGACATAAATGAATTTGGTCCACCTTTGAGGCCAGATTCGAAAGGATTAGTGGCTGATTTAATCTCAGCTCAAAAAAAAAAAAAAGCAGTATAACCTTAATCAATACCAATTGATGTTACAGTGTTTGAATAGATATACTAGTTTTTGTGGTCTATCAAAGATGACATGTTACACAAGCTGGTGCCATTAAGATTCCCGAACCTACCAAATGAGCGGATTTGATAGATATTTATTGAAGCCTAGGAGGTTATGTTGGGGAAAATCAAAACACAAAATTTAAATAATTAATCTGAACTTTCCCACGCAAGTGGTGGCACTACGTCAAACTTTGGAAAATGTGATTTTAAAGATCGATGACCGCAAATTGTTTAATATGAATCGGCTACAAACTAAGGCATCATGAGACTCTCGATTGTTGGCGAGAAAGAATATAATACCCAAATTTATTAAAATCATTAAATACTTACGAATCAGAAGTATAAAATACAAATTGGTCGTTGAAATCCCTTACCTCAGATGTTAAAATTGCAATGGATTGGAGGTTTATCACAATTTCTAACAATTTATTGAATGATGCTGACGATCATAAGATTTATGGTTTTATTCCCCCTGTTCAATGGTCTTCTTGATCACAATTTAAGCGAATCTCGAGAGAACTAAAATTTGAATAAAGAGGGAGTTGAATATGCGTCTATTTATTTTGGAGAAACTTCATGTTCTGCATCATGCTATTTTGTTTTTTCGTTAGGTTACACAAAATAGAGCAAGGGTGAATATAGGTCTTCTCATTCTATAGTCACAAGAAGAGATAAAAGGTAGGATTAAAAGAAAGTTGTGCGTTTTTATTTTAGGGTTTCACAATAGGAAAATAAAAGTGGAGGGTGAGGGCTCTATTAGTTTGAAATTGGCAGTTTTGATTTTATGCCCAAGATACAAGTCGCCCAAACTTGAAGTGTTAAGATCTTAGGCGTGAATATCGGGCCTAAAGAAATCTCGAAAGATGCATAATTTTGGTGCCATTATTGTGGTAAGAGAAAATCGGAGCCACGTGGATTAGGGCGAGAGGACTTCGTAGAACGAGAGATGTGTTGTTGTAGGATTCTATAGAAAAAGATGATTTTGAGGTTGCGAGAGACATTGAGTTATTGAGATGTCAACAAATAGCCGAAAATGGAGAAATTGAGAGTCCTAATATCTTAGAATTTCTTATCACGTGATAGGTTAATGACTCCTAGTTATACAAGTAACTAAGAGATTAGAATAAGAAAATTAAAAGAAATAGATAGGTTAATGTATTAAACACACACAAATAGTAATATGTATGTAACCATAAATTATATATATAACTATTATAAATTCATATAACGCATTAATATAATATACATAACTAGTCGCACGTGGCCATGCATAGTCTAGATCTCAACACTTAAGTGTGATCAAACAAGATTTCTATATTAGGCAAATTGGAGACTATTAATTAAGAATTAAGTATCATTAATAAGAGAAAAACTTCAAGTATATATTCCATGCGACTCTAGTATATACATAAATAGGTATAAAGGATTCATACTAATTAAATCAGAATCTTTAACAGTCTCGATAAAATTAACGGAACTAATAATATTTTATTGTACACATAATCTAATAGTTATAATTTTAAATAATTATTTTCTAAATGAAGAGTATCGAGATTAGTCAATAAGTCAACGAAATTGAAATAATTACACTCTTAGTTGCCTAATGGAAAAATTGTAAATCCCTGACTTGGCCTAATGGTGCACCCAACTAAACCTGACCTGAACCGATAGCACCTTATGTGCAAACAAATTTAAAATAAAAGGTTAGGACAAGTTACCAAAATGTCTTGTGCGCCTATTTTATTTACCAAAATAATGGGGTTTATTTTTCATCACCAAAAAGTACCAACACGAGTAAAATGCGGGTTACTTCAGGGCTATCCCATCGAAGAATGCTTTAGCATGTCAATTCATTCCCATCGAATTAAAAATTTTCAGATTACTTCTATGAGACGACATCGATATTTTAGTCCATGCTTCGAGCTGGCCCATCGACGTTGGTTTTTATGATGCTGGGTCAGCACACTGAAACTGATTTTCAGTTCACAACATAGGTCCTGTACACCCGCGTCGTGAGACGCTTAGGTCATAAAAAATAAATCTCATTATTTTGGTGATTAAAACACAGGCATGAGACGTTTTGGTACTTTTTCGAAAAGGTTAAGATGTTAAACACATGGTATCAAAAATCGGCCGATACCGATACGTATTGGCGCTATATATCGGTTTCTCGGCAAATTGATACGTATCAGTATCCTAATTCAGTATCGGTATCGGTATCGCCCGATACCTATTGTTTCCTTCTCTTTTTTTTCCTTTTTCTTTTTAAAATAGGCCGATACGTATCTGTATCAGCCGATACATATCGGCTGAGTTGTATCGGTCCTATAGACACCCTAATTTTGCCCTCTCGGATTATACAGGCCTGTTCGGTCAACCTTTGACATTGCCTACGATCTACGGAAAAGGATTAACCTTCTCCGGAGACTTTAAAATCCTAAGACAGGGACCATGCACTGAAACAATAGTACATGGTTGAGACCCAAGCTGAAACAATAGCTCCGAGGCTCGAACCCGACTCAAACCCAGGTAGATCTCGAATTACGCGCCCTGTACAGAGTGTGCAATTCAATTGAACGCTCAACACCTGACACGTAATTGACCACCTGCGGACCGCTTAAGAGTTGATTAAGCACCCTGTCAGGCGTGTGTAATCATATTGTGCGCTCCACCACTAGCGCGCAATAGGCTCATTTCAAACTAGTCTCTAACATTCTAGAAACAGCCAAAGATGAGATTGTACACCCTACATAGCGCGCGCAATTGGATTATGCGCTTTTACACTAGCACGTAATTGGTTCCTAAGCCAACAAAGTCTCTAACTCCATAGACCGCCAAAACTCCCCTATTAAACGCAGTTGACATAACGTTTAATCGAATTGTGCGCATTAAACAAGGCACGCAATGAGTCTAATTAGACTAGGACTGAGACACCCGGCTGAGCAAATCAGCCGATCACTCACTGAGTCGGTCATCGACTCAAAGTGATTGGGCGTTTGTCACAGGGCGCATAATTCAATTAAGCGCACCAAAACGAGCCCGTAATTGAATTTCACCGACCAATTTAGCGCACCCCACAAGGTGCGAAATTAGCCACAAACCTATAAATAGGACCTACTACCTCGTCCCAAAACACAATTTTTACCTCTCTACCAAGCTTAGGGATTTTGAAATCCTCTCTTCGGTGCCAGAATGCAAGTAATCCCCTAGGTTCTAGTTTTTAGTTCTAAAATTTCTAGTTTTCAATTTTAGTTTCTAGTTCTTAGCTTCTAGATTTTAGTTCTTAATTTTCGCCTCAGTTCTTAATTTTTACTCTAGTTCTTCATTCTTAAGTTATAGATTTCAGTCCTTAGTTTATGATCCCAACTTTTCCCAATTGTCAATTCCGTTACTTTTACGTTTGACCTATTTTGAAGTATTAAATGAAGTCGAATTGGTGCAAAATTTGTCACGTTTGAAAGCTTATTGAAGTAGCTTTCCAACGAGCTAAAAAACGTGTAATTTTGACAAGTATCAAAGAAGTTATGGTCAGTTTTCGAAAGATGAGTAAAAGGTGGCATTTTTCAAAACTCCTAATTGAATTAGGATTAGTCTCTTTATTATATTATTTTAGAAAATAGGATTAGTTTCTTTTATTAGAAATAGAATCAGTTTCCTTATTATTTTAGAACTTTACTTTATTATTTTAAAAGAACTAGGAATTAGAGTTACACTAAGATTTCTAATAAAAGCCTATAAATAAGACCTTTATCCCTTAGCCATTGAGTACACAATTTTTCTTTATTTAATTTTCTTTTACACAATTTACATGATTGTTACACACAATTTTAGCATCTAACAATCAAATATTCGAGTTCCTCCTCTGCAGCGCTTGCCTTTAGGTAATTCCTTAGTTCTTAATTTTCTGGTTCTAGTTCTTAGGTTCTAGAACCAGTTCCTCTTTTTTTATATTCTAATTCTAGATTTAGGTTCTAGTCCTCTGGTTCTTAAATTCTAGATCTTAGATCTTAGGTTTTAATCTAAATTTTTAATTTACTGATTCTAATTCTTAGTTTCTAGAATTTGTCCTTAATTTCAGTCTTAAATTCAATCTTAGAATTTCAATTTTAGTTTTAAATCTCTAGTTTTAGATCTTAGGTTCTTATTCTTAGACCAATTTTGACATTCTAGTTCCTAAATTTTAGTTCTAATTTTTAATTTGATTCTCAAAATCATCGATTTTCAATCCGTAAATTCATAATTAATAAATTTAAAATTTAATTTTCAATCTATATTATTTTCAAACCAATCGATTTGTCCAAGGGAGCTTACAGATGGCACTCGGGAGCGGGGTTGGTCTTCCTTAGCATAGCGGGCCAAAACCTTATTTTTTTTAGATTTTCAGTCAAATCAGTATATTTACTTTAATTAGAGTTTCAATAGAATTAGTATATTCTTAATTAGTTTCAGTAGGATTAACATATTTGCATTCCTAGTAGAACTAGGAGACTTTTTTTTTTTAAATTAGACTCTTAGAAGAGTTAGGAGACCTTTTTTTAACCAGACTCCTAGTATGACTAATAAGTCAAGTCAATTAGAACCCCAGCAGGATTAGAAAAACCAAACTAGTTACGCTATAGGCAACCCACAGTTGCTGACGTCGGCCGACCAACGATTCAGTAAAGGAGTTCAACTTGCAAGCCCCTGCTTATATTCTTAAAGCGTGATCAGTAACGTGTTGCAACATCGATAAATATCTGCAACTGGCGATCGTACCATCCACGTATTCTCCATTTATTATTCGCCTCTTTAATTTCAATAATTTAATATTTCCTAATTTATTATACCATCATTGCCTTTGTTAGAGCCCACTTGGACTGAATTGGGCCACTATTTTCGGAAATCGAGTGGAATCCAGAAAAAACACGTACCAACAGGTCCTCCAAGGATTGATACTTGATACCCAGTCCGATATTGTTACCTTGGTTAAACAAGGGAGCCATTAATTGCACACTAATTTTCTGTCCTTGAGCAGGTTTTGGAAAAATATCAACTTTTTAAAAAAAAATTTAAATGTCTATAGCACCCTTATGGTTGGACCTTCGTTTATAAATGAGTGCCTCTATATCCATCCACCGAATCTTTGAGTTTACCCACGTTGAAACCCATTGACTACTTTGAATGATGCAGATTATTTTTCATCTAAATCTTTCACATAATGTATCTTGAGATCATGCTCTTACCATCCATCGTCGATTTTTTTATTTCACATGGTATACATTCCAAAAAAGTGACCTTAACATCACATGGAACTCAACACACTCAAATAAGATCACTTTTTATGTAACGACCTAGACCCACATGTAATAATATTGTCCAGTTCTGGGCTTAGGTCCTTGCCCTGATTTTGTTTCTGGCATGGGCTTAAGTCCCTATCCAGAACGCGTCATGACATGCAGCGTCTGCAATCACATATAGCCCAGGGTCAGGACTTTTTCCTATCCGATGTAGGACTATTACAATTCTCCCACCTTATAGAGCAGTCGTCCTCGGCTCTGATACCATTCTGTGACGACCCAGACCCACATGCCACAATCACTAAAAAAAATAAGACTATTAGCAGCAGCCAAAAATTGCCACTATTAATAAAAAACAGCCGCTAATACTTTGTGCCTAATAGTCTTATTTTTTGTAGTGAATATTGTCCGGTTCTAGGCTTAGGTCCTCACGCCGATTTTGTTTTTGGCATAGGCTTAAGTCCTCATTTAGAACGCATCATGACGTGTAGCGTCTGTAATCGCATATAGCTCAGGGTCAAAACTTTTCCCTATCCGATGTGGGACTATTACATTTTAGGATGTGCACCACATGAAATAAAAAACATATCGTCTGATGGCACACCCATGATCTCAAGATCTATTATGTGAAAGATTTGAATAAAAAACGACCTGCATTGTCGGATTCAAATCAGTCAATGAATTTCAGCTCGGATCAACTCAAAGATTCAGTGGGTGAAATTAAAGGTACTCTTTATAAATTGATCTTTCCTCTTGTCCCATGTCTGCCATCATCTCCGATTTGATTTTAGGTTGAAGAAGATGAAAATTAGGGTTTCTAAAACATAATTAGTTATTTCTAAATCTCCTCTTCGCTAAAAAAATGCACAAATTTTTATATTTTCCCTCTGCAAACTATATTTCCTCTTTAAAAAAAATTGCACAAGTTTCTTTATCTTCTCTAAAAAATTAATCTTATCTAAAACTACCTCTCTCTCAAATCTTTCTTGAAGTTTTCGTTTTTTGAATTATTAAAAATACTTACCCAAAGAGCCATCACTTCTTGTTTTTAACCAAATCTAATTGATCCTGAGTAGGTATAGGCGTATAGCCCATTTGCCAACTTTAGCGTATGGTTCAAAACTCTATACATATAGAGTACGTTTTCATCTATTCTACAATAAACAACATGTGCACTAGAATATATAGTTCAGAATAGACCAATCCCTTAACATTGTTTAAACTCAAATAGAGACTATAAAAATAAATTTCGTAATTCAAACTTATTTTTTTGGCATTGGATGACTGAGCATTCATTTGCAACCTCATTTATGTGCCATCTAAAATAGGTTTTGCATTTTTATAAAGAATCATATACTACTATTAAGTGATTTTCAATAGTAGTAAACAAAAAGAAAATATTATTAGAAGGTTTAAGATTCTAAGAGCATCTCCAGCAAATTTTCTATAAGCGAAAAAAACACCAAATCGCTATTTTGGCGATTGAGCGAGTCCCACTTTACTTCTTATTAATAGCGAATCCCACTCCATTAAATCTCTCTCTCTCTCTACTTGCCATATATTTTAAATATATATTAAAATATAAATAAAAAATATTATTTTAAAGAAGGAGGCAATAGCTAAAAATAGAGAGTGGGCTCAAAAGAAAATTTTAGCTATTCAAATTTAGCAAGGGGATTTAATCTCATCCCATCTACTTTTCTTTATGCTTTCAATAAATTGATCATTTGGGATCATTTGGAGGCTTCGGCTCTTTATTGTTCTCTTATTATTTTTTCTTATTTTATAGTTAGAATGTGGGAGTTTTATTCTCTTCTTTGTGAGAGACTTTTTTTCCGAGGAGATCGCCTTTATGAACGTTTTTTTGCAATTCATACTTGTTTCTGAAACGGCTTTAGTCACGAGTTTTACCGACGGATTGGTAGCTTCGTTGTTGTGCGAACACATGAACTATATCTACGCTATGAGACATTGTTTAAGAGCTTCGGTTGAAGCGATGTTTGAAGCTTTTGGTCGATTGTTGCTCCCGTTTCCAACGTTGTGGGAGTTTTTGTGAATCGTGAGTTTTTTAATGGTGGTTGTGTCTCTTCGGGTGGATCTTCGGTGTCGGTTACCGGCAAATGCTCAGGATGATATTGGATTTTCAAAATTTTACCTTACTCTGAAGGTTCCTAAATTCCGTGTCGTTGTTAGATGGATCTTGGTCATTTAATATATTTTAATATTAGTTATTGTAACTACTACTCCTTGGATTGTGACTCTTTATTTTGTAATTATCAATTTGGGGTTACTCTATTTTGTAACCGTTCTCCATTTTTAATGAAAATGATAAAAGTTTCATCTCTAAAAAAAAAAAACTATTCAAATTTAGCTATTCTTACTGAAGATGCTCTTAATTTGTGGGACTTTTAATTTTTGTGATTTTTGTTTCTAAATTAGGACTTAATATCTTTTGATTTGTTAGTTCCCAAATTTGGGAGAACTTTGATGTTTCATTACATTCTAGATTTTCTGGTTCATAAGGAAATCAAAATATTAATGACAGGTGGAGTAATAGCCCAATTGGTATCTTCTTTTCTTATTTAAGCAACAAGTCAAAGCAACTGGTCATGGGACAACTTTATTATGACATATTTAAAACAAAAAAATAATTAATGTAAGAGGAATAACATAGAAGGATTCTTGTAGGCTTGTGTTACTGCCAAACCGCTTTATGTTACAACCACCTCACTTAATTAAAGTAAAAATTCGTCACCCCTTTAAATTACATGATGAAGATTATTTTTCATCCTAATCTTTCACATAATAGATCTTATGATGATGAGCCTATCATCAGATGGTCAGATGTTGATTTCATGTGGCACACTTCCCAAAAAGTGATTGAGAATCACATTTTATGGTACACTTTGATCAAATTCACTTTTTAAGATGTGTGCTATGTGTACTTCACATTTGATTGTCTGATGGTAGGTGATGTAATGTTTTTAATGTAATGTTTTACTCGCAAGTGTACGAATCGGTTTGTATATAGTGGGTGCGGAGTACGAGATCGTTCCCACGAGGACTAATTTTGAAATATCTAAAAGAAACAAGTAATTCTAGAAATCTATGAAGATCTAACAGTATTCTACCAGTTTTATGATTTAAGCGGTTGATGAGATGGTAATTAATGACTACAAAAATAAAACTTAATTGATAATTCAAAAGGAAAGGTAAAGATGATGATAAAGATGAAGACACTAAATCCTCTCATCTTTGGTCTGTTCTTCCTATAATATAAATCTAAGGATTAAATTATGAGATATTTCATTGGTAACAAACATCTTTTATGGAAGATCAATGGTCAACACCCTAATAGGCTCCACGTTGCATCCCTGCAATCAGAACTTAGATGATTTTCATATATAGATCTGGGATCAAGGGCATGGTTAGGCACACATGATCTCAGGTTCAAATAAAAATTATCCCCAAAGTGGGTGAAAATTCCAACAAGAATACCACTTATAAATCTGAAATAAAGAGCATGGCTAGGCACACTTTATTCAGATTAGGGAGTATTTAAGATAAAATTACCATTACAGAACCAAGATCCAGGGCATGGCTAGGCACACTCGATCCCAGAACATAATTGTAATTAGATCCACACGATGAAAGCAAAAAGACTATAACAATGATTGGGTAAAATTACCGTCACAGATTTGAGATCCCGAGCATGGCTAGGCACACACGATCCCGATTAGTGGCGGGGATTTCATCCGTTCATGATAGCACAACAACCATAAAATAAAATCTCATATTTTAATCCTAAATTTATATTATTAAAAGCACATCCCTCGGATGGGAATCATTAGATCTCCATCCCTATAAATTTAGCCACACATATTGTAATTAAATGACATAAATAAATAAAGACGGGAAAATAACATTAATTTAAGAAATTAAAATTACCTCAAACTTCAAAAGAGCTTACTTTGATCCAAAAGTACGATGATCTTCAGAAACGAAATTAATGCAGGAATAAACTTTGAACAAAATTTATAAACTGAAGGGATGAGTACTGAAAAATTAAGGGAACAAAGCTCTCAAAAAGGAATAATAAAACTTCCCTATATCTATGTCTAACTATGAAAAATAAAGGCTAAAAACTAAGAACTCTAAAACTAAAACTCTTTCCTAAAATTAATTCTATCTAATTAATTCCTACGTAATTCTCCTCCGAAGTGTTTGAGTCGCTCTAAATAGACCCTCGTCGCGGAAGTCTCCCAAGCCAAACTTTTAAGGTCGATTAATCGACCAGGGAGGGTCGATGTATCGAGCGGACAAAAAGTCCCAAAAATCTGCTTTACAGTGTCAGTTTCGTGTCAGACTCTGACTCATCTTCGATTAATCGACCTATAGGGTCAATGCATCGACCCCAGAAATCCGTGAAATTCAGCACTTTCTTTGTATCAGATACTATTTCGATATTTCGGTCATAACTTTCTGTCCCGAACTCGGATTGAAGTGATTCTTACGCCGTTGGAAAGCTGACGAAAATATCTATAACTTTCATGTTTTGACAATTTCGTAATTCGGCCATCTTGAAGGTCCAAATTTAGCCGCAAGTCGCACTAAGTTCTCGATTACCTAATGTTGCAGTGTTTTGACATTATATTCAGAATTCTTGGACTGTTTTCTATACTTGGCTTGTATTTACCTGAAACACTTCAAATCTAATCATTCTCATCAGATAGCCTTCATCGGACAGCTAAATATAGGTATTTAGGGGTAAAATATTATCATTTTTCAGTACTCATTAGTAGGCTCAGGATATCAAGATCTATGATGTGGAAGATTGAGACAAAATGATTTCCATCGGTTGATTCAAAGCAATCAATATATTTTTTACTTTGACTAAATGAGGTGCCTGTAGCATAAAGTGGTGTGGCAATGCCACCATCCTTCTAACATTTTATGAATTTCGATTGCCCTTAGATGTCTAGAATAACATAAAAGGAAATTACTCTATTTTTAACAATTACCAAATGAAGTAATCACTGTCAAAAGAAGAAACTGACAATAAGAAAAGTCTTTCATTTGCAAGATTTATTGATTGATATTATTTTTTATACACAAAATGTATGTTGATAAGATGTTTGAAACCTCCAACAAGGATAAATTTTGGGCCAGTTCCCTTCTATGCTTGGCCTGCCACCTAGCTAAACCCTAAACAAAATTATAAATCTATTTTTATTTTATGGTCAACTCGACCCGACCCGATGTTTTTTGGACAAAAAATAGAAAATTGGGTTTTTACCGGGTCTGGTTTTCGGGGTGGGGCAGGGCGGGTTCAGCCTACCATCCGGTGTAAAGTCGGGTCGGTCCAGTCCACCATCCAGTCGGGTTGGGTCAGGACGAATCCACCATATACTATGGTTGGGTTGGGTTCAGCCTTTGGTTGGTCAGGTCTAGTCCTCGGATCAAGTCGGGTGCACCATCAAGTCGGTTCAGATCGACATATGCCATTGTGCCATTAGGCAGCTGAAATTTTGGCCCGACCCATTGATCCAGTTCTTCACTATCTTTCTCTCAAACTTTTTTTTATGCTTGTTGGGGTTTAACCCTGGTACAATCTATGCAATCTAATAGGAACATTTGTGCAAATATTTTTAATGACCGTGGTTTTGACCCGAAACCTGAACCTGGCCTGAAAATTGAGTGAACTGAAACAATCCGAACCGGCCTAAAAATCGACTCAGATCGAATTGAACAAATTCTGATTCACTTCAGTTTCAGTTTTGGGTTGCAAAAATAACAAATTGAAGAGGTGGGATGAGAAAACAACAAAAATTTAAACTAAAAAAATAAATAAATAAATAAATCTGAAAAGAACACAAAAAATAAAAATATTCTGGAAAAATCGAAATATCCGAGTTTCGTTTCATTTTTTTCAATAATAAAAATAAAAATAAATAATAAAAAAATTGAACCGATTCGTTTTGTTCCAGTCTGAACCGAACCAAAAAAAAAAAAAAAATTCGATTTTAATTTGATAAACCAAATATGCATCCTTAGTTGCAAGCCACTAGTAAGCGTAATTCTTCGCTAGAAAGTGACAATGACGGGCTCCAAGTTGAAACAATGTTTTAAAAATTGGACCGGAAGCTGAACCGACGAACGCACCTGTACGGTCCAATCAGGTTGAAACCGATCCGATCAACAATTACACACACACACACACACACACACACACACACACACACATATATATATATATAAAAATAATATTAAAATAAATATTTTTAATTTAATTTAATTTAATTTTAAAATAGCTAAAAGTAATTTTATATTAAGAAAAAAACCCTTATTGTTAACCTAGGATTCTTACATTTTTTAAATATCTTATAAAAGTTTTCTAATTAAATTAGAAGTTTGTCCTTTTTTTCTAAGCTATTATAATAAGGTGCCTATAAGTGAGATATTTTAAGTTATTTTAACTCAAAAAATAGAAACAAATAATAATATTTGAATTTCAAAATAGGAAAAAACTAAAATTCAATAAACCAGACCGGTTTTTTTTTAATCGGATAAATTGGGTAGTTCATTGAAAAACCGGACGGTTCACCAGTTGAACCCAAGAAAACCAAAACTTCAGATTTTTTATCAGACGGAACCGGCTAGGCTCCCAATTCTGGTTGAACCAGGTCAAACTGGCCGGTCCGGTTTCTAAATCACTGAGTTGAACAACTTAGATCGGTCAGTTCATTGAAAAACCGGACGGTTCACCAGTTGAACCCAAGAAAACCGAAACTTTGGATTTTTTATCAGACGGAACCGGCTAGGCTCCCGATTCTGGTTGAACCAGGTCAAACCGGCCGGTCCGGTTTCTAAATCACTGAGTTGAACAACTTAGATCGGTCAAAGTGGCACACTTTTGGGCTGTCTTGGGCCTCTTGGCCCATTCCTTTCATGGATTCTAAGACCCATTAAGGTTCAACCGGTCCAACCTACGAGTACGAGGTGAGTCTTCTACAAAACACCTAACTGTATCAATAATCTCCACTCACAACGGTATTTCTATCATTCATTCCAGGCCACACAATTTGGTGGACTCACATCTTGAATAACCCATTGGAGATCAGTCCACAAGTCAATCTCCAATGGAGAGAGAGAGAGAGAATGCAAAAAAAACGGACTTGATACCTGAGGCAGAGAGAATCATAATCTTTTGAGATAACGACAAATTAATTCACACAGGTCGGCATGGTTCCTTCTCTTACCAAAAATAGTAAACAAAACGCTCGACAAAGTATTTTATCGTCCCCCTTTCTTACTATATATATATATTTGAAAGTGCATATAAGTAGAGAGAGGAAAAGAGCTCAAATTCAGTTTTCTTCTTCCGGGGACAGCCAAATAATGCAGATGGAGGTCTCTCTGGCGCTTCTTTTCACAGCATTTACAGGCGGTTTGGCTCTCCTTTATACCCTACTGAAGAGAGCAAATGGGTGGTATTATGAAACCGGTTTGGGCGAAAAGCGGTATCAACTTCCACCAGGTGATCTGGGTTGGCCTTTTATTGGCAACATGTTCACGTTTCTCCTGGCGTTCAAATCTCAAGACCCTGATTCTTTCATTTCAAGCTTTGTTAAGAGGTGAGTATTGGGTATTATTACGTCTCTTTAATCTTCTTATAGCTTTTCTTTTCTTGGTTATTAGGTAACTCGCCTGGTGCTATATTAGTTTGCTGTCACAATTGGGTGTCACATAAAAGAGTGGCTCGAAGATTATAATTACTGTAAAAAAAAACTCAAAAAAAATATATTTCATATAATTTTATTCTTCATTTTTCATGTAATTGACTTTATTAATTGCACGATTTTATACCCATTTTTTATTTATTTGTGGCGGATTCCAAAGAGCAGATCATTCAATAGACTGCTTACGTGGCACGAAGCAGGTCAGGCAAGCAACTTGCATCATGTCACATAAGCGGTCCGTTGTTGGTATGCCTGCTTATTATAATTTTTCTTTTATTGGTTTGTTGGCTTATTATAAATTTTCTTTTGTTTTTTATTTTTATCATGGAATAGATTCTTTATCATACGATCAAATGAGTATATAGTGATTAAGTTAGAGTGTAATATTATAATAATAAGAATAAAAAAAAGGAATGGGTAATAAGGTGACGGAGCTTGCGATGGTTTCGAAGGAGATGAAAGGCGGTTGCTGTCATGTTGATTGGCGAGAATGGGGACAAGAGTAAGTGAAGTTACATCCAGAGAAAGCTACGTTATATGTGTGTTCCAAGAGGAAGAAGACAAAATGCATCTGGTACTTTAGTGTCTGTTTTTTGGTATCTCGGTGATCGTGTGTTGATAGCAGGAGGATATAAAGGCAGGAGTAGGGACTAGGGATGCAAAACCCAAACCGAAACTCGAAACCGACCCTAAAACTGACGACACTGAACCGGCCCGAACTACACCGGAACTGAACCGAACCCCAATTTAGTTCTGTTTAGGAAGGCAAAAACCGAAAATCAAGGGGTAGAATGAGTAAACTGAAAAAATACATTAATAAATTAAGAAAAGTAGGCAAAATATCCACACCGAACCAAAACGGTTTCGGTGTCGGTTTCAAAAAAAAATAATTACCAAACAGAATGGGTTTCAGTTCAGTTTCAGTGTGGGGGTACCGAACCGGAAACCGACAAAATCGGTTTTAGTTCGATTCGGTTCGGTACACTGAATCTGCATCCCTAGGCATGAGCAAACGGTCGCCGCATCATTCTAGTTTGGGTGTCTCTGTTTGCACCACTAGGATTACTCAGTGCACTTGCTCTCACTTTTGAGTGCTTCGAATTGGATGATGGAGATCCTTTTTTCACTCCAATCTTTCACATAATGGATCTTGAGATCATGAGAGTTCTATCAGATGTTCAATATTTGATTCTGCATGGCACAAATCCCACAAAAGTGGCTCTAAAATTATATTCTAGATTTTTGGAACATTTTTTAGAGATCCATGCCACGTAGAATAAAAAACTGACCATAAAAGCTCATGGCTTCTAGATCCATTGTTTGGAAGGTTGGCGTAAAAAAAACAACAATCTCCATTGTATGATCTACAGAGTCAATGGGTTTTAGATGTAGGCGCCTTCAATAATTCTATACAAACAGAGGTACCCTATTACTTTTTTTTGCGGGATCTATTACTTGCACACGAGAAATTGCTCCTTGTACATAGTTTACAAGGAAAACTCAGTATTTTGAAGACTCATGTCATATGAAAAATAATCTAAACTGTCTGATTTGAAGGCTGTGATCTAAAGATGTTGGGTGAAAAATATTGGCAGGAAACACAATCTTTGTGATATGAGTTAATGAAGTCAAAGGTCATTATCTGATTCAACAGGTGGCTGGGTTTGGCTGGGTTGAATATATGATAGAGATAAATTTTTGTACTAATCTTTTGTAACAAAGATCTTTAGATCACGGCCTTCAAAACAGACGACTTGAACGGCATTTTCACATGACACATGCCTCAAAATACCAGTCTTTCTTTTAAAATATGTGATCAACTTCTCATTTGCAAGTAACGGCTCCCTAAAGTTGTGATCACTGATCACCCACCAAAAACATCTTTGAAGTTTAAGATGGACCATTGATTTGCATCTAGACCTGGGGTTGGTTCATATTTAAGTGCTTGGATTAGATGATGAGTTAGTTTACAATGGGTGTCCACCCATTATGTGCATTAAAGTAGCCCATCCACGCATCTATGTGATTGCATGATATGCACGGACGTCCATGCCTTAGAAGTCCGTGCATATCATGCGGTCACACAAATGTGTGGGCACTCATTGTAGACTAACTCTTTCTATGTAAACGGGTCTCAATAGGTAGGGTTAAGGTTAGGCTCTGGCAGGACTTAGCCGAGCCATTTCTTCTTATTTGGATCATAGGAACCAACCAGACCTGGCAAAACTTATTATTTAGGCAAGGCTAGGCCAGCCCGTTTATCTATTGGACCTACTAACTTTGAACCATATTTGGCCCACGGTGGGCTGGGTCATGCTGGGCATGTCATAATGCGGGCTAACCGTGCCAGGTTCAAGGCCGGTCGTATTTGGGTCGAATCTTATTAAAAAATGACAGAAATCCAAGCCCAAGCCCGGCCCATTGCCACCCCTATTGTCCACTAAGGTTATTAGATCTTCCACCACTTGTTACAATGGTTAGGACTGCGCCTCAAGAAGTGGAGGTCCTTAGTTCTAATCCCACCCCCTCATCAGCTTGCGTGGATGCAGGCCGACCCAGAGAGTCCTAGCGGGCTTGGGAATTGGGCCCGATCTCGGCCGTCCAAATATGCTTTAAAAAACGTTCCAACAGCAATATCTTTTATAACTATAGTTTAAGGGGAAGGATTCAGTGCATAAAAAACCAGGGATTAAAAACTCTATACGTATACAGAGAAAAAGATTATGCGTTTCACAAAGCATAAAAGAATGGCTATCTGGCCATGAAAATATCCTGTGTAAGTTAGACACCCTTTGTTTAAAAAATATGCAATATTCAGAGAGTCATGGTCAACGCATAGCATTCCTCTTAATCACTTTGTCTAATGTTCCATTCAACAACCACCAAAATGTGATTGGATGGTTGTTGAATGGCTTGATGAGGTCCGAAAAGTTGACAGAGAGACAATTATACAAAAATTTAGTGGGTCAATGATTGCATCAAAAAACATGACATTGTTAAAAGGAACGGCTACCATGCAATCTCTAAAATCAATTTTAGCCCTCATTTAAAAGGTGTTTGACTGCTTTAAATCCCACATGACAAAAAGCATCTTTAGATACATTGACACCTTCAACTTGTAATGTGTACCTAGTCCTGAAAAGCATGACTGCGAATGGGCCTCCCTAGTTGCTAGGGATGCCTAACCCTTTGTTTGGAAATTTTATGAAGTGGCCAATGAAATTATTAAAATAAAATTGATTCTTAATATTAAATAATCTCTAATGGACAAGAATATTAAGTACATATAATTAAACTATATATATATATATATATATATATATATATATATATATATATATATATATATATATATATATATTTGTTTTTATTTTATTTTTTCATAGATAAGTTGGGCTTGAACTTGCGACCTCAATGTTAAAATATTTTTAATCATCTTCCTAGGCAAAGCGAAAATCTTGATTACCCTGTCAGGTGGCAACGTAGCAATCTTGGTCCATGGATGGCTAGATGGCACTTATGATCTTTGCTAAAACAAGTATCTAATTCAATGAAACATACGTATCAATCTTCTCTCAAATTACATAGACATTATATTTGATTTTGATCATGATTACTAGAATATGAATATATAAAGGGAAATATGATCATTGAAAGAAATAATACATTGCCATCTTTCATCTAATTACATGCATTGTGTTTGATCATGAATCACAGATTTCGCCGCACCGGAATTTACAAGGCCTTCATGTTTGGAAGTCCGACGGTTATGGTTACAACACCAGAAACATGCAAGCAAGTCCTGATGGATGACGAGAAATTCGTGCCGGGTTGGCCGAAATCAACAAATGAACTCATCGGACGTAAGTCATTTGTAGCCATTTCATTTGAAGAACACAAGAGACTACGAAGGCTAACGGCAGCTCCCGTCAATGGTCCTGAAGCATTATCAATATATCTTAAATTCATCGAAGACAATGTTATATCTACATTGGAGAAATGGGCAGCTGTGGGAAAAATTGAGTTCCTAACTGAGCTTAGAAAGCTTACTTTTCGGATAATTATGCATATATTTCTTAGCTCTGAAGGTGATTCAATAATGGAGGCTCTGGAAAAGGAGTATACAGCTTTGAACCATGGAGTAAGAGCTATGGCCATTAATCTCCCTGGATTTGCCTACTACAAAGCACTAAAGGTAAGTTTGCTACTTCTTATAAGGTTTCTATTGGCTATTTTCTTATCTATTCATGTTTAGTCTGTGACAAATGTGCGCGCACACACACACACACACACACACACACACACACACACACACACACACACACTAATGGGGTGCAAATGGGTCGAGCGTCCGGGTGGGAGGTAAACAGGACACTACGATTTCAGTTTACTACAGAGCACTAAACCTGAATTTGTAGATTCTTATAATGCTTCTATTGGCTATTTTCTTATCTATTTATGCTTAATCTGCCAACTATATTTCCTGACCCGATTGACCTGCGATGTTTGTTGTTCACTACGATTTTGGTGAAATTAGGATAGGGAAATAGGCTACGCTTGCTATTAGCTCATCAAATCGGTTAGCGGTTAATGAGGAGTCGGAAGATGCTTGCTACTACAAGAATGCGACATTTCTGTATTCTTCTATATTCCCCAAAATTGGTGGACAATTTTTTGTACCTACCATGAGACAGTTTTACTGTAAAACATAGGTGGCTACCCTACCTGATTGGTGGGAAGATAGAATATGAAATGGAGAACAAAAAAAAACTACTGTAATGGAGATGCTAAATCTTTACTTTTACAACATGACACTACACAATAAATTTACGCAAAAAATAATTTTCATTCACATTGTATCAACTTTTCCCTCATAGAAAAGGGTTGGGGTAGTTTGCAGGTAGCTGGAAAGTTATGGTAACTGTTGTTAGTGGATCACGCTGATTTGAACGGTTGCAGCGGGATTTATTTTGGATCCACGGGTCTTCGCCACGTATCGGATGGGGGAAACTTTGGTAACTGCTATTATGTCGAGCGTTTTGGCATGTCCTTGAAGCTCGGCCCGTGGCTGTGGCCTCTTCCCTTACCCTTCGGCTCTGACATTTGAGTCATGGCTTCTCTATTCTTCTTTGTTTCGTGGAGGGCACCGCCATGGCTATCTTGAGCTGCACCTTTTAAAAAAGACATGATTTTACTTATCAAGACGCAATTTAAATTTATGCTGCCAACAATGACACCGTAGCAAGTATAAAATGTATTGTACAAAAAAATGAAAGATTTAAAACGTATACAAAAAATTGCAATTTGAAAATTGAAAGATAATTTAGTGTTCGATGACCAAGTAAAAGCCCATCATAAACCAAACATAATTTAAAGACTTCTTGGGGTGTAAATATGCGGTGATTTAAATGGGTTACTTGTGAACTTATCGTGTGACCAATAATATTTATGTTTCTGTTGGATCATGGCTTCTACTATAGGAAATGATGCACATTTTTCTTGATCTATAGGCTCGAAAAAAGTTGGTGGCAATTCTTCAAAAGATCGTTGATGAAAGAAGGAAGAAGAGGACAAAGAATCCACCATTAAAAAACAAAGACATGATGGATGCTTTGCTTGAAGTTGAAGATGATAATGGCAGAAGATTAAACGACGAGGATATCATTGATATTTTGGTCATGTACTTGAACGCTGGTCATGAATCTTCTGGCCATATCACAATGTGGGCTACTATCTTCTTACAAGAGAATTCAGAGTTCTTACAAAAAGCCAAGGTAGTACTAGACTTCAATTAACTATTATTACAGTTACTTCAGTACCTTTATTTTATATTTTGAAGTTCACACCCAAATCTTGACACAAATTTGTAGGCTGAGCAAGAGGAGATAAAAAGAAACAGATCTCCTTCACAGAAGGGCTTAACACTAAAGGATGTCAAGAAAATGGAGTATCTTTCCAAGGTTTGCATCTTACTTCTTATCAAGCACAGTTTTATCTATTCCATAAAATTGTTCTTAATTCTTATTTTGTTAAGAGTGACTTGTGAACATTATCCCTTGTTCTTATTATCGAATCAAATTGTAAAATTTAACATTGTGTAAAACGTTTATCTTAGCAAGTTGTCATCAATCCCCTTTCATTTCGTTCGTTTTTTGGACAAATTGTTATTATTCATGCATATTTTAGTTTATCGTTCAAGTGGTATCATGTTCTTTTTTTTTTTAATTGATTGTTGTAGGTGGTTTTCTATGAAAAATAAATCAAATCTTTGATTTTAAAACGATTGTAAGGAAAACGCAATTATTTTAATTTGGAAGTGCTAGAAGTCATTATCTTAAAGTTGTCTAACTCAACCTTTATAGCAAGAGGCTGAATGTTTAAATCATATGTCCTGAAAGTGTATTTTGGGTTTTGAAGGTGATCGATGAGACCTTACGATTGGTTAACATTTCATCTGTAGTTTTCCGCCAGGCAACTACTGATGTCAACATCAATGGTCAGTTTCTCTCACCAGTTGAAAATTGTTTATTAATTGAAGATGCACATTTTTATGAGGATTCATTTCTTTAAGTGATGAATAAGTTTCTTTTTTTTTAGGTTATACCATACCCAAGGGTTGGAAAGTTCAGGTTTGGTTTAGAAATGTTCACATGGATCCAGAAGTTTACCCCGACCCAAAGGAATTTAACCCGTCCAGATGGGATGTAAGTAATATGATTTATTTTTGTGCACATTTGTATTTATGGATTTGTATAGAGATACTGATAAAATTCCAACGGGCCTAACTCAACCTCACAAAGCCGGAGATATGACATTCTACATGCTTAAATTGCTTCAGGGATTCACACCCAAAGCAGGAACTTTTCTTCCTTTTGGATTAGGAAGTAGGACGTGCCCTGGAAATGAGCTTGCCAAGCTAGAGATCTCTATCTTCCTACATTATTTTCTCCTCAATTACCAGTGAGTTTAACCTATTCTCTCTCTCTCTCTCTCTCTCTCTCTCTCTCTCTCTCTCTATGATAATGAGTATGTTGCAAATTTTGTGTAGTAGTAAAAATATATTTGTTGATTTACCAAAAAAACAACGGTAAACAATAACATAATCATTCACTAAATTATAACCACAACAGAAAATAGATTTCTCATGCATAAATAAACTAAATGAATGGAACATACCTTTAATCCTTGCTATTGATGATGATGATGGCTTTGATTGAAGTTAGTAGGCATGTCACGCCATCTGTGCTTGGCCCCTTCCAATGCATACTTGACCCTTTCAAAACCCCTTTCAACAATCTAGTGGGAAGATTGTTGAATCTGGGCTTTGTGTCTATATTGTGTTTTGTTGGGAGTGGTGGTAACCCCTCGCTCCCCCATAAGGTCAACTAACTTGCAAACCAAATTATAGGCATGTATCATAACATCTAGCATCTCTAGTCTTTGATAGTCAATAAATCTATGGTAAGATATCATAATAACTTTGCCAACCAAATTAAAGTTAATGCTTATCCATGTAAATATATTTTTTTCCATTTAGCTTTCATTCTACTTTTGCAGTCGTTGATGGGTTCCTTGGTGTAAGAGCGTATTCTCCACTCTTGGTAGATTTCATTCTTCTTTTGTATTATCATCACAATCGTAGATGAGTAGGATGGAGTGAGAGTGTATGCTCCATGCTTCCAGCCATTTAGAGGGGCACTCAATCAATTCTTACCGTAGGATTCGGTGGTTCCAATCTATCTCATACATGCATTGAAGCCACACTAAAGAACATTTTTTACACCTTTTTTTGCTTTATAGATTCCTCTTAGAACTCGAACTATGATTTACAATGAGTCGCTCACTCTTTTATCGGAACCGGTGAAGTACTAGTCATAACCTCTACTCGGATTGGTGAGCGGTAAAGCAGCCTTAGGCCTTTCTTTTCCTTCTTTAAAAAGAAAAAAAAAAAATTTATAGAGAAGCTGGCCACAGTAGGGACCAAGTTGCTCTAGCAGAATGGGCATGCTTCAGTCATTTCTGTTACACAACTATAGCCTTAGGCTGTGTTTGGGATTGCTCTTTGGAGGCAAAGAGCAGCTTTCTTCTTTGGCGCAGAACACTATAGCATGGGACTGTGTTTGGTTGTAAGGGTTCTTAGGTCTTTTGGAGAGTGAAAGAGCTCAATTTGAGTCTCTTTAAAAGAGCAATTTAAACCTGCTCTTTTAAGTGGGCTGCTCTTTGGCTCCAAAGAGCAATCCAAAAAACAGCCTTAATATGGGTCTTTAGGTTAGGAGAATGTGACGACCATAAATCCACAGAATGTAGATCTAGGTTCGTGAAAATCAGACAGATTAGAAAACAACTTTGAACATAAACTATAATTCCCGTAGTTCCAATAACATAGTTTTCTATTCATAGAAGATATACACGAGATTTTATTTCTATAGAAACAGGAACCTAAAGTTAACAATAGTCCCACATTGGTTGTGGGCTTGGAGGTCTTGGGCTATATATAACTTGGGCAAACTCACTTTACAAGCCGGCCTTTAGAATTTTATGACCTAACACAAATATACAACTACAATCCAACAATCATCTATCAACACTCTTTGTCCGTTTTAAAATTTTACTTATACTCACAAAATGACGCTTCCTCAAATTTCCCTTTTCCACAGCTTTTCCTGAATATCACTTTCCCCTTAATTTTAGTAATATGATATGCAGTCCAGTTAGTCAGTTATCGGCTCGGTAATTTTGTTCTCGAAGCCAGATATATGGTCCAGTAAATCAGTCATCTGTTCAGTAATTCCATCCAAAGTTATGGTAGCCAGATATGAGGTCGAATAATTCAGTTATCTGTTCAGTACCGTAATCCAGAGTTGTCGTAGCCAGATATTAGTCCAGTAAATCAGTCATTCATTCAGCAATGCCATCCGTAGTTCTCGTAGCCAGACATATGTTTGAGTAAATCAGTTATCTGTTCAGTAATATCCTCCAGAGTTCTCGTAGCCAGCTATGCGGTTCGAAAGTTCAGTTACCCATTCAGTAGGATCGATTTTGGAAGTCCGTGCACGTCATACAGTCATACAGATGTGTGGACTGTCATGTCCACTCATGATAGGTGGACACTCATTGTAGACTAACTCAAAGTTTAAACATAGTAGGAATGCAAAATCGTATAGATATTGGTTGCAGAAATCTGTCAGACTCTTGTCCCTTCTTTCTCCGAAATCTCTCTCTCAAGGCCACACTTTCTCTCTCTCGATCTCTATCTCCCTCTCGCTCCTCTTTCTCCTTGTTCTCTTTCTCTATCTATATCTCTTTACAGTAACTCCCACTCTCTCTCACCTTCACTCCATTAATTCTTTCCCATTCCCAAATTTTCCACATATATAATAAAATGCCCTTAAAATAGAAAAACAATTTCCTTATTCATTAATAAAAAATCAACTTATTTGTTTCCCATTTGAGGAACGGTTATCGATTGTAACAGTTATCAGTTATACCACGTCGCTAGTAAACTATTTTTGGTTTTCATGTGCATTACTCTATTGCACTTCTTAAGGTTATTATAACGGTATTATAGTAACAACAGGGAATCAATAAAACAGACCGGTTGCCGGTAATACTAGAAATTCAGGTTAAAATGCTAAAAAATGTAAGAAATCAAATATATAGTGTCCATACTCCGTACTATATATATATATATATATATATATATATATATATATATATATATATATATATATGGAACTCTTCTATATCACAACTTCCTAGAAGGTATTTGTACCATCAGAGTATCAAAGGTAACACTAACATCAGAATATCAATTCAATATTCAGGTTTCAATATTAATAATGAAAAATAAGATATTAAGTTATGCTAAGTCTTGGATTCATAGCATTGTTTTTGGATTCAAATTTTCTCATAAATCATTACTGCCCATACTTTGAAAAATCTAAAAAAATTTCCAACAAATTGTTTGAATCAATATCTTGACTACTTGTTTAAAGGAGCATGGATCCTATTTCTGCCAACAATATGAAATTTGACTTCTGACTTGCACGTGCAGGCTGGACCGTTTCAACAAAGATTGCCCGGTGAGGTACTTGCCCCATCCGCGTCCCATAGACAACTGCAATGCAAGGATCACAAAGCTCTCATCGCGGTCTACATGAATGAACAGAGTCCAATGATTACTAATTCTGCCTTTCAGTTTTAATGTAATGAACACAGGCTTCATCCCATATGCTTGCAGAGAAATTTGATAAATCCTAAAATTATCTTTCATTAATAAAAGGACGCTAGGTCCAGTTGCAGCAGAGAAGGCTGCACCCGAGTACATTTTCCCCATGGCATCCCTTCCACCCTATAGTTCACCCCTCCTTAGTTGGTTTTAGAAAAAAACATAAAAATAGATTATATTATCACTGCAATCAATAGTGAAACGATTTTTCGTTTCACATTTCATTTTTAAACCATTGATCACCATTGATTTAGAAGTCGTCGAATGAATAATATTAGTTTCGACCATAAAAGATTGCAGCCAAAAAACCATATCATGCTCTCGGGGAAGCTCTATGGTAAACAAATTTAAGTAATATCAATTTTGGTAACATCTAACTTGTGGATTGCAGTCTGATAGAAAAATTACAATCAGAAATCCGGAAATGATGAAACTGGACAAAGAGAAATTGGACTCGAGGCATGTAGTCGCTATTGTTAGGAACACTAGAGTTATTATGTGGTGTGTCTTTAGTATTTGGTGTGTAGATAAATTTATCATTTAATATAATTGCTAGTGAGACTAACCTATCTCACTAAACCTTCTCTCTCTTTCTCTTCTCTTCTTCCACTCTAACTCTAAACCTAATATCGTATATCCTTAGCCCTAAACTGCAACTTAATACCACCTTTCAATCCCTAACTATCTTCTTGGTATCAAAGCCAAACTTATTTGAACCAGTGCCTTCGTATCCTCAATGTAAGCCGAGTCATAGTCTGACTCGAAACTCGTCGGAGATCAGATTTAAAGGCTATGATGATTTTGAAATAATGCAAGAGAGGTGTTGTAATGACCCGAAAAATCTGAACCCGAACCCGACTGAAATAGTGTGCATATCCGGCACGGAAAACAAGGTCACCTTAAAAATATTAAATAAATAATGTAAGCATGTCTGAGATACTGTGTGTGTAAAGGAATCAAGTTAAAAGATTTAATTTAGGCCTTTAGTAGATGAGTCGTGCACCGACGCATCGTGTGCCGCTCAACACCGAAACCAAACTCTATTTCAAGTGGATAAGCCTAACACACTTTTGCAGTGTTATCGCTTCGCACCGAAACCAAACCCTTTAGCTAATTAAAAGGCAAAGCTTCTCAAAGAAGCTTCACCCGGTTGCAAGCCTTGCAAATTTGAAAGCTAGAGAGAGAGAGAGAGCTCCCGTCAACCTTCAAACCCGTTCTTGTGAGATTTCGATCGCGAGATCGCCATCGCAGAGGACTCGCACTCGTCAAGAAGGCTCGTGGACGCCAGATCGATGGTGTTCCGCCGCTTATAACCGGACCGTTCAAGCCCCTTTCGTTAGAAACCCCTATTTCTTTTAAGGAAAAAGAACCCCATTTTCAAAGAGCCGATCACTTTGGAATCGTCTCCCGTGCTTGGAAGAGGTTAAGATCGACGCGTAAGGATGAACGGCATCATCTTCAAGTCCTTGTGATCGATCTCTGGATTCATCGTGGAAATCCGAAAGTTTCGCTTTGAAACCCCTTTGGACCACGATCCTTAAAGGCGCGAAATCAATCGAAGAAAGGTTAGTTTTCTTTGATTTTAATGGTTTAGATTATAGAACAGACCCTTGTTTTAGTTAGTGTGTATTTATGAAGTATTAATGGTGATTGAACAACCATTAGTGGAAGGAGATCAAAAAATGGAAGGAGGTGAACTCCATTAATGACGACTTTTACATCATTGGTGATCGATCACCAAGGTGGTGATCGATCTACAGAGGTTGGTGATCGATCACCAAGGTGGTGATCGATCAATCAAGATAAGCCTTATGGGGAACGGTGACCCCGTAAGCTAGAAGTTCATGCGAGGTGGTGATCGATCACCAAGGTGGTGATCGATCTACAAGGAGTTTGTGATCTATCACCAAGGTGGTGATCGATCTACAAGGGAGTTAGTGATCTATCATCAGTGGTGATCGATCACCAAGGTGGTGATCGATCTACAAGGAGTTGGTGATCTATCACCAAGGTGGTGATCGATCTACAAGGAGTTGGTGATCTATCACCAAGGTGGTGATCGATCTACAAGGAGTTGGTGATCTATCACCAAGGTGGTGATCGATCAACCTAGACCGTACGACACTGCTTGTGTTTTGGTCATAACTTTTTACTCCGAACTCCGATTGATGCGATTCTTGCGGCATTGGAAAAAGGACAACTAAATCTACAACTTTCATGAATTAAATAACTAATGAATAAATTGTTTTGATGATCAAAATTGAGCTTGAAGTTTGACCAAGTTCTAAGTTAGCACGTGTTAAGCGAAGTATCGGTATTGCTTGTATTTTGGCCATAACTCCTTGTCCCGAACTCCGATTGATGCGATTCTTGATGCGTTGGAAGGAGTACGACGAGATCTAACTCTTTCATGAATTAGCCAAATCTTAAATCAAATGTTTTAATAGTCAAAACGAAGTGAGAAGTTGGGTTAAGTTTTGAATCAACATGAAATTACCCATTTCGTCTGTTTTGAGAAAATACTTAAATACGTTTATTAATATTTAGGATCAATTTTTATACATCATCATGTGTGTGATGTAGACAAAAAGTGGAGGCCGTAGAATAATAACTTTTGGACTGCTTTAGAACGGCGTTGGATTTGCTTAGAAAGAGCGACACGAGGTGAGGGAAAATTCAACTTAAAGTGTATCTAAATTTAATTGCATGATATCTTAACATTGTATTCTATCTACGATTTTGAAAGCATGCATATGCATTAAACTCGATTCTCGTATTACGATATACATTTACATTCTTTGCATATGCTCGATAATCTGCTTTCGATAATCGATTCATGAGGAAATAAGTATGTATTTGATTTGAGGTTTAATATTGACGATCCCCACCGACTCGTGCGGTATACCCGTTCTTGCACAATGTGCGATTGCTTGAAAATCCTCGGCAAAATATGCACTCCATGTGTGGGGCATTATTGCATTCACTGAAAATTGTTCATTGAGCAGCGATTGGTTGGGGTTTCCTATCGGCACAAATCGCTACCACGTGATATATATACAGGAGTTACTTAAGTTAGAGATATGCATGATTTAAGTCATTTAAATATAATAAGCATAGCATTTTGCAAATTACGAAGTTACATTTGCTATTACAGTTATGCATTACGATCTGCATGTTTGAGCATCAATCCATACTGTTCAGTTTTGTTTCACTTATCGATTTAAGATATGTTCTGAAATCATGTTTAATAAATTAGATGCAAATTAATCAAACTTCTTCTACTGAGCTAGGATGTAGCTCACCCTGCTTTCTGAAATCTTTTAGGTTCTGAGGCTGCAGTGCCCGGCACCGAGAGTGACCCGGATTATCAGCCGGATCCCGGGGCCGAGGGCGAGGCAGGCGTCGAGCGACGAGTTTTATCCGTAGCCTGGGTATTGATGCCCGACATTTTGTGCCTTTGATCTTTTGGATTACTGTGTGCCTGGTGGCCACCTTTGTATAAACATATGTAGTTCTACATTTACTTATTTTATGTTAGTCCACATTCCATTTCGGAACCACTATCGGGAACCATTGTTTGGGTGATGTACGTCCATCACCGATGGTTCTTCCTGGTTCCTTTTTGGGAATGTGTATGTTTTCTTTCCATTTACTATTATTGATGTGTGTTTAGAATAGAAATTGTTTGACTCAGACTACCGCTGCTCGGATGTGTCCACCTAGCTTCCGCTATATGCGCGGACACGTGTGATCGATCCGGGATCATCCAGAGTATGATCCTAACGGCACGTTTGGAGCAATCAATTTTATTATCAGAGCCTAGGCTTTAGGTCGTGTTAGGACTTCAGACTAGGCTATGGATGTAGGTATGATTGGGAAGTAAGTTTTCTATGACCCAATTAGGACTTTAGCAAAGTTAGTGGAGTTTTGGTTTTAGCTTCTATAGGGAACTCGCAGCTATAGCTGGAGATTTAGAACTTGGGATTCGATTTAAGACTTAAATGGTGGATCTCATAATCACTTTTAAGGGAAATATTGGATGATTTGATAAATATACGGCTATTAGATAAAATATGTTTTAAGATGGTGCTGGAACTTAGGCCATTGTGACTATGACAATTATTGATGGGAATTTTGTGTCATGCTATGATTGAAATGGCACCGAAGAAGGCTAAGATTGTACACACTAGAGGAGGTGAAGCCGGATAGGCGATTGCTTGAGCGATGCTTAGCACTATGACTCAGCAGGCTGCACTACTTACGGCAATGTTGAGAAGGACGACTCACACCTCTCCATCGACATTAAATGAATTATGTTCTAGGTGTGACGGGCGACACCTAGCGAGAGGCAGAAAATCTCTGAGGCTTGTTTTAGGTGTGGGACGAATGGGACACTTGGTAAGACATTGTCCTGCTTTGAAAAAGGAAGCAATGACCTCGACAACCACTCAAAATAGTTCTCGCTCTTTACATCCGGCGACGACTAGAGTTACTTCGGTACGGCAGGCCTTACCTATTTCCTTATCTACACCATTTGTAACAGGTGCGTGTGGGAAATCTCATAGAACGGAGGCTTGTAGGTTTTCTCTCGGGTGCTTGTTTTTAGATGTGGTAAGGACAGAGTTAAGCTACCAGATAAGCGACAGAAGCAGGAGACCTCGACATCTACTTATAAGCCGATTCTTCCTGCAACTCAAGATGCCCAAGGTATAAGTTCGATATCAATTGTCAAGATTCTATTTTAATGCTCAGATGATTTAGGAATTTAATTGGTTTTGACACGTGCGAAATATCATAGCATTATCACTTGTGTATCGACTTAAATCACTTGCATGACATAAATTCTAAATTCAGAAGATTAACTACGTAAGTGATAGTTATATTGGCAGACTTAATAAATCTTGACAGTTACAATAAATATTTTTAAGGACAATTGGTTAGTGAATTTGAAATTTCCTTAATACTTATGAGAAATGAAGTTGAATGAGCAGACTTAATCCTAGTATTCTTCTTCCTAACTAATGAGTCATGATTATGGTGTATTTAAATATGTCCCTTCTAAACGTGAGTTCGGTCATTAATCGCTGTAATTTACTCTGAAAGTTTTCTGAGGATTGGAAAAGTCTAAGGCGATCATGTCGGTAATTGACAAAGGATAGGAAAATTTTAATTAGGGATATCATGGGAGAGCAGAGTTGGATGTCACTACCGTAGATTGCGCTGTTTTCACCTAAGCCATGATGAATGACTATAGATTTTCAAGGACTATATGGAGATTTCGTTGGTATGGAGATTGTATTGGGAGTTATGCATATGAGAGACAATTAATCATGACTAGATAATTATGTACGACCTTACCCTGGTGTACTTAAATTATATGATGTTGAGAACAACTATTTAAAATCATCTCCTTGATTTGAAAGGCTAGATGTGTCACACTCTTTTGCCCTTCCTGTATGATCGAAATTCTATTCGCGTATCATAAGATTGGTTAAGGGCATAAAGTTTGAAGATTTTACGATCGTTGTGGTAGATTTTAGAGGTTCTCATATTGGTGATAGCTTTATCTCATTTTGCTGATGGCTTTATCTCATGTTGGCGATAGCTTTATCTCATTTTGCTGATGGCTTTACCTCATTTTGGTAATGGCTTTATCTCATTTTGGTGATGGCTGTACCTCATGTTGGTGATGGCTTTATCTCATCTTGGTGATGGCTTTATATCCTTTTGGTGATATCTCTTACCACCGCTATGATGTCGAAAGTGGGTGAGTGTGAACAATTGTTCGTAGACAGATGAGACCTATTCCAAGTCATGAGTTGATTTATTCTGATAACGATAGCATCAATGTGGTGAAGCGGATTTTCGGATTAATGGTATGTTTCAAAATTGGTCTACTGTGCTCCATGAGTATTTTTACAATCGTAAGGGGTCACTATGATTAATACAATGGAAATGATACATGATCACTAATGATCAACATCGTTGAAGTGAAGATCTGCTGAATGGACAACACATTATATTTCTTTCAAGGTTTAGTTGATCCTATTTATAGATACATTCTGGTTAAGTAGTCTTAATCTCATGATCAATATACAATTCTTTGTGGAATGAACACCAGTCAAGTAAATAAGGGGGACATCCTTAATAAAAAGCCCAACAACTAGTTTTTGCCTATGTATGAATTTTGTGGGCATTATGGTCATATTCTTTTGACTAATGGTTAACGTGATGGTGACATACTACTATATATAATTGCTTATGGAGGTGTGATATGAGATACCTGGTGCATGAGAAGACTGTCACACTTTTTCAGTAGATTTGGGATGAGCTTAGCGACCAGTACATTAACCCGACAATTTTACCTATCGGGATCGTGTGGATACACTGATTTTGGGGGAAACTATTTCGACTCTGGATGCGTGTGAGTCCATTGTGGATGTGTGGACTCAGAGAGAGAGGTTGCGCATATATGAGTGGCGACTGTATGGTTGTGACTATTTCACGCATAATACCTTTGTGCACGTGTATTGACGCTATGAACAATTGAGTTTTAGTCGAGATATCTTTAGGATATTTTTGAGGATGAAATTCCTTCCAGATGGGGAGATTATGATAACCCTAATTTGAAGGACGTGGAATTTATGATGGAGACTTCTAAATTGTATGGCTTCCTGCAAGAAGATTGCCAATCTATGGATTATAGATGTGCGTACGTGTGGATGGTGGAAGGACTCTTGATGTGTCTTCTTTACCCACATGTTGCTACTTAGGGAGATATGCCCGTCTGGTCACTGGTTCGGGCTATGTGGAAGTCAAATGTAATGAGGTGTGTTAGATTACGTATGGGTGTACGGTACACATGTGTGTACGGTGTGGACCATTGATGTGATCTTGCACACCTATGGGGGGTGTGTATGCTTTACATACTAGCGGTTATAAGTTTAAAGGCTTGGCTAGGAATGGAGATTATTCCTTTTGCTTTAACTCTTGCAATTATGTTAAGTGGTGGAATTTAAGACGAAGAGAAAGAGATTTGGTGAGGGCGTTATTGCTCGTGAATGTGGAGCATGGACGCCATGCGATTGTGTCGAAGCTAGCAAGGATCGCCACTAGTTTTTGAGATTGTTAAACCATTGGAACCCTGGAGCTTGTCGAGCTTGTGGGCTGCGAAATCGGCCGACTCAAGGTACGATACCTTAGCAGTATGTTCCTTATGTTATTGGTGTTCAATGGTGTGAAAGTCATGGGGCGGGATGGAGGATAGAACCCTAAACCATAGAATTCGCGAGTAAATCACTCAGCTACTGAGGCAAACTGGGAACGTGAAAACCAAAACTCGTGAGTCATACCTGCTTTTGTTCACCTAGTGCGAGAGGAAATTTTTGCGATTTATAATTCTAACCCATTATTGCTTTATGTACGTGGCAATTACAATTCCATACAGTTGGAGTTGTCTAGATAGCATATACTGATACCCTATATGTAGTGAAATAGCGACTGAGTAATGCCTCAATTAATGAGGTGTGTTTAAAGAAATAGTTTGACTATAATGATTGATCGATCAATTTGGTGAATTGATTGATCAACTACTATCCGATCGATCAAATAAGAAGGTTGATCGATCAAACCAGCTTTATACTATATTCGTGAAAAGAAATCGTCGATCGATCAAATTGAGCATTGATCGATCAACTTTATCGATTTAAGTTATATTTTGGGTTTTTATTTCTCACTGCATGATTAAGATCTTCAATCGTTCGAGAGTTTGATTCCTATGCTCAAGGGATATTTTCGGCTATCAGAGCTTCTTGCTTTGATTCATTGGATCGCATTTTTCTCGGCTATTGTGGTGAACCCTACTCTTTTCCTTATTTGGGGGGGGTTCTTTTTGCATTTTGTATATTTTAAACTATGGGACCGCGAATGACGAATCTGTCGTGTAAAATCCCTGCATCTCGGGCTTGTACATCGGTGCCAAACGTGGAATCGGTCGCACAACCCTTGTGCAACCCGTGACACCAATCGAACAAGATGTGCCACCCGTTCAAAACCCACAGCCACCACTAATTCAACAAGAACTTCCAAAAGAGTGGTGGGCTTCTAAAACATTGTTGCATGAATGTGCTTCCGACTCTAAACTATTCGAGGATTGGCTCGAAATGGAATGGGCGATCGACTATGTTGCTAAGCTAGGGTTGAGAACATTGCATGAGTCATTTTACGTCCATTTTTGTCCTCATATAGTGAGGCTCTTTTATCAACATCTTTGCCGGGGTGACACTCATCACCAATTGATCACCAACATTGACGGTTGCGACTATAAATTTAACCAATTTGATGTCGCCGCCGCTTTACTATGTTCTTCACGGTATGTGGAGACTTGTTGTTGCCACCATATGTCAAAGATGTCTCATACCATGATAGACTTGTGGTCAGTATAGTTCAAGTCAAGCCCTTACTGAGCCCAACTCCCTGATAGACTATGGATGCTTGATACTTTTATCAAGTGTGCCATAACCTCGTTTTTACAAGTCCAGATCAATGATAGAGATGTACTGTATGAGAAGCAGAAGACTGCTACAAAGAAAGAGCTGTCATAGGCTCAATTGATAACAAGAATGGACGAGCAGTATATCGCATTGAGAGAGGAGTATAGCCCGGCTCGCAGCGAGCCTCGCTTGACCAAGAACATTAAAGTTTTTAAGCTCAAGGATTGGACCAAGAGCTATAATTTATTGGTCAAGAGGTTACCTGAGGAGGGGGTTATACCACCAGCTCCAGTTGAGGAGGTGCCTGATGGGCAAGCACTAGATGATGGGGGGCATAACCTTACGTTGCACTTGAGGGGGATGCATCTGCTGTCCCTGTAACCAAATATTCATTTTGATGTTCTGTGCACGTTTGCTAGGGTTCAAACTGTTAGTATCTGTTAGACATTTTCGGGGACGAAAATTTCTAAGGGGGGGATAATGTAATGACCCTAAAATTCTAAACAGAACTCGATTGCTTTGATATACGTGCCTGGCACGAAAATCAAAATAAATTAAAATTTATGAAAATATTATTGGCAAAAATAATTTAGAACTTAGTTATTCTATCTTAATCTATTACTATAATATAATGAAATTTTGTGACATAATTATCACTGCCTTGGTTAAACTTGTGGGGATAGTAGACCTGTTTAGGTATGTTTTGCGCTTTGATGAAAATTCCTTGAGGAAGGGTAAATATCATGACCCTAATTTTGGGCATATTGAATTATACACATACCTTTTGAAATGCATGTCGATTTTCGAGGACGAAAAATTCTTTAAGGTGGGAAGAATGTAATGACCAAAAATCAACCCAACCCGATCAAATAGTAAAAGCGATCCTAAGACGGAAAACAAGGTCACCTTAAAAATATTAAATAAATAATGTAAGCATGTCCAGATATCGTGTGTAAAGGAATCAAGTTAGAAGATTTAATTTAGGCCTTTAGTAGATGAGTCGTGCACCGACGCATCGTGTGCCGCACAACACCGAAACCAAACTCTATTTCAAGTGGATAAGCCTAACACACTTTTTGCGTGTTATCGCTTCCATCAAACCAAACCCTTTAGCTAATTAAAGGCAAAGCTTCTCAAAGAAGCTTCACCCGCTACAAGCCTTGCAAATTTGAAAGCTAGAGAGAGAGAGAGAGCTCCGCCAACCTTCAAACCCTTCTTGTGAGATTTCGATCGCGAGATCGCCATCATAGAGAGGACTCGCACTCGCAAGGCTCGTGGACGCTTCGGTATCGATGGTGTTCACGCCGCTTATAACCGACCGTTCAAGCCCCTTCGTTAGAAACCCCTATTTCTTTTAAGGAAAAAGAACCCCATTTTCAAAGAGCCGATCACTTTGGAATCGTCTCCGTGCTTGGAAGAGGTTAAGATCGACGCGTAAGGATGAAACGGCATCATCTTCAAGTCCTTGTGATCGATCTCCGTGGATTCATCGTGGAAACCAAAGTTTCGCTTCAAACCCCTTTGGACAACGATCCTTAAAGGCGCCGAAATCAATCAAGAAAGGTTAGTTTTCTTTGATTTTAATGGTTTAGATTATAGAATGACCCTTGTTTTAGTTAGTGTATTTATGAAGTATTAATGGTGATTGAACAACCATTAGTGGAAGGAGATCAAAAAATGGAAGGAGGTGAACTCCATTAATGATGACTTTTCATCATTGGTGATCGATCACCAAGGTAGTGATCGATCTGGGAGAGAGTGATCGATCACCAAGGTGGTGATCGATCAATCAAGATAAGCCTTATGGGGAACAAAGGACCCCGGCTAGAAGTTCATGCAGGTGGTGATCGATCACCAAGGTGGTGATCGATCTACAAGGAGTTGGTGATCTATCACCAAGGTGGTGATCGATCTACAAGGGAGTTGGTGATCTATCACCGAGGTGGTGATCGATCACCAAGGTGGTGATCGATCTACAAGGGAGTTGGTGATCTATCACCAAGGTGGTGATCGATCTACAAGGGAGTTGGTGATCTATCACCAAGGTGGTGATCGATCAACCTAGACCGTACTTAAACCTTTGCTTGATGTTTTGGTCATAACTTTTACTCGAACTCCGATTGATGCGATTCTTGCGGCATTGGAAAAAGGACAACTAAATCTACAACTTTCATGAATTAAATAACTAATGAATAAATTGTTTTGATGATCAAAATTGAGCTTGAAGTTTGGCCAAGTTCTAAGTTAGCACGTGTTAAGCAAGTATCGGTATTGCTTCGGTATTTTGGCCATAACTCCTTGTCCCGAACTCCGATTGATGCGATTCTTGATGCGTTGGAAGGAGTACGACGAGATCTAACTCTTTCATGAATTAGCCAAATCTTAAATCAAATGTTTTAATAGTCAAAACGAAGTGAGAAGTTGGGTTAAGTTTTGAATCAACATGAAATTACCCATTTCCGTCTCTGTTTTGAGAAAATACTTAAATACGTCAATATTATTAATATTTAGGATCAATGTTTAGACATCATCATGTGTGTGATGTAGACAAAAGAGTGGAGGCCGTGATAATAACTTTTGACGCTTTAGAACGGCGTTGGATTTGCTTAGAAAGAGGTCTCACAGGTAGGGGAAAATTCAACTTAAAGTGTATCTAAATTTAATTGCATGATATCTTAACATTGTATTCTATCTCTGATTTTCGAAAGCATGCCTGCATATGCATTAAACTCTGATTCCCGTATTCTGATATCTGTTTCTGTTCTTCGCATATGCTCTGATAATCTGCTCTGATAATCTGATTCATGAGGCAATAAGTATGTATTTGATTTGAGGTTTAATATTCAGACGATCCCCACCGACTCGGCGGTATACCCGTTTCTTGCACAATGTGCAGTTGCTTGAAAATCCTCGGCAAAAATATGCACTCCATGTGTGGGGCATTATTGCATTCCTGAAAATTGTTCATTGAACGACGATTGGTTGGGGTTTCCTATCGGCACAAATCTGGCTACCACGTGATATATATACACGGGAGTTACTTAAGTTAGAGATATGCATGATTTAAGTCATTTAAATATAATAAGCATAGCATTTTGCAAATTCTGAAGTTCTGTTTGCTATTACCAGTTATGCATTCTGATCTCCTGCATGTTTGAGCATCAATCCATACTCTGTTCAGTTTTGTTTCACTTATCGATTTAAGATATGTTCTGAAATCATGTTTAATAAATTAGATGCAAATTAATCAAACTTCTTCTACTGAGCTAGGATGTAGCTCACCCTGCTTTCTGAAATCTTTTAGGTTCTGAGGCTGCAGTGCCCGGCACCGAGAGTGACCCGGATTATCAGCCGGATCCCGAGGCCGAGGCAGAGGACGAGGAGAGCCCAGCGACGAGTTTTATCCGTAGTTCGGGTATTGATGCCCACATTTTGTGCCTTTGATCTTTTGATTCGTGCCCGTGGCCACCTTTGTATAAACATATGTAGTTCTACATTTACTTATTTTATGTTAGTCCACATTCCATTTCGGAACCACTATCGGGAACCATTGTTTGGGTGATGTACGTCCATCACCGATGGTTCTTCCTGGTTCCTTTTTGGGAATGTGTATGTTTTCTTTCCATTTACTATTATTGATGTGTGTTTAGAATAGAAATTGTTTGACTCAGACTACCGCTGCTCGGATGTGTCCACCTAGCTTCCGCTATATGCGCGGACACGTGTGATCGATCCGGGATCATCCAGAGTATGATCCTAACGGCACGGATTTCTGGAGACGGAAATCCGGGCTGTTACAGGTGTGGACTTAATTCAGGCTATTGTTAGAAATTTCGGCATGGGTATCCTCAGGAAGAGAAGCTCTAGGGCTAACTTTTTCTCTCTTTGGAAAGCTCAAGAATCCCCAACTAGAACGACTACTCAACGAGATTTATAGACGAAAGTCGAAGTTCTAAACCCAAACATTTAGAGTTCGACTTTTTTCTAATTCGGAATCTCAAAGTCAACCTCAAAAATTACAAAGAGAATAAGCAAAAGAATGTGTGTTGTGAATGAGAGGGGTAGGGGCCAATTTATAGTATCGGCCAATTATGCGTTGAGAGTCCAATGTACAATTGAGAATTATACATTGTAAGTCCAACGTATATTCGGAGTTATATATCTTTGGTCGATATGGCGATAATGAATTATACGTTGTAGTATAATTGACACCAAAGGAGTCAAAGTCGGCTAGCAGAGTCGATTTGGCGTATAATCAAAAAGTTAGATAAGGAATGGCTCTATTGAGCCGTTTTGAAACTTCTTGGGTCCAATGGCCAGCTCCTAGTCTGAGATGGATCAATTATACATTGAAGGTTCATCATATAATCAATTATACGCTGAGATTTCAGCGTATAATTGGGAAGCAGGTTGGGATCGGATTGGGTCCAATTACACGCTAAAAGTTCAGCGTATAATCCATTATACGCTGATGTTTCAACGTATAATTATCAAAATTATGGGTTTTTTCGATTTTTTGTTTAAGGCTGACTGTCCTAGAGCTCAGGGCAGGGGAGAGGTGTTGACCGAACACTGATGTATACTCTGAGAGATCGAAAATTGGGTGTCTATAATTGTGTGGGCCAACATAAGATTAAGAATTTAAGTATGTACATGTTGTACCTTACATAGCTACCATAAGGATTCCAACGTCTAAAGTCGAAACGGGTCTCTCAGAAGACAGTATGAGTTATGTTATAAAGTACGTTGTTCTCGCCTTTAGAGATACGTATGCTTATGACCAGTCACCCTAGAGATTGGATGGGGTTACGATATTTTATGTTATGTTATATTATGGAGGACGATATGTTATGGTGGTATGCTACTATAGTGGCCCTCACTTGGTAGACTTGAGCAGCGACTCTGGCACATGTCGTATTAAAAATAGAAGTAAGAATGTACGCCAATGCGATGTGCTGACGCATGTGACATATTAATATGATATGTTACGTTTACGTGATATGGTGAAATACATTAGGATTGAAGTACCGTCTAGATCATGGTCTTGTATGTATGATATGTTATGATTTTATGAGACGCATGACTCGTCATTTTCTTCTTTCATTTATATTGTTGTATTATTATTATCACTCACGAGATGCACTCACAATGCACCTGAGTAGTATAGGGTGGATTGGTGATGTATCTACTGAGTTGCGCATTATTTAGCAACTTAGCTCTCGTGACATTTATTCTTTTCAGGTGATTTTATCGGAAAAGTGAACGTCAATTATCTCTATCCTGTTGACGCTGGCTTCGTTGACCCTGTGAACGCTAAGTACTGGAAGCCTTGGGAGTGCGACCCTTGATCGTTGATTACTTATGTATGTATCTAATTAAGTTTTAACCTATTGCAAGCGTACAATGAAAATTGTAATTCTAGCATAAGATCGTTCCCACGAGGAAGTGATTTTTCTTTGTATTTCTATTTTAAAAACTTATATTTATCTTTAAGGTTCTAAACTACTTGAGAAAGATGAATAAAAGAATAATTTTTTAAACTAATTGCAGAAAATAAATCATAAATCCTCTTTTTTCAGATTGTGGTCTTCAATCACAATCTTCAACTATCGGATGTTTACAAATTTAAAATATCGTTACACTATATCTCAGTCTTCTAGAATTTGGTCATCAATCAAAACTAGCATCAATTAATATAGATTTATACTAATTTTTAATCTATCAGAAATTTGGGCGTCAATCAAATTTCAAAAAATCAAAGATGAAAAATAAAAATCATTACACTAATATGCAAACCTTAACCTGAGTCATCAATTCAAATTAAAATTTGAAGATGTTTACAAAGCAGAAAATTAAAATAAAATAAATCTAAACTAGAAAGCAATAAAAATTATATCTTTCACCCTTCAGCCGCAGTCGTCAATTACTTTTGAGAAACTACAAATATCTACTCTAATCTTCTAGCTCTAAATCTCAGTCGTTAATTGTGATCGAGGAACCTTGGAATAAACTACTCTAATGATCGGAAGAAAACACAACCACAGTTGTCAATTGATGCTGAAAATTTCTTTGATGATTAATTCCTATATCAAGCCCTCTTATTTATAGATCATAAGGAATAGGTTTACAAAATCCCTAATTCTAATAAAAGAAGCTACTAAAATAAAAGCATCCTAATATAATTATAATTCCTAATTTTTTCGTTCCTTGCTTTTAACTGTTGATGTACTTCTTGATTGTTCTCCTTATTTTCAGCAACAGAGTCTTTTAAGAGTCTTCTTCGTAAATCTTCTCGGATCCGTGCTTTGTCAGACTTCTAAGTTAAGAATTGTTCTAATTTGGTGCATGGTGGTGTAGATCTCACATGTGATCAACAACAACAATAGGCTTTCATTATGTAAAATCATAAATCACGATTTTCTAACTTTTAACACAGCTTCCTATAGAACGATTATTTATTTACGATTCATCATCTTTTTCGTTGCTTCGCTTCAACTTTTGAACATCTTTCTCTGAAGAATCGTAAATTATGATTTTCTACTTCTTCCTTTGCATCATTTCGCAAAATTGTAAAACACGATTATTCATCTTTTAGTAGGCGATGATTCATCTTTTTCGTTCAATTATCTTTTTATTGCTTTATGAGTTCATTTTGACGAATATTAACATTTTGGTTCTCTTTTGTTGTTTTTCCTTAATATCTGCATATCGATAACTTATTAGTAGAAAACTAAGTCCTAGCATCACTAAGTTAAGGTTGGTAAAATGGCATATTATGTGACTGATCAACGCTACAGGAGGACCTCGGTGTTGATTACGATCCTAGTGTCGATTATTAATCACATAGTTTTGGTACTAAGATTAGGATCATCAATTTAGATAGTTTATTCTTTCGTTTCGTACAATCGTCATTACTTTTTGGCATTTATTGTTAGCCTTGTACTTTTGATTTATGTTTGACCTTTATTTTCCTTCGATTAGTAGTCATTCATGGATTCGTCCACATTACTCATTATTTATTGTTACTCTGATATTTCATCTTTATTTTATTGGATTCATGAATTTTGTTGAATCATGTTAGTGTGAGAACTTTGATTATGTATATGTCCGCTTAGTATTTTGAGATGCGTACAGGTCATAACTCATAATTCTAAGCCCTCATGATAGGATATAGTTTTGGGTCGTGATAAATTCATCAAAAATAAAAAATAAATAAAGAGTGAGAGAGACTTATTGTATTATAATTAGTAGCTAATCGTGTAGATTGGAAATTGTAAAACAAATGCATTTGATAGCTTACACTTGCAAACTTGAGATTACCCTAAGTTTGCAAGTGTAAGCTTGGGATTACCCTAAGTTATCATCATGAGAATGATTAATTATTTTTTTGGATATGGGAACACAGAGAATCAAACTCGGTTCAGATAGAGATAAATTAATTATTAAAAGCCTGCCGTTCGCTTACTATTAATAATGATAATACAAAATGCTCTCCAAATTTAATATGACCAATTTCCCACAAAAATCCCCTGTTATCTCAATTTATCGCTTTCGGACCCCTTAAGTTGTAAATACCATAGGAAAGCTTATTGTACTTTCTATGACAAATATCCTCCATATATAAGGGGTGTTAAGACTATACTATTCCCTCTTTCCCCTCTCTTTCTTTCCTTCTCACACTCCCCTTATTTTTCATGCAAACCTCGCTGACGAAGAAAACAGCTTAGGGTCTCTCTCTCTCTCACTGTGTGTGTGTGTGTAAGTCTCTCTCTCTCTCTCTCTCTCTCTCTCTCTCCCAACGATTATTCTTCCTCTTATTTTTCTTCACATTAAAATCAAAAATCATTTATATTTCTACTAGGTATTGCAACATCAATGATCCTGGTCGATCTCCATTTGTACACATGATTTGTGATGATTCTAGTAGATCAAGTCAAAATTTATATCTCCTAATAGCATATGATTTACCATGATTTGTGATGATCTTTTTAGATTTTTGCACTTTCATTTGAATAAACTTTTATGAGAAACTAAACAATAGTTTATCAATCATCACAAAACATGATTTATGAATCATCACAAATTATGCGTACAAATGGAGATCGACCAGGATCATTGACCCTGCAATACTTAGTAGAAATATAAATGATTTCTGATTTTGATGTGAAGAAATAAAGAAAAATAAGAGGAAGAAGAATCGTTGAGAGAGACTTACAGAGAGAGAGAGAGAGAGAGAGAGAGAGAGAGAGAGAAACCCTAACCCTACGGTTGTTTTCTTCGTCGGCGAAGTTTGCACGAAGAACAAAGGGAGCATGAGAAGGAAAGAAAGAGAGGGGAAAGAGGGAATAGTGTAGTCTTAACACTCCTTATATATGGGGGGTATTTTTGTCATAGAAAGTAAAAGAATCCTTCCTATGGTATTTACAACTTAAGGGGTCCGAAAGCGATAAATTGAGATAACGAGGGATTTTTTAGGGAAATTGGCCATTTAATATTTAGCTTGTCATTTAGGGGTACAACTGGGTTCGAGTTTCGACAACGAGTACCTTCAAATCCACCCACCAAATCTTTGAGTTCACTTATGCTGAAACTCATTGACTGCAATGAATCAGAAGTTGGAGATTGTTTATTGTCCCAATCTTTCACACGACGGATCTTGAGATCATGGTCGTACCATCAGATGGCCGATTTTGTATTTCATGTGGTACACATCCAAACAAGTGACCTTAAAATCAATTTTGCGCGTGCACATGATGTTAAGGTCACTTTTTTGAGATGTTTGCCACGTGAAATAAAATACTAACCGTATGATGGTATGCTCATGCCTCAAGATCCGTTGTCTAAAAGTTTGGGAGGATAAACGGTCTCCACCGCCTAATTCAACACAAGCAATGTGTTTCAGCATGGGTGAACTCAAAGATTCAATGGGTGGATTTAAAGGTACTCTTTGATAACTTACACGGTTAGACCTGAATCACACTCATCAAGCCAAATTTAAAGACGGATCCGAGTCCGGGTCTGGGCCCGTTACACATTGGAGATCCGACTCATGATTTAGTTGGGTTGAGTTTGATCCTTTGGATGTAGAACCCAGATACCCGACCCGTCCCAGACCTAGCTGAGACTTGAATGTGTGTACATTTATGTTATTTTCTATTAAATTAATTTTCTTCTCTTTAAAAAAATTATAGCTCTATAGACTTAGGCCATTTGAGAGTGTAAATGAAAATGAGTAGTTTTCCTCTTAAGTAATTGGATATAATTTATAAATTTAATATTTTAGCTATCCATGTAGTTGGTAACTTAATTAGTTGATACACTAGTTCGCGTATTCGAGAGTAACACAAATCCTGGACCAAAATTTCGGTTTCGGCCTTGACGGAGCCGATATTTTGACCGATAACTTCATTTATCGGCTGAAATTTCGGCCAATAATTTAAAGTTTTTGTTCCCTCTTTATTTTTTTCTTTTTCTTTTTTTTATAAATTGCAAAAAATGAAATTTAAAACAAGCTGGCCAATAATATTTGAAATTATCGACCATTAATATCACATTCCAATGAAAACCCCCGATAACTTATAGGTATCGGTTCGGCCTTGTTCGAAACCGATAGTTATCAGCCGATATTTTAATGCATGACACAAACTAATAAATTATATCCGGGCCTGCATCCAAATCCGACATAGACCAAACTCGGACTTAACCCAATTTTTAATGGGTTGGGTCCAGGTCTACATTGCCCCGTACTCGGTTCCAAACCTTAAAAGAGTATTTGGAGCTGACCCGGACTCACTCATTTCCAAATGAGTACTGTCCATTGACCCGACCCGACTCATTTGCACCTCTGCTATCGTCTACTATTATATATATACAAATCAAAGTGCACGTGAGGATGTGAGAGAGAGAGAGAGAGAGAGAGAGAGAGAGAGAGAGAGAGGTATCTCTAGCTCATTTGTCTCGAACCTCAAATTCAGTTACCTTCCACTGGGCAGAGCCAAATAATGCAGATGGAGGTCTCTCTAGCGATGGTTTTAACAGTAGTTACAGGTGGTTTTGCTCTTGTTTATGCCCTGCTGAAGAGAGTAAATGGGTGGTAATATGAAACCAGTTTGGGCGAAAAGCCGTATCAACTTCCACCAGGTGATCTGGGTTGGCCTCTGATTGGTAATATGTTTACGTTTCTCCGGGCGTTCAAGTCTCAAGACCCTGATGCTTTTATATCAAGCTTTGCAAAGAGGTGAATAATGGGTATTATAAATATATATAATCTTCTTCCACTTTTTCTTTTCTTGTTTGTTCTATCTGAGTAATAATTAATACGGTGATTAATAGTAATTAAATGAATAAATATAGAATAAATATAGGGAGCCATTACTTGCACTTGGAAATGTGGCACATGTATTGAAGTTAAAGAAAGACTTTGTAGTTTTAGAAACATGTGACACGTGAAAACGTAATCTGGCTGTCTGATTTAAAGTTCATGATCTACATATCCTTAGTTGATAAGATTGGAGTGAAACATAATGTTTATCATATGATCTATTATTGTCAATAGTTGAATCAAATAATAGCCTTTGACTATATTTAATTAGGATGATGAAGATTATATTTCGTGCTACTATTTTGCACGTAATATCTTTAAATGATGGACTCCAAATTCATTAAATTCTTATGCTGGCCCAGATTTGTAGGAGGCTTGCAAACATACAAAATTTGCCGAAATTTTGAAAAATCTATGAATAATTCAAGAATTTGAGGTTCTAGAAATTATTGGGGATTTTTTGAAAAATTCGTGTGATCACAAAAATTTGCGAACTATTTCGGAATTTTCAAAATTTTGTGATTTTTTAATAATTTAAAAGAATGTATAGTTTTAAATCTTATTTTTTTTATTTACAACTTTTCCTCCAAATATTTTTCCCAACTTGCCAGATTTTTTCGAATTTTAACCTAGCCCAAATATTACCGAACTCCGACTTGGTGACTCTGCCTGCAAATTGCGGCCGATCTCGGCCATCCAAATATGTATGCTTTAAAAAGCGCTCCAACGTTCAACTGCAGTTATGCATTATCTTTTATCTAATATATATATATATATATTAAAATGGGGGAAGATTCTATGTATAAAAAGTAGGAATGAAAAACGCCACAAGTATACAAAGAGAAAAGGATTATGTTTCACAAAGCAGAAAAAATTGGCTCCAATAGACCTGGCCATCAACGTATCCTGTGTAAAACACCCTTGAAAAAGTGCAATATTCGTTAGTCATTGCCAATCAGAGCGACCAAGTTGGGGTTGGAGAATAAATCCTCATGGAAAAAAATCGAAAAAATTCGTCAAAAGAATGGGTCAAAATTCGGAGAACTTAAAAAGAAAAATTATAAAAAATATATTAATTTAAAACTATTAAATTTTAAATTTTTTTTAAAATTTAAAATTTTGGGCAAAATTATGAAAAAATTCAAGAAATTCGTGGCTAAGTCGTGAAATTCTCAAATAACTCTTAAAATTTGTGATTTTTAAAAAAGTTGCTAATAATCATAAAATTATTCTTTTTTTCAAAAAATCGTGTATTATTTGTGCCTTTGTTAAAAAATTGGAGAAATTGGTCACTATGTTGCCAATGTATTGCATGCCTCTTAATCACTCTGTTTAGGATGTCTTTGGTATTGCTCTTTGGAGGCAAAGAGTAGTTCTTAACTCTTGGGCAAAGCACTTTAGTATGAGATTGTGTTTGATTGTGAGTGCCTAAATCTTTCAGAGAGTCAAAGAAGTGAATTTGGGTCTCTTTAAAAGAGTAGAAATAAAGTGAATTTAGGTCTCTTTAAAAGAGTAATTTCTACGTCCTCTTTTATGTGGGCTGCTCTTTACCTCCAAAGAGCAATCTCAAACACAACCATAATATTCCATTCAACAACCACCAGAATGTGATCAGATCATCAGACAGCTGTCGAATCGCTTGTTGACTGATGAGACCTGAAAATAACAGCATTTGAGCATTATTTGTTGTATCCATAGTTTTTTTTTGGGATTTTGCATTTACCCCTGAGAGAGACTTATTTGCACTCTGCCCCTATATTTTACCTATTTATATTTTGGCCCTTGTTTTTATATTTCCTTCACATATTGCCCTAAGGTGTTGGATTCTTTGATAAAATAGCATTTTGACTACTTTGAATAAGTTGATGGAGACTATTTTTTGCTCTAATATTTGATCTAATAGATCTTGAGATCATGAACCTATAATCACATGGTCAAATTTTGACTTTACATCGCACACATCTTAAAAAGTGATCCAAGAACCACATTTGATGAACACCCATGATGATCATGCGGAATCACAATATGACCGCTTGATGGGAGGCTTCTAATCTCAAGATTTATTGGGTAAAAGGTTATTGGGAAAACGATCAACATCATCTGATTCAGAGTAGTCAAAGATAAGTTAAATTACCAATATGTCACTCTAGGGGGTAAAAGCAAGGAGCCAAAGTGCAAATAAGGCATATCTCAAGCGGTAAATACAATAAGCCCATTTTATTTTAAAGATTTTGTATGAGCCAACTTGTTGACCATTTTCGGTTTCATCAAGTAAACCTTCTGATTCAAAACACCTTTATGCTCAAAACACCTTATATGAAGGTCTAATGGGTCAAAGATTGCATAAAAACATCTTTATTAACTGGTTCAAAGCGGTCAAATACTTTTAAAAAGAACGGCTACCAAGGATCAAAATTTTGGCCGAATGACCGAAATTTCGATCCAAAATTTCAGTTTTGGTACAAAATCTCATATTTTTGGTCATTTCGGCCAAAATTTTGGTCGAATCCGAAATTTTGATCCTTGACGGCTACCATGTAAATATCTAAAATCAGTTTTAACTGTTCATTTAAAAAGTATTTGACTCAAGGTGTCAAATCGGGTATCGGTTTGCCTGAGGCCGATATGAATCGGCCTATACCGATACGTATCGGCCAATTAAAAAAACCAAAAAATAAAAATAACAAAACAAAACAAAACAAAAAAGTAAAATCTCGATTGAAACCGAGATGTATCGGTGATACCAATACGTATGACCGTTATATATTGGTATTGGCCGATTTTTTATACCTTGATTTGACTACTTTAAATCCCACACGATAAAAACATCTCTAGATACATCGACACCTTCAATTTGTGATGGACTGTAGTACCTAGCCTTAAAAAGCAAAGCTGCAATTGGCGTAGCCAAGCCAATGTTACCACTTACCAACTCGGAATTCCGAAAGCAGATAGGCAAGGCATAAAAACAAATTTTAAAATGTGAAAAAATCGGGGAAAATATCAGGAAGCATTTGAGAAAAATTAAGGGAAATATTTAAAAATATTAAAAACTAAATAACTTTTTTAGCATAAAAAGAGAAGATTACTTCTGACAAAATTCGTAGAAAACGTGTGAGAAACATAAAAATCGCACTTTTTAAAAAATGAATATTTTTTAAAAAGATGTGTTTTAAACATGTTTCCAACATTTTATGAAGAAAAAAAGTGTTTTAAAGAGTTTTTTTTCAAAAAATACCGATTTTGGTAGCTGCGAGCCTAGCTATTACAATCATAGTTACAGCAACATTTCGATAGGGGGTCATTTTGGTTCATTTTAAATGAATTTCAAGAAAAATTCGAAAATTTTCGAGAAAATTTCAGAGAGTACAAAAAATATTAAATATAAATTATATTTAAACTTCATAAAAATTTTATTTATTATTTAAAAATGACAAAAATTACAAAAGATTTATTAATTTCAATGAAATTTCGTTAATTTCAACAAAATTTTGTTAATTTCCCCGAAATTAATGAAATTTTAGTTATTTCGGAGAAATCATCAAAATTTCACCGAAAGTTTCATCTGACCCTGTTTCGATAAATTTTGGAGAAATATGTCACTATGATTACAATCATTTCTTAATTTATTTAAATATAAAGAGTAAATAGGTTGCTAAACCTTCTTTTCATTAAATTACTCAAAACTTTTTCTGGTAATTTTATTAAGTGGCCAATGAAATTATTAAAATAACCTTGATTCTTACTATTAAATATCTCTAATAGATAAATCAACAATATAAGGTAAATATAATAAAATCCCAAAACTAAAATATATTATTTAAAGCACACACTGAGAGATACTGGCAATGGTCACGTCCAACTGGTTGAACCAGAAATAAGGTTCATCTTGACAGCACGTCATCCAACGAAAATAGAAAAAAATGAAAGTCAAGATTCCCTTCTATCCATTAGTTGTAAAACTGGTTGAATCCGAATCCAGTTCAACCGGTTGCACCCTGCCATCCAAGAGGGAAACTTATATAATATAAGAGTGCTAAAGCACCCTCTTCATTATAAGGTTAGTATCGTTACCGAACTAAAGTACTCATGCACCTTTTCGATGGCAATTTTTCCCTTCATGTATTCGCATGGAGGCATTTTAGTCTGGGCCAGTAATTAGGATGAGGTTATATTCAAGGTAACAAAATCAGTATTGGTATCAGGTATCGGTCCTTGGAGGACCGATATGTATCGGCCTTTTTTTTTTTTAAATAATAATAATAAAATGTATGTATCAGCCAATACCCGATACATATCGGCCGATATCGATATTGATACCGAGTTGGATACCGATACATATCGATTTGCCAAAAAACCAACACGTATCGTCGATATTTGATACCTTGGTTTTATTCTCCTATTAGGTCAGAATTTCTTTATATTGAGCTAGGCTAAACCAAGTTAGGCCAAAATTTCTTGATATTTTATTTTAGTTTATTTTTTGATAGATGAGTTGGGCTTGAACTTGCAACCTCAATGTCGATGTATTGTACCTTCTTAGTCTAAGCCAGAATCTTGATTACCCTATCAAGTGGGAAGAGAGCATTCTTGGTCCATGGATGGCTAGATGGCACTTATGATCTATATGCTAAAACAAGTATCTAATTCAATGAGACATATATAGCAATCTTTCCTCTAATTACATACATTATATCGTTATTCTGATAATGATTATAGAATATGAATCTATAAATGGAAATATGATTATTGAAACAAATAATACATTGCAGTGCTTCATCTAATTTCTTGCATTGCATCATAAAAATAAAAATAAAAATCTAATTTCTTGCATTGCATCTCAAAAAAAAAAAAAAAAAAAAATTCTAATTTCTTGCATTGCATCTCAAAAAAGAAAAAAAATCTATTTTCTTGCATTGGGTTTGATCATGAATCACAGATTTCGTCGCACTGGAATTTACAAGGCCTTCATGTTTGGAAGTCCGGCGGTTATGGCTACAACACCAGAAATGTGCAACCAAGTCCTAATGGACGACAATAAATTTGTGCTGGTTGGTTAAAATCCATGCGAGAACTCATTGGACGTAAGTCATTTGTAAGCATTTCATTTGAAGAACACAAGAGACTACGCCGGTTAACGGCAGCTCCCATCAATGGTCCTGAAGCATTATCCATGTATCTGTAATATCTTCATTGGAGAAATGGACAGCTGTAGGAGAAATTGAGCTCTTAACTGCGCTTAGAAAGCTTACTTTTCGGATAATTATGTATATATTTCTCAGCTCTGAAAGTGATTCAATAATGGAGGCTTTGGAAAAGGAGTACACAGATTTGAACCATGGAGTAAGAGCTATGGCCATTAATCTCCCTGGATTTGCCTACTACAAAGCACTAAAGGTGAGTTTGTAACTTCTAAGGTTTCTAGTGGCTATTTTCTTTTCCATTCATGCTTATTCTGTCAACTATACTTCTTGACCTCGTTGACCTGCGAGGTTTGTTGTTTGCTACGATTTCAAGAAATTAGAATAGGAAAATAGGCTAAGTGATACAGAAACTAACACAACGCAAATGATGGGATGAGATTAATTATGAATTAATATGAATAATTAAAATATGAATTCTCAACAAATTATTACAAAAAATAAAGAGAATTTCAATTAAATAATTTTGATCTAGCCCAGAATATTATTACTTTCGCCGTACGTTCCCTATAAGATTTATAAGACTAGGGTTCTTAGCAACAACTAGTTCTCCAATAGTTTAAGACTTCGAACGAAATAATAAGTGAGTTCTTTCGAATCCATGCGAAATTAACAATAACTGGATTCTAGGTATTTATAAATCAAACAGCTCAAATAGAAGAAATTTCGTGTTAAGACGGTTAAACGATCTTAGGTTAAGTTACAAAAAGATCGAGCAAGCAAAACACGCAATAAATTCTAAATTTTAAGAATAAAAGTAACTAGAAGATTATCCAAGAACTTACACGTAAGATGAAGATAAAAGTAGATAAGAAAGATAGAAATAGTGGTATCTCTCCAAACTGCACGCGAAAAGAAGAATCGCTTTTCCAAGTTTTGAGAGAATTACACCCTCGAAGAAAACTTTGATAAAAGCTCTCAATTTGCAAAAGCAATTTTCATTAGTCATTAACTACTAAAATTGTATTTATAATGTCTTTATATAGGCAAACAAACTCTAACTAAACATAAATTCGAAATAAGAAAGTCTTAAAGCGACTAAAACTCTAAAACGACAAGTTTGTCCCAAAATTCGTAATTTCGTCAACTTGCGGACGAGACTCACTGACGTCAGCCCTATACTCACGGATGGTCGTCCTCTGTTCATGTACGTTCGTCGTCTACAATGTGCACAAAACAAGAAGGCCCAAAAATCATGAACTTCCATCCTGGTGGCACAAGCGTCGATGGAAACGGATGTCGTGAGCACAAATGTCTGTGCTTCAATTATTCAAAACGCCTTCATTCTTTAATCAGGAGCCTTCGGGATATTTTCACACCTTTCTTTTGCCTTCGATAGATCATAGGCAGTTCTTTGAATTGGATGTCCTCATCAATTCCTCCCCCCCGAGATAGCAGAATTCATCTCCAATGAATATTGGTCATTATAGTGCTCGAGGAGATCCGGATCAATATGTTGGAACTCTTCTTTTGTATGAATCTAACATATTCTTCCACTTGATAAGATACTTTTGAAATCCCCTTTGGTTTGTAGACACAATCTGATATTTCAAAATATCATCAATTATCTCACGAGAAAGACATGCAAACAGAGATAATGGAATAGGGAGGGACACAGAGATAGGATTGGATGTGGAAGGCTCAAAAGGATTAGGTGGTGTAATTGCAGGGTTATAGGACAAAATAAGATCCTCCACATTGAAAGTCGTACTAATAATCAAATCTGGTGGTAAGTCTAATACATACGCATTAGGACCGGCACGCTTCAAAATTCTATAGAGTCCAGCACTACGAGCCTGCAACTTCTTAGCAATTCCTTGAGGGAAATTTCGAACCATCACAAAAGCACCCTCTTGAAATTATTTGAACTATCGATGAGAATCTGCAAAAAATTTATATTATTCATTACTCACATTAATTCTTCTTTTAATGAACTGACATCGGAATAAGATCTATGAGTGCCCTAAGTTTATAATTGTGCACAACTTGAAATGGACTCATCCCAGTGGTTCTATTAACCAAATTGTTATATGCAAACTCTGTGACAGGTAAGATGGAATCCCAACTTCTACAAGAGACCTCAAGATATTTCCTAAACTCCGATTAACAACTTCAGTTTGTCTATTAGTTTGAGGATGATATGCCGATGAAAATTGAAGCCTGATGAGTACTGAAAAATGAGGATATTTCGCCCCTAAATACCTATATTTAGCTGTCCGATGAAGGCTATCTGATGAGATTGATTAGATTTGAAGTGTTTCAGGTAAATACAAGCCAAGTATAGAAAACAGTCTAAGAATTCTGAATATAATGTCAAAACACTGCAACTTCGGGTAATCAAGAACTTGGTACGACTTGCGGCTAAATTTGGACCTTTAAGACGGTCGAATTACGAAATTGTCAAAACATGAAAGTTGTAGATCTTTTCGTCAGCTTTCCAACGGCGCAAGAATCGTCTCAATCCGAGTTCGGGACAGAAAGTTATGGCCGAAATACCGAAGCAGTGTCTGAACCACAAGAAGTGCTGAATTTCACGGATTTCTGGGGTCGATGGATCGACCCTACAGGTCGATTAATCGAGCCAGAGTTTCAGTCTGACACGAATCTGACACTAAAAGTCTATTTTTTGGGACTCTTGGTCGGTTCGATGCATCGACACCTATTGGTCGATTAATCGACCCTAAAAAGTTGGCTTAGGAGACCTCCGCACGACGGGTCTATTTAAAGTGACTCAAACACTTCGGAAGAGAGATCTTTTTCAGCATTAGAATAACGGAGGAGATTAGAATTAGAGTTTTTTTTTAGAGAGTTTTAGTTTTTAGTGTTCTTAGTTTTTAGCCATTGTTTTTCATAGTTAGACCTAGAAATAGGGAAGTTTTATTATTTCTTTTTGAGAGCTTTGTTCCCTTTAATTTTTCAGTACTCATTCCTTCAGTTTATAATTTCTGTTCAAAGTTTATTTCTACATTTATTTCGTTTCTGAAGATCATCATCCGTGTGGATCAACGTAATTTATTTTGAAGTTTGAGGTAATTTTAATTAATGTTATTTTCCCGTCTTTATTTATTTATGTCATTTACTTACAATATGTGTGGCTAAATTTATAGGGATGGGGATCTAATGATTCCCATCCGAGGGATGTACTTTTAATAATATAAATTTAGGATTAAAATATGAGATTTTATTTTTATGGTTGTTGTGCTATCATGAATGGATGAAATCCCCGCCACTAACCGGGATCGCGTGTGCCGAGTCATGCCCGGGATCTCAGATCTGTGACGGTAATTTGACCCTATCATTGTTATGGTCTTTGTGTTTTCGTTGTGTGGATTTAATTACGATTATGTTCTGGGATCAAGTGTGCCGAGCCATGCCCTGGATCTTGGTTCTGTAATGGTAATTTCATCTTAAATAATCCCTAATTTGAATAAAGTATGCCGAGTCATGCCCTTGATTTCAGATTTGTAAGTGGTATTCTTGTTGGAATTTTCACCCACTTTGGGGATGACTTTTATTTGAACCTGAGATCATGTGTGTCTAGCCGTGCCCTTGATCCCAGATCTATATATGAAAATTATCTAAGTCCTGATTGCAGGGATGCAACATGGAACCTATTAGGGTGTTGACCATTGATCTTCCATAAAAGATGTTTGTTACTAATGAAATATCTCATAATTTAATCCTTAGATTTATATTATAGGAAGAACGGACCAAAGATGGGAGGATTTAGTATCTTCATCTTTATCATCATCTTCACTTTTATTTGTGAATCATCAATTGAATTTTAGTTTGTAGTCATTAATTACCATCAACCACTTAAATCATAAAACTGGTAGAATACTGTTAGATCTTAATAGATTTCTAGAATTGCTTGTCTCTTTTAAGTATTTTAAAATTAATCCTCGTGGGAACGATCTCGTACTCCGCACCCACTATATACAAACCGATTCGTGCACTTGCGAGTAAAACATTACATTAAAAATATCACAACAAAGCCTAATCCTCATTTTCTGTCACAATGTTTTCCAGAAATAACTGACAAACTTAACATCTCTATTTGACATTATGATTTTAGGCAACCGTGCAAACAAACAACTTCAGTAATGAAAGTATAGCAATATTACTTGCATCTGATGTTTTCAAACAAGTTATGAAGTGAGTCATTTTCGAGAAACGGTCCACTACAACAAACACTGAATTATGCTTTCAGAGAGTTTTAGAAAGCTCTAGCACAAAGTCCATAAAACGATCGTGCCACGAGTATGTGGAACAGGTAAAGGTGTATACAACACCCAATGTTTTGCTTCATTTGTTTTGTTAATTGGCAAATGCGACATTGATTGGTAATCTTGAAAACATCTCGTGTGAGATTAGGCCAATAAAACCTATCTTCAACTAATGCAACAGTCTTGTCGTGACCAAACTGACTAGCGACACCTCCATCGTGTAATTCTCAAACGAGAAAATTTCGAAGAGAAGTGCGGAAAATACACAAGCAATGTTTTAAAAATAAATACCCATCTTGTAGGGTATACTTACACTCTCTCAGACTGGTCACTCACGAGTAAGGCGTACTCTTCTCCAAAATCTGGATACATAGGATAATCATCCAATAAACTTTCAAATCTAGTTACCTCAGCACTCATGGAGTGTAACGTCGCACCCTACGGCTAAGTGCGCCAGCAGTCCTATTCTCCACTTCAGCCCTATGTTTCAGCATAAAGGTAAACCCTTGAAATTGTTCAACCCATTTCGCATGTTGTGGGTTTAACTTCTTTTGGGATCTCAAAAATCTTAGAGCCTCATGATCTGAGACTAGAACAAATTCTTACAGTAATAAGTAGTGTTTCCAATACTTGAGATATTGTACTACCACATAGAATTCTTTATCGTACGTAAAATATTTTTGTTTGATCTCATTTAGCTTTTCATTGAAATAAGCTATAGGGTGACCATCTTCGCTCAATACTCCACCAATTCCTACACCTGATGCATCACACACCACCTCAAAGACTTTAGAAAAGTCATGAAGGCGCATAACTGGAGCTTTGGTCATACGAGACTTAATCTCCTTATATGCTTTTACCGCAGCAAGTGTCCATTTAAACTCTTCTTTTTTAATACAATCGGTGATAGGGGTCGTTACCGTACTAAAATTACGGATGAACCGCCTGTAAAAAGTGGCTGGCACGACACATGAACTCATACTCTCTCTAATGAATCCCTTTTGGAGAAGGTCATGAACTTGCCTTATCGTTGCTATAAATAAGGATATCATCGAAGTAAACCATGAGGAACTTCCCTATAAAAGGCCTCAACACTTGCGTCATGATCTGCATAAATGTGTTCAGGACATTTAAGAGCCTGAAAGGTATGACAAACCATTCATATAAACCATCTTTGGTTTTAAAGGCAGCTTTCCATTCGTCCCGGGGACAACCTCGAACTTTATGATATACACCTTTCAAATCAATTTTTGAAAATATTGTGGTACCAACCATCATGTTCAACATGTCGTCCAACTTCGGAATAAGGAACCGATACTTGACCGTGATTTTATTTATGGCACGACTATTGATGCACATCTTCCAAGACTCATCTTTTTTATGTGTGAGTAGCGTTGGCACTGCACATGGATTCATACTTTCTCTAATGAATCCCTTCTAGAAAAGGTCATCAACTTGCCTTTTCAACTCCGAATGTTCGGATGGATTCATGCGATAATGGGTCAAGTTAGGTAAAGTATAACCGGGAACCAAATTAATGGCATGTTGAATATCCCTTAAAGGTGGTAATTCATTCGGGAGATCTGTGAGAAAGTCATCCTGAAACTCCCCCATGGTCCAACCTCTTTAGGAAGCTTAACACTCAACTCTTTGGGAGACTTTATTGTAACAAGAACATAGACAATGTCCTCTTCCTTAGCACCATGTTCAAACTCTAAAGGGCTAACAATATTAATGACCTTCATTGTCTTCTCTCTCTCAACCAGGCTTTTATTATTTTACTTGCTTATTTGCACAGTAGGCCCTCTAGGAGGTAGAGTTATCTTAATCTTATTTCCTTTGTGCATGATGGAACACACGTTCGATCTCCCGAACAATGTAACGTCATTATCGTACAATCAAGGCCTCCCAAGGATGATATGCCCAACATCCATAGGCACAATATCGCATCATAAGGTGTCCTAATTCGAACCAAATTGTATAGGAACCTTACACCTCTGTGGAACTGGGATTGATGATGAATCGACCCATGCTACTTTATAATGTCGCGGGTGAGGTAAGCGAGAAATTGTGCTTTCTGAAACATCATTGATACGGCTTCCACTATCAACTATGATTCTACAAGTTTTCTCACCACACTTGGCTATGGTATAAAAGATGTTATCCCTATGTCAGTCGTCACTCTCCTTTGATTGGGCTAGAGCACACCTAATCACAAAAGCCCGCGAGGTATTACCCTCCTCAACGGGATAGGAGACTTTCCTAAGACAAGCTACAATCTATTCCCCTACATGATCCCTCCTCATCACTAGGAAACGATTCGGACTCATAAACTTCTACTTCCCCGTCTTCATGTTCATCTCCAATTCCCTCTGTTACGAATAAATTTCGAAGACACTGTACTGCAAAATATCCAAAGTCATGGCACTTGTAGCACTTGTTTTGACCACCACTCTTGGGGCCCTCTAACATTGGATTCTTACCCTTAGCAACTTTAGTCACCGGCATGGCAAGTGAATTAGACCTAGCCGAATGGGTATTGGCATTAGGTTTAAACTCAGAATAGTTAGGTTTGTAACCAGACACACTAGCATTGAAACGATTGATTTGGGGGGTCTTAAGGTATTGTTCTAACTCCTCGACTCTAGAGAAACACTCATCTAGATCGGTAATGAGATATGGAATAAGTTCACTTTACAATTCTGGGCGAAGGCTCATTCGAAATCGAGATAAGGTAATTTTGTTATGTTCTTCCACATTTGCCTGGAACATCAAGTTCTCAAATTTATCAATATACTTTGTGATCGACATATTCCCTTGGCGAAATGTTTGCCATTAATCAAGGAGACATTCATCATAGGAAAGGGGAACGCACTTCTCACTCAGTTGGATCTTCACATCTACCCATGTGGAAATAGGAAGAAGACCCTAGTATTGTCTACGATGCCCTATACCCATCTAGTAAAGTCTAGCTTAGCACATAAGCTTAACTTTGGCAAACCGGATTTTGCGCTCTACGGACATGATATACCAATCAAAATATGTTTTCATGCCAATCACCCACTCCAGATAAACTTTAGGTTGTCTTTTTCCATAAAAAATAAGAGCGTCCATCTTGATGGACTTCATGATTTTGTCGTCCTGGTTGGGTGGGAGATTGCGTCAGTGAGGACTGTCTCTTCTACTGTCATTGATGTGGACTCGAAAATGATCATCGATGATAACCCTATTCATTTCCTCGAAATGGGTCACTAGAGCCTCATGTTGGGCTTGTTGATCACGCAACTGATTTTGAACTGAGTATGGTGATCAAGCATCTGGACTTGGAGATCTGCCTAACTCGTAGTCAACTTAGTTGCAAGTTCATTAATAAGGGCTTCGACCTTAATGGAATCCATAATGATGCAAGACAATCGAAAATGAAACCTATAACCTAAAAGAACACTGACGATCCTAAACTGACAAAGCTTTGATACCAAATCTGATGCAAAAACTAACACAACGCAAATATGATGGGCTGAGATTAATTTTGAATTAATATGAATAATTAAAATATGAATTTTCCAACAAATTATCACATAAAATAAAGAGAATTTTAATTAAATAATTTTGATTTAGCCCAAAATAATATTACTTTCGCCATACGTTCCCTATTAAATCTAGAAGAGTAGGGTTCTTAGCGAACAACTAGATCTCCAATAGTTTAATGCTTCGAACTAACTCACAAGTGAGTTCTTTTGAATCCGTGCAAAATTAACGATAACTAGATTCTAGGTATTTATAAATCAAAGGGCTCAACTAGAAGAAATCCCACGTTAGGACGATTGATCGATCTTATGTTAGGTTATGAAAAGATCAAACAAGCAAAACATGTAATTAATTTCGGATATTAAGAATAAAAATAACTAGAAGATTATCCAATAACTTACATGTAAGATAGAGATAAAAGTAGATAAGAAGGATAGAAAAGTTGGTCTCACACCAAACCACACACGGAAAGAAGAATCGCTCTTCCAAGTTTTGAAAGAATAGCACCCTCGAAGAAAATTTTGATAAAAGCTCTCAATTTGCAAAAACAATTTCATTTAACCATTAAATACTAAAATTGTATTTACAATGCCTTTATATAGGCAAATAAACAGCAACTAAACTTAATTTCGAAATAAGAAAGCCATAAAGAAACTAAAACTCTAAAACAACAAGTTTTGCCCCAAAACTCGTAATTCCGTCAACTTGTGGACGAGACTCACGGGCATCCGTCATGTGCTCACGAACGTTCATCCTCTGTTCACGAACATTCATCGTCTAAGATGTGCATAAAACAAAAAGCCTCAAAAACATGTCGCGGATGTCTGTGGAAACGGATGCCGTGAGCACGGATGTATGTGCTTCAATTCTTCATAACGCATTCATTCTTTAGTTAGGAGCCTTCGGAACATTTTTGCACGCTTCTTTCGCTTTCGATAGATCATAGGTGGTTCTTTGAATCGAATGTCCCCATCACTAAGCTTGCTATTAGCCCATTACATCGGTTAGCGGCTTAAGAGGAATCGGAAGAAGTTTGCTTCTACGAGAATTCGGCATTCTGTATTCTCCGTCATTCACCAAAATTGTAGGCCATGGTTTTTTACCTACCATGCAACAATTTTATTGTAAAATATAGATGGCTATCCTATATGATTGATGGGAAGATAGAATACTGCAAATGGAGAGAAAACAACTACGATATTGGAGATGCTGAGACTTTACTTTTACAACAAGACTGTATACAGCAAATTTACGTGGAAAATAAACTTCATTCACAAACACATTGTATCAAATTTTCCCTCGTAGAAAAAGGTTTTTATAATTTTGGGTGATTTGCACGTAGCTAGAAAGTCATGCTAACATTTGTTAGTGGATCATCCTGATGGATGGTTGCCGCTGGATTTGTAATTTTGGATGGGGGAAACTTTGGTAACTGATATTAGATTGAGCATTTGGGCACATCCCGGAGGCTCGGCTTGTGGCCGTAGCCTCAGGCCTTATGCCACGGCTCTGACATTTGAGCCACGATTTTTCTTTTCTTCTTCGTTTCATGGAGGGGGCTGTCATGCCTATTTTGGGTTGCATCTTTTCAAAAAGACATGATTTGACTTATCAAGCAGCATTAACTTTTTGCTGCCAACAGTGACACCTTAGCAAGTATTAGTAGTCAACTATTTAAAGTCATTTTTGTGAAAATGCCAACTTCGACACCAATTTGGGGAATTCATAAATGATTTAACATGTATTTTACAAAAAATTATAATATAAAAAAAATGAAAAATACCTTACTTTTCTATGACTAAGTTCAAATCATCATAAACCAAACATAATTTAAAGGCTTCTTTGTGTGTAAATATGTTGTGATTTATATGGTTTGTTTGTGAACTTATCCTGTGACAAATAATATTTATGTTTAAGCTGGAAATGATGCACTTTTTTTATCCATATGCTCGAAAAACGTTGGTGGTTATTCTTCAGAAGATCGTTAATGAAAGAATGGAGAAGAGGGCAAGGCAAAGAATCCACTACTAAAAAACAAAGGCATGATGGATGCTTTGCTTGAAGTTGAAGATGAAAACAGAAGAAGATTAAACGACGATGAGATCATTGATATTTTAGTCATGTACTTGAAGGCCGGTCATGAATCTTCTGGCCATCTTATAATGTGGGCTACTATCATCCTACAAGAAAATTCGGAGTTCTTACAAAAAGCCAAGGTAGTACTAGACTTCAACTAATATTACAATTACTTCGGTACCTTTATTTTATATTTTAGTGTGCATAACCAAATATTCAAACAAATATGTAGGCAGAGCAAGAGGACATAAAAAGGAACAGAGCACCTTCACAGAAGGGCTTAACACTAAAGAATGTCAGGAAAATGGAGTATCTTTCTAAGGTTTGCATCTTACTTCTTATCAAGCACAGTTTTATCTATTACATTAAATAGTTCTTTATTCTTATTCTGTTAGAGTGACTTTTGCACATTATCCCTTGTTAAAATCAAATCAAATTGTAAAATTGTAACATTGTATAGAAAGTTGATCTTAGCAAGTTGTCATCAATTCCCGTTTATCTTCATTCTTTTTTTGAACGAATTGTTATGATTCATGCATTTTTTAGTCCATATCGTTCGTGTCATGGGGTTTTTTTTTTGTTTTTAATTTGTTTGTTGTAGATAATTTTCTGTGAAAAATAAATTAAATCTTCGACTTTAAAAACATACATTTGATTTTAAGGGAAATGTATTTATTTTGATTTGGAAGTGGTAGAAGTCATCATCTTAAAGCTGCCTAACTCAACCTCTATAGCAAGAGGCTCAATGTTCAAATTATATGTACTGAAAGTGTAATTTTTGAAGGTGATCGATGAGACCCTACGATTGGTTAATATTTCATCCATAGTTTTTCGCCAGGCAACTACCGATGTCAATATCAACGGTCAGTTTCTCTCACCATTTTTTATGGTTTATTAATTGAAGCTGCACAATTTTATGAGGATTCAAGGTTTTGAGTGATGAATAATAAAAGCAAGAATCATGATAATTTATGTTCTTTTTTTTTTAAAGGTTATATCATACCCAAGGGTTGGAAAGTTCAGGTTTGGCTCAGAAATGTTCACATGGATCCAGGAGTTTACCCCAACCCGAAGGAATTTAACCCGTCCAGATGGGAAGTGAGTAATATGATTTCTTTTTGTACACATTAGTATTTATAAATTTACATAGAAATATGATATTCTATATGCTTAAATTGGCTCAGGGATACACACCCAAAGCAGGAACCTTCCTTCCTTTTGGATTAGGAAGTAGGGCGTGCCCTGGAAATGAGCTTGTCAAGCTAGACATCTCTATCCTTCCTACACTATTTTCTCCTCGATTACCAATAAGTTCTCTCTCTCTCTCTCTCTCTCTCTCTCTCTCTCTCTCTCTCTCTATATATATATATATATATATATATATACACACACACAAACATTGGTAAGGTGCCCAATGGGGCACGGTGAGCATGCCCAAAAGTTCACGTGGGGTTGAAAGTTGTATTCAAAGTATTATATCAGCGCCACTTAGAGCAAGGTTGCTTTGTTTGGATCATCTCTTTTAAAAAAAGCTCAAAAACTCATCCCCACCATGTTTTTTTTTTTTTTTGCCATGATACTGGTGGGATCATTGAAATCAGTCAATATCTGACTTTTGCCTTAATTTTTTAAAATTTTGTTCAAAAAATTGATCTAAACAATGCACTTGACCGGCACATGGCGTCAAAAAGTATTTTGGGTCCCACTTGCATCTCCACATGGACCATTGGGGAACACTCACTGTGGTGGGGGGCACACAACCTTCTCTCTCTCTCTTGTGTGTGTCTGTCTAAAGCTTTTATCTAAACTAGTCTATGATATAAGTATGTTGCGAATGTTGAGTAGTAACAAAATACATCTTGATTTACCAAAATTACATGTAAGATTTCGGATCTCCAAAAATGTGTTGGAAGTGCAGAATCAACGGTAAACAATTACATAATCATTCATAGAATTATAACCACAACATAAAATAAATTGCTCATGCATAAATAAAATAAGTGAATGAAACATACCTTTAATCCTTGCTCTAGATGATGATGGCATTGATTGAAGTTAGTCAGCATGTCATGTCATTTGTGTCTAGCCCCCTTCAGATGCACACGCTTGACCCTTTGGAAACCCCTTTCAACAATCTAGGAGAATGATTTTGGGCCTCGCTCGTAAACTGTATAGTGAGAAGAGGTTTACTTAGAGGGAGTGTGGAATCTAGTAAGGTTATCAAAGGCAACTAAGAAAGCATGCACTTTGTTAATCTCATAACATCTAGCATCTCCAATCTTTGATACTCAACAAATCTATGGTACAATATCATAATAACATTGTCATCGTTTGTTGACTCAGAAGTTTTGGAATCGGAAACTCCTTCCACTTAATCTAAAAATCAGATAGAATAAATTAATAGAATAAATTAGAAAAGGGGACTCTACTTATAGTATTTCCTTCTAACAAACCTACTCTAAATAGGATTTAAAGTCTTAAGTTATGTCAAACACCTAGATGCCTATATAATATACATAGACACCTAGATGCCTAAATATCGTAATTAGACACCTATGTGCCAAGATATCGCAATTAAGCACCTAGGTGCCCAGGTATCATAATTAGGCACCTAGGTGCCTAAATATCGCAATTAGGCACCTAAGTGCCTAGATATCGTACTTAAACACCTAGGTGTCTGGATATCGCAATTACGTACCTAGATGCTTAGATATTGCAGTTAAGTGCGATATCTAGGTACTTAAGTGCCTAGATATCATAATTAGGCACCTGGGTGCCTAGATATCGTACTTAGGCACCTAGGTGCCTAGATAATATATTTAGGCACCTAGGTGCCTAGATATCACAATTAGGCATCTAGGTGCCTAGATATCATACTTAGGCACCTAGGTGCCTAGATGATATACTTAGGCACCTGGGTGCCTAAATATCGTAATTAAGCACCTACGTGCCTAGGTGGTTATGAATAAAAGACTTGCGCGAGAATGATTTTTTTTTCTCAATCCGCGTGAAAACTAAAACCCACGCAGCTCTCACAACCCTTGATTTCATGAAACTCCTGCGAAAACTGTAGGATTATAACTTCCTATAACCGCTACCAGAAATCTATAAATAGTTTATTCGTCCTCATTATCGGGGATCTGAAAATTCTAACACGAGACCTCTGCCGAAAATATCTCCGACTTTTCTTAAAAAAGAGTTTTGGGTATTTCCGAGATTCTTTCTGTTTTTTTTTTTTTTTTTTTTTTTTTAAGTTGACTGAGGAATAAGCCGGGATTGAGACACTTAGGATAAGGGCTACGACCTTTACCTAAAAGTGATACACTTAGGATAAAAGTCACGACTCTTACCTAAGTAGGATTTATGATTACAATTTAGGATTATGCGTTACGACTCGTACCTAATTTCCTGTATATTTAGAAATAGTTAAGTCACATGGGTACGCCCCCTGACATAACTCCTAGTACACTCGGATTGCAATAACAAATTCGATACTCATACGGGTTGCAATCACGAACCCAAAGAATGATTCTGGACTATGACACTCGAAATATTCATCTACGATGACTCATAACCGTGAGATTAACCAGATTTGAATCGTATCCCGAAATTAGAGTTTCCCTCGCGGTTCAGATCATCACTCCCTCAAATATAGGGTTTGAACCTTAACCTCGAAATCGAAAATTCTTCAATGGTAGACTCGTTTGACTTTTGATCAAACGATCATAATACGAGAGCGTAACAAGATCCAACGATGGATTTATTACATATTGACCAGATCTTATAGTTTTAGTCAAATCCAACGGTGGGCTCGTTGACTTTTGGCCAAACGATCAGAATACGAGATCGTAATGAGATCCAACAGTGAATTTATTATATATTGACCAGATTTTGTGGCTTTGGTCAAATTTAACGGTGGACTCGTTGACTTTTGATCAAATGATCATAATACAAGATCATAACGAGATTTAACGATAGATTTATTACATATTATCAGATCTTGTGATTTTAGTCAATTCTAATGGTACACTTGTTGAATTTTGATCAAATGATCATAATACAAAATCATAACAAGATTCAACGGTAGATTTATTATATATTGACCAAATCTTGTGATTTTGGTCAGATCCAATGGTGCACTCATTGACTTTTGGTCAAACGATCATAATGCAAACTCACAACGAGATCTAACGGTGGATTGATTATATATTGACCAGATTTAGTGGTTTAGGTCAGATCCAACGCCAAATTTTAAGGAATTTGGCGATATCTAACTCATGATTAGATACTCTATAACTCCTCTGATAACCAGTTACTAGGAGGATGGATTTGGTATTCGAATTCATCTTTGAAACCAGAGAACAAGAATTTGTTTTAAGGTTCGTCCACGACGTTCTTGCTCCAGTTATGACTCGTGTTTGTCGATCAGATGGGACCAGCTTTTAGAGGAAGGGTTCTCTCATCCGTCGTCCCCTATTTCATATTTCTTAAATCTCTAATGAAGAAAGCATACTACGCATCTATCTCGTGACGGATTGAAGATGCCGATAAAGACCAAGACTTAGAATTTAGTTTGTTTATTTTAAATATGTAATTACGTTAATTTTATTTAGTAGTTTTTAATCAGAAGTATTCAATTTTGATGTAATTAACAGGGAATCGATTGCGATACCCGGAAGTGTAAAGTCCGCCATTTTCAATAAAAACCCTCTCATAGCGAGGAGAAATTTATTATAATTAATTTGTGTTAGATTCATATTCTACGCAAATTTGTTGTTTACATCATTCAACATAGAACACAAGTCTTCAGATGTCTGGACACAAAATATGGCAAACTACCTCGACCATTCTTTGCCATAAAAACTCATTAGTTACCACCATCCACTGACACTGAATTTTTAAAATTATTCAAAACTAAGTTATTTTTCAACATAACAGTCATAACATTTAAGTAGATTATGGAAAAAAAATTTGACACACCTTTACGAAAAATGATTGTGCACAGATTTGCAATCACGACCCAACGGGTGATAATGCAATATATATATATTAGTGAATCTCATATCTAAATCTTCATAGCATCTACTAACTAGAATTATGTACCTAAAACACCATGATATAGCAGAGAAGTATCTTCCTTTAGTAAATCAAAGTGCATACATTCAATCAAAGAAATCCTCACGTCGGAATATTATTCCAGTATAGTTCTCATATAGTGTATCATACACACTACACGAACTTCTGTGCATGCTCGAGCATCTTCTAACCAAGGGCTAAGAATTGGTCTGTCTCGGCACTCTATCACAAACCTTTTCTAAATCAATAAAGACCATATTTTGGCTTCTTCTCTCTATGATTTCCTTCCACAGAGGCAGACACAAATCCTCCAAGAAACAATCAAGCCATAGTGCACTACCCAGGTGCACCATGGGATTGTGAATGGATAAAACTAATATGCATAGTTACCAAGTCAGAATTAAGAAAAAAATCGGCAAGGAAAAAAACGTGAAAAAATTGGTAAAATTTGGGAAAAAATCAGAAAGAACTTGGGAAAAAGTAATGGAAATATAAAAAAAATTAAAACAATAAATATTTTTTGACAAAAATGAGGAAAATTTCAGAAATTTTTTTGTAGAAAACGTGTTTAAAACATAAAAATTACAAATTTTCCTTAATATTAGACCTTTTTTCGCCTTTACAGTTTAAACTACCATTAGTCATCAAACTTGATTCTAGCATATTGAATATACTTGAAACAAGATCAAATAACAAGAACAAATACAAGTAACTCCATATATGTCCATATATAAGAAATCATGCATCATATTAAATTTGATTAGTAGAAACAAGAAAATTAAAAGTGTACTAATACTCTGACAAAGGTGATGTAAAGGATAATGCAATATAATCGAGATTAGTTTTTTCCAAGCCTCTATGTCCTACAATCTCCACTTGCCCTAAAGCCAATGGAGAATAAAATCAAACACCTCAAAAATAAATTCATAAGGCCCATCGTGACAAACACAAACAACAAAATTGGCGAAATAAACTGCCAAAAATAAACACCATCAAATTAAAAAATAAAATACTTCTTATGATCAAGTAAAAGAAGAGATTTTCAAAGTACACATTTCAATACAAAGAGTAACAGAACTGATTAGATGAAAACAAATGGAACATTCTCAAGAAGAAACCTCGTCTCTCAAATAAAATGTGATCACAAAATTCAATTACTGTAGCAGTCTAAAATGAAGGGCAATGATCTAACCAATAATCAAATATGCTGATTTTGAACAAGAAAGCCTCTCACTAATCAAACAATGATTAGTCAGTGAAGCAATAAATGATTCGATTCAAACTTGACACTCAAAAAAGGAGTAAAACAAAAGCTACTGCTCAATAAAGAGAGAAGAAATCTGATACTCAGTATAATCATCTTCCCTCAAGGTAAAATCGTACAATTTTGTGGAAAAACATGTAAACAAATTAAGTCAAACGATCAAACCTCCAATCGAATGTTGAAAACTTAGTCAAAGGAAAAAACTAATTGTTCAAAACCATAAAGGCGGATTCATCACTACAGTGGTGAAAGCTAAATTCCATTGCTTGCAAAAGAAACGACAATAAATTGCCTAAACTTTGAAGCAATAAAAAAGAACATTAATAAAACTCTTTCCACTACCCATATATCCTATAATCTAATTGCTATGAAAAACTAACAATGTCTCTCCAACATCTTGAGAAATATCGGCCCAGTGACCATAGCTAAACGAGAAACAGAAATAACGAGTAAGCAACATGCACGCAAAGCCCAGGTGCATGCACACAAAGTACAAAATGCTAGGTGCACGTGAATGATACCAGCACACTCAGGCTAGAAATCCGTACAGTAGCACGGCTTGTAGTGACTGAACAACAACCAGTATAATATAGGGTTCAACACTTCATCTTGAGAAATAATGGGAGGAGCTCAAAGTGCTTGGTTTGACGTACTATGAGTGTCATACCAGCAATCCTCAATTGCTAATGGCACACCAGTCCACCATGCAACACTGACCAATGTAGTTCAGGCGGTGTGGCCAAGTCATGTGAAGAGGCTCGTTACGCCATGTCATGGCCATAGCGAAGCCATGGCGAGGCTATTTATCATTGTAATTTTTAAAAAAATTAATTTTATCTATTCATTAGTAGTATTTTTTTTATAATTTTATATAAGAAAAAATATAGGAAGAACAAAAATTCAACTACTGAAGCATCATACTTTGATTCTAATATTGATGATTTCATATACTAGGAATAAACAAATATCAATAAATACAAATCAAATATGGAACATCAACAAATTTACAATATAGTAAGTATAAATTAATATATATATAAAATATCAACAAATATAGAATATTAAAAATATGAAATATTAAGTGCACATGATATTGTCGCCGATACTGAGGTTTCGTCAATGCTGGTGTTGGTAGGTGTTGTGGCGAGAGAGAGAGTTGAGGATTTTGTATCTTATAAGTTGGGATTTTGTAACTTGGAAGTTAACTTTTATAACTTATATATTATAAAAATGTCATAACTTATAAGTATTATACGTTATTATCAAAAAAATTAAATAGCGTGCATAACAATGTCATAATGTTATTGCGCCATGGCGAACACCATGGCGTCACTATTTAGCCATCATGATTATTTGGTTATATAGAGTGTTTTCCATTGTCATTCGTCATAGCGAGGCTATAGCGTGGCCTTGACAACCATGACATCGACGCTCCAATGTCTCACACCAAGCCCTCCACGTATCACTGCGTCGTAAGCCTCGTGGCCAACGACAAACCCTTGGAGTCTCTATGCCAAAGCCCTCATGGCTTGGTAACGTGCCTACGAAGGCACAAACTCACCCCCACATGGCCCCAACGCGAGGCACAAGGGGTCCTACAGCTGACCTGGATGGCCAAGCCGTGTGCCCACGTCACAATATGCTCAAGAGCTTCAAGCCATTTTAAGTGGTACCACTCTTTATCTCATCATACATGCATTGATGTCACACTCAAGAATTTTTACCCTTCCTTTCTTTCTTTATAGATTCCTCTTAGGACTCGAATTACGATTTACAATGAGTTGAACCTTGATTTCGAAGAAGAGGAGTAAGGTTTATGGTCCATAGTTAGTTATTGCTCTCTTTTATTTCGGAATCACTCCCTCTTTTAAGTCATAATCTCTACTCGGTTCGGTAAGTGGTAAAGCTCCCTAAGGCTTTCTTTTCATTATTTTTCAAATACATACATACATGTTATAGACAGCCACAGTAGGGACTGAGTTACTCTAGCTGAATAGGCATGTTTCAGTCATTTCTGTTTTGTAACTGGATCCTTAACGTGGGTCTAAATCCACAGAATTAGATCTTGGATCGTGTGATCAACCATATCGGAAAACAACTAAAAGCAACATAAAAGTATGAACACATCAACTTTGAACATAAACTATGATTCCAGACTTCCAGTACTTGCTATGTCATGTCTTTCTATTAAGAGAAGATATATAAAGATTTTCTTTCTATAAAAACAGGAACCCAACACAACTACAGAACTATACTCCAACAGCCATCTATCAATAGTCCTCATATGCTATAAAAAATTTCTTTATACTCGCATACTAACGCTTCCTAGAATTTTCTTTTTCCGCAATTTTTTCTCAATATCACTTCCCCCCCGCCCCCCTAATTTTCTTTTCTCTCTAAAAAATTTATTACAATGGGTTATTAGCTACTAGCCCAGCAAGAGTCAAATCATAACAGTGCTAACTAAAAACAGGTCTGGATTACAAAAATACATAAAATACTATTTCAGTTATAACATTATCACGTAAAGTCGGAATGTGACAAATAATGAGATTTAATTAAAACAATCGTACTTTTCAATTCTTCACCAAGAATTCTAAAAATATGGTATGATATCCAGTTAGTCAGTTATCGGTTCAGTAATTTTGTCACCAGTTCTCGTAGCAGATATATGGTCCAGTAAAATCAATTATCTTGTCAGTAATATCATCCAGAGTTTTCATAGCCAGATACGTGGTCCAGAATCATTTATCCGTTCAGTAATATCATCCAAAGTTCTCGTTGCCAGAGATGTGATCTAGTAAATCAATTATCTGTTCAGTAATGTCATCGAGAGTTCTCGTAGCGATACATTTTATAATACACCAATTCGGGCTGTATCAAAATTTAGATGAAGTTAAACTATAATTTGCTGATTATATAGTACAAAAATCACATAAATAACTACGGACAAGGCTCAGCTCCATACAGGAGACAACTCTGATCGCATAACTCTAGAAGTGCAGCAAAACAATTGATTGCCTATCAGCCATCAGGATATGTATCAATAATTATATGTAATCAAACTGCATAAAAGTTTTGTACATCGGGTATATAGTTTAAACATAAAATACAAAATCTTATATATATATATATTTATATATATATATATATTGATTGCAGAAATGTCTCTCCATCTCTTGTTCTTTCTTTCTCTGAAATCTCTCTCAAACTCATTAATTCTCTCTCCAGGCCACACTTTCTCTCTCTTGATCTCTATCTCCCTCTTGCTCTTCTCTTTCTCCTTCTCGTTCTCTTTATCTCTTTACAGTAACTCCCACTCTCTCTCGCCTTCACTTCATTAATTCTCTTTCCCATTCCCAAATTTCCCACATATATAATAAATATAGATATTATTATTATTTAATAAAAAAATTCTTCAAATATCTTATTTGCCTCTCATAATTCCCTAAATGACCTTGCTACCCCTAACATTAAAAACGGCAAAAATGCCTTTCAAATAGAAAAACAATTTCCTCATACATTCATATAAAATATTCTTATCCATTCTTATCCCAATATCAAGAAATCAACTTATATGTTTATGTATCTAGGTCATTACAGTAAAGAGATCCGAGGTCCGTATGATCAAATGTGGATCTCGGATCACTTTTGGGGATTGTGCCACGCGGAATCAAAATCTGACCATCTAATGGTACACCCATGGTCTCATGATCCATTGTGCGGAAGATTGAGACGAAAACAATCTCCATCATTCGATTCAAAGTAGTCAATGGTTCTCAGTGTTGGGTGCCCTTAGAGATCTGGTAGCTTCAAATAGAGCTACCCTTAATTAAAATAAAGTCTTCCATGTATTGAAGCACAACTAGCATTTACTATAATTCTCTGATTTTAGCAATTCTCTGATCAACATTTTACTCAAAATGATCCAACTTCACCTTGTTATTTCTGCCTTATAGCTGGCGTTATAGGTAATTATGAATCGGCCCATCGTCTCCTCTCTTTCCCGGGCCTCATATAATTTGTTTTTAACAGATATTTTCTACATTATTTTATAATATCAAAAACAATAATTAATTAAAAGAAAGTGCCCTAGTTTACTTAGGTTCTCGACTTTCTTGAAAAGTCAACCTTTGAAAGTTTCCTAAATAGATTGCAGATTTATCCCTTTCATCTAAACTACTTAAATAAAGTACACAAGTGTTCTAAACTAATTAAGTTACGGAGATATTTTTTAAGCTTTTTAAATTCTTTAATTAATAGATAAGTTGAAGAGTCAGATTTGCAAAAAGAATTCTAGACTTTTATTTGAATTTCAGAGTCCCAATCTGTCAATTTCTTTAACATTCGCCATTCAAAAATCATTAGTCGAGCAACCAATCTAGAAGATTTTCAACTTAAAACATCTGCTACAACATTGGTTTTTCCAGAGTGATAATTGATGGAAAAATCAGTCTTTCAGAAAGTCAATCCATCTTCGTTGTCGCATGATTAACTCTTTCTGGTCAAACAAATATTTCAAACTTTGATGATCAGTATAAACTCCAAACTGTACCCCATACAAATAATGTTTCCAATTTTTTAAGGCAAACACTATTGCAGCCAGTTCTAGATCATGTGTTGGATAATTCTGCTCATGAACTTTGAGTTGTCTGGAAGCATAAGCGACAACATTACAAAACTGCATCAATACACACTCTAACCTAATTTGAGATGCATCACTACAAATAATAAACCCCTCGCTTCCTAATTCGAGAGGCATCACTGCAAATAATAAACAAGCAGATTTTTAATGGGCTTTGGATACTAGCCAATATCCGTGCCCAGCTTACTGATCAGAAGTCGGGCCAGACCATTAGTATATCGGGCCTACCTACCCTAGCACATACCTACCCCATTGCGGGCCAGGTCGGATCGAACCAAGATCAAGCCCAGCACATTGAGGCCCCTATGAATGAGTCTCATGGATTCAACATTGAAGAACGACAACTAAAATTGTTGACCATAATGGGCATTGATGAAATTTCAGATAATCCTTGATTCTATAGAATTTTTGTTCACACTTCACAGAGTTGAGTGCAACTCAACTATTATTGAACCTATATTAAGGGGAGATAGAGAACTTGGGCAGCACTAATTTGATGATTCAGAGGACAAGTTCAAAGACTAAAGGGTGGGAACAGTTGTCCACCCACAAATTTTGTCAACAATCATAAAAAACCCTAGTAAATTAATTCACACCATTCGTAAATGAAGGATTGGTTAAGCTTTGATGCTTAACACGACATCATTCTATTTATATGTTCTTGAAGTGCTTATAACTTCTGGTGCCAGACTTCCCTTCTTTGAATGTTTTTAATGTTCATTAAACTGAAAAACTAATAAAACCTATCCAGTAACTTGTAATGGCTAGTAGCTACCATAGATAGCCCTCTAATACTATGAGAGAAATGAATTCCCAAATAAAAAAAAATTGTTCTCCCCCTTCTTCTTTCTTTTTATAAGTAACAATTGTTCTCTCATTCTTGCTGTAACAATTGTTTCTCACACTTGGAGTAACAAATATCATATATAAAGTAGGCTAATTTAAAGTTACAACAGTTTAAACATAACACAACACGTTGGAAATGGTAAATCCTCTAAGAGTGAATACTGTCCACAAATCTTAGAGAACACATAGGAATTTAAATTATTCATAACAAGACTTTATTAAATTGAAAGAGAAAGCAATATCAAACAGACTGTAAGCAACCACTTAAAGGTCCCAAAAAACACTGAAAGAACAATATAATTAAATGCCTTATAGGAATATTTTCAATCATCAGAAGCACTTAAGAAACAACCCAGACAATTGACAACATCTTCAGTGCTTTTTCTCAGACAATTAACCATTTTATTGATCATAAAAAGTAAAAAATTGCAGGAATACAGTACCCACATCACAAGAGAAAGCGATATCCTATCCAAAATAGAAAAATACAGGATGCAAATCACATGAAAAGACTATCTCCAATCACATGGGGCAAACATTTTTTGCAATCCCCTTTCATAAATTAAGCAACTATAATTGTAAGGTGTATACAGTAAGCAGTTTATAAAGATGGAAAATTATTTATGATCGCTTTTGAGGACCTCATAATCTTCTAAGGTCAACAAAAGGGTGTTGAGAAAAGCACATAAATATACATAATCTTAGAAGTGAAAAATCAAAAGAATAGAATACTGGCCAAGAAAATTGAATAATGGGGTAAATTACCAAATTTTTGCATGGTGGCTTTCCAAACAGGCCACAATACGAGTTGAAACACTTCATATCCGGTACCCAGAGTAGGAGTTAAAATTTTTCATATCTGGTAAAAAGGAACTTCTGTGAGAGAATAAGCACCTCCTGTTGTACCAATGGGGAAAAGGAAGTTTTGATGTTGAAGCTTCGGCTTATGGGCCAGCTCCTCCCGGTGCCCACTTTTATATTCTCTTTTCTTCAATCAACATATTCTGTTACCCTGAAAAAAAAGGGAGAGGATGCCCAGCTCCCACATGAACCAATGCATTTTTTGTTACTTAGTTTCATTAATTTATATATATTTGTGTGTGTGGGCATTTTTTCTGTTTTTGACATTGTGTTCGTCTTCGCAGTCACGTCCCCAAGCAATATTTGAAATTTCAAAATTTCCACATCAACAACAACAATTGAATAGAGAGGTGAGACGAAACGTACAATTTACTGCAGGCAAAATTTTCAAAATCAGGAACAACAATCATAACTAAAGCAATTCAAAACTATTGACTAAAAATGGTGCCTCTCTGTAGTAATACTCTTTACTAATTCATCTTTTACACCGTAACAATAGTAGATGAAACTTGGGATTGCACCCAAGAGATCACATCCTCTCGATTAGCAACGAAACAACCAGGTCTCGCTTCGCTCGGTTGAAACGGTGCAGCCAGTTTCTTCAAATGTGAAGCAAAAATGCCAGCCAGTCCCTGAGAGTACTTATGAGTTCCGGAGCCCGTGTAAACCGAAAATAACAGAGGTAATGCCTCCTTCCGCTCTATGAGCTTCGACAGGGTACCCATCCACTCTAGGAACGCAGTATGAGCCGCACCCACAGATAATGACCTAAGGTTCAATGACCACTCCTCGGGATTCTTGTTGTGTAAACCAGGATACAAGCCATAAAGTGTTCCTAAGTAAAGCAGCTGATGAGCTCTCTCGGGCAAATTCTGATTCAAACATATATCTATCAAGCAATTACAAAACGGTCTTCGTACTTCGATCACAGCTTCGTTAAGTATTCCTCTGAACTCTTCTTTAACCATATCGAAACCGGATTCATCTTCTCCAAGTCCAAGCATTTTAACTAACAGAGCCAACCTCGGATTAACCTTCTCGAGGCACTCGAGAACTTTATCCACTTCGCTGTTCTCGCAAAATGTCACTACGGAAAGCAAACACCCACAAAGCCGATCATCAGGCTCGATGCCTCTCGTGAGAGAAATCCCAAACACCCTAACAACATCATCAATCCTCTTGGCTCTCCCAAAACACTGAATCAAACATGTGCAACTCATAACATTTAGCTTAATCCCCAATTCCAACATCTCCTCGAACAATGCAAACGCCTTGTCATGCTTCCCTCCACTCCCATATATATTAATCATCGCTGTATAACTCCAACTATCCGGCCTACATTGCTCCGAGACTTTCATGTCCTCAAAAAGCTTCTCGGCCTCCTCCTCTAATCCGACATCCGCACACATACTCAACAAAGTATTATACAGTATAAAATCCATTGGCCACCGATTTGATTTCATTCGCTCCCAAAGCTTCAAAGCATCCCTACTCCATCTCGCCTTACCGTAAATTTTAACCAATGCAGTCAGAGTTTTCTCATTCGGAGTTAGACCTGCCGCAACCATTTCCTCGAAAAGGCTCCTAGCCAAACCGGGCTTCCCCGCTTTACCCATCGCTTCTAACAGTGTGTTATAAACGACCACATTGGGCTCAACACCAAGACCCTTCATTTCTTGCAAAACGTATTGAATTCCATCAAAATCGCCGGCCTCGCCAAACATTTTCCCCAAAACCGAGAAGGCGATGTGATCGGGTGTCCACCCACTAGCCCTACCCCTCTCATACAAACTTAAAACCTCCTCCACCTTACCCAACTTAGCATAAACATCTAATATAACAGAGTAAGTAACTTCATCAGGCATAACACCAGTTCTATACATCCGTTCGAACCACTCGACGGATTTTTCGAATCGATTACACCTCTTGGCACAAGTTATAATAGTAGAGTAAGTAACATTATCGAGTTCCATACCTTTCTCGATCATCTCCTTTGCAAGCTCTTCGACAAGTTCGTACTGCTTCCCCTGCCTCAGAGACTTCATGATCACATTGTAGAAGATGGTTTCGATGGGAAACAACTTCTGGGTCTTAATCCAATTGAAGAATAAATGGGTTTTCTGCCATGGTTTCAAGCTGTTGAGTATGAGGAGGGCGTTTTCTCTAGTGGGTGGGGGTTGGAGTTCTTGAAGGGTGGATAAGAAAGCGGATTCAGAGAGGTCATAGTTGTTGAGTTTGTGGGAGAGGGTTCTGAGGTCTTTGAGCTGGGGGTTGTAGGTGTAAGAAGTGCGTTTGTGGCGTTGGAGAGTGAGGACTGAGTGCTTGGGCTTTGTGGGGTTGACCCAAGTGGATTTAGGCTTGGAGAGGAGGTTGGGTTTGGTATCAGAGAGGAGGGTGAGGGAGAGGGGTTTTAGTTGGTCAGATAGAGATGGGTTTAGTGGGGTTTCCTCTAAATTTGGAGGAGATTTGGTGGAGTGGGAGATAATGAGGGTGAATCTGGTGGTGGGGAGTTTGAGAGGTGAGGAGAAGAGAGGTTGTTTTTTTGGCAGAGGAACGGTTGAAGGGTGGGTTGATAGAGGTGTTGAAATGGGTGAAGCCATTTTTTCAGTTTTCTGTGACAAGGCAGAGGAGATGATTGGAAGATGGAGTGAGCAGACTTAGATTTTGTTGGGATTTTTTGGTTTCTCAATCTTCTTCTATCAACATGTTGGCATTAGGTATCCGACCCGAGCACCGGCTGTTTGTTCATATCTCTGTGTGTGTGTGTGTGTGATTAGGGGTCTCAACGGGCACGGCTTGAGCCCGGCCCCGACTGAAATGGGCCGGGTATGGTCTGGGATAAGTAGCCCCATTAGAAAATAGATCTGGCCTAGCCCAATTATAATCTGGTCAGACCGTGGGCTAGTTCCAAAAGGCCCTCCAAAAGGCCCTATTATATGCCCATTTAAAGCCCAGCCCGACCCCTTCAAACCCTTATCTAAGTTATCTGTGATGGATATAGTTGGTATTACCTACTCGAGTTGTTGCCAACTGATTTGAAAAAGGGTCTTTTTTTTTTTTTTTTTTTTACATTTGGCATATGATTTTATCAAAGTATATCATGTGATTTGAAGTCGTTATCTAAAGACTAATCGCACAAGTTTGAATGTTGGTAACTCAGCAACGTGCTTAAGCCACATAATGAGTTATTTGTGTAACTTGTGTTGCAGGTAGAGACCATAGCATATGTGGCCATATGGTCGTAATCAATTTTTTGTAATTGTAGTACTGAAAATAAGTAAACGTGTTCAGCTAAAATGCCATCAATCATACATTTATCGTTAATAACAAGTGAGAAGGCCTCTAAACGCACCTGATGAAAGCCTTACGTGCTATCAAATGTGCTTATAGTGTTGAAGCTTACGATAAAAAACACTTTTATCATGTGATTCAAAGAAGTCAACGCTTCTAAAATTATTTTAGAGATTTAAATAATAACAGTTTCATTGTCAAGTTATTTGTCATGATTAAATTATAAGATGGAGATGATTGTTGGGGATGACTCATTTAAACTATTTTAGGCTTTACCATTTAGATGCTATGAGGACTAATAAAGATCATAAAGGTGGAACTGGACCTTTGCCCAAGGATTAAAACTTAGGCCGAAATGACTGAAATTCCGGTCCAAATTATCGATTTCAGTCCTCCCTGAAATGATAATTTGGGCCGAAATTTCAGTCATATTTTTGTATGGGATTGAAATTATTGGCCGAAATTTATATTTTCAGCTGAAATTCAAATTTTCAGCCAAAATTTTGGTTTAAATTTTCAGCTTCGATTCTCTTCGAAATTGAAATGAAACTCGAAATTTTGATCCTTGCCTTTGCCCCAATGGTAATACCCTCAAGCGTGTAGCTTTGAGGTCATGGGTTCAAATCTCATGCTTATGTATAAAATAAATTGAAGATCACAAAGGTACCCTGCTTGTTGACGAAAGGTGAAGATTAGCTCTTGCGGTTTGAAGCGCGATCAATGGCTATATGCTCTTGTTTTACGGGTCCACAATTTGCCTCTTCTAACATTCAAGAATAGAGTAGTTTTTTTAGCTTGAAGACTCAAAGAAAGATCTCAAGACTCTTAAAAACCTTACTCTCTAGGACTCTTATAATTTTTAAATAGATTAACTTTCTAGAGCTCTTAAATCGATTTTTAGCAACTTGAGTCCAAAAATGGGAGAGGGTTCTAACCTTTATTTGGGTAACTCTTTTTTTCTTGGTCTCAAAACTAATTTAGATCATGGATTTCAAATCATATAGCACCCTTGATGATATCATGATTCATGAGTCACCTGTCCAAAAAGTTACTTGTTTTCCAAGTTAGAAATAGGTCGAGCACGTAGGATGAGTTTGCACTGAGCCGACGAATTATCTTTTCATGTGTAAGCTTTTGGAGTTGATATTAGTCATCAACCTGGGCGGCGCCAAGTAACTTGGTTTATGGTTCACTTTTTGGGACATGTTGCACATCGTTTTATCATATCTGCCATGTGATTCGAAGACTATAATGTCACAATCCATAATCCTAGTTAATCTTGGGAGCTTAGAATTCCGTGTTATGATACTGCACGCTTATTAAGGAGATAAGCGGACATACATGTGTTACTAAATCTTATTTAAAATTGAGCTTCCAAAAATTATGTATCAAACTTTCTTCTCATAATCAAAATTCTCTCCAATAAGCTTACAGCCTTACACTGAATATAAAGTCTACGATACAAAAATGACCTTAAATAAAAGCACGATTCACTACTAGAAAGTTTTTTCAAATATTTAATATATACTTGATGCCGTTTAACTGGTCATCCAGGTCGTCACCCTCAAAATCCGTATCGTCTTCCAATGCATCAAGTCCACTGGGGCAGTGTAGTCCATATCTTCACCTACAACTGTTAATTTTTGGTGGGATGAGTTTACTCAATCACGTAAACTCAGTGGGTTGAACAATCGATCCACCATAATCTACCCGAGTGATCGTGAGTATAACCTTGTGAGTGAAAGTGAAACCCTTACAATTTCATATAAACAACATAATAAAATTTATTATAAATATTATATAACTATAAAATTGAAAAAACGTAACCGATATCAGTGCATATGATGCTTCTAATGCTTATATTTTTCTTACTTGTCTTATCAACTTAACTTACGTGACATATCGAAAGTCTTATTATTATCCATGCGCCTATACAACGTACTTCGTATCTTACTTATCTTATTTAAATTATCTGTGTCAGGATCACTGCTCGAGCTTATCACGCGAGGTCCAAGTATAGATAATCACTTAACCTCCATATCATAACATAAACCATCATTTAGCCCAATGAGATTGCACACATAAAAATTAATGTCTCCTTAAGTCGAAACACTGTTGTATCGTATTGTCCTTAAGACTTGTCTTGACTGCAGACGTTGAATCTTGCAGTGGCACGCAAGACATGGCACGTGTAGAAATTTAATTCATGTTTAGCTGGCTTTCACAGCGTATCTCAACATATCATAACATTATTCGATTATGGACTTAGGTTCCCGCCTAGATTTCATATTTGCATGGGCTTAAGTCCTCACTTTCTTAACATCTCATAGTTTAACATATTCATATTTCATCTTTTCTTAAACTTAATTAGAATAGATCATGGTGCGATAGGCTTCACAAATCACGCTTTCCAAGGGATGGGTTCCGTAGTAACCTGGATGTACTTCGTGTGGCAGCCCATACTACCATAGAGGTATTACATCCGTACATGGATGCCTATATTTTAAGTTCTACGTGACCTTGAAAGAAACTCCACCTTGACGAAGACTTAAAAGTCGCGTGTCGTATCTTATTTCTTTTTCTTAACATATATATGCTCTAACGTACTTCTAAGTGATAAATATCACACAATACAAATGAAATATATAATATGAGATTTTTAAATTACGTAACTCAAATGTTGTTACACTGATCTCATCAGATAAATCTTGTCGATCTGATGAAACGGACTGGTCGTCTGTGAAATTTGTCTAAGGATTGACTCTCGTATGACTCAAACAAGTTTCAACCATCGGATCCTTATTGCACGATTTTTGAGATATGTACACCTTCACAATATGGGCAAAATATATATATATATATAGTTATCCTAAGCTTAAAAGGTGAGTTGGCCTATTCCAAAGGTTTAGGTTCACGATTTTACAAAACGCGTGTTTGGCTTCATTGGATATATGAGCTCATTAAGAGTTCATAGACTAGACGGGCCCATAAGGTCCATGGACCTTTATAATGTTTGGAAGTCTTGAATGATTTAATTTCCATAAAGACTTATACGATATCTAAGGTTCATTTTAAGGATTTGAATAAATCGGATATGGCATATCATATTTGATAACCATGTGGTGTCATAGAAAAAGTGGGTTTTGACCACTGGCCTGATTCGACCCAAAACCTGAGATCTAAAATGGTCAAATTAGACCCAGACTAAGGTGCCACAAGCATAAAGTGCAAGAATTTTGGTAGTTATGTGCACGACTTTAAGTTGTGCAAAGACCGCAATGTGTCTGCTTAAATCAAATCTGATCATCAATTCAACAGACGAACATATGACTTTTATTTTGATCTACGGGTTTCGGCCCATAGGTTTGTGGTCCGCTAAATTTAATGGATCATATTGGACCCTCTAGCCAGTGTATAAGCAGATTTAAATCAATAAACATAAGAAATATTATAAGTGTAAATAAATATATTCACACATTTGGGGTACTAAAATTTTAAAAAATAAAGACATGTGAATCAATGTGAACCATTATATGTATAAAGCATATGATTTTAAGAAGTCCATAATTTGACTGAGATCAGAAACTGGTCGGATCCCCAGGATTGAAACAGTCAAACTAGGACCTCTACATTGAGTGCACAACAAAATAAAATAGGGCAGCAGTCCATTCTTGACGTGGGATTTATTTTGTTGGCACACTTGGGTGCCATGTGGAAGGGAATAGTACACTATAGTTATTGGCTGATGGGTTCAACCATAGGGTCAACCTTTTGACCATAACTGTCTTGTGAATCCACATAAAACTTAAGAAATTTCAGTTTTCCTAAATTCATCATATGTTCATCACAATATAAAAAGTGTAAATGTGTAGATTTGGATGCATAGAAGGGCACCCACATAATAGGAGCTTTTAAACGGTTGGATTGGCAAGATCCAACTTTTAGTGTCTGACCACGTTCGATGATCGCACACGTGTCCGAGTTGGCTCGCTTTGACGGGTTTAATTGCCAAAGAGTGATGCTTCCGAGATGATTTTAATGGCTTCTTTGGTACCTAAACATAAGAGGAAGAGGGAAAATATGAAGCATTATTATTGATCGAATGTAAGGCGAGGGGCTGGTTTAATGGCAATGAATAAGATAGTGGACGTGGTATATTGATAGGACTATCAGTGGCTGTTAGAGAAGGAGGTTTGCTCATTGGGACATGTGAAGGAGATATGATGGTTGGGGCTATATATATATATAGAGAGAGAGAGAGAAGAGAAAGAAGACAAACAAAAGAGAGAGAGAGAGGGGGTATTAATTGGTTGCTTGGGTCTTTGTGAAGAGCACGGCTGGGGGGGGGGCTGGTTGTTTGGGTCTTAGAGAGAGAGAGAGAGAGATTGAAAGAGGACAGCTGGGTAGGGAGAGTTGGACGGTAGAGAGGGGAGAGATTGGGTTCTTCATTTATCTATATATATTATCTATATATATATATATATATAGAGAGAGAGAGAGAGAGAGAGAGATTTAATGGGGAAGGGGGACTGCTGCTTTGGTCTTGCTGGCTTTAAGGGGAAGGGAGAGAGCCAATGGAGAGAAAGGTCCAATTGGACAAGTAATTTTAAAAGGAGGAAGAGTCCAAAAAGGATTTTTTCTCTCTCTACAATTTAGTTCCAAAAAAATGCATGCAAAACTAGAATTCGGGGGCTAACTTTTCTAAAATCGGGTCTCATGCCAAAGTTTCTTTATTTACTTGTGTGGGCTATAATAGGGTGTGAGCACATGCACCGAATTTAGTGTTGTACCCCATCTAAGGCCATACGATTTGATTTAAAAAAATCGGGTCATAACATATAATCTAAACGTCAATGACGTAAAAGATTGGGATAAAAAATCAACTCCATTGTGGGATTCAGAGTAAACGACTCTAAGGAAAATTATTGTCCCAATCCAAGACATCAAAGATCTTTAGTTCATGGTCTTCAAATCACATAAGACGTGATAAAAGTATGTACCCACATGTCCTAAAAAGTGACCCATGAACCAAGTCCTTGTGCGCTTAGGTAAGATTACTCATACATTTTGGTCATTGGGACCAGATTTGAGCTGGTTTGAAATTTTAGTTTTCCAGCTATTAAATATGGCAATTATTGTGATCCTCATATTTCTATCTACCATTTGCTATATATATATATAATGATTAGGAGCATCTAATAAGTTTAAAAAATTGATTCATGGAGTGGGAAAAAATGAAATAAAATTTATAGATTTTAAACTGGACTTCGTACTTTTGCAAATTTAAAAAATCATGTATAATTGTCGAATAAAAAACTTTATTGGTCGATTGTTAAAATTTGTTACTAAGTAGAACTTGTTAAATAATTCGATGGATTGAACATCAGAGATCACTATATTCATATTTTCATTGGTGAAAAGTATGTAGGTATCGTTATCTCTCAGCTGTATCTTATTTATTTGGAGTTGGCTTTGCGAGTCCTATTGTAATTAGATAGGGAAAAGTTTTGATCCTAGGCTATATGTGATTGCGGACGCTACATGTCATGACAGGGTTGGACTTACGCCCATGCCAGAAACAAAATCGGGACAGGGACCTAAGCTCAGAACCGGACAATATTATGGCATGTGGGTCTGGGTCTTCACAGAATGGTATCAGAGCCGAGGATAACTCTTCAATAAGGTGGGGGGATTGTAATAGTCCCACATCGGATAGGGAAAAGTCTCGACTCTGGACTATATGTGATTGCGGACGCTACATGTCATGACTCATTTTGGGTGGGGACTTAAGCCCATGCCAGAAACAAAATCGGGGGGAGGACCTAAGCCCAAAACCGGACAATATTATGGCATATGGGTCAGGGTCTTCACACCTATTTATCTACTTGTTTCAAATCAATGCTAGGTTTTTTGTCATTTCATGCCTCTTCTCAATACTTTCCTTCAAGTCTTCACTGGTTTGCTTCTTCTCGTACTTCGTTCATGCAAAATGTGAATTTGAGACTTTTTACCTCTAGGTCACAGATTCAATCCCAGTTTACCCATTAACCAAAGAATTTGAGACTTTGCTAGTGCAAGATTCACCGCATAATGCATGGCTTGTGTACTTAATGTCCGCTGATGTTTTGTCATATGAGTTTGTATATGGTGCACGTGTTGTCCAACGGTGAATAGCTTGTGTGCCATGTGCCATGTGGACCTAGGGATGTTTGTGGAGTTTTAGATTCCGTCGATTTGTGCCTGCCATTCATTAAAAAAAATGTGTCCATGTTTGGAGGCACCTGAATTTTACATAAGGTAAAGGTTTAACTCATGATATAATGATGAGTTCCCCGAGGCCGGGGTCTCACAGTGGATCAGTTGATTCAAAGGGGCAAGGAGTTGGTTAATTGTTGTGCTATGTGCCTTACCGCTGAGGAATAGATGTCTCATTTATTCCTCCACTGTCAGGTCATACACCAGATTTAGGGATATGTCCTCAGCTTGTTTGATATGTCTTGGGTTTCTCCGAACTCTATCCCTAGCCTCCTCTTGTCCTGGTTGGGCATTAAATTAAGAGGCCAGGCTAGGGCACACTAGAGGGCGGCGATTTTTGTAGTCTTATGGGGCATCTGGTTAGAACATAATGCCCGTATTTTTCGCAAGATTTGCCGGCTGATGGGGATGATCCTCAAGGTGATTGTGGATCTCATATCACTACAAAAAATAAGACTATTAGCGGCAACCAAAAACTATCGCTATTAACAAAAATACTGCCGCTAATAGTTTTAATAGTTTTTTTGTTAATAGCGACAGTTTTTTGCTGCAAAAAACTGCTGCTAATAGTCTTATTTTTTGTAGTGTGTGCTCCTGGATTGTGTTAACTAAGAGAGGGGCCCTTTTAGGTCCGAATTATATCGATTCGGTGTAGATTCCACTTTTTTCTCTTCTTGCCTTGAGGCATTTTTTGTTTTTATTTGGTTTTTGTTTTGTTGGTCGTTTTTGACCCTTTGTTTGGTTTCCAGCTCCTCGCTGGCTTTTCAATATATCTGGCTTGCTTTTACTGATAAACGACCAAATACCCTTTTAAGGCAAGAATTTGACTCTTCAAGCCTTCAACAAGCAATTAGGATTGGTTTAAAGAGGTGCAACCTTGAGGGATGGCCCCCTTTTATTTTTCTACATGATACTACGTATGCGTAATAGGATCAATGACATTTGCCACATCCACTTAAGGGTTGCTTCGAAGGAGAAAGAACATATTCTTTGTGTTACGAGATAGACCAATAGGAGATTAGTACTTATCAAGCATCCAATGGCTCATCTTAGAGCAATTACTCCATAATTTTGACCTCTTTCTCCTTATACAAGGCTCGAAAATGTGATTCCCTTAACAAAATTTTGCCTTATCATCTCTCCAACTCATCCTTAGACATTTTAGAAATTCTAATCCACCACCCTTAATCCATAGAAAAACCTTAGAGCCTAAGATTCATACCTTCTACCCCTAGACCCTCAACTAAAAGCCTCTCAATTCAGGCCCTCAACCCATCCTTGCCGTTCCCATCTTGATATATCATTTCTAGTCTATTTTATTTTCATTTTAGTATAGTTATTTTGTTTATATAGTTCTAGCTGCTTTTGTATTTTTTATTGTAATCAATTTTTTATTTTTATTATAATGATAATTTATAATTTTCTTTTTAAACGATCCATGCAATGCTCTTCTTGTTTTACGTGACACTCAAACTATACTTTTGGGTATCACGTGGAGCTCCGAGAATGCTATATATCTAAATTTTTAATGGGGTTTAACCGTAGTCACAAAAGTCACTGAATTTTTGAAAATATCGCCAATAATTCACGAATTTTAGGTCTTGCGAATTAATACCAAATTATTCACAATTTTTTCAAAATTTCCCGAACAATTTCTGAAATTTTCAAAATTTTGTGATTTTTAATATTTTTCAAAAAATATATAATTTTAAATCTTTTTTTTTCTTCTTTTTCTCTCTGATTTTTCCTCCGTATATTTCCCCGAACTTACCAAAGTTTCCTGGATTTTAACCTCGCTGAATTATTGCTGGACCCCGACGTGGTGACTATGGTTTTAACAAGCAAACAACAATAGACCAACTTCTTGGTGGAATATGATTCATAACCAAAAATTTAAAAGAAAGTGAATCATAAGTAGGATTCAAACTAGCCAAGAATTTAAAAACTCTCTTAATCCCATGCCTTAGATTATAGATCTCAGGAACAATGCTAGCCATTTTTTTTTGTTAATGGATAGTCATTTTTAGTGATGCTTGGGTTAGTAAAGTGAAATCATCAAAATCATCAAAATGCCGAAAAACTACTTTATAACGTTATTTTATTAGAAAGAATTAGGACAGTAGTTAGTTCAAACAATACCTTTAATCTTTTCATCATCAAATAAATAGTATGCTTATTCTTTTTGACTCATTCAGGTAGTATGTATATAAACTGTAAAGATTCTACTTGGTCTTCTATAAGGGTGCAAATGGGCTGGGTTTGGGCCAAATTTTTGCATAATGGCTAAAATTTGGGCCCAATTGATGAAAGGGTTGGTCGTACGACAGTGTAAAATGATTTCCGATTCCCGACGCCGTGTGAGCTTGAAAGGCTCATATTGTTTAAACATAAATAGGTAGGTCATGAAAATGATATCTAGGGGCTAAACAATAAATGGATGTACTCTCAACTTACCTATCAAATAATAATAATAACAATAATATGAAGCCAATCCCCTCGGATATGATTATAGAGTTGAATCCTATGATAGCACTATTTGAGTGTCATGTGGCACTTAATTCGAAGATCAGATGCCATATGGAAGTGCACATGATCAATCCAAGACCATTCAAATATATTTAAAAATTATTTTAATCACGGTTGACTACAATGATCAATGCCTGTTAATATAAATGGCGACTTGAAAAATTAAGTCAGTCATTAATTTTCAAACGGTTAAATCAAGGCTATTCATATAATATATATTTTTTTAAATCCCTTAGAAACAAATGGTTTCTCCAAAACGGGGGTACAACAAAAATTTCGGTGGTTTCACTGAAATTTTCAAAACTTATCTTATTTTCGCAAAATTTTGAGACTTTATTGGTAGTTTATACATTGACCTCCTCAGGTCCTTTAATTCATTGGATCTCCAGGCGAATTGCGAATCAGTTTGATCAAACCGGTTCACTGAAGATAAGCGTACCGGCTTCCACTGGTAATGATATTAAAATCGAGATGCAAAATATGCTGCCGAGAGGATTCAACCCCTAGCCTGCTACCAAGGACTTCATTACTACAAAAGCTGTAGAGTTTACACAAATTTTATTTCATATACTTTATAAAAGTTATGCATTAACCTGGTTAAATTTAAATTTTATTTAAATAGTTTTTATGGAAAAAAAAAAAAGTCATTCTATCATAGTGAATTGGGTTCATTTAGAATTAGCGAATTGCAAATTACGAGCCCATATTCAAACCGAGCGAACCACCAAATCAGGTAACGTTGGACCCCTCCATAAAAGTTTCTATCTGAGTAGTAGGACCCAGTCCAATATTAGAGGTGGGCGGGCCCATGCCTAGCTTTGGTTAGAAAAGCAATACCACATATGAACTTTAGCAAAGGATTTGACGAAGACATGCATTTGGCGAAGGAGAGGGACTTTGGAAGAAAGGGAGGAAGGAGCAAAACCATCCCACGTCACAGGATTATTTTCTTTAATCATATAGTAAAGTAATAATTTAATTAATGAAAACGAAAGTTTAGTGGATCAAAAAGAGCCGCAACTAGATGCTTGACCATAAGAATAAATTAAGATGATGACTCCGCGAGAGGTCAGGGCCTCGGAGGATTTTTTTATTTTCCATGGTAAAATGGGAAGAAGTCATTCAACCAGTCCAAATATATATGCAGGAGTATAGTCACAAAGATAGAGTACGGGAATAAAACAACAAGGAATTTTAGACAAAAAGGACAAAAACTGGAATTACCGAAAAAGAAAGGGTAAAATGGCCGAGTACTGGAAGAATTTGTTAAGAGAATAAAAATTCCGATAAAAATGGTAAAAATTGAAAATTTCGAGAACAAATAAAAAAATTACAAAAAAGATATGTTAATTTTTTTTAAATATGGAAAATATATGTAATTAAACCTTCTTTTACCAATAAAATGCATCTTATACACAAAAAATATGTATAAAATGCATTTTAAATGGAAAAAACATGTTTTTTTTCACATTTTTTGGTATTAATCGACTTGAAAGAAAAAAGTGTTTTATACCCAATTTTTAGAGCTCTTGCAGCCAGACAGTACTTGAGACTAATCACAAAGATATTGTAAATAGAGTTGGTTTCCGATTTGAAAGGTTAAAGCCAAAAGCAGGGAATTCACTCTCATATCTAGAGCTGCAATGGAGTCTAAGCTTGGGTCAATTCTAACTCGACTTTACCTTATGCGAGCCGAGATGGAGGTTGTTGGCTCTAATAACATCAAAAGACATTATGCTGTACAATTTGTTTGTCAACACTCAACTATATTTGGATGGTCATAGATTAATGAACCTTTGAGTACAACAATACACTATATATCTTCTTACATGCATAGCTCACTATGACATGGCCCATGCTCCTTGGTGCTTCACCTACTAAGTTAGAAAGGCGTGTTCCACGATTCATTTTACATATTAACTCAGGGGACATGGTCTTTATTACATACTAATTATTGGAGGGGCTTTAGAGTTCAAAGGGTGAGCTTTTCCAATTTTCCAATTATTAAAGATTCACTACTGTCGACAGAGCTTAGCAGCTTAGCATGATAAGATAAAAAGAGGTGCTGACTTTGACCCAAAAGGCCCAAAACAACAAATTTTTGGTGATTCAAATTTCAACCTCCAATACCCATTCACCCACAAAGAAAGATGAAGAGCATGTAAGTGGGTCCCACCTGTCGCTCAGTGTCTGATTCATGATCAGCTGGTGATGGATGGTGTGGGGGAGTCCGAGCATTTAGGGCCGTTGGTGAATACATCATCGCACCAGGGACAAAGGGGCCGAAAGTAGTAGATCAACAGCGACAGGATATGGGAGTCCAAATCCCCATAACCCATCTCCTTTGAATGTGGTATTTCACATGAAACAAAACCTTTTCTATCAACCAAATTCATACTTAGCACGCCTTCATTTTTTATTTTTTTTTCCTTTTTTTTTTAAAAGCACCCCTATAGTGTCTTTTATTATGTTTTTCCAAAAAAGTATTAATATTATTATTAAAATTTCATGGTTTATATATATAGAGAGAGAGAGAGGCCCGTGACTATGATCTTATGCATTGAGCTCTGCACTAGGTTCATCTGTGCACCATGTGGTATCATTATGAGGATTGAGTGTCACATCAACTTTGATAAGATTGATTTGATACCGCTCAAAAAATTGGGCATGATCTGATACATGTCCACCATTGAAACTGAGGTTAACAATCCACAAAATCAATGCACCAAGTTTGTGGGACATTACATTATCTTTAACCATCAAACGGAGGCAAAAAAGAGTTAAAATAATTTTTTTTGAAATCACATGCCACATTGCTAATCACCCCAAACGGGTTTAATTTTGCGTTGATCATATGCCACGTGATCTAGCGTCTAGATGCATACTCCTTGCATATATATATATATATACAAACGCACAAGATTTTAAATGTACCTTTACAAGCGCACAAGATTTATCGTAGATGGGCGAATTCAAGGGTGCCAAGCATGAAATTTAATTATTTTGTAAAAGCGTAAGTTGAATCTAAGGAAGTACCAAAGGTGAGATTTTATAAAAGATGAAGAAAAACAACTATACAAAACACAATTAACGAAATCTAAACAAAGCTTATGCAAGGGAAATAATGAATAATCAAACAACAATGATAAGAAGATCGAGGATTCCGTTCACCCTAGATTTGCTAACTTTCTAAAATAAATCAATCAATTCAAATAGATAAACATTTACCCTCATTTTACTACAAGCAAAATAATTCGAGAAATATGATTATTTGATTCGACATACCCTATCTTAACACTATGACACATTCAATCACGACATGAATCATACGAAAGGTATAACATATCACAAACGTATAATCATTACACTAATAATCAATCATACGACATCCTATATTGATCTACATGATCGATCTAGGTGCAACACTTCTACAGTCGTTAATTTTACTAGATCACGACTATAGACAAGCGTTCAAAGATATTACAAATAGCACGAATAACTAGTCATATGATTTAATATTTGTCAAAAGAAATGATTGTAATTTTTCTACTAACAATCTATACATTTAAATGATAAATTATATACCTTCATTTATTACAAGCAAAACGATTTGATAAGAATGTGATTATGATAATTAATCGGCATACACTATCCTAACACTATGACGCATTCAATCACGACATGAATCATACGAAAGACATAACATATCACAAACACATAATCACAACAAGTAAAATAAATAGGACGACATCCTATATCAGTCTACAAAATCGATCTAAGTGGAATAACTCTTTTATTGTCGCCGATAACCAAGATCAACGACTATAAATGAGTATTTAAAGATGACACAATATGTACAAACTTAAAGCCGTACGATTTAATAATTATGACACGAAATGATGAGATTGAAAATAAATTAAATACTCATTTAGGAGTCGCTTCCTCCTTGAATGAGCGGTTTAGCCGCTCATCTCCGATCCACACGCAAGACATAAATTCGAAACCATCATAAAAACATTCTTTGATTTATCAAGTGTTTGGATCTTTTAAAAAAAGATCTGAAAACTTACAAAGCCTTGATTCCTAATTACAAACTAAATTATCTAAAGATAAAACTACAAGCTGAAAAACTAAGGAGAAAACCTAAAAAATACTAAGAAAATTCAGCCCAAAAGGGTCATCAAAAGAGTACTCTCAAATCCTCAACATAGCTTTATTTATATAGGGCGCATATGGAAGAGTTTCCGTTTACAGGTCAATTGATTGAATTTCAAAATTCAATCGATTGACTTTAAAATCTGAATTTGGCGGACTTAATTTGAATTTAAAGTCAATCAATTAATTTTGGAAAATCAATCGATTGAATTTAAATTCAAATTTGAGAGGAAAAATATGTGTCAAAAATTCAATCGATTGATTTTTAAAACTCAATCAATTGATTTTAAATTCAGATTTTAGCGGCAAAATAGGTGTCACAACCTCAATCGATTGATTTTCAAAACTCAATCGATTGATTTTGACATGTGACATATTTAGTTCTCATAGCAATGGCTGGACAATCAGTTTTTTTCATAGATTTCGGTGCTTCCGTTGGCTTCATGGCATAATGTTCTCATGTAATCATTAATTATGCTCATTTATACTCTTGCAAGATCCAACGGTCAAGAACAGTTGAAACCACTAAAATTGCAGAACGGCCGTCAGTTTGCTTTCATCGGATGACAAAGTGTTGGTATTTGGGTGCGAAATATAATCATATTTCAACATAGATCAGTCATGCGATCTGAAAAGAAACCCGTTTTGGGATCACATGTAATGATTTAAAACTAAAAAAAAAATTGCCTTAAAAAATGGGATCAAACATTGGAAGACGCTCAACGTACTTGGTCCATTGAATTTTTTTCAACTTTGACAACCATTTGAACGGTGGATAAGAGAGAGAGGCCCAATATACGCATTTGGATGCAACTCTGAGAACCATGGGTGAACTATTATGGCACTACATGGCACCCAACTTGAAGATTAGGTGTTACGGTAACTTGCCCAAGGTCTATCAACTATCATATAAAAAAGTGTTTATCCATTGTTGAAAAGGTAGTTAAAGGGGGCAAATTTCAATGCAGCAGATTTGTTTGGCTAATGGAAAGTTTGACCAATGATTTGAAGAAAAAATGGTCCAAAATTTTTTGTCTTCTAAAACCTAATGGGACTAAGTGAACCTTTTAGGAGATGTGTGAAAATCACAGGTCATGTGTCGTGTGACATGTGATCTAGAATCCAAAAACAATGCCAAAGGATGTAGCCCTACCTTCAAAAGCATATCCCTGCCCTATATATATATTATGGGTCAATATCCAAAGCTAAACTTCTGTGTCTATTATTGATTTTTTCTTTTAATAATTTCTTTTATTGATTTTTCAATTCTTTCTTACGCATGTAACAATTCAGTCCATATTGAAGAAACTTTGAATTCTACATTTTGGCAATTGATTTTTTTATGTTTTTCATTATGAAGAGAGGAATCTTTAAATAGAGGTGAATATAATCAATTAAAATCTCAAGAGATCTGTAGTAGTTAAAAATACTAATTAAAATATTAGTAAAATCTTAATCAATCTTAACCTTACGTAAATGATCATATATACAACATAAGATGTGTTTTTCTCTTATTTATTGAAGATATTCTCTATTACCCTCCCACAATCACATGCTCATTTGAAAAAGGAATGTGCGATTAGTTTGTGATGTGATTTTTTTTTGTATGTTTTACTCGCAAGTGCACGAATCGGTTTGTATATAATGGGTGCGGAGTACGAGATCGTTCCCACGAGGATTAATATTGAAATATCTAAAAGAGACAAGTAATTCTAGAAATCTATTAAGATCTAACAGTATTCTACCAATTTTATGATTTAAGTGGTTGGTGAGATGGTAATTAATGACTACAAATTGAAATTCAATTGATGATTAACAAATAAAAGTAAAGATGATGATAAAGATGAAGATACTAAATCCTCCCATCTTTGGTCCGTTCTTCCTATAATATAAATCTAAGGATTAATTTATGAGATACTCATTAGTGACAAACATCTTTTATGGAAGATCAATGGTCAACACCCTAATAGGTTCCACGTTGCATCCCTGCAATTAGGACTTAAATGATTTTTATATATATCTAGATCTGGGATCAGGGGTACGGCTAGACACGCATGATCTCAGGTTCAAATAAAAACCATCCCCAAAGTGGGTGAAAATTCTAACAAGAATACCACTTACAAATCTGAAATCAAGGGCATGGCTAGACACTTTATTGATTAGGGATATTTCGAGATAAAATTACCATTACGAACCAAGATCCGTGGCATGGCTACACGATCCCGAACATAATCATAATTAAATCCACACAACGAAAACACAAAGACCATAACAATGATAGGGTAAAATTATCACGATCCGAGATCCCTGCATGGCTCGGCACGCGATCCGGTTAGTGGCGGGGATTTCATCCATTCATGATAGCACAATAACCATAAATTAAAAATCTCATATTTTAATCCCTAAATTTATATTATTAAAAGTACATCCCTCGGATGGGAATCATTAGATCCTCATCCCTATAAATTTAGCCACACATATTGAAAATAAATGACATAAATAAATAAAGACGGGAAAATAATATTAATTAAAATTACCTCAAACTTCAAAATAAATTACCTTGATCCACACGTATGATCTTCAGAAAATTAATGCAAAAATAAACTTTGAATGAAATTTGGGAATGAGTACTTGAAAAATTAAAGAACAAAGCTCTCAAAAAGAAATAATAAAACTTCCTATTTCTATGAAAAATAATGGCTAAAAACTAAGAACACTAAAAACTAAAACTAAAAACTCTAATTCTAATCTCTACTTTCTACTCCTCTACGTTTACTACTTTTTCCCGAAGTGTTTGAGTCTTTAAATAGATTCCGTCGCGCAAAGGTATCCCACTTCGACTTTTTAGGGTCGATTAATCGACTCATGACCCTCGATGCATCGAGCCAACAATTCTTCCACAAAATCACGTTTCTAGTGTCAGAATCGTGTCAGACTACTATTCCTGCTCGATTAATCGACCTGTAGGGTCGATGCATCGACCCTAGAAATCCGTGAAAATCAGCACTTTTTGTGGTTCAGACACTGCTTCAGTATTTCGGCCATAACTTTCTGTCCCGAACTCGGATTGAGACGATTCTTATGCCGTTGGAAAGCTGACGAAAAGATCTACAACTTTCATGTTTTGACAATTTTGTAATTCGGCCGTCTTGAAGGTCCAAATTTAGCCGCAAGTCGCACCAAGTTCTTGATTACCCGAAATTGCAGTGTTTTTGCATTATATTCCGAATTCTTGCACTGTTTTCTATACTTGGCTCATATTTACCTGAAACACTTCAAATCTAATAAATCTTATCAGATAGCCTTCATCGGACAGCTAAATATAGGTATTTAGGGGTGAAATATCCTCATTTTTCAGTACTCATCATACCCCCAAACCTACACTTTGCTAGTCCTCGAGCAAAGCAAACTAAAGAAACTAAATAAATGCCACTTTCGTAGGGAACACGATTGCACTTAGCATGTGCAACAAGCCTTTAAACCCCTAGGTGATCCTAGTGGAGGAGTTGTGTCTCCTGAGGGTTTACAGTGAAGTTACCCACAAACTTCAATATATTTTTGAAATCATTGATAAAATTGAGTTTTCAAAATATGATTTTGATAACATATATACCATTCAAACACAAAAATCATTAATTAATTCAACATGCGAATTCTCAATTTTAAATAACAATGTTATACTAATCATACTAATATCCATTCAAATTAGTCTTATGCTCAAATCGTTAGATAGCTCATCCATTCATGCCTAAACGTGAAGTGTGTGCAAACCAAAATTCATTCATCTCAGAACTAATTCAAACGGAAAACCGTTGGATCTGTTGTTTTGACTCAATCCTCACTTTAAGTATACTCTCAAAATATAAAGACATCGATAGTGGATAAATTTTCACACATATGTGAGAGGTCAATACAAAGCAAATAAAAAGGTCTCACATGATAAATGAAACACGATGCAATCAATGAATAAAAATAAATCTCATAAGAAGATACTTGTATATCCTAAGCATGTCATATCAAGTGTCATAAGTATCACATATTTACTCTCCACAAGACAGTTACTAATGCAAGATCAGATCACGAAGGTCTTTTTAGGGTTGTAATGGGGCTCAGGAAAGGGTAAGAAAGAATTGGAAGTTGGGATTCAAAGTTTCTGAGAAATTGGAAAAGAAACAACTTTTTTTTCTATTTCTCTTCTTTTCTTTTCTACTCTCTCACTATTTTTCTCAATTTTTTTCTATTTTTCTCAACTCACTTTTTCTTTTGAATTTCCTTTTCTTGAAGCACCTCAGATTTTTCATTACTTTTCACAATTTTCTTTTTCTTTTTCTCTCCCTTTTTTCTTTTTATTTTTGCCATACACTCTCAAAGAAACACCACAACTCAAGATCTCTCCACTTACTCTCTTTCGCTCACTCATCCCTCGCTCCTAATTTCTCGTAAATAAGAAAGGTAAAGTGAATTTTCGTAAATGGTGAAGGGTTAAAGGTTAACGTGGCTTATCAAAGAATGTATAAAGGTAAATTTTCAATAGGCTCAAAGGGGTACTAGAAAGATAAATTTATTTGAGGTGGGACATTTTAAGCACAAACGAGCCAACGATGGCCTTCAATCATATCCTTAAAAGATAGTAACTTTGCCTATTTGTCTTGAGTAAATATACAGTACATTCTAACATAATGATATAAATTTGATTTCATGCAAAGTCACAAGTCAAAATGAAGTGTATGAGATTATACAAAATAAATCGTATTCAAAGAAAACTTCGAGTTTATATATTCACTCATCAATGACGGGAAATTAGCTCTAAAGCTCACTGGGTTTAGTCTCCACTAAGAACCTAAGATTCAACATTCAAAACAGTCCATCGATTTCTAAGTCTTAGCTTGGTATCAGTGTAAAAAGTCTAAGCATGAATATCAAAATTATCCACAACATATCACATTAAGCTTCATCATCTTAGATACAAGTAATCAAAATATGACACTAGTATTCTCAAAATTAAATTCACATGCATCATCAACTAAAGTTTGAAAACAATCGTAAAATAATATGCATGATGACTTCAAAAATTTTTTTTCTTTTTTCAAATAACACAAATAAATGACGTAAAATAATTAACCATACCCCCAAACCTAAAGATGACAATGTCCTTATTGACTGAAAGAAGTAGCGCACCCCCAAACCTGTATGAAAAAGGTACCTCAACACAAAGATCAGGTGCAGAGAATATATGCATCAAATTGGAACATGACAAAAAATATATTGAAGGAAATATGGTTACACTATTTAGGGAAAGAAAAACAACCGAAACTAAACAAAACAAAACAAAAAGGAAAGAAAAAACTAATAAAGCCTAAATCCTAAATCCTAAACTAAACAAGAATCCAACTCTGTTAGACATTAGTAGGCGGACCCATCCACCTCGGGTCACTGAAATTGATATTCTTAGGCACAGGGAACAATTTCTCCCAAAGATCAAGGGGAAATTGATGAGACACCGCCGATTGTATGGATGGAGGTGGGGGAGATGGTGACGGCATCACATCAATTATCTCGATATCAGTATCAACGCACAGTGTAGGAGATTTGGAGCGATTTACCTTTTTACGAGATGGTTCTCCCCAGGAAGGAATGATCATCGGATCAAGGTCGATGATATCAACATTATTCGGCACAAAAGGGACCGTCCGATGAGAGCGGCGCTCCCGCTTTTAGCGCCTCCATCTTTGATAATCGGGCTCGTAAGATATAATCGCTAGCCATAAGAAAGATTGTGCGAGTTAATGAAAAGTGAGCCTAAAGGTGAATATAAAGGAAAATATAGAGTTGGAGTAGGAGTGGAAAGAGGTGTCTTAGAAAAGAAACAATGAAAAGATGTGGGCAAGACGTCGAGGAGTCCATATACGTGAGAAAAGTGGCAAATCAGACTTCCACTAGGAGTGCCGCCGAAAGAAAAAAAACAAAAACCAAAAAAAAACAGAAAGCGGTGGGGTCGATTAATCGACAGTGGGGTCGATGCATCGACACCCAAAAAAATTTTTTTTTTTTTTAAACAACAGAGGGTCGATTAATCGATCCCAGGTCGATGCATCGACCCTTTGAAGGGTCGATTAATGCGACGATTCATCGACCTCCTACAAAATTTTTTTTTTTTTTTTTCAAGAATATGGGTCGATCAATCGAGTATAACCTCGATTAATCGACACCATCTTAGCGAGAGTTGAAAATTTGTGAAAATTAACTTTTTAAAAATGCGTTCCAACTACTCTAAAGGCAACCGGTAATTTGCAAAATTTTGACAATCCCACACAGATTAGAAAACACACTTTTTCATTGATAAAGACGATGATTACATGGACACTTCTGATTTGACTCCTAAAATAAAACATTTAAACAAAAGAAAGAAAATAACACAAAACGAAAAATCCTAATCCTAGACCAAACTAACTAATCATCGCCATCCTCCTCTGGCGAGCGCCAAGATCTCATCATAACTATCAGGCCACATGCGCTGCCCGATCTGATGGAGGAAGGAACGATCATAGTGGCTACGGCGTAGGAGTGCACCATGGTGTCGCTGCTGCTCTTCTTGTAAAGAGGTAATTTGGGCTTGGAGCAAGCCAAGCGACACACCCTCCTCGGGTCCTTGATCAGGTGCATGTTGGTCATCCTGACGGGCCGGCGGCAAGGCGTGGGGGAGCTGCATCAAAGATAGGCATCGGGGACATTTCCCAAGAGACGCATACTGCGGTTCCACTGGGTTGCACCATAACGATAGAATGCAAGGTCCCCGATATCATCATCCCGGTAGAACGGGAAACGAAGAAAATTCAGCAACTTCATAACATAATGGGGGAAGTAGACCAACGGGGCTTCACCAGTTGTATGTTTAGTGAGTTCGTCATGGCATCGCCACATGCCATCATGAATGATCTTGGGCACGTTGATCCATGAATTGCGGTGGGCCCCATAAAGTGCTTGAACCCGATCACCGGTGCGCTCAGAAACGTGGCCACGGGGACAAAGATTGCTACTGACCACACTATCCCAAAACAAAAGCGGGCGCGGCAACGCCGATCGCCTAGTGGCGATCCTGAGAAGAAAAATATGCGGCACATCTCGTTGATAATATCCTCCACGAGACTCCGAGTTCCTCACCCGAAATGTGATTGTGAGGCGCTACGACGAAACATTAAAGACCTCCGCAATGGTGTGCGGAAAAATCGGTCGCGACCACCCATCAATTATAATGATGAAGTGGTGGCGACTTGGTTCTCGATGGAGGCGGGCACCCATGCCATATTCTGATAGAATAACCGAACAACGCGTTCGGACACTTTGATCACGGGTGGAGTGAGGAGAAAATGGGCATTGAGCGCCATCGCATAGGCGAGGGAAACGGCGCAGATAGGCAGTGCTTGAAAAGCCGCGAGATCAAAAACATATTCGGAGCATAGGTCGCGGGTCGCGAAGCGACCACTTGGCTGATCACGTGGATGACCAGCAGGGCGTTGTATAAGTCTTTCTATGGCGGTCGAAGCCATTAGTGCACTGTCGGAATGTCGGAGGCAGTCAGAAAAACAAACACAATCAAACTTGTAGTGAGACATGTAGTGAGGCTGCTCCATTTAAATAGGCGCAAAGGCGCCTCTCGGGACGGACACGATCGAAATAATCGATTAATCGACCAAAAGTGTCGATTAATCGACTCTATTGAAAAGAGGCGCGTCAGAAGTCCCGACGCATGGAAAATACGCAACGTCTTTAAGTGAAAAGACGCAACGTACGGACGTGGAAAAATTGATTAATCGACGCACTTACTCGATTAATCGACAGAAATCAAGGCAAAGAAAAACCAAAAACGCACGTCCCGAAGTAAAAGTCGATTAATCGATCCATAAAGAGTCGATTAATCGACACCAAGTAAAAAACAAAACTGACAGATTTTTAAGACGGCACAAGTTTCAAAATGAATAGTCGATGCATCGACTCAAGGAGTCGATTAATCGACGAACGAAAAAGTCAAAATCCACAATAAATGCAGTGCCTTGAAAAAGGACACCCCATTAAAGACTCGATTAATCGACCAAAAAGTGGTCGATTAATCGAGCACAAAGTGGACCATAAGGGGTCGATGCATCGATTCAAAATTTTTTTTTTTTTTTTTTTTTTTTACTTCGAAAAGAAATTAACCAAAAATGCGCATCGCATTGAAAAGAAAAATCTTTATATGCCGATCAATCGACTACAAGGAGTCGATTAATCGAGGGGGAGGGTCGATTAATCGACATACACTGTCGATTAATCGAGGAAAAAAACAATTTTTTTTTTTTTTTTTAAAGAATGAAAAATGCGAAATTAATCTACAAGGTGTAGATTCATTCCGAGTCCACCAGGATCCCAAATCTTCATGAAAAAATTTCTAAGCAGGATCAGCGATTTATTTAACCGTCTCGGTATTTCTCTTTTCAAGGACGTAGTTACACCCCCATGGTGTGTCCAAGTGTCACCATTATGGTCCATTTCTACCTCAGATTGGCATTCCCAAAATCACACTTGATTCAAACCCATGAATCTTTTTCATTCGTTGATTATCTATGTATTCAATAACGAATGGGCAGATTTGAAATTCCTCTTTCTTCCCTAAACCGAATTCACACTCATCGAAAAAGTTATGTTTCCTTATCGTGTGTTGGTGTCATTTTCTTTTTCTTTCATCTCAATTTGATTCTCAATTCCCTCCTCGACATAAGTATCGTTCCATTCCATTTCCTCTTCTCCTCGCACTTGCACTACCTCAACGCTCGTTATGTCATTCTCAAGCGTAGTGACCAATTGGTCATCTTCATATTCTTGAACAAAATCAGATGAGTCCTCTTGAAAATGTTCTTTAATCTGATCGGTATCAATGAGGGACTCCTCTATTTCAACTTTCCTTTGTAAGTACTCGATCATCTGACTAACTTGAGATTGTATCCTAGAAATTCTTTGAGTATTGGTGTGCACCAAACCTTTTAAATATTCTAAGGAGTAAGAAGAATTTTGGACTGGTTCATATGAGTTTGTGTCTTGAAAGTATTGAGTTTGCTGTGAAAACTCATAAGGAAATTTGTTGGGATAAGAATTTTGATCATTGTACGGCATCATATCACACATTAGAGGTTGATTAAAACCCCACATGTCATTAGATTGACTCTGCCAGTCATGAGTGTTCCAAACCGGATTTGGTTGGACTTGTTCAGGGTAAAAATTTGAGTTATTCAAGGGACACATAGGTGAAATGTGCATCGAATTTCCACAAATAGCACATGAGTTTAGATTGAATCCATGCATTGACATGACTTCAAATTTTTTTTTATTTTTTTTAAAATCGATTAATCGAGTATAACTCGATCAATCGAGGCTAACTCGATGCATCGACAGTGTGGGTCGATGCATCGACCTCCAGGAAATTTTTTTTTTTTTTTTTTTTTTTAATTAAGTAGAAATACTATTTTAATCCTCGAAAATTCCTAAAATTGATTGTCTACCAAAAATTCAGATTTTCTAAATTTAATCCCCGGCAACGGCGCCAAAAACTTGATGTGATTTTTTTTTGTATGTTTTACTCGCAAGTGCACGAATCGGTTTGTATATAATGGGTGCGGAGTACGAGATCGTTCCCACGAGGATTAATATTGAAATATCTAAAAGAGACAAGTAATTCTAGAAATCTATTAAGATCTAACAGTATTCTACCAATTTTATGATTTAAGTGGTTGGTGAGATGGTAATTAATGACTACAAATTGAAATTCAATTGATGATTAACAAATAAAAGTAAAGATGATGATAAAGATGAAGATACTAAATCCTCCCATCTTTGGTCCGTTCTTCCTATAATATAAATCTAAGGATTAATTTATGAGATACTCATTAGTGACAAACATCTTTTATGGAAGATCAATGGTCAACACCCTAATAGGTTCCACGTTGCATCCCTGCAATTAGGACTTAAATGATTTTTATATATATCTAGATCTGGGATCAGGGGTACGGCTAGACACGCATGATCTCAGGTTCAAATAAAAACCATCCCCAAAGTGGGTGAAAATTCTAACAAGAATACCACTTACAAATCTGAAATCAAGGGCATGGCTCGGCACACTTTATTCAGATTAGGGATATTTCAGATAAAATTACCATTACAGAACCAAGATCCAGGGCATGGCTCGGCACACTCGATCCCAGAACATAATCATAATTAAATCCACACAACGAAAACACAAAGACCATAACAATGATAGGGTAAAATTACCGTCACAGATCTGAGATCCCGGGCATGGCTCGGCACACGCGATCCCGGTTAGTGGCGGGGATTTCATCCATTCATGATAGCACAATAACCATAAATTAAAAATCTCATATTTTAATCCCTAAATTTATATTATTAAAAGTACATCCCTCGGATGGGAATCATTAGATCCTCATCCCTATAAATTTAGCCACACATATTGAAAATAAATGACATAAATAAATAAAGACGGGAAAATAATATTAATTAAAATTACCTCAAACTTCAAAATAAATTACCTTGATCCACACGTATGATCTTCAGAAAATTAATGCAAAAATAAACTTTGAATGAAATTTGGGAATGAGTACTTGAAAAATTAAAGAACAAAGCTCTCAAAAAGAAATAATAAAACTTCCTATTTCTATGAAAAATAATGGCTAAAAACTAAGAACACTAAAAACTAAAACTAAAAACTCTAATTCTAATCTCTACTTTCTACTCCTCTACGTTTACTACTTTTTCCCGAAGTGTTTGAGTCTTTAAATAGATTCCGTCGCGCAAAGGTATCCCACTTCGACTTTTTAGGGTCGATTAATCGACTCATGACCCTCGATGCATCGAGCCAACAATTCTTCCACAAAATCACGTTTCTAGTGTCAGAATCGTGTCAGACTACTATTCCTGCTCGATTAATCGACCTGTAGGGTCGATGCATCGACCCTAGAAATCCGTGAAAATCAGCACTTTTTGTGGTTCAGACACTGCTTCAGTATTTCGGCCATAACTTTCTGTCCCGAACTCGGATTGAGACGATTCTTATGCCGTTGGAAAGCTGACGAAAAGATCTACAACTTTCATGTTTTGACAATTTTGTAATTCGGCCGTCTTGAAGGTCCAAATTTAGCCGCAAGTCGCACCAAGTTCTTGATTACCCGAAATTGCAGTGTTTTTGCATTATATTCCGAATTCTTGCACTGTTTTCTATACTTGGCTCATATTTACCTGAAACACTTCAAATCTAATAAATCTTATCAGATAGCCTTCATCGGACAGCTAAATATAGGTATTTAGGGGTGAAATATCCTCATTTTTCAGTACTCATCAGTTTGTAAAACAAACAAATAAGCCCTTTATCTTATTTCAGGTGTGCAACGTCTACCTTCAAACAATCGCAAACAATATTCTTTAACTTTCTCGTTTATTAGAGCTATTTGAACGTTGGTCTTACTGTCACACCACCTTATGTTACAGTCACCTCGGGCACATTTGAATGCCTGTATCCAATAACAAGTTAGGGGCAACTTAACGTGTAAGCAGGGTAAGATGCATAACACATTATTGGTCAATGTTTTGGACTTTTTATGGTGTGTTTGAATGGCTCTTGTCAAAGGTATATTCCTTTGAAAACGAGTAAGATTGTGCATTTGTTTATCAACACGATTGAGTCGATGAGAGGTGTATCACTTGCCAACATAGGAAGTAAACGTCAATTGCAATGGTAAATCAACCAATTGTTGAGTATAAATTAGGGAAAATCAAGATGGGTTGTAGAAAGGGCACGCCTAAATCAGAACAAATGCAATAAGAGTGAAAGGAAGATATTTTACAGGCAAAGAAGAAAAAGATGGAGATTTGGAGATCTTTATTTGCTCATCAATTCTCTTCAAGCACTCGATAGTGGAAGGAGATCGAGCATATCTCAACTGCTCCTCAAGTTTCTTCAGCACTTCCAAAAGGAACCCTCCCAATTACAGTGAAGAAATTTCCTCCGTTTGCTCTGCTATATGGAGGATGAACCTACCCATGAAGATCCTCTAGAACAAACCCTACACTACTTGCATCTACAAATTTTATGAAGTTTTTGGGGGAGGAGGAAAGTGCACAATACCTTCCATAGTATTATTTAGAATCTCTTTGAGACTCGTCTGTGAAGAAGATGCCTCCACAAAGCGTTGTGGAGAATCTCTTACTAAAAGCCCCTCTAGAAAAGTCTCCGAAGAAAGAGAAATCCAACTCCGAAAAAGAGAATGTTAGAAATAAACGTGTCGTCACCAACCCTTACGAGGGTATAGGCTCGTAACGCTATCTCTTACGCGTCGTCCAAAAAGACTTCTAACACGTTTTGCAATAATCGGTATCAAACAACTTAAATTCTTCAATAACACATGTGAAGGCTCGAAAATGCGTAAGATGGCCCAAAAAGGGGCTTGCAAACATACCCCTCATGTAGTCAAAGTAATAAACATTGACTACTTTGAATTAGATGATAGAAATCATTCCAATCTTTTATACAATAGATATTGAGATCATAAGCCTACCATCAGATGGTTAGATGTTTATTACATGTGGCACACATATCAAAAAGTGAACGTGATCATGGCATATCATCAAACGTGATTTATGTTCACTTTTTGAGATGTGTGCCATGTGGAATCAACATTTGACTGTCTGATGGTAGGATCATGATCTCAAGTTCTATGCTTGGGATGAAAAACGATCTCTAGCATCTGATTCAAACCAATTAACAAATTTTTTACTTTGCATAAGTGAGGTGGCTGTAACATAAAGTGATGTGGCAGCAACACCAACCTAGGTGTGAACTAAAACTCGCAAATTAGTAGTAAACTACCAAAGCTTTTTACGAGACCTTGAAAATAAATTTATCTTCTCTTTTAGGTAGGTGCCTTAGGAATCCATTGATTAGTGGTAGCTTAGTTGGTATCCTCCCTCTTTTGTGAGGTTTGAGGTCCTGAGTTCTACGGTCCACGTTTCTTTCCTCCCTTTCCTCCCTTATAGTAATAAGGTGAGAGTGTTGGGGGTGAAACTTTTTCCCTATGTCATCCAATGTGAGTGCTTTGTAGGTGCCGTAGGAGCCGTAAATTAATGAGAGATTTATTCTCCAAATGATACTCTTGAATTGTAGGTGCCATAGGAGCCGTAAATTAATCAGATTAATCAAACGTTGAAAATATTTGATTAGAGTGTATTTTAGACATTTACAGGGTTTTAATTAGACTTGTCAATGGGTCGGGTCCGGTCAAGTTGAGTCACGTCGGTCAGATTTTGGTTGCTTGATGGAAAATTAGCATATGCGCAACACAACCCAACCCGATGGGTCAAAGGTATATGCCCAACCAAAACAGAAAACTCAATTCGGCCCAACCCAAACAGAAAACTCAATTCGGCCCAACCCGAAAACTCGAGTCGTCCCAAAAACTTGACCCTACAACTGAAAAATCTCCTATGTTCCTTAATTTTGTATATAACCATAAGGTCGGATCGACCCAACCCAAGCCGAGGGTCCTGTTGGATGCCACATCCCATGCACGACCCGATGGGTCAAATTTACGAGCCTGACCCAATTAAAACTCGGGTTGGGAGGGTAGGATATCGGGCTCCTTGACAGCCCTAGTTTTAAGGTGTTATGGGCCCAATGGTGAAATATCGGTGGTGGCAGTTTAGTCATTCCCATAGGAAGCACGGGCATTTGTTACCGTAACTGTTTGTCCGACTAAAGATGACGTGGAGCAAGCGCGGACTAAGTGTAAAACTAGAAAAGCCGGTAAACAGAGATCCTGTGACCGGTTATATTTTATTTGGCGGGAAACAGACTTCAATGTGAACTCATTAATCCGTAGGGCCCACGCTTATTGGAATATTTGAACCCATTCAGACAAGCGAAGTGAAAAGCCTTTCGGCCGCACGCCTATTTAAAGGCTTTTGTGCAACTCCCCAATCTCCTCTATCGCTCCCTCTTCAATAATAGATTTGTTCGGGAAGTTTAGTTTATAATTTTCTCATTCAAATTTCAAATTTGATGAAAAATTGAATGGTTTTGGCTTCTGGGTATTTCAAAATTTCCATATTTTGGAAATTCTAACTAATTTTTTTTTGTTAGTGTTAGAACTAGCCACTTGTAATTTTTCTCCTCTATGCTTTCTGCTTTTAAGGTTTTCTGAAGTTTTGAAAAGAATAAACAGCTGGGTGTTGCAGAAAAAAATAGAATTTTCAGGTTTACTTAGTCATTTTTCTATTTTGAGTCTTGGTGTTTGGTGGGGTTTACAGAATTTTTCACAAATTTGAATTCAGGGAAGAATGATTCTGTTGTGCAACGGTTGCATTCTCTGGAAGTTTTATTCTGTTCTGGAGAAATTCGACGTTGCAAAAAGTTATTATTTTTGGATCTTTCAAATTTTCAATACGTACAGCCTCGGCACTTAACGCCAAGTTTCAAGATTTCAGTTTTAGCTTTTTGGTACGTTTTTTTTGTTAGAACTTGCGTTCTTCTTTTGGAAGTTCTGGTAGTTTGGGAAGAGGAAAATGGGAACGTTGCCACCTGGTTTTCGGTTCCACCCGACTGATGAGGAGTTGGTGGGGTATTACTTAAAGAGGAAGATAGATGGAAAGAACATCGAACTTGACATCATTCCAGTGATTGATTTATATAAATTTGATCCATGGGAGTTACCAAGTATGTAGTCTCTGCCTTTGCTAATATGCAATGCACATTAGCTCTGTTTTAATCATTAAATGCCAATGGTTAATACTTATAATATGCTATAACAATTAAATACACCAGTGGTAAAAATAAAAAATGCTCTGAAATATTTCCCTGAATCTAGAATCTTGGTATTCGGTTTTCAGCAAACCTGAACACTTGACTGAGAATTTGGACAAATAGTGGCATTTTATAACAAATTGCAATTTCCTAAGGGAAAATTGTTGTTTCATGCAGAAATCTCTCATGCTAGAAGCTCACAGGACATGGGTTTTGGTTATAATATAGCATCAAATCTGTACTTTCTCTTATTGATGAAATATTAGTATTTGGGTTTCTCATAAAGCAACTAAACAAGTGAAATATTTATTTTTCACTTTTTCTTTTTAAAAATCGGTGACTGGCCAGTCTTTTTTTTTTTATGTTGTGGTAACAGAACTGTGTGGCATTTTACGTTCTTCATTAATCGGAAAATAATCAACTTTTAATGGGAAAATTCATCAGACAGAATGGAAATTATTAGCTCCTTAATCACTTTTCTCGTACTTTAATCGTGAATGACAATTCCCTTTGTCCAATACTTCTTTTGTTTTTGTGCGAAATTATGAATTCTTAATCATATTTTGGTGTTGCAGACAGGTCTTTCCTTCCAAAAAGAGATATGGAGTGGTTCTTCTTCTGTCCCCGTGATAGGAAGTACCCAAATGGCTCGCGTTCAAATAGAGCTACCAATGCGGGCTACTGGAAAGCCACTGGAAAAGATCGAAAAATTGTCTGTGATTCAGATGTGAACGGGTTTAGGAAGACCCTTGTTTTCTATCGTGGAAGAGCTCCTTCGGGAGACCGAACGGATTGGGTGATGCATGAGTATCGTCTCTGTGATGATTTTTCTCAAGGCGCTTCTGGTTTTCAGGTAAATTGCTGCGTTAGTGTTATTTGTTATCCGAATGCATATTAGGCCGGAACAACCGATGCTATATGTTCTCATTGTGCCTCATGTGTGCTTTTTTTTATTTGTTCAGGGAGGTTTTGCTTTGTGTCGTGTAGTTAAGAAAAATGAGAAGATAGGTGATCCGCAAGGAGAATCCAAAGCCAATAGGAGTGGCTCTTCCTCCTTCACCATCACCCCAAGGAGTTTCTCTAGTGAGGTCAGCAAAAACCCATATCAAGATAGGAATCCGCTTGCCGGAAGCAACAATTCAAGCACCGTTGCTTCCCCGACTGAAGGTAGATGTGATTTCTTGCCCGAGCCGGCTGTGATGGAGCATGATCTAACAAGTTTTTCAGTATTAGATACTTCATATTCAGAGATTGGACAGGTACCCCAAACAGAACTTTATGAATTGAATTAACACTATGGTAACACCAAACATATATATATATATATATATATATATATATATATATATATATATATATATATATGATAATGATGACCTGACTCGAGTCACGCGTGACTCAAGTGAGTGACTGTTAGATCATGCTGCAATTAATGTTTGACCGTGATCTGATGGTCACTCGCTTGAGTCACTTGGTGACTCGAGTCAAGTGATCATTACCTATATATATATAATTATACATTTGAGGATTATATGTTGGATTTTTAACAAAATAAATATTTATTATTAAATTAATAATACTTATTTATTATATACTATGGTTAAAAGTTTGTGTTTAACTTTAAATGGGTTTCATATAGAAAATATACTTTTGTCAATACTTGAACCTACAACCTTCAGTCAAAAGTGATTTGAATTTTGAAAAGTATTGGAGGGAAACTATTCCCACCAAAACTTGAAAGTGTTATAAAAAGTTAGTCTCACCTCTCTAATTTACAAGAAAGTTTCTTGTCATATATATGGAAACTTAACTTCTATATTGTTTGACTTGAAAGTAGAAATATTACTCATAGCGGAGGTTTGCCACCGTGCGCGTGTGCGATATGTGAATGGCGCACTTTGCACGTTAGACTGTTTTGCACCATTCAAATCTGACCGTTCATGAAAACGATTCGGACAAAGTAGTTACCGATTGTTGAACAACCGAAAGATATAACCATTCGGTGTGCATCATTGGATCCTTGCAACCATTGATCGAATCGATCAGGGCACTCTATTCCAAGGAACCAACAGACATAATCGTCCCTGAAAATGTGCATCGAACATTATAAATAGAGGCCAGAGGAGGGGTTTCATACACTTGCAAATCTCGAATCTTATATCCGTGTCCTTGAAATTCGTGTGTCTGCTTTTGTGTCTCACTACAAAAATAAAGGGTTTTAGCGGCACTTACTATTAAGGCATTTTTTAGTAGCGGCAGCACTAACGGCGGCAATTTTTAGTAGCGACAAGACTAAGCAGTAGTTTTTTATTAAAAAAATTGCCGCTAATAGTCTTATTTTTTGTAGTGTCTTTGTTTCGTTGGGTCGCACACTACAGTGTAACATAGTGTGTGACAAATTGATACATCACCGAGGCTTCATTGTATCCTGAAGGCGAATTTGCCATTATCCCGTTGTATAGAGGAGGCAAATATTGTCTTAAAGACAGATCTAATCGTGTCTAGAAGCCATTTCCGGTCTATTTCTATCACTTATTGTGTAACCCACCAACATTATATATATATATATATATAATTTTAGGTGCATTGTGCAATGGAATTAGTTTTCTTAGACACCCTTCATAGATTATGGCAGAATATTATGCAGGCAGGAGAAGCTGGTTCAGAAATTTTAACCCCATACAAGTACACAAACTCACTATCCACATGGCAACCATGTGATCCTATGGAAATCTCTCCCATTTCGGCCTACGCAAACTTCAGAGAGGAAGTTGATCTAGCTGAGCATTTCGGCTCAATCAGGCGTAGTCTACCTTTCCCGAGTGCCATAGATTGCAGCGACATGTGCACTGATGCAGAGTTTCAAAGCTTTGAGTGGGCAGAGTACCAAAGAAACATAAATCCAACAATCAATGGTAAGAGATTAGTTTCCCTTAAATTATACGGAAGCTTTTTATTGATGAAGCAGAGTAAATGTTTATGTTGCTCATCTGCTTCTTAGATTCAGTGTTAGAAGATTGGAACCAGACAATATCTCCTTCAATTTGCAGACAAACCAGTGGAGATGGGAATTATGGGGACCCGACCAATTTGTGGTCGTATGAGGACAACTTGGTGATTGGTTAGTGATACGAAGGGTTCTGATCGAATGCAGGTTTTGGGAATTATATTACAGCAAGATATTATATAGTGCAGGAACTCCGAAGCAACGGGTTTTTAATGGTTGCTCTTGGAGAAGAATAGTGCAAGTAGTAAACTCTTAGTTTCTTAGAACTAATAATCTCCGCGCCGTTCCCTTTTAACTATAGCGCTTGGAGGAGAAAATTTAGAGTTACACCAGATGTCATGAGCTTTGTAATCTATGTTTGCATGCATAAATCAAATCGGCTTCTTATATAGAAGTCCTATGTATTTTTATTCTAATGGCATGCTTGAAATCCTTGTTTGTTTCCCGGATCAAATGGAAAATAGATGATTTGAATATTGAAGTGAGATATAAAATGAGTGAAATAAACAACTACAAGACGAAATTATCGTAGATATGAGGCTTAACTTTGTGGAACATTGTCTTCGGGCAAAGGAAGACTGCCAAAATCTAGGCTTAATATTCGCGTTTCTTCCCAGCAGCCTTGATAGATCCATACGTTTTGGTTAGACTCTATTGCTGTTATTTAATTTATTTTTGGATTAGAGTGGGCCAAAGTAGAGACCTTGTTAACCTGGGCTCTTGGGGGTGTGCAAGCACACTTCTCCAGTGGAGTCGCCATTTGTAACTACCCTACTCGGTAACCCAAAATTTCTTTAGGTACTCAAAAGCAATTTTTGCAATTTTCATCAATACCTAAAGAAAGGAATAATTTGAAACTATCCACTTATTCCAACTTTCAATCTGTAAAGATGATTGAAGCAAGATAGGAATACAACGAGTTTCCCTTCACTGAAGTCTTAGAAAGATGTAAGGCAAAGAGAATCAAAGAAGCATATAGTTCTTTTGGTGCAACTTTTTAGAAAGAAGAATTATTCCACCCCTCCCCTACTGAAGAATCTCAGAAAAGAAATCGATTAAGTACCATGTTAAAAGAATGTCAATAAACAACTTCTTCTGCACTTTAACAAATTCTTCAAATAGAGACTCGCCCATTTTTAACCATGCATGGAAAGTACTCTCTTGGTGGAAGCCAGATTGTGAAATTAAACCCGGCACCCATAAAAGAAAAGGGCACTATAGAAAAACAACCTTAAAAAACAAACGATTTGGCCAAATATTCAGAACTTAAATGTTTTAACAAAAAAAAGGCTTTCACGGTTTTTTGAAGTTTTGAGATCCGTAAAATCTCAAATACTCAATTTGTGACTTTACAAATTTGTCCTTAATTATTTTCTCCACTCAAACTATTCAAAACCACTGCAGCGGCGAGCTCACCACGACAAAACCAGCTCTGACGGCTTCATCGCCAACTCCCATTATGTCACGACTCAAAATCCACGCACCTGAATTTCGAGTCGTGATCCAGACAGATCAGAAGAAAACACTACATCTGAATTAAAATTTCGAATCAGGGATTAAAACCAGATATCCAGATAACCAGATTTATGATGAACATAGAAACTTTTCCTTTTCTTAACAGGTTATATTACCTTAATACATTAAACTAGACACTACGTACCAGTCAGAGATCTGTGCTAGATAATATTATTGAATTTTCGTCAATTGATCTTTCTCCAATCATTTTCTTTCACGTGCAGGGTGATTAAACCACCGTAAGAGTTAATTCACATGTTCCGCAAATAATCATTCTAATACATATTAACTAAACCACTAACATGTCGATAATTTCAAATTAGCAAAGGTCAGTCTTAATGTCTCTTTTTCTTATTCAAACTAATCAAATAATACAGTTACCATCATAACTATATGTGGTTGCAAACAAATCTCGTACACAAGTCAATATCACATACCGATACGAATCCAGTATCTTCAACTACAGGGTACATCTCGTACACAAGTCAATATCACATACTGATACGAATCCAGTATCGTCAACTACATGATACTACATAGTGCTTTTCTCAGAGACCAGATAACGAATTCAGAGCAAATAACAGAATTTTCAGATAACAACACTTCAGATTTTATGTCTCACGGTACTTTGCAGTCCGATGTTTTCACTGAACTCAGGTTGGTATTAACATTTCCCAGACCATACAAATAATTCAGACAAATAGTTTCAGACCAGACAGATAAATCAGACAAGTAATTTCATATCAGGCAAATAACTTAGAAATTTACACTTACACTATCACAACAGACTTATCGCTGTTGGGGATTATTTTATAGTTAACCGCACGAATATCAAGTGTTTTCTTCAACTCAGCTGTTAGTTGAGATCAAATAACAAATAATAGATAACAGAGCAGATATCAGGTTTATAACCTGGCTAGGATCTTACAATTGTCCACTACGGACTCAATGGTATCATCTCATTGCTTTTTAGATATTATGGTATTCAAATTCAATACAGAAATATCAAAAAACGTCAGAACACATAAATTTATATGTCCCAAAACTCCATCGATCTTAGAACATATCTAACTACTCATAACACATACAATTCATGCATGTTACACATGCAAGTCTACCACAATACAGATTCAGTTAGCAAATGTCTACACAATCAGATATACATGTATAATATATTCAGTTACCAAATGTTTACATAGTTAGGTATAATCGGATCACATATTTAATCATCGCATTTTTTTACAATCAGGTGTAACCGGTATACAATATGTAGTTACCACATTTGTACACAGTCAGGTATAATCGGCATAACATATTCAGTACCAAATCATTACATAAACAGGTGTAATCGATATAACATATTCAGTACCAAATTATTACACAAACAAGTGTAACCGGTGTAATATATTCAGTTACCAAATTTTTACACTACACTTTCAGGTGTCACCAATTCAAATAACAATTATTTACACTGTCAGGTATAGCATACTCAGATCATAACTATTTACATTATCAGGTGTTACCTATTCAGGTAACAAATATTTACACTTTTAGGTGTTACCGATTCAGTTAACAAATATTTACACTTTCAGGTGTAACTGATTCGGCTGATTTTCGGTTATACAGTGTTCATAAGACTAATCTATCAGACTATATGAAGCTCTTCATATGCCTCAGAGAGTACAACATCAGCACATCAATCCAGCTATCAACACATAAATCCAACATTTATATGTCAATGAATGTATAAACTGCAGTATTGTACTAAAATACAAGTCATTTTATTCAAGTATAGCATGTAGCGCATAGATGTACAAGTCAAAATACACACGACGTAACAAAGTCCGATTTCTAACAAATGTCCATTTTATAACCTATAAATTAATATAGGTATAGCCTAAATCAGGAGTTAAACAAGATGTGTTAGAATAGATATTTGTCTTAAAAGAAACGAGCACCTATAAGGTCCGTTGTCTTTGTGAACGGTCACTTTCTCTCTCTCTCTCTCTCTCTCTCTCTCTCTCTCTCTTTCTCTCTCTTTTTCTTTCTCTCTCTCTCTCTTTTTCTTTTTTTTTCTTTCTCTCTCTCTCTCTTTTTCTTTCTTTTCTTTCTCTTTCTGGCTCTCTTTCTTTTCTTTCGATCTCTTCCTCTTGTTCTTTTTTTTCTTTGTTTTGTTTTGGTTTTGGCACGTAGCTGCCACAAAGCCCACGCCCACAACACTCGCCTATTCTAGAAACGCTCAGAAATCCCTTTTTTTATTCTTATTATATTATATTATATATTATTCTATTCTATTATATTATTATTATATTAAAAAAAATGCTATTAGTATAATATATGATTATATATATTCTATTTATATTAGCTCAAGATCAAAACTATCCTTGGTATATCTTAACGCACTTTCATGTTCAATGAGTCAATTGATGAGGTACCTCTATTGGCACCAACCAAACTACTGGTTGGAATCCAAGTCTAAAATATTGTGACTACCTTGAATCACATGATGATCTAATTTCATTTCAATCTTTCATACAACGGGTCCTCAAACCATAGCCTTACCATCAGACGATTAGTTTGTGCTTGATCCGATCACATGGTACAACGCCCATCAAATGGGTCATAGTGTCACATGGCTCACATGCCCAAAATTGATCTCCATGGTTAGATCAAACAACATCAATGATTTTAACACCTTTTTTTTGTGCCCTGTATAATGTCATGCTTATCAGTGGATGTGAATCACCCGTTTAATGTACTTTAATATCGGTCATTAAATAAACACATAAACAAATGATATCATGCAGAATCAGGTCAGGTCAAGTTCTTACAAATCGGATCCTTACAAATCAAGTTCAATCCATACAAAATCTGTGATAGCTCAAATTTCTGCACCCGAAAACTCGTGCCATCAGGATCATAACCCTTGATGATCCCCAGAACAAACCAAAGAGTGTCTGCTCATTTAGCAAAAGTCAGAGCAGACACTATTTAAAGTGGCAGATCGAGTCATCATATAAGGCTCAAAATAAAAAGAAAGGAAATAAAATTATATATATGTATAATAAAAGAATATACATCCTCAAAAAAGAATTAAGAAGAACCATTGGTGATGGACATCCATCACCCAAAACAATGATTTCCAATAGTGGTTCCTATAAAATGTATAAAACTATAAGTAAAACATCTACAAAAAATAAATACAGAATAGTGGCCACCAGGCACACAGATAATCCAAAATACATATACAGATCCTAAAAATACAAGACTAATACCAAAACTACTGATAGAGCTCGTCAACAGGGGTGTCAATGTCCTCCTCCTCAGCCTCAGCCTCTGCCTCAAGCTGATAGTCCGAGTCACTCTCAGTGTCAGGAACCCTAGCCTCAGAACCTATGATATAAAATCAGGGTGAGCTAACCATCTAAGCCCAATAGAAGAAACTCAATTAAATTGCATCTAAAATGTAAAACATGATTTGTAGAATATAACTCAGAACATATGTCAAATCAGATAATGCAGACAGAGATAATCAGATAGCAAATGCAGTAACTTTAAAGAATAGAACAGATGATGAATATTAGAAAACAAATATTAACTTCAGAGTTTTCATATGGTATGCATACAGTATTTAGTGACTTAAATTCTATACTTAAATAACTCCCATGAATATAGCACATGGTAGCCAGATGTTTGCCAATGGGTAACTCCGACCATTGTCGTTCAATAAATAATTTCAAATAATTGCATCAAGTCTCTTCAAAGGAGAGCAACTTGTGCCAGGAGGTTTACAAATCAGATATACGGATATCCCGCCATGTCGGTCGTGGGTATCCTACAACGTCAGGGGGATTCGTCACATGAACTTTAAATCAATATACATACAGAACATTGGGAATCAGATAATAGAGAACAGATGGAAGGAATCAGATAACAGAGATCAGAGATAACAGAGCTTTTATTTATATGCAAGACATGCTTTTAAAACAAAAGAAGTCAGATACAGATGCTAGGAAAATATGCAGTCATAATCAGATATAAGTTAAATTGAATTTCTCCTACCTCAGATCAGGTCTTTCTATGCAAATCTAAAGCTTTTTAAAGTCTCTTGATTTTAACCTAGACCATACGTACAATGTACTAAGTGTCAGAAGTGTCAGAAGTCCAATTGGTACAAAGTCTAGCCTTGTTTTCCTAGAAAACTAAAACAGATAAAATAGAGGAATTCGATCGATCAATCTCCCTATTTGATCGATCAGATTCACTATTTGATTGATCAATCACTTCATTTGATTGATCTGATCCCTTAAACCTTCATAGACAGAACAGGGAAATCTGATCGATCAACTTCCTATTTGATCGATCCGATTCACAATTTGATCGATCAATTCTCATGTTTGATCGATCGGAACTCATCATTTTACATATGCAGAACAGAGGAAATTCGATCAATCAATCTCCCTATTTTGATCGATTGAATCCTTAATTTGATCAATAAATTTTCATGTTTGATCGATCGGATTTCCAAAGTCAAATTTTTCAGAAAAACAGTTTTCCTGTTATATAAGGTATTTATAAAATTCGATCGATCAAATCTCCAATTTGATTGATCAATCTCATAGTTTGATCGATCAATTTCTCAATTGATCGATCAGTTCACACTTGATCGATCACGTCATAGTTTGATCGATCAGTTCTAAATTTTATCGATCAAATCTCCATTTTGATCGATCGGACTTATCGGGCATTAACTTCTTTAAAATCACCTTCGTGTTCTATAAGGAGTTTATATCGGATTATAATTTGATCGATCGGAAATGACAGTTTCTATCATAAATGTTGTTCGTTGATTTTAACCCATTTTCCTCCATGAATCATTACGATTCTTCACGAATCATTCAAGCACACTTAAACCCATATTTATGACAACTAAATCTCTACAAATACCAAGTAACTCACCTTTGTTAGAGTCGCTTCTTGGTTCACGACATCCTCGGTTCAAGGTGGATTTCGGATTCGGAATTCGAGAGTTTGCCGATTTGAGCTCTCTGATGAACCAGAGGTGTATCACTATGTCAAAACACATGTGTTTGGCCTTCCCGAACAGACTCGACGTACACACGTCGATTCCTTCACATTCTAACTCAGAGGATCTACAACCTAGGGTTTCTCAAGCCTTGGTTTCACAACAGAAAAACTTCAGAACCCAATCTCTTAGCTACAGATCAACAGAAAAGCAAGGAGGAGTAGAGAAAATGCATTCCAACTCCCTTCCTTCTATTATAAGTTACCAAAGAGAAATATCTAGGATATTTCTATTTCCCAAGTGAAATTTCTGATGTTGAACACATACACCTCACTTAGTGCATGACATTCCTCAAAACATCTGATCAATCTCATATTTGTGTCACATGTCGCACATGGCTTTATACACATACCACTTAATAATATTGATAACAATATTATTATTACAAAATTTTAAATTTTGTCTCGATTTTCGTGCTAGGCACGTATACCAAAATAGTCAAGTATGTTTTAGATTTTAGGGTCGTTACAAAATTAGGTCAGGTTCTTACAAAGCGGGTCGGGTCCTTACACATTACGATATCTCCATCGCAACCATCTGTTCAATCGGATCAGTCATCTTCACCGCCAGTTCAATCTCCTCCATTTCAACCACCGGTTCAGCCGCCTCAGCTTCTGATTTCCCCAAAACCCCAACCCGCTCAATCACCCCTTCCCCTGGTTCAATCACCCCCATTGTCACCATCATATTAATTGCCTCCATCACCAGTTTTTTCATCGTCCCCACCACTTCAATCATCTCCAACATCAGTTCAATCTCTCACATTCCTACCACCGGTTCAGTCGCCTCAACCACAGGTTTCTTCACCATCCCAACCAGTTCAATCACCTCCAACACCGGTTCAATCGAACCCATTACAACCATCGGGTTAGTCGCCTCCGCCCCGACGAAACTAGCTCCACCTGTTGGTGATGTTATCGCCGGCGCATAGAATAACTAACGATCCGCTTCGAGAAGGTCGCGAAGGTAGTCGGGAAGTCAGAACCCTAATATTTACCGGCGGCTAGTTTTGTCGGTGGTGGTTTGAGTGGAGAAGACAGCCAGGGGCAATTTGTAAACTCACAAATCCACTTCAATGAGGATTTGAGATCTCATGGACCTCTGAACTTCAAAAAACCGTGAAAACTTTTTTCTTAAAACGTTTAAATTCTGGATTTTTGGCTAAAACATTTGTTTTTTAAAGTTGTTTTTCTAATTTTCCCAAAAGAAAATAAATTCTGGGTTCTTTTGGGCCTCTCCATGCATTGCCAATTGGTTTTAAGTTGGATGTCAAAATTTAACACGGTATCAGAGCAGACCTTTCTCCACTCCAAGTCACCTAGTTTATTTCTCCATGTGGTTTGGCTCAATTTGCCTGCATGTGTGGGGGCATATGGAGTTTAGTCCCACATTAGACAATCATAGCCTTGTCTCTCTGCTTACAAGACCCTGGGCCTCTCCCCTCATTGCAAATTGGTTTTGAGTGAGATATACAAATTTATCAACTAGACTCAATAGTGAAATCGGTTAGCCGTCTCTGGGGATGGGCTATAGCCCAACCAACGAGATGGTTAGGGCGTGTCGTAATTGATCAGTGGACTTCCTGTGTAGAGTTTGCAATGACTTAGGAACCATCCAAAGGAGCCAACTGATTGAACAATTACAAACCATCCAATTAGCATAATTTTTGACTTGGCACATCTACCCATCCAAGAGGTGGGTCACCGATTTCCGGAATTGATGGGTATTCTCACAGATCAAGTATAAATGGAGTCTTACCTTTTTTTAGCCTTGACAAGTACTTTCTCTGTGGAAGCCTGATTGGGAAATTTGACAACCCGAATGATGATGAAGAAAACAAAAAAAATACAGATAAATTCAAAGGACATAGAGAGAGAGAATCGACTAACATTATATAATTTAATAGTAAATTGTACGAAATTGTATATCAATTTGCTATGAATCAGACAAGCAATACAATACATACAAACTTGCCAAAAATTCCACCTATGGAAGTGTAATAGTCTCACATTGGATAGAGAAAAGTCTCGACCCTAGGCTATATGTGATTGCGGACACTACACGTCATGACGCGTTTTGAGTGGGGACTTCAGCTTACGCCAGAAACAAAATAAGGGTGGGGACTTAAGCTCAAAATCGGACAATATTGTGGCATGTGGGTTTGAGTCGTAACAGTATGGTACTAGAGCCAAGGACGGCTCTTCTATAAGGTGGGAGGCTGTAATAGTCCCACATTGGATAGAGAAAAGCCCAGACCTGGGCTATATGTGATTACGGACACTATATGTCATGACGCGTTTTGGGTGGGGACTTAAGCCCATATCAGAAACAAAACTGGTGTGGGGACCTAAGCCTAGAATCGGACAATATTGTGGCATGTGGGTCTGAGTCATCACAGGAAGTGTCACTAGATCCAATGGTCAAATCGGTTGGCCACCTCTTGAATGGACTAAGCCCAAAAATTACACCAACATATGGTTGTGTTAGGGTCTTGTCCTCACCATTGATATGTGGAATTCCTGTAAGGAGTTTCTAATAACCTAGTAACCATCCAAAGCAGCCAATTGATGGGGTAGTTACCTAACCATCCAACGTAGCCAATTGATGGGGTAGTTACTGTTAGGAATTCTACCCACACTACGAACTCCCTATCGCGACGAATGCGAAAAAATAAGAAGATTCAGACAAAAATTAATCATAGCACAACACAAAGATTTACGTGATTCTCCCAATCGAGGACTACGCCCACGGGAGTATATACACTATTTTTATAAATGTTTACAACACACACACTCTCTTCTTTCTAGTGCAAACTCAATCAAGATCTAACACGATCTTCAATAATAAATTCGTTGTTAAACCATGGACGCAATCGTTCAAATAACAGAGAAGAGATCTGCCGGAATATAATTACGATTCCGTCACAAAAACAGCTTCAATCGGATCTTCAATCCCCAAGCTATTCTTCAATACTTTTCTCTCAAAAGTATTCTCACCTTTTTCTCATATGAAACTTTCACCAAGCTCTCTCTGGATCCCTAGAGGAACTTTCTGCAAATAGCCACAAAACCCTTTTTGGAAACATAACTGACAAATCTCCTAAAATTTGCAAGTATTTAAAACACTTCCAAATAAGTCTCCAAATCACATTAGGAAATATTTTGGCTAAAGCAATCTTTCAAAATAGCCACATATTCAAACCTGTGAATCTGCATCTGCCCAGAAGTTAATCGATTGATTTTTCAACCTCAATCGATTGATACCGGTGGTTAGGATTAAACCTTATTCAACAATCTCCACCAAGGTTTCATCCCCAACCACGTTACCGCCCCAACGGGCATCAACATCTTTGACAAATATTCATCAAGTTTAGGCAATGCCCAAACCTCTTTTGTGTAATTAGTTTAATCAATATATTCACTGCATTTTCTTTCATAAGTGCAAGTGTTAACGAGACCACATCCTTAAATTTTCTAGGATGTTTTTTCATCCTCTCTGACCTTCTCAAGGTAGTCTGGACTGGTACCTGCGACTGTAAGTCTTGAGAAATTGTGTCATCATGTTTTATCTCAGAGTCTTCATTATCTTTCTCATCTTGCTTATGCCTCTCAACATCAACTTGTACTTGAGGTTCACCAGATGACTGAGATTTGTCTTTCGCCTTTTTCATCGGAAATTCATATTCGTTGAAAGTAACATCTCTTTCAACTATCACTTTGTGAGATTGTGCATCCCACAAACGATAACCCTTGACTCCTTCACCATAACCAATCAAGACACACTTTTTACATTTTGGATCAAACTTGGATTGTTCACTTCCCTGGAGTAATGCATAAGCCGCACATCCAAACACCCTCAAGTGAAAGTAGCTCCCGTGTCTTTCGTACCAAACCTCATCTACAGTTTTCGAGTTCAATGCCGCTGAAAGAGATCGGTTGATCAAGTAACATGCCGTGTTCACTGCCTCTGCTCAGAACCCATGACTCAAGTCGAAATCCTTCAACATACACTGCGCCTTTTCCAATAGTGTTCTGTTCATTCTCTTTGCTATACTATTTTGTTGAAGATTTTCAGGAACTGTTAAGTCCCTAACAATCCATTAATTTTCACAGTAAGCGTTAAACTCTAATAACAAGTATCCCCACCATTATCTGATCTGAGAATCTTCACCTTTCTATCTGTCTGCTTTTCAACTATACTCTGTCACTGCCTGAATTTTTGAATCTGATTTATTTTTAATCGAATAGACCCAAACTTTCCTGGAATAGTCATCTATAAATGACACAAAGTAGTTGGCTCCACCTACTGAAGTGACTTTAGCCGGTCTTCATACATCTGAATGTATGTAATCAATCAGTCCCTTTAAAGTGTGTTTTTCAGTGGAGAAACTAACTTTCTTCTATTTTCTAAAGATACAATCTTCATAAAAATTTAGTTTACAAGTTTGAATTTCAGAAATTGCCTTATTCTTTATGAGCTCTATCAGCCCACATTCACTCATGTGATCAAGCCTTTTGTGTCACAAATCTGAGAGGTCCTTGGAATCTTTTGTAGCTGCAACACCACTGCCGCTGATTGTGGTGCCTACTAAAGTATATAGATTTCTCATTTTTTCACTTTTCTTCAAAGTCATAGCACCACGTACAACCTTTAGTTTATCGAATTCTAGAATGACTCGACATCCTATCTCATCCAATGCCCCCAACAAGATAAGATTTTTCTTCAAATCAGGCACATGCCTAACCTCAGTAAGAGTGCGAACACAGCCATCAAATATCTTGATTTTGATTAAGCTGATACTCACTGCTTCACATACACTGTCATTCCCCATCAAAATCGTCCCACCATTGGCTACCTTATACTGGTCAAACTAATCTCTGTACGGACACAGGTGATACGATGCCCCTGAATCTAGGATCCATCTACCATCAAACTGACTGGATCTTAATAATGCACACAATAGGTCTTCACCAGAATTTGACTTAGCATCACTAGCCTGTTACGAAGTCCCTTCATTACCCTTATTATTATTCAATCTCCGCTTGTAATATTTGCGAATATGTCCAGATTGCTTACAGAAGTAACAGATAATATCATTTCTGTCACCCCTAGATTTGGACCTGCTGTTTTCTCTTGTTGATTTATTATTCCCTCTGAATTTGTCTCTTTTGCGATCATGGTTTCAACCCTTTTCGCTTAAGAGACTAATCCTTTCAGAGTTAGATTCGGACTGCTTTCTCAATTCGTCGGAAAGAAGTGTAGCAGTCACTTCTTCGACAGTAATAGTATCTTTATCATAAATTAATGTGGTAACAAGGTGCTCATAAGATGGTGGCAATGAGGTGAGCAAGAGAAGTGCTAGATCTTCTTCTTCAAGTTTCACCTCAATGCTTAATAGTTCACTAACTATTTTATTAAACGAATTCAAATGGTCATGAGTACGTGTATCAGCCTTCATACGAAGGGTGTAGAGTTGTTTCTTTATGAAAAGCCTGTTGGACAACTACTTTGTCATGTAGAGAGATTCCATCTTCTTTCACAGATCTACGATCGTCTTCTCGTGAAGAATATTGTACAGAACTTCATCGGACAAGCACAATCGGATAGTGCTTACGACTTTCTTATTAATAGAGTTCCACTCTTCATCGGACATCTCTGTTTTCTTCCCCATCTCTTTTCCAAGTAGGGCATCATCAATGCCTTATTGGACAAAGAGATCTGTGACCTTGGCCTACTACAAAGCGAAGTTATTCTTCCCAGAAAAAATTTTCACCTTGAATCGTGCATTCGATACCTTCATCGTCATTATAGCATAAACCTTGCTCTGATACCAATTGTTAAGAATTCTACCCACACTACGAACTCCCTATCGCAATGAATGCAAAAAATAAGAATATTCAGGCAAAAATTAATTACACACACAACACAAAGATTTACGTGATTCACCCAATCGAGGGCTATGCCCACGGGAGTATATGCACTATTTTTATAAATGTTTACAACACACATATTCTCTTTTCTCTAGTGCAAACTCAATTAAGATCTAACACGATCTTCAACAGCAAATCCGTTGTTAAACCAAGGACGCAGTCATTCAAATAACAGAGAAGAGATCTGCCGGAATATAATTACGATTCCGACACACAAGAACGGCTTCAATCGGATATTCAATCCCCAAGCTATTCTTCAATATTTTTTCTCTCAAAAGTATTCTCACCGTTTTCTCACATGAAACTTTCACCAAGCTCTCTTTGGATCCCTAGAGGAACTTTCTGCAAATAGCCACAAAACCCTTTTTGGAAGCATAACTCACAAATCTCCTAAAACTTGCAAGTATTTAAAACACTTCCAAATAAGTCTCCAAATCACATTAGGAAATATTTTGGCTAAAACAATCTTCCAAAATAGCCACATATTCAAACCTGTGGATCTGCATCCGCCCAGAAGTTAATCGATTGACTTCCCAACCTCAATCGATTAATTTTCCAATCTCAATCGATTGATACCGGTGGTTGGGATTAAACCTTATTCAACAGTTACCAAACATCCAGCCAGTAGAAATTGGATTTTGGCCCATGAGGTGGTTCACAAATTTCAGAATTTGGAATTGATGGGTATTTTCGCTAAGTCTTACCCATTTTTATCCCTCACAAGTACTTTCTATGTGGAAGCTGATTGCGAAATTAGACAACTGCCTAAAGAAGATAAAAAAAAAAATACGAATAAATCAAAGGCCAAAGAGAGATAATCTACTAAAATTCCATATAAAGGTAGAGATCCATAATTCCCTATAATACTATGAATAAGAGAAACCAAAATATATAATTGGGATAGTTAATAAACAAAAATAAATAATTCCCCATTTCTAATGACTTAGTAAGCATCCCAAGGAGCCAATTGATTGGATAGTTGCAAAACATCCAGTCTGTATAATTTGGATTTTGGACCATCTACCCATCCAAAAGGTGGATCCCAGATTTCAGAATCCAGAATTGATGGGTACTTACAGATTTTAGTATAAATGTAGTCTCACCCATCTTTACCCATGAAAAGTACTTTCTCTGCAGAAGCCTGATTGTCAGATTAGACAACCTCTTAAAGAAGATGAACATAGAAATGTAAACAAATTCAAAGGCCAATGGAGAGAGATAATTGACAAAAAATATATATAAATGTATTGATCCGTAGTTCCATAAAATTTACTATGAATCAGACAAACAAAAACATCATCATCCCCATCGATCAGTTGATTATTGTGAGTAGAAACGATTTCAAAATCCTCACAAACCTCCTCTTCAACTTTTCTATTGCATTTTCTTATATGATGATTTCTTCACTTTCCATATATAGAAAAAGATGAATTAGAAATGACATCTCTTATGTCAATGACACCAAAGGGATATTAAATGAATGGAATTGGGGTATTGATGGTGAAATAAAGCCACGGAAGTTTCCAATAACTTAGGAAACATCTGAACGAGCTAAGTGACTGGATTTGAGAATTGGTTTGTATTTTCACAAATTCAGTATTTATGTGTAATTTTTAAGACAAGTTCTCTTCGCAATACTCCCATACATATATATAAAATCATTTTACAATTGAGGCTCAAGGTGTCAATGTTAGCTTAAAAAATAAGCCAAAACCAAGATCATCAATCTTTGATACCATTGTTGGTTCAAAATCAAGAGAGCCAATCTGAGGTAAGCAACTAACTAGCTTCCCCAACATGTACACATCGGAAACACAATAAACCATATTTAATCGGAGATGCATGATCAAAGAGATCCATGCAAAGCTCCTAAAAAAAAACACAATAGACGACTCTCAAAATATATATGCTTTATATATTACCAAATACACTTACAATAAACTTCCCGTTCACAAACTCTTGATTCACTTCTTTCTTGTATTGATGGTATATCTCTTCTCTCTCTAACTTGAGATAGACATAATGACCCTTTTATAGACTATTAGGACCTAAACTTAGTACATTACAATTAATGCACCTTTTACACTTTTCAAGACACTCATCAACATCACACATAATTCAAAATTAATCTAGCTTAATTGACACATTTAACTAGGAACGACTCTTAGTAATCTACCCATCATACTTCGGTTTACTCAAAATAATAAATTTTGATTTACAACTTCTAACAGTCAATATTGGTAACGGGTATCAGGTATCGGCCGATACAAATACGGTATTACCATTACTTTATCAGTTGTTTTTTCTTTTTTTTTTTGAAAGAAAAAGTTAAAAAATATATATAAAACGCTGGTTGTATTGGTCAGTATTGGCCGATACCGAGATAGTATTGACCCACAAGGACCAGTATAGATCGGATACTGATACCATCTCGATACCTGTATCAGGGTGGTTTTTGTTCTCGAAGAAACTGATACTTATCGGTATCAGCCAAGTTTTGATACCATGCTGCGGCTGTAGTGATAGAAATAACAGGCATGTAATCTTTCAATCGCACTTATAGCAAAAACAAGCATTCAACAAAGCAAATTTTGAATTAAAAAAGACAAAAGAGTTCTATAAAATCGTGTTCTAAAACGATATATAAACTCAAAACTAAGCACATTGAGGAATCTAGTAGCAGTAATAACTTCTACCAACATAAGAACAAAGCAGCATATCAGTCTTGTTACACCATGGTTCAGATTTATACCCACTCCCAAGTGCCATATCTAGCTTGCTCTGTTCTGCTTTTCCTTTCATCATTACCTTTCTTCTTGCTTAACTCAATCTCAATCTTCTTCACCCATACAAAACACATGAACTGAACTTTGATTTAAAATCCAACTTCCATAATTGGGAATTGAAGGAAATTTGAAGGTAAATCAACTAACTTTGAGAAAAAAAAGCTGTTAAAAATTCAGTACATCTCAAATTAGAGACCGTTTGGAATAATGGACATGGGAAGTTTTCAGCACCCATCTATGGCCGAGGGGCATGCATTTTAACGGGTCTCAATGGGTCAGTCGGGTAGGGCCTTAAACGGGCTGATTTTTATTGGAAAGTGGGAAGTGACACAGACCCCTGACTTACTAATCAGGTCGAAGTGGGCCAGCCCATTTATGAAGTCAGCTTACTTATTTATACCTATAGAAGGCCGGGTCAATCCGGGTTCAGGTTGGGCTGAAATGGATCGATTCATACTTGGGAAAGTAGGAACCAGGCCATATTCGGCCCTACTTACTAATCAGGCTGGGCCAGACTAGCCTATTTATGAATCGGGCCTACTTACCTTGGCCATAGTCGGGCGGGGTTGGACCTGGCTCATTGAGTCCTATTTTTAATATTTAAAAATCAATTCTTTAACATACATGGCCGTTATTTATATTTGATTTATCCCAAATATCATGTCATAAGATTTAGCCTACAAAGTGCCTTCAAATGGAAAGCTAAACAAGATATAAGCAATTGTTCACATTAAGTGGGGGTGCCTATGGCCCGGACTTGCCTGAGGTCCAGCTCGGCCCAGATCTCTATGGGCTGGGTTTGTTCTAAAGTTTTGGTCTAAATAACGGTCGAGCCTGATAATTAAATAGGCTGGGTCGGGCATGGGTTTTGGGTACAATTAATAATCGGGCCATTCAAGCACAACCAAAATCCGGACCGGCCTGAACAAACCCAACTACTTAAAGGTAAATGATGGGGCTGGTGCCTGCAGCCTGACTGACCTGAATTGATTGCACCGAATTTGGGATAAGGGATTAGGGCCGATTAATAATTGACTGTCCTGGCCCATTGATACAGCAGCAAAACTACTTCGATGACTACCTCTGATACCACAACGGGCCCGTGCACCGTATACAAATTCGTCCCATGGCTATTAGTCATCTTCAGCTGCGAAGGCGAAGCTCCACTGAACTAACTGAAGCAGGGATTTGAATTTCCCGCCAAATTTGTCGACCTGTGCAACACGGCCCGTGCACCTTATACAAATTCATCCCAAGGTTATTAGTCATCCACAGCCGCGAAAGCGAAGCTACACTGAAGAACGGATTTGAATTCCCCGCCAATGGCGGCAGCAACAATTGCAAGGCGTTTGGGCGCTGCCGTTAAAGAAGCGTCTCGCGCAAATGAAGGGTCCGGATGGTTCGGCCCACACATGGCTGCAGCTTCTCGTGCGATCTCGGAGCGAATTCCTTTGGTCGATATTACCCTCGAAATCAGGGACGCAAGGGTAATTCTCCACTTCTCTTTCATTCTTTGACTCGTTACTGGGGGTTTTTTGAAATAAATTAACTACCTCTGCACCTTTTGCTGGAAACTATTGTACCCTAACTGTTCGACGAAATTCCTGAGTGATTACTTGTTCACAAATCTCATAGATTAAATTTAGAGCAGTGTTACTGCCACACCCCATTTTTGTTATGCCACACCATTAAACATAGAAAATACCGTTGACTGCTTTGAATTAGATGATGGCAATAGTTTTTTTTTGTCCTAATCGTCCACAAAATAGATCTTGAGATCATGGGCATACGATCAGGCGGTCAGATGTTGATTCCACGTGGTACACATCCCAGAAAGTGGATAATCACAACATACCGTAAAAGTTCACATTTTGGGATGTGTGCCACGCAGAATCAACATGTGACCGTTTGATGGTAAGCCCATGAACTCAAGATCTATTGCATGGAAGATTGGGACAAAAAATTATCTACATTGTCTGATTCAAAGTAGTCAAGAGTATTTTCTTTGTTTAAGTGGTGTGGCAATAACAAAAATGGGTGTGGCAGTAACAATGCTCTAAATTTAAAACAGGTGAGCCATTGCTTGCACACACAAAGTTGTCACTTGCACACAATTTATATGACAGACTTGGTATTTTGGGGATATGGGCCATGTGTAAGCATCATCTGCACCGTTTGATTTGGAAGTCATAATCTAAAGATCTTTGGTGCAAAGAATTGGCATGGACATGATCTCTATCATATGATTCGATGCAGTCAACTGTTGAATCAGATGATTGCCTATGACTGCATTGAATTATATCATGTTTCATGGCAATCTTCTATTACAAAATTCTCCGAATTAATCAAAATTTGGATAAATTCTCTGAATAGGTGGTCTACCAAACTTTTTACCGAATATTCTCTTGATTCGTCGATTCTCCATTTTTTTTTCCGAATTTAATGATTTTTTTTTTCCGAATTTTATCATTGTGATACATGCTTTAATCATACTTTGTATTGGTTTTTATGATTGTAAATTGTTAATTCTTGTGAATTATATAGTATACTTATTTTATTACTGAAAGACACTTTTTTTAAGTTAAATGAGAAGTATTTGTTAATAATTTATTATTATTTTAATAATCCCTATTTTTTGTTGAATTTTCTCCGAATCTTCCTTGAATTTATCCCAGTTAAACAGAATTGACACCCCCACCGAATGATTGCCGGATCCGAACTTTGTTTCTATGTTTGCACCAAAGATCTTAGATCATGGCCGTCAAATCCGACGGCTTAGATGGCGTTTCCACATGGAAAAAATACTGAGTCTTTCTTTTAAATTGTGTGCATGGGTCAACTTTGTGTGTGTAAGTACGGCTCCGGCTTTTATGAGGCCTAACTGAAATATCATAATGAAGGTTTAGGACTTGCAATTTCTATATGGTTGTTGTTTTTGATGATGGGATGTAAATTTAGCGATCTTGGATCTCAATTGAATCATCATTTTGTTTATTCAACTGGTCAATGGTGTATGAAAATGGATCTGATTTCTGTTTGTTTTTTGTTGTTATGCTTGCTTGATATTTATATGTAGATTCCCTTTTCATCTGCATACAAAGATCTGAACCACGTTCGGCCTTCCTCTGAGCACATTATCATCTTGAACAAGATTGATCTTGCAGATCGCTCTCAGACACAGGTACTTTGATTTTGTCAGTTTAATTTTCTCTTTATCCTAACTAATACCATAATAATTAGATTAAAGAATCCTTCATTATTTAAAAACTCAAGTTTTATGGGTTTCAGAGTTGATTAATTTGAGATGTCGCTGACCAGGTTTTTAACCAAGTACTGAGTTTTTAAACCATCGAATCCCTATCCATAGTTTGCCAGTTCACCAATACACTTCTGTTTTAATCTGAGTAGTTGATATAGTGTTGGCTCCACCATAGTTAATGGTCTGATCTGAAGTTCATAGTTCAAAATGTGCACAAAAATATGCCTTTTTTAGTAACCTGAATTTGACCACGAAAACAGTCAGCCAGGTTTCCAAGTTTATTAGTATTGAGGACATTTGTTTGCTCCAACACTGAGCACTTGGCATAATGCTATCTTTTCCACCAAGTTTAAACCGTAAAATCTGATGCTGGCCCATCACTCAAAGAAGAAAATTGTGAGACAGAAGCCTCCGATGACTACCAAGTTCTTAAAGTGGAGAGACAATTTTAAGACTTCTAATTTTCTTTTCTTTTTTGATAGTTGAGGTTTTAGTAGTAAGTAAAACAGCTGCTATTTACTATATATTTACGCTACATTAAACCCAAAACAAAATAGGAGCTTAAGGAGAACTGTTTTTCTATATATAAATATATATATATATATATATATATATATATATATATATATATATATATATATATATATATATATATATATATATATATATCGTTACAATTGTTGTTGATAGTTCATAATGTCCATACAAGAAACATGGTACAGTCAAGTGTAAACAAGAACCAATGAATGTTACAACATGACTTCACTCTCAGCCTCAAATGATTAAAATGATTCCTTCTATGCATGTGTAATAAGAGAAGATCTAAGTTGAGCTACACTTGGGTGTACGATGTTTGTACCTTTGCACATCTAACACAGTTAATAAGAGTTGGGTCAAAGCTATTTTTTGGTCAAAGGCCTTTTTGGAGGGTATAGATGTCCAAAAACAAAACACTCAAGTGTCCCTAAATTCAGCAGTCTTGGTTGTCAACAACCAAGTCGGATGCATACTTACTTTTTTTTTTTTACAATTTTTAAAAAAAATTTTATTTTGTAATGTAAGATGCGATCTGACCTGTGGTTTCAAGGATAACAGATTACAGCACACTTTGAGCTTGCTTTAGTAGAATCATCCTCATCGATTTGCTTAGTTACGAAAGAGTTCGCTACCAGTTTATGCAGCTATTGGACTGAGTATTCATCACATCTTTTCTAACAAACTGCATTTTACTTATAGAAGTGGATGTGGCATTTTGAGGAGCAGAAATGTCTTTGTTATGGAGTCAATTCCCACAACAAGGAAAACATCAAGGAGGTAATTTTCCTGATCTTATATGCTAAAGCATGCCTATCCAATAACTCTTCATCGTGGTAGTGCCCAACTTTGGTTTGAAAATGCCTGATTTGTATGTTTCTATGCCTTCCAAAGAAGCTCGTGAATGCCCTTTTTGAAGGGACTTTATGGGTCACACTGGGAAATTAATGTATACTTTTAGGACTAAGAAAAAGGTTATAGTTGTGTGACGACCCAACCCGACCCGATATTGTCCAGTCTCGCTACACTAGGCTCCCTGGTTTTAAAAGGCATCATACCTGGAAGGGGAAGAGACTCACTTATAGCCCAGGTTTAGGACGAGTTTGCAACCGATGTGGGAATAAAGCATCCTTTTAGGACGAGTTTGCAACCGATGTGGGAATAAAGCATCCCATAGCGGGAAGAGGGTCATGACCCCAATGCCTCTACCCCTCTCCAGAACCTCTACTCCTCTTCCCCACTCATGGTTCAAAATTTCGGCCGAAATGTTTTGTTTTCAGGCATGCCCGAAACCGAAATCGAAACCCAATATTTGGATTTCAATGTACGGGTTTCAAATCGGCCGAAATTTCGGATTTCGGTTTCGGTCATGTCCGAAACCGAAACGAAATTCGACATTTTGATCCCACTTGATTGCAGAGCCGTCCTCGGTTTTGATACCATTTGGGTTGTGTCACAAGTTGTGTCCAACATAGCATGCAACTGGAATATATTTTCAAGGAACACTTCCATCAGCTGTCTTGTGCAGGGATTTAAAATCAGATTTGATCTTTTTAAATATTTTCTGCAGTTTTCAGTGACATCTGATAGAAGTTTGTTTTGTATAGTTTTTAAAATTTCTACAGGCCCAAATCAGAAAGTTAAAGGGAGGTCAATCTAATTATACTGCAACCATAATCCTGATTGGAATTCCTAATGTTGGTAAGTCGGCAATCGCAAACTCCTTGCATCAAATCGGCCGGATCAGTGCTGCAGGTATCGAGTTTAATTATTTCTGTACATGAAACTGGGACTATATTAATACTTTGAGTCAACTAGTGAATAATATAATTTCTTTGGAATAATCTCATGGGCTTCCTGTTATATAAATGTTAATTCCAAGAGAAGGGGAAGCTGAAGCATGCGGTAGTGAGTCCAGTGCCCGAGGAGACTAAAGATATTAGCAGTTTTAAGGTGTGTAATTTTATTGTTTTCTATCTGGCCGCATTTATCTTGGGGATATTTTTTTATTTGATCCACCTACTTTTATTTTTCTGAAATCCATCAGAGACCTGGGCATCAGTTTGATCAGGTTGAATCCGAAGGAGAAAGAAAGGGAGGGGTGGAATTACCTGAAGCAATGGGATAGCTTGCACTGTAACCCTTTTCCTCTCGCGGGTGGAAGTCACTTACGGATTCTGGGCTATCTTTTTGAGCCGGGGGAGGGGGAGGGGTGGGGAGAGTGTGTTTTGGGCTTTTCTCTTTTTTCTTTGTTGTTGGTTAGTGGTGGTGTAGTTCCAGGCCCTCTCTGGGCTATGCCTTCTCTTGTACTATTTAGTCTATTTTTCTAGTAATTTAATTTTGCTTTAGTCAGAAAAAATACCCGGAAGATCTGGAATATACTATTTAATTTTCAACTCCAAGGAATAATTTAATAATTTTATTTCCCTTTTTTTTCAAGGAAGTATTAAAACTACATTGCAGCCTTTTTTTCCAGAAGATTTTCAATTTTCTAGGTTGCAACATCACTAAATCTTTTAGTTTCTAAAGAATTATACCTTGGATCATGAGAGTATTTGCTCGTAGAAATTACATGTAAAGCAGAAATATGGCTCATTTGCTCTGGCGTTGCTGTTTAGGCCTCAACAATGGTTGTTTCTTCAAATAACCTACACAAAATTAAAAGGCTGTCTTCAATTATTTGTTGTAAAATTCAAGACCTCCTTGGGACCCAAATGACAGATCCATGCTTTTCTTTACATTTCAATTATCTCTGAAACAATAAAGCAAACGATTTCTCTTACGACAAGATGCACCAAAACTGGAGAGCCAGACTTCGAGGTCATCTAATTAATTAAATGAATTGTTTAATCTTCCTCAATTCTCTAATTTTGCATTAGTTTTCCTGTCTTTTTCCCTCATTCAAAAATATGGTTTTCCTTTCAGATAGCAAGCCACCCCAACATATATATTTTGGATACACCAGGTGTTTTATCTCCCGAAACTCTTGAAGTTGAAATGGGCTGCAAACTAGCTATCACAGGTACCAATCTGCCATAAATTCTTCTCCGCTTCCGCATTTGTGAGTAATCATGATTACTGTCTTCCACATGCCTCGTTTTTCGTAGTTATGGATGCTTTTTTTCCCTTGTGTAGATCATGACCATGGGTCAAAATACCGGAAATCCGGTACGTATCGTCCTGACCTCCAGGACGATACGTACCGGGTATCGTCCGATACATTCAATGTATCGGAAATACATTGAATGTATCGGTTTGATACATTCAAAAAACCGGGTTTTTGAAAAAAAATCCCATAAAAATCCCAAAAAATCCCAAAAAATCTGAAAAATTATATTTATTTATTTTGTATTTATTTCAACTATTTTTGCTTTTATTTTTGACTTATTTGATGCATTATTTAGATGAATATATAAGTAAGATGTCTATTTTGTAACTTAACCCAAGTCACATGCCTATTTTGTAACTTATTTTTGACTTAAGATCACATTTTTGACTTAATGTAATAGATCTTCTAACATTATGTTCGACCAGCTGATCACATGCCTATTTTATTAACAATATTTCATAATTTGATCGACGCAGACACGCGTTCACGCATAAACTAAATTACAATGTATATTGACAAAAATAAATTATATATTATCAAAAATAATAGCTATGTTGATAAAAATAAATTTAATTGTACATGGAAAACTTGCTTTAGAGCCACATTGAATTTCGTGGTGGTTCTTGGCCCTCATGATCATCATCATCATCGGTGTGCGAGTTTTCCGGCCTTTGCCTATAATGTTGCCCATATTGATACCCATGATTATATGTGCCCTCTTGAAACTGAGGCTGTAGCAACGAATATGGCTCAGTGTAGTACGTAAAGGCCGGTTCTCCAAAAATCTGACCAACGAAGTCATATGGCACCGGGTAAGTTTGTTGTGGCTGGTAGTATGGGTTACTAGTTGCTGAATCTTCGGTATTTTGCAAACTGAATCCCCCGAAGCTAGAAGTCATATAACCCATATCTGTATCATCTTGTGGTGGTGGTGGTGGTGGTGTTTGATATGATCCCGACGCTCCTCTTCCTTCAACCCCTCCCATTCTAAATGTAGGAGTGTCGAACTGTGTTAATCTGCCGAGTCATCGTCCCATGCCGCCATATCTCTATAAGGATCAGAGGTACCAGCATCCTCCCCTCCACCACTAATGCCAACGTCCCCTCCACCATCATGCCCTCCACCATCATCCTCACCACTCCCATCATCACTACCGGGCTGCGTTTCGTCATCAGATCCAACCACTGAATGATAATTCAATCTTCTTTTTCGCCTCGGTGGTTGGGAAGCCTGCTGCTCTTCTACTCTTTCAGCATTGTCCAGCCATTCAGTGCTCTCACTATCCAAGACTGGCTTTTCTCTCTCTTCGATCCATTCATTCAAAGGGTCATCCTCCTCGAATATATAATCTAACTGGATGAGATCAAAATAATCACTGTCTGCAAGGTAGAATATGATAGATGAATTAGTATAATATGTAAGTAAGACTTCATATAATTGAGGATCTAAGACTTCATGTAATTGCTTACCACGGTTGGTCCTCTGTATATTCCTGACCCTTAATCGCATGTTGTAGTGGCAGTAGACTAACTTTTCCAATCGGTCCATAGTTAGTCTATTCCTTGTCTTAGTATGAATGAGAGAGAAAGTGCTCCAATTCCGCTCGCAGTTGGATGAGGAACACGTTTGTGACAATACCCTCATTGCTACCCGCCTCAATATCGGACCATCACCTCCATAATGCATCCACCAATCAGCGGGTTTGTCGTGTTTAATTTGGGATTGCGCCAACGGGGTCCCAAATGACCCATGTCTCTTGCGAAACATGTCAATCTATAAAGATGAAACACAGTAAGGCACATATCAATAAATAGATGATAATATCACATGACATTTGACTTATTACTTATAAGGTATGATACTATGATCACTCACATCTCTTATGGCTTGGCCTTGGTCCGCCAACTCAGGGAGCATTCTTTGGATTACATTGAGCAAACCGGTATACACTTCATCGGTGTACCACTTTCAAGCATTAAGCGTCGAGTAGTGTGCTACACAGCAAATATGAGCAATTTCATCAGTATATGAAAATAATGAATAAATAAATAAAAACCACTACATAATTGTGCAACATGTTATAGTTGCTGCATGCAAGCACTGGTGAAATTGTGCATCCCACCTCTTGTCGATGATCGCCCAATATCGTTTATATTTTGTAGGACATTTGATTTTATAGCCAATTTTGCCTTATCCATCGACTCATAAACATTCATCATTGGTTTATCATCACCATCAACCAATCTCAACACTTGCACCAACGGGGTAGTGATTCATCAATGTGGTCGACATCCCCAAAGCTGCGTCTTGTAGATCGGTCGGCAAGCTAGTCTCTTTCATGTTGATTCCATTCTTCCGACGACACCATGCTTTTCAGCTCACGCCTATATCTAGCCAAACTCTGTAGGGCTAAGAACTGTGTTGCAAAACGTGTAATCGCAGGTCGGAGCAACTCATTGTTCGTGAAGGCTCTCATTAAATTGACCAGCTTGTCACTGTTGTACAGATAGGAAGTAATCGTTCTTCCCTTTTGAATAGTTGCCTGTGCCTTGCTTCTCTTTCCTAAATCCTCAAGAATGAGGTCCACGCAATGTGCGGCACACGGGGTCCAGTACAGGTACTGTCTCTTCGCCATTAGTTTTAATCCTGACTTTGTAGTTTTGTATTATGCATCTGTTACCACCTCACAACCCGCTGCTCTTCAACCTCATGAACTACCATATCCATTAGTTTAAAGAGGTAGTCAGCAGTCTTTACGTGTCTAGAAGCATCAACTGATTTCAAAAATACTGTCCCGGCATCGCTGTAAACCAAAAAGTTTATCAAACTCTTCTTTGTGGGACTAGTCCATCCATCGCACATAATTGTGCAACCTCTCTCATCCCATACATCCTCAAAGCTTTGCACATAGGCAGTTATCTCATCGTACTCATTTGTTAGTAAGGGCCCAGATATCTCGTATGGAGAAGGCTTTTTAACTCCTGGACCAATTTCTGCACTTGTATCAATCATGCTTTTGAAGTACGGCGAGTCTGCTACTTGGCTCGGAATGTGGTTGTATATAAAAAACTTGGCAATGGATTTTCCAAGCTTCTTCCCCATTTTTGTAAGTGAGATTGCACTCAATTTGGTTTGTTTGGAGCTTTCAGTGCGATACATGAATGGATCCATGGGTGTAATACCTCTCGTGGACTACTATAATCCCTCCCGATCTTGACCTCGCACAACAACATGTGGCCTATGACTAGATCCACCACCGGTAGCAGGCATGGATGGGCCCCTCAACCGATAATCGGTTTCTTCCTGATCTCACCGCTGTTGTGCTTCTCTGGCACTCTCTCTCATAACTCTCGCTATCTGCTCATCCTCATCCTCATCCTCATCCTCATCATCCTCAGGTGCAGCTGATGTAAACTCTGGATCTGACCTCCTGATTCTCTCATACATTTCCCTATCACGATCGGCTTCAGCTTTTTTCTTTCCCTTTGCCGCTTGTAAACTATCTCTGATATTTTCTTTTACCTCTCTGGGTACACTGGGACACCCTCTTGTCTCTCCCTTTACATGAGCCAGATTCTCCTTTAACCGTGTGATACCTCCTCCCAGCAGTTTTTTTCCACAAAGCTTACATTGTATCTGGAGTCTATTACCATCTATCATTGCATCAGTATTACTACCTTTGGATCATTTAACGCATTACCATATTTATTTATTTCACCTGCATGAATGAGCAAACGATTGCATTAAAATAAACATCTAATTTACACTTGAAAATAAAATTTATTTTTTAATTATTGCTATTTTAAAAATATTAGATTATATTTTATTAAATTTATTTGATATTATTCTAATTTTTATAAAATTTAGATTACATTTGAATTTTTTATTTTATATTATTCTAATTTTTAAAAGATTAGATTATATTTTACGAAATTTATTTGATATTATTATAATTTTTGAATATTTATTTGATATTATTATAATTTATAAATATTTATTTGATATTATTTTTATTTTTGAATATTTATTTGATATTATTATAATTTTTGAAAATTTATTTGAAATTTATTCCATATTATTCTAATATTTTATGGGACATATCCCATAATATTAATTATTTTAATTATATGTGACGGTCACATATAATCAATATGGGTCACATATAATTTAATATGTGACCCATATTAATTTTAAGTTTAAATTATATGTGACCCATATTGACCCCATTATTTTATTAATTATATGTGACCCATATTATATGTGACCCATATTGATTACATGTGACCCTTAATTATAATTATTTATATTATTTTTGACCCATCAATTTAAATATTTTGAATGGGGTCACATATAATTATTTTTGACCCATTATTTATATTATTTTTAATTAATTTAAGTATTTTAAATATTTTAAATTATTTTTCCCCTCTTCTTAATTTAAATAATTTAAATAATTTAATTATTTTAAATAATAGTAATTATTTTAAATAATTTAAATAATTTTAAATAATTTAAATAATTAATATTATAGGTAAATGATAAAATTTAAAGGTAGATCTACCTAATTTAAGGGTAGATCTACACTTATATAAGGTAGATCTACACTTATATAAGGTAGATCTACCCTTAAATAAGGTAGATCTACACTTATTTAAGGTAGATCTATACTTATTTAAGGTAGATCTACACTTATTTAAGGTAGATCTACCCTTAAATAAGGTAGATCTACACTTATTTAAGGTAGATCTACACTTATTTAAGGTAAATCTACCCTTAACTAAGGTAGATCTACACTTATTTAAGGTAGATCTACCCTTAAATTAGGTAGATCTACCTTATTTTAGTATTTAAAATAAAATAAAATGATGGTAAAATGATAAACACGTACCTTCCACGTTGATCCCGTGATTTTTTGTGCGATTTGGCGCCGATTTAGGGTGCAAATAACCCAAAAATGAGAGAGGAAGAAGAGAAGAAGAAGAAAGGAGGAAAATGGGAAAAAAATAAGGGAAACCCGATCCTTTAGTCGGGTCAAAGGGTGGGGCCCACCGATAATTTCGTTCTTTTTTTAAATTTTCACTTTTACTCAAATTATCGGACGATAATTTGAAATTATCGTTCGATACGGACGATACGAACGATATTTTGTCCGTATCGGGCGATAATTTGCCTATTTTATACAGGGTACGATACATACCCTATGTATCGTACCGCTAACCTCCAAAACCAATACGTATCGTCCGATACGTATCGGTATCGGACGATATTTTGACCCATGATCATGACAGAAGATGTGTGTGTCCCTCTAATAAAAAAAACATAATTTGACACAAAATCAGTTAAGTATTTTGTAAGATGTGGAGGTTAGGTTTGGTCTGCCATAACTATAGTCTAAATAGTGACAAATACGGATATGGGTTTAGTACGTTGAGCTAAAAAGTCGATAAAAATGGAAAAACACAGAAAAGTTTGAAAGAAAAACAGGGAAAAATCGGGAGCTAGAAAAACTATAAAACACATAAGGCAGAAAAACAGGTTTATACATGTTTTTTTTTAGTTTTACGTTATTCTAAATATATATATATATATATAAATTTTGATAAAATATAGGGATAAAAAGTATAATACATGAAATACACATATTATATTATATCGAAATATATGTTTTTAGTCCAATAATACAGGATTATACAGGTTTAGTACTTTGAGTAAAAAAGACGCATGTTTTTAAAAAACACACTGTATTTTGTTAAAGTGTCACTCTAACCAGATTATGAGAAAGTGTTTATATTTTACACTTGAGATAAGTGTTTCCATTTTTTGCTTTTTTGGGATGGCTAACTAGATCCCCAAATAGATGGGACAGGGTGGTAATGATGATGATGGACAACTAGCTATGTAAATTTACTATAAACAAAGAAAAAGTAAGATGTGTGGAACAAGGTAAGATAAATAATGGAACAGAAAAAAAAAGATGATGCTGAAGAGGACAATATAATAGAAACACTTCTTAACTATCTCCACTTTACAATCAAACGGTGGATTTGAAGAGGACGTCTCAAATAGGATTAAGCAGATAAGATGAAATGGAGGCTAGCAAGCAGGGTATTGTGCGACCCGAGAGTTCCACTTAGATTGAAAGGACATTTTTATAAGATTACGGTTAGACCTGCCATATTATATGATGAGGAATGCTTGATACGGAGACGCCACCAATAAGGACTTAGGTTTCAGGCCGTACAGGGTGTATCAATGGCGAAAGAAGCAACAGAAGGGCCAAGGATCATCAAGAACCACCGAGGAAGGACCCTAGGTCAACTCATGAAACATGGGGGGTCATCAGGCGACGAACATCCGCAAGGCCAGGACGGACGTCCGGAATTAAGGGTGCTCACTGTTTTTGAGCACGGGCGTCCGTGGGGCATTACGGACGTCCGGAAATAAGGGTGCTCACTGTTTTTCGAGCACAGACGTTTGTGGGGCATTACGGACGTCCGTAAGAAGGCTACGGACGTTTGTGACCTTCGGGACGGACATCTGTGGAAATCTCCGCGCCAGCGGCTTAAGTGACGTATTTGTCCTTTTTGTCTTTAGATTTTGTCCTTTTTGTGTCCAAATGTAAGTTACCACTTAGGGTAACATATTATTTTCTAATTTTAGGGTATTCTAATTGTAAATGCTATAAAACATACTTTTGTAAGCCATTTTGGGCACTTGTTAATTTGAATGAAAAGATGCTTTGCATTTTGGGCTTGAGAGAAGCTTTGAAGAGTGAGTCTTCTTCCCAGTGATGGGTTTGGTGTGGCCAAGGGTGTGATGCCCATGCTACTTTGATTTTCTCCTTTACTCTTTGCTCTTGTTTGATCCTTTCATTTTCCCCTTAATCTCTTGCATCCAAATTGTTCCCTTTTGATTGATTTCCCCAACTCCTAAATCCTAGATCTAGAGTAACCTTGATGTCCATCCTTATGGATCGAATCCAATCCTAGCCCTTCGATCCATAACCGTTGTTGGACTCGAGCTTGCTCGATTTGCGCCATTTAACCGCTTAGATTCAAAAGCCCTAGCGAGAAGCTTCTGATTCCACCGCGAACTACGAACGAGCGCCCCGACCTAGATGCAGCGAGAGTTCCATCTCTCGGATCACCACTTCCGTGATTCCTAACGGATCTCGCGCGTCGACTTGGACCCTACGCGAATCAAGCATAACCACATAGGCGGAATCCCATGGAACCCTAAGGTATCGCTTTAGTTTGCGATTAATTGTTCAATTAATTAGTTTAATTTCGGTAGATTCGCATCTCATGGGCATTCACGGATTTTAGGGTCGTTGTCCCGCGTCAATTGAGCTACGAAAAAAGGGACAAGAATATAGAGTATACGTGGCCGAGAAACGTATGTGGAGATAGATGTGTGGAGTAACAAGAAAGGATCAAATTCAAAACAATCCCATGCACTTTCGGTTCGGTTTAGGTTAACCGAAAATTTCAAATGCTCAAACCGAAACCGAAGCAATCCGATTTCGATTTTCAGTTTTTCTTCTTTTTTTTTTTTGATTTTTTTTTTTCAGTTTTCTCAGCTACCAGCCGGTTTTCGATTTTCAGGTATCAAAATCGAAACCGAACCTAGCCGAATCGGTTCGGTTATGTTTCGGTTATCAATGGGTTTCAGTCCAGCTTGGGCCGATCGATTTTTGGTTCAAATATGCACCCCTGTGCAAGGGTGACCCTGTGTGGGTTTCCTAGATAGAGAAACACAAGAGAGGATGGGTATGGGACCCATGCAAGTGTGGATGGCGTGGGTCTTCTCAAGAGAGAGAAATAGAGAAAGAAAGAAGAGAGAGAGAGAAAGAGAGGACCTATGCAGGGGTGACCCTGCGTGGGTTTAAGAGAAAAAAAGAGATGAGAGAGAAAAAGAAGGGAGAGAGAGAGAGGGACCACATAGGTGACCCTACGTGGGTTTCAAGAGAGGGAAAGAAGGGGGGAGAGAGAGGAAGTGGGACCCGCGCAAGTACCTCGCATGGATCTCAAGGAGAGAGAGCGAGGGAAGAGAGAAAAAGAGAGAGAGGGACCCATGCTGGGGGATCCTATGCGGGTTTCAAGAGATAGAAAGGAGAGAGAAAGAGAAAAAAGGGAGAGAGTGGGAGAGATCCACACAGCGGTGACCCTACGTGGGTCATCTCTATTTTTTTGATAAAATTTTGTGTCTACAGATGGGAAGCTTGATTGTCGTCCTACTTTGTCCCTTATAGAGCCAAATCATTCTGTCCATGTTGCCAAAGGAGACCTTATTCCAGATCCTCAGATTTATCGTTGTCTTGTGGGGAAATTAATCTGCTCAATCATTACGAGGCTCGACATTGCATACGTTGTAAGTGTTGTGACCCATGTTCCTCATCCTAATGTCGTCCCTTTTATTCTACTCTATCTGAAATCTAATCTGGATCGAGGGATCTAATATGTTGGACATGCTTAGCTTGGTGTTGTTGGTTACTCAGATGCTGATTGGGCTGGTTCCTGGTTTTGATTGTAGATCTATGCTTTTGCAAATTTCTAGGTATTTCTAGGTAAGGGATTTTTTAACTTGGAAGAGCAAGAAGCAGTGTTGCCTAGGCATTTCTAGGTAAGGGGTTTTTTCCGTGCTGACACTTGGTGGCACTTGGACACTCTTCGACAGAACATGATACTTCTAGACATGTATGAAAATACCACATAATACCATCAAAATTGACGGGGATGCCGACATCGTGGACATAGGCTATTGACCATATCGTGTGTACCGGCCTCGGAAGAAGCAGAACGAAAATCAGAACCAGGCTTAAAGGAGCAGAAGTAATATGTTGGAGCAATGCCCAATCGATTGATCGACCGTTCAATCGATCAGCAGCTCAAATTCGGAGAAACTGAAAGTTGCTATAGTAACTCGATTGATCGAGCTACAGTACAAATTTTGAAGGAATTTAAGGGCATACTTGTTTTTTTTTAGTATTTGTTTTAGGGTTTTCTTTTGTTTTAGAGGCTTCCTATATAAGGCCTTTTACTAAACAATGTAATGAGTTTTTGATTATTGAATGAAAGAGCTTTTGCTTTTAGAACTTGAGATGAGTTTCTTCAAAGAGTGAATCTTCACTTCCCGAGAAGGGTTTGGTGTGAAGCCCAAAATCTATCTTCTTTCTATCCCTTTCTTTGATTTTATCTTTTGCTTGCGTATCAATCATCAACAACCTAGATTCAGCCAGAAAACCATAAACCCTAGCATTCATTAGAGCCATCGAATCAAACCTATTTCATAAATTCTAAATTCAGCCATCATCCTTTTAACTCATGGGTCAAAATATCGTCCGATACCGATACGTATCGGACGATACGTATCGGTATCGGAGGGTGGCGGTACGATACATAGGGTATGTATCGTACCCCCCCAAAAATTACCTATTTATCGTCCGATACGGACATATTATCGTCCGTATCGTCCGTATCGGACGATAACTTCAAATTATCGGGCGATAATTTGAAGTTATCGCTCGATAATTTGAAAAACCCCAAAAACCCTCCCGATAGGTTAAATTATCGTCCGTATCGGACGATATTTTGAAAATATCGTCCGTCAGACGATAATACCAAAATAATGGACGATATTTTCAAAATATCGTCCGATTTTGAATATTCCGTGGGCCCACCCCAATTTGAAACTTCTTCCTTTCTTCTTCCTTTCTTCTTCTTCTTCCTTCTTCTTCCTTTCTTCTTCCTTCTTCTTCTTCTTCCTTCCTTTGGGAGATCTACATGCAAATCCATGCAAATCGCACAAAAATTCACGCATCTACGTGTAAGGTTCGTTTTATCGTTTTATACCGTTTTATTTCATTTTAAATTAGAAAATAAGGTAGATCTACACAAAAAGTGTAGATCTACCTTATTTAAGTGAGATCTACACTAATTTGGTGTAGATCATCCATAAATAAGATCTACACTATTTAATCATAGATCTACTATTAACAGTGTGAATCTACACTAAATTGGTAGATCTACACTTTTTGTGTAGATCTACTAAATAAGGTAGATCTACACTAAAAAGTGTGAGATCTACACCAAATAGTGTAGATCTACCTTATTTAAGGGTGATCTACATTAAATTAGTGTGAGATCTACACCAAAAAAGTGTGAATCTCTACTAAATAAAAGTGAGATCTACCTTATTTAAGTGAATCTACACCAAATTAGTGTAGATCTACCTTATTTAACTGCGTAGATCTACACTCAAATTAGTGTAGATCTACACAATTTAGTGTGAGATCTACACTTTTTTGTGATCTACATTAAAAAGTGTAGATCTACTTATTTAACGGTGAGATCTACTTATTAATTTAGTGTAGATCTACACTAATTTAGTGTGGATCTCTTTATTTAACAGAGATCTACACTAAATTAGTGTAGATCTACTTTTTTTGTAGATCTTAAAAAGTGTAGATCTACCTTATTTAATAGATCTACACTAACTTTAAAATTTATCATTTACCTATAATATTAATTATAGGTAAATGATTTAAAATAATTAATATTATTTAAAATAATTAATATTATTTAAAATAATTAAATTAGTGTAGATCTACCTTATTTAAGGGTAGATCTACACTAAATTAGTGTAGATCTACCCTTAAATAAAGTAGATCTACACTTATAAAATTATTTAAATTAAGAAAAGCGAAAATATAATTTAAAATATATCAAATATTTAAATTAAATAAAAATAATATAAATAATGGGTTAAAAATAATTATATGTGACTCCATATAAAATATTTAAATTGATGGGTCAAAAATAATATAAATAATTATAATTAAGGGTCACATATAATATGGGTCACATATCATATGGGTCACATATAATATGGGTCACATATAATTTAAACTTAAAATTAATATGGGTCAAAGATAATTAAATTTATGGGTCACATATTAAATTATATGTGACACATAATAATTTTATGTTTAAATTTAATTATATGTGACCCATATTGATTATATGTGACTGTCACATATAATTAAAATAATTAATATTATGGGATATGTCCCATAAAATATTAGAATAATATGGAATAAATTTCAAATAAAATTTTAAATATTAAAATAATATCAAATAAATATTCATAAATTAAAATAATATCAAATAAATATTCATAAATTAAAATAATATCAAATAAATATTCATAAATTAAAATAATATCAAATAAATATTCATAAATTAAAATAATATCAAATAAACATTCATAAATTAAAATAATACCAAATAAACATTCATAAATTAAAATAATATCAAATAAACATTCATAAATTAAAATAATACCAAATAAACATTCATAAATTAAAATAATATCAAATAAACATTCATAAATTATAATAATTTATGAATAAACATTCATAAATTAAAATAATATCAAATAAACATTCAAAAATTATAATAATATCAAATAAACATTCATAAATTATAATAATATCAAATAAATATTCATAAATTAAAATAATATCAAATAAACAATCATAAATTATATAAAGTATCTAATTAATTTGATAAAATTTATTCTAATATTTTTAAAATAGTAAAAATAAATTTTATTTTCAAGTGTAAATTAGATGTTTACTCGTGTAAATTTTATTTGCAAGTGTAAATTAGATATTTATTTTCAATCGTTTGCTCATTCATGCAGGTGAAATAAATAAATATGGTACGTTCTCGAGATCCAAGCAATATGGTACACCAATAGATGGTAATAGACTCAGATTCAATGTAATCTTTGTGGAAAGAAACTCCGGAGGAGGTATCACACGATTAAAGGAGCATCCGCTCATGTAAAGGAGAGACAAGAGGGTGTCCCCACCACCGGAGGTCGAGAAAATATCAAAGCCGTTTACAAGCAAGGGAAAGAAAAAAAGAGGCCGATCGTGATAGAAATGTATGAGAGAATCAGAGGCCAGATCCACGCTTACATCAGTGCACGAGGATTATGAGGATGAGGATGAGGATGAGCGGATGGCAAGAGCTATGAGAGAGAGTGCTAGGGAAGCACATCAGCGGCGAGATCAGGAAGAAGCCGATTATCAGTTTCGGTCCAGGTTGAGGGGCCCATCCATGCCTGCTACCGGTGGTGGATCTAGTCATAGGCCACCTGTTGTTGATGTTGATGAGGATGTTGAGGAGCCTGCCGGGTTGCGTAGGGCAGCATCAGTGAGGGACACTAGACCGTCTACTAGGCCTTTTCACTCTATGGATCCATTCATGTATCGCACTGAAAGCTCCAAACAAACCAAATTGAGTGCGATGTCACTTGCAAAAATGGGGAAGAAGCTTGGAAAATCCATTGCCAAGTTTTTTATATACAACCACATTCCGAGCCAAGTAGCAGACTCGCCGTACTTTAAAAGCATGATAGATACAAGTGCAGAAGTTGGTCCAGGAGTTAAAAAGCCTTCTCCATATGAGATATCTGGGCCCTTACTAACAGATGAGTACGATGAGATAACTGCCTACGTACAGAGCTTTGAGGATGTATGGGATGAGAGAGGTTGTACAATTATGTGCGATGGATGGACTGGTCCCACAAAGAAGAGCTTGATAAACTTTTTGGTTTACAGCGATGCTGGGACAGTATTTTTGAAATCAGTTGATGCTTCAAGGCACGTAAAGACTGCTGACTACCTCTTTAAACTAATGGATATGGTAGTTGATGAGGTTGGAGAGCAGCGAGTTGTGCAGGTGGTAACAGACAATGCGGCAAACTACAAAGCCGCTGGATTAAAACTAATGGCGAAGAGACGTCACCTGTACTGGACCCCGTGTGCCGCACACTGCGTGGACCTCATTCTTGAGGATTTAGGGAAAAGAAGCAAGGCACAGGAAACTATTCAAAAGGGAAGAACGATTACTTCCTCCCTGTACAACAGTGACAAGCTGGTCAAGTTAATGAGAGCCTTCACGAACAATGAGTTGCTCCGACCTGCGATTACACGTTTTGCAACACAGTTCTTAGCCCTACAGAGTTTGGCTAGATATAGGCGTGAGCTGAAAAGCATGGTGTCGTCGGAAGAATGGAATCAATATGAAATAGGACTCCCACGAGCAAAGAGACTAGCTTGCACTGAAGTTGCTGACCTGATCTACAGCACGCAGTTTTGGGCAGATGTAGACCACTTGATCGCCGTCACTACCCCGTTGGTGCAAGTTTTGAGATTGGTTGATGGTGATGACAAACCAACGATGGGGTACGTTTATGAGTCAATGGATAAGGCAAAATTGGCTATAAAAACCAAATGCCCTACAAAGTATAAACGATACTGGGCGATTATCGACAAGAGGTGGGATGCACAATTTCACCAGTACTTGCATACATGTTGCACAATTATGTAGTGATTTTTTTATTTATTCATTATTTTCACATACTGATGAAATTACTCATATTTGATGTGTAGCACATTACTTGAATCCAGCCTTTCAGTATACGCGACGCTTCGAGCTGAGCGACACTGATGAAGTGTATACTGGTTTGCTCAATGTAATCCAAAGAATGCTCCCTGAGTTGGCGGACCAAGGCCAAGCGATAAGAGATGTGAGTGATCATAGTATAATACCTTATAAGTAATAAGTCAAATGTCATGTGATATAATCATCTATTTATTGATATGTGCCTTACTGTGTTTCATCTTTATAGATTGACATATTTCGCAAGAGACATGGGTCATTTGGGACCCTGCTGCAATCCCAAATTAAACACGACAAACCCAGATTGGTGGATGCACTATGGAGGTGAGGGTCCGATATTGAGGCGGGTGGCAATGAGGGTATTATCATGACGTGTTCCTCGTCCAATCTATGAGAATTGGAGCACTTTCTCTCATTCATAAAGACAAGGAATAGACTAACTATGGACCGATTGGAAAAGTTAGTCTACTGCCACTACAACATGAGAGTAAGGGGTAGGAATATACAGAGAACCAACCGTGGTAAGCAATTACATTAAGTCTCAGATCCTCAATTATATCAAGTCTTACTTACATATTATACTAATTCATCTATCATATTCTACCTTGCAGACGGTGATTATTTTGATCCCATCCGGTTGGATTATATATTCAAGAGGATGACCCTTTGAATGAATGGATTGAAGAGAGAGAAGAGCCGTCTTGGATAGTGAGAGCACCGAATGGTCGGACAAAGTCGAAAAGTAGCGGAAGCGGGCTTCCCAACCAAAGCGGAAAAGAAGATTGAATCGTCGGTTGCATGGTGGATCTGATGACGGAGTGGTGAGGATGATGGTGGAGGACATGATGGTGGAGAGGACGTTGGCACTAGTGGTGGTGGGGAGGAAGCTGGTACCTCTGATCCTAATAGTGATATGGCGGCATGGAACAATAACTCGACGCCATTAACACAGTACGACACTCCTACATTTAGAATGGGAGGCGTTGAAGGAAGAGGGCGTCGGATCATATCAAACACCACCACCACCACCACCACAAGATGATACAGATATGGGTTATATGACTTCTAGCTTGGGATTCGGTTTGCAAAATACTCAAGACTCAAAGAACTAGTAACCCATACTACTACCACACCAAACCTATTCGGTGCCATATGACTTCGTTGGTCGATTTTGGGTCCGTCCTTTACGTACTACACCGATCCTCGATTTAAGGGGCACATATAATCATGGGTATCGATGGGCAACATTATAGGAAGGGAACCTGACGATGATGATGAGGGCCAAGTACCACCACGAAATTCAATGTGGCTCTAAAGTAAGTTTTTCATGTACAATTAAAATTTATTTTTATCAATATAGCTATTATTTTTGAAATATTGTTACAAATGTGATCTTAAGACAAAATAAATTACAAAATAGGCATCTTCTTGATGGATCAATTATCGTAAATCTGACATCGATACGATTTACAATACGTATCGACATCGGAGGTGGGCGATACGGTACATTAAAATGTAGTATCGCCCATTTATATGCCTAATACCCCACGAAATTCAATGTATCGTCCGGTATGTTACTGTTCCGGTACGTATCGTCCGATACATACCGGTTTTTCCTCTAAATAATGCATCAAATAAGTCAAAAATAAAAGCAAAAATAGTTAAAATAAATAAATATAATTTTTGGGATTTTTTGGGATTTTTTGGGGATTTTTTTGGATTTTTCGGGGAAAAAACCGGATTTTTGAATGTATCAAACCGATACATTCAATGTATCGCCGATACATTGAATGTATCGTGATACTCATGACGATCGCCTTAAGGACCGGACGATACGTCGTATTTTATGTTTTAACTATCCCGAAAATCATAAACCCTAGCTTTCATCTAATCCATTCCGCATCCAAAACCCCAAAGAAAACCAGTGATCCCATCATTGAACTACAAGCGCCCTAATCTGGAAGTAGTTAGAGTTCTATCTCTAGGATCTTCCTTCTGCGAGGCTAACGGATCTAGCGCATGGACTAGACCCTACCCAATTCTACAAGATCTTCTATGAGGAAAACCATGAACCTTAAGGTATTCATGATTATGAATTGATTTGTGCTTAATTAATTTCGTTTAATTTCGGCAAAATAATTATTTCATATTCATTCACGTAGTCTAGGGTCTTGTCCCGCAACAAAAATGTTCCTTGTTTTAACACGATCAAATTGTTGAAGTTTAGTCCCACATTGGGTCAATGACGGGGACGCCACCAACAAAGGCCTAGAGTTCAGGCCGTACAAGGTGTATCAACGGCGAAAAAAGCGACTGAAGGGCCAAGGAACATCAAGAACCACCAAGGGAAGACCCTAGAGTTCAGCTTGGGAGCACCAAGCATCAGCAAGCGACGGACGTCCGTGGCCCCAGGACGGACGTCCGTATTTCGAGGTGCTCATTGTTTAGTGAGCACGGACGTCCGTGAGTACGCGATGGGCGTCCGTGAAAACCCGTGCATCAGCGTCTTAAGTGACGTAATTGTCCTTTTTATCCTTAGATTATGTCCTTTTTGTAAGTTACCACTTAGGGTAACTTAGTACTTTTCTATTTTTAGGTTTATTCTCTTGTAATGGCTATAAAGCCCAATTTGTAAGCCATTTTTGGAACTTGATGATTAATGAATGAGAATGCATTGCATTTTGGCTTGTGAGGAGCTTAAAGAGTGAGTTTTCTTCCCCGAGAGGGGTTTGGTGTGAGGCCAAGGGTGAGATGCCCATTTATCTTTGATCTTTCTTATCTCTTTTTCTTGTTTGATTCCCCTATTCTCCAACCACCTCTTACATCCAATTTTCTCTTTCATTTGATTCTCTCAATCCCCAAATCCTAGATCTAGAATACTCTGAATGTTCATCCTCATGGATCAACTCCGACCCTACACGTCGATCCACAACCGTTGTTGGGCTTGAGCGTATTCAACTTGTGCCATTTCTCGCTTTCATTCAAAGTCCTAGCGAGGAGCTATCGATTCCATGAAGAACTACGATCTAACGCCCCGACCTAGACGAAGCGAGAGTCCTATCTCTCGGATCACCTCTTCCGCCATCCTAACGGATCTCGCGCGTCGGATTGGACCCTACGTGAACCAAAGCATGGGCACCTAAGCGAAATCCCGTGAAACCCCAAGGTATCGCTTTAATTTGTGATTCAATTGCTCAATTAACTAGTTTAATTTCGACAAATTAGCATATCATGGGCATTCACGGATTTCAGGGTTGTTGTCTCGCATCAGTTTTGGTATCAGAGCCTAGGTTCTACGTTAGGGCATATTTTGCATGTCATCTTAATTTCTTTAAATTTCATTTCATTTGCGTTCAATTACATGCACGCCACGTGCTTGATAAAATTGCTCACTCTTTGTGTTTTACAAAATTTGCTCATTCATTTTGCGTGTTCACAGTTGTATTCATTTTCATGCACATTTTGTGTTTGATAAAATTCCTCACTCATTTGTGTTCATAGTTGTGTGATATTTTAGAACCCGTGTGAGTGTGTTGTGGTCACCATGGACCCGAATATGATTGCCGATGCTCTTAAAATCATCCAAGCCATGTTGATCACTATGAAGGATAGGATGAATGTGACGCAGGACAGCACCCTAAACTACGTGAATGCGATGATTTACTTTGTCGAAATTAAATTGAATTAAATTAAACAATAAAATTCGCAAAATATAACTAATACTTTGGCGTTCGCAGTATTCCATTGGAGGCTCACGTATAATTCGAGTTGGGTTCAGTCTGGGCGTTAGATCCGTTAGGTTGCAGCGCAGATCAATCCTAGAGATAGAACTCTAGGTTTTTCCATATTAGGGCGCTCACAATTCAATGATGAGATCACTGGTTTTCTCTGAGTATTTGGTGTGGAAGGGTTAATAACTCTGTTGGGATCTACGGTTGTTGAATTGAATCGATTCAATGGATTAGGGGAAAACTAGGATTTCAGGAGTTGGGTATTTGGATGGGGGATGACCGATTTGGATTGTTTGAATTAAAGCAAGGAAGATAGTTTTAGAAGGATAAACACTAAGGATAGATTGTGGGCTTCACACCCTTGGCTTCACACCAAACCCTTCTCGGGAAGAAGATTCACTCTTCGTAGAGGCTCATCTCAAGCACACAAGCAAAAGCTCTTTTCATTAATCATCAACTAACTACATTGTTTAACTTAAGGACCTTATATAGGAGTCCTTTCAAACCAAAATAAAACCCTTAAACAATTACTAAAAGGACAAGTATGCCACTAAAATTAAGTTCGAAATTAAAAAAATTTGCCAAAATAAAAGAACTGCGCGATTTCGATCGATCGAAATTGAAATTCGATCGATCTAAAGTGAAACTCGATCGATCGAAAAACATATTTCAAAAGTTCGCTGCAGAAATTCGATCGATTGAAATTGAAACTCGATCGATCGATCAAATCATATACTCCAGAACATGTGTCTTTCCTCTCGCCGCCATTCGATCGATCGAAAAAGGACTTTGATCGATCGAAATTTTCGATCGATCGAATTTTCAATCGATCGATCGAAATTGCTTGTTCCTCCAATTTTTCATCTTTCGCCTCTTTCGCTTATTTCTGATGTCCATTTTGCTTCTTCCGACGTAGGTATACACGAAACGGTCCATATCCAATGTCTACGATGTCGGCGTCCCCATCAGAATGCCATGGAGGAAGCCCAAACGACTATGATTGCCTCTAACGAGATGCTTCTCAACCGCTTGGATTGGTTAGAAGGAGATGAAGAGCATCATGACCGACGCAATGAGCGTAATAGTCCGCGCTTTGAGCGTGGCGAACAGCCCGGGGGGCGACATCGGAATCATAGGGAACTAGTTCATCGCGGAGATGACTACGACCTAGATGAGAACCTCCTCAAGAATGAGTTGAGTTTTCGACCTTCAATGGAAGAATGGACCCTAAAGTCTTCCTCGATTGGGTCTCCGATATGGATCACCATTTTGAGTGATATGGCATGGACAATGAGCGGTGTTAGACTTACAAAAATGAAGCTCATTTGTCAAGCTCGACTCTTTTAGGTCAATGTCGAGTGCATACTTATGAATGCGGGTCGTGCTCCCATTACTTGTTGGGAGGACATGAAGGAGCGTCTCACGGAGAAGTACGTTCCTTTATCATACTACCACTGCCTACTTGACCAATGGCAAAATCAGCGCCAAGGTAGTATACCCATAGCCGAGTACATTGGCAAGCTTGAGGAGTTCATGATGAGAGCCAATGTCTCGGAAGATCCTCAAGTCACTCTTTCAAGGTTCCGCACCGGGTTGTGATTGGACCTCCAAAAAGAGTTGATCTCCCACCCCGTCGACACTCTTGAAGAGTGCTATGCCGTTGTGCAAGACCTTGAGAGATACTTGAAAACGACGGTGGTGAGACGATTTGAGCCGCATGCCAGTAGCCATAGAGTTGGAGAAGGGAGGCCTAGTGCTGGAAATCCACCTCCCAAACCGACCCAACCCACTCCTACAAATGCTTGGGTTGACAAAAGGAAAGGTGTGATAGGTGAGTCCTCAAAGGGTGGCACTCAAACCAAGTGCTATAAATGTCATAGGTTTGGCCACTTTACCGCCCAATGCCCTACCCGAGACCCACAAAGGACTCTCTTGGTTGAAGGAGAAGTTGAGGGAGAAGGTGGAGAAGAGGAAGTATATGAATCGAAAGTCACGCCTAGTGATGAGGAGGGTGACGACGGTAACCGAGCACTAGTTTGCACCCAAGAGTGCTTGGTTGTGAGGTGTACCCTTACACAACCTCAACATGAAGAGAAGGGTGATTAGCGTAGAGATAACATTTTTAATACTTTCGCCAAGTGTGGGGAGCATGGGTCAAAAAATTGTTCGATACCGATATGTATCGGTTTTGGACCTGGGCAGTATGATACATTGCCTATGTATCGTACCCCCTAAAAAATAGGATAATTATCTACCGATACGGGCAATGTATCGCCCGTATCGGACGATAATTTGAAATTATCGGGCAATAATTTCAAATTATTATCTGATAATTTGATTTTTAATTTTTTGAAAAAAAAAAATGTATCAAAACGATACATTCAATGTATCGCCGATACGCGATACGTATCGTCCGTATCATCCGATACGGACGATAATTTAATTTTTTAGATTTTTTGAAAAAAAAAAGTATTGAACCGATACATTCAATGTATCGGACGATACGCGATACGTATCGTCCTGAACTTCAGGATGATATGTATCGAAAAATCGATATTTTAACCCTTGTTGGGGAGAAGAGTTGTAGAGTTATTGTGGATAGCGGGAGTTGCACAAATGTTGTGTCAACATACACCATTACGCGCTTAGGGCTTACACTCAAGCCCCACTCGAGACCGTACAAAGTCGCATGGGTTGACTCCTCTTCCATCCCCGTGTCCCAAAGGTGTCGTGTGCCGATACAATTAGCCTCGTATTCAGACACCTTATGGTGTGATGTGGTGCCGATGGATGTGGGGCATATTATCTTGGGGAGGTCATGGCTCTATGACATGGACATGACCCTCCTTAGGCGGTCAAATGTGTGCACGTTCATGCCTGGGGGCAAGAAGATAAAATTAAACCCCTTGCCTCCCAAGACACCATTGGACAAGAAAGTTGAGAAGAAGGGCAGTCAATCTAAGATCATCAATATCGTGAGCCCTTCGGAGTTTGAGAGAGTGTCGTTAGATGAGAGTGTGGTGTATGTTGTCATCACCGTTGAGCATGCTCTCGAGTCTATGGGTGACTACCCCAAGGAGGTTGAGCCAGTTTTGAAAGGGTTTGTGGATGTCTTCCCGGAACACTTGCCCAATGAGCTCCCTCCCATGCGTGACATTCAACACGCAATAGACTTTATTCCCGGATTTACCCTACCGAACCTACCTCATTATAGGTTGAATCCAGTGGAACATGCCGAGTTATCGTGGCAAGTTGATGAGCTCTTTCGGAAGGGGTTCATCCAAGAGAGCTTGAGCCCATGTGTCGTTCCCGCACTACTCACACCCAAAAAAGATGGCACGTGACGGATGTGTGTGGATAGTCGGGCCATCAACAAAATTACGGTCAAATATCGGTTTCCTATACCGAGGCTCGATGATATATTGGATATGATAGTCGGGGCCACTATCTTCTCTAAGATAGATCTCAAGAGTGGCTACCATTAAGTTCGAATCCGCCCCGATGATGAATGGAAAACTGCTTTCAAGACCAAGGATGGTCTTTATGAGTGGATGGTCATGCCTTTTGGGCTTTCAAATGCCCCAAGCACCTTCATGAGGCTCATGACCCAAGTATTGCGACCATTATCGGAAAGTTCCTTGTGGTGTATTTTGATGACATTTTGATTTATAGTCACGACAAGGAGTAACACTTGGTCCACCTTCGGTTAGTTTGTGAAACATTGAGAGGAGAAAGATTGTATGCGAACTTCAAGAAGTGTACATTCATGCAACGATCCATTGTCTTCTTGGGGTTCATTATCTCGGCCGATGGTATGGCTCCGGACCCGAAAAAGGTAAAGGCTATTGTAGAGTGGCTCGAGCCTAAGAACATACATGAGGTCCATAGCTTCCATGGGTTGGCCACCTTCTGTCGTCGCTTCATTCGAAGCTTTAGCACCATTATGGCTCTCATTACCAATTGTCTGAAGAAAGGGGAGTTTTCAATGGAGCAAAGCCGCGGCGAAGGCCTTTGCCGAGATAAAGGGGAAAATGTCTAGTACACCCGTCATGCGCCTATCGGACTTTTCAAAGGTCTTTGAGGTCACTTGTGACGCTTCAGGTGTAGGAATAGGCGGAGTGCTTAGCTAAGAGGGCCACCCTGTGGCCTACTTTAGTGAAAAACTCAACGAGGCAAAGCAAAAATACTCCACCTATGATAAGGAGTTCTATGCGGTCGTCCAATCTCTTTGGTATTGGAAACATTATCTTAGACCGTAGGAATTTGTCCTATTTTCGGACCATGAAGCCTTACGCTTCCTTGCTTCCCAAAAGAAGTTGAACCTAAGGCACGCGACGTGGGTTGAGTACCTTCAAGGGTTCACATTTGTATTGAAGCATAAGGCCAGTGCTGAAAACAAAGCGACAGATGCTTTTAGTCGGGTAACAACTTTGCAAGTCATGAGCACCGAGGTCGTGAGATTTGAACAATTGATCCAAGACTATACCGAATGCTCAGATTTTGGGGCGGAATACATTGCTCTACGGGACAATCCGCCCAATGCTAACTCCAAGTATACCCTCTAAGATGGGTATTTGTTTACGGGAAATCGTCTATGCAACCCTCGCACGTCATTGCATGACTTCCTCACTTGGGAGTTGCATGCTGGGGGGATTGTGGGCCATTTTGGGCGCAACAAGACCATCACGCTTGTTGAAGATCGATTCTTTTGGCCTAGTCTTATGCGTGATGTCGCTCGGATTGTGCACCTATGTCGTACTTGCCAAGTTTCCAAGCAACAAAGGTAAAATACCGGCGTGTACACCCCTTTGCCGATACCAGACATGCCTTGGTAAGATGTCTCTAAGGACTTTGTGTTGGGTCTTCCCAAGACCCTCCGCAAGCACGACTCTATTTTTGTTGTCGTGGACCGCTTTTCCAAGATGGCCCACTTCCTACCGTGCTACAAGTTCACGGATGCCACCCATGTGGCGAAGTTATTTTTCAATGAGGTAGTGCGCCTCCACGGGTTACCCAAGACCATTGTGTCGGATAGGGATGTCAAGTTTACAAGTTACTTTTGGAAAACCCTATGACACATGATGGGTACGATGCTCCAGTTTTCTTCGGCATATCACGATCAAACCGATGGCCAAACGGAAGCCACCGATAGGAGCCTAAGCAATCTACGTCGATGTCTTGTTGGTGACCACATTAGGATTTGGGACTCCATTTTGCCATTAGCCGAGTTTGCATTTAATAACTTCGTCAATAGGTCCACGGGTAAGAGTCCGTTTGAAGTGGTGCATGGTCATAAGCCAAGAACACCCCTAGATTTGATTCCTATGTCTGCATCTCACCGCACATCCGAGTCCGCGGATACATTTGCACAACATATTCATAACTTGCATACTGAAATTAGACATAAAATTAATTCGAACAATGATAATTACAAGTTATCGGGGGATTCCCACAAACGTTTCAAGGAATTCCAAATTGGTGAGCATGTGATGGTTCGGGTTAGGCCCAAACGATTCCCATCGGGGATCGCGAAGAAGCTCCAAGCCCGCGGTGTCGGACCTTATAGGACTGTGGCAAGGAGTGGTCCGAATGCATATGTTCTTGAGCTTCCTCAAGATGTGGGGGTTAGTTCAACCTTCAACGTGGAAGACCTAGTTTCTTATCTAGGCTTAACTCCACCCCCTTGCAATCCTTTTCAAACATCCTCCACTCACAAGCCAACCCAAACCTTGCAACCTATTCCACCTCCTTCAAAAGAACCTAAAAGAGATGTGATTGAGAAGATCTTAGACGATCATGTGGTCTCCACCCATGATGGGGGGTTTCAAAGGTACTTGGTGCAGTGGATCCAAAAGCCGGAATCCGAAAATGCATGGATCATTGGAGAAGAAGTCCGCCGCCTAGACCCCGATATACTTGATCGCTACCATGACCGTTCTTCATCGGTGATGAAGCCCTTTCGGTCTGGGGTAATTGACGGGGACGCCACCAACAAAGGCCTAAGGTTCAGGCCGTATAAGGTGTATCAACGGGGAAAGAAGCGACTGAAGGGCCAAGGAACGTCAAGAACCACCAAGGGAAGGCTCTAGAGTTCAGCTTGGGAGCGCCGGGCATTAGCAGGCGACGGACGTCCGTAGCTCCAGGACGGATGTCCAGATTTCGAGGTGCTCACTATTTAGTGAGCACGAACGTCCGTAGTGCATCACAGACGTCCGTGAGTAGGCGATGGACGTTCGTGGACCCCAGGTCGGACGTCCGTGAAAACCCGCGCATCAGCGTCTTAAGTGACGTAATTGTCCTTTTTATCCTTAGATTTTGTCCTTTTTATAAGTTACCACCTAGGGTAACTTAGTACTTTTCTATTTTTAGGCTTATTCTCTTGTAATGGCTATAAAGCCCAATTTGTAAGCCATTTTTGGAACTTGATGATTAATGAATGAGAATGCATTGCATTTTAGCTTGTGAGGAGCTTGAAGAGTGAGTCTTCTTCCCCTAGAGGGGTTTGGTGTGAGGCCAAGGGTGAGATGCTCATTTATCTTTGATCTTTCTTATCTCTTTTTCTTGTTTGATTCCCCTATTCTTCAACAACCTCTTACATCCAATTTTCTCTTTCATTTGATTCTCTCAATCCCCAAATCCTAGATCTAGAATACTTTGAATGTTCATCCTCGTGGATCGAATCCGACCCTACACATCAATCCATGACCATTGTTGGGCTTGAGCGTATTCAACTTATGCCATTGATCGCTTTCATTCAAAGCCCTAGCGAGGAGCTATCGATTCCACGAAGAACTACGATCTAACGCTCCGACTTAGACGAAGCGAGAGTTCTATCTCTCGGATCGCCTCTTCCGCCATCCTAACAGATATCGCACGTCGGATTGGACCCTACGTGAACCAAAGCATGGGTACCTAAGCGGAATCCCGCCAAACCCCAAGGTATCGCTTTAATTTGTGATTCAATTGCTCAATTAACTAGTTTAATTTCGGCAAATTAGCATATTATGGGCATTCACGAATTTCAAGTCGTTGTCCTGCATCAGCCAATTATAGCCTTGTCTCGCCCCTTATAATATCTTGGGCCCCTCCTCTCATTGCCAATTGGTTTTGAGTTGGATGCATAGATCAAAATACCGAAAATCTGGTACGTATCGGTTGATACATTGAATGTATCGGTTTAGTACATCTTTTTTTAAATCCCAAAAAATACCCTAAATTCTGGAAAAATATATTAATGCTTTTCCAATTTTTTCAAATTTTTTTAAAAATTATTTAAGGCTTCTTTGAGGCATCTTTGGGAATGTTATTGCCTTGTATATGAATATAACATTAAAATCACCATAGTAGACTATTGATTGTAGCACATTGTACACGAAAACCTTATATTAAAGCCACATTGAATTCCTTAGCAGTTCTTCGTCATCCGCATCATCATCATCAATGCACCGGCTTTGCCTATAGTGTTAGCCATATTGATACCCATGATCATATGTCCCCCCTTCAAAATGAGGCATTAGTATAGGGTATGAGTTAGTGTAATATGGAAATGTCGGTCCTCCAAAAATTTGACCAATGAAGTCTTCATGTTGGTAGTAGGTTGGTTGAGGGATTGGGTATGGGTTACTGGTTATTGAATCTTCGGTGTTTTGCAAACTAAATCCCCCAAAAGTAGAAATAGTATAACTCATATCATCTTGTGGTGGTTGGTAAGATTCTGAATCTCCTCGTCCTTCAACCTCTCCACCTCTAAATGTAGGATTGTCAAATATTGTTAACGGTTCATCGTCCCATTCGACAATACCTCCATAAGAACGACCAACATCATCGCCTCCATTACTAGTGCCAACGCGGGTTTCATCACCTCCACCATCACCACCACCACCCCCACCATCATCATTATTATCATCATCATCATCATCATCATTATTATCACTATCAAGTTGTGTTTCTTCATCAGATCCAACTACTGATTTGCGATGAAGTCTTATTTTCCGCCTAGGCTGTTGAGAAGCCTGGTCCTCCGCTATTCTTTCTGCATTGTCCAACCATGTAGTGCTTTCACTATCCAACACTTGAGCTTCTCTCTCTTCAATTCACTGATTCAAAGGATCATCCTCCGTGAATATATAATCCAACTCGATAGGGTCAAAATATTTATTATCTATAGAGTAGAATATAATTGATTAATTAGTATATGCCTCATCACCATAGTAAATAATTTTTTACCACGGCTAGTCCTCTCCATATTCCTGACTCTTAACTGCGTATTATAATGGCAGTAGACTAACTTTTCCAATCGACGCAAAGTTAGCCTATTCCTTGTCTTCATGTGGATAAGAAAAAATGTACTTCAATTCCGCTCACAGTTGGATGAGGAACATGTTTGGGAATAAAATTCGCATGACAATCCGCCTTAGTATTGGTCCATCATGTCCATAGTGCATCCACCAATCTGCCGGTTTATCATGTTGAATTTGAGATTGCACTAACCTCGTCCCAAACGACCCATGTTTCTTCCGGAACATATCAATCTACAAAGACGGAATACGATAACCGACATATCAATCTACAAATAGAGCATATTGATCTGCAAGTTAGAAAATAGAAATAATATTATGACTACTCACATCTCTTATGGCTTGACGTTGGTCCCCTAACTCAGGCTCCATTCATTGGATGACATTGAACAAACCATTATACACTTCATTGAACTCACTCAATTCAAAGCATTGCGTATATTGGAAGGCGGGGTTCAGGTAATTTTCCATACATAAAATATGAGCAACGTAATTAGTATATAAAAACAATGAGCACTATGGAAAATAAAAAATAAATACAAATGATTAAATAAGCAGTTAAGCATGAATTACCTGTTGCATGCAAGTATTGGTGGAATTGTTTATCCCACCTCTTGTTGATAATCGACCGATACCGCTTATATTTTACGGAGCATTTTGTTTTGATGACCAATTTCGCCTTGTCCATTGACTCATAAACATACCCCATCGTTGGCCTGTCATCACCATCTACCAACCTCAACACCTGTACTAGCGGGGTAGTGACGTCCACCAAGTGCTCAACATCTATCCAAAATGGGGTGCTGTAGATCAAGTCAGCCACTTGAGTGCAAGCAAGTCTCTTTGACCCGAGCAGTTCTAATTCATATTTTGCCCATTCTTGGAACGACACCATGGTTTTCAGCTCACGCCTATATCTTGCTAAGCTCTGTAGGGCTAGAAGTTGTGTGACAAACCGTGTAATCCTAAGTCGGAGGAGTTCATTCTTAGTAAACCCCCTCATCAAATTCGCCAACTTGTCACTATTGTACAAAAAGGAGGTAATCATTTTTCTCTTTTGAATAATTGCTTATGCCTTGTTCCTCTTTCCCAAGTACTCAAGAATGAGGTCCACGCAATAAGCGACACACAGAGTCTAGTACAAGTGACGTCTCTTCAACATTAACTGCCTTCCAGACGCTTTATAGTTGATGACATTGTCTATTACCACTTGCATAACTCGCTTATCTCCAACCTCTTCAACTACCTTTTCCATTAATTGAAAGAGGTAATCAACCGTCTTTGCGCGTTTAGAAGCATCCACTAATTTCAAGAATATCGTGCCAGCATCGCTTTATATAAAAAAATTGATCAAACTTTCTTGTAGGACCGGTCCACCCATCGCACATAATTGTGCAACCTCTCTCATCCCACACTTCCTCAAAGCTTTTTACGTAAGCTCCAATCTCTGCATACTCCTCATCCAGGAAAGGCCTAGATACCTCGTATGCAAAAGGCTTTTTAACTCTTGGCACAACTTCTGCACTGGTATCAATCATACTTTTGAAGTATGGAGACTCCACAACCTGACTTGAAATGTGGTTGAATGCCATGAACTTTATAATTGCCTTTCCAAGCTTCTTCCCCCATGTTTTCAATAAGGTTGTGCTCAATTTTGTTTGTTTTGAACGTACTATTCAATACATGAACACATCCATAGGACGTGTTCTACAACCTGTACTATGTCCCCTGGTCTCCCTCATGGTTGCTGGCCTACGCAACCCCGCAATCCCCTCATAATATTTAACATCATGTGGCTTTTGACTAGACCCACCACCACCAGTACACATGGATGGGCCCCTTAAGTTAGACCTAAACCGATAATCTGCCTCTTCCTGATCTCGTTGGAATCTTGCTTCTCTAGCACTCTCTCTCATCACTCTCGCTATCACCGCATTGACATCCTCATCATCATCTCCTAATCCCTGAGGTCCAGGTGCAGGATACTCTGGATCTTCCTCTCCTTATTCTCTCATACATGTCCCTATCTCTGTCAGCATCTGCTTTCTCTTTTCCCTTAGCTGCTTGCATTGTGGCTTTCGTAGCTAACATCACCTCTTTTGGAACATTCTTACATCCTGTAATCTCTCCCTTGATGTGAGCCAAATGCTCATTCAATCGTGTTATGCCCCCTCCCTGCATTTTCTTCCCACATAGCTTACATTCAATTCAGAGCTTATGACCATCTATAGCTTTGCCATATTGTTAGGCCGGATCTTGCCCGCGTACCATATTTATTTATTTCACTTATAATTAGAGACCATTGGATGTTAATTAGAAGCAACTAAACATTGATGATATGTCATTAATTACATGTGACATCATTGATGATATGTCACATGTTGATTAATGCAACATATCATCAAAGATATGTCACATGTTACTAATTACATGTGACATATCATCAATGATATGTAGCATAAAACATATGATAAATTGATAATTCATAGTAATTAATAGATATTTTTTTTTTGAAATAGTAATCAATATATATATTTAAAAATAATAGTTAATATATGATTATATATAAAATATTTATTCAAATAATAATTAAATAAAATAAATAATCTAGGTTAATAATAAAGAACCAAAAAATATATAATGAACCTAGGTTTGTAGATTTAGGGTAGAAAATAGAAACCCTAAAAAAAATTCATTTTTAGTTCAAATTTGAGACATTTAGCCCCTCATATTTGGGGGTTTTAGCACAAAACCCACAAATTTGGAGCTAAAAATTATAGATCTACCATATTTATGGGTAGATCTAGTAAAAAGCACCTAAAAATATAAGAAAATGGGGAAAAAGCACACAAAAATATGAATCACATACCTTTTGTACGGTCTCCGGCGAGTCGGCGACGATCCTTATCGATTCCAGGTGGTGGAAGATGAAGAGGAGGCCTCTGCGGTGCTTAGAAGGGCAGAGGAGAAGAGAAGAGAAGAGAAAATAAGAGGAAAGAGAGAAAAAGAAGAAAATAAAGAAAATAAAAGGTTTCCCGCGCTACCAAGTAGTTGGGCCCAACAAAAAAAAAACAAACTATCGCCCGATAATTTGAAATTATCGGGAGATAATTTCAGTGTATCGTCTTATCTGGAGATACAGGCAATAATTTGCCTGTATCACTCGATAATTTGGTGTTCTTTTGGGGTGCCTAAGAAATACCCTTATTATTGTATCGGACACCCTTGAAACCGATACGTACTGGACGATACGTATCGGTTTCATCAGAGATTTTGATCCACGGTCGGATGCATAGATTTATCATGGTATTAGAGTAGGCCTTTCTCAACTCCATGTCACCCAGTTCCATTGTCCACGTGATTTGGCTCAGTCTCGCCAACACGTGCGGGGGCGTGTTGACGTTTAGTCCTACATCGGGTCTCCCCCGTTATAATATTCTGGGCCCCTCCACTCATCGCCAATTGGTTTTGAAATGGATGCACAGATTTATCATGGTATCAGAGCAGGCCCTTCTCACTCCACCTCACCCAATTCAATTGTCCACGTGATTTGGCTCAGTCCCGCCAACACGTGCGGGGGCGGGTTCAAGTTTACTCCCACATCAGGTAAATTATAGCCTCGTCTCTCCCCTTATAATATCCTGGGCCCCTCCTCTCAATGCCAATTGGTTTTGAGATGGATTCACAGATTTGTCACAAATGAATCATCTTTTGATAATGTTTTTTGTAAAGTTTAGTAACTTATAAAATAAAAAGTTTGGTCCTTGAAAATGATTTGTATGATATAATATCTTTTAGTTAGGTTCATGACATACATTATGTATCCTTTCATTACATATCTCAATTGGCTCTTTAAGATTTTCGCTAATTGTTTCTTTCTATAAATGTTCTATTTTTTTTTCTTTTACTTAAGGCCGTGAGCTGTTTTGATATCTTTAGAAATTGGCATGCCAAACATCTATGACATCTTGACACTTGGCACCCAGTCCACGTGGCTAGGTATCACTGGAAAATATAAGTGGATATTCACTTTGTCAGAGAAAAGATTCTAGATGGGCTCATCTCTACCCTCACATTCATATTCCCCAATCTAGCGCCGCTGCTATCTTAGACAACTATTGAAGTGAAGATCGAAGGCGAACAAACACCTAAATGAGTTTTGAGCTACAGACGATCACCTCCCAATCTAGCACTGCTACCGACGATTGCTTCTTTACTAAGGCACTTGGACCATCACCTCTTCAGGAATTGGTTCTCAAGCTGAGCATGACTGATGTGTATGCCCCAGCTTGAGTGGGAGTGTTCAGGTCATAGTATTGTTGTGTCACTAATAGTTTGTATATAGGTTTTGTAGCAAGTAGTAGGTGTCCTGTGATTGCGCTTCTTACAGGATCATGTTTTTTGTATATGGATATACCATTATATAATAGAAAAAGGCTGTGATGATGTTGATGCAATAGCAAACGGCTAAGTCAATTTTACTCGAAAATCTCTACTTCCCTCCTTTTCTCTTGCTCTACAAACCCTAACAGCTGAAGCCTTACCTCTCACTAAACACTAAACCTAATCTCATACCTAAAATCACTTGTCCCGTAACAATCATTTGAGAGAACACAATGGTTCAGATGCTTTTTCTATAAATAGGGTCCAAATCTTGATTGGTAAACACAATTAGAAATTATTACAAACTCTCTCTCTCTCTCTCTCTCTCTCTCTCTCTCTCTCTCTCATGCTCTTATCTTTCTTTTTTATATCAACAAAGAGAGTGTGTATCAGAGAATCGACATGGAAGGTTCTTTTCTAGAAATACAATCTAGAAGAGAATGTACGGCTTTTGCATAACCGGTTAATGTTGTATCCTGAAGGCAGATGGCCAATAACCTTTTGTATCTTCGTCTATTCAATAGAGTAGGGGCCTCTACTCTCTATAAGACAGCATAGTGAACTACATGCCTCAGAGCCATTTTCAATCATATTTTAATCTTCAGTGGACACAATCTGTGACCCACCAATAAAGACGTTTCAGAGTATCTCAATTTCTGTCGTATTCGGAATTCTTTGATAGTTTCCTCTGATTTGCCGTGGATGTGTAACATTTACATCCCCCACATCTCAATTGGCTCTCTAAGATTGCCCTTCAATTTTTTTTCTATATGCATTCTTTTTTTTTCTTCTTTTTTTCTCCCCTTAAGGCTGTTCTGCCATCTCTGAAATACAGGAGCAATAAAAGATTATTTGATTGGGGAATGTGAACTTGCTCAGTATTTTCTATCTATCCTCAACTCAAGTGAAGAGTACAAGCATTGGGAGAACTTGATCACAAAAGAGGATAGCATGCTATCCGTGGACCACAAGGAGAAACTTTTGCTCAGCTTCGGCTCAGACAAGATAAGAAAACAATATGCCACAGATCACACACAGGTATCTAAGGGCTTCACTATCTGTTATTTTCCTGATATGTACTTTATCGTACTTTTGTTAGAAATGTGGGTTGTTGTTCTCTATTTACATTTGTTTTTCTATTCGTATGTAGGATTTCATCGTAAGGGATGTTCGTCGATCCCTTTTCAAAAAAATATCATCTTTTGAGGGAAATATCCAAGATGAGAACGAAATGATTGGGCTGATTGAAGATCAGTTTGTGGCCTTGCATGAGGCTTTGAGAGTGCCAATGGGATCAGGTGAGGATGGGCGTAAGAGAGTTGCTTCAAAATTACTCAACCTCTATCGGACTGGTAGGCTGGGCCATTATACACTAGACCTTGTTCCAAGAAATCATCAAAAACGCATCACTCAATAATAACTGTTATTATAATTTGTAGTAAGTTAAAGGTGTTTTACAGTTATGTATGTAAATGTTTATGGTGACATCTTACAGTATATATATATATATATATATATTTACACTGCTGGGGTATTCGAATTTGATGCTTTCCATCGTTCATCCCACATAGATCAGGTTAATTGGGTTGTGTCCTCTGTTTTTGGGGTGGGTATCTGCTTCTAAGTGACACAGTACTATTCGATTACTGCTTACATGAAAATCTTGGCACCTCCTTTGAATAATATATAGGTGCAGATGGGTTTGAACCGGCTTCTATTTCATTCTCGACATGTAGACCGTACTAACTTGGCTAGCAAAACTCTCTCTCATGGTTTTTTGGATAAACTGAACTGAACTAGTTTTGTGATTGGTTCCCATTGAGCCATAGCCGTTTGATCGTGGAGTTAATAAGAAGAGTCATGCCTGTAAAATACTAGATCTTTTCCCCATACAAATTTTATAGTCATCAAGTTATTTGGGTAGGATCAATGTCATCATCCACACTTCTATTGATTTTTCTTGGAATGTTCCAATGGTTCTACAGAATTTCCCAATCCAACGTTGCACTGCATTAGAGGAAGAACCTGTTGTGAAACAGTTGGATTGCCATCCGATGGTGGTATAATCATGAGTACTATTGGCATCTTTGATGTTTCAGTTGTCATATTAACAGACAATAAAACTAAGTACTTATTTTGAACTTCTAAAAAATTACATGGCTGTTGATAAATCCAAGGCAACTCTTTAATGCATCCTCTGTTTTGTTTTTCAATATTACTGAGGATGAAAATAGCCCCACACTTAGCAAGACATGACTCTTCACACTTAGATTAAATTAATACAAAATGCACAGGGAGGGAGGGTTGATTTACATCAACAAACATGAAATTCAATGAAAGGAGGACTTTGACAGATAGTCCAAAGAAATATCTGTCCAGCCTCAAAATTTATTGAAGTCAATTTTCTATGGCAGCTAAATCACCTAAACATAAAATAAAAGCCATAAGAACGGCATCTCGAGTTTTTCTTCTTCATGGAAATCAGTTCTCAATAAATTAAAAAAAGACAAGAATTGAAATAAGGAAGACTAGTGTTTTGCAAAAAAAGGTTTGAAATTCTGTGAGTTATATACACATTTAAAAGATAAACCCACTAATCATAAAAAATGTGGTAGAAATACAGTGCAATCATCAATAAAACATTGTCACTAATTTACTAATTAAGAGCCGATTGTAATTGGACTGCATTTATATTAGGGTGTGATCAACCAAGAATAGGGGGCGATGCTTAACAACCAACCAAGCTCGAATAGTGAGTAAATGGTTTCCATTGACACATCATTCCTCCCTAATTATTAATTGATGAAATAATAGTAAAGCATTCCAACAATTTCATATCACTACGGAAGAAAAATCTAAAACACCAAATCAATCCATTATCTCAGCACCCAAATGGTTCTGGAAATCTCTACGTAATGCATCGCCGGGATCCACTACAATTCCGATGTCGGAGTTTTCTCGGAATTCTCTAAAGCTTGCTATCCTCCCCAGTTCTTCCACTTCTTCGATAACAACTTCTAGCCTAGCCGATGTTTCAACTAGGAGTGAAGCAAAGGCAGCAAAAGGAAGAGCTTCAGAGAATTCAAGGCTAGTGATTGCAATTTTACTCAATGTTGGTCTCAGTAATTTGCGTTCGTTTTCTTTAGTTTGGTCAGAAGCCCTTTTGCTTCGCCACTCTAGCAATGCTGATGTGTCGGTCTTGACGGAGGATAGGGAAGTTTCGGCATCTTTACTTGGTTTCCGGCGGGCAGCAGCGGCAGCAGCAGCAAGAATGTTGGTGGCTTGGTTCTGATTTGAGCTCAGGAAGAGCCGAGGTTGGGATTTAATGGCGGAATTGAGGTCTTGTAAGGCTTCATGGAGATGATCGGAGAGTAGATCCGGAGAGCAATGGCGGCGGTTTCTTATACTATTGGCTAGTTCGAGGAGGACCTTTGCCACCTCTCTTGAAACTCTAATGCATGGATCTTTGAAGAGAGCTCGGACGGATGGTGGAGTCTGAAAGAAGTAAATCAAATAAACTACGGAGTTGGTCGTTGTTGATGACATGGTATCAAAACTCGGCTGATACCATTATGTATCAGTGACACATATCGGTTTCGTTGAGAACCAATAGCGATACCACCCTAACACAGGTATCAGGATGGTATCAGTATAGTATTAGTATCAGATTGATACAATTTTTTTTCTATTTTTTTATTTACTTTCTTTTTAAAAAAATAAAATCAACTGATATGGTATCGGCGATACTGTATCTGTATCGGTTCAAGATGGACCGATACCTGACACAAATACTAATATTGATACCTTGGTTGATGATACAAACTTAACAGAAAATTGGAGACTTTAGAGTAACCTGAATTTCAGACTCCAAACAGCCATGTAGAGCCACAGCCGTGTATCCGAAATGGCGAAGAACGCCTCCCAGCTTAACATATTGTTGCCACGGATATCTGTAACAGTGTCTCGAGTGCCTCGGCTCCCAGCTTGCAAATAATGCCTAATCAACAAAAAATCGAAAATAGAAAGGAAATGAGATCAGAATTCAACTAGATATAAAGAAAATCCACACTACCAGTAAAGAAAATTACCAGTGTTTCGTCGCTAGATTTCGAGTCTAAAACCGCTCTATAACCCTTGGATATGGGATCTTTAGACGATTCGCCTCCACTGACTATAACCTCGGGATCTTGGAAATACTCGTTCACGCAAGCTGCAATACTTAAAACATCTAAAAGTTGGTAGTAGCATTTCCGATGGTGATGACCGCACAGCTATTTAGAGTACTAGAATTCGTAGAATGTTACATTGTGTATTTGCATATATATATATATGGTGGCTTTATTAGTGTAATAGAATTTGCATACCTTCGATGGATCTGGCTAACCCTTCTAGCTTGTACACAGTACTATTATGGAGATCTTCACCCGACCAATTCGGAAAAATGAAGAGGCTCATGAGAAGGCAGAGACCGCAGCCTATGGCGATGGTGTAGAGGCGCTCCTGTGCAATGTGGAGCACGTTGTGGATACGGTAACTAGACACTGTGATTAGATTAAAGGTTAGAAGGAAAATTACAAGACCATAGTCATAGTTCTTCTTTATATAAGGGAAGAACCTCATGTATGTTGCTGCACTGCCTGAAAAAAAAAGAAAATATCATAAGGTTTTTTCCAAGCTTTAAAAATAATAATACTTAAAAAAAAAGGGATAGATCATGCGTGCAAGAAGAAAATTAAGGGGGGCATATTCTAATAATAATTCTAAACTGTATATAAAAGAGAATAATGAAGGTGTGATGAATATGAAAATACAAGCATCTTGTTGCGTCTCCCTTTGATCTCTATTAAGTTCATTATTTCTTGCAGTTAATTGGTCGAAGAAGAAAAAAAAAGTGACTAGATTCATGAATCTGATACCATCCATTTCAGGACTGAAGAGCACAATTAAGAAATTTATGATCAGTTTGCTATCTATAGTTTTCAATTCATTATGTTTCTAGTGAAATTAAAAGACAACTTGTCTAGTTAGCTAATGAGTTGAGTTTAATTTAGCAAAGTTTGGCAACTATGAACTGTTCAGCTAATGAGAAAGTATAAATTTATGCCTGCATTAACTTCTCCTTGAAAAAATTTAAATTTATTGACCGAAAACCATCCTATCCCGAAACGAGACAGCATTAGATTACAGAATACTCCTCAGCAGTGTTTTTGAGCCAAGTACCTATTATGAACACCGATGCTCCAATGAAGACTGCACGGTAGATTCTCCCTGATTTCTGTGCAATATATTCGATGAAAAAAGCCAGGGAGCCCGCGCACAATGTCCCGAATCCTCGATTTAGTCCCTTGCATAGAGTTGCACCTAGCATGTTCCATAAAAATAATTTAAAACATATCAAAGCACCTATCTCTTAAAAGAAATTTTTTTTGGGTGTCTTAGAGTTTAATCAATATGCCATAATCCAGGAATCATATCAATTGGATTTGCCTCAGGATCTGGGTGATTGCAGTTTAATCACAGGCAAAGTTCCCGAAAGAAAAGTCCATTGAGCAGATGGTTAGGATCTTATATTCTGGGCGAATTTTGGGCTGTAGCCATACGTTGCGAAATTGGTGAGATGTACATTAATTGGCAAAAGCTAAGACATTGGATTCAAACAGAACCAACTCAAAGAAACTCTCACCTGCAGTGAACTCAAGCACTACAACAACAGTCATTACAGCCCAAATTGCATTCTGACCAACTCCTTCAAACAGAGGCTCCATTAGATACAACAAGGAAACCAGTGTCAAAGACAATCCTACTTTTAGCGAGTGAACGATTCTACGTGGGTCGTCTCTACCGACTTTCCATACTCGTCCCCAGTATGAACCCATTAACCTCCTGATCCTCCGTACGAAATTTTCACTATGATCGTTTGTTGGCACATCCTTTCCATCGCCGGAGATGTGGTCCGCTGCCATGGTCATGCCCCTGAGCAAACTAGATGAGAGTTCCTTGATAGAACAAATAACTACATGGGTATTGAAAACTCTAGCATTAAGCAACACATGATGGGGGATTCTTAAAAATAAGGCTTTAGTTATTCAGTTAAAGCAATGAAAGTAAGAGGAGGGAGGTGGTGGCTCTCTTAAATAAGATGGGATTCTGTTGGAGGCAGGTGGGGGAGTTGAACTATTGTGCATCCTTTTGTCCTGTGATCACTTTAATTCAAGTGAGAGACCACCAGAGCCTCATTCACATGCCCTCCATCTTAAAGTGGCTAGTGGTGAAAGTCAATGAGAGGCACCCAAGTTACTTGAAATAAAAAAGAATTTGATTATAGAAAATAATGCTTCCTCCTAAAATAGATTAGAGATATTTTTAATATCCCATTTAGAGTTCAGAAATTGAGATTTATAATTACATATAGTTATATACATAAAGAAGTTTTTTCTTAAAGGCCGGATGTGCATTCGAGTGCAGGCAAAACGGTGTGCTCAGGCCAGTTGGGTGCTATGTGCACATACATAAGGTCGATTATTGATCATCCAAAAAAAAAATTATAAAATTATTTTTAGACTGTTAATTTTGTAGTCAAAGGTGGAAATTTCAATAGCAAAATTTTTGGGTGAAAAACATGACTCTTTGATTCATGAAATGAATGGCAAAAGATTTTCAAAAAAAAGAATTTTTTTTTCTAAACTCGTGGAGGGACTAGTCAACCCTTAAAGGATGTAGTTCAACTCATGGTCAAATAGCACGGGATATAACATTTGTGTGCAACATTTGAGGTGCACATGTATAGGCAAAGGGAAAAATGCGCCCGAACGCAAATAAAACTTTAGAACATATGGTGCCAGTAGATGGCAATAAAGTAGGATCAATATTAGATTGAGTTTACATGTAATCATCATTCAGTTTGTAAACTTACAATCTATGTGAAATCATACCAGTTGGAATCCATGTCGGTGATAACTTCCAATACGGTAACTAATGAACGGTCATGTATCGATAACATGATATATTGACTACATTGATTCTGTGTTGAAATTCTCATTAGACTAGACTAATTATAAAGACTTTGATTGAGATTGATTGTACCTTACCATTCAAAGAAAGTTAACTAACATTTGGTAATCGGAGTTTATTGACATAGTTTGGCCAAGTGGGAGACTGTTAGAAGTTTCTATTTTGGTGGCCATCACTATGGTCAAACTTTTGACCGTTGAATGGTGTAAGATCAGTCTTGAGATGTACAGTTGCTATTCTTTGAATTTGAAGAGAATAGGCAACTAATTGGTGAGTCTTTTACTTAAGGTATGATTGTGATTTCTAATCACAATATAATTAGTATTTTCAGTTCTTAATGGGATAAGATTCTTTGGCTATAAATATAAGGGGTGCCTGGTCCCAACGATTGCTCGACACAATTCAATCATCCCTATTGGCGAAAGCATCCCCATTGTGCTAGGAGATTTTGAAGGCGAGAAGATTGTTGAAGATCGGCAACCGACCATTAATGGCTCACACTCAAAGTGCGCATATTTATTTTATAGATTATAGGTTTATTGGTTTTAATTGATCATGTACCTAGACGTAAAGATATCTCTACGCCATATAGGTGCGACACGTAGCGCCTCTTTTATGAAGTGATGGGTGACACAAGACACACTTTACTAACTAGAGTTAAACTTTTAAAATATTTTTAAAATTATATTCCTTTTTAGCCATTATTCTTTACTTTTTTAGAAGTCTTTTTAAAGTCTCTCTCCTTTCCCTCTCTTATCTATTTTTCTAAGAAAGTGTCAGATTTACTTTTTCAGGTATATTTTATTTAAAAAATATGAGCGTCTGGTAGCGAAGCGCTAGCACCTCTGCAAAGAAGCGTTTTGTTTTAGGGGCATTGGTATATATATATATATATATATATATATATATATATATATATATATATTATTATTTTATTGGAAGCACTAGCACCCCTAAATGAAATGTCAACGCTTCGTTTAGGGGCGTCGATGCTTCGATTTAAAAAATAATAATTTATTTTTTATTTTTATTTGTATTTTTTATGGAAGCGTCAGTGCCCCTAAACGAAACGCCGGTGCTTCATTTAGTGGCGCTAACACTTTGATTTAAAAAATATAGTATTTTTTTAATTTTTTATGGGCATAACACCCTAAATGAAGTGTGTTTAGCTTTTAATGGCTTGGTCGTCATTTTTTTTTTTTTTGAGCTGACGCTCTAAAAGCAGTTTTAGGGTGTTGGTGCTTCACTCCCAAGGTGTTAGCATTTCGCTATCGGGCACCACATTTTTTTATTAAAATATTATTGTGCAAAAACTTCTTACAAGGTGTTTGCACGTCTAATCACGTTGATGACTTTCACGTGTGAAGAAAACAATCAATAAACTAAATAACCAATATCACAAGAAGGTAAAAAGAGAAAAAGATCATACCACAAACAAGAACAAAATTTACGTGATTCGGCCTAAGCCTACATTCACGGGGCAATCAAATAAAGTGTTTCCACTATCAAGAAGAAGATACGCAAAGGCTACAAACAATGGAGACCGTATTCTCTAATCTTACCTAAAACAAGAGAATCACAAATACACATGCCCAAAAGACCAAGTCTCAAATGCAAAACAAAACCCCAAGTTCTCTCTCTAACTCTCAGGCACAAGGGAGATCCCAATTCCAAAAGACTAGCCACGTCCAAAAAAGGATATCTCACCCTTTTATCTTATCTAGTTTCCTATTTAGACTAAGACTCTTCTTTTATAGCAAGTTTTTCTCTCACACTATTCCAAAGCTCTTTCACTTTCCAATTTTGTTTTGACTCTTATTCCTTATCTTTTAGATCCTATTATTATTCAAACCCAAAATAAGAAGGGTTAAACTAGGACAGTTTGGGTCAACCTGTTTAACGCCAAACCGAGCCAAAACCCAACAATACCACCTCGAAAGTGCCCAAATTGCCAATACCAATACACCTGAAAGTTCAAATGTACCCGTAGGCACCACCTTGAAAGTGTCGAAATTGCAAATACCAATGCACCCGAAAGTGTCAAATGTGCCCGTAGGCACCACCGCACCCGAAAGTGCTCAAATATGCCTCATATGAGTTAAATCCAAATCATGTTGGAACTTAACCCCAATGACCTTTCTAGTCAACAAGTATTTTGTGTTCGAAACCGTAACCCTTTGCACAGATTTACTGGACGAACAAACTCCTGACATCTTCACTCCAATCGTAAAGAACCACCAACAAGAGAAAACTTTCTCGCGGAAGCAAAACGATACCTAAATCGAAACCTAGGCTCTGATACCAATTGTTGTGCAAAAACCCCTTCTAAGGCGTTTGCACGTCTAATTACGTTGATGACTTTCATGTGCGAAGAAGACAATCAATAAACCACGCAACCAATATCATAAGAAGGTAAAAAGAGAAAAAGATCATACCACAAATAAAAATAAAATTTACGTGATTCGACCTAAGCCTATATCCACGGGACAGTCAAACAAAGTGTTTCCACTATCAAGAAGAAGATGCGCAAAAGCTACAAACAATGGAGACCGTATTTTCTAATCTTACCTAAAATAAGAGAACCACAAATACTCATGCCTAAAAGACCAAGTCTCACATGCAAAATAAAACCCCAAGTTTCCTCTCTCTAACTCTCACGCACAACGGAGATCCCAATTCCAAAAGACTAGCCACGTCTGAAAAAGAATCTCTCACCCTTTTATCTTATCTAATTTCGTATTTAGAATAGAACTCTTTTTTTATAGTAAGTTTTTCTCTCACACTAAATAACATATTTTTATCCAAACCCAAAATAAGAAGGGTCAAACTAAAATAGTTTGCGTCAATTTGTTTAAAGCCAAATCGAGCTAAAACTCAATAAATATGCATAAAAAAGTAATTTTGACGATTTCTTGAAAAAATAGAAAAAAGAAAGAGACTTTAAAAAAGTCAAAAATGACGGTTGAAAAAGTATTTAATTTTTAAAAGTGTAACCTTAGTTAGTATAGTAGGTCTCATGCTACCCATCACTTCACAAAAAGACGCTACGTGTTGCGCTCATATTAATTAACATTAAGATATTTCTATGCCCGGGCGCGTAGCCCTGAACATTGTATATATATCATTTAGAGTTTAGAAATTGAGGGGATTAGATCTTTGGTCCGGTGATGATCCCCTCAAGAGGTCAGGGGTTCAAATCCTATGCTTACCTATGTATAAAAGAGTTTAGAAATTGGGAACTTAGATCTCACATAACAAAGCAATATGTACATTAAGTGTAGGAGCTGGCGGAAGGTAGCTGACTCAATCCCAAGCAAGATTGGGAACATGCAACTTATTGGACACGTGGCACTATTTTCATAAAGTTTGCAATGTGATGCCAAGGCCACAATCTAAAGTTCTATGGTGTCAAAGATTTTATTGAAAAAATACAATTTTATCATGTAATTCAAAGTTGTGAATTGCCCTCAAAACATGGGGCTAAAATTGATTTATGAAACAGAATCAGATTCTGTCTTCAGCGTCTCTTTCTATTAGGAAGTCTTCAGCATGGGTCAAAATTTCGTCTGATACCAATATGTATCAGACGATATGTATCAGTATCAGACTTGGACGATACGGTACATTCAATGTACCGTATTGTCATTTTATATGTATAAGCCCAGACAATACATTCAATGTATCGTTCGATATTTTACTATTCCGATACGTATCGTCCGATACATATCGGTTTTGAGCTCGGACGATACGTACCGCATACCCGAAATTTTGATCTCTAGTCTTCAGTCTTAGCTGTGGTGGTGAAGAGTGCAAGAAGAATATGTGAGTGGTGGTAAATGGGGATGTAGTGGTGGTGAAGAAGAAGAAGGTGGGTGTGTGTAGTGGTGGTGAAAAAATAAAAGTAAAAAGGTACAAAATGTGTTTTTTTCAGCCACAAGAAAAAATAATAATTCAAACAGTGGGTTGCATCATGATTATGAACTTATGATGCAAGAATCTTTAGTTGCAAATACATGTATTAGAATGTATTAGCCTTTTAGAGGCTATTATTTTATGCTAACTTTTTGCACCCCTGAAAGCTATACATTTCAGCTTTTGGGGATGAGAAAGCAACTTTAATAGATATTAGATATATTGAATTTTATGGTGGTGGAAAGACCAAGAATAATATTAGGACTATTTCACCCACTTAAAAAACTTATTGACTGCTTTGAAATAGATGATTGAAAACATTTTTCGTCTCAATCTTTTACACGACCGATCATGAGATTATTGACGTATCATTATATCGTTAAGTTTTTTATTTACATTGCACACATCTTAAAAAATGTGACCTTAAAATAAAGTTTAAGCATGATGAGTTCCACGTAATGTTTAGGTCACTTTTTTTGAAATGTATGCCATGTGAAATAAAAAATTGTCTGTCTGATGACACCCATAATCTCAAGATCCATCGCCTGAAAGATTGGGATGAAAATGTTCTCTTTCTTCTGATTGAAAGCAGTCAATGAATTTCAATGTGGGTGGGGCTTCCATACTTATATGAACTGGGAAGCAAGATGTTATACACTATATATATATATATATATATATATAATAGTTAACTAATGGAAAACAACTCTTCTCCCATATAAATCAAACTCGGAGTTAAAAGGTTAAAAATTTGTCTACAAAATTTAAAGGTACTTAATTATAAAACCTTGATAAGGATATATAGATACTAGTTAACTAGTAGTTAACTAATGGAGTACAACTATTCTCTACCATATGAATCAAACTCTGAGTTAAAAGGTTTAAAGTTTGTCTATAGTAAGCTGACTGATCAGCAGCTCACTATCAGCAATGAGCCCCCTTTGTATCTCCATTGAAACAAGATCTAAAGGAATATAATGATGGGTAAAGCATACTTGATGACAGAGTCACCATATATGATTAGAATTCATTTGCAATAATTGAAGAGCAAGCATGCATATACATATGATAGTTGCAAAGCAGTGTAAGGAAATACCAACTATAATGGTGAAAGTTAACTAATAGAATCTAACCCACACCTTGTAAAGACAAAGGTGAGAAATAATATAAAAGACGAGGATCAAACTCACAACCTATTCCCTCACATTAGAGTGAGCATACCAATTAAGCTAATGCCTCTTTGATTATAAGTCCGTCTTTTTATAATAACTTGATGTCAAAAGTTAAAGTAGAACTAAGACTTTCCATATTTAGAATTGTTAAAGGTGTGAAACCCGAATAGATTTTAGAGGGAGATTATTTTTATTATTTAAAGTTACAAAACTCATTTTCATTTCTTATCCAAAAAAAGAAAACTCATTATCATTTCTATTGTCTTTATTATTTATCTCTTATGAATTTTACTTTATGTTGTAAGAAGTAAATTTTATATTCATCTCAAATTTATGTGGTGTGTTTTGAGTTTTAATTTTTAGTCACGATGGAGGTACGTGACTATTATTTTTAGATTCTAACACACACGTGCATCGTATGGTAACTTGCAACTAGGGGTGGAAGTTCGGTTAACTGAAATCGAAATTTGAAATTTTAGTTTCAATGTTGGCTCACCTAAAACCGAACACAAACAAAAATGTTCTGATTTCGGTTTCGGTGAACCAAACTCCCCACCCCCCATAAACCTCTTTTCCACTAATTTTTCTTTTGTGAAAGATATATTTTTTATTTTTTTGGTTTTGGTATCGGTTTTCTTCGCTACTCAATCGGTTTTCAATTTTCGGAACCCAAAACCGAAATCGAACCGATCCAAATCCGATTTTTATTTTTTGGTTTTCGATTGGTATCACATTGCATTTTTTCGATTCGGTTTTATTAGTTTTCGAATATATATATTTTTTTACCACCCTACCTTGCAGCAACCCTACTCACGGACCTTTCTAGGGACCTTACAACTGCAATGTTTTTTTCTTTGACTTCCAAGAGCTCGTAAGGTATGATGTGAAAAGGAGATCGATGGTCATTCATCAAAAAATTAAAAAAAGTAGTTTTCACTTTCACATGTATTTTGTATTGCAAAAGGAAAGGTCCGGTCTCAATAAGCCGGGCTTGAGCCCGACCCGTAATGGATTGGCCTAGATCGGCCTGATTAGTAAGTCGGATTAGGTATGGATTAGTTCCAAAAGCCCGATTAAAAATTTGCCCATTTAAGCATGGCCCAAACCTGGCCCGTCTCCATCAAATGAGTTTGTTTATAGAGAAATAATCGGGCCAATCTGCGACCTGGCCTCACTCAGCCTGTCATTGGCCAAGTATGGGCTAAGGTAAGTAGGACTGATTCATAAATGGGATGGCCCAATCCAGCCCGGCTCAATTAATAATCAGCCCTTTTAAGGCCCGAACCCGGCCGAGCCCATTGAGACCCTAACTGATTCATGTAACGATTAGTTGGTCAATAAGGCGTAAGTGGTTCATGTGATGTATCCCGTGCTCTCCTCTAACAAACTGTTTATTGTGAGGTCCATATAATTCCACGTGGCATTTCATGACATGTTGTAGCTCAACCAGAAATATTAGGAGGCATCCATTAAAACAAAAAATAATTAATAAAATAAAATATTTTTTTAAAAAAACCACTAGAAAAATAAGGAGGCAAAATGCTTTACAGTTCATAAAATTGAGGACCATTTCAATGGTAAAAGACCAATTTATGCATTTAAAACTTCGGATTATTTATGACTCTTGGATTAATTCAGAGACAATTTGTTTGGAGACCAATACATGCATATGACTTTTTCCAATGACTAAAATAATGGACATGATTTTCAATCACAAAAATGTTTCAACTCGAGCGCTGTATAAGTCATATAAACGTGCAATAAAATAATATTTTTGCCTTAAGCTTTTTTAACCACACGCCAGATTTTAAAATCAGTTGAACCCCATATCTAGACAGTGTTATATGGTAGGCAGTTTTTTATAGATAATTTTGCGGGCAGCAAGTATGGCGTGACGGAAATTGTTGCACGCAGAGTGAGACCCAAGCAACGCAGCTGACTGCAAAATTGTCTATAAAAAATTGCGTACCGTTAATAATTTTTCATGAAATTCAACCACCTGATCATTGCCCAATAACCCACATGATACATACCGTAGGAGCGTGCCACCTCGATCACACTTTTTTCAACCTATGGTTTTTTATAAGTGGTTATTCTCCAAGCTCGAACCTGCATTTTCACGCTTCACAGCTCAAGCCTTTTACCCTCTGCCCAGCAACAGTCTCCAGAATAAAATGCAGCCCAGAGAATTTATAAACACGAGAGGGCTAATAGACAGCCAACTTGTGCTAACATATAGAGGATCCAAATTGAGTTGTGACTTGCTCACATTTAAGTTCACCTAAGAGCCTTAGCTCAGTTGGTATGTCCTCACCACTCCCATTGGTGCAGCTCCGCAACTGTCAGTTGGTCCTCATCACTCCTGTTAGTGCAGCTCCACAACTGTCACATCTATATGTGTGCACCCCTCTCCGACTGTCGAGGCTGTATAGCCGACTGGCCATATAAAAAAAAGAGTTCAATAGGTAAAATTAAGTTGGGCTTCCCTTCTGAAAGGTGCTTATGCAGTGAGTGGCAGAATGGATTTTGATAGAACACCAGCAGCCAGCCCAAGTTAAATGGGGTTTGGCTGATTTGGCAATATTAAAATGTCCAATAATGAATCTGCATATTGATAGATGTCTGCAGAACAACTTCACGTAACATATCTATCAATAAAATCAACCAGATCAAACAAGGATTTTAGGCTGCATTTGGCATTGCTCCCCAGCGCTCTCTAGCACGGTGCTCGCTTGGAGCGTGTTTGTTAAACGTGCAAGGAGCTGACGGGCACCTATTGATGGTCCATGGCTACAGATTTGCCCATCGGTTGAAAACCACTCTGGCGGGGAGCAAAGGAGGCACAGGCCCGCCCAACCACTCTGGCGGGGAGCAGACGAGGCATAGGCCCGCCCAACCACTCTGGCGGGGAGCAGACTTGGCACAGGCCCACCCATCTAGATTCCCAACACAGTCATTCAAGATAACACAAAAGGAGAGTTTTCCAGATTATTTCAAACAGTGACTAGCCCAAGAAACTTAGTCCAATCTTAGAATTCTGGAGAGAAGGCTGAAGCGTGGTAGTAGACTTTCCCAAGGTTTGGTCGCTTTTTTTATCGGTGTAAACTATAATACATAGGAGAAGAGGCAGACCAGTGAAGACCTGGAGGGAAGCTATACGAAGGGATTTAAAGGATTGCAAAGTCACAGAGAGCTTAACGCTAATCAGAAACGATTGCAGAAATAGGAATTGCAAAGCCGGCCCCAAATAGGTGGCATAAGGCTATGATGATAATGGTGTGAACTGTAATACTATTTAATGAAAAGAATTACACTGGATCAAAGAGCAAGTGAGATGCTCCATCTTGAAACTGTTGAGTAAAATTTAGGGTACACAACTCTAATCTTACTAATATTGAACCCAAACAAATAAATAAATTACTTGTATTATACCCACAATAAAAGACACTACAACACTTTCCAAAGATCATTCACAATTTGAAGAGAAATATAGACACTCAAAAGAAAGCTCACAACTCCCACTCAATTTTTTGGAGGATGAAAGAGCACTGGTATTCCAAACTCGAGAGTGCTTACAAGTTGTGAGGTATGTGAAGTACGTAACAAATAAGGCCCTCTTGCCTATTTATAGAATTCCTAGCATACAATGAATGGTAGTAAATCTATACACATGTCATACATCCAACGGTTGTGAACCCTTCTAGAATTCTCTCTAGAAGTTTCCACACTAGTCTATGGTTCCACACACTTCCAACACTTTCTCTGCTTTTCCAAGTCCACTTCATAATATTCTAAACTCTTCCTTCCACATTTGTTGAGAAGCTTCTCCTAAAAAATTTTATTTCTACATCATTCTACAATTTTCTCTAAAATATCTTCCTTCTACATTTGTGGAGAAGCTTCCATTGTCTTGGGCTTAGATAAATGGATTGGGCTTCTATTTTTCTTGAGCTAAAATAAAATAAATAGATTGGGCTTTGTAATGGGCTGGGGTTGATTATCAACACTCCCCCTCAACACCAGCCCTTACTATTGGCCCTGTGTCGAGTTGACAACGAAACATTTTGAACTTGCCGGTGCTCAAGCCTTTTGTGAACAAGTCCGCAACTTGATCATCCGTCTTGATTTGCCTCATCTCAATTTCTTCTTGCAAATCCTTTTCTCTGATAAAATGATAGTGCACTTCAACATGCTTAGTTCTTGCATGAAGGACTGGATTCTCCGCCAAACGAATTGCTGATTGATTGTCACAGTACAACGAAACTGCATAATCTACTGGTTGATGTAGATTATTCATTAGCTGTATCAACCATATACTCTCTTGAGTTGCCATTGCCGCTGCTCGATACTCAGCTTCAGTGGTTGACAATGATACCGTAGGTTGTCTCTTGCTGCACCAAGAAATTGTTCCGGAACCAAGCTTAAAAACATAACCAGTTGTTAATCTCCTGGTGTCATGATCTCCTGCATAATCAGCATCACAATAACCAACTAACTTGCAGTCTCCACCTTTCTTGTACACAAGACCATAGTCAATTGTACTCTTCACATATCTTAGTATTCGTCGAACTACTTCCAAGTGAGGCTTCTTTGGATTTTGCATGTATCGACTCATCACACTAACTACATAAGAAATGTCAGGTCGAGTCAAGGTTAAGTAAATAAGACAGCCTACCAATTGTCGATACATTGTTGCATCTTCCAAATCTTTTCCCTTCATGTGCACACATTTTGGCATTTGGTTCCATTGGCGTCGAAATCGGCTTGCATTCGAGCATTCTGAACCTCTTCAACAAATTTTTGGAATATTTTTGTTGACATTCCTTCTTGTGTGCAATCAACCTCTAAACCAAGGAAGTGCTTGAGCTATCCAAGTTCCTTCATCTGAAAACGAACTAATAAATTCTCCTTCATCCGAAGAATTTCTGCCTCATCATCACCGGTTATGATTAAATCATCCACGTACACTTGCACGATAGCTAGCTTTCCTTCATTGGCTTTGACAAACAAGTTGGAATATGCAGGTGTTACTGAATAACCACTTTGTGTTAGAAATTCAGCAATCTTACCATACCATGCCCTGGGTGCTTGTTTCAATCCGTAGAGTGCTTTCCGCAACTTACACACATATTCAGGATGATCTTGGCTCTTAAAACCCATTGGTTGGATCATGTAGATCTCCTGATCCATCTCTCCATGAAGAAAGGCATTCTTCACATTCATCTGCCACAAATTCCAGTCTTTGGTGGCTGTAAGTGCAAGTAGGACTCCTACAGTTGTAAGTTTCGCCACTGGACTAAACGTTTCATCATAGTCTAGTCCGTATTGTTGAGAGAAACCACGAGCTACCAATCGTGCCTTATACCTCTCGATTGACCCATCTGGACGGCGCTTTATCTTGTAAACCCACTTGCAGGATATGGGTTTCACATCTCTTGGCTTTGGCACGAGATCCCAACTCTGATTTTGCTGAAGTGCATCAATCTCTTCTTTCATAGCTGTCGTCTTCGAACGTCTCAGGCTCTATTGCTTCTTCAACTATGGCTGCATTGGCATATTTGGGATTTGGCTTTCGTGTTCTTGTTGACCTTCGGAGTTGAGATTGTGGAGTTGATTCTTCCATTTCACTAAGCCCACCTTCTTCGTTTGATTGTTGATACACGCCAGTTTGCCAAGGATTCTGAGCCACTCTTTGTTCGACATCATCTCCATTTGGATCTCCTGATTCATCTGAACTTGGTTGGAGTTGAACAGTATGCTCCCCCATCATTTGTTGGAGCTTATCTCCAAATTCTCTGGAGTCTAGCAACACATCCTTCTCTGAGGACCACCAAGAAGATGCTTCATCGAACACTACATCTCGCGAAGTGTACCATCTTCTACTCGTTGGATCGCAACTTTTCCACCCCTTTCTCTGATTGTCGTATCCCACAAGGATACATCTAATAGCTTTCTTGTCAAACTTGCTTTGTAAATGGTCAAGAACAAATACATAACATACACAGCCAAATACTCGAAAATAGCTAATTGTAGGTTTCATGTTCCATAGTTTCTCAAAGGGTGAAACCAATATAAACCTCGATTGAGGAAGTCTGTTGATCACAAAGGCCGTAGTCCTCATTGCTTCAGCCCAAAACCTTCCAAGTACATTCTTTTCATGTAGCATACTTTGACAAATTTCTGCAAGATGCCGGTTCTTTCTCTCTGCTACACCATTCTGTTTTGGCGTGTTAGCACAAGTGTACTGATGACGTATTCTGTATTCCCTAAGGTATTGAGAGAACTCGCTTGATCTATATTCTCCCCCATTGCCTGTGCGCAAGCAATGGATCTTCTTTCCCACTTCTCCTTCAGCTGACTTTTTGAACTCTTTAAACTTTGAGAATTTGTCAGATTTTTCTTTCATAAAGAAAACCCACACATACCTGGAGAAGTCATCAATGAATGTCAACATATACCGCATACTACCAATTGACGGTTGCTTAACCGGTCCGAACACAACAGAGTGAACTAACTCTAATGGTTCTTTTGCTTTAAACTTCAATTCCTCGTATGGCAGTTGGTGTGCTTTACCATACTGACATCCCGCACAGACTGTGTCTGTTTGCATGTCTAGTTGAGGAATCCCCTTAAGCATCGACTTCTTCACCATCACGCTTAGCTTGGAATAGCTAACGTGACCTAACCGCATGTGCCATAGATCTGTTATCTCATTTTTTCTTATCCTGTCTGCATATGCAGATTCTGCTGCCATCACGTAGACTAACTCCAATCATTACCCCTCCATTGTCAGTGTTTCTAAGATTTTGAGGTCACGATACACCTTCACATCTCGGGGACCAAACAAGACATAGTGGCCTAATGATGTCAATTGAGCCACAGATAGCAAATTTTTCTTCATTCCTGGGACATGATAAACATCTTGAAGTGGCACCTGGTTAGAATTATATCGAGGCGTAACTATAGTCTTACCGATGTGAGCTATCGGTAACCTTGAGTTGTCGGTTGTCACCACAACACGACCTCCTTTGTACTCAGACAGGCTTTGCAGCTTCTATTTATCACCTGTCATATGATTTGAGTGGCCCGAATCTACAATCCAGTCATTCTTGTAGTCAATATGTTCTGGTGTTGTTACCGTGAGAGCTAATTCTTCTTCCTCCATAGCGAATAACGCTTTGGCATCTCAACCATCTTCGCTATTCTCCTTAGAACTGGAGGTAGTAGTACTACTTTCAACATGCTTTTTCTTGGTCCAACAATCTTTCGCCATGTGGCCCATCTTCCCACAGTTATAACACTCACCATCGAACTTTCTACTATTACCACAATTCTTCGAAGCTCCCCTTGGATGAGAGCCTCCCTTTCCTTGGTGACTTTTCACTTTGTCACCATCCTTTTTAGATCCACCACCAGTGTGCTGCTTGAAAATTTTGCTTGCAGGTCAAGAAGTTACACAACCGTCGGCCATTCCTGTACTGCGGCAACGAACCCTCGATATGTGGGTCTTAAACCATGAATAATTATTCTCTTTATCCTGGTTTCCCCAATAGGAGCTGCAGGATCTAACTCTGAAATTTCGCGGCATAACGACTTCACTTTGTGAAAGTACTGGGCAATCGTCATGTCGCGTTGCGCCATTTATAGCAGCTCGTTCTCGAGAAGTTGCAGTCTTGCATCATTCTTCTTTGAAAAGAGAGTAACAAAAGTGCCCCATGCTTCCTTTAGTGTTTTGGCATTCCGGATGTGCTCCAACATTTCTTCTTCAATTGTGGTCTTTAAAGCAAACATCATTTTACCTGCCTTAATCTTCCACTTTCGCAAGATGCCATTAGCATCTTCTGCCGCCGGTTGTGTAACTTCATCACCACCAACAACCTCCCAAAGGTCCTGACCTTGTAGGTAAGACTCCATACATGTTGCCCACGTGTTGTAGTTTTTGTTGTTGAGCTTCTTGATTCCTCCAACTACTTGAAGATCACCCATCATGCCAACAAGACTTCGACTATACCGAACAAGCTTGACTAACAAACTTGTAGAGTACCAAACTCCTCACGACTCAAGATAGCTCCACCAAGAACGATCCCTGACAGTCCCGTTCTGACACCAATTGTTGAGTAAAATTTAGAGTATACAACTCTAATCTTACTAATATTGGGCCCAAACAAGTAAACAAATTACTTGTATTATACCCACAATAAAAGACACTACAACACTTTCCAAAGACCACTCATAATTTGAAGAGAAATACAAACACTCAAAGAAAGCTCACAACTCACACTCAAGACTCCACACTCAAACTAAGAATACAAAGACTTATTTTTTGGAGGATGAAAGAGCACTGGTATTCCAAACTCAAGAGTGCTTACAAGTTGTGAGGTATATGAGGTACCTAGCAAATAAGGCCCTCTTGCCTATTTATAGAGTTCCTAGCATACAATGAATGGTAGTAAATCTATACACATACCATACATCCAACGGTTGTGGACCCTTCTAGAATTCTCTCTAGAAGTTTCCACACAAGTCTTTGGTTCCACACTTCCAACACTTTTCTCCACTTTTCCAAGTCCACTTCATAATATTCTAGACTCTTCCTTCCACATTTGTTGAGAAGCTTCTCCTAAAAAATCTTATTTCTACATCCTTCTACAATTTTCTCTAAAACATCTTCCTTCTACATTTCTTGAGAAGCTTCCATTGTCCTGGGTTTAGATAAATAGATTGGGCTTCTACTTTCCTCGGGCTAAAATAAAACAAATAATTTGGGGTTGATTTTCAACAGAAACTAAAATAAAATGTAATAAAAAAAAAAGATATTGTTGTCTATAATGCCTACAGATACAACTAGAGCAGACATACAAGTCAACATATTTAGAAATCCAGGTGATGGATGCAATACAGACGACATTCGTTATGAACTCATGCTAGTAAGTATGTCTTGTTCCAACTTTGCATTATGATAGACGCTAGCCTTTGCCCTTCCAAATTGATAGAAAATATACTATTTTTAAAGGTGAATATGCATCATAGGCTGTGATTCATCACCATCATAGACTTATCCGATCTATTTGGGGTCGGATATGCGAGTCCTACTTCTCCATTCGTTTTTTATTAGTGCTAAGCTCTCCGTAACTTCGCAATCCTTCACATCCCTTCTCACGGCTTCCATCCAAGTCTTCACAGGTCGTCTTCCTCTTCTCCTATGTCCTTGTGCTTATAGCGTCTCAATCCTTCGTATAGGGAATGCCTCTGGCCTTCGATGAACAAGTCTAAACCACTTCAAGGGACAATCCGTAATTATTTCTTTATAAGTGTCACTCTCAAATTTTCTCTTATGTACTCATTTCGTATTTTATCCTTTTTTGTTACTTCATACATCCATCTACAAAAAAGTAACAAGTCTAACTGCCGTCTCCTTGTTACTTTTATGTAGCCCAATATTCTGCATCATATAATATTGCAAGTTTAACCGCCGTCTTATAAAAGCGTCCCTTCAATCTAACTGGAACTCTTGGGTCGCACAATACTCTGCTAGCTTACCTCAATTTCTCGTAGGGATTTGGCAAGGTTTTATACAGTTTGCTGCCAACCTAACACTAACCCTCCTCCCTTCTCATTCGGGCTTGGGACCGGCAAAGGATCCTAACATTTGCATATACAAGGACCATAATGTCGATTGCACCTGCTCTTACATTTGTGATGATATATTGGGGATCAGATGGCTACGATTGAATTTGGGCATACAGAAAAACCACGTCAATCCCTTGTACCCAAGGACTTTAAAATTAGGTTCGCCAATACCATGGATCAAAATATTGTCCAATACCGAAACGTATCGGTATCGGACCCTAACGATACGGTACATTAAATGTACCGTATCGTCTTTATATATGTAAATGTCGGATGATACATTCAATGTATCGTCCGGTACATTACTGTTCCGGTACGCATCATCCGGTATGTACCGATTTTTGACCGGACGATACGTACCGGTTTTACGGCATTTTGATCCATGGCCTATACAATAGTTGCTTGTATCCGGCAAGGGATGTGAAAACCAGGTGAACCCGGAGATGGTTCTAGTTTCTACTTGTCGGACCTGAATACTACCCAAAAGTCAAAAGTGGGATCAGCTCTTCAAAAGGAACCACATGAAAAATAAATACCCTTGAGGGTGTGACTTTGGCCCATCTACGTGGCGTTTTGACCTGCTAAACACATAATATTCTGTACAACCTTGTAGTCGCAGGTTCAATCCCAACTTACGCTATTATTAAATAATAACAAAAAGGAACTGAAAAATCAGATGGTGAATAATCAAGTTCAAAGGAAGTACAAGATCTACCACTTTTTTTTTGCTAATCAGTGATTTAAGTCAGTAGGACATCTACCACTTGGTAATATCATTAAAGAAAAAGGAAGAAGAGACGTGATGCGGGGCAAGGACCCTAAACTACGTGAATGCAATGATTTAATTAATTGCCGAAATTAAACTAAATTAATTAAACAATAAGCCATGAAATTAATGCGGATATCTTAGAGTTTCGTAGTTTTTCATTAGAAGATCGCGCTTGATTCGAGTAGGGTCCGGTCCATGCGCTAGATCCGTTAGATTCGCGGTGTAGATTGGTTCTAAAGATAGAACTCTAGCTTTTCCAGATTAGGGCGCCGCTCAGGATTCAATGATGGGATCATGAGTCCTCTAAGGGTTTCTGATTCGGGTTGGTTAACTGATGTATGTCGCCAAGATCAAGAGTCGTAGATTCGAGCCGCAACAAATTTTTCAGCCAAAAAGAAGCGGAACGAAAACCAGAACTAGGCGTAAAGACAAAGGGATCGAATACCTGGCAAATTCGATCGGTCGAATTTAAATTTCGATCAATCGAAGCCCATTTCGATCTATCGAATGTTGACAGCGAAATTTTCATATGTATGAATTTCGATCGATCGATTTTCACATTCGATTGATCGAAATCGCGCCGAGATTAGTTTAATTTTTAATTTTCTATTTCGAACTTAAGTTTTAGGGGCTTAATTGCCTTTTATTTAGTATTTGTTTTAGGATTTTCTTAGCCTATATAAAGGCATTGTAAGCACTTTATTCAAGAATTGATTATTGAATGAAAGAGAGTTGTTATTGTGCAAACCCTAAAGAGCTTGTGAAATGTTTTCAATCGAGGGAGTGAATCCTTCAAACCTTGAGGAGTGAGCAATCGTTTCTCATGCGACTTAGTGCGAAGCCGACGTACAGCCATGGTGTGAAGCTTCGGAAAATCCTTGAAGTGAAGCCTTTGAATCTATCCTTTTTTATTTTGTCTTTTCTCTAGTTATCAAGAATTAATTTTCTTTTTGTCTATCGATAAAAGATCAAAATCTCAAAAGAATCGTTCTCCATGATGTCATTAAGCTTCCCTTTTTTTGAACTATTTATTCAAGTTTCATCTCCTTCAACATCCCCGAGGAATCAAATCTAATATTGCAATTATTGTTTGATGCCCTAAATCAGAACGAATTCTGAGTTCCTTCATCGGAGCCGTTTTTCTAGATCGGAAAAAATTTCACGCATTCAGACGCTAAAATGAATTAATCTAATTGTTTTTATTAATTTCATTGAATTACTTTTATGTGTTGCTTGATTTTGAATATTTCTGCTATTCAATTCATTCTAAAAGTTAATCCCAAATTCGCACATTAGGATTTTAGCGTTTGTCCCGCGTCATTAATGGCTCGTATAAGATCTAGGATTTGAATCAGATTGATTCAATGGTTCTGATGGATCGTTGGGTTTGGGAAAAGGGATAATGGTTGGATTTATGGTTTATGGAATCAAAACAAGCAGATAAAAAAAATAAAATTTGAAGAAATAGGTAGAAGATAGATTTTGGGCTTCACACCCTTGGCTTTACACCAAACCCTTCTCAGGAAATAGATTTTGGGCTTCGCACCCTTGGCTTCTCACCAAACCCTTCTCGGGAAGAAACTCATCTCAAGTTCCAAAAGAAAAAGCTCCTTCATTCAATAATAAAAAAAATTGCTTACAATGTTTATTTAGAGACCTTACATAGGAGGCCTCACAAAAGAAAATAAAACCCTAAAACAAATATAAAAAAAGACAAGTATGCCCTTTAAAATTTAAATTCGAATTTTGATGCAGTCAATCGATTGAATTCTGGTATTCGATCGATTGACTTATATATATGTCGCCAGGATTATTTCCTCACAGGCCATAGTCAATCGATCGAATTCCCAAAGTTGATCGATTGACTGGTATTGCTCCAGCACGCTGATTTTGCTCCTTTAAGCCTGGTTCTGATTCCCTTTTCGTTTCTTCTTGCACTAGAAATTTGTTGCGACCCAACTCCAAGGCTCTTGATCTTGGCGTTCCCCGTCATTCTCCCCGACTAAAAATGTTTCATCACCGATGAAACATGCATGTAGTACAGATCAAGTGTATGGGGACTCAAAATGTGGAACTCCTCGCAATGAACCCAAACAATCTCGGCATCTGGTAGCGTGTAAATATCATTTCGGTCGATTGTATCGAAGCGCACACTTTAAACTGCTACTCGACGTACCAAATAACCCAGCTCACCAACCCACTCTACCAAATATTTTTGAAGCTTCTCATCAACTCTCCCGGACCTGAAAGTCTTTATCATCGATGAAATGTGATTGCGATATCGGTCGGAAATACCACAACTCAAGCAGCGAACTCTCTCATGATTGGCCCATGCACTCTCGATAGTCGACTCACCAACCCTCTACATCTCATAAACCCGAAACTCTTTGCCGCAGGTGAATGCCACCATACCATCTAAAATTCTCTCAAGTACCTTATTTCTCTGTCTGCTTGGGGAGGGAAGGGATATTGGTTGCAAAGTTGGGATGGGGTTGTAAATATGGGTTGTTTGGAACGGGCTACAAGGAGGTGGGGTTGAACTCAAAGAAGGAACTAGGTCCTCCACATTGAACGTAGAGCTAAACCCGATATCTAGAGTAAGTTCGAGAACGTACACATTAGGTCCGCTCTTTGCCACAATTCTAATGGGCCCAACGCATTGGGCTTGGATCTTCTTTGCAACTCCCGAGGGGAATCGTTCAGGCCCAATCCGAATCATTGCACAATCATTCAATTGAAATTTTGTAAAACCCTTAGGTAATTGCAGTGGTACTTTGAGAGTGTCATTGCATAAATTAATTATAAACTTCATTTCGACATGCAATGCGAAATGAGACTCAAAAGTTAACTCACAATAAGACTCGGAATGTATAGCGGTATGCAACTTGAGATTATGATGTGCATGCGTGTCTATGGATTCGATACTCTCATGTGTATGTGACGCTAATGAATCACATGTAACCGACTCAGGTGCTCTTAACTCTACTAACATCAACAACTTAGGCACAATCGACACTGTGGGCACTGTCAGCTTATGCGTGATTGAATCGAAGGACACTAATGGCTCATGTATGCTCGGTTCGACCAATTTCAAATATTCAAGTGCACACGACTCTACCACCAACAAGGATTCGTGCACAACTGGCTCTACGGGCACTAACAAATCGTGCGTAGGTGACTCGGTCGAATCGTGCGTGGATGACTTGGTTGACTCATGTGTGGGTGACTCAACGTCACTACTCACAAGGAAAATAGAAGTCTCTTTATTACAAGCTAGACTTTCATCATATTCTTCTGTCCTTTTCTACTGTCAAATTTTCCTTCTCCTTAGGACTCTCCCTTTTAATCACTAAATTCGGAGTGGAAAATTTTGTAGTGTATTGATAAGCAAAGTGTCTAAATCCTTAACACTTAAGACAATCAGGACACTTGTTTGTCTTGGTTCTTAAACTCCGTAGAAGGTAATGGTGTGTCAGAGGAACATATTTTTCAATAAGTATCACCTTCATATCCTCCCATATGGAGATGGGTTTAATCCGACGAAAGTCAATACGGAGTTCTACATGAATCAAAAAAAATTTAGTATTACCCTTAAACTTTGTTGTTACTAGCCTAATTTTGTACTCATCTGGTACGTCATACCAATCAAAGTACTCCTCTACACTAGACAACCACTCCACGAAGGTTCTAGGGTCCGTAGTACCCTCAAAATCTGGGACCTCATTCCAAATAGATTTTAGAAACTTCTTGGCAGGGTCGTACTCAAGTTCATGATGATGAGGATATCCTCTAACACACAAGTCAGCTTTGATGTCCTTAAGGCCATCAACAAGCTTGCTCATGTTACTAGTGATCACGGCTTACTAACACGGGTTCTAACTGACATGCAACTATGACCCAACAAAGAGTGAGGAATTTTATCAAACACTAGATGAGCGTGCGAACGAAGACACAAATGACATGACATCAAAGACATCAAAATGACATACACATGTGACTCAAAATGAGTAAGGACTTTTGTCGAACACAACACGTGCACACTTTTGGACACAATAGAAATAAATGCAAAGAAAAGTGGAATGCAATAAATCAATGAATATCAATCGATCGATTGATATTGATAAGTCAATCGATTGTATTGAATAGCACTTTTGGACTGCTAACAGTAATGACTCGTCAATCGATTGATACAGATCAATCGATTGAAAAGAACTGTAAAAAAATATGGAACAGAGGCAGAGTTACAGAATCAATCGGAATCAATCAGAATCAATCGATTGAATAAGAGTACTCAATCGATTGACACATAAAACAGTGAATATGCCACACAATCTGCCCTAACCTAGAACTTAAGCTCTGATACCAAAACTGATGCGGGACAAGGACCCTAAACTACGTGAATGCAATGATTTAATTAATTACCGAAATTAAACTAAATTAATTAAACAATAAACCATGAAATTAATGCGGATACCTTAGAGTTTCGTAGTTTTCCATTGGAAGATCGCGCTTGATTCGAGTAAGGTCCGATCCATGCTCTAGATCCGTTAGATTCACGGTGTAGATCAGTTCTAGAGGTAGAGCTCTAGCTTTTCCAGATTATGGCGCTGCTCATGATTCAATGATGGGATCATGAGTCCTCTAAGGGTTTTTGATTTGGATTGGTTAACGGCTCGTATAAGATCTAGGATTTGAATCAGATTGATTCAATGGTTCTAATGGATCGTTGGGTTTGGGAAAAGGGATAATGGTTGGATTTATGGTTTATGGAATCAAAACAAGCAAATAAAGAAAAAATAAAAATTGAAAAATTAGGTAGAAGATAGATTTTGGGCTTCACACCAAACCCTTCTCGGGAAATAGATTTTGGGCTTCGCACCCTTGGCTTCTCACTAAACCCTTCTCTGGAAAAAACTCATCTCAAGTTTCAAAAGCAAAAGATCTTTCATTCAATAATCAAAAAACTGCTTATAATGTTTATTTAGAGACCTTATATAGGAGGCCTCACAAAAGAAAATAAAATCCTAAAATAAATATAAAAAAAAGGACAAGTATGCCCTTCAAATTTCAAATTCGAATTCTAACGCAGTCAATCAATTAAATTCTGGTATTCGATCGATTGACTTATATATATATATATATATATATATATATATATATATATATATATATATATATACATGTGTCGCCAGGATTATTTCCTCACAGGCCACAGCCAATTGATCGAATTCCCAGAGTTGATCGATTGACTGGCATTGCTCCAACACACTGATTTTGCTCTTTTAAGCCTAGTTCTGATTCCCTTTTCGTTTATTCTTGCGCTAGAAATCTGTTGCGACCCAACTCTAAGACTCTTGATCTTGGCGTTCCCCGTCAAGACGTCACAGAATGTGATCAAAAATGAAATGGGCAGAAAGGAAAAAGCTTCTGGCTCTATTGATAAGAAGGTGCTACCTGGGCCCGGCGCAACATCCGCCTCAATCTCCTGGGTTCATGCCACCATGTCGGAGTGTTGATAATAGCACGTTCCAGCCAGTACTTATCCCTTACCCTCTTCCTCGACACCGTCTTGTAGAACTTTCCCCATTTATACATGGCACGCCTCAACCGCACACTCTTCTTCGCTCCGAATAGATACCAGATATAGTCCTTAGCAAGCCGAGTCATCTCCTCACCTCTAATGATGTAGATGTACTGCAAAGAACCGAGAAAGTTAAAAAGAGTTCTAGTATCATGCATTCATGAATATCTGACACATAATCAAGTTAAAAAGAGTTCTAGTATCATGCATTCATGAATATCTTCTCCGCATTCACATGCTCCTGTGTATAAATAGGAAAATGCTTGTAAGGGCCACCCAAAAGCATGAATTTTCACCTTTGTCAATGTTCAAAAGCTCAATCATGCGCTTAGGAAAAGCTCCGAGTGGACTTGACTCAAAATAGGATTTGGGTTGGATTGAGTCGAGTTCATTTATTTATTTATTCTTCTCTAAAACCCTCAAAATTTGAATGAAAATTTTTAAACATCAAACCACAGCATAGTGTTTTTTTTTTTTCAAATAGAAAACATGCCTCCGAGCACCCCACTGAGTCCCAATTGACTTAGCCTGAGTGGTCACATAATCATGAGCAAGGCTTCGAGTTTTATAACTTGGCCTTATATAGACAGTTATCTTGAATTATTTAGGCATCTAAGTCAGCCTAGTGACCAAAACCAAATCTGAGAGAACTACAATCATTTGCAATAGTTGGCAATAAAATTACTCATGTAGGCCAAGTCCCCGATTAGCGGCAGAGTCAAAATATGGTGAAAATGAACAAAACTGAAAGAAGAAACCTCAAATTTGTCTCTAATCGGCAAAGTAAAGCTTCTTTATTTAAAAAACCAGAAGACTTCAACAAGTTAAGAGATGAGAGTCCTACAGAAGCCATATGACAGGTATCTAAGAAGAGATTCAAATATTAAACAGGGGAAGTAACACAGTTTTACATATTGACCAATGTACCCATGGCTTTCCTCTGTTTTTCATGGAGCAAATTTTGGTTAAGGAAACTCTATGTTTGTATTAAACTGATCAGATTAAAAGGATTGGAACCAAAAAAAATCAGACCCTTTAAATAAGTGACAGATATTTCTTACTGGGTAGGGACAAGATGTGGTAAACATAACACAAATGTCAGGGTCCCTTTAGATAAGATACTATTAAGTCTTGCACGATGTGAATGATATATCTTGCTAAAAATATATATGTTTGTTAGGGCTGGTCTTTGTCTGGTTCAGCACAGCATATGTTAGTGTATATATTTTTCTCTTAGTTTGATTAGATAGATTCCACATGCAGACCGACTCTACTGACCTCATTTAAACAGATAGGGCCATAACTGCCCACTTACATGCCACGAGGTGTACACACTTAGATCAATCCAATCAGGCCATCTAGCAGCTCACCATTGGCACGGCTCGGCCAAAAAAATATGCCTATCAGGGGATCGGAACCATCAGATTGGAGTACTTCATTATCAACCATTAAAAAAATATGCACAACCGTCCATATTATGGTGCCTAGATCGGACAGTTCAAATCCCCCAATCTATAATTTTTAGGATAGCTCCCAACATGACCACCACTTTGATGACTTGGATTGGGTGATTGTTGTGTTACGTGGCCTATAAGTGAGGCAATCTTAGCCTAATCTGTAAGTTGGCGGTCATATTACATTTTCCCTAGAAAAAGGGTGCTTATGATTTGTAAGGATCTAGAAAACATGAAATTTAAACAAAGTGGTTACCAAAAAAATAAAGCCCATGGTTGCCAAAATGACTTGCAGTACTTCATCCAAGATCCCAACAAAGCTTTGATCCTCTTCTGAATCACCAGAGCCATCACCTCCACCGCCTCGTGGTCGGTTCCCAGAACCTCCGTCATCATCAAATTCCAGCTCTTGCATCTGCTTCCTCAATAAATCCTGCACTGACGACTCCTTTCTCAAACCCTCCATGGCTTTCTCTAGAGGTTTCCATGGAGAAGCCTGTAAACCAATTCAAAGTATGGTCAATATAAATTTCTTACTTTTTGTATTCTTTTTTCCTTTTTAATATATTTTCCTTTACCGATCAAATATATATATATATATATATATAATTTTCCATCAGTCAGGTGGTTTCGCAGCCCAGCCATAACCAAAACCAAAGGATCTGCGAACTGATTCGCTTATCTTCTGTTTTACATTGATCCGAAGCTTTTCTTGCTTTGTGAAGACTTTTATTTTCACTTCTTGGCCAATATGCTGGGTAAATAGCTCACTCCTTACGTATGTTTATGAATATTAACTTATATGTCATATATAAATGAAACATAGAAAAACAATATAGTATGTAATTCATGGTAACAATAGTTGGCATTAGGTTTACGCTTTGGGTTTAGGATTTAGGGTTCATGTAAAATATGGACCTTCACCATACCTAGTTCACTTCTCATTTGTTTACCAGCTCTTGCAGATCACAGCTGATTGAACAATTAAGATCATAAAATAAATTTTTTTATCAAGGGTACTCAAATATTTCTCTACTTTCACCACATTACTAGTAGTCTAGTACTTCTAGGATATTGTATGATACAGATTTAACATATCCAATTATACTACTTATATTAGTTTCCGAAGTCCTAGCCACTTTCTCTCCTTTTTATCATGTAAAAATATGAGAGACAGATTGCAAAGAAGCACAATGTAATAAATATGAAAATGAAATATAAAATATTATGAACAGAATATTGGATTTAAAAAAATGCCAAGTCACATCCCGTCTAATTAATTATGCATCTATCTGTATTTAGGCGTCAGGGCTTTTCATCAATGTGGTTTTTGAGTTAAAACCAATCCACATGGTGGTCTTCATGTTCCATCTAGGTTAATATGCACCAATGGTGCATCTGGGATATAGATGGTCCAAACACCATCCTTGTTGTTTGGGCCTAACCACCTCATACCAACTCTAACTAAAACTGGTTAATTATTGGATCATGAATTTTTTTTTAAATAATATCACCAACTGAAACACTTTTGTAAAGGTCAATTACCTCATTATCATTCTCTGACTTTCCTTTGCCACCAAACAAACACACAGGTGTGCATCTCTGAAAACTTTGTGCATTATAAACCGACCTCAGCCAAATCTTAGGGAGTCGAAATACATGGGTTAGAGAATTATGTAATTGCGGGGCAGGCAAGTAGCAAGACTGGGATGAAGATGATATGCTTCTGAATTTTACCTGAGACCAATAGGCATTGATTTGCATGGAACTCATCCTTAGTAAAAGCTCAACCGCACAACAGATTACATGTAGAACTCAAAAATCCAACAACAATCTGCACACCAATATGCTGTTAGGAAGGAGTTCAATTCCCAAAGAAACAAATTGATTGAAATAAAGAAAACAACACACAATTTTTGAATAATGGGAGCTCATAATAACTACTAGCTCTATGCAATCAAGGGCCATCTAGTGGAGGCGGTATATTAGCTGGAAGAATCCCCAGAACTGTGTAATTTAGACACGAATCCATTGGAAAAATTGAGAAATTCTCTTTGTTTTAGGGAGTCTCCCCATAGATTGATGCTGTTTTAAGGAGTCTATCTTTGCACATATATGTGTTATAGGTCATGTAACCTAGGACTCAAATCTAATCCAATCCGATTTGCTCAAAGTCTCGAATTTCCAAGCTGGTGAAATGGCAATTTTATAGCAACTGGTTTGTATCTATCGCCCCATAGGAAATATTTTAATCCAATCTGATTTACTCAAAGTCTCTGATTTAATTAACAGATGCAGTTCCCTACTGCATTCGATGAAAGCAGACTCAATAACTGCGGGGCAGGCAAGTAGCAAGACTGAGATGAAGACGATATGCTTCTGAATTTACGTGAGACCAACAGGCATTGATTTGCATGGAACTCATCCTTAGTAAAAGCTTAACCACACAGCAGATTACATGTACAACTCAAAATCCCAACAACAATCTGCACACCAATATGCTGTTAGTAAGGAGCTCAATTCCCAAAGAAACATATTGATTGAAATAAAGAAAACAACACAATTTTTGAATAATGGGAGCTCATAATAACTACTAGCTCTATGCAATCAAGGGCTATCTAGTGGAGGCGGTATATTAGCTGGAAGAATCCCAAAACTACGTAATTTGGACACAAATCCATTGGAAAAATTGAGAAATTCTCTTCGTTTTGGGGAGTCCCCCCATAGATTGATGCTGTTTTAAGGAGTCTCCCCATAGCTTAGGGAGATTCTCTCTTTTCTATCTTTGCACATATATGTGTTATAAGTCATGTAACCTAGGACTCAAATCTAATCCAATCCGATTTGCTCAAAGTCTCGGATTTCCAAGCTGGTGAAATTGCAATGGTATAGCAACTGGTTTGTATCTATCGCCCCATAGGAAGTATTTTAACTCAATCTGATTTACTCAAAGTCTCTGATTTAACTAACAGATGCAGTTCCCTACTGCATTCGATGAAAGCAGGCTCAATAACTGCAGGGCAGGCAAGTAGCAAGACTGAGATGAAGATGATATGCTTCTGAATTTTACATGAGACCAACAGGCATTGATTTGCATGGAACTCATCCTTAGTAAAAGCTCAACCGCACAGCAGATTACATGTAGAACTCAAAAATCCAACAACAATCTGCAAACCAACATGCTGTTAGGAAGGAGTTCAATTCCCAAAGAAACAGATTGATTGAAATAAAGAAAACAACACACAATTTTTTAATAATGGGAGCTCATAATAACTACTAGCTCTATGCAATCAAGGGCCATATAGTGGAGGCGGTAGATTAGCTGGAAGAATCACTAGAACTATGTAATTTAGACATGAATCCATTGGAAAAATTGAGTAATTCTGACGCAGGATGGTTCCCTAAACTACGTGAATGATATGATTGATTTGCCGGAATTAAATTAGAATTAAATTAAACAATAAAATTCACAAAATATAACGAATACCTCAGGTTTTCGTAGTATTCCATGGGAGAATCACGTATGCTTCAGGTAGGGTTCAGTCCAGGCGCTAGATCCGTCAAGTTGCAGCGTAGATCGATCCTAGAGATAAAACTCTAGGTTTTCCTAGATTAGGGCGCTCACGACTCAATGATGGGATCACTAGTTTCCTCTGAGTATTTAGTGCGGAAGGTTTAATAACTCAGTTGGGATCTACGATTGTTGAATCGGATCAATTCAAGAATTCAGGGACAATTAGGGTTTAGGATTTCAAAAGGGATGATGGCTGAATTAAGGTGGTAGGGTCACACAAGCAAAGATAATAAGAGATAGATAGGTAGATAGAAGATAGATTTGCAGGCTTCGCACCAAACCCTTCTCGGGAAGAAAAATCACTCTCCGTATAGGCTCATCTCAAGCACACAAGCAAAAGCTCTTTTCATTAATCATCAACTAACTATATTGTTCAACTTAAGGATCTTATATAGGAGTCCTTTCAATAAAAGAAAACCCTAAAACAATTAATAAATAAAAGACAAATAAACCCTTAACACAAAAGTTCGAAATTAAACTCCTAAAACACTAAAACAACCCGACGTGATTTCGATCGATCGAAATTGGAAATCGATCGATTGATTTGAAATTTCGATCGATCGAATTGAAAATCAATCGATCGAAATTTCATATTGCTATGAAAATCGGCGTCGCCATTCGATCGGTTGAATTCACATTTCGATCGAACGAAAATTTTGATCGATCGAATATATGATTCGACCGGTTGAAATATAACTCCAAAACTCTGTAACTCTGTCGATGCCACTCGATCGATCGAAAAATTTCAATCGATCAAAAATTCAATTCGATCGATCGAATTGGCTAATTCTTCCAATTTTCTCTTCTTTCGCCAATTTTCGCCTCATTCGTCTATTTCTGGTTTTCACTCTGCTTCTTCCGACGTTGGTACACGCGAAAAGGTCCATATCCGATGTCTACGATGTCGGCGTCCCCGTCAAATTCTCTTCGTTTTGGGGAGTCTCCCCATAGATTGATGTTGTTTTAAGGAGTCTACCCATAGCTTAGGGAGATTCTCTTTCTTTTTTATCTTTGCACATATATGTGTTATAGGTCATGTAACCTAGGACTCAAATCTAATCCAATCTGATTTGCTTAAAGTCTCGGATTTCCAAGCTGATGAAATGGCAATGGTATAGCAACTGGTTTGCATCTATCGCCCTATAGGAAGTATTTTAATCAAATCTGATTTACTCAAAGTCTCTGATTTAATTAACAGATGCAGTTCCCTTCTGTATTTGAAGTGTCCTTAATCACATAGGACATGGAAGCCCACAAGGGCAGCCAGCATCTCTGTTTCGGGAGTCACAAATACGAAATGGACCAGAGAATACACAACGGATTGCTTCCGACTGATCACTCAGTAATTCTGTCAGTTTGGTGGTCAATCTAGTTTTCACGGTATCATCAAACAATTTCAATGGAAACCAGGTATTCGAAACGTGGACGGGGTATCTAAATTTCTGAGATTGTAGGAGACAGTAAAAGGTAAAATTTTATTCAGAGATTTTTATACTAATTGGTCAGACTTTTATTCCTCAAAAAAAATCTATGTACCATGTTTGGAAACCAATTAGAGTTTTTGACACACAAAAAAGTCCCTTTTAGTTTTTTATCAAGATTTTTTCCTAAGCCAAAATAGGTGAAATTTTTGTCATCAAAATTTGAGACAAATTGGTCACCACTATATACTTAATTTCACACCACTCAACCACCCCACCACCCCTTACCACCAACAACATGACAACTAGCCACAACCACCATCACCTCCTCCTCCACCTCACCACCACCACCATAAACAACACCATAGCTGCCTCCTCCGCCACCACCTCCATCTTTCCACTACCCACCACACTACCACCACGACCACCACTAGCAATACCACCAAGACCATCCCCACAACCACCTCCTCCTCAACACCACCATGCCACCACCGCCCCACCACCAACACCAACACGAGAATCCACCCTACCATGACCAATGCCACCACCATTGCCACTACTACCACCACCTTACCAACAATAAATGGAGATGGAGATAAGTTGCAAAAGAGGTGTACAACATTACCTTAAAAACTTCTTGATGGACCTCTGGCATATGTTGAATCTCATTTAGCCCGAGACCTTTATAGAGCTAAGCTCACTATGACATCAAGCACCCGTTGGAAGTAGTAGCTAACTGTTTGCCTTGAACAGGTAAATCTGTATTTGTTCACCCGATTTTGAACATTGTGCCCCCATTGCAGGTAAAAATACAACCAATTGCTCGTCCATGGTTACACTCCTATTACATTTAAGTCTCCCAATCCAACCGATCGTGTAATCTAATGTTGGTCTCTCTATTCATTCGACAATGATTCTGGCACTCAATGTCATCATTGATTATTCCATTTATATAGGATAATCTCTCAACCGTTCTATAAAGTGTGGTCTCCTCCTTATGCGTTGTTGGGAATAGTATTGACCTACACAAGAGCTAAATGTAGCAATCGTTGCCACAATCTCCTCCCGTGAGCTTGTTCTTCCTCAGATAGACCATAGGGTGGTGTTGGCTTGCTCATTATCACTAACCTGCTCATAGACCTATATCATTAGACCTATTAGTAATAAGAACCCCATAAATCCATCCATTTGGACATTGAAAATATTTCCAATTTTTTTAAATTTATAATAGTTCACATGGGACCATGAGACCAATGCCAACTTTCAAATATATCTCAAGCTCATGACTGTATAATGCATTACCGAATTGGGAATAAATCACTAGAGGAGGCTTAGAATGCCTACTATCAACAAAAGTCAAATGCCATGGCGCGAGACTATTGGCCAACCAACTAACCTAATCATCATTAGAAAGTATCTTCCATTGCATATGCTTTAAAAATTTTGAATGTAATCAAAGATAGTGGAAGAATTGTCTTCTTTGCACTAATGAAGCTAAATAATTAAAAACCTCAATCATTTATCAACGAGGCAAACACATCGTCAAGACTATTCCAAATTTCATATGCAGAATTCAACCTTGTTACAAGATGAAGTAGTTCCTTCATAATCAGCACTTGACAGATCGATAAAGAAGGATATCCGACAAAAAGGAGTTAACTATTTCGATGGCTCTAGTTGCTCAAAAATACATACCCACTTGGCTCAAAATTGGGGCGCACATGTCTCAGCCAAAAAAATGCCAATCAGAGGACTAGAAACATCCCATCCCATCCATGCACTTTAATATCAAACATTAACAAAGTATCAACAACAACTGATTTTAGAGTGCAAAGATCAGAAGGTTTAGATCCCCCAATAAGTGTAATTTTTAAGCCTACTTCAGGTCAACATAAAGTAGAACTTGGCTATGCCATGCATTTCAAAGATTAGATACACTTAAAATCTAAAAAGTACAATTTAGCAACTAAGGCTGTGTTTAGCATTGCTCTTTAAACAGCCTAAAGTACTTAACTGAGGTAAGGAAGAAAGAGCAGACTTATCCTCGGTATTCATAAAAAACTTGAACTTGTACACAACATGATAATAACATCATAAATATCTGAAAGGTAAAAAAATGGCACAATACAGTGATCATAAACGAAGCTTTGTCTGTGACTATAGCAAAGTAGAAACATACTTGAATTCCAAATGGTCAAAAAAATTATTTTGAATACTGCAGCAATTAGCATAAAGCCATAAAAATTTAGGTTTTATGTGAAATACGGTAGTTTCAAAATGACTTAGTATTAGATACGCTAATTTATGTGCTTTCACTGATTTGTGTGCCCATAACTAGATATGAACCTCCAAAGGCTAGGCAATTTTGGCAGAAAGAGATTGACCCGACTGTCGGCGGTGCTCAGGTCGGGGCAGTACCAAAATCTCAAGGTGGGGGGGGGGTTTATATCTGATACATATCGGCCAATAGGACCTGTTATAGGCTGATATGTGACCGATTGGACCCCTTACAAAATTGGAGTTGTATATTATATCAGATGGGACCTAACCAGATACATATCAGCCGATATGTATGGAATCTAGGTACAGACTTGATGGGGGGTAAAGCATCTTTCTATATTCCATATTCCCAGGTTAAGGACGATATGATAGTAAATTTATGGGTTGACTGATCCACATCATTGTGAGGATATAACATTATAACCTCACTTACAAAATAAAAAAATATATATTAATATATAAAAAAAAGTGTCCATAAATTTGTGTGCGATTGTGCTTAGAAAGTCAATCCTAATGCATGCCATGTGCTGCACAATCTTGCAATACCTACAAATCTCCTACTTCATAAAACATGTTCGCATATTAAAGGCACGGGTGAGGCACTACACTCAGTAGGAATTTGTCCAAAAGCATTACATCCTACCTTAAAGCATTTCCATCTATAACTAAAATTTAGAGTAACACAGCTACTATAAAACCAATCTCCCATTCTCAGAATTGGTTTAGTGACAACTACATGTGATGAAACTGATTCAAAAGTCAAGCACCAAAATCATCAATATGGTATTGTAAGCATATGAAGCTTGTTTATAATTTCACAAGAACACTTTAGAATAAAAACCATAAATGCTGATCTGGCCGAAAGAAGTTCAGAATCATTGACATAAATGCTGCTCTGGCCGAAAGAAATTCAGAAACATTAACATCCAACTTCAACACTTCCATTTAGCTTAAACAGATCTGCTTCAAATGCATAGATCTGAAGAACCAAAACATATTTAGGCCAAAAAAGGTATCCAAGGATTTCAAACCATATACACGAGCTATTTTCGCATGATACAACTACGCAAAATATAGAATTGAAATTCAGAGTAACAATACATAACTTGGAAAATGCACATATCAATTTACAAATCTTATATGGTGATCATGGTTCACAATATCGGCTGATAATTCAAAATATCAGCCGATATATATTGGTTTCGGGCTTGCCCGAAACGATAACTTCAAGTTATCGGCAATTTATATGGGGAGCTATATTTTCGGCTAAACTCTTGCTATTATTGGTTAAACTCTTGCTATATTTTCATTTTTTACAATATATATATATATATATATATATATATATATATATATATATATATATATATATATATATATATATTTGGGACTGAAAGTTTTGTTGGAATTGTCCCACATCGTTTGTGGGCAGGCTCTTCTTGGGCTCTTTATTTCTTGGGCAAACTTCACCTTTTAAGCCGGTTTTGTAAGGTTGAGTTAGGCCCGTTGGATTTCTACATGGTATCAAAGCCATTCTTTCTCCCCACGTCACCATTTTTTGTCCACGTGATTTGGCTCAATCTCGCCAACACGTGCGGGGGCGTGTTGGAATTGTCCCACATCGTTTGTGGGCAGGCCCCTCTTGGGCTCTTTATATCTTGGGCAAACCTCACCTTATAAGCCGGTTTTGTGAGGTTGAGTTAGGCCCGTTGGATTTCTACAAGTTTCATGGTGCTGAAATTTCGACCAAAAGTTCGGCCAGGCACGAAACCGATATCAAAACCGAAATTTTGATCCTTGTTGGTGATACTGGATCAAAGTATGTTATGCAGTTTGAAAATGCACAAAGAGAGTAAGAGAACCTGCCCGTAACGACAATATCAAAATTCCATAGCCAATCATAATTTATTTATTATTATTCGTTTTCATAACTTGGTTGTCCGGGCCTCTTTGAAAACCTGACTAATCCTAGGGGCACGTGCTCCTCAAGTTAGCACATGCCGGGTCAGCACGGGATGTACCATCCAAAGTTTGACGACAAAGAAAATTCACAGATCAAGCTTGAAAACCATATCCAGCAAAAGGGCTAATTTTGAAGTGCTGGACTTGGTCATAGCACGGTTACTTCTACCATGTCTGATGAAAGATGGACCTGATCTGCGCTCATATGAAACATTACACAGACCCAAAAGGGCTAATTTTTTCACTACAATCTTCAACAAAGAATCACATCAATACAACAAATGGATATAAAAGTATAAAAATTACAAGATGGAACTAACACAATCCAAAACTGATTAACGGGGCAAAAACTCGAAGCCAAGCAAGCTTTTCACACAGATATTCAAGTCAAGATTGCAAAGATGGAAGACTGAAAATGCTCAAAATGAAGAGATTAAGGAACGAAGAAGAATTAATGATGAATTGAGGAAGGATCAGGATGAATTGGTGTTGAAAGACAACTTTGCTTCATTAACTTTAAAGGTGCTAACACTGTGAGCTAAGTAACTTTTTTCTTTATAGAGGTTACTAACAGTTAATTCGAAAAAAAAAAATTAACTTTTTTAATTAACTGTAACCACCTACCTGTCTATGCCACCTAACTGAAGCTAACATGAACCAGACCTTTTAAGTCCACATAAGACTTAAACATACAATTGTGACAAGATAATATAGACAGATTGAAACAACAACAATAAATTATACTCACAGATCTGAATATATACAGAAATCAAACTCTAGAAGAAAAAAATGAAAAAAAAGAATAAAAAAAAGAGCAGCAATATAATTAAAAACTACAGAGAATAAACATCAAAATCTTGAAAATAGAACCCAGAAAGATGTGGGTGCTAACCTAGCTGGCTTAGAACATGGCCTTCCTCTAGTTGGGCCTGGCAAAATGCGTCCGCACCAAATGCAAAAGGTATAGCTGCTTGAAAATATTAAAACAACAAAATAAAATACAGAGATAATAATAAATTTATACAATGATATGGGTATATATAAACAATGTACAACATTTGATCATATGAAGACAAATCAATGAATAAGTTGCAGATGTCTTTATCAACAATAATCACATAAAATTCAAACTTGCCTAACTCAACCTCACACACAAAATCGGATTGTAAGGTGAGGAGTGCCCGGATTATATATCTAGCCCAAGACCTCCAAGCCCAGAGGCAATATGAGACTATTCTAACACGCCCCGCACGTGTTAATCAAATGCATAACCCAAACAGTCTCATGTGACTTCACCCAACCATTTTATCAAACACTTGAGCCACAAGAGACCACTAAATTTTTTTTTATTCCATATTTAATTATTTGCCAAATCAGTTCCACGTCACAAATTGTAATATGTTCCAAACCGACCCCTATCGAAAATAAAATTTGTCACTACGGTGATGAGGCTAGGGATGCAGATTTGATTTGCCGAATAGTAACCAAAAGGAAAATTTTGATTTTCGATTGCATTCAGCCGGAGTTGAAATGAATCGGTTTGGTTTCGGTTGGGTTTTTTTATTATTTTGAAACCGAAAATCGAAAACTGAAGAGATAGGATGAGAAAACAAAATAATAAATAAACCCCGAACTTCAAATAAAATGCATTAAAAAGCTTAGGCACTAAAGCTTCCATTCTACCTCGCTCTCGGTTAGAATAAACACCGTCTGATAGGTGTGGGTCATGATCTCTAAATCTATCATGTAGAAGAACAGGACGAAACACCACAATATTCATCGTCTTATTCAAACCAGTCAACAATTTTAATGGTGGAAGCCTCAAGCTGCGCATGTAGAATCTAAAATTGTAAATACAAATATCAAGGGAAAGAGACATGCGTTGACGAAGAAGGAAATCTCTCTTTTGTAAGGATCATTGATCAACCTTCAAAATCATACGCCCGAATCTATGGAAGGATCATTGATCAACCTTCTTAATCATATGATTTAGATCCGAATCTAGATGTATGATCGCTAATGTTTTAGCTTTAGAGTGCTTTTATAAAAGGTTTTGAAGAGCTAAAGGTAAGAAAAGAGTTAAAAGAAAACAAAAGGAAAGAATTAGAAGCAACCAACCCAAAACAGAGGAAATAAAGGAGAAAGAACAGAGAATCTGTCAATCTCGACTGGTCAAAATCTCATTTTGATCAGTCAAGAAAGAAGAGCTGAAGCAATTGCAAAACTTGATTGGTCAAAATCCCATTTCGATCGGTCGAGATCCAAGAGAACACCCCGAAGCTGAAGAACTTGACTGGTTGAAAGTCCATTTCGATCGGTCGAGATTACCAAATAGAGAGAGAAAATGACTCATACAAAGTCGATCGGTCGAGAATACAATCGAGAATCAAAACAACAGACAAACTCGACCAGTCGAGATAGGGGTTTTTAGTGATTTTCAAGGTCGACATATTGGAATTCTAAAATTCGAAAGTTTCTTCTTTCCTAGTTCGATGTAGAGTTGTGTTGATTTACATATACTAGGGCCTTATGCATTTATAAATAAGGATTCTGAGGTTATGATTCAATATATAGACTTTTAGATAAAGATTTAGAGAGATTTTAATTCTTAATTTTTCTAATTTTAGTTTTTAGCTTTTAGTTTTCAGATTTCGAGCGTTTCTGAAATTGAGGAAATTGTAAATCATCGTTCTATGATCGAATTAGAGATGATGAAGATCAAAACCACGATGCATGACTAGTTCTCGAAGTTTTGGATCTCTTGTACATCAAAGACAAGTTTTAATTCAAAGTTACATTTCTTTTTCTAGTTTGAATTCGTTTATTGTAATGATTGCATGATTGAGATTAACTTTTATTATTGTGAATAATTCTAAAGCGTTTTATTTATTATTGTAAAATTGCAAGTTATTATGAATCTGCAATTAAAAGGGATCTCAGGTTCTTTTCTTTATTGCTTTCTAAATCCGATTTAATTGTTTTCCTAGATAATCATAGTTAGAGTTACTTTCAAAATCTTATTTTTAGTTAAGACTTTAGTTTAAATAAGCAATTAGTGTCTGTGATTCGACGCCCTTGGTACTTGCCCTAATTCCACGAACTTGTGCACTTGCAATATTTTTATTATTTAACAATCAATCATTCTACCCCTGGAATTGGTAGTTTAGCCGATTCATACGTAGAATTGAAATTAGTCATGATGGAATTGACACATGGAAGTGAATTCCACTAGTGGGTCCCACCCCAATTCACTTCCCCCACCTTAACTTCCTATCAAACAAAAAAGGTGGAGTTGGCAATTCAATTCCACCCTAAAATTGTGACTTCCATGTTATCAAAAATACCCTAAGGGCTCGCTAAAGAGCTCAGAAACACCTTAAATATAAGTTGGAGTCCAGAAAGTGACCAAATTATGAGTTATTCCGTGAGTTTCCCTTCTGCGCGAGTTAGCGGGGGTCGCAAGGAAAACATACCACTTTCCGAGTGATGCGGACGTTCTCACTTCCGAGCATTTCTATGGAGAAACATGCTGATATTAAGGTGTATAGGCTCTAGTGTAATTAATGAAAATAAAATTAATTAATATATCTTGCCTAAAAAGGTTTGAATCTTGAACCTAGGTGTCACTAACCAATCACTCAACCACTATAAAACTATATTAAATTGTGCAAACAAATTTAAAAGATTTAATATATATATATATATATATATATATATATATATATATATATATAAAATTGTTGATAATCGAAATGGAGTCATTACTTGCATTCGGAAAGTTGGCTCATGCACTGAATTTAAAGAAAGATTTGTATTTTAGGGACATGAGGCATGTGAAAATGCAATTTGGGCCGTCTGATTTAAAGTTTATGATCTATTGATCCCAGTGCATAAGATTGCAACAAAACACGATATTTATCATACAATCTATTGTAATACACTGTTGAATCAAATGATAGTCTTTGAATACCTTTAATCGCATGAAGAAGATTATAGTTTGTGCTAATCTTTTGCACTTGATATCTTTATATCATGGTCTTCAAGTCAAATGGCTTATATGGTGTTTTCACGTAGTAGAGGCCGCCAAACTCACAAGTCTTTCTTTTAAATTTGGTGCAAAGGCTAACTTTTCGAGTGCAAGTAAATTCGGTCACTTTTGGGGATGTGTGCCACATGGAATCAACATATAACAATTTGATAGGGGTGCTATGATTTCAAGATCTTTTGTGTGGAAGATTGAGACGAAAAACGATCTCCATTGTCTGATTCAAGTCAGTCAATGGGCATGTTTGATGGGCGACGTGTTTCACTGGTATAACTGGCACTCGTCGTTAAACGTCATGACATGTAACGACGAGGTGATACAAGGGTTTAACTTCGTATGCAATTTTGATAATCGGAAGACAAAAAGTGTCCAAACGCGTCGTCTCTTTGCTCCATCAAATGATCGCTCACGGTTAACGTTACAGTTATAACTGTGAAACGTGTTTCAAAAGGCCATCAAACATACCAAACGATTTTTTATGCTGGGAGAATGTGCGTTCTTCACAAGTTTAATGGGTGTAAATAACGCTACCCAATGGTCAATTGCGGTGAATAGATGGCAAGGGTTAAGCTTATTTAAGATCATTGTTACTGCCATAGTCATTTTTCTTATTGTCACAGCATTTAAACAAAGATAATACCATTTGACTTCTTTGAATTAGACAATGTATCTCGTTTTTATCCCAATCTTCCATACAATAGATGTTGAGATCACTTGATGGTAAGATCATACTCTCAAGATCCATTGTATGGAAGGTTGAGAAGAAAAACAATCTACCTCATCTGATTCTATGCAGTCAATGTGTTTCAAAGGGTTTCAGACGTGGATGCCTTTAATAATCCCGTAGGCCCGACCAGAGATACCCTTATCTTTATTGGAGCTGCCAATCATACATGGATTAATTGATCTTTGGGAAGCAAAGGGACCATCAATCACCACACAACCACAAATCTCTGTACAACCAAAATGGGAGAGATTTGATCATAGATACCATAGATAATATGATCCTGCATACCAGATCTGACAAAAGCTCCATCGCCATATCGAATGGTTGGCAGAATATTAGGTTTGATATTAGAGATTGCAAGAATCAAATCCATATTCGAAAAATCCCAAAAACTTGGTGTTGTTCTTCTTAAAATAAGTTATTGCAAGAAGGAAAAAACAATTCATCGACCTCTTAAAATTAAGTTGTGTTCCCCATAATGAAAGGTAACACAAGGGATTTTGAAAGAACTCGAGCAGCTAACCCAAGTTAAATGGGGTTTGGCTGATTTGGCAATATTGAAATGCCCAATAATGAATATGAATATTGATAGATGTCTGCAGAACAACTTCAGATAACATTATCTATCAATAAAGCCAACTAGAGCAAACAAGGATTTTAAGCTGCATTTGGCAACGCTCCCGCACGCTCTCTACCGGTGCTTGCCTGGAGGGTATTTGGTAAACATGCACCGAGCTGGTGCCTGCCGGGCACCTACTGATGGTCCATAGCTGCAGTTTTACCCATCGGTTGAAAACCGCTCTGGCAGGGAGCAGATGGGGAGCGGGTCCGTCCATCTGGATTCCCGACACAGCCTCAATCAGTAGTCATTCAAGATATCACAAAAGGAGAATTTTTGAGATAATTCAAAACAGTGACCAGCCCAAGAAAATTAGACCAATCTTTTTTTTTGTTTTTTTTTTTTAACGGTAACAAAGTATTATATAGAAAAAATTAGACCAATCTTAGTATCCTGGAGAGAAGTCTGGGAGTAGACTTACCCAAGGTTAGGCCTTTTTTTTTTCCTAATCTGTGTAAAATGTAAAATATAATTCCATTAATGAAAGAATTACAGTGGATTAAAGAGCAAGGCGAGATGCTCCACCCGGCAAGTAAAGTAAAATAATAAAGAAAAATATACATCTAATATCTACAATGGTTAAATGCAAATACAACTGGAGCAGGCATACAAGTCAACATTTTTAGAAAACCAGGAGATGGGATACAATAGAGAACATTCATTACATACTCTTAAGTATGTCTTGTAAATAATAGATCATGAGATCATGGGCCTACTATCAGATGGTCAGATGTTGATTCCACATAACATGCATCCCTAAAAGTGAACGTGAACCACATTTGTTGGTACGCAATGATCACACACTTTTTGGGATGTGTGCCACGTAAAATCAATATCTGACCCTAATGGTACTCCTAGATCTCAAGATCTCCTGTGCGGAAGATTAGGACAAAAATCAATCTCCATCGTCTGATTTAAAGTAGTGAATGGGTTTTTCCTATTTTTAAGTGAGGTGGATGTAACATAAAGAAGTGTGGTAGTAACACCAGCCAAAAAAAAACAGATACAGAAAACATGTGATCAAGCCGTGAACAAAGTATTTGCAACTGCATATATTCCATATATAAAGTCAATGACAAAATCCATTTATTCATCAAGTAATAATCATCCAGAAAAAAAGTAATAAGCATTGTAGCTTTGAAGTTTTTTTTGACTTATTTAGATATTGACACTCATGTAACCCGAAGAACGTTCTATAGAGCAGAAAAACAGCAGAACTGTTGACAATACGAAATTGAACGCGGAATTCACAGTTTAATCCATGGCAACTATTGCTGAAAATGACGACAGCCAAATATTCAACTTAACCTATGAGCTTGCACCGTAAACCCGGATTCGTTGTTCAATCTGGACACTACAGCAAGGGCAGCTAGCTTTAGCCTTCTTTGCGTGGTCTTCATTGCAATTGACACAGAGAACCTGATGCGCACACGGTAAGAAAACAACCAAAACCTCTTCCTTCATACAATTTAGGCATCTCCTGTCATGGTTTGCTTCTTGTATTTTGTCAAGCATATCATGTGTTTCTTTTGGCATTTTTGCTGTGTTGTAATCCCTCTCACATAAGGTATTTGCTGAGCCATTGATCTGCGGGGCTTCTGCCGATGCTTTGAGATGGGAAAGTTCTTGTTTTAGTCTCTGAATGTCATCCCTGTGGCGTTGGAAATCGATCTCTATTTTGTGACGCAGGGCCTCCAGCTTTCTTTTACTACTGATATCGGTTTCTTTTTTGGCTATCCGTTCGTTTTCCACCTGTGCTAAGGCTTGCTCTTTAGCTTTCAGTTCTTGTCTCCACTTAATCTGTAATCAAACAATTCCATTAATAAAAGGATGTGTTATCTGCAAGCAGGTGTAACTGCGGTTCAAAAGGGCTTTCTAGTTTTTATTATTAAAGAAAATGGGGGAAGGAAAGAGGTGTGAGATTTTCTCCTTTAGTTTATATTATGACTAAAGATCGAGCGAGAAAAAAGGCAGGGGTTTTCATATTTTTATTCTGCTTTATTAGAGAGAACAAAAAATGGGAGCAGGATCGTGATCCCCTTTATTTCAATTCACCAAATTTACTATTCCAGACCACAAACGAGCTATGAGTGGAATATGATGGTGGGTTGAATCAGGTAATAGTTCAATTGACAAACTCTTGTATATTTTGTTTATTAGCAACGAAAAGAATTTAGCCACATTCTCTTTTCTAAAATTAAAAGGTAACATGTAGATATTCACAAACTTGCCACAGAAATGGATATAGCATAAACTCGACCAAATTGTTTGTCATCTTATAAACCTCAACCAAAATCTTCATTATCCCATGTGCATCACTAATATCCGCTTATACATCTTATTACTGTTGGAGACACACCCAACTAATACTAGTGACACACCAACACAACCAACTATATCTATCATGCCAACTTGGAGGTGATTAATCACGCAATCTTGTTCTTCCCACAACCTTGGTGAGGATTCTGATCTTGAGAGTTCACTTGAGGAGTGCAAAATCCATTTGATTCTTTCTTTTCTTGCATGCAGTGGCAATCAACCTCAATGTGCTTTGTTCTTTCTTGATAAACTGTTTTTACAGTAATGTGGATAGCTTCTTCATATCACCATGAAGTGTTATAGAAAGCTTCACATGGATTCCAAGGTCCCCAAGAATAAATCTTTGTTTATATATATATATATATATATATATATATGGGTAATAAGCTATTATTTCATTAAGATAACGAAAAATACAGTAGATCAAAGGAGTCAAGCGAGAAGCTCAGCCAAGAGAAAAAAAAAAGGAAAAAAAGGGAAAAAAGAGGATAATAAAAAAATAATATACCGGACCACCAAGAAAAAAGAAAGATACAATACATACACGTGAAAGGAAGGTCAAGGGCGGGAGGTTACAATCCGCTCACTGAGACTCAAGAAGGCCTAAGTAGCTCCCCACTCCCTAACAATCTCCTCCATCGAGGAAACAAAATAATGGGGCGAGACTAAATGCCACCCACAGATGTCCTCAAACACTAGATCAATCACTGCCTTGCATGTACCGAGTGTGTTGTAAAACAATCTCATGTCCCGCTCATTCCAAATTTCCCAAAGTATGGCCATGGGCAGCAGCCTCCACAGAATGGCCATGTTCTGGTCAAATTGAAAATCATACCACTCTGCCAGAATGTTAGCAGCCGACTCCCTAAGACACCCCAAAACCTGCATTAAAGTAGCCCACACTTGTTGGGCAAACAAGCATTCAAGAAATAAATGATTGGCTGGTTCCTCCACTCCACATAGAACACACAAGACTTTGATATCGACATGCCCCTTGCAAAGTTGTACACAGGTTAGAACTCTACCCCAAGCCACTTCCCACGCAAAGAATTTTATCTTCAATGGTGCTTCCATGTTCCACAGGGACACCCAAGGTTGGTCTATTAGAGGTCTTCTAGTGAGGAACTTGTAGAAATATTTTACATTGAATTTTCCTGATTTGCCCTAACACCATATTCTTCTATCTTGTTGATAACCGATCCCTCTCACAGTACTAAGCTCCTCTAGAAGGTCAAATAGTTGACTCTCCTCCTTGTCTTTTACATTCCTTTGGAGGAATATATTCCAATGATCCAAGTTCCGAGATCCATCTTGCATATCTCTAATTCTTGTGATTTTATCCCTAGAGAGATTCTATATCAGGGGGCACCTCCTCAAGAGTGGGCTATCCCACACCACCCATCTTTCCAGAAACTAACTGTATCTCCCACCCCTGGAACAAAAGATGTCCTTGAAACTGAGCCTAACCTTGTGTACACTCTTCCACCAGCCCGACCCTAGTCGTCCTCTTAGACCTTTCACTCACCATCCTCTCTCATCTTTCCCATATTTGGCCACCATCTCATTAGCCCACCAAGAGACCTCCTCTTCACTCTCTCTTAGCGCTTGGTTCATGTTCTCAATAGATTCTATTCCCAGTCCTCCCGCTCCAAAGGTAAACATGCCACATCCCTATTTATCACATCATTTTTTTCTTTTCACATACCTCCACTCCATAGAAAATTTCTGTCAATTTTTTCCAGCCTCCTGATTACTGTCTTGGGACACTCGAACATCGACATGAAATAAATGGGCAGGTTAGATAAGGTCCCCAAGAACAAGTATGATCCACATCCCTGAACGAGCTCCTTGGGATACCACTCTGTACTCTGCCTCAACACTGGAATTATGACAGGTTATTTCTTACTCTTTCATGTGACCTCCCCCCCAAAAGGAAGATACAATACCCAGACAACATCAGTAAAAAATTTCCTCATTGAAGTGTCTATAACAATCCCTTGCCTGGAGTTGATTTCAACAACCTCAAGATTCTATACATCTACACTCACAATATAGGCGATATCAGGATATGGTAAGGTATATTAGCTTTTCTATAAGCCTTTGGCACATGCCAATATCCTTGAGGAGTTCACCATGCTCTGCATCAATTCTATGATTTCAGTCTATGGGGGAATTGCCTTACATCCCAACATGCCTGTTTTCTTCAAACCATCGTGCATACTTTCTCTACGAAAGAACAATCCTCTTCTTTGATCTAGCCATCTGTATAACAAGAAAATATTTGAGGGGCCCAAGTCCCTGGTATCAAAAACTTGGCACAAAACTAGGGCTCTCAACGAGCTGAGTTTGAGCCTAGCCAGGGTCAGCTTGCTCGCCGATCTCGTGTCGAACTCGTTTATATTCGAGCTTCAAACTACTCAGCTCTATCGAGTTTGAGCTGAGCTTGACCCAAACTAGAGCCAAGTAATATGCTATTATTAAGCAATAAATCAAGAAAAAAAATTCTACGAAAACTAGATCTTGAGATCCGAATACAAAGAGTGTGTGCTTGCATTTATTTGCACCCAAATGGAATACAATGGAGATCTTGAGATCTTGTTTACGTCTGAACATTGTAGCCGAGATCTTGAGATCATGTGCTTGAGATTTGCGCTTGCTTAGTCGAGAGATCTTAAAAGAAAATAAAAAGGTAGAATGTAGATTGTAGTTGAGTGCGTCTGAATATTAGATTGTAGCTGCTTTGTAGATTGTTGAATATTGTAGTTTGCAGCTGGCTGTGAGAAGAAGTTGGCTATGAGAAGATAAAAGAACCACAATCTAGCTTTTGCCTTTTGGGTTTCACTTGCTTTAGGATAAAAAACGATGAGATTCTTTTAGGGTTTAGAACTTTAGATGTTTCTTCTTGAAATACTACCATACCCCTAATTCCAATCGATAGAGAATTCTAATGTTTACTTTTTATGGGTATAAAAGTAACCATATGTATCAGTACTAAAAAATATATTATACATTATAATCCAGCTGAGCCGAGCTACGGAGGAGTGCTCAGCTAGATTACAATTGAGCCTCAAGTTTTGAGCTCAACTCAGCTCTCGAGCTGAGCTATTAGAGCTCTTAGATACATTTTTTCGAGCTGAGCCGACCGAGCTGACAAGTTGGCTCGGCTTGTTAAGACTCCTACTCAACATATTTCAGTTTCATGATCTCTTCAGTGTTGTCCCCAATGATGACAATGTCATCAATGTATATATAAAATCAAGGTTGGGAGAAGAGATCCCTTTTTTTAGTAAACAGTGTGGATCATAGTAGCTCCTTTGATACATGAACTATATAATGTCGTCATTAAATTTTTTGAACCATCCTCGCGGTGATTGCTTTAATCCGTAAACTGCTTTCTTTAGCTTGGAAACTTGGCCTTTCTCCCCTGAAGAGAAAAACATGGTGAAATACAAAGGTGTCCTAGTAGTCAATTGTATATGTCTGAGTGAAGATTTTAGCTACAAGCCTGGCTTTGTATCTTTCCATTGATCCATTGGGTATGTACTTCACAGTATAGACACACTTATAAACGAGTAAAACGACTACCTTCTTGCCTTCAGAAAACACAATGATTCCCAAGTATTGTTTTGCTCTAGTGCTTTCACTTTTTACGTCATGGCCTCTGTCACTGTCATCGAGATAAGGCATCATAAACAATAGAGGAACAGAAAGAGTCTAAAGAAGAGATAAATGACTAATGTAAAGCTGAAAGAGCGCGATATGACGCAAACTTATTAATAGGATGGGACATGCAAGATCGAGATCCCTTACGTCATGCAATGGTAGGTCCATATTAGATAATAAATGAGATTCGTATCTTTGTGGACTGGCTTTAAGAGTTGAGTTTGGTCCATGATCTCAGAGAGAGTAGCATATTCTTCTTCCATGTCTCCTTATATAGGCCTGACGAAATTTGCTTGCACACTTTTGCCCTGCACATCCTCTGGCATGTTGCTTACAACTCATCTTCCACATTATTTTGTGCTTCTTCTTGCAGAACCTGGTTTTCCATCTCATGGGATGCCTCATGTATAGGTAGGACAACAACAAAGTGCTTTCTTCTGTGCTACTGTCCTCCCAAGAGGGCCTGGCCGCCTGGGTACTTCTATGAAGAAGGAAATGTGTGGAGATTGAAAAGGTAGCATCTACAGGCACAAACCTCCCATACGGATCATGGCACTTGTACTCTTTTTAGATGAAGGGTATCCGATAAAAATACACCGACCAACTTTAGGGTCCAATTTACATGACGAGTATTTGGAATTTGAGCAAAACACATGCATCCAAATACCCGAAGAGGAACTGGAGGTTTTGGGCAACATGATAAAGGGTGGTTTCCCTTGAATAGGAGCAGACATTCTATGGATAAAGAAACAGACAGTGAGAACAGTGTCATTCCATAACCATTTGGGAATATTCATTCCATTAACAAAGTATGAGCAACCTCCAGAAGATGCAAGTGTTCCTCCCGATCACTTCATTTTGTTGAAGAGTGTATGGGTAAGTAGTTTGCACTCAATACCATGATCTTTGAGGTAGGCTCGAGACCGTGGGAAGAATACTCCCGCCATTATCAAACCTCAACACTCTCACAACTGGATTATACTGAGTTTGAACTAACTTGTCATAAGCAATAAAAAATGTCGGCCACTTCATCTTTGGATTTCAACATATAAAGAAGTGTGAAACAAGTACAATCATCAATAAAAGAAACAAAATAATGATACCCAAATGTAGAAGTAATAGAGGATGACCCCCACACGCCAAAATGTATAAGGTGGAAAGGTGTCACTCCTAATATGAGTCAAAGGCTAAGAACCTCTTTGAACAGATGTCACATTGAATTGATAGTCATCAAATGAATTGAATTATTGAGGGAATACACAAACCAAGGTATAGACAGGTGACTAAAACGCGAGTCAACAATTGCACTATATCCACAGGCACGATAATTTTTGTAACAGTGGGCACAATCTTCACTGAAGTCCCTTAGACATCAAAGTGGTAGAAGCCCCCTCCCCAACTAAGACTAACAATCTTCCCTATCGCTGAGTCCTGAAAAAATGCAAATAGGAAGGAAAAAGCTCACACTGGTGATACTATTAAATTGAGCGGCCAAATCCCTAAGCATATTCAAAATATGTAGCACAGAATCTAAAGGTATGTGATCAACCTAAACTGTCCATTTCCCAACAACGAGTACAAGGGATCCATCAACAATACAAACATTACATTGGTTCAACAAGGGAGAGATAGAATTAAAAAGAGTAGACACACTAGCATGCGATCAGTCGCTCCAGAATCAATGATCCATTAGAGAACAAACAAAACATGAGTAGAAACAACAATATCTGTCTCAGCCAAGTAGGATTGAGAAAAAAATGATAAGCCTTTATAACTGAGAGAAAGCTGAGTCACGGTCTCGTATCCATCGAACCCTTGATTTCCAGCACCAACACAGAACACATTACCTATGATTCTTCCATCGTAGAAAAGCAAGAAGCAAACATGCAGTGATAGGCTTCATTCAAACACAAATTACCGCACTACGACATACAATCTAGCACATATTTTCACTTCAATCTTGCTGCACCACTGCAGCTCACAATCAGCAACACAAAAAGTCGCACACGGACCTCTAGACAACCACTGCTAATGTCAAACAATGCCACATGACCTCAAACAAAAAACAAATATAAACACACATAACACTCCTATAATGGTCTTCCAAATCACCAAAGCACTCATAGCAGTGCCAAATCAACAAAACACTTCCATTATATTAAACTTATCCACTGCATAGCAATCAGCAACAATACACCTCAGCACATTAGACAGTAACAATACCTTGCATTTCTGGACCATGCATTCAACTGTTTGATTTGTAACCCAGAATCCATTTAACTGTTTGATTTGTAACCCAGAATCCATTTAACATAGTGTTACTTATGAATGCAAATATCAACCATTGATATGTTAAGCTGTGATTGAGCACTGCACGAGTTATGACCAATTTTTTTGCGTGCTCAATCCACACCAAGGGGATCAGCCACAGTGGTTAAGTGCTTAGATAACCTTTTGGGATGCTTTCCATGTGGAACCACCAAGTATTCTGTGTGATTTGATGACCATGATCTCAAGATCTATGGTGTAAAAGAGTGGGTCAAAGAGGATCTCTGTCGTGTGATTCAAAGAGGTCAAAGGTCATCTAAAATTAATAATATACCAAATTAAAAAAAAAAAAAAGAATTAACAAGATTAAATAATATACTAGATCCTATCACTTACAATAGGTTCCCATGTACATCTCTACTATATGTGTATACATGTTATTATTGCTAGAGACACACCCAACCAGCACTAATGACACACAAACATAGAAAAACAAACAAGAATGTTTTGTTTAATGCACCTCGCTTGTGCCTCATTAATAAGAAACCAAAGGCTATATTGCAGGATTAGGAAGCAAAATTAAAACAGATGATTGTGCATGGTGGTGGTGGTGGTGTATGATGCTACTATCTTCAGTATACAACTATAGGGGTATGATGCTACTATCTTCGGTATACAACTATAGCGGTACATGAATGCGGGGCACACTGCTAGTTGTGTAATTGTGTGCAAGCGCATGTGTATATGGTTTAAGAAAGGTTCCAAGATTCCTTTATTGATAAACGAGGGAAAGGAAAAGGAATATGGTTTTCTTCTTTGGGTTTATGTTCTTATTAAAGATCAACCGAGTTTCTAATTTCAGTTATTAAAGAATTTGGGAAAAAGAAAAGAGACGTGCGATTATATAGGGATTTCCATTTTTAAATTTAAGTAACTAGAAAGAAAGAAATAGAACAAGGGGATGTGATCGGATGACAAAGTAGGTGCAAGATGGTGATTCCCCTTTACTTCAATTAGCCGAAGACAGCATTGCAGATGGCAGATGACTCACAATTTGGATTAACTCTGTCTGGAAATGACCGGAAGAGGAGGGGAGAAAATTCTAGAAGCGCTGATTCAATTCCCAGACTCTCGTATAGTTTGTTTACTAGGAACAAATTACACGAAATAATTTAAATAACAAGGAAAAATTTAGTCATATTATCAAGTTAACAAAAGAAATAAAATACAACATGGAGATACTGACAAACTTACTATTAAAACTGACATCGATAAACCTCAACCAAAATTTTAATTATCATATAAAAGAGAAAACAAGCAAAAATGTTTCATTCGCGCACCTCAGTTTCCTTTTGTGCATCGTTAAGGTTGCGTAACTGTTCTTGTGCTTGAACAACCTTCCTTTTTTCCTCTGCAATCTCATCCTGCAATTTAGCTTTTTGTTTCTCCCATGCCAAAAGCCTTTTAAGGCACTTCTTCTCTCTCTTTGCAACCTCCAAACGAGTTGTGGCCGACTCCTCCTCACTCAATTTCGAAGCCTCAATCTCGGCCCTGATTTCGGCGTTCTCGGTCTCTAACTGTCTGACAGCATTATTTGCACGGTCCACTTGCCCACTTGCCTTCCTCAGAGCATTCTCCATTTCCGATAACCTCTTCATGGTTGTATCCTCGAGCGGTTGTTTACCTTTCTTCATCCGCTGTGTCTCCTCCCTCTCCATCCTCAACATATTTAATTCAGTGAGATCATTGCTTAGCTTCCTCGCCGCTTGCATTGCTTTCTGATGGGCCCACTCCTGACGACCCTTCACTTGTCCCTCCAGATCACGAATCTGGTATATCAGATTCAAGATCATTTCATTCTTCGGATCAACTGGACCATCATCAGTTTGCTCCTCTATACCCATGTTTCCCAAGCTGTTCAAAACGGAGCTCACAATATCCGACCCTTGAGTATCTCCTATTTCCTCAGATTGTTCCGAAGAATTACCAGCCCCTGAGGTGGTAATCCCTAGTGAGGACCCGTTGCTCGAGGACGAACTCGGGCACGCTTGCGACTGCCCTTGTGATTGTAGAATGGTTTTTGAGTTCGCTCGAAACCCAGCAGCAAATATTGCAACATTCCTTTTCAACAAGGCCTTCAATTGAGGGGTCAAATTGAATCTCTTCGGACACTCAATATCACTCATAAAATTCATCTCGGCAGTTTCCTGACCCCAATTTTCGTTAAATTTATAACTCCCTGCCGCACCACCATTTACAATTTCGCCACTGCTAGTACTCGGCTTTAAAACTGGAATCTCGATCGTGCTCGCACGGCCAACATGTAGATCACTCATGAGAAGACACCACATGGCATCACCTCTACTCAATTGGGGCCGAACCTGTTGAAGCAAACAAACCAAAGCCGCCAAGGAGTACTCCTCTAACTGCCTCAAATCGCTATAAATTACTTTGGGTTCATCCGAATTCTCATTATCATTACTATAATCATCGTCGCTCTCGGAACTGCTATTGAGATAAGCAAGTGCATTGTGCAAGATATTCGAGAGCACGTCCATGCTACCATAGCAATGCCCATTTCGCAAAATCGCTTTCAGAGCGACTTTATTGTCGTACCCGAGCGAAATTAGCTTTGCCATCGCGTCGTTGTAAACGATCTCCATGTTTTTTATTAGTAATTCGTGCAATTGTTCTTCAGTGCAGTACCCCCAACCGTTCTCGTCGGGATTAGGGTTAGGGTTTCCAATCTTTTCGCCATTGATGACATCAAGATTCAGAGCTGGTTCGGTGGTATCGACCCGGTGCACTGGATTGCAATCGTTGGATTTCATGGATCGGGGTTTTCGACTGTTTCTGGTTAATTTTTCTCTTACAGTGACACCCATTAGAAAGAGCAAAAATTGATAAAGAATCAAACTGAGAAAGCCCTAAAAATCATGTATGAGGAATCAATCCAATTCAAAAAATGAAGAACGAATTACAGATTTTCAGATTGTTGTGAAAGATTGAGACTTACCGATTGAACTGAAGATCAGCGTTGATTCTTTGAACTTTTTATATATTTTTGGTTGATCATTTGATCGGAGTAAGAGATGTTGGTTGATCGAGAGATCGAGAGATCGAGTGGGTGTGAAGAAGAGTGGAGAGCGTGGAGAAGACGAGAGTTGGGGATTTGATTGTGTGAGAGGACTGCATGGTTTTAATCAAGGTGTCAACTCGGGTATCGGTCCATGGAGGACCGATACGAATCGGCTGAAACCAAGTTGGATCGGTGCCTTTAGAAAAATAATAATAATGAAAATAAAGGTATCGGCCGATACCAATACCCGAATTGATGCCTGATACATATCGGCGCCGATACATTCGTTTCGCCCATAAACCAATACTTATCACCGATAAGTATTGATATCGGCTGATATTTGATAATGGTTAATTTAAATCTCCGAACTCCGTGACTTATGGGATAGGCCTGATATCTAGACGTTTTGGGAATCTGATTTCGTGTGATACCAGCAAAGGCTATAAATATATCAGTCGATCCCGTTATGGTTCGGTTGTCTCAGCTGATATTTTAAGCCTTTTTTTATAAATCGTTTTGATTGAGGAAAAAAATGATACTCATCAAAGCATAAACCAAAATATATCGGACGATGTAGGCCAGCATTCCATGTGGTACCGTATATGCCCTTTGATATCAACTCGTGTCAGGCTGAAGCTGATAGATATTGGTTGATATGTATCGATTTGACTGATATTTAAAATCATAGATGCTAGAAAATTATTTTAAAAGCCTAAAAATTTATTTAAAACTTAATAAAAATAAACGTAGATTTGTCATGTTGAAGTTTAAGTGGCACATTATTAGGCATTAATAGCCTTAGCTCTAGGAAAAATCTTGGTCCCCGAACTCATGGCCAATTAATTTTAAGAATGATGGATGTTAGAAAATTATTTCAAAAGCCTTAAAATTTATTTAAAACTTAAAAAAAATAAATGTACACCTGTCACGCTAAAGTTTAAGCCCCACATTGAGCATGCATAGCCTTTGTCTTTAAAAAAAATCTTGGCCCCCTCAACTCATAGTCATTTGAATGGTATATCATAGCAGGCTTGTGTACTCTCTAAGTCACCCAATTCAATTGTCCATGTGATTTGACTAAGTTTGGTCATCACATGTGTAGACTTGTTCTCACATTGGGTATTCATAGTCTTGACTCTCCTCTTATAGGATCCAGGTCCCCTCCACATAACTAATTGGTTTTGAGATATAGCCCAAAATTATCATGGTATTATAATAGGCTTTTCTTCACTCCACGTCACCCAATTCAATTGTCCAGCAAATGTGAGATTTATTGAAATTTAGTCCCACATCAGGTCTTCGTCGCTTTGTCTCTCCTCTTATAAGATACCATGCCCTTCCATTCATTGCCAATATATTTTGAGAGGGACGCCCCAAATATATCATGGTCGTGCCAAATTTATTGTTGCCTTATGATTCAAAGGTGCATGCGACCTAGCTTGATGGGGGACCTTGACTCGACTCAACTTGACCTGATGGTTCAAGGTTATATACACGATGGGAAACCCGATTTGACCTTTGAGTTTGATCCTTTGAGTTTGATCCGATCCACTCTACTCAAAGGCCAGTCATATGCTTCATGCTTGACATAACCCAACAGCACAAGTTTACGTGTCAAGGAACTTGACCGGTGGGTTAAGCATCAAGTCGACTAGACCTGTTCACACTTGACACCCTAGCTAAATAGCTTTTGATTTACACATTAGAAGGGATATTTTGGTAACGTTAAAGGTTAAACAGAGGTCAAAAAGTCAAATTTAGCCAACATTCACAAGTCCAATTCATAAGGTTCAATTTTCAACAACCTACTTTAATTGGATAGATCTTCCTACAAATATCTTTTGAATATTAAAAAGACGATCAGCTATCTCATGAGTCATGAGCAAGGATCAAAATATCGGTAAACTGATACATATCGTCCTAACCTCCAAGACGATACATATCGGGTGTCGGCCGATACATTTAATGTATCGGCGATATATTAAATGTATCAGTTTAATACATTGAATTTTTTTATTATTTTTTTCGATTGTCTATATAATCGATGACGACTTTGTAGACAATCGCCATCAATTGTGTAGACAATCGAAAAAAATATATAAAAAAATAAAAATTTCGATTTTTTATACGATTGTCTACACAATCGATGGCGATTGTCTACACAGTCGCTATCGATTGTATAGACAATCGAAAAAAAAAATTATTTTTTTTTCAATTGTCTACACAATCGATGACAATTGTCTACACAGTCGCCATTGATTGTGTAGACAATCGGAATATATATATATATATATATATATATATATATATATATATATATATATTATCGGATGATATATTGAAATTATCGTCCGATAATTTCAATGTATCGTCCGATACGGGCGATACATTGCCCGTATTGGACGATAAGTACATTATTTTTAAAGGGGTATGATACAATGCCTTTGTATCGTACCGCCCAAGTCCAAAACCAATATGTATCGGTATCGGACGATTTTTTGACCCATGGTCATGAGGGAGGGACAAAATCTATAAAACAGTAATTTTAAGAAATGTTTTTATATATATATATATATATATATATATATATATATATATATATATATATATATTAATCAAGTCTTAATTTTATGGATCATTGACTCGGGGCAAGGGGAGCCTCTACCTCTTTGAACTTGTGAATTTGCACTATGCCATCCTTTATCTTGGTGGTTACTTCGTATGCATGGCAAGTTAATGCCTTGATAGTAGAAACATCTAACACCGGGAGCCCTATGGGAAAGAGTACTCGAACCATTTTACTTTCATGCATTTATTTCTTTTATTATCAAATTTTATATATGTCATATTTTCATTATTATCTCCTAGTACATCGAACCCATCTACCTAATTCATTCTCTCTCTCACGCACACATTATATATATATATATATATATATATATATATATATATATATATATATATATATATATATATATATATTAATATCTTAAAAGAGAAAATAGATGCTAAGTTTTGTTAGGAAAACTTTCAATTAAGATAAATAAAAAAATTCTATAGTTTAGATAAATTTTGTTTTGGCTTAAAATAATTGATACATCAAATGAGAATTTTAGAGTTAGTTCAAAAGAAACAATGTTTCTGTAATTTTTGTAAGGACAAAAGTGATTAGAGTAATCATTATTAAAACATCATAATTGAATATTATTATCATTGCTATAAGATAAATAGTAGATAATAATAATTTATCTAATTTTACGAAGAGACTGACTCTATAATTGAAACTATACAGATAGGGAGCATGCCATGTCACGCACACATTTTGATTATTCTAAATACAAGTAGCCCAACTTAGATCTCATCATTGGCACATATCTCAAGCAAAGAATTGGCACATATGCATGAGAGGATTGTAGGAACCTCATCTGTCTACTTAGTATAGACCATTAAAAACATATGCTACAATCATCCAAATTGGAATGTGCAAATCTAACGATACAATCATACAAACACTCATTTGTGCACTTTAATATAGACCACTAAAAAAATATGCCACAATTGTCCGTATTAGAATGCATAGATCAGACGATACAAACCTTCTAATGAGTATATTTTGGACCCAAGGTATAGCTAAAATTTCTTTAAGAGGTGAAAAGGGACATTTTGATGATGTTTAAGGCCAAACAGAGGCAAAAAAATCAAATTTAGTCAATTTTCACCAATTCAAACAGAGGCTTTGTTTTTTAGGCACAAAATTTAGAGTCTGCGTGGATACTATTCACACATACCTAAAGACATCAAACTGATGTAATCTAAATGGATCTGACGATCCGACCATCCAAATTTATCCTAAAGATTTAGGCGCACGATCAATCAAAAACCAATAAATATATAAACTATAAATATGCGCACCTTGAGCGTTAGCCATTGATGGTTGCCGATCTTCAATGATGTTCTCGCGTTCAATGTCTCCTAACACAATCGGGATGCTCTCGCCAATAGGGAGGATTGAATTATATCGAGCTATCGTTGGGACCAGGCACCCCTTATATTTATAGCCAAAGAGTCCTATCCCATTAAGGACTGAAATTGCTAATTATAGTGTGATTAGAAATCACAATCATACCTTAACTGAAAGACTCAATAAGTAGTTGCCTATTCTCTTCAAACTCACCAGAATAGCAATTGTACATCTTAAGGTTGATCTTATACCATTCACCGGTCAACGGGTTTGACCATAGTGATGGCCACCAAAATAGGAACTTCTAACAGTCTCCCACTTGGCCAAACTATGTCAATAAACTCCGATTACCCAATGTTAGCTAACTTTCTTTGAATGGTAAGTCACAATCAATCTCAATCAAAGTCTTTATTATCAGTCCGGTCCAGTGAGAATTGCAACACAGAATCAATGTAGTAAATATATCATATCATCGATATATGACCGCTCATGAGTTACTGTATTGGAAGTCATCACCGACATGGATTCCAACTAGTATGATTTCACATAGATTGTAAGTTTACAAATTGAATGGTGATTACATGTAAACTCAATCTAATATTGGTCCTACTTTATTGCCATCTACTGGCACCATATGTTCCAAGGAGTTATTTGCATAAAAATAGAAAAGCAAATAAATAAATTTTATTTCTGAATCAATTAAACAAATGTATTCACTCGCATATATTCACTCTCAAAAGCTATCAAAATTATCCATCAACCCCATGCGCGCAACATGCTCCAAAAAGAGCGTGGGAGATAAACCTTTAGTGAGAGGGTCAGCCAACATGAGTGTCGTACTTATCTTTTCAACAGATACAATTTGATTCTGAACTTTTTCCCTGACAACAAGATATTTTATATCAATATATTTGGAACCCTCACTAATCTTGTTGTTATTGGAGATAGCAATCGCAGCGGAATTGTCACAAAAGATTCTCAGTGGCTTTGAAATAGTATCAACAACTTGAAGCCCTGAGATAAAATTCCTCAATCATATCGCCTCACATGTTGCCTCAAAACATGCAACGAATTCTGCTTCCATAGTGGACGAAGTAGTTAGCGTTTGTTTAACGCTCTTCCAAGATATAGGTCCACCTGCAAGCATAAAAATATAACCCGATGTGGACCTACGAGTGTCTTGACACCCAACATAATCCACATCTGAATAACCAATAACTTCAAGGTTATTCGACCTTGTGTATGTGAGCATGTGTCCTTTAGTCCCTTGTAAATAGCGAAAAACCTTCTTAGCTGCTTTCCAATGATCCAAACCAGGATTACATTGGTGCCTGCCAAGCATGCCAACTATATACGCTATATCTGGACGAGTACAGACTTTTGCATACATGAGACTCCCAACTGCCGATGCATAGGGAATTGTCTCCATCTGTTTTCTCTCCAGATCGATCCTGGGACTCTGAAGTAGACTAAATTTATCACCCTTAATGACAGGGGCAACAATAGCAGAACAATTGTGCATGTTAAACCTTTTAAGAACTTTATCAATATAAGTTCTTTGAGACAATCCCAATATGCCACGGGCTCTATCTCGATGAATCTCAATTCCTATCACGTAGGAAGCTTCACCAAGATCTTTCATATCAAAACTCTTTGATAAAAAGTTCTTTGTCTTATATAACATGCCCAAATTGCTACTCGCAAGTAAGATATCATCAACGTATAAGACAAGGATGATAAACTTACTCCCACTGATTTTAAGATATATGCATTGATCCACAGTATTTTCTTTAAAACCAAAATTTGAAATGACTTCGTAAAATTTTAAGTACCATTGTCGAGATGTCTGCTTTAAACCATATAGAGACCTTTTGAGTCTACAAACTAAATGACTCTCCCCCTCAACCTGAAAACCTTCAGGTTGTGTCATAAATACATCTTCATGCAAGTCGCCATTCAGAAAAGCAGTTTTAACATTCATTTGATGCAATTCTAAGTCAAAATGAGCTACTAATGCCATGACTATCCGAAAGGATTCCTTTCTAGAGACAAGAGAAAATGTCTCTTTATAGTCTATTCCTTCTTTTTGAGTGAAACCTTTAGCGACTAATCGGGCCTTGTATCTTTCTATATTACCTTTGGAGTCTTGCTTGGTTTTAAATACCCATTCTGACCCTGGGCTTGACTCCATTAGGTAACTCACAAAGATCCCAGACCGAGTTATGTTTCATTGATTCCAACTCATCTTTCATGGCTTCGAGCCATTGAGTGGATTTGTCGCTCTTCATGGCTTGGCTAAAGGAAACAGGATCTGATTCCTTTCCAAAATCAAACTCACTCTCATTTAGGTAAACTATATAGTCATCAGAAATGGCAGGCTTCTTTGTTCTCTCTGATCTACGCAATGGTAGATCATTGGCAGTCGCCATGGGAGCAAGAGCCTCCTCAATGTGGGGTGTGTCAATAGGTATAGCCATAGGTGCATCAACACTGGCTTGAATAACTGGTGTTGGTGCCACTTTTTCTTGGATAAAAGGGATAGGAATTATAACCCGATTCTCCTCAAAAGTGATTTTCCTAAGCTCTATACTCCCACTAATCTCACGATCCTCAAAGAATTTTGCATGTCTAGTCTCAACAATCCGGGTACTATGAGTGGGGCAATAAAATCTGTAGCCTTTTGATCTATTAGTGTAACCAATGAAATGACAACTTATAGTTTTAGGGTCCAATTTTTCTAATTGTGGATTGTACACCTTTGCTTCAAATAAATTTCAAATGTGTAAATATCCTAAAGTCGGTTTCTTCCTACCCATAGCTCATAAGGAGTTTTGGGAACCGCCTTACTAGGAACTCGATTGAGGATATGCACCGCTGTTTTCAAGGCTTCTCCCCACAAGAACGTAGGGAACGAGTTGCATAACATGCTTCTCACCATATCCATAAGAGTAATGCGATTTAAATCGTTCATTTATCTGGTTACATTCGGTGTTCCCGGCATGGTGTATTGAGCGACAATGCCATGCTCTTGTAGATACAGGGCGAAGGGTCCTAGATTGCGACCTGTTTCAGAGTATCTACCATAGTACTATCCGCCTCTATCAGATCTCATAATTTTAATCTTCGAATTAAGTTGTAACTCAACTTCGGCTTTATAGATTTTAAACATATCCAGGGCCTCAGATTTCTCGTGAATGAGAAATATATAACCAAAACGAGAATAATCATCAGTGAAGGTAATAAAATACTTTTGACCACTAATAGCGGGAGTTGGAAACGGTCCACAAATATCAGTGTGGACTATTTCCAGCAAACTCGTGCTTCTGAGAGCCCATTTTTTATTAGTCTTTGTGAGTTTCCCTTTAACGCAATCAACACAAGTATTGAAATCAGAGAAATTGAGCGCATCGATTATATCATCTTTAATTAACCTCTCCATTCTATCCTTAGATATATGGCCTAAACGTTTATGCCATAAAATGGAGGAGTTATCGAGTGCTCGTTTTCGTTTCTTACTTATTTTATCATTCACATGCATAGAAACTAAAGATTGGGCGTAAGATGAATCCAAGTTCAACTGATAAAGATTGCCCACTAATGAGCCACCACCCACAATATCGGAATTAAATAATAGAGTAAACATATCATGTCCAAATTTAAATTCAAAACCTAATGAATCCAATTTAGAAATTGAGATAAGGTTTCTAGTGATACTGGGAACATAAATAGTATCAACTAAATCCAAAATGAAACCACTATCTAAAATGAGACGGAGAGTCCCAATGGCCTCCACGTCTGCTTCTACTCCATTCCCGAGTTTGATGGTACGTTCGCCTTTACTTAGCTTCTCTGGATCAAATCGCATTGAATTACTTATGTGAATAGTTGCACCAGAATCTATCCACCAAGTATTGCGTGAAGCATCAACATAAAGTGATTCAAAACACACAAAAGCAAGGTCATTACCTTTCTTAACTAGCCAATCTCTGTATTTCTGACAATTCTTCTTAATGTGTCCCTTCTTCTTACAGAAGTGACACTTGATGCCAGAAGTAGATGTGCTAGCTTCTCCTTGTTTGGTTTCCGGTGGAGGAGCTTTCACGTTCTTTCCTTTATATTGTCCCGGTTTTCTCTTGAAATTTCGTTTTGATGGGCCAAGAGCGGCGTAATGGGCACTTTCAGGTTTTTCAGCCCGAAGTCGTTCTTCTTCTTGGACACAGTGAGCAATTAGCTCGTTCATCTTCCACTTCTCTTTCTGTGTGTTATAATTGATCTTGAACGGGCCAAATTGTGCAGGAAGGGAAGTCATAATGAAGTGAACAAGATAACCCTCAGAAAACCTCATGTCCAGTTCTTTCAATTGAGTTGCCATGCCACTCATTTTCATAATGTGCTCCCGGACGCCGCTATGACCATCATATTTCATGGTTCCCATTTTAACAATTAGACTACTGGCAAGGGCTTTAGAAGTCCATTGAAATTGTTCCTTAATGTCTTGCATGTATTCCTTTGCAGTGTGCGAGTCAGGAATACCTCCCCGAATCGCATCAGCAATGGAACTCTTGATGATCATGAGGCTCATACGATTTGATCTATCCCATTTTTCTAAATCCGTATGGTTCACTGCCAGATCCTTAGCCGAGGCATCAGCGGTGAGCACCTTGGGTTTATCAGATCGTATAACATAGTCAAGATCCATGCAGCCTAGAACAATTGCAACTTGTTCCTTCCATTTCTTATAATTTGATCCACTCAAAATTTCAATTCCACCAATCATACTGGTTATGATAGACGGGTTCAATGCTGCACAATAATTAAGGGCTTTATTATGTCCACATACAATCGAAGTAACTATCAATTCCACAAGGTTATAATTATAGTATGTGACGCGAAAGTTAAAATATGTCAAGGAATATAAAAATTAAAACCAATGTGGTTTTATTGAGAAACGATTTGTGTCATTATAACCCTCCGTTGGGTCGAGCCATAACACACTAGTCGCTTCCTCAATCTATATTAATGATTGTGGTACTAATTGCGTCGTTATGACCCTCCGTTGGGTCGAGTCAGAACACGCGAGCAGTACCCACACACACAAAATAATGAATAGTGAAACATAGCCATCATATAACATTAAGTGATTCATCACCGTTGGGCAGAAGAATCCCTTATGTTGTAACGCCAACGTTCACTACACTCTTTCACTGGATTTGTAACACGGTCTTGGACAAAATTAAACCTCACTATGAAAACCACGATATTAGGAAAGGTCATCACCGTTGGGCAGAAGAATCTTTTCAAGCCATGTTTTCAAATTAGGTTTGATAATATTTTAGATGATCACAAAACGTGTTATGAGGAGGATTAAAAAAAAAAAGACAATAAACGAGCATTATAATGTGTAAGTACCAGCCATGGTGGTGGAGCACAACCTCCACTACCCAATTCTAATGAATGATACAAAAAAAAAATTGATTACAGAATTAAAAAATGGAAAAAAATAACATCATGTCATGCAAATATTACAACAAGGACCTCATTATCAAAATTAGACCTCAAAAACGGGTTCGGAATGCCCGAGGAAGTCAAAATTCATATATAATGTCCAAAAATCGGACCTATAAATAGCCCAGAAATGGCCCGAGAAGATTAGGAAATAGTGTCGGAATAATTGGGCCGGGTATCGGGCCATACCATGGGCCTTTGTGGTCGAATGGGCTATGGGCCCCGTGGATGGGCTCTGCAGGTCAGGGCCATGAGCCAAAAGGGCTTAGTGGGCCTCAGCCAGTGGGCCGGGTGGGCCAAATAGGCCCAGGCAGGTCGGGTGGGCCAAAGAGGGCCAGGCGGGTCGAAGAGGCCCAGCAGGGTTGGGTCGGTCGGTCGGGCCAAGTAGGCCCAGCAGGTCGGGCGGGTCAGGCGGGTCGGGGCAGGATTCAAAAAGGAACAGACGGGTTGGGCCGGGCGGTCGGGCCAACTAGGCCGAAGCGGATCGGGACCGGACCCGATCCGGTCCGAAACACCCTAACCCTCCCCCATCCACTGTTCATCTTCCCCAGAAATTTTTTTTTTGGTTACAATACCGCCGGGCTTAGTCACACCCCTTCCGTGTCGGCGCGACGGTCAGTGCAGACCGGCCGATCGGCCCGATCTGCGAGACGTCGACCGTCTTGATCGGGAAAAAGGCCCATCGGCACGGACCGTTACAAAAATCCCATTTTTTTTTTATTTAAGCGAGTTGCAGATGCAACACCGCCAGCCGGGCTCACCCGCCTCCCACCACTCACCGGCCGACGGTCAGGTGCTCGCCGATCGGCCCCGACGCAACAATCGGCGGTGTCGTCCGGGTGGAAAGTCCTTCTGGCTGCACTGCAAAGGAACCCAAAATTTGTTTTTTTTTTTTTTGAAATTGCGAAATGTCGCAGACAACCCCTTCCTTCTATGGTCACGGACCCGTGGTCCGGTCGACCATCCGGTCGGCGTCGGTTGGCGGTTCAATCCGATGGTAGGAGAACCCCCAGTGACCAAATTTTTTTTTTGTAAAACAGTCATTAAAAAAAAAAACAAAAAAAAATTTATTTTAAAGCTTTGACCGATCATAACGCCAATCATGGCTCTGATACCAATTGATGGAATCTAAATGGATCTGACGATCCGACCATCCAAATTTAGCCTAAGGATCTAGGCGCGCGATCAATCAAAAACCAATAAATATATAAACTATAAATATGCGTACCTTGAGCGTTAGCCATTGATGGTTGCCGATCTTCAACGATGTTCTCGCGTTCAATGTCTCCTAGCACAATGGGGATGCTCTCGCCAATAGGGAGGATTGAATTATATCGAGCTATCGTTGGGACCAGGCACCCCTTATATTTATAGCCAAAGAGTCCTATCCCATTAAAATTTGAAATTATAGTGTGATTAGAAATCACAATCATACCTTAACTGAAAGACTCAATAAGCAGTTGCCTATTCTCTTCAAACTCACCAGAATAGCAATTGTACATCTTAAGGTTGATCTTATACCATTCACCGGTCAACGGGTTTGACCATAGTGATGGCCACCAAAATAGGAACTTCTAACAGTCTCCCACTTGGCCAAACTATGTCAATAAACTCCGATTACCTAATGTTAGCTAACTTTCTTTGAATGGTAAGTCACAATCAATCTCAATCAAAGTCTTTATTATCGGTCAATGGTGAGAATTGCAACACAGAATCAATGTAGTAAATATATCATATCATCGATATATGACCGCTCATTAGTTACTGTATTGGAAGTCATTACCGACATGGATTCCAACTAGTATGATTTCACATAGATTGTAAGTTTACAAATTAAATGGTGATTACATGTAAACTCAATCTAATATTGGTCCTACTTTATTGCCATCTACTGGCACCATATGTTCCAAGGAGTTATTTGCATAAAAATAGAAAAGCAAATAAATAAATTTTATTTCTGAATCAATTAAACAAATGTATTCACTCGCATATATTCACTCTCAAAAGCTATCAAAATTATCCATCAACCCCATGCGCGCAACATGCTCCAAAAAGAGCGTGGGAGATAAACCTTTAGTGAGAGGGTCAGCCAACATTGAGCTCGATAGCTTGAATTATATCGAGCTATCGTTGGGACCAGGCACCCCTTATATTTATAACCAAAGAGTCCTATCCCATTAAGGACTGAAATTGCTAATTATAGTGTGATTAGAAATCACAATCATACCTTAACTGAAAGACTCAATAAGCAGTTGCCTATTCTCTTCAAACTCACCAGAATAGCAATTGTATATCTTAAGGTTGATCTTATACCATTCACCGGTTAACGGGTTTGACCATAGTGATGGCCACTAAAATAGGAACTTCTAACACAAACACCTTGTAATATTTCAGCTATAAAAACTTCATCTGATGTCAAATTTTAATGATTACAATTTTTTTGAAAAACTAATTTGACTCCCTTTCTAATGATATATTATTCACTTTAATATTTTTTCAAATTAGCGAGTTATGATTCTTCGAAGTTAGGTCAGGTGTTGGAGACTAGTAGAATGCTAGCTAGTTAGCACCCCAAGGATATTTTGATTATAACTTTGAAATCATACATCCAAATGTATGAATTTTGAATCCTTTTGAAAGTTGACTAAACTCCTATTGATATGGCTACATAGTTTTTGTATAAGCTAAGAAATTAGGTGCTACTAATCTTTAAATACAGACCAATTTTAAAAACTAATTACTATTAACCTAAAAGAGCAACAAATGCTCATTTGACCTCAATTTTTTAAACGCTTGATTTCAATATCGCAACATTTTTCGATCATGTGATGTGTATGGGGTGCTACATATTTTACATGACCCAAAGGCTTTACGAAGCCTTGGTGCTTTTCAAGAGCTTAATTGGATCCATTGCAATCTTGATCATCGCCAAGCCTATGGGAGTGTCCAAATTGGTCAGGTGCGTGGGATCAAGGATCAAAATTTTGGGTTGAACTTTAGCTTCGGGCATGACCGAAACTGAAAACCATAATTTTGACCGAAATTTGATCCATGCGTGGGGTATCTAATTTCGTTGGCTTCATGAAAAGGTTGCTCTCCCTCTCTCCCTTGGCTCGTGAGCCCCGTGTGCCTATTTTGGTTGAGTTAGTTATTTTGTTACTTATTATTACATGAGTTTCCCTTTCAAATCCTATATGAATCTGATGCATGCATGTCTAATAAATTAATAGTCTTTTTGTAGATAGCCATCGAAATTGGTGAATTTTGAAAATTTCATGAAAATTTTGCAATTTTTATTTTATAGAATTAATCATAGATTATAGAAAAATTTGTATTTTTCATCCTAAAAGTTGTGCGTGCTTTACATGTAATTAGGTTGTGATTTTATTTTTATTTTTAACTATTTCTGACAAAAATGAAAAAACTCTTCCTTTAGCTCTAGGATGAAGTAAGTTTGGTTCCGCATTTCTCCAGTTCAAGCAAGTGTAAAAAAATCGGTGAGAAGTCCAAGTCAAACGACTTGATAACAGATGAGTTACCCATTTCGCACCACATAAGTTGCATTGTCTATCAAAAATTGTCTACCCTTTAATGAAATCCAAATCAGTCTATCTTAGAAAGATGAATACTAACTTATTATCTCTAGTTTATTAATTGCATATTATTAGTGCTAAAAATAGTGTTTTAAAGAAATCTAAATTATCCGATGTCTGAACTTTAATATCAACTGTTACTTTCAATTTTAATGGTTGATATTAAAATTCATCAATCGGATGGTTCATATCACTTATAAATATGTTTCTTAGAGCTGATATATGTTTCAATGAAAAATTACCACTTGAAAATTTTATATTGATTACATATGTTCATCGTATGACTTAATTAATGATAATCACACTTTAATGGTGTGAGATTAAAAATCTAATGTTAATGGTATATGATCATTTATCCAATTATCAAACGATAAAGATCATTTTTAATGACCAAAATGCTTTTACCCAGGCGTTAAACTTTAATTTTCAAATTATTAATAATAAACCCATAATCTAAAGTTTTAACTTTTAACAGTAGGACTTGAATTTTTTACAGTATTAGAACTCTTGATTACTTAAAATTCATGTCCCACTTTGAAGATGATACATGTATTGGTTTATACACGAGTCTTTTCTCTACCATAAGAAACTTTAAAGTTTAAACCAACTTATATTCAACATAGAGAAGGTCAGCGGCAGCTTAACCCCTCGCAAATCGCAATCTCCATTAAATATGATACACGTGCCAAACGCCTCAATTTTCTCCTTCTACTCAATTGAATAGCTTTATTTAAGAGGTGGTGCTAAAAAAAAAAAGGAAAATTATAAAAGATGGTCAATTTTTGGTAGACAATTTTGCAGACAGTTTATGTGGCACGACATGATTCACTAAAGTGCTTGGGTCCCACTATATGTGCAGCCAGTCACATCGCACCACATAAGCTGCCTGCAAAATTGTCTACCAAAAATTATCTAATGTATAACACTCTCCAAAAAAAAAGCTTTATTTAAGAGGAGTTAGTTTTCAAGCCAAACCCTTGAATTAAGAGTGGTGCAGGGGTCAACTTTCTCAGCCGAAAACGATCAGAAATGCTGATTTGCACTCTCATAGATACATGTGCATCAGAACATGCGTACATCCCTGCATGAGTACATCTCCCTACGTGAGATTGGCTCTGCACCGTGTTTGCTGCATCGGTTATATATATATATATATAGCGAAGGGTACATTAGTTATGTAGTGTTCAATGCAGCCCTCGAACTATTTGTGTGTCAAATGGCACCTAATCCGAAGATCGGACACGTAATCTCAGCACAAGTGTAGTGTTCAAAGGCTACACCTCTAAGGTATCTATCACTTATATATATATATATATATATATATATATATATATATATATATATATATATATATATATATATATATATGGTACCCAATCAACAGCTGATGCTCAGATGTTTAGCATGTGCAACCACCATGTATTTGATGCTCATAATCTCAAAGTCTGTTGACCAAAAATTGGTAATCTACCATTGTTTTATTCAAAACTGTCAAAGTCCATTTAAAATTAATTGTTTGTTAGATTTATTTAGTAGCCTAATGACATTTATTCTGCTTCCGCTTAGATAATGGAGATCTTTTTTTTTTGGGTAAGGAAACTCTATAATAAAAGAAAAAAATTATATATAGAAATACTGAAAAAGAAACCAAAGTGGAAAAAAATGAAAAAATTATAAAGAACCTATGAGATGGACATCATCTTTCATCTCCACTCTTTTACACCAAAGACCTTCAAATCATGTCAAACATATCAGTTTATATGATTCCAAGCTGCATACAACCAAAAAAGTGCCCCCAGTACGCAATCATTTCGCACTCGAGCCGCTTAACTAAGACTAATTCGTTTGATAAACGAGCATTGACGTATTATAAAATGCTCATATTAACTAGGGAGTGCACCATGCAGAGCACCTTTATTTGCACTCACCAAATCGTTGAGGGTGCCTGCACCAAAAAATCATTGCATGATTACTTGGAATTGGGCGATCCCTTGTTTACCCCAATCTTGAACACAAGTGATAATGAGATGATGGGCGTCTCATTAGAGGGTCAATTTTTTCTTTCAATTGGCACTCATTGTCAAAAAGTGATCACGAAAAATCATGTGGCACATAGGTCAATTTTTTAAATATGTGCCACATGAAATAAAAAACTAGCCATAAAATGAAATGTGATAATCTCAAGATTTATTAGGTTAAAGATAGAGGCGAAAACAATTCAAAGCAGTCTCATATAGTTTTTAGTGCAATTGCCCTCGTAAATATACGGTTAGGTGCAAATAAAGGTACTCATCTTATTATAATAAACCGTCAAACCAACGGTCGGATATATTGGCGGGAAGAAAAAAAATAAAAAATTCAAAGTTAATATAGCTTGCCATGTTATGGTAACTACACAGCTTGCAAAGCATCTTTTTGACTTTCAATATCCTTCATTTCTCTCTCTCTCTCTCTCTCTCTCTCTCTCTCTCTCTCTCTCTCTCTCTCTTTCCCAGTAAATCCATCACACCATGAATGATCCTCGTTTCTTCAGGTGTCCCATTTCGATGACGATCATGAATGACCCTGTAACCATCTCAACCGGCGTAACCTACGAAAGGAAGAAAATCGAAAAATGGTTTTTCACGTACAAGAAGAAGACGTGCCCCGCGACTATGCAACGCGTCGAAAACTTTGATCTCACGCCGAATCACAACCTCAAACGCCTCATTACATCTTGGAAAGAGCTCGACACTCAATCTCCATCATCATCGTCCCCATCGACGCCCAAGAGAATCAGTAAGGAGGAATTGGTGTCTCTATTTACGACGATCGAATCAACCCCGTTCAAGGTTCGTTCCCTAAAGAAACTCCGGTCCTTAATTGAGATGGGTGATGAAATTAAGGCCGATTTTACAATTTTCGGAGGAATCGAATTATTGGGTAGCATAATTTTGCAAATTCTGATTGAAAATGTCGATTTCTCCACCTTCCGAGCTTGTGAGGAGGCTCTTGGAGTTTTGTACCACCTCCCTCTATCCGATGAGGCTTCAATTAAATTGTTATCGAAGCGGGAATACATTAAGTCTATGGTGGTCATGCTTCAAAGGGGAAGTGCCGAAGCCCGCCTTCACACGGTAACCATATTGAAAAAGATGTCGAACATCGAGTTCAATTGGAATTGGGTTTCTAATGATCATGATATTGATATCTTTAAATCCTTGTTGGAGCTATTATCAGATGAGATTTTTACGAAAGCAAGTTCATGTGCCTTGGATGTCTTGATCGAGATCTCGCGAGCATCCAAAAGGAATAGAAAAAAGGCGATCGAAGCTGGTGCAATTTGCATTTTGATTGAACTTCTCCCTGAATCGAACCGATCAAAATGTGATAAGATGTTGCTATTCTTGAAATTACTTTGCGGATGTGCCGAGGGGAGATCGGCCTTTGAGGATCACGGTTTGGGCATCGCGGTGATCACTAAAAAAATATTGGGTGTATCGGAGTTATCGACAAAATTAGCAGTGAAGATCTTATGGTTGATTTGCAATTTGCTTCCCAAAGAGAGGATCCTAGAAGACATGTTGGCGTTGGGATCGGTAAAGAAACTTCTTGCGTTGTTGCATATCGACGGTCGATCTTCAACGAAGGAGAAAGTCACCAAGATCATCAAGTTGCATGGGACTACATGGAGGAAGTACCCTTGTTTTCCTTCTGACTTGAAGGATTATTTGAGAATAATTCATGAATCATGACGCTCACTAAATTAATCTATAAGCACATTGTTTTTTCTTAAACAATAGAGTGCTTTAATAGTGCATGATTTGTTTTATGTTTTTTATTTGTTTAATTTGATATTTCAACATCTTTTTGTGTAGTTGGGTGTTAATTTGATTAATTATTGCACTTGTTGCTCGTTTGCACGAAAGATTAGAAATATATGCATCTAAAATTTGCTTGACCTTTCGGTTTCTCTCTCTCTCTCTCTCTCTCTCTCTCTCTCTCTCTCTCTCTCTCTCTATATATATATATATATATATATATATATATATATATATATTCATTATCTAGTTTATGAAGAGGTCTTTACTTTAAGGATTCGTTTAAATTAAAATGATGACTTCTACGCATGTCCTTAGTGACAAATTTCGCCGAAATGGGGGAAAATGATAATTTCAGGAAAAATTCAGTTTTTTTTGGTAAAATTTTGGAAATTTCAGTAAATTGCGGTATTTTTTATTTTATTTATTTTTTAAATATGTTAGTAATTTAGTATATATTGTAGTAATTTTTTGTAAAATATTAAATATATATTTTTATATATTTTGAATCCCCGATTTTTTTCTGAAAGGTATTGAAATTAATCCAAAAGGTACCAAAAAGACCCCCCACCGAAAACGAAATTTGTCACTATGCGTCTGTAGTGTCAAGGATTTAAAGTTTGACATATATTGGTACATATCCGCCAAACACCACTGTTAAAGCACCTTTCTTGCATTTTGATATTTTGTTTATATATATATATATATATATAGGTTTACATGACCTGACATGGCCTGATAGTTGACTTTTTTGACCCAATATATGACCCTTCACAAAATCGGGGGTGTGTCATATTGGACGGGGCTTAAACCAATACATATCAACCAATATGGATCAAATAGGGGCGATATTTAAAATCGTGGTCAAGGCCCATGAAAATCTATGAAAGTTATATAACCAATTTGAAGATTTGTGTCGTGAAAATTTTATTGTACTCATAAATGCACAAATCGGTTTGTAGTCAGTGGGTGCGGAGTACGAGATCGTTCCCACGATGATTGATTAGAAATTTTAAAAGAGGAAACAATAATTAATAAAGAAATTATCACAGAGCTAGCACAATATTTAACTAGTTTAAAGATTCTGAGAGTTTGGTGGATGAGATAAATACTAATAAAAAAACTGAGAATTTAAACAGATACTGAAATATAAGGATTGAGATACTAAGTCCTCCTATCGTAGGTTCATCATTCATGCAATACAAATATGTGATTAAGATATGAGATTCACAAAAGATGTCTATGTGCAAGCACGGGACCCGAACACACGAGTTCTAAATTGCAGATCTAAGATCACGGAGATGTATGATTAACATCTCATAAGTGTATGATTAACACTAACACCTCAGATAGTATTCAGAACTCAATCTCTAGATAAATTTCATACTACCGATTTAAGATCAATGAGATGTATGATTAACATCCCATGAGTGTATGATTAACACTCACACCTCGGATAGTAATTGGAACTTACTCATGGGGTAAAGTCTACACTACCGATCTAAGATCACAGAGATGTATGATTTATATCCTATGAGTGTATGATTAATACTCATACCTCAGATAGTGATAGAACATAACTCAGAGAATACAGTAATTAGATTAGAATCACCATTGCAGATCTGAAATCATAGGGCATGATTAGCTCCTGGATCTCTAATTACAATCGGATTATATCCATAACGATAATAACATCAGGGCTATTAAAACAATCTCACATCTTAACCTGTAGATTTGTATTATTATGAATGAACACCTCAGATGGGGTTTATTAGATCCCTATCCCCAATGAAACTAGCTACACATGATATAAATAAATGATAAAATAAAGGCAGAAATTAAAAATGATATTAAAATACCGTAAAGAGCTTTAATAAAATCTACAAAAGCTTTAATCTAACCTGATACATTCCTTCTTCAAATGCAGAAATTAAACTAATCTAGAACCTAAAACTAGGAAATGGAAAGAGCAATGCCACGAAAAATAAAATGCTCCCCAAAGGGCCCTAACTCTAATTTTTCCTTAAATATGGTCTAATTTCGAAATCCCAACTTTTCCTCCCAATTTTGAGCTTTAAAAAACATAAAGATTCGGTCCAAGCTCGATTGATCAAGTCTATTGCTCGATGCATCGAGTTTCCCAGATTTTCGTGAAACTCGGCCCAACTCTCCAACAGACACAACCTCAGTATTTTAGTCATAACTTTTTATTTTGAAGTCAGATTGAGGCGATTCTTATAGAGTTGGAAAGAAGACGAGCTCTACAATGTTGGTGTTTTAACAATTTCGTGAATCCGATGTTTTAAAGGTCAAAATTAAGCTTCAAGTTTGGATAAGTTCTGGATGATCCAAGGTAGCACCATAGTCACAAAAATCTTCGAATAATTGAATAATTCGCGAATAATTCATGATTGTTTTTAGAGATGAACAGAACACGAATTATTCACGAATTTTTAAAAAAATCGCGAAAGTTAAAACCTCCTCTCTCCTCTCTCCTCTCTCCTCTCTCCTCTCTCAAACCTTCGTCTCTGTCCTCTCGACTCTGGACAGCTGAACCAGTGAACCTCTCTCATCTCTCTCAACTCTCAAGTTGGTCGACTGACTGACTACCTTTGGACACGCCGACCACCTCCTCCTCTCCCATCTCTCATCTCTCTCTCTCATTCTCTCTCACGTCATGTGTAACGCGGCGCCGACTATGAGTGGTTTGATAATCATGTATTCATATCCAAATAGTTTAATAATTTATTATTTTACTCAAAAATATATTAAAAAAATTTAAATATATATCTAAATCATAAAATTATATTATATTATATTATATATATGTATATATATTTATTTATTTTAATTATATTTTTTATAATTTTTTATTTTTTTATTTTTTTGAATTGTTCCCGAACTTTTCGAACTTTGCCGGATTTTTTCGGATTTTAACTTTGCCAAATTATTACCGAACCTCGATTTTGTGACTATGGGTAGCACGAATTTGACGTTATAGTCTGAACTCTTGAGTTATTTTATGCTCAACACATCTCCAGACATATAAATTACTAAAACTATATAAAACATATTAAATAGCTTTCATCGGATGGTCAAATGTAGGTTTTAGGGTGTGAAATATGATCATATTTCACACCTCATCAATTTGAGTATATCTAATTTGTGGAGAATTAAATAAAAGATTAACGGGGTTTGTAAAATTATCTTTCTTATGAAGAACCCTTGACACTTTCATCAAAGAGTTTGTATTAGGCACAAGAGCCGTGTACCGTTGGTGCACTACAAAAATAAGGTGTTTTAGCGGCACTTGCTATTAAGGCAATTTTTGGTAACGGCAAGACTATTAGCGGCAGCTTTTGGTAGCGACAAGATTAATAGCAGCAGTTTTTTGTTAAAAAAACTGTCGCTAATAGTCTTATTTTTTGTAGTGGTGGTAGATGGACCAAGTTCAGTCCACCTGCATAGTTTTGCATGGATTCTGCATATGTTTCAAATATTAATTCTAGTGTCCCAAGTTTAGTCATGCATGAGGTTGAAACCCTTATTTAACTCTTAAAAATGCATAAGATATGCTTCTTATTCAGCATTCTTTTATGTATAGGTCCCCAAATCTTGGGTGTAAAACCCCCTAAATCTATGGTAAGATAATTGTTAACATTTGTTGACCACTCACTACAAAAAAACAGATTATTAGCGACAATTTTTTGGAGCAAAAAACTGTCACTATTAACAAAAACCTTAAAACTATTAGCAGCAGTTTTTTGTTAATAGCGGCAATTTTTGGCTACCGCTAATAGTCTTGTTTTTTGTAGTGACTTTTAGCCCCCACTAGATGAAAATTCTGATTTTGTCCCTGTGTTAAACCAACGATAAGCCACCTATGCCCCTAATACAAACTCTTATAGCAAAAGTTGACTTCCACAGATGTCAAGACCTTGAAAAAGTGTTAAACTAAGTTTTTGACAGGACATGTTTACTAAAAAGAAAACTTTATAATGGTATAACATGGTCACGAGGTTAGCAGAATCAAAATCCTTCCTCAATGACATACAATGCTAATGCACATGATGCCTTCATATTCACTACGAAAAATAAGACTATTAGCGGCAGCCAAAACTACCGCTATTAACAAAAAAACTACCGTTAATACCCTCGTCGCTAATAGTCTTAATAGCCTTTAATAGTTTTTTTATTAATAGCGGTAGTTTTAGCCGCCGCTAATAATCTTATTTTTTGTAGTGAATCTTTTACCTTAGAAATTATTTTGATAGTGGTAAAATCTATTAAAGAGATAGATGTGTGAGACCCCAATTCGGATGCGTTTTCTCTCCTTTTTCGATGCCTTTGCTTATTTCTTTGGTTGTGAGTAAATGAAATGAAATTGTTGGTCGAAATATTAACATTTGTTGGCAATCGCCACTTAGAGAGACGTCAACTCCAAGACTTTAGACTGTGATTTGAAATTTCGGAATAATTAAAGATCTAACAATTTATAAATAATATAAATAATTAAAAAATCAAATCACATCCACACAAATAACACAATAGATTTTATACGTGAAAAACCCTATCACAGGTAAAAACTACGGGATAAACTAAATAATCCACTATGAAAAAAATAAACCTTACAGTGCTTTGAGAATGATATGCCCTATCACTCTTCTCACAAACAGTGACCGCATCCCACGACCATCCGTTCCATAGTGAACATCTTTCGCTTCAAACCTCGTATCACATGAGTTAACTATCAAAACCTTTAGATCTCAATGATAAAGGAGTAATTCTTTGAGAGATAAGTCCAATTTGAATGGGATAAATGTATCTCAGAGCCAAAAGAAAATCTAGTCTCAATTTTTCGAAATAGAGAAAATTTTCACGGAAGAGATAACTACGTGAATTGAATTTTCACTTAAATACTGTCGGGACACGAACGTTCGTGATTCACTCATGATTGTCCGTGGGGTGAGCCACGGACGTCCGTACACTAGATTTATCACAACATTTTACTTGATAATTAAAAACACTTTTAGAGTAATATCAGGTTACATCATGATCTTGACAAAATACCTTACAATCTCCCCCTTTGTTACAATCATGACAAAATCTAATTCACAAGATGGACTCAACAAAAAATACATCATATGTGCTCTCATCTAAGTACAAAGATCTAACATGTAATGTAAAAATTACAACTTTATTTACTCCCTCTAAACTATTTGCCAAGTAAACCACTTAACCTAAAGAAAATTCTTTCTATTTATGTCTTCACCTGTTACCTGAAAGAATATAATATTAAGATCAAGTATAACAGGACATGAAAATTAATCATTTAATCATAGAAGATAGTAGCTATCAATCACAGAAGACATTAGATATGTTCTCTCCCCCTTTTTGTCATAATGTGACAATGGGATTAAGATGATAACATAAAGAAGAAAACATTTAAGCGCATCATCATACCTTAATTAACATCATCATTCATACAATGTTTTTCAATTAAAAGCAAACCAATACAACTAAAAACATAACCACCCAAAACATTAAATACAAATATTTACGTCATTTAACAAACTTTTAATAAAACCACTACCAAAATGTATCATCAAACTTCAATCCATGAAGTGAAGACTAAGCTTCTGGAGGAGGGAAATGAGATCCAGGCGGAGGTAAAATGCTATCAAACCGATGCATCATCATACCAAATCCATCAATCATAGTCGTCTGAAGCAAATTCAACTGCTCCCCACATAGTGTGAAACCCGTTTCAATGCAGTCGGCCAGATTATGAATATCAGTTTCAATACAATCAAATCGTTAATCGTAGAAATGTGCTTCTGCACCCTGGAAAGGAGGAGGAACAAGAATATCACCCGGACCAACATCTCCTTCAACATTTACATCATCATCTTCTTCATCACTACTTTCTTAAATTAATTCAATATCATCCAAATCAAAGACGAACTCTTTTTCTAATCTTTTTTAGTTTTCTAGTAGTTACCAAATGTGGTGGAAGCGTCATTTGAGAAGCTACCTTCCTATGATGATTGGAAAAGATAGAGACATTTTCGAATAATCATCCCACATTCGCCGAGCAATCATCTCAAAAATAATTGTTGAAATACAAAGTGGGAGTCCCGTATCGAGAAGAAACATCAGATAGATCAATTCCCACCAAACCTGAGCTTAATTTGTTTTCTGCTCTAGGAGTCAGTGTGGCAAATAATACATGTCGGAGCAACTGATAACAGGTTTTTAGGGACGAGTAGTGCAGGGTCGCGCTAGTAGGATGGTTAGAACGTTCACACACGAAGTCATAAACTGAAGATGGATGTTGAAGAGTATAGATCTCACTTGATTGAACAGGATACTTATAACCATCTAAATTCAAAGGAATATCAAGGACTTGAGAAATAATAGCAGGAGAGATTTGAATTTTTTTACCATAAATGTATGATATAACATAACTCTCGCATCTATCCTCGACAAGATGGCTCTTGATTAAATTTGCGTAGAAGTACCTAACTAGATCTGTGTATGCCGGACCCAAAAGAGATAAAAAATGAATCCATTTGTGTGCCTCGAACATTCCGTAAAGATCATGATCACGAAAAAACTGCTCGAGAATCGGTCGTTCCACAATTAAGGACCTTGTCGCAAATAAGCGACTAAACCGTTCTTCATGAGTCAGTGTAGGAAATTGTTGCACATTTTGAGATTCCATTATAGATCCTAATGCAGAAGTCAAAGTGGTATTTTTCTAGAGTTTTTTCGGTTAAGAGGCATTTTTTGGAGGAATTTCGGTGAAAAAAAAAATTTACTCAGGTAAGAAAAGTTGGTGAAAAGTAAAAAAAATTCTGGTGAGAATGAAATGAAATGAAAGCCCGAACGTTTTTGTGTAAAAACCCTACGAACGTTCGTTAGGTAAGCCACAGACGTCCGTGGACTTAAGGATCCGCGTGAATAACTGAAGATGATCGTTGAAAAGAAGCACAATTGAATTTGGGGCGTTGATTTTAAATTACGAACATCCGTTCAGAACGGACGTCCATGAATGGTAGTTCACTTACATTAAATGCAATTAATTTAACTAATTGTAGTTGAACCGTCAAATGGACGGACGTCCGTAGTGCACTGCAGACGTCCGTAGATGACGAAACAGAGAGATACTTAAAATGCAGAAGTTCGTAATACTACATGGACGTCTGGAAAAATCCGTGCTCAGGAAAACAGAGGAGTCGAGAAAATGTGGACGTCCGTGAAAGTAAGCAGACGCCCATGAAAAGTAAGCATTTTTTGTATTTTTGTAAAACGATTTTGATCCCGATGTTCATACTTAAATGCTATTTAATCAAAAAAATAATTTTTTATACATTAAATATACCACAGATTTTGTATTCAAACAAACTAAATTCACTAAGATAAAATTGTACATATCTGAATACATGAAATCGCAAGGTATGAAGGTATAATCAAAATTTCACAGACACAGATAAATTTTTTTCCTTGCTAGCTCAATATTACAACATGTAGTCAAAAAATATGTCATATAATGATGAAAAATATGTCAAATGCAATAGAGTCAAACCTTATTAAGAACATTTCTTGCAATGTTATATAATAATAGTTAATTACAAAGATAATATTGAAACCTTATTAAGCTTTCTATTTAACCCATTTATCGAGCTTTAGAATAATGACTCCCAACTAGATAGTTTAGCGCATTAGATGTTCAAACATCCCTACCATTTTACTTACTCAAGTAAAAAAGGCTACAAGGTTGAGTAAAATAGAGAAAAATTGTATCACATTATGTGCTTTCTAATTGACCCATTTAACAAGTGTTAAGCCAATAACTCCCAATCTAGTTGGCTTAGGACATTGAATATAAAATACTCCTACGGGCTTAATAACTCGAGTCAAAAAGGCATGAATAAGAAATAAGCAATTTAAAAACTTTATCTTTAATTAGCTTTGAGAGAGTTGTAATGACAGATCTGATTGAGAAGAACATATTTCATTTTGACAACATACAATAAAAATGAGTTAACATTAATTCAACTTAAATGTAGTGAAATAAGATTAAATAAAAAACAATTAAGTTAGATCTCATGACATTTGATCATATATATATCCTATGTGAATCAATTTTTATCAGACAAGATCATGAGATTATTCAAGTGAGTCACAAATTTCTTTGAGTAAATAGCACAAATAAAATAAAAAAAATTATATTTTTTTAAATGAATATTTACAAAAATATTTACAAGAAACTCAATTGAAGGATTAGTCAAGTAAGTATAAACCAATGGAATTTTGAAGAAATTTAAATTGAACAAAATCCAATGGTTTTGTAAAGAGATCAATCAATTGAAGTTTAGTGTCTATGTGTTCAAGGATAATGATTTTATTTTCAACCAAATCACGTATGAAATGGCATCTGATATCAATGTGTTTAGTCCTAGAGGGTTGTATAGGATTTTCAGATATAGAAATAGTACTTTGGTTATTGATGTGTCCTAAAATTTATACTCGCAAGTGCACGAATCGTGATGTAGTCAATGGGTGCAAAGTACGAGATTGTTCCCACGAGGATTGGTTAGAAAATGTAAAAACAGAAATATCAATTAACTAAAAGAATTTCCACAGATCTTTCACAGTAACCAACAATCTAGGGTTCTGATAAATGAGATAAATGCTAGCAGATAAATACTAAAGGAATTTAACAATTAATGAAAGATAAGGATTGGGATGCTAAATCCTCCCATCGTGGGTTTATCATTTACAGAATACCAATCTGTGGATTGAGATGTGAGATCTTTAACAGATTTCTCAAAAGAAGCACTGCCCTATACACACGTGAGTTCTAAAATATAGATCTGAGATCACGGAGATGTATGATTAACATCCCATAAGCGTATGATTAACACTCACACCTCGGACAATATTTAGAACCCAATCTAAGGTAATTTCTAAAGTACGATCTAAGATCAAGGAGATGTATGATTAACACCCCATGGGTGTATGATTAACACCCACACCTCAGATCGTGATTGGAGCTCACCACTGGGATAAAGTCATACTATCCATCCGAGATCAAGGAGATGTATGATTAACACCCCATGAGTGTATGATTAACACTCACACCTCAGATGATGGTAAAACTTTACCCCGAGATGGGTGATAATTAGGATAAAATCATTATTGCAGATCTGAAATCATAGGGCATGATTAGCTCCTAGATCGCAGACTGAAATGATGATTTCACCATTTTCAAAGAACATTAGGGTCTTAGAAAGATATAGACATCTCAATCACACAGATTTATATTAATGTAAATGAATACCTAATGAAAAAAAAAAACTAATAAATCCTAAATCCTAAATCCTAAACTAAACATGAATCCAACTCTGTTAGTCATTGGTAGGCAGACCCATCCACCTCGGATCACTGAAATTGATATTCTTAGGCACAAGGAACAATTTCTCCCAAAGATCAAGGGGAAATTGATAAGACACCGCCGATTGTATGGACGGAGGTGGGGGGGCGAAAGTAGGAGATGAAGATGGGGGAGACGATGACGGCATCACATCAATTATCTCGATATCAGTATTGAAGCACGGCGTAGGAGATTTGGAGTGATTTACCTTTTTTCGAGATGGTTCTCCCCAGTAAGGAATGATCATCGGGTCGAGGTCGATGATTTCAACATTGTTGGACACAAAAGGGACCGTCCGATGAGAGCGGCGCTCCCACTTTTTAGCAGTCTCCTCCATCTTTGATAATCGTGCTCTGGTGAGATATAATCGTCGGGCCATAAGAAAGATTGTGCAGAGTTAATGAAAAGTGAGCCTAAAGGGGAATATAAAGGGAAAAATATATAGAGTTGGAGTAGGAGGGGAAAGAGGTGTCCTCCAAAAAAAAAGAAACAATGAAAAGTGTGGCAGTACGTCTAAGGGGGTCCACTGGCGTGAGAAAAGTGGAAAATTAGAGTTCCAATAGGAGTGCCGTCGCAAAAAAAACAAAAAATCAAAAAATGGTGGGGTCGATTAATCGATCCCTGAAGGTCGATGCATCGACCCTTTGGGGGTCGATTAATCGACAGTGGGGTCGATGCATCGACTCCCAAAAATTATTATTATTATTATTATTATTATTATTATTTTCGCAACATAGGGTCGATTAATCGATCCCTAAAGGTCGATGCATCGACCCTTTGGGGGTCGATTAACTGACAGAGGGGTCGATTCATCGACTTCCTAAAATTTTTTTTTTTTTTTTCGCAAACAGTGGGTCAATTAATCGAGTATAACCCTCGATTAATCGACACCATCTTGGCAGAGAATTGAAATTAAAAAAAAAATGGCATTGTAATGGTGCTTTTCAACTACTCTAAAGGCAACCGGTAATTCACAAAATTTTGACAATCCCACACAGATTAGAAAACACACTTCTTCATTGATAAATACGATGATTACATGGACACCTCTGATTTAACTCCTAAAATAAACAGCCTAAACAAAAGAAAGAAAAATAACACAAAACGAAAAATCCTAATCTTAGACTAATCAAACTAATCATCTTCATCCTCCTCGGCCTGGTGGGCCCTGGCGCGCATCTCATCATAACTATCAGGCCACATACGCTGCCCGATCTGATGGAGGAAGGAACGATCATAGTGGCTACGGCGCAGGAGTGCACCATGTTGTCGCTGCTGCTCCTCTTGTAAAGAGTGAATTTGGGCTTGGAGCGAACCCAGCAACACACCCTCCTCGGGTCCTTGATCAGGTGCATGATGGTCATCCTGACGACCTGGCGGATTTGGCGTGGGAGAGCCGATTGAGGTGGTGCATCGTGAGGGCATCAGGGATATTTCCCAAGAGACGTATACTGCGGTTCCATTGGGACGCACCATAACGATAGAATGCAAGGTCCCCGATATCATCATCCCGGTAGAACGGGAAACGAAGGAAATTAAGCAACTTCATAACATAATGGGGGAAGTAGACCAACGGGGCTTCACCAGTTGTAGGTTTAGTGAGTTCGTCATGACATCGCCACATGCCATCATGAATAATCCTTGGCACGTTGATCCATGAATTACGGTGGGCCCCATAAAGCGCTTGAACCCGATCACCGGTGCGCTCAGAAACATGGCCACGGGGGCAGAGATTGCTACTGACCACACTATCTCAAAACAAAAGTGGGCGCGGCAACGCCGATCGCCTAGTGGCGATCCCAGAAGAAAATATGTCGCGGCACATATCGTTGATTATATCCTCCTGAGACTCGTCGAGTTCCTCACCCAAAGTGTGATTGTGAGGGCGCTCGCACGAAACATTAAAGACCTCCGCAATGGTGTGCGGATAAATCGGGCGCGACCACCCATCAATTGAAATAGTGAAGTGGGCGGCGACTTGATTCTCGATGGAGGCGGGCACCCATGCCATGTTCTGATAGAATAACCGAACAACGCGTTCGGACACTTTGATCACGGGCGGAGTGAGGAGAAAATGGGCATTGAGAGCCATCGCATAGGCAAGGGAAATGGCGCAGATAGGCAGTGCTTGAAAAGCCGCGAGATCAAAAACATATTCGGAACACAGGTCGCGGGTCGCGAAGCGACCACTTGGCTGATCACGTGGATGACCAGCAGGGCATTGTACAAGTCTTTGCGACGCGGCAGAGGTCGAAGCCATGATTGCACTGTCGGAATGTCGGAGGCAGTCAAAAAAAAAAAAAAAAAAGGATACAAACTCAATGAAAACCGTAGTGAGACTGCTCCATTTAAATAGGCGCAAAGGCGTCCTCTCGGGACGGACACACGCAAAATAATCGATTAATCGACCAAAAGAGTCGATTAATCGACTCCATTGAAAACGGGCGTGTCAGATCTCCCGACGCATGGAAACACGCAACGTGCGGAAGTGGAAAAGTCGATTAATCGACGTACTTCCTCGATTAATCGACAAAAATCGAGACAGATAAAAACCAAAAACGCATGTCCCGAAATAAAAGTCGATTAAGCGACTCACAAAGAGTCGATTAATCGACACCAAATAAAAACAAAAACGGACAGATTTTCAAAAACAGCACGATTTTCAAAATAGCAGTCGATGCATCGACTCAAAGAGTCGATTAATCGACTAAAGAAAAAGTCAAAACCTTCATAAATGCAGTCTCCTTGAAAAAGGACACTGCATTAAAGCTGTCGATTAATGGACCAAAAGGGTCGATTAATCGACCTTGGGAAGGTCGATGCATCGACCCATTGTGGGTCGATGCATCGACTCCCCAAATTTTTTTTTTTTTTTTTTTTTAACATCGAAAAGAAATTAACCAAAAATGCAGACTGCATTGAAAAAGAAAACAGTCATTATGACTGTCGATCAATCGACTACAAGGAGTCGATTAATCGAGGGGGAGGGTCGATTAATCGACATACACTGTCGATTAATCGAGGAAGAAAAACATTTTTTTTTATTTTTTTATTTTTTTAGAAAAAAAATACGAAATTAATCTACAAGGTGTAAATTCATTCCGAGTCCACCAGGATCCCAAATCTTCATGAAAAATTTTCTAAGCAGGATCAGCGATTTATTTAATCGTCTCGGTATTTCTCTTTTCAAGGACTTAATTACACCCCCATGGTGTGCCCAAGTGTCACCATTATGATCCATTTCTACCCTGTACTTGACATTCCCAAAATCGCACTCCAGATTCAAACCCATGAATCTTTTTTCGGTATTCTGTTGATTATCTATGTATTCAACGAATGGGCAACAGATTTGAAATTCCTTTTTCTTCCCTAAACCGAATTCACACTCATTGAAAAAAGTTATGTTTCCCTTATCAGGTGTTGTAAGGGTGTCATTTTCTTTCTCTCTCATCTCAATTTGATTCTTAATTCCCTCCTCGACATAAGTATCGTTCCATTCCATTTCCTCTTCTCCTCGCACTTGCACTACCTCAACACTCGTTATGCCATTCTCAAGCATAGTGACCAATTGGTCATCCTCATATTTTTGAACAAAATCAGATGAGTCCTCTTGAAGATGTTCTTTATTCCGATCGGTATCAATAAGGGACTCCTCTATTTCAACTTTCCTTTGTAAGTACTCGATCATCTGACTAACTTGAGATTGTATCCTAGAAATTCTTTGAGTATTGGTGTGCACCAAACCTTTTAAATATTCTAAGGAGTAAGAAGAATTTTGGGCTGGTTCATATGATTTTGTGTCTTGAAAGTATTGAGTTTGCTGTGAAAACTCATAAGGAAATTTATTGGGATAAGAATTTTGATCATTGTACGGCATCATATCACACATTAGAGGTTGATTAAAACCCCACATGTCATTAGATTGACTCTGCCAGTCATGAGTGTTTCAAACCGGATTTGGTTGGACTTGTTCAGGGTAGTAATTTGAGTTATTCAAGGGACACATAGGTGAAATGTGCATCGAATTTTCACAAATAGCACATGATTTTAGATTGAATCCATGCATTGACATGATTTCACCAATAACATAATTTTTTTTTTTTTTAGAGATCGATTGATCGAGTGTGAGTCTCGATCAATCGAGGCAAGGTCGATGCATCGACAATGGGGGTCGATGCATCGACTCCCAGCAAAAAATATATATATATATATATATTTTTTAATTAAGCAGAAATACTATTTTAATCCTCGAAAATTCCTAAAATTTATTGTCTACCAAAAATTTAAATTTTCTTAATTTAATCCCCGACAACGGCGCCAAAAACTTGATGTGATATTTTTAATGTGATGTTTTACTCGCAAGTGCAAGAATCGGTTTGTATATAGTGGGTGCGGAGTACGAGATCGTTCCCACGAGGACTAATTTTGAAATATCTAAAAGAGGCAAGCAATTCTAGAAATCTATGAAGATCTAACAATATTCTACCAGTTTTATGATTTAAGCGGTTGATGAGATGGTAATTAATGACTACAAACTAAAATTCAATTGATAATTCAAAAGAAAAGGTAAAGATGATGATAAAGATGAAGATGCTAAATCCTCCCATCTTTGGTCCGTTCTTCATATAATATAAATCTAAGGATTAAATTATGAGATATTTCATTGGTAACAAATATCTTTTATGGAAGATCAATGGTCAACACCCTAATAGGTTCCACGTTGCATCCCTGCAATCAGGACTTAGATGATTTTCATATATAAATCTGGGATCAAGGGCATGGCTAGGCACACATGATCTCAGGTTCAAATAAAAATCATCCCCAAAGTGGGTGAAAATTCCAACAAGAATCCCACTTACAAATTTGAAATCAAGGGCATGGCTCGGCACACTTTATTCAGATTATGGAGTATTTAAGATAAAATTACCATTACAGATCCAAGATCCAGGGCATGGCTCGGCACACTCGATCCCAGAACATAATCATAATTAGATCCACACGATGAAAGAAAAAAGACCATAACAATGATTGGGTAAAATTATGATTTTAGATCCGGGCTAGCTGAACGCCGATCCCGGTTAGTGGCGGGGATTTCATCCGTTCATGATAGCACAACAATCATAACATAAAATCTCATATTTTAATCCTTAATTTATATTATTAAAAGTACATCCCTCGGATGGGAATCATTAGATCCCCATCCCTATAAATTTAGCCACACATATTGTAATTAAATGACATAAATAAATAAAGACGGAAAAATAACATTAATTAAAATTACCTCAAACTTCAAAAGAAATTGCTTTGATCCAAAAGTATGATGATCTTCAGAAACGAAATTAATGCAGGAATAAACTTTGAACAAAATTTAGGAATGAGTACTGAAAAATTAAAGGGAACAAAGCTCTCAAAAGAATAATAAAATTTCCTTATTTCTATATCTAACTATGAAAAATAATGGCTAAAAACTAAGAACTCTAAAAACTAAAAACTAATTCCTAAAATTAATTCTATCTAATTAATTCCTCTCTAATCCTAATTCTTCTTTTTTCCGAAGTGTTTGAGTCGCTTTAAATAGACCCTCGTCGCGGGAGTCTCCCAAGCCAATATTTTCGGGTCGATTAATCGACCAGGGAGGGTCGATGCATAGAGCCGCCAAAAAGTCTCAAAAATTAGGTTTACGATTATCGGGTTTGTGTGGACTCGACTGCCTCGATTAATCGACCTATAGGGTCGATGCATCGACCCCAGAAATCCGTGAAATTCAGCACTTTTTCTTGGTTCAGACACTGCTTCGGTATTTCGGCTATAACGTTCTGTCCCGAACTCGGATTGAGGTGATTCTTGCGCCGTTGGAAAGCGGACGAAAAGATCTACAACGTTCATGTTTTGACAATTTCGTAATTTGGCCGTTTTGAAGGTCCAAATTTAGCCGCAAGTTGCACCAAGTTCTTGATTACCCGAAGTTGCAGTGTTTTGACATTATATTCAGAATTCTTGGACTGTTTTCTATACTTGGCTTGTATTTACCTGAAACACTTCAAATCTAATCATTCTCATCAGATAGCCTTCATCGGACAGCTAAATATAAATATTTAGGGATGAAATATTATCATTTTTCAGTACTCATCAATTGGTATCCGACAATATCGGACACATATCGGCTTAGGACCCAACCGAGATATGTATGGGGAGTTAAATCCTTGATTATGATATAGACCATCTAATAAATAGGTCATGCAATGATTCCTCTAGCCGGAAATTTTATTAAGCACAGCTTTGTTAAATCTCCTCACTCTAACTAAAAAGAGATCACTCAAACAAAAAGAGAAGACAAAATCAATTTGAAAGCAAAGGTTCTTTTATGCCTCCTAAAGACTTTGAATGAGTCTCCGAGGAGTCTTTATTTCCTACCCAATTTGATATCACATACCCAATCATGGTGCTTAGATATAATTTTAATTTGGTATCACAAACCAAATCACGGTGCTTAGATCAATTTTTTTGATTGGTCAACCATTGGGAGGTGCACAACAGCAAGTCAATAGTTGGCTTTTGACTTTGGACTGATTTTGACTCTAAAAAATGCACATGCATTTTGCAATCTCAAGGGAGAGAGATTGCCCGAGCACCATGGGTGGTGCTCAGGATGGATACCTAATACCAACTCTGTTACAAGTCCAAATGTCATTGGTTTGATTTGACAATTAAATCTACCTAAAGATATGTATTACACTCAGATTCCATTGGGACATTTGGCTTGGTATCTAGTGGCTAAGGATGGCATCAATTTATCCATATATATTAATAAAAAATTGACTCCGTGATCATCATTTAAACTCTAAAATAGTGTTTAAATGATCTTAGTATAGGTGATCCCTACAGTCAAAGTGATAGATCATATATTGAAGTGCAATAAGCTCAAAATTGATGTTTTAGGAAGATTTAAATTAATCATTCAATATGTGAATTATAATATTAATCAGTATTTTCAATTTTAATGAATGATATTAAAATTCATTAATTGGATGGTCCACATCTACTTATAGGCATGTTTCTTCGGGATAAAATATTTTCCATTGATAGATTTTCACTTAGACAATCCAAATTGATCATAAATGTGCTCCACATGACATAATAGATGCTAAGTACTACCATGATGGTCCTCCTTTTGATCATATAAGATCAGGCCCTAATCTTATCATGGTCATCACATGTGACTAGAGTCAGGTGATCATTACCTCTCTCTCTTTATCTATCTATCTATCTATCTATATCTATATCTATATATATATATATATATATATATATATATATATATATATATATAAAATGAACTTAGCCATATTTTAAGGGTGTAGCCAACACTTTGTCGACGATATTTTGGACCAACATACTAACCAAACAACAGCTCTTAACTAAACTCATCCCTTCAAGATCAAAATAATTCCTATCTGATTCTTTTCCTCCTCTGGGCAGCCAAAACCAGACATGGCAATACCACCTGGTCCAATCCCACCTCTTTTTTCTGAAACTGTCAATGAAATCATGAGAATTTACAAATCCTTACCACCCAGACCCACCATAGAAGAGATTGAAGCAGCCATGGCAGTTCTTATAACTGCAAACAGTGAAGAAGAACTGAGAATTGAGGGGATTAACAGGCTAGAGAAGCCCATAGATGTCCCAGAAGAGCTGTTTTATGTGTTGCAAGAACTAAAAAGGAACTGGGTTTTGTTGCAGACCCATGAACAGAGAAAGGAGGCTCTCTATTTGGTTGATCTTGGTCAGAGGTTTCAGACCTTTGATGAACTCATTCAGAGAGCTTCTAGGTTGGTTTCTGTGGATACCCAGAATCATAAAGAGGTTGATGGTGGTGTTCTGAATTCTAAAATTGTGAAAAAAAGCTATTTGGGTGATGGAAGTCAAACCACAAAGTGGACAGATCGAAGGGAAGTTTCAGATGTTCCAAAGGGATTGGTGCATAGTTCTTCCTTGAGAGAGAGTTTGCCTTCAGGTTACATCCTCTTCTTTTTTATGCCTTCGTTCTCATAATCCTTTTATCCATGGTTTTTGCAATGATTTTTTTGAAAAATAAAATAAAACCCATGTCTTTTAAATTTCATTATTGTTGAAGATTCTATTTTTTAAGCTTTGTGATTTATCTTGTAAATCTGATTCATTCAAAAAGCAGTTTTAGTTAACCCTTCTTTCTTCTGAAGTATATTCTCTGACATGGTTTGACTTATTGTAAGTAAAATAAATAAGTTTTCACTTTGAATGATAACTTCTGCTCTGACATAGTTTGACTTTCTTGTATTTACTGTTTAGAATAATATAGCAATTTATGAGTTCTACTTTTTTTTTTTTTGATAAGGGATTTATGAGCTCTACTAAGTTTGGATGAAATTACAGGAATCAATCCCCAAACCCAAGCCTCTTTTTTGTCATTATCAAAATATATGCTTTAATCAATTATTTGAAATTCAGAATAATATAGCCTTATCTAATTGAATTTAAAGAATAATAACTTATAGATGTAAAATCAATGAATGATACCTAGAGATGATCTTGATTTGTTTTGGGAACTTCAGAAAAATATCCCTACTTTCAATTAGTTTTAGACTATCATCCAAGGATCAAAATTTCGGTTTCGGGCATGACTGAAACCGAAAATTTTGACCAAAATTTCGGCTGAAAACTGAAATTTCGGCCAGTAATTTGACCGAAAATATGAATCCCATACAAATTTGGACCGAAATTTCAGTCCAAATTATCGTTTCGGTGAGGACCGAAACCAATAATTTGGACCGAAATTTTGATCCTTGCTATCATCCTAGATCCACCAGTTTTAGAAAAGATTTAGTCGAGAATGAGTGTCAATCCACTCTGTGTGACTGCTTGATGTGTAGGGACCTCTAATGCATAGAAGTTCATGCAAGTCATGCATGCACACAAACTTGTGGCTGCTTTACTGCACATGATGAGTGGACAACCATTGTAGACTAACTCTTTAGAAAAACATGCTCATCTGTGCGTAGCTCCACGTGGCACCCATTCAGGGATCGGGTGTCACGATAACTTCCAAAGGACAATCAGGTACCACACAAAATATTTGGGCATAATCTGATGCATATCCACAATTGAAAACGTGGCCTAAGGTGCCCAAAATCAATGCACCAGATTGGGTGTGCGTTACCCTATCTTTGACCCATCAAATGAATGGCAAATAAGTCCAAAGAAGTGCCACATGGCTGATCAACCCAAAACGGGTGTTGTTTTGGGTTTAACTGTGTGTTCGGAAAAACGCAAAAACATGTTTTTCTAAAACTGTTTGATCTAGATAAGCATAAAATTCATTACTCATTATGGGTTTTGGAGATTTCAAGTCTTTCCATGTCGTTTATGTGATCCTCTGCTTAAAATTATAGGTGGAGATGCAGAGAAATTAAGTCTGTTAAAGGTGGCGAGCTTAATTGAAGTGTCGGCCAAAAACGGCGTTGGGGTTCTTGACCTTCAAGGGAAGTTGATGGACCAGATGGAGTGGCTCCCTGTATCATTGGGGAAATTATCAGATGTCACTGATCTAAACTTATCCGAGAACCGAATCATGGCACTTCCGCCAACAATAAACAGCCTCAAATCTTTGACCAAACTCGATGTCCACTCGAACCAATTGATAAACCTCCCCGACTCGTTCGGTGAATTATTCAATCTGATCGATCTCGACTTGCATGGAAACAGATTAAGATCTTTACCCACTTCATTTGGAAACTTGACGAATCTAACCGATCTTGATTTGAGTTCAAATCAGTTATCCGCACTCCCCGACACATTTGGGAACCTAACTAGCTTGAAAATATTAAGCATTGAGACAAATGAACTCGAAGAACTACCCTTCACAATTGGGTCATGTTCTTCACTTGTGGAGCTGAGACTAGACTTTAATAGGATCAAAGCACTTCCGGAAGCAATTGGGAAACTCGAAAACTTAGAAATCCTCACATTGCACTATAATAGAATCAAAGGGCTGCCTACTACAATGGGTTCTCTTTTAAAGCTGAAAGAACTCGATGCAAGCTTCAACGAAATCGAATCGGTGCCCGAGAGTTTCTGCTTTGCCACTAGCCTAGAGAAACTGAATCTCGGGAGGAATTTTGCAGATCTCAGGGCACTACCAAGATCGATTGGCAATCTAGAAATGCTCGAAGAGTTGGATATTGGCAGCAATCAGATACGAATCTTGCCGGAATCTTTTCGGCTGCTGTCAAAGCTGAGAGTTCTTTGTGTGGACGAGACCCCACTAGAAGTACCACCAATGCACATAGCTAAATTGGGTGCTCAGGTATGTGAACTTCAATGTCTTAGCTTATTCAAAGTCTTTGTTTTGTTTTTTTCCCGAAGACAGGGTATCTGGGCTGTTGGGAGAGCGTTTCAAGCGTGGCCCCACCTCAGGCTCATGGTTGTATAGCCTTGTAGGATCTTGTACCCCTTTGAGCTACCATTCCGGCCAAAACCAATTGGTGATGGAATAGGCACAACCCAAAGTTTCAAGGTGTTGGGAGAGCGTTTCGAGCGTGTGCCCCCCCCCCCCCCACCCCCCCCGGGCCCACAAGGGTTGTACAGAGAACCAACAATCCCTTCCTCACTAGTACCACCCGAGCGGAACTCGAACCTCTGACCTGGCTCTGATACCACTTGTAGGATCATATACCCCATTGAGCTACCATTCTGATAAAAAACCAATGGGGTATAAGATCCTACACGGGCCTGGCCTCTTAGAGCACCGACGAAGTCCCGCACACGTGCAACAACCCACAGCAGGTAAGTAGGGACAAATCGCTGCGGGTGGCCAACAGGAGGTGAACTTCGAACTCAGGACCTCTGCTTTCTGAGGCGTGGTCCTGGCCATTGTGCCAACCTACCCCGCATTGGTTAACCTTGTTGATTAATTCATGTTAAACTAGTTCCATTTTCTATCATCTCATCCGTATTCTACTCATCAGGCAGTAGTTCAATACATGGCTGACCTCGTTAAGGCGCGGGAAACTCCACAACCAGTGAAGAAGAAGGAGGGCTTCTGGTCCTGTATCTGCTTTTTGTGCTGGCCTAGAAAATAAGTCCAACAAAAGCAAGGAGTATACTAAATAATCGCTTGTTTCAGTCTGTTACAGTTTCCATTTGAAAATTTGTTTGCATTAAATTATAAGCTAGCATGTCTCTGTTACTCTTGTAATTTTTGTATTTGATCAGTCATTGAATTAAGAAAAAATGGGCCAAAAAAAACCAAAATTTCTGTCTTTAAATGTTGTTTTTAGTAGTCTCTGTAATAAGGTCATGTAACTATTTTTCTTGTGGTTTCATCTTGCCCAAGTAATATGAAAGTCGAGTTGTTTCTAATCTTGCAGTGATGGTGAATTGTAATGGGATTGTGGTTTTAAATTAGCTTCAATAGCTGTTACGAAAAACATATCTATGTCGTGAAAACCACCGCAAGGGGTTTGACCTGAGTTCGAATCCCCCTTGAGGCCACCCTACGGATTTTATCCTGTGCTCAACCGGCATGCGCTAAGTTGGGGTACACATGTCCCTAGGACTACTTGGGTACTCTAGGAGGCCAGGACACCCAGGTTACCCAAAAAATTAAGAAAAAATCTGTCATGAAAACAGTTGCATGATGCTCACTATATATGTTCTCTCACTTTCTCGATCTTTCTCTATTACTTTTATTTTTGTTTTCTTAATTCTTTTCTTCGGCAAAGCATCTCGCTGCATCTTTGATCGGCTGGAAGTTCATTAAGTTTCAATGAATTTATGATTTTGATTACATAATAAAAAATAAAAAATGCATGCAACTTAAGAAAACTTAAACTCATCCATCATATCTCGTTCTGATACAACAACGAACTTAAATACCAATAAAGACTAGCAAACGATTAAGCTAGACTCCATGCACAAAATTGAAATACTGAAACTTTATCTTGACTTCTCTATACATGTTAGATGATTTTCGAAAGTAATATATATATCAATAACTTAAATGCTCTACATATTATTTCACAGACTGGATTACCTAATTCGCTAGGTAGCCCTGTGAACTGCTAACCGGTTTGCGGTTCGGTTCGCTCTGGTTTGCCACTGGTGGTGGAACCGGCTTTTCACTCAATAGCCATGTAAAAACAGTTTATAGCAGGTTTCAATCTCTGCTCAGCTAACCAACTGTCCAAACATGCTTTTGGTACAAAGTGAGTATACATTTTATTATATATATTTTATAAATATAAAATTTATGGTTTACATTTAAGACTTATTTTTATTTAAAACTCATCCTACACTAGAGAACTGTAAATTACGAATTACGAAGCTAAATTCGAACTACTACTTGGATGTAGTGAACTGCGAATTACGAAACTGAATTCGAAGCCAAATTTGAACTCTTAATAAACCTTTGAATCAGCTTATATTGATTTGTTCTATACATGCAACTTCTTGCAAGTTAAGCCATAGAAATCAACATTGCGCCAAAAAGACACCAATAAGTTAATTCTAGATGTATGAACAAAGGCCAACTTTTCGATCTTATTGTTTTTGATAAGTGAAGGCCTACGTTTTGATCATTGATAAAGTTGAGCTAGTCAAATAAAAAGCTCCATTGACACTGAAATTTCTGAACCGTGCCCCAACAAAGAGGCCTCGCACCAATTGGACTGTCCAGATTGATGATAACTATACTGCTCGTTGGTAGAGAGGGGTGCATGATACATTTTTGTGGTGTTGGTGCACCATATTATCATTCCATGTGGTGTTGGTGCACCATATCATCATTCCATGACATTCAAAGTCAGGGGATTCCATTGGCCGTCCATAGTTTTTCTCTTCCCATAATATTTTATTAGCAAAACCACGAGGTTAGAGTCAATTTCACAGATATATTAGGGACTTTAAAATATGTTAAGCCAGCTGTTATGAAAAAAAAATATATATATATTTTTCACAGATATCATTGTTCTTATTGACTTCTCCAATCCATTGAAGTTCCCTCTCCTTTGTATTAACAATTTTTTTTTTTATCAAACCTCCCTTCAAGTTTATATAATAATAAGGAAATCCAAAAGAAATTGAAGAAGACAATACGAAATTATCAAATATCCATTTGGAACTAAGATTTTATGATTTTTAAGTGTTATAATTAAGCAAGCGGATTGTGAATTGTGAACTCAAGTTTGATTTGAGCTAAGTAACTTTGCAGTCAACCGCTATAAAGCAGTTTTTTCGACGCAATTTTCAACACTACAAATCTGACTATCATGACCTTTGGACTAAGTGGTAAACTTGATGAAAAATTATGCCACTAACATCCACAAGATCAGAGTTTTAGGTTGCGTATGGCATAGTTCTTTGCTAACCCCAGCCATAGCAGAGTTCACCTACTTAAGTAGATTCTCATTTTCTTTGTTAAAATCATGTTACTTGCTTTGGCAGGTATTCCTTGTCCTTGATAACTCCTTGCATAGTAAGATTTTATGCAAGATTTACCTATTCAGCAGTTTTACCCTCCTCTCTACTCATTCCTTGACAAAGCAGATTTTATTTGCTCTAGTAGAGAGTTAGTGGGTAGCATGGAGGTTGCTGCTAGAGTAGGTAAATCTTTCTTTTCAATGAGTTAGAAAAGAAAATGGGAGCCAACTAAAGCAGGTGAACTCCGCTGTAGCGGGGGCTAGTAAAAAGTTATGCCATACGCAGCCTTAGTTTCTCACGCTTCGAAAGAAAAGGTTGTTTTCGTCCCCTTCTCCCTAGTCCCCATCAATGAAAGCACACAAGAAAAATGAACTTTCTTTTATATATATATATATATATATATATATATATATATAGGAAAAGGTGTTCGTTCTCCAAGATTGGGAAAAACCTCTAAATGGCAGCATGACACTAAATTGATCGCACACAGAGCAGGGGTGTATTGCTTAGATCATATTTAGCATAAAATTAATCGGAAACTCATCTCTATCATGTATTTTTTGAGCCTTGAAATTTAAACCATTAATATTAGTCAAACTTTGACAATGACTTTAAAAAGAAAAATATTGAAATCTTCCATCAGGAAATTGACCTAAGCCATAACTTTATGCTCCCGATCGCACCCAAATAGTATTTTGGATGCCGAATTGATCTCTACGAGATCTTGGAGGACGGAACTGGCTCTCATATATATATATATATATATATATATATATTTATTTATTTATTTATTTATTTATTTATAAAAATGAAAGATAGATATATAATAGGTGTCTTTCTGCTTCACCAAAAATCAGTGCATAATTATAGATGTGACATTTTCTAGTTCTAGATAAGCTTAGAACTTAATTATAAGACATTCAAACAAGCAAACTTGCTTTTCTAAGTTGTTCATTTTGTCAGCAAAAACTATGTTATTCGAGAAGAGTTGCGCCGAATTCACAGATATTGCTGACTTTTACTAATTGAAAGTCTCTTAAGTATCTGTGTGCCTCTGAAGGCTTTACCATTTTGGTAAAGAGCTAACTTACCATGGGTACTCGTTTTCAATCCAAGATTCTTCTTGGGTTTTATGTGAGTGCATTGAATAAGATGAGATCAATTTTTGTCCTTATTTTGGATACAATAGATCTTGAGATCATTTTTAATTCCACATAGCGCACATTTCAAAAAGTGACTTGAGAACAAAGTTTGATGCCATGTTCACAAGATCTATGATGAAAAAAAGTTGACTCGAAAGATAATTTACATCATTTGATTCAAAGTGGTCAAAAGTCATCTAAAATCAATGGTGTTAGATTTAGTTGGTAATCTTTAATTTGGGATGACATTTGATGATTGCTTTGACTCAATGATAGAAATTGGTTTTTGATCCCAATATTTTTGGGTTAATCTCTCTCTCTCTCTCTCTCTCTCTCTCTCTCTCTCTCTCTCTCTCTATATATATATATATATATATATAAATTAGTGGACCTTGCATATGCAATGCATGTGAGAGGCGTTTATTTGGAAAATGAATTGTTACAATGTAAATTTTGAAAATATTTTCTGCATTAAAAAAAAAAATTATTGGGCAACGAAATTTCGGTTTGATTGGGACTGGAATCGAATCCGGTATGTTCATCGAAATATCGGGATTTCGACTGAACATCCCGAACGAAATTTCAGCCGGAATGTGGTGGGCCAGGCCGAAGTTTCGGTACTCATACTTTTTTTTGTTTTGTTTTAAAATAAAAAATTATCGGCCTTCAAAATATTGGCCAATATTTTGGCCAACAAACCGAATCCAGTATGTTCACCGAAATTTCGAGACTTCGGCTAAACATCCTGGACGAAATTTCGGCCGAAATGTGGTGGGCCAGGCGAGGTGCTCATACTTTTTTTTGTTTTGTTTTAAAATAAGAAATTATCGGCCTTCAAAATATTGACCAATAATTTGGTGATTAGCAAATTATCGACCGATAACTTCAAATTATCGCCTTAGGATTTGAAGGCAGCTATTTTTAATCGAAAATTTTGGTATTTTGTTTCAGTGGGGTTCGAAACTGATGTGTTTCGATCGAAATTTTTATCCTTGACTCCAACTAAAATGAAGTCTTTATCGTTTGAGATGAAGGTGGCAAACTCGGTATCGGTATCGGTCCATGGAGTACCGATACAAATCGGCCAATACATGTTGGCTCTTTTTTTTAAAAAAAAAAAAACGCAAGGTCTTGGCGCAAACCGATATGTATCGGCCAATGCCCGATGCGTGACGGCCGATACAGACCTGTATCAACCGATACTAATACCGATTGATAATTTGAAGTTATCGGCCGATGATTTGCTAATCATCAAATTATCGGCCGATATTAAATCATCATATTATAGGCCGATAACTTCAAATTATCGGCCGATAATTGTGGATTTTTTTTTTTTTTTTTTTTTTTAAATTGGGCATCGAAATTTCAACTTGGACCATAAGATTTTAGTTGAAATATCGTAGGGGATTTTCGGCCGAAATCTCGACATTTCAGTGGGGTTTGAAAGCGATTCGTTTTGGCCGAAATTTTGATCCATGTTGTAAGGTTTGACATCCTGGGCGATACCGATATATAACAGTGCTATGTATTGATTTTTCAGCAAACCGATATGTATTGGTACTGGTATTTCTCCGTCCTCCAACTTGGTATCAGTATCGGCTGATACAAGCCCGTATTGACCAATAAGTATCGGTTTGCGCCGAAACCTTGGTTGTTTTTTTCACAAGGGCCAATATGTGTCGGCCAATTCGTATCGGTCATCCATGGACCGATACCCGATATCGAGTTTGACACCTTGATCCCAAACGATAAACACTTCATTTTAATTGGGGTCATGAATCAAAATTTCGGCTGATAACTTCAAATTAACGGCCGTTAATTTTGAGTTTTTTAAAAAAGAAAATTTGGGCATCGAAATTTCGGCTTTCGGTCGATAATTTGATGATTAGCAAACTATTGGCCGATAACTTCAAATTATCGACCGAGAATTTGAAGGGCATGATTTTTTATCAAAAATTTTGGGATATCGACCGAAAATCTCTGATGAAATTTTGGCCGAAATCTTGTGGTCTAGGTCAAAATTTTAGTGCCCAATTTTTTTTTTTTTTTTTTATAAATCCAAAATTATCGACTAATCTCATTATATTGACTGATAATTTGATGATTAGCAAATGATCGGCCGATAAGTTCAAATTATCAACCGATAAGTTTAGGTTTTTAAAAAAAAATCATAGGGCACCAAAATTTCAGTGAGGCACCCAAAAAAGTGACCTTAAAATCAATTTTGAGCGTGCACATGATATAAGGTCACTTTTTCTAAGATGTGTGTTACATGAAATAAAACACTAATCATCTAATAGTACTATCATGATCTCAAGATCAATCATGCGAAAGATTGGGAGGATAAACGATATTCATTGTCTGATTGACCCAGCCATTTCCAGCATGGGTGAACTCAATGATTCGGTGGGTGGATTAAAAAAATCAAAAACCAAAACAATCAAAAAGGGAGAATTTTGTCCATAAAACCCAAAAGTAGGAGAGATTTAGTCTCTTTGCTTTCTTTTTTATGGTTTGCTAAACTCAATAATAAATTGCTTTAATTTTTTTGGATTTGCTAATATAAACAATGAGGGTTTGTTAACATAAACCACAGCAATAGAACCCAACGACTAATAGAACCAAATTTTGTCCTCTAACTTTCCCTTTTTTATATGGTATAGGCATACCATGGTGCACCTATTAGACAATACAAAGGGTGATTTTTCCTAGCCCTCATCTTAAAAAGTGAGTCATATTAATTTTGCCCTATTAACTTAATATTAAGGAAAATTATAAACAATAGACAAATTTTGATAGACAATTTGGCCTAGCTTATGTGGCACAACGTGACTCACTGCAATGGACAAAGTATGGATTGTTTTTTTACGTAAGAGGGTCTCAAACTTCTACAAAATTATTTTGCAGGGTTTAAACGTTTGCTTATTACCCACTTTTTCTAAAAATTATGTGTATATGCTTTTTGTTCACTTTTAAAGAGTAAAAATAATCTTTAACTAAAAACACGCATATTTATTTTTAAGTAAAACCGATTTTCTTGTATGAACCGACTCATCAAATCTTGTATGAGACCAATTGGTTGCAGTTTTGTACGAGACCAATCAATTTCTATGACATTGACCCGTCTTAGTCTCGTGTGAGACCGATTGGTCGCAATCTCATATATGACCGATCAATCTCAATTAAAAAAAAAAAATGTGTATATATTTTTTTCATTAAAAGGCATTTTAACCTATCGAAAGAAAACACCTTTTCACCAATTAAAAGTGAACAAATCGCTGGACAACACTCCTAATAATTTAAACCTGTGGGTAAAATATAAACGATTTGAAATTTTGAACCCTGCTGCGTAATTCGCCCAAAGATTACTGATCAGATGGATGGGAATTGGGATTTGTTCCTAATGAGATTCCACGCAACCCAAGTCTTTTAAACTTTAATTTAAAACTGGATGTAGGGTCCACCCCGTTGGACCCGAACACAGTTCATCCTTAACCGATAGCTAAAGGAAAGAGCCCCATTAGCGTTCTGGTTCCAGCTGATCGATTCCTACAATAACAAGGCAAGAATCACTATTTATTTATTTATTTATTTTCTGTATACAAATCGAATTATTATTCCTTTTGATTTTTTTTTGTTAATTTTTTATTTGTTTTTTTTATCAATTGATCATTTCAGTGGTTGATTTGTGAAAGACAGTAGAGCTCTATAAAGTTCATACATACCATTTCTTCCCTTTTTATCTGGTAAAAATCTAGATTTTGTATGAAGAAATGAAATTAACATATGCGTTTTCTAGAAATATTGTGTCGGATTCAGATATCATAATACCCCCCCTTTTTTGTCAATCAATGCTGTAATCTGTTCAATTTATTCGAAGCCATTTGCAAATTATGGGTTGTTTCGAAACTGCTAAATTTGATATCTACAATGGGGTTTCGATGCTTTGGTGCTTAAATTACTTAAAGGGCACTATAGAAAAAAGTGCCCACTTTCAAACAGTTTTAGCTTATTATCCTAGTTTGAATAGTTTTAGGAAAACATGCTTTTAGCGATTTTAGAAAAACATGCTCATCGTTTATGGGCTCCACGTGGCACTCATCCAGGGATTGGGTGCCACGGGAACTTGCCCATGGATGATCAAGTACTATCCAAATAATTTGGGCATGATACTATGCATATCCACCATTGAAAAAGGTTCTCAAATTTAATGCACCAGATTGACTGAGTGTTACCCTATCTTTGACCTATCAAATGAAGGGTAAAAGTCCTGAAAAGTTTTTTTTTTTTTTTTTAAATCACGTGTCACGTGACTGATCAACCCAAATTGGGTGTTGTTTTGGGTTGAACCGTAAGTTCAAAAAATGCAAAAGCATGTTTTTCTAAAATTATTCAAAGTAGGATAATACCCTAAAACTAGTTGAAAGTAGGCTTGTTTTTCTAATTTTCTCAAAATTGAATGGGATCTAAAATTGTTAAGCTTACCCAAAATTCATCATCATCATCAGCGCCCTGTTCCATAAATTTGTCATCTCTGCAAGTCTTACTTCTCCACTCATATGACTGAACACTTTATCAGTCTGAAATCCTTCATGTCACTTCTCACTACTTCCCTTCAAGTCTTTATTGCTCTCCCCCTTCTTTACTTCCATGTGCTCGTATATAGTAGTCCTTTGTACATGTGCTCTATACCATTTTCGATTTCTATAGGGATTTGACGGAATTTTTACAGCTGGATGTCTCTTCCATCCCGCCTTGGACCAGCATAGGTGGCATTTCATTAGATGATTATAAAACTAATCGCTATTGGGTTGTCGATGAATGGAATTTCATCGGTGCTTTTTGGATCGCTGGGTCGAATGTTTTCTCCCTAAACTTCTTTCAGTTTTTTTAGTTTATATTAATGACAGGTTTTGTGGTTATTGGTTGCTTGATTATGTGCACAAAATATTGTACACCACATTTGTGAAATAGGTGTAAATTAAACATATACTATGTGTAAATGTGGTAAAGCTTTGGATTGTGCCATAATTTTAATGCTGCAATCAATGTTTTTCAGTAGGTCCGTGTGGACCACTTCAAAGCTTGGACGGCGAGTGGGGCCATTGACATTTTTACACTAAAACACATATGGCGTCATCATAGCTAAAACTTATTATTATTATTATTATTATTACTAACTTCATTAGTAGCAACCTATTTTTCGCGCGAAGTAGTTACTTATACAAAATACCAACACTGTCACATTTAAATGAAATCTAATGTTGGTTAGAATGTATGGCCGTGTTTGGGATTGCTCTTTGGAGGCAAAGAGTGCCCACTTAAAAGAGCAGGTTTAAATTGCTCCTTTAAAGAGAACTAAATTCAGCTCTTCGACTCTCCGAAAGAGCTAAGAGCACTTACAACCAAACACAGTCCCATACTAAAGTGCTATGGCTGTGTTTGGGATTGCTCTTTGGAGGCAAAGAGCAGCTCTCTGCTCTAGTGCAGAGCACTTTAGTATGGGACTGTGTTTGGTTGTAAGTGCTCTTAGCTCTTTCAGAGAGTGAAAGAGCTGAATTTGGATATCTTCAAAAGAACAATTTAAACCTGCTCTTTGGCTCGAAAGAGCAATTCCAAACACAGCATATGTGCTAGAGCAGAGAGCTGCTCTTTGCCTCCAAAGAGCAATCCCAGACCCAGCCTATAAGTATAAGATCTTTCTTCTTTCATTTATCGGTCAAAACCCAAGCACTAGAATCAACATCTATAGACTGAATTTCTTTCCTATTGACCCCTGTAGATCGGTATGCAAATCCACAGAAGAAATATTGTTATGCATAATTTCCTACTAAGTACCTAATAAAATTCTTTGATTCAATTACTTTGTATATTAATACAATCAGACTTTCCGTTGAGGTATGACATCTCTCATCAAATCTAGCCTAGTTTATGAAATTTGATACTCTACTATCTATCTGTCTATATATATATATATATATATATATATATATATATATATATATATATATATATATATATATATATATATATATATTTGATTGGTAATGCAAATATATTGAACTCTACTGTCTATATTCCTAGTGTTGAAAGCAATGTTACGTGATTCCCTGGTTTGCTCGGTTCGGATTCAGGTTCGTAATTTGTGATCACTACATCATGGGTGGGATGAGTTTTGAATGAAAAAAATAATTATTTTAATAAGTTTCAAATGAAAATAGATAATGTTATTACTATTTTAATGTTGTTTATCTTGTAAAATACAAGATACTTCATAACTGGTTGAATTACTTCATGTTTAAAAAATTAGGAGACGAAGGTTCAAATCTTCCTCAAATACTTTTTTTTTACTATTTAAAATTGAAGAGCCAAATAGGATCTAATTGGATCAAACTGAACCGCGAACCAGTAACCTGTTTGTTTGGGTGCCTGCAAATTGAGTAACCCTATTTGATAGAATACATTATGCATTAACCAAAGGAACTAACTTTGTGCTTACAGGACAACCCAATGACTCCCCACACCTTTCACGTAAAAACTATCAGTGTAAATGCCGGAGAAACTAAAATAATTGAGAAAACTTTGTAAGGGAAATTGGACTCGAGGCATATAGTTTCTATCTCTAAGATGTTATTTGCCCTTTCTAAAGTTTACACTTAACTTTGCAATAGGGTACCTGCAAATTGAGTAACCCTATTTGATAGAATACATTATGCATTAACCAAAGGAACCGACTTTGTGCTTACAGGACAACCCAATGACTCCCCACACCTTTCACGTAAAAACTATCAGTGTAAATGCCGGAGAAACTAAAATAATTGAGAAAACTTTGCAAGGGAAATTGGACTCGAGGCATATAGTTTCTATCTCTAAGATGCTATTTGCCCTTACTAAAGTTTACACTTAACTTCGCAATAGGGTACCTGACAAGTCATCTCCAGGATACAACGAGCTCAACCCTTTGATTATGATTTAACGGCTTGCAATGATGGAGGATCTCCTAGATAGCTCTGTCCTTTGAGCATCAAAATTAAAAGCAAATTCACCTATGTGTATATGTTCTCTCTCTCTCTCTCACACACACTTGTTTGAGACAACTGGTCAATTAAATAAACCAACCAGTGCCTTTTCAAAGAGTCACCAAGGATGAAAGAGTCGCTTAGGTCAGTGTTACCTTGGCACTTCTACTTTTGGGATTTTTGCAGTGCCGACACTTGGTGGCACTTGGCACCCATGCCGACACTTGGACACTCCTCAAATAGCACGGAACAGACACTCCTCAAGTAGCATAGAACTTCTAGACATATATGAAAAACCTCATATTACTATTAAAATGCTTATCATTTTGACAACGATAAAATGAACTTTGTTTCAAAAGAAAAATGTGTAAAGTTTAGTAACTATTGAAACAAAGGTTTGGGTCAATTTAGGTTCACGACATATATTATGAATCTTTTCAGTAAATATCTAAATTGGTTCTCTAAGATATCCCTTCAATTTTTCTCTATATATGTTTTATTTATTAATTTTATTTTTCTTATGGCCTTGCCACCGTATTCATATTTTTAGAGATTGGCGTGCCAAACATCTATGGGCACCTTGACACTTGGCACCCGTGCCACGTGTCCAGGTAACACTAGCTTAGGTTATTAGGTAGTTATCCACAATAACCACCTTTTGAAAGGCGTAAATTGTATGGACAATTTTGATAGTCAAGATTGACTCTTTAAGCATCCATCTCATTATCTCAATGGTCCAATTCACGTGGATCGCCACATCATTACCAATAGAAGAGCTAACGAGCACCTTATCAAATGTTCATTGGTCAACATAGTCAACATAATAAGTAGTGTCTATTCAAAAAGTAAAACATGCTCCTTTTTATTTTTCCATAAACACACAAAGAAATAAAAATAAAATTTTCATGTTTTTGAATATATATATATATTGGAGGCAAGCAAGCGGAGTATGGTTCGACCCAAGAGTTCCACATAGATCAAGATGCAGTTTTCATAAGACAACTTTTAGACCTGCCATATTATACTGTGCAGAATGTTGGGATACGAAAAAGTGACAAGAAGATAAGGTACATATGGCCGAGATGTATATGTTGAGATGGATGCGTTGAATAACAATAAAGGATAAAATTCGGAACGAGTACATTAGAGAAAATTTGAGAGCGGCGCCTACAAAAGAAAAAGTTTACGGAATGTCGCTTGAGGTGGTTTGGACATGTTCATCAGAGGCACGAAGCAGACTCTGTACGAAAGGTTGAGAAGCTACAAGCATAAGGAAGTAGGAGCAGAGGAAGACCAGAGACCTGGAGGAAAGCCGTGAGAAAGGATATGAAGGATTGCCAAGTTACAAAGAGCTTAGCCCTGATCAGAAACAAGTGGAGGAATAAGACTCGCGAAGTCGACCCTAAATAGTTGGGATAAGGTTGTGATGACAACCCCAAATATTGTAGTTTGTCATGGATTGTTGTTATAGTATTTCAGGTTTTGTAGGAAACTACCTAAGCTAGTGTTTGGTCAAGGTAGGCTTCAATGGAGTAGTTTTGGAAACCGACCTTCATAGATAAGGTTGGACATGTGGTGTGAATGTAAGTTGTATAAAAGTATAGTGAGTTTGATGTAGTGTTCTTTCATTTAATATAGTGTATTAGTGCAAATTCGTCGTTTGGTTGCTCTCTTGTACTTTTTCTCTTTGTAGTGCTGCTATGATAGACCATGTTGTATCATCTCCACTTATGTGTGTGCGTGTGTGGTTGCTTGCAAAATTTTCATTTTTTGTGTGTTTTGTACAACAAATCTGTGGGTTTCTACTTTCTAGTGTTTCGCTGGATTGGAGCTCAACAACTTGAGCTAATGGAGTATAATTTTATATTTGTGATTGTAATTTATAATTATAAGATGTTAGCTTTAAATATAACATCTTAACTATTAGGTGTCTTTACATTCTGACGGGGAACGTCAAGATCGAAAGTATTGAAAACAGAATTTCAACTTCAGAAAAAAAAAGAAGTTACTGTTCACATGAACAGTGATGGACGTCAATGAAATAATGACGGACGTCCGTGATTTTGCCCCCTCATTGTCCGTAGGTCACGGACGTCCGTGGAGCACTACGGACGTCCGTGGACGTCGTAGTGCTATTAGGACTCTTTATTTCGAATTTAATTATTGGTGGCATATATATTGAGGCTTGTAAAGACTTTTTAACTAGTTATTGAATATTTTGAATGCTTTTATGCTTGAATATTCTTTGCCTGAGATGAGTTTGGTGTGAGGCCAAGGGAGTGATTCCCAAAAGTCATTGTTATTTTTTCTATTATCTATCACTGTCTTCTTTGAATCTTTTACCTTATTGATCCCTGCTTGTTTTTTTCTACATCTTAACCTATTGATTTCTTGATCCCTAAACCCATAAATCCCTTTCTGAATCCCAAATCAAACAAAGCCCAAAACCTTTTTCTAAGCCATAAATCAAACAATAAGCCCATTACAAAACCATACACCTATTTCCAAAGCCCTAGTTAGAGCCTGCGAATCTACGTCGGATCGAAGACGAACGCTCAAGCCTAGAAAAAGCTAGAGTTCTATCTCTAGGCCGATCTCACTTCAAATCTAATAGTACTTGCGCATCGGACTGGACCCTAACTGGATCTCGTGTGATCTACCAACCTGAATTCTCTGAACCCTAAGGTATTTAAGATAGTTTTGAGATTAAGCTTGATTTAATTTTATTTAATTTCGGCAAAATCGCAAAACATCATATTCACGCATCTTAGGGTTCCCGTCCCGGGTCACATTCAGACTATTGTACAAATCATTCTACCTTTTCATTTATCTCAATACCTAGCAATATCACTTTATATTTGTTAAAACTCTCTCTCCCCCCCCCCCCTTCCCTCTCTCTCTCTCTCTCTCTCTCTCTCTATATATATATATATATATATATATAATGTTTTTAAAATTTTGAAATATTTTTTAGCATAAACTTGAAAAACTTTGTTGGGTTTTCCAAATGCTCGACTGAGTTTCACTCGAGAAAGATTCAGATACTCATTGAGTTATAGTAAAAAAATTTATTTTTTATACCCTAAGCTATTAAACCTCATTTCTGCACAATTCAACATTGTATTTTTTGATTGATAAGTAAAAGCCTCAGCTCTGGGTCTGGGATCTTTGTAGTTTTGGGGGTGTTGGGGCTGTTTTGGCTCTATGTTTTGAGGTTGTTTTTTTGTTTTCTAAGCACCCCTCTTAGCTTTGTTAACTTCCTTTCTTTTTAATATAATTACCTTCTATCGATTAATATATATATATATATATATATATATATATATATATATATATATATATATATATATATATAATATTCTTTTCTGATTGATAAAAGCCCGTTTGTATGGATTAAGATAATTTTTAGCTCAATATCCATCGAGGCATCAAAGCGGGTGTGTTGATTTTCTAAAGCGCAATTGATGTCTCAACTTATGAATGTTTTATCTCACTTTCATCAATGTTTGTGCTCATGTTCCAGGTTGCGAACGATCTTCTAACTGATGTGAAAGATTCTAAAATGGATGAACCATTGGATGGTACTATAAATCATGATCAAATGTCAGAAGTCTCTGCTAAGGATACTGCAGATCAGAAAATGAATGTATATATATGGGACATGGATGAGACACTTATATTGTTGAAGTCATTGTTGAATGGAACCTACGCAGAAGCTTTCGGTGGTTCAAAGGACGTACAAAAAGGTATAGAGATTGGGAAAAGATGGGAGAAACACATTCTTCAAGTCTGTGATGAATATTTCTTTTACGAACAAGTAAGTTCATTTTAGTCTTTTTAGGATTTATGACTTTTCATTTACATGAATTCATGCATGCATGTATGCATACATGCATGCATGCACACATACATGTGTTCCATATCCCCCACTTTGATTTCTTATTCCATCTTTTTTTATCAGTAACTTCTATATGACAGCTGTTAAACACTAGGGTACCTCTATCTGCGCCTGCCAGATTACTGGTGGGGGCCTACACTGGAAACCGTTGTCCGCGTTGAATCAGACGATGGTGATCGTTTTTCTTTCCAATCTTCCAAGACAATGGATCTTGAGACCATGGGCGTGCCATCAGACAGTCAATCCTAAAAAGTGGCCGTAAAATCACATTGGAGTGTGATGTGTATGATTTAATGTTTAATTTTTTGGGGTCTATGCCACATGGAATACAAAACTTGACCATTTGATGGCATCCTCATGGTCTCAAGATCCATTGTCTTGGAAGATTGGAAAGAAAAACGATCGCCATCATCTGATTCAACGCGGTTAACAGTTTTCAGTGTAGGCGCCCGCCAGTAATATGGTAGGCCCGAATAGAGGTTCCCTAAAAAGGAAATATTCAGAAATGTTTCATCTTTATGTTGACGTATGATGGGGCAGGTTGAGAATTACAATGAGCCATTTCTTGCTGCTTTGAGCGAGTATGATGATGGCCGAGATCTAGCTGACTATGATTTTAGCAAAGATGGATTTAGTCCTCCCTGTGATAATCCCAACAAAAGGAAACTTGCATACCGACACCGCTTGATAGCACAGAAGTATGCACAGGTGTTGATCGCAGATAAATTTTTAGCATGGACATTACTGTTTCGTAAGTCTTGTTTTATGTTTGCATTCGTTGGTTCTGACGTTTGCATCTGCATTAGTGTTATTGTTCATACAAATTTGTTTATTTTTTTATTGAAAAACACATTACTTGCCAATCTATCATTCCAAGAGTAAGGGTCTCAATGGGCATGGTTGGGCCAAAATCTAGGTCTGCCAGACCAATTGTGCACCCGATCAAGCCCAATCTGACTGATCGGTGCTTCTGACCTGACGGGTCAAATTTATGTGATCGACCCAGTTAAAAAAAACGGGTTGGGATGGTCAGGTAATGGCCCTACCCTACCCGTTCACAGCCCTATTCAAGACAAAGTGATTCATGAAGCTCTCATTTTATTTAATCTATTTACTCATTTTCTAATCAATCAAGCTCTTAGAGAACAGATCCATGAAGTTAGAATGGAAGCATGAGTATTTAGAATAATCAGGGTTCTGGTTCTTCGTTATGATCTCTTTTTTAGTCCATACTCGTGAACATTTCAACACTTGATATTTATAAAATATTTTGTCTAGATCATAGCTATGCTTTCTAGAAACTTTTTTTTTAATCTAAGGAGGGCTTAGATATCAGATTATGTATAGGGTGGGAGATTGTTATATGAAATAGGTTCAGGCACTGTGCATGATCAAACTTGTTCACGATATATAACTATTGAATTCTGGGTCTTTTTGTTTATTTGGTTCAACGAGTCTTATTCTCTTGGAACTCTGACTGCATTTCTTGCAAGTTATGGCTGGATGATCTAGTAGAATAATTCAAATGCCCCGGTATTGCAGGGTTTGCATAGCGTCCTCGATCAAGAGATGATTAAGCTCTGGGACGATCTGTATGACTTGACAGATAGTTACACAGATAAATGGCTTTCCTCGGGTATGTTTCTAGGACATATAAATTCAACATCCATTGGCACACACCTGTTGCTCCATTACTATATTCTTAGTTTCAATGATTTTGATGCATTACAATCACAAAAGTTGACCATGCTTCTATAAAAGATTTTGGATTACTATAATATGTTTGTAATTCACTTGGATTCGTTGTTTGTGAACCAGGAACTTGAGCTCAGATTATTTAAGGGAAGATTTTGAATTATGCAGGTTGAATTAAGAAATGTAAAACAGAAAAAAGGAGGCGAAAGCGAAGAGAAAAATGCCAAAGGAGAAAATCTAGATATCCTTTTTTTTGGAAAATAAGGCCAAAACCAATTGGTGAAGGAAGAGGCACCACTTAATGTTTTAAGAACCCCCCCCCCCCCCCTCTTTTTCTGGCCCACAAGGGTTGTATAGGGACCCAACAGTTACATATCACTAGTACCACAAACCTCGGACCTGGCCCTGATACCACTTGTAGGATCTTAAACCCCATTGAGCTACCATTCCAACGAAAACCAATTGGTGATGGAAGAGGCACAATTCAATGTTTTAAGGTGTTGGGAGAACGTTTTGAGTGTGGCCCCTACTCTGGCCCACAAGGGTTGTACAGGGACCCAACAGTTACCAATCAAAAATAAACTAAAATAAAGTATTTGTTATCTAGGTTATTCAAGTTAAAACCCCACGATGATAGATGAGAATAGAACTGTTTTCTCCAACTCCTAAATTCTTATTTTTGTCATAGTTGTACTCGTACCTAAATATAGTTCTTTTTTTTTTATATCAGTAATAAAGATTATATTAATAAACAGCAAGGCGCTGTAACCCAATACAATCTCGACACAATCAAATAAGCTACATCACAGAAAGAGAAAAAATCGAAAAAACAACACCGCAAAGGACATCGAGAACATCAAGGACACCCAGGATATCAAGGGCATTGCCCACTCAGCCCGGATCCCACAGGAAGTTGTGGCAGCTATCCCTATCTCCTCCGCGCGTGACTCAGAAGCTAACCAGCTCGACAACCGATCTCATAACCATTCCAACCGGTTTGACTTTCTCTTTAAAAATTTTGCCGTTTCTCTCGCGCCATAGGCACCATAAAACAGCAACCTCCTCCTTCATCTTCACCGCCTCCCAACTTAGCAGAAACAGATAAGGCGTCTGAGGCATACTCCAGGACACACCAAAGGTTTTTAGAGTGGCACCCCACACCTCAACAACAAAGTGGCAATGGAGGAAAAGGTGAGCAGCGGACTCCTCCCCCTCGGAGCACATAACACAAAAAGTAAGGACATCTTTGCCCCTCCGAATCAGCTGGTCCCTAGTCAGGATTCTATCCTTGCACAAAGTCCACACAAAGAAACGAATCTTCAGAGGGATATGCTCCCTCCACAACCATTTGCCTTCAAATCTGATAAGCGGCCGGCGTGAGAACCATCGATATAACTCTTTGACGTTGAACTTCCCATCCCGACTTGGGTCCCAAATCCTCTGATCAGCTCGAAGACTATTCGGTTGCGCCTCATACAACCTGCTCAACAGGTCCAAATACCTCCCGACCTCACTGTCCCTTAGGCGCCTTCTGGTAGTCACATCCCGGGTGGTTCTCCCACTGGTAAAGGAAACATACTTGTCGACCCTCCCACCCGGGTTCAAAGAAAGGGCAAAAATCTCCGGGTAGACATCTCTAAGAGGCCCCACCTCCAGCCACCAATCCTCCCAAAAACGAATGCGGGAACCACATCCCCAGCTGTATCTCACCCCTTTTGCCATGAACTCCCAAACGCGGGCAACATCTCTCCACCACGGCGAGGTAATCCTGTGAGATGAGACACGAATCCCCCAACTCCCCAAAGACATCCCATACTTTTCGCTCAAAACAAGCCACCATAGATTTCCCCTCTCCTCCTCCCTTCCCGCTCTCCACATCCACTTGCCTAGTAGTGCCATATTAGTCCTTTTGAGGCTCCGAATCTCCAGCCCACAACAAGCAATCGGCAGCTGGCACGTGTCCCAGTTGACGAGGTGATATCGGCGAGTCAGACCTGCCCTCTCCCAAAGAAACGACCTTTGAATCAGCTCCAAACGCTCAAGAACCGTAGCAAGGCATTTAAACATAGACATGAAGATGGGGGTCGACGAAAGCACAACTTTAACCAAGATGAGCCTACCCCCACTGCTCAAAAGTCTTCCTTTCCAGGAAGACAAATGTTGCTCGAATCGCTGCACAATCAGGAGCCAGTTGCGAATCGTAGGTTTCCTAATTCCGAGCGGCAAACCAAGGTACCAAATAGGCAGCTCCTCAATTCTGCACCCTACAGAATCGGCAAGGATATTCAATGACTCCCCCTCCACCCCGATGCCAGATACCGTAGATTTAGACTGATTAACTCGCTGACCCGACACCGCCTCATAGACCGAAAGTGCATCGGCCATATTGCGGATTTCTGTCACATCAGCCTTCCCAAATAAGATGGTGTCATCCGCATACTGCAAGTGTGTGATGACTCTACCCTGCTCTCCAACCTGTATACCAACAAGCATGCCCAAGTCCCTGGCGCGACTAATCAGGCCGGATAAAGCCTCCCCAACCATATTAAATAGAAAAGGGGAGAGGGGGTCTCCCTACATGAGACCCCTAGAACTCTTAAAGTATCCAGCCGATAGCAAGCAAGACAAGGTCAAAAGAATTGGATGGCAAGCCGGTGGCTTCACCATTTGCATGGATGCACCTGATTGGATTATTCTTTCTTGATTCTTTTGTCTTTTCCTTGTATTGAGCTACCGCAAGAAAGTATGGCGATAGATCTAGTCCCTGTAACACATACATGTTCAAGGAATCAAATAGACTGAATAAATTGGTTAGTGAAAGAGGAAAGACTGAACTAACTTTAATCTATATAAATTGATCATTATTAAATTTTGACCCACTGTATTATTTATTATTGAAAATCTTACACGTTAAGAAATTAAAACATGGAAAGGACAAAACTATGATTGCTTTCAGTAAATGTTAAGAATCAAAGATTCTTTAATCACTCTGGAATCCCTTAGTTTTCCACTACAAACAGTTCGATACCATGTCAACCAGGCCATGATAGTAAAAAAAAATTCAAAATGTAATTGTCTAATCATTTTCCGACAAATTATCGTTGATGTGTTTTAATTAGTGATATTTTATAATTTAATCCAGAATATATAGTTCTTCTTGAGCATTATCTGCATTTTCTAATTTTCATGCCTGTCAATGCAGCACGGGCATTCTTGGAGCAGATTTCAGGAGGAAACAGAGCCTCAACTCATCTTGAGTCATCAGATGGAGCCAATGGCTCAACTGACATAAAACACCTTAATGTTTTAGTTACTTCTGGGTCGTTGATACCTAGTCTTGTCAAATGCTTGCTCTTTCGCCTGGACAACTTAATAGCACATGAAAATGGTAAGTGCATTTCTTTAATTTGTATAAAATACATTAGGTTAATCTTCATTGTTCTCTATGTATTACACCTATCTATCTAGTTGCCCTTCTTGAATTACATATTCACAACTTTTCATTTATTCCTTCTTTTTCTACGAAATTGGTAAGTGCATTTAAAAAAAAAAGAATTTTCTTTTCCAACAGAGCCCTAGTAAATTATCTGCTTTAAAAAATCCTCGATCACAAACCCGCGCTCCCACTTTACCTTTTGAAGTCTGAACCATTAAGGTTTCTTTGATTGGACAACCATGCTCCTATAGTTTTCCTTTTACCTACACAATGGGGTACTTCCTATAAGAAATCCTATGGTCCAAAGGGAACAGAAGCTAATATGTCAAATGACAAAATAACATTGGAAACACCTTCTTACTGCTGTTGTAATAGACTTGCCTTTTTAGAAGTTCACTTCTGCTACCAATTGCACAAATTAGAGTTCCAATGCTGCTTTTGACACATTTTTATATCGTCTGCCAAAATTTCCTCTATTGAGGAATGACTAAGATGCCACTTGTCACTATTCCTGTTTTGAAATTCCCTCTGTTTCTGCTATTGCTGAATTCCTTTCTTCCTTTATATTCCACATGTGTTTTTAAAAAAAATTCTCCTGCCTTCTAGGTGTCTAGTAATATGTCTTAGGACGCTCAAAATGTTTTTTTCTTTACCAATAAAGGTATCATATATTAAATAAGTAAAAACCCAGCGAGAAGCTAGGAAATATAGGATTGCCAAAACCGACCAAAGAAGACGAAAGGAAAACAAACACAAAGGTGAAAAACAAGAAAGACTAGACACTCCGTACCCAAAACCGTCGCCCCGAACCCGGCTGACGACTTAACCAAATTCAAACTGTTCTGGACGGTGCCCAGTCCCCAGCTTAGCAAGCCTAACCCAAAGGCGCATCAGCTCTAAAATACCCTTTAAAATCACACCAACCAGGCGGTGCCTCCTACGGAATATTCTTTCCCTCCTTTCGAGCCAAATACTCTAAAGGACCACGAAGAAACCCACCTTCAAGAATTCCAGTAGATGGCCCTCCAACTGAACGCCAAACCAGGACACGTATAGGGAGGGAATGTCCCCGGATATCACCCACGACATGTCAAATGACTTGAGAATAACTGCCCAGATCTCCGCCACTACCCAGCACTGAAGGAAAAGGTGAGATGCCGACTCTTCCTCCTGCAAACACATAGCACATCTGTTTGTCATAGATTTGTCCCGCACAATCAACTGGTCAACCGTCAAGACTCTACCCCTCATTAACGTCCATGCAAAAAACCTGACTTTGAGAGGCACTGGAGCACTCCATACATCCGCCCACCCCACTGTAATCAGTAGTTTAAGAGTTAACATTCTGTAGAAGGAACGAACCAAAAAAATCCCTTTACCATTCGGGAGCCACCATCTAGTATCGCACCGAACCGATTCTGCATAGCCGAATTCAGCAGATCGTGAAGGTCGAGAAACAGATGAAGCTCTTCATCCCTTAGGAGCCTCCGAGTAAGAATATTCCATACCATCGTTCCCCCATGCTCGAACGACACCTTATTTACGAGGCACCTAGGGGCCGCAACAATCTTGCAAATGCTAGGAAAGACAACACACAAAGGAGTAAAAAGTAACCACGGGTCTAGCCAAAACCTTATACGTGTGCCGTCACCCCAGCTAAATTGGGTCCATCTGGCAAAATCCGGCGTAACTCAGTAGACTCCCTTCCACCAAGCTGAAGGATTTCTGATCCTATTTACCCGAACACCCCATTCCCCACTAGCCCAACCATATTTCTGGGACAACACTTGAACCCACAAGTTGTCCTTTTGCCCATCTTTATTAGCTTCCCGTAGCTTACTGATACCCAGCCCCCCTAGCCTGTTTAGGCAGCTGACAAACCTCCCACCTCACCAAATGATATCTCCTATCGAGACCTGATCCTTCCCAGAGAAAATTCCTCTAAATTTGTTCGAGTTTATCAATCACCGCTACCGGACATTTGAACATAGAAAGGAAAAAAATTGGAAGACTCGCAAGCACCGAATAACAAGAGTCGGCCTACCACGACTACTCAGAAGCTTACCCTTTCAGGAGGCCAGCCTTGCTTCACCCCTCAAAATGTTCCTTGGAATTTCCTGGCACAGTATATGATCTCATTGATTTTATAAGATTCGAATCATACCAAACTATGTGTGTTTATTCTTCTTCTTTAAATGCCAAATTGCATATGCATCTCTCATGATACACAATTTGCAGCCGTTCTCCACTCGTGTCAAATATCATAGGACCTGACTCTCCTGACCATCATTTAAACACCAAAATGGTGTTTAAATGATCTTACACGATCAATGGTTTAAGATGTGGGTGATCCGTACCATCAAAGTGATAGAACATAGATTGAAGTCCCACATGCCCAAAAAAGGTGTTTTAGGGAGATTTAAGCCATCCAATCCATTGACTATTATATCAAGTGTTGTTTTTATAATGGCTGAGATTAAAGTTCATAAATTGGATGGTTCACATCCACTTATAGGCATGTTTCTTTGGGCTGAGATATGATTTAATGATGGTTTGCCACTTGGACAACATAGATTGGTCACAAATGTGCACCACATGGCATAATGATAAATCACACTTCAATGGTGTGAGATAAAAAGTATTAATTTAGTGCTGTAAGATCATTTAAACACCAAAAATGGTGTTTAAAGGTCGGTCAGGAGCCACTATCCCAATCTCATCTGTATCTTACAGATGTTTGTGGTAAAAAAATGTATAAATCACACATCAGTTTTCGAGTTCTTGTATCATAATCTCCTCTGTTAACGTTGATTCAGCATTTCTGACATCTGACTTTAATCCGCTATGAAACAGTTTTGGGACTCTCTACTTTTTTGTGTTATTCAAACTTTCGAAGTTTTTGTTCTATCCATTTCTCGCTCCTTGTCTTACTTCTTGACAATCTAATGTTTTTTCCTTGTTTTTTTCCATCATACCCGTGATTTCCAGACCTCTTCCCAAATCCCAACCCCTTGCCAAGAACCTAACTTATTTACACTTCTCTTGGGTCCCGTTAGTTGCGAAAACTACGAGACTTTTCTTGGTAATGGTTTCAACTTTCAACACTAATTGATTGAGTAAAAACACATGCATCGGGCCCAAGTTTTTATGTTTTATATCAGATATGCTATCCCAATCTTTTCAATGGCAAAATGCTTGTCACTTATCTCTATTTCCTTAAATTACTAAACACCCTTAAGCTTTTCAGAAGTGTATCACGACAGTGTTACCTAGGTGTCATAGATGTTTGGCACACTAATTTCTAAACAATCCAATTCGGGGGCATGGTCGTAAGAAAATAAAACTGCTATAAGATTAAAATATATGTAAAAAAATAAAGTTGAATGAAAATCTTAGAGAGCTAATTGCGGTAAATAAAAATTGAAGAGTATACATAATGTGGGTCATGAAGCTAAACAGTATTCCTTATTATAAATATGGGTTTTCCATTTATAATCTACTAAACTTTACAGTCTTTCGTAAAACGATAATTCATTCCACCATGTCAAGGCCAGGAACATTTTGATGGCATTAATGTCGTACTGTGTTGAGGAGTGTCAAAGTGCCACTGAGCGTCGGCACAACAAAAATCTCCAAAGTAGAAGTGCCTAAGTATCATTGATCACGGATCTTTTAAAAATCATATAGTTACTCCCCTGATTTTATTTGAACTCATAGAACAAGCCCTTAAACAGATTATGCTTTGACTGTTCACTTATTAGGTCACGTGCAATATGGCTTTGACCAATTCAAGTCACTAAAAGGTAGTTCAACTAAAGTGCTCCAAAAATTATAGTCATTGGAGGATTTGAACCATCGTATCTATACATTCTAATATGATTAGATGTTTATATATTTTTAATGGTTGAAATTAAAGTGCACCAATCAAATAGAGTCTTTTAGTAAGCATATGTTTTTAATGGCGGCATGTGTCAATGATGGGCTGCTGATTGAACTATTTGGATTGATCACACAGGATAATTTATTTAAATGCGGTCATATAACTCGACCTATTGAGTACGTTTGATGGCCTTTTGAAACGTGTTTCACAGTTATAACTGTGACGTTGACCGTGAGCGGCCGTTTGATGGAGCAAAGAGACGGCGCGTTTCTACGCTTTTTGTGTTCCGATTACCAAAATTGCATACGAAGTTAAACCCTCGTATCACCTTGTCATTACACGTCGTGACATGTAACGACGAGTGCCAGTTATACCGGTGAAACACGTCGCCCATCAAACATGCCCATTAAAATTACTAGTTGCAATCTGGATCCCATGATGATCCAGTACACTGACATTTTCTGTGGTTTGGTTAGTATACAGCTCGTGGGACATGGGGAAGGACCAATGCTTTTCGTGGATCAAGGACCGTTACGGTAGTCCGGCTGTCCAATTCTGTGTGATCGGAGATGGATGGGCAGAATGCGATGCTGCAAAGAAGATGAGATGGCCCTTCATCAGGATTGATCCGCATTCCTATGATTCTCACAGGTTTCCTGGTCTCACTATGACTACGGTCAAGCACTATATCGATGTCGTATATGGCATCCCCAACGCCAAAAATGATGACGAACAGTAACCCACGGTACCGTGTTAGATGCCATACATCAGCTAAGTTGTTCTCTTTCTGAAATGATAAGATCAGGCAGAGAGACCCCTTCGATTGAAAACTTAGAATACAGGTAAGATGATTGGAGAAATGGAGTGAATAAGCAGGTTCTATGATATATTTGGGCTTGTTATCAGCAAGATCTGGCCGTTGGTTCTATAGCCAGAAATCCAGTTATGTACATCTATATGTTTTTGGCAGTGATACTTTATCATGTTACCTCCCACTCAATGCTAGTCTGAATAGCTTTTTCTTTTTCTTCTTTTTTATTAATTTTTTTTTTTTTCATGTTTCAACCAGTGGGTAGCACTCATTGGATGGTTTGGATCAATTGGCAAATGCACTTTTCTATTGACGCATGCATAATCCTAGTATTTTAGTGTGAAGCACCATATTCGTCTGAAAAAAGGTTATCAAGCAGCATACGGAGTGGCGGACCTCCAGGTGGCAAGCTATGATCGACAAAGAAAATGAGTTAATATTAGGTAAGTGACACGAGCTCCTAGAGCTTGGTGCCCGGGTGACTTTTTGGGATGTGTGGCATGTGAAACTAACATGTGTACTGTCTGACAGGTGCGCCATGATCTAAAGATCTTTGGAGTAAAAATTGGGATATGTGGCATGTGCAACTAACATATGTATTGTTTGATAGGTGCGCCATGATCTAAAGATCTTGGGTGTAAAAAATGGGATGTGTGGCATGTGAAACTAACATATGTACTGTCTGATAGGTGCGCCATGATCTACAGATCTTTGGTGTTAAAGATTGGGAAGAAAAATGACCTCCATCACTTGATTTAAAGCATTCAAATGGCAACTAAATTAATGGCAATTGTGTAAATCCAATATACTGCTTATTTTGGATGACGGTTGACTGCATTGATTTTAGATAACGGAGGACATCTCCTAGATCAAAGGGGCCATCTCTTAGATCAGATGAAAAAAAAGGCAATTATCCGACATGGTCCAGACCTATATTTTACCCCACAGGGTCCAACATTTTGCTTATTATCTAATAAGGTCTCAGACCCTCAACCTATTTTAAAAAGGAGAAAAAAAAACTATGCAAGCAGAGTCCAGTATTTTACATGTACTAAATTTAATTCAAGTGAAAGAAGAGGTTGGATGAAAAAGCCCTTAAGCATTTTATAAGACTGATCGGCCTTATAGTAAGCCGATCGGTGCCATATGACATCGCCTGGTTTCACATGACAGTGATCTGTTCCAGATGAGACCAATTTGCAACCGACTTCATCGGTCTTACAGTAATTTGGTCTCATGAATCCGATCGATCGGGCTCATTCAGTTTGAATTTCAACACATGTCAAATATATGGACTCTATTGGTTGAGTTTGTTAAAAAAAAGTTCAAGGATTGAGACCCTATTGGGTAATAAGCGAAATGTTGGACCCTGTTGAATAAATATGGAATAGTTGGAGACCCTTTCCGGTAAAATACTCAAAAAAAAAAAAAAAAAATTAAAAATTGATCTCTATCCACTCCCCCACTACATATATAAACGAAAATCTCACATTATCTCTCTGCCATCTCATAAAATATCTACTCCCTTCATTTTAACACTCAAAAAGGATCTTCCATATTAGCCAAACCTTAAAAAATGTCCTCCACAAACCTCTCTGTGCAACAAAACTTAACCTCTGCAGCATCACAAAGACCCAACTGGATCTCCACCAACAAATCCATGCCCATCTTCCCTCTCTTAGACAAAAAATGTTCGAACTTAAAACACCTCCAACAAATCCATGCCCAATTGATCATATCAGGCTTCATCCACCACACCCCTTCCCTAAACCACCTCATCTCCCACTCCCTCTCAACACCCACTCAGGGCCTCACATATGCCTGCACCCTTTTAAGCCACACCCACCAACCAAATATAGTATTTTGGAACACCATCATAAGAGGCCTTGTGAACCACAACTTACCCAAAATGGCAATCTTGGCCTATGTAGAAATGCTACAAGAATCCATCTCCTTTCCTGATAAGTACACTTTCCCATCATTGCTAAAGGGTTGTGCTCAATCACTATCTTTCAATCAGGGGAAAATTTTACATGGTCAGATTGTGAGGCTTGATCTTGATTCTGATCTTTATATTCAAACTACTCTGATTAAGATGTATGCAACTTTTGGGGATCTAAATTCTGCAAGAGCTGTTTTTGATCTGATGAGGCAAAAGAATCAAGTTGTTTGGACTTCAATGATTAGTGGGTATGCTAGAAATCACTATCCAAATGAAGCATTGCTTCTCTTCAGTGAGATGGAAAAAGAAAGCATAGAACCTGATGAAGTAACCATGGTGAGCCTACTTTCTGCTTGTGGAGAATTAAGAGATTTGGATTATGGTAAGGTGCTTCATTTTCGGATCGAGGGATCGGGTATGAAAATATGTATAATTCTCGGAACTGCACTCGTAGATATGTACGCGAAATGCGGGGAATTAGATTTGGCGAGACGGGTATTTGATGGATTGCATGAACGGAATGTGGTTGCTTGGTCTGCGATGATTTCTGGATATGCTCAGAACAACCGGAGCAAAGAGGCATTGGGACTTTTTAATGCAATGGCTGCCGAAGGTACTACGAAGCCTAACGAAATCACAGTCTTAGCCATGCTTTCGGCTTGCGCTCAATCAGGAGATTTGAATTTGGGCAGGTGGGCTCACACTTACATCAACAAATCTAAAATGTGGCTTTCTATCAGTTTGCAGAATTCACTAATTGATATGTATTCCAAGTGCGGCCGGATAGATTTAGCTTGCGGTATTTTTTACGACATGTCGGAAAAGGACACTGTTTCTTGGAACTCCATGATTGCAGGGCTCGCCCTTCACGGTCTTGGCGAGCAAGCATTGGAACAATTCTCTCTTATGCAGATGAGCAGAATCGAGCCAGATGATATCACCTTCATTGGGGTGCTGTCGGCTTGCAGCCATGCCGGATTGGTACGAGAGGGCCGCCGACACTACAAAAACATGAAAGAAAAATATGGTATTGAGCCAAAATCAGAGCACTACGGCTGTATGGTAGATCTTTTCAGTAGAGCTGGGCTTCTAGTGCAAGCCGAAAAGTTTATCCAAGAAATGCCTATTGAGCCCAATGGCGCGATATGGGGGGCTTTCCTAAGTGGGTGTAGAGTCTATAACAGTGTAGAATTCGGGGAGAAAGCAGCTAAAAATCTCCTCAAGCTCGAGCCCTACAACGATGGTGTTTATGTGCTTCTTTCAAACATATTTGCCGGCAAAAAACAGTGGGAAGAAGTGAAGAAAGTGAGATCTATGATGCACGAAAGAGGAATCCGGAAAACACCCGGTTGCAGTTCCATAGTGGTTGATGGAGTTACTCACGAGTTTCTGGTTGGAGATCGTTCTCACCCAGAATCAGAAAACATTTATTCGATGTTGAATCATGTGACCCAAAAATTGAAAACGGCAGGCTATGTTGCGGAGACATCGGAGGTGCTGCTTAACATCGATGAGGAAGAGAAGGAAGACTCAATTACTAAGCACAGCGAGAAGTTGGCGATTTGTTTCGGATTGATAAAGATTAGTCCAGGGGCGGAGATTCTCATCTTGAAGAATCTTCGAGTATGTGTCGATTGCCACTCTGCAATTAAGTTCATTTCAAAGGTTTTTGGACGAGAGATAATCGTCAGGGATCGTAGCCGGTTCCACCATTTCCGAGACGGGGCTTGCTCTTGCAGGGATTATTGGTAAGGCAATTGCAAATTCAAGGCATCAATCTGTAATTAACATGGCAGACTTTTGTCCCTGCTCGACGGATGGGTCTTACAGTCAAGCTTCCTTCTGCCTTGCACCCAAGAGCCAATCTCCGTCCGGCCCGAGGAAACCTTGTTTAAGTTGGCTTTTGAGGATTTAGTGGTACAAAATATCGAAGCTAGTGTGCAATCTGAGTTAGCATAGATACTTTTTTGAGTACCCGTGAAATTTGAATGCCTGGATCAAATCAAATCAGAGTTCTCACCGCCTACCCTGAACAAGTAGGAGGTGTGGGCCAACAGGACGCACATAAGCCAACGGGTCACATGACAGAAGAACTCCCAGCATGTAAGCTGGCCCCTTCCCTTAGCACCTTAACCAGCTACCACATTAGAACAGTATATTAAAAAGAGAAGAAAAGTCTGCCACTCAGAAGTCAAGGCTCTCTTTGATAACTTGGAATTCAACTCTTGGAAGTGAATTAGCACTTCCATGCTCACTTCCTTGGAATCGAATTCCCTTTGAAATGATACTTCTTTTTTATTATGTTGTGTGGGAAGTGATTCCCTAGAACTGCAATTTCCTCTAGAATTAGAAAAGGATATTTTTGGCAAATGCTAATAAAAGAGAAAATTTGATTTTTAAGATACTTCATTCCAAGTGTTTCAGAATGACTATTTTTCCCCCTGAAATTGGCACTTCAATCATTTTATGAGTGGAATTAATTTTATTTGTTATGGAATTGGTGGGTGGAAGTGAATTTTTCTTGTGGGCCCCACTTCAATTCACTTCCGTCCCGTTAAGTCCCAATCAAACAGAAAACGTGGAAGCGACAATTCAATTCCACCCTAGAATTGCCACTTCCACATTGTCAAATACACCCTTCCCAACTTCCATTAATGAGAATGAAATTTACAGCAGATCAGATTTATGCCCAATCAGGAAAATAAAGGGTGGTTGGGAAGTACTCTTACTTCCGAAGAAGATCTCCTAAGGATCTTGCAGTACATCTTGATGATGCCTCCAAACACCATGTGATTAGACAGTAGGTAATTGATACGACAGAAGTCAAAGCTATCAATTCTTTTTCCAGATCGGAATCCAATACCTTCAACTTGCAAAAGAATGGCAAATTTCTTGTCAAAGATCCATCAGCTTCGCTCTTTCAAGATATCCCAAAAGATTGCTTTAGGCACCTAGCTTCTGACTTTGGCAAATTGGGCTGAAGGGTGAACCTTCAAATGAATTCAGTTGCGTCACTATGCACTTTCATTTACATGACAGAACTTATAAAAGAACCTTGTCAATATTCATATATAACAGAAGTCCATGCCAATAACTATATGAAACTTGAAGGCTCCCACTGCAAGATCAAGCTCAGTTAATTTCAAATTTGTTGAACCAAGTAACTGGCTGTTTGGCTGTCCAAAATGTGTCACCCAGATTGAATCTGCAGGATCTTATATCCCATTAAGCTAACTTTCTGACCAAACTCAATTATTGATGGAAGAAGCACAACTCAATATTTCGAGGCCCCACCAGGGCCCCATGAGGTTTGTACAGGGACACATCAAAATCCTGTCAAAACATGCCGTTATGATTTTAGGAACCACCACAAATTCGAACCCATATCCCCTGTGAACTTGTCTTAAGTTATAAGTATTTTTAAGCTTATTTAATTCCTAAAATAGCAAAGAAATAAATTTAAAATAGGCAATAATGTAAGTTTAAAAACAGAAGTCATTATTCGATTAAATTTTTAATTAGTTATTTTGTTAGGTTTCATACCAACTCTAATAGTTTTATGAGTGAAATGGGTAACACTGGCTAGTCGGATCTGATTTTTAAATCATTGCTACATATTATTTAATGACATTAATGTTGACATACTAACTAATATAATTAATGGGGTTTGGCCAGGTCCTACCACATAGGAAACCTTGGGGTTAATTCTTGGAAACCAATAAATGCTTGTTAGAAAAATTAAAAGAGTAAGAGAGACAGAGTGATGTAAAGGAGAGAGAAAGGAGATATCCACCTGTTTGGTTAAATGCGTTCTACTTTTTCTCAAACCATCCAAATATAAGAGATATAACCTTGGGGTTAATCTTGGAAATCAATAAATGCTTGTTAGAAAAATTAAAGGAGTAAGAGAGAAAAAGTGAGAGAGAAAGGAGATATCCACCTGTTTCGTTAAATGCGTTGGGGTTAATTGGTTAATTCTTGGAAACCAATAAATCATGAAGAGGAGAGAGAAAGTAAAAAAAAAATCCAACCGTCTCTCAAATCATATTTTGGGTAAGATTTTAGGCAAAAAAAATAAATTAAATTTTGAGTAAGATTATGATAAAAAAATAAATTTAATTTTGCTTTTTCATTCCAACAAAATAGCAACTTTTTATCTTACACCATTGAAATGTGATTTATCATTGTGCCATGTGGCACACATCTATGATCAAGCGAAAGGATCATGCTTCTAAGTGGATGTAAATCCTCTGATCGACGAATTTTAATATCAGCCATCAAAATTAAGAACAATTATTGGTATTAAATTGAATAGATGATACAGTTCCAGTCTTCCAAATCGTGTGATCTTTGGACCCATAGCCCTTCAATTGATGATATAGCGTTTTGACGGTATGGATTTCAAGATCATATAAACGGTTTAAACACTATTTGGTTCTTAAATGACTATCCCATTTTTGTAGGATTTTTTTAGTAAGAGTCCTCCATCAAACTAATTAGTGATGAAGGGCTTTCCTGAAAATAATGAGTGCCAAAGAGTTCTCGCTCTCCTAAATTGTAACAACTCAAATTTTATTGCATTTAATCTTGTGGTGTTAGATGTGTTTTGCACCATCTTTGGTGATAGCACTCCACACCGAAACTTACCCTTGAGAATGGATGTATATTTATTTCTGTCATTATTTGACACAAGTAATGTGGTAGCCCGCTGGTTAAAAGCTTACGTTATAAACAAAAAGTCTAAGGACGACGCTTCAAGAGGTGGGTATTCACCCATCAATCTCGTCATTCTCAGATCCCATCGTGTAGGATTTGATTCGATCGCGTATCGACAGACTAATAAAACGAGCTCATGGGTTTTAGTTGACGCTGAAATGTACACATTACCTATTGGGATTATATATATATATATGGTACCTTCTTACTAGTTGAAAGGCATGGATCTCTTTTATTCTAATAAATGCTAGTTTTTATGGTTGGACTCTTTTCCCCTTAAGAAAAATGGGTTTTTACTATTATATATATATAATGATGAAGAGGATATATTGGGGTCGTTGATTTAATTAATTATTTGGTGTATGTATAGTAAGTGATTGATTTTGTTGAGATGAGATGTGTGGTAATCACGCTTAATTTTAAAATACTATTATTGTTGCACTTAAAAACAAACTATTGTAGGTGCATTATCATATCAATATTATTGTGAGACTCCAGTGGTTGTAGGAGAACCCAACTACGTATTCTATTATTTCACTGTAGATCTATTATGCATGATAAATCATCAATTGATAATAGGTTTTAAATAAATCATATTTCATTAAAGTTAATGATGACAATGAAATTTTTTAAGTATATAATCAATGAGTTATATTATATTATATTATTTATATATATAACATGCAATCATTATATGCTATATAGGTTAGTCGTACTCAAATGCTTTATTATTATATTAATATAACTTACTTTTATATTAATATAACTTACTTATATACTGATTTAATATTTTTAAGTTCGACAGTTTTGGAGGATGTTTACTATCTTCTTATTATTAATTGATCGAGCGATGGACTATGAACATAACCCAATCACTGTTTAATATAATTTATTTTCAATTCGACCAATTGATTACAAAAATCAATTGATCAACTATGACCCGAATTAAATAATTTATATATATATATATATATAACCAATCGATCAATTCAAAAATCGATCGATCGATTTGTGTTCAAATAAACAACTCTTATTAATATTACTTTTATCTTATAACTCCACATGCACGACCAAAATTTAACACGCTTTAATTACTCGAGGTTTCAATCGATGGTCGTGATTCACTTATATAATCTTTAAAATAATAATATTTTTAATTAAATATTTAACAATAATTATTATATATATATATATATATATATATATATATATATATATATAAATGTCACTTTCATCTCTTCAACGCGACCACCTCGATAACACGAAACGTTAGGAATTCAATGCAAACTCTAACCTTCACGTTATCGTAATCACATTATTAATTATCTTATTTTATATTGTATTGAGATAACGTGTAAATAAACTATAAGTATAAACATAATAAATTTTATATAAATCTTTCTGTGCATATGGTGTTTCGGTGTTTCTATCTTGATAAAATTATATGAGTTATGAGTAAGCTAGGGCATATGTACGAGAGCGTATGAGAATGTACGAGAGCGTATGAGATTATGCCTACACTCATTACAAAAAATAAGACTATTAGTAGCAACCAAAAACTGTCGTTATTAATAAAAAAATTATCGCTAATATCTTTGCCGCTAATAATTTTAGTAATTTTATTGTTAATAGCGGTACTTTTTTTGTGTAAAAAACTGTCGTTAATAGTCTTATTTTTTATAGTGGCTTGGGCATGATGATTCGCTGAGATAATATCGAAGCGAGAAATACATCATATTCGCACACCTTACAACTTATGGTGGTATGAGACATCATGAGTGTGAATTCAGTATAGGGTGATTATGAATTCAGTGTAGGGTGAGTGTGAATTCAGTGTAGTATCGTATACAGTGACATATTCGGTGATCCTATAACCCCGAGTTCTAATATGATAGGATAAGATATGAGATTAGAACATTCAGGTCATAGATATATAAGAAGATATGAGTATAAGATAAGATATGTTATGAGTACGATAATAAGACACCGCTGTGTAGGCCAACAACAAATTAAGAACTTAAGTCTTTGGACTGTCATTCCCTGCATAGCCACCGTAAGGGCAACAACGTCTTACACCCATGACGGGTCTCTGGGAGACAGTATGATCAAGAGTATGAGTAGGTTGTGAGTATGTGTGACCATTTATGTCTCCCTATCGGGCTGGATGGAGAAATATGAGTATGATACAAGGGCGTTATGATATAGTGGTATGATACTATGGTGACTCACACATGGTAGCTCAAACAACGACTCTGAGACAAGTCGTTTAAGATTTTATGAGTATGTTAGTTACGCTCATGCGATGTACAGACGTATGTGCGAGAATAATAAGATATGGTATGTTATGAGATATGGTATAATATGATATATTATAAGGTACGTTAGAATATAAATATCTAGATCATGATCTCGCATTCATAATTATATTATAAGTTTATGATATGTACTTGATCTTGTTATTCTCTTCTCTATTTTCTTGAAATGTTATTATTATCATTCACTTGATGCACTCACAATGCACCTGAGTAGTATGAGGTGGATTGATGGTGTATCCATTGAGTTTACGTGATTGAGTAAACTCATCTCATGACAATTTTTAACAATTATAAGTAATTATGATGGTGGAGTAGACGTCGGTTATCCAGACTCCTCTGACACCGATTTCATTAATTCCGCGGACGTTGACTATCAAGAGCCTTAGGAGGGTGATGCCACAATCTACCAGGAGGACTATAGTACTGATTTTGATTCGGGCACCGATTATTGATATTTTAGACTCGATACTGAGTTTGTTTGACATTATTACTATTCATTCATGAATTTCATGAATTTTGATTGCATTTATTTAATATTTATGAATACTTTTATATTCCACATTTATTTGTGGGATTTTACGAATCTTGTGGAATCAGAATTACCTGATAACTTTGATTAAGTATTTGTCGGCTTAGCATATTCGAGATATGTGCGAGTTAAAACTTGAAATTCTAAGCCCTTTAGATAATAAAATTTCGGGTAGTGATATAAACTCACTAAAATGCCGAGAATACCCTTAACACATACTTCAACGTATAACATAGGGCCATCCAACATATCAAACATAGTTTTCTTTCTCAAGTATATCAGACAATCGTCAGATCAAACAGTCATCCAGTATTTGACTTTCATACAGTATTTCAGACAGCCGTCACGTATCCGTTCCTCCGTTTTAAGGGTAATTTAATCTTTCACATAGAAAGAACGAACTCTCCAACACTAATTATGTTCGAGAGAACTCTCCATCACTAATTAGTTTGATGGTGATACTTATAAATTATTATTTTTTTACTTGTTTAAGTGATAAGCCGTAATAAAAAAGGGTGTGGCAATAACACTAATCTAAAATAATCAGCCTTTGACACGTAAGGTTGCAGATTCGGCGGGAAATAAGCCAATCACTTATTCAGCGTTTATTCTTTTTTTGCTCGGCCTTTTTATTCCTTTTTCTTTGCTCGGCCGTTTTATTCTTCTTCTCTTCCACTTCACCACTTTCTTTGACTGCGTTTCATTTTATAAACGTCAAAACCTAGGGTTTCAGTTGGTTTGCAGGTCACTTATTCACTGATTCATCACATCTTATACCATCTTCATAATCAAGGTTTATTTATTTATTTATTTAGTCCTTTGGTTCCAATGATTTTATATGTTTTATTTTGGTGTTCAATGTTAGTGTTTTGATTTTGTTTCTTTGAGTTCTTATTTGATTCTTTTAAATAGCCATAAATCTGAAATTTTTTGCATGTTTTTTTTTTTTTTCTTTATTTAATATAAGTTTTTTCTTTTATTAACACCATCATCTTCTTAGCTCTAGAAAATCCTTGAAGATTCAATTTGGAAACGCAAAGAAGAAGAAATATATGAGAAAAAAGTATTTTTTAGTGATCATTTTTACCATTTAATGGGATTCTGTGAACGTTTCCCTGTGTTCCCACTGCTTTTTATTTATTATTATTATTTTTGGGTAAAATCCATTGATTTTTTATTTGATCTTTGACACTTTGTGGGTTCTGTTAAGGGAGTAATCCCAAATTCCCAATGCGTTTATAGAAGCTGTTAAGTGGATTCTAGTCCTTTTGGGCAGTGTCCTAAAGATGTAGCTTTAATGGAAATGGTGAAGATGAATCATAGCTATTTCCCTTTGCTTCATCATTTGTTATTTAGCATATGGTTATTGGTAAAATTTCTCTGTTCGTGATCGGAATTTTGAGGTTTATTTTTCCCCCTAAATATAAACTTTTGTTTAGGGAGCAAACAAATTTATTTGTCTTGCTGTTAAATGGGTTCTAGACCCTCTACTTGAGTCCAAAAATTACTCGTTTCTTCCATCCCAAGAATAGAGGTTTCTGTCTTATGGTAAGTCATTTATTGATTCCAAGAACTTGTAGTTCTTTCTTTTTGATGGGGAAATATGCAATTTTATCAAAGGAAAAAAAGGAAGGAAAACGTAGCTACAGAGAAGCCAAAGAACGAACAGCCCAAACTCCAGGGACTTGAATCTACGTCCAAAATCAGCATATCCCCAAATCTACCTGCCTCCTCTCTCTGTCTCTCTCTCTCATAATTGTGTATCTAAGTCCAATTCATTGTTGTTATTATCTTCTTTGTTTGTATAAGTGTTTTAGCTACTAACAGCAGCCTGTTAGGTTTTAGGATTGTTTATTGTGGAAAGATTTGGTACATTTTTTCTTTTAACTTAGAATTTAGGAGTTGTGGTTCTAATGAGTTGACGATTTGTTATGAAAATTAGGAAATGATTCACATGTTGAAGGCTTCAATAACCTTTTTTTTTTTTTTCCCCGTTTTAAAGTGGCATAGAAATAACTATGTTTAACTAGATAGCCCTGAAACAGGGCTAAATGATGGAATTGGGATTTATGTAGTGCTTGTACTAGTAGTTTATGTCACTCTTGAACTGGTTCTTGTCAAACGCAAAGTCAGAGACTCAGATGAGATGCTATAAGAAACTTTTAAATGAAATTTATTCCTTTGTTCTTTTGTTTTTTGTTTTCCTTCGATACAGGGTATCCGGTCTCTTAGAGGACCTGATTAAGTCCCCGGGCTACAAGAGACTTTTAAATGGAAATTTATGCCTTTGTTCTTTTTTTTGATACAGGGTATCCGGTCTCTTAGAGCAACCAACTAAGTCCGCAGGTGCAACACCCTCATATCACACATACAAGTCGGTAGGGATAAATCCCTACGAGTGGCCAAGAAGGGATGGAAATTTGTGCCTTTGTTTTCTCTTTTCTGCAGTCCCGTAGCTCTACAACTATGTGATGGATGAGTAGGACTAGCTTTAGGCTTTGGGGATTTATCATGTGCTGACCTGGTATGTGCTAGCTTGGGCGCACACGTTCCGCTGGGATTAGTCGGGTGCTCTAAGATGCCCTTTATAAAAAAAATTAAAATGAACTGATGAGATTGATTTATCTCTACTGTTTGACTGTAGCGATTATTTTCTGCACACCATATTGTTTTGAAACTTTTTATGCATGTTTATATGTTCATTTACTTGTCTGAACTCCATACTGCGGAATTTACCAATTAAACGGGAAAAAAAAAAAATTGAAGCAGAGGCCGTGGAACCAGGTGGATTCAGTTAGATCATGTGGTACCACATTTTTCAGTCATTTTTATGATGTTTTGAAGGATACAAATTCATTGCCAATCCATTAGGTTATAGTTGTTATTAAGGGCATATGAGTTGGGTATCAAAAGTTTGTTGTCTCTGTTTATCTTTTTTCATACAGATAGATGAGGAAGGATGCTAAACACAAACACACAGGTTGAGATGAGTGGAATCGCCAAAAGCTTCCTAGCTGAATTAGCCAATCGAGGTCGGCTATGCACAAGTGGTGCTGCACGTAGCCGCTGTGGAAGATCCCTAGGCCATTGAGCTAGTCAAACTTGGGCATAAATCCATAAAAATAGCTGGGGAGCTGCAGCTGTTCTGACAACTGTACATTATTGACGGAAAGGATATCGCCATGAAGGCAATCATCTTGGTAGGCGGATTTGGGACTCGCCTGAGGCCTTTGACCCTCAGTAAGCCAAAGCCACTTGTTGAGTTTGCAAACAAACCAATGATTTTGCATCAGGTAGTCTGATAGTGGAATAATTGACATACAAACTTGCATCACCCAATTCTCTCAATATTGTTAGAATTGATTGCCTGTATCAACTCTTCCTTGCCATCTTATCCAGTTCTATTTACATGATACTTGTAATAGTAGTGACAAAATACCGCTTTTTATAATAGGATCCTTTTTGACTCAAAGTACTAAACCCATATAATACTCGTATTATTGGAAAAGCGCATATTTGAGTATAATACATGTATTTCACATTTTGAACCCATATTTCACGTTGTATATATTTATATGTTTTATACGATTATTTTATCAAACTTTAAAATAACTGTTTTTGAATTTATATGTTTTATACGATTATTTTATCAAACTTTAAATAACTGTTTTTAAAATGCATGTTTTTAACCGTAAAACTAAAAGACACTTATAATGCCCTTTTCTTTTCTTTTTTCGTCTTATATGTTTTAGAATTCTCCCCCCCCCTTTTCAATATTTTACCCTTTTGATCGACTTTTTCGTTTACCCGTATCTGCATTTTGTCAGTTTGCTTGTTATTAACTCCTTAATTTGTGAAGCAAATCAAATACTGCAACTGTTTAATCTATCAGATTGAAGCTCTCAAGGGCGTTGGTGTGACTGAAGTTATTTTAGCCATCAATTACCAGCCACGGGTAAGAAAGAACCACTGATTTAAAGCCGTGAAGTACATGAGATCATTTTCTATCGATCAGCTTCAGAGAGAGTGCTTATTTTTACAGGTTATGGTTAGTTTTCTAGAAGAGTTTGAGATGAAGCTTGGCATCAAGATCACCTGCTCCCAGGAGACTGAGCCATTGGGTACGGCAGGGCCACTAGCTCTAGCAAGAGAGAAGGTGATTGATGGATCCAGCGACCCATTCTTTGTCCTCAATAGTGACGTCACCTGTGAGTTTCCGTTGAGAGAAATGATCGAGTTCCACAAAGCTCATGGAGGAGAAGCATCAATTATGGTGACCAAGGTAGATTTCTGTTCTCTGGTTGCTTTCGTGTTTCCCATTATGTTTCTTCTTGGAGAATTAGGAAGAATACCTACAGAATGGATCAAAATCCTTGGATTTCATAGCCTCTTTACAGATTGGGGCTTAGTCATCCCAGTTTGTGGCCAAGCCGCATATAATTTTAGCAATACAATTTTATCAAATTGGTAGGCTGCTAGTAGGATTCCTTGGATTGATCAAAGATGTGTGCCACATGGCATAAAAGTGGGTTTTCATGATGCTAAATTGTGTAAATGTGGTCATTAAAGTTGGTCTCTTTATCAATACCACTACCAACTATGGAGCTGTCACGAGTCACGACTTTGGATGCTAATTTAGCACTTCAGTTCATTTAAAACGAAACTTTCCAATATATGCTGTTGTTCTCTTTATATCCTTTGCAAACTTCTTGGTTCATCATACTTCAAAGGGTCCTTTTAGAACCATTTTACATCCCATAATGGAATAGAACAAACTAAAGAAAGAAGATATTTCTGTCCAGGTGGACGAACCTTCGAAATATGGTGTCGTGGTTCTTGACGAGGAGACAGGGAGGGTCATTAAATTCGTTGAGAAACCGGCAGCATTTGTTGGTAACAAGATCAATGCTGGAATCTACCTCCTCAACACCTCCGTACTGGATCGAATTGAGCTGCGACCCACATCAATCGAATGTCAAGTCTTCCCGTCTATCGCCGAGGAAGGGCGTCTCTATGCCATGGTCTCCACCGGTTTCTGGATGGATATCGGCCAGCCGAAAGATTATCTGTCAGGATTAAGACTCTACTTAGATTATCTGAGAAGAAGCTCATCGCCCGAACTTGCCGTGGGACCTGCTATCATAGGAAATGTTCTCATTGATGACAGTGCAACTATTGGCAAGAACTGCATTATTGGACCAGATGTCACTGTGGGCCCTGGTTGTGTCATCGAGTCCGGGGTGAGGCTTTCGTCGTGCACTTTGATGAAAGGGGTCAGGGTGAAGAGTTATGCCCATGTGTCAGGTAGTATCATTGGGTGGCATTCGTACATTGGAGAGTCGGTCCATGTCAGCAGCATGGCGGTGCTTGGAGAAGATGTCCATGTCAGTGACACGATGTTCCTTAATGGAGTGGTGGTTCTCCCTCACAAAGAGATCAAGTCACATTTCGTGAAGCCGGAAATTGTGATGTAGGTTGACTTTATGAATGAGATCAAAGGGGACCCCAAAGGTATAATAATAATTTACCACATGTTTTGCCAGTAGGGTCATGTTAACATAGTTATAACCATAACAGTAGCATAATGTACCAGATTATTATGCTCCGTGCCTTGTCAATGGCCAACATTGTTCTCATCAATCTGGATTCTCAATTCCATTGGACGATCAGGATTGATAAGCATGTGCACCGTGAAGAGGCTTGTGTAAAAGTCAAAATTATTAGTATTTGTAACCACCTAAACCACAAAGGGCTTAGAAGCTACTAGCGAGACTGTGGAGTCACCACCCGGAGCTTTAGGTTCCTCAGAAAATTCAGATCAAATGAGCACCGAAGTGCTAGATTTGAGTCTGGAATGCCTGTCTACACTAAACAGTCTAAGTGGTTATTTGTAACTACCTAAACCACGAAGGGCTTAGAAGCTACTAGCGAGACTATGGAGTTGCGGCTGGAAACTCAGATTAAATGAGCACTGCAGTGCTAGATTTGACTCCGGAATGCCAGTCTACAACAAACGCTCAAACTGGCGATTCCATAGTCTCAATAGTAGCTTCTAAGCCCTTCGTGGTTTAGGTATTATTATTATTATTATTATTATTATTATTATTAGGGTAATGATCCTCTCACTCAGTCATGAGATATAAATCTCTGTCTCTTGAGCTATTAGTTGCATGCCACTTCGGTTGACTTTTTAAAGGCAATTGGATTGACATTAAGCCCATAGGAGGTTGAGTCATGAGTTTATATCCCATCGCTTGAATTAGAAGATCGTTTCCCCTATTATTATTATTGTTATTATTATTATGCCCTTTAGCTTCAACAAAGTGATATTTTACTGATATCTATATCTTTTCGTTTTTGCAGGTAAACCAGGGATGTTGAGGGTAGTGATGGAACCAGATGCAAACATGTTACCCAGAATACACACACTTTCGGCAAACTCAAGTTGTTTTAAGATTCACCCATCTAGTGCATGGTTTTTTTTAGCCTGCTAAAATCTTGGGTTTATGATTTATTAATGCTTGGTTAATTTATAGTAGTTTCAAGCATGGTTCAAAATTTAGGCCGAAATGTTTGGTTTCAGGCATGCCAGAAACCGAAATCCAATATTTCGGGTTTTTCTGTATGGGGGGAAAATTTTCAGATTTCAGTTTCGGTCATGCCCGAAACAGAAACGAAATCCGACAAGAAACTTCCTTCACTTTTGTTTTTTTCAAATTCTATGTAGAAAAAAACCCTGGATTGGTGTCAGTTTTAAATCTCGGAAATCCGAGACGTATAGGATAGGGCTGATATGTGAGATGTCTCACTCAGCCATACAACTGTGTTTAAATGATCTAACCATGGTTCAAAATTTTGGTCGAAATGTTTCAGTTTCGAGCATGCCCGAAACTGAAATCCAATATTTCCGGTTTTTCTGTATGGGGGAAATTTTGGATTTCGGTTTCGGTCATGCCCGAAACTAAAACGAAATCCGACATTTTGGTCCTTGGATCTAACACCATCTATACCATTAGACTAAACTTCACTGTTATGCCACATTCATATATCTTTGATCAATGTATATTAGTCTAAGTAGCTGTCTATCATTGGAAAATATCTGAGTTAAAGATCACACCCATAAGAGGATGCATACTGACCGATCGAAGAGCTTCATTATTAGCTCTTAGAAACTAAGAATAATGGTGTAGATGCTAGAGTGATTTGGACAAAGCAAATAGCCATATACGGGTCGTCACATAGAGTGAATACAACCTAGAATTTTGTCAAAAAAGTGAACATGGTGAGTCAAACTAGTGGCACATGTATGAAAGTGATGATTTGTTAAATTTAAATTGGGAACTAACAAAACACCGATACAAAATCATATTAAAGGGGTAATATTTTTTAGTCGGGTGCTCAAACAGGCAGGATACCTCTTATGGATACATCTTCCGACAAAAGTACAAATTTTCTCCAATGTAATACGGTTATCGTCTTTGTCAGCCCTGAGAAGCAAATCATATTGTACGAGACCTCTCGTCTCCGCATGGTTCAAAATTTTGGCCCGAACGGTTCAGTTTCGGGCATGCCCGAAATTGAAATCCAATATTTTGGGTTTTTCTGTACGGGGGAAATTTTGGATTTTGGTTTCAGTCATGCCCGAAACCGAAATGAAAATCAACATTTTGATCCTTGCATGTCGGGTCTCATCTTTGGTGATATTTAAAACCAGGGGTAATGGCTCCTGACCGGCATTACTATTGGCGTGTGATTTTTCGTTATCCCAAATGGCGCTCATTTGTGATTAATTTAAATTTTTTAAGTGGCAATATCATTGGAACATGCCACAACTTAAAGAAACATGCCTATAACACAAGCCTCACATCTTTTCATTGGAAATTTGAAAAGATACAAGTCTGATATCTCTTTCTCCTCTTTTAGGTTCTTTATTATTATTTTTTTGATAATTGGGGTATTTGGGCCTTTTAGAGCACTCGCCTAATCTCAGGGGTACATGTACACCATAAATTCAGCGCATGTCGGGTCAGCACAGGATATAAATTCCTAGTGTGGCCTCAGGGTAGAGGGGATTCGAACTCAGGTCTCCTACTTTTAGAAGCAAGTAATTGGCCAACTCACCTAACCCTTTCTTACGTTCTTATTTTTTTTATTTAAGAATCTTTTTATGTATAAAAAAAATTTGTGTCACATTTTTTTTTCTAGAAACTGTAATCTAGCAAAGAAGATACGGGAGAATCCAATTGCATCTTCGTGTATTCGACGGAGTGGGGCATCTATTATATTTAAGACAGCGTAGTGAACTACATGTCTCGGATCTATTTTTCAATACCATATTATTTCAACATTTTCAAGTGTCAAATGCTGTTAAAATGATGATTAAAACAACTTCTAGAGATTTGCATGATATCCCTTCTTTTTAGGATCCGATTCTCATGACCTATCATTTATACACTAAAATAGTGTTTAAATGATCTTATACCATCAATGATCTAAAATGTAGGTGATTTGTACCATCAATGTGATAGATCATATTATAAATTGAAGTGCAATATGTCCAAAAATAATGTTTTAGGGAGATTTACACCACCCGATCTGTTATTATACCTATAATATCAATCGTCATTTTCAGTTTTGACTATTGATATTAAAGTTATCAATTCAATGACTTCCATCTACTTAATTATAGGCACGCTCCTTTGGGTTGAGATATGCTCCAATGATAGATTTTTACACAAAATTTTAGGTTGGTCACACATCTTCGCCACATGATTTAATGATAAAATACACTTCATTAGTGTGAGAAAGAACGCTTAATTTTAATGGTTTAAAGACCATTTATACTCTATTTTAAAATCTTAAAATGTCGGTTAGGAGCATAGTGGTGAGTTTCTCCGAAATTCACCGAAATAGGGGTTGGATAAAACTTTTGACAATATTTTAATAATTTTTTTGAAATCGCTGAAATTTAAATAATTTTACAAAATTAACAAAATTTCATCAAAATTAATGAATTTTTTATATTATAATTTTAATCAATCTTAAAATAATATATACTTTTTATAAATGCTAAATATAATTTATACATAAATAATTTTTGTATTCTCCTAATTAATTTAAACTTTTCAAACTTTCTCGAAATTTATTCGAAATGACCCACCGGAAATATTGCCTCGCTATGGGTCTGGAGCCACTATAAAAATGTAGGCAGCTTTTGGCTGCCAACATGAACGCTTCTAAACAGTCCAAACTAGCCGTGATCCACGCGTCTAACCCTTGGTCAAGCTGCCTATCAATGGCTGGAGTCACCATCTTTACTCGAAATCTGACTCGGCGTGGCAACAAATTATGAAAAGCTGCCTACATGTACGAGAAGTGCATGACAACGTGGCAGGGACTGACTACCTTTTAACACAACTTTCAGCCCCTACAAAAGTAGTTTTGACTGACTACCTTTTAACACAACTTTCAGCCCCTACAAAAGTAGTTTTCTCCTGATGTTGAGTAGAAGGGCGTCTATACGAAGTTATAGAATTCTTTATTTGAGAGAGAAATGTTAGCCCTATGTTTAATATAAGCGAATCCTTTGGGGTGCACAAGTTGTCTTATTTATCATAGCTTGATAAACTGTGAAGGTTGAGCATGCTTGATTGTTAGGATAAAAAAATTATATTATCTGTGAACAATTTTAAATAGGTGTAAAATTTTATTAAGGATTTAGTGATTATGTTGCACAAAGTGTGGTGTATTAGAGTTTGATGATGAAAATAGTCACTCTATATACAGTTGAGCTAGAAGCATCCGAACAATATGAACGTTGTGTTTCTCATATTTTTTGGACAAGTGAAGTTCACAATGAGTCCGCCTGATGTTAGCAAACACAGGTAAGGTCAATACTTTGGTTGATGAATAATGATGCATCAAGTTCTGATCACTATTTGTATCTACTTTGTCGACTTATCCTATATGGCATATCTTAAAATTTTACATTACTCTATACTCCTACACAACATATTTCGCATCGTACTTAATTTACGTATACGACCTGTGTCAGGGCCGCTGCTCGAACTTATCACACGAGATCCACGTGTAGATAATCACCTAATCTCCGTATCATATCGTATACTACCATCCAGCCCGAAAAGGTTGCATGTATTTAAATCAGTGTCCCTTACATTCGAGACACTGTCGTATCGTATTGTCCTTAAGACCCATCTTGATTGCAGACGTTAGATCTTGCGATGGCATGCAAGACATGACACGTGTAAAAACTTAATTCGTATTTTACTGGCCTTCACAGCGTAATTTATCCGTATTCGTATCTTACTTTATCTTATATATCGTTCCTTATTATTTACTTATGACTTAATTTAAAGTGAGTCACGGTGCGATAAGATTCATAAAATCACGCTTTCCAAGGGACGGGTTTTATAGTAACCTGGATGTACTTCGTGTGGCAGCCCATACTCCCATAGTGGTGTTGCATCCATATATGGATGCCTACATTCTAATTTTCACATAACCGTGAAAGGAACCCCACAATGACGAAGGCTTAAAAGTCATGTGACATAGCTTATTCATTTTTAATCATGCGTATGCCCTATCGTGATTTTTCTATGTGATGCATGTCATATGATGGAGGGTCTTACCTGACTAAACGAAACAGTTTATACACCTTATATACTTGTGACCATAATATAATAATTAGAATTTGAAAATAACAGATATTTCATACGAGATTTTTCGATAAACTTTCATGAGCCGTTAGATTTTATTGCGTCAATATCAAGATCGTTTTGAAGTTGATCCTATGGGCCAGTTGAGACATCCCATGACGTTTATTCCATGTGACATATAGGGCTGAAATAAAAAGATGAGCTTCGAACCACCCATCATCTAATCTGAATCATTCATCATCTAATCTGAACCATTAGATAGTTAGACAATAAAATTTTAGCTAAGGTTGGTTCTTTTATTTCGATTCTGATTCGACCTCTAACACACTAGATCCTCCAGTCAACATTTCACAAGATCTAGGAGTCGCATGCACACTTAGTGTACCTACCATGTGGTAATCAGATTGAATAGACCTGGACCACAGATACTTAAGAAGGATAATTTTAAGGTGTTAGGTCTTTGGGCCTAAATTATTTCAGCTTCTAAGGCCTCAGATCAAATGGTCAATCCTTACATGATCGATAGTGTTCAAAAGGAGGTTCAATTTCTTGATTTGTATTTTAATTTCTCGAGTTCTGAACCGTTAGATGTCTCGAGAATTTAATTTTATGGAGACGGTCCATCTCTGCACCTTTTCTTGGATCAGACCCATAAAGTCCAACTTTGAATCTATTTCGTTCGAATTCAGTAGTGCTAAGGGGATGGTTGCACCAAACTACTGGTTTCCTACATATACTTCAATGCTCCCGACTACATTGGTTGGGACATGAAAGTCATCACTAGCATTGGCGGTGTTTGGTCGGGTCGATAATCGGAAATTTATTTGTAGCTGTTACAGCAATCATATATATATAACTCTATATATATACCTGTATGTTTATATATTTAACCAAACAAGGGGTTCAGGTGAGTTTCTTACCTGAGTTTTATCTCTCTCTCTCTCTCTCTCTAGATTTTCTTATGGTCTCTCTGTTCAATGATGAGTACTGAAAAATGAGGATATTTCGCCCCTAAATACCTATATTTAGCTGTCCGATGAAGGCTATCTGATAAGATTTATTAGATTTGAAGTGTTTCAGGTAAATATGAGCCAAGTATAGAAAACAGTGCAAGAAGTCTGAATATAATGCAAAAACACTGCAATTTCGGGTAATCAAGAACTTGGTGCGACTTGCGGCTAAATTTGGACCTTCAAGACGGCTGAATTACAAAATTGTCAAAACATGAAAGTTGTAGATCTTTTCGTCAGCTTTCCAACGGCGCAAGAATCGTCTCAATCTGAGTTCGGGACAGAAAGTTATGGCCGAAATACCGAAGCAGTGTCTGAACCACAAGAAATGCTGATTTTCACGGATTTCTGGGGTCGATGCATCGACCCTACAGGTCGATTAATCGAGCAGGAATAGCAGTCTGACACGATTCTGACACTAGAAACGTGATTTGGAGGATTTTCTGTCGGCTCGATGCATCGACAGTCATGAGTCGATTAATCGACTATAAAAAGTCGGCCTGGAAAACCTTTGCGCGACGGAATCTATTTAAAGACTCAAACACTTCGGGAAAAATTAATTAGATAGGAGTAGAGTAAACGTAGAGGAGTAGAGTAGAGAGTAGATTAGAGATCTTTTTAGAAATAGAATTAATTTTAGGAATTAGTTTTAGTTTTTAGTGTTCTTAGTTTTTAGCCATTATTTTTCATAGAAATAGGAAGTTTTATTATTTCTTTTTGAGAGCTTTGTTCTTTAATTTTTCAGTATTCAGTTTATAAATTTTGTTCAAAGTTTATTTCTGCATTTATTTCGTTTCTCAAGATTATCATCCGTTTGAAGTTTGAGGTAATTTTAATTAATGTTATTTTCCCGTCTTTATTTATTTATGTCATTTATTTTCAATATGTGTGGCTAAATTTATAGGGATGGGGATCTAATGATTTCCATCCGAGGGATGTACTTTTAATAATATAAAATTAGGGATTAAAATATGAGATTTTTAATTTATGTTTGTGGTGCTATCATGAATGGATGAAATCCCCGCCACTAACCGGGATCGCGTGTGCCGAGCCATGCCCGGGATCCCAGATCTGTGATGGTAATTTTACCCTATCATTGTTATGGTCTTTGTGTTTTCGTTGTGGATTTAATTAGATGTAGCCATGCCTGGATCTTGGTTCAGAATGGTAATTTTATCTTAAATATCCCTAATCTGAATAAAGTGTGCGAGCCATGCCCTTGATTTGATTTGTAAGTGGTATTCTTGTTGGAATTTTCACCCACTTTGGGGATGGTTTTATTTGAACCCCGAGATCATGCGTCAGCCGCACTTGATCCTGGATCTATATATGAAAATTATCTAAGTCCTGATTTGCAGGGATGCAACGTGGAACCTATTAGGGTGTTGACCATTGATCTTCCATAAAAGATGTTTGTTACCAATGAAGTATCTCATAAGTTAATCCTTAGATTTATATTATAGGAAGAACGGACCAAAGATGGGAGGATTTAGTATCTTCATCTTTATCATCATCTTCACTTTTATTTGCGAATTATCAATTGAATTTTAGTTTGTAGTCATTAATTACCATCTCACCAACCACTTAAATCATAAAATTGGTAGAATCGTTAGATCTTAATAGATTTCTAGAATTACTTGTCTCTTTAGGTATTTCAACATTAATCCTCGTAGAACGATCTCGTACTCCGCACCCAATATATACAAACCGATTCGTGCACTTGCGAGTAAAAAAACATACATAAAAAAAATCACATCAAGTTTTTGGGCGCATACGGGATTAAATTTAGAAAATCTGAATTTTTGGTAGACAATCAATTTTAGGAATTTTCGAGGATTAAAATAGTATTTCTACTTAAAAAAAAAAAAAAAAAAAAAAAAAAAAAAAAAATTTTCCTGGAGGTCGATGCATCGACCCACACTGTCGATGCATCGAGTTAGCCTCGATTGATCGAGTTATACTCGATTAATCGATTTTAAAAAAAAAAAAAAAAAAAAATTTTGAAGTCATGTCAATGCATGGATTCAATCTAAACTCATGTGCTATTTGTGGAAATTCGATGCACATTTCACCTATGTGTCCCTTGAATAACTCAAATTTTTACCCTGAACAAGTCCAACCAAATCCGGTTTGGAACACTCATGACTGGCAGAGTCAATCTAATGACATGTGGGGTTTTAATCAACCTCTAACGTGTGATATGATGCCGTACAATGATCAAAATTCTTATCCCAACAAATTTCCTTATGAGTTTTCACAGCAAACTCAATACTTTCAAGACACAAACTCATATGAACCAGTCCAAAATCCTTCTTACTCCTTAGAATATTTAAAAGGTTTGGTGCACACCAATACTCAAAGAATTTCTAGAATACAATCTCAAGTTAGTCAGATGATCGAGTACTTACAAAGGAAAGTTGAAATAGAGGAGTCCCTTATTGATACCGATCAGAATAAAGAACATCTTCAAGAGGACTCATCTGATTTTGTTCAAGAATATGAGGATGACCAATTGGGCAAGAATGACATAACGTTGAGGTAGTGCAAGTGCGAGGAGAAGAGGAAATGGAATGGAACGATACTTATGTCGAGGAGGGAATTGAGAATCAAATTGAGATGAAAGAAAAAGAAAATGACACCCTTACAACACCTGATAAGGGAAACATAATTTTTTTCGATGAGTGTGAATTCGGTTTAGGGAAGAAAGAGGAATTTCAAATCTGTTGCCCATTCGTTGAATACATAGATAATCAACAGAATGCCGAAAAAAGATTCATGGGTTTGAATCTGAAGTGTGATTTTGGGAATGCTGTAGGTGAAATGGACCATAATGGTGACACTTGGACACACCATGGGGGTGTAACTACGTCCTTGAAAAGAGAAATACCGAGACGGTTAAATAAATCGCTGATCCTGCTTAGAAATTTTTTCATGAAGATTTGAGATCCTGGTGGACTCGGAATGAATTTACACCTTGTAGATTAATTTCGCATTTTTCATTCTTAAAAAAAAAAAAAAAAAAAAAAAAAAAAAAAAAAAAAAATTTTCCTCCTCGATTAATCGACAGTGTATGTCGATTAATCGACCCTCCCCCTCGATTAATCGACTCCTTGTAGTCGATTGATCGACAGTCATAATGACTGTTTTCTTTTTCAATGCAGTCTGCATTTTTGGTTAATCTCTTTTTGTTGTTAAAAAAAAAAAAAAAATATAATATAAAAAATAAAAATTAAAAAAATAAAAAAATAAAAAAAAAAAAATTTTAGGAGGTCGAGGTCGTCGAATCGACCTTTAGGGTTCGATTAATCGGCCCTATATTTGAAAAAAAAAAAAAAAATTGATGCATCGATTCTTATGGTCGATGCATCAATTCATTAAACTCGATTAGTCGACTCTTTTGGTCGATTAATCGAGAGTTTTTAATGCAGTGACCTTTTTTCAAGGACACTGCATTTATTGCAATTTTGACTTTTTCCTTAGTCGATTAATCGATTCCTTGAGTCGATGCATCGACTGCTATTTTGAATATCGTGCTGTTTTTAAAATCTGTCCGTTTTTGTTTTTATTTGGTGTCGATTAATCGACTCTTTATGAGTCGATTAATCGACCTTTATTTCGGGACGTGCGTTTGGGTTTTTTTTTGCCTCGATTGCCGATTAATCGAGTAAGTGCGTCGATTAATCGACTTTTCCACTTCCGTACGTTGCGTCTTTTCACTTAAAGACGTTGCGTGTTTTCCATGCGTCGGGACTTCTGACGCGCCTCTTTTCAATAGAGTCGTTTAATCGACACTTTTGGTCGATTAATCGATTATTTCGATTGTGTCCGTCCCGAGAGGCGCCTTTGCGCCTATTTAAATGGAGCAGCCTCACTACATGTCTCACTACAAGTTTGATTGTGTTTGTTTTTCTGACTGCCTCCGACATTCCGACAGTGCACTAATGGCTTCGACCTCTGCCGCGCCGCAAAGACTTATACAACGCCCTGCTGGTCATCCACGTGATCAGCCAAGTGGTCGCTTCGCGACCCGCGACCTATGCTCCGAATATGTTTTTGATCTCGCGGCTTTTCAAGCACTGCCTATCGCGTTTCCCTCGCCTATGCGATGGCGCTCAATGCCCATTTTCTCCTCACTCCACCCGTGATCAAAGTGTCCGAACGCGTTGTTCGGTTATTCTATCAGAATATGGCATGGGTGCCCGCCTCCATCGAGAACCAAGTCGCCGCCCACTTCACTGTTACAATTGATGGGTGGTCGCGACCGATTTTTCCGCACACCATTGCGGAGGTCTTTAATGTTTCGTGCGAGCGCCCTCACAATCACATTCTGGGTGAGGAACTCGACGAGTCTCAGGAGGATATTATCAACGAGATGTGCCGCGGCATATTTTCTTCTGGGATCGCCACTAGGCGATCGGCGTTGCCGCGTCCGCTTTTGTTTTGGGATAGTGTGGTCAGTAGCAATCTTTGTCCCCGTGGCCACGTTTCTGAGCGCACCGGTGATCGGGTTCAAGCACTTTATGGGGCCCACCGCAATTCATGGATCAACGTGCCTAAGATCATTCATGATGGCATGTGGCGATGCCATGACGAACTCACTAAACATACAACTGGTGAAGCCCCGTTGGTCTACTTCCCCCATTATGTTATGAAGTTGCTGAATTTTCTTCGTTTCCCGTTCTACCGGGATGATGATATCGGGGACCTTGCATTCTATCGTTATGGTGCAACCCAGTGGAACCGCAGTATGCGTCTCTTGGGAAATGTCCCTGATGCCCATGCTGATGCACCGGCTCCCCCACGCCAGCGTCGCCGCGTCCGTCAGGATGACCAAAATGCACCTAATCAAGGACCCGAGGAGGGTGTGTCGCTTGGCTCACTCCAAGCCCAAATTACCTCTTTTCAAGAGGAGCAGCAGCGACACCATGGTGCACTCCTGCGCCGTAGCCACTATGATCGTTCCTTCCTCCATCAAATCGGGCAGCGCATGTGGCCTGATAGTTATGATGAGATGCGCGCCAGGGCCCGCCAAGCCGAGGAGGATGGCGATGATTAGTTAGTTTGGTCTAGGATTAGGATTTTTCGTTTTGTGTTATTTTTCTTTCTTTTGTTTAGGCTGTTTATTTTAGGAGTCAAATCAGAAGTGTCCATGTAATCATCTTTTCAATGAAAAGTGTGTTTTCTAATCTGTGTGGGATTGTCAAAATTTTGCAAAATATCAGTTTCCTTTAGAGTAGTTGGATCGCACTTTTAAAAAGTTAATTTTCACAAATTTTCAACTCTCTGCCAAGATGGTGTCGATTAATTGAGGGGTAGACTCGATTGATCGACCCACTGTTTGCGAAAAAAAAAAAAAGAAAATTTGTAGGAGGTCGATGAATCGAGCCCTCATCGATGTCGACCCCCAAAGGTCGATGCATCGACCTTTAGGGATCGATTAATCGACCCTCATTGCTTAAAAAAAAAAAAAAAATTTTGGGTGTCGATCGATCCCATTGTCGATGTCGACCACCAAAGTCGATGCATCGACCTTCAAGGGTCGATTAATCACCGCTTCTGTTTTTTGGTTTTGTTTTTTCTTTTCGGCACTCTAGTGGAAGTCTGATTTGCCACTTTTCTCACGTATATGGACTCCCTCAGACGTACTGCCACATCTTTTCATTGTTTCTTTTCTGCAGGACACCTCTTTCCACTCCTACTCCAACTCTATATTTTTCCCTTTATATTCACCTTTAGGCTCACTTTTCATTAACTCTGCACAATCTTTCTTATGGCCCGACGATTATATCTTACCAGAGCCCGATTATCAAAGATGGAGGAGACTGCTAAAAAGCGGGAGCGCCGCTCTCATCGGACGGTCCCTTTTGTGCCAAACAATGTTGATATCATCGACCTTGATCCGATGATCATTCCTTCCTGGGGAGAACCATCTCGTAAAAAGGTAAATCGCTCCAAATCTCCTACACCGTGCATCAATACTGATATCGAGATAATTGATGTGATGCCGTCACCATCTCCCCCATCTTCATCTCCTACTTTCACCTCCCCACCTCCTTCCTTACAATCGGCGGTGTCTCATCAATTTCCCCTTGATCTTTGGGAGAAATTGTTCCCTGTGCCTAAGAATATCAATTTCAGTGACCCGAGGTGGATGGGTCCGCCTACTAATGTCTAACAGAGTTGGATTCTTGTTTAGTTTAGGATTTAGGATTTAGGCTTTATTAGTTTTTTTTCTTTCATTTTTATTTTGTTTTGGTTAGTTTAGTTTAGGTTGTTTTTCTTTCCCTAAATAGTGTAACCATATTCCCTTCAATATATTTTTTGTAATGTTCCGATTTGATACAAATATTCTCTGCACCTGATCTTTGTGTTGAGGTACTTTTTTCAAACAGGTTTGGGGGTGCGCTACTTCTTTCAGTCAATGAGGACATTGTCATCTTTAGGTTTGGGGGTATGGTTAATTATTTTACGTCATTTATTTGTGTTATTTGAAAAAAGAAAAAAAAAAAAAAAAAATTTTGAAGTCATCATGCACATTATTTTACGATTGTTTTCAAACTTTAGTTGATGATGCATGTGAATTTAATTTTGAGAATAATAGTGTCATATTTTGATTACTTGTATCTAAGATGATGAAGCTTAATGTGATATGTTGTGGATAATTTTGATATTCATGCTTAGACTTTTTACACTGATACCAAGCTAAGACTTAGAAATCGATGAACTATTTTGAATGTTGAATCTTAGGTTCTTAGTGGAGACTAAAACCAGTGAGCTTTAGAGCTAATTTCCCGTCATTGATGAGTGAATATATAAACTCGGAGTTTTCTTTGAATACGACTTATTTTGCATTATCTCATACACTTTATTTTGACTTGTGACTTTGCATGAAATCAAATTTATATCATTATGTTAGAATGTACTGTATATCTACTCAAGACAAATAGGCAAAGTTACTATCTTTTAAGGATATGATTGAAGGCCATCTTTGGCTCGTTTGTGCTTAAAATGTCCCACCTCAAATAAATTTATCTTTCTAGTACCCCTTTGAGCCTATTGAAAATTTACCTTTATACATTCTTTGATAAGCCACGTTAACCTTTAACCCTTCACCATTTCGAAAATTGACTTTACCTTCTTATTTAATTAGGAGCGAGGATGAGAGTGAGCGAAAGAGAGTAAGTGGAGAGATCTTTGAGTTGTGGTGTTCTTAGAGTGTATGGCAAAAATAAAAGAAAAGGAGAGAAAAGAAAAAGGAAATTGTGAAAAATAATGAAAAATGATGTGCTTCAAGAAAAGGAAATTCAAAAGAAAAGTGAGTTGAGAAAAATTTTAAAAAAAAAAATTGAGAAAAATAGTGAGAGATTAGAAAAGAAAAAGAAGAGAAATAGAAAAAATCAAAAAGGTGTTTCTTTTCCAATTTCTCAGAAACTTTGAATCCCAACTTCCAATTCTTTCTTACCCTTTCCCGAGCCCCATTACAACCCTAAAAGACCTTCATGATCCGATCTTGCATTAGTAATCGCTCTTGTGGAGAGTAAATATGTGATACTTATGACACTTGATATGACATGCTTAGGATATACAAGTATCTTCTTATGAGATTTATTTTTGTTCATTGATTGCATCGTGTTTCATTTATCATGTGAGACATTTTTATTTGCTTTGTATTGACCTCTCACATATGTGCGAAAACTTATCCACTATCGGTGTTTTTATATTTTGAGAGTATACCTAAAGTGAGGATTGAGTCAAAACAACAGATCCAACGGTTTTCCGTTTGAATTAGTTCTGAGATGAATGAATTTTGGTTTGGTTATGCACACACTTCACGCTTAGGCATGAATGGATGAGCTATCTAACGATTTGAGCATTAGACTAATTTGAATGGATATTAGTATGATTAGTATAACATTGTTATTTAAAATTGAGAATTCGCATGTTGAATGGATTAATGATTTTTGTTTTTGAAGGGTATATATGTTATCAAAATCATATTTTGAAAACTCAATGTTATCGATGATTTCAAAAATATATTGAAGTTTGTGGGTAACTTCACTGTAAACCCTCAGGAGACACAACTCCTCCACTAGGATCACCTAGGGGTTTAAAGGCTTGTTGCACATGCTAAGTGCAATCGTGTTCCCTACGAAAGTGGCATTTAGTTTCTTTAGTTTGCTTTGCTCGAGGACTAGCAAAGTGTAGGTTTGGGGGTATGATGAGTACTGAAAAATGAGGATATTTCGCCCCTAAATACCTATATTTAGCTGTCCGATGAAGGCTATCTGATAAGATTTATTAGATTTGAAGTGTTTCAGGTAAATATGAGCCAAGTATAGAAAACAGTGCAAGAAGTCTGAATATAATGCAAAAACACTGCAATTTCGGGTAATCAAGAACTTGGTGCGACTTGCGGCTAAATTTGGACCTTCAAGACGGCTGAATTACAAAATTGTCAAAACATGAAAGTTGTAGATCTTTTCGTCAGCTTTCCAACGGCGCAAGAATCGTCTCAATCTGAGTTCGGGACAGAAAGTTATGGCCGAAATACCGAAGCAGTGTCTGAACCACAAGAAATGCTGATTTTCACGGATTTCTGGGGTCGATGCATCGACCCTACAGGTCGATTAATCGAGCAGGAATAGCAGTCTGACACGATTCTGACACTAGAAACGTGATTTGGAGGATTTTCTGTCGGCTCGATGCATCGACAGTCATGAGTCGATTAATCGACTATAAAAAGTCGGCCTGGGAAACCTTTGCGCGACGGAATCTATTTAAAGACTCAAACACTTCGGGAAAAATTAATTAGATAGGAGTAGAGTAAACGTAGAGGAGTAGAGTAGAGAGTAGATTAGAGATCTTTTTAGAAATAGAATTAATTTTATGAATTAGTTTTAGTTTTTAGTGTTCTTAGTTTTTAGCCATTATTTTTCATAGAAATAGGAAGTTTTATTATTTCTTTTTGAGAGCTTTGTTCTTTAATTTTTCAGTATTCAGTTTATAAATTTTGTTCAAAGTTTATTTCTGCATTTATTTCGTTTCTCAAGATTATCATCCGTTTGAAGTTTGAGGTAATTTTAATTAATGTTATTTTCCCGTCTTTATTTATTTATGTCATTTATTTTCAATATGTGTGGCTAAATTTATAGGGATGGGGATCTAATGATTTCCATCCGAGGGATGTACTTTTAATAATATAAAATTAGGGATTAAAATATGAGATTTTAATTTATGGTTGTTGTGCTATCATGAATGGATAAAATTCCCGCCACTAACCGGGATCGCGTGTGCCGAGCCATGCCCGGGATCCCAGATCTGTGATGGTAATTTTACCCTATCATTGTTATGGTCTTTGTATTTTCGTTGTGTGGATTTAATTATGATTATGTTCTGGGATCGAGTGTGCCGAGCCATGCCCTGGATCTTGGTTCTGTAATGGTAATTTTATCTTAAATATCCCTAATCTGAATAAAGTGTGCCGAGCCATGCCCTTGATTTCAGATTTGTAAGTGGTATTCTTGTTGGAATTTTCACCCACTTTGGGGATGGTTTTTATTTGAACCTGAGATCATGCGTGTCTAGCCGTACCCTTGATCCCAGATCTATATATGAAAATTATCTAAGTCCTGATTTGCAGGGATGCAACGTGGAACCTATTAAGGTGTTGACCATTGATCTTCCATAAAAGATGTTTGTTACCAATGAAGTATCTCATAAGTTAATCCTTAGATTTATATTATAGGAAGAACGGACCAAAGATGGGAGGATTTAGTATCTTCATCTTTATCATCATCTTCACTTTTATTTGCGAATTATCAATTGAATTTTAGTTTGTAGTCATTAATTACCATCTCACCAACCACTTAAATCATAAAATTGGTAGAATACTGTTAGATCTTAATAGATTTCTAGAATTACTTGTCTCTTTTAGGTATTTCAACATTAATCCTCGTGGGAACGATCTCGTACTCCGCACCCATTATATACAAACCGATTCGTGCACTTGCGAGTAAAACATACATAAAAAAAAATCACATCATTCAACACCTTGGGCTTTTCTTACAAAAAAAATTCTCAGTTAAAGGTTGGGTTTCACTTTCTTTCTCTCTCTAAATTTCTCAAAGGTTGGGTCTCACCTTCTCTCTCTATATGTATAGACATATATTACTTACATATATAATGCTTTCTGTACCGTTTATTATCTCTGATGCAGATAGTAGGAGTAAGGTAGAAGAAGCATTTGAAGGTGCGGGATTGGTCCTGTTGTTAAGCACACACATCCAAGTGTATTTATATATTCATAAATATTTACATCTATATTCAATTATAAATTTTATTTTGCAAATGAACCGGTGGAGGAGAAGGTTGGGGGTTGGGTCTCTGCACATTACTCTCTTTCTTTCTCTCTCTAAACTTTCATTATAAACATGTATATATATATATATATATATATATATATATATATATAATTTCCCTTCCTCCTTTTTTTCTGAAAAGTCTCTTAGAGACGTGTAGGACAAAGGGAGGAGAAGAAAAGTGTTGGGTTTGGGGAAGGCTTTAGGTTGGGCCGCTCTTTATTTCTCTCTCTTCAATTCTCAGGTTGGGTGAGACTTCAGGGGCGTGTAACAGAGGCTTCAGGTTGGGAGAGACTTCAGGTTGGGTCTCTCTAAATCTCTCTCTCTCTCTCTTTCTCTCTCTAAATTCTTCCATTTTCTCTCCCTATGATCTCTTTCTAAATTTTCAAGCTTTAGTTTTTATTTTATTTTGCAGGTCTCTTCCTCCTAGACGTGAACAGAGGTGTGTGGGAGAGACTCCTGGGAGCGTGGGTAATAAGTTTGGTGTAATTACCAACACCCATATATATATATAGTTATATATTATATACCTTTAAATTGTTTATTTACTCCTTTTTTAAAAAAAATATTGCACAGAGAGGGTGTTAGCCTGGGAAGAAGACTTGGGAATAGTTCTAGTATAAGTACAACACACTGATTATATATACTTACAAAGTATAATATATGCTAATGAATTTAGAATATCTACATAAAATAAATAGTTATTTGTTTATTTATCTATTATTATTATTAATAATTTATATCTTCTTCTTCATGGCTAAAACTGCCATTAATGGAGCTCCTTAAATAAAATGTATTTTTCAAAACAAATAAAAATAAAAAGCCGAATATTTTAAGATGGATCGAGGGACACTCACTTGTTGGAGCGTGCTCGTGGATTCAGGTTGGCATGAATCGCCGTTCGGGCGTCGATTTTTGAGACAATTGGCGTGGATCGATGGTGAACCACGATATCGCCATGGATCGCGTCTCAGAGAAGGTGAAGATGCGGTGACTGATTTCAAGCGAAGGTAGTCGCAACAATGACTGTTTCGCGTGCGATGAAGAAGATGAAGTGGAGTTATTGCGAGATAGAGAGATAGTGTCGGATTGTGTTCTTGAAGAGAGAAGGAGACGAGAGAGGCTGAATATATCCCATTGTTTACCTTGCATAAGGAATTTAATAGGTGAAGTCAAACAATGAAGGGCTTGATTTGGCAAGTGACCTTGTACAAAAAGGAAGGGCAACCACTGTATTTATAAATTTAGTATATACCTTAATATATATATATATATATATATATATATATATATATATATATATATAAGAGAGGGGATGGGGGTTGCCTTCGGCTACCGATTTGGGATTTGGTGCCAACTAAAGTGGCTAGATCCTAAAAGCTTTCTTTCTATAGAGGTGTGGGCTGGGTTAGTGTGTGGGCATGCACACCTAGTTTGGTGCTCTACTGCATCTCACGCCATTAAATGACCTCCCTATGATCCGGGTCATAACATTCTTCCCCCTTCAAAACAAAATTGTCCCCCAAAATTACATACCGATTATACAAAAAGTTATGGATATGTTGCTTTGATGTCGGCTTCGTCATCCCAAGTTGCCTCCTTTGACATGTGATGTTGTCATTGAACCAACACCAACATTATAGTTTTATTTTTGAAGACTTGCACTTTTCGATCGAGAATTCTGATGGGCCTTGCAATGATAGTGAGATCCTCTTTGATATTGATGGGCTCGATCTCCACTATGTGTGAGGGGTCATATATATATCGCCTCAACATAGACACGTGAAATACATCGTGAATCCCTGAGTATTGTGGTGGTTGAGCGATTTTATAAGCAACCTCACCCACACGTTTGGTGACTTCGAAAGGCCCTACATATCTGGGGCTCAGTTTCTCGCGCTTTCCAAAGCGCATAACTCATTTGGTCGGGAAGATGCGAATAAATACACGTTCACCAATCTGACCAAAAAAAAAATTTATATTCAAAATATAAACAAAATTTTAATGAAATTTAAACTTGTAAGTCGAAATGTTGTACCTCAAATTCAAAGTTACGACGATGGGGGTTGGCATACTTCCTCTGACGATCCTGGGTTATTCTAAGCCGTTCGCGTATCAATTTGACCTTTTAAGTCGTGATTTAGACTAGTTCGGGTCAAAATATCTTCCTTACTCCGACTTCATCCCAATACAAAGGTGTTCTACAACTTCTATCGTATAATGCCTCGAAATGAGACATTTCAATGTTCGCCTAATAACTATTGTTATAGGAGAATTCGATTAAAGGGATGTGATCGTCCCAATTCCCTCGAAAGTCGAGCATGCAAGCTTTCAACATATCTTCGACTACTTGGTTAACTCTTTCGGTATGTCCATCAGTTTATAGATGGAAGGCAGTATTGAAGTCTAGATGGGTACCCAAAGCTTCTTGGAAGGTAGTCCAATATTTTGAAGTAAATTTCGAGTCTCTATCGGACACGATGCTTACTGGCACGCCGTGCAATTTCACGATTTCCGTCAAGTGCCTTTCAACAAGTTTTTCTCCATCTGCAGTAGTTTTAAATGGTAAAAAATGTGCAAACTTTGTTAATCTGTCAACTATTACCCAAATGATATCGTTCTTCTTCAACGTTTTTGGCAGACCAATGATGAAGTCCATTGATATATTTTCTCACTTCCACTTCGGAATCAATAAAGGTTGAATGAAACCGGCCTATTTTTTATGTCCCGCTTTGACTTGTTGGCACACTAAGCATTTGGATATATATTCGGCTATTTCTCGCTTCAAGTTTGGCCTCCAGTTCCAGTTCTTCAAATTTCGATACATTTTAGTGCTGCCTGGATGTACTGAGTTCCCTGATTTGTGACCTTCATTGAGTATTTCCTTTTTAACCTTAGGGTCATTAGACATGTACAATCTCCGTCTAAAGAGTAGTGTTCCATCCGCTCTAAGGCTAAAATCAGGATTCGATTCTTTATACAAGGTTTTAATGATTCTTAGAATTTTCGAGTCCTTTCGCTGAATATATCCCATTGTTTACCTTGTATAAGGGATTTAATAGGTGAAGTCAAACAAGGAAGGGCTTGATTTGACAAGTGACCTTGTACAAAAAGGCAACCACTATATTTATAAATTTAGTATATACCTTAATATATACACATATATTTATATAATATATAAATATAGAAGAGAAGGGATGGGGGTTGTCTTAGGCTATACCGACTTGAGATTTGGTATCAACTAAAGTGGCTAGATCCTAAAAACTTTCTTTCTATAGAGGTGTGGCATGGGTTAGTGTGTGGGTATGCATACCGAGTTTGGTGCTCCACTGCATCTCACGCCATTGAATGACCTCCCTATAATCCGGGTGATAACAGAGAGAGAGAGAGAGAGAGAGAGAGAGAGAGAGAGAGACGGTTCTGTCCTTTATGAGAGGACGCTCAAGCATCCTCCAAGATCTCGTGGAGATCAATATGACATTTAAAACACTATTTGAGTGTGATGGAAAGCATATGAGAATGGCTTAGAACAATTTTCCTAAAAAAAGTTTCAAAATTTTTAATTTTAAGGCCTTTATCAAAATTTGACTAATTTTAATAGTTTAAATTTAAGGTTAAAAAAATACATGACAGAGATGAGTTGTCGATTTTTTTTTATTTTGCTAAATATAATCTAAGCAATGTACCGTGCTCTTTTGTGTGCGATTAATTTGGTGTCATTTTGGCAATTAGAAATTTTTCCCAATTTTGGAGGGCACTTGAGTGTCGTCTAATGAAGGATAAACAATTTTTTCATATATATATATATATATATATATATATATATATATATATATATATATAATCTCTTTACTTGAGCCATAGGATATAAACTCATGACTCGAGTTTATATCAACTACATGTCAAATGATCTCTTAACTCAAGTCATGGGACATAAGCTCATAACCCAAGCTTTTATCTACATGTCATATCAGATGACTTTAAAAGTCAATTGATGAATGGGAGCCATGAGGCTTATGTTCTTAGGACTCGAGTGATAGGATCATTACGCATCTATATAATTTTATTTTATTTTTTTTTGACCTTTTGCCTTTTTAGCACGACAGAAGGAGATTTTTTACCCATGTAATGCCCTTGTGCACATGACCAGTACCTAATATCAACTCTTTAGAAATACAAACGGAATACTAAATTAAGTCTACAAGTTTTGGCATCTTCTACTCTCATTTTTCTTAGAAACAGAATCTTTAGTAACATAATTATTCGCTCCATTTGTTTTCCGTGTTTTAAATGATAAAATTATTCTCTACCCCCTCTCTCTCAAAATAAATTATTCTCTGCTCTTTCTCTCAAATAAAATAAATTTTATTTGCTCTTATGGAGAGCTGACAAAAAGCTACATATGCTCTTCGAAGAGCTAATCAAAACGCATCATTCGCCTATTATGTATATTTTGATTTACTGGATATTCTGGTGTGGTTCAGATTTCGGGTCCAAAGTTGCACCCTACTTTGAGAATTTCTTTTCCAAGATTACCGAGCCTCTTGAGAGTTGCACCCTTAGTCGTTGAACTAGGGGTGCAAAAGAAAAACACGCAACCCGATTATGGAGCCTTTTGAATTGGACTGAAACCGATTGGAAATCAACACTGAACCGATTCAGCTCAGTTCGGGTTTGGTTTCAGTAACTAAAAATGGAAAATCAATCAGGTAGGATAAGAAAATAAAAAATAAATAAAAATATATAATTAAGAAGAAAAAGCAAAAATCGAACTGCACTTACCAAAATCGAAATCGGATCAGTACAGTATGGATTCGGATTGAGGGTTGAAAATTTTGATTAATCGAAATCGAAACTAATACGTTTCGGTTCGAGTTTAGTTTTCTAGAAATCGAACCGAAAACCAAAATCGGTTTCGGTTTGGTTCGATTAGAGGAATCCGCACCCCTAGTTGAAACTAGGTTTGGCTCACGCGTCAACACGTGGTAAAGTTGGCTATCAAATGAATGAAGTCACCGATCTAACCCACGTGGCAACGAGCAGTGCTGAAGGTGCCTACATGCACGACACGTGCAGGGCGACGTGGCGGCCACCGACCAAGTTTAACACAACCCTATAAAATGAAGCCTTCTCATGTTCTACGGTAGAAAGGCGTCTCTACGAAGTTTAGATTTCTTAGTTACATCTGAAAAAAACAAAGGCGGTAAAGAGAGAAAATGCAGGGTGCTAAAGAGAAGGTGAGCAACATGGCAAGCGCTGCCAAAGAGCACGTAGATATCTACACGGCCAAGGCTCAAGAACAGGTTCTCTCGCTCTCTCTCTCTGAACCCATCTTCTTTTCACTATAATCTTAATTAATGGTGGTGCAGGCAGAGAAGGCAACTGCGAGAACTAAAGGAGAGAAGGAAATAGCAGAGGAGAGAAGGAAGATGAAAGAGGGAGTAGCAAAAGCAGAGCTTCATGGAGCCAAAGCAGAACACAAGGCAAAGAGAGAGAACGCCAAGCACACCCACCTTGTGGGTGCGGGTGGGGCTGCGCTTGGGCATGGCCATGCTCCTGCTGCCTACACGGGCGCTGCGGCTCCTACTTACCCAGTCGCTGGACATCCACCCACCACTAAGTTTTTGTAAATTAGTATATATATATATATATATATATATATATATATATATATATATATATATATATATATATATATATATATATATATATATATATATAGGAATGGGTTCTGTCATGTGTGGTAATTTGTAAGTCGTGAAGTGGTTGATTGTTATAGGAATATTTTGTTTCGGTTGGTTCGACTATTGACTTGTTTATTATGCTATAAATATGAGAATAGGATAAGATGATGGTGTCGCAAAATGGATGGTGAGATGTTACTTAAAAAAATGTAATCATGGATTAAGGATGAATGAAGCAAGTAGTATAGGGGTGATGTGGTTTAAGGGCTCCCAAGCTAGCTTCATCTTTCCAAATGGCTGATCTAGGAGAACCACTCTTTATCTTATAAAGTAATTTATTTGGTGTTTTTTTTTAAGCTCTCCCGCGCACAAACTAAGTTGGCTCTTGCACACCATTTAAAAGAGAGATTTAGGCTGTCTTACGCTGCGTTTGAGTTAAATATATTTGCTTTAGCAGGCTCTAGTTCTCCTTGCGAACTTCCCTGCCAGTCAAAGGAGGTAATAGGGAAAGAGGAGGGATCTGTTAAAGCAGCTAATAGGGATTTAGCAAAAGTGGAAGCCGGAAGGAAACTTGTTAAAACAGGTACTGCTCAGGCAGGGAGCTAATACAGAGTTATGCCAAATACAGCCTTAGTATTTCAGGGAAACATACATAATCCAATCCGTCCTCCTGATTTGAAGGGATATGATATATGTTGAAGTTTAGTCGCAAATCGGTTAAATCATAGCCTTTGGGGGGCCTCTCCACTGATACCCAATTGGTTTTGTGAGGTTTGAGTTAGGCCCATGAAATTTAGATAGTATCAGGGATGTAGAGAGAGAGAGAGAGAGAGGTTATATGAAATTTTACAATAGTACTAGGGGACCTAGAGAGAGAGAGGTTATATGTAATCTGGGCAATCCTCACCTTACAAGCAGATTATATTTTGTGAGGCCCCTTGAATTCTACAATATAAAGTTAGTTCTTTCTTGTAAAAGATCACCTTAGATTTTGTGAGGTTGAGTTAGGCTCCTTGAATTCTACAATATAAAGTTAGTTCTTTGTAAAAGATCACCTTACAAGCAGATTAGATTTTGTGAGGTTGAGTTAGGCCCCTTAATATTGTAAAAGGTTGGAACGAGTTGGCACTACGTAAACAACACCATTTCCTGGCGACTTGGTACGCTTTTAAGTATCACTTTTGGAATCTTTTCTGGTAAAGAAAGTGTGCTTTACCAACTAGGCATTTCATACTTGGACTGAAAAGTATTTTCACTGTTGCTTAGGCTGTATTTGGCATTGCTAGCTTCTTGGAAGAGTAGAAAAGTTGCCCTTTGTTATCCCAAATAAATAGTGGGAGGGAGAGAAGGATAGGAGGAAGAAGGGTAAGGCTGCTCTTTCAAATATGAAAAATATTCTTATTTAAAAAAGCATGAAAAATTATCTTCTTTTAAAGAGTTTTTTTTCCTTCCTATTTTAATGAGGACCCTCCCCTTTTGCTCTCTCCCCCCTACATTTCTTCTCATTTCTTTGCAACAGTAAAGGGACCTTAACAATGGTATGAGACATTAGAATCTCTACTATGCCTAGCGCGGATGGGGCAACCTGAGAAAGGGTTACTGGGCCCTTAGAAATGTGTACGAAGGTGAGAGCCGCCTTGGATAATGAAAAATTACTTTTGTTTTAATCTTTTATACAATTAATCTCGAGAGATTATGGGTGTCAAATCAAACATGGTCTCAATGGTAAAAAATCAATCTTAAAAATGAAACCAAGTAGAAACAACGTCGACATTGGTGCTTAGGGTTGGATATGTCTAATACCAATTCAAAACTATGTAGATCATCTTACAATAGATCTCGAGATTATGGGTGTGGTCTTGTTTCTTTCATTCTTTTTGATAGGTAAGCATGAGATTTGAACTACTTAACCTTACATGCTTGAAGGCATCACCACTGGGGCAACCCGGTCTTCTATCGCACACATCTCGAAAAGTGAGCACCCAAATATCTCCCAAGTAAGCATGGCTCACATCTCAAACTCACCCAAATAGTAAGAGCATAGGTGTGCTCTTGCGCCCGCTGGCTCCACTCCGACGACAAACTGTTCACATTGGATTTCAGGTTCTCTATTGCACTCCTTAAATAGGGTTCTTTTCACTTACCTCATGGTCCTTTTATACTGAGTTAAAAGTAGCCATACATAAAGGGACGAAATAAAAGAACAAGACACGCGATGCTAAAATTAATGGGCCGCAATTTGATTTAGAGGATAGAAAATGTCTTTCAACCCTATTTTTTTCGTCATAGATCTTGAAATATTGGGTGTGAATCGCACGTAACAAATAATGTTTCATGCTTCTCATGAAGTAGCCCGAGCATTAAGGCATTTGGGTTAGCTCTTATAAGAGCATACGCTGCTCTTTTCCTGCTCTAGCAAGTAGTATAGAGCAGTTTTATTACTTAAAATAGCTCCCTCTCAAAGCAAATGGAACGAAGCAGCAGATTCTTGCTGGAGCAAAAGAGCGAAAGAGCTAACCCAAACGCAGCCTAAGAGCATCTGCTTAGGTCAGGTTCCACCAAACATCAACTCTGTTTTTATAAGATTTCTGTTGATAAACTTTCTCTAAGTACCTAATATCAAGTTGTCAAATAAAATTTTCAGATGTGTTGGCAAGATGGGGTTACTTGAATACTATTTGAAAAGTTTCTAAAACCTACTGCTATGAAAATATTTCATACATAGTAGTAGTTGCATCATCCTAACGAAATCTAGAGACTCAGACTCGAAATCTCAGTGAGTCAAACCAACAAGGCTGAGTTACTCGCCGGAGTAGTTCTAAAACTCAGCTTGAATATTGTGACTACCAAGTAGAACTCGATCTAAAATGTATTCAAGCAGACCGAAACTGGAAGGCTTCTGTAATTGTTATCTCAACTAAGTAATTTCCACAAAATTCATTGTTTCTATGACTTGATTCAACTCAAACTGTTAGACAAAGATAACATCAAAACCACGCTATCTATGTCAAATTCAACGTTTTCTTACGATCCACCCTCACTCATGTTCCAAAACCCGACTTCATTTTTGAGAACACATTCAAACGCTTCCTCTGCTTTACTCACCACGTCCTCCGATGCCTTTTCCACACACTTATCGGCAATTTTCCTCAGAGAGCAACAATACTGCCTGAAACTGTCGTTGCCCCATCTCTGGCATGTCTCCAACAGCTCTATTGGAGTCTTCGTACCGCCCTCAAGGCACAGAGAAAAGCTTTCTTGATACACTGTTTCCAGGGCCCAAAAGGTCGTAATTGCTACTGTGTAATCGACTTCTGAACCTGTCAAGCTTTCAAGAAACCTGGTGGCAAGCAGGCACATTAGTAATTCAATTTATGAGATAGTAAATAAATAATTGGTTATAATTTTTAATTGTGAAATATAAACAGAGAAAACCTTTCATAAGAAACTTAAGAGGCCAGAACTAGTACTTTTTTTCCGGAATACAGGGCGTCAATTGGAAATGGCAATTTCAGCAACTTCAGTGTTTTTGTTAATCCATCTTAAAGGCCCAAACAGCCAAAAAACTTTGATTGTGATCAACAATTTTTTTTCATTTATATTATATTATATTGTTTAAACATTTATGAACAATGTCAAGATGTTTTGTCTTAGCAAGAATATACACTTGACATTTTCTTTTACCGAAAGTCAGTTTTTTCAGTAATTAAATTGCTGAGTTGATGAATTAGTTAGTTTTCCTGTTACATTGTCGTCTATCAATTGTTATGATGAAAACGAACAGTAAATTTAGTAGAAAGCCTATGACGGCTATTTGAAGTCGGCTTAGCCCATCTATTTGAGGTCGGCTTTGCGAGCCCTATTTCTCCACTCGTTTCTGATTAGCGCTAAGCTTTCTATAACTTCGCAATCCTTCATATCCCTTCTCATGACTCCCATCCAAGTCTTCACTGATCTTTTTCCTCTTCTCCTGCGTCCTTGTGCTTATAGCGTCTCAACCCTTGGTACAAGGTTTGCTTCTGGCCTCCGACGAACATGTCCAAACCACCTCAAGCGACACTCATTAATTTATTCCTTTATAGGTGGCGCTCTCAAATTTTCTCTTAGATACTCACTTTGTATTCTATCCTTTCTTGTTGTTCCACACATCCATCTCAACGGGAGAGTACACAAGTTCAACGATTAATTGTAATTTATTTGATTAACATTGAGAATTCGCTTACTTCAGCTATATGATCTGTAAAATCTTCGGGAAGATTCTTAATGAAATCTCTAGTATGTGAACAGTAGAGGTGCAGATATTTTTCTAAAATGGAAGCCGGACCTCCTAGAGCATAAGCTTTTGTTTGGATCATGTTTAAAAGGAAATATTCTAATTGGGGACCAGCTGAAGAAGGGAAGCATTTCTCTCATGATCCCTAGTTCTGCTCACAGAACCCAACTGAAAGGGGAACAAACCCCCCGCCCGCCCGCCCGCCCACCCACCCACCCACCCCCAATCTTTCCCCACGCCTATTTGTTCCCCGGACCCCGGAGAGATGAGGAACTCTTTTTTGGAATCAAAAGATGAATGGATAGGGCCGTGATACATTCCGGAATATTTTTAATGTAAATACTCTTATATAATATAAAAGCGAACAGCCCCATTCCAAATACATTCAGATAGGCCCTTAAGCTGGGCATCGAAAAGGGGGCAGAAAATTCTAGTCCAGCACTTGGTTGAAAGTAGGCAAAATAACATCTTTTGAAAAGGAGATTCTATCTTATCCTACTCTAGAAAGTGAATCTTAGCAATTTTGAGATCGAACGAGACTAATAACACCATTACTTGGCTTTGTAACGGGGCTCATCCACAGCGTAAACAACATCGCCAAATTTAGAGAGATTGATAGGAGATTGCAGCAGCTAGAAGTTCAAGAGTAGCAGCAAACAAGAGAAGGTCAGCTTATTCGAAGAGGTTAGACTAAAGTTAAAGGTCAGATTAGGTTTTGTAGACAAAGGGAAGGATTCAAGCTAGTTCCGCCATTTGTGAGGAAGACACCAGACAACAAGCGGACGGGAAAGAAGATGGATTGGCGAACTCATCCACAAGGAAGACAAGCGAGAAGAGTAAGAGCTCCATAAACTCTGTTTCTTGCTCTAACCTCTAATAAAGCACTCTTACCTCTCCTTACCGGCATTTTTATTCCATCCATCCGGCGAGTGATAGAGCACATGGTTCAAAGGTCCTCGCTCGGGACAGAGATAGTGAGACAAGAGCAGTTCTTTTAGCAGCTCTACCCTATATATATATATATATATATATATATATATATATATATATATATAATGATCCTCTCACTTGAGTGTCCCATGACTCGAGCTATCATTGGCTGCATATCACATCAGGTGACTTAAAAAGTCAACCTGATGTGACATGCAACTAATAGGAGCTCGAGCCATGGGCATATGTCCATGACTCGAGTCATATAATCATTTCCCATATATATATATATATATATATATATATATATATATATATATATATATCTTAACAAAGTTTGCATGTTTTGTTTGAACATAGGGACTGCAGTTCTTACCAAAGTTATGTGATGGGCTTTTACCACATAACTTTAATAAATAGATTTCCACTTGTTAAAAACAGAAACAATGTGGCTAATGTAGTTTTTAATCTCTTCTTTGTTATCACCATAGTGGTTTAAAAATATAAAGAGTTCAAACTAAAAAAAGGGGTCGAGATCTAGTAGTTTCTTTTTGCCTACTAGTCAAAAGAGAAGATTCTACATTCAATCTATCTATTCAACATGTTTAAGAAATCAATCTAAACCAATACACAGCCCATTGACTGATTTTATGTTTCTATATTTAGAATCAGGCTTCATAATTCGCTTCTCTCTACAAGACGATAAACATGAGTTGCCAGAAGCAGTTTTCAAGATCATAATTAATATTAACAAACAGTGTGTGACAGTAATCATAAAAGTCTTATAAAAACAAATAGAAAAATTTCCAAATTAAGGGTGTGCCACGTTTTCCGAAATTTACCAAATTTTATTGAGATGAATCATTCCTATACATGTTACATGGATTTATTATTTTAGATGTTTACTCTTGAAACAACTTATAGCTTATTTGGTTTATTAAAAACATTATGTCTAACTTGAACCATATTATAAGGTACTTTTATTTTATTGTTTTAATTTCCCCGAATTTTTCTGAATTGATCCCTTTCTGAAATTTCATATCCCGCCTTCGCGACAATGTGTGTCTCTAGGAGTCTAGGATTATCCAAGAGGTGTAATTTTTTGGGCTGTAACCCACGACTAAACGAACCAGAATGATAGGACCAACTTGGCAGTAGCATATATTATATAAACCTATTTGATTGTATCAGACATTGATCTGAGTGTGTGTGTGTGTGTTATAATCGCTATATATATATATATATATATATATATATATATATATATATATATATATATATATATATATATACATACACACACACACACACATATATATATATATCACCTGCAGTAATCTTGGTTTGCTTTCTGAGGAATAGTGCTATAAAGCTGAACATCCCATTTTGATGCTTCTTTCTTGAACCATGATATCTCATCATGCAGAGAAGCCACACCGCCTAATATTATTTCCATGTCATCATTGGATTCTCTGCAAGCCTTCAGCAGAATACTTGCTACAAAAGCGACAGATTTCCTAACAAATATGTAATCCTGTGCCTGAAGAAGGTATAAAAATCTGTCAGATTTTAGCGTCCAAGATGATTTACCAAATGGGAGATCAGTAGAAACAATAATGACCAAGACTTCCAATCTTAGAAATGGACATATGGTATAAAGAACCTACGAAAATAGCCAGGCAACATACATATAGCCGGTCAATGGACACCTAATATTGGTGTTTAGTCAAATTAAAAAGGCCATTACCCAATGTTGTTCCTTTGAAAAAGAAACACGTGATTGGTTATAGAAATATAAACTCTTGATCTTCATGAAATTATTGTTGATGATTGGCCGAAAACATCCGTTCATGCTTAATGGTGGTTATCGCCTGTCTGTGAAGTCCATCACTATTGCATCTCGCTCATCTTGGAATCTGTCGGAGCCTGTGACCCACTGGACGAAGTCTGCATGATCTCTCTCAAAAGCAATCCAAGACGGATCCCATGGTATAAATTAATTAACGAGGAGATCATGGAGCTGTGAAGATGAGGGTGGGGGAGGGGTTGAGGATGTGGATAGATTTAGAAGGGATTGTTTAGAAAGAAACCTTTTTCTTTTGCTAAGATGATGAAGAAGAGGTTGTGGACGATGGGATTGCCGAAGCCATGGGACTAGGCACCAGGACCATGGTCGGTCTGATCACCGGATCGCAGCCGGTCATGGCTCTGATACCATGAAAAACTCTTAATAGAGAACATTTAAGATTGATGAGAGAGATATATATCATATGATGTGTATCTTATATTTCAATCAATCTTAATCTTGCCTAAACTATAAGATACACATCATGTGATGTGTATCTCACAAAGTGGATATTTTCTATTACGCACAGGAGTAGATGGGATACAAACCTAACCACTGGCTTTGTACACAAAAAGTGGTGGTTCTCCAGACTCGAACCCGTGTCGTCAGCCTTGACAACCCAAGCCTTTTACCATTGCACTAAGCAATGGCCCCTAGTCCCCTACTGGTGTTAGTCAACTGAAACTGCTAAACATGCAAACTAAAGCAAAGTTGTGGGAACTAACAACGCAAAAGCAGAGCCCACACAGATTGCTGACCAAATGGATATATTTGGATTACAAGAACACATCATCCCCATCACTACAACAATCATTATCGTCATCCTTTATCCTTTTTTTATCAGCAAAAAACCCAATTCATAGATGCATATCCTACAATTTAAGAAAGTGTGATGAGTGATTAGAAATTTAGAATCATTATAAATATTTTAGAATCTGATTAGAATCAATAGGAATAATTTCGGATTTTGATTAAATATACTCACATCTATTTAAAGATGTTTCTCTTCCTAATAAAATAGCTTCATAATCCTTCATGTTAGTTATCACTGCCTTTCCTCTAAAGTCCTTATTGGTATGTCCATTCCCCTACCTTGTGCATGAATCATTTCATATCCTTTATACAAAGATTGTTTCAGGTCTCCGTTGACCATCTCAAACCACACTCCTTAATTTCCTCTTTATGGGAGTCATCCCTAAAAACTTCGTCTTATTTATTTCTAATTCTATCATCTCTTGTTACTCCATGCATTCAACTCCGTAAAAATGCTTCTTAGCTACACATTTTTTTTCTTTTTGAATTAATGGGGCATCAGCTACATCAATAGATGGAATGCTCACAACCAAGGTTGTCAAATCATGTATCGTCTTTGGAATTATCATTTGTATATCGTAGGATACACTGATATTTTTATAAATAAATAAAAAATAGAGAACTATTTGAAAAAAAATTAAAAACTAAAAAAGAATATAACAGTTCACGATCATTTCCTTGAAAGAATTAATGTGAAAGACACTCATTCCAACATATGTAGCATTGGAAATTAGAATTAAACGAAATAAATTGAACAAATTAAGACACTTATTGCTTCATAGTGTTGATAAAAATTCAGTCACATAGAGTTATTAACTTTTCCAATTTTCTATTATCTAAAAAAACAATCTATAATCGTACTAGTATAGTGTGGGGTAGTGCATATTGTAGACTTGTTTTGTATATATGTGTGTCTTTCAAGTTCCAACTGTAATTTTATAGTTATATGTACACACGCACACACACACTTGTTTTTTAACAATTTAAGTTTGTAACACTGAAAAATTTTCAAACGATGGAAAAAAAGGTTCAAATCTTCAATTTTAATTCTTCATGCAGATATCAACATCATCATCTTCATCGTCAGTTAAATCATCTTCTTTTTTTTTTCTCCTTTCTCTTCCTCCTCCTAGACCTCTTTAGACTTTGATGTGTCCTTTTTCGTCTTCACTATTTCGATTTTGTTTCTTGCTTCATTTGATAGATTTAAAAGGGTTAATAAAGGGGGTTCGGGTTATGGTTAGGTGCAAGTGAGTAATATAATTTAATTTTAGTAAGAAGTAAACTTATAAATGAAATCACATGTACCCTTCATATCATGTATTGTATATATTGTATGTCATATTGTAAGATATTGTTTTCTTTAAGGTAAGCTGAGTGAACCTGCCATCTCAAGATTGAATATTATCAACCTTCCAATGGTCTACAGGCCCAATCCCTTGGTGCAATGGCCAGGACCACACCTCAAGAGGTGAAGGTTCTGAGTTCAAATCTCGCCCCTTATTGGCCACTCGAAGAGATTTATTCTTACTGATAGGTACGTGTTATGTCCTGGTGTTGCACATACCCCGGAACATAATCGAGTGCTCTAAACAATGATTGACGTCATAGAAAGGTATCGCTTTCTATCATATCACATATCGTATCGTATGATATTGATACCATGCTCACAAGTTCAAGTTATAAATCACCATTGAACTGATTTTAGCCTAAAATTGGTTCCCATCAAAGGATTTTAACCTTTTGATCCCAACTCTCTGTTATAGACTGTTGTTCAGCTCTAGAGTAGAGTCCGTGTTGAAGTGAGTGGATTGGATTCTACTGATTGGCTAGTATGTATATTTTAGAGTAAGTGAAGTCCATTTGGTTGAAGTGAATTGATCAGAAAATGTACCACGTGGCACTGCATGGTTAGATAATATTATTGTATAAAGTATGGCTAGTGTTACTACCACACCCCCTTATGTTACAGCCACCTCACTTTAGCAAAGTAAAAACCGTTGACTGCCCTGAATCAAATGTTGATCATTACATGTTCCAATCTTCTACACAATAAATCTTTGTCAGAGCAGATTTTATCTGCTCTGGGATAGAGCAGTTTTATCACTTAAAACAACTCCCCGCCAGAGCAAATAAGGTGAAGAGCTGTGTTACCAAATGTAAAAGTAGTTCTCCGCCGGAGCCATGTTAAGAATTCAACCCACACTAGCAAACTCCCCATCGTGATGAATACGACAAAATAAAGAAGGCGCAAAGAAATCACACACAACACAAAAGGTTTACGTGATTCACCCAATCTAGGGCTACGTCCACGGGAGTATATGCACTATTTATGAACGTTTACAACGCACACTCTCTTCTCTCTAGTGCACTCTCAAGTCAAAATCAAACACGATCTTCTACAGCAAACATGCTATATAAAATAAGGACATAGTCTTTCAAAGAACCGAGAAGAGATCTGTCGAAATATAGTAACGATTTCAACACAAGAACTGTTTCAATCGAATCCTCAATCCCCAAACCTTTCTTCAATACCATGCCTCTCAAAGAATTCATCACAGTTTTCTCCCTTGAAAACTTTCATAAAGCAATGTTGGAACCCTAGAGAAAACCTTCTGTTAATAGGCTCCAATACACATTAGGAACCTTTGACTAAAGATATCTTCTAAATTAGCCAAACATTCAAAATCACGGAACAAATCCGCCCAGAATCGATCGATCGACTCCACTAACTTGATCGATCGATTTTAATCCGTGAGAAACCCAACAATATATTCTCAGATCGATCGATCAATTTCAGTCCATGAGAAACCCAACAATATGTTCTCAGATCGATCGATCGATTTCCACCTGTGAGCAAACTGTTTAATTACATCTTGGAATAGATCGATCGCTCCCAGAGCTCGATTGATCGACTGAGACCCGAACCAACTACTCAAAAGTGTCTCAAAAAAAGTGTTGAGATTAAACCTATTCAACAATCTCCGCCTAGGTTTCATCCCCTACCACGTCACCGCCCCAATGAGCATTAACATCTTCGACAAGTGTTAATCAAGTTTAGGCAATGCCTAAACTTATTCTGTGTAACCGGTTTGGTCAAAATATCCGTTGTGTTCTCTTTTCTATCGATCTTCTCAACAGATATTTCTCCATCTTCTATCATATCTCTGATAAAATGATACCAAACATCTATATGCTTTGTTCTAACATGAAAGACCTGGTTCTTTACTAGGTGAATGACACTCTGATTATCGCAGAAGATATCGGTGCTCTCATTAACCTCACCAAATTCACTAGCCAAACCTTTAAGCCATGAGGCTTCCTTAGCCGCTTCTGTAGCAGTCTGTTATATACTCTGTTTCTGTAATTGACAACGCAACTATCCCTTGGAGCATAAACTTTCAACTGATTATTCTACCTGCTAAGACGAACACGTACCCCGTGGTTGACCTTCTTCTGTCAAGGTCACCAGCATAGTCGGAATCGACGAAACCGTAAAGATCCAACTCGCATGTATCTCCGCCTTCAAACATCAACCCATTATCAGATGTACCTTTCAAATATGTCAATATTCATTTCACTGCAAGCTAATGATCCCTACCCGAATTAGACATATACTTGCAAACCACACTCAAGGTTTGTGCTAAATCTGGACGTGTACTCACCATGACACACATCAGACTTTCAACAGCATTTGCATACGAAATATTCTTCATGTATTCCCTTTCTGCATATGTGGACGGACTCATCTTCTTTGTGAGTTTGAAATGCCCTGCTACGGAAGTTGATACAGGCTTGGCATCACTCATATTGTACTTCTCAATTAGCTTTTGGATAAAAGTCTTTTGAGTTAGTTAAAGCTTCTTCTTCTCACGATCTCTCGTGATTTTCATACCTAGGATCTTATTTGCGGAACCAAGATCCTTCATCTCAAACTTCTGACTCAATGATCGTTTCAGCTTGTTGATTTTAACATTACTTCTTGTTGCTATCAACATATCATCTACATAGAGAATTAGGAAGATTCTCTCCTTTATAATACTCTTTCCAGTATAGACAACAATCATACTGCCCCCTGTGATACTCTATGCTCAGCATATATGAATCAAACTTCATGTACCACTGCCTGGGTGCCTACTTGAGACCGTACAAGGAATTTTTCAATCTGCAAACGAATGATTCTGACCCTTCTAATTCAAATCCTTCTAGTTGTCGCATATAAATCTCTTCCTGAAGATCTCCATGGAGGAAAGTTGTTTTCACATCCATCTATTCTAGTTCGAGATCTTTCTGAGCAACGGCGGCCAACAACGTGCGAATCGAAGTATGTTTCGCAACCGGAGAGAATATCTCATTATAATTGATACCCTCTTTCTGAGAAAACCCCTTTGCAACAAACCTTGCTTTGAACTTCGAAGTTTCACTCTTATCACATTCTTTCCTTCGAAAGACTCATTTACAACCAATGGCCCTCTTCCCTTTAGGAAGTTTAATAAGATCTCAAGCCTCATTCTTCAAAAGTGACTGTCAGTCTTCTTCAATAGATAATTGTCACTTTAGTGCATCTGTATCCACCAGAGCTTCTGGAACTAAGTTTGGTTCCTCATTCTATGTGATAAGTGCAAGTGCTAAAGACAACATATATTTAAACTTTTCAGGACATTTTTTCGTTTTTACTGACCTTCTCAAGGTAACCTGAACCAGAATCGGTACCTGGGGTAGCAAGTCTTGAGAAATTGTGTCATCATACTCTATCTCAGAGTCTTCATTATCTTTCTCATCTTGCTCATGCCTTTCAGCATCAACTTATACCAGAGGTTCACCAGATGACTGAGGTTTGTCTTTCTCTTTTTCATCGAAAACTCATCTTCGTTGAAAGTAACATCTCTTTCAACTATCACTTTGTGAAATTGTATATCCCACAAACGATAACCCTTGACTCCATCATAACCAATCAAGACACTTTTTGGATTTTGGATCCAATTTGGATCATTCACTTCCCTAAAGCAATGCATATGCCGCACATCCAAACACCCTCAAATGAGAGTAGCTCCTGTGTCTTCCATACCAAACCTCATTTGCAGTTTTTGAGTTCAATGTCGCTGAAGGCGACTGGTTGACCAACATGCTATATTCATTGCCTCTGTCTAGAACCCATGACTCAAACAGGAATGATTCAATACACATCGCTTTTTCTAATACTGTTTTGTTCATCCTCTCAGCCACGTCGTTTTGTTGAAGATTTCTAGGAACTGTTAAATGCCTAACAATCCTTTGATTTTCACAGTAAGCCTTGAACTTCGATAATAAGTATTCCCCACCATTATCTGATCTGAGAATCTTCATATTTTTAGCTGTCTGCTTTTCAAACATACTCTGCCACTGCATGAACTATAAAACACATCCGACTTATTTTTAAAAGGATACACCCAAACTTTCTTAAAGTAGTTATCTATAAATGACACAAAGTAGTTAACTCTACCTGCTGAAGTGACTTTAGTCAGTCCCTATATATCTGAATATATATAATCAATTAGCCCCTTCGAAGTATGTTTTCCTATGGAGAAACTGACTTTCTTCTGTTTCCCGAAGATGCAATCTTTATAAAAATTCAATTTACAAGCTTGAATGTCAGAAATCGCCTTATTCTTTATGAGCTATGTTAGCTCACGTTCACTCATGTGATCAAGCCTTTTGTACCACAAATCTGAGAGATCCTTGGAATATTTTGTAGTCGCAACATCACTGTCGTTGATTGTGTTACCTACTAGAGTATAAAGACTTCTCAACTTTTCACCTTTTATCAAAATCATAGCACCACGTATGACCTTATATTTTCTGGATTCTAAGATGACTCGATATCCTATCTCATCTAATGCCCCCAACAAGATCAAATTTTTCTTCAGATCAGGCACATGCTTAACCTCAGTAAGAGTGTGAACACAACTATCTTGATTTCGATAGAACCGATACCCACTGCTTTACATATATTATCATTCACTAACAAAATTGTCCCACTATTAGCTACCTTATACTGGTCAAATCAATCAATGTACGGACACATGTGATATGATGCCCCTAAATTTATTATTCATTTACCATCAAACTGACTAGAGCCTAACAATACACACAATAGGTCTTCACCGGAATTTGACACCAACACTGGCCTATTGCGAAGTTCCTTCATCACTCTTATCTTTATTCAATCTTTGCTTGCAATATTTACGAATTTATCCAGATTGTTTATAAAAGTAACAGATAACATCCTTCTATCACCCCTAAATTTGGACCTATTGTTTCCTCATTCATTTATTTTTTCCTCTGGACTTGTCTCTTTTGCGATCATAGTTTCGACCCCTTTCGCTCAAGAGACTAATCCATTCGGAATTAGATTCGAGCTTTTTCTCAATTCGTCGAAAAGAAGTACAACAGTCACTTCTTTGACGATAATAGTATACTTACCATAAATTAATGTGGTAACAAGATACTCATAAGATACAGGCAATGAGATGAGCAAAAGAAGTGCGAGATTTTCTTCTTCAAGTTTCACCTTAATGTTCAATAATTCACTAACTATTTTATTAAACGAATTCAAATGTTCATGAATATGACTACTAGCCTTCATACGAAGGATGTAGAATTGCTTCTTCATGAAGAATCTATTGGATAACGACTTTGTCATATAGAGAGATTCCATTTTCTTCCACAGATTTACGGTCGTCTTTTCATGAAGAACGTTATACAGAACTTTATCGGACAAGCACAATTGGATAGTGCTTACGGCTCTCTTATCAAGAGAGATCCACTCTTCATCGGACGTCTCTGCCTTCTTTAACATCTTCTTTCCAAGTAGAGCATCATCAATGTCTTGTTGGAAAAGGAGATCTATGACCATGACTTGCTATAATGCGAAATTATTCTTCCCTGAAAACTTCTCCACCTCGAGTCATACATTTGATACCTTCATCGCCATTGTAGCATAAACCTCGCTTTGATACCACTTGTTAAGAATTCAACCCACACTAACGAATTCCCCATCGCGATGAATACTGTAAAATAAAGAAGACGCAAAAGAAATCACACACAACACAAAAGATTTACGTGGTTCACCCAATCTAGGGCTACGTCCACAAGAGTATATACACTATTTATGAACGTTTATAATGCACACTCTCTTCCCTCTAGTGCACTCTCAATCAAGATCAAATACAATCTTTCACAACCAAAACGTTATATAAAACAAGGACGTAATCCTTCAAAAAACAGTGAAGAGATCCGTTGGAATATAGTAATGATTCCGCTGCAAGAACAATTTCAATCGAATTTTCAATCTCCAAACCTTTCTTCAACACCTTGTCTCTCAAAGTATTCACCATAATTTTCTTCAAAATACACATTTGGAGAATTTGACTAAAGATGTCTTCTAAATTAGCCAAACATTCAAAATTGTGGAACAAATCTGCCCAGAATTGATCGATCGACTCCACTAACTCGAACGATCGATTTCAGTCCGTGAGAAACCCAACAATATGGTCTCAGATCGTTCAAGCTCGATCGATCAATCGTCCGTGAGAAACCAACAATATGTTCTCAGATGGATCAATCATTTCCACAGGTGAGCAAAACTGTTTAATTACGTCTCAGAATCGATCTCGATCGATCGACGAAGACCAGAGACAACTACTCAAAAGTTTCTAAAAAACCTGTTGGAATTAAACCTATTCAACCAGCCAAAAAGTAAAACTGCTCTTTGCCCCCAAAAGAGCTAACCCAATGGAAATTACCAAGACAGAACTTACAAGCCATCTCTTGAATGAAGAGGTATCTACGGTTCCATCTCTGATACTGACGATGAAAGGGTGACGTGTCGCTCGATAGTACATCTGACGGTGTTTGTTGAGCCACGTGTCTATAGTCCCACCAACCCCTTCGTCTACCATTTTTTTGTTCCGTCTCTGCTCCGCCGAAGCGGTTGAGTCTTATTCAAGCCTTTTTTAGAGCTGCGATATGCTGTTGTTTGGTACCATGAAAGATGGAACTGTCACCAATCTCTATTAATAATTGGTTGGAAGTCAAACTGATACGACTGATAAGGCAAATAACAAAAAAGTATTGAGGCTACTTCACGTGTATCACTCAAACCAAGGCCGGCTCCACATGCCCTGAGGCCCTAAGGCAAAAGTAGGGCTGTCAACGGGCCGGGCTTCAGCCAGGGCCCGGCCTGAATGGGTCAGGTTCGGGCCTACTTTTTCAGATATTTATTAAACGGATCAGGCCTGATCCCAGCCCGGATAAGAAACAGGCCCGAGTTTGGGTTTCAAAGTGTAAGGCCCGGCCCAAATAGCTAAGATCTTTAAAAAAAAAAAACTTAATTTTTTTATTAAAAAAAATGAAAGCCCGGCCCGAACCAGCCCATAGCTAATCGGGCAGGATTCAAGCCGAAAAAATCTGAAAATGGGCTGAGCTCGGTTCGGGCCGGGCCCAAATTTTGTTTTTAAAAAAATGGCCCGGTGAAAAACCCACCCCGGCCCCGTTGACAGCCCTAGGCAAAAGTCTCTATGCGTCAATCCTTTCTTCGAAGACATCTTAGTCAAAAGATCATGCTTATAAATAGATGTAAATCTTTCGATCGGTAAATTTTAATATCAATCATCAAAATTAAAATTAACTATTGACATTAGAGTACACAGATAAGATGATTCGAATCTCTTAAAACTTGTAATTTTTTTAGGCCTAATCAGCTAACCTATCAAGTGATGATATGTCACTTTGGCGGTATGAGTTTCCAAGATCATAAATGATGTGAGGTTGTTTAAACACCATTTAGTGCTTAAATGAAAGCAAGGTCCCTTTATTTTCTTATGCACCTACAATTTCAAACATATTTTAGTGATCACTTTTTGAGGTGTGTTACATTTGGATTAAGAATAGAAAAGACCGATGATATGCTCACGGTCACAGGATCCATTGCGGAATAGACGGTTATGAAAAACGATCTCTAAAAGGGAGCTACAATTAGTCCACGAGATTTGTACCACATCCTCTAAAAAGAAAGACTTAAATGGTTTAGATATATGCCACGTAAAACACTATTTATGTCTTTTGAATTGATGGCCATGATCCAAAGATTTGTGGCATGTGGCACATGTTTGAAAAAATGAATGTGTACGATAACATACCATCAGCACGTTGTATATGTGACACGTGGAGTCAACATGTGAGATTAAAAACTATCTTAGTCGCTTGATTCAAAAGAGTCGATGGTTTTAGAACGTGAAACTCGAGTTAAGTTGAAAGAAACTGGTTAAGGTTGAGAAGTAGGAAACTCGGGTTGCAAGGGCTGTAACTAAATTTACCCTTAGGAAAATGGTTCTTCTTTTTAATAGGTAGGGTATAGATTTTGGAGGTACGGATTCTGGAGGCCCAGCCGCAATAGCATAACTTGCCTATGGGTGAGCTCAACCAAAACTCACATACTAGAAAATCAGAGGCAGAGAATTAAACGGCAGAGGTACAAACTACAAACTCGTACCCATAGTTACCAAAATCTCTGTTTTTTCGAAAAGAATTTGTTTAAAATACGTTTTTTTTTTTTTTATGAGCTATCGGAAACATGTTTAAAATACATTTTTTTCAAAAATACATATATTTTAAAAAAATCATGATTTTTTCGTTTTAAATGCATATTTTACAAATTTCTTACAAAAATTTTCTTATTTCAGTCAAAATATGTCTATTTTTTAACTTATTTAAGTATTTCCACTACTTTTGAAATGCTTCCCTTTATTTCACGTTTTTTCAGCCTCACCAATTTTTTCCCTCCTGCCTCAATAAAAAAAATATGCTCCTGCCTATCCCAACAATAATGCATATGGTAACCAAGGATTAAAATATCGGATTTTCGATACATATCGTCCTGAACTTCAGGACGATATATATCGCGTATCGTTCGATACATTCAATGTATCGGTTTAATACATTTTTTTTTTTCAAAAAATTTAAAATTTAAAATTATCATCTATATCGTCCGTATCGGACGATACGTATTGTCCGTATCGTTCGTATCGTTTGATACGTATCGTGTATCTGCGATACATTGAATGTATCGTTTTGATATATTTTTTTTTTTTCAAAAAATTAAAAATCAAATTATCGGACGATAATTTGAAATTATTGTCCGATAATTACCCTATTTTTTAGGGGATACGATACATAGACAATGTATCGTACCGCCAGGTCCAAAACCGATACGTATCGGACGATATATATCGGTATCGGACGATTTTTTGACCCATGATGGTAACGTAACAACGATAACAACTGGTTTAGTACGAATATGATTCTCGCCCACCCGCTTATAGATAGGACGTGTAGGTTACATTTATATTGCCTTCTTGTGGGAAATCATTGAGGCTACATTTGGGAAAGTGGATTTGGATGTGGGGATTTGGATATCCTAAATCCAAATCTACCATTAGGCTCCACCTTTTTGTGTTTGGATTTTGACATGGTAAATCCATCGGACTTTAGAAATTTATGCCCATATTGTAAAAGAGTATTTTTATTTTCACCCATAGATTCTTTCGTTCCACTCACATAAGTGGGTACATAATTGAGGCAAACTGAATCTTTCTGTCCATTCACATATTCAATGTTTTTTTCTAACGTTCGAATTCACCCACCGAAATCTTTCCTTCCACCCACATCATCTTCTTCCCTCTTCCTCTTCCTGCTTGCACCATATTTGAATTTTGTATATCCACATCGTCTTTTTGCGATGTGCAACATTAGGAAGGGTTTCTGTGACTGTACGAACCCTTTTTGGACTCGTGGTTGTACACCTATATCGTCTTCCTCAATCTTCTTCTCGCGCTGCAAGAACGTGAGGAAAGGACGAACTCTTTACACCCACACTTGTAAAGAAACCCTCTAAGTTTCTGTTAGGATTTGTGTGGCAACAACGATCAACTGTTCGATCACACATTACAAATAAAAAAATAGGGGACTTAGTAAACTACTTATTCTTTAATATCTTCCACTATGTTATCCAAAAGATCACCAAATCAATAGGGATATTGTTGGTTTAGTAATTCTAAAAGGTTTATTTATAGGGAGGACATGCTACCATCCCAAAAGGCAAAGAACTCAAGGAAGAAATAGCCTAATATAGATTAGATTATGCATCTATAGTTAATCAAAATACCCTATGAAAAAAAATGTTGGGGGATATTCAATAAAAACCTGTTATGTGGGTCTGACAGTAGGCACCCATTATCAGAGTTTAAAAAAAAAAAAAATTCCTCTGACGGTGGGAACCCACTGCTAGAGAAGCAAAAGTGATAACAGGATCCCACCGTCAGGCCATCAGATGATGAATTCCAGTGAGGAGCTTCACCGGAGTTCATTCTCTGATTGCCTCATGGTGGATGCCTCTTGTCACAATCATATACCTGACAGTGGACACCCACCGTTGGATTTAACCAAAAAAAAAAGTGTTGAGGAATTTTTATTTTTATTTTTGTTTTAAATTATTCTGTGAGTTTGACAGTGGGCACCTATCGTCACATACATAAGACTGACAGTGGGCACCTACTGTCAGAGCTTTTTTATAAAAAAATATGCTTTCTGAAGGTACCCCCCACCGTCAATTTTATGCATGTGATGGTGGGTACCCACCGTCAAAAGATAGATTTTTTTTTTAAAAACTCTGACAGTGGGTACCCACTGTCAGTTTTATGTATGTGATGGCGGGTGCCAACCGTCAGACTCACAAAATAATTTTATTTTTTTTAATTACCCAACATTTTTTTTTTGTTAAATCCAACCTCACTTTTTTCTATAGGGTTTGATAATCCAACCACACTATATTGAATTATATCAACTGTCAAATTGTGTTAATTTTTTGCATAAGGATCTTTAAATCATGGATTTAAAATCAGACGATATAGATACATAACACAAGTCTCCCTAGGGCTGCAACCGAGTCGGGCCGAGCCCGAGCTCGGGTAAGCTCTAGCTCGGCTCTACCTTATACGAGCCGAGTTGGGGTTGGCTCTAGGCTCTTCGAGCTCAAAAATTCCAAGCTCTAGCTCAGCTCTCCGAGCTTGAGCTGAGCTGAGGCCGAGCTTCGAGACAAGTATGTTTTATTATAAAAAATGAACTCAAAATATAAATTGCGTACCGTTTTAGTAGATATCATTTTGAATGATACTTATCATTTGAATTGTATCTCCTTGTTGGTTAATTTGATGGCCAAGCGATGGGTTTGAAATTTTTCTCAGACTCATATAGTATGATGAACTTTGATGAAATTAAATCAATTGAGTGAAGTCAGTTGTGTGCATAACTTTTTACAAAATTTACGGAAAATAATATATTTTTATAATAATTTGAACTCTTGAAATATGCTTGATAATTGTTATATTCCCTTAATAAAAATATAAGTTAAGATGAAAAATATGGTAGATGAAAATACTAATTATTTTTTTAACATATAAAATGATAAAAATGACTTCACTAGTTTGATCTGATTCACTAGTCACCTCAATTTGCTCTCAAACAGAGGTGATATTGAGAACCGTGGGTCGGAGTAACAGTGGGTACTATATAATATATAAAGTGAAAATTAGGGCAAGTGGAGGCCAAAAGTTCCTATTTTATCCTTCAAAGTAACCGTTGAATAAACTTAAAAGGTTACTTTTAAGGGTAAAATAGACCTCTCAAAGTTAATTATATATATATATATATATATATATATATATATATATATATATATATATATAAATCGAGTCATAGAGCCGAGCCGGCCTTAGCTCTAGCTCGGCTCTGTTCATTCGAGCTACAAACTGCCTACCTCGGCTCAGCTCTCGAACCGAGCTCTAAAGAGAAAAGATCTTATTTTTCGGGCCGAGTCGAGCCGAGTTGTCGAGCTGGTTCGACTCTGTTGCAGCCTTAAGTCTCTCATTACCAAAATTTTCTTTTATACTATGTGTCAAGGCTAACTTCTCATGTCATCATGGGCACCCACTTGATGACTATAATTGTTCTTACGAAAAAGACAATTTATAATGTCTACAAAACAATTCCATAGTCTAAGGAAATCTCTCAGCTCTAAAGAAGCAAGCCCCCTCTCAACAAACCATATAGTATGCCCACCATCAGACCCACAGAACATTTTTTTTTAGCACTTACTTTTTATTATTATTATATTCAATCGCATCCCATATTTTTTCTATAGGATTTATTTGATTAATTTGAGAATTTATGCATAACAAGTAGAGTTCTTACTTAATTGAGTATTAATTATCTTTGTAAACAACAAATGGTTGATTACTTTGTGTCTGCGTTGAAGATGTCCTTAGTAGAATTCCTGATTAATTGATCAATCTCTTCAAAAGCTCATTTATTTCTAAACATAAAAATCATTCAGTAAGTATTCATATTATATGATATCATGGGATCACATATTTCATCTGATGCAGATTACATACAAAGCTGAATATGTCAATTTCTTAAAATAAGCATATGAAGGTTAGAATGATTAATCCCAACTGCTATGAGCATAAATACGCTTCAACAAAATATACATTTTAACAAAAAAAATTCTTTTGTATTAAATTTTGTATCATTTCATAGTATCTGTATTCATACTAATTACATAAAAAGATGCTGACATGATCATAATATTTTCATTATTTACATGTATATACCCCACCTCCAACTAAAAAAATTATCAAATTCTTTGGTCACAATTTTCTCATCATCATTGGAAATGTTAAAATTCTTAGATCGTTATGCGAACTAAGATGGTCATTCCGCTGCACAATCATCTCAATATTGCCGCTATACAGCCGTCGATGATAGAAAGCACAGTTCTCACTTTATTTGCAACATCGCGAGCCTACTATCATTTCTTCGCGGGTGCTAAAGAGCTGATTTGTGATCATAAGGAGAGTAAAGTTTGTGTTTTGTGATTACGTATCATCCACCTGAACATAATAACATAACATTCAAAACATAATCAATATTGAAATGAACGAACTTATACCCTCACGTAACTAACTTTGAAATGCTCAAAGATTCAATGACAATCATTTTTTAACCAAAGTCAATCAATCAAAAATAAAATATATATATATATATATTACTTTTTCATAAATAAATTCGATATAGAAATAGAATGGAACCTACCAAATCATTTTTCATTAATGCATAGAAACCCTAAGTTTATTTAGTTTAAAAAATTATATAATGAAAACTAATACAAATAAAATAAAAAATAACATAATAAAAAATAATACAAATAGATTGAAAAATATCTCTTTTATAAAACCTTAAATTTACTTAAAATGAAAAATTATATAATGAAAACTAATACAAATAAAATAAAAAATAATAGAATTAGAATGAATATAAATAGAATGAAAAATAATATAATAAAAAATAATACAAATAGAATACAAAATAAGTTCACTACCAAACCGTAAATTTACTTAGAATGAAAAATAATATAATGAAAGTTATATTATTATAGAATGAATAATCATAGAATGAAAATAAATACAAATTAAATGAAAAAAAATTTATTTACCTGTACAGGAGGTTATGATTCTGTACGAGAGTTGAGTGAACTTCAAATCATCATCATATGATAGCAGTTCTTCGGAGCTATCATTAGCGTCCTTCGAGTCCATGCTCAGTGTTCCCAATAACACGGAATCGAAACCAAAATTAAAGGAAGAAGAAAGTATGTAGGTGTACCAAAAGGATGAAGAAGGCGATCGTAAGGGTCCAACTAGGCGAAGAAGAACGAACGTGGGAGCATGGAGAATGCTTGGTGTTCAAAAAGGTCGTAGCGGGAGAACAAGAGGAAGAAGACGAAGAGGTCAAGAGCGAGAGGTTTGCATCCATGAATAAGTGGGTGGAAATAAATAAACGGTGGGTGTGTTTGGCTCACGAATTTCAGGGGAGCTTTTTTATTTTTTTTACTTACACGTGAGAGCGTAGGTAGATCGAAAGAATCCGTGAGTGAAAATAAAGGTACTCATTGTAAAAAAGTGGATATGTAAATAAGACCTCTTAAGCGTTATTTGAAAATCCAAATCATACACCAGCATATAATTAGCTATGTTTAGTGAATAAAAAGTTGTTACTCAGTACTATCATAGGTATGGTTCGCCTTGATACTCGATCCGTTTGAGCCGAGTATTTTTAAGCTTGATCAATCTGATTAGGTTGGACATAAGTCAACCCGAATTAAATCGAACTGAAGGGAACTGAATCGGTGGTAAATAGACCGAATTGAACCGGTACCAGACCAAATCAGACCTGGCCCGACCTTAACTGACCCAACCCAAGCTTAAGTAGTTACTGCAACGGCTAATTTTTTGTTGTTACAGTCAACCTTTGTACAATGCATCCTGAGTGTAATCAAGAAATTATTGGTTGCATCCATTTTCGATTTTTTTCCACTTAACTCAAACCAAAGCAAACTTAACACTGAAAAATTCGATTTCAATTCGGGAATGGTTTGTGTTGGAGGAATTCGGTATACAAAAATCAACTTTTTCGGTGTTCGATTTGATTCGAGTTCAAATATTTATTTTTTTAAAGTCGAAAATGGGTGCAACCAACAATTTCCTGGTTGCACCCATTTTCAATCCCCTCCCCAACCTCAAACCGAACCGATCACCGAAAAATCCGATTTCAGTTTGGGAACGGTTTGTGTTGAACGAATTCAGTGTACCGAAACTGATATATTTCGATCCGGTTTCAAGTTGTGTATCGAACCAAAACCGAAAAAATAAGATTTTGTTTGGCTCGGCATACCGAACTTGCATCCTTATTTTCATAGAATATATGAAGGAAACCAATGAAATATAAATTCTTTTTATTAAAAAAATAGCTAAATGAAGTATCCATAAGTTCTTATAGACCAAATCTTAAGACAAATGCTTAAACCTCCAAACAGGAGATTTGCAAATCCAAATATTTCAAATTCTGAATTTGAAATGCCTTGAAACCCTCAAATCCAAATCTATGTTCCCAAACGCGGCCTGAAGGAATTCAATCACTACTAATGGGTATCTTTATCTAGGCATCAATGGGATAGATGCATTCGCAATAGTTCCAACATTACAACAAATCCATATCAAATATGTAGCGGATTAGAGCTCTAGCCAAAATAATCCTATTTTCAGGATTTCGTTCTCTATTATGCTCTCATACTCGGGATTACCCTGCTGCCCCAGAGATCGTGTTCACGCCCGAATCACAAAACGTCTTGATTTATATGAAATTTTAGCTGACGGTGCGGAGTGAAACTCATTTCAGGCTCTTTAATATCAATGCGATTGCCCTTCTATTTCAAAATTCTCATAAAATAGAAAATTTATACTGCACAAAAGTGGATTGGATCTGTAAATCAATTCAACAGGTAGGGGCAATATATGAATCAGCATCATCATCATAGCCTTATCCCATCTATTTGGGCAATCTATAAACAAACGATATTAAAGTACATCACTGCTGCAGACTGTCTTCGTTGTTCGTCAAAATATGTACTAAGAAGAATAGAGAACATCCTTTGTGCACCTGTTCAAGATAAACCCAAAAAGCCAATAAACAGAACTCAGGCCTGCAGCCTTCTGCCGTTATACTGCACAAGATGAATATTACCATCATCTTTCATCACCGGGCTCCTCACTCTAGCTGGTTGCATGTTGGTTTTAACGCCAAACCTAGATACTGCTGTTTGGTCGTATGTTCTGGACGGTATGGGCAATATTTCGTCAAGGAACTCGTCTGCAATGTCCCCATCTTCATCAACTTTGAGGCAACCGGCATACCACCTCAAACCCTGATTTTTAAAAAAAAAAAAATGGGACGCCAATACTGAATAGTGAAAAAAGATGAATTCATACGTCAAAGTCTCAAGGGATATTTCATGCTACTGTTAATATAGATATTTTGACCCGGCACGTGCTAACTTGGGGCTTGTGCATTCCCCTGGGATTGGGCGGATGCTCAAATATGTCCGGACACCCAGGTAATCAAAAAAATATTACTGATATTCTTACTCTAATTATGAGCACACTCTCATTAGGAACGATAATATTCTGATTAATGCATGCATCATTATGTTTATGCTATTATGGACTTATGGTGATCACTATTATTGAAGATATGTGCTAATGCTCACTATTATGTTATACCAGCATTGTGATTATTGTTATGCATGCTATCCCCCATATATATATGTATGTGTGTGTGTATACATACTAGTAAACATGCACGTGCAAAGCACGTGTTGCTCTATAAAATCATATAATAATAATAAATTTATTAAATGAAAAAGGTATGAAGGTTCTGATATATGGATGAACCTATGCATCCAGACTTCAAATCATATGTCATGCGACACCTGATTCCAAGATAGTGCCTTTTTTGGGATCATGTGCAATGCCACATGTCATCTATTAAAAAAAAATTTTAAAAATTTGTTGTCTAAACTTCAGCCAAAGTTTGGGTACTGCCTCACTCATCATGTTAAGTGTTCAATCATATTATAATAATAACATCAACGATTATAATTAACAGATCAGATGGATTGCATTATCCTAAAACACCATTTTTGAGCCTGTTACACTTCAATTTATGATCATAAAAATAAATTATTTAATTGCATGATTAAGTAGTTGATTGTGTTCAATCATATGATAGAGATTATTTTATGTGCCCGTCTTTTGCACAAAAAATCTTTATATAAAATAAAGTGTTTTCAATTAGGTCAGGTGTCAGGTCGGGTTGGACATATACCCTCGACCTAAACGTTTGATGGGTGGACAATGATCTCAAGATCAATTATGTGAAACTAAGGTATATATTGCCCATATCAGCCGATATGAACGGCCTAAGACCCGGCTGATATATCCAATATCCATCATTTTAAGGAATGGGCTCGAAAAACACATTTATGCACGTGCAAATGCATGGATTTTAGGACCGTTAAATGACTGAACTTGATTTTTAGACATCTATCGAGTATGACAACCATAGTTTGAAATATCACCCAAGAAGAGACATTTCGGGCAATGTTTTTCTATCGAGAAACAGACGACTTCTTGTCATGAGACGTACTAATACTCAAAAGTGGAATTTGTATAGTATGTTATATTAGTATATGCTCATAATTGAGATGTGACACTGTTTTCACTTAATGGATCTAACTTATGTGATGAGTCTATGAAGGTTATCATATTTCGCCCAAATGATTTCCATCATCTGAGTTAAAGCTGCCAACAAATTTTTTTCTTATAACATAAGGTGCTGTTCCACAACACCCATTACATCGTGCCAAAGCTGACTTTCACTGTTTTTGGGAGTCCCTACATTGGTATAAGTCGGTTCTTGATAAGATTATGAGGTTTACTACTTTTAATAAGCTTGATAATCTTTATGATGCCTGCGGTGTAGCTCAATTAATGCAGGTCGGTGCAACCAGTCACGTCGCACCAGGTCTCGCTTGCACTTTTCCTCAACAAATCTGCCCTCCTTATATAATTTTCCTAAAATGAAGGAAGACAGATGATTTTAAATTGGTTCGGGTCGGGTTTTCGGGTTGGGTCGTGCATATAACCCCTGTACCCATGACCCGACCAGACCCCTTCACAGCCCTTATTTATTCCTCTTCACTCCAAATTACCAATAGCCAAACCTCACTTCAGTTCACTTGATTTATGCTAAAACCCGTGAGCCCCACCTCCAAATCCAACGGCTAGTTACATCTCCACCAAATAACTAACCAAATCACCCTTGACCCATTTCTCCAAATCCATCGAAACCCCAAAAAATGCCCCCAAATTTACCAACCCTATCTCTCCGACTCCCATCTCCACCAATCTTTCCCGCCAAATTTACCAACTCTTCAAATTCTAGCCTCAAACCCACACGCCCATGGCCTCAGGAGACCTATCTGATAAAACCCATTAAAGGAATTACCTGTATTTCAACTTGGCGGCCGAAGGAACGATCGGCGGAGGGACGCGAGAGATCAAACGGCAAAGATCTTGACCCTCTCGACCCTTTTCCCCCTTCTCTCTCTATATTAGATTTTTTCATCCGCTGTCATCTCTCTATATTAAATTTCGTTTGCAGAGAACCCTAAATTTTAATTCCCAAAGAAAGGTTCAGAGAAACTTGAGAATACTTGAAGTTGAAACTTGAAACAGAAACTAATTTTTAGGGTTTATATTTGAAAAAATCGACAACTGAGAATGTGTCCCTGATGAAATATTCTAGAGAGAGATTTTCTGAATTTTTTTTAATTAGCTTCCATAAATAACTTCGGTTTTTTACGGATTGAGTGAAAAAAAAAAGTACAAAAGAAAATGAAGAGAGTAAGATTTTGAGTTTTTCAAATAAAAGCTAGATCCGACAAATGGCGGACGCGGTATTGAAGCCCATTAAGAAAAGAAGGAATATAAAAATGGCTTAGATTACGACTTTTGGCTACCTTTTTCTGAACCCCGATCTCTTTGTGAATTCGTTGAAGATCTCGAGATGGCTACCTTTTTCCTAACCCCGATCTCTTTGTCTTCGTTAAAGATCTCGAGAGAATACAGGTGATTCTTTAATCTATGATCGCAATTTGTCATTTCATCTTGTCAACTTGATGGAATTAATTAATCTCTAGTTTTTTTCTTTTTATTTGGTTTTTTTTAGGTATTTTTAGGATCGGATTCATGGATAAATAGTTTGTTTTTGCAAATCTGTTGATTGAAGATGTGAGCTTTATGTAATTGTTGATCTTTGTTTTTTTTTACTTGAATAGATGCGATTTGGTGGCAAGATATAATTGAGATCTATTGTTTGGATTTGAAAAATGAAGGTGAAATTTAATGATTTATGATTTGTTCTACGATCGATTAAGTTGATTTCTTTCTTATAGCTGCATAATTTCGATCTCTATACCTGATTTGGCTATAAAAGATAAACAATTTCCAGGAAGAAAACTCGGATGAATAAAATTTTCTTGAAAGAAACTCAAAAAAAGAAAACATTTTTTTTGGTATTGGATTGAAAAGATATTCTTTCCTTGTTGCTTTCCGTTGATTCTTCTCGAAAACTTTAGGGAGAACTCTATTTTTGGGGTTTTCGGGACTTGCGGCTAAGATAGAGTTAGGGGTATTTTAGGTATTACAAAATGTGACAGAAACTATTTTTACTTTTATATAGTAGTAAGATATATATATATATATATATATATAGAGAGAGAGAGAGAGAGAGAAGCCTGGGGATATGGGTTGGAGTGCATGGTGGATCCATGCATTTCAATCGGGTGGGGGGTCCATGTTGAAACTATCAAGGGGATTAGGTGAGATGGAAACTTGTCCATACATGATTAGAGGTCAGTCAAAAATTTGGGTATGATTCGATGCATATCCACCACCGAAAATGTGCAAAGGGGGAAAATTTCAATGCACCAAAATGTGAGGCGGCACCCAAACTTTGACCACTAAAAAAACTTCATAATTTTTTTTTCTAGATCACATGCCAGATGGCACAGGATCCGAAAATGAGTGATGTTTTGCGATCACCTACCACGTGGCACGTGATCTGGGATTGGAATGCATAGATTCATCCATGCATTCCAAGCCATATGCCCTTTTCTTATATATATATATATATATATATATATATATATATATATATATATATATATATACACACACACACGGGACTATGCTCCCGGGAGTAGAAATATCTCTACGCCTATTGATATGGGCGTGACACGTAGCGCTTTTTTGTGAAGTGACCGATGTTGCTTTATAATCATTTAATCACGTTTTAGGAAACTTGTCCATACATGATTAGAGGTCAGTCAAAATTTTGGGTATGATTCGATGCATATCCACCACCGAAAATGTGCAAAGGGGGAAAATTTCAATGCACCAAAATGTGAGGCGGCACCCAAACTTTGACCACTAAAAAAACTTCATAATTTTTTTTTCTAGATCACATGCCATATGGCACAGGATCCGAAAATGAGTGATGTTTTGGGATCACCTACCACGTGGCACGTGATCTGGGATTGGAATGCATAGATTCATCCATGCATTCCAAGCCATATGCCCTTTTCTTATATATATATATATATATATATATATATATATATACACACACACACGGGACTATGCTCCCGAGTAGAAATATCTCTACGCCTATTGATATGGGCGTCACACGTAGCGCTTTTTTGTGAAGTGACCGATGGTGCTTTATAATCATTTAACCACGTTTTAACTAGGGTTACCTTTCTTTTCAAAATAGTAGATAACTTTTTGAAATACCTTGCGCCTGACCACGTGGATGTTAAAACCCCACCAACCCACCTCTTTTCCACTAAAGAGGTATCAGTTTTAAAATACCTTGCGCCTGACCACGTGAATGTTAGAACCCCACCAACCCACCTCTTTTCCACTAAAGAGGTGTCAGTGCTTCACTACCGGGGTGTCAGGGGTGTCAGCACTTCACTATCAGGGTGACAGCGCCTCGCTATCCAAGGTGTCAGCGCTTCTCTATCGGGGTGTCAGCGTCTCGCTATCAAGGTGTCAGCACTGCTCTCCCGAGATGCCAGTGTTTTGCCTCACTACCGAGGTGTCGGCGCTTCATTAACGGGGTGTCATCGCTTTGCTACCGGGTGTCAATCGCTTCATTAACGGGGTGTCATCGCTTTGCTACCGAGTGTCAATGCCTCCCTATCGAGGTGTATGCGATTCTCTCCCGAGTGTCAGCGCTTCACTACCGGGGTGTCATCGCTTCGCTATTGAGGTTTCGGCGCTTCGCTACCGAGGGCCCACATTTTTTAGTAAAATAGATCTTAAAAAGTAAGTCTGACACTTTATTGGAAAAAGGGAGAGAAGAGAGAAAAGAGCGACATCTTAAAAAGTCAAGTGTAACGGCTGAATAGGAATATAACTTTTAAAATATTTTAAAAGTATTAACCCTAGTTAGTAAAGTGGGCCCCATGCCACATGTCGTTCATAGAGCAGTCTGGGCGTAGCGAAATCTCTACGGCCGGGTGCATTCTCCCCTCAGCCTATATATATATATATATATATATATATATATATATATATATATATATATATATATCACTACTAATGTGTGCATGTGTGTGCCATTATTATTATGTTATTATAATATTGAACTGTAACTCTATGATTTCTTTTGCTAATTTATCACTTCTTTTGCATTTATCACTATAGGTCTTTTATGTTTTCATGATTTCTTTGTTTGATTGAATGTTATTCAAATTATGATCCATGCTATGATATGTATCGTACTTAAGTTTCATGATGACGCTATTACAATATGCTTCCACAATAAATTCTAATGCATCACAGGATTATATATCCATATAAAACCTGTATGAGTGACAAGATAGGCCTTCTTCATGGTGTGGTTCACATCACAATTTCGTTAAACTTTTACATATGACTATTACATGCATTCTTTATGCTATAGTGGCATGGGACCCATGGTGTAAGCTTTTGTTGTAATACTTTCACAACTTACTGACAATACTATTGGTTATTGACATTATTTTTCTTATAAATTTTTATTAAAAAAAATTACTATTTATTTTAATATCCAATCACATTGTATAATAATGGTTATGAAAGTACCATAAGTTTTTTTCTCATACGGTTTTAATTTAAAAAATTATCAGTTATTTTTTAATGAGTGTTTTAAGAAAATATGCACCGAACAACCCAACGCCGTTACTACTCTCGAAAAAAATAGTTCATGAAAGTATTAACACACGTCCATGAAAATAGAGTCCTTCATTAAAAGTATGTGGAAGCATATATGTTCACAAATTTTGTTAGAAATTTCTAGCATTAATTTTTGTAATTTTTGTCAGACTATTTAAAATTATTATTTATTTTAATATCCAATCACATTGTACAATAATAAGTTATGAAAGTCCCATAAGTGTTTTTCTCATATGTTTTTAATTTAAAAAATTATCAGTTATATTTTAACAAGTGTTTTAATAAAAAATGCATCGAACAAACCCAACGCCATTACTACTCCATTACCACTCTCGAAAAAATAATTCATGAAAGTATAACACACTTCCATAAAAATAGAACCCTACATTAAAAGTATGTGGAAGCATATATGTTCACAAATTTTGTTAGAACTTTCTATCATTAATTTTTGTTGAACTATTTTCAGCATAAAAAATAAAAAAAAAAAAAGAATTTCGAAAAAAATAGTATGAATACCTCTATCAACGGTTTTAACATCGGTTTCTCACATACCGATAAAAAAACATTGGTTTCTCACATAAAGGACTGTTACATAATTTTTCAGTTAACATTTTTTTTTGTTTTACCCTAAAAAAATCTTTTTTTCTCACGAGATGTAAGAGACATGTCCACAAACTCTGTTAGAATTTTTTCTCCTTAATTGTGTAAAGGCCGACTCTCTTGACCGCCATTTAAATGCCAAAATGGTGTTTAACTGATTTTACACCATCAATGGTTTAAGATGTGGGTGATTCGTACTGTCAAAGTGATAGATCATGGATTGAAGTGCAACAGGCACGAAAATGGTGTCTTAGGGAGATTTAAACCATCCGATCTGTGGACTATAATATCAACCTTTGTTTTTAATTTTAATGGCTGATATAAAAGTATGATTGACATCCACTTATAGGCATTTTTTTGTGGGTTGAGACTTATTCCAATGATAGATTGCCACTTGGACAATTTAGATTGTTCACGAATGTGCGCCACATGCATAATGATAAATCACACTTCAGTGGTGTGAGATAAAAAGTCTAATTTTAATGGTCTAAGATCATCAAAACACCATTTTGGTATTTAAATGTCGGTCAAGAGCCATTATCCCTTATGTTTAACGTTTTTAAATACAAAAGCATACTTTCTCAGAGACGACCAAGCATGTCTTAGTTTTTCAACAAATGAGTCTCACATTATGTCGGTCAAGAGCCATTATCCCTTATGTTAAACGTTTTAAATACAAAAGCATTATCCCTTATGTTAAACTTTTTAAATACAAAAGCATATTTTCTCAGAGACGACCAAGCATGTCTTAGTTTTTCAACAAACGAGTCTCACACTATAAAACACTTACATTTCTCACAAGATATCATAGTCGAGTCTCTTAACTTTAGGTGAACAAGGTTTTCACCCGCAAAAAATCTCTTTTTCTCTCGAGAAATAGGCGACTTTATTTCTCAAGCTTATTACTTTTTTCCTCATAAATTTTGTATTGATGAATTAATACTTGTTTTAGTATCCAATACAATAAGTTATGAGATTACCATTAAGTACCTAAACAATATAAATTATTACGTGTTTTTTAGTCAAATTCCATTGTACCATAAGCTATGAAAGTATTATCACAAAAACCTACACCATGGCATTCCACACCACTATATCATAAAGAATCCATGTCTAGTATGCAAAGGTCTTACGAAATCATGATCTGAAGTCTCAACCATACCATGGCGAAAGCATATCTTATAACTCTTTACATTTTTATATGAGTATCATGATCCTAAAAATTATTTCGTGTTTTCTAATGATGATGCTTATGAATTTAAAAATTATAAATTTATGATTACTTATTTTTCAGTCTAATTACATTGTACCATAAGTTATGAAACATTGTACCATAAGTTATGAAAGTATTACAACAAAAAACTACACCATGGCATCCCATACCACTTATCGTAAAGAATCCATGTAATATGCAAAAGTTCAACGAAATCATGATCTGAAGTCTGAACAATACCATGACAAAGGCATATCTTCTAACTCTTACATTTTCATATGAGTATCATGATCCTAAGGCATATCTTCTGACTCTTACATCTTTCTATGAGTATCATGATCCTATGATGCATGAGAACTACTTGTCACGGAAGCATCATAATATTTAATCAAATAAAAAACTCATGAAAATATAAAAGGCGTTGATAGTAATCAATGCAAAAGAAACATAGGATTACAATCCAATGTAATACAATCATAATGGTGCACACATGTACATATAAGTAATAATTATAAAATCACAATTCACAAGCATATATAGCATGACAATAATCACAACACCTGTATAAAAACAGTAGTGAGCATAAGAACCATGGGTTAAAATACCGGAAAACCGGTACGTATCGTCCGGTCAAAAAATCGGTACGTACCGGACGATACGTACCGGAACAGTAGTGTACCGGACGATACATTCAATGTATCGTCCGGTATTTGCAATACAAATGAGCGATACGGTACATTTAATGTACCGTATCGTTCACGTCCGATACCGATACGTATCGTCCGATACGTATCGGTATCGGACGATATTTTGATCCATGATAAGAACGACAATATCATAAACATAATGACACATGCATTAATCACAATAATACCATTTACAGTGATGGTGTGCTATTAATTAGAGTAGGAATATCAATATTAATAAAACATGAAATATCTTTTTTACAGGTAAGCTGGGGTCAAACCTGCGGCCTTGAAGTTGAAATACGGTCAACCTACCATTGTGCTACAGGCTTAAGCACTTAAAATTAAGTATAAAATTGAGGTTCATGGGTTTTGAAGTCAAGACATCTTGTATAAACTCCTACTCATCAACTAGGCCACAACAAGCTTGTACAAACTCCTACTCATAATTAATGATGCATATTAATGCATCATGACAGTAATAATAGACATTATATTGATATCTTCATTAACTATGTACCATGGTAGAACAATTACGATAACCTAATCATTAAATGCAGTTATGGGAGAAATTAACAACCTGTCAACATTTTCATTATTATCCACAAAAAGGGTTCCAAATATAGCACACAAAAGAATTTCAACTTTCCAGATTCGATTATCTGTGGAAAGAGCTTCATAAAATTAAATAAAGTATATTAAAAATCCTAGTACAATCAGTCTTCTTTAATGCTAATAGGAATAACAATTTTTTTTTAATAAAACTCAAGTCATAAACCAACTGAATTTGGGTAGCAGAAAATTATTGGTTCAAACACCTGATCACAAATGCTTGCCATCAAATGTCTTCAGGGAAAACGAGCCTACCATCATTAAGTACTCTTCAAAAGCTTTCTGATGGTATAGCCATTTATGATTTAAGTATCAGATGACTTAGGAAATGTCTAATCAAGATGACATATTTTCAGTTTGTTTATGAAAATTATTTAACAAAATTATCTGGGAATTAATACAACTCGAAACCACACAATTAAAGAAAAAGGTTACTTCTCTTTTAAACTATATTTTAACAGAAAATGTGAATAAAAATTTTACCCTACACAACACCAGTGCTTAGGGATCTTTTTAATTCATGGATTTTAAGCCCTATTTTCAGTAATTGTAATATTAGATAAATTAGAACTTAAAACTTAGCAAATCCAACAGACCAAAACACTTAAAAATACTTATTATCAGCCCTTAATTTTAATTAAAAAAAAATTAAAGCAAAAGAAATACCATATAGAAGTTCATATTTCTTATTTTCTTAACCGTTTTTCCTAGATCCGACTCTTAGATTCTATATCTAAAATGTTTAAACTGCTATGGATACCCATCGTTAATGGAGAAGGTTGGAGGTGTAGGTGCTCCTCCTCTTCCTCCCTTTCCTTTCAAAAAAGTATTATACATTTTCTTTGCTTAGGTTCTCTTAAATAGAGTTTTAATTAGAATTATGTTAACTTTATGTTCTCCACTCAAAATCAATTTAACCCATCCACTTTTATCACCAATCTTCATCAAACATTCACCTACAATCCTTCCCTTTTCAACTCAAATTTAAATTCTCAACTTCTCATAGATTTCTTATAAAGATTTCTCAAATCTTCTCTACAGTTCATTGAGAGAGTTTGAACTCTTGCCTTCTAACAACTTAAGCAAGCAACTTAAGCATGGATCAAAATATCATCCGATACCGATACGTACCAGACGATACATATTGGTTTTGGACTTAAATGATACGATACATTGGGTTTTTATCGGCCCCCTTAAAAAACAGTCAAATTATCGTTCAAAGTATCGTTCGTATCGTTCAATGTATCCTTCGTAGCGGACGATAATTTGAAAATTATCGTCCGATAATTTGAAAATTATTGTCTGATCATTTCAAATTATCGGTTTTGTTGTTTTTTTTGTTTTTTTGGGAAATACCGGAAAGTATCGTCCGGAACCAATACGTATCGTCCGATACGTATCGGTTTTGGGGCTGAAAGATACGTATCAAAAATCCGAGATTTTGATGCATGAACTTTAGCCATTAAATCATTATGCTAACTTATTTAAAAATGAACATATTTAATAATAAACTATATGTAGGTTTTCAAACTCAGACACTATCACAACAATACATATGCATGATCATTTAAGGTTAAACATAACCATAAAATATATTACGTTGGAGCACAATTGGAACGCACAGTCTAGTTTAGTACATCTTAATGTTCCCTAGATGGATAGTACTCTTGGACTTGTGGGTTTCATTTAAAATCTCTCTTCAGATCCGCATCAATTGGAACGCACGGTCTACTTTTGAAGAGCAAAGTCCCATCATCCCTCACGAAGAAATTTGACTAGCCACCACTTGCAATCTCATTCCGAATTCATCACAACTCATATTTGCCAGTAGTAGTTCACTGATCTGATCAAGTATGACTGGCATGATAATGATGTGAACCAGCAACACTCCAGAAGTCTCAGCCTGAAGATATCCTCCAACAATCTCCGCTGCCTAATCATAATGTGCACCAGTAAACTAGAAGACTTCCTGCTCAATGTATCTGCCACAATATTAGCCTTGAGTGATATTACACAGACCAATCGTAGTCCTTGAAGCTCTCGTGGTCTATAAAGTCTGTCTCATATTCAATTCTTTTTGCGAGAACAAATAATTGAAGCTCTTGTGGTCCATAAAAGTCACGAATTGCTCTCCACAAAGATAGTGCCTCCAGATCTTTAGAGCAAATAAAACTACTGCTAACTCCAAACAAAAAGTACCATAATTTCTCTAGTAATGACTTTTTTTTCTTTATCAGTAACGGAGCAATTTATTGAAAAAATCAGTGAGAAGCTGAAAAAACAAAACACAACAGAAGCCCAGCGGGCCAGGAAGAACAACCACCAAAAGGACAAATAAGAAAAACCAGAGCGGCCAGACCCAGCCACACAAAGCAGCTACCAACTCTCCACGAAAGATCCTATATAGCACAGAGGCACCAGTTAAGACCAAAAATCCTCGCACCCCTACCCTATTTATCCAGAGCAACCCAGTGGCATATACAATCCTTGACCGCCTTTAGGATAATACCGGTAGGACACTATTTGCGGTTAAAGATGCGGGTGTTTCTCTCTAGCCATATACTCCACATAACTACGTAAGCTCCCACCCTTCAAAACGCGTCTTGAGGCCCTTCCCAGTTGAGGCCATTCCAATTAACCAAAATCCGAGGAATCGAATCCGGGAAAACCCAGCAGAGATCGAACGATTTTAAGATGGTACTCCAAATTTCAAAGACCACCCGACAATGAATGAAGAGGTGGGAAATCGATTTCCCCGAGGAGAGGCACATGGGACATCTGTTACAGATATCTTTACCCTCGATAATTAGTTGATCAACAGTCAAGATTCGACCTCTTATCGCGGACCAAACAAAGAATCTGACTTTGAGAGGAATCGGCGCCTTCCAAATGAAATACCAATCAGCTACAATCAGCAGCCGAAGAGAAAGGGCGAGGTAAAAAGACTTAACTGAGAAGTCGCCATTCTTGCTTATCCCTCAAACCCTCGCATAGAAGCATTGTTGATTTCTAGGATCCCGATAGAGAGGCCAACAATCGTTGGAACGGTTCCATTTCATTATCCCTTAGAGCTCTCCTAGTGATTAGGTCCCAAGCATGGGTTCCCCCTACGTCCGAAACAAACTCCTCGACAAGACCGTGCGACTGAGGCGAAGGGAACCTGTCCTTCAGAGGATAGAAATCTACCCAGGGATCGTCCCAAAAGTAGATCCTCCTACCATCCCCCCAGCTAAAGCGAATCCATTTCGAGTATACCGGCCATACATAACTGATACCTTTCCACCATATTTCCGACGAAACCCACTCAGTCTGCATAATATTGATCCCCCACTCTCCCGGCATACACCCATATTTCTGATGAAGAAATCTACCCAGGGATCGTCCCAAAAGTAGATCCTCCTACCATCCCCCCAGCTAAAGCGAATCCATTTCGAGTAAACCGGCCGTACATAACTGATACCTTTCCACCATATTTCCGACGAAACCCACCCAGTCTGCATAATATTGATCCCCCACTCTCCCGGCATACACCCATATTTCTGATGAAGAATCGAGACCCATAACCTTCCTCTGTTTGGATCATAGCCGGCCTGCCACAACCATTTACCAAAGAGGGCAAGATTGACTTGGTGGAGGTTTAGAATGCCTAGACCTCCAAAGCATTGGGCAACAGACAAATCTCCCACGCCAACAAGTGGAATCTCCTCTCAAGCCTCGTGCCTTCCCACAAAAAATTCCTTTCTATTCTCTCAAGGGAGGCAATAACACCCAACGGGCATTTAAACACAGACATGAAGAAAATGGAGAGATTAGGCATGACGGAATTGAGCAATTGAAGCTGCCGCTATCAATTTTCTCTCAAAACACTGCATCACCGAGTCCCACACTCCGGCATTAGGCTTGCCAATCCCTAAAGGGAGACCTAAATAGGTGATAGGGAGGGGAGCCGCCTCACATTCACTCTCTTCGGCAAACACACCAACGTCCGAGGGGTCTAACCCGATGCCTGAAACCGAAGACTTGAGACGATTAACCTTTTGCCCGAAAACCGCTTCATAAACAGAGAGGATATTCGTCAGAGCTGTAATTTCTCCCAGATCGCCCTTCCCGAAAAGAATAGTATCGTCTGCATACTGAAGGTGTGTGACAACACAGCTGCCACTGCCAATTTTCTTTAGTGATGACTTGATGGAGGATATCTTAGTTTGGGAAATAACTACTGCGAACCCTAAAACCATCTCACATCAACTCTCACACTTTATCACTTTTAGGTGAACAGATCGGCTAAGAGGTTTAAACTAATTTATCTTTCACATATATTCCTTTCTCTTGTGCTTCTTGTTTTTTTTTACCGATCTTTCGAACTCCAAACAGCGAGTACCATAATTTCTCTAGTGATGACTTGATGGAGGATATCTTAGTTTGGGATATACAGCTAACCCTAAAACCATCTCACATCAACTCTCACACTCTTTATCTCTTTTAGGCGAACAGGTCAGCTAAGACATTTAAACTAATTTCTCTTTCACATATATTCCTTTCTTTTGTGCTTCTTGGTTTTTTTAACCTTTCCATCTTTCAAATAGGGGTGACAACATGCCAAGGTCAGGTCGGAAAAATCACTTTTAATGGGCCAGCCGATTGAAAAAAAACAAAAATGTAAGCCCAAGCCTGACCCATTGCCACCCTTACTTTTGGGCCCTACTCTAATGAATCATCAAAACAGCTGTAGGAATTTATTTTATCATTTGATGTTATTATCACATTCAAATCAAGAGTGTTGAGTGATTTTCAATTATTTCTGTAGAATCAAGAATCTTGAATTTGATTGCCTGTGACGTTAATATGAATGAGAAGGGAAAAATAAAATGACAGCATTTGGCAACTGATTTGAGTTAAAATATCTTTGGAAGTTTTGAACATTTGTTTGTGGTATTGGGAGCCACAACAATCTAGCCAAATTTAAAAGGAAATATTGAACAAGGTGCAGGAAATGGAGTTTCACAGCAGTGGTTAACAAAGGTTTGAAGTTGCTGGCCTAGCAAAGAAATTTCATTGGATAGGGAAGTGAGAAAACCTAAATAAATCTCACAAGGAAATATAAAAAATGCATGACTACTAAAATGAAGTGGAGACATGCAAGTCATGTGCTGTGTGGAGCATTTTTGAAAAAAAAAAAAAAGAGGCCTGGAACTTAAACCGTAGGGGCAGCCGATTCGGTGCAAACCTCAGATCAGCTGTCTGTCTTCAGCCGGCCTTTCTAGTATTTAACAATGGGATTGTAGGAAGCAAACTCATAGTAAGCAAGGGGGTCGGGGATTGGTTTAAACTATATATATATATATATATATTATTATTATTATTATTATTATTATTATTATTATTTTAAAAAGAGGCCTGGAACTTAAACTGTAGGGGCAGCCGATTCGGTGCAAACCTCGGATTGGCTGTCAGTCTTCAGGCGGCCTTTCTAGTACTTAACAATGGGATTGTAGGAAGCAAACTCATAGTAAGCAAGGGGGTCGGGGATTGGTTTAAACTATATATATATATATAGGGATAATGAGAATAGGTAAGGTTCACCAGTCATATGATTTCTGGCACCAGAGTCTATAATCCAAGTAGAGGTACAAGGATGCCATATTGTAGGGTAGGCGGATGAGGCTGAGGCACATAGAGGACCGGTAACAGAAGCAATCTGAGAAGAAACAAACCTCCCCCTTAAATCCATAAGATCGGCATGAAACTACATCACCAGCCAAAATTAATTGTAGATTTCATCCCAAAAAAAAACCAATACCAACCAATAGTTCTCATCAACACTGCATGGGAAACAGATCCACTGATATCAATATCGACTAGTATGGGAAATGCATCCACACATATACACCATACTTCCAAAAGGAGCAAATAACGTAGTTAAGGTTAGACTCTCTACTCACCTTTATATTAAACAGTGTTGTTAAAAGCATTAGGCGCACCCGAGGTGACAAGGGTCCTTGGGGCCTAGGCTCAAGCTTTTGCTTAGGATAAATAACAAGACAAGCTTCTCCGAAGGAAGAACTCTTTCTACCCAACCAACTCATCCGTCCAGTTGTTGGCTTTTTTTTCAAGGCGCATTTTAATTCTAAACTTTTTTCATATATTTTTATTAGTTATTATATATTTAAGTATTAATATAAGTAATACATTTTTATTAATTAATTCTAGTTATACTCCATCCGTCCAGTCGTTGGATTTTTTTTTTCGAGGTGCATTTTAATTCAAAACTTTTTTCATATATTTTTATTACTTTTTATATATTTAAGTATTAATATAAGTAGTACATTTTTATTAATTAATTCTAGTTATACTTTTGATAATAATAATTTGGGACATTTAAATGTAGATATCTATATAAATCAAATTTTTTATTCTTTAAAAAGAAATCATAAATATATATTTAAAAAATATACTGATATTATAAAATATAATAGCAATCAAGTAGTCAGCAAATATGAAGTGCAAGACATAAATAAATATCATAAACAATTGAAAAATGTCAATGTCACTTGAGAATGGCGGACACTTCAAAATTTGGTTATCTGCGATTTAATTATCATGCAAACAACAATAACAGTCTCTTAAGAGACGTCCACGGACTTGTACACGTTGGGCTTTAAATGACATATAAAACCAATAAAGGGAATCGTATGGGTTAACGTCCACATTGGGCTTAATTCTTCCCTTGCCTTAGTCCTACTATGACGGGTAACATCCCTTCAAAAGAGCGATTCAACATCCAATGATTTTTTTTACAAACATGGACTCTTACGAGGTCTTTTATGAGATCGTATGGGTGACATCGACATCTCATGATCCATTGAGATGGGTAACCTAGCACAGTACACGAAACATTAGTTTATCGATAAGGAAAACTATAGGATCTAAATGCCATAAATAGATCTAAATGCCATAAACTTGGTGCTTTTGAGGCCAATCCTTAAGGAAACACCTTCAACTTGCATATTTGCCCCTTAAGAGACATCTAAGATTCTTTATGAGATCTTAATTATCAATGCAAACCACATTCAACGTGCATATTTGACTCTTAAGATAACCTCGGATCGGTAATTAATACTAGGATGATCGACATAGATGACATCCACGTTAGCATTTAAATTGCATATACTAGGTGCATACAATAATGACGGTCTAGAGACTCCCACGGGCTCTTATAAATCTATTAGTCTTTTAAAAGAAGAATAAAATCATACAAGACAAAAAAAGAAACATAATATATTGGTAGTTGTTTCTACAATTAAAGACTAAATCGATTATCTATAAAAGTCCAGTATTGTCTACAATAAATGACCGAATTCATTTTTTGCAAAAAGCCAGCATTATCATGAATGCTTACATTTGCTGACATTCAACATAATTTAAATTTTTACAGTAAGGTACTAAAAATATTGTAAAACCTATTCAAATCAAGGTTTTGTTTCTCCCCTTATTAATATTAGGATAATTCTATCTCTAAAGTATGGCATATAGTTTTGATCAAAATCAAAATTGAGACCTCTTGAGGCGTGGGTAGTCAATATACTACGACATAAAAATGACTCAATAAAAGTAGTTAGTTTGATGCGGGATAGAAATGAGACTATTAAACGGCCAATTTCTTATGTTGATATTGTCATCACCTTGCTGAGCAAAGATCTTAAAGATGCTCATTCTGTAGTTATGGACATTTAAATATTATATAATTGAAATAATGACTAATAATAAAAGTTGAATGGCATACGTACCAATATATTTACTATGTCCGGACAGTCAAGGCATCACTTGGTAATTGAGAGTCTAAATACTCAACTTTCCTCTCATGTATGTTATGAATCATAAAGAGGATAAGTGATAATCACTGTTCACGGGTAGGTAAACCTGTTGAATAAAATGTATGTTATAAGAGACGATTGGTGCACTCGTAAGAAAAGCACAAAGTCTCACATATTATATTTCATTTTTCAAATTCCTTGTCACATTCAGTAATTTAATATCCTAATTTCTCTGGTTATGTCTAAGAAATAAGGTTTCCATCGATAGGATAGTTGCTTGTACTGTCCTCATATTTCACCAATATCTCATTCAATTTCCTCTCAACGCATGGCAATGGGTTTAGATGATAACTACAAATAATATAAAATCACATAAAAAATAGGCCCTTATAATAAAATAAGTTGAGAAGAAATGACTCTTTATAAAATGTTTCTTATGATCATCCTCTTACTTCTTCAGTAAGATAAAGTATGCATCTCAATCGTCTACAAAACAAAGGACTTTATTTGACTGTTATTTTCTATAATTGTTAAATTGTTAATTGTTTTCAATCTTTATTTATATGTTATCAATTCTTTTTAACCTCAGGTGAGGTTTGTCGAGGACAGGATTGTGATTGTCCTCACACCTCTGTCACTCATGGTAAACTATTAATGTCTTTAATTATTTAAAATTTTACTTACATATGTTCGTTCATAATTTATTATGTACTGTAATAAACTGTACACAAGAAGATAAAATTACATGTTCTACCCTTAGGGTCTCTACACTTATAGTTGTTTTATCCTTTATGGAGCTTGAAGCTCTTAGTTCAACCACAGTGAAGCCTCTTCTTCGTTTAGTACATCTTCCTATAATAAATGAACTGAAATATATATATATATATATATATATATGAAATTTTAATTATGAGTTTGAGCAGTTCCTCATTAGTGGCAGTGCTATTACTTTCGCTGAGCTAGAAATGTTCGTTATAATTGGTCTTAAGGTTGTTGAAATTATCCTCGGGACACTAGGGAATGCACTAATGTAAAAAAAGAAGATATTCATTATTTTTGTATGAAATATTTTGGTCGGATATGAAGCATTAGTGTTGATAAAATTGAGAAAGCAGTGACTATTGCAAGTTTGGAAAGAGAAGAAGTCGATTTCACTGTCTCACCTTATTGCATATTCATGTTATATTCATGAAACCAAGCAGCTCCATGACAATCGAAGAGACTTATGTAGTTTATAATATTAAATACTTTAATAACGTTGCATGGGGAAAGGTTATGCATAACTGTTTGTTAACTCTCTTCGATCGACTTCTTTGAATTTTAAGAAGACCAACGTACATACCAATCTTAATGCATGTGCCAAGTCTTTGAAAGTGGACTTTCAAAAAAATAAACATGTGGACTTGATTGACATGTTGGGGTACTGTGTGGTAAAGAATCCTCACAAATATTTGTCGATGGAGTTTGCAGACTACGTGGTCCTCTTAAACCACTAGTTAATTGCCTATAAGTATTCATTACGCTCATCGATTTTATATTATTATCGACAAATGCTATTTTTTTATTGTTCTCATATGTTAATTTCATACTGGTTTGAATTATAGATTTCTCTATCTTCTCTTCAATAACTTCTCTAGCATCGTCCTTTTTTATGAGCCTTTGATCATCTGGAATCTCTGAAATTTGTATCAATCATATACGCGTCGAATAAAGAGTGTACCGGACGATACATTCAATGTATCGTCCGGTATTTGCAATACAAATGAGCGATACGGTACATTTAATGTACCGTATCGTTCACGTCCGATACCGATACGTATCGTCCGATACGTATCGGTATCGGACGATATTTTGATCCATGGTATCAATTCATCTGTAAGCATGGACAAAGGCCTTTCCTTTTGAATTTCTTCAATATTAATTCTTCCATCATCTTCTTTCGGAGATGAATGCAACTGATTGTCGGCCTTACTGCCTTTAAAGAAATCTCGAGGGACTTGTAACTTATCTTCACCCAATTTTTCTTTATTGTCCTTCCCATCATCTTTTGTTTAAGAAGCGGGTGTCAAATAATCAATAGGCATTTCTTCATGCCCTCCCTTCTGTTGTTCTTCAATAACAACTATAACATCATCTTTTTTTGTAGACGTACGTGTAACATTCTTGGCCTTATTGCCTTTACAAGTGTCCCAAGAAACTTGCACTTTTTTAGCTTTCGCTTCACTATCCCTCGATGGTGAAGTGTGAGGACTTTTGTTCTAAGAGTTATCATTTTTTCTGTAAAACTACTTCATCTATTTTCTACCTCTTCATGACGATTGTAAAGGGATTTGAAATCATACTATTTGCCTATTTTCAAATAAGAACATCTCAGTACGATTTTGAGGATATTGTAATGAATAATTTACATAAATATTTATTAAGTATCTTGCCTTCAAAATTGTGATCTTCACCTCTACCAACTTTAGGCCCCTTTATTAAATCTTTGTTCAACTTCTATTTTCGAACTTGTTGAACAAGTTTGTTGTTGAATTTCTCTAACGCTATGATGAGATTACCTTTTTTTTTCAAGGATCATTTTTTATATTTGAAGACGATTAAATTCGCACCCAATATAATCGTTAATCCGTTCCATTATCACATCTTCTAGTAACTCACGATCAGCGAAAATAAGACATCAACCTCACCCAAAAGAAATAACGACTATAAAATTTTACAATTGTAACAAGGAACTTGTTTATAGTAACTCACTAATTATCCATAGATTCTTAAGCTCCGAGAGGTAATACTTATGATGATAAATTTTAATTGAGGTATACTTCGCATGACTAGGAAAATCTTCGATAATTGGAATCGGTGCTATCGTCGAAAAATGTTCGAATGCCCAAATCTATAACAAAACACATGATTTTGATTTGTTACAGGATATGTGTTTTGTGTCATAAACACCGTTCCATAGGATAAGGTTCACAAAGACATTGGTTAGCCTGCAACGCACAGGCACATCCATTAAAATTAGTATCTACACTCCTCTTCTTAAAATTCAAAGCAACCAATCAAAGAGTGTTTAACAAACAGTCGTGCATAACCTTTCCTCGTGTAATTATATTAAAGTATTCAATATTATAAACTACGTAAGTCTATTCGATTGTCATGGAGTTGTTTGGTATCATAAGTATAACAAGAATATGCAATAAGGTGAGACGAGTGAAATCGACTTTTTCTTTTTCTAAACTTGCAATAGTCACTGCTTCCTCAATTTCACCAACACTAATACTTCATATCCAACCAAACTATTTCATACAAAAATAATGAATGTCCTCCTTTTCAACTTTAAAATCTTCCCCTGGTGTTCCGGCGATAATTCCAATAGCCTTATGACCAACTATAACGGATATTTCTTACTCGACGAAAGTAATATCGCGACCACTAATAGAGAACTACTCAGACTCATAATCAAAATTCTATATTGATATATATTAGTTTGTTCATTATAGGAAGATCTACTAAATGAAGAAGAGGCTTCACTGCAGTTGATCTAAGAGCTTCAACTTTCATAAGGGATAAAACAATTATAAGTGTAGAGACCCTAAGAGTAAAGCATGCAATTTCATCTTCAAGTGTACAATTTATTACAGTGCATAATAAATTATGAACGAACATATGCAAGTAAATTTTAAAATAATATAGGCATTAAAAGTTTACTATGAGTGACAAAAGTGTGAGGACAATCACAATCTTGTCTTCGACGAACCTCACCTGAAGTTAAAAAGACTCTAAAACATATAAGACCAAAAACGACTAACAGTTTAACAATAACAAATAAATAACAGTCAAATTAAGTCCTTTGTTTTGTAGGCAATTGATGCATACCTTATCTTGCTGAATGAATGAGAGGATGATCATAAGAAATAGTTTTAATAAATAGTCATTTCTTCTCAACTTATTTTACTGTAAGACTATTTTTTTTACGTGACTTTATATTATTTGTAATTATCATCTAAACTCGTTTTGATGCATTCAAACGAAATTGAATATATTGGCGAAATATGAGGACAGTAAAAACAACTATCCTATCAATGGAAGCCTCATTTCTTGGACATCACCAGAGAAACTAGGATATAAAATTACTGAATGTGATAAGGTATTTGAAAAAATGATATATAATATGAGACTTTTTGCTTTTCTCATGAGTCCGCCAATTGTTTCTTATAACATAATACATTGTATTCAACAGGTTTACTTACCCGTGAACAATGACTATCAATAGTCCTCCATAATATAGATGAGGAGAGGAATGTTGAGTATTTAGACTCTCAAATTACCAAGTGATGGTCTCGATTGTCCAAATATAGTAAACATATTGGTACGTCAGTCAACTTTTATTATTAGTCATTGTTTCAATTATATAAAATTCGAAACTCCATTACTATAGAAGGGGCATCTTTTTAAGAGTCTAGCTCAGCAAAGTGATGACAATATCGACATAAGAAATTAGTCATTTAATAGTCTCATTGATATCCTGCAAAAACTAATGCCTTTTGTTGCGGAGTTTTCACGTCGCAGTATATTGACTATGCACGGGTCAAGAGATCTCAATTTTGATTTTGATCAAAGCTATATGTCATACTTTAGAGATAGGATTATCCTAGAGTTAATTAGGGGAAAAGCAAAACCTTGATTTGAATAGGTTTTACAATTTTTTTGAGTACCTTACTGTAAAAATTTAAATCATGCAGAATGTAAAGAATGCATAGAATGTCAGTAATTGTAAGCATTCATGATAATGTTGGCCTTTTGCAGAAAATGGATTCAGTTATTTATTGTAGACAATACTGAATTTTTATAGATAATTGATTCAGTCTTTTATTGTAGAAACAATTACCAGTATTATGTGTTTTTTATCTCGTATGATTTTATTTTTCTCTTAAAAGACATTAGTAGATTTATAAAAGCCCGTAAGAATCTCTCATTCGTCATTATTGTATACACCTAGTATATGCAATTTACATGCCAACGTGGACGTCATCCATGTCGATCATCCAAGTATTAATTACTGATCTTAGGATCTCTTAAGAGTCAAAGTTGCACGTTGAATGTGATTTTGCATTGATAATTAAGATCTCATAACAACCTCGGACGTCTCGTAAGGAGAAAATATGTACGTTGAAGGTGGTTTGCATGATAATTTATGTCTCATAAAAAACCTCGGACGTCTCTTAAGGGGCAAATATGCATGTTGAAGGTGGTTGCTTAAGAATTGGCCTCAAAAGCACCAAGTTTCTGGCATTTAGATTCAAAGTTTTCCTTATCGATAAACTAATGTTTCTCGTATTGTGCCAAGTCACCCATCTCAATGGATCGTAAAATGTCGGTGTCACTCATATGATCTCATAAAAGACCTAAGAGGTCTTGTAAGAGACCGTCCACGTCTCTTAAAAAACATCATTGGACATCTTAAGCATCATCAATAGACGTTGAATCGCTCTTGTGAAGGGATGTTACCCGTCATAGTAGGACTAAGACAAGGTAAGAATTAAGCCCAACGTGGACCCATATGATTTCCTTAATTGATTTTATGTCATTTACAACCCAATGTGGACGTAAATGATACTTTATTGGAATTCATCAACCTGTACGAGTTCGTGGACGTGTCTTAAGAGACTTCATTATACGTTTTCCGTCATTTGCATGATAATTAAATCGTAGATAACCGAATTCTGAAGTGACAAGTATAATGTATACACCCCAATCCATACTACACACATACCATAAGAGATACATGGGTACAAATATCTAGGCACACACACCAAAGTAACACACGCACGCCAATACACACCAATATATCACTGCATTAGAAATATAGTATCCACAGATTCCTATAATATAAGTAGCACCAACCATTCTTCTCTAGATGCCTCCCTAAGTCAGCAAAACAACTTTTCCCTTCCATCACTAACCAAAGTTATGCTCAAACCATTTGTGGGGTTGAATCATTGATTTACAAGCATAACAATCACCCATAATCTTCTTATTTAAACATTTCAAAAATCAACTGCTTTGCATACTATAGCAACAAACTACATTAACCTCACACTTCTCAAAGGCATAGACTAATCAATATTGTGGCATCAATTTTGATTTTTTTATACGAAAGATCTTGAAATATATAAGCCGGTAAAAAGGAATCTAAGAAAATCATAAGCTATGCATGAAACATATCGCGACCAAAAAATTGAATCCTAAGAAAGCAACAAAAATTGGTTATAGGTGAAAGCCCTGTAATTAGGAGAAAGCTCGTAGGAACGCCCTTTCAATGCTCAAATCCTCCAAGTAGGTTTTTCACACTTTAACAGTGAAGATCTTATAGGATGGAAAAACATAGTTGAGTAGTTTAGAAGGTTTTACTGCATCTCGACCATCTCAGCCAATCGGCTGGTCAATAGCGGCTTGAACCATCTCAATGGGGATGTCATAGTGTGGTATTGAAAACAGGTCTTGCCCCAAGTTCACATGTGCACTAGGTGACCAATTGGGACCTGTAATATTTTTATTTTTTTATCGGTAAAAAGGAATGATATTGAAAAACCAGCAAGATGTTGGAGGAAACAATACAACAAAAGCCTAAGAAAAGGCCAGCAAACAACCAACCAAAGGATGCAACAACACAGAAAAGGAAAACACACACCCCTCACAACTACCGCACCAGCTCCGTAAAGGGTTAACCAGGATCCCAAGGCTCGTAGGACAAATCAGAGCCTGCAAATAACCAAAGAGAAACAAGATCTTTGGCCGCCTTAACGATGAACCCCACCGGATTCTTTTTTTGCTCAAAAATCTGCAAATTCCTTTCTTTCCAGATACTCCAAATAACAGTGAAGAAAGTCACTCCCCAAGTATGAGATAGCTGCTCTTCCAAGTCAACCGCACACCAGGAAAGGTAACTATCGTAAGGTCTTGCAGTCATGACCCACTTCAAGTCGTATAAATTTAAGACAATGCCCTAGATCTCGAAGGCCACCACGCAATGGATGAAAAGATGTGTTGCCGACTCCTCCCTGGAACACATAACACAGTAGTTTGTGATGTAGAAGGAATTGGGACATGGTGGAATATTGTCCAAGATTTCAGCCTTGTGTAGCTGTTTAAAGTGGTGGAATGTTACACACCACATGTGCATCATGTTACTCTCTTACATGAAACATGCTTCCTAAAGTTGAAGATTCTACTACCAGAAAAATTCAGAAGTCTATTGTTGCAGTTGTTGCTTCAGTTTAGAGATGCACTTATGGAATCCTCATTGTGGCCACGTGCCAATACAAAAGTTGAAGATTCTACTACCAAAGAAATTCAAATCCGTGGATAGTTTACCTTATAAGATGTGAAGGGTGTGAACTCTCAAAGCATAGGTTCCTTATCCCCCAAGTGCTAATCAAAGTAATGCTCCTTTTGAAATCGTTCATTCTGATGTGTGGACCTATTGCTTTTGGTGACGGTCATTTTATCATCTTTCTTAATTATTGCACCTGTTACTTAATTAAGTCCATGGATGAAGTTGCCACTTTGTTTCCTACCTTTCATAAGTTGGTTCGTACTCAATTTCATGTGAAGGTTCTACAATTGGATAATGGTGGAGAATACTCCTCTCATCATCTCCAATCGTATCTTCGCACTCACGGGATTGAATGGCAAACCATTTGCCCCTGCACCCCTCAACAAAATGGGGTAGCCGAAAGGGGAAAAAAAAAACATCGTTATCTTTTGGAGGTGCCCGTACTCGTTTGATTGGAATGAATGTTCCTAGGTTTCTATGGGGGGATGTTGTCCTTACTGCTACCTACTTGATAAACCGTATGCCAATTCCCATTTTAGGGGGTAAGTCTTCCTTACAATTATTGTGTCTTACCAAGCGTATCTTTCTCGTGCCAATTCCTATGTTTAGGTATTTGTGTTTCGTTCATATTTCTATCGCTCATCGCGACAAATTGAAATCTATAGCTACGAGATGTATGCTCATTGGGTACCCTGCCACCCAAAAAGGGCACAAGTGCTTTGATCCAGTGACTCAGTGTGTGACTGTATCCATGAATATTACTTTCTTTGGGGATACACCCTTCACCTCACCGGGATTCAGGGGGACAACTCTCAGCCCTCTTCAAGGGAAGAAAGTAGTAACGGAAGAGAGCTCTGGTGTGCTTTCTATCATTGATATGGTAGAAGATCTAGATGAAGAGACGGGAGACCATGATAAACATAAAGGGGGGCAGTAGTGGAGCAACTACTATTTGATAAAGAGGAGGCAGTTGTAGAGCAACCATGACGCGGGACACCGACCCTAAGATCTATGATTGCCCATGATATGCTAATTTATCGAAATTAAACTAATTAATTAAGTAATCAACCACAAATTAAAGCGATACCTTAGGTTTCGCAGGATTCCTCTTAGGTGACCATGGTCAATTCACGTAGGGTCCAATCCAACGCGCGAGATCCGTTAGGCTGACGGAATAGGCGATCCGAGAGATAAAACTCTCGCTTCGTCTAAGTCGGAGCGTTAGATCGTAGTTCTTTGTGGAATCAGTAGTTCCTTGTTAGGACTTTAAATCGAAGCGGTTAACAGCGCAAATCGAATTCAACAACGGTTATGGATCGACAGGCTAGAATTAGATTCAATCCATAAGGATGGACATCAAAGTTACTCTAGATCTAGAGTTGCGAAATGAAAAAATCAATTAAAAGGGGAAAAGAGGATGCCAAAGATTCAAGGAGAAAGTAGGAGATCAAATAAGAACAAATTGTAAAAGAGAAAATCAAAGTAATATGGGCATCTCACCCTTGGCCTCACACCAACCCCTCTTGGGGAAGAAGACTCGCTCTTCAAGCTTCTCACAAGCCAAAATGCAATGGATTCTCATTAATCAATCATCAAGTCCAAAAATGGCTTACAAAATTGTGCTTTATAGCATTTACAAATAGAATACCCTAAAAATAGAAAAATATTATGTTACCCTAAGTGGTAACTTACACTTGGACACAAAAGAACATAATTGAAGGACAAATACGTGACTTAAGTCACTCGGGTGGGGATTTCCACCGACGTCCGTCCTGAAGGCCACGGGCGTCCTTAGCCTTCTTACGGACGTCTGTGCTCAAAAAACAGTGAACACCCTTATTTCCGAACGTCTGTTGCCTGATGACCACTTGTGCTTCATGGGTTGATCTCTAGGGCCCTTCCTCGGTGGTTCTTGATGTTCCTTGGCCCCTCCGCCGTTGATACACCCGATACGGCCTGAAACCTAGGCCCTTGTTAGTGGCGTCCCCGTCAAACCACAATTGGATAGATGTGAGAAAAGGCGAGCTAAACAAATTTATGTGAGGAAAATATTTAAAAAGACTCAAATTCAAGAAGAGCCCCCATCTCAGGCTACTGAAAAACATCAACAAGAGCCTCCATCTCAAGCTGCTGAAGAATATCAAGAAGAGCCTCTATCCCAGGCCATTGATCATGATCCTTCTCCAGAGACAGATTCTCCTTCTGATCTTGACGTTCCCATTGCCCAATGTAAATGTACTAAACATCCAATTCAAATGTTTGTTTCCTTAAAAGGTTTGTCTGCTTTCTATTGTTCATTTATCTCATCCCTTGATGCTACTATTACTCCTACCACTGTTTTGATTGCTTTGTCTCAGCCGTAGTGGACATATGTTATGATTCAGGAGATGAGTATCTTAGAGCATAACCAGACAAAAATTGTGGGCTGCAAAGGGTGTACACTGTAAAGAATAGACCAAATGAAACTGTAGAAAGATATAAAGCAAGGCTAGTTGCAAAGGAGTTTACCCAAACTCAAGGAATAGACTATCAGGAGACATTTGCCCCTATGGAAAAGTTCCATACAATTTGGGTCCTCCTATCCTTGGCTGCCTATAAAGGATGGCCATTCTCTCAACTGGATGTGAAGAATGCCTTCCCCCATGGCGATCTCAAAGAGGAAGTCCATATGGCTCTTACAGTTGGGTGGGTTTATCAAACAAGGGGAGACAGGGAAAGTATGTAAGTTGAAGAAGTCCATCTATGGACTAAAGCAATCTCCGCATGCATGGTTCCAAAAATTTAGTGATGTTATCATAATTCATAAACTTTGGGTAAATAAAAGCCACTATGATCACACTCTCTTTGTAAAGAGAGGGGCACACGTCCCAATAGTATTAGTGTATGTGGATGACATATAGTAACTAAAGATGACAATGATGAGATACTTCAGTTGAAGTGTTACTTGAGTCGGGTTTTTGAGATAAAGGATTTGGGGCCCCTGAAGTATTTCCTTGGCATTGAAGTAGCAAGTCTAAAAAGGGGATTCATTGTCCCAAAGGAAATATACTTTGGATCTATTGCATGCAACATGTATGTTAGGGAGCAAACCAGCCACCAATCCCATTGAGCAAAATATCGGCTAAGTGGAGGAGAAGGTGATCACCCCAAGGATTCTTGCATGTACTAAAGACTTGTGGGAAAGTAGATATACTTGACAATGACCCCAGACATTGCCTATTTTGTAAGTGTCGTGAGACAGCCAGCACATGCACTCACCGCAAAGTATTTATCTTGATGTCGTGCACCGAACTCAGAGATACCTGAAAGGAAGCCCAGACATAGGGCTCTTATATAGCAATCATGGACACTTGGACATTGAGATCTTTACTGATGTAGATTGTGTTAGATATCTGGATGATAGGAGGTCCACCACAGGCTACTGTACATTCCTAGGAAGTAATTTGGTTACATGGAAGTCAAAGAAGCAACATGTGGTTTCGAACTCCGGTGCAAATGGGGATTACAGAGCAATGTCTCAGGGGGGTGAGAGGGCATGTGGATGAAGCCCATATTGAACGATCTACGAATTAGTGTTACGCTGCCCATGACACTATATGGAGATAGTGAAGTTGTGCATCAAATTACGAAGAATCCAGTATACCATGAGAGGACCAAGCATATTGAAGGGGATTGCCACTTCATCAGAGAGAACGCTGAGTCCAAAGAGATTTGCATACCTCATGTCAAGTCAGAGGACCAACTTGCAGATATACTCACCAAAGCTGTTAGTGGGACTAGGTTGTATGACATCACCTCCAAATTTTTTTTTATCGGTAATAAGGCAAATTGCATTAAAGAATAAAAAGGAAACAATAGAAAACATGCAAAAAACCGGGCGAGGTGCTTGGTAGGGAACAGGGAAAACCGACCAAAAGAGACAAAAAAGAACAAAAAGAGAAAAAAGAGGCCCCAACAGGGCAGGCCCAACTAGCTGGCTACATTGAAATCAAAGCACCCGAGATCCTGCCCGTCTTCACCAATTCTTTTGAAAACAAATCAAGTTGGGCATAACAGATATCAACGCACCAACTTGAGGGGGGTGTTGGTGTAAGTACAATTTATATCAAGTTGGTGTGTGTATAGGTTCTTTTATGTAATTGGTGGGTGTGTCAATATCATTGTAAGGGAGAATAAATATTAATGAATAAGGGGAAGAGAAAAGAAACTCGTAACACTAATTTTCTCCCTCTTCTCTCACTCTCTTCTTCTTCTTCTTCTTCTTCTTCTTCTTCTTCCTCCAAACCCTAACTCTAATTTTATCCATTACCCTAATTTTAACTAAACCAAGTCACTCCAACTCCGCCCTAAAGCATTGTAAGATAAAGCATACCAAGTAATTTCCAAACCCTAAACACACTCAAACTCACAAAATTACCACAATAAATCGTACAAGATCTAACAAAAGCATTTCATATTATCAAATTGACTAATCTAACCAATAGTTCAACCCAAACTCAACGATTATCTCAAACCCTAACATGAGATGAACAAAAAGTACAGATAAAATGGGGAGAAAATTACAGAGCCATTAAAAAAAAAAAAATCAAAAAAAGCAAAAAGAGGATACCTGAACTTCACCATCTCTAAAATTACAGGGAACAAGAATCGGGCCCTGATGAACTTTCTCAACCACCACAGGGACTTGAACACTAAACCCTTTGGTAGGTCGCCCAATCTCTTCCTTCTCGGCAGCACTATCACCATTGCCTTCTTCATCTTCGTCGTTGGATTGGTGGTTTTCGTCTCTGGAAAACCCTAGAAACCCAGCAAGCTTCTTGAAGAATCTCATCACGAAAAGCAAACACTCGGCACGAGACAGCCGTTGATGGCGTTTGGTTTTTGAAGGATTTGCGGGACGAAAAATAGAGAAAATAAGAAGAAGACGAACAGGTCAAATGAGTCTTCGGTTTTTTTTTTATTTGTCTGCTTCCGTGATATCATTGCCTTTTTCTTGTAAACCTGGTAAAGATATCGGCTGTCACCCTTTGAAAATCTACCAAACCGTCTCGAGAGGTGAGTGGGGAGAAAATATGCTATACTAATTAATGACATTTAAGTTTATGGCTGCTCCTTTTGATAATCTATTGATCTTCATGTTCATGATGATTTGGATCGTTTAATCAGTAGGAAAGATTTTAGATAGCCCAAATACTATGCTTTTTATTTGACTAGTAAAATGACAAGTTCAAATGCATTAAGACTTTTGAATGATTTAATTTTTTTGAAGATTTTATCATCTTCATTATCGGTAGTCTCCTATTAATTGCTTTGACATATATATTTACTACCTTATAAAATGATTTTGATAAATTATATTGACTTGATAAAAATACTTATTTCCGAGATTTTTTTTTTTTTTCGAGATATTGACACCAAAATTGATACCTATTATCTCAAGATCAAGTATGTGAAAGGTTGGAACGAAAAACATTCTCTATCATTTTGTTCAAAATTATCAATCGGTTTTAACATGGGTGTCCTAATAGATTCGGTGGACTTCGTTAAAGGTAAAATCACGTGTCATTCATCTCATTTAAATTTGATTTTAAGGTTACTTTGAAATCTGCTCACATTAAATTAATATATGACCGTCTAATGGTACGCCCATAATCTCAAGATCAAGTGTGTGAAAGATTGGAATGAAAAACGTTGTTACCATCCAATTCAAAGCAGTCAATGTGTTTTAACATGGGTGCTCCCAAAGATTCAATTGAGTTATTTAAAGGTATATTTGAAGGTAGGGTCTTATATGGGCTCAAAGATATCTTATATGGGCGCTCTCAAAGATTCAATTGGGGTATTAAAAGGTACGTTTAAAGGTGGGGTCTTAATTGATATGCCAAGTTGCTATGGTTTGATCAAGTCTAACTGGTTGAACTCTAAATGCTATTTGAGAAGTGCACGTGGACACCGTAAAGTAAAATATTCTGATCAAAGATGAGTGATTCCTTGTATTGAAAAATCATACTATTGCACCTAATTTAAAAGAAAATTTGATATTTATGGGACCTATGCGTGTATCTCTATATGTTTACTTAAAGCGCCTATATCATAAATTTCTTGAAACCCATTGACTTCTTGGAATCATATGATGCAGATCGTTTGTCCCACAATATTCTACAAAGTGGATCTTGAGACCATGAGCATTCCATCATACGGTGAAGTTTAGATTCTACGTGCCACAAATCCGTACAAATGACATTAAAATCACATGGTCATTGGAATGAAAAACATTCTCCATCATTTGGTTCAAACTGTCAATTGGATTTAACATAGGCGCCCTCATAGATTGGTGGGCGTATTTAAAGGTAAAATCATATTTAATAAAATCATGTGCCAATCATCTCGTTTAAATTTGATTTTAAGGTCATTTTGGAATTTGTGCACGTTAAATCAATATCTGACCGTTTGATGGTACACCCATAATCTCAAGATCAAGTGTGTGAAAGATTGGAACGAAAAACACAATTATAATCCAATTCAAAGTGGATCTTGAGACCATGAGCATTCCATCAGACGGTCAAGTTTAGATTCCACGTGGCACAAATCTATAAAAATGGCCTTAAAATCACATGGTCAAGTGTCTGAAAGGTTGGAACGAAAAACACTCTCCATCATTTGGTTCAAAAATGCCAATTGGTTTTAACATGGGTGCCCTCATAAATTCGGTAGACATATTTAAAGGTAAAATCACATTTGATAAAATCACGTGCCAATCATCTCATTTAAATTTGATTTTCAGGTCACTTTGGAATATGTGCACGTCAAATTAATATTTGACCGTCTGATGGTACGCCTATAATCTCGAATTCAAGTGCCTGAAAGATTGGAAAGAAAAACGTTGTTATCATCCAATTCAAAGCAATCAATGCAAGAAAAATAATCGGTTCTCCTATTTTAATTTTAAAATGTGTAGAAGTTTTAGGGAGGAGAAAATATTGGTGAGGAGTTAAAGGTTATTTGATCCTAATACATGTGAAAATAAAATTTGATAGAAACTATTTTCACTTCTATATAGTAGTAAAGATTAATGAGGATATATTTTCCACAAATTCGCGGATAATTCTTGATTAATTCATAGAACCTTAACACCTTGTTTGATAAACCCTGGGGAAGTTTAAAAAAAGATTTTTTTTTAAAAAGCACATGTAAAGTTTGTGCAAGAGGCGAATTGAGACAAAAATTTATCTTACCTATTGCTTTTGAACTTTTCTAACTCTTACATAAAAAATTGGAAAATTATAAATGCTGGACAAATTTTGTTGAGTATAAAATGTTGACCATTAATGTGGCACGATGTGATTGACTAATGTGGCGCGATGTGATAGACTATATCAACTTATATTAATTGAGACCAAGGTAATCAAAATTGGCCCGCCGCACTTGCAGTTGTCTCCCCACTTTAGTCACGTGCACATTTGTTTGTATAAAATATGTCTTCCATATAACATTGTTCTGTACCGATTGAATTTGATATGATTAATTTAATTACTATGATATAGGCATTGGCCTCTTTGATGACTAAATGGATGACTTCTCGTTCGGGTCGGGTCAAGCATGCCATTTTTAATTGGGCAACTAAAATTAAAATTTGGCCGGACGTAACATGGCCCGGCCAGATTTACAACCTACCCCGCCATACCTTTCTAGTTGATGGGCCAACCTGAATGGTTAAATTGGGTATAGGACGTAAAATAAGCATCGTGACTTGAAAATATAACAAAACTTAGCTAGCATAGAAGGGTAGCTTCGTTGATTTCGTTGTCTTCGGAAACTTTAAGTTAGGATTTGACATCTTTAGAAACTTTCGTTATCTTTCTAGTATATACGATATGCGGCCATGCACTATTATTGACTATTTTATCTGATCGCGTTGAATCAGATGATTAATTTCATATTTCGTCTCATTCTTTCATATAATAGATCTTGTGAGCTTGGCCAACCTATTAGACAATCAAATGCTTATTAAATGTAGGACACACCTCCAAAATTGATCAAAGTATGCCCTTATTACTTTCACTTTTAGGGATATGTGCCCTTAGGAATCAATACCTGATTGTCTGATGGATGAGCCACGATTATAAGATCGATTGACTGAAAGATAAATAAAAAATGATATTCATCATCTTATTCAAGACAGTCAAAATTTTAATGGAAGAAACGCCTAATTGAAAATATAGAATCTTTGATTGTAATACAAGTACCATGCACGATATAATTTGTGTGTTGCAAAAAAGAAGTGAAGCCCCTCTCTTTTTAAGAGAGCGCCATCTCTCGTTTTGCTAGAATCATGATTAAAAAAAAGAATCAGCTAAATTTACTTGGAAAATAAAATTCAAGTTTTTTTTCATTTTTATCCGTTTTTTTGAGACCAACGTCACTGCCAAACACCCGACTCTTTTACTTTTGCCTAAAAGGTCATTTTTGCCCGAGAAATTTGGATTAATCGAGTTGCCAAACAAGGCATAAATTCGCGAATTTTTTAATACATAGCCTCGAGGTGTCCTTATTCCTAAACATATTTTACATTAGATTTTAAACTTCTTAATGCTCCCTTTAACTCGTAACTAGGGATGTAGGTTCGGTGTATTGGTACACCACAAATCAAAACCGAACCAAAACCCATTCAATTCAGTTCGGTTCAGTTTTTTTTTCTTGAAATCGAAACGGATTCGGTTCGGTTCGGTTTAGGTAAAATACCTATTTTTAGGGTGTTTTTTAGGTTTTTTCAATATTTTTCTAACTTTTTCGGTTTTTTTTCAGTTTACTCACCGTACTCCCTCAGTTTTCGGTTTCAAGCCATCCAAACCAAAATCGAACCGAATTGGGGTTCGGTTTGGTTCGATTTGTGTCAGGTTTCGATACGGTTCGGTCCGGTTCAGTTCTCTCTATTTTCGGTTTGGTGTTCGGTGTTTAGTTCACGACTTGCATCCCTACTCGTGACTATGCAACCCACCTTTTTCTTTGCTTCCAATTACTACAATAGTGGACAGAATCAATTTTTTTATGATTTGCTTTAACCATTAGAAGAAGAAGAAGAAGATGATCAAATCGACCCAATTGACTAACAATGACCTATATACAAAACTAAAGTCGTTAGCAATATATGTCCAACTTTTGCTATCAAACGGGACCATATCTTTCATACGAAAGAAAATCAAATGGTTAATTTTTAAAGAGCATGTACAAGTCAAAGTAAATAATTAAATTTGTTGCGTGAAAGCTTTCTAATTAACCAACGATCTCACGATAAATGATCGAATAAGAATGCAAAATAGAGAAAATCAAACATAATCACACAATAGTCAATGTTTACATGATTTTGCCCTACGTCCATGGGCAATAATGATTCATTATATTGATGATTACATAAGAATATAAAAACACTCAAGCATCACCAAAATTCTCTATAAAACCCTAGATATGTTTACCAAAGCTTTACAAAGATATAACTCAACGTTATAATTCAATCAAGAGCTTTCCCTTTATATAGAAGACACAAATTCTACTTCTAACCTAAGAGAAACTGATCAAATACGGAGTTTACATGCAACTGGATTGTCGTGGGTCGCTTGAGTGATAACCAAAGTCGCTCGAGTGACTTAGACCAGAGGAATCGCCTATTGCGACAATGCATTGGTCGCTCGAGTGACTTTCATTCGAAAGTTTGCCCTTGTTGAATTCTCACCTCGCTCGAGCGAGCCAATCAAGCTAGAGCCACTTTACATTAATTTTTTACTTGACTCTAAGTTTTATCATGCACTCTTTCTTCCAACTATCGTTATACTAGTATCACCATTGCCACCAGCTCTCCAACGACGCTCAAACCTGCTAAACATTGATTGAATTCAAATAATGTTTAGACTTGACCACCGGCACCACCATTGTCATCATATCCACATGATTGTCCTTCATACTCACATTCTTCAAAAATATCTCGTTATCTTCGATTACTTTTCGTATGAAGTGATACCGTATATCAATGTACTTGGAACGGGCATGATATACGTGATTCTTTACTAAGTAAATAGCACTCTTACTATCGCAGAACATATTAGTACTTTTCTGTGCGATCTCCAAATTACCAATTAGGAACTGAAGCCATAATGCCTCTTTCATTGTCTATGTTACTGCCATATGCTCTGCCTCTATAGTAGATAAAGTCACAGCATCCTATAACATCGACCTTCAGCTAATCGGACTACCGAATAGCGTAAACACATATTTCGTTGTAAATTGACGTTTATCCATATCACCCGCATAATCGGAATCTACGTATCCGCACAACTGATGATATGTACCAGTATGAAAAATCGATCTGACATCCTTGGTATCACGTATATACCTTATAATCTATTTCACCGCCTACCAATGCTCATTGCCTGAATTAGTCATATACTTGTTAACCATATTAACGGCTTGTAAAATATTCGGCCGAGTGCACATCATAATGTACATTAAGCGCCAACCACACTCGCATAAGGAACACGAGTCATGAATTCACGCTCATAATCTAGTGCGAAAAATCAACCCGACATCCTTGGTAACACGTATGCACCTCATAATCCATTTCACTACCTACCAATGCTCATTGTCTGGATTAGCCATATATTTATTAACCACACTAAAGGCCTGTGAAATATTCGGCTGAGTGCATATCATAATGTACATTAAGCTACCAACCATACTCGCATAGAGAGCACGAGTCATGAACTCACGCTCATCATCCATAGTAGAAGACATATTAACCGAAAGATGGAAGTAAACTGCTAATGGAGTACTCACCACCTTTGAGTTCTATATCTCAAATCGTGAGAGTACATTCTCTAGATAATTCTTCTATGTTAGACACAACTGTCATTTTTTTGTCTCTCTGAATTACCATCCCAAAGATTTTTCTCGCTACGCCAAGATCCTTAATCTCAAACTTCATGCCAAATTAAGATTTTAACTTGTTAATCTCTACCGTGCTCTTTGCAGTTATAAGCATGTTATCAACATATAAGAGAAAAAAAATAAATAATTCATCTACTAGCCTTTTGAAGTAAACACAAATATCGTATTACCTTCGAATATAATTTTGACCAATCATGAACGTGTCAAACCTCTTGTACCAGTGTTTCGATGACTGCTTCAATCCGTACAAGGACTTTTTCAGTTTGGACACTAATATCTCTTCTCAAAGAGATTTAAACCCTTCAGGTTGGTTCATATAGATCTCTTCCTCTAAATCACCATATAGAAACATTATTTTCACATCGAGTTGTTCCAACTCTAGGTCCAACTGTGCAAACCTGTATTGAAGTGTGTTTCACAATCTGTGAAAACACTTCATTGAAATCAATGTCTTCCTTTTGCACGCAACCCTTTGCTATCAATTGTGTCTTTTACTTTGTAACACTACTTTCTGAAAAATACTTTTTCTTCTTATAAACCCACTTACACCCAATCGCTCTCTTGCCCTTAGGTAACTTTGTTAGTTCACAAGTTTGATTCTTGTGAAGAGAATTTATCTCTTCACCCATTGTGGCCTTCCATTCCCATACACATCTTCCACGGATTGCATCCTCGAATGAAGACAACTTATCGTTATCCAATGGTAAGGTGTAGGCGACCATATCCTCGTAATCGTAGTGAATTGGTGCTCTCGCATTTCTTTTAGGTTTTCCACCCTCTAAGGATTTCTTTGGCTCTCTCTGAACTGTTTCTACACCTTTTTATGATGTAATAATTGTAGGAGTTTTTAACTTCATCGCAAATTGATCTTTCGCCACCTCTTCAATTTTAATACTTTATTTGCTAGAAGTTCTCATAACAGATTCATCAAAGGTTACATCTATATTGATCACAACCTTATTTTACTCAAGACACCATAACCTGTATCATTTCACGCCATCTGTATACCCTAAGAAACTTGTCTTCTTAGCTCTCGAGTCAATTTTACTATCTTTGACATGATAGTAAGTTAAGCAACCAAAGACCCTTAATGCACTGTAATCTGCAGGCTTCTTTGACCACATCTCAATCGAAGTTTTGCACTCTATTGGCATAAATGATGATCTGTTTACTAGATAGCACGTTGTATTAATTGTCTCAGCTCAGAACTCTCTACCTAATCCCGAATTGGATAATAAACATCTTGCCTTCTCAAGTAGAGTTCTATTAATGCGTTCTGCTATCCCATTCTGTTGCGGTGTATTTCTCACTGTAAAATATCTAACAATACCGTTCTCTTTACAAAACTCCTAGAGTTGTCCACTAGTGTACTCACCACAATTATCGATTCTCAACCGCTTAACCCTCCTTCCAGTCTGATTCTTAAATAATATTTTCTACCTCTTGAAGATTTTTAACACCTCATCCTTACTCTTCATCATGTCAATCCATACATACCAAGAGTAATCATCGATGAATGAAACGAAGTATCTGACACTACCTTTAGAAGGAACCTTTGAAGGGCCTCATACATCTGAATATATATAATCAAGTGTATCTTTTGTACTATGAACAGTTGTTTTGAACTTAACCCTGCACTATTTCCCGAAGACACAATGCTTTCAAAAGTTAACTTTGTCAGCCTTTACACATTTCAATAAGTCATGCTTGCTCAACTCTGTTATCCCTCTTTCTGACATATACTCTAGGCGTATGCGCAATAACTGTGCAGATGACAAACTACTATCATCTGACGTAGATACTGCTGCTACATCTGTCGCTGTACTCCTTAATAGAAAGTAAATTTTTTCAACCTTTTTCACTTTCATCACAACAAGAGATCCTTTTGTCACCTTTAAAACTTCACCTTGAGCTGCAAGCTTGAGCCCATTGGAGTCTAATGTACTAAGCGATACGAGATTTTTCATCAGTTCCGAAACATGGCGTACATCGGTCAATATTCTCACAATTTCATCGTACATTTTTATTCTAATACTCTTCTTTCCAACTATTTGCATGCCATAATTTTACCTATCAAAATCGTTCCACCATCCACCTCTTCATAAGATGTGAACTAGTCCCTATTTGGGTACATATAGTAGGAGCACTCTGAATCAAATATCTATGCATTCTGTAAGTATTTATCAGAAACTACTAACAATACGTTCTCATCATCATCCGAAGCTTGTTCGGTTATACCAGCCTCATCAACGACCCTTTTCTGCTTTTTATCCTGAATATCGTCTCTTTTAGTTTGTAACTGAGGACAATGCCTTCTTATGTGACCCTTCTTGTGACACTTATAGCATTCTACCATCTTTCTATTTTTGAATTTAGATCTGAACTTTATCTATCCCTTCCAGATTCACGGTCCTTTAATATGTTCCTAACTAACAAGTCATCTGCTTGTGTATCACTATCCGAACCTTTCTTCCTCATGCCGTTATAAAGTAGTGCCGCTATAATCGACTCCAGTTCAATAGTATTTTTTCCATAGAACATCATAATAACTAGGTGCTCATAGGAATCGGGGAGAGAAGACAAAAGCAATAGTGCTTTGTCTTCATCTTTAACCTCTTCTCAAACATTTAATAATTTAGATATTATTCTATTGAATTTATTAAGATATTTGCTGAGAGGAGTACTTTCCGTCATATACAATTTGTACAGTTGCTTCTTGAGATATATATAGGCGACTCGTCAGAGATTTCGTTATGTAAAGACTCCAATTTGGCCCACAGCGTAGCTACCAAGTTCTCCCGCGTCACATTAATTGTACGTTCCTTCGCTAGACATAGCCGAATCATATTATACGTTTGAAGTTCGAATTCTTTCCAATCACTATCAGACATATCCGTCGACTTACCCGTAAGTACTTTCAATGCCTTATGCAGCCCTTGTTGAATCAAGATATCCTGAATTTATACTTGTCAAAAGCTAAACTTAATCTTTCCGTCGAATTTCTCAACTTTGAATCTTGCGTTTGAATCTTTTGCGAACTTTAATGCCATCTGCGATCATAGAACAAAAACCTAATAGCTCTGATACCAATTTGTTGCGTGAAAGCTCTCAAATTAATCAACGATCTTACGATGAATGATCGAATAAGAACACAAAATGTAGAAAATCAAACACAATTACACAAGAGACAATGTTTATGTGGTTTGGCAATATGCCTACTTCCACGGGCAATGATGATTCACTATATTGATGATTACACAAGAATATAAGAACACTCAAGTCTCACCCAAGCTCTCCACAAAACCCTATATAGGTTTGTCAAAACTTTACAAAGATATCTCAATCCTACAGTTCGACCAAGAGTTTTCCCTTTATATAGAAGACACAAATCCTACTTCTAACCTAAGAGAAACTGGTCAAATACGAAGTCTACACGCAACTGGGTTGTCGCGGGTCGCTCGAGCGATAACTAAAGTCGCTTGAGCGACTTAGACCAGAGGAATTTCCCAATGCGACAATACACTGGCCGATCGAGTGACAATGCTCGAGCGACTTTCATCCAAAAGTTTGCCCTTGTTGAATGCTGACCTTGCTCGAAAGATAATCAATACCGTTTGAATGAGTCAATCAAGTTAGAGCCACTTTACAACAAAATTTGCGTTGGAACATTCATATAAACTTAAAAAACAAAATCTTGCATAAATTTTGGGTTTCGAATCGATCAGATTGATCTTCATAAGAGCCCTTCCAGTGTAATAGATCGTTTGATTCGGTAGTAGACTGGTCGTTGGTCTATTATTAGACCAATCTTGTATATTATTATCAGTGTCTTTTCTTCATCTGCAAACCACCTGGGCCATGTTGAGGTAGTTTTGGTTGTACAAATATCACATCGTACAAAAGAACATAGGTAGTATATTATAAATAAATGGGATGGTTTCCACATGCCCAATCTAATGGTGAAATTCTGTTGTCTATAATACCCTCGAGCTAAGAGGATTACTTGTGACGTTTAGCTTGTCCGAAAGTAAACAGAATCGTGAAGAACTTAGGGTAGTTGAATGCCCAAAAATATATGAATATATGATCGAGCTTAATGGTGGCCCAAAAATATATGATCGAGCAATTGAAGATGAATCGTGCGACTTATCTCTCAGTAGAAAGTCATTTAATAAAGATAATGAATTAATGATGACTGAGATTGTTAGGCTTTAGAGATATTGATTAGGGGAGGAGGTTTAGGAGGGATTGATTGCAGAATCAATTAAGGTAGGAGCCAAGACTATGGCCAGTCTGATCGCAAGATCGAAGCTCATCATGACTCCGCTGACATATAAATTAACAAATATGGACAACAAAGAAATTAGAAATTTAACCACAATATTCTTAGTGATGGCCAATTCTATTTATGAAGTTTGTAGATGGTCCCATAACAACCTGGGCCATGTTGTGGTAGTTTTGGGTTCGGTGCACAAGAATCACATGTTACATAAGCATAATAGGTAGTTCTCTAGATGGATTGATTTTTTTTTTTTTTTTTAAAGGAAGATGGATTGGTTTTCACATGCCTAATATGGTGGTGAAATTTTAGTGTATAAAAATTTAATCGATTAAGTCACAATTATCCTTACTATTATATAAAAGTACAAATATTTCTGTCATATTTTCGTTCCTAAAATACTCTTAGCACACTCTTTTCCAATGAGAATTCGTAAATAATGGTATTCTCTTTCCTTCCTTATTTTTAGCTCCTTCAAAGAAACCCACAAATTTAAGAGAATTAATAATTTTTTCATAAAAATTTTCTTTTCTTAACACCTTCAAAGAAACTTACAAAGTTAAATTAACAACTTTGCCATAAAAGTTATCTTTTCTAACACTTTTAAAAAAATCTACAAAGTTAAGAGAATTAACAATTTTGTCATATAATATTTGACTTGCTTTGATGTCAAATTTCCTTATGTGGAAGATTGGGCAGAAAAACGATCTCCATCAACTAATACAAAGAGTCGATGGTTTTTTGCATAGATGCCCTCTAAGATTTCATGGGTGTTAAGTTATCCAAATAATAATTTATTGGCATGTTGAAACCCTTTGAGCCATGATTAACGTACCCCTAATCAAATTTTCTCATCTTACCTAATCGGTTTTTGACTTTTCCCACCTAAAATCGAAATCAGATTCGGTCTGAACCGATTTTTGGATCGATTGGGGTTGGTTCAATTAGTTAGGTTTTTTGGGCGGGTTCGGGTTTCGGTTCAAAACTTACACCCATACGAGGGTAAGATCATAGTCTCAAAAACTATTCTACGAAAGATTATGGTGAAAAACGATCTCCATTGCCTAATTTCAAGCAATCATGGATTTGAATGGGGTGCAATTACCATTTTGTTATTTTAAGCTACTTTCTCAGTTTTCTCATACTACCTAATAAATTTTCAATTTTTCTCCCCAAAAATCAAAACGAGTCCAGAATAGGTTCATTATTGATTTTCGGGTCTGTTTGGACCAGTTCGATTCGCCGATTTTCAAGCCAGGTTTGAGTTTTGAGTCAAAACTTGGACCGCTATGTGTGGGTGGACATTACTATTCATATTTTTAATAATAATTAATAAATACGTAGGATATGAAAATTTGAAGCCTTAGTTACATTAGTTATTATAAAATTAAAGTATAAATTAGCAATTAAGAAAATTTTATTAAACATATATAATTAGTATATCATCGAATTAATCGAATGTGATAGGATAGAAACATGTATAATATACGATTATGATTTTATACGATCAGTCAATTTTAACTCATAATTAAAATCATCTTTGATCAAAATATTTTATTTTACGGTGTCCACGTGCAACGCACGTGCACTTCTCAAATATATTTGAACCGCATTTAAAGCTTAGCCAGTTAGACCTGATCAAACCATAGGAACTCAGTATGCCAATTAAGATCCCACCTCCAAACATACTTTTAAATATTCCAACTGAATCTTTGAGAGCGCCCATGTTAAAACCCATTGACTGCTTTGAAATGGATGATAACCGTGTTTTTTGTTCCAATCTTTCACACACTTGATCTTGAGATTATGGGTGTACCATCAGACGGCCAGATATTGATTTGACGTGCACAAATTTCAAAGTGACCTTAAAATCAAATTTAAATGAGACGAATGACAGGTGATTTTATCAAAATGTGATTTTACCTTTAATTAATTTTGCCCACCGAATCTATTAAGGCACCATGTTAAAACCAATTGACAATTTTGAGCTAAATGATGGAGAATTTTTTTGTTCCAACTTTTCACACACTTGATCTTGAGATAATGGCCGTACCATCAAATGGTCAAGCATTGATTTGACGTCACACAAATCTCAAAAAAAGTGACCTTAAAAATCAAATTTGGTATCAATATCTTGAAAATGAGTATTTCTTTCAAGTTAAAGTGCAAGATACAATTTATCAAAATTATCTTACAAGGTCGTAGATATCCCAAAATATTAAATACGAGACTACGGATGATGAAGATGATAAAATCGTCAAGAAAGTTAAAGTTGAGAAGGAATAAATACCCATTTTCGATTTAATTGAAATTTCTAGATTATACTTATTTGTTAGTTTTTATTTTTTTTCTTTATGTTCTATAATTGACAATATAAGTTATATTTTTTTATTTTTTATTAAATTAAAAAAAAAATTTAAATTATAAATAATAAAGACGTAAGAAACATAATAATAAATACTTTTTTTTTTGCCTTTACTAAATCATAAAACATAGTAGCGAACGCTTGAAATACTATAATTTTTTATGTTCAAATCACCCGATAGATGTCTAAAAATAAAATTCGATCATTTAAGGTCTTAATATCTACGTGCATTTGCACGTGCCTTTTTACTAGTAATATAAAATTCACAAAAAAAAAAAAAAACATTTTTTGTCATTTTTATAAGTCGTTGTTAAATGACAAAATGAGACTTTAAGTATTTAAGCACAAATTCATCAAGATATCGGGGAATTTAGTAATTACAAGCGCATTAAGGGTGTAAATTTGGTTAACCGAACCGAAGCCGAAATTTCGGTTTATGCCAAATCGAACCCTAACCGAAAAATTTCAGTTAACTGAACTTTTCAACCCTAAGGCTTATGATCTGGACACCATGGGGCAGTTCACCGGACAATCTCCCTCACTAAACATGTCAAATCTCTGGAGATGCACTAAATATTTGTGGGCAAAAAATTAGTGAAAGTATGCTTTTGACCTTTTTCTAGGGGTTGAGATTGACGGATTCAAATACCAACCCTATTTGTTGAGGGAAAATTATAAACAGTAGATAATTTTAATGACTGCAGTGCTTGGGCCCCACTATGTTCGGTGCCTTAAGCTGCCTACAAGATTCTGTGTCAAAAATTGTCCACTGTATAAGAGAAGAGTGACCTTTGTTAGGAGCTGTCTTAAACAAGAGATGTCTCAAGTGTCGTTACTTTGGGTGATTCCTTGGCCCCAAACTCACCTTTGGCAGATGCTTTCTCTTGTAACACTAAAATAATATATACTTTTCTTAAGTGTGCAAAGGAAAAAATAAAATAAGAATAGAGTCCAGCTCAAGAATCCACTTCAAGAAGAATGGATCAAAAAATATATAGTATATATAAATGTATCCATAACAGCACTTGCTACCTAATTAATTAAGTTGTAAACATGGCAGATTCCTTAACAAATCCGACCTACATAAGTAAAATCTATAGAGCTGCAGTTAGAGGGGAATGCCAAGCCGTCCTCGGATTCTACAAACAACATCCCAACTCTCCAATCAACGGTTCCGGTGACACTGTTCTTCATATACTGGCTCTGAACCGCCGCAAGAAAGCCGTCGATTTCTTTCTTGAGGAGGGGTTGCATGAAGAAGAAGAGCATGGCCTAAAAGGTGTAAATGCTGAAGGAAACAGTGCAGTCCATGAAGCTGTGAGGGCTGGAGAGTTGGACATAGTTAAGGCCATGGTGAAAAAAAAGGTGTCATTGGTTTCAAACCGCAACCATCTTGGAGAGACACCCTTGTATTGGGCTGCTTTATATGGAGAAAAGGAGATATTAGAGTTTCTTGCTGGTGTAAATGGCGACCAGAATTTGTTGAGGAGAAGAGATGGTGACACCATTCTCCATGCCGCGGCAATGGCACGATTTTACTGTAAGTTACGATTACGAATAAAAGAACCACTGGTAAATAGTCTTTTTTTTTTTTTTTTTTATAGTCTCATGCATAAGGATCCCTTCCTCTTAAGTCCTAGCTAAATATTTTGAAAAACTGTGTCTGGACCCTTTTAGGTAATTAGTTTGAAAAGAGGTACCAATTGATAAAATCAGTTTTGTTAGTTGTTGGTAATTTCTGATCAAAGAAACTCCATATAAGAAATGATATCAATTTCCTGATTGATTTCTTGCGAAACGTTTTTTTTGTGAAAATAAATTTCTTACTATTTGCTAAGCTGTTTGAGAAATGATTTCCAAAGAAAATTGATTTCTCCTAGTTGATTAGTCCTGGCGAAAAGAATGTGGAAAAAACACTTTTTTTAAAACCATATTTGGCAATCCCGAGGGACCCACAAGTTAGAGTTTTTTCCAAAAAAAAGCTCGGATAAAATTTTCAGCCAAAATTTGGCTGAAAATCTTTTCCACCCACGACACCGGTTAAAACGAAGCTTTATTTATCACCCTGGCAACCTGAAATTCGTTCTTCTCAACTTGGATATTTCATGTTAAAACCGTTTGATTGCTTTGGATCAACCGATCAAGGGTTTTTTCACCATAATATTTCACATAATGGATCTTGAGACCATGAACTTATTATCAGATGCTCAATTTTTTCTTTGATGTGACACACATCTAAAAAAGGTTGGCCTAAATAGTAGCTCTGTTCGTGCTCACGCATTCTTTGTTAGAGCTTACATCCCAACCCTTGAAAATAACATTGATTGCTTTGGATCACATGATGGAGCTCTTTTTTTAACAAAGATCTTTCACAAATAGATTTTGGATTCATGGCTCACCGATCTAATGCTCAGTTTTTTATTCCCTATATCACATATCCCCAAAAAATGGCTCTTCAATCATATGGCACACATCACGCTCAAACGTGATTTTAGGGCCATATTTTTGGGGATTTGGGACACATGGAATTAAGAATTGACCGTATGATATGTGCTATATGATCTTAAAATTCATTAATCGGGTGAAAAATTGTCAACATCATCTGATCTGAAGCAATCAACAGTCTTCAAGGGGCTTGGGATGTGGGTGCTTTCAAAGAACGTGTGGGCGCGAATAGCGGTACCCATAATGTTTTCACGTAATGTGTGCCATGTGATTTTTTAGTCATTTGTTGGGATTTCTGCCACATGGAATAGGAAACTAACCTTATGATGATAGGCGCAGAGTCTCGAGATCCTTTATGAAAAGGATTGGAATGGAACATTATTTTTTATCATATATATGATTCATTGTAGTCAAAGGCCATTACTTGATTCAACAGTTGAATGAGTTGAATCATATGATAGAGATCGATTTTTATGCCAATCTTTTGCATTGTAGATATTTTGATCGTTGCCTTCAAATTAGGCATCTTAGATAGTGTTTTCAGATTGCACATATCACAAACAGTAAATCTAAAATCACATTTGAGTATAATCTTATATCACATCATTTTTAGTTAATTTTTTGGGATCTACCGTGGAATAAAAAAACTGATTGTTTGATTAGTATGTTCATGATCCCAAGCTTTGTACTACATGTGAAAGATTAGAATGAAAATCGATTTATATCATGTGATTCAACTCCAATACAATAGATGGTCGACGACTAATTGCAAATTTAAGGTGTTATATTTAACACCACCACAAAATAGCGAAGTCATTGTATTTTTTTCTTTTTCTTGCCAAAGGCAGGGAAAAATTAAAAATACCAGCCATGAGAAAATTTCACTTTTAGAACTTCCCTTGTTTGTTTTTTTTACCATCCCATGGGATGTAAAGTTAAAAATTCCAGCCCATGACTTCTGCCAAACAAAGCTTTAGTGTTGAAATGAAAAGATAAAAATCTGATTTCTTTTTACAACTAAATTAGTATTGAAATGATTAAAAAGGCCCTTATGTCGGTCACAAACCCGGTTTCAGACTTAAGCCACTAGAAAGGTTGAATTGATTTCTAGCTAAATATAGCTTAGTGCATAGAAATTGAGGTTGTGTTTGAGATTGCTCTTTGGAGGCAAAGAGCATGTCTCTGCTTTGGTGGAGAGCACTTTAGTTTAAGACTGTGTTTAGTTATAAGTGCTATTAGCTCTTTCGAAGAGTGAAAGAACTGAATTTAAGTCTTTTTAAAAGAGCAATTTAAACATGTTTTTTCAGTGAGCTGCTCTTTGCCTCCAAAGAGCAATCCCAAAATACAGCCTCATTTTCTACATGTAGCCCACTTACTTTGTATTTCATCCCCTTACAAATAGAAACATATGGAAACTGACTTTATTTTTAACCAATATTTGACATTTTTAAGTCATCAAACAAGACCAAAATGTTGGTTGTTAATAAAGAATTCAATAGGCCTAACTCAACCTCACAAAACCGACTTGTAAGGTGAGGAGTGCTCATATTCTATATAACCCAAGGGCTCTATGCCCACAGGCAATGTGGGACTAATCTAAGGCGCCCTTGCACATGTTGACGGGATTGAGCCAAACTAAATCACGTGAACAATTGAATTGAGTAACGTAGAGTAGAGAAATACCTGCTTTGATATCATGTAAAATTTCATGGGCCTAACTCAACCTCACAAAACCGGCTTTTAAGGAAATGTTTGCCCATGTTATATATAACCCAAAGCCTCCACTCCACAACCAATGTGGAACTATCTTAGCACGCCCCCGCATGTGTTAGCGGCCAAGCCTAATCACGTGGACAATTAAATTAGATGACGTAGAGTGGAGAAATACCTGCTCTGATACCATGAAGAATTCTGTGGGCCTAACTCAACCTCACAAAACCAACTTGTTAAATGAGAAGTGCCTAGATTATATATAGCCCAAGACCTCCAAGCCGCAATGTAGAACTAGTCTAACAATTATTAGTGTCATTTTGAAACACTCAAGTGCCTGCTTCACTCAAACCTTGTGGGTTGATGATAATTTTTCTTGGGATGACTAAATTTCAGACTTCCTAATCCTTGAGATTCCTTTATTTGTTGTTGGTCTACTTTTGTTAAAGTTTAGTCTTACATATGATATTCATAGCTTTGTATCGCCTCTTATAAATACTTGGGCTCCTTTACTTATGGCCAATTAATTTTGAGATGGATACCCAAACTTATCATAATATCGGAGCATGCCTTTCTCCACTCCACGTCACTGTTACATCCCCTTCCTATAAGGGGTGATATATATATTTTTGATTTAATATAATTTTTTCTTAGTTTATATATATATATATATATATATATATATATATATATATATAAGGCACTTTAGAAAACAATGCCTCAAAAACAAACTTTTTAACCAAAAAGGCTTGATTTCAAACGTTTTAGAAAAACAGTGCTTTCACGGATTTTAGAACTTCAGAAAACTATCAAAGCACTGTTTTTTTACAAACGTTTTAGAAAAAAATAGTGCTATCACGGTTTTCTGAAGTTCTAAAATCCATGAAAACGCTGTTTTTCTAAAATGTTTGAAGTCGGGCCTTCTTTGCTAAAAAGTTTGTTTTTGAGGTATGTTCTCTAATTTTCCCATATATATATATATATATATCCTACTTTTCTTACAATTTGTGGATATGTTAAATTTTATTCTTCTATATTCAGCTGTGGCGCTGAAGATATGTGAATTATATCCAAATCTAGTTCACAGTCGCAACGACAAGGGCTATACGGCTCTCTGTATATTAGCGAGTTCGAGATCCTCTTTCAAGAGCGGAACCAATTACTCACACGTCAACCTTGGAACTTCCCAACACATGCCATCTCAATTTATTCCAATTGAGATATTCATGGTCATCCTTTACTTCTGTATGCCCCTCTCTCTCTCTCTCTCTCTCATCATCCTTTACTTCTGTATGCCTCTCTCTCTCTCTCATGAAAAAATTACCCGTATTTGCGGCTACCGGACTACGGAGGACGCTTATGTTTGAAAATCATTGGCTCCTTTGAATTTGAATCAAGTGATGAGGATCTTTTCTCACCTCAATCTTTCACACCAATGGTTCTTAAGACCATCAGCGTACTATTAGAAGGTCAGCTTTTTATTTCCCGTGACACATTCTACAAAAGTGGCCTTAAAATCACGTAACACAAATTACACTAAAACCTAATTTTAAGGCGACTTTTGATATCAATGTCACGTCAAATTAAAATTTGACTGTATGATGGTTCCCTCATTGTCTCAAGATTGATTGTGTGGAAGACTGTGGTGGAATACTATGTCCATGATTTGATTCAAAGGAGTCAATGGTTTCCGGTTATAAGCACAAACATATGTACTTCATCAAAAACTAATGGTAAAATAATGGTATGTTGTTATCGCCATTAATTTTTTAGAGGCACGGACAATCTTTTACAGAATAGATCTTGTGATCATAGGCATATCATTGGGGGCGGCTCATATGTGGATGGGAAATTTACAGGATCAACCTTATCAGATTAACCTTTCCCGCCATCACTAGCGGAACCAGGATTTTCGCCTAGCCGGGGCGCAAGTGATAGTGACAAATTTTAGCAAACATCTCCGAAATTCGTTGAAACGGGATTCAAACAAAACTTTTAAAGAAATTTCGGTCATTTTTCCGAAATTGTAAAAATTTCAACGAAATTTTATTAATTTTAGCCATTTTTAAATAATAAGAAAGACTTATATATATATATATATATATATATATATATATATATATATATATATATTATATTAAATATCTTTTGTACTCCCCGAAAATTTCCCCAAACGTTTGTAAATTTTTTACAATTTATTTGAAATGAACCAAAATGAACCCCTAGCAAAATATTCCCAAAAGCGAAATTTATCACTATAGCACAAGTTCAAGGAAAAATTCGGAGAAAAATATGAGAAAATGTGGCAAGTTCGGGGAAAAATTTGAGGGAAATATTAAAAATAACATGAGACAAGACCTAGATGGCTAGACCCTCTTAGGTATTTTAACAAACATGTGACAGACATATATTGAAAGTCATCTTAATTGCATATTAAAGAAGAAGAAAAATAAAAAGAGGAGAAGAAAAATAAGGGGGAGATCTTACCGACGCGACAACGGTAGCCAGTGGGAGTGGGCGGCGGCAGCAGCTGGCATGAGAGGGTAGCAGTGGCAGCCTGGGAGGAGAGTGCTTCAGCTGCGGCGTCACTGCCTCACTGGCGTCGGGTTACTACTTGGATTTTAGAAAGAGAAGAGAGAGGTCGCCGACGTTGGGTTACTACTTAGGTTTTAGAGAGAGAAAAGAGAGAGGGCACTGTCAGGGGTTTTAGAGAGAGAGAGAGAATAGAGACGGGGGTTTTAGAGAGAGAAAAGAGAGATGGCGCTGTCGGGGGTTTTAGAGAGAGAGAATAGAGGCGCCGGCGGGGGTTTTAGGCTTTTAGAGTGAGAAAAGAGAGTGAACAGAGGCGTCAATGAGGGTTTTAGAGAGAGAAAAGAGGGCGCCCAACTAAAATGTTAAAAGGGGTTTTTTTCCTTTTTGGTTTAGGGAGGGCGACAACTAATATGGTAAAATGATATATTAAAAAAAATAAAAATGAAAGTGTATTTTTTGGGTTTGTCGACCCGCACTCACACCCGCACTCACGTGTCCATGGTTCCGCCACTGCCCGCCAGAGACCCTATATTTTCACCTTTCACTAAACTGATTAGCTCCAAGTTGAGCCAGTTCTAGCTAGCACAAAAAGTCTCATATACCCTTTCTTACATTTTTTTATATTTATGCGATTTTGCCTTTTTTTTTTAAAGACGATTTTGCCTTTTTTTCATGTCAATCTTTAGCACCATCAATCTTTATATTGTGGCCTTCAAATCAGACGACATAGATGCTGCTTCACATCGCATAAATATAAAAAAGTACAAATTTTAAAATATTAAACTATATAGAACGATAAAAAGTGTAAGAAGAGGTATTTGAGACTTTTTGTGCTAGTTGGAATTGGCTCGGCTTAAAGTTGGTCGGTAACGGGAAAGATAAAAATACAAGGTCTCTAGCGGAAAAGGTGAATCTGATAAGGTCCAAGGGTTAAAATATCAGATTTTCGATACGTATCGTCTTGAACTTCAGGACGATACGTATCGCGTATCGTCCGATACATTGAATGTATCGGTTCAATACATTTTTTTTTTTCAAAAAATATAAAAAATCAAATAATCGTCTGTATCGGACAATACATATAGTCCGTATCGTTCGTATCGTTCGATACGTATCTGGTATCGGCGATACATTGAATATATTGTTTTGATATATTTTAAAAAAAAAAAAAAAAAAAAATCAAATTATCGGACGATAATTGGAAATTATTGCCCGATAATTTCAAAGTATGGTCCGTATCGTCCGATACAGGCGATACATTGCCCGTATCGGACGATAATTACCCTATTTTTTAGGGGGTACGATACATAGGCAATGTATCGAACTGCCCAGGTCCAAAACTGATACGTATCGGTATCGGATGATTTTTTGACCCATGACAAGGTAGATCCTGTAAATTTCCCCATGTGAATTTCACGTGGCATTCTTTCTAAAAAGTGACTGAAAAACAAGCAAGTCAAATAACGGACGGGTAATTGTGCACTAATAATGGTATCCAATCCTCCATAAGAAAGAATAGCAACGGGTGAATGCCCTTAATGGAGGTTGTACTATCGGTGATGCCTACCATGCTGTGAAAAAAGCCATTACTAGTGCTGGTCCCATTCGGGGTGTTTCGAAGGATGGACGGATCGGGGGACGAGTCGGGTTCAGAAACTTGACCCGTCTGCCCGAGTTTATTATTGGGTCGGACATATAAATTGACTCGTTGGATCGAATAAGGCATGAAGCATCCGATCTGACCTTGGGGTCAAGCTCAGGTCGGGTCTAGCAAAATTTGAGTTGAACCCATATTATATATATAAATATATTGAAGAAAATACAAGTTTTTTAACCGAGATGAGTCAGGTTTTCAGGTTGGTCGTCAAGTCGGATCAGTTTTTATGAGTCGGGTCAAGAATATAACCTTACCCACCGGCTCAGGTTGGGTCGGGACGGGCATACACCCTTTACCGATAGCTACATTTTTTTTCCCGACTATTTGACAGCCGTAGGTGTAGGGCTGTTAATCAATCGGGTCGACCCAATTTTTTACCGGGTTAGGCATGAGACATATGACCCTACCTCTAGATCAGGTCAGATCAACCAAGAAGTCATGGGGCCGGGTCGGGTCGACCCACCCGACCTAATATTTTATATGTAAAAAGTATAAAAGTAGGGGTTTTTTACTGGGTCGGTTGGGTTGGGTCAAAATTTTGGCAGCCGATAAGAAAATTATAAAATCTAGAGACACGAAGTTAAGATATTACAAATAGGGCTCTCAATGGGCCAGATTAGGGCCGGGCTGGGGTTCAATCCGGCCCTAACCTACCCGGGCCGGGTTCCCAATTTTTTCAACCCGGCCTTAACCCGGGCTACAACGTACTCAGCCTAAGCCCGGCCCCTATCGGACCGGGCCGGGCTTGGGTGTTTCTTGGGGCTTTCTTCCGACTTTTTTTTTTAAAATAAAATTTGGTTGGGCTATGTTTTTATGGCTGTTTTTTGGGGCTATTTTTCTAATAAAATTGGGTTGGGCTGTTTTTGTTTTCTAATAAATGTTTGAAGAAGGTTAAAAATTTAATTAAATAATTTTATTACTATTATAGAGTTTCAGGTATATGCTTTTATTCAAATATTTTATTTTAGTTTGTTGCACAATGATTATAATTGATTGGTTGAAAATCAATAAGCCATCCAAGTTGTGTAGTTAAAAAGCTATGCAACGATTGCTTGAAGATGAATTAAGATATCTAAGTGGTCCAACCAAAAAAATATATGCACAAGCATTCATCATTATTGTCTCAGATCAATAAAAAAGAAAATAATAAGTGGAGTGAAAGTATAATTTTAAAAATATAAAAAAAATTTAACTAAATCATATTTAACTACGTAAAAAAAAAAAATTTATAACTTTAAAAAGATATATATATATATATATATATATATATATATATATATATATATATATATATATATATATCCGGGCTGGATGTTACAACACTCAACCCAAGCCCAGCCCGGATTGATCAGGGTTGCAACATTCTTAGTCTGGTTCGGATAACGGGCCAAGTTTGCTTGATAGAAAATATCACTTTTTCCGGATCGGGTACGGGCCAAAATTCAGGCTGGCCCTACCATTAAGAGCCTAATTGAAAATGTTAATTGAAGCCTTTAATTTGTAGGTATGCCGGAGGATCCCAGGGGTGGAGCCAGGGTTTTGAATAGCCGAGGAGATCCCGAGAATCCTGGAGGAGCAGCATGTTCCCAAGCAAGCGCCATCCTGACCTTACATAAACTGCTGCATAGATTCCTATCAGGTGGCTATATATAGAAAAAAAGGTTCTGTGGTCCTTTCCAAAGGACCACCTAGGTAGATGGCATGAGCTCGCATTTCAGTGCAGCATGGCACCCTAAACATGGGTTTGGGTTTGGGCCACTTTGGGCAAGTTTCCATTTGCGTAGGAATGGATCTTTAAGTTTATATCTAATCAATTGGCCTTTAATATTTCTTTTATTAAAGAGTTTAAATATATGTAAAAAAATTAAGTGACCAATTGATTAGATATTTATTAATTTTTTTACAGGTCCTCTCCTTTTAAAAATTAATAAATATTTTTAAAGGTTCATTCCTCAGAAAGATCAGACTGATCAATCAATCTTACTCGAAACCTAAAATGACTCTGAAAACTGAGCAAACCGAACCGGTCTAAACAGGACCGAAAACCGATTCAGATTAAACTGACCTGATTCTAGCTTGATTTGGTTTCAATTTTGAGTGGCAAGAAGTTTAAATGGATTAGATAGGATTAGGGTACCCAAAGCCCGAAAATAACTTAAAAATAATAATAAAAGAACTTGAAATCGAACCCAAAAACTGAAATTGTTGGGTTTCTAAAAAAAAAAAAAAATATTGAATCGAACCGAACCAAAAACTGATATTTTCAGTTCAGTTCTGTCACCCGAATCTACAACCCTGCCTACCTGTAGCGAATTTGGTTTGCTTGATAGTATTGAATTGTGAATCCAAATTAGAACTGAGCTAACCAGTAGAGATGCAAGTTTGGAATCGAAAATCAAAATCGGCCAGAAAACCGGTCCGCCATACCAGACTGAAACTGACCCAAAATAAAAAAAATCGAAACCAATTTTTTTTCAGTTTTGGGTGGCCGAAACCGAAAACCAGTTGGGCAAGGTTTAGAAAACCTACCAAAAAATGGAAAAATCCAAAAATAAAATAAAATAAAATAAAATAAATGAGAAAAGAAATCAAAATTGAACCAAACCGATTTTTAGATTCGGTTAATCGGATCTGCTCCCCTTCTAACCATCGAAACTATGCAACTTTGACCTAACTTTAGTAGTCAATAAAAACATGATACTATTATGCTGCGTTTGGGTTACCTAGCTCTTTCAGTCTTTGGCTCCGATGGGGGACTGCTTCCACGTTTGTTCTGGCGGAGAGCTGTTTTAAATGATAAAACTACTCTCGATCTACCTGCTCTCCGCTAGAGCAAATATTACCTGCTTTGATGGAGACCAGGCTGAGAGCCGCTTCTGCTCTTATAAGAGCTAAGTACCCATATACAACCTTAGAGAATCTTTAGCATTTTGGAGATACGTATGAAATTAAGATTTAATATTATATTAGGAAGTTAATATTATGATTCTTATGATTGTGTTGCGGTTATTTTTATTAGGGTTTTTTGCAAATACTCCCCTCAATTATAGCTATTTGCTTAAAACCCCCTAATTAGTATTTTAGTGTTTATAAAGCACCCTCTTTAATAGATGCAACTTTAAATGGTTAATCAGCCCTTAAATAATAGCTTAAATACTATATTCATCATTTTTTAAATTAAATTACCAAATTGCCACCCTCTACACTGGTTAGAGTTGGCGCCCCTCCACTTACAAAACATAGTACTTTTAAATCCACCCAACAAATCTTTGAGTTCACCCACGCTAAAAAACATTGACTGTATATCGGACGATGGAGATCGTTTATTGTCCCAACTTTTCACACGATGGAGATCATTTATCGTCCCAACCTTTTACACGATTTATCTTGAGATCATGGTGGCACCATCAGACAGTTGATTGCATTGAATTGGATGATGGAGGTCGTTTATCGCCCCAACCTTTCACACGATGGATCTTGAGATCATGGTGGCACCATCAGACGGTTGACTGCATTGAATCGGATGATGGATTTCGTTTATCGTCCCAACCTTTCACACGATGGATCTTGAGATCATGGTGGCACCATTAGACGGTTGGTTTTTTATTTCATGTGGTACACACCGAAAAAATGACCTTAAAATTAATTTTAACCGTGTACGTGATGTTAAGGTCACTTTTCTGAGATGTGTGCCACAAAATAAAACACTGATTATCTAATGGTATGCCTAAACGATCTCCATCGTCTTATTCAGTGCAATCAATGTATTTTAGTGTGGGTGAACTCAAAGATTCAGGGGATGGAAGCAGACGCGATTAGGCACTCCAATTCTTAAAATAAAATAAAAAGATAATTTTTTGTACAAAATGATAATATGAAACACTACATCATTATTATATATTGGTTACCATTATACCAACGATGATATGGTAGTGAATCCGATCAATTCTATAACCAGTGATTTATCAAATGGTAGCAACCAATCGAATTTGAAAATTTTCTAATCTATAATTGGGCCTCAAAGCTCGAGTTCTGTGGGGTAGACTAAAAGGTTAGATGGACACGATATTTTATATACAATCTAGGAAATAAGGGGGTTTTGAACCGGATCGGATCAGATGAAGTAGGGGTTCGAGTCCGGTCGGCTATCAAAATTTTGACTTGCACCGACCCATTGATAACCTAGTCTTCACTGATTTTTAGGGTCTTGATAGTTGAAGGAGCAAATTTTCGACACAATAGACTCTTCATAAGTTTAATATTCTTTTGATGTCGATAATGCCGATAATGGCCCAACAATGAAAATACTTAATCTGCATTATGAGTTATGATGTCACTTTTAGTAAACTCCACTTGGATACAACAAAGCTGAAGGATAAACCGATAAATCAGCCTTGTTTGGCAACCCGAGTTCTAAGGATCGGCCAATACTAAGAAAAAAAATTGTATCGGTAAGTATCGGCTAATACCAATTGGTCTTTCATTTGATGGGTCTTGAATCATATAAAAAATTGGAGGGACGAGTATTTTGAGTGGAACATGTAGATTGAAGGTTTTCTTTTCAAGAATAATTACATCGTTTGCCACAAATCCTCCATTGATTGAGTATTCGTTCAAACGTAGGCATGCTTTAATGGGGAAATCACCCATCTGATGAGTCTTGAATCTGATGGGTGAATAAAGGGTCTTTTAGAAGAGTACCTTTAAATCCACCCACTCAATCTTTAAGATCACCCACGCTGAAACACGTTGATTGAATTGAATCGAACGATGGAGATCATTTATCCTCCCAATCTTTCACACGATGGATCTTGTGACCATGATAGTACCATCAGGCCGTCAGTGTTTTATTTCATGTGGCACACATCTCAGAAAAGTGACCTTAACATCACGTGCATGCTTAAAATTGATATTAAGGTCACTTTTATAGGTGTGTACCACATAAAATAAAAAATCGACCGTTTGATGGTACACCCATGGTCTAAAGATCGATCTCATGAAAGATTGGGACGATAAACAATCTCCATCGTTTGATTCAATGCAATTGATGTGTTTCAGCGTGGGTGAACTCCAAGATTTTGTGGATGGATTTAAAGGTACTCCTTTTAGAATAGTGGTAAATTATAATGGCATGGCTTGTAAATAAAAGTGAATGAAAGACATTTTAGAACGGTGATAAACTTTAATGGCATAACTTGTAAATATAAATGAATGAAGGGCCTTTTAGAATTGTGGCATTTTTTAAATATTGGTTTCATTAAGGGCAAAATAGACTTTCCATCCACAAACTCACTCACGGCTAGTTAACGGCAAACAGAAACACAAAAGAAGGGGCTGCAGAATAAACACCCGTAACTTAGGGGGTTTCTTATAATATTAGCATAACACGAGGGGGTATATGCAAAAACCCATTTTATTATTTGTGTAAATGTGTTAAAACCACTTAATCATAAAAGCCTAATTATAGACTCAAAACTGTAGTAACAAATTTCGTTTCCGACAACGTTTCGGTGGGGGGCGTTTCGGATAAATTTTGAAAAAGATTTGGAAAATTTGGGGGAGTACAAGTAAAAAATATATATTTAATATTTATAAAAATATTTAGTATTTTATTTTACTAAATAGTTAAAATTTAATTTTTTCCATTAATTTCAACAAAACTAATGAAAATTTGCCCATATTAATAAAATTTCAGAACTTTATGCGAAATCACCGAAATTTCGCCAAAAGTTACGTTCGACCCATGTTTCCAAAAATTTTCGGTGAAATTTTAAAAATTTTCACCGAAATTTGTTACCATGCGCAAAACGTTACTAAAATAAAAGCAAGATCTTCTACAATGTAATCTCTCGTGATTTGTCTACATGTCTATTTATTTTTTATTTTTGTATAATTTCACTTGTACACATATATAAATACTTTTTATAGGGTGCCCAATATTAGGAGATGTCTACGCAACAAAGCAAAACCACACCCATGCATTAGAATTGGCGAAGCTCTTCATAGAGAAAGATGGTGAGTGGAGCATATTGAACGATGGAGCTTCCCCCGATGGTGTTCGGATCAAATGGTCAACCAAATCTGATGAGATGAGAGGGATGAAACGAGTAGAAAAGGCTCTGATGCTAGCCACTAAGTTAGGGGTGTTGGAGGTGGTGGATTTAATACTCAAAGAACGACCCGAAGCCATTTACTTGAGAAATAATAGAGGAAAGAATATTTTACACTTGACAATGGAGCATCGGCAGACGAGGATTTTGAATTACTTGACAGTAAATGAGCATATTGGGTATAAGCTTAGTTCAGTTATTGATGAAGATGGAAATACCCCACTGCATCTTGCAGCCAATTTCAAAGAAGATTCTCATGTTTATGGAGCTCAACAAAGGCTGACTTTTGAGATTTCCTGGTACAAGGTATTGCTACTAGTGTTACAATTGCTTTTGTTGTTGTTGTTGTTGTTGTTTAGGGCGCCACTCAATGGGTCGGGTCGGTTCGGATCGGGTCAATATTTTGGCTGCATGACAGATCCGATTTGATGGGTCAAGGGTATAGTTCTGAACCGACATAATTAAAAACCTCCTATTTTTCTTAATTTTATATACTAAATATCAGGTCGGGTTGATCCGACCCTGCCTTACCCAACTTGAAGATTGGGTCGGCTTCCTAATGCATGGCTTGATCTGACGGGTTAAATTTATATGCTTGACCTGGTAAAACCCGGGTTGGTCAGGTATCAAATCGACCCAGCCCGTTGATAGCCCTACTTCTAATACTATTGTTGTCGTCGTTGTTGTTGATTAGGGCTTTCAATGGGTTGGGTTAGATTGTCTCTGGGTAAAAAAATTGTTGACTGACGGGAAAATAGCATATGCTCAACTTGAACCTGACAGGTCAATGGGTATATGCTTGACCCGACTCGAAAACCTAACCCAATTAGAAACCCCCTATTTTCTTGATTTTATATATTAAATATTTGGTCGGGTCAGGTTGATCGGACCTCACCTGACTCGACCTGAAAATTGGGTCGGCTTCCTCATGCATTACTGAAGCCAACGGGTCAAATTCATAACTTTGACCTCGTAAGGAGCCCGAGTTGGGCGGGTGAGGTATAAGATCAACCCGTAGACAGCCCTAGTCTTGATGCTAATAAAGCTGGGAGCCATTTGGCTATAGGTAAGCAGCCCGAGCCCATGGTGAATTGGTACTCAGGTTCCAAAAATGGGATGTGTAACACGTGGATCATGATCATGTGCGCCATCTGAGGTGTGCGCCATGATCTAAATACCTCTGCTGTGCAAAAGATTGGTATAAAAAATGATTCTCCATTAATTGTCTGATTTAAAGAGTTAAATGTCATTTAAAATTAATTTAATTTTAAATGGCTTTGTATTACTTTCAATCAGTTGATGGTGATCGTCTTGCCTCACGAAGCAGAGGTTATGAGTTCAAATACCACTCTTCTTGGCCACTCACAGCATCCTACTGACTGGTAACGTGCTATGTGTGGGTGTTACATGTACGTGAGGACTTAGTCATACTCAAAGAGGAACCAAATTAGCCTAGTCCGGCTTGTAGTGAGTTGGATTTGAGCTAAGAAAGGTAGGCCCGACACATAAATGGGCTGGCCCAACCCAATTAATAAGCCGGGTCGGGTATGGCTAGTCTCCAAAGCCCGATTAAAAATCTACTTGTTTATAACTGACATGAATTCAGCCCGACTCTATTAAATTGAGTTAATGTATATAGAAATTGATGGGCAGCCTGCAGTCTGACATGCGTCGGGTATGGGCTAATGTAAGAGAAGCCTGATTCATAAATGGGCTGGCCGGGCCTGATTATATCAGACCGGGTATGGGCCAGCTTCAAGAAGTCTATTTAAAACTAAAAACACCCGTTTTAAGGCTTGGCCGGAAGTTGGCCCGGCCCATGAAGACCCCTGGGATATCCCTTTATCAAAAAAACCAAGATGTGGTCGTTTTTTTCATTTTGTACATTGAGTTAGTATCAGGTACCCTGGTCACTTTTTATTCTTGTATCCCTCGATGTTAATATCTATTGTGTAAAACAGCATAATGAAAAATATCCCTATGATATGATTCGATTCAAATGTTGTATACACTACCAATAAATTACATTTGCAGCGTATCCGTTAATTTTAGATAAATATTTTACTGTTTTAAGTCAAAAGTAAAAAAGATAACTTTCCTTTGATATTAAATATCTTCACATCATGACACACTTATATGATTGTACACATGTTACTTCCGCATGCTACACATCTTAAAAAGAGACCCGAAAACCAATTACGCTGGCACTCGGGTAGCTCTACAGTTTGTGAGTGCAAATAACGGTACTCATGAGTTGGCATTAGTTATGAATTATATTATAAAAGCGGGAAAGATGTTGGGGTTAATTTTTTGGAGGATTACCGTGTGGAATTCTAATGATACACGCATGATCTCAAGATCAATTAATGTAATAGCATTACAAAAATAAGGTGTTTAAGTGGCATTTGTTGTCAAGGCAGTTTTTGGTAGCGATAAGACTAATAACGGTAATTTTTTTGTAACACAAAACTGCTGCTAATAGTCCTATTTTTTGTAGTGTAGTCTCACATCGGATAGGAAAAAGTCTTGACTCTGGGCTACATGTGATTGCGGAGACTACATGTCATGACGCGTTTTGGGTGGGGGCGGCCAAACGTAACACTGATGCTAGAAACAAAATTGGGGCGGGGACCTAAGCCTAGAATCGGTCAATATTGTGGCATGTGTGTCTGAGTCGTCACAATTATTGTGTGACGGATTGGGATGAAAAGCGATTTCCATTATCTGGTTCAATATATGCAGTCAAACAGTATAAAAAATTAATTACTACCATAAGAAAATCCACGTGTTGTTAAATTTATATGGCCTCCAATTGGATCGATGGAAATCATTTTTCATCCCTCTCTATAGAGTAAATATAGAAATCATTGGCATACCATCAAATATTGATTCCCCGTGGCACATATCCCTAAAAGTGACCCGAGAATCAAGCGCGTCGATACTCGAAGGCAAGAGCTCCACTATTTTAGCCATGCCTATGATTATGTTTGACTTTTATGGGGCTCCGGGCTGACCAATTTAATGGAATTCATGAAACAAACAGTTACAGATACACCTGAATTAAAATTGTTTTATAAAATCTAGTCCAAAGTTACTTAGTTTGCTAGTTTCCTCATATTCGAATTTGGGTCAAAATTTGCTACTATCAAGAGAACTATGTTGTGCAAAATTCCTTATAAGGCGTTTGCACTTCTAATAACGTTGATTGCTTTCATGTGCGAAGAAGACAACCAATAAATCAAATAATCAATATCACAAGAAGGTAGAATAAGAAAAAGATCATACCACAAACAAAAACAAGATTTATGTGGTTCGGCCTAAGCCTATGTTCACGGACAGTTAAAACAAAGTGTTTCCACTATCAAGATGAAAATGCAAGAAGACTACAAACAATAAAGATCGAATTCTCCAATCTTACTCAACAAAGGATAATCACAAATACTGATGCCAAAAAAATCAAGACTTAGATGTCAAACAAAGCCTCAAGGGGGTCCCAACTCCAAAAACCCCAAAACGTCCAAAATGTCTCTCACATATTTATAAGTTTTTCTCTCACGTTGATTCTATTCCTAAAAAACTCTCACTTTTCAATTTAGTTTGGACTGTCCTTTCTTATCTTCCACATTCTATTTAATAGGAACCTATATTAATCTATCTTAAAATAGCAATCAAACCCATTTAAATCTCTATTGCCTATTAGTCGACCAAACTAATTCTCAAAAAAACCTTTAGTTGCAATCATAAATCAAGCCACGGTTCGTTAGGAGTACGATGAGTTTTAAAAGTATTTATGAATTGTTAAAAATAAATTAAAATTGTTACTAAAAGAAACGCAAACGAGTGACTTGATTAGTTATAAAACAAAAGTATCAAAGGTGGGGTTAGGTTCAAATTCCCGTCAATTCATTGTTTTCAAAATTTTCTTATTAAACAAAACTGTTAGCATTAACCCACCCGTCAATTAATTTGTCACTCACTAATCAAATTTTATGTTGATGCAGCGCGCTAAAGAAATTTCACCAAGACATGTAATCAGTCTTGGAAACCTCCAAGGCAAAAGAGCCAAAGACCTCTTCTACGAAAGCCACAAAGAATTGCGAGAGAGAGCCGAGAAATGGTTCAAAAACACCACAAAAACCTTCATGTTGATTGCAACACTGATCGGAAGTGCTAACTTTATGGCAGCCTTCACCCCCCCGGGCGATTACGATGACCACGGGATCCCGAGACTTCTTAAACAGAAAGACTTCACCTATTTCATGATGTACGCTTCCCTCGCCTTATTCTTTTGCTTCATCACAGTCGGCGTTTCTCTCTCGGCTAACCTTTCTCGTTTCGAACTCAGAGATTTCTATATTTCCTTGCCCTTCAAATTAGTTCTGGCTGCTACAGCACTCTACTACTCCTTAATCTTCACTATTACCACCTGCACTGAAGCTTTTCTTCTGATACATGATAATAAGATACCAAAAATTCTCTACCATTTCGGTTTTTATAACTTGATAACCGTTTGCCATCTGTCGTCGCTCATCTTCCTAGATTTGATGTACCCTGGTTATCGGTACCTGATTCTTGTGTTCTGCCACTGGCTCGCTACCCAATTTAAGCCCTGCCCTCGGCATTTTAGAAGACAGTTATCCATTTGACCAACTATATCTGATTATTTAAGTTTGTTCTAGTTTTGTTCTTATTATGTTGTTTGATTGCTGGGATTTATTGTTTAATATTTGATCTCAAAATTTAATCAGCAATATTTATACGAATTTTTTTTTACCAGAGAGGGTCACCAGCTATACCATATCTGCTTATCCTTTTCCTTTTTTTCTTTTTAAAAACTTTGGAAACAGGATTTAGTAATTGACAAGTGCTGAAATTCAATTTAAGTGAATGAAAGAGTTGCGGAAAATGTCATTGGGTCTCAATGGAACCGAACAATCATTCTTATATGAGACTGCTCATTCCTTTATAAGATCAATGGGATCAATCTCATATTGGACGGATCAGTCTTAAGTCTGATCACTCTCATGTGGGACCAAACAATCTCGGATGGAATTGATCCGTTTATTACAAGACCGATCAGGCCCATATGAGACTAACTCAATCAGTCTCATAGTCAACTAATTGGTCTCATGCGAGTCCAATTTATCGGTCTCATATGAGTCTGCTTGCTCGGTCTCATATGGGACCTCAAGGCAATTTCATTTAAACTATATTTTCACTTTGAATTTAATTTCAAAACATATTAAACCTTGTTTCCAAAGTTTTTTTTTTAATTAAAAGTTGGTTTGGTACCTTACTACTAATACATGAAAGGTGAGATGTTGGCAAAATAAAAGAAGTTCGAACCCTATTGGGTAATTCACCCTATCTATAAGCGTATAGGTTGTGTTTGGCATTGCTTTTTAGAAGAGTAGAAAAGAGCAGTTGTTGCTCTTTCTTGTTGCAAATGAAATAAGGGAAGAGTTGGAGGAAGTAATAATGCACTACAAAAAAGAAGACTATTAGCGGCAGCCAAACACTGCCGATAATAGTCTTCATAGGTTTTTTATTAATAGCGATATTGCCGCTAATTGTATTATTTTTTGTAGTGATGGGAGGCTGATCTTTAAAATATGAAAAACATTCATCTTTAAAAGAGCATGAAAAATCATGTTCTCTTAAAGAGGGTTGTTTTTCTTATATCATAGACGAGCTTCCCTTTTATCTTCTTCAAATCATTTTCTTTCTCCCCTCATTTCTTTCCAATTACAAAGAGCAGTTGCCACTCTTTTCTACTCTCCCAAAGAGTAATGCCAAACACAGCCATAAATTATGTTGTACATGTTTTGTGAATGTGGATTATTCGTTGGATTACCACTTTGTTGGATGTGAACCATTTAATCATTTTTTTCGTCATTTTATAAATTTGTCGTTACCTACGTTAAGACTTGCAGTTTCATTAGAGATAAAACTATAAAAATGCACATATTGGAAGGTTCAAATCTCCCAAAAATATAGTTTTTGCGCTCATTTCTTTTCAATTTATGATCTGTCATTTTGACGGTGTGGATTACCAATATCTTAAATAATTAATAATAGCTTAAACTCTTAACGGTGTAAGATCATTTAAACACCATTTTAGTGTTGAAATGATAATAAGGAGAATTTCATCCATAAAAAAGAGGGTAGCTCTATCCTCCCTTGCACAATTACTGAGGACGCTACACTAAATACCCGTTGGCGGTGGAATCAAACGATATAGATGATTTTTTCAGCCCAAATTTCCACACAGTTGATCTTTAGACCATGGGTGTACCATCAAACTATAAATTTTCGATTCCACGTTGCACAAATCACAAAAATTGATCCTAAAATTACATTTGACCATGATGCGGGCCACAAAATTCTTTAATCACTTTTTTAGAATCTATGCCATGTGGAATAAAAAATTGATAGCTTGATGGTACGCCCATGAACTCAAGATCAATCATGTGGAAGATTGGGATGAAAATTCATCTCTATCGTCTAATTCAATAACGTCAATCAATTTTCAGCGTAGGCACCGTCAATAATTGTGTAGGCATAATAGAGCTATTCTAATTAAATTTTTTTCAAAAGGGAGCTACTACTTGCACACGAGATTTGTATCATTGCATATAGTTTAAAAGGAAGACTTGGTATAGGTCACGTGGAACACCACTTAAGCCCACTCAATGGAGACCATGATGTAAATGATCATGGTCTTCAAACATGGGCACAAAACACATTCTCAATCATCTGATGTAACATGGTCAACTATTTACTCAAAAAATACCAAGGCTTCCTCTTAAACTATCTCATGCAAGTAGTGCTCCCTCTTCAATTTTTTTTTCTTCTTATTTTTTTTGGGAGCCATTACTTGCACACATTTTTCAAGTGATTGCACCAAATTTAAAGAAAGACTTGGCATTTTAGGAACATGTGATATGTAAAAAATGCAATATGGGTCGTCTGAATTGAAGTTCATGATCAATGGATCTCTAGTGCATAAAATTGGAGCAAAACATGATATTTGTTATATGATCTATTGTAGTCAACTGTTAAATTATATAATAGCCTTTGACTCTATTTAATCAAATGATGAAATTATATTTTATTTTAATCTTTTGCAATTGATATCTTTAAATCATCCTTCAAATCAAATGGCTTAGATGGTATTTTCACATAATAGAGGTCGCCGAATTTGCAAGTCTTTCTTTTAAATTTGGTGCAATCAGGTGCAATCACTTGAAAAGCGTGTGCAAGAAATGGCTCCCATTTTTTTAAATATATAATAATTTAATTTAATAATAAGAAATCACAGCTATAATTAAATAATTAATTAAATAATAATAATAATAATACCATTACAAAAAATAAGACTGTTAGCGGCAGCCAAAAACTGCCACTATTAACAAAAAAACTACCTCTAATATCATTGCCGCTAATAGTCTTAATAGTATTTTTGCTAATAGCCGCTAATAGTCTTATTTTTTGTAGTGTACCCTTGACCATTTCATCTCCTAGAACTAACTTACCGATCCTGAATCAATCTCCCTAGGATGCCATCCGACATTTACCATCACTTTGTACAACTAAACTCCAACCAAATTACTTAAAGCTCAGGCAACAATTGATCATACCAATTGAGCATCCCCACAGAGGTAATGCCTAAAATACGGTCAATACCAAATAACACTGAGGGCCTGTTTGGATAAAAACACGAAAAATGTAGAAAAATATAATAACATTTCTACATTTTCTCATGAATACCCGAGTTATAGAAAATTATAGGATTCCTTTGTTTCTCTTTGTTTTTCGTTGTTTGGATAACCACATTGCTAGCCAAGAAAACGCAGGATTAAGGAAATCCAGTGTTTGAATATATATACGAGAAACTTTAGAAAAATAACATATCCTAACAAAAAAAATCATAATACCACAAGATCATCCAAACTGAAAAACAAATGTAATAATATAAAGATGATCGTCCACAAAAATGACCATTCACATAAATGACTGATCATGAGCTTGGGCCTGTCGTTAGACGATCAAATTTTGATTCCGGGTGGAGATCATGGGCATATCATGAGAAGGAGTCTGGGGTCACTTTTGGGATGCGTTTCACTTGAAATTAACTTTTGGCTGTGTAATAGGTGGGTCATGATCTAAAGATCAATTTAATGAAATATTAAAAAAAAAATGATTTCCACGTATCCATTCAAGGCAATCAGTGTTGTTAAACCCCTAGATCTTTGACACAATAAATCTTGAGATTATGGTCAAAGCATTAGATGAATAGATGTTGATTTCATGTAACACACCTTTCAAATAAATTATCCGAGAAATTTGTTCGATATATGCTCATAATCACATTCATTTTTTGGAATGTGTACATGTGAAATCAAAATTTATCTGCCTGATGGAAGTCTCATGATTTGAAGAACTAATGTGTCGTAGATTAAGCTGAAAAATTGTAATAACCCTACTTTTCTAACATTATTTAAGTGGGATAATAAAAATAATTATTATTTTTTGTTATTTTGATTTCCAAATATATATATATATATATATATATATATATATATATATATATAATTGTGTGTTAACAATTTTTTAAGTAATAGATTAGCCTAGTGGCTGAGATCTTTAGAGTTGATATCAAACTTTTATAAACTCAAATGTTACGTTTTTTTCATCAATCTCACTCGAGAAAATTATGTTTAAATGCAAAATAAGTAAGTGGAATAACTTGAGAAATGAGAGCTTGTTCTCTCCTAGGGACTCATGAAACCTTTCCTAGCCAATGATAGACGCCTTTATCTATAAGGGATGATAACGCCTTTATCTATAAGTGATGATAATGAATTGCTAGCACCTCTAAAGGGTACCATGTTAGTGTTTCAAGGGATTTATGCCCAATAATCATGATTAAAAAAAAAAATTAAATTAAATCATACTTGTTTAAAGCTTTATCTTTTAGATTTTCTTCTCCTTTTTTTTTTCATGGACGGCAGTTGGAAATCCTTGAGCCCACATTACCTCACCATGGCCTTTGATGGGGACAACGGGATAGAGATGGGACCGTGGTCTCCCTATTTATAACTTCTCGCTTTCCAAAAGGTGAGGAGACGTATCACTATAGAAATTAAAATGCAACTCTTAGTAAAAATTTCAAATATTTGAAAAATTAGTATTTCTTTTAAGTCAAAGTGCAAGATATAATTTACCAAAATCGTCTTACAAGATCGTACATATGTCAAAGCATTAAATACGACAATACGAATGATAAAGACAATAAAATCCAGAAGAAAGTCAAAGTCGAGAAGGAATAAATACCCATTTTCAATTTAATTGAATTTTTCAGATAATACTTATTTGTTAGTTTTTATTTATTTTTCTTCATGTTCTATAAGTTATATATTTTTTATTTTTTATTAATTTCTCTTGGATATTACCTTACCATACGAAATATTATCCATGTTCACTTGCAAAATGCATATAAATATATATAGATCTGTCAAGGAGGTGATGCTGTCAATTTATCTCATTGCAATAGATAAGAAATTTCTCTTGGATATTACCTTTCCATACGGAATATTACCTATGTTCACTTGCAAAATATAGGGAGCGCTTCTGCCGTCCATGGGATCCAAGATCTCATGGAGATCCATGTGGCATCCAAAACATCATTTGAGTGCGATAGGAAGCATAAAGAGACAACTTAGATCAATTTCTATAAAAAAATTCAAATTCTTTTTAAGGCTTCTGCCAAAGTTTGACTAATTTTAATGATTTAAATTTCAAGGATCAAAAAGTACATGATGGAGATGAGTTTTCTAATTTTTTAATATTGAAAAATCAAGATCAATCATTTAAAAGTCTTAATATCCACGTGCATTTGCATGTGCACTTTTACCAGTATATATAAAAGTGAGAAGGGTATCTTGTTTAGATTCCTTCCTATCACTAAAGACAAAAGAGACACTATTAGTTTTTGGTTTCTTTAAATTCACCCACCGAATAGTTGAGTTGACCCACGCTGAAATACATGGGCTGCGTTGAATCAGACGATGGACATCGTTTATCTTCTCAATCTTTCGCATGATGCCTCTTGAAATCATGCGAGTACTATCGGCCGATCAGTGTTTTATTTCACAAAACACACATCTTTGAAAAAGTGACTTGAACATCATGTACACGCTCAAAATTGATCTTAAGGTTATTTTTTTAGGTGTGTCACATAAATTTCCACTGAAATTTTGGTACCTAATGAATTTTTTTTTTAACTCAAAATTATCGGCCAATAATTTGAACTTATCGGCAGATCATTTGCTAATCATCAAATTATCGGCCAATATAATGAGATCGGCCGATAATTTTGAGTTTTTTTTTTCAGCCGATAATTTTGAATTTAAAAAAAAAATACTTTGGACATCAAAATTTTGACCTGGACCACAAGATTTTGGTCGAAATTTCGTCCAAGATTTTCAGGCGATATCCCGAAATTTTGGATAAAAAATCATGGCTTTCAAATTCTTGGTCAATAATTTGAAGTTATCGGCTAATAATTTGCTAATCATCAAATTATCAATCGAAATCTTGTGATCCAGGCCGAAATTTCGGTGCCCAAATTGTCTTTTTAAAAAAACTCAAAATTATCGGCCCGCTAATTTGAAGTTATCAACCGAAATTTTGATCTATGACCCCAACTAAAATAAAGTGTTTATCGTTTGGGATCGAGGTAGGTATCAATCCAGGGAGGACCGATACAAATCGGCCGATACGTATTGGCCCTTGTGAAAAAAAAACCAAGGTCTTGGCGCAAACCGATACATATCGACTGATACGGGCTTGTATCAGCCGATACTGATACCGAGTTGGACCAAGAAGTATCAGAACCGATATGTATCGGTTTATTGAAAAATCGATACGTATCGCCATTATGTATCAGTATCGCCCAAGATGTCATACCTTACAACAAGGATCAAAATTTCGGACGAAACGAATCGGTTTCGAACCCCACTGAAATGTCGAGATTTCGGCCGAAAATTCGAGACGATATTTCAGCCGAAATCTTGTGGTCCAGGCCGAAATTTCAATGCCAATTAAAAAAAAAAAAAACTCACAATTATCGGCCGATAATATATATAATGATTTAATATCGACCGATAATTTGATTATTAGCAAATCATCAGCAAATAACTTCAAATTATTGATCGGCTGATACAGGTCCGTATCAGTCTATACATATTGGTTTGTGCCGAGACCTTGTGCTTTTATTTTTCTTTTAAAAAGGGCCAATACGTATCGGCCGATTCGTATCGGTTCTCCGTGGATCGATACCTAATGTCGATATCGAGTTTGTTACCTTCATCACAAATGATAAAGACTTCATTTTAGTTGGGGTCAAGGATCAAAATTTCGGCCGAAACACATCAGTTTCGAACCACACCGAAATAAAATCTCAAAGTTTTCGGTCAAAAAATTGTGGCCTTCAAATTCATGACCGATAATTTGAAGTTATCAGTCGATAATTTGCTAATCAACAAATTATTGGCCAATATTTTAAAGGCCGATAATTTTTTGATTTAAAATAAAAAAAAGAAAAGTATGAGCACCGAAACTTCGGCCTGACCCACCACATTTCGGTCGAAATTTCATCCGAGATGTTCAGCCGAAATCCCGAAATTTCAGTAAACATACCAGATTCGGTTTGTTAGCCAAATTATTGGCTAATATTTTGAAAGCCGATAATTTTTTGTTTTAAAACAAAACAAAAAAAAGTATGAGCACCGAAACTTCAGCCTGACCCACCACATTTCGGTCAAAATTTCATCCAAGATGTTCAGCCGAAATCGCGAAATTTCAGTGAGCATACCAGATTCGATTGGTTGGCCAAATTATTGGCTAATATTTTGAAGGCCGATAATTTTTTTGTTTTAAAACAAAAAAAAGTATGAGCACCGAAACTTCGGCCTGCCCCACCACATTTTGGTTGAAATTTCGTCCAAGATGTTCAGCTGAAATCCCGATATTTTTGTGAACATACCAGATTTGGTTTCAGTCCTAACCAAACCGAAATTTTGGTGCCCAAGAATTTTCTTTTTTTTAATGCAAAAATATTTTTAAAATTTATATTGTAACGATTCATTCTCCAAATAAACTGCTCTCACGTGTGGGGTCCACTAATATATATATATATATATATATATATATATATATATATATATATATATATATATATAAACTGCTCTCACGTGCATTTGCACGTGTGGGGTCCACTAGTATATATATATATATATATATGAACTTTTATTATACTATAGTGATCATTATAACTTTATCGCATCTATTTAATGTCACTTTTGCATGATAAGTCTTATTTCTCCATTGATCTCTAATGTCACCTTTGCATGGTAAGTCTTATTTCTCCATTGATCTCGTTAGCACTGTGTGGCCTAGTTTTAGTTAATACCCACAACGATTCTAATATGAAAAGTTGCGTTGCCTAGCTAGCAATAAATAGGGCATGGAACCCTATAAAAAAGTCACCAATAACTACAAGCAATCTATGATTTTCGTGAAAAGGGTCCTCTGTTCGGAGATAGACAGCCTCAAGCCTCTCACTCGTCATGAATTGATTGGGCCTTCTTCTTCTCTTACTTTCTTACCCTTGAAAGTTGAAACTTCTACTATACCATATCCCATAGTTGATTGACCAAAGAATCAGATTATTTTGCTAGGTGTTTTAGGGCTTGAAGGAGGAGCAAGCTATTTCTTCCTTCCTAATTACCTAAAGCACCAACATGATCATAGCCAGGTATTCAATTATAGATAAACAAACTTTATATACTCTAATACATAGTGTTCATATATTTTACCCTTTATGTCATTGAGTGCATTTAGATTCAGAAACTTGCCTTGGTATAGAACTTCTTGACTATGTCAAAGTAAGATTTACACAAATACCAGCAATTTTGATAAGGATCAAAGCCAACAACTGGCTCAACAATAGAATTGATGTAGTGCTATGAAACTCAAATGAGGAGCTAAGATTTTAGGTAATATAGGAGAAGAAGAAGAAGAAGAAGAAGAAGAAGAATCCATTGCCTACTTGGAAGTCCCAAATTTCAATTGAACTTCAAGTTCTTTCTTCTTGTCAAATAAGTGAAGCCCACTTCATGAAATTTGACTACGGAATTCTGCAACAACGGTTGTGGGCTATCTCCCACTAGGAACTCTAGCTACTAAATACTTTGTTATCAGAAAAAAAGAACAAAAAAAAAAAAGGAAAAGAAAAGAAAAGAAAGCAGTTGCCTTCTATCAAAAATAAAAAAGAAAGCAGTTGCCTTAAAATCTGCAAAAATTACCTATCAATAATAGATTACTACTAACAAATAACAAGTAACAAGTTAATAATTGATCAACCTAATATTAAGAGAAGTTAGTTGCAGTATCAGTTCTATCTACTATTAATAGTAATAATATAGCAAGATTAGACTATTAATAATAATGAAAATATAGCAAAATATTAGATTATTAATAATGCGCCAAAAGCCAAAGCCTCAAACCCTTTGCTTATGAGAACAATAGATTCATAAATAACACCAAGGTCATCTGAGGAGATTCAACAAAAACACCCAAAAAGAAAAGAAAAAAAAATACTAATTGTACAGGATCCTTGAATTTGCTGACCTTGTGATCCTATTGCTAGTTATCTACCACAGTTGATATCCATCAAGTACCGTAATCTCTCTATCGCCGTCGGGAAATTTCTTTCAGAATGGAGGCCGCCCGGCGATGTTCCCGACCCAACTATGCCCGTCGACGGGTAACTGACAATTGGCCATATTAAGCGGCAAATTAAAGAAGGGCAAAGCCGAAGAAGGGTCAGGAAATGGGTTTCCTCCTCCACCACCACTAGTCGAAGATTGCGACACCGGAGGCTGCATCTGGAGTACCTCCTCGTCATCCAACGGCAATCGTTCATACGCCACGTTCGTAAACGACGCCGCAATCACGATAACAGGCCCCGATGCAAACAGCGACCCCACGACACTTCCCCCCACCACCTGTCCCTGTCCACCAGCCAGAAATATGGTCAAACTCGTAGCGCCAGGCGGCGCTGGTGGCGGCAGAAACGAACCCGAAAGCGATAAGATCTCGAACCGCCCGTGCAACGTCACGATTGCGCCAGCCGTCCCTGGCTGCCGCAAGCTCACATTAGTGACTGTGCCACTCCCACTCAGTATACAGATCCCCCGCTGCCTCCTCCGGGCGTAAGTGGCGACGCTATCGAACACATCGCAGCCGTTGGCGATCTCCAATATATGAGCTCGGAGCGTGTTTGCGCTCTCTTTCGTAATAATTACCGGCGGCTTCGGCTTGTTCTTGGAGCCAGCAGGGCGGCCCCTCGGTCTCCGGCCGCCCGTGTCGTCGGAATTGCAAGTGACGAGTTCCAGGCCGTGGCCGAGTTCGTCTTGGTCGCCGCCATGGTTGTCGTCTTCGGCGGGATCGGGTTGCCGCTGCAAGTGCAACTCAGGCCGGTGAAGAGGGTGCACGTATCGGGTTGCAGTGCCTAAATCTAAACCAGCCATCCCCACATCAAAAGATAACAGAAAACAAGGAAGAAAAAATAATTATAATTAATTTTTTATGGTTTTTTTTTTAATAAAATAAAGAAAAGGGAACCAGGAACTCTAACCCTAGAGCGAATAGAAAACGAGGATCGAGTAGTTGTGCACAGAGTCTGAGGAGAGAGAGAACAAACGAAACAAGGGTGTGAGAGGAGAGAGAGAAAAACAAAGCAGAGAACAAAGCTCACAGATAAAAATATTATTAACAAGGTTATATAAGAAGATGCAACACTAACACTGGAGAGACTATGGTGGACAATATAGAGCTAGTATAAAGAGACTAGCCCGCTCACTAAGGTTGCTGAACTGATCATCAATTATGTATAGTGAGAACACTTGTTGCCATTTGTTAGTCTAGTGACTAGAAACCAATATCTTAGTTGATTTGCTGAGAAGGGATTTTACGAGAAAATATAATTTTTATTGTTTAATTAGACTGTTTGGGAGGTTTGTGAATTGAGTTCTATTGGAAATTGAGTTCTATACTTCTATGTTTGATTAATGTGTTTAAATATTATTTTTTTTGGTAAAAGGCCTTTTCGTCAAAATAAAAATAGGATAATAAGCATAGTGACGAAATTTCGCGAAATAAGGGTCAAACGATATTTTCGGAAAAATTTCGGTATATATTTTTGTAATTTTTTTAAAAAATATTAAATATATTTTTTTGTATATTTTTAATTCCTGAAATTTCACAATAAAAAATAAGACTATTGGCGGCAACCATAAATTGTGGCTATTAACAAAAAAAATTGCTGCTAATAGTCTGAATAGTTTTATTTTTAATAGCTGCAAAAAAATTGCCGCAATAGTCTTATTTTTTGTAGTGTTTTTTCGAAAGTTATTGAAATTAATCCAAAATGTATCAAAAGGACCCCCAACAAAAAAATTTCCGAAAAAAAAATTTGTCACTATGATAATAAGTCGTAATATTTGAAAAAATCCATTTTACCGAAATTTCTATTGGAATGACCAAAAACATACTTCAACAAAATTTTAGTCACTTGAGAGGTTAATGCAATTTCTCAAAAATGACTTAAATATTTGGCTCCCACTTAATTATGAAAAAAAGCCCTTTAAGAAAGTGCAATAGTTTTCAGAATCAATCTTGGCCGTGAATCATGTGCAGAAATATGGGACAAAAAATGTTGCCACATATATATAATGGCGACCCAATCACCAAGTTTGGTGGACGGGCCAGGCATTCTATAGTAGCTCTATTGTGATGCATATGCTTTAAAGAAAGACTTCGAATAAATCATCGGCACAGTGGTTTAATATTATATCTCACATACATATTTTGAGTTGACCAGGGTTAAGGAAGTTGACCTATGGTTAGCTAATGCAAGTGGGGTGGTGCTGCTGCGGCGCATGGGCCCTTATTTTGTCTGTTTTGAGCGGTCACTCGGCTCGGATTAGCGAGGATCTCAATTATAAGTTTTATAACTAGCTGGGCTTTTTTATTGGGCTAGAATCTTGTGTTAACCGTAGAACAATTTTTTGACTCTTTGTTATAGAAGTAGACCTCTACGAAGGTTGAGCCTTTACATGCATAAGGACATAGGAGAAGATAGGGGTGGAGATTCGGTTAACCGAACCGAAATCGATATTTCAAATTTCGGGTTGATTTTTGCAAAATCAAACCCTAACTGAAACTTTTTGATTTCAGTTATCCGAACTTTTCAATCCCCCAAACCCAAATCGATACTACAAAAATTAAGACTATTAGCGGCAATTTTTTTAACAAAAAACTACCACTATTATTCCTATCGCTACCAAAAACTGCCGCTATTAGTTATGTTGCTACCAAAAAATACATTAATAGCAAGTGCCGCTGAAACTCCTTATTTTTGTAGTGCGAATCGATTGCATTTTGGTTTCAGTCGATTCGGTTTTTCTTCTTTCTTTTATTTTTCGTTTTTTGTCGGTGTTCTCATCCTATTGGATTGGTTTTCAATTTTTAGGTATCAAAATCGAAATTGAATCGGTCCGAGTCGGTTCGGTTCGGTGTCGATTTTCATTGATTTCAGTTCGATTCAGAAGGCTCGATCGTTTCAATTATTTTTCGCGTTTCGATTTTCAATCGATTCGGGCCGGTTCAGAGGCTTGATCAAAGAGGAAGACAAGTGAAGACCTGAATGGAGGCAATGAGAAAGAATATAAAGGATTATGAAGTTACACATAATTAACTTCTTTTTTTTTTTTTTCAATTGTTTGTATTATATATAAAGCTGATGAAGTGTCTCGGAATGCCCGATAAAAACACAAGTCAACACCACAAGCATTGTTATCTAGAAAATCAGACTTCTTGGAGAAAATCAGAATAGATACTTGCAAGAAATGCAGGAAACCCTAGCACCATGGGAAAAAAACTGTGTGAGAAGAAATCGGAATGGCTGGAAGAAAACCTCCGAAAAAGAAAAAATGCCCCAAAAACATCATATAAAGTCAAAAAATCCTTTACACTTAAAAAGTACAAAAGTTGGCAGATTGTGAAACTTTGAGAGATAATTGAGGGATTTTCTTTTCTTATGGTGAAAGCCCAATAGCAAATCGATATGATAGTGTTGCGGATGAGTGAGTCTTCATTAAAAGAGGCATTGTTACACCTAATATTGTTGCGCAAGAGCCACGTATTCCAGAGGATAGAGATGTGTAAGTGGCTTCATATCCATTTTTTGAGACCTCTCATGGAGAAGTGATCCCAGCAAAGGATTATGTCGAAGCAATTCTTGGGAATGCTAGCAACAATGCTATAACTGTTGAAACATCGACACCAAACGTGCCAAATTTTATCACAGTGAAGAAACAATTGTTTGGTAGGAAATCCATCCAAACATAAAGTTCATAGGAAGAAAATGACCTTGGTAGGAATTCTAAAATCTCAAATTACTGCCCACTTGACTTTGTTGACGTTCGAAAAAAGAGGAAAGAAAGCGGATTTCATCGAAAACAACTTCTTTTTATTGTCGTGCCATTGTCTCAATAATATTGGTTGGGATTTAGGGTAACAACGTCCAGAATGCCAGAAAGTTCGCTAAACTCATTGATCGTGTCGGTGAATCTATGCTTTAAACTTATATGGTAATGAGAGTTGTCGGATGAGGCAAAAATACTAGAAACTTTGGAGTTGCGATCAGAAGTGATACTGAAAAAATTATGGAATTTGGAGTGAAGGCTTTACTTATTATTGATCCATTTATCATGAAGGCAAAATCACTGGGAACTCTATTGCATCTTCGTTTATCCAACGGAGTGGGGGCGTTTATTGTCTTTAATACGGTGTAGTAAACTACGTGCATCGGAACCATTATCAATATCATTTTTTAATTATTAATAATTTAAAGATAATATATTATTCTAATGGCTCAGAGCATAAAGTTCATGAATCAAGATCTCATCAAACTTGACCGATTTGGCGAGTCAAATTTCAAAAGATTGCAGCAAAAGCGGAAACAGCGGGAAGTATGACTAGTGGAGGATCGAATACTCGACTCAAATGATTGAAAGATGATCAGGATTTTCAGGAGTACATCCTCAATATATTGAACGATAGGTTATTCAACACATTCTGTAAGCATACTATTACTAAAGATTTTGATATTCATTAGCGAAGAAGTATTTAATTGAGGATACAGGTACAAACGCCTTTCCAGTCTCTAATATTTTAATAATAGCTAGAGATAAACCGATTATTGAACAAGTTTAAAAATTACAGTTTATCAGCACTGAGATAGAAGTCTTATGTATTTAATGAAGTGTACTAGACCTAATATATTATATATAGTAGGGATATTGAATAGACTAGCAACCCAGAGTTGGAACATTAGGAAGCTATTCGTAGGGCATTAAAATACTTGAAAGGATCTATGCATTATAGTTATAATATAGTGGCAAATCTGAACTCTTAGAGGGGTTTACTGATGCTACTTGAATTTCTGACTCCTCTGATTCAAAATTTACAAGCGGGTGAACTTTTACTTTGGTAGGAGGAGCAGTATCGTGGGGGTCTAGAAACAAACATGTCTTTCTGATTCAAGTATGGAATCAGAGTATATAACATTGTTTGTGGAGCAAAAGAAGCAGAGTGATTTCGAAGCTTACAAAAACACAATCCAAAAATACAGTGTTGAAAAGATCGAGGGGGATGGGTCTAAGACCAATATCTTTAAAGGCACAGTAGTTGAACCTCAACTTAGTAGAGTTGGAGATCCCAAATCCTAAGTTCAACGAAATAAGAAACTACTTTGTGATCCTTGAAAATGCACAAATGTATGTTACCTATTGGTCATCCTTATGATGTTAAATTTCGTGCACATCTCTTGTAACGTGAGAGGGTGAGTTTAACTCTTAATGATTCTATAAGCATTCATTTGCTGGGGTGATAAAGTAGTTATAAGAGTGCCTATGACAGATTCACATATATGAGTATGGAAGTGATGTTGCTTCAACAAAGATTCGGTCATCTCTCTAAGATACTCATGAAATCAGGATTTTAGCGTATGACTGTAAAGCGCGGGCCTTATGCCACTGATGATTTAGGTCATAATAAGTGCATATATAATTCTGGTTTGTTAGACATATTTTAAGTTCAAAGCTATAAGTTGCTTAAAGTCCTTACAAACTTTGAGTTGTATGTACTAGTCAAAGGTTCAAACCGATCGGTACCTCTAATGATGCTTAGTATAATCGCTCTGATACACAATTTTTTTATATTTTGAAACGAGTGGGAAATTGCTATATATATATATATATTAATATAGTAATATATATTTTATTATTTCAAAATTAAGTTTATAATTATCATTATATATATTGATAATAATTCAATGGTAAACTTATAAATATTATCTCACTAAAGAAGTGTCTTTTTAGATTTGGATTTATTTCTTCACCATAAATGTGAAAAGTCACAAGTCTAGCATCTCCTCACAGTAAATTTGAAAAGACACAAGTGAAATCATCTTTTTACTGTTATATGAAAAGACACAACTCTATGAGAAGACACAAGTGAAATCGATTTATTTTTTTACCGAAAAGACATAACTTTCTAAAAAGACCTTAAATCTTTTCACCGTAACCTGAAAAAATACAATGGTTCAAAATTTCTATATAAATAGAGATAAGATCTCCGTTAAAAACACAAGACATATAAGACATCCGTTAAAAACACACAAGACATACATGATACAACAAAAACTATAATAACATTCATTTATTCTTTTTCTCTTACGATTCTTATTTTTTTTAAGAATCTTTGTGTATCAAAAAATCTGTGGCGGGTTCTTTTTATTAAAAGTGCAATATAGAAAAGAACATACAATTTTTGGCAAGACTGGGCTCTGTTGTATCTTGAAGGCAGATTCGTTGAAAAACCTGTTACATCTTCGTTTATCCGACGAAGTGAGAGTGTCTATTTTCTTTAAGACAGGATAATGAACTATGTGCCTCAAAGCCATTATCAATACCATTTTTGTTTATCAACAAATATATGATCTATCACTTAGACAATAATCCATACATTACCGACAACATAAACTATCAGTAGTTTAAGATCATTTAAAGGCACTTGCAAACTCTTTATCATGGTATCAAATGTCGGCCAATACCGATATGTGTTTTCGGCAAACCGATACGTATCGGTGCTAATACGTATCAAGTGCCGACCGATACCTCTATTTTCTTTATATATATATGGAAACGATACAACTCAGTATCGGTCGATACGTATCGGTCCCCCATATTTGGACTGATACCCGATATCGATACCGAGTTTGACACTTTATTCTTAATCAGATGATTTAATTTATTGGGCTGAATATAATCAAGATCAATGGTTGTCACTCGTACATTTGTTAAATGACCCATGCACACATATTAGTGCTGAGCCCCATGAAAGTGCTCAGTGCTTCCTTCATGCTCTTGCAATGGCAGAGTGAGACGATGATTAGGGCCTGGTTGGGATTCAACCCAACCCTAACCTACCCGGGCAGGGTTCCCAAACTTTTCAACCTGGCTCTTACCCGGGTTGTGATGTTTTCGGCCCAAGCCTAGTCCCTGTCGAGCCGAGCCGGGCTTGGACGTTTTTCCAGGCTTTTTTTGCCTTTTTTCTTCTAATAAAATTTGGTTGGGTTATTTTTTTGGACCTTTTTTCTAATAAAATTTGGTTGGGTTCAAGGTGTTTTTTTCTAATAAAAGTTTGAAGATGGTTAAAATTTTAATTAAATAATTATATTAACATTATAGAGGCTCAGGTACATGCTTTTATTCAGATATTTCATTTTAGTTTGGTACACAATGGTTATAATGAACAATAGTTGCACAATGGTTATAACGGACAACGGTTAATCTCAGGGCATTTAAATAAATTATATTTAATTAAAAGAATTTTTTTTTTATAACTTTAAAAAGATATATATATAAAATATCCGGGCCGGGTGTTAGAACACTCAACCCAAGCCTGTCCCGGATTATTCGGGTTGCAACATATTTAACCCGATCCGAATACCGAGCTGGCTTTACTTAAAATAAATTATCACTTCTTTTGAGCCGGGTGTGGGCCAAAATCCGGGTCGGCCTGACCCATTGAAAGCCCTAAAGATGATGGCACTCACCACCATCACATAAAAACTCAATGGCACATATTAGTATCGCTAAGTGTGACTTTTGGCATTGATATTATAATTAGTTGGACAATAATTATTTATAAGTGTGTCTGTCCCGCATTGATATTATACAAATGACAACATTAAAAAGGGTATGAAAATTTGCCTACAAATATTTGGTGTTTGCAACCATGATTTTCCATATTAGATGATGGAGATAATTTTGTCCCTGTCCTCTAGACAATAGATCTTGAAATCATGGCCCACCTATAAGTCCATTAGATAGTGGCTTTACGTGACCGCAAAAGTGAACTACCACAAAAGTGATTGAAATTGGGCGAACTATGAGAAGGGGTTCTCTGGTTAGTTTTGGGGATGTTTGCCACATGAAATAAATACATGACTATATGGTAGGTGCACTATAATCTCAAGATCAACTGTGTGAAAGATTAGATGAAAAAAATATCCATCGTCAGATTTAAAGCAGCCAATGACTCTCATGTGTGAAAACTATGGTTGTAGGAAAAGAATATTTGGTTGGAAAATACCGATAGTCAATAAACAAAGGGTACCTATATTCGTAGGAGAAGATTCAGTAATTGCAACTAGGCTTTTCGCACGTTAAAACCAGTGGCTGCCTTAAATTAGACTATGGAGATTGTTTTTTTCGCCAAATCCTCCACATAACCAATCTTTAGATTATTGATAATCTATCATACAGTCAAAGGTTGATTCCACGTGACACAATCATTCACCTTTTGGGACTTGTGCCACATGGAATCAACATCCCACCTCTAATAGGTGATATATGATCCAAATAATAGTTCTATGGAAGATTGGCTTGAAAAACGATCTTCATACTTTGATTCAAGTCAATCAACAGCTTTAACATCCAAAAATCCTAATTGTGGATGTCTAATATTCGGTTGCATATACCGGTACTCAACTATAAAAAATAAAGCAAAAAATTGCCAGTCATTAATAGTGATAGTTTTTTGTTAATAAATGTCGCTAATAATCTTATGTTTTTGTAGTACTACCAATAGGGTTATAATCTCACTCTAGTTAGTTAGGTAATTTCACTATTGACTGTTTTAAATATACAATAGAGATTGTTTTTCGTCCCAAATCTTCCTTATAATGGATCTTGAGATCACGAACACACTATTGGATTGTAGTTTTTCATTCCACATAACAAACATCTCAAAATGTGATAAACATATTTTTATGTGTCTTATGATTTTTTATCACTTTTTTTGGGGTGTGTGCAATAGGGAATTAAAAACTGATCTTCTGATGATACCTCCATCATCTCAAGATCAATTCTATGAGAGATTGGGTCGAAAAACCATCCCCCCATCCTCTAATTCATTGAGTGCAAATAATGGTACCCTTAGCACTATAGAAAGTATCAGGGAGGACCCCGGCAGCTTAAAGTTTTAACTTTTGAGTTATATATTCTATTACACCCCTGTCAATGACACGTGCTTTGCACGTGAAAAGAGACAAAGATAGAGTGATAAAATGGACAATGTTTGTTCCCTAATCCATTTGTTTATAATTTAATTGATTTTAATACTCCTCTAACAAAATCGGTGAAGGCGTTTTTAGGGCAAAAAAAGGCAATAGGTTGGATCTTTTGAGTTTGGTGCTTTGCAGTGTGTAGCTTATCCTTCCTTATAGAACTTTAAGTCTTTTTTGTTGTTAATATTTTTTAATTGCATTCAATAAAACTTCTTACTGAGATAAAAAAGATAAAGGGTAGTGGTCTTTGCAATCCACAATTCGGTCTACACAACAGATGATTCCACTGTTAAAAGTATTAACTGTTTTGAATCAGACGATAAAAATCATTTTTGGTCCCAATATGGAGATCATACCCACTTATTAGACGATCAATTGTTTATTCCACACGGAACATATCCCCAAAAGCGAGTGGCAAACTCTTATGATGGTATTTTCATTATCACGGTCACTTAGGGGATGTGTGCCACGTGGAATCAACATCTAATTGTCTGATATGTAGGACATGATCTCAAGATCTATTTTGTGATAGATTGGGATGGAAAATAATCTCCATCGTCTGATTCAAGACAGTCAACATTGTTAACAATAAAAGTATAAAACCATTAGTTGAAGAGACCGAATCTTAGATCCCAAAAACCCGCACTCAAAGATAAATAGAGATAGAGAAAAATAACCAAAATATGATTTCAATTAGTTATTGTGATAATAAAAATGTCATGAAGATCGTTTTTTGTCCCAATCATCAACCTAGATATTGAGATAAACATTGTTTTAGAAAATTTGAATCAAACGGTGAAGATAGTGTTTCGTCCTAGTCATGACTTAGATATTGAAATCATGAGCCTTATGGATTTGGATTCCACTGGCACACATAGAAAAATAAATATATATATATATACACAAGAATCGCATTTGATGTATACCTATGATCATATTCATTTTGTAGGAGGTGTGTCATGTGAAATCAAAATTTGATCATTCACTGCAAAAAAATAAGACTATTAGCAGCAGTTAAAAATTGTCGTCATTAATAAAAAATTGTTATTAATATCCTTACCACTAATATTCTTAATAAGTATTTTATTAATAATGACAATTTTTTATAGTTAAAAATTATAACTAATAGTTTTTTTGTACTGCTGTAATTATAGCTTTGTGTCTTGAAGATATATAATCTCCAAGACTGGGACGAAAAAGATCACCATAATCAATTGATAAGGATGAACGTTGAACTGTAAATAAAGGTACCTATAAAGTAACCTTAAATAATGGTCTAGTGAAACAGAAAAAAACAAAAAAAATAGTCACTATCTAATGTTTACAAGAAGATTAAATAATTTTATTTTCATGGTTTAGTTGCAATTTATGAATATAAAATAAACTTCACTCAATCATGCATCAACGTGAAATGGTAACTAATTTGATGGTTTTCCAATTTGGTCTTATCACGTGGGACTCACCAGTCTGGCAGTCACCACCCTCTCAACGTCAAATCACCTCGTGGATTCATGCACCTTAAGTTTCTCGCGCTAGGGACTTTATCTATACTATGTTTGATCCGACACCGTCCGTAATATTTCCCTAATTGACCAAACAGTCCTGCTAAATGGGGTCATGTGATCAAAGTCATCATGGGATGTGTACCGCGAGGAATAAACATATGATCTTCTCATAAGTAAGTCATGATCTAAAGATGAGTTGTGTGGGAAATTGAGGGGAAAAATTAGGGCTGGCAGCGCATTAGGTCAAAAATTTGACTACCTAATAAGAAAAATGCAGATGCCCCGATGGGACCAGACAAATAGTGCACACTCAACCTGATAATTTTATACTAGATAAAATATCAGGTCACCCAAAGGTCGAGTTGAATGTCTCATGTCCAACCTGACCAGACCCAACGCAACCCAACAGATCAACTTTATGTGCCCGACTCTTTGAAATATTGGATTGGGTAGTATCGGGTCAACCCTATCTGAACTATTGATAGCCCTATGAAAAAAAGATCTACAAAGACCTGCCAAGGGTTGTTGCATGACTTGGGTATGCTCCCTAAGGTTGTGAGTTCGAAATGCATCATCTCTTCGATCAATGGGGCCCACATAAGGCCTGTAAATCATGACATTCTCGTGGCACGGTAGCACTCGTAGGAATTTTTAGAGAGTTGCACAAAAATGATAGAAAATCGATCGGATAAATGGTTTCAAGGCACGATTAGATAGTTGTTTTTAAGATAATATTTGTCTCCTATATGTAACGAGATAACGACAAATTCGCCTTTAGGATACAATGAAGCCTCGGTGAAGCACCGATCTATCACATACTACGTTGCACTGTAGTGTGCGACCCAACGAAATGAAGACACAAAATGCTCTGGTCGGCACACGAATTCTGATGGCTCAAATGTAGGATTCGGAATTGCAAGTTATTAGAATCCCTCCTCTAGCCTATATTTATAACTTTCGAAACCTCTTTTCAGGGGCGGTTGTGCCCGTCGGTTGCTTGCAATCGAGGGTCCTGATCGATCCGATCAACAGTTACAAGGATCCAACGGTCACACTCGAACAGTTACAACTTTTGATGTTTCAACAGTCATTAACTGACTTGTCCGAATCCGACCGTTTCCATGAACGGTCGGAAACTGCCACGGGCACACATGCGATGTACGTGCCCGGTCAACAAGTCAACCAATCGGCACATGCGTTGCACATGTGTGGAGGTAATCCGTGCCCGATCAACAAGTCAACCAATCGGATCATCTCAGATCAAATAGAAAAGACTCTTCAAGCTTCTCGCAACGATGTAGTCGTGCAAAGTGCACCTTAAAAGCGCTAATTACGCCATTCGCGCATCGCACACGCGCGCGTGCCCAGTGGCAAACCGCCGCTATGAGCTATGTTCCTCTCATTAAGCCAAACAATATAGAAGGTAAGTTTTCATATATAAGTCATGGATATTTCTTGTAAAATAGTGAGGTGGGACAAAACATATGCAACACTTTCAAACTTATGGTGGGAAAATTTTTTCTTCCAATATTAATTCAAAATTTAAGTCACTTTGACTTGAAGGTTGAAGATTAATGTATTGGCAACATCTTTTATTCATTTAACCAATAAATATAAGGATTCATTTAAAAATAAGCAAACTAATAAATAAATATAATTAAATTAATAATAAATATTTATTTTGTTAAATATCTAATATTCCTCCCTTATTTACAAAAAAAATATCAACATTTCTCCCCTATTTTATTAAATAGGTACCTAACGTCAATCTGAAATCTGATAATCAAAGACAGTATATATATGTACCAAATATTTTGAGCACTTCTTGACTACGATATGCATAAATGAAGGCGTCCTAAGGAATTGAACCTTCATTTAGTAATAATACATCAAAGTTGAAAAAAAACTTTAGTAATCTAAATTTTTGAATTAAATTTCTAGTATAATCAACCGGATATATCACACGCATAAGTAATCGAAGTTTTATTTAATCTTTACAGCCAACACATTTTATGGCCTTGTACTTATATCCCGGTATTCATGAGTTTTATTTAAGAAAAAGTTTTTATCTATCTTTGAAGCAGCCACACTTCTTAACCCATATAGGTCAGTTATATCAGAAATGCCCTTGTAACTTAGATATTTCAACAATATATGTTATAGACTGATTAAGAGAATTGTCTCAATATCTTCCTTACATTACAAGTACCACATTATTACTTGAGACGGTTTGAGTGGTATACTCACACTTTTTAATAATGTACAATCAATTCTTATGATTTATTTTTCTCATTGAACCTTTAGCTTCTGGACAACAGAAAATAGGTCGGGTTACCATCATAGGTGATATAATTTATTAGGCTTTAAACTTATCCATTCCGATGTTTTAATTATCACATATCTGGTAAGACCTTTTTTAAATGGATCCGCTAAATTTGCAAAGGTTCTTATTAAATTTATAATAATTATTCATTCACGAAGTAATTGACTAACATAACTGTGTCTTCAACTTATATGTCTAGACTTTCTATTATAAATTTTGCTATAAGATTTAGATAGTGCAACTTCACTATCACAGAATAAAAAGATTGGTGGCATAGGCTTAGGCCAAATAGGAATTTCAAATAATAAACTCCTTAACCACTATGCTTCCTTGCTTCTTGTCGCAAGAGCAATAAATTCAGATTCCTTAGTTACATGTGTAATGCATGTTTGTTTCTTTGATCCCCAAAAAACCACAGCACCTCCAAGAGTAAATACTCATCCATTAGTAAATCTTGATTCATCTGTATCATTGTTCCAACTAGCGTCTGTATATCCTTCAAGTACTGTAGGATAACCAATATAATGTAATGCATAATCCTTAATTTTAGTAAGATAACTTAATACTCTACCAATTGCTTCCCAATGGTCATGACTAAGATCACTAGTATATCTACTTAATTTCCCTACTGCATAAGCAATATCGGGTCTAGTGCAATGTATAGCATACATCAAACTACCAATTACTCTAGAATATTATAATTGAGATTGATGTGAATTTTTAATTGTAATGTTTTACTCGCAAGCGCATGAATCAAATTGTGTATAGTGGGTGCAGAGTACGAGATCGTTCCCACGAGGACTAATTTTGAAAGATCTAAAGAGACAAGACAGTAATTCAAGAAATCCGCTAAGATCTAACAGTATTCTACCAATTTTATAGTGACCACTACTAAAATTCAATTAATAATTCAAAAATAAAGATAAAGATGAAGATACTAAATCCTCCCATCTTTGGTCCGTTCTTCCCATAATATAAATCTAAGGATTAAGCTATGAGATATGTCATTGAAAACAAACATCTTTTATGGAAGATAAATGGTCAAAACCCCGATAGGTTCCACGTTGCATCCCTGCAATCAGGACTTAGATGATTTTTATATATAGATCTGGGATCAAGGGTGTGACAGCCCGGATTTTGGCACCCCGAAACTCGTGCCATCAGCACGATCATCTTGATCGTGCCCTTTAGCTAAGCACGGAACACTGGTATATCAAGCATAAAAAAGTATAATAAACGAAATTGCGGAATTTAAATCTATATTAATTAACTATCCAAAAGACAGTTCTAACCTCATGCCTCTACATGAGTGGAGAACCGATCCGAACCATCGATGATAGCAATCATCACGGATGGTTCGTCCCAAAAGAATGATCCCAACTCTATATATATACATGATTTAAACAGAATTAAGGACATACCAAGCCGTACAAAACTCTCTCTAAAATCTCTCAAAGTGGCACAACGGAGTCCTCTAGAAGAAGTCCTCTGGAGGTGGCTCCAACTCTTCGCCAGCCGCAAGGTCCGACTCACCAGGGTCAGCATCTCCTGAAGCCTCGGCAGCTGCTAGTAGTGGACCTGCGACGTATAGTCTATAGGGTGAGCTACATCCTAGCTCAATAGGGAACAAACACAGTTGAACATATAAATTATGACTCACATATATTCCATGATATGCCATGCATGATGTGTCTATGCAATTATTAATGAAACAGTTAAAAAGCATTTCGTTTTACTGTTGATTACATATGTTTTCATTTACTCATGAATGATGCTGAAAAGGCCTAAAGCAAAACTTAAACTTTCAACTTAAGTAATCCCCGAGCAATATAGCATCGAGCCCCGATGAGATACCCATCATCGTCATCTATATAGACAGTTTTAACCGTATTCCCTGGGAATACAAATAGTATCCAAGCCCTTTCCCTAGGGATTGGTGGCGGGTTTCACTTGTCTCAATCAACACCCACGGGTGTCCTTACTATGTACGGATAAGCCTCCGCACTGGCCTACGGTTTCGCCGCCGTATCGGTCACGGATATCCTGCCGTGTCAGTCGTGGATATCCCGCCACGTCGGTGGGGTACCCTATCAAACCTCAAATAACAAAAATATCAGTGCCTTACATATAGTTATTCACCGTGTAAATGTGCTATCTTATATTTAGGCCCTATCAAACATGATTCAATCCTTGGATACATCCACAGGATGTATCCATTTACTACATCACACCGATGCTCTTATCTCTTACTTCTTCATCCCACAGGGATGGCTCATTATGATTACTCTTATGGATGTCACACACACACACTTTTCACAAATTCTTAAGAAATAAATATTTGAATTGAATTCTATATCACTACATACATGCTCTTATAAAATAAAGTACATATTCAAAGTGTTCCCTACCTCAAGTCTTCATTTGATCAATGCATCAAGGTCCCACGTGGCTCCTTGTGCACTAGTCCACACGTACCACCTATGGTACCACATAACGGGTGAAATACATCACAAAGGATGCAATAAAGAAGGTATAAGACCCTCCAAGAATCTTAAAGTCAAACCCAAAAGTCAACACAATTTGTCTCAGTCGATTAATCGAATTCCAAAATCGATTAATCGAGGGTCAATATCGATTAATCGAAGTAAATTCGATTAATCGAAATTCTCTGTTTCGCAAAGTCGATTCTCAATTCGAGTAGTTGAGTTTTCATTCGATTAATCGAAGTAAATTCGATTAATCGAAATTCTCCTTTTCGCAAAGTCGATTCTCAATTCGAGTAGTCTAGTTTTCATTCGATTAATCGAATCCTAATTCGATTAATCGAAATTCTCCTTTTCGCAAAGTCGATTCTCAATTCGAGTAGTCGAGTTTCGAAGATCGATTAATCGAAAACTGAAATCGATTAATCGAAATACCATTTCGATTAGTCGATTTTTCACAAGTCATTTCCTCCATTACAGGGTCCTTTGGAGGTTCGATCGATTAATCGATTTCCAAAATCGATTAATCGAAATCCAAAGTCGATTAATCGAACTCCAATTCGATTAATCGAAATCGGGTCTTCTGACTTTTCAACTTCCTGGCCAATTTCGATTAATCGAAACCCAATTTTGATTAATCGAAATTGTCAGATTCAGCCCCTTTCGAGCTGTTCTTCCCAATCTTCTTCCATACTTTTTCCTCTATTTTTCTAAGCCATTATCCTATGATTTAACCCACATTCAACCATAACTTAACCCCTATAATCTATGTATTTTATTTACAAAAATTTTACCTTGAATAGATCTCAAGTTTATTTCAATCCAGTGGTTGGAAGGCTAGGGTTTCCAGCTTTGGCTCTAACAGATCCAAATCGGGTTGAATCCGACTTTTATTGCTTGAATCCCCCGTCCAATCAGTTGCAATAACTCCTTTCTTACTTCTCTCGCTTTCTCTCTTCTTTACTCTCCTTCAACAACCAAACTCTTGATTTTAGGGCTATTAAACCCTTTTATCCTCTTCCTCACTTGTGTGTTGAGCACATACACCGCGGTAGGTGTATGCGACTACATCCCCACAACACACACCACATAGGGATTCTATTTATCACATCTCATCCGTTCATTACGCCACATACTAACTGTTGGACTTCCATTTGGTCAAACCTATGACCGATCGGGCACGGATCCCGAGGTCATAGTTTAGTGTGATTTTTCGGGCTATTACAAAGGGCATGGCTCGACACACTTGATCTCAGGTTCAAATAAAAATTATCTCCAAAGTGGGTGAAAATTCTAACAAGAATACTACCATAGATCTAAAATCAAGGGCATGGCTCGACACACTTGGTTTCAGATTAGGGAGTAATTAAGATAAAATTACCATTACAGATCCAAGATTCAGGGCATGGCTCGGCACACTTGATCTCAGATCATAATTGTAATTAGATCCACACGATGAAAGCAAAAAAACCATATAACAATGATTGGATAAAATTACCGTCACAGATCTGAGATCCCAGGCATGGCTCGGCACACGCGATCCCAGTTAGTGGCGGGGATTTCATCCGTTCATAATAACATAACAACCATAAAATAAGATCTCATATTTTAATCATAAATTTATATTATTAAAAGTACATCCCTCGGATGGGAATCATTAGATCCCCATCCCTATGAATTTAGCCACATATATTGTAATTAAATGATATAAATAAATAAGGAATGAAAAATAACATTAATTTAATAAATTAAAAATACCTCAAACTTCAGCATAAATTACTTTGATCCAAAAGTACGATGATCTTCAGAAACGAAATTAATGCAGGAATCAACTTGAACAAAAATATTAAACTGAATGGATGAATACTAGAAAATTTTAGGAACAAAGCTCTCAAAAAGGAATAATAAAAACTCTCTATTTCTATGTTTAACTATGTAAAAGAAAAACTAAAGCTCTAATCTCCTATCTCCCTCCCCCATTCGAAGTGTTTGAGTCGGTTTTAAATAGATGCACGTCACGTATATTTCCCAGCCGCAAGAGTATCCCAGCCGCAAAAGTTGATATCGATTAATCGAAATTGTCAGATTCAGCCCCTTTCGAGCTGTTCTTCCCAATCTTCTTCCATACTTTTTCCTCTATTTTTCTAAGCCATTATCCTATGATTTAACCCACATTCAACCATAACTTAACCCCTATAATCTATGCATTTTATTTACAAAAATTTTACCTTGAATAGATCTCAAGTTTATTTCAATCCAGTGGTTGGAAGGCTAGGGTTTCCAGCTTTGGCTCTAACAGATCCAAATCGGGTTGAATCCGACTTTTATTGCTTGAATCCCCCCTCCAATCAGTTGCAATAACTCCTTTCTTACTTCTCTCTCTCTCTCTCTCTCTCTCTTCTTTACTCTCCTTCAACAACCAAACTCTTGATTTTAGGGCTATTAAACCCTTTTATCCTCTTCCTCACTTGTGTGTTGAGCACATACACCGTGGTAGGTGTATGCGACTACATCCCCACAACACACACCACATAGGCATTCTATTTATCACATCTCATCCGTTCATTACGCCACATACTAACTGTTGGACTTCCATTTGGTCAAACCTATGACCGATCGGGCACGGATCCCGAGGTCATAGTTTAGTATGATTTTTCGGGCTATTACATCCTCCCCACCTTGGGAATTTTCGTCCCTGAAAATAACCTAAGGTTTAGTGGTGGTGGTGTCTTTGGTGAGTGGTCATTGTGGTGCTGGCGTCTCGGTTGGCGGAGTGGATGTGGATGTGGAAGGAGCCGCGTCTGCAGTGGTGGGATGGAAGACGGGTCCTCTGTGGAAGGCGGTGCGTCCAGCGGTCCACTCCTCCTCCTGGGCGAGGTAGCGGCGCTAGTCGGTCGGGTAGATGTGGCGGAGTGTATGGAACATCAAGAAGTCCATCCTCCGGTTCATCCGCTCGTTGTTGGCCTCCATACGAGCCAACACGTCCTCGATGGTAGGACCGGATGGAGCGGGCTGTGATGAGGATGAGGTGGGTGTCGCGGTGGAGTGGGCAGTGGGCGTCGGTGAGGCTGAGGTGGTGGGAGAGGAACCCTCTCTACGGATGGCTCTGCAAGGAATAGGGTGTACCCACGGGTGGGTCCTGTGAGGTGGTGGGGTGGTGGCGGTGCTCACGCTACTGCTGCTGCTTCTTTGGGCGGAGCGGGACCCGGAGCTGGTAGGGTCCGCTTTAGAAGGTTGTAGCTACGGGTCCATGAAGACTTTGTAAACGTCTTCACGCGATCCGTAGCCCTCACCTCGTGAGGCGAGATGCCGTAGGAGGGCTCGTCGGAGTAGCACTCCAACATGCTCGAGATGAGCCGAGCATACGGCATCTTCTCCTTGGGCCACATGTTGCCCTTCATCAACTTGCCCTTGATGTATTTCATCCCTTCTAGGATGACCATTGTGGCGTCGAACCACCGGCCACAGAAGGCCGCATAAAGTGCATGTTGCACTTTGTCCACGCGCTCGGTGTCGTGGCGCATCGGGTAGAGGTTACACTTGATTATTGAATCAAGCATCCACATGTAGGGTGAAAGGTCAACCCTCTTAATGGAGGAGCCCGACCCCTTTTTACCCTTGGTCATGCGGGTCATGACCTCCTCAAAACGGGGTTCCTCCTCAAAGGGTGGGAAGAGAGTGGTCTCCGGGGTGAAATAGAGGTAACACTCGAGTACCTCGTGGATGTGGCGACGAGTGATCGTGTATAGACGACCCTCGATCTTGGTTATAATGCAATCGTCGGTAGGGCCATCGATTAGCCCTTGGTAAAAGAGTCTAACCAATCTAGGGTAGTAAGAACCCGGATTGGTTTGAGAAGGTTGCCGAGACCGGCGTTGGTGAGGTAATTTCGAGCCCATTGGGTCTCGCCCAGTAAATCGGGATTTGTGAATAGGGTAGGGTCGATAATATACTCGACCTCGAAGGTCTTTTCTACCCACCATTCATTTGGTTGCTCGACATTGGTGGGTGGTGGTGGCATGGGGGTGGACTCGCGGGAAGACTCGCGCGTAGACGCGCTCGTCGAACCGGAGGTGGTCTCCGATTCCGACGGTGATGGAGTCCTCACCGGCGATGGGGTAGGTGGTGGTGGCGCGGCGTTCTTACGCCTAATCGGTAACTTAGAAGTCGCCTTCTTTGAAGATAGACGGGTTTTGGGCGGCATTTCGGGTGAAATAGGACGAATCTAGGGTTTCTAACTAACTCAAATGGAAAGAAAAGCGGAAATCTAGGGTTTACCTTAGGTTTCGAAGGCGGATTCGGAAGCGAATCAATGGAAGATCCAAACCCTAGACCACTCGGTTGGTTGGAGAAGAAGGAGAAGACGAAACGCCCAAAAATCCCAAGCAAGAAAATTTTCGAATGGGAAATGAAATCCCCAATTTCATATATATAGGCCTCGGCTCGATTAATCAAAATTCAGAATCGATTAATCGAGATTCAAACCTAGGCTAAGCCACGTAAAATCGATTAATCAATTTCCCAAATCGATTAATCGAAAGTCAAATTCGATTAATCGAAACCATTTCGATTAATCGAAATCGTATCTATTTAAAATTTTAAATTTTTAAGCTCACTGGCGCGAGCCAGTCGATTAATCGAAATCCTTTTCGATTAATCGAAATTCCAAAATCGATTAATCGAATTTAATTTCGATTAATCAAATCTTCAGAACTTCTAATTTTCCAGAATTTCTTAAATTATTCGATTAATCGAATCCATTTCGATTAATCGAAATTTCGAAATCGATTAATCGAAATTCACTTCGATTAATCGAAATCGTCCATTTGATTTCAAATTCTCGTAAGTCCCTTTAGTAAATCGATTAATCGAAATATAATTCGATTAATCGAAATTTCAAAATTGATTAGTCGATTCCAAATCGATTAATCGAGATTCCAATTCGATCAATCGAAATTTATCTTCTATGTATATTCTAACTCTCCTTTAAATTTCCAGTCACTGGCACATGCCAGTCGACTAATCGAACAAAATCGGTTAATCGAAATTTCAAATCGATTAATCGATTTAAAATTCGATTAATCGGTTTTGTCCAATTTCTGCAGAATTTCAATCTCTTTATTTCTTTAATTTCTTTTTGGTAGTTTATGACATCAAGTGGTTCATCCATAGAGTTGTATATACTTGATCATGTACGTATAATTATGTTCCTCAAATCAGATTGGATCAAAATTTTCCATTGAATTACAAGTATAGTGGAGATGTCACAAACATGTTTGTGGGTTACACTGAATTCTCACGTCATTGGAAACAAGGCTGGATATTGTTCTTTCACATCGGCCTCTCGTTCCCAAGTAGCCTCTTCTTTTGGATGATTATTCCACCGAACAAGCACTAAGGGAATCACTTTAGTGCGCAGTACTTGTTCCTTTCGATCCAAGATTTCCACTGGTTCCTCTATCATGCTCATGTCCTCACACATCTCTATAGGTTGCTTTCCTAATACATGAGACAGATCGTTCACGTACTTCCTGAGCATCGATATGTGGAAAACATTATGCACTCGATCAAATAGTGGTGGTAAACCAATGCGATATGCAACTTCACCTACTCGTCCCAAAATTTCAAATGGTCCAACATAACGTGGACTTAACTTCCCTCTCTTGCCAAATCTCATTACACCTTTCATAGGTGATACTTTCACAAACACGTGCTCGCCCACTTTATAGTCAACACTAGTCCGCTTCATGTCGGCGTAACTTTTCTCGCTCACTACGCTTTGTCTTCAACCTTTCTCTGATAATTCGGACAACGGTGGCGTTGTCTTCAAGTAGTTTTGGTCCTAACACAAATTTCTCACCTGTTTCCTCCCAATTGAGAGGTGATTTGCATCGTCGTCCATACAGAGCTTCATACGGTGCCATGCCAATGCTCGTTTAGCTGTTATTATATGAACTTCGAGCATCGGTGAGATACTCATCGAGTATCCTTGCATATCAAGCATGCACGCTCTGAGCATGTCTTCTATTACTTAGTTCACTTTCGCTCTGTCATCCATCGGTTTGAGGATGGAAAGTGAACTAAAGTCTAGTCGTGTTCCCATTCCTTCTTGAAATTTCTTCCAAAACTTGGGCGTATATATTGGATCACGATAAACTATCTTGGAATCCCATGTAATCTTACAATCTCCTTTATGTATCGTCTGCGATCTTCTTCTTTGTATACATAGTATTGTCGTGACAAAAGTCGTTGATTTGGTCAATCGGTCTACGACAACCCAAATAGCATTGTGTCTCTTGGCAGTACGGGGTAATCCAACAATGAAATCCATTGAGATCGATTCCCACTTCCATTCTGGGATTGGTAAAGGTTGCAATAGTCCAGCAAGATGTCTATGATCAACCTTCACTTGTTGACAAGTCAAACATCGTGACACGTACTCGGCCACGTCTTGCTTCAGTCCTCTCCACCAGTAGTTCTTTTTCAAATCTTGGTACATTTTGGTGCTACCAGGGTGGATAGCATAATTTGACTTATGGGCCTCATCAAGAATCATTCGTCTTAGATCGGCATTGTCCGGAATGCAGAGACGGCCTTTAAACAATAAGAAACCATCTTCTTTTACTGAGAAGTCCGACCTAATGCCTTCCCTCACGTCTTGATGAATCTTTGTTAATGTCGGATCTTTCATCTGTAGATCGTGGATATGCTCAAATATCACTGGCTTTACTGATATGTTAGCCAAAAAGGATCCGGTGTCCTTTGACTCAATGTTCGCATCATAGAGTGCCAGGTCTTCCAATAATTTCCATCGGTGCATACCCAAAATTAAAGAAGCTAACTGAGCTGAACCCTTCCGACTCAATGCATCGGCTACTACATTCGCCTTGCCAGGATGGTATTGTATGGAGCAATCATAATCCTTAAGGAATTCCATCCACCTGCGCTGTCTCATGTTGAGCTCTTTCTGTGTAAACAGATATCGGAGGCTCTTATGATCTGTGAAAATTTCAAAGGTCTCGCCATACAAGTAATGTCTCCAAATCTTGAGTAAAAATGTGCGCGGTTCCAAGTCATGAGTCGGGTAATTTTTCTCGTGTTCTTTCAACTGTCTTGATCCGTAAGCTATCACCTTCTTGTGTTGGTTGAGCACACAACCAAGGCCATTGTATGATGCGTCGCTGTACACGGCGTATCCTCCACTGCCTGAAGGAATCGCTAATACTGGAGCCGAAGTGAGTCTCGTTTTGAGTTCTTGAGAGCTCTTCTCGCATGCCTCACTCCACTCAAACCTTGAATCTTTTCATGTCAGCTTTGTGAGAGGTCCCAATATCTTTGAAAACCCCTCAACGAAACGTCGATAATAGCCTTCTAAGCCCAGAAAACTTCAGACATCGGTCACTGTCTTTGGTTGTTCCCATTTAACTACTGCTTCTATCTTAAATTTGGATCTAGTGACACCGTGCTTTGAGACGACATGTCCCAAAAGCTAATTTCTTCCAACCAAAACTCACACTTGCCGAGTTTGGCGTACAATTGGTGTTCACGTGGCGTCAGAGAGCAATCCTCAAATGTTCTTCGTGTTAGTCTTGGATTTGGAGTATATCGATATCATCAACAAACACTACGACGCAGGAGTCCAAGTGTGGTTTAAACACTCGGTTCATCAGATCCATAAACGACGCCGGAGCATTCGTTAATCCAAACAGCATCACAAGGAATTCATAGTGTCCATATCGTGTCCGAAAAGCTTTCTTCTGAATGTCCTCAGCTTTGACTCGCAACTGATGATACCCAGATCTCAGGTCGATCTTGGAAAAATACCTTGCTCCTTGCAGTTGGTCGAATAGATCGTCAATTCTAGGCAAAGGGTAGCGGTTCTTCACAGTGAGTTTGTTCAATTGTCGATAGTCAATGCATAGCCGCATTGACCCATCCTTCTTCTTGACAAACAAGACCGGTGCTCCCCATGGAGACACACTCGGTCTAACAAACCCCTTGTCCATAAGCTCTTGTAGTTGTTCCTTCAACTCCTTTAACTCAGCGGGAGCCATTCTATAAGGTGCTTTTGAAATAGGCTCCGTTCCTGGTGCTAAGTCAATGGCGAATTCTACTTCTCTTTCTGGAGGTAATCCAGGCAATTCCTCTGGAAACACGTCAGCGAAGTCTCGCACAACTGCTATCTCAGAAATGACATTCTTTTCTTCCTTGTCCTCCTTTAAGAAAGCTAAGTACCCTTTGCCCTTTCTAATCATTTTCTGGACCTTCTGCTTTGAGATCAGCAGCACAGGATGACGACCTCACTCCTTGAAACCGAAATCATCTTCTTGTGTTGGGTCTGAACATGACTACCTTATTCTTGCAATCGGTTTGCACAATGTCGGTCCATGCCCATGCCAAGGATCACATCAAACCCTTGCATGTCTAACAGTATCAACTTTGCTTCTAGTTCATGCACCTCTAAGTCTCGAACTGCTACAATGATGGATTTACAAGCTAACTCCGTGTCTACTAACTCTCAAGTCGGAATAGACACAGATAGGACGAAATCCAACCTCTTTGGAACAATCTTCATCTTCTTAGCGAAACGTGGAGTAACGAATGAGTGGGTAGACCCGGGGTCTATCAACACTCGAGCGTCATATCCACCGAAGCATCCTTTTTCATATATATTTAGAGTACCTATAGTATACATACATACATACAATAATTTACACATCAATTTACACTCTTAATTGACATACAACTTTTTGTATTGAGAAAAGAATCTATATAATTTCTAATGCATGCTCCTTCTCTATCTAAGATTTTAATGAAATGGAAATTTTCTTTAATTTTAAAAGGGTCTCACCTTGGATGACGTCATGCACGTTCCACCTTCTGACGTTATTTGCATAAAGGCTCTCCCCTGGACGATCGGTTTCCTTGCTTGAATTGGTCGTGATGCTGCAACTGAAACCGTCTTTCTCTTATCCGTCTCGGGGCAATCCTTGATCAAGTGGCCCACCTTGCCACATCGGAAACAGCCCTTAGTTCCCAATCTACAATCCACCGTCTTATGAGGCTTGCCACACTTTGCGCAAGTCTCCCGAGGTGCGGAAGAACAAGACGAGAACCTGTAGACAAGGGTGGCGCGATGAGACATGGCAGGGCTCTCATAGCGAAAAGGTCTCCCCGACGCAAGTAATGGAAACCTCTGTTGGTGTTGTTGTTGCGCGGTCTTAAAACCCCTTGAACTGTGGTCTCGACGACGGCCATGAACCTCGGCTTTTTGTTCACCGGTTCGTAGTGCCCCGATCTTCCTTGTTCATTTCCTCCCCTCTGCTGCTCTCTCTGTCTATATCTATTTATATTCTCCTCTTCAACCACCAGTGCTTTACTCATGACCTCTTCATAGGTCCTTAGTTGAAATGGAGCTACGCCTCCCCTAACCTCAGGCTTCAAACCTTGCTGAAACCTCTTGGACTTCATCACTTCAGTAGCAACGTAATCCGGAGGAAAACGGGCAAGTCGTAGAAACTCTACTCCATATTCTCTCACTGTCATTCTCCCTTGCACTAGCTGTAAAAATTGTATCTCAAGCTGGTTCCTCACCACTTCCGGAAAATATTGTTTGTTGAACTCCTCAACAAACTCCTCCCAAGTCCAAGGCAACTCTGGGGTCTCCTGAGCCCAAGTCCGTATCACGGACTTCCACCAAGGCCTAGCCTCCCCATCCAACATGTAAGCTGTCCATCTCACACTCTCATCTTTCGTGCATGTCAGCACGCTAAAGACTTTCTCCATCTCCATAAGCCAGTTCTCAGCGGCCATGGTATGCACGCCTTGAAAGTGAAGGAGGTCTCATCCTCCTAAACTCTGTAAAGGATGAGGGCGCAGGCAACGCAGGTCCTACAGGTGGTGTAGGTGGCTGCTGTTCTCTTGATGCATGAGCTGCAAAGGATGCGGCCTGTTGTGCCATGGCAGCTGCCATAGTCTCCATAGTGTGCATCATCCTTTGTCGCTCTTCTCTGTCCTCTTGTCTTTCTCTCAATCTTTCTTGTTCTCTTAGATCTTGATCTTGATGATCTCGATCTTCTTCATCCCGTTGTCTACTACTACTGCCCCCTGGGACCTCAGTACCTCCTAAAGGCACTCTATTAGTAGGAGAGATGTAATCATCTCCACTACGTAGACTCCTCTGTTGGCCTCCCCTTGGTCGGCCTCTTCCTCTAGATGACATTTGCGGCTGCATTTGAAACTAAGGTTTCGTTAGCAGAAGCCCCTATGTTCTGACGAAAGAACCCTTGTCAGAATTGCTAAAAGAAAATGACTTTGATACCAACTGTGAAAGCCCGGATTTCGGCACCCCGAAACCCGTGCCATCAGCACGATCATCTTGACCGTGCCCTTTAGCTAAGCACGGAACACTGGTATATCAAGCATCAAAAAGTATAATAAACGAAATTGCAGAATTTAAATCTATATTAATTAACTATCCAAAAGACAGTTCTAACCTCATGCCTCTACATGAGTGGAGAACCGATCCGAACCATCGATGATAGCAATCATCACGGATGGTTCGTCCCAAAAGAATGATCCCAACTCTATATATATACATGGTTTAAACAGAATTAAGGCTTGACATACCAAGCCGTACAAAACTCTCTCTAAAATCTCTCAAAGTGGCTGTGAGTCCTCTAGAAGAAGTCCTCGGAGGTGGCTCCAACTCTTCGCACGCAAGGTCAGGCTCACCGAGGTCGGCGTCTCCTGAAGCCTCGGCGTTGCTAGTAGTGGACTGCGGCGTATAGTCTATAGGGTGAGCTCCATCCAAGCTCAATAGGGAACAAACTCAGTTGAACATATAAATTATGACTCACATATATTCCATGATATGCCATGCATGATGTGTCTATGCAATTAATGATGAATCAGTTAAAAAGCATTTCGTTTCTTGTTGATTACATATATTTTCATTTACTCATGAATGATCTTTGAAAAGGCCTAAAGCAAAACTTAAACTTTCAACTTAAGTAATGAGCAATATAGCATCGAGCCCGATGAGATACCCATCATCGTCATATATATAGATAGCTTTTAATTGTATTCACAGGAATACAAATAGTACCAAGCCCTTTCCACGGGATTGGTGGCGGGGTTTCACTTGTCTCAATCAACACTGCTATGTCTGGATAAGCCTCACTTGCGGCCCTCTTTTTACGCCCGTATCGGTCACGGATATCCTGCCGTGTCGATCGTGGATATCCATACGTCGGTATGGGATACCCTATCAAACCTCAAATAACAAAAATATTGGTGCCTTACATATAGTTATTCACCGTGTAAATGTGCTATCTTATATCAGTTAGGCCCTATCAAACATGATTCAATCCTTGGATACATCCCTGGGATGTATCCATTTACTTGCATCACACCTGATGCTCTTATCTCTTTACTTCTTCATCCCCTGGGGATGGCTCATTATGATTACTCTTATGGATGTCACACACACACACTTTTCACAAATTCTTAAGAAATAAACATTTGAATTGAATTCTATATCACTACATACATGCTCTTGTAAAATAAAGTACATATTCAAAGTGTTCCCTACCTCAAGTCTTCATTTGATCAATGCATCAAGGTCCCACGTGGCTCCTTGTACACTAGTCCACACGTACCACCTATGGTACCACATAACGGGTGAAACACATCACAAAGGATGCAATAAAGAAGGTATAAGACCCTCCAAGAATCTTAAAGTCAAACCCAAAAGTCAACACAATTTATCTCAGTCGATTAATCGAATTCCAAAATCGATTAATCGAGGGTCAATATCGATTAATCGAAGTAAATTCGATTAATCGAAATTCTCTGTTTCGCAAAGTCGATTCTCAATTCGAGTAGTTGAGTTTTCATTCGATTAATCGAATCCTAATTCGATTAATCGAAATTCTCCTTTTCGCAAAGTCGATTCTCAATTCGAGTAGTCTAGTTTTCATTCGATTAATCGAAATTCTCCTTTTCGCAAAGTCGATTCTCAATTCGAGTAGTCGAGTTTCAAAGATCGATTAATCGATCCCAAATCGATTAATCGAAAACTGAAATCGATTAATCGAAATACCATTTCGATTAGTCTATTTTCCACAAGTCATTTCCTCCATTACAGGGTCCACTGAGGTTCGATCGATTAATCGATTTCCAAAATCGATTAATCGAAATCCAAAGTCGATTAATCGAACTCCAATTCGATTAATCGAAATCGGGTCTTCTGACTTTTCAACTTCCTGGCCAATTTCGATTAATCGAAACCCAATTTTGATTAATCGAAATTGTGATTGACCTTCATTGTTCTTCCCAATCTTCTTCCATACTTTTCCTCTATTTTCTAAGCCATTATCCTATGATTTAACCCACATTCAACCATAACTTAACCCTATAATCTATGCATTTTATTTACAAAATTTTACCTTGAATAGATCTCAAGTTGATTTCAATCCGGTGGTTGGAAGGCTAGGGTTTCACTTTGGCTCTATGATCCAAATCGGGTTGAATCCGGCTTTTATTGCTTGAATCCCCCCTCCAATCAGTTGCAATAACTCCTTTCTTACTTCTCTCTCTCTCTCTCTTCTTTACTCTCCTTCAACAACCAAACTCTTGATTTTAGGCCTATTAAACCCTTTTATCCTCTTCCTCACTTATGTGTTGAGCACATACACCGCGGTAGGTGTATGCGACTACATCCCCACAACACACACCACATAGGGATTCTATTTATCACATCTCATCCGTTCATTACGCCACATACTAACTGTTGGACTTCCATTTGGTCAAACCTATGACCGATCGGGCACGGATCCCGAGGTCATAGTTTAGTGTGATTTTTCGGGCTATTACAAAGGGCATGGCTCGACACACTTGATCTCAGGTTCAAATAAAAATTATCCCCAAAGTGGGTGAAAATTCTAACAAGAATACTACCATAGATCTAAAATCAAGGGCATGGCTCGACACACTTGGTTTCAGATTAGGGAGTAATTAAGATAAAATTACCATTACAGATCCAAGATTCAGGGCATGGCTCGGCACACTTGATCTCAGATCATAATTGTAATTAGATCCACACGATGAAAGCAAAAAAACCATATAACAATGATTGGATAAAATTACCGTCACAGATCTGAGATCCCAGGCATGGCTCGGCACACGCGATCCCGATTAGTGGCGATTTCATCCGTTCATAATAACATAACAACCATAAAATAAGATCTCATATTTTAATCATAAATTTATATTATTAAAAGTACATCCCTCGGATGGGAATCATTAGATCCCCATCCCTATGAATTTAGCCACATATATTGTAATTAAATGATATAAATAAATAAGGAATGAAAAATAACATTAATTTAATAAATTAAAAATACCTCAAACTTCAGCATAAATTACTTTGATCCAAAAGTACGATGATCTTCAGAAACGAAATTAATGCAGGAATCAACTTGAACAAAAATATTAAACTGAAGGGATAAATACTGGAAAATTTTAGGAACAAAGCTCTCAAAAAGGAATAATAAAAACTCTCTATTTCTATGTTTAACTATGTAAAAGAAAAACTAAAGCTCTAATCTCCTATCTCCCTCCCCCATTCGAAGTGTTTGAGTCGGTTTTAAATAGATGCACGTCACGTATATTTCCCAGCCGCAAGAGTATCCCAGCCGCAAAAGTTGATATCGATTAATCGACCAAATAGGGTCGATGCAGCGAGCCTGCAAAAAGTCTTAAAAATCAGCTTTAAAGTGTCAGTTTCATGTCCGACACTTCTTTTTCCTCAATTAATCGACCAAAAGGGTCGATGCATCGACTCCCAAAAATCCGTGAATTCCAGCACACTTTTTGTATCAGATACTGCTTTGGTATTTTTGCCATAGCTCTTTGTCCAGAGCTCAGATTGAGGTGATTCTTATGCCGTTGGAAAGCTGACAGAAAAATCTACATTTTTTATGTTTTGAAAATTTCATGATTCGGCCGTCTTGAAGGTCCAAATTGAGCCACAAGTCGCACCAAGTTCTCGATGACCCAAAGTTGCAATGTTTTGACATTATTTTCAGAATTCTTGGGCTGTTTTCTGTACTTTGCTTGTATTTACCTGAAGCACTTCAAATATAAGAATTCTTATCAGATAGCCTTCATCGAATAGCTAAATGTAAGTATTTAGGGGTGAAATATCATCATATTTCACTACTCATCAGAGATATACTTCTGCAGTCCTTGGGTTTTAATTTTACCCTTGGATCAAAAGGTGTTGGTGCTAATTTTCCATTGTGTTTAAATTTCTTTAACACCTTTTCTATATAGTGTGACTGAGATAAAATAATATTATTATCTTGTTTAAATAATTTTATTCCAAGAATTATATTGACTTCACCCATATCATTCATATCAAATTTTAAAGCCAAAACTTTTTTTGTATTTTAAAAACTTTCTAAGTTTGTACCAAAAAGTAAAAGGCCATCTACATATAGACAAATTATAACACTTTTACTATTTAATATCTTACTATAAATATATTTATCTGATTCATTAATCTTGAATCCATATGATAAAATAATATTATCAAATTTTTCATGCTACTGTTTAGGAGTCTGTTTTAGACCATATAGGGACCTAATAAGTTTACAAACTTTATTTTCATGTCCCTTCATGATAAAACCTTATGATTGTTTCATATATACTTCCTCTTCAAGTTCATCATTTAAAAAGGTTGTCTTAACATCCATTTGATGAACTTAAAGTTTATATATAAAAGCAAGAGCAAATAATATCCTGATGGAAGAAATCGTAGCCACTAAAGCATAGGTATTAAAATAATCAATACTATGCTTTTGTCTAAAATTTTTTACAACGAGTCTAGCCTTAAACTTATTTATAGTGTCATTAGGATTAAGTTTTCTTTTTAAAATCCACTTACAACCTATAGATTTAGATCACTGTGATAAATCTACTAATTTCTAAATATTATTGGACATGATAGAATCTATTTAATCATTTATGACTTTTTTCTAAAATGCAGAATCAATAGACTTAATAGATTCATCAAATGTTTGAGGATCTTCATCGATATTAAAAATAAACTTCAATTTTTTAGTTTTTTCTGTGGGTTTTCTAGGTCTCTTACTTCTTATGGGTTTCATCTTTTCATCTTCATTATTAGAGAGATGAGGAGAATTAGAAGATTCATCTAAGTTTGAGGATGCAAGAGGTTTATGAATAGTAGAGAAATTATTCTCATAAAATACTGCATCTCTTGATTCAACAATTGAATCATTTTTAAAAATATTATTATGCTAACATACTAAAAATCTGTATATATGACTATTAATAGAATATCCCACAAAAATACATTCAATGACTTTAGGAGGTACCCTAACTAATGCTCTCAAACCTCATACTCTTAAATAGTGTAATTTGGGAAGTTTGTTGTTCTAAATTTCAGATGAAGTTTTAGATGACTTTTTAAAAGGTATCTTATTTAAAATATAACATGCAGTTAGCAATGCTTCTCCTCATAAATTTAAATTCAAAGGAGAATTTGTTAACATAGAATTTACCATTTTTACTAGTGCGCGATTTTTTTTTCGGCAATTCCATTTGATTGAGGAGAATATGGAGCGGTGACTTCATGAATAATTCTATACTTGTCACAAAATTTTGAAAATTCATGTGACATATATTTACCTCTCCTATCCGATCGTAATACCGTAATTTTAAAATCTAATTAATTTTTCACTAAGGCCTTGTAAGAGATAAATTTACTAAATGTTTTCTCTTTTAATTAAGGAAGAAAAATATATGTAAATCTATAACAATCATCAATAAAAGTGATAAGATATATTTTTTTTCCTCTAGTAGTAATGTTATTCAAATTATACAAATCAGTATGAATTAAATCTAATAATTTAGATTATCTTTCAACACTTTTAAATGACTTCTTACTCATCTAGATTAGACACAAATACTACATCTATCTTTACCATAATCTATATATATTTTAGGAAAAATTTTTAATTTAACCATATTATTCACAGAACGTAAATTTAAATGTCATAGTCTATTATGCCATAAATAAATTGAGTCACACATATAAATCGAAGAAATAAATTTCTCATTGATATTGAACTTAAACATTCCTCAAGAGGCATAGCGCTTGCCTACAAACATTCCTTTCTTAGAAAGTACAATGGAATCGGATTCGATTATAATTTTAAATCCATGCTTGTTCCGAATACAAGCCGACGCAAGATTTTTCTGGATTTCAGGGACATGAAGTACATCATTCAGGGTAACAGATTTTCTCGAAGTAAAGTTTAGAATAACTTTGCCTTGGCCTACCACTTTGGCAGCAGTGAAATTTCCCATGAACAATTCATGTCCATTATGAGCCTCCTCATAGGATATAAAATTATTTCTATCGGAGGTCACATGCCTAATAGCCTCAGAATTGAGCCACCGTTCATTTCAGGGTAACAGATTTTTCACCCACAATGTTTGCCTGATTTTTATTCTTCAAGAATTCGCGACAATCACGTTTGAAATAGTCGAATTTTTTGTAATAAAAATAAGTATCCTTTTTTGCCTTTCCTTATATTGTCCTCTCTTGAAATCCTTCTTATTCGGCTTCAATTTAAAATTCTTCCCTTTGTTGTTCTTCTTCGATGTGGATACATCTTCAACAATGTGAGTATTGGAGACGAGTTCGGTTTTCTCTTCCTCCTTATCACGTAGACGAGTCTCTTCTTATATGCGAAAATGAGTTAAGAGTTTCTCCATAGTACAATCTTCTTTCGTATGTTTCAAACTCTTACGATAATCTTTCCATCCCAATGATAATTTTATAATAATCACAGAGACTTGAAAACCTTCGTCTATTGTGCTTCTTTCCGCCACAAGATTGTTGAAGATAATCTGCGTTTTGTGCACTTGCTCCAAAATAGATTTAAAATTATACATCTTAAAATTAAATAACTCACTTACTAAGTATGTGCGCACGCCGACTTTTTCTACTTTGTACTTTCGTTCAAGAGCCTCCCATATCTTTTTTGTAGTCTTGTAAATTTGATAGACATCAAACAAAGAATCGACAAGGGCGTTGGGAATATAGTCTTTACATGTGTAATTGTCTCTTTTCTATTTCGTACGAATTCTACCTTCTTCTAGCATTTCATCTTCATGCTCCAATGGTAGTGAGTTCATAGTGAGAACATATGCGACTTTCAAGGTTATGAGTAGGAAATGTACTTTTGATTACCATCGTTTGAAATTTGTGCCATTAAAGCACTTGAGTGTCGTGATGTTCGTGTTCGAGAGTTCCATCATCTTTTGTGTCATGGTAAGATTGTCTTAAAATTGAATGTTGGGTATTTAACAAAATAAATATTTATTATTAATTTAATAATATATTTTTATTGATTTTTCTATATATAAGTCATGAATATTTTTTGTAAAATAGTGAGATGGGACAAAATATTTGCAACACTGTTAAACTTATAGTGGGAAAAGATTTCCCTCCAATATTAATTCAAAATTCAAATCACTTTGACTTGAAGATTGAAGATTCAAGTATTGGCAACATCTTTTATTCATGAAACTAATAAATATAAGAAACCATTTAAAGATAAGAAAACTAATAAATAAATATTTATTTTGTTAAATATCCGATATAATTAATAATAAATATTTATTTTAATAAATATCCAACATTCCTCCCCTATTTATAAAATAAATATCAACAGGAATTACTCCTCACACATGCTTGGACACTCTATGTTTATAAAAATAATAAAAAAATAAAATAAAATATTTTTTCCTAAAAAAGGATTTCCAAAGTTTGATTTAATACAGTTTTTATGTGTCTTTCTTAATATGGATTCAAATGGTTGAGTGTCGTCTTTTTTACTTATAAATAAAAAAAAATTCATCATTGGATGAATATTATACCATTAAGTAGATAGAAATTTTAGATAACACTTTAAAGAATTTTAAAAATTTAGGATTTTCACGATTCTATAGGAAATTTTTTTTACCAATAGAAGATTTTCAAAGGTTCTTTTTTAAAATTTTCTTAAAATAATCCCTTTTGTTAAATTTTTTTTAAAAATAATCTTCTTTTGCTAAAACCTTTGGCTTATAAAATCGTGAAAATCCTCTTTTGTTAAAATTGTTCAAAGTAGTGTAATATTCTAAAACTTTTTTCTCTTAGTCCTTTGTTTTTAAAGAGCTCTTAATAAAAGGGAGCGACTAGTTGCCCCGAATAATGGTGTTGTTGCAGCTAATTTGAAAGGAAGACTTGCTAAGGACTTGCGCTATGGGAAGACCCCGTTTAAACCACTTGATTTGAAGGTCATGATGTAAATATCTCTATTGCTAAAGATTGCCATCAAAGTCCATCATCTAAGTTAATGATTAAATGTGTTGATTCAGTTGATAGAGATTGCGTTTCGCACTACTTTTTCATATAAAAAAATTTCACATAAATGCCTTCGAATCATATAGAATATTTTCATGTGGCACAAATATGAAAAATACCAAGCCTTCCTATGAAATTTTGTGCAACATTAATATTTTTGAGTGCAAATAGTGGCTCTCTATGAAAGGAAAGGGTGGGTTTATTTGCACTTATGGAATGACTCAGGCCGTATGCTGCCCCTAAGCTGAAAAATCACTGACTACTTTGAATCAAATGATGAAATCTTCCACACCATGGATCTTTAAACCATTGGTGCTCCATGAGACGCATGATATCAAGTATCGACCGATACTTATACATATCGATATCTTGGGCAATAACGATATGGCCCCATTTATCGGTATTGGAATTGGGATCATATTGGTATTGGCCATATGACCAAGTTTTGTTTTCACATGACACAAATCCAAAAAGTGACCCTAAAATCACATTTGGGTTTGATATCTGCCAGTATTTTTCGAGTCACTTTTTCTAGAGCTATACCAAGGATCAAAATTCTAGATTTTGTTTCGGTGGGGACCGAAATTGAAATCAAAATCCAAAATTTCGGCCGAAATTTTGATTTATGTACAAAATATCCGAAATTTTGAATTATTGTTTCGGTTTTTGAGGAGCCGAAACTGAAACTTTGATCATTGAGCGTAAGATTGGGATGAAAATTGATGTCCATCATATGATTCAAACCAGTCAACGTTTTTCAGTAATTTGGCAGGCAGTTAAGGACTAAAGAAAGAAATAAAAAGAAGAAAATTAAAAAAAGATAAAAAGATTGAAAATACAAATTTCTATAATCGATTATATTGTTTACCGTATATTCTAATTCTCTTAATTATAAGAAAGTGTATAAATCAGGTTACAAATATAATCGGCGGTTATCTAGAAGTGGAAATGAACATGGGTAAGTGGATAGTTATCGAGAAGTGAGAATGATACAATATTGAGCGCTATTATCTAATATTCCTCGATTTTGCTTGTTAGTTGTCACCGTTTGTCGCATCTCGCTCATCTTGGAGTTTGTCGAAGCCGGAGGCACACTAGATCAGGTATATCATGATCTCTCTCAAGAACAATTGAAGACAAATCATATGACAAATCTCTAAAAATGAGATCGTGAGGTTGACAAGTATTCATTAGAAGGATAAACTCTAAAAATTATCTTTAAAAAAATATAACTTACATTTAGGACATCTACATTGTTTACCGTACATTCTAAATAAAGGACAACTTATTTGGTAAAATTTATGAGGGACATCTCACATGTTTTGGAAATAAAGAAATAAATCAATTAGGTACGCCTAACGAAGTATTGTTTGTTGAAATATTTAGTGTAGTTAAGTGAAACTATGGGGAAAATTTTAGCAGAGCACGTTTACCGTTCGCTTTACCAAAATTGGAAACTTCTCTGCCATTTTAATTTTTCTTGTACTTCTAATTTTGGAACTTCTCACGGTAACAGCTTAGTTATAAAACAGCTATACCTAAGATAGATACTAGTGGATTAATTTTTATGCCTTCAAAATAGATGACCAGACACAAGGAGCTCCCTAATCAGGGTAATTATCAAATAATACGAATTTTAGATCGACTGGCCTAAGTACAGTATGTAATTAGGCCTAAGAGGGATGCAAGTTTGACCCGAAACCGGAAACTAACCGGTAGACCGCAAGAGCTGAACCGGATCGAACCTGATTCGAACTGAACTGAATGAACGAGTTTCAGTTTTGAGTGGCAAAAATTGAAATCAGGTTAAATAGGATGAGAAAATATTAAAAAATCCGAAAACTCGAAAAAAAAAATAAGTATATAAAAATATTAAATAATAAATAAATAAATAAAAATCGAAACCAGACCGAAAAACCATACTTTTCGAGTTTAGGTTTGGGTTCGGTTCTAAGCTGGACCAAGTTTGGGTACCCAAACCCAAAACAGATTTGGTTTGGGTCCGAATCAGATCTGAGGGATCCGACCCGAAAACTGAAAAAATGGCTCGGGACGGGTACCAGATCTTGCATCCCGGAGGCAAAAAGGTCCAAAACAACCCACTTTTACACATGTGGCGCATGCCTATCATTAATCAAGCATGCAAGAGTTAATGAGTTCCCTGTTGAAAATATGAGCTTTCTAATTGGGAGCCAATACTTACACCCAAAATATAAGCTATCCCACTATTTAAAAGGAAAAATTAAAATTAAAAAATGGTGCAAGTCATAAAAACTAAATAAATACTTGCACCCTATTTACAATCATTCTAAATGACTAAAAGACGGTGCAAGTTTGAGTCGTTCTTTCTCTAGAAAGTGCAGGAGAAGAAGAGAGCACAGGAAAAGACATAAGCAGAAAAAATAAAACGGCCAAAAAGAAAGGCCTCATGTAGTTTGTGATCGAGAAGAAAAAAAAATCAACAATCAACAATCTAAAGCTTATGGATCTATTGCATGAAGCGTATACTGCCAATTCGAATGAATATGAAGGAGATTTCTCTCAAATTTCTAAGATTTCAGATGATTTATCTGTGATTTCTCAAATGCGTAATATATTTTGTGACTACCATTTATTTTTTTTAAGTGGCGTGCAATCACATAATGCTACTTTATTTATTTATTTATTTATAGTTTTAAATGAGGTGCACTCAGATATTTACTTATGCAATCACTAAAATGGTCCAATGACTTATATTTAGGGTGCAAATATTGGTGCAATGGCTTATATTTAGGGTGTAGGTATTGGCTCCCTTTCTAATCCTCCAAAGACTTTTATCTCAAGTACTATTATAGCTTCAAGTGAGCTATTAGGCTCTTACCTAAGGTATCAAAATCGGCTAATACGGATATGTATCGGTGGTGATAGGTAATATTTTTCGGGCTTTCAGCCAAGCCGATATGTATCGGATATCGGTCGATACGTCTTGATTTTTATCGAGACGTTCAATTTTCTTTTTTAAAAAAAAAATAGGTCGATTCGCATTACAAAAAATATGACTATGAGCGGCAGTGTTTGGCAGTAAAAAATTGCAGCTATTAAAAAAAAAACTTATTGTTTCAGTAACGACATGACTAGTAGCAGTAGTGTTTTTGTTATTAACGGTATTTTTTTATTGCTACTGAAACACCTTATTTTTCACTACAAAAAATAAGACTATTAGCGCCAGCCAAAAACTGCCGCTAATACCCTTGTTGCTAATAGTCTTCATAGCTTTTTTGTTAATAGCGATAATTTTTTACAGCTAAAAATTGTCGCTAATAGTCTTATTTTTTTAGTGTTTGTAGTGACGTATCGGTATCGGCCGAGGGCAAACCGATATCCGACACCAATACCGATTTTGATACTTTGCTCTTACCTACATAAACAAAAAGGGTGTGGTAGTAACATTGCTCAAAATCATTAGTAAACTCCTCAAAATAAAAGAAATTATTAGCTACGGTTGATCTAATGGTGTCAATGACTTTGGTAAGGTTGGCTTATTTATTTTTTTGAGTTTTTTGGGGGTCTATGGGTCCTCTCCGTCCCCTTCATAGGTTTATTCAGTCCACCTCTTTGGTGGAGGTCTTTTTCCTCCTCTTTAGAGGTTTTCTATGACTGTGTTTGGGATTGCTCTTTTGAGGCAACGAGCAACTCTCTGCTCTGGTAGAGAGCACTTTAATATTAGAGGGTGTTTGGTTGAAAGTGCTCTTAACTCTTTCGTAGAATGAAAGAGTAGAATTTGGATCTCTTTAAAAGAATAATTTAAACTTGCTCTTTTAAGTGGCTGCTCTTTGGAGGCAAAGAGCAACCCCAAACACAGCCTATGTTTTTTCATATTAGTTTCGATAGAGACATTGTTGGGTTGGTTTATTTTCGTTCTACGCAAAAGAACTGAGGTATATACAGATTCTTTTTTATATAAAAATTAATCTTTTGTAAAAAAAATAAAATGGGTGAAGCATTTCATCAATGCACCGCTCTTTTTAATAGGGTTAGATCTAAGGTGAATAAATGCTTCATTTTAGGTGTTTTTTATAAAACTCTTAGGCCTCATTCAGGTGTTTGTTGATTTTCCTAGAAAAGCTCATATTCCTAACAGATTCTTAGCAAACTCAGATTCCTGATTTTTTTCATATGCATTCTTAAGTTACTCAGATTTCTGATAGATTCTTATAAAACTCAGAATCCTTTGTTTTTAAGTTCCTCTCAGAAAATCCTCAGAATCGATTCAATCAGTGATTATGCTATGACCGTAGAAATGTGATCTAATCATCGATTTATGTGCCGTACTCAGATTTCTCTCAAAATTTACGGGCAACCAATTGAGATGAGGCTAAGCATATTTGATGGAGTTTTTTTTTTGAATTTGATTTAATAACCATTACTTTTCAAATGGACCACTAATACTCGATTGAAAAGTTATTCAATTTGTCGCCCTACGAAGAACATTAGCATAATATGTCACATACTGTTTGGACAAGAACCATTGACTGATCTGACTCAGACGATGGAGATTGTTTATTGTTCCAACCTGAATCAGACGATGGAAATCATTTATCCTCCCAGTCTTTCACACGATGGATTTTGAGATTATCGGTATACCATAAGACGGCCAGTGTTTTATTTCATGCGGCATGCATCTCAGAAAAGTGACCTTAATATCACGTGCACGCTTAAAATTGATTTTAAGGTCCCTTTTATGGGTGTGTACCACATGAAATAAAAAATCGACCGTTTGATGGTACACCCATGATCTAAAGATCAATCCCGTGAAATATTGGGACGATAAACAATCTCCATCATCCGATTCAATGCAATCCATGTGTTTCCGCGTGAGTGAACTCAAAGAGTTGGTGGGTGGATTTAAATGTACTCTAATATATATATATATATATATGGAAAAGGCCTCCGTCCTCCATGGGAGGACGATCACCGTCCTCAAACCTTCCACGTGGACCTTGGGTGCATTGCTTAGATCATCTTTGAAAAAAAAAAAAATTAAGTCATTTCCACCGTGTATATTTTGAATCGTGAAATGTGGACCAATGAAAATCATCAAACTTTGACTTGTGGGTTTAAAATTTATTTTTCGATTTTTTTTTTAAATATTGATCTAAACTGTCCACTTGTACACTACGTGGCACCCAAAAAGTGTTTTGGGTGCCACGTGGAGCTCCATGTGGATCTTAGAGGACGGTCACCATCCTCCATTGGAGGACCTAACCGGCTCCCTATATATATATATATATATATATATATATATATATATATATATAACAGCAGCTCTAAAAAGCGATTGCAAGTAATGGCTCCCTATTCATCAAATCGGTTGCCTTTATTTTGCAATGTCTTATATTAAAGTCAGTTGTTTGCTTGTATTTGCTATTAGTATATCAATATAATATATATAATATATTATATTATATTATATATAAGTCGGTTGCCTTATATAATGAAGAGAAGAGTAATAGAGAAACAACAGAAGCGCAGGATACAGCGACGCACTGGATAGACATCTCATAACGGTGCGCTGAAATCTTAATGGAGTAAGCAATGCAAAATCAACTATACAACACACCGGCCAATCGACACCGGGAATCGTCCAGTATCAGTCTGGTGATAATCCGGTGAGCCATAAAATCGTATCGGCGACGTCGAGTTTTTCTCAACTCATCGTCATCTTCTCTGAGATGTAATTTTTATTTTTTTTTTATTTTTAAAGTAGCTGTTTTGATAACCGTTGGCTGGTGAGATTGGGTCGGATATATATACTAATCTGAAATATACACAACACCCTAAAATTTGAGCTCAAAATCTGAGTTAATCCGAGCAATTTGCTGGGGCGAAGACCTGTCCTTTTCACTGGGAAAGTCATCAGATTCCCAGTTCCCAACACTAACTCTCGAACACAAGAAATGCTCAGAAAATCACTCAATCTTGCTACTTTATGAGTTTCAAATCAGATTCTGAGTAAAATCTGGCTCCTGAACGACACCCGAATCATGTCACTTGTCACATTGCGAAAGTGCCAAGATTTCTCTTTTTCGAAATTAAAAAAAAAGTCCATTTTTCACTTGAAATTACAAAAGAAGGAAAGAGTTGGAACTTATAAGTCTTAACAAACAGATTGAATTATTCATATAATTAATAAAAGAAAGCAATTAGAAGTTGACCCTTCACATAATTTGACAGAAAAACTTTCTAAAGAGCTCAGATTTTGGGAGTGTTGTGCTCCTTCACGTTGCGGAGTCATATGTGTACTCATCATCTACACTACTTCATACCTTTGTCCTTATAAGATGTGTGGGTTGAGATTTTTTAAAAGACGAAACATATGACAAGTGATAACACCATCTAAACTGTATAATTTAAAGGCTATAACCTTAAAAACATTGGTGCAAAAACTAGAAATAAATCATAGTCTGTCATATGCATTGAATTATATGATAAAAATTACATATTATACTAATCTTTTGAAGTAATATCTTTAAATCATTGACATCAAATTAGATGATTATGATGGTGTTTTCACATTTCATGCCTATCGAAGATATTGTCTTTCTTTTATGGGTATTGGTAAGGTTCAATTAGGTTGAATTGGATTTCGAGCTCAACACCATATACAGCCTTTGGAAATAGGAGAATTTTGACTCCACTTCATCCAATAAAAATTGAAAATTATAAAAGTCAAGATTCTTTCCTATCCAAAGGCAACAGATGAAGTTGAGCTTGAAATCCAATATAACCTACTTCGACAGGACCTTTGCCCTTCAGTTAGTGCCACTGCAAGTAATGGCTCCCTTATTAAAAAAAGCCAAAGCCCCCTGGCTTTGCCTCCTTTGGGCAGGGCAGCTGGTGCAATCGCTAACTCACACGAGAAAGACCGAGAAAGAGAGATCATACGGCCCACCAAATCACCTAACGAATTCAACCAACCATATTGCGCTTAACCCAACCACGGTTAGTTTCCGGTAAATAGGGTGGAGATCACGTGCACTCTCCAAGTCAAAGCACACGGAAGGGCAACGTATAGGTGTCGGCCACGAGGCAGCAGTCGCTTTCGTTTGGAATCGGTCAACATACCCGGAAAACCTGGGCAGATGGAACCTTTCCCAGTCGTGCACTGCATTGGGCAGCGGCCAGGCCGGTCAGTCCAGAGTCCGAACCCTAGGGAAGCCCCGGAGTATTAGGGCGCTCAGAGGGCCGCAGCAGTCAGAACTCAGAGAGTGAGTTCGATTGAGAGAGAGAGAGAGAGAGAGAGAGAGAGAGAGAGAATGAGAGTGAGCGTACGTGTGGCTCTGAGTCTGCACTCACTTGTTAGTCCCGCCAAGCCCACGAGCCATTCATTCTTCTTGATTGATTGATCTGACAATCTCTTTTTTGGCGGGAAAAACGGGGAAGCTGATTTGTTGACCATTGGACTTGTCATTAGGCGAATCCACCAACTCCCATTGTCCACGTCACACGTCACACGTCACACATCACCTTCCCTCTCACCCCTCAAAATCTTTTCCCCTCACTGAAGAGAGTGACGAGGGAACTGAAATGATTTAGAGAGGTGTGATGTGAAGCGATTAGGACTGTTAATGGACCGGGCCGACTCTAAAGCCTTGCCTGGCCGATCTCTTAATACTTGGGATAAATTTTAAGGGGCCTAGGGGTAGACTTGAGACTTTAAAATAAAAGCTCTGAAATTTAGGGCCGAATTAAAATAGGATATGACTACGATGAAAATAATGAGATTATATATATATATATATATATATAAGAAAAAGAGAAAATACATTCAGGCGTAGAGATATCTCTATATCACTTAATATGGCGCGACATGTGTAGCGCCTTTATTGGAAAGTGAAGGGTGGCATGGGATGTAATTTATTAATATGGGTTAAACTTTTAAAATACTTAAAAAATTGATATTTCCTTTCAGCCGTCATTCATAACTTTTTTAAAAGTCTTTTTAAAGTCTTTATCTTTTTTCTTTCTTCTCTCTCTTTTTCTAAAAAGTGTCAGACTTACTTTTTCAAGTATATTTTACTCAAAAAATGTGGACGCATGGCAATATCTTGAAATGGGTTACCAAGCACCCCAATAGCAAGGCGAAAGCACTCCGGTGGGGAAGCGATGACACCCCGGCGCCGAAGTGTCAGCACCTCTATATCGAGGTATTGTCGCTTCACTTTTAAAAAAATAAAAAAAATGGGGCGCCGACGCCTCTATATCGAGGTATCGGCGCTTTGATAAATTTTTTTTTTTAAGGGCGTTGAGGCGCTAGCACTCCAATATAGGGGCAATGCACTTCTCTAAAATTTATTTATTTATTTTTTATTGAAGCGCCAGTACCTCGATACAGAGGCATCAGCACCCCTGAAATGAGGCGCCAACGCCCCATTTTTTTTTTTTAGCCAAGTCCCGACACGTCGATATAGAGGCACCGATACCTCGGCGCCGGGGTGTTGGAACTTCGCTTCCAATGTGTTGGCGCTTCACTATCGAACGGTCATATTTTTTGAGTAAAATATACTCGAACAAGTAACTTTGAGAGTTCCTTGAAAAAGTGGAGAGAAGAAAGAGAAAAGAGATTTTAAAAAAGCCAAGAATAACGACTGAAAAGTATTTAACTTTTAAAATATTTTTAAAATGTAACTCTAGTTAGTAAAGTGGTTCCCATGCCACCCAACACTTCAAAAAAAGAGAGCTACGTGTCGTGCCCATATCAATTGGCGTAGAGATATCTCTACGCCCGAGCACATATCCCCCCGGCCTTCATATATATATATATACAACCATGCTTAAGGGTAACGTTTGGGTGCTCCCTTCGATCTATCAGGGCATCACGTTGCACCCAACTTAAGAATTGAGTGCCATAGCAATTTGCCCAAGATTAATCATATAACATCTAAAAAAGAAGAAATTTATTATAAAAAAGATGTGTTTCTGCCTTTGACTATTGGGTCAAAGTTGAAAAATATTCAATGCCCCAAGTTAGAAAATATTAATTTCACCAAGTTTAGGTTGAAAAAAATTCAATTCACCAAGCAAAAAGACTACATTTCACCAAGAATGTAGTGCAACTCCCAATCATGTGCCTCTAGACACATGATCTAGCACTCGCAAGTAGCAAAATGCAACCTATTGGGTATAGTCCATTTTATTAGGTGACACGCGGTGACATGTGGCAAGTACAATACATGATCTAGCACTCGCAAGTAGCAAAATACAACCTAGTGGGTATCGTCCATTTTATTAGGTGACACATGGTGACATGTGACAAGTACAATACATGATACACATTGGATCATAACTCTCTTTCAAATTCAAATCACTATTTGAATAGCGTCTGAAGTCGGAGGCGTTAGCATTGAGAGCGCAATCTGTTTTATTATTTTTGTAAACTCTTTAAACTAAATCTCCAAGAATCAAGAGATTATCTTATCTTTGCATTGCTATTTATCCTCACACTTGGATACATGGAAAATAAAAAAAATATTCTCAAAAATATTATTGTGCAAATATCTTTTATAGTATCAGAGTGTTTTATCTAACAACATGATTTATTTTTTTCTTTCGAATTTTTTTTCCATAGCTACTCAAGGTCCTCTTATCAACATCTCCAACCTTGTTTTGATTAAGCTCAATCGACTCAACTATGTGTTGTGGTTAACATAATTTGTTCTTGTTCTTAAGAGCACTCATCTATTCGGTTATGTGGATGGATTCATTGTTGCACCCGATAAGTTTGTAATCGATGAAGATAGTGTTCCAACATCTACTCTTACGACTCACTATATTGTATGGAAGCAACAAGATCAACAACTTTTAAGCTAGATCAATGCAGCTCTAACAACTAGTTCGTTATCAACGGTTGACTTATTTCGTCACATGCCATATGGCGTTCGCTTGAACGTCACTTTGCTTCCTTATCATAGTCTCAGGTGCTACAACTATGGAATAAGCTCCAAACCATCAAATGTGGTGACTCATCTATCTCAGACTATCTAGATAAGATGAATCATATTGCCGATAACCTTGCACTCGCGAGCAAACTGGTTGATGATGATGATTTCATAACTTTCATTATGAACGGTGTTGGTCCATTATCTGAGTCGGTTGTTAACTCTACTCAAGCTAGAGAGAAACCTATTAATCTCGATGATCTTACCGGTCTTTTGCTTAGTGTTGAAATGCGTCTTGAAGAGCAAAATGTCATGTCATTTGATTCTTTGCCTACTGTCTTGTTTGTTTCTAAAAACAAGTCCTACCTCAGTGGGAAAGGTGGCGTATCTTATAAACATCAGGTCTCTTTTCATCTAAAAGAGACATCATCCGTCACGGGTTCAAACAACTTGTCTTCAACTAGGCCAGTTTGTTAGATATGTGCTCGCCCAGGCCATTAGGCGATTAATTGTTATCATCGAATGGATCATGCATATGAGAATCGTTTTCCTACAAAGAAACTTGCAGCCATGGTCGCTACGTCTCGTCTTTCTTTAAGTGATCAAACTTAGATCATAGACACAGGTGCCTCCACCCATGTGACCTCTGATCTCGCAAACTTTTCCATTCACAATCAATATAATGGTCCTGATAAAGTGGATGTGGGTAACGGCCAGGTTTGCATATATCACATATCGGTTCCACTTCCCCATCTCATCATTCATTCAAGTTTGTTTTAAATAATGTCTTACATTGCCCAGATGTCTCATCTAATCTGCTTTCAATAAATCAATTTTCTCTCGATAATCATTGTGATTTTATTTTCTCGCCAACTGATTTTTTTGTGAAGGATCTCATGACGAGGAGGGCACTTTTCCAAGGGAGGAGTGAAAAGGGGTTGTATCCCATCCATTTTAATAATTTGGGTTCCAATAAACAACGATCTCTCTTTGCTTTGATTGGAGATCGTGTGATTTCGTCTACGTGACATCAAAGATTGGGGCATTCGGATCTGTCTATTTTAAAGTGTTTAGCTTATAGTTTGTGTCTTAAGGGAACTGTTGATAATAATCACTTTTGTACCTCATGTCATATTGTCAAAAGTACTAAGTTGCCATTTGTTTTTTCAACTTCGATTGCATCATGTCCTTTGGAATTAATTCACACGGATGTGTGGACTACACCATGTTATTCCGTGAGAGGATTCAAATATTATTTACTTTTTGTGGATGATTGTTCTAGATATATATGGATTTATCCTATGCGATTTAAACACGAAGTTTTCCAAATTTAGTGATTTTTAAAAAGTATGTTGAGAAGTTTTTCTCCGTTTCGATTAAAAATCTTCAAAGTGGCGGTGGAGGCGAGTATACAAGTAGGCAGTTCAAGGATTTCCTTTCCTCTAATGGAATTGTACACCATTCATTTTGTCCGCATACACCCAAGCAAAATGGGCTTGCAGAACGAAAACACCGCCATATTATTGACATGGGCATCATTCTCTTAACAACTGCGGAAATACCTAGAGAATATAATATTGTCGTCTATCTAATAAATCGTCTCCCTACTAAGATTTTGGGCCATATATCACCCTATGAGCGATTGTTTCATAAAATTTCATATTACTCCAATCTTTGGGTATTTGGTTGCTCATGCTTTCCATATTTGAGACCTTATAATCAACATAAATTAGACTTTTGATCTAAAAAATATATTTTTCTTGGATATTCCTTGAATCATCAAGGATATCGGTGCCTTGATCAACAAGCGTGCCGTGTTTTGCTTTCGCGGCATGTTATTTTTAATGAAAGTGAATTCTCATTTAAAAAAGGATTACAACATCCATTTTCACAAGGCTCTCTGGAAGCATCTTCACCATTGGTCGATATCCCTCATTTATCATTACCATTGACTATTTGCGGCAACCAAAAACTATCGCTATTAACAAACAACTGTTGCGATTAATCCTGTCACATTCAAAAACTGTCGTTGTTAGTCCCGTCGCTACCAAAAAATGTCTTAATAGGAAGTGCCGCTGAAACACTTTATTTTTGTAGTGGATTTTTATCAACAATAAGGCATTGATTATTTTGAGATGTTTAGTCCCATGGTGAAACATACTACAATCCGTACGGTCATCGCACTTGTTGTGAATCACAACTGGTCGATTCATCAATTGGAGCAAAATGCCTTCTTGCACGATTTTCTTAGCGAAGAAGTTTACATGCGACATCCACGCGAGTTCAAAGATCCTAACTATCCTCATCATGTGTGTCGCCTTCATAAGTCACTCTATGGTTTAAAACAAGTGTCTCGGGTTTGGTTTAAGCGCTTCTTTGATTACCTTGAAGACATCGATTTTGAAGGATCTAAAACCGATTCTTTTTGTTTACATAGATGACATAATAATAATTAAGAACAATTCTACTTATCTTCAATGGTTCATTTCTAAGCTTGGAAAAGTTTTTGCGATGAAAGATCTCGAATCTTTGCATCACTTTCTCGGTATTGAAGCTATGTTCTCATATATTGGCCTTCATTTAAATCAAACGGCTTACGTGGTCGATCTACTACGTTATGCTTAATTGATCTCTTCTTTGGCGGCTACTGGCACAAAATTATCACCTTTAAATGGAGACCGGTTAAATGATCCAAGTGAATACCGCAATATTGTTGATACCTTGCAATACCTCACACTAACGAGATCTGATATTGCTTTCACATTGAACCAAGTGTGCCAATTTATGCACACACCAATAACTTCTCATTGGGCTGTAGTTAAGAGCCAAAATAGTGGTTTCGTTTTCGGTTTCAGACATGACCGAAACTGAAAATTTGTACCAAAATTTCGGTTCAGTGGGGACCAAAATTGAAACTTTTGGGCCGATAATTTGAATTATCAGTCGAAATTTTGAACCATAGTTAAAAGAGTTCTTCATTATATCAAGGGTACGCCTGATCATGGACTACTATTTCGGGTGGGTTCTGTTACTCTTCATGGTTATTTAGATGCCGACTATGCTTGATGCCCGCAGGATCAGCGATCTACTAGCGAATATTGTGTTTACCTGGGCTTCAATCCTATCTCTTGGAGTGCGAAACAACCAACGGTTTCTTGATCTATTACCGAGTCTTAATATTGACAATTAGCCCAAAAACAGGTGTTGAACTCTCTTGGCTTCACTCTTTATTTTGGGATTTGTGGATTCGACTCTCCGATACTCCCATTATTTGGTGTGATAACATCAACTTGATTGCTCTCGCATCAAACCCCGTTTTGCATGCTTGTACTAAACATTTAGAACTGGATTATCATTATGTCCGTAAAAAGGTGGTTAACAAGGAGTTAGACGTACGATATATTCACACCCATGATCAAATTGCCAATATTTTCACTAAGGCACTTTCATCGACACACTTTAAATTGCTATGAGATAAGCTTATGGTTCGGCTTCAGCCCATTGGCTTGCGGGGGTGTATTAGGTGACATGTGGTAAGTACAATATACAATGCACACTGGATCATAACTCTTTTTCAAATTCAAATCACTATTTAAATAGTGTGTGAAGTCTGGAGGCGCTAGCATTAGGAGCGCAATCTGATTTATTATTTTTGTAAATTCTTTAAATAAAATCCCCAAGAATCAAGGGAGTATCTTATCATTGTATTATTATTTATACTCACACTTAGATACATAAAAAAATTAAGGAAAATATTCATAAAAATATTATTGCGTAAACATCTTTTACCTTTTCCCTATATATTTGTGTAAAAAAGGAATTTTGACCCCTGCCCCAGCCAAGGGAGTTGGAGAAGGGTGCCTATTTTGATACCACATAGCACTTTATGCTCATGGGTCATACATTCCCTTATGGTTCACTCGTCTTTGAAAGTTTTAGAATAAAAAAATTAATTAATTCATGATCGTACACTGACAAAATGAATACACTAGTCATTTATAAAGTATATACTTTTTATCTTTTATTTTCTTATTATTATCAGATCACGGGGCCCTTCCTCACTCAGCCAAGGATGTCGGTGCTGTCTCTATTTGAGTTATATATATATATATATATATATATATATATATATATCGAAATTTATGCCCCAAACAACATTTTTTATCAACGTGATACCATCTCTTAATTTGATCAATTGATAGATAGAATAAAAAAAAAAAAATGTAAATCAAGTGATACACAAAACTGGGACCTATCAATTCTTGGAAGGTTCACAAAATCAAAGTTCAGATGAGTTCATTTAGAACAGCGATTCGTTGACCTTTTGGGTTTCATTTAATATTAACAAGAGGATGGGTGCATCACCAAATTTCCATATAAAATTTCTCCGGTGTATTGCGTAGAATGGGACCTACATATATAATCATACATTGAGGCTTATAATCAATTGATGTTTAGATTTTTAATCAATCTAAAGAGATGTTAGAGAAAATCAGAGGTACTACGTCGCGATCGTGATCACACGGCCCACGTGATCGACAACGACTGCCTCGTGTTGTCGTTTCATTAATTATCACATTCTTTGACTTGCACAGCAATTCATACAAGTTTTGCATTTGTTGAATTTAGAATCATTTCAGTTGTTTTCAATGATATTGTCTATTTGTTTTTTTTATCCCAATAATGATATTGTCTGTTAAATGAAAGATTGACCGAATTTGAGGAGTTTATTATAGATGAAGCAATTATAAATCTATGGGAGACATTATGAAGCTATAGTTTGTGTTGTACGATGAATGGCTGGTTATATAAATCTTGTAGAATCAACCATCTAATAAGAGAGAGAAAGAGAGAGAGAGAGAGGGGTCTCATTTGGACATTTCCAATAGAGCCATCCTAAGTTACCTCAATCTACACTAAAATATACAAGGACACTTATACATGGCGGAATTCAACGGGCTGCTTACGTGGTGTGATGCCAGCACAGTGGGGCCCAACAATGCGGATAGCAGTGTGCATGGGCTTGCATCGGACTGTAGTTTTATTATCCGCTCAGTATAATTTTTCATAAAACAATAGCTTTCGAGTTCACGGCTGGACACGAATGCTTCTCCCTTAGATTCATTCACAAGCTTCCATGGCCATCAGGAGTATCCGTTCCAAACATGCCAACATGAATGCATGTGCTCAGTTAATTGTAAGTCTGTCAAGGGGCCGGGCCGGTTCGGGCCAGGCTTTGGTTTTCCCTGCTTATTTTTTATCGCAAAAATTAGGTTTGAATCTGGCTCATATAGAAATTTGTGTTTGGCTCAGCACAGGCCTTTCTGGGCTCAGGCTTTTCATTTATGCCCAAGTCCAACTCAGACCAAAGGCCAGATTCGGGCCAGCCCACGAATCTAACTCGATTTATTTTATCCTAAATCCAGCCCAATCATCGATCTCTAGTACCATCTAGGGCTGTTAATGGGTCAAGCTTATCCCGAGCCTGGCCTGGTTTGAGTCCAGTTTGGGTCTATTTTTGTTAGAGAGCCCGAAGTTACCCGAACCAGGCTTGAGCCTAAGGATATACGTTAAAAAAGCGCTTATGAAAGCCTGGCCCAAACCGGTTGAGCACAACTTAGCTAAGGATAAATCCCGGGCTTAGCCTGAACTGGACCCGTCCAGCTTCAGGTCGGGTTTGGGCTTAAGGTTGAGTTCCGGCCTAGGTTTTAGGCTAAAATAATCAGGCTTATCAAAAGCCTGGCCAGGTGACAGCCCTACTACCATCCGGTCAAGAGTCTAAAAAAGCGTGCCACTCGGACACCTCAAACCTATGCATTCACGTGTACAGAAATCAATGACCACGTGTGTTGCACTAGCTTTTCACCCAATAGAAATTCAGTAGAACTAATCTCATTTAACTAGCATTTGATTAATATTATCATTAGTTCTAATAGATTAAAATTTGCTGACCAAATATTTAATTAATAGGGTACACCCAAAGGCTGCGTTTGAGTTAGCTCTTTTAGGGCAAAGAGCAGCTCTTTCACTTTTAGGCTCCGATAGAAAACTACTTTTACATTTGGTAATACAACTCCTTGTCTCATTTACTTTGACAGAGAGCTATTTTAAGTGATAAACTGTTCTATGCCTATTCTAATTCATAACAGATTTTATCTGCTCTAACAAAGAACAAGTAAAGAACTGCTTCTGCTCTTATAAGAGCTAACCCAAACACAGCCAAAGAGTCTTCTAATAGCCCACGCAGAGTTGTCCAATAGATCATCAACCCTCAGGGGCGTTGTCAGGGATTTTCTACTTGTTGGGGCTTCAGCGGTTCAGCCCAAACTGTTGTATGTGGCTAGGCCCATAGGAACCAACCTTGACTGAGTCTTTTTTTTTTTTTTAGTCCAACCAAATGAACTACCAGTGTACCACTCAATCATATCACTATGTCAAATTAATTTACTAAAGCCGGCCGACCATCACATTCATAAAGGATTCAAGCTTGGATGGCGTTATTCGAGCATGAGGAAGAATATAACCACAAGCAAGCAAAAGGTAACTACTACTATTGTGAATAATGCAACCCACGTGCAATTGCTAACAAGAAATATGAACCATGGTATCAACTATCGGCTCATACCGATCCGTATAGGCATTTTGACTAACCGATACAGATACCACCCCAATACCAGCAAGTGGTGGTATCAGCCGATATATATATCAATTTTGAAATTTTATTATTATTAATTTTTTAAAATATTTTTTATTAAAAAAAAATCATCTAATAGTTTAGATTATAAGATTAAATTATAATTTTACTATAACATGTATCATTTTTTTTTTTAAATATAGGTATTGGCGTATTGGTCATCCATGGATCGATACCCAATACCGAGTCCCGATTTGACACCTTAATATGAATCATTTAACTTCATAAATTAAATTGTTGCTCATGAAAGGTAGAAAACATTTGATCGTGCTTGATGGTGGTCACCGCCAAGGATCAAAATTTTGGCCGAAATGACCGAAATTTTGGTTTCGGTGGAGACCGAAACCGAAACAAAATCCCAAAATTTTGGGATTTTTGTATGGGAAATTTCAGCCAAATTTTAAAATTTTGACCGAATTTAGGTCCAAAATTTCGGTTTCAGTCCCCACCCAAACGAAGTCTGAAATTTTGATCCTTGGTTACCGCCCATTTATGAAATCTATTCACATACATATCATGCTCATTTAAAGTCTATCGGAACTAGTGGCTCACTATATCATGTCTATCATGATCTCTCCTAGAAGTTGTCAAAAACGTATCAAGGATGAGTGATAAGAATTTCATAGGCCTAACTCAACCTTATAAAATCGGACTCTATGGTGAGGAGTGTTCAAATTATACATAGCCCAAGACCTTCAAGCCCACAAACAATGTGGGACTATTCTAACAATGGGATTAAAGAGGGGTGTGGATTGGATATGAGATTGATTCATTTTTCAGGAAAAGGGGAAGCTGGGCACTGTGGGACTATTCTAACAATGGGGTTAAAGAGGGGTGTGGATTGGATATGAGATTGATTCATTTTTCAGGAAAAGGGGAAACTGGGCACTTTCCCACCATTCAAATGCTGGTTAAGCTCCAAGATTGGTCCACATGGCATATGGCTTAATTTGTACAGGCTTTTGTTGAAAATATTATTTCATGACCGTTCACTGATTGGTCCACATGGCATATGGCTTCAAGCAATCTAAGTATTTTATTTCATGTACTTAATTAACGTAGGTGAGAAAATCACACTCATCGGAGGAACTGAACCATTCAATCTGTACATTCTGAAAATGAAGGTTTAAAATTAAACTGCACCAATCAAATGATTAAAATTCTCTAATAGGTATATTTTTTGGCAGAGACGTGCCAATCATCCCAACACGAGATCCCTTTTGTGTTCCGCTCCAAACGAAATGAATCCTCAAGCAGCTCGCGTGGGGAGGGACGAGGTCGAAGGGGAGGCTATAATGGTGGGCTGCTGGTACTTTATCTACTTGGATTGATGAAACATGTGCGCCATGAGGTCTACAAGTGGATGCTTATGGGCTAATTTGTTTAAAGGTGGTCATAGGAGTCGAACTCTTTATGTTCAAGTAGGAAATTGTCTTCCGACCATAACTGTTGGAGATTGAATGACGATGGAGATTATTTTTTTGCCTCAATCTTTCTCACGTTAGATCTTAAGATCATGGAGCACCGATTAGACAGTCAGACGTGAATTCCTTATACTACATATCGCATCCCCAAAAGTGACCTAGATCTTGGGCGAAGTAGTTGACCTTCACTTTTAGGGATGTGTCACGTGGAATCAACATTTGACCGTCTAATAAGCGCATCATGCTCTTAAGATCTATCGTGTAAAAGATTGGAACAAAAAACAATCTCCATCACCTGATTCAAATCAATCAATGATTTTCGTTCGTGAAACACTCTGTGGACTCCGAAAACGGATGAGAATAGCCGTACCCTAAACGTTGATGTGGAAATGCAACACTCTTTCCTACTTAATTTAAACAAAAAAATGGAAGTCTCCTCTAAGTTCACCCCTCCCAAGGGGTTTTTAGAAGAAAAAAGTGTAAACTGATTTGATCTAATAGAGTTAAAGCAAAAATACTTTGACTCTATAATTTATCATTCATTTTAATACTCATTGACCACCATGATTGACACTAATTTTTATTTTCAATTTTTAATTTTTTTTACGGGTCCTAGAACAATTTTTCTCAAGGCGAAATGACACCCAAAAGTAACACTAGGGGTGCAGATTCGTTTAAAAATTTTCATTTTTCGTTTCGGTTCAGCCTAAATTGAGACCGAACAAAAATCCTTGGGTTTCCGTTAACCTATTTTAAAAAAAACTGAACCAAAAGATGAATAAAAAAAATCAGTTTGTTCGGTTTCAATTTTTTGTTTTTATTCTGTTACTATTTTTTTTTTGGGTGTTTCAATATTGTTTCAACTGTCAAGTTTCTCCTGGAGTCGATTTTCTAAACCTACCTAATAAGTTTTTGATTTCTGCTACCCAAAATCAAAACTGAACCAATTAGGAATCGATTCATTTTTTTTCAGTTTTGGAATGATTTTGGTCCAGTTTCAATTTAGTTTGGTGGCCGGTTTTTTTATCGATTTCGGTTTTCAGTGCAAAACTTGTGGCACTCAAATGTTGCGAGTGGACGACTAAGCACCGCAGGCCAATGCACCTCTTTGGGTGCACCAACCTTTTCTAACAGCACATCAATTAATAAAAATTAAATTTACTTTGGTTAGAGCCTAGAGGGATGTTATGTGTGAATCAATTTATGTTGATGCCCACGTTTAATGAATTTAACATCTTTCGGTGGTGCATAAAAAGATATTTTGCTTGTGTACATAGCTGCCATAGCAGCCTCTAAAATTTTTAAATTAGGGGCTGCTAGTCTACAACTAATCCCCCATGAAACTCTAAACATCCCTTACTAATCACAGCAGAAATTCATCATTTGTTTCAAAGTCTAAATCGATTTTTGTTTCAATCTTTCACTCAACGGATTTTGAGATCGTTCTTATATTATGAGATGGTCATATTTTGATGGAACATAACACACATTCCAAAAAGTAATCCAAAAATCATATTTGATGTATGCCATGATCATGTTCTTTCTATGCGATGTGCCACATGCAATCAGAATTGTAATGGTATGCTCATGATCTCAAAATTCTTTGTTTGGAAGATTGAAACGAAAAATAATCTCCATGGCCTGACTCAAAGTGGTCAACGATTTTCAATTGTGTTTAGTGGGAGAGATTGAGTATTTTAGTAGGAGGGAATGTTAGTGGCAGCCTCCTTAAGGCTCAGTTTGATAATATGGAAGTGAAATTCTATGATGAAATTGAATTGTCAATTCCATGTTTTTAGTTTGATAAAAATTTAAAGGTGTGGAAGTTAAGTGATGTAGGAACTATCATGGATCAAAATTTCATCCGATACCGATACGTATCGGACGATACATATCGGTATTGGAGGTCACCGATACGGTGCATTCAATGTACCTATGTAAGTACCGAACGATACATTCAATGTATCGTTCAGTACCGTCTGATACCGATACGTATCGGTTTTAGGCTCTGACGATACGTACCGATTTTTCGGCATTTTTATCCATGGGAACTACGTGAAATTTACTTCCACTCTTACACAACAATTGCATCGTAGTTAATCTAGAATTCCACGCATAAATTGGCTGAAGTGCCAATTCAATGGGCAAAATAGTCATTACAAAATAATTGAGCATGGATCATCATAAAAAGAATTGGGCATGGAATATCTTAAAATTCAGTTTTTCTTTTATTTTTATTTGCCGAAAATACACTTTTTCAATTCTATATAAACTCATTTCCTAAAGAATCCAATAAACTAGGAGAGTTACTGTAACAACCCGGATTTTTAGATTTTATTTTAACGGTGTTAGATGATGCACCACACTATGTACTGTGCTAACGCTCTACATCAGAATCGAAACCCACCTTTTAAAATAGAAAATTTCTAATTTTTCTCATATCAAAATTAGACTCATTGCGAAGTGCTCGTCGATACGATTCCAACGATATATAATTTGACGATTTCTGACAAGAATATAAAAAGTTATGCCCATTTTAACTGATCAAGCAAGTCAAAGGGTATAATTGTAATTTCGGGAGAGAAACACCAATTGGTTTGGTGCTTATGCAAAACGCTGGAACGAAACCTTTTCTCAAGCTATCCAAGTTACGTATGAATTCTTATTCCGTGTAAAAATCTCCTATTCTATTAAATCTCCAATTAGAGTTGACCTAAAATTTTATACCATTATAAATAAAACTTTAAAAGCTCTCTCCTCTCTATAATAAGAAATTATTCTCTCTCGAGACTTAGACGAGCCGATGCCTTGGGAATCGACCTTTTCAACCCGAATCGCCGTTGATCTTCCGTTCACGCTTCAAGAGGTGGGTACCCATCAATCCATCTTGTTCTTCTCAGATCCCGTCGCGTAGGATGCGTTCGATCGCGCATCGACGGATTTAAAAATCTTATTTAAACCCAAATATCTTATAAATTAATAGATTTATATATTTAATATATGCTTTCCCTTGAAAGTTATATATTTTGTAAATTGGGTTTATATGTTATTTCTCTTTTTCAAAATTCCTTTTGTTTGAGCCATTAATATTCTACCTTATATTAGAGTGCATATATTTAATATGTTTACTTCTCTTTTATATACGTAAAATTAATTAAATTTTAATACTTATAAATTTGATAGATTGACTTAATTGGCATAATATCATATTGATATTATTTATTTCTAAATCTATATAGTATAAATTTATCCTTTTACTAAGACTATAATAATATATTATTATTTAAGTTTATATTATTATTTATTTAAAACTAATTAAGCCCAAAAATTAAATTATATTTTTATTTTATTTAAATAAATAATAGATTGCACCAACTTCAAGTTTGGTCCGAACTTTGACAACCCGAATTCACGTTCATGAACCCGAGCTCGCGACCATTGATACACCTGTCTCGGTATTTTAGCCATAACTTTTTACTCCGACCTCGGATTAATGCGATTCTTGCGACATTAGAAAGAAGACAGCGAGCTTTACAACTTTGTGTGAAATAGCCATTTCACGAATCTGACTCTTTAAAGGTCAAAATAGAGCAACAAGTCGGGTTCAATTTTAAATAAATCAAGGCTATTCGAATTTAAGATTATTTTCTAATTCTCATGACCAAAGTTCCTGTATATATTATATTGTAAGGTCTTTCGATCGATGGTCATGATAAATCATAACTTAATAAGTATAAATATTATTTAATTTAATTATCTAATTATTATATATATATATATATATCAATTTTATCGCTAACGCTTATTTCTTCGATAATACAAAGTGTTAGAACTTGATGTCTTTATGAAATCGAACTCGACTTTTACGATTATCAATCACACTTATAACTCTATTCTATAATTATATTGGTGTGGTATGTAAATAAACATAAATATAAGCATAATCAAAATCTAAGTATAAAAGTTACGTATGTGTGATACTTTTGTATTTGCAACTTAATCAATTTATACGAGTTAAGAATATGTTAGATCATGAGTACGAGAGTGTATGAGATCATGCTACGCTTGGGCGTGGTGATTCCGAGATGGTATCGAGCGAATACACCGTATTCACATGCCTTATAACTCATGGTGGAATGGGACCCATGACGAGTGGGTGAGTGTGAATTCGGTGTAACCTTTGCAGTGGCATATACTGGTGATCCTATCACCCCGAGTTTTAATACGAGAGGATAAGATATGAGATATGATATGAGAATCGGGCGTTGGGCCTTTAGCTGTGGTAAGGTTTCTTTTACGGTCACGTGAAACTTCGAATATTGGCGTCCATGCGGATGCAACCTCTATGGTAGTATAAACTATCACACGAAGTACATCCAGGTTACTACGGAACCTTTTTCTTGGGAAGCGTGAATTAGGAAGGTTGCCTCACTATAGTTTGTCATAGGATTAGGTATAAGAGTATGATAAGATATGAGTATGAGATAAGATAAGTTATGATACGAGTACGATAATAAGACATCATGTGTAGGCCTGAAAAGATAAAGAACTTAAGTCTCAGACGCGTTCCTCATGTAGCCACCGTAAAGGGCAACAACGTCTTTCACCAAGACGGATCTACGGGAGAGATTATGAGTATGAGTGAGTTATGAGTGAGTTTGGCCATTATGTCTCCCCATTGGTGGTGGAGTATGAGTATGACACGAGGCGTTATAATATGGTGGTATGATACTATGTTGACCCTCCATAGTAGCTCGCGGCAAATGGCTTTTCACTAGTATGTTAGTTACGCTCATGCGATGTACAGACGTATGTGCGAGAATGATAATAAGACATGATATAATATGTTATGAGATATGGTAAGGCACGTTAGGATACGAGTGTCTAGATCATGGTCTTGCATTTATGATATGATATGAGTTTTACGATATGCACGTGATTTTGTCTTCCTTTTGTTATCTGCTTTGAGATATTATGTTTATCACTCACAAGATGCACCCACAATGCACCTGAGTAGTATGGGGTGGATTGGTGGTGTATCCACTGAGTTTACGTGACTGAGTAAACTCATCCCACGATAATCTAACAGTTGCAGGTGATTACGCTGGTGGAGTAGACGCTGGCCATCTAGATCTCGCCGACGCTGATTTCATTGATTCCGCGGGCGTTGAGTACCAGGAGCCTTTGGAGGGCGACGCTGCCGGTTATCAGGAGGACTACGGTGCTGATCTTGATTCGAGTGCCGGTTACTGATCATTATGGACTTGGTATTGAGTTTTATTGATACTAGTACTACGAATTTTATAGTTTATTTTATCGGATTTGTCTCCGACTGGATTTACATTTTATTGGTGGATTGTGATTTTATTACACTTATTCAGCATTTATGATTATTTTATATTCCACTTTGGTATGTTGGCTTTCACGGATTTCGTGGAACCATTATTGCACGAGAACTCTGATTAGGTGTATGTCCGCTTAGCATATCCGGGATATGTGCGGGTCATAACTCAGAATTCTAGGCCCTCGGGATGGGGTAGAATTTCGGGTCGTGACAGAGTGGTATCAAAGCTCAGGCTTTACTTCCTCAAGGACTGTATGGGTTATGTAAGTATAATATATTGATTGAGGTTATAATGATTCAGATAAACCTGAGACTTTTGATCTTTTGAGGACTTATTAGTTTCAAGGAAGTTCGATCGTTGATGATAGAAGACTCTAAGGTTCGATTTGGTATTTAAAGATTTATTTAGGAATAACTTATACAGTTAGGAACTTGTGAGAAATATTAGAAATGGTCTAGACAGATTGGAAAATAATGGATGAAGCTTTTCTAAATTGATGGACAATTAGATAAAATAAATCCTTGAAGATTTGACTGTTTAAAATTCTAGGTGATCTGAGATGTCAACTATAGGAATAGCAGATTCTAGGTTATATCAGAAATGGCCAACCCTTAGATCCCGAAATTTTGAAGATTAAAGACGATTAATGAGGGCCCTAAACCAGATTTCTCTATACGATTTGACGGGACCCTCCTTTTCTGAGATAGATTGTATGTCCCCGATGTTGAAATATTGCGAAACGAAATTCTCGAGGAGGCACACAAATATGGATATTCGGTGCACCCAGGAAGCACAAAAATGTACCGGAATATTCGAAACTATTATTGGTGGCCAAATATGAAGAGAGAGATTGCCAAATACGTCTCCAGGTGTTTAGTATGCCAACAGGTGAAAGTTGAGCATCAGAAGCAAGCCGGTCTTTTGCGCTTTCCCGAGTGGAAGTGGGAAAACATCTCTATGGATTTCATAGTCGGACTCCCTAGAACTTCAAGGAAGCACAACGCCATCTGGGTTATTGTGGACCGATTGACTAAGTCAGCGCACTTTCTACCTTTTAAGATTACAGATAGTGGAGACAAACTGGCTGAGACGTATCTGAAGGAAATAGTCAAGCTTCACGGGGTTCCTGTAAGCATTGTGTCGGACAGAGACACAAAAATTCACTTCTGATCATTGGAAGAAATTTCAGGAAGCAATGGGCACGAGACTCGACTTCAAGATGTGACCTTCCATCCGAGACCGACTACAAACTGAAAGAGTTAATCAGATCGTAGAAGACATGCTTCGAGCCTGCATGTTAGACTTCCGAGGTAATTGGGATGATCACCTCCCTTTGATTGAGTTTTCTTATAACAATAGCTTTCAGGCAAGCATCGGGATGTCACCTTTCGAAGCTCTTTATGGCCGAAGTTGTAGGACGCCTCTTTGTTGGGACGAGGTTGGTGAAAGAAAGATGCTTGGGCCGGAACTCATAGAAACCACAACCGAGAAGATTAGAGTTATCCGTCAGAGATTGAAAGAAGCTCAAGACCGTCAGAAAGCCTACGCCGACAGTAGAAGACGCTTGATAGAATTTGAGGTTGGTGATTTGGTTTTCATTCGGGTGTCACCAACTAAGGGAATCATGCGTTTTGGAATGCGGGGAAAACTAAGTCCGAGATACGTGGGACCTTTCATTATCACAGATCGCATCGGTGAGGTAGCATACCGAATTTCACTTCCGAGACACTTTGCCGGTATCCACAATGTGTTTCATGTGTCTATGTTGCGCAAATATTTGCCCGATCCATCTCACGTCCTTGATATCGAGCCGACTGAAGTCAGAGATGATCTGACCATCATAGAGAAGCCAGTTGGTATCGTAGATCGGAAGGAGCAGCTCATTAAGGGTAAATCTGTTCGCTTCGTCAAAGTGCTTCACCAAATGAAGCCACTTGGGAGCGAAGAAGACTTTGGAGAAGTACCCCGACCTCATCGCTTCATGTACGTAATTTTCGAGGACGAAAATATTATAAGGGGGAGAGAATGTAACAACCCGGATTTTTAGATTTTATTTTAACGGTGTTAGATGATGCACCACACTATGTACTGTGCTAACGCTCTACATCAGAATCGAAACCCACCTTTTAAAATAGAAAATTTCTAATTTTTCTCATATCAAAATTAGACTCATTGCGAAGTGCTTTCGTCGTCACGATTCCAACGATATATAATTTGACGATTTCTGACAAGAATATAAAAAGTTATGCCCATTTTAACTGATCAAGCAAGTCAAAGGGTATAATTGTAATTTCGGGAGAGAAACACCAATTGGTTTGGTGCTTATGCAAAACGCTGGAACGAAACCTTTTCTCAAGCTATCCAAGTTACGTATGAATTAATTCTTATTCCGTAAAAATCTCCTATTCTATTAAATCTCCACGAAAAGTGTTAATTAGAGTTGACTAAAATTTTATACCATTATAAATAAAACTTTAAAAGCTCTCTCCTCTCTATAATAAGAAATTATTCTCTCTCAAGACTTAGACGAGCCGATGCCTTGGAATCGACCTTTTCAACCCGAATCGCCGTTGATCTTCCGTTCACGCTTCAAGAGGTGGGTACCCATCAATCCATCTTGTTCTTCTCAGATCCCGTCGCGTAGGATGCGTTCGATCGCGCATGACGAGATTTAAAATCTTATTTAAACCCAAATATCTTATAAATTAATAGATTTATATATTTAATATACTTTCCGAAAGTTATATATTTTGTAAATTGGGTTTATATGTTATTCTCTTTTTTCAAAAATTCCTTTTGTTTGAGCCATTAATATTCTACCTTATATTAGGTCTCAGATATTTAATATGTTTACTTCTCTTTTTATATAAAAATTAATTAAATTTTAATACTTATAAATTTGATAGATTGACTTAATTGGCATAATATCATATTGATATTATTTATTTCTAAATCTATATAGTATAAATTTATCCTTTTACTAAGACTATAATAATATATATTATTGTTGCAAGTTTATATTATTATTTATTTAAAACTAATTAAGCCCAAAAATTAAATTATATTTTTATTTTATTTAAATAAATAATAGATTGCACCAACTTCAAGTTTCGGGTCCGAACTTGCGGCTACGAACCCGAATTCACGTTCATGAACCCGAGCTCGCGACCATTGATACACCTGTCTCGGTATTTTAGCCATAACTTTTTACTCCGACCTCGGATTAATGCGATTCTTGCGACATTAGAAAGAAGACAGCGAGCTTTACAACTTTGTGTGAAATAGCCATTTCACGAATCTGACTCTTTAAAGGTCAAAATAGAGCAACAAGTCGGGTTCAATTTTAAATAAATCAAGGCTATTCGAATTTAAGATTATTTTCTAATTCTCATGACCAAAGTTCCTGTATATATTATATTGTAAGGTCTTTCGATCGATGGTCATGATAAATCATAACTTAATAAGTATAAATATTATTTAATTTAATTATCTAATTATTATATATATATATATATATATATCAATTTTATCGCTTCAACGCGACTTCTTCGATAATACAAAGTGTTAGAACTTCGATGTCTTTATGAAATCGAACTCTGACTTTTACGATTATCGAAATCACACTTATAACTCTATTCTATAATTATATTGGTGTGGTATGTAAATAAACATAAATATAAGCATAATCAAAATCTAAGTATAAACCGTTCTGTATGTGTGATACTTTTGTATTTGCAACTTAATCAATTTATACGAGTTAAGAATATGTTAGATCATGAGTACGAGAGTGTATGAGATCATGCCTACGCTTGGGCGTGGTGATTCGCCGAGATGGTATCGAAGCGAGGAATACACCGTATTCACATGCCTTATAACTCATGGTGGAATGGGACCCATGACGAGTCGGGTGAGTGTGAATTCAGTGTAACCCCACTATGGCATATCTGATGATCCTATCACCCCAGTTTTAATCTGAGAGGATAAGATATGAGATATGATATGAGAATCGGGCGTTGGGCCTTTAGGCGTGGTAAGGTTTCTTTTACTCACGTGAAACTCGAATATTGGCGTCCATGCGGATGCAACCCCTATGGTAGTATAAACTATCACACGAAGTACATCCGATTACTACTAACCTTTTTTCTTGGAAGCGTGAATTAGGAAGGTTGCCTCACTATAGTTTGTCATAGGATTAGGTATAAGAGTATGATAAGATATGAGTATGAGATAAGATAAGTTATGATACGATGCGATAATAAGACATCATGTAGGCCGAAAAGATAAAGAACTTAAGTCTCATGCGTGCGTTCCTCATGCGTAGCCACCGTAAGGGCAACAACGTCTTTCAGCCAAGACGGATCTCTGGGAGAGATTATGAGTATGAGTGCGTTATGAGTGAGTTTGGCCATTATGTCTCCCCATTGGCTGGGTGGTGGAGTATGAGTATGACACGAGGGCGTTATAATATGGTGGTATGATACTATGTTGACCCTCCCATAGTAGCTCGAGACTCAGCGCAGTGTCGTTTAGGATTTCACTAGTATGTTAGTTACGCTCATGCGATATGTGAGCGTGTATGCGAGAACGATAATAAGACAAGATATAATATGTTATGAGATATGGTAAGGCACGTTAGGATACGAGTGTCTAGATCATGGTCTTGCATTTATGATATGAGTTTTACGATATGCACGTGATTTTGTCTTCCTTTTGTTATCTGCTTTGAGATATTATGTTTATCACTCACAAGATGCACCCACAATGCACCGAGTAGTATGGGGTGGATTGGTGGTGTATCCATCGAAGTTTACGTGGATCGAGTAAACTCATCCCACGATAATCTAACGATTCGGTGATTACGGTGGAGTAGACGTCCATCTAGATCTACGACGATTTCATTGATTCATGAGCGTTGAGTACCAGGAGCCTTTGGAGGGCGACGCTGCCGGTTATCAGGAGGACTACGGTGCTGATCTTGATTCGAGTGCCGGTTACTGATCATTATGGACTTGGTATTGAGTTTTATTGATACTAGTACTACGAATTTTATAGTTTATTTTATCGGATTTGTCTCCGACTGGATTTACATTTTATTGGTGGATTGTGATTTTATTACACTTATTCAGCATTTATGATTATTTTATATTCCACTTTGGTATGTTGGCTTTCACGGATTTCGTGGAACCATTATTGCACGAGAACTCTGATTAGGTGTATGTCCGCTTAGCATATCCGGGATATGTGCGGGTCATAACTCAGAATTCTAGGCCCTCGGGATGGGGTAGAATTTCGGGTCGTGACAGTTACAATTCTAGAAAACAACCTTTCTTTGAGCCCATTGGTTTATTGGTGGGTGCCTTTAATAGAAATTTTAAGATCTAAGTTTGAATCACACGATCAAATATACATTTTATAAGAAGCATGAATACCTTATATTTATTTTTGGGTCGATACGCTAGTGATCTCCTCAATGAAAACATGCGTACCTCAAGCAGATGGTCAGAGTACAATCACATGAATCCTCAATAACATGTGCACAATCTCATATAATAAGTTAGTCATAATATATATTTAAAAACTCATCAATCCAAACGATATATCTCCCACTAATTTGGCCATTCATAATAACAATCAATGAGTAACAAGAATAATTTAACATCAACTATTTATAATCATTTAATTAAACTTATACAAACCAAGTCTATTAAAATAAATGTCAAAATACTAACTAATATCGTGCAAAAATAAATGACGGAAAGGTGATTTCAGTTCTGGGACTTCTCGGACTGAGATGTTTCTCCTTTGACTTGCTTCAACAGATCTTTAAATATAAAGCAGACCCTCCAAAGATGTCCCTTTCGCTTGCAGTGCCAAGATTCTAAATTTTCAAGTTTGACTTTCTTATTCTAATTCTCTGTTTCAAGTCGCTTTCAATTGGAGTTCTGATTATGATTCTTTTTTTAAATCTTTTGACTTGATGCACTCACAGTCAGATGTGCAAACTCAACTTTAGTCGCTTTTAGACATTCTTCCTCGGTCATACATAGAGAAATTAATTGGTTAAGATCTCACTTTATCTCTTGAGCATTAGAGTTCACCTTAAAGGTATCAAATGAAGGAGGAAGCGAATAAACAACTAAGTGAATAACTAGATCATCAACAAAAACAGTCCCTTGTTCCTTGAGCCCTATAGCACACTGTGACAACTTTAAAATGTGCTCACGTACACTTCCATTTTTATTATATCTCATGTTAACTAATTGTGTAAGATAAGAGTACTCTAGATACTTTCGTGTACCCACAAATTGATCTTTAATATTTTTCAAAAGTGATTTTATCATAGTTGTAGGATTCAACCCACCCCCAAGAGTTTGATTAATTGATGAACGGATCATCATTATAATCATACGATTAACTTTTTCCCATTTAGCAAAATAATTCTTTTTTAATTTCGTAGAACTCGTAGTGGGTGTGGGAGGTTTATTCTCAGTAAGAATAAAATCATAGTCCATATATCCTAATGATATATCAATGACCATATGACACGATGAATAGTTGGAGTCATCCAGAGGCTCAATACCTGCTAGTTACTTATGAATAATAGATCCGTCTATGACTCTATAAAAAAATTACATATCATTAGCAAAATAAAGAAACATGTCGATTATGCATTTAAATCTTTATCAATCGCTTTAATCATATATCACTAACGATTTAATTAGAATACATCATGATCATATGTCCTCGAATATTACGTTATAACCATATGTCACTAAATGTTCATTGTGAACTATGACTATATGTTACTAACTATTTTTCAAAATTTTAAATTTTAATTTATAGTCAAATCCGAATTAATTAGAGTGTCAGCTATGAGCAACTTTCACTCTTTAGGTAGAAATTTTAACATGCAGTTTGTTTCTCAAGATAATGTTTGAGAAAACACGCATAGACTTAATCACTCGTACCTTATGTTTGATCTAGACTCTCCATCAGCTTTGGCCAGAAAGATTATCTTTCTCTCTCTCACGCACTTATGACCATTCTATTCACCCTACTTATATGAAACTCCTAAGTCAGCTTTGGCCACAAGTTAGAAATCTCATACAAGTATGTGCCAATCTGATCTCAATAAGACACCGGTCTCAAAATTCAAGAGTCATGCGACCTCCATAGGTGGTCACCTTTGGGCAGACCTTACCCTATTTCAGTTTCGTACTTTCGAACGATCATTTTATCGGTCTACCTTGATCCCTAAGGTACGACCTAAATTTCATTCAACCATATCAAGTCCGATTCAAGGTTTCAAAAACTCATTTTCAGATATATGCACATATTGCTAACTAATCTACTTTTGAAAGATAAATTAATGCCACTCATTGCATTTGATGAACAAATTAATCAAAATCAAACAATTATGAGATACATATGCATTAAGTGAATCAAATATCTATCATCATCAAATTATGATTATGTGGGCATGCATGTCACGTCTAGTCAACATTGACAATAGAGCATTAAAGGCACTCAAATATACAATAATTATTCGATTAAAAATTATCAAAAGGACATTAGGTCATGAAAATATCACAACAAAGAACTCCTAATAAAAAATAGAGCTAAAAAACAGATTCGAAATATCCGAGAAGGTTAAAATTCATATATAATGTCCTAAAATTAGATTTATTGATAGCCCAGAAATGACCCGAAAAGAATAAGAAATAATATGGGTCACAATTGGGACTTAAGTGCAAACGGATCATGTCTAATGGGCCGAATCGGGCTATGAATCATGAGTAGGGTTGAGTGATGGACCAAACCAAACCATGGGTTGGATTGTGTCATGACCTGAGTCCAGTTATCGACTGGGCCGGGTCACTCCGGGTTGGATCATGTGCAATATAGGTCCATGGGCCGAGTCATGCATATAGAGTTGGGGAAGCACCAACTTTGGTGCTCCCACTACACAACTACTAAAAACCAGAGATGGGCTTGTAGTCATCTCTTCTCATAAAAAAAAGGATAAACACCTTTTTAATAAAGTAACTCTTTAACCAATAAACCACTAAACACCTTTTTAATAAAACAACTCTTTATTTAAATACACTATTATGGCCTTTTAAGAGTTCACAAATCCCAAAAAGCCCTCAACCCGAAGAAACTTGCAGAGTTACACAAACTCTTCTACCACCCACAGGTACCAGAATCATTACTGATCTCCGGCCTATCTGTCCGATGACTAGTTTGACAATGCAAAATCTAGTAATTTATTTACCATTTTTTTTAATGGTCACACACAATCAACCATTGCAATGTACTCTTGCAGGGCCAAACAATGTTGATGCAACTAGTCACCAAACAGTTATTGGTTGATCTCCGACTTACGCGATAAATACAGTTGCAAACTTGAGACAAAAAAGAGAAACTTTGTAAATCCCATCTTGGGGCAAACTCAAATTCATGCAAAAGCCAAAACTCTCATGTAACAATAATTTCGCTTATAAAAGAATCAAAATTTAAAGTTAAAATATAAATCAAATGATGGATCATAATATAAAATAAATAGTATATAGCTCATTTGATTGAGGAAACAAGCTGTCTGACTTTGATATCAATTGATGAAAATTTTAAGATCTAAGTTCGAATCACACGATCAAATATATATCTTTATAAGAAACATGCGTAATTTATGTTTATTTTCGAGTCGATGTGTTCGTGATCTCCGCAATGAAAATGATAATTTTCGCAAGAGAATCCGATTCCATGTTACCTATCTTCTTCTCTAAGTTTAGCCTCTAGATGGGAATATGCTAGGGTAAGAGGAATAGGAGACAGTGGTCCCCTTATATAGTCAACTCTCTTTCCTTGTTCCTAACCCATCAAGGAAAGAGAGTGGAGACATATCACTTATATTAAGAAACTACTTGCTTCCTATCACTTCGAGATAGGTGTGATCAAAGGTCCAACCCAAATTTTAAAAATGAAAACCCAATGATGGGTTAAAGTTAAGGTGTTGACCATAAAAATCTAACAGCCTACGCTGAAACCCATTGACTGCTCGAAATCAGACTATGGAGATCGTTGATCTTCAACACAATGGATCTTGAGATTATGGGGCCACTTTTGGGGATCTGTGCCATATGGAATCAAAATCTTGACCATCTGATAGATGCGCAACGATCTTAATATCCATTGGGTTGAAGATTGGGGTAAAAACCGATCTCCATCTTCTGATTTCAACTAATCAACGGGTTTTAAGGGTACGCACTCTCACTAGACATGAATAGAGCAAACAAAAGTACCCTTCTAGAAAAGTCACGCCTGCACAATATTATCAAACAAGAGAAGTGTTTTTATTCCTATGTCCTCTTGGAAAGCGCTTATAACACATTAATCGGATCGGATCATATGATGGAGATCATGTTTCAAATTGATCTACCAAAAAAGGATCTTGAGATCATTTAACACCTATGAGATGACCATTTTTTATTCCACCTATCGTAGATTCCCAAAATATGTCCCTAAAATTATATTTGAGCTTATGTGTGTCATTTTACTAAAGGGACATATTTTGGGGACCTATGACACGTAGAACTAAGAATAATTATCAAATAGGTGCAATATGATCTCAAGATCCATTATGTTGAGGATGAGCGTGCAACACGATCTCAATCATAAATCGGAATCAATCATCGATTTTTAAGGGGTTGCACGCAATAGCGCTTTCACTGAACTCGCGGGTGCTAATAGAGCTATCAATAGGAACATAACTTATATTTGTGGTGCAAATATCGGATCCCTCAAAAGAATCGAATCTAACCTTAAACCTCACTCGACTAAAGAAAGAGCATCAGGGTTCTTCCAACCGAGAATTTTGTTCGTTTTGTAATATAAGAGAACTGAAGTCGCAGCTAAGTGACATGGTTTTTTTTGTCATAATCAAACCTTCTACTTCTATCTACCTTCTTCCAGCATCAGATTAATGGGCTCTTTGAAAGAGGTTTTAGGAGAGCTAAACAAAGAGTCGTTCGTTTCTCTACTGAGTAAGATCATCGGAGAGGCGAAACACGTGCAGAACAACCCACCAGAACTAATCCCCAAAGAGGATAGAGTAGCACGGCACGTATTGGACTCTCTACTCCCTCTTAGCACCGCTCAGGGAGGGCCGTTGATCGTAGATCACGTGTCCTATGTTGAAGGCAGAGGAAACGTGATCGTCCAGTACCCGGGCACCGTCCCCGCCAAAATTCTCTCCTTCGTTGGATGCCACATGGACGTCGTCACCGCCAATCCCCAAGACTGGGTACTCAAATTTATCTTTTTTCGTTTAAAAATATGATTTTTTTTTTCAGTCGAGCTTTAATATATGAATTGAATTGGCGTTTTGTAACCTGATGCCCGGAATTTATTTTTATTATTAAGGCAGCGATCGCTTGGGCTAGTAGGAGTTAAGGAGAAGAAGAGAGAGAAAATTAGGGTAAAGTGGATAATGAGGAAATGCTCCTCATTAGCTTATGTACACACACACACACCCACTAGTAATAACTACACACTACACATTCTAATATTACCCTTCTACAATCATACCATTGTAGTAACCCGAATTTTCTAAATGAGTAATTATTACGGTTGAGAAGATGTAAGAGTTTTTCTCCGAAAGGTGAAGTGTAAAATGGTATAGTTTGGTTCAGGGATGTGATGGACCGATGTTCATTTTAGAAACAGACAAATGGTAAAGGGAAAATTTTGGTCTAGGGATGGGTTCAAATACTAATTTTAGATATGGGACATCATAGTCATTTTGAAAAAAATTGGGGTAAAACGATAGATAGAAAAGGCTTTTTTGTATTACTAAACTTACACCCCGAGGTCTACGTACATGGATTTTAGGGCGTGACAACTGCTCTGCGCACTAACACTCCCCCTCAAGCCGAGGCATGATCGTATAGCCCAGCTTCACCATAATATCCTGCAGAACCAATTGCCCGAGTGGCTTAGTAAACACATATGCTAATTGTTGTGAAGAAGTAATACCAATGAGCTCCAATGTCCGATATCAAACTTTCTCGCTCTCAAAATGAATACTCCTCAATATGTTTTGTCCTCTCATGTAGGACAAAATCAGAAGCAATCTTCTCAGGAACTTCATTACCATAATGAAGGGGCATTGAATCACTGATGGGAAATCCAAGCTCCGTCATAAGAGACTGAAGCCATAACATTTCACATACCCCATGAGCAATAGCTCGATATTCCGCTTCACTAGAGCGAGAGACTACATGTTGCTTCTTGCTCTTCTAGGCAATCAAATTGCCTCCAAGAAAGGCACAATACCCAGAGGTAGAGTGTCTATCAGCAATGGCATCATTGCAATCAACATCCATGTAGGCAGATATACGAAGATGACCATGTGTATGATAGACCACTCCACAACCTGAGTTGGACTTAATGTATCTCAGAAGCCGATGTATGACAACCATATGATGAGTATGGGGAGCATGCATAAATTGGCGGACTAAGCTATCTGCAAATGTGACATCTGGTCTAGTAAGTGTAACTTAAATTAAGGGACCAACAAGATGCTGCTGCTGATGAGGATTAGCGAAAATCTTCCCCCTCTTTCTCATGAAGAGAGAGTCTAAGGTTCATAAGAGATGTAGCAGGCTTGCAAAGCACACCAGTATTACTTAAAATGTCTAATTGCGTACTTTCTTTGGAAAAGGAAGATGCCTTTTTCTTGGTTGAGCACTCTCTAAGCTCAAAAAGTTCCTCATTGTACCCAAATCATTCACTTCAAAGTGTCGACCAAGTTCATTCTTCACATAAGAAATAAAATCATGATCATCCCTAGTAAGGATAATATCATCTACATAGACAAATAATATAGTGTGACCCACAGGACTGGAGTAGATAAAGACTGTACTCAAAGTGGCAGCACTGGAAACCATATCAAGAATAAAAACTATTGAAATGGTAAAATCATGCATGAGGCGACTACTTCAACCCATAAATCTACTTGCGAAGGTGATACACTGTCCTTGACTCCCCTTGAAGCGAAAGTTGGGAGGAGGTTTCATATAAACTTCTTCTGTGAGGTGGTCATGCAAGAAGGCATTCTTCACATCAAGTTGATAGAGAGACCAATTATGATTGGCAGCAATGGATAAGAAAACTCGAACCGTTGTGACCTTAGATACAAGAACGAAAGTAGCATCATAATCAAGATCATATGTTGGAGTAAACCCACGAGCAACTAGATGAGTTTAATATCAAGCAACCTATGCTTCACAACAAACGCTCATCTACTCCCAACTGCAGTCTTCCTTGGAGGGAGAGGAACCATATCCCATGTGTGCTGTAAGAAGTCCATTTCTTCAATCTTTCAAATCAGGGTAAGTTAGGACAACATGAACATAACATGGAATAGTGGCCGTAAAGAAAGGAATGCCTTGTAGAAGAGGATAGTGACTGAAAACAAAATTTAGAAATAGGATAGGGATTAACACATTTGCGAACCCCATTGCGAAGAGCAATAGGAAGACGAAGATCAATATTACAGTTTGTAGGACAATTACTAATAGTGGAAGGAGAAACGGAAGAATTGGGACCTTATGGAGAAGAGATAGTACTTATAGGAGGTGCATGCGAAGAGGAAGGAAGCTGTTGTATGGTAGAAGAAACTCCATGACACCGTCGATGTTGGTAAGATAATCCTTCTGCTTGTGTTGTTGTACTGATGAAGATGGCTCAATTGCAACGGGAAGATGTATACAAATAACTGTGGGAGCAGGTGTCATATGCATGATAGAGAAATAAGCAACATTCTCAAAGAATGAAACATCCACATAGGTAAAGTACCGATGAGTATTTTGACAAAAGCCACGTTCTCCTTTAGACTGGTTAGAGTACCCAATAAAAATGCCTTTGATGACCTTATCATCGAGTTTGTGATGATGAGGGCTCAGTTAATGGACAAAACAAACACATCGAAACACACTAAAATGAAACATAGTTCCTTCCCTCTGACGTAAAACATGAAGAGGAATAGTACCATCTAAAACACTAGATGGGGTTTGATTAATTAAAAAACAAGTTGTGAGAAGGCCAATGACCAATAGGACTTAAACACACGTATACATTGTAATAATTGACAAGCCACTCCAATAAAATGTCTATGCTTATGCTTCACAACTCCATTTGGTTGTGGTGTGTAAGGACATGACAACTAGTGGAGGATACTATGTCATTTAAGGTATTGGTCAAAGGCTTGAGAAGTGTACTCTAGTACGAAGGGTCTTGATACAATCCCATACCGAGTGCTAATCATAGAGTGAAACTGTTGGAATTTCACAGAACTTCATCCTTAGATTTTAGCAGATATACTACGAGTATGATCATCAGTAAACGCCGCATAGTACTTAAAACTATCCAAAGAAAAATTGGAGATGGGCCCGACATCAGAATGAATTAAGTGCAAAGGGAGGATGATATCGATGCATATGAGATGGATAAGAATTTCGAATATGTTTATTTAATATGTAAATATCCCTTTGAAATTTTATAGTTCTGTATAGAGATTTAAACTAGGTACAAGATTGCAACTGCGCATGCCATAAACGTAAAGTCTCCTAAGTAGCGGCAACTGAACTTAAGTGACTAAGAGCAACATTAGAACTAGAACTATCATTAACAACAGCTGAAGCTGTCAAACTATCGACTCCAACATCAAATTAGTTCAGGCCTCCTCGTTCTATGCCTCTACCAACAATTCTCTTCATCCTCAACTCCTGCAAATTACAGGGAGAGGGACAAAAGGTAACACAACAATTTAACTATTGTGCAATACGCCTAACAGAAGGAAAATTGGTAGAAAAATGAGAGACATGTAAGGTGCGAGATGGGGAGAGTGTGGGAGAGAAGGGGATGATCCCAACACCTACAACGGGAGTAAAGGACCATCAACAAGCCGAACATGAGGTATTAGGTGAAGATAGATGGAGAAGCTTTGTAACTCACCCACCATGTGGTCTGTAGTGCCAGAATTAACCCAGTGAGAAGAATAGGGAGGGGTGGAGGCAGCAAATGAGGAAATACCTGAAGGCCAATGTACAGAGGTAGAACTAAATGTAACAACAGTAGATGTCATAGATGCATGGGACCATAGATCAGATCCCATAGTGCAACAATATAAGCAAGCAGAAGATCAAGATTGAGGAGTATCAGGGTATCCATGCAACTTGTAACAATGGTTTCCATCATGCTCAACATTCCCACCATGAGCAAAAACAACAGTAGAATGTCCACGCCACTACAGCCTCTACCACGACCCCAATCAGATCCTCTAGCACGACCAGAGGAAGGATGAGAATCAGTCGCAAAAGCAACACTCACCTGAGAACCGAAGGGAGTAAGAGTCATGTAGGTTAGGAGCAATGATAGATCAACACTGCTCCATTGAAAAAATAAATCCCATAAATAGTACTAAGGGATGGGAGTGGACAAGTAATCAGAATCTGTGACCATGTTTGCTCATACTCAGGACAAAGACTACCCAAAAACATGTATATCTGTTGACGCTCATGCCATCGTGCTAAAGTAGCAATAACTTCCTCATCAAACTGAGAGATTGGCTCGTAATGACTGAGCTCCTCCCACATGCTCTGTAGGGTACTAAAGTACTCACCCATCGACATATCTCTCTGTCTGCACTCATCAATACCACGGGTTAACTGATAAATCTGCATATCATGTTCAGCCGGGGCAAATGTTTCTTCAAGCCTTCTCCAATAGGGCATCGAACTAATAAAATATAAATGTTCAGGACATATATTTGGGTCCATTGAATTGAACAACCAGCAAAAAATAATTGCGTTATCAGTTTCCCAATCAGCAACATTGAGGGATCCAAGTCTAGGGTTAGGGATTGACCTTGAACGTATAAAGTTATTGCCCTTTCCACTGAAGGTAATTCAAGGAATTTAATTTGATAGTGGTGATGCTCGAAGGTAAGTTTTCTAAACTCATTCCAGTATACTTGTCGCCCATATTCAAAATGTTCAATCAACTAGAACACTTCCTAGTCAATCAAATCCAGCACAAGATATGAGGAGTGGTTACAAAATACTGCACAAGAACAACAACATAGCTACAAAACAACACATCCAACCCAAGTAGTAAAAGAAAGGAACAAGATCCCAGACATTCCAAGGGATATACACCAGATGTTTTCGGAGAAAACTACAGAACTGATTGCTGACTACTTGTATCATGTAATATAGATTAGAAGAAATCCCAAAATAGCCAAGATTATAGATCTGAAGCTCAGAGAATTGTGCCATCATAAGAAGACGAGAAACCACATACCGTACCTCTGCGAAAAACATCATATCTCAATCGATCCTGAACCAAATCATGTGGTATCACTTCCAAAAGGTGTGTAGATGAAAACTGATTCAGACCAACTACATGAGAGGACTCTTTGATGCAGCACATAGGTGTAATGCCCAGAAGTTCGAGAATATGAGCTCAAAATAAGGCTTTAAAGAACCCTTTGAAAATGCATCATAGAGTCATCCAGTGATCTTGAGCCGAGTAAAAAAGAACCAGAAGAAAAAACTAATCAAAATGATATGGTTCTTGAAGCTATCCAAGGTCAACACGATTGACATTCCTGACGTTAGCATGGGTTACGTTGTTAGATGGGGAAACCGGAGGACAGTAGGTTTTCAAGCTCCGATACCAGTAGGAGTTAAAAATCTTAGGGTTAGAGGATTGAGGAATGTTTAGGGTTTGTAGAAGGAGGAGAGGAAATTAGGGTAAAGTGCATAATGAGGACATGCTTCATATTAGCTTATATATTAAGTATGAAATATTACGTACACACCCACTAATTATAACTACAGACAACACATTCTAATATTACCCTTGTACATCATAGTACTCCACTCACTAATAGACAGTGTTACGTAGGCATTTCTACTTTTAGGGTTTTTGTTGTGCCGACACTTGGTGGCACTTGTACACTCCTCAAGACCGCAAGATGTTTCTGGACATGTTATGAAAATACCATGTAATACCATCGAAATGTTCATCGTTTTGACATGATAAAGTAAACCATCCTTTTATTAAAAAAAATTTGTGTAAGTTTAGTAACTTACAAAATATAAGGCTTGGGTCCTTGAAAAGGATTTGTATAATAGAGTATACTTTTCGTTAGGTTCATAATATACATTATGTATGTTTTCATTACATATCTCAATTGGTTGTCTAAGATTTCCCTTCAATTTTATTTTTCTCCATATGTTCTATTTTTTTTAAGGCCGCGCCGCCGTATTGGAATCATTAAACCTTGGCAGGCCAAACATCTATGACACTTTGACACTTGACACCCATGCGACGTGTCTAGGTAATATTGCTAATAGTGCTGATATTGTATCTTAAAAATATGCACGGATATGATTTTGGGTAAAAGTTATTTCTGCATGGTCCCTTAAGTATGGAAAGCAGTGACATCCAAAGGTTCTAAGCATAGAGTAGTCAGGATCACGAATGTGGAGGGCCTTGTATGGAGACTCCATATCAATGATTTGTGAGGCATGTGAGATAAACTGCGGTATTAAAAGCTTCGGCCCATAAGTTCTTTGGAACACCACTTCGAATCGTCAATGTCAACCTGACTTCGACTATGTGCCAATGCTTACGTTCAGAGACTCCTTTTTATTTTCAGGTATTTGGGCAAGAATTGTCTATAAATGCCACATTCATCTAGGTGCTTGATAAACTGTGTAGAGGAAGTATTCACCTCCTCCATCACATTGAAAGAACTTCTTATTGAAACAGTTCTCCACTTTAGCTTGAAAAAGTAAGACTTTTAAAAAAATTCATATTTTTATCTCATCGGATAGATCCATGCAAATCGTGTGCAACCATCAATGAACACAATATAGTATTTGAAAAATTGAGAGGATAAAACTGGGGCTGGTCCCCACACTTCAGTGTGAATTTGAATAGAGATTCATCAGATCTTTTATTTGCATGCAAAAATGGTAACTTAGATCTGTGACACATCTGACAATTGTTACAGATTAATATTGGATTATTCCATTTTTCTACCTTGATAAGATTATTAGAATCTAGAAATTTTAACGTCCTTGGGTGAGGATGTCCAAGTCGCTCATGTCAAACTCCTTCAGTCTCCCTTACGTAAGGTGCAGAGTCCTCCCTTCCTACTCCCTTTTGTTATAATTCTTCCTGCTCTCCACTCCTTGATAAAAAAAATGAATCTGATGAGATTCAAAAGTACAACAATCATCTTTCATTAGTTGACTTATAGAAGGTTTTTGTTAATCTCAGGAACAAGTAAAACTTTTTGCACAGCTAAATTTCCAGTTTTGTTGGGATAGAGACATCACCGATAGTTATGCCCCCCAGTCCTTCACCATTTCCAACATATACTTTATCATGGCCATAATAAGGACAAGCATACTCAAGATTACTTTCATCTGTAGTCATGTGGGTAGACGCTCCAGTGGCCATATACCAGTTGCATCGAGAATATCTGAAATGGTCATGGCAGAGCGAGTGCTTGTGGGATTTCTTGAGGCTGAACGGAGTAATCAAACCAGTTCCAACAAAAACCCCTATGATTCTTTAAAGAACAGTGATACTTTATATCTCCAAAACTATTTGTTCCGCCCTTTATAATGTCTGGATAAATCAGCATAAGCTTTTGCAACAAATTTTGGGTATACAGCTAAAAATTCATAATTTTGTTCTTAGATATTACTCTTTGATGATGAAATCGTGTCCATATTTGCCACAGATTTGGCACTGGAGTTTTGGCCCACGAGTTCCGAATGTTGAGTAGCTGAAGATGCTGATCTTGGATTGATTACAGGTCTAGAGGTAGTAGGTGGTTGCTGAGATTTAGAGTGGGGTGTGGACCCTTTGTTGCTTAACTGGCCGAATGTTGTGAATCTTTGGCCTTTGATTTAAAGTTGTGATTTCGACGAGAGTCTCCCACCATTTCGACCGTTTCTTTGCTTGATTGATGATTGATGAGAGCAATTCCATATCCTTGTTACCACAAGTCATAGTTAAGAAGAGCTAAGATGAATTCAGGAGGCTTAGTGACACAGGACAATGACCCTAAGATGAATATGAGATGATAATTGTCAAAATTAAACAAATTAATTAAGCAATAAAACCTAAGCTAAGGCGATACCTTAGGGTTTCATAGAATTCCTCTTAAATAGCCATGCTAGGCTCGCTTAGGGTCCAATCTGGCGCGTGAGTCCGTTAGAATTGCGGAAGGCACGATCTTAGAGATGAACTCTAGCATCCTCTAGGTTTGGGCCTTGCTCGTAGATCGATGTGGATTCTTGTAGCTCCTTGCTAGGGCTTTCGAATTGATCGGGTAGTCGGTTGCAAGTAGAGTAAACTCGAGCCCAACGGCGGTCATGGATTGATGGGTATAGATTGGAGTCGATACACAAGGAAGGGCATCAAGGCTACTCAAGAGTTAAGGTTTAGGGATTTCAAGCAACAAGAAGAAGAAGAAATAGATGGCAAAATAACAAACAAAATAGAAGAATAGGTAAAAGAAGATCCAAGATAGAACATGGGCATCATATCCTTGGCCTCACACCAAACTCACATGGGGAAGAAGACTTATTCTCCATTAAGCTCCTCTCAAGCTCTCAATGCATAACATTTTTCATTAAAATTAACCAATGCCAAACTTGGCTTACATAAGGACATTATATACTAGGTGGAAAAAGAAACAAACCCTAAAATAGTAAAATACTAAGTTATCCCCAAATGGAACATTACAGTAAACCCAAAAGGCAAGAAAAAAAGGATAAAAAGGACAACTGTTGTCATTAGACTCAGTCTAACGGGCTTGGTTCTAGCTCGAGCGATAATCTTAAAGGCTTGACGAAGCCTCGATTGGATGGGGTCACTCGAGCAACAACCAAGGATCGCTTTAGCGGTGTTTGACCGAAAGTTTTGGCTTCAGGATTGTCTTCAACCTCGCTCGAGCGATAGGCAGGGTCACTCGAGCGACTATAGGCAGTTAGGTGTCCCCGTGGTTTCATCTTCGCTTATTCTTGCCTCGAAATATGCGATGAGGCCTAAAACCTATATCCACGACGTCGGTGTCCCCGCCAATTCCCCCAGACTAAAAGGGCTTCATCACCGATGAAGTGTGATCGTAATATCGATTGAGCATATCGGCGTCTAGGCGGTGGACCTCATCTTCATTTACCCACCTGCTCTCAGATTCCGGCTTACTTACCTACTTCACTAAATATTTCTGAATCCTCTGCCATGGGTGGAAACCACAAGATCATCCAAGATGTTCTCGATTACTTCTCTTCTTGGCTTGCTTGGAGGAGGAAGCAGCATAGGCTGCGGGATTGGGTTGAGATTGGGAATAGAAAACGTTTAAAAACGATGACAAGGAGGTGGGGTTGAGCCTAGATAAGGGACTAGGTCCTCCACGTTGAATGTTGAGCTAACACTCGTATCATGAGGAAACTCATGAACATAAAACACTCGTTGCCGCAATCTTAAAAGGTATGGCACCTAGGGCTTGGAGCTTTTTCGTGAGTCCCGATGGGAATCGGTCAGGCTAACTCGAACCATCACATGATCACGTACTTGGAATTCTTTGAAGCGCTTATAAGGATCCGCTGATAATTTGTAATTATCATTGCTCAAATTAATTTTACGCCTAATTTCGGCATGCAAATTATGAATGTAGTGTGAAAATGCATCAGCGGACTCAGACGTGCGGTGAGATGCGAACATAGTGATCAAATCAAGCGGTGTTCTTGGCTTGTGCCCGTGCACCACCTCAAATGGACTCAATACCTATGGATCTGTTGACAGAATTGTTATATGCAAACTCGACCATGGGTAAAATGGAATCTCAAGCCCTAATGTGATCACCGACAAGATATCGTAGGAGATTACCTAAGCTCCTATTGGTCACCTTGGTTTGGCCATCGGGTTGAGGGTGATAAGCTAATAAAAACCGGAGCATGGTACGAATCATGTGCCATAGGGTCTTCCAAAAATAACTTGTGAATTCGGCATCTCTATTCGACACAATGGTCTTGGGTAACCCGACGCACCACCTCTCCGAAAAATAATTTCGCAACATGAGTTGTGTCGGAGGTTTTAGAGCATGATATGAAGTGGGCTGTCTTCGAGAAGCAGTCTACCACCACGAAGATGGAGTCGTGCTTTTTCAAAGTATTGGGAAGCCCAAACACAAAGTCCATCGAAATGTCTTGCCATGGTGTGGCACACTGACAAAGGTGTGTACATGCCCGTGTTTTGTTTGTTTTGTTTGGACACTTGCCATGTACAACATTGGCTCATAACTCGGGTGACATCTCTCATGACGTTAGGCTAAAAGAACCTATCTTCTACGAGTGCAATGGTCTTATTGTGCCTGAAATGACCAACAATCCCTTCGGCATGTAGCTCCCATATGAGGAAGTCACACAATGAAGTGCAAGGGATGCATAAGCGATTTCCTTTGAATAAATATCTGCCCTGTAAGGTATAATTGGGGATAGTGCTTGTCGGGTCATTAAGGAGAGTAGAGTAGTCCTTCCCAAAATCTGGGCACTCGGGATACTTTTTCTTAAATCGCTCAAATCTGACAACCTCAGTGCTCATGGACTGCAAGGTCGCCACTTGACGACTAAGCGCATTCGCGGCTTTCTTCTCAACATCGGCTTTGTGCTTCAACACGAATGATTCGTGGAGGTACTCGACCCATGTCGTGTGCCTCGGGTTTAACTTCTTTTGGGAAGCAAGGAATTGCAAATCTTCGTGGTCGAAAAATAAGCAAATTCGTGTCGTCGGAGGTAGTGCTTCCAATACCATAGGGATCGAACTCCTTGTCATAGGTGGAGTATTTTTGCTTCGCGTCATTGAGCTTCTTGCTAAAGTAGGCCACCGAGTGGCCTTCTTGGCTAATCACTCCTCCTATGCCCACACCCGATGCATGACATGCAACCTCCAAAACTTTAGAGAAGTTCGGTAGGTGCATGACAGGTGCACTCGTCATTTTCTCTTTGATCTCGGCAAAGGCCCCCGTCACGACTTTGTTCCATCGAAACTTTCCTTTTCTCATACAATCGGTGATGGGGGCCATGATGGCGCTAAAGTTTCGAATGAAGCGATGATAGCATGTAGCCAATCCATGGAAGCTACGGACATCGTGAATATTCTTAGGTTCGGGCCATTCCACAATAGCCTTTACCTTTTTCTGGTCTGCAACCATCCCATCGGCAGAGATAATGAACCCCAAGAAGACAACGGATTGTTGCATGAGCGTGCACTTCTTGAAATTAACATATAATTTTTCTCCCCTTTCTCGCAAACCAACCGAAGTGAGTCAAATGTTGCTCCTTGTCGTTGCTATAGATCAAGATATCATCAAAATACATCACAAGGAACTTGCCTAGAAACGATCGCAACACCTAAGTCATGAGCCTCATGAAGGTGCTCGGGGCATTAGAAAGCCCAAAAGGCATGACCATCCACTCATAAAGACAATCTTTGGTCTTGAAGGTGGTTTTCCACTCATCACCGGGACAGATTCAGACTTGATGGTAGCCACTCTTGAGGTGTATCTTGGAGAAGATAGTGGCACCAATCATCATATCCAACATGTCGTCGAGCCTCGGTATAGGAAACCAATAATTGATCGTAATCTTGTTGATGGTCCGACTATCCACACACATTCGTCAAGTACCATCTTTCTTGGGCGTGAGTAGTGCGTGCATTGCTCAAGAGCTCAAGCTCTCTTGGATGAACCCCTTCCGAATGAGCTCATCGACTTGCCACTTCAACTTGGCATGTTCAATCAGATTCATCCTATACTGAGGTAGGTTTGGTGGAGTGGATCTGGGGACTAAATCTATTGCGTGTTGAATATCACGCATTGGAGGGAGTTCATTGGGTAAGTCTTTTGGGAAGACATTCGCAAATTCTTTCAAAGTCGGCTCAACCTCCTTAGAGTGGTCGCCCATAGGATTGAGAGCTCGCTCGACGGTGATGACAACGTAAACCACGTTCTCATCCAAAGAAGCTTTCTTAAACTCCGAAGGGCTCACTATATTGATGGTCTTAGATTGATTGCCCTTCTTCTCAACTCTCTAGTCCGATGGTGCTCTGGGAGGCAAGAGGCTTAATTTGATCTTCTTGACTTCATGCATGAACGTGCACACATTAGACTACCCAAAGAGGGTCACGTCCATGTCATAGAGCCAAGGTCTACCAAAGATGATGTTGCCCACATCCATTGACAACACATTGCATGACAAGGTGTCCGACTATGAGGCTAATTGTATCGGCACACAACACTTTGTGACGGGGACGCCGATATCGTAGACATTGGATATGGACCTTTTCGCGTGTACCGACGTCGGAAGAAGCGGAATGAAAATCATAAATAGGTGAAAGAGGTGAAAATAAGAACTGAAGGAACTCTGAAATTTCGATCGATCGAATTTCAATTTCGATCGATCTAATTCAGTCGACAGAAACACAAGTTCTGGAGTGATATTTCGATCGATCGAATCACATAATCGTTCGATCGAATGTCAACGACAATATTTTATGAATATGAGAATTTCGATCGAACGACTTTCAATTTCGATCGATCGAAATCGCGCCGAGTTGTTTTAGAAGTTTAGTTTCGAATTTTGTTTTAGGGTTTATTTGTCTTTTATTTATTATTTGTTTTAGGGTTTTCTTTTATTGAAAGGACTCCTATATAAGGTCCGTAAGTGAACAATGTAATTAATTATTGATTATTGAATGAATGAGCGTCTTGATTTGAGACTTGAGATGAATTTCTTCGAAGAGTGATTCTTCTTCCCGAGAAGGGTTTGGTGCGAAGCCAAGGGTGTAAAGCCTGCAAATCTATCTTCTATTTACCTATCTATCTCTTATTATCTTTGCTTGTGTGATCCTACAACCTAAATCGACCATCAGCCTTTGGAGATCCTAAACCCTGGTTTTTCCCTCAACCATTGAATCGATCTGATTCATCAACCGTAGCCTTCATCAAATTGTTAAGTCCAAACCATATCAAAATAACCCAAAACCAGAGATTCCATCATTGCATTGTGAGCCCCTTAATCTGGAAATCTAGAGTTCCATCTCTAGGAACGATCCATGCTGCAACCTAACGGATCTAACGCCCAAACTGAATCCTGCCTGAATTATACGTGATCCTCCCATGGAATACTACGAAAACCTGAGGTATTCGTTATATTTTACAGGTTTTATTGTTTAATTTAATTCCATTTAATTTCGGTAAAAATCAATCATTGCATTCACGTAGTTTAGGGTACCGTCCTGCATCACTTTGGGACACGAGAATAGATGCGGAGTCGACTAATGCGACTTTGTACTGTCTCGGGTGGGCTTTAGGTGTAAGCCTTAAGTGAGTGATAGTGTGTGTCGACACCACATTGGTGCAACTTTTGCTATCCACAATGACCTTACAACTTTTTTTGCCGCATTTGACGTAAGTGTAGAAAATATTATCTCTACGTCAAATCGTCCTTATCATCACCTTGAGGTTGTGCAAGTGCACACCGCACAACTAAGCAATCCTTGGTGCATATTAGTGCACGACCACCGTCATCACCCTCTTCATTACTTGGTGTGATTTCCGGTTCATAAATTTCCTCCTCAATATCTCTGACCTCATCAATCTCTCCTTCCACCAAGAGATTTCTTTGGGGGATTCTCGTAGGGCATTGGACAGCGTAGTGGCCAAGCCCATGACATTTGTAATACTTACTTTGAGAACCACCCTTTGAGGATTCCCCAACTACTCCTTTCCCTTTGTCAAACCTCACATTCATAAGAGTGGGTTGTGTAGGTTTGGGAGGTGGGTTCTCGGCACTAGGCCTCATCTCTCCTGCTCGATGGCTACGGTATGTGGTTCAAATCTTCTTACCACTGTCATTTTCAAGTACAACTCAAGGTCTTGCACAACGACGTATCACTCTTTAAGAGTGTGAACAGGGTGAGAGATCAACTCTTTTTGCAATTGCAATCGCAATCCGGTGCGGAATCTAGAGAGAGTGACTTGAGGATCCTCCGACACATAACTCTTCAAATTTGCCAATGTATTCGGTCACGGGCATATTACCTTGGCGTAAGTTTTGCCATTGGTCAAGTAAGCGATGGTGTATGACAAAGGAACGTACTTTTCCGTAAGTCACTCATTCATGTCCTCCCAATGGGTAATGGGAGTACGACCCGCATTCGCCCTCATGCACTCGATGTTGGTCCAATAGAGTCTAACTTGACCGATAAGCAATATCTTGGTGAGTTTAACACGTCGCTTATCGCTCATGCTATACCACTCAAAATGGTGATCCATATCAGAGACCCAGTCGATGAAGACTTTACGGTCCATTCTTCAATTGAAAGTCGGAAACTCAACTCTAACAGTTTTGAGGAGTTTCTCATCCTGTTTGTAGTCATCTCCGCGATGAACTACTTCCCTACGGTTTCGATTCTGATCATCATGTCGACCATTGCATTCACAGCGACCCTTGCGCTCACGACGTTGAACATGGTGTTCATCAACTCCTTCCAACCGATCTAATCGGTCGTGTAATCGCTCATTGGAGGCACCTACGGTCGTTTGGGTTTGCTACATGGTATTCATCCTCTCATTCATCGCAATCATCGTGGCTTGGATGCTCCTAAGAGCATCGACAATCTCACTCGTGTCCATGGTGATCATGACTCACTAACACGGGTTCTAAAATTAACAAACAACTATGAACCAAAAGTAATTGAGTAATTTTAACAAACACAAGATGAACATACAAATGAAAACGCCAATGCCCTAACTTAAAACCTATGCTTTGATACCAAAACTGACGCGGGACAATGACTCTAAGATGAATATGAGATGATAGTTGTCGAAATTAAACTAATTAATTAAGCAATAAAACCCAATCGAAGGCAATACCTTAGGGTTTCATAGAATTCCTCTTAGATAGCCATGCTAGGCTCGCTTAGGATCCAATTCGGCGCGTGAGTCCGTTAAAATTGCGGAAGGCGTGATCCTAGAGATAGAACTTTAGCATCCTCTAGGTTTGGTCATTGCTCGTAGATCGATGTGGATTCTCGTAGCTCATTGCTAGGGCTTTCGAATTGATCGGGTAGTCTGTTACAAGTAGAGTAAACTCGAGCCTAACGGTGGTCATGGATTGATGGGTATAGATTGGAGTCAATCCACAAGGAAGGGCATCAAGGCTACTCAAGAGTTAAGGTTTAGGGATTTGAAGCAACAAGAAGAATAAATAGATGGTAAAATAGTAAACAAAATAGAAGAATAGGTAAAGGAGATCTAAGATAGAACATGGGCATCACACCCTTGGCTTCACACCAAACCGACATGGGGAAGAAGACTCACTCTCCATTAAGCTCCTCTCAAGCTCTCAATGTATAGCATTTTTCATTAAAATTAACCAATGCCAAACTTGGCTTACATAAGGACGTTATATACCAGGTGCAAAAAGAAAATAACTCTAAAATAGCAAACTACTAAGTTGTCCCCAAATGGAACATTACATTAAACCCAAAAGGCCAGAAAAAAGGACAAAAATGACAATTGTCATCACTAGACTCACTTGAGCGAGCTTGGTTCTCGCTCGAGCGAGAATCTTAAAGGCTTGACGAAGTCTCGACTGGATGGGGTCACTCGAGCAACAACCAAGGATCGCTTTAGCGGTGTTTGACCGAAAGTTTTGGCTTCAGGATTGTCTTCAACCTCGCTCGAGCTATAGGCAGGGTCATTTGAGCAACTCTGGGCAGTTAGGTGTCCCTGTGGTTCCTTCTTCGCTTTTACTTGCGTCGATATTCGCGATGTGCCCCAAAACCTATATCCACGGCATCAGCGTCCCTGCCACTTAGTTACCATTGAGGTGACGAAACCTTCGTAGCGAGGGCCCCACCCTGTCTTCATCGTACATAGGTCACTGAATAGCTAACGAAGAGGCTTAGTGATGCGGAAACTAACACAATTTAGATGCAAGGGCTGAGATTAACAGTTAATTAATATAAATAATTAAAATACGAATTTCTTAACAAATTATCACAGAACAAGAATTTCAATTAATTAATTATGTTTTGACCCAAACAGTGTTACTTTCACGTATGTTCCCTATTAGATCTAGAAGATTAGGACTCTTAGCGAGCGACTAGGTCTCCGATAGTTTAGGGTTTTGAACGAACTCACAAGTGGGTTCTTTCAACTCCACGCTGAATTATCAACGAAAGGATTCTAGGTATATTGAATCACAGGGCTCAATTGGACTAAATCCCGTGTTAGGACGATTGAGCGATCTTTGGTTGGGTCACAGGAAGATCGACAAGCAAAACATGCGATTTATTTTCAGATCTTAGGAATGACATAACTAGAAAGCATTTAAAATACTTACACGTAACTCGGAGATAAAAGTTGATAGAAGGGAGAGAAAAGTTGGCCTCACACCAAACCACATGCGTAACGAAGAATTACTCTTCAAGTTGAAAGAATCACACCCTCATAGAAAACTTTGTTCAAAAGCTCTCCAGTTTGCAAAGCAAATTTTCATTAACCACCATCTCTTTAAATTGTGTTTACAAGGCCTATATATAGGCAAACCTTAGCTAATATAAGTTCGAAATCAAAGAGTCCTAAAGCAACTAAAAGACTGAAATGACAAGTTTTGCCTAAAAACTCGTAATTCCGTCAGATCTCGGACGCATCTCATGGACATCCGTCCTATTGTCACGAATGTCCGTCCTCCCTTCATGGAAGTTTGTCACCTGCAATGCGCACCAAAACAGTAAGCCCCATTTTCACGGACGTCCGTGGCCACGGAGGTTGTGGCACGGAGGTCAGTGCAGCTACTCGGTCATAATGCTACTCGGTCAGAATGCTCATTTATTTAATTATGAGCTTTCGTAACACCTTCGCATGCTTCTTTCGCCTTCGATAGGTTATATGTGGCTCTTTAAATCGAATGTCCCCATCAATTCTCCCCGGGTTAGAAGAATTCATCCTTGATTAATATTGGTCGTGATAGAGATCGAGGAGAACCGGATCAATCTGCTGGAATTCTTCTTTTGTGATCCATGTATTTTCTGACTCTGCTTTGTTCTTTCACTTGAAAAGATACTTCTGGAGTCCCCCTTGGTTTGTAGGCACAATCTGATGTTCCAAAATATCCTCAATAATCTCACGAGTTGGATGTGTGGGTGGAGGTAATGGAATAGGGAGAGAAACAGAGGTAGAATCAGATGTCGAAAGCTCAAACAAGTTTGGTGGTATAAGTGCAGGGCCATAGGATGGAACGAGATCCTCCACATTGAAATTTGTACTAATACACAAATCCGATAGTAAATCTAGGACGTAAGCATTATGACCGACACACTTCAAAATCCTATAGGGTCCAGCACTACGAGCTTGTAACTTCTTAGCGATCCCTTGAGGGAAGTGCTCAAGTCTATTTCGAATCATTACAAAATCATCTTCTGAAATTCTTTGAACCTTCAATGAGAATTTGTAGAAAATTTGTATTTTTTTCATTGTTCATATTAATTCGACTTTTAATCTCAGCATGAAGTTCATGAATGCGATGTGCAAATGTAGATGTAGATTCTGACGCCTCTGATGATCTGACATCGGAATAAGATCTATGGGTGTCCTAGGTTTGTAACCGTGTACAACTTGAAACCGACTCTTTCTAATTTAATTGTTATATGCAAACTCTGCCACAGGTAAGATGGAATCTCAACTTCTAACATGCTCACCTACAAGACACCTCAAAAGATTGCCTAAATTCCGACTAACAACCTCAGTTTGCCCATCTGTTTGCGAATGACATGCCGATGAAAATTGAAGCCTTGTCCCCATTTTATGCCACAATGTCTTCCAGAAATAACTGACAAACTTGATATCTCTATCCGACACTATGGTTTTAGGCAAACCATGCAGACAACTAACCTCATTAAAGAAAAATGTAACAATATTACTTGCATATGAGGTTTTCGCACAAGTGATGAAATGGGCCATTTTTGAGAAACAATCCACAACAACAAACATTGAGTCATGTTTGTAGAGGATTTTAGGAAGACCTAACACAGTCCATAGAAAGATCCTGCCACGGGGTATGTGGCACAGGTAAAGGTGTATACAGTCTAGTGTTTTGCTTCCTTTGCTTTGCTAATTGGCAAACATGACATTGGTTGATATTTTGACAACATCTCAGGTGAGATTGGGTCAGTAAAATCGACCTTCAACCAATGCAACAATCTTGTTGCGACCGAAATGGCTGACGACACCTCCAACGTGTAATTTCCAAACAAGAAAATCTCGTAGAGAAGTGCGGAGAATGCACAATTGATGTTTCAAAAATAAATACCCATCCTGTAGGGTATACTTACACACTCTCAGGTTGGTCACTCACGAGTGAGGCGTACTCTTTTCCAAAATTCGGACATATAGGATAATCATCCAATAGACGCTCGAATCTAGTCACCCCAACACTCATGGAGTGTTACGTCGCCACTCTACGGCTAAGTGCGTCAACAACCCTATTTTCCACTCCAGCCCTATGTTTCAGCACAAAGGTGAACCCTTGAAGTTGTTCAACCCATTTTGCATGTCGCGGTTTTAACTTCATTTGGGAACTCAAAAATCTCAGGGTCTCATGATTTGAGAATAGAACAAATTCTTGCGGTAATAATACTTGAGAGATTCTACTACCGCATAAAATTTTTTATCGTACGTAGAATATTTCTGCCTGACTTTATTTAACTTTTCACTGAAATAAGCTATAGGGTGACCCTCTTGGCTCAATATTCCACCAATTCTTATGCCTGACGCATCACACGCCACCTCAAAGACCTTAAAAAAGTCAGGAAGGCACATAACTAGAGCCTCGGTGGCTCGGTCATACGAGACTTAATCTCCTTAAATGCTTTTACCGCAACAGGTATTCATTTAAACTCTCCTTTTTGATGTAATCGGTGATAGGGGCCGTTACCGTACTAAAATTACGGATGAGCCTCTTGTAAAAAGTGGCTAACCCATGGAAGCTACGGACTTTATGAATGCTCTTAGGCTCAGGCTACTCCACAATAGCCTCGACCTTTTCAGGGTCCGCAGCCATTCCTTCAGAGGTTACGACAAATCCTAAGAAGACAATACTATTCGTCATGAAAGTACACTTCCTTAGGTTCGCGTATAAATTCTTTCCTCTGAGAGTCATACAAACTTCCATTAAATGGCCTAAGTGTTGTTCCTTGTGGAGCTATAAATAAGGATATTATCGAAATTAACTACGAGGAACTTGCTTATAAAAAGCCTCAACACTTGCATGATTATCCGCATAAATGTCGTCGGGGTAGGGTTGCAATAGAGCCGAGCTAGCTCGACAGCTTTGCTCGTCCCGAAAATGAGAGCTTTTGCTCTCTTAAGCTCGGCTCGAGAGCTAGAGCAAAACTTTTTATTTAAAGCTCGGTTGAAGTATAGCCGAGCTAGAGCTGAGTTAGTAAAGCTCGGCTCGACTTCATTAATAGTATATAATACTTTTAATGATAAAATATATTATATATAATTTTGAAAGTTTTTTTTTCTTTTTTCCCCTTATAATAAGATTTATCTAATGGTTACTGTATAATGGATAGATTTGTAATCAACATATAATCCTTATGATCCTCTATTGAAGTTTACACTTTCTTTCTCCTTCTTTCTTTCTCTATTTCTCTTTGTGCAACCATTAAAGTTCTTTCTTGTCTCAATGAACAATCACTAGCATGGCAATTGACCAATCAATCAACACCTGCTACCAACACCTATGCTCTTAATCAATATTTAGCATATTAAATTTAAGGGAGCCATTACTTGTACTTGGAAACTTGGCCCTTGCACCGAGTTTAAAACAAAGACTTACAAGTTTAACGACCTCTGCTATATGAAAACACCATCTAAACCGTTTGATTTGGAGCCCGTCATTTAAAGATATTAAGTGCAAACGATTAGCACGAAATATAATCTTCATCATGTGATTAAATATAGGCAAAGGCTTTTATTTGATTCAACGGTTGACAACAATAGATCATATCATAAATATCGTGTTTTGCTCCAATCTTATCCACTAAGGATCTATGGATCATAAACTTTAAATCAGATGGCCCAAATTGCATTTTCACATGTCCCATGTCCCTAAAATACAAAGTCTTTCTTTAACTTCGTTGCAAGGGCCACATTTCTGAGTGCAAGTAATGACTCCCTAGATTTAAATACCTTTTTACTTTTCAAAAGATATTAGAGCTTTCATTTATAAATTTTATTAAATCTTTCTTCTATTAAAAAAAGAAGATATTGTTTAAAACAACATTAGGAAAAAATTTTATAATAAAACTTATTTAACTTGAAGCTCGGCTTGGCTCGACTTGAGCTCGATAGAGCCAAGCTAGAGCTTAAACTTTTTAGGCTCGAAGGGTCTAGAACCAAGTTCCAGCTCGGCTCGTATAAGGTAGAGCCGAGCTAGAGCTGACTCAAGCTCGGGCTTGGCTCGATTGCAGCCCTAGCTCGGGGCATTTGAAAGCCCGAAAGGCATGACAAACCATTCATATAAACCATCTTTGGTTTTAAAGGCAATTTTCCATTCGTCCCTGGGACGAACTCGAATTTGATGGTATCCACTCTTCAAGTCAATTTTTGAAAATATTGTGGCACCAACTATCATGTCCAACATGTTGTCTAGCCTCGGTATAGGGAACCGATACTTGACCGTAATTTTATTAATTGCGCGTCTGTCAACACACATCCTCCAAGATCCATCTTTCTTGGGTGTGAGTAGCACTGGCATGGCACATTGACTGATACTTTTCCTAATGAATCCCTTCTGGAGAAGGTCACCAATTTACCTTTTCAATTCCGAGTGTTCAGATGTATTCATGCGATAATGGGGAAAGTTAGGTACAATGGAACCGGAAACCAAATCAATGGCATGTTGAATGCCCCGTAGAGGTGGTAAGTCATTCGGGAGGTCTGTGGGAAAGACATCCTGAAACTCCCTCATCAAAAGTCCAACCTGTATGGGAAACTTAACACTCGACTCTTTGGGTGACCCTATTGTGACTAAAACATAAACAATGTTCCTTATCACCTTGTTCAAACTCTAAATGGCTAACAATATTAACGACAATAGTTGTCTTCTCTCTCTCTCAATCAGGCCTTTATCAGTTGACTTGTTTGTTATCACAGTAGGCGCTCTAGGAGGTAGATGGTTCATATTAATCTTATTTCCGTTGTGCATGAAAGAACACACGTTCGTTCTCCCGAACAATGAAACGTCCTTATCGCACAACCAAGGTCTCCCAAGTATGATATGCCCAACATCCATAGGTACAACATCGCACCATAAAGTGTCCCTATAGGAACCAAGCTGTACAGGATCCTGACACCTATGTGAAACTGGGATTGATGACGAATCGACCCCTGCAATTTTATAAGGTCGCGGGTGAGGTACAAGTGCAAGTCCCAAGCGAGAAACTGTATTTTCAGAAACGACATTGGTACAACTCCCACTATCGACTATGACTCTATAAGCTTTCTCACCACACTTGGCTATGGTATAAAAGATGTTATCTCGAAGTCAATCATTACTCTCCTTTGATTGGGCTAGAACACATCTAACTACAAGAGCCCGCGAGGTATTATTCTTCTCAACGGGATAGGAGACCTCCCTAAGACAAGCTACTGTCCGTTCTCCTACATGATCTTTCTCATCACTAAGGAACGACTCAGGCTCAAAACTTCTACTTCTCTGTCTTCATGTTCATTTTCAAATTCCTCTGTTATGAATAAGTTTCGGGAGGGACATTGTGCTGCAAAATGTCCAAAGCCATGGCACTTGTAGCATTTGCTTTGACCACCACTCTTGGGGCCCTAAAACATAGGACTCTTACCCTTGTCAGCTTTGGTCACCGGTGTGGTAAGTGAATTGGACCTAGCCGACGGGGTATTGTCGGCTAGGTTTAAGGGCCGACAATACCCTGTCGGTTAGTATCGAATAGTTAGACCTAGAACCGAACATGCTAGTATCGAAATGTTTGGTTTGAGGGGTCTTAAGGTATCGTTCTAACTCTTTGACTCTAGAGAAACACTCTTCTAGATCGGTAAGAAGGTATGAAATAAGTCCCCTTTGTAATTATGGGCGGGGGACTCATCTGAAATCGAAATAAGGTAACTTTCTCCGGTTCATCCACATTAGCCTGGAACATCAACTTGTAAAACTTATCAATGTACTCTGTGACCGGCATACTCCCTTGGCGAAGTGATTGCCACTGATCAAGAAGACGTTCATCGTAGGAAAGAGGAACATATTTCTGGTTTAGTTGGATCTTCATGTCATCCCATGTGAAAATGGGAAGAAGACCCTGAGATTGTCTACGACACTTTGTCCCCATCCAGTAAAGCCTAGCTTGGCTCATGAGCTTTACCTTGGCAAACCGGACTTTGCGCTCCTCGGACATGACATACCACTCAAAGTAGTTTTCCATGCCAGTCACCCACTCTTGGTAGACTTTAGGTTGTTTTTACCCATCAAAAGTAGGAGCGTCCATCTTAACGCACTTCATAATTTTGTCGTCCTGATTGGGTTGAAGATCGCGTCGGTGAGGACCATCTCTCCTACGGTCATTAATGTGGACTCAAAAGTGGCCATCGGTGATAACCTCATTCATATCCTCAATACGGGTCACCAGAGCCTCATGCCGGGCTTGTTGATTACGCAACCGGTTTTGTAATTGATTATGGTGATCAAGCATCTGGGCCTAGAGATCTGCCTGACTCGTGGCCAACTTAGTCGCAAGTTCATTAATAAGGGCTTCTATCATAGCGGGATCCATAATGAAGCAAGACAAACAAATATGAAACCTAGAACCTATATGAACATTGACAACCCTAAACTGACTAGGCTTTGATAACAAATCTGATGCATAAACTAACACAATGCAGATGCTAGGGACTGAGATTAACGGTGAATTAATATAAATAATTAAAATATGAATTTCTTAACAAATTATCACAGAAGATAGCAAGAATTTCAATTAATTAATTTTGTTCTAGCCCAAGACAGTGTTACGTTCGCATACGCTCCCTATTAGATCTAGAAGACCAGGGCTCTTAGCGAACGACTAGGTCTCCGACAGCTTAGGGTTTCGAACGAACTCGGGTTCTTTCGACTCTGCGAGGAATTTTCAACGAAAGGATTTTCGGTATATTGAATCACAGGGCTCAAATGGACTAAATCCTGTGTTAGGACGATTGAACGATCTTTGGTTGGGTCAGGGGAAGATCGACAACCACAACACGCAATTTATTTCTGGATCTTAGGAATGATATAACTGGAAAAACATTTAAAATACTTACACATAACTCGGAGATAAAAGTTTGCCTCACACCAAATCGCACGCGGAACGAAGAATCACTAGTTAAGAGAATCACACCCTCATAGAAAACTTTGTTCAAAAGCTCTCAAGTTTGCAAAGCAAATTTTCATTAACTATCATCCCTTTAAATTGTGTTTACAAGGTTTATATATAGGCAAACCAAACCCTAGCTAATATAAGTTCGAAATCAAAGAGTCTTAAAGCAACTAAAAGATTGAATGACAAGTTTTGCCTCAAAAACCCGTAATTCCGTCATATCTCGGATGCGTCTCACGGACGTCCGCCCTATTGTCACGGATGTCCCTCCTCCCTTCATGGACGTTTGTCACCTGCAATGCTCACCAAAAAAGTGAGCCCCATTTTCACGGACGTCTGTACCGTCCCGCGGACGTCTATGGCCACGAAGGTCCGTGCAGCCACTCGGTCAGAATGCTCATTTATTTAGCTATGAGCTTTCGTAACACCGTCGCATACTTCTTTCGCCTTCGATCGGTCATAGGTGGCTCTTTGAATTGGATGTCCCCATCACTTGGTCACCATTGATGTGACGAAACCTTCGTAGCGAGGGCCCAACCCAAGGGAGAGCAGAAGATTTTGGCTTCATCGGACACGGGTCGCTGAATAGCTAGCGAGGTCTTCAAAAATCTTTTAAAATTTGCGAATGAATTCAGATGTAGATTCATTACTATTGTTGTTTTAAAATGTGTTTTACTCGCAAGCGCACGAATCGGTTTGCAGATAGTGAGTGCGGAGTGCGAGATCGTTCCCACGAGGATTGGTTAGAAAATTTAAAAGAGAAAATTTAATAAAGCAATTACCACAGATTAGCACAGTATTTAACTAGTTTAAAGATTCTGAGAGTTTTATGGATGAGATAAACACTAAACAATAAATTGGAATTTAAACAGATATTGAAAGATGAGGATTGGGATACTAAATCCTCCTATCGTAGGTTTATTATTCATGTAATACAAATTTGTGGATAAAGATATGAGATCCTCAAAAGATGTCTATGTGCAAGCACTGGACCTGAACACACATGAGTTCTAAATTGCAGATCTGAGATCACGGAGATGTATGATTAACATCCCATGAGTGTATGATTAACACTCACACCTCAGACAGTATTCAAAACCCAATCCCTAGGTAAATTTCATACTATCGATCTAAGATCAAGTAGATGTATGATTAACATCCCATGAGTGTATGATTAACTCTCACACCTTAGATGGTAATTGGAACTTACAACTGGGGTAAAGTCTACACTACCGATCTAAGATCACGGAGATGTATGATTAACATCCCATGAGTATATAATTAACACTCACACCTCAGATAATGGTAGAACTTAACCCAGAGAAGGCAGTAATTAGATTAGAATCACCATTGCAGATCTGAAATCATAGGGCATGATTAGCTCCTAGATCTCAAATTGCAATCGGATTATATCTATATCGATAATATCATTAGGACCCTTAAAAGAATCTAACATCTCAACCACAAATTTGTATTAATATAAATGAATACCTCGGATGGGGTTCATCAGATCTCCATCCTTAATGGAACTAGCCACACATGATGAAATTAGACACCATGATTAAAAAGTAAATTGATATAGACATTAAAATACCGGGCAGAGCTTTAACAAAATCCATAAAAATAGCTTTAATCCCAATCTGGTACAATCCTTCTTCGAAAGTGCAGAAATGAAAAGTAATCTAAATCTTTAAGCTAAAGGAAAAATGAATAACAAAAAGAATGGAATCACTGGGTCTGAATGCCTTAGAAAACTCAAAGCAAAAGCAAAAATGAAACGAGAGAAGATCCCCCCGAATCCTCATATTTTTCTTTAAATATCTTTCTGGTTCGAAATTCGATTTTTGAAATTAGTCGATTGATCGACTTAAGTGGTCAATCAATCGAGCAGATTAAAATTTGAATTTTAAATTTAAATCCTATTTGTTATGTCGATGCATCGACCTAAGTGGGTCGATTGATCGACATAACCAAATAATCCGGGTCTAGTATGTTCTTTGCTTCACTGCTCCGGTGCTTGTTGACTTTGCATTCTTTTATGCTCCTTAATGCATCTAGTGACCAATTTTATCTGAAACTCATAAAACTTCACAAATCCCATCAGATCGCTTTTATCGGATGGCTAAATGTAGGTCTTTAGGGGTTAAATATCATCATATTTCACTACTCATCACACCCCCAAACCTACACTTTATTAGTCCTCGAGCAAAAGAGAAAATAAGCAAACTGATAAATAAACTATCATCCTAAAGTAATCAATAAATGTCACTTTCGTAGGGAGCACGATTGCATTTAGCGTATGCAACAAACCCTTAAACCACTAGGTGATCCCTGGTGGAGGAGTTGTCTCCTGAGGGTTTTCAATGAAGTTACCCACATACTCAAGACATTTTCTATAATTGATTCTCGTGGAATTTGTTAATTGTATTCATCATGTAATTTCTCATTATTAAATACGCATGCCATGTCATTTTCATTGATAATTAGTTAAGTCAGCCTAATGCTTCGATTTACAGCTAAATTTATTACTCATCCTTAGATATGTCAAGTGTGATAATCAGGCCGAATTCTATTTATCTTAAGATTTATCTTATTTGTGAATCGTATAGATTTATGTTTTGATTCAAATCTCACAATAGGTGTACTCTCAAAATAGAAATTCTCTGATGATGAGTATGTTTTCACACATATGTGAGAGATCAATACAAAGCGAATAAAAAGTCTCACATGACAGGAGAAACACGATGTAATGAATTAAAAGGAATCTCATAGAAAGATACTTGTATTTTTATGCATGTCATATTAAGCACTATAGGAATTGTGCATTCACTCTCTATAAGACAGTTACCAATGCAAAATCGGATCATGAAGGTCTTTTATAAAGTTGTAATGGGGCTCATATAAGGGTAAGAAAGAAAGGGAAATTAGGATTCAAAATCCCTGTGAAATTGGAAAAGGAACTAACTTCGGATTTTTCTATTTCTCTTTTTCTTTTTTAATCTATCACTATTTTTCTCAACTTTTTTTTCTTTTCTCACTCCTTTTTTCTCTTTTGAATTTCATTTTCTTGAAGCACCTCATATTTTTCATTATTTTTATTTTTTTATAATTTTCTTTTTCTCCATTTTTTTTTTAAAATTTTTATTTTTCTGTCATACATTCTCAGTAAACATCACAACTCGATATCTCTCCACTTACTCTCTTTTCTTTCATTCTCATCCTCATTCCCAATTTCTCAGGGATAAGCTGGGTAGGACTGAATTTTCTGGTGAATGGGTAAATGTTGACGTGACTTATCAAAGAACGTATAAAGGCAAATTTTTCAATAGTCTCAAAGGGGTACTAGAAGGACAAATTTATATGAGGTGGGATATTTTAAGCTCAAACGAGCTGAAGGTGACCTTCAATCATGTCCTCAAAAGATGGTGACCTTGCCTATATGTTTTGAGCAGACATACAATACGTTTTAGCACATTAATATACGTCATAATGTCATGCAAAATTACAAGTCAAAATGAAACGTATGAGATCATGCAAAGACAAGTCGTATTCAAAGATAACTCCGAATTTATTTAAGCACTTATCAAAGACATGAAATTAGCTCTATAGCTCACCGGGTATAATCTCTACTAAGATCCTTCAATTCACAATTTTAGATAAATTTTCTTGATTTTCAGATTTTCGAACTGAATTAAACGCCATAACTTCTAGAGGTGGGTTTAAATTTTCATGTCAATCCCCACAATGAATTTGTTTCTCCTAATAGCAATGATCAAGTATGGCACTTAATAATCTTAACATGAGATTGCATAATTTATCAACGCACAATTCCACAGATCAATTAGAAGAATCTTTGAAAAATCCGAAATCCACTTCAAAGTGCTCAGTCGATTAATCGAGGCATAAAGCTTGATTGATCGACTAAATCTGGTTTTATTTATTTATTTTTATTTTATTTATTTATTTATTTATATATATGTATATTTTAACAAAAATAATAAAAATAACGCATTTACCACTCCCAAACCTAACATGTGCAATGTCCCCATTGGACCAAAATTAAGGTGTACCCCCAAACCTGCATCAAAATTCGCATAGACCAAGAGGCAAAGAGGAGGTGAAAAGCATCATTGAAAACAAATTGAAATTTATTAATAAAAATGTGCTATTTACACTTATTGGAAAACATAAATTATGAAGACCTAAATCTATCTAAAAACAAAAATTATTCAAAACTAACAAAAATCATAAAATAAAACCTAAAACATCCTAAAGATCCTAAAAACATCCTAAAGATTTTTCAGCTTCTTTAAACATCAGCACTGGGTTCAGTTTGGGAAAAGTGAAATTCCACATCGCTTCGGTGATACGGCCAGAACTCGAGGAATCTGGAGTGACATCAGGGGGAGGCGGGGTTGATGGGTTGACCATGTTACTGGTGGCCAGGTCCTGAAGTGGAGGTGCCGGATACAACTTTGCCCAAGTTTCAGTAGGGATGAGATCAATAATCGTTCTCGGGATTGATCTTGGAATGAATCCCGCTAATGGATTACGACATGGAATTGGTGGTGGTGGTGTTGGTAATGATGAAGAAGGGATGCGCGATGATGATTTGGCTATTGGGGAGGGTGAGTCCAGATAAATCATCTCGATATCATTCGATATAATTGGTGTGGGCTTGGCTGATTGATTGGTCCTCTTTCTCACTGGTTCTTCCCATATTGGAAGAGGCACGGGATCAAGGTCCACCACATCAATGTTAGTGAGATCCATTGGAACCGGTGTTCCTTTGTGCCTAACCCTTTTTCTTGCAGTTTCCCCCATCTTTTTCATAGTTGCACAAGTGCGATAAGTTCTGCCGGCCATTGATGCTTGATAGAGTGGAGAAGATTGATTTATGATGACAAGATTTGAAGAATTCTCAGAGTGTTTGAAATAAATAGAGGAGTTGTAAAATATCTAAAAGAGTCCTACCAAGGAGAAGAACCCTAAAAATACTAAAACTGTTAAATTTAAAAAGCTTTTGGACTGATTTTTCTCTCCTTTTTTTATTTTTATTTTCCGAAAACTGCACAGTCGATTGATCGACAAAGGTTGGTCGATCAATCGACTATGCAAGGCAACTTGGTTGACTTTATATACCGTCGATTAATCGACAGTGTGGGTCGATTAATCGAGTGTATATCCGAACAGAGACTTTTTTTTTTTTTTAACAGACTATTGATTAATCGAGATATTGGTTCGATTAATCGATTGTTAGAAATTTTCACAGAATTGCCCGAAAATGGAAAATTTTCATTATATATATATAAAATTTATTCTATTACATTCAAAGTTCCTAATCCTACACAAACTCAAATTAGAAATCCTACCTAAACAAATTGAAAAATTAAAAATTCTAAAGCTAAAAACTAAAACAAACAATGCGAAAATAAATCCTAATTCTAATCATCTTCTTCTTCTTCCTGCCTTGCACGAGCCCTCATTTCGTCATAGCCATCAAGCCACAATCGATGTCCCATTTGATACATGAAGGACTGATCATAGCGGCTGCGACGAAGATTTTGATTATTCTACCGTTGTTGCTCATCGATCAACAAGTTAATTTGAGCTTGCATGACTTCGAGGGATACTCCCTCGTTATGGGCTCGTTTGGGCTTGGCGGTAGGTTCTTCTTGGCGCACATGACGGCGCTGATGTGCAGGCTGGGCAGGAGGATGTTGAGCATCGACATTGCCGGCTCCACCAAGATTTGCCAAAAGAGGCATACTTTGTTTCCAATTTGTCGGCCCATAGCGATAAAATTGAAGGTCCCCAATATTGTCATCAAGATAAAAAGGAAAACCTAGATGATGCAGGAGTTGCATCACTAGATGAGGGAAGTAACTAAGTGCTGCATCTCCAGGAGGAGGGTTGACAATTTCATCGTGACATCGCCACATCGAATCATGCAAAAATCACGGAATATTGAGCCGTGAATTTTATAACCACCATACAAAGCCTTCACCCGAGTTTCAATTCGTTCGGGCACCTGACCTCGTGGGCAAAGACTATAGGAGACGATATCCCAAAATAACATGTCGGGCGGAAGAGCCGATCGTTTGGTAGCATTTCCTAATGCATATATGCCATTGCACATATCATCAATCATCGGTCTTTGGTCGACGTCGAGTTCTTCTCTAAGTTGGTGATTCTGTGGACGCTGAGTAAGAATGTTAAAAACATCCGCGATTGTATTCGAATAAATCTTCATTTTCCAACTGTCAATGGAGACGGTGAAATGGGCATCGTCATTAGTCTCGATCGATGCATTTTTCCACTCCATGTTCTAATAGAACAAGCGGACCACATGCTCCAAAACGTTGATTGTAGGTGGCGTCATTAAGAAATGGAGATTGAGAGCAGCTATGTACGCGAGTGAGACCGCGCACTCAGGCATCGCATGGAATGCTGGCATATCATAAACATACTCCGATGAAATTTCCTTGGTTGCAAAACGACCTTTGGGTCGTTCTCGGAAGATTCCTTGTGGTCGGGCAGGGAGTCGTGCAGAAGAAGATGACGCCATCGTAGAGAATGCCAGAAGAAAATCAGAGAGCTTCGGAGAAGTCTAGGAATGTTGGACCGAATGAAGAATAGAAAGGACGTTCTGTCCTAAGCACAAAGGCACCTCTTTACTTCGGTTGCATTGCTTCACTCGATAAATCGAGGCATGTAGCTCGATTGATCGACCCTGACATTGAAAAGACGCGACATAAAGGCTGCATGTGTTTGAAATAATGTCGATGCATCGACTTTAGGTGTCAATCAATCGACACTGACATGCATCGCTTCCCCAGGCGTTGGAACGGTACGACCACAGGCATGAAATTTTTATTTTTTTTATAAAATCGATCAATCGACCATATTCGTCGATTGATCGAGGACGGCGCATGCATGCAATCGAAAAGACGTGACAATTAAGTCACCTTGGAAACACACGATGCAAAAAGTTAATTAATCGAGCTCAAGTATCGATTGATCGACTGAAAAAATATCAGCCTGAAAAGTTGTGACAATAAATTTCACGAATTGATGTGTTGATTGATCGGGGAAACCTCGATTGATCGACCATTCGTCTCATTGTCGATCGATCGAGGAGTAAATCTCGATTGATCGACAATTTTTATTTATTTATTTATTGCAAACTTGGGTTGCCTCCCAAGAAGCGCTAAATTTAATGTCGCTAGCCCGACATTCCAGACATTTCAATTTCATCCCGATTGATCGGGATTATTTACCACAACTTCATCGAAATTCTCAATGATATTTTCTAAAAACGGTTTCACCCGTTGCCCATTGACTCGAAATTTACTGCCATTTCGAGGGTTACAGATTTCAATTGCTCCATTTGCGAATATTCGATTTACCTGAAATGGACCATTCCATCGGGTTTTAAGCTTTCCCAGAAACAAATGAAGCCTTGAGTTTTACAACAACACCTTCTGGCCCACAGTAAATGATTTTCTTAAGATGGACTGATCATGGGCACGCTTCATGCGGTCCTTGTAAGATTTTGCACAGTCGTATGCATCGGCCCTTCTTCCAACTCAACAATCTTGAAGCTCCGCTTCTCACCAACCTTTTGTAAACCGAAGTTCAGTGACTTGATAGCCCAATAAGCTCAGTGTTCTAACTCAACAGGTAGGTGACAACCTTTACCAAAGACAATCCTATATGTGGACATTCCAATGGGAGCCTTGAATGCTGTTCGATAAGCCCATAGTGTGTCGTTCAATTTTAACGACCAATCTTTCTGATTAGGCTTAATCGTTTTTTCTAAAATGCGTTTTATTTCTCGATTCGAAACTTCAACTTGTCCATTTGTTTGAGGATGATATAATGTAGCCACTTTGTGTGTGATACCATACTTTTTCATTAGTTTAGCGAAAACTCTGTTACAGAAATGCTTTCCACCATCGCTAATGATAGCGCGTGGAATACCAAATCTTGGGAATACCTCATTCTTAAGAAATTCAACAACCACCTTGTGGTCATTCGTCTAGCAGGCCATTGCCTCAACCCATTTCGAAACATAATCTACTGCAACGAGGATGTATAGATTTCCAAAGGAATTTGGGAATGAACCCATGAAATCTATTCCTCATACATCAAACACCTCAATTTCAAGAATTGGGTTTAAGGGCATCATATTTCTCTTTGAAATCCTACCTAACATTTGACAGTTGTGACATGACATGCAGTGTTGGTGACAATCTTTGAAAATCGTCGGCCAATAGAATCCACATTAGAGGATCTTTGTAGCAGTCTTTCGTGAGCTGAAGTGTCCTCCACAGGACAACTCATGATAGAATGAAATAATTTTTGACTAAGATTCTGAGATGCACCTTCTGATGATTTGATCGACACAATATTTGAACAAGTATAGATCCTCCAAAAAATAGTGCTTTGCTCGTACTAAAAAAACAGCTTTCTCATTCTTATTCCAGTGCTGTGGTATTTGATCTGTCACCAAATAGTTAACCAGATCCGCATACCATGGTGAATGTTCAATGACGAACAATTGTTTATCAAATTTTTTTTTCAAAATCGAGATCAGATCGTCAGATTTTTCGACAATAATTCGAGATAAATGGTCAGCCACCATATTTTCAGATCCCTTTTTATCTTTAATTTCTAGATCGAACTCTTGCAAAAGTAAAATCCACCTGATTAGACTAGCTTTGGTATCTTTCTTCGCAAAGAGATAGCGAAGAGCCGCATGATCAGTAAACACCACAACCTTTGATCCCAACAAATAGGATCGAAATTTATCTAGTGCGAAGACTACTGCTAGGAGTTCCTTTTCAGTGGTGGAATAATTCAACTGTGCATCATTCAGCGTTCGACTTGCATTGTAAATTACGTGCGAAATTTTCTCCACCCTTTGTCTCAATATTGCTCCTACCGCATAATCAGACGCTTCACACATTATCTCAAACGGTAAATTCCAATCCAGAGATTGGATTTTGGAGCTTGAACAAGTTCAACTTTGATTCCTCGAAAACTTTCAGGCATTTCTCATCAAAGAGGAATGGGATGTCCTTGCCGAGTAGGTTGCATAGAGGCTTTGCAATCTTACTGAAGTTCTTGATAAATCGTCGGTAAAAATTGGCATGCCCAAGGAAAGACCTAATCTCCCTGACTGTTCTGGTGGTGGAAGGTTTGAAATCAGATCTACTTTCGCCTTATCTACCTCAATGCCTTTGGATGAAATGATGTGTTCAAGTGCTATGCCACTTTGTACCATGAAGTTACATTTTTTCCAATTCAAAATGAGATTCTTTTCCTGACATCTCGTAAGAACTAGAGATAGGTTTTGCAGGCAATTATTAAAATTGTCCCCATAAATTGAAAAGCCATCTATGAAGACTTCCAGAAATCTCTCCACCATGTTTGAAAATATACTCAACATACATCTTTGAAAGGTGGCTGGAGCGTTACAAAGCCCAAATGACATTCACCGATAGGAGAACGTTCCAACTGGACATGTGAACGTTGTTTTCTCCTGATCTTCTAGTACTATGACTATCTGATTGTATCCAGAATAGCCATCAAGGAAACAGTAGTATTGATGCCCTGCCAGTCTCTCAAGCATTTGATCGATAAATGGGGGAGGGAAGTGATCCTTCCTTATCATTGAATTCAACTTTCTATAGTCAATGCACACTCTCCAACCAGTCTGAATTTTTGTCGGTATCAGTTCATTCTCTTCATTCTTCACCACAGTCACTCCAGACTTTTTGGGAGCCACTTGTGTCGGGCTAACCCATTTGCTGTCAGAAATAGGGTATATAATCCCGACATCTACTAATTTAATGACCTCCTTTCTCACAACGTCCTGCATTATTAGATTCAATCTACATTGTGGTTCTCTGGAGAGTTTAGCACTCTCTTCCAAATGAATTCGGTGCATGCATACCGTTGGGCTAATATCCTTAATGCCCTTAATAGACCATCCAATTGCACTTTTGTGGTCTTGGAGTACTTCAATGAGCTGTTCCTCTTGATCCTCATTCAATTTTGTTGAAATAATCACCGGATTAATTTCATCTCTTCCAAAGTATGCATATTTCAAATCGGCAGGGAGAGATTTCAGTTCCAGCTTTGATTTCTTCTCTTCTCTTGATGCTCCTTGATTTTCCTCCTCCTTAGCCTCATCTTTCAGTTGCCATTCATTGTCTCCTAAGAGGTGTCGAATCTAGCATCTCATTAACTTCGTGGATTACCTGATTCACATCGAAGTCTTTACTGAAATTGCCTAGACAGGCCTCTAAAGGGTCCTCATATTCCGAAGCAAAAAATGCATTCTCCACAGTACTATCAATCATGCATACTTGTGCATGTTCCTCATCTTCAATAGGTTACCTTGCAATGTGGAAGATATTCAGCTCCATGATCATGTTTCTGAATGACAAATTCATTATCCCATTTCGACAATTAATTAATGCATTCGATGTTGTTAGGAAAGGTCTTCCTAAGATTATCGGAATATTATTTTTTAGTTTAGGAATGGGTTCGGTGTCCAAGACAACGAAGTCAACTGGAAAGTAGAAAGTGTCCACCTTAATAAGGACATCCTCAACTGTTCCCCTGAGAATCTTGATTGATCTATCAGCAAGCTGAAGGGTCATTGCTGTGGGCTTCAGTTCGCCCAGTTCGAGTTCCTTGTAAACAGAGTACGGCAACAGATTAACACTTACTCCAATGTCTAAAAGTGCTTGATCAATGCGATTCTCCCGTATAATGATTGAAATTGTAGGACAACCAAGGTCTTTGTATTTAATCGAAAGTCTCGCTTGCAATACTGAACTTACCTGCTCTGCTAAGAAAGCTTTCTTTGGGACGTTAGTCTTCCTTTTGATTGTGACTAAGTCCTTCAAAAATTTTGCGTATGCCGGCACTTGCTGAATGGCATCTAGGAAGGGGGTATTTATCTTTAACTGCTTAAACATTTCAATGATCTCTTCCTGATCGTAATTTTCTTTGGTCCCATTAGCCTTTGAGGATATGGGGCTTTGGGCAAAAAACTTCTTTCTCTCTTGTTCTCCTCTTCAGTCTTTTTCTTCTGTCCCCCCTCTTCTTCGACTTTCTCATTCATCTCAATTTTATCCTTAAGTTCAGACTTCTCTTCTTCTGGCATTTCCATTTTGTTATCAACCTGCTTTCCAGATCTCAACGTTGTGATTGCTTTAATTTGTTGCTGATTTTCTTCATGTGATGAGGTCGAGGCCTGCTCGACAACCATCTATCCTCTTGGGTTTGGAATTGACTGACTAGGAAATGATTCCTTTTTTCTTTCACATAAGAGTGTTGCCAATTGACCAATTTGAGTTTCTATCCTTGATATCGAAGAAGTATTTGATTGGATGAACTTTCACATATCCTCATTATGAGGATATTGGTTCTGAGGATGACGTGGCGTAACGTTTCCTTGCTGATTATTGAACCCACGTGGTGGGAAATTTTGCGCAAAACTAGGTTGACTCACGAGTTGCAGCACGGGTTGGCTCTGATATCCCAACATTGGTTGTGAGAATTGATAATTCTGGTTGAATTGCCTGGGTTGCCCATTTTGACTTTGATTTTGGTGAAATTGGTTTCCACCCCCATAGTTTTGCTGTTGGAATTGCCCTTGACCAAACTGTTGTTGTGGTCCTTCGTTGAAATTTTGATTTGGATAAAAATTCATCCCTTGTCCTCTAGCTTGAGATTTTTGATTTCCTTGCTTCCATGGGAAATTTTGATGATATTTTCAACTATTTGGGCTGTTTTCATTGAAGGCATTTCCCTAATTTCGACCGTAGGTGTTCAATGCATTCAATTGCTCGCAAGGGTCTTCTGAGTAATTCGGCATTGAAAGGCAACCATCAGATGTGTGCATTGGACTTGCACAATATGAACATGGATCTGATTGTACATTCACAACACTCACATTCTTCTTCAGCTTTAATTCCTCAACTTGTTGAGTGAGGAAATCTATCTTTGCCATGAGATCAGGTGTTTCTTTCACCACATACGATCCTCCTTTCTTTGTTGAGGTTCCTGCTTGGTCTCGATTATTATTTGATTGATCTCGAGTTTTCGAGAAGTCTCATTGTTGTGAATCTTCAGCCAACTTTTCCAAGAATTGATATGATTCATTTTCCCTTAGTCCAAGGAATCCTCCACTGTTCATTGATTCGATCAGATGTTGATTGGCCTGATCCAGTCTATTGTAAAAACATTGGACCAATCTCCATTTTGAGAATCCATGATGCGGACACTTTAATAAGATATCCATGAACCTATCCCAAGCTTCATAAAATCCCTCGTCCTCTTCCTGTTAAAATCAGTGATTTCACGTCTTAAGGCATTAGTCTTGGCCATGGGAAAAAACTTTGACAAGAATTTCTTAACCATCTGATCCCAGGTGGTTATAGATCCAGCTGGTAATGAATTTAACCAGGCTTTGGCCTTATCCTTTATAGAGAAAGGAATAGACGCAATCTCACAGATTCCTCACTGAAGTTCTGATATATTGAAGAATAGACTTCAACGAAATCTTTGATGTGTTGGTACAGGTCTTTTCTCTATCCATGCCATGAAAAATTGGAAGGATATGAATCACATTTGTACGGATCTCAAATCTGCCACCAGGCGTGGCAGGGTATGTGATGCAAGAAGAGGTGTGTAGTTATAGGAGTAAACAACTCTCTCAGAGTTGGTTCTTCCTCATTTTCAGGTGGGTGATTTTCACAACCATTTGCATTCATCTCGACTTGAATTAATGTTTCAATTTGGGCTTCTCGTCCTGCTCTGATTTATTTTTGATTCGAACGACAAGTTTGCTCGATATCAGAATTGAAAGGTTCTAAAGAGTTCTCTTTAGAAGACCTCGTGTGCATACACAAGCTACACTGATCCTGCAAAATTCTCTTTTTTTTTTTCGAATGATCGAGGGTCTAGGTTGATCGATCGATCAAGAACAATCTTCGATTGATTGATGGTTTATGTCGATCGATCGAGGATTTCAAATTATTATTATTATTATTTTTTTGAATCTAAAATACTGATTCAAACCTACAAAAATTCCAAAAATTAATTTTGTATTTCCTAAAAATTATAAATTTTCTACACCCAATCCCCGGCAACGGCGCCAAAAACTTGTTTTAAAATGTGTTTTACTCGCAAGCGCACGAATCAGTTTGCAGATAGTGGGTGCGGAGTGCGAGATCGTTCCCACAAAGATTGGTTAGAAAATTTGAAAGAGAAAACAATAATTAATAAAGAAATTACCACAGATCTAGCACAGTATTTAACTAGTTTACAGATTCTGAGAGTTTGATGGATGAGATAAACACTAAACAATAAATTAGAAATTAAACAGATACTGGAAAGAGAAAACCTACGATGGGAGGGTCTTCCCATCGTAGGTTTATCATTCATGTAATACAAATCTGTGGCTAAAGATATGAGATCCTCAAAAGATGTCTGTGCAAGCACTGGACTCGAACACACATGAGTTCTAAATTGCAGATTTGAGATCACGGAGATGTATGATTAACATTCCATGAGTGTATGATTAACACTCACACCTCAGACAGTATTCATAACCCAATACCTAGGTAAATTTCATACTATCGATCTAAGATCAAGGAGATGTATGATTAACATCCCATGAGTATATGATTAACACTCACATCTCAGATGGTAATTGGAACTTACAGCTGGGGTAAAGTCTACACTACCGATCTAAGATCACAGAGATGTATGATTAACATCCCATGAGTGTATGATTAACACTCGCACCTCAGATAGTGGTAGAACTTAACCCAGAGAAGGCAGTAATTAGATTAGAATCACCATTGCAGATTTGAAATCATAGTTCATGATTAGCTCGCAGATCTCAAATTGCAATCGGATTATATCTATATCGATAATATCATTAGGGCCCTTAAAAGAATCTAGCATCTCAACCACAAATTTGTATTAATATAAATGAATACCTCGGATGGGGTTCATCAGATCCCCATCCTTAATGGAACTAGCCACACATGATGGAATTAGACAACATGATTAAAAAGTAAATTGATATAAACATTAAAATATCGTGCAGAGCTTTAACAAAAAAAACAAAAATAGCTTTAATCCCAATCTGGTACAATCCTTCTTCGAAAGTGCAGAAATGAAAACTAATCTAAATCTTTAAGCGAAAGGAAAAATGAATAACAAAAAAAATGGAATCACTGGGTCTGAATGCCTTAGAAAACTCAAAGCAAAAGCAAAAATGAAACGAGAGAAGATCCCCCCGAATCCTCATATTTTTCTTTAAATATCTTTTTGGTTCGAAATTCAAGTTTTGAAATTAGTCGATTGATCGACTTAAGTGGTCATCAATTGACCAAATTAAAATTTGAATTTTAAATTTAAATCCTGTTTGTTATGTTGATGCATCGACCTAAGTGGGTTGATTGATCGACATAACCAAATAATCCGGGTCCAGTATGTTCTTTGCTTCACTGCTCCGGTGCTTGTTGACTTTGCATTATTTTATGCTCCTTAATGCATCTAGTGACCAATTTTACCTGAAACTCATAAAACTTCACAAATCACATAAGATAGCTTTCATCGGATGACTAAATGTAGGTCTTTAGGGGTGAAATATCATCATATTTCACTACTCATCAATTACCTTTACGAAAAATATGCAGTTGTCATCTCAACTGCAATTCTTTGTCCTTGGAATCCTGGGCAAAAGTTTGCTCCAAACCGTTCCACATGTCATGTGATCCTTTTGCTTCCATGCAGTGAACAAGGGATGGTGTTGCCGTCATCTATGAACTCCTTTGGTTCTTGTGTGGTGCCATCGACAAAGCTCACCAAATCCTCTGCTTCGAACAGAGACCTCAGCTGCATTTTCCATACTGTGTAGTTGGTTGGAGAGAGCTTGAAGGAAACATAGTTTCCAATAGACAAAGATTGTGATCGAGAATGGAGGGAAGATGAGATACTGGTGTTGAATGCCATAATGAAACGGCAAAGGAAAGAGCGGTGTCTCGAAAAATAAATTCCCAAGATCTTAATGCTCTAATACCATAAGAAAACAGAAAGATAGAAAGCTGAATTGACGCGGGACGATAACCCTAAAATGCGGAATATGATTTTAATGCGATTTGCCGAAATTAATTAGAATTTAATCAAGCGTAATCTCAAAACTATCTTAAATACCTTAGGGTTCAGAGAATTCAGGTTGGTAGATCACACGAGATCCAGTTAGGGTCCAGTCCGATGCGCGAGTACTATTAGATTTGAGGCAAGATCGGCCTAGAGATAGAACTCTAACTTTTCCAGGCTTAGGCGCTCGTCTTCGATCCGATGTAGATTCACGGTTCGAACCAGGGTGGCGGAATTAGGTTATGGGTTTATAATAAGTTTTGGTTTTGTAACAGGTTTATGGTTTGGAAAAAAAGGTGTTGGCTATGTTTGATTTAGGGTTTCAAATAGGCTTAGGGTTTTGGGATCGAAAGGAAACAATTAGGCTACGGTGTAGGGGAAGCAAACACAGATCGAGAGATAACCAATATAATAGAGAAGATAACAATGGCTTTTAGGAATCACTCCCTTGGCCTCACACCAAACCCATCTCAGGCAAAGAATATTCAAGCATAAAAGCATTCAAAATATTCAATAACTAATTAAAAAGTCTTTACAAGCCTCTATATATAGGCCACCAATAATTAAAATTCGAAATAAAGAGTTCTAATAGAAATAAAACACAAAAAAGGCAAGTTTTCGCTAAAAAAACTCAAATTTCGGAAGCCCGTCACGACGTCCACGGACGTCCGTAGTGCCCCACGGACGTCCGTGACCTACAGACAGTGAAGGGGCAAAATCACGGACGTCCGTCACTGTTCATCACGGACGTCCGTCACTGTTCATCACGGACGTCCGTCACTGTTCACATGAACAGTAACTTTTTTTTTTTTTTTTTTTTTTTTTTTCTGAAGTTGAAATTCTATTGCGGTTCAACTTCAATACTTTCAATCTTGACGTTCCCCGTCATGAATGATTGATCACCCTTTGATGATTCGATCAGCAGTATAGTATATCTTTGGTATTTATATTGGGCACATGTGATTACAGATCACAGAGATCATATAAAAGTAACAATAATTCACAATTTCAAATTTTAAATTTCTACAGCTACAAATCTATTCTGCGCCTTCTATATATGTTGACCCGAATCTATTGCAATGAGGATGCTGCAATGGGGAAGTATGGCGTGTCTGTATCAAGTAACTAAATTCTCCGATATTTCTTAATAAGCCACTTTTAAATCATGATAGCTGCTTGCAGCTTTCAAGGTCTGCTCATTGCTTTTGGACCGCTATAGCTGCTTGTTGCACTAGCTGCTTCAAAATGTAGCTGAAAAGCCCGTAGCGCAGCTTGTCATTCGCTTTTTTTCACGATTTAATCACAACTTATTGAAAAAATACCATTTTTTTCTACTTTTTCCAACTCTGTGATTAAATTGCTAGTATTGGCGAGTAATGAATTCTTATGTCACTAGGTTAAGCTTTTATTTTGATTTTTAATTTTAAAATCCAATTAAATGTAAGTGAATCAAGGTTTATAAATAAAAAAATTCGAAGCTTCATAATTTTCTAATCTCTCTTCTTGATTTTCTCTTAATTTCATTGATTTCCTTCTGAATTGCGAATAATTTCTGAATCCCATTTTTTTTCCTGGATTCCCCACCCCCCACCCCCCCTCTTTTCCTGAATCATGAATTAGGGCTCTCACGGAATGATTCCCAATTCCTGACTTGGTGGGTATTTTCCCATAGTTGTCATTTGGGTGGGGATATTGAGGTTCAATCTCTTTTTGTACATTTGGGCTAGCTCTTTCGGGATAAAGAGCAGCTCTTTCTCTCTTTGGCTCCAGCGAAGAACTGCTTTTATGTTTGGTAACACAGCTCCTCTCCCCATTTACTCTAGCAGGGAGCTGCTTTAAGTAATAAAACTGCTCCCTGTCAGAGCAAATAAAATCTGCTCTGGCAGTGAGCAGATAGATAGCAGCGTCTGCTCTTATAAGAGCTAACCCAAACGCAGCCTTGGGTAATGGCCTTCATTCATTAATATATTTGAATTCTATCTTCTTTCAATAAATGTGTGTTGTCATAGTGATGGGATACTGATGGACTATAGTAGCTTCTTCTGAAGGTTGAGGCTTTGGGAATCTTTCATTTTGTTATAAACTTATGGTTAGGAGTATATCTATACGATAACAAGGTAATCAGTTGCAGAGAAAAGGAGCTAGTCTTCCCAACTATGAGCTCCAGTGATGCCAAAATGGGACATCGAGTCAAGAGCTGGGATGTGAGGCTTCCCAACTGACAACATCTTATACATGGTATCAAAATTCGGCTGCTACTGATACGTATCTGTTTCGTTGAGAACTGACACTGATACCACCCCGATGCATGTATCGGGGTGGTATCGGTATTAGTATCGGTCCGATACAGGTTAGTAGCTGCCTATACTGACCAATACAAATATTATTATTTTTTATTGATTTATTTTTTGCTTTTTTACAAGAACAACAAAAATATTGGCCGATGCAATATCGGCCGATATGTATCAGTCCAGGATGGACCGATATTGATATCTTCCTAGCTATGAGGTTGGATGGTATTGTAGGGGGAGTGAAGAGGTTGCATTTTTAGGCATCACTCTGCATTTATAAAACTTTTTTGTGTGTGTTTTGTAATGATCACGTGCAGGATTTCGATCCGTTCTCATTGAGCATTGATGGAGATAAACTGTGTGGCCGTGGAACAACTGATTGTTTGGGCCATGTAGCTCTTGTAACTGAACTCATGAAAAGGTTGGGGCAGTCAAAGCCAAAATTGAAGTCAACTGTGGTTGCCGTCTTTATAGCCAACGAAGAAAATTCGTCCGTTTTGGGGGTTGGTGTGGATGCACTTGTGAAAGACGGACTACTTAATCAGCTCAAGGAAGGTCCTTTGTAAGTAATTTTATCATCCATAATAGAGCATGCAAATGAAAGCTAACTTTTTTTCATAACCTGGGTGTCAGGGCCTTCTTAGAGCACCCGACTAATCCCATGGGCACGTGTTCACCCCAAGTTAGCACATGCCAGGTCAGCACGGGATGTAAATCCCTAGATTGGCCTCAGGGAGGGGGGGGGGATTTGAACTCAGGTCTCCCGCTTCCTGAGGCGGTTACCCGGCCAGCTCGCCAAACCACCCCTTGAGGTTATAAATGAAATGAAAGCTAACTTTCCGACACCTTGAATGCAATGAAATGATTCGCTTGAAAGCTAAGAATGAAGATTAAAATTTTAACTTGTTTTGAACTTTTCGTTTTATTTCGTAGGGCTATCCTATCTAAGTTGGAGGAAAATGTTCCAAAATCATATGTGCATGCATTCCTTGGATTTTTGTTAGAGGTGTTTTTGGAGTTAAACAGATGGTTATCTTTTGGAATATATCCAAAATCCAGTTCCCCTCTTAAATTAAAAACACTTGATTGTCATAAGGCTTCTTCTTCACTGAAAAATTAAAGACAAAAGAGATCGCAAGGTTTATTTTAAGGTGGTTCACATTCAGTGGGGTTTTTGTGTGTGTGTGTGTGGGGGGGGGGGGGGGGGGGGGTTCTGATGTGCTTATTTAGCACTCATATCAGATGGAGCCAAACCCGCTAAATATCGGCCGATATGTATCGGATAGCCATTTTTTAGAACAATGGTTATATGTTGTTTGATTCAAGGCATATCTATAATTATATAATCCGTGTAACTATATAAATGTATATGCATGATTCATCTCTGTTAAATTCGATAAAATCCAGAAAATAATGCACACCCTTAATTCGGAGATTTAATTTCTCCATTTGGTCCTCATTGTTATGGTTATTTGGGGGACCATTGTCTTTTGGTTTATTTTCTATCTGTCTATTTAACAATCTCTCTCTTAATAGACCAAAAAGAGGTTTTTAAATGAACAAATCAATCCTTATTCTTCATTTGTTCCAGTAATCAATTTTGACCTCATTGTATATTGTTTACCATTTGCCTCCTCTTGTGGATGTGTGTGCAACCACACATTTGAACAGTATTATTAAGTAAATTTTCAATGCAGAACCTTGTATGACTTTCTAGTTATGTATGTATGGAGAAGAATCGTGCCATGCTGAGTTCCCATTGGCTCTAGTCTAATCAGAAAATTCGTTGGCTAGTGATTGATATACAGAACTTTTTTTATCTTTTCTTCTTGTTATTCTTTATATGACTGAATTTCTGCTTGCCGATTATATTATGGTAGTATAATTTCTCTTTAAGTACCTTTACAATCACCCACCAAATCTTTGAGTTCACCCATACTGAAACCCATTGACTGCTTTGACTCAGACGATGGAGATCGTTTTTCATCCCAATCTTTCACATGATGGAGCTTGAGATCATGGGCGTTCAATCAGACGGTCAGATTTCTGATTTCACGTGGCACCCATCCCAAAAAAAGTGGCCATAAATTTAGGTTTGAGTGTGCTGAGTTCCACGTGATCTTAAGGTCACTTTTCTATGATATGTGTCACGTGAAATAAAAAATTGACTGTCTTATGGTACACCCATGATCTTAAGATCCATTGTTTGTAAGATTGGGATGAAAATTGATCTCCATCGTCTGATTCAAAACAATCAATGAATGTGGGAGAACGCAAAGATTCAGTGGGTGGGGTGAATTTAACTCAATTGGAGTATCCTTTACTCGGTCGGTTGAAATTTTATCCCCAATGGGTTATTTCCTTAACTCAATTGGATGGTGCCATGTTTATAACTTTTAGCTGATGGATTCCATCCCAGCTTACCCATTAAAAAAAACTCAACATTTATGACAACGTTTTTTTAACTAATAATAATAAAAAAAGACGTGCATTTTGTTCGAAAAATTTGGAAGAAGCAATTTTTTTACAAATGGAATGTCTAGAAGATGTCTTAAACACTTTTTCCTTCTAATCTTTTAAAATAAGAGCAAACCGGTGCATTTATTTACCACCACACTTATTCTTCTCTGTTCTCTTATTTGTAAAAATGCTTCCAACTTGTTTTTCAGAAGATTTTCATGTGTTCCTTCTCGAAATTTGGAAGTAACATGCCAAGATGTCTTTTAACTTTTTTTTAAACTTCATTCCTTCTATTAATTCTTTGAACATATACCAACAGCAAAACTGTTAATTCTTTTACCAGATCATCATCATAATCTCCCTGTTCCACCTATTTGGGCAGTTCATTTATTTACCGTATAACTAATATTTCTCTGTGCCCCATGGATACTTCAGCTGATAGAAGCATTTGCGCATCATATCTACTGTCATGTTTTATTTATGGGGTCTTTTTACGTCCGGATTGGATATGCTTTGCTTCTTCCTTCCACGAAGACAAAATTATGCAACTTTTTTGTAAAACAATACATTGTCAGTTAAAATTTAGAAGGTCGTTGGTGTTTTTTTTTTTTAAATATATAATTTAATTTTTTTTGTTGGTGTAGAAGGTCATTGGTTGATGCGTCTTTATGGTTTTCATGCAGGTTTTGGATAGATACGGCTGACAAACAACCTTGCATAGGTACTGGTGGAATGATAGCATGGAAACTTAGAGCAACAGGAAAACTCTTTCATAGTGGTCTCCCGCACAAGGTAGCCTATTTCAATATCTGCCACCCAGAACCACATATTCTCCTTCCAATGTGACAATACGGAATCATCTAATTGTTTTGTTGAATTTGTTGACATGCGGTCAACAGTGCATTTTCATATTTCTGGTGGATATTCTGAGCTTTGGTTATCAATATTTGAATTTCTAGTTGAAGCATGTGAATAAGTGACTCTTTTCCAATCTTGAAGGGACAGGCAACCCTACGCATGTTTCAGCTTGCCATATCCCGATAATGTGTTCTCGAAGTTGTTGTGCTAGTGTACCCAAATGGTGTGATAACCCTTTGCTTATATATATATATATATATATATATATATATATATATAGTCACCAAGTTGGGGTTCAGCAATAATTCAGTGAGGTCAAAATCCGGCAAGTTCGGGGAAATATTTGGAGGAAAAATCAGAGGATAAAAAGAGATTTAGAAGTGTTAAAGTTCAAAAAATATTTAAAAATCACAGAATTTACACAACCTTAAATTCACGATTTTTAAAAAATTCATGGGTTTTTGTGGCTATATATGTGTGTGTGTGGGGGGGGGGGGGTAATGATCACCTGACTCGAATCACCAAGTGATTTGATCATCCAATCTTTGACCGTGATCTGACGGTCACCTGTTCGAGTCAGGTGATCATTACCCACACACACACTCACATATATATATATATATATATATATATATATATATATATATATATATATATATATATATATATATACACCTTTATTTCATTAAAGAGTGTTTTAGCCCTAGTTGAGCGACCTCAACCTTCATTTTCTCATGGTAGGACACTTGCAGAGGAATTTGGTGGCTTGATCCTTAATCAAACCACACTAGAAGACCCCATCTCAATCTTCTTGGATATTTTCTGGTTCAGGGCCAAAACCCAATCATTGTAATCAGAGTGGCATCGTATGGGGCCTGCATCAGCAAATGAATGATAATTTAGAACTACGGAGTTAATCAGAGTGGCATCGTATGTGGCCTGCATCAGCAAATGAAAGATAATTTAGAACTACGGAGAAAGTTTGAGTTTAAAGTTTTTTAAACTAGCAGAAGGAAGACATAACATGTGGAGTTACTCTTTAATGTATAAAGCTTAGATGGATGATTTGGTCATACCATCAAATATAAAGAATCATTTAATGGCACAATGTCATAGATTTCATTCTTTGTACTCCACCATACAACAAGATAGTGGGTTTGAGGATATCTCACGCATGATCAGTGCAAGGGAGGGGAAGAGAGATAGGCAAATGGTCTATTTTGTGATCAACAACGGATCAATTTGATTGAAGTGACATTTTTATAAGGAAACCTAAAGACCTGCGTTATTGTATGGTGCAGTGTGCTGGGCAGCGCGAGCCAAATTATATGCGGTTGAGATTTGTATGCTAAGGTGGATGCATGGAGTAGCGACAAGATTACAAGAGCAGATAGAATTGTAAATGAGTGCATAAGAGGAAGTTTAGGAGTAGCCCATTTAAAAGGAAAAATCAAGTATTATCATTTGAGATTGCTTCGCATCTCCATCAGAGACCTGAAGCTGCCCCTGCCCTGTAAATGAGGGCATAATGGATTGCAGGGTGATAAAGTTTAGCCCTAAATAATAATGTGTGGAGAAATAAGACTCACAAAGTGGACCACAAATATATATATATATATATATATATATATATATATATATATATATATATATAGGTAAGCTTGGCTCGAACCTGCGACCTTTAGATTGAAATATTGTCAACCTTCGATTGTATCTGTAATTTAGACAATATGAATACAGTAACACTGGATATTAGAATTGTGATAGCAAAAAACAAAGAAATAAGTTAAAGATTTTGCTGTAATTATTGCATCTGTTCAAGAAAAAAATCACGCCAAAGCGTTTCCGATCCGCCGTGGAAATAATTTAATGAATTGAAAGCCCTTCTTGTATAGGTTTGTGGTTCACGTGATACCCAATTGGAGTCAGGTTCTTAAGGTAAGCATTCACATGCTTTCCATTTCTTGATCATATATTTGCAAATTAACCGTACTGCCTCTATCCTCGAGTCACCACATATTTGTGTTTATTTTATATCATTCTTGTTTTAGGGATAAACTAATGAAATTGTGTCTTAGAATTCTCCAGCTTTTCTAGCGTTTTTGTTTTCCGAAATTTAACCAAGGAGAGCACTTCTTCAATGTAGCTTCTTGACCTACTGCCAAAGGCTATTACGATGAATGATACAAGATGTTGAAATTGTGCTTGTAATATAGTATTTAGAAGGTGTTAGGTATGGAACTCGTCTGTCAGATTTTACTTTTAATCATAAATTGACCTCGTTGTATTTTTATGCAAATGATGAATCATAAGTTTGAAGATAGAAGAGAAATTCATAAGTCACAACTTTGGTAATTGATATGACCTTCAGTTTGGGAACAAAATTCTGCAACTTGAGTTGGGATAGTTTGTAGTTCTATTAACTACCGAGTGACTATTTTTAAGAAGTGCTGTACCATCTTATGATTTGGGCACTCCATCACTCCTGTGTTTCATGTAACGACCCAAATTTCCACATTAACCCATTCACCTGCATATTTTAGCTTACAATTGTAACATTTATTTTCATAGGACTTAGAGATTTAAACAGCTTCACTATTATAAAGAGATGGAAATATTAGATTTTTTCGTCTCACTCGCATTTTTTAAATTTTAATAAATTTTTTAAAGGATAACATTATTGGCAACCAAAGTTGTGATGTAAGAATCGACGGTTGCAAATAATGTTATCCATCACTAAATACTCTTTAAAAACAAATAGCCTCTTTTTCACTTCCTCAGTCTCTCATCATCTCTAGAATCTCCTCACATGCATAGCACGTCCCACCTACTAGTATAACTTTAATATTAACCAGAAAGTAAAAGTAATTACCTTCAGGGTACTCAGTAATCAGATCCTTGTAAAAGTCTAGCACAGTCGAATCTTCGTAGCATTCCGCATGCCTAGACCTGTTGATAATAAAATAATAGGTCTAAGCAAACGGGCCTAGTAGGTGGAAGACTAGAGGCACTGGTGGCCTCAATCCTGCACATCATACCATCTTATGAAATCAACATACTTATCTTAAAAGAAATCGTGCATAAGCAACATAAACATACATAGTCATGGAGACATAGCATAACATTAGCAATCGTAGAGATGTAACTAACAAATCGTGTAACTAAAAGAAACCGTTTGATGGTTCAATCTATGTCATGTAAAAGCATGCACATAATCATAGAGATTCTTATAGGCTTATCTTAAAAGTTTTTATGACATTTTTTTAAAACTAACACTGGAAGGTTGACAATATTGCAACCTCAAGGTCGCAGGTTTGATGGGCGCCCCGCCCCCCCCCCCCCCCAAAAAAAAAAAGAAACCTCTTTAAAACGTAACATAACTATGGACCCTCATATAGTTGTTCGAGCTACTTATAATAATATGGCGAGAGTACAGATCATCATTAAAACGTAAAGCATAAGGTCTAATATTAATAAGCCAGGTTAACTTAAAGCTTATAAACTAGGTACCGAGGTACGCTGGTTTCATATTTCCGCTTACTATATCTCTACCTAATTATAATAGTATCTTAGGTTTGGGTGATCGACATCCTTTACTGGTAGTACTCAATGCCATAACATAAATCATCTATACCAACAAATTCTTATTCGCTTGCCTCCATATCATACATAACCCTTATGAGCTAAAAGACTTAGGTTGTTTGTGGGATTGCTCTTTGGAGGCAAAGAGCAGCTCTCTGCTATGGCGCAGAGCACTTTAGTATGGGACTGTGTTTGATTGTAAGTGCTCTTAGCTCTTTCGGAAAGTGGAAGAGCTGAATTTGGATCTCTTTAAAAGAGCAATTTAAACCTGCTTGTTTAAGTAGGATGCTCTTTGCCTCCAAAGAGCAATTCCAAACACAGCTTTAAAAAATTAAAGACTTATCCACTTATGAGCTTAAAAACTTAGAGCTTAATCAACAAATGGTCGTACATGTCTTACCTCTTGACTTATTGGATAAGCTACAGTGTGATAGGCCTTCCAATGCCCCCCTAGCTCATGTTATAGAAACCCCACCACGGTAGCTCACACTGTAGGGCATAGTGTAAGGACACCATGTAATGAAATTATATTAGTGGATTAGAAATGAATAATAATAGCCAAATTAGGTTTCTTTGTTGCTCAAGCAGCCAAATAAAAAAACCAAAGCAATTAAAAAATAAAGCACAAGGGAAGGATTCAGTCAAGAGGGGGTTCATGCACAAAATTTTTAAGATGAAATCGCTTCTTTAGGGAGAAGCTAAGGTGTTGGGCACTAACACTAAAATCAGGTGTGTGCCAAAAACAAAAGTACGAAAATTTTATGTCATTTTATAACTCTTAAATTGCTTATAACTCTTTCATTTATTGTCTGATATATTGTTAGAATCGCCTCGACGAACACTTACACTGAGCCTAATATTGATCATGTTTTGATACAATTTATCACGGCTTCAAAATAAAGCACCTTTATCTATACTAGGTATTAAATAATGAATCAAAGAACTAGGATTTCTTTGAATCCTTAAAATAAAACTCTTAACTAATAATTAGACTTAAAATAGGTGTATCTCACTAAAAAATATACATGTCATTGCTTGGTGTTAAGCCAAACACAAATCGGGTAAAAGTCAAAGTAGTCAAGCATGTTTAATCTTAAAACATCCTTGGAATACCATAAAGTTTCAGAGATATATTTATATCATTACTTATATTATTAGTACAAACATTGGCATGCAAGATTTACCATAAATATAAATTATAACATGCACTACGGCATAAAATAGCAGTCTAACATGTATTTCGAGGTAATCAACATGCAGTTCAGGGCAATAAGCCTACATATTGATAATCTACACGAACATCAGAATTGTAAGTTTAATGTCAAATGCAGGAAAACTTGGGAGTTACATTACTGGTGACAGTAACTTTGGAAGTATCATAATATATATATTAAGATCTAGAACTCACATAGTAACTATGTATCTGCAGGCTGTAAATCCTTTGGAGTTGGCCATGGAAGCATTAAAAGAGATTCAATTGCAATTTTACAGAGACTTCCCTCCCCACCCAAAGGAAGAAGTTTATGGGTTTGCAACACCTTCAACCATGAAACCAACCCAATGGAGTTGTAAGTTATATCTTACCCTGTTAACATCCCCAATCATTTTTTTGGCAGGTGTGTGAAAATTTTATCTTCATGATTCCCAGAGAGGTTAAAAGCTTCATTTGATTATATAATATCTCATATGGATAGTTGGGAGACAAATTTAATGTGGGGTAGAGGAAGTAAAAGTTTTAAGATCAGTAATTAGGTTATCTGATAGATTATCGCCGACTATTTTAATACATTTATTTTTCTTATCACAGATCCAGGAGGTGGTGTCAATCAGATTCCAGCCGAGTGTACAATTTCAGGAGATGTCAGGTTTGGGCTCTATACTAAAACTACGCAACATTTTGTTTAAGCATGCTGTTCCAAGTATTGTGGTAGTTTATTATGATTCCAATGTGTCAGATTGTTGCTATTGCAAAATGCATATCGGAGTGCCTTCATTTGTCTGCAAAGAAAGTATTACCTTCTAGCTTCAATTACAAAAACAACAATATGTTGTCTGGTTATCCCTAGGGCTGTCAACGAGTTGGGTCGGGTCAAAATTTTGGTTGCCCAATCAGAAAATTGCAAATGCCCGACCCGACCTGATGCCTGACCTAAAAACTCCTATTTCTTACACTTTTTCCTCATAAAATATCAGGTTCGGTGGGTCAATGTGACCCGACCCGATACGACTTCTTAGTCAACCCAAACCAAAGGCCGGGTCGAATTTCTCATGCCTGACCCAACCTGACTGGTCAAGTTCATGTGCCCAACCCGGTAAAATTTCGGGTTGACCAGTTGACAGCCCTAGTTATCCCCTCATAATGTATAAATTAATGAAGATTTTAGATCCATGATCCTTCTCCTACACGATGATTAAGGATCCAATAAGGACATGTGGCATGCCAATTTGCCAAGGGCTTTCCATGATGTCATTTATTTTCTGTGATTGTATACCCTTTCTCTTGTGAATGATTCTACTTAGCCAAATGGTATCTATCTACAGATTATTTTCATCATTTACCGCACTTGCATTTTTGGTACACATTAATTCTGAGTTCTGATGGACATGTTCTGCCATCAATTTGGTTTAAACTGATTAGAACCACCCGGTATGTTTTTCTGCCAAACAACTAATTTTCGTCAGCATTCTTTATCATTCCATTGTTATGATTGATTAATATGTCATTAAATCTATGTTGCATTTAGAAATTAGAACACTGAAAACTATATTTAAAAATGCGGCATCTGACTATGTTTTCCTTGTATTGCAGGTTAACTCCTTTCTACAAGTAAGTATGCCACTTTGTGAAATTATAACTGGGTTGGTATTTTTCTTTTCTTTTTTTGAAAGATGAGACTATATTTCCAAAAGACGAAAATACAACGTAAAAAAGGAGAGGCGAGCGAGAAGCTCAGCCAGAGAGCCAAAAATAAGAGGAAGACGAACAAAACACCAAACAGAAAAAAGGGGGGCTGCCGCAGCCCGAGCTTCGGCAATGCCATCACCCGGGCATCAGCCGACCAAGGAGAACAATAAGAAAAACAGAAGAACGCATGGGCGACAGCATTAGGGGTCATTAGCCAGCTCGATCTCAATGTCAATGTTGCCCAGGATAGAGGCCCAGGAGATGATGCACAAAGAAACCTCCTCAATAATGGCACGGGCTGTGGTTGATTTCCCCTCGAAGATACGTCTATTTCTTTCCCTCCAAAGGGAGGAGAAGATGGCAATGGGGAGGAGACTGAGCTCTCTAGGGGCGTGAGACAATTCTGCAATAAGATCGCAGCATCGGAGAGGGAGGCACCCCTGCACATTCCTCCTTTGTCTGAACTCATTCCAGACTTTAGTAGCGAAGTCGCAATGAAGGAGAATGCGGTTAGAGGATTCTGCATCCTTGCAGCACATTGTGCATCTGTTAATTATTATAATCCCCTTGCAGTTGAGGTTGTCGATCGTTTTGATACGGTTGTGGGCGATGCTTCAGGAGAAGAGGATGAATCTCAGCGGCGCTTTAATCTTCCAAATGCTCGTCCAAGAGAAACTATTAAGCGGCCTTCTCCATAAGAACTCGTAGGCGGATTTCGCTATGAATATACGATTTCCTTTTCCAAGCCACAGCCTATGGTTTTGCACATTGCGAAGATGAGGCACTTCCATAACAGCAGCCATAAGCATCTTGAGCGCCTGTGCTTCCAAGATCCTGACATCCCTTCTTAGGTCAAGGTCCCAAATAGGGCTAGAACCACCCAGCGCCACGCATGCTGCGATTGTCGCATATTTCTTCTAACTAAGACAATAAATGGTGGGGAAGAGGGATTCAAGAGTGGAGTGCCCAAGCCACCTATCTTCCCAGAAATAGATAGAATTTCCATCACTTACCTCATACTTGATGCCTCTGAGAAAGTCATCAAGATGGGAAGAGACACCTTCCACCAACCTGAGGCATTACGCAGCCCCCTGCTATTGAGGTCCCAACCCGATCTACCGATCTTGTTTTTCAAAGAGATAGAATTGCTCCAAAATGATTGGCTGCCCTCCCCCACCTTCCAGAGCCACTTGCAAAGAAGGGAAACATTAGAAAGGCTTAAAGAGCGGATGCCCAGGCCCCGTCTTTTTTTGTGAACCACACAACCTCCCAGTTCACCATATGAAGGTTAGAGTTGCCTTCCCCGCCACTCCAAAGAAAGTTTTTGAAACACCTTTCTAGTCTCTAGGACTTTACTAGGGCTTCGGAACATTGATAAGGAGTACACTGGAATGCTGGCCAGAGAATTCTTTTTGAGGGTGAGTCTACCTGCCATCGAGAGATGTTTCCCTTTCCACATGAAGAGACGTTTTTCCACTTTTTCCACAACTAGATCCCATTGATGAAACTTAGGTTGTCCCAGACAGAGAGGCAGATCAAGGTAGATGGGAGCGAAGTGGCTGCACAACCAAAGTAGGATGCAAGGCCACAAACCTTTTCTAGATTAGGGTGCACAACCATAATCTTAGAGTTAGAAATATTAATTTTCAGACCAGTGCAAACCTCGTGCACTTTAAGAATCCAACACAGCTGGAGAAGATTGGCCCTGTCAGCGTTGCAAAAAACCATGTCATCTGCAAACTGAAGATGGGTTATAGGTTTCTCATTACGTTTATTGAGAAACCATTGATAATGCTCCAGGTAGCCCCTCGATCCACGAGTTGACTGAAACATTCAGCGACGAGGTTGAAAAGGAAGGGCGAGAGCGGATCTCCCTATAGGAGACCACGAGGTTCCTTGAAATAGTCGTTTGGAGAGCCATTAATCATCACAGAAAAGAAGGGGGATTCGATGTAGCTGCGTAACCAAATCCTCCATTTGATCCCAAAGCCCATTTTGAGAAGCAACTCGTCCACAAAGTTCCAACGGACATTGTCAAACGCCTTTTCCATGTCGAGCTTGATGATGAGACCCGGTGTCTTCTCCATGTGGCGGGAATGGATACATTCGTGAGCAATGATCGCTCCGTTCAGAATATGACGACCGCGAATGAAAGCTCCTTGGGATGGGCTGATGAGACAGTCAATAACAAAGCGCAAGCGATTTGAGAGAACCCTAGAAATCACCTTGTAAAGGTTGCCAACCAGACTAATGGGTCTATATTCTCCCACTTTGGCAGCCCTATCGGTTTTCGGGATTAAAACAATGAAGGAGGCTCCTATTTTGTAGCAAAGCTTTTTCATCCTAAAAAACAGATAAAAAACTTTTGAGTAAATCACTTTTTATTACCTCTCTAAAATGCTGATAGAATTTAATAGGGAATCCGTCCGGCCCCGGTGCCCGATCGCCATCCCCCTCGAGGACCGCTTTTTTAATCTCCTCCAAAGAGAAGGGCACTTCTATGTGAGAGAAGGCTTCTGGGCATTGAAAGGGAAGACCCGCGGGGAAGGGCCTAACCGCATGCTCCTCATGATACCGGTGGGAGAAGTGATCGACGAAAAAATGCTTGATCTCAGACACCTCGATTATGTGTCGACCATTAGAATGTATAGAAGAGATCCAATTGTGGCGAACTGGCACTGGCGAGCCCGTGAAAATATTTCGTATTTTGTTTGCCCTCTTTAATCCACCTTTCTCGGGCTCTCTGTCTCCAGAAGATTTCCTCCTGGGATATTTTATCATTAAGGGTAGCCTTCAGAACAAGCCGTTCTTTCCTATCCTCCTCCGATAAAGAACCGACCGTACTTTCAAAAGCGTTCAACACCGCAATTCTCTGGGTAAGGTTTGCTTTCACAACCTTGGCTCTTTCGCAATTATCTGTATTCCATTTTTTCAGAGTTTCCTTCACTGCTCTAAGCTTACATAAGAAGATATGGTTAGTCGAACCCATACTCGTCGCATAATCCCAAGAAGATTTAACCAGATTAAATAGAGGCTCTTCCTTGAGCCAAGCCAATTCGAAAGGGAACGGTTTCGGCCCCCATAATTCGGTCTGCCCTAAAAGCACAATTGGAATATGATCAGACACAGACGCAGTGTGACCTTCACAACACAGAGTTGGTTTGGTATCCCTCCAATCGTTAGAAATCAGGAAGCGGTCAATGCGGCTTTGAGCTGGAATCTCTTGGCTGTTTGACCAAGTGAAGGAGGCTCCAGGCATTGGGATATCAACTAGAATCGCTTTGGAAACAAGGTCGGCAAAACTGCGCATACTGGCTGTTATCCGGCTCTTTCCCGATTTCTCATCCGCAAAACATATGACGTTGAAATCACCTCCGATAATCCAGGGGACGCCCCAAAGCGACTTGACATGCAGCAGATCCTTCCAGAACCCATCTCTGAGCCTCGGGTCATTAGGGCCATAGACTGCCGTAAAAGCCCAGATAAGATTGCCTTTAACTTGGTTGGTATTTGTTATAGAAAATTTACATCTAAGTAGATATGACTATATAAATGAACCAAACAACCATGATCAAATGGTGTTGAGGTGTGGGGAATGGATTATGTCCTCCCATCATTTGTCTTAAAAATAAGTGACAGGACATAAGTCTTCAGTCTTCACATCCCGACACTATCTAGTCATAGATTAGACGGTGTTAGGTGACATATATGTACCTTACACTTGGTTTTGTTACAAAAAGCTTGTCCATTAAGATTCCCCATTACTTTTCTTCTCAGTGCCTTGCGCCATCTATTTGCGGTTGGAAAGAATTGTAATATGAATTGCCACAGTGATTTTTTGCAGAATTTTATAGCCAGCTGTCTACTTGACACTAACGCTCCTCTTGAGACTGCATTTGTGAGGAGATTTGACAAGATTTTTACAGCTGGCTGTCATCTGGACTCTAATGCTCCTCCTTTTTCATCCAGGCCTGGAACTACGGGTGGACTAAAAAAACAAGAACCAATGAAACCGAACCGAATTCGAAAAACCGAAACTGGTTTTGGATTGGTTCAGTTTCGGGTGCCGAAAACCGAAACCTGGTTGATTAGGGAAAGAAAAGAACCCTAAAACCAAAAAAAAAAACCGAAACACTGAAAAAAATAAAATTCAGAAAAAACCGAAAATCGAACCGATCCGAGGGGGTGGGGAGTTTGGTTAACCGAAACCAAAACCAAAACATTTCGGTTTGGTTTTAGGTGAACAAGCACCGAAACCGCAATTTCGGTTTCTGTTCGATTAACCAAACTTCCACCTCTACCTGGAACTGGCATTGGAGTCATCACATTTCTTCTTAGATTTTTGTTTATTTTAATTCACGTATTTAATTATATTATAAAAGTTCCTTAAAAGTGACGATTTCTTACAAGCCAAGAAGCAGCTGAAAGCTTATGATTATTTTTCTGTGTCTGACACCTTTCCAGCACAACCGATGTAGTGAAGAAATTACAGGAATATATCGACGATATAAATGCCAACATAGAGAAGTTAGATACACGAGGACCCGCGTCAAAATATGTCCTTCTAGAGGAAAATTTGAGGGGAAGGTTTGTTTTTTTCTTCATTTTCCAAAGGATATTTCTTTGCATTATGAGTGGTCAATTTTTTCTTTAAAGTAATAAAAACATGGTCCTGACTCTCCTGACTGTTGCTTAAACACCAAAATGGTGTTTAAATGATCTTACACCATCAATGGTTCAAGATATGTGTGATCCGTACCGTCAAAGTGATAGATCATAGATTGAAGTGCAACAGGCCCAAAAATGGTGTTTTTCAAGAGACTTAATTAATCCAATCTATGGACTACACTAACAGCCGTTGTTTTTAACTTGAATGGCTGATATTGAAGTTCATCAATCGGATGGTTCACATCCACTTATAGGCATGTTTCTTTGGTCTGAGACATGTTCCAACGATAGATTGCCAATTGGACAATTTAGATTGATAGCATATGTGTGCCACATGGTGTAATGATAAATCACATTTCAATTGTGTGAGATAAAAATTCTAATTTTAATGGTATAAGATCATTTAAACACCATTTTGCTTAAATGTTGGTCAGGAGCCATTATTCCTAAAAAATACCATGATTGAAATGGGACCAACCGATCGACTCTCCTGACCATCATTTAAATACCGCAATGGTGCTTAAATGATCTTATACCATCAATGGTTTAAGGTATGAGTGGTCCATACCATCAAAGTGATTGATCATAGATTGAAGTGCAACAGGCCCAAAAATGGTGTTTTCAGGAGATTTAAATAATCCGACCTAGGGAGTACAATATTAACCGTTGTTCTAACTTCAATGGCTGATATTAAAGTTCATCACTCAGACGGTTCACACCACTAATAGGCATGTTTCTTTGGTCTGAGACATGTTCCAACGATAGATTGCCAGTTGGACAATTTAGATTGGTCACAAATGTGCGCCACATGGCCTAATGATAAATTACATTTCAATGGTGTGAGATAAAAAGTCTAATTTTAATGGTATAAGATCATTTAAAGACCATTTTGGTGTTTAAATGTCGGTCAGGAGCCATTATCCCATAAAAGTACCCTGATTCAATTACAGAACTTCTAAACATCTTTCTTTGTCGAATATTTATAATGCCGAAATGTTGGATTTCCCCAGGATTACGATGACTTTTGATGAGGCTATGATGACTGGAGTTGCCTGTGATCTTGATTCCCGTGGCTTCCAGGTACTATGCAAAGCAACTGAGGATGTGGTTGGACATGTAAAACCCTACTCAATCACTGGAAGTTTACCGTTAATCCGAGAACTGCAGGTTCAAATCCATTTACTTTTCAACTCATTGCCATCTGGAATTCGTCATTCGTATATAAATTTGAATCTTTTGTTCCTATAAATGGTCTGCAGGATGAAGGTTTCGATGTTCAGACTGTAGGCTATGGTATGTGTTCACTTACTGTTTCTTTTACAATATGGAATTGCCAAGGAAACTGTCTCGAGATTGCCATTGTACCTTGCTGACCAACCCTGCAAGAACAATCAAAACATCATTTTGAGTTTGGAGGGTTTTAATCCTTTAAAAAATTACTATTTTGATGCTACATGGAGCACGGGTGCATTGCTTAGATCATCTTTGAAAAAACAAAATTTGAAAACTCATCTTCACCATGTAATTTTTTAGCCATAGAATTTGGACCATTGAAACTAGTTAAAATTTTAATTGTGATAAACAACACACCTGCGCTCCATATGGCTCCCAAACAATGTTTTGAGTGCCACATGTAGCTCCACATGTACCTTGGAGGACAGAACCAGCTCCTATATATATATATATATATATATATATGATGAATACAATATACATTATATTATACCTGTACATTTTTATACTTTAATTTTTACCTTGTCAGTAAGACTCCTAGCCTATTTGTTTATGGCAAAAGTGATTTGATAAGGAGAAAAATGTTGAAAAGAAAATAAAGCAGCCCACTTGACACCCAAGAAAATAAATTACCAGCGAAAAGACACATCCAAGATTGAGATGCAAATCCAACTCTTGTTTTATCAATATATTGGATGAAGAAAGTGTACGCCACCAGAGACGTGCATATTAAGAAAGAGACCGACTCTGCTGACCGCTCTATGGATGTGACCGCCCAGTTTTACGGCACTTGGTGCACATCTTTGATCAATCCAAGTGGTCATATGAGCAGCCCATCAGTGTCACGTTTCAAGCAAAGAATCATGCCTATGTGAGGATTGGAACCATCCGATCTATGCACTTTAATTTTGACCGATTAAAAAACTATGTACAATCGTCCATATTAGAGTGCATAGATTCTATCATCCAGTGAGTGATTTTTGGACCCAATTCAGTTCAATATATAAGCTACCACTTGAATGACTTGGTTGCTCAAACATGTGCCATTTGGCGTGAAAAAGGAGCTATTATGGTTGTATCTGTGCGGTCACGCCCCATTTATCCATTAAGAAAACATGACTTCACAAAATTTACCTCGAAAGCAGCAGGGAAATCTTCCATAGCTCTGCATTTTAGTCTTCTCAAATGAAGGCACCACACGTGGTGCCTTGCAGGAACTCTGTTTAATAATATTTCACGCTTTTGTTATTTCTAACAAGAGTGGAGAGGAAATGCAACCGGTCGCAGGATGGATTCCTGCAACCAGGTGCATTTTCACATGTCACGTGGCATGATCAACCCAAAACAACACGTGCTTTGGTTTGATTAGCCATGAGGCCCAATTATTTTTGGACTTTTGGTCTTCATTTCATGGTTCAAAAATATGCATTGAATTTGGTCCCCTTTGGCCACCTTTTCAACAGTGGACATGTATTGGACAGTGCCGAATTTTTTTGTGTGGTACTTGGTTGATTTTATCCAAGTTTCCATGACACCCAATCCTTGTGATGGGTGCCACATGATGCCCAACTGGTGTGATCCCTGCAACCTGTTGCATAGTCCAGGGCCTCTTCTAACTAACACACACTCTGTAGCTAATATGATTTAGTTTTCCACCTAGCGTTGTTGCCTCATTAGATTATGCTTGCTTTTTGTTCGGTGCAGGTTTGATGGCTACATACCATGCGAAGAACGAGTACTGCCTTCTCACTGATATGTGCCAAGGCTTCCAGGTGTTCCTGAGCATCATCTGCCAATTGGAAGATGATGCCAGTTAAAGCATATTTCCATGCATAATTGCTAGCCTAGTTCTGAGTTTGAATCGAGTCCCTTAGTCCTTGGTGTCGTTGTTGCGGTTTCAACTAATAGCAGTTTGATAATCAAATAATTTGAATCAAGAAAGAAGAAATCTTTGATAGTTGCGTGCTGATTATTTAAAAATAAAAAATAAAAAATTCTTCGATAATCTTTGAATGCAGGAGGTGGTGTCCGACGGAATTGATTAATAAATGCATTTGTAAAATGTAAAGGTTTGGTGGTGCCTCATCAACACTGCCCAGCGGAATGGATTCTTAACTCGTTTTTATCAATGAAAAATTCTCAGTGTGACTTCTTAATTTTTCATGCCCCTGTTTATTGCTTTCCTCCAAATCTTTGCGGGTCTTCCTCTTCTACCTTCATGTGCTTGTAACATCTCAATGCCCTTAGATTATAAATGAAAATATAAACTGATTATATAAGTTAGATCCAAATTCCAAACAATATGAGGTCCATTTGATGGGGTGGAGATTTATTAAGAGCTCAGGACAGCTAACTTGTGTGGTTTATGAGATAATGGCTCGTCTAAGTGGTGACCCATTTAAGGAATGAATAGACCTAAACCCTTATTTGTAGGAAGCTGGCTTATTAGTGGACTTTTTGTCATGATCAAGATGTCTGCACTCTGCTGCTATACGCATAAATCTAACACCATCAATACACACTTTTTTCAAAATGATTGGCTAATAAAGTAGAGATGTTCTCATACTTTAATTAATTTTTTAATTATATATCTATATATATATGTCTTCACCATGTTACGAGTATTTTATGATTTACGTAGCTTATGTGGCAACCATTTATATCAAAAGAGAAGCCGTTTCGAACTCACGACCTTGGTGAGCATAGCTCATTCATCAAGAGTTGCGACTACTCCTTGGTGGGTAAATGTTGAAGTATCATTATCACAAAATAATATTTGCAAATAAAGTAGTAATTTTCTTTGTCAGGGCAATGGTCAGGTCCTACCAATAAGATTTTTATAAATATTAGAAAAAAATTTTGTATCCCCTAAAATTTTCTTGAATCTTTTTAAATTTTTTTATTAAATTTATCTATAATGAGCCGAAATGACCCCCTAAATATTACCGAAGATGAAATTTGTCATAATGCTCTCTACTGTTTAAGGGATTTTTAAATGAGGAAAATTATAATGGACGGGAAATAATAGACCGGTCAATGGATGCTTACGTGGCACAATATAAGTAACTGTCCCAACATGCATTACTGGAACCCATTGCGTTTGTGTCATGCCACATCAACAGTCTGTTAAATGGTCTATTGTTTTCCGTTCGCCATATAACATTCTTCTTTTAATGGTGTACACCATCTTGTTTCTTTTATTATACTTGGTGTACCAATTTTGTCTCTTTTTTTTTTGTTTGATACGGCCGTTTGGCCTAGACAGCCTTGAGAACCGAATGAGCAAACACGCATGCATATGTGACAGTTGTAAAGTAGCGCGAGAGAGCATCATTATGACGGTTAGAGTTAAGTAATAGAATCTAATCCACACCTTATAAAGATAAGGGTGAAAAATAGGGAAATTTACCTGACTGACCCTATCAGATGTACCTTTTCCTGTAGAGACCCTATAATTTTACTTTTACCCAAATCGACCAGCTGGAAGCCTAGCCGACCCTAAGAATAGCAAAAAGTCCAAATTACCCTCTTTTTTTAACGTACAAAAACATCATCTTCTTCCTCATTTTAATCTGCTATCGTTTCTAAAAATCAGAGGTGACGAAGGTGACGACGCCTTCTCCTCAATCCAATCTATTTTGATCTGTTATTTGGATCAACTCAGATACACCTTTGTAAGGCGATATCACCTCTTAAAAAAATATATATATATTTAAACAGTCGATGCCGACTCTTAACATAGTCGATGACGACTCTTAACACAGTCGATGGCGACTGTGTACAGTCGCCATCGATTGTGTAAACAGTCGATGTGGACTGTAAAAGAAAATAATCATAATAATAAATAAATAAATAAATAATTTTTTTTTATATAGTCGCCATCGATTGTGTAAACAGTCGCCATCGACTGTGTAAAAAAATAAAAAAAAATTATTTTTACAGTCGGCATCGACTATTACACAATCTATGGTGACTGTGTATACAGTCGCCATCGACTGTATTAAAATTTTTTTTTTATACGATCGCATTTTACACAATCTATGGCGATGTATACAAATGCTATTACGTATTAATTATTATTTTTATTATTTTTACCGTCAAGATTATCGCTTACACAATCGATGGCGATCGTATACAAATACCATCATCGTATAAATTATTATTATTATTTTTTTATTTTTTATATTATATTATATTTTTTTATTTTTATTTTTTTTACAGTCGGCATCGACTATTTACACAATTGATGGCGAGTGTGTATACAGTCGCCATCGACTGTATAAATTTTTTTTTTTTTTTTTTACAGTCGACATCGATTGTTTACACAATCAATAGCGATTGTGTATGCAGTCACCATCGATTGTGTAAACAGTCGATGTTGACTGTTAAAATAGTCGGCACCGACTGTATTAAGGGTCGCCATCAACTATTTTAAGAGTCGGCATCGACTGTGTTAAGAATAGGCATCGACTGTTTAAATTTTTTATTATTATTATTTTTTTTAAGAGGCGATATCACCTTACAAAGATGTATCTGGATCGATCCAAATAACAGATCGGAATAGATTCGATTGAGGAGAAGGCGTCGTCACCTCTGATTTTTAAAAACTGTAGCAAATTAAAATGAGAAAGAAGATAATGTTTTTGTGCGTTAAAGAAAAGGGGTAATTTAGACTTTTTACTATTCTTAGGGTTGGTTAAACTTCTAGCTAGTCGCTTAGGCAGAAAATTTCCCTCAAAAATAGCATGGAGAACACAAGTGAACCGAATGACGTACTCCCTATCTCGCAAACGTTGCTTTCTAGGTATAACTTTGTTCACGAGTCAAGATGCCATTTTCTTGTTCGGTTTTATCCATTCAAATAAAGTAGGGGCACTCGAGATTCGAGAATAGAGTTGACTCGTATTCCAAATCTATCGCCATTCATTTTTATAATCGAATGGTGTTTGATGATCTAACTTTTATGTCCACATTACGTTTTAGGAAATCGAGAATACACCCCCACCTCCATTGCACAGTACACCACATATTTAATAGAGAACATACGCCTGATCCAGTCTTAGATTCAATCTTAACCAAATTTAAATGATGGTACACTCAAGCGGGAGCCGATCCTATTTCGTCTTTCCATCTTTTGTATTTTAAATTTAAATGAAGATTATCTTGACAGCTGCTCCCTAATATCAAGGGACCTGTTATTTGTAATTTCGGTTAAATATCAAAATATTAAAGCAAATAAGGTAAGGTGAAATTATAAAAATAATATGAGATCTTCTTTTTTCTTTTATGGTATCAAAGCCATTTTTTCTCGCCACATCACCCATTTCTTGTCCAGGTGATTTGGCTCAATTTCGCCAATACGTACGACGGCGTGTTGAAATTGTCCCACATTGTTTGTGGGCAGGCCCTTCTTAGGCTCTTTATTTTTTGTGCAAACCTCATATTACAAGCCGATTTTGTAAGGTTAAGTTAGGCCCATAGAATTCTTATCATGGTATCAGAGCAGATCTGTCTCACGACAATTGGTTTTCCATATATTTAATTTTTTTTCCTCTTCGACTTTCAATGGTGTCTAGTTCTTTATCAACCATTACCTCTCTTGGTAATATCACACATATAGTTTCGATCAAGTTAGATCGATCTAACTACTCGGTGTCGTTGGCTCAGATGGTACCGGCTCTCAAGAGTTCTGATTTACTTAGAATCGCTGATGGTATTATACCGTGTCCTCCAAAACTTGTGGGTGATGATGATGGCGCTGCATCCATTATAGTGTTTCCTAGCTATCTTGCATGACAGCAACAAGATCAACTAGTGATGAGATGGCTCAATGCCACTATGATTCCAACCATGTTATCTACTATTACTCGTCACTCTACTGCCCATACTGTATGGACCTCTCTTGAAAAGAGGTTTGCTTCTCGGTCAAAATCACGGATTTTTCAGTTGAAACATCGATTGCAGACCACTAAACGCGGTGATTTGTCAATTTCTGATTATCTGGACAAAATGAATCAGATTGCCGACAATCTTGCGCTTGCTAGCAAACCAATCAATGATGATGATTTGGTTGCTGTAATCTTGAATGGTGTAGGCCCTTTATACGAAGGTACAATTAATTCTATTCTTGCTCGTGATTCTCCTATCTCTTGTGATGATTTGGTAGGGCTCTTATTGAGTGGCAAAATGCGACACACGGAGCAACAATCCTTCATCACAGAGCTTACTGTTACGGTTCTTTATACTCATAAAATAAAGAATAATCAGTGCGGTCGTGGTCGATCTCAGAAGTATTATCCTTTTAATCGGGCCAACAAAAACACCTCTAGCAATACCTTTGGCAGCAGCAATGGCAACACCTATGGCAATAGCTTTAGCAACAACAATAGTTCTGGCATCAGCACTAGAAGTGAATCCATGATAAAACCGCAACACACACGACGTGCCAAATTTGTGGGCGCTCCGGTCACCTAGCGATTGATTGCTACAATCGCTTGAACCTAGCTTATGAAGGGTGTGTACCCACTAAGAAGCTTGCAGCGATGGCCACTTCTTCATCACCATCGTTCCAAAATCAACAGTGGTTTAGTGATACTGGTGCATCAATACATATCACTATGAATCTTGTAAATTTATCTATCCACAATGAGTATAATGGACAAGACACGGTGGCTGTTGGGAATGGCTCAGGTCTGTCAATCTCTAATGTTGGCTCTACTATGTTTAAGGCCAACTCTTCTTCATTTCATTTAAATCAAATTCTTCATTGTCTTGATATTATGACAAATTTACTTTCTGTTAATCAATTCACTCGTGATAATCAGTGTCATTTTATTTTTTCTGCTGATGGATTTTGTGTGAAGGACAACGCAACGGGGAGGACGCTCTTCCACGGATAGAGTGATAAATGGCCTTTATCCGATTCGACTTTATCGTTCTTCATTAAATAAAAGCTCTCAACCAATTACTTTCTTGAGCGAACGAGTTTCTGCTTTAACATGACATCTCCGATTGGGACATCTCACTCCTTCTATTTTGTGTTGTTTAATGTCTAATAATAATGTTTTACTTAAAGACTCTATTAAAAATCTTCAATTTTGTGATCTATGTCACATTGCTAAAAGTACTCGTCTTCCTTTTAAGTTATCTACGTCTATTGCAAAATCACCTTTGGAACTGGTTCACACTGATGTGTGGACTTCTCCTTATTATCCTCTGCAAGGATTTAAATATTATGTTTTATTCGTGGATGATTTTTCTCGTTATTCGTAGATATTTTCTATGCTCAACAAAAGTGACGTGTTTCAATATTTTGTTCAATTCAAAAAATATACATAAATTTTATTATCTCATCCACTTAAATCTCTTCAATCTGATGGTGGGGGTGAATATACGAGTTTGCATTTTGAAGAATATTTACGTCAACAAGGCATTACTCATCGCTTGACGTGCCCTCACACTCCGGAACAAAATGGAGTGTCGGAACGCAAACATCGTCATATCGTTGATATGGGTTTAACCCTCTTAAATACGGCTGATATTTCCTCTTCCTACTGGGTTGAAGCATTTAATATCTCTGTCTATTTAATCAATCGTCTTTTGGCTAAAATTTTTAAATTTATCTCACCGTACAAAAAATTATTCTCAAAATCTCCTATTTATACTGATCGTGGTGTTTTTGGGTGTTATTGCTTTCCATTTCTTTGACCTTATAATAAACACAAGTTAGAAATGCGATCAAAATCGTGTGTTTTTAGGGTACTCTCTTGAACATCATGGGATCGGGAATCCAGTTGCATTTTTTTATCTCGCCATGTCATATTTAATGAAGAACAATTCTCATTTAAAGATCGGATATTGGGATCCACTCCCCCTTTGACTAGTGCCTCTCCTATTGTGCTCCCTTTACAATAATAAGTACCCCTTTCTACCGCACCTTTAACACCAAATACATGTTCTAATCAACCACTTTAATCTTTTGAATCCCAATCTCCTACCAATGCTCCCACTTCTAATACTTCATCTCCTGCTACACCGTTCATACATCCTGACCCACCCGTACCTGAGCTTATACAACCTCCATTACCTATCTCATCTTTACCTCACTCAACTCCTACATCCAATTCTTCCTATGCTCAAGATGGCACCCAAATGATCACATGCTCCAAGGTTGGTACCTACAAACACAATCCCAAATATGCTCTTTCGACCACTCTTACTGTTGTTCTCAGCGAGCCAACATGTTTCTCCAAAGCCGTTACTGATCCTCATTGGCGAATGAGCATGTATGAGGAGTTTGATGCGCTGTTAAGAAATGACACTTGGTCTCTTGTGCCACATAAGTCTCACATGAATGTCCTCTCAAATAAGTGGGTGTACAAGATCAAGCATCGATCAGATGGCTCAATCGAGCATTACAAAGCTCGTCTTGTCGCGAACGGTTATCATCAATAGCAAGGTTTGGACTACACTGAGACTTTTAGTCCCGTGGTCAAGCACACGACCATTCGTACCGCTCTTGCGCTTGCGATTCATCATCATTGGCCTATTCGACAGCTAGATGTGCAAAATGCATTCCTTCATGGCTTCTTGAATGAGAAAGTCTATATGCGACAACCTCGAAGCTTCACTGATCCAAAATTTTTAGACCATGTGTATCGCTTACGCCGTTCTCTTTATGGGTTGAAACAAGCTCATCATGCCTAGTTTCAGCGTTTGCAGATTTTGTGGAAGCTATTAGTTTTGTGTGCTTAAAGGCAGATTATTCATTATTTACTTATCATGATCATGAGGTGGTTATTCTTCTTTTTGTATACGTCGATGACATTCTCATCACGGGCAATAGTGCTGCTTATCTTACTTGCTTGATCAAGACTCTAGGTAATGCTTTTGCAATGAAAGATTTGGGATTGCTCCACTATTTTTTAGGTGTTGAAGCAGTATTTTCTTCTACTAGGTTGCACCTATCTCAAGCGTCATATACTCTTGCCTTACTTTGTCGGGCTAACATGAAAAATGTCAAACCTCTTAATTCTCCTGCTGGTAGTGATAAGAAATTAGATCTCCTTGATGGCTCTCGATTGGACGATCTGACGACTTATCGTAGCATTATCGGGGCTCTTCAATATCTGACTCTCACCAGACCTGATCTCACTTTCTCCGTCAATTAGGTTTGTCAATTTATGCATTGCCCCACTATGGTTCATTGGGCTGCCGTCAAATGCATTTTACGTTATGTCAATGGAACTATTGCTCATGGTTTGTGGTTTCGTCCGAGCTCTTTAAAACTTGAAGCCTATTCAGATGCAGACTATGCAGGTTGTCCGATGGATCGTCGCTCCACTGGTGGATATTGTGTATTCTTTGGCTTCAATCCTATTTCGTGGAGTGCTAAGAAACAGAGCACTGTCTCTCATTCAAGCACTGAATCCTAGTATCGCCAACTTACTCTTACTGCAGCTGAACTTTTGTGGATTCGGTCCTTATTTCGAGATTTACGACTTCCTATTTTGCACGTTCCATTGATCTGGTGTGACAATATCAGCTCAATTTCTTTGGCTTCAAATCTTATCTTTCATACTCGAACAAAACACTTGGAAGTTGATTACTATTATGTACGTGAAAAGGTAGTTCGACGATAATTAGATGTTTGTTATATTCACACCACTAATCAGGTGGCAGATATCTTTACCAAAGGGTTATCTTTACGTCAATTTCAGATATTGAGAGACAAGCTCATGGTTCGTCCCTCCCTAATGATCTTGAGGGGGTATAATAAAGGACATACACCGGATCCAGTCTCAGATTCAATCTTAACCAAATCCAACTCACCGTAGACTCCAGCGGGAGCCGTTCCTATTTCGTCTCTCCATCTGTTGTATTTTAAATTTAAATGAAGATTATCTTAACAACTGCTCCCTAATATCAAGGGACCTGTTATTTGTAACTTTGGTTAAATACCAAGAGATTAAAGCAAATAAGGTAAGGTGTAATTATAAAAACAACATGAGATCTTTCTTCTTTTAATATTAGGGAGCCGTGGCACATGATTAAAAATAGGCTTTCTTACTTTTGAGATCTATGCCATGTGGAACACCATCTATGGTGTATGATTTGAAGATCACGAAATATGATCTCTATTATTTGATTTGTCAGAGTCAATCATTCAATTAGATGATAGAAATCCCATTTCGTATCAGTCTTTGGCCTTAAATGTTGAATAAGGTTGGAAAATTAATCGATTGAGGTTGGAAAGTCAATCGATTGACTTATGGGCGGATTCAAATCTACAGGTTTGGTTTTTTAGAAGATTGCTTTAGCCAAATATTTTATAATGTGGTTTGGAGCCTATTTGAAAGAGTTTTGAATACTTGCAAGTTTTAGGAGATTTGTAAGTTATGTTTCCAAAAAGGGTTTTGTGGCTATTTACAGAAAGTTCCTCTAGGGATCCAGAGAGAGCTTGGTGAAAGTTTTATGTGAGAAAATTGTGAGAATATTTATGAGAGGAAAAAGTATTGAAGAATAGCTTGGGGATTGAATATTCGATTGAAGTCGTTCTTGTATCGGAATCGTGATTATATTTCGGCAGATTTCTTCTCTGTTTTTTGAAAGACTGGGTCCTTGATTTAATAATGGGTTTGTTGTTAAAGATCATGTTAGATCTTGATTGAGTTTGCATTAGAGAGAAGAGAGTATGTGTTGTAAACATTCATAAAATAGTGCATATACTCCCGTGGACGTAGCCCTCGATTGGGTGAAGCACGTAAATCTTGTATTGTGATTGTGATTGTTCCTTTTGCATCTTCTATTTTTTCCGCATTTATTGCGATAGAGAGTTCGTAGTGTGGGTAGAATTTCTAATATTAAAGATAATATGATCTTTATCATTTGATTTGTCATAGTCAACAATTCAATCAAATAATAGAGATAGAGATCCCATTTTGTGCAATCTCCAGCCTCAAAGATCTTTCCGGCATTGTTCTTCGAATCATATACCATAGATGGTGTTTCACGCAGCATAAACCTCAAAACTGACAATCTTTTTTTTAATCTTGTGTTCTTCGAATCATACACCAAAGATGGTGTTTCACGTGGCATAAACCTTAAAACTAACGAAGTCTTTTTTTAATCTTGTGCCACTATACAAATCTCGAGGGCAAATCTTAGCTTCCCCTCTTGTTGTCTCCTATATTTTATAATTACGAGAAGGAGAGAGAATAAAGCTAAATGATGTCCTCTAGAATCTGATACCATTTCCTACTAGAGACCAAAGTATGTTACATCTTACACCTTTAGAGAAAGAAAAGAGATACCATTTACCATCAAAGTAGGTTAAATCTAACTCCTTTGAAAGAAAGTGAAACCATCCCAGGTTTGTACCTAATTCTTTTCTTCCTTTTATTCAAATAATATATTGAATTTATATGGGAGCCGGTTTTGTCCTCCATGAGAGGACGCTCAAGCATCATTGACGATGTCGTGGAGCTCCACGTGGCAGCCAAAACTCTAGTTCGGTGCCAAGTGGAGCGCGATGGGATGAGTTAGATTAATTTTTTAAATTTTTTTCAAAACTAATATTTTTAAGGTTTTTAACAAAGTTTGACTGATTTCAATGATTCATATTTCAAGGCTCAACAAATATATGATGGAGATGAGTTTTCAAATATTTTTTTTAAGAATACGAGCAATTCACCTATGCTCTCTATGTCATCAAGCGTCCTCCAATGGAAGAAGGAAACCCTTTTTCCAATTTATAATAATATATATCCTCTTCATGAAGCGCCCTCCAATGGAAGACGGACACCCCTTTTTCAATTTATAATAGGGCACTTTAGAAAATAATGCCTCAAAAATAAACTTTTTAGTAAAAAAATCCGACTAAATGTTTTAGAAAAACCGTGAAAGCACATTTATAAAAAAAGGTGTTTTCACGGTTTTCTGAAGTTCCAAAATCCGTGAAAGCACAGTTTTTCTAACATATTTGAAGTTGGATGTTTTTTACTAAAAAGTTTGTTTTTTAGGCATCTTTCTCTAATTATCTCTTTATAAAATAATACTTATGTTTTTTCCTGCATTACTCAGAATCTACTTACCGCCCACTATTCATTTTCATTTTTTCACTTAGTCAAATTTATCAGAGGGTAAATTGTGCCATGGCCGTCCACTTTTTTGTCCATCTAAGATTCAAGGTAATCTTATTAGCATCCCATCATCAGCACTTCCAGCCCAAAATTCATGTCTACGAAATGATTCAAACCATACCTTTAGTGCATTTTAATTTCACTTATTAAAAACTCTCCCTTTGGTGCATTTTAATTTCGCATATCAAAAGAGTCAAACCAACGAATAAGGGAGAGTTTTCAGTCCAATCTAATTCAATATATTAATTATCATCTTGATGATTTAGATTGCTCAAAAATGTGTGTCATGCGCTATATAATAAGTAGACAATGCATAATCTATAAAGAGGTGATCACCTCCCATTATTCCGGTCAAAGAAGTACAGAATTGACCCTTCTTACCTTAGGAGTAAGGCAAAACCCTCTCACAAGCCCTAGTGTTAGAACATCTTTTGCACTCATTATTTTAATATATAACTTATATAGGGTTGAAAAAATAAGTCCATAAGAGAATTCATATCATTGAATGCAAGGATTAAAATTTCGGCTAAAATGATCAAAATTATCGGTTCGGTCCCCACCGAAATGATAATATAAGACCGAAATTTCAGTCATTTTTATATGGGGTTGAATTTTTGGCCGAATTTTCGGTCCAAAATTTCGGTCTCGGTTCCCTCCGAAATCGAAATGAAACCAGAAATTTTGATCTTTGACTGAATGCAAATATTTATATGAACGCTATGACAGTGAGGGGAGGCGCCCCCCCCCCCTTTAACTTACCAATCAAAAAACAAATATTTGAACAACAGTGCATATTTTAGAAAAATAATAAACCTCATACAGCAGGCTTAGAGGGTGAAATTATTATTTTACTCTTGTGCGCGTGTCTGGGACGTGTCTGGGGTTTAATGTCTGAGATATAATATCATTGTTTAACTTAAGTGAAATAGTTTGAACACCAGACAAGCCTATGTTTAGCTACTTGAACAATTTAGATTGACCAGAAAGTCTGCCACTAGTAACCCATACCGTGCATGGGACAATGAGGATTTTTTCGTAGACCTAAGTTGAGCTCTCATATGCCTATTTTTAGACAAGTGCGGATCTCCTTTCTTTTTTTTATTTTTTTGGATATTTGTGGGTGTTCGGACCAGCTTGCGCGCTCCTTGATTAATCCCATGGGCCCATGGAGTTAACAACCGGGTAATACTTTAGTGGCCCATGAGGGGACTCGAATTAGTGCCCATTGGGGAGCAACTCCAAGGCCTTATCAACTGACCTACCCCTCCGGGCCATAGGTGAGGCATAGGTGAGGCACCTAATACAAACTCATGAGTAAGGGCAGATAATTGTTAAGGCTGTAAATAGGGCCGATAACCGGTAAGGCTGTAACTAGGACCGATATGACCCGTCAGCCCGCCTAGCCCAGCCCCAAAATCTAAGGATTAGGGCTCAAAAATAGGGTAAGAGGGCCGGCTAGGGACTCAAAACCAAAAGCCAGCCATCTTTAGGGCTGGGCAAAGGCTTGATAAATTAAAGCGCGTAAGCGTGGTCCGCGCATCTCTTTCATTTATATATATTAAATATATTAATGTAAGTATACAATAATATATACATATATAATATTTTTTACCATCAAATTATAAAAATAATCCTAAATATTACTCTTTTTTTTTAATAACTAATCCTAAATATTACACTTACATTCATCACATATTACACTTATATTCATTATTTGTAAGGATATTTTGATAATATAAATATTTATAAATAGAAGTCTTAGGATTCTCTTATTTGATATTTCTCTTTATCTTTAGAAAATAAATTTTAAAAAATTTAAGAAAAATAATAGTAAACAACAAAACCTGCCACCCAACTTGAGCCCGCGCTACTCGCCTGGGCTAGGTGGGTAGGTTTTATTGTGGTGGTGGTGGTGGTGGTGGGGGTGGGGGTTGGGGGGGACCTTAACCTAGCCCGTTAACAGCCCTAATTATTGGGTCATTAATGAAGCAATTCATATTTTGCTAAGGGGATGATGGCTAATGACCGATATTTAAACACCACAATGGTGTTTAAATGATCTTACATACTTAAAATTATTATTATTTTTTATCTCACACCATGTATATATAAATTTCTCTTTATGCCACATGGCGCACATATGTGACCAATCTAAATTATTCAAGTGACAATACATGGTAGGAATGTATCTCAGCTCAATGAAACATGCCTAAAGGCTATAAGTGGATGTGAACCAGCCGATTGATGAACTTTAATATCGACCGTTAAAACCGAAGACAATGGTCACTATTATATTTGAAAAATTGGATGCTTAGATATCTCCCTATAACACTATGTTTTGAGCTTGTTGCACTTCAATCTATGATCTGTCATCTCTCATTTTGATTGTACAAATCACTCACATCTTAAACAGCATTGTAAAAATCATTTTAATACTATTTTGGTGTTTAAATGTCGTTGAGGAAACACTATCCAAAAGCTTCATATTCTTATGACGTGGGTGTGGATAATCTTAGGAGGGTGGTGGAGAAGAAAGTGGGATTCCCCTTGTATTCCAGAAGGCGAAGCTGCGAATAAAGCCAACAAAGAAATATGTATGTCGGGAGGTACAAAATGCCATTTGAGTACCTTTAGTTGCACCCACTCAATCTTTGAGGGTACCTATGTCAAAATATATGGCCTGCTTTCTAAACTTGGGACAATAGATCTTGAGATCATGAGCGTACCATCATATAGTTAATTTTTTATCCCACATGGCACACATCTCAAAAAAGTGACCAAAAATTCATGTGGCATGCATCACACTTGAACATGATTATTAGATCAAATTTGAAGATGTTTGTCACATGAAGCCAAAAATTGATCATTTGCCTGAGGGCCGTGATGTCAATATTCATTGTATGAAAGATTGGGTCAAAAACCAATTTTGGTCATCTAATTCAAAATAGTCAATAGTTTTCTTAAAGATTCTGCAGTGAAACCTAAATACCCGTACCGATTCCCCTCAATTTATTACCACTTCCCCTCAATTTATTAGTAGAAGAGTAGACTATTTATCACATAATAGTAGCTCCTGGATATATATTTAAACTCTAAAATGGTGTTTAAATGATTTTCAAACTATAACATTGGATTTTGTTCTTACACTATTAAAATGTGGCTTGCTATGTCTGTGACCAATATAAATTGTCCAAATGACAATCCATCATTAGTATGTCTTAGCCCAATAATCATACCTATGAATAGATGTGAATCATCCGATTGGTGAACTTTAATTTTAGCCATTAAAACTAAGGATAGTCATTGGTATTAGAGTGCACACACGACAGATGGTAAAAATCCCTCACAAGGTAGGATTTTTGAGCTCATTGCCTTTTAACGTATGATCTTTCACTTTGATAGTATATAGATTATCTATATCTTAAATCATTAATGGTGTAAGATCGTTTAAATGCCATGTTCATGTTTAAATGATGATTAGGAGAGTCAGGTCTTTATAAGAGAATAATTACTCTTGAACAACATATAAACACTAATATGGTGTTTAAATGATTGTATACCCAAGATATTAAAAAATCGGCCAAGACCGATACGTATTGGTCCTTTAATTCAATATCATTATCTGTATCGGTTTGAGCGGAGATGTGGGTTTTTTTTTTTTAAATGGGGCTGATCTATATCGGTGTCGGCCGATTCATATTGGTCCATGTAAAACACGATACCGAAACCGGTATCAATCATATTGGTCTATGTAAAACTCGATACCGAAACCGATATTGATACCTTGCTTACACCATTAAATTAGAGAATGGTTTACTATATTTGAGTCCAAATTAAATTGCCTAAGTGGGTCTTTTCATCATTGAAACATGTGTCAACCAAAAAATTATACTTCTAACTGGACATCCAATTGTTATACTTTAAAATTAACCATTAAAACAGAGAACAATAGTTGGTATCAGAGTGTCGAGATTAGATGTTTCAAATCTCCCGAGAAGTATAATTTTTGAGCCCAGTGATTTTGAGCCTATGATCTATCACTTCAATGATATATATATATATATATATATATATATATATATATATATATATATATATATATATATAGTATTTACATATTAAACTATTAATGGTGTAATATCGTTTAAATACTATTTTGGTGTTCAAATTTGGTGTGGGATGATAGGATCCATTTATAAGTTAGATAATCGTCTCTGTCACCACCACGAAAGAAGTTTGTCTACCCTTCCTCTTTTTCTCTCTTATACGGCGAAGGGAAACAACATAGCATTGAATTGTATTGTCTAGTTGGGCCAACAATATATGTTGGGGCAGCCACTTATATTATGTCACAAACTGCTAATGTGGTGTAATGCAAGCACAGTGGGCCTAACGTTACGTGTTGGGGCAGCTAATTATATCACGCCATGTAAGCATCCGTTGAATAGTTTATTATTTATCTCCGTTACTTTTTTATTGAAATGACACTTTTATATTTTTTATTAGAAATGGAGAATCGTTACAATCTGAAAAATATCATTAACATTAAAATAAATTGAATGACATCCAAGATACATCTAACAATTGTTAGACACGAAATTCAAAGATTAAGGTAAAAATTCAAAATTTTATCACTATCCTGAACATCTATCAATAATTGACACTGAAGATTCACCCGAAGAGACGCTGCTACTATTGGCAAACTCATGATCTACAAAAACTCTTATCACGTTGAAAACATGGGCAACAATTGATCAAAAGCTTCACACATCGTTTCAATCGAAGCTTTTATATAATGCCTTATGTCAGTAAAACACGTGACAAAAATTGTTTCAGAAATAAGTATGAATTTCAAAAAAACCTTCATATAGGCGATCTCACTGAAAAGAAGATAAAACTCTTATATTTTATCCCTAAAATAAAGAAAAACAAGCACCGATTATCGTCCGTTAATTATAATTTTATATTTTCACACACATAAATTTTCTGACTGCCCTTCGATTGTTTGCTATGGTGCACGTTAATACGTGGACAATGACGGTGCATGATAGCCTTTTCCACCGTGCTGCCCCTCTATTTGCTACTCTCGACTAAATGGATCAAAATGGGTCAAATATCTTGAATAAAGACGTATGAGAAACCCTAATCTCGAGAAGACGAAGCTTCGGACCTTTTGTAAATCCGATCACTCTATAAAGTTTCTTCATATTTCAGAATGACAAAGCGAAGTGATCGTAATCTTAAAGACCTCTTCGATTCCACTGGCGAACTTCGGGGACCAGAGGCATGTAAAGATTATAATTTAGGGTTTCTGTGTCATAGTTATATTTGATCGATTTCGTTTGCATTGCTTGATTTTTTATTTTATTTTTTTTTTGTATTTTCTTGCGTGATGTCAATAAATTCGCTGATTAAGTCAGTTTCTATGGTCTGATTCGCCTAAAGATTCAATTTTTTAATTTTAATTTTTCTGTTTCTGGTTATCGGATGGATTCAGTTTCCTTTGATGATTAGTTTACCTTTTCCGTAATTTACAATTTTGTGGTATTTTAGGGTTTTAAGATTGCTGTGCAATCACTATTTATGTTATATTTTTTCTCATTGGACACTAGGTTTTTGTCGAATGTAAGGGGCCTTTTTTGTCAGAAAATACTTGCATGTGATACTTCAGACCAGTTTAAGTAATCGTCTTTGGACTGCTTATCTGCTCTGGTTATAATATGAATTTTCATTCTAATTGTGGAGAAATTAGTTTCAAGTAGCATGGTTGTGTGCATAGTGAATTTCTACTGTTGCACTTTATGCCATAAGCATACTTTATGTGGTTACTTAATCTTCCATTTTAGATCCTACCAGTCTTCAATGGGAGTTATCACACAAAAGGATTAGTGGATGACTAAAAGCATGATTTTGGACTAATATAGTAGGACTTAATATGTGGAAATGTGTTAATTTTGTTGTTGGAATAATGTGACAATTTATCTAGCAAGTTTGGCTTCCTTGAGGATAGTTTTTTAATTAGACATTTTCTTGTTAGATTTTGGCTTCACTTGCAACCAATGCATCATTTTGAAGTCAAATTTTAATTATATTCAATTATTTAAATACTTTTGTGGTCATTTAATTTTCTTTCTAAAAGATTGTGGGACTTTTTTGGTTTTCAGACCTAGAAGTTCAATATCTTTAAGCATGGTTGGCTCCCCCCTTGCTATTTCATTTGAACAAGTTAGGAGGAAATTACTGATATTATACATTCTTGTTTACCATGCATGCTTTGTCTAGCACTATTACAGTTGGATATACATGTGACAACCCAGACGCACACACCCGATATTGTGCTGTTCTGGGCTTAAGTCCCCTCCCCGGTTTTGTTCTTGGTATAGGCTTATCCGCTTAAGTCTCCACCCAAAATGTGTCATGACATGTAAGGTCCGCATACACTTTATAGCCCAGGCTCTGGACATTTCCCTATCTGATGTGGGACTATTGAAATAAAATTGGAGAGTATTTATGAATTATGACTCTTTTAAGGTAGCCAAATGCTTTGTCACCTTATTAGTGGTACTCATGAATGGGATGATCTCATATGTGTAGCTTTATATTCTAAGTACTGTGGCTGCCCCTGTGATAGCCCTACAATGTTCCCACCTATAGCCTCAACGACTACGACCGAATGTGATATTTTCCAATGTCCCACGACACATCCCACCTAAAACCCCGAATGAAGAAGTAAAATTAGCATTAGGTGGACAGCTGACTGTAAAAATTCTTGTCAAATTGTTGTTGGTTAGCCCTATTTGCTAATCAGGTAAGCCAACCCCAAAAAGATGGGATTTAAGGCAAAGGGTTGATGATGGTGTGGCTTCTTAACCAGTGCCTTTTTTCTTTAATGTTGAAGCCAATCTAACACACATCTGATGAAGAACAAAAGTAATTGGTAAAACAATAATCATACATATTGATACAAAAAAGGAAAGAAAATTTTCTTTATAAGTAGGTAATTATATATGCTACTCTTAAGTCTTGGTGGTTTTTGTTGTTTGAGTTGGTTCAAGTTTGGAACTGAAATTAAGACTTACATGGCTAGGTACTTGTGCTGGTTTGCATACAATAGGAATCAGGATAATCAAATTGGCAGTGTCCTTGTCAACTTTCAGTTGTCCGGTGGCTGTTATTGAAAGGTTGGAACAAATTGAAAGGAACTTTTTGTGGGAGGGGAGAGGGGAGGAAAGGAGATACCATTTGGTCAATTGGGAGGTGTGTCATTTCTCTAAAAGGGAAGGGCAGTTGGGGATTCATCGGCTTAGGGAGGTGAATATCTCCTTCTTAGAAAATGACTTTGGAGGATTGCCACGGAAGGTGGGGATTGGTGGGTTGAGTTGTTTGCTTGCAAATATGGTGAGCTCAGTGAGGGGTGGAGCATTCTTTCTAGTAGAAGGGGGCTGACCTGGTGGAAAGGTGTCTGTGTAGTTAAAGTAAAGTTTAGTCAATGTATCAGATATGAGTGGGGTGATGGGTCGCCTATTCTGTTTTGGTAGCATAGGTAGGTGGGGGAGGAAGCTTTGAAATTTAAATTTGAGGTGTGCTATATCACTTCTTTTCAGTATGTGTGCAGTCAGCAGATGGCACAGAATATGGGAGGTAGTTATGTTTGGGACATTAGATTTTGCAAAATTTTGAAAGATGAGTTCGTGGTTCTGACTTGTATGTTGAATCTTATTGAGGGTTGTAGGCCCAATAGGGCTGGTCAAGATAGAATCACTTTGTCCCGGAATTGCAGTGTTATTTTTTCAATCAAAAGTTTCTATCATTTATGGTTAGGCAGCTGTTGGTCGATTATAGCTGTGTTGGTATTTGGAGGTTTTGTGCTCCACCTAGAATCTGTTTGTTTTGTTGGAGTTTGGCGTGGGGAAGATATTGATTGTGGATTAGCTTATTAGGAGAGGGAAGAGGATTCACAATCTTTGCTTGATGAGCCTATAGGAAGCGGAGTTGATCACTTGTTTGTCCACTGTGTTTTGGCTTGGGATATTTGGTCTATGGTGCTGAAGACTTTTGGAATCTGTTGGGTTTTCCCTAGGTCTTGTGAGGATTTATGGACAAATAGGGATGGTGGGAATGTGTGTGGTATCAAAGTGGCGTTTTGGAGAGCTTCTCTAATGGGGGATGTCAAATAAACCTTAGAAACAACAGTCAATATTAAATAATTAAATAAAATATTTTATTGGAAAAAAAATAAAATAATAATTACTGGATTCAAGAACTTAAAAGACGAAGCAAGCAGTAAAAATAAGAGAGGAAAACCTACTTGAACATGCTCATCAAGTGGAGTGAAGAAAACATTAATTTCTTTGACAACTTTATCTTCCACAGGGTCCACATCCATTGGTTCCTCCTCTACTGCATCCTCCTCCTCTTCGTCCTTTTTGCAGTAGCAGTTTTTTTTTTTTGTTGATAACCTGGGTATCCGGGCCTCTTAGAGCACCCGCCTAATCCCAGGGGCACATGCGCACCCCAAATTAGCACATGCCGGGTCAGCGCGGGATATAACCCTAGGGTAGCCTCAAGGGGGGGAGGGGATTCGAACTCAGGCCTCTTGCTTTTGGAAGCAAGTACCTGGCCAGTAGTATTAAGAGAAATTTCAGAGGGCTCGTTTGTTTTAACGCCATTAGGAGCCAAATCTTCCGGCTTGGTTTAGGGAACAGCATCTGGTTGTTCTGCTTTTGGTTTGTGCTTGAGCTTAGTTTAGAATCTAGTGGGCCTCGCTGAAGCCGAGTTGGTAGTCCTTGTCTACTAAATTTGCGCTTATGATTTCAGATATTTGAAAAGGCATAGATTCCTAATCTTCCATACATGCAAGGCCTCAGATCAAGCTTAGTCTAATGAAACAATCTGCTTGCAGACTCTCTCTCTCTCTCTCGCGCGCGTTAAGTTGCTTTTTCAGGTTTCTAGAAAGCTCTTGTTGGAGACCAGCGTTACCTTTTCTTCTTTTGCTGTTTAACATGATATATTTTAAATATGATGAAATATTATTCTCTCAATCAAATTTATGAATGCGTAACAGGATATAAATAAATATTATAGCTTCTTCAGTTGTCTTTTAATGCTCATTTTTTTAGCTTAGAGGAGCACTTTGATAATTACTTATCCTTCTGTTTAGTTTGTTCTAAATTTAAGCACTCAGTTTCGAGCAATTGATAAACCTCTTGGAACATTTTGGAGATGTACAAATGTTGATGTGAAGTTAATTATACTTCTAAAGAAAAGGCTAGCTTGGTTATTATGTTTCTTTCTTCTGTTTATTCGAACGGATGCAATTCTTTTTCTAGGTTTTTCTTTTTTGTTTAGAACATTCTTAACTCTGTCATTAAGAGGAATCATCTTAAGTGTTGAAAAATATTAAGCATTCTCCAAACGCAGTGTTCATATTTGAGCAAAATGTGGTACATGCAACACATCTGATTCTCCTTTTTTGTTGTGCATGCATTTTAATGGAACTGTATGAGACATGGAGTTAAAAATCAGCTGGTGTCTGCCACACCACTCTATGTTACAGCCACCTCACTTAAACAAAGGGAAAATACATTGACTGTTTTAAATCAGATGATGGAGATCGTTTTTTGTCTTAAACTCCCAATCTTCCACACAATTAATCTTGAGCTCATAGGCCTACTATCAGATGTTTAGATGTTGATTCCCCCTGGTACACATCCCAATAAGTGAACGTGATTAGTGTACCCATGGATCAAAATATCGTCCGATACCGATACGTATCGGACGATACGTATTGGTATTGAACTCGAACGATACATTGAATGTATCGTTTGATACATTCAAATGTATTGAATGTATTGAACATGGGTTAAAATGCCGGAAAACCGGTACGTATCGGACGATACGTACCGGAACAGTACTGTACCGGACGATACATTGAATGTATTGTCCGGTATCTGCAATACAAATGAACGATATGGTACATTTAATGTACCGTATCGTTCACGTCCAATACCGATACATATCGGTATCGGACGATATTTTGATCCATGGTATCGAACAATACATTCAATGTATCGTCCGATACAGACCGGTACCGATACGTATCGTTTTGGAGCTCGGACGATACGTATCGGTAACCCGATTTTTTAACCCATGAGTGTACCATCAAACGTGGTTCACATTCACTTTTTGGGATTTGTGTCACGTGAAATCAACATCTGACCGTCTGGTAGTAGGCCCATGATCTCGACATCTATTGTGTGGAAGATTGGGACGAAAAACCATCTCCATCATCCGATTTGAAGCATTCAACAGATTCTTCCGTTGTTTAAGTGAGGTGGCTGTAACATAAAGTGGTGTGGTAGTAACACCAGCCTAAAAATCGAGGCTGAGTTTTTTTTTTCAGTGGTGTTGATGTTCTACCTTATTTTAATAGCAGTCCATGTGATCACCTACAGTTTGCTGCACTTGATGAACTTAGTAATGCACTTATTGCCCGCTCAAGTCATGATTCATTTTCAGCTAATGCAGAAAGTAAAGCAACCATGGGGAAATTTGATAGATCTGAAGATGGTGAGATGCTCGTAAAGGTTTCATCTGGTGGACAGTGGAGCCATTGGGTAAGATCTACTTCTTACCGAACCACAGATTGTTACTGCTGAAAGGCTTTTCATTTCCACGTAATCGGACATTTGTGCTGCTTCTGATTCAAGTTAGATCCGTAATCACGATGTGGACTTAGACAGGAGTTATGAGTCATGTATTTCTGCTTCAACAGATAGTCTTCTTGCGAAAGGATTTGAATATTTTTGGAAGAGGTCAGGTATTAGCTCAGGAACTCGTGGTTTTACCCAGATGTCCAACTAATCCGAAATTCCTTCTTCAAAAGATTCCCATATTAAAAATACTTGTAAAATGCAGCCTCCGTTTTCTCATTCTCGAAGCAGTGGGTCATTCCTTCCGAATGCAGATTCCAAGGATTTAGAAGAAAACCTTTGTTCCCATCTCCCGGGAGAGTGTTCTGCATACTCTGTGGAACACGTGAAATCACCTGTGGCAAGATCAACAAAAAGCAATAGATTTGACTGTGCCACCAGTGTTTCAAATTTTGAAGATAGTAAAGCAAATCTCATCAGAAATAGATCTTCTTCTGGGGCTCTAATGAAAATTCATCCTTGCTTGGAAGCTGAAACTAGCATGGATAGTAAGAATTCTCCAGCCGAAGAGATGAAATCTTCGGACCTAAACGGAAATTCTGGAAGATCCAACGGTTCATTAGACGTGCCTGATAAGCAAGAACTTCCATTACAAGAGCCCATCTTGGACAACGAACACTCTGCATTGGATATTGTTGAAGATGATGTAAGTATTACTTCTTTTTTTTAATTGATTTCCACTGATAAATATTGCTACTTCACTAGATTTGTGTGTTGCATTTTTCTTTGGTCTGGGACACATTGATTGATACTAAGTAAATGCTTGTATTTTGTTATTTCAATCTGGAAACAGGTAAAAGTTTGTGATATCTGTGGGGATGCTGGTCATGAAGAGAAGCTTGCAATTTGTAGTAGATGTGCTGATGGTGCAGAGCACACGTAAACCTTAACTTTTTTTTTCGACCTTATTTCTTTTCTGCTTGAAACTTGCTTACTTCATCTTCTTCTTCGTCATCAATTTTGAATGCACATCTATGCATGGATCAAAATATCGGAATTTCGATATGTATCGTCCTGAATTCCTAGACGATACGTATCACGTATCGTCCGATACATTCAATGTATCGTTTTGATACAATTTTTTTCTTCAAAAAAATCCCAAAAATCAAATTATCGTCCGTATCGGACGATAATTTGAATGTATCGTCTGATAATTTGGCCAAATGGGATCCTTGTCAATCTGCCAAATTATCGGACAATACATTCAAATTATTGTCCGTATCGGACAATACGGACGATAATTTGAATGTATCATCCGATTATTTGGCCAAATGGGGTCCCTGTCAATCTGCCTATTTATCGGACTATACATTCAAATTATCGTTCGATAATTTGAAATTATCGTCCGTATTGGACAATATGGACGATAATTTCACCGTATTGTCCGATAAATTTATTTTTTTTTGGGTACCCGGTAAAAAGGGTGTTTACCGTACTGTTCATGTCCAAAACCGACACGTATCGGTATTGGAAGACATTTTGATCTATGCATCTATGTCTTGAAGGATGTAACTGTTCCACTGATCACTGATCACTGATAAAAAAAAAAACTGTTCCGCTGATAAAAAAAACTGTTCCATTGTTTATGTCAAGGCAGTTATTGTATGCGAATAATGCTGGATAAAGTTACGGAAGGTGATTGGCTGTGTGAAGGATGCGAACTCGAAGATAATGCCGAGAACCAAAAACTGAATAAGCTCGGAACAATATCAGGAACTCCATCGGTGCCATGCTTGAATGAGAAAAGTTCAAACTGTGGTGCTCCATTCGATCCTAATCTTTCGTCAAACTCAGATACCAAAGCTCCGAATGTAGAGGCAAACAGGGAAACAAAAGTAGTCACAAGTCTCCAAATCTCCTCGAAGAGACATGCTGAAAATTTTGAAGTTACTTCAATGAGCAAAAAACAGGCTCCTGAAAGAAGCGTTGGATCGGTAGAGGCGGGAAGCCCCAGCAGGAAGGTTGCATTGTCTCGCGAGAGTTCAATCAAGAGCGTCGATACGGGGAAAGTAAAGCTAACGCATCCGATGCCATCATCCGGAAGTCACTCTGCTAATTATCCTCAGGAAACTGCTCGTTCTTTCGTTAATTCTGGTCCTAACTCACCAAGGATCGAAGCTCGGCTTCAGTCACCTCGGGGTAACATTGCTTTCTTTAGCTATGTTCTTACAAATTCATTGATTTGAGGATTGTGTAGTTTGAGATATGACTGAACTTGTTTCTAAAGTTTTAGAGTTGTGATTTCTGCAGGCATTCTACTAAAGTCGACTTCTTTCAACAACTTGAACTCAAAACCAAAAGACAAACAGCTGGGACATGTTTCTCAAAATAAAAAATTGGCTACAGCATCTGCTATCAGTGGCCCAAAAAAAGATGTCTTGATCAGAAGGATCGGCAAATCAATGTCGTTCAATAACGCAAGCTCGTTCCACTCAAATGCCAAGGAATCAAAATTGAAGATGCAATCTCCAACTCATTCTCGTGCTGAGGATCTAAGATGCTTGAAGCCACCAAAGGAACAAATTCTTGTGGAAAGAAAGAATTCTGCCAAATTAGATCACCCTCTGGTCAGTCCATCAATGGCTGTTACCAGCGGGGCTCTGCCAAAGGCTGCTCAAAAAAATATCCCCCATGGTGAATCTATTCCATCAATTTCCTATGCAAGCAAATCTCGTGATCCAAAGGCTGCCCAACGCGATGGGAAATTAAATTCTTCATCCAAACCTACTGTTCTTGTCTCTAATAAGGGATCAGAAAATGCAATTGCTTCAGGTAGAACTCTGCTATCTCTTTTTAGGGGCTATAAGCTATTATATTTATGTGATTTGTTTATTTGTTTTTGCCTCGTTCTTATTTATTAAATGAGGTTTGATTCTGTTATTGTGTCTAGCTGGATTTGGTGAAACAAAGAGGCAGTCACCTTGTTTATTCAGTGATTCTGGAGTTCCATCATCAAATGGCATGCGCAATTCTCAGGAAAATAATCTGTATCAAATTGGCCCTAAGGATGACCCTCTAATAAATTCTTCTCGTGCTGTTCATAAACGGGGTGGTAATACTGATGTACTTCCTCAAGATGACTCGTCTCAGTCACGGGTTTTCACCAACCCAGATGGAAAAGCCAGGGATTCTTCTTCTTTCGCCAGGCTAAGTCGGAGTGTTTCAGCTGGCGGTAGTAAAAGTATTCACTGCCACCGATGTAAAGAAACAGGACACATTGCACAATTTTGCTTAAGTGGCAGTCCATGCGTTTCTTCTCTTGAACCTTCTTCTGCAAGGAGTTCTAGGGAGGATACCGACAGAAGCAATAAGTTGAAGCTGAAAGATGCCGTGAGAGCTGTTATATCAAAGGGGCCTAGAATAGATGGGAGTCATAAATTGCCTGACCAATCTGATGACTTGTCCATATCGAGTACTGATATGAGCTGGGAAGTTGCTTCTAAGGACCAATTGTCAAGTTCTTCGAGTTGTGTGAGAAATTATTCTTCCTTGGAAGGAACGGTTGATGGGAAAGAAGATTCTTTCAGGAGTTCTACTGCTGATTCTAGTATACCTACAGCCATCATCATGAAGCAGCCTGCAGCGCACCCAACAGAAGCAGTATGTGATTACAGAGGGAGAGACTCAATTGGAATTTGTCACCTTACAGATCAGACTAAATTGAATCCTTGCATGAGAAATTTGCCTAGTCAAGCTTCTATACTGGCAAATCCTTTCAGAAATTCCTCCATTCCGGAGTACAATTACATATGGCAGTATGGTCCTTTCTTTCTTTTTTCAAGGTTAAGGATTATTGGGCTTAAATTGCTAGCCCAAGCCCCGCCTGCGGGCTTTATATCAATCCTGAACCCTCCTTAAGTCGGGTCGGGATTCGGCTTAAGCCCCTAGGCCCGTTGGACTCTCATATATGATATGTATATTGAGCATCACTTGTAATATTTAAATTTAAAAGGATATAGATTTTCAATTTTTGGAAGCTACACTTTCATGGAAATAGATATTAACTTCTTTATTAGATATTTGCAATATATCAATGTTTCTATTTTTATGAATATTGAGCTAATTTTAGTAATTATTAAGTAATTTGTAAATAAATGAGCCTGGCCGGGATAGGGTTTGAAAGTTTATGACGGGTGGGGCTTGGGCTTAGGGTCATAAGCCTGCCACGGGTTTGGGCCGGGCTTGGGTTTATCCTAGCCCGGTCCAAGCCCAGCACATTGCCAACCCTAGATCTCTTAATTATTTCTGACTATTCCGGTATTTGCATTTTCAGAATGCCTGATATACCTGAGATTTTGCTACTTGCAGAGGTGGTTTTAGAGTACAGAGAAGTGGCAGACCTCCTGAGGATTGTGATGGGATGCAGGCACACTTGTCAACTTTTGCTTCTCCAAGAGTTCTTGAAGTTGCGGATCAGTTTCCTTGCGAACTGCAATTGGAAGAAGTGCCTCGCCTGAGCTCATGGCCTATGCAGTTTCAGAGCAGTTGTACTGCAGAAGATAACATTGCTCTCTACTTTTTTGCTAGAGATCTTGATAGGTTTGATACTGCATATTTTCCATTGTTCTAAAGTCAAAATGGTGATTCTTGCGTGCCTACACATCTGTTTGGATTTTTCTTTGTGGTTTTATTGTATTTTATTTATTTATTTATTTTCATCTCAGTTATGAAAGAAATTACAAGAACTTGCTAGAAAATATGCTCAAGAATGATCTAGTGCTCAAAGGAAATATTGACGGGATTGAACTTCTGATTATCCCATCAAACCAACTACCTGAGAAATCTCAGCGTAAGAACTTTAATTCAAACCCACAGTTGTAATGTTCAAAACATTAAGAGTTTAAATATCTGTAGACTTTCACATATTTTTTTCATCTGTTGTTTTATTGTAATTAGAATTATTGAATAACTTCCCCAACTAAAAGGTGATTTTTGTTCTTTTCAGGTTGGAACAGATTATTTTTTCTCTGGGGTGTATTTGTAGGGAAAAAAACAAATTGCTCAAAAACCCTATCTGGTTCTCAAAAGACACATTGTGAGGGCAGTTCAGTTGTGGTGCCGTCAGACCATTGCAACGCTGTATCTCAAAAGATGAGCTCTATGTATGGACATATAGATAAGGAATTATCCACTTGCGAGGTGCCCAATTTACTAGATGCAGCCAAATCTAATGCCTCCATGGATTTGCCCCATGGACCGTCTTTTGGAAGAGAGAATAGGGACTTGAACACAAAAGTTGAAACTATTGCTAAGAAATCGTTAGGTTCTCAAGAGCCTAATCAGGAAGCAGCTGATGGTGTGCTTTCAATGCACACTGAATGTTCAATTCTTGGAACTCATCCATCAATAAATGTTAACCAGCAGTCTACTTTACTTGATGGTCGTTCCTTGTCGAGGACTCCAATTAGCGACACACAGATGTGCTTGAAAGTAGAAGGAAAAAGCAGCATCTCCCTGGTAAGATGTTTGCTAGAAATCCTATAATTGATTTCGTGATTGTTTTTGCTAGAAATCTGACAATTGACATCTGGTCTTAAGAAATATTTTCAATGTTTGAAAGTTAAAACTAACATCTTGAGATATTAATAAAGGGACTCTACTAAACAGTCAATATTGCATCATACAGTTAATGAGGATATCTAGGAGTAGGACAATTCTATACAAAGTACAAAATACAGGTACGGGTTTAATATGGTGAGCGAGAAAGTCAGAAAATTTAAGGCAAAATACGGAAAAAAGGGAAAAGTCAAAAGGTAAAAAAAAAAAAATGAAATGCAAGCGACAAAAGAAAACGTAAAAAATCGGGAAAAAAAGAGATATATCAAAATTTAAAGAATTTTTAAAATTTTAAATACAGTAAAATGCGGGGAAAAACTGTAATACGCCAAAATTTCGTTTAATACGCGAAATACACATTATATAAAGATGCATGCTTTATTCAAAAATACAGATAGCAAACATGTGTAATACGCTGTGGCAAAAAAACACATAATATACACGTGCTTTTAAAAAAAAATGCTGTATTTTGTAGCAATGATTCTGTGTAAATCATCACGTTTCATCCATTTTGTTCCCAATGTTATGTACATTATTATATCATGTGCCACCTCTCTGATTTTTTATTGTTTCAATGCTTTGATAAGTCTCTTGACATATCCACCTCACCTCATTTTCATTTGATTCCAGTTGTCTTCAGATATTGATCAGAGATGGGGTTCATCAATGATTGGGATATGTGCAGATTCCGCTTGATCTGATTCATTATTCCCCTTGATCAGATTCATTAATCTGCTTCAATTGACTTATTTGTTTCTGGCATTTCTTTTGATTAATTGGTGTTTTTAATCCTGATGAAAAATTGCCTTATATTAAGGTTTCTTCCTTATCAATTAAGAGAATCTCAGGGGTTCCCATAAATCACAGCTAATATCCTAGGCTAATGAAAGACCTAAATCATCATCATCATCGTCGCCACCGCCATCATCATCATCGTCATCCAGTTTTATTTCTCCACTCATTTCTAACTTAAGTATAATTCTTAAAAGATTAAATCCGGTTTTATTTCTTCACACATCCCATGATTTTAAACTTCTATTAAAAGTGAAACTGTGAAGAATGAAGATATCTAATTGTCACTTATAATTTTTTTAACTCAAAAAATCCAGTAACCCTCCCAAAAAATAAACTGAAATAAATAAAGAAGTATTGAAAGTTGTCAATCTTTCCCTCAAACAACTTCTGATCGATCTCAAACTTTTGGAACCTTCTACAGATTCCTTGATTTCTTGTGATACCTTTGGTTTTTTATATGATTTTACTGCCTGTATGACCTCCCTGCAACTGTAACAACACTAGATCAATGTTTTCTACTATTCCCACCTGTTCTTTATGCTTGTCAAACTACATTAAACCAATTGGGGACCTCTATTCGCGCCTGCCAGATTAATTGTGGCGCCTACACTGAAAACTGTTGACTGTATTGACTCTGGCAATGGTGATCGTTTTTCATTCCAATATTGCACCCAATGGATCTTGAGACCCTGGTGTGCCATCAGACGGCTAATTTTTCATTCCATGTGGCGCAGATTCCAAAAGTGGCCCTAAAATCACGTTAGAGCATGATGTATGCCATGTGATTTAAGGGTGAATTTATTTGGATGCATGCCATGGCGGAGTAAAAATCTGACGGCTGATAGCTCGCCCATGATCTCAAGATCCCTTATGTGGAAGATTGGAATGAAAAGCGCTCACTATCGTCCGATTCAATGCAATCAATTGTTTTTCAGCATAGGCGCCCTCAGTAATTGGGTAGGCACGAATAGAGGTACCCAAACCAATTTTATTAATGTTCACCAGAGTTGACTGGTTTTGTACTTTATTGATGATATCTCAGTGCATTTTTCGTGATTGTGATTATCGATTTAAATTTAAAAGTGCACTACTTATAGTTTGTAATTGAAGGCCTGAAAGGCAATCAAAGATAATAATATTAATGTTTCTTGTCAATCAGAATGTGGTTTACATCTTTCTGTATTGTCGACAGATCCTTCATCCTTTTCTGAGAATGTTTAGGATATGATTCTAGTTGCCTATTGTAGAGTTTATTTTATTTTTTTCTGACAATAAGGAAATTTTACTTGTAAAAAGAGTTGAGCTCCAAATAATTTCTTATAAAACAAGTGTTGGTGAAGCTCTTTTCTGCTATGAATGATGATCATTATCCTAATAAAAATCATATCTATAAGAAAAAACGAAGGATCTCGCTCACCCAATTGTTCGACTAATCATTGGGTGCACAGCTACACATTTCTTGCAGTATTACTACATTTTGAGCATAATAATACTGCTGATCATTATAATATTGTAAGCATATCTGTAAAGCCTGGGTTACATTTGAGTTAAAATTCCCCATCTGGGTATTACTAATCTCTTCAATTTGCACTGATCACCCATATATCCTGGGTAAGTTGTGAGTTTTATTGATATTGTTTATTTTTTAACCTTGGCGCCTAAATTAATATGAATTCGTTCTGACTGTAGAAAAGAGTCTACGGAGATTCAGAGAGCAGAAGGGGTATCCAGCTTCAGCCTTGTGTACAAAGTAATCTTAATAAAGGTAAACCAGTACCCATGTACTCAGATACTTCATCTGACTCATCCATACTACAGCCAGTGAGTTCATCTTTTGTTCAAGAAGCAGGTGTTGAGGACAACCGAGATCAAGAAAGAAGGAAGGACAAAGAGACGTTAACGAATACCGGAGCTTCTTCAGATATAAACAAACAAATGAGATATCCGAGAGGGCAAGAACCGTGCAGCTTGGAGTCGAGATTGAGCAGAAAGCGCCTCCACTTGCAAGTCTCTGAGGAAATGTCAAAGGACCCAAGTGAAACAGCGGAATGGATAGAGAAGAGAGATTTTACGTCAGTTGACAGGGAACAAGAAAGCAAAAAAATGAAAAGGTGTTATGGCGAATTACTTGCAAGAGAGAGTTCTAGAGAATCGAATTTGGGTGATACACCTTTATATGAGATAAATGACCCATATCCTAAACTCCAAAACAAGCAGAAAGAAAATTATTTTTCTAATGATACCATAATACCTGGGAACTTGAGAACAACTGAAAGGTATTTCTTTCCAGTGGAATCAGGTCCTGTGAGAGACCTCCAATCGGGAAACAGTATACCATTGGAAATAATTTCATCAGACGATGAAGACCAAATTGAATTGGATGTCCCGAGTCTCGAACTTGCACTGGGTGCCAAAAAGAATTCATCGAATCTGGGGATATTGCCTTCATTTTTACAGTCAGTGGACAAGAAAAACATTCGACACAGGAGTCAAGATCCAGTGACAGATGGCGGGGATGACGAAACATCTGCCTCTCTTTCCCTCTCTCTTGCTTTCCCTCTCCCTGAGAAGGAACAAACTGGGAATTCCATTTCAAAAACTGAACAGCTCTTACCAGAAAGCCACCATGTTAACACGTCACTGCTTCTCTTTGGTGGCCACACTTAAATCAAATGGGCATGGATATGCGATATGAATGAACTTCCCATGGTTGTGATGAGTTTAAATCAAGGTCATTGAGGATCTATGACAGATTGTTTTTGAGCCCGTCATCCATCTGTGAATAGCCATACAAATCGGGATGCATGGCCACAGCTGTTTGGGTTCATATTAAGATAAAAATTCACCAGATTGTGTGTGACTTTTCGTCAGGATATTTGGTGTCCATGGAGATTGCAACTTGAGGGTGTTTGTAGAAGAGGCCACACAACTTGGAGAGTTTTTGTTCATTCTAATTGAAGGTATGGAGTCCCTAATTTTGATGGAGTTTGCGGGAAGGCTTTCTATACAGAAGCTAGCATCATGGTCATGGCAAAAAAGCCGAGGCTGTCACCATACGACCAATAGAAGAGGTTCTTATATCAAGATCTTAACTTGTTGGATTTGTTGAGAAAGCAGCTAGCCTTTTCGACCGATGCTTGAACTCTTAATGGGAGGTTATGGTTGCAATTAGCAGAGCATATCACTATGATTAAGAGTGATCATCAAACTCCAAGATGCCGTCCCTCTACTATTTTAACTTCAACGGAACGTGATTGAGAGCATGTTTGATTGAATCCTTTGATATTTTGTATGTCTTGAAGGTTGTTATTTGGGACAATTGGTGCTAACCTTGATCGCTTCTAATTAATTCATGCATAGAAAACATTCTTCATCGGAACAACTAAAAGGTTTGAAATTTGGATGCAAAGTTCTACACAACCTAGTCCCGGTCATTTGTTGAGTGGATACTGCGTTTTGGATTTTAAATGCTCAAAGGAGTTTTATGGTCAGAAAGCCTCAGAATAGACGTCAATCCCTATCTAGCCCACAAAGAAAATGCAAAGATTTGAATTTGGCCGTGCACTTAAAATACTGCTCTTCATATGATGCAGGGTAAATTCCAGGTAAAGATTTTCCTGTCAACAGGACAGATGGTAACCAACATCATAGGGGAGGTGTGTGGAGCATCGTAAGATTGCTATCTGAATTGATGGGCGTGGCAGCCTTGATAGGATGGACAGCATTTAGAGGGCTTGCATTATATACAGGGTATCGGAGTTTGAGGAAAGCGAATGGAGATTTTCAGAGGGACTGAGTAAGTAACTTTGTGACAAGATTTCAGATAACAGTTTGCTTCTATTGAAGTAAGACTGTAGGAGTTATTCTTGATACTGGGGTTGTAAACTAGATTTATGATCTGATGGATGGGGACGTTAGACACCTTCAGCTAAATGGACTTACCCTGATACAGGAAGTTGTTCAACACTTCTACTTCAATAAGTACTAGTGGATGCTGGGAAAATAATCTGAAAATGGTGCTAAATTGCTAAAGTTGCTATCGGCTTCAGTTTTTCCTCTGTTCATCACCGAACGTGTAAGCTGTGGGAAGCAAAGACAAATTATCCTGTGAATAATACAAGCCTAATTAGGAAAGAATTTGACAATGATAAATTACTTTATACCTTCTAAAATGGAGCTTTCCACCAAATCATCATCATCATCGTCGTAGCTATATCCCATCTATTTGGGGTCGATTTTGCAAGTTCTATTTCGACACTAGTTTCTAAATAATCTTTTTTTGTAATATAGATAAGCTGGTTCGAACATGTGGCCTTGGAGGTTGCAAATATTGTCAACATTCCATTGTGTTGTAGACCCAAGCTCTAACGCTAAATTCTCTGTAACTTCATAATCTTCATATCTCTTCTCACGGATTCCATCCATATCTTCAATGGTTAGCCTCTTCTCTTGTGTCTTTGTGCTTTTAACGTTTCAACCCGTCATACTAGGTTTGCTTCCGGCCTCCGATGCACATGTCCAACCTCAAACAATTCTCAATAATTTTTCATTTTTTCTTACGTACTCATTTCCTTATTTTATCCTTTCTTATTACTTCACACATTCTTATCAACATACGTATCTTGTGCTTTTCGTATCGCTTTTTTTAGCCTAATATCATCATATAATATGACAGGTCTAACAGAATCGTTGTCTTATAAAAATGTTCCTTCAATCTAATTGGGTCGCATGTTACTCCACTAAATGTCTCTTGTTTTTTCTCATAATTATAACTCATGATTAAACTTTTCTCAACTATTTTTTCTCTCTACTTTATTGTGGCTGATGTTACTACCACACGACTTTATATTACAGCCACCTCACTTAAACAAAGGAAAGTTTTAGTGACTGCTTTGAATCAGATGATAGAGATCATTTTTCATTTCAATATCTCACATAATAGATCTTGAGATCATGGTTTACCATTAGATGGTAAGATGTTGATTCCACATGTCACACATCCCAAAGTGAGCGTAAACCATGTTTGATGGTGGTGTGGAGGATTGGGACGAAAATATGATTTCCATCATTTGATTCAAAGCAGTCAATATATTTTTCGTTTGTTCATGGGAGGTGGGTGTAACATAAGTGGTATGGTAGTAACACCAGCCATTCTAATAATACCCTTAAAGTTGATTTTTTCATGCCTTATTGTGTACCCTTCAAAAAAAAAAAAGGGTGGATTAATAATGAGTCCAAAACTTTTCGCTTTTCGTGGGATTGGATCCAACTTCTCTAATTACCTGAGTTAGGATGCCGCTTATTTTAAGAATTATATGCATATACATTTTATCTACTTTTAATAAGAGAAAAGACTCTTTAATCAAATGAGACCCTGATCAATTGTTGTCTTGTACGAGACCTGATCGGTCTTAGGAAAGAGACCGACATACTCTGTAACTTCGGGTGAAGGCTTCTTGAAAACGTCCCATACGTTGCTGCAACCGATTATTCTCATTCAAGACCCGATGGATCGGTCGCAGCCTCAAACGCGACCCGATCAATTGCGATCTTGTACTAGACTTGATTGATTTTGCTAAAAAACAAATGCCCATTAAAGAGAAGAAAATGCACGCAAGATTATTTATTTATTTATTCAATTTTTGGGATAAAAGTAAAAGGTCTCAACCCTCTTAGGTAACAAAAAATACATGGGCTCTTGTCAATCAAATATTTTAAAGGTTAGGACTTGGGAGTTGGGACCAAGGATCAAAAATCCGGATTTAGTTTCGGTTTTGGGCTGGTCCAAAACCAAAATTTTGGTCGAAAACTACATACAGGACTGAAATTTACTGAAATAATGAATCATCGTTTTGGTAGGTACCAAAATTGAAACATTTCGGCCAAAATTTTGAGCCATGCTTGGTTAGAATTCAAAATTAGAGTACTTATGTTAGAATCTGTCTGGACAATGCAAGACTATATTTTGTATTGCATTTTCTTTGTAATATACACCACCAGCTGAAATCTTGCTTTTAAGAGTTGGGGGTTGCAATAGTTATGCTAGATTTCAATCATCATTCATATCGTTCAGAAAAAAATAAAAATAAAATAATAAATCATCACTCATAGCAGTAACCTGTTGTTCATAACGATCCTCATACTCCGACTATGTTTTAACTATCATTTAACCCAAAAAGCTTCACCTCCATCATGCTTAACCCTTCCTTCAATCTAGATCTTTAAATTGTCCATTTTTCGTTGGAAGGTTCCCAGCTCTGCTGTTATAGGGTTAATAGCCATTGTTGACGATTTATCATGGCTTCGGATGTGAGTATTTCGTTGGAAGGTTCCCAGCTCTGTGGACTGTTATAGTCTCTATGGATATATATATATATATATATATATATATATATATATATATAATATCGTTATTATTATTATTATTATTATTATGTATGATAGTCATTATTTTCAGACATAAAAGCAATGATATCATGGCTTTGGAACTGGAGAGCAATGATGTCAGCTTTATCGTTGCTTCGGATGTAGGTATTTTTTAGAGAGAGAAAGGTTGGGATATTCGCCGGGCGTAGAGATATGATTACGCCGATTGATATGGGTACGACACGTAATGCCTTTTTGTGAAGTGATAGGAGACATGAAAATCACTTTACTAATTAGGATTAAATTTTTAAAATATTTTAAAAATTAAATTCCCTTTCACGTGTCATTCTTGACTTTTTTATAAGTCTATTTTCTCTCTTTTCTCATGAAATATATTTTTTTAGATATATTTTATTCAAAAAATATGGGCGTCTGGTAGCAAAGCGTTAACACATTGGTATTGAAGCGCCGGCACCCCGATAGAGAAGTGTCGGCACCCCTGGAGAGAAGCGCCAGCACCGTCGGGGCGCCTGCGCCTCGATATCAAGGCGTCGACACCCTTATAACGAGGCGTGAACACCATTTTTTTTGCATCTCGATATTGAGGTGCCGGTGCCCCAACAGTGCCAGCACTTCTCTCCCCGGGGTGCCAACGCTTTTTTAACGGAGTGTCGGCGCTTCGCTACTGTAGTGTTAGCACTTTGCTATCAAGTGCCCACATTTTTTGAGTAAAATATATCTGAAAAAGTAAATCTGGCATTTTCTTGAAAAAAGGGAGAAGAGAGAGAAAAGAAAAAGACTTCTAAAAAAAATCAAGAATGACGGTTAAAAGGGAATATAACTTTTAAAATATTTTATTAGTTTAACCCTAAACTTTTCTCTCTTTTCCCTTTTTCCAAGAAATATCGAGGTGTCAATGCCCCGGCGGTGCCAACACTTTTCTCCTATAGTGCCAGTGCTTCTCTACCGAGGTGCCAACGCTTCGCTACCCAGGTGCTAGCGCTTACTATCGGGCGCTCAAATTTTTTAAGTAAAATATACCTGAAAAATTAAGTCTGACACTTTCTTGGGAGAAGGAAGAGAAAAAAGAAAGAGACTTCAAGTAAAAAATGACGAGTGAAAGGGAATATGACTTTTAAAATATTTTAAAAGTTTAACCATTGACTTTTCTCTCTCTTCTCCATTTTTTTAAAATAGTGTCAAACTTTCTTTTTCAGATATATTTTACTAAAAAATGTGAGCACCCAATAGCGAAGCGCTAGCACCTCGGTAGGGAAATGCCGACACCCTAATAGATAAGCACTGATACCCTGAGGAGAGAAGTGTTAGCACAGTCGGGTTGCACCTCGGTAGCGAAGGGCCAACACCTCGATATTGAGGCATTGGCGTTTCGACAGTATTAGCGCTTCTTTCCCCATGGCACTAGCTCTTCTCTACTAAGGTATCAGTGCTTCACTACTGAGGTGCTAGTGCTTCGTTACTGAATGCTAATATTTTTTTAGTAAAATATATACCTGAAAAAGTAAGTCTGACATTTTTTTTGGAAAAAAGGGAGGAGAAAGAAAAGAAAAAGATTTCTAAAAAAGTCAAGAATAATAGCCAAAAGGAAATATAACTTTTAAAATATTTTAAAACATATAACTTTTTGTTAAGTGATGGGCCCATGCCGCCCATCACTTCACAAAAAGACATTATGTGTCACGCCTATATCACCTGGGCGTGGAGATATCTCTATGCCTAGGGCGCATTCTCCCATCTGTCATATATATATATATATAGGAAAAGGCCTCCGTCCTCCAACCTTTCACATGGAGCTCCACGTGACACCCAAAACACTTTTTGAGTGCCACGTGGACTTTGGGTGCATTGCTTAGATCATCTTTGAAAAAAAAAATTAAAAACTCATCTCCACTGTGTATATTTTGAGCCGTGAAATATGGACCAATGAAAACCATTAAACTTTGATTTGTGGGTTTAAAATTTAATTTTTAATTTTTTGTTTTAATATTTGATCTAAATTGTCCACATGTACTCCACATGGATCTTGGAGGACGGTCACCATCCTCTATTGAAGGACTTAACCGGCTCCCATATATATATATATATATATAATAAATTTGAAATACAAATTATCGATTTGTTTGGATCCATCATTCTCCAAAGGTGGAGTAATGTCACTGGGAGTTGTCAATACCAGATGCTCCAACGGGCTACTCCCTGAACAATTCTCCGGCCAGGCACGCAAATAGTTTGTTTGAACTGGTCAATTATTTTGGAAAAGTATTATTATTATTATTATTATTATTATTCTTACTATATTTTCTTTGAGGGAGCCATTACTTGCACACGTTTTTAAGAGATTGCACCGAATTTAAAGAAAGACTATATATTTTAGGGACATGTGATATATAAAAATGCAATGTGGGCCGTCTGATTTAAAATTTATGATCAATAGATCTCTCTTACATAATATTGGAGCAAAACACGGTACTTGTCATATGATCTATTGTAATCAACTGTTAAATTATATAATAGCCTACTCCATTTAATCAAGTTATGAAAATTATATTTCATTCTAATCTTTTACAACAGATATCTTTAAATCACGGCCCATAAATCAAATGACTTAGATAGTGTTTTTACATAATAGAGGTCGCCAAACTTGCAAGTCTTTCTTTTAAATTTGGTGCAATCCGAGGTAATCACTTGAAAAACATGTGCAAGTAATGGCTCCCTTTCTCTAATCCGTGTCATCTTCCTCCAAAATTAATAGGAATACCATGCAATTAAACTTGAGGTAAAAAATTTCCCAACGCCTTCTACAAACACAAACTACTTCAAAGGATATAACTATTCTCACCTGTTTTTGGAGTAAGTACCACAAATTTTCAGGCAAAAATTATTGACTGATTTGAATCAGACCATGGAGATTATTTTTTGTCTCAATCTTCCACGATCTTAAAATCTATCGTGTGAAAGATTGGAATAAAAAACAACCTCCACCGTCTGATTCAAATCAGTCAATAATTTTCATACATAAAAAAAAATAAAAATAAATAAATAACCACGGGTGTTAATGGTACCCTACTTCAAATTTCTGGTATAACGCCCCAAGTTTACCAACAATCCAAGTACGCCATGATCAGTCAGAACCTTTGAATTGATGGGCAATAAAAATATAAAAAAGAGAAAATCCTATACTATTCAATGGCCAACTTTTTTTTATTGTCAATAAAATTGCAAATTTAAGTGCTCCAGAGTCCAGACATTTTCATTGATTGGATGGTCAGGATCATCCAATATCAGTTACACATAGATCAGTCTATTAATAGGTATGTGACGTCAGGTCGAATAAAGTAACAGGTTGGGAAATCAATTAAATCACAAGAAGGGCTTTAATGTCCGACATAGCTCGGCATATTGGGCAGTTCCAAGGCCAATATTTAGGCACTTTTTTATTTTTAAAATAATAAAAATATAAAAAGTAAACAACAAATTGCAAAAAGGGCATTTTTTTGGTTTGTTCTTTTTTTGGTATTTTTTCTGTTCATATCCAATACATATAGACCGATATGGTCCGATATTTGACCTGTTTGACCTGATATTTAGCTCCATACAAAATGGGAGTGTCTATCATATTGGATGGGGTCTAACCCAATAGATATCGGCCGATATTTAAAACCATAATTGCTAGCCAATTGGACGGTCAATAAACTAATGAGCAACAATATCCAAAATAAATAAAATCTGTCTGGATGGTGAGCATCGTTAAATTTGTGCAATTTCGTCCATGAAAAATTCATTGATCAGACGATGCAGGTCAATAGGTACGCAAGCATTGATTAGACGATGCAGATCGATAGGTACGCAGGCTGCAGCTAAAAAGAGAACTAGCAGCGAAAAGAAGTTATTCAATATCTTGGATCCTTAGTTTCTAGTAGCTAAAAGTTGTTCTATATCTTGGATCCTTACTCTCTAGATCACATAAAAGATAGTTTCTAGTAGCTAAAAGTTGTTCTATATCTTGGATCCTTACTCTCTAGATCACATAAAAGATGGAATGTTCAGAAATTCTATTACAGCAGAAAAATTCGAGGCTTAATTTCCTAGCAAGTAGCAATACCCTCTGCTCCAAGACAAAATGATGGAAAGTGAAGGAGACGAAGCAAACAAAAAAGAAAAAAAACTAAGCACTTTTAAGTCGAATTCCAACATCCAAAATGATGCATTTCCAAAATAGATTTCAACTGTACCTGCTAACACAAGATGCCACCAGCCTGAAGCAACAATACCCACATTTCTAAATTGTAGCTTCTATTTCAGAGTCGATGTCAAGGGTGGGCTCCTTGGCCACATTTTTCCCACCTCTCAACCGTGAAGAAACGTTGTCAATGGCAGAATTCAGTTGACTTATCTTCGCGTTCAAAGTCTCTCGAGTCTTCTGGTTTTCAAAAAAAAGATTAAAAGTAAATGAACTTGATTTTAAATACTAGTAAACAAATGACATTACAAAAATCCTGTAAAGTGCATAATACAGGATTCTACTCTACAAGCAAATACAAGGATTCAAGTTGCCAAGCTCGTTAAGGACCCTAACAAGCTTGATCTATGTGAATCAAAAGGATGCAGGAAATAACAAACAGTAATCACCTCTAGGCCTTCGTCATAATATATTGGTCGCTTAGCCTTTCGAAATCCATATTCATCTTCATTCAGAATGGATCTCCTAATCTGCTTACGGAGAGAAATGGCTTAAATGATCACGCTAAATTAAATCAGAGAGTAGAATCATAAACATGAGAATGAGTTTGGTCAGAAGTAAGCAAGGGATTTCAAATTTTAAGATTGCAGTAGTTTCAGACAATAAATATCTATTAGATTTGAAGTCCATGAGAAAAGTACGTTCTTAGTAGCAGAGCTCAAAATCAGATCTAAATTTGGACTTGACCAAGGACCAGTCGAGGTAGCTAGTGGTAAATGGAATCCTGGCATGATGGCCTGAGGATCCTTTATGTGGGGATTTGGGTATCCTCTTGGAGCAACTGTCATTGAAGATCATCTGGGAATTTGGAAAGAACGCAACACAAGGCTCTTCGACCACAGTTCAAGACGTGTAGGCCAACAGAGGCATCCATTTTGATCTGCTGTAAGTCCTCTCTCTCTCTCTCTCTCTCTCTCTCTCTCTCTCTCTCTCCATATATATATATTCTTACAACAAAACCAGAGTAGAACCCCACACCCAACCTGCTTGATTCTGGATTGAAATATAACAGGAGGATCAACCACCTGGCGCAATCATTGGCAGCCACCAGAGCTCAGGGTTTGGATCCCTTGTTGGCCACCACCAAATCTTGATTTAACAGCATCCATTCTTGAGGCACATGATCGAATAAAAGCATGTGAAGAAACTAATTCAAGAGTAAGGAGTCCTTAGTTGCTTAGTGCCTTTACTCGCTAAAAGTTATAATTAAATGTATCATCTACAATAAGAATAGGAATTATCCAGTTCTCATTTGACAAAAAAATTTCTTCTATTTGTCATAAGCTTGTAACCCTATTTGATGCTTATAGGAAAAAAATTGATCACCTGCGGAGCAAAGACGTATGCTAATGTCCCAAAGACTGCCCCTCCTAGAAGGAAACCAGCAAGAAAATCACCTCCTCCAACTTTAGAGCCGTCGCTGCATATATGATGAGAACAAAGAGAAAATAAGAACAAACAAACCAATCTTAATTGAACAAAGATATAAAAAATGCACATACTACTAAAAAATTGAGAAGATAAACATCTCAAAATTTATGTGTAAATCATGATCATTCATAGTTCATACCATTTATGCCTTCCAAGTTCCAATAACCGCATAATCGTCAGGTTAAGTATAAATCAAGTTTCATCCGTACCAAATAGCAAGGACACATGATAATGCTTGACGTAATTTTGGTAATATGTGAACCTTAGAACAAATATTTCTGTATAGTGACTTTACTAAAAGCTTAATTTATGGCCTGTTGGTTCGCCAAATTTTACTTTAAACAAAGTTCAATACTTTTAAGACGTCCTTTACGGGATTGGGAGAGAGGGGGATTCATGAACCTTTTCGATCTGCTAAGGGAAGCTATCCCCAACGCTGCTAATAGGGACTTGAGGCTTTGGGCCCACTCCAGGAAATGAAAGTTCTCTGCTAAGTCTTACTGTAACCTCCTCAAGTCGAAGGAAAGAGGGCCGGCGACTAGAGGGGCATGGACGAGACTGTGGAAGATTAAAGCGCCGCCAAACATAAAATTCTTTGCTTGATTAGTTGCCAAAAAGAAAATCCTTACTAGGGATCAACTAATCCGAAGAAATATCTCGGTCACTGACAAGTGTATGTTATGTATGAGGGGGAATGAGTCAGCGGAGTACATTTTTCTGCATTGTTCATTTGCAAGAAGCTTATGGAGCAAAATTTTTGCGCTCTTCAAGGTTGAATGGATAGTACCCTATTGGCCAACGCATATGATGGAGATGTGGAGAGACTTCAATTTCAAGGATTCTAGAAAAGAAATCTGGCCTTTAACGATCTATGCGGTTTTCTAGGCCATTCGGCTGGAAAGAAACAACAGAATATTTAACCGTAAGGCCAAACCGTTCTCTTTGGTAATGCAGGATGTCAGGGACTTGGTGATCAGTTGAAAGGTCAGCAAAATCAAAAATTCTAACGAGGGTTTGATGATTTTCCTCGCCATCTGGGAGGACTGCTGCTACAATGGTTCGTGAGTATCGGATGTTCAAAGGGATCACAGGTTGGCCTTTGTGATATGTTCGCCTGCCTAGGGGAGAGCGGTTTTTCTTCTGGTTTCAGTTTTGCGACTTTGATTGGGTAGCTCCTTACTACCCACCAAGGTTTGCCTTTCCGGCTTTTTTCGCTCTTGCTTTTCTTGCTTTTCTTTTTCATCTTCTGTATCTTTGCTTTCTATTATATGAATCTTTTATTACCGTCTCTTAAAAAAAAAAAAAAAGTTAATGCTCAATGAAATAGTTGTTATATAAAGAAAAGCATGACTACTTCAAGCAAAATAACAACTTCCAAATGAAAATAGAAGAAATTTGGCCTTCAATGAAATGGCAAACAAACGGATTAAGAAAATGAGGGTAAATTCTTAGGGAAGTGTGTAGCATTTTCCTTCCAAATTGTTTCAAGAAAAATGGATATGCAGCGTATGCAGCAACGATAGAAAATAATGGGCACAACTAAGAGATCATACTAGTTTGTCTGTAAAAAAGTGAAACAGAAATTTTAGGGATGAGAAGTTACACATCATAAAAGAAGTTGGAGACAAATAGTCACAAAAGTCTTCGACTTTTTCAAAAAATTAAAAAAATTGGTGACTTGCAATCATCCTGACTACATCACCAAATACTCGGCCGAGTCGGCGACTCGGCCAATTAATCGGCGATTTTGTGATGTTGTCTAATTTTTTGTTCTTTTTTCACTAAAAAAAAACTATTAGGGTCATCACCTTCTCTGTTGCCCGCTCGTCTCAAAGCTCATTGCTGTTCTTCTTTTTGCCTATTTTGTACTATTTTGTTCATTAAAACTATTATTTTTATGGAAATTTAAAAAAAAAAAAACCTGAACTTTCCCCCCGATATCACTAACACACCTAAACTATTGATATTGTCAAATTAGCACCCGAAGAAATCATAAGTTCATCAACTAGACCCCTACTGTCAACTCCCGTTACTATGCGAATGGAAGACACTGAGTTGCCATACAGCTAGCACAAGCTTGCTGATGTGGCAAGGTTGTATAGAGATACCACAGCGAAAAAGGACAGATTTATAAATCTGATCCTTCATTTTCCCTATATACAAACACAAGCTAAACGTACTTTCGAAGTTTCATAAAAAAATCGCATTTTAAACGAGTTTTTTTTTCAAAAAACTGGAAATTTTGGTAACTATCTTTGCAAAAACATCAACAATCTAAAACAGCATAAGCTGAAGTACACAGGCTCAACATGGTGTGGGAGAAGATACAATTCGCCTATCCAAAAGAGGTGGACTCACACACATTCAATTCTAATGACAAAAACTATACATGGTGGTGTGAAGTCACAACGAGGAACTAAGGTTCCCCTAGAAACATCAACCAATCTAATTCATCAGCCTTATTGAACAAGGAAAATATCCTGATCTTGACGTCTCATATCCACCTATATAGAGATACCATATTACTTTTTGAATTTTTTAAATATGATCTATATGATGGCCCATTGCTCTCACACACACCCCCACGCACCCACACCCGCCCACACACACCCCCCACCCCACCTCCCCACCCGGCGGCTCGCCCCTCGCTCTCACAAACGCACACACACATGCACACGCACCCCCACCCCCTCTGGCCGGCCTGCTTGTGCGCGCGCACGCACCCACACCCACCCACGCACACACACACACACACACACACATATATATATATATATATGCCAGAAGGGTGAAATTAGAACCGAAGACAAATATTAAAGTTTTAATTAGTCAAGTGATATATTAAAATCCAATAACATCATTAAAGTTATTTTATTTACAACCATATTGTAAAGAAAGAATCACAAATGTAGATAACAGTACCACTTATTAAAATCTTCTATAAAACTAAAGCTACACCTCCTTTTTCGATCCCTCTCATTCCTTAGAAAAGGTTGGTGTTACTACCACACCACTTTATGGTATAGCCACCTCTCTTAAAACAAAGGAAAAATTGGTTGACTCCTTTGAATAGGATGATCGACATTATTTTTCATCTCAAATTTTCACATAATAGATCTTGAGATCATGGGTCTATCATCAGACGTTAAGATGTTGATTACACATGGTACACATCCCAAAAAGTGAATGTGAAGCATGTTTGATGGTTCATCATGGTCACTCACTTTTGGGGACAAGTGCCATGTGGAATAAACATCTGACCGTTTGATGCTAGACTCATGATCTCAAAATACATTATATGGAAGATTAGGAAAAAAAAACAATCTCCATCATTAGATTCAAAGCAGTCAACGGATTTTTCCTTTTCTTAAGTGAGGTGGCTATAACAAAGTGGCATGGTAGTAACACCATCCAAAAAAATCTCTCCCCTCCTCCACGTGCCACCCACTAGTATATATATAAAGAGGAAATGCCCAAACAGTTGGAAAATTGACAATGGAGATAAGAGGGGATCAACTGTCTCAAATAGGGTTGTTAATGGAGTAGGATGGGTTCTGTCTGGGCCTTGTAAAGCCTGGATTAAGCCCAGTTCACAAGTCCAATAACCTTTGCCCAGGTTCAAACATTGGCGAGCATGGTCTGAATACCTGTCAGCCCAGCCCATTGACAGCCTTAGCCACAAACCTGAAAGCAAAGAGGATAACTCATAACCTCGACATCTTGTTTCCGCAGAGAAGCTTCCCTCGCAACAAATAATAATAATCAAGACTCTTAAATATGGTATAAAATCCCGTTCCATACTATATATATATATATCACAAGAAACGTACATTTCTTCAATTTGGTTATACAAACCGTGTATCAGTATATGTTATGGAATATGTAACACGAGTTCAAAATGGTTTGTATTAGATGATACTGTCTTTTTTATGTGTTGAAAATGGTTTATAACATGAAATCCACTTTGATTGAAGTTGCATTTTTTTGAGACGGAGGTAAGACCCATCATACTATATGACGCGAAATGATGGGCTACGTGGAAGCAACAAGAAGATTGAGTACATGGTGTTGAGATGCATATGGTAAGATGGATGTGTGGAGCAACAAGAAAGGATAAAATTAGGAACAAGTACATAATAGAAAATTTGAGAGTAGAACCTATAAAGGAAACAATTTCTGAATGTCGCTTAATGTGGTTAAGACCGATGTTACTTAATTCGCTCAAATGGCGAATTGGTCTGGAGCAAACCAATTTGCCATTCAATTCGGTCCGATTCGGACATATTGGGTGAATTGAGCATATTTGTGGTTGTACATAAAAGATCCTCTTATAAAGAGAGTGAATGAGGAGAATCAGGCCCACGACCTCCCTCGATTACAATGAAGCGCCTAACCAGCCGTGTTGGCGACACTTTTTATAATAAAATATAAAGTTTATATATATATATATATATATATATATATATATTGCTCGCTTACTAAAAAATAATTATAATAAAAATAAAAACTCATCCTACTCCTAGAGAATCAGGTTCACACAAGAGTAGCGAATTGAGAATTACGAACTCGCAAACGAATCAAGCGAATTACAAAGTGAGTAACATATTTGGACATGTTTATCAAAGGCCAGCAGCAAACCCTTTACGGAAGGTTGAGATGCTACAAGCACAAGGAAGTAGGAGAAGAGAAACACCAATGTAGACCTGGAGGGAAACAGTGAGAAGGAACATGAAAAAGTACAATGTTATCGAGAGCTTAGCAGTGATTAGAAACGAGTGGAGAAATATGACTCGCAAACCCGACCCCAAATAGATGAGATAATGCCATGATGATGATGCATTATATTTCGCCCCATGCTCTTGTACAGAGAACAAGGGACTCAAATAACAACTAAAAAGTAATTAATACCAATGGTGTGGATCATTACAGCAATTATTTCTTGAGATCCTTATTTCTGGTATCATGAATCTCTCCAAAATCCTAATCAGACATTCATAGATATTGAAAATTTTCTCTTAGTGATTTACTCATGGATTAAACTTAAGAATACCATACTTGTACTCTGCAGAAACAGATAACTTCCGTTTGGGATTCGACTGAAATGAATTTCTTTGAAACATCACTCTTAATGGGTGCCCAAATGTGTTAAGCTTTGTAGGCAGAAGATCACATGACTTAAAACGAGATCCACCTACAAAAAAAAATATAAATTACATTTATCAAGAAAATCAAGAAAAATAACTTAAAAATATAATTTCCTGTATGAGCATGGCGATAACATATTGTTAACCACTTCAATTCATCCTTATCTTGATAACCACTCTATTCAGTTATCTAAACCGATTGTAAACCACCTCGTACGGTTATATTTTGTAATCTTGTCTATACATCCTTCTCAGGATGAATTGAGGTGGTTAACACATATGAATGAGGGAACATTCAGAAAAAAGTTCCATTTGTAGTCATTGATACTAACTATTACTGCTGAGATTCAGTAAATGTGAATAACTGAACATAATATAATTTATCTCGTAATAACACAATAGATCAGTTCAGCATGCAATAAGCTTACGAAGAAAAGAAAAAATGAAATAAAGGACAAAGTATGCAGCATGAAATTACTTAAGCTTTAACCAATATTATCACCTCATGGCCTCAAATTCCACATTTTTGGAAATTGTTAATTCTGAACCTTAATAGATGGAATTCAATGCATTTATACTTTTTCTTTTATCGACAGCAGAATATTTTAACAGACAGAGCTAAAAAGTACAAAAGAGGCGCAGAGCCAGCTCTAGATGAAGAACATCGCTGCAAACAGAACCAGGAGAGTAAGAAGGTTAGTAACCACAAAGAGCCTTGTATACCATAGTCACAAAGTCGGGAGTCGGCAATAAATCGGCAAGGGTCTAAGTAGGGGAAAATCAGTCAAAGATGGTCAAAGTCGAAAAAATAGGGAAAATAAAAAATTCAAATAAATATACAAAGTATATCATAAAATATTTCCAGTTAAAAATAATGATTTTAATGAACAAAATAGTACAAAATAGGCTAAACCTAAAGGTTTTTTATGAACAAAGTGAACAACATGTACAAAACCTAAAAAATATTTCCCCTGAAGTATAAGTGAAAAAAAAAAAAAAATCGGACCACATCATAAACATCACCAATTAATCGGGCGACTCGAGACGTAGCCGATTTATCAGCAAGAAAGTCGGGATAACTGCAAGTTACCGACTTTGTCCGATTTTTTAAAAAAGTTTCAGTTTTTGGCGACTTTGTTCTATTTTCAATCAGCTCCAAGCATCACCTAGTTCCAACTCAGGCGCAAATCGTCCGTATTTGATGATTTGAACTCCTTCCAAATCAAGGCCATGAATCCAAATTGGACAGTATTCTTTGGATGCAGATCAAGATTGATGCACCTTTGTGGAGAAAGATATCATTGCTCTTTCTCGTCAAAGGCTCCATTTAATGGCCAAAGAAAAATCTTCCAAGAATTCTGAACGGAATTGGATGCTTCTATGGTGGAGATGGTTGTAATAAGTCTTCCACATTCCTATCTGCCACTTACGGACATAATACACAAGATAGATGGTTACAAAAACTCTAACAGTGTAAATACCAGAAGGATTCAACACTAAGCAATCACATCCAGATCTATTAATGAAATATTGTTTGACCACCTCAAGCAAAAGAAGAAGATCTGGCAAAGGGCAGGGCTTGATCTAGGATTTTTGTCATTTTTTAATAAGGCTCGGCTCGAGCCTGGCCAGTTTATAGTAGAATTTGAGACCCTCGCCCCTCGGTTTATGAAAAATCATCTTTTGTTGTTAGATATAAATATTTGGATGTGTGAAATAATAAAAAGGAAATGAGAATAAATATCAAAGCTCGGCAATGAGCATAAGCAAGAAGGACCGTTTTATAATTACTTCAACTGACTTGGAAATTGATTTCGTTTCCAATTCAATTACATTCAGTTTATGAAAAAATGCTCTCAAAGTGATTTTTTAGGGGGGAAAACTAAGAAATGGAAAATGGAGGAGAAGTGGCTCTTTCTTCTTTTAAAAGTACTTTCTTCTTTCTTATGAGTACTAATTTAATTTTTCCATATATAATACATTCTTGAGCTTGTATGTTTCTTATATGCTTAAGCATCTTCAAAAGGTTACTTTTACCATTCAAATTATCATTCCTTGAAACTTCATATATCCAAGATGATAAACAGAAATGCCCAGATCTCATCTCCAAAAGTGGGAAAAAAAAAAACACCTCAACAATTTTATTTGAAACAGTGCCGTGCATGGTTCTCAACCAGACCAAGAATCTCGGACGAGGTTCAAATCCGAGCATGGACTTTTTTCAAATATCCTACAGACACTAACCTAGAAACAAAGTAATAATCTGTAACTGCCTTTTGACAATATTGCAACTCCAAGGTTGGGGGTTCAATCCTAGCTTACACATTAAAAAAAATTAATAAAATCAATAAAATAAAAAACTGCATAAAAACTAATATGAAATAGGAAGTGAGAAGGAAATATCTAGTACCCCGAGGACGATAAATAAAAATAAAACAATACACAGGAAACTTATAGATAAAAAATAAAAATAAATCAAAATTATGCATAGATATAAGTTAGAAACTAGATAAATCAATTTACAGAATTGCAATCACAGTCACCATATTCTTCGACGATCTTTTTCGGCCCTCTGTTAAAAGTCGAAATTTTTTTACGCCAACTTTGTGTTTAATTGTGCCCTTTGTAAAAAGTTGCAATTTTTTTACGTGAACTTTGTGTTTTACTCGTCACTTAATTATATCTCCTTTATTTACCAAGTTAAAATGACAAAGATTCGTGACATCGCCAAAAAAATTTCTACTTCTTTGAACTCTTCCACTTTTTTCCAACTTTCTCAAATTTATACGGATTTTTTTCCAAATTTTTGGTTCTTCCTGAACTTGTTGACTACGATTGGAATATTAGTACAACAATACCTCACGAACTGCCAAACAACATTGTGAGGTCCTAGCACCAAAGATTTACGAGGTTAGTGTGTTCCTGAATACAGAGTAAGTGTGTTTGTGCATCTAACACCATTCATCTAATAGTCGGACCATTTTAGATACTCTAATTTACACGGCATCACCTCAAAAAATAAGGAAAAACCCCTATCTCAGTAAGATGAAGAAAAAAAAATTTAAAAAATAGTTTAAAAAATCCGAAAAGTGAGGTCCAGAGGAAAACAGAAACCACCTCAAGAGTGTTATATGGAAATCTAATTAACGAAAGGTGTAATAAATAACCCTAGCGGGTGATCATATATATATAATATCAATTTGCAAGGAAATTCAGAGAATACTTATTAGGGGATATTAAGAGAACAAAATTTACCTGTGATGGAAACAGCAGAGAACGAAGTCGCCATTGCAATCGAGCGAGTTGCAGAGAGGGGGAAGAAGAGACAAAAATCTGGCGAAATGCCATAGACCAGGCAGTGGATATGGATGTGCGGGGGGCCTCGCGATGCCTTCAATGCCCTTATCCTTTACCCAAATTACTTTAGAAGACCCCAGCGGAGGGTAGCCCTATTTGATCCTACCGAATCTCTAATGGCACCAATGTTCAAAAGCGTACGTCACTTTAATTCACTCATTCACCCAACGGATTGCGAATTGAATACAGCAAATCGAATTCGGTATAACAATCGAATTGTCAAATTAATGTCCAATATTTTATTCATAATAAAATTTTAAAAGCCTAAATAAATGAATTAAACCAAACATTTTATGCAATTGATAAATAATTATAGAACTCATCTTACGCAGCGAATTGAATTTGTTTAAAAATAGCGAATTGTGAATTGCGAATCCGAAGTTGAATAAAGCAAATCAGCAAATTAAGTAACTATGTGTTATGTTGTTTGGCAAAAATATAACTTTCCTCATTTTCTTAAAATTAGCTTTCAATAAAGAATTTATTGAAAATTAATTTTACGCATATGCTACAAATATATTTGGGTCCCTAATATTATATATTGAATTTGCATCATCTTATCTATATATTTTGCCAAACAACATTTAGAAATTTTCTGAAGTCCGACATCCTTGTTACAACAAGTAAATGGTGCACGATTTCGAGTCCTAGAAGCTCGAGGCTAGATTAATGGGTGACTCAGTCTCATTGAAATAGGCATAGGCTTGGTCCACCACTTCCGTTCGTACAAGGTAATGAAGCTAACAAGAATTCACCAGAGCTGGCTCACCGGTTCTCAGCTAGAGTTTCAATTGGTTGCTAAAGACCTAAAAATCCCATTCCATCAGAAAGGTTCTGGCATCCAATTGTGACCAGGAATCCAATGGTCCTTCAACTAGATTACCTCCCAATGAATAGGCTTGCCCTTTGATCTTCCTTCTTCCTAAATTCCGTATGTGCTAAGACACCAACGGACCTTGACTCTAATCAACGGGCATGTATACTCCGGAAAATTAAACATTTTCAAACCTAACTTTTATACATGTATTATCAGAGCACTAGAGAAATTTCCGATGTGCTGATTCAATGCCAGGTGGATCCACAGTTGACGATATTTAAGTGAAATCACTATAAAAACTGTCGATCCAACTCAATGAGAAGCTTTTTCCATTGATTTCTTTCTTGTTTCTTTTTATTTCTTCCTCATTGCCTACTCAAATCCCTTTTTTAAATCCCCAATGTTTCATTTTTAAAACTACTAGTAAAAGGGAACGTGAACATTAGAACCTTTAAATGTAAGAACTTGATTTTTAGATATTTATAGGGTGATTTAAACATATAAAAAATATAATATTTCAAGTATTTGTTACTATGTTTTATTATTTATTAAACATAAAAAAAAAAACTTATTAGCATGTTTTTTATGTCTTCATAATGTATAATTTAAAATTATAAAAAATTTAATAAAAAATATAAAAATATATAACTTATATTGTCAACTATAGAACATAAAGAAAAAAAATAAAAATTAACAAATAAGTACAATTTAGAAATTTCAATTAAATTGAAAATGGGTATTTATTACTTTAACTTTCTTGAGGATTTTATTGTCTTCATTATCCGTAGTCTCGTATTTAATGTTTTGACATATCTACGACCTTTTAAGACGATTTTGGTAAATTGTTTCTTGTACTTTGACTTAAAAGGAATACTCATTTTCGAGATATTAACATCAAATTTGATTTTAAGGTCACTGTTTTAGAATTTGTGTCACATCAATTCAATGCCTAACTATCTTATGGCACGCCCATTATCTCGAGATCAAGTGTGTGAAAGGTTGGAATGAAAAATATTCTCTATCATTTGATTCAAAACTGTCAATTGGTTTGAACATGGGCACCCTAATAGATTTGGTGGGCGTAGTTAAAGGTAAATTATAGTTGATAAAATAACGTGTCATTCATCTCGTTTAAATTTGATTTTAAGGTATTTTTAAAATTTGTGCACATCAAATCAATATATGGTCGCTTGATGGTACGCCCATAATCTCAAGATCAAGAGTGTGAAAGATTGGAACGAAAAATGATGTTACAATTCAATTCAAAAGAGTCAATGGGTTGTAATATGAGCGCTCTCAAATATTCAATTGGGGTATTTAAAAGTAGTTTGAAGGTGGGGTCTTAATTGGCATACCGAGTTGCTATGGTTTGATCAGGTCTACCTGGTTGAACTCAAAATGTGGTTCAAACACATTTGAGAAGTGCATATGCGTCGCACGTGGAGACTGTAAAATTAAATATTTTGATTAAAGATGATTTTAATTATGAGTTAAAATTGATTGATCGTATAAAATCATAATCGTATATTATCAGTCAATTACTAAAAGACTAATAACAATTATTGTTAAATATTATATTGATTCGAGTATTTTGTAGAACTTATTCTTTTATAATATCTAAAATTTAATTAAAATCCATCTTACTTTATGATACACATGTCAGAATATTAGTTTTGACCGATAAAGATAATAAAATCAATAAAAAATTGGGTTAGCAAAGTAACAAATTCAATCTCATATCCAATTAAATTATCAAAATTAATTATTTGGTTTCAATAGTTTCTTATTTTTTCTTTACTTTACCATTTACAGTAAATACTATATTTTTATTTATGCATAATAATATACAGTTATATCTATTTACTATGTTTAAATGCTTATTTTTTACTATAGATATATGTTTCTATCATATCTCGTTCAATTAATTCGGTGATATGCTAATTATGTATGTTTAATAAAAAAAAATTTATTATTAATTTTTATTTTAATTTTATAATAACTAATGTAACTAAATCAATAGACTTCGAATTTTCATACCCTACATATTAATTAATTATTATTAAAAAGATGAATAGTAATGTCCATCCATACATAAGGGTCAAAGTTTTGACCCGAAACCTAAACCTGATTTGAAAATCGGCGAATCGAACTGGTCTAAACAGACCCAAAAACCGATACTGAATCTATTTTGAACTCGTTTCAGTTTTTTAGAGGGGAGGGGAGGGGAGGGGGGGAATCGAGAATTTATTAGGTAGGATGAGAAAACAAAAAAAGTAGCTTAAAATAATAAAATGGTAATTGCATCTCATTCAAATCCATGATTGCTTGAAATTAGGTGATTTTTGTACTCATAAATAGCTATGCACCACCAATTGTTTTGAATATTTTGGCAGATGCAAGTTGACGCATGCATGGTCTTTAGTGCAGGTGTGAATATCTAATAAGACTTTTGCATATATAGAGTCAGCAGAAGAGTCCTAGTTATAGAAGAAGTCAACCTTTGCAAATAGAAGTCTAGTGTTTTGGAGACTTGCAGCTATATTGAGATATAAGTTACGGGCATTTTGGGCATGAAAATTTGACCGAAACTATTTTTATTTTTATATGGTAATAAGGATTAGAGTATCATTCTTCTAGCTTTAGGATTAGTCAAAGCGCCTATTTCCAAAACCTATTGGTTGGTTGGAAGTAGATGATGGGGATCATTTTCTACCCTAATATTTCCCGCAACAAATCTTGAGAACATGATCTTAGCATCAGACGATCAATTTTTAATTTTTTACTCTAGTGGGACAAATTTAACAAAAGAATTAGCTCTAAAATCACATAACACAAATCACGCTCAAACATAATTATAGGTCCATTTTTTGGTTTCGGACTTAGGCGGATTCTCAATGATTTTGTGGTACCAATCAGAGGTTCCCTAAACACCATTGCGTTAAATCTGATGTCAAAGATCGTTTTTATCCCAATCTTTGAACGATGGATGTTGAGGCCATAGGCATCCATCAAATGCTCACTTTATTCTACATGACACATATCCCCAAAACGTGGCCCTAAAATGATGTGGTATAGATCACACTCAAACGTCACTTTAGCACCACTTTTTTGGGGTATATGTGCCACGTGGAATAAAAAATTGGCCGACTCATAGTACACCCATGGTTTCAAAATCCATGGTGTGAAAGATTGGGGTGAAAAACAATCTCCACCATCGAAATTAAAGCAATCAATGGGAATAGAGGTGTCCATATTATTTTGGGTACCCCTATTCTCGCCCACCAATCATGGTCTCAAGATCCATTGTGTGAAAGATCAGGGTTAAAAACAATTTGATCGTATGCTTGCAAGCAGCCAATGTGTTTCAAGGGGTTTCGAACTTTGGCGCTTTCAATGTACTTGCTGGCGCAAATATAAGTACCCTATTATCTTTGGGTTGGTGTTATTACCACACCAATTTATGCTACAGCCACCTCACTAAAGCAAAGGAAAAGCCCATTGTCTATTTTGAAATAGACGGTAGAGATTATTTTTCGTCCTAACCTTCCACATAATAGATCTTCAGATCACATGCCTATCATCAGGCAGTCGGATGTTGATTCAATGTGGGGCACATCCCCAAAAGCAATCGTGATCACAACATACAATCAAACATGGTTCACATTCACTTTTTGGGATGTGTGCGAAGTGGAGTCAACAACAGACCATCTGGTAGTAAACCAATTATGTCAAGAACGATTGTGTGGAATATTGGGACGAAAAATATTGTGACCAAAACAATCTCTATCAGCCAATGTGTTGGGTTTGGCCACATCTGACAGAGATATATACCCTGATTTTATATTTGGTCAAATATTAAGTCAAATAGGTCAAATATCGAACCATAGTGGGTCATATCAGCATATCGGTTGGTTCCTTGCCATTATTTAAACTCTTTTTTTTTAATAGTAAAAACTATTAAATATAATTTTTTTGCAAAAAGGGCATTTTTAGTAAATCCAGTGTGAAATAGTGACCTCGCCCATCTCCTCCGGTGGGCATGCAATGAAGGCTTTGAATCAAATGATGGAGATTATTTTTGGCCTCAATATTTCTGAAAAATGATCTTGAAATCATGAGTACAATCAGACGTTTCATTCCACATGACTCACATCTCAAAAAGTATACTTAAAATCAGGTTGGAGTATGATGTGTGCCATCTGATTTAGTTACTTTTTGGGTTGTGCAGCATATAATAAAAAACTGTCGGTCTGATGGTACGCCATGATCTCAAGATCATATATGTGAAAGATTGGGGCGGAAAACAATCACTACCATTTGATTATTTTTTAAGATGCATATTACTAAAAATCGGGGTTTTCACCCCAATCTTCCACCCAAGGGATCTTAAGATTGTAAATGTACCATGAGACGGGAAGTTTTTTACTCCAAGCGGCACAGATCCCAAAAAAGTGGCACTAAAATCACATGGCAGACTGTAGACATCACACTCAAATGTGATTTAAGGTCATGCCAGTATTTTGGGATTTGTGTCACGTGAAATCATAAAATGCTCATGTGATGATACACATGTGGTCTCAAGATCCCTTTTGTGGTAGAGCGGGAAGAAAAATGATCTTATGATTTCAAGCAGTCAATAGCTGTTAGTGGGCTTGGGATGTAAGCACTTTCAGTCATGGTGCGCGAACAAAGGTACTGGTGCGCGAACAGAGGTACCCAATGAATTTAGCTCCCTCGAATTCTCTCCCCCGTGGTGCGCGAACAGAGGTACCCAATGAATTTAACCCTTTTTCTTAGTGAGAACAAAGGTACCCGATGAATTTTTTTAGCTCCCTTGAATTCTCCTCAAATCTAATGGTGTTAGTGTAATCACTTAAGCTAAAAGTCTTCTAATCTTATCATGAATTTAGAAATTTAAATTTATTTAAGAGATAGAATATGGTTCTAATTGGGGAGGTTTGAAGCTCCTACAATCAAGGTGTGAGATTTATATCTTATTAGCTATCCCTTGAGTGTCGGGTAGACACCGTAACTTGATGAAGATATTTGGAGTTAGGCTTCTATACTAAACAATTTAAGGGTATTTTTAGTATTGTAAAATGTAATAAAAACTAATTTTACTTTTATATAGTAATAATAAGAATATTAAATTTATTTTAATTATAAATTTTTTTGATAAAAACTTAGCTTAAACTCGATCTCATGCACCACATGACAGCACATGGCACTAAAATGGTGTCAGGTATATATAATGGGTGATCCGTTCACCATTGACAGTGAATGGCTCCGGTCGCAAGTCGTGTCAGCCTGTCTCAAAGCCACCACTTGTGTATTGTCAATGAACTGGCACTAGGCACACGGTATACTGTACTACCGTGCACCAGCCAACTGTGCAGTGTGAAGTGTATGCATTGAACACAGATGTGCACGGATTTAGAGGCTCTAAATCCCTCAGTTTTCCTAAAGTTTGACTAGGAGGGCAGTGTACAAATTGACCTGTGACTCGCTTGTGGTGCACGGCCCCTGCTGCACCATATATCAACTTTGTTGGTGTGGTAATAGCTCTAATAAACATCTTGGACGTCTGTCACTGTTAGCCTCCAATGTACGGTTTGGATTTGTCATACTTATTGATGAGGGTCACACTGATTCAGGGAGGACGCGAAACAGTGGACCATTCAATGAACCACTTACTTGACGCGCACACCCACCCAGCCTGCACTTGCATCTTGCCGCGTAAGCAATCTGCAGTTTTATTGTCCACTCGTTATAATTTTTCATTTTTTAAGGCTCGGTAGTTGATGATGGATGAGACAACTGGTGCTCCGAGAGCTATTTATCTCGGTGATCCCAATGCTTTGGACTTCGATAAAACCGCCCATAAATATTGATCGTATATTCTTTAGAGCGTGGCATGGAGTTTGGTGATTTTAGGAGCCCGTCATCTTCATGCGCATGACGCATGCATGATAGAGCCACTATTATTATGCGATAAGTTAGTTGAGTCGGGTGTGACCAAGAAACGAAAGAATTAAGATTCTATATTTGCAATTTGAAGCTTTTCACCGTCAAAATTGTTGGTTACCTTCAATCAGACGATCTAGATGAATACCATCCCAATGTTTCATATTAGATTTTGAGATTATGGCCCAACAATCAGACGGTCAGATCTTGATACCACGTGACACACATCCCCAAAAGTGAATGCTAACACTTACATAGCATGTGCAAATCTTCCCTGTTTATCTCTCACACCTCTCTTCGCGCGTGCATCCCACTACTTTAGGATCCTATAATAATAGATCATATGTAGAAAGTTGTTTTGATTTTATATTTAAGCGAACTTTTTATAACCAAGAGTGGTAGTTTACAGGTTAAAAGTACTTTTCAGAGGACTTAAAAAGCGATTATGAGTTCACTTTCACATATAAACCTAAAGGGGTTAGGTGAGCTGGTCAGGTATCTGCTTCCAAAAGCAGGAGACCTGAGTTCGAATTCCCTCCCCCCTTTGAGGCCACCCTGGGGATTTATATCCTGTACTGACTCGACATGTACTGAATTTGGGGTGCGCATGTGCCCCTAAAATTAGACAGGTGCTTTAAGAGACCCGGATACCCAGGTTATTAAAAACTTTCACATATCTCTGTTATGGAACATCTGGATAGCTAGAAACAATATCAGATGCAATGAAGAAAACGTTTTTAAAGAGTGCATGTAACGACCCAGATTTTTGTTAATTAATTTTATGATATTAAATGTGTTTTGCATCATTCCTCGTGGTAACACTCCACATCGAAACCTACCCTTGAGAATGTTTGCTTGTATTATCAAAATTCATATATTTATTTATGCTATTACTTAATACAAGTAATATGGCGACCCACTGATTAAAAACTTATCTTATAAACAAGATATCTAACGATCGTACAAAGGTACACCTCCATTTTGAACTTTGAAATAAATTCTCAATCTATTATAAATAAGATGTTGCCGATCTCCTTATTCTGCCATCAAGATCGTACTATTAAATTATTTTTTGGATATATTTTGGGTTTATTTTAGAACTCAAATCGATCGATTCACACTTTCGACCGATCGATTAATTCGAAATCGCAACCAGAGGCACTGTTAAAAATATATAAACTCGCTGGTATATTATATACTCGATCGATCAAGGCTTAAATTCGATCAATCGATTCTGTGCAAATTGCTTAATGACAAAAAATTGCGTGACCTCATAATGATTGATTCTGATACTTTAAAGTTGATGGATCGATCCTTATGCTCGATGGATCCATTGACCATATTGATCACTGTTTTATGCTTGGGAGTGCATTAATTACTGTGTAATATATTATAATTATATTATAATATAACATCAAATGCTTACAATGCAGTATATTATATTATCATATTATAGTATATATTACACTTAGTTATTATATTATATTATATTATATATAATTACAATCCATTACACTTTAGTTATTTTATTATAATTATATTATAATATGTAGCTGCAATTGATTCTATTATAAATATATTATTTTTTATACTTAAAAAGGCACTTGTGGTGGGATGAGAATGATTTAGACCATGGAACCAAGGAATATTATAATATATCTATTAAATATATTATTATTTATATGGCGTATATTATAACATCTAGAGTGTTTTACTATTATTAAATAAAGGAAAATTCCCTTTCGAGCAACTGAACGTCTATATGGGTTCGCTAACTTTTAATCCGATCGATCGACGGATCGAGTTCAGACAGAATTGAGTAAATATAATTATTTTAATAACGTTTGACTGGTTACACGTCCCGATCAATCGACTCTGGCCCGAATTAAATATTAAACTTAAGTATAGTCCCGACCGATCGACCCTCACTACCGATCGATCGATGTTGGCCGGAACGGACACGACTTATTATTTCATAAATTCACATTACACGACCAAAACCTAATGCACCATAAATCACTTGATGGTTACGATCGTTAGTTGTGATTCACTTAATTTAGAATTGTTGCTCACCTTTAATTTGAGTATTTAATAATATATATATATCACTTTTATTGCTTCAACGCTACTACTCCGATAACACGAAATGTTAGAACTTCGATGCCTTTATAAAATCGAACTCCGACATTCAAGTTATCGAAAACATTCTAACAACTCCCTTACTCTATATTTATGGGTGTATTATGTAAATAAATTATATATATAAACATAATAAAATCTGATGAAATATTTGATATTCCTGTGTTTACATCTTAATCACATTATATGAGTTATGAGCAAGCTAGAGCATATGTACAAAGGTGTATGAGATCATGTCTACTCTTGGACGTAGTGATTCACTGAAATGGAATCGAAACAAGAAATACATCGTATTCACATGCCTTATAACTCATGATGGTATGTGACCGTTAACGAGTCGGGTGAGTGCGAATTCAGTATAACCTCGTATATGGTGGCATATGCGGTAACAATTTCGAGTTTTAATATAAGATATGATACGAGATTTGGGTCATAGGCTTTAGTTGTGGTGAGGTTTCTTTTATGATCACGTGAAATTCGAAATGTTGGCATCCATATACGGATGTAACCCTCTATGATAGTATGACTGTCACACGAAATATATCCGAATTACTACGGAACTTTTTTCTTGGAAAGCGTGATTTAAGAAAGTTACTACATTATAACTTGTACTAGAATTAAGTTGTATAACTACGATAAAATATGAATATGAGTATGAGATAAGATAAGTTATGAGTACGATAATAAGATATCACTGTTTAGGCCAATATAAGATTAAGAACTTAAGTCTCTGTACGTGTCGTTCTTTGTATAGCTACCGTAAGGGCAACAACCTCTTTCAACCAAGATGGGCCTCTTGAAGACATTATGAGTATGAGTATGTTATGAGTTACTTTTGACCATTATGTCTTCCCATTAGGCTGGATGGAAGAGTATGAGTATGAGTATGACACGAGGGCGTTATGATATGGTGGTATGATACTATGGTGACCCTCACATGGTAGTTCGAGCAGTGACTCTGACACAAGTCGTTTATGATTTTATGAGTATATTAGTTACGCTCATGCGATATATAGACGTATTTGCGAGAATAATGAAAGATGATACGACATGATATGATATGAGATATGATAAAGTACGTTAGATTATGAGTATCTAGATCATGATCCTGGATTCATGATTATGATATAAATTTATGATATATATTTGATTATGTTATTCTCTTATGATTTCTTTGAGACATTATCATTATTACTCACATGATGCACTCATAATATACCTGAGTAGTATTAGGTGATTTTGGAATGTATCCACTGAATTTATATGGCTGAGTAAACTCATTCCACGAAAATTTAACAACTGCAGGCAATTACACTGGTGGAATAGACGTCGGCTATCCGGATCCCGCTGACGCCAATTTCAATAATCCCGCGGACGTTAATTACCAGGAGCTTTGAGAGGGCGACGCTGCAGAGTACCAGAAGGATCACAGTGCTGATTTTGATCAGGGCAACACCATTTATTGACATTCTAGACTTAGTACTGAGTTCTTTTGACATTATTATTATTAACTCTATGCTTTCTTTTATCGGATTTATCTCCAATATTTATTTTCTTCTATGGGTGATTATCTTGATTTTTATCGCATTTATTTAATATTTATGATTGCATTTATACTCTACCCTTAATTGTTGGCTTTCACGGATTTTGTGAAATCAGACTTACGCGATAAATCTGATTAGGTATATGTCCGCTTAATATATCCGAGATATGTGTGGGTCATAATTCGAAATTCTAGGCCCTCAGGATGGGATAGAATTTCAGGTCGTGACAGTGCATTACCAATTGTGGGTGGGCTATGGTTAACATAGCGGAATCTATTCCCATGTTTAACCTTCACAATTTTGATGCAGAGCAACTAACTTCTTTTATCAGTATTTTGTTTTGTAATTGGGTCTCTAGGTGTAATGGGTTATGATTTTTTTCCATTCTTTTCGGAGATTTTTTCTTGGACATTTAAATTTCCTCCTTATGTGGGTTTTTTCTCATATAATTAGGATTTCCTACATTTACTAAGGTACTTTTTTTATTTTCTCTAAGAAGTCTGATTTTTCAAATAACAATGCTTGTGGTATTAATATATATTTTTATAGGGCTTTTCCAGGCATATGTTTAACTATTTTACTTAATAAAACACAACTTTCAAAACAGTAAATCATATGGTTGAAGAGAGTGTCAAATTTTTAAATCAAATGATAAGAAACACTATCGTAACATTTGGTATCAAAGTCGTCAAACTAGGGAATCAAACTAGGGAATCAATGGATGAGATGGCTCCTACTTGTAGGGAGCTCGATCAGGCCGTATGACATGTCAAGGACAGTCTAAGAGATCACAGCCGTAGCTTTGAATAAACTGCATGCTTCATTTGTGCGCAGCCTTCCATTGTAAATTGGAGGTGTATCTCTGCTTCATTAAAACATCACCAGCATGGTGGCCAAACACAATTTTTTGTTTTTTTCCCGAAAAAAATGTGTTTTAAACCCTTTTTTATTTTATTTTATGAAAAATTACATTTAAAACCCCTGTTTGGTCACAACAACATATATAATGGTTATAATTATTAATATATTTTAAATTTTTACAAATTTCCCACTATTTTCCGGAAATTTACCATCTATTTCCGGAACCATTTTATTCCCTTAGTCACTATGATGACCAAGACGCTAGTTTTGATGATGAATGTCAAAGATGATTGGTCAATCAGGAGAACCAGGCTGAATCGTCACAAATCAATATTATGATCATAATGCATAACCATCCATTTCATTGGCAACGGTGAAGATCAAACTATTGAGGTACAATGAGACAGCCCAAGTGTGTGGATATACATGGCCAAATAATATCCTAGATTTCATCAATTAATGGAGGGATAGATGAACCCTTCCACCATACAGACGCCCAACACAGAGCCGTCTAGCGCAGTCGGTAGAGCACATGGCTTGTAACCATGTTGTGTGGTTCAAACCGCACAGGGGGTCTATAAGTTATTTGTTAAACTCTGGAGGTTGATTCTCTAGCTCAATCGGACGGTTGACAATATTGCCACCTTGAGGTTGCAGGTTCAATCCCAACTCATGGCAGCCATCGCCTCCATACATTTGGCACGGTGATGGCGTCATGGCATTAATGGACGATGAAAACTGTTAATGGGAACATATATACTAGCTTGTATATATATAATACTATTATTGATTAGGTGTGCACTGGGACATCAAATCTAAACCCCTTTTAAAAAAACAAAAAGAAAAGATAGGATCCGGAGGCCCTCTTCACTCTTCTACCACATTTGTGAAATGGAGCTGGGACCATAGTGAAGGACCACCTAACCAATGTCTTTGTACCAATTTGTGGCATAACCCATCACATATTTGCCGAAAATATGAAGAGTAAGCGATATACACTCAAAATATTTATAGTTTTATGCATACATTGTAGCATGAGGAGCATACAAACCCATACAGAGCATCAAATTCATGAATTTGTCAAATTGCAGACATTGAGTTGATGTCTTCTCAGCTGTGAGGATAGTTGAGATGTGCACGGATTTTCTTGCTCTTTAAAGTCTGTGTGTCTCAAGATCCACTAGTCACTGCAAATGTATATGCTGATGAGACATCACCTCATTGTAAAATTCTAAATTTGATGGGCTTTGCAAGTCATAAATGTTTGAAGAAATGGATCCAAATTGATGAATGGAAGCTAATGGCAAGCATAAACAAAGGCCACAACGAATTCAAATTTATGCTCAACCTGTCATATATATATATATATGGTGGCTCAGAGTATGCGCAATTCAATATCAGGGCGTCCACTGAGCTCTTTATATCTCATGAATAGTTTCTCAAGTGCCAAAACAAAGCGTGTGTGAACTTCAGCAACCTGTGCAAGAACAGTATACATTGTTTAACATACATGTACATGCATGCATGCATGTCTAAGATGGTATGCCACCTCCGGAAGAAAAAAAAAACAAAAAAAAAGAGAGAGCAGAGGGGTGGGGACTCACCTCTACATTGGAAGGGTGTCGATTTTGCTTGATCTGCATTGGCCTCCCCACTACAATATTGATTGGCCTACGATATGGGATCGGCGATCTGTACCATCCAAAAAATCAATTAAAGCTCCTCATGATCGTGACACAGATAAGCCATTCCTTGCAGTAACAAATTGAGACGAGAAACAGATCCAAATTTATTATGAGCTATTATCTTTCTCAAGTTCAAAAAGGACTCCAAAGCCAGTGTGGAACCCCAAACCTTGGGAGACTGGCAGACCTTTAGAGGTTTTCCAATTTTTCTGTAGTATCCATCACAGAAGCAGTACAAATTTTACGCAGTTTTCCTAGTCCTATCTAGCCAATTCAAAAAAATGGAAGTTCGTGCTCCAATGAGTCTATAATAATGAGGACCAGAAGAAGAACACACACACACTCACACACACACACACACACACACACACACACACATATATATATATATATATAGTGAGAAACAAAACACTTGCAGGTTCTCAACATAGACTGGAATAGTTGAATTGTTTGGTTATTCAAGCATTTTTTTTCTTTCTAAAAAATTAAGAGCATTTTGTAGCCTTTTATAATTTAAGCATGAACATAGACTAGAGAATTACCCAAAAGCTCCCCAAAATATCAATGGGGCAAAACGAATTGCTCTAGCAATACGAAGATATAATTTCCCATCTGGTTTCCACCAGTTATAAACATCACTCTGCAATGTCAGAAATTGGCAAGAAAAATTATACAATGTTGGAAATTGGTAGATGGTGAAATAAGGATACAAGGAAAATAAATGAAGATGGTTTAAAAAAATTACAACATCACAATAATGAGAATATGAAATTTTTTTCTAACCTGACCAAAGCAAAAGATGGGGACCAAAGGGCTCCCTGTTTCAATGGCAACACGCACAAATCCATGTCTCTTTTTAAGAAAGGCAACCTAAAAAGAACATAGAACATACAATTAAAATGGGTAACATGTTCTTCACATTGAAATGAAAAGTAAATACCCATTGATAACAGGAAACGGAAAACCGTAAACAAAAATATGCCAGCAGTTCCAATTTAAGCAATTTCTATACTCTGACTTGGCATCGAACAGACCTCAAAATCATGGTTCATATAAATTATCTCTTGGACTCCACCAGGAACAATGATACAACTATAACCAGCGTCCAAGTACTTGACAAAGTTCTCTTTTGTAGCGGGGATGAGTCCCAACCATGTTCCTATTTGTCGTAGAAATGGTGTATAAAATATCTGAAAAAAGAGATTGGTTTGTAGGAAGAAGTGTAAATACACTTTCATATGGACACCTGTGTAACAAAACAATAATCTTTACTATTATAAAGTGGGAAGGCCGGAAATAGGACCGAAGACGAAATTTTAGCTTTTTTTCGCACACAGAGATGTAACAAAATCATTAAAAGGTTCCTTTACTTGCAATTTGTGATAAAAGATTCTATGGCTGCAAATAAAGGTACCCATCAAATTCTTATGCAACTTTTGTCGCTCCCTCAATTTCTCATCGCTGGGAAATCACTCTAGGCACACGCTATGCACGTGCTACCAACTCTTTAAGTAACTAAGTTTGCATCCACGCTTTCTTAAAAAGTATCTTTATTTACAACCTAAGATTCTTGAGTTTCATGTACTTACCCGTTGATTGTTTTGAGTCTGACGATCAAGATAGTCTTTTGTCCCAATTTTGACAAGATAGATCTTGAGATCATGGGCCTATCATCCGACGGTCATATTTTGATCGCACATACACATCCAAAAAATAAATATGATTACAGGCATACATCAAATGTGGTAGGACCATAATCTCAAGAATTGTATCAAAGATTGGGATGAAAAATTATCTCCATCATATGACTCAAAGCAGCCAACGATTTAAGTCTGTATAACCCGAGTTAAAAAGGAAGAATCTTGAGTCAAAAATAAATGTACCCAAAAAGTCTTTCTTCTAAATTTCCGGCTCCTTTTTTGACCTTTCTTCACGTGAATAGCACGTGCATCCCGCTAGTGAGATTTAATGAAAGAAGGCTAATATAAAGTGCAAGGTCATTATCTGGAATGCTTACAGCAGTACTTGCAAGAGCTTTGGTCTTAGACAAAGGGATGAGTCTGGTGATGTTTAGAAGCGACAGGCAACCAATGGGGAAAACCGAGTGTGGCTCGGCAGCAAGGACTGCACAGTAGAAGAGAGGTTCTAGGATCATATTTATATTGAAATTGAAGCGAAAACAGTTGATACTCTGACTAAAAAACAGGAGCTGCATTGAGCTTGAAAAGTCATTTTTCAAAGAAAAAACCAACTTCCTCATAAAATGAGTTAGATTGATCACATAGCTAAATCTTGCACTTTTAATTACATATGAATTTTATGTTTAACCACATGACGGCATCAGATAATAGATAGCAAATAGGAAAAAACAAGGATAATTTGGAATCAGAATAGGAAATGGCAGACAATGACAACATAACATGAAATTACCTCAAATTTGAAGTCAAAAGATCACTATCAATCCATTCATCTTGCTTGTGTAACGATATCCGAAAGTGCATTGAGAGAAAGAAACTACCGGCTTGGTTAGGAACACACATTATTTCCACTTCTAACTTCTATGGTCAACCATGAAAATAGATAAATATAGAATCAGAGCAACGAAAAAGGATTTCCAATCCTAACATAAAGGCTCCTTTCTAACATATTTTAACAAAATATGTCAACTTACTCGTTTGCACACATAGAAGTACTCAGAGGTGGAAACTGTTTTCTTTTTTATTTCTTCAAAAATGCTAAAATGATAGGTTCACTTAATGACATAGAAGAAATGAACCACCCTGGTTGGCCATTGGTTTGGCATGGATAACTATAGGCAGCCTCACTAGCATAGCCAACTGGATCTGATTCTTAAGCTACTAAATTTACAAAGAGGGACTCAATGGGTGCATCCATTTTCAACTGGTTAAGCACTTAATGCACTAATCATAGTTACTTGACATGATGATGTAACAAGGACAGTAACATAAAATAAAAAGTATAAAGAGGAGACTAATTTTCAAAAGATTTTCATGTCAAAAACTTCTTGAGGTAAGCTCGAGTTATTTGTATTGGATAACAAGAACCCGGGCGAATAAACAACCAAGACAAAACAGGAAATGGGATTCAAGGGAATAACAATGCTATAGAATAAATAAATTAAATCATTACCCCATGGGAAGTGAAGGAAAAAAGTGTTATGACTCTTTCACTAAAATTCCTCAATTCAAAGAGAGATCAAAGCTTCCAATGGTCAAATATACATAAAAATGGAAGACTTTTTCTTACATATCTCAGCCCTCTTGATTTTATAAGCAAAGCTACATGAAGATGTGCACTTTCTAATCAAAATATGTATGTATCAATGCATAGGAAACAACTAAACTACTTGTATGCAATCTAGGAACTACATAAAACTTATATGCAACCTAGAAACTATATTAAACGTTGGAGACATATTCTCATTTAAGAGATGTAAGATTCAAGATAACAACTTCCTAGGTAGAATACATGCTGAATACTAGCCTGTTTGCCTCTACATAAAAAAATAAAGATATCATTACGGCTCCTATGCGAAAATTTCCCTCCTCTATATCATAATTACGATCTTGTCCACCTCTTTGTTCATATGTGGAATGAAAGCATGGAGAAACAAAGAAGCTCCTCACTTTTGGAAAAAATGTAGGACTTGAATCAGGAGTAGGAAAGTGTGTTGCATCACTTGAGACGGATGTTGAGAAAGTGTGTTGTGTCAGTTGAGATGGATGTTAGCATTATTGACATGCAGATTATATAGAACTAAACTGTTAAGTTTATCTAGATAATTTTTACTGTTTTGTATACATATATGAGTGGAGAAAAGGGCTCAGCAGCCCGACTTAAATAGATAGAACAAGGTGATGATTAATTTGATGATGATACTAATGTGGGCTAATATTTGTATAACAATATAAATCTCAACAGCACCATATAATTGCACGGACATGTAGTTGTGTCTTGTTTTCTAGAGTTTTTTGCATCTAACAACTCGCCTGTATCAAAGATAGATATTCTCCCTCAAGATGAGATACGACAAAAAAGTAATTCTCAGCAATTATGCAAGTTTTTGTAGGCCAAGGCCAACAATAGGTTATAGTTTAGTTAAAGTCGGGGTATAGAAGAGAATTCTTGCTTTGAATAGTTTCTTTGATAAATGGTTATAAGAACTCTAGAAGTTCAGACTGTAACCCAATTGCAATGAGCATGTTTAATATTGTGCCGCATTTAAATTAAAGACGTACTGCAATAATATGAGGTGATGAGTAAAAAGAGAGTAGGATTCTGTTGAAGGATACAAGTATATTTTAAAAATTCAATATTAGGTGCATCAATCCGGATTCCAAACTCCAAATTGTGCATATGAAATGTCAGTATGCCACTATGTGGATTGGCTGCATCTCCAAATTTGCATCAACTTCACAATACTAAACTTCTGGCCTACGCATTTCTCATGTTAATATGAGTGTTTGCACATATTTATTTCGATTGTTCATTATCATCATCAGAGCCTTATTCCATCTATTTGGAGTCAGCTTTGTGAGTCATATTTCTTCATTCATTTCTATTTGAGGCTAAAATATTTGTTGCTGTAATACTACCGCTTCTCACTATTTCCCTCCAGATCTTCACTAGTCTTCCTCTTGTACTTCCCTGTGCTTGTATTGTCTCAATCCTTCATCCATGAGCTATTTCCAGCCTCCAATGAACATGTCCAAGTACAAACCATCTTAACCACATTCCATTTATGGGAGCCACCCCAAAATTTTCTCTTATACAGCCATTCCTAAATTTATCTTCTTGTAGCTTCATGCAATTTATCTTTGTAGCATAAAAATTTCAGCCTCATGTAATTTATCTTCATGTAGCTTCATCATTGCCCAACAATCTACAATATAAAGTAATTTGAGTCCTAACATCATCTTCCAAAATGCCTTTCAATTGAAGTGAAGCTCTTAGATTGCACAAAATCCCACTCCCATGTTTCCATTTCCCCCAGACTGCATTGTTCTGATTTGATATGTCCTCCTCAAACTCACCAACTGGTTGTATACTAGAACTTAAATTTAAAAATCTATAACAACATGACTTAATGATTTTCTATTTTAAGTTTTAACCAAATCCTATTTTAAGTTTTTTTTTTTTTCCCTATTTTAGCTATTTTGTTCAATGGCCTTACACTCTATCTATCCCGTCTTCGTTTTGCTAAATTTCAAGCAAGGAAGCAAATCAGGTATCGGTAATGGTTCTTGGAGGACCGATACATATCACCGATAAGTATCGGTATTGGCCGATACACCGATACAATGAAAATTTTATTTTTGAAAAAAATATGTAAAATGTTATAGACTTATAGTCTTAAAAGTATCATAAAAGACCTATATTTAAACTATTATAGGGGTTTTTAATAAAATTTAAAAAAAAAAATCAAATTTGGTAGGTATCAGCTGAGACCCGATACGTATCAGGGGGGCCGATATTGTGCAGTATCAGCTGATACTGATACCTGATACCAATATCACCCTGCTACTTGTAGTGGGGTCGTATCACTATCAGTATCGGTTAGCCAAAATATTGATTCGTATCGGTATCAACCGATACTTGATACCTTGATTTCAAACCTCTTTACTCGAGAACCTTTCTCCGTAATTCTAGTTTATCATTTACTTGTTTCTTCGTTTAGGCAATTAATACCACATCATCCAAAAATAACACGTATTGTGGAATCTCCCGTTGTATGCCAATTGGTAACTCATCCATGACCAAAACAAATAGATAGGGTTCAAGGCGGATCATTGATGTAGACAACTCTAATAGGGATCTCAGGCATCTCTTCATACGTAGTTCCCACACTAATTACTGCTCTTTCATACATGTCTTATATAATCTCAATATAATCATTCTGAATGCATTTTCTTCCTAACATCCACCATATATTTATTTCAACAGTTATTTATAAAAAATTTATCGAATGATAAAACATTATTTGATCAATGCAATTTTTGGCCTGCATCCAATCCACAGTGATCTAAAGTGGCGATTTGGATTAATCTACAATTCTATCATGGGGAAATTAGAGAAACAACCTTGGAAACCAAACGTTTTAGCCTATTATATAGAAGCTAAACGTTTTAGGAAAAAAAGGGTTTAACATTTTTTTTGAAGTTCAGAGATCCGTGAGATCTCAAATATTCAACACATGTGGGTTTTAGTGGATTTGTGAGTTTACAAATTTGTCCCCGATTGTCTTCTCCACTCAAACCACTCAAAATCAGCTCCGGCAGCCCCGACGAAACCAGGTCCGACATCCACCCTTGCCGGAAACTGGTTGGCGGTAGGGGTTGCTTATGATGTGACTGTTGCTTTCGGTGCTTCAATAAGATGTGTAAGGCTCACAGGAGCACGGGTTCTTTCTGGAATCATAAGCAGACGACTAAGGCCGTGCTGCTTTCCGATTCCCAGGCATCTGATCTAGAGAATGGTTGGTCCCTATGGGGCCGAAGATTCAAAAATATCCCCTCCAAGCGGAACCCTTTACCCTCATCTGAGACCACATCCTCTGATACCAATCTGGTTCTAGATCCTTCCTTAGGAGACGGCTGGGCTTCATGGCTTCCAAACTTCTGTGTCTAAGCCTCTTCATCTGATCCCTAGTCTTCTCTTCAAGACCTCTCTCTCTGGGCTAAGTCCGATTGGAATATAGCTAATCTTACAGAAACTCAACTCCAACTCTTTTTTGCTAGAGTTTGGGTCTGTGGATGATAAGCTTCGGATTCTCAATAAGCTGTGCAATCTAGGTATCTGCTTGATGAAACAGGGGAGAATCCTCGAGGCCAAAGAAACTCTCAAACGGGTGCGGCCAGCAATGGCCGACGGCCCTAGAGGTGTAAATTCTCATCTAAAAGCCTTTGAAAGGGCACAAGAAATGCTCAGGGATCTAGAATCTGGTTTGATGGATCATGGGAAAGATCGATTCAGGGAGATTGTAGGGGCCGCCGGAGCTGGTTTTGCTGCAGCCGGAGCTGGTTTTGAGTGGAGAAAGTAGGCCGCCGGAGCTGGTTTCGCCACGCCAGAGCTGGTTTTGAGTGGTTTAAGTGTAGAAGACAATCAGGGACAAATTTGTAAACTCACAAATCCACTTAAACCCACGTGTTGAGCATTTGATATCTGACGGATCTTTGAACTTCAAAAAAATGTTAAAACCTTTTTTTCTAAAAGGTTTAGTTTCTGATTAATAGGCTAAAATGCTTGGTTTCCAAGGTTGTTTTTCTAAAGTGCCCTTCTATCACGTGTGTCATGGATGATCCAAACCATGCTTGGTGTTGGAGTGAGCACCTAACACGAACGCTTAACTAAAAGCACAACAAAGAGAAGTGGCGGAATACACTTACCTTATAAAAAGTACAGAAAAAAAAAGAAAGAAAGAATGTTTGTGATTACCATATGCTTTGTCCTGACCAAATGCCTCAACATCCTCAATATGCACTGTAACAGGAAAGTGCCCAGGTGCGTATTTGCCTACAAACCTACAAAATGATAATAATAAATAAATAAAATCACGGTTTTTTTTTTCCAATTTCCAAAGAGTGCCTTAATTTTGAGTTTAAAAAAGACATTATGATCCAAATATATATATATATATATATATATATATATATATATATATATATATATATATATATATATATCATCTCATAATTATTATATTTTTTTATCAAAACAGATGCATTAATTTAAAAAGAAAAAATTTAAATAATCTTACCTAGCCACTGCCTGCCCAAATCTACTTGTATCATCTATGGGAACTACCATTAAAAGAATCATGATCCCCAATAACCTTAAAAAACATCAAAAATCTTAATCAACCACACAATCATGAAAAAAATAAAATGATAATTATGAATAATAAATTAAATAGCAAAAATATACTTACAAGAGAGAGGAAGAATTGGGGAAGAATACAATGACCCCAAATATAACTATGTTGAGATGGATCGCTCCAAGCCAGATCATCATTGCTATCAGTGTGCCGAACGTAGAATGAGGAGTGGATCTGATCACCGTAGGAATTGCTTCTTCTTCAATTTTAGGGTTTCTTTCTGATTCCTCCATATTCAATTCGCAGCTGTCGAAGCAAAGATCCGAATGAGGGAGATGAAGAATCAGGTAGTTACAGATGGGCGTTTCGATCTATACTTGGTGAAGGAAGATGAAACCAAACAACGGCATAGATCTCATTCTCATGGAGAGAGAGAGAGAGAGAGAGAGAGAGAGAGAGAGAGAGAATCTAATACGGTTAAACCAAGAGAACCAAAGATCATACAATCCAACAATTCAAATATCCGTTGTGGGGGAGTTAGTGGGCAGCCCGAACAGTGAACGGGCCAGCCTCACCCGCCAAAAAGGTCAAAGCGTACTTGCACTGAATGCGTATACTGAATCGATCTGAATATTCATAATTTGACCACTTCAGTGGTGGGAGATTTAACCCATTTATAGAAGGGACAGTTACAATTTCTGCCCTTTTCACCTTTTTATTAAAAACGCGCCCCACTTCTAGATGACCAAAATGCCTACAACTGTAAGGGAAGGCAATAGAGGCAAGCCTGGTTTGGAAATTTGTATGAGAAAATGGATGTTTTCATTGGTTTTCATTTGGAGGTAAACATATATTTTTAGGACATAAGAAATTTTTTAAATGTTGTTGGCAAAATACATATAGATAATACATCTTTGTATAATTCAATATAGTGTTAAAAAATAAGACATTAGGGACCCGAGCATATTTATAGAGAATGCCTAAAATTGTTTTTCAATAAAATATTTATTAAAAGCTGATTTTACATAATTTTCCTCTCTTTCTTAAGCATAACTGATATCATATCATTTCGAAGTCATAGATATGATATTGTATTAGTAAGGTTCCATTTGGGTTAATTCTTTTGGAGCAAAAAAGAACAACTCTCATTTTTCTGATTCCAACAAAGAATTACTTTTACATTTGGTAACACAACTCCTCGCTTGATTTGCTCTAGCAGTGAGATGTTTTAAATGATAAAATTGCTCTATATCTGCTTTATCTTAAAGCATAATTTATCTGCTCTGACAAAGAATAGACAAAGGGTTGCTTCTACTCTTATAAGAGCTAACCCAAATACATCCTAAGTATGATATTGAATCAATATGTACGGCATCCGCCCTTTTTTTGTACTAATACGAAATCGGATGGGTCCATATGATATAGCATCACTTGATCCAATATTGCATTGCTCAACCGATATCAATTGATATATTTGGGTAAACACCTATTCTTTCAACTGTAGTTATGTCAGACGATCATGATCCTACCATAAAATACACTACAAAAAATAAGACTATTAGCGACAGCCAAAAATTACCGTTATTAACAAAAAAACTGCTATTAATACCCTTATTGCTAATAGCCTTAATAGTTTTTTTGTTAATAGCGGCAGTTTTTTGTTGCAAAAAATTGCCGCTAATAGTCTTATTTTTTATAGTAATGGTTAATATTTTGATTTCACGTGAGACTCTTCTCAAAAAGTTATATGAGAATCATATTTTATGTACACCCATGAAAAGTTATTTGAGAATCATATTTTACGTACACCCATGATCATGTTTAATTTTTGGATGTGTGTTATGCAGAATCAAAATCAACCGTTTGATAGCAGGCACATGATCTCAAGATCGACTGTATAAAAAATTGAGATAAAAATAATTTCTACTATAATTCAAACTAATCAACAGTGAAAACACATAAAACTCAGGTTAGGAAGGAAGAGTTCTGGATTATAAATAAAAGCACCCTTTTAACTTTTATTCTAAAGAAGTTAAAAGGGGCAATTGCGTTTTACACACTAAAATTTGAAGAGTACGTCTTGTGAGGCAAAATTTGAAGAGTGTGCTCGTGGTGCTCCTCTAACCACTAAGACCACACTTCAGTTTCTATTATTTTAATACTTTTTATTATTTTATTAAAATGAAAAAAATAAACAAATAGGCCCTCTTTTCTAGGGGTCAACAATTTTAAATAAAATAATATTTTTTTGTAGTTTGAAGGGTGAGGAAGTACTCTTCAAATTTGAAGAGTGAGAGTGGGTCTTCAAATCCAGTTGGATTTAAAGAAGCAAGATTCCAGCGATTTCTTTTGCAAATGGGCTCTTCAAAACTATTTGTTGAACCGAGGGCTAGGATTTGAAGAGCACAGTTGGAGATGCTCTTAGGGGGCAACTGCCCCGCAAACCTTGTGCATGGGTCCCCTCCTATGTGCAGTGACTACCCAAGGTATCAAGTATCGGCCGATACTGATACATATCGATTTCTCGATAAACTGATGCCAATATCACCTCGAGACCGATATTGCACTGTATCAATTGATATCTCGGTATCAAGTATTGGTATCGACCGATATTGCATCATATCGATCGATACATATCAGGTATCGGCCGAGACCTCTTAATTTTGATTTTTTCTTAAGTCCCACTTCTTGTAAAAATACAAGAAATGTAAGTTACCTTGTACTTTCTCCTCAGATTTAAAAACGAAAAAGAAAAAAAATTCTCCTTAACGGCGTATCGGCCAATACCGATTTGTAGCAGTGATATGTCCTCCTAAAATTGATAGCAACCCAATTTGATACCTTGGAACGCACTAGTGCATCTTGAGACCCACAGACTTTAAAGAGCATGAAAATATGTGCACATCTCAAGGTCCTCACAGCTGATAAGACATCAAATCATTGTCACTAATTGGACAAATTCATGAATTTGGTGCTCTCTATGGGTTTGCATGCTCCTCATGCTATAACCAATGCATAAATAAAACTATAAATATTTTGAGTGCAGATCACTTACTATATTCCTATTTTCGGGAAATGTGTGATGGTTATACCGCAAATTTGGTACAAGAGACACTGGTTAGGACCACCTTCAATATGGCCCCAACTTAAAAATCTACGAGAGAGCTTCTCTTTTCTTTTTCTTTTTATTGGAGTGGGTTATGCAAGACAGATAGTAATCTCCCTCTTTTGCGTGCACCCACACATCCGAAACAGAAATAGAGAGGGGTTTACATTGAATGTGCACCTGAGTATATATGTGCACATATTTATGTTTGAATATATATATATATATATATATATATATATATATATATATATATATATATATGAACACTGTTATACAGTGGATAATTTTCTATAGAAAATCTTGCAGACAGATTATGTGGCGCGATGTGGCCGGTTACACACATAGTGGAGCCTAAGCACATCAGCCAGTAATGTTTATAATTTTCCTTTATATATATAATCCCCGGAAGGTACTCAAGTCTCACCGTACTCCAAGGTTCACATGGAACTCCATGTGGCATTTAAAATATGTTTTGGGTGTCATGTGGCCCAATATACCATTGTTTAATTTTTATTTATTTTTAAAATAAATTTCAAACTACATCTCCACCTACATCACATGTCATGTGACATGTGATCTCGGCACTAGTGTAGCGATTAAATGCTCTTAATGGCAACTATCCCTTATATATATATATGAAAAAAGATTTTGTCCTCCAAGATTAAGGATGACACCAAATTGATCGCACACAGAGCACGAGTATATTGCTTAGATCATATTTAGCACAAAAAAAAAATCAGAAACTCATCTCCAGCATGTATTTTTTGGGCCTTAAAATTTAAACCATTAAAATTAGTCATACTTTGACAGAGGCCTTAAAAAGAAAATTTTTTTTGGGAAATTGATCTAAGTCGTTCCCTTATGCTCCTCATTGCACCTAAATAGTATTTTGGATGCCACATTGATCTCCACGAGATCTCGAAGAACACTTGAGCGTCCTCCCATGAAGGACGGAACCGTCTCCCATATATTACATAGGGCTGTTTTGCCCCTCACTGCCTCACTTAACTTGGTTCGTTGAAATTTTCAATTTTGACCATATTTTAGATGGTGGATAAGATGCATCTTTTATTTTTTATTTTTCGAGAGGGACCTGATTGGCCATGCATACGTTACCTTCATGCTTGTTCTTTAGATTTGGTGCCACTTAGCTCACAAAGAGCACTAAGGCAACGATGAATGCTACGTGACTAATGTAGAGTCCCACTATCCATATATATATATATATATATATATATATATATATAGGGAGCCGGTTAGGTCCTTCATTGGAGGAGAGTCACCGTCCTCCAAGATCCACGTGGAGCACAAGTGGACGGTATAGATCAATATTAAAAAAAAAAAATCGAAAAAAACTTTTTAAACCCACAAAGTTTGACGGGTTTCATTGGTTCACATTTCACGGTTCAAAAAACAGATGGTGGAGATGAGTTTTCAATTTTTTTTTTTCAAAGATGATCTAAGCAATGCACCCGAGCTCCACGTGGCATCGAAACAATATTTTGGGTGCCACGTGGAGCTCCACGTGAAAGCTTGGAGGACGGTGACCATCCTCCCATGGAGGATGGAGGCCTTTTCTATATATATATATATATATATATATAGGGGAAAATGCGTTCGGACGTGAAGATATCTCTATGCCAATTGATATGAGCGCGACAGGTAACGCATCTTCTGTGAAGTGATGGGTGACATGGGGCCACTTTACTAATTAGGGTTAAACTTTTAAAATATTATAAAAGTTAAATTCCTTTTCAACTGTCATTTTTTACCTTTTTAGAAGTTTTTTTAAAGTTTTTTTTTTTTTTTTTTCCCCTTATTTTCTAAGAAAGTGTTAGACTTATTTTTTTAGGTATGCTTACTTAAAAATTATGAGCGCCCGGTAGCAAAGCGCTAGCCCCTAAAATGAGGTGTCGACATTTCGATAGAGAGGCGTCGGCGCTTCGATATATATATATATATATATATATATATATATATATATATATATATATCAAAGCACCAAAGCCCCTAAAACGAAGCGACGATGCTTCGATAGAGAGGTGTCGGCGCTTCGTAAAAAAAAAAAAAAAAAAAATTGTTTTATCGGAGCGTCGGCTCCCCTAAAACAAAATGCCAACACTCCTAAAACGAAACACCGGCGCTTTGATAGAGAGACGACGACACTTCGATAGAGAAGCGCGCTCGCTATCGGGGTGTCGGCACTTAGTTTTCGGGATACTGCCGATGTGCTAGCGCTTCGCTATCGGGCGTCACATTTTGAGTAAAATATGTCTGAAAAAGTAAGTCTGACACTTTCATGGAAAAATAGAGAGAAGAAAGAGAAAAGAAAAAGACTTTAAAAAAGTCAAGAATGGCGGCTGGAAGGGTATTTAAGTTTTAAAATATTTAAAAAGTGTCACCCTAATTAGTAAAGTGGGCCCCATGCCATCCATCACTTCACAAAAAAGACGCTACGTGTATGTATATATATATATGCTAGTCAAATGAAGAGCACGCGCGTCACCTAATTTTAAAAAATGTCAATCTATTATTTTGAGACAGAGACAGAGATACTTGAGAAACATGAAGGGATAATTAGAGAAACATGCCTCAAAAACAAACTTTTTAGCAAAGAAGACCCTACCTCAAATGTTTTAGAAAAACAGTGCTTTTACGGATTTTGGAACTACTGAAAATCGTGAAAGCACTGTTTTTTAAAATGTTTGAGGTCGGATTTATTTTTGCTAAAAAATTTGTTTTTAAGGCATTGTTTCCTAAAGTGCCCAAACATGAATTGTGCATAAGTTGCAAGGTGTTCACTTTTAACACTGAATAGGATCTGAAAAAACCCACCGCATTTCTCACATTCAAATTCAAATATTATTTTACCTTTCATCATGGCAGTATATAAAGCACCCCTTTTCCATATATGCTAGACTCAGATTTTGTGCTTATCTTTTTAGAAACAGGTAAAAGGAGCAACTAATTATACGTTTACAATTTTAACCAAATTAGAACAATGGTGTACTTTGGGATAGGAAAGAAGGGATGCCTTGAGATCACAATTTACTTAGTAAAGTAACTCATAGAATAAATAGTTTAATCCTGCCCCCCTTAAACTACCTTCCATTTGATTTTTTATTTTTTTATGGCTAATTAACAGATATGTTTTAAAGGTCCCAATAAGTATCAAAGCTTTTACTGCATGTGGGACAGGTAGGACATGCAAATTTCTAAATGGCAGTATACTGAGATGTAAGGAAGGTAAAAATATATGGAAAATTACAAACGGAGGAGAGATTTTGTTGTGATTTTTTTTCAATATTTTAAAACTCGCAGGCGTATGAATCAAATTATAGTTAATAGGTGCGGAGTACGAGATCGTTATCACAAGGATTGGTCATAAATATGATCATATTTCACCACTCATTAGATTTGTTGAGGACATAGTGCAGGCGGCTGGTGTGGCGCGATGTGACTGGCTGCTCCGACTTGCATTAATTGAGCCCTACTGCACTTGTAGCCAACTGGGTCGTGCCACATTAGCCACTTGCACTTTGTCTGCATAAAATCTGTCGTATGTATAACACTGGCCAAAATATATTATACTATCATAAAATTTTATTTTTATGAATTGTAATTGGAACAGTAAAATTGCTAAGCTAACCCCAAAGGGCAATTACTATTTCCCTCCATCAGCAAGAAACTTAAAGAATTGTAGCTGGAACAGTAAAATTGCTAGTTGACTCCAAAAGGGCAGTTACTATCTCCCTCCATATCAAACTTAAACTAAGGTGAATATTTTTACAAGGGTACGGCTATTCTCACCCATTTATTAGTAAGTACCACAATTTTTTCGTGGATGAAAACCATTGATTGAATTAAATCAAATGATGGAGATTGTTTTCTGTTCCGCATAATAGATCTTGAGACAAAAATCAATCTCCATCCTTTGATTCAAATCAATTGATTTTTTTTCCTCAGTGAAGTACTAACTAATAAACGGGTGATCGAGAATAACCCATACCCTTTTTGTAATAGTGAGGGTTTTGCTGTCATACTCAAAGTTGGTCATGTTTCGGAATCATAGGTCAAAATATCATCTGGAACCGATACATATCGTCTGATACATATCGGTTTTGGAGGTACGATATATTCAAAATATTGTACCTTTGCCTCCCATATAAAATAACAAAATACCGGACGATACATACCAATGTATCGTCCAAAACAGATACACATCGGTTTTGGAGCTGGACGATATGTATCGGTTTTCCAAATTTTTGACCCTTGTTTCGGAATACAAATATGATATCTCCATTTGGATCTGTAGAAATCAACCATTAAAAAAAATTATATGAAATCTCAATTAGTCTTATTTCTCAATTTCTTCATCCTTTATTACCTCAATTTTCTTTAAGGTTGATTTGTTGATCATGTCTAAATGCCTCTGAATCCTTGGAAGCCCTAAACTTCCAACTCGGTGAAAATGCCTGTAATTCAATTCAGGCAAAAAAGGTCAATGTAGCATGGATATAGCTAAGTTTATACATGCTTCTTTCAAATCCTGTTCATAAGTTAATGAATAAAAGACACCATTATGCATAAGATCAGTCACTCTCACTGTAGATCCTCCTAGGAAGTTGGATGTGCTTGAGCATGATGATGACCATCTTCACATGAATGTCACGTACGTTCTTGTCCTCAAAGAGCCCAACAAGGTATGCCTCTGCTGCAACGAGTGCGTGGCTCTGAAAATGCAAATCCGTCTGCACCTAACATAAAATGGGACAAGAATTTTGAAAGAGCAAAGAACCAAAAACCCACCACAGAACCCACAGAGAGAACAAAAACTGATACACAGACAAACCAACAATTCACATAAAGCAATTCAACTTCACAAATCTAAAACCATCCACAGACTAACTAATTGAGAATATAAGACAATTGTAGTCTGAGACATTCAAGTTTGAATTATATTGATGTGAAACCACTTCTTCTTAGAAGATTGAGAAACCTTACTTTGTTAATCGCTCTAACAACCACACTATTGCAACAGGTTAAGGATTCAAACTCAACTGTCTTCAATGAAAGAATTGATAGATCTATAATCTGGGGGGCACTATAAATTTTAAGGATGCAACAATTTGAGGGGTAGACTACACCCAATCTTGAGGTGATAGGGACCAATAAAATTTTGAGTTTGTTGAATTCCATTTCAGGAGTTGTGCGGATATGGGAAGCAGAGTTGGCTGGGTAGATGATTTAATTTAGTATATTTAAATTACTTATTACAGCATTACCCATTGAAATTTCTCCGACCTCCGAAAATTGCAATCTGGCAGTGCTTCCCTCCCTCCCTCTCTCTCTCTCTCTCTCTCTCTCTCTCTCTCTTGATCTCGCAGTCTCTTTCTCTCCCTCATTACCCAAAGTAAATTATATTTAGCTAGTTTGCTTCCAAAAATATAATGGAGTAATTGCCCAAACAAACCTTAATCAGTCATCACCAAAACCAAAAGTCAGTTATGCTTAGCTAGCCAGCAAAAATATAATGGAGTAATTGCCCACACAATTTTTAATCAATCACGTTTGACAAGAAATGGCATCAATATGATAGACTTACAAATGACTACATGTCTACATTTTCAATGAATCACCAAAAATAGTAAAATCAGATGAGACCTTCAGTGCTATGGCTTTGCCATCTGATGAGATCAATTTATTGTCTTAATGCAATAAGCACTCGTTACTCTCCGAAACACTAATTTCAAAGAAATAACTAATATACGAAGCCCTCAAAATTCAATCCCTAATTCAAACTCACCTTAAAATCATGAGAAATTTCAAAGACCAGATGAAAAGTTCTATGCACTTTTGATATTTATAAATTTCACTACACAAACAAAACAAAACAAAAAACCAAAAAATGAGAAAGTATAACCCCATAACACAAACAGAAAGGTTAATCATACCATTAATAAACACACTTATTGTTCCAAATACTACAATCAAACGGATCACACTCTCAAAATCAAACTAATCCACAGTTCTAGCAATTCAATCCATTATCAGTATCAAATTATCAAATTACTGAGAGACCCAACTCCTATGACGACTTTAAACAGAAATCAAAAGCACCCATTCAGGTCAAGTGGCATACATCTTTAATCTATTTTACTTGTTTCACTCATCATCCCTTGTACACATATAGCGAAAACAACATAAGTATACATCATATCATACTAGTAAAATGCCTGAACATTAACCTTTTATAAGAGTGGACAATGGTCCATATTTGAGTAACTAGATTTGACTGTTCAAATCCACCTATGACCACAATTCTTAGGTCAATGGTAGATCCAAGTATGAGTAGCAACTTTGACTGCTTGGATTTCTCAAATGATGTGCCACGAGTAGCCTAAAATGGGTACCCCTATGATAGAGTCCCATGATCCCTATTATTAAAAAGGTTACAATGGGTTCACAAATCCCATGAATCAAATCGTCAAAACTTTTATACCCACACTTTAAACAGACAACATATCAAAAACCCAATTCATCAGGCGATTCTAACAGCCCATAACAGTCCATTATCATATGAAACACCTAGAAGACCTCACAAAACGAACCTAAAATACAGAAGAAAACTCAAATCTCTACATAAGCATCGGAATCATAAATAAGATGGTCTTAAGCGTTCACATTTAATACATGGTAAAAAAACTTCCCACTTTATAGCAGAAGAAACAGATAAAATAAAAGGGTAGCGTTATTTACACCCGTTTAACCTGTGAAGAATATGCATTTTTCAACCGTAAAAACTCGTTCACTACCTTGAATCAGACGATAAAGAAATTTTTTCGTCCCAATCTTCCTAACAATAGATCTTTAGATCATGGCGCACCTATGCTCACATGTTAATTCCATGTGGCAAGCATACCCAAAAGGGGCTAGTCTGAAGGTACACTCATGATCATGGTCATTGATGTACTTTTTAATTGTAATGTTTTACTCGCAAGTGCACGAATCAGATTGTAGATAGTGGTGCGGAGTACGAGATCGTTCCCATGAGGACTAATGTAGAAGATCTAAAAAGATGAAACAGTAACTCAAGAAATCTACCAAAATTTAACAGTACCCTATCAATATTATGATTTAGGCAGTTTTGTGAGATAAGTTAATTACTGACCTCAAAATAAAGTTCACTTGATAAATCAAAAATAAAGGTAGAGATGAAGATACTAAATCCTCCTATATTTGATTTGTTCTTCCCATAATACAAATCTAAGGATTAAACTATGAAATATACCATTAAAAAACATCTTTTATGGAAGATAAATGGTCAAAACCTAGAAAGGTTCCATATTGCATCCCTAAAATCAGAACTTAATTTCAGAGATGATTTCCATATATAGATCTGGGATCAAGGGCATGACTCGGCACACTTGATCTCAGATATAGAAATCATCCTCATAATGGGTAAAAAATTCCAACAAGAATACCAATATAGATCTGAGGTCAAGAGCATAACTCGGCACATTCGATCTCAGATTAGAGAGTAATTAAGATAAAATTACCATCACAGGTCTGAGATCCAGGACATAACTCGGCACACTCGAACCCAATTAGTGGCGGAGATTTCATCCGTTCGAAATAGCATAACAACCATAAAATAAAATCTCAAATTTTAATCCTAGATTTATACTATTAGAAGTACATCCCTCGGATGGGAATCCTTAGATCCCCATCTCTAAGAAATTAGTCACACATGTTGTAATTAAACGTCTTGAATGTCTAAATTGAGCTGCAAGTCGCACTAAGTTCTCGATGACCCAAGGTTGCAGTGTTTGACATTATTTTTAGAATTCTTGGGTTGTTTTATACACTTGGATTATATTTGCCTGAAACACTTCAAATTTAGTAATTCTCATCAGATAGCCTTCATCGGATGGCTAAATGTAGGTATTTAGGGGTGAAATATCATCATATTTCACTACTCATCAGTCACTTTTGGGGATGTGTACCAAGCGAAATCAATATATGACCGCCTGATAGGTGTGCCATGATCTCAAGATCTATTGTATAGAAGATTAGGATGAAAAAAAACCTCCATCGTCAACTTTAAGTCAGTCAACGATTGTTTACAGTGAAAATGTATATGTTCTTCACAAGTTTAACGGGTGTAGATAACGCTACCCAAATAAAAAATGCTAGATGAACTAAGATGTAGAGGAGACCCTCTAAATTGGTATTTGGCACTACTGGTAATCTAGCATTTGATCATAAAAAATTATATCTAAAAAATGAATTTATCAAAAATGAGAGAATTATTTTGGGACAACTGCCTTTCATTAAATTTGAGAGAACTCACGTGTTTCATTAAATTCAAACATATCAATTTTTCTAGAATATATAAATTTGAAGATACTTGTTCAATTTGATTAAATGTAACAAATGCTGCTTCAAATTTCTTTACTTGGAATCCATATTTTATATATATATATATATATAAATCAATGGATAAATTAGAAATCTCTATTATTACATAAGAGAATAGGGCCTGCTTGGCTTACCCTTCTCCAAAAAAGCACTTTTCAAGTGCTCTTGAGAGTTTTACATGCTACTTCTCAAAAAAATTCGATCACATATTAAAAATCGCGTTGTATGAGAAGCAATATTGGGCAACTTTTTAATATAACATCATTTTCAACATTTTTAGCTGGACATGGTCATGTTTTTAGGTGAAATGGGCTTTTCACCCAACATTTTTTCCCTTAGTGCTTTTGGGAAAAGGACCGTCAATCATCCTAATTCAGTGGATACTTCTTCTTCTTGATGAACTGACCTTTTCAAAAAGGGTAGCATTATTTACACCCCTTAAACCTTTGAAGAACACACATTTCCATCATAAAAAATCGTTGACTGCCTTGAAACAGAGGAAAGAGGCCGTTTTTAATCCCAATCTTCACGACAATAGATCTTGAGATAATGGGGCATCTATCAGACGGTCATATTTTGATTCTACTTGGCAAACATCCCCAAGTGTGACTGTCTGGTAGATACTCCCATGATCACGATTACTTTAGGGGATGTGTCTCATGTGGAATCAAGATCAAATCATCTTTATAGGTACGCCATGATCTCAAGATCTATTGTGTGAAAGATTGAGACGAAAAACGATCTCCATCATAAAATTCAAGGCAGTCCATAGTTTTTTATGGTGGAAATGCCTAAGTTCCTCAAAAGTTTAACAGTGTAAATAAAGCTACTTTTGGATAAATGAGAAATGATAGGTTGAGTGACGTGTAAGCAAAGGAAGCTCTAAAGATTTAAAAGAGAGCCAATTCCAGCTAACACAAAAAGTCTCAAATACCCCTTCTTACACTTTTTATCATTCTACGTAGTTTAAAATTTTAAAATTTTGCACTTTTTTATATTTACGTGATGTAAAGCAGCATCTATGCCATTTGATTTAAAGCCCACAATATAAAGATCAATGGTGCTAAAGATTGACAAGATAAAAAAGGTGATATCGGCTTTTTTTTTTTTTTTTTTTTAATCGTCTCTTTAAACACTTGCCTATTAGAATGTATCTTATTTGATAACTATCACACATCATTTATCTCAACCAATTGTAGTTATCTAAACAAATTGTAACAAGATAAAAAGATAATAAGAAGAAGATGATAGAAACATAGAATAGACAAATTCACAGTGTGTTACAATACTCACAATTGGTTGAGATAACTGATGTGTGGTAGTTATCAAATAAGGTACACTCTAATAGGCGATACCGACTGTTTAAAGAGGCGATATCGACCGTTTAAAGAGGCGATTATTATTTTTTTAAAGAGGCGATATCACTTTTTTTTTTTGTCAATCTTTGGCACCATCAATCTTTATATTGTGGCCTTCAAATTAGACGGCATAAATGCTACTTCACATTGCGTAAATATAAAAAAGTGTAATTTTTTAAAATTTTAAACTATGTAGAATTATAAAAAGTGTAAGAAGGGGTATTTGAGACTTTTTGTGCTAGCTGGAACTGGCTTGGCTTGGAGCTGGTCGGTTTGGTTAAAGGTGAAAATATAGGGTCTCTGACGGAAAAGGTGTATTTGACAAGGTCAATCTCGTAAATTTATCAAAAAAAGGGAAATCAATTGAGTATTACTTTGCATGTGATCAAGGATCAAAATTTCAGTTTCCTGCGAAACCAAAATTTCGGCCAATAATTTCAATCCCATACAAAATTTGGACTGAAATTTCAATCCAAGTTATCGTTTCGGTGGGGACCGAAACTGATAATTTCGGCCGAAATTTTGATCCTTGCATGTGATCTTAGAGGCCCTATCAGCCTGTCGAATCACTAATTAGTAGAGTGACTGAAGAGGTGGAATCGGCAGAATTTGATAAAAACAATGGAGTTTTTTTTTATTGAAGATTGAGACGGAGACAATGCTAGAAACTGAGAGACAATAGAAGGTAGAAAATTAGGGCTGGTACAATTATTATTATTATTTTTTTTCAATTTCCGCGGTAGCCTGTTCTGTAGTCATGGACGTCCATTCTTAAATTTTATTTAAAATTATCATACGATAATTTAAGACGGGCGGTATATTATACATATCGGACAATATATTGGCTGCTTTTTGGGGTGTCCGATAAATATTGTATTTATCGTCTGACGTGGCATGACGTGACTGGCTACTTCGACCTGCATTAATTGAGGCCCATCACACTTGCAGACAATTGCATCACGCTACATCAGCCACCTACACTTTATCTGCCTAAAATTTGCCCTCCATATAACACTGTTCTTTAAAACCTATGCTTCTTTAGCAACACAACTTAGAAGTATAGTCACCAAATTGTAGGGTTCGGTAATAATTCGGCAAGTTTAAAATTCGGAAAAATCCGAGAAATTTGGAGAAATATTCGGAGGAAAAATCAGAAAGAGAAATTGAAAAATAAAAATAAAAAGATTTAAAACTATAAAAAAAATAAAATTATAAAATTATAAATTTTTTTGAAAAATTCAAAAATTATTCACAAATAATTTACGAATTATTCACGAATTTTTGTGATCAAACGAATTTTCGAGAAATTCGCTAATACTTCAGGATTAATTCAGCGATTTGTTTAAAATTTCAGTAATTTTTGTAACTATGCCTTGAAGTAGGAGGCACTGTCAACTGGTTGCTCGGGGCCCTGCGGAAGTCCATCTTAAACCGGCCTTAATTACCAATGTTGTGTTAGTGGATTGTTAATTAAGTAAAAGACTTGTATTTAAAATATATATATATATATATATATATATATATATATATATATATATATATATATATTCCCTTCCTGTTACTTTATAATGTAGCCCTACACACGCAGGAGGTGCAAATCCACCATTGGACTATTTTCATTTATGTTAGAGAAAAAGGAAATGGTGCATGTTACTTCATGTATTCATTTATTAATAGAGAATCTTTAGGTTGTTATCTTGGAGTGTGTCGGAGTCGGTGGCCCACTAGATCAAGTCATCATCTCTACCAAGAGCCGGTAAAGACAAGCATATGACACAATTTTTTTTAAAGAGATCTTGAACAAAGATGATGAGATCGTGATGCTATGATGACTATTCATTGGACGTATAAACTCTAAAATTATATCACCAACCATAGAATCCACCAAGGATATAAACATGATAATATGTCACCAAAAAGTCTAAAAGACGAATGTCTACAACGGACTCCAAACTGGCTATGAGTCATTAATATCCACAAAGGATAAAAAAATTCGTATTAGGGGAATGAACGAATTGATTAGAGTATTTCATCATATACAAATAATCCACTCTTTGAGTATAGATAATGTGCAACATCCAGCATCACCTTTGGGCAGAAACTGAGTGTACAACCTATTATCTCTCCCAGGGCACAAAAAAAAATTACGCGTGTACCTAATTGTTTATGTTTCTGATTTGATCTAGATGATTCAGTACCTTTGGGCAAGAGAATCATCATTATCTCTCCTTTACACTAACGACTATTCTACTTACCCTGTTTACACGAAATTAATGAATTACCTTTGGGCAGAATTAATAACCCCATGCAAATTAGTACACAAGGTGATCTTAATGAGATAAAATCTCAAGATTCAAGAAACTAAAACCTCTATAGAATGGTCACCTTTGGGCAGATCCAATCCTACTTCAATTATAGTCTCTCGAACGACCACTTTAACGGCCTGCTTTAACCCATTGGAAAGATCTAGACTTGGTATGTCTAATCTTAAGAGTTTAACCAACTCATCCTAAAATGTATATATATAGCCATGCTCATAGTCAATAAAATCATGAAATAATATTTAAATAAATTTGTAATGACAAAATTAAGGTCATAGACCTATGGGCTTGCACACACATACACTTAGGCTATAGGATTAAACCAAAGATCCAAAAATACATGTAATAATAATATACTAGGCATATCATTGGGTCACCCAATTATTTTATTATATCAAATATACAATCATTGTTTGTTGCCAATAATAAAACTAAGCATTGGCCTCAACAAGTAGATTGAAATCAACTACTAATGGGTCAAAATCGGACTTTTTAAAAAAAAAGGGCTAATACACCCAAACCAAGAAATCCTTTTTAATGGGCTAAATTGGGTCCTATACAATTAGCCCAAGCTCAGGTCCAGTTTGAGCCAAGAGATGAGGCCAAAACACCAAGAAATTCATACCATTATAAGCCCCCAAGCACAATGTTCAAATCATTATAAGCCCACAAACATATTCTTTCCAATAATCAAGCCCAAAACAAGACTTGATCCACTAAGAAAGCATACATTATTATAAAGCCCACAACCCATGGACAGATTTGGGGCCATAACAACCCAAACAAAAATAAATAAATAAATAAAAATAAAAATTCAATGGGGCTAAATTGGGCCTTCTATAATTAACTCAAGCTCAGATCCCGTTTGAGCCTAGAGATGACTCAAATACCAAAGATGTTCAAAACCATTTATGTATCCACAAGCATAAGATGAAAAAGTTTATAAAATTTATACAAATCTAAATTAAAGCCTCAAGTACACTTATGAAAATTAGTCAAATAATTTGACAAATAAGGGAACTCAACCATATGAGTTCCAAGCAATGTCATAACCTTGCCCCACCAAAACCACAAAGTGCAGTATCCAAAAATTCACGAATTACCACAATTCTTACTCTATGATCAATAAGATGAGACCAGATTACACAAAAAAAATTGAACTAGAATCCAATTATATATAAAATCACCTTATAAAAGTCTCATAAATTAATTAGCATATATATATATATATATATATATATATATATATATATATTGCTAATTTTCAATCATGAAACGTAAAATATAATTACCAAAATAACCATTTGTCGAACACACCATACAACTCACTAACACATATTAGTATTGGTGCAATATTCATCATGAGAAATCACATAGCCATGCCCAATACAAGCCACAACAAGTTTAATGCATGGATCACCTGATTATGGTGTTTACGGGAAATGAAGCCCAAAATAAGAATAGGTCCTTTAAAGAGTCCAAAATGGTTGGACAAGGTGAGACAAAGAAATGGGCCGACCCATAGGTCCAAATTTTAGGGTCTAAATCCAGGTCCATGTCTGGCTTGTTAAACCAAATATCCAGCCCAAACTCAACCCTAGCCGAGCCAAGCAGTCCTACCCTGCTTCCATCCAAGTTTTCAGTAGCAAATATAGAAACCAAGTGAATTGAGCACCTAAAACAACAACAAACTAGGCTGCCAAACCCTCATCACAAACAAATCTAAGATTACTACTAAAGAATCAGCTTTTATTCCCCTTCCCAAAAAATTATCTCCACAGGCGATTAAAATAAATGATATATAAATCCATAAACAAGAGATTAAGTGTTAAAGCATTACAAGATAACGAAATCGTAGATCTGGATCAAGATCGAAGAGACAATGATAACCCAAATATAGAACAAAGCATTACAAGACAACGAGCCCGAGAGGAGATGGGGCTCAGGGTTACTTATCGCAAAAGCCATTAATCTTATCCCTTTAAGAAAATGAATAACAGAGAAAGATGAAGAAGAAGATCTAAGATTCTTAGCGAAACTAATGCTTTGACCGATCAAACACCAGTTATGGCTCTGATACCAATTTTTGGTTCTATCGATCCGGCCATCCAAATATTTGCTCAAGGATCTAGGCGTATGATCAATCAAAACAATAGATCAAATCTATAAATTAAAATGTATGTGCATACCTTATCGCGATGATCGTGATAATTGATACAATTGACGCTTTTCCTGCGAAGAAAGATGAAGGTGACTCTACCTACCTCCCTTGCTACACTCTCTTGATGGGAAGATGTAAAAAAGCTTGTATGTAGTGAGCGGAGGACGCCCACTTATATATATAAAATGAAGAGTCATGCCCTGCCTAAAATACCGTCCATCAAGGTATTCTAATAGGAATAAAAATCACATATAAATTAGGAAACTTTGAGGTTTCCTCCAGTTCCCAATAATGCTCTTTATTATTTCAAGTAACTACAATCTAGGATTTTATAAAATCCTAGTGTGTGTGGGCCACACAAAATAAGAATTTTGAGATTTCATAAAAATTCCAACAGGCATTAGCCACTAGGGCTCTCATACCATGTAGAAAATCTTAATAAGAGAATAAGAAGGTAAAAGAAGAGAACATGACATGAGAGACTACATTGTAAAAATCTTAATTTCATTTCATTAATCTTCATGTCTATAGATAGACTCCCCGTTTACACATAGAATGAAGATAAGCATGATAGCTAAGAATCCTAATTGTAATAAACTTATCTTAAAATCATAATTCTAATCTTAAACTACTTTGCATAACAACTCTAAAGATTATCTATTATTTATATGTGTTTAGTCTATGCTCGACTAGAGATCATATATGTGAGTTGTTGTAACATGGAACAACCCTGTGCACCAATTAATTTATCGAGGGATGAGTATAATCTTTACGAGCGACTTTGTTCCTGCCTCAACTCACAATTAGTAATCTTTCTGACGATGTACAATTAGTAATCTTTCTGCAACGATGTATAATTAGTAATCTTTCTGCAACGATGTTTCATCATAGATCTTATTCTTTATAGTAACAATTATTCAATAAATCTTTATTTATTTATTTATCTGTTAAATATGTAGTGCGATTAGTTGAACCTAGATTCTCTACTAAAGATTCCCTTTGCAGTTTATTAGTCGTCAGCATGTGTTTTCCACTTGCCTTGAATTTGAGGATATATATATTTGATAATAAGAAGATTTCATTAATTAAAACTCAGCAATTACAGCATCAACAATTGGTGGTGAAATATCTTCCACCCAAACATGATCAATCTCAGAGTTCAAACTGAACTTTGACAAAATGTCAGCTACATAATTGGTTGATCTATGATCGGAAATGCATTGGACCTGAGCAAAAGAAGACAACAATTCCTTGATAGAATGAATAATCATGCCATTAAGTGAGAGATTTGTAGATGCGTCATTTATACTCGTTATCACATTGGTAGAATCGCTTTCGAGAATGATGTTATTCAACCCCATATCTCTAGCCAATTTAACACCTTCAAATGCAGCCCGCATCTCGGCCTGTTCCGCACTCTAAACAACTTTGATTTTTTGAACCATGAACTTGGCATCCGAGTCCCTGATGAAGATCTCAATTTCGTAAACCTGTGAAGATGCCTTCCAGGCTGCATCGACATTAATTTTAAACACACAAGGCAAAAGTCGTGTCCAACTTGGGATATTTTCTACAACAGATGTGGACGCTGATTGTTTGTTTACCTCCAAAATTTTCGAAAGGTATTTCGATGCAAACTTAGCTTATTTATCGACTTCCTCTAGTTTTTCTCCATGAACAACCTTATTTCTCGCCCCCATATCACCCAGGCCATAGTGAAAAAAGAGTTAAGCTACTCTATTCCGGGGTCGGCAATAAATCGCTCCACCCACCCAATAAAGTCATGGTTGCTTGATAGGTGTACCCTTCTGCCAAGAGGGCAAAGGAGCCACACTTTCACTGCTCTGTCGCAATCTCGTAGTGCATGCATGATATTTTTCGGATCCATTCCACATATTTCACATCTTTCATCTATTTCCTAGATTTTAAATTTTAGATTTGCATGTACCGGAAGAATGTTCTTGCATGCTTGCCAGGCAAAGGATTTGATTTTGTTAGGCATTTTACACTGTCAAATCTCCTTCCAAATTCTTCCTTGTGACATGTTGCTTGAGCTTAATTGAGGAAATTAGTCATGGTACGCCACATGTAAGTTGATTTCACCGAGAATTTTCCATGGTTTGAGAATGCCCATGTTTTTTGTCACAGGTAGGAGTTGTCGGTAACGAGATTTGGAGAATAGAATCTACATCTTCATTGAAAAACAGAGCTTAGATGAGGTCTTCATTCCACGCAAAGTTATGTTGGTCGATTAATTCAGATACCCATGTAGGAGCATTGGCTGGTTTTGGAGTGAAAACCTTGAAGGTAGAGGGTTGACCCATTTGTCCTCCCAAATGTCTATGCTAGTACCCGACCCAACACGCCAAATAAGACCCCCTTCTATCACACTTCGACCCTAGAGAAGGCTCTGCCATGTATACGAAGAATTGACGCATTTTTTTGTTATCACGACTTGAAATTCTACCCTATCCCGAAGGCTTAGAATTCTAAGTTATGAGCCGCACACATTCCAGATACGCTAAGCAGACATGCACCTAATCAGAGTTCTCGCGCGAATCTGGTTTCACAAAATCCGTGAAAACAAATACATAATGGTAGAATATAAAGCAGTCCTAAATACTGAATAAATGCGATAAAATCCAAGTAAAGCACCAATAAAAGAGAAATAAAAGTCAGAGATAAATCAGATAAAAGAAAGCGTAGAGTTAATAATAATAATGTCAAAAGAACTCAGCACCGAGTTTAAAATATCAATAATTAGTGCCTGAATCAAAATCAGCACCAAGGTCCTCCTGGTAAACAACGGTGTTGCCCTCTCAAGGCTCCTGATACTCGACGTCAACGAGGTCAATGAAGTCAATGTTAATAAGATTTGAATAGCCGGTATCTACTCCACCAACATAATCACCTGCAGCTGTTTAGATTTTCGTGGGATGAGTTTACTCAGTCACAAACTCAGTAGATACACTAGCAATCCACCCCATTTTACGCAGGTGCATTGTGGGTATCGAAGTGCTCATATCATAACATAAATGCAGGAATTAGAAAGACAAAGACAAAATCATGTGCATATCGAAGAGCTCATATCATAACATAAATGAAGGACCATGATCTATACACTCATATCCTAATGTTCTTCACCATATCTCATAAAATAACATATCTTATTATTCTCACACATACGTCTGTACATCGCATGATCGTAATTAACATACTCATAAATCCTAAACGACCTGTGCCAGAGTCGCGACTCGAGCTACCATGTGAGGGTCACCATAGTATCATACCACCATATTATAGCGCCCCCGTATCATACTCATATTCCTCCATTCAGCCCAATGGGGAGACATAATAGTCACATGTACTCACAACCTAGTCATACTCCTACTCACACTCATGGTCATACTCATACTATCTCTCAGAGACCCGTCTTGGTTATAAGACGTTGTTTCCCTTACAGTGGTTACGCAAGGAACGATATTTACAAACTTAAGTTCTTAATTTTTTGTTGGCCTATACACCGGTATCTTATTATCGTACTCATAAATTATCTTATCTCATACTCATATTCATCTCATAACATACTCTTACAACTTAATCTTAGGATGAATCATAGTGGGGTAACTTTGCTAAATCACGCTTTTCAAGAAAAAGGTTCACGTAATCATAAAAGAAACGTCACCACAGCTACGACCTAAGGGTCAAACCTCATATCCTAATTCATATCTTATCTTATCATATTAAAACTCAGAGTGATAGGGTCACCGCATATGCCACCATATATAAAATTACACAGAATTCGCACTCACCTGACTCGTCATGATGTCCCATACCACCATGAGTTGTAAGAAATATGAATACGAAGTATTTCTCACTTCGATACCATCTTGATAAATCACCACGCCTAAGCGTAAACATGAACTTATATACTCGCGTACATATAACCTAACGTATTCATAACTCATATATTATAATAAAGATGAAAGCATAGCATCATTATAGATTTACATTTAGATTTTATTATGTTTATACGTATATATATTTACATAAAACCAATACACTTATGCGATAGGGTAGTTATTAATGTGATTGCAATAATGTGAATGTCAGAGTTCGATTTCATAAGACATCGAATTTCTAACATTTTGTGTTATCGAAAAGGTCGCATTGAAGCGATAAATTGATTTATATATATAGATTACTATAATTGGATAATTAAATTAAAAGGTATTTATAATAACTAAGTTATGATTTATCATGGCCATCGATCGAAAGACCTTAACTAAGATATAATATGCACATAAATTTTATTCAGAAAAATTAGAAAATAATACTAATTTCGCGCAACCTTGGGTCATTTAAAACTAAACCTGACTTACTGCTCTATTTTGACCTCTAAAACGTCAGATTTGTGAAATGACTATTTTCAATGTCGTAAGAATCGCATTAATATGAGGTCAAAGTAAAAGTTATCACAAAAATACCTAGACCAGCACATCGATGGTAGCGAACTCGGGTTCGTGACCGCAAATTTGGGTTCATAGTGGCAAGTTCGGACCCAAATATTCAAGATAGTGCCGTCTATTATTCTTTTAAATAAAATAAGAACATAGTTTAGTTTTAGGACTTAATTAGTTTTGCTTATTTTCTTTTTCATATTCAAGATGTCATTAATGGAGTTAGATAAACAAGAATATGATTTAAATTTTAGTGCTTAATTAATTTTAGATAAATAAGAATATAAAATTACAGTTTCAATAAAAGAGTAAAATTTTAATTATATAGATTTACAAATAAATAATACCAATAAGGTATTCCAAATAAGTCAATCTATCAAATTTATAAATATTAGGGTTTAAATAGTTTTAAATAAACAAGAATATAAAATTACAGTTTTAATAGAAGAGTAATTTACTAATTATACAAATATATCAGATTTAATAGAAGAGTATAAAATTACTAACAAGAATATAGAATTGTAGTTTTAATAAAATAGTATATTATTAATTATATAGATATATTAGATTTACAAGATTTTATGGCGTTATTTAGTTTTAAATAAAATAAGAATATAATTTAGATTTTTGTGCCTAATAGATGAGTAAAATATTAATAGCCAAACAAATGAATTGTTTGAAAAGGGAAATAAAATATAAACTGATTTACAAATAATGCAACTTTCAAGGGAAGATATAATATTAAACATGCAGATCTATTAGTTTATGAGATATTAGGATTTAAATAAGATTTTTAAACTCATCGATGCGCGATCAAACATATCTTATGTGATGGGATCTGGGAAGAATAAGATGGATTGATGGGTACCCGCCTTTTGAAGTGTAAACGGTAGATTTACGACAGTTCGGGTTGAAAAGGTCGATGCCCAAGGCACCAGTTCGTCTAAGTCTTGGGAGAGAATAATTTCTGATTATAGATAGTAGAGAGCTTTAGAGTTTTATTTATAATGGTAGAAAGTTTTAGATTAACTCTAATTAAAATTTTTTGTAAAGGATTTAATAAAATATAAGTTTTTTTATGCAAGAATAATTCATACGTGACTTAAATAGGAGTTTTGTGTAAGCACCGAAGCAATTGGTATTTCTCTCCCGAAATTATAGTTATACCCTTTAACTTGCTTCATCACTTAAAATGAGCGTTACTTTTTATAATTTTGTCAAAAATCGCCAAATTATATATCGTTAGAATTGTATCGACAACCACTAAGCAATAATTCTAATTTTGATATAGGAAAAATCATAATTTTTTTAAAAGAGAGTGATTTCCGGTGTAGAGCACTAACACTGTGCATGGTGAAAAACGCATCTAGCACTATTAAAATAAAATAAGAAAATTTGAATTATTACATTTGCTCCTCGAATTTTTGAATAAGGATAGTATTTTGCTTTCAATATTATAAGGCAATGAGGATAATTTTCAAGTCGCCAATACTATTTTGCAAGCATAGCCTTATTAACACATTCCAATTTGCGGAAGCCCAATCCTCCACTCGCCTTAGACTCACATATATAGCTTATTCCAAACAATCCAGTTGATCCTGCCTTCCTTTTTATACTGCCCCCACCATAATTTTGCTACCATATTGTTCAATTGTTGAAGAAAGGACTTCGAGAGTTTGAAACAGCTCATTGTATAGGTAGGAATTGATTGCGCCACCGATTTGATTATAATTTCTTTGCCGAATTTTGATAGTAATTTCTCCTTCCACTCTTGCATCTTCTTTTGTACCCTTTCTTTTATACTTTCAAAAGCTCTCGATTTCGCCCTACCAATCACACAAGGGAGGCCGGAGTATTTATCATAGTTTGAGACCTCGCTAATGTTGGAAAGCTACTTGATATTATATTGGGTGTGGTTGGATACATTCCTACTGAATGCTATAATAGATTTTTGAAAGTTGATTTTTTGCCCCGGTGAATGTTCAGTGTCATGATGTTAAGAACCTCATGGATTTCTTTCTCATCCACACGGGTGTCAATGATACTATCATCTGCAAAATGTAAGTGAGACACATAAGGGGCTCTCCCCTATAGATTTTGATTCTCGATATTAGACCGTCCTGAACACGATTGGTTATTGAAGACGAAAAGATATCAACACAAATGATAATAAGGTATGGTGATAAAGGGTCCCCTTGCTCTACTTGGTGTTACATCCCCAACCACACACCCGTTTATTAGGAACGAGTAAGACACAAAATTGATACATCCCATTATAAGATAGACCATTTCAGATCAAAACCAATCGTTTAAAGGGATTTTTCAAGAAAGGCCCATTAGATTGATCGTCGGCCTTGCTCATATCTAACTTCAAAGCGCAATCCCTCTTTTGTTTTTTCCTTTTATTTTTAGATGGTGGGTAATTTCAAAAGCGACAAGAACATTTTCAGTAATAAGGGGACCATTAATGAAGGCACTTTGAGACTTAGAACTTAAAGACAGTAGGATGATTTTCAGCCTATTAACTAGTGCTTTAGCAATAACCTTATAGATCATATTACACAAGCTAATAGGCCTAAAATCAATCATGGACTTTGGACTTTTGACTTTAGGAATCAACACAATATGAGTTTTGTTGATAAGATTGAGGACGAGGGGGGGTTAGATTTAAATAAGCAAGACTGGATTTAGACTGGATTTTATAACATTTTCACCAATAATGTACCAATATTTTTGGTAGGATAGAGGGGGCATACCGTCATTCCTGGAGCTTTGAGGGGCTTCATTTAGAAAAGAGTTTTGCGGATAATCTCCAGTAAGTATTCGATTTTGTTCAAATGTTACCCTCGGTGATACGTGCTGTAGCGCCTCATCCATATGTCCCGGATTTGATGATGTCAAAATATTTGTATAGTAATCCGTTTAAATCGCTATCAACTTCTACTCCTCCTCATGGGAGACCCCATTTGAGTCATAAAGACCTTCAATGAGATTCATTTTCCTTTTATCTGAACTTTTTGAGTGAAAAAACCTCGTATTCCGATCACCCTCCTTTAGCCATAGATCCCTGGAACATTGTTTACACATAATTTCTTCCCTTTCTAAAACTTTATTGATATCTACTTTGATCTTTTTTTTCATCTCATTGCAGATCCCATTGATCGCCATCTCCCTCGCTAAACTTAACAATCTATGCTTCTCGGCAAGTGATGATCGTATGTGACAAACAGTTTGTGTTCCGTTACCCCAACATTTTAGTTGTGTTCTCCACGTGAGACACGAGATTTTCGATAAGGTTTATCACCATCTGATTAACCCACGAATCCATGATGATATTTTTGCACTCCTCAGTGCGGGCTCACATAGCCTTAAAGCAGAATAACCAGTCTCCATGCATTCTAGTAGCTTGATATTTTTTTTTGTATGGACTAGGACGAAATTTAGTGAGTAACTTTGTTAAACTGAAACATGCGAATCCATTCTTACTCCAACAATTTATACAAATTAGGAGTATGCAAAAGAGGAAAACTTTGAGAAAATAGAAAACTACTCAAACTCGAATTGGTGGACAGCGCATGCAGCATTTTCTTTTGGGGAGCTCTAAATGCGCCAATGCGTTCTCTTAAAGCACCTAGGTGGGAGACCCTTTAAAATCTATTGGTTCATTGATTAGGTCGAATCGGATAATAAAGATTATTTTTCATCATTATTTTTTATAAAATGAATCTTGAGATTATGTTACACCTATCAGACTGTGAATTTTTTATTCAACATATCACATATCCTAAAAGTATGATCCTAAAATTAAATTTAAGTGTGAAATTTGTCATTACATATAAGGTGCTTTTTGGCGATATATGACAAGTGGAGTAAAAAGCTGATATAAGTGAGATATGGCCTCAAGATCTATCGTGTGGAATATAGGAGTGAAACACGATATCCATCATCTGAGCAGACTCAATCAATGGGTTTTAAGGGATTGCACACTTCGGTACTTTCAGAGAACGCGTGGGTGGGGACTGAGCTTCCCTTTTCTTATACATTTATACAGGTGATCCGCACTCGAATCAACATATCCATGTCTCTGGCACCCAATAGTCTGGTGGCAACTGACAAGAGTGCTCTCTCTCTCTCTCTCTCTCTCTCTCTCTCTCTCTTCATTTTGTTGTTTTCCTTCCGTTCAGATCAGAGCAATCATCTGGCGGCGGAGATTGCTCCCAAAAATCTAGGGTTTTGGCGAAATAAATCTCTAAAGTCTCTATCCTTTAAAGCGTCGTGTGGTCAGAATCCAAGGTCTGCTTTCTCTCTCTCTCTCTCTCTCACTCACTCTCCGCTTATCTAGCTATCTGTGGATACATTGCGTTTAAATCGAAGTAAAAAGAGAAAATAAAAACAGATCTTAATTTTTCAATTAGCTTCAAATTTTAATGTTTCTTCAATGGGAGAATTTTAGTGCATGGTAATCGATTATTTTTATTGTTATTTTGTGCCTGGAGTTTTATATTTTTTAATCCAAAGATTCCAAAGATCGAATGATGTGCTTATTTTTATGTCCCTCGTGTTTTCAGATCGGAGATTGAAGGTTGGTCGTTGTAGGAAATCGATTGCGTTTGGATTTGAAAAACCAATCTACTGGTAAGGCCTCCAGACCTCATTTTGGCCAGTATTATTTATTTATGATAACTAGGATTTGTTTTATTAGTATTTTATTGCTTGTTCACTTCATGTGTAAATGATTCAGAAATGAAATTAGAAAAATATACGATAATTATGCTCAATGTTTTAGAAAATGCCAGAATTTTTAGAATTATATTGCTAAAATACAAAGGAAGAAAAGATTAAATGTTACAAAACTGTTTGTCAGCAGTTAAAATAATTTAAAAGGGATATTTTTTTTATATTTTTTTTCCGGCTGAACTGTGATCTGGTTCTCCTCCAGCTGTTATATTTGGGAAAAAAATGTGATTCTGATCATCAGTTATAGCCAAAGATTGATGTTCTTTAGTTTGAAATTGCTTTTTAGCTTTCTTATGAGATCAGAGACCATAAATTACTCTGTTTACTTTTATCTAAGAATGTAATTCCATCTCAAAGATGCTGCCATTTCCAGTCTGAACTGTGGTCTGGTTCTCATCCAGCTGTTATGTTTGGCAAAAAAATGTGATTTTGATAATCAGCTATAGCCAAAGATTGATGTTCTTGAGTTGTGTTTATGTTCTCTGTTTTGTCTGATTCAGAGAGCGTTTCATTTGGATAGTGTGGTCAGTTTAGTTAATTGTTTTGTTTGAATTTGTCTTAAAGTTGCTCTTTAGCTTTCTTATGAGATCAGAGACAATAGATTACTCTGTTTTACTTTTATCTTAGACTATAATTCCATTTCAGTGATGCTGCCATTTCCAGTCTTCATACCAGCTCGAAAGCTCTTTAATAACTTCTCATCAAATTTGTTTTGTTTTTTGATGGAGACCGAACTCACAGTTACCATGACCATAAGAACGACTCAAAAGATCAGTCTCTGCTCTGGTGGTCATTATAAAATCTTTCAGAATATGATTGATCGTTGGGTAGTTAGATCCACGCCCTCTTTTAAAATTTGTGTTCTTCTTTCCCACAACAACTGTATCTGCATCCAATACTCTCTGTGGCAGCCTTTTGTGTATTTAAGGGGCGAGCGGAAAAAGAGCAAGTGTCAATCCTTAAAGTGGTCAATTGGTTGCTTTATGAGCTCCCTTCCTTTTAGGCTGGGGATCATAGAAAGAATGACTAGATTGAAGATAAATCAAATCCTTACAGTGGTCAATTGGTTGCTTTATGAGCTCCCTTTCTTTTAGGCTGGGGATCATAGAAAGAATGACTAGACTGAAGAGATCTGAAAGTAAATCCAATGAAAAGGAAAAGCTAGAACAGATCGAATATGTTGTTCTACTGCATTTGTCTATTTCAGTTCCTCATCCTCCCCTAAGGGTTTGGTCCTCAAGAGCTCTGAAAGTATGGATTGGGAAGGTAGACCTGGCACTTGCCTATTGTTTGTCAAAATAGAAAAAGAGGAGGGGGAGAGTGGGAAGGCGTCCTAAAGGTGGGAGGGCAGCTGGGAGATTAGTTCGAGTTTGAGGGAGTTGAGCTGGAGTGAGACCTAGCATGTGCTTCGCCCTGAAGAATATAACTTAATGGCTCAATACCAGGGTACTAGAGAATACCCTTTATGGCTTATCTTGCGGGACTAAAGACCTTGGTGTTTGCTGGTAGTCTGACCCTGTCAACTGGAGATGACACTGGATCAGATGAGTTCATATATAGGGTTTCCTGGTTCAAAGGTGCAAGAAGGAGCACGGGACAGGCCTCTTTGAGCCACTTAATGCGTTGCTTCCACATGATTTCCTCTTTGACAACTTTGTAATTGAAACAAGTGTCAGTTCTTTTTCACAACATTCCTTCGGGTTAAGCCCCATAGACTCTTCTTTCTTATTTAGTGCCTCAATGTGACAAAGGGACTCCTCTTTTACCTTGAAAGCATTTACAAAAAGGTACGATTCCAATGTTTGAGTAATTTATTAGTTTTCCAAAATAAAACAGAAAAAAAATTTGGCAATGCCTCAGCTATGCCACGAGTACCATTTTTTAGTGATTAGATTTAGGAGAGCTTCATCTCGCAACCAAACCTCTTCAAATCTGAACAGCCTCGGCCCCCATCCTCCATCACTAACATTAAGGAGGATTGGATGTGATCCGAAACTGTGGAGGTGATGCCTTTCTTACTCATATTAGGAAAATGGTCTTCCCAGTCCATAGAAAAAATAAATCGACCCAATCTGTATTGGACCGGATAGTCACGGCCATTGGACTATGTATACCTATAACCTCTCATTGGAAAATTGATAAGCTCAGCCTCCCCCATAAAACTAGAGAACTCATTCATGCTTTGAGTGATAAGAGACCTACCGGATTTCTCATCGATAAGCTTTATGACCTTAAAATCACCCTCAACTACCCATGGAACATCCCACTTCTTTTTGGAGTCTAAAAGTTCCTTCTAGAAGCCGTCTAAGTGCCGGTTCAGTCCATAGACAACAGTGAATGCGCAAACAAAATCGTCTTTTATCGAGGAAAATAGGACAATCACTGATCTTCTGCCAAAGCTGTTGTCCTTCTTAGATTCACCATAATACTATCTCTAGATCCAACAACATTTAAATCCAAGAAGTCTCAGTGGTTGTCATCCATCACCTTTTTAATGAGCCTCTAATCCATGGGTCAAAATTTCGTCCGATACCAATACGTATCGGTATTGGACCAGGATGATACGGTCACTGTTGTCATAAGCGATCGCTTATGCCATCTTAAGCCATAAAATCGCATAAGCCATGATGGCTTATGCAATTTTGACATTGTGCCATGGCATACAATAGTATGCGATGGCATAAGCCATGTATTATGGCTTATGCGATGGCATAATGTCCCAAGCACTTAAATTTTATTTTATTTTTGCTTTTTAAGGTCCCATTGCCTCTATAAAGGGTGGGTTGGGTTCTCTACTCCTCACACAACTATTTTGACTTCAACTTCCTCTCTAATCTCCATTCTTTACTCCCAATCTCCTCCCATCTATTATGCCTAGTTTTTTATTTTATTTTATGCTTTGTAATCCTTTTTTTTAGTGAATTAAATTGTTGTAAACTTAGTAATATTAATGTTAGTGTGTTATAAAGCCTCAAAGGGAAAGATCAAGGATCAAGATTCAAGAGTGAAGCAAGCTTATAGTTCTAGTCTTCTATCAATCAAGTCACCTGGATAAAGCAAGCAAGCCTTTTGGGAGGTTTGAGTTTTATTATTTTTGTTTCAAAAGTTTTAAATCTCTAATTTTCTTTTCCTAATTCCTACTTTCTATTATCATTGACCAATTAATTATGTCTACATCTTCGACCCCGAATACTCTAAAAACTAAATCGAATGATCCGGGTTGAAAATATGGCCAGTCAGATGATATAAATTCTATACTAGTGAGATCGGATGAAGACGAAACAAAGGAAGAAGAGTATGTAGAAGGCGATAATTCCGATGACGACGGCAATGCTAGTGATGATGATGGAGATGTACCACAATGGGTTAGAAATGAATGTGTAGAGTACATTGCTGGTACTTAGTATCAAAACTAAAGTTATAATTTTAAATATTAGTATGTAAAACTTCTTGTTTAAATGCAAGAATGTCTATTTTTCCCTTCTAGAGACTTGAATACTTAAGCATAAAATAAGAGAAGAAGATGATAGACAGGAGGCGAACTGTTGGTGGAGGTAGTAGCAGTCAAGGCATGCATATTGATGAAGAAGATGAAATAATAGAAGAAGATGATAGACAACCAGATGATATAGATTCCATACTAGTGAGATCGGACGAAGATGAAACAGAGGAAGAAGAAGAGTATGTAGAAGAAGGAGATGATTCCGATGACGACGACAATGCTAGTGATGATGATGATGGAGGAGATGTACCACAATGGGTTAGAAATGAATGTGTAGAGTACATTGCTAGTACTTAGTATCAAAATTAAAGTTATAATTTTGAATATTAGTAATTTAGTATGTAAAACTTCTTTTTTAAATGCAAGAATGTCTATTTTTTCCTTCTAGAGACTTGAATACTTATGATTTTTTTTTTTTTTTTTTGAAAAAAAAAAAAAGTATGCCATGGCTTAAGCGATTAAGCGATTCGCTTAAGCGAAATTGAGCCAAATCGCTTAACATCACTTAAGCCATTTGACAACATTGGATACGGAACATTCAATGTACCGTATCGGCCATTTACATACAAATGCCCGGACGATACATTCAATGTATCGTCCGGTAAGTTACTGTTCCGATACGTATCGGTTTGGAGCTCGGACGATACGTATCGGATACCCGAGATTTTGACCCTTGCTCTGATCACACCTGATGACCTAACCCATTTAGTCCCTACAGGGTAATCACGGTGGGAGAGTATTGCCTAATGACGTCCTTCACCACCAATATTTTTCGTCATTGCCCAATCCACGAACATTCCAGGTGATAATTGTTAGAGCCATGAAACAGAATCGACACCAAATGAAAGCCAATGCTAAACCACATCTAGCTCTCCAAGAGCCCTTTACCTTTATCATAGTTGACTGAGCACTAGAACCTCTAGAATTCCGGCGCTCCTTAATTTTTTCGTCCACAGTCCTTCTTGCAACTTGATTCTGGGATCTCTTTTGTTGCAATGGAAAGAATAATGAATTCAAATAATTAAAATAATTAATATAGCCTTGAAAATTCTAAGCCACCATACCTCTTGCCAATTCCTCTGAACAGCTTCTAGAAGGATGTCTAGGTCCCATTGAGAAGAAACCGTGATAGACGACTCTCTATGGGAGGTTATCGATGCAGCTGAAAAAGATGCCTCATAATGATCCAATATTCTTCGGACCCCAATTCTGGCTAAGTCTTCATATAGAGTCAAAATTTCTCCAGATTCTTGTTTAAAGAAGACAAGGCTATTAATATTCTTTGACTCCATAATAGTATTGGACTGGGTTACCCTATTACCAGATCTGAATAAAAGACCCATCCCCTTTAGAAGGGGTAAAAGGGGGATAGATAAATAGACCCTTTTAGCCCACGCCTCTGGTCTCATGGCCCATTACTATTTCCTATTTCCAATGATTTGGACACCAGATTTCAAAATATCAGAAATCCGCTTTTCTCATACAACTACATGCAGGGGATCCCACATCGCAACCTCACATGGTGCACTCTCTGAAAGCCTCTCGGGAACCAAATGCGATACGAAATGGTTAATAGTTTTCTCACGTCCATTTTGAAATGGATTGACCTTGCTAGCCATGTGTTGGTTCCCATGGGAGAGACTCTCAGGTTTGATCCCAGCCGTAGGATCAGATCGGGCTTTCTGAGGAGTTCTGACCATCCTACTCTTGTTGTAACCTTACCGTCATCGTCTTCACGAGGAATGATGCAGGACCACACTCTAAAAATGCAATTTTGCTGAAATTAATTTGAGAATTTAAAGAGCAATAATAAACAAAATTCATTTGCCTATTGGAGAATTAAGAATATGAGTTTTGAATACAAAATAAGATTGTATTTGACTATTAGAGAATTTCAGCAACCACAAAATAATAGTCCAAGGAGATTGACAATCAAATACTTTGCACCAAAAGATTAAGAAGATGGAATATCGGGGGTTTGAAGATAGAGATAGAAACGTCATTGGAATTTCGTTAGCGAAAATATTGGCCTCACACCAAACCCTGAACTCGGGGAAGAAGAAAATCCTCAATGAATTTTCAAGATAGCACAAAACAATCAACGTTTAATAATCATCAAGTCCTTAAAATTGTCTTTACAAGGCCCCTTTTTTAGGCTAGAAACCCTAACTAAGCATAAAATTTTGAAATAAAAAATCCTATTAAAAATAAAACTAAAAAAAGGCAACTTTAGCCCAAATCGCCGTCTAAATAATTAGTTCAGGTTCTTATTAGGTTAGATACTTCTCTATCTGCTTTATACACATTGCACCAAGTCCCCTAATGACCCAATATCATTTTCATGTGGTTAATAATTTTCTTATTATATTTACCTTGATGTTGGGACATTTACAAGGGTAAGTTGCTTGTGTATTTTGGAATGTTCAGTACTTAGCAATCTATATAGTTCAACTCATCCATCTGAACTCGAGCGCTTTAATCGGTCATTGCTTGCTCCGACTATCATAATAGGAGGCCTCTCCCCAGATTGATTTACATTTTTTTTGGTCAATCACTGGTTCACATATATATATATATATATACAACAAGTTTTGAGTATGCCATTTAAATATCTTTCTGATCCATATCATTGCAAATACTCCCTTTGCTACAGTGATATTTCTAAGTATAGTGGGATCTCACTGTCTGGTTGTGATAACATTCTCACAATCTCACTTTCTATGCCATGTGGCTTAATTTTTTTTACCAATTTCAAAAATCATGACCATCAGAGTATTTGCACTGTCCAGTCATAGTACTTTAATACAGACTGTTGTTCACATCTGACATATGCTCTATATTAAAGTTCTTTGATCGGATGTTATGAATCCCCCTGGTCATGATTTTTTTTTTGACCAATTAAAGCTATAAGTTCATTAAAAATAACAAATTCACAGAAAATCAAGGAAGGTGCAGTGAGGTGCTTTGCCAGAAGAAAAACAAAAACAAAAAACTTAGCAGCAGTGAAAATGTACAAGGAAAACAGGCTGCCCAAAGGCAACAAGCTGAAATACGACATAGCATTATGGAGGCTTGTGCTGCTCACACTCTTGAAGAATGGAGACCGAAGCAGTAGAACATGCTGTCAATCCCGAACACCACCAACAATAATTCTCGATGGAGTTCGCAACCGAATTATGCGAATCGAACGGTAAATCAAAAGGTCTGCTGGTTCCTCTCCCGCCAAACTCCCCAGAAGATTGCCAATGGCACCATGTGGCCTAAAAGTGGACTGGTGAGAGTATTATCTCAAGCAGACGATGAGGAGGGTCAATCTCTTGTTTCTAAGTCTCATGTTCCAGCATTGTAGATCATATGAGGTTGCACCTTGTGAGCTGGTGGATGGGGCACGCGGGTCACAATGCTGGTGTCACATGTGTAATCAAACCTTCCAATCAACTAAAGTAATGTATAATGTAGAGGTAAATGCTCCCATTACTTCAGATTTTCAAATGGTAGAGGGCTCAATAATAATTTATGGGATAATGGCACCTGAACGATATATTTGGTGTTTGAACAATCTACCACCTTTAAATTAGAAATTTTAATCTCACACCTTTGAAGTGTGGTTTACTATTATGTAATGTGGCGTAGATTTATGGTCAATCTAAAGTTTCCAGGTGGCAATCCATCATTGGAAAATGTTTTGGCCAAAGAATCACCGGTTGATGATCTTTAATATCAGCCATTAAAATTGAGCACTAACGGTTGGTATTAGAGTGCGCAGATCAGATGATTAAAATCTCTCAGAAAATCTGTTTTTAGGCTACTGCATTTCAACTTCTGATCTACCCACATCTTAAGTCATTAATGGTATGTGATCATTTAAACACTATTTTGGTGTTTAAATGGCGGTCAGGTGAATCATGCCCATAATTTAGTTGTAACTGTTGGGGTTTGTTTGATAAATAGTTGCTTAAAACAGAGGATTTAGCTACAATGTCATTTATATTTCAGAAACCTACCCCCATTCAATAGTCAAATAACTAACTGGTCCCCTCTCTTTGCTTTTTTTGAATTTCTCAGATGGCAGAAGTAATCAAGGACTTAACTGCCGGGACCGCCGGAGGGGTAGCACAGTTGGTAGTTGGGCACCCCTTTGACACAATCAAGGTTAAACTCCAAAGCCAGCCAGCCCCACTCCCTGGCCAACTTCCCAAGTATTCGGGTGCCATGGATGCTGTCAGGCAAACAATTGCTGGGGAAGGCGCGAGGGGCTTGTACAAAGGGATGGGGGCCCCACTTGCCACTGTGGCAGCCTTCAATGCTCTCCTCTTCACAGTGAGGGGTCAGATGGAAGCGTTGTTGAGGTCTCAACCTGGTGCCCCACTTTCAGTCAACCAGCAGGTTGTTTGTGGTGCTGGCGCTGGAGTTGCTGTTTCATTTTTAGCATGCCCCACTGAGTTGATCAAGTGCAGGTCAGTGTTACCAATATCAAGCAATTTCTTCTTCCTTTTTTCCTTCTTTTGAACATAGTTACCAAAATTGGTGTTTTATTGAAAAAAACTCATTTAAAATGCTTTTTTTTTTAATATAAAATACTCTTATTTTTTGAAAAAATCGCGAGTTTTATGTTTTAAATGCGTATTTTACGATTTTCCCGAAATTTCCTCATTTTTGTCAATATTAGTTGGTTACTAGCTTCTGAACAATCATTGAAGTGTGAATATGTTAATTGAAAACATCCTACCATTTTTTATCTAATCGACCCATAGCGTTCCTACCAATGATCACATGTTACATCTTGTTGATTGACTGGTTTTGTGTAAACATGGGGTTAGGTTTGAGACACCAAGTAGGAAGCTGTTTAAATAACTTAATTGTGAGAATTGAGAATGAGCTTAGGTTTGAGACACGATGTAGGAAGCTGTTTAAGTAACTAAAATATGAGAATTGAGAAAGATCAGGGGACATAAGTGTTGAAAATAAATAATTCAGTGCCGGGTGGACGTCTAGTATGATTCCAACTTGGCCTGTCTTTATGTAACCTTGGGAACGAAAAGACTTTTAAGAGGAGGAGCAATTTGGTTTTCTACTCATGCCATCTCATCGGTTTGTGATCCTTCATTGCTGTCTCAAATAGCCATAGGAAATGGAACTCATCACCATTTCATAGCAATTTAACCTGTCATTGATATCACTAAATTTCATCGCCATTTAACTCTTGAAAGCAAGGTTTAAGATCTCCAGGCATTCACATAAAGAAGTCCAAAGTTCAATTCTGTTCAGCAAACCATCCAAACCCTAATCTACTTTGACCACTCGGTTTCATTTTTGTATAATGCAGGTTGCAAGCCCAGAGTGCTTTGGCAGATCCCAGCTCATCTACTGGAGCAGTCAAATATGGAGGGCCAATGGATGTGGCCAAGCAGGTCATCAGATCAGAAGGAGGTCTAAGGGGCCTCTATAAAGGTCTGGGTCCCACCTTAGCTCGAGAAGTCCCAGGAAATGCTGCCATGTTTGGGGTTTATGAAGCCCTTAAACAGTTCTTTGCTGGTGGTACAGACACATCTCAGCTCGGACGAGGCCCTTTAATTGTAGCCGGTGGCTTGGCTGGTGCCTCCTTTTGGATCTCTGTGTACCCAACTGATGTTGTGAAGAGTGTGATCCAGATTGATGATTATAAAAATCCAAAGTATACTGGATCGATCGATGCCGCCAGGAAGATTCTTGCATCGGAGGGTATTAAGGGACTTTATAGAGGGTTTGGGCCTGCCATGGCGAGGAGTGTTCCCGCCAATGCAGCCTGTTTCTTGGCATTCGAAGTGACAAAATCAAGCCTCGGATGATGACCCAGCAGAGATACCGTCTGATTCTATTTGACCAGCGAAGGTTGTTACCGTACTTCCGGTCCTAATTTCTGGGTTTTATCAAAGCCATTCCTAATTGTTGAATTTATCAAGAGACAACACTCCTCTTTGATGTAGCAACTCAAATGAATCTGGAATAAATCTCTTTTCATTCTTTTGCAAAATGGGAATGCATTAGCTTACATTAATATGAAGATGGTTTGGTTGTTGTTGTTGAAGTAGATTATTAAGTCCGATCTTTCCTTATTTCTTTTTAACAATTTATAGCCATATTTTCATCGTAAAATATGGAAGATACAGCGTAATCTTTCCTTGATGGGGTGTCTTTTCTTGTGTCAGCTTATTGAATTAAATCTTTTGCCATCATTAGAGGAAAAAAGGTGCCCTTTTCAATCCAAGATTCTTTTTTCTCAACCCTTCGCGTGCTTAAATCGTTGACTGCTTTAAATTAGACCATAGAGATTGTTTTTGCTCTCAAGATCATGGTCCTAGCATCATACGGTCAGATTTTGATTCCACATAGCACACATCCCAAAAAGTTATCCAAGAACCAGTTTGATGTATGTCTATGATCATGTTCAATTTTTGGGATGTGTGCCAAATGGAATCAAAAGTTGACCGTCTGATGGTAGGCCATGACCTCAAGATCTATTATGTCAAAGATTGGGACGAAAAATTATTTCCATCATTTGATCCAAAGCAATCAATGTTTTAAGCATGTGAATCATGTGTTGAGAAGGATGAATCTTGGATTGTAAATAAAGGTACCCTTAGGAGAATGACCTCCAATGCCTTTCTGCTAGGAGAATGTTCTGTTATGATTCGGATGGATATACCTAGCAATAGAATGCCCCAAAACCTTGTCGAGATTCGAGTCCAAGTTGACTACTTGGATAACAAATGACAAGTTTGGTTTATCTATCTCTGGGTCTAATTGTTGTTCATGATACATTAGGAACATAGGTACAACCCACGTCAGTGGTCTGGTCTTTTCAGACGGAGTACATGCCCATTTGCCATGAGATTCTGTGGAAAAGTTCATCCATCAGAACAATTTATCCATCCAGAGCTTCAAAATCTGACTTGATTTTTTCAGAGGATTATATTTATACATCAATAGAGAGTGGCACTAACAAGAACCGTCTAGTGACGGAATCCGGTCGAAAATTGACCATTACATATTTTCAGGGAAGCTGAAGACCTATTGTAAAATATGAAGTTTTAACAGAATTATGTCACCAAAAACGCTATTGTAAGCACCACTATTGAGTACAGAATGGGATGGCCCCTGAAACTAGGGTGCTACCAAACTGAACCGAAACTGATAATTTTGGTTTTCGGTTCAGTTCAGTCTGAACAAAACTGAACCGAAACAAATTGGGTTGATTTCGGATGGATTAAATTTTGAAAATTCGAAACCAAAAAATTTGGTTTGCTCAGTTTGGTTTCGGGATCTTCACTGTTTATTACTTTTGTTCATTTTTTCAGGTTTTCATTTTTTTTTTATTTCTTAAACCTACCTAACCGGTTTTCGGTTTCAGCCACCCAAAAACCAGTACAGTTTGGTGGGCCAGTTTTTCGGTTTGTTCCGGTTTCCGGTGCAAAACTTGCACCCCTGCCTGCAACACCCATTCTTGTAAGCTCCACTGTCCAAGTTCTAGTCCCACCAAATATTCCCTCCTAAAAAGGAGGGGATGAAAGTGTAATATATTGCTAGCCAATTACCTTGCACAAAATATTCTCTATAGAAAATGCCTCTTGTTGATATAAAAAAGCCAAACACAGCTAATGGCTACAAAAAGGAAAGGAGGGGAGAGACAATAAATAAGAAAATATACTTTCTACCATGAACCCAATTGTTTATGATGGGATATGGCCTTCTGAAGAAGGGTGTGACATGAGAGAGAGGATAGCAATGGCAGAAGCCATATAACTCAAGGCAGCCTTCAACACAGCTTGTGAGCGGCTAGCCTGGTTTCACTATCACTTTCACCTGCCAGTATATAAAAAAACAAACATTTTCACGGTAAATAGTCATGGTTCAAAATTCCGGACGAAACTGATATGTATCGTCCCGTACATATTGGCTTCGGACCAGACCGGGTTGGTACATTGAATGTATCGACCCACATCTTTTTGTATGTATCGGCTGATACATACCACTGTGTCGTCCGGAACTGATACAGATCAGTTTTAGTGTGGACGATATGTACCGGAAAACCGAGATTTTAACCCATGGTTATAGTACTCTGTTTCCTTTTATGTCATGAATTTCAAAGCGTTCGAGTACATTTTCAGTCAAATCTTTCGAACCCAAAAGATTGCTTTTCAGTCAAATCTTTTTATAGGTTCTGTTGGCTCCCTGTACAATCCTCATGGGCCCCAGGAGGACCACGCTCGAAATGCTCTCCCTAACACCTTAAAACATTGAGGTATGCCTCTTTCATCACCAATTGGTTTTTATCTGAATGGTAGTTCAATGGGGTATAAGATTCTACAAGTGGTATCAAAGCCAAGTCAGGGGCTTGAGTCCTGTTGGGGTGGTACTACTAAGGGGGGGATTGTTAGGTCCCTGTACAACCCTGGTGGGCCTGAGGGGAAGCAACACTTGAAATGGTCTCCCAAACACCTTAAAACGCTGAGTTGTGCCTCTTTCATCGCCGATTGGTTTTGATGGGAATGGTAGCTCAATGGGGGATAACCTTCTACAAGAGGTTCCTTTGTCGCTGACTTCTTATTGATCAACATTTGACCTCTCTTTGGAGGTATCCGGCACAAATGTTTTTTTTTCCTTGTTGTTGTGTGACCCGGGACAAATTCTTGCCATAAACCACTTCCATAGCTGAGTGACCATCCCCACCACCCCCAGTAGGCGCTTGATGTGTCATAAATTTGAAGAATCATTGGATCACCAATAAGTCCACTGTCCTTGGGCATACCACTTATGGTCTTATTATGCCCGGGTTCTGTTTGGGGTAAATTGTCTGGAATCTTGCTGCCTGGAAATTAGTATTTTTAGTGGTAAAGGTAGGACTGTTGAATTTAGTTCCATTGGCTGTGATGTGGAGTATATGGATCGAGAGAAACAACAGAGTGTTCTTTGGTGAGGTATTAAACTGTAAGAATAAATAAACGGAAATTGATCAATTGGAATTACTTATTCCTGCTCACCTAAATTGTTGAGAAAATAATTTTTTGGCTAAGTTCTTGTTCATCATCCGTAGGATTGGTAGACGACCCAAAAAGTAAAAAAACAGGATTGCTGAAACTTCACAAAATTTGGTGGGCAAGGAGAAGAAGATCAAGAAGTTTATATACATTTCAGATGGGAATTTGTGGGTCTTTTTTGGGAGACAAAGTCAAATAAGATACTAAAAGTAAAAGGAAGGAACCACTGACTGTTGTGCTTTTCAAGATTGGAATAGTGTTTCTTCAATAGATAAAAAATAAAGTGCTTACTCGTATGGTTTTCCTTTTAAATCCACAGCAGCTGAATGAATAGATGGTTTTCCAATCAAAGAGACCACAGGACCATGCGATAGCCTCTTCACAGTCATCATTGCCTGCAACAAACCATTCCAAGAATCTCGTATATTCAAGAGATTTTCAGTATCTGTAAAGACAAAGGGCATATGGATTGCAGCATTGGGCCAATAGCTGAAGGATTTAATTTAGAGAGCTACAACTTTCACACGAGATTTGTCCCATGCCACACTGCTCAAAAAGAAAGACTTGATATTTTTTAGATTAGTGCCACGTGGAACACCATCTAAGCCCTTTGATTTGAAGGCAATGATATAAAGATCATTGCTGCCAAAATTTGGCACCGAAGATGATCTCTATCATCTGATTTGTCTCAGTCAACCATTGAATAAGCATTGAATCAGATGATGGCCTTCGACTGTATTGAATCAGATGATAGAGAATTAGAGATGACATTTCATGCCAATCTTTGACAGAAAAGATCTTTATATCATGGCCTTCAAATCAAAGGGCTTGGATGGTGTTCCACATGGCACTAATCTCAAAAACATCAATTCTCACTTTTTAGGTGATGTGCCACGATACAAATCTCGTGTGCCAATTGTAGCACTGATGCGGGAACTTACTAAATGCAATGCTAGGGCTGAGATTATGATTAAAATTAATTTAATCAATAAAAAATTAATAATTTCTCATAACAAATTACCACAAAAATTTTAGAAATTCAATTAGGTGATTTAATTTCGGCCCAAAATAACGTTACTTTCGTATACGTTCCCTATCGCGGATCTAGAAGACTAGGGTTCTTATGAACGGCTAGATCTCCGATAGTTTTAGGGCGTCGAACGAACTCGCAAGCGGGTTCTCTCGATACCAAACGAAAATAAAAGGCTAATAAAATTAAAGATGAACAAAATATAATTAGGATTACGCTACTTACACAAACCGTAGAACTAAAGAAGATAGAGATGGAAGAAGAGTTGGCCTCGCACCAAACCGCAAGCGGGAATCGAAGAATCGCTCTCCATTTTGAGAGAATCACACCCTCACGAAAGTTAAAAACTCTCAATTTTGCATAAGCAATTTTCATTAACCAAAAAGTAATAATAAAAGTGTTTACAAGCCTTTAAATAGGCTAACCAATGTATAAAATTAGAAATCCTAGTATAACTCTAATTCCTAATTCAAATAAAAGAAATATTCTAATTCTTCTAAAACAATAAAGTCCTAAACAATAAGGAAACTAATCCTATTTCTAATAAAAGAAACAACTCTTACTTTCTAAAATAAAATAATAAAATATACTAATCCTAATTCACTTAGGATTCATGAAATTCGTCACTTTATGTGCAGCCTCCAAAAACTGACTATAACTTCTTCAATACTTGTCGGAATTGCTCAAATTTTGGCTCGTTGGAAAGCTACTTCGATAAGCTTTCCAATATGATCAATTTCGTATCAATCCGACTTCATTTGACACTTCAAAATAGGCCAAACATAAAAGTGACGGGATTGAAAGTTGAAAACCCTAATAAATTTTGGATTTTCTTCTTTCTGATCAAACGGGTCTTTAACGGGCCTTTTTTTTAAAAACCCATTCATGGGTCCACTTTCTATTTTGACATCTCCTCTTTATCCGACCACGATTCAAACAAGCGGATCTAAAATACGCATCAATGTACTCGGGGCGTTCGAAAGCCCAAAAGGCATGACAAACCATTCGTACAAACCATCTTTGGTTTTGAAGGCAGTTTTTCATTCGTCCCCGGGACGAACTCGAATTTGATGGTACCCACTCTTCAAATCGATCTTCGAAAAAATTGTGGCACCTACCATCATGTCTAACATATCGTCCAATCTTGGTATGGGGAACCGATACTTGACCGTGATCTTGTTAATCGCGCGGCTATCCACACACATCCTCCAAGTTCCGTCTTTCTTGGGTGTGAGTAGCGCTGGCACGGCACAGGGACTCAAGCTTTCCTTTATGAACCCCTTTTGGAGAAGCTCATCAACTTGCCTTTTTAACTCCGAGTGTTCGGATGGGTTCATACGATAGTGGGGCAAGTTGGGTAAGGTAGCTCCAGGGACTAAATCGATGGCGTGTTGGATGTCCCGTAGAGGTGGTAATTCATTTGGAAGGTCTTCGGGAAAGACATCCGCAAACTCACTCAAGATTGGTTTGACCTCTTTTGGAACCTCAACGCCTGATTCTTTGGACTTTTCAACTGTGACAAGGACATAGACGATGTCTTCTGTCTTAGCGCCTTGTTCAAACTCAAGAGGGCTAACGATGTGAATGGCCTTAGATGTCGTCTCTCTCTCTAATAGGCCTTTATCACTTGACTTTGTTGACTTCACTGTGGGTGCCTTTGGAGGTAACGGATTAAGTTGTATTTTCTGACCTTTGTGAGTGAAGGAACACACGTTCGATCGACCGAATAGTGTAACATCCATGTCATACAACCAAGGCCTCCCGAGGATGATATGCCCCACATCCATGGGCACAACATCACACCACAAGGTGTCCTTATACGATCCGAATTGTATAGGAACCTGACACCTTTGTGAAACAGGGATGGATGATGAATTAACCCAAGCAATCTTATAGGGTCGTGGGTGAGTTACGGGGGTGAGCCCTAAACGAGAAACTGTACTTTCAGAAACCACATTGGTACAACTTCCACTATCAACAAGGACTCGACAGGCTTTTATTCCACACGTGGCTATGGTATAAAAGATATTATCCCGTCGCCAATCATCACTCTCCTTTGATTGGGCTAGAGCACATCTAACCACAAGAACCCGCGAGGTATTATCCTCCCCAACGGGATAGGAGACACCCCTAAGACACGCCATTGTTCGTTCCCCTACACAATCTTCTTCATCACTAGGGAACAACTCAGGCTCGTACACTTCAACAGTACCATCATTATGCTCATTTTCGGTGTCCTCAGCTATGAACAAATTTCGGGATGGGCATTGTGCTGCAAAATGCCCGATGCCGTGACACTTATAACATTTATTTTGACCACCACTCTTGGGGCCTTCGAGCATTGAACTCTTACCCTTATCGACTCGAGTTACCGGTGTAGTAACGGGGTTGGACCTAGCAAACGGGGCACTAATGTTGGGCTTTGACTCAGGTGCATTGAACCGATAACTAGACTTATAACTAGATGGAGTACTAGTTTTGAGGTATCGCTCTAGCTCTTCGACTCTAGAGAAACATTCGTCTAGATTATCAACAGGGTACGGAATAAGTTCCCTTTGCAGTTCTGGGCGAAGGCCCATTCGAAATCGGGATAGGGTAACCTTTTCCGGTTCAGTCACATCGGCCTGGGTCTTTAGTTCTTCGAATTTATCGATGTATTCAGTGACCGATGAATTTCCTTGACGCAATGAATGCCACTGATCAAGAATGCGTTCCTCGTAGGATAGAGGAACATATTTATCGTTCAACTGGTCCTTCATCTCTTCCCAAGTGGAAATGGGAGTAAGACCGTTGGACTGTCTCCGGCGCTCTAAACCCATCCAATAAAGTCGAGCTTGGCCTGTAAGTTTGACCTTTGCAAAGCGGACCTTTCGCTCTTCGGACATGGCGTACCACTCGAAGTAGTTCTCCATACCGGTGACCCACTCGAGAAAGATTTTAGGTTGCCTTTTCCCGTCAAAAGTAGGGGCATCCATTTTTACTGATTTCATGATTTTATCGTCCTGTTCGGTGTGAATTTCGCGACGATGAGGAACTTCTCTCGATACCAAATGAAAATAAAAGGCTAATAAAATTAAAGATGAACAAAATATAATTAGGATTACGCTACTTACGCAAACCGTAGAACTAAAGAAGATAGAGATGGAAGAAGAGTTGGCCTCGCACCAAACCGCAAGCGAGAATCGAAGAATCGCTCTCCGTTTTGAGAGAATCACACCCTCACGAAAGTTAAAAACTCTCAATTTTGCATAAGCAATTTTCATTAACCAAAAAGTAATAATAAAAGTGTTTACAAGCCTTTAAATAGGCTAACCAATGCATAAAATTAGAAATCCTAGTATAACTCTAATTCCTAATTCAAATAAAAGAAATATTCTAATTCTTCTAAAACAATAAAGTCCTAAACAATAAGCAAACTAATCCTATTTCTAATAAAAGAAACAACTCTTACTTTCTAAAATAAAATAATAAAAGATACTAATCCTAATTCACTTGGGATTCATGAAATTCGTCACTTTATGTGCAGCCTCCAAAAACTGACTATAACTTCTTCAATACTTGTCGGAATTGCTCAAATTTTGGCTCGTTGGAAAGCTACTTCGATAAGCTTTCCAATATGATCAATTTCGTATCAATCCGACTTCATTTGACACTTCAAAATAGGCCAAACATAAAAGTGACGGGATTGAAAGTTGAAAACCCTAATAAATTTTGAATTTTCTTCTTTCTGATCAAACGGGTCTTTAATGGGCCCTTTTTTTTAAAAACCCATTCATGGGTCCACTTTCTATTTTGACATCTCCTCTTTATCCGACCACGATTCAAACAAGCGGATCTAAAATACGCATCAAGCACCCTTTAAGTTATAGCTAACGGATTAAATTCTGTAATGTCCTTAAAATTTTTCTTCTCATGCAGAAAACTGATGTGTTCCCTTCGAGAAATTTCGCTTAATAAGTTCGTACTTATGAACACAAAATTTTTGGGTCCGACACCTTATTCTATAACAAGGAAATGATTAAATGAGGTGTCTTGACATACACAAGGAAGCATTTTCAAGCTTTGTTTATTTTGTCTCTGTTTCAGGGTTTTCTCTGTTAGGGAGCAGTGCATGTTCACGCAAGCTATGATTTCTTGAAGAGTTATTACATGATGCTCATTTCTTATATTTTTTATTAGTTATAAATTTATGTATTTAATATTTAACATTGATTTTAAACACATTGGTTAAAATATTTCCTTTCCATTTGTGATTTGTAGTTGTCTTCAAAGTTTAATTTCACTAAGTAATTACCTAATTGTAGAGAAGTATCCTTGTGCCACATTGGTCTTCTTCTATGAACAATGTTTAAAAACATGTTACTTCTCAAAAAGATAGATCAAGCACTTGCTTCTGCAGAGAACTTGAGTACCTAATTCCATAAACATGCTACTCATCCAAAAAAAATAGGCCAAGCACGTGGTTTTGCCAAGGATTGTAATTTAAAAAAACTTAGGAATTGGTCACATGGACACATAAATCTGTCTCCTGGCAGTATCCAAATTAATTACGATTTTATAAACATTGGCTGAGAATATTTAAGAAATTTAGCTTTTTATATTTGGTTCTAAAATTATTCGGTCTCACTAAACTAACTTCTCTATGATTATATCACATTGATATGTTAGGTAGGGCTACACTAAAATCACTTAATTTTTAATTTTGAAACTAACCATAAGTGGAGCGCCACCACAACACCATTTGGACACATGATCTTTGAGGTTGGTCACAGTAGCCATATAACCGTTAACACCAGCTGCAAGAAGATGATAAGAAACATGGCCAAGAACCTACAAATACTTTATGCTAAGAATCACCTGTAATTTTAAACTAATAACATAAATTTTATGAAATAAATGAAGAATCACAAGTCCTTACATATGCATAATCACAATCGAACTTAGATGGAAGTGAGCCTCGAGCTTGATACCCAAAGAAATGGCAGATAGAAGTGAATTTCTTCCCTTTGTATGCGCCATTTTTCTGTAAAATTGAGGTTAGGCCATCAGAAAAACTTATTATTAGGAAGGATAGAGCACTCTAAAATATTAAAGATCCTAGGCGCATAAGACTACATTATGATAGAGACAGTAAAATAAGAGAATTACGTCCATTTATATCGAAGACCAACCAAATGTTAAAGTGAAACAATGTTGATTTAATCCACACCAAACAAAATACAGAAAATAAACAAACATGATAATGAAGCTTAGAAAATATAGAGTTTTAAATTCAATTGTACAAAGTGACAAAATACGGTACGGGATTAATGCGGTGAGCGAGAAAGTTAGAAAACAACTGTAAAATACAGGGAAAAAATCGAAAGGTAAAAAATTTATAAAGTATAGAAGACAAAAAAAGGAATAAATGAGATAATATTAATATTTTTTTAAAAAAGTTTTTTTTTTAAATATGATAAAATATGAGAAAAAATGTTTAATATGTGGATTATTCAAAAATATGGGTATTATACATGTTTAGTACATTGTGACAAAAAAACGCATATTATACGCATACTATTAAAATAAACACCATATTTTATCACAATGCAATCGTAAGAATTTCATTTAAGAGGAAGAGAAGAATATCCTAGAAACCATCCATCAAGGCTGGCAAAACCATAAAAATAAGAATTGAATAACTATAAGAGAATGAAGGAAATGATAAATGGGATGCACTTATACACATCCTTTGCATGCTGCTTCTTTGACTGCAGGAAGTGAGAGGCCCTTGGACGAAATTCGGATTTAATCTCATTAAATCTGACCCACACCCTTCAATATTATTATTCTATATACTACATACAAATAGAATCCCTTGTAAAACACTAACACCCACACACCCATATGAAACATAAAACCTACTACACACACCATACTAACACTGTAGACAAACCAGCATAGCCACACTTTCTCTACACAATGACGGCACTCCTAAAACCAACTCACGTCTAGGTGCCTCACATGATATTCCCAAAAGAACAATTTAAAACAAAAGGAATACTGATGAATTTTATAAAGAAATAAATACCAAAGCGCAGTTTGGTTAGACAAGTTATGCGACAACCATCTATTCATGACCAAGTAAATTTCAACATACCGTTTGTGTGACCATCTCTGTCTCCACTAGTTGAGCTAAAAGTTTCTCAGTTTCAATCTGCCACAATACGAGCATGGAAATTAAGCTATTTTATAAAAATAGTTATGAAAAAACATTCTGCTTCTACAAGCGTCTTTCCAATCTTACCTGAGATAACTGTGCAGAGTCGTCTGATTCAGGAGAGAGAAGCTGCACCATAAAAATTTTGATCCTTAGAAAACTAAAGAACTTCAGCTTTTCATAAAAAATAGACAGGTAAGTTCTAAGCCCCGCCATTGGTGCAGTGGCCATGGATTCAAATCTTGGATTAGGTTTCCACAAAAACTGGGTCAGACCTTTGGCCACATGTATCTCGAGGCGATAGGGGGCAAATAGTTAATTTCCTAATAGAAGTGATAGATCTCTTCTCTTTCCTAGATAGGTTAAGAAAGAGAGGTGACTATTTAAGTAAGACCACCGTCCCCTCTTCCTCTTAACCTAGCGTATTCCCATCTAGAGGTAAACCCAGATAAATGAGAGGTAATGTGGACTCGGATTCTTTGGAGGAGATGATCAACAGCGAAGATTTCTCTTGCTCAAGATCAAAACATCAATTTAATGGTTTAAAGCTTCAACAGGTATGTATGATTCAATGTATATGTATATAATTCTTGATCGTGTATTCGAGCCTAGATCCGTAGAAAGGCTAACATTATGGTCTAATAAGTCTTGGTGGTAGGGCATGACAGTACAATTCCACATAAAAAATTTACATTTGAAGATACAGTTTGGTATAATTCGTATTTCATATTACATAGTTCGATTCAAACTGATGAGGTTTTGTATAGAATGATTAGTATTGGTATCGGAGCCGGACGATACAATTTCCAGTACCGAGATATATAATCATAGCCATGGCAAGTCCTTCTGCGGAGGTGCAGGTCTCCCACTCATTACCATTACCTCAGTGGTAGTATGATTTCAGTATTCATAACGCGTCTAGCCATAGTTTAAAAGAACATCAGCATCAGTGCATTAGTTTTTTTAACAATAAGAAAATGCCACTATAGGCATGTGTCTTTATTTAAATCGACTAATAATACCCCGGATATGAAATATCCACTTGAGGTCATTTTTTACTTTTGTGGTACTTCCATTTTTTAATAATTATTTTTATTGTATTTCTGTATTATTTTTTTTTAAATGAATTTATTTCTGTAATTTTGCTGAATTCGAAACTTACTGACAATCAAAAAGGAAAATAATGTGACCTGTTAAATTATATAGCCTGTTAGCTGCTTCTTGATGAATGGGGGCAAGAACTCAAACAAAGCAGATGCCCATGGTGACAAATGCACTGAAATTTCATCAACAAAAACTCCTTTCCTGTGAAGACAAGGGATTTCCTGGGGGAGTCACCTTTCACTCTTAGAAAAAGCTTAAGAATTTCATAAAATATAGACCTACTTATTGAGTCGGGTCTGATAAATCTTGTGCATCCAGCTCAAAACCAATTGGCTAGGAGTGGAGAGGCCCACAATATTATAAGGGGACAGACAGGGCTACAATTTACCCGATGTGGGACTAAACTTCAGCACACCCCTGTACGTGTTGGTGGGACTGAGCCAAATCACATCGACAAGTGAATTGGATGACGTGGAGTGGAGAAAGGCCTGCTCTAATACCATGATAAATCTGTGCATCCAACTCAAAATCAATTGGCTATGAGTGGGGGGGCCCAGGATATTATAAGGGGAGAGACAAGGCTACAATTTACCCGATGTGGGATTAAAATTCAACAGGGTCAGCACAAAGGAAACCAAAAGATGCTGGCTATTATTTTTGTTCCAAATTATTTTTTATCTACTTCAGGCATGCACTTAATTTTTTCTTCCCGGTAACTTACCCGCATGTGAGCATGCATTTCACAAGATCTAATGTTGAATATAATAATGGTTATTATGAACTACTAACATTTTCCTTCTCTGGGTTATCTAATAGAATACTAGAACTTTTATTGTCTCTACGTAATAGTTTGATTGCCTATCATAATTTTAGCTTCTTCTTTAGATAACAGTTGGTGGCAAAAAAAAAAGCCTTCGTGACATCAGGTCTTTTGGAATCTTCTAATTTAGTAGAATCTATTCTTTCTTCTACATAAAAAAGTGAAAGATGATTTCTTACAGCACCGGGAGACTACATTTTGCGAAAATTAAATTCTACGAAGCTATTCTGATAATAAAAAATTCCTAAAATTAAATTCGCATAGGTCCTACCCCTTTTTGAGGCTGTGATGCTAGTTCCCTTTTTCTATAAGCTTCTCATTTTGGCTTTTAACACACACACACACACACATATAATATATATATATATATATATGGGAAATGATTATATGACTCAAGTCACACGTGGCTCAGGCCGTGAGATCGTTCAGATCTTCGTGGTCAACATTGACCACGACAATGTATGGTCTCACGGCTCGAGTCACACCGTGACTCGAGTCAGAGGATCATTACCATATATATATATATATATATATATATATATATATATATATATATATATATATATATATGTTTTTGATAACATATATATGGTGTCCCAAGCTTGGGCTTGGACTAATCCCTACCGGGTGCCAATGGCCCCACCATGCCACGAGTATTCCACGATTTACACACCTGGCATGGCACCCGTACATCCCAGAAGAGGAGTCATTTCGAACTCAAGACGTTGGAGAGCATACCCCAGTCGTCAACCATTGTGAAAACCCCTTGGTGGGTAAATTTTGGTAAAGTATAAATTATATTAAAATTTCTAATATCAAGATTAGTAAGTTAAAATATATGATACATCATTAAAAAAAAAATGATATTATGAAATCTATCTGAAACCTATGATATTATAGAAATATTTCCCTAGAAAAACCAGGACACTCACCTTGCTCCGCCCGGGCTTGAACTGCATCACATATTCGTTGTGTTAAATCAAAGAGGGTGAGCTTTGAGGAGGGAACCTCCTCACTAAGAATGACCTGACAATAAAGCATATTTGGATGAGATTGGAGTGTGCATTCCAAAGTAACATGAGATCCTCTTCTTCCCATGAGACGAATAAAATTATAATACTGGAAAAGGAGGAAACTTTGAGTCATTCATTTATCATTTATTTTTCTTAAGAAAATCAGGAAACATAAAATATTTATGTAGATGGATGCTTAATTTAAGAGTGGACATGTTACAGGTAGTTACTGTGTGAATCATTGATGATCGATACTGACCTCTATCACAAATTTCTCCAAACTAGTTAAAAGTTTGGAAAAATTCTCAGGATAGTTGGTCAACCAAACTTTTTGCTGAATATTGGCTTTTTCCTGATTCTTGGAATTTTCTTGATTTTTTCTGATGTTTTTTGGAATTTTCAAAATTTTTATCATTGTGGTACATGCTTTAATCATACTTCGTATTTTTTTTAATGGTTGGAATGTATGCTGACTATGTTAATAAACTTATTTTATTATTTAAAGACATCTTTTTAAACTTTAAATAGCCAGTTAACATATATGTTGCGCTTGGTTCTGTAGCACAATGGATGGTTGACAATATTGCAACCTCAAGGTCACAGGTTCAAGTCTAGCTTCCCTATAAAAAACATAATATATGTTCGTATTTTTTAATAGTTGATTATAATTTAATTCCTAATTTTCTTTGTTTGAAATTTCCCTGAATTTATCCAAATTAAACCAAACTTGATTACTATGAATACGTCTCAGTATGAGAGCCACCCAAGACTAAATATATTGTCTCAGGTATCACTTGACACATTTACTTTTTAGTATATTGCATCACTGATACAAAGGACAATACCCAATATGATACGTCTCAGTAATGGCACAGTTTATTCCTTGGTGCTCGTAGTTACTGAGTTCGCTCACCCTTCAAATTACAGACTTATTAAGTAAACTAATCATCCAAATTTGGATATTTTTCTCTTCCCTGAGGACAAAGCGAATTGTGAACCATGTAGATGTAAGTAGCAGACCAGGCAGCCATGGCTATAAGCACATGTTGGCATGAAAGCAGGGGCATGTATTTATGTATTGTAGGATTTAAAAATTTCCAGTTTAGAAAGTTCAATTTTGATTTATAAGAAACAGCCCCTTAGATGGTTTTCAATTTTCCTTGAAGGAAAATTAATCCTCCGTCATTTTGTTTTATCCCATAAAAATAGTCCAAAAGGTCCAAATTCTGTCGTATTTTCTAAAATTAGAGAGAGAACTATTATCACATTGAAGGAAATGTGAAACTGCACCTTTTCTGCAGAGCGAGCATCAGTGCATACATTGCTGATAAGTTGACAGTTCACCTGAGGGCACAAAAGAATATGCATCAACAATAAAGGTCATGCACTGACATCACAACAGGGGTTAAACATTATATATATATATATATATATGGAGAGAGAGAGAATAGTAAAGCATGTTTGGTTCTTATAGGATCAGAATTACAAACTCAAATATGGTTAAACACAAGCATTTAAAATGATATAGTCACTTGGTAACTCATATTTTAGGTTGTCCATGACTTTTTCTTTCTATTGGTGGCATTACATGTTTGTGGGTGGAGAATTTCTTGTATATAGCTTATAGAAAAGCTTTTCAGTTTCTCTTGGAAGTTGGAGCCATTCTTAGACTTCTCACTCTTTTGCTCTCTCAGTTGTTTTGACGGTGCAAAAATTTGAGGAAGAGAAACAAAATTTTGTGAATAAAAGGGTTCGATTGCAATCATATTATGATGAGAATCACAACAGCAGTAGTTAAAAGGATACCTCTGTTTGGGCCTACAGCATTACTGAAGGCACTTCGTTCGAAACCCACTTAAACCTGTTGCTTGCGTGGAATTGGACAACTGAAATCGTTTTGCACACCAATCTTCCACACAATAGATCTTGAGATCATGAGCATACCATCAGATGGTAATTTTTCGATTTTTCACATGACACATATTCCCAAACATGATTTTAGGGCCATATTTTTGGGATCTGTCCGCATGGAATAAAAAATTGACCGTCTGATGGTAAGATCATGGTCTCAAGACCCAATGTGTTGAAGATTGGGGTGAAAAACAATCTCAATCGTCTGATTCAAAGAAGTCAAAAGGTTTCAGTAGGTTTCAGACGTAGGTGCTTTCAATAAACCTGTAGGAACGAACAGAGGTACCCTAATTAAAATTGACAGTGTTAATGCACCTAAACTTATGGGAATGGGTGCCAGTGGCACTGAAGATACTTCAGAAAACACATAGGGTACTTGGGAAAAGTCAATGAACTCAATCTGGTATCCAATGGACAGATTCGGACCTTTATGACTACTGAATTTTCAAGTTTTAGAACCTTGGATTCTACATTGATGAGAGACATGACCTATAAAAGACACTGAAATGGAGTGCTATTTCATAGCAAGAGAAAAATTGGAAATGAGAAAGTGGAAAACCCAATCTGCTATCTGGAGTGGACTGATGTTTCCCATCTAGCATTAGTTGTATAACTTGTAACCCCAAGTGAATTATTCAATAAAAAATTTGTAGTATTTATCATCACTGATCTGTATTGTAACCATAATTCTGCTATTTCTGGATGTGAGTTTTTTTTCCAATGATTTATTGAGTTGTTATTGCAGTCCTGTGGTTTTTCAGCTGTTATTCTGAATTCTAAGATTAAAATACATAAACATATAAGAACTCTGAATCTGTTGGGATGCTCTCCGATGTTGGCTACACCTTTTTCAGAGGAATGGTTATAGATGATTTGCATCATAATACTAATCATTTGGTAGGAACATGGGTTAAAATATCGGGTTACCGATACGTATCGTCCGAGCTCCAAAACGATACATATCGGACGATACGTATCGGTACTGGTCTGTATCGGACGATACATTGAATGTCGTTCGATACATTCAATACATTTGAATGTATCGAACGATACATTCAATGTATCGTTCGAGTCCAATACCGATACGTATCGTCCGATACGTATTGGTATCGGACGATATTTTGATCCATGGGTAGGAACTTGGAAGATGCATCATTCCTTTGGTTATTTATAAATGGTTTTCTTGATCAATAAGAATATGAAGAATCTTTCCTGTGATTGAATTCATTTAGGCCTGAGTAAAATTCAATAATAATATGAAGATTTGGACAAAATTTTAGGCTCTATGTTAGTTCCCAGGAAATCTGAACCGTTGGTCAATCTCCTAACATTACTTGATCACCGAGAGAAGTGCCGCTAGTCTGGTCATCACCTTGATTCATTGAGGTTTTCCTACAAGCATCTACCACATTATCCTTTACTTTATAACCTTGGGTCCTTTGTAGGTGTTTTCACCACACCTCACTTCTTACTATTCAAATGGGTTGTTAAGCCCATATATATAGACTGCTTTGATATACCCATCAATGCTCAAGGAGAAACTGCCCTCTTTAATCACTGTAGACACCCAATTTTGGGCCGGTCCTTTCGATATTGTCTGAAGTAGAGTACTCTAGTTCATGATAATCTGAGGCTTTCGAAAGCATCCTTTGTAACCCTTGAAACCTTAGACACCCTTAGAGAAAGTCTCCCGATTTCCGCATGATCCCAAAGTCAGACCAATGGAGGCTCGAAGGCCCAAAAAATAGCGTTTCGCAGATTCATGATGTTTTGCAACCCTTGACAGCGAGTAAACTTCTGATGGCCATAACTGTTGATAGAAAAGTCCGATTAATTAATATAATATATCGTTTTGGGGTAGCTCCAGACGATATATCTAATGGACTATAAATTAGGGAATTTTACTCATGCATTCATAATATGCATGAATGGTTTAAGTTCTCATTTTTTCTCAAAAACTAAAGGCGCGAGTTCTAACTTCTCAAAAAAAATTTAGTGGGAATTAACCCATGCGTGCATAATGGGTTACTATAGAGGTTAAAAGTGTGCCCTTGTAGATGGAAGATGATATGAATAGTGAATAAGTTAATTGGTTATTTATTCATAAAAAGAAATAAGTTAATTGGTTGTGCTCTTGGTTCTCTGTATCAGAGCTCTGATTTTGGAATATGGAAAATGCTGCTGTAGGTTTGAGTAGTCTTATTTACTTTCTTCTCTTGGTGTTTTTTCTTGCCTAGAAAATAAGATATATTAATAAACAAAGTTATTTTAGAAGGATGGAAAGTCAGTATGTGACCTAGTCCAGATGAGACCAAGCATCCCAATTCATGGGATCATCACATCAGCATCATCAAAATCTAATCCAATCTGTTTGATTATCATCATCATCATCATAGTCTAATCCCATCTATTTGGGGTTGGATTTTTTACTCTTTTTTTCCCCATCTATTTGGGGTAGGATTTTTTACTCTTTTTTTTCCCATCTATTTCTGTTTAGCACTAAGCTCTCTATAACTCTGCAATCCTTCATGTCACAGTATTAGAGGTCATCTTCTTCTCCTACTTCCTTGTGTTTATAACATATCAATGCTTCGTAGGTTATGTTTCCGAACCTACGATGTGATAACCAACAGTTTGCACTTAGCAAATCGAGCGGTAATTCATAATGGTGGATGGGATGGCCTCCCTCTGCCAACTTTGAGATATGGACATATAAGTATATGATTTGCGTGTTAAATATATGTGCATCTCTTGAGGTTTGACCAGTTTGGCAAAAGGAGATTGCCCCATTCACTGCCCATGGTCCACTGGTTGGGCACCTAATATTAACCTTAAAAGTATGATTTGCTAATATGGTTAGAAACCTCTCATAAGTATGAGTTTTGAGCTGAATCTCATCAACATTCTCATCTGTTAATGAAGTAAGTGCACATACAATGAGCAAAATCTTGTCACCTGTGCACTGAGTGGACCTTTAGACGCGCTCAGACTTTAGAGATCATATAAATCCGTGCATGTCTGAGTCCAAAAAATTGCACATCTAACAAAAAGTTAGATCCTGCAATGAGCCATATATATCTATCTAATAGAGAATATTTAGGATGGAATGAAAGACACATCTATGATCTGTTTCTTATGTTTTAGTTCATGTTTATACTAAATATTTATGAATTTCACTTAATATATTCATACCTAAAACATAAGATACACATCTATCTTTCATTCACTACTACTATAAATATTCGCTACTACTATAAAAAAGGGAGCCATTGCTTACACAAAATTTCCCTTGCACACAAATTGAAAGACTTAGAATTTAGGGACTTGCGCCATGTGGATTTCCACCTTAGCCATAAAAAGCCATGATCTAAGTTGGCTAACAATCTTTGATGCAAAAGATTAGCACGAAATGCAATCTTTATCATATAATTCAACACAGTCAAAAGCCATTACCTGATTTGACTTCATTGAATACAAAGTCTATCTTTTAAATTGTGTGCTTGAACTAACTTTATATCTGCAAGTAATGACTCACAAAAAATTCCAGCAATTTTAACACAATAACAACATCAAAAGCTTTTGAATTTTGATAATTTTTTAAAAAAGGGCAATTTATCGAAGATCTGAATGATGCAATGCTGACACGAACTATAAGAATTCACCAACTGTTACAGAAAAATTAAAAAGGGCACTTTAGAAAATAATGCCTCAAAAACAAACTTTTTAGCAAAAAAGACCCGACCTTAAATGTTTTAGAAAAACGGTGATTTCACGGACTTTGGAACTTCAGAAAATCGTAAAAACACTGTTTTTTAAAAAATAATTATTAAAAAACAGTTCTTTCACGGTTTTCTGAAGTTCCAACATCCGTGAAAGCTCCGTTTCTCTGAAAACGTTTGAGGTCGGGTCGTTTTTCCTAAAAGAGTTTGTTTTTGAGGCATGTTTCTCTAATTATCCCAATTAAAAATTGTAGAGAGGGAGAAAACCAAGAGAAATAAGAAGCCTTGTAGTTGGTATAAATGTACATATACCGGTTACTTAGTTACTACCGATTTACTGTTAGATATATAATGTATCAGCCGATACGATAAGACATATATGCACTTGGCATAAACAAAGATGAGAAGAAGACATGAAGGAAAGGAGGAAGCTCGGGCAAATAGAGGCTTCGTTGCTTCTGCAACCCCGATAACTCCAATGCTACTGCTCCCAACCCCATTTTCTCTCGCTACATAAAAACGAAACGAAAAGAATACAAATTTCAAAGAGATCGGAAATATCACCGATTATTTATAGGAATGGCGGGAGAAGAGGAACCCAGTCCGACGGTTTTTTATTATAATAACAAAATAAAAAAATAAAGGATGGTGTTAATGCCACACCACTTTATGTTACAGCCACCTCACTCGAGCAACGTAGAAACCTATATGATGATGGATATTATTTTTTGTCCCAATCTTCCACACAAAAGATCTTAAGATCATGGGCCTACTATCATCAGACGGTCATATGTTGATTCCATGTGGCACACATATCGATAAGTACACGTGAACTAGGTTTGATGGTATGCCATGATCACATACACTTTTTTAGATGAGCGTCACTTGAAATTAGCAATTAATTGTTTGATGGTAGGCTCCTTATGTCAAGATCTATTATACGAAAGATTTGAACGATGTGAAATTGCGACCTCACCCATCTCCTCTGGCCGATTTAATTGACTGTTTTAAATTAGATGATGGAGAACATTTTTCATCCCAACCTTTCACACAATTGACCTTGAGATCACGAGCATACCATCAGACGATCAATTTTTTATTTCATGTGACACATATCTTAAAAAGTCACCTTAAAATCACATTTGAGTGTGACATCATGTGAATTTCAAGCCACTGCTTTAACGTGGAATAAAAAACTAACGGTTTGATAATATGCAATCCCAAGATCTCTTGTGAGGAAGATTGGGGTGAGGTCACTATTTGACAGGGTGTAAATAATGCTACCCAATAATATGAATTTGATTACATGCAAAGTCACAAGCCAAACTAAAATGTATGAGATTTTGTAAAATAATTCGTATTCAAAGAAAACTCCGAGTTTATGTATTCACTCATCAATGACGGGAAATTAGCTCTAAAGCTTACCGGGTTTCGTCTCCACTAAGAACCTAAGATTCAACGTTCAAAACAGTTCATCGATTTCTAAGTCTTAGCTTGGTATAAGTGTAAAAATTCTAAGCATGAGTATCAAAATTATCCACACAATATCATATTAAGCTTCCTCATCCTAGATACAAGTAATCAAAATCTGACATCAATATTCTCAAAATTAAATTCACATGCATTATCAACTAAAGTTTGAAAACAATCGCCAAATATTATGTGCATGATGACTTCAAAATTAATTAATTATATATATATATATATATATATATATATATATATATATATATCTACTGTCGATTAATCGACTCGAAGGAGTCGATCGATCGAGAATTTTTTTTTTTTTTCATTTATAAAAGAAATAAGTGATGCAAAATAGATAACCATACCCCCAAACCGAAAGATGACAATATCCTCATTGATTGAAATAACTATTGACCCCCAAACCTGTTGAAAAGTACCTCAACACAAAGATTATGTGCATAGAATATGTGCATCAAATTGGAACATGACCAAAAATTTATTGAAGGGGATAAGGGTACACTATTTAGGGAATTAAAAACAACCTAAACTAAACTAAAAACTAATATTCTAGAACGAAACTTTTTTTTTTTTTTTGATGAAATTGGGTTGCCTCCCAATGAGCGCTAGTTTAATGTCGATAGCTCGACCATTTGTCTTATCGATCAATCGAGATATAAAGCTCGATTGATCAACTTTTTTTTTTTTTTTATAAAGGAAAATTGCGAAATTAATCCACAAGGTGCAAATTCACTCCGAGTCCACCAGGATCCCAAATCTTCATGAAAAATTTTCTAAGCAGAATCAGCAATTTATTTAATCGTCCCGGTATTTCTCTTTTCAAGGACTTAGTTACTCCCCCATGATGTGCCCAAGTGCCACCATTATGATCCATCTCTACCCTGTACTTGACATTCCCAAAATCGCACTCCAGATTCAAACCCATGAATCTTTTTTCGGCATTCTGTTGATTATCTATGTATTCAATGAATGGACAACAGATTTGAAATTCCTCTTTCTCCCCCAAACCGAATTCACACTCATCGGAAAAAGTTATATTTCCCTTATCAGGTGTTGTAAGGGTGTCATTTTCTTTCTCTCTCGTCTCAATTTGATTCTCGATTCCCTCCTCGACATAAGTATCGTTCCATTCCATTTCCTCTTTTCCTCGCACTTGCACTACCTCAACGCTCGTTATGTCATTCTCAAGCGTAGTGACTAATTGGTCATTCTCATATTTTTGAACAAAATCAGATGAGTCCTCTTGAAAATGCTCTTCATTCCGATCGGTATCAATGAGACTCCTCAATTTTAACTTTCATTTGTAAGTACTCGATCATCTGACTAACTTGAGATTGTATCCTAGAAATTCTTTGAGTGTTGGTGTGCACCAAATCTTTTAAATATTCTAAGGGGTAAGAAGAATTTTGGGCTGGTTCATATGATTTTGTGTCTTGAAAGTATTGAGTTTGCTGTGAAAACTCATATGAAAATTTGTTGGGATAAGAATTTTGATCATTGTAAGGCATCATATCACACATTGGAGGTTGATTAAAACCCCACATGTCATTAGATTGACTCTGCCAGTCATGAGTGTTCCAAACAGGATTTGGTTGGACTTGTTCAGGATAATAATTTGAGTTGTTCAAGGGACACATAGGTGAAATGTGCATCGAATTTCCACAAATAGCACATGATTTTAGATTGAATCCATGCATTGACATGATTTCACCAATAACACCAATTTTTTTATTTTTTTTATTTTTTTGGATTTTTTTTTGGAGTCGATTGATCGACAGTTCAGGTCGATCGATCGATCTCAAAAAAATTTTGATTTTTTTTTTTTTAAGCAGGAATACTATTTTAATCTCAAGAAATTCCTAAAATTAACTGTCTATTTCCTAAAAATTCAAATTTTCTTGATTTAGTCCCCGGCAGCGGCGCCAAAAACTTGATGTGAATTTTAATTGTAATGTTTTACTCGCAAGCGCACGAATCAGATTGTATATAGTGGGTGCGGAGTACGAGATCGTTCCCACGAGGATTATTTTTGAATATCTAAAAAGATAAGACAGCAATTCAAGAAATCTATCAAGATCTAATAGTATTCTACCAGTCTTATGATTTAGGTGGTTTGATGAGATGATAATTGCTGACTACAAACTAAAATCTAATTGATGATTCAAAAATAAAGGTAAAGATGAAGATACTAAATCCTCTCATCTTTGGTCCATTCTTCCCATAATACAAATCTAAGGATTAAATTATGAGATATACCATTGAAGAAAAACATCTTTTATGGAAGATAAATGGTCAAAACCCTGATAGGTTCCACGTTGCATCCCTGCAATCAGGACTTAACTTCAGAGATGATTTTCATATATAGATCTAGGATCAAGAGCGTGGTTCGGCACACTTGATCTCAGATGCAAATAAAAATCATCCACAAAGTGGGTAAAAATTTCAATAAAAATACCACCATAGATCTGGGATCGAGGGCATGGCTCGGCACACTTGATTTCAGATTAGGGAGTAATTAAGATAAAATTACCATTACAGATCCAAGATTCACAGCATGGCTCGGCACACTCGATCCCGGATCATAATCGTAAGTAGATCCACACGATGAAAGCAAAAAGACCATATAACAATGATTGGGGTAAAATTACCGTCACAGATCTGAGATCCAGGGTATGGCTCGGCACACTCGATCCCAGATTAGTGGCGAGGATTTCATCCGTTCGTGATAATACGACAACCATAAAATAAGATCTCATATTTTAATCATAAATTTATATTATCAGAAGTACATCCCACGGATGGGAATCATTAGATCTCCATCCCTATGAATTTAACCACACATGCTGTAATTAAATGACATAAACAAATAAGGAAGGGAAAATAACATCAATTTAATAAATTAAAAATAGCTTAAACTTCAATAGAAAATTATTTGATCCACAAGTACGATGATCTTCAGAGATGAAATTAACAATGCTATCTACTAATCTTTAAATTTAAACTAGGAATTAATTGAACAAAAAAAATAAATTGAAGAAAGGAATACTGGAAAATTAAAGGAACAAAGCTATCAAAGAAAAATCTAAAACTAACTCTCTAATCTATTCCTCTCGAAGTGTTCGATTTGGTTTTAAATAGTATCCAAGTCGTGCGAGTTTCCTGGCTCGAAAAGTCAGGATTGATCGACCTTATAGGGTCGATCGATCGACCCTCCAAATATCTCTAAAAATCTGCTTTAAGAAGTCCTTTCCGTCTCAAATTCCATCATTTTGGTCGCTTGATCGACTGGAAGGTTGATCGATCGACCTTCCCAGATTTCCGTGAACTCCCGCCCAACTTTGCATCAAACACGCCTCGGTATTTCAGCCATAACTTTCTATCCCGAACTCGGATTGAGGCGATTCTTACGGCGTTGGAAAACTGATAGAAAGATCTACAACTTTTATGTTTTGGAAATTTCATAATTCGGACGTCTTGATGGTCCAAATTGAGCTGCAAGTAGCACCAAGTTTTCGATGACCCAAAGTTGCAGTGTTTTGATATTATTTTCGGGATTCTTGAGCTGTTTTACGCACTTGGATTATATTTACCTGAAACACTTCAAATCTAGTAATTCTCATCAGATAGCCTTTATCGGATGGCTAAATGTAGGTATTTAGGGGTGAAATATCATCATATTTCGCTACTCATCAAATAACTAGAGAAGAAGTCTAACTAGGAATTTAGAGAAGTCTAACTAGGAAAGTTTGACTAGTACAAACTAGCAAGAGTCCTTTTAGGATTCAAATAGTTTCTAAATCAAATCCCATACTTAATGGAATTAAAATACATGCCTTAGTTGTTTTATGGTAGTAGGACTCTTAGGATTCAACTGCTATTTTTGTGTAAACTAAATTATAAAAGAAATTTCTAAATTTAAAAAGTGTGGGCCATATTACGGTGTGCGCACAAGTACCAAACTTAGTACTTCTCATATTTATCACCATTAAATATGGTTAACAAAAACCTGGGTCATAACATTTTCGGTGGGGACTAAAACTGAAATTTCGGCCGAAATTTTAATTCAAAATTTCAGTCGAAATCTTCAAGCGTGTCCGAAAATAACTGAAATATTAAGATTTTGTTTCAGTTTCGGTGAGGGCCGAAACCTAAACATTTCAGCCAAAATTTTGAGCCATGATTCCAAGGATACTCCTGACCATTGTCTTGTGGGACCATTGGCTCAGCTGACAAAGCAGACGAGGATAAAATCTAACTGCCCGCTAGGCGCAATGCTTTTGCTAACTAATTTTTCCCGTCATTATCGTTGGGTGTCGTTCTACATACATGAGTTATTATGAAAGGGGTAAAGTTTCGGTGTTTCACATAATACCATTTCTTTGTTACTTGAGTTTTCACCAACTTGTGTTCTGCATGTGAAATACATTTTGTATAGGGCAATCCACCCGTTCTCAACTGATCTTGAGAACGGACCATTGATTTGATGAAAAATTGTGTCACATGTGTTCAATCAATATTATTTTTTTTAGCCCAATTTTTTTCAAGCTAGCTCTAGCCTGAGCCTAGATGTACTTAGCCCGAGCCTAGCTCTAATAGGCTTTGCCAAGTTAGAAGGTTTTTTTGTTTCAAATCAATTTTTATTGGTTAATTATTTCAAATATGTTTTTATTATACTTTTTTTTTTGGAGGATGTCATACGGTATAAAAAGCTCAGATGTAGTGCCTGTGCAAACTTACATGAAGAGAGGATCAACTTTTAAAATCCCCAAAAATTAAACTGTTTAGTTCAGGGCATTTTAGTAAAATGCCTTTTAATTAATTTATATATATATATATATATATATATATATATATATATATATATATATATATATATATATATATATCATGTGTCGAGCTCACCCACCAGAAAGCCTGCTATTTTCAGGCCGTGTTCAAGCTAGCTCAGTCTATTGAGAGCCCTGTTCATAAGCGCACCACATGATTTAAAGAATCTAGTACAAAGATTTGGCTGGTCAAAGATTTAAAGAATCTAGTACAAAGATTTGGTTGGTCAAAGATTGCATTTAAAAATCATTTATAAGGTGTGACTTTGTGACAACCCGGATTCATCCAATGCGGATTTCCTTATATATATATATATATATATATATATATATATATATATATATATATATATATATATATATATATATATATTTGGGATAACCAGGAAAAATTCGGACCGTCAAATCGTAGATTCACAATTTGAATTACAGTATACCTGATACATATACCCAATGCGGAATTCAAAGCTATTAAGTACATATGGCAGGAATAGAAGATTCTATCTTTATACAAAATATGCTCTAACAATTTTAAACTATTGGTGATGGCCGACCATCACCTAAACATAGGTATACAAGTAGAAGAATACAATTTCTATTGTCTATCAAGTCCTATGAATATACCAAGTCTGAAGATCCAAAATGGAATTTGAAAGTCTCTATACCAAGCCCAAAATTTTAGTCTACTGGATCATCTTTAAGCCCAATTCAAGTCTTGGTCAATGCCTGTACCTGTGACATATAGTCGAGAGATGAGCTAACAGTCTAAGCTCAGTAGGGAAAAGATCAATACTAACTACCTTTCATATTTTCAAACATAGATCCGATGATCATAATTCAAAGGCATTTTCAAATTAGAGTGAAAATATTTTCGTATCAAAAATAAAACTGATTTCAAATACATACTCATGTCAAAACAGAGTTTTGCGAAATCTTAGCTAAAAATCAAAGTTTTCAATTCAAGTTTGGATTCGTATTCAGATTCAGAGTTCAATGTCCTAGTTCCAAGTCGGATTCAGAGTTCAAATTTCATGTGCATGATTCACATTTCAGATTTTTACTTTCATATACAGGTTTAGCTTCATATTCAAAATTCAAAGTTCGAAATCATAGTTCTTATTTAGAGTTCAGAGTTAGGGAGCATCAGAGTTCTTATTCGGAGTTCCAAAGGTTAACTTCAAGATTCTTATTCAGAGTTCAGATTTCGAAATCAAATTCTCATCTAGAGATCGGAGTCAAATTTTTATACAGAGTTTCAAAGATTAACCGCCATGTCAATCCAAATTACGGATTAACCGCCGCACCAGTCCAAATTACGGATTCATCGCCGCACCGGTCCAAATTACGAAGTTTCAAAGTTCATTTCATATTCCATATTCAAAGTCAAAGTTCGGATTCAGGGTTCATATATAGAGTTCCTATACGAAATTCTCCTTAATTTCAAGTTTTAGATTCAAAGATCTCATTTTATATTCGAGGTTCAAAGTTTCTAAGCTCAAGTAAGATTCAATGCTCATTTCAGTTCATATCAGATTCAGGTATCAGTTCATACCAATTTGTATTAGTTCATATAAGATGATATCTGTTTCAATTCTATCATTTAAAATCTATGAATCAAGATCTAAAATGAAATTTGAACATTTAATCTCCCTTATACTTATTTCAACATTTGATACATTCAAATCTCAAAGGTCTAGTTCAAAATCTCAATTCTACGAGTCCAAATTCCATGTTCAAATGGTCACATATTTTATAGTCAAATCATATCAAATTACTTTACATGAATCCATGATTCAAAAACGGAACATAATATGCATTGATTTTTCTCTATACTTGTTTCCAAATTCGATACGTAAAACTTAATTTAAACATTCAAAACTCAGGGTTCGCATTCAATTATATCATAGAATTTATGCATCGAAGATCAAATACAATTTAGTAGTGAACTTTCCCTACTTTAATCTCGGAGTTGTGCGAATACCACTCATGAATCAAAGTGGAGATCCCACCAACCGTCGCCCGTAGTTATCCTAGATCACACCGCATACATGTATTAAGTGTTAACAAATCGTACGTGTCTTGAAACAAGGTCTTGTTTGGCATTAAATGTCGAAAACCCAAGCTAACAAAACATATAACACCTCGTTGTGGTGAGCTACAATGTCGTCACGGTGAGGTGTACAGGCTCCTTGTGGCACACAGTGTCTCACCGCGGCGAGCTTTCATAGTGCTGCATTTGCCTTAAAAATCAAGTAGCACTCTCGTCGCGGCGAGGTTCGGGGTTGCCGCAGCGAGCCTGGCAAACTCGCCTTGTTGTTTTGTTCTTTCTTTCAAACCCGAAAATTCTAATTTTTCTTGCTTAATAGCTATCCTAATTATGGAATTTAACCTAATTTAACGCTACAAGATAAAATCGCAGATTTCTACCTTAAAACCTTGGGCATGCAATGATTTCGGAGATCAACAAACAGGAACACCGATGCTCACGTTTCTCATGCGTCTGATCTTCGAAAAATTCCTTGCATGAGTTCCAACTATACCCGATCAAACTTAAAACTCAGAAATCGAGGTTTACTTGCTCACAATACGAGTCATACCTTCTAGATTTAGCGCATGTGATGCTCGCGATCGTCGGTGTCGAAGGAATTGACGCCTACGCGAGCTTTGGTTCGAAGTTCCGATCTCTACTTCTTTTCAATCAATCGGTGTCGAAATTGGAGTTCTTGCGGCACAAGATAGGGCAAATAGGTTCTTGGTGCGAAGGAAGGAATTTGCGAGGAAAGCGGGGGAGGAAAAGATGGTTTCCTTTCTCTCTCGGTTCACTCCTCTCTTCTCAAAAGAAATTTCAAGGTGTGGTTTGAGCTACGTGGGCTTTGCCCTTTATATTAAACTAAGTCCCAACCCCCGCGCTATCGCATGACTTTCGTACCTATTTTGTTATTATTTACATATGGACAACGTATATTTATGCATATAACATATAATAGTTTGGGTCATTAGCTCGAGTTAGGCTTGTGCTTAGGGTGCACCTAACCTCCCTTTATCATGCGTACCCTCTTTTCTCGCTCTAATTTGGTCATTTAAAATTTATTTATTAAGCCTATATGTTATACGATGGTATTTGAAGCAGGTGGAATTGAACTCGGTCCGATCCTGGGTTTGAGTCCTGTGTCACACACACACTTTTCACGAGGGTTCGGTCTCGATTCATTGTTTGAGTCAGGGATTGGTTCTCAAAATTTGGGTATCGGGTGCATTTACCCAATCAAGGTGGATGGGCCAGAGGCCCCTTCGCAGTTATCAACATCTTGACTAAAGTCAAACTGGTCAAGGCAGTCGTATCATCGTTGAAGGTCAACGATTCAGTGCTAAAAAAAATCAGGGTTGTTACATCTTTTTCACCTTAAAGAATTTTTGTCCTCAAAAATTGATACATGCCATTCGAAGAGATGAGGACACTTAATAAACCCGGACAAGAATAATCCTACTCTCCTCAAAAGTCGACGATTCAACATTAACGGAATTTCGGGTCATTACAGACTTAAACTGGTTAAACACTTTTATGGTGAATGACTATTGTGGAAATCTCTAAAATCAGTTTCATGTAGAAAATGTTTTCTCATCCCAAAGGTCTTTAGATGATGATCTCATGTTCTACGGTGTAGGTTGACATATATTTCAACTCTTTATTAAGGCACCACCATTTAACTTCAAGTTTAATTTTTATCTTAAATCCTCATATCTCTACGAGTAAACTATTAAGCCAATATAAACAAAAGAATGGTACTTCTGATTGCAACTACCCAATTACTGAGGGCACTTAGACTCAGGGCCAACCCTGGACCAAAGCGAGCCAAGCGGCTGCCTTGGGCCCCCGATTTCCAGGGGCCCCCAAATTTTATTTTATTTTTTACAAAAGTAGGTTTTTTTTTTTTTTTTTAATATATATATATATATAAAGGGCCCCATTTCATCTCCAACGCCTCTCTCTCTCTCTCTCTTGTTTTGTCTCTCCAAACCCTCTCCTCTCTCTAACCCATCGCCTCTCTCTCTCTCTCTCTCTCTCTCTCTCTCCAAACCCTCTCTTCTCTCCAGCTGGCGCCTCTCAATCTCTCTCTTCACTCTCTAACGCCTCTCTTTCTATAGACACTCCAGTGCCAGCTGCGCCATTGCGCCAGATCCCTAATTCCCTATTTCTCTCTCTCTCTCTCTCTCTCTCTCTCTCTCTCTAGACTCCACAGGACCAGTCACCGAGCCACCGACCACAGGTCCACATCCGACCTCCCTGAACGGTTGAAGCGGTTGAACGCCTGAACTTGTCGGCCGACACCCTCCCTGGCTCTCTGCCTCCCTGCCTGAGCACTCCCGCCAACCGCTAACAACCGTTGGGTAAGCCCCTTTGGCCCTTTCTTATTCATCTTCTTCTTTTTTTAAAATTTAATCTATTAATTTTAGTTACTGGTCTATAAGTGTATATGGTTTATTTTGTTGCATAATGATTTACATCCTATGGTGATCGATTGATGGTGTTTCATATTATTTATTGTGTTTTAATTCTTTAGTGATTTATTTTGGATGAGATTGTGCTCAATAGATATCTCTTTAACATTGGACGCGCAGAGGCTATTGGTTTGGATTCTTTGTGAATTGTGACATGAGTAGATATCTCTGCCTTGTACTTGTTTTCCAATGGCGAACACCAAATTCGTTGTCATTGAATTTATGTTGGACAAGTGATTAAAATTGTGTAGAATTGATTGATTGCCTTTCTTATTTTTTTTGCACTTCTTTGTATTTATGCTAGTTGATCTCACTTGTATTCATGCTGCTTTGGATTGATTAGTTTGATCTATGTATATCTTATAGATTGAATTCTAACCATCTGTTGTCGTGGATATAAGAAATAGAATTAACAAGATGGCATTTACATTTCCTTTGAATTTCTTTATGGCCTTTTTTCTCTCATGATCCTAATGATGGTTGTTGGTTAATTCTGGTGTGCTTACATTATTGGTTGGTGGTGAAAGTCATTGAAAATCAAAGGAAGAGTAAAACAGGGGGTGAATTCGGCACAACTCAGAAGTCCTTGACCTGCAAGATACATGGTCTTTTGTAGCAAGTTTTGATAAGTAAGAGTTTGTCCCACAGGGAGAGGTGATCTACAGCTCCAAATGAGCCATCTCTAGTAGTCCCTCCAGATCTGACTACAGATCTGGCAGTCCTAAAAAGAGGGGAGTTTAAGGTCACTTATTCTAAGTATTCTAATGTTTATACTACAGAAAGGGTTGAAAGGATAGATGGAGTGTGGAAAATAAATATAAAATGGTGAGAAACATATTATTGAGCCTAGATAAGAAGAGTTGTGTAACTCAAATTCAAATATGATGTTATAGAAGTCCTGTCCAGTGGCTACATTATCACCACTGAGGAGAAAGGATCCAACCCATTACTCTGTTATGATTCCACCCTTAAGGCTATAACCTGTCCACTCAAATGGTCACAGATTATCCCATAGGGGAGCCACTATCCAGGGATGGGTCAAAACACAACAAGTAAATCATTGCAGGCACTATTTCATCCAGGCTACCAGCTCAAGAATCCATAGGAAACCTCAATCTCTAAAGCTCTATATGTGAGGCTAAGGCTGTATAAGACCATAATAGCCCAGACACATAGAACCAGCAAGAGATTGAGTACAACCTTCAATTTAGCTGTCCATTGCTTGAGTGAGGCTACAATGGTCCAGTCACCAGCCTACAATCTCTATAATCAGATCAGATCCAACATCTGATGGCGGATCTATACAAATATAGGGGAGTCTGTCTCTGTACAATCTCTCACCAGGCTTCTACAAGCTCAGGTGTAAAGAAAAAGGATCCATCTTGGATCGGTGGATTAGAATCACCCTAAGGCTATAATCTGTCCACTTAAATGGTCACAGACTATCCCAGAGGTTATCCTCCTCACAGAGCCCAAGACAAAACAAGAATATCGCTGCTACCGCCATGGTCACAAGGCTACCAGCTCAAGCTCCCATAGGAATTTCAGATTTAGTGGGTCTTATGGTGGGGCTAAGGCTGTAGGACCATGATAGCCCAGACACACAGGTTACTTGGATCTGAGTGGCCCTTAGAATCAGTCCTCCATTGCTTTGAAACACAGCCAAAGCAATGGCGGATCACAAGACAGCAGCCTTGCACAGAGCATCTCACATTCAAACAAAAATCTCATAAAATATAGATCCTATTACAGAATTTCCATTGATCTAATTCAAAAACACATACAAAGGCATAGCCAGCAAGTGCTGGACTATGGAGAGAAGGAAAGAGAAAGAAAATTACTTACAGAAAAAAAGAAAGAGAAAAGAAAAACGATCTGAGATGTGTTCCCAGATGCCTAAATCTAAGCTAGGTATGGGTTTATATAGCAGTAGGGTGGCGGCGCATTAGGGTTAGGAAACCCTAATTTTAACGATACCACGTGGCCTAACAGTGATCCTTGGATGCCTCGGGACGCGTGCACGGAGATTTGAGCATGGGAGTGCGTGCCATAATCGCTGGAAATTCCCAGAAGGTCCTCTGCTAAAGAGATGGAAGTTTAAGTTCAGAGCTTCGCTAGGTAGTTGTAGTTTCCTAGACTTATCGTGTGGTAGCTCTTTGCTCTTCGCTAGGATGATTTGACATTACAGCTTCAGTCGTCGCGAGGTTGCCTTGGTTTGCTCTTCAGGCAATCGCGCGGTAGAGAATTGCGCTCTCGCTGGAATGGGCTTCGCGAGGTTGAGTAGAAAACACAGTCTCAGATGTCGCGAGGTTGAAGTTCAAGCAGTCGCGAGGTTGCTCGGTCTTCGCTGGGCTTCGCCTTCGCAAGGATGTTTTCTTCTTGAATGGCACGAGAACTGTGCGAGGAGTTCTTCTTCTGATAATTGCATCCTGCGGCGACTGTGCGACAGCTGCGCGAGGAATCTTCTGAAGCTCTCTCTCCTCAACCGTTTTGAGTGAACTGCGCGAGATTGAGAGAGGTCTGCTTTGAACTGGGCGACACTGCGCGATGTGTTCTACTCTTAAGCTTCGCGGGAGCTGCGCGAGTTTGAGTTTCTGAAGTTATTCAGTCACTCATCAGCGCGAGAGGTTGCTATAAAAGTCTTGGGAAGCTCAGTTGAACTGCGCGAGGCATATTTCTCCTGAATCTTCTAAAGCTTGGGTCAGCTGCGCGAGGCTCATTTCAGGTCTGGATTAAGAGTTCATTCTTCTGAGGGATTTCTGGTGCCAAAGCAGGCTCCTTAACAGGATTCCTGGCTTTATTTCACTGCTGATTATTACCTACACAAAACACTTAACAAGAACTTATTAGGAGGCTAAGGGTCTAATCAAAGATTAAGTTAAGGGGTGAAAAGTGGTACTTTTCAGGTCTTAACAATAGTTGAATTGATTCTTGTTATCCGTTCTTTTGTATTGCATTTATGAGTATTACATTTTCTTTTAATATTTACTTATATTAAATTCTTAGTTACATTTTTAAATTATATATAATAACATAGAATATGAGTATTATTTTATTTGTTAAAAAAAAATTATTATGAATTTTTTATATATTATAAAGTAATATGAAATAGAGCTTTCATTTTAGGAATTTGCCTTGGGCCCTCAAAATGTCAGGACCGACCTTGCTTAGATTGAGAACCTATTGACTTTATTGAATCAGACGATAGAGGTCAATTTTTAACCCAATCTTTCACCCATTTGATCTTGACATTATGGACAAACCATCATATGACATAACACGGATCTCAGAAAGTAAATTGAATATCATATAAAACACATCACGCTCAAACGTCATTTCAGGTGTAATACTAGAATAAAGTATTAATAATATCTAACTAGTAATGTAACCCAACAAAAATGTCATCAAAGGGGTGGTGGCTTTAGAGTTATCCTGAGGTCGAGAGTTTGAGCCTCCCTCACCCCATCACCTTATATTTTTGGCTTAAGATATGGGGCTCTTAATGGGTCGGACCAGCTCGGATTTTAGCCCACACCCAATTCAAAAAAGACGGTATATTTTGTGAAGCCAATCCGGCTCGGTACGTGAGTCGTGCTAGTAACCAAGATTATTCCGGTCAGGGCTTGAATTGAATGTTCCAACATCCGGCATGGATAAAAAAAGTAAAGAATTAAGTATATATATAATAATAATAATAATAATAATAATAATAATAATAATAATAAGAGCATTTTACTTAAATGCCTTGATATTAAATCGTTGAATGGTTTAAAATCAACGGCATTTTAGTAAAGATGCACTTGCAATCTCAATCGATACTAGCTTCATAAATAGAAATCCTAAAATGGGATTTTCATTTTATCGCAATCTCTATCATCTCAACTCTCAACTCTAAGCAAGTGTCTCGCTCCGCTAAACTCTCTCTCTTTGAAAATTGATTTATAAATTCTTTTACCAAATTTTATTTTAAAAAAATAATTGCCTAAAAGAAGCTCGGCCCAACCCACTATGGGTCAAACTTGGGCTAAGTACATCACAGTCCAGGTTAGAGTTGACTAAAAAAATTGGAAATCAGATTTGAGTAGGGTTAGGGCTAAACCCTAACCTGGCCCATTGAGAGCTCTAATCTTATAGATACTAGATCTTGAGATCAAGGTCCATATATCATATTGGGTCACTTTGGGGACGTATTCCATGTGAAATCAATATATATCTGATCATTTGATGGGTGAGTCATGATCCCAAAATCTTTTGTGTGGAAGCTTGGGACGAAAAACATATCCCTGATTCAAGCGAGAACAAATCGCCTGCTTCAAGGCAAAACGAGTAAAAACTCTGATTGTGAATGTAGAATCTTCAGTTGTAAATACCAGTGCCTTATATTATTTCTCATGTAATATAATTTCTTGCCTGCTGTAACTTATTACACTTGAATGTGAATTGTTTAAAAATGGACCTCTGTTCTTGCCTATAGGTGCACCAAGGTCCGAAACCCTTTGAAACTCACTAATTGCTGCGAATCTGATAATGGATGTCATTTTTTACCCTGATCTTCTACATAAAGGATCTTAAGATCATGATCTTACTATCAGACGGACAATGTTGAATTTCATATGTCACAAATCCCAAAAACATGTCCTAAAATTACATTTGAGTGTGATGTCTGTTATATGATTTTAGAGGCATTTTCAGGTATTTGTGTCATGTGGAATAAAAAACTGACTATATGATGTTATGCTCATGGTCTCAATCCATTGAGTGAAAGATCAAGTAGAAAAGCGATTTCCATAATCTAATTAGAAACAATCAATGGATTTGAAGGGATTTCAGACATGGGCGTTTTCAGTAAAAGAACTATATAAAAATTGTTCATTTTAGAGTGCTGAGATAGGGTAGCATGATGCGACTTAATTTTGGTGTTAACGATATTGACAAATTTCGCTGAAATTTTGTGAAATTCTGCGAAAAGGGAGTAAAAAATTTCAGTATATTTTTTTTTGTTTAAAAATTTTATTTTATTTTTTATTTTAAATGTGTTAGTAATTTAGTATATATTGTAGTAATTTTTTAAAAAAACATTAAACATATTTTTAATTCCCGAAACTTTTCAGAATTTTTTTCAAAAGATATCAAAATTAATCCGAAATGACCCCCACCAAAATATTATCGAAAACGAAATTTGTCACTATGGTTGTAACAAGGGCTACAATCAAGTGTACCATATATATCATGTGACTTAATACCAAGTCCTACATGTTCATATAGGGCACAGTTGCCACTTGTACCTAGTTATTGCCCTAGTTAGACTCGTTTCGTCCTTCAAATCAGGAGTTCATGGTTTAGGACAATCCTAGCTGGCCCATGATAGTTTTAGCGTGTCGTCGGGTCGGCATATGGTGCACGCATACCATTTGCAAGATGAGTCCAGCAGTGCAGTGCATGCAGGGTATCAAAGTGCCCTACTTTTAACTAAGTAGGAGTTCAAGAACCTTTACTTTGATTGGATGAACTCCTACCTAGTTAAAGCGGAGTGGTAGAGTCATGGATCAAATTATCATCCGATACCAATATGTATCGATATCGGACCCTAACGATACAGTACATTAAACCTAGTTAAAGCGAAGTGGCAGAGTCATGGATCAAAATATCGTCTGATACCGATACGCATCGGACGATACGTATCGATATTGGACCCTAACGATACGGTACATTAAATGTACTGTATCGTCTTATATATATGTAAATGCTCCGAATGATATAGTCAATGTATCGTCCGGTACATTACTCTTCCGGTGCGTATCATCCAATATGTACCGATTTTTTGCTCGAACGATACGTATCGATTTTCCGACATTTTGATCAATGAGCAGCGTTTAATAGCGATTCACCCCTGATACAGATCTACACGCTTTGTGTGAGCCGTGAGGGAGCTGACGGGGAGGGGGAAGAGTTAGATGTGCAATTCCCCACATGCGTGCCCTCTCATTGCCAAACGTGAGAGGGAGCTCGCGTGCCCTCTCATGTTTGGCAATGAGAGGGCGCGCGAGCCCATCCATCTCATTGCCAAACACACTGTTATTGTCTAGCCTACCACTACCATAGTCACCAAGTTAGGCTTGGAAAAAGTCGGCAAGAAAATAAAAAAATTATAAAAATTGACAACAACTTAAATAGAAAAGTTTGAACAAAATTACCCAAAATATCGACAAAAAAAATTATGTAAAAAGCATAAGGAGTATAAAAGATATTTAAAAAGTCATAAGTTATCGAAAAATTTGCAACACTAGTAACGATTTAAGAGCAAAAATTTGCAACTTTTAGAAGGAATGGGATTTTTTGAAGAATTAAGGATTAAAATGTGGTTTATGAGTAAGTCGCATTTTATGTTGGTACAGATAAATTAATCAATTGAGAATTACCTGGATCGTCGATTAAAGTTACCTGGATCGTAGATTAAAATGTGGTTTATGATAATTGTGAGTTGAGGCGTGGACTATGTGGCTCACTTAAAAACTCCTTGAATTGCAAAAGCACACGAGTGGGTTATTTGCACACAAGGACTCCTTTTAGTGATTTCTCAAAAATTAGAAGTTAAGAGTCAATCTACAAATAAAAACAAGTGCTAATTTCTTTCAGTAAGACCAGTTAGAGAGTACTAAATAAGAGAATTTTGAAAACATAAATGTATTTAAAAATACACTAACCCAACTTTTCAAAAAGTGGAATTGGGTGACTGTACCCACTATTACTAGTGCTACTACTACTATTAAGGAATGAAGTTGGTATTTACCCACTAAGGAGACTTTGGAATCTTCACGACTTGCTTATACTCCCTGAGGTCGTGAGTTTGAGTAGCGACTACCCTTCTATAATAAAAAGGTGTCCTTCGTAAGGTGTATAATCTGTAAAATACTTGTGACATCACTACAAAAAATAAGACTATTAGTGACAGTTAAAAACTATCGCTATTAATAAAAAAATTGTCGCTAATATCTTTATCTCAAATAGTCTTAAGAGCCTTTAATAATTTCTTTTGTTAATAACGACAATTTTTTATAGCAAAAAATTACAGCTAATAATCTTATTTTTTGTAGTACATGATAAAGCAAGGGCATCCTAAGCAATTAGTCCAATTGTAAGCTTGAGATGCCCTAAATTATATATGAGAATCTATCTATGGTAAGCTAATTGTGGACAACTCTTATCCATAAATACATGTCCACTTTTAACCACAAGAAAAAGAAGAAATTTACATGATATAGCCTACATGATGTCATGTCTCCCTCGCGGCTTCCACTGTATATTGGGCCACTCTTTTCCTTCATAATGAGGAAAACACCCAAAAACTATGAAGGGTGATGTGACTACCATGAGAAAACCACCGAACTTTGTCTTTTTCCTACATATAAATCTCTATAAAGTTACTCTTTGTAGTCTTCTTGCCTCCCCTATTGTCTCCTTTTGATTTCTTTCTCGCAAGTTGTCAACTTGCCTCCAAAGTTGGTTTGACAACTTGCCCCTAATTAGGTGCGGCTGTCCTTTTCTACCAGTCTGATCATCTTTCTCATGTGGTTTCATAATCGAAAAAAGGGGGATCAGGTGGATGACCATAATCATCCATCAGTCGATCGTACAGTCAGTGTAATTTTGGGTCTAAAGTTTATATATTTATACTATGGTGGGCCATGGGTGATATAGAAGGTTCCCATTGATTGAGATATGAACCAATGGAGAGATCATATATATATATATACACGCCAATTTCTTGAGAAGATGAGCAACACTTTCTTCCTCTGATGGTGCTATATAACGATTTATAATATTAAAGTAGAGTTGTATTTTTATTTGTTGAGTAGCATGGCCACATTATGGAAAAACCTGTCTTTAGAAAGAATCATTTTTCGTCATACAAAATTACATTGTGAAGTTATAATAAGTTTTAAAATATGATATTTATATTGGAAATTATTTGGTATACATATAATCCATTGACTGCTTCCATCACAATAAAGATCAATTTTTTTTACCCAAATTTTCACACAACAAATCTTGAAATCATGGGTCTACCCTCATACGGTAGGATGTAGATTCCATGTAGTACATATCCTAAATGGTGAATGTGATCCACATTTGATGATATGTTTGTGATCAGTTTCATTTTTTTGAAATGTGTCTCCTATGAAATTAACATTTAACTGTCTGATGGTAGCTAGGCCCGTGATATCAAAATATTTTTTGTGGAAGATCGAGACAATAGGATCTCCATCATCTAATTAAGATTGTAGCGCCTGAACCCAAGTTGAGAAGAACGAATCTCTCGCTGTAAATATAGGTACCTATCATTAACATATTGAATCCATAAGGAAAGCTAGAGACTAATTTCTTTAAAATTAAAATTTAATTAATAATAGGGAAAGAAGTGCTTTACAATTCGATTATCATGACTTAGATAAGCTCTAGTAGGGATGCAGTTCGGTGTACCGAACCGAACCTGAATTTTTCAGTATTCAGTTTGGTACACCCCAAACTGAAACTGAACCGAAACTATTCGGTTCGGTACCATTCCGTTTTTTTTTTTGTTTCTTGAAACTGAAACCGATTTAGTTCGATTCGGTGGAGGTAAAATACCAACTTTTTTGATCTTTTAATGTATTTTTATTGAATTTTCAGTTTTTTCGGATTTTTCAGTATTTTTTTCAGTTTACTCAACCTACCTCCTCAGTTTTCGGTTTCGAGCCACCCAAATCGAAATCGAACAGAATTGAGGTTCGGTCTGGTTTGAATCGATTCTAGGTGCGGTTCAGGAGCCTCAATTTTCTATTCGTTTTCGTTATTCGGTTCAAAACTTGCATCCCTAAGCTCGAGACTACTAATTCAACTCCAACTACTAAATTACAACTTACTAAAATAATAAATATTCTGAAAATAGAATACGTTTACCATACTGAAACGCTCAACGGGCCTTAGGCAAATTGCTCGTAGTTTTGATTGATTTGATTGTTCGTAAGTCACGAAAGGATATTCGAATCAAAAGTAATGGCCATATGCTTTGAGCCTCTATTCTTTCGATCTTCGCAACGTTCTTCATCACCAGTTCATCTCGTAGCGTATAACTTTCATCCAACGGTGACGATGCTAGTTTTGGAAATCCTAGTTCACTAGGGCTGGTTAGGTGATCGAGATAAATACAAGCTCCATCGAGATTTATAGAATCAAAACATAGCAAAACTGAAACCCTTGTTGTTGGGCATTCAAAAAGCCAAAGATGGCTTATGTTAGAAGTCATAGCGGAGTCCAAACTCCAAACTCGTCACTAACTTGATGCTCCCGCGGTAAACCAATCAATTTGTCGCATCACATAATACTCAAGGGTCAAGACAGTCCAATGCAACAATCAAAATTTCAGCAGAAATGACCGAAATTTCAGTTCCGGACCCCACCGAAATCAGAAAGAAATCTCAAATTTTTGGTCATTTTGGCCCCGTTCGTAATTTTCAGCTGAAATTTTGGTCCAAAATTTTGGTTTTGGTCCCCACTGAAATTGAAACGAAATTCGAAATTTTGATCTTTGGTTCAATGCTTGTGACCTCCTAAAGTTAGTTTATCCTAGCCATATTGGCTGACAGGCATGCTCATATATATTTGTCGATTTATATATATATTGTTTTGACTATTAATGTTATGACCCGGGCCTCTTTTAACCCTATATGTTGGTAGATATATGAATCACCAAGTACGGTACATATACACATATACACCTTACCATGGCTCACATATTTAAATTAAGAAATTTCTAAAATAAAATCCGATTTTTATAAAAAAGGCAACGGAATTCCAAGAGATATGCAACTAAGATAATAGAAATCCCATCATTCATTAGATTGATTTATAATCAATTAGAGTCCTTAAAGTACTCTTATCTTTTTGGCAAAGTCAACTTGCCCAATTGAGCTTTCTCTAAGCACCCCTTCTATATAAATCAGAAGCCTTGAGAGAAATAGAAATCTCTATTTCTTTCCCTCTCATAACCGTCTGTCTCGCTTATTCTCCCTTTTCGGCAAAAACACAGCTGCCTATTCTCCCTTTTCGGCAAAAACACAGCCATTGTACCCACCGTCTCACCTTGAAAGAGATTCACGATCGAACAACACCACAATTTCGATCCACCATTATAACAGTAGCCTAGCCTTTTTTTCTAGAGCTTATATCACCCCCATTGAAGCTCCTTATCACTGTGACAATTCCGCCGTAAGAGAAGATTACTTGCGAAAAGACTCGAGTAATCGATGCTCCAAATCCGATCGTTGTCAATCCAAATCATCACGAAAATCGATTCTCACTTCAATAGGTGAGTGCCATTCTATCTATCTTAAATTATTCAGTTATTTCAAAAAGAAAAGAAATCATAAATCAACCACATAAATCAATCAAAGAAAAATGAAATCTCAGACTGCATAGGAAACTCAACTTAGGCCTGAATGTCATAACTCGACCAATTGAGATTTAAATTCGACCGGCCGAGACTTCTATTCTTCCCAGTTCTCAGGAAACTCGACTAGTCGAAATACACATTTCACCAATCGAGTTTGCCTTCCTTCAGATTTCTCAATGATCTCGACCGATCAAAATCTTAGTTCCTTTAATTTTTTCAGGCAACTCGACCAGTTGAAATTCACTTTTGACCAATCGAGTTATGTTTGCCTTCAAAACTTCATTCTTTCATCTCGATTGGTCGAATCATATTTTCGACCAGTTGAGATTTATCTTATATAAGGACTTTTGTTCTCCAATTGATCTCGACCGGTCGAAAATTAAATTCGACCATTTGAGCTTTACTTTCCCTTCAGATCTTTTTCCTCTATTTAATCTTGACCGATCGAAAATCAAATTTGACTAGTCGAGATTGATAGTTTCATAACTGTATTTTCCTTGTAGGCCGATTTTTGAGATCTTTTCGCGGGGATATCCGATTTAAGCGAAATAGGATTCGATCTTATAGTTTTTGAACCTTTCAGACATAATAGAAATATCCGTTACCTCTTTTAAGACTCTTACAGTCCTTGTAAGGATACATGTGTCTCTTTAAGATTTGAAACATGTATGATCGCTTTACAAATCAAACCATAAGTTATATAGACACGACTACCTCTAAGGAAGAACGGTTTGAATTAATTATAGAATAAAAATATTTAAATATTTCTTATGCTTTATTTTTACTCAATGCTCTATGATTCATTTTGTTTTCATTATGTTCACAAAATACTTAGGGTGCATGTGATAACTTCTTTACTGATGTATGTTTCATTCTATCATATGACATTAATCACGTAGGAAATTACGATAGGACATATGAATGATAAGTTAAAGATATAAAATACGACACATGATATAAATCTTTGTCACGGTGGGTTCCTTTTCACAGTCACATGAAACTTAAAATGTAAGCATTCATCTACGGATGCAACACTTCTATGGGAGTATAGGTTGCCACACGAAGTACATCCAGGTTACTATGAAACTTGCCCTTTAGAAAGCGTGATTTAGTGAAGTCTATCGCACCGTGACTCACTCCAATTAAGTTATAAGAATAAGATGAGAAATAAATATGTTAAGATATAAATATGATAAGAAAGTAAGGACTAAGTCCACGTCAATAATGAAATCGGGAAGGGGGCCTAAACCCATAACCGAACAATGATACGATAAGACATGCTTTAAAGGCTAGCAGAACAAGAATTAGTTTCTACATGTGTGATATGTTGCGAGCCACCATAGGGTTCAATGTCTTCAGCCAAGACAGGTCTTAAGGACAATATATTTAACTTTGTCTTGAACTAAGAGGATATTAGAATTTCGACTTAAGAGAACCTGTTGTACTAATGCGCGTAACCTCATCTGGCTGAATAGTGGTTTATGTTATATTATGAAGGTTAAGTGGTGATCTACACGTGGACCTCGCGTTGTAGGCTTAAACAGTGACCCTAACACATGACGTTTAAATAAGATAAGTAAAATGCGAAGTATGCTGTATAAGCGTGTGAAGCAATATTAAGATTTAAGATATGTCACGTAGGATAAATTGATAAGAAGGATACAGAAAGAATAAAAAATACGATGCATCATGTACATTTCATTCTATAATTTCTTTCAGTTTCGATATGATATGCTATGAGATTTTGAACATTTTTGTCATCATGTAAAAATGCTTAGTTTTACCTTCAAATATACAATAACTCAGGTGATTGCACACACAATCACTTGGATAAGTTATAGTAGATCGATTATGCAATCTACTGAGTTTACACGACTGAATAAACTCTCCCTCAAAAAAAAAATCTAACAGTTTCATGTGAGAACTTAGATCACTACCTTTGATGACGTGAATGTAACTATACCAAAGGCGACTTATGAAAATGAGAACGTCGACTACCTCTTAGATTAGGGTTGGCTTATGAAGATGAGGACGTTAACTATGTCTACGATGAGGGTGTAAATCCGACCTTCAGTTATAGACTCATTTAGTTTCCTTGAGAAACACTTTATCTGTTTTTATCGCATATCTTATCAATTTATGTATGAGACGGGTTTACCCTACGCGAAACTTTGTTTTATGTTATGTCGTATATGCATGATTAAGAATTTACCTTATTAATTGTCTTCTACGCATTCCGTTTTTACTTATGAGCCATTTAATTTAATATTTAAATAACTCGATCTTACTTTTTAAGAGGATTTGTGAGATAATGTCTTTTTTTCACTTTAAACAATGTGTAGTGTAATAACACACAATTTTAAGCCCTCGCAATATCTTAGAATTTTGAGTCGTACCAATTAAATCTCAAAACAGGAATCTTATATGAAAGGACATTTTTTTGATAATTAATTAGGGTTGGAGGATCCCACCCTTTTATGAGAAAAAGGAGAAGATTTCAAAATGCAGTGAATTACAAATCAAATCTTCTCGACTGAGAGAGTGAAGAAAGAAAGGAATAGAAGAAGCATCTGTCCATCCAATAACTGAAGATGAGTCTTGTCCAATCTTTGTGAGCAGATCAGCACTATAATTCAGCTCTCTCCATATGTGATTGAAGGATATCAAGTGAAAAAAGAGAGCTAAAAGTTTAATTCTCCTACTAGTGAAGATGTAAGGCCACAGCGTTTTATATTGTCTATTAATACAACTGATTGCAACTAGAGAATCTGACTCAACTTCCAGGTAAGTGTAGTTTTGATAAACGGCGAATTGCATGCCATATTCAAGCGGCTGCAATTCAGAATGAGTTATATCATAACATCTCTCATACTGTCCTTGCAAATTTCTGAAGAGACCTTATATATAATGAATGGAATACATGTTGCCAAGATGTATATGTTGATGTTGAGGGGAATGTATAGAGTAATAAGAAAAAAATAAAATAAAGTAAATAAGTCTTGCGGAGATCAAATTAGAGTTGCGTAAAGTAGTTTGGATGATGGTTTAGACATGTTCATAAGAAAGTTGGAGATGCTACAAGCAAAAGAATAAAAGGACAAGAAGAAGACTGTGAAGGGCTGGAGGGAAGGCGTGAAGGTAAGCAGTGCAAAGGAATATGGAAGATTGCGATGCTACAATGAGAGTAAGGGAGAGAAAACAGAAATCGCCTTGGTGGGGGGTTGAGGTTTGCGTTGTCAAGACAGAGAGGGCCCAACTCTCGACATGCACTCAGGGCCAAGGAAACAAGAGATATTTATTTCAGAAATTAAGAATCAAGATAAAGCAGTCGTCGTTTACATGCCCCATGTCGTATAGCCAACGTATATCCGATTTTCTCCCCACCACAAAACAAAATCCAAAAACAAAACTAGGAAGGCTTATGAATCAATTATTTCAATAGCAGACTCCCACATCTATCAGGGCCCCTGCAAATTTTTAAGTCACCTGTTTTCCTTCCCTGGAAAGCTATTCATAAGCATGCTAATCTAATGATATCGGTGGGTAGAGTCGATCCCAAGTTCCCAACCCAAAAGCTAACCCGGCCTTAATTACCAAAATCACCCTTCTGAATCATGTAATATAAAAACTACTCTATATCAATTCGTCAGAAAGTAGGGAGCTTTCACTAACTTCTCTTTACAAAAGAAACAACATTATCACATCCACATAATTTTACACAAAAAAAAAAAAAAAAACAAACAACCGATCTGTTTCAAGTTTCAACCCGAAAATGATTATTTTCCTGTTTTTTAGCCGTTACTATAAAGATCCATTGTGAAACGCCCATTTATGAAAGTCGCACATATTATATAATAAAAATGTATGCGCCTAACAAGTAATCCTCTCCCTCTCCTTTTTACTTATTTTTCACCTTTTGTTTTGCTTTTCTCGAGCCATGCCTTCTGTCACAGCACCCAGTTTCTGCAGATTCAACCTCACCACCGTGTCGGCGAAAAGACGCGTATCCTCTTCAGTATTCCCATTGGGAACATCAACGACGTACGATTCCAAAACGACCGTCCAGATCTCCCTATCCCCACCACCAAACTCCTTAACTGTCGTCACCGACTTATAGTTTCTAAGCCTGTGCTCCCCACCGATGATGCTGAATCCCGCCACGTGTCGCTCATCGTCCAACACATCTAACCTCTCCGTACTGGTGCTCGCGGGTAGACCAGAGATCACGCTCACCTCCCTTAGACAACCGACCGCTATCTCAGACCGTTCGTCCCTCAACGAACAGCTCTTGATGAAGTGTTTATATATTTGTGGCTTGTCGAACCGTCTGACAACCGACCATACCGTGTGCTCGGGTGCGTTTATACGTTGCGCGAGAAGAGAAGAACATTGGCCCGCGGACATACGGTATGCGTGGAAGTTTTGGATGGTGGGTTTTAGTGCATCGTATTCTTCTTTGGTGAGGCCTGCTGGTATCTGATGAGAAGAAGAGCCTCCCTCCATTGTAGATCGAGAGATCGAGAGAGAGAGAGAGTGTGTGTGTGTGAAGTCATCTATTTATAATATGGAAATATATATATATATATATATATATATATATATATATATATATATATATATATATATATATATAATAAGGAGGAAGTGGAAATATTATTTTAGAATATATAGGGTTGGATACTTGGATTTTTATGTTATTAAAATTAGTTTATAAATGGTTTTGTTAGTTTAGAGGTGTCAACTAGTTGATGTGGATGCGTGGTTGCTGAGCTGGCTTTGAAAATGGTTGCTTGACAAGTCGACACTCAACTGACTCGATAGCCGACACGGCATGAGCCGCGACTGGAGATGATGCTCCGAAATAGATATAGCTAATCGTCAATATTTAAATTAATTAATTTAAATATATATATACTTATATTCTATTACTACTTTTAGTAAAAGATAGATGAGAGAGCTGGTGTTTGGTGTATGGGCCCGTGCACCCATTGCGGTGCATATGTGACATATTTTCTATAACGTGTTACAATGGGTCGAGATGTATTAGTCTTAGATAGGATTCATAACGTGTTACCAGGGGTCGAGATGTAAAAGTCTTAGATAGGATTCGGCCTGATATTTGTTTTGGCAGCCATTACTTGCACGTACGAAGTTCTTGGTCGCACATAATTTGAGTGTATTCAGGGACTATGTTACATGTAAAGACCAATTAAATGGTTTCCCTTGAATGCAAGGATCAAAATATCGGCCAAAACTTTGTTTTTTTGGAATGACTGACACCAAAAATTTGGATTGAAATTTTGGTTGAAAACCAATAATTTAGCCAAAATTTAAATCAATAATTTCAATCCCATATAAAATATAACCGAAATTTCAGTTCAAATTATCGTTTCAGTGAGAATCGAAATTAATAATTTCGGCCGAAATTTTGATCATTTCGGCCAAAATTTTGATCTTACTTGAATGTCATAATCAAAAAATCTTTAGTGCAAAAAATATTAGCATTAAATATGATCTCTATCGCTTGATTTAAAGCAATTAATTATTTAATCAAATGTTGACTTTTGACTTTAGCGCAAAAGTTTGACATGAAATATGGTGGTCTTTATCATTTGATTTAGAGCAATTAATTGTTGAATGAAATGAACATTGAGTCGTTTGATAGAGAATTATATTTGGTGTCAGTCTTTTATATTTAGTAAAGATCATTAGATCAAGGCCTTCAAATCACAACTTAGATTGTATTTTCACATAGAACAAGTCCCCACAATATAAAGTCTTTCTTTGGAGGGCATTTTGCAAATAACCCCTTGACATATCTCAAAATTGTAAACAGCCCCCGACTTATGCCTATTTGCTTTGTGGTCCTTAATTAGCGCTTTTGTATCCGTAAAACATCTTCGGTAACAGAGCCGCAATTTTAAAATTAACTTGCGGTCATATGACATGGCAAGTTACCCTTTTGCCCCTTATATGAGAGTCTTCTAATATTTACAAGTGTGCCACCATCAAATGCATGATGAAGTTGGCACCAATTGGAATAGTCGTTAGTTATTTGCACCCCACCAATCCCTTACAACATGCACCATATCTGCTATTAGTTATTGCACCCCACCAATTAAATGGTCGGATAGCTTGATACCAAATGGAGTAGACGTTAGTTGACAGCCCCTTAACGACATGCACCATATGTATCTTTAGTTATTGCACCCACCAATTAGACAATTAGATAGTTCGTGAAGCCTCACTTGGTCACCTTACCATTTTGATCCTCGAGCAAATCAGACGGTCAGATAGCTCTTGAACTGTCATACGGTCAGAGCTTGACCTAATCAAGATCTCACGACCAATTCACCCTACTAATCAGACGTTCGGATAGCTTGGGAACCCTCGATGGTCACCTTACAAATTTAATTCTCGCCCAAATCAGACGATCAGATAGCTCCTGAACCATCATACAGTCAGATCTTAACCCAATCAAGATCTGACGGTCAGATAGCTCCTGAACCATCATACAGTCAGATTTTAACCCAATCAAGATCTGACGGTCAGGTACAAATACATATTTAAACACTATAAATATCTTAAACACCAAACAAACATTATGGGTACTGTAATAGCACCCACGGAATCTTTCATGACACCTACGCCCAAAACCATTGATTACTTTGGATCAGATGATGGAGATTGCGTTTCACCTGATCTTCCACACAAGGGATATCAAGGCGCACCTATCAGACGACCAGTTTTATACTCCACATCATGGGTAGCTGTAATAGCACCCACAAAATCTTCCATTGCACCTACACTCAAAACCATTGATTGCTTTAAATCAAATGATGGAGATCACGTTTCACTTGATCTTCCACACAAGGGATCTTGAGATCATGACGCACCTATCAAACGACCAGTTTTAGATTCTACATTGCACATATTTGAGTCGGTTCATGAAATGATTGGGAGTATTTTGATCCAATTAATCCAACCGGAATGTTAATGGCCATAACTGCAAGGGGATATTTGCGTAGGGAAAATCACTGCACGGACTGTAGATCAAATAGGCTTAAACTAAGGGGTTGTTTGCAATTTCGAGATATGCTAGAGATTATTTGTAAAATGCCCTTCTTTTAAACTGTGTGCAATGGCCAAGATTGTGTCTATGTGTGCAAGTAATCTCTCCCCATTTGTTTTCATTTGAAGATTGGTTCTAGCCACTGGTTTGAAGTTTTGTTTTTTCCGCGCATTCTTGGACGTTTTTAGACTCTCTTAAAACTTACATTGAATCCAATCAAGGGTCGATCTTGAAAACCAAAGTATTAATTGTAATACGAGGGGCTCATATCCCTCTTCCGAGCAATGGTTAGGTTTAACCATGTTGAATCCCAACTCACTCACATTTGGATGATAACGTGCAAAGATGATTCTCATATTTCTAAGGACTAGAGATATAGTTAGAACTCGAAAGTCCGTTTAACCTGACCATTGCCCTCGCAGTAATGAAAAAAAGTGTGCCACAAACACCATAGTTGGTAGATGGGTTGTAGCTATTACAAGCTCAGTACTGGGTGTGAATGTTATTATAGATTTACCCCAATCAGGTCGCTCGAGCGACTTTAGTTTTTGCTCGAGTGACTGGGGCACGATTCAAAGGCATATTTTCTGGTAGAAGTCGCTCGAGCGACTTTAATTGTTGCTTGAGCGACCCGACGACGTCAAGTTACGTACAGAGTTCGTTTTTGACAAATTTCTCTTGGGTTAGAAATAAGATTTGTGACTTCTATATAAAGGGAAAGTTCATGGACAAATTAGAAAGATAAATTGAGAGCCTTTGAAAGAGTTTTCAAGAGAGAAAACTTGGGTGAATACTTTGAGAGGTAAGGTATTGAAGAATTGCTTAGAGATTGAAGATCCGATTGAAACCGTTCTTGTGCCGAGATCATTACCATATTTTGGTAGATCTCTTCTCTATTCTTTGAAGGACATTGTCCTTGATTTAACAATAGTTTTACTGCTGAAGATCGTGTTTGATCTTGTTTGAGAGCGCACTAAAGAGAAGAGAGTGTGTGCATTGTAAATATTCATAAATAGTGCATATACTCAAGTGGACGTAGCATTCGATTGGGTGAACCACGTAAATCCTGTGTTGTGTGTGATTATTCTCTTGCATCTTCTTATTTTTCTCATTCATCGCGATTGGGAGTTCGTTAGTGTGGGTTGAATTCCTAATAAGTGGTATCAAAGCCAAGTTCCAGGTTCACACTATAATGGTGATGAAAGTCTCGAATGCACGATTCGAGGTAGAGTAGTTTTCAGGGAAGAATAACTTCGCTTTGTAGCAAGTTAAGGTCACATATTTCTTTGTCCAACAAGGCATTGATGATCCTCTACTTGGGAAGGAGATGGGAAAGAAGACAGAGATGTCCAATGAAGAGTGAAACTCTATTGATAAGAGAAACGTAAGCACTATCCGATTATGCTTGTCCAATGAAATTTTGTATAACGCTCTTCACAAGAAGACGATCGTAAATCTGTGAAAGAAGATGAAATCTCTCTATATGACAAAGTTGTTGTCCAATAGACTCTTCATGAAGAAATAACTCTACACCCTTCGTATGAAGGTTGGTATGCATATTCATGACCATTTGAATTCGTTTAATAAAATAGTTAGTGAACTATTGAGCATTGAAGTGAAACTGAAAGAAAAAAATCTTGCACTTCTCTTGCTTACCTCACTGCAACTATCTTATGAGCACCTTATTACCACATTAATTTATGGTAAAGATACAATTGTCGTCGAAGAAGTGACTGCTTCACTTCTTTCCCACGAATTGAGAAAATAGCCTGAATTTAAATATGAAGAGATTAGTCTCTTGAGCGAAAGGGGTTGAAACTATAATCGCAAAAGAGACAAGTCTAAAGGGAATAATAAATCAACGAGAGAAAACAACAGGTCCAAATCCTGGAGTGACAGAAATGATGTTATATGTTACTTCTATAAGCAATTTAGACATATTCGCCAAAACTGCAAGCAAATTTTGAATAAAGATAAGGGTGATGAAGGGACTTCGCAACAAGTCAGTGTTGCTAAGTTAGATTCTGGTGAAGACCTATTGTTTGTATTGTTAAGCTTTAGTCAAGTTGATGATGGGGAATGACAGTATATATGAAACAGTGGGTATCAGTTCGATCAAAATCAATATGTTTAACAGTTGTGTTCGCACTCTTACTGAGGTTAGGCATGTGTCTGATCTAAGAAAAATCTGATCTCGTTGGGGGCATTGGATGAAATAGGATGTCGAGTAATCCTAAAATCCGAAAAACTAAAGGTCGTACGTGGTGCTATGACCTTAATGAAAGGTGAAATGATAGGGAATCTGTATACTCTCATAGGCAACAAAATCAGTGGAAGTAGTATTGCAGCTATAAAAGATTCCAAGGATCTCTCTGATATGTAAAACAAGAGGTTTGGTCACATAAGTGAACGTGGGTTGACAGAACTTATAAAGAACAAGGCAATTTCTAACATTTAAACTTGTAAGCTAAATTTTTGTGAAGATTGCATCTTCGGGACGCAGAAGAAAGTCAATTTTTTCATAGGAAAATATCTTCAAAGGGGCTGGTTGATTATATACATTCTAATGTATAAGGACTGGCTAAAGTCACTTCATTGGGTGGAGCTAACTACTTTGTGTAATTTATATATGATTACTCCAGGAAAGTTTGGGTGTATCCGATTAAGAATTAGTCGGATGTGTTTCAGAAATTCAGGTAGGAGAGTATGGTTGAAAAACAGACATACAAGAAGGTGAAGATTCTCAGATTTGATAATGGTGGGAAAAACCTGTCATCAGAGTTCAAAGCTTACTGTAAAAATCAATGAATTATTGGGCACTTAATAGTTTCTGAAAATTCTCAACAAAACGGTGTAGTAGAGAGGATGAAAAGAATACTATTAGAAAAAGTGCGATGCATATTGAATCATTACGACTTGAGTCATGAGTTCTGGGCAGAGGCAGTAAATACGGCATGTTACTTGGTCAACAAGTCACCTTTAATGACATTGAACTCAAAAACTGCAGATGAGTTTTGGTATGGAAGACACGGGAATTACTCTCACTTGAGAGTGTTTGATGTGCGACATATGCATTGCTTTAGGAAGTGAACGATCCAAGTTGGATCTAAAATCCAAAATGTGTCTCTTGATTGGCTACGACGAAGGAGTCAAGGGTTATCGATTGTAGGATACACAATCTTATAAAATGATAGTTGAAAGAGATGTTACTTTCAACGAAGATGAGTTTTTGATGAATAAGGCGGAAGACAAACCTTAGTCATCTAATGAACTACAGGTACAAGTTGATGTTGAAAGACATACGCAAGATGAGAAAGATAATAAAGAATCTGAGATAGAGCTTGATAGCACAATTTCTCAATATTTGCAGCCCCAAGTACCGATTCAGACTACCTTGAGAAGGCCAGAAAGGACGAAGGAGCGCCCTAAAAAGTTTTAGGATATGATTCTTTTAACACTTGTACTTATCATAGAGAACGAGGAACCAAACACGATTCCAGAAGCTTGGGCAGATACAAATGCAGTAAAGTGGCAGTTAATCATGAAAGATGAATGACAGTTACTTTTGAAGAATTTGTCTTGGGATATCATGGAAGTTCCTAAAGGGAAGAGAGTTATCGATTGTAAATGAGTCTTTCGAAAGAAAGAACATGATAACAGTGAAACTTTGAAGTTTAATGCAAGGCTGGTTGCAAAGGGGTTTTCTCATAAAGAGTGTATCGATTACAATAAGATATTCTCTTCGGCTGCAAAACATACTTCGCTTCGCACGTTGTTAGCCGTTGTTGTTCAGCAAGATCTTAAACTAGAATAGATGGACGTGAAAACTGCATTCCTCCATGGAGATCTTCATGAAGAGATATATATGAGACAGTCAGAAGGATTTGAAGCAGAAGGGTCAGAATCATTCGTTTGCAGATTGAAAAAATTCTTGTACGGTCTCAAGCAAGCACCCAGGCAATGGTACAAGAAGTTTGGTTCGTATATGCTGAGCATAGGGTATCACAGAGGGCAGTATGATTGTTGTACCTACTGGAAAGAGTATTATAAAGGGAAGAGAATCTTCTTAATACTCTATGTAGATGATATGCTAATAGCAGCAAAAAATAAGGTTGAAATAAAAAATTGAAGCAATCATTGCGCTAGAAGTTTGAGATGAATGATCTTGATCCCGCAAATAAGATTTTAGATATGGAAATCACGAGGGATCATGAGAAGAAAAGGCTTTGGCTAGCTCAAAAGACTTTTATCCAAATGATCTTTGAGATGTGTATAATATGAGTGATATCAAGCATGCATCCACTCCTCTTGCAGAGCATTTTAAACCTACAAAAAAGATGAGTTCGTCCACACAAGCAGAGAGGGAATACATGAAGAATATTTCATATGTAAATGCTGTTGGGAGTTTGATGTATGCCATGATGAGTACACTTTCAGATTTAGCACATGCCTTGAATGTGATTTGCAAATATATGTCTAATACGGGTAGGGAACATTGACTTGCAGTGAAATGAATATTGAGATATCTGAAATGTACAACTGAACATAGTTTGATGTTTGAAGGTGGAGATATATGCGAGTTGGATCTCTACGATTATGTCGATTCCGACTATGCTGGTGACCTTAACAGAAGAAAGTCAATCATGGGGTACATGTTCATTTTGGCAAGTGAAGCATTCAGTTGGAAATCTATGCTCCAAGGGATAGTTATATTATCAACTATAGAGGCAAGATATATAGCCGCTACAAAAGAAACTAAGGAAGCCTTATGGCTTAAAGGTTTGGTCAGTGAATTTGGTGAGATTGATGAGAGCACTGATATCTTCTGCGACAGTCAGAGTATCATTCACCTAACAAAGAATCAGGTCTTTTATGCTAAAATAAAGCATATAGATGTCCGATATCAATTTATCAGAGATATGATAGAAGATAAAGAAATATCGGTTGAAAAGATCGATACGAAAAAGAACGCAACAGACATGTTGACTAAGCCGGTTACACAGAATAATTTTAGGCATTGCCTAAACTTGATTAACACTCGTCGAAGGTGTTGAGGCCTGTTAGGGTGGTGATGCAGTTGGGGATGAAACCTAGGTGGAGATTGTTATTACAGGTTTACCCCAACTAGGTCGCTCGAGCGATTTTGGTTTTTGCTCGAGTAATCAGGGCACGGTTCAAAGGCATATTTTCGGGTGAAAGTCGCTCGAGCGACTTGACGATGTCAAGTTACGTATAGAGTCCGTTTTTGACAAGTTTCTCTCGGGTTAGAAGTAGGATTTGAGACTTCTATATAAAGGGAAAGTTCATAGACGAATTATACCATATTTCGGCAGATCTCTTCTCTGTCCTTTGAAGGAAATTGTCCTTGGTTTAACAGTGATTTTACTGTTGAAGATCGTGTTTGATCTTGTTTGAGAGTGCACTAAAGAAAAGAGAGTGTGTGTGTTGTAAACGTTCATAAATAGAGCATATACTCCCCGTGGACGTAGCCCTCGATTGAGTGAACCACGTAAATCTTGTGTTGTTTGTGATTGTTCTCTTGCATTTTCTTATTTTTTTGCATTCATCGTGATCAAGAGTTCGTTATTGTGGGTTGAATTCATAACAGTGAATGTAGTTTCCGCTAACCCGTAAAATGAGTCATTCTTCTTGCGAGGCAAGCGAGTGCGCTTGCCGTTATCAATACGTCATATGCAACCAACCTATCTACAGTGAACCAGCGGCCAATAGCTCATTGCAACTATGAGTTGTTTGCGGTGAGTAGACTTAGAGAAATGGTTATTGAAGCAAACAATAGAAGGAAATGGATGGGACCCAAAATGAATCGACCTTTATAAACACTTTCAAACTGTCTGCAAATTTGCCATGGCAAAAAGGGGATTGGAAGGTTTGGAGTCCAGTGCTTTAAAAACTAACATCTTATAAATCCGTCATTTTCTATTGTTGGATGTAATTTATACATCGAAAAAATAGATCTCAATTTTTCTATAAAAAAAAAAAAATTTGATCTCAATTTTGTGTTGTATTTAATTTTGATTTATGGAGCCCTCTAAAACATCAAGGTTGCGTATGACATGACACTTTACTAGCCCCTGCCACAACAAAGTTTGTCTGCTTTAGTTGGTTCCAACTCTCTTTTATAACTTTTTGCAAAGGAGGACTTACCTGCTCTAGCAGCAACCTCTCTGCTCTCTACTAACTCCCTATCAGAGCAAATACAATCTGCTCTGACAAGGAATGAGTAGAGAGGAGGGTAAAACTACCGAATAGGTAAATCTTGCATAAAATCTTACCGTGCAAGGAGTTATTAGGGAGAAGGGGTACCTTCTAAAGTATGTAGCTGGAATGTTAGCAAAGAGGATGGGAACCTACTAAAGCAAAGGAACTTTGCTATGGCAAGGGCTAGCAGAGAGCTCTACCATTCACAGCCTAAATGTCTCCTTAAGTCATGCAGTACCCACTAAGTTACCTTTATTTATGATCGAACATTCTTCCTTCTCAACCGGATTTCACATGATTAATCTTAGACTGCTTTGACTAAAATGGAGAACATATTTTATCCCAATATTTAAAATAGATCTTGAGATTGTGGGCATGGACGACCAACTTTTAATTCCATGTGACACACATCTCAAAAAATGAATATGATTATGGGAATAACTTTTCTGGATGTGTGTTACCTGGAGTCAAAATCTGACCATTTGATGGTAGTGATGGTAGGACCATGATATCAAGATCTTTTGTGAAAACAATCTCCATCATTTGATTCAAAGTAGTCAATGGTTTAAGCATGTGAACCCCCAATTGAGAAGGAAGAACCTTGGCTTGAAAATAAAAGCGCTCCATCCTATAAATCCTTTTCCTCCATTTTCACACCATCAATATGGCTATCCAAACCAAGGGTTAAAATCTCGGATATCCGATACGTATCGTCCGAGCTCTAAACCGATACATATCGGAATAGTAACTTACCGGACAATACATTGAATGTATCGTCTGAGCATTTGTATGTAAAATGGACGATACGACATTTGAATGTACTGTATCGTCCTGATCCAATACCGATATGTGTCAGTATCGGACGTAATTTGACCCATGATCCAAATGTTGATAATCTATTCGAATAGTTGAAAATGATAAAAAACGAAGGAATCATGTAAATTCATTTAAGCTAAGAGGCCATAAGAATGTGTAAGATTAATAAGTTCTTTTACACTATTTTCCATGTCTATTTATCCAAAAACACCACTAAAGACATCATATGTATAAATCAAAACAATTCATAACTCCTTAGAAAACTTTAGATTTCGATAACCCATTAGATGTGACTTCTAGTCTTCCAAAATATACTAAGCAAGACCCTTTAGCCTCCTAGCAAAACTTTTGGATTAGTTAAATTAAAATTAAAATTCCTAAACGAAATTAATGTTCAATTAATTTTAGCATAGGCTTTTTCTAATTTAATTCCCCCAAAACCGACTTTCATAGACTTTGAGGACTTTGATATCTATGGAAGTCAATTTTTGACACGAGTGATTGGATGAAAAGGTCATTTCAAAAACTTGAATTTAATGATGCCTGCTACACTCTATCAATCCAATTTCTCCCCTAAAAAAAGTCAAATAAGATTTGTAAATTCAACCTTTTTCAGTCATCGAAATAAACGGTCTAGATTTGAGAACACAACTTAGTTGGGTCTTGGTCCAGGTCTGGGTTCAAGTAGGAGTGTATTCGATTTGGTTTGATCGGTTTTGGACCAAAATTATAAACCAAATCGATCCTAATCGGTTTTTAGATTTTCAAACCAAACCAAACCTTCCAACTCTTAAACCAAACCAACCCGATTCGATTTGGTTTGGTTCGGTCGGTTTCGATTTTCCTATAAGTTCTACTTGCACATCAAAATCAAGAGGATTAGCCGATTAGGGAAGACGAGAGGCTTTAGTTACTGCTTTAGGAATAGGCTAAAGAGTAAAGACAAGGGTAGGGTTTTATATAAAATTAGGCATTTTACTTAAATGCCCTTTAAAATTAATCAAAACCCCTGCCTATATATATATATATATATATATATATATATATATATATATATATATATAATTACTTACAAACTATATTGGGTTCGGTTCAGTTCAATTCGGTTGGTTTCGGCTTGGGGAGGTTTGGAATCAAAACCAAACCAAACATTTCAGTTTTTCTTTTTTCCAAACCAAACCCAAACCAGTACCCGTCAAAACCGGAACAAACTCGACGGTTCGATCCGATTCGGTCAGTTTGGTCGGTTCAGTCCAAAAAATGCACAGCCCTAGGTCCAAGTCTAAACCGCAACTGAAAGACCCAACCAGAGTTATACTTAGGTCAAATCGGGACCGGGACCCAATTTTCGGGTCCAGTTAATAGAGTCTAATTCAGATCTAATTGGTTCAGGTTAGGTTGACTCAACCCATTTGCACCCCTATTTGTCCCTTTACCAAAGCCCAATTCAGTCTGGTTTAGCAGAGCTGGTTCAGCCCATTATTCTTTATGAAAATAATGTTGAAGGAGGTTTGATGATGATGATAATGATGATAATGGTGATGATGTGTGATAAAAAGCTAGTCGAGATCTCTAAATAGATGGTACGAGGTTGTGGTAATGATGATGATGTATAGCTTCTTTTCTTCAAAGAGTTTAGCCCAAGAGCTGCACTTGGTCCAGCTGGGAATCAAGTGATACCCGTTATAAGGATCGGGAACTACGGAAACTTGGAAAAGTTTGATCAGATACCACCCAAAAATCTTAGGTATGATATAATATATATCTACAGTTGAAACGGTTGTCAAAGGTCCAAAAAATCAATATATCAAGTTTGTGGGGAGTCACCTTATATCTTTGACTCAACAAATGAAAGCCAAAAAAGTGAAAAATGATTTATTTTTTTTTCCAAATAATATGCCACATGGCTGATGAGCCTAAAATAGTTGTGATTTTGGGTTGATCATATTAGGTGGCATGTAATCTGGCATCCGATTACAACCTTCCAGAGTTTTGTGTATATATATATATATATATATATATATGCTCTACACTCTAAAAATATTTTATATTTAGCTAGTTCTTTTTCTTCAATTGATAGAGGTCAGTTACTATATATGAGCTCGTTGATAAATCTATCCCCACCAATGTTGAAGCTACTCCCTTTTTTTTTTTTCTTATTACCTCTGCCCAAGAAAAATCTCGACTCACTTAAGACAGACGGCAGATTTTTTGAACTTTATACCATGACTAGGGCACTTTTTCTCACTGGTCATAGAAAAGCAGCCAAAGAACTGACTGAATCAATTACATGGAAAAAATACTTTAGAAAAAATTTTATATAAACCTATGAACTTTTAACTCAATGTCCGAAAAGCTCCTGAACTTTATTAAATACAATATAATGCATCGATGAATGAAAACCTCCCAAATTAAGCTCCTACCGTCAACGTCCATCTCCTGCTCGACGGAAACTCAATTTTTTTACTGTTAACATTTGTCAACGTCCATTTTTTTGACAAGTTCACGTAGGCAGATAACGAGGGTTAAGTGCTTCGTCAGCAATTTCCGTCAAATAGGGGACGAACGTTGACGATAGAGATCTAATTTGGGGGTTTTCAATCATAAAGGGTTATATTGCATTTAGTAAAATTCAGATGTCTCTTGGACATTGAGTTGAAAGTTCAAGGGTTTTTATGCAATTTTTCCAATACTTTAATACAAATCGTTACACCATGTTTATGCTATAGTGATGACAATAGAAAAAAATCACGTGACAGATTAACGAAGTATGAGAGATTTTTAAATTATATGAGAAACTTTTTAAGAATAGAAATAAATATAAGGATATTCTTAATTTTAAAGAAAATTAATATGAGGATATTCTTATCATTTAAAAAAAATATTAATTTATTCATCTCACCCTATCCAACTCCACCTTCCGGCATTATAAAAATATAAATATTTGGATTTTAATTTTTGTTTTTTTCACTTTTGTGGGTTATTCTCTTAGTTGCTCTATATGCTTTTAGATTAAAATAATGTAAGCAAGAGAGATAAAAATGGAAGAAATTATCACTGTTAATGTCATCATAGCCCCAATAAAGTAAAGTTTCAATATATATATATATATATATATATATATATATATATATATATATACAAAGAGAGAGAGAGAGAGAAAATTGGCGATATACAATCGGTGTAGTGTGCCAGGTCAACACTCGTTTTGGGTTGTTCAATCATGAGACATGTGATTTAAAAATATATATATATATATATATACTTTTTTGACTTTTTTGCCTTGCTTTTGATGGGTCAAAGATAAAGTAATGCCCAACCAACTTGGTGCATTGATTTTAGGCATCTTTGACCACATATTTAAAGGTAGATATGTATTGGATAGAGCGCACAAAATTTTTAGGTAATACTTGGTTGTTATTATCCAAATTGTGGTCGCACCTAATCCCTGCAATTGATGTCACGTAGTGCCCAAATGATCTGATAGTAGCATTTTTTGTTACCATTGAGTGTAGTCTCTGGCCTATATATACTTGTCTTATTTAAATTTTTTAACTTATAAAATAAGATACTCGTAAAATTAAACAATAAACAGCTAGTTTGCAATGAATTATAACCAAGGATCAAAATTTCGGGTTTCATTTTGGTTTCGGAAGGGACCGAAAAAGAAAGTTTTGACTGAAATTTCGACCCCATATAAGAATGACCGAAATTTCGGTCCCATATTATCGTTTCGGTGGGGACCGAAACCGATAATTTCGGTCATTTCGGCCGAAATTTTGATCCTTGATTATAACAATCATTACAAAGCCAACTTTTATAAGTAATAACGTTTTCACACTTGATAACAATCCAAGCCTTTTACCATCGCACCAAGCAATGGAATTAATAAAACCACTAATTTTCTAATAATTTGCAAATATTATTATTTAATTGTGATTTACTAATTTGTACAATAGGCATTATTATATAATTGTGATTTACTAAGAAGATAGAGGGCATCCTTGACGTAAACCTCTCGTAGCCTCGAAGAATCCATGAGCTTTACCGTTAATGATAATGGAGAAATGTGCACTAGAAAGGTACCCGTGAATCCAAGATCGCCATCTCTCACCAAAACTCATTTGTTTCATTGTCCAAAAGAGATAATCCCAACTAACCCTGTTATAAGCTTTTTCCATGTCTACTTTGATTAGAACGCTAGCTTGCTTAGAAGTGTGTTTAGAATGAATGCATTCTTGTGCTATTATTGCAAGGTCAAGAATCTGCTTGCCTTTAACGAACGCTCCTTGGGTGTTGGATTTCACAGATCCTATAACATTTTTAATCCTATTAGTTAGGATCTTGGCAATGATTTTGTATAGGCTTGTGACAAGAGATATGGGTCTAAATTTCTTAATTTTCGAGGCACCTCTCTCCTTGGGTATCAGAACGATAAATGTAGCATGTAAGGATTTGTGGATAAATCTGTCGTCCCAGAATTTGTGTAGCATATCGAGGACGTCAGATCCAACTATATGTCAGAACTTATGAAAAACTCGAATGTACCAATCAGGACCAGGGGCACAGTCTACCTTACAGCCTCTAATGGCTATAACAACTTCTTCATTGAAAGCTTCTTCCATTGACTCGGCTTCTGCAACAGTTAACTTTTTTGGCTGAATATTTTTAAGTTTGGGTCTGTAGTGGTTAACTTCTCTGAATAAATTAGAGTAGAAGTCGATCGTGATTTGGACAATGCCCTCATTTTTAGAGTATACAATACCATATTTTTGTATTATAGATATGATATTTATCCTTCTTCTATTATTAGCATAAGCATGGAAGAATCTCGAAATATGCCCGCATTCTTTTAACCATCGGACGCAAGCTTTTTGTCTCCACTCCTCCTTGGTGAGAGCCATATGTTCAAAGATGACTTTAATATGTTCACGCTTAAGGATCTCTTCGGGATTCAATATTCTTGATTCTTTACTGCTGTTTAAGTCATTTATGATATCAATGAGGCTGGATTCAAGTTCGTTACTTTTAGTGACTCTTGCCTTATTCCAATCTAAGATTTTTCCTTTAAGAAGGCAGAATTTGGCTTTGAGAGAGAATGCTTTAGTGGAGGACAATATTTCGAACCACCAAATAAGGATGCTATTAACGAAGTCTTCATTCTCTAGCCAATGATTGAACATTCGAAATGGGGAAGGGCCCCATTCAACCCCCTTTAGGTTGAGAGTAATGGGGGTATAATCGGACACCACTATAGTATAAGATTTGCAGTCAGCAATTGGGTATAAGGCATCAAAATCAGTGTTGATGAGGAAACGATCCAACCGGCATAAAGCAGGAGGGTTCCTTCCATTTGTCCAAGTGAAATGAGCTCCTGACATTGGGACATCGAGGAGTTCTGCTTCGATTAGGAAATTGGAGAAGTTTCGCATGGAAGGCAAGGTTTTGATGTTATTAGATCTCTCACTTGAGTGGGGTAAAGCATTGAAGTCTCCACAAATAACCTAGGGGCTATCATGAATTATCTTCCACCTGTATAAATCTTCCCATGGTTCAAGGTCCACTCCTTGCACACGAGGACTATAAACACATGTTAGTAGAAACGAGGAGTTTTTCCTTTTATCAAGTAACATAATAGTGACAGAAAATAAACCAATCCACTCACCGGAGTTGTCGAATGTAGAGTCCACAAAATAATTATTTCGCCTCTTGATCCTGCAGATCATGAGTCAAAAAATCGTCCGATACCGATACGTATCGGTTTTGAACCTGGGCGGTACAATACATTGCCTATATATCGTACCCCCTAAAAAATAGGGTAATTATCGTCCGATACGGGCAATGTATCGCTTGTATCGGATGATACGGACGATACTTTGAAATTATCGGGCGATAATTTCAAATAATCGTTCGATAATTTGATTTTTAATTTTTTTTTTAAAAAAAGTATCAAAACGATACATTCAATGTATTGCCGATACACGATACGTATCGAACGATACAAACGATACGGACGATACGGACGATAATTTGAATTTTTAGATTTTTTGAAAAAAAAAAAAATATTAAACCGATACATTGAATGTATCGGACGATACGCGATATGCATCGTCCTGAACTTTAGGACGATACGTATCAAAAATCCGATATTTTAACCCTTGCTACAGATTTTTTAAGAACCCATCTCCAATCTAAATTCGGAATGACATAACGTATCTTGTCACTGTCTTCCTCAGACCACTTTATTTCTTGCGTAACGATGTTGGCTTTTGTACGGATTATAACGTAATGATGTTGTTGGCATTGGCAATGGTAATTGCTTCGTTTGCGATGTTGTTGGTAAGAAGATACTCAGCAGAGATTGATGGAGAAATGTTAGCAACGACTAATTCATCGGGAGAATTGTTTAGGGATAGAGCAGGCATTCTGGTTTCAGAGTGGGCTTCTGTTAGTTTGAATCGGTCATCTCCATCCGTGAGATCTATATCATGATCGTCATAGAGCGTCTCCCGCAGAGTTTTCAAATTCAGTTACCAAATTTATGTGAAATCCCGGAGGGAACTTAATAGATTTAGCAGAAAATATAGTCATTGATGGAGGCGATCAGAGCAAATTTTCAGCAAGGGGGGAATTTTCACGTTGTTGCAGCAATTCATCAGAGGATCCCAAATTTGAAACCGTGTTGGGCCCATCAGACAAAGTTGTGCCCGACCTAACTTTAAGAATCGATTCAAAGGCTTGGAACTTTGGGGTATTTTCAATAGTTGGGGCCAACATGTGAGCATTATCCTCGTGATTTGCATCGACTACGTGGGTAGAATCATTCTGGCGTTGATTTAGAGCCTGGGAAATAGGCAGAGGATCTGTACCGTTATATTTGTGAAGCGTGGACTCAATAGTTGAGCGCCACGTGTCATCATGATTCCGATGATTTTTGAATTTGAATTCCAAAGATTCAATTTTTTTGTGGCAGAGTTCCTGTTGATCGTCTCTTCCGGCCATGTCCGGTGTTGCCGAGATACGGAAATCTTTATGGGGGAAAGCTGGAGTGCTGGAGGAAGCAGTATTATTCTTAATTAGAGATGTATCTCATAGCTCGTTCTGGATAGAGCTGCTAACAATGTTCGTCGGTTGATGGAGGGTAGTGGCCTTCCGATGACTGCTAGTGGGAAAGGTGTTCGCGCCTTTGCCCTCGATCTCGATCTCGATAGCAAGGAGGATATATTCCTCTTTCAAACTGAACTCGATAGCCCTCGGAATTAGCCACCACAAGTTTGTGAAAATTCTGATTCTAGCACATTCGGCTATTGTAAAATTGATAGAGTTAAGAGTCCGCTTCAAGGAAGCCTCCACAACTATTGCCAATCTTTTTAAATTTCTACAGGTTCCAACAGTGGTAGGTAAGCCTCTGATTGTGATCCATAGCGACCCAGCAGCTGGGGGTAAGATCATGTTGCAGGCTGGGGTCCATCTAGAAAAGTCTATTTTTTGACCGTCTATTTCATTCCATCTGGTCTGGATGAGGTCTATAGCTGAAGCACGACTGTAAAAATGTATTAGAAACTTGAATCTACTGATCTTCCATATATTGACAACTTCATGTGGGCTCCATCTATTTGAACTCCACGCCTTCATCTTAGCAATGGATACCTTTCCGGTAGGATTGGCAATTATCACACCCCGATTAGATAAGGCTACTTCCCAATGCTCGACTTCTGGATCCACTCCTCCTCCAATAGGGGTTCCATAAGAGAATGGTCTAATGTAGCTCCTTCCCTTTCCCTGTATAGAGATACCGTGTTGAAGATCAGATATTTGATCGTCAGATAATTGAGATTCAACGTTGTATTGTTGTTTGGGGATGGTCTTGGGCCAAGGGAATCTGATCCCTAAAGAGGAAGGTGCGCCGCAACTTCTTCTGTTACAATGATGTTTGGACCTAAAATTGTGGCAACCACACCCTACACAACACCAATCCCCATACCTCCATTCGCATGACAGTCTTATTGAAAATTAATCACACCCTACACAACACCAATCCCCATACCTCAATTCTCCGCAGATTGCATGACAGTCTTCTTGAAAATTGGTTTTTCATTTGACTGAAATCTTCGGCTTCTTTCGTCTACTCTTTGCTTCTTTGGGATCCACGTCCGTTGATGTTTTCCTGTCATCGAAAATCTTCCCATCGAGCGACAGATTCACAAGCAACAGTGGTCCTTCTATCTCTCTGATCATCCGTTTCTTTCAAGCATTTCATCGAACACTTCCGCTGCAACTATAATAAAAACCAGTGATTCACGTTCGTTGGTTTTTTAGACTTCCAAACCATTTCTACGTCCACCAAAAATCAACCACAAATGCCACTGCCTAGACGGAATCAGCCGATTACGGGAAGAAATCCCAACGGTAGATGTCTTTGATTCCGTTCTATCGAACGATTGGTACTTGGTTGTGAATTAAGCGCATTGGAGAATTCTAGTGAGCCGACCCTCCTGTCACGTTTCTATGTTATCGTATCATATAAAACCCTTTTTCCACTCTGAGAAAAAAAATGGTGGGGTAAAGCCGTAAAGGAAAACTCCTGAGAAGACAAAGAAAACCAATGAAACTCTTCCCATTCTCGACTAACGATTGTTGTTTTTTTTCGATGCCTAGCTGAGAGTATATACAAATTTTATTATAAAATATGTGGATCCGACTTTGTCCCAAGGGGGATTTTATTATAAAATTCTCCTTTTGTTACTCTTGTATTAATGCCAACTAGTCACCAAGTCGGGGGCTTAGCAAGGTTAAAATCTAGAGAAAATTTATAAGTATAAAGTATTTTATAAAATAGTTAAAATCAGGATTTATTGAAATTTTGAAAATTATTAAAAACACCCAAATAGTGAAAAAACTTGTAAATAATTTAAGATTAATTTACAGAGACTTAAATTCGCGAATTAAAATATGATTATTAAGAATCACACATTTGATTACTCTATGGTTATGTTTATTTCGGGATGCGTGTCATTTAGAATTAAAATATGACTATCTAATTGTAGGTCCATGATTTCAAGATTCATTGTCTCATAGATTTTGACGAATAACGGATTTAATTGTGATTCAAATCAATCAACGGTTCATGCACTAAAACCTGGCTTGAGAAGGAAGGATCTTGGTTTATAACCATAGTCACCAAATCGGGGTTGTCACTAAGGTATCCTATTGAAACCCAGGTGAGCCACATAGTAGTCGACTTCCATGTTCCATCACAAGCCCGCGGCTCAGTAGATATTTCGCTCCTGCCTATAAGCTTTATTGTAGTTGCTATTATTGTAATAAAATTTATTATATACGCCCAACATATATAAGCAGCAAGTTGCATTAGAAAAACATTGGGTCAATGAGGCACCACTTGCAACATTAAATTATAAACCTATGAGTAGCAATTCTCACCCATCAATCCTAATAAAAGTCGACATCAACCGATCAAAGGGACCTTGAATATCTGTGGAGGTCAATCTTTGACAGCATTCAGTGTCCTGAGGGCAATTCGTACATTTGATAATCTAATAATGTGGGTGAGGAGTGAGTACTGACGACCAAGGAGAAATCAATCTCAAAAATATTAAAGCAGGATACAATATACTTTCAGCCCGAACTTCTTCCTTCTCAACCTGGTTTCACTTGCTTACTTGTTGACTGCTTGATAGAGAACATTTTCCATACCAATCTTTGACACAATAAAGCTTTAGATAATAGTCCTACAATCAGACAGTCAGATTTTGATTCCATGGGGAACACATCCCGAAAAGTGATCCAAAAACTATATTTGTTGTACACCCATGATCACATTCAGTTTTTGGGATGTGTGTCATATGTAATAAAAATTTTACCATCTGATGGTAGGTTCATGATATCAAGCTCTATTGTTGTCGAAGATTGGGATGAAAAACGGTCTCCACCGTTTGATTCAAAGTCGTCAACAATTTAGGAATGTGAAACCCAGGTTGAGAAGGAAGAGTGTTGCTATGTAAATAAAGAACGCCCTATTGAATATTATAACGTGGGGACTAGGTGATGTGCTTTTAATAAAATGCTATCTGCTTACGCGCTTAAACCCAAAACCAACAGCAATGGAGGTCCACTTCACTATCTTGCTGGTCCAGCTGGATTATCTATTTAAATTTTATCATCTGCTGTATCTAGTTTTTGGTGAAGAGAAAGTTGACCAGTTAGGCGAGGGAGGCATCTACTTGTGGGGATTGTTTATAGGGCACTTTAGAAAATCAACCCTCATTTTGAAACGTATTAGCTTATTATACCGAATTGAAACGTTTTAGAAGAAAAGGGTTTTTACGATTTTTTAAAGCTCAGAGATCCGTGGAAATAAAATACCAAAATGTGAGATTACAATTATACCCTTCTTCTCCACAAAACCTTCAATCCGGAGTTCGCTTTTCTCGCCGAAACTTGGCTTTGTACGGCACATAATCAACAACGGAACCTGAATGGATCACGGACGGCCACTCTACGATCGGGCATGCATCCGATGATGAATCAAAGCTCGATCAGCTCCCCGGCCTCTCTGCGATCAGGCATGTCCGATACTCTACCGCCGGCAACAATCAGCTCCCCGGCCTTAAATACGCAAAAGAACGACGAGAAATACACGAAAATTCAGATAATTCCCAAATCATGTTCTTTAATTACCCTAAAAAAAAAAATCGAATGTAAAGTAACTTACTCACCGGGATCAGAAAATGTGGTTGCTCGATCACTGCCATCAGTTGTGGTCTTCGGCTCGGCGGAGACCACCTTGGGCCGCCAGTCGACGTTCTTGGGCTGTGGAGAGTGCTCAAGGCGCCATCGAAATCTCTGATTTTGACGATCGATTGAGGAATTTTTTTGAATTACAATGAAAAAGGAAGAGAAGGATGACCTGATTACTCGATCTTGGATCTCAGATCTTGATCGATCGACTTGCAATGAGATCTGATGCAGAGATGAGGAGATCTAGAATTTGAGAGATTAGGAAATGGTGACATTTCAGCGACGGCTGCAGTAGAAGATCAGACGGTGGAGATGGAGCGAGGTAATTCATCTTCTTCCCCTTTCACTTCCTCTGTTTTGCAAACCCTTTTAACTTTTTTTCTCCCTTCTCTTCCTCTGGTTTTGCAAACCCAACATTTTTTCCCATTTCACTTCTTGTGGTTTTGCAAACCCTTTTAACTTTTCCTCTTGCTTTGGTTTTGCATTTAACTTTTAGTTAATTATTAATTTCCATTCTCGTTTTAGTTGGGGTCTGTAGAAGAATCGGAGAGTGGAGCCGTGCGGTGGGGTTAGCCGTGTTGATATCTCGGTTGTCCAGTGCGATTGGAAACGGGGTGAAAGCCGAGTTCCGGCATGGTGTGGTGTGGTTGGAAATATGGTGAAAGTCAAGTTCCGGCGAGAAAAGCTCACAGGAAAAAAAACTCCGGCAGTTTGTAAAACAAGAAGAGAAGGAAAAAAAAGTTTGAACGTTTTCGAAAGAAGAAGGGTAAAATTGTAATCTCACAATTGATGATTTTACATCACACAGATTTTTAAGCTTTAAAAAATTGTGCAAACCATTATTTCTAAAAAGTTTACTTTTTGTATAATACACTAAAACTTTTGAAAAAGGTGGATGTTTTGCTAATTTTCTCTTGTTTATACTATTAATTGATCTGACTATAACTTCATCACCATTTCTACTTGCACATAATGGCAAGGGTCCTCGGAAGGGGTGCAGATTCGGTTAACCCAAACGAACCGAAACTGAAATTTCAGGTTTCAATTCGGTTTTGCAAAACCAAACCCTTACCAAAACGTTTTGGTTAATCGAAATTTTCAACCCCTCAAACCGAAATCGAACTTATCCGATTTCGGTTGGTTCGGTTTTGTTTTCTCACCCCACCCGACTGATTTTCAGTTTTCTTCATATTTTTTGGTTTTCTCACCCTACCCGGCTGGTTTTTGGATTTTAGGTACCAAAACCGAACAGGGCTGAATGAGTTCAGTTCGGTGTCAGTTTCCAATCGATTTCGGTATGATTCGGGGCAGTTATGAAGGCTTGATTTTCGATTTTTTTTTGGCACCTCTAGTCCTTGGTTTGGAAGCATGGCATTTTCCCCATCAATCAAGGTTCAAAATTTTAGTGGCTAGGGCTGCAGTAGACACCATAGTTGTGGATAAGTCAAACTTTGGACACATCAAGTTGTGGGGATACAACCCACTTCAAGGCATGAATTGAGGTTTTCTCAAGATTAACAAAACAACTGATGGTACCTCTCTTCGCACTTGTGCCTACGTATGAAACATCTTGAAACCCATTGACTGCTTGGTATCAGACGATTGAGATTATTTTCAGCCCTATCCTCTACCAAATGGATCTGAAGGCCCTCATCTTATCATCAGATGGTCGGTTTTTTATTCTACATTCGACAAATCTCAACAAGATCGCCATAAAGCTATATTTGAGCATGATGTGTGTCATGTAATTTTAGGGTCACTTTTGGAAATCCATGTAACGTGAAATAAAAAATTGACCGTTTGATGGTATGCTCATAGTCTCATATCCATTATATGAAAGATAGGGGTAAAAAATGATCTCCATCGACTTATTTCAAGCTATCAATGCCAAGGGGTCTCAAATGTAAGTGCTTTCAATATTCCAGTAGGCGCCAACAGAGGTACCCACAAACAAAAATGAATCTAAAGAGGTGCAGCCCTAATGGGCCCTAAAAACCGAACATTTTTCCCCTTGAAACGTGCGTTTTGGAAAAAGCTTGGCAAACAGGGGTCTAATAACCGACCTCCTTCAACTTATTAGTTCCAAGTCCTTTCTAGATAAACTCTTAGGTGTGTGACACTTATTTACATCCAAAGATTATTTTAGAGAATAAAATCATAATCTTGTGTTATAAGATAGACGAACGGAAACTTGACATTTTTTAAACATCCGATTGCTAATCTTATTGTTATTTCTCTATAAATTGAATCCTTTTTTCTTCTGGTATGCAGTGAAATTTTGAAACACAATATTGAAACTTTTCCCAGTAAATCTATTAATATTCTCATTTTAAATACATTGTTTTTAGACTCTTTTGTTTTTAAATTTCTATACTTATGACTTATTTTAAAAGTAAGGATAAAAATTATTTTTGACCAAAACTATATCTTAATCATCACTTTGTCTTAATGAATATTGGATAATAAAGATTAGTTTTGGTAGTATAGTCAATATATTCATAAATAAGATAAATTTGTAAAAAAAATTATTCTCGTATAATTTTATTTTTAACCCTTTTAGGATTGTTGTTTCTATTTGACAACCAATTCTTTTAGTTAGTTTGATTTGTTTTGATATAGTATCCAAATTAGTGTAAAGATATTGTAATACACAAGCATCAGATCTGCGATCACACTTATATGAGTGATAATTACGGCAATCCAGACGGTTTTAAATCACTATTTTTAATTCTTTATGTTATTTACTCTTTCCCAACTTAATCTACGCAGATCACCAAACGATTTCCCGAGCAAAATCAAAATCATTCGGTTTGTAAAGTGAGTTTTACCCCAAGTGTTATATGGTTGACTACAAACAGGATATTTTCCAATCTTCTCTAACAAGAAGATGAAAAAAAAACTTTTATTATATATCATGAAATAGGATACAAAAATCCAATAATTAAATCTCTGTACAAGGTACTGTCTACACAAATAGTGGGTCCAAGCTCAACAGCCAGTCATTTCGTGCCACATAAGCTGCCTGCAAAATTGTCCACGATTCATAATTTTCCTTCTCTATATTTAAATCTCGATGATCATTTAAAGCAAGTAGTTGCTCCAATATTTGCATCCTTGACAAGGTAAGTACACCCCAATTTACAATTGTTCTAAATAGTTCATAATTATAATGCCATGCGCACCACTGAATTGGTAGACAAACCTTAGTTAGCGCATGTCGATAGGGTTGCAACACAGGCTGCATATTGCAAGCGTTGGTAAAAGTAGTTGTGTGGGGTGGTGGGGTGCTGCAGGGTACATTTGGCCCCGATTTTGGTTGTCGAGGGAGGTTGGGTAGGAATGGTGGGTTGCTGATAATGGTGGCAGTGGCCACAAGTGATGGTGATGGCTTTTCGGTGCGGTGGGGGTGGAGGAATGGGACGGAATAGGTGGTAGTTGAGGGCGTTGAAGGTGATTAAAACTGTGTATAGCATAGATCTCTGCTAGCCCCTACCATAGTAGAATTCACCTGCTTTAGCAGGTTCCCATCCTCTTTGCTAACACTATGTTACCTGTTTTAGCAGGTACCCCTTCTCTTTGATAACTCCTAGCATAGCAAGATTTTATGAAAGATTTATCTGTTTAACAGTTTTATCCTCCTCTCTACTCACTCCTTATCATAGCAGATTTTATTTGCTGCGGTAGGGAGTTAGTCGAGAGCAGGTAGCTAGGTTGCTGCTAGAGCAAATAAATCCTTATTTGCAGGGAGTTAGAAAAGAGAATAGGAGCCAACTAAAGCAGGTAAACTCTGTTGTAGAAGGGGCTAGCAGAGAGCTTTGTCATACGCAACGTTGATGACTGTAGAGACGATGGTGGCATGTATAGGAGGTTGTGCACTGTCGAGCAAAAGAAAAATGGAGGATCCATGCCTCCTTTACAGAGTAAGGTGCAAACAAAAAAGAGGTGTGGGTGCAACTCATAATTCATGACCATCTAATGAGGTGTGCTACTTTTCAAGGATTGGAAATAATGGTACCCTTAGTATATCACAAAAAAATTGAAATATAATAAAATGCATTAAACATAGAATATCAACAACCTAACAATCTCTTGTGACACCAAATGTCAGCCTTTCTCTTGTTTGTGGATGCATCTTCTTTCCTAGCCTCTTCAAGTAGATGCCTGAGCTGGTTTGACTTCCTTGCCTTTTGCTCCTTCAACTTTGCCTATGTAAAAAGGAGTAAGAAAATTAGTCACATTCTCCACACAATTGCAGCATTTTTTATAAAGAACCTAGCTGTAAAATGGCTAGGTTAAGGGAATAAGCCTCAGGTTTCCATAAAAAAAAAAAAGGAACAAAACTCAAGTTCCTTATCAACAAAAGGGCAGAAAATGGCTATTAGTTACATCATTTCTAATACCCATAATCTCATCATTCTAGCGAGTGGGCGAAATGATTTTTGAATTACGAGGTTTGACCTCGTAAAACTTTAAAATACACGTAATAAAAATAATTCAACATGAAGATGGAAAATAAAGTGAGATAATTCCTAAAGTGAATCTTACAGAGCTCGCTTACGTCAGCAAAAAAGAAAATAACTTATAAAGTAAATTTTACACCCAAATTTTTTATTGTGAAGTATGAAGTAAACAATTATTTTACACCAAAATCGTATTATTTTAAAAGTATAAAATATTTATATTTGTTACATGAGATGACAATTCGTTTAACCGAACGTGCCCTAAGCAAAGGCTTAGGAAAAACCAAAACAGGCTGACACGAGCTACAAAGGAATAGAAAAGGCCCAAAGCCGCCACAGACAAAGGTCATGGCCAACCAACGGTCCACATCCACAAGTCAGCAAGGCCAACGGCCCAGATCTCAAAGCCTCTGGGAAAGAGGCGCCGATAGTACCCAGCAGGGAAAGAGGCGCCAATAGTACCTGAAAGTTAGACTGATCATTGTGATCCCCATCAAATTGCCTTTGATTCTCCTTTCTCTGTCTAGAATTTTGGCCTCCAAAACTTCTTAGTGGGAAGATTCGCGGCCTAGTTTTCGACCCCGCCCTATGGGAGGAGCTCTCATTTGCCTGTATAGGTGAAGAGCTCGAAGTGCTGCTCGCTTCCATCTCTAGGCTAATCTGAATTGCAAAATTAAGAAACAAAAATGAGTTAGACAACCTAAGATTGAGCCTCCTAAAAGACACCAATCATAAGGTTATAAGCACCTATCAGCCACTAAATCATGATAAAAGTGATTTCCCACAAAATTCAATGCCCCTGATATCTATAACATGCACTTTATTTATAAGTGTCTGGTCGATTGAAAGTTAAGCTTGTTGATTCAATAGAGTTTTCTCTATAGTTATCTTGGCACTTTTACTTTTGGGATTTTTGCCGTGTCAATATTTGGTGGTACTTGACACACGTGCCGATACTTGGACACTCCTCAAATAACATGATACTTCTAGAAATATATGAAAAATTATATATTATTATTAAAATGCTCATCATTTTGAGAACGATAAAAATGAACTTTCTTTTATGAAAAATGTGAAAAGTTTAGTAAGTTCAAAAAAAAAGTTTGGGTTGTTGAAAATAATTTTATATTATAATATACTTTTGTTTAGGTTTACACTATGAATCTTGTCATTATATATCTAAATTTGTTCTTTATGATTTTCCTTTAATTTTTATCTATATATGTTCTATTTATTTATTATTTATTTTTCTTAGGCCGTGCTACCGTACTGAAAATTTCAAAAATTGGCATGCCAAATATTTATTGGCACCCGTGTCACGTGTCCAGATAACACTAATTTTTTAGTACTTCGATACTAGAAAATACATTGGAGAGGCTTTAGGGGCAGCACTACATACTTTTATATTCGTGGCTCTTCATCAATAAAATTGTTCATGCCGCCGTGTAGACATAAGAAATTAATCTCGTTGAACCACATAAATCCTTATCTCTTGTGCAAATCCCGACCTAAAGTAAACATATCTCGGTCCAACATACCTCCAAAGATATTACCGTAATTAGGGCCATCAAACATTAAGTCTTATTTTAACGCAAAATAATTAGCATTAAACAATCAATTCGCTTATTATGCCTAACTGAATTGTGCACCATATCTTTTTTTTTTATTCACTATTTCATTTTTTTTATATAAATAAATTGTGAATTGCAAATTGATTTGTTGTATCCAATTCGTGATTTGCCAAGCGAATCAAGTATCATAGGTTACAATCTCACACATTCTTCAATGCGTATGGCAAGTGATTATAGAGAAAGACCAAAACATTTTGAAAAGGGAAATTTACTATATAGACTCTGTCAAATGCACCTTTTCCATCAGAGACCCTATAGTTTCACATTTACTCAATCTGACCAACTTTTAGCCAAGCCAATTCCAGCTAGTATAAAAAGTCTGAAATATCTCTTATTACACTTTTTATCATTCTACATAGTTTAAAATTTTAAAAATTTGTACTTTTTTATATTAATGCAATGTGAAGTAGCTTTTAGTCCGTCTGATTTGAGGTCATAATATAAAGATCGATGGTGCCAAAGATTGACACAAAAAAAAGGCAATATTACCTCTTTAAAAAAAAAAATCGTCTGTTTACGCGATGTGAAGCAGCATCTATGCCATATGATTTGAAAGCCATAATATAAAGATCGATGGTACTAAAGATTGACACAAAAAAAAGTCGATATCGCCTCTTCTTCTTCTTTTGCCGGTCTATAATTTAAATTAATTTTTTTAGGTTTTTCAATTGGCGACTGACAATCGATATAGACTATCTAGACAATCGATATAAATTGTTTAAAAAGTTTTTTTTATTTTTTAAAAGAGGCGATATCGCATTTTTTGTGTCAATCTTTGGTACCATCGATCTTTATAATATGGCCTTCTAATCAGACATCATAGATGTAGTTTCACATCGCGTAAATAAGCGATTTTTTTTTTAAGAGACAATATCGCCTTTTTTCGTGTCAATTTTTGGTACCATCAATCTTTATATTGTGGCCTTCAAATCAGACGGCAGCATCTATGCCGTCTGATTTGAAGGCCACAATATAAAGATCGATGGTGCCAAAGATTGACACGAAAAAAAGTCGATATCACCTCTTCTTCTTCTTTCGACGGTCTATATGAATTAACTTTTTTAGGTTTTCCAATTGGCGACTGTCTAGACAATCGGTATAGACTGCCTAGACAATCGATATAGACTGTTTAAAAAGGCGATTTTTTTTAAAAAAAAAGAGGTGATATCGCCTTTTTTCGTATCAATCTTTATAATATGGCCTTTTAATTAGACATCATAGATGTTGTTTCACATCGTGTAAACAAGCGATTTTTTTTTTTTTTTAAGAAGCAATATTGCCTTTTTTTGTGTCAATCTTTGGTACCATCGATCTTCATATTGTGGCCTTCAAATCAAATGACAACATCTATGCCGTTTGATTTGAAGGCCATAATATAAAGATCGATGGTGCCAAAGATTGACACGAAAAAAAGCCGATATCGCCTTTTCTTCTTCTTTCGACGGTCTATAATTTGAATTAATTTTTTTAGGTTGTCCAATTGGTGATTGTCTAGACAATCGATATAGACTGCCTAGACAATCGGTATAGACTGCCTAGACAATCGATATAGACTGTTTAAAAAGGCGATTTTATTTTTAAAGAGGCGATATTGCCTTTTTTCATGTCAATCTTTGGTACCATCGATCTTTATGATATGGCCTTCTGATCAGACATCATAGATTTAGATCATAGTCTTCGAATCAATCGGCCTAGATACGGTATTTTCACATGGCACAGGTCCACACGAGGTTAAGATCACTTTTTTAGAATGGATATCATGTGAAATCAAATACTAATAGTAGATGGTAAGAGCAAGATCTCAAGATACATCATATGAAAGATTGGGATGAAAAATGATCTGCATCGTTGGATTTAAAGCAGTCAATGGATTTCAATGTGGGTGAACTCAAACAACGTGGGTGCATTTTTAAAATTTTAAACTTTGTAGAATCATAAAAAGTGTAAGAAATGGGTATTTAAGACTTTTTGTGGTAGTTGGAATTGACTAGACTTGTAGCTGGTCGGTTTGGGTAAAGGTGAAAATATAGGGTCTCTAACGTAAAAGGTGTATCTGACAGGGCGATCAGGTAAATTTCCCTTTCGAAAAAGTAATCATTGGTATAAGAGCCATGATTTTACACATCATTGGGCCGATTTATATTGGGTTAAGGCCCCTTCGATATGATATACTCCCTAATAATTGGATATGGAGTTAAATATTAGGTCAAATTGGTCAAATATAATTTAATATCAACATATATGTAGCAGTATTAATTAGAATTAATATCAAAACGCACTTTATTTAATTTTTAAAAAAAATATATTAATATATTTAATATTTTTTAAAAACATATACTTAAAAATCAACTGGTTTGGCCAATAAGTATCCCATACATCCTATATGTATCTGCTTGAGACCCAGCGGATATACCAATATGTATATGCTTTTAAATCCCTCATCAGTGCATAACCACATTAAACGTTGTATTTTTGTTTAATTTTTAATTGTTTCTACTGGCTGGTTCGTCATATCAAAAAAAAAAAAAAAAAAAAAAAAAGATTCGAAAACAAGTGGCTAGTAATGTCCCTAAAAGTCATATAATCCTATATATATATATATATATATATATATATATATATATATATATATATATATATATATTTTTTTTTTTTTTAAATGGCTTCTTTCTTCAAATTAATTAATTTTCAAATTATGCCAATCAATTAAAAATTAATGGCGCGTCATCAAGATAAAAAATTCTATGAAGAGCCCTTTATTAGCTCGAACAATCTTGTAATCGGCAACATCTACATACGTCAGGCCCCTGCAAATCCGTGCAATGGCTCTTATAAAACTTGTTCAACGTATGATTTGGATAAAAAGAATCAATCCTAATAAATAAAACAAAAATTTTTAAGAATGAGTTTATTTATTTATTTATTTTTTGTTTTTGGAAGCAGGTACCTAACTAGCTCATCTAATTCGCTGAAGTTAAGAATGAGTTTATTTAAAATTATAATAAAATAAAATCATTTTTTTTGTATAATCAAACCATTTTCTTTATTACCTGAAATAGGCGATTTTCGAGCGTAGAAATTCGATCTAAGATCGATCCTTGGGCACGAACCTCGTTTACTACCAAATCCAACCGCTTGCATTGTTGCTCGACCGCGTGGATCGAATTATCTCTCCATTTTGATAAATCATGCTTCTCCTGTAAACAATTCATCTGCAATTTCTAAAACACAAGTAGTTAAAATCATATAAATCTTCTAATGCGAGTCAAAATTTACTACAAGGTTAAATATAAAAAATAATAATAATAAATTTTTTCTTATATTATAAAGTAAAAAATGTGGGTGATTTGATTTACCATAGATTCTAGGCGCTCCAATCTAGAAATCATTGGGACGAAGGGTTGAGCCCGGCCATTATGATCTTGCATTTTTTTGGATTTTGGTGTCTTTGGAAGGTTCTCAATTCCAAGGACACCCATTTATAACAGCTTAATTAATTGCATTCCATGGGATCCGACGGTCACGGTTTCTTCACAAGAAATTTGTGAAAGCCAGCATAGGAGCTATTAGTTACATTGAAGGTGATCTAAATTTCATTCATTCTTTTATTCTAAATCTACAACGATTTCGTCAAACGTACGGTAACAATTCAAAAACGAGTACCTGTGTTTGCAACTAAATATTCGTTATCGGACACTTAGGATTTTCACACATGAGAATCGTTGACTGGCTTGAATAGAATAGCATGATGGAGATCGTTTTTCGTCTCAATCTTCGACATAATAAATCTTGAAATCACGGCCCATCTATCAGATGATTTGTTGAACCTGTGTGGCACAGATGCCCCAAATTGATTGTAATCATGGGCCCACCATGAAATACGGTTCACAAACCACTTTTAAGGTTGGGCCCCATTTGGAATCAACATTTGACCATTTGATAGGTGCGCCATAATGTCAAGATCAACCATGTGGAAGAACAAGATGAAAAATGATATCTATCATCATTAGAGGGAGTCAATGAATGTCATGTGCAAAAACCATGATTATAAATAAAAAATATTTGATTACTTGTAAATACTAGTATCATTCAAAAATGGGTACTGTTATTTGCACTCACCAATCTTTAAAGGGCCTATACCAAAAACCATTGATTGCTACGAGCAAGATGATGAGGATCTTTTTCAATGTAAATCTTCTACACAGTCTCTTGAGATCAGGGGTACCAGTACCATCATACCGTCATCTTTTGGTTTAATGTGGCATACATTCTAGAAAGTGACTTGAAAATCATGTCCACTTGACTTGTAGTTATTTCTTTTGAGATTTATGCCTCATGAAATAAAAAATTGACCATCTGATGTCACATTCATCATCTCAAGACCCATTGTATGGAAGATTGCGACAAAAATGAGTTCCATTGTCTGATTTGAAGCAATGAATGATTTTTGGCATAGCTGCCCTCGAAGATGGGTGCAAATAAAGGTATCCTAAAATTAGCTTCCGGCTCCTCAACTGTTAGTCCGAGTCTTGCTGCATCTTGTGGGCGTATTTTGTAAGGAATTGGAATAAGTAACCGACCGGCTCACTCTCATATGTGAACGACTGAATCTCCTCATTGTGAAATGGTCAAACTTTTGGAAATCTGCATATAATTAAGAGCAAACAAATCAGTGAAAGTACAAGTTTTTGACCTGTTCACAATTGGTGGTGGTCGGGTCAATAACCCTCTTCCAACTCTCACTTTTAAGGCTGCTATTAGGTACACAAACTGTGTACCTATATAGTTTGCACGGGTCAATCATGTTGGCTCAATTATGAAAGTGTGCATTTGACCCGTGTGTTAAGGGTGCATGACAGATATTTAGAGCCTCTGAGCTATGAAAGTGTATATTGAAGGCAAAGATCAGGTCTAACTGGTTTAACTGGATTTTATGTTCAACCGTAATTGCAGCATTAAATAGAGAAGAATCTTGACTTCCATAATATATATATATATATATATATATATATATATATATATATATATATATATATATATATATATATATATATATATATATATATATATGATGATATGTGGTCAAGATTCTCATCTATCCAATGATTGTAAAGCTAGTTGAATTTCAACTAGTTGGACCTGATCGTTTCTAGTTTTGATAATATGCATGTCTATTAGCAATCATTTATAGTTAATTAGGACCGACTCCTAACCATCATTGAAACACGAAGATGGTGTTTAAATGATCATGCACCATCAATGGTTTACGATGTGAGCAATCCACACCATCAAATTGATAGATCACAAGTAGAAGGGAAATGGGCCCAAAAATCATATTTTTTGGGTGGTTTGAATCATCTGACCTGTAGATTCTGATATTAATGGTTATTCTTAGTTTTACGTTCACTTATGGGCATGATTTTCCCGACAAAACATGCTCTAATGATGGATTGTCATGTGGACAATTTTATATTGATAATAAATGTGCACCACATGGCATAAGGATAGCCCAATCTTGAAGTGTAACTTGAAAGACTATTATTTAATAGTGTAAGATCATTTGGTGTTTAAATGTCGGTCAAGAACCATTATTTATTTAATCTTTGATCCACTCGATCTGTCTATCATGTTCTTCACATCACATGATATACTTATTTTAAAAGTAAGGCCCTGAGTCCAAAACTAGTGACCCATTCTACGACTGTGTTTGCATTGCTATTTGGAAGACCCATTCTATGGCTGTGTTTGGCATTGCTATTTGGAAGAGTCGAAAAGGACAGTTGCTGCTCTTTGTCGATGCAAATGAATATGCGGAGAGAGAGAAGGATTAGAAGAAGAAAAAAGGTGAAATTGCTCTTGAAACAAGAAAAACATTAAGAGAACATGAATAATCATTTTTTTTTAGAGACGGCTGTTTTTCTTATTTCAAAGAGCGGCCACCCTTTTATCTTCTTCCCATCCTTCTCTCTCTAATATCTTTAAAGTGCAATGCCAAACACAACCTAAATCTTGTTTAAAAACGGGATAGTTACCTTATCCCAACTGAAGCCTATAGAGTACATGCTATCAAGATATAGATAACTGACCTCTATGCCATCTGATTATCTTCCAGTTTTGTGATCCAACTATACGTTTTTAATCTTAATTAATTTGTTTAATTAGTCTATTTCTTTTCTTTATATATCCCTAAAGAATGGAGGTCTCGTGAATAGTAGACAAGTTGCTTTGTTATGTTTGGGAGTGCAAAGATCTCGTGCAAGGTAACCGTTTCACTAATTATAGTTATCAGCTCTTCTTTGTGTGCTACATTTGCCTAGTGGCATAGCACCTAAACAAACGAGATTAAAATGCCAAACTTTAAAGCGAGAAATTAAAAGTCAACTTATCTTTTTTAAGGAAATATTTGGTGGTTGTATTAGCTTTTTGGGGTTGGCTTTGAGACTTTTTTCCCTAAGCTCTTAGTAATTTTTCAATCATCCATATTTTTCTCATGGCTTCCTCTTTGTAATTTTAAAATCATTTATATCTTTTCTCATGACTTCCGGCAATGTATTTATTAGTCTTTCCTTTGCTTGTAGAGTTTCAACCCTTCGTATAGGGTTGCTTCCGGCCTTAGATACAATCCGAATTACTTCAAGCACTACTCAGTAATTTTTTCTTTTATAAGTGTTACTCTCAAATTTTCTCTTATGTATTCATTTCGTATTTATTTGTTCTTGTTACTCCGCATATCCGTCTCAACATATGCATCTCGCTCGGCCATATGTACTATATCTTCTTTGTGATACTTTTTGGCCAATTGATTCAATCCTAGATCACTTAATGAGGGTGCCTACGTATGAAAACCATTTACTGATTTGAATCAGATGACACCGTTTTCACCCCAAATTTTCACAAAATGGATCTTGAGACCGTTGATTTTCACCCCAATTTAGGACAAATTCCCAAGAAAATGTCCTAAAATGATGTGGCACCATCATGCTCATACATGATCTTAGGGCCACTTTTTTTAATGATGTGTCACACATCATGCTCATACACGATCTCAGGGCCATTTTTTTTTATTTTTTGGATCTATGCCACGCATAATCAAAAAATGATCATCTGGTGATATGCTCATGGCCTGAAGATCCATTATGTCAAAGATTGGGGTGAAAAACTATCTCTGTTGTTTGACTCAAAGCGGTCAATGACTTTTAGAGGTAGGAGCCCTTAGTAATTTGGTAGGTGGTAATAAAGGACTATTAAAAAAAGGATACCTCTATTCACACCTACAGAAGTACAAAAACGCCTACATCAAGAACCCTCGAGACCCATGGACTATTTACATTCAGACGATGGAGATCTTGTTTCACCTCAATCTTCCGCAAAAGGGATCTTGAGAACATGACCGTGCCATTAGACAATCAATTTTTGATTCCACATGGTAGGAATCCTAAAAAAGTAGACCCTAAAATCACACCGCACACATCATGCTCAAACGTGATTTTAGGGCCAATTTTTAGGACTATTCCACATGGATTAAAAAGTTGATAGTCTTGGAATCTATTGTTTGAAAGATTGGGGTGAAAAACAATCTTCAAGCAGTCAATGTGTTTCAAGGAGTTTTGGATGTAGGCTCAATGTTTTGTATCTTTATTATCTACACTAAAATAAAATTTAGTATAAATATTTTTTCATTAATTAGTGTTCAGATTGATAAGAAAAATATTTTTGATAAGGTTGGTGATCTTACATGACCGTCGCATCTATGGGCATGTTTGAAAGCCCATATCCTATTACACGTTAAGACCTCTGTTACACGTTATTCTGGTAAGGACCTTAACATGTTAATGGTCAAATTTGTAGACTTTTGAAAGTGTGTTTGACTTGCTCTTTAAAAACATGTATCACCATGAAACGTGTAAGATGCCCCTCTTACACGTGAATTCTCTTGATCAATCCCTCTATCTCTCTCACTCAAAATTTTAAAAAAATATGACATTAGAGAGAACGGTCATTGAGAGACGAGAAGATGCAGAGATGGGTCGCTGAGAGAAGGATCTAAAATCTGTAGAGAAAGGTTGCTGAGAGAAGAGAAGAGATGAGAAGATCTACATTCTATCTACATTCTACATAGCAAAAAGAGAAAATTTGTGGGCCATTAATTGGGCTCAAAGTGGCTAACCGAATACTCCATTGTCAAATCTTTTGAAATCTTCCCCTAGGACTATAGCTTCCTGTAATTAGTCAATTTGTTCATCCTCCACCTTTCGATTAGAGCACCGAATGGTAAGGGTATAAGACTAGGGGCTCCATTAATGGCTACAGTTGCTGGTCAAATATGGCTAGTAGTTTGGGAGAATGATGAAGGTAGTAGGGTCACGAAGAAGGAGACGACCTTGGAACCCCTGAGATGGTATATGACCACTATGGCTACTATTTTGCAAACACTTGAAATATTTCTGACTTGGATAGAACAATCCTGAAAAGGGGAAAAGGTAAAGTCCGATAAAAAATGAAAATCTCTTTTAACATGTCGTTTCGGCTACATACGAGCCTTTACCCTTGTACGCCATTTGAGATATGCGTCGTCTAAAAAGTTGTCAAACGCATTAAATAAAACCTCCATCAAACATCGTCTCACGGTCAACCTTCCGTAAGATGGCCACTAAACGTGTAATCTGACCATCTTACAAGCAATCAACCATGCCCTATATGATACAAAGGTAGTGTTTGGAAGCTAGTACTAGCCTTACACATTGAGGCCATTTTATAATAGGGAGCCATTATTTGCACACGCTTTTCATGTAGTTGCCCCAAATTTGAAAAAAATTGATGTTTTCTTGTTGGGAGCCATTACTTGCACATGCTTTATAGGTGATTGCACCAAATTAACAAAAAAATTTCCTTGCACATGTTTTATGTGATTGCACCTATAACTAAAAAAAATATACTTTAAAATATATTATCTTGGCCCATGTTTCCTCTATTCACCATTCTCTCTCTATCATTTTCTCTCTCCATCATTTCTCTCTCTATCATTTTTTGTCTATGGACCCCTCTTTCACATTACTTATTGGGAGTGAAACCTCCTAAAATATAGAATAGTTTACAAGAAATGCTAGAATCCTTAGGGAATAAGGAAGCCCAATATACAAATTACACATACTATTGACGGATTAAACAAAATCTTATCAATGGGTTTCTATAGCTGAACTATCAGTTGGGTAGGGCTAGAAGATCGTCCAATCCCTTGCTAACGTGATGATCTCGCCCATCGTCCAATCCCTCGCTAACGTGATGATCTCGCCCAATGCTTGATTTATCGGTTGGGTAGGGCTAAGTTATGATCGTCCAATCCCTCTCTTAGGTGATGATCTTGCCCAATCCCTCGCTGACGTGATGATCTCGCCCAATTTGTGCATATTGACTCTTTACCGTTCACTCAGCCTCTCTCTCTCTCTCTCCCTCTCTCCACCTTGTTCTCTCTCTACAAGTCTCTTTACCTCTCTCCCTCTCTCCACCTTGTTCAATCTCTGCTTGTCTCTCTCCCTCTCACCACCTTGTTCTCTCTAGACCTCTCTTTCTCTCTCTATTGTCTTTCTCTCTCCATACCCTTCTATGGGTTCTCGGTAAAGAGAATAGTGACACTCCCCCAAATTTTTAATCTTTTATATTTAAGGTACAATCATTATGGTAACTTAGTCACTAAAATAACAAGAAAGGGAGCCATTACTTGCACACACTTTTTATGTAGTTGTCCCAAATTAGAAAAAAATTGATGTTTTCTTGTTATTTTAGTGACTAAGTTATCATAGTGGTTGCACCTTAAATATATATTAAAAGATTAAATTTGGGGGAAAGTCACTATTCTCTTTATTGAGAACCCAGAGAAAGGTATGGAGAGAGAAAGAGAGAGGTCTAGAGATAGAACAAGGTGGAGAGAGAGAGAGAGAACAAGATGGAGAGAGGTAAAGAGACTTGCAGAGAGAGAAGAAGGTGGAGAGAGGGAGAGAGAGAGGCAAAGACATAGAGAGAGAGAGAGAGAGAGAGAGGCAGAGTGAACGGTAAAGAGTCAATATGATTTTTCTTAATCTGTCAATAGTATGTGTAATCTCTATATTGGGTTTCCTTATTCCACAAGGATTCTATCACCTCTTGTAAACTATTCTATATTTTAGGAGGTTTCACTCCCAATAAGTAATGTGTAAGAGGAATCCATAAACAGAAAATGATAGAGAGAGAGAGAGAGACGATGGAGAGAGATGAATGGAGAGAGAAAATGATAGAGAGAGAACAGTGGAGAGAGGAAACATGGGGCAAGCTAACATATTTTTTTAGTTATAGGTGCAATCACATAAAACAGGGGCAAAGAGTACTAATTTTGGTTAATTTGGTGCAATCACTTATAAAGCGTGTGCAAGTAATGACTCCCTTTACAATATAAGTATGGTTTATAGTGGCAATACGAAGTGGTGTAATACATATTCTAAAGCACTTGAGCCTTCTGCCAGTGCACCACCAAAGATATATATACCCGTTGTATTGGAGACGTGTAGTACCAAGAGCAAAAACGAGCATTTTGCTCTTATCAGAAGTCTGTTACCAGTGTTGGAAAAGGGTAACCGTCAACATTGGTCTTTTAGCTACTTAACGCGACGTAACATTTGAGAATTACATGCAAACAAACATGCATTTGAGAATTGCATGCAAACAAATATGCGAAGGATGCCATATGGTATAGGTTATCTATTATTCCCTCTCCTATTCAGCACCACATGTCAGGCTTCTCCTATCGTGTCTGCAATCAATTGCCTTCAAATTTCTAATAGCAAGGTATTTTTCGTTGGCAAGTTTCATGAAAGCCTTGCTTGGTTGTAACCCATCTTTCACGTGGAGAAGCATTCTATCGGCGTGGCATGTTCTTGAGCAAAGTACATCTGGAGGATTGGGGATGGTGAGGATGTTAATATATGGGACGACAATAGAAGGATCCCAATACCAAGCACTTTCAAAGTGATCACACCCAATACAAACAGCTCTGAAGTACATATGGTGGCTGATCTTATTGAACAAAAAAGTGGACAATGGAAAACAGATATAATCCGGCAAAATTTCATCCCAAAGGACTATGAGGCAATTCTTTCTATCTCAATCACGAAGTCAACAAAGAAAGATGCTTGAGCCTGAGCTTGGGCTTACACCAAAAATGGAAAATTCACAATACGTAGCTCTTACTATGTGGCATTAAATTTCATGGAATATCATCGATCACTTGCGAGACCTAGCTCATCAAAGGAAGGAATGGTCTACAAGGCTCTTTAGGCGGCTCATATAACTAATAAAATTAAGGTATTTGCTTGGTGCATGTGCAAAAGCATGCTATCTGTGAAGGACAATTTACGAGGAAGACAAAGGAAATCGAAAGCGTATGCCCCATTTGCGGTGTTGAAGTTGAAACAACCATTCATGCCATAAGAGATTGTGATGTAGCTGCCGTACTTGGTTCCCAAGCCACTGGGTGCCCGCGTCCCCTTAGCGAATGAAGACTCGGTTATTGGATGAATCCTATCAATTACAAAACACATTGGCACAACAGACCTCAATATTTTCTTTACGGTGGCATGGGTCATTTGGAATAACAGAGACAAACGGTTTAACGGTGATACTCCTGGTGATCCTTTTCATGTTGCTTCTTTTGCCCAGGAATATTTGGCTGAATATGTAGAGGCCCAGGTGAAGACTTCTGTGCCACCCCTGGAGCATCGACTCCGTCCGTGGCAAGTACCCCAACTTGGTTTCATTAAAAATAATGTGGATGGTGCTTTTAAAATTTCCAAAGCAGGAATTGGCGTAGTTGCTACAGATCAAGAAGGAAAAATTCTTGCTGCTATGGCAAAGCATATGCATCATGTTTCAAGTGCAAAACAAACGAAAACATTAGCTTTACATATGGGTGTGCAGTTTGCGGTTGATAATGGGTGGAAATCGGTCTTGTTTGAAGGTGATTCAAGCAATGTTATCAAGTCGGCGGATGAGGTTTTAGAAAACTTGTTATCAAGTCGGCGGATGAGGTTTTAGAAAACTTGTCAGGATCACGGGCTATCTATGAAGGCATAAAGGTGATGCAACTATCTTTTGATTATGCCAAATGCCTACATGCATATCCCAAGATCAGCTAATGGTGCAGCTAATAGTTTAGTAAAATTTGCTTCTCGTGAATCCAATATTCCTGATTGTAATGTCAGGGTTAGGACTTTTCAAACACGATCCAAATTTTTTTTCTTCTAGCTTTGCTTAATGAAATATTATCTTTTCATATATATATAAAAAACAACAACTATAAAGTGTCCAAGCAAAGGGTCTGACATCCGGCTCCTCTATGTAATTTATCTTAAATTATATGTTCCACCAGCTAAAATTAGAGTCCTTACTTGCACATGCTTTGCAAGTGATTGTATTGAATAAATCAAATTTTGTCTTTGTAGAAGCTTCTTTCTGATTTTTTATTTTTTTTGATAACTTAGGGCCTGTTTGAATAAAAACACGGGAAACGTGAGAAAGTAAAATAATATTCCTATATTTTTCCATGGATACTTAAGTCGTTGTAGGAAACCATAGAATTCCTTTGTTTTCCGTTGTTTGGATAACCACATTGCTAGTTGGGAAAACGCAGGATTAATCAAATCCTGTGTTTGGATATATGTGCAGAAAATTGTAAGAATATAACATATTCTAACAAAAAAATAGCCATAATACCACAAAAGATCATCCAAATTAAAAAAAACAGCTTCAATATCATAAAACTGGTTCACATAAATGACCATCCACATAAATTATTCAAAGAAAATGTGAGAAAAGACATCCATATAAAATATAAAAGGTCATTGAAGACCAAAGTGAAAAATACACATCTACTAAGCAAAATAAGAAGGCATCGCTTACTAAATATAAAAGAAGAGAAATAAATGAAAATTACATGAATCAATTTCATGTAGAAGAGATGAAAGAAAAATGAAAAGTTTATGAATCAAGAAATTTTAAGAAAATATGATAGTCAATGTCAAGACCATAGCTGGTCTAAACGCACGGAGCCGATCCTTTCTCTAATACCATTTTAAAATTATAAAATAAAGAAGAAAAATAAAGATGAAAATAGAAAGATAGAATAGACAAATTTTCACAATTGATTATATTGTTTCCAGTGGGTGTACATGCTTCTTTCTGATTACATTGAAAAAATTGCACTCTACTCTCTTTCTCTCAACACCTTTCTCTTTCTCTCTCTCACTAATCTTTCTTTCTCTCTCCCTATTCCTCTCCAATAGCAACAAATGCAAAAAATGATTTCTTCAATGCCTCTCCGTTTAATTTCATATTATTAGGATTTTATATGGGTTGTAGCTACTATTAGAAATGAAACAGAGATTTCCTTACTATTATGTAACAAACTTTGGGGAGATGTTCTCTTGAAATGAGAGAGAAAGAGGGATTGACGAAAAGAACCAATTCTGTATATAACCCATTCGATATAAGTTATGAGACATGGGAAACCCTAACATTAAAAAGAAATTATCAAATAAAAAAAAACATTAAAAAGAGAGATGAGAGAGATGTGCTCTTCGAATCGATCAAACCGATACGAGTAATTTCAAAGTGGTCTTGGATATTGCAACGATCCATGATGTGGCCTCGTGGATATCCATGTCTGCAAGCATCGAACCTTTGACCGTTCCGAAGATTGATGCCAAATGCTCAGCCATCAGAATGGATAACATTTGATCATGTTAGAATCAGACAATTGAGATCATTTTTATCCTAATCTTTACAAACTAAATCTTGATATCATGAGTGTTAAATCACACAAATATATGATAGTTTCACGTGCCAAAAATCTCAAAAAGTGACTCGAACACTAAGTGTCTTACGCCTAGCCTAAAATCTCAAAAAGTGACTCGAAAGCTAAGTGTCTTACGCCTATCTAGCCACTGTGAGGCTTGAGAGCAACTCTCTTTTAACTCAGTAGTCTATGCTATAGCTTGGCTATTTCAAAAGTTTGGAGGCACAGTTGCACCTGAAGCCTCTACTTGGCTCCTTTTCAGCTCGTCTTCATTTAGAGTAAGTTTTATTGTTGATTTTTAATTTGTAGTGGCTCACCTATTGTATTCTATTTTCATTATATTGCTTGAAATTGTAAATTTTTGTTTTTCGATAGGTATGTTGGACTCAAACTTTCGACCTTGAGGAAATTGTGGTATGTTCGACTCAAACTTTCGACCTTGAGGAAATTGTAAATTGTTATATTATAAATTTTGATTATTTTCATTAAAACTTTCCTATTATGTGTAAGTTTAGTTGAGACTATAAACAAATTATCCCTTTATATTATAGACATAATTAAAGTTGTAGTAGTCGATATATACCTTATTTAACATCTATATGAGGGAGTTGAATCAAATCTTTTTTAAAAGAGTATTTAGCCTCTTAATTAGAGCACCCGACTAAGTTGCTCGTATCGTTAGCGTCCATGTTATTTGATAATTATCACAGATCAATTATTTATAATCTTAGGCTGCGTTTGGGTTAGTTCTTTTGGGGCAAAGAGTCACCCTTTCACTTTTTGACTATGGCGGAAAACTATTTTTACATTTGATAACACAGCTCCTCGCCTCACCTTTTAGCTCCTGCGGAAAACTATTTTTACATTTGATAACATAGCTCCTCGCCTCATTTGCTTTGGCGGGGAGCTACTTTAAGTGATAAAATTGTTCTATGCATGTTTTATCCCAAAGCAGACTTTATCTGCTCTAAGAGAGAGTAAACAAAGAGCTGCCTCTGCTCTTATAAGAGCTAATCCAAACACAGCCTTAGCGTAAACCATATTTTATTTTGATAACTACATATGTCAGTTATCTAAACCAATTGCCTTTTATTATTCGGATGCATTTAACAGTGTGATATCCTTTCCGCATTTCTTTGCCCTTGAGCACCACCCCAATCACCTAATGACTTGCTATGATGCTATAACATATATGGTCATCCATCTCCAAACCAATTGGCTGGGAGTGGAGGTCCCAGCAAGCAACTTATAAGGGAAGAGACAAGACTATAAATACCTGATGTAAGACTAAACTTTAACAAAACTCCCTCACCCATACTGGTCATAAATTTGAAGATGTACAAAAATTAATTTCCGCCCATATCCATAAAAGAATAATACTCACTTTGCACTGATTTATCCTTCAATAATCAGCTTTAAATGGGCCTCTTGGACTAGCTCATAGTCAGCTCGATTACTGATCGGGCTAGTCCGGGCCGACCCATTTATGGATCAGGCTTAATACCTGATTGCTTACCCAGTCATGCTGGGCCAAGTCTCGGGCCAACTTAACAATTTCTATGTAAATGAATTAATTTGATCAATTTGGGATGGGTTAAAAGGAGCCGATTTTAATTGGACTTTTTGAACTAGCCCATACCCAGCTGGATTAATCGGGCCACCTGGTCTAGCCCGCCTGGCCCCAAGTCCATCTAACTAATTTTAAAACTATTGGATGCAAGAGATCCAAACATGGATATAAACTTAAGTTAGATCAAGATTCCCTTGCATCGGACGGTTTTAAAAGCAGTTACCCTACTTAGGGTTCAACCTGTTGAACCAGATAAAAACTCTAGCCATCTATTCCTGTGATTGGGGTCAGTGAGATTGATCCGTGGCCGTAGATTGCCATTGGTGACCGGGTGGCACATTCAATACAAAGCCATTATTGATACACGGGCGGAGTGCCTCTTTCCAGTCCCAATTTAAAAGCCTATGCCACGGTTTTCCAACGGTCATATCTGTTATCAACCATTTGCACCTTTTCTCCGCTCTTCTCCATTGGTCTCCTCTTCCCCTGTTCTTTCTCTGTAACAAGTAGATCCAGGGCTCCGATTTACTTAAAACAATGGCCTTCGATGGTTCGGCGATTATCGAGATCTGGTCTTCGGACGAAGAACCAAGCCCTTTGAAACACGGGAAGAAGAAAAAGGAACAGAAGAGCAGATTGGAAGATAACGATTGCTTTATCTTAGATTTTGATCCGTTTGATCTATCGAAGAAGTTAGCGATAGCCGACGATAATGATGCCCAAGAGATCTCCATCATTGCTGAACGAGGACCCGTAAGTAACCCTAATCTTCGTTGATTCAAATGATGCTCCAGCTGGCTTCCTTCATGATGTGGGTTGCAGCCAATCTTCTTTAACTTTTTGTAAATTTTAATATTTCATTATTATTATCAGCTAACTCTCTCTTCTTTTTTTCTTTTTTTTTAATTTGTAAATTATTAAGGTGGCTTGTAGAGATTTTCCTCATTCAAGGCATCTTTGTGTCAAATTCCCTTTCAAACAGACTCCTCATGAGAGCTTCTGCAAAATGGTAATCTTCTAACTCCTCATTGCTTATTTGAGAAGATAAAATGCAGCTACATCCATAGTTACCAAAATCTCCTATTTTTTTTAAAAAAAACACAGTTTTTTTCATGAAAGGTGGGAAACGCGTATAAAATGGTTTTTTTTTATAAAAATACTTTTATTTTTTTTTAAATCACGTTTTTACCTTTTAAACGCGTATTCTACGCATTTTTTCCAAAAAATTCCTTTTTTTGTCATAAAAAATTTATTTTTTAATATTTTTAAATATTTCCACTACTTACTCCTAAATGCTTTCCCACATTTTTCCCAATTTTTTCATCTTTTTTTTTGTTTTTTTGCCTGACCGATTTATTCCCCAATTCAAACTTGGTAACTATGGTTACATCTATTTCATGAAAACCCCCCATATTGAAAAAAAGAAAAAAGAAAAAAGAAGACAGATTCTACCTACTCACTACTTTAGGGTAAATCACTTGAGCCTAGAGCTTAGGCGGTGCCTACTGAAGTTTAGTCCCACATTGGGTAAATTATAGCCTTGTCTCTCCCTTTATAATATCATGTCCCATCCACTCATTGCCAATTGGTTTTGAGTTGGATGCACAGATTTATCATGGTACTAGAGGAGGCCTTTCTCCAATCCACGTCAGCCGGTGATGTGATCCTGATGATGATGATGATGTTATCATCACCATAACATAATGTTAACAACCTAGATTAGCTAGATGGGGAAGTCAAATCAATGATGTTTATTGCCTTCATCGATTTTTGAAAATGATAAAATGTAAACTTTACATCCCCAAATAGATGGTTGAGTGCGGCGATGAGGATGGTATAAAACATGTACAAATGTACTTATTATGTTTATAGATATAAGCATTGTTATTGTAATGATGGCATCATCCCATCAATTTGGGTTGCCTTTGCGAGTCCTCTTTCTCTTCTCATTTCTCTTCAGAGCTATTTTTCTAGCATTCCACAGCTCATTTAATTTCTAACTCCTTACTAAGTACCTATATGTATATTGAAATTTGGGAATTATTAACAATACAAAGAATAAATAAATTAACACAAATTACACACAATCACCACACAACCATAAATTGAACACAATTCGTTTTTAACGTGGAAACCTATCACAGGTAAAAAACTACGGGATCTATCTCAGATCCAAAAATAATCCACTATGAATAAATAACCTTACAGTGCTTTAGAATTATATGCCCTATTGCTCCTCTTACCAACAATGACAGCCTCTCACCGTCATCCGATCCATAGTGAAGAATTCCAACAACCGTCGCATCCAACGAAGGTCCATTTGTCTCACACAAGCCACACACTCTCAAACATAGATTCGGGAATTACACAACATCTTTGAGACTAAGATTTAAAAGATCAAGACCAAGGTAAGCTCAAGGAGAGAATTTTGGACCAGAATTCAAAAAAAATAATTCGGATCATAGAGAAAATTTTCGCTTAAAAAGATAACCACCCGAACCAACTTTGCGTTTAAATACTGTCAGTTCACGGACGTCTGTGATTCACTCACGGTCGTCCGTGACCACGGATGTCGGTGAGGTCCGTCACGAACGTCCGTAGATCTGATAGTGTAAAACGCAATTATTAATCGTTTACTTGGCAATTAGGGAGCTAAAATTTTAAATTAAGTCATGATTATGACAATAAATCTTACAATCTCCCCCTTTGTCACAATCATGACAAAATCTAATTTACAATGACTCATTAAAAAATTACATCAAATTTTCTCTCATCTAAGTCCTATACATCAATCTATCATGCAATGCAAAAAAAATTACAACACAATTTGCTCTCCCCCTAAAACTATTTGCCAAGTAAAATTTAATAACCTAAACGCTATCTTTTCAGATAATTAAATCTTTGATATGATGTTACTTGAAACAATACAACAGAAAAAAAAAATCAAGTGTAACAGGTTATATATATAAATTTCTCCCCCATTTTATCATAATGTGACAAGGAAAAAAGGGTAAAAATTAGAGATAAACATACACAATTAAAAATTTTGAGATAAACATTCACAATTACACATTTACCATCAATAAATCATCTAGAGTAAAAAATTTATAAAATATAGTTCTTCAAGTCCAAACCATTACAACTATCACAAAATAGAAAGTCATTCTAAAAGCAACCACATAATTACATAAACCATTTGAACACCCAATAAACCCATACGCACACAATCATTTATAAACCCATAAGCACACAGTCATATACATTAGATAACATGTCCAAAAAAAATACCGAACATCGATTTATAAGAAAAGAAGATTAATCCTCAGCGGGTGGAAATTGAGGACCAAGTGGAGGAAACATATTGTCAAAATGGTGCATCATCGCACCAAATCCTTCACCTAAGTAATTTACCTGCTCCCCATACAAGTTGAAACCTGTTTCAACCCTATTAGCCAGATTTTGAACCTCAGAATCAAGTCGATCAAAACGATGATCATACTAATGCTGATCATGACCTTGAAACGGAGGAATAGGAATATCACTAGTTGGCCCTTGAAATGAGGAGGATTTGGAATAGCACCACCACCAACTTCTCCTTCATCATCTCCTTCAACAATCATTGCTTCTTCTTCATCTTCAGAGTTATTGCTAATCCATTCAACATCATCTACATCAATTCTAACTCTTTTTCTAATTTTTTTCAATTTTCCAAGAGGGGCCATCGATCTAGATGTCGCTAAATTTGGTGGAAGTGACATTTGAGAGGCAACCACTCGTCCTATGACGATTGGAAACAGAAGAGGCATTTTGGTTGACTCGTCCCGCATACAACGAGCAATCATCAGAAATAAGATAGTAGAGATGCAAAGAGGACGACCTGTTTCTAGAAGAAACATCAGATATATCAAATCTCACCTAACTTGATCTTTATTGCTTGCTTCAGGAGTTAGTGTGGTAAAAAGAACATGACGAAGCCACTAAAAGTGAATTTTAAGGGAAGAGTAATGTACAGTGGCGTTAGTAGGATGATGAGGTCATTCACAAACGAAGTCATAAACAACAGAGGATTGATGTAGGGAATGCACCTCACTCTGTTCAACAGGGTATCCATACCCTTCAAAATTTAAAGGAATTCCAATGACTTCGAAAATAATTGAAAGAGAGTCTGATTTTTTTACCATAGACATAGGAGATGAGAAAACTCTTTGACCGATCCTTGACAATATTACTTTTGATCAAATTGGAGTAAAAACAACTGACGGCATCTGTGTACGCCGGACCCAAAATAGATAGAAAAGAAACTCATCCGCGTTCTTGAAATAATGCGAAAAGATCATGATCATGAGGAGATTGCTCGAGAACTACCCATTCGACGATTAAGGATCTTGTTGCAAAAAGATGATTAAAATGTTCTTCATTTGTCGGTGTAGGAAATCGTTGGACAATTTGAAATTGTGGCGCAGATCCTGACACTGAAGAAGAACCGACATTTTTTCTTGAATTTTTTCTATTTAACGATATTTTGATATGAATTTTTGAAAGAAAAATGTAATTGTCGAAGGAGGATGGTGTGAAAAGTTAAAAAATTCAGGTAAAAATGAGTAATAGTGAAAAAACGGGAGTATATGAGGTGAAATAGCTACGGACGTCCGTAGGGTAATTGATGGACGTCCATGGAGTTTTAATCTGCGTGACATATTTAAAGACAACCGTTGAAAAAAAAACACATTCAAATCTTAACCGTTGAATAGAAATGACGGATGTCCGTTATGCATATATGGACGTCCGTGGATAGTGGTTGGTAGACATTAATGCGGTTTGAAAACCGTACGGCAGTTGAACCGTCAGGAGTACGGACGTCCGTAGTGCTTCACGGACGTCCATAATGCTTAAAACAATGAGCGTACAAAGACACGGACGTTCGTTCTAATCCGTACAAAAGAAAACAAAGAAGGATCATTTTGACGGTTCGTGAAAAGATAGATTTTTTAAGCATGAAAACATATCTTTTTGTTGAGAAGAAAAATTTAAAGATGCAACACTATAAATCCACATATTGAACAAACGATTTAAACATCCTAGAATGGAAGCAGTTAGTCCTTGAGTTGGTCAAAATTAATAACATCAATTAGATCATAGGCAACATTTAAGATTTTTGATAGTTAATAAAGAAAAACTCTTGAAGATCTTGGTCAATTACAACAATAGTGAATCCAACACAAAACTTTATTGAATATGTGTAGTAACAATTTTTATTTTGATATATTTGTTAACGAAAATGATTATCACTCCAACCTTTTTAAGCTTTCTAAAATATCCTTTTAATGAGCTTTAGAACATTGACTCCCAACTAGATAGTTTAGGGCAATAGATCTTAAGAAATCCCAACGGTTTTACTTGCTCGAGTCAATTAGGCAACAAGGTAGAGCATAACACTTATTTTAAAACAAATGCTCAAGCTTACTTGCTTTCTATTTGACTCATGTAGCGAGTGTTTGGCCAATGACTCCTAATCCAGTTGGCTTAGGGCATTGAGTATAAAATACTCCAACGAGCTTAATAACTCGACTCGAAAAGACAAAGTGTAAGAAGCATTATTCAGATTTATATAAAAAGGCACAAACTTCATTCATGGTTCAACAATGTTGCAATGACCCTAGATAAAAGATTTCTTTATATACTAACAAGTGATGAAAAAGGTTAACCATGATAAAACTGAATTATAGCCAATTAAGAGTAGCTTATGATTAAAGAGATTCGATCTCAGGAAATTTGATCAAATGTACAATATAGAAATTCAAAGTGTATCAAATAAAATCCTGAAACATTCAAGAAGACAAAAATTTCTTTGATAAAAAAGCAATTAAAATTATTTTACAAATAACATATATACAAGTTTTGATGAAATGATTAATCAATGAAGCATAATATGACCAATGGATTTTCGAAGAAATTCAAATCGAACAAAATCCAACGGTTTCGTAACAATATCAGCCAATTGTAATTGAGTGTCTATGTGCTCAAGGAGAATAATTTTATCTTCTACCAAATCGCGTTTGAAATGGTGTCAGATATCAATGTGTTTAGTCCTAGAGTGTTGTACAGGATTTTCAGAAATACAAATTGCACTGGTGTTATCACAAAATAAGGTTATTACACCTTGAGGAATCCCATAATCAGACAACATTTACTTCATCCATAGAAGTTGAGTACAACAATTTCCAGCATAAATATATTCTGCTTCAGCAGTGGGCAAGGAAACAGATGCTTGTTTCTTGCTGAGCCAAGATACAAGACAATTACCGATATAAAAGTAACCACTACTGGTGCTTTTACGATCATCAGAATTACCAGCCCAATCAGAATCAGAGAATCCTATGATTTGAGAAGTAGTATCAAAAGGATACCAGAGACCTAACTCTAATGTTCCGTTAACATAACAGAGGACACGTTTAAGCACAGTTAGATGAGATTCTTCAGGGGCTGCCTAAAATCTAGTACACATACCCACACTATAGGCTATATCCGGTCTACTAGCAGTTAGGTAGAGAAGGCTACCTATCATGCTTCTATATGAAGTCTCTCCGACTGATTTACCTGATGCATCTTTTGACAACTTCACAGATGTACTCATTGGAGTGCGGGCAGGCTTACTGGATTCCAAATCAAATTTTTTAACAAGTTCTTTGACATATTTGGATTGAGTAATGAAAATGCCAGAGGAACACTGTTTAATCTGAAGACTTAAGAAACAGTTTAACTCACAAAATAGACTCATTTCAAATTCAGTGCTCATTAGTTTTTGAAATTTATGAGCATTTAAATCAAGTGTGGTACCAACAATAATATCATCAACGTAAATTTGAGCAACAGTCAAATGAGATGATTCTTGTTTTAAATATAAGGTTTTATCCACACCGCCACGTTTCAATCCGTTATTAATTAAATACTCTGTTAGTCTATCATACCAAGCACGAGGTGCTTGCTTCAAACCATATAATGCTTTTTTAAGTCGAAAAATATCAAGAGGATGATGTGGATCTTTAAACCCTTTAGGTTGTTCAACATACACTTCCTCATAAAGAAAATCATTTAAAAAGGCACTTTTTACATCCATCTGATATAATTTAAATTTTAAATGACATACTATAGCCAAAATGATACTAATGGACTCAAGTCTAGCCACAGGTGCAAATGTTTCATGAAAATCAATGCCTTCAACCTGTGTGTAGCCTTGAGCCACCAATCTTGCTTTGTTTCTAATGATTTTACCTTCTTCATTTGTTTTATTTTAAAAATTCCATTTTGTATCAATGATTCTACTGTTTGAAGGTCTAGAAACAAGTTCCCACACATCATTTCTTTTAAATTGAGTGAGCTCTTCTTGCATGGTCATAACCCAGTGCTCATCAAGAAGGGTCTGTTTAACATTTTTAGGTTCAAGATTGAATGTGTAACACACATGACATAGAAGATTTGAAAAAAATTTAAATTTTCTCCTAGTCATCAATTTGGTGGAGGCATCACCAATGATTGCACTAGTAGGATGACTTCTCATATCACGTGCATAGGTAGGTCTATTTAGAGATCGATTTTCAGAGATATTATTAGTTGTATCTTCTACACTTAAGTCTTCATTGATATCAGGAGTAATGTATGTAGAATTTACATTGTCAAATGAAGAATTAATGTTATCAAGTCTATGTTTTTCATGAATAACAGGAATAACAAAATTTTCATCATCAATATCTCTACTTACAACATTAAAAGAACCAGATTTTTGATTTTGAAACACTACGGACGTCCGTACACCTGACGGATCAACTGCGTACGGTTTTCAAACCGCATTAATGTCTGCCAACCACTATCCATGGACGTCCGTATATGCATAACGGACGTCCGTCATTTCTATTCAACGGTTAACATTTGAATGTGTTTCTTTTCAACGGTTGTCTTTAAATCTGTCACGCGGATTAAAACTCCACGGACGTCCGTCAATTATCCTACGGACGTCCGTAGCTATTTCACCTCACATACTCCCGTTTTTTCACTATTACTCATTTTTACCTGAATTTTTTAACTTTTCACACCATCCTCCTTCGACAATTACATTTTTCTTTCAAAAATCCATATCAAAATGTCGTTAAATAGAAAAAATTCAAGAAAAAAATGTCGGTTCTTCTGCGTCAGGATCTGCGCCACAATTTCAAATTGTCCAACGATTTCCTACACCGACAAATGAAGAACATTTTAATCATTTTTTTCCAACAAGATCCTTAATCGTCGAACGGGTAGTTCTCGAGCAATCTCCTCACGATCATGATCTTTTCGCACTGTTTCAAGAACGCGGATGGGTTACTTTTCTATCTATTTCGGGTCCGGCGTACACAGATGTTGTCAGTTGTTTTTACTCCAATTTGATCAAAAGTAATATTGTCGAGGATCGGTCAGAGAGTTTTCTCATCTCCTATGTCAATGGTAAAAAAATCGGACTCTCTCCTTCAATTATTTTCAAAGTCATTGGAATTCCTTTAAATTTTGAAAGGTATAGATACCCTGTTGAACAGAGTGAGGTGCATTCCCTACATCAATCCTCTGTTGTTTATGACTTCGTTTGTGAACGACCTCATCATCCTACTAACGCTGTTGTACATTACCCTTCCCTTAAAATTCGCTTTTAGTAGCTTCATCATGTTCTTTTTTCCACTCTAACTCCTAGAGCAGGCAATAAAGATCAAGTTAGGTGGGATTTGATATATCTGATGTTTCTTCTAGAAACAGGTCGTCTTCTTTGCATCTCTACTATCTTATTTCTGATGATTGCTCGTTGTATGCGTGACGAGTCAACCAAAATGTCTCTTCCGTTTCCAATCGTCATAGGACGAGTGGTTGCCTCTCAAATGTCGCTTCCACCAAATTTAGCGACATCTAGATCGATGGCCCCTCTTGGAAAATTAAAAAAAATTGGAAAAAGAGTTAGAATTGATGTAGATGATGTTGAATGGATTAGCAATAGCTCTGAAGATGAAGAAGAACCAATGAATGTTGAAGGAGATGATGAAGGAGAAGTTGGTGGTGGTGTTATTCCTAATCCTCCTCATTTTCAAGGGCCAGTTGGTGATATTCCTATTCCTTCGTTTCAACGTCATGATCAGCATTACTATGATCATCGTTTTGATCGACTTAATTCTGAGGTTCAAAATATGGTTAATCGGGTTGAAAGAGGTTTCAACTTGTATGGGGAGCAGCTAAATTACTTAGTTGAAGGATTTGGTGCGATGATGCACCGTTTTGTTAATATGTTTCCTCCACCTGGTTCTCAATTTCCACTCGCTGAGGATTAATCTTCTTTTCTTATAGATCGATGTTCGGTATTTTTTTTGGACATGTTATCTGATGTAAATGATTGTGTGCTTATGGGTTTATTGGGTGTTCAAATGGTTTATGTAATTATGTGGTTGCTTTTAGAATGACTTTCTATTTTGTGATAGTTGTAATGGTTTGGACTTGAAGAACTATATTTTATAAATTTTTTACTCTAGATGCTTTATTGATGGTAAATGTGTAATTGTGAATGTTTATCTCCAATTTTTTAATTGTAAATGTTTATCTCTAATTTTTACCTTCTTTCCCTTATCACATTATGACAAAATGGGGGAGAAATTTATATATATAACCTGTCACACTTGATTTTTTTTTTTGTTGTATTGTTTCAAGTAACATCATATCAAAGATTTAATTATCTGAAAAGATAGTGTTTAGGTTATTAAATTTTACTTAGCAAATAGTTTTAGAGGGAGCAAATCGTGTTGTAATTTTTTTTGCATTGCATGATAAATTGATGTATAAGACTTAGATGAGAGAAAATTTGATGTAATTTTTTAATGAGTCATTGTAAATTAGATTTTGTCATGATTGTGACAAAGGAGGAGATTGTAAGATTTATTGTCATAATCATGACTTAATTTAAAATTTTAGCTCCCTAATTGCCAAGTAAAAGATTAATAATTGCGTTTTACACTATCAGATCTACGGACGTCCGCGACGGACCTCACGGACATCCGTGGTCACGGACGACTCTGAGTGAATCACGGACGTCCGTGAACTGACAATATTTAAATGCAAAGTTGGTGCGGGTGGTTATCTTTTTGAGCGAAAATTTTCTCTATGATCCGAATTTTTTTTTTGAATTCTGATCCAAAATTCTTTCCTTGAGATTACCTTGGTCTTGATCTTTTAAATCCTAGTCTCAAAGATGTTGTGTAATTCCCGAATCTATGTTTGAGAGTGTGTGGCTCGTGTAAGACGAGTGGACCTTCGTTGGATGTGACGGTTGTTGGAATTCTTCACTATGGATCGGATGATGGTGAGAGGCTATCATTGTTGGTGAGAGGAGTGATAGGGCATATCATTCTAAAGCACTGTAAGGTTATTTATTCATAGTGGATTTATTTTTGTTCATGTGCCCAAGCCTCTTATGCCAAATATTGATCTCATTTTTTTTAGTGATAAGACAATTGTTTTTTAAAGGATCACAAAAAGTATAACAATTATCAGATGATCTAATCCCTTCAAGGACAATTTGACCAGTAAAATCAACTACAGTGCACAAATTTTTTGTAAAATTGATATTCATCCCATCATCACATAAATGGCTAATACTAATGAGATTAGCCTTAAGTCCTTCAACATAAAGAACTTCATTCAGTTTAGGACATCCAGGTGCTTCAATTGTTCCTTTACCAGTAATTTTATATGAACTTCCATTTCCGAAGGTCACATTTCCCTCCGAGCATGGACTTAGGTGAGAGAAGAATGATTTCTCACCAGTCATATGCCTGGAACAACCACTATCAAGGAACCATTTAGATGATTCACTAGCTTTAAGTGAAATATGAGCAACTTGAGCAGTCAAATCAAAATTTCGAATCCAAACACATTTGTATTTAAGAGTTGATTGATTCTGAATCACATGTTTGTTAATGTTTTTGTTTGAACTACTCAAAGAGATGAATTTATTTTTAAGCTTGACAGTGATATGTTTCTTCAAAGTCCGAAAGTTAGGAACATAGTAAGAAGAGTATTCAAAGGCGAATGGACAATACACTAAAGTATGCCCTTCCTGTTAGAACAATATGTTCGGGTTGCAAAAGAAGATAAAGATCGGAATTAAAATATACGCTGATCCGGTTCGAGGCACATTAAATATCGTTGTCTTTAAACCGAGATTTGCCCCTACCACTATGATCTAGTGGTCACCAATAGGTTACCAGCAAATTGGTTCCAGGATACAACGAACCGGCAGCGTATACGTGTGATCAGATTTGGTGAATCTGATCACGCAACCAGAACACCAAAAAACTAAAGCGGAACTCTGAGAAGGAAAAAGCTTAAACTTGCGGAGAAGAAATTTGCGAAAATATACAGTGCACTAAAATGAGAGGTCTTGGGGCCCTTTTATAGATAAAACAGGTGTAACCGAATGGACATATCCGTTGCATATAACTGAACGGTCGGATAAGACATAAGACATATCCGTTTAAAAAATAACTGAATGATTTAAAATTCAAATGAGCGGTTACGCACTTGTTCAAAAGTTTAATTAAATTATTTCATTTCACTGCGGCAGCAGCGTGTGTGTGACTGATGGGTTGCATGGTGATGGAAGCTACAAAATTCGGTGCCCCCTGGGTGAAGGCTACAAGCCTTGAGCCAAGACAATGATATATAAGCCAAACCCAAAAAAGAGTTTACAGGATGTGGGACAAATCCCAATTTCAAAAGCTTATTTTTTTAAACCTTTAAAATATCCAACACTTCCCACCTACAAGTATAACAGATTGGAACTCTTCTACTAGAAGATCTAGAAACATTTAATTTAGATTTACGTGAATTTGGTTTAGAATTCGTACAAAAAGCATTGATCAGTCCATAAAGATCTAGGTTTGACAGTGGTATGTGGTATATTATCGACAATAGAGGTCGTAGTTGGTGGCGACCATCCATCCTCATCCTTGCCTTCCAGTAAGGATAATTAGAGCCATCAAATAAAGGAGGTCTAGCAGTAGACGCACCTTCTCTCAGAAGATAGTGATATCCCAAATTCGACATTACACTTAATTTGTTAGAATTTACTAAGTGTCCTAGGCTCTGATACCAATTGAAATTTGGAAATTATTAATAATACAGAGAATAAACAAATTAACACAAATTACGCACAATCACTACACAACCATAAATTGAACACAAGTCGTCTTTAACATGGAAAACCTATCACAGGTAAAAAATCACGGGATCTATCTCAGATCCAAAAATAATCCACTATGAATAAATAACCTTACAGTGCTTTAGAATGATATGCCCTATCACTCCTCTCACCAACAATGACAGCCTCTCACCATCATCCGATCCATAGTGAAGAATTCCAACAACCATCACATCCAATGAAGGTCCACTCGTCTCACACGAGCCACACACTCTCAAACATAGATTCGGGAATTACACAACATCTTTGAGACTAGGATTTAAAATATCAAGACCAAGGTAATCTTAAGGAAAGAATTTTGGACTAGAATTCAAAAAAAAATTTCGGATCATAGAGAAAATTTTTGCTCAAAAAGATAACCACCCGAACCAACTTTGCGTTTAAATACTGTCAGTTCACTGATGTCCATGATTCACTCACGGTTGTCCGCCACCACGGATGGCCGTGAGGTCCCTCACGGACGTCCATAAATCTGATAGTGTAAAACGCAATTATTAATCTTTTACTTGGCAATTAGGGAGCTAAAATTTTAAATTAAGTCATGATTATGACAATATATCTTACATATATATAATATCCAATGCGCAAGGGACCCAAGTTGGCACCTTAGCCAAAATACAAGAGGAATCTTCCTCTATAATGATTTCCTTGTTGTTTCATTTGGCTAATAGACTTGATCCATGATCAAGATCCTTGAGCTCCTATTCACTCTCCGTGCAGTTACCCAGGAAAATACTGAAGGAGTCAAGAATCACCCCAAAGCTATCGGGTATGAACCCCCCACCCCCCACTCTACTAGAATTCCCCAAAGTGTGTTTGATACAGATTTCTCATAGTATTTATTACTCTTCTCGTTCAACTACTCCATGTGAGGTGTAGTTTCATGTCTCCTCAGTGCCCAAACTATATAAACAGTCATTCCTTAGGACCAGTTTGGAAAGAGCATCTATTTAGATTAAATAAATGGTGCTGCCACTGAGTGAAAATATGCAAAGTACAGCTACAATGGACAGGTCTCCCCTTATCATGATCAGGTCTACCCTCTGCTATTTGTAGTGAACAATTTTCCCCTTATCATGATCAGGTCTCCAATTGACAATGCCCAAAAAACATTCCCTAATTATTCTCTTTGAATTGATACCCCCGATCAAATTCTCTTTTATGCTCGTAAGCCATTTATTAATTTTTCCCTTTTATTGGTACCCTTATCAAATAATCTGTACCAGTCTCTAATGGAAAATGCCCAAATTATCTCAAAATACATTCATTTTCTTTCTTGTTACTCTATGTATCTACCTTAGCATACACACCATCATCATCATCATCGACATCTTCACTACCTTATTCCATCTATTTGGAGTAGGCTTTGCGATCCCTATTTCATTTCTGATTGGCGCTAACTTAGCTAGCATACACAACACTGAGTCATATGATCAATATCAACTACCAACAAGTTCATGGAAATTGGAGTGCCACTATCTTTAAGTTACTAAATAAAATCCACCCATTATTGTTTTTTATTTACAGAAACAGAGAAGTGTTATAAAGGTTAATAGGTGTTAAGAGCTTCATGTGGCCACTAAATCGTTTCCAAATTTGATTGTGTGATAGATTTTGAAGTTCTTGAAAGTTGAAATCATGTAAATCATCTTTTGATGAAATCTAAGCCTAAAAGGCACCACAGAATGTAATAAACATATGATTTCATAGCATTGAAATCCATGTAAATCATCTTTTGACAAGATCGATTGTTAAATGTGGTTCATAACAGTATATCCTGTCAATAGTTGTTTGTTACAAATTTAAGGACTGAAATTTCATGTTAGGAAACTTTTAACTAGATGTATGCCTAGAAGGCACTGGTAGTTGACTTGAAATATATTCAACAAGCTTTTTAAAGGGATTTATGGCCAAAGGTGTCACATAATTTGAAATCCTATCAAAAGTTCACTATTACAAATTCTAGAAACCTTGAATATGTGTAAATTATCTTCTGTTAGGACTAGTTAAAAGTGGCTTCTCATCATCATCATCATCATCATCCATCTTGTCCCATCTATTTGAGACCAACTTTTGAGTCCTATTTCTAGCAAATTCTATTTAGGAAACTCTCCATTACTCCAAAATCCTTCACGTCATATCTCGATAACAATTACCACTTCTTTATTGCTTTGATTCTATTGTTTCTTTATTGCTTTGATTCTATTGTAATAGTATATAATTCAAAAATATTGAAATTCTTGTAAACCAGGCTTATCCAAGGAATTTTGTAGTAGCTAAACGGCACTTCATAACTGTAATAAATAGTCTTTGTCCTATGGAGTTCACATGGGAAATTTTTGTCATATAGAGTTAACAAAAAAGCAAAATGAGGTGCGATTTATCATTATTGATTTTCAAAATTGAAGATTTATCAATAGCCTTCTTATATTTGGGTGAAATTATAGTCATGCTCCACCACATTTTCTTTAATAAACAGAAGGAAAACTATTTTAAGCTACTTCATTGTATATTAGTCACTAGGTTCATTCCCTCAACCTTTATTAGTATTCTTTTATTTGTTAATGTATTTCATGTAAATGAGATTGGTTAAGCTGAACCGTTTGATGGGTTGATCGCAGTGCTACTGTTATGTATGTGATATGCCGGCTCCTTGCATATATTGGAGCGGAATTTTACCAGAACATTGCAATGCATCTGATCAGGACCCCACATGGCAGCTACAGCGGAAAGTGTTCGTGAAGCTGAACGATCACCAGATTCCAAAGCACGGGAATGGAGATCCACTTCGTGGGGTTTTTGCAATGTGACATTTGTCACGATCACAACTCACGACCCCGTTAATCTGTTTATATTGTATGCAATTTTTTTACGGGGACTACGAAAGAGACCTATCGGTTGGACGAGCATTTTGGCAAAACAAGGTGACTGGAATATGGTGACCTATCAGTTGCTTTAAAGCTTTTTTTTGTTGAATGATGGAGGGATTTAACTTAGAAGGATATTTGTGATGGTGGATTCAGGGTGTATTAAAAGGAAATGGCTTAGATTAAATAGATAAATTTCTTGATTCCTCCTCAAAGTATTGAAAGTGATCCATAGCATGTGTTACTAGAGATATTGGTGCTTATATTTATTTTCGTGATGATTGTATATGTGTTTACTCTGATCTGTAGTGATTCAAATGGGTCAGATCAGGATCGATCAGGGTGTGCACCGACCATATCTGGTTTTGGAATCGATCAGATCAGGATTGATCAGAATGTGCACCAGACCAGATCCGGTTTTGGAATCGGAATTTTTAAGCTCAAACTTACTATTATACACCAGACCAGAACGGTGTACTCCGATCTGTAGTGAGGCAAATTGCTCAGATCAGGATCGATCCAGGTGTGCACCGAACAGATCCGGTTTTGGAATCAATCAGATCAGAATTGATCAGAGTGTCCACCAGACCAGATCCGGTTTTGGAATCGGTCCAAATTTAAAGTTCACACTTACTATTTAACTTGTAGCTGTATGTATAAACTGATCTGTAAGGTGCAAAAAAATCAGGTCAAGTAGGATCTGGGTTTAGATGTTAAATCCAGAATAGGCCTGTTCATAATCATGTTTGGTCCATAGTAAAAAGTTCAGATTCGGCAAACATTTGGTGGGGTGTCAGTGCGGTTTAGTTTAGATAAATTCGGGAAAGATTGGGGGAAATTTTGGAAAATTTCAGGATTACAGAACCCATTGTTGGCCACCTGCAGGGATTTGTCCCCTACTTACCTAGAAACGGGGCATGTGCGGGTGTTGTACATGCCCGGGGACTTAGGTGCTCTAAGAGGCCTGGATACCCGTTATCAGAAAATATATGTATACCTTTTTTTTAAGTTAAAAATGATGGCTTCAAATAGTAAAATAACAATTTACAATCATAAAAAAGTACGGCTTTAATCATACAAAGTTAAAGCATGCACAGAACGACAAAATTTTGAAAATTTTGATGACTTTGGAAATTCATATGATCCACGACTCAAGCAAATATTGGGAGAGTTTTGTGACAGAGGTTAGGTCCAAGTAATTCACGCTTAATTGAATTGTTCACAACCATAGTCACCAAGTTGAGGTTCGGCAATAATTCGACAAGGTTAAAATTATTAGCGGATCATCTCAGGGCAATTCAAATTCAAATATGGAGCCAGCCATCTCACACTCCAACTCTCAACAAACTTAGCCAAGAATCAAGGAGCTTTGACTTTCATGATAAGGCCAATTGATTATTGTAAAATCTGTTATGTTATATGTATTTTTACTAATATTTATTGTAACTCTTAAGAGTTTATAAATAGAATACAGCTCTTCCTGAAAAATGAGGAAAGCATTTGCCAAATTAAATATATTTTTTCATGGTATCAAAGCTATAATCTAGGGAGAATATTATTACTATTATTTCTCTGTCATAGCTACTTCTTCTTTACGGCTACCTCAACTTCCATAATTGTTCCAGTCTCTATTTCAAATTCCAATCTCGCTGCCCTGGCATCCATCAAGCTCGACAAAAGTAACTACCGACTATGGTTGGCCCAATTTGTTCCTATTCATAAAGGAAGTGGATTAATGGGATTTGTTGATGGATCAAATCCTTGCCCAGAAAAATATACAGTTGGTGATGATGGTCGGTTCACCTCTGTGAGTTGTTCTCAGTATACTATCTGGCAACAACAAGATCAATTGATCTTGAGTTGGATCAACGCCACACTCACACTTAGTGTTCTCTCCACCGTTGCACGTTACACGTCTTCTTGAGAAGTCTGGACATCACTCGAAAAGCGATACGTTGCGCAATCACAAGCACGAATCATCCAGTTGAAGAAGGAACTTCAAACAACAAAGCGCGCCAGTCTCTCTATCACTGATTATGTTTATAAGATGACTGCTATTGCTGATAATCTAGCACTTGTCGGCAAGCCTGTTGATGATGAAGATCTCATTGCTCTTATTATGAATGGCGTCGGATCACTTTATGATTGGATTATTGCTTCGATACAAGCCAGAGAAACCACAATCTCCATTGATGATTTGGTGGGCTTACTTTTAACTGCTGAGATATCTGCTAATAAAAATGCGAAAAAATCCAGAAAATTTTGGCAAGCTCGGAAAATATTCTAAGGAAAAAAGTAAATAAATAAATAAAAGAATATGAAAAAGAACGAAAATTTTTAAAAACTATGAAAAAATCACAAATTTATTGAAAAATCATGAATTATTCTGCGAACTTCGCAAATTTTTTAAAAACACTTCAAGTTTTTGAAAAATTCACGAATAAGTCATGATTAATTCGCAGAACCTCAAATTCATAAATTATTCGTGAATATTTCAGAAATTCGGAGAATTTGGTGACAATCACAACCCATTTTCTCTCCTTTGTTACATCGATTAGAGCATGCCAGATCCTGGATTAAAGGCCCAAGATTCATTAATATGTATGTAGAATTTTATAACAAGTACATAATTGAAAAATAACAAAAAACAAGAATAAGATTGGAGGAAATGTGTAAATGAAAAACAAGAGAAAGAGAGCATTTCGAAGCTTTTAACGGCTGTGGATTGGAACTTAGTAATCGCCATCTTTTAATTTAGTAAGCAAAGGAAACGAGTGGGCATAAAATAGAATCATCAGACTTCAAAATGCCACAGAAAACCTTTGTTCATTCTTTGGTTGAAAACCAGATATATTCAGTTTTCCATTTTTGTCTTCTTCTCTCTCACTCTATATATATGTATTTGAACAGAGCCAAATAAAATTGGTTGAAAACCAGTTATATTAAGTTTTCCATTTTTGTCTTCTTCTTCTTCTCTCTCTCTGAACAGAGCAAAATAAAAATAAAGAAGACGCCGCTGCCGGGGATCGAACCCGGGTCACCCGCGTGACAGGCGGGAATACTCACCACTATACTACAACGACTGTTAATGTAAGAAAGTACTTGTATTACAAATTTAGCTTATTTTTTCAAGTTGATATTGGCTACAAAGCCCGCCATTGGGCGGCTATGTGGCTTGGTTAACCTCCTTTCTTGAGCTCAACCTCTCAACCCATGGATAAACGGGTCCTTTTTTGGGCTCAACCTCTCAACCCATTTTATGGGATAATGGCTCCCTAATCATAGTGACAAATTTATTTTCGACAATATTTCAGTAGAGGGTCATTTCATTTCAAATAAATTTTGGGAAAAATTTTGAGGAGTATAAGAAATACATATATAATATTTAATATTTATAAAAATCTTATTTATTAGTTTAAAATGGTTGAAATTTTAAAAAAAATATATTAATTTCGGCAAATTCGTTGAAATTGATGAAGTTTCAGTGATTTAAAAAAAATCACAAAAATTTCGTTTGACAACTGTTTCGGTGAATTTCGAAGAAATTTTAGAAAATTTTGGAGAAATTTATCACTATACTCATGACCGACATTTAACCATGGAAAATTATAATGACCAGACAGAAAACAATAGACCATTCAAATGATGGTTAGGTGGCGCAATATAAGTGGCAGCCTGACATGCATTGTTGGCCCTACTGCGCTTGCATCGTGCCACATCAGCAGTCCGTTGAATGGTAATAGTTTGTCGTTTTCCGTCCGCTTATATAACATTGTCCTTTAAACACTAGAATGGTGTTTAAATGATCTTATGCCTTATACCATTAAGGTGAGACATTTAGTCTCACGCCATTGAAGTCTGATTATCATTATGCCATGTGGTGTATATCTTTGATCGATCTAAATTGTTCAAGTGACAATCTATCATTAGAACATGTCTAAGATAAAAGAAACACGCCTATAAGTAGATGTAAACCATCCGATTGATGACCTTTAATATAAATCATTAAAATTAAAAACAATGGTTGATATTAAAGTCCACGGATTAGATGGTACAAATATCCCTAAAACACTATTTTTAGGCCTTTTGCATGTCAATCTATGATCTAACACTTTGACATTGTAGATCACCCACATCCTAAACCATTGATGGTGTAAGATCATTTAAACACCATTTTTGTGTTTAAATGGCAGTCCCATAAAGGCACAAGTAGAAATTGTTATATGTGGGGTGAATCCAATCTACATAATAAGTCACGGATGATGACTTATTATGTAGATTGATCAGGTACCTGCTTCCAAAGGCAGGAGATTTTAGTTCAAATCTCCTCTACCTTGAGGCCACCTTAGAGATTTATATATTTTTCATTGAGATTAGGCGGGTGCTCTAAGAGGCCCGGATACCCAAGTTATCTCAAGTTATCGAAAACAAAAAAAGAAATGGTACATAGGCTCTTCCACGAGTACCATCTCTTTACAACTATTCTTGATCATATGATCGCATTGGTTATTGTGCCCAAGGTTTAAACTATATAAACTTCATTTGGCCTATTATAAATCATAGATCTGTTTCCAAGGATGGTGGTCAAGTCATTTTAAGAGACATCGGTGTATATTAATCTAAATTGTTTAGATGGAAGGTCACTCAAAAAATATATATATATATTTATTAGAAGGCCAACCAATAATCTGCGCCATTAATATGGGTGCGGCTATTAATATGACCGGAGCCCAGCTCGGCCCTCTTATCCCATTTTTTATTGGGTTTTTTGCAAATACCCCCTGAGTTATGTTGATATTACAAATAATCCCCTCAATTATAGTTATTTGCTTTAAACCCCCTGAGTTAGCATTTTGGTGTTCATAAAACACCCTCTTTAAGGGATGCTATTTTAAATGATTAATTAGCCGTTAAAGAATAGCCTAAATATCATATTTATCATTTTTTAAATTAAATTACTAAATTGCCACCCTCTACACATGATAAGAATAATTTTAAATCCACCCCTCCACTTACAAAAAAGAGTAGTTTTAAATCCACCCACCAAATATTTGAATTCACCCACGCTGAAAAACATTGACTGCATTGAATTGGACGATGGAGATCGTTTATCATCCCAATCTTTCACATGATGGATCTTGAGATCATGGTGGCACCATTAGACGGTTGACTGCATTAAATCAGACGATGGAGATCATTTATCGTCCCAATCTTTCACACGATGTATCTTGAGATCATGGTGGCACCATCAGACTGTTGACTGTATTGAATTGGACGATGGAGGTCGTTTATCGTTCCAACCATTCACACGATGGATCTTGAGGTCATGGTGGCACCATCAGACGGTTGATTGCATTGAATCGGACGATGGATATTGTTTATCGTCCCAACCTTTCACACGATGTATCTTGAGATCATGGTGGCACCATCAGATGGTTGATTTTTTATTTCATGTGGTACACACCCAAAAAAATTACCTTAAAATTAAGTTTAACCGTATACGTGATGTTAATGTCACTTTTCTAAGATGTGTGCCACGAAATAAAACACTGATTGTCTAATGGGATGCCTAAACGATCTCCATTGTCTTATTCAATGCAATCAATGTGTTTTAGCGTGAGTGAACTCAAAGATTCGGTAGATGGAAGCAGACGCGATTAGGAAATCCAATTCCTAAAAATGAGTCATGAATCATATAGGAAATTGGAGGGACGAGTATTTTGGGTGGAACATGTAGATTGAAAGTTTTCTTTTGAAGAATAATTGCATCATTTGCCACAAATCCTCCATTGGTTGAGTATTCGTCCAAACGTTGGCATGCTTTAATGGGGGAATCACCCATCAGATGAGTCTTGAGTTTGATGGGTGAATGAAGGGCCTTTTAAAAGAGTACCTTTAAATCCACCCACTAAATCTTTAAGTTCACCCACGCTGAAACATGTGGATTGAATTGAATCGAACGATGGAGATCATTTATCCTCCCAATCTTTCACATGATGGATCTTGAGATCATGATCGTACCATCAGATGGTTAGTGTTTTATTTCACGTGGCACACATCTCAGAAAAGTAGCCTTAACATCACGTGCATGTTTAAAATTGATATTAAAGTCACTTTTAGGGGTGTGTACCATATGAAATAAAAAGTCAGCCATCTGATGGTACACCCATGATCTAAAGATCGATCTCATGAAAGATTGGGACGATAAAAAATCTCCATTGTTTGATTCAATGCAGTCGATGTGTTTTAGCGTGAGTGAACTCAAAGATTTTGTGGGTGGATTTAAAGGTACTCCTTTTAGAATAGTGGTCAATTATAATGGCATGACTTGTAAATAAAGGTGAATGAAAGGCCTTTTAGAATGGTGATAACCTTTAATGGCATGACTTGTAAATATAGATGAATGAAGGGACTTTTAGAATGGTAGTATTTTTAAAATATTGGTTTCATTAAGGGAAAAATAGGCTTTCTGTCCATAAACTCACGGCTAGCTAACGGCAGGGGGTTATATAAAACAGAAACACAAAAGTAGGGGCTGCAGAATAAATACCCATAACTCAGGGGGTTTCTTATAATATTAGCATAACACGAGGGCCATATGCAAAAAAACCCTTTTTTATTCCTAGCCCCAAGGTTTAGCTGACAGATCAAAAATGGGGTAAGAAGGCTGATAGGTCTCAAAACCAAATAGCTCAATGTGTTTCGAACTAGGTGAGGGCTTAACAAATTAAAGCCCATAAGTTTGGCCTGTAACATTTTTTTTATTTATATATATACATAAGATATAAATTATACTTTTTATAATCAAATTATCAAAATAATCTTCAATAAATTAGTTACGGGATCAAATTATACTTGTAAGGATATTTTAATAATTTGAATATTTTTATAATTTCAGTTTATATTCCCTCCTTGAAATATCTAGTTTATCTCTAAAGAATTTAATTTTTTATATTTTTTACAAATGTGTTTTTTAAAAATAACATTAACAAACAAAGGCCCGAGCCCGCCCCGACTTAAGTTAGTGATTATGTTGGGCATATCAAAGCTCACGTAAAATAGGGCCGGAATAGGTTTTATGGGCACCCGGCCCATTGACAGCCCTATCCATTCCCCCTTGCATAAAACATCATAAAAATCGAAATATAAGTAGTAGTACGGTAGAACCCTTGTTCCAATTTCTATGAGACGAAATATTCTCAATGTCTTACAGGTTAAAGAGGCTGGCTTAAATGAGAAATATATGGGTTTACCTATGATGGTGAGACAATCTAAGAGAACTACGTTTTTGCCCATTAAGGATCGAATCTAGAAAAGACTCGTGAGTTGAAGAGGAAAGCTTCTCTCTAAAGCCGGAAAGGAAGTTTTGATTAAAGCCGTTGCCCAGGCCATTCCCTCATATATGATGAGTTGTTTCAGATTATCAACTTCTTTTATTCATGAAATTTCGACGATCATCGCAAAATTTTGGTAGAGTCATTGTGGTAAGGAGAAAGACATTCATTGGCGGTCTTGGAAGGACGTTTGTAAATCAAAAGGTGAGGGAAGATTGGGTTTTAATAATTTGATGTCTTTTCATACTGCCCACCTAGCTAAACAAATTTAGAGATTGTGTTCAAATCCTATGGCTACAGTTATCCGTGTCCTTAAAGCTAAGTACTTTCCAAAAAGTACCATCTTTGCAGTTAAAGCGAAGTCGAATTCCTCTTTCACGTGATCTAGTATATTGTCCCCCAGAAGTACTGTGGAAAAGGGTATTATTTGGAGGGTTGACAATGGCGATCTTATCTCAATCTGGAGGGACAAGTGAATCCCGAGGCCTTCCACATTCAAAGTTATTACTCCTCCTGCTGAAAATGATGAAAAAGTATCGAGCCTTATTCTCAAGGATCCCATTAGGTGGGATGAATTTAAGATTAGGAATCGGTTTCTAGAGGAAGACACTAAAATTATTTTTATCTATTCCTCTTCTCATGTTCAACAAACAAGATAAATTGGCGTGAGCTTTCTCTAAGGATGGACACTCTTCTATTAAAAGCGCTTACGGTGTTGCCCGGGAATATGCAGATAACATGGATTGGAGAGCATCTTCCAACAACCTTCCGATTTGCCCTCTTTGGAAGCATCTATGGAACATCAAATTTTCAAATAAAATTAAAATATTTGCATGACGCACATGCTCCAACATCATTCATGTGAAGAAATTTCTCCATCAAAGAATTCATAGTATTCTACTTATGTGCGATGTTTGTGATAAATCGGTAGAATCTGTAGAACATGTTCTCAGAGATTGCCCAAAAGTTGTGGCTACATGGTTCAGCTCTCCCCTGGGGATTAGGTCTCACTTGCACAATCACCTCAGTTTCAAAGAGTGAGTCTTGGAGTTTTTGTCCATGGCTTGTCCTTCTCACCTGGATCTCTTCTTCACCTTGGCATGAGTGTTATGGAATGAAAGGAACAAAATCCTTCATGGAGAAAAATCTAGGGAGCCCTTGTCCATTGTCTGTTCTGCGACAAACCTTATCACTGACTTCCATTTGGCAATGGTGAAGACTCTTACTGTGTTAACTATCCCAATTCTGCCTATTCCCAAAACTTGGTCTTCGCTGGCTACGAGTATATACAAAGTCAATTTTGATGGTGCCTGGTGCTCACACACTAGGGCTACTGGGATTGGAGTCATCATTAGAGACTACTTGGGGAGTGTGATGGTTGGGGAGTGTGATGGGTGCCTTAACAAAGAATTGTAAGAACGTCTCTCCGGCAAATCATTGTGAGGCTATTGGATTACTTGAAGCTGTTAAGTTCGCGTATGACAGGTTTTAACAGAGTTATTTTCAAAGGTGATTCATTAAGGATTGTTCATGGAGTTGATTGTCGGGTCAAAGATTTATCGGAGTTTGCTAATCTCTTTTATGATGTTAAACGTATTTCAAAGAAGTTTAGGTCATATTCTGGTGTCTTGTCTTGAGAATTGCCAATGGCGGAACTAATGCCTCAGCTAAACTAGGTCTTAGTGACGGGTGTAATGAGATCTGGATGGAGGATGCCCCTCCCCAAGTCTTAGAGATTGTTATTTTTGATTTTTCATGATTTTAACATAAATGCTATCTTCTATAAAATAAAATAAGTCAAAATGAAAAGGTGGGGTGCACAAATGAATTAAGTAAACTCAAATCTGAGTTTCGATTCCATGAGCAAATGCAATGGCAGCTGTTTCCACAATGGCTTCAGGACCCATCATTCCACCACCACCTCAAGGGACCACGTTCCACGACATACCTTTATAATATTCATTTAATATTCAATATAATATAATAACCATCAACTCAGTGAACACCTCCTTTTTTTTTTCTTTTCTTTAATGCCCAAAATGACCTTCGCTCGCTAAGCTTGTTCAATCAAGCGAAATACGTGATGTACACGTGGCACAGATAATCACGCGTGGATGGATCATCAGAGATCAAAAAGCATAATGGTTGTATCGGTCCGACGTGTGAAGTTGCAGCCAAATCCGATCTGATCATCAAAGGCAATCTCGATAGGATTCTCCAACCGTCCATCACATAGCGACCACGATCGGAGAACCAAAGTGAACCCATATCTGCTAGCCTAGGGATTCAAGCGGTACAAGGCAAAAGTGATATATCGGCGGTTGGCTTATGATCTTGAAAATCTATACCGTCAAAGTGATATATCGTCAATTAATGGATTATGACTAAAAATTACACTTTCAAGAAGATTCGAACCATCTGATCTGTGCACTTTAGAAATGACGGTTATTTTTAATTTCGATGGCCGATATTAAAGTTCACTAATCAGATGATTCACATCCACTTAGAAGTTTGATCCTTTGGCTTAGACATGTTCTATTGATGGATTGTCACTTGGGAAAATTTAGATTGATCATAGAAATGGTTTAAAATCTCGAATTTTTAAGTTGTGTTGAACAACCCTGAGACCGAGATGTCTCGGTGAGACGACGTGAACTAAAAATAAACCTTTGGATGATCTTACACCATTAAAGAATACCTCATTATTATATCATGTGGGAAATATTTGGAATCAATCTAAATAGTCCAAGTGGCTATTCATGATTGGAACACAACTTAAAGAATCACACCTATAACTTAATTGTATACCGCTTGATAAAAAATCTCCCATATTAGGTGTTGAAAATTAAGAGTAATAGTGATATTAGTGTGCATAGATTTGGAGATACAGTAATAACCATTTACCAGATCATCATCATCACACACACACACACACACACACACACACACACATATATATATATATATATATATATATATATATATATATATATATATATATATGATCTGATAAGATAAAATAGTATTATATGTATCAAGAGAAGAAATAGTACACTTTCAATAGTATACAAGCCTAACACCTTATATATAGATTACCTTTAAATCTGCCCACCAAATCTTTGAGTTCACCCACGTAATGTTATAGTCACTTTTCTTATATGTGTGCCACGTGAAATAAAACACTGATCGTATGATGGTATGCTCATGATCTCAAGATCCATCGCGTGAGATTCGGAGGATAAATGATCTCTATTGTCTGATTCATCACAGTCAATGTGCTTCAGCGTGGGTGAACTCAAAGATTCCGTAGGTGGATTTAAAGGTACTCTTATAAAAATTATAACATAAATGTAATATTTTAATGTGAAACGATTCACAACTCAATCTCGTCTCACTGAAGGCTGATGTGCAGTGAAATATGGTGATATTTCACCCATAAAAGTTTACATTTAGCTATCCGATAAAAGCTATTTAACAAGATTTGTGAAGTTTTCTGAATTTCAGAACAAATTGGTCATTAAATGCATTAAGAAGCACAAAAGGACGCAAAGTGAAAAGAAATTGGATCATTGAAGCAAAGCACGTATGGGACCCGGACCTTTTAATTAAGTCGATCGATCGACCCTCTTTGGTCGATGCATCGACATAGTCCGAAAGATTTAAAATTCAAAATTTAAATCTGGTCGATCGGTCAACCACTTCAGTCGATCAATTGACAAAAGTTCAAATTTGAGTTTGAATTCCGGAATTGAATGATATTTAAAGAAAAAATTGAGGATTCGGGAGGGGTCTGGGTCCCGTTTGCATTTTTCTGTTCTTCTGTTTTAAGTTTTCAAGGGCATTCAATCCTAGTTACTTGCAAATTCTTAGTACTCATTTCCTAGTTTTAGATCTTAGAATAATTAAATTTTCTGTATTCAAGCGAGAAGTTGTAGGAAACTTGGATTAAAGCTATTCGTGGATTTTGTTGAAGCCCTTTTACAGTATTTTAATATTAATGTTGATTTATTTTTCAATCATGCTATTTACTTTCATTATGTGTGGCTAATTTCACTTAAGGATAGGGATATGAATTTCATCCGAGATATTCGTTTATTATAATATAAATGTGTGATGAAGATATTATATCTGTAAGTGGACTCTAATTTTATTTTGTTATGGATAACATTTCCTCGCCATCTGAGATATGAGAGCTAATCATGCATCGTAATCATAGATTTGCAATGGAGATGTTATCCTAATCTCTGTTATCTCAGGATGATTCTACCATTTTCTAAGGTGTGAGTATGAATCATACACTTATGGGATTTTAATCACACATTTCCTTGATCTCAGATCTGTAGTGTGTAATTTACCCTGAGATCGGATTCTAAGTGTCTTCTGAGGTGTGAGTGTTAATCATAGATTCATGGAATATTAATCACACATCTCCTTGATCTCAGATCTGCACTTTAGAATTCATGGGTGTTCAGATCTCAGCATCTTTTGTAAATCTCATATCTTAATCATAAATTTATATTTCATAAATGATATACCTACGATGGGAGGATTTAGCATCAACATCTTTACCTTTCATTAATTGTTTAAATCTTCAATTTCGTTAGTATTTTTCTCATTTATCAAAAGCTCTCAAAATCTTAGATTAGTAGTTATTGTGATACGATATGTACTGGTTCTTTTAATTAGTTGTTATCTCTCTTCTAAATTTTCTAACCAAACCTCGTGTGAATGATCTCGTACTCTGCATTCATTATCTACAAACTGAATCGTGCACTTGCGAGTATAGCTTAATTTTCACAACAAGAGCTGAGACGCGAGATGTCTCGGGCAAAATTTTAAACCATGATCATAGATGTGTGCCACACGACACAATGATAAATCGAGCTTTAATGATGTGAGATCAAAGTGACATTTTAATGGTGTAAGATCATTTAAATATCAATGGTGTTTAAATGTCGGTCATAAACTACTATCCCATTTTTGAAAAAACAATAACTAAAATGAAGAATAATAATTAAAACGGTGTTTAGCTAACCAAATTTAGCTTCATGGAGAAGCGATACTAATCGGCCGATATTGATATGTATCCGTGAATTATTTTTTTAAATAATAATAAATAAAATAAATTGAGAGGTATAGGCTGAAATGTGATACGAGAACTTACTAAATGCAATGTTAGGACTGAGATTAAGATTAAAATTAATTTAATCAATTAAAAAATAATAATTTCTCATAACAAATTATCACGAAAAATTCTAAAAATTCAATTAGGTGATTTAATTCTGACTTAAAATAGCGTTACTTTAGCGTAAGTTCTCTATCGCGGATCTAGAAGACTAGGATTCTTATGAACGGCTAGATCTTTGATAGTTTTAGGACGTCGAATGAACTCGCAAGCGGGTTCTCTCGATACTAAACGAAAATAAAAAGCTAATAAAATTAATGATGAACAAAATATTGATTTAGGGCTTTTATGATATCAATAAAATAATTAGGATTACGCTATTTACGCAAACCATAAATCTAAAGAAGATAGAGATGTAAGAAGAGTTGGCCTCGCATCAAATTGCAAGTGAGAATCGAAGAATTGCTCTCTGTTTTGATAAAATCACACCCTCACGAAAGTTTAGAACTCTCAATTTACGTAAGCAATTTTCATTAATCAAAAACTTCTAATAAAAGTGTTTACAAGCCTTTAATAGGCTAACCAATGCATAAAATTAGAAATCTTAGTATAACTCTAATTTCTAATTTAAATAAAAGAAATATCCTAATTCTTCTAAAACAATAAAGTCCTGAAACAATAAGTAAACTAATCTTATTTCTAATAAAAGAAACAACTTTTACTTTCTAAAATAAAATAATAAAAGAGACTAATCTTAATTCAATTAGGAATCTTAAAATTCATCACTTTATATGTAGCTTTCAAAAACTGACCATAACTTCTTCAATATTTGTCAGAATTGTACGTTTTTTGGCTCATTAGAAAGCTACTTCAATAAGCTTTCAAATTTGACCAATTTCGCATCAATCAAACGTCGTTTAACACTTCAAAATAAGCCAAAAATAAAAGTGACGGGATTGAAAGTTGAAGACCCTAGTAAATTTTGGATTTTCTTCTTTCTGATCAAACGAATATTTAACGAACTTTTTAAAAAAAATCTATTCGTGGGTCCACTTTCTCTTTTGACGTCTCCTCTTTATCCGGCCACGATTCAAACAAGCGGATCTAAAATACGCATCAATCCCCTCTACTTTGAAAAAGTTCAACCTCGAACTTTGGTTGGCATGAATTTTTACGATCGCGATCACAGACAATATATTAGGAACCTCGATCGAAAGCGGCTTGAATCAGGCGTCCCCATCAACTCTCCCCGAGTTAGAAGGATGCATTCTCGATGAATATTGGTTGTGATAGAGCTTCAAGAGATCCGGGTCAATCTGCTGAAACTCTTGTGTAATCCACGTGTTCTCTGAATCACTCTTGTTCTTTCACTTGACCAAATACTTCAGAAGTTCCCCTTGGTTGGTGGACACAATCTGATCTTTCAGTACATCTTCGATGATCTCACAAGTTTGTCAAGTAGGTGTGGGTAGTAGTGTGAATAGGAGAATTATTAGTTCATCAGATGTAAAAGACTCAAAGGGGTTGGCAAGGATGGTTGAAGGGCCATGAAATGGAACAAGGTCCTACACATTGAAAATCGTGCTAATCCCCAAATCCGGCAGAAAATCTAAGATATAAGCATTAGAACCAACACACTTCAAGATCTGATAGGCTCCAGCACTGCGAGCTTGTAACTTCTTTGCAACTCCTTACGAGAATCGCTCGGGTCTATTCCGAACCATCATAAAATCACCCTCTTGAAATTCTTTGAACCGTCTGTGAGAATCTGCAAAAAACTTGTATTTTTTATTATTCACATTAATTCTTTTCTTAATCTCAGCATGTAACTCATGAACACAATATGTAAAAGTGGATGCAAACTCTGATGACCTTTGATGAATGGGCATTGAGAAAAAATCTATATATGTTCTAATATTCGACTTACCCTTTCACTGAATGAGGTATGCCTGATGTTTATCAGATTGCTTTCTACAGACTCTATAAGCTCATGTGTAAGTGACACTACTGACACTAACGACTCTTGTGTAATCGATTCAACTGATACTAACGATTCATGTATGATCGACTCAACTGATACTAAAGACTCATGTACACTCGACTCGATTAACTCGTGTGTACTCGCTTCAACCAAAATTAAAGACTTTGGGGTGCTCGATTCTGTTAGATAAATCAATGAACAGAAATCCGAAAATGATGAAAAGGGCAAGAGAATTGGACTCGAGGCACGTAATCGTTTTCTTTAAAACGCTATTCGCTCCCTACTCGAGTAAATCTTCGAGTTTGCAAAAGGGTTCCAACGAGACGTTTTCAGGATACAACGAGCCCAATCTCTTGGATACGATCCGTTACTTTGCAACAGTAGAGGATCACCCCAGAAAACTCAATCCGATGGAGTACCACTAAAAGAAGAAAGCAAGAGGAATTCTCAAGTTTTATGCAAGGATTCCGATGGATTTCAGAGTGTTTGAATCTGTGTCCTAAGGCCTCCTTTTATAGAAATTTCAATATGACTGTTGGACCAACAGTCATATTTTAGACGGCTCAGATCTTTCAAAGATCTCAGCCGCTACATCCAACGGCTGCATGAAAGGTTGTAACTTTTCGAATTCAAATTCGAACGATTGTACACCTTTATAAGCGGCTATGAAACGGTTGGGTCCAACGGTCAACATTTGACCAATCCGTTTGGCCCAATAGAACCGAATTGACCCGCTAAATAGTGGCCCATTAGGCCCGACCCAACCCATGAATAATCTGACCGTTGGATCTGCCTGGTCAAAAAGTCAAACCTCTTATAACAGATTCAAGGGGCATCAACAAGTCGTGTACACTCAATTCTATGGATACCTATGACTCATAGGCAAGTGACTCGATTGGTTCATGTGTGGATGACTCAACATCACTACTCACAAGGGATATAGAAATTTCTTTAATACAATCTAGACTTTCATCAACTTTTTTTATCTCCTCGTTACTCATCATGGTACTACGGTGATACACAATTTCTTCCACGTTCACATTTCCCGACTCTTTAGGATTCTCTCTTTTAATCAATAAATTTTGAGCGAGAAATTTTGTGGGGTATTGATAAGCAAAGTGTCCAAATTCGTGACACTTGTAACATTTATTTCGACCACTAGTTTTTGGGTTCTCAATAATCGCTCTTTTCCCGTGATCAATTTGGAGCCTCGTAAGAGTACTCGTGGGTTTCAATGGTGCAACCCCAAAATTAGAGCTCTCTTTAGAGTAGGTACTCATTAACTCCAGTTGGGTGTGTTTATGACATTTATCCACCTTAGCTTCCAAATACTGTAGAAGGTGGAAGTGCGTGAAAAGAACATATTGGTTGAGGAGTCGTTCCTTCATGTCTGCCTATTGTGTGATGGGCTTAATTTGAGCTAACTTGCGTCGAAACTCTACATTATCCCAATATTTCTTTGCATAGTACACCAACCTCATTTTGGCGAGCCTTACACTCTTCCGACATGTCATACGAGTCAAAATATTCCTCTATATTAGACAACCATCTCATGAAGGTCTTAAGGTTCGTCATACCCTCAAAAGTTGGGACTTAAATTTGAATAGACCTTAGGGATTCACAATCAAGATCATATTTGGGCTCACAATGATGGGAATATCCATTAACTCTAATCTCATCGCGACTTTCAGGACTTTGCCAAGAATTTGGAGTGTAGCGATTTTCTCCTTCGGCTAATACCTTTTCATGACGAGTAAGGAATTCACAATAATATCTAAGTGACTCATACATGATGTTTGACACAAACACAATTCAGATACAATACTAGAAAAGATAAACACTATGAGCCAACAATGGATGAAGACTTTTGTCAAATATTAGATGTACACACTAATGAAATAAAATGCAATAAGATTAAAATGACATGCAATTATAAAATTAAGTAATGCAAGACAAAAGTTAGACAAAAAAAATATTTTAAAAAAAATCAGTAAAAAAGCTAGAAGAAAATTTCAGACAAAAGCTAGATAAAAAAATAGACGAAAAAAATCTAGACGAAAGCCAACAAAAAAAAAAAGATAAAAACTAGACAAAAAAATCAGACAAAAATTTCAAACAAAAATCAGATAAAAGCTAGACAAAACTTTTAGACAAATGCTAGACAAAAAATTTCAAACGAAAGCCAGACGATAATTTTCGAACAAAAGCTAGACAAATCTAAAATAATTATTATTTTATTTTATTTTATTTTTATTATTTTTTAAAAAATAAAAACTAAAACTAAACTTGGCTCTTATACCAATTTTATGCGGGAACTTACTAAATGCAATGTTAGGGTTGAGATTAGGATTAAAATTAATTTAATCAATTAAAAAAAAAAAAAATTCTTATAACAAATTATTACGGAAAATTTTAGAAATTCAATTAGGTGATTTAATTTCGACCCAAAATAGTATTATTTTAGTATACGTTCCATATCGCGGATCTAAAAGACTAAGGTTTTTATAAACGGCTAGATCTCCGATAGTTTTAGGACGTCAAATAAACTCAGAGGCGGATTTTCTCAAGACTAAATAAAAATAAAAGGCTAATAAAATTAATGATGAACAAAATATTGATTTAGGGTTTTTATGAGCTCAATAAAATAATTAGGATTACGCTACTTACGCAAACCATAAATCTAAAGAAGATAGAGATGAAAGAAGAGTTGTCCTCGCACCAAATCGTAAGCGAGAATCGAAGAATTGCACTCTCACGAAAATTTAGAACTATTAATTTGCAAAAGCAATTTTCATTAACCAAATACTTTTAATAAAAGTGTTTACAAGCTTTTAAATAGGCTAATCAATGCATAAAATTATAAATCCTAGTATAACTCTAATTTATAATTCAAATAAAAGAAATATCTTAATTCTTCTAAAACAATAAGGAAATTAATCATATTTTTAATAAAAGAAACAACTCTTACTTTCTAAAATAAAATAATAAAAGAGACTAATCCTAATTCAATTATAAATTTTGAAATTCGTTACTTTATATGTAGCTTTTGAAAACTAACCATAACTTCTTCAATATTTGTCGGAATTGTACATTTTTTGGCTCATTGAAAAACTACTTCGATAAGCTTTCAAATATGGCCAATTTCGCATCAATCTGACGCCGTTTGGCACTTCAAAATAGACCAAACATAAAAGTAACGAGATTGAAAATTAAAGACCCTAATAAATTTTAAATTTTCTTCTTTCTAATCAAACGAATTTTTTAAAAAAAATCCATTCGTGAGCCCACTTTCTCTTTTGATGTTTTCTCTTTATCCGATCATGACTCAAATAGGCGAATCTAAAACACGCATCAAAATGGGTTCCATATCGGCCGATACTAGTACTAATACCGATTCATATACTTAACCAATCCTTATCACGGATACGTATCGGTTTTCCTACGGGTAATCATCTGCCCACATTAGTACACTACCAAGAGACGGTTTTAAGGCAAGGTATGTCAATCCGTACGGATAAGTATCTGCCACATTAGTACACTACCAAGAGACGCTTTAAGGCAAGGTACGCTTACTACACTTCGTTTCCCAAGAAAAAACATAAGAAGGATGCAGGTACTTTCGAATTATCTGGCAGTGGTCGGGGAGGTGCCCATGCATTGCACTTTTAGCCTACATTCTCTCTGTAGTTAAAAAGACTGGGATTGCTAACGTGCTACCCAACCTTCTGCAAGATAAGAAAATGAGCTGAGTCTTGTCAGTTGGCTGTGCAGGACCATGCTTTAAGGGCATAGAAAACAGATATCCATGCACTTTTCAAGGTCCACATAGACAAGGAATCTATGATGAGCTGCCAACTGACAAATTAGTAAAAAGAGTGAGTCTTCAGTGGGCGTCCAGCCATCATGTGCATTATAGTAGCCCACATATGTGTCACTACATGACTTGTACGGACTTCTCCACATAAGGATATAACCAGGCCGAGTCCATAAAAGTAGGCCCTAGCCAAACCAGAGAGGCCAAAATATTGGACTATAAAACTTGGCCCTAGCACAACCAGAGAGGCCAAATTATGGGCTATAAAACTTGGCCTAGCTCAACCAAGGAGGCCAGAATATTGACCCAATCCCAGCCTGTGTTGAGTCAAGCCCAACAAACCTTAATCAGTTGGTGAGTAATGCAAACACCAAATATTTGATGGTCAAACTTTGAACCACCATCATCCATCACCTTCCTAAGTTGATCCGAGAAAAAAGAATTTTATATTTTTTTATTGTTACTATTATTATTTTTTAATAGGTTAGCTAGACTTGAACCTGTGACCTTGAGGTTGAAAGATTGGCAGCCCCTCATTGTGCTACAGGCTCAAGTGGAAGAAAAGATATAAACTGACGGCACAACGAGGAGCTGAGGCCAACAAAGCAAAAGGAAACAATAAAGAAAAACCCAACCCAAAGGCCAACTCTCCCATCTGAAGCAAATCCCCTCCCCAACGAGCGGAAAAATGTTTCATGTGGAGGTCATCTCAATCTCTCATAAAACCCTCCCTCCTTTGACATCAATATAGAGACCTCAAAATAATGCTAGAGACATTTCTCTTAATCAATCTCCATTGCACCCGATTCCAGTCACCATCCGAACAAGAATCAATGAAACATCAATGAAAATCATATTGGATACTCAAAAACTAGTTTGAGTATATTCAAACATCAATGAAAATCATATTGGAGTCTAAAACTAGTTTGAAAGCCTTACCCCAAATCAAACACATCCTACAGTCATCAGAAGCTTATAACAATAAAATATAGATGCACAAGAAATACTTACTGAGTATGACATCAAGCGAAATTTAGGTATTAAAATATGTTTGTTTATATGGTCTCTTTTATCATTATCAAACTTTATTAGCTAGTAGAAAAAGAAATGAAAAAAAATTAATCAAAACATATAATAAATCTATCACGTAAATGCCAAAATATAGCACAATTTTATCCAATTGATGCACACGACAGTGCACTTTTAATAATTTTTTATGTAGATGTGCTGTACTGAGAAAATTTGGCTTTCTGCTTCATAAAGAAGAGTTCACTATGTTGCCTGAGTTTCAATCTCACTTTAGAGACTATAGAATCAAATGCAATTATATTCCACACGATATCTGACCTGTTTATATTCTGTTTGAGTGGAATTCATTCAACGAATTTGATTGATTTATTTATTTATTTTTATTTTTTTTATAGGTAAGTTGGTCTCAAACCTGTGTGACCTTGAGGTTGCTATATTGTCAACCTTTCATGTACTACAGACCTAAATTTAGTGTTTTAATAATTTGTTTAGAATGCAAATAAGTAAAGAACATGATATATATATATATATATATATATATAATCCTCATTCCTCTTCATGAACAGGGGATCAAAGATCAATAAGCACCGAATAGTGATGAATTTGGTGTTTTTTTTATAGCTTTGTAGAACACAAGGTAAAGAACGTGACATGGATACATGAACTCTCATTTGTTTCCATGAACAGAGGATAAAAATATAAGAGGTTAACAAGAACCAAAGCTTATTATACAAAGCCTCCAAGAGGGAATATATGAATAATCACAAATACGCCTTTTGCATTGTAGATAAAAAATTGTAGCAAGCTGCAGAAACCACGAATACTGTTGAAGGCACAAAGCACAAAATAACACAGCAGATCGCAAAATTCAAAGTAAAATACACAGTTTCCCGAGGCGTCCGAGAGGCTATTAGCTACTTACTGTTGCCCTTCTTCTTCAACAGGCTCCCGAACTTGCTTATTAATGCCTTCTTCTTCTTTTGCTGTTGCTTTGTAAGAGAGCTTTCGCTACTGTTGCGTAGCCCATTTACCTTATCGAAGCTATCTCGATCCACCTTCAAAGCTAATTCTTCTCCGAAGGATTCGAGCTCGGGCTCCAAATCCTTGGCTACAATCTTGCAAGTTTCCCACATTTTCACTTCAACTTCAACCAAGTCCTCCGCTTTGGCATTTTTATTTCCATTCTCTTCTTCGGATTCCTCTTCCATTGGACTAAAATCCCCTAATAAATCTTCTTCATCATGTTCATCGAGGAGCCCCGAAGAAAGTTCCGACTTGGTGTTTTTACTCCTTTCCCGTTCCTCGGCAATTTCCACTTTGTTAGGCAGTAAATCATACTCGTTTTCACTACTCGATAGCTCACCATTTTCCTCGGCTTTCTTAGTTATTGCCTCCGCAAGGGACTTCGACAATTCTTCCACTTTCATGACAGCAAAAGACTCTCGGATTCGAAGGTCTTCGTTCTCTTGAAAAACACTCTGCAACTCGTTCTCTTTGTCTAAAAGAATTTCCTTTAGTCTTAAACCTTCAGCCCTTGCTTCCTCCGCAGCTTCGTTTGCAGAACGAGTATCGGATTCTGCTTGCTTTAGAGAATTCATCAGTGCAACCGAATCTTCGTTTGCCACTTGTGCTTCTTCTTCTCCTTTTTTAATTAAATAAATCAGCCTCTCCATTTCATTTTTTATTGCGAAATTTTTTTCTTCTGATTTTTTTAAAACGTTTTCAAAATCGAGCTTTCTTTCATCTAGGCCAGCCTTTGAATTCTTTACTTCAAACTCAGATCTTTCAATGCTGTTTTTGAGGTGAAGTATCTCGTCTTCCGCTTCATCGAGCATTGCCTCATACTTCTCTTCAGCATTTTTCAACACTAACTTCAGATCTTCAATCTGAGTCTCGGCATTTCCAAGCTTGTCTTGACTTGTTAAAAGATTTTCTTTCACTTCTCGGGCTTCCATTGAGACTTCATGCAAAGCCATTGCTAAACTTTCCATTGCCTTTTTGGTCTTCTCTTCTTCATCCCGAGAAACTTCCAATTCTGCTATAAGCTTGTTCTTCTCCTCTAATAGGATTTGAACACTTGAATCCGCAAGCTTCTCATTCCTCAGTGCCTGCTCTTTCTCCTCTACTGCAGTTTCAAGCTCGGATTTAAAATAATCAACTTTTTTCTCCATTTCCATGACATCTCTCTTTGCAGTCACAAGTTTCCGATCTGATTCCTCAAGATCCCCTCCGTGCCTTCCGATTGAAATCTCTAAAGACTCAACATTTTCTCTAAGAGAAGCAATTGCCAATTCAGCATCTTGCAATAAAACACTTTTCACTTCCAACTGCTTCACAGCCGAAACAAGAGATTGTGACGCTTTTTCCTCTGATTGATTTAGTTCGCCAACCCGAATCTCTAGCAACTCAGTTTTCTTATTCCACTCATTCACTAAATCACCCAGATTCAATTCAGCTCTCTTCGCATCTTGTACCTCAATTCTAAGCCTTTCGATCAAACCTTCCATCTCAAACAATTTTACCTCAGCCATTTTTGCCTTCTCAAGTTCTTGTCTAAGTGTACCCACCTCAGACTCCAGCTTTTTACCCAATTCTGCAGTTTCTTTGGCTTCAATTTCCAACTTTGAATCTAACAAAGCCTTCAATCGGCCTACTTCCCCTGAAAGGAATTCTGCCTTCTCTGCATTCATCTCTGAAATCTTCATCACATCATCTTTGTGCGCAACAGCTGTCGATTTTGCATCAGACGTCATTTCCAGCTCCTGCTTTGCCATCTGGAGCTCCTCTGTCGTAGAAAGCAACGAAGCCACATCGATGGCATGTTGATTACGAACTACCTCAAGCTCGTTCTTCCATTCTTCTTCCCTCTTCTGAGAGGTATCAATACCCGCCTGCTCCAATTCAACAGCCCGGAATCTTTCAATTTCCGAACTCTCTTCAGCTCTCTTTTGAGCCACAAGAGCCTCTCCGAGCTTCTCATTTGCCTCCTCGCCCAACCTCTTCACCTCCTTCAGCTCCAAAAGAATTTGTTCTTTTTCTTTCTCAACAGAAGCTAACTGCTCTTTTGCCTTTTTCAGATCTTCCTGAATCTGATCCAATTGTGACTGAAAATTCACTTCCTTCAATGCCCGTTGTTTCTATTATAGAAATAGTGAGACACATGCAATTACCAATGAAGAAAATACATAAATTATATTAAAGAAAATTATATGCAATATCAGCAATCGCGTTGGCAAAAGAGAGAAATTTCCACTCATAGGGAGTTCATTTAGTATGACACACATATCGATCAATCTAGACCGTCCAATCTTTGTTAAACACTTAAGGATCATGTAGTAAAAAAATTGTTATTTCAATCCAAATTTACCTATCAAGAAACAGCCTAAAATTCACACTGCCCAAATGTTTCGACCACGAGATCAGTGGACTCTCTTGTGGCCCAATGCCAATAACTTCATGAGCCATCTAAATGCAGGCGACTGATCGGATGGTTAGGAAAATCAGATCGGTGGGAATTTATGGAAATTATCCCAAATAAGAAGTGCTCATAAGATTGGAGGATCCAAATAAATTACCATCTTTTCTACTCCTACTGTCTCAATAGTTGGTGTCATTTACTAAATTGGCAATCGGTGGTTAGTGGCCGTTTTAACTTTGTGGTATTAGGGTTTCTGAGTCTTTACTTACATCAGGGGGAGTACTGACTTTAGGAACTCGGCGATCAACGGACGGCTTCAAATCAACCGATCTCGGCGATCGATCCACAGAAAGTCGACGAAGAGAAGAAGGGGAATTGGGCTCTGATTTAGCTGATAACCCCTTGGTTAATCTGCTAATTCTAGGAGTTGCTGTTGTGGTTTTGGTGTGGGCAGTCTCTGATAAACCAGATCTGCATCATACCCATTATATTAAAAACAGAAATATATAAAAACCCAGTAACAAAATCAACCCAAAAACAGAAAAAACCAATTAAAAAGGAAAGAACTATGTTGAACACCCAATCATAATCTCAGAAGTGCACATCCAAATCAAAACCATATAAGAAGATTCAAAGGTGCAACAGGAAACAAAACCCAGATACAAATCACAGCAAATAAAGGAAAAAATATAATGAAAATAGGCAGATCTGTAGAGAACGCATGGATACTTACTTGGATTTGGAAGAGAGCATGGTGGGTTAGAGAGATGGAAAAGAGCGAGAAGAAATGTAGGTAAGTTTTCAGTTCGTCCAAAACACAAGCAGGTGACGAGCTCTGAGAAGTAGAAAACTAGAAAACACCACCAAATATTACGATAATACCCCTCCGTTGCACATGGAGAAGGGAAACGTCTTAAAGAAATAAATCACTGTTTATTTTTTTTGATAGAAGAAATAAACCACTGTTAGGCTGTTACAAATATACGAACTTTTTTTTTTTTTTTCGCGATAGAAACATAAATATACGAACTTTCATTTATCAAGAAACAAAAATTAGACATCAAAATATAGATATCATGTTGTAATCTATGGGTACCTTTATTAACACCCACCGAATCTTGGAGGGCACCTATGCTAAAAATCATTGACTGCTTTGATTCAAACTACTAAGTAATATTTCCGTCAGATCTTACATACAAAGGATCTTGAGATCATAGACATACCATCATACGGTCAATCTTATATTACAAGTGGAACACCTCCCTACACACTGATAAAAAATCACATAACATTCATTACACTTAATCTGATTTTTAGATAAATGTTTTGGCATTTGTCGCTCGTGGACTAAAAGACTGATCGTTTGATGGCAAGCTTGTGATCTCAAGATCCATGGTGTAGAAAATTGGAGATAAAAACAATCTCCATCATCGGATTCAAAGCATTCAATAGTTTTGGAATAGGGGCCCTCCAAGTTTCAGTGGATGCTAGTGAAAACACTCGATTAATGATGCCACGGACTTCAAGAGATAATATTTATTGAAGTAGTTCTATTGCAGTTGGAAGCTGATATTTACTAATGCGGAGACCCTACGTTATCTCATCAAAATGGAAAATGTGGAAGTCATGATTTCCTTCTGTAATTGGTTCTAAAACTAGTTGAACACCTATCTACTTCCAACAGGTTGGAGCTCATCATTAACCTTCTAAGAAAGTAAAGTCCATGAGTTGGTAACTTCTCGAAAACGAATCCTAAAAAAAACTCTTAACGAAGAGAAATTTTTCTCCACACCCCTTTTTTTTTATCACATCTAAAAAACTCATTGATACAAGGTCAAATATTGGTTATATATATATATATATAGAGAGAGAGAGAGCGGCTTAGGTCCTTCGAGATACAAATGGAGTTTCATATGGCATTTAGTGTTATATTTATTTAGTATTTTAGAATATAATAAATAATTTAAATAATTTAAAAAATAAAAAAAATTTATTTTTATTTCTTCTTAGTTTTGTAGGTTAGTTTTTTAGGTAATAGATATTCTCAATTTTTGTATGCAAATAAATAGTCACACATTGGTAAATATCAAAAGTGTTTATATTATATATAAAATCTTTCACCTTCAATTATTGTTTGACAATAAGAAGAGAAATATGAATCTAAAAGCGATTAGCGTTTCGGCGCACGTACTTTGTATCATCGTAAGTAGATGTTTGACTTTTTGACCAAATAGATCTAACAATCAGATTATTCATGAGTCGGATCAGGTCTAATGGACCACTAATCAGTGGGCTAATTCGGCTCTATTGGGTCAAACGGTTTGGTCAAATGTTGACCGTTGAACCTGACCATTTTATATCACATTATAAGGCCTTGTTTGGCAACCCAAGTTCTTCAAAAAAAAGTCTGTGGAAATTTTGATTTTTTACATAAAGTGGATTTCCAGCCATTTGGGAAACTCAATGGGTCCCACTTATCTGAGAAATATGATTAAATAGCCCACAAAATATTTTCAGCTAAAAATCTGCTGAAACTATTTTTAGCCCATGTTGCGGGAAATAACGAAGGCTACCTCTATTTGCGCCCACGTCCCATACCTCTTATAAATCATTGATTCCTTTTAATCAGATGATGAAGATCGTATTTCACCCTGAACTTCAACATAATAGATCTTAAGATCACGATGAACCTATCAGATGGCCGATTTTTTATTCCATGTGTCACGTATCCCAAAAATCTGGCCCTTGAATCATATGGCACAAATCACACTCAAATGTGATTTTAGTACCATTTTTGGAGAATCTGTGACACTTGAAATAAAACATTGACCGTCAGATCAGTGCACCATGATCTCAAGATCTATTGTAATTTGTGCACCTCTATTTGCGCCCACGTCCCATACCCTTGTAAACCATTGATTCCTTCTAATCAGATGATGGAGATTGCCTTTCACCCTGAACTTCAATGTAATAGATCTTAAGATCATGATGAACCTATCAGATGGTCGATTTTTTATTCTATGTGTCACGTATACCCAAAATCTGGCCCTTGAATCATATGGCACAAATCACACCAAAATGTAATTTTAATACCATTTTTGGGGGATCCGTGACACTTGGAATAAAAAACTGACCGTCAGATCAGTGCACCATGATCTCAAGATTTATTGTGTGGAAGATCGGGGGTGAAACACAATCTTCATCATCTAATTAGAAGAAATCAATAATTTTTAAGGGATCTGCGACGAGGGCGTTTTCAGAGAATGCATGGGCGCAAATAGAGGTACCTAAAAACAAACCGACATCTTTCGGTGGTTAAATCCGACGGTTGCACAAACTACGCCAACTGCATAAGTTTTCATCCTTAAAGTCATTGAATGCATTGAGTTAAATGATGGAGATCATTTTTTATCCCAATCTTCCAGACTATAGAGTTTGAAATCATGGCCACCTATTAGACGGTCAAGTGTGAATCCACATGACACACATCCCCAAAAGTGACTGATCATGTGATATGATGAGAACAAAAAACAATCTCCATCGTCTTATTCAAGGCTATCAATAGCTTTAACGGTAAGATTTATGTTTGCCTGTTTTCATGACATTAAAGAATAGGGTAGGTACCTCTATGGGTTTAGAGAAAACGTGTATATCTAAAACCACTTTCAACCCCTTAAAGAATAGGGTAGGTACCTTTATGGGCGTGAGACGTGGGCGCTTTCAGAGAACGTATGGACGCGAAGAGAGGTACCTATAAACAGTGACGCCAATAAATGTAACCCAACCATCTAAGCCACTTAATTTGAAGGTCATGATCTAAAGATCATAAGTGAAAAGATCTGCACCAAGCATAATCTTTTATCAAATGACTCAAAGCAACCTTACCTCATAATCATATCATTTATTTGCACTGTAAAATCATAACCTCGCCCCATCTTCTCCAGCCAACATGCATTGACTGCTTTGAATCTGGCAAAGGAGATTATTTTTTATCTCAATCTTTCACATGATGCATCTTGAGATCATGGGTATATCATAAAAAGCTAACTATCTAAGTATATGCTCATGATCTCAAGACTCATCTTATAAAAAATTAGGACAAAAAAAATATTTCATATTCTAATTCAAAGCGATTAATACATTTTGACCCGACGAGATGAGGTAAAGTTATAAGTATATATGGTGTGAAGAATGGTGCCTTAGGAAAATAATTTTACACGATGTAGCCAAACAATTGAAAAAAATAAAATCAAACCATTGTAAAATTTTAAAAATGAAACTTCCCATGAGTTATTTTATTTACAACCCCATGTAAAATAAAAATAAAAAAATCATTTCCATGAGTTTTGTCAAACAAGGCCTAAAGGTGTGCAATTTTTCAAATTTGAATTCGAAAATGTGCAACTTTTCATACAGCCATTGAATGAAGCAAGTTGAAATCTCTAAAAGAATTGAGCCATCCAAAATATGACTATTAGTCCAATAGTTATATTGAAAAGACACTTGAGATTTATATAAGGAGATCTCTAGACATAATTTTAAATACTTTGAAATCCATTGAATTTCTTATATAAAAATTTGAGAAATCTCTTGCTTTCTCTTTTTAGTTGGTACTCATTGGATTGAGTCTTCTTGGGCGATCATCTACTGTTGTAAAGTAGCGGATCACATCTAAGAGATTGGACTCGTTATATCGTGGAAGCATCTCACTGAAACCATTTTGCAAACTTGAGAATTTACTCGCGTAGGAAGCAAATAGCATTTTAAAGATAGTGACAATGTGCCTCGAGTCCAATTTCTCTTGCCCAATTTATCATTTTTGGATTTTTGTTCCTAATTGTTTTTAACATTCAAAACACATTTTGAGTGCCACGTAGAGTACGGGTATTTTGTTTAGATCAATTTAGAAAAAAAAAATTCAAAAAAATATTTTTAAAGCATAAGTCCAACTTGGACTAGTTTCAATGGTCCAAATTTTATTACTAAAGAAATGCGTGGTAAAGATGAATTTTCAATTTTATTTTTTTTAAAAGATGATCTAAGCAATGCACCTGTGCTTCATGTGACATCAAAATAATATTACGACTGTCACATGGAGCTCCGTATATGATCTTGGAGGATGCTCACCGTCCTCCATAAGAGGCGAAACCCTTTTCTATATATATATATATATATATATATATATATATATGCCCATATGAGGTCATATTGGCTTACATAGATGAGGTCACCCAAAGTTTCACATTGGTTTGGTATTTACAGGCCTATCTATCAAACAGGGTCCAGGCCCTGTAAACTATCTTTCGATATTTACCTAATAGGGCTCAAAATTTAAATTTTCTTGATTTCAAACTGAGTGAGAAATGAGTTGGACGAATGATCAATTGCTCCTAGATGAGAACGTTTAATCCTCTATAAGACAATTAGATCGGTGTTATATGCAACCAGTGGATCTTATAGTTGAAGGATCAATCTCATATGGGATCGATCAAAATCGATTGTATCATATGAGACCTATTTATCAATCTCCTGTAAGACCCATTCTATGATTCTCATATCGGGATTGGGGACCCGTCGATCTCAAATAGGACCTAAGGATAATTTCGTCTTAACTCATTCTACACTTAATTAGAATTAAAGCAAATGCTAAAAATTTTAATGAGAATTATCAAGCACACATCAAAATTTTTAAACCCTATAAGATATCGAAACATAATTACAGGGTTTGAACCCTATTACATAAACGATGGTAGATACAATAAATTGTTAAGACTCAGATAAACAATAAATTGATTCAGATAAGGCTTTTTCAGAACCCTTAAAAATGATTTTGAAATAGAATTTTGTTTTCAGTGCCCTAAGGATTTAGGGTGTGTATTATATAGCTCTCTATTAGCCCATATCATAGCAAAATTCACTTGCTTTAGCAGGTATACAGGTATACCTTCACCTTCATAAATCCCTTCATAGCAAGATTTCATGCAACATTTACTTTTGGGTACCATTATTCACACCCCATGAGTCTGCTTTCTCACCCCAATAAAGAAAATAAAACAAAAATAAAGTGAGTGTGAAAAATAAAGTGGGAGTGTGAGTTTTAAAATAGTCCTGTTTTAGTGGGGTACCATTATTCACACCCCACGAGTATGCTTTCTCACCGCAATAAAGAAAATAAAACAAAAATAAAGTGGGGGTGTGAGTTTTAAAATAGTCCTTTTTTAGTGGGGTTTTTCGACACCGGAGTGAGAGAGCAGTCTCATGAGGTGTGAATAACGGTACCCTTTACCTTTTTAGTAGGGAGTAGGGAGGTTGCTGCTAGAGCAGGTAAATCCTCCTTAAAAGAAAATATCAATCAACTAAAGTAAGTAAACTCTGTTGTGATAGAAGCTATCAGAGAGCTATGTTACACACACCCTTAAAGACCGATATGTATTGGCATATTAGTTGAGTCCCAGGCCTATATATATCGGATATACTGGATATGTATCGGCCAAACCAACTATTATTAGAGTAATTTTTTATATAAAAAAAATTTTAAAATATAAAGTAATTAGAAAATTTTCCAAAAGATTTTTTTGAGTATTTTATTGGATTCTTATCGAATACATATCAGCCAATAATGATTTGACCCGATGTTTAACCTTATATCAAATCGGGAGTGTATATCATATTGGATGGAGCCTACCTTGATACATATGGGCCGATCTCCGATATTTAAAACAATATATATGCCTATGAAAGTGGAAGCCGTAAAAATCAAGATTCCTTTATATCTATGGGTCTCAAGACCGGTTGAACCTCACATGAGATTTAACCAGTTAGGGGTGACACCTTGCGGCCATCATTACTAATCCAAGCTGTCCAAGTATGAAGGCATATTTAGATGCCCGATTTCAAATATTTGCCATATCTGGTACATATCAGCCAATATGTATTGGGTTAGACCCCATTCGATACGGATATATACACTCCGATTTTATATAAGGTCAAATATCAAGTCAAATTAGTCAAATGCCAGACTATTAAGACAAAATACCAAAAATGCTTTTTTGAAAGAAAGTTATATTTGAATATATTGTTATTATTTTAAAAATAAGAACGGTGCTTAAATATCTGCCTGACACTCAGCCGTTATACGGATATATATATATATATATATATATATATATATATATATATATATATATATATATATATATCGGACTTTAAATTCCTGGCTATGCTTAGATTGATCACCCAAGTTTAACATTTGTTCATGCTCTCTTAAGCCATTTTGGAAGACCAAAAGACCGAAGCTATATTTATAGATGGGGCCACAGCCAATAATTTTCTTATTTATTTATTATGAATGAGCAAGATGCATTATTGAAAATTTGAAATACATAGCAAAAACATGGGCATAGCTTAATTGGAAGGAACAATAATACTAAATCTAAGATTAGGTAAACCTAATAGGTGGGAGACCAATCCATTATAATAAAAAAAATCAGGTTTTCTCTTGTTCCAGCTGTATGATTTGCAAGGCTGTCTCCCATACGCTGTCAATGGGTCGGGTTTTAGCCGAGCCGGGGCCCGATTTGGATTAGGTTTGAGTTAAAATGAAAAGCCCGAAACGGAAAGCACTCTGCCCAATTCCAGTCCAATTTTATATCCGGGTCAAGTTTGGGCCTAAATTTTAGGGTATTTGCAATAGAAGATTCGATCTCCGCAACCGATGATTCCATCATTAACATTGTTGATTGCCTTGAAACAGACGATGGAGATCATTTTCTGTCCCAATTTTCCAACTTCCTCAGGTTTGCAGTCAACATTTGCTTTGCTTTCTTGATGGAACCACTGTTGCTATGGAAAAGTGGATAGAGTGTGCTTCAACTCAATCTTGCATCCATCGCATGACCCGATCCTTAGTGGAAATGGAAGACTTTGGTTAGCTCCCAATGAGGGGGACAGGGCCCGGGCCCAGGCCTTAATAGTAATGGGGCTAGTCTATGTCCCAGCAATTTAGGCAAAATTGGCTTAGCGATAATGTGAGCAGGTTCTTGTCGAAGGTGTTCTCCTTGTTATATGGCACATCAATAGATATTGAGCTCATGACCCACCCACCAATCAGATGGTTAGATATTAATTTCCAATGAGAAACATTCCTAAATGCAGTTATAATCGGGGATGCGTGCACGTGGATTCAATATCTAACCATCAAATAGTTAGGTCATGATCTCAAGAGCTATAGTTTGAAAGATTGGGACCAAAATTGATCTCCATCGTCTGATTTAAGGCAGTCAACAGTGTTAACAGTTAAACCATCAGTTGCAGAAACCGAATCTTTAATTCCAAATAACCGTATCCCTTTCCTTATATTATTAATTTATATCCTCAATAAGTTTGTATCAAATGGGGAAAGTATCAAGAAAGAATAAATAATCAAACATCCATTACCCAAATTTACAATATTGTTATCTGTTATCAACACCAATAAATACAACCAATTAATTACAAACAAATTATTCCAGTCAGTTGATTGAATCTCCTCACCGACATTATATAAGATTATCAATTTATTAGTAGCTTTTTAGCCTCTAAATCCCTCCAAAAGCCAGCTTTCACATATTTTCAAGCCATGACTTATGGAGATGTCAGATTTTGGCTGAATTTGATGGGGGTAAAAAGGCTATTTAGAAGCTTGGACAGTGGTCACAGCCAAATAATAAGATGCCCTAACTTACATAAATAGCACACAAATGATTCCAAGTTTGTGCATTATTCACCGTCCATCTAGATCTAGTCAACACGTATCACAACTTTGACGCAATCGGGTTTCTTCAGCAAATCGAGTGCTTGGTTTACATCTTCCAGTCGAACTTCATGAGTCACAAGAGCATCCAGTTGTAGTTTGTTAAACCTTTTTTCAATTGCAAGATGCTAAATTTTTTCCAAGTAGTATAATATGCTAAATTTTGTTACATATTATCCTTATTTTCTATAAAAACTTGAAATTAGAAAGACTAATCAAAAGGAGTTGAGATTTTAACATGTGACTCTGAGGTTGCCATAGTGTACCTTATACCATGCATGGTTCAAAATTTCGGCCGATAACTCCATTTATCGGCTGAATCATTTCTGTTTCGGTTCCCATCGAAACGATAACTTGAATCGAAATTTCAGTCCAAATATATGTGAAGGGGAAATTTCAGCCAAAATTTAAATTTTCAGCTGAAATGTCGGTTCAAAGGTTCAATTTTGGTCATGCCCGAAATCAAAAACAAAACCGCTATTTTGATCCTTGCCTGATACGCTAAACTAAAATTTTCTTAAAGTGGGGCAACTTAAAGAGAAATTGAGTTAGTAGTAATGCAAGAGGGCAGGGGACTTGATACTTGGGTCACTTGTTGGGATGTGTACTATGTGAAATATAATATTTGTATCGTCTGGTAGGTGTACCCTTCAGTATAAAAGAATGGGACAAAAATTAAGCAATCATCATCGTCCGATTCAAAGCTGTCAAACACCATCTAAAATTAATGGCTAGCACGTAAATCCCCTATTCTTTTAATTTGAGATGGCATTTGGCTACAATGAATCATACGATGGGGATCATTTTCATTTCAATCTTTTACAAGATAGATCGTGCAATCATTGGCATTAAATCACATTGAACATACGAGAGAATGAACTCTACATAAAAAAAGTGATAAAAAAAGAAAAGTGATTATGAAATTGAGAGACTTTGTAGAGAACAAAGTGGAGGGTTGTTCATATGGCATAAGAATTCCGTTTCAAAACAAAATTTTTGTGCTTGGATGTGCATCAATAGAAAGTTGGCTACAATTGAGAATCTTCGTCGTAAAGATATAATTATCATATCTTGATGTATTCTTTGTCGGGAAGCTTGTAAATCCAATGACCACCTATTTTTTCAATGTAAATATTCTAATTGGATATGGAGATCTATAAGTGTTAGGCTCCAAATTCATAAGAATGATGTAGGCAATATTGAACAAGAGCTTCAATTTTGTTCGATGCATTCATCAGGGAATAACAAAAAATCGGTCTTGATAAAGCTAGCATTTGCGGCTTGTATCGGACATCTTTAGAATGAAAGAAACAAAAGAATCTTTGATAATAGTCAAACTTCAAAAGAAATATCGTTAAAAGGATTGTGGAAGATGTTATAATCTCAATAGAAGGGGAGGACCAGGTTGTGAAGCTTCTCATGGAACATAAAGCACCAAAGGAAGAGTTCTTATGAATATGGGAAATGGAAGAAACCACTGATTGGAAATATAAAATTGAATTGTGATGGCTCAATCACTACAAAAAATAAGACTATTAGCGGCAGTTTTTTTAACAAAAGTGTTGCTATTAGTCCTATCACTACCAAAAACTGCCGCAATTAGTCCTGCCGCTACCAAAAACTGCCTTAACAGCAAGTGCCGCTGAAAGACCTTATTTTTGTAGTGCAGGTCTGCTCATACTTGGCGAGAACTTAATCGACCGACAGATTTCCTAGCCAGAGCAGGGAAAGAACTACCCCAATTTGAATCATGGCCAAATCTTGACGATTGCTCGATTATTCTGAATTTTCTCTTAAGGGATGATTTACTTATTGCTTATACTAAAATGTAATCATTCTTTTATTTCCTTTTCTAATAATAAGGGTGAGGACCCTACAACCTCAAGCTGAATTACCAAAAAAAAAATCGGAGGGTTGTTATTCTCATTTTTAGGTTTTTTCCTTATTTTGGAAAATTAGTGGTTTGATGTAAATCTCCATAGATTAACCGATACCAGATGAATCACCTAAATTTTTGTGTTGTGGTTTCTAAGTTTACTTTCTATTTCAACTATTTTTTATCTAAGATTACAGGTTCAATCCCAGCTTACCTATATAAAAAAAAAAAGTTGTTCTTATTATTGTCTGGTACATTTAATAACCACACAGACACTAGTATATGGCGGACGGCAAATAACAGACCGTTCAATGGACTGTTTCCATGGCGCGATGCAAGCAAAATAGGTCCCAGCAATGCAGGTCGGGCCAGCCACTTGCACGGCGCCACATAAGCAATTCCTTATTGGTTTGATATTTGACGTCGGCTGATTATAATTTTCCATAACCACACCATGTGCACCAATTTTTACTCTTGGTGTAAGTCTAAACCACACCAAAGAGTAAACTGAGAAAAAATAGAAGCAAAAGATTAAAAGGCACCTTGTTAACATAGTGCCAAATTTTTTTTTCAGTAATTTTTCGGTGGGGTGTCCTTTCGATACATTTCGGATTAATTTCAGGAAAGTTTCGGGGATCAAAAATATATAAAATAATATATTTAAGCAACTGTTGGTTGTAGATAGCATATAGAAGAAGTTGGTTGTAGACGGCTAAGCACTGAAGCTAAAGCAAAAGAAGACGGCATATAGAAGAAGTTGGTTGTAGACAGCTAAGCACTGAAGCTAAAGCAAAAAAAGACAGCATATAGAAAAAGTGGAATTTTTTCTAGCTTACCTTTAGTCCCACATCAATAGTTGTAGAAATTTGGACACTCCCAACCACCTATATATTGTAGGCAACTTTGCACTTAAGCACTCCAAAACCGTGTGTGACTGGTGATTGGTGACCATGTGGTGACTGGTGAGCACAGGGCCAGCCATTTATTAGTAAATTACTAATAATAATTTTTAAAAAAATCTGAAATTTTTGAAATTTACTGAAATTTATAAAATTTCGCTGAAAAAATCGAAATTTCTGAAAATTTTGAAAAGTACCAAAATTTTAGTCCAACCCCCATTTCGGCATTTTTTGCAAAATTTCGTCAAAATTTGGCGAAATTTGTCACTATGCTTGTTAAAGCATTTGTCAGCAATAATGGAAAGTTGAGATCGAGGTTTGATCCCTCTAAACACAACCCTTGAGGGTCTGTTGATTAATTTGCACATTCCCCTCATTGCCTGCCCCGATAACAATCGTCACTCCTCTTCCCTATTTAATTACACATGAAATATAACCAATTAATAGAAGCATTCTCCTAATTATATATATATATATAGAGAGAGAGATAGGAAGATGTATCTTGACCCAGTTTTAGAGGGCTGCAATCGGATGCCAAATCATATACCATCTGACATGATTAATTCAAAATAATATTCATTTTGGGTTGAGCTGCCATGGGGTATGTGATTTTAAAAAAAAAATTAAACTGTTCTGGCCTTCATTTGATGGGTCAAAGAAAAGTTGATGCCCATTCAACTTGATGCATTGGTTTTGGCCACCTTTGCTAACATTTTAACAATGGATATGCATTGGATCAAGTCCAAAGTTTTTGGATGATAATTGATTGATCTTATCCACGTTGTGGCATGCATTCAGGTGCACAATATGACCCAGTGCTAGATCACGTGTCACATGGTTGCAAGTTACACCCATTATAGGGTCACCCTTCCCAATAGGGTTTTGGAAAAAAATAATGAATTTTCGAACCATTTTTCCATTCAAAATCCAGGTCAAGGTTTCCCATCCGCTCTCAAACTTGGTGAAATGAAATTTTCTACCTCTGAAATTTGAACAATGGATAAATAATCATTTTATTTTATTTTTGTTGATAAACCAGATCGACTTTGGGCAACTTGCAGAGGGGCCCGCTCCTATTGGATGGGTGCCACGTAGAGCTCAACTGGTTGGAACGCACAAATTAACCATGGGAGCGAGTACATCGTCCCAAGTCGATCAGGTAGATCACTTGTTTAGCATAATGGGGCATCACCAACGGTAGAAAATTATCAAGATTGTGAAGTTTTCTATAACATCAATCTTGTCAAAACTTGACTTAATTTCAAGTAAGTTAGGGCCGTGTTTGCCAACCCTTCTTCAAAAAGCACTTTTCAGATATTGTAAAGAGATGATTTGCATGCTACTTCTCAAAAAAAGTTTATCATATGTTGAAAATTGTGTTGTGTGAGAGCATTGGACAATTTTCATTATAGCACCATTTTTAGCTAGAGATAGTTATGTCTTTGGGTGAAATATATTTTTATCTTACATTTTCTCCCTTAGAAGTGTTTTTTGGAAAATATTGCCAAACAAGGTCTAAAATTTGAGAAATTTTTTAAAGAGACAACTTTTAACTGACAATAAGGATGATATAGTAGTTTTAAGAGTTAGTTTACAACGAGTGTCCACCCATCATGGGTGGTCATGGCAGCCCACACATCTGTGGGACTGCTTGACATGCATGGACTTTCGGTGCATGGAAATCTGTGCACATCAAGCAATCATACAGACGCGTGGATTGTTTTACTGCCCATGATGGGTGGACACCCGCTATAGACTAACTCTAGTTTTAATTTGCATATCGGAATTGCGGCCTCAAGCGCTTCATTTACGAGGGGTGCCAATCCTGTACACTCGAAGCTGTAGTCTACCCCTAGACCTCCTGTCATCTCTTTTATTATGTCCGATACTTATTTATCGGCCCCTCTATGGTTTACAAAATCGGTCATACCAAAGGCCTATCCCTTCTCAATCTTTTTCTAGCTCAAATCCGCACCGATAACTCGGCTTGCCCCCATAATTCGACTTCCCTCTTATCACCTACATAAAATTAGCATGAATTAGGTTAAGCAACTTTTACTTTTTAGCTGAAAGTGTTTACTTTTTAGCTGAAAGTGTCGGACGTTTCGCTTATTACTTAATAGGGTCCCGACTCCTAACTTTTTTGTTTTTTTTTTCACAAAACTAAGCAAACAGGGTCTAAATATTTGACATGTCCCAAACACAATTTAAGTAAAAAATAAGTCAGATGAAATGCCCTTACGCCCCATATGAGATTGACCAACAATCCCGTATGAGACCGATCGTTCTGATCATATTTTCGAGTACCTTATAGAAAGTCATTAGAAAAGACAATAGTACAGACGGTAACAATTCATTTCAAACGTGCTGGTAGGGCTGCCAATTAAGCAGTCTTCAGCTGAGCCTGGCCCTGTTCATGGTCGGGTTTGGGCTTAAATAAAGGGCGGAGCCTGAAAATATCTTGGCCAAGGTCGGCCCGAATACTACAAAAATCAAGATTATTAGCGGCAGTCGGCAGCCAAAAACTGCCGCTATTAATAAAAAACTGTCGCTAGTAGTTTTAATAAATTTTTTATTAATAGTGACAGTTTTTTGGAGCAAAAAACTGCCGCTAATAGTCTTATATTTTGTAGTGGAATTCATATCCAGCCAATCATAACCTTGCCTGATTCATGCCCGGCTCAACCAAGCCTGATTATATTAAGGAAAAAGGCTAGGCTGGCCTGAATCTGGCATGGCCCAAACATGGTTCAGGTCGGGTTTGGGCTTAAATAAAAAGCCTCAGCCTAATTGCACCCGGGCCGAGACCTGTCCAAATCTGTATAACTTGGTCTAATTTTTAGGGCCGACAATAATCGGGCCTATCGAAAGGCCTGCCCGAACCCACCTGTTGACAGCCCCACTCCAAGGTCACCCAATTGGCTTGAGATCCTAGTGATCTAGGTTAGTTGAGTGTGGCAAATTGCGAACCCAAATCCAAACCGATCGAACCAGCGAATGGCCACCATATTTCAATGTGTAAGCATCCGTGTATGCAAGGCAAGAAATATATGGCTCAGAAATTTCAAATTCAACTAAGTACCAATGCCAAAAAGTTGTAAGCCGCAAGGGATTTGAGTCGTTTGACGTCCTGGCTAGGTACCCGCCTCTGAAAGTAGGAGACTTGAGTTCGATTTCCATCTTGAGGCCCACAGCCCATCATAGGGATTTATACCCTGTGCTGATCGGGCATGTGCTAACCTAGGGCACCCACATGCCCTTGGGATTAGTTGGGGGCTCAGAGGCCATGACACTCAGGTTATCACAGAAAAAAAAAAAAAAACAAATTAAGTTGAAATTCGAACCCCTAGTCCAACCCCACCGATGCCAAAAACAGTGACGGTCGAACCTTTTTCGACCTTCGTCTCCTTCCACACCGCTCTTAAGCCGGTCGAGTAGCCACAAAAGAGGAGACTAACATGCGCAAGAGGAACCCTTGAATCAATCTTAACCACATAGTTGGTGTTCATCATGGTGGAGCAGCTAACTACATGTAGTCCTGTCGCTAACTACATGCCGTTACAAAAATAATAGCGACAGTTTTTTGTAGCGACAGGACTAATAGCGGCAGTTTTTTATTATAAAAAAAAAAAACTGCCGCTAATAGTCTTATTTTTTCTAGTGCCATGTACTCAGACCAGGTGGAGCAGCTAACTACATGGTACAGCCTTTGTCCTTTAACGTGCATCCTTGAAGTGTCATCCAGCATGAGACCACTAAATCCTAGACGCTATGTTAGGCATAAATTTGTTCTTTCCAATTTGCAATTTTGGCACTCCTTGCACAGTTGCACATTACAATGTAGGTTGGAACCACAATGTCCCCTTCTTTTATGTCGGTGACCCATTCCCCGACGCTCTCCACCACTCTTGGTAAAACAAGCAATTTTTTAATTTTAGTTTTAACATTTTTCATGTGTTTTCACGATCACGGCCATGTGGAACTATCATGTATTTTATATGATTTGACACTCATAATCTTCAGATGTATGGTATAAAAGATTATGCAAAAAAACAATCATCATCCTTCTATCAATGAAGTAAAAAATCTTTAGGTTGATACGTTTTGGATATATAAGATAAGTGTCGGTTAAACCGGCCAATATCTCAAGTACCTTTTCTTATTTTTAAAATATCTAAAAATATATAAAATAAAAAACTTGTGAAAAGGGCATTTTTGATATTTTATCTCATTCTCAAGCGAGAAATATATGCCGCCGATATGATTCGATAACCAAATCGACGATGTAGTATGTTTTAGTAGGCGAACTCCGGCACACTAGGAGCAACGAGTTCTTTCCTTAATGGGGCTTAGCGAACTTGTTCCTAGCACAATGAAGTTGATTATAGACAGAGATCTTACCCAACACCTTCTTGTCCCAAAACTCTTGGAAACAATTCCTGCATGACATAGAGAGGGGAGGTGAGGGTTTTATCTATTGATATAAGCTACTCCCGTGTTAGCGCCAGAACTTAACCTCACAAAATCGACTTAATATATGTTATATTTATTATTAATATAATAAATATTTTAATAATTTAAAAAAAATAAAAGTTTATTTTGATTTTTTAATTTTGGGTTGGATTTTAGGTAATAGATATTCTCAAGTTTTATATACAAATGAATAATCTCACATTGGTAAAAGTAAAAAAATGCATAGGCTATATATAGAACATTTCACTTTCTATTATTGTTTGACAATAAGAAGAGAAGAATATGCCTAGCGGCGAACCGCCGCGTTCGCATGTGCGTGGCGATTGGCGCTTTAGGCGCGCACGCACTTCGCACGTACGCATCGTCCCAAGGAAGGGTTTGATTTTTTAACCAGCTAGATCCAACAGTCAAATTATTCGTGGGCCGGGTCGGGCCTAATGGGCCACTAATCAGTGGGTCAATTTGGTTCTATTGGGCCAAACGGATTGGTCAAATGTTGACCATTGGACTCAATCGTTTCATAACCGCTTATAAAGGTGTGCAATCGTTCAAATTTGAATTCGAAAAGTTACAACCTTTCATGCAGCCGTTGGATGTAGCAGTTGAGATCTTTGAAAGATCCGAGTCGTCCAAAATATGACTATTGGTCCAACAGTCATATTGAAAAGTTATATAAGAAGGCCTTAGGACACAGATTCAGATACTCTAAAATTCATCGGAATCCTTGCATAAACCTGATAATTTCCTCTTACTTTCTTCTTTTGGTGGTACTTCATCAGATTGAGTTTTCTAGGGCAATCCTTTACTATTACAAAGTAAAGGATTGCATCCAAGTGATTGGGCTCGTTGTATCCTGAAAACGTCTCACTGGAGCCATTTTGCACACTCGAGAATTTATTCGAATAGGAAGCGAAGAGCGTTTTAAAGATAGCGATTACGTGCCTCGAGTCCAATTCTCTTACCCATTTCATCACTTTCGGATTTCTGTTTCTAATTTTATCTAACAATATAATCATCATTCCTAAAACATAAGATACACATATCTTTCTTTCAATCTTAATATTTTTTATTATGCCTCCGCTAAATAAAAATAATAATTATTAAACATATCAACTCTAAGCATGAACTCAGTGGGGCCCTTTCCAGAATAAGATATCAGTGTGGCATAGACTTGCGTAGAGCATTTTAACACGAACTTCAGAAGCTTGGGGTGGCTCTACTTGGATCTCTTCCACCCTCACTGCCTCCTCGGGCCCCCAACACACAGCAGCTGCAAAATCTCTTCAGTCTTACTGCTTCTGTTGTTCCACAAAACACGTATAGAGAAGAAATATGAGACTGCATGTAAAACTCACCTTTGCAAGTGATCACCTCTAAATCCTTAGCCATTTCTTTGAAATGGAGGGTTGGTTTTTATTTTTAAATAAAAATTGGATAACAAATGAGTTCCTTCTTCAGAGAATGTTCTCTTCACAAAACAAAAATATATATATAGTTAAATTTTCAATTTGTCAACTCTATATATTGAAGAAGCCAGCCCACAAACAAATTGTATGAGATGCTGTATCCAAGCACCAATTTTGGCGTTTGTTTCTAGTTAAGATCAATCCACGTTGCCCATATAGCATATACAATTATGCGGCTTGGATCTGGTTTTAAAACCACCCGCCCTGATTAAACAAAAGCCCAACTAATGTTGTTTGGTTCTAGTCCAAATCAACCCAAGAATAGGCAATTTTTCGGCTTGATTCGGATTCAAAAAATCAATCCCAACTAATGTTATCAAATATCACAAAAAGAGTCTTCAACATAAAAAAGGCATTAGTTTGGTGGTTGGGATCATTTAGTCGACCCACCCAAAATTACTTGGCATGCGCTAGTTTAATGGATCGGGCCGGGTCAGGCATTGAACCGGACCAGCCAATTAATTGAGGAATCGGAAATACTTACATTAGCACACACGCGGCTCATGGCCGGTCGAGTTGGGTCAGGCTGTGGCCTAAACAGGATATTTTCATATAAAAGGACTCAGTTGTTTGGTCCAATTTTTTAATAGGGGTTTTGGAACTAGCCCATAGTCTGCCCAGTTTACTAACCGGGCCGGGTAGGGCCAGCCTATTTATATATCAGGCTTACCATACTTACCCATACCCGGCCCATTGAGAACCGGATTTTGCATACACCAATGCATTATTAGCATTGTACTACTAGTTTGTCCTTCGGGTTTAGGGTAACGAAGGGTGGTCCAATATATAAATGGGCTACCCCGACTCAGCCCGATTAGTAAGTAGGTCCATGTAAGGGCTAGTTCCAAAAGCTTGATTAAAAATTGGCTTGTTTAGCAAGGGTCTGAGTATAGGCTATAGTAAGTAGGCCCAATTAATAAATGGGCTAGCCGGCCCGACCCGATAGTAATCAGGCCGGGTATGAGCTAGCTCCAAGAAGCCCAATTATAATAGCCACGTTCAAGGCCATCCCAATCCGACCCATTGAGAGTCTCAAGTCAACCTTAGCCTTGGACAATGAAGGTCTAAAATAATTTGGCAAATTCATTATCCTTGTTAAGAAAAAACTATATGAGTTACTATGGCTGTGTATGGCATAGCTCTCTGCTAGCCTCTCTCACACAAGAGTTTGTCTGCTTTAGTTAGTTTCCATTCTCTTTTTTAACTTTCAGCAAAGGAGGATTTACCTGCTCTAGCAACAACGTCCTTGCTCTCTACAAACTCACTACTAGAGCAAATAAAATTTACTCGGACAAAGAGTGAGTAAAGAAGAGGGTAGAACTACTAAACAGGTAAATCTTGCATAAAATCTTGCTATGTAAAGAGTTATTAAGGAGAAGGGGTACCTGATAGAGCAGGTAGGAGGATGTTAACAAAGAGGACGGATACCTGCTAGCCCAAGTGAACTCGGCTATGGCGGAGGCTAACAAAGAGCTATGCCATTCACAGCCCATATGACTAGATAAGTTGAACAGTGAAATATTTCCAACATCCAATTATAAAACTGTTAAAATCATTCAATTTAATCCTTGTTTCTGTAATGATGGTCACAGGAGAGCGTAGCCTATATTTTCTTCTAGTGTGTGTTAGCAATGGTCGAAAATTACAATTATTGTTTTCCCACTAATTTGAGGGTTTATACATTATAAATTTGGGGGCTTGTATATAGAACAAAGCTGTGCTAGAACCTTATTGGGATAATTAGAGCAACATGTCTCAAAAACAAACTTTTTAACAAAAAAGATCCGACCTCAAACGTTTTAGAAAATCGGGTCTTTCACGAATTTTAGAACTTCAGAAAACCGAGAAAGCACATTTTTTAAAATAGAAAAATGTGAAAGCACTGTTTCTGAAGTTTTAAAATTCGTGAAAGTACCATTTTTCTAAAATGTTTGAGGCCGAGTCTTTTTTGCTAAAAAGCTTATTTTTGAGGCATTGTTTTCTAAAGTGCCCAAGCTTATTATATACATATTTTAACGAGGAATGCAGGCTTCATCCCCCACTCTGCTATATGTAGCCCCCACTCATGGCAAATCGAAAGGTGAAACTATACACCCGAAGGTGATGTTGAAAAACTATAACCTTATTTTTCATAAAAATAGTGAAAGAATCTCATCATTACCGGTGGCATATATGCACACTTCAAATCGTACGTGTGGATCACCCCTTCTCTATTTTCTTTATTAGTCTTTGTTTGCTATTTTCTACTCATACAAATACAATTAACTCCAGCCCGTACTCCCAAAACTCTGATGTTCAATTCTCCAATCTAAGGTGCACAAGGTGATTAGCTAGATTGAAAATGAACAAAATGGTAACAGTACTAATTTCAAGTTGCACCCACTATTCGTAGCCAAACACTCAAACACACAGATGGGATACCCAAAACGTAATATTTTACCAAGTTTAATGATCACAAAAGGCTATATATTATTCCAAGTGCACTTCCAATCCTAAGCTTGTGGATATATATATGGCATCTTATTTCTTGTCAAGAAGTATAATAACTTTGAGACAATCTGATTGCTTTGTTAACTCGACTGCACGGTTTATATCCTCAAGTTGGACTTCATGGGTCACCAAAGCCTCTATCTCTACTTCCTGTTCAAATGGTGGATCTTTCGTTAGCAAATAGTTTATGAAAATAATTTGCAACTAAACTAATTAACAGGCCTAAATATTCAAATTTCATCAACACATGTCTTTTTAGAAAAAGAATCTCATGCATGAAAAGTTGGTTGTCAATGATTTCAAGGCCCCTGAAATCCCTGAACATCAACTTTTTATGGGTCATTGGCAAAGAGGGAATTATTCTACGATACTATTCTTACCCTAGTTTAATCTCTCTCTCTCTCTCTCTCTCTCTCTCTCTCTTCTTATTTTTTTATTTTCTTACACAGGATATTTTTTTAATTTGGCTTGAACTAATCGGTGTGAAATGCCATGAGTATTTCACGAATTATGCATACCCATCGCACCAAAAAAAAGGGGAATTGTTTTGAACCTATGACCTCGGGGTGCAAACCCAAGTCATTAGAACCACTTGATGACTCAAACCTGCGACCTTGAGTTTGCAATATTATCAACCCACCATAGTGCTACAGGCCCAAGCCCTTAGGTGAACGGGGGTTGAAATATGGGATTTTAATATAATTTATAAATACTCACAATCACCACACAACAAAAATAAGTACGCAAGTCGTTTTTAACGTGAAAAACTCATCACAGGTAAAAATCACGGGATCTATCTCAGATCCAAGAAAAGATACACTATGAATTAAAAATCTTATAGTGCCTCTTTGGAATGATATGCCCTAACACTCCAATCACCAACAATGACAGCCTCTTACCATCATACTATTCACAGTAAACATTTCCAACAACCGACGTCTCCCACGAAAGTTCACTTGTCTCTCACAAGTCTTACACTCTCAAACAAGAAATAGTAAAGACACACACACATCAATGAGATTTTTGAATGAATTCAATAGAAGGTAAGTAATCTCAAAGACCAAATTTAGACCAAAAATATTTCAGAATGAGGATTTTCGGATCAGTTACAAACCTGTCCGAACTTCCGAAAATATATATGATTTCGGGTCACGGACGTCCGTGAGTGTACTACGGACGACCGTGGGTCCATAATTAACAAAACACTTTGTCAACCATAATTACTTAGCAAGACTATTTTCCTAAGGAACAATACTGATTTTTGGGTCATGATGATGACAAAAATTCTTACAGGAGTCACGCAAATGGTGACACAACTAAAAGAGAATATTGGTAGACTGGATTCAACCCCAAGATTTTATAGTTTACTGCACTCCTTATGATGGATCTTGAGATTATGGGGTGCCAAGAGAGAGTTTTTTATTCCATGTGGCACACCACCCAAAAAGTGAGCGAAAAACACTTGGCTCACATCAGGCTCAAAAATCACTTTCGGAGTCACTTTTTCTTTAGATATCTGCCATATGAAATAAAAATTGACCGTCAAATAGCATGCCTATTATCATAAATCTATAGTGCAAAAGATTGGAATGAGAAACAATCTCAATGTCTGATTCAAAACAATCCTACCCTCGTATCTATAATAATGCTTTCAAAGTGGCAGACCGATGTAGGAACTTTGTCAATCCAAGAAACATATCATCTCTACCGTCCAATCCGAACACTTCATTATAAAATTTGTAGTTGTGTTCAATGTTTCTCGTTAAAGCATTTGAATTGTATGGTTCGAAATCTCTTGATGCATGTTTACTACGCTGAGTGATGTTTATATGATGTTTGGAATTCAAATGACTTGGATCGGTAAAAAATATATGTTGTATGGTGAAAAAAGTTACAACAAGGCATTTTATTTCAATCATAAGATAAGCTTCCTGCTTAAATGTAATTATATTATGATATTGCTAGAACCTAACTAAGATATCAGTGACCAAACACCTAATATTTACTTAGTTCACCAAAGTACAAAATAATAACAAAAAGAATGAGTTTAAGAAATAATAACACACCTTATTGATGCATTTGTCGACAATAATGGGGAGGTCAGAGGGAGGTTTGATGCCCCCAAATATAGAGCCCTTCAATGCCTTGCCGCTTATCAAAGAGACCACATTAATGGGAACGGTCAATGCTTGACCAACCCCTATCAAAAGAGTCACTCCTCGTCCCTACCATCAGTCATGCCACACAACTTTTAATATAAAAGACTCCGTCTACGGATAGTTAGGGGTCTCAACCAAGCCTTCAAATGGGCCAATTATAATCAGCCAGCTCAACCTCACAAAATCAACTTATAAGGTGAGGATTAAGGTATTAAAATTGGTTTGCCCGAGGCCGATACCGATACGTATCGGCCATTTAAAAAAAAAAAATAGTAAAAGTCTCCGTCGAAACCGATACGGGATACCGATACGTATCAGTTTGGCCGAAAATTGATACGTATCGCCGATACGTATCGGTATCGGCCGATTTTTATACCTTGGTGAGGATTGCCCATTTTATATATAGCCCAAGGCTTCTACCCACAGGTGATGTGGACTATCATTTACGCCCATCACGTGTAACGTATCTCTCTACCTATCTATGGTACCTGTTCTGATACCATGTAGAATCCCATGAGCCTAAATCAATCTCACAAAATCAGCTTGTAAGGTAAAGTTTGCTCCAGGTTTATATATACCCCAAGGCTTCCAAGCCCACAGTCGCTGTGAGACTATCATTCAGGTTTAACCAGCTAAACCCCACTAAAACCCATTAAAACGTAACACTAGTTAGGATTAAACTTTTGGTACAAACACTAAAAGGGTACTGCATCCATTGAATCTCTAAGGGCAACACAGCTGACTGTTTTAAATTATAATCACTCCAGAAAGATACAAAAAAACGACTTCGGAAAGATACAAAAAAAAAAAAAAAAAAAAAAAAAAAGGAAAATTTCAGAAAAAGTTTGAAAATTTATAAGAAATATATGTATACAAAACGTGTTTATTTCGCGAATTAAAACATGTTTAAAACATTTATCTTTCTCAAAAATTTGGTTTTCTTCAAAAAAACACATTTTAAATGACATTTCATTGTCCTTTAAAAACATTAGATAAATGGTGGATCGCAAACAACAGACCATTCAACATGCTGCTCACGTGGCGCGATGTATGCACAGTGGGTCCCAGCAATGCAAGTCGGGTCAGCCACTTGCACCGCGCTATGTAAGCAGTTTGTTGTTGGTCTGCTGTTTGAAGTCCGCTCATTATAATTTTCCTTAAAAAGAAGCGTTTAAAGAAAAAAAAAATTATAAATCGTTTTCTCCCCTAATCTTCTACACAATGGATCTTGAGATCATAGTGTACAAGCCCCAACCCTCTTTACATCGGGTTGGGCCAGTCTAGCTACCCCATTGCCACCCCTAAATAAGAAACCCTAATTATAACTAAGCTTACCATTACTGTGGCTTCGAGGGCTTCATTCAGAAGGGATGATACACCCGTGCACTCGAAGCTGTAGTCGACCCCCAATCCATCTGTCATTTCTCTAATAACCTCTGAAATGGATTTATCAGTTTCTCTTGGATTTATGAAATCCGTCATTCCAAAAACCTTCCCTTTCTCCATCTTCTGCTCGTTTATATCAACCCCAATTATTTTCTTTGCACCCATCGTTCGAGCCCCCTCTACCACCTGCAACAACTAGAAATATGAATCACCAGAGACTGTTTTGGATTGTTGTCCCAATCTTTCACACAATGGATCCCCGTCCTGAAAATAACTCTAATATGATGTTTGAACCGATGTGTCACATCATTTATCGCTCATCTTTATATTTGTCATTCAAGCAGTCAAAGGTGAGATCACCATTCTATCTTGAGTGAGATTACTTTTTCATGGGATGCAAATAATAGAGCCATTTTGGCAATAGTTTTGTGTTAAAAATGATGGTAGGGTCCAATCAGTTGAACTCTAAATGGGGTTCAACTAATTTTAAAACCTTAAAAATTTAAGTAGGGTTATCAACAGGTTGGGTTGGCCCTGCTCGACCAAATTGCTTAACCAGGTCAGGCACATAAACTTAAAGTGGGTCAGGTGGGCACGAGCCACCCGACCAAAATTGATTTTCTATTAATAATAATACGAAGGGATTTTGAAACGGGTCAAATAGCCTTAGCCAAAACTTGACCTTTGCCTCACTAACCAATAGGCCTTTTTATTTTCTTTTTTCTAAGGCCATTGCTTGATGTAACGGTTAAAAGTTTGGGCTGTCAAATGTGAAAACAGGGCCTGAAGGTCAAAAAAGCAACTACTTGGCGTGAGAAAGTCAACGTTAAATCAGTATCTGCCCACCCCGGTCAGCACCCTTATGCATAGGACTAAGGATCAAAATTTCGGTTTCAGGCTTGGCTAAAACTAAAATTTTGAACCGAAATTTCAGCCAAAATTTTGGGTCTCATATAAAAATGACCGAAATTTCAGTCCATAATTATCGTTTCGGTGGGGACCGAAACCGATAATATCGCCGAAAATTCAGTCATTTCGACCGAAATTTTGATCCTCTGATGGGACAAACACTGGGTAATAGCCTCTTTTGGCCCAAATAAATTTATGTGTACCTCTTGATGGGTCCACCATTTGTTGATTTCTAATCAACTCTAAGATCAAGATGGGATTAGTTTGGCCTCTAGCTCCAGAAGGAGGTCATGCAACCTAGAGGTCACACTTTCATCCCCATCTCCCTAGAAAAACATGTGGGTGAAAAATATACTCCCCAGTCATTACAATTATGGAAGGGGGAATTACCCAGGAGGGTCCTGAACTGTGGCTTTTTATTTGAAGGTCCGAACCATCGGTAATGACCTATCCGAACCATCGGTAATGACCTAGCAAGGTTTAGACTATAAAATTATGTTTACGTATTTGCCTAATAAGGTTTCAAATTTTTGACATGTGCTTAAATTTGGATTAAGTGAAAAAAGAGTAACGAAAATACCCTCAGGTCCAATATGAGATTGATCAATCAACCTCATATGGGACTGATCGATCTTGATCAATCTCATATGAGACCGATCAGTCCCATATAAGCCCGACTGATTGGTCTTATAGTGGACCAGTTGGTCTCATATGAGACCGATCGATTGGTCTCATATGGGATCGATTGATTGATCGATCTCGTGGGACCCAAGGACATTTTAGTCTACTCACTTTTTCACTTGATTTGAATTTAAGCGTATGTCAAAAAAAATTTAAAGATATCATAAACGAACATGTCTCTTAAGTCTTAACTCCTCGAAACTGAAAACTTTGAAGGTCTCGAACAGTGCTGAGTCATTATTATCAGACCGTGTCAGGTAAATACTGGATAGTTTGGGACCCTATCAGGTTAAAAATTCATTATAGATACTACTTAGATGGTGGGGATATATTCAACCTAAATGAGCTAAAAATTTGGAAGTAATGGATGCATATGTTAAAAACTTTATATGATAGCTTTCCATAGATTTCTTGTTTTATGCTTTATCATTTTACTTAAGGGCTTTTGAGTTTTGATACGAAAGCATTATTTTCATCACTTAAAATGCTTAGAAACTTGCAGGACACCAAAAGACTATGTTTTACAGTGGACATATTTTTTTTTTATAGACAATTGCGAACAACTTATGTAACATGGCAGTGACGCGACTGACTGCACACATAGTGGGGCCTAAACACTACCAATCACCTTGCGCAAAAGTTGTCTGCAACATTATCTATCAAAAACTGTCCAACGTTTATAATTTTCTGACACAAAATGTTTAGTGGTCCATTTTTATGGACGGCAGCTCATCTCTTAGACCCTACAGCACAGAAAAATTAATGAGATTAGACAAATGGTGCTGTCAATTAAGTTATGACATTTACAAGTAGGCCTATTTTATGTTTTTAATGTTAGTTATAGTGAATAATTTACCTCACTTCATAATCACTCTTTTTAAGAAGTCAACTAGTAATGGAAACATAATTGGGATGAGATTTCACAAGATTCATCAATCTTGTTTATCAAAATAAAAAATAAACTTTATTATCAATAAACAGTACTTACATTTAAAATATTATGTTATAAAACTATCATAAAAAGTTATACCTAGATATTTTAAGACCACTGAGATGAGAGATTTTTATTGAAATCATCCGGTACAAACCGATCCGACAAGATCGCAAGACGCCGATTTCACATCCGATTCAATTTGAAATTACGGCATATCTAGTTGCGTGTAGATAATTAATAATGGGTGCCAATGCGTTGAAAAACATTGACTGCTTTGAATCACATAATATAAATCGTTTTTCGGCTAAATATTGCACACAATTGGTCGAGTTTTTTATTTCATGTGACATAAATTCCAAATGTGGCTCTAAAATCATGTTGGAGCATGATGTTGATATGTGAATTAAGGGTCAATCTTTGGAGATCTGTGTCACATGGAATCAAAAAGTCACCCACTGATCACACACTCATTATGTCAAGATCCTTTGTGTGGAAGATTGGAATAAAAAACGACCACCATCATTCAATTCAATACGGTCTATGGAGCGTAGGCACCCTAATGGAAGTACCCTAGCACATATACGGAAGTGAAGAAGGTGGAATGCATACCCCTAATCCAACTCCTCCAAGGCCAAAAACAGCTACAGTTGAGCCCTTTTCAACCTTAGCCTCCTTCCATGCAGCCCCAAACCCGGTCGTGAAACCACAGGAGATAAGGCTAGCGTGCGCCAGAGGCACCCGATCATCAACCTTAAAGACATAGTTAACGTTCACCACCGTGTACTGAGCCCAAGTTGAGCAGGTAAAGAAATGGTAAAGGCTTTGCCCTTTAACCGACATCCTGGAAGTGCCATCGGGCATGAGACCGGTCACCGGGAGAGGGTATTTTAGGCATAAATTTGTTTTTCCTGATTTGCAGTTATCGCATTCTTTGCACTCTCCCAAAAAAGTTGGGATGACGATGTCCCCTTCTTTTAGGTCCATCACACCTTCGCCTATGCTCTCAATCATTCTACACGAACAAACAATTTTTTTTTATATAAATAGCAAACTTATTTATTTTTATTAATTATCAAAAAATTTTGGGTACCTATGTTCGCGCTTAGGATTCTTAAAGGCGCCTACCTCTATAACTCATTGACTGCTTAGAATCCGATTATGAAGATTATTTTTTTACCTCAATCTTCCACACAAAGGGTCTTGAGACGCTCATATTTTTTTTTTCAAAAAGAGGCCGTAAAATTACGGTTGCTCGTTATGTGTGTAATGTGATTTTAAGGCCACTTTTTTTAAATTTGTGCAATGTAAAATATAAAAAATGGCCATATGACAGGTACGCTCATGATCTCGAGATCCTTTCTGTGGAATATTGGGGTGAACAAGACAAATATTTCCAATCAGTCAACATGTTTCAATGGGTTTCAGAAATAGACACCTTCAATATTAGAACATAGGTACCTTCGACTAACACTAGATTTATGACATTACACATAATTTAAAAACAAAAACTTGTAATTTTTGGGACTTATGCCACATGGAATACCTAAGCCGCCTGATTTGAAGCTCATAATGTAATGATCTTTGGTTCCAAAGATTGACCCAAAACACGATCTCTATCAGCTTATTCAACATAGTTAAAACCCATTAACTGATTCAATGGTTCATTATATTGAATAAGATGATAGAGACCGAATTTTATGCCAATCTTTGATATGAAAGATCTTATCACAACCTTCAAATCCGACAACTTAGATGGTGTTTTCCATGGCATGATTCTAATACCAAATATTTCTTTAAATTATGTGTTACGAGTTACTGACACAAATCTTGTGTGCAAGTAATCTCTCCCATTTTCTTATAATTAGTTGCGTCTGGCACATGACACTCACCCAATGTGAGAGAGAAAGAGATAGAGAGAGAGAGCTCTTACCCAACACCTTCGTGACCCAAAACTCTTGGAAAGAGTCCCTGTATACCAGAAGGGATCCACAATCAGAAGATCTTTGATAGCTCAGTGATGAATGACTGTGCATAAATGAGTATGCAATACGTGACCCAAATGGTAAAATCAAGTAGAGTTTTGAACTTCTTTTTTTTAAGTTGTTTTGAATTATATTAATATAAAAGCAAATCTAGTGCCTGAATGGGCCAAAGTAATACATTAGATTGCACCCGAACATTACTACCTGAAAAATCAGACTCTCGGGAGAAGACGATTATAGGTACTTAGGTGGCATAGGAAACCCAGGAAAGATGGAAAAAACCCACACCAGGATTAAACCAAAATGGCGTAGAATTGCAACTTGATTCAACAACAAAGATTTATGGTGCCAAATTTTCCACAGATCAAACGGCTGAAACCAACTTATGCTTGAATGAGTGTTGGAGCAAACTAAAATGGGATTGATGATCTAGTATCGATATATTGCAACCATACTGAGAAATCCGTTTCCTACTTTGAATTGCATAATGGAGGCCATTTTTTGTCCCAAGTTTCGGCGACAAATTTCGAGATCATAGGTTTACCATCAAACGCTCTGATGTTGACCGATTTCTTTCCATATGGCACACATCTGGAAAAGTGATTTGAATCATGATGTACCATCAAACATAGTTCTCGGATCACTTTTTGGGTGCCACATGGAATCTTCTAAGCGGTTGATGTTACACCCATGATCTCAAGATCTATTGGCTAGTTCAAAGCAGTCAACAATTTGAAAATAAAGGTACCCTTTCTAATATGAACAACAAAATGGTATGTCTAATTAAGGGTACCTCTGTTTGCGCTCCCGTCGCAAACCCCTTGAAAACGGTTGATTGCTTATGATCAGATGATGGAGATTGTGATTTACCTTATCTTCCACACAATAGATTTTGAGATCATGGCACACCTTTCATTCTGCCAATTTTTTATTCCGTGTGTCACAGATCTCCAATAAATGGCCCTTGAATCATATGTCACACAATAAGCCTACTTTTTTGGGGAGATCAATGACACATGGAATAAAAAATTGGCGGTCGGATAGGTGCCACCACTATCTCACGATTTATTGTGTTGAAAGATCAGGGGTAAAACGCCATCTCCATCATCTGATCCTAAGCAATCAATGATTTTAAAGGGATTTCGTAAGTGGGCACTTTCATAGAATGAGAGGTACCCATTAATCAATGGTGAGCAAAAAATAGGAAGAATCATCATGTGGATGGCAAGTACTGACAAAGGGAAAAGCATTCCAGTATAGAATATCTGTGTGGCACAAGCTTGCGCAGAGCATCTTAACGCGAACTTCTGATGATCTCGGTGGCTCTACTTGGATCTCTTCCATCGTCAGAGCCTCCTTTGGTCCCCAACACACGGCGGCTGCCGCAAAAAACATATATAAATATAAAATTAAAGAAAAAACCTTGTTAATTTTGTTCTCCTGTAAACAGAGAGAAGAAAATGAGATGTTTTAACTCACCTCTGCAACTTATCACTTGTGGGTACCCCATTGAAACAACTATTTGAGAAGAGTTGAAGGAGGTGTTTTTTCCCTCTCTTGTGGCAACAATAAATAAATGGTGTTCTGTGTTCTGTGTTCACACTTTAGTCTCTGCTATCCATTGACCACACATTAATGGGTTTTTTTGCAAATACCCCTTATGTTATGCTTAAATTGCATAAACCCTCATGAGTTATGCCTGTTTACACTTGCCCCCCCTCCCTCCCTCCCTCCCTCCCTCCTTTTATGTTTCCTTTTATAAATACCCTGCCGTTAAATGACAGTTAATTAGGTGTCATTTTTTAATTAAATGACTTATTTGCCCTTACTTAATATTATATACAAAATGATCATTGTATTTTTTTCAACTTTGACCATATTTTAAACGGTGGATAAATATCGGATTTTGCCCAAATTTTTTGGGTGAAATATGATTGATCTCCTATAAGTTATCGTATTACCTAATTTTTTATTTGAATGTTCATGACACTCGCTTAACTTGTGGGTAGTACTAAAATGCTATCCCGTTTGTATTATCCCGACCCTACCATCGTTACGAACCAATTTGGGTATTATGGACACTCAAATTAAAAATCAGGTAACAAGACAACTTAAAAGAGATCAATCATATTCTACCAAAAAAATTTGGGCAAAATCCTTTAAAATGCTATCAAAGTTGAGAAAAATATAATGACTATTTTGTATATAATATTAAGTAAGAGCAAATACGTCATTTAATTAAAGAAATGGCATCTAGTTAACTACCATTTAACGGCAGGGATATTTGTAAAGGAAACATAAAAGTAGGAGATGCAGTGTAAATAGATATAATTCAGGGGATTTTATGCAATTTCAACATGCATAGGAGGATATTTATAAAAAAGACCCTTATTAATTGTGTGCAACGCTCTCTTTAGACCAAATAATAGTTCTGTTCGCGCGTACTCAACTATTGAGGATGCATCCAGTGCAAACTCATTGACTTTATGAATTGGACGGTGGAAATCGATTTTCATCCCAATCCTCCCACCATATTGATATTGACACAATGGGCATACCATCAAATCATTAATTTTGCATTCCAGGAGGCGCAAAGTCTAATAAAATGACTAAAAAAATCATGTGAGATACATCACGATCAAATATAATTTTAGAATCACATTTTGAGATTTGTGCAATGTGGAATGCCAAATTTATCGTCTGATTATATGCTCATGGTATCAAGATCAATTGTTTAGGAGATTGGGTTGAAAATCGATTTTCATCGTCTGGTTTAATGCAGTCAATGAGTTTACAGTGTAGGCGCCCTAAGTAATTGGGTAGGTGTGCATAGGGGTTAGGACTTAGGGCTATGCAGAAAACCAACCCAACTGATCCCACCGACCGAAATTTCGGTTCAATTCTGGTTTTAAAGCATATCAGTTCGGTTTCAATTTTGGGAAAATGGCTAGCCTATCGGGTTATCAGTTTAGTTTCGGGTTTTATCATTAAAAAAAATGAAACTGATAAAAAACCAATAGTGGGTACTACTCAGTTGTATACAAAAAAATAGGTTGCAAATAAAAAAATTTCTTTTAAACCCGTCTTTTATACCAAAAGTCCACATCATTTCAATCAGTTGTAATTAAAAAAATTTCTCCGGAGCCGTATTAAAAGTTTAAAATAGCCAAAATGAATCCCTTCATCTTCTGCAAAGCCCTAAAAATCTAAAACCGTTTCGTTTTCTCCAAAGCCTTAAAAGGCTAAAACACTTCCGTCCGTCTGTCTTCGCGGTCCTTTCACTCGCTGTCTCCGGAGCCGTGCTGCAACACTCCACACTAGGTTACTCTCTCTCTCTCTCTTAATTTCATACAAATGTTGTTGACATAAGAACCATCATGACGAAAAGCACTTATTATTTTTAGTCAAAGTGGCCTTCAGCTTGTGGGGTGAAAAATTCTAAAATGGAAGTGTGGGTTGGCAAAATAAAATTTATTCTTTTAACTTTGAATTAATTTATAGTCTATTATTTATTAATTATTACATGTTCTCTTTAAAAAAATTCACTTCCAAAACATGGTGAAAAATTCTAAAATGGGAGTGTGGGTTGACAAAATAAAATTTATTCTTTTAAATTTGAATTAATTTATAGTCTATTATTTATTAATTATTACATGTTCTCTTTAAAAAAATTCACTCTATCCATCGAACCAAAAATTGTGGTGTGTCCCATCTCTATCCATCGAACCGAAAATTCGTGATGGTGGTGTGTCCAATCTCTATCCATCGAACCGAAAATTGATTGAACCGATAACTTTCAGTTCGATTTTGGTTTGAGAAACTAGAAACTAATTGTTATTGGTTCGGTTTCGGTTTTGCATCAAAACCGACCCGATAACACCCCTATTATGGGTGGACATTCATTTAACCGAACTGGAACTGATTTGGTTTTGGTGTCGGTTCACCTAAAATCGAAGCCGAACAACCGAAATACAGAAGAACCGGTTTGGTTTCATTTCCAGTCAATTCAGTCGATTTTTTCAAGTTTCAGTTTTATTTTTTAAGGAGAAAAATAGATAATGTTTTGTTTTTTTCGGTTTTCAGCACAAAAAATCGAAACCAAACCGATCCAGAACCAGTTTCAATTTTTTGGTTTTTGATCAGTTTTTGTTCAGTTTCGAGTGGGTATTTTTAGGCTAGGTTTGGTCGATTTTCGGTTTTTTAGTAATTTTCTCTAATTTTTTGGTAATTTTCTCCACTCACACCGGTGAGAACATAGTCACAAAAAACTCCGAATAATTCACAATTTTTTTAGAGACGAACAGAACACAAATTATTCACGAACTTTTGAAAAAATCACAAACATCACCGAAGTTCGCAAATTTTTTGAATTATTCACGAAGTTTGCGAACATCACCAAAGTACAAGCTTACACGCTAAGTTACCTTAGTGGAAGCTTAAAAGTTAAAAACATATTTTTATATTTTATTATTTATATCTAAAAGTAAAAAGTAAAAAGCTAAAAGTTAAACCCTCCCATCTCTCCCTCTTCTCTCTCAAACCCTCCTCCTCCTCTCTATCCTCTCGACTCTGGACGGCTGAACCAGTGAACCTCTCTCATCTCTCTCAACTCTCAAGTTAGCTGACTGACTGCCAACCACCTCTAGACACGCCGGCCACCTCTTCTTCTCTCATCTCTCTCTCTCTCTCTCTCTCTCTCTCTCTCTCTCTCTCTCTCTCTCTCTCTCACGTCATGTGTAACACCGCGCTAGCTACACCGGCTTAATAATCAAATATTCATATCTAAATAGTTTAATAATTTATTATTTTACTCAAAAATATATTTAAAAAATTTTAATATATATTTAAATCATAAAATTATATTATATTATATATATATATTTTTTTTTTTAATTATATATTTTTATTTTTTTATTTTTTCGAATTGTCCCCGAACTTTCTGAATTATTACCGAACTCCGATTTTGTGACTATGTGTAACAACCCTAATTTTTTTAAAATAAATTTATGGTGTTAGATTAGTTTTGCACCAAGCACGGTGTTAATACTTCACACCGAAACCTAACTTAATTAGGAGAAATCTATTTAAGATTAAAGTATGTACAATACTTTTCACTTTTCTTCTTTAAAAAAAATTATAGCCTTCTCTTTCTTTTCTCCTTTTCAAAAACCCTAGCCGTCACAACTCTTTCTCCACCCACCATTCTCCAAAACAATACATCTTAATCTTTTCCGCCGTGATTTATTCTTCCGCAGTCAATCGAGGAGGAAGAAGAAGACGAAATCGTGGACCGGCAATCGCGTGGACGCCGATCTCTATCGCTCTAATTGTCGTCGATCTGCCAATCACGCTTCAAGAGGTGGGTACCCATCAATCCATCTCGTTCTTCTCAGATTACGTCGGATAGGATACGATTCGATCGCGTATCGACGGGTTTAAAAATCTTATTTAAACTCAAATATCTCATAAATTTAAACTGAAATAGAGCGCATTTGTCGTTCTAATCGAAAGAAGATCAGATCAAGACGAAAAATCGGAGTTGAGACTTCAATTCAATTTGAGATGACAGCGAATGGAAATGGAAGACCTCCGCATGATAACGAAGAACCAACGTTGAAAGAGTTGTTTACTCCAATCACCACAAACACCCCGTCTTGCATTACATACCCCGCCACACCCGATGGTCGATTTGAGATCCATACAAATGTGATTCAAATTCTTCCAATTTTTCATGGTATGAAAAGAGAAGACCCATACCAGCACATCAAAGACGTCGTCGAAGCTTGTTCATCAATATATCAAAATTTCAGTGAGGAATCTGTGAGGCTACGATTATTTCCTTTCTCTATAAAGGATAAGACCAAAGTCTGGTTAAATTCGCTACCAGTTGGATCTATAACCACCTGGGATCAGATGGCCAAAAAGTTTTTGTCAAAATTTTTTCCAATCGCAAAAACTAATGTCTTGAGACGCAAAATCACAGATTTCACATAGGAAGAGGATGAAAGATTCTATGAAGCTTGAGATAGATTCATGGACCTCTTACTGAAATCTCCATACCATAGGTTTTCAAAGTGGAGATTGGTCCAATATTTTTATAACGGACTGAATCAGGCTAATTGACATTTTGTTGAATCAATGAACAGTGGAAAAAATGAATCCTACCGTTTCTTGGAAAAGTTGGTTGAGCATTCACAGTAATGGGACTTCACAAAAACTCGTGATCAACCAATCAAGAATGGAGACCAAGCAGGGAGTTTGATGAGTAGTGAAATATGATGATATTTTACCCCTAAATACTTACATTTAGCTATCCAATGAAGGCTATCTAATAAGAATTATTAGATTTGAAGTGTTTCAGGTAAATACAAGCCAAGTGCGAAAAACAGCTCAAGAATTCTGAAAATAATGTCAAAACACTGCAACTTTGGGTCATCGAAAACTTGGTGTAACTTGCAGCTCAATTTGAACCTTCAAGAAGGCCGAATTATGAAAATTGTCAAAACATAAAAGTTGTAGATCTTTCTGTCCGCTTTCCAACGGCGCATGAATCATGTCAATCCGAGTTCGAAGTAAAAAGATATGGTCAAAATACTGAAGCAGTGTCTGATGCAAAAGTGGGTTGAAATTCACGAATTTCTGGGAGGTCGATGCATCGACCCTTTTGGTCGATTAATCGAGGGACAACAGCAGTCTGACACGGAACTGACACTTTAAAGCAGATTTTTAGGATTCTTTGCAGGGTCGATGCATCGACCCTATTGGGTGATTAATCGACCGTGACTTTTCATGCCAGGGAACTTCAGCGACGTGGGTGCTATTTAAAGCCAAATCAAACACTTCGAATGAGAGTTTTTTTAGAATAATTTTTATTTTTAGAGTAGAAGTAGAGATAGAGAGTTTTATTATTTCTTTTTAAGAGCTTTGTTCCTTTAATTTTTCAGTATTCATTCCTTCAGTTTATTATTTTTGTTCAGTTGATTTCAACATTAATTTCGTTTCAGAAGATCATCGTACTTGTGGATCAAAGTAATTTCTGTTAAAGTTTGAGGTATTTTTAATTCATTAAATTAATGTTATTTTTCCTTCCTTATTTATTTATGTCATTTAATTACAATATGTGTGGCTAAGTTCATAGGGATGGGGATCTAATGATTCCCATTCGAGGGATGTACTTCTAATAATATAAATTGAGGATTAAAAGATGAGATTTTATTTTATGGTTGTTATGTTATCACGAACGGATGAAATCCCCGCCACTAACTGGGATCGAGTGTGCCGAGCCATGCCCTGGATCTCAGATCTGTGACGGTAATTTTACCCCAATCATTATTATGATCTTTTTGCTTTCATCGTGTGGATCTACTTACGATTATGATCCGGGATCGAGTGTGCCGAGCCATGCCCTGGATCTTGGATCTGTAATGGTAATTTTATTTTAATTACTCTCTAATCTGAAATCGAGTGTGCCGAGCCATGCGCTTGATTTCAGATCTATGGTGGTATTGTTAGAATTTTTACCCACTTTGGGGATGATTTTTATTTGAACCTGAGATCATGTGTGTCGAGTTATGCCATTGATCTTAGATCTATATATGAAAATCATCTCTGAAGTTAAGTCCTGATTACAGGGATGCAACGTGGAACCTATTAGGGTTTTGACCATTTATCTTCCATAAAAGATATTTGCTCTCAATGGCATATCTCATATTTTAATCCTTAGATTTATATTATGGGAAGAGCAGACCAAAGATGGGAGGATTTAGTATCTTCATCTTTATCTTTATCTTTACCTTTATTTTTGAATTATCAATTAAATTTTAGTTTGTAGTCAGTAATTGTCATCTCACAAAACTAGATCATAATATTGGTAGGATACTGTTAAATCTTAGTGGATTTCTTGAATTACTGTCTTGTCTTTTTAGATCTTCAAAAATAGTCCTCGTGGAAACGATCTCGTACTCTGCACCCACTATATACAATCTGATTCGTGCGCTTGCGAGTAAAACATTACAATAATAAAAAATCACATTAAAATTCAACTAAGAAAGGAGGACTATATATGGTAAAAGAGACTCTTCATCTCATGACAAAAATAGATTTCATCACTCAACAAGTTGAGGAATTGAAATTGAAGAAAATTGTGAGTATTGTGAATGCACAACTTGAACCATGTGCTTATTGTGCAAGTCCAATGCACACGGTTAATGGCTGCCCATCAATGCAGAATTACTCAGAAGATTTTTCTAAACAACTGAACACAACTACGAGCATAATCAGGGAAGCATCTTCAATGAGAATAATCTGAATAGTTGGAAATATCATCCAAATTTCTCATGGAAGTAAGAGAATCAGAAACCTCAAGCCAAAGGACAGGGAATGAATTTCTATCCCTAGCAAAATTTCAGCCAAGGACCACAGCAACAGTTCAGTCAAGGACAATTTTAATAGCAAAATTTTGGTGGTGTGAATCAATTCTACCAAAGTCAAAATCAAATTGGGCAGCCCAGACAGTTTGCCCAAAATTTTCAATTTTCACAACCGATGATGGGGTATCAGAATCAACCCACACAACAACTCGTGGGTCAACCGAGCCTTATGAAAATGTTTCCACCACCTGAATTTAATAATCAACAGGGAAACAATACACAACGTCTAACCCAGAACTAATACCCTCAGATGAAGGATTTTTTTTCGAATCATCCAACCACTAGCCAGCTCTATATCCGAATTGGAAACACAAATGAGTCAAGTGGCAGCACAGCTCAATGAAAGAGAGGAGAGAACTTTTCCAAGCCAACCGATCCCAACTCCAAGAGGGCAGATGGCTATGGAACAAGTTATGACCTCATCCCAAGCCAAGAATCAGCAGCAATTGAAGGCAATCACGACATTGAGATATGGCCGACAGATCGAAAACAATGTGAAAGTGCTAGAAGAGGACGAGAGATCGGAACTAAAACTTTAAACTGAAAAGAACAAGGAAGTCGAAGATGAGGTGGAAGAAAAAAAAAAGGTTGAAGAAAAGAGTTTCATGCCTAAAGCCCCGTATCCTCAAAGGCTGATGGCACCAAAGAAGAACTGCGATCTAGAGGGGATCATTGAAATGTTTAAGCAATTAAAGATCAACATTCCCTTCTTAGACGCCATCCAGCAAGGACCTGCATATGCAAGATTTTTAAAGGACTTGATCACAATAAAACGAAAGACCAATGTCCCGAAAAAATCTTTTCTATCCGAGCAGGTAAGTTCAATGCTACAAGCGAGACTCCTGATTAAGTACAAGGACCTTAGTTGTCCTACCATCTCGATTGTCATAGGGGAGAGTCGTATTGATCAAGCACTTTTGGATCTTGGGGCAAGGATCAATTTGTTGACGTACTCTGTCTATAAGGAACTTGAGTTGGGTGAACTAAAACCCAAAGCAATGACCCTTCAGCTCGCTGATAGGTCAATTAAAATCCCCAAGGGAATAGTGGAAGATGTCCAAATCAAGGTAGACTTTTTCTACTTTCTAGTTGACTTCGTTGTCTTGGACACCGAACCTATCCCCAATTTGAAAAATAGTGTTCCGGTGATCCTAGGAAGACCATTCCTAGCAACATTGAATGCATTAATCAATTGCCGCAACGGGATAATGAACTTATCATTCGGGAACATGACTGTAGAGTTAAACATTTTCCACATTGCAAAACGTCCTATAGAGGATGAAGAACATGTACAAGTCTGCATGATTGATAATGTTGTGGAAAATATATTTTTTGCTTCTGAATATAAGGATCCTCTAGAGGCTTACCTAGGTCATTTCGATGAGGACTTTGATTTGGATCACATGGTCCAAGAAGTGAATGACATGTTAGATTCCACACCACTCTTGGGAGAAGACAAACGGCAACCGAGAGGTGAGACCAAAGTAGAAGAAAGGAAAGAAATGTCAAAAGAGAAAGAGAAACCCATGTTAGAACTAAAGCCTCTCCCTGCAGATCTGAAATACGTCTACTTGGAAAAAGATGAGACTCATCCGGTGATAATTTCATCAAAATTGGATAAGGACCAGGAGGGACAGCTTATAGAAGTGCTCCAAGATCACAAAAGTGCAATCGAGTGGTCTATAAAAGATATCAAAGGTATAAGTCAGATGGTGTGCATGCACCGTATTCATCTAGAAGAAGATGTTAAACCTTCCAGAGAACCACAACACAGATTAAACCCAATTATGCAAGATGTGGTCATAAATGAGATCAATAAATTACTAGATGCCGAAATTATATACCCTATTTCTAACAGTAAATGGGTTAGTCCAATACAAGTGGTCCCCATTGATCGTTACTTATATGTGTATCTAATTAAGTCTTAACCTATTACAAGCGCACAATAGAAATCATAGTACTAATAGAGGATCGTTCCCACGAAGACAGGTTATATTATATTAACTTAATTTTTTAAAAACTTATATTTATCTTTTAAGTTCCTTAATTATTTGAGAAATATGAATAAAGAATTATTTTATTTAAAGTAATTTTTACAGAAAATAAATCCTAAATCTTCTTTCTTCAGATTATGGTCGTCAATCACAATCTTCAGCTATCGGATATTTATGAAATTAAACAGTACAATTACATCATATATCAAGTTTTCTAGCATTGGTCGTCAATCAACACTAAAATTCTATCAACATAAATTTAATCTAATCAACAACCTCCTAAAATTTGGGCGTCTATCAAATTCTAAAAAACTGAAGATGGAAAAGTAAAATCGTTACACTAATCTGCAAACTTCAACCTAAGTCGTCAATCCAAATTAAAATTCAAAGATGTTTACAAAGCAGGAAATTGCAATAAAATAAATTTAAATTAAAAGGCAAAAGTAAAATATATCCTCCACCCCTTAGCCGCAGGCGTCAATTGCTTCTGAGAAACTATGGATATCTAATCTAAACTATTTTAAATTTTTCATCGAAAGAAAACCCAACCTCAGTCGTCAATTGATACTGAGAATTTCTTCGATGGTTATTCCTATACCAAGTCCTCTTATTTATAGATCATATGGGATCGGTTTACAAAACTCCTAATTCTAATAAAAGAAATTACTAAAGTAAAACTATCCTAATATAACTCTACTTCTAACTTTATCTTTCCTTACTTTCTATAATTGATGTACTTCTGGATCTCTTCCTTTATTTCAGCAGCAGAATCCTTTAAAAGTCTTCTCTATCAATCTCTCAAATTCGTGATTCACTAGACTTCTTCTTTAAAGAGATCTTCTAATTTTATGCATGACGATGTTCATTCTCACGTGATCAGCAACTTCGAAAGGTGTTCTTTTCTGAAAAATCGTAAATCACAATTTTCTAACACAACTCCCTATTGAATGATTTTTCATTTACGATTCGTCACTTTCTCTTACAAAATCGTACTCTTCTTTTGAACGGCTTCTCTTTAGAGAATCGTAAATTACGATTTTTACCTTCTTTTACTTTGCATCATACTGTAGAATCGTAAAGCACGATTTTTCATCTTTTCAATAGGCGATGATTTGTCTTGTGGTTCAATCGTCTCTTTATTACTTTATGAGTTCATTTTGACGAATATTAATATTTTGGTTCTCTTTTATTATTTTTCCTTAATATTTACACATCAGTAACTTATTAATAGCAAATTAAGTCCTAGCATCACTAAGTTAAGGATAGTAAAATGATATATAATGTCACTGATCACACTCTCAAACTTACGTTTTGCTAGTCCCTAGCAAATAAGAAAATATGAAATATCTTTTAAAAAAAATTAAATATCACTTTCGTAAGGAGCACGATTGTATTTAGTAGATGCAACAAGCCTGTAAATCCCCTAGGTGATCCCTAGTGGAGTAGTTGTAGTCTCCTGAAGGTTTTCAGTGAAATCACCTACAAACTTCAAAATATTTTTGGATTTTTCAAAATTAAGCAAAAGTAAAATCTAAACTAATTTTGTACACTAGCTAAGTTAATCATCAAATAGTTGGTATATTTTTCAAAAATTATAAATCTTTTTATCCTTACTTTCCATCATAGCAATTATCCTTTATCAGAACTCCAACATTTTTAATTCAGTAAAACGTAGAGTGTGTGCATATCAGTGAAAAATTTATTCATTATAGATTTTTCTAAACTCTAGATTTAGAAAATATTTTCATCCAAACTCTCACTTTTCGGCATACTCTAAAAAAAATATCGAAATTTTTAAGTTCTCACAATATGATATGTATGATAAATTCTAAGAACAATTGGCTAAAAAGATAAATCTCATGGAATGGATAATCAATTCTATTCATATGATTTATTGTTCATTAATAGTATCTATTACATACATTTCTATTAGACTCATACTTTTACAAATCATAAATCAAAAAGGACTTTTCTTCGGCTTGTCATGGGGCTTTGGTTCAAAGGTTTTCAAAGAAAAGGTAAAAGGATTCAAAGTTCTCTGAGAGTTCAGCTCTTTCTTTTCTCTTCTTCTTCTTTCTTTTCTACTTCAGTAAGTATCCAAAAAGTTGGATAACTTCTTTCCATTTTTTATTTTTTTTATTTTTTTTGTAAATTCCAATCTTTAGAAACTTTTCTTCAAAATCGTATTTTACGATTTCTTTTCTTTCTATCCTTTTGAATGCTTTAGTGCACAGAATCATGTTTTCACGATTTCTATTATTTTCTCATATGTTCTTCTGTTATATTTCTTCTCAACTGTATCCTTTTTGACATACCTTTTATCTGTTAACTTATACTCTTTTCACTCCCTCTTCTTTCCTTCTTTTATATTCTAAACTCTTAAAAATTATAAGGGTTAAAGATTGAAAGTTTTGGGTAATACATATGGTTAAAAGTTTATAAATTTCTAGTACAAATAAATTCGATTTTAGCTTCTAATATGGGTTCAAAGGATATATTCTTTCTGAGATTTTAGCTTTTTTTGGCTCTGACTAGACAAAAGATGGCCTTTAATCAACTTTATGATTTACTAGCGTGAATGTCTTATTGTTTTCAATCGACTACTTAGGTTGATTGATCGACATTACAAAAGGAGCTTGAAGTCCGTTCTCTGTTATGTGCACTATCGATTAATCGACTAGTGTAACATCGATTAATCGAATTTCAAATATTGAGGAGTGCAAGCTTTAAATTCAAAATCAATTGATCGACTTAAATAATCGATCAATTGATTTTGAATTTAAAATCTCCGAACTTAAGGCCTATTTAAGCAAACTCGAAGGATGAGTTAAGGAGGCTCTTAGTTTTTATTGTCCAGTATTTAGTTTCTCTCCAATTTTTCCAAAAAGCACTATTCTTTTCATTTTTAGGTTTAGTTTTTAGATTAGTTTAATTTCTATATTCAAGAAGGGATTGTACGCATTGGATTAAAGCTTTCGTGAATTTTCGTAGATCACTCATTATGGTATTTTAATGTTATTTCTTATTTTTATTTCAGTCATATCTTTGGTTGATTTAATCATGCGTAGCTAAACCTTTTTTAAGATGGAGATCTAATGAACCCCATCCGAGGGTTTCATTTATACTAATATAGATCTAAGGTTAAGATATTCTCTTGTCATAGATACCTTGTTTTTAATTGCCCTAATGCTTATGCCAATGTTGTAGAATCAAGATTGCTATCTAAGATATGGATGCTAATCACGCATTCATGGGTGCTAATCATGCACCTCATGATCTCAAATCTGTAATGGTGAGTTTACTCTGGGCTTCTTTTCTATTCTTCTTACCAATCTTGTGAATTCCAACTGTTATCTAAGATATGGATGTTGATCATGCATCCATAGGTGCTAATCATGAACCCCCATGATCTTAGATTATAGTGTGGAATTTATATCGGGATCTTACTCCAATTGTCATCTAAGATATGGATGCTAATCATGCATCCATGGGTGCTAATCATGCACCCCCATGATCTCAGATCTGCAATGTTGAATTTATGAGTGTTTGGGCTCTACAGTTGTATGTAGGGTATCATGCGATAATGTTTCATCTCAACCAATAGATTTATGTTCTATAAATGATAAACCAACGATGGGAGAATTTAGTATCCAAATCCTAACTTTTTAATATCTGATTAATTTCATTTTATTGCCTAGCTTTAAATCTTTTCACTCTCGCACATTAATAAGCTAGTTAAAATATTGCTTTCAATCTATGATTATTTTTGTGATTAATTGCTCACTTCCTCCACTTAAATTTTCTAGCCAATCCTTGTGGGAACGATCTTGTACTCCATTGATCTATTGCTACAATAGATTCGTGCGCTTGCGAGTACAACTTTATTTTCACAACAAAAGACTATTAAGACTATTAGCGACAGTTTTTTTTATTAATAGCGGCAACCAAAACTACCGCTAATAGTCTAATTTTTTGTAGTCACTTCTCTAAGTTATCGTGACACCCGATCTCATGATGCGTGCCCATCACGAGGTGCCCAACTAATTGGCACATAGCGCTTTGGACTACATTAGAGTGCGCAATCCCCGCCCTCTATATATATATATATTAGAAAAAGGCTCATGTTACAGCCACCTCACTTAACTAAAGGAATAATTTGTTAACTACTTCAAATGGGATAATGGAGATTATTTTCCGGCCCCTTCTCCAGGTAATAGATCTTGAGATCATGAGCTTACTATCAGACAACCATAGGTAGATTCCACATGGCACACATTTCAAAAAGTGATCATGATCACGATGTACCATCAAATACAATTCATGTATTCACTTTTTGGGATGTGTGCCACATGTAATTAACATCTTACCATCTAATGGTAAGCCCATGCATGATCTCAAGATCTATGGTACGAAAGATTAGGATGAAAAACAATATATCATCGTCTAATTCAAGGAGTCAGTTGATTTTTTCCTTTGCTTGCGTGAGGTGGCTCCATGTGGCACTCATCCAAGGATTAGGTGTCACGACAACTTACTCAAAAATGATCACGTGTCACCCAAAATATTTGGGCATGATCTAATGCATACCCACTGTATCTTACTACTACATAAAAGTAAAAATAGTTTTTGTCACATTTTGTAATACCTAAAATTCCCCTTAAGGCTCTAACTCATATCTAATTAAACTATGACTCTAAAATAGATATATATACTCCCCACGCTTCTTCTTCATCTCCCTCCGAAAACCCTCAGACTTTGCTCCCTTCGTCCAATAGGGACCGGTAAACACAACCGCTAACTCTCTCTCTCTCTCTCTCTCTCTTTTAAAAAATAATTTGATCATTTCTACTGATTTCCATCACAGACAAGGAAGCTCCATCAAACCCTAGCAGCTCCAGTCTCTATGTCGGAGACGACGCTGCACTCCGACGAGTTTTCAACGGCAAAAATAGCTCCAAAAATAGGTGGCGAAGGGAGATTCTTCATTTCCGGCGACCGGCACACAAAGATTCTGGCATCGATCGATTTTTTCACAAAAGTTGCTCTGTGTACGACTCTGTGCAGTGACAGAGCTAGGGTTCGAACCGTCGAGCACTTGCTTTCAACTCCGGTGGCCCTGGGGTTGAATTGTGAAATCGAGATTGTTGGATCCGATGAGGTGCATCAATTTTTTTTTTAAGTTTTTAACTTTTTTCTTGGGTTAGAATTTGTAAGTTGGTAAGGATGTAGGAGCTTAAATATATAATGATACATGCTCTCATTGTGTTCAACACTATCAAATAATTCAAATTGTTTAATTTTAAATATTAATGGGCTGATAGATGAATAAATCCAATAGTAATCATTCTAATAGAGGGTTCATTGCATTTATATTGTTGGATTCTTGAAAATCTTTGACTAGATGATGAAGATGAGCTTGGTTTTAAATCTCAGAAAAGGTGTCACAGGGTCACTCTTCCAGCAATGTCAGCCCGTACGGCACCTAACATCCGATGCGCTAAGTCAGCCTATCTCTGATACCAACTGTCACGAGAGCGTCCTTCGATGTCCCATCAACTCGCGCGGTGCCTCTCTACTGCCTGTAACGAAGCCAACCAATCTCTTCATCAGCTCTGATACCACCCACCTAGAGGACGGGAACTCCCCCTAGTTGTTACCTTCTTTTCAAGGCCTATCATCCGATAAATCGTGTCTCTTACGACACGCTCAATTGCACCACTGTTCCATACTTAGCCTGCATAAACTTTACTCTGTGCATTGCACTAGTACCTCGCTTCGCAACAGTATTGGCATACAACTCCTTATGCCATCATGTCTTGCTCGCATATCGAACCAAGCCCACAGTCGTATGCCTATCTCATGCTGTCGTACTCAATGGAGTCCCACGCAGCCCTCATGTTGTTGTCGTGTTTCATCGAAGTCCCACGTGGCGCTGTGAAGTCGCTTCGATGCGCCTGCGCAGTTCGAGCCATACTTCAATCTCACCTTTGGTGCCACACGGCATGACTGCGTTGACATCCTAGGCTTACCCTTTCAGGCCTAGGAGACACTTGCGCCTTCTCTGGCAATGCAAGGCCTCGTATGGGTGGAAGGCATTCTCCAGCACCTCTCCCACATAGATGGTTCAAACACCATCTATGGGTAAATAACTTGAGGACCTCAAACCCCTTGGTTTGACATATTTTACTATTCACACCGCAATGCCTCGGATCGCTAGCACACCTGGTCATGTCGCGCTCGTATCACAACCCCCATCGTCTTCCCCTGCGACCGTATCGCGACCGCCATAGTACGATCACGTCGCGAGGCCCTCCTAGCCCCATGTCACGTGCCCTTCTAGCACCACATGTCGTGCCGTTCTGGCACCAAGATGTCACGTATCCTCTTGGCACCACATCACGTGCCCCAGGCACCAAGTCGCCACTACCTCTACGCGAAATACAAACGGCCCAAGTGGCGCTACAGATAGCCCAGGTAGCCACGTTGCGTACCTCCGTCACAAAGGGCTCTTCCTCCAATCTAATTTTCAAGATCGAACAAGATGAACCTAGCCAACTTAAAATATCAATGGTGAATGTAGAGAATGGGGCAAGGGAAAATATTTTATTGAAAAAAGATCCTAGAATTGGGAGGTTCGAATTTTGCAAATCGATATCTTGCAATGGATTAATCTGCATCACTATTCCTGTTCACATCTCTAGTGACCATATTGGGGTTTGGAAAAAAATCTGACAAAATTTATGAAATTCAGAAAAAAAAGAAGAAAAAGTCAAAATTAGGAAAGTAAAATTATAAAATATATTAGTTCAAAATGATAAAATTTTAAAAAGTGAAGTTTTTAACGTAAATTGGAAAATTTGTAAATTTTCAAATTTATTCGAAATATTTTGATTTTATTCCCAAACTTGTGAATAATATGGATTTTGCATCCAATGGCCTAAAATTTAAACAAGATGAATGGCACGTGATTTTATCAAATGTGATTTTACCTTTAAATATGCCCACTGAATCTATGAGGACGCCCATGTTAAAATCAATTGACAGTTTTGAACCAAATGGTGAAGAATGTTTTCCGTTCCAACCTTTCACACATTTGATCTCAAGATAATAGGCGTACCATCAAATGGTCAGGCATTGATTTGACGTAATACAGATCCCCAAAAAGTGACCTTAAAATCAAATTTAGTGTCAATAGTGACAACCATATGAAAATTACCATCAGAGGCCATCAAAGGCATTGATTTGATGTGACACAAATCCCAAAAAGTGACTTTAAAGTCAACCAATGAATAAAATGATTCCATCTCAAAAATAATAATAATAAGATGATGAGCTTTTTAAAAAACTCCACAATCTATCCTTATTTAGATAAACATTAATTACTAAGTCTAATAGAATAAAGAGATTCTCACTCTCTTAAAATCTATCCAAAATAATTTGAAGGGCATCATGCCGATTTAATTTATTTTTTTACCAAGGATGGGTGTAAAATATGATCTCTATCATATAATTCACATAGCCAACTATTGAATCAAATAATAGACTTTGAGTGTCGCGTTCAAACATGATTTGAAGGTAATTTTTTGGGGGGCATGTACCCGCATAGGTCCCATAAATATCATTTTTTCTTTTAAATTAGGAATAATAGCATAATATTTTGTGCAAGTAATCATTCCCCGTATTTTTTATAGGTACCTCTATTTGCGCCTAAAGCCAATTCAAACTCATTGACTGCTTGGAGTCAGAAGATGAAGATCATTTTTCACCCCAATCTTCCACTAATAGATCTTGAGACCATGGGTGTACCATCAAACAATCATATTTTTATTTCATATGACATAAATCGCAAAAATGTTGTCTGACATCACAAGGCATACATCACGCTCAAACGTAATTGTAGGGCCTCTTTTTTGAATTTGTGTCACACAGAATAAGAAACTAGCCATCTGAGGGTAAGAACGTGGTCTCAAGATTTATTTTATGAAAGATTGGGGTGAAAAACGATTTTCATCACTTAATTTCAAGCAATCAAGGATTTGAATGGGGTGCAATCACCATTTTATTATTTTAAGCTACTTTTTTTATTTTGTCATCCTAGCTAATCAATTCTCGACTTTTGCCCCCAAAAATCGAAACGGGTCCAAAATAGGTTCAATATCGGTTTTCGGGTCTGTTTAGACCAGTTCGATTCGCCGATTTTCAAGTCGGGTTCGGGTTTCGGGTCAAAACTTGCACCCCTATGTATAGATGGATATCACAATTTATTTTTTAAATAAGCAGGGTATGAAAATTCGAAGTTTATTGATTTAATTACATGAGTTATTATAAAATTAAATTAGAAATTAACAATTAAGAAAATTTTATTAAACATATATAATTAGTATATCATCGAATTAATCGAACGTGATAAGATAGAAACATGTATCTATAGTAAAAAATAAACATTTAAATATAGTAAATAGATATAATTGTATATTATTATGCATGAATAAAAATATAGTATTTACTACAAATGAAAAAATAAAGAAAAAAATAAGAAATTACTTAAACCAAATAATTTTGATAATTTAATTGGATATGAGATTGTATGCTAGATTTTTTTATTGATTTTATTGTCTTCATCAGTCAAAACTAATATTCTGACATATGTACCATTAAGTAAGACGAATTTTAATTAACTTTTAAATTTTAGATATTATAAAAGAATAAGTTCTACAAAATACTCGAATCAATATAATATTTAACAATAATTGTTATTAATTTTTTAGTGATTGATTAATAATATATGATTATAATTTTATACAATCAATCAATTTTAACTCATAATTAAAATTATTTTTAATCAAAATATTTCATTTTACAATATTCACTTGCAATGCACGTGCACTTTTACTAGTAGTTGAAAATATGGTCAAAGATACCCAAAATTTACGCGAGGGGTTACCCTATTTGGACTCATCAAATGAAAGGAAAAAAAAAAAATCCTAATTTTTTTTTTTTTTTTTTTTGAATAAGGTGTAACATGGCTAATCAACCATGTATCCGAAAATCCCAAAAGCCTTTTATCCTAAAACTGTTTGAAATGGAATAATATACAGCCTACAACTGTTCTCAACGTGACCATTTTTTTTGTTATCCCTTACAGTTACATAGAAATTACATTTTAGAATAGTAGCGATTTAGCTACTTAGCCAAAATAAAAAGCCTTCGAATAGAAAGTCAGCTGCTATAGATTGCTATAGGTTGCTGACACCTTTGTGATGGGCAAGTAGAAAATATATTTAGATAATAAAGAAGATGGAAATAAAAAAGAACATGCTTTAGCTTATGGAGAAACCAAGCTTTAGGGCTGTAATCGAACTCCAATCGATTGATTGCGCGCCCGCTGATCGTGCGGTGGAAAATTGTAGACTCGCGACTTCGACGGAGGTTGCATTCGGCTTTTATGGAGGTAGCAAAGATTTCAGCTGGGCTTTAAGCCTCTAATGAAAGGCTGAAGAGGTGGCTTTAGTAGAGGCTCTACTTCAACCGAGATAAGGTAGGGATGGAGGCGTCGTCAATGACAAAGGATCTTTACTCATGACCGTTATTTGTAAGCTATTGTTAAACGGTATGCTTTAATCATGCTCACTTTTTAGGAGATGTGCCACTTGGAATTAACATCTGATCGACCTTCTGTTTGATGGGCCTTCTAATGGTAGTAGGCCCATGATCATCTCAAGATCTCTTGTACGGAAAATTGGGATGAAAATAATCCCCATAGTGTGATTCAAAGTAATTAATGCAACTTCTTTTGTTTAAGTGAAGTGGCTATAACACTAAGTGGTGTGGAACCTATTTGTATCAGTGGCTGATGTAGCGCGATGTGACTGGCTACGCTAACCTATATTCATTGATCTCAATTGCACTTGCAGCCAATTACGTCATCCCGCATCAGCCGCATGCACTTTGTCTGCATAAAATTTATCCTCCTAACACTGTCCATTAATGCAACCCCCTCCCAATACGCAATTATAAAGTAGATGGGTTTGTGACAGGGTGTGTTGCTCAGAGTCAAATGTGGCAGTCTATTTAGCAGACGTTTCGGTTGTGGGTTCCAAATTGAAGGGTCGGGTCTAGGGCTCTCCTCGAGCCAAGTTCAAGTTGAACCAAGATCAACTTGAAGTCGGCTCTTTTATATTTAAGCTTAAAACTACTCAGCTCGGGGTCAGCTCTATCAAGTTCGAGTCGAGCACAAACTGATTTCTAGCCTAATAATATGTTATATTGTTTTTTTTATTTGGATTTATTTCTCATTACCTTTCTTTTGTTTCACATTTCATGTCTTAGTAAAGATGCATGACGGGAGTCATAGAGGAGATGAGAGTTAACGGTTAGGACTTGAGCCGATAGATTTAAGTATTTATAGGTAGATTAGAATTTTTGTTTATTAGTTTACTAAAATACCCAAAATGCTTAATTGCTAAAAGCTTTTAATGATTAATTTTTAGGATATTTAGTAATTTAAGTAATATATAATCTTATACATATAATTATTAAATATAAATTTTATATGTCGAGTCGAGCTATAAACTACCCAGCTTATGGTCGACTCGTTTACAAATGAGCTCTTAACTTAGAGAGCTCAAGGTACTTGTGAACTCATTTTTTTCGAGTCAAGCCGAGTGAGTTCCCGAACTGGCTCGACTAGTTGATAGCCCTAGTCGGGTCGATCCGATACCCAACACACTTGACTCCGATTTTTTAGTGGGTCGGGCACATAAACTTGACCCGTCAGGTCGGATCAGACATGAGAATTTCACTTATAGTTATAAAATGCGGATGCCCCTGACAATCTATTGTAGTCCTACCCAGTGGTGGAACCAAGATTTTCATCTAGACGGGGCTCAAAATAAATTAGATTTAATTTCGATTCATTTCCTAATAACTTTTGGAAAATTTGTTGGGATTAAAAAATATATAAATATATATATTTATAATTTTAAAAGACATTAAAATATATAATATCATATTTCAATTATATATTATCATAAAAATCGTGTTCGTGCCAATTTTTTAGCATAGGATCTTTTGATCATGACTTTCAAATCTAACGGCTTAGATGGTCTTTCCTACATATGATCTTTTGATCATCGATTTAATTTTTTTCATAGGATCTTCTATTCATCGACAATTTATTGATTTGACTTAGACGATGGAGATCGTTTTGCACTCCAATCTTCCACACAAAGGATCTTGAGACTATGAGTGTACCATCCGATGGTCAATTTTTTAGTTTAAGTGGCACAAATCTCAATAAAGTGACTAAAAGGCCATGAGGCACACATCACACCAAATTTGGGCTACGTTTAGGGATGTGTGCCGCGTAGAGAAAACTAGCAGTTGATGGCAAGTCCATAGTCTCAAGATCTTTTGTGTGAAAAATTAGGCTTAAAATATATCTTCATCATCAAATTCAAAATAGTCAACTAGTTGTAGCATGTAAAACTTGAGTTGAGAAGAAAGAATCTCAAATTTTAAGGATTGCAAATAAATTAGGAGTATCTTTAAATCCACCCACCAAATCTTTGAGTTCACCCACGCTGGAACACTTTGATTATATTGAATCAAAGGATGGAGATATATTGAATCAGACGATGAAAATTTTTTATCATCCCAATCTTCCACACAATAGATCTTGAGAACATGATCGAACCATCCGACGGTCGGATTTTTATTTCATGTGGTACACACCCAAAAAAGGAACGTTAAAATCAATATTGAGCGTGCACGTGATGTTAAGGTCATTTTTCTTAGCTGTGTGCCACCAGAAATAAAATACTAACCGTCTGATTGTTGGCCCATGATCTCAAAATCTATCTTGTGAAAGATTGGGAGGATAAACAATTACCATCATCTAATTCTACCAAGTAAATGTGTTTCAGTGTGGGTGAACTCAAAGATTTGGTGGGTGGATTTAAAGTAAATTAGTCCCCTTTAGATATTAGCTACAACCGTTGGGCGAAAAAAAAAATCAGCTAAATTTTAGCTAAAGATTTTATTTGATCTTATCTTAAAAAACCATTAAAAAAGTGGACCCCACATTATTGCTAAATAGAAATCTTTTATTCTATAAGAAAAGTAAAAGGGACCTTTATTTGCGCCTACATCTTAGACCCCTTGATAACCATTGATTAAGTCGGATAAAATGATGAAGGTCGTGTTTCATCCTGATATTCTAGACAAGAGATCTTGAGATCATGACGCATCTATCAAACGGTCTGTTTTTATTCCAAGTGTCACAAATCCCAAAAAATGGTCTTTGAATCATATGTAAGACATCATGCCCAAACGCCAATTTAGGACATTTTTTGGGATCAGTCACACATGGAATAAAAAAATTATCGTCTGATAGGTGTGTCATAATCCTAAGATCTATTATGTCGAATATTAGGATGAAGCAAGATCACCATTGTTAATCTTAATCAATCAATGGCCTTCAAAGAGTCTAAGATATGAGCGCTTTCAGAGATGGCCTGGGTGCGAATATAGATACCCAAGGCAAAATCGAGGAGGTTTTTTTCACAGACTCTACAATCGTTCTCTCATTGACTCAAGTTTTGTGTGCTTAAATCATTGAGTACTTGGAATCGGCAAGATCATTTTTCTATCTTCAACGTAATAGATTTTGGGATCATGATCTTACCATCTGACGGCTTTGTTTTGACTTCCCGTCACACACATATCAAAAAGAGATTTGAAAACCATTTTTCATGTTTAATATATGGCGATGATCATGTGAAATAAAAAATCTTTCCTTATCTTCAACAAAGTAGATCTTAGGGCCATGATCATATCATCGGACAATTTTATTTTAACTTTACGTCACACACATTCCAAAACATGGTCCAAAAATCGTGCTTATTATACGGCCGTGATCATGTGAAAAAAAATATCTGAAGGTTTGATGATAGAAAATAACAACCTCACTTAATAAGGAAGAATCTTGAAATAAAGGTATTTGGCACTAAAATAGGCTTAAAAACAAAAGAGAAATTTACCCGATCGATCCTGTCAGATACAGCTTTTCGATCAAAGACCTTATATTTTCACCTTTATCCAAACCGATCAACTTTTAATAAAAGCATTTTTAGCTAGCACAAAAAGTTTGAAATACCCCTTCTTACCCTTTTTTCCGTTCTACATGGTTTAAATTTTTAAATATTTGCACTTTTCTATATTTATGTGGTATGAAACGGGATCTATGTTGTCCAATTTGAAGGCCACAATATAAAATCAATGGCACCAAAGATAGATATGAAAAAAAGGCGATATCGCCTCTTTAAAAAAAAAAAATAATTAAAATTAAAACACTCGATGGCTAAAACAGTCAATGGCGATTCTTAAAATAATCAATGACAACTCTTAACACAGTCGGTAATTTTTTTCTTTTTCTTTTCAGTTGATGGCGACTATTTTCACAATCAGTATCGACTGTCTAAATAGTCGATAGCGACTCTTAAAATAATCGGCACCGTTTGTGTTAAGAGTCGTCATCGATTGTTTTAAGAATTGCCATCAACTATTTTAAGAGTCGTCATTGATTGTTTTTTTTTTTTAATTAATTAAAATAGACGATACCACCTTTTTTGTGTCTATTTTTGGTGCCATCAATTTTATATTGTGACCTTTTAAATCATACGACATAGGGTTTCACACTGCATAAATATAGAAAAGCATAAATATTTAAAATTTTAAATTATATAGAACAAAAAAAAGTGTAAGGAGTATTTTAAAGTACAAATATTTAAAATTTTAAATTATGTAGAAAAAAATATATATATAAGAAAGGGTATTTCGAATTTTTTGTACTAGCTAAAAACAGATGGACGCAAAAAGATCATTGGGGTGAGAGAGGCTCGAACTCTCGACCTCAGGATTACTCTTCGGAGCTATGAGACCTACGCGCTAGCCAACTGCGCCACCACCCCATTAGTGAGCATTGACACTAAACTTCATTATAAAAAACAACTGTTACCAGCGTATCTTAGCCTCTTCCCTCCCAAAAAACAACATAAAGGGTGGCTCTCTTAGTGACCTCGTGCCCAAAAATGATCTGAGGAGCATTTCTCCTTCTCACTCACATTCCTTTTTTTTTTTTTTTTTTGTAGCTCTATTCACACTCATGCGTTCTCTGAAAGCACCTATATCTCACACCCATTGAAAATTGTTGACTATTTCGGATCAGATAAATGAGATCTTGTTTTACCCTGTTCTTCTACGCAATGAATCTTGAGAGCATGACACACTTATCAAACGATCAATTTTTTGTTCCATGTGTCAAAACTCTCCAAAAAATAGTCCTAAAATCATGTTTGAGAGTGATGTGATCTATTTTTTGGGATTTGTGACACAGAGAATGAAAAACTTACCATTTTATAGGAGCACCATGATCTCAAGATCCATTATTCCATGATATCAAGATCCATTGCATAGAAGATCAAGGTAAAACACGATCTCCATCATCCGATCAGAAGCAATCAAAGATATTCAGCGGTCTGAGACATAGGCGCTTTCAGAGAACAAGTGGGGGTGAATAGAGGTACCCTTTTTTTTTTTTTGTCACCCACATTAGTCTCTTTTTCACTTTAATATTGTTCCAGTAAATAGGGTTTCTTTCCCGCAAACTAATGTTCTTTTCCTATTTTTAAATACATTTAGATACAATTTTAGAAAGAAAAAAAAAATTCATATTTTTTCATTTAATATATGTTAAGTAACTATTCATGCAGGGTAAGTTAAGTAACATACAATTTAATATATGTTAAGTAACCAATCTAAATTTCTCAAATCGCAATCCACAGATGGAACATATTCGTTAGAAAAACATGCATATAAGAGGATGTAATCCCTTCAATTGATGAACTTTATTATCCGCCATTAAAACTAAAAAAATTAGTTATACTATAATTAATAGATTAAATGTTTTAAATCTCCCTAAAACATTATTTTTGGGCCCTTTTTGCTTCAATCTATGATCTATGACTTTGATGTTATGGATCACCTGGTGTAAGATCATTTAAACTCGCTCAAGAAAGTCCAGTCCTAAATATTTATGGCTAATGTAGCTTGATGACAATCATTCATAGTGTCAATCCACTTTTGGGGCCATTTTTGCTTCAATCTATGATCTATGACTTTGATGTTATGGATCACCCACATCTTAAATCATTAACGGTATACAATCATTTAAACACGCTCAGGAGAGTCAGGTCTTAAAAATTTATCGCTAATATAGCTTGATGACAATCATTTATAGGGTCAATCCACTTTGACCGATTTTTATATTTACACACTTTTGTATTACCTCTTCTTGTTGTCGTATTTATGTTAATGCACTTCTCAATGATGCGTAAGCACAAAGTATTTCTAGCCCTTTATAGCGAATATAACAAACACCAATTATAGATATTTGTAATCCATCATATATCATTTTGGGGAAGAACAATAGTATTTCATTGCTACAATGAGACATGTTATTTAGATATTTCCCTTAACTATGAAATATTGTATTCTTTATTTCATATGAATAGTCGAAGTGGATTCTCCTAAGGAAAAGATGGGTTACGGGAGTATGCGACTTGAACTAGCTTGATGGATATTAGATCCTATATGTGTTTTACATTGAATTTGTACTCCCTCTTTATCTCTCGTTTCAAGTAACCTTCTCTTCTTCCCTATTTACACTAGGATACCATTAGTTTTACCCACCGAATCTGAGGGCACCTATACCATAAACCATTGACGGCTTTGAATCACATAGAGATTGATTTTTGCCTAAATCTTTCACAAAAATGATCTTGAGATCATGAGCATACCATCACTCAATCAATTTTTAATTCCACGTGACACACATATAAAAAGAGTGAGCAAAAAATCAATCGGCACACAGCATCCTAAAACCTGATTTTAAGGTCTCTTTTTGGGATGTGTGCACATGAAACCAAAAATTGTTGGTCTGGGTATGCCTATGATGTGAAGATCCATTTTGTAGAAGATTGGGAGAAAAAATGATCTCCCACTGACCGATTGAAAACGGTTAGGATAGGTGCCTCCAAAGACTCCGTAGGTACCATTTGTTTGTTACTGACATTTTAACCACTTTCTAATAAGGCCTCGTTCCGGTGATTCTAGCTTTTCACAAAAAAGCTTGAATTCCTGTCAACTCGAATTCTTGCAGATTCTAAGCTTACTCAAAATCCTAGCCTTTGTGGGATGTGTTCTCGAGTTATTCAAATTCCTGATCTTTTCTAAGCTTTTTCCTAATTTTTTGAGTTCAGAATTTGAGCATTTCTAAGTATTTTGATTTATTATCGCTTTCATTCAGAAAAGCTCAGAAATCATGAAATTCGAAAAAAAAAAAACTCTCAAATATAAGAAAGGCTCGCAAAGTGCTCGGAAACAACACTTTTTGAACCAAAAACTCATATTCCAAGCCCTTCTAGTCTTCAATGAGCCTCAAGAAAATAGGAATCATAATTTGTTAAAGACAGATGTTCTCTAATCTTACACTTGTTTGGGAAACATCATAGCATAACTATTATGTATAAGAAATATTTTGAAGGAAAATTAAAAAATGGTGGAACGATTTTGATAGACAATTTTACAGACAACTTATGTGGCACGATGTGACTGGCTGCAGTGCTTGGGCCCACTATGTGTGCAGCCAATCGCGTCACACCACATAAGCTGCCTGCAAAATTGTCTACAAAAAATTGTCCACTCTATAACAGTCCTATTTTTTAATTTGCTATGACGGACCTATGTGAGCTTAGCAAACTTAATTAAGCAGCCATGGATCAGGCTTTGATTATAGGTTTAGAAGGGAATAATTCCCAAATATGCTGAAAGTGATAAGTAATGCCCAAATATGGAGCAATCCAAATGCTATGGTAACGGTTGGACCTTTGAACCACCACCCTACACAACTAGAGACAAAGAACCTTAAAATTCACCCACCGCATCAGAGATCATCCACACTAAAACCCATTGACTGCTTTAAATTAGATCATTTTTCATCCCAATCTTTCACATGATAGATCTTGAAACATCTTTGCACATGGTGACCAAATTCTCCGACATTTTGAAAAAGCTGCAAATTATTCACAATATAAAAAACGAATTAAATTATAATTCTATGCTGACTTTTAAAAAAGTAATAAATTTTGAGAATTATTCCTGAATTTTGTGAATTAATTGTGATTTTCTAGAATTTTTCTAAAAAATTTCCCCTATTTTTTTTAAATTTTCAATTAACATATTTTTACAAAAAAGAAAATTTTCTTTGACCGTTTGCGTTGAACTGTTTCAAAGCCGATTTATTTCCTAACCCTGACTTGGTCACTATGCTTTGGGTACCATCATACGGTCAAATTTATTTATTTTACATGGCACACATCCTTGAAAATCATAATTGAGTGAAAAGAAAAATCAGTGTATACGAAAGCGTAATAGGAGAGTTGTTGTTCACACCATATTTACTGTAGCCGCTAAATGTAAGGTTTTTTTTCCTACTCTGATGGCTCCAGACCGACATTTAAACATCAAAATGGTGTTTAAAATTTCAATGATCTTATACCATTAAATTAAAGCTTTGATCTTACACCATAAAAGTGTTTAATTTACGATTAAGCCACATGGGCACACTTTTGTTATTAATCTAAACTGTTAGGTGGCAATCCATCATCTGACCATGTCTCAAACAATGAATCATACTTACGAGTCGGTGTGAACCATCCAATTGGCGTGCCCATTACCTTCAATGTATCATTGATCACTTTGACAGTATGAATGACCCACATGTTAAACAATTAATGGTATAAGATCATTTAAAACACCATGGCGGTGTTTAAATGACGGTTAGAAATGGGTCCATATAAATAAGAGCACCGGTCCCCACCATGACATACATGGAATGCATTGACTTGGTAAAAACGAAGCAAGAAACATTGGTCCGAGAATCATCGCCCCACCTCTAAGTCGCATGTTCAATCCGAGCTTACCTATGAAAAAAAAATTGAAAATTAAAAAATATGATTAAAAAAATAAAAGTCAATCGGTTCCCACTCGGACTAGCTGAACTGTGAGATTCACATTCATAGTTTCACACATTCATCTTGTTGAGTAAGTCAATAAACTATGATCAACACAGTTTGTTGACCAATTGAACACTACCTGAACCACTTGAACTGAAACTGTTGCCTCGACGATTCTGTTGGCAATCCAACTTCTAAAAGACTGGTGTGAAATAACCAAACAGTTGTACACTCGATAACGCCCACAGAAGCAAAGAAATCATCAGAATGTAGCTGAAAATCCAAAAAAAAACCTCTCAGATTTCGGCTGGAAAATGGTGTGACAAGCCAATTCCTTCTTGTGATCTCTCAGTCTGTTCTTTTTCCCTGCCGGGTTCATTTAATTTCAACGCTAGTGTTCATGGGCTCACTGACTAAGAAAAGAAGAGCTGGTTTTGAACCAAAGACATGGTAGAAAAACTCAAGACGATGGACGAACAACGTTGTAGAAAAACCTGTGCAAATACGGAAAATTAAACCAAAGATGCCGCCATTAAGTGCATAGAAATTCAACATAAACTCGGCGACCATCCCCAACCAATGTACGCCGCTAACCTGCTACCCTTCTATTAAATATTATCATTTAAAAATATACCCGTAAGGCCATAACCAAAAACAAATGTCCTTTTGTCTTTATGGTCCCTTAGCACCCAAAATTATGCTCCTAATATGCCACCCAAGGGCCTTATATAACTAACCCAGGTCTAATTCCTGCCCATGATGATATTGTGGCAGTTTAACACTGTCGTAGTTCAGCAATCTGACCCTAATTAAGTTCTCTATTTCCGCAAACGAATATATCATAAAAGCATGGTTTTAAATATCGGCCATCTGAACATATCAGCCGATACGTATCGGGTTAGGCCCATCCCATATGATATATACCCTCGATTTTATATAAGGGTCAAATATATCGGCTCATATAGGCCCATATTTATATGTATCCGATATGAACAAGATATAATACCAAAAATGCCCTTTGGGTAAACTTTTTTAATATTTTTAATATTTATACATTTTTTTAATATTTCTTTTTTAAAAAAGGGTCCTTAATGTCGGCCAGTTTGGCCGATACGTTTCCAATATATCTGATATGATTTGTGCCAGGCTTTAGATGCTTGATCATAAGTTGAGAAAAAAATTGGCAAATCATAAGTTAAAGGTTTCACCTACAGCCACCAACTCCATAGCTTTACAGTCATCATCGCTTGCTGAAGCTAAGCCCAGTGTCTTGTTTATATATTTTGAAACACCGCCCAAATCATCAATTGAATTATATAACCACCATGAGAAGATAAACAACAAAAAATTTTAAAAAAATGAAAAGTGACCTAGACTAAAATAAAAGATGATCTACACCAGCAATTGAACCTGCCACTGCAGCTTCCATTGCTGGGGCAGATGAAGTTGATGGCTTGCAACTTGATCACTTAACACTGATCGATTTCTTCTACCAATTCAAGCTTAGAACCAATTCTCATCATACGCAAAATTATGTCTACAAATTACAATACCATCAAATATAAAGAAGGCAATTCACATATGAAGGTAAGTGATCATTAATTTTGAAATTTTATGACAAATACCAGTGATGTCTAGCTTTTCCTCTGAATCTTTAGAATTCCACAAAGAAAGCAAAACATTATATGATATATAGATGAGAAAACTAAGATGAGATCTACTAAAACCCCTCAACTATTACATGTATATATATATATAGATATATATAGATATATATATATATATATATATATATATATATATATATAAAGAATAGAACCAACTAACATAACATGCATCAGAGATGGTGAAAACAGATACCCTTCCGGAGAAACCAAACCATTACCAAGGGTAATTAAATTTTTTATAAAATCAACAAGAAAATAATTACAAGAATCATTAGTGGCAGACTATTCAGGACATAATATATGCTCAGCAATGGGAAAACATACTCCACAAGACAAATCTCAGCTATGGAGATAGATACTATAAGAACGAAATCATAAGAGAGAAGATTAATAAAGTGAGCAGGAGCACAAAGTCATTTCCTAGACTAGTAATCTTTGATAGTCCACAGATGATAAAAAAACACCCATTGCCTAGAAACTACCAACTACTATTGCAGCCTACTTTCCCTGGTAATTGAAGAAGGCTACCAATATCAATCTCTTAGGAAGATGCTCAATATTGCCCTAGGGTTCATACTAATACAAATATAAAGAGAAGTCCTGCCAACAAATCAAACAACAAAAAGCCCAAGATTCCTAAGAAACATTGTTATAAAATCGCGAGATTTCCAGAGAGATCTACAGATTCTCAACTTGGAGTGCAGAGATTACAACAGATTTCGAGGAAAAAAAACAAACTAAGAATTCTACCTGGATCGATGGTGGAGGACGAAAGACCGAAGCCTTTGGGAAGAGCTTTTGTTTTATTGGCAACGAGAGCTTTTTGACTAGGAGTTTTTGACATTAAGAGAAGAGGGGTAGAGGAGATGAGATAGCTTTCACTTGCCCTCGACAGACAAGAAGCAAATTCTTGGGATTTGGATTTGAAATAACTCATAGGAGGCATTATTTTGAATCCCTCGTTTTAGCTGGATAGCAAATGACTTGGATTTGAAATCCGGGGGCGCCAAATCCAAATTCAGGTTTAAATGACGGTTCCCAAATCCTAAAGGATCTTTGAAGCATTAGAGGCATCATCAAGTATGAACCACATTTATAATCACATGGAATAGCTCAATGGTTATCATATACCAGCTCCTTGTACTCAAATTTTGTGAAAGATACTGTCTCTAATGTAAAGGTGAGATTATTACCATGAAATCTTTCCTACAATGAAATAGAGGTGCGTGATTCTGTTTTGTAATTGGGGGAGGGAAGAAGAAGGTCATTGAAGTCAAAAATGATCCAACCCAAATATATGGGACAAAGCGATAATGAAGGAACAATGGGAAGAAAGGATTCTAATTCATGCTTCATATATATGTCACAAAAAGATTTTAACTCGCATAAAAGCTCATGGGAAGAGGAGAAAATGGGCATACTTATAACATCTTCCCACAAGCAGGTATATACACTTCCCTCGGTTAAAAAAACATTATGCTTCAGCATCGGTCATCACCTAAATCTCTCTAAAGATATTGATTTTTGAATAGTTTTATAAAAATTCTTGGTAGGAGCTCAATTTGGTAGCACTCGAAAGTTTTCTTATACTAAAAGGGAAGAGATATGAAAATTAATTAAATATAACCAATTCAATGGACAAAAAAACTCACTGAAAACGTAAAAATTCAGGGATTTGAGCAGCAGTGAACTCGATGAGCCAAAAAATTTAATTACAAATACTATATGTATATGTAGTGGAGAGGAACATTTTATCATCATAACCGAAAAGGCATTAAGGGGGCATCCAACAGGTTTAGTGCAAGCCTGAACAGTCCATCCTAACTTCCATGATCAAATGCTGTCAAAACTTGACCAAGGTTTCATAAGGAAATAATTAATTTACCAAGGTTGAGAAAGCTAACTGTAGCGATAAGATTTGGAAGTTGGCTACTTAACTAATTAATATAAAAGATTATAACAAACAATTTCTAACTAAAATATGGTCATGAAAAATTCACCTGAATCCCTTCCTTGTTGAAGTCACCAAAATCAACATTCAGCAAAGATAGCTTCGTCACCTGCCAATTGACAAAAGGAAAACATGGAAGAAGAAAAAGTCAATCTCCCACATTTGCAACAAATCTCACGGAGGAGCCGAGGAAAACATTAGTTGGTTACAAATTATAGGCCTGGGATTATTACCAACCCACTATCCACAAGGCAATTGCTCCGAGGAGTTCCCATCTAGTTTTATGGTTTCAAGCAAAGAAATAGAAAAATGTACCAGGGAGATGCCTTAAACTAGTTAAAAACTTAAAATAGAACTTGATGACATTTTACAAACCGATTGATGAGGTGATGAAAACCAAAGTAGCATGATTGGAGACAACAACATCGTCTAGCATAGCCATTGTTTTTCAAGTTAAAAAATTGGGGAAAATAAAAAATTCAAAAACATATATAAAGTATATCATACTATGTTTCAAGTTAAAAATAATTATTTTAATGAACAAAATAGGCAAAACATAAAGATTTTTTTCCATTAAAGAATAAGTGAAAAGAAGAAAGAAAAAAATAATAATAATAGCAATAATAATCGGAGAACATCACAAACATCGCCGATTAATCAGCTAAGTCGTGGCTTGGCCAATTAATCAACAATAAAGTCAGGATGACTCCAAGTCGCCAATATATTCCGCTTTTTTTTAAAAGGCAGAGACTTTTGTTACCATGCCCATTGGTCAAAGGTCCAAATGGACGCTATCGGATGCAAATTAACAGAAGGAGCAAGGATCAAGTTGGAATGACTGACATGAAGAAATTCCTAGTTATCTCTACCATAGCCATTGTTTTTCATTTGCTTTATGACTTCACATAAAAGCAAAAGGAAATTGAGGTTAGTGGACACGGCCTGAAGTTACAAACTGAAGATCAAAGATTCTAAGTGGAAAAGAAAATATCATTGTAGGCATCTATTACAAAACTATATTAGGTCTTATATTATCTTCAGCGTGAATCAATCCATCCATAAAAGGGTTGTACCACAGGATAGATTCAATGTTATGATTCCACAAATCCCAATGAGAAATGAGCAGAGTTAGTTTGAGGTGAGAGCATGGGTCCACCATTGTATTTTTAACGGCATAAAATCATTTAAACACCATTTTGGTGTTTAAATGTCTGTCAGGAGCCATTATCCCAAAAAAAAAATTATGGATTATTGGGTATCTGGTCAATTCTTAATATTTGGGTAGGACGAGCAGCCACCTAATTGTTCGATTCAACAGCTGGAAGGAGGGCTGCCATGGTTTGGGTGACTGGTCAGCCTGATAATCGACCCATCTGAGTTGAATTTGGACATTTTACCAAATCAAGGTATGTGCTATTTTTTATTATCAAAATAGTTTAGTTTAGTACTAATGAAACGGGTGAGTTGATGTATGAATACAGGTGACAAAATGCAAAAAACAGGTGAAATCTCAACGCATGGAAGCTAGTTAGTATTAGGTACCCAACCCGAGCTCCCACATTCTTGGTACCTGGATCACTTTTGGGGTGGGTGCCATGTGGAACCACCATCTGTTCCATGTGATTTGACAAACATGATCTCAAGATTCACATGGTTTCTACCCACTTACACAATTATATATCCACTTAGAAACTAAAAATCTTAACAATAATAAGTGATAGCAGTCATCTTTAGCATGAATTAATCTGCACATAAATGAGTTCACACCATGGGGTAAATTATGCTTTGACTCTTCATATCCCAATGAGAAACAAGAAAAGTTGAACCAAGCTGGGAGTTTGGTTCCACCACTACATATCCCCTATTAGAAATCCACTTATGCATTCATTTATTCATGCTAGATACTGCTATGGGTTCATGCCCTTGAAAATTACTAGTATAAGCAGCAATAAGTAGCAGCAATGCAAGAATACAAGTAATCAATATTCTACAATTATAAAAAGCACGCTCGAGCAGACATAGAAGCATATAGACCTTGTTTTCATTTTATTTATTTATTTTCACATGACAGAAAAAGGGACAATCTTGGTAACAGAGGAGATTTGAATTCTCAAACTGTAGATCAAAAGGTTAAAAATAAGTGGAGAAGAAAATCCAGATAAACCACTAGTCATAACAATAATAAGTAACTACAGCAAGAATTCCCTGAAGGCAATAGGCCAAGATAACAAAAGGATTAAGCATGGTGAGCACACACAAACAGATAAATATGCAGCTACCTTAACAAGTCGCAAATTAAAGCAGAGCAAAGCCCCTTCCCATAGGTATGTCAATGCATCACACTCGCACTATCCCGACCGGCCACCCGGAGTGGTTAGAGGCTTGGGCATTGAAACTCAAACCCAACTTGAAAGAAAATTGGGTTTGAATATTTTGAAGTTAGCCAGAGCTTATTAATGTTATTCCAACCCGGGCCTGGTTTTTTCAATTTTTAAGATTAGATACACGGTGTTGACTCTTAAGTAAAAGCATCAAAGTAGGCTATCCTATACCATGAATGGGGAACAATTTGTCCCAAATCACGATCACGGCTGTGATCACGATATGTCGCAAATTGTTCACCATTCATGGTATAGGATAGCCCTGCTTGTGATTATTTTAACTTAGGGACAGCACCATTAATCTAACCTAATTAGAATTTTTGTTGAAACTAGCCTTAAAAGATGTACTAGAATTGGAACAACTTTTAGAACTTGTTAATAATCATCATCATCATCATCATCACAATCTTATCTCATCCATTTTGAGTCGGCTTTGTAAGTCCTATATCTCCACTTCTGATTAGTGTTAAGCACCCTATAACTTTGCAATCCTTCATATCCCTTCTCACAGCCTCCCTCTAGGTCTTTATTGGTCTTCCCCTTCTCATACTTCCTAGTGCTAGTAGTAGCGCCCAAACCCCCCGTACAGGATCTGCTTCGTGCCTCCGACGAACATGTCCAAACAACCTCAAGCTACATTCCGTAATTTCTTTCCTTTATAGGTGTCACTCTCAAACTTTCTCTTATGTACTCATTTTGCATTTTATCCTTTCTTGTTACTCAACACATTCATCTCAACATGCGCATCTCATTCACATGTACTCAATCTTCTTGTTGTTTTTCATGGCCCAACATTTTGCACCATATGATATGGCAAGTCTAACATTCGTCTCATAAAAATGCCCCTTCAATCTAAGTGAGACACTTAGGTCACATAATACTCCGCTTGCTTGTACTCCATGTATTCCGTCTTTGTTCTGCTAATTTTAAAACCCCTTAACTCTAATGCTTCTCTCCATAATTCAAGTTTATCATTTACTTGTTTTCCTTGTTTGGGCAATTAATACTATGTTATCCGCAAATAACATGCACCATAGAATCTCTTTCTGGTATGTCTACGGTTAACGCATCCATGACTAGGGCAAACAAGTAGCGCTCAAGGTAGATCCTTGATGCAGCCCAACTCCGACATGAATCTCACTCGTCTCTCCACATGTCGTTCTTACACTGGTTGTCACCCTCTCATACATGTCTTGAATAATCTCAATATATTAGTTCAGGATGCATTTCATCCTCAGCGTCCACCAAATTATCTGTCTCGGCACTCTATCATAAGTCATCCTAAAATCAATAAATATTACATAGATTTTTCCTTCTCTCTTTGAACTTCTCCATAAGTTGCCTCAATCGGAAAATAGCTTCCATTGTTGGACTTCCCGGCATAAATCCAAATCGATTATCTGATACATTTGATTCTTGCCTTAAACGTCGTTCTACTATCCTCTCTCAAAGTTTCATAGTCTGGCTCATTAATTTAATGTCTCGATAGTTGACACTTGCGTACACAACAAAAAGGCTATCAAGACTTACACCTGAATCATAGGAGTGAGTGCTCCATCTCTTGTGAACATGCAAGTTCCAAGCAAAACAATAAAAGTGAGAATCTGGTGACCTTTTGTAACTCTCCACAAAAAAGGACAACTTATTTTTAATTTAATGTCTCGATAGTTGACACTTGCGTACACAACAAAAAGGCTATCAAGACTTACACCCGAATCATAGGAGTGAGTGCTCCATCTCTTGTGAACATGCAAGTTCCAAGCAAAACAATAAAAGTGAGAATCTGGTGACCTTTTGTAACTCTCCACAAAAAAGGACAACTTATTTTTAATTGATATTATATGTAATCCCAAACTATTAACACAATCATAAGATCAATCTCAATCATAAAATTTTGAACAAGGAAAAAAAGACAAAAACTAAGGGGTGGATCCATGTATGCGCATTCCTTCACTATGAACATCCACATGCAAGACAACGAAAACAATCAAACATATTTTGATGAGACCACCTAATTCCAATGTTCAAAAGATGAAATTCATGATCTCTAGTATATCTCTCTCCTTGATCAAAAAGATGATTCATGAGAACACTTAAAGAGGAGATATACTAATAATGGTTCAAAATCTTGGTAATGGTCACTCCCTAACCCATATTTACCGACTGATACACTGATGTATAGGTCGATAATTCAAATAATCGATTGTATCGACACCTACTTTCAAATTATCGAAGTTATCGACCGATATTCAATAATTTGGAAATAAGTGTATCTCCCACTATCAATGTTCTTAAAGGCGGCCACCTTGGCCGCCTTGGCGTCACTTTGGCGGATTCGGTCCTGGCGCCTATTTAGTCCTGGAGCCGCTTCTCGGCTGGTCTGGGTGCTGCACCGCCGGCGGACACCTAGGTGGCTCGAACGGCCGCCTGGGTGTTTTAAAGTCGGAGCGGGGTAGAGCGATTTATAAAGTAACGGACTTTTACCGGGTCGGGTCGAGTTATCAAAAGGTTGGGCATATGCCAATTTTTACTGGACATCACCCAACCCGACCCATCGACGACTCTTAAACTTTAAACCCTTATTGCCTAGGGATAATAGCTCCTTCCCGACATTTAAACACTAGAATGACATTTAAATGATCTTATACCATTAAAGTTAAGACTTTTAATCACATTGTTGATGTGTGATTATCATTATGCCACGTGGTGAACATTTGTGATCAATCTAAATTGTCCAAGCAGCAATATATCATTTAAACATATCGTAGCCCAAAGAAACATGCCTATGAATGGATTTGAATCATACGATTGATGAGCCTATAAGTGGATCTGAATGTTATATATGTTTATGTTGAAATAAAGTATACATATCATTATATGTATGTATATATATAAACATATATATACTTCGGGGTTGCCCGGATCTTTGGGGAGCCTGCCTTGGTCCCGCTCGGCAACTTCCGCCCGAACATCCATCCAACCGTCCGAACCTGCCCAATGACTTTAAGAACATTTCCCACTATACACTTATTTCCAAATTATTGAAATTACCGGCTAAAATTTTGATAATTTGAAAGTATTGGTCGACATGACTGATAATTTGAAATTATCGTCGATAATTTGGCTGATACATTCGACTATTGGGGGGGTAGATAATTTGAAAGTATCGACTCAGTGACCTCCAACTCCGCCATTGTCGGTAGTATTAGGTTGTAAAAAAATAAATCCATATGATGGTTTGTTGACTTAGACAAGGCTTATAATAGAGTGTCAATATAGATAATCTAGTGAACACTAAGGAAGTAATGCATCTCGAACTTATATTTTGAGATTATTCAAGACATGTATCAAAGGGCATTAACCAATGTAAGAACAGCGTATGGAGAGACGAGTGAGTTCCTTGTCGGACTTGGGCTGCATCAAGGATCTGCCTCGAGCCCTTATTTGTTTGCCCTAGTCATGGATGTATTAACCATATAAATATAAGAGAGAATCTATGGTGCATGTTATGTGCGGATGGCATGGCATTAATTTCTCAAACAAGGCAAAAAGTAAATTATAAGTTGGAATAGTAGTTACCCAGAAACCATTTTCACCCTATCGTGCCAGTCCCCATGTGTACCAGTACTGGGGACAAGTATGAAACTATTTCTAAAACATTTCTGAAACCTTTTAGAAACCTTTTGAGAAATGTGTTTCAATATATAATTGAAACTCATGTAATTTTAAATAGAAACTGGTTTCTATCTTAGAAGAAACTCGTTTTTATATAGAAAAAAATTTGGTTCCTATTTAATTGATACTTCTCTTAAATATGAAAATAGTTTCATCCTTCTATAATAAAATCAGGAAATGAGCTTCATGTACATATGATTGAAAATTATATGTACATTTTAGATATATTTCTGATAATTTATTTTAATAAGTTATTTAGGTTATATATTATGGTATATATACTACTAATAGATAATTTTAATCGTGTGTTTTGTCACCCAATGATAGATGGGTTCAATGAATCATGTGTCAAAACTCTAAAATTCAAAAATATCAATACTAGTATATAGAAATAGCACCCACGAAATCTTCCAGGGAACCTATGCCTAAAACCATTGGTTGCCTTAAATCAGACGATGGAATATCCCACACAATAGATCTTGAGATCATGGCGCAACTATCAGACAATCATTTTTCGATTCAACATGACACTGATTCCAAAAAAGTAGCCAACCCTAAAGTCACGTTTGAGCGCGATGTGTCATTTGATTTTATGGCTGCATTTTTGGGAACTATGTCATGTTGAATCGAAAAAGTACCGTCTGATAGGTGCGCCATGATCTCAAGATCCATTTTGTGGAATATTGGAGCGAAATGTGATCTCAATCGTCTAATTTAAGGCAATCAATGATTTTGTGTGTAGGTGCCCTGTAAGATTCCGTGGGTGCTATTAAAGCTACCCATATCATATATATGTCACATCAATTTCGCATCTGGGTCATACTATTAGAATTTTTAGGACGAATCTCTCCCGTATCGTATCTATGCTATACCGATGTATATATTTCGTATCTATAACGCCTCTATTTCGTGCCTCTAACGTATCTATTATGTTTCGATGTTATCTCAATATCATATCAAAGATGTATCAATAAAAACTTACCTGAAACTTTTTTCACCTCAGCATCCCAGTACCGGTACCCGTGCTAGTACGCCAGACCAACTCCGAGCAACTATGACTGAAATTATGGAGAAAAGTGATAGAGTAAAGGAGTTTGAAAATTAATAGAACAAAGACGAAATATATGGAGTGCAAATTTAGTGGATATGATAGCCTGGAGGACTTAGTTAAAATATTGCCATAGATGTCGTCATTTAGGCTCTGCCTTACAATCAAATGGTGGATTTGAAGAGGATGACTCAAATAGAACTAATGCAGGTTGGATGAAATATAGGCAAGCAAGCGGAGTATTGTGCGACCCAAGAGTCCCACTTAGATTGCAGGGGCGTTTTGATAGGGCAGTTGTTAGATAACATATTATACGGTGCAGAATGTTGAACGGCGAAAAAGTAACAAGAAGATAGAGTATGTGTGGCCGAGATGCATATGTTGAGATGGATGCGTGGAGTAACAAGAAAAATTAAAATTTGAAACGAGTATAGAAGAGAAAATTTTGAGGGTGACACCTATGAAGGAAAAAATCACAAAAAGTCGCTTGAGGTGGTTTGGACATGTTCGTCGAATGCACGAAGCAGACCCTGTGCAAAGGGTTGAGACTCTACAAGCATAAGGAAGTAGGATAAGAGGAAGATCAGTGCGGAGGAAAGCCGTGAGAAGGGATTTGAAGGATTGGGAAGTTACAAAGACCTTAGCGCTTATCAGAAACGAGTGGAGAAATAGGACTCGCAAAGCTGACCCCAAATGGATGGGTTAAGGCTACGATGATGACGGTGACCTCCGAAACCAATAACGTATCAGTTTCCTTCGAAATTTTGAACCATAATTCTCAAGCCCCATACACCGTGATTTATAAGCCAAAAGCAACGTTTGGAATATTCCCACAATTGAATTTTAAAAAGAAAAAGAAACAAACATTATAAATATGAACAAATTAATCAATAAAAATAATATTAAAAGACAAAATAACTTTAAGAACCGAACAATCTAATCGCATATACCTTGGGTTGACGCATTGGCATCTTATAAACATCCCCGAAACTCAACAATTTATCAAAATTCTTTTCATTGGTCTCACCTTGGGGAGCTTCGACGTCGTGGGCCTCCATCTCTGCAGCCACCACATAAAACAGGTTGAATCACAGAGAACGGAAACCCCAAAAGGAAATCAAGTTGTATATATGTAGTTTGTTTCTACTTGGCCTTCATGTCAAAAGTTTCTGCTTGGATCTCATCGATCAGTAAAGGATGCTGTTTGGAATACCATCCATCGGCGATGAAATCAGAGAAATAGATGTTAGAGTTTTCACATTGATCGGCAATGAATTCAGAGGACAGTTTCTGGTCGACAGAAACAGAGATAGGGATGGAAAATGGACAGGATTTCAATAGCACCGTGCAGGAACCCATTTTTTCCGTAGTGTTTTACACTAGGGGTAGAGGCGTGTGCTGGACAACTTGGAGGACGCCTAGTGTCCTCCATTGGAGGACAGAAACCTTTTCCTAACAAGATTCGGCCTTTGCCCAAGTTGTCATGCTGTAGCGTTGAGGTCACTAGTTCATTTCTTCTTGTGCTTCTAATAAATAAATAAAAATTGATAGGCTTCTACAGAAATCATAATCACTAGATCCCAAAGACATGTAAGGTTTTATGGTAAACATAGGAAGATAACTGCAGCCTAGGTGATCCTGCCCTAGCAAACAGCAATTACGTAGTCTTACAAGGGTTTGGATTTTGGCACTGGAGTCGATCTCCTTTTGTCCAAGTGGTCAAGCCTAGGAATCCCCACTGATATTTATGAGCACATATATCAGTGAAGGTTCACTTTTCACCAGCCATTGTTTAAAACTGAAAATTATCAGTGCTCAAACTCAAATTAAGGTTCTCAGTTTGATATTGAGGACAGTGGGCATTGAAGGAGAAGGAGCACCATCGTAAGAGCCCTAAGTGCTTGGAACTTTTGTGGTCCCATGTTATATTCATGTTGATATTAACATCAGATTAGTTTATCAGTGTAACCGTTGATTTCCAGACTCTTTACGTAACTTAGCATGTGATTTGCTCCCCAAACCAGGAGCATAAAATATGTCTCACGACTCCGCCTAAAGCTTGCCTGTAAGATACATATGTTTTGTTACATTTTCAGGAACATATGCAAATAATGCAATTCATATAGTTAATTCCTTTAGATGATTTTCTTTTGATGAAATGTTAATTCATTTAACTGACAACCCCAAATAAAGGGAAGGGAGAAGAGCCAGCTTGTTTTGAACATAGTATGCAAAATGCCCATAAATTCTTGCAGCCATTCAATAAGGTACTGCACGCCGCAATTATGTTTTGTTCTATTGGCCCACCTCCTTCACGTAGAACATTGCACTGATAATTGGCGCTATGCATAATTTCTTTTTATTTTTTATTTTTTATTGGAAATCATACAATTTTATTGAAGTGATAAAAATTACATTAAAAAAACCCGGTCATTGAACCCAGTCTAGGCAGGGAAAAACCCCAGGAGAAAAACAAAAACACATCAGAAGCAAAGACCAAATACGCTATTTGTAATTTCCCCCAACACTCAATCACTTACCTTGCTTTACACATAGCAAATACAATGTGCCATGAAGGTGTGAACTAATTAAATTGTACAGCACTAAATCTAAGCTCAACTTCTTCTCAAATCGTTACTTGTGCCTAATTGTGGTGTTAAATTATATAGCAAAGCTAAAAACAGATAGTAGGCAGGACTCATCAATCCTTTTGCCATTTTGAAATTCGACCACTTTTCCTTGCATGAGCACATATGATAAAACAGCGGGAAAAGGGGTCCCTTCATATTACATCCTTTATAAATGGTCTAGATCAATTTGTATGTCAGCCAAAAACACAACAGTCAATCGTATGGCAAAGCCATATGAATATAATAGACAGGTTATGCTTCGTAATAACTAAAAATGAAAAAGGTTATATGTACGGTAGAGAGGGATGTATGAACCTTTCCACCGCATGGTGTTATTGTCCAAAATCCAAATAATTATACAATGAATGAAGTACACATAAAACAAAATATTAAAAACATAATTAAATGAAGTTGTAACAGCAAGAAGATAGAGTACATATGGCCGAGATGCATATGCTGAGATGGGTGTGTGGAGTAACAAGAAAGGATGGAATACGAAATGAGTACATAAAGAGAAAATTTGAGAGTGACCCTATAAAGGAAAAAATTACTGAGTGTCACTTGAGGTGGTTTGGACATGTTCATCGGAGGCCAGAAGCAGACCTGGTACGAAGGGTTGAGACCAAGGATCCAAATAGCGGTTTCCTTTTCGGTTTCGGGCATAACCGAAACCGAAATTTCAGCCTAAAATTTGAATTTCGGCCCATAATTTCCCCTCGATATATATTTCAGTTCAAGTTATCATTTCAGTGGGAACCGAAACCGAAACGATTCGGCCGATAACTTGAGTTATCGGCCGAAATTTTGAACCATGGTTGAGACTACAAGTACAAGGACGTAGAAGAAGAGGAAGACCAGTGAAGACATTGATGGGAGAAGGGATAGGAAGGATTGAGAAGTTACAATAGTTTAGCGCTAATCCGAAATGAGTGGAGAAATATGATGAACCAACCCCAAATAGATGGGATAAGCCTGTGATGATGATGAATGATGGTATAATGGCTCTTGGTAACAGGGCCTGATATTGTATTTCTAGGTCTTATTAATGATTCATTTAGTAAGGCAGAGAAAACAAGATATTGCAAGTAACAAAGAAAACATGCATTCGACAATCAACTTCAAATCCTTTCTGAAAACCCATTAACCAAACCAAACAGCATTACAAGCCTCTCTAAAGTTCATAACAAAATTTATTATATCAGTTAAAAAAGTACTTCTCATACGGAATGGAAGGTAATCTCGAAAATCACTATTCAAAATTAAACATCAATTACAAGCCTATAATTATATGATATCCTATTGGTTCCTACCAAAGATTAATCGATCATGCATCTATAGACCATATACACACACTGGAAGCCAAAGACGTAAGTAGTAAGAAAAAGGCTGCAACAGAGTCTACAACATACCTCACAGTAGAGAGAGAAACATTGTCTCCTCACTTATGATCGGTTCCTCTCTAACCACCTATAAATAAAATAAAATATATTATACAGACTAAGCCGAGGTGTAAAATTTCTCAGCAGCATCGTCGAATTCGATGACACGATCACTACATGTCTACTAATTATGAGGCCGAGGCGCCATGTCTACTAATTATGAGGCCGAGGCGGCGCCTCGGCCACTCTTGAGAAGAGAGCTGATCGAAGCTGCTCTTGACTGTAAACCCGGGTCGACATTTTAACCGTTGCCTGTTGGATCATCAGATCTTTCACCACTGAAACGCTCGCATAATTCACGTCAAGGTTCAAATCCTTGAGTGCTGCCATCAATCGGGCAGCGGGATGATTCTTCTTATCGCACTGGATTCGTATCATGGCATCCTGACCAAGTATTTTCACCTCAATTTCAACCCCGGAACACTTGGCCCCCTCGAAATCACTGGTATCCTTCCGCGGTAGACCAGAGGAGCACGAAGAATCCTTATTATTAGCAAGTAAATCCTTCTTCAGGACTTCAATTTGAGACTCCAATCCCTCTTTATCAGATTCTACGGATTGCACCTTTGCTCGGAGCTCAGTTATGTAAGAGATTGCGTCGCCGAGCAGAGATGCTTTGTCCATTTTTGAGACATTAGGGACTACAGCCCGTAGAGCATAGAACCGCTGATTGAGTTTCTCTCTTCTTTGTCGCTCAGCCTCAACGTGGTTGAGCGGTTCTTCTCGGCCGTTCGCCGGTTTCCTTCCTCGCTTCCGTGGCCGCTTCTCTGTATCAACTACTGTGCTGCTTTCAGCTTCTCGAACCGAGGCCTCGAGATCAGAGTGATCAGAGTCGCAAGCACCATTCAATTTCATGATGCCCCGAGAAGGAAAAACTGCAGCCGACGAGAAGGAGAAGATACCTTCCTCATTGCTGCTCTTCGATGTGGCCGATTTCTTATTCTTCTTCTTACTATCCTCTACTGAAGTCTGGTACTGTGAGAATGGATTTACGGGTATCGGATTACTCCTCTTGCTCTCTCCGAAACTCAATATTTCGCCAGATTCCGGCTTACACGATGGCAGAGTGCTAGTCCTCGGTTTTTCCGTTCCGAATTCCGTAAAATTCAATTCTCTAGTAAAGAAATTCTGCTGTTGCTGCATCTGAATCGCACTAGGGTTCTCAGTTAGGCTACTGGAGCTAGGGTTTTCATAGTGAATCGATTTCGAAACATCTTGAACGACAGCAACTGGATCCTTGATTTCGATTGGCGTTGGATCTGATATCCAAAGCGAAGGATCGTTCTCGCCCTCATCGGAAGCCTTCAACGGCCACGATCCAATATCAACGCTATCAAAATTAAACAAAACCCTAACTTTACTCATGAGATCCGAGCTCTGATAAATCAATTCCGACGAACCCAATTCAACAACACCATTAGAAGAAGGGATACACACCATGGTCTGCAACCCGAACACCTGCGCCTGCTGGACCCGCTCGCAGAACGATCCGGCGAGCCGCTCCGCACCGGCAACCCACGCCGGAGCCGACGAGAAGAAAGCGTGTCCCGGTAACCCGCCGCCGTTTACGAACGATTGAGTCATAGAAACCAGAAAGAACCACTCAGTATCAGTAACCTCCTCATCCACAGCATCATCCGGTGATGCAGCAGTGGCACCAGCAATCAACGAATTGAGCTCGCGAAGCACCTTCTTACGGTGCTCCTGCTCCGCAGCGGATCGCGGCGTCACCCTTCGCTTACTCTTATCTTCTTCGCCTTTGTAGTATCCGTCCCCCCATCCGAGGAGCGAGACTCCGGAAACGTCAACGGAGGACTGCCAGAATATGGCGTAGGTCCAGCTCTCACGTGCGCCTTCGATTAGGGTTTGAAGGCGCTGCTGTAGGGATTCCTGGTTGAAGAAGGGGGAAGGGGCGGGGGTCGCCGGAGCTAGGGATTTCGATTGCTCTACCGCCGGCGTCCACGCGAAAGGAGCAAGATCTGAAGCCATGAACGCTTCCATCATCGAAGCGTTGTCGTCCGTCCATAGATTCATCGTCGGCAAGCGGTATTCCGTCATCTAGATTGCCGGAGATGAAGATTTTTGAACTCCTACTTAAGTGGTTTTCCGGTAACTGGTGGCACTAGGGAAGAGGGTAAAAAGGAAGTGTCTTTATAAAAAAAGCTGTTTGTTGGGTGGATTTTTTCTGTCGATCGGCGGTTTCTGTGTGGCAGGGAACATCAATGTGGCCGGAATTAGCTGAATTGCGGCTGAGAGTTAGATAAAGTGGCCGGAAACCACCTTTAGATATGGTAGCGTCCGCCGGCGGTTTTTAAAAGCCGTTTTCCGTTTGAGCAGAGGGAGGGGATATGTAGTCTGAGAGGAGAGGAAGAGGCGGGTTTGATATGATTTCAGTTACATTTGGATTTGTCATGAATTTGGGGTTCATTTAATTTGAGTTTTGATACGTGGGGCTCGCTCTTTGGCTTCGGGAGCAGCTCCCAGCAGCGATTTATTCGAAGCCTCGGCGAGTTAATTGGAAAGTCGCCGGCTCACTTGCTTACGTGTGCTTTCGTATTTCTTCCTCATAAATCACTAATAAACCAAAATTACGTAAATGCCCATTATTTATTCCACCAAAATTAGTGTTCTTTTCTTTTAAATCTCCGAAGTCCGAACTTTCAGAGGTATAATAAGAAAAATAGCATTTAAATAATTTAATATTATTAAAATATATGTTTAATTTTACAAAATCAAAGTAACCTTTGTTGTTATATCCATGGTGACAAATTCCGTAATTTTTGGTGAGTGGTCTTAATTAATTTTGATTAAGAAAAAATTTTAAGAAAGTCAAAAATATACAAAAAATACTTTTAATATATTTAAAAAATTACTAAAATATATACTAAACTATTAACATATTTAAAATAAAATAAAATAAAATTTTTACATATAAAAAAAAGTATTAAAATTTCGCCAAAAAATATCAAAATTACCGAAAAGTATAAATACTGAAAAGAGCGAAATTTTCATTTGACCCGTTTTCGACGAATTTCGACAAAATTTGTCACTATAGTTATATCACATTACACATATTTGTGATCAATTTAAATAGTTTAAATGATTGTCTATCATTGAAATTTAAGTTTAAAAATCACATTTGCGATCTAATGCAAATCGTCGGATCAATGATCTTTAATATTAACATGACATACATTAAAATGCCACGTGTATAAAATTAATTATCAGGATATTTTCAAGTGTGAGCTAATAATAGCATATTTATACTAATTACTCTTTAAAAAGATAAGCTTCTCTCTAACATCTCTGATGGTGGTATATAACTATTGTCTCACTTAGCCTCTTGAGATGCAAAATGAATCGCAGAAAGTGTCTCATCTCGAACGATATTTAAAATCATGTTTAGTGTAATCCATTATTTATATTAATTAAATAATTTTATCCTTATTTTTTTATACGGTCATTTGGTCCAGATAGCTTCAAAAATCGAGGAACAGGTAAGCATACACATGAAAGTTGTGGAGCAACAATTATAATGATGAGGATTAACTAATAGAATTCAACCCATATCTTATAAAAATAAGGGTGGAAAACAACATGAAAGACGAGTATCGAACTCACGACCTACTCCCTCATAATGGAGGGAGTGTACCAACTAGACTAATGCCTCCACTTTTTTAACTTATTTATGAGAATTGTTGCCTACATTAGGTGCAACTGCTCCTGCCTCAGCTCATAATTGAATGGCTAAGATTTGTTTGATCGATGAGGCTTTTGGTTCTAGAAGACTTTTCAGTAACCAAATTTCCGCAGGCTATCCGCTTCAATGGGCTCTCAGGAGGCTCTAAGACATGTTAGTTAGAGAGTTTAGGAGTCAACCAGTGTGTGTTATGGTGACTCATCAGTTGGTTACCAACTTGATCTTAAGATGTGCTTCGGGTTGCGCTTGGGCTGCCGCTTGTCGCACAATAACATTAAACACTTGCACTTATGTGGTGAGTTATGAATAAATCTAACTCCAACTATTTCGGAATTAGATATTTCCCTCTCAGGTCTATGTGGAGGTCTATTTGGGTGCCATGTGGAGTATAGGAATAGTTTAAATTAATTTTTTTTTTAAATAATAATAATAACAATTAATGCATAAGTCGAAATATAGAGTGAAGATGGATTTTCAAAAATATAATTAGGATGATGTAAGTAATGCATTTGGCATTCAAATGATTGAAATAGTGTTTTAAATGCCACGTCAAGCTCTCAGAAAGGCCGAAAACCTTTTTCGTTTTCATTTTTCTTAATATTTGAACTCTTTTCCTTTCACAAATATATGGATATTTCGAAAGAGAAAAAACAAGTAAGCGACATAATAGAGGCGACACACTCCACGTTCGATGCAATCATGGTAACAATGGTCAAATTTAGCAATCATTCTGTGAGTGTCATTTCGGTTTACTTTAGACAAATTTGGAAAAGACTTCAGAAAAAATTGGGGATTATAAAAATAAAAATATATTATTTTTCTAATAAATTTGGAGATTAAAAATTGTTAAAATAAAAAAAATATGTATATACTAACTTATTTAAAGCTAAAAATAGTGTCTCTAAATAGTAAGGCCGATCATATTGTCCTAAGTAATTAACCTTTTTACTTACAATCATAAAAATAAATAAATAAATAAAAAGAAATATGATTAGCATGTACCATAATAATGAAAACTCATAAAATTTCATAAAATTGGTCAATTGTAAAAAGGAATTGAGAAAAGATTTGAAAAACCAATAAATCAAGCAAATATTCCGGAAAAGACTCCACAGGCCATTTTTTCTGTGAAGCAACCCAAATCTAAGACGTGTAGGCCTTGTTTGACAAAACTCATGGGAATTATTATTTTTTCCACTTTACATGGGCTTGTAAATAAAAGAACTCGTGGAAAGTTTTATTTTTAAAATTTTATAATGGTTTGATTTTATTTTCTTGAGCTGTTTGGCTATATTGTATAAAATTATTTTTCTAAGGCACCATTCTTCACACCATGTGAACCTGAAACCTCACTCGATCTCGTCGGGCTAAAATACATTAATCGCTTTGAATTAGAACATGAAATTTTATTTTTGTCTCAACTTTTTATAAGATGGGTCTTCAAATCATAGGCATACACTCAAATAATTAGTTTTTAATTCCGCATGGTACAAATCTCAAACAGTGACTCTAAACTTGTAAAACATATATTAAGCTCAAATACAAATCACAAGTCATTTTTAGGAATGTGTGTCACATGAAATAAAAAAATTGTCCAATAATATACCCATGATCTCAAGATGCATCATGTGAAAGATTGGGATAAAAAACAATCTCCTTTATCAGATTCAAAGCAATCAATGCATATTGGTCAAAAGAGATGGGACGAGGTTACAATTTTACAGTACAAATAAATGGTACGATTATGAAGTAATGTTGCATCTAAACCGTCTGATATAAAGGTCAGGATCTACAGATCTACGACGCAAAAGAGTTGTGCAAAACTCAATCTTTATCATATGATTCGATACGATCATCTGTTGAATCGGATAATCGCTTTGGAGTACTTTGAGTCATATGATAAAGATCATGCTTGATGTCAATCTTTTCATGGCCTTCAAATTAAGTGCCTTAGATGGTTGGATTACATTTAATAGTGTCGTTGTTTATGAGTACCTTTATTCGCGTCCATGCGTTCTCTGAAAGCGCCTATGTCCCAGACCCTTTGAAGACCGTTGATTGCTTTGGATCAAATGAGGTTGATTGTTTTTCACCTTGATCGTCCACAAAATGGATCTTAAGATCATATAGCACCTATTAGACGGTCAGTTTGTGATTCCATGTGTCCCCAGTCCCCAAAAAATGGCCCTAAAGTCACGTTTGAGCATAATGTGTATTATATGATTGAAGAGTATTTTTTAGGTATCGGTGACACAGGAAATCAAAAACTGACCGTCAGATTGATGCGCCATGAAACCAAGATCTATTTTGTAGAATATCTTTGTTAAAATAGATCTCTATCATCTTATCTGAATAAATCAAAGTTATTTCAGGGGTAGGCGCTTTCAGAGAACACGTGGGCGTGAACAGAGAAGTATTGACATATGTGCCATATAAAAGAAAAAACTGATCATTTGATGATAAGTTCATGGTCTCAAGATCCATTATATGAAAAATTATGGTAAAAAAAATATCTCGATCGATTGATTCAAAGCAGTCAAACGATGTTAGAATGAAATATCCGAATTGAGAAGAACGAATTTCTAGTTGCAAAGGTAATAAATAAAATTTTTCATTAATAGGAACAACTCATGTCGTGGGCAGAATATATTTTGGATTGCCAAACAATGGAAATTAATTGATTATTAATTGGTTTCTTTAAAATTATAAGTTTTTACCTCATTAACTACAATGGTGAGAATTAACTAACAGAACCTAACCCCAACTCATACCTTGTAAAGGACAAGGGTGAGAAGGACGAGTATCAAACCTACAACCTCCTCCCTCATAATAGAGGGAGGTTACCATGAGGCTCATGCTTTTTGGGTGGCATGCATTGCTTATAAATGAATTAACAACAAAATGTCTACATTATTAGATGATGATACGGTACTAATTGGAGAGAAAACCTTGATAAGGAACTGTAGGGAACAAATTCAACAAAACATAGACCATATAAAGTAAGAGTTTAATGATTGTGAGAAGAGAGAGAATGATTCCGAACAATATAAAACTTTTCAATGCAACAAATGTGATAAATTTTAAGAAAATTTACCTGATCAACTCTATCAGATACACCGTTTATGTTAGAGGCCCAGTATTTCCACCTTTACCCAAATCAATCAGTTGGGAGCTTAGCCGACCATAAGGATAGCAAAAAGTCTAAATTACCCCATTTCTTTAACGCTCAAAAACATCATCTTCTTTCTCATTTTAATTTGCTACAGTTTCTATAAGTTAAAAGTGGCGAAGGTGACAACGTCTTCTCTTCAGTCCAATCTACTCTGATCTGCTATTTAGATCGACCCAAATAGACTTTTTTCATCAGAGACTGTAGCAGATTAAAATGAAGAAGAAGAGGATACACCTATATAATTTAAAATTTAAAATATTTATATTTTTCTATATTTACACGATATGAAACAAAATCTATGCCGTCTGATTTGAAGGGTACAATATAAAATTGATAGTGCCAAAGATAGATATGAAAAAAATGTGATATCGACTTTGTACACAGTTGACATCGACTCTGTATATAGTAGGTACCAACCATTTTAAAAGTCGTCAACGACTGTTTACATAGTCGCCATTGATTATGTACACAGTCGCTATCGACTCTGTGCAGAGTTGCCATAAATAAATAAATAAATTATATATATATATATATATATATATATATATATATATATATATATATATATATATATATATATATATATTATACAATCGATGGCGACTCTGAGTAATGATAATGACTGATAATCGATGATGACTCTTAAATGGTTGCAAACTATGTTAAGAGTCGCCATCGATTGTTAAAATTTTTATTTATTTTTTAAAGAGGCGATATCGCCTTTTTTTCGTGTCTATCTTTAGCGCAATCTATTTTATTACATGGCTTTCAATTCAGACAGCATAGATCCGATTTCACATCGCGTAAATACAGAAAAATATAAATATTTAAAATTTTAAATCATGTAGAATAAAAAAAAGTGTAAGAAGGAGTATTTTGGACTTTTTGTGCTAGTTGAAAATGGCTTGGTTAATAGCAGGTCGATTTGGGTAAAGGTTAAAATACAGGGCCTCTGACATAAAAGGTGTATTTGACAGAGTTTGATTAGGTAAATTTCCCTAAATTTTAATATCTAGACTCTACTTTACAATCATATGATGGATTTGAGAATGATATATCCCTAGTAACCAAAAATGCATTTTTTTGAAAAAAAAATGAAAAATTGCCAAAGAAAAACATTTTTGCATTTCAAACCCTTTTTTTTTAAAAATATGTCTTAAACCCAATTTGGTTAAGCCTTGACACTCCTGGTACTCTCAGTTCACTTCGTGAAATATGTGAAATGTATAACTATGTGGTTCATGTTATTTGACCCCAATGATCTCAAGATCTAATTTTAGAAGATAGGAACAAAATAATCAAGAAAATTAAAATAACAATCTTAAAAAATAATCATTTTAGCAAAAAAGTCCATAACTTAAACGTTTTAAAATACCAATGCTTTCACACATTTTTTGAAGTTTAGAGATCTGTGAGATCTCAATTCCTCGTTAAAAAAACAATGCTTTTATGGATTACAGAACTTCAAAAAACTATGAAAGCATAATTTTTTTAAAACGTTTAAGTTTTGAAATTTTTTACTAAAACATTTGTTTTTTAAGGTTGTTTTTCTAAAGTGTCCAAAATAATCTCTATCATCTAATTTAATATAATTAAATATTATCTAAAATTAATGATATGTTAGATTTATGTAGTTGCTATTAATTTTATATTACATTTGAATCAAAGTATAGAGATTATTTTTCATCCCAATCGTCTACAGTAAAGGTGTCGGTGCCTCTCCCATAATCATAACTCACATTCTTTTTTTATCATATGTTTTTGGCTACACAACTAATCATGTTAGTTACCAAAATTAGCCTTTTTTATTTAAACGCATTTTTTTCCATAAAACGTTTATGTTAAATCACTTTTTCAAAAGTATATGAGCAATTTTGGGGGAAAAAATCAAGAAATTTTCGTTTCAAATGTGTTTTTTTTTTAAATTCCTCATTTCTTTTTTCAAAAATATTTTTAAATATTTTCATTACAAATGCTTCTTGATTTTTACCAAAAATTTCACATTTTTTTCCTTGCTGAATGTTTCCCCGAATTCCCACTTTGCATCATATGGTCATAGGACCCGATTTTTACCAATTTTTTCACATTTTATTCCTTGCCGAAATTTTCCCTGAATTCCCACTTCGCAACAGATTTTACCAAAATTTTCACATTTTTTTCCTTGCTCAAAATTTCCTCAGATTCCCACTTCGCAACAAATGATCACAAAAGCATAGTTACTAAGTCGGAATTCGAGAAAAATGCAAAATAAAAAAAAAGAAAACATGAAAAAATTGGTAAAGTTCCGGAAAAAAATTAGAAGCATTTGGGAAAAAGTAACAAAAATATTTAGAAATATTAAAAAATAAATATATTTTTATCCTTTCAATATATATATATATATATATATATATATATATATATATATATATATATATATATGATAAAAATGAGAAATTTTTTTTTAAAAAAATTCATAAAAAAAGCTTTTAAAACGTAAACATCATGTTTTTCTTTAATGAAATTCAAAAAACACGTTTTAATAGTGGTTCTAACGTTTTATGAAAAAACGAGTTTTAAACGAGTTTTTTGAAAAGTTGGCCGATTTTGGTAACTACGGCCACAGTAAAGGTGTTACCAAGTGAATCAAGGTTCAACCAATGGGCGGGCATTTAAAAACCCCAACTTATCTTTTCCACTAAGGTAGAGTTTGGCTGACCCCACCGCTTCCCAAGGCAAAAGGTTTAGATTCATTCAACCAACTTAAAAAGGGGTTGGTATATGGCGCATAGGTAGATATTAATTGTGCACGGGTTGTAAATATACATATTGCCAAATCCGTCCAAAACAGGATTACGACGTTTTAAATACGAGTTGGTTGGAGGCTCCTAGCGAGCATGAATTTCGGGCTTGGAAATCTCACTGACCACTCTGTCGCTGCGTAACAAAAATAGACGACTTGTGCTCTCGCGAGCTAACTATGCAAATATGCCATGCAAATGATACCGAAAAGATAAAAGAACATACCGAGGATAAAACTATCTATGCCAACAATCTATTCTTCATTTTATTATATATATATATATATATATATATATATTGGGATATATTAGGATTTTACACCCAAGTATAGAAAAATGCAACCTCCAAGGTAACATATCACATGTCAGGTGGCATAATCAACCGAAAATAAAATCAGCCGTTTTGGGTTGATCACACATGGGACATGTGATTTACATAAATAAATAAAAAATTTGACTTTTTTACCTTCTGTTTAATGAATTAAAGATAAGGTATTGATTTTAAACATCTTTGACCGGTTTAACGGCAGATATATATTGATTTGATTGTTATTATCCAAGTACCGTCACACCCAATCCTCATGATTGATGCCACGTGGTGCTCAAATGGTCTGATAGTAACCTTTTTGCTACCCTCAAGTGTAGTCTCGGGCATTCTCTCTCTCTCTCTCTCTCTCTCTCTCTCTCTCTCTATATATATATATATATATATATATATATATATATATATATATATAACACAAGGCCTGAAACGCTTCCCGCTACTCACAAGAGGAGAGTAACATTTGGGCGCTACTTATAATCGAGCTAGGCACTACGTTGCATGAAATCCAAGAATCGGGTACATGCCTAAAGTTGATCAAGTACCATCTAAAGCGAAAAATAAATTAAATTGCAATTCGCGATATCTGACTTATAATTTGAAGGACGAAAAAGTTGAAATAATATTTTTGTTCTAAAATCTTAAGTCTTTGTTCAAGTGTTTCCTAATTTTTCTCAGAAAAGGTCAAATTCTTGGACACTCAAAGTTCCTGACAAATTCTTAGCAGACTCAAATTCCCGACTTTTCTCATATGCATTCTTAAATTACTCAGATTTATAACCTTTCTTATAAAAGATGAAAATTCTTTGTTTTTAAGTTCCTCTCAGAAAATCTTTAGAATCGATTCAATGGGTGATTATGCTATGACCGTAAAAATGTTATCTAATCATCGATTTATGTGCCGTAGTCGGATTTATCTCAAAATTTACAAGCAACCAATCGAGATGGGGCTGAATATATTTGACGAAATCTTTTTCCGAATCTGATTTAATGACCATTACTTTTTAAATGGATCACTAATACCCAATCGAAAAGTACTTTTATATATATATATATATATATATATATATATATATATATATATATATATATATATATATATATATATAACTCGCACCCGCATCCTGCCCGAGTGCGGGCTAGGTGTTGGAACACTCAACCCAAGCCCGACTCATATTTATTCGGGTTGCAACATATTTAACCCGATCTGGATATCGAGCCGGGCTTGCTTGATAGATTTACAGGATTAAACTAATATTTGCAGTCGGTAGAAACAAAATAAAAAATAGGCTGTAATGAAACTAGTCTGAAAATCAATTTGGGAAGCACCATCGTTGGTGTTTTAGCTCCACATGAGATAGCCTTCCAAAAACCAAAAAAATATGTATATAAGTAAGGTGATTCCTGATTCTTTGATAGCAATAATATATATATACATTAAAGTACATTATATATATAGATATACATATAGGTTTACCACAAAGCAAAGTACAATATATATATATAGAAGGGAACCAACATAAGCAAAACAGTCATGGACGCACAGGATAGGCGCCTGATGACGGTAACCCCTGATCTTAATGGAGTAAGCATCGGAAAAGGGACGGTCCAACACGCCGGCCAACAGCCCCTGACACTAGCTAGTACCGATCCGATAGCTGTCCGGTGAGCCAAAGAGGTGTACCGGCGACGGTAATTAGGTGAGATTAACTCACTGTCATCTTCTCCAACTGTAATTTTTTTTTTTAATGAAAATAAATTTGCCTTAACTTGGTCTCTGATACCAATTTTCTAGAAGACTCAATATCGGCAACGCGCTCGCACCAAAGAAACAACAAAGCTTCATTAAGTCATCTCTTGTTAATCTTGCCAAAGAACGACATATTGATCTCATCCTAATATATTCTACTAAGCATTTGGTAGATTAAGGCTCCTTCGATTGCATTCTTGATATGTGCAAAGACAATGATGTTTCAAATTGGATTTTGTAGCCATTGCTTAAAGACCGTTGACAGGGTTTAGACTTGTTGATTGGGTGTTGCAGGTGGGATCTGATGTATACAATGGATGCCAAGTATACAAAGCCGCCTACAATTTGATCTCAGATTCTGAGCTTTTCCGAGCAAATTGCTCAGATAATTAGCTGCCTGCCGATTTTATTCGAAAATCACTCGGAATCCCACTTCCTTAGGTGGACTCTTGAATGCCAGATTCACACGAAAAAACTTAGATTCTTGTTGTTATTCAAGTATAAACTCAGATTCTGAGCTTTTTTGGACTCTCGAACAGGGCTTAAGAAACCCCAACACTTCATAGCAAGGATCAAAATATCGGGTAAAATTTCGTTTTTGGGCTTGACCGAAACCGAAATTTCGGCTGAAAGCCAAAAATTTGGGTCCCATACAAATTTGGACTGAAATTTCGGTCCAAATTATCATTTCAGTGGAGACCGAAACCTATAATTTCAGTCATTTCTATCGAAATTTTGATCCTTGCTTCATAGTGTGCCAAAGCGGTGGCCAAAACAGAGAATTGTTTTACCACCCTTAGTAACCAGGACGATCACCTAATACCACCTCACCTCAGGTTTGTAACTAATTTTGTCTAAAGATTAGCAACATATATAAGTCGACATATTAAACTTTGGTAGGGGTATAAATGGTACACCAATCATAAATCATCAGGGAATTTTCTTTTTATTTAAGTTTTGCAGGCAAAAATCAAACCAGGAGACTTTTAAAATCAATGTTAATGGGGCTTGGAGCCAGCAAGGATATAGCGCTGGAGTGGGTGCTATCATCCGAGATGGCGATGGAAGAGTCTAAGCATCAATGATAAATGGTGTTGATAATGCTGAAAGTGTCCTCCAAGTTGAACTACTTGCAATCCTTCATAGTGCGAAATTAGCTAGAGATGTGGGGTTCTTCTCTATCGTTATAGAGAGTGATTCTATGAATGCGATTAACCTGATTAATGGCCCTCTGGATGATTTATCAGCACTCTCAATGCTAGTAATGGATATAAAACTCTTACTACCTCTTTTCAATCAGGCTAGATGCCAACATATGAATAGGGAAACCAATGAACTTGCATACTCTTTAGCTGAGCTTGAAAAAAATTATAGAGCATTTCAAGTTTGGATGGAGGCCGTCCCTCCACCCTTAGTCTCTTTGTATTCTTCCTTTTGATATTAATTAATACTCAGTTTTTCATAAAAAAAAAAAAAAAAAAGTTTTCCAGGCCGCCAACAAGTAATAAGATAAAATCGCTGATTTTTTCGACTAGGGTTAAACTTACCTAACTATAGTTAGAATCTTCCTCTTCCAAATCTAAAAAATCAGAAAAGACAAAGCAAAATTAAATTAAATATTAAAAAAAAAAAAATGATAATGGACTGCAGCCCTCAAACCATACCCCACCAGGTTAAACTAAGCCATTACTTGTGTCGTCCTTCCTCCCATTAACAATAAAAAGTTCTCACGACGTTTTGCTCAATGCCCCTTTGGAGAACAACGTTTTTTTAACGGGTACCTCTTTTCATGGCTACGTCCGGGGCGTAGCTCCGAATTTTGTTGGTGGGGCTACAAATGATAAGGAATCATATTTAATAGAAATTTTAGAATTAAATGTAGGCGTGAGCCAATTTAAAGGCTTACACATCATAGATTTAGAAACTTATATATATATATAAAGGTTGTATAAAAATTATACTTAATAGAAACCATAGAATTAAATGGGAGCTTGAGCTCTCCCCCCACTCCCCAACACTCTTCCATGTGGTTACGCCAGTGCCTACGTCTAAACACCTTGAAACCCATTAATTGCTTGGATAAAATTATGGAAGTGTTTTTCACCCAACTTTTTCACAAAATGGATTTTGAGACCATAAGACGGCCAGTTTACGATTTCACATGATACAAACTTCAAAATAATAGCCCTATAATCACATTTGTGCATGTTGTGTGTCTTGTGACCATAATTTTAGGATCTGTTCCAACTGGAATAAAAATCGGACCGTTCGATGATGCACTTATGATCTCAAAATCTATTGTGTGGGGAAAATTGGGGTGAAAAACTATCTCTTGTGATTCCAACCGGTCAATTAGTTGCAATGAGTTTTAGATGCAGACGTTCCAGTAAATTTGTAGGCACGTGAACAAAGGTACATTTCAGTACTTATTTCCTAGGAGCATGTGGACACAGGGCTTTAACCTTTATCTTTCCGCCTTCACAATGGTCGCCACTACTTGTAATAGAATTTGACCCTCGCACTTGTCATATAAAAATATCATCTAAGTTGTTTGATTTCAAGTTATCTGAAGTTCTAAAGCCACAAAAAATAGCATAAAACTGGATCTAGATTATATCGTATAACATAATAAATTGTTAACTTAAATAATGGCCTTTGTATTGAATAATATGATAAAAGTCAATCCTTTTTACCTAATATCTCTAGATCACTACCTTCAAATTGGAGGGCTTAGATGTGTTTCCACATGACACAAAATGTCAAACATACCAAGTCTATTTTGAAATCATGTGCAAGGGCTAACTTCTCGTGTGCAAGTAAGGGCTTTCCCTTCAAAACTTGCATTGAAAATTATTATAAGTATTTTATTTTATTTTTTCTTTGGGTAAGATAGTCTGATACTAAAGACCATGTAACTTATCTAGTCCCACATTAGTTTATTGTTATGTGGCACCCAACCACATGATCAGGGCCGCAGAAAGAAGCGGCTCGATAATCATAACATATTGTGAAAGAAATTAAAAATAAGTCATATAAAATCGTTCAATCAACAAAGTCAGCTGCATGGAAAGTGAACGGTAAACAACATTTAGGTTTAGCGTTCATTTTCCTCACAATTGACATCACTAATTGTACAATTTTATATCTTTTATTATTATAATTTTTTTTAAGATTATTTTAAATTATAATGATCGAGCCACTCCTTTATGAGATATCTCATCATGTGATTTTAACGTCTAAGAAAACTCAACAATTTTACGTGATATATGGCACTTTTTTTCTTTTTCATGGCGAATTAGTGGCTTATTGTTTAAAGGATCTATCCATTATTAGGCTAAATATCGTCACCTCGCAGCCTTGTCCCATATGTATATGGAGGTACAATAATGTCATTAATTATTCGCCTTATCTCTTATCTCTTATCTCTTATCTCATTTGTATGGGGTTTGTTTTATATCTTATTTTCTCCGCTCATTTTTTTGTGGACAATCTCTCTATTGATCCCAATCTTTGGCACCATTCTCAGTTTTCCTTTTCCCATCTTTGGCACTGCTCTCACTTTTTATTTTCCCATCTTCTCACATGCCGATCTTGATCCTTGTTATGTTTCTATCAGGGTATTAAAAATTGGCTGACACCGATATGTATCGGCGATTCATATTAGTTTTCAACCTAATTGATACGTATCTATCCAATATGTATTGGCATCTTGTATCGGTATCGCCGATATACGTATCGTCCGATATGTCTCGATTTCGACTGAGATTTTAGTTTTTATTTTATTTTATTTTTTTATTTTTAATTGGCTGATTCGTATCAGCCTCGAGCAAACCGATATCCGAAACTAATACCGGTTTTAATACCTTGGTTTCTATTTTAGTGACCAAGCTAGGGTTCGTGAATAAATTAGCTTGATAAATTTGAGGAAAAAAAGGAAAATTTTGAGAAAACTAAAAAAGTTTATAAAAATAAAATAATAAAAATTATAATACTTGCATCGCGCCCGATAAACAGTCCATTGAATGGTCTGTTATTTGCGGTCCGCCATATATCAGTGTCCTTGAGATACCCTATAGAAGCCAGCTCCTTGTATGCATCATTCAGGTACATTCAGCTATTGTTACCAATCTTCCCTAGCAACTAGTGGGAACTGATTAATAGTGGCATATGTTATTATGAGTACCATAAAAAACTTTACAACTAGGCAAAGTATTGGCATTTAAGCATTCCAAATGAGATGCTCCTATCAATTTCCCTCCACCAACTATTTTTCAGCACCAAATCAATAAAAGGTTATAGTTTTAAATAATTATGCACTTTCTGGCCCCTGATCATTTTAGTGGAAGAAGATTGACATTAGTACTTTTCAAGGTGCTTGAGTTAGGTAGGAACCTTCATTAGTCCTACAAAAGTGGGCAACTTGGTTAGCATTAAACACAAAAGCAAGCAATTCCCTATACTAATTGAGTACAATAAGAAATTTTAGGTTAATATCATATCATATAGTAAAAGGGTAGAATATTTGCACCCGCATTTCTTATGAAGAAAACATACTTTTCCACCATAAAATATCATTTTGGCTGCCTTAAATTAAATGATGGAAATCGTTTTTTGTCCAAATCTTTCACAAAATAAATCCTTAGATGATGGCTCATCTATCAGATGGTCACATATTGATTCCAAGTGGCACAAATCTCCAAAAGTGGCCGTGATCATTAGCGTATCATGAGAAAGGGTTCTCAAGTTACTTTTTTAGAGATGTGTGCCATATGAAATCAAAATTTGACCTTTTGATAGGTGTGCATGATCTCAAGATCTATTATGTGGTAGATTAGGATAGAAAACAATCTCCATCATCACCTGAGTCAAATAGTGAATGATTTTTTATGGTGGGAAGCATGTGTCTTCAGAGAAAAAACAATTGCAAATAATACCACTCATAGTAAAAACTCTCTCAAAAGGCTCCTCCTTAGCTAATATCACCAAAGTGCAATAGTAAGGTGTAACCAGATTGAACCGAATTTCTAATTCAAGCACATCTGCAGCCCTAGGAAACATTAGAATCTTGACTTCATACTCTACAAAAAATGAAAATTATGAAAGTTAAAATTCTCACATATCCAAAGCCTGGAGATGTGGCTGAACTCAAAATCCATATCAACCGAACCTTATCAACTCAATCCATTTCAGCCTCACCTCACCATTGCCGTAGAATGAAATGATAACATTGGTGGTCTAACGAAGACTGTTTTTGTTTTTATGCATGCTAAGTTGCTAACAAAGACTTTTGCATTTAAAATGCCTTTTGTCGTTGACCAACAAAAATTTAACCTTAAAAGGTAATGATTCCTAATGGTTGCACGATTATGTTGCTCTGCCACTGGCTCTACAATGCTTCACTTAGAGACTCGCATGCTTGCTCCATTATGATCCCACTTGGGCACTCATTATTCCCTTTAAGGAAGAGGGATAATATATGTTATATAAAGTAGTAAACTGGATATAATTGTCTACTCATACAATGTAGGAAAGATGGTACTTAGGCTGATTATAGGCCATCCAATGCTATATTTTTTTCATAGGACAAATATAATCGAGTGAGAAAATGAGTTAATATTAGGTAAGCGATATGCCACCAAGTGACTTAGCTACGCTGGTCACTTTTGTGGTATCTATGTGAAATCAATGTATATTATATGATCTAAAAAAATTTGGTGTATAACATTAATTACAACGAAAAATAATTTCTATCATTTGATCAAAAATAGTCAAATATCATCTAAAATTTATGAATAAATTTAATATATGACTAATTTTAGATAGCCTTTTACTACATTGAATTAGACAATAAATATCCATATTCATTCCAATCTTTTACACATAAATCTTGAGATTACTGCTGTTAAATCATACTAAATACATGATGCTTCCATATAAAACTTATTTCAAAATTAAAGTGCCTGAAGTATTAGGAGTGACTAAATCTCCGATTGCTAAATTAAATGGGTGACTATCATGTCACTCGGAGAGTGGGTGGGGGTCTTAAGTTTTCCCTTCTTAGTGGGTTAGTATCAAATGAGCGACATTTTCATGCCTTGTCTTATAGGTGTATTATGATCTAAGGAACTTTGGTGCAAAATAGGGGACAAAAAAAACGAATTCCATCACCTAGGTCAAAGCAATAAAAAAGTAGTGGGCACCATATATTTTATTCATCCCTTTGAATCAAAGCACACAAAACAAGACAGTGATTTCATACGTCATGCATTCATGCATCATCACAAAAGAGGCTTGAGTTCTAAGACCATCATGAGAACAAACCGACTCCTTTTTCATAGAAGTTTTGGGGTCTTCAGACTTTTTATGCCCTTTATTTTTTCAAAAGCCACCCTTGATACGAGATCAAATGGTTAAGCTCTATGAAGATCTTGCCAATCCATTGATAACGTATGGAAATCAATTGGGAAACATCACATGGGCAGTTGTTCACCTTTAATGGTAAAAAATAATTAAGTACACATTGACGTTTTTTTTTCTTGTTTAAATATCCCTTTTTTTCTTAATAAAATTTTAATCTATTAAAAAAATATTACAAAAAATACGATTATTAGTGGCAACCAAAAGCTGCCTTAGTAATAAAAATATTGTTGCTATTAGTCATGTAGTCAAAAATTGTCGTTGTTAGTCCCGTTGCTGCCAAAAAAATACCTTAACAGCAGGTGCCGTTGAAACACCTTATTTTTGTAGTGAAAAAAATAGTTGGTTAAGATTAGGGGTGCAAAAGGAGAGTCGAAACCCAAAAGCCGAACGAAAATCGAGCCTTCCAAACCCCCCCGAACTGGATCAAAACCAATTGAAAACCAACACCGAATCGATTTTGGTTTTGGTGCCTAAAACCGAAAGTCGGTCTAGTAAGGTGAGAAAACAGAAAAATTAAAAAAAAAAAAAAAGCATATGAAGAAAAACCAAAAACCGAACCATCCAAATTGGATCGTTTCGGTTTGGGGGTTGAAAAGTTAAGTTAACTAAAACCGAAATGTTTCAATTAGGGTTTGATTTTACAGAAAACCAACCTAAAAACCAAACTTTTGGTTTTGGCTTGGTCAGTTAACTGAATCTCCAAATTTGCACCCCTGCACAACCTAGTTAAGATGGTTAAAAAAAACCCTTTAAATAATGAGTGCCTTTATATTCATCCACCGAATCTTTGAGTTCACTCACGTTTTGACTGCTCAACGGGTTTGATCATAGTGATGGCCACCAAAATAGGAACTTCTAACACATTTGTCATCTCAATCTTTCACATAATGCATCTTGAGATCATCCTCTTATCATCCACAATCGGTGTTTTAATTTCATATGATAATCATTCTAAAAAAGTAACTTCAACATCACGTGAAACTCATCACGCTCAAATAAAATCACTTTTTGAGAATGACACTATACCCATAATCTTAAGATCTATTATATATGTGAAAGATTGGAATGAAAAATAATCTCCATCATCAAATACAAATCAGTCAATGAGTTTCAGCTGAACTCAAAGATTCGGTGGTTGGTGTTAAAGAATTTACGAAACGTTTGTCTTCTTCTCAATCTTTTATATTATCTTTTTCTTCTCTTTTGTCCAATGATATATCTTCAAAATTCTCATGTTCGTTTTCAATAAACGTGCAGCCAACGTGCGTTAAAACAAGTTCTTCCCTACCTTACGAACGAATGTATACGAAGCTTACATGACGTGTGGCTTTATTGTCTCTTATTGCTGGAGTCGTCTCCTATGGGAGGGCTGCGGCCAAAGGCCTCGTCGAGATTGCTAGTTAATATATAAGAGTTAGGTAGATTTTAACGTATGGCGCGATGCAAGCACAGTGGGTCCCATTAATATAGGTAGGGCATTCGTGTCACGTGAGTGATAGTCTTATGTTAGTCTGTTATTTGAGGTCTGCTCATTATAATTTTCTGAAGGATAATAGTTTTTGACCGACATTAAAACACTAGAGTGGTTTGTAAATGATCAAGCACCACTAAATTTGAAATTTTTATCTCACACCGTTGAAATGTGTGATTTCTCATTATATCATGTGGCGCATATCTTGACCAATCTAAATTGTCCAAGTGACAATCCATCGTTGTTGCATATCTTAGACCAAAAAATATGTTTATAAGTTGATAGGAACCATCCAATTGATGAACTTTGTTATCAGTCATTCAAACTAAAAATAATGAATGATATTATAGTCAATATATTGAATTATTCATATTGCTTAAAATCTTGATTTTTAGACCCATTTCCATGGATCAAAATTTTGGTCGATACCAATACGTTTCGGTATCGGACAATACGTATCAGACGATATGTACCGATACGTATCGGTTTTAGGCTTGAACGATACAGTACCAATACTCAGTATTTTGATCTTTGCCTATTTCCCTTTGATGTATGATCTATCACTGTGATGCATGACTATAAACCCTTTGACAGTGTGGATTACTCATATACTCAACCATTAATAATGTGAAATCATTTAAACACCAGCATTGAAACGACGGCATGCGAGTTGGTCCCTAAGAGTTAGCATTAGGTAAGCGGCCTCCTCATTGAAAATAGTACTTCCCCGGTGAGAATGGTACTTAATCTAAGAGTTACTATGAGGTAAGCGGCCAAAGTCAAGGTGATCTGATACTTAATCACTTATTGAAATCATCATATATGCTTTCTAATGGGTGGGTAAACCTTGAAAATTAGGATGATAAAATAATTCCTATCATTTGTTTCAAAACAGTAACGTGATCTAAAATTAAGAGCTACCATGAAAATTTAATATACTGCTAATTGTAGATGATATTTGACTACTTTGAATTAAATAATGTAATATTTTTTCGTCCTAGTTGCTTACTCCAAAGATCTTTAGATCATGATGTGCCCATCAGACGACACTAAGTTTCAAGTGCACACATCCACAAAAGTAGCCCAAGTACGAAGATCGTTGGTGCTTGGAGAGGTAACCTAATACGACCTCTTAATTAAATGGGGAGATTTCAACAGCTTTATGAAGCGCTTTTGACCCGTTGAAATCAATCATAAGTTTGGCATTCACACATTTTTCTGGCCTTGAACTCCGTGCAAGCTGGCTTTCAATGGAATTTGATGGCTAAAAATATATATTATTAATTTTATATCAGATGGCCATTAACTTATATCGGGGTGGTCGGCTGGGCCAGAATCCAGGAATGATCCCTTTTAGCTGCCTCGCCTGAATATAGGTTTGAAAATGTATGATATATTCTCCCTCCATAACAATTTTATTGGCCTGTAGGCTGTGGCAGTACCAAGAATTTTTTTCTTGGGTACTGGTATTTGCAATAGAATATTTGGTACGGGCAACCGGGGCTTTCCACAGTGAGAGCCGTTGACGACCTTAAATCAGACGATGGATATCAATTTTTTGTCCTTATCTTTGACAAAATAAATCTTGAGATCATGGCTCGCTATCAAACTGTAAGATGTTGGTTCCACGAGGCATAAATCTCCGAAAGCAAGCCAAGAACCCCATCTCATGGTAAACTCTTGATCATGATCATTTTTGGGGATGTGTCATGTGTGTCATGTGACATCAATATTTGACTGTTTGATAGGTAGGCCATGATCTCAAGATCAAATATGTGAAAGATTGGTAATAAAAAAACTCCATCGTCTGATTCAAGACAATAAACGACTCTCATGGTGGAAAACTCTAATCGCCCTTACTAAATATTCAGGTGTAAATACCAGTAACCTTTTATTTTGTTATTAAAGTCATCAACGAATCAACTCAACGTAGAAAACCTGTCCAAGCTTTTCTTCCAACGCTTCTTTACCTTAGGTTGTAAGTAATATGGATAGCTCATAAAAGAAATTGGCTCCCACAGCTTTCTTCCTTGGCTTTTTTGGACATTAACTTTCCAGATTCATTTTTTGGTAATTTTCCAGATTCATTGAGCACGAGTAATGATCCGGTGATAAAACAAACGGTTAGGTAGCTATGCGGTAGGATCATTGTTAGTTGGGCTTTTATATAGCTCAATTAGAAGGTGCACGATGACACAACCTTGTGGTCATAACTTATATATATATATATCTCGTAAATTAGGCTCGAAATTAGCCCGGATATAAAATTAGGCTGGACTCGGCTCCCTGCTTTTGTGCTCAGGCTTTTATGTGAACCCAAACCTGACCCAGTTCAAGTTGAACCCGACCAGTTGACCGCACTATTGTGAAAGACCTGATATGAAAATATGTTGATGTCGAAGATTACATAAAAAAACATCTCTAATCTTTGCATCACATGACACTATTCCATAGGGGTGGACTTGTGTGGAGGAATATGACTAAAAATCATTTGAAGTCAATGTAAGCCATTTACTATAAACCCTTTTAACAGTGCATTTAAGTCACTTTAGTATGAGATTGTATTTGGTTGTAGTGCTCTTAGCTTTTTCATAGAGTGTAAGGGCCGACTCTTTTAAGTTGCCTGCTCTTTGCCTTCAAAGAGCAATCTCAAACACAACCTTAGTAAGTTAGGCCCATGAAATTCTTCATGGTATCAGAGCAGATATTTTTCCACTCCACGTCACCCAATTCAATTGTTCATGTGATTTGGCTTGGCTCAATCCTGCCAACACGTGCGGGAGCGTGTTAGAATAGTCCCACAGTGCCTGTGGGCTTGGAAGTCTTGGGCTATATATAATCTGGGCACTCCTTATCTTACAAGCCGATTTTGTGAGGTTGAGTTAGGCCCGTTGAATTTCTTTCAAGAAATTCTTGATCAGATGATTAATGTCATCCCCTGGGTGTGTTTTTCGGTTGTGACCGACCCACATAATAACTTACCACCTGTATAGTTCAGACTCAAAACAACTGGTGCCACGGACTACGAAATAGGTAATTCAAGCACCATCGTTGGCGCTCCACCTTAAACGCAGAATAGGCTGATTCCAACTTTGACCGCAGTCCGGGTGCAAATGGGTTGGGTCAACCCAACGAGTTGAGTGACACGACCCGTTAGATCTTTGCTTTGGGTTCAGATTCCTGGCCCTTTAGGTTGGTTCAAGTTGAAAATTTTGACTTGTTTTTAAACGAGATAATAGCTCTGGCTGACATTTAAACACCAACATGGTATTTAAATGATCTTATTGTTAATTTATCTTACACCATTGGAGTATAAATTATTATCATGCTATGTGACAAACATTTATGATCATTCTAAATTGTTCAAGTTCCACTGAAAGATGTCTCAACCCAAAGTAACATGCCTATAAGTGAATTTATATCACTCAAATGATGCACTTTAATATCAATCATTAAAACTAAGAACAATGGACAATATTATACTCCACAGATTGGGTGGTTTAATTTCCTTAAATTACCATTTTTTGACTTGTTGCACTTTTTTAGTTTTGATAATTTGGACCTGTTGCATGTCACTTTGACGATTCAGATAACCAACATCTTAAACCATTGATAGTATTGGTGTTTAAATGACTGTCATTTCGGATCTTTTTAAAATTGGTTGGGTTTAGCTTGAGGTTTCTTGACCCGAACCCGATCGAATTCGATCCAACATGACTTGATCCAACTCCCTACCTTATAGTTTTACCTAGAGTTGAATGGTCGGACCCAGTTGTGGGCCACTGTCAAAGTTGATCAATTTTCTTCAAAAATGAGATGCCATGGAATTATTTAAGAATTTAGGAGGCCACCTTGAATTTTCCATTTAGACCCAAAAATAGATGGTTAAACTCAAGGAACCATTACTTGCACTCGTAAATGGGGCCTTATACCGAAGGTAAAGAAAGACTTTGTATTTTAGGAACATGTGACATGTGAAAATGCAATCTAGGCTGTATGATTTAAAGTTCATGATCTATAAATTCTTAGTGGATAAGATTGAAGTAAAACATAATATTTATCATATGATTTATTATTGTCAATCGTTGAATAAACTAATAGTTTTTTACTATATTTAATCACATGATGATGATTATATTTCATGCTAATCTTTTGCATTTAATATTTTCAAATGACGGGCTTCAAATCAAATAATTTAGATGGTGTTTTTATATAGCAGAGGTCATTAGAGTTGTAGGTCTTTATTTTAAACTTGGTGCAAGGGGAAAGTTTCTAAGTGCAAATAATGGATCCCTTAAACTTAATATGGGCAACGTTCAATAAGCACAAGTGCAACTCCATGCTTGACCATTTCAAATTGGATTGGGGCAAAGTTGGGTCCAAATTTGGGCACATGATTGCAGAGGCTAAATACATATTAACAAATATCTTATATTCTTATACCTAAATCTTAGGATGATAGATATGTATTATAACACATAGATTCAACCCTCATGACCAAGTACGAGATGTCGATACATGTGATCATGCTTCAACAGTGAAGATTAAATTTTTGTTGGATACTTGTTAGTTACACATTGTTGAAAAAATTGAAATATTGATTCGAAATAATACATGGAACCGATTCGAGGCACGAGAAATATCACTGTCTTTAAACCAATATTTGCTCCCACTACTTTGACAAAGTAGTTATCAACAGGTTACCGGCAAATTGGTTCCAGGATACAACGAACTGATTTATATTCTTGTGAAGGATTCGGCGAATCCGATCACACTATCCGAACATTAAATATTACAAGAACGCTCTAAGCAAAACCTTTAAAGACATAACAAAAGAGAAGAAAGAAGACTCTTTTGTGGTATGTAAAACAATGATTTTAGGTTCCTTAAATAGAAATCAAATGGTGTATTAATGCACCTTTTCCCTATGAAAAGGTGCAACACGCATCTCTTCGAAAAAGACACCACTTTGGAATGACCATTCATTTTGAAAAGACACATCACTTTGAAACCCTTCATTTTGAAAAGACACATCACTTTGAAACGACACCTCAATTGAAAAGACACACCTCTTGGGAAAAAATAAGTATAATAAACTTTTAAATATCTAACAATCTCCCACTATTTAAAAATTTAAATATCCAATAATCTCCCACTATTTAAAATTTTGAAATCAAAATAAAGCCAAAAATATATGCATAAATGAAAATGTCTCATAGACCACATTTAGGTCATATGTTAGTACCATAATTTTCATAAGTGTTTATAAGATAAAGTCATGTCTCATTGAAGGCGGCTCCACCCTCACACTTATATAAGTAGGCCTATATGAGATGTCCTTGTAATTTTAACATCTCAACATATTGTATTATAACATTTATTAAGAGCAATGCTCAACTTCCCTTTATCCATTATAAGCAAAAAACTACTCTTCCTGAGATGTTTATGAGAATTTAATTCTCATCAATGTAGTGCCCCCTTCTCCGTCACGAATTTACGACTCATTCTTTCCTTTAAATCTAAACATTGACTAAACAAATATTAGGTAGGGTTCCCATCGTAAGTGACTGTTTGGGTAAATGACTTTAAACCTATCCCGATTTTTCTTTTAAGCTAATACTTTCCATAATTACTTATAATTACAATTATCAACACATATATTGTTTCTTCAAATATTTTTGCCTGAAACCACATATCATTTGTTTTCTTGTTCATTGATAAGGAAACAAGTTCCATAGAGAACTTAGAAGTTTTGACTCAATCTTTGTTGGTATGTCTACTAAAGGACCCTTAAGTCATTTCATTTCTCTACTTATTTTGATATAACCAACAAACTCAATAAGATTTATTGTTGTTCCTTAATATCTCTTGTAAGATCATGATTCCCTTTCTTAAAGGAAAATCATCTTTAAATGATTTAGATCTCCAAATCTAAATCTATTATCTTTTCTAAGATAATTCAATCAAAATCATTTGACCATCTCCAAATGATCCTAACAATCTTTTCATGACAACTCGATGTGATGAGAATTTTATGGTCAAATCATTGATAATGATTTTAAGCTATGTCTATTCAATCAAAGGCACTCAATGATCATATGATCGAACCCAATTAATCAATCAATTATGAAAACAAGAATGACCTAAAGTCAAGCCTGTTATGAGGCTACTGAATCAATCATTTGATCATATGCTCAAACGGTTGCTAATGAACAATAGTGATATAATCAAAGTAGCACAAACATAATGACATCTGAACATATGAGTGACAAAGTTTATCCTTCTTGACAAGGACATTAAAAAAAAATCTCACAAGAAATAACGTAAAAATAAAAGTGATCAATAAATCATAGTCATTCAACTTAGCCTTCAAACCAACTTGATTATATTTCTTATCATGTGGGCTCTTAATTGCAATTTTTGATCGTGGCCACTCATCACCAATCAATAATGATTGTTAGATCATAGTGACATGATCACGAGCACTTTGGCAAAGGCTTTTAGTTGATGGTGAGCAAAAAAATATGATCACACATCAATTTAAAAAAAATCGACCCATAATAAAAAAAATTGCCTAACTTAATAAAAATTTTCATTTTAAATGGTTGGTTGAAACACCTTAGTAGTGCTTTTCTCACATCTATTATAATGCCCCAAATTTTGACATGAGGATGCCAATGAGTGCATTAAACCAGCCAGTTGGTGCCATTAAATTCGCAAAAAAAAAAAAGAGTAAAATTAACATATCTCTTAAATATTTTGTTACCTAAAGAAACACATCTTCACGCCTTCGTAATCACGTTGCAAACAAAGAGTTGGGTTCTACTATAATTATCCATGAAGCAAATTAACCTGCACGAACAAGCAATGAATCAATTCGGGTTTTTGATGCATGAGAATTCCAAGCCGTTCATTTCCGGAACACCGGGTCGTAAGCGTAGCCTCTTTGAATTTGAGGAGTGCCTTGTATTCTCAACGCATTATCATCATCTTCTAAAATTTTCTATAGCCGCTTCTCTAAAATTCAAACTTGCTAACACAAATATTGGTTTAAAATTATTGAAAAAATTGAAATGTTGATCCGAAATAATACATGAACCGATTTGAGACACGAGAAATATCGTTGTCTTTAAACCAATATTTGCCCCCACCACTTCGACAAAATGGTCACCAACAGGTTATTGGCAAACTGGTTCCAGGATACAACGAACTGGCTGTGTATTTTTGTGAAGGATTTGACGAATCCGATCACGCTATCCGAACACCAAATATTGCAAGAACGCTCTGATTAAGACCTTTAAAGATATAATAAGAGAGAAGAAAGAAGACTCTTTTTGTGGTATGTAAAACAATGATTTAAAGTTCCTTAAATAGAAATCAAGTGGTGTGTTAATGTACCTTTTTCCTATGAAAAAGTGCAATACGCATCCCTTCGAAAAAGACACACCACTTTAGAATGACCCTTCATTTTAAAAAGGCACACCACTTTGGAAAGACCCTTCATTTTGAAAAGACACATTACTTTGAAAAGACACCTCAATTGAAAAGGCACACCTCTTAAGAAAAGATAAGTATAATAAACTTTTAAATATCTAACAATCATCAATTATGATTAATCACCAATCGTTAAGTGATTAAAGGGAGTCGTTTTCACTGTTGTCATATACGATCGAATATGCCAATCCAATTCATCTTGTCGCATATGCCACGATAGAGACAATATACTATTGCATACATTGTATGTCATGATATATATCTCCAACGGTCATATTTATGATTGTTGGAGTTTTTTTATTTTATCTTTTACTTTTTAGGCATTTCCAAAGCTTATAAATGGGGGTTTTCTCTTTCTAATCTACATCATATCCATCTAAAGTATAATTTGTATCTCTTTAGTCTCTTTTCAAAGATTTTAATATTATTTTTTTCTCTTTTTTTTTTTTTAAAGTCCTATACTTATAGGTCCTATACTTATGGATTATATACTTATATACAAATAATCAAATAAGTATCAAATTTTTTGGGTGTGAACCAGACGATTGAAAGGAGTAGGAAGAAATCATTTCACACGTGTAAACGTGACTAACGTGACAGTTTGGTGGTCGCAGCTAGTCAACTACAGGCTAAAGCTAAGTATGAGGTAGAGATGGGCGGCGCAGATCCAAGTGAGATGGAAGGGAGTGGAATTGGCTATGAAAATGATGGATGTAACTCGGTATCGGCCAAGTCATATCAGTGCTATATGGGCCTATACTTGATACCGAGTTTGACACCTTACTTATATTATGTATTTTTATTTCTCATTCTATACATTACAAAATTAATAAAGCACAAAAATATTATTTTTCAATATGAAAAACTTTGAATACTTTTAGGGATTTTTTTGGGATGTAAAAAAAATAAATTATGTGCCATCGCACAATCATAAATGCGACCCGCATATGCGATGACATTATACCATCGTATAGGGTCACATATGCCATTTAATTATACTGATCATTTATCTTTGAACATTAATGAACATATGTGAGCAAAATCTACATATATGGGCTTTTCAATCCATTTGAGTTGAAGATGGAAGGTGTGATGAAAACATCTATAAGGGATCCAAAAGGATAGAAGCAAAGGATTGAGTGATAGATGCTCATGAGAAAACTTCAATGATTCAAAATTATCACCACTCTAATGGCAAGTGATGATTGGCGAACAATCAACGATCCATACTTCTTATAAGACGTAACACCTAATAATAAGTCAAATGAAATCGACACGAACGATTTATTAGTTGGGTTGAAGAAGTGAAGTAAACCAAGTTTTTTAATGTATTACCTCATTTTAGGGATGCAAGTTTTGAACCCAACACTGAAAATCGAGGCTCTCGAATCGAACCAAATTGCACGGAAAACCGATTCAAACCAAACCCCAATTCGGTTTGATTTTGGTTTGGGTGTCTCGAAATCAAAAATCAAGGGAGTAGGTTGAGCAAACAAAAAAAAATTGAAAAAATTGAAAAAATACATTAAAAAACTAAAAAAGTAGGTATTTTACTTAGACCAAATCGAACTGAACTGAACTGAATCTGTTTCGATTTCAGGAAATAAGAAAAAAAAAACTGAACCTAAATGAATGGGTTTCGGTTCGGTTTCGATTTGGGGTGTATTGAACTTCTGTTCGATACACTGAAATTGCATCCCTACCTCATTTCAATAGTTTCTACCGACTGTGATTGGCTAAGATCCATACTGTTGGACCACAATTAATATTTACAATTCAGTATTTATAGGAAATTTCTTTGAAGAATTATTTATGCGATTCAGATTGAAATAATCTAACTGGTGTACTTTAATCCGGTAAAAAATAATATACAACTGTCCATATTAGAGTTCATAGATCGGATGATTCAAATTATCTATTGATTGAAACTTTTAGGCCAACTTGAGTTTAATATATGTATTATCACTTTGACGCCCAAAATCATTTGATTGGTACACTTTTATATTGGCCTTAAAAAATGCACAATTGTCTCTGTTAGAGTTCATAAATCGGATGGTTCAAATTATTCAATGATTATGATTTCCCTATAGCTTGGATTGCTCAACAATATGAGCCGTGTGGCTTAAAAATAGGTATGTAACATCTATTCGAAACATAAGATTGCCTAACAATTCATCAACCAAAGACGGGTGTTTGCTGAAGGTTTGGTTATAGGAGGAATGTTGGTATAAGACAAGAGACCCGTGTGCTCTCAGTTGTCTGTGTCTGGTCTAGTGTCGACAAACAATCAGAGACCATATGCCTCTTTTATCAATTAATGTAATTTAATATTAATTGAAAGTAGGCTTCCTAATTCAAAACTTTGAAAAGTGGTTTCCAAACCACATAATTAATAAAATCCAATCCATATGTTGTTTTGGAAGCAGAACCCTAAAACAGCCATTGCAATCGGAGACCGCCTCTGTTACGAGGTTGAAGAAGATTATTGAGCAATTACATAAACATATATGTTACGATTAATCATACGTTAAATCTAGCTTTGATATCAATTGTAGGATTTATCGATTCGACCCTCAATTATTTGCTCTAAGATCTAGGCACATGATCAATCAAAATAATAAATCAATAATCCATAAATTAAAATATATGTGCACACCTTGAGTGTGAATCATAAAAGATCGGAGATTAATCGGTTAATTACCCTGGATACTACTTCAACATAGGAGATTAATCGGTCAGTTCCCCTGTATACTAGCTCATAAGAATATACAAGCATAGGCTGTGTTTAACATTGTTCTTTGGGAGAGTAGAAAAGAGGTTGTGTTTGGATTAGCTCCTATAAGAGCAGAAGCAATTCTTTGTTTGCTTTCTGTCAGAGCAGATAAAATTTGCTCTGAGATAAAGCAGACATAGAGCAATTTTATCACTTAAAATAGCTCCCCACTAGAACAAATGAGGTAAAGAGCTTTGTTACTTAATGTAAAAATAGTTTTATGCCAAAGCCAAAAAATGAAAGAGTTGCTCTTTTGCCCAAAAGAACTAACACAAATGCAGAGACTGCGTGTGAAGATTTTGATTCTCCAGCCATCTTATGCCAAGTCTTTTGAGTGTGACTTTTCGGCAGGGGCAATGGCCAGGTCCAGCCAATTGAACCTGATATCGTGTTCCACCAGTTTTACAGCCATTAGATAAAGGAAATCTTGACTCTCATGGTATCATTGTTATAAGGCGAGGGCCAATTAAGATTCTCATTTATTCAATGGTTGTAAACTGGTTCAACACTATATGCGGTTCAACCAGTTGGACCTGATCATTGATCAATGCCCTTTGAGGGAAGTACCATTTGCCATCTTTTAATAATATACATATATGCCACAGGTGTGAATTTAGTGGCACCTATTGAACAGGTGGTCCACTGGCCTCTTTGCTAATTCCCAGTCTTATGATTCGTTACTTATATGCACATATGGTTATATCCGTGTAAGTTTTTCTTCGTACTGCCAAAGAAGCTCTTAGAGCTTAACCTCATAAAATTGTTCAACCATGAACCATCCAGTTGAGGGCTCTTGTAGCATTTTCTTGATCAAATGGCTGAAATCATTCCATGCCATATTCTGAACTATGGACACATGTGCAGCCACACATTACTTAGCTGACTCGTGCAGTAGATGTGGCCTGCACTTAAAAACCATTTGTCCATTTCTCAGGAGACAACAAGTTGGCTTTGGGCGTAGGAGCCCGTGCACAATTGGCAATGCGTTGTCAATGAAAAACCGCTAAATTAGTACAAAACTGATTTTCAAAATTTCCGTGACATTTAACTCTGTCAAAGAAAGCAGCACTATACTTTGGGTAGCTCTAATTGCACCTACAAAACTATTAAGCTCACTTATTCTGAAAATCATTGATTGTTTTGAATCAAATGAATAAAAATTATTTTTCGTCCTAATTTTCTAGGCTAAGACTGTTGAAACCATGAAACGTGTTCCATCGTAAGGTCAATCTTTTTATTTTATGCAGCACAAATTTCAAAAAATACCTGAAAATCAGGTGGGACACATTACTGTTAAACATAATTCTTTTGGATACGTCCCACACGAAATAAAATATCTACCGACGTGTTATGCCCACACGTAATACCGGGTCTTTTCTATCATATTTGTATCATATATATATATATATATATATATATATATATATATATATTCTTGTACATGATATAAATATATGATATAATCTAGAAAAATAGAGATATTAGAAGGGCTCCATGAAAAATTCTAGATTAGAGAAAGATTTAAATTCATGAAGGTTTGTAAAAAAATAGAAAGAAAAATCCATGAAAGAGTGTAAAATCTAAAAAGTACAAAGAAGTTTTTAAAAATAATTTTAGAACTTTCGAATTATTGGATGAATGAGATATGGATTAATCTTATAGCGTCCATTATATATTTTATAACTTATAAATAAGATAGATGGCCTTATTTGTAAAGCAAAAAAACACCATCTCCATATTGTGATGTGCTCTCTGTAATTCGGTACGTGCGAATAGAGCTATCCTACACTTTGTTGTAGCTTTACTCCAACGCTCTGATGCCGGCCTGATAAAAAATTCAACTACAGAACGGCGAGGGTATTTGCAAGTCGGAGATTCGACTTTACGCACTTTTCTTTCCCTCGAGTAGGTTCCTCACTGCACTAAGGCCCATCTTCTCTCTCTCTCTCTCTCTCTACAGCAGCCATGGCTTTTGATGCCCTTAATGATAAAAGCGCCATTTTTAAAAAGCTGAAATCGAGGTCTGAAAACAAGGTATTTCCCCCCAATCCCTCCGAAAATTTCACTGTAATTTTATCCTTTTCATTTTGAATGTCTTCGGTTATCGAGATCTGGTTTGAGTGTTGCCGATCCGGCCATAGATTTACCTGATCTGGCCATATATTTACTTCGAATTTCCTTTTTGCAGATGTGCTTCGACTGCAATGCGAAGAATCCGACATGGGCATCGGTCACCTATGGGATTTTCTTATGCATCGATTGCTCTGCTGCTCATCGATCTCTCGGCGTTCATGTAAGCTTCGTTAGGTAATGATTCGTGTTTAGAAGACTTCTCGAATCATCGACGGGCTTTCCTTTGCCGTAATCGATGCTTCTGTTCCTATGATTTGAGGTCTGAATGCCTTTTTTTATAAATAATTTGAGTTTCGTCCAAATTTTGGTCATTTAGCTCTACTGCACTTTTGCTCAAGGGCTTTTTTCTATTACAACCCTTAAATGTACATTTTTCTCCAAATCCTTGATTTATATATGTTGTATTTTGTGGAAAATTTACTCTTTATATCTCTTTTTTTAATGCTTTATTTTCATGAATATGTGACTATACATATCGGACAGTGCTAACTTGATTTTGATAGCAGAGTAAGAAATTTTTATCAGTAGAATTAATATGCATAGAACATAGTGACCAAGTTGAGGGGTCTGCCAAGGTTAAAATCCGGAAAAATCTGGCAAAATTCAACAAGTTCGGTGAAAATTTTGGAGAAAAAAAATTAAAAAGTATAAAAATTAAAAATCATGATTTATTGAAAAATCTTGAACTACCTCGCGAATTTCATGAATTTTTGAAAAAATTCGTAGAACCTTAAATTCGTGAATTATTCCTGATTATTTTTTTTAAAAAAATTGGCGAATTTGGTGACTATGGTATAGAACACTCATAGCACATTCGTGATTCCTATACATGATTAAACACAAAAGAACGAATGTGAAAAATTCATAATAAACATAAATTTATCAGTAAAGGCACGCAAGCAATAAAATAGTTCATAATCCGTTAGGGGCTTAATTAATGACTTAAACTGCTTGCAAAAGATACACAGAAGAGAGCCTAGTTCAAACCTTCAGTAGTTGAAAAGTCTATATTTTGCATCCAAAGAGTGTGTTCTGAAGAGAGAAATGATATGAAAATTGTGGTTTCCTATTTTATTCAATGGTTGCAAAGATGTAGCATAAAGAAATTATGTACAAAATCAAACAGGTGCAATGATAATCGTGCTCATTTACATGCCAATGATTATTAGAGATAATTGAATGAGAAAAATGACTTAAAGATGGGGACATTATGACGAAGGTCATTTACAATATATTATACTAACAACTTTGGAAAGGTTATGTGATCTCAGGATGAGGCTTCTTTGAGAGACAGCGAGGGAGGGTATCTCAGGGAGATTTTAGGGGTTAAATTTTCTTGAAGAAGATAATTTAGCTCTTCTCCTTTAATGGGCAAATATATTTTAGAGTCGATCCTTTTGAGCATTGCTTCATGCAAATTTTCTCCCTTTCATTTTTCCAACATAATGAAAGGACCTTGGATGACACTGGAATATCCCAAAACTTTGTAAAATGTGCACTGATTAGAAGTTGCATATAAAGTTTCGATGAAAGCTTTGTAAAAAAGGAATAGAGATTATGACACAAAATTCACTTGGCTTGCACAACCACTCTCTAGTATCTTTTTTATTGATTGTAACATACATGCTATTGAACCTACGAAATAGAGAGAGCAAACAAGTCAATTCCCCATCACTCAAATTTTGCAATAACCTAATATCCCAAGACACATTACCCAGTTTTTCCATGACGGCACAGACTGACACCACTTTTAACACAACAAACTTGTACAACTCACTAAACTCGTTCGAAAGAAGTTACCCTACCCCATGCAAGGTGGTTGCACAACTTTTTAAGAAATCCACCGCTACCCTAAGCCTAGTACATATCCAAAAATTTCTTTGACACAACACATCACTCTCCACCAACCTGAGCTTTTAAACCTACCACCTGACCTAACCTCCTATTTACCCCCCAAAAACCCAATAACGATAAATAAAAATCCATTGTCAATCCTCCTCCTCCCCTAAACACCAAAGCTACTTCCCTAGAAAGCTTAATTTATTTTTTCCAACCTGCAGAACCATACCCTCCCTGATGCGATCCGTGCCCTGATGCGATCCGTGCATGATATCCACTTGATTGTTTTGATAAGAACTTGTAAAATCATGAAAGCTGAAATTAATCTTCTAAAGGTCCTTAAATTAAGGAATATCCCACCAATATTCCTTTACTTGTAAACTTGCCAAAATGTCCAATATTAATCGCAACTAGTAAGGCTTCAAAAAGCTCCAAATAAAATATTTCATTCAACTCTAAAATAAATTCCATCACTACTGACCTTTAGTTAGGCTTTTACAATGCATAGAATTAGAAATCTTAGTTTTACTCTAATTCTTAATTTAAGTAAAGAAAGTATCCTAATTTTTCTAAAACAATAAAATGAAGTCCTAGTAAGGAAAATAAAATAATTTCTAATAAAAGAAATGAATCTTATTTGCTAAAATAAATTAACAAAAGAAACTAATTCTAGTTCGACCAAAAGTCTTGAAATTTGCACTTTCAGTGCAACCTCCAAAAATTGACCATAACTTCTTTAATACTAGCCAGAATTGCGTGTTTCTTAGCTTTTTGGAAAAGCATTTCGATAAGGTTTCAATGAAGACTGATTTACGCTAATCTGATATCATTTGATGAAAATAGGTCAAACATAAACTGACGAAATTGAAAGTTGAGCACTCTGTGATCGTCTGATAGCAACTTTTCAGAATAGATTTAAAAAATTTATTTTCTTTCATCTTTTGTCCAATTCTTCTTCTTCAACTCATTTTTTCGTCTTCTTTCTTGGGTTTTGCAATTGATTAAATTCTAGACTTCATCATTCTCCCTCTGCTTCAAAAACGTTTGATCTTGAACTTTTTGGAGGTCGGATGCCGTTTTCAAGTAAATCATTGGCTCATACCTTGTCTATGGGCGATGTTGCATTTGGGCCAATTAAAGGTGATGGTAATGATTTGAACATCTTCGTAAATGTCATTTATGGCATATCTATATACCATGTTCCACACATTGCTCGCTTCCATCTCGTCGTTTTGATCTCCAACGCTTCAATTTGTTGATCAGAAGTTGTCGCATTGGATTGAACTCGTTTTGATATCAAATGCTGTAAATTGAATGTCATTAATGAAAATCAAAATCCCATTACACAACTCTAATACCAAATGATGCGATTCGCACGTGGTAATCACCCAAGAGAGTACTAATTTTGATACAAAACTAGCAAAACATGCAGAAGGTTGAAATTAATCTTCCAAGATGATTGAATTAAGGATATACCACCAAAATTCTTCTGCCGGTGAACCCGTAGAAACACCTAGCATTAACCTCTATTAGTAAGGCTTCAAAAAGCTCCAAATAAAATATTTCATTCAACTCTAATTTAAATTCCAACATTATTGATTTTTAAATAGGCTTTTTACAATGCATAAAATCAGAAATCCTAGTCTTTAATTCCTACCTTTAATAAAGAAAATCCTAATTTTCTTGTAGTAAAATAAAGTCCTAAATAATAAAAAAAATTAAATGTATTTTTAATAGAAGAAACAAATTCTATTTGCTAAAATAACAAAATAAAAGAAACTAATCTTAATTCAACTAGGAGTCTCGTATTTTGTTTCGATCAATGCAACCTTCATAAATTTACCATAACTTCTTGAATGCTCGTCGGAGTTGCACTTTCTTGGCTTGTTGGAAAGGTACTTTAATAAGCTTTCAAATAAGTCCAATACATGAATATGACGTTCTTTGATACTTGAAAATAGATCAAACACTAAAGTTACATGATCGAAATTCGCCCACTCTGTGATTGTCCGATTAACAAGTCTTCATAAATAAATTTTAGATTCTCCTTTTTTGTCGTCTTTTGTTCCAATTCGTCTTCTTTGACACATTTTTTTTGTCTTCTTTCTTGGATTTTGCAATAGATCTTGGACTGCATCACTCTCACTATCTAATGTCATCATCACATCACAATGAAGTGTATGGTACTTCTTGCCATTGGCTCCTCCGCTCCAATCTTTCCAAGTTCTTTATCACATGAACTGAGCATTGAAACGTAGAATCGAAAATACTTTGACAAATTAGAAAAGCTAGATTTTGTCATAGTCATAAGGAAACGTAGTTTGGGGAAAATGCAAAAGTCTCCAAATAAGGATTGTACCAAATAAATCGTCGAATAATTGGTTGATTCGGAAAGTCTCCGATTAATTAGCGTTTATTATTATTTTTCATCGAGTTTAACTGAGATGAATCATATAAACGGCTACAGGGTTTATATAATTATAGATGTGCCTTTATTGAACACCTTATTGCTTATTTTGTTTATTAAAAATATTATCTTTAACTTTAAATATATGATGGTATATGTTGTCAATTTTTTTTTCCCCAGAATTTGTCTAAATTTTCCGAATTGACCCCTTGTCGAATTATTTCCGTATCCTGACTTTGTGACTAGGGATTTCATAAGGTGATGCATCCTCCCAACAATAAAATCTTTCTCTTCCATCCATGTTGCTCGTTTCTTCTCAAACCTCTCTATCATTGGATACGGAGTCTCTTTGGTGGCTTTCTAAAATACAGTTGAAGCCAAGATATATTGCTGGCGATTTTCCCTATCAGCACCCAAAGGATTCCAGTCTCAATAAGTCCATCGTTTTTGAATTTACCCCATGCACCATGTTCTTCAAATGTTCACCTTTTGTTAAAAAACTTTCTTGTAGCATTGAAGAATCACTTTCATGTTTTATATCTGCTCTACAGATGTTCCACAAAACAATAAAGTGTTATCTACATATTGTAGGTTTGTTACCATCAGCTCTCTCCCAGTCCTTGCTACCTTCAATCCTTCACTAATTCACCCAGCGTTGTCAACGGGCTGGGTTGGCCCATGACCGAACCTAATTTTTAATACGGGATGGGCATGTAAGTTTACCCCATGGTCTGGTCGTGAAGCACTTGACCCAAATGTCAGATTTGGTTGGGTCAGGTCAAGGCCTCAAGGGCCCAAATGATTGGGTAGACTTGGATATACTTGATTTTAGGGTTAGGATTTAGAAGAGGAAGATAGAAAGAGAGAGTAAATAATAAAAGGCTACATTGTTGCTCATTAAGGTAATTTGGGTTACAAGCAAAAGGCCTCTTATATAGAGGGCTACATAGAGACCTATTTAGGGCTGTCAACGGGTTGGGTCGACCTGATACTCGACACGATATTTTACCGGGTTGGGTACCTAAAATTGGGTTGTCGGGTCGAGCATGAGACATCCGATCCGACCTTCGGGTTGGGTCCATAGTTGCTAGAAGTTGATACGGTGGTACGAGTACTGGTACTGTTACGTTTAGGTGAAAAAGTTTCGGGTACTTTTTTATTAATACATTTTTGGTACAACATTGGAACACCGTAGAAACGAAATAGATACATTATAGGTACTAAAAGCGAAACGAAATCGATCCGTTATAGGTACGAAATAGATACGATACCGGTACAATATAGATACGAGATGGATTTGTCATAGAAATGCTATTGGTGCGATATAGATGCAAATGAATAATTTGGACATGTGATATTGGTGTAACATTGGTAGTATTTTGTAACTATATATAGTAATTATGTTTATATGTAAGCATTAATATTTTAATTTTGGAAGACAATGTTCGCATTTTACTCCCAACTTAGGGAGAGGTGCTAAACATCGACATAAGTAGTTAACTACATCTATACTTCCATGCAATAGGCTCACAAAATAAAAGAAATAAGATTAATTAACTCTAAGAATCCGTGAACATTAGATTTTAGCATAATCTAATGGATCTATAAAAGAAATTATGTAGAAGGGAGAGATTAATTTCAAAATAAAGAGATAGAAGTACTGATTAAGGGGGAAATTGGTTTCTTTTATAATAGAAACGAGTTTCTATATAAATTGAAACAAGTTTCACAAAGATAGAAACCCGTTTCTATTTTTAAAGACATCGGTTTCTATCTTAAAAGAAACCCATTTCTATTACTCATCGAAACCCATTTTTATAAACGTTTTGTACTAGTCCCCGGTTCTGGTACGTTCGGGGATTGTACGATAGGGTAAAACAGGTTTCTGGGTAACTATGGTTTGGTTGACCAATAGGTATTGTCGACTCGGGTATTTGCCCGGTGTGGTCGAGCCAACCAACCCGACCTGACCCTATATTTTATACTTAACAAATTATAAAATAAGGGTTTTTACTGGGTTGGATTGGGTTTTTTGGCCGAGCACTGGGTCGGGTCAAGTTCTCGGGTTGGCTTGAGTGCACTATCGGGTCGGGTCTTGCCAGGCAGCCAAAATTTTGACCTGCCCCGCCCCGACCCGTTGACAGCGCTAGACCTATTACATTTCTATCCAATGTGGGACTAAAACCCACTATGCATAGCTCTCATACTAGTGTTACTCACTTACACATATTTTACCATACATTACATCTCTTACACTTCCCCTCAAGTTGAGCATCATTGATGCTCAACTTGCCCATGATAAAAAGAAAAAGCTCATGAACCATCTCCCCCTTGCATTGATATTTTTTTTTTGGATCGGTAAAAATGTATATATATTGAAAAACCAGCAAGATGATGGAAACAACAATACAATGGAATGGCCAAAACAGTTGGGCCACGAAGCCAATCAACAAAAATGGTAAAACAAACTACACCCCACGCCACAATCTCAGGATTGCACAATTAGGTTACCCCGGTTCCCAAGGTTCCGAAACCACGTCGGCTCCTGCTGATAGCCAGAGAGTGATTAGGTCCTTGGCTGCCTTCACAATACACCCCACAGGTTTTTTCTTATGTTCAAAAATCCGCAAGTTTCTCTCTTTCCAGATACTCCAGGTTACAACGAAGAAAGATACTATCCAATTGTTCCTAATCCTGTTGTCCATGTCAACCGCGGACTAGGTAAGGTACAGGTCATAAGGCATAGCAGTCATGGCCCATTTCATCTGGAATAGATTTAAAACTATACCCCAGATTTCGAAAGTGACCTCACAATGGATAAATAAATGCACCGCCGATTCCTCTTCCCTAGAACACATGACGCAACGATTGGTGATATTCTTTCCCCTACGAATGAGCACATCAATTGTGAGCACTCTCTCTTTGAATAGGGACTAGGAGAAGAACCTAATTTTAGACGGGATTTTCATCTTCCACAGCATAGCACCTTGGAATTTGATGAGCAGCTAACGGGTCAGCATCCGGTAGTACGTCTTGACACTGAACATGCCATTCTAATTCGGGCCCCATCTCCGCCGGTCTTGATTGTCCGCATTCGAGGTCAACTTGTACAACATCTGTAGGAGTTTGGCAAACTCTTCTTCTTCGTTAGTCAGCAGATTTCGCCGGGTGACCACTTCCCACACTCTAGCTCCATTGGAATCCGAGAGGAAATCTATTATCCGTCCCGAGGGATTCCGAGTTATGGAGTAGATATGTTGGAACTCCTGACTAAGCTTCCCCTCCTCTGCCCAATTGTCCTCCCAAAATAGTATTCGGGTGCCACAACCCCAGTTGAAACGAATCCCCCTAGAGAAGTGCATCCACGTGCTGCAGATATTTTTCCACCAGTTAGAAGTACCTCTATTAACTGCGGTATTGACTTCCCAGTTGTAATCAGACGGGCCATATTTCTCCAGCAGTACCTTTCGCCATAAACTGTCCGATTCATCTATGCTTCCTGCACGCCAGAACCATTTGCCAAGCAGCGCCACGTTGGTCCATTTTGCACTACGGATTCCCAGTCCTCCGCAGCTCAGTGGTAGTTTACACGTGTCCCAATTGACAAGATGGTATTTTCTCTCCAAACCCGAACCTTCCCATAGGAAATTGCGTTGGATTTGCTCGATTCGAAGTAAGACGCCAGCTGGGTACCTAAACATTGACATGTAAAAGATCGGAAGGCTTAACAGCACAACCTTGAGCAGCATGAGTCGGCTACCACTGCTAAGAAATTTACTACTCCACATAGATAACCTTTGCTGAAATCGTTGAATTACCGGCTCCCAAGAGCTGGCCGCTGGCTTCTGCAAACCCAAAGGCAGCCCCAAATACTTGATCGGCAGGTCTTGGCTGCCGCAATGAACTGTGTGCGCCAATTCCTGTACGATAGTATTATCAATCCCGATTGCCGTTATTTTGGATTTGTGGAAGTTAATGCTACCGCTCTCAAATCGCCAACACGCTCCTCCACTCGCTTTACTAAAAGGATCGTGTCATCGGTCTCTTGAATCGCGATGGATCGGTCGTGATCTCCCACTCTGATCCCCGAGATAATATTCAGAGATTTTGCACGAGCAATAAGCCCCGCAAGGGCTTCCCCCATCAAGTTGTTGAGGAAGGGGGAGAGTGGGTCTCCCTGACGGATGCCTCGCAAGCTTTTGAAATACCCCGCTGGAGAACCATTAACCAACACCGAAAACCAAGGGGTAGAGTAGCACCCCCGCATCCAGTTCCTCCATTTAACTCCGAAACCGAACTTGCTTAGCATGTAATCAAGGCCGAACCAGCTAATGCGGTCATACGCCTTTTCCATATCGACCTTCCAAAGCGCCGCCAGAACTCGGTCGAAATGCGCAGAATGGATAATCTCGTGGGCCACCGCGACCTGGTCCACGAGCTGTCTCCTTTTGACAAATGCCCCTTGCAGGTCGGAAATCAGCTTGTCCATTAGGGGGCTTAACCTGTTAGCCAGCTCCTTAGCTAGGATCTTATACAGGCAGTTAATGAGACAAATGGGCGGAAATCAATGAGCTCCTGAGCCCCGTCTTTCTTAGGAATGAGCATTATGAACGTAGAGTTAAGACTGTGCCCAATAAAAGCAATGTTGTGAAACTCATGGAAAATTTCCATCAGTTCAGCATTGAGTGTCGACCAGAATACTCGGAAGAATTCGAAAGTAAACCCATCTGGTCCTGGCGATTTGTTCCTTCCCCCTTTCTTAATGGCGTTCCACACCTCCTCTGCTTGGAACGGCCTTTCGATGTCATCACTATTTTTAGCAGCGAGCAAGTTAAACAGTACCCCGTCCAACTCGGGCCTCACTAGGCCTTCATCCTCATAGAGCTTTGAGTAGAATCGAACCACCTGGTCGTGAATCTGGTCATAACCAACTGCCGTCACCCCCTCCACAATCACGGACCCCAAGTAGTTCCTTTATTCCTCGCATAAGTAACCCTACATTGATAGGACAAAAAGAAAGACCATAAGTAAAAAACGAGTGGGAAATGCATCCACTAATCAATCAATATTGTGGGAGAGACATCCACATCAAGTGCTGCATATCACAGCAGCAAAGACCACTCAACATCAGTGTATGAGGGACAACAAGCAGCAAAAGTGTGTAAAGACACCATAAATACATTCATATAGCAGCAATAAATGAAATAGAAGAGGGGGAGAAGAGATTGCAACATGCATGAGTGAGTAGCACCATCAACAATCTGATCTTGAGGCAACAACAACTCGAATCACAGGGCAAGAACATCCATAAACACTCCTCCAAGTTCAGCATTCAAATCAGCATAGCCACAGTATTATCCACATTGCACCAAGTAGCCAACCACTGAGTAGAGAGATAGAGATAGCAGCAACTAGCAGCGTGAGTGAGCAGAGACACAACTGGTAACTATGATATTTTCTCTGGCAGCAACAACAACACAAAAGCAAATATATTATTCAGATTTCTTCAACTGCAGCAGTGAACACGTCCAAACGAATACAACATCCAAGAGTGGTGGAGAACCATCAACAATAATCAGCTCCATGGTAGGCACAAGAGGATGAATAGTATCACAATTTTAAACACATGGGCCACAAAAAATCACAACTGGCCTTCAAACAATGCCGCCACAGCCATCACCAAACAGCGTCAGGACCTTAGTAAGTTTTAAAGGTAGCTTAAGCAGCCTCTAATCAGTCACAAATGTCAAACATAGTCAACCTTCAGCCGCAACAGGTCACATGACTAGTCACATAATCACATTTGGAATTTTAGCAAACACTAAGAGCACCCAACAAAGGTTTGTGCATGAAGAGACATCCACTGAAGGCAAACATTCCCCCAAAATACATTGAAGCACTCTCTTCCACTTGTGAGATAGCATACTTCCACGGAAAATGGGGCCGAAGTACTGAAATGCCCAATAAATGACGCCAAACGTATTACCAACTATTAAATATCAACAACCATGAGGAGAACATGGTAAATAACAGCCATCATTTTCTAAACAGATTAAAAAATGTCTGTTGTTGCATGGCCAGCTTGGCGTTCCATCAAACAGATCATGAGCATTCATTACACAAGTTTGAAACCCACTACCACATAGTGTAAAAGAAAATGAGCAATGAAAAGATGATGGCATTTGTTGCTACTGAAAAACTTATGAATGATTTGAGAAAAAAAGAACACTAAACGGAAACAAGAAACGGGAGCTAGAAAAAAATAAAGAGATTTTGCTGTAGTTGAAAAGAGAGGCACGAAAAGATTAACTGATGATGAAAAACTTGTTGCTGTAGATACTACAAATGACATGGGAAACAAGGTGGTGTTGTAACACAAAGTTTGAAAAAGAACAAAAAAATTAAAAAGAAAAACTGAGATGAAAATGCTATGTAATGATGATGCTATTCTAGAGACAAACCAATAATGGCTGTTGAAAATAAAATAATGAAAAGGAAACAAAGCTAATTGCTGGATGTTGACGATGGATGAGCAAAAATAGAAAGGCATTGAGGGATACCCGACTGGTGGAGTATGCTTGCTAGCCTAATTTATTGAAAAAGATGAGGCAATCTGCTACTTGAAGATGTTGGACCTGTTGCATTAACATATTGACGTTGCTGGAGCTGAAACAAAAAAAGCTGCTGTAGCAGAAAAATCTGGAGATGAAAAAGTAGAAAAGAAACTAGCCCAAGTTTGGGCTCTAATACCAACTTGATTTTAGGGTTAGGATTTAGAAGAGGAAGAAAGCAAGAGAGAGTAAACAATAAATGACTACGTTGTTGCTCATTAAGGTAATTTGTATTACAAGAGAAATGCTTTTATGTAGTGGGCTACATAGAGACCTATTAAATTTCTATCCAATGTGGGACTAAACCCACTATGCATGTCTGTCATACTAGTGTTACACTGTTACTCACATATTTTACCATACATTACATCTCTAATAGATTTTGGTCCGAACAGGCCTCAAGCTGACCCGTTGATAGTGCTACATACATTTAGGGCTATCACCAGACCAGGTTGGTCCATGGCCTGACCTGCCTAACCATATTTTCAAATCGGATAGGGGATATAAGTTTACCTTTGGGCCAGGTCCAGCCTTGGAGCTCCTGAATTGAAGCTGGTTGGATCAAGGGCCCAAAGTGCCAACTCGACTTGGATTGTGGCTCAACCCGACTCACTGACAACCCTACATTCACCACCCGTTTGCCTGATCCATAAACTTTCTTAATGCCTCAGCTACCATGTCAAAAAGGAAAGGTGAGAGGTCACCTTTCCTTAGGCTTCATCATCCTTTACTAAGATCTAAAGCTCATCCATGCTAGCATGTAGTATTTGTAGTCCAAGAATTGCCAATTCAATTAACTATATCATGCAACCTTTGTAGCATCATTTGTTTCAAGAGTAATTATGGTCAACTTCAATAAGAAATATCCTATTTAGTGAAAATAATACAACCACGTATTTAAGGGTTCAAGTTGATGCAGGACTACACTCTAAAACCCTAATATGTAATTTTACTGAAATTAAAAGGTGATTAAAAGAGCAATAATAAATAAAACTCAGATTAGATTCGCCTAGAACAATTGCGGAATTCAAGGAGAATCGTAATGTCCGAATTAAGTGTTAGGTCCAGCACGATAGTCCCTGCGGAATTAGGTCTGGGTTCTCAAGATAGAACTTGACTTCCCTCTAGCCTAGGGCATCGAACAACTAACCATGATGGCGTCTTTCAATTCCATTCTAGGATTTCAACGAAGTAGGGTGAAAATAAGGATGTAGAATTAAAGGAAATAATTTGATGGATTTTCAAATAGTTCCAACAATCAAACGAATAAAATTAATTAACTAAATACCTTCCAACGATGGATAAGAAGATAGAAGATTCAATCACCAGAATTTCGCAGGCGAAAATATTGGCCTCGCACCAAACCCTAAACTTGGGGAAGAAGAATTCTCAACGAACTCAAGAGATAGCACAAAACAATCAATATTCAAGATAACATAGATTAAAACCTCCTAAGAGATTTACAATGTATATTTATAAGCAAGGAAACCCAAAAGTAAAACTCCTAATTAACCGTTAAAACTTTATAATCTAACGGTCAAAATTAATTTCACCATTAATCATGTTTTTTATTCTGCGACCACTTTTGAAGGGTCAAACGATATTCGATTGACACAAAATTAGTCTTATTTAAAAGCTTATCGAAGTAGCTTTCCAACAAGACAAGAATCGTGTCATGCCGACATGTATTGAAGAAGTTATGACCACTTTTTCAATTCCAATGGTTGTACTGAGATTGTTGAAATCAGTAGTCACACACACACACACACACACACACACACACACACACATATATATATATATATATATATATATATATATATATATATGTGCTTGACCCTAAATATTTTAAATAAGGAAACTAATCCTAAATTAAAAGAACCTTAATGAAAAAGGAAACGAAACTTAGACACAATTGCAAAACTAGCAAAACTCGGGCCGATCTCGTGTGAATCTCTTATATGTTAGATCTTCATGTATGTGGCGTGCACGTGCACATGGGTCTTCAATCGCCTATCCACAAGCTTTTGAGCGTCTTCATGCACTTCTTCCGCCTCCGATACACCTTATAAGCTTGTGGGAGCACAATGCCCCCATCACAAGTGCTATTTGTTATATTGCAGTTTGAATTCTCAAAATTTAGTGATCACCATCTTTAGTTGATTATCCAGTTTATAACTTGACACCTACGTATTTCATGCAACTTTGTTATCTTGGAAATTTTCACGGAATAAGGAGTTTGTTTCATGATACCCAGATCTACAAATTTGGACTCATGGAATCCGGAGCAGTTGAGAATGATGAGTTTTGGGGGAAACAACCGTGCTCAGGTCTTTTTTAAGCAACATGGATGGCCTGATGGAGGCAAGATTGAGGCAAAATATACATCCAGAGCGGCTGAGTTATATAGGCAAATACTTTTAAAAGAAGTTGCTAAGAGCTTTGCAGAGGAAACTACTTCACCCTCGTCTCTTGTTGCCTCCCATGTAGCACTTAAAGCTAATGAACTTCCTGATGTGAAAATTACAGATGCACCAAAGGAAAATTCATCCGAAAGGCATGAAACTCTGGAAATTGCCCCTTCACCTAAAGCTCCTCATTCAATGGTTACTGGTTTTGTTAAAAAGCCACTCGGTGCAAAGAAGACTGGCAGTAAGACCGGAGGGCTTGGTGTCCGAAAGCTTACCACAAAGGTAGATTGCATGCTTTTTCCTAAAAACTCATCTTCAATAATAAAAAATGTTACACAAATATTGTGATGCACAGGGATTATACATATATATAGAGAGAAAAGGGTCGCGTGCCCCAATGGGGTATAGTGAGCGTGCCCCTAAGATCCATGTGGAGCCCACGTGGCACCCAGAACACTATTTTCGTGTTATGTGGAGCTTGGATGCATTGTCTAGATCAATTCTATAAAAAATAATTTTAAAAAATAATTGTTTGAGGCAAAAGTCAAACATTGACTAATTTAAATGGTCTAAATTTCAAGACACAATAAAGCATGGTGGAGATAGGTTTTAGATTTTTTTTTTTTTTTGAAGTATGATCTAAACAAAACAACCTTGCTCCACGTGACACCAAAATAGTGTTTTGGGTGCCACATGGACCATTGGGGCACGCTCACCGTACCCTGTTGGGGCACCTAACCGTTGTCATATATATATATATATATATATATATATATATATATATATATATATATATATACACACACACACACACACACACACACACACACACACACACACAAGCAGACCCAGGTTAGAGACCTAGGGTTGAATCCTATGCTAGTGTCATTTGAGTGCCAAGTGGCACTTAATCTGAAGATCAGGTGCTGAGGCAACATCCACAAGATCAATCACATCCATCCCAAAAAGAAAAAATTGAAAAAACATCTTATCCATGTTCAAAATGTGGTCAAAGTTGGAAAGTTTTCAATGCACCAAGTATGTTAGGTGTTACCCAATATTTGACCACATTTTTAAAAGTCAAAAAAGTTTTTAATTTTTTTATAAGATCAGATGCCACGTGTCCCGGGATCCTAAAATGGGTTTTTGTTTTGGGATCACATGACACATGGCATGTGATATTGGTAGTGTTGTAAGGTTCAACCCTACAACACTAACCAAGGGACTCCTTAACCCATATATAATATATGGCCTTGAAAGGTGTATGTATGTCTGTAACTTGCAATGTCATGGTTGTATTTTATTTACGTGCGATGAAGATGAGTTAGCTCTCCTTAACAAAACAAATACCATCTTTAATGCAGCCGAATGAAAGTCTTTATGATCAGAAGCCTGAAGAACCAGCTCCTGTTATCACTTCCCCAGCTAATTCCACCACAACATTAGGCTCCTCTTTTCCTTCTCGTTTTGAATATGTAGAGAGTGTGCAATCTTCTGAGACCAGTTCTGGAGGCGCGCAAGTACTTAGTCATGTTTCCCCTCCAAAGTCTTCAAATTTTTTTGCAGATTTCGGAATGGATAGTGGATTTCAGAAGAAAGCAAACTCCGGTTCCTCTAAAGCGCAGGTAAAATTATAAAAGCCTAGGCATTATTTTTTGGGTGTACTCTGAATGGGAACTCTAGAAATCAGACTGAACTGGGTGCTTTGATCGCTTAGGACTGGGATTTATGATACGTCGTCAGTCTGAGCTAGTAATGAGATGAAATATTTCTATTTCGTTGTTACAAGCTGCTCCAATTGCCCTTGAAAGATTTGTCAAAGTGTCTGCTTCCGACTTTTTTCTATTTCATTTTTCGTTTTCAAAATCCTTTTTGCCTATGTTCTAATTTTTTCAATTGGATAGAGTGGTCTGGACCATAAACTTTATGCTCACCTCTTAAAACTTGCTCCCAAGTGGTACTAATATCTACTGAGCATTACATACCCACCAAATTTTTGATCTTGTTATTGGAGGCCATATTGGTCTCCCTTTCGGCCGATACTGGGACAAATTAAAGTATGAAACAAATCAATAGAATTGTTGATACATATCAGCTGATTAGGTATCGGTGCTACGCTCTAGTATGTATTGGCTCAGCTGAAACTGAACCGTATTTTTTACATTGTAGGATTCAGTTCCATGCCATACTCTATAGTCGATATAACCAAAAAAAAATTAACCTCCATTTAAGTGCTTAAATTTTTGCTAAGGATGGGTTGGCTTAGTTGTCAGTAGATTTCATTGCACCAAATCATTTGATTTCTTGTATTGGATTTATATGCCTAAATTGGGGATACCAATTAAAAAGAGTTTGTCTATAATGGTTGGTCTGACCATCATGGTCGGGAAAGTGGATTCCATGTCCTCGCAACCTGTGACGTGTGCAGACTTTGCAGTGCACAGAAGTCCGCACATGTCACAAGGTCGCGTGGACGTGGAGTCCACAAATGTTTAAATGGGGGATATGCTAGGCGTTTTTGACATATTATATCTGTTCTTGCACCTCATGATCATCAGGTTCCGGAAACAAATGAAGCAAGACAAAAGTTCTCAAATGCGAAGTCCATTTCATCAGCCCAATATTTTGGTGATCAGAGCAAAGCTAGTGACACGGAGACTCAAGGGATCCTACAGAAGTTCTCAGTATGTTTTTGGTTATTAATGTTAATATTCTCTTGACGGTAACCTACGAAGAGCTCCACTTGTCACTTGGTACTTAGTTTTTTGTTTTCCTCTGCGGCCTTCTGCAGGAACAATAATATATGAATTCAGATTCTCATCTAAGCCAGATAAAGTGAATCCAACACTCTTCAGTCCATGGCCAGGTGGTGTTGAAATCTGGGAACAGCACGCCTTATCACTTATCCTATAAGATCTAGTGCCGGAGCATGCTGTTCCCTCATTCCAACATCTTTTAATCATAATTGAACAATGTTAGATACACTTGTATCTCTTTCTCAAAAAAAAAGAAGATACACTTGTATCTCAGGCATGGTGTGCATACAACACAGGTCCACTATGGGTGTGGCTTTACATACCCATATGGTGTGCATACACTTAGTTGTATGTACCCCATATGCTCCAGAATATGTCTTGCCCCCATCCACTAATTGTAGGATGGGGGCAAGACATATTCTGGAGCATATGGGGTACATACAACTAAGTGTCCTGTGGAAAATCTTTCTCATCATATATTGTCGACTTATCAAGGATTTTTATTGTCTGTAAGTTCTAGGTTGTTGGGACCTCACCTTTATTAATGCTGGAAGATTACAAGTGATAAAAGCAAGTTATCGGTATCGGGTATTGGTCATTCTTGGATCAATACGTATTGGCCGATACAGATACGGTATATCGATAACGAATCAACCTTCAAATTTTTTTTTCTTTGAAAAAACAAAAAATAAATAAATTAATTTGTATCAGTCAGTATCCGCTAATTTCTGAGACAGTATCGACCGATGCTTACCTGTATGGTCTGATACCAATACTGATACCGATACCTGTATCGGAGTGGTATTGGTATCAGTTCTCGACGAAACCGATATGTATCGCCAATATGTATTGGTATCGACCAAGTTTTGATACCATGGATAAAAGTCTCAACAACCTTGAACTTGCCAATACACAAAAAAAAAAACAACTTTTACAGATATCTTATATTCATGTCCTTCCCTATGTAGAATTCGACATCCATATCAAGCGCTGATCTTTTTGGTCATGATTTAGATGATTCTCGACTTGACCTCACAGCAGCAGACCTCATCAACCGAATCTCTTTTCAGGTATTTATTGGAATCCCATATTTTTTTTTCCCTCAACCAGACAATTGAAGAATCCATTTCACTAAATCGTTTATTCCAGCTGGAGTACATGATACACCACACCCTAGCCTTTTAGCTTTTGTCAATATTTCTAGTGCTTTTAACTTGGCCACTTGGTTTGCATTTATAGCCCTCTTGTCACAGATAAATTGGCTATGAAGCTGAAATATTTTAAATCGAATTAATTTAACACTATCTAAAATTTATTCAAGGTGCTAGATATGAGGGGCTGCCTGACCACCTGCAGAAAATCTGGGGATCGCTTGTGCCATCCCAACTATATCTGAGATCTAGTTAATAACTAGACCAACTCTCAATTCCTGATGTTTCAGTTCTTTTTTTTTTTATCGGTAAATTATAATTTCATTGAAAATCAAAGAAATTACAACACAAACAAGACCAAGCGGGGAGCTTGGAAAAGAAAAACAAGAAAATGAAAACAAAAATTGAAAAACGGGCGAGAACAGTGGGAAACGGGCGAACTCCCCAACAATTTTCAGCGGCTGTCGAGCATGTGAGATTGACGGTTGGCTACGGAAGGGGAAATGGATGACCACAGATTTATCGCACAAGAGATGTCGACAATGAGAATGGCAGTATGCTTTTAATTTTCCTTCAAAGATCCTGGAGTTGCGCTCTTTCCAAATAGTGGAGAAGATGGTGATAGGAAGTAAACTGTGTAACGGGCTGGATTTCCTTATGAGAATGTCACTGAATTCGCTTAGGAGGTCTGCACACGAAGCAGGTAAGCAACCGATTATCTTCAGCTAAGCAAGAAAATGGTTCCAAATAACGGAAGCAGTAGAGCAGTGGAGAAAAATGTGATTTGTAGACTCCTCATGAAGGCAACACAAGATACAACGATTAGGAATTTGGAGGCCGCGACGTCTGAGAACATTAACTGATTTTATCCTGTTAATAGTAGTGAACCATGCAAAGGGCAGAGCTTTAGGGGGGCTTTAACTTTCCACACACCAGTGCAAGGGCAGGTAATAGTGGGTCTTCTGTATAACCTGTCAAAAGCTGATTTCGCAGTGAAGCTACCATGCTTGCTTAACCAGATTCTAGAATCTTCTCCATGGCCAAGAATAGGAGTTAGGTTGAGGTCTTCTAAGAGTTGGGCATATTCTGTTAATTCAATTCCACGGAGATCCCTTCTGAGGTTAACATTTGACGCAGGACGGTTCCCTAAACTACGTGAATGATATGATTGATTTTGCGAGAATTAAATTAAAATTAAATTAAACAATAAAATTCACGAAATATTACGAATACCTCAGGTTTTCGTAGTATTCCATGAGAGAATCACGTATGCTTTAGGTAGGGTTCAGTTCAGGCGCTAGATCTGTTGGGTTGCAGCGTAGATCGATCCTAGAGATAGAACTCTAGGTTTTCCTAGATTAGGGCGCTCACGACTCAATGATGGGAACACTAGTTTCCTCTGAGTATTTGGTGCGGAAGGTTTAATAACTCAGTTGGGATCTACGGTTGTTGAATCGGATCGATTCAAGGATTCAGGGACAATTAGAGTTTAGGATTTCACAAGGATGATGGTCAATTTGGGGTTGTAGAATCACACAAGCAAAGATAAAAGATAGATAGATAGATAGGCAGGCTTCACACCCTTGGCTTCGCACCAAACCCTTCTCGGGAAGAAGACTCACTCTTCGTAGGGGCTCATCTCAAGCACACACAAGCAAAAGCTTTTCATTCATAATCAATAATTAATTACATTGTTCAACTAAAGGACCTTATATAGGAGTCCTTTCAATAAAAGAAAACCTTAAAACAATTAATAAATAAAAGACAAATAAACCCTCAAAACAAAAGTTCGAACTTAAACTCCTAAAACACTAAAACAACTCGGCGCGATTTCCGATCGATCGAAATTGAAAATTGATCGATCAATTTGAAATTTCGATCGATCGAATTGAAAATTGATCGATCGAAATTTCATATTGCTATGAAAATCGCCGTCGCCATTCGATCGGTCGAATTCACATTTCGATCGAAAATTTTGATCAATCGAATATTATATGATTCGACCTGTCGAAATATAACTCCAGAACTCTGTAACTCTGTCGATGCCATTCGATCGATCGAAATGGGACTTTGATCGATCGAAAATTCAATTTGATCGATTGAATTGGCTAATTCTTCCAATTTTCTCTTCTTTCGCCAATTTTCGCCTCATTCATCTATTTCTGGTTTTCAGTCTGCTTCTTCTGACGTCGGTACACGCGAAAAGGTCCATATCCGATGTCTACGATGTCGGCGTCCTCGTCAACATCCCAACCACCCACAGATGGTATAGAAGGGGCACAATCAGCCACAGACGCTCCCTTAGTTCTGCTCAAAGCGTAGATCGACGAATAAAGAGTTTTAAAGGAGTGGAACGTCGCCCACTTGTCTTCCCAAAACTTGATGGTTTTGCCGTTGGAACACTTGTAACTAATGCCTCTGAAGAAAGCCGACGCGACAGTGAGGATTCCTTTTCACCAACCTGAGCCCCTGTGTTTGCTTCTGAAGTTTGGATCCCAATCATTTCTAGAGTTGTTGTATTTGGAGTTTATCATAGATAACCAGGGAGAAACCCCGCCGTCACCCATTTTCCAAAGCCATTTACAGAGAAGCGCTGAGTTCATTTGGTCGAGATTATGGATACCAAGACCCCCGTCTTGTTTTGATTGGCAGACCTTGTCCAAATTTAACATGTGAAGCTTTTTTCTCTCTTGGCCTCCGCTCCACAAGAAATTATTGATAATTTTCGCTAAGGTGACAATAATATTTTTGGGGCATTTAAACATGGAAAAAAAATAAACAGGAATGGAGGAAAGGGTGCTTTTGATGAGAGTAATCCTGCCAGCCATAGAGAGGGCTTTACCTTTCCAAATTAAAAGCCTAAACTCCATTTTTTCAATCAAAGGATCCCAAGCAGATTTTCGGGGTCTGCTGACACAAAGAGGAAGGCCCAAATAAATCGCTGGGATAGAACCCGCCTCGCAACCAAAATAATTTGCAAACCCCTTGATCGTATAAGAGTCAAGGTGGATTCCCATGAGCTTCGTCTTTGTCAAGTTCACCTTTTGCCCAATGCACAATTCGAAGATCTTCAGAATCCTAATATGGAGGTTATTGTTGCTAGCATAAAAAAAAATGAGAGTATCGTCGGCAAACTGCAAGTGGGAGATAGGCCGATAGTCTCTAGCAATAGAAAACCCGGTGATATCATTGAGATCAGCTCCTCTATCCATGAATTTACTGAGACACTCCGCAACAAGGTTGTAGAGGACGGGGGAGAGCGGATCACCTTGTCTAATACCTCTGGAGCCAGAGAAAAAACCATGTGAAGAGCCGTTGATGAGCACAAAATATCTGGGATTATTGGTGCAACATTTGATCCAGTTCCTCCATTTATAGCCAAAGCCCATTTTCTGCAGAATTTTATCGATGAATGCCCAATGCACCCGATCAAAAGCCTTTTCCATGTCTAATTTAATGATCAGGCCAACTTTCTTAGAGATGTGACGGGAATGCAAACATTCATGGGCCAAGACAGCCCCGTCTGTAATGTGGCGACCTTTTATGAAGGCCCCTTGAGAGGGGGGAGATGAGGAGATCAATGACATGCCGGAAGCGGTTAGAAAGAGCTCTGGGTATAATTTTGTAGAGGCTTGTAACCAAACTGATGGGTCTGAAATCTCCCATCTTTTGGGCTCTGTCACACTTTGGGATCATGGCGATGAACGTCGCAGAGACATCATTGCTCAGGCAAGGTTTTTCATGGAACTGGGAGAAGACAAGGAGAAGATCAGTTTTAATGATGTCCCAAAAGCTTTGAAAGGGAACCCATCAGGCCCTGGGACTTTATCTCCATCACCTTCAAAAACAGCTCTTTTGATTTCCGCAAGGGAGAAGGGGGCTTCCAATGCTGCGCTCTGGGCTGAGGATATGTTATTGAAGGTCAACCCATCAGGGAATGGTCTGGAAGCGAGTTCCTCTTGAAATCGCTCTTTGAAATGATCGACAATGGTCGTTTTAACCTCTGATTTGTCTGAAATCAATCGATCGTTGGAAAGGATGGAAGAGATCCAATTCCATCTATTTCTATCATTGTCCACCATATGAAAATATTTAGAAATTTGGTCCCTGACTTTGACCCATTTCTCTCTGGCTCTTTGGCGCCAAAACACCTCTTCTTCGTAAATTTTATTGTTGAGTTGGACTTTGAGACTATTACGATTCAATTTGTCACTTGTATCGAGAAAACCCTGCGCTTCCTCTTTAAGATTTAAGCATTCGAGTTTGCTTTGGAGATCCTTCTTAACAAGAGCAATGTTTCCAAAGTGATTCGTGCTCCAGTCTTTTAGCAATAGCTTGAGAACTCTTAGTTTATGCATAAATTTGTAATCAACAGTTATGGAATCTCTAATTTCTCTCCATTTAGTGGCAACGAGATCATGCAAAGAAGAGTTATTGAGCCAGGCCAACTCCAAACGAAAGGGCTTGGGTCCTCAGAAATTAGCTTGAGAAGTAAGGAGAATGAGGATATGATCAGAAACCAATGCCGCCAACACTTCGGAGCGAATAGAGGGGCAGAGATCTTCCCAGTTAGCCGAGAGAAGAAATCTGTCTATCCTACTCATGGTTGGAAGATCTTGGCCATTGGACCAAGTATAACGTGGCCCGGACATTGGGATGTCTAGAAGAGATGTTGTGGCAACGAAATCTACAAAAGCCCTCATACTGGAAGCATGGATCAAAATATTGTCCGATACCGATACGTATCGGTATCGGAGGTGGACGATACGGTACATTAAATGTACCGTATCGCCCTTTTATATGGCTAATACCGGACGATACATTCAATGTATCGTCCGATATGTTACTGTTCCGGTACGTATCGTCCGATACGTACCGGTTTTCGGCTCGGACGATACGTACCAGTTTTCCGGCATTTTGATCCATGACTGGAAGTAATCCAACGTCTGCCAGTTTTTTCTCCCACGAACCTGATGACGTTGAAGTCACCCCCTAATATCCAAGGGATACCCAAGGTTCGTTGAACCCTCAAGAGCTCCTCCCAAAAAGCGGGCCTTAGTCTTGAGTCATGAGGACCGTAGACCGCTGAAAACGCCCAAATGGAATTGTATTTTATAGACACGAATTTAACAGAAATTGAGCGCCTCCCGATGATCCAGTCTTCGAAGCTCCCTCTTGTCCCACACTACAACAACCCCTCCCTTAGTACCAATAGCATCAAGGGCTGACCACTCCCACCATCTGCCACGAAGCACCGATTTGAGCTTGGCAGCAGTACAAACATCACACTTGGTTTCCTGAAGAGTGAAGAGGTTGGGCTTGAATTCAGCTATCTTGTCTTTAATAATACTGCACTTTAAGGGGTCATCAAGACCCCTTACATTCCAGCTGATAATCTTTAACTGCATAAAAAAGAACTTGTTACCTAGAAATGAAGAGCACAAAACCAGAAGGCTGACCTTGACATCACCCGGCGGACCGCGCTTTGCCGATACGCCCGTTGTGAAGAGGGCGAGAGACATAGTTCGAACAAGATTGCGGACGAACTTGACTAGTGGTGAGAGGGCGCCGTTGAGAAGAGTCCCCCAACCCGTCGTTGAAGAAGTTGCGGAATTCATGTTGCAAGCCATTAAAGATCAGACCATACTTCTTACAAATTTTATCGAGGTCTCTCTGGAGCAGACGATTGAGATCATCTTGAGATTTCACTATAGAGTGAGAAGTGGAGCCATGAGTCTCAATTGAATAGTGGCGTGAGGAGCTGCTATCGGAGTTTTGGGCTCTGTTAACCTTTTGATCGTCGGGTAAAACTGAACCAATCTGGCTAGAGGAAGCAGGTTCCCAAGGCGAGACTCTTGGGGGAGAAGTCTTGAGATAAGTAAGGGGATTAGTGGATGATGGACCATTGGATTGACCAAGCATGTAGTTATTGTTGCCGGTCTTCACAACCGATGGATGCAGTGATGGGCTAGTGTCAGCTTTGGTGTTTGCCAAATGGTTTTTGAGATGGTCGCTCAAAACCATGGATGACAGATTTACCCTCGGGTTTGAGCTAGTGAATAATTTGCTCCGGTCGTGGAAAGATTGTGCGTGCCAGTTGGAGCGGGTGTCACCTCCCTGTTAGTTATCTGAGGCCCAATGAAAGTCAAGTCTCTTGAACGGTTAGAAGACTCACGATCCAGAATTGAGCGGGAATCCCTAGAGTGAAGGATTTGAATTTTTTAGAAATTCAAAAGAAGCCGGTATGCCAAGTGTCGCGTTAACGTAGGACATCGATAAATGGTCACCGTCCGATTTGGCGACCTGCTTCATCCGAGAGGAAAAAAAACTGTCTTCTCTAGTGACCTGTTGTGGTCGAGGTCGAATCTCACCGTCACTGTCCGGTTCAGTGACGTGCTTCATCCGAGAGGCAAGAAAATCGACTTCTCCAGTGTCCTGCTTTGGCTGAATTCAGCTCTCACCGTCGACGTTTTGTGTGCCATGCATCATCCCCTCGTGTAGCGATTCCCAAAACCCAACGTCCGACATTCTTTCCTTAATGTCGTTTACTAAGATTTGTTCCCAATCATCATGCCTCATGTCTCTACTCTGCTCGGCCGAATTAAAAAAGATATTATGGCCCTTCTTGCTGGTTAATGAAGGAGAAATGGGGGGGGAGGAGGATCCTCTGGTTCAACTTCTATAACGACTGGATAATTGAGTGAGCCCCTAGAAATCCAAAGAAGCCGAGGGATGTCTATCCAGGATGCACAAGAGATGCGAATGCGAGCATAGGAGAGGTCTGTGAGATTTAAGGGTTTCTGATCAATTTTGTCTAAACTGCGCCACAATTGGCCAATCTCCATGAAAACAGCTTCAAGCAAGAGGTGAAAAGGCAATCCCCTTAAGCGAAGCCAGACGAAATTTCCGAAGGTGCAGTCATTAGCTGCTTCAAGTTCAATGTTCCAAGAGCATAGGTTGAAGCACACCTCTTGGCAACTCCAGCCATTTCTGAATTGTTTGAGGCGTTCAATGTTTGTCATCTACTTTGCCAAACTCGAATAAAACAAAGTAGGAGTTGATGGAATTGATGAGCAAACTTGGGCAGTCCCAGTCAAGTTTTGCCCGATGAAGAAGCTGATCCATCGGTGGTAGATGGGATTTGGTGGAGGCTATGATGCAAAAATTTGAGAACCACGACGCCCATCCTTCGCCCGTCGATGGCTTGAGGGTTAGGTTAGCGGCCGGTGATCTTTTGGCAGAGCAATCAGCCAAGCTTCTTTTCGCCTCAGAGCAGTTTAGGCTTTTGAACTTGCGTCCCCAAATTGACCAACCGTTTGAGATATCAGCAGCCTAGGAAGTGGAGAGGTTGGGTTTGGAAGTAGATTTTCTCTCATTCCAGATCGCTCCAGTAGTCCAGTACTTCGGTGGTGGGCTCTGCATTTGCTGTTAAGGCACCATTGACGGTGGGAGAAGTTCCAATAGTTACACTTTTGACAACGCCAATCTCCATTTTTCTTCAGCTTCATCAATCTCAGGGGTTCATTCCGAATCTTGTCTAGGCTCTGGTAAAAAGCTCGATCTCTCCATCGTCCATTGCGGAGCTCCTGCCAGCTTGGCCAGTTTGTTCTCCATCGTCCGTTTTGCAGCGCCAACGGCTGATTGAATGGTGGGCGGTGTTGTCGAAATGGCTTCCGATTGAATTCTGCAGGGCGTCGCTCGATCAGTCGAAATGGCTGTCGCTCCATCTTTCTTCTTCGTCTGTTGGGTAGTTTTGAATTTAGGGTTTAGGGTTTTTGGTTTCTGTCGCTCCTGTTGGGTTTAGGGTTTTTCCATAGGACCGAAAAAATCATGTCAACTTTATTTCTAACTATTATACTGCATCTGATGTTTCAGTTCTGCTGAGTAAAAATTTGACAACATTTGATGGATTGATATTCAAGTTAGATATATCCGTACTCATAGCGAAACCTTTCCCTCTTGTAGTTGATTTAGGGCTTGAGCTACAAATGGGGTCTGCTCGGGCTTATAGGACTGGTACTAGTTTCTACCAGCCAGCAACCAGGATTTTGAACCGAGAGTCAGACACATGACCTACAAAGTACCAGATATGCTAGCTGCTTTTGCAGCTGACAGGTCCCACCCATCGGTCAAAATCTCGGTTTTCTGGTACGTATTGTCCAGCTCTTAAACCGATACGTACCGGTTCCAGTCGATAAGTTGGTATGTATCGGCTAATACATACCGATATATACTAAACTATATGGGTCTAGACATCCAACGTATAGCCCTGGTCTGCTCCAAAATTGATACATACCCGTTTCGTCCAGAATTTTGAACCATGGTCCCACTTCCCATTTGTGTTCAATCCTAAATGGAGGGTGATATGGTGATGCCTTCTCAAACACCAAAGATTTGTCGTCCATGCAAACTCCTGATCTTATTGGAATTTGGTCTCCTTCAAAATATTATCCATATACCCTTGGCTGCTCCGCTTAGTTCTGTCTCATTATCTGGGTTTCCTTCCCTTTTTGCAGGCATCCCAGGACATCTCTTCCATTAAAAGCATTGCAGGGGAGACAGGGAAGAAACTCACCTCTTTGGCTTCCAGCTTTATAACAGAATTTCAAGATAGAATCCTCTGAGTGCTACAGCCTACAGCTGCGTGTAATTTGGTACGCTTGTTCAAAGTTGAAGAACCCGTCAGTATATTATACTTGTCTAAGTCATAAAGATTGGTTTCTTCTTTTATATGTTCTATGATATTTTTTTCCAAACATGAATAAATTCAGACTTCACTAGTAGCTTTTGTCACAGAGGCAAATGTTCGGAATCCGAATGTTACGATATGTTATTGTCTTTAACCACCATAATATGTTCTAACTTCTAAATCTTGTGTAGTTTGTCTTTCGTATCCATGGTTTTAAAGATCGGCCGTATCTGATAAATATTGGCTGATATGTATCAAGCTCTGATATACTACCCTAATTTGATATGGGGACCACATATCTGGTCATATCAACCGATATGTATCCGATATGAACCAGATAAAATACTAAAAAACAATTTTTTTAAAAAATATTTTAGAAATAATGGTACTTTAATCCAATATAAATCAGCCTGGGACCTGGCCAACTACCATTAATTGCCTCGAAGATAGACGGGTAGCTCTGTTCGCACCCATGTGTCCATTGTCGTATCAGACGATGGAAATCGTGTTTCACCCTGATCTTCCACACAATGGATCTTGAGACCATGTCGCACCTATCAGACTGTCAGTTTTTTATTCCATGTCACATATTCCTAAAAAGTGCACCATTGTGTGTAATGACACATTACGCTTAGGGCCATATTTTGAGGATATGTGATGTGTGGAATCAAGAATTGACCGTCAGATAGGTGGGACATGGTCTCAAGATACATTGTGTCGAATATCGGGGTGAAACACGATCTCCGTCGCCTGATCCAACCCAATCAATGGGCTTTAAGGGGTCTCCTTCGGAGATGCTTTCATAAAACGCATGGGTGCGTTTAGAGCTACCCAAGATAGACTAACAAAAGAATTGATAGTTGCTGTGGAATGTGGATCATCTAACTGTATTGTACACGGTTGGCAATCTGAGATGTCAAAGTGACTTCACACTACCATTAGAGGGATAAGGGACTTCACCCTACCATTAAAGAACAAAACCAAAGCACATGCAACAGCAAGGAAAATCACCCAGCTGTTAAGAGAGCGTGGGCAATGTCATCACCCCCTAAGCAACCAAGGACACAAACAACAAAATCATAAGTAGAAATCTCAAGGATGAAAAATAGAATTAAAAAGCCCCATAAAAAAAATTCAGAGAACAAGACGTTTAAACTAAGAACCCAAGGGAAAGAAAACCTGACAGACACAACAAATGTCAAAGTGGCTGTTGATGATGTAGATGACAGCGAGACCTAAAAATCATGCCACCCAAGATAGACTGACAAAAGAACTGAAATATGATAGTTGCCGTGGAGTGGGTCATCTAACTATATTGTACAGGCAACACCAACGGTTAGCAAGCTGAGTTGTCAAAGGGGCTGATGATGTTGTAGATGATCAGAGACCTAGAAATCATGCTGATCGGAGGATCCCAATTCCCAACCATCCAAATAGAGTACTTTTTGTACATTCCATGTGAATTGCTGCCCGTATGTGTTGATTTACAGGCTGTAACATTTACATGACGGCCTGCTGTATGGACATTTCGATTGATGACAATGATGCAAGCGCAGTGAGTCCCAGATATGCAGGTCGAGCCATCCACTTGCATCACACAACATAAGCAGTCTATTGTTGGTCTGCTGTTTGAGGTCCGCTCATTATAAGTTTCCTATATATCAATCGCAATATTTTCCAGACTTTTGTGCTCGTTCTCTTGTATTCTTAGGGATGCTAATAGCAAAGCGGATGAATTAGCCAAATCGGGGGCCTTGTTACCGTCTGGCACTGGTTAAGCCCATTTTTCTTGTATTTTGTGCACTGGTTTAGTCCCTGAGCGCCTTGCTCCCGTCCATCCAGTCACCCTTTTTATAAAATAAATTTTGCCATTCATAAAAAGAAAAGAGGAGAAAAAAGTAGGAGGATAAGCTACACATATAAGGGACTACTAGCCAAATAGAGCACTTTTTGGCTAATAATCGATACAGCAGGCCGTCATGTAAATGTTTAGTTACAATGGCTTATATTCAAATTCACCAATTGAATGGTTCACATCCACTTGTTGATATAATTCTTTGGCTAAAATATTTTTCGATAATGGATTATCCCCTAACTTATTCAGATTGATCATAAATCAATGCCACATTGCATAATAGTAAATCACACTTCAATGATATGGGATCACAAATTTTATTTGAACGGTTGTAGATCGTTTAAATACCACTTGGTGTTTAAACAGCGGTCAGAAGCCATTATCCCTTTAACTATACAACATATTGCTTTTACTTGATAACCCCTCAAAAGAGAGACAGCAAATCAGCTAAAGTAAATAGTATTCACAATACTTTGTCACTTAAGCTTTTACGGCCAAAGAGAACCAATGTTTAGCATCGAGATGAAAGTAGCCATAGATCAGACGGCTAAGATAGTTTGGATTCCATCCAACAATGCATAAAGATTATCAGAACAATTATCGCCAAACAAATGCATGGCAAAATAATAAGGATAGCTGGAGTGTAAACACGAAGAACACTTTTTCCCCTTTTGTTACATAAGCTGCAGCCAAACCTGCAATCTCGAGGTTGTGTGGTGCTACACATTCCAGTTGCAGTGCAAAATCCATTAATTATTTAGTAGCATCGTCAATGTTTTAATGATAATCAAATTGTGGAAGCGAGTGGGAGGAGCCTGCCGCTAAGCCGTGCCTGACTGAACAGTGGCTGAGACACGGGAAAGAGGCCGCAGCACTGGCGGGTGGCCTTGCTGCTCTTCCATTGAAAGCCGAGGAAAGATCCCTCTGGAAAGAAGAATCCATTCTCTGCCTCTTGTTCTTGTTGGTAGAGTCTTCGCTAAGGCACCTGTGCTCCGATGGGATGCAGGCCAACAATTGAGATCTTCGTGAACTGGGCATGCTCCTCGTCAACCTGCTCAAACACCCCCTCGACCATTGATGATTCAGACTGTTAGCAGGTTTCACCGATTCCCAAACCTCTGATTTCATATGGATGCGTGGAGTTTGCAAATGTGCTTCTGCCATTGGCTTGGCGTCTGAGACCATTTGTGTAAAAATCAAACATATTCCAATGAGTTTCAAAAGTAAATAAAAATCAACAGTAAGTTCAAATAAGTTTTAGTGAATTTATAGGGGTTTCAAAAGTTGTAGTAAGAAGAGGAAACATGATCATCAGAAAACCAAGTCAAGAGATAATGAAAGGATCAATTACAACGAAGGCAGATGAAACTAAATGGAGGTAGGCTTTAGCCTACGAAGCTCGGGGCTTTAGAAGGAATGTGTAGTGTTGCTGTCTCTGAGAGTCGACATAATAGGCCGTAAATGACAGGGAATGACTATGATACTGTGATCTGACCTAAAAGTGTCCATATAAAACGATAAAAATTGTATCTCATCCGAATAAGAAGATTATTCTACCACCTTTTGGTGGGGATCTTTTCTATAAGGAATCATTGTGCATCATCGGCATCTTTAGGTTATCTAGCTCATGAGAAGTCTTTTGCCCCCATAAATCAATGTCACTTCCACTTGTCAGTGCCCCTGAAAATCTGAGTTTTTCAGAAGCTAGATAATCTTATGATGCTAAGTGATTAGAAGACCTGATCGGATGGATAACCTGTTAAACCTGAATCAGTTAGAGGCTAATGTCACAGATGATTTGGCAAGGGAAAGATGATCTCAGAGTGTTTTATGTATAAGGGAGAATCTCTCCCTTCCCACTGATTGTTGTAGTGCGGTTTTCTTCTTTATTTGTTTGTCAATTTAGAAAAGATTCATTCTTCGAAAAAAAAAGTCAATTCCTATGTATACTTTATCGTTTTACTGTGTACAAGCCCAAAGATCCACTCTTGAAACACCATTAGGAATCAGGATAGCATCAAAAATTTCAACTAGAGAATTTAGTCCTAAAAACAATGAGTGGCGAAATAGGACTTGCAAAGTTGACCATTAATAGATGGTACAAGGCAATGATGATGACGTAGGGAAACATGGCCTGGTGTACAACGAGATGCATTTGTATAAAAAATACTCTCAAAAATGGCCTGGTGTACTAAGTATTGGCAATGACAGCAACAAATGGTTCATATTGCCAAAATGCAAAAAGCCGTACACAACAAGCAATACCTATCAGTCTGGACGACATTTTAAACTCCATAGGGATATACTTATCAGTAGCAACCACGAATAATAGAATAGCAAGTAAAAAGAAAAATAGTAGGTGGAAGGATCTTTATACCATATGGCGCTTCAAACACAGGACTTGGAGATCTAGCAGGTGATGGCGTTTCAGGATGGATCTGTATACCACATGACTTGGGTCGAAGGATCTTTAAACCAGATGGCTCTTCAAACTCGGGACTTGGAGATCTAACAGGTGATGCTGTTCTAGGAAGGATCTTTATACCACATGGCTCTTCGAACTCGGGACTTGGAGATCTAGCAGGTGATGGCGTTCGAGGACAGACAATATTTTTGGCTTCTGTAGCCTCATCGGCCTCGCTACCTGAGCTATTGTAGGTACCCGCTCCAAGAATAGACGTAATATTGAGTCCATCCGCATCTTCCAACACAGACGTTGGAGAAGTACTAAACATTATTGAATCTTTCTTCTGTGTTTCCATAAAGCTCGAACACCAAGGGGTCCCCTCCCTCATGTAGAAAAGAATATAAGCTTCTTGAGAAAGCACAGTCTCTTCGCTAATTCTGGTCACCTAAAACAACAAGGAATTAAGATAATAAACACATGTTTATGAGATCTGCTTACCCTTGATTGATAAATAGATGGGCCTACTGATTAATGAAATTCTGGATTGTTTACAAAAAAAATTGTCAATAACAATGTAGCAATGCTATAGCCTCACCATGGCGAGGCTACGATATATGGCAACAAAAATGCCATGCAAATCAAATGGCTATGGAAATACCAAATATCAAAGCTAGGGCGTCACCACATAGACGTGTCATGGCGACGCCATGGACATTATTTGCTAAAAATGCATTTAAGGCTTTTCAAAATATTATTGAAGGTAAGTTTGTCTTTTTGTAATATTTTAAAGGGCTTTTAAGTCTTTGTTTTATTGTTTCAATAGCATTTTATCCTATTTTTTCTTAACAAGGCCTTATAAACTTACAAATGTTTGAAACTCTCTCTTTCTCTCTCTCTCAACAGATCTCCGTCTTCTCTCTTGTCTCTCTCACTCTATTTTTCAGTCAGAGGGAATCCAACAGTCAACACTCCACTCTCATTAACAGAGTTCAACACTCTCTTCAACAACAATCAGTGGTAATTTTTATTGTTTTAATTTTTTTGTCCACCCTAATCTCCCTTAATTGCTCGTCTTTTTTATCACCAAGGGTCAGTTTGGACAAATATGTTCATAGTTTAGGGCCAATTTGGATAAAAAAAAAAAAAAATCAAATTAGATTAAATTAATGGTGTTGCCCCCATAAGTTAAATAATCACGGGAAGGGCTATCTTATGCTAATTTATCTCGAACCATTTGCCTTACAAAATGATTGCAGTCATTTCAAGTGGGACTGTGACCATGATTTGAGATATTTATGAGTTATCATCTAATATGTTTATGGGCTATCATCTCACATTTGCCATTATTCCAAGATAATTGACTGCTTTAAATCAATAATGGAGATTGTTTTTCTTCCCCTTTTACTCCAAAGGTCTTTAGATCATGTGCACCTATCTAAAGGTCACATGTTGATTTCACATGGCACACATCCCAAAAAGTGACCAAGTACGAAGTCATTTGGTGCTCGTTTCACTTACCTATTACTAACTCTTTTTCTAAATGGGCCGTATAGGATACCTTTATTTGCACCCACCGAATCTTTACGAGCACCTATGCCAAAAACCATTGACTGCTTTGAATCAGACGATGGAAATCCTTTTTCATCCCAAGCTTCCACACAATGGATCTTGAGATTTTTCTTTTTAGATCAAATGATCTTGAGATTATTAACGCATCATCAAACAGTCAATTTTAATTCAATATGTGACAAACATCCCAAAAAAGTGACCAGAAACTAACGTGGCACACATTCATGCTCAATCATGATTTTCAAGTCACCAATTGAGATGTGTACCATGTGGAAGCAAAAAACTAACTGTTTCATGGTCCGCCCATGATTTCAAGATCCATTGTGGGAAGATGGGACGAAAAACGATCTCAATCTTTGTGTTTACAAGGATTCATTACTCAAAATCGCCACCAATCATATCAACACACAGACACACACCCAATTCCTTAGCTTCAAAATCTCTTCACCAATGTTACCTTTGAATCATCCAATCTGTGCCATGTGTCTGGGGAGGATCGGATGAAGCAGTAGTAATGCCCAAAAGAAGAAGAAAGTCCATCGTGCACGACAACTGCATATAACTCGTATCTTAGAGCCTCCTACCATAATACAAACAAATTGTGAAACCAGTTAGTCTTATGAACACGCAAATGAATATGATATTTAATTCGCGAGTTAAAGAAATAGAAACTCACATTGTTTGCATTTGAACTACTAAGAAAGGTTTGCAAATCCAGCTCTAGAGGGTATTCGACAAATTTCTCGATCTTCTCAATGAAAGAACCATCACTCTTGAATCTCTTCAGATGGAACGATGTAACTATTGGAACCCGGTCCAGTGTCAGCTGTTTCTCTACTGCCACTTGTGCCTTACAACTCTCACAAATGAACTTAAATTCTGAATCTTCAATCTTTTCAACCCTAGTGAAAGATTTCAAAGCAGTGAAAAGAGAATCCACATCTTCGATCTCTAAACTCAAGTCCAGTAGAGGCTCAAAAGTGTCAGAACAGTGATCACACTCGCAACATCGCAGCTGAATCCATAAAATAGGTGTCACGAACAAAAATGTTGGATTTTGGTCAAAATTCCATGATTTTATACACACATGATTATAGAAGATGAAGATAATAACAAAATATAATACCTGGCTTCTAAGACGCCCCCCAAAAACCTGCTCAACAAAGCTTTCATCTTGTGAAGATGAGTTCCCTTCCTGCGATTTCAAACCCGAACAGCAGCTATGTAGTCTATCCAGCAAGCAGTGCAAGAATTCATGAGCATCTTCCTGATCAAATCTTCGGAACGAAGGAGATATATCTAGGGATTACTAGGTCAAGAATGATCAAATTATTTATATAGAATCCTGTGATAGCCTGATAGGTCTACAGACGGATATATTGATCCTGCTAAAATTCCTTTGAAAAGGAACGGGATCAGATTAAATAAAACAGAGAGGTTTAGTTCAAAACTGCAAATCAAAAACATGTAAGAGATTCTCAAGAGCAGGGATAACAGTAGCTAAAACGCTTTAAGAATTTTTTATCAAATACATATATAGTTAAAATTAAATATCTAATTTTCTAGACTAAATTATTAATTATCTAAACCCTAAATCCCTAATTTTCTAAACTTCTATGAAAGGGTGCAAGAAAAAATCGAAAACCTAAAATTGATCCAAATCGAATTGGTTCGGTTTCAATTTTGGGCAGCAAAAATTGAAAAGCGATTAAGTAGGATTAGAAAACCAAAAAAAATTGAAAAATATAAAAAATATAGGTCAAAATTTTATTTTATTTTAAATTGAAAATAAAACTCTTTCACTTTAAGAACATTTTTTATCAATATATATATATATATATATATATCATATTTAGTTAAAATTAAATATCTAATTTTCTAGACTTTAAATTCTTAATTATCTAAACCCTAAATCCCTAATTTTCTAAACTTCTATGAAGGGGTGCAAGAAAAAATCGAAAACCCAAAATTGATCCAAATTGAATTGGTTCGGTTTCAATTTTGGGCGGTGAAAATAAAAAAGCGATTAGGTAGGATTAGAAAACCAAAAAAAATATAGCTCAAAATTATTATTTTTTTTTTTAAAATTGAAACTGAACCAAAATCAAGCCAAAAAAATCAAAATTTTGGGGTTTCAGTTCGATTTCAATTTCAAAATATCAAAAACTATTGAACCAAAACTTGAAACCTAAATCGAACCAATTTGCTTCGTTCAATTTTTGGTTTCAGTTTGATTAACCGAATCTGCATCCCTACCGCTATATATATATATATATATATATATATATATATATATATATATATATATATATATATATATATATATATATATGTGCAATTTTTTAAAGTGTATTTTGTTTAAAACTATTTTGTGTGTGTGCCTATATACATATAGTTTTAAAACATTTAAATATAAATTCATGTTTTGCCCCTGCTAGAAGAAAATCCTGGGTAGGCCACTGAATTACTGGTATATACCCAAAAAATCCGGCCAGTATTTCAGATATATATGTATAAATATCATACTAAGATTCAGAAATCGCGACAAGGTCAATTAGAAACCGTCAAGTTTTCATACAGATCGAGAGATTAAAAAATAAAACTCAATTATTCAGCTAAGCATCAAATCAAGATAAATTTACAACCCATACTCAGAGGATACAACTCAAATTCTCCACCAAATTCAATGGTGAAACAATTCTGCCGGGAGAAGATAACGACAACTCAATGTGGTCTCGTAAACCACATAGAACACAGAAACCTCCGTTATGACCTGCAATTACCCAATTTCCCTATCAAACCCTAGAATTCCATTAAGATAACATGAAATAAAGAAAATAAAAATTTTAAAATCTTACGGTTACATGGAGACGCGTGATCGCAAGAACGGAGACCCTGCACAAGCGGAACTGTGTGCGTGATGCATTGGAGGACTGCGTTCAGAAAACAAGTGTTGCCAAGATTGACGAGACCTGCGCCCTGTAAAAAGTATAATTATAAAGATTAGAAGACGGTTAGGAGAAAAATTGAAAAGGTTATGGAAAAATTTAGAGCTACGAACCATCGGAGAAGAAGGTTTGAATTCCCTAAACGATGAAGGAGAAGGAGATGGCGGGAATTCGTCTAGGGTTTCCATAAGTTCGAACACCATTGGTGATTATGGATCTGAAGGAAGGGGGTTTTTTATCTACTGGTTTCTAGGGTTTTGGCTATGAATTTCGAATTTAGATCTGAATCAAAAGTTTTGAAATTCAAGGGTTTTTATTTTGGAACGAGGAGGGAAGATGGGAGATTTTTGGATTTGATTTTTTAGGGTTTTTAAGAATTGTAATTTGAAAGGAGAGGGAAAACAACCCGCCAATCCACAAGTTTTTGCTTTTTGGCTCCTGCACCCGAAGACCTTTCACCCCCTCGGGCATCGTATATGGTACTTGAAAAGTTCATCTATTAGGTGCGCGGTCCGTGCGCCGGTCACAGTCAGTATTGAAATAGGAGACTCTTGGACGGTAGCAGATAGAGGCTCTTAAAATCTGAGGGTGATATTCCGACGCTTTGGTCAAAACCGTGGACTCGATGACGGGCCTGACTTTCGGACATCAATAAATTATTATTATTTGGGATAATAGCTCCCGACATTTAAACACCATATAATGGTTTTTAAGACTTTAAATAATCTTACACCATTAAAAATAGATTGACTTTTGATCTCACACCATTGAAATGTAATTTATTATTTTGCCATATGTGGTAAATATGTGTGATCAATCTAAATTGCTGAAGACAATCTATATCCTTGGAATGTGACTCAGCCCAAAGAAACATGCCTACAAGTGAATGTCCATCGTCTATTTGAGGAACTCTAATATCAACTATTAAAATTAAAAGGGATAATAGCTCCTTAGCGGCATTTAAATAACAAAAGGTGTTTAAATGTTTTTAAACCATTAAAAATTGCCACTTTTTATCACACACCATTGAATTGTGATTTATCATTGTGCATAAACATGTCCCAGTCAAAGGGTCATGCATCTAAGTGGACCCATATCTCTCCAATTGATGATATATAATTTTGACGATATAAGTTTTCAAAATCATAAGCTAATAAATAGTGTAAGATCGTTTAAACACTATTTAGTGTTTAAATGACAGTTGGGAGAGTCAGTCCCAAATTAAAAACATGGGCTAATATTTTATTCAACACATATAACTGTGATATTACAGTTGTGTGAAACCAAAAGACAGCAACACACCTCGGAAAATTGGTAACTTGGTTTTCTTTTTATATAAGGAAATTTGGTACCTTGTTCCTATGGTAAAATACTATACACTTGAGATTGGTAACATATTAAGGATGTGTTTGGGTTAGCTCTTATAATAGTAGAAGTAACTCTATGCTTGTTTTCTGTCAGAGCAAATTTAAAATCCACTATGACAAAAAGCAAATAGAGAGCGACTTTATCACTTAAAACAGCTCCCCGTTAGAGCAAATGATGCAAGGAGCTGCATTATCAAACATGAAAGCAATTATCTGTTGGATCCAAAGAGCAAAAGAACTGCTCTTTGCCCTGAAAGAGCTAACCCAGGCGCAGCCTAAGTAGATGTTTGGGGAATCTGAGATTGGTATTTATCAATGTTTATCCCTTTTTTCTTCGTATACCCTTTTAATTTACTTCAAATACGTCCATAAATTTGAGATTTAATGTGTTATTTGAATATAGATAATTGTTATTAGGGGAATTCGAGACATTGTTTGAAATTAGTTTCCTACGTGCTCATCAGGTGCGAGAAAATAGTGAGGAGCGATTTTGCCATTTCGTTTCTTTTAATGACCCTATACACTATCTTAAACTCATTCCAAACTCATTGATTTTAAATCTACTTTATATAACTAATTCTTTAGAGTAAAAGATACTGCTGAAATTTACTAAGTCGGCAAAATACTAAGATGGGCAATAGAATTTACAGAGTAAAATTTTAAAGAGCTCAGGTGGTATTAGTCCAGACACAGCAGACGTCACTTTGGTGGCTGCACCTGAACCCCAGATCGCATGCAATGTGGCATGTGAAATTTATTTATAAACAATTTTTAGTCAAAGGTGCAGTAATGCCCCCACAAACATGAATTTGAGCAGTTTTGACCACATTTTTAACTGTATTCGATCGTGCTCAAATTTATTTGGCACTTTGTCTATCTTATCCAAGCTGCCGGTAAACTATGCATACAAATCCTTACAAACAACTCGAAGCCCTTTTTAGTCCAAAGCCTTGAAAAGAGGGTTCTATTGGTCATTTAGCTTTTATATTATTATTGTTATTATTAATGTTGGTGTCAAGCTTGGCTTCTGCATTCTGCAACAATTGCTAAAAGATTTCAATGAAACTAGGAGAAAATGATTCCCCACCACCATGATATAAAACTCACAACGTAGATGGCCACGCCCAAGCCAAAGAGAAGATTTCCACCCAGGTAAAAGAACTAGATAAACATTTTTTTTGCATATTTCCTCAGTAACCATTATCTGCCGCAAAATGTTCCTCACGGATGTCAGAAGTTTTAATTATTATCTGGCCTTCTGTGTTGCATTCGGTTACGGAGGACGGTGTAATCCCGCCTGAGAAGATGAAATGATTTGAGGCACCAAAAATGTCGGAGACCTGTCGGACAGTGGACAGACAGATAGATGAAGCTGGGAGGAGAGTTTCAGGAAGATGAGGCACACATTCTGGAAGGAATTCATGCTTGTTGAATGTGGGAGCATAGAGCGCAATAACGGCCCGGCAAAAGATAAACCTGTGAAGTTTAAGAAAGGTTAGCAACCATGGTTTCAAATATCGGCCTAACCCGATACATATCGGTCCATACGTATCCGGTTAGGCCCCATCCATATATTGGCCGATATGAATCCAATGTGAACAAGACAAAATACCAAACATGCCCTTTGGGCAAACATTTATATATATACTTCTATATATTTCAAAACTAATAAAGGTGCTTTTAGGGGTGTTATTGGGCCGGTTTGGTATATATATATATGAAGCGCATGGCACTTCCCCACCAATATATGGTTCTACCCCCTTTTTTATCAATAAAAGAGAAAAGTACGAGAAAATGCCCCTCCACAATTTTTATCACCATTTCCGTGAAGTTTTTTTTAATTACTAAAAAGCTCCCCTGCAGCTTTTAAACTACCCGCATTGATGCACAATGCAAATGTATTTTACCGAATAACCCTTCAATTTTTGAGTGTCTTCTCCGGCGAACACCAAATAGAGGGTTTTCTTTTTTCAATTAGTGAGAGAGAGAAAGAAGAGAGGGTTTGCCATTGCCTAGTCTCTTTGTCTCTCTACAATTAAACCTTTTTTTTGTCTGAATTTCGGAGTGTCTTTTCCGGCGATTCGGAGATCATGAACCCGGGTTCATGCCGGCGAACACCAAATAGAGGGTTTCATTTTTTGAGTTAGTGAGATAGAGAAAGAAGAGAGAGGGTTTGTCTTTGCCTAGTCTCTTTCTCTCTCTACAATTAAACTCTTTTTTGTCTAAGTTTCAATTTTTGAGTGTCTTCTCCGGCGATCCGGCGATCGTGAACTTGGGTTCATACCGACGAACACCAAATAGAACATTTTTTCAGCTAGTGAGAGAGAGAAAGAAGAGACGGTTTGAAGGATCTAAGAAGAAGAGGGTTTTGAAGGATCTAGGTTTTGCATGGATCAAACTCAACAAATCTTGCTTTCCTTCTCTTTCTCTCTCCTCTTTCTCTTTCTTGTTCGTCTTCTCACTCTTCTTTTTCTCTCTCATCAAAATGGCACCGTTCTGGTTTGGAGTGGGAAGGAGAGGGTTCAAAGAGATTAAGTTGATGGCATAAATGTAATATATATGACTTCTAAGGGGACAGATGTAGAAGGGCAAATATGGAAACTACATAAAAGATTTCATCTTTCTGGGTGGGTTAGCCTGCCCAAATCACCCGTTTCAGGTGTGCATGGGCGCTGTTTTCGAATATAAAACTGCACATGTTTTTTTGGTGATAAAAAAAGGCACAGGGCTCCATTTGGACAAAAGCCCATAAAAGAATTCATTAAACGAAAAGAGAAAATACAAACCTATAAAAACACCCAACAGCCAAGAAAGAACTAAGCTCACCCCAGACCCAAGAACCATCTGAAAAATCAGACAAGGAAGGGCCTCCCATAGTGAGAGGAAAAAAGGTTAATCGAGCACCGCTATCCCATTCATTAATGTAGTCCCTGCCCTCTTCGCACTTCTCACTAAGGGCTAGACGAATCCAGCTGACGGCTAAATCACGAACCACTTTCAAAATCATATGCACTAGCTTCCTTATCCTTCTGAAGATTCTATGATTCCGTTCAATCCAAATGGCCCACATCAAAGATATGATCAATATCCTCCAAAAGTCCCCTTTAATTCCATCAAAATTCACTCCTTCTCAAACAGCAATAAGCTCACCACAGTCCTCAGGGAATACCCAACAAATATTACAAATCGTCAGAACTGTACTCCAAACCTCCCTAATATCCCAATAATAAAGAATAAGATGATTCACAAATTTTTCATCATGGAAACAGATAACACACTAGTTCCTCATTCTCATTCCACATTTGAGGAGCTGGTCAATGGTAAGAATCCGCCCCCACCCCCGACTCCATCCAAAAAATTTAATCTTCGGAGGTACCGTTCCTCTGTCTACACAGGCTGAACCAAAGGTTGCCTACACAAGAACATAGAAAAAGAATTCTCTGAAAAATCTACTTTTGGTGTGAGGTGTCCAAATCAAGGTATAACCGTATAAGTATTGGTATCGGTCCAAGATGGACAGACACGGATGCGGTATCGCCAAAAATGTATGTCTTTTTTTTCAAAAATAAAAACAATAACAAAAAAAATGTATGTCAGTATCAGCCAATACCAAGACAGTATCAGCCGACAGTGAACCGTATTCGCCCGATACCAATACTGATACTGATACTGCCCTGATACCTGTATCGGTATCGGTATCAATTCTCGACGAAACTGATACGTATCGCCAATAAGTATCAGAATCAGCCAAGTTTTGATAACATGGCCCAAATTCAGAGGTCCTTTTTTGGACAGAATTTAGAAGAGCAAGCAGCAAGACAAGGGACTCAGATTCCTCCTTGCGATCCATTTGAAACTGGATATCCCGGATCACATCAGTATTATTGATTGCAACCATGACAGACACCCTGGCTCTGCCATTCATAGCTATATGATAAACAGCAGGAAACTCCTCTCTCAGAGGTCTTTGAAGACAGAACAAGCACTTTTCCACCAGCCAGACCCTCTTTCACCCAAGCCTCTCAAATCCCCATTTTCCTCGCGATTTCCTTATTTTTCCATAACCACCTTCCACCAGAGGTTCTGCTGCTTTTTCTCATCACCAATTTTCCATAGCCACTTCCCAAGTAGGCCTTTATTCATCTATCCCAATCTTTGAATTCCAGGCCCCAAATCATTTTTAGAAAGGCAACAAACCTCCCAACTGATCAGATGAAATTTCTTATCTTGCTTCCCACTTTCCCTTAGAAAAACTCCTAATGACTTTCTGCATTCTTTTAACCACAGCCACCGGTGTTCTAAACATAGACATATAAAAGATGAGAGAGTAGATAGGGTAGATTTAATGAGTGTAGTAAATCTGCCACCATTACTAAGCATTTTGCTTTTCCAAGCCGCCAACCTTTTTCAGAACAACTGATAACTTGGTCCCATAGTTTAGCCTTTGGCTTCCCAACACCAAGAGGTAATCCCAGATAGGAAATCCCTCAACATACAGCCAACATGATTAGCATAAACTTCCATCAGGTCATCATCCACACGAATGCCTGAAATTTTGGATTTATGAAGATTTACCTTCTGACAAGAAACCACCTAGTAGACAGTTAACACCCCTTTGACAGCCTTTAATTCATGGTGGTGATAACCAAATTTGATACGCATACTCATTTTTCGACCTTCCAATCAATGGGTGATAGCTCAAAAATAAAACAAATCAAATGATCATGCGGCTGGAAAGGAAAAAGTCGATCCCTTTGGGGATTATTGGGTTACTTGGATCAGCTTAGTGACTCGCTATCGGTAAGGATGCCTAATTCTCAAAGATTCAAAGATCCACCAATGTAGACATAGACTAGCAAAGGAAGGTGCTACCAGATCTCACTTCTGTTCTGAACCTCTAGTCCTCTTCTCCTGCCGATGTAGTTGGCTACTCCCCTGTTTGAATTTCTTGCTTAGAACTCATAAATTTGTACATATTTTTTCTTATCCATATAATAAATAACCATTACCAATAAATATAAATTTAAAAAGGGCGCATTTTGGAACAGTTGATTAAGAGCAAAGACCAAGAAAAAAATCTATTGATTGGATGATTAAGACAAGTCCATCAGCCTAATTTATGGGTGTATGGCCCCCTGATATAGATATCTGGATCGATGGTCATATCAGCTGCTTGTGGATATAGATGGGGCACACTATTATTTTGATGGTAGCTGTACACAATTGTATAATTTCTCGAATTTAAGTGACTTCTAAACTAAATTCACATGTGCAAAAATAATTTATTTAATACATTCATCATCAATCCAGTAAGCAGTAAAAGAGAGGCTATGTCTAAGGACTAAGGAATATATCTTAAAGGCATAATGGCTCCTGACCAACATTTAAACACCATATGCTGTATAAACGATCTTGCACCTTCAAAATAAGACTTTTTATCTCACACCGTTGAAGTGTGATTTGTCATTATGCCATGTGACGCACATCTGCGATCAATCTAAATTGTCCAAGCGGCAATCTACCACTGGAACATGTCTCAACCCAAAGAAACATGCCCCTATAAGTGGATGTCAACCAGCTGATTGATGAACTTTAATATTAGCCTTTAAAACTAAAAACAATGGTTGATATTGTAATCCACAAATTGGATGGTTTAAATCTCCATAAACACCATTTTTGGGCTTGTTGCACTTCAAGCTATGATCTATAACTTTGATGGTACAGATCATCCCCATCATAAACCATTGTTGGTGTAAGATCATGTAAACACCATTTTGGTGTTCAAATGACGGTCAGGAGAGTTGGGTCTTATCTTAAAAGATCACCTGAGAAGAATTCGCTTCAAGAATGGATCGTTCAAGACTTGTGCCCAAACAGGATCAAGTGATTCTGATGTTGCCAAAATCAATCCCCACTCATTAAATGATGATGAAAGTAACTTCTCGGCCTTGCTATATGTGCCCTGAAACATCTGACCAAAACATTAAAACAAATGAAGTATACTATCAACAGTAAGAAGTAAATATAAAAGAATCATGTCTAATTCTAATGAAGCTCACCGCATCAATATTGGAACCAGTAAAGCCAAGCAAGAGGCACAAAGCCTGCAATGGAGCCGTAAGGAACATTGTGAATTGGCTCCCGTTAGGATAGCGAGAAGAATCAATAGCAGCAGAGACAGGTGGGGATGGAGAGCTTGGAGAAAGTAGCATTGCAGCTGTTTCTCCCTTCTCTGCCCCATGTATAACCTGCACAAGTTTCCAAATATAATTATTTTTACAAAATTGGATATAAATAGTTTACAAATTCTTAAAAAAATAATAAATAAATAAAACTTCACTGGAAGTGCAATGAGAGTGTTGATTGACCTCGTATCCACTTCGTCCTAATTGGACATCATGTGAACTTATTTAGCCCAAAACACATACCCATCAGCGGATCCATACCATCTAATTCGTGCACTTCAAGATAGACCCTAGATTAGATATTTTCTTAATATAAGATATGAACAGCAGTCGATATGAAAGTCAAGATTGAATGGTTTGAATCCTTTGATAGGCACCATTTTAAGCTAATATCCATTCATATGATGTGCTGCCACTTGTACAACTTAGATTGGTCAAAGAGGTGAGCATTTTATCTACTGATGCAAGTGACATCCCATTAATCCTTTAAAAATGACGGCTCATAAAACTCCCATGCTGTGGTTGGTAATTACGAGAATAACAAGGGTTGTAAAGGCATCCTTTTTTTATCAACAATGCTACTGTCATAGTAAAGGCTATGACATTAGCATACCCTTTATAATATATTATAAAGATTTACTGAAAAAAAAGCATGCCTCTGTTACTCAAAAAAATTCCAAGACAAGCAATTTAGGTTGATTGGACCGACAATATTCATAATATGAAATACTAGCATATCTCTGCCGGGACATGAGATGCTCATGTATCGGCCAGGACACGTGATATTTACTAAGGGCCTGATACAGAGTATCTTGTCTAGAGGTCTGTGGATACCAGCTGAGATTTTGAACTGTGATTCCACTATGCTGTACATTCTTCAAATTGTTATATTCCAGCAAACACTTCCATTCATTAGTGCAAAATATATTCTTATCATTACCAATTTACCAATTATACAATAGAATATATCTATAGGGAAGCTGGTAGCCTACTAAAAGAGAAACCCAAGAAATGTTGTTTGGTATACTTGCATGTCCATTGGCGATCTGAAACAGCCCCTGTATGAAGGATTGCGCCGATAAAAGAATAGGGAAGTAGAAGAATGGGAAGACCAATAGACCTAGAGAGAAATTTGAGAGAAGGTTGACAACTTGGAAGGCTAATTTGCTCTCTGTGAGAGGAAGACCAATGCTCATCAAAGCCACGATATCAAATTTGCTAGTCTTCTATGTGTCAATGTTCAAGTGCCCAATGGAAGTCATAAATCGGTTGGAGTAGGTAGAAAGAAAGTTTCTCTGGGAAGGGAGGGGTGATGCTAGAAAGTTACACCTAGTAAACTGGGAAGTTTGTCACTTGTCGAAGGAAGTTGGGAGTTTGTGTATTAGGTGGTTAAAGGAATTTAACATGGCTTTGTTGGGAAAGCAGCATTGACGAATAGGAAAGGAAGTGAAAGCTCCGTGGATTCATATCCTTCAAGATAAATATGGGGCTCATAGAGTGGGTTCATCGATTCTTTCGGACAGACCAGGGCAATTCCAACTTGGTGGAGAGGTGTTTCGTCGGTGAAGGTCAGGTTCCAACAATGTATTAGATTTGAAAGGGGGGATGGCAGTTGCATCGAGTTTTGGAATGATCTTTGGCTGGGACAGGTACGCCTCTAAAGGAGAAGTTTATGATATTTTTAAAATTGTTCATCTCAGAGATGGTGGTGCCGGAAAGAAAATGATGTTAGGCTCCGAAGAAATCTGAAAGATGAAGAGATTGTTGGGTACGAGAACCCCATGGCTCAAATATATGATAGTACAACTAATCAAATGAGATAGGATAGATGGTGTGGACGGTCAAGAAACGAGGTGTGTTTTTTGTGCGATCCTTCTACAAGCTCCTTGTCATAAAGCCTGCTTAAGATCGTGACTGTGTGGGTGTGCTTAGGGAAAGATTGCCCTCCTCCTCACCTTCTTCTCTTCTGTTAGACAGTCACCTGGGAGAGAATCCTTATGGTGGACCAGCTTACTGATTGTTGGAATCCTATTAAAGAATCACTTAGACTCGAAACTATTATGTCATAATTGGTAGATTACATCTCATCATCATCATTGCCTTGTCCCATCAATTAGGGGTTGGCTTTGCAAGTCCTATTTCTTTTCTCATTTATAATAGGACTGAACTTTTTTTAATCAATAAAAGCAAATATATTAAAATAAAAGAAAGGAAACAAGACATCACCTTAGGAAGAGATGAGGATTAGGTCGATGTTAGAGTTTAGAGAGAGAAGATATGTATATATATATATATAGAGAGAGAGAGAGAGAGAGAGGAAAGTTTAGGGGAAAATAGCATAGTTGGGTACTTGGGCCTAGAGTTCCCACTGGCTTTTATGTTAATAACTGATCTGATCATTCCTTTCCAACCAGATCGCCCCCATAACAACCATCCGAGCAACAATCCAGAAAATCTTAGCTGGACCATTGAGCTCAGAGCCCTCCCAATTCCCAAACAAGGCCCGACAGGTCTTCGAAGAGCAGCAAGCCATTTTGAAATGACCCAGAAGCATAGCCCAAACCCTACTGGCAAACTGATGGTGAATCAACAAATGTTTAACATCCTCCCGGCCATGGTTATCAGTCTCTTACGATACAAGATATTATAGAAAACGATACAGTATCTATGATGTGTATATTATTTTACCCGTTTCGTACGATACGTTATGATACGTTGTGATACACGATACGGACGATACATGTGATTTCGATTATAACTAAAAACAATTTAAAAAATTATTACTTATTTATCCCAACTCTATTCTTATAAAAGAAAAGAACGACAAAAATAAAGAAGAGGAAGGATGTCAACGAGAAGGAAGAGAAATAAGAAAAAAATGATAGGTTAACTGCTAACAAAGATGCTGGTGTGGATATTGGGGATAGAGATGAAGAAGACTTGGGATTTTTTTTTTACATTCTTCTTTTAAAATTTTGGGATTACAAACTGGTAATGTCTAGAAACAAGTATAGAATTTTTTTAAAGTAGAAGTTGGGACATGAAGGATACATCATATAAATATATAATCCAAGTATACAATACATACTCACACCACACTTGTACTTGTGCAGCTATAGGGTTTCTCTTTATATAGTTTAAAATTGAAAAGTTTTTTATTTTATGTGACTGAATTTTTATCTCCAATGAAATGTTTTGTTGATTTTATTTGATTTAAATTCTTATTTCTAATGTGGTAGATGATGGAATGAGTGTCTTTGTGATTTAGTATCTCAATATGATCATTGATTTTATATATATATATATATATATATATATATATATATATATATATATATATATATATATAACATTTTTTGTATATATTAATAAAAACCTAAGTGTAACTAATAATCGATACGATATGAACACTTTTAAAAGAGCCAAAGATATTGAGAAATTAGAGTTGACAAACCTGCCTTGAATGCATGACTGCAGTCACTGTCAATAATCAGAAAAAGAGGCTTTCTCGTAAATGGAATCAGGTCACAAGGGTAAAGGCAGTTCAAACCTGGGAAACAAGTAATCTTGATGTTAAAAAGGTCCGTTTCAATTTAAAATGACCAATAATTTCATAATTAGCGTAAGAAAAATAACCAACAAATTAAATGGGAAAGAGAAAGGGTTAGCAAGTAATGATAACAATCGCAATAAAAGCAAGAACAAGAGTGACATAAATGGTAAGAATGGTCAACAAATAGAAAATTCATCTTTTCAACAATAATAGTTTTTTTGGCATATTAAAGAAAGAAAGAAATATCCTTAAAAGAACTTTACTTAAGACACAATAATCTTACAAGCCTGCACATTCCTAAATTGTTCCGTTGAGGTTTAACGATATACCTCCATTTCCACGAGAACCCAGCCATAAGCATCCCCCAAAATTATTTTTGTAATTTCCCTTATTTTGCACAGAAGCATGTATCGGGCTATCATGGGGGGAAGAGCTCATTTGAGAAGTGGGACTAGCATCATAGGCTTTGTCATGAGGTTCAAGATTCCCCAACATGCTTTCGGTGATGTGTACAGAAGTTCCTGAACTTAATGGCAATGGAATGGATTCTCCACCCTTTCCTGCAGAAGTCACATTATTACAAAAGAACATAAGCCTCACAATTGTGGTATCAAAACTCGGCCGGTACTGATACGTATCGGCTTCGCCGGAACCGATACCAACATCGGGGTCGTATCGGTATCTGTATCGGCCGACACGGGCTCGTATCGGTCGATACATATCGGGTATCAGCCAATACCCCCTTGATCTGACTTTTTTTAAAGTTATTTTACCCTTTTTATAAAAAAAAATACCCGACCCCGAATTAGATACCTTGCTCACAATTCTTAACAGACAAAAAATAGGTTCTAAGTTATAACTGATAGATAAGAATGCTTAACCTGCCGCAGATAGATAGATTAAAAGAATTCCATAAGGAGGGAGCTCTTCACAAATTGTGGCCAGAACCTGTGTATATAAAAGCCAAGCACAGGTAATTTTATAAATACCGACAGCCAATAAACCATAAACTCAGAATATTCATATGACTACATGCATTTTTTTTAGAAGCGTCTTGAATGATGATTTTCGATGCAGCAGTTAAATGCTTCAATTCTTTAAAGTATATTAATTAAGTGCACCCAACCATTAGTGATGTGAAAAAATATATATATAAGCATGATACGTATATTTTTTACGATCAATCAGCTAGAGCATAGTGACCAAGTCTAGGTACGGGAATAAAACGGCTCTGGAAATATATATATATATATATATAAGGGTAAATTTTGGCAATTTCGGGAAAAAAAAAGGGAAAATAAAAAAATAAAAATATATTAATAGTTATAAAAAAATAAAAAATACATATGTTATGACCAAACATGGGTTTCAAACGGGAAAAAACATTTTTTCTCGAAAAAACGGGTTTAAAACGTTGTTTTTCGGATAAACCGGATATTTTCTAGAAAAAGTTTTTCGCATTTTCTTTAAAGGGTGTTTTGGTCACTATGAGCTAGAGGGTGATGGGTCCTCACCCTTCATTAAAAATATAGAAGATTTACAGGTGTTCATATACAGATTACAGATCTTCTCTCCAAAGGGAGGAAACAGGAAAAAGACAAAGCATCACCATGGTGCCATCTAACAACTGTGCTTGCATCAGCTCCACTCTTAGCAAGAGAGTCTGCACATCTATTTACCTCCCTCCCTACATGCTTGAATTCAATCTTGATATGTATACATCATTAATCCAAGCTTGTTCTTAGCATGTTACAGAGCAAGGAAACAGGGAAAATGAAGGAACACATTTTGTTCTACATCTATTAGTAGAGGTAAAGAGAAGTCCTAGAAGCAGGACAGGGACAGAAATGGAAACCAGCAAAAACCATAGTCACAAAGTCGGGAGTCAGCAATAAATCGTAAAGGGTCCAAGTCGGAAAAAATCGGTCAAAGTCAGAAAAAATTGAGGAAAAAAAATATATATCATAATATATTTAAAGTAAAAATAATGGTTTTAATAAACAAATTAGTACAAAATAGGTAAAGAGAAGAAGAGCAATGCGCTCTGAGACGGGCAGGTAGCAGAGAGGGCAATAGCCCTAAAGGTTTTTTTTTTCACTTTAAGTATAAGTGAAAAGCCAGGAAAAAAAAATCAGACAACATCACAAAATCGCCAATTAATCAGCCGAGTTTGTGACTTGGCCGATTAATTGGCGATGTAGTCGTGATCATAGATCAAAATATCGTCCGATACCGATATGTATCAGACGATACGTATTGGTTTTGGACATGAACGATACGGTAAATACCCTTTTTACCGGGTACCCCAATAAACCACATATTTATCGGACGATACGGTGAAATTATTGGAAACAATTTAAATGTATTGACCGATAATTTGGCAGATTGATAAGGACCCCATTTGGCCAAATTATCGGACGATACATTCAAATTATCGTCCGATAATTTGATTTTTGGGATTTATTATTATTATTATTTTTTAATTGTATTAAAACGATACATTGAATGTATCGGACGATACGCGATACGTATCATCTTGGAGTTTAGGACGATACGTATCAAAATTCTGATATTTTGGTCCATGGTCGTGATAACTACAAGTCGCCAACTTTTTCCGATTTTTGGAAAAGTCAAAGACTTTTGTGCCTAGCAAAAACAAAGGAATTTATATTGATCATAACAAGTGAAGTAAAGCCAAGATAGTGGTTCATTTGGAACTAAACCCTAATCGAAATCAACCCGATACTAAGGAGGACGTCACAATCTACAAATTTGTATTCAAGGCACTCTGCCTGGATCTATTATTAGCAGTTTTGCTCATTTCACACATGCACGAATTTGACTCTTTCTGTAATTAAAAGTGCTTACTATTTTTCATACATAGTCGATTTTTGTCATCGTGAATTCTAAATTGAGACAGCAAGGCAGAGATAATGAAGTTTAGTATTTCATATTGGGTAAAGATAGCCTGGTACCATGGACCAGGTAACTTACCTGGTCCCACATTAGTTTGCAGCCACGTGGCACCCAATCACATGATCGGATGCCAAGGATAGGAGCGGATCGATGATCACAATTATTTTGTAAAAAAAATTAAAAAAAAATATAAACCATGCAGTTAATAGAGTCAATTGCACGTAAAATGAACGGTAAAATCACATTTGGTTTTACCGTTCATTTCTCAGCATGGTTGACGCCATGGACTAGGCAGTTTTATATTTCTTTATTTTAATTTTTTTTCACAAAATAGTTACGATCATCGAGCTGCTCCTATCTATGACACCTGATCATGAGATTGGGGTTCCACATGGCTGCGAATTAGTGTGGAAACAGGTAAGTTACATGGACCATGGTACCAAACTACCTTTACCCTCTTTCATATTTAAATGTTACTCACAGCAATAAAATGTGTGCTAGTTGGACGATACAAAATGGCTTTCCGTGGGTTTGGTGGCAAAGAAGGATCTGTAATGTCCTTTAAGTGACCTATGCGACTAGGCGCTGCGGCTCCATTTTCAGTAGTGTTCTCGCTGATGTTAGCCCCAGGTGTCTGATAGAAGGAGCCACTTGGTTCCCACTCGAGACACTGAAGCATTCGAAAAGTATCCAAAGTAAGCTCTGTAAACTTGACCTGATATAGAAAGAAAGAAAGCCTTGATAAGAATCTATATGTTCAATAAAATATTCTCATGGCTCATTAGTTTGACTACGTGAGAAAGAAAACGATGAAATGGAAAAACGGAGTATTAAATGAGAAATGGGATCTAAATAAGACATCTAATTGATAAAAGATAATGGTTCCTGACTGACATTTAAACACCAAAATGGTGTATAAATGATCTAACACCATAAAATTAGGCTTTGCTATCTTACACCACTGAAATGCGGTTTGTATTATGCCATGTGGCGCTGATCAATCTAAATTGTGGAAGTGGCAATCCATCATTGGAACTTGTTTTAGCCCAAGCATCATGCCCATAAGTGGATGTGAACCATCCAATTTGCAGACTTTAACATCAGCCATTAAAACTAAGATCAACGGTTGGTATTAGACTGCACAGATTGGATGGTTCAAGCCTCACGAAAAAAAAGGTATTTTTTTGGCCCATTGCCCTTCACTTCATGATCTATCACTTTGACGGTGTGGAGTACCCACATACGACTAATGGTGTAAGATCATTTAAACACCATTTTGGTGTTTAAATGACGGTTAGGAGAGTCAGGTCCAATTGATGAACTTCTGAAAACTGTCATATTGATAAATAAATAAATAAATTACTACCTAACCTCATTATGATGGTAGCTGCTCAAGATTGCATCTCGTAACCTTAAAGCTCTCTTTGCCTCAAAAGAATCAACGTATGGAAGTGAGTCCGGATGACAGTCAAGAACAGTGCTATATCTTAACGGCCTCAAATTCATAAATGCTGTATCGACTTTCAAAAATTTAACTATTTCCTGAACTATATGCTTCCACTCTTTGAAGTCCGTCTCCTAGGCAATGTTAATTCTATTGTCAGTCCAAGTATACCCGCAAAAAAGTGAATAAATATTTATTAGCTTTGATACCATCACTGTTTTTCATTGAGAAGTTGTTATCAGATAATGGGGAAAAAAAAATTTTGAGAAAAAAATATCTGGGAAACTGCTACATATATGTGACACAAAATGTGCATTGCATAACAAACAGAATCAATCTCACTAATTAGTGTTAAACTCACTAATTCAATATGTAATATATCAGAAACAGTTAAAGAATTAAATTTTTTGTACAATTCCACTTTACAGAACCTCATTTCTTGAAGCAAAATAAGCAAAGAAAAGCAGGTAGATCCAAAAATTTAGCAAAACATTAAGTTCGTGTGTCAACTGCATGCAATAGTCACGCTTGCAATCAAATTTTTAGCTGAAACTTTATTAGAGTGAGAATCCGTGTCCCAATATAATGAAAACAAATTTAGCATCCCTGGTAAAGTGCCTTGTATATAGGAATTGAAGTTGGCCATGCATATGGCTACACTAGTGAGTATAATTAAAATTTTTAAATAATATCACTTAAACACTTTTAAATGACTAAAATATTCCTACACAACCCAAGAATTTTTCCCCGCACCATGTTTATCTTCTATAGGCAGGTACCAATTTCATCACATGGTATCCTCGCCCTTTCCACAAATAACTAGAGCATAATAGAGAACAACTATACTAAAATCAATCATGTCTCAATTCCAGAAACAAATGAGTGTAACATACTTGTACATTGGCTTTTATGCGCCTTGACTATATCTAAAAATATGGTGTTTCATACTCTAAAGATGTCTGTAGCCCGAATCTAGTAATTATTCTTCCTTGCTTTTCTTGATTCATCATACTGCAACCCACCAGAAACCCACCAGAACTTCTGGGCATAACCATTACATAAATAATCCATTTTTATATGAATTTTACAAGCAACCTTCTGATGAGACGAAGTTCAGCAAGAAACAATATTGTAGAAGGGTTGAGATACCACCTCCAATTTACAGAGGTGACTAGATGATAGAGATTATACAATTTTATTAAGGTGCATCTATGATGCATATTGCATGGTTTAGGAAAGATATGTTACTCTTCCAATAATTACTAAGAAAAGCCATTGCCAAAATGAGCCAATTAAGTTTTATGCTATAAAAGGTGTAAAGACCCAAACCCAGTATGATATTGTCCGGTTCTGCCACATATGGACTCCCGGTTTTAAAACATGTCATACTTGGAAGGGAATGGCCTCACTTATAGCCCAGGCTTTGGACGAGTTTCCAGTCAATGTGGGACTTGGTTTTGGCCACATCGACTGGAAACTCGTCCAAACCATGCGCTATAATTGAGGTCGCTCCCTTCCAAGTATGACTCATTTTCTTATAGTTAGCAACTCCCAATTGACTCATTTTCTCTACTAGCACAATTCTTGGATGAAGACAATTTTTCTAATCAAGGGTTGTCATTAGAGGAGAGAAACACAAGTTTTTGTGTTATTGAATGAGTCAATAGGAGCTAGCCATGTAGCCGTAGCTACCCAATTGCCTATAAATAGAAGCTTTTTCGTCCATCCAAGGGTAGACATGATTAGAATTTTGCAATTTTTAAATTTCTAAACCCTAGTTCTTCCATAGCCATCTCCCACCCTTAGTTCTAATCTAGATCTAGATCCAGATCCAAACCATAGAGCTCCTAGGCCCTAAATCCTCCCATCTACACCATCATAGTCATCTCCCACCCTTAGTTCTAATCTAGATCTAGATTCAGATCCAAACCGTATAGCTCCTAGGCCCTAAATCCTCCCATCTACACCATCATAGCCTGTCAATTCAAGCCACCGGTCAAGATCAAGGCTCCCAGATCCCTCTTCTTCTTCCCCTTTCTTTACATTGCTTTTATTTTTTATTTGATTTCTCTTTGCTCCATTGTTAAGGCCTTACACCGCCGAAATTATAGTGGATTAAGGCTTGACTTTGAGGTCCAATCCCCTTTGGACAAGGGGAAGTTCCGCCGAATTTTTGGCTCGAATTTACTCCCTTTTCTTAGTTGTTACTCCGCCCATTTGGCGCCATAATCTACTAGTTTTTCTTTGACCCACATTCTTTAACCGTGCCAACTCCATTTGGTTCCTAACATCTACATATAGTTCCGGCGAATAACCAGCTTGAACACAAAAAAATTCAAACAAATAAAATATAATCACCTGAAAAGTCTTCCTACACTCATCCACCAACATCTTAAGCTGATTAACAAGCTTATGGACCATCTCCCTCCGATTCAAAACTAAGCAAACGATCAGAAACCTGGCGAGACACCTTAACTGCTTGTTAGCAAGATTGAGATCCTGAGAAGAGTTCTCCTTGAAATATTCCCGGCTCAAGATCGCCTCATAGAAAATATACGATTCCGAAAGAAAACTCGCCTCGCTAGTTCGGAGATACTGCCCGTAATAAAGCTGCCCGATCCGAGACGCGATCTCTCCAATCTCCCATCTCTTTAACCCCGCCTCCACTAGCTTCTGTCGATTCTCTTGCTGAAATTTCCACAGTTGCGTATATATTTTGAACACCTTGGGAAAATAGGAATCGTATCTGAAAAAACGAAAGAATAAACAAGAATCCAGGGTTTTAACGGCGCGAAATATGAACATTATAGAGTAGAATAAGTAGATTTGCCTTTTTTTACCTGTTTCTTCCGTAGCAAGGCAAATCCCTAACCCTAGAAAATTTTCTGTCGGCTTTATCGACGAGCGACCAGTAGATTTCGATGGCCGGTATGTTGTTTTGCGCCATTAAAATGGAATGCTTCAAAACCCGGGCGAACTAGAGCGAATTTTGGCTTTAAAGCTAATTGTCATCGATAATGGTGGTCAAATAGCTGAACGAGATTCAAATGCCCAAACGTCTTCTCCTCACTCTGCAATATACAGAAAAGGGTTTCTGGGTTTATGGAAGCGGATTTTAAAATGTCGCCTGGAATGTAACTCTGACAATTCTTCGAGTCCGTCGAGTGCGCTTTTTTATATCCACAGTACCTCCAGAGGTGGTTCACTGGTTCGAACGTCGCCTTCCGCAGGCGTGGAAGCTGGCATTTGGAATTGGGTATGGGTCGGGCTGTCTACGGGCTTGGTTAGGGCCGGGCCCCAGAAAATCTAGCCCGACCCTAAAAGCCGAGGCAGGCCCTAACTTAGGCGGGCTATGATATGCCCAGCCCTAACCCAAATTTAGTCGGGTCAGAGCTGGCTCGGGTCCAGCAATGGACCATTTTTTTTTTATTGTTAATAAAAAAAAAAATTGAAAAAATATTCTTAAGTGCTTTTGATTTTGAAGCCTTAGCCTGACCCTTTTACACCATCTTTGAGCCCCTAGCCCTACGATTTTAGGGCCAGGCTAGGTGGACCTTGGCTCTATTGACAGCCTTAGGGGTGGGACTTTGCAACGGACGATTTAGTCTCCGCAACTAATAATTCCAACGTTAAAATCGTTTATTGATTTGAATCATAATGTGGAGTTCATTTCTCATACCAATCTTTCAAACAATATATCTTGAGATCATGACGGTTATATGTTGATTCGACATAGAATAACATCCCTAAAAGTGACCTGAGAACTCTTCTCATTGTACGCCACAATCACAATCACTTTGGAGATGTGTGCTTGGTTTAATCAGCGTCTAACATTTGATATGTGTCCAGTGGTATCAAGATCTATTGGGTGAAAGATTGGGACGAAAAACGATCTCCGTCGTCTGATCCAACTCAATCAACGATTTTAATGATGGAATCATTAGTTGCAAAGATCAAATTTTCGGGCGCAAAGCGTGTATCCTTTGCAATTTTGCCTAGCCGGCTCTTGGGCTCCAAAGTGGAGTTATTAGGCTTGAAGCTTCATGTTTCATTTACGCTTGCGAAGAGCCGTTTCAAGTATAAAAGAATGACCTCCCTATCAAAGCAAGTTTTGTCTGCTCCGATGGAGAGTAGGCAGAGAGACCGCATCATGTTGGAGTGGATCTTGCCGAAACACACATATTAGGTAAGCGGCCTGAGAGCCACATGACCTGATACATGTCAGCTGATTTCATCATTTGTAATGTGTGATTCGAAGATCATGATCTAAAGGTCTATCGTGTGCAAGATTGGGACAAAAAAATATTTCTATTGTATGATTTAAAGTAGTAGATATCATTTAAAAATATTTGGTTTAAGGAATGTATATTATAGTTGTTAATTTTAAAAGGCCTTCAGTGCTTTAAATCACACACCGTAGATATATTTTTCGTCCTATTCTTATATATCATAGATCTTTAGATCACATTAAATGAATGATGAGATGAAACCATGTGCCAGTGTCCCAAAATTGACCCGGACTCGGGTCAAGTCCGTAAAACCCCACATATTTTGGGCTTGAAAAGGGTGAGAAATCTGCTGTCATAATTATAGACAACAGAATTCACCTGTGTTCTTAAAAATTTAACAACAAACAGTAGGAAATCCAACCAAGGTTCCTTCTTGAGAAATTGGCATATTAAAGCCTCTTTAATTTCAAATCCAACTGAGAATTTCGGATCGGAACTCTCAATAAGAAGTTATATTTTCTCGCAAGACAGCGGGTAGTTCTAAATTCTCTGTAAAAAGTTATGCACTGTTTTGGCTGGCTTCTCCACCGGGGGAAGGACCAAAACTAACTGAAAACACCCCAATTAGAGTTTCCTGCCATTTATTATGAAATTTTCTTTGAAACTAGGTTGAGCAATTTGACCTAGTTTCAAAGAAAATTTCATAACAAAACAAATTGACTTAATACTTTAAAATGGCATACTCAAATTATGTGATATGATCAGCCCATGGGTGCTGGACCGAGGCTATAACTAACTAGAATAAGATAATTATGAGATGAGGTCTTGAAAGAAATTATTGGGATTTGTTACCTAAGAGTAACATTTTATGCCCAACCATGTAAAGTAGGAGTTGCTACTGGAACTCATGACCTTGGGAGCTTGCCCAAGTCGTCAACCATGTGACAACTCCTTAGTGGGCATAGTCACCAAGTCGGGGTTCAACAATAATTCAGTAAGGTTAAAATTCAAAAAATCTAGCAAGTTCAAATTAATTCAGGGAAAAATTGGAGAAAAGAGAAAAAATAAGATCAAAAAATACACAAAAAGTTTTACTAAATATTAAAAGTTACAGTACATTGAGAAAGTATTTGCAAAATTGGCAAATCTTTTAAAAGCATATGAATTTTTCACAAATTCGCTAATAATTCATAGAACCATAAATTCGCGAATTATTCATATTTCTTTCAAATATTTGGAGAATTTGGTGACTATGCCACACTTAGAATGCCATCATAAACATCCAAAGAGTGGAGCTTAATTAAAAGCTCATTGAGGATAATGGTCAGATCCAATCAGTTGAAACTAATATCGTGTTCAACCGATTCGACCAGATCATTGCCCTAAGAGTGATGCGCTAAAAGACTCTTCATACGTGTAGTTAATCCTTTCCTTAATGGCCTTTAATCTTGTTCTTAATGAAAAGAAAATGCGCTGACTTCTTTTATGATGCAACTATTTTGAGCATGCAACTGCTAAGGGGTTGTCGCAACTGTTGACAACTTTGGTTTGCTCCCCAAGGTTATGGGTTCGAAACGACTTCCCTTTATTAAATAGGTGCATGGGTGTAGTGAGCGTGCGTTAATTCATAAAATAATCGTGGCACGAGTATGGCACAACCCTGAAGCCCAAAATTTGACATGCCCTTGCGTTAAAGTACAAATAAAAATAAAATAAATAGTAAAAGTTAAAATAAAAGTACAAATAAAAATAAAAATGAACAGTAAAAGAAACCTATTTTGAGCATGTATGCTCCACCAAAGGTGTGACGTAGCACACCATGCACATGTTGGCCCACGCTTTGAAACTACTACAAAACGTTCATTTAACACGTAAATGCACTCATGTGAGCGGAGGAAACCTTAAAACATGCTTTAGCTACCTCATATAAAAACAACACACAAATCCTTCGCTTCCTTTCATGGGAGTGCGCTTAATCGCACTACTTGTAAATTAGTACATCGAAGAATCTTATTCTTCCACACTTTTTATTAAGCTTAAGCTTATATACTTATCTTAATAGCTAATTAGGTATAGATATTTGCTAAACTTCTCACCCCAACCAAACTTAATAGAGGCTAACTTTTTAGCCCATAACTTTTGAAGGCACATAGCCACCGTGTTCACTAGCATAGCCGCCTCCTGCACCACCTCCAGACCCACCACCACCACCACCACCCCTACCACCGCCACCACCATGTTCTCCTCCAACACCATAGCCAGCACCACCACCAGAACCCCCACCACTGCCGTAGCCACTTCCATGCGCCCCACCAGCACCATAGCCAGCTCCTCCACCACTTCCTCCACCTCCGCCTCCACCACTACCATAACCACCTCCTTTCTCTCCACAGACCGTATCCAAGACTACCACCACCACGCCCACGCCAGATCCCCACCATGTTCTCCACCAGCAGCATATCCACTACCACTACCACCACCACCACCACCACCGCTACCACCGCCCCCACCACCAGCATGGCCACTACCACCACCAGCACCATAGCCAGCACCTTCTCCACTACCACTTCCACTTCCATAGCCGCCGCCATGGTCTCCACCAACAGCATAACCAGAACCACCTCCTCCACCACTACCACCACCACCACCAGAGCCACCTCCATGTTCCCCACCAGCACCATATCCAACACCACCTCCCGAACCGCTGCCAGCACCGTATCCAACTCCATGCTCCTCTAAAGCACCGCGTTCACCTACGGTTCCATGACGGATCCCTGTGCCGGCGTCAAGGCCATGGCCGGCGCCATAAACACTAGAGCCCTCAAGTGTAACAAGGGCTCTAGTGGCTGAACATATGGTTAGACATAGCAATACAGATAGGGCAACGAAAAAAACTCTATGAGTAGCCATGGGAGCTATGAGATGGGAGAGAGTGGAGGATTGGTATTTATAGAGATGTGAGAGGGGGTCCAAAACCGCGTATTTGGGCCAAAGAGTGGTGTGAGTCACATGGCTAAGAAACTGTTTACCCCCCCCCCCTTGGGCCCCGCAGGCTTACAATCGATTTCTTTATATTGCGCTTTTGCTGTCGTGCATTTCTAGTTGCCCATCTTATATTTATCAAAGATCCATTCTGCTTTATTTCTCCCCTTTCATACTTAGTCTAGTTATGGATGTCGAGTCATTTGAGCCACTTTCACACGACTAGCTCATTTGCCTATCTTACTTATAGTCTAGTTACATATAAGTGTTGACCTTGGAAAATATAACACTTAATTATATATATATATCTATACCTTTATATAAAAGTGAGAAGGACATCTAACTTTAGATTCCTTCCTATCACAAAAAGATAAAATGAGTAAATGTCTCACCTTAACAAAATATTATATATCTATATAATAATCTTTGAAATTGTAAAAACAAAGCTATAAGATAAAATCTCTTTTTTTAGTAATTTGATTTTTGGTTTTGAGTACTTTTAAATCCACCCCCCTAATCCTTAGGTTCACCCACACTGAAACACATGGACTGTGTTGAATCAGACGATAGAGATCGTTTATCCTCCCAATCTTTCACATAATGGATCTTCATATCATGGGCGTACTATCAAACGATCAGTGTTTTATTTCACGTAGCACACATCTCAGAAAAGTGACCTTAACATCACGGGAATGCTTAAAATTGATTTTAAGGTCACTTTTTTTTTTAGTGTACCAATGATTTTTTTCGGTGCTCAATGATTTTTTTTTTAACACCCAAAATTATCGGCCGATAATTTGAAATTATCGGCCGATCATTTGCTAATCAATTTTAAGTTATCGGCCGATCATTTGCTAATCATCAAATTATCGGTTGATAACTTCAAATTGTCGACCGATAATTTTTGAGTTTTAAAAAAAAAAAACATTTGGGCACCGAAATTTCGGCCCGGACTCCAAGATTTTGGGCAAAATTTTGTCGGGGATTTTCGACCGAAATCCCGAAATTTCAGTGGGGTTCGAAACCGATTTATTTCGGCCGAAATTTTCATCCATGTTACAAGGTATGACATCATGGGCGATACCGATACATAACAGCGATAAGTATCGATTTTTCAGCATATCGATCCGTATCGGTTCTGATACTTCTCGGTCCTCCAGTTCGGTATCGGTATCACCTGATACAGGTTCATATCGGTTTGCGCCGAGACCTTGGTTTTTTTTTCACAAGGGCCGATATGTATCTGTATCGGCCAATTCGTATCGATCATTCATGGACCGATACCGAGTTTCACACCTCGATCCCAAACGATTAATGCTTCATTTAAGTTGAGGTTAAGGATCAAAATTTCGGCTAAAACGCATCAGTTACGAATCCCATCAAAACAAAATCCCGAAATTTTCAGTCAAAAATCACGGCCTTCAAATTCTTGACTGATAATTTGAAGTTATCGGCCGATAATTTGCTAATTATCGACCGAAAATTTTGGGTTATATATATATATATATGGGTACCAAAATATCGGCCGACATTCCTTCCGGTATTTTTGATCGAAATCCCGAAATTTCGATGAAAATACCATATTCGGATTCAGTCCCAACCGATATTTCGGTGTCCAATGATTCTTTTTTTTAAACCCAAAATTATCAGCCTTCAAATTATTGGCCGATAATTTCGATTTTAAAAAATAAAATATTATATATATATATATAGGCACCGAAAGTTCGCCCTGGCCTACAATATTTCGACCGAAATTTTGTTTGGGATTTTCGGCCCAAATCCCGAAATTTCAATGGCGTTCGAAACCGATTCGTTCCCGCTGAAATATTAGGATTTCGGTCGAAATTTTGATCCATGTTATGAGGTATGACATTCTTCGCGATACTGATACATAACAGCAATACGTATCGATTTTTCAACAAACCGATGCATATCAGTTCTGATACTTCCCGATCCTCCAACTCCGTATCGATATCGACTGATATAGGCCCGTATTAGCCGATACGTATTACGTTCGGTTGATACATATCGGGTTCGGCCGATATGTATCGGCCAACTCTTATTGGTCCTCCATAGACCGATACCCGATACCGAGTTTGACACCTTGATCCCAAACGATAAAGACTTCATTTTACTTGGGGTCATGGATCAAAATTTCGGCCGAAACGCTTCAGTTTCGAACCCCATCGAAACGAAATCCTAAAATTTTCAGTCAAAAATCACGGCCTTCAAATTCTCGACTGATAATTTCAAGTTATCGACTGAAATTTCGACTTGGCCCACAAGATTTTGGTCGAAATTTTGATCCATGCTCTAAGGTATGACATCTTGTGCGATACCAATACATAACGACGATACGTATCAGCTTTTCAGCAAACTCATACGTATCGGTTCTAATACTCCGTGGTCCCCCAACAAGGTATTGGTACCCGTATCGGTTGATACGGGCCCATATCGGTCGATGTGTATTGGGTATCGACCGATACATATCGGTCTGCGTCGAGACCTTGTGTTTTTTTTTTTTTTTTTAAAGGGCCGAATTTCACACCTTCATCCAAAACAATAGACTTCATTTTAGTTGGGGTCTTGGATCAAAATTTCGGCTGAAACTCATCGGTTTCGAACGCTACCGAAATGAAATCCCGAAATTTTTGGTCAAAAATTGCGGCTTTCAAATTCTCGGCAGAAAATTTGAAGTAATTGGCCAATAATTTGCTAATCACCAATAATTATCGGCCAATATTTTGAAGGCCGATAATTTTGGGTTTTAAAACAAAACAAAAAAATGTATGGGCACCGAAACTTTGACTTGACCCATCACTTTCGTTTAGGATTTTTGGCCGAAATCCCGAAAATTTGGTGAAAATATCGGATTCGGTTCCAACAAAAACCAAAATTTTCACCGAAATGTCTGTGCCCAATGATTTTTTTGTTAAATACAAAAAATATTTTTAAAATTTATATTGTAACGATTTATTCTACAAATAAACAGCTCTCATGTGCATTGCACGTGCAGGGTCCACTACTATATATATATATGGAAAAGGCCTCCGTCCTCCATGGGAGGACGGTGACCACCGTCCTCCAAGCTTCCACGTGGAGCTCCACGTGACAGCCAACATATTGTTTCGATGTCACGTGAAGCTCGGGTGCATTGCTTAGATCATCTTTGTAAAAAAAAAATTGAAAACCCATCTCCACCGTGTGTTTTTTGAACCGTGAAATGTGGATCAATGAAACCCGTCAAACTTTGACTTGTGGGTTTAAAAAGTTTTTTCAATTTTTTTTTTAAAATATTGATCTAAACCGTCCACTTGTGCTCCACGTGACACCCAAACAATGTTTTGGATGCCACATGGAGCTCCATAAGAATCTTGGAGGACGGTCATAGAATCTTGGAGGACGGTGACCGTCCTCCATTGGAGGACCTAACTGGCTCCCTATATATATATGGTTGGTTAATAAATCCCTACACTTAAGTATAACGTTAAAATGCTATATTAGTGTCGGATCACTTGCCACGTAGCATGTGATTCCAAAACAAACACCCTCTTAGGAATCATTAGTCACGTGTAACGTTTTTGTCCTTAAAAAATATGATCAACATTTAATCTCTATCCTTGACCTAGTGCATGAAATTTTTTTCAACTTTAATCGTATTTTGAAAGGTGGATATATATATATATATATATATATATATATATATATATATATATATATATATATTGTGATGGAGGGGGGGAGGGGGCATGACCAGGGACGGAGCCAAAAACTTTTATGGGAGGCGGCCAAAGCAAGGATCAAAATTTCGGCTGAAATGACAGAAATTTCGATCCAAAATTTCGATTTCAGTGGGGACAGAAACCAAAACGAAATCCCAAAATTTTGGGTTTTTTATATGGGGCTGAAGATTTCGATCGAAATTTCGGATCAAAATTTCAGTTTCGGTCCCCACCGAAATTGAAATGAAATTCGAAAGTTTGATCATTGGGTTAAAGTATGAACAAGAAATGTATAATGTTATAAAAAATAAAAATAGCGTTCATTTACTGATAACAAAATTTTAAAAAAATAAATAAATCTTTTGTTTATACATATTCGTGCGCCTATCAATAGGCATTAGGGCCAATCTGTCATAGTTGAGAGCCATATTAACTGGGTTAAGCCTCATTTTTAACTTCTAAGGTTCGTTTGGATAAAATAGTAGGAAAATTGCGAATTTGAATTTATAAATCTAATAGATTCACATGATTTTTGAGGTTGGAGGAATCCACATGATTCTTTTATTTTTTACGATTTCGATGGCCTAATCATGTGTCAAAGAGAGAGGGAGAGAGAGACGTCTTAGGATATGATTTAAGAAGAAAAATTTTAGGAGGGTGGTTGAACTATTGCTCCTAAAAAATAGGATAGACTAAAATAGGGTATTTGGTTGAGATGCCTAAAAGATAGGAGAGAGAGATAGAGAGAAAGCTCAATTGTGCATTTATTTTAGACAAGGCCAATAATTTTGGCTCATAACAAATAGATAAGATAGATTAAAAAGAAAGAGAAAAAATTAAATAAGCGGGGGTGGCCATGGCCCCTTGACCACGTCCTTGAGCATGACCTTACTTGATCTTGTGAATGGTGCCTCATCACTTGATCTTCGGATTAGGCGCCTCTTGCCACCCAAATGACACTAGAGCAAAGTTGAACTCTACATCACTAATATAGTGTTCCGCTATCTTAACTAACTAGAAAGATAAAGCCAAGATCTTCGTAAAACTATATAATGATCCCTCCGATCTAGCAATGGAATACCACCCTCTTATTCTGTTGCATTCTAGAAAAGTTACCTTCGACATTTCAAAAGGTAGTTAATGACATGACCTTGATTGATCTTGTGCATGTTGCCTCATCACTTGATCTTTGGAATAGGTGTAACTTGTCACCCAAATGACACTAGTGCAAAGTTAAACGCTACATCACTAATGTAGTGTTCCGCTATCTTAACTAGCTAGAAAGATAAAGTCAAGATCTTCGTAAAACTATATAATGATCCCTCAGAACTAGTGATGGAAGACCACCCTCTTATTCGGTTGCATTATAGAGAAGTTACCTTTGACCTTTCAAAAGGTAGTAATTGATATGAAGTAATCACAGCTTGAGTAATGGTTGGTCGCCTATTTGTCAAGTAAGGAGTTCATTATCCATTAAAAAATAGTACGTTTTATTGCAGTATTAGAGCTCTTAATGTATCAGGCTGGTCCAAGTTTTGGTCTGAAAAAATGCGAGTTTTTTTGGGTGTATAAGCTCGGACTGTGCTAAACATGATCCGGGTCGGGGTTGGACTAGATATTCCAACATCCGGTCCTAACCAAGCCCCTGCTGATATATATATATATATATATATATATATATATATATATATATATATATAAAGAATGATTGGGCTCACTTTATGAGGTCCATCGACCATGTTTCAAGGCTGATTGACTACTTTTTGAGGTCGATCGGCCGCGCTTATAAAAAACTGTATTAAAAAAAAAAAACCTGCAACCTGGACAGGACCTAGCCCGGCCTGCCTATCTTTGAACTTGGAGTACGTCTAGCTCTGGGTAGGGTCGAGATGAATTTTAATCCGGCCTAGACAGGGTCAGCCAGGTTGCACCCTAACCTGACCCATTGAGAGCCCTAGCCGTATAGAAAAGTCCATACCCAGTGCCGGTCCTGCTGGTCCCGTAAATAAGGCCATTGCCCTAGCAACATTACTTACATTACTATTTTACAAGTGCTTTATTATTCTTTGGTGGTACCAATGTACAAGTGGCTGCATATTTTTGGGTTGGTATCTTCGTAGAGAAAACCCCGGGTGCAACTATCCAACTATCTGATCCTAAGCAGAACTATGCTATAACTGATTTTGGAGATTTTACATTGTAGTTAAGTATTTATTTTAAAAGTGTTCGACCTCTCTGAAGTATACGAAGAAAACATTTTTCAACCTAATTCTTAGACAACAAAAATCTATGCATCAGAGTCTTCACAAAAAATAGTGCCATGTGACCAAAAAGTGAGCCGTAAACATTGGAAACGGGTCAGTTACCCTATGCCAGCTAAATGCTATAGAGTTGGATCTAAAGAAAATGGTGATCAGATAATGGTGGAATCCAACGAAGCATGGGAGTGGTTGAAACTCTGTACTGAAGTCATGCAAACATAAGCACGTAAATAGGTTGGTGTCTACATCTTATGTCCATTATATCTCTATAGTCTATAAGTTCAAAAATATATATTGATATTATGGAGCCTATTCATGTTCTAAGTGGTATTTGAGCTCGTGGCCATTAATCTCGTGGCTTATACTAAATATCATGCTTTTGGATTAAATTATGTGGGTGCTCAGTTTTTTAAGAAACTAATATTTTTGTCCATGTATCAATGAAAAGTGCACCTTGTGCACAATATGGTAACTGCAATTCATTTGGCTAATGGGATAGAGAGAGAAAGATTGGAGGAAAACAAAAAAGAGGCTGCTCTTTGAAATAGGAAAAACAACTTTCTTTAAAAGATTTTTTTTTGTATTTGACATTGTTCTTTGGGAGAGTAAAAAAGAGTAATTGTTGCTCTTTTAAAGAGATCTACTTTTCTATTTCAAGAGCAGCTTTTCTTTTATTTTCTTTTAATTCATCTCTCTTCCCGCATTTCTTTGCAATAACAAAGAGCAGTTGCTGCTCTTTTCTACTCTTCCAAAGAGTAATGCCAAACACAACCATAGTAACCATTCAGTAAAATTCAAAAGGTTTGGAGAAAATTTGGAATAAAAAAATGACAAATAATATTTAAAAACATAAATAATATTAAAAACCATGAGTTATCGAAAAATTGTGACTTATTCGTGAAATTCGTGAATTTTTAAAGAACATACAAATATTCCAAAAAACTCCGTATAATTCATGATTTATTCGGAGAACCTTAATTTAACAGATTATTCACGTTTTGGAGAATTTTATGGCTAGAGAGGGATGCTTTTCTGTAAGGCTGTGTTTGGGAACGTGGATTTGGATTTGAATCTCCTACATCCAAATCCACCGATTGGTTCCACATTTTTGTGTTTGGATTTGGATTTGGTAAATCCATCAAAATTTAGAAATCCATGTCTATATGTAAGAAGGTGGATTTGTAAATAACACCTCCTAGGCATTATTTGAAAATCCAAATCTTACACCATCATATAACTGGCTATGTTTTGTGAATAAAAAGTTATTACCCAGTGCTATCATAGGTACGGTTCGACCTGATACTTGACCCACCTGAGCCAAATATTTTTAAGTTTGATTGATCTGGTTGGGTTAAGCATGAGGCATCCCAACCAAGGGTCAAAGGTTGACTTCAAGGTCAAACTTTGATTTTTAATTAAAATTTTACTTTTTATTAAATTGACTCCTACAATTTGATAGTAAAAAGATCTATGTAAAATTTTACTTTTTATTAAATTGACTCCTACAATTTGATAGTAAAAAGATCTATGTTGATCTATAATGTAATACTATAATCTAAATTTATTAGTCAAACTTTGACTATTGGTCAAACTTTGACTTTTACACAATTTATTTTTAGTCAAACTCGAAACATGCTTATAGATAGAGTCTACAACTACATAAATTTATACCGTATTAGTGTAATTTTTTTTTGTCAAAGTTCAATTTTTTATAAAAAGTTATAAATTTTAATTAGTGGATTACTATAATTAAAAATATCTCTCATTGTTTAATTTGTAACTTTAAAATACATTGCCTCATTTTTAGTGGTCAAAGTTTGACTTTTAGTCAAACTTTAACTTTTGGTAAAAGTTTGGCTTTTATACAAAATTTATTTTGAGTCAAACTCGAAACCTGCTTATAGATAGAGTCTACTACTACATAAATTTATATCGTATGAGTGCAATCTTTCTTTGGTCAAAGTTTGACTTATTGTCAAAGTTTAATTTTCTATAAAACGTTATAAATTTTAATTAATAGAATACTATAATTAAAAATATATATCATTGTTTAATTTTTAACTTTAAAATATATTGCTTCATTTTATTGGTCTAAGTTTGACAAAATGGTCATATTTTGACTTTTGGTCAAACTTTGACTTTTACACAATTTATTTTGAGTCAAACTCGAAACTTGCTAATAGATAAAGTCTACTACTACATAAATTTATATCGTATCAGTGCAATTTTTCCTTGATCAAAGTTTGACTTTTTTGAAAGTTCGATTTTCTATAAAAAGTTATAAATTGTAATTAGTGAAATTCTATAATTAAAAATATATATCATTGTTTAATTTATAACTTTAAAATACATTGTCTTATTTTATTGGTCAAAATTTAACTTTTTGTCCAAATTTGACTTTAGTCAAAATTTGAGAAGTGTATCTTGACGGTAGATAATGTTTATTATTGTATTATTTGTATTTTGGTAATGAAAATTTTTATCTATGATCAAAGTTTGATATTTGGTCAAACTTTGATTGTATAACACAATTTTTATTCCATCAATGTAACTACACTTCCATGTTATCAAACAAGATAAATCAATTTCCAATAAAATGAAAACCGACCATAACCTAAAAAATCATATATATATATATATATATGGGAGCCGTTTAGGTCCTCTAATAGAGGACAGTGACCATCCTCCAAAATCGACGTGGAGCTCCACATGACACCCAAAATACTTTTTAGGTGTCACGTGGAGCACAGGTGGACAGTTTAGATCAATATTAAAAAAAAAATTGAAAAATAAATTTTAAACACACAAATCAAAGTTTGATGGCTTTCATTGGTCTACATTTCACGATTCAAAATATACACGGTGGAGATGAGTTTTTGTTTTTTTATTTTTTCAAAGATGATTTAAGCAATGCACCCAAGGTCCATGTGACACCCAAAAAATGTTTTGGGTGCCACGTGGAAGGTTGGAGGATGGAGGTCATATATATATATATATATTCAAAAAAACTCGAAAATAGATCAATTTTGTTTCGGTTCAAGGGGTGGGGAGTTCGGTTAGCTGAACTCAAAACATTTCGGTTCTGATTTGATTTTAGGTGAACCGACACCGAAGTCGAAATTTTCAGTTTCGATTTTAGTTCGGCTCACCAAACCTCCACCCCTACATAGAATGAAGGAAGCCAATAAAATATAAATAATTTTTTATAAAAAAAAATAACTAAATGAGGTATCTATAAGTCCTTGGGCCAAATCCTAATGCAATACTTAAACATCCAAATAAGAGATTTGCAAATCTAAATATTTCAAAATTTAAATTTGAAACGCCTATATTTAAAATGATTGGATTTGAAATTCTCAAATCCAAATCCAAATGCTTGTTCCCAAACGCATCATAAAAGAATTTTTTATGTTTATAGTTTAGCTTTCGAACTTGTGACCTTTGGGGCGTGATATTGTCCTTTTTGTTGTGTGCTAGAGGCTACGGAGGCTTTGTTCAAGAGTTGGTCTTAGGACCTCGGTGTACACGTATAACATCACATGGCATACGTGGCTATAATCAATCAGATATGTCAAGTCGCACGCCATTGTCAAGATGGAACTGACAAAAATAATTAGAACCATCTGATCAACTAATCCAGAGCCTGCAAAGTAATTGTCAAAAAGTTGAGTTACAGTCCACCATCTGATGGTTATGAGCCTCTGATCAGCCGTCATTTCCACTCACCATGTGAACATATCATATTGGTGAGCATAGTTATTACATATACAATAATATATTTAGATGACCCCTTCACCAGATAAATTAGTAACTTCCGAAAATGGATGCCAACCTCCTTTCCTTTCAATGGGGATCCACACATCATGCATGGTGAATTGGTGAGCGTGAGTCTATCACTACCTAATACAATATTAAATTTGTCTACAATCAGGGAATTAAAGACCTATATATCGGCCGGGTCTCAGGCCAATCCGCTAAACCGGCCGATACCTTTGTTTTTTAATTTTTTAAAAAATATGAAGATATAAATAAAAATTGCCAAGAGAGTGCTTTTGGTATTTTGCCTGATTTATGGCGACTACAATATCTGTGGATATATGATCTGATAGGGGCCTATATGAGATGATACTTGATCCGTTTGACCCGATATTAAATCAAGGGTGCATATCGTATTGGATGAAGCCTAATCCAATATATGTTGTCAAATATGTATAAGATATAGCCGATTTAAATCCATGTCTACAATAAACCAACCACTCACTGTTGTGCTAAGACTTTTCAATTATGTAGTGAATTGACCGTGAAATATATACAGACGTCAATTGATATAACAATATATATATATATATATATATATATATATATATATATATAGACGTCAATTGATATAAGGGCATCACATAATACTCTTTTTGTAAAGTAATGGGTAGCATGGAGCCAATATATTAAATGCTTTTTAAAAGTTAAATACCCTTTTGTCTGTCATTCTTGACTTTTTAAAGATATCTTTCTCTTCTCTATTTTTCAAGAAAACCTATTTTTCATGCATACTTTACTCAAAAAATGGGGCACTAGGTAGCGAAGCGCTAACGCCTCAGGAAGCAAAGCGCCAATACCCCAAAACAAAGCGTCGACGCTCTTAAAACGAAATGTCAGCACCTCATTTTAGGGGTGTCGGCGCTTCGAAAAAAATAAAATAAAAATTATTAAAGCGCCGGCGCCCCTAAAAAGAAGCGCCGGCGCTTCATTAATTTAGGGGCGTTTGCGCTTCTATTAAAAAAAATAATAATCGAAACGCCGGCACCCCTGAAACAAGGTGTCGGCGCTTTTCTGCAGAGGTGTTAGCGCTTCGCTTGGGTGCTCATATTTTGAGTGAAATATACCTGAAAAAGTAAATATAATACTTACTTAAAAAGAGAGGAGAGAGAAAAGAAATTGATTTTAAAAAGGCTTCTAAAAAGGTTAAAAATGACGACAGAAAATGAATATAAGTTTTAAAATATTTTAAAAATTTAACTCTAATTAGTAAAATGGGTCTCATGTCACTCATCACTTCACAAAAGAGGCGCTATATATCACACCCATATTAATTGGCATAAAAATATCTCTACGTCCGAGTATACTTTCCCTTTTATCATATATATATATATATATATATATATATATATATATATATATATATATATATATATTCCTACAAATCTTAAAGTAATAAGGAATTCATAACTGACAGCTGGTGGTCTAGGCTGAGTCTACAACGAGTCATTGGTCATTGTTGACATAATTTATAATGTTAGATCATCAAGACTTTCCTAACTCTAGTTAGGACAGATCACCACCATTTGTCAACCGAACATTCAAACACATTTTTTGGTGCCATATAGATATCAAGAGGGTTGATCCATCAATGATAAATATATATATATATATATATATATATATATATATATATATATATATATAACAAATTTAACAGTTGTTTTTAGAAAATTAAGATTATGAAGGAAAAGTTTTAAGACATTAAATTATTTCAAAAAGTTTTAGAGAATTGAGACTTCTGCGATTTCCTATATTCTTGAGGTTTGTGGAGAGAAGTTTAGTTCCATACATAATAATTGATAAGTCCTATTTATATGAAATCATCAATGTGCCTCTAAGAAATTAGAAAACTTAAATAAAAATAGTAAAATTGTGAAAATCTATGTTCACTATTTTTTCTCCGTCAAACCCAAGAATCTAGAAAATCTTGAGCGTATTCATGATTTTTTCTTTGGCAAATCCTACGAACTTAGAAAATTGTAAAAGTCCCCCTTTTTTATTTTTTTCAAATGAGATAATATTCTAAAATTTTCATTTTCTATTTTTTTCAAATGAGATAATATTTTAAAATTTTCATTTTGAATCTTCTTTTTCTAAAATTCCCCAAATATAGTCACTATGATGATACGTGTGAATAAATTTTTTTCCTAAAATCTCGTACGAAGAGGTGCCATGTAGGCATTTACATGTCATATGAGGCACCTAAATTCCAATGTGCATTAGGGGTCAACACACGACTCTAGTCTAAGCACTTTTTGGAGGATGTCATCCCGTATAGACAACCGAGATGTAGTGTTTGTACAAATTTGTAGTTACACATAAAGAGGATCTCTATTTAGTGCAACACATCGAGAAGAGATCTACAAAGAGTGAGAGTAGGCATGAGGATTAGAACCCATGACATATTGCTTCCACAAAGGGAGAAAAATACCCGTTGAGGGCACGACGGACATGACGCTAAATGGCCGATTAATATAATAATTTGCAATTGTCTCATGCATCCTTCTCTTAGCCTTTCAGGCAAGTGCTTGCAGCCCCCCATAAGTTTGGTGACAATGCATCTCTCGCCTTTTGGTTGCAACTTGCAAACTCCTTTTATTTTTGGGTTAAAGCTATCACCGACTCTTATAATATTGTATCAAATGAAATCAATCTCTCACCATTGAAAGCAAATATAGACAGATTTCAGAGGCCTGGACATTTGTTAGATATCGGCTTTTGATTTCAGAGGCCTTTACAGATGTCACCTACTTCAACAATAGTCTACAACATGTTTTTTTGGCTTTTGACAAGAAACGGTCGGTTAGACTTAGAGCCTTACAGGAAGGATCGAGTGGGCTCTTCATTTTTAGCAAGTAAGTGGGTTGGCCGTAACTCATCAGCCAATAGCCGTTTGCATTCATTCGGGTCCCATCCATCTCGTTTTGTTTTGATAGTGCGCCGACTTTTTCCACGCTTGAAAAGCTACCTAGGCTAGTACCGACTTATTCTCCGTTTTATTTGCAACCGGATATTATTTATTTACAGCCAAGTTTTTCATAAACAGTTGACTACCTTAAATCACATGATCGAGATCATTTTCCATCTCAACCTTCCACCAAAAAGATCATGGTGCACTCACATGTTAATGGCACGTGAAATCAACATCTGATCATCTTATCATAAGTGTGTTAGGATTTCAAGTTATACTGGATGAAAAACAATCATCAACTTCCCATTCAAGACAACTATTCTCACCTGCAAATATCCTTATTGCCGGTAAAAAAATATCTAGTTGCAAATAAATATATCCTTTGTAAAAGTTTTGAAACATGAAAATAAAAGATAATTCCTTATGAAACAGCTGTTACAATTTTCCAAATTAATCATATGGTACTATTTTTGCAACCGAGGAAGTATGTAGTTGCCACCAAGTTTGCACATGAAAAATCATTTGATCCCTTTGAATTAGATGGTGGAGATTATTATTCGTCCTAATCTTTCACACAATATATCTTGAGATCATTGGTGTACCATCAAATGACTCAAATGTTGATTCTAGGTGACATACACCCCAAAAGTGGCTTGAGAACTACATGGCACAATATATGACTTTTTTGATATATATCTGGCCTAATCTTTCAACATCTGAGTAGTTTATGGTACACCCATAACCTCAAGATATATTGTATGAAAAATTGGGATGAAAATGGTCTCCATTGTCCAACTCAAAGTAATCAATGGTTTTTACCCATAGAAACTTGGTGGCAACTATAGATTCTCTGGTTGCAAAAAATAGGTAACTTTAACCAATTTTTAGCTAAATTATGTGGTTTGTTAAATCCTTGCCCAATATTCAGTTGATTTCTTTATTATCTATTTTTTTCTAAATTTGGCAATTTTTAGAGCGCCGACTAATCCTAGGATCGCCAACATGGATATAAATCCCTAGGTGGCCTCAATGTGGAATTGAACTCCTGATGTAGTGATGAGTAGTGAAATATGATGATATTTCACCCCTAAATACCTATATTTAGCCGTCCGATGAAGGCTATCTGATGAGATTTGCTAGATTTGAAGTGTTTCAGGTAAATACAGTCCAAGTTTCTAAAACAGCCCAAGAATCCCGAAAATAATGTCAAAACACTGCTATTTTGGGTCATTGAGAACTTAGTGCGACTTGCAGCTCAATTTGGACCTTCAAGACGTCAGATTCAGGAAATTGCTAAAACATAAAAGTTGTAGAGCTCGTCGTCAGCTTTCCAACGCCTCAAGAATCACCTCAATCCGAGTTCGGTACAGAAAGTTTGAGACAAAGATCTCGATGCAAAGCTAAAGGGAATTCACGAAAATTACTCTTAGATGTCAATCGAGAGGTATTAGGGTTAGCTATTATAAAAGGGAAGCCACGAGTTTCTTAGGAGGATTATTATTTTTGCAATTAGAATATTATTCATTCTTTCTTTTTAGTTTTAGGGCTCTTCACTTTGGGAATATTTTCTTCATCTTTTCAAGTCTTCTTCTCCTTCTTCTAGGGTTTATTCAGTAGAGTTGATCTGTGGATTTGCATTATTTTTCTCGAGAAATTCATGATTGTATTTAGGAAAAACAATTGCAAATATCTTTGGAAGAAATAAAAGAGGAATGACTTTGAAAGAAAAGGAGATCAAACACCAAAGATGAGTTAAATCAAGAGATCGGGAAGATCGCGATCCCCAGATAAGTACTATGTTTATGATTAATACCATACTATTATTGTTATCATGGAATCGTTTTGCTCAAAGTTTGTGTGATTGAAAATATTTTAAATGCTTGTTATGACCGTTGATCAGGCGATCAATCTACCGTAATCGCTAGATCCGGACCGCAGTGATCTAGTAGAGAGCGATTATGTCGATTGTCGTGATCTAAATATCATGAGATACGCATGCTTTTTACATGACTCATACCGCAATGTTAAATGAGTCATTGTTTTTAGATAGGTATCGGGATTGATGATCATATTTTATTTCAAGTCATTTTCTAGATGAATGATGGTGTGAATGATGATTTAACGAACGCTGGGTTTTAATGATAGAAAAGTGCAAGAATGGGGTAGCATATTCCTTGATCTCATTTTAATATTGTTAGAGATTTATCAAGAATTAATTGTTTAGATTAATTTATTTTTCGCATTTAGGAAAAGTGCGTTAAGTTTTGGTAAAATTGAATCGCCCTTTGGTACTTCCTTGGGGACGTTTTAAAATCTCTAAAAGAATTAATTAAAATTCACGTTTCCTGTGGTTCGACACTCGTTCTTGCCATCTGAATAGATCTTGTGCACTTGCAAGGGTTACATTCTAAATCGATCAAGTTTTTTGGCGCTGCTGTTGGGAAATTCCAGTGAAATTTTGATTAATTCGGATAGGGATTTTTCTGTTTTGAGTGTTTAAAAAAAATAAAAATAAAAAAAAATAATAATTATTAAAATTTATTTCCCTTATTTTTCTCTCTTTGATAAGATTTTGTGGAGTCTTTTTAGGAAGTTTAGATTTTTAGGATACCTTCCTTAGGAAATTTAGGAAGTAGAGATTTTTAGGACTTCTTATTTTAGATTTGGTAGGACTTTTTTTTTTTTCCTTATTTTCCTCTTTTAGATATTTTTAGGATTTTCTAAATTTAGTCATTAACTTTTGTGGGACTTTTGTTTTAGGATTTTTAGGAATCTTTCATTCTTCTCCTTATTTTTCTCTTTTAGGAAAGATTTTATAGGATTTTCAATTTTAATTTTTAATTTTCGAATTTAATAAAAAAAAAAAAAAAAAAAAAAAAATTAAAAATTAAAATTAAAAAAAAAAAAAAAAAAGAAAAAATTTAATTAATTTAAATTCGAATTTTAATTTTAATTTGAATTTAAAAAAAAAAAAAAAAAATTTTTTAATTTAAATTGAATTTTAATTTGAATTTAAAAAAAAAAAAAAAAAATTTAATTAATTAATTAATTATTTTAAATTTAATTTTTAATTTTAATTTGAATAAAAAAAAATTAATTTAAATTTGAATTTTAATTAAAAAAAAAAAAAAAAAAAAAAAGAAGAAATCTTTCCTACGATATTGGCTCGCTTATCATCTTTGTTTAAATCGTTTGAAGTAATTTTGTGGGTTTGTTGGATTCTTCAACCCTGCTTTGTGAGTGTTGGTGTATGAGCTTTACTGCTCTCATCACCCACATCCGCCACCGCTTAATCTTGAAATCGAAGAGCTTGTAGAGAGAATCAAGAGTCCAGGAGGAATCAATATCAACAAACTGAGACCATGGGTATCAAAGGCAAGAGAGATGAGAATAACAACAATGGGAATGTCAATAATGGAAATAATAGAACAATAATTTTGATGAGGGCCCAGAACACGGAGTATTATAACGATCCCGGTTTTACGAGGATCGTGAATGTATTATGCATGCTCCCATTCAGGAACCACTATGAATTCAAATCAAGAATGATTCAAATGCTACCAATTTTCCATGGGTTAGCAAATGAAAATCCACGCTCACTTAAATGAATTCAACTGGGTATGCAAAATGTTGAGTCCACAATGTCGCGATGAGATAGCGAAACTCAAGCTCTTCCGTTCTCTTTAAGAGATAAGGCAAAACATGGTTCTATTCCTTAGAACCACAATCTATTCAGAGTTGGCGAAATGCATCGTGGTTCCTTAAAAATATTTTCCCATGACTAAGGCCATTGAATTGCGTCGGAAGATCAGTTCTTTCCCAACAACCTCTAAACATTCCATGAATGTTGGGAGCGTTTAAGGAATTGATCGAAGTTGCCCAAATCATCAAGTTCGAGGTGGCAACAAGTCCAAAGTTTTACAATGGGATCGATTCACGAAGAGAGACGCATGGTTGATGCATCTTGTGGTGGATCTTGTGCCACGAAAGAAGTGACGAATTGTGGGCATTGTTTGAAAAGTTATATCAAACTTCGATACAAAGAGTGAGACATACGAACCAACTTGAACTGGCACCTAAATCTCATGTGTTGACAAAAGGCGGATTATGCGATGTCAACAATAATGCCTCAGATCTCTCAACAAAGTTTGACATCTTGTCAAGCAGATGAACATGTTGTTAGTGCTACCAAGCAAGCTAAAGCTCTATCACCCCACGTGTGTTCAATTTGTGACCACCGGTCATATGGCTAATGAGTGCCCTACTACCTTGTCATTCTTCCACGATGAACCTAATCCTCAAGAAGTAAATGTGACTCAATCTTATCGGTACGGGGTAGAAACATGTACTCAATACCTACAATCCGGAATGGAAAAATCACCCCAACTTAGGATGGGGTGAATCGAACCAAACTGGCCAGGTAAACCAGCAACATAGAGCCAACACAATGGGTGGACAACAACCTTTTCAACCAAATTTTCAACAAAATTTTCACCAAAATTTCGCAGAATTCTAATTTCCAACAGAATTCCAATTTCCAACAGAATGCTCCGTATTATCATCCAAATTCTGACTACCGAAAAAATCAGAATTTCAATCAGAATCTTAATCAATCTCATGCGCTTGAAAGATTCGATGCGGAAGAAAAGCTTATGCGAAGCATGCAATCTTTCAATGCAGATGATAATGGACCAAGTCGATCAATTGGCCAATCAATGAGTCAACGAGAGGAAGGTAGGCTCCCCACCAACCCATCAATAATCCTCGAGGCCAAGCACCATCAAGCGGGACCATCGAATAGTCAAGGTTGAAAGTCATTACGGTCGAGAAGTGGACGAGAGGTTGATAATCAAGTGAAAATGCACAGAGAAGGCGATGAAGAAAGAGAAGCGAGAGGAAAAGAATCGAGAGAAAGAAAAGAGAAAGGAAAAGGAAAAGAGAAAGGAAAAGGAAAAGAGAAAGAAAGAGCCGAGGAGATAAGAAAAGTGCAAGAGCAAGGAAGAGAGAAAGGAAAAGAAAAAGTAATAGAGGAAGAGTTTCCTTCAACCGTCCAACAAGGACGTGAAAAGAATCGAAATGGAATCGCACCTTATGTCCCAAAGGCACCATTCCCTCAATGCCTAACTCCTCCACCTAGAATGAGCAAGGGACCCACAAAAAGGAAAGAAATTTTCGAAACATTCAAGCAAGTAAAGATAAATCTTCCACTACTTCACACACTCCAACAAGCTCCTGAGTACGCCAAGTTTTCAAAGATTTGTGCACTCGGAAGAGAAAGGCACGTACTCACGTTTCAAAGAAAGTGTTCCTAACAAATCAAGTCAGTTCGATATTGCGATTGGAAACCCCACAGAAACTGAAAGACCCTGGAGTCCCAACTGTTCCATGTGTCATTGGTGGGCAATCAATTGGAAAGGCGTTATTGGATTTGGGAGCAAGTGTTAATCTGATCCCATACTCAATGTACGAGAAACTCGGATTGGGTGAATTGAAACCCACGACGGTCACACTCCAACTGGCAGATAGATCAGAAAGAAGACCGAGGGGTGTTATCGAGGATGTTTTGGTTGGAATAGACAAGTTTGTCTTTCCGGACTTCGTTGTCTTAGACATGGAACCACCTGCGAAATCAATCAATCAAGTCCCAATTATTCTTGGACGTCCGTTTCTCGCCACTGCCAACGCTTGCATTAATTGTCGCACGGGAGTCATGGACGTTTCTTTTGGAAACATGAAAGTCAGGCTTAACATATTCCATGCGATGAACCATTTCCCTAATGAGGATGAGGTCGAATGTTTTTACATCGATCAGATGGACGAAGTGGTGGATGAAGCATTACCATCAATGCTCACCAAAGAGGAATTTGACACTGCTTTGTTAGCCATCTATGAGGACAAAGGGCTTGAAAGGAAGCAGTCAGAAGAGAAAAAGTCAAATTCATCATGTCAAGATGATAACTTATGTGAAGTTGTGACTAAGGTAGAACCACTACCTCGAGGTAAAGGATGTCTTGACTCCATCAATTGACCACCAAGCGTGGAATTGAAACAATTGCACGAGTCCCTCAAATATGCTTTTACGGGACCTCGAGAAACACTTCCAGTGATAATTTCATCCACATTATCGGAAGAACAAGAGAATGATTTGTTGAAGGTGCTGAAAGAGCACAAGGAGGCCATCGGATGGACCTTAGCTGATCTCAAGGGGATTGACCCATCAGTATGTATGCATAAAATACATCTGGAGGATGAGAGTAAACCATCGAGGGAACCACAGAGGCGACTTAATCCGAACATGCAAGAAGTCGTTTAAAGGGAAATCAATGAACTCCTCGATCGGAATCATCTATCCGATCTCGATAGTGAATGGGTTAGTCCAGTACAAATCGTTCCGAAAAAGTCTGGAATTACAGTGAAAGAAACTACGGAGGGAGAATTGGTGCCCACTCGTGAAACTACTGGATGGCGTGTGTGCATTGATTATCGAAAATTGAACACAGCCACCAGAAAAGATCATTTTCCCCTTCCGTTCATTGATCAAATTCTTGAGAAGTTAGCTGGGCAAGAGTTTTATTGCTTTCTTGATGGTTATTCGGGATACAATCAAGTGCCCGCTTTTCGGTGATCAAGAGAAGACACCATTCACGTGTCCATATGGTACGTTTGCATATCGAAGGATGCCATTCGGCTTATGTAATGCTCCGGCCACGTTTCAACGATGTATGTTGGCCATATTCTCGGACATGATCGACAAATTCATCGAAGTCTTCATGGACGACTTCTCGGTTTTTGGAAAAACATTTAATTCTTGTTTGAATCATCTTTCACAGGTGTTGCAACGTTGTGTAGATTCCAAACTTGTTCTCAGCTGGGAAAAGAGCCATTTTATGGTTCAACAAGGAATTGTGTTGGGGCATATTGTTTCAACGAAAGGAATTGAAGTTGATAAGGCGAAGGTCGACTTAATTGCAAATTTACCACCTCCTAAAAGTGTTACAAATTCGATCATTTTTGGGGCATCTTTGGATTTTATAGAAGATTCATTAAGGATTTTAGCAAGGTGGCTAAACCATTGTGCACTTTGCTTGGCAAAGATGTTCCTTTTGATTTTGATGAGGATTGCATAAAGGCATTCCTAAAATTGCGTGAACTCTTATCAAATGCACCAATAATCCAACCACGGATTATTCTTTACCATTCGAACTCATGTGATGCATCGATTATGCGATCGGAGTCTTAGGGCAAAGGGTGAATAAATTACCTCACGTAATTTATTATGCTATGAAGACATTAATTGATGCCCAAATGAATTACCACCACCGAGAAGGAATTATTAGGCGGTGTATGCTCGACAAATTCCGTTCCTATTTGCTTGGATCGAAAATAGTGGTCTTTTGGACCACTCGCTTTGAAATATCTTTTAGCAAAGAAGGACGAAACCAAGGGGCGATCCGTTGGATCCGCTTCTCCGAAATTCAACTTTGAGATTAAAGATAAAAGGGGTTGAGAACGTTGTGGTGATCATCATCTAGAATTACTGCACAAGAATCATCTATACCTGAGACCATCCGTGACACATTTCCGGATGAACATTTGATGGCAATTGATGTAGCTGGTGCAAAAGTTCCGTGGTTTGCTAACATCGTGAATTATCTGGTCACTGGCAGAAGTCCCACTGAGTGAGGTAAGAATGATAGGAATCTCTTTTTCTCCCAAATAAAATACTATTTCGGATGAACCATATTTGTTTAAATTCGCTCGGATCGGATCATTAGGGAGATGCGTGCGGAAGACGAGCAACTAAGCGCCCTAAATTTTTGCCATCTTTGGGGCTCGTGGAGGCCATTTCGAGACAAGACCGCATGTAAAAATCCTTCAAAGCGGATTCTCGGCCCTCAATCTTCGTGACGCTCAATCGCAAGGAATGCCAGCGTGTCAACTTTGGCAATATTTCACGACGAAATATGATGCCCTTAATCCAATTACGATTGTTGAAATTTTCGATGTTTGGGGATTGACTTTATGGGTCCTTTTCCACCATCCTTTGGGTATTCATATATTACGGTGGTCATTGACTATGTCCAAATGGATTGAAGTGTAACCCGATCAAATGATCACAAGGTTGTGGTCAAATTTACGAGAGAACATGTGTTTAACCGATTCGGGATCCCAAGAGCAATCATCGATGATGGCGGTTCGAGCATTTTGCAATAGCCATTTTGCCACTTTAATGAAGAAGTACGACGCGTCACTCACAAAGTCGCTCGCCGTACCATCCATGACTAGTGGTCGTGGAAGTGTCTAACCGGAAATCAGCGAATTCTAGAAAAGGCAGTGACGACGGATAGAAGAGATTGGTCAAACCGGCTATCCGATGCTTTGTGGGCCTATCGTCGCATTCAAGACACCGTCGGAATGTCTCCTTGTAATTGTCTACGGAAGGCATGTCATCTTCTGTCGAATTGGAGCATAAGGCATTGGCGATCAAACGATTTAATTTCGATATGCAAGCAGGGTCGAATCGAAGGTTCTGGAGTGAATTAGAAGAGTTACGCTACGATGCGTATGAAAATTCAAAGATGTACAAGGAAAGGTACAAAAGTTGCACGATCAATTAATTTCTGGAAGGAGTTTCATGTTGGCCAAAAGTTTGGTTATTCAATTCGACTTAAGCTTCATCCTCGGGAAATTGAAATCTAGATGGGAAGGCCCGTTTGTGTTGTTTCCATTAGTGAGCACTGCAATTGAAATTCAAAGCCTTCAGGACAATCGAGTTTTCAAAGTGAATGGGCAAAGACTCAAACCAATGTTTCAGATTTAAGATTGAGGCGATGCACCTTAGTGATCGATTCTTGATCAATGAAGATGTCGACACTTAAACTCTGCGCTTCCTGGGAGGCAACCCAGTGTGGTATATTTAAGAGTTGGACACAGGTCTAGTTTAGGATTTAGCATTTATCTTTCTTTCCGTATGTTTAGTTCTAGAATATTAGTTTTTAGTTTACTTTAGGTTATTTTTAATTTTCAGATTAGTGTAGCCACATTACCTTCAATCTATTTTTGGTCATGTTCTAATTTGATGCCCATATTCTCTGTGACCGATCTTTGTGTTGAGGTACTTTTCAATGTGTTTGGGGGTGCCTACTTATTGCAAACAATGAGGACATTGTCATTTTTAGGTTTGGGGGTATGTATGATTATCTATCTTTCATCACTTATTTTTGATTTTCTTTGAAAAAAAAAAAAAAAAAAAAATTATTTATTTGGAACCATCATACATGATTTACTTTGCAATAGTTTTCAAACTTTAGTTGATTATGCATGTGAATTTAATTTTGAGAATATTGATGTCATATTTTGAATACTTGTATCTAGGATGATGAAGCTTAATGTGATAATTTGTGGATGACTCAAATTCGTGCTTAGAATTTTGCACTTATACCAAGCTAAGACTTAGAAATCGATGAACTATTTTGAACGTTGAATCTTAGGTTCTTAGTGGAGACTAAACCCAAGAAGCTTTAGAGCTAATTTCCGTCATTGATGAGTGAATATATAAACTGGAGTTTTCTTTGAATCTGAATTATCTTGCATAATCTCATACATTTTATTTTGGCTTGTGACTTTGCATGATATCAAATTCATATTATTGTGTTATATCTATATCTCAAGACAAATAGGCAAGGTTACCATCTTTTAAGGAAATGATTGAAGGCCATCTTTGGCTCGTTTGTGCTTAAAATGCCCCACCTCATATAAATTTATCCTTTTAGTACCCTTTGAGCCTATAGAAAATTTACCCTTATACATTCTTTGATAAGCCACGTTAACCTTTAACCCTTCACAATTTAAAATTTAGCTTTACCCTTCTTATTTCGAGAAATTAGAACGAGGATAAAAATGAGCGGAAAGAGAGTAAGTGGAGAGATAATGAGTTATGGTGTTTACTGAGAGTGTATGGCAAATATAAAAAGAAAAAAAGGGGAGAGAAAAAGAAAAAAAAAAAAAAAAGAATGAAAAATGAGGTGCTTCAAGAAAAGGAAATTCAAAAGAGAAGAAAGAATGAGAAAAGAAAAATATTGAAAAGAAAAAAATGGTGAGAAATTAGAAAAGAAAAAAAAAAAGAAGAGAAAAAAAAAAAAAAAAAAAATCGGTTAGTTCCTTTTCCAATTTCTAAATTTTGAATCACAATTCTTTCTTTCTTACCCTTACGAGCCCCATTACAACCCTACAAAGACCTTCATGATCCGATCTTGCATTGGTAAGCTGTCTTGTGGAGAGTCAATATATAATACTTATGACACTTGATATGACATGCTTAGGATATACAAGTATTCTTCTTATGAGATTTATTTTTGTTCATTGATTGGCATCGTGTTTCATTTATCATGTAGACTTTTTCATTTGCTTTGTATTGATCTCTCATGTGTGCTAAAAACTTACCCATCATCGAGTGATTTTATTTTGAGAGTATACCTAAAGTGAGGATTGAGTCGAGACAGATCCGGTGGTTTTCCGTTTGGACTAGTTAGAGATGGATGAATCTTGGTTTTGGTATGCACACACTTCACGGTTAGGCATGAATGAATGAATTATCTGACAATTTGAGCGTTAAATTAATTTGAATGGATACTAGCATGATTGACATGACTTTAATATTTGAGATTGATGATTCACATCGAAGCAATTAATGATTTTGTTTTTGAATAGTACATATGTTATAAAAAAAAAAAAATCATGTTTTGAAAACTAAATTTTACCGATGGTTTGAAATTTTGGAAGTTTGTGGGTAACTTCACTGCAACCCCTCAGGAGACACACCAACACCACTAGGGATCCCCTAGGGGTTTAAAGGCTTGTTGCACATGCTAAGTGCAATCGTGTTCCCTCCGAAAGTGGCATTTAAATTTTAGGATGTTAGTTTGATTTGCTTTATATTTCTATCATTCTCTTTGCTCGAGGACTAGCAAAGTGTAGGTTTGGGGGTGTGATGAGTAGTGAAATATGATGATATTTCACCCCTAAATACCTATATTTAGCCGTCCGATGAAGGCTATCTGATGAGATTTGCTAGATTTGAAGTGTTTCAGGTAAATACAGTCCAAGGTTCTAAAACAGCCCAAGAATCCCGAAAATAATGTCAAAACACTGCTATTTTGGGTCATTGAGAACTTAGTGCGACTTGCAGCTCAATTTGGACCTTCAAGACGTCAGATTCAGGAAATTGCTAAAACATAAAAGTTGTAGAGCTCGTCGTCAGCTTTCCAACGCCTCAAGAATCACCTCAATCCGAGTTCGATACAGAAAGTTATGAGCAAAATACTGAGCAAAGATTCGATCTGGCAGGCGTGAATTCACGAAAATTACTCTTAGATGTCGATCGAGAGGTATTAGGTTAGCTATTATAAAAGGAAGCCACGAGTTTCTTAGGAGGATTATTATTTTTGCAATTAGAATATTATTCATTCTTTCTTTTTAGTTTTAGGGCTCTTCACTGGGGAAATATTTTCTTCATCTTTTCAAGTCTTCTTCTCTCCTTCTTCAGGGTTTATTCAGTTAGATTGTACTAGGATTTGCATTATTTTCTCCACGAAATTCATAGATTGTATTTAGGAAAACAATTGCAAATATCTTTGGAAGAAATAAAAGAGAATGACTTTGAAAGAAAAGGAGATCAAACACCAAAGATGAGCGGCTAAATCAAGAGATCGGAAGATGCGATCCCCGAGATAAGTACTATGTTTATGATTAATACCACGCCTATTATTGTTATCATGGAATCGTTTTGCTCAAAGTTTGTGTGATTGAAAATATTTTAAATGCTTTGTTATGACCGTTGATTGCGCGATTATCAACGGCCGTAATCGCTAGATCCGGACCGCAGTCGATTCAGTCAGAGCGATTATTATGTCGATTGTCGTGATCTAAATATCATGAGATACGCTATGCTTTTTACATGACTCATACCGCAATGTTAGGCTGAGTCATTGTTTTTAGATAGGGTATGCCGGATTGATGATCATATTTTATTTCAAGTCATTTTTCTAGATGAATGATGGTGTGAATGATGATTTAATGAAACTGTGGGTTTTAATGATAGAAAAGGGGTACGAATCTGGGGTAGCATATTCCTTGATCTCATTTTAATATTGTTCGTAGATTTATCAGTAATTAATTGTTTAGATTAATTTATTTTTCTGCATTTAGGAAAAGTGCGTTAAGTTTTTGGTAAAATTGAATCTGCCCTTTGGTACTTCCTTAGGGACGTTTTTAAAATCTCTAAAAGAATTAATTAAAAATTCACGTTTCCCTGTGGGTTCGACACCCCTGTTCTTGCCATACTGCAATAGATCTTGTGCACTTGCAAGGGTTACATTCTAAATCGATCATGTAGGTATCTGACCAACACACTAAACACCTTAAGGGTCTGTTTGACAATTTTTCAGAAAACATGGGAAAAGATTTTATAAATCCAATGGATTCCAACTCTTTGGGAATTCATAGGAATTCATTATTTTCCAGTATTTGAATTGTGTAATTGACACATAAAAAATAAAAAATGACCATCATCGATAATATATCTCACACACCCAATAAATTTAATTTTCTATTATGAAGGAAATTTCGTGAGAGAAAGAAAAATTAGGAAAGAGAAAAAGTGAGTTTAAAAGAAAATTTTGAGGAGAGAGAAAAAAATTAAGAAAGAAATTAAAAAAAATATGTAGAGAGAGAAAATTTAGGAGAGAGACTCGAAGAGAAACACATCTAAAAAGAAGAATGATAATAGAGAGTTAAAAAAGAGAGAGAGAGAGAGAGAGAGATATTTAATATTTATTTATTTATTATTATTTATTATTATTTTCTCTTTTTTTAAAATTTTAAAATTTTTATATTTAATTTAATTTTTATTATTTTATTTTTAAAATAAAGAAATAAAAATTAAATAAAATCACTCTCTCTCTCTCTCTCTTTCTTTTGATAAAATAAATAAAAATAAAAATAAAATAAAATAAATATTAATAATTAAAATTTTATTTTATTTATATTATTTGATATTATTATTTAATTTATTATTATTATTTATATATTATTATTATTATTTATTTTATTATTTATCTATTTTATTTTATTATTTGACTATTTTATATATTTATTTTTATTTTTACATTTTTAATTTTATTTATTATTTTTTTTTTGTATTTTAATTTTTTTTTAATTTTAAAATTTTGTATTTTAATTTTATTTTGTATTTTAATTTATTTTATTAAAAATATTTATTTTTTTATTTTAATTTTTTTAAAATTTTAATTTTAAATTTTAAATTTTTTTTATTTTATTTTAATTAAATTTTTTTTTTTTACATTTTTATTTTTTATTTTAATTTATTTTATTAAAAAAATTTATTTTTTATTTTTATTTTTGTAATTTTTTATTTTTTATTTTTAATTTTGTATTTTAATTTTAAAATTTTAAAATTTATTTTAATTTATTTTTAAATTTTAAATTTTTATTTTTTATTTTAATTAATTAATTAATTTTTATTTTTTTATAAAATTTTTGTATTTTTATTTTATTTTTTTAATTTTTATATTTTTTTTAAAATTTTGTATTATTATTATTATTTTATTTTATTTTATTTTTTTGTATTTTATTTTTTTTAGTAAAAAAAATTTATTATTATTATTATTATTATTATTTTAATTTTAAATTTTTTAAATTTAAAATTTAAAATTTTCATTTTTTATTTTTGTATTTTTATTTTATTTATTATTTATTTTTGTATTTTTGTATTTTTAATATTTTAATATTTTTTAAATTTAAATATAAATATTTTTTATTTTTTATTTATTTTATTAAAAAAATATTTTTTATTATTTATTAATTTTATTTCAAAAATATTATTTATTATTATTATTTTTATTTTTATTTTTTTAAATTTAAAATTTTTATTTTATTTTAAAATTTTAAAAATTAAAAATTTATTTATTTATTTTTAAATTTATTTTTTTTTGTTTAATTATTATTATTATTTTTTTTAAATATTATTATTTTATTTTATTTTATTTTTTTATTCTTGTTTTTTCAATTTTATCTTTATTTTTTTTACTTTTTAAAAAAATTTAAAATATTATTATTTTATTTTAATTTTTGTAATTTTTTCAATAGTTAATTTTGTTTCAATTTATTCATTAAAAAAGAGAGTGAGAGATAGAGGAGAGAGAAAGAGAGAAATTGAGAATAACAAAAATTTTTCAATGAAATCCTCCTATTTTAGAGGGATTTGTCGGTTTCTAATGAAAAAGGAAAATTTTAATTTTCCTATAATTTTCAGTGACACAACTTTGTTGTCAAACATAGGAAAGTATCACATTTCCTTTTATTTCTCATGATTTCTTTTCTTTTCCCGTATCTAAACAAGCCCTAAGGTTAATCATAATTTTGTATTATTAGGTGTTTGAATTGATGGATACAATTTTTGAGCAAGGAGCAATCGCATCATCCAAAAGATGACATATTGGTGGATGATCTTAGATTGTTGAAGAGAAGGCGACAAGAAATATAAGTATGGATTAGGTGTTTGAATCCTTTGTGGATCACATCTTAGAGAATTTTTGGTTTAGTCTAAATGGAGGCTTTAGATGAAGGCATGCTATGCTGGCAGGTTATACGATCAGTGATAGAAATAGATTGAAAAAATGGCTTCAAGACACGATTAAATCATTCTCTTTAAGACAATATTTGTCACCTATATGTAACGGGATAACGACAAATTCGTCTCTAGAATATAATGAAGTCTCGGTGAAGCATCAATCTATCACACACTACGTTGCATTGAAGTGTGCGACTTAATGAAACGAAGACATAAAGAATGCTTTAGTAGACGCACACAAATATTGAGGGCATAAATGTAAGATTCAAGACTTGCAAGCAATTCAAATTCCTCTATTGGCCTCTATTTATAACTTTCAAAGCATATTTTCAGGGGCGTTTGATTCCTTGCAATCGAGGATCTTGATCGATCCGATTAACAGTTGCAAATTGAGGATCTAACGATTCACACACGAACAATTACATCTTTTGGTATTCAATAGTAATTAACTTACTTGTCCGAATCCGACCGTTTTCATGAACGGTCGGTAACCGTTGTTCCGGTCCGATCAACAAGTCAATTGATCGGACTATCTCAGATCAAATAGGAAAAAACTCCTTAAGCTCTTCGCGATGATCCTTGCAATCTATGGTCGGTAACTGCCACGTGAACACAAGCAGTGCACACACTTACATCTTTTGGTGTTCAACACTCATTAATTGATTTATCCGAATTCGGCCGTTTTTATGAATAGTCGGTAACCGCCTGGTGAATACATGCAGTGTGGCTTCAAAAGCTCTTCGCGACGATGCGCACGTGCAAAGTGCGCTATAAAAGCGTCATTCGTACATTGCACACATGTCGCCCGTTATGAGCCATGTTTATCTTTTCAAATCAAACAATACGAAAGATAAGTTTCCATATATATAATAAAAAACTTTCTTGTAAAATAATGAGGTGAGACAAAACTTTTACAATACTTTAACTTGTGATGGGAATAATTTTTTTTCCAATTAATTCAAAATTCAAATAACTTTTTCTTCCAATTAATAATAAATATTTATTTTTATAATATCAACATGCTACACTTCTTCATCATTCTCAACTCAAGGGCATTTAGAAAATAATGGAGGTCTTTCGACAAGGGCATCTATTGTCTTCCTTGCTATTCAATACCGCTAGCGAGCATCTCAACACTTGGTGAAGTTAGCTGGACAAAAAGTTTTTTTATCTTTATCTTTTTAGTTCACTGTGTATGCTATATTATCCCCCAATGAACCTCAAGTGCATCAATCTAATAAAGAATTCGAATTGGCAACAAATGTAGGTCAAAGACACACCTTCATTTCACATTGGTATTTTGCGGGGCCAATGTGGCCGAGCTTGCAAACATTAAATTCATCCATCAATGCTTAGAAGAGGTTTGGCGAAGCAAAATAAAATTCACCAAATCTATTATAATGGGAGTAAATATGGAAAATGATTACATCAGTCTTATTGTCAAGATCAAAATTTCGGGTTAAATTTTGGTTTTGGGCATAAGCCGAAACTAATATCCGAAATTTTGAACCCCATATAAAAATGACCGAAATTTTAGATTTCAGCTTCATTTCAATGGGGACTGAAATCGAAATTTTAGACTGAAATTTCGATCATTTCAGCTGAATTTTGATCCTTGCTCATTGCAAACCAGCTAGGCTTTGCCTTCCCCCAATGGATCAAAATTTTGTCCGATATCGATACGTATTGGTATCGGAGTTGAACAATACGGTACATTCAATGTATCGTATCGTTCAGTTGTATGGCAGATACCAAACGATACATTCAATGTATCGTTCGGTATTGGACGATACCGATACGTATCACTTTGGAGCTCGGACAATACGTATCGGTATCCGAGATTTTGACCCATGCTTCCCCCTCCTTCCCTCCACCTATATTGGTATTCCATTGTGCATTGGGCGCCTCGTGCATCCCTATGGGATCCTGTAAATAAAAAAAAAGAAAAATTAGCTGGAAAGTTTACCTCATGGCAAGTCCAAATTATTGTCGAAAGGTGGTCGGGTGGCTCTGATAAACTTCGTTCTATCAAATCAAGCCTACCATTATCTATCTATGTTTCGGTGCTGAAAATTAGTTGAAGGCATCTTGAACAACATCAAAGGGATCTTCTCTAGTGTGATTAAGAGAACAAAAGGAAATATCACCAAATCAACTAGGGTACAACTCTCGTTCCGGTTGTAATGGAGGACCTGAATCAAAAGCATTGAAAAGTTTAGGAGATGGATCTATGGAGATGTAGTCAAGCCTGGTATGCAAAATATAGAACTCCAAGAAGAGACTTGGATCTTCCTTATAAGTGGCGATAAATGCTTTTGGATCTTTGGATGTTGGAAAAGTATCATTCGGGTAACACACCATTTCGATGCGATCATGAAAATGGTTAGGTCAAATTAGTTGAATCTGATTTCGTGTTCAATCAATTTTGCAACCAATGAATACAGGAGAATCTTGACTCCGAAAGAGCAGGCACAGAAAAAGCAGGGGCATCTCTCGATGCCTTCAGGGATTTCTTTTATCAAAATGACCAAAACGAGAGCCAAAATTTGTTTTTGTTTGTTTTATTGGAATAGAAGTCACTCAATCAATTCCACAATCAATGAATTAGTTAATGACTCCGAATAAACTAACTAAAATGACTAGGCCTTATATTAGGTTGAGTTATTGACATCAGTGACCTCTTCTTTTTCAACTCAATACAATAGGAAAAAAGATCGCACTGTTCTCTCAATGGATACTCTACACGCTGGGCATACCTCTTTTGTACGGAAATTGTGCTTGGCTTTGAATGTGGGATGTGGAATGTGGAATGGTTGGCTTGATTGAATGTTAAATGGAATTCATGTGGTGTGAATGCAAGGAAGACAGAAGCCCGACGAACAATAGTGGGATGAGGGCACCCAACCCTCGACATCTCATTCTCCGATTAGTCAAGATTCTTTTGTATTTAATGGCTGCTGGTTGAACACAAAATCAGGTTTGACCCTAAACCCCATGCACCCTAGAAATCACACGCACCAAACAAGGGTTTCCCACACCATTTAACTTTTTTTGGAGATGCGGGAAGCAAAATGTGGAGTGTGCATAGCAGCCTCTAATTTGGCTCTGAGCCAAACCAGCCAAAGGTCAAGCCAATGGTTTGCGTGCTCATTTTGTATTTTTCTTTTTCCCCAAACTGCTTTTTATGAGCACGTAAATCAGTGAAGTTCGACGATCAAAAGATATTTTCGTGGCGACAAGGGTGGGTGCATTTTTTAAGCTCATGCGCACCCCTGCGTACGGAAAACGCCATGAGTAGGAAGACTTGGAACAATATCTAGGAATTGCAAACTTTTGTCTCTATAACCAGTGAAAAAACCGACCACGAATGCAGTTTCATTGTTACCGTTTGGCTCCTTCGCCGTCTACCTTCTCTCCTCCGCATTGCTATCAATGAAGGATGTAATCGGAAAACCAAATCAACCATTATACCCAAGGCGCATTTTAGCAGATGGACATCGGAGATGAAAGCGAAACCCAGAAGGTAAGAAATCAACCGGCCCAAAATCTCTGAAATTTCTCCATCTTATCTTCACAGGGATTTCCTTCAATTTTTAGTGTTTAGGATTCATATGTCTTCCATATTTGGTGTTTAATTCTCTCAATTTTGGTTGATGCTGAGTAGAGAAATATTATGAAGGCTTCGTTTGGAAGCACAATCGCTTAGATTGCAAGCGGTTGTAAAATTTTGAACATTTTGATAAATCATATTAAATTATTAATGTAAATTGGAACCTTTTTTTTATTTTATGGTGATTTTTTAACAAAAAATCTGGGTGTCCAAAGGAAGCCAAAGAATCCTGTAATCGTCAAATTCGCCAATTGGGCAGTTCTCAAATTATCTCTGCTGCAAATTGAGGGGATCAGTCACTTTATATGGATTTCTACTCCAACTGGGAATGAGATGGTTATTGCTTGTTTCCATCTCATTCACGAATGTGGTGATTCGCGGACTGCATAGACATCGTTTCACAGTCTGGCTCATTATTCGATAAGGTAATCAAAACGAAGAAAATGCCTAGGGAATGGAGGAAGAGCATTGTGGTCCCTTTCTATAAGAACAAAGGAGACATTCGAGCTTGTGCCAACTGTCGACACATTGAACTAACGAGCCAGACTATGAAACTTTTGGAGTGAATAGTAGAACAATGGCGAGGGAAAGGATCAATTGTATCAGAGAACCAGTTTAGTTTTATGCTGAGAAGATCAACAACTAAGCCATTTTCCTATTGAGGCGGCTTATGGAGAAGTTTAGAGAGAGACGGAAAAACTTGCATATGGTTTTTTTTTTTTTTTTAAATTTGGAGAAGGTTAATGGTAGAGTACCGAGACTTATGAAGCATGGATACGGATATAGGATATGGGTATGATCGATATGCGTACGATGATACATTAATTTTTTTTTTTTAAAAGGATATGATACGGGGGGATACGTGTATTTAAAAATTATTTAAATATATTTTTATGCATATTTTAGATTAGTTCTAACTTCTAAGTGTCAAAACATATAATAAGTAGAAAACAACTATAAATAAACTTAGCTAAGAAACGCATTCATTCCACAAGTTATATTTAGTGGTCAAAATAAAAACTTAGAGAGTACCACTACTAATACATTCAATACCAAAATAAGAACCTAGAGTACTAAATTATCAATATTTTTAACCACCCCAAAATCTCCTCAACAAACTTAAAAAACTTGTCAATAAAGAGTATGAGAGAGCAATAAAGTACCAATAAGTTATTTATTATCCTCATTCTTCTTCTTCTTCTTCTTCTTCTTTCTTTTTCTTTTATTTTTATTTTTTTATAAACCCTAAATTGCAGAGATTCTTGTGTTTAGAATGGGCGAATGAGTTTAGTTTCGGCCCATTGGGTTTTCTACCCAAAGGGAAAATCTGTAAAATGAGGTTTAAAAAAAGGAAAAAAAAAATGAAAAAACCTTAAACATATCTCGGACGTATCCTTGCCACGTCGTGGACGTATCCTGCTCGTATCTCACCTGTATACTCCCCTTACCCCGCCGAAATTATTTTTTTTTTTTCAGAAACTCAAGGGATACGTAGACACATGTATCCCACCTGTATTTGTAGCCGATACGTATAGAATATGGATACAGGGCCCAAACTGTCGTGTTCGTACTTCCTAGACCGAGATAGATAATCTGGTGAACGCTAAGGAAGATATGCATGACTGCATCAAGGATCTGCCTTGAGCCCTTACTTGTTTGTCGTGATCATGGATGAGTTAACCATTGACATATAAGAAGAGATTTCATAGTGCATGTTATTGGCGGATGGAATAATATTTATTGCCCAAACAAAGAAATAAATAAATGATAAGCTGAAATTATGGAGAAAAGCTTTGGAGTCGAGAGGTATGAAAATTGGCAAAACAAAGACGGAATACATGGAGTGTAAATTAGGGATCTTGATAGTATGGAGGAAGATTTAGTAAACAATTTAGTGGTACATTGCCATATTCTCGTTCTTTAGGCTCTATTTTACAATCAGATGGTGGATTTGAAGAGGATGTCTCAAATAAGATTAGTGCAAGTTGGATGAACTAGACGCAAGAAAGCAGAGTATTGTGTAATTCAAGAGTTCCACTTAGATTGAAGGGGCGTCCTTATCAGACGGTTAGACCTACAATATATAAAAAAGGTTATACTCAGTGCACAAGGCTCTTGCTTTCAGTGAGATCTGGGAAAGGTAGATGGTAGGCAGTCTTACCCCATTTTGGAGAGGCTGATCTCAGACTCGACCTGCGACCTATCGCTTTGGGCAGACAACACTTGCCATCACACCAAGGTCTGACCTTTAAACCTACAATATTATATGGTGCGGAATGTTGGGCTATAAAAAAGCGATGAGAAGATAGAGTACATATGACCAAGATGTGTATGTTGATCTGAATGTATGGAGTATCAAGAAGGGATAATATTCAGAACGAGTACATAAGAAGTGGCGCCTATTAAGGAAAAAATTATGGAATATCGCTTAAGGTGGTTTGGACATGTTCATCGGAAGTTAGAAGCTGACCTTGTACAAAGGTTGAGACACTACAAATACAAGGAAGTAGGAGAAGAGGAAGACCAATGAAGAGCTGGAGGGAAAATCAGTAAGAAGGGACATGAAGGATGGCGAAGTTACATAGAACTTAACACTGATCAGAAACGAGTGGAGAATAGGACTCGCAAACCCGACCCCAAATTTGATGGGATAAGGTTGTCATGATGATGATGATAGACATCCTATGTAACAGTGCCACATTCTTGTTAACACAGTTGGAGTGGAATCACTCAATCAAGTAAATAAACATGATTTTATGGCAATAATCAAATGAAAATGGTGACAATGGAAAAGGGGTTTTTGATAAGATTCAACTGGCCTTTCTCCATGAGATTACAAACTTTATTCAATTACTCTCTTCCTACTAATTAGGAAGGTAACTTCTATCCTATTTAAATAAGCCAATATCTTATCCATCCATCATTAACATAGCAAGCTAGGATAAACTAGCAAGGTAAATAAGTAAGTGTGTGGCCATATGCATCTAGATGGATCACGTGCAAGGGGCATGACACTCCCTCATCCTTCAGATTATCCTTGTCTCAAGGATCGATGTCATCTACTTGCGTAAACATCCCACTATCCTCCTACCTTTAAGATTGCTAATTGAGGCCTATGTAGATATCCAAGGGACGTTTCTTATCACGTTTAAAATAAATCGCCTTCTTTCCTCATTCATTCATTTCATCCTATGTTAAAGTATTTGATGGGGTTATGTCTCGTGTTCAAGATTTGGCAAATATGGGGTGGTGCCAGAGAGAGATTTGCCATGAATTTTTTCCTGCAACTTGTGCTGCCTCTTCATGATGTAGCGCTAATTGGAATGTTTGCCCGACCGTAGTTAGTGAAAACATTTTTACGTTGATGCGAATATCTTTGCGTAACCGAATACAAAGCAACTAGGTAGATATGCCTCTAGTAAACGAAGGATCTGGTTAGATAGCCTCTCAAACTATGTTTGGAATTTTCAAACTATAATTTCTTGACGAAGCTTGGATAATCCCCATTTGGGCACCTCAATTTCATTGGTTTCGAATGAACATAGATAACTCTTTTAGATTGGTCCCAAGTGACCGAACCGAAGGTGGAGACCATCTACTAGTACTAAGGGATCACATCACCTTGGAGATAGATGGCGATGGTCTTACTCATCTTCGCCTCCAGAAGATGATATGATGCGGAAAAATTGCACGCCAACCCTAAAATAGCGTAAATCCCGCACGATAGGGGTTAGGGTTTTCACTCGCCAATTAAAACAAAAATAAAAAGGAAAATAGGGGTAGAAGAAGATCCAAGAAATCGTTCCAAGAAAGAAAAGTTGGCCTCACACCAAACCACACGCAGGACGAAGAATCGCTCGTCGGTTGAAAACTCATCTCAAGTTCTCTAGAATTCGGACAAAGCAAAACTCATAATTTTTTATTAATCATCCATTCCATCTTAAAGTTGTGTTTACAATGCCTTTATATAGGCAAACCAAAACCTAAAGAATACTACTTAAAATAAAACTCTTAATTAACCATTAAAACCTTCTAATCTAACGGTCATAATTAATCTCACTATTAATCCCATCTTTTTATTACGCGACCACTTTTGAAGGGTAAACGATGCCCGATTGACGTGAAATTGGTCTTGTTTGAAAGCTTATTGAAGTAGCTTTCCAACAAGACAAGAATCACACAATTTCGATATATATTGATAGACTTATGACTACTTTTCCGATGGTTGCGCAGAACGTGATGAAATTAACAGTCACATGTCACATATGTGTGCCTAACCCCTAAATGATTCAAATAAGGAAACTAATCATAAAACAAATTACTTATTAAAAAAATTATAATAAAAAAAAGAAACTAAACCTAGATAAAAATGCTTAAAATAACGTGCACACGAGTCTTTAACGGGCCTTTTTAAAAACGCATTCGTGGGTCCATTTCTCTTTCGATGTCTCGTTCTATCCGGCCATGATCTCGATGTGTAGGCTTCAATTCTCCATTATGATAGTTCTTAAACTGCTCCACACTGAAGATCCATCACATTGGATCGACATCAGTGAAGCATTGTAACTCAATGCAGGATGTTCTTGGCTGACTTACCTTGCCCTTCTCCTAGCCTTTGAATCCATCCTTCCAACTTCAGATTACCTATCCTTGTTACGAATATGGTCTTACCAATTGATCGTACTGCTTTGTTGACAATCCAAAGTTTGAAAGAAGGAGGTCGACCTTCTTGCTTAATGATTAGACCACGGATGCCATATTTCCCATCGTTGTCTTCAGCAAGTTCAAATCCTCTTTGAGTTCCTTGTTCGTCAGCATGTTAAGGTTTAGATGAAGCATGAGTGGTGCTGGCTTTGATACCAATTGCAGTGATGTTGTGCATTCGTTACCACATCTGAATTGGAATCAAGCAAATAAAGAAGATTTTATTGCAATAATCAAATGATAATGACAACAACAGAGGTGATGACCTATTCAAGATGGTCGGTCTCCTAATTCTCAAAGGAGTTTATGATAATATTCAACCTTCCATTGTCCACGAGATTACAAACTTAATTCAAGTTTCCTCTTCCTACCAATTAGTAAGATAAGTTCTATGCTATTTTCAATAGCTAATATCCTAACCGTCTATCAGTAATAATATCCGAGAGTAGGTGCATGTCATGGGGAGGTCGCTTCTCATGCCTCAATTCTGGATCTCTCTTCGCTGAATCTTCACTCAATGCACTCTTTGCATTTACTTTCTCCTACAGTTAATTCTTTTCTATATCTTTGGTCGGTAGTGATACAATCAAGTACAATTAGGGTTTGGGATCAAATTTTAAGGTTAAACTTTGTTATCCCTTCAGGAGGTTTTGATTATGATAATGGGGGTTCTGAACTATGTTAAGATTGGGCAATCTTTTGTACTAAATAGTATGTATGATCCTATGTTTTGCAGGGAATTTGGATAAAATAGCAGTGAGCACCTCAGTTAAACTGGCAGGGGTTCAGGGGAATAGGCAGCATGGTGTGTACTTCTCAGAATATGTTGAGGGTCTGTTTACCATTAAGTTATCTGGGAAGTGTTATTTAGGATGGGAAGGGGAGGATGCATGTTGATGAAGGTGCGGGTGTCAGGTACTCAGTACAGGGAAATGGTTAGGCAATTTGTAAATGATATATCTGATCACAGTGAGGTCAGTTTAGATAGAAAGGGATCAAGCTTCAGATTCATGTAACCTTTATGGAAAAGATTGATGGGATCCATAACTAGAACATCCGTCCACTACGACATGTAAGAATGCATGATAGTAGTAATTGGAGTGAAGTAGTCTTTGGAAATACGGAAGATGGGTCGTCGTCTTGTGAAGGACTTGTACTGGTGAATCTGCAGAGTCTGTCTGTTGTAATCTTAAGCAGGATACTATTGGGATGATAATTAAATATGGCAACACGGTTGGTATGACTTATGAGGGGTTTGATAAGATCTTGAGAAACTTATTCAAGTCTAACGAAAGTTCTGTTAGGGGCTTTTAGGCTGTTCCTTCTGTGCATGTGCTTACTTGTAATGTTAGAGGGCTTCATGGTTTAAATACGAGCTATGGTGATGGCTTAGAATCCGATTCTAGTGTATTTTCAAGAAAGAAAGTGGTCTTCTACCAATAAAACTATGATCAGATCGGTTCTTGGGGGAGTAAATGAGAATGAGAGTGTCTTGGGGGGTTTCGGGCAGTATCTTGGTTGCTTGGGGCTTGATTTGCCTTGAGAAATTAGAGGTGGAGATTGGGGATTTCTTGGTTTCAGTGTTGTTTCATAGTAAGGAGAACGGGTCCTTGAGGGCTTTTAGTGGGTTTATGGACCACAGGATCATTCGAAGAGAGAGGACTTTTGGTTTGAGTTGGCACGAATTGCTGGGTATGGGTGGTGTCATGTTGTTGGAGGGGACTTTAACATCATCAGGTTTGATCACAAAAAAATGGTGGAGAATTTGGATAGGGTGGGAATGAGGAGCTTTGAGGAGTTCATCAATATTTGTGGACTCAAGGATATCCCTATGACTGGTTGTTTATACACCTCGTCTAATATGCAGGAAGAACCAACCTTTTGTTGGTTGGATCAATTTTGCTCCATGGATTGGGAGGCGAATTCCCCAATACCTGGGCCGACTGCCTCCCCAGACCGGTTTCTGATCTTGTGCCTCTACTACTGCCCTGTCTCTCTAGGTAGAGAGGCCTGACTCCCTTTCGGTTTGAGAATATGGTTTTAAAAAATGAGTTCAAAGAGAAAATTAAAGGGAGATCCTCAAGGGAAAAATAAACGAGTGGAATGGGGATGGTTATTGGGTTGTCAACAAAGTGAAAGATATGCTACTAAAAGACATCTAGGTTTATAATACTCTGGAGAAAAATAGATCTCTATCAGCGGGGGAATGGGAAATTAGGGGGGACCTTGAAAAGTTACTTTAATAAGAATTGTCTGGAGGAGATGATGTGGAGGCAAAGGGCAAAGGTAAACTGGCTCAAGGAAGGGGACCAAAATACTACGTTTTCCCATTTGATTGTGAATACTAGAAGTAACATGAATAACATTAACCATATTGTGGGTGAGGGGGAATAAGATTGAAGATGGTGATTTGATTGGGGAGGACATCGTTAAAGTCTATGAGAATCTGTACAAAAATGAAGGTTGGATGCAACCTCGGTTGGACGGGTTAAGTTTTGATTCCATTCCGGAGGATGTTATCGAGAGGTTGGAAAGGGGTTTTGAGGAGATAAAATGAGGTTTCTTTGAAGGGGAAATAACAAAGCACCAGGGACGAATGGATATACAATAAAGTTCTTTCCAACTTTATGGAGGTGGTCAAGAGGGACCTGATGGAGTTTTTTTAAGGAATTCCATACTTTGGGGTTCTTTGGATATCTAAGTTTTGCTTTTATTACTGTGGTTCCTAAGATGGAAGGAGTGGAGGACATTAAGGATTCTAGACCTATAAGCCTCTTGAGTAGCATGTATAAGATTCTTGCTAAAGTATTGGCTAATAGGCTCAAACCCATTATGGACTAGATCATCTCGAAAAATTATGGTGCGTTTGTTATGGGCATGAAAATTTTGGATATCATGGTTGTGGCCTATGAGGCTATTGACTCACGACATAGAAGCAAAACTTCCGGGGCGATCTGTAAAGTGGATATGGAAAAGTTGTATGACATAGTGGATTGGGGTTTCCTGGACTTGCGGTTTGGGTAATGTGGAGGAAATGGATGAGGGCTTCCTTTTCGTCAGCATGGTTCTCTTTGATGGTCAACAGATCCCCAAAGGGGTATTTTAAAAATTCGAGGGTTCTTTGGCAGGGTGAACCCCTCTCACCTTTCCTATTCAATATGGTGGGTGAGGCCCTTAGCTGCCTTCTTAAAAAAGGTGCTGAGTTGTGAATGTTTAGGGGATTTCAGATTGCTCGAAGTGGTCAGTTCATTTCCCACTTACAGTTTGCGGATGACACTATCATCTTCTGTGGGGCATCAAAGGAGGATTTGTGGCATGTAAGGGCTACTTTGGCATTGTATGCGGCAGTTTCTTGCAGCGGGTTAACCTGCAGAAGACCAGAAGGTTGGGGATTGCTATGGATCATGATAGCATTGCGTCTAGCTAGCAGTATGGGTTGTGCAATGAACTCCTTACCTACTACTTATCTTAGGTTGCCGTTATGTGTGGGAAAGCCGAGTGCCTATTGTAGAAAGAAGGCTGGCAGTTTGGAAAGTTAATCTTCTTTCGATTGGTAGTAGGCTCTCTCTCATCAAAGCAATGCTATCCCGTAGCTATTATAGGTTGCAACAAATTGGAAAAACCTTTTTGTGGGAAGGAAGAGGTGATGAAAGGAGGTACCATTTAGTTAACTAGGAGGTTTCATTTCTCCAAAAGTGATGATGGCCTGGGGATTCATAGGCTGAGGGAGATGAACGTCGCGCTTCTGGGGAAGTGGCTCTGGAGTCTGGAGGATTGCTTTGGAAGATCAAAGTTGGTGGGTCAATCTGTTGGCATGTAAGTATGGTGTTCTCAACATTGGTTGAAGTATCAAATCTAGTAGCAGAGGCTCGGCCTGGTGGAGAGGGGTGCGTGTAGTTGAAGCCAAATTTCCACAATGTATCAAGTATGATTTGGGGAAATGTGACATGGATTTTGTTTTGGGAGGATAGATGGGTTGGAGTGGAAGTCTTGAAAATTAAGTACAAGAACTTGCGTTGTATCTCTTCATACCAAAACGTTGCATTGCTCAGTTGGCTCAGTACGTTGGGGGCAGTTTTGTCTGGGACATTAGATTCAGGAGGAATTTGAGATGATGAAATCATAGCTTTAGCAAGTTAGTTTGTTAAACTTGATTGAGAATTGTTGGCCAAATAGGACTAGTCAGGATATGATTACCTAGGTTCCAAAAGATAATGGCGTTTCTCTAGTGAAAAGTTTTATCACTTGATTAGGAGTTGGGCAGCCACAACTGGGTGAATGTTCGGAGGTTATGTGCTCCTCCTAGAATCCGTGTGTTTGCTTGAGTCTTGCTTGGGGAAATTTTTTAACTGTTGATCAATTGTTTAGAAGAGGTAAAAACTTGCATAACTTATGTTTGATGTGTCTACAGGAGGAGGAGAATGCTGACCACTTGTTTATTCATTGTGTTGTGGCTAGTAAGATTTGGTCTACGGTTTTGAAGATGTTTAGGTTTTGCTTGGTGTTTCTGCAAACCTGTGCTGAGTTGTTCACTATGTGGGACATGGGAAATACATGTGCTCTTAGAGGTACTTTATGGAGAGCTTCCCTGGTGGGTGTTATTTGGGGCATCTAGTGGGAAAGGAATGATAGGATGATAGGATTTTCTGTAAGATTAGAAGACTTCAGTTATGATCTTGAGAAGTTCTCGGGATTCAGGATTTAGTTTGTATTGTTAGATTTTTTGGAAGGGGGGGGATGGGGGCTTCGAGCTTTACATGCACAAGACGTTCTCAGTGAAGCTCCAGGTTGATTGAGGTGTTCTTGCTAGCTTTTGGCTATCCCCACTTTTTCTTGGTACTTGGGTCCTCGGTTTGGCAGTTTTTCTTTTCTTTTCGTTTCTTTTTTTCTCCTTTTCATTCTTCAGTTTGCTTTTGCCTTAGTCTCTCACTAAGTTTATTTTTGGATTTCTTGTACTTTCCCTATTAATAATATTTTGCTTTACTGATAAAACAAACATTAACATTACAAACTAGAATAAAATAGCACGTAAATCCATCGGCTGGGATCACCTTGTGCTTCTAACAACTGCAGCACCACCTCCGGGATTCATCTCGATGCCCTCCATTGCAGGGTAACTAGGGCCAGTAGTCACCGGGTTGAGAAATGGTTGCCCAGTTTTTTGTCCCCCAAATCGGAAGAAACACGGCTCTCTTCAGCACCTTCACCAGATCCATTAAGATGGGCTCATTGCCCTCAACCTCTAGATCCACCTAGAAACTCCTATTCTCCCGCCTCACCCACCTCCAACATGTTACAGATAGCTTTCAAAAGGTAAGCACAGGTATTTAGCCTAGGGATGAGAGTGCCATCCACAGAAAGAAACCTCAAATCTGCATCAATTAGATCCCCACATAAGGACCTCACATTCTTTAACAACTTATTACGCCATGCATGCAAGGGTAGCCTTATGAGCCTCATCTAGTCCTCTTTTCTAGCTCTATCATCGCTTGCATTAATGGAAGGGTCCCACTTCTTGAAAATCACGTGATAAGGCCAACCATCCCTTCTTTAATCTCAATGCGGGAAAAACGAATAAATTGGCCATTACTGATTCACGTAATTAGAGGACCCAGTCGAAGACCAAACTGTAACACTGCCCACTTTCAGACTTCGTCCAGTCTGAGGCTCCATTGTACCTACTGGATTAAAATACTCCATTCCTTCATAGGTATCTTTAAATTCATCCACTGAAACTGCTAAGTCTTGTTCAGATTTCTTATTCAGATTTGGTGCTGATTTGGAGGTCTTTTGAGACCCTAGATGCTGCTGTGATCAGTCTTGTTAGACTGATCACTCAAAGTGGATTTGCTACGTGATGAGGTGGATATGCTTCTGTGCCTTCTTGAAAAGCATACACAGCACCGGATTACTATTCACCAGTCCTGCAACATTATTTTGGGGTTGTAGACGGCACTGTATAACTAATTTTTAACCGACATAGCACATTTTCTCCGTGGGAAGGTGGGGTGCCAATATGAGCATGGTTTAAAATCTCAGATTTCCGAGTTGTCTCGGGCAGCCCCGAGACCGAGAAGTCTCATGTCTATACAATACAGTGTGAAACAAAAATAGCTTTTAAATGATCTTACACCATCAAAATAGGTGTTTGATTTTACACCATTAAAGAATACTCCACTGTTATGCCACGTGGAAAATATCTGAGATCAATCTAAACAGTGCAATTGAGTGTCCATGGTTTGAACATATCTTAGTTAAAAAAATCGCACCTATAAAGAAATTACGTACTATCTGATCAATGAATTATATTAGCCGTTAAAAATAGAATAACAATGGATTTTAGAGTGCATAGATTTTGACACACCATGATAGCGGTTCTTGAGATCATCACATAGATCGGATACGGTGAGAAAAAAATAGTGCTACATGTACAAAGATGATGAGCAGTATGCTTTCAATGGTGTACTGTCCTCACATCCTATATAAATTAAAATTTTATAAGAACACTTTCTGTACAGCGTCTCAGGGTGAAACATAGTATCAATCTGGTCTCACTAAGCTCTGAGACATGAGACATATCGCCCGAGATGTCTTGGCTCGGGTGAATGTAAAACGATGAATATGGGTTTTGTTGGTGACTTAAAGATAAGTTTGTCTGTAGTGTTGGTAAAGTGGTTATCTGACAACAGGGAGTTTCTTGTTGATTTGTTGTGAGCCTCAAGGAAGGGGTGCATTATGGTTGAGTAAGACGGGTTCAAATAGTGCAGTTGTATCTACCATAAGCAGGAGTTGGTACTGGTACCGCTATTATATGGCAAGGAAAGTATTAGGTACGTTTTATTTTAGTGCATCTTTATTATGATATTGGCACAACTTGGGTATGATTTGGTACAACATAGATACACATAGGTATGTTATTGGTACGTCATAGATACAAAGTAGATACAACGTAGGTATGAGATTGGTATGACAGAGATGATATTGGTGCTTTTTTAGGCAGTCATTATATTTATGCTATTGAACTTTGGGTTATAAAGTTAATATTAGGGTGAGAAGCTTATGGGGACATCCGATTCAAGTAGCCGCCTGTAATGTATCGAAGGCAAAAGAAGAACGTCAAAGTGATCCGAAAGAAGAAATGCGCAGATTTGCAGAACTGAGAAGTATCTTGGGTCGATCGATTGAGCCAAATAGTCGATCGATCGATTGAGGTCAGAGGACAATTAAATTTGGGCGCACTTATATTGCTCAGTCGATCGATCGAATGTGGACAGAGCCTTCGGGCGATTTAATTATTTCTCAGTCGATCGATCGACTCCAGAATCGATTGATCGACCGATCGTGTGAGATTTGACTGGATTTTGTTTATTTTGACAAAACTTGCCGTTTTAAGTGTTTTAAGTTTTTAGGAATGCTTTATTTCAAGTTAGGGTTTGGTTAGCCTATTTAAAGGCTTGTAAAAAAGCTTTGGAATTAATTATTGGTTTATGAAAATTGCTTTTGCAGCTTTGAGAGTTTTGTGATTGAACTTTTTGTGAGGGTGTGGTTCTCTCCAATTGAAGAGCGATTCTTCTTCCCGCGTGTGGTTTGGTGCGAGGCCAACTTTTCCTACTCTATCTTTTTCTGATCTACGAGTTGCGTAAGTAGCATAACCCTACCCTACCTATTTCACTATTAAAAAAATATTCAAGTTTAACCTATCCTTTCACCATTCAAAATCATTATTTACTTTATTTTCGCTCGGTATCGAAGGAACGCGCTTGCGAGTTCGTTCGACGCCCTAAAACTGTCGGAGATCTAGCCATTTGCTAAGAACCCTAATCTTCTAGATCCGATAGGGAACGTACGCGAAAGTAACACTATTTTGGGCTGACATTAAATTGTTTAATTGAAATTCTTGATATTTTATGTGAGAGAATTTGTCTTTTAATTGTTTAAATTAATTTTCTTATTTAATCTCAGCTCTAGCATTGGATGTGTTAGTTTCCGCATCAGAAACATTATTAAATTCATCGATCAATTGGTAAAAAAAAGTAGAAAACACATGATTGAATTATCTATTTATATTATAAAAATATAATTTATTGTCAAAATACACGTGATTAAAGTATGTACTTATATTATATAGATAGAATTTCTTAGCCAATTCAATCATCAATTAGTAAGTTCATAAAATAATGATAGTTGATAGTTTTTTTTTTGTTTTTTTTTGGTTTATTTTTAATAGTTGATGGTTGATAGTTGATAACTTCGTCAATCATTATTGTTATTTATAGAAACAAGTCTACAACGTAAATTCAGTTTGCAATTGTATGCACATGAAGTTCATTCTATGATTACACAATACAAAATTGTTGACTTGAAAAGAGATAACAAAAATGAATTACCCTCTTTAATAACACCCTCTCTTTAGGGCTTCATAAAATGGAGAGAGAACTGTGAAACTCGGTAATTGTTTATTTATATTATTTATATTTTTATATGATTAATAGGGTGCCACCAACATCATTAGATTATACTATTAATCTTGTCAAAATCTAACTTCTCTATGTTTTAGGGTCCCAAAAATCTGTGAAAGTCATTTTAACAATTATGGTGGCCCTAAAAAAGTTTGATTTTAGAACAAAAAAGGGGTTTGATTCATGAATCTCATTTCATAATTATAAGAAACAAGTTTCAATCTATATGTTTCTCTATAACAAGTTTCTTTCTGAAAAGAAACATTTCCAAAAAAAAAAAAATTGTACCAATCCTTGCTACAGGTAGCATGGGGCCTAGTGCGAGGGGATAATCATGTTTTCTGGGAATAGGAAGGTAGGTGCAACTGTAGTTTTTGGTAAGGTATGTTATCCTTTTTTTGTTTTCTTTTCTAATCACATTAAAGTCCATGAAGAAAAACGGAGCTACAGCGGATTGGGTTCAACGAGATGCTTCACCAAATAAAACAAGAAAAGGAAAAAACATGTAAAAAGAAAATAAGAAAAAAAAAACAGAAACGAAGCCGTTGTAGATGGCCTACTAAGGAGGACACAAACTCCGTGAGAGCTATGACGGTCTGACTTACTTCCACTCAAGCAAAATTCTGGTTGTCGAATGCCGATAAAGTGTCCCTAGAAGACTCGGAAGCACAACACCATTCGAGATAATTGATAATAAGGTTTTGCACAAACTCAAGAGTTTGAAATTGGTTCTCGAAGATCAATTTTTTCTTTCTTTTCCAATTTCCCAAAAAATTGCCAGAGGCAGGGAGTTCTAAAGTGTGTTAATGCATCCATTGAATGGGTTCCTTGGCCAACCCACTTGATACCGATGCAGAGGATTCACCAAAGCATCCGCTGACATCAAACTGGTGGGAACGTTGATTTTAAGTTAGTTTCAGCGGTGATGAAACATTTTGGGTATGGGAGAATTGGCGGGGATACCGATGTCATGGATATAGGTTTTGGCCAACATCGCGTGTACCGACACAAGATGAAGCGAAGAGGGAACCATGGTGTATCGACATCATCTTGGAGGGGAGCTTAGAAGAGCAACAAGGGGATACCTAACTGCCCAGAGTCGCTCGAACGACCCTACCTAGCACTCGAGCGAGGTTGAAGGCTAAAACTTTCGAACATTTGTCACTTGAGCGAGAATGCATTAGAAAACCTGGCCAAAACTTTCAACCAAACTTCACTTGAGCGACCCCTGGTTATCGCTCGAGCGACCTCCTTTAAAGATTCTCGCTCAAGCGAGTCAAACGACGATAGTTGTCCTTTTTGTCCTTTTAGTTTCTTTTTGTGTCAACTGTAAGTTATCTTTTAAGGTAACATTGTACTTTTCTATTTTAGGGTTTATTTTCACTTGTTGCTACTATAAAGCATCTTGATGTAAGCCATTTTGGAGAATTTGGTTGATTTTATAAAAAAATGTAAACACTTGAGCTTGTGAGAAGCATTAATGGATAGTGAGTATTTTTCCCCATCTGGGTTTCGTGTGAGGCTAAGCGTGTGATGCCCATGTACTTTCTTGATCTTCTCTTTTAGTTTTTTGCTACTTGCTTGATAGTTCTTCATCTAACTCTTCTTCCTTTATTCATTTGAATCCCCACAACCCTAATTCTTGAGTTATCTTCATGTCTATCCTTGTGGATTGATTCCTTCTCAACCATCGATCCACGATCGCCGTTGGGATCGAGATTACTCGATTTGAGACCGATTAATCGATTCAATTCAAAGCTCTAGGAAGGATCTAATGATTCCACATCGATCGACGAGCGAGCGCCCTAACCTAGAGATGTTAGAGTTCTATTTCCAGAACCGCACCTTCTGCAAATCTAAACGGATCTCGCACGCCGGATTGGACCCTAGCTGAACCAAACATGGTTTACCCAAGTGGAATTCCATATAACCCTAAGGTATCGCTTTAATATGTGTTTCATTCAATTAATTAGTTTAATTTCGGCAAATTAGCATATCATAGGCATTCACATATTTTAGGGTCGTCCTGCGTCACAAACCATTTAAAAAAAATCTTGCATCTCAGAGGAAAATCTACAAGTAAAAGATAGATGAGAAGCTATTTGATCGCTATGCTGTAGAATCTATATTTGATAGGGATTTTCACACCCCTTTTTCTCAATTGCATGCAAATTAGAACTCTATCCTAGGCAAAGAACTTAGGCCTCGTTCGAGAGCAGGGGAAAGCTCAGATTCTGAGTTTTCTCCTCAGAAAGTGCAAAAATCATACTCAGAATCCCCCTTTCCGTTGTTCGGGAGTTTGGCTCGCTTTTTGAGTTTTGATCCCATTTTCTGGTGACTGCAATGTTTGCTTTTTCAGCTTTTTGTTTAGGAAAGCTTAGGAACTGAGGTGTGTGGTGTATAATTCTCTATAGGCTATACACTGGGTTGTAACTTCGGTCTGTACCGTTACAACAGCTATAAACAATGTGATTTCTGTTTCCTTTAAAACTGTTTTTCACTCAGGTGCGGTCCCTCTTTCTGCCTTATGTTGTGCTTTCTCTGCGTGCAACTCTGCCTTTGCTTCTCCCTCTTTCGTCTTCTTTTCTTCCTTTGCGATTTCCCTCTCTCCTTTAGTTCTCGCAGTTGCCTTCTTTGCCTGCACCACCATTAATTATGATTATATCTAGTGGAAAGAAGATGGGTTCAAGGAATTAGAGAGAGAGATAGAGAGAACCTATTCTTGAGCTTTGGCCTTGTAGATATCTGCGTGCTCTTTGGCAACGCTTGCCATGTTGCTCACCTTCTTCTTAGCACCTTGCATTTTTCTCTCTCAAAAAATGAATTTTAGAACTTCGTCACTCGACAACATGAGAAGGCTTCATTTAATAGGGTGTAGAGGTTGTGTTAAAGGTCGTACTCAGGCTGCCACGTCGCCATGCACGCATCGTGCATGTAGGCAGCTTTCCATAACTTGTTGCCATGTGGAGTCAGATTTCGAGTAAAAATGGTTACTTCAGCAATTTGATAGGCAGCTTGACCAAGTGTTGACCCATGAGTCAGGGCTAGTTTCGACTCCTTAGAAGAGTGCATGTTGGCAGTCAAAAGCAATTATTTGGGGTTCCATAAAAAAAAAAAAGCAATTATTTGGGGGAATACAAAAATTATTTATGTATAAATTATATTAAGTATTTATAAAAACTCTGTATTATTTTAAAATTGATTAGAATTATAATATAAAAAATTCATTAATTTTGATAAAATTTTGTTAATTTTGCAGAAATTATTTAAATTTCAGCGATTTCCGAGAAATTATTAAAATTTTGTCAAAAGTTTTATCCGACCCCTATTGCGGTGAATTTCGGAGAAATTCGTCACTATGCTCCTAACTGACATTTTAACATTTTAAAATGTCTGTTTAAATGGTCTTTAAACCATTAAAATTAAGCGTTCTATCTCACACCATTGAAGTGTATTTTATCAATAGGTCATGTGGCGAAGATGTGTGTCCAACCTAAATTTTTGAGTGGAAATCCGTCATTGGAACATATCTTAACCCAAAGGCATGTGTCGCTGGTAATTCGATCATCCGGGCTCGCAACTAACTCAGTGCTTCTCAGTTCGGATTCATAAGTCGATACTTTCGACCGTACGATGGAGTCCGAGGATGAGCTGGACCCCGATTGGGAGCCTCCTGTACAACATGTTCGCAACAATAGTTTGGGACGATCATACTGGTTCTCCTAGACAGATGATGACTGCCTCATACTCTTCCAAGATGAAGATGGCGACGACGCTACCTCATAGTCATCTTTGGTGTTATATGTCACTTTTCCTAAGTTCTTTTTTACTTTGTATTTTTGTATTTTGGCTTTTCGATTAAGCTCATTTTTAATATATTGGGCTAATGAACCTCATCATTTGCCATTAACGATATCCGTCCGGACACTTTCATGAGTTTCTAATATATATATATATATATATATATATATATATATATATAAAACGTTTTGGGTGTTATAAGTATGTTTCGAGAAATTATATTAAAAATAAATCCGTCACATAAGTCCAACCTTGCAAGGATTGGTTGCTCGAAATTTTTTAGCGAAATCCGAATACGATAAGGAGTCCGATGATTAACATTCGTATGACGATAGCACAATCACAGATTCATCCGATTATGAGCTTTTAGGAGAAAAACTTAAGAATGATTAAGAAATTAAATTTTATAAGAAAAGTCAGGAATTGGGGCAACTTAATAACAGAACTAGGAAAAGACAAGAATCAGAGTCTGCTAAGAATCAGTAGGATTCTGAGTTGTCAGGATTCATAGCTTGGAAAAGTCAGGAAACACCTAAACGAGGCCTTAGTGTTATGAGGGGCTCTTCTTTTCCACGAAATCATCCAAGCTTGGAAAATAAGTGGTCTTTCATTTACTCAAGTAATATGATCTAACTGAAAACTTACCTTTTATCTCTCCATTCCAAATCTGGATATCTGGTTACTTCAGATTTCTCTATATTTTTCAGTTTTTTGTTATTATTGTAATTGACTTTGATGTGAATGTGCTACAATCTGGATGGAAAAGTACAACTATTACGAAAGTTAAAAAATGTTCCCATATAAAATGTTACTTGATAAGGACAATGATACCTTGCTTTGAGCAAAGTTACCTAGTTCGCTGGTTCGCTGGTTCGCTCGGTTCGAATTCGGGTTCACAATCCGCTTCTACCAAGCAAACCCAACTCACTAGCGTAGGATGAGTTTTAAAAGTATTTATTAATTTTGTATTATAAATTTGCACTCTTTAATAAAAGAAATGTAAAAGACTATTTGGTTAACTACAAAATTTGAAAAACATGGTCTTAGGTTCAAATCCTCTCTTTATGCTTTTAAATTTGGTTTTAGAGCCAAATAGTTAGCATTAACCAGTCAATTCGCTTGTCATGCTGCATCGGGCTGAATTGAACTGCGAACTGGTTCGCTGTACCCAATTCATGATTCGCTAGGTGAATGAACGAATTAAGTAACATAGGTTTGGAGTGATGCAATATTAAATATATTAATTTGTTCAAATTTTTGCATTTATATTTTATTGCAAACCATGGAATGCTGAATAATGTTTGTGGTAAAAAATGTCACCAAATTACTTTATCAACATTTTGTCCCAACGAGGCCCTCTGATTGGAAGTTTGTATCTACTCTTAAGGATTATTACAAAGTATTGGAGGTTGACTACGATGCATCCGAGGAGAAAATTAAATTGAACTACCGAAGGCTTGCACTGGTAGGTATTATTCCATTTCTGTTTTTCTCCTTTTTGTATCACTTTCGTAAGGCTTTCTAACAAATATCTCTTGCTTTAACATATTGACATACTTTACGCGAAAAATAATTGATTATTTTCATTTCTATCAATAGATGTGGCATCCTGACAAACATAAAGGCGATAGTTCTGTCACGGCAAAATTCCAAGAGATTAATGAAGCATACAAAGGTTATTTTCCTAAATCCTTGATGATATCTCATACAAGATGAGTTGCTCCATTGAAAAAAAACAAAAAAACAGATGAGTTGCTCCTGGGGTCGTGATTAAAATTTTGAAGTATAATGAAGAATGCAACTATTACCCATGCCATATGGCATCTCAATTATCTACGTTGTACTGTGAAATTGTCAGTTCAAATTTAGAAATACCCAGGGCCATGAGCCTATGACCCTAAATATACTTGTCTACGATAAATTGACCAGTGTTACCTAGGCACTACTACTTTTGGAATTTTTGTCGTGCCAACACTCAACACTTATAAAAAAAATTGTATAAAGTTTAGTAACTTATAAAATGAAATGCTTGGGTCCTTGAAAACGATTTGTATAATATAGTGTACTTTTAGTTAGGTATAAAATAATAAAAGAGGTCATATAAGTGGGTAATTGCACCTAATCCCTTTTAATTGATTTTGCAGTATTGAGTGATCCAGACAAGCGTCTCAATTATGATCTAACAGGCAATTATGAGATTGATAAATACACTTTGCGGGTAAAATGTCTGATCTGATCAGGATGATTGAGAGTGCTATTTTATTTGAATTTAGTTCAGTCCTACATTGTTCTTACATAATAATTGGTTCTACTGGGATGGTCTGCCATGTTTGATATAGGAATACCTTGCCAGATTCAAAGGAATGATTTTAACCTGCAACGGCCTTGGTATTGGTCATGCTTCAATATGGTAATTTGTTCATCTTCTTGTTTTTTCGCAATTTTCGCTACTCTCTCTATGTCGCGCTTGATGATAGTAAAATATGTACCTTGTGTGGGGATGGATACTAAAATGTGAACTTTAGACCTCAAGGGGTTAGGAGAGCTGGTCAGGTACCTGCCTCCAAGCGCAGGAGACCTGAGTTCGAATCCCCTCCCCCCTTGAGGCAACTTGGGGTGCGCATGTGCCCCTGGGATTAGGCGGATGCTCTAAGTGGCCAGGCCAGGATACCCAGGTTATCAACAAAAAATGTGACCTTCGTCACAAAATTCTCCAAATTAATCAAAATTTTGAAAATATTGTCTGAAGATGTGGTCTATTGAATTTTTTGCTGAATTTTCACATTGTTCATCGATTCTCCAAAATTTTTCAAAATTTTAATATTTAACGATTTTTTTGAATTTTTCCAAACTTTTATCTTTGTGATACATGTTTTAATCATACTTCCTATTATTAGTTTTATGATTGTAAATTGTTTAATGCATAGGAATTATATAATATACATATTTTAAGATATCATTTTTATTATAAAGAGGTTGGTAATATATATTTTTATATATTTTAATAATTTATTATTTTTATAATCTCCGAATTTTCCCAAATTTTTTCCCAGATCTTTATTGAATTTATCCGAATTAAACCGAATTGACACCCCAGCGAATAATTATTGAATCCGAACTTGGTTATTATGAATGTGACCCATAAGATTAAGAATTGGCAACAGCTATTGGAAACTGATGAGTACATAATACAGGTATATTTTCCCCCATTTTTTTTGTATCACAATTTGACCCCCAAGCCAACCTCAGAACAATTGGATTTGGCAAAGGAAATGGCGATGATGATAATTTGACTTACGTCTGGATGTCTTATGATTACCTTTTCTAAATTATTATTATTATTTTTAAAGTTTTGAGATCGACTCTGGTTACCTGTATCAATAGATGGGATGCTCACTTGTGCACTTGTTATGCCACGTGGCATATATTTTTGACAAATCCACTTTGTCCAAGTGCTTAGACATCATGTGAACTTCACTTAAGCCTAAAAAGGTCAGTGGATCACTATGGTCCAATCCAAGCACTTCAGTATGGACCCTATGTTAATTCGAACAACCTTACATATTAAGGGGCTGCTACTAACCCCCCACCAAATACTGAATATCCCCCAGTAAGTAGAGCTGAAAACCCTTGACTGCTTTAAATCAGGCGATGAAGCCTGTTTGTCATTCCAATCTTCCACACAATTGATCTTCAGATCATGGGATTATCATCAGACGGCCAGGTTTTTTATTCCACGTGGCACACATCCCAAAAAGTAAACACCTCACATACACCTTACCGTACAACTTACCATTCACACCTAAGTATACTCCTTACCGTACATCACCTATTAAAAAACCTGGATCGAAAAATGGTTGTAATCCTTTGACGGGCACCAATTTTAGACTAACATCAGCTCACATGATGATTTGCAATTTAGATGACTTGGATTGGTTAAGGATGCATGCCATGTGGTAAAAGGCTTCCTATCTATTGATACAGGTGATGATGCTTCATTAATCCTGAACTTTTACAAGTTCTTTCTAAACTGATAAGTTAGAACTAAAATTTGTGTGCAGGAACACAGCAGCTAATGAAAACTAAAGAGTGCAGACTAGTAACACAGGTGTATACCTCCTATTTCTTTGTAAGCCACCTCTGATTGCCTTATGATTCCACTTTGTAACTTGCATTAAAACATGTATGTTTTCTTTCCAAATTGATAATTGAAGAGACCAAAAAGTGTCAATAGTGCAGATTATCAGTGTAAAACGAGGAATCGGTGGTGTTGATGAGCATATAAAAAGAGCTTGTGTAGGGTAACCGACCTGTTCCAAATCAATATTGGAACCAGCAACTGATTGGGCACACTTGGCACTATTTTTCATCAATTGTGCCACCTGATGCGAAAGACCCGATGTAAATATCCAGTGGCTCGATGATTGCATTGAAAAAAAATCCGATGACGGGATATCCTGGCCTCTTAGAGTACCCGACTAAGTCCCCGGGCATGTGCAACACCCGCACACCACACATGCCAGGTAAGTAGGGATAAATTACTACGGGTGGCCAACAGAGGGTGTGATTCGAACTTAGGACCTCTGCTTTTGAGGCGTGGCCAACTCCCTGTTAGTTACCATGTGACTCGGAGCGGTCAAATACCTTTAAAATTAAGGGTTACCATATATAGCTCCAAAACCATCAAATGGAGTCCTTTGTGTCAGGTGGCACATTTGATGAAAGATAGAGCCATGTATACCCAATCAGTGACCCGTTCCAACGTTGATCAGGAATGGGCTAGTTACCCTATCCCAGCACAGTGGAAATCTTGATCAAGATGGATTCAAAGTGAACCAGTTTAAATTTGTTGTAGCTGTGCAATTATACCCATTTTGTGGCCGTATATTTGACAAACCTCTATGAGAGCATATTTAGCTTTATGGAAATCGTAAGCATTACATATTTGATTGGGTTTTTGTTAGGCTATGTTTGGCATTGCTCTTTGGGAGAGTATAAAAAAGCACAGCTGCTCTTTGTTAATGCAAAGGAATGTGGGGAAAGAGCAAAGGATTGGAAGCATATAAAAGGGAGGCTCTTCTTAGAAACAAGAAATACGGCTCTTTTAAATAGGGATATTTTTTCATATTTCAAAAAGTAGACTCCCCTTATTCTTCCTCCAATCCTTCTCTCTCCCCATATTCATTTGCAACAACAAAGAGCAGCATCTGCTCTTTTCTACTATTATTCCAAAGAGCAATGCCAAACATAGCCTTAATCTCAAATGAGGAAATCTAAGCTCCGGGTGATGCTCATTAAGTTGATCATGGAAACAAATACCAAGGGGCTTCAATGGAGTTAAGTCACGCCTCTCTGAAAGCGGCGTGGACAGTTTTTAGGGGCAGTGAAATCTGTGAATGCCAATTTTCGACAAGGTAAGAGTCTCTTCTGTCTTATTGTAATGGATGATAACTTGTATCGCCGTATAAATATCAAATTTGCAGAGTTGGAGCATGAACCTGGCCATTCGTCCTGAGAGCATGGATTTTTGCAACATGTGAGTGACATGATCTATCCTACTCTTATGCGTAAGCACATAAGAGCATCTCCAAAGCAGCTCTTTAAAAGGAGTTGTTGGACTAGTGATGTGGCTCACATTTGAAGAGTGGGTTTGAATTTTAAAAGTCTCTCCAACCACGTTCTTTAAATCTAAAATATTTTATATTTTTTTATTGACACCATAATTCAGTGGATATTTTTTTATTAAACAATTTTGTAGGGAGCGTATGTGTCCCGACATGACTGACTGCACACATAGTAGGGCTCAAGCGCTGCAGCCAGTTACGTTGTGCCACATAAGCTGTCTATAAAATTGTCTATCAAAAATTTTTACTGTATGTAATTTTTCATTTTTATTATTTCCTCTATTTTCCATAGTCTCACTTTTTATTAAAATAATATTATATTTGAATTTGAAGAGTGAAGACTGAAGAGTGAATTGAAAAGGGAAAAGAGACCCTTTAAGTAGCAAATATGGCCGTTTGAAGTGCCACAATTGATTTGAAGAACTCCTTTGGACATAGTGACAAATTTCTCATAAATTTTTTACAATTTCTTCGAAATTTATCGAAATAGTGGTAGGGCGAAATGTTTGGCGAATTTTCGATGATTTCTCTAAAATCGCTGAAATTTCATAAATTTTGTCAAAATTAATGAAATTTCATCGAAATTAATAAATCTTTTCTAATTTTTATTATTTTTTAAATAACAAATAAAATTTTTATGAAGTTTAAATATAATTTATACTTAATATTTTTTATACTCCCCGGAATTTTTTTGGAACTTTTTGAATATTTCTCGAAATTTATCTGAAAATGAATCAAAATGACTCCTACCAAAATGTTGCCAGAAAACAAAATTTATCACTATGCCTTTGGATAGTAAACTGGCTGCTCGATTTCTTTCTCATTTTCTTGTGCAAAACTACTCCCATGGATTCATCAGATGACGGATGCGCGACGCTATGATATAATAAATCATGGTGACGTCTAGCCAAAATCAGTCCCTTTCTTTATTCGACAATAGGTAGTCAACGGGTGACTTACCTACTCCCGCACTAGTTTTGGCACCCAATCAGATGATGGGGTGCCACATATAAGAGCAAGTTGATGATCATAACAATATTGTAAAATATTTTTTATAAAAATAATTCATATAAGAGTGTGTAGTCGACGGAGTCAATTGCACGAAAAATAAACAGTAAAATCATATATTCGTTTTTCAACTATATGAGAAATGACTATGACTCAAGTTATGGGAGATAAGCGCAAAACTTAAATTCTTATTGGTTGTATGTCACATCAAATTGACTTTTTGCAGCCAATGATAGCTTGTGTTATGAGATTATTTGTCATGACTTAAGTGAGTATCAACAGCCAATGATAGCTTGTGTTATGAGATTATTTGTCATGACTTAAGTGAGAGTATCATTACTATATATATATATAAGAGAAAGGAATTTAAAATTTAGTACTTATTTGATTCTTTTTTATTGAAAAGATATTCTTTCATTCTTTCCATAGGACAAGAAATGTTAGATATCAAAATCTCAAACGATAAAGACTTCATTTTAGTTGGGGTAGTTCTGTTTGTGCTCACACATTCTCTAAAAACACTCACGTCCCAGACCCCTTAAAACTATTGATTGCTTTGAATCATATAATGGAGATTGTGTTTTAGCCCGATATTTCACACAATAGATCTTGAGATCATGGCTCACCTATCAAACGATCTATTTTTACTCTATATGTCACATGTCTTAAAACAAGTGGCCCTTGAATCATATGGCATACATCACATTCAAACGTGAATTTAGGGCCATTGTTTGAGGATTTATGATATATAGTCAAACAATGACCGTCTGATAGATGAGCCATGATCTCAAGATGTATTTTGTAGAATATCGGGGTGAAACATGATGTCCAACATTTGATCCGACGCAATCAATAGTTTTCAAAGGGCCTAGGACATGGGTGCTTTCACAGAACGTGTAGCCGCAAACAGAGGTACCCATCAATCTATGATAAAAGTGAAATCATATTAGCATGTAATAATATCATTAATAAAAAAAAAAAAGAGAGTTATTCACATCCGTCTCTTTAGAATGCACACTCTTTCACACAAAAAAATTGTTGACTGCCTTGAATCAAATGATGGAGATGATCTTTCGTCCCAACAATCCGCATAATAGATTTTGAGATTATACCGCATCTATCAGACGGTTAGATATTTATTCTATGTTATTCCATGTGGCACACATCCTCAAAAGTGATCGTTTGACAAGTGTGTCATGATCTCAAGATCTATTTTGTCAAAGATTGGGAAGAAAAATGATCTCCATCGTCTGATTCAAGATAGTTAACATTTTTTTTCCTATGAAAGAGTATGTGCTCTTTATAAGAAAAACGGGTGCAAATAACGTTATCCTAAAAATAATTAATTGTTTAAAACTACAGTATAGATGTTTTTCATGTCAATAATGTCACACAACCTTCCATCTAATTCAAGAGTATCCAAACCAAGTGAACCAGCCTCATGCTTATGCATCTTGCTTACGATTTACCACTTTAAGTCATATTGTCTTCATCTTATAAGCTCCAATAGTATACATTTTGTTTGAACTTGAGTTACATTTTTTTTGTTTGTTTGGAATGGAATATAGAGACATAATGGATCTATTTTGACCATTTGTGTTAAAATAGACATAATAAATCTATTGAGAAGTGTGTTATGATCTCAAGATCTATTTTGTAGAAGATTGGGATGAAAAATTATCTCCATCGTCTAATTTAAGGTAGTCAACATTTTTTTCCTGTGAAAGAGTGTGCGCTCTTTATGAGAAAAACGAGTGCAAATATCACCACCTTAAAAAATAATTAGTTATTCAAAATTACAATATAGATGTTTTTCATGTCAGTAATGTCACACAACCTTCCATTCAATTTAAGGGTATTCAAACCAGGTAAACCAACTTCAAGCATATGCATCTTGCTTACAGTTTACCGCTTTAAATCGTATTGTCATAATCTTATAAGCTCTAATCGTGCGTGTCATGCTTGAGCTTGAGTTGCATTTTTTTTTCCTACTCGGAATGAAATATAGAGACATAATAGATCTATTTTGATCATTTATGTCAAAATAGATTTAATAAATCTATTGAGAAACATGACATTTAACAAAAGTGATTTTTTTTAACATAATAGGTGTTAATTAATTTATTGATATATGTGACCACTCAAACTTATTTGTTGTTCAACAATATCTGTGCACTGGTTGAGCAATAGCTCAATTGGTATCTTCTTTATTTGTGAAAGCACAAATCGTGAATTATAATCACCATGTCTGCTCCCGCCATTTGTGTGGGTCCCTTCCTAGTGTACTAGGCCAATAGTAGATCCTCTATGTGTGCAAATTTGTACAAGCATGCACTACATCTAGGCTATCTATGAGGTATGACATCCTAAAAATAATAAAATAAAATTAATAATATAGGTGCAATCTAATTGCAATTCTCTTTTCTATGAGTTGATATGAGGTGTTCGAACTAATGCACTTATAATAAAAGAGTACTTTAATAAATTAAATACATAGAAGTTTAAATAAGAGTTTGCCAATTTAAAATGAAACACAAAAGATGTTTTTGAAATTTACTTTGTAGCGATTCATTCTCTAAATAAACGACTTTCACGTGCAAGGTTCACTAGTATATATATATATGTTTTCACTAGTGATATGATCATTAAATTGCTCTTTCATATGCTACTGATCATGCGATTGGATACCTTATGGCAACTAACTTCCGACTAAGTAAGTCACTTGGTTCTTGGTACCAAACTACCTTTATCTTATTTTGAGCTACCTTTATCCTATTTTATAGGGATAAAGGTCTCTTAGTACTAAGGACCAAGTTAATGTATATAGTCCTATATTAGTTTGTTGCCATGTGACACTCAATCGAAAGATTTGGTGTCACGTAAAGGCAAGGCTTAATGATTATAAATGTTGTGAAAAAATAAGTGCAATTGACTTTGATTGTACTGTTTTAGTGCTCATACTTTTTTTTGTTTTGTGGTGGGCCAGGCCGAAGTTTTAGTTCTCATAATTTTTTTTGTTTTGTTTTAAAATAAAAAATTATCCGCCTTTAAAATATTGGCCAATAATTTATTGATTAGCAAATTATCGACCGATAACTTCAAATTATCGGTTATGAATTTGAAGGCCACAATTTTTGACCGAAAATTTCGGGATTTTATTTCGGTGTGATTCGAAACTGATGTGTTTCGACCGAAATTTTGATTATTGACCCCAACTAAAATGAAGTCTTTATCATTTATGATGAAGCTAGCAAACTCGGTATCGGCTTTTGGGTACCGGTTCACGGAGGACCGATATGCATTGGCCCTTTAAAAAAAAAGAAAAAAAAAAGTGCATGGTCTCGGTGCAAACCAATATGTATTGACCGATACGGACCTGTATTAGCCGATACCGATCGATAATTTGAAGTTATCTGCTGATGATTTGCTAATCATCAAATTATCGGTCGATATTAAATCATCATATATATTATCGGCTGATAATTGTGGGTTTAAAAAAAAAAAAATTGGCATCGAAATTTCGACCTGGACCACAAGATTTTGGCTGAAATATCGTCTCGGATTTTCGGCCGAAATCTCGACATTTCGGTGGGGTTCGAAACCGATTCGTTTCGGCCAAAATTTTGATCCTTGTTGTAAGGTATGACATCTTGGGTAATATTGATACATAACGGTGATATGTATCGATTTTTCAACAAACCGATACGTATCGATTCTAATACTTCTCGGTCCTCCAACTCGGTATCAGTATTGGCTGATACAAGCTCGTATCAGCCGATATATATCGGTTTGCGCTAAGACCTTGATTTTTTTTTTTCACAAGGGCCGATACGTATTGGCCGATTCGTATCGGTCCTTCATAGATTAATACCTGATACCGAGTTTGGCACCTCGATCCTAAACGATAAACACTCCATTTTAGTTGGGGTCATAAATCAAAATTTCGGCTTGGACCACATGATTTCGACTGATAATTTGATGATTAACAAATTATTGGCCGATAACTTTAAATTATTGACCGAGAATTTGAAAGTCATGATTTTTTATCCAAAATTTCGGGATATCGACCGAAAATTTCGGACGAAATCTTATGGTCCAGGTCAAAATTTTGATGCCCAATTTTTTTTTTCTTTTTTTAAATCCAAAATTATCGGCCGAAAAAAAAAAACTCAAAATTATCGGCTAATCTCATTATATTGGTCGATAATTTGATGATTAGCAAATTATCGGCCGATAAGTTCAAATTATTGGCCGATAATTTTGGGTTTAAAAAAAAAAATCATAGAGCACTAAAATTTCGGTAGAAATTTATATGATACACCCAAAAAAGTGACCTTAAGATCAATTTTGAGCATACACATGATGTTCAGGTCACTTTTTCAAAGATGTGTGTTATGTGAAATAAAATACTGATCGGCCGATAGTACTCGCATGATCTCAAGAGCCATCATGCGAAATATTGAAAAGATAAATGATGTCCATCGTCTGATTCAACACAGCCCATATGTTTCAGTGTGGGTGAACTCAACAATTCGGTGGGTGAATTTAAAGAAACCAAAAATCAAAAGTAGAAGATGAGATTTAGTCTCTTTGCTTCTATTTTTGAGAGTTTGACTAATATAAATAATAAACAGAAAATAAATAATAAATTACTTTGATTTTTTAGGATTTACTAATATAAATCATAAGGGTTGCTAACATAAATCATTGATTTTGTTTTATAGCAATAAAATCGAAAGACCAATAAAATCTAATTTTGTTCTTTAGTGATAGGAAGGATTCTAAATAAGATAATCAAAAGCAACATATCATCAAAGAAACAAAGCATGGTGATCTATGCACGTTTCACCGTGGTTCAAAGTTTAGGCCGATAATTGAAGTTATCGGGCGAAACTCATTGGTTTCAGTCCAGACCAAAACGAAACCGAGAACCGAAGTTATCGGTTCCTTTTGTATAAAATTAAAGTTTTCGGCCTAAATTTCGGTTTCGGTTCAGCCCGAAACCGATCGCAACCTCGCAACCACGGCAGCATGGTGATCTATGCACGTCTGACTATCCAATCGCAAACTCGGCGCTGGTAATCAGGTGCTCCCTGTATGAGAGAGAGAGAGAGAGAGAGAGAGAGGCAAAATCTAAAAAAGTATCAATCAATTCTTCAATCATTCATCAGAGGACACAAATAAACGAATCTGGTCGAGAAAGCTTAAATTCTGAGGCCTATCTCTTCTCTTCACGTAACCCCTTGCCTCTTCCTCAGAATACTCGCACACCCCAACCTCCCCGTTCTTCTTCCAAAGCCTCTCCGCGTAGCTCGGGTGCGCGTAATACGCCTCAGCACCAACAACCTGCCCGTCCCCGCATCCAACATCTGCCCGGACCAAAACGGGCAGCCTCTCGTAGTGTCCTTTCCCCGTCCCCTCTAGCTCGTCCGTTCGAATGAGCCCGCGCCCCGATACGGCGTAAAGCTCGCCCCGTACACGATCTCCCTGTCCAGGAAGGTTCAAGAGAAAGGGTACCCTGTAAGGCCCGCACACCAGAGGGTATTTCTCCACGGTGAAGTGGACGCCGAGGAATGTGGCGTCTCCGGTTTGGATCAGGTCTTCGAGAAGGCCGTGGTTGGGGAAGCCGCGCTTTAGAGTGCCGTAGGTGAAAACCAGGGTTCGGAGCTCCTCGGCGCCCATCGTCCTTGCCTGCCGATGAATTGGAATTTTTCTGGAATTTTTCTCGGTGAGGTCGTTAGCTTTTTGTTTGTGGTATCTACAAGTAGATTTTTTTGTACGGCAAGTTGGTTTTGTATTTGACAGCGCTTAGAGATCCGTGGAGATCTCGTGGCCCATATATAGACAAATTAGTCGGAAAGAGATTAGGTAGATCGGCGTCTTCTGTCCTGGTGCATCCGGACGAAGTGGCAAACAAATGCCACATTTGCAATGTGATATGTTGTTTGGCTCTAACTTAAAATGTAATTGTTGTTTGATTCTATTCGGCTCCCACTAATTTCTCCAGATAAAGTTAGTTTCGCATAGATTAAAAGTAGGAATTAGATATTTTATGTAAGACTAATTTTTTTGTTGCTTAGAATAAAAGTAGGAATTAAATATTCTATGTAAGATTAATTTCTTTTAGATTAAGAGTGAGATTTAGATATTTTATATAAGATTGGTCTCTCTTGGATTAAAAGTAGTATTTGTATCTTTTGTATAAAGGAAAAGCTCATTCTCGAATATAGAATTAAGATATTATTTTAAAACTTTGAAAATTTTATCCAAGAGTTTTGATGAAAACTTTGGTGAGGCTTGAGTGTTCTTGTATTCTTGTTGGATCATTAATATAGTGAATCATCGTTGCCCGTGAACATAGGCCTATTGTCGAACCACGTAAAATATTATCACCCGTGTGCTTGTGGTTGACTTTCGTTTATTTTTGTATTCTTATTTGATCATTTAACGTAAGATCATTGGTTAGTTTATAAATTTTCGCGCAGAAGATCGGTTCTAACCCTAACTCTAGCGGGCTTTAATATGATTCACTATAATCCTAGCCCTAGCACGCTAGGGCTGGGCTTTAGGCTTCGAACATTACCATTATTTTATTTTTTGTTGCCATTATGCTTTAAAAATATATAAATGTAATATCCTATTATTAGATAATTTTAAATTTGAAATATGAAGAAGGATAACTCCATTATTAAAATTATCAAATTAACATTCTAATCTATTTATCTATTAATAATGATCTAAAAAAGTTAGAAAGAATGGTACATTTGATAAAATAAAAATAATATATATATATATATAGAGCTGTGAGTGTCGTCCAAGATCCTATATGGAGCTTCATATGACACTCATAATACTATTTTAATGTCATGTGGAGCATATATGTGCATTGTGTAGATCATCTTTGAACAAGAAAATTTAAAAATTCATTTTTACCATGTATTTGTTTAACAATAAAATTTGGACCGTTGAAACTAATCTAAGTTTGACTTATACTTTAAAACTATTCTCTTTTTTTTTTTTTTTTTTTTTTTTGTAATTAATTTAAATAATGAACCTGTACTCCACATGGATCATGGGCATTAATTACAGAGCGTCAAGAGGAAAATTGTGTCACTAGACTCTGTTATACACTATGTTATGTTTATATAGACATCAACTGCAATAGATTTAACAAGGATTTTCTATTAGGATGGATTAATCCTCCCCTTTTTTTTAGGATGCCATACAGCTAATGTAATGCATGTGCAAACTTACACACATGGAGGGTTCACTTTTGGTGCAGTACATTGGGAGGGAACCTGCATAAAGGGTGGGAGCATATGTAGAGATTAGAACTCACGATCTATGCTTCCACAAGGGAAGATGATTCTAGATGATTAATCCTCCCTCTTAATCACCTTAATTATAACAATTATTATGTATTTACTAAATATATAAATTATTATTTTTCACTTTTTTGATAACTTAGGGTAATCCCAAGTGTAAGTAAGTATTTCACAATTTATACATCCTAAATATATAAAAGACTCCATCATATATATATATATATATATATATATATATATATATATATATATATATAAAGGACAGTGTTATATGGAGGATAAATTTTATATGGTCAAAGTGCAAGCAACTGATGTGGCGTGACGCAATTGGCTGCAAGTGCGGTGGAGCTCAATTAATGCAGGTCAGTACAGCCAATCGCGTCACGCCATTTCAGTCGCTTGCACTTTGTCCTCAACAAATCTTCGTCCCTTTATAATTTTTCATATATAAATTATTATTCTTCTCAACCGTTGGTTAATGTAATTTAAGGTTGCATACCAATAACACCAACTATTATGATAGTGATTTTGAACTCGTGACCCGTGTTTTCATTGATCTCGGGCGTTATTCCAGCAAAGATCTAAATTGAAGCAGAAGGAATGCCCTGAAGGGGTGAAAAAAACCGAAGATAGGTCATTAGCAGAATAACAATTGCAGCTTTAGTCATACTCAAACTCAGTCCAACTTAACATTAAACATTTACAATATAGAAGGGGCAATGGTCAGCTCCAAACCTTAGTCACCAAGTTGAGGTTGGGCAATAATTCGGTGAGGTTAAAATTCGAAAAAATCAGATAAAATTTAGAAGTTTGAGATATATATGGAGAAAAATCAAAGAGAAAAATAGAGAAAAAATATATTTATAAATTAAAAATATGATTTTGTCACAAAATTCAGGAATTATTGGTAAATTTTTACAAATTTGCAGAATTTTTAAAAAAAATCTTGAAAAATTGGTGAATAATTCGGATTAGTTGGGACACGCCCAAATTCACGAATTTTTCAAAATTTCAGCGAATTTCGTGATTATGGCTCCAACCAAGTTGAACCAGATTTCGAGGTTCAACCATATTTGCAGTCTTTGGAAGTAGGAGAATCTTGACTGTAATAGGTGAAAATCATGAAAGTCAAGATTCTCTCATATTCAAGAAGTGCATATGCGGTTGAACTCAAAATCCAAATTGCAGCTTTAGTCAAACTCAAGCTGAGACTAACTCAACATTGTACAACGCCCTTAATTTTTTGGCCAGCCCTATTTGCAACTGAAGATTCTATCGGTGAAACTACCAGTTCTACTGTTAGCACTTATGACTACCTTGAATGAGATGATGGATCTTAAGATCATGGCCTACCTATCAGATGGTTAGATGTCAATTCCACATGCCACACATCCATGATCATGGTATACCTTGAGAAAGAATGCGTCCATCTAATTGGCGGATAGGTGGGACATAATTTCAAAATCTATTTTGTGAAAGATTGGGATGAAAAACGATCTCCACCATCTGATTCTCAACGGTGTTAACGGTGGAACCATCAATTGCAAATCTCGCTACCTTCTTCTTCTTCTTTTCCTTATTTTTTGATTTATAAATAACGGACCGGTTATCCTGGCTCTTAGAGCATCCGATTAATCCCCCGTACCTACAACACCTGTACTTCACATGTATCAATTAGTAGAGATAAATTCCTGGTTGTGCGGCTATATGATCATCATGAATTTAACCTTCTTTCCTAGCTTCATCATTACACTTGGATATGAGGAGATCCTATGGCAACAGGAGTCTAGAGTGAAGGATGCTCAGCCAATTATCCAGCACCACTTTCAGAATATGGTAGAGAGCTAGTAGATGCACAACCCTTTGGACGCAATGCTTGCTGGTCTTCCAAAACTTACATTTCTTGAAGACATTTCTATTGTCTAAACTAAAGAGGTGTGTGCACAGTTGAAATCACTGGCATGATCAAGCTACCTATGGCTTCCAAGGTATTTTTCTATTTTATTATAGCTTCTACGATTTTCTTTTGGTAGGAGCTAGTGATGGTTGACAGATGTTAGTGGTAATTTTATCCTAGATTTGAGAACTTGTACACTACAGGTTTGGGGGCTTATACATAAAAGAAAGTTATATAAGAAACATATTTTAATCATTTTCAATAGTTAAATGGGGCTGCAGCCCCTGTTTCTAATTTTCTATTGTTTTTGCTTTTTGGAAATGAACCCCTGTTTCTGTTGTTATTTGCACCGTCCAATCATTTTTTTTCTTCTTCTCACTCGTCATCTTCTTAGGGAAGTGAATCACACTTTCCTTGAGTTCTTAAGCTCCATACCAATAGCGCATTGAGCAGTCTCAACCAATCAGCTTCTGTAATGTGACTTACAAAATCATTAGTAGGTGAAAACCTCATAAATTTAGAGCCAGTAGAGAACATAATAGAAGATTTTGTCTCACATAGAGAGATTATATAACAAGTTTGATCAGGTCCATCCAATTGAACCTGATATAGGCTTCTTACAAACCTAAGCGGCCTTCGGATCAATGAGATGTAACTGTCTTAAAGAAACTGCATAAAACTCGCAAAGAATATTAGCAAAAGGCAAGGAATGTTGAGTAAAATTTAGAGTACACAACTCTAATCTTACTAATATTGGACCCAAACAAGAGAAATATAAACACTCAAAAGAATCCGTTGTAATGGGCTGGGGTTGATTTTCAACAAGGAATCGTATCAAAACGATTGACACTCTTATCTGTCGCAGTCTCTACATTCCCAACAGATGTCTCATGTGTTGCAGCTCCACCGAAACTGTCGATCATGTGCTTATTCGTTGTCCAACAGCTACTAATATCTGGAATTTGTTTCAGAGCTCTTGGAATATCTGTGGTTACCTACCTTGCCATTCGGCTAGCCGCTACAAGTGCCTTCTTTCGTCTCTCACTCTCGCCTGGGGCATTTGGAGGGAACGCAACCGCAGGCTATTTGATAGGAAATTCAAATATTCCAAAGTGATTCATGACGATATTTTGGGGGATCTTAAATTGTGGTTCTCTATTTGGGGTTGCCATGGTCTTGTAACTGCGGCATAGCCGTTTTCTATGGGCTGTTGTGGCCCTCCTTTTCTTTTGTTCGTGCGCTGGTTTTCGTTTTTTGTTTTTCTTTTTTGTCCTTCTTGGGATCCTCTCTCTTGTTCCTGTCTTCGTTGAATTTTGTTTCTTTTAATGAAATACTACTTTGTTGATATAAAAAAAAAAGATTATCAAAAGGCAAAAAGTTGTATAAAAAAAATATCCTAGTAGCTGTTCTTAGAAGAAAGCTGAGAAGAATCTCATGTCATAGACCACCACTAAGGGGACTGTGAAGTACATCTGCAATCCCAATTGGTATATATGCTCATCAATCTGTAAAATCTGATCAATGATCAACCTCTTACATGGACTATGCTACTAGCCAAAAAGTGCAGTACTGACTACTGATTAGATTATCAACACTGTCGGATCAATTGATTGATAATTGGATTCCCGTTAGGTCCTTCATTGAAGAACAATGAGCATCTCCAAGATCCACAAGACACTCAAAACATGTTTCTGAGTTCTATGTGGAGCAAGAGAAACAATGGATAAATCATTCTGGAAAAGAGTAAAACTTGAAAACGCATCTCCATCACACAAGTCAACAATTGATTATAGTTAAATGTCAGACTATTAAACGGTATTAATCACAAACTGAATATTAGATTTAATTTGTTTTAAAAAATTGTTCTATGCATTATCCCCTTAGTTTATGTGGTACCAAAACAGAGTTTTGGGTGCCACATGACACCATTTTTAGAGAGCTTGGAAGGTCTATGCACTAGTCGAACCGTAAATGGATCAACAATATTTGTGTCCATAAATAAAGGTTTTTAACAAGAGAATGACACTCTTATATATATCTTTAACAAGAGTTATGAAACTCTTTGGTGGTATGACCATAAGTTTATGAAGTACCTTTCAGCCCCAAAATCTAATTAGAAGCTGACTTTGATGAAATTCAAACTGTGGGTTTCAAATGAAGTGCGTTCTATGAAGTATCTTCTACTCCTCTTCATCTCTTTCCTCAACTAGCTATGATGGGTTGCAACAAGGGCATCATTGAAGCACCCTCTTCTTCTTCTCAAATGAAGCAACCCCTTTCTCGACAATGAGGATTTCAAGAGAGTCATATGGGTTTCATTCCAGTAAATTATGTTTTTTTTTTTTTCCACACTTGAGAAAGCAGGTGCTTTTAGACTTCTGATTAGTGCAAATAGAGTTACCATTGACAAATGTTTCAACAAACTTATTGGTTGGTTGGAATGAAGTTATCTTAGAAATAGTCAAACTCAAATCAAGCCACCCGACTAAACTGAGAATGAGATTCACAAACACAATAACATCTGTGTTTCCTAAGCCTAGAGCAACTAACTTTATACCTTTTGTGTTGGCACGGCCTTTATTTTTTGGACAAAGATTTCTACCCCTCGATGAGTTGCCAAGCAACTCTAATGGCCATTGCAAAACAGAGATAATTTCCAAGTAGAAATTGCTTAATTTTGTGTCCTATGGTCAAAGGCAACTGCCTAATCAAAAGGGGAAGCTCTAATATATGAAACATACTGCAATTAAGTTGCCGTTTCTATGGAAAACGGGTTTTTAATTTTTATTCTTTTGGGTGACTTGAACAAAAAAAAAAATTATAAGAATGTTATTTGAGATGGTTTAGGCACCATCATTGAAATCCTAAAACAGGCCTTGTGCAAAGTATTGAAACTGACAATAAAATAAAATGAAGAGATTGTCTCAATCTTCCATACATCAGATATTGAGATCATGAGTTTACCATCAGACAGTCCGATGTTGATTCCACATGGCACGCATACCAAAAAGTGAACACATCACGTTTGATGGTCACGTTCACTTTTGGGATGTGTCATGCTGAATCACTATCTAACAATCTGATTGTAGGCCATGATCTCAAGATCTGGTGTGTGGAAAACTGAGCCTAAAAATAATCTCTATCATCACATTCCAAGAAGTCAGCGGATTTCTCCTTTGTTTGATTGAGATGAGTGTAACATAAAGAGGTGTGCTAATAGCACTAGCCTTTTTCTTCTTTTATTTCCTCCTGGAAGGCAGGATTGATATCGGACGCTTGCTTAATAAGGATCGAGGAAGGCTAACATGTTATCCCAATGTCCTTCACAAGGATCAAAATATCGGTTTTGGCATCAACCGATTTTGACTGAAAACTTCAAATTTAGGCTGAAATTTCGACCAATAATTTGATGTTTTCACTCCTTGAATTTTTATTTTTATTTTTAAAACTCAAAAAATGCATAAAAGCGGCTCAGTTAAATGCATAAAATACTCAAAAAATGCATAAATAATTATCAACTAAAAATATCATAATCACCATATATTCAGCCAAATTGAAATTTAGGCCGATATTTTGGACCATGGTCCTATCTAAGTTTCTCTCTACCACCTGTGTAGAGAACACTCCTAATTTAGAAGCACTCGGTAGTTAATTTCTAAGAAAGAAATGGTGGTGTATAGCAAAATGGGTGCCCGTAATCCGTCCACTTCTTAAAAAAATATGGTAAATTTTGGTAATATCCTTTTGTCTCTTTTCTGTAAGTCACAAGGTAGCAGGCTCAGATCTTAATGTCACGTGGGCGGCGGCATTGACATCATTTAACATTAATAGCATTTCCGTAATCCAACTTTTATGCCGGTTGATCTGATGTCATCTCACGTAAGCTCAGCAACTGGTGTAGTTTCTTCTCATTGAGGATTCTCCTCTTTGAGCATTGTCTATTACTCGCACTGCATTAGACAAAATAAATTAACATATCCCAATTAAAAGCGATGATGGGTCATATCAAGCGTCAGCAAACTGATGCCGCTTCGAACTCAGGGCGTCGTTGCTTCCTATTGCTTCATATAAGAAATTTATTTTTATAATTTATATATTTTTAAATGCTTATAATATTTTAATCTCCCATTATAAAAAATTAGTTTATCACTGACAATAAAAAATTATCGCTATTAACAAAAAAACTGTCGTTAATACCTTTATCGACAATTATAAAACTGCCGCTATTAGTACTGTCGTTGCTCTGTTTTAAGTGTAGTTCTTATAATTACCGGTGAGAGTATTAGTGACAGCTTTTACAATTGCTGCCGCTAAGTTATCAATAGTAGTGACAATTAAAATTGTCGCTACCATATTTATACCGACATTACAAATAGGACATCAATTAGCTACATTAAAATACACCTCACAAACAAGGCATTAGCCATAATATAAAAATTTGATGAAATATTAAAATTGGAAGAAAGATATATTAATGATTGAATGATATAATATTACTGGTTATGTTGGAATCCATTTTTGTATTACAAAGACAAATTTTAAACCCAACGCGTGTTACCGAAACAGATACAAGCCATTGAAGAACATTTAAAAATAACTCATAGCTCATCCTCCTCACTCACCTTCTTCCCCAACTCCTTTGCAATCTTCATAAACTTCTCTTTCGCAGCCTCATATTTGGCTCTCGCTTGCTCTGTCATACTCTTGATCGCTGTCTCGTAAAATTTCTCCATCGTTGCTTTTGCCTCCTCATAAGCCTTCTTTTTTTCTCTCGGCTCTCTGCCCATCTTGGCTCCTTATTCGCTCGCAAGCTTCGACACCTTCTCTTCGCAGTTTCGCATTTAACCTTCGCTTCTTTCGTCAATGTCTTTCTCGTTGTTTCCTTAGCTTTTTCCATCTCTATTTTTGCCTCCTCATTAGCTTTCTCTTTATCTATAATTGACCCCCCCACCTTCTCTTTCACAGCTTCCTTAGTTTTGCCTGCAAAATTCATAGCAACAAATTAGATATTAAGAATAAGTTGGCAAGGAGAAGACAAACTACAGAAAAAAGTGTCATGAAAATATAAAAAAGTGAATGATACAATATTGCCGATTTTGTTGACAATAGGTTCCCAACTAATTATATGATAGACATTGTATTTCATGCCCATATTTTATCCCAGATATCCTTAGATCATGACCATCAAATCCAGTTTAAATTGTGCTTTCATATGACAATGGTCCAAAAATAATACCTAGTCTTGTTTTTTAAATGGTGGAGAAGGGCCATCTCGCTAACTCAGGTGGTGGGTTTTCAGTTAAATTTCGAAAACTTGAAGCTAAAACTGAAAAAATAGATTCGGTTTCATCTTTATTACTCATTAGTTTTTTTTCGATTTTCCTTGAGTATTGGTTGATTTTCTAAATTTATCCAATCGGTTTTTGGTTTCTGTCACCAGGAACCGGCACCGAAACGATTGGAAATCGATTTCGATCCAAATTTTCTATCAATTTTGGGTTCGGTTCTAAACTTGCATCCCTAGCCAAGATGAAGCCTTCATATCTTACAAACTTCAATTTTCTTAAAGCACTTGAAATATATAGAATTCCATAGCCCTTACATATGAGATAGCTTTAATAATAGAAATTAAAATTACAGATAAGTCCACCACAGGTCAACAACACCACAAATGCACAAACAGAAAAAGCAAACAATAAAGACATCAGAAGCCAACCATACCATAGAGATATGACTCTTTGATTTATTTGGTAATGGCGTAAATTGCGTAAATGATTCCCGATATGTATCCGAAAAGTGTCAACAAACAAATCCAAAACTCAACCTGCACAAATACTCAATTAAATAATTAATTAACTAAAAAGTTACAATGCTTGCAGTGAAAGCCCAAATTGCAAATTTACTGATTTGCACTTAGGGCTGCAACCGAGCCGGGCCGAGCCCGAGCTCGGGTCAGCTCTAGCTCGGCTCTACCTTATACGAGCCGAGCTGAGGTCAGCTCTGGGCTCTTCGAGCTCGAAAATTTCAAGCTCTAGCTCGGCTCTCCGAGCTCAAGACGAGCTTCGAGCCAAATATGTTTTATTATAAAAAATTTTCCTCCTATTACTTTTTAAAACTTCTACTCAATTAAATATGCATTCTATAAAAGATTTAAATGAACGATTAAACACAACGCAACATATGAAATAAATAAACGATTGTCGGAGGTTTAGTTCTTGCCCCTTTGGTGTTGGCCCTGCTGGCAATCGCCCAACAACGGCGGGTGCTTGCGTGTGAGAGAGATTTAAAAATCACTCAAATCCGATTGGCGTAGCCCGTATAAGTGAGACTGTGACTCTGTGAGAGAGAGAAGGTGAGAGAGCTTCATCAACAAGAGAGAAGTAGGAGTTGAGTTGCAGGAGGCAGCTGTAGGTAGGAGTAACAATGCGTACTATATATATATATATATATATATATATATATATATATATATATATATATATTGAAAATTAGGGTAAGTGGGGGGCAAAAGTTTCTATTTTACCCATCAAGGTAACCGTTAGATAAACTTAAATGATTACTTTGAAGGGTAATAGACGTCTCAAAGTTAATTACTTATATATATATATATATATATAAACTGAGCCATAAAGCCGAGCCGGGCCGAGTCGGCCTTAGCTTGAGCTCGGCTCTATTCATTCGAGCTACAAATTGTCCAGCTCTAAAGAGAAAAGGTCTTATTTTTTGGGCTGAGCCGAGCCGAGTTGAGCTCGGCTCTGTTGCAGCCCTATTTGCACTTATTCAAATTTGAACTCCTAGCTCTTGCCGAGAAACTGGCTCATACGGGCTTCCTATCGACCACATTTGTGAAGTGTCACCCCTTTGTATTTCGAACTCCCCCTTGAGAATCCGATGCTTTGACAATGAAGAATGTTTATAAATTCTTCTTTGGTCAGGCTCCTCATCTAATAATTCAATCAGAAGCTCTACTTAAATCGACTTTAAACATCCATCATTAGATGACAAGAACACAACAAGAACCAACTTTTATGAAAATTTATATATAGATATATATATATCTGTGTGTGTGTACTCTAGGCAACCTGTTTCATGAAAATTTTGTTTGTGAGAAATGTAGCAGAAAGCAACATCTACAAATAAATCTGGACTTAAGTAAAGAACTTCAGATAAAATTGACAAGGCTCAGGCTTAATAGGGCCAAAATTTTTTTGTATCAGGTTCTGAATCCTGGTCAGATCGGATGCTTGTAAGACTGTATATCAAAAGTTACATCAGATGCTACATGTATGTACAGATTAAAAAAACATTCCAACTGCAAAATTGAAGCAGTCTTGACTCTTACCTTTAACAGTATCCACAAAAAAAACAAAGGGGTCTACCTCATCAATTGGAGATTGCAAGTCCTCATCATCACTATAATCTTCGTCCTCATTATCATCTTCGGCATTTGAGTGGAAAGCTTTTGCTTAAACTCCAAACCATCAAACACAACGGAAAGGAAAAAAATCAAGGACAACAACTCAATGGTTGAAAAAAGAAATAAAATTTCAACCTCGGTGTTAAAAAACAAAAAAAAGTATGATTCTAAATTTGAATGAATAAAAGCTCATTTGAAATGTCATCTAAAATTCCTATAAATACAAAATAATCATGAATTAGATACCCCACGGTTTTCCATAAGCAAAATTGTAAAATCAATGGTGACCATCACCAACACAAGACGAAGATTCAAAGAGCACAAAAATCACTAGATTAAAATTCGACTTTACTGAAATATTTTCACAAATCATAAAATAGCTGACAACATGAATCAGATAAAAGCATTTGGGTGGGCCTCTTAAATTTGAAGTACAAGTAATCATGAATCAGAGAGCCCCCAATTTTTCATAAGCAAAATTGTAAAATCAATGGTAACAATCACCGACAAGAAACGGATATTCAAAGAGCACAAAAATCACCACAATCTTAAAATTCAACTTATACTGAAATATTTTAACAATTCATAAAATAGCTGCATCACAAAACTACTAGAATTTGTAACTTTGCAACGTAAAGATCTTCAAAGCTAGCAGCCCGATTTATAATGACATGTTCCAATCTTGCTCGAAAAATACAGATACCTATCATGAAAAAAAAAAATCTAACTGGCTAAAAAAAGATTGTCTATTGCTAATTTATGTGTTGTGATTTTAAATGTGTTTTACTCGTAAGTGCACGAATCGTGATGTAGTCAATGAGTGCAGAATACGAGATCATTCTCATGAAGATTGGTCAGAAAATGATAATCAGAAATAGCAATTAACCTAAAGAGTAACCACAGATCTATGACGGTATCTATTAAATTAAGACTTTGAGAATTTTGAGGATAAGATAAGTACTAACAAAGAAATTGAGAATTTAAATAAATAATAAAAGATAAAGATTGGGATACTAAATCCTCCTATCGTAGGTTTATCATTTGTACAATATAAATCTGTGAATTAAGATACGAGATCTTTAAAAGATATCTAAGAAGAAGCACCGGCCCCAAACACACGAGTTCTTAAATACAGATCTGAGATCATGGGGATGTATGATTAACATTCTATGAGTGTATAATTAACACTTACACCTCAGACAATATTCAGAACCCAATCTCTAGATAAATTCCACACTACCGATCTAAAATCAAGAAAATATATGATTAACATCCCATGAGTGTATGATTAACACTCACACCTCATATGGTAATTGAAACTTATCGCTGGGGTAAAGTCGCACTACCAATCTGAGATCATGGAGATGTGTGATTAACATTCCATGAGTGTATGATTAACACTCACATGTCAAACGGTAGTGAAACTTAACCTCGAGATGGGCAATAATTAGGATAAAATTATTATTGCAAAGCTGAGATCATGGGGCATGATTAGCTCCTAGATCTCAGATTGTAATCATATTTTATCCCTATCAATAATAACATTAGGGCATTTCAAACGAATCTAACATCTCAACTACAAATTTGTATTACTATAGATGACTACCTCGGATGAGGTTCATCAGATCCCCATCCTTAATGAAACTAGCCACACATAATGAAATTAAATAATATGATTAAAAAGTAAATCATTAAACATTAAAATATCGTGCAGAACTTTAACTAAATCCCAATGAAAGCTTTAATCCTAATATTTTAATCCAACAGGTACAATGATTCTTCAAATGCCGAAACGAAAACTAATCTAAATCTTACGCCTACAAAAAATGACTAACAAAAATTGAAACAATCGAGACTGAATGCCCTAGAAAAACTCAAAACAAGAGTAGAAAAAAAAATGTCAGCCGAGAAGATTCCCCTGATCCTCATATTTTTTGCTTTTAAATATCTTCTGATTCGAAATTTAAAATAAGTCGATTGATCGAGGTGTGTGGTCGATCAATCGACCAGATTCAAATTTAAAATTTATATTTAAATCCCATTTGTTATGTCGATGCATCAACCTAGATGGGTCAATTGATCGACATGACCAAATGGTCCGGGTCTAGTATGTTCTTTGCTTTACTGCTCTGGTGTTTGTTCACTTTGCATCTGATCAATTTTAAATGTAACCCTTGCAAGTGCACAAGATCTATTGCAGTATGGCAAGAACAAAGGTGTCGAACCCACAGGAAAATCTTGAATTTTAATTAATTCTTTCAGAGATTTAAAAACGTCCCCAAGGAAGTACCAAAGGGCAGATTCAATTTAACCAAAAATTTATCACTTTTTCTAAATGCAAGAAAAATAAATTAATCTAAATAACTAATTACCGATGAATCTAAGAACAATATTTAAATAAGATCAAGAAATATGCTACCCCAGATTTGTACCCCCCTTTCATTAAAGCATCATTCACACCATCACCATCATTCAATCATAAAAATGATTTGAAATAAAGTATGATCATCAATCCGGCATACCCTATCTAAAAACAATGACTCAGTCTATCATTGCGGTATGAGTCATGTAAGAAGCATAGCGTATCTCGTGATGTGTAGATCAAAATAATAAAAATATTAGACTATGGTATTAATCATAAATATGGGTACTTATCTGGGGATCGCATCTTTCCCGATCTACTGATTTAGCCGCTCATCTTTGGTGTATGATCTCCTTGTTCATTCAAAGCCATTCCTCTTTTTATTTCTTCCAAAAATCTTTGGTTACAATGTCTTTTCCTAAATACAATCTATGCTTTCATGAACGTAAAGGAAAAACAATGCAAATCCTAGGTACAATCTACCCAGATGGAACCCTAGAAGAAGGAGAAAAAAAGAACTTTTAAAAAGATGCCCAGAGCAGTCTAAAACCAAAAATAATAATGAATAAATAATCCTCTCCAAAAACTCTAAAAAAAAGAAAAGCTAAAACTAACTCTCTAATTATCTATCTCTAATTCCTCCCTCTAATTCCTATCTCTAATTTTTGCTCTAATTTTTGCTCCCTCTTTTCGAAGTGTTTGATCCGCTTTAAATAGAGCCGAAGTTTCCCAGCCGCAGAGGTGTTCCAACTCGAAAATTTAGGGTCGATTAATTGACCCAATAGGGTCGATGCATCGACCTCCCAGATTTTCGTGAATTCTCGCCGAACTTTACATCAGACACTGCTTCAATATTTTGGCCATAACCTTCTGTCCCGAACTCGGATTGAGGCGATTCTTACGCCATTGGAAAGCTGACAGAAAGCTCTACAACTTTTATGTTTTGACAATGTTATAATTCGGGCATTTTGAAGGTCCAAATTGATTTATAAGTTGCACCAAGTTCTCGATGACCCAAAGTTACAGTGTTTTGACATTATTTTTAGAATTCTTGGGCTGTTTTCTGCACTTGGCTTGTATTTACCTGAAACACTTTAAATCTAATAATTCTTATCAGATAGCCTTCATCAGATAGCTAAATATAGGTATCTAGGGGTGAAATATCATCATATTTCACTACTCATCACACCCCCAAACCTACACTTTGCTGGTCCTCGAGCAAAGCAAACTAAAGAAAATAAATGCCACTTTCGTAGGGAACACGATTGCACTTAGCGTGTGCAACAAGCCTTTAAACCCCTAGGTGATCCCTAGTGGAGGATTTGTGTCTCCTGAGGGTTTACAGTGAAGTTACCCACAAACTTCAATAAATTCCAAACCATCGGCAAAATTGAGTTTTCAAAACATGATTTTTTATAACATATATACCATTCAAAATTCAAAATCATTAATCAATTCAACATGTGAATCCTCAATTTTAAATAACAATATTATACTAATCATACTAGCATCCATTCAAATTAGTCTAATGCTCAAATCGTTAGATAACTCATCCATTCATGCTTACTCGTGAAGTGTGTGCATACCCAAACCAAAATTCATTCATCTCAGAACTAGTTCAAAAGGAAAATCGTTGTCCGTTGTTCAGACTCAATCCTCACTTTAGGTATACTCTTGAAATAAAATCACTCCGATGATGGGTAAGCTTTCGCACATATGTGAGAGATCAATACAAAACAAGCAAAAAGGTCTCACATGATAACTGAAACACGATGTAATCAATGAACAAAATCAAATCTCATAAGAACAGATACTTGTATATCCTAAGTATGTCATATCAAGTGTCATAAGTATCATATATTTACTCTCCACCAGGCAGTTACCAATGCAAGATCAGATCATGAAGGTCTTTTGTAGGGTTGTAATGGGGCTCAGGAAAGGGTAAGAAAGAAAGGGAATTGAGATTCAAAATTTCTGAGAAATCGGAAAAGAAACAAACTTCTGATTTTTCTATCTCTTCTTTTTCTTTTCTAATCTCTCACTATTTTTCTCAATATTTTTCTATTTTTCTCAACTTTCTTTTTCTTTTGAAGCACCTCATATTTTTCATTATTTTTCACAATTTTTTTTTTCTCCCCCCTTTTTCTTTTATATTTTTGCCATACACTCTCAGTAAACACCACAACTCAGTATCTCTCCACTTACTCTCTTTTCGTTCACTCTCATCCCTTGTTCCTAATTTCTCAGAAATAAGAAGGGTAAACCTGAATTTTCAGAAATGGTGAAGGGTTAAAGGTTAACGTGGCTTATCAAAGAATGTATAAAGGTAAATTTTCCAATAGGCTCAAAGGAGTACTAGAAGGATAAATTTATATGAGGTGGGGCATTTAAGCACAAACGAGCCAAAGATAGCCTTCAATCATGTCCTTAAAAGATGGTAACCTTGTCTATTTGTCTTGAGTAGATATACAGTACGTTCTAACACAATAATATGAATTTGATATCATGCAAAGTCACAAGTCAAAATAAAATATATGAGATTATGCAAGATAATTCGTATTCAAAGAAAACTCCGAGTTTATGTATTCACTCATCAACAACGGATATTTGGCTCTAAAGCTTCCTGGGTTTAGTCTCCACTAAGAACCTAAGATTCACCGTTCAAAACAGTTCATCGATTTCTAAATCTTAGCTTGGTATAAGTGTAAAAATTCTAAGCATGAATATCAAAATTACCCACAAAATATCACATTAAGCTTCATTATCCTAGATACAAGCATTCAAAATTTGACATCGATATTCTAAACATTAAATTCACATACATCATCAACTAAAGTTTGAAAACAATCGTAAAATAATTCATATATGATGGTTCAAAATTTATTTTTTATTTGTTATTTTTTTATTTTTATTTTTATTTATTTATTATTATTTTTTTATATGAAGAAAAATAAGAAAGTGACGCAAGATAGAGAATCATACCCCCAAACCTAAAAATGACAATGTCCTCATTGATTGAAATAAGTAGCACACCCCCAAACCTGTTGAAAAGTACCTCAACACAAAGATCAGGTGCAGAGAATATGTGCATAAAATTAGAACATGACCAAAAATAGATTGAAGGTAATGTGGCTACACTAATTTAGAAATTAAAAACAACCTAAACTAAACTAAAAACTAATATTCTAGAACTAACAAAACAAAAATGAAAACGAAAATAAATAAAACATTAATCGGGTTGCCTCCTGTGAAGGCCGAGTTTAAGTGTCGACAGCTCGACCTCTTCATTGATCAAGAATCTGGGTCACTAAGGTGCATTGCCTCAATTCTCATCTGGGTCATGGGCTCAAACACCGGTTTAAGACGTTACCCATTCACTTTGAAAACTCGATTGTCTGTGAGACTGGGATCTCAATCGCACCATGCACAGTAATAGAAACAACCTGATACGGGCCTTCCCATCTCGATTTCTGTTTTCCCGGGTGAAGCTTTAGTCTGGAATTAAACAACCAAACCTTTTTCCCAATGTGAAACTCTTTCCGAGAAATTGACTCATCATGCAGCTTCTTGTACCTTTCTTTGTACATCTTTGAGTTTTCATACGCACCATAGCGTAGCTCTTCCAATTCACTTAGCTGTAGCCTTCGATTTGATCCTGCTGCTTGCATATCGAAATTTAATCTTTTGATGGCCCAAAATGCTTTATGCTCCAATTCAGCAGGAAGATGGCATGCTTTCCGTGACAATTCGAACAGAGACATTCCAATTGGTGTCTTGAAGGCGACGATAGGCCTGAGGAGCATCGAGAGCGGTTTGACCTCTCTTCTATCCAATCGTACCATCTTTTCTAAAATTCGTTGAATCTCTCGGTTCGACACTTCCTCCTGACCACTAGGTTGCGGGTGATACGGCCTTGCAACCTTGTGGGTGACGCCGGATTTCTTCATTAGTGAGCAAAATGGCTTGCGTATGCTAACCGCCATCACTAATGATCGTACGTGGAAACCCGAATTTATTAAAGACATTTTCCTTCAGAAATTTGACCACCACTTTGTGGTCATTTGAACGGGTTACCACAGCTTCAATCCATTTGGAAACGTAGTCAACAGCTACGAGAATGTATGAATACCCAAAAGATGGGGGAAAAGGACCCATGAAGTCAATCCCCCAAACATAAAAAATTTCAACAATCAAAATCGGGTTAAGGGGCATCATATTCCGTTTTGAAATATTTTCAAGCTGCTGACATCTTTGGCATTCTTTGCAAAATTGAGCAACATCACGAAAGATGGAGGGCTAGTAGAATCCGCTTTGAAGAATTTTCTGCGCTTCGTCTCTCCAAAATGGCCTCCACAGTTCCAAAGATGGCGTAAATCGAGAACGCTAAGTTGCTCTTCCGGTACACATCTCTGATGATTTGATCAACAGATCTTGAACAAATGTGGTTCATCCCAAAATAGTATTTGATCCGGGAGAAGAAGAGGTTCTTATCATTCTTTCCCCATTCAAGAGGGATTTTGCCCGTGACCAAATAATTCACGATATTGGCAAACCAAGGAACTTTCGTAGATGGCGTCAAATTATTAATTTCTCATCCCGGAAAAGTGTCCTGGATAGGTTCAGTGTAACCAATTCTTCAAGCAAAATACTGAGACAAGTGATCACCACAACATTCTCGACTCCTTTTTATCCTTGATTTCAAATTAAACTCTTGAAGTAGCGAATCCATGGATCAATCGTGGTTTGGCATCCTTCTTTGCTAACAAATATTTCAATAGAGTGGTGCAAAAGACCACTATTTTTTATCCAAGCAGATAAGAACGAAATTTATCCGAGCATACACCACCTAATAGTTCTTTCTCAAAGGTGGTGTAGTTGTCGCATCGATCAACGTCTTATCGGCATAATAAATTACGTGAGGTAATTTGTTCACCCTTTGCCCTAAAACCTTCGATAGTGTAATCGATGCATCACACATGAGTTCGAATGGGAGAGAATAATCCGTGGTTGGATTATTGGTGCGATTGATAAGAGTTCACGCAATGAAATGATTTCATGCAATGCTCATCAAATTCAAAAGGACATCTTTACCAAGCAAGGTACATAAAGGTTTAGCCACCTTGTGAAATCCTTAATGAATCGCCTATAAAATCCAAAGATGCCCTAAAATGATCGAATTTGGCGAACACTCTTTGGTGGGGCAAATTGGCAATTAGGTCGACTTTGGCCTTATCCACTTCAATTCCTTCCTTGGAAACAATATGCCCCAGAACAATTCCTTGTTGAACCATGAAATGGCTCTTCTCCCAGCTAAGAATAAGTTTAGAATCCACACAACGTTGTAAAACTGCGAGGTGATTCAAACAAGAACCAAACGTTTTCCCGAAAATCGAGAAGTCGTCCATGAACACCTCGTTGAACTTGTCAATCATATCCGAAAATATGGCCAACATACATCGTTGGAAAGTAGCAGGTGCATTACATAAGCCGAACGGCATCCTTCGATATGCAAAAGTACCGTAAGGGCATGTGAATGTCGTTTTCTCTTGATCAGGTGGAAAAACGGGCACTTGATTGTATCCCGAATAACCATCAAGAAAGCAATAAAACTCTTGCCTCGCTAACTTCTCGAGGATTTGATCGATGAACGGAAGGAAAATGATCCTTTCTCGGTAGGCGTGTTCAATTTTCTATAATCAATGCGCATATCGCCACCCAAAGAGTTTCACGAGTAGGCAACAATTCTCCTTTCGCAGCTTTCTTTCACAAAGTGATTCCGCTTTTTTGGGACAATTTGAGGACTAACCCATTCACTATCGTAAATCGGATAGATGATTCCAAAGATCGAGTAATTTAATGATTTCCTTTAAAACGATTTCTTGCATGTTCGGATTAAGTCGCCTCGCGTTCTTCTCGATGGTTTACTCTCATCTTCCGATGTATTTTGTGCATACATACCGATGGGTCAATCCCTTTTAAATCGCCTAGGGTCCATCTGATAGCCTGTTTGTGTTCTAGAAGCACTTTCAAAAGGTCATGCTCTTGTTCTTCAGACAACGTGGATGAAATTATCACCGGAAACGTTTCTCGTGGCCCCAGAAAAGCGTAATTGAGCGATTCAGGAAACTGGTTCAATTCCAAAGTTGGTGGCTCCTCAATTGATGGAGTCGCTTCAGCTTTTACTTCAATGGGTAACGGTTCTATCTTAGTCACAACTTCACATAAGTTATCATCTGGACATGATAAACTCAACTTCGTCTCTTCTGACTGCTTCCTTTCAGATCCTTTTTCTTCATAGATGGCCAACAAAGCGGTTTCAAATTCTTCTTTGGTGAGCATTGATGGTAATGCTTCATCCACCACTTCGTCCATCTGATCGATGTAAAAACATTCGACCTCATCCTCGTTAGGGAAATGGTTCATCGCATGAAATATATTCAATCGACCTTCATGTTCCCAAAAGAAACGCCGATGACTCTGCTTGACAATTAATGCAAGCGTTGCGATGGCGAAAACGGACGTCCAAGGATGATGGGGACTTGATTAATTGATTTAATGTGGTTCCATGTCTAAAATAATAAAGTCCATCGGAAAGACAAACTTGTCTATTCCAACCAAAACATCCTCGATAATTCCCTAGGTCTTCTTTTCCGACCTATCGGCCCGGTTGGAGTGTGACCGTCGTGGGTTGCAATTCACCCAATCCGAAGTTTCAGATATTGAGTATGGGATTAGATTCACACTTGCTCCCAAATCTAATAGCGCTTTTCCAATTGGTTGCCCACCAATGACACATGGAACAGTTGGAACTCCAGGGTCTTTCAATTTTCGTGGGGTTTCCAATTGTAATATTGAACTGACTTGATTAGTCAGGAACACTTTCTTGGAAATATGAGTACGCGCCTTTCGCTTACGAGTACATAAATCTTTGAAAAATTTTACATACTCAGGCACTTGTTTGATTGTTTCAAGCAATGGAAGATTTATCTTTACTTGCTTGAATGTTTCGAAAATTTCTTCCATTTTTGCTGGTCCCTTTCCCATTCTAGATGGAGGAGTTAGGCATTGAGGGAATGGTGCCCTTGGGACATAAGGTGCAGGTTCCATTTTTGATTCTTGTTCATGTCCTAGTTGGACAGTTGAGGGAGACTCATCCTCGATTACTTTTTCTTTTCCCTTCTCTCTTCTTTGCTCTTTCTCTTTCTCTGTTTTTTTCTCTGATTTGTTTTCTTTTCTCTGATTTGTTTTCTTTCTCTTTTGCTGCTTCTCTTGCTTCCTCTTTTTCCTGATCAGATTTCACAGGCATTTCCACTTGATTATCAACTTCTCTTCCACTTCTCAGCACCGTAACAGCTTTCAACTGTTGACTATTCGATGGTCCTGCATCAGGTGGTGCTTGACCTCGAGGATTGTTGACGGGTTGGCTAGGGAGCCTACCTTCCTCTCGTTGACTCAGCTGATTTGTCAGTTGACTAAATTGATCTATCATCATCTGTTGGAAAGCATGCATGCTTCGCATCACCTTTTCCTCCAAATCAGAATCTCTAGAAACCAGAGTTCGAGGTTGATTAAAATTCGATTTTTTCGAATCTAATTCGGATGATAATAAGGAGGGTTCTGCTGGAAATTAGAATTCTGCTGGGTAGTGGGATTCTGTTGTGGGCGGAGATTTTGTTGTCCACCCATTGTGTTGGCTCTGTACTGCTGGTTTACCTGACCAGTTTGGTTCGAACCACCCCATCCTAAGTTGGGGTGATTTTTCCATTCCGGGTTATAGGTATTGGAGTATATGTTTCTACCCTGCCGTTGATAAGATTGAGTCAGATTCACCTCCTCTTGAGGAGTAGGTTCATCAGGGAACAATGACAAGGTAGTGGGGCACTCATTAGCCATGTGACCTGGGTGGTCACAAATTGAACACACAGTGGGGGTGACAGGAGCTTTAGCTTGCTTGGTCGCAGCTAACAATATATTCATTTGCTTGGACAACATATCAACCTTTGTTGATAGATCAGAGGTATTATTTTTGACATTATACAATCCATCTCTTGTCAACACATGAGATTTAGATGCCAAATCCAAGTTAGTTCGCCCCAGAGTTTCACTTTGTATCGAAGTTTGGTATAACTTCTCAAACAATGCCCACAATTCATCAGCTTCTTTTGTGGCACATGATCCACCACACGATGCATCAACCATGCGTCTCTCTTCAGGAATCAGCCCATTATAAAAACTTTGGACCTGTTGCCACCTTGGAAGTTGATGATTTGGACAACTCTTAATCAATTCCTTAAAACGTTCCCAACATTCATGGAATGTTTCAGTAGATTGTTGGGAAAATAATTGAATCTTCTGACGCAACTCAATGGCTTTGGTCATGGGAAAATATTTTTTTAGAAACTGACGGTGTAGCTCTGCCCAACTCTGAATAGATTGCGGTTCTAAAGAATAAAACCACGTTTTTGCCTTGTCCCTTAAAGAGAAAGGAAAGAGTCGGAGTTTAGCTATCTCATCAGTGACATTGTGGACTCTGAACATTTTGCATACCCCGGTGAATTCATTTAGATGAACGTGCGGATTTTCATTTGCTAACCCATGGAAAATTGGTAGCATTTGGATCATCGCTGATTTGAATTCATAGTGGTTTCTTGGAATGGGATCATGCATTATACATTCCTGATCCTCGTAAAAACCAGGATCATTATAATATTCGAGTGTTCTAGGGCCCTCATTGTAATTGTTATTCCCATCATTTCTATTATTTTCATTATTGCCATTATTGATATTCTGGTTGTTCCCATTGATTTCTTGCCTTTGATCAGCCATGGTATCAGTATGATGATACTGATTCCTTTGAATTCTGTGATTCTCTCTACAAGATCGTTCGATCTCAAGATTAAATGGTAGCAGATGTGGGTGATGAGAACGAGTAAAGCTCATACACCACGCTCACAAACAAAGATTGATGAATCCACAACAAACTCAAAATATTCAGCTTCAATCGATTAAAGCAAAGATTTTCAATCGATTGACACAAGCGCACAATTTTTTTTTTTTTTTTTTTTTTAAATCCGAATTTCAAAAATTAAAATTCAAAATTCAAATAAAATTTTTTTTTTTTTTAAATCCGAATTTCAAAAATTAGAATTCAAAATTCAAATTTAAAAAAAAAAAAAAAAAAAAAAAAAATTTAAAATTCAAATTTCAAAAATTAAAATTAAAAAAATTAAATTTTAAACCTAATGGCAATCCTACAAAATCTTATCTAAAAGAGAAAAATAAGGAAAAAAATAAAATAAAAGATTCCTAAATTTCCTAAGGAAGGTATCCTAAATTTATAAACTTCCTAAAAAATTAATAACTAATTTTAGAAAATCATAGAATATCTAAAAGAGGAAAATAAGGAAAAAGAATCCTACTAAAATAAGAAGTCCTAAAAACCTAAACTTCCTAAAAGAGTCCTACACAAACTTACCTAAAAGAGAAAAATAAGGGAAAGAAGATTTTGTAAAGCATAAATCCAAATATTGATTTTTTTTTTTTTTTTTAAAATCTGAATTTCAAAAATTAAAATTAAAAAAATTAAATTTTAAACCTAATGGCAATCCTACAAAATCTTATCTAAAAGAGAAAAATAAGGGAAAAAAATAAAAGATTCCTAAATTTCCTAAGGAAGGTATCCTAAATTTATAAACTTCCTAAAAAATTAATAACTAATTTTAGAAAATCCTAGAATATCTAAAAGAGGAAAATAAGGAAAAAGAATCCTACTAAAATAAGAAGTCCTAAAAACCTAAACTTCCTAAAAGAAACCTAAACTTCCTAAAAGAGTCCTACACAAACTAAAATAAGAAGTCTAAAAATTTCAACTTCCTAAAAGACTCATACAAAATCAAAAATAAAAAGCTTAAAAATCTCAACTTCCTAAAAGACTCCTAAAAAAAATACTTACCTAAGAGAGAAAAATAAGGGAAAGAAGAATTTGTAAAACAAAAATCTAAAAATTGATTTTTTTTTTTTTTTTTTTTTTAAATTCGAATTTTAAAAATTAAAATTAAAATTTTAAGATTAAAATTAGAAATTAAAATTTTAAATCTAGTGGCAATCCTAAGAATCTTATCTAAAAGAGAAAAATAAGGGAAAAAATAAAAGATTCCTAAATTTCCTAAGGAAGGTATCCTAGATTTATAAACTTCCTAAAAAAAAAAAAATTAATAACTAATTTTAGAAAATCCTAAAATATCTAAAAGAGGAAAATAAGGAAAAAAAAAAAAAATCCTACTAAAATAAGAAGTCCTAAAAACCTAAAATTCCTAAAAGACTCCTACAAAATCTAAAATAAAAAGCCTAAAAATCTCAACTTCCTAAAAATCCTAAATTTATAAACTTTCAAAAAAATTAATAACTAATTTTAGAAAATCCTAGAATATCTAAAAGAGGAAAATAAGGAAAAAGAATCCTACTAAAATAAGAAGTCCTAAAAACCTAAACTTCCTAAAAGACTCCTACAAAATCTAAAATAAAAAACCTAAAAATCTCAACTTCCTAAAAATCCTAAATTTATAAACTTCCAAAAAAAATTAATAACTAATTTTAGAAAATCCTAGAATATCTAAAAGAGGAAATTAAGGAAAAAAAAAAAGAATCCTACTAAAATAAGAAGTCCTAAAAACCTAAACTTCCTAAAAGGCTCCTACAAAATCTAAAATAAAAAGCCTAAAAATCTCAACTTCCTAAAAATCCTAAATTTATAAACTTCCAAAAAAATTAATAACTAATTTTAGAAAATCCTAGAATATCTAAAAGAGGAAAATAAGGAAAAAGAATCCTACTAAAATAAGAAGTCCTAAAAACCTGAACTTCCTAAAAGAGTCCTATACAAACTTACCTAAAAGAGAAAAATAAGGGAAAGAAGATTTTGTAAAGCAGAAATCCAAATATTGAAATTTTTTTTTTTTTTTTTTTTTTAATCAAAACACAAAAAATCCCTAACCGAATTAATCAAAATTTTGCCGATCTCCCCGGCAACGGCACCAAAAACTTGATCGATTTTAAGTGTAACCCTTGCAAGTGCACAAGATCTATTGCAGTATGGCAAGAACAAAGGTGTCGAACCCACAGAGAAATCTTGAATTTTAATTAATTCTTTCAGAGATTTAAAAACGTCCCCAAGGAAGTATCAAAGGGCAGATTCAATTTAACCAAAAATTTATCACTTTTTCTAAATGTAAGAAAAATAAATTAATCTAAATAACTAATTACCGATGAATCTAAGAACAATATTTAAATAAGATCAAGAAATATGCTACCCCAGATTTGTACCCCCCTTTCATTAAAGCATCATTCACACCATCACCATCATTCATTCATAAAAATGATTTGAAATAAAGTATGATCATCAATCTGGCATACCCTATCTAAAAATAATGACTCAGCCTATCATTGCGGTATGAGTCATGTAAGAAGCATAGCGTATCTCGTGATATGTAGATCAAAATAATAAAAACATTAGACTATGGTATTAATCATAAATATGGGTACTTATCTGGGGATCGCATCTTTCCCGATCTCATTTGCTCATCTTTGGTGTATGATCTCCTTGTTCATTCAAAGCCATTCCTCTTTTTATTTCTTCCAAAAATCTTTGGTTACAATGTCTTTTCCTAAATACAATCTATGCTTTCATGAACGTAAAGGAAAAACAATACAAATCCTAGGTACAATCTACCCAGATGGAACCCTAGAAGAAGGAGAAAAAAAGAACTTTTAAAAAGATGCCCAGAGCAGTCTAAAACCAAAAATAATAATGAATAAATAATCCTCTCCAAAAACTCTAAAAAAAAGAAAAAGAAAAACTAACTCTCTAATTATCTATCTCTAATTCCTCCTTCTAATTCCTATCTCTAATTCTTGCTCTAATTTTTGCTCCCTCTTTTCGAAGTGTTTGATCCGCTTTAAATAGAGCCGAAGTTTCCCAGCCGCAGAGGTGTTCCAACTCGAAAATTTAGGGTCAATTAATTGACCCAATAGGGTCGATGCATCGACCTCCCATATTTTCGTGAATTCCCGCCGAACTTTACATCAGACACTGCTTCAGTATTTTGGCCATAACTTTCTGTCCCGAACTCGGATTGAGGCGATTCTTGCGCCGTTGGAAAACTGACAGAAAGCTCTACAACTTTTATGTTTGAAAATTTTATAATTCGGGCATTTTGAAGGTCCAAATTGATCTGTAAGTTGCACCAAGTTCTCGATGACCCAAAGTTACAGTGTTTTGACATTATTTTTAGAATTCTTGGGCTGTTTTCTGCACTTGGCTTGTATTTACCTGAAACACTTTAAATCTAATAATTCTTATCAGATAGCCTTCATCGGATAGCTAAATATAGGTATCTAGGGGTGAAATATCATCATATTTCACTACTCATCAGCATCCTTTTATGCTCCTTAATGCATCTAATAACTAATTTTACCTGAAACTCATAAAATTTTACAAATCTTATTCATTAAATGGCTAAATGTAAGTCTTTAGGGGTGAAATACCATCATATTTCACTACTCATCATTATGCTTATTCAAAATATATTGATATTTGCCTCATTTTGTATTTCCCATGAACCCAACATAGAATGGCAGGATATATATTACTTAAAAAATGCAGGAGGTTCTTACACTGATATATATATATATATATATATATATATATATATATATATATATATATATATATATATATATATATATATATATATAAAGAAAAGATTAGGAAAAAAGCATACTGCATCGTGCTCAATTCTTAAACACTCCGGCCAACCATGATGCCAATATAGCATTAAAAGAATTAGTCTCCTTATATAAATAAATTAGTCGAAAGAGTCACTTGACAAATATGTGCTGAACTCTTACCCAGGATGTTTGATGCTTTTCACATTAGAATCCATGCCTCAATCTTTGACAAGAAAAGAGACAAAAGACAGTAGTTTAACCAACATTTACTACCAAAAACAACATATTAGAACTGTTGAAATGCATTCATGGCCTAGGTCCTGAAGCCATCAATGGAAACGCAGTGATTCTCTAGTCTCAGGTCTATTCAATTTTTAAAGGCCATCCGGAATTTTGAACTATATTAGCACTCTTCTAGGATCTAATTCTCATCCGCGCCAAGGTGGTCATGGTCTTAATGTGCCAAAGAACCCCTCTGCTATATTAGGCAAACGAGCTAATCTTCCATGCTAGCTAATAACATGCTCATCAAGTACAATCTTCCATGCTAGCTAATAACCCAACCTCACCCACATTTATGGCTATACCTGGCATGGATGCAACTATTTTTACATGGACTGTGTATAATATTATCATATGATGAGACCTTACACTGAAACAATAATAACCATTAGATCCCTAAAATGTATACCATCATAATTGCTAATGACTATATTGTAGTCAACTCTTCGCAAATGTTGCCCACATCAAAACCCCTTACAGTTGCATCTAAGAGGTATTAGAAGCAGGTGAACCCACTATTAGAGTTCAATCAGCCCAAAGACGAATATATCTCCATTTATTTCATATTTTCACGATTTTTTGTAACCAACCTGATGAGAGAGTCACATTTTGTTTACATATTATTTGGACTTAAAAAAAAATTGTACATAAAACTTAGGGCCAAATATGGTAAGCACACTAAATCTGTGACAGCCCGAATTTTCCTAACTTGAATTTTGAGACACTTTTTTTTTTTTCTTCAAACACGAATAGGAAAACCCGGACCGTCGGGTCGTAGAACATGATCCGAATACAGAGAATACTTGGTACATCCACATACATGTAGAAATCAAAATAGATAATACATATGGCATAAATAAACGTCTAATTTTCTAATATTAAATATTATGATAACTAACAATGACCACCGATGATATACCAACATCACCAAACAGTGGTGTACAACTAGTATATAATAACACATTGTACCAAGCCACACTCACCAAACTCCACTAGGCACTCGATCTACGATCCCAAAAATCTCAGCACTCCTCAAGTCCTCAATCTACAAGTCTGGTGTCCTGATAGCGTTATACCTGTGACGTATAGTCGGGGTGAGCTACATCCTAGCTCAGTAGAGGAAAATTCAATACTCATTCACATCTTATCATAAGGAAACATAGATTCAATGTCATAATCAAACATTTTCTTATTTAAAACTGAAACTCATTTCAAAGGTACTTTTTCTTATCAACAAAGACTGATTTCAAATATTGTTTTCTTATCACACGACTGATTTCAAAACTGATTTCCTTTTTCACATAAAACTGATTTAAAAGCTGATTTCCTTATCATACAAAACTGATTTCAAAACTGATTTTAAATCCACCCCGGCGGCCCACATGGTACTTATACTCCGCCTATAGCGGTCCACGACAAGCATAATCCACCCACAGCGGTCCCTATACATATTATCCGCCCATAGCGGTCCACATACACAATATCCGCCCATAGCGGTCCACTTTAATCTCACGACTTATGGTTTGATTCCCGAAGTATAATCCGAAGAGTACGTAAAATCTCGCAAAAGCGGTCCAAGGGCGTACATGACTACATCGAAATCCAAAGGTGTATGTAAATCCCGTAAAGACGGTCGAAGGGCGTATATGACTCACAACAGTGTCCAAAGGAGTACGTAAATTCCCGCGAAAGCGGTCCAAGGGCGTACATGAGCATAACAAGTCCAAGGGTGTATGTAAAATCTCGTAAAAACGGTCCAAGGGCATACATGAGCACAACAAGTCTAAGGGTGTACGTAAAATCTCGTAAAAACGGTCCAATGGCGTACATGAGCACAACAAGTCTAAGGGTGTACGTAAAATCTCGTAAAAACGGTCCAAGGGCATACATAAATCCCGCCACAGTGGTCCAAGGGTGTACATAAATCCTGCCACAGCGGTCCAAGGGTGTACCTTCTCACAAATCTCTAAGACTCAACGATTCCGAGTTCACATTCTAGTTTAGATTTCTAAATCACGATCCAAAGCTCATATTCCTGGTTCAAGGGTTTTTAAACTCACCATTTAAAAATTAAGTTTAAAATCGAATACCATAGTAGAAATTCTAGGTTAAGTTCACAGTTCAGAATTCACCATTTTCGACTCAAGGATTTCAAATTTTTATTTTGCAAAGAGTTCAAGTTATAGTTCAAATTACTATCAAACTTACATCAAAATACATCAAGAAAACTTATCATTTTTCATCTAAACACATCAAAGAAACTTATCATTTTTTCATGTAAATACCAAAAAGAAACTATGAATCAAAGTTAAACATGCAAATTTGTGTTGAAGTTCCCCTACCTTAACTTCGAAGCAAGCAAGGTCCTATCGATGGACTTTCACCCTTAACCTACATCACAAGCACACAATGATGCATCAAGGATTAACTCCAATCACTAATAACTTAGACCTATTTAAGTATTTTCTCAAAACCGAGTCGGAACGGGTAAGTTTGTGCCAACTTAGAAATTGATGTAACCTTTCTCCTAAATTTTGACCTTTAAAAATTTAGATTTATAAGTTGGTCAAAACACAAAAGTTGTAGATCTTTTTGGTATCTTTCCAACGCCTTAAGAATCGCATTAATTGGAGGTCGGAGCAGAAAGTTATGGTCAAAATATCAAAGTAGTACTGGCGAGCACAGTCAAAATCGATTAATCGATCCCTATATCGATTAATCGAAATTCCAAAATCGATCAATCGATTAATCGATTTTCCCAAACTGTAAATTTTTTAAGCCACTGAAAATACCCATTCAATTAATCGATTCCAAATCGATCAATCAAAATTAAAAAATCGATCAATCGAATTAAATTCGATTAATCGATTTCGTTTCTCGAAAAATCAGCATTTGACCCAGATTATTACTAACTTTTGACCTTTAAAAAGATTGATTCACAAGTTAGTCAATTCATGAAATTTGTAGGGCTTGCTATCGTCTTTCTAACACAACAAGAATCATGTCAATCAGATTTCGGCACAAAAAGTTATGGCCAAAATACTACAATAGTGTCAGCAAGCTCAGGCAAAATCGATTAATCGAAATTTTCTTCGATTAATCGATTTCGTGAATTTCCTCTTGAATTTCTCTCCTGTAAAAAATCGATTAATCGATTTTTAAAATCGATCAATCGATTTTCGCAGTTTTTGAGCAGTTCTCGAGTTTGAACCTTGAAACCCATTTTTTCATAAAAATCATATCCATCATCCTTCTTTTTAATTGATTTTCACAAAATCAAACCTAAAAATCATACACAACACATAACCAAAATTTCTTACCTCGATTCGATCGACTCCTCGATCCACAAGCTCGTATAACGATCTAGGGTTTCAAAGTTGAAATATTGGGGATTCTCTTTCTCACACGATCTCACCAAGCCTTTTTCACATAATCCCAAGGCTCAGCGCACACAGATACGACACATCTTCTCCTTCTTCTTCTTCCTTTCACAAGAAAACCCAAAACCCCTTTCTCTTGTAAACCGGGTAACCAAAGGAAACCCCTTACCTTCTCTTATTATAAGCCAAAGGGCTTGCTTCCCTTACAAAGCATATACATGAATCCTCGGGTATTAGTTCTTATCTAAAGAACTAGCTTCTGCGTGAAACGAACACACCTAGTTAGTGAGTTATCTACCATAAAATACTCTTTTGATTAGGTGTGGGGCCAAGACACCCAAACCATTTATCCATCGGATTCAGTGTTGAGCCAATACACCAAAGCTTGGTGTATATTAAGATCATCTAATAACTAACACACCATTTTGTCAATTTTTTCCACTTAAGACCTAACCCAAAGTAACTTAATTAATTAATTTTACAAAGTCAGGTACGTGACTAGTCGGGCACGCACCCCAAGGCACACTATTCAAAGTTGGGCATGCATCCCGAGGTACACTATTTAAATTCAAAATTTTCAGGATGTTACATTCTTCCCTCCTTATAAAATTTTTGTCTTCGAAAATTGTCGGACTTATTTTTGATAGAATCAAGGTTGTTACAAAATCTTATTCTTCAAATTTTCTAAAATGATGGTAGGTCTCAATGTTATAGCCAATGACTTAAATATGGTTAGCCTTCTAAGGAAGATTTCATGCTTTACCCAAAAAATTGGACTATGACCAACTGATTAGATGTCAAATGTTCCACGATGAATCTGAGTGTCCTTTTAACAAAGGCAACCTATTTAAGATTCAAACATATTTAGCTCAAGTCTGAAACTCTGGAGACAAATGCAAAAAAATATAAGAAAAACAAAACAAAACAAAAAATCTGAAAGGTTGCACACATAAGTACATACTGTCTTGTTTTGAGAAATCGCCACCCTGGCACAAGAAAGAACACTTGTCAATCAATTATATCAGAAAGTAAAACGGTTGTATAAAACTTGGCTCGGGTAAGCTTAGTTAAATTATGAGGACGGACAACTTAGTAAAATACGACCTTAAAATCTATATCACAAGAAAAGCAGTCGCGACCATTGGTGGTGTACCCTACAACATAAACAAGGGTAACTGGCTAAAAGAAAATAGCCATCATTTCTAAGTCGCACTAGCAAGAAAACATAAGCACCGGGTAATGAATGCCAACCAAACCTCTATAAGAGTAGCCATAGTGTAAGGAGTGAAAAAAACAAGAACATACCTAAGCCATGAACCCTTTAATAATGCGATGGAAAATAGATCCTTTGTAGCGAAGGTTTCCAGTTTTAGACCCAGTTACCTTTTCACCTAAATAAGCAAATATTAATAAGAGTTTTTCCTACTATAGGTCTAGTGTTTATGAAGAACCACTAAAAACAGAACACGAAATTATACGCTGCTAATATCCTTCCAGTGTATATTATCATTTGATATAATGGCAGGGATTGAGTGCAAGCAATTAGACCATGGGTTTTGTAATATTACTTGGAAGTTTTGGGACAGTTCGAACATCGCACTTCAAGAAATGAATGGATGGTATATCATGCTTTCTTATTTCGGTGGTTACGCTGGGATATAAATGCTTCGACTTCAATGTCTAAACATTTTGATTTTATATAACAATTGGATCATAAATAACCCAAACAGGTAGGCAATAAATTTATAGCATTTCAGACTAAAAATCAAAGTAATGACACTATAGTTAATAGAAATTTCTAATATTTAATACAGGTGTCAAACATTTTTGGGTGCATGTCAATATAGGTACTAAGACGAAAACATGGTTTATATTACTTCTCGATTTTTAGTACAATTGTGTAGCAATAATGATTAAATAGATTTAGGGTACCAAACCGAAACTAGAAGTTTTCGTTTTTGGTTTGGTTCAAAACTGAACCAAAACGAATCCATTCAATTTCGGTTCAATTTGTTCTTTCAATTTTCCAAATCGAGATCGATATTAACTTTATATAAGATTTCAACTCCTCTTCCTATATCCAAGAATTATCAACAAATTCAATAATTCAAAGTAAAGACTTTGAGATATGAAATGATCTAGAGGTTCTTGAAGCCTATGTGTACTCATAAATCTGTTTGTAGTGTACAGGTTGCACACCTAAGACCTACTCTTATAGAATAATAGCAAATAATTGTGGCTTTCACGCCAAGTGTTTAACTGTATGAAAACCATGGTTAGGTTGAGTGTGATCGGGCTATGACAACTTCACAAAGCAGCCATCGCCATCTCATTGAATGGACGGTCTAGGTAGATGGGCATATGCATGTGATAGATGCTAGCTTAAGTCTATACTCCATTCAAACTTCTTGTTTGAAAAAGACTCACATAGGATTAGAAGGCCTTACTTTTTTATGGGAAATAGAATGGCATAAAAGAATGCTTATAAAAAATAGTCAGTCACCAAAACCTTCGAAAAGAAAAAGCTAAAAGTCTAAAATACAATCATTTTTTCTTCTCAAAGGAGGAACGGGCGAACAAATCCCTCTTCTACAAAAATTTTCACAAAGAAAAAAAAAAGATGATAACAAGCACCGACAGATCAAATTCTGCTCCTAAACCTATTGGCCGATGTTAGAATTTATATTATAGCATGAAAAATGTAATTTTGATAACAATAGCAACAGATTGAACAAGTTGTAAAGATGTACGATTGGCGCATATTAGAGAATCAATAAAATATAATATATTTTTTAAACCTCATAGACAATTTAACATCTTGGGGAAATTAGAGAAAGAGATGATCTCCACTTACCAGAGATAGAACCAATTGATAAAAACTCAGGAACTGCCATTAGAGCTCCAAATCACACAATAAATTTGCTAGACTACGCAGATCCTAAGAAAGCAAGTCCAAAGTAAACAATACATCGAATAAAAACTACAAAAAAAACTCAAACCTCACCAGATTCAAGATAGACGGCTCTGATCTGCCCAGTTAGAAATTATTTTTCCCAAGAACATAACCAGAAACTCAAAATCGGCCATTGAACCTATATGGCAAAAGAGAAAGTGATTCAAAACGATACAATCTGAGATTATCGAGACATTCATAGATTTAGACCATGAGATTGCTTGATTATATTCACCAAGAGAAATCCTCCTTTTAGATATATCAGATCTACTGAGACTGGATATCTGCTTAAGATATTGCAAGCTCTTCATCGATCCAAACCATTGTTATATAAAACCATAAAATGTTGATCATACAGAGCTTATAGAGCAAAATGCCTCTATCTTCAACTGCAGAAAAAAAATCTTTGAAATAAAAAAAAAAAATCAAATCCTAGAGCGGAAATCAGTTGAAATAATTGAAATCTACTTGAAACAATGGAAACTTGTATTGATCCGAACTATTGAATTTCTACTATCCAAAGCATAGATAGGAAAATGCAGGTCTAGGAACCCTGATTCCAACTTTATCTCCAAATCTAAAAACGATCAAGAATTAAAAACTCACTCACTAAGCCCACGGGACTTTCCAAATGAACAGAGAAAGATTTAACGCATAAATAGACAAAAAAACGGAGATAACAATTAAAAAAAAAAAAAACTCCATACATACCTTCTCTAGGGCGTGAATGACAAATATTTAGATCAAAGATTCTAAATGGCACACATCAATTTCGACTTGCAAAAATTAGGGCCACAGATTCGCTTTGATTGAAGATCCAAATACAGCCGGTGGAGATTTCGAAGCCGAAATCGAATCGAAGATGTTAGGGTTTTGTGATTGGAATTAGGGAAAAAAAATTAAATCAAAGATGTTAGGCTGAAATCAAATCGAAACAATCAATTAGGGTTTGGGGAAGTGGGAGATGACCTCAATCTGATTGGAGAGTTAGAGTTTAATCTCTTGAGATAATCTGAATCTCATCAGTTAAAAAGATGATCTGATTGAGAGTTAGGGTTTGCAAATGGAGCTTGAGGAGAGAGATAGCGATATCGTCGGCGAGAGTTGTTCTAAATGAAGAGGAGAGGGATGGCAATAAATGAAGATAGCTGAAAAGCAAATGAGTCTTTTATCTATTTTTATTTTATTTCTTAGAGTCGGGTTTTTTTTCCTCTTTTGACATAGTGGTTGTGGCGGTTGATTAATAGTAGCTATCACTATTAGGAAAAATAGAAAATTAGTAGCTGCCGCTAATAGTCATTTATTTTGTAGTGTCCACCCTGTAAATAAGTGAGATTCATTGATGTGATTTTTTTAATGTAATGTTTTACTCGCAAGTGCACGAATCGGTTTGTATATAGTGGGTACGGAGTACGAGATCGTTCCCGCGAGGACTAATTTTAAAATATCTAAAAGAGACAAGCAATTCTAGAAATCTATTAAGATTTAACAGTTTTCTACCAGTTTTATGATTTAAGCGGTTGATGGTAATTAATGACTACAAACTAAAATTCAATTGATAATTCAAAAATAAAAGTGAAGATGATGATAAAGATGAAAATACTAAATCCTCCCATCTTTGGTCCGTTCTTCCTATAATATAAATCTAAGGATCAAATTATGAGATATTTCATTGGTAACAAACATCTTTTATGGAAGATCAATGGTCAACACCCTAATCGGTTCCACGTTGCATCCCTGCAATTAGGACTTAGATGATTTTCATATATAGATCTGGGATCAAGGGCATGGCTAGGCACACATGATCTCAGGTTCAAATAAAAATCATCCCCAAAGTGGGTGAAAATTCCAACAAGAATACCACTTACAAATCTGAAATCAAGGGCATGGCTCGGCACACTTTATTCAGATTAGAGATTGTTTAAGATAAAATTACCATTACAGAACCAAGATCTGTGGCATGGCTCACTGATCCTGATCCCAGAACATAATCGTAATTAGATCCACACGATGAAAACACAAAGACCATAACAATGATTGGGTAAAATTACCGTCACAGATCTGAGATCCCAGGCATGGCTCGGCACACGCGATCCCGGTTAGTGGCGGGGATTTCATCCGTTCATGATAGCACAACAACCATAAAAATAAAATCTCATATTTTAATCTTTAATTTATATTATTAAAAGTACATCCCTCGGATGGGAATCATTAGATCCCCATCCCTATAAATTTAGCCACACATATTGTAAGTAAATGACATAAATAAATAAATACGGGAAAATAACATTTATTAAAATTACCTCAAACTTCAAAATAAATTACGTTGATCCACACGTATGATGATCTTCAGAAACGAAATTAATGCAGGAATAAAGTTTGAACAAAATTTAGGAATGAGTACTGAAAAATTAAAGGGAACAAAGCTCTCAAAAGAATAATAAAATTTCCCTATTTCTATGTCTAACTATGAAAAATAATGGCTAAAAATTAAGAACACTAAAAACTAAAACTCTTTCCTAAAACTAATTCCTACGTAATTCTAATTCTAAAAAGATATCTTTCCCGAAGTGTTTGAGTCGCTTTAAATAGACCCGTCGCGTGGAAGTCTCCTAAGCCAAACTTTTAGGGTCGATTAATCGACCAGGGAGGGTCGATGCATCGAGCCGCCAAAAAATCCCAAAAATCAGGTTTCTAGTGTCAGTTTCGTGTCAGACTCTGACTCTGGCTCGATTAATCGACCTATAGGGTCGATGCATCGACCCCAGAAATCCGTGAAATTCAACACTTCTTCTTGGTTCAGACACTGCTTCGGTATTTCGGACATAACTTTCTGTCTCGAACTCGGATTGAGACCATTCTTATGCCGTTGGAAAGCTGACGAAAAGATCTACAACTTTCATGTTTTGACAATTTCGTAATTCGGCCGTCCTGAAGGTCCAAATTTAGCCACAAGTCGCACCAAGTTCTTGATTACCCGAAGTTGCAGTGTTTTGACATTATATTCAGAATTCTTGGACTGTTTTCTATACTTGGCTTGTATTTACCTGAAACACTTCAAATCTAATCAATCTCGTTAGATAGCCTTCATCGGACAGCTAAATATAGGTATTTAGGGGTGAAATATCCTCATTTTTCAGTACTCATCATTCATCAATTACGAACAATGGAGGAAACCGATTCACATACAAAGCACTATCGCGTGGGCGCAAAAGCGACGACGCATCTAATGCCATATATATTTAAATGTTCTATAAGCTTAAAATAATATACGGGAAAAAGAATTAATATTTAGCTCAAATGTCACTCTTTTGGCCTTCTATCCAGTTCGTGCTCCAGAAAAAAGATAAAGTTGTCTATTCTGCGCTTTTATCTAATACGAGCTTAAAAAAAAAAAAAAAAAGTTGTCTCTTTTGCGCTTCTATCCAGTATGAGCTTAAAAAAAAAAATCTCTTTTGTGCTTCTATCTAGTACAAGCAAAGTTATCTCTTCTGCGCTTCTATTCAGTACGAGCTTGAGAAAAAGCACAAAAGTTGTCTCTTCTGCCCTTCTATCAAATAAGAGCTCCAAAAAAAATAGAAAGTGGTCTCTTATGTGCTTTTATCCAGTTCTATACAGTAAGAAAGAGAGAGAGAGAGAGAGAGAGAGAGTTATGTGTTTCTATAGCGCCAGTGCTCCAGTGAGAGAGAGAGAGAGAGAGAGAAAAAAAAAAAGTTGTGCGCTTCTATCCAGACTATAATCCAGTAAGAGAGAGACTGTGCAGAGAAGCGCAAGCGCCAGAGAGGAAATAAAACGAGGGAGAGAAAGTACCTGAAGATGGAGGGAAAGAGAAGGGGAAAGAGAAGGAACCTATATCATTTTTTGAATTATTTTACCGTCATATCATGACAAGACCTTCTCCTTGGGGACAACGCTTCCTTCCTCCAACAGGTATAGCCTACTGCCTACTTTATCTACCATTGACACTAAAACCCCCGTTGTGACTAACCCGGGTTAGTGAAAAAATACTTTCCACGTATTCGCTCCTCATTGGGGGAGCGTAGAGAAATCTCTACCCCGAGCGCATTTTCCCTTTTTCCATATATATATATATATAGTTAGGCCCCATCAGACGCGTATATAAACTTTGATTTTATATGTTAAATATGATGTTAAACAAGTTGAATGTTGGGTCATATCGCCGATATACAATTGATATGATTCGGACAAAATATTAAAAAAGGCTATTTTCATAAAAAATAATTAAAATTTGAGAAATTTGCAGGATCGACCTTGTCACATACACCTTTTCTATCAGAGACCCTATAGTTTCACTTTTACCCATACTGACCCGCTCCAAGTCAAGCTAACGCCCGCTTTTATTAATTAAATTACCCCCAAGGTAATAAATAGCTGTCAAAAATTTCAAATCATTATTTTCGTTCAATTTTTAAGCTATTAGAACTGTAAATTCGAAATCAAATAATCTTTCACTGTTGTGGAAGTTTTTCTTCTTCTTTCGACTGTCTATAATTTGAATTAATGTTTTTAGGTTTTTCAATTGGCGATTGTCTAGATAATCGATATCGACTGCCTAAACAATCGGCATAGACTGTTTAAAAATGCAATTTTTTTTTTTTAAAGAAGTGATATTGCTTTTTTTTCGTGTCAATCTTTGACATCATCGATCTTTATATTGCGGCCTTCAAATCAGACGGCATAAATGCTGCTTCATATCATATAAATATAAAAAAATACAAATTTTCAAATTTTTAAATTCTATAGAATAATAAAAAGTATAAGAAGGAGTATTTAAGACTTCTTGTGCTACCTGAAGCTCGCTCGACTCGGAGAAGAACCAATTGGGTAAAAGTAAAACTATAGGTTCTCTAACCAAAAAGGTGTATGTAAAAGGATCGTAAATTTCCCTTTAAATATAGTAACTCATACCTCTAGATGTGATAGGTTTCATAGGTCTCACTTATCGGCCGGATACGCTTGGATTCCCGAGATTTAGAAACGATGGCAATGCTGATTTCTCCACACGTGCATCATACGTCATCCCACCAGCAAATGTAAATGAAATCGGAGTAGGTGCGACCATAGGGGAAGCGACAGTGCCACGTGTACGGAAGACGTGTAGCACGTGAAAAGATATAAAAATTTCTGATATCTCCTGTCCTACTTCGTCACCTTTTGCTTGGCCGGGCTCGGAAATTCATTACATGTAGTTATGCTACTCATTTGAACCGTAGATTTGGATCCAACGATCCTGCTTATCTATCCCTTCTCTCTCTTTTATATATATATATATATATATATATATATATATATATATATATAAAAGTTCATGACACGTTGATTACGTATTATGTCAATGACGTCTCACGCACCCTGGCCACTACCCCCTACTCCTTACCCACACAAATTTAGTAATAGGAAAATCCTTTGATCAAAGTTGTAACTCATATTTGAAGCTTTTAAAGGCTCAAACATCATGCTCATTTGAGGATATTTGAAGTTTTGAACCCGCTAATTTACCATTGTATGAAAGGTGGGGCATAGGGAATTTTAAAGCCCATACATGTTAGATATATCGGAGATATTTTGCAAAAGCGGGTATTATTATAGAAATTTTCATTGTAAAATATTTATAATCTACAATAATAAAAATTTAGCATTTTTAATATTTTATCCGGCTCCTATCGAATATATAACAGTCAATATCAATCATTATGGGTCGATGTGACCCAATATTTTACCCCATCACGTAATACAATGGTAGGATGATATAACCCGACATGACCAATATTTGACATTTTTGACTATACATTTAACCAAATAAGAAATGAGTTTTAGGTGAGGAAGAATCCTCCATCAAACTCGTTATGAAGCAGCGCTCTCGTGAAAATAATTAGCGTCCGAGAGTTTTTTTCTCTCTTAAACTCGCCAAAAAGATGAATATACTCTTAAGATTTACTTTGATATATATCAAACGGCCGTCCAATTTATGAGACGATAGTCCAATATTTAACTTGCACACAATTTATGAAACGATTGCTTAATATATATTTTTATCATTTTATAAGGATAATTTGGTCTTTCGATAAAAAGAACTCTTCGGTAGTATATGATATCGAGTAGGGATTAAATCAGCCAAAATATATTGGATACATCCCATATTTGAGACAATGGTTGTGCATATTTGTCCAATCAATGATTAATATTAAAGGCCATAGAATGGATGGTTGTAAAGGACCTAGAGACTTGATCCATTGGCAAGGCATGTTACAATGATAGGGAGCTAGTTGTACTAGCTTGTACCTACCCAAAAAGGGTGCCGCATGACGTAAAAGTGGACCAGCGTAACCCGTGTGGCCAGCAGTCAGTTGGTCTTTTTAAACTTTTGTTTTTTGGCTTGGGGTGAACGGTGGACAAAGTCTGCTGACACTGCTTCTCCGATTGCCCGCCACAATAGAAAGCGTGAACCTTTTTAAATGACTTTCCGAGCCTTCCATAAAGGCCTTTTCTTTACTTTTCACTATTTTTAAAGAGTAGATGCATTGCATCTTTTTTATCATATATATATATATATATATATATATATATATATATATATATATATATATTTATATTTATTTATTTATTTATTTATTTATTTAAGGATATATTCTATATAGATAAAGTGCAGGCACTTGATGTGGCTCAATATAATTTATTATAATTACGGTGGAATTTAATTAATACAAGTTGGTACAGTCAATTATATCGAATCATATCAACTGCCTTCGCTGTGTTGGTAACAAATTTGTTATTTGTTTATAATTTCCCTTTATCTTCCCATACTCACGTGAGCTCACTGTGCTTGTATAGTTTTCGTTTTGAAAATTTACATACAATGCATAATTTTGGATAGATAATTTTGAGCTTATGTGACACAATGTGATTGGCTGTAGTGCTTGAACCCACTATGTGTGCAGCACTGCAGCCAATCAGATCACACCGCATAACCTATCTGTAAAATTGTCATCGAAAAATTATCCTATGTATAACAGTTTCATTTTCTTTTAATAGGAAAGTGTTGCATTAAAGATGACTACCCAAGAGGGCTATGCCTAAGATCTCCCAACCGCATGGACCCCTCCATTGATCATACACTTACACCAGTACGGAAAGTGAAGTTTTGCTTCGACGACTCCCATCTCCGAATATAATGCTAATGGCTAACAGGGATGCTGACATTAAAGTTTATTTATTTATTTATGTTTTTTATATTTGCGGACTGCTTTATTCTAGCACCTATAATTGACTATTGTGCTCACATTAACACATAGGGGAAACAAACTCCACAAAACAACACCCATTTTTAATATGAAGCAAAAGTGTATAAAATCCGACCTCAATCTTAGGGAGGATATCAACTAGCTACCGCTCAATCAGTAAGACTAAGAAGTTGATACACTCCCATAGGATGGCTTTACGTATCAAGATCTGAGCATTGATAAACAGAATTAGTAAAAAGTTCATGCATGCATCTTCTACCGTCCATCTCCATTTATATCTAATATACTTCTTTAGAGTATCTTTAAATTCACTCACCGAATCTTTGAGTTCACTTACGTTGAAACGCATTGATTTCATTGAATCAGACGATGGAGATTATTTATCCTCCCAATCTTTCACACCATAGATCTTGAGATCATGAGTATACAATCAAACGATCAGTGTATTATTTCATGTGGCACATCTCAAAAGGTGACTTTAACATCATGCGGAAGCTCGGAATTGATTTTAAGTTTACATTTTTAGGTGTGTACCATGTGAAATAAGAAAATGACCGTATGATGATATGCTTATGATCTCAAGATTCATTGCGTAAAAGATTGGAACGATTCAATACAATCAATTTACTGTAGTATGAGTGAGCTCAAATATTTAATGGCTGGATTTATAGCTACTCATTTCTTTGTTCACAGAAACATATTTTCATATCGGTTTCAGAGAACAGCATCCAATTCAATCACACACGCAATCCTTCATTTAAAGCTGCCAGGGAGTGGGGCCTCCTTCCGCTCCTATTATTTTATTTCATTAGCATTGAGGAAATTGCTTCCAGCAGTTACTCCTAAAAACATTGCTTTGAATCGCGAGATTTTTTCATCCTACTTTTACATAAAATTTGAAACGATGGGTGCACCAATCATGTGACATAGGTCACTTTTTCAATGAGTGATTGTTTGCACGCCATTCACAGCATCAATGGTCCATTTGATTATCCATCATGCTGGTTAAAGATGTGCGAAGGCTGGTTAAAGATGTGCGAAGTGACTTCGCTCTATCAATGTTAGATAAAGATGTGCGAAGTGCCTTAGCTCATTTCTCCTTCGCGATTTGTTCTTACAATTATAAAGACGGAGTTAACACTTAAACTTGCAGAGACACGCGATGTGGTGCAAAAATAAGCACACAATATTTTGGTGTCGGGACAATACGACGTGTGATGCTAGAAGGGCACGCGACATAAGGCTAAGAGGGTCTGACGATGTGATCGCACTGCGAGGACGTAACACGATCATATGGGAATAAGATGCGGGAGTGACACGGTCGCGACACGTATGCGACATGGCCAAGCTGGGCTAGCGATGCGAAGGCGTTGCAGTATGTCAAACTAAGGGGTTTGAGGTTCTCTTGCCATTCTGGCTGAATAACTGTTTTACCCTTCTATGTAGGAGAAGAGCTAGAGAGTTGTCTTCCACTCATACGGAGCCTTGCGTTGTCAGAAGGGGCGCAAGTGTCTCCTAGGTCTGAAAGAGTTGGCCTAGAACATCGACGCAGCGATGCCGTGTGGCACCCAAAGTGATGTAGAAGTATGGCCTGGACTACGCGTCGAGGTACATACGGCTAGATAACCTCCTGAGAACACTTGAGTACTGTGTGGGAGTTAGTAGAGCACAACAATATAAGGGATGCGTGAGACTCCGTTAAGTACGACAGTATGAGTAGGCACGAGACTGTGGGCTTGGTTAGGTATGTGAGCAAGACTTGATAGCATGGAGAGCTGCATGTCAAAACTGTTGCGAAGCGAGGTACTAGTGCAGTGTACATGGTGAAGCTTGAGCAGTCCAAGTATAGCACGGTGGTGCAAGCGAGTGTGTCGTAAGGAGCATGAAATACTGGGTGGTAGGTCGCGAAACAGAGGTAACCATGAGAAGGAGTTTCCGTCCTCTAGGCGGGTGGTATCAGAGCTGATGAGAAGATTGGTTGGCTTCGTTACATGCGGTAGCGAAGGACCGCGCGGGTTGATGGCGCGTGGAATAACGCCCCCGCGAGAGTTGGTATCAGAGATGGCTGACTTAACGCATCAAGTGTTAGGTGCCGCACGGGTGTTCACTGCTGGAAGAGTAACCTTGTGACATTTGGTATCAGAGCCAAGTTCGATCCAGAAGGGATGATACTATTGAGCTAATTGGTGCCAGCAGGGGCACGCGATGTTGTGTCAAGAGGGCACGTGACATCCCCGAGTTAGTTAACATGTGAGTTGTGACTGCGAAACCAGGTTGACCCGACAGGGGTGACGTTGGGGAGCTAGTGGGAAGGTGTGTATCTAAGAACTAGCTATGAGATGCTTACAGGCTGGGAAGAGTTGGCGGGGTCAGTTCACTGTGATAATGCGTTAACAATGACGTTGACATTATGGAGTGATGGAGGATGTAACGGGGTTAACACTCGAGCTTGCAGCATGATGCCCGGGGCACGCGATGTGGTGCCAAGATAAACACGAGACATTTTGGTGCCGGGACGGCAGGACATGTGGTGCCAGGAGGGCACTCGGCATAGCGCCAAGAGGGCTTGACGACGTAGTCGCGCTGCGAGGATGCGACACTATCACATGGGGGGTAAGATGCGGGAGTGACACGGTCGCGACACTGATGCGACATGGTCAAGTTAGGCTAGCGATGCAAAGGCGTTACTGTATGTCAAATCAAGGGGTTTGAGGTTCTCCTGCCATTCTAGCTGAATGACTGTTTTACCCTCTATGTGGGAGAGGAGCTAGAGATTTATCTTTTACCCATACGGGGCCTTGTGTTGCCAGATGTGATGTAAGTGTCTCCTAGGCCTGAAATGGTGGGTCTAGAACGTCTACGCAGCGATGTCGTGTGGCATCCAATGTGAGGTTTAAGTATGACCCGGATTACGCATCGCGGTGCATACGGCTCGGCAACCTCGCGAGAACACTTGAACGTTGCGTGGGACTCAGTAGAGCAAGACAACATGAGGGCTGCGTGGGACTCCGTTGAGCACGGCAGTATGAGTAGGCACGAGACTGTGGGCTTGGTTCAGTATGTAAGCAAGACTTGATGACATGGGGAGCTGCATGCCAAAACTGTTGCGAAGCGAGATACTAGTGCAGTGCATAGGGTGAAGCTTGAGTAGGCCAAGTAAAGCATGATGGTGCAAGCAAGTGTGTCGTAAGGGACATGATACATTGGGTGGTAAGCCGCGAAACAGAGGTAATCATGAGGGAGAGTTTCCGTCCTCTAGGCGGGTGGTATCAAAGTTGATGAAAAGATTGATTGACTTCGTTACATGCGGTAGCGAAGCACCGTATGGATTGATGGCACATCAAAAGACCCCCCCGCGAGAGTTAGTATCAGAGGTGACTGACTTAGCGCATCGAGTGTTAGATACCGCACGAGCGTTCAGTGCTGGAAGAGTGATCCCGTGACACCCCACTCTCATGTTTGTTTTTAATATTTTATATATATGAAATTACCTTTTATCAAAAAAAAAAAAAAAAAATGTTCACTTTTCCGGATTACATCCCACGAGGAATCAAATAATTGATAGTCATATGACACACTAAAGTCTAAAGATCAAATCAGATAATTAACAGTCATACGACACACCTAAAGTCTAAAGATCAAATCAGATTGGGAAGAAAAATATTGAATCAGGATCTCTGACGTATGATGTAGTCATGATTTTCAGCGTGAGTGCTCTCAGTAATTTAGTAGGGGCGAATAGAGTTCAGAACTTGAGATATTGGTAAGCTGAGATCAAGTTCAACGCTAATTCCCGCAGTACAATGTAAAGGATAATGAGTCGTATAAGTATTGAACTTCAAAGGGCATTACCAACGTCAAGAGATAGCACAACCACCGTGAAAAAGTTGACTTTTTTTAAGTTCCAGGGCCCAAAAAGTGTGAACGTCAACTTTTGATAGAAAATTGCTTTGAATTGACGTCGGCAGATTTGGATGTCTCGGTGAGAATGAGTTTCTTGGAGATGAAATGATGGAACTTCTATCAACTAAGAACGGGAAAGCTTAGGTTTATTAAAAAGTAAGTAATAATGCAGCACTTATAATTCATTTTAGAAAAAATTGGTCATCCCACACTAAAACCAGTAAAATAGAAGTTCCAAATCTGTCAATATTACTTTATTACTTTAATGAAATAATGAAGCACTATAAGAACTTAAAACCTCAATTATGCAAATAGCTCCTCCCATCGAGGCATTCTTAGATGAGATTCTCCATTAATTTCTTAGGCCATGTTCAAATTCGAAAACTGAGGCCTGATTCCGAGTTTGTGCTCGGAAAGTGCAAGATCTGAGACTTTTCATAGCATATCCTGCGTTCGGCAACTCAAGTGGGCCCCATCAGAAAGCGATGCCTTTCTAAGTTTCCTTCGGCTTAGCATATCCGAGTAAAATTCTGGAAACGGTCCGAAACTGAGTCTTTGTGGTGTATACTCCCCTCTGGCAAATGTAGCAGATCACTTCTCTGCTGCAACGGCTACTTTAAGCTAATCGAACGGACTCTTTACTCTCACCGGCAACGAGATCGGATCCCCAACTCTCGACGGCTTTTCCAAGTGTGTCAGATTCTCAATCGATTATTAGTAGTTCAGCTCTACCTGAAGCGAAGCTCTAGCTGATTTTCAGCTCAACTCAGCTGGAAATAAGAGTTCGTGAGTCAACGCTTCCGAGTTCCAACCGATCCTCAAAGCTCACCTTCTTCAAGCTTCCGACTATTTGACTGAAAATGAAGTAAGAGAAACGATATATCGGGCGAGAGAAGGCAATCCGATAGTTTCGGCAGATAAATTGTGGTGTGATGAAAGTGGCGGTGCTGAAACGAGAGCCGACAAGAGGTAGACCGGAGAGGGTTAAAAAAGCAGGGATTGGCATCTTCTTCTCCGACCAAGACCTCGCGCTGCCACTGACTCACCCTTCAACCAGACATCTTCGTTTTTTCCTCCACTTTTAATCCCACGTTGTTTATTCCTTAACTATGATTCGTTAAAACTATTTGCTATTCCTAAAATAACCCTATGGAAAAGATAACATAGGATACAAGGCCTTTTTATAGTTGCCCTGTGGACCGTTTTGAGTACAAAAACTTAACTTAACCATTTGTCTGATGAGTTTATATTAGTTATCCATCTTTGCATCTCCCTCCCTCCAAACAGTCAAACCCCGAGAGATATACAACTATTTGTGAGCGCGCCAAAGTAGGGTGTTTGGCTCATCTTGTACCATACACGTGGCATTATTGTAGGTCTCTAAGTGCACATTTGATAGCACCTAATGCTCCCATCTTATGTGTTTAGAGGCCTTTTTTAATATAGGGTACCTGTTTGCACCCACGTATTCTCTAACTACTCTTTGAAAAACATTGCTTCGTTCTGCTCAAGGGATAAAGATCTCGTTTCACCTCACTATTTCACACAATAGATCTTGCAATAAAAAACTAATCATTTGATAGCCGTTTCATGATCTCAAGATCTATTGCGTGGAAGATCGGGGTGAAAAACAATCTCCGTTATCTGATTAGATGAAATCAACAATTGCACCAATGAAAGTGTTCAACTTCTCATAGATCGTGTATCGGCTAAAAATGGCTTTCAAATATATGCAGTACGGTATTGGATGCTCTACCGTCATTCCTACGGCCATACGATATCCCTAAAGTAGACCGATTCTGTGCTTTTTTGGAACAATTAAAAGAACACAAAAAATCTTTCGTTTCTGTGAAATGCCAAGAATCAAAGCTTTTCTAAGGCCTAAAGAACACACCTGGTGAATGCTAGGAATCTTAGTTGGCCAGGAATCTGCAGGAAATTGAGTTGTCAGGAATCAGAGCTTTTCTGAGATAACTGGGGAAATATCCGAACATGGCCTTAGGGTCTATTTGGGAACGCTCTTTTGGCGCCCTCCTGCCTAAAGTGTGTTTGGTAACGGTACAGGGAGCGAGGGGGGGTTGGGGAGCGGCTCGATTTTCTCATAGGAGTTGAAACTGGTGTGGAAGGAAGCGGACGGGGCACTGGCGCGCCCACCCGTCTCAGTGTCAATCCCTATCCATGTTTTTAAGTCATAAAAATGTGTGGCTAATCTCAAATTTGCACCCACATGTGCACGATAACCACCACCATATCTTTATTATTCAACTTACCTTAATGGCGGATCCACTAAGGGACCAGTGCGGGCGGCACACTAAGTTTCTAAAAAGTAAAAAAATATATAAGAAAATAAGTGAATTTACGTAATTTTTTAAATCAGTAAGAGATTCATTATCTACACCTATTTATAAAGAGTAAATCTATAATTGCAAATAATAAAGCACATCACATATCCTAATTTTGCTCCCTAAATCTCTCATGGGCACCTCCTCTTGCGGCCACACATTCTCTAAAAGCGCCCATGCCTCAGATTTCTTGAAAGTCATTGAGTGCTTCAGATTAAATGATGGAGATCATTTTTCACTCCGATATTCCACAAATTAGATCTTGAGATCATGTCTTACTTATCAGACTGTTCATTTTCATTCCATGTGTCGCAAATTCCTAAAAAAATCTTTGAATCATGTTGCACTTTTTTTTACATCATATGGCACACATCACACACTCAAACTTGAATTAGGGTCATTTTTTTGGGATATGCAAACACATGGAATAAAAAAATGATCATCTGATAAGTGAGATATAATCTAAGATCTGTTGTGTGAAAGATCGAGGTGAAAAGCGATCTTGATAGTCAAATCCAAAGCAATCAATGGTATTCAAGGGGTCTGAGATGTGGTTGATTTCAAAGAATATATGAGCGCAAATAGAGATACCCATCCCTCATCTCCAAAAGTAGATTTCTTCACACATGCATTTAAGTGTTAATATTGTTGACCTTTTTAATCAAATAATGGAAATTATTGTTGATCCTAATTTTCGACACCACAGATCTTAAGATCGTGGTCCAACAATTTTGACAAAATTTTGTTAAATTCGTTCAAATTAACGAAATTTTTGCAATTTTGTAGAAATCGCCGAAATTTCGTTACAAGTTTCCTCCGACTCCTATTTCAATGAACTCAGAAGAAAAATCTTGGTTCCGCCACTTATGACACAATCACTCATCTTATCTTACTACTATTATAAAATAACAAATGAGTAGTGTTGTTTCTGTCAATTTTGTGTTTTCACATATTTTAAGAACAAAATACCCCACTTTTAGCCCTATTTACCCAATAACTTATGGTCTCTTTTTTTTCTTTTTTTTGAGATGAAATTTTATCTTTTTCATTTGAAATGGAGAACTGTTACCAAGCAGAGGGCCACAATAGTGGTAGTTACAATATAACTAACATTAAAATATATTGAATAGCATCTAAGACCGATCTAACACCAACACGGAATTCAGGGACCTTGAAAGTAAGGTAAACCTTCAAGAATCCACCACCATGATCCGTCGGTAACCTACACCGAAGATCCATCAGAAGAGACGTCATCACCATCGACAAACTCACGATCTACAAAATCTCCCAGCACATTGGAAACAAGGGCAAACACCGACCAAATGCTTCACACAAAGCTTCAATCAAAGCTTTAACAATGATGCCTCATGGTGTAGAAATAGAGCAAGTGTTCGCACAAAAACGAAGCCATCAAAACGTCGGTTAAACCGGTAACCAAAACCATATCAGAAAAAAATATGGATTGTAAAAAAGCCTTCGTAGAGTCGATCTCTTCGAAAAAGAAGACTCACCAATGAGAGGATAAAACTCTCATATTCTACCCCTAAAAAAGAAAAAAATAAGGAGAGAAACAGAGAGAACCGAAGCCACCAAGCAAAAGATGATCCTCAAAGGATCGATTTATTGAAAGCATAAAAAAAAATTGGATGGAAAGAGATTAAATCCCCTCCCATTAAAACTCTTTTCCCAACTCTCAACTTTTTTCAACTTCTCTCTGATGCCCACCGCCGGAATGTCAAAAACGACCTTTAAAACTGGCGTAAAAACTTATGGCCTCTTTTACCCTTATATTTTAAAAATTAAAAATAGAATATCAATCATATTATAAGACCTTAGATTAATTCCTTAAATATCTCCTACAATTTCTCTATTATGATAACAAAAAAACATTTCTCTCAAAAAAAATAATAAATAAATAAATAGTCCCAATATATATTTTGGTTAGAAGATTAAAAGAGAGGCGTGAAACTCTAATAAGAAAATATCTGTATTACAATCCAAATAGAAGTTTAATATAAAAAAAAGACATATTAAAGATATGTAACACTGAAATTAACATCTGATTGTCTATTAGATGGGCCATAATCTTAAGATCTACTCAATAAAATAGTGGACGGAAAAATGATCTGTAATATCTGATTCAAAAAAGTTACATGGTGCTTCCATGTGGCATAAGTCCCAAAATCCAAAGTCTATCTTTTAATTAAAATCCATTGACTTACTTGGAATCTGGAGATGTTGATCATTTTTCACGTAATCTCTCACACAACGAATCTTGAGATTGTAAATGTTACATCAAAATGTCAATCTTTTTATTCTACGTCGCGTAGAACCCAAAAAAGTAGTCCGATCCAAGAATGCAAGCACCAATGTTCTTGGCACCCATGTCACTGTTTTGGGAGGTTTAATGTATAATACCATATATTCTATGACTTTTTTGAGATTGCTTCAAACCTTTCAATCTTCTAAAGTTCAATCGATATGACTTTAAGGCCCTTGAATTAATACAAGACTTCCGAATCCGATGTAAAAAAGTATTTTTCCTGTTACCCTCGAAGTTGTGGAAGCCGTAACAGTCAAAATTCTCTTTAATTCAAGTGGGTTAAAGGTTGATGAATACCATAAAGGCTCACTGATTTTAGATTCATGGTATTATTTTTTTAAGTGCAACATGTGATGAGAGAGCCACTAAGGAGATTTGATAAGCTAAAGAACAACTGGCAAAAGCTTCTCGATGTGTGATTTCAAGTGATCATATTCCTTAAAAATGAATGACATACGTGACCCAACGACTTTGAGCATCAGTGCTCTAATCAGGCACCTAATACGAACTCCAGAGTACAATATTTGGCAGGGTAGCTCTATTTCATGGACTTAACTCTACGGCTCATTTATTGATTTGAATCATACAATAGAAATTGTTTATTGTTCCAATCTTCCTCATGATAGATCTTCATATCATGGTGTGCCTACTAGACGACTAAATGTTGATTCCGTAACGCACGCATCTCTAAAAGTGAACTTTAACTCCTTTGCCAATGATCTAGGTCACTTTGGAGGATGTGTGTTATGTGGAATCAATATTTGATCGTCTCATAGGTGGGACATGTCTCTAAAAGTGAAGGTCAACTCCTTTACCATAATCTAGATCACTTTTGGGATGTGTGGAATCAATACCTTTTTTCAAAAGACTTCAACTAAAAAAGAAACAGATAAATTGATTTTTTTAATTTATAAATTATTTTAGAAAATAAATTTTATAAATGCCATCTTCATTTTTACTAAAAAAAAAAACTAAAAACAAAATTACTTGTATCATTTTTTCCATGTACAAGAGATTAAAAATATATGAAAATTGCATGTACAAGAGCTTAAAAATATATGAAAATTGCATGTACGAGAGATTAAAAATATATGAAAATTGCATGAATCAATTATGCAGAAGTGATGAAAAAATATTTTAAAAATTACATGAATCTATTTTTTCATGTTAAAAGAGATGAAATGTTGGACAGTATCATGACTCTACATAGAGAAGATGAAAGAGAAGATTACAAAAATATAGAAAAGAAAAAACACACCAAAAAAAGCCACAAATTTATTACATTGCTTGCTTTAATGTGAGTTACAATATTCGGTTACAAATATAATCGTGTTCCTTTAAAATTAACCCCCTGCCGTTAGCTAGTCATGAGTTTACTAAAAGGCTCTTTATTCATCCATATTTACAAGTCATGCTATTAAGGTTTATTACTATTCTAAAATGCCCTTCATTCACTTTTATTTACAAGCAATGCCATAATAATTTAATACTATTATAAAAGGAGTTCCTTTAAATTCACCCACAAAATCTTTGTGTTCACCCACGCTGAAACACATCGACTGCATTGAATCAAACGATGTAGATTGTTTATCGTCCCAATCTTTCATGAGATCGATCTTTAAATCATGGGTGTACCATCAGATGGTCGATTTTTTATTTCATGTGGTACACACCCATAAAAGTGACCTTAATATCAATTTTAGACATGCACGTGATGTTAAGGTCACTTTTCTGAGATGTGTGTCACGTGAAATAAAATATTGACCGTCTGATGGTACGATCATGATCTCAAGATCCATCGTGTGAAAGATTGGGAGGATAAATGATCTTCATCGTTCGATTCAATTCAATTAACGTGTTTCAACGTGGGTGAACTTAAATATTCAGTGAGTGGATTTAAAGGTACTCTTCTAAAAGGCCCTTTATTCACCCATCAGATTCAAGACTCATCAAATGAGCGATTCCCCCGTTAAAGCATGCCTACGTTTGGACGAATACTCAACCAATGGAGGATTTATGGCAAACGATGCAATTATTTTTTAAAAGAAAACCTTCAATCTACATGTTTCACTCATAATACCCGTCCCTCCAATTTCCTATATGATTTAAGACCCATTAAATGAAACACCAATTGGTATTGGTCGATACTTACCGATATAATTTTTTTTCTCGATATTGACCGATCCTTAGAACCCGGGTTGCCAAACAAGGCCGATCTTATCGGTTTATTCTCTAACTTTGTTGTATCTAAGTGGAGTTTACTAAAAGTGACGTCACAATTTATAATGCAGATTGGGTATTTTTATTGTTGGGCCATCATCGACAGCATCGACATCAAGAGAATATCAAGCTTATAAAGAGCCTATTGTGTCGAAAACTTGCTCCTTCAACTATCAAGACCCTAAAAATTAATGAAGACTAGGTTGTCAATGGATTGGGGCAGGGCAAAATTTTGATAACCGACCAGACTCGAGCCCCTACTTTATCTTACCCGATCCGGTTCAAAACCCTTTTATTTCCTAGATTGCATACAAAATGTCGTGTCCATCCAACCCTTTAGTCTACCCCATAGAACCCGAGCTTTGAGACCCAGTTATGGATTAGAAATTTTCCAAATTCGATGGGTTGCTACCATTTGATGAATCACTGATTATATAATTGATCGGATTCACTACCATATCATCGTTGGTATAATGGTAACTATTATATAATAATGGTGTAGTAATTCATATTATCATTTTATACAAAAAATTTATCTTTTAATTTTATTTTATGAATTGGATTGCCTAACTGCGTCTCCTTCAATTCATCGAATCTCTGAGTTAGCCCATACTAAAACACATTGATTGTGTTGAATAAGATGATGGAGATCGTTTAAGCATACCATTAGACGATCAGTGTTTTATTTTGTGGCACACATTTCAGAAAAGTGACTTTAACATCACGTATACGATTAAAATTAATTTTAAGGTCATTTTTTTAGGTATGCACCACACGAAATAAAAAATCAACCGTCTGATGGTGCCACCATGATCTCAAGATCCATCGTGTGAAAGGTTGGGACGATAAACAATATCCATTGTCCAATTCAATGCAGTCAATTGTCTGATAGTACCATCATGATCTCAAGATCCATCATGTGAAAGGTTGGGACGATAAATGACCTCCATCATCCAATTCAATACAGTCAACTGTCTTATGGTGCCACCATGATCTTAAGATACATCGTGTGAAAGGTTGGGATGATAAATGATCTTCATCGTCCAATTCAATGCAGTCAACCATCTAATGGTGCCACCGTGATCTCAAGATCCATTGTGTGAAAGATTGTGACAATTTAGTAATTTAATTTTAAAAAGGATAAATACAATATTTAGGTTACTATTTAACGGTCATTTAAAGTTGCATCCATTAAAGAGGGTGTTTTATAACGGGTTTTTTGCAAATACCCCTTGAGTTAGCATTTTGGTGTTCATAAAAGCTCATCTTTAACGAATGCAACTTTAAATGATTAACTAGTCGTTAAAGAATAACCTAAATACAATATTTATCCTAATTAAATTAAATTAGTAAAATGCCATCCTCTACACGTGGTTAGAGTTGGCGGCCCTCTACTTACAAAAAAGAGTAGTTTTAAATCCACCCGCCAAATCTTTGAGTTCACCCACACTGAAAAACATTGACTGCAATGAATCGGACGATGGAGATCGTTTATCGTCCCAACCTTTCACACGATGGATCCATAGATCAAAATTTCGTCCGATACCGATACGTATCGGATGATACGCATCGGTATCGGAGTTGAACGATACGGTACATTCAATGTACCGTATCGTTCAGTTGTATGGCAGATACCGAACGATACATTCAATGTATCGTTCGGTATCGAATGATACCGATACGTATCGTCCGATACGAATTGTTTTGGAGCTCAGACGATACGTATCGGTAACTCGAGATTTTGACCCATGGATGGATCTTGAGATCACGGAGGCACCATTAGACGGTTGACTGCATTGAATCGGACGATGGAGATCATTTATCGTCCCAACCTTTCACACAATGTATCTTGAGATTATGATGGCACCATCAGACTGTTGACTGCATTGAATTGGACGATGGAGGTCGTTTATCGTCCCAACCTTTCACACGATCGATCTTGAGATCATGGTGGCACCATCAGACGGCTGATCATGGTGGCACCATCAGACGGCTGACTGCATTAAATCGGACGTTGGAGATCGTTTATCATCCCAACCTTTCATACGATGGATCTTGAGATCATGGTGGCACCATCATATTTCATGTGGTACACACTCAAAAAATATGACCTTAGAATTAATTTTAACTGTATACGATGTTAATGTCACTTTTCTGAGATGTGTACCACGAAATAAAACACTGATCGTCTAATGGTATGCCTAAACGATCTCTATCGTCTGATTCAATGCAATCAATGTGTTTTAGCGTAGGAGAACTCAAAGATTCGGTGGATGGAAGCAGACGCGGCTAGGCAATCTAATTCCTAAAATAAAATAAAAAGATAAATTTTTTGTACAGAAAGATAATATGAAGCACTATATCATTATTATATAATAGTTATCATTATACCAATGATGATATGGTAGTGAATCTGATCAATTATATAATCAGTGATTCATCAAATGGTAGCAATCAATCGAATTTAAAATTTTCTAATCTATAACTGGGCCTCAAAGCCCGGGTTCTGTAGGGTAGATTAAAAGGTTGGATGGACACGATATTTTATATACAATCTAGGAAATAAGGGGATTTTGAACCGGATTGGGTCAGATGAAGTAGGGGCTCGAGTCCGGTCGGCTGCCAAAATTTTGGCCTGCCCCGACCCATTGACAACTTAGTCTTCACTAATTTTTAGGGTCTTGATAGTTGAAGGAACAAGTTTTCGACACAATAGACTCTTCATAAGCTTGATATTCTCTTGCTGTCGATAATGTCAATGATGACCCAACAATGAAAATACCCAATCTGCATTATGAGTTATGACGTCACTTTTAGTAAACTCCACTTGGATACAACAAAGCTGGAGGATAAACCGATAAAATCGGCCTTATTTGACAACCCAGGTTCTAAGGATCGGCCAATATCGAGAAAAAAAATTGTATCGATAAATATCGACTAATACCAATTGGTCTTTCGTTTGATGGGTCTTGAATCATATAGGAAATTTGAGGAACGGGTATTTTGAGTGCAACATTTAGATTGAAGGTTTTCTTTTAAAAAATAATTGCATCGTTTGCCACAAATCCTCCATTGGTTGAGTATTCGTCCAAACATTGGCATACTTCAATGGGAAATCACCTGTCTGATGATTCTTGAATCTGATGGGTGAATAAAGGGTCTTTTAGAAGAGTATCTTTAAATCAACCCACTGAATATTTAAGTTCCCCCATGCTGAAACACGTTGATTTAATTGAATCAAACGATGGAGATCATTTATCCTCCCAATCTTTCACACGATGAATCTTGAGATCATGATCGTACCAATAGACGGTCAGTATTTTATTTCACGTGGCACACATCTCAGAAAAGTGACCTTAACATCACGTGCATACTTAAAATTAATATTAAGGTCACTTTTATGGGTGTGTACCACATGAAGACTGTCAGATGGTACACCCATAATCTAAAGATCGATCTCATGAAAGATTGGGACGATAAACAATCTCCATCGTTTAATTCAATGTAGTCGATGTGTTTTAGCGTCGGTCAACTAAAAGATTTTGTGGGTGAATTTAAAGTTACTTTTAGAATAGTGATAAATTATACTAGCATGACTTGTAAATAAAGGTGAATGAACGGTCTTTTAGAATAGTGATAAACTTTAGTGGTATGAATTGTAAATATAGATGAATGAAAGGTCTTTTAAAATGGTGGTATTTTAAAAATATTTGTTTCATTAAGAGAAAAATAGACTTTTCGTCCATGGGCTAGTTAACGACAGGGGTAAATAAAAAAAAAAAAAAAAAAAGTAGGGGCTTCAGAATAAATACTCATAATTTAAGGGGTTTCTTATAATATTAGCATAGAGAGTATATGCAAAAAAGCCTTTTATAAACACTAAAATACTAACTAGGGGGTTTAGAGCATGGATCAAAATATCATCTGATACTGATATGTATCGGTATCAGACTTGGACGATTCGGTGCATTTAATATACCGTATCGCCATTTTATATGTAAATATCCGGATGATACATTCAATGTATGGTCTGATATTTTACTATTCCGATACGTATCATCCGATACATATCGGTTTTGAGCTCGGCCGATGCTTACCCGATACCTAAAATTTTAACCCATGGTTTAAACAAATAGCTATAAATGAGGGAGAGGAGGGGGGATATCAGCATAACTCAAGCGGGTATTTACAAAAAAACCCTATTTTTTATATTAACGGTTTAAAGATGAAATAATTTATATTTTTTATATTTATTTATTTTTCATCTTATTCCCTTCCATACTGTCTAGTTGTATGTTTGAAAGAATTTGACTGTAATTTTAAATCGTCGATTGAATTTTTTATTGAAAGGATTTAAAAATTAGGATTCCAATAAAAATTATTTTTCTGACATAAAAAAATATAATGAATGATGAAGAACTTCTTTTCTTATCAATAAGAATAAACACAACCTAAAAAAATATAAATAAGCTAGGTAACATTTTTTATGCGGAAATGGATAATGTGATGGGAAGTTTCATATTAATAACAGTATTCAAAGTCATAACATTATTGGTGAACAAATATTTTGACTTTGAATGCAACATTTACTGTAATGTATTTAAAAGATGAGTCTAACTTGAAATTCAGAAAATCAAGTAAATTTCCATTTCTTTGTTATTATATATCTATATATTCATTTTCATTTTATTTATTTTCTTTATTTTCATTTCTTATTTCATGGTTGTGTTTGGTATTGCTTTTTAAACCAAATAGCCAATAATTTTTCTGATATAAAAAATAATAATAATGATGAAGAAGAACTTTTTTTCTTGTTATTTTAGATAGAGTAGATGAAGAAAAAATACAACCTAAAAAATATAAATAAGCTAGTCGGAAATAGATAATGTGCTCGGAATTTTCATATTAAGAACATAACAAGAATACTATTCAAAGCCAATAATATTTGTGCACAAATATTTTGACTTTGAATGCAACATGCAACAAGTAAATTTCCGTTTCTTTGTTTATTATATGTCTATATATTCATTTTCATTTTCTTTATTTTTTTTAATTTCATTTCTTGCAGCCAAATAGCTACTCTTTTAGAGAGAACCAAATTTAGCTTTTTCATACTCAGTAATTTTAACTCCTTTGGGGTTTCGTTTGATGGCCTTGCAAAAGAAATGCTTAGATTCCTTAATCTCTTCAACCGTTAGCTATCTAATATATTTATATTCCAAAGCCAAATTGAATGGCCATACTTCTACATAATCGTAACTTGCAATTTCCCATTCCAGTTAGTTAGATGGTAAAGAGACTTTCTAGTAAGTGTGGAAGCTTCTTCCTAACGACATCTTTACAAGTTAAAAAGTTGTAACTAAAATGATTTGAAGATGGTGACCACAGTCAAAGGAAGCCATCAATTGATCACATTAAACTAATCAAACCCTCAGAAATATATTTATATATTTCCCAACTCTTTGACCAATTTTTCCAACCCATGTTCTGTCATATACCCCTCAAATTTTATACTTTAAAAAACAAATTTTGAACCAAAAGTCAATTTTTTATTAAACAAATTAAATGAAGAAACAAAAATTAATAAGCATAAATAATATATCTTCCACTAAACGAGGGAAAATAAGACTGAATTACTGAATGAGAGCAAAATCCAGTACAAAATCACCACAATAATATCCAATTATCCATACTCCCTGATTTCATTGTGTGGGCATCTTTGTCATTTTGACTGGGGTTTCGATCTTTACAAAATCAAATTTGAAATTTTGATTATAAAAAATAAAGAAAAAGAATAAAAGAAACATACAGATATATATTATTTCTTTTTTTTTCCCTTTTTTACCCTTTTCCTTCATCCTCTGTACAACGGCGACCGCTCATGCACAACCTTCACCGCCTTCGGCAGCCGGAAAACCTTACTCGGGCTCGGAAAATGCAAACTCCACCCCTTCAATCTGACATCACTGCCGGAAACCTTGCCGGGATCTGCGTAACAAGCAAAACCAACCGATCTCGATCTCGGCAGCTTCGTCGTCGTCTTCTTAGCTTCCTCCATTTTCTTCGTCTTTTCCGACTTAAAAAGAGACCAGAAGGAAGAACGGCTCCGATTTCCCTTCGGAAGCGGCCGGATTTCATCGTCTTTTTCTTCGGGTTTCGACCTTAGAAATTGAAACGCGGCGGATCTCGACCGTCGAATAGCAGGTTCGCTGTTGATAAGGAAGGACATCCGGCCGACGGATCCAACTCCAGTGCTCGATCTTAAAACATCTGCCGCAGAGGACAGAGAAGAAGAAGACGAAGACGAAGAAGAAGAGGGGATTTCGTTGGGAGCGTAGCATGCGCAAGGGCGCACGTTAGCGCAGTTTGGACAGAGAAGTATAAGACGGTTCTTGAGGCAGATGGGGCAAACGCCGTGCCGAGGTTGCAAAGGGTGTTTTCGGCATTTCCAGTAATCTTCTTCTTCTTCGACCAGAAACTCCATCGCTCTTGGTTTTCTCGGTTTTTAGCAGCCGGGTTTCTGCGCTCTCTTCTGTAGGTGTTTTCCAATCGATTTTGAGTATTTGTACTTGATAGCGAGGTGCTTTGGCTCTGGGGATTTTTTTATTAAATGCTTGGTTGGGTAATTGGAGCCGAAGTTTATGACTTAACTTAACTACGGTTAGTGAGCTTTTGAGTAGAGTTAAGGTTGTTTTGTCGGGCAGATGGACCGTTCGTTATCGTAACGGCGGCTGATGGCTTCCGAGACAAGGTGAAGTCTTTGGGGAATGCCCTTGTTTAATAACAAATTTACGAAAGTGGAACTCGGTTGTTGCAGTTTTACTGTGCGAGTGACACGAGGCGTGTTGAGGACTCGAGGATACAGATGAGCAGTATTAAATAAGCTTGAATCTAAGACCGTTTATTTTGGAGAATGACGGTGTTTAATGAAATTAAACTTTTGTATAAACTTCAAAGGGAACTGTAATGTACATGTACGCACATCTCACCGTTCATTTCGAGAATTAGATGGTGTTGGATGCACTAACTTGGTTGGATGTTCTTATCTAATATGGACGGTTTGATATAGTCATAGACAAGGTCGTCATATCTAACATTATCCAAATAGAGTACCTTTAAGCGTTGAGATGAAAACCCATTTTGAATAAGACTATAGATATCATTTTTTGTCCCAATCTTCAACAAAATGTAATTCAAGATCATCCACTTACCATTAAACGATCATATTTTCATTTCACATAGCATAGATCTCAAAAAAGGGGCGGTAAAATCTGAGTTTAATATAATGACTGCCATATGATTTTTATATCACTTTTTGGGAACTTGCATCATATAAAATCAAAGTCTGAATCTTTAATGGTATGCCTATGATCTCCATAAGATTAAGTTAAGAAGGATCTCCTTGCCTCATTTGAAGAAGTCAACATGTTTTCATCCGAGGCTACCTCAAATATTTTGTGGGAGTAATTAAAGGCTACTAGAAAAAAAAAAAAAAAACACTAGCTCTTCGTGAATAAGTACAATCATATAATGTTAGGCTATGGTTGGATTAACTTTTATAAGAGCATAAGCAACTCTTTGTCTATTTGCTCTTTGATATTGAACAGGCATAGAGTAGTTTTATCACTTAAAATAATTTTTCGTCAGAGCAAATGAGACAAGAAATTGTATTACCAAATATAAAAGTAATTCTCTATTGGAGCCAAAAAGTGAAAGAGTTATTCTTTGCCCAAAAGAGCTAACCCAGACACAGCCTTAGCTATTTTGAAGATGTCATACAACATAGACAACTCAAATATAATATCTATGCAAACATGCACATAGAGAAGATGTAGTTTTGGCATGAAAAAGTGACCCCATACAGAGTGAGAGTAGGCGTGAAATTTAGAACCCACGACCTATCCCTCTTACGAGGGAAGAGGATACCAATTAGCTTTTTATATGACTTAGTTACAAGAATGGAATAATGAGGGTGTTTTTCATCACTCGACTGAGTATAAAAAGCTTACTTATTTAGCTGTGAGCGCACCTTAAAACCCATGAAAAGTATCCCTTTTACGCATCATGTGCCTACATAGCCTCTTCATAAGATTTTTGGTGACTAAAGCCATTAGTTTCTAAAAATTTTAGTAAAGAAATATTTACAATTGCTGCATTGTAACATTGTCTAGTAATCATTGACTACATATTACGTCAACTTAGACTTTTAACTCGTCTAATGTGACATTTAGCAAATAAGAGTTTAAGTCATGAGTTTATGCTGCATGACTCAAAGTCATATAATTATTTTTCTTATAAAAGTCACAGCTAATAAATAAGTAGATCATAAGTGACCCGTTCCCATATTAGAATGGATCAATGGAACAGGTTACTGCTTGCATGCAACACTATTTTTCATTAAAGTATGTTACTTGATGTGAAAGATCCCATGTTAGGGTGGCAATGGGCAAGGTTTGGGCTGAGTTCAAGTGTACCCAAGCACGGCTCAGGCCTGTGGCAGGCTTGTGAGTCCAAGCCTAAGCCCGACCCATAGAAAATTATCAAAACCTAAACCCGGCCCAGCCAGCTCATTTACTCATAGATGAGCTGAGTAACATGAGATTATAGAAGAGGAGATAAAGAAGCTTCTTTAGTCATTTTTCCTTATAAAATTTTTTTTTAAGAATAAATAATATCTTGAGAATCTTCTTTATCGAGAACAATGGAACATAATATTTTCAAAATCATTTTTATTGAAAATAGGAGAGTTTAAGCTTAAAATTATATTAGACGTTAAGAGAGAGAGATGATCTCCTCTACATTAACTTGATGGTGTGAGTTTGGTGATAGGAGGCTAACAAATATGAGAATCCAACGGGTTTAGCGGTTAAGGCCCAATCCAACCCGTATAAATACCGTGCTTAAAATACTAACCCAAACCCGACCCATGCACTTAATAATCAAGCCCAAGCCCGCTTTATAACGAGCTATCCAGCCCATTGCCATCCCTAATCCCATGTAGAGATTGGATGGGTTGAAGATTGCATCTAAGAAAACATTTTCATTTGTAATTGAAAGTTGTCCTTTGAAATGAAAGGTTATAATATAACTCTCAAAACTTGTTTTAGCTAGTCATTTCTTTTAAGCTCCGAGCTATTCTCCCCCATTTAATAGTAAATATACCATATAGTTATTTCATGAACAAAAATCATTGATTACTTTGAATGAAATAAAATCATCGACTACTTTGAATCAAACAATGAACATATTTTTTTATTTCGGTCTTCTTCAAGATAGATCTTAAGATTATAATGCGCCTATTAAAGGTTAGATGTTGATTCCAAATGAGACACCCAAAACTGACCGAGATTATAGGCAAAAGAGTTGACCTTCACTTTTAGAGAAGTGTACCATGCGGAATCAACATCTAACATTCTAATAGGTGCTCCATGATGTTAAAATCTAGTAGGTGTGTTATTTTATATAAAACGGATGAGTAGCTTTGAATTACATGATTAGATATACTTTTATTTTATGGTAGACCCATATGTCCATGCCTCAACATAAATGCACTTGATTAGACTTAATAACCCAAAATCGGTGAACATGTTTGGCGGAGGGGTTCAAATAGGGGTACGGGCATCATATGCATATAGATATTGCAATTGATTGATTAAATGGTCAGGAATATATATACGATCGATAGGGTGGCAGAAACCTATTCTAAGAGGTGTCTATGAAGTTGGGTGCCACTACTGGTAGGGAGCCTGAGGTAAGCAACAAGACAACATGTCGGGTAGATTAGTTTCCGCCTAAAAAGTGCATTACTCAACAATCTCTGCCGTCTGACGGTATACTTATAAGAGCCTTTTTAGATGTATTTTATCAACCTCAAGTTTATAGAATCCCATGAGTCTAATTCAATCTCACAGAACTAATTTGTAAGAGAGGGTTGCTCCGGGTTTATATATTGCTCAAGACAATGATACATAGGTCATGTGAGACTATCGCTCACGCCCCCTCACATGTAAAGTGTCTCTGTACATCTTTTTAATTATCGGCTCTGATATCATATAAAATTCTATAGGCCCAACTCAACCTTACAAATTAAAGCCGGCTTTAAGGTAAGGTTTGACCAGATTATATATGGCCTGAGGCTTCCGGTCCATAGGCGATGTGGGACTATCATTCACGCTCACTCAATCGTAATATTTCTCTCTACATTCTTATGGTACTTGTTTGGATACCATGTAAAATTTTATGGGTGTAACTCAACCTCACAAAACCAATTTGGCAAAAATAAAATAAAAAGGCCTATTGTTGAGGGATAAACTAGAAACGATCAATAATCGATAATAATTAGTAAGGGCACGTTGGTTCTTATGTAGATTTTACTCTCAAATTTAATAGGAACCAAACAAATTAGACACTCATTTTACACCAAAATTATATTTTTCTACAAATATAAAAGTGTACTCTTTTACCTCTAAATTGAATTCTACATGTGTTGGGTCCTTGTACAGCCCTTGTGGCCTCAAAGGGTAGTCATGCTTGAAATGTTATCCCGATGCCTTAAAGCATTGAGTTGTATCACTTTCATTATCAATTGATTTTGATCGGAATGATAGCTCAATGGAATAGAACATCTCGCACAAGTGGTATCAAAGCCAAGTCAGGGGTAGGAGTCCCACTCAGGTGACTCTAGTGAGAGGAGGGGGGGTGGGGGAGACTGTTCGAAGCGCTCTCCCAAAACCTTAGAACGTTAAGTTGTGGTTTTTCCATCATCAATTGATTTTAATCGGAATGGTAACTCAATAGGATATAATTAAGATCCTACAACATGAGAAGACATTATCATTAATTGAAGGTGCCATAAATAAACAAAAGTTCTTCTTAGGGAGCAACTACTCACATACTATAAAAAAAATCTTCTAAGGTACCTATTTGAAGGCCATGGTGTAAATATCTTTGGTGCCATAGATTAGCACCAAGAAATGTCTCCATCATCTCTTTAAACATAGTTAAAGTTCATCATCTGATTCAATGATTGATTGTGTTGAATCAAATGATAACAATATCGTTCCAAGGTGCATATGGTAGCAAGGGTTGGAATTTGGACCAACTTTTATGAGAGTTGAAAATTATGAAGATTAGAGTGTTCGGATAGAGGAGAGCATTATATATATATATATATATATATATATATATATATATATATATATATATATATATATATATATATATATATATATATTTGTGCTCACCCCTGCCATCAAGTTATAAAGTTTAGAACATGTCTCTCAACTAGAATATAGGACCATAAGTTTATGATCTTGGTTGTTGGGAATAAATTATAAATTATTAACAGATAGAAATTATGGGTAAAGGTAGTCTGGTCCCATGAGCCTAGTAACTTACCTGGTCCTACAGTAGTTTGTTGTGACATACCATCCATTCCACATGAACAGATATAATATAAAGGAGTGGTTGGATGATTGTAGCTATTATGAAAAATAAAATTAAAATAATTAAGTTATGTAAATTTATGCAGTTAACAAAGTCAATTGTAGAGAAAATGAACAGTAAAATTATACTTGTTTCACCATTCATTTTCTATAGGATTGATATCATTGACCGTACAATTTTATATATTATTAGTCATAATAGTTATGATCATCTAGCCACACTTTTATATGGCACCCGATCATATGATTGTGTGCAATGTGACAACAAATTAATAAAAATGAGTGACTCTATTCGCGCCTACCAAGTAATTGGTGGTCATGTACACTAATAACTGCAGACTACCTCAAATCGGATGATCGTGATTGTTTTTATGCCAATCTTCAATACAATGGATCTTGAGACCATAGGCATGTGCCATCAGAAAGTTAAGTTTCTGATTCCACATGACACAAATTCCAAATCATAGCTCTAAAATCTCATGGCACACATCACACTCCAACGTGATTTTAGGGCTACATTTTGGGTTATGTGCCATGTGTAATCAGAAATTTGATTGTCGATGGAGTGCCCATTGCCTGAAGTTCCATTACGTTGAAGAATGGCATGAAAAACGATCACGATTGTCTAATTTAAGGCGGTCAATGGATTTTAGTGTAGGCATCCACCAGCAATCTGGTAAGTGCCAATAGAGGTACCCAATAAAAATATGAGATGTTTTATTTTCAGCGTAAATAATATGAGATTGATTGTTTAACAAATAGATTAGGACATGGTAGATAGTTTTTGGTAGACAATTTTGCAGGCAGCTTATGTGGCATAATATGAACACTAGTGGGGTCCAAGCATCGCAAGTAGTCACAATGCGACACCTAAATTGTCTGTAAAGTTGTCTATCAAAATTTGTCTATCATTTATAATTTTTCAAAAGATTATAGGCTTTTTCAAGTGTCAGTAATGTGTGTGCATCGATCAATTACTGGCGTTGGAAAATTTATTTCTCTCCAGCAACGACCGTCAAAAAATGTTATGCTATGACGGGAGAGCGAATCTAACATCAAGCTTAGGTATGAGTTAAAACAACTGATCATTTCCCGTAATCAACGGCAGTGGGAACATTTCCCACCGAATAAGTCAGCAAGCACGTTTGTATGGCCATCATAGCAGATGAAGGTCGTTCATTATTTTAGGTTGTCAACGACTGATAACCATAGGTTGACTATGTTCCGAGATTTGTTTTCATCTCAATTTGGAAATTGGATGGTGGATAATGAGTTGGTATATGGTGCACGGCCCAACTGCACGCATGTATAGAGTTGGTATGTGGTGCACCACCCACCCACTGTCCGCAGTCATGAGCTGTATTTGCTCAGACTTTAAAATATGTGCCAATGTAGGAGCTCTGAAGAGTGAACGTGGAGACCGTCGGATCTGACTGATTCATCAGATCTAACGGTTGAGTAGGCAGGATGATTATAGTATCTTCTCGCAACAAGAATTCTAGAACACGTGAAGTCAAGAGCAGCGCTTCCCACACATTTTCCATGTTGCGATTTTTTATAATGCCTTACATACCCATAGACGTCCTTCCTGGCCGGTGAAGTTTGTGTTCAGCCCTCGAGAAAAACTGGGGTCGGGTATCCGGTCGGCCCGCCCCCTTGACATGGCCCTTACAAGAAGTAAAGGGCAATGAGTCTCCTGACTGTCACCATCTATGGTTTAAGATGTATGTTATTTGTACAGGCAAAGTGAGAGATTGTGGCTTGAAGTGTAAGAGAACCAACATTCAATTTGTTGACTATAATATTATTCGATGTTTTTAATTTTAATGACTGATATCAAAGTTTATCATCGGATGATTCGCATCCACTTATAGAGCATGTTGTATTGGGCTGTGATATGTTCCGTTTAAATTAGTGACAAATGTGTGACACATAATGATAAATCATACTTTCATGGTTTTAGATAAAAAATATATTTGTAATGGTTGAAGAACAATTTTGGTGTTTAAATGTTGGTCATAAATTATTTTTATCCAAAAAGTAAATGAGAAAAGTACGAAAATATGCACCATTTATAATTTTATCACAAAATAGATCAATTTTCTTATTTATATTATGAAAATGTGCCTATAGGGGTAAATACGAGACCGTTTTGTATGCCTTTTCCTTGGATGTGTTGGAAGCTTAATATAAAAATTAAAATTTATTTACAAGGATATGATTGTAATTATTTATTTAAATTTGCTAGTGTCCTTCGTGGGTTAATATATACGGCTGCATGAGATAAGACTGTGTTTAATTTTTTAAAATAAAAAAGCCCATATTTTATTAAAACAACCTGAAAAAAGCCCATATTTTATTAAAACAACCTGAACAAAGTCTAAACTGTAGCGTGTGAAGTGTGAACAACTGAAGCCATATAATTTAGAAGATGCCTGACAGGGATAACGTTATGGTCAACTAATTTTTCATATTTTATTTACTTTAAGTTAAAACTATTTGATGGTGTGCGGCACCACAAGATGGACCCATTTTGCTCTTCAAAGACACGACACCGCCACCCTATGCGTGCAGCTTGGGCGCATCAATATTGTACATTATACTTCGAAAAGTAGGGTTAAGCTTTGAGAATGTTTGCTGTCAAATACAAATCAGCATCGCAAACATAGTTGTCGCATAGTTTCATCTCTATTTTGTTGGATATTTAAATTTTTAAATAGTGGGAGATTATTAGATATTTAAAAGTTTATTATACTTGATCTTTTTTTAAAAGATGTGTCTTTTAAATTGATGTATCTTTTCAAAGTAGTGTATTTTTTCAAAATGAAGGGTCATTCCAAAGTGACGTGTCTTTTCCGAAGGGATATGTGTTACACATTTTCATAGGAAAAATATGCATTAACGCACCACTTAATTTCTATTTAAGGAACCTAAAGTCATTGTTTTATATACTACAAAAAGAGTCTTATTTCTTCTCTCTTGTTATGTCTTTAAAGGTCTTGATCAGAGCGTTCTTGTAATATTTGGTGTTCGGATAGCGTGATCGGATTCGTCAAATCCTTCACAAGAATACACAGCCGATTCGTTGTATCCTAGAATCAGTTTGTCGGTAACCTGTTGGTGACCACTTTATCGAAGTGGTGGGAGAAAATATTAGTTTAAAGAAAGCGATATTTCTCGTGCCTCGAACCGGTTTCATGTATTATTTCCGATCAACATTTCAATTTTTACAACAATTTTAAACCAATATTTAGAGGTTTCGGATCTGATGACATATGGAAACACTAACTAACTTTTTATTTATAACCCGATTAAGAAGGCGTGGAGAGGTGTTTCTTTGGGTAACGACATGCTTAAAAGGTATGTTAAGTTTTTTTATTTTTTTTATGAGTGAATTTAATGGTACTGACACTCTCATATTAGAATGTGGGGCATTTTAATGGGTGTGAAAAAAGTACTACAAAGGTGTTTCAGCCAACCATTTAAAGTGAAGACTTTTATTTACTTTGGCAATTATTTTTTATTATGGGTCACTTATGAATGAAGAGTGACACTAAACCTAAGTGTGATTTTTTTTTTTTTTTTTTTTTTAATCGATGTGTGATTATGTTTTTGCTCACCATCAACCAAAAGCCTTTGCCAAAGTGCTCATGATCATGTCATGATGGTCTAGCAATCATTATTGATTGGTGATAAGTGACCACGATCAAAAGTTACAATCAAGAGCTCACATAATAAGAAATATAATCAAATTGGTTTGAAGGCTAAAATTGAATGACTATGATTTATTGATCATTTTTATTTTTACGTTATTTCTTGTGAGGATTTTTTTTAATGTCATTGTCAAGAAGGATAGACTTTGTCACTCATGTGTTTAGATGTCATTATATTTGTGCGACTTTGATCATATCACCATTGTTCGTTTGCAATTGTTTGAGCATGATCAAATGATTGATTCAGTAGCCTCATAACAAGCTTGACTCTAAGGTCATAATTGTTTTCATGATTGATTGATTGATTAATTACACTCGATTATATGATCATTGAGTGCGCTTGTTTAAGTAGACATAACTTGAAATCATTATCAATGATTTGATCATAAAATTCTCATCACATCGAGTTGTCATGAAAAGATTGTTAGGATCATTTGGAGATGGTCAAATGATTTTGATTAAATTATCTTAGGAAAGATAATAGATTTAGATTTGGAGATCTAAATCATTTAAAGATGATTTTTCTTTAAGAAATGAAATCATGATCTTACAAGAGATATTAAGGAGCGACTATAAATCTCATTGAGTTTGTTGGTTATATCAAAATAGGTAGAGAAATGAATTGACTTAAGGGTCATTTGGTAGACGTACTAACAAAAATGGAGTCAAAACTTCTAAGTTCTCTATGAAACTTATTTTCTTGTTAATGAACAAGAAAATAAATGATATATGATTTCAGACAAAAATATTTGAAGAAACACTATATGTATTGATAATTGTAATTATGAGTAATTATGAAAAATATTAGCCTAAAAGAAGATTTTGGATGAGTTTAAAGTCATTTACCCAAACAGTCACTTACGATAAAAATCCTACCTAATATTTATTTGATCAATATTTAAGTTCAAAGGAAGGAACAAGTCGTAAATCTGTAACGAACAAAGGGGCGCTACATTGATGAGAATTAAATTCTCATAAACATCCCAGGAAGGGTAGTGTTTTGCTTGTAATGGATAAATGAAGGTTGAGCATTGTTCTTAATAGACGCTATAACACGATGTGTTGAGATGTTAAAGTTACAGGAGTATTTCATATAGGTCTACCTCTATAAGTGTGAGGGTGGAGTCGCTTTCAATGAAACATGACTTTATCTCATAAGCACTTATTGAAATCATGGTACTAGCATATGACCTAAATGTGCTAATTAATTTATTGAATACTAAATATATGAAATATGTGCGTAAAATAGTTCCGGTTTGTTGAATATGATCATTAGTTCAAGACTTAGTTTCACTAAAGATCTTAACAAACTTTGAGTTATTTCCACTAAAGTGAAAATTCAAGTCTATAAGACATTTTCATTTATGCATATATTTTTGGCTTTGCTTTGATTTCAAAATTTTAAATAGTGGGGAATTGTTGGATATTTAAATTTTTAATAGTGGGAGATTGTTAGATATTTAAAAGTTTATTATACTTGTCTTTTCTCAAGAGGTATGTCTTTTCAATTGATATGTCTTTCCAAAGTGGTGTGTCTTTTCAAAATGAAGGGTCATTCCAAAGTGGTGTGTCTTTTTCGAAGGGATGCGTGTTACACCTTTTCATAGGAAGAAGGTGCATTAACGCACCACTTGATTTCTATTTAAAGAACCTAAAATCATTGTTTTATACACCACAAAAAGAGTCTTATTTCTTCTCTCTTATTATGTCTTTAAAAGTCTTGATCAGAGCGTTCTTGTAATATTTGGTGTTTGGATAGCGTGATCGGATTCACCAAATCCTTCACAAGAATACACAGCCGATTCGTTGTATCCTAAAACCAGTTTGTCGGTAATCTGTTGGTGACCACTTTGTCGAAGTGGTGAGAACAAATATTAATTTAGAGACAACGATATTTCTCGTGCCTCGAATCGGTTCTATGTATTATTTCAGATCAACATTTCAATTTTTGCAAAATATTTACCATCCAAAATTTGACAAACTTTAGAAATTGAAACAGATAATATATTTATATGAATATATTCATTCAACACCTATGTCGTTGTCGATTCTCTAAATCTAAGGGTGTTGAGGTTGGTGATACCAAATTGACTTCATTAGGAAACGACTAATAGTTACTAGTTTCGATGATTTTAAAAAAATCACGTTTTAATCCCGATTTTACTAAAAAACATATCCCTCACAATTAAAACGTATTTTTTTACAGATTTCCCAATTTTCTCGCAATAAATTCAATGATAAGAATCGAGTTAATGATTTTAGTAAATAGGTCGGTTGATTCTTTAATTTCTTTATTTATTTTTCATTATTTTTTCCCCTTTTCTTTTCAATTCTACAAAATTTTTCCGTTCTTTTCATTTTTATTCCTAGCTTATTGTTTCCCAATTGCCGACTTGGCAACTATGGATGTGATTATGAAAAGGGATGGCCACTGTCATGGTAAGCTAACTAAGAGTTAGCCTACACTTTTATGTGGTTACGAACTTCTATGCATTAGAAGCTGAACACTTCACAGGATCACACGAACGTATGTATTGCCGTGTTCTTCCATGATGGGTGAACACCTGTTCTAGACAAACTCTTTAATTAAAGAGTTGTTATTCGGTGGATGGGCATATACACAACCTCCAACGGGCAGGGGCATAGGCATGATAATCTTCTCATGGAGGTGAAGGATAGGTGACAAATGTTAATAGTTGATTTATCACATTCGAGGTTATTACACCATAGATTTGAGTCCAAGTGTATCAATTTAAGGCCTACAATATAGAGTTGAGTTGAGGACTTGCATATTAAAAAAGCAGGTTGTATGGGACTAGGGGTGGAAATGGGCCGGATTTGAGATGGACTAGGGTAAAACCAAGCCCGGGCAGGCAGATATGAACTCAGTGTAAGCCTTGCCCAAGCCCATGTCGGGGTTATAGCCTCAAGCCCAAGCCCAGCCCTTCCTATACTCTAAAAGCTTAACCCTTCCCGGCCCAGCCAATTTATTTATAAATTATTTATTAATTTAAAAAAATTAGCTCCATATTTATAAATATATATAGGAAAAGGGATCCGTCCTTCATGAGAGGATGGTCACAATCCTCCAACCTTTCACATGGAGCTTCACGTGGCACCCAAAATATTTGTTCGATGTCACGTAGACCTTGGGTGCATTGCTTAGATCATTTTTGAAAAAAAAATATTAAAAACTCATCTCCACCGTGTATTTTTTGAACTATGAAATGTGGACCAATGAAAATTGTCAAACTTTGACTTGTGGGTTTTAAAAAAATAAATTGAATTTTTTTTTTTAATATTAATCTAAACTGTCCACCTATACTCCGCGTGAATGTAGAAGGACGGTGACCGTCCTCCATTGAAGGACCTAACCGGCTCCCTATATATATATATATATTACAAGTACTAATAATAAGTTAATATTCCTAAGAAAGTCTAGAGACTAAAAATAATAAATATTTAGTTCTTTAATTTTTTTAAATTATTACAAGTGAAAATTAATACTCATCACAAGTTAAGAGCTAACAGGCCTAAGAGCTTAAGCCCAAGCCCGACATGTTTTAATTTGGAAATGAAAGTGCTATCCCAACCTCGGCCGCAAGCTTTAGGTCAACCTCAAACCCTCCTTAGATTGGGCTGGGCACAACGGCTGTGTTGGGCAACCAAGCCCATTGCCACCCTTACATATAGGATGCTTATCATATAATTTTTCTAAATTTGTAATGTATCTGAACGTCTGCAACTCTGCGAGTGACTTGACAGTTTTAGATGTGCATTTCCCGTTGAGAGTGGGGCCGTGCTTAGCTTAAGTCCATCAAAGAAGCTGGTGCCCCATCTATATCAATCAATGGTTATAAACATCTTACACTTTGGATTGCATGAGGCGTACTTCGATGGTAATGTAGAATATTTGGAATATACAAGGAATAAGGCATGATTCAGTTGATAACTGCAATTATATAAGTTCGTTGAGAGATTTGAATATTTATTTCCCCTAACAGCTGATTTTTCTCAACAAATAATCTACCTACCACAAAAAAGATTAGATGTCAACCATATGTCTAGATACCTTTATTTACAATCCAACATTCTTTCTTCTCAACCTGAGTTCTCCGTCTAAATTGTTGATTGCTTTGAATCAGACAATGGAGGTCGTTTTTTATAGCAATTTCAGCCGTTTACAATTCAATTCAGGGGTTTTGGTGAGCCCCAACTGGTTGGACTCCTCTGAATGGGGTTCTACTAACTTTACAACCGTTGGATGTAAGGGAATCTTAACTTAAACTTTCATAAGTGGGACATTCACCTTTGTATCCATTGCATAACGGTTGTAAAATCAGTTGAACCATTAAGAGTTCAACCGGTTGGACCTGATCAAAACTAAATAGATCAGAAGGTTAGAACAAGATAACTCTAGGTCTAGGAATATAGTTCTACAAAATGTGACTCGTCTTCTTTTGGACAGTTTTGGACTTATAAGACGATTATGTAATTTATATGAGGTGGACCTCTGACTATCTTTAAACATAGTAGCCCAAGACCGGCCATTTGAAGGCCATGTGGCACACATGTTTGATCGGTGTAAGCTGGTCAACTAGGAACCCATCTTTGACATAGTTCAAAGATATGAGCAATCGCTGATTTTAGAATGCATAGATCAGTTCTTTCTTGAGTGTATTTTGTAGCCCATGATTAGTCTAATATATGATCTACTGTCTTGATGATTTTTTAGCCTATTTTGATTTAATATAGGAACTATTATCTTGATGAGTTGGATTGCTTGAAGCTACCTGTCACATGGCCGAATCTGCAGATGTTCTTGGAGTAATTTGTTTAACAGTAGTAATGTGCCATATTGTAATTTAGATGCGTTGTCTTTGTAGACCTCACGCAGGTTCATTAGATTTAACTAGAGGTGTTATCGGGTCTGATTGGTTTTCAGGCTAAACCGAAACTGTAATAGTCTCATATTGGATAGGGAAATTTTTTGACCATAAGCTATGTGTGATTGCGGACGTTACATGTCATGATACGTTTTGGAAATTGATTGATATGGGTCGGTTTCAAGTTTTCCCGAACCGATATGTGTCGGTTTCAAGTTTTCCCGAACTGAAACTGACCCGAAACCGATCCTAGTCGGTTCGGTCGTTTTTGGGCTTTTAAACTTGAATATTTATCATCATATAAAAATAGAAAAAAATATAAATAAAATAAAATAAAAAATTCTCTAGTTTGACAAGTCTGAAGGGAAGCAGGGAAGTGGGAACCGAAATAGGATTTTAAGTTTTAAGTTTTAAGTTTAGGTTTTAAGTTTAATGTTTAAGACGATTTTTTTAAGGGAGCTAATACTTGCACACGAGATTTGAATTGTGACACATGGTGAAAAAGAAAAACTGTTATTTTGGGGATCCGTGCCAAATGGAGCACCATCTAAGGAGTCTGATTTGAAGATCATGATGGAAAGATCGACACGAAATGCAATCTCTATCATTTGATTGAATAAAGTAAAATGTCATCATCTGATTCAATGGTTGACTGACAAATCAGATGATAGAGATCATGTTTCGTGCCAATTATTTGCCTCAAAGATCTTTACATTATGGTCTTCAAATCAAATGGCTTAGATGGTGTTCCACATGGCAAAAATACCAAATAACTTTTTAATTATGTGCCACGTACTAATCTGATGTGCAAGTATTAGCTCCCATTTTTTAATTACAACCAAGTTGGTTTTGTCTATATGCAGTTTGCACCCCTTATCTGTTCAGTTCCGGGCAAAATAACTCGTAACTGAACCTTTTTCTTGATTTTCCAAAAAAAATTCACCGAAATCAAACCGATAAGCACTAAAATCAACCTAAACTCAAAATTTCAATCAACTTCAATAGGGCAAGTTCGGTTCGGTCGGTTTCGACACTCCTTAGACTTGACAAGCGAATCAAAATCCTGTCCGGTCAGTTTTCGGCACACCTTAAACTTGACAAGCGAATCAAAATCGTATGAAAGGCGCATAACAGGAGCCTTAGTTCTACGAGACTTAATCTCTCTAAATGTTTTTGCCGCAACAGGTGTCCAACTAAACTCTCATTTTTTAATGCAATCGGTGATAGGGGTTATTATCGTACTAAAATTATGAATGAACTGCCTGTAAAACCTGGCTAACCCATGAAAGCTACGTACTTCGTGAATGTTCTTAGACTCAAGCCAATCCACAATAGCTTTGACCTTTTCCGAATCCGCAGTCATTCCTTCAGAGGTTACAATAAATTCTAAAAAGATAACACTAGTCGTCATAAAAAGTAAACACCTGCGTCATGATCCGCATAAATGTGCGCGAGGCATTAGAAAGCCTAAAAGGCATGAAAAACCATTCATATAAATCATCTTTAGTTTTAAAAGTAGTTTTCTATTCATCTCCGGGACGAACTCGAACTTGATGGTATCCACTCTTCAAATCAATCTTTGAAAATATGGTGGCACCAACCATCATGTCCAACATGTCGTCTAGCCTCGATATAAGAAACTGATACTTGACTGTGATTTTATTAATAGCGCGATTATCGACGAACATCCTCTGAAATCCATCTTTCTCGAGTGAAGCAGCACATGCACCGTACATGGGCTCATACTTTCCTTGATGAATCCCTTATGGAGAAGTTCGTCAATTGCCTTTTCAACTCCGAGTGCTCGAAAGGATTCATGCGATAATGGGGCAACTTAGGTAAAGTAGAACTGAAAACCAAATCAATAGAGTGTTGAATGTCCCTTAATGGTGGTAACTCATTTAGGAGGTCTATGGGAAAGACATCATGAAATTTCTCATCATAGGTTCAACTATCATTTGATTTGTTTGTTTTCACTGCAGTCGCTCTAAGAGGTAGAGGATTTATTCTAATCTTCTTACCTTTATGCATGAAAGAACACACATTCGATCTCCTGAATAATGTAACATCTTTATCATACAACCAAGGCCTCCCAAGGATGATATGTCTAACATCCATAGGCACAATATCGCACCATAAGGTGTCCCTATACGACCCAAATTGTATAGGAACCTGACACCTGTGTGAAACTGGGCTTGATGATGAATCCACCCAAGCTACTTTATAAGGTTGCAGGTGATGTACGGGTGTAAGTTCAAAGTGAGAAACCGTGCTTTTGGAAATAACATTGGTATAACTTCCATTATCGACTACGACTCTATAAGCTTTTTCACCACACTTGGCTATGGAATAAAAAATGTTTTCCTTTACCAGTCATCACACTTCTGTGATTGGGTTAGAGCACATCTAACCACAAGAGCTCGTGAGGTATTATCCTCCTCAATGGGGTAGGAGACTTTCCTAAGACAAGCTACAATTAGTTCCCCTACATGATCCTCTTCATCACTAGGGAATGATTCGGGTTCATAAACTTCTATTTCACCATCTTCTTGTTCATCTTCAATTTTCTCCGTTATGAAAAAATTTCGGGAAGGACATTGTGCTGCAAAATGTCCAAAGCCATGACACCTGTAGCGCTTGCTTTGACCACCACTCTTGGGGACCTCTAACATTGGACTCTTACCCTTATAAGTTTTAATCACTGGTGTGGCAATTGAATTAGACCTCGCTGAATGGGCGTTGACAATAGACTTAGATTCATATTAGTTAGACTAATAACCAGACCCACTAGCATCAAAACGTTTAGTTTGAGGGGTCTTAAGGTATCATTCTAACTCTTCAACTTTAGAGAAACACTCCTCCAGATCGGTAACAGGATATGGAATAAGTTCCCGTTGTAATTGTGGGCTGATGCCCATTCGAAATCGAGATAGGGTAACTTTGTCATGTTCTTCTACATTAGTTAGGAACATCAAGTTTTTAAACTTATCAATGTACTATGTGACCGACATATTTCCTTGGCGAAATGACTGCCACTAATCAATAAGGCGTTCATCATAGGATAGGGGAGCATACTTCTCACTCAGTTGGATCTTCATGTTTGCCCACTTGAAAATGAGAAGGCCCTGGGATTGTCTACGACGCTTGATACCCATCCAGTAAAGCCTAGCTTGACCCATAAGCTTAACTTGGGAAAATCGGACTTTGCGCTCCTCGGACATGACATACCAATCAAAATAAGCTTCCATGCCAGACACCCATTCTAAATAGACTTTAGGTTGTCTATTTTCATAAAAAATACGAGCATCCATCTTGACGGACTTCATGATTTTGTCATCCTAATTTGGTGGAAGATTGTGACAGTGAGGAACGTCTCTTCCACAATCATTGATGTGGATTCGAAAATGTTCACCAGTGATAACTCTATTCATTTCCTCGACATGAGTTACAAGATTCTAATGTCGGGTTTGTTGATCACAAAACTGATTTTGTAATTACATATGGTGATCAAACATTTAGGCTTGGAGATCTACTTGGCTCGTAGCCAATTAAGTTGTAAGCTCCTTAATAAGGATTTCGATCCTTGCGAAATACATAATAACGTAAGACAAATGAAAAATGAAATCTAGAATCTATATGAACACTAATAAATCCTAAACTGACAAAGGTTTGATACTAAATTTGATGTAGAAACTAACATGATGCAAATGTGATGGGCTGAGATTAATCAAGAATTAACATAAGTAATTGAAATATAAATTATCTAACAAATTAATATAAAAATTAACCAGATTTTCAATTAAATAATTAAATTTAACCAAAAATAGTGTTACTTTCGTCGTACGTTCCCTTTAAGATCTAGAAGACTAAGGTTCTTAGCAAACAACTAGATCTCAACTTGCATAGAAATAATTCATAATCATTAAATATTAAATAGTCTTTATACTCTCTTTTATAGGCAACTAATCATATATTCGAAATAGGACAATAATTGACTCACAGACATCCATCCCATCATCACGGATGCTCGTCATGTATTCATGGACGCCCGTCAAGCCCAAAGTAGCTCCATAAATTTGTAATATAAAAAATAACTAAAACCGCTAACTAGAGTCACAGATGTCTGCTCAGTATTCACGGATGTCCGTCATGCACTAAAACAACAAGCTTTCTAATTCACAGACATCCATCTTGAAGTCATAGACGCCCGTGATTCATTTATTCAAAACGCCATCTTTTTTTATTAGGAATCTTCATGGCGTTTCTTTCGCCTTCGATAGATTATAGGCAGTTATTTGAATCGGATGTTCCCATCAATGCTTCTCACCTAATATTTTACCCCTAAAAGTGCTTTTTCGAAGAAACTTTGCCAAACAGGGGCTTCACATTTATCTTAAAAGATCTCAGTATGCTTGCTAGATAATTGCAACATGGGTAGTTTTATGAGCATTTGATGGTTATACTTGTAAAGAGCGTATATAATTTCTATGTAGTATATTATGGATGAAGGATGTTGCCTCTGATATTCAATTTGGACTATTGAGATAGGAAGTTCTCTACTTTTCTTTCATAATTGTAGGCAATATTGGTAAGAGTTTCACAATTTAAACTAATTTTGGATTTGCTCTATTTTCGAGAACTCCTTTTAATAAAAAAAAGATATAAGTAACTATTCATGGACTATTAATGACAAGTTTTTCCTGCCTATTCATTTACGAGGTCTCTAATGTTCTCTAACTCGGGTCATGCTAAATTTTCTTAGCTCATGCGAATTTTATGACAACTATGATTTTGAACTATTTCAGAGCTCTCATTAAATATTCTTTTTATTATTGTTATGAGGTTGTGACTTAGTTTTCTTAGCCTATCATCATCATGGCCAGTTTTGTGTTGACACTAGTTAATATGCTGTGTTACCTAGATAAGTGTAATAGATGTTTGACACACCAATTTCTGAATAATCCAATATGGTGGCAGAGCCTTAAGAAAAATAAAATTAGGAAGAAAATAGAATGTATATAGAAAAAAAATTGAAGGGACATCTTACATAGCCAATTGAGATGGATAATGAAAAGATACATAACGTATGTCGTGAACCTAATTAAAAGTATGCTATATTATACAAATCGTTTTCAAGGACCCTAACTTTTTTATTTTATAAGTTGTTAAACTTTACACAATTTTTTATATTATACAATGACGGTTCATTTTATAGTGTCAAAACGAGGAATATTTTGATGGTATCATCTGGTATTTTCATAGTTTAAAAGTCTCATGCTGTGTTGAGGAGTGTCCAAGTGCCACCAAGTGTTGGCACTACAACTATCCCAAAACTAAAAGTGCCTAGGTAACACTATTATATGCCATGCTAGCTTTGACATGTAGAATTGTAATTACTTATGGGGTTTTTGTCATCAGAGCTAACAGTTAGAAGTATAATTAATTGATGAGTTTAAGTTTAACTTGACATATATTTAACTTAATTGTTTCCTAGTCAATATGCTTTGTTGTAAAAACTGAAGAGGAATTTACTTTTGTATTGAAGGAAAGATAAGCATTTCTTCACTTGACAATCTTGTCGGGTCTATCTTTTGAGGTTGGATTTTATATGATTTTATGTTTTTCAGGAAGCCTTCACTTACTTTTCGGACAAACTCGTACCATTTTTTGAAAAAATAAAATTAGGAAGAAATTAGAATGCATATAGAAAAAAAATTGAAGGGACATCTTAGAAAGCCAATTGAGATAGGTAATGAAAAGATGTCGTGAACCTAATTAAAAGTATGCTATATTATTCAAATCGTTTTCAAGGACCCTAACTTTATTATTTTATAAGTTGTTAAACTTTACACAATTTTTTATATTATACAATGACGGTTCATTTTATAGTGTCAAAACGAGAAATATTTTGATGGTATTATCTTGTATTTTCATAGTCTAGAAGTCTCGTGCTGTGTTGAGGAGTGTCCAACTACCACCGAGTGTCGGCACTACAACCATCCCAAAACTAAAAGTGCCTAAGTAACACTATTATATGTCATGCTAGCTTTGACATGTAGAATTGTAATTACTTATGAGGTTTTTTGTCATCAGAGCTAACATTTATAAACATAATTAATTGATGAGTTTAAGTTTAGCTTGGTATATATTTAACTTAATTGTTTCCTAGCCAATATGCTTTGTTGTAAAAACTGAAGAGGATTTTACTTTTGTATTGAAGGAATGATAAGCATTTCTTCACTTGACAATCTTGTCGGGTCTATCTTTTGAGGTTGGTTTCTATATGATTTTATGTTTTTCAGGAAGCCTTCACTTACTTTCCAGACAAACTCGTACCATTTTTGCGAGCTTTCAATAGCAAAGCTTGCTACTTCTTCTGCATGTGGAGGACATGGCCCACTAGTCGATGCATCTAATCTTCGATTGGATTCTTCAACGATTAGATTGAAAGAAACTAAAGAGAATTTTGATTTGGAAGGAAGCATGACAGATGGTGTATAAATGGTAGATGAAATTAGCAAAGAGAAGGCCTAAGAAGGTCGAATAGAGAGCTAAAACCAAGCAGAGGTTTGTCTATATGATTGTTTGTTTATATATATATATATATATATATATATGTCATGATTTTGGTGCATTTACATGATTTTATTTGTTGTAGCACATCTGTACAATTGATTGCTTCTTCTTCTTGGAAAATCAAGATCTGAAACAATAAACAATAAAAGTATTAATTTATCACATTAAAATCTTCAACAAAAAGTTGTAACAATGTATATATATATATATTAAAATCCTCAGAAACCTTCATCTCCTTGAAAAATATATCTTCTAGTTCTTCTCAACGAAATCTCCCCCAATCTCCTCCAATCTCTTTGTATTAATGTGCTGCAAATCTTCTATTTCACCTCTATTTTTCTTATTGATCATTAAACAAATAATTAGGGTTCGATCTGCAAAGCAATGAATATGTTGCTTGAGGAAGAAGAAGACGATGGAGTTTAAGAATATAGAAGACGATAAAACTAACGAAAGTAAAAAATATAAACTTACCTTGCAAAATAGGGATCTCGATCGAACTAACCTAGCAAAAGAGGGATGAAAAACTTATTTAAGCCGTTTTCCTTGGTGAAATAGATTCCACACAAACTCTAATGTACATATGAAATTTTGTTTCCTATGTGGGCCCCACTGAAATAATTTCCTACCTTTAAAATTAGAATAAAAAAGAAACAATGGAAATTGAATTTCTTTTCCAGGGGCATTGCAATCCTTTCCTTGCTATAAAACAGACCCTTCCATTCTTAGATCATTTTTGGGCGGGCAATGGTCATGCCCAACTAATTGAACTTGATTTCTTGTTGAGCTGGATTTGTAGCCATTGGATATGAGAGAATCTTGACTTTCACGGTTTCCAATTTGATAGGATTATATGTAGTCAAGATTCTCTCGTAAGACCTTTGCCCCAGTGGTGATGCCTTCAAGCGAGCCGCGTTGAGTCATGGTTTTAAATCTCATACTTATCTATCGGCAACAGAAAAAAGTAGATGGACCTAATCATTGCCTGTTTTGGCCAATACTTAAATCATAACGGTTCACTCTTTGGCCATACCATGAAGGGTCATTGCCGACGTTTAAAGTTGGGTTGCTACTAACCCCCACCCAAATACTGAGATGAAAATTGTTGATTGCTTTGATCGAATGATGGAGATCATTCCAATCTTCCACACAACTGATCTTGAGATTATATGAATATCATCAGTTTTCCCAAAAAGTGACTTGTGAAGATTATGAGTGCCACTTGGTCTCTTTTTGGGATGTCATGGAATTAAAAACGGACCGTCTAATAATATGCCTATGATCTTAAGAGCAGTTGTGTGAAATATTTGAACAAAAAAATTCTCATCATCCGATTCAAAATAGTCAATGATTTTCAGCTGTACTTAATGAAAATATATGGCAGCCCCCTAAAAACTTAATGGTTGACAAAGAGCTTTCCAATCTAGTTGTGAACTGATTGCTGATCTGGACGCTTTGGCGTTAGATGCAAAGCATCCGACGTAATCAAAAAAACATTTCCATTATGTTATTTAAAGAGGTAAAATGCCTGGAAGGGATTTGACTGCTTTAAATCTCTTGTTTAACGCTATTTTTTGAGTAAATTCAGGGTTTTGATAAAGTACTGATTGCACACAACAGTACAAGTTTTTGTATAGTGTCTGGTAAACAATTGGGTTTGGTGAGAGATTTCCTGCAGTCTTGTTGCGGCGACCTCCAGATCGGAGAATTGTATTGAGTTTGCTATTATCCTTTGTGCGAATATAAGCAAATATTACCATAAAGAAAGCAATCTAATGGTGCCTCCAAGCTATTTTCTGTTTTGTGTCAATCCACCAACAGAAAGGATCATACGAGCCTCCCTCAACTAATTAATTCTCAAAAACTCCTAGTTGGCTAAAAGAGTAAGGGTAGCTCTTCACGCCTACAGGATTATTGTGAGTGCCAACATCTAAAACTCAGTGCTTGCTTAGAATCAAACGATGTAGATCATTTTTTACCCTAATTTTTTACACAATTGATCTTGAGATTATGAGTGTATTATTTATCATCAAATGGTGGAGATCATTTTTAACCCCATTCTTCTCCACAATGGATCTTGAGATCATGAGTGTATTATCTACCATCAAATGGTGGAAATCATTTTTTACCCCATTCTTCTCCACAATGGATCTTGAGACTATTCGGAACGAAAAATGATCCACTGTAGGAAAGATTGGAGCAAAAATTGATCTCCATCATTTGATTCAAAAGCAACCAATGATTTTCAATATAAGTGCCTCAAATAATTCTGTACGTACGAATAGAATTACCATTTTTATCATTGAAGATAAAAAAAGATATTTCAGGTGAGGGAAAATAAAATTGTAAGACCTCACTTTATATATATTCAAATTACCAAAATATCTTTATAATTATTCCATTTGATAAATTCAAAAGTATCATTGAAGGTTATTTTAGTAATCGACTCGAAATAATATATACATGAGCCCCTGGATTATACAAACGAACTGTAGCAAAAAATGCTTCCACCATATTATTTGGGCACCACGTTGCATCAATCAAGAGGATTGGGTGCGATGAAAACTTGGATTATAACAATCAGTTATCGCCCAAATTTTTTTGGCTCTATCTAAAATATATGTACTGTTAGATATATAGTAAAAAATGCCTGATATTAATGCACCAAGTTGGTTAGGTGTTATTTTATCTTTGACTCATCAAACTGAGGCAGAAAAGTTCATTTTTTTATTTATTTAAATTACATGTCAATGGATGTTCAACCCAAAATAGGTGTTGTTTTGGGTTGATCATGCCACGTGACATGTGATCTCCCAGCTTGGTGGTAGCATTTTTTTGCTACAATCTCAATCCTCTCTCTCTCTCTCTCTCTCTCTCTCTCTATATATATATATATATATATATATATTTCTTACATATATTAATATAGGGAGCCATTACTTGCACACACTTTTCAAGTGATTGCAGCGGATTGCATCGATCCGAATTTAAAAGAAAGACTTGCAAGTTTCGCGACCTCTATTATGTGAAAACACCATCTAAGCCGTCTGATTTGAAGGCCATGATTTAAAGATATCAATTGAAAAAGATTAGAACAAACTATAATTTCCATCATTTGATTAAATAGAGTCAAAGGCTGTTATATAATTCAACAGTTGACTACAGTACATCATATGACAAGTATCGTGTTTTGCTCCAGTTTTATGTACCAGAGATTTATAGCTCATGAACTTCAAATCAGACGGCCCATATTGCATTTTTGCATATCACATGTCCTTAAAATACCATGTCTTTCTTTAAACTCGGTGCAATCACTTGAAAAATGTGTGCAAGTAATGACTCCCATTAATATATATATTTAATATATATATAATTGCAAAAAATGCACGAGTTGAGCCGACCTTACCAGCTATAACTTATTTAGCCCTTACCTCGCCGGATGCACATCAGGATTTTAGTTTTGAGGTCCTAGAAAAGCCCTCCTCTATCTCATTTTGTCACCTACCTTAGGTAGGCCAGGATCTCAATTATATGCACCGACCTCAAGATCTACGACTTTGATAGGTGTGTCATGATTTCAAGATGTATTGTGTGAAAGATCGGAGCGAAATACAATATCCATCATTGATATGAAACAATCATTGGTTTTCAAGGGGTATGGGATATGCATGCTTTTAGAGAATGCATGAGTGCAAATAGAGGTATCTAAGGATCAAGATTTCAGCTGAAATGACCGAAATTTCGGTTTAGTTCTCCATTAAAACCGAAACGAAATCCCAAAATTTCGATTAATTTGGTCCCTTTTGTAGTTTTTGGGCGAAATTCAAAATTTTGACCGAAATTTCGGTTTAAAATTTCGGCTTCGATCCCCACAAACACTGAATCGAAATCCGGAATTTTGATCCTCGGAGGTACCTTTAACTATTTTGTCCTTTTTCACACGTCAAAGAAAGTGTCTTTCTTTCATCTAAAATTTTTCGTTAACAAATTTCAACATTTGACTAAGAAATTAACATTAAATAATAATATATTTTTTTGGATGGTCGTTGTGTAAGAAGTTCCTATTTTGGTGGCCATCATTATGGTCAAACCCGTTGACCGGTGAATGGTATAAGATCAATCTTAAGATGTACAATTGCTATTCTGGTGAGTTTGAAAAGAATAAGCAACTGATTGTTGAGTCTTTCAGTTAAGGTATGATTGTGATTTCTAATCACACTACAATTAGCAATTTCAGTCTTTAATGAGATAAGACTCTTTCGCTATAAATATAAGGGGTGCCTGGTCCCAACGATAGCTCGATATAATTCAATCCTCCCTATTGGAGAGAACATCCCCATTATGCTAGGAGACATTGAACGCGAGAACATCGTTGAAGATCGGCAACCATCAATGGCTAACGCTTAAGGTGCGCATATTTATAATTTATATATTTATTGATTTTTGATTGATCGTGCGTCTAGATCTTTAGGCTAAATTTGGATGGTCGGATCGTCAGAATCATTTAGATTCCATCACGTTGATCACACCTGATCTTCCGCTGAGATGCCACATGCACCCAAGTTTGGAGTTCAAACTTTGAACTCTAAAACTAGAGCCAGCTGGTGCACCTATTTCCAACTCACATCGAAGTGTTGGCCTTCCTTAGCGCTCTCTCTTCTGCGCGGAAAAATGTGTTTTACAACATAAATGAATATTTATCTAACTTATTTTTTCCAAGAGAGATGGAGAGACTTTCGTTCTCATTTTCATATGACCTTCTATTTCTGGATGTATCTAACGACCCTTTTGACTTCAAAACCAACTCTCTCCTCAACATTTTTGATCCACTCCTTAATCTCTGTCTCATTTGAACCACCGATTCCCAAACGAGGTAACGATTCCTCTCCCACTACTTAATCTTCTATTTCCCTCATCCATCAGGGATTTTAAATCTACTTTTGGGTTTAGAAAAGTCGTTTTCTTCAAATTACTAACTCTCAATTATGTCCATTTGGTCTTTTTTTTTTTTTTTTGCTGAATTTTCTCTAATACTTGTGGTGTTTTGCTCTGGATCTTGTTTCTCCTTTAGTTATTAACTGTCATGCTCAGCCGTGTTACTAATTATATGTGCATAACATATAAATTTCGAGTAGATGTTTCGACTTTATGGATGAATTCTGTGTTATTTTAATTATCAGTATATCAACAATATTGCATGAATCAGGAATCATTTATGTAGAGAAAGATGAAGCTTAATTGTTCCATATAATTTCCAGTTATCATCTTTTTCTTTTTTAGGGGCATTTTAGTGTAATACAGAGTAAGTTTCTTCTGTTATGAAGGTTTTACGAATTTTGATTTGACAGTAGATTGTGGTGTTCAGGGCTTGACTGCCTTGCTCTTTGTGAAGTTTTCACTGTTATTCTAAAGATTTTTTGGACTTATTGAAGTTAAGAAACTTTGACTAATGATGGAAATAAACAAAAAATTGACCTGTTCTCAATCAATGAATATATATGCGGTTTTTTTTAGTGATGCATACTGGTTTCATTTTAGGATTTTGGTTTTTGCCTCAGTATTGTTATCAGAGAGAATCATATGGTCTCTGTATAGAGAGAGTATTCTTGCTTTATATATATATATATTCTGTATGGCTGGAATTTGCATCTGGCAAGACATGCATGTGATGTATTCAACTATTTGGTGTTCTTCGTGATAACTACAGCATACAGAGGTTGTCCTGTTATCCTATATTGAACAGAATGGACCCTGTGACATTGGTTTGGTTCCCCCTTGTGGCTATTGGTTTGTTTGTACCTAAAATGCATTATAAACACATCGTTTCCCCAAGTGCCTGGCAATAAATTCATAAAGATGAATGCATATGTCTGGATTTATGCATATCCTAGTAGAAATGAACCTAACACAGAAGAAAAGAAACACTCTAAATGGATTGTATAATAGAATATGTATAGCTCTATGCATATACTAGTAGAAATGAACCTAACACAAAAGAAAAGAAACATTCTAAAGTATTGTATAATAATCAATGTGGTACGTAATTTTATTTTCTTGTTGAAGTGTAAGTATGGATAATAAATAAGCTGAAAAAGAAGAACAAATGAGGAAAATGGTAAAGATGTACAAACAATGCTCAATTATGCAAATGTTTGAGTCTACTTCTAGGCATTTGATTGTCATATGCCGACACCCATTCTTGGAAATATCTCTCCCTTTCAAAAGTTGCATAATAGTGTTCCTGATTACTCACAATTACGTGTCTCTAGGTGCAAATTCTGTGTTATTACCATCTGTGGAGGTTGTTCAACTTACCCAAAGTCTGTGGAATGCAATTTTCTTGGGTATGGTGAGCATGAAAAGGTCTTTTGGTGTTTTGGGGTTCATGGAAATCATGTACGAGTTTCTAGGAATTTTACTTTTGATAAACATGTGCCTTAGTGTAATTTATATCATAATACATCCCTCCTCTCTCAACACCTTTACCAACAATCTTCTTCATAGTAAACTCTTGAAACACACAGTAAAAGGATTGAATATAATACAATGGTTTAATTTATTAGAAATGCTACTAATAGAAAGAAGATTCACAAAGAACAGAGGCATATGTAAAACATGGGAAAATGATAGAGAAGAAGATACATAATTGTTCCTACTCCTAGGATTGGAGTAAAAGAACCATCAGTAAGTCGAACCTCAGCTGAGGAAGATGGGAGAGAGTATAAAGTATAGCCTTGAGATTCACCAGTCATATAATCCGTAACCCCCGAGTCAAATGACCTAACAAGGAGCTGATGTGTCATGGTCGAAACAAAAGCAGATAAAATTTGGATACTTGGTGACTCAGATGAAGATGAGGGCCATGAATGATCAATGGAAGGAGCTTGCGCTGCCAGAAGCTCAACTTGAATCATTTCAGCAATCTGGGATCGAAGGGAGCTCATAATATCACCAGAAGTAGTCTCAGAAGATGGATCTGTGGTAATATGCAGGTGATAACAATGGTCCTGGTCATGCCCAGTGAGGCTACAATGCAACCAAATGATAGGCGATCAACCACCACGTCCACGGAGGCCACCTCTATCAGTCTCCCTGCCTCTACTTCCAGAGGACGTGTATTAGAGGCAAAGGCAAACTGCTTAGGCAGAGTGGAGAGAAGAGTCAGACTGGAGGACATTACTGAGTGATGCTCCCAAAGTCAGACAATGGCTCAAAGTGAGCCAACTCCTCCCAAATACTCTGCAGAGTACTGTAGTACTATCCCATAGAAGAATCCTCTTGCTTACATTCGGCTATTATTTGCTTTACTTGATACTCCGTAGTGTAATGTAGTACTCCCCCAAACAAGAATCACTTAGCTCCTTCGACATACTTTGTAGATGGATGTACTTTAATATCCACAAAAAATTGAAAAAAATATGCAGAATAGTAAATACTAGAGTGCATAGATTGGATGTTCAAATCCTCAAATGAGTGTGATCTTTGGATCTATGATATGTTCAAATATGAGCTATCACTATGGTGAATTGGATTGTTAAAGTTATGTGCCAATTGGCCTAAAATTGGGGTGGTCAAGCCCCAATTTGTAAAGATGCTGTCATTTGCTGTTTATTCTACGGAAAAAAACAAAACTCGTCATTATGGCAGCACTTCTTTTGCCATATAAAGACTGATTAAATATTTAAAGCTCTAGCATTAAGTCACATATCCTGTCAAGCTATTTAATTCCAGCTATTTAGTAAATGTAATCATCCTTTCTTTGAAGCTTTCTATTATAAATTTGATCTACTTATACATATGTGAATCCTGTCAAACTATTTAATTGACATGAGTGTGCCTCATTTGTTAAAATGAAAGAAAATCAGTACGGAATCCATCTCAGCTCTTTCTTTGCTACACCAGAGAATGATCTAAAAAACTGATGCTCTAGTTTTTGGACATAGGTTTTTTATGCTTTGGAATACTATTATTTCTAATTTGTTTTTTTATTTTTTCCCGTCTGACTGTTAACTCCATTGTTGGTTATTACTTAGTTAAATATTCGGGAGCACGAGTTTGGGTTTTTTCACAATTGTGATGCTGGAAGAATTATCATTGGCAAATATAAAGTGCTCATTGGGTTGATTACGCAAGGAAAATGCAGGACCACTGTGATGCTTCAGCGAAATATTTTCAGGTGGGTAGCCAGAATTTGTCTTCCAGAAAACCAACTGGTTCCAATGAAATGGCATTTAGCATGAGCTCTATGCCTAGAAATGGTGATAATGGGCTTCGGAATCCACCCTATGATTCTTTAAATAGGTAATATGCTTGGGAGTGGGGAGATTTTCATTTAAATTTATCAATAAATTTTTTTACGATTCTGACCAGTCATTTTCTTACTTAGGCATCTCAGTGAAACACATTTGGGTGTTAAGGGCATAAGAAAAGATAACGTCAATTACATCCTTGATCTAGAGACTGAGGTAGTGGTTCTCCACATTTTAGTTTGGGAGTTATGGCTCACAGTACTTTTCCTTACCTTCTTATCAATAATAATCTCATACAAAAATTTGAGTAAGGTTGACTTTTCTAATTGGGTTTATGGGCAGGAGCTTCTCTCAAAAACCAGAGCACAAAAAGAGGAAATTTTTCTTCTACGGGAGCAAATTGCTGATGCCTGTGTAAAGGTATGAAGTTCACAAGAGCAGTCCACTTCTGCTTAATAAAGCATATTGCTTTGACCTTCTTAGCCGGTCAAATTTCTACTTCTCACTTGTGTCATAATACGTGGTTCTTTGCTTTCAGGAGCTGCAATTATTGAATGAGAAGCATGCTATAGAGAGGAAATTTTCTGATTTGCGAATGGTTGTTTGGTTCTCTTAAATACTTTGTAAATGTGATTTTTTTTGGTTTTCTTGACGCATAGTTAATTAATAAATAATTGTGCAACAGGCACTTGATGGGAAGCAGAATGATGCCATAGCTGCTGCCTTGAAGGAACTAGTTCAAAGAAAAGGTTGTCTTGAAGAAAATTTAAAACTTGCACACGATTTAGAGGTAAGACACCTGCAAGAAATTAATTTAAAATGTCGAAATTTATGATTATTTGATCCATCTCTGGCTCATCTATTGAAGTCAGGATCCTTGTGATCCGAAGTATGCCTTGGAAGTCCTTTTCATTCGGTGCTCTAACTTTACATTCTCAAGGGAAGTTGCACTTATTGACAATAAATTGAGCATCAGAGGGAGACTAACAAAAAGGAAAACTAGCACTTGCGGTAATTATTTGATTTGAGTGTAGAAGTGATCTAGGGTTTAATGACGAAGAAGGAAGGGGCTTGTGCCTGTAGCACAAATGATAGGTTGACAAGATCGCAACCTCAAGGTCGCAGGTTCGAGCCCAACTTACCTAAAAAGAAAAAAAAATGAAGAGAAAGAAGAGAGACAAAATGCGGACTTGTATTTTGGGAAGCTTAGCCTATTCGGATGGGCAAAGATATTTTATTAACATAACAAATAATTACATGACAAAAATGCTCTCAACACCCTACATAGCCTCCAACAGGATCCTATACTACACATATACATTTGTATAAATATATATAGGTTACAGGATGCCTGCAATAGAGGTGTAGGGTTTGAACCATGCTCTCATGTAGATCACCTGCCACGTGATTCTAAAACAAGCACCCTTTTTGGGATCATCAGCCATGTGGCATGTTATCTAAAAAAAGTATTTTTACAACTTTTTTGCCCTTCAAAATCCTGGTCAAAATTTCCCATCCGCATGCCTAAACTTGGTGCGTTTAATTTTTTCCAACTTTGACCAACATTTGAATGGTGGATAAGCTGTTTTTTCAATTTTTTTTTGGGATGGACCTGATCGATCTTGTGCATATTGCCATGGCACCTGATCCTCAGATTAGGTGCCACTTGGCACCCAAATGGATCGACTGCAGGGTTGAACCCCACACGTCGCGTTGATGCACGACATGTATTGCTGGGATACTTGAGTCACTTGGTGACTTGAGTGAGAGGATCATCACCCTGTATATATATAGACCCACACACACATGATCTCCTACACTCCCCCTCAAATTGAGGCAAGGATATCTATCATCCCCTACTTGCCGTAGATATCATGAATTACTCGACTCTCTAGGGGCTTAGTAAGGACATCCGCAAGCTGCATTGATGATTTAACAAACGCCATACAAACTGGTCTGACATAACTTTTTCTCCAATAAAGTGTCAATCAACTTCAATATGTTTCGTTCTCATGGAATATGGGATTAGAAGCTATATGAATGGTAACTCGATTGTCACAAAAATCCTCATGGGAATAGTGATCATGAAACCAAGCTCTGTCATAAATTCCTTAAGCCAAATTGATCCACAAGAAGTTTGGGCCATTACCCTATACTCAGCTTCAACACTACAACTTGCCACCACATTTTGTTTCTTACTTTTCTATTTGACAAGATTTCCTACAACTGTGCATTACCTCATAGAAGATTGTAGATCTTCTCTCGACCCAGCCCAATCGGCATCTGATTACACAACCTAGTCAACATCTGAATGCCCTTGGACTGTAAGATGACCATGTTGAGCATAAAGGATACCTTTCCTAGGAGATCACTTTAGATATATAAGAACACGGTATACCATATTAAGATAGTAGGTATGTGGCTGGTGCATATATTCCACTCCAACAATAAAGGTGATATCTGGGCGAGTCAGAGTGAGATATATCAACTTCCTAACCAGCTTCCTGTACATTCATTGGTCTTTCGGGATTTCTCCACAATCCACTTTTCCTTTTAATTACCTTCCATGTGAGAACTAGCTGGTTTTGCCTCCAACATTCCTCTTTCTTAAAGATCAAACGAATATTTTCTTTGTGGTATATAAATACCTCTTTAGACCTTGCTATCTCAATTCCTAGGAAATAATGAAAAGTTTATAGACGTTTAATGTAAAACTTCTTGCTCAAATGGTACTTTAACATGGCTGTGGAAACTTCATCATTCCCTGTAATGATTATATCATCAACACACACTAGAGGAATAGTCTGTCTATACATCCTCCTCTTTACAAAAACTGAATAATTAGACATACATCTCTTGAAACCCAACTTAATAGTAGTTCTACTCAATTTATTAAGCCAAGCTCTGGGTGATGGTTTTAGGTTATAAATGAATTTTTTTAGTAAACAAACCTTGTTTCTCTCCCCCTTAATGAAAAGCCAGGCGAGATTTGCATATCTATTGTTTCTTATAACTAAGCACTAAGACTTGCCTTTTTAGCGTCAAGTGGTTGCTGATTCCATCTCATATTAGCAGCAACCGACAATAAGAGAGAAACCAATTCCATTTTTGCTACTAGAGCAATTTTTTCTTCATAATCAACTCCTTTTATTTGAGTAAACCCCTTTGTCACCAATCTTTTTTTATATCTCTCAACAGACCGGTCTCGTTTAGTCTTAATTGTATAAACACATCTACAATGAACAGGCTTGCGAACTTCAGGAGAAGTGCAACATCCCAAGTGCCATTATGGTGTAGTGCATCCATTTCCTCCATTGCCTTCCTGAACATAGGATCATCCAGAGCTTCTTCCACATATGAAGGAATTTTAATTGAGGGTAGTAATGAAACAAAAGCCTTATAAGAATCAGACAGTCCTAAATAGGACACAATTCGCCCAATGGGATACTTAGTGCATGGTGCCTACCTTTGAGCAATTGGGTCTCTTATATGCTACATGGACATATATGCGAAATTTAAATATGCTTACTATATATTATCATGTAGATGAATTCCCATTATGCACACGAGACTTTGCATATAAGCAAAAGAAACCGCACGTGAATGCTTCTCTTATTTGAACACCTCTCGTTTATTATGCATGATCATCTTAACATAGTTTCATGATAACATTCAATATTGAACAGAATATATACTGATCCACTTTTATTTTTATTTAAAAAAAATAAGTTTGATTAAAATTAAAGACTAGAAGTACAACAGAGCAGCACTTATCCACGTGATTAGTGCTAAGAGACCATACATCCCATACTCAATACATTACAAATAGCGAAGATGTAGGAAAACACCCCTGAATATAGGATACACAGATTTCAGCCATCACCTCTGGGGATCTGCCCTCAAACATTTTATCTAGCGCTGCCCATTGAAAAACGTTCCCTGATATTGCATCTGTATTGACCTGGAAGGGTCTGGAGATACCATCGCAAATTCTTGCATTCCTCTCGAACTAAATCTGCAAAAAGATAGATATTAGCTGCAATTTCTATAACCGACCTCCTTTCTTTTAGAGCATATGGAACTTCTCATCCAGCAGGGATTTACACAGCAGCAGCAAAACAAGCTGCAGGCCAGTCAACTATTTGAAGTGGTTTTAGATTTTAGACGAGAACTTGCAGTGGAGCAGAAGATGATCAGCTGTCTCAACACAATTGGCACAAAGAACACACCTATTTGGATTGGTCATACCCCCTACGCCTAATGGCATCAACTGTCTTAATCCATTCGCATGCTACACACCAACAGAAAATGACAATTTTCAACCGAATCGACAGCCTCCACACTCCCACCCATTCCTGCTTAAAGAGCAGGCTGTGACGGTGCCAGTACTCGAGCTGCAGCATGGTGCTTGGGGCACGACATGTGGTGCCAGGAGGGCACGCGACATGGGGGCCAAGAGGGCCTTGTGACGTGGTCGCGCTGCGGGGACGCGACACGGCCGCAGGGGGGGGGGGAAGACGCGGGAGCGACACGGACGCGACACAGCCAAGGTGGGCTAGCGATGCAGGAGGCGTTGCGGTATGTCAAACCAAGGGGTTTGAGGTCCTCCCGCCATTCTGGCTGAATGACTGTTTTACCCTTCTATGTGGGAGAGGAGCTGGAGAGTTGCCTTCCACCCACACGGGGCCTTGCGTTGCCAGAGGGGGCGCAAGTGTCTCCTAGGCCTGAAAGGGTGGGCCTAGGACGTCGACGCAGCGATGCCGTGTGGCACTCAAGGGAGGTTGAAGTATGGCTCCGGACTACGCGTCGCGGTGCATACGGCTGGGCAACATCGTGAGAATACAAGCGCTGCGTGGGATTCGGTTGAGCACGACAGCATGTGGGCCAATGATGAATGAGTGCTAGTAATTTGGAACGCACACGAAGGCAGGCTGCGTGGGACTCAGTTGAGCATGCTAGCGCGAGGCACAAGGCTGTGGGCTTGGTTCGGTATGTGAGCATGACATGATGGGCGCATGCCAAAAGCGGTACTAGTGCGATTACGGTGAAGCTTGAGCAGGCCAAGTTTAGCGCAGCGGTGCAAATTGGCGTGTCGTAAGGGGTACGATAAGTTGGGTGGTAGGCCGCGAAACAGAGGTAACCACGTTGGGGGAGTTCCCGTCCTCTAGGCGGGTGGTATCAGAGCTGATGTGTAGATGGGTTGGCTTCGTTGCATGCGGTAGCGAAGTACCGCGCGGGTTGAAAGCGCGTCGAAGGACGCCCCGCGACAGTTGGTATTAGAAGTAGGCTGACCTAGCGAAGCGTGCGTTAGGTGCCGCACGGGACTGAGGTTGGAGAAGTGCGACCCCGTGACAGGGCGCCAGGTCAGAAGATGATACATTGATTTTACAGAAAATTTCCTGGATTTAGTGGGAGTCCATATTCTGGAATTCTGGGATGGGGAAGATAAAATTGGGTCATGGATAAGTTTCATCATAGCTGTGAAATCTGAAACTTCCTGGTCCTTCAAATCGCGCCTAAGCTTCACTTCCCACACCACTCTATTGCTGACAACTGAGTAGCACTGCTGAATTGAAGCCTGGTCAATATAGCTAAGGCGAATAGGCTAGGGAACTTGGAGCAGAGAGCTTCATTGCCCAACCAGATGTCCGACCAGAATCTGATTTTGTCCCTGCATCCGACTTTATAAGAAGTGAAATTCCCAAAACCTGCTGCAACTGACATTACCCCTTTCCACCATCCTGAAGCCGAATTAAGACCTGAGCACCTTAGATTCCAGCCCTCTCTGCCACATTTGTACTTTACTGTGACGGGACAATGATACATTGACAAAAAGTACATTGAAAGATTTGATAAGACTGATTTAATAAGGGTCACCCAAGCTCCTATAGAAAAGATTTTACCTTTCCAAGTAGATAGACCCCGATCGATTCTTTCAATGACTTGGGGACCATAGTGACTTCGATGGGCTGCCCAAACCTAATGGGAGCCCCAAATAACTGATTGAAAGCTTATCATCTTTATATCCCATATATGCGGCCAGCGCCTTCACATCTGTAGAGTCCATGCATAATCCGCAAATTTTGGATTTTGAGAAACTCACTTTTTGACCTGATATTAGCTCGAAAATGCGAGGACCATCTGTACATTGAATCGATCAGCTTTTGTAGCATCACAAATTAACAAAGTATTATCTGCAAAATGAATATGGACAATCGTGCTAGCTTGTCTTGAGGTTTGAAAACCATGGATAAGACCATTTTTACACCGCTTTATCAATCAATTTGCGAAGAGCCTCAGCTACACAGTTGAAGAGGAAGGGGGACAGGGGGTCTCTTGTCGCAACTGTCTGGAGGCTTTGAAGAAACCTTTTGGGGACTGTTGGTCACAATGGACAGCCACAGTGATGAGATGTGTCCTTCAATCCACCGTAACCATCTACAACCAAACCCCATTCTTTCCAAGATGCACCCTATCGTATGCCTTTTCGAGGCCTAATTTACATATAAGGTCTGGTTTCTTCTCCTTTTCTCTAGAATGGATGCATTCGTGCGCAACTACAACTCTGTCAAGGATTTGCCTATCGGCTATAAAAGTGATTGTGAGGGGGATAGGGATATTATAGTTAATCGGCTACAAAAGCGATTGGGAAGGGGATAGGGATATTAGAGTTAGTATTAGGTCTAGGTAGGAGAGAGAGAGAGAGAGAGAGAGAGAGAGAGAGAGAGAGAGAGAGAGAGAGAGAGAGAGAGAGAGAGAGAGAGTTGTGTCCACTCTTCCCAGTGTATTAAGTATTTATATGATCTTACATATGACACGGACTATGGTGTCATGGATAATAAGATGTAAGTTAAACCTACTTGCACCCTATACCCATAATATGCCACTCACACTCATATACAATAGTAGAATTCTCTACACTCCCCCTCAAGTTGGGCCATATATGTCTATCATGCCCAACTTGCTTGTGATATTAGAGAGCCGATTTCCACTCACTGCCTTAGTGAGAACATCTGCTGACTGATTTTCTGATCCGACTTGAGGAATACACACTTATTTAGATTTCACCTTTTCATGAACAAAATGTCAATCTACCTCTATATGCTTTGTCCTCTCATGATAAATAGGATTCTGAGCAATGTGATGAGTAGCTTCATTGTCTCCATACAAGATGATAGGAAGCTTCACCTCAACTCCCAAGTCGGCAAGGATGTCTCATCCACATTCCTTCCCTAGTGCCTTGAGACATGGCTCCGTATTCTCCTTCAACACTTGAGTTGGAGAGCGCATGTTGTTTTTTAGATTTCCAAGTGACCATATTGCCACCTAGAAACGTGCAATAGCCTGCATTAGATCTCCTATCATTAAGAGAACTAGCCCAATCAACATCAGTGAAAATCTCTACATCAAGGTGACCATGATCGCTATATAGAAGCTCTCTTTTTGGAATACTCTTCAGGTACCTCAAAATTCGGTACACAACATCAAGGTGAATGCTCCGTGGGAAATGCATGTATTGGCTAACAACACTCACTGCATATGCAATATCCGGTTGTGTCATGGTGAGGTAAATAAGTTTACCAACAATCTGCTGATACATGAGAGCATTCTTGAGGAGCGCTCTTTCACTGCCTCTGAGTTTATGACTCTACTCAATGGGTGTAGCCATGGTAGTCAAGGCGACGACATGGCGTCGCTAAGGTGAATGGCGATAGATTTCACCATATGCACTTATTTGGCGAAAGTGTTAAAATTGTGACGCCATGGCGGAATGGTGTGCCATGGCTCCACCATGGTCGCAATATATAATGTTATATATAAACGTTATATTTTAATAAGTTATATAAGTAAGTTAAAATTTTATAAATTATTCTCTCTCGCGTTCTCTCAGGCCCCCAGTAAAAAAAGAACGCAATATATTATTTTTTTTATCTCTCTTTTCTTTCTCTCTCGCTTCCCTTTCTTCTCTCACAGGCACGTAGCCCCTTTCTCTCTCGTCTCTCTCCTCTCTTTCTCAGCACAATACTTTTGTATCTCTCTCGTCGCTTTATTTCTCAGCTTCTTATTTTTATTTTTTATTCTTTTCTCTCTTGTCTTAGCTATGTTTTTTTATTTTTATATTTGCACCTTTGCAAGCTCAATTGACAATCAATCGGCAAGCTCAGGTATGGTTTTTTCTATTTTTTTTTTCTGTCTGTTTTCCTGTTTTTATATCAATTAGCAGGCGCAAATCGGCTCTATATATTTTTTTGTTATTTTTTTATATTATTTTTTTTGGTCTGTTTTTTAAATCTTTTTTTTTGTTAGGGGCTGCAACTAAGTACAGCTGAAACCTGTTGATTGCTTTGAGGGGACAATAGAGATCATTTTTTGTTCCAATCTTTCCCACAATTGATCTTGAGATCATTAGAATATCATCAGATGGTCAATTTTTTATCTCATATGGCACACATCCCAAAAATTAATCTGTGAGCAGTTTAGATAATTGGGTGAAATATTGGGACGGAAAAAGTCTATCGGCTGATTGGAAGCAGTCAATAGTTTTTGGCTATTTTGTTTGGTATGATTTTTTTTTTCAACGCGAGATTTTCAGCATTCGGTGGGGCAGTGAGGTTTTTTTCAATGGGAGATTTTCACAAAAAGAAATTCAATTTAAATTGTTCATGGATTGTAGATGGATAATCATGAATTTTTAAGTGGCTGGTATTAATATTTGCTCTCTATTTATTGATATTTGTTTATGCCCAATTAATTAGTTGAATTTTTTCATCCTCTAGAAAATATCTATGAATTAAAAAATAGTAAAAAACTATATATATATATATATTAATGATTAATAAATACAAATAAAATTATTAAAATTCTTTTTTTAAAAATTGTAAATGGCCTCGCCATGGCATGGAGAGCCTCTTCGCCATGACCTCGCCACACCGCCTTAACTACCTTGGGTGTAGTTGTTGTCTTACATCACATCATCAATATATCTTTGAGTACATCCAAGGTATACTTCCTTTGGGACAACACAATACCCTTCTTGAACCTAGCCACCTCGATTCCAAGAAATTACTTCAAAGGACCCAAGTCTTTGTTCTCAAAGACTTTACTCAGATACTCTTTCAGCTGAAGTATCTCATCACTATGGTTGCTCATGACAATAATATCATCAACATATACCAACACTACTGTAAGACACACACCTCTCTGTACAAACAAGGTATGGTCATAATGGCTCCTGTTGTACCCAATCCTCATGACAGCCTCACTAAACTTCTGAAACCAAGCTCTAGGAGACTGCTTTAATCAATAAATTGATTTTTTTATCCTGCAGACTCTCTCAGGCTCCCCCTGTTTTACAACACTAAGAGGTAATAACATGTAAACTTCCTCCTTTAAGTCTCCATGAAGAAAGACATTCTTCACGTACAACTGATAAAGTGACTACTTTTACAAGCAGTTAGAGATAATACAACCCGACTAGTATTGAACTTTGCTACATGAGTAAAGGTCTCTTAATAGTCAACACCTCGTGTCTGCGTAAAACCTCTTTCCGCAAGTTGAGCTTTATACCTCTCAACAGTACCATCATGTTTATACTTCACAGTATAAGCCCACTTGCAACTGATCATCTTCTTTCCGGGAGGAAGATCAACTACTTCCCATGTATGGCTGGATTCAAGGGCATTCATTTAATGTAGCATAGCCTTCTTCCACTTTGGTTGAGATAAAACATTAGATACAAAAGTAGGAAAAGGAATGGAATCCAAAGAGCTAACAAATGCACGTTGGGAATCTGACATATTTTGGTAAGAGACATACTTCCTGATGGGATGACGAGTACATGACCTGGATGGCTTTCGGAGAGCAATGGGAAGATCAAGCTCACTTTGAGGGCCTTCCTCCAGAGAAGGACTTTGGTTAATGGCCTCCGAAGGAGGTTCTTGTGGTTGCTCTTGTGGTGCACCTGTAGCTTGGAACTTTAACTTGACATAAATCTTTTGCTCTTTCACTTTTGCGAACTTCTCGAATTCAAGTATTCCAAATTTTTCTGCTTCTCCTTTCTCTTCACCATCAAATTTGGGGAACACATTCTCCACATCCACCCTTAATAACACACTCGTGCTCTCTTCATCATAATTCTCCCCCTGAAGAGGCCCCAAAATCAATGATCCATGAGGTCGACGAAGAAGATAAGACATGCACAGAGCCATAAGTATCTGACTCAACCAAATGCGAGGAGCTGGCGGATGGTCCGGGCGAAGGAGCCTGTGAATTGGCAGCACGCTGGAGAAGGCTCTGAAGTCATGGTACTGGGGCTCTCAATGGGCCGAGTTAGGGCCAGGCAAGGGTTCAACCCTGCTGGGCCCCACTTGGGCAGGGTTCCCATTTTTTTCAGCCTGACCCTAACCTGGGTTGCGATGTTCTCAGCCGAAGCCCGTCCCATAGCAGGCCAAGCCAGGCTTGGGCTTTTTTCCAGGCTTTTAAATTTTTTTATTTTTTTTTGTTAAAAAATATTCAAATCATCTTTTTTTGTGAATAGGTTTTATAAAGTTTATGATGTCTTTTCCCAATCAATTTTAAATTAACCTTTTTTTTTTTTTTTTTTTTTTTATAATAGTTGAAGAAACTGAAACAGTTTTAATTAAATAATTAGATAAACATTATAGAGACTCATGTATGTGCCTTTATTCAAACATTTCATTGTAGTTCGGTGCACCATGGTTACAAGGGACAACGGCTGCTTGAAAATCCATTAACAAGCCATCCAAGTTGCGTAGCTAAAAAGCCATGCAAGTGATGCAACAGTAGCTTGAAAATCTCAGGGCATTTGAATTAAATGCTCTTAACTTAATATATATATATATATATATATATATATATAAAATATTTAAATCTTTAATTTTTTTTCCGGGTTGGGTATTGGGACATACAACCCAAGCCCGGCCTAAATCAATCCGGGTCGCCACATTCGTAGCCTGACCTGGGTACCGGGCCAGGTTGGCTTCATATTTGGGGTTCACATCCCTCAACAACTCAAACACTTTTTTTCGATCAACCATCGTCTAAGTCTTGCCACTGCAGGCATTATACATATCACTCTCCTGATACCGAGCTAACTCATCCCATAAGGAGTGAAGTTGAGTGTAATAATCACTCAACGATCTCTCCCTGACGAAGACTGCTAATCTTATCACTGATCTGAAATGTCTTTGCAAAGTTTTGTTGCTGCGAGTAGGCTTCACGAACAACCTTCCACAGAGCATGAGCCTTAGAAAAACTCAGAAAAGACTCGCTGATATCAGGCTCCATAGAATGAAGTAAAAGGGTCATCGCATACCAATTGTCAGTTTCCCAATCACCATACTTGGGATCTGTAGTATCTAGGGAACAATAGTCCCATTGATGTAACCCCAAAACCATGTAGGCCGATCTGGACCAGGCCAAATAATTCTTCCCATGAAATTTCTTTGTAGTTATCTGAAACCCATATGACCCATCGGCACCACTGCCTACACCAATTTTGGAGTCCTCCATGACAACAAATCCTCGTAAATCAACTACCACACAACAAGAGACTAAGAGGGCTACTCCTCTTTTCCCCAGTTACACTGCTAACCACCATTATACAGCCCCTAATCACTACCTTAAGCCATAATGCACAGCCAAACCGAAGCAAAACAACTAGTAGAGGGCATAATCATCTTCAACATGCCGATAACCAATCAACAAAAAATTGGTATCGAGTTTGATTTTAAATTTCAGAAATTAAAAAGGTAGCAAGAGACAATTCTGGAAACTTTCCAACAATTTAAGAGGTTTCCGGCGACATATATTTCGATTTGGTTCACCAGGAGTTCTTCGGAAACTTCAGAATATTAAATCTGGAAGATTCCGATGCTTTACATGGCAGATTGGAGATGCTTTAAGTGGTTGTGAAGAGCTTTAGGGTTTCTGCAACTTGTCGTCCCCTTAGAGCGAGGAAGAAGATGACCAGAATTTCTGGTCTGCAGTCCTCGAAACTGAAAAGTCAAAGAGAGAGAAATGATGGGTAACATATCCGTTCCAAATCCCTGAATTTGGGAGGATTCTGGCAGTTCCCGAAAACTACTGACGTTAACAAGTAATTGCTGACGTCGATTTTTGTAGAAGTTTTGCCGCTATGATACCAAGTTAATTACTATTAAGGTTAGGTAGGAGAAGAAGAGGGAGAGAGAGAAAATTAGGGTGAGTGTTGTGTCCACTCTTCCCAATGCATTAAGTACTTAAATGATCTTACATATGACACGGACTATGGGGTCACGGATAACAAGATTTAAGTTAAACCTGCTTACACCCTACACCCACAATATACTGTTTACACACCCATATACAATAATAGATTTCTCTACCTATCCATTAGGGGCTTCATCCAATTTGCTAGAACTCTAGATAGAATTTTGTTGACCCCTCCCACCAAGCTTATAGGGCGAAAATCCTAATGTCCACATCACCCACTCCTTTGGGGATAAGGGAAATGAAAGTTGAACCAAAGGAAGTGCCTAATGTAGCCTTCTCCTGAAATTCATTGGAAAAAGCCATGATATCCGCCTTGATGGTAGGCCAAAACCTCTTAAAAAATTCCATTGGATATCCGTCCAGTCTTGGGGCCCATCACTGCTAGATTCTGATATGGCCTTCCATACTTCCTCTTCATCGAATTCCTTTTCGATACGATTTCTTTCTTCCGCTAAAATCTGATTAAGCTCCACGCCATCAATCTTTGGTCTCGACTCATATTCTTCCTCATAAAGATTTCTTAATGTGCCTTAGGATTTCCTCTCCAATAGATTCCTTATTCGAGGTACGAGTCCCATTAATAATAAGGGATGAACTAGTATTCACTCTTTTATGCTCCAAACCCGTTGCATGAAAGAACCTTGCATGATTGTCATCTTCCTTCAGCCATATCACTTTGGCCCTTTGTCTCCACTCGATCTCTTCCTCAAGTACCTTCTTGTTGTATTCGTCAGCAAATAATGCTCTCTTGCCTTTTCGACTCTGATAATTGTCTAATAGCAGTCACTTGATCAATAGCTTCTATTTTAAGATGTAGCGGTTTTTTAATCATTGTATGCATTACCAAAGACGTTCTTGTTCCACTTTTTTAGAGCCTTTTTTTTTTTTGAGGCGGTAACAAAGCAATATATTGATACGAAAAAACAGAGCAAGCGACTAAATAAAAGCAATACAGCGCACTTTGGTGGGTGGTAAGGGACTACCCAAACAAAGCAGCCGAAGGAAAGCCCAAAACTCTAAATATCTCCTGCCCCAGGTCTGTGGCAGGTCCGAAGCCTGAAAGAGAATCCCCATCGCCCCCGGCCCATCACCTCGCGTGATCGCAACAGTCCTCCTAAATAGATAGGAAGTGTCCCAGCCTGTCGTTAAACGTAGCCAATTTGAAGCCTTCCAACCAATTACCATATCTCTGGCGCCCCTAATGACCAGCGCGAAAGGTTTCGCCCATTGTCTGAAAACTCTATTATTCCTTTCCAGCCATATGGCCCAAAAAAATGTGTAAACCATTAGCGGCCATAACTCCTTTCTCACGTCGTCAAAGTTCATCTCTTGCCATATTTCCATCATCTGACCTGACCATCGCTGGGTAACCCACTCCACCTTGAAGATCTTGAACATCTTGTGCCAGATATATCTTGCAAAGGTACAATGCAGAAATTGTGCTCGATCGACTCTCTCCCCTTCATGCACATCATACATTTATCGATAACCGGTATATTTCTTCGACGCAACTGGTCCCTAGTTAGGATTTTCTTTTTGGTAACCAGCCACACAAAGAACCTGATCTTTGGCGACATCTTCATCTTCCAGAATCCGCTCCATCCCCTTCTACTGTCCATCCCTCTAGACCTTGCTTTGAGCATATTATAGAACGATTTGACCGTAAAGTTTCCTTTCCTTGAGTGTATGCATAATCTGAGGTCCCTGTTATAAGTGTTGGGAGTAGCCTCCCCAGAAGTGTGAGGAGGTTGTGAACTTCTTCCTAATCCCTCTCCCGTCGCCGCAATTGAACATTCCAGCTAACAGTTTCATGCGTGTTGGCCACAAAGGATCGAATAACCGCCTCCTTATGGGTGGAGAGATTGTATATCGTTGGAAACCTCCGGTACAGAGGTTGTTCTCCCAACCACACGTCCTTCCAGAACTTGATTTTCTGATCACCCCCCAGCTGAATCTCGTTCCATCCGAAATATCTTGCGTGGTATCATTTATGGCCTTCCACCAGTTTGAACCTGGTCGGTTCTTGTCTCTTCCTTGGTACCAGTCCCGTATTTGGATATTACAATTTGGTGCCACAGGTTATTCGATTCATTGTCCTCTCCCAATCTCCATTTCCATTTGGCAAGCAAGGCTTTATTCACCAAGTTTAGGTTCCTGATTCCGAGCCTCCCAAACTCCTTCACCTCACAACATTCTTCCCATCTAATTAAGTGAATCCTCTTTCGGTCTCCGGCCCCTTCCCACAAACAATCCCTCACAATTTTTTCTAATCTCTTGGTAACTCCAGCCGGCTATCACGGAGTCACTCCTTTTGACGTGCCCTCGCGTGTGGCGCTTAACTTCCGAAGCTAGGCCAACCTGTCTCTGATACCAACTGTTACGGGGGCACGCTCCGACGCGCCATCATACCCGCGCGGTGCCTTATTGCAGGGTGCAACGTAGCCAATCTATCTCTCCATTAGCTTTGATACCACCCGCTTAGAGGACGGGAACTCCTGTTCTTGGTTACCTTCTTTCAAGGCCCACCATACCGACACATCGTGTCCCTTACGGCACGCTCGCTTCCGTGCCTTGCTTGGCCTGCTCAAGCTTCACTCTCGTGCCCTACACTTGTACCTCGCTTCACAACAAGAGTGGCATGCAACTCTTCATGCCGTCTCATTCCAACATTTGTTGCCGACATACTGAACCAAGCCCACCATCGTGTGCGTTCCTCACTACTAACACACGTCCACATCCGGCCCAAAGCTACCGTGCCCAACAGAGTCCCACGTAGCCCTTGAGTGTCTCCCTCTTAGCCGACTCATGTGCACCGTGACGCCGGCTCGGGGCCACATGACAACCTCATCTTGGGTACCACACGACATTGCCGAAGCAACGTCCTAGGCACCCTTCCAGGCCTAGGAGACACTTGCGCACTCTTTAACGATGCAAGGCCCGTGTAGGTAGGAGGCATTCATCCAACACCTCTCCCACATAGATGATCCAAACACCATCTATAGGCAAACAACCCGAGGACCTCAAACGTATTGGTTTGTTATACCCCCATGGCAAACACCTTCTGCCCATGGCACACAGTGTCATGCCCCTAATCATTACGCCCATAACTCCCCCCATCATCTTCCCATACGACCGTGTTGCGAAGCCCTCATGGCCTCATGTTGCGTGCCGTCTTGGCATCACATGGCGTGTCGCCCAGGCACTAAGTTGCCACTGCCTCTACACGGAGTACAAGCGGCACGAGTGGCGCTGTGGATGGCTTGGGTAGCCACGCTGTGTACCTTCGCACACGACGCCTTAAAGTAAGACAACATGAAAATCGGAATAGTTGCAAAAGTGGATTTTATCAAAGTTAGCCTTCCCCCGTAGTTAAGCATTTTACTCTTCCATGTCGCCAATCTCCTTTGGAATCTGTGTATCGTGGTTTCCCAAATTCGACGTCTATTCCTCCCTAACTCCAAAGGGATCCCCAGGTAAGGGATAGGGAAATTGGCCATCTCGCTTCCCATCCTTCTCGCAGACCCTTCAATAACCTGCTGATGTACATTTATGCCGGATAAACTAGATTTGTGGAGGTTTATACGTTGCCCCGAAACAACTTCAAAAATTATCAGAATATCCGCCATGTGCCTGAGCTCCGTATCCCCATTCCTGCCGTTACAGAACACCAACGTATCATCCGCAGTGCTGAAACCCTTAATCAGATTTATCTCTTCCGCCCTTTTGAACAGATTGTGAAGCGCCTCCCCACGCAGTTGAACAACATAGGGGACAACGAATCCCCTTGTTGCAGACCTTGCTTAGTTCTGAAGTAGCCATAAGGGGCCCCATTTATCAGCACCGATATACGAACCGACGCGTAGCACCCTCTCATCCATTTTCTCCACTTGTCACTGAATCCCATCCTCATAAGCACGTAGTCCAAGAGCCACCATTGAACTCTATCATACGTCTTTTCCATATCAATCTTGAATATCCACCCTTTATCTCCATTTGTTAGCTGAGTGAATGGTTTTTGCCAACGCTACAATGATGTCCATGAGTTGTCTTCCCGGAATGAAGGCTCCTTGCACATTGGAGATTAGTTGGCCCATAACCCTCTTGAGGTGGTTGGCAAACACTTTAGAGATGATCTTGTAGGCACATCCGATTAGGCTAATCGGTCGATAATCAGAAAGGGCCGTTACCCCTCCCGTTTCGGGATCAACGCCAAGGAGTTGAGGCTCTTTACTACTCTCCCTGTCGCGTGGAATTCTTGAATCATGGCCATGAAGTCCACTCTAATATCCTCCCAACAGCTGCAGAAAAATTCTGCTGTGAACCCGTCCGACCCTCGAGACTTGTTCAATCCCATACTTTTGAGAGCAGTCTTTACCTCTTCTTCAATTTTTTTTTTTCCAACTCCAAAGCCTGATTAGTGCTGATGTGTTGAAAAGGGATCCCATCCATACTCGGACGCTGGACATCCTCAGACGAATACAACTGCTCGTAGAAATTGACAATCTTGTTCGGTATCAGCATCGGATCCGAGACCACCTCTCCGTCAATCTCAATGGACGATATATAGTTTCTTTTCCTTCTCCCATTAGCAACTAAGTGGAAGGAATTTTTGTTCCCATCGCCTTCCTGCAGCCAATGAGCTTTCGCTTTCTGCCTTCACGTCCTTTCCTCTTCCAGGACCTGCCGATTACACTCAACTTTTAGTACCGTCCTGATTTCTTTATCATGATCAGTTAATGGGGCCATCTCTTCAGGCCTATCAATATCTGGTATCTCCGCCATCAGCCTTTGTCTTTCCTCCGCTGATTTTCCAAACACCCCTCTGTTCCATTCCTTAATTTTGCTTTTCAGATTTTTGAGCTTTGTCGTGAAATATGAACGCCAGGAATCCCACTACTGAGTCCGCCGTTCATCAGTCATGAATCCTCTCCTTGAAACCATCTTTCAGCAGCCACGCATTATTAAACCGGAAAGGACCCGACTTTCCTCTCCCTCTTTGATACCCTTCATCGGACAGAACAATCGGTTTGTGATCGGAAACCGTGTTAGTCTCGATCCTGACCGAGAGATCCGGCATCTCCTGCAGGAGATCCACCCCACAGAGGAAACGATCTAATCGATCGTCCTGACCAGTGGACCAGGTGAATCTGCCTCCTACCATTCCCAAATCGATCAGCCCCCCTTGGGATATATACTCCGCAAACATATCTCTAGCTGTAGTATCTATGCTTCCCCCGTTCTTTTCGTCCGCACTGAGAAGGGCATTGAAGTCCCCTCCAATACATACTGGGAGATCCCATTTATTGCACACCACGCTAATCTCGAAGAAGAAATCCTCCCTTCGTCTGTTATTGTTAGGCCCGTATACTGAAATCGCCACCCACTCCTTCCCGTTTCTACAATCTTGGAGGTGTACCGCCACGGAGAAGTTCCCAATTTCTGCATCCCTCACATTGTAACAGTTCGTGTCCCATGCTAGGAGGATACCCCCTCTAGTACCCTCAACTTCCATCATCCTCCACTCCCAAGAACCTCTTGGCAGCACCAATTTGATAACCGCTTCCTCCTCCAACCCCCACTTCGTTTCCTACAAACCAATGATCTCAAGACGATGGTTACCCAAAAACACCTTAACCAGCGCCCTTTTATCTCCGAGTCCTAGCCCTCGCACATTCCAGCAGATGAACTTCATCAACTAAACTCCACATGGCTACCAGAACTGCCCTCGGATCGCCGACCCATCCGGCCCCCTAACTACCCCCTTCCAAAGGGGACCCGTTTCTCTTTGAACCTTTCTTCCGACCTTTCCTTCTTCTAGAATAGTATAACCGCCATTTGGACTTGAGCCGGACCTTCTTTCCCTCGAGTCTTTCTGTCTGAGCTATCTGTTTCCCACGCTCGATGATCTCATCGTATATTCTGAGTAGGCCTTCTTGTTCGGTTTGGAATGTTACCCCTAACTCTGATCCCAACTTTACCATTCTTTCAGCTGCCCTGCAGGTTTCCGCCGATTTGGGTCATCTGCTTTCCACTGCTGGTTTTCTCCTTTTGGCTGAGCATAATACCCTCCCCCTCGGAATTCGTTTTCCGAACTCCTTCATGTGCACTCGCGGACGATGGGGGCCCTCTTTGTTTATGGAGTTTTGGGTCTGATGGTGATGTTAAATGTGCCTGAAAATCTCTGTAAGTTACGAGGTGGCTGTAGAACCACTGTTGGGGTTGTATTACCCACATTTGTTCTCAATTTTTTGTTCCTTGCAGCCTGTAGAGGTTATTTTTTTTTGCAGTGGATTGTGTAACCCAGTTTGTGGACAGTTTTCTGTTTCTGCAGCAGTATGGAGTTGCATTTGGAGTTGTGTTGTGGAACCCAGTTTTGTGTTCAGATTTGATGTTTGCAGCTTTGTGGAGTTGCTGTTTTTTGGTTACTGTGGGTTGTGTAACCAAATTTTATGCTCAGAATTGTTAATTGCAGCTCTGTAATGGTGGATTTGCAGTGGGTTACGGAACTCAGATTTGTGTGCAGGAATTCGTTTGGAACCTAGTTTTGTGAGCATAATTTATTTTCGTTGCCGCATTGTAGAGATGATTGGTTGTTTGTGATATATATGTGATGAATCGGACCCTCACCTTTCATATTGAGACTTTGTATGGGAGTATCTCAACTATGGAAGATTCTAAAGTGGTGATTGGTGGTAGATGCTCCATGCTAGAGTCAAAAAACAGATACAATCTTCTTCTTATAAAAACTGATGTATCTCCTGCTGCTCATGCCTCTACTTCTCCATCCATGTTTTGGATCATTGACTCTGGAGCCACAAATCATATGATAGGGATGTCGTCATTGTTCCTGTCTTTGTCTCCGATGCTGGGCCCATGTCATATATGTGTTGCTGATGGATCGCTTGTTCCTGCTACGGGTAAAGGGACAGTTAAAGTTGGTTCACTCTCCTTATTTCCCACATTACATGTTCCCAAAATGCATGCGAATCTTTTGTCTGCTAGTAGTCTCGCTAAGTATGAAAATTGTAGTGTTACCTTCTTCCCTTCTTACTGTGTTTTTCAGGATTTGTCAACTGGGAAGGAGATCGGTCGTGGTCGAGAGGATAGAGGGCTCTATATATTTGAAGATCATCGTGCTCATGCAAGTAAAAAGAAACAAAAATCTATTATTGTTGCCTTTGCTTCATTTGATGAGATGAACTTATGGCATGCTCGTTGTGGCCACGTACCATTGCAAAGTTGAAGATTTTACTACCAGAGAAATTTAAATATGTGGATAGCTCCTCTATGAGATGTGAACTGTGTGAACTCTCAATGTTTGCGCGGGTTCCTTATCCTCCCAGTGGTAACCAAAGTACTGTTCCTTTTGAAATTATTTATTCTGATGTGTGGGGACCGTCATGGCTTCACCTACTGTTTTTGTGAATGGCCACCGTTATTTTGTCACCTTCATTGATGACTGCACCCGCTACACCATGCTATTCTTAATGAGATCAAAGAATGAGGTCGCCACTTTGTTTCCTACCTTTCATAAGTTGGTTCACACTCAATTTCATGGAAATGTGAAGGTTCTACGATCGGATAATGGTGGTGAATACTCTTCTCATAAACTCCAGTTGTACTTTCACACTTACGAGATTGAGTGGCAAACCACTTGTCCCTACACCCCTAAGGAACATGGGGTGTCCGAAAGGAAAACTTGCCATATTTTGGAGGTGACACGTACTTTTTTGATTGGAATGAATGTTCCTAGATTTCTTTTGGGGGATGCCGTTATTAATGTTGCCTACTTGATAAACCGTATGCCTACTCCCATCTTAGGGGTAAGCCCCCCTTTCAATTATTGTGTCCTAACAAGCGTCTTTCTTGTGCCACTTCGTGTGTTTGGGTGCTTATGTTTTGTTCATATTCCTACCATTCATCGTGACAAATTGGAACCTAGAGCTACGAGGTGTATGTTCATTTGGTCCCCTTCCACTCAAAAAGGGTACAAGTGTTTCGATCCAGTGACCCAGTGTGTGATTGTCTCCATAGATGTTTCCTTCTTTGAGGATACACCTTTCACTAGACTTCAAGGGTAAACCTTCATTGCCCTCTTCAAGGGGAGCAAGTGGAAAGGGAAGAGAGCCCTGGTATGCTTCCCATCATAAATGAAGAAATAGGAAACCATAAAGAAGAGAAAGGTGGATGTTGTGGAGCAACCACAATTTGATAGATATAGGAAAGAACAAGTTTATGAGAGGGAAACTCAAGAAGAGTCTCCCTCTCAGGCCGTTGATGAACATCAAGAAGAGCCTCTATCCCGGGCCACTAATCATGATCCTTCTCTAGAGAAAAATTCTCCTTCTAATCTTGATCTTCCCATTGCCCAACACAAAGGTACTAGACATCCTATCCAAAAGTTTATTTCCTATCAAGGTTTGTCAATTTTCCATTATTCTTTTATCTTATCTCTTGATATTACTACTATTCCTACTACTGTTTCGAGTGCTTTGTTTGAGCTGAAGCGGGGAGAGGCTATGATTCAAAGATGAATTACTTAGAGCAGAACCTGACTTAGGATGTTGTTGACTTGCCAGAAGGCAAGAAAATTGTTGTTTGTAATTGGATGTACGCCTATAGTACAAACCAGATGGCACTGTAGAAAGATATAAGGAAAGGTTAGTTGCAAAGGCGTTCACCCAAACTCAAGGGGTGGATTATCAAGAGACATTTGCACCAGTGGCAAAGTCTAAAATGATTCGGGTTCTCCTATCCTTGGCTGCCTATAAAGGATGGCCTTTATCTTAGTTGGATGTGAAGAATGCTTTCCTCCATGACAATTTGAAAGAGGAAGTCCAGATGGCTCCTCCACCTGGGTTTATCAAACAAGGACAGACCGGGGAAGTGTGTAAGCTAAAAAGGGCGATCTATGGACTAAAACAATTTCCGCGTGCCTGGTTTTAAAAGTTCAGTGAAGCTGTAATGGGGTATGGTTATCAGAGAAGCCACTATGATCACACTTTGTTTGTGATGAAAGGGGTATATACTACGACTATTTTGGTCTACATGGATGATATTATCATCACTGGTGATGACACTGAGGAGAGATTGCATTTAAAAGACCACCTTCGTAGGGTCTTCGAAATCAAGGATTTGGGCCCCCTAAAATACTTTCTTGGTATTGAGGTGGCAAGATCACAGAAGGAAATTGCATTATCGCAAAGAAAATATACACTTGATCTCGTTCACGAGACAAGAATGTTAGGGTGCAAGCCTGCGGTGAATCCTATTAAGCAAAATCATAGACTAAATGGAGAAGGGGGTAAGCTTCTCAAAGATCCCAGAGATTATAGAGATTAGTTGGCAGACTAATCTATCTTACAATGACATGTCTAGATATAGGCAGATAACGTATGCTGTGAGTGTGATGAGCCAATATATGCACTCACCAAGGAATACTCATCTTGATGCAATATATAGGATCCTCATATATTTGAAAGCGAGTCTTGGAAGAAGAGGCTTGTATAGAAATCATGGTCATATGGATATTAAGATTTTTACAGATGCAGATTGAGCTAGATCCCTAGATGACAAGAGGTTTACTACAGGATATTGTACCTTCTTGGGAGGAAATCTTGTTCCATAGAGATTGAAAAAACAACATGTGGTATCAAATTCTAGTGCAGCTGGGGAGTACAAAGCTATGTCCCAAGGGGCTCGTGAGGGTATGTGGGTGAAATATATCCTGTTTGATCTTGGATTTCACATAACCACGCCGATGATTCTTTATGGCGACAATGAAGCAGCTCACCCCATTGTAGAAAATCCTATGTATCACGAGAGAACAAAGCATATAGAGGTCGACTACCATTTCATCAGGGAAAAGGTTGCTTTGAAAGAAATCGATATTCCACAAGTTCGCTCTGAAGATCAATTGGTCGACATCCTCACCAAGGGTGTTGGGGGAAAGCTTCTATTTGACATTACCTCCAAGTTGGGCATGATTGATATGTATGCTCCAACTTGAGGGGGAGTGTTGGTAATGTAGTTAGTTTATACGTGTGGGTGCATTTAGTTATATTGGGTGTGTGTGGAGTAAGTTCATTAACTTACCCCACTTGGCGTGTTTTTTACTCTTTGAAATCAGTGATGTAATGGAGATGATTTGAATAAGATATTGATGCTTTTGGGAGTTGGCTAAGCTATACAACTCAACCCTAATTCTCCTATCTCCTTCTTCCTCATCAAAACCCTAACACTAAATAATAATCACAAATTACTGCTTTCACCACCACAGCCGGATCCTTCGCAGCGTAAGAGTTCCATTCGTTCAGGATGAACTCAAAAATATTCTTACTCTGCAACCGCATCAGCTCGAATCTAAAAGAGCGGTCCCCCCTCCCATCAACTGAAGATGAAAGAATGATCGGCACATGATTGGATAAGGTATTGGTCAGGCCTTGCAATGCTAGATTTGGAAATTTTACCTCCCAGTTAGTAGAACACACAAATCTGCCCAATTTACTATGCACCAGCCTTTTTTGACTGTTTTCCCAAGTGAATAACATAGCTTTCATTGGGAGGTCCATCAGATTTGCTGCTGCCATGAAATCTGAAAATCTCCTCCTGCTTTGGGTGAATTTAGGTAGATCAGTGTCCTCGTAAGAAAACCTGATCACATTGAAGTCACCCCCGATAAGCCACGGGACCTTCATCTGCTCAAGAATCTCCTCCCAAAACGCTGGTCTCATAACTTGGTCATCAGAACCATAAACTGCTGCAGCCGCCCATTGAAAATAATCGTCTCAGTTCTTAAAAGCTGTAAAAACAGGCCTAACTCAAATTTCAAGCTCACTAAATCCGTCCACCATGAGTCCCATGCTACAAGTCTACCCCCTTTTACCCCGAGAAATGGTAAAGGTAACGAATTTGCTCTTTAAGATTAGCTTTTGGGGGTTCAACTTGAAAACCAGAGCCACACATCACGTGACTGGCCTCGCCTTGGACAGCCGCGTCGTCATCGAGACTTGCACCTGGCTTCCCTAACGTGTTTTCATTCTCGCAGATGTCAGGAGGGATTATGGGAGATTTAATTATATATCGGGTACCAGAATCCACTACTTCTGTGCCTCTGAAAAACTTTTCCACGTGGCGCTCGTTTGACGATATGTTGTCATGCGATTCAACCTGAACCCTTGGATTAGAATCGTCCTGGATGAAGGGCTAAACCGCTTCATATGATACGAAGACTCATTGTCATCTTCAACCCCACGCCCTGAGACCTGTAAATCACATGCTGGCTGATTTCTCGACTGGGCGTTCTAAGGCTTCCCCAGAGAACTCTGCAGAATCTCTTGATTCCACCAGAAATCGTGCAGAGTCCTTTTCGATTTCAACGAGCAGCTTATACTCATTCGATCCGTCCGACACCCAAAAGGTTCGAGGGGTGGTTTGACCTTAGTAATTAGGTAATATGTTCTCTTATTTCTTCCACATCTTTAGGGTGGTATTCAAAACTTTCAATTAATTGCTTAGGACTCAATTGGCATCAATTCTACTGATCCCTTATTTTTTAAGAGGAAGGGGGAGATAGCTGGAAAAGATTCTAAGGATAACTTCTCGGTTAGATCCTCTACCATGACCAGAAGAAGGATGGAAATCTGTAGCAAAAGTGACACTGAGGGAGCAAGAGACATAATAGATCAACACTGCTCCGAAAATAAAATCTCATAGACAATACTAAGGTGATGGAAGCAGACGAGTCGTCAGAATCTGTGTCTGAGTCTGCTCATACTCAGGACGAAGACCTCCCGAAAATGTGTATTTCTGCTGATGCTCATGTTGTTGTGCAAGAGTGACTGTAACCTCCTCACTGAATTGAGTAATGGGCTCGTTCCAACATGCTCTGTAGGGTACTAAAGTACTCACCGATTGACATATCACCCTGTCTACTTAAGAATAGCACGAGTCAGCTGATAACTTTACCTATCATGTTCAGCTGGGGCAACAATTTCTTCAAACTTAATCTATGAGAGGGAAGCAGACTCAGAGAATATAAATGCCACGAGATATATTTGGGTTCATAGAATTAAACAACCAGCCCATAATAATGCGTTATCTGCTCTCCAATCTGCAACATCTGGGGATCCAAGTCTAGGTTTAGGAATCGACCTTGTTAGAAGACCCTTCCAACCTTGAACATATAAAGTTATTGCCCTTTTCCGCTAAGGGTAATTTGAGAAACAAAATTTAATAGTAGTGACGAGATATCACATACTATGCCTCCACAAGAATCATCATATCTTCATCGATCTAAATCAAATCACACGAGATTGCATCTAGAAGGTGTATAGATGAAAAACGATCCAGATCCACCAGATAAGAAGAACCAAAGATGCTGCACAGAGTCGTAGTGCTCAGAAAGCTAGGAATCACCACTGAAAATAGGGTTTTAAAGATGTCTTCGGAAAACATCATAATCCTCGATTGCTCACACGCCAAGAAGGTAAAAATTAATAACTAGACCATAAAACGATAAAAAATGCAGTTGCTGATGGAATTGAGGTGAAAAATTGACACCGCTGACGCCAGCATGACGTCATGCTGACGCCAGCACAGGTGAGGTGGCAGATGGGTAAAGCGGTGGACTGTAGGTTCTCTAGCTTTGATACCACATAGGGGTTGTTGGATTGGGGATAAGGGAAATTCTAATTAAAGGGATGAAGAAAGTTTAGGGTTTGTAAGAGAAGAAAAAGAAGAAAGAGAAAATAAAGTGCATAATGAGAAATTGCTCCTCATTAGCATTTATATTAAGTATGAAATGTTACACCTACACCCACTAATAATAACTACACGCCACATATTACTTCACACACTACCAAAGAGTGCCTTTGAAATGTAAGGGTAGCAAATTCCACTCATGTGGTCATAATAAATTCAGTCCAGACCTAGGAGCCAATGATGCCATGAATTAAATCTCTCGTGTTAAACACAAAACTAAATTCTTCTTAATTTGTCAAGTTTAGGCAATTACAAACTTCCAATAAGGATTATATTTTTCCATTTTGACTTGCTCAATTATTCAACAGTTCTGGACTTTATTATCTTGATTTTGTATTTAATATTATCTTTCATAATCGTAATTTCTTGTACTTTTGATTTTGAACTAGTTTCAGTTTTTTTGACAAAGTCTTGCGCATATATCATATCTTTTTGGTAGTTTTACCTGATGATCATTTGCTGTTGATCCAGGCTGTACAGGATGAGAGGTATGTCTTTACCTCATCTATGCTCCGTTTATTATCTGAGTATGGCATACGACCTCATGTGATAAATGCTTCTGCCATTGCTAATAGTGCAAAGGTGACAACTGTATGATATCAAATTTTAAATTAAGCTTTTCAGTTGTTGAATATGGTTTGTAGTTTAAGTATTCTGAAATAGTGCTTTACGATTATGTTTTGTTCCTTATCTTGGAACCATGAGTATCTCTTGGATTGTTAATTGCCTTCATTTAGGAGTAAAAAAAGGTACAAACAATGGTCTTGGTATTCATCTTGGTAAATGTATTCTAGGTTGGCGAATGCATTAATGTATTACGAATAATTTTTTCTTACATATATTTCCCATGGCCATCTTGTAATATTTTTTTTTGGTTGTATTCAACATTATTATTGTTTTTTATTTTGTTCATTTAAATAATTATGGATTTATTATTTTGCATAGTTCAACATCATTATTATTTTTGATTTGTTCATTTAGATTATTGTCGATTGATTATTTAACATTGTAGTAGCTAATTAGTATAATTTCTTATTTAGAAAATACAATGACTTCAAATAAATGCAAAGTTGCTTGTGTTTGAAAGGTATTTTAGTCATATATCTATCTTACGTGTTCTTTAACTTGCCAAATACCACCCAAATGGCATTTTTATTGACTTTTTTACTATCGTTTTTATATCATCATCACTGTCATCATCGTCTTGTCCCATTTAGTCATGGTCAGCATTGTGATCTTGTCTCTCCGCTTCTATTTAGCGCTAAACTTTGTCACTCTGCAATCTTTCATGTCGTTTTTTACTAGTTCCCTTTAGGTCTATATTGGTCTTCTCCTTCTACTTCCTTGTACTTGTATCATTGCAATCCTTCATACAGAATCCGTTTCAAGTATCTAATAGACCTGCCCAAACCATCTCAAACTACATTCTTTGATTTTCTCGTTTGGTGGGATCATCGCTGACCTTCCTCTTATGTACTCATTCCTAATTCTATTCTTTCTTGTTAATCTACTTCCACCATAGCATATGCATCTTAGCCACATGTATTCTGTAATCTTGTCTCTTCTTTTTAGCACAACACTCCACCTATAAGTGATGCAGGTCTCACTATTGCATTACTAAAGCGTCCCTTCCATCGAAATGCCCCTTAATGATTGCACCACATGCTGCTCGCCTATCTCCGCTTTGGTTATGTTGACACCCACACTTACTTCAAAGAGTAACACAACTACACACTCACACACACACACACACACACACACACACACCGACATAATGATAAAATCTATTGACACACCAACAAATAGGTCTTAGGCATGCATACCCCTTAATAAGGAACGAGTAACACTAATGAGATTTATATGCTTCGCTCTGCAGCACCACTCTGATGAGAAGTGTAAGGACATGAAGCTGATGAGCAATACCATGCTCCTGTGGAGAGTGAACAAAAGAGTGAGAGGTGTACTTACCTCCATTATCAGAGTGGAAAACTTTAATAGGAACATCATACTGAGTATGAATCTTTGAATGAAATTCCTAAAAGTTAGAAAACCCTTTGGCTTTAGACTTCATGAAATAAACCCATGTAGCTCAATGTAAACATCAATAAAAATCATAATAGTGAAATCCCTCAATAGAAGAAATGGGGGAACGACCCCAAACATAGGAATGAACCAACTCAAAAGGAGAGCTGCATCTATTCATGGAGAAGTATATACATTTTTAACTTGTTTAGAGAGAGCCCAAATCTCACATTGAAATTTAAACAGACTTATAAATGTTTTTAAAAGAAAGAATCAGGGTGCAAAAGTTTGATAACCTACGTGCCCCAACTTGGCATGCCATAATGAGTGTCTCATGATTAGAAACAAGGGGAAAGAGCAACTTAAAGAGAGATCAAAAGAAGAATTACTAAGCAGTAGTAGCAACAAAAGAGCACTAATGGTTCACATCCAAATAGTATAGTCCTGCTTTCTCAATGCCCCTACCAATAGTTCTGTTAGTACTGAAATCTTCAATAATAAAATGATAAGGGTAAAATGTAATAGAACAATTTAAATTTTTAGTATGAATTCTAATTGAAAATATATCAATTGATAAATGAGGAACGTGAAGCACATGAGAGAAAGAAAGTTAAGAGGATTCCAGAAAGGTTTCCACCGTCATAATAGGAGTAGTGGAACCATCAGCAAGGCGGTCCTGGGCAGATGAGGAAGGAGAGAAATTTGATGAATAGCCTTGAGAATCTCTGTCATATGGTATGTAGCACCCTGAGTCCATGACTCATTAGTTAGTTTTAGTGACGCTTAGGTTAGCAAAGATTAGAGAAAGAAGAAAAGGATGGAGAAGGAGAAGAGGAAAAGAGAGATGAGAGAAAATATGGTTGTGTTAATATTACACACACCCCTTTATGTTCTCATATATATATATATATATATATATATATATATATATACTAACATACCACACTTACATTGAAATGTAACATATATGCACTCACACACCAACTTAATGATAATTTATATAGGTACACTAACACTCCCTCCAAGTTGGAGCATAGATGTCAATCATGCCTAACTTTCCAGTAATATCATTGAGACGATTTCTTCCTACAACTTTAGTTAGAATATCTGCCAATTGATCTTCTGTATTAACTTTAGGAATGTTGAATTCTTAAGCTTCCACCTTCTCTTTTTATAAAATGACAGCCAACTTCAATATGCTTAGTGCACTCATGATAGACTGAATATGTGTTTTGCAGCTTCATTGTCTCCATTCAACAACATTGAGAGAGTTACATTAATGCCAAGATCTGCAAGAGTAAAAACCAAATCTACATTCCTTCCCTTATACCTTGAGACAATGTCCTATACTCACCTTCACAACTTGAATTTGAAACAACATGTTGCCTTTTACTTTTCCAATACCCCCTAAGAAAGTGCAATAACTTGTGGTATACCTCCTATCACTGAGGGAACCAGCCCAATCTGAGTCTGTGAACACTTCAAAATCCAAGTGACCTTTGTTTTCATAGAAAAGAGCTCTACGTGGCTTCCCTTTAAATATCTTAGAAACCTATCAACAACATTAAGATGAACTGTCCTGGGAGCAGGCATGTGCTATCTGGATGTGTCATAGTGAGGTAGATAAGTTTCCCAACTAATTGTTGATATTTTCTGATGTCTTTTAAGAGCTCACCCCCTTCTCCACTGATCCTATGATTTTGTTCCGTAGGAATAGCTGAGGCCTACAACGCAACTTGCCTGTATGACTCAAGACATTGAGAGTATACTTCCTTTGTGATAAGATAATCCCCTTTGTTGACATTGCCACTTCAATTTCTAAGAAATACTTCAAGTGGTCCAAGTCTTTGATGTAAAACACTTTACTCAAATACTCCTTCAACTTCAAAATTTTATCACTGTCATCCCCTGAACAGTGATATCATCGGCATACACAATAAGAACAGTAATTTGCACACACCGCTTTACAAATAGGGTATGATCATAGTGGCTCCTCTGATAGCCATAAGTCATCACATCATCACTAAATTTTTTAACTCATGCCTTTGGTGACTATTTCAATCCATAGATGGCTTTCCTAATCCTGCACACTTTATCTTTCTCCTCCTCACGTGTAAGGCCGAGAGGAAAGGCAACATAGATTTCCTCTTTCAAATCACCATGCAAGAATGCATTCTTCACATCTAATTGATATAACGGTCAATATCTGCAAGCTGCAAGGGATATGAGCACCCTTATTGTATTTGATTTTTCCACAAGATCAAAAGTCTTCAGGTAATCAACTCCCTGAGTTTGTGTGAACCCCCGTACAACAAGTCTTCCTTTGTATCTTTCTATCTCACCATCTGGTTTGTATTTCACGGTTTAGATCCACCTATATTCTATAACCTTCTTTCCAATAGGAAGTTCAACAATATCCCAAGTCTTGTTTAATTCTAGGGCATTCATTTCCTGCATCATGACCTCTTTCCACTGAGGTCGGGCTAAGGCATAAAAAACACAAGTAGGAATAGAAACAAAATCCAAAGAGGATATAAAAGACTAATGAGATGGAGAAAAAACATGATACGATACATAGTTACCAATGGGACACCGAGTGCAAGACCGAGGAACCTTTCAAAGTGCAATGGGAAGATCAAGATCACAAGCTAGACTTGTCTTCGGAGAAAGGTCTTGATCACTGGTATCAGCGAGAGGCTCGCTTGAGATGGATTCTCATCTTGGATTTTGTACACAACAAATTTGCGTAAAAATAAATTCATTCACAAATAAATCGTAACAAATTTTCCCTTGCTTGAGAAGGTTTTATTGATAAATGGTGGACTTTACACTTTCGAGAATTGCCTTCGATTTCCCAGTTAATTACATCAAATAATGAATACCTCGGCTTAAAAGCTACGAAATTATTTACATCTATGAAATTAATAAAAATCCTAAGTCTAATCCTTCATCGTCATTGTCATCCTCATCATCGCCTTCATCTCCGGCGTTAGTATGTTAAGTGATAAACACTCAACATACTGTCTTCATCTGAAACCGGCATAATATGGAAGAGAGGACGTACTTGTATCGTTGGCCAGCGGGACACGATACCTTGGGTATTTATTGGCGATACAGACCCAAATATGCTACTTTTTATTCATTGCATTGCTGATACATTGAATCTATCAGCGATATTGATACGTACCATCTTGGTGTTGCTGGTGGATGATACGTATCGGAAACCGAGATTTTAATCCATGCTAGGGATACCTCCTTTACCTTGATAAGCTATGCATGTGTTGTTAGTCTTTGAAAAATTTCTTATTTTATTACAGTGTTGGAATGATTTCCATATTTTTCTAGGTGAATGAAATCAATTGGCCTATTTTTTGCAATTGCAAATACTCTAATTGTCGACAAAAGCAATACATTTCTTAATCATACCTAACTTTTGTTTTATAAATATTGCAGCTTTTGTTTCATCAATTACAATGGAAAATTAGAACTTCTCATGTAAGGCTACTTTTTGGGTACTCCTGTACTGGTAAAATGCATCTTTTCATCCCCTTCCATAAAGCTAAACATAGTTTGAGTAGAAACATATAGTTTTTAGTATTCAAGATATATTTGCTTGTTCCTTCCATCTTGACCATAGTAACACAAATGGATACCAAACTCATGCCATAAATTAGTAGCACCACTGCATTAACTAGTTGCAAAGCCATATCCTAACATGTATCTGCATAGATTTCAATTTTTTAAACCCTATTCTATAGTATTTTATCTCATATTTCTCGGGAAGACTTTTTGGTGTTGACCATATGTTAGGCATACCCAGTATTTATTTGAGAATTGCGACCCTCATTTCCTCAAGGGAACTTTTTGGCGTTGATTTGGCCAACTCTTCAGTTTTTGTTCTTGAGAATTGATCTTGATATCCCATTGTTATGATTTCTTGTCATATATATCAGTAATTAAATTTCTGATTCTTCTGACCAGCAATTTCAATGAATTCAAGGCATGCTATTCTACATTTTCTGGGTAGCTAACCAGCCAGCCTTTCTTTGCAAATTTCATTAACACATGAGTTGCTATAAAAAACTACACTGCTCGATTTGATCCAATATAATTCTGAGTCATTAGTTTCATGCATGGTTCAGATTATCATCCAGAATCAATATGTATCGGACGATACGCATTTGTTTCGGACAAGATTATGGAGGATTATACACGAAAGATCCTTTTGTGGTTCCCTCTTCAGCCCTATGTCTCTTATCCAGGACCGAGTCGATACATTGAATGTAGAAACCCATATATATTGGTATGTATCGGCCGATACATACTAATGTATTGTCCAAACCGACACGTATTGTGTGATACTGTCAGTGGCTGGCCGATACTGACTGGAAAACCGAGATTCTGAACTTTGGTTGCATGTATTTGTTGTTCCTATTATGTAATGCACTGACTGGAATTCCATGCAGAGCCTCCATAACATATCCTGCATTATACTGGCCAACATTCTGTTAATTCTTGACTGCTTACCCCATCCATCAATCGCCAAGGATGGGATCCCCATGTGATGCCCATTGAATGAATTAGGGGAGGCACCTTCTCTAATCCTCCGCTCAGGGGAAGAGACAAACAAGCTTTTAGGCCTTTATGCATTCCTCTTGCCTTCGATTTGGTTGAGGCTGCCCAATCAAGAGGCCCAACAAATTCCAACAATATTTGAAAGGCAAGGCGAAGGCGTGAGATGAGGCATTGGACCCCTCACAAGGTGGAAGCATAAGCCTTATGATTGTTTTTAATTGAAAAATTCAAGAAATTCTAAAACCTACAAAGAGGAAAATTTGGAAATTGGAAACAATAAAAATGTAACACAAATGCATTGATATAGTAATATACAGTGCAATTATGCATTTATTCAAGTATGAACTATGAACTATGAATCATAAATTGTCAAACATTTAAGCAAGAGCAGATTTGTATACACTACAAAATTTCAAATGTTCACCACACCAAGTAACATACTATGCACAATATAATGTACACTGCATAAACTATAAAATTTCAAATGTTTCCCCACATCAATCAAATGTATTAGTGATAGACGATGAAAGAACCTACTATCTTTTTGTTGGACTTGCGAAGAAATCATGAAATAGGGATGCCCAAAAAAAAATAATTAAAAAAAGAGAAACTGTTTTTGATCTTTGATTTTACAATCAAACACATTGAAATAGCTTAAGCCTATTAAAAGTCTAGACCTTTAGAAATTATTTAGGTTCAAACAAGTAAGAAAAAAGTTAATGATGTTGGTGGCAGTTTAATGCGGTCATCAAAACCGCACCAATTAAGGGAAAAGCTGCGATCATTAGTGAACTGAACTTCTCTCAAAATCTGAAGAAGGAAATTTGCAGTAATTCATGAAATGACCGGGTACTCTAGAAATGTGTAGTCATTCATCAAACGACTGTGCCTAGAGAACAAGGCATCCACTGTGCATATTTTGCATCAATGGGGCAGGTTTAGAAACTGAGCCACGAATGTGGCCTAATTTCCCCCGGCTGCCCACATAAAGTTTGATAGCTCGAGACCATTGAGGAAGTTTTGGCCATTCAATTTTGTGTTGGTAATCCCATGGCTAGGATGAGAATCAGAAGAGCCCAAAGAAACCATGGATTTGGGGTCTATTGTGGGAAAGAACGCCCACAATGACAGGGAGACAGAATAAATCAACAACCGCAGGAAAAAACTTCTATGGTTGCTGCCCTACTAATAGGGAAGATACGTGTACCCACAAAAATGCCGAAAATGAGCACTGCATACCCAAATCACAAATCGAGATGCAATAGATAGTTTATGATAGCATCAAAAGGGATAAGGGGAAGCAAGAGGCAACTGATTCATACCAGGAAATGAGAGAAAATGGACCAAGAGTTCGAAAAATGACCAGAAATAAGATAGGGCAATAACCATAGAACCCTGAAAAATTCGATCAGAATCGCATCCTGCAGCCCCCAAGTACAATCGCCCAAAGAGGAGAAAAGGATCCCCTACAGGTTCCGATCAATCCTCTATAAAATTTGAGTCAATCCGATACAGTCAAAAAATTGTCCTCTGCAACTCTTGGCTCGTTGGCGAAGATGACCGAGAGCCTTCTGAAAACTCCTACGAAACAGCTTCAAGTCATGATGCTTCAAAAGGGAAAATAATCCCACACATGATACCCAGTAGTTTCTGATCGATTCGGAGGCAGTCAAAATTTGACTGCTGATGTCAGCCAAGAAAAGGTGATGTCAGCAATGGCTGATGAATTTTGATCTCAGCTCTGCCGCAACCTCGCTTGGATACTAACTTGACTTTATTGAAGTTATTAGGGTTAGGGGGTTTGGAGAACCCAACTAGGTTAGGAGAACCCTACTAGCCTATATACTAAAAAAGGTAATTACAACTCACACGTAAGTAATACACTCACACCATAAGTGGCACACCTATCTTGGCTATTACATGCACACTAATAACTACTATATACACATCAATAGCAACTAGGGCTATGTACATTACTGTCTGGGGGTTGATCCAATCAACAACTGACAATCTCTATGTGAATAGCTGTATTATAACAGACGCCATTCTCTAATGCCAAGCTCAGAGGCATATGACAATGGGAGGCGTCGTATGGAGGCAATAGAATAAATGATATCTTATAAGTAATCACCTAAAATAGACATCAGAAATCCATAAGAAATAGCAGGTAAGCAGAAAAATATGCCTTTTCAGGGGAAATTTAGTCTTCAAATGTAAGTAACCTTTTGGCCCATTTCATGCAAGTTTATATTTCTGTTATTGTACTTATTAGTCCTATTATATTGGGACTTCTTGTCTGTGCTTGCTTGATTTCACACCAAGTTTGCCACATCTTATTGCTATTCCACTGGGTAACATCAGTCCATTGAGTATTGATATTAATTTAAAAAATGCAGTGATTGATTACTTGATGTGAATATATGCTAACAGCATATGGAATACAGTTAACGTTGGTATCTTCCCAGATACAAATGCCTATGCATGTTCTCACGATAATACTACTTTGCTAATCGTCAAGAAGCTTATACAAGATAAAATATATATTTTTTTACATTTCCATGTTAATTTTGAAATTATAGATGATATCTCTTGCCAAATTCTTTTAAGTTTATGGTAATTACTTCCTAATTTATTGTTTTCATGGATAATAGTGCCTGGTAACGTTTATTAATGAACTTTATATCCTTTTTCTACAGGCTAGTATCATAGATATAAACCATCGATTGGGAAATGAACCTGGGAACAGTTTCTCCTATAAAGGGAGTCAACCTCTGAATGCCATAGAAAGTCAACATACTCAAACATCCATGGTATTATTGAGCATACTTCATTATATTACATGAGAGTAGGTATTTATTATTGGCACAGTTTTATCTCATTATTCTTGTTTGTGTAGGTTTCAAATGTTTTTGATTTTTATCCCTACAGTCCCAATCCACATGAGCAACATGTAGCTTCAACACCTAATATACCCAGATTTATTCCAGACCATGATTTGATGGATATGAAAGAAGCAAATTATGCCCCAAGATTTGACATGCGCCATGGATTTAATAGTGACATCCCGAGGGAATTCTCTTCCACTTACGATAAGTTAGTATTCCTCTTTCAATTACCTTTGACTTCTTGTCAACCATTTATTTGATATCATAGTTAGTGGGACTTTAAATATTAATAATATTTGGTGTTATGTCTTGAGATTATTGGGACAAACCTGTTCCACTAAATCTTTGACAACAAAATACGGCATTTTTTTCTAATTCAAATATAGCTATAGTAAATTGTTGGAGAGTACTTTAGTAAATTTCAAAGAGTGGTTATCTTTTTTTTTTTTGTTTTTGCAATGTGTTCGATTGCAAGTGAAAATGCAAGCAGTAAAGAGAGTCATGATCAAAGAAGATAGCAAGGATTATCAAGAAGAGATACAACTCAAAACAAAAAAATATTTGTAGATCCAACACTGGGGCCATACCTCCTGTCCAAATAAAAACTGTCTCAAGTACCATCCTAAAAATAGAAGTACCGTGCCAAAATAAAATGTATGTCCAGATGCATTGAAGTCGATTGCATCCTCTCCCGTACCATGCTCTATTGATGTCGACCCTGAAGGTGTACGTGAGTATGGAGGGCAGATCATACCTGCTGAAGCTAGAGACTGCATATGAGTGAACCACAATTGAGCAGGCAGGGCAGCACTACTGCCAATGATGGTTCACCCGGACTGGTCACCATATAGGGGGTAGGGTGCTCCAACATTTGGAGGATGCTATGATTCACAAACACTGATTGATATTTTGTATTGACCTTGCAAGTGCACAAGTGTTTTATAGCAAGTGGCAACTACAAGAATGTCGAACCTACAGGGAATCTATACTAATTCTGAAATTATCCTTAAAAACTAACTTCACTCTAATTTAAAGAGGGGTTTTTTTTTTTTTTTTTCTGAAAGAAAAGAAAGGAAATATGATTGAAAACAGAAGTAGAAACAATGTGCAAAGGTTTAGAGAAAGAAAAGGAGTAAAAGTGCAGTTAGGGATCCGAATCCACCATAAATCTGTAGCAATCCTCTTTTTTTTTGTAATCAAACCACCATGTGAATATAGCAAGCCATTAGGCTACAAGCTCTAACAAATTTTTAAAGAAACTTGAATCAATTATTATCACAAATTATCTCGGTTTGGCATACCCTCTCTATGAATCATAGGCGTAAAGTATCTCGCCCATTCATAACCCATTCAAATAATTTAAAGCAAGCACAAACTATCGTTTGAATTACTTAAACTAGACTACAAGTACTAGAGTAGATAAGCATATCAAAATCTAACACATTCACACTCTATAAGATGAATAAATAAGAAGGAAATTGAATCAAAACAATAAAACCTCGTCCATAAAAGAATCCTCTATCAAAGAATACTTTTATTAAAAAGAACCCACGATCAAACAATCATATTCACTAAAAACCCGTGATTACAATTCAAAGTATCAAACTAGTTCATTATGGCTTCATCATCCTCCCAACATGCTAAGATCTAGCCTCTCATTGAGAAGAAAACCATAAACAAAGCCATAGTTTCTCTCTTACAACTATTCTCTCAAACTCGGAATCTTGAATTCTTTCTCTCTAATTGGGACACCCACATTTTGGAAGCTTGGCCGACTACTTATAAAAGGAAATATTCAAAAATAGGAGGCAACTGCAAATTGAGCACATGAAGTCCAAACTCGTTTAAACGAGCCCTTGAGTTCGATCAATGCAGCCCTGAAAGTCGATTAATGCAGTTGAAACTCGATTGATACCTCTCGTTTGATGCAGTCATTCAAACGACTGCAGTTTCTGCTTCTCATTTTCGTTCAAACGAGTCCCTGGCTTGTTCGATCGGCCAGTCAACTTCTCCGCAGCTAAACTTTGACTCCTCATATCTTTTGATCCAGAGCTCCAAATTCAGTTATCTTCGGCTTGCTGGAAAGCTCTTGATATCCACTTTTCATCCATTGGATCAGATTGATGTAGTTCTTTACATTGATCTGTAATCACTAAAAGACACTAAGAATACTATTTTAGTATACAAAAGAGCACTAACAAAGCTTAGCTTTGGGGTATAAATGGTATATTTTGGAATTATAACACACCCCCAAACCTAACTTTTGCTAGTCCTTGAGAAAACTAACTTTAAAACTAATTCCTAAGAAATAAACTTGTGACTTTCGTAGGGAGCACGATTGCATATAGCCTATGCAACAAGCCTTTAAACCTCTAGGTGATCCTTAGCGGAGGAGTTTTGTCTCTTGAGAGTTTTCAGTGAAGATACTCACAAGTTTCAAAAGTCTTTTCAAAAATTCTTTTAAAAAATATATCAAAATCAGCCCAATTTCCAAAGAATGTAAGAATATAACCATATTTAGTTCAAAATTCATCTCCATTAAAAATTTTAAACCTTTTAATCCATATAAACAAGTTAATTCCAAGTTATTACCGATCTGATTTCCATAATCAATCCATAGAGTTCTAGTGTATAGTGTGTATGACCAATTTTACTGTTAAGATCCAAACTTAGCTTCAATGTTTACCCATAAACTCTCTACTTTGACTCAAAAGCTCACTTGGGCATACTCTCTCAATGAAATTAGAAAGTTTTGGTTTCACTCACTCTCAGTATGTGACTTATATGAACAAAGCAAACTGATTTGACTACATAGTTTAATAAAAAAACCTGTAAACAACAATAGCACAAAAGATCTCATGGAGTGGATTCCTAATCCTGAAATTCATAAAATCAGTTCAGCATAAATTTCACTTTACATACTCTCCAGCAGAGTAGTGTCAATCACCTTGATCAGAAAGGTCTTTATTATAGGTTCTAATGGGGTTATAGGTTAAAGGTAAGAAAGAAAAATTGGTAAAAAAGATTCAAAGTTCTGAGAATTTAGTAAGGAAAGAGAGGTGCTTCAATTTTTCCTTTTAATCTCAATTCTTCTTCCATTTATTTATTTATTTATTTTCAGCAACTCCATTCTCTTGGACATCTTTTTTATTTGTTTTAATAACTCATATCCTTCTGATTTATTTCTTTTTTGTATAGCACATCATAATGCCCTTCTTTTCTTTTCTCTTTCTTTTCAACAATTCCAACACCTTCTCCTTTACTTCTTAATTTCTCAGAGTGAGGGTAAGGCTAAAATTAATTGGCTAAAGGTCAAAAGTACTCTGGTTTAGCAAAGAAAGTTTAACTTTACTTTTAGGTTCAAAAGTGGGTACTAAAAAGGATATTAATATGATGGGTCATTTAAAAGCTCAGACTGTCCAAAGATGGCCTTAAATCATATCCTTGGTTCATAAATACTTACTGCAAAGCTTTGAATTCACACTATGAAACTTCTAGTAAAATTTGTTACTTATTCCATTCATGGAACAAAATAAAACATATGAGATTTAAAATTCTGAATTTCTCAAAAAAAAAAAGTGATATATATATTTCCTCAAAAAGATTAGCTGAAAGCTCAAATCGTTCATGGTATGGTCTTTTCAAGAATGTAGAGTTCACACTTCGACTATATTGTTCAATCTCTAGTTCAAATGGTAAATGAATGTGTAAAAGAGATTTACTAGATCTATATTTCTTAATTACTTCAATTTTCACCATACTTAACTAAAAATTAACTTATTTAACTTTAACACAGATTTTCTTGATTTCAACTTCAATTTATTTTGTAATAAATATGATTAATTTTTCCACTTTGTGTTGAATTCAATCAGTTAAATTACAGTTTTTCAAAAAATTTCAGAAGTTCTCCCAAACAACTCCTCACTTAAAGTTTTATTGTAGAACCAATAAAAATTTCACTTTTTATTGTGAAATTCCTATACCTGTGGTATAGCTTTCACTATAAAACAGTCAGTACTTTCCTCTGAAGGTACTTGTAGAGCCAAATAAAAAACATTAAGCCTCACCTTCATGCCCCCTAAAGAGACATCCATTACACCACTACGACAATTAATAGAAGCATTAGCTGTTGCAAGGATTGGACGACCAAGAATAATAGGAATTTGGAAAGCCTTGGTGTGGTTGTGTTCCATCTCCATTACTAGGAAATCCATAGGATAATAAAATTTCTCAACTTTGACAAGAATATCCTCTAGGATTCCTAATGGTTTGCACTCCGACCTGTCGTCTAATTGAACCAACGTAGGTTTCAATTCTCCCAATCCCAGTTTCTCATAAACTGAATGACATTAAATTCACACTAGCTCCAAGATCTAATAGCGCTTTAGGAATGGTATGATTACCAATGGAGCACTAAATCAATGGTATTCCAGGATCTTTGAGATTGGGTGGAGTCTCATTTTTCAGCACACAACTCACGTCTTTAGTGAAAAAGATATATTTAGATAAGTGATTTTTAGATTTCCTCTTTTGGGTGCAAAGGTCTTTGAGAAATTTGGCATATTGGGGAATCTGTTTTATTGCTTCCAAGAATGGTAAATTGATCTTCACATCCTTGAAGACTTTTAAGATGTCGTCCATGCTTGATTAATCCTTACTAAAGGGAGATGGCATGGAATGAAAGGCATCCTTGAATGGAGGTTTGGGCACAAAAGGTGCCTCCTTCGAAGCCTCATATTGCCTCCCTATATGGATCTTAAAACATGAAGACATTGTGGAGCCTATTTCTTATCCATCTGAGTATCAACGACTTGTTGGGCACCTTATATACTTCACTAATACTTGACCATATCTTACATTTGTTGTCTCTGTTGTTGCTTAGTTCATGCATGCACCACGCGTGCCTCATATGGATCCAGTGCATCACATATTATTGTATATCAAGTCCTCCCCTAAAAGGGGACTATTCTATTTTGATGCTGGACATTCATTTATTAGTTGCTATATTGATGCTGATTATGCTGGATCCCCTACTGATTATCGTTCCACTTCTAAATACTGTGCTTTTCTTCGGGGTAATCTGGTAGTATGGAAGTAAGAAACAAGATATGGTCTCACTGTAGAGCCATGGCACATGGTACTTATGAGGTCTTATGACTTCACTTCCTTCTCACCAGGCTCAGATCTCCTCCATTTATGCTCATGCCCCTACATTGTGACAATCAAGGTCTATAGATATTACAGTTGAATCCGTCCTTCATGAAAGGACGAAACACATTGAAGTTGATACACTTTATTTGGGAGAAAATTCATGAGGCATCACTGAGGCTCCAAAGTGTCATCTTCAGACCAGTTGGCGGATATTTTCCTAAAGGCACTTGGGGTTACACATCTTCAAAGTATTCTTGTCAAGCTGGGATGATGGACATCTATGCACCAGTTTGAGGGGGGAGTATTGGAATAAATGTATATGTATACGTAGGGTATGTGTTACTAATATGGATGGTGTACGACTGTGCTTATAATGTATGTAAGGGTTTTATGATCTGTTGGTTTAATATAAAGACCAGTAGGGACTCCTATTCTAACTAGGTCATTTGCTTCTCTCTCATTCTCTCTCTCTCTCTCTCTCTCTCTCTCTCTCCTTTCTCTTGTTCTTCTCTTTATTCTCCACTTCCTCCAAGTTTACCAAATCCGTAATCTCACAGTCCTAACCCTAATTGCATACTAGAAGTCGAGTAAGCAAAATGTTTGGGTTGTTGACCCTTTGTCGCTCTTATTTAGTACAATCACCGACTTAATGGAGGGTATGGTGAACTCCTCAAGGATGCACTTATGTACGGAAAACTCATTTACCTGACTATGACTCGTCCCGACATTGCTTATGCTGTGAGTGTGGTGAGTCGACATATATATTCATCGAGGATCACCCACTTGGATCTTGTGTGTAAGAGGTATTTGAAAGCTATCTCAGGAAGGGGCATTCTCTATAGTAATCATGGACATCTGGATGTCGAGGTGTTCATTGATGCAGATTGCATTGGCTCTTTGAGTTATAGGAGGTTTCCACAACCCTAATTTTTTCCAATTCTCTATCTATTCCTCTCTTTCTTCTTCCTCTCTCAAACCTTAACCTCATCAAAACCTCAATCTATCGAATTTATATTACATATCTAATTGGGCCAAGAGGAGTGAGATATACTTAGTTTGTAGACTCTCCTTATAGAATGTCGTCGTCATTCACATATTAACTGCTATATGGTGTAACAACCATTTTTTAAAGGGCATCAATTGAGATTATAATTTATATTACATATGTAATTGGGTCAAGAGAATTGAGCTATACTTAGTTTGTCGAATCTCCTTATAGAATGTAGTCATTCACATTTTAACTGCTATATGGGGAACAACCATTTTTTAAAGGGCATCAATTGAGATTATACTTCTTCTAGGCTTCTTTCATTTTAGAAGCAAAGATTTCCTTGTCATACTAGGAAGGGGAAAATTTCCAAAATGTTGTTCTTTTAAAGAGCTGCAAGCGTTTGCATTATAACAAGTCTGCAATGAGATGAAGTAAAAACTTCAGGCAAACAAGATGGCTTTCTAACGTTGGTGAAGAAATTATGAAAGCATAATGTGTCCTAGTAGAGTAATCAAATGAGATAAACTACTGAGCTGAAAATTTATAAATAAAAGAGCTACATACCTTATTAATGACTTAATTCAAATGAAGTTGATCTTTGTGGAGGTGAGAGGGTAGTTGGCAATCATTTGAGGCATAGTCACAAAAGTCACCGATTTTTTCAAAAAATTGGAAAAGTCGGCGACTTGCAGTCATCCCGACTAATTGCTGATTAATCGGCGATTTTGTGGTGTCTGTTACTTTTTTTCGTTTTTTTTTTTCACTTAAACTGAAGCAAAACCTTTAGGGCTATCGCCCTCTCTGCTGCCTGCCTGTCTCAGAGCTCACTGCTCTTCTTCTTTTTGTCTATTTTGTACTATTTTGTTCATTAAAACCATTATTTTTAACTTGAAATATATTCTAATATATTTTTATGTTTTCTATATTTTTGATAATTCTAATTTTCCCCGAGCTTTTCCAACTTTGACCGATTTTTTCCGACTGAGACCCTTGCCGATTTATTACCGACTCCCAACATTGTGACTAAGATTTGAGGATGCCTCAGAAGTGTACAGTGGCCGGATCATAGGAATCTCATCATTCTCATGATTTTGATCTGTGTCACTGTGTCTCATCATTCTCTCTGTCTGAATTGCAAGACCCATTGGAATGAAGTTGGTAGGTGCATCTCTGTACTTGGAAGTTCTGAGCATATGTGAATTCTAAGTATCTGACATTTCTATTAATCTAGTAGTTGACACCCTTTCTTTTTCACGTACTTATTAGCTGTATTATTCCAGAGAAGTTGAAGATCCTACCATACTTGGTTCTATAGAAGATACTGTTAGCAAGACAGGTGAAAAAGCAATTAGTGATGCCCTTTTTCATATGCCTACTATCCATGAAGAGCGTGCTTCCTCAGTCTCAGATGGTAAAGAATGCATTTTTCTGTAACAAGGGAATGAATCTCTTGGAATCTGAGTTTTGTTCCTTTATAGGAGAGGGACTCTTACCTGGTATAGAAGGATTTCAAATTAATGGAGATGCTAAACCAGGAAGCACACTACAAGCAGGTGGCTTTCCTCTGCGTGGGACTTCTCTTTGTATGTTTCAGGTAATCGACTTCACATTGATATTTCCTCGATCGCTTAAGAAATCAAGCATTGATATTGTTAGTAGACTCTGATCTTATTTTAGTTGAGTAGTGGTTTTGTCAATGGTTAATGATGACTTATCTATTATTATTATTTTTTTTTTATGGGAATGATATTGGGTTGCATATCTAGTGGGTTCGTCATCTTCAAGATGGCACAAGGCACTACATTGAAGGTAAATATAAATATTGGTATGTTCTTTCAATAAATCAGTATATATATATATATATATATATATATATATATATATATATATATATATATATATATATATATATATGGACGGTGGGACACTACTTTAGCCATGTAGCATTCAATGCTACCCTAGTGCTCTTTGGGTGCCAAAGTGGCACCAAATCCAAGATCAAGGGCCAAGGCAAGGTGTGCAAGGTTGATTAGGTCCATCACCAAAATGAAAAAAAACAAAAATTACATCTTATCCACCTTCCAAAACCTGGTCAAAGTTTAAAAACTTAAATGCACCAGGTTAAGTGGGGTGGAGGTCAACTTTGACAACATTTTTGAACGGCAAAACAGTCGTAAAAATAATTTTTTTTTAGATCATGTGCCACGTGGCTAATGATCCCAAAATGGGTGTTTGTTTTGGGATCACATGCCATGTGGCACATGATCTCGGCGCTAGTGTAGCATTCAAACGCTACACCTCTACGGCAGCTACCCTTATCCAATATATATATATGGAAAATGATCTTGCCGCTGGATGCTCGAATCACGATGTGACTCGAGGGAGAGGATCATTACCGTATTTATATAGAGCAATTCTGTTAATTTGTTAAGGTTTTGAAAGGAGATTGTTGACTGATTGTTCCTCAGTGTTGAGTTTTTTGCATTTTTGATCCAGGAGCCACCAATCCAGATTATGTAGTCACTGCTGATGATGTCAATAAACTTGTGGCTGTTGAATGCATACCAATGGATGACTACGGCAATCAGGTTTTTAGTAGGTCCATTTGCAAATATTTTAGGGGTGTATGGCTATTTTTTGTATCATTGTAAGCTTTTGATATATTTGGTGTCATTAAATTAAACATAATATGGCACAATGTGTAAGGGCAGTGGCTGTTTTTTAGAATAATTTTACATATATTTGTTTCTGAAGATGGTGGGGGCCATTGCTTGGTGCGATGGTAAAAGGCTTGGGCTGTCAAGCGTGAAAATGCTGGTTCGAGTCCGGAGAGCAGCCACTTTGTGCGTAAAAAGCTAGAGTTTAGGTCTGTATCCTGTCCACCCCTCCCAGCAGCTGTATGCATTGGACCGGCACTGGGTAATGGCCTTGTTTTTTGTTTTTGGAGATGGCAAAAAGAAGTCTCAGTTATATATATATATATATATATATATATATATATATATATATATATATATATATATATATATATATTTATTTGAGGCGGTAACAAAAATTTATATTAAGAAAAACGAAAGAAAAAAGACATACCTTGGTGGGTAGTAAGGGACTACCCAAGCAAAGCAAAGAAAAGAAAAGAAAAGAAGCCCCAAAGCCCCATCGACTCTCATCCCCTGGGCCAGAAACAGGTCTGAAAGAACTGAGTTAATCCCCATCGCTAGCCGGCTGATCTGGCACTACTAAGAGCAGAAATCCTCCCAGAGCATAAGGAAATGTTGAAGACTTTCATTGAACACCACCATCTTTTTAGTGTTCCAACTAACGACCAGATCTCTGATGTCCCGAATAACCAGCGGGAACGGCCTAGCCTTGCACATGAAAATTCAGTTGTTTCTTTCCACCCTGACAGCCTAAAAAATCGCATACACCGTCAACGGCCATAGATCTTTCCTCGGGTCCTCAAGATTTATTTCTTTCCACATTCCATCATGTGAGCAGGCCAATAAGGAAGAACCCACTCTACCTTAAACACCTTAAAAAGCTTGTACCAAATGGACCGAGCATAAGGGCAATGAAGGAATATGTAAGCCACCTCATGCAGAGCATACATTTGTTGTGACTTGGGTGTACCTTCTGATCAGTTGGTCCCTAGTAAGAATTTTTCCTTGGACATCAACCAAGCGAAAAACTTTATCTTTGGTAGCATCCTAATCCTTCAAAAGCCAAACTATTTCCTGGTCTCCGTAAGAGTTCTCTCCCAAGACTTCAGCAGGTTATAAAGGATTTGACCGTAAACTTCCCTTTGGCTAAGAATTTCCATAACCTCATGTCGGAATTTGCCGGATTGGGAGTAATTCCCCCTAAAACTCTCATAAGGTTTTGGTACTCCTTGCTTTCCCATTCCCTTGGAAGACATCTAAGAGGGATGTTCCATTCCACGTTTCCATCGAAAGCATGAACAAAATTTCGGATAACCGCATTCTTGGAATCAGAGAGCCTAAATATCATTGGGAAACTCCGATGAAGAGGTTGATCTCCAGCCTAAACATCCTTCCAGAATCGAATTCTCCGGCCATCTCCCTAACTGAATTTAGTACCTTCCAAAACCTGCGTACACTCTTTTACAACCTTCCACCAGGTCGATCTATGATTGGGGTTGGACGTATCATTGTTAGGAGAACTGTATTTTGCGGTTGCGATTTGCCTCGAAAGTTTGTTTCTCTCATCATCTTCTCCCATTCTCCATAGCCACTTGGCTAGAAGCGCTTTATTAACTAACTTCAGATTTCTGATTCCAAGTCCCCCGTACTCTTTCGCCTCGCAGCACTGATCCCATCTGACTAAATGGTTCCTTTTTTTATCCCTTGCTCCTTCCCATAGAAACGGGAGCGCGAAGAGAGGACATCATGAATACCGAGATGAACGTAAAAGAAGATTTGATCAGGGTGAGCCTTCCCCCATTGCTGAGTAGTTTACTCTTCCAAGTAGAGAGTCTCTTTTGGAGCCTCTGAATCACCGTATCCCATATTTGAAACTTGCTCCTTCCAAAACCCAAAGGGATCCCTAAGTAGGCAATAGGGATAGATTTCATGTTGCACCTAACATCCCTAGCAACCCGCTCAGTCAATTTCGGGAGCATGTTAATTGCGGACAAGCTGGATTTGTGAAGATTGATTCTTTGACCCGAAATGGCTTCGAAAATTGTTAAGATAGCCGTAATTATCTTAAGCTCCCTATCACCATTGCTACTGTTATAAAATACCAAAGTGTCATCCGCATACTGAAGGTGAGAGATCAAAGGTCCATAATCTGCCGTCTTGAACCTCTTTATCATGTTAGTCTCTTCGACCCTTTTGAAGAGATTATGAAGTGCTTCCCCTACACAGTTAAATAGGAGAGGTGATAATGGATCACCTTGTTGCAACCCTTTCTTGCTTCGAAAATACCCGTGCGAAGCCTCGTTGATGAGAACAGAGAATCGAACCGACACATAACAACCTTTCATACATTTTCTCCACTTGCTGCCAAACCCCATCCTTTACAGAGCGTAATCCGAGAAATCCCATGGGACTCTATCGTATGCTTTTTCCATGTCGATCTTGAACACCCAACCCCTTTCATTCCGCTTCTTGACTGAGTGCATAGTTTCCGTTGCCGAAATTACAATGTCCATAAGTCGTCTTCCCGGGATGAAAGCACCTTGAACATTAGTGATAAGTTGACCGATAATACTCTTTAGATGATTGGCGAGCACTTTGGCAATAATCTTATAAGTACACCCGTTTATATATATATATATATATATATATATATATTTGAAACGGTAACAAAGCATTATATTGCAATAGAAATAAGGAAAGGGGTACATACCTTGGCTCGTAGTAAGGAACTACACAAAAAAAAGTCCCCCCCAAAAAACTAACCCTTGCGACTGGATGCGATCCGCAACTCAAAGCAAAAACAGCCCCCCCATTGCAACCAGAGGATAACAACAACACTTACGAGCAATAGTCCTCCCAAAGTAGCATGAAGTGCAGGAATCCCTCATTGAAATCCCCCATCTTGCTAGCGTTCCAATAAATCACCAGATCTCTGATATCCCGGATAACCAAAGAAAACGGTTTTGCCTTATGCATGAAAACTCTGTTATTTCTTTCCCTCCAGATAGCCCAAAAGGCAGCATAAACTGTGAGCGGCCATAACTCCTTCCTATGGTCATCGACATCCATATCTTTCCACATTTCCATCATGCTGGCAGGTCAAAGAGGAAGAACCCATTGAACATTAAAAATACGAAAGATCTTATGCCAAATGCCCCGCGTGAAAGAATAGTACAACAAAATGTGTGCCACTGATTCCATTTCCCTCATACATAAAAGACACTTGTTCAGGACCGGGATATTTCTTCTAATCAACTGATCTCGAGTGAGGATTCTCCCCCAGTTGACCAACTAGGCGAAGAATTTTATTTTTGGCGGCATCTTGACCTTTAAGAACCCAGACCATCTTCTGGTATAAGAATGCATCCATTCTTGCATCAACAACCGGTTATAGAAAGATTTAACCGTGAAGTTGCCTTTAGCCGTGTATTTCCATAATCTCCAATCTCTATTGGCGGAGTTGGGAGAAATCTCCCCAATGACTCTTAGCAAGTCCTGATATGCCTCCCATCTCCCAATCCCTCAATTATCTTCTAAGTCTAACATTCCACACCAAGTTCCCATCAATAAATTGCACAAAATTACTGATTACCTTGTCTTTCGAATCGGAGGGTAGAAAAATCGAAGGGAAGACCGTTTGGAGGGGCTGCTCCCCAACCCATATATCTTTCCGAAACCGAATTTTTCGGCCGTCTCCCCGGCTGAAAGTCGTTTCCTGTGAGACTTCTTGACTACACTCTTTCACGGCCTTCCACCATGTTGAAAGATGGTTGGAGTTGACGGTGCCATTTGGATCCTCGGCTGTTGTTCCGTAATTAGTTGAGACGATTTGCCACCAAACATTGTTCCTTTCCCTCTCATCACCCGACCTCCAAAGCCACTTTGGCTAGGAGGGCCTTATTAACAAGAGTTAAGTTTCTGATTCCTAACCCCCTGTTTTCTCTCTTATCGCAACGTTCATCCCATTCAACAAGGTGAAATTTCTTTTGGTCCCCAACTCCTTCCCTAAGGAAGTCTCTCACAATTTTCTCGAGCTTCTTCGTAACGCATATAGGAGCTTTGATGAGAGACATTATGAAAACTAGAATGGACGCAAAGGTGGATTTGATGAGGGTAAGTTTTCCCCCATTGCTAAGCAGTTTGCCCTTCCAAGTGGCTAGTCTCTTTTGAAATCGCTGAACTACCGTGTCCCAAATTCCAACCCTTCACCTTACGGCCCCAAGAGGAATGCCTAGATAATTAATGGGGAACGATTCACTCTTGCACCGAACTTCTCTGGCCATCTGTTCGGTCTCTTGACTAGACACATTAATTCCGACCAGACTCGATTTATAGAGGTTAATTCTCTTACCTGATACTCCCTCAAAAATAGTTAATAAGTTCGTAACTGCTTTTAACTCCCAGTCTCCATCACCTCTGTTACAAAAAACCATAGTGTCATCCGCATATTGAAGGTGCAAAATCCGCTGTCCATTTTCCGCCATCAAGACTCCTCTTATTAAGTTTATCTCTTTAGCCCTCTTGAATAGGTTGTGAAGCTCCTCCCCAACATAGTTAAACAGGAGGGGTGATATTGGATCACCCTGCCACAACCCTCTTTTGCTCCGAAAATAGCCTTGAGGAATCTCGTTGGTATATTGAATCATGATGAATACTCTTTTTACAATTTTAGGAAGATTAATAATATATTTCAACATTTCTGGTCCTGAATTGTATCATAAATTCCATTAGCATCACCCGGTCCTAGTGAGTAGGATGATCATATAGCAACACTCATTTCCTTGATTATATTCACGTTGTTACCTGGCTCGGCTACCGACCGTCGCTCTTCATTAGGGTACAGTGTCTTTCTTGGAGGTAACCTTGTATCATGGAAGAGTGAAAAACAACCAGTTGTTTCAAATCTAGTGCTTAAGCAGAGTATTGAGCTATTTCTCTTGTGAGATTTTATAGCTTCAATCACTTCCATCTAAGTTGAGATTTCCTATTACTGGTTCCATACCCCTAGATTGTGACAGTGAAGCAGCAGAGAAAATTGCATCTGACTCAGTGCTACATGAGTGCATAGTTACGAAAAATTTCCGTTTTATTGAAAAAACTTCATTGAGAACACGTTTTTTTTTTTTTTTTTTATGAAACATCTTAAACACGTTTAAAATGCGTTTTTTTAAGAAATATTCGTAATTTTAAAAAAATCACGATTTTTACGATTTTTTCTCGAAAATTTTCTTGCTTTTGTCAAAAAAATTTATTTTTTAATATTTTAAAATATTTCCATTATTCTTTCCCAAATGCTTCCTGATTTTTTCCCAAAATTTGCAGTTTTTTCATGGTTTTTTGCCTTGCCGAGTTTTTCCTGAATTCCGACTTGCTAACTATGCATGAGCAGCATATTGAAGTTGACGTACATTTTGTCCGAGAAGAAATGTCGGATGGTTCTCTTGAGCTTATCGATGTTTCTTCTTCTCAACAGCTTATTGATATTCTTACTAAAGTTGTTGGACCTAGTCTTCTTGAGGATATTACTGTCAAGTTGGGCATGTTTGATGTTCATACTCCAACTTGAGGGGGAGTGTTGGAATATGTATATGTGATTAGTAGAGTATGGGGGTGTTTGTAGTAAAGTAGTGGTGGTGGCATATGTATTGGAGGGTATACATACACTGTCACTTTTTCCTATAATATAAACATTGTTGTCAATCTCGTACGATACATGATACGTATCGTATCGAGACCAAAACGATACGTATCGTATGATCGTATCGTTTTTGCCCTATATATATTGTGCGATACAATCACCGTATCATATGATACGATACGTACGATATAGTTGATACGGTCTATATTGTTTCACAATTAATTAATTTTTTTTTTTTTAATTATTGTAAAGAGAAAGGTTTGTTTTGCCTTCTGGCCCCATAACCTCTCAGCTGAAGACATAAATTGTTATGTATTATATTTTTTAGCTCTTCTATCGGTGTGTGTGTATATATATATATATATATATATATATATATATATATATATATATATATATTTGAGACGGTAACAAAGATTTATATATAAAGAAAGAAATGAAAAACAGAAATAGCAAAAGAAAACAGGAAAAAAGGAAAAGCAAACCTTGGTGGGTAGTAAGAAGCTACCCAATCAAAGCTGCAAAACACCCGAAACGGGCAGAAATCTCCCCTGGGCTGGTAAACAGATCCCAGGTCAGCATGCGATCCCATCGATTACCCAGCTGAGTTCACATTGCGGCAACAGTCCTCCCAAATTGCGAGGAAGATATTCAGACCTTCGTTAAAGATGTTGATTTCGCTGGCGTTCCAACTGATAACAAGGTCTCTGACATGTCGGATAACCAAAGAGAAAGGTTTAGCTTGACGCTTGAAAATTCGATTATTTCTTGCGAGACAAATGGCCCAGAAGACCACTTATGTCACAAATGACCATATCTCCTCTCTTGTGTCCTCGAATTTGCGTTCTCTCCACATCTCCATCATTTGAGCTGGCCAAAACGGAAACACCCATTCCACCTTGAATATCGAAAAGATTTTGTACCAAATATTTATGGCGAAAGAGCAGTGCAAAAAAATGTGCTCTGCCGACTCGATCCCTCGCATGCATAGCATACACCTATTGGTCACGACAAAATTTCTCCGTATCAGTTGGTCCCTCGTCAGAATTTTCTTTTTGACGACCTCCCAAGCAAATTTTTTTATCTTAGGTGGTGCTTTGATCTTCCACAGCCTCAACCAGGACCCTCTATCCACCTGCCTCTTTCCCTTGATCTGAGGAGATTGTAATAGGACTTGACTGAGAAATTTCCTTTCGTAGAGTGTGCCCATGTTCTCTAGTCCCTGTTAGCCGCATTGGGGTTTGCTTCGCTTAGTACCTCCAGCAGATTTGTGAATTTCGCTCTCCCCCATTCCCTTAGAGGGCGTCTTAACTGAATCTGCCACGCCACCCAGGTATCAGAGGGAGTAAAAAAATGTCGCACTACCTCTTCCTTAGCTTCGGATAACAGGAATATCACAGGAAACCTTGTGGAGAAAGGCTAATCCCCAATCCACGTGTCCTTCCAAAAATGAATTAATCGTCCGTCTCCCCAACTGAACTTTGTTCCGTCAAAAATTTCTTGGGTTTCGATGTTGATATGCTTCCACCAATTTGAACCCCTATTAGTGTTAGAAACTTGCCCCATTGTTCTCCCATATTTTGCGGCCACAATTTGGTACCACATGTTATCTCTTTCCCTCTCCTGCCCTAATCTCCATACCCACTTAGCCAGCAGCACTTTGTTAACCAGCCTTAGATCTCTGATTCCAAGCCCCCCAAAATCTTTCGCCTCACAACATTGATCCCATCTAACCCAATGGATCCTCTTCCGGTCTACCGCCCCTTCCCAAAGAAAGTCCCTGATTATCTTCTCCATTTTAGTGATGACAGCCACCGGTGCCCTGATTAAAGGCATCATAAAAATAAGGATGGACACTAAAGTGAACTTGATAAGCGTTAGTCTTCCCCTGCTGCTGAGGAGCTTGCTTTTCCATATAGCCAGTCTCTTCTGAAATCTCTGCAGGATCGACTCCCATAGGCGTAATTTATTTCTTCCAAAACCCAAAGGGATCCCTAAATAAAGAAAAGGGAAGCTAGTAGCCTTGCATCCTACCCTTCTCGCGGCCCGCTGAGTGTCCTCCGAAGGGATGTTAATCCCAGCTAGACTAGATTTATGGAAATTTATCCTTTGACCTGAAACAGCTTCGAAAATTATAAGAATGTCTGTCATGTTCTGTAATTCCCTTTCCCCGTTGTTTCCGTTGCAGAAGAACAAAGTGTCATCCGCATACTGAAGATAAGAAATAAAAGGACCCGAGTGCGCCGTTCTGAAGCCATTGATCAAAGATATTTTTGCAGCCCTTTTGAGCAGTTTGCGAAGGGCCTGCCTCACGCAATTAAAGAGAAGAAGGGATAACGGGTCTCCTTGCCGAAGACCACACTTGCTTCTAAAGTACCCGTGCGGAACTCCGTTGATCAAAACCGAGTATCGAACCGATGCGTAGCATCCTTTCATCCATTTCCTCCATTTTTCTCCGAATCCCATCCGTAGAAGCACGTAGTCCAGGAAATCCCATTGAACTGTACCGTAGGCTTTCTCCATATCAATCTTGAAAACCCAGCCTTTGTCATTGTGCTTCTTACCAGAATGAATGGTTTCCGAAGCCGCCACAAAAATGTCCATCAACTGCCATCCCGGAATGAATGCACCTTGGACATTAGAAATGATGTTGTGAATAACCTTTTTGAGACGGCAACAATCTTGTATGCGACACCAATCAGGCTTATCGGGCGATAATCAGTCAAGTTCGTAGCCCCTTCCCGCTTCGGGATTAAAGCCAAGAAGTCGAGTTTAGCATTTTCGCTATGTGGCCCATGACGTGGATTTCGTTGATCATCGCCATGAAGTCCGTTCAATTCGTCGCCCAACAACTCTTGAAAAATTCAGCAGTGAAGCTGTCCGGCCCCGGCGATTTGTTGGAACTTGTGCTATTAACCGCCTTCTTCATCTCGTCTTCTTCAAACCTTCTATCCAGGTCAGAGGCCTGAGAAACAGTAATTGCCTGAAAGTGGATCCCATCCATTTTTGGCCTTTCCCTTTCCTCGAGAGTGAAGAGTTGCTCGTAGAAACACACAACATTGGTTGGAATCAAAACTTGATCCGCGTGGTGCACGCCATCGATATTGATGGCATCTATGTGGTTTCTTTTTCTCCTCCCATTGGCAACCATGTGAAAAAATTTATTGTTGCCATCCCCTTCCCGTAACCAATGAGCTTTTGCCTTCTGTCCCCATAACAGTTCGTAAGCCAAAACCTGCTGATTTACCTCGATTTTGAGAGCCATTTTGATTTCCCTTTCGCTATCGGAAAGCGGGGGGCATTCTCTTCCGCCCTGTCCAAATTTGCTATGTCCGCCATTATCCTCTAAGTTCCCTCTTTCTCCTTTCCGAAAACCCCTTTATTCCAGTCCTTAATTTTTGCTTTCAAATTTTTGAGTTTGTTTGTGAATACAAAGGACGCCAATCCCGATGTATTGTCAAGAGTCCACCCGTCATGGATTAACTGATTAAATTCTTCCCTTTGCAACCGGGCATTGTTGACTCTGAAAGGGCCCGACTTCGATCTAAAGATTCTTTGCCCATTGGACGATAGGATAATCGGTTTATGATCGGAAATGGTCATCGCCAGAATAGTGACAGTCGGATTGGAAGCTTCTTCCAAGAATTCCACTGATAAAGAAATCGGTCCAATCTACAAAACGTTGGTTCCTCTTGCCCATTTGACCAGGTAAATCTTCCCCTTGTCATCCCAAGCTCCATTAAAGCCCCTTGAGAAATGAAGTCGCTGAACAAATCTTTTGCCGTAATGTCGATTGACCACGTGTTTTTCTCTTCGTTGTTCAGCATGTTTGAAAGCCCTGCTAATCCACACCGGGAACTCCCATTTGCTAATAACCACACTTAACTCGAAGAAAAAATCCTTTCTTTCCCTGTTATGGTTAGGGCCGTAGACCGAGACTGCTACCCAGTTCCTCCCGTTGGAACAGTCTTGAAGGTGGGTAGAGACAGAGAACTCACCAACTTCCGCTTCGATCATCTTGTGCCTATTTGTATCCCAGGCTAGCAGGATACCGCCCCTAGACCCCTTAGCTTCGCATAGAACCCATTCCCAAGGACCAGTGGGGAGCACCAACTGGATATTTGGGTTTTTATCGGCCCATTTGGTTTCTTGTAAGGCTATGATCTCAGGTCTCTGATGAAATAGAAAATACTTGACCAAAGTCCTTTTTTCCGACACACCTAAACCACACACATTCCAACTGATAAACTTCATTAAAAAACGAGGACCAAGAAAAACCCGACAAACCACAAGAAGAAAAAACTCCGACGGGGCTCACCTAGTTCGCCTTCTCTAAGGAAATCCCCAAGGATTTGCGGGCTTCCCTTTGATCCCTCCTTAGCCTACTATAGTACAGACCCCATCTTGATCTGAGCAGCCCCTTCTGGTCCGCCTGATATGATATCCCAAGGTCCCTTCCCATTTTCATCAATCTGTTTTTGGCCTTATTACGCTACGCAGATCGGGCTCTGCTTCTTCCGTCTGATGCCTGAAACCTCTGGTTGCACATACCGGTCTCTCCCTCGGATCGTGTTTCTCCCCCTCTTCCATTGCAAGTGAACTCTGTTGTTATCGATGGGGATTGGAGTTGATCCTCGGATCTGTTACCTGGCCCTGTACATTTTCCCTCCAAACCCAAAATAGAGAAAGAGTTGGTAACAGTAATGGGAGACCTGAGTCTAGATGGCCCAGGTTCCCGGTAAAAACAAATACTTTTATCTAACCGATCTTTGGATCCCTCCATAGTGGAACTAGAGACGCTGATTTTGTGGAGCACCGTTTCCTTGTTAAGAATCATGTGTATACCCGGTCTATCCGCTTCGCTGCTTGTTCCTTCAACATTTTTAGAAGACCCAATCGGGATTCTAGATATATTTTTTATTTTTATGAATTGTATGTAAAGATTTGAGTGCATCTTACGATACACGATACGATACGATATGCTATATATAATTTCCAAAACTCAATACACGATTTGACAACCTTGAATATAAATACTAGTGTGTCACTTCATCTCTCTAGGCCTTGTATCTTTATCGGTTTCTCTCTCACATCTATTCTTTTGTCTAAGCCTAAAATCTCAGTTCTAACCATTGTTTGAAATATCAGATTTCCGAGTTCTCTTAGACAGCCCCGAGGCGTCTCGGTGATACAATGTGAAATGAAAATAGCCTTTAAATTATCTTACACCATTAAAATAGGTGATTGATCTGACACAATTAAAGAATACTTCACTGTTAGTACACGTGGCAAATATCTGTGATCAATCTAAACAGTCCAAGTGTCTGACCATGATTGGAATATATCTCAGTTAAAGAATCACTCTTAAAATCAATTGTATACATTCATTCAATGATCTTCAATATTAACAATTAAAAATAAGAAAAATAGTGGATAATGGAGTGCACAGATTTGGACACACCATGATAGCCGTTCGCGAGATCATCACACAGGCTGGATACGGTGAGAAAAATTAGTGCTGCGTGTACAAAAATGATGAGTAGTACACTTTTATTGGTGTACTAGCTTAACATCCTATATAAACTAACATTTAAAAAGTACAATTTATGTACACCGTCTTAGAGCGCAACGCAGATCAGTCTTGTCTCTCTGAGCCCCGCGATGCGAGTTGTATTGCTCGAAACGTCTTGTCTCTGGCGAAAATTAAAACCATGCTTCTTACACCACAACCATTAACCTAAACCACTATCAACGTAACCCTAATTCTCATCTTTTTGTATTCTTATGCTAGTCATGTTTATTTACTTAACAAATTTTATACCAGAATTTGACGCGGGACAAACGCTAAAACCCTAAATGATGCAATTTGGGATTAACCTTAGATTTAATTGAACACCAAGAATATTCGGAATCACCCAACGCATCAAATAATTTAATGAATTCAATAAAAACAATTAGGTTAATTCAATTTTAGTGTTCACATGCATCGATGTTCCCGATCTAGAAAAACCGATCCGATGAAGGATTCGAGTTTCGATCTAGTTTAGGGCTTCAAGCGATAGTGACAGTGTCGTCTCCTGACTCCTTAAAGGTTTGGGAAAACGAATACTCACGGGATGAAAGTAATCAAAATGGTTGATTAAAAGATTTAAACTGAGAATATTTTGGGATTTTGGACTTTTATAGAGAAACAAATAGAATGGATATTACTCGATGAATATTAGCGAAAAGATGGAATAAGAGGATAGAGGTCTAAGGCTTCACATCAAGGATTCTGAGGCTTCATACCAGGGATGTATGTCGGCTTCTCACCAAATCGCACGAGAAATAAATAAACACTCCTCAGGTTTCGAAAGATTCGTTCCTTCGATCGAAAACTCTTCACAAGTTCTCTAGGGTTTACAAAAGCAAACTCAAATTTTCATTCCATAATCAACTGTCTATTACAAAGCTATAAAGACCTTATATAGTCGGTCATAAAACAAAAGAAAACCCTAAAATAATTAAATAATAAAAACAAGTTTACCCCTCAAAATTAAATTTCGTCAAAATTCGCGCAATAGGTCGATCGATTGATTCTGGGGGTCGATCGATCGACTGACAAACATAAATGCGCCTCATTAATTTTATCACTATCCACCATCGATCGATCGACTCTTGAATCTTGATCGATCAACTAACCTAGTCTTCAGCTCCTTTGGTTTTGAACTCTTAGCTACTTTTCCGTTTTTTTTCTTTTCGGCTCTTCCGTTCCGGCTCCTTTTCGCCTTTTTTGTTGCTGGACAATTTCTTGGCCCGAATCCAATGGCCTTGATCTTGATGTCCCCATCAAAATCGTAAGTCCTTTCTTAACTTATAGCATTACAATTAAGTTGAATCTCAAGTACTCTCAGTTACTCACTGCTCACCAGTCCTTGATGCTTCATCTTTCACTTATTATGAACCCTCCCTTCGCAACAGATTGATCGATGGTGGCTGTATATGCTGAATATATCTCTTTGTGAAAGGTCTTTCTTCTCTGTTGCAGATCAAATTCTGCATCTCTGCTGTCTGTTTTTTTTGATAACCTGGGTATCCGGGCCTCTTAGAGCACCCGCCTAATCCTAGGGGCACATGCGCACCCCAAATGCAGCACATGCCAGATCAGCACAGGATATAAATCCCTAGGGTGGCCTCAAGGGGGGGAGGGGATTCGAACTCAGGTCTCTTGCTTTTGGAAGTAGGTACCTGGCCAGCTCGCCTAACCCCTTGAGGTTTGCATCTCTTATTTTTTGTCTTTGTGCATATATTATTGTTGAATTAATAACTGAAACTTCCAGGTTGCCATGCTATTTTTTTTTTTCTTTTTTCATTGTTACTTTCATAAAATTCATTAGATAATCAGTGCAAATTTCTTTAATCCTCACACACTTGAACGAATCCTTCACTTTTTGCAGGGGGAATTGGTGAGGGTATTTGCTAACAATCATACAAAAATAACATGTGGTAATTCCAATTTGCATTCAGAATAATATCTTTGTTATATTTCTAGAAGGCCTGCCTGGAAATCATGAACCTTGAAATAAATTTGGTGCATTCCATTCTCTGTTATTTACATAAAATGTTGTTTTATCTGCTCGCTTACGGAAATATCTTACAAGTAGCTGCTGGAACTTTACTTCTGTAAAGGATGATAATTGATAATTGTTGTTAGTATAGTTGGTTTATTTAATATAGTTGGTGTGTTATAATATGGGTATACTTGTAATATTGTTCTCTTTAGTTACTATAAAGCTAGTGGGATCTCATATCCCAACTACGCTATTCATCTCTTTCTCTCCCTCTGTCTTCTCTTCTTTCTCAAATCCTAAACATATTACCATTTACCTCACCCTAGTAACACTAGCCTAATCACCACATTCTGAACCAAACTCTTCTTGGTATTAGAGCCTTGAGACTTCTTGGACCTGTGCAGTTGATATATCAACTTCTGATGCAGCCCTAGGTCAATTTTTGATGCAATTCAGCTCGAAATTGGTAGTAGTTCGTGGTGACTTTTATTTTGCTCTTATTTATTATGATTTTTAGAAAATTATTCAGAGAAGTTTGATGTATCATTTAAAATTTTTTCTTTATATTTTTTAAGAAAGAAAAGATTTGCTTTTGGGCCCAATTATCAATCAGAACTTCTGATCACTGTTTCCTCCTAAATAGTTTGTCGGTTTTTGCTGGGGAACAGGTTGGTTTTGATGGATTGTTGATTGGATTTAATCTCAAGAAGTTATCTGACTAATATCAATGAGATATTGGATAGTTTATATGTGACGGTTTGTCGCTGAACCAGTGCGCTCGTTGTGTTTTGTTCCCCCATTTGTGATAACAGGCAACCATTTGGGCTGTAAGATGACTCAGATCTATTTGGTTTGTTATGATGGTCTTTTTGTGACTTTCTTTGGTATTTTTTTATGGGCTGTGAAGTGTCATTTTTATCACAGTAAATATGTACTGTTTTTGTTAGTGGATCAGAGTTTTTATACCAGTGGATCTAATGAAAAGCAATAGCAGATCAGTTTTTCATAAAATCAAAGATTTGCATCTTCTATCAGATGTGATCAATTGGCAGTGATCTATTTTTGGCATTGGATTCAACAGGCTGTAATCTGATTAGGGCCTAATAAGCTAGTTATGGGCTGTTTTTATGTGACTATTATGTCGACTGTTTCAGAGATCTTCATGTGAATTGAGGTGGATTGTTTTTTATGAAGGTTTGTGTAGACACAAAATTGTGTCTTTTTCTTGAATAAATATACAGATATAGATCTGTATACACATTATTTGTGTCCTTTTTAAATATTATGTAATAAATCTGTGTTGCAGGTTCTATGGATATCTTATCTCGGGAATGGATACACAAATATTATATAATAAAAGATTGGAGAAAATAGGAGACCAAAAAATGTGTCTTTTTTTCCGGAAGAGATCATTTCTTTTATCTTTCTCCCTATTTTCTCTCTCGTCTCTCCTTTTTTTTTCTCTAAATATGGCCCACGCAGGCCATACATGCGTAGGTCAGCCATACATGCGCAGGTTGTACCTGCATAGGTCATACTTGCCTAGGTCGGCCGTACCTACGTAGGATGTACCTGCGTAGGTCGTGCCTGTGTATGTCATACCTGCTTAGGTCGTACCAGCGTACGTTGTATCTGCGTAGGCCACACCTGCTTAAGTCGTTCCTGCGTAGGTTATCTTCTTCGAACATGGGTCCTCTATCTTCTCCGCTTAAGTAAATAACCACTTGCGTAGGTTAGATATTTGAAGAAGAATCTTTTCTCAATCCGTGTGAAGGCTAAAACCAACACAACCCTCACAACCCTTGATTTTTGTGAAGCTTTTGCAGAAACTGTAGGATTATAACTTCCCGTAACCGCAACCATAAATTTATAAATAGCAGATCCATTCTCATTGTTAAGGATCCAAAAATTCTTACGCGAGAGCCCTGCAGAAAATGTCTCCGACTTTGATTATCTTGTAAGTGACCTTAAGGTATCTCCGAGATTTTCTCTATTCCCTCTTTTTTTAAAGTTAGAGGTATGGGAGGATTAAGTTTGGATTGAATTTTGAATTCGGATTGTTTCTGATACGGGTGCATTTAGGATTAAGGGCTACGACCCTTGCCTAAATGTGATACGCTTAGGAAAATAGTTACGAATCTTACCTAAGTATGATTTAGGGTTGCAATTTCTTCTGTACTTAGAGATAGTTAATCGATGTGGGTACAACCCTTCGCATAACTCTTAGTACGCTCGGATTGCAACCACGAATTCGATACTCGTCCGGGTTGCAATCACGAACCCAAAGAATGATTATGGACTCCGACACCCGAAATATTAATCTACAATGACTCATAACCATCAGATTTACCAGATCTAAATCACGTCTCGAAATCAGAGTTTCACTCGTTCGGGTCATCATTCCCTCAAATATAAGGTTTGGATCTCAACCTCGAGATTGAAAATTCTTTTACGGTGGTAAAATTCAGTTTCTTGATACATAAATAATTAGGCCGTATCTGCATAGGCCATATCTGCGTAGGTCATTCCTGCGTAGGTTACACCTGTATAGTCATATCTGCCTAGGTCATACCTGCGTAGGTTATATCTGCGTAGGTCATACCTGCGTATGTCATACTTGAGTAGGTAGTACTTGCGTAGGTCGTATCTGCGTAGGTCATACCTGTGTAGGTCATACCTGCGTAGGTCATACTTGCGTAGGTCGTACCTGCATAGGACGTACTTGCCCTGGTCATCGCTTATGCAGCCCTCGTGTGGGTTAAATATTTTGGTGACAAATTCGTTGACTTTCGGTCAAACGATCATATGCGAGATCATAATGAGATCTAAAGGTGGATTTATTACATATTGATCAAAATTTCTGATTTTGGTCAAATCTAACTGTGGACTCATTGACCTTCGGTCAAACGATTATAATACGAGATCGTAATTAGATCCAACGGTGGATTTATTGCATATTTATCAGATCATGTGAATTTGGTCAAATCCAACGTTGGACTTGTTGACTTTTGGTCAAATGATCATAACACGAGATTGTAACGAGATTCAATGGTGAATTTATTACATATTGATCAAATCTTCTGATTTTGGTCAAATTTAATGATTAATTCGTTGACTTTTGGTCCAACGATTATAATACGAGATCGTAATGAGATTAAATGGTGGATTTATTGTATACTGACTAGATCTCGTGATTTTGGTCAATAGACTTGTTGGCTTTTGGTCAACGATCATAATACGAGACTGTAATAAGATCCAACGGTGGATTTATTATGCATTGATCAAATCTCATGGTTTTGGTCAAATCCAAGGCTGGATTCATTAGCTCTACGTCAAATGATCATATTATAAGATCATTACATGATCTAATGGTGAAATCATTGCAAAATAACCTATGATGATTAAATCCTAAGGAATTTGATGATATTCGACCAGTGATTAGATACCCCATAACCAGAAGTGCTAATTCTTTGAATGAGTAGACATCAGAAAATGGATCCGGTGTTTGAATTTGTCTTCCAAACAAGTGAGCATGAATTCATATTGAGACTCATCCACGAACTCCTCATGACCATATTTGACCATGCCTATTGATCGGATGTGTCTAACTCCCGGAGAAGGGGCTCTCGTCTCCGACGTCCTTTATTTCACATTGTCTGAGTCTCTGACGAAGAAAGCATGTTGTGGGTCCATCTCGTATCGTGAAGAAGAAGATATTAATGATGACAGACTTAGGATTTATCTTGTTTATTTCAAAGATGTAATTACTTTACTTTTTTTAGTAGCTTTATTAAGTGATATTCAATTTTGATGTAATTAACGGGGAATCGATTGCGATACCCGGAAGTGTAAAGTCCGCCATTTTCAATAAAACCCTTTCCTAGCGAGGGAAAATTTGTTATGATTGATTTGTGTTGATTTATATTCTACGCAAATTTGTTGTTTACAAATTTCTGGCACGCCTGATGGGACACACTTCTCTTCTCATCTTTAAGCTATGAAATGAAATGAATTATCTGAAAATGAGTTGAATATAATGAATGATTAATCGTTGGTTATTCCATGCAGTAGATTTTACCAATCAACTCAATGACTTATGGAAAGAACATTGCATCCTCTTCCACTAACAATCAACATGTCGAGAGGGCATACCCCCAAACTGAGGAGGCAACACTCTGATACTCGCCCAACCTCATGTCTCGTGCCACATTAGAAGAAGAGTGTTCTCATATGGAGGAATCAATGTCTCCTAATTCGTTCACTTCAACTGAGAACCCAATATATGGAGATTTCGATTCCCTCTTCTTGAAGGATGAATCTCCTGAACCTCCATCAGCAAAATCACCCCTATCAAACTCGGTGAGCCCTACAGGAATACTGAGAATTGTTAGTTCATTTGCTTCGCCTCATCTGGAGGTAATTGATGGCTCATCGTCATTGAACTCACCTTGTTTGGAGGCAAACAAGATAATCATTTCATCTGATAATGATACTTTGCCTCATCCGGAGGTAATCAATGACTCATCACCATTTAATTCACCTCGTTTGGAGGCAAACAAGATGATCATTTCATCTGATAATAAGACTTTGCCTTATCCGGAGGCAATCAATGACTCATCATCATTCAACTTACCTCGTCTGGAGGTAAACAAAATGATCATTTCATATGATAATGAGACTTCGCCTCATTCGGAGGCGATAAATGACTCATCATCATTCAACTTACCTCGTCTGGAGGCAAACAAAATGATCATTTCATATGATAATGAGACTTCGCCTCATTCGGAGGCGATCAATGACTCATTGTCATTCAACTTACCTCGTCTGGAGGCAAACAAGATGATCATTTCATCTGTGAAGCTTGAGGATACGTCTTCTTCAAATAAAGCTAGTTCTTCGACTTCCCTTCACCATGAATCCCGTTACATCTCAATAGAAGCAATAATGATGATGCTGGAGATGCTATTTCTATTGTATGGGTGTGTAGTAAGTAACTTTGGGTGTGTGTGTAATTATGTGAATTTTAGGCTGTACAATTCACTTTAACTCGAGAACCATGTAATACGTGAACATGCTAAGATTATATAAATAGTATTTTGCATTGGGATTTGAGTCACATCGACTCGACCTTGTTTTTCTTTCTCTCTCTTCCTCTTCCTCTTCCTCCTACCTAACCCTAATACTAATTCACATGGTATCAAAGCGACACATTGGCGTCGGCCTTGACTTGACGTCGACATCAGCGATTCTTACGTGCGGGAATCCTCCCAAATTCGGAGGTTTGGATCGGAATTAGCTACCCATCATTTCTCTCTCTTGGAGTTTTTAGTTTTGAGGTCTGCAGACTAGAGTTTCTAGTCATCTTCTTCCTCGAGCTAAGGGGACTGCGTCATGTTGTAGAAACCCTAATGCTCTTCACAACCACTTAAAAAACATCTCCAATCTGCCATATAAAGCATCAAAATCTCTATGATTTACATTTTGATGCTTCCGAAGACCTTGTCGTGAACCAGATTGACGTATATGTCGCCGGAAAGCTCCTAGAATTGTTGAAAATGATGAGTATCTTGCTACCCTATTAAATTTCTGAGATTTAAAATCGAATTTAAGACGCTTTGTTTCAATTTTTTTTGTTGATTGGTTATCGGTATGTTGAAGATGATGTGTTTGGTTGAGACTATCACCCTATTTACTGTTTTGTGTTGGTTTGGGTGTGCGTTATGGCTTAATGGTGGTGATTCAGGGCTGTATAATGGCGGTTAGTTGATTGGATGTGATTAATCAGTAGACATTCTCCCTGCTTGGAAGCTGTGGGACTTCTATTTTTTGAATTGCTTTGATCTCGGTATCTCTTAATCATGGATGAGAATAAATCTGGGATCGTTGGTGGGGGAGATATTTCTTATAACTTACAAATTATTATGAAGAAATTGAATGAGGCCAATTATCTTTCGTGGTCACAGTTTACTGCTATATACTTAGGGATAAAGGAAAAATTGGGTTACATTTACGGGATTGACTATCTCAAAACCCAAAGAAGATGACCCTAAGTTTGTTGATTGGAAAACTGACAATCTAACTGTCATGGCATGGCTGCTGCACTTAATGCAAGCAGACATTAGTGATTCTTTTAGGTATGCCAGTGATGCTAACAATTATGGGAGGCTGTGAGGGATGCGTTCTTGCAGAAACAAAATCTCGCAAAAATGTTTCAGGTTAATGACAAAATTAACACTATGAAGCAAGGTGATAAGACTATTGGAGAGTATTACACTGAATTGAGGAGTTTGTGGGATGAACCAGCCTAGTATCAAGAAGAATTGTGCAGTTCGTGTATCAGCAAGGTTAGTAAAAATACTGAAAGGAGGAGAGTGTTTGACTTCCTAAAAGGGGTTAGACCTGAATATGAGAATGTTAAATCAAACATTCTAGGCAGAAAGGAGTGTCCTCCACTTGGTACCGTGTATGCCCTCCTTCAGCATGAAGAGAGCAAGCAATAGTTTATGCAGATTCCTGGTGGTGATGTATCTGAGATATCTGCCCTACCATCTTTCACTTTTGATCGTGGTGGAAGCAAATTTGGTGGTAGAGGTGATTGTGGAGGTCGTGGGAGCCTCTCACGTGAAGAGAGAAATTATTGTATTCTCATTGTGAGAAGGGTCATACCAAAGAAAGATTTTGGGAATTACATGGCAAACCGAAATTCCTACCAGGTCGTGCATTCCAGTCCTCCGCAGAGGAAACTTCTAATCCAGTTGGTGGTCAGAGTATCACTACTGCTTCAGCTCCCCCTCCATATGATTTCCAAATCTTCAGAATCTCCAGGGCCGCCATACACAGGGACATACATCTTCCTCCCACATAGCTGAGTCAGGTACCTATGGGTCAGCACATGTGAACTCATCCTCTTAGTCTCCATGGATCATCGATCCTGGGGCTATAGATCACATGTCTGGTATGACAGATTTATTTTCATCTGTGTCTAGTCTTTTTTATTCTATTCATATTCGCATTGCTGATGGATCTCTTGTTCTTGCAAAGGGCAAAGAGAGTGTTCAAGTAGGTACCTTGTCTCTTAAGTCTACTCTTTTGATTCCTAACATGCTTATGAATCTATTATCTGTCAGTAAAATTACCAATTCCTTTCATTGTAGTGTGACATTCTTTCTGTTATATTGTATTTTTCAGGATCTGAAATTGGGAAAGATCCTTGCTCATGGTACTGAAGAGAAGGGACTCTACCTCTTTCAAGATTTACGTGGTGCATCTCCTCCTGCAGCTATGGTGGTTTTTGTTATTGAAGCTAGATTGTGGCACTCCCGCTGTAGCCATCCTCATATTAGTCGTTTGAAACTTTTATTTCCAGAAAAATTTCATGGATTTGATAGTAGTTTGTTTAATTGTGAGACTTGTCAGTTCTCTAAACATGTTCGTAATTCTAATCCCTTGAGTGGTAGTAAATGTGTTATTCATTTTGAAAATTTTCACTTTGATGTGTGGAGGCCTTCCCCTGTTACTACTTTGAATGGTTATTATTATTTTGTTACTTTTATTGATGACTGTACTAGACTCACTATGCTCTTTCTTATGCGCACCAAAGATGAAGTTGTCTCTATTTTTCCTATGTTTTACAGACTGATTATCACATAATTTCATGGGCATGTTAAGGTTCTTTGATCGGATAATGGTGGAGAGTATTCCTCTCACGTTCTCCAGTCTTATCTTCACTCTCATGCAATTGTGTGGCAAACTACTTGTTCTTATGCCCTCCAACAGAATGGGGTTGCTGAGAGGAAAAATAGGCATCTTTTTGAGGTTGTTTGATCTCTATTGTTTGATATGAAGGTTTCTAAACATCTTTGGGGTGAAGCTGTCCTCACTGCTACCTACCTCATCAATCGAATGCCTACACCTATTCTGGAAGGACTTTCTCCCTTCCAACTTGTGCTTCCTCATCAACCTCTGTTCTTGGTGCCACCACGTATCTTTGGTTCCTTGTGTGAAACACATATCCCCAATATTCAGTGAAGTAAACTTGATCCCAAAGCTACCAAGTGTATTTTTATTGGGTACCCCTCTTCTCAGAAATGATACAAATGCTTTGACCCTCTCACTCGTCGTGTGATAGTCACCATGGATGTCACATTCTTTGAGGGCACTCTTTTTTTCAGTCCTCCGAGTCCTCTTTAGGGGGAGAAACAACTTAAAAATGAAAAGCACTTTGAGATGCTTAGAGCTTTACCTATGGGGGATGGTGAAGATTGTGAAGAAGTGGATGATGAAGCTGTTGAGCCATAGAAAAACGAACTCAACTTTGATAAATATGGAAAGGGAAAGATGTGTGTGCGAAGGACCAAGAAAAGCGTCATTGAAGCCACTGTGCATGAGAATGTAGATGAGTCACCTTCTCAGAATATTGACCAGGATCCCTTACCTGAAGAGTGTCCTCTTATTTTTTATCTTCATCTACCCATTGCTCACAGAAAACTTCCTAGATCGTGTACTCGTCATCCCATCAGTAAGTATGTGTCATATCACAATCTCTCACCATCTCATTATGGTTTTATTTGTTCTCTTGATTCTATGACCTGTCCTTCTACTGTTTCTGATGCCTTATTGCAGCCAAAATGGAAAGATGCTATGATTTATGAGATGAATGCTTTAGAACAGAATCAAACTGGGGAAATTGTTGAACTCCCAGAAGGAAAGAGAGTTGTTGGTTGCAAATGGGTGTTTACAGTTAAGTATAGACCTGATGGTACTATTGAAAGATATAAAGCAAGACTTGTAGCAAAGGGGTACACTCAAGCACAAGGAGTTGATTACCAGAACACCATTGCACCTGTAGCCAAGCCCAAGTCCAACACAATTAGGGTATTGTTATCTCTGGTTGGCCACAAAGACTGACCAGTCTTTCAACTTGACGTAAAGAATGCATTCCTTCATGGTGATCTCAAGGAAGAAGTTTATATGGACTTTCCTCCTGGATTTGTAAAAGAAGGGGAGAAGGGAAAAGTGTGTAGATTGAAGAAATCTATCTATGGATTAAAACAATTCCCAAGGGCCTGGTTTCAAAAATTTAGTGATGTTATTATGAGATTCGGGTACCGAAGAAGTCACTATGATCATACTCTATTTGTAAAAAGGGAAATCAAGATGACTGCCATGCTAGTCTATGTTGATGATATCATCATTCCTGGTTATTATAATCATGAGATTCTTAAACTAAAGGAGTGTTTGAGCAGAGTGTTTGAAATTAAAGACTTGGGAAGCATGAAATATTTCCTTGGCATTGAAGTGGCGAGATCTAAGAAGGGCATCTCATTATCCCAGCGGAAGTATACCATATACCTCCATGATACAGGGTTTTTGGGGTGTAGGCTTGCTGTGACACCTATTGAACAAAATCACTGATTAAATGGTGAAGGTGATCTTCTCAAGGATCCACGTACCTATAAGAGATTAGTTGGTAAACTGATTTATCTAACCATGACCTGTCCGGACATTGCTTATGCAGTAAGCGTGGTGAGTCAATATATGCACTCACCAAGGACTATACATTTGGAGGCTGTTCACAGGATCTTGAGGTATTTGAAAGAAAGTCTTGACAAAAGGCTTCTCTATAAAAATCGTGGTCATTTGGGTGTAGAGATATTTACTGATGCCGATTGGGTCGGGTCTCTGGATGATAGGATATCAACTACCAGATATTGCACCTTCTTGGGGGGTAATTTGGTCACATGAAAATCTAAGAAGCAACATGTAGTGTCAAACTCCAATGTTGAGGGAGAGTATCGCGCCATGTCCGGAGGTGCGAGAGAAAGCATGTGGCTTAAATTCATCTTGTCAGACTTGGGAGTTGGTATATCCTCTCCAATTATCTTATATGGTGACAATGAAGTTGCCCATCAGATTTCAGAGAATCCTGTCTTTCATGAAAGAACAAAACACATTGAGGTGGATTGTCATTATATTCGCGATAAGGTCGAGTCCAAAGAAATCAATAATCCTCAAGTTAGATCTGAGGATCAACTTGTCGACATCTTGACTAAAGGTGTTGGTGGCAAGAGATTTCATGACATCTCCTTCAAGTTGGGTGTGATCGACATCTATACTCCAACTTGAGGGGGAGTGTTGGAGATGTTATTTCTATTGTGTGGGTGTGTAGTAACTTTGGGTGTGTGTGTAGTTAAGTGAATTTTAGGTTGTATAATTCACTTTAACTCGGGAACCATGTAATATGTGAACATGCTATGATGAAATAAATAATATTTTGCATTGGAATTTGAGTCACATTGACTCAACCTTATTTTTCTTTCTCTCTCTCTTCCTCTTCCTCCTATCTAACCCTAATACTAATTCATAGATGACACCTCCTACTGTCATGCCAGTCATGATGGTTTCTAGTGAAGACAATGTATCTCTTTTAGAGCAAATTTAAGAGCTGCGTCGTGCTATCAGTACTCAGGACATTGAAATAGCTGCACTTCTCGAGAGTGAAAAGCAAATGAAAGAAATGACTGATATCTTATCAATGGATCAAGTTCAACATATGATAACCGAAAATCTTAATGACTTTCAAAGGGCTTCTAAGTCTTACAGAAAGCCCTACCCGACAGAAATCGACGATGTTCCATTTCCGTCTGACTATCAACAACCAAAATTCACTCGTTTCAATGGAAGTGGTTCCACTCAAGAGCATCTGGCACATTTCGTCGCAGCATGTGAAAACACCACCAAGAATAGTGTGTTGTTGCTAAGGTAATTCGTACAAACCTTGGAAGGACCAGCTTTCACCTGGTATACGAAGTTATTACTCAATTCGATAACGAGTTGGGATCAAATGCAGAAATAGTTCTTACAGAGATTTTTCAGTATTCAGAGATCTGTAGGGATTGCAAAGTTATCACAAATGGAGCAACAGCCACACGAACAGGTTGCCGATTATATCATGAGATGGAGAGATGCTAGTCTTCTTTATTCATCACAGATTTTAGAACCGGAGGTAGTTTAAATGTGCCTCAGTGGTTTGAAGAAGGATATAAATATGCTTCTTCATGGAAAGGTTCCGAAAACGCTTGAAGAATTATCTTCGCAAGCTACGGATATTGAAAGATTTCTTACCTAATGCTTCAAAAATGAGTATATATATATATATATATATATATATATATATATATATATATATATATATGTATATATATACAAACTCTAGTCATCAGCTAAAGTTTCCAACAGACCAGGAGGCAAAAGGATGATATGGCACTTTGATCCTCTAAAGCACTTATTGAGCGTAGGTTCAAAATACAACAAAGTTTAGAGGCATATCTAATTCGAATATCGTAGGTCTTCGAAAAGAAAGTTAAACATTGATCGTTCAAGAATGATCTTGTCTTCATCGTTTAACACTCTATGATCGTCACTCGAAAACGCCCAGAAGCTCAAACCCGAGTGGAAAAGACCATGTGCATTCCATTCAAATGGTTCTCATCTATAAAAGGAAATGAGTTACTACTTATCGATGGTTGCTTTGTTCATGAAATATACTTTCCCTCCCCCTCGTATGAGAATAAACTACGTGAGAATATATGTAGGTATGTTATATCTAACCTCCTACTCGCATGAGGCTAAACTGCCTAACATATGTACATAGGTACATCATCATCATCATCATCATCATCATCGTGTATTCTCCCCCTCGTATGAGAATAAATTACGTGAGAACATATGTAGGTATGTTATAACCAACCTCCTACTTGCATGAGGATAAACTACGTAAGGCTTGTACTTAGGTGCATTGTTAATGCAAACAACATAGGTATGTTTCTATGTTACCTCCTACTCGCAATGAGGCTAAATTGCATACGATATATACATAAGTGCATCACATTGATTGTTATGTTATCTCATACTCGCACCAGGCTAAACTGTGTAAGGTACGTATATATGTACATCATCGTGTAACCTCCTACGTGCACAAGGTTAAACTGCGTAGGATATGTAGGTAGTTATGTTGTATGTATTCCTCTACTCATACAAGAATAAATTCTGAAAGAGCATACGCAGGTATGCCATATGTAACGTCGATTATTCACACAAGAATGAAGTGTGCGAATATGTGACTACAAATAGTGAAATAAATTGGGTAACTTGATACCTATCAAAATCTTGAATCAGTTATTTTAATCAAATTTTATATTTAATGAATCGGGTGACTCAACAAAAGTCTGCATAGTGTAGTTGTCACATTTCTAGTCAGTGATTCTGACCATCCTAATATGTTAAAATAAATTAGGCTACCTAATACAAAGTCCATGAAGATTTTAAGCCAGATACTCTAATTAAATTTTGCTAAAATAAATCGGGGTACGTAATATAGAGTCCGTCAAAATTTCAAGTTAGATATTCCAATCAGATTTTGCTAAAACTACAGAGACGTCAAATTTTGACGTAATTATTTTATTCAAATTTTATAAAAAATTACATATCGGGTCATTCGATAAGTTACCGACTCGGTACTTGTTAAAATTCTATATCACATAGCCTGATCGAATTTTGTAGATTTAATCGGGTCATCCGATGAGTTTTAAACTCAAAGCCTGATCAAAATTCAACCTACATATTTTAATTGAATTTCTAAAAGTGTTAATTTGGTCGTCCGATTGATTTTATCATCAGAGACCATCTTGGATCTTCATTCGAATTGTCGGTCATATCTCAGGCAAATCTAATCGGGTCATCCGATGAGTTTTACACTCGAAGCCCGATCGAAGTTCAACCTACATATTTTTGTTGAATTTTTAAAAATGTTAATTTGGTCCTCAGATCAATTTTATCATCAGAGACCGCCTCAGATCTTCATTCGGATAGACGGTCAGATCTCATGTAAATTTAATCGGGTCATCCGATGAGTTTTAAACTCGAAACCCGATCAAAATTCAATGTACATATTTTAGTTGAATTTTTAAAAATATTAATTTGATCCTTCGATCGATTTTATCATCGAAGACCGTCTCAGATATTGATTCAGACAAACAATCAGATCTCATATAAATTTTATCGGGCCCTCATATGAGTTTTAAACTCGAAGCCCGATCGAAATTCAAGCTACATATTTTAGTTGAATTTAAAAAAATATTGATTTGGTCTTTTGATCAATTTTATGATCGAAGACCGTCTCAGATCTTGATTTAGATAGCCAGTTAGATCTCGTGTAAATTCTATCGGACCATCCAATGAGATTTAAATTAGAAGCCCGATCGAAATTCAATCTACATATTTTAATTGAATTTTTAAAAATGTTGATTTGGTCCTCTGATCAATTTTATTATCGGAGACCGTCTTAGATCATGATTCGGGTAGTTGGTCAACACTCATTTAATTTAATCGGGCATCCAATGAGTTTTAACCTCGATGCCCGATCGAAATTTAACATATATATTTTGTTTGAATTTCTATAAGTGTTAATTTGATCCTCTTATTGATTTTATGATCAGGGACCGTTTCAAATTTTGATTCGTATAGCTGGTCAAATTTCATATTTTTCATACCATCTGATGACTTTCGCACTCGATGGTCGATTGAAATTCAATTTAAGTAGTTTTGAATTTCTACAATACTAATAGGATTGTCTGATCAATTTTTACTCGAACACCGTTTCAGATTTTGACAAGGATAGCTAGTCAAATCTCATATGAATTTCATTCAGACCATCTAATGAATTTAAAATGTAGCACTTGTTAGCACCCGTCAAATTTCGACTCAGTCATTTTGATCGAATTTCACAAGATTTTGATTCGGATGTTCTGGTCAAGTCTAGCAAACTATAAATCAGGTCATCTGCCACAGATCCCATTGCAATTGTGACTTAATCATTCTGATTAATTTTTATAGAAAAGTAAATCGGGACATCTATTACAAAATTCTGACTCAATTATTCCCATCGAATTTCTGAAAAAAAAAAAAAAACATATTCAAATCCAATCAAAATCTTGGATCTACCAGATTCGATAACTTGATGAATATTTCTTCAAGTTTCTACCACATATCTAACGCGATGTGATAATCAAGAGAGAAATTGATGATACGATCGATTTCTCTCGAGCTTTAGCGCTCAACAAAAATCAAGGAGACATCTGTAGACACAAAAATTGTCTTTTTCTTGAATAAATATACAAATATAGATCTGTATACACATTATTTGTGGGCTTTTTACATATTATGTAATAAATTTGTGTTGCAGGTTCTATGGAGATCTTATCTCTGGATGCACAAATATTATATAATAAATGATTGGAAAAATAGAAGACACAAAGTGTCTTTTCTTACGGAAGAGTTATCATTTCTTTTTGGGAAATTTTCAAAAAAAACCCTGAGCTTTCACCTCAATGCCCCTAAAACACCCAAACAAACTATGCATAATATCAACTAAACCCCTGTAGAATACAAATGTACCAAAATTAGACCCCAAACATCACACCCCGTTTATTTTTTCAACGGAAAGTAATGACGTGGAGCCTTCAAGCCTTAAAGGCGCTGACGGGAGTATTTAAAGCGGTGACGTGGCCACACATGCTAAGCACGTGACGTAAGCCTTTTAAAAACCCTTCTTTCCCTTTTCATAACCTGCGTCTTCTTCTTCCCCTTTCTTCATCTTCTGTTTCTCCATGCCTGCTGCTTCTTCAAAACATTGATATCCCAATGCAATCTCCATTATCTTAAATATTTCACTGTTTTGCTTTATGTAAGCAATTTAAAGACGGTTTTCAACTTATTAAAAATTTTAAAACTGTTTTCCCAGCTTACTTTAAGCAATTTAAAGTAAGCAATTGATTGCCACCATTGTCGGGATTCATCAAGCTCTACTATGATGGGTGTTCTTTCGAGAACCCGAGGCTTGCAGGTGCGGGAGGTCTGATTAGAGATCAAGAAGGAAACATTCTTCAAGCATATTCTGTCTATTTGGGTCAATGTGATAGTATGAAAGCTGAGTTAAGAGCTGCATTGCATGGGATTAAACTCTCTTAAACTCAAAGGGGTCCGTCAAGTCTGTTTCCACCTGGTTCGGAAGGGTTTAGAGGGGGTCAAAGGGCTCCTTGGAGGCTCGTTGACTTGATGAATCAAATTGCCGATGTACTGCACGGTTCCCAAGTTAAGATCAACCATATCCAGATTCCAGAGAAAGTTGAACCAAATGGCAGTTTTGTAATTTGTTTCTATTCTTGCTATGTAGGCTAGTTTGGCCTTTACGGCTGAAATAACTCCCAGCAGCTGATTGTGACATTGGCTCGCGGCGTGGCCATCCGAGTCAGCCGTAGGGCTACTTGTGCCACTAGTGCATCAGGCATTGGTGGGTTGAAGCTGGGGCATCGTCGGCGCGTCACCAAGCCATGAGGGCTTCGCCATAGGTACTCCGAGAGCTTCGGTCATGGGCATGAGGGCACGCGGGATGGTGGCAATTTGGTTCGTGACACAGTGCCAACAGGGCACGCGATGTGGTTGTGACATAGCCATGTGGGGGAGTGATGCAGGGCGTTGTGGTGTGAATAGTAAAGTATGTCAAACCAATACGTTTGAGGTCCTCCCGCCATTTGGCCTGAATTACTGTTTTACCCTTATATATGGGGAGGTGATCTTATCAGCCACGTGACGTGTCGCTGGCCTAAGTGATCCCCTACGGAACATGTATGATAGCCTTGTGGGCTTGAGTTCGTGCATTCGGGCCTCGCAAAGAGTGTTAAGTGGCTCTAGTCACGTCGTGTGCTAGGGCCATCGTGTTGGTGGTTCCCAACCACCTCCACGATGCGGACCTATCTCCGATGCGGGGCTGCTCCTATATCTGTCGCTGCGTATCGCAATATTATTTGCATTTGGGAATCCGCTTAGTTTCTAACCTAATGCGTTACTGTGCAGGTTTGAAACGTGAGTAGGCTGATCTAGTTCGGGAAAGCTAGTTGCCGCACGAGAGATTACATTGCAAAGAGTAACTCCGTGACATTTGGTATCAGAGCCTAAAGATGGCCGACACTAAGATAAGCAGTAGCGGTACGCGGAGGCGTACAAGGGAACGGTTAGAAGATCTGGAAGCTCGAACGGAACAGATAGAGTCAGTGGTTGCGCTTGTGAACAGGCAGGAAGAAAACCATGCCACGTTAGCAGAGAACGTGGAAATCCTTACCGAGGATACGAGGGCACCGTCGAAGCCCTTCGTTTATAGATCGATGACTTGACCACCAAGATGAACGTCCTGATGAGGGCGATTGGGTCTGGTGTTGCTCAGCAGCCAGAAGCTCCCCAATGGAAGGTTAAGATACCCGAGGAGTTGGAAAATTTCTTGTGGGACATGGAGTAGTATTTCCGTGTCGTTCCACCCGCCACCGAAGCTATGAAAGTGGTCACTGCGACCATGTATCTAGAGGAGAAGTGCTCATTTGCGCAAGAAGAGGTCATGTTCTTGGGGCACCGTATTGGGGGAGGAAACATCAGCATGGACCTTGAGAAAGTTCGTGCAATCCAGGAGTGGAGAGTGCCAGAAGGGTTGACCAAGCTGCGGTCATTTTTCGGCCTTGTCAATTATTACAGAAGGTTCATCCTCGGTTATTCACACCTTGCGGCACCACTGACAGACCTTTTGAAGAAAGATTTGCCGTGGCAGTGGTGGGAAAAGTGCCAGAGGGCATTTGAGGATTTAAAATCCGTAGTCATGAGTGACCCCGTGCTGAAGCTACCTGATCACTCCAGGCCATTTGAGGTACACACGGATGCCTCCGTCTATGCGATAGGAGGAGTATTAATGGAGGAAGAACATCCAGTGGCCTTCGAGAGTAGAAAGTTGAATGATACCGAGCGGCGGTATACGGTTGAAGAGAAGGAGATGACGGCGGTAGTGCACTGCTTGAGGACGTGGAGGCACTATCTACTTGGGTCCAAATTTCTAGTGATGACCAACAATGTTGCGACTAGCTACTTCCAGACACAGAAGAAACTGTCACCGAAGCAGGCTCGTTGGCAAGACTTTCTAGCCGAGTTCGATATGGACTTGGTGTACAAGCCTGGCAAGACCAACAAAGTCGCAGATGCTTTGAGCCGTAAAGAGGAGTTAGCAGCATTGAAAGATTGATTAAGTTCGTTAAGAAAAATTGAAGAAATTGAAGACTAGCCGCCGCTTCTACTATATCCCGATTGATCCTCTCACGAGGACCATCCTACAGCAGATACAAGAGGGGAGAACATGGCGGTTCTGGACTGAGGAAGGACTGTTGGTGACCAAGGGGGGCCATTTCTATGTGCCGAAAGTGGGAGAACTTAGGAAAGAACTCTTTAAAGAATGTCATGACACATTGTGGGCTGGTCATCCGGGAATTCACCGCACGCTCACCTTGTTGGAGAGGCGTTTCTATTGGCCCAAGATGGAGGAGGATGTAGAGGAGTATGTCAGGACTTGCCTGATATGCCTACAAGATAAGGTGGAAAGAGCTAAACCATTTGAACTCCTGCAGCCTTTACCCATGCCATCCCGATCGTGGGAGAGCGTCTCCCTTGACTTCATATCTGCATTGCCAAAAGTAAGGACACTCGGGTCCATCCTGGTAGTTGTAGATCAGTTTTCAAAATACGCTACATTCATTCCGGCACCGTTGAACTGTAATGCAGAGCAAGCTGCACGGTTATTTGTCAGCCATGTGGTGAAATATTGGGGAGTGCCTCAAGTGATTGTCAGTGATAGAGATCCACGGTTTGCTAGCAAGTTTTGGTCGGAAGAATTCTAGCTCCTGGAGACGAAACTGAACTTCTCATCCAGCATGCATCCTCAAACAGACGGTCAGACAGAAAGGGTGAATGCTATTTTGGAATAGTATTTGAGACATTTTGTGAGTGCCAACCAGAAGAACTGGGTTCAGTTATTGGATGTGACACAGTTTTGTTATAATCTACAGAAGAGTTCAGCCTCAAATAAGAGCCCATTTGAATTAGCAACTGGCCAGCAACCGTTGACGCCGTATACAATTACTATGGGAAATACTGGATCGAGTCCGGTAGCCTACCATCTTGCCAAAGAGTGGTAGAGAAACGCAGAGAATGGGCCATTCCCAATTAGGGTCGACGGCCTATCGAGTTGCACGTAGGGGATGAAGTTTTGGTAAAGTTTAATCTGAAGCAGCTCAAATTCTTCAGAAGAAAACACACAGGATTAGTTCATAAGTAGGATGGGTCGTTCCCAATCACAGAAAGGATTAATGATGCCTCATTTCGAGTGCAACTTCTTTCCCGGTTGGGAATGCACCCTGTATTTCACGTCAGTTGCTTGAAGCCATATAAAAGAGATCCGAATAACCTAGGGAGAAGTTTGTCAACTCGCGTCACACCAGATGCCGATTTATAGTTCAAGAGACGGGTTGAAGAAATCCTTGCACACATGCGCAGTAACAGGGAAGATGTCAGTCAGAATGAATTTCCTGTGGAGTACCTTTTGAAGTGGAAGGGCCTATCAGAGGCTGAAATTACTTGGGAACTTAAGAGTACTCAATCATCCTTCCAAGCCGCTCTGAGGAAGTACTTGAAGCGCGTCGACGGGGACGTCAACGCAACTAAGTAGGGGAAGATGTGACGTTGACTCACGGCGTTGCCATCCGGGTCAGTCGCAGGGCCACTTGTGCCACTAATGCGTCAGACATTGGTGGGTTGAAGCTGGGGCATCGTCGGTGCATTATCAAGCCATGAGGGCTTCGCCATAGGTACTTCGAGAGCTTCGGTCGTGGGCCATGAGGGCACACGGCATGGTGGCAATTTGGTTTGTGACGTAGTGCCAACAGGGCACGCGATGCGGTTGCGACATAGCCATGTGGGGGAGCGATGCAGGGCGTTGCGGTGTGAATAGTAAAATATGTCAAACCAATACGTTTGAGGTCCTCCCGCCATTTGGCCTGAATGACTGTTTTACCCTTATATATGGGGAAGTGATCTTATCAGCCATGTGACGTGTTGCTGGCCTAAGTGATCTCCTACGGAACACATACAATAGCCTTTGCGTCCTGGCAAAGGGTGTTAGGTTGCTCTAGTCACGTGGTGTGCTAGGGCCATCGTGTTGGTGGTTCCCAACCACCTCCACGGTGCGGACCTATCTCCGATGCGGGGCTGCCCCTATATCTGTCGCTGCGTATCGCAATATTATTTGCATTTGGGAATCCGCTTAGTTTCTAACCTAATGCATTACCGTGCAGGTTTGAAACGTGAGTAGGCTAATCTAGTTCGGGAAAGGTAGTTGCCGCACGAGAGATTACGTCGCAAAGAGTAACTCCGTGACATGCTGCTCTTTGTATGTTGTCTTTTTGTGGGAAATTTATCTATTTTACTTATCAAAAGAGAGAGATAGAGAGAGGGAGAAGGTTTACAATATTAAAGGACCCCAACTATCCTGCACAAATCTTCAATGGGATACCAAGTAATTAATAACTCCAAGTACCACTAGAGAACACACTATTGCATCTTTGTCTGCAAGACAACTGGTCACATCCCAATCCACCATAAATGCAATCATTCATACATAAATTCCATCCATACAATCACATGCCCACTAATGATCGATGTATCGAATACAGATCAAGAAGCATAATCTGCCACTATGTTTAATTTTCTAACCAACTCGAGGATAAATACCCCATTAGTTACAGCCCTACGTCAAGTAGTTAAGTTTAGTTTCCTTCAGTTCTCTCTAAAATAATGGTTTTCATCAATCAAGAAGTTATCCTCGAGTTATGTAGAAACATATATTACAGACACAAGTTATGTAGAAACAGAAGATGAAGAAAGTGGAAGAAGACAGGTTATGAAAAGGGAAAGATTAAAAGGCTTACGCCACGTGCTTAGCATGTGTGGCCACGTCACCGCTTTAAATACTCCACATCAGCGCCTTTAAGGCTTGAAGACTCCACGTCATCACTTTCCATCAAAAAAATAACCGGGTGTGACGGTAGGGCTCCAATTTTGGTACATTTATATTCTACAGGGGTTTAGTTGATATTATGCATAGTTTGGGTGCTTTAGGGGCATTGAGGTGAAAGTTTAGGATTGTTTTTGAAATTTTCCTTTTCTTTTTCTCTCTTTTTCCCTATTTTCTCTCTTGTCTCTCCCTTTTTTCGCTCTAAATATGGCCCACGTGGGCCATACCTGCGTAGGTCGGCCATACATGCGTAGGTCTACAGTACTTGCATAGGTCGGCCCAGCGTAGGTTTTACCTGTGTAGGTCATTCCTGTTAGGTCGGGCCTGCGTAGGTTGTACCTGCGTAGGTCATCTTCTTCGAACATGGGTCCTCTATTTTCTTCGCTTAAGCAAATAGCCACTTGCATAGGCCAGATATCTGGAGAAGAATCTTTTCTCAATCCGCGTGAAGGCTAAGACCCACACATCCCTCACAACCTTGATTTTTGTAAAAATTTTGCGAAAGTCGTAGGATTATAACTTTCTGTAACCGTTACCATAAATCTATAAATAGCAGATCTGTTCTCATTATTAAGGATTTGAAAATTCTTACGCGAGAGCCTTGTCGAAAACGTCTCCGATTTTGATTCTCTTGCAAGCGACCTTAAGGTATCTCCGAGATTCCTTTCATTTCCTCTGAATTCAGACTGTTTCCAATACAGGTGCATTTAGGATAAAGGATACGACCCTTGCCTAAATGCGATATGCTTTGGAAAAATGTTACGACTCTTACCTAAGTATGATATAGGGTTGCAATTTGGGATTACACGTTATGACACGTTCCCAATTTCTTGTGTTCTTAGAGATAGTTAAGCTACGTAGGTATAACCCCTCGTATAATTGTTAGTACGCTCGGATTGCAGCAACAAATTCGAAACTCGTACGAGTTGCAATTACAAACCCCACGAATGATTCCGGACTCCGACACCCGAAATATTCATCTACAATGACTCATAACCATCAAACTGACTAGATTTAAATCATGTCCTGAAGTTAGAGTTTCCCTCGCGGTTCGGGTCATCATTCCCTCAAATGTGGGGTTTGATACCTTTGTCATCGCTTATGCAGGTACGAGATCGTAACAAGATCCAACGGTGAATTTATTACATGTTGACCAGATCTTGTGATTTTGGTCAAATCTAACGGTAGACTCGTTGACTTTTGGTTAAACGATCATAATACGAGATCCAATGATGAATTTATTGCATGTTGACCAGATGTTGTGATTTTGGTCAAATCTAATGGTGCACCCGTTGACTTTTGGTCAAACAATCATAATATAAGATCGTAACGAGTCTCAATTGTGGATTTAATACATATTGATCAAATATTCTGATTTTGGTCAAATCTAACGGTGTACTCATTGACCTTCGGTCAAGCGATCATAATACGAGATTGTAATTAGATCCAACAATGGATTGCATATTGACTAGATCTTGTGATTTTGGTCAAATCCAATGTTGGATTCTTTGACTTTGGTCAAATGATCATAATATGAGATTGTAACAAGATCCAATGTTGAATTTATTACATATTGATCAAATCTTCTAATTTTGGTGAAATCTAATGATTGACTCGTTGACTTTTAGTCCAACGATCATAATACGAGATCATAATGAGATCCAACAGTGGATTTATTGCATATTGACTTGATCTCGTGATTCTGGTCGAATCCAATGGTGGACTCCTTGACTTTCGGTCAAACGATTATAATATGAGACCGTAATAAGATCTAACGGTGGATTTATTATGCATTGATCAAATCTCATGGTTTTGGTCAAATCCAACGCTGGATTCATTAGCTTTGCGTCAAATGATCATATTATAAGATCATTACAAGATCTAATGGTGAAATCATTGCAAAATAACCTATGATGATCAAATCCTAAGGAATTTGATAATATCCAACGCATAACTATAAGTGCTAATTCTTTGAATGACCAAACATCAGAAAATGAATTCGGTGTTTGAATTCGTCTTCCAAACAAGTGAGCATGAATTCATAGTGAGACTCACCCACGAACTCTTCATGCCCATATTTGACCATGCCTATTGATCGGATTGGTATAATTCCCGGGGAAGGGGCTCTCGTCTCCGACGCCCTTTATTTCACATTGTCCGAGTCTCTGACGAAGAAAACATTTTGCGGGTCCATCTCGTATCGTGAAGACGAAGATAATAATGAAGACATAGACTTAGGATTTATCTTGTTTATTTTAGAGATGCAATTACTTTACTTTTCTTTAGTAGCTTTTAATCAGAGGTATTCAATTTGTATGTAATTAACGGGGAATCAATTGCAATACCCGAGAGTGTAAAGTCTGTCATTTTCAATAAAATCCTCTCCTAGTGAGGGGAAATTTGTTATGATTGATTTGTGTTAGATTTATATTTTATGCAAATTTATTATTTACAGTTTGCTGATGAAGGGTTGACTGTTTTTGCATAGTATTAGGCCAGATTTGGAAGTCTTGTGATCAGTCTTTATGAGAAGAGTTGAAAATTTTGGTGCAAACAGTGAATCTATACAAGGTATTAACACATTTTTTTAGTGTTTTTGAGTGACGAGCACTCTTGAATTTTTGTGTTTGATGATTTGGAGTGGAGCACGTGGACGACCTTTTTGAATTTGTTGGCCAGTAAAGTGACCTTTTGTAGGTTTGTTTGACCTGCATAGTGACTTCATAATGGTTAATTGTTTGGTGATATTTAGCTGCTTTGGTTAGAGATGACTGAGATGTTTCGAGAGTTGCACTCCCAGGCTCCACATGTTAGATCTTTACTTGCTATCATGTTTTCTTTCCATTTCTTGTTGGTTATTGACTCAGAGGCTAAAAACCATATGATAGGGACATCATAGGGTTTTTCTTTGCATTTTTCTCCTACATTGGCTCGGGTTTGCTTAGTTGATAGTTTTTCTACTCCATTTATAGAGATTGGAACAATTTTGGTATGTTCTTCCCTTTCTCTTTCTCGGGTATTACATGGTCCTTATCTCTCCTCCAATCTTATTTCTGTGAGTAATCTAACCAAACAAGTAAATTGTATCGCTACTTTCTGCCCTTGTTGAGAGAGGGGGTTATACTTTTTGGATGCGAACCTTGATTACCTTGCTGCTTTGTTGCCACGGCTGATACTTTACAGTTTTTTATTTCTATTACTTTCAGCCATGATAAGTTATGTTTATGACATGCTATGTTATGATCTGAATTTTATGTCTTTGATTCACCTAAAATATGGGTATGTGCTTAATATCGTATTCCCCGCATGCCGTGACTTTTCAAAAGGTTTTAACTAAAAATATATGTTTTGATTTTCGAAGCTTTTATATTTATTTCCGTCATTTATGGACACAAGTTATGTGGTAGCCTACTGGTTAAAGGCTTTAAGTTCTAGATAAGAGGTCTAGGGATCAAACCTTATTATGTGTGCTCTAAACCTCTATTTTGAACTTTGAGGTAAAAGCCTATACACCCTTCCTTGGTGCGTTAGCTTAACACCGGATAATCTCCAAAATGTTATAAATAAGTGTCTTACGAAGAACCCTAAATTATAATCTTATTCAGAGTTCTTCTTAAGAATAGAGTCGTCAGAAACCCTAGAGTCCTTAGAGAAGAAATTTATCTATCTTCCTAAAACCCTTATTTTGGAAGATCGGCGAGACGTTGACGTACATTCTCAAGTGGCCTTCACCTCCTGCTAGAATCATTATCATTGTTGGGATCTTAATCTAGTCGTAGTGGTACGATCGATCTAGGCATGAAGAAATCATGCTTTCCATTGAACTTAAAATATTAATTTTTAAATAGATTTTTATGTAAATTAGTGAGTTTATTTCATGAATAATGAATGGATGATTAAATGGATGCATGCTATGATTAGTAATCCTTAATATTGATAATTTTGATTAAGAAGAAGACGATTGAAATCCCACCATGTGATTTGATACATTTTGATGTGTGCTCATGGATTTGAGTCAATCGATTGAGAAAATCAATAGATTGAGACTGGGCACAGAATTATGTCAATCGATTGACGATTGGATGTCAATCGATTGAGGATTAAATGATATTGTTTTGAAAAAATACACAGAATTATGTCAATCAATTGGCGATTGGATGTCAATCGATTGAGGATGAACATTAAATGGTAACAGACAAAACTCAATGCATTGAATAAAACTCAATAGATTGAGCATGAGCATGGATTTATGTCAATGGATTGAGAAATCAATCCATTGAGCATGAATAGAGTTCAATGGATTGAGAAATCAATAGATTGAGCCTGAACATGAATTCAATAGATTGGGTGTGAATAGTTAAGTTCTATATTCAAGTTCTGCTCATATCAATGTCATTAAATGTCAATGTTTATGCACTATGATCGTATGATCTGCACTGTAATGTTTATGCACCAGTATTGTGTACACTTCAATATTTATGTACCATGATTAAATATACTTAAATGCTTATGTATTATGATATCACTCTTATACACTTTACATGTTCCATGATGATCTATATAATGCACAATCAAGACACGTAAAACATGATGAAATGTCAAGACATGATCGACGAACATTAGACCTAACATCTTGTACATGATGGAGTCTAAGAAGGTATTAGACCCAACATCTTGTGCTTGATGGAGTCTAACTAAACACGATTAAGGAGCATTAGACCCAACATCTTGTACATGATGGAATCTAAGAAGGTATTAGACCCAATATCTTGTTTAAGATAGAGTCTAACTAAACAAGAGTATGATGAGCATGTTTAAGCCCAACGTCTTGAGCGGGACGAAGTTTGACATTCAATAAATGATATGATTCATTAGACCCAACGTCTTGAGTATGACGGAGTCTAACTAAACAAGTGATAAGTATGATTACGACCCAACGTCTTGAGCGGGACGGAGTCTAACGTGCATTATATGACAAGAAAGATGAAATTAAAATAAATGATGCATTCATGTAACATTGATATATATGTTTATGTTTACTTCATTTCAGCTTATTGAGATTATACATGTCACATGCACACACATGAAATATATCAAAATGTTCATATGGCCATGATTGATATTTTATGCTTCGATGGATTACTTGTCTGGTCCATACAAGTGTAAACTTACACCCCTTGTTGATGTGGGTGACCAGATGAGACAGGTGTCACCGATGACAACGTATGGGTCTATGGCAATGAGACGGCACGTGGTGCTCAGGAAACTGGACTGAATGGCGATGATGGTTTCATGGCGTAATTATCTATTTTTCTTTCTAGTTATTATTAGTGGTTTTAAATAAATGAGGCATTGATCAGTTAGTATTTTATCAAAACTGTTTAAGCTTTAGTCATGTTGGACTTGTTATTGGAATAAGAACATTATCATGGGTTTTATTTTGATTAATTAATATTTTAAAGAAATTTTATCTTCCGCTGTTTAAGGTGCTTTTATCGCCTTATTACGCTTCTATAGTTCATGATACGAAGGTACGACCTAAGATTTTACAATCAAGAGGTTGTGAGATCTAGGGTCACTACATGTGGTATCAGAGCCTAAGGTTGATTCTTACGTCGGGAACATATGGAACTAAAGTCTAATGTGGGTTTGATCGATTTTTCAGAAATATTTTCAAATAAAAAAATAAGATGAATGAACATATTTTCAGAAATGAACGTTAACTTTAAAATTGAATGATAACCCTTACGTTGGATGATTTAAGTCGTGGCGTGTCTTGGATGCCCTGGTTTGACGTTGATCTATGGTCTTTCGCTTATGTACTTTTGGATTCGGGTGCTTCCCATTCATTCGTCTCCTTGAACTTCGCTAAGCGTCTTGATAAGGATTTATCTCCTATGAGCATTCATTTGACCGTAGCAACTCCTTTGGGGAAAAGTGTGCTTGCTGACAGAGTTTATCCTCGATGTTCTGTCCAGATTAGAACCCATGCATTGGTTGTCGATCTAATTGAATTAGACTTCAAAGATTTCGATGTTATCCTAGGGATGGATTGGCTCGCAGAATCTCATGCGACCTTTGATTGTTTTGCCAAGACCGAAAAGCGGGGAGATGTATCATCGATTCCTGTTGTAAATGAATTTACAGGAGTTTTTCCTGATGAGGTGACGGGTTTGTCGCCGAGTAGGGAAGTCGAATTTCAGATTGAGCTCGTACCTGGCACTGCACCAACAGCTAAGATTCCTTACAAGATGATGCCTACAGAACTATCAGAATTGAAGAAACAGTTACAGGAACTACAAGATAAGGACTTTATTAGAAGGAGCCAGTCACCATGGGGTGCTCCTGTTTTATTTGTAAAGAAGGACGGTTCTCAGAGGTTGTGCATTGATTATCGACAGTTGAACCAGACGACGATTAAGAACAAGTATCCATTGCCACGGATCGATGTTTAATTTGATCAACTACAAGGCGCACGATATTTCTCTAAGGTCGATCTGCGATCTGGATATCACCAGTTGAGGGTGAGAGAGTCCGATATAGCTAAAACGGCATTCAGTTCGAGGGATGGGCAGTTTGAATTTTTAGTAATGCCTTTCGGATTGACTAATGCCCCTGCAATCTTTATGGACTTGATGAACCGTATTTTCAAGCTCTACTTGGATCAACTTGTGGTGGTTTTCGTCGATGTCATCCTGATCTACTCCAAGTCTGAAGAAGAGCATGTTGAACACTTAAAGATTGTCTTACAAACCCTATTAGACCACCAGTTGTATGCTAAAACGAGTAAATGTGAATTCTGGATGCGTAAAGTAGCATTTCTGGGCCACAAAATTTCTGAGGCAGGGATTACTGTTGATCCTGCTCAGATTGATGCCATTGTGAATTGGGTGAGTCCCAAAAGTGTTACCGAAGTACGAAGTTTCCTTGGCTTAGCAGGTTACTATAGAAGAATCGTGGAAGGTTTCTCAAAGATCTCAGGACCTCTTACCAAGCTGACCAAGAAGAATGTGAAATTCAATTGGACCGATGAGTGCGAGAAGAGCTTTCTCGAGTTGAAGAAAAGGTTGACTACTGCTCCTATTCTAGTGATACCTTCTGGCAGTGGTGGTTTCACTGTAAATACTGATGCGTCGTATAAAGGACTAGGTGGTGTATTGGTGTCCTAATGCAGAATGAGAGAGTTATAGTTTACGGATCCAGGCAGTTAAAGGAACATGAAAAGAATTACCCTACGCATGATCTAGAATTGGCTGCTATCTTATTCGTGCTGAAGATCTGAAGACACTACCTGTATGGAGAGAAATTCATCATATCCATGGATCATCAAAGTCTTAAATATTTTTTTACTCAGAAAGACTTGAATATGTGGCAGAGAAGGTGGTTGGAATTCCTTATCGATTATGATTGCGAGATCAAATATCATCCGGGAAAGGCTAATGTTGTTGCCGATGCCCTCAGCATATTTGTTCTAGAACGGGTGATTCGACTAAGAGCATTGCTTTCGCACATTGTTATCGCCTCTTCATTACTTGATCGAATCAGGAGACTACAACTTGAAGATCTTACCCTTTTGAAATTGAAGGACAGTGGGAAATCTGAGATTACTGTCAGAGATGATGGGATGATGCTGTTCCAGAGACGCTACTGTGTACCTGATAATATAGATTTAAAAAGAGAGATCTTGGACGAAGCCCATAAGTCTAAATTCTCTATTCACCTTGGGAACAATAAGATGTATAAAGGGTTGAAGAAAAATTATTGGTGGAATGATATGAAGAGAGAGATCGCTGACTACGTGGCAAGATGTCTCACATGCCAGCAAGTCAAGGCTGAACATCAGAAACCACCTGGGTTACTTCAGCCACTACTGATTCCAAGTTGGAAATGGGAAAGTATCGGCATGGATTTCATCACCAGTTTATCGAGAACCCTGAAGAGGAACGACGCTATTTGGGTTGTGGTCGATAAATTGACTAAATCGGCTCATTTTATTCCATACCGCATGACCTATTCAGCTTCTCAGTTGGCGGATATTTACATTTGTGAGATTGTCGGATTACATGGTGTGCCTGTTGATATCGTATCTGATAGAGACCCTCGTTTCACGTCAAGATTTTGGCAGAAATTTCAAGATGGGATGGGGTCTAAGTTAAAATTTAGCTCCGCTTTTCATCCCCAGATTGATGGGCAAACCGAAAGACTAAATCAAGTGTTAGAGGACATGCTTCGCGCTTGTGTACTAGACTTTAGAGGCAATTGGGACGAACATCTATCCCTCGCGGAGTTCGCTCATAACAACAGTTACCAGTCCACTATACAGATGACCCCGTATGAAGCCTTGTATAGGAGAAGTTGCAGAACTCCATTGTGTTGGGATGAGGTCAGTGTGAGAAGTTTTCTAAGACCTCAAATTGTTGAAGACACGTCCAAATAAATTCAGTTAATCCGAGAATGGATGCGGACCGCGCAGACCAGGCAGAAGAGTTACGCTGATTTGAAGCGTTGGAATTGGGATCTGATTGAAGGGGATAAAGTCTTCGTGAAAATCTCTCCTATGAAAGGAGTAATAAGATTCGGGCTGAAAGGAAAACTTAGTCCGAGATTCGTGGGATCGTTCAAAGTCTTGAAGAGAATCGGAGAAACGGCATATCGAGTCAAGCTACCACCAAAGTTTGTTGATGTGCACAACGTTTTTCATATATCCATGTTAAAGAAATACGTGGCAAACCTTACTCACGTTATCGACTGGGAACCCTTGGAGGTTCATAAGGATATGTCCGTTGTGGAGGTGCCTATTCAGATTATTGACCGAAAAGAATAGATCCTGAGGAATAAAGTTATACCACTGGTCCTTGTGATTTGGCAACACCACTCTCGCGAGGAAGCCACTTGGGAGCGCGAGGATGTTATCAGGAGGGACTACCCTCATCTCTTCTAGTGAGGTATGACTCAATTTCGATGACGAAATTTTTATAAGTAGGGAAGAATGTTATGATCTGAATTTTATGTCTTTGATTCACCTAAAATATGGGTATGTGCTTAATATCGTATTCCCCGCATGTCGTGACTTTTCAAAAGGTTTTAACTAAAAATACATGTTTTGATTTTCCAAGCTTTTATATTTATTTCCGTCATTTATGGACACAAGTTATGTGGTAGCCTACTGGTTAAAATGCGTTAAGTTCTAGATAAGAGGTCTAGGGATCAAACCTTATTATGTGTGTTTTTGAACTTTGAGGTAAAAGCCTATACACCCTTCTTTGGTGCGTTAGCTTAACACCGGATAATCTCTAAAATGTTATAAATAAGTGTCTTACGGAGAACCCTAAATTATAATCTTATTTAGAGTTCTTCTTATGAATAGAGCCATCAGAAACCCTAGAGACCTTAGAGAAGAAATTCTAGATCTATTTTCCTAGAACCATTCTTTTGGAAGATCGGCGAGACGTTGACGTACATTCTCAAGTGGCCTTCACCTCCTGCTAGAATCATTATCATTGTTGGGATCTTAATCTAGTCGTGGTGGTACGATCGATTTAGGTATGGAGAAATCATGCTTTCCATTGAACTTAAAATATAATTTTTAAATAGATTTTTATGTAAATTAGTGAGTTTATTTCATGAATAATGAATGGATGATTAAATAGATGCATGCTATGATTAGTGATCCTTAATATTGATAATTTTGATTAAGAAGAAGACGATTGAAATCCCACAATGTGATTTGATGCATTTTGATGTGTGCTCATGGATTTGAGTCAATCGATTGAGATTGAGAAAATCAATAGATTGAGCCAGACTCAATAGATTGAGACTGGGCACAGAATTATTTCAATCGATTGACGATTGGATGTCAATCGATTGAGGATTAAATGATATTGTTTTGGAAAAATACACAGAATTATGTCAATCGATTGATGATTGGATGTCAATCCATTGAGGATGAACATTAAATGGTAACAGACAAAACTCAATGGATTGAGTAAAACTCAATAAATTGAACATGAGCATGAATTTATGTCAATGGATTAAGAAATCAATCCATTGAGCATGAATAGAATTCAATGGATTGAGAAATCAATAGATTGAGCTAAAATCAATAGATTGAGCCTGAACATGAATTCAATAGATTGAGTGTGAATAGTTAAATTCTATATTCAAGTTCTGCTTATAACAATGTCATTAAATGTCAATGTTTATGCACTGTAATGTTTATGCACCATGATTGTGTACACTTCAATATTTATGCACCATGATTAAATGCACTTAAATGCTTATATATTATAATATCACTCTTATACACTTTACATGTTCCATGATGATCTATATAATGCACAATCAAGACATGTAAAACATGATGAAATGTCAAGACATGATCAGCGTGCATTAGACCCAACATCTTGTACATGATAGAGTCTAAGAAGGTATTAGACCCAACATCTTGTGCTTGATGGAGTCTAACTAAATACGATTAAGGAGCATTAGACCCAACATCTTGTACATGATGGAGTCTAAAAAAGTATTAGACCCAACATCTTGTGTAAGATGGAGTCTAACTAAACAAGAGTATGATGAGCATGATTAAGCCCAACGTCTTGAACGGGACGGAGTTTGACATGCAATAAATGATATGATTCATTAGACCTAACGTCTTGAGCATGACAGAGTCTAACTAAACAAGTGATAAGCATGATTACGACCCAACGTCTTGAGCGGGACGGAGTCTAACGTGCAATATATGACAAGAAAGATGAAATTTAAGGAAATGATGCATTCATATAACATTGATATATATGTTTATGTTTACTTCATTTCAGCTTATTGAGATTATACATGTCACATGCACACACATGAAATATACCAAAATGTTTATATGGCCATGATTGATATTTTATGCTTCGATAGATTGCACGTCTGGTCCATACAAGTGTAAACTTACACCCCTTATTGATGTGGGTGACCAGATGGGACAGGTGTCGCCGATGACAACGTATGGGTCTATGGCGATGAGACAGCACGCTGTACTCAGGAAACTGGACTGAATGACGATGATGACTTCGTGGCCTAATTATCTATTTTTCTTTCTAATTATTATTAGTGGTTTTAAGTAAATGAGACATTGATCGGTTAGTATTTTATCAAAATTGTTTAAACTTTAATCATGTTGGACTTGTTATTGGAATAAGAACATTATCATGGGTTTTATTTTTATTAATTAATATTTAAAAGAAATTTTATCTTCCGTTGTTTAAGGTGCTTTTATCGCCTTATTATGTTTCTATGGTTCACGATACGAAAGCACGACCTAAGATTTTACAATCAAGAGGTTGTGAGATCTAGGGTCGCTACATTCTAGGCTTGAGCATGTTGGATGTCGATCCTTATGTACTATGATTCCTAAATTTAGACCTCTTTACAAATCGCTCAAATTTCAATGTGAAACTTTTGAAATTTGTAGACTCGTTAGGAATGTTTTCCCATCTCGCATGCATAGATGTTGCTCCCATTTTAAGCTTGTTCATTCTGATGTATGGGGTCCTCCAGCTACTTCTAGTGACGAGTTTCAATAGTTTGTTATATTTTGATGATCACATTCATGTTGCTTGGTTTTACCTTCTAAAATCTAAGGATGAAATCCTTTTCTATGTTTCAAGAATTTCATGTTGTGTTATATACTCAATATGGTGTCACTCTTAATCTTCTTCGATTTGATAATCACAACGAGTACGACTCCCACTCTTTTTTTGATTGGTAAGTACAACTCCCACTTGTCATTCAGTTTTTCTAGGAGCATGTTATTGCTCTTTAGTTTTCAAGCCCTTATACTCCTCAATAGAATAATAGTATTGTGGAGTGTAAGAGTAGACACCTCGTTGGAGTCACTCTCTTTATTGTGTGGTAAGCATATGCCTGACCTATTGGTCAATGGCTCTTCTTACCTCATCTTTCTTGATTAATTAGACCCTCTCTTGGATGTTGGATGGCCGTGCTCTTTCTTTATTTGCATTCTTAGTATAGGTTGTTTTCTAGTGAGGTTTGTATCTTTGGATGTTCATGGTTTGTTTAGGGCCTTCTCCAAATCATTCAGATCTGCTTACATTGTTCCTTTGCGTACCCCCCTTACTACCAATGCTACATCACAACAACAAAAGGATTATGCTATCACTTTTTAGTGTTAGTTTCATTAATGAATATGGGTTTACCATTGGGGTGTATTACACAATACTGGGTGTGTACGTAATAAAGCTTATTCCTATATAAAGGCTAGTGAGAAAATTCTACTTCCCAAGTTATTTTGTCTCTCCTTTTGTCTCTCCTCTAACCCTAACCCTAAATCAACTCATCAAACCCTAACCCTAATTTTTATAACTTAATATTGTTCAATCTACATCACCAAGTCCAACTTGATATCATAGCAGCGATCTGTCAACACTTGTCTTGGCGATGTCAACATGTTACCTCGGTTAGACTCGAAAGCGATATGAATCTGATTGGTTTTTCTTCCCCATGATTTTTCTCTTTTGGAGCATCATCAATTGATGCGCCTATCTAGGGTTTTCGAAAGCTTTTTTGTGCATGACCTATTTCACCTGTTTGACTGTTTGAGACCCTGTGCTCTTGTATCACCCCTTTCATCTCCCTATAAAGCCTTCTTTCTAAAGTAGGTACCATCACCGTGCCATGTTCTGTGCATGCTGCTCTAGCTCACCCTTAGTGGAAAGTGGCTATGCTTGAAGAAATGGACACCCTTTAGAGGAATCATTCATGGGATATGGTATTGCTACCTCCAGGAAAAACTGTTGTGGGATGTAGATGGATGTATGTTGTGAAACATCATCAAGATGGCACAGTTGCTAGGTACAAATAGGGCTACAACTGAGCCGGGCCGAGCCCGAGCTTGGGTCAGCTCTAGCTCGGCTCTACCTTATACGAGCCGAGTTGGAACTTGGTTCTAAGCCCTTCGAGCCTAAAAAGTCTGAGCTCTAGCTCGGCTCTATCAAGCTCGAGTCGAGCCTAGCCGAGCTTCAAGCTAAGTAAGTTTTATTATAAATTTGCTTCCTAATGTTGTTTTAAACAATAGCTTCTTTTTTTAATAGATGAAAGATTTAATAAAATTTATAAATGAAAGCCCTAATATCTTTTAATCCCCTAGTCCTTTTGAATTTAACGGATTGATTGGAGAAAAAGGTGCTTAAATTTTGAAAAGTAAAAAGCTATTTAAATTTAATGTGCTAAATATTAAGAGCATAGGTGTTGGTCGCGGGTGTTGATTGATTGATCAATTGTCATGCTAGTGGTTGTTCATTGAGGCGAGTGAGAAAGAACTTTAATGGTTGCATAGAGGGAGATAGAGAGGAGAAAGAAAGCGCAAACTTCAATAGAGGATCATAAGGATTATATGTTAATTACATATCTATCCATTATAAAGTAACCATGAGATGAATCTTATTACAAGTGAAAAAAAGAAGAAAAAAAACTTTCAAAATTATATATAATATATTTTATCATATAAAAGTATTATATACTATTAATGAAGTCAAGCAGGGCCGAGCCAAAGTTTACTAGCTCAGCTCTAGCTCAACTCTACTTCAACTGAGCTTTAAATAAAAAGTTCTGGTCTCGCTCTCGAGCCAAGCTTAAGAGAGCAAAAGCTATCATTTTCGGACTGAGCCGGGCTGAGCTGTCGAGCTAGCTTGGCTCTGTTGCAGCCCTGGGTACAAAGCTCAATTGGTTGCTCTGGGTTTCTCTCAGGCGTATGAGATTGATTATGTGGCTACATTTTCTCTTGAAACCAAAATGACTCAGGTTAGAGTTCTCTTATTCATTGTTTCCAATCAGAATTGGCCGTTGTTTCAACTTGATTTACCTTACTTTGACTGGTCCTGACCTTACTTTTGCAGTCAACCTGGTTAGCGAGTTTATGCATACTCCACGTACTACTCATATGATTGTTTGCTATTGAATTTTGAGATGTCTCCAATGCAATCTAGGACGACGAGTTCTTTATCATTCTCATGGTCATCTTCAAATATCCGCATATATAGGTGCAGAGTAGGTACTGTTACTGACAGGATGTCTACTTCTGGATATTGTGCTTTTCTTGGAGGCAATCTTGTGGCTTGGAAGAGCAAGAAACATGGTGTTTCTCACTCTAGTATTGAGGAGGAATACCATGCTATTGCTTATGGTGCTTGTGAGGTGTTGTGGCTGAGATCTTATGACTTCCTATTTCTGGTTTTATGCCCCTTCATTGTGATAATGAAGCGGCTGAAAAAATTACCTCCAATTCCGTGCTTCATGAGAAGACAATGCACATAGAATTCGACATTCATTTTGTTCATGAAAAAGTGTTGGATCGCTCCTTAGAACTTATTGATGTTGCTTCTTTCCATCAACTTGCTGATGTCTTCAGCAAGCAGCTTGGTCCTGCTGTTTTACAAAATATTATGGTCAAACTGGGCATGCATGATCCAACAGTAACTGGGGCATCAACACTTCTGTCAACAGAGGCACTTCGGCCTGTTGGAAGAACATCTGTGGCACATGGCCTCTTTACTCTAGAGGGCTTCGTTTCAGATGGGGTAGTGGCACTCGGATTCGGTTATGAGAGGACAACTGGGTTGATGGTGGGCCTCTCAAAATGTCATTCTCAGATATCTATTCCTTGTCCTTGAACCCTAAGGGTTGATCGATGAATTTGTCTCAGAGACTCTCGGAGGCAGACCGTGGGAAGTTAACCCTTGTAGAAACCTGAGAGGCGATGAGGTGGCCTCTTTCTCGAAGCTGCTCCAATCTCTCTACGAGCTGCACCGGAATCTTCACAATTAGGACCGGCGAGTATGGGCCCCTAGCAAAAATGACAACTTAAGCGTCAAGTCTTACTACCGGATGCTTTCGCGCCGCCCGCTAATTAGATATCAAGGAGCAAGGGTGTGGAAGGCGACCATCCCATTCAAAGTAAAATTCTTCGCATGGACGTTATTCAAAGATCAAGTGTTGATGATGGATCAACTCATTCAGAGGGGGAAAGATATTCCTAATCGTTGTGTGATGTGCCCCTAGGGGGAGGAGTCTGCCCCGCATCTTTCTCCATTGTGGGGTGGTGTACGAGATTTGGAGTATTGTTCTAAATCTGTTTGGCATTAATTGGGTCTCTCCCGCTACGCCTTACCTCCATTATTTGGTGTGGGATGCGGTTAGATTGGAAGGCCAGCTAGGGAACCATTGGAGGGTGACGTTCTTTGCTGTTATTTGGAGTATATGGCGAGAGAGGAATATGAGGATGTTCGAGCATAAAAGTAGGCCGGTGGGGATGATTATGAAATCAGTCAAAGACCTGGTGTGGCTTTGGGTAACTAGAGGCAGCGAGGTGTTTAGAGGCGACTTATCTCCCAGGGACCCGGGTTAATTTGGGATTGGGGTCGGGGGCTGTTCCTGTCCTTTGTTTATGGTTTTTTGTTGCTGCTATATTGGTTTGCTCTGCTGTTTTGCTTTTGGTCGTCCTGTTATTGTATTGGTCCATTCAACGCCTTGCTGATTATCAATATAATTTCGAATTACTGATAAAAAAAAATTGGGCATGCATGATAGGCATGCTCTAGCTTGAGGGGGAGTGTTAGTGTCATTAATGTATATGTTTAGTACTGGTGTATATGTAATACATTATTAATATAAAGGTTAGTGAGAAAATTCTACTCAATAAGTCATTTTGTCTCATTTAATTATCTCTCCTTTTCTAACCCTAACCCTAAATCAACGCATCAAACCCTAACCTTAATCCTCACAACTTGATACTGTTCTCTCCACATCACCAACTCCAATTTCACTTATGTTTGCTAGTGGTGGCATGGGCGCTCTTTGCATCTCTCTATTACTTCACCAAGTATCCTATTATCTCATCTGATATCCCTCCTGCTCAAACTTAAGATATTGATTTACCTATTGCTCTTTTGCAAGAGGGGTCACCCTTTTGCCAAGCATGTGTAAGCTGAGTTTCCCACTTAAGCGACTTCCCTTTCTCCTCTTAATATTGTTTTGAAAACTGTACTATTCATGCTCCCCTGAATTACCCTTCTCAGAAAGCAGCTATGACTGATGAAATGGACGTTCTTGAACGTAATTAGACATGGCATATGGTCTCTCTTCCTCCTTGGAAAAAAACAACTGGATGTCCATATATTTTTGCAATTAAGCCTAATTCCTATGGCAGTGTTGCACATAATACTCACTTGATTGTTCATGGATTCATATAGACCTATGGTATTGGCTATTGTGCCACCTTTTCTTCAGTGACTAAGTTGATTTTGTTCATGTTATATAGATTATTACTAATTAGGATTAGTCGTTATCTCTGTTAGACATGAAGAAGGCCTCTTACATGTGCACCTCACAGAAGAGGTTTAAATGGACTCTCCTCCTAGCTTTCTGCTTCAGGGCGAAGCTGTTTGCTGCCTTCATAACCCAATTTATGGTTTGAAGCAGGCGCTTCAAGCTTAGTTCCATCTGTTCAGTGGTGTGATTATTGTCATGATTTTTTAAGATGTCATTCTAATCACACTATTCTCATTCCCTCGAGTAGTATGTGCGGTACCATTTTGCTTGTGTATGTTGATGATATTATCCGTACTGGTGATGATCCTGCCTCCATATCCTATGTGTAGGGTTAGGTTGGCCATACTTTTGAGGTTAAAGATTTGGGCAACTTGGAAGTCTTTTCGTAGTTTCGTAATTGCTCGCTTCAGGAAAGGTATATTCTCTCACGAAGAAAATATGTCCTGCCCTAAATCTTCTTTGCGATACCGTCAGGAGTGAGTGTAAACCTGCTACGTCTCTTATTGACTAGATGCATTCTCTTCATGAGAGTGAGGGTGATCTGCTCTTGGATCCCTATGACTATCAGGGCCTTGTGGGTTGCTTGATTAATTTCACTCCTACTTAGCCAGACATTACTTTTGTTGCCAATTTATGCACTCTCTTCGTGCCCCTCATCCTGTCATTTTTTATTGCATTCTTGATACATTGTTTAGCCCTAGTCGTGGACTTATCAATCTCATGGTCATCTTGACATCTCTGGCTTCATGAATGCTGATTGAATTGGATCAACTACTGATCGCCGTTCTATGTTTGGATATTGTGGAAGAGCAAAAAGCATCCAGTTATTAATCCTGCCTGATCGACACCACAATAATTGTTAAACCTTAACTCTCGTGGAAGAGAGAAGTATTCCTTTACTTGGTGACCCTCTAAAGATTGAAGTATGCAGTGGACTACATCATGATGTGGGTTTCTAGAATTTTAGATGAATTGGCTAATGTGCCGGATAATAAAGGCTATATCAGGTCATATAATTGTAATATAAAGTTTATCTTCCTGAGAATCTACGATATTGTTTGGGATTTCTAGTCCAGTTCAAGTTTTGTTCCATGGGGAAGTCTGCCAATTTCCTTGACAACATGTAAGACGTATTTCTGCTGAAACTGAAAAAATGCGTTCTTTTGAACATGCCACTTCAACTTGAGAAAATCTCAGTCTTCCCAGTTCTTTAATATAAAAATAATGGAGAAAATGCTTCAAATTAGCAATGGATAAATCATCATTATTGTTTATGACAATATAATCGTTAGGATACAGAACGACTGTAATGTCGACCTGAGTATGCTAAACAACATGGAATAATGAGCAGTGGATTGCCAAAAAACAAGCTAAATTGGCAGCGTTTGAGAACTTCTCATACTCACTGCATGAGGCCTGCTAAAGTACGTATGCTGAGCATTTGAAGCGGTGTACCAAATTCTCCCCAGTACGGACAAACCTGGGAAGTGGTAATGTGTAGAAATATCTTCATGTAGATTACCTTTTAAAAAGGCATTTTGAACATCTAGTTGATGATATTGTGATGGCAACAAGTGACAAAAGGTAACAATAATGACCATCTTTACAAAATTAGATTTTTTATTTCTTTGCAGAGATCATTGTAATCAATAGTACTCTTAAACAGAGGTACCCACATACTCTTTCCAAAGTAGAAGGCTTAATTTGTATATATCTTTGACAGTGTTTCTTTTTTGGGAGTTAGTTTTCACCAACAATGTAACCTATAGATGAAAATTAACTAATGAATTTATTGATAATAAATAAATAACTTATTGTTTTAAATGAAACGTTCTTCCCATTCATATGGGGGCTGAGTTGCACGAAGCGGGAGCGGCGAAGCAACAATTTTTAAATATCTAGGAACCGGGAGCGCTTAGGTAGCGTCTATAATATATATATATATATATATATATATATATATATATATATATATATATATATATAAGAAAGAGAGACAGAGAGAAGAGAGCCATACTTAATTAGATGAGATCATGGCCAAATGTTGATTCCATATGGTACACATCCCAAAACGTGAGCGTGATCACATCATACCATGACACATGGTTCAAGTTCACTTTTTGAGATTTTTAGTGCAACGTGGAATCAATATGACCGTCTGATGGTAGGCCCATGATCTCAAGATCTATTTTATGGAAGATTGGCACGGAAAACAATCTCCATCGTCTGATTCAAAGTAGTCAATAGAATTTTCCTTTTTTAAAGTGAGGTGGCTGTAACATAAAGTAGTGTGGTAGTAACACCATCCTTCTCGGAACTATAAATATCTAGATCTTGATTTTTGAATCACACAGTACATCTGATTAGATATACTGCCACATGTCAAAAAGTGACTTGTGTTAGTACTTTATTTGGTGCTATTGCTTTGTACTGTATAAAAAAACTATACTAGTTAAAGTTGTAACTACACCGCCTCATTGACTTTGAGAGGGTACCCTAAAAGCTTACTATGGTATACTTGTAAAAACGCTCATAGCATATTTACAAAATCCTAAAGAGGAGGGGTATCATTGTAAAAACCCTGAAAGGGTATTAATTTTAAAACCCTTACTTATTGTGTAGGGTTGTAAAATCTGATCTCCTGTCATTATCTACATGCGAAGATATCGGTTGCGAGAGTGAATGAGAGAGGGAGAGAGAGAGAGAGAGAGAGAGAGTTGATCTAATCTTATCCATGTCATCGCCTACTCATACTAATCTAGAGTGAGATTGGAAAAAAGCCTAAAATTTTGGGCGATGATGAAAAAGGGATTTAAATCTCAGCCATTAAAAGGCTAAATATAAACAACAAATTTGCGTAGAATATGAATCTAACACAAATTAATTATAACAAATTTTCCCTCGCTAGGAGAGGGTTTTTATTGAAAATGACGGGCTTTACACTTCCGGGAATCGCAATCGATTCCCCGTTATTTACATCAAAATCGATTCCTCTGATTATAAGTTACAAAATAAAATTAACGTTATTACATCTCTGAAATAAACAAACTAGATTTTAAGTCTTAGTCTCGACATCTTCAATTTGTCACAAGATAGATGCATAGTATGTTGTCTTCATTAGAGACATGAGAAATATGAAATAGGGGACGATGGATGGGAGAACCCCTCCTCCAAAAGCCGATTCCATCTGATCGACAAGCATAAGTCATTACTGGAGCAAGAACCTCGTGGACGAATCTTAAAACGAATTCTTGTTCTTTGGTCTCAAAGATGAATTCGAATACCAAATCCATTATTCTCGTAACTAGTTATCAGAGGAGTTATCATTTTCAGTAATAGAGTGTTTAATCATGAGTTAGATATCACCAAATTCCTTAGAATTTGGCGATCATAAATTGTTTTATAATGATTTTACCGTTGGATTTGACTAATATCTTAGGATTTGGTCAATGTATGGTAAATTCATCGTTGGATCTCGTTATGACCTTGTATTATGATCATTTGACCAAAAGTCAATGAGTCTATCATTAGATTATATCAAAATCACAAGATTTAAACAATATGTAATAAATCCACCGTTAGATCTCATTACGATCTAATATTATGATCGTTTGACCAAAAGTTAATGAGTCCATCATTGGATTTGACCAAAATCACAAGATCTGGTCAGTATCCAATAAATCTATCATTGGATTTCGTTACGACCTCGTGTTATGATCATTTGACCAAAAGTCAACGAGTTCACTATTGAATATGACCAAAATCACAAGATCTGGTCAATATATAATAAATTCACTGTTGGATCTCGTTACGATCTCACATTATGATCGTTTGACCAAAAGTTAACGAGTCTACCATTAGATTTGACCAAAATCACAAGATCTAGTCAATATGTAATAAATCTACTATTCGATCTCGTTACGATCTTGCATTATGATCGTTTGACCAAAAGTCAACGAGTCCACCATTAGATTTGATCAGAATCAGAAGATCTGGCCAATATGCAATACATCCACCGTTGGATCTCGCTACGATCTCGTATTATGATCGTTTAACCAAAAGTTAAACAATCCACCGTAAAAGAATTTTCGATCTCGAGGTTGAGGTCCAAACCCTACATTTGAGGGAGTGATGATTCGAACCGCGAGGGAAACTCTAATTTTGGGACACGATCCAGATCCGGTAAATCTCATGGTTATGAGTCATCGTAGATGAATGTTTCGGGTGTACTAGGAGTTATGCCCAGGATCGTACCCACGTGGCTTAACTATTTTTAAGTATACAGGAAATTGGGTACGAGTCGTAACACGTAATCCCAAATTTTAACTATAAATTTTACTTAGGTAAGAGTCGTAGCTCTTATCCTAAGTATATTACCTTTAGGTAAGAGCCGTAGCTCTTATCCTAAGTATATTACCTTTAGGTAAGAGCCGTAGCTCTTATCCTAAGTATATTACCTTTAGGTAAGAGCCGTAGCTCTTATTCTAAATATATTCACCCGAACTTAAAAATAAAATAAAGGAACAGAAAGAATCTCGGAGAAATCCTAAAGTTTTTTGCAAGAAAAGTCGGAGATATTTGCGGCAGAGGTCTCATGTAAAAATTTTCGGATCTCGTTAATGAGAACGAATCTGCTATTTATAGATTTATGGTAGTAGTTATAAGAAGTTATAAACTTACGGTTCCCGTCAGAGTCTCATGAAATCAAGTGTTGTGAGGGCTGCGTAGGTTTTAGCTTTCACGCTGATTGAAAAAAGATTATTTTCACGTACGCAAGTCTTTTATTCATAACCACCTAAGCACCTAGGTGCCTAATTACGATATTTAGGCACCTAGGTGCCTAGATAATATACTTAAGCACCTAGGTGCCTAATTGCGATATCTAGGCACCTACATGGGTCAAAAAATCATCCGATACCGATACGTATCGCTCGATACGTATCGGTTTTGGACTTGGGCGGTACGATACATTGCCTATGTATCGTACCCCCTAAAAAATAAAGTAATTATCGTCCGATACGGGCAATGTATCGCCCGTATCAGACGATATATTCAAATTATCGGGCGATAATTTCAAATTATCGTCTGATGATTTGATTTATGAATTTTTTGAAAAAATAAAGTATCAAAACGATACATTCAATGTATCGCCGATACATTGAATGTATCGGACGATACGTATCGAAAATCCGATATTTTAACCCTTGGGCACCTAGGTGCCTAATTACGATATCTAGGCACCTAAGTGCCTAAGTATATTATCTAGGCACCTAGGTGCTTAAGTATAGAATTTAGGCACTGAGGTGCCTAATTATGATATTTAGGCACCTAGGTGCCTAAGTACGATATCTAGGCTCCTAGGTGCCTAAGTATATTATCTAGGCACCTAGGTGCCTAATTATGTTATCTAGGCACCTAGGTGCTTAATTATGATATCTAGGTGCCTAGTGCTTAAGTATGATATTTAGGCACCTAGGTGCCTAAGTATCATATCTAGGCACCTATGTGTTTGACATAACTTAGGACTTTAAGCCCTATTTAGAGTAGGTTTGTTAAAAGAAAAGACTATAAGCAAAGTCTCATTTCCTAATTCCTTCTATTAATTTATTCTATCTGATTTTTGAGATTAAGTGGAAGGAGGAGTTCCCGATTCCAAAAATTCTTAGTCAACACTGAATGACGAGGTAAGATCATAACTTCCCTTTTTTTCACTTTTTTATATGATTTTATAAACATACAATCTCTTTGACTTTTTTTTGGCTTGTAATTTTTTTCGGTGTTTTTTTCTTGCTGGTAATTTTAGATCACGAAGATTATTTTTATTATCACTTTTTACAAGATTATATTTTTTAACATCTGGGAATCGTCAAAACCACGGTTCCTAACATGTAGGAATTACGGTTCCTACACATTTCCGATTTTGAAACGTAGAATCGCGCTTCGAATAAAAAACAGAGAGGGAATTGGACGGTTCCTGCTTCTAAGATATGGGGTGTGGATTACTTGTAAAATGCATATATGTTCTAAAGATAAATGTGATGGTTATAGCCATCGATGATACCTGATCTTTGTCACAAAGTATCCAATTTTTTTAAAAAAAGGCTAAAAAATTGCATCGAACATGTTGCACGTTTTGCATGGTTACATGGATTATGTGATTAGAGATGTACACCTTGCAAGTTTTGCATCAAACAAAAGTAACCATTTACATTTACATGGTTACCTGGATGATGTAATTAGAGATGTATCTTGCATTGAACACCTTATGCTGAATTTTACTGCATTTTCCCGAATTGACCCCTTGCCGAATTATTGCCGTGTCCCGACTTTGTGACCATGATCTAGATCTAGTTATATATATATGGACATTGATACAGGAAACTGAGATATGACTCGGCATCTCCATGAATCCAGTATACAATGTGGATATGGGCATATCCTTTTTACATTATGTCATACTTTATATGTTTTTAAATGTACACTTACTCTGTTGTTTTCAGAGTCATACCATGCAATTTATGCTTATTCTAATGCCAAATGATTTTTAAAAAAAATTAATTGAGTAATTAAGAAAATCTGAACCTAGGATACAATTAAGTACCCTGCAAACACCTACCACCATATGGGCATCATAGCTGTTGGATATCGGTGCGCTGACCATCTGCAATGACCCTCATATGTTAAATAGCTAAAAATTCTGGCAGGTCACCAAGGTTTCTGTCATCCAAATGCAAGAAGGATATATATATATAACTTAACTAAAAAACTAGCTATTTTGATGCTCTGGAAAGATTTTTCTAGTAGTTACGGATGGTCATTTTCTTATGAGATACATTTTCTTTGCTTTACAATGCAAATCCTATATGGACTTCTAATTTTGAGTATACTTCTACAGATCCAGACATGCAGCAAGAGATTGAAACCCATATCTCTGCAGGTCGAGCCACATTTAATGTTCTATTGTTGGTGGGTGTGGTTCGGTATCAAGCATCTGAACATTTTCTTTTCTTATTTCCTTTTTCTTCAATTTTCATTGTGACATCAATGGTATCAAAACTCGGCCAATACCAATACCACCCCGATACAGGTATCGGGGTGGTATCGGTATTAGTATCTGTATCTGTATCGGACCGATACGGTCTGGATGTCGGCCGATATGGTATTGGTCGATATGTATCGGTCCCTCATGGACCAATACCTGATACTGATCCCGAGTTGGATACCTTGGTGACATTAACATGCATCTTTTATGAGGTAATTTGGCTTTCCCTATTGAAAACTTTTTTAAAGTTTCGTTTGGAGGAATTTCATAGTAGGTACCAACTCAAAGATTTTACTAATTATGCCATTTAAGTTCATATTCGTGTTTGTCTTTTAAATCTCATGTGCATCAATACTTGCCTCCACTGTATAAAATAGTGTGGGATCATTTGTCATTTAAGTATGATATCGTTGGGAACCGAGTTGTGGCACTCTGTGAAAGGGATGCCAGAATTCAGATATGTCCCATAATTCCCATTGATTTGGTTGTCTCCCTCAGCATTTATTGGCAGGCTTACATCATTTGGCTAACAGATCAGTTAAACATAATGTGAACCATTCTAAGTTATTTGTATGCTGCTTACATGCCCCTCACAATCTAGAAAGTGATTAGAAAACATTATTTGATAATCAATTAGGAATTGGGTACCTTTAAATTCACCCACCGAATCTTTGAGTTCACTCACGTTCAAAACCCATTGACTGCTTTGAATCAGATGTTAGATCACTTTTTGTCCCAATCTTTCACCCGATGGATCTTGAGATCATGGGCGTATCATCAGACTCTCAGTTTTTTATATCATGTGGTACACATCCTGGAAAAGTGACCTTAACACCTCGTGGAACTCATCACACTCAAACTTCATTTAAGGTGATTTTTTTGGGATGTGTGCCACGTGATATCACAAGATCTATCGTGTGAAAATTGGGACAAAAACGATCTCCATCGTCTGATTCAAAGCAGTAAATGGGTTTTCAACATGGGTGAACTTAAAGATTCGGTGGGCGAATTTAAAGTTACTCTTAGGAATTTCCCATGCAGTTCTTGTTGTTCCTCAACCTACGAATGCTCCACTGTTGCAAAATCTAGTGCCTAACACTAATATCATACTGAAGATTTGCTGGTTCTGATCTTTGCTTCTTCACAACCTGCTTTTATATAATTCTTAACACTTTCTCTTATATTGTGGAAAAGCTGAGACCAGTCCATTGCTGTTATCTAGTGCTCAGCACAAGTCCCTTCTCATGTCTTTTGGATAAGAAAAAGTTGTGCGAATTCACTCTTATGTCTGATCTCATAACCTGCCCCATCCCTACACCACTGTATCTTTGTGATACTGAGGGAGCCATTTAGATATGCATCAAACTGAGTTGTTCAAAACATTTAATATTGCTTACAATTCATTGGGTAAATTCTGATAATGGTCTTATCTCACCCTCCAACTTTCCTCCACAATTTTCTGACCTTGTCACCAAGTCTATTAGACATGCTTGGATAGGTTACTTGTTTGTAAGCTGTCCATTATATGCAAGGCACATCTTAAGGGTTTTAGATGTACATATTGCTATAGCTTTACTTTGGAGTACCAATCTATGGCTTTTGTGCAACGTCGAAAGGGTCCTGATTTAGTGGGATCGTTCGGGTTGTTTTTTTTATATTTATTGGGGGAACCCTCATTTCTAGTTTTGAAATAGTACTTTCCACCTTTATCAGTTCTACTTCGAACCTAACAATTTAGTATATTTGGGTTAGTTAGGGTTTGGTAGGTAAGTAATTAAGGAAGAAGAAAGATTGACAAAAGGAAAGAGGGTAGATTTGGGAAGCTTGGACCAAAAGAAAGAGGGCTGAGATTCTTGTTAGACTTACAAAAGTTATATGACCAGAATGCCTTTTAATACTAGTGCAATGACATGTCTTATAACATGATTCTAGCAAGTCTCCTATAACTTCATCCTATGCTAGACACAAACCATATATAACCATACACTCTAATGCTAACCTCAAGTTGGAGCACCCAACTTGTCCAAAATGTCAAAGGTCCAAGGTTTTCCAAGTGGTTTAGTTAATATGTCTACAGGCTGATCCGATGATTTGATAAGTATAGTACAAATGTCTTTGGACAAATCTTCTCTCTAATGAAATGACAGTCTATCTCAATGTGCTTTGTACACTCATGAAACATGGGATTCAAAGCAATGTGGATGGCGGCTTGGTTATAACAAAATATCTACGTGGGTTTGGTGACAACCCAAGTTCCTTTATGAACTCTTTTAATCAGATTAACTCACATGCATTATGTGCCAGCACCCTATATTCAGCTTTAGCACTCGATCTTACTGCTACATTTTGCTTCTTGCTCTTCCATGTCACTAAATTTCCATCAAGCATTGTGCAATACACCAATCTGCATTTTAATATCCTTGTATCAAGGTTCCCACAATTAGCAAAAAAGTTCTGTTCTGTAAGGATTACTTCAAGCAAGGTGTCAATATCGGTATCTTGTAATGGTCCATCTTGAACCAATACGTATCAGCCGATACGGATACGGTATCGCCGATACCATATCGGTCGATTTTTTTTGTCAAAAAAAAAAAAACTGGTTGTATCAGTCAATACCGAGACAATATCGGTCGTATCGATATCGATACCACCCTGATACTTGTATCGGGGTGGTATTGGTATTGGTTTTCGATGAAACCGATATCGTATCGGTATCAGCCTAGTTTTGATACCATGACTTCAAGTAACTTAGCATTTGGTACACCATACCCAAATGTGATTTGCATGTTTATGCATGTATTGTTTGACCACTCCAACTACAAAGAAAATGAGTCATTCTTTTCCCCTCTCTTGATTATTAATAACAAAACGGATTCTTCCGATATATAAAATCAAAATTCCAGTGGCTTTTGCTACGATAACCTTCCCAACCACAACATAAAATTTCTTACAGGTGATGGATAGGCTCTTGTAACCAGAGCCTATGCTTGCTTGAATAGAATACAAATGTTTTTCTAAAAGAAATGAAATGGCTAATTCCACGAAACAAGTCTTTTTCACGAGGGCCATGAAAGAGGGATTCAGTGAACATAATTAATCGGGTGGTAGAGTTGTGGAAACACTTGTTTATTCCATATTTTGGACCTCCTATGAAGAATTCATGTTCGTATAATCTCGTATAATAGAAGGATCAGTTTCTATTGCAACATGGTACGAAAAGGACAATATATAGAATGGATAAGAGTTGTGACCCTTGGCTTGATCTATGGTCCGAAATTACGGGATATAAAATGATCCACCAATCCCAAGGATCCATAAGATTCATTATGGGTCCAATGTATATGAAATAATTAAAAAGTGCTTTCGTTGTTGTGGAATAAGAAGCCTTCGTATCTTAATGCATGCATTTAATTTATTCGGAGCTATTAGAGCGGGGTCCACTTTTTGGGGGGTTGTAGAAAAGGTGTTTTTTTGTTCGAATCCTTTCATTTCAAGTAATTGGTTGGTGAGGTGGGTTATGGTCGAGGAAATAGGTAGTTGGGTTTGCCTTTACTCTCGGCCTACAGTTTAAGGACATTTCATAATAAGGTAAATCAATTTCCCAACAAGCCTTCTATACTACCTTGTTCTTTTAGGAACTTCCCCCACTTTTCCTTCTAACTGGATTTACCCCTAACATCCTTGATTCTTTAAGGAGGTCAAGGTGTACTTCCTTTAGAATATGTTAATCCCTTTCTTGGACTGAGCAACTTCAATGCCTAGGAAGTAGTGGGGTTTCCAAAGTCGTTATGTCAAACCTCCTACTCAAGTTTAGTCATAGTTAATTAGGGTTAGGGTTTGAAAGAACGAATGGAGGAAATTAGGGTTGAGTTGTCTTATTCAAACTCTTCTATTATTAGTATTTATATCAGCTACATATGATCTTACATATATTGAGATACTCGTAATAAGTGTATCAACAAAAGGGACTAGCCTACCACACACACCCACCATTCTAATAAATTATAACACTCCCCCTCAAGTTGGTGCATAGATGTCAATCATGGCCAACTTAGAAGAAATATCTTTCATCCTGATGCGTCCAACTGCCTTGGTGAGAATGTCGGTCAACTTGGCTTTGATGTGATTATCAGGGTTTTAAGAACAAGATTAGGGTTAGGTTGAAGGAAGGAGGAGAAAATAGAAATAGATGGAGAGAGAATTAGGAAAACAAATGACCTAGTTAAAATTTGAGTTCCCTATTGGCCTTTGTATTAAACCAAAAGACTAAAGTACCTTTACATTATAAACACACCATACTACTTCTAACAACACCACTAAACTATGTATATATAAAAATGTATTCCAATATACTACACTTGGGCAAAGTGGAGGCATGCAAGTAATTTATTGTACAAATAATTAGCACCACCTTGATAGAAGGGGCATTTATAAGGCGGCAATAAATCTTACATCACTATACGGTGCAGAATGTTGGGCTACAAAGAAGCAACAAGAACACAAATTCCTGCCACTAAGTGTGTGCTAAGATGGGTGTGTGGAATAAAAGGAAAAGATAAATTTAGGAATGAGTAATAAAATGAGGTTTAGGGTAGCCCCACCGAAGAAAAAATTTAGGAAACATGTCCATAAACTGGAAACAGCCTCTGTATGAAAGGACACGTCAATAAAAACTACGAGGGTTGAGTGAGAAGTGACATGGGTGATTGCAAAGTGACAAAAAGTCTACCATTAAAGGGAAATGAGTGGAGAATCAGGAATCTCAAAACTAAGCCCAAGTAGATTGGACAAGGTGATGATAATGATGAAAACATATTACAAAAATTTATCTAGCAAAACCTCAGCCGATTTCATGGCTTAATCACCTTCTAACCCCATCTTGGATGGAGATGAATCGTATTCTTTAACATTTTGGACAAATATAACTTTTCTATCTCATGAGAAGGCAATGTGGCAGATCAACTAGCAAATGAAGGAGTTAGAGAACAACAAGATTACAAGATTTGCTCTTAACACTATTTTCAAATTGGTATTTGGAGTTATGATGTTTTGGGCCACTAGCCATTATATTCAGCCTATCTTTGTTTCTTCTATTCTTTAAATTTTTGTTGCCTTTTTGTATTTTCTTGTACGCTTTCATTTTAATACATTAATAAATTACACTTGTTCCAAAAAACAAAAACAAAAATCAAGATATCCTTTTCTCAAAAGAATCAGAATTTAAAACTAGAATTCTAAAAGTCATGCAAAAGTAGAGTGGGAGAGAGAAAAAGATATACTTATTTTATCTAAAATTCCTTTCAAAAAAATTCAAGTTTCTATTGATAATTAAATCTCATCCGATTAATGCTCCATAATTTAGGTCCTTATTTTCCCCTTAAGCCACTTGTGCCAATCTCAAAGAACCTTCTGCATAAATCTTGAGAAAGCTTCAATAATAGTTTGGTGACTAGTTTTATCGATGGTGTCATTTGTAAAAATTTCCTGTATGTTTGTTAAAAAAATTAAAAGTTTTATTACATATAAGTCATAATAGATGGTTAGCCTTGAATAGAAACGAGTAGAGAAATAAGACTCACAAAGCTGACCCCAAATAGACATGGCAACGTGATGATAATGATAATTGAGTATTTACATAATCCTTTGAGAAAACTGACTGATCTTAGCATATTGTAGATCTTTTAAGATAGAGGAACTTGAAAGGGATTTATATGGCTCTGATACCAACTTGACTTCTAGCGTTAGGGTTTAGGAGAGGAAGAGGGAGAAAGAAGAGAGGGAGGGAGTGTGTAACAGAATAGCTTTGGGACTTAGGAGACCCCAACTAACCTTAAAACTAATAAGAGTAATTTACAATTCACACCACAATAACTACACGCACGCTATAAGGGGCACACATATCTAGGTTTCTACTGACACACCCATACAGGGTACATCTCATGCAAAAAGGCTACTGCTATGAAGGAAAGACAAAATGTTGTGATAGCCTCCTGATAGGGAAAGCAAAACAGCAAAAAATTTCTGCTTGTTTAAGAGTAGAAATCTGTTGCAAAGATGGTTTCCGAGATAAAGTTATAGAAGATGATAGTTTTTTTATTAAGGAGCAGAAATATGCTGAAAATTAACCTGAAAGATATCGTTGATTGAAAACAAGGAGAATGGTCATAACTAGTGGCTGAAGCAATTACCTGATCAATATTTAAAGCAAGAGTGCTAAATTTGGCACTGCACCTAGACACCCACAATAAACGATGAGAAATTGCTGAAAGCATGATCTAAACAAGGACAAATCAATGCGAGATAGGATCTTTTGATAGCCTGCCATGTTCTCTGAAACCATGTCAAGAGTGTGTTTTAATTATTTGCCAATACCGATATACCTGTGCATTGGTATCCTCAGGTATTGGTCAATACCTCCTGGTATTGATAAGTATCCGCTGATCATGTTGATAAGTGTAAGTGATACAAGATTGGCTGCCCCATGGGATCAGCTGATACGTATCAGTATCAGGACATATCAGCCGATATCCTTGGTGTCAAACTCGGCATCGGTATGGGGTATCGGTCCATTTTGGACCGATACGTATTGGCCGATATGGATATGGTATCGCTGATACCACATTGGTCATTTTTTTTTTTTGAAAAAAAGTAAAAATAAGAAACTGGTTGGATGGTTAGTATCGGCCATAGTCACAAAACTCGCCGAATTATTGAATAATTCGTGAATAATTCACGATTTTTGTGAAAAACGAATAAGACACGAACTATTCGCGATTTTTTGAAAAAAATCATCAAAACCACCGAAGTTCGCGAATAATTTGGCAAAATCATGAAATTCGCCGAAGTCGGCTTCCTGTGCACGCAGCGCCTTATTTTCCTGCAACGCCTATTTTTCACACAGTTCCTATTTTCCTGCAACGCCTTCTTACAATAAATTATGTCAGGTTTTCAGAGTTTGTTTTAATTTTTAATTTTTTTTTTATTAAAAAGGGTGTGAGATTTGGATTTTTTATTATTAAAGAAAATAACAAAATATAAAAAGTGCAGGAAAGGAAACGTGACTTTGATGTAATAATAATCATGATACATGCTGGAACCTACTTTTTGAGTTTTTGTTCCCATGGAGCCACCCACCATGTTGTAAACTTATAATGGTATCAATCTTATTATGGTTTCCCAAAAAGATCCACCGGTAAAAGTTAAAAGTTTTAATATTTTATGTATATTTAAAAGTTAAAAAGTTATAATATATATAAATATTTATATATATATATATATATATATATATATATATATATATATATATATATATATATATATTTCCGAATTGTTCCCAAACTTCCCGAACTTTGCCGAATTATTACCGAATCCCAATTTTGTGACTATGGTATCGGCCGATACTGAGACAGTATTGGCCAGTACCAGCATCAATTCAATATTGTTGTATCGGAATGGTATCCATATCGGTTCTAAATGAAACCGATATGTATTAGTATTGGCCGAGTTTTGATACCATGTCGATATCATCAAATTGTATTAGTCAACAAAGGGATTTTGTATCCCTTGATATCAGCCAACATGTATTGATATTCAATGAATATATGCTCGAAGACTGCCCGTTACCCTTTCTGATACGAGTTTTTAAACCTTAGTCAAAAGCACAAGGGCATGAAATTGAAGGAGAGGAAATTTCTTTTTTATCTTCTGTCACGCCCCAGGTCCCCCAGGCCTCGCATGTCGAGCGACTCTCGCGTCGGTCCGTCCCGATCCGTGAGTTGACGGTGCGACACGCTGTTGAAATTCGGGCAGTCATTAATTTATTAATCTAATTTATATAGTTGCGAAATAATTCAAATCATATTAATTTGATCAATTAATCGGTCTGACATTCCCTATTTTACGAAATTGGATAACTTTTAAAAACTTACTGCGGAAAAGTAAGTAAATCAAGAGACATCATTTTCAAGAAACTCAAAACACTATTTACATTAAAAGAAGGTCTAGTTACAAAATTCAAACTTTAAGTCCAAACTGGCATGAGAACCAACTAGTTAAAACAAAAGAAGATCCAGTAAAAAGACAACACGTGATCCGGTCACGTGCATGTGTGCCAGTAGCTCTATAGGCAAAATGAGGTAGAAACTGTCAACTCGATAGACACCTTTGGATCTTTTCCTCCACTCTGCACCCTAACCCTGGCTGGATGGTTGTGGAATTTTTGGGTCATGAAACGACCGTAAGCGGTGAAGCTTAATAAAGTCATAATCAAGGGTGAAATACAATAGTTGATAAGGTTTGTAATATATTCCTTAACTCATGTATTTTAATTCCAAGAGGTTTGATATCAAAAGAGCAAGCATTCAAACACTAAGGGTTGTACATCCAAAATCCAAGAGAGCATTATAAAAGAACACAAACACTATTAAAGACACAACAATAATAATTAAATTACAACTAATAGATAAAAGTCTACAACTAGGCATGGCAATGACAACAATATTTTTACAAAGCTTAAATTTAACAATTGAATGAGAATATGAGAGTAATTATCATTTATTTATAAAAATGATTTTCTTAAGGAGTTTTTATCACCATTTAATTTGATCACCATTATTTTAAGGATTAAACAGAATCTTAAAGTGTAATAGTTAAGTTATGAGATTTTTTATTGAGAATTTTATTAATTGCGGTGCGATACTAACACCAACCATAATCCGATATCAATATTCACTTGCCAATGTGGCGCAAACAAAGGCTTACACTCTTCGTCATTTAGTCAATCAAGACAAGGATCAATGACCCTATTGGTCTAATGAGACCCAATCCTCTACTAACATTTCAAACTCTTTGAATCTGAGCTGCTCTTGGAAGCCTGTTCGCAAGAACAATGGTTAACATTAGATGTTCCGGTATCAAAATTAGTACCTCCTTTCCACTTTCAAATTTTCAGTATCCAATGATCGATGTTCAATATTCAGTATTCAATGATCAATGCTATCTACTATAGTTCATTTACAATCAAGATCAACATGTTGGTAGTCTTTTGTGTTTTGTTCGCCAATCATTTTTCAACGTGCAATTTATAACAAGATTTTCATTGTCAAAATCAATCGCTATACATTCATACAATTCATATCAATTCATCATCATTTGACGATTCTCATCACAAGAAGAGTTGGGACTTGATTATTCAAAAGTAGTCTGATTTGTCTGGTAGTTTAGAGTCCTTGGAAGACTTATGGTTATTGTCATTCGGGTGGGGAGACATCCCCCAATTCACATGTCTAAGGCCTTCTTGGAAGCTGAAAGTTATCATGTGTAAGTGATACAACACAGAAAGACTTATTCCAATCTCATCAAGTCAAACTTTGATTTACAACCTAATAGATTCTATCTTATCTTATAGGGTCAAATCCCTACTTATTTAAGAGTCATTAAGACACATTATAGTCTCTTATCTTTGGGGCATTGAGTCCCAACTTTATTTCCTTAGATTACTTGGACCTTTACTGGGCCTAATCACGAGTTAGGTGTGAAGCCTAGTCCCTATATGGACTTCTTCATTTAGAAAGTCATAGTGCCTTGGGTGTCATTTTAACTTCATTGGTGCTCCTAGTAATGGGACTTCTATATGTACACAACATGGTACATGACATTTATTAGGATCCTATCCACTTTTTGGGCCACAAAAATTGGGCCTTCAATTTAAACCTTAGTCTTAATAGTTCTCATTTTTGGCATTACTAAGCTCTTCCGGGGTCTTAATCTGTTGTGGGTGCCATTAACAATGGTCCACATATTTTTGAGATGAGAATCTCAGGTCCATTAATAATTCTTAGTGGTCCATTAATTTCTTAGAATTCATAAATTGAGCCTTTGGTCCCAATGGGTCAACACTTAGAGAACTCCACAATTTCCTGTGGCGTTCTCAAAATTTAGGGGGGTTACCACCAACACTGCCCCATTATAATTATTGGGTCGGGTCACTGGGCCTAAACTCAACCTGGTTTAAGGCTCATGGGCTTGTGGGTTGGGTCTTTTGGGCCGTGAGGTTCTTAAGGTCTTTAGGTTCCTTTTTACCCATTCTTTAAATAGCGGCCTTAGCCCTTTTAGGGTCAACCTTTTGACTTGGTCAATCAGGTCAACATTATCATTTTAGCTGATCATGGGTCATTTGTAACCACACGGATCATTTTCACATCTTTCAATGATCATGATGTCATGGGTTTCAGGGGAAAGTCAAGTTTGGGACTCAAACTAAATTTATATAAGTTCTTAGTTAAGGGCATCAGACTCTTGTCCGTAAATTGGCCTCTATTTTTGCTACTGATCGAATTTCTGGTTGATTCCAAAACTTAGTGAAAGAGGACTCTGACAATCCTAACTTTCTCAGGTGATAGCACTCAAAATTTTGATCAGGATTGATCAGGGCCATCAAATTACAGAAAGTGATTTATCCTATACTGGTCATCAGACCAGATTTCAAGGCCTCTGATAACAGAGCCATAACTTTTGATGCCGATCTCCGAATCGGACAAATAAGAGCTTGTTGGAAAGCTCTCAAGTTCAACTTTAATTTATACATCAAAGTGATCAGATCATGAGGGAATTTGAGCCATCTGATCAGATGTGTAATTTGGCCACAATCTCTGTGCCATGTGACTAGATTCTGCACCTTCGGTTTCCGGATTTCCTCCCGGTCAAACCTGATGGAATTGAGGTACAAATTTTGGTACAATGGTTCATCATAGGTTCAACTATCACAAATTTTTACACAATTTTTTGGGACAATTTTACACATAAAATGACAGTCCCAATGACGTGCAGTTTTCAGATGTATTTCTGGCGGAATTACACCAATATGCTCCAAATTTCGTGCTGGTCAAATTACATGTAGTTTGACATCAATTTTTTTCTGGGTCATAGGGGACCCTTCAATGCACTTACTTGGGACATTTACAAATTAAAAAAAAAATCATTTTCTACAGATTTGGTGCCCAAAACGGTGGGTCCTATACTCTAAATTTCAAAATTCTCAGATTTAGCAATCAATGGGTGTAGATGATAATTCATCAAACACCATCCGAAAATTATCATTTTAATCCTACAGTGTCCAGGGAACATGATCATCCTCAAATATAATCGTACAATTTTTTTTAATCTTTACATTTAATGAGGGTGTAGTGTTACCCTATAAGCTATAAATGGCACCGTCTAGTGCCAATCTGTCCATTTAATCTTATACCATCCAATTAGGTCAACCATTGACTAAAATCTCATCGGAATCACAAGTATTCCAGAGATCACATACCATTAAAAACTTAATTTTTAATCAAGTTCTAGAGCTAACATATATTTTGCTATTAGTTCATCGAAATTTATTGTATTAATTATTGGATAACTCGATAACATTGGTGATAAGACCACCATCTGATTAAACTAAGATATTGATGAAATCTTATCACAATAGCAGCACAAAACAGTGACAATGGACTAGAAATTTCATGATTTTCAAATCATCTATTGAAATCTAACACAACCATATCAATAATCAAAAAGAAATTCATTTTGTCATTATTCTAAGCACATGCATCATACACCATGAATTTCTATATCAAAACTGCAACTAATAAGCTCAATAATTTCCGATTTCTATGACCAAATCAATCAAAATAAATCAAGCTATGTACTCAATATAATCCAAGTAACATGCATGCAAGATTTGAACACAACCATAAAGCCAAATCGGGTTTTCTCTTTTTCAAAATTAGTTTAACACCGACAAAACTGTCGAATATGATCAAAATTATCAAACATGATCAAAATATGAAAATCTTCAAATCTATAACATTAAACTATGATAACATTCAATCGGCCAAGAGAGAGGAGTCATGCTAAGCCAAACATTAGCACATGTACTGAACTCTACTCTTATAGGACTAATACGCGCATGCACGCAATCTAGGCTATTCGATCTATCATGTCTGGCATAAGATGACCTTGTGTGATCAGCAATGACACATCCAATCATCTATCACCATCACATCATGTTAAACTAACCATTATCTCAAAAATCCATAAGAAATCAATCCAAAATCATTATTTTCAAAACTACCTAGGCTAGATTTGATCTAGTCCAAGGCATCTCTATTTTTTACCATGTGATGATCATGCATGTACAAAATCGTCATGCACGATCATCTCGGTCTCTAAAACTCATTTTCAAAAATCAAAATTCGAATTTTTAAAAGAAAAATACACAAAAAATATGAAAATGTACTACCATCTTAGTCGCTACTATACATAACATCAAGACCATGAATTTCCCTTGATGCAAGCTCCTTCTGGTCATGGATCAAAATATCGTCCGATACCGATACGTATCGGTTTTGGACCTCACCGATACAGTACGTTCAAGGTACCGTATCGGTGCCTCCCATACAAAAACCCAAAATACCGGACGATACATACCAATGTATTGTCTGGTACGTATCGGCTTTGGAGTTGGACGATACGTACCGGTTTTCTAAATTTGACCCATGCTTCTGGTTGCTGTTTTGTAGATCAAAGATGGCTGAGATGGGTGTGGATTTGATTGATTCTAAACTATGTGAGTCTAGAAGTGGTGGGGATTCGAATGTAGGTGTTGGATCAAAGGTTGGATGGTTGGATAGGGAGGAGCTTCAAGGTGCTTCAATGGAGAAAAGCTCTAGAGGTTGAACATGGAGAGGGTTGGGAGATGGAATTCGATTTTTACAATAGGAGGGTTAAGGCCATGCTTTGGGAGACAAGAGTGCCAAGTGGCACTCTCTCTCTTCCCTACCTCCACTCCTCTCTCTTCTCCCTCAGTCACTCCTTCATGCGCATGTGATAGTGGTGCCCACAAGGCTCCACTTCACACCATCCATTTTGCTCCTCTTTGAATCTCATGGTCCTTTTGGTCCTTAATTTATGTGATAGACTCACTTTCCAAGTGATCTTGTGGTGCATGGTAAGTAGCCCCATCACTCACCTTAGATTTCCCCAAGGTGACTCCAAGGGTGTGAGATGTGGTCAAAGGATTCAAGGGCTAGGATTTTCTAGAGATTAATTATGATTTTCATTTTAAATTTAGAAATTAGGATAAATCCTACAATAGGCCTTTGAAGTTGGTGTTTATTTACCTATTTTGACATTATCCCATGCAAAGCTCATATATTCAAAGAAAGTGTTAGCCTTTTTGTGAGCCATAGGATATCGAGGTCTATGTTTGACCAAACTCTAGTACGCTAAAGTGTAAGAGTTGATTTGATCATCCCCATTGATGATGATCTCGAGATCATCACCTTAGCCTTGTCATAATTTTGGTTAGATCATCGATGTGGTTCACTCAAATGCAAATCCGGGTACTAGTAAGTGTCCCAATTTGAGGTGCCCTTTAAGGGTGCTTCATATTTTCGGCGACCAGGGTCTCGGGTCATCCTAAATGATGGCCTTACTCAGGTTGGGCTTGAGTCAACTGGTTAACTAATCCAGTTTAGAGGGGTAGGTGTTACATCTTCCAATTGGGAGGTTACAAGAGTGTGCCTACAACTTAATAGAAGAGAGATCCAGAAGCCAAAAATATCCTTAAATATAGAAGAATTACTGCCCTTATTCTACTAATCACTTCAATTTAGAAAATGTTTTATCGTAAACACATTTTTCTTCTAATCTCTCACATTTAACTCTATATCCATTCTATCGGTTCATAAATAATTGTTTGGTATATATTTTTTTTAGTTGTTTTAGTAAATTTTATTATATTCAACCTTTTCCTTTATATTGAACATCATGCAAGACACATCTAAAATTCTATGCTCAACAGATAGATTCTTCTGAAGCTTGGGAGCAATCCACATTGATTTTGAAAAGATCTGGCTACCAAATTAAGATCAATAATATGGAAGTGGTGTTAGTGGAAGAGAGATATTCAGTTGACCTATCGGTATGGTTTTTCTTCCAATTTTTTTCTCAAAATAATTAAAAATAAAAATAAAATTACCATTTGTTAAGTCAATTTTCAATAAGTTATCTTTGGGAAATTTTTTATTGAATAATTCAAGGCAAATTATTTACATGATTTTACTGTGATTAATCTTTCAGATCAAAATTCCTAGTGGGCTCTCAACACAATTTGTTTTAACATGTGCCAATGGAACGTCTCACCCATTTAGTACGAATCCTGATGTTCGGTAATATATGGCAACTCTGTACATGCTGTTTTTTGTTACTAGTCATAATCTTCTATTTTCCTTTTCCTATTTTTGTACTTTATAGCAGGAAGCATACTGTTCATATATGCTATAAGTACTTTTTATATCACTCATGCTCATCAGTAGCATCAAATCAGTTTCCTCAAATAAATATTGGCATGTTACCTTCAAATTAAAATAGTCGCTCACTTTTATAATAAAAATAGCCCATGCTTCATGATGCAATGCATCAGCTGTTTGTCCATATGAATTACTAGTTTTACCTTTACTATAGATGCATATACTATTTATTGGATGCTTTCGTCATGTTGTTCTTAGAACTAGGCGATTCGTGCAAAATAAGATCTGAAACTCAAAATCAACTGTCGTAGCAGCCACCTCTTGGGACCAATATGTATTGGCATCAGTCGTATGTCATGATTTTTTCAAATAATTTGAATATCATTGAAGGATAGAAAAATTGTTCCTAAATATAAATATGATAATTTTATATTTACCTACATAATTACATATAATTAGGTGCTTTTTATATGTAGATAATAACTTTAGTAGGGATTAATTAATGAATCAATCGTAAATAAGTGAACAATTTAGTCCTTGTCAACGCTTTGTCCCATCTATTTGCAATTGGTTTTCCAACTCTTTTTCTCCACTCATTTCCAGGTAAGGCTAAAAACTATTTGTTACCCCACAATTTACATCATGTCTCACTACTGCTCTCCAGGTGGTCTTTGTTAGTTTTTCCCTTCTACTTCGTTTTTGCTTGTATCGTTTAAATTCTTCACGCAACGGAAATTTCAAGTCTCTTCTATCTATCAGTTAAAATGCGAGTAGATATTCCACTTTGCCTACCTTGGATTTATATGTTTGAGATGTCAATCGTAATGTAAAACTTACTTGCTTAAATCTATGATATAGATGTAGCTTCTTTGTCCTTTAAATTTTTGAACCTCTTATTTCTAAGGCCTTTCTCTAAAGTTCCAACTTACCGTTTACTTGTTTCGTTGTCTAGCCAACTAATGCCAATCATCCACAACAACGCACACCGTGGGACCTAATATATATGCCTTAAATTCATCCATAATCAACATAAGCTAACAGGGAACCAAAGTAGGCCCTTGATGCACCCATCTCTAATTGGGAACTCAACGATCTCTTTGCATCTAATTCTTGTAGACACCCCATCCTGATAAAGTGTATCGGAGTTGCTCAAAAGAGTGCAAATCGAGGCTTTTCGCATCCTGCATCTATGACATCATCCGAGGCACACCTGGTTTTACCCTACTCCAAAATCTTGCCTAAAGGGTAAAATGCACCACGACCCCCTTTGGAGTCACATCGTGATAGTGCAACTTTGTAAAATTTGGCTTAAAGGGCAGCATGCACCATGGCGCCCCTCCAAGGCATGCCATGGTGGTGCAACTTCGATAAGATTTTGCCTAAAAGAGCCAAGTGTGCCATGGCACCCCACCACTGCTCACCATGGTAGTGCAATTTTTATGAAATTTCTCCTAAAGAGCCAAGTGTGCCATTACGCCCCACCAAGGCACACCATGGTAGTGCAATTTTTGTAAATTTTGCCTGAAAGAGCCAAGTGCGCCATGCCACCTCCCGATACCCGTTCCTATCTTCCTCTCATTTCCATTGAAGTCTTTGTCAATTGAATATGATTTATCCATTAGGTGTATCTTGTTCTAGCTCATCCATCAAGTGTTAAATTTTATTTTCATGCTTTCTCTTAACCTTGCTTGTGATATGTAAGAACTTATGATATTTAAGACTTCATTTTTCTATTAATTCTAACCATCATAATCCTTTTGTTCTTTCCCTTGACCTCCATGATCGTCTTATTTCCTAGTAATCTTCCTTTTTTTTATAGCATCCACCAACTTGGCACTCATGTAATGTACCCATGTTCCAAAGGGGCCTAGTGTAATCACCAGACTACCTTTTTTTAATCGCACCTGTCCATGTAGACATCGGAATATTTACCTATTAATTGCAACAGTTGGTTGTCATTATTGTTGCCGCTTACGGGGGAAATTAAAGGTAACAATTGGTTGTCACCATTGGTGCCGCTTATGGGGGAAATTAAAGGTAACAATTGGTTGTCACCATTGGTGCCGCTTATGGGGGACACCTTAGCCGACCTTTGTCTACTTCTCACTACAATTGAACTTCATTGTAGCATCTTGCTTACAATGTCCTTGCATAATGTCGATTTGTTATATGACACGTGAATTTTTAATTTGATGCTATACCGATTTGATGGAAGTTTTACAACCGCCTATAAATCTTATGCTAGCCCTCCTCCTTTTTCATCTGGGGAACTGGCATTGGAGGAACAAATTTTAGGCAATTTTTATGTTGGTGTGTAGTATTTTGTCTTTATTTGTTGTGTGTTACATTATGTTAGTGTGGGTGTTTTTAGATATTATGTGGGTATCAATATCAACTTATAAATTATGTAAATATCAATGATATGTGGGTAGGAGGACAGCAACTCATAACCCTAACTTTCTCCTTCATTCTCTTCCTCTTCCCTCTCTTTCTTCAACCAAACCCTAACCCTAATTTTATTTTACCCTAACTTTAATTTTTTAATTGTCTGATGTCAACCAGTTTGCTGTCCCTCCTTTTTCATCTAGGCTTGCTATTGAGTATACACATCAGTGTAAATAATATTATGAACTATGAGTGCTTGAGCATGATGATAAACTGATGCATCATTAATCATGATTCAGGAATGACTACATCAACAAGCATACAAGTGTATACTTAACGCAGTTTTTTTCTCAGCGTTCATTGGTGGGCTGCCTGACATTATGAAACTCGTTTTCTTTTGCAGAATGCGTGACACAATCGTGTTGACCATGAGAAACTTCCAAAGCAAGGTATTTCTTATTGCCATCATACCTAACATAACATGTTATTCTAGCGACTACTCATTGACCTTCAGGTAGAGATGGTAAATCAAATACCAATGTACTCCCACAAATGTATGATAAGCATGCTGTGGCTGTATGACGACCCAAGCTGACCCGGTATGATATTGTCTGGTTAGAGGTTATGGAGAGGGGTAGAGACCCTGGGTTTGTGACCCTATTCCGACCTAATGGAATGCTTTAGTCCCACATTAGTTGCAAACTCGTCCTGATCCTGGGCTCTAAGTGAGACCATTCCCTGCCAAGTATGACGCACTTTAAAACCGGGAAGCCTAGTGTGGCAGAACTGAACAATATCATACCAGGTCAGGTTGGGTGGTCACAGGTAGTATACCCTTGCAAAAGCCATCACTGCTAAGTTTTATTTTGTCTAGAGCCATGCTGAGTAAGCATAAGAAGTATAAGGGTTCTATTACTCTACCTGCTCATACAGTAATGCAGTAGCTTTTATGACTGTTACAAAATCTGAAGGCATGCCATTTCTGGATCAATTAATTTAACATTGAACTGTATATATGAAACATATTTCTGTTAGCCAATGATACAAGCATAAACTATAATAATTATGTTGTTTAATTGATATATTTTTTTCAACCGATAGCCTCTCATTACAACAATAATGACAGTGGGTAGGTTATTCTTATAACTGAGAATAGTTCCCTTTACTGGAAAAAGAAAAAGTAAAGCAATACATTTGAATTCCTTCTTTGTTTCTCTGTTTCTGTTAATCAAATCAATCAATGTGGCAGTATAACTGAAATTTTCATTAAGCCCACAAACATACAGAGGTTACCATAAAGAAAATTGAAACATAATGACTTAAACAACTGAAATACTCTGAATCTAGTCGTACCTGTAATTGCATCCGTTGTAAGAAATTTGGTGAGATACGCAAGAGGATCTATAGCAAAATCAGATCCGGAGTTCTTATCAGTATCTAGGAGTATGAGTGGGATCTAATTTCTAGGGATAGCAGCCGTAGGTCAAAATAGAAGAGAAAAACGAGGACATTTATATGAGAGAATGAAAACACTTTGACTTGTTAGACTCAAAATCAAAATGGGAAAACTGCGATGCCTGAAATAGATATCATTTCTGAGCTTGTAGACAGTAATTGGAAGGGGAAAGCAAAGAACAAATTAATGTAAAAAATAACCAAAAAATGCATCTATGTAGGTGTGACCACTGTCACAAGAAGTGGCGGACCCAGGATTTTCCTCCATGGGGGTTTAAGATATGGCTGACCCAGAAAATGAGTAAGTATTAAGTTAGCACGAGCGCCAGGTGACTTGGTCCTCGGGTAATTTTTGGGATGTGTCATGTGGAATCAACATGTGTCCTATCTGATAGCTGCACCATGATCTAAAGATGTTTGGTGGAAATGATTGGAAAGAAAAAAAAAATCTCCATCTTATTCAAAGTAGTCGAACACCATTAACAAATACCATGTATATCCAACATATACCGTTAGTTTTAGATAACTAAATTCGCACAACCTTTTCATTTCATCAAATATTGAGTGAAATATTTTTTTCTTGGAATCACTAAAATACCATGACCCTGCCATGCGGAAAATCTTCCCATGTTATGTGGGTTACAGACAATCTACAATCAATGATTCCCAAACCCTTGCAAATCCTCTATTCTAGCTTCTGGATATGTTATTCTTTTTCCCCTTTCTTTGGGTGTGGCGGTACACCAGTACCAGAATATGGTCTTTCTACCAAAGTCCCCGATTGCCAAAACTAAACCCCTACTATTCTTTTGCAACCACAAGAAAGATCATCCTCTTTTATAATTGTTTACTAGAAGGAAAATTCCGTCTCTTTTCAATCTGTCCAAAATTTAAACGTTGGATAGAACTTATTTAAACGTTGGATAGAACTTATTAAAAGAAGTCCACATCGCTCTTTTTTTTTTCACCAAATAATTTCAAATTGGTCTTGTATGTACTTAAAAAAAAAGCGAACTTCTAAGTAGGTCAACTTCAGTGCAGATCAGTTTGTGGGAAAACATTGCTAAGTTGGGTGATTGTCACCCATTGTACAAAAACTTGTCACAAATTGCTGGCCAAATTTACTCCTTTGTGGCCCTACGCCATCGTGGCTACGTAGCTTCAACCATATATGTGACTGGCCTACTAGGCCTATTAAAGGAGTTCTTGAAGGGATTTGTGTGTGTGTTGGGGGGGAGGGGGGGAGCAATTGGTTTGCACGATATGGCAGATAGCCTATAGTAGAACCTACATATTATATAGCTGAACCAAAATATCATGTTGCAATCTTATATAATATAAAGTTACCCCCCCCCCCCCCCAAGCCCGAAACATGGCTTCGCTCCTGTGTATTGATTATATTCGAGATGTCCTCCTCAAACCCATCATATAATTGTATAGTAGAACCTGAATATCATTTTCCAATCTCATGTAGTATTTATTATAACCATCTACATAAGTCTAGCCAAATTATAGAAAAACAAACTTAGTGCCCCAATAAAATAATTAATCATTGACAAGAAACCAATATGCACACTCTGCACCCATGAATCAAATAACTAAGAAGTAAATAGAAAGAATGTCTTTAAATGGTTTATACAATTTTTTATTATGACATATAAGAATAGGGAAAGAGGTTAAGATGAAATTTATAACTTCTAGGGTTTCAATATCCATTTCTCCATTGATGTATTGAAGATAAACACCAATCTTAATGTTCTTTCACCAAGTTCATATTCTTTCTTGTTTTTTTCCCAACATTTCCATGCTTTGAAGTGTTAACCAGTTACAGACATATGTATACTTCTATGATCCTATCTTCACAATAATTATTTCGGTGTTGTCAAAAGCGCTAGGCGGACCCGAGGCGACAAGGGTCCCTGGGGCCTAGGCGCAAAGCCGAGGACTTCTTTTTTTCAAGGAGCATTTTAATTTTAGATATTTTAGTACATATTTTTATATTTAAATGTTTATAAACTAATATTAAATAATATATTTTATTAATAAATTAAATTTGATATTTCTATTAATAATTTATAACATTAAGTTTTCAAATATGTTTATAAATGAATTTTTTTTGAATTTTTATACATAAATTATAAATATATATAACAATAAAAAATAATACTGCAAATCTATAATAGCAATCAAGTAATCAACAAATGAAATATAAAAAATAAATAAATATATCATAAAAAATTGAATGTTATGCATTTATGTCCTTTAAAAGAAATATAATTTATAAAACTAGCAAGTAGGTGTCTAAGTAACTAGCAAGCGAGCGCTAAGTCTCAATTATCGAGTGTAGCATTATAGCTTATAAACTTAAGAGATAAGGTTTAAGAGTGAAAGCTTGAAGAGATATATGTTTAACTTATACACTGGTTGAGCAATAGCTCAACTGGTATCCTCTTCCCTTGTGGAAGCACAACTAATGGGTTCTAATCCCTACGTCTGCTCCCGCCCTTTGTGCGGGTCGCCTCCCATTGTGTTGTACCAATAGTGAATCCTCTATGCATGCAAGTTTGCACAAGCAGTACATCTGAGTTGATTATGCCGTATAGCATCCTCAAAAAACAAAAATCAAAAAAAGTTTGAACTTACAACTCGTGTACAAGTTCTATTGTATAACATTTTCAAAGTTTTTGTATTCAAGTAACTCGAGGCACGCCTACATGGACTTTTGTGTTATTGCGCCTAGGCACAAATCACTGCACCTGCACCTAAATTGTAAGGTGCAAGCACAAAGGGCTTAGGTGTGAGGCGTGCCTAGGCATATGCCTAGATGTGCCTTTGACAACACTGATTTATTTTATTGTACATATATTGAATTATATTCACATGCTTCTAAGAAGGTTGAACTTTTGATATTTTTATTTAAGTGCTTTAGCATCATGTTGCCCTAAGATATTTTAGTCTTTTTTTTTCTTTTTTTTTTCCCTATTTTCATATTTTACTCTGTTCCTATTTGGGACTTTTTCCCATGCAGGCATTAGATGATAGGAGGAAAGGAAAAGCAAGTGTTCCCTATTAATTTTGAATCCTGTACAAAATCAGATGGTCAATATTTGTAGAAATCAATTTGCATTGAGGTGTGTATCATTGTAACAAATAAATGCATGTACATTATTTTTCTTCTTCATAGATAATTTTGTAGATTGAAAACAATTTGCATTTGTGGCAGACTTAGTTTCATGAGAAACATATATACTTCAATATTTGAATGGGGAAAGTTCCTAAAACGCGCATTTTTTAATTACATAGAAAATGACTTTCTAGTTTTAATACTAAAAAAACGTTGCATGGGTTTGTGCAGGTTAGGAGATTGTAAGATTATGTATACTAAGAGGAAAGAGACCATAGTGACCAAGTGGGGGTTGGGAATAAATTGGCTTGGACAAATTTCAGAAAAAATTCAGAAAAATGCTAGAAAATTAGTCTAATTTGGGAAAGAATTGGTCAAAATTCAAAAAACTAAAACAGAAAAATTATAGAAGTATATTAATTAAAAATATAAAATTCAAAAAAACTAGAGAAATTATTGAAATTCACAATATTTGGAAAAAGAAGGGAAGAATTATAATTTTATTCGTTTTGTAAAAAATCGCGGATCATTCGTCACTTTTTCTAAAAAGTCGGAAGAATTTAGTTGGAAGTCGGAAGAAAAAATATATATAAATATAAAATGACCTTCACTTTTTCTAAAATGAAGGAGACTTGTTGCAACTAATAGCGCTCAATTCCGTATCATTCCCACTTCTAGATAACTATTCACTTACTTATGTTCATTCTCACTTCTAGATAACTAGCCACTTACCCATGCATGCACTAACCCATATTCTCACTATTTAGTGTATTATAAAAAGAGAACTCTAGCTCTTTTGTATCAATGAAGGAAAATAAAATAAAGTTTATTATTTTTTATATTTTGTCATCTTCTTTTTATCTCATTTATGGTATCAGAACTATAGTCTGCTCCGATTTTATGATCTTGTCGACCATGGTCTTGGGTTTTGCTCATCCTCCTCACTTTTCAATTAGCGTCATTTTTTTTTTTCAATAAAATTTGCATCCTCTTTTATATATCCAAACTCCCTTGGTCCATATTTTCATGTCATACGACTTATATATATATATATATATATATATATATATATATATATATATATATAAAAGATCTCTCCAATGTGGGTTTTCTTCAAGCTGCATGATCCTGTATTGTGCGTTGTTAAGAGAGATCATGACGGATTTGATCTAGTGAGCCACCAGCTCCACTCAACAAAGAGTGGGATGTGATAGTAATAAATCTCATATTCAGGCGGCGACCACTAGCAAGCACGATCGGGCGTTATAGACTATTTATCAAAAACTCATAAGATTGAGGACTAAGATTCTGTATAACCAATCACATGTTCCAAGATAAGCTGATGATCAAAGAATGTCCATAATCTTGAGGGGACGTAATATCATTCAACACCGTATCATTTCTACTCCTAGATAACTATTCCCTTACCTATGTTTATTCCCACTTCTAGATAACTATCCGCTTATATACTAACCTACATTCTCACTACTTGCTACTTAGTTTATTAAAAAAAGAGAATTCTAGTTCTTTTATATAAATCAAGGAAAATAAAATAAAATTTATTTTTTTGCTATTTTATCATTTTTTTTATCTGTTCTTTAGCAACCCCTTCGGAGTATACATCAAACCTTGAAAAACTTTAAAAAATTGAAACGCCGAGTACCTAGAGATTCTTCTAGAAGTGACAAAAAGCCTTGCAGTCAATGGTCAAACAGGAGTTCCTTCAGCTTGAAAAGAGTAACCGAGACTCTAATTAGTGTCTCGTCAATTGAAGTTGCAAAAGGCTAAGTCAACTGGAGCCAAACCCGAGTTCGGTACCAGTCCATTTCATAGATCATAGGACGAGGACATTTAGATCACGTGTTGCTGAGATGTCGGCTGTGGCCGTTTGACTCTCGTGAACTCTACCACGTCAAACGTACTCACCTGTGCCACAAAATTACACCGACCACAGCAGCCAGTGGACCGGATTAAAAAGCCCCCAACCAGTGCCTCTCTGTTTCTCTATTTCCTCTCTCTACAGAAGAAGAAGGAGGAGGAGGAGGAGGAGGAGGAGGAGGTGAAGAGTCGCCTTACTCACGATGGCTAAGTTAATCTTCAGTGCTATAAACTTCTGCACTGCACAACTCCTCCGTGATACTGAGAGGTATGACTTCTGCTTTGCTAAATTTCTCTTTTATTATTTGCTTCTGTTTCTTTACTTCTCTCTATAGTGTAGGCATTGATATAACGTGCATGGGTATTAATATATATCATAGCATGATTGCATAATAACTGCCGATGTGATATCACTAATATGTCAAATATAAATTACTTCACCACTTAAAACTGTTAAAGAGTATTTAAGGCTGTGCTTGGCATTGCTATTTGGGAGAGCAGAAAAGAGTTGCTACTGCTGCTCTTTATCATTGCAAAGAAATGTGGGAAGAGATAAAAGGATTGGAAGAAGAAAAATGTGAGATTATTCTTTGAAACATGAAAAGCATCCCTCTGAAGATGCATCTCTCTTCCCAATAAGATGGGTTTAAAAAGTATTCATGTTATATAACACCAAATTGTGGCAATATGTTTATTGAGATATTATGGGGGTGTTTGGGATTGCTCTGTCGAGGTAAACAACAAATTTAAATTGATGTTTTAAAGAGAACCAAATTCTACTATTTCACTTTCCGAGAGCTAAGAGTAGAGACAACCAAACACATTACTAAAGTGTTCTACGCCAAAGTAAAGAGTTATTCTTTGCCTCTAAAGAGCAATATCAAGCACAGCCTATATGATGTCGCTGAGCACCATGGTACTGCCTTCTTACATCAAATGCTTTCCGGAAGCGTTGGCAAGAGCAAACGATGCGCGCTGTGATGATGGTCAGCAACATCTTGTAGTCAGCCTAATAATAGAGTCAGAATAGCTAGTTATTGAGTAATGGGTGCCTACGTTGTGACTTTCAATTAACTAGTAAATAACAATCTTAAACTTTTTTAACGGTCTGGATCAATGGTAGAGAAGGCCAATCTAGTATGGTAGTGTAATAATACTAAACTATTTCAAATACAGTAGTTTTTTTATGGTCTCGTGCAGAAGGACCCGACTCTCTCGACAGTCATTTCAACACAAACATGCTATTTAAATAATATTATACCATCAATGGTTTAAGATTGGCCAATCCGTACCATCAAAGTGATTGATCATAAATTGAAGTGCAACAGGCTCAAATGGAAGGTTGACAACATTGCAACCTTTAAGTGTTGCAGGTTCAATCTGAACTTACCTATCTAAAAGGGCAAAAAAGGTACTGCGCCTATCAGATTATTGGTGGACGCCTATACCGAAAATCATTGACTACATTATTGGTGGACGCCTATACCGAAAATCGTTGACTACATTATTGGTGGACGCCTATACCAAAAATCGTTGACTACATTGAATAAGACGATGGTGATCATTTTTTATATGTTATTTTACATGGCACACATCACCTTCTATTGTGATGTAAAAGCCACTTTTTAAGATTTGTGCCACATATAACAAGTTTAATCGTATAATGGCACACTTATGATCTCAACATCCACTTTGAATGATTGAAATGAAAAATGATCGCTACCGTATGATTCAATGCCGTTAACTGTATTCACCATAGGTGCAAGCAACTCAGTAATCTAGGAGGCCGGATAGAGGTAGCCGAAAAATAAACGTAATCTAGTTGGCCAAAATCCGAATAGAGGTAGCCGAAAAAGACTAATAAGGAACCCTGTCTCTTTGCAGCTCGCTTATAAGTCAACATTAAAGGAGTAGGCCGAAAAAGTAATCTAGCAGGCCGAAATTTGAAGATAGGTAGCCGAAAAAGAAAAGACTAATAAGTACTACGGGACCATGTCGCTTTGCAGCTCGCTTATAAGTCAACAGAGAAGGAAATTTTCAAATTATACAGCTAAGTTGGATGGAAGGCGCCGTACAAAAAATATGTTCAACGGTTCTTCAAAAATATCTTCCACCTTGTGCATCCAGAAAAATTGGGTGCACGTGAAGATATTTTTAGGTGTCCCATACCTCTTTTCGCCCCTACCAAATCTCTATTCGCGCCTAAGTCTGAAACCCCACGAAGCACATCCACTTCTTCAGATCAGACGATGTTGGTAGTTTGGCTCTCGTGATCATGATCTTATCATCCGACGGTCATTTTTTTTATTTCCGGTGCATCATATCCCATTCGGATCCCCAAAAAAATGGTTGTAAAATCACCTTTAAGAGTGATGGGCGCCATGTAATTTTAGGGTCACATTGTTTTGAGATCTGTTCCACACGGAATCCAAAACTGTCCGATGGTAAATTAATGATCTCATGATCTATTGTGTTTTCAAGTATTCAATGGGTGGGCTGGGAATGTAGGGGCGAAACCGTGATCGCGAAGGCACAAACCTAGACACCTAAAATATAAGGTTAGGGTTATTTATACCCGTCAAACTTCAATCTCACCCCAGCTGCCACGTGTAGTGAATTTTTACAGATTTGTTTTGATGAGTTGCACGCCCCCACTGATTTTGTAGAGTGCACCCTTGCTTCTATTTTCTGATAGATCCAGAGACCATTTGGTAGAAACCCATCGGCAGCTATGTAACAGTCTCTGTGTCCGTTCACCATCAAGAACTAGGATTCATCGATTGTAAAGTTTGATTAGTGGGTCCCCATCCACCGATATGAAACAGTTTCGATTTCTGTCTACCGGTAGGGTTCAAGATACCATGCAAAGAGTGAGGTGCGAACTGTAAAAAGCATAGCAATTTAAGGGTGTGACTTTTAATTACTGCCCAAATTAGTGGTTATTAATACTAATTAGGGCAATTGCTGTTTGATGAGATGTACATAATCTTAAAATGAATAGTTAGGCTGCTCATATGACTGTTACTATCCCTTAGGCTGTCACAAAAAGGTCCAAAAGGCAAATAAATTGCTGATTGGGTTCCATTATTTACACCCTCTGAGACAGTGGCCTCACCAATCTCCCCTAATCGGCATGTATTGAACTCTTTAATACAGCGTTGGAGATTGTTTTTTAATCTCAATATTCCAAAAAAAGGATCTTGAGATCATGACATATCATCAGGCGGCCAGTTTAATTATACATGGCACACATAAAAAATGAGAACCCTAAAATCACATGTCACAGATCACACTCAACGTGCTTTTAGGGTCATGTTTTTGGGATGTGTGCTATATAGAATAAAAACCTAATCCTATGATAGTACCCTCATAATCTAAAGATCCAACTATGGCCGATTTGGATGAAATACAAAGCCCATCATTTGATTTAAAGAAGTCAACCCATACGAGATTACAAATTCCCGGATTGTAATTAATGGTACCCTAACTTCTAACCATACTTTATAGTACACCATAAAAATTATGTTCCACACTAATAGTCTAGGACAGGATTATATAGAGGACAGATTTTATGCAAACAAAGTGCAGGCAATTGATGTGGCATGATGCAATTGGCTGTAAATGCTGTGGGACTTAATTAATGCAGGACAGTGCAGCCAGTCACGTCGCTCCACGTTAGCCGCCAACACTTTGTCCACAACAAATCTGTCCTATATCTATAATCTCCAATAATCTATATTGATTTGCAACAGCCCAAGGGAGATCGAAGCCACAACTTCTCGAAGGTTATGCCGATTCCTTGTGGCTGCGATGGTAATCATCTCCTTCACCGCCGTGGTCACCCTTTCTCTACTGAACCAACCGCCAAAGAGATCTCAGAGAGTGTGGATTACCAAAAAGGACTCAATCAACGTTACTGGGTTTCTTGATCGCATGGCACTGCAATTGAATTCCGGAGAGTGGCAGTGCCCCTGCAAGGCCGAGGACGTCGTAGCAGTCCCAGAGTCTGGGACGATCCACCTCGTCGATTTCTTCCTGATCGACAAACAACGGCCGGATATCACCTATCACGTTGACTCCATGGAACAGTTTTGTAGCCAAGTTAGTAGCAGTCAATATTTCCAAGGGTTCAACGGTACATGTCAGGAGCTTTTGAAGGAGAGCTTTCGATCGAGCGGTTGGAATTTCATGACAGGGAATTCAAATCTTTATATGAATTCATTAAGGACGGGAAGTTTGAATCCAATCGCCTTCATGTTCGAAGTTTGCATGTCTTGGGCAGGTAGCTCTCACAACTACACTTAGGTTGTGTTTGGGTTAGCTCTTATTAGAGCTGCATCATCTCTCTTCCTGCTCTCTGTCATAACAAATTGAGCAATTTTATTACTTAAAACAGCTCTCTGCCAGAGTAAATAAGGCGATGAGCTGTATTACCAAACATGAAAACAGTTCTCTGCTGAAGAGCAAAAGTGCAAAAGAGCTGCTCTTTGCTCCGAAAGAGCTAACCCAAATGCAGCCTTAGAAAGTTATAGAGAATATTATTGATGGATAAAAAGAGATGCACATCTTTTGATGTGTATTTTATCTTTTAAGCAAGATTAGATTAATTAAGATTTTATAAATATTTTAAATCATTAAAGATTTTTTGAGATCTTAAGTGAAGGTTTTAATTAATAGTGGCACTCATGAGCGATAGTGAGGGCTTTGCGGAGAGACTTTTATAGGATAAGGGTGTCAACGGCATCATGTGATTATCAAGCCTATGAAAAGTTTTCACCCGACCCATCAATCGTATAAATAGTTGATTGGTCACATATGTGAGGGTAGTGTCTTCATGCTGCCTTCAAATGTTCGATTGTGTGGCACGAGACATACGAATGACAGTTGCATCACATCCTTTTAAGGGTTTGGTCTCTCAAAAAAAAATTTAAAATAAAATAATAATAATAATAAATTTCTTATTTAAATTTAAAGCCTACTAAATCATATATCACATATCATAGTTTGCAAGTCAAACATGATGCATTGGATTTTTTTCAAATTTTAAGCTAGTATTCAACTGTGATGGTTTCTTTAAAGATTGTACTAGCTCGACTTTGAGCAAGTTATCGTCATACCTAATTCTCAGGTTGGATGCCATATAGTGACTAGAGATGTCAAAAGTAGCCCCAAAACGTTACCCCCATTGATAGAAAGAGAGAAAGAGGGGGGTCGGGATTCTACCGACAGGTGTAGCACTTGTCGGTAGCACCCAAGCGCTACTCACAAGCCGTCTTGATGCAATGTGGCAGCAACTTGTCCAAGCCAGATCAGGTATCATGCAAGAGAAAAAAAAAATTAAAAAGGGCAAATTCACTCAAAGATTAAAATTTCAATTTTCATTTTAGTTTCGGAGGGGACTAAAATCGAAATTTCAGCCAAAAATTTGCTCCCCATGCTAAATTGAATGAAATTTCGGTTTCAGTGGGGACCGAAACCAATAATTTCGGCCAAAATTTTGATCCTTGTATTCAATGTATCAAGTAGATCGATTCAAAATATTCAAATCTCATAAATAATTTGAAGGACATAAAATTTCTAAAAACAGTAGATTTTTCCTTTATTATATGTGCCACGCTACCGAACCATTCATGTGCCCAAGTGGGTAGGCTCAGGCACTATGCCGTGAGTATCAGCCCTTCTCTCATATATCTGTATATATATATATATATATATATATATATATATATATGATTTGTTTGAGACTGGTCCTAGATCGATCCAAATCTTCAAAATAAAACTAGCTAGGATTGTATTATACGGTAAGCAATTTTTTATAGACAAATTTATAGGCAGCTTATGTGATGTGATGTGATGTGACTAATTGCATAGGCAGTGGAGCCCAACAATGCAGCCAGTAACAACACGCCACATAAGCTGCCTGTGTTTGGGTTAGCTCTTTCAGGGCAAAGAGCAGCTCTTTTGCTCTTTGGTTTCAAGAGAGAGTTTTCATGTTTGGCAACATAATTCCTTGCCCCATTTGCTTTGGCGAAGAGCTGCTTTAAGTGATAAAACTACTCTCACAAAAAGCAGGCAGAGAGCTGCTTTTGCTCTTATAAGAGCTAACCCAAACACAGCCAAAGTGAACTTTCTTAGCGCTCCTAACCTAAACAGAGTAGGGTTGTGCAAAAAATCGACCAAACCGACCAAATCGACTCGAAATTTCGGTTCAGTTTCGGTTTTGGGACATATCGGTTTGGTTTCGGTTTCAAAAAATAGAAACCGTTAGTTATCGGTTCGGTTTCGATTTTAACATTAAAAAATCGAAACCGGACTAATAAGAAACCGATAGTGATGTATATATGGATTATAGTATGTCTATATTTGAGTTTGATCGTGTGTGAGGCTTATTATAGAAAGCCAGTTGTTGCTGCTTTAGTTTGTTATTCACCAAAAGTCTTAAAATTAGTTGATTTATAGGAGTTTACAAAAACAGTTTATATAAATAGGTTCGGTTTGTATAAATTTTGAAAACTCTAAGCCGAAATCGAAAAAATTGATTCAATTCGATTAAATGCTACAAATAAAAAAAAGTTTAAAAAATGAGGTTTAGAAATCGAAAACTGAACCGATAACTATCGGTTTGGTTTCAGTTTTGAACCTTATCGGCTCGGTTTCGGTTTCATAAAATAAAAACCGATCGTTATCGGATCGGTTTCGATTTTGCATGAAAACGGTACCGAAAACACCCCTAAAACAGAGTCAAAGTAAACTTTCTTAGCTCTCCTACAGGTGGGCTCTCACAGGCTACATCATATTTCCTACTCTCCAACTTCAGCTTAGAAAAAGAGAAAGCGCAAACGCTAAACACATTTCTACGAAGCATCAAAACCTCGCTGGAGACATGTGCCAAGCACGCCAACTGGCCCCCGCCAGACGGGTCATTATACTTAGAAGAAGCTAAACTGGCTGGAGTGGAAGCTTCTGAATTTCGCTACGTTGTAGCCATTAGGTTTGACTGGAACAACTACTTCAACATTTGCGCTCCAAGTTACTGCGAAAATGTCGAGCTCAACTCTTGCACCTGGATGCTCTTCACGGCTCTCGCCCAAGTCGGTGGGTTCGTTTCGGTGGCGCTTTTCAGTCTCCGCTCTGTTATTTGGCCGCTCTTTTGCATGATTTTCGACTGGCCTAGCCGTTTGGTTATAGCAGAGTCTAAAGGTTCTTATGAATCGCAAGTGTGAGAAGAAGTAGAAGGATTCCTATATGGATTTTACTTTTTGGCTTCAGAGAGAGAATTTAGAGAAAATTAGAAAAACGGGAGTAATTGGAGAAAGTTTCAGTCATTATACTACTTCAGAAATATTTTAAAATAACAGATTATCGCGATTTCATAGGTCTCCAAAAAGTCATTCAGTGTGAGAGATAGGGAGTTTGAAATGATTAAAAAGGCATTCGTTCAATGTGTGGAAAACATTTATGATTGAAATTATATACCCTTCTATAAAATGTCATATGACTCAGCGAGCTATTATATATTTTAATGGGAAGATGGGTGATTTGATAATTTAAATTATAAGCGTTTCCGATCACTAATTGACTGAATTTCTTTGGGAGCCCAAAAAATCATGCCATTTCTTTTTTTTCTGAAACTTTATGAAAGAACATAATATGCTAAAACTTTTTACTCCTCATTTTCTAAAGAATCCCAAGAATTTACCCTAGATATCACATATCACACAGATGTAATGGTGTAGACGATGGTAGAGGAATTGCACATCACTGTTTTCTAACAGAACTGCCCTCTTATGTACAACCAGTGGATTGAAATTAAACATCAGGATATAAGGGGATTAAACTCTTTATGGTGTAGCGGTATTTTTGTATCTTAACAACGTTGTTTCCTTCACTTAAATTAGTTTATTTAAGCTTTAATCCCTAGATCTGTCTGACCTTATATTCGACCCATCCGACCCAGATTTTTTATCGGGTTGGGCACATAAGCTTGACCAGTCGGGTCGGGTGGATCCCTACAGAAATTTCGGACCATAGAAGCATTCCAAAAAGTTTCGATTAGAATTGCTTAGAATACCGGATATAACGGATGCTGCCAACTTCTTACTTCTTGAATGGGCCAGGTTCTCGAAAGACCTTAAGAATTGCTCGGCTATGGAATCAAGGCTACGACTCTATCCTCTTGGCGGTGTAACCCTGGCCCTCGTGCCCTTTTTTGTTTCTTTATTTGATCAGATGTTGCTTTCTCTCCTTTTGTCTAAGCTTCTTGCTTAGTTCCTGATCTATTATATAATTTTTTTAATGAATATACTACTTCTTAATTGATAATAAATAAATTAAGGTCAGTGTTATATGGAGGATAGATTTTATGCCAATAAAGTGCAGACGGCTGATGTGGCACAACGTAATTAGCTGCAAGTATGGCGGGACTCAATTAGTGCAAGTCGGTGCAGCCAGTCACATCACGCCATGTCAACCGCCTATACTTTGTCCTTAACAAATCTGTCCTACGCATATGATTTTTCATAAATAAATAAAAATCTAAGAATAACATTCATTCCCAGCTTTACATCACATAAAGAGCCATCTCTACTAATCTTAATCTGACCCACCAACGGTTGGGAATGGTTATTGATTTATGTGGATGCTAGCATTTAATTAAAAAAAAGCAGCTAATACTTTGCACGCGACATTTGTAATGTGGTACATGGTTGAAGAGAAGGACTTTGTTATCTTTTGAACTTGTGTCACGTGGAAGACCATTTAAGTCATCTAATTTAAAGATCATGATGGAAAGATCTTTGAGGTCGAAGTTTGACACAAAACGTAATTTGTATCATCTGATTGAATACAGTTGAAAGCCATCATTTGATTCAATGATTGATTCTAAGAAATTAAAAGATAGAAATCATTTTTCGTGTCAATAGTCTTCAAATTAGACAACTTAGATGGTATTTCATATGACACAAATATGAAAAATAGCAAAGTCTTTCTTCTTAATCATGTGTCATTATACAAATCCCGCCTGCAACTTGTAGCTCCAAAAAAAACTAGTGCTCTATAGATAATTATCATCATTAACTTTATTAAGTATTGTTATCATCATCAACAATGCCTTCTCCATCTATATGGGGTCGGCTAGTGTGGACAAATAAAATAATATGAGAATCGCCAATTTATGGGTCTATATTAGCTCATAAAGTGTCAATGTGGGGGACGCATAAAGCAGTGCACTAATTATTAGCTGTTAGGGTCATAACCGATATATAGGAATGTTTACTTTCTTTTTCTCCCGAGTACATCAAATATCTAACGAAAATAACAAAACTGAAAGTGAAACTAACGTGTAATCTGACGAAAGTCGCCAACCGAATTTGCCATCATGCCATGCTGCCCAAGTGTAATGAATGATACACGATCAATCTCCGTTGCATGCTCATGTCATCATTGACCGTTCGATTGCTCTTGGTACAAAATTTCAATCATATTACCCATATGTGCATTCTTCCTAATAAAAATTTTGGGTAGCTTCTTTCATTATATGTTTCAGCCACCTCACATAGTCAAATAAAAAATTATTGACTGTACGAAAATTGTTTTTTATCCCAATCTTCCACACGATAGATTTTGAGATCATGAGTCTACTAGCAGAAGATCAAATATTGATTACTTGTATCACACTCAATAAGTGAACATGATTAAAACATACCAGCAAGCATGATTCACATTCAAATTTTCAAAAAGTGAACACAATCAGGGCGTACCATCAAACATGATTCACATTCAATTTTTGAGATGTGTGCACATGAAATCAACATATGGTAGGCACGATATCTCAAGATCTATTGTGTGAAAGATTGTGACGAAAAATAATCATCATCCGATTCAAAGCAGTCAACGGATTTTTACTTTATTTAAGTGAGGTGGCTGTAACATAAAGTGGTACTGCAGTAACATAAGCCATATTTAAAGAATAAATATTTGTTGTGGGTTCCAGTATTGCAACCGAATATTCAGCATCTGCAACCAAGGTTTTTGCATTTAAAGTCCGTTGGCTGTCTTAAATCATAAGATAGAGATCGTTTTTGGTCTCCATTTTTCATAAAATAGATCTTGAGATTATAGTTTACCTATTATAGGTTCAGATGTTGATTCTGCGTGGCACATGTCCCCAAAAGTGACTGTGACAATAGACGTATATTGGATCACTTTTGAGGATCACGTTTGGGGATGTGTGAAACATAGGATTAACATCTCATCATCTAATAGGTGCTCTATGATGGGGATTAAAAACGACCTCCATCATTACGGGCAGTCAACAACTTTCACGTGCGAAAACTCAACTTCAACTTCAACTAGGTAGGCAGAGTAGGTACACATGAAGAGTTCACATGCCTAAACTTTAAAAAAGAGAGCGAAAAAGTCTACCATGTTGACCTTGAAATGGTTATTAAAAAGGACTAATAAGATGAAATAATAAAGGCCAGAGGTCAAGACCAACAGCCCATAACTGCTTTCAAGTTTCAACCTTTTGAGTTTGACACTGCCCATAACTGCTTACAATCTTTTTAGTTCAACCATAAAGATTGACTCGCCCAACCGTATGCCAAAATTTAAAAAAAAAAACATTAATTTAAAAAACAAATTTTTTTATGTCTTTTTTTTTTATAAAGGGTATAAAACCCGTATAAAGCTAACTTTTAAAAGGAATACATTTAAAAAAAAAAAAGAGTATTTTATATGTTTTTTTTTTTGTGTGCGGATATTTTAGGGTATCCTATCCCTAAGACTAATCCCTAAGAGATGCCTTTGCCCCCCACCATCCCACGAGTATTCTAGGGATTCTGCACCTTATTGTGATCGCAGAAGAGAATCGCTACTTGAACTCAGTATCTTGGGGAGCAAACCCAAGCCGTCACCCACTACAACACCCCCTTGGTTGGTTGAGGGTGCATGTTTTATATGTTTTAAACGCATTTTTATGTTAAGGGTGTTTTATATGTTTTAAACATATTTTTATGTTTTAAACATATTCTCATAGAAACAGATATATTTTGATAAAAAAAAAAAAAACTTAACCTAATTTTATTTTATTTTTGCCATCTTTTCATGTTATCCCACACATTTTATTTTAGCCATTTTTTTTCCCCTTGTCATATTCGTACTCCGACTCTGTGAGTGTGCCTATCACTCGTTCCACTTCATCGACAACAGTAAGCATAGTGACAAATTTCTTTTTCGGCAACATGTTAGTAGGGGGTTATTTCAGTTCATTTCGGATAAATTTTAAGAAAATTTTGAAAAGTTTTGAGAAGTACAAAAAATATTAAATATAAATTATATTTAAACTTCATAAAAAATTTATTTATTATTTTTAAAATGATAAAAATTAGAAAAAAATTATTAATTTAGGTAAAATTTTGTTAATTTTGTCGAAATTAATGAAATTTCAGCGATTTCGGAGAAATCATCGAAATTTCGCCAAAATTTTGGCCCGAGCCCTATTTCGGTAAATTTTTAAGAAATTTCGGAGAATTTGGAAGAAATTTGTCACTATAGGCATGACTTCTGAGCCACTGATCTATAAGAGGTTGACTTTACAGATTTTGAGGCCCTCTTACCCGTTACAGTAGGCAGTGTCATGTCATGCCGTGTCGTGGCCGTCTACGGGGCGAATGAGAAAGGATACTGCCGCCATAGAAGAAGGAGTACGAGTCTTCTAGCTTAGGGGCCAACTGAAACTAGAGCAAGCTTCTCAAGGATGAGAACAAATAATGCCTCATTTGGGAATTTGCAGGGGCAAATATATTTGTCGTGGAAAAAATAAATTTATTATTCAATAAAATTTTATTATTTAATATAGATTGAAGAGTAAAACTTTAGGATCCAATCATATTAATAGTGCATGCGTAAAAATTGATATTCAATAAAATTTTCACTAAAAGTTTATTTTATGAAAATAGAGAAAATTACACGTTCCGTATGGCCATCACAACAGTTGACAAACAAGGAAAAAATGGTGGAAAACGAATTTCCAAATCCTTTTCAGAACAATAAATCATTTTCCTTGTCACCAAAGAGCCTTAAGCCGCTCTCCCTCAGTTCTTCTCTCCATTTTAATTGAACTAGTTTTAAAAGAGTATTGTATGGTGTGTTCAGCACTGAGAAAGATGATGGTGTCCAAGGTACATGGACGTGTTGCCAAGTTCTTGGATGAACCTTCCAACATTTTCTATTGACCCTACAACTCCTTTTTACTGCCTGTCCAAGAGCAAATGGTTAGAGATTTCTGGTTAGTTCTATTTTTGGCCATGATTCTTCCAAAGATTTACTTACTGATTTCAACGGTTCGGATGAAATGGCAGCCACATTAGTTGCGGGGGCATTGAGAGAGAAGAGGGAGCAATTTTTCTTGGGGTGCACCTTTATTTTCAGCACAATATTCCTCCTCAACTCGGGCTTCACGTGCTTCGACCTATGATTGTTTTGAATCCAGTGATGGGGATCGTTTTTTCGTCCCAATCTTCGACAACATAGATCTTGAGATCATGGGCCTGCCATCTAACTGTTAGATTTTGATTTCACATGGTGCACTCCCCAAAAATTAATATGATCGATCACATGCATAAATCAAATGTGATTCTCAGACTCACTTTTTGTGATGTGTGCCAAATGGAATCAATTCTGAGTGTCTGATGGTAAGACCAAGATCCCAAGATCTATTATGTCAAAGATTAGGATGAAAAACAATCTTCATTTTATGATTCAATGCTATCAATGTTTAAATAGGTGAAACTCAGCTTGAGAAAGAAGAATCTAAAGTTGAAAATAAAGATAACTTTTTTTTTTCTTTTAAGGTTAAGCTTCTTGAGATTAGAGAGTCCTCACCCTTTTACATAAGGTCAAAAAGTAGATATTGGAAGAGAATTAATTATATACAAGCATATCATCAAAGCACAAGAAGACCATTCTTGAACCATCAAGATTAATCGGAAATCTATAATGGCTATAATCATTTGGCTTGCATTCAATTCTATTGTATGTGATTTATTGAAAGAAAGGAATTCTCGAATCTTTGTACCCGTTTAGAGTTCAGCCGGTAGGACCAAACCAAACCCCCACTTCTTATATTTAAGTCTCTAATGTCAGCTATAGAGTTAATGCCAGCTCTGACTTGTTCACAAGTCACTGTTATTCCCATTGTTATGTAAAAAAAATTTTATGGATTCATTGTCATGTAATTTTATCAAGTTTGGTATTGTAATTTGAAGTAAAGATCTAATACCATTTCCTTTGTGATTTGAAGGAATTAAAAGTTTTTCCTTCAAAACAGTTTTTACTTTTGCTGCTTAAATTTACATAATAAAATATTATATCCTCTTAATCTTACTTGTTACAATATGATAGTAAATACCACTTGTCCAAAAAGTGCCTCATAAATCAACTTTTAACTCTCGGGTCCGCTGCCTAAAAGGTGATAATATAGAGGGTTGATCATATAGACTATAGAGGTATGTTGTTTTAACTGCTTTGAAAGTCAAAAGCAGTGTTAAAACCACTAGGAGCTAGATTTATAGGATTATTATTATTATTATTATATAAAAGAGAAGGAGCCAATAGACTTGAACACAGTGTGAACCACACGTTGTGAACCTTGTGCTCGAACGGCCCAAGATCACATGACACGTGATTGCGAGTACCACCCATAAATTCATTGTTCACCCATCTCCCTTGGGTTTTAAAAAAAGAATTATTATTTCAAACTACGATCTTACGTTATCTGGGAGGATCATATACCCCATTGAGATACCAGTCTAACTAAAATTAATTGGTAATAGAAAAATGGAACCGATTAGGTATTCTAATGGAGGACGGTGACGTTCCTCCAAAATACACATGGAGCTCCACGTGACACCCAAAACACTGCTTGGGTGCCGCGTGGACGGTTTAGATTAATATTAAAAATAGAAATTTCAAAAAAAATATTTTAAACACAAGTCAAAGTTTGACGGGCTTCATTGGTCCACATTTCACGGTTCAAAAAAAACACGTTAGACATGAATTTTTAATTATTATTTTTTCATATATATCTAAGCAATGCACCCGAACTCCGCATGGCATCGAACCAATATTTTGGATGCCACATAGAGCTTCACGTGGAAGCTTGGAGGACGGTAACCGCCTTTCCTTGGAGGACGGACACCTTTTCTATAGAAAAAATACAATTTAATGTTTTAAGGTTTTGGGAGAGCGTTTCAAGTATGGCCCCTCTGACCATGAGAGTTGTACAAAAACCTAACACATCCTATAAAATTAAAAACCGTGAAAATCAAAATTCTTTTACATCCAACAGCTGCAAATCTGGTTTAAAACGAACTCTCATTGCAACCAGTTGGGCCTAATTATTGCCCATATAAAATTACAGTGTGGATTGTGGACAGGCTCGTCAGTGATGACAATCTTTACTAAACAAGTATTCAACTCATCGTAATTCAACTGAAAAAGAGGGACATTTCTGTAAGTGAAGTCAGCTCATGAATCACTTATCGCCGAAATTTCGGTCATTTTGGCCAAAAGTATCACAATTGTTAAACTTTACAAGGACAGCGTCACAGGGAGGATAGATTTGATATAGACAAAGTGAAGACAGCCTATGTGCCCAGTCGCAATTGGCTGCAAGTGTGGTGGGATCGGCTGGAAGTGTGGTGGGCTTAAGTCGGTGCACCCAGACATACCACGTCAGCCGTCTACACTTGGTCCTCCGTTTAGAGTCCACTTTAAACTAATAAGAGGAAATTAATAAAATAAAAAGAGACGGGTTCTTTGCAAAGACAGCGTTTTGGTTCGGGTTCGGAGCTAGGCTCGGTTGGGGAAGACTTTGAGCGGATAAGAACGAGCCAACCCATCAGACGCCATCCTCCACCACCACTACAATAATCCACACCCACACCTCCCCCATAATACCCCTCCCTCTCTCTCTCTCTCTCTCTCTCTCTCTTTTCTGTAGCTCTCCCTCTCTCATCAGACAATCTGGCGATCGATCAAGAGCCCACTTATAAGGAAATCAAGCCCAAGAACAGAAGAATCATGGTAAAGCTATAATCTAATTCGATCAATTCTCTCTCTTCTATTTTGTTGGGTCTTTGATTCCCCTGTTTTTAATGCTTTTTACTAATAATATTCAATTCGAACCAGGGAGCAGGAGGTCCTGCAGACGAAAACATGTGGCCGCCATGGCTACGCCCACTTCTCAAAACCAGATTCTTCGTTCAATGCAAATTCCATATCGATTCACATAAGAGCGAATGCAATATGTATTGCTTGGATTGTATGAACGGAGGGCTCTGTTCTCTCTGCCTCGCTTACCACACAGATCATCGAGCAATACAGGTTTTCATATTTCCCCGCCAAAAATCGTCTACTTTTGATTTATTGTATCCTTGCAGATAAGGAGGTTTTCATATTTCTGCTGCCCTTTCTGGGCTTCTTCTTCTTCCCCGCCAAAAAAACCTCTAGTATTGATTTTTTTTTTTTTCCCCCCTTTTTTGGATGTTGTTGCAGATAAGGAGGTCTTCTTATCACGATGTGATCAGGGTTAATGAGATTCAAAAGGTTTTGGACATAACGGGCGTCCAGACGTATATTATAAACAGCGCCCGGGTTGTTTTCTTGAACGAGAGGCCCCAGCCAAGGCCCGGTAAGGGTGTCACCAATACTTGCGAGGTCTGCGAGAGGAGCCTCCTCGATTCCTTCAGATTCTGTTCTCTCGGTTGCAAGGTCTCTCTCTCTCTCTCTCTCTGATTTTTTGTGAAGCATCGAATTCCATTAGTTTAACTTTATGTTACCCCAGCATTGCCTGAAATCTTAGCTAGAGAAGCCAATTTGATCATTACCCAATAAAAGCATAAATTTTTATTTGTGCTTTTTCTTTTCCGTTCAATAAGTTAGGTCATTGGAATCTCGGGATACAATTAAGATCAAACATTTGTCATATTTCCCGCAGAATGTGAAAAAGTGATACGGGCTTTTTGGTACAAATTGAGAGTTATGATTACTAATTGCTTTGTGGTTCTTTCAATATCTGATTCAGATTGCCGGAACTTCGAAGAATCCGAATAAGAAACGGCTGGAGATGGCGTCAGTTTCTGATACCGAGGAATCTTACTCAAGCAACAGCCATGAGAAGAAGGTGCACAGCTTCACACCTTCAACCCCACCCCCAACTGTCATAAACTACAGAACTGCAAAGAGAAGAAAGGGTGTACCCCACAGAGCTCCAATGGGGGGGCTTTTATTAGGATGCTGATTCGTATATATATATATATATATATATATATATATATATATATATATATATTCACCAGGTAATCTCTAGGTCTCCATGGTAATCTATCTTCAAAGCACTTGCGCTTTCACCATGAAGGCCAGTGTTTGAAAGTCACCTTCTCTTGTGTACGTATATATACATTGTACATACAATAAAACAAAATACGAGAAAAAAATACACAAGTTAGAAATACGTGGGAAATAAGAAGACTATGGAGTTGTTAAGGTGTAAATACGCCTAGTCTTGTCGTGGTATACTGTTAATATATTAGTGGGTTAGTCTATTTTACAAATAAGTTTTGTTTAGTGGTTGTGTAATGTAAATAAATACTACTGAGAAGTGATGTGAAAATGGTGTGCTGGAAGTAACTGTATTGTGTATAAAATATATATATGGTATGAATGAAAAAAGATTCCTGTGTCTCGGCTGTTTACAGTAAAGTTTCTATTTTGGGTAAGTGCTGGATATTCGAACAGTAGCCACTAGTGGCTTCTACGCTTACGGGGTCCACAGTGGCCGACTCTGGCTTACACCTGTCCCGATTGCATTGGTCTCGAAGTTGATGTGTGTCGAGTATCTATTGGCCTGAAGAAAGTTTACCTGCTTGTCGTTTGGCTAGAGTCGGAGACGGGCAGGCCCCGCAATCGCCATCAGAGTACCGAAGCAGTTTTGCCTACATTTTTGTCGTTTTTAGCCGCCTTTTCTTACACAATCAATGATTTTAGATGTGGGTGATCCATAACGTCAAAGTGATAGATTATATCTAAAAGTATAGATTAAAATCATAGATTAAAGTATAACAGGCCTTAAAAATAATATTTTAGAGAGATTAAACCCATCCGATCTCTTCTTTAAAGTTTGTATTGCATTCCTATACAACCCTCATGATCCCCGGAAGGATGAAATCCTTGTCCCAATCTTTTAAAATAATGAATTGTACCTCTTTTATCATCAATTAATTATAAGATCCTACAAGGGGTAGTAGCTAGTGGGGATTATTAGGTGGTACTAGCTAGGAGGATTATTGGGTCCATGTAAACCCTTATGGGTTCAAGATTCAAAACGTTCTCCAACATCTTAAAATATGTTGTGCATCTCTGATTATCAATTAATTTTGGAGTATAAGATTATAAGATCCTACAATATTAGTGGCTAATATAAAAAGTTCCTCAATTGGATGGTTCACATCCTCTTAGAGGCATATTTCTTTAGGTTGAGATATATTCCAATTATAGAATGCTACTTTGAGAATTTCAATTGATTACAAATGTATGTTACATTACATAATAATAAATCATACTCAAATGTTACGAGCTAAAAAGTCTAATTTTAATAAGATCACTTTAATATCATTTTGATGTTTACATGTCAGTGAGGAACCATTATGCTTTATGGGTTAGGTTAAATTTATGACTAATGAATTTATCTTAGGTACACGATTGGTGGGATCATGCACAGGTTTTTAGAGCCTCTAACTCTGTGGAAACAATGGGACACATCGCATGTTCGTAGATTTTTAAAGCTTCCAACAATCCAACTTTGTGATTATTTGCACCACCATTCATCTGACGGTTTGTGTCGTACAACACGGTACATAGGCATGATCCTTTTATTTTTAACCCATCAGTGGTTTAAACATGAAACCCCTACGAAGAAAATCTCAAAACAGGGGACTACTTGAAGAAAGTTTTAGCTTCCTGCAATAATTGAAAAAGGTTTTTATACAAAAAGATTGTCACTATTTCTAAGGTCCCAAAAAAGTTATTTGCTCAATATGTGAGGGAAATATGATTTGAACTAACGAAATTAAATAGGTCTTCAAAATGCTATACTCTCAATTTATAAAAAAATATTCGTAATTGAAATTATGAATATATCCTTCTGAAAAATAACATATAACACAAATGATAAAGTATATTATTTAATCGAAAAGAAGGGTAATTCAATAATTTCAACTAAAACTCTAGAAGTGTTTCCCACTATGTTTTTTGTTTTTTCGGGAGCCGAAAAAATTGTGATAATTCTTTTTTCAAGTAACCTTCTGAAATATATTAATACAATACACTAAAACATTTTACAAATGCCACATAAGCATGTGGCATTTTTGGTCAACACTTTAAGGATGAATAAACCATGTGGTAGCAGATGCCACATGAGCACGTGGGCTACCACGTGCCAGCAATATAGAGACCTTCTCCAACTATCTAGAATGAGGAACGGTCCAACGCCTCTTTTTCCAATTTCTTAATAGACCTATTTTCTTCATTTGATAAAATCTTGGCGCACTCAACATCTCTTGTTGAGTACAAGCAAGAAGCTATGTAACAAATTAAAATAGCATTTTTTAAAATTCTTTATCTATCGTATAACCCACCACTTTGTTTTTGGCTCGATAAGCAAGGGAGTTGTCGTAGGGTCCCACGCTTGTGTATTGAAGATTTATAGCCACAAAATACGGATGGCTCATAACTGAGATGTATGTCATTGGATTATGGTAATAAATTAATAATATCCTGGCATCTTAGCATATAAAAGAACAGCTTTTATCAGTTCACGGGTAATTTTAAGGTATCACATATGTGTCCATATATAAAAGAGTATCGTTATTCACACCCTTAAGGCTGCTTTCTCACCCCAGTGTTAAAAAATTGTACTGAAACAGGACTATTGTAAAACTCGCACACCCCTACTTCGTTTTTATCTTTTTTTCTTTATTGGGGTGTGAATAACGGTAACCTAAATAAAATATCTTTTTCGTTGTGTTTGGGTATGCTCTCTGCCTACTCTCCACGGTATCAGGTTTTATCTACCCTCCCTTCAATCAGTTCTCCGCCCGTGCAGAAGCAGAAAAGGGTTGTGATTCCAAATGCCCATATAGCTTTCTGCCAAAGTCATAATTGCTTTTTAGCCCGTAAGAGCTAACCCAAACGCTGCTATAAAAATATTATAGATTTGGGAATTTGTAAAGGGTACAACATATTCCGTACGCTAAATAAAGGAGGATGGGTTATAATCAACATTTAAACACCAAAATGATGTTTATATGATCTTAGATCATTAAAATATATTTACTACTATGTTATGTGACCCACATCAACAATCAATCTAAAATATTTTAAATGACAGTTTATTATTGGAATGTCTCAGTCAAAAAGTTATACCTATGAGCAAATACGGTTCAATCATTTGTTAACAAAGATATAACAGTACATAGATCATATGATTCAAATTTCTCAAAAAATATAATTTTATGGCCTAATGCCACTGATATACTAGCTAGAACTCTAACGGCTTTGATTGCTCACATCTTATACCTTTAATGTGTAATGTGTGAAATCATTAAAACACCAAAATAAATGTTAGTGGTGACAGATGGACCCTTAAATAAATTATTAAAATATGTAAGAGGGGACTCAAATTAAACAATTTAGGAAATTTTCTTTTATCTTAATGAAGCTTTGTTGTTCATGGAAAAAATAAAATGGATACCTTTACTCTAATGCTGGCGCGACAATGGCCTTCAAGTTGGACCACTCGGAATTGTAAAGGTTATGCCACCTAATAAAACCTCAAGATTATAAACGTACTTCTATACTTTTCCAAAGCACCACTCTGGCCTATATCTTTGTGTTCTACAAAGGGTCCCCTTTGCAAAGCCATAAAAAAAAGGGATAATGGCTCTGACCCACATTTGTCTTTTTTTTTTAGATGACTGTGACCCACATTTAAACAAACAATGGCAAATGTTATTTAAATTTTCTTACACTATTAAAATTAGACTTTTTATTCTATACTAGAAGTTTGATTTATCATTATGACATGTGGCACACACATTTATGATCAAATTAGGGCACTTCAGAAAACAATGTCTCAAAAACAAATTTTTTAGCAAAAAAAACCCGACTTCAAACGTTTTAGAAAATTTGTGCTTTCACAAATTTTGAAACTTCAGAAAATCATGAAAGCACTATTTTTTTACAAACGTTTTTAAAAAAAATGGTATTTTTGTGATTTTCTGAAGTTCTAAAACGTTTTTCTAAAATGTTTGAAGTCGGATCTTTTTTGCTAAAAAGTTTGTTTTTGAGGAATGTTTCTCTAATTATCCAATCAATCTAAATTGCTCAATTGTCAATCTATCATTAGAATATGTCTCAGTCCAATAATTAAAACATGTTGGTAAGGGGATGTGAACCGTCCGATTGATCAACTTTGATATTATAGTCCATAGATCAGATGCTAAAACACTATTTTTGGGCTTATTGCACTTCAATCTATGATCTATCACTTTGACGGTTCGGATCACCCACATCTTAAACCAATGATCGTAGAAGATCACTTAAACACTATTTTGGTGTTTAAACGACGGCAAGGAAAGTCGTTCCCAAAAAAAAGGCCTAACTCTCTTGACCGTCATTATATGTACTTACAACATCAATAGTTAAGGTGTGTGGGTGATCATAGATTGAAATGTAACAAGCCAAACAATTGGAATTTTAGGGAGATTTAAACTATTTGATTGATCCATTGATCATAATATTAACTGTTATTTTTAGTTTTAATGACTAATATTAAACATCATCAATCGGATGATTCACATTCACATATAAGAATGTTTGAGATAATTTCTAATAATGGATTGCTACTAGGATAATTTAGATTGATTAGAGATGTGCGCCACATGACATTTCGATACATCACCACAAATGGTGTCAAATGAGAAGTATAATTTTAATGGTGTAAAGATTATTTAAACAATATTTTGATGTTATATGTCGGCCATAAGCCATTTATCCCAAATGACTAAGTGCAGAGCGCTCGTTTTGTCCCAATCAAAAGTAGGCAAAGGGTAGGCGATGAGAAAGTAGTTCGTACATTATGCGCGAGCAACGCACCATGTGAACGGCGGCATGCTGACGCGCAGACCATTTCCCGAGTAATGAGAAACGAAAACTGGGTTTAGACCAAGCGGGTGACTTGGAAAGCTACACTGTCAGTTTTCTATTGTCTTGGACACGTGGCAGGATCTCTTTAATTGACCGGCTTCCCCGGTAAAGATTCTTCTTTTCAGGGACAGCGACTGCAACGCGTCGTCTACCGAGTCGATGACTGAGCAATGCCGTAGCCATTGTGGCTCCTTCCAAGTGGCCCGCGTGCTTTCCGTCTCTACCGTCCAACGTACCCTGACCCTCCAATTTTTAATTTAAAGCCAGATATTATAGTGTGTTCCTCGGCACTATAGTAAATGATGATGGAACGCCCTTCATCGTCCATGAGTATAATTATCCGAGGCTTTGAACGATGTATCCGACACTCCTAATCGTCATTTAAACATGTAAATGGTGTTTAGTTCATCTTACACCATCAATGGTTCAAGATGTGGGTGATGCATACCATCAAAGTGGTAGATATATATTGAAGCGTAATACTGCCAAAAATAATGTTTTGGAGAGATTTTAACCATCCGATCTGTTGACTATTATAATATCAACCGTTTGTTTTAGTTTAAATGACTGATATTAAAGGTTATAAATCGGATGGCTCACCTTCACTTATACACATATTTCTTTGAACTGAGATATAGTATGATGATGGATTGCCACTTAAAAATTTTAGATTGGTCATAGATGTACGCCACATGGCATGATAACAATCACAGTTCAACATGAATCAAAATTTCTGCTGTATCAAAATTTTGGTCGAAATTTCAAATTTTCAACCAAAATGTTTTGATTTCGGACATGCCCGAAACGAAACCGAGGTTTAAGTCCAGATTTGTATCGACTTCAAAATTTCGATTCTTAGTTTCATTTTCGGTCATGCCCGAAACCGAAATTCAACCTGAAATTTTAATCTTTGCACTTCAATGATATGAGATAAAAAGGAGAGTTTTAAAGGTGTAAAATCATTTAAACATCATGTTAGTATTTAAATATGAGCTATCACTTTGATAAATTTAATTGCCCTGAAAACTAATGCCACTTGGCTTAATGGTGAGCTTGAAAGGAAGATGCGTTTGAAGGCTTGTAACGAGTTAGTAATCCTTTAAAAGCGATATTGATACTCTTCATATTGGGCAATGGTCAAGTCCAAATAGGTTTAACCTTCAGTCCTCGAAAATAAAAAGATTTTGATCACATGTCATCTTATAAAAATAGAAACCATAAAAGTCAAGATTCTTTCATCTCCGATGATTGCAGATGTGATTGAACTCAAACCCGATTCAGCCTGGTTTGACTTAGACCTCACCATTACCAAAGATAAAACCCTTAACTTCTCACTTAAGTCAAGTGACGTCAGTTCAAACTTCAAACTTCAAACCTAATTTTTAGGGTGTAAATGGTTGAAAGGCAAATAATTGAAAGTTAACGATAGAGATAATTGGGAGTTATCATGTTTAATGGTGCAATCTATAAAGCACCTTCACACAAGACTTCTAGAGAAGTGGGCGGATGTGGATTTCAATACTCTCTTTGCCACTTTATATGGCCCCATCACCCTCAATTTTTATTCAAAGTGTCTAAGTTTTATATTTAATACTAGGTTTACTATAATTCCATACCTTAAAAGCATATATTTTTTTGTTTACTTTGATAATTGATGGTCAGCCCCATTTAGTTTAATTATGTGTAGTTCAACTCTTAACTCATTTAGGGCCCTTCTAAATGATTTTGCAAATGTGGGCCCACCTTGATGAATTGCCTAAGCCATGATGTCATTCAGTTACTAACCCTTATCTGATGCACCATTGCCTAATCTTCCAACCCCACCAAAGTGATGACCCAATACTTGGGCCAAACCACCATCCTTATTTGTCAACATTGACTGCCTGATGGTTAGGTTGAAACCGAAAAAAAACCGTTTCGATTTTGTTCGGTTGACCAAACTTGCTCCCGTGAGCTCAATTAGCTATAGGGCTGTCAATGGGCTGGGCCAGGTTTGGGCCGAGTTTTTCACCCAGCTCATCTTTTTTAAGAAAAATTTTAAGCCCGAGCCTGCTCAATAGCTAATCGGATCGGGCTGAGCCCGATTTTAAAATATTGTGGCCCGAACCTGGCCCGATTAGCTATCCGGGCCGGGTTGGGTTTCCAATAAAATTTTAAGAGTTTTTAAAGGTTTTTTTTTAAAGGCCTAATTTTTTCTGGCCGGGCCGACCTTACACTTTGCAGCCCGAGCCCGGGCCCGACCTGGTTTCTTATCTAGGCCCGTCCCATTTAATAAATCTATGAAAAAATGGGCCGAACCCGGCCCATCCGGATGCGGCCCGGCCCATTGACAGCCCTAATTAGCTATACAGGTTAACCGAACTTGCTCCCCGAACCTCAATTAGCTCCCCTGATTTCAATTAACTAAAATAATTCGGTTTCGGTTAACCTAAATTTCAAAAACTCGAAACCGAGAAAAATCGTTTTAGTTCAGTTCGTTTCATTTTTATTATTTTTTTTGAAATTTTTTGGTCTTTTTCGATTTTGGATTAGTTTTCTAAACCTACCTAGCCGGTTTTCAATTTTTGCCACCAAAAACTGAAACCATACTGATTAGGAATCAATTTTGAAGTTATCAGTTTTGGGTCGGTCTCGGTCTGATTTCAGTCCGATTTGGCGGACCATTTTTTCGGTCATTTTCTGCTTCAAGTACGAAACTTGCCTCGATAACTGAGCCAATGCGCAACCATCATCTGGAATTAAGTGGGTATTAGATTCCCTACCTGTACCCCATAGGTCAATTTTCCAACGCCAACCATCAGAAATGCACGAATAGCAATGGGCTTTAAATCAATTAAAGGCCTGTTTGGATAAAAATACGGGAAACATGGGAAAGTAAAATAATATTCCTATATTTTCCCATGGATACTTAAGTTGTAGGAAATCATGGTATTCTTTTGTTTCCCTTTGTTTTCCATTGTTTGGATAATTACATTGCTAGCTGGAAAATGCAAGATTAACTAAATCCTGTGTTTGGATAGATAAGCAGGAAATTGTAGGAAAATAACATATCTTAACAAAAAAAATAGCCAAATGACTAAAAAATTATATATGTATTAAGATTTTTTATCTCTTTAAATTAATTATACTAAAGTATATACACCATATATGTGAGTATATAGTTCTACAACATAGTAGAGCCCCTTGTGAGAGAAATATCTCCAAAACTAAGTCCGTGCAACACCTAAATAGATGGAGGGGAGCTTTAAAATAGGCAAAAATTGTGAGATTTAGTTAAACAAAATCAAAGAAGAAATATTTGTTATGAAAACAAATACCATAAAAAAAATTGTTTGAAGATTTTTTATAATTTTTGGCGGTTAAGATAATTTTGGATGAATGAGAATCCACTAATATAAATTAGGACCCCTAAAGCTTAGTAATAAATTTTTAGAATGTTTGGGTGGTCAATTGACCACCCAAGTCATAACGTGGTTATGCCTTTGATTTTTGGAGATGTGTGCCATATAGAATCAACATCAGACCGTCCGATAGGTGCATCATGATCTTCAGATCTATCATGAGGAAGTTGAAAAAAAAAATAATCTCTATCGTCTTATTCAAATCAGTCAATGGTTTTCGTCCGTGAAAAATTTTGTGGTATTATGAGAAGAGTCGAACGGATGAGAAGTCCCAAAGTTTGGAAGATAGAAAATCGAGAGACTCCCTCGGCATTTCTTCTCAGATTTTGACGGAAAATATAAAGATAATTTCCGACCCTTTGGATGTCACCCAAATAACGCGAATCTCGATAATTCATTTGCCGCATATGAGTTTTCCCTTATTACCCCTTGTTTCCCTTGAAACTAAACTGACCCTAAAACTGAATAACACAAACTTACTTTCAGTGATTTATGAGCCCATAAAAATTGTGCACCTCACGAGGCTTGACAATTTTTATAGAAGCATACGCCTCCGAGGCCTCAGCTTGCAGTTTGACATGTTTATAAAATTGTGCAACTCTTCAAGCGTGACATTTTTCAAAGCACCCACCTTGCACTACTAATATGTACACATGTGAAGGTGCAAGGTAGTGCTCTACTTTTAGCGGGTGCAAATAGAACTATCCGTCCTACCAACTATTCTCTGCATTGAAAATTATTTAAATTTTTTGATCATGTAAATATTTGGTTTTTAAAAAAATTTAGTGATCTAATTATATATGTAAATTATTGTTAGTAAATTCTACTCAATCTTTTATCAGCTCTTTGTGGAGAAAACATTTAAAACACTTCCAACAATATTGCAGCATTTAGGTTTGGGCTTAGGTTATGAGTTTGACATTGAGCACTTGACCCGACCCGTGTGCCAATTAAGGATCAAAATTTTGGTTTTCGTTTCACTCCTATCCAAAATCGAAATTTTGACCGAAATTTCATTTGTATTAGTCAAGGATCAAAATTTCGGTTTTTGTTTCGGTTTTGATCCTGCCTAAAACAGAAATTTTGACCAAAATTTTGAAATTTCGGTGCATTTTTTAAAAAAATTCAAATTATCAAAGAAGCAAAATATCGGCCGATAATTTGGTGATTAACAAATTATCGACCGATAATATACCGAAATCAGGCTAATACCAAAAATATGTAGTTTTCATTTTGAGAGCCACCGAAACCGATGCATTTCGGCCGAACTGAAATTTTGAACAATGGTGACAATTATCGTACACAAGTCAATCTCCTTCTCACCAAATGGTCTATTCTTTGAGAAGTGCTCAATTATTTAGGAGCACACGAATCAGTGGAAATATATTTTAGGCTACAAACTCTATAATTACACCTATTTGAACCCAAACCTACAGTAGAGTATTTTGAATTAATAAAAGATGTACACAACTGTAAGTTTTGACTTGAAATCTCATGGTCACGACCCAAAGTTCGTGGCAACGGACGCACCATCTCATCTTTTCGGGTTCAAGTTTGTGGCCACGAGCTTACGGCGCTCCCCACTTCGGATTTGAACTATTTTGAGGTTATTGAGGGGTATTTTAGTCTTATGCGTTTTAAGCATTTATATTTGTACAACATTAACCTAATTAGGGTTATCATGTTATGATGGGAGAGTGTTTTTTAGAGATTGAAAATTGGTAAATACTTTGAGAGGTAAGTTATTGAAGAAAAGTTTGGGGATTGAAACATCTAATTGAAGCCGTTCTTGTGCCGGAATCGTTACTATATTCAAGTAGAGCTCTTCTCTATTTTTGAAAGACTACATCCTTGGTTATTCAGCGTGTTGGCTGTTAAAAATAGTGTCAGATCTTTATTAAGAGTGCACTAGAGAGAAAAGAGTGTGCATTGTAAATGTTCATAAATATAGTGCATATATTCTGTGGACATAGCTCTAGATTAGATGAATCACGTAAATTTCTGTGTTATGTGTGATTGTTTTTGCTTTTGCGTCTTTTTCTTTTTCAGTATTCATCGCGATAGGGAATTCGACGGTATTTCTGGGAGAATTCCTAACACACAAGTACACATACATGTTGTGTATCTAGTGATTATGATTTTATTAATATTTTAGAAAATACTTTAAATTATTAAAGATCTTTTGAGATTCTAATTGATCGTATTCACCTTTGTTTAAAGAAGTTTTTTCATTAATGAAATATAATTTTTTTTTATTAAAATATAATATTTTAAGTTTCTTTATGGTATCAAAGCTATGGCGGTCACGGAACTGGCCGGCCATGGTGCTAGGTATTGCTTCCCTTGAGCAGCTTCTTTCTCTTTCTTATTTCTTATTTCTTAATTCCCTTCCTAATTTATATAAAATATTGGTTTTTTTATATTTCTACAAACTCTCTCAACCTACCTACTCATGCCCAACAATTTGCTGTTTTTTTTATAATTTTTTTTATTGTATACCTCTCCAATGAGAGCTTTTTACCAATTGGGGGGATTCTACATCCAAAGTATCTAGGAAATATCATGACTAGGGGTATAAATGGGGGGCCGGGGCCGGGGCCGGGGCCGGGTTGAGCTTGGGTCAGGCCTTAAACGGACTGAATTTTAAATAGGCTAAAATGGGTGGCTCATGCCCAGCCGTTTATTATTCAGGTTGGGTCGACTAAGAAATAACCTAGTCCATACCCGGCCGGCGGCATAATTGTGTTTTTTTTTTACCGGGCTGGGCTTGTCCCGACATAAGCCCATTCAACCCACATTTCTAATATTTTTTAGGGTGAATTCGGGCCTGACATGAGACCATCCAATCCATTTTAACACACTAATGGATTAAAAATGAGGATAATATAATAATTTCACTAATATATATATATATATATATATTTATTCGGGTTGGACCGATCCAAAGCTTTACAGTATAGCGGGCCAGCGGGCTTGATTCTAATACCAACTCTGGTATTTATTTCAACCTTGTAGTTGTACTGTTCACAAAAGACAATTTTTTTAATGAACCTAGCCATTTTAATGGCTAAGATATCTAGCAAAAACAATAGACCCTTGATTCTTGCCAGTACCCCAACTCAATGAATACATGTATCTTCCTTTGGATTGCATGATAATGATGATAAAGATGATGATGATGATGATGATAATATTAATTACAAAAGTAAGTTTTGAACCGAAAATCAAAACCCATCCGAAACTGAAAGAACCGAATCGAAAATCAGAAATTTGAATTTCAATTTAGTTTGATTAATTGAATCTGTACCCCTATATATAACTAAGAAAATTGCAAATGGCAGGCAGGTCTTATATATGCAAGCGGCAGGCAGCTGACGTGGTGTGACGTGATTGGTTGCCCCAACCTGTAGTGCTTGGGCCTCACTACACTTACAACAAATTGTGTCGCACCACGCCAGCCGCCTACCCTTTGCCTGCACAAAACCTAACTGCCATATGACTAAGGACTAATTCTCTTGACTGTCATTTAAATACTAAAAAACTGTTTCTTGAAAAAAAAAAAAAAAAACAACATTAAAAAAGTGCTTAAATGATTGTACATTATTAATAGTAAAAGATGTCAGTAATCTATATTGTCAAAATGATAGACCATATATTTAAGGTTTATGAGCCCAAAAATCTTTGGTTTTGGGAGACTTGAGTTCTAATGATAGATTCCAATTTAAATAATTTAGATTGATCACAATTGTGTCCCACATGATAAAATTAATAGTGTAAGATCGAAAGTCTAATTTAATAGTATAAAATTTTTTAACCACTGTTTCAGTGGTCAAGTGTCGGTCATGACCCATTATTCCTATTACTAAAATCTTATTGATTTTGTTAATGAATTGAAAATCCGTTGTACTTGTTTCAGTTTTAGGTACGATGTATGCAGTTCATCTACTTTTGTCGAGGTTTTCGGGTTGATGAGAACCTAAATGTTAGGAATAAGGACCTAGATTTAAGGAAGGGCAAAAAACTTAGTAGCGACACTCTTAGTTGGGCCACCTCTCTATGCTTTTAGGAAAAAATCAATTCAAATTAAATGTGTAAAAAGTAGTTAGGTACAACATCAATGCAAGCGCCGCCTATTTATCTTTGAAACCCCATAAACTTGTTGACTGAGTGAAAGTGGACAATTGAGATCATTTTTCACCCTTATTTTTCACATAATAGATGTTTTTGATCATAAGCGTACCATCAGACGATGAATTTTCTATTTCACATAGCACATCTCCCCAAAAGGGGCTCTAAACTCACAGCCACACTTCACCCTCAAAAGTAATTTTAGGGCCATATTATCATAAACTATGTTGTGTGAAATAAAAAACTGACGTCTGATGATACGATGAATGTCTCAAGATCCCTTTTTTCGAATGGTAGGGTACTGATAAAGGATATCAATCGTATGATTTCAGAAGGTCACCAGGTTTAAGTGTGTTTCGAATATAGGCACTTCCAATAAACCTTCAGGCGCAAACAAAGGTGCCCAAAGTAGTTTGTCTTGGTTCTGTCGTTTCAATACTATCGCCTTAGTTGAAGAAGCTTTAGAATTTTATATGACTTTAAAGCCCTGTTTGATAGCAATGAAGCTCCAAACGCCGCCTATTATCACTTTGAAGGATAGCTCTATTCGTGCTCTTTTTGTGACCAATGATTTTGTAGGCAATACCTTATTATTTGCAACAAAATATTTTCATTGCAAATGAAATATAATTTCTAAGGCTGGTATTTTTATAGTTAATAATAATTTTTGTAATGGAACTTTTATTTGAACAATACATTAATATTATTTGTAACAAAACTACCTTACTCCTATATGTGATAATTTAGTTTCTTCGCAAATGCTCATTATTTTCGACAAAATTAATTGTTTGTTGTCAAACTCCAATTGCTGCGCAACACTTAGTAGCAAACCCACGACAACAAAAATAATTCTTGGCAAAAGATTTATTGCAACAAAAAATGAAATATTTGCAATGAATTAATTTTATTGCAAAATGTACTATTTGTTGTAGTATTGTACGCAACATGGAATCTAAAATTGATTATGTCACTAAAAAAAATAAGATTATTAGCGGCAGACAAAAACTACTGCTATTAATAAAAAACTTTCGCTACTAGTGCTATCGCTCCCAAAAACTGTCACTAAGATTCTTAAAAGCACGTGCTGCTGAAACACCTTATTTTTATAGTCTGCCTATAGTCTCAAGATTCTATGTGGAAGATTAGGGGTGGAAAACAATCTCCATCCTCTAGTTCAAATTAATTAGTTAATGATTTTCTAATGTAGGCACTTTCCATAATTAGGCATGCGCGAAGGAAAATACTTTTTTTTATATAGGGCATTATTCATACGTTCTCTTACCCCTTAAAAAAAAGAGACATCCTCATCTCTCTATTATATAGGGCATTATTCATGTGTTCTCTTACCCCTTAAAAAAAGACATCCATATCTCTCTATAAAATTTTAGGAAGAGACTCTCCTGACCGTCACTTAAATGTTAAAATGGTGTTTGAATGATCTTTTATCATCAATGATTTAAGATGAGGTGATTTAAATCGTCAAATTAATAGGTCATAAATTAAAGTGCAACATGCCCAAAAATAATGTTTTAGAGAGATTTAAACCATCCGGTCTGTGGACTAAAATATCAACGATTATTTTTAGTTTTAATGGCTGATATTAAGTTCATCAATCGGATGATTCACATCCAATAATTATTGGCACATTTCATTGGATTGAGACATTCCAATGATAGATTGTCACTTGGACAATTTAGATGGATCATAAAAAAATGTCACATGACATAATTATAAATCACACTTTAATGGTATGAGATAAAAAGACTAATTTAATGGTGTAAGATTGTTTAAACACCATTATCCGTTAAACTAAAAACATCATCTCTATAAAATTTTATTGCATGAAATCTTTGAACTTTTCTCCATATGCGAGTGGGAACTTTTCAATATATAGTCAACCCTCACATCGTATTCATTCATGTGAAACCTTGTGTACCTTTAATCACCCAACAAATCTTTGAGTTCACCCATGGTGAAACATATTGATTGCATTGAATCATACATGGAGATTGTTTTTGGTCCTAATCTTTCACACAATTGATCTTGAGATTATGGGCGTACCATAAGATTGCAGGTTTTTTTATTTGATTGGGTATGCACCCGAAAAAGTGACCTTAAAATCAATTTTGAGCATGTACATGATGTTAAGGTCAATTTTCTGAGATTGCGCTTGAGCGTTGGTAAACTCAAAGATTTTGTGGTGGATTTAAAGACACTTTTTTTTTTTTTTTAATAAAAACACTCTTTTTTTTCTAATAAAAACAAGAAGAACGGCCCCCTTCAGGGGATAATTAGAGAAACATGCCTCAAAAACAAACTTTTTAGTTAAAAAGACCCGACTTCAAACGTTTTAGAAAAACGATGCTTTCACGGTTTCCTGAAGTTCTAAAATCCATGAAAGCACCGTTTTTCTAAAATGTTTGAGGTCGAGTCTTTTTTTGTTAAAAAGTTTGTTTTTGAGGCATTGTTTTCTAAAGTGCCCCTTCAGTCTTAGAAAGTTTCGAATATATAAGGAACCGACACCCCTGCTTTCTCCTGATCCATTCCTCACATTTTTCTTCGGGAGCCATTACTTGCACACAATTTTCAAGTGATTGCACCGAAATTAAAGAAAGACTTGGTATTTTAGGGACATGTGATGTGTAAAAATGCATTATGAGCCGTTTGATTTGAAGTTCATAATCAATAGATCTCTAGTGCATAAAATTGGAGCAAAACACAATACTTGTCATATGATCTATTGTAGTCAACAATAGCCTTTGACTCCATTTAATCAAATGATGAAAATTATGCTTTGTTCTAATCTTTTGTAATTGATATCATTAAATCATGGCCTTCAAATCAAAAGGCTTAGATGGTGTTTTCACATAGTAAAGATCGCCAAACTTTGCGAGTCTTTCTTTTAAATTTGGTGTAATCACTTGAAAACCGTGTGCAAGTAATGGCACCCTTTTTCTTCTGCTTCTTCTACTTATTTTGAAAAAGAAAAATGGCCCCGGTGTTGAGTGCCCTATCGACTCTCCTGGCTCTCTCTCTCTCTCTCTCTCTCTCTCTCTCTCTCTCTCGCTCTCTCTCTCTTCAGTGGACAGAGTCTTTCGCAGAAGGACAATTCCTTGAGAACGGTGGATACCGGTTCATTATGCAAAACGATTGTAACCTCGTATTGTACGTGAATCGAACGAGGGAGCTTTGGGATTCTGGCACAGCCGGTGCAGGCACGTCGTGTAGCGCTACCCTACAGAACAGCGGTAACCTTGTTGTAGCAGATGGGAACAATCGCTGTGCTGTGGCAAAGCAACTCTGCTAGCGCCACCAACAATTCCCTACTCATTGTTCAAGGTGACGGAAATGCTGTCGTCTACGGTGCAGCCATCTGGGCTACTGACTCCGTTCAAAACTAAGGCGATTCTTGCTCTGAGGAAAAGATGACTCCGACAGTCATAGTCTCATCATATCTCCATTTGATCTACTTCTCGATCAATATGTGTCCGTGGACCTTGTTTTTTTGTATGTTATGCTACACTAAAGAGATGCAGCGAGAGCAATTATAAAAGGAAAATTATAAACGGTAGATAATTTCGTAGACAGCTTATGTGGCGCACGTGACTGGCTGGAGTGCTTGGGCCCACTGTTTATGCAGCCAATCAGGTCAAGCCACATAAGATGCCTGTAAAATTGTCTTCCAAAAATTGTCCACTGTATAACAGCGTCCATTATAAAATATCTTACTCTTGCTAGTTAGTTTGTGGGTTTTGTCCGAGACATGCCACCCTTTTTTGTACGAGTACCTTTAAATCCTCCCACGAAATCTTTCCGTTCACCCGCCGAATAACATTTACTGCGTTGAATCAGATGGTTGAGATCTTTTATGCTCTCAATCTTTCACAAGATGGATCTTGAGATTATTGGTGTATCATCAAAGGGTCAGTGTTTTATTTCACGTGACACGGATCTCAAAAATGTGATCTTAACATCACATGTAAGCTCAAAATTAATTTTAAGGTCATTATTTTGGATGTATACATCATGAAATAAAAAAGTGAATGTTTGATGGTACACCCATAATCTCAAGATCCATTGTGTGAAATATTGGGACGATAAACAACCTTCATCGTCTGATTCAATACAGTCAATGTGTTTCATCGTGGGTGAACTCAAAGCAGATGAATTTAAAGATACTCTTTTTATATAGGTTACCAATGGGCCAGGTATGGGCTAAGCTAGTTAAGACTGATATAAAGTGGCTAGATTGGCCTGATTAGTAAGCTGGGCTGCATATGGGCTAGTTTCAAATGCCCATTTAAATATTAGTTCCTTTAAAGCTCAGAATGAACCCCGGCCCAAATTGATCAAATGAGTTTTCTTATAAAGAAATTGTGGGATTAGCCAATATATGCCAGCCTGGCTCATCATTGATCAAATATGGGCTAGCTCCAAGAGGCTCGATTATAAGTGATCCATGCAAAACCCGGCCCAAACCCAGCCAGGCCATGACGTTTGAGACCCCTATTAATACTATTCTTTACCCCCCTAAAATTGACTCATATAATGGAAATCATTTTCTGGGTAAAATTACCGTCACAGATCTGAGATCCAGGGCATGGCTCGGCACACTCGATCTCAGTTAGTGGCGGGGATTTCATCCGTTCGTGATAACACAACAACCATAAAATAAGATCTCATATTTTAATCCTAAATTTATATTATTAGAAGTACATCACTCGGATGGGAATCATTAGATCCCCATCCCTATGAATTTAGCCACACATGCTGTAATTAAATGACATAAATAGATAAGGAATGAAAAATAACATCAATTTAATGAACTAAAAATACCTCAAACTCTAATGAAAATTATTTGATCCAAAAGTACGATGATCTTCAGAAACGAAATTAATGTATAAATCAACTGAACAAAAATAATAAACTGAAGGAATGAATACTGAAAAATTAAATGAACAAAACTCTCAAAAAGGAAAAAATAAAAACTTTCTATCTCTATTTCTACTCTAAAAAAATAAAAAACTTTCTAAAACTAATAATCCTCTTTTTCAAAACTCGTAGCTTCCTTTTTATAAGGTCGACCAAACCCTATCCCTAATACCTCAATTGATTGAGAATTAAATATCAATCAATTAACTCTTAAGTTGGAAAAAAGTTGTCTTCTCCTGTCAATCGATTGAGACTTAGTTCTCAATCGATTGACATCTAAGGGACAAAGCAATTTTCGCCGCCCAACTTTGCATCAGACACTGTCTCGATCTTTTGGCCTTAACTTTTTGTCCCGAAGTCAGATTGAGGCGATTCTTACGGTGTTGGAAAGCTGACGACGAGCTATACAACTTTTGCATTTTAGTAATTTCTTGAATCTGACGTCTTGAAAGTCCAAATTGAGCTGCAAGTCGCACCAAGTTTCCGATGACCCAAAGTTGCAGTGTTTTGATATTATTTTCGGGATTCTTGGGCTGTTTTACGCACTTGGATTATATTTACTTGAGACACTTTAAATCTAATAATTCTCATCAGATAGCCTTCATCGGATAGCTAAATGTAGGTATCTAGGGGTGAAATATCATCATATTTCGCTACTCATCATGTTGCTCTACATACTCAAGAAGTCGAGTATGTGGCTTGTAGTGCAGCTTGTACATATGTCGTATGGATAAAGCGTTTCATCAAAGATATGAAACTTGATATAACCGACAGGCCTGTGCATTTATTTTGTGACAACAAAGCTGCAATTAAATTAATTGAAAGTGGAGCAAATAGCTCTAAGGGTAAACACATTAAAATTCAATATCACTATATTTAAGATGTAGTAGAGACATGTGAAGTGACAGTAAGTCATTTACCTTTTTCTGATATGGTTGTCGGCCCTTTGACAAAGGGTCTAAGTGTGAAATTATTTTCAAAGGATGTTAGCTTGATGGAACTTAGAGATGCCTAAGTTAAAATTGATTCCAAGGCACTTAATAATTTATTTCTATTGAAAAAGATACTGTGATGGATAAATCCACCTTTGCGAGAAAAACCTCACAATTAGGATAAATGGTCATGATAGGTAAATCCGTTTTGGTGTGCAACACCTTGTGATTTAAACAATATTTGTTGTGATGGGCAAATGCAATTTTGGCATTCAAAACGTCACAACTGGGATATGTTCTAATGGGTAAATCCTAAAACGGTAAAAGCCTTAGACATATCACGGCCCACATGGCCCAGTGAGAGATGTTGGTATTTGACCATGGTGCCGTTAGGCACAACGGATATTATGGAGACTATTTCGAGTAAATCTCTATAATATCGGTAATAAAACCTTGTTACTATATTTATATATAATTTATTTTTTATAGTATATTATATTAACTAATATTTATTTTAAATATATTTTTGGAAACAAATTTGTGTACAATGATTACTGGGTTTATTGCATATTTATCACAATATTAAAACGGGCCGTTTTTCCGATTGAATGCGCACAGTTCCGAACGTTATAATTTTGACTATAAAAGAATGCGTTTGTGCTTTGAGAAAAATATCGAAAACAAAAGAAAAAACATTCGTTGAGAAATAGTATCTGTTCAATCGACAATCACCAGTTTCACAGTATCACCCTCATGATCTTATAATCATCCGTTGACGACGATCCATACTTTCAGGGAGCATTCAGGGAGTACTTTCAAAGTGCTTGTAAAGTTGTTGGAAATGGGTCCATTACATAAATGTTGAAATAGACTTAAAGCCACATCTTTAACCATGGACGGTCACATTATCTTCCATCAATCGCATAACACTGGAAGATCTAAGTGCGAAGAGAAAAAGTGCTTCAAAATTCAGACACTACTTCGGATTCAGATATATTCGTTGAAGGGTTGCAAAACGCCATTTGAATATAGGCGCAAGGAGCAATCCGAATAGTCAAAAGACTGATCAAAATTTTGCTCAACGAAATAATTTAAATGATCGCATCTCACCACGCCACGTGCTTGTTCTCGTCCTAATCAGATCTCATGCAAGTGATTGTGCCTGTCAAAGAATATAAGGTCTAATGTACAAAATTGGGTGTCCTTGAGTGAAGGTTGTAGAAATCCATCGGGCATCATGCAACCTCACAAAATCAGCTTGTAAGGTAAGGTTTGCCCAAGATATAAAGAGCCCAAGAAGAGCCTGCCTACAAACGATGTGAGACAATTCCAACATGCTTTCGTAAGTGTTAGCGAGATTGAGCCAAATCACGTGGACAAGAAATGGATGACGTGAGGAGAAAGAATGACTTTAATATCTTGTAGAAATTCAACGGGCCTAACTCAACTTCACAAAACCGGCTTATAAGGTGAGATTTGCCTAAGATATAAAGAACCTAAGAAGGGCCTGCCCACAAATAGTGTGGGATAATTTCAACATTCCAAGCCATAATTAAGCTCAACTCCTCATCCCATATAACACAGTCCAAATATGTCATTGGTGGATGTGGGACTACTTTGAACAACAGAATAAAAAACATTCTAAATATCCTACATGCCACACTAAGGCCTCGTTCAAGTATTTCCCAAGTTATCTCAGAAAAGTTCAAATTCCTGACAACTCAATTTCCTGCAGATTCCTGACCAACTCTGATTCGTGCCTTTCCCCAGGTGTGTTCTTTTAGGCCTCAGAAAAGCTTTGATTCTTGACATTTTTCAGAAACGAAGGATTTCCTATGTTCTTTAAATTATTTCAAAAAGCGCACAATCGGTCTAGTTTAGGGATATCGTATGACCGTATAAATGATAGTAAATCATCCAATACCGAGCCATATATATGTTTGAAGGTCATTTTTGGCTGATGCACGATCCATGGGAGAATGAACACTCCCAATAGTGCAATTGTGCAAAAATGATTCCTACTGCTATACTACCCGATCGCCTATCTTACTAACACTATAAAGTTGCTTGTAAGATTTGATTTTTTTCCTTTTTTTTATTTTTATTTTTTTATTTACTCAATTTACTCCCTCGATTTTGGTGCGATTCGATGCAGTTCCCTCTGCTTTCGATTCGGTTTTGGTGTTAGTTCAAGACTTGCATCCCTAGTTTATGATAAGAGAAATGGCTAGAAAACGAACTTCTTTTTTTTAATAGGTAAAGCTGGATGAACATCTGAATTTAAAATTTAGCAAAAGCATTTTGTTTTAATGTTAAAGGGTGTTGGACATGTTGAGTGAAGTGGGATTGCATGCAAGCTCCACTCGCCACATTTTCATCTCATTTGTTTCAATCCCTTTTGTTTTTACACTACTATTTTTCACTAAATATACACATCGCCACTCCAACCCATCTACGTAAACCCAAACCTTTTATGAAAATGGTGATCAAATCTAAACCGTCAGCGACTCTAGCTATGGGAAAAGAAGATCCTAGGCTCCAACAGCGCAAGCAACAATGCAGAGAGAAGGAATACACCCAGATCCATCAAATGTAATGCCAACAAACATGTGTAGATCATTATGGGCAACAGCAAGGAAGAGAGTTAATTTTAACGAGGGGAGGAAGTCAAAACTTTAAGTTGTGATCTATAGAGGAGAAGAGAGAAGAAAGTGACTGAGGAGAAAGAGAGAAGAAAGCAACAGTCGCTTGATATGCTGAGGATGTGTTGTCTCATCGTGGCGAAGATGGGAGAGATCTGGGCTTTCTAATGGCAGCCTTCAAAGCACAGAATCGGTCGTTTGCTCTGCTAGGGAGAAGAGAGGAGATCATGCAATTTTAGTTTTAGTAGCCGTTGGAGGATAACCGAAAAAGTTTTTATACAGTGCATATAAAGTACGCTTTATACTACACCTCCACTCAGTTTCCGAGTAAAGTTGACCATTTTGCTAAGAAATGCAAAACACAACAAAAGTCAGAAATGACGGCTTTTCCTGTGGGTCCCACGTATCTTGTTGAACGCATGCAAAGCTCCGAAACGGGTAATTTCCCCAGTTTCTGAGTGCTGTTCACAGTTTCTTGTTGGGAAAGCTGGTTAGTCGAACGCAGCCTAAGGGAAGCTTGGTCCGCTATTGATATGGTGATATGAAAGCCTTCCAACTTTAAAATGCGGGTCAACTAATTTTAAAGTCGCTCGATGCAAGGGTTCCACACGTTTATGGACATTCAAAAAGATAAAGTCAAGATTTTATTGCATCCAACTGTTTTAAATTGGTTGAATCACATTTAGAGTTCAATCAATTGGACCTGACTAACGCCCTTATTCGGCAATACGGCATCAGAGCTAAATCGTATACAAAAATTGATGGTAAATGCTTATAAAGGCCTCAAATTTTGAAAATGTCAGCTATTAATGTGGACGTAACTGAACGAGACCTGCTACTTGGACCTAGTCTCAAACTTAGATATGCACTCAACCTGATTTCGTTTTTAGGTTTTGACCTAACCATGTTAATCAGGACGGGCTCGATCGGGTTTGGGGCTAACCTAAACCTGTCTTGTTTCTGTAATAGGTCTAATTTTTTAAACTCAAACCCGACTTTTAGCAGGCCGGGTATGAAAAACTTATCAGGTCATCCCAACCGGTTTGCACCTCTCTCTCTCTACACATGCATCAGATGTGCATCTGTTAGTCAAAAGTAAGCATTGTTTGGTAAAAATTTAATTATATTAGAGGCCCAGGATTGTGTCCAGACTAGTTGGGCACCATGTGACACCCATCAAAAGGATTGGGTGTCACAGAAACTTGGACAAAATCAATTAGGTTTCATACAAAAATTTGAGCTTGATCCAGTACACTTCCACCATTGAAAATGTAATCCAAATTCAATGTGCTAGATAGATTGGAGTACCTCATCTCTGACCCATGAGATGAGGGTAAAAAAAGGTAAAAAATGTGATTTAAAAAAAAAACAAAAATTAAAATTGAAAAAATCATATGCTACATGGTCAATCCAAAACCAGTGTTTTTTGGATTAATCATGCCACATGACATGGAATTTGACATCTAGGCTGCATGGGAAAGTATATCCCATGCGCTTATTATATTATTACATTACAAACTAAGTCTCTGTAAGTGCTAGAATATGATTTCATGGTACTATAAACCAAACCAATATCATTATGTACCTATGGTACCATCCACTAGAAGGCTACTGTGTAAATAATTGATTTTACGGGCAAAATTTTAATTTAGGTAGTCTTACATTAGTTTGCTGTCATATGAATTAAATGTCATTGCACGATAGAATGTCACATAAAGGAGCGGCTTAATGATCATAATTATTATAATAATAATAATATATAAATTGTATGATAAATTAAATAGTGTCAATTAGGTAGAAAATGAATGGTGAAATCAAATATAATTTTATCATATATTTTCTATGCATCTTGACCAAACAGTTAATTTTAATCATTTTTTTTTTCACGATAGAAATAATTATTGAGCCTCTCCTTTTTGGGCACCCAATCATATGATTAACTGTCAAATGAGGGACTAGCTAAGTTAGCGAGTCCTTTGTACTAGGCTACCTTTATCCCTAATCTATACCTAGTCACTTTGTCCTAAGTACCGAGCTTCCTTTCTCCCTAATTTATATTCTAAATCTACATGGAGATACATTACAAGCCATAGTGTCAATAACTTTTAACTCTAATGTAGTAATTGTGGGAGTTACACCTATCAAACAACATAAAATGAATAAAACTTCTTACTGGAAAAATACAATTAGGGAATTAACACCAAGTATTAGGACATTAATTATTATTATTATTATTTTTTTTTTATTTTTTATTACATAACATTTAATAAACATGTACAGCTATTCTCACCCGTTTAGTAGCAAGTACCACACAATTTTTTACGAATGAAAATCGTTGGCTGATTTGAATCAAACGACGAAAATTGTTTTTGGCTCCAGTCTTCCTTATGATAGATTTGAAGATTGTAGTGTGCCTATTAGATGGTCAAATATTAATTTCACATGGCACACATCTCCAAAAGTGACCTAAATCATCAGCAAATGAGTTGACTTTCACTTTTAGCGATGTGTGCAATGTGGAATCGACATCTGACCGTCCGTCTGATAAGGGACCCATGTCTTAAGATCTCTTGTGAGGAAGAGTGGGAAAAAAAACCGATCTCCATCGTCCAATTCAAATGATTCAATGATTTCATCCTTGCAAAAATCTCGGTGGCACTTATTAATAAAGTGGTGAGACTAGCCCTATCCTTAATGAAGTCGTAATATGTCCAAATTCGCTAAATCAACTTTTTTTTACCCCTCTAAAAACAACATGAAAAAAAGGTTGGTTTAGTGAATTTTGACAATTGACCGTTTAACTTTAATCGTGTAAGGAGTCACAGAGAAGCTTTCAATATACTCAACTGCCGCATTGTCTGCTCTCTCGCAAGCCACAGACCAAAGGCTACAACGCAGTCACAGCCTAATACAGGGCCAAACCATTTAAGACCCTAACCATCAAGGAAGATCTGACTTCCACAGGACTCAATATCGAGGGCACTTTAATGGCATTCGTCAAAGTCAAATATTAATGGAATACCTACTTTTTTATGAGATGGCGACCTTTATTTTCAGCCCAAGAATCTTCCTTTTCAAGACGGGGTTTACCCCTGCTTAAATGATTAATTACTTTGAATGGGACGATGGAGGATCCAAGAGATTCTGAGATCATGGTAATCTGATTGTAGTCAACTGCATTAAAGATAGGGGTAAAACACCTTGGAGGTACGTCAGACTGATCAAGCAAATCCAGGATCTAATGGATGGCTTTTCAGAGTGCAGCATCCATCGTATTTTGGAGAGAAATAAACAGGCCTGCTGATTACAATTCGAAGATGGGTTCCTCGCTTCAAGAAGTCCAGTTACTTAATCACGAAGTTGATATTATTTCGGTCTTAATTCTTAAACTCTCTCATTAGAGATGATTTGTACTTATCGTTCACATGAATTTGAGTATCTAATTTTTCAATAAAAGGGTGAGTATCACCAACCTCAAGCTTACTTACCAAAAAAAAAAAAAGATTATGAGATCATAATTTTACCATATCAGATTTTGACTCCTCATGGCTTACATTCGGAAAAGCGAGTCGTGGTATGTGGAATTTAAAAAGGATAAATGTTAGCCTAGTGATCGCTAGATCTTTTATGTAGAACATTGGGGTGAAAAAGCTAAGCCACAACCCCGGTCCAGTGGCTGTTTATATAACCTACTCATTTTGAACTCTAGAGAAATAGTGAAAACTGGGTGAATCCATGGACGTAGGCATGATTGCCGAATCACATAGATCATTGTATTTTCTGCATGTATTTGATTTGCATTCTTGGTTGTTCCATCTATTCCTTTTTTCGGTAACACCAAGCCCAACCCGTTTGTTTATAAATTACTTCCTAGTTTACAAAAATTAGCTTTATATTCATAAAAATAGAATTAATAATATCTTGCAAATATTTAATAAAAGTATATATTTATTTTCAGGGAAGTAAACAGTTTAAAATTTGAAACGGTTAAGTGTTTTATGATTTTTTAATGTTGCTAGCCCAAGCCCGAGTTGTAGGCTTTATGTTAAGCTCAAACCCTCTTTAAATCAGGTGTGACCTACGGGCTGGACCGAATATTCAGCCCATTTCTACCCCTAGTCTTCAATGGCCTTCCTCGAGTCGTCATCTGCCCTCCTATAGTCATGTCAAAATTTAGAGTGCAATCTGGGTGTCAGATATGTATGTGTCCCTGAAGACGACTGTGAACTAACTGCCCTAACACTAAGTACATATCCAAAGTGTAAATCCATTGGTTCTACTAAGAGCCTCCATCATGATGCGCGACCCTGCCTCTTGCTAGATCAAAAGGGACACACCATGATAGTCCTACCTCACAATGGAAAAACACCCGACTCTCTTGTCCGTCATTCAAACACTAAAATGGTGTTTAAATGATCTTACACTATCAATATATGGTTTAAGATATAGGTGATCCTTTACCGTCAAAGTGATAGATTATAGATTGAAGTCCAATGGGAAAAAATGGTCTTTTAAGGAAATTTAAATCATCCGATCTGTTGACTATAATATCAACCGTTCTTTTTAATTTTAATGGCTGATATTAAAGTTCATCAATTAGATGGTTCACATTCACTTATAAGCATCTTTCTTCGGGCGGAGATATGTTTCAGTGATGGATTGCCACGTGGACAATTTAGCTTGGTCATAAAAGCATAATGATAAATTACCTTTAATGGTGTGAGCAAAAATATATAATTTTAATACTGTAAAATCATTTAAATACTATTTGTAAGTTTTTTGTCATAATCATGACTTAATTTAAAAATCAGCTCTCTAATTGCCAAGTAAAAGATAATATTTTACGTTTTACACTATCAGATCTACGGACGACCGTGATGGACCTCACGGACATCTGTGGTCACGGACAACCATGAGTGAATCACGGACATCCGTGAACTGACAGTATTTAAACGCAAAGTTGGTTCGGGTGGTTATCTTTTGAGCGAAAATTTTCTCTAAGATTCGAATTTTTTTTGTCCTAAATTCTTTCCTTAAGATTACTTTTGTCTTGATCTTTTAAATCCTAGTCTCAAAGATGTTGTGTAACTCCCGAATCTGTGTTTGCGAGTGTGTGACTTGTGTGAGACGAGTGAACCTTCGTTGGATGCGATGGTTGTTGGAATTCTTCACTATAGATCGGATGATGGTGAGAAACTGTCATTATTGGTGAGAGGAGTGATAGGACATATTATTTTAAAGCACTGTAAAGTTATTTATTTATAGTGAATTATTTTTTAGATCTGAGATAGATCTCGTGATTTTTTACCTGTGATAGGTTTTTAACGTTAAAATCGGCTTGTGTTCAATTTATGATTGTGTGGTGACTGTGTATAATTTGTAGTAATATGTTTATTATTTAATTTTCAAATTTCACTATTAATTTTGGTGTTTAAATATCAATCATGAGCCATTATCCCATTGGAAACATATGCACTTGAATGTAAATCATCAAATAGTTGATCGGGCGCGAGGAGCTTGAGGTGTCTTTCTTATTTGATCTAAAATAGTCCAATCGGTTGACTAATTGACCGGGCGCGGATTGCCTTCGCACATGTGTGCCGCATGCGTGCATTAAGTGGTTTCCTACCGTTAAGATCCGACCGTTCATGAAAACGGTTCGGACATAGCCGTTAGTGACTATTGAGTAACCGAAAGATGTAACCGTTCGGTGTGTATCATTAGATCCTTGTAACCGTTGATCGGATCGGTCAAGGCTCTCGATTCCAAAGAGCCAATTGACACAACCACCCAAACATTATAAATAAAGGTTAGATGAGTGGTTTCAAATACTTTCAAATCTCAAATCTTCTCTCTGTGTCTTTGAAATTCGTGTACCTACTAGAGCGATTTTGTGCATTCATTTCGGTGGGTCGCACACTATATTGCAACGTAGTGTGTGATAGATAGGTGCATCACCGAGGCTTCATTGTATTATGAAGGTGAATTTGTTGTTATCTCGTTGTATAGTAGAGACAAATATTTGTTGTTATCGCACTTTGAAGCCATTTTCAATCTTTTCCATCATTTTCTGTGTAACCCACCAACAGTTTATGACGGGTCAGGCTTAGGCTTAGGGTCATAAGTTTGTGACGAGCTCAATTGGTCTGGGCTTGGACAAAGTTCAAATCCGTCGAGCCAGACTTGGGTTCACCCCAGCCAGGCCAATCGCCACACCTACTAATGACTCCGAGGGCAGCCCCAAATTGGAAAATTGATAATATGGCAACCTCAATATTGCAGGTTCGAGCCGAACTTATCTTTAAAAATAAAAGTAAGAAGGAAACTAAAATATATGTACTATTACTATTACGAGCATTTAGATTTGATTAAAAATAGAGAAATAAGACTCGCAAAACCAACTTCAAATAAATAAAATAAGGCTACGGTGACAATGATCTGAAAATTCTACGGGTGTGATAGCACGTAGTAGCGCTGCTGAATACTAATTCCAACTGTTACACTTCACAGCCACTCCCAAACTCACAGGTCCCACCCGACATATCTTCGTCACAACGAAAAGAGAAACTTTCGGCGCCCCATAAATCAAGCCAACCTTTATTATATTCGCTCTTACTGCCCTCATTTCAACAATCAACTTTATAAAAGACATAGGGCAATGGTCAGGTCCTACTAGGTGGTACGGGATTTTCAGTCCTCCCACATCTGCTGCCCTTAAAAATAGGAGACTATTGCCTAAAAGAAGACATAATGGTGGAAACTAAGCATTCAAAAATGACAAAAATACCCTTCACAAGTCACAAACATACTATATACTCTTTTTTGACAGGTGGTACTCTCACACCACTTTATGTTACAGGCACCTCACTTAGTCAAACTATAAAAAAAATTGACCATTTCAAATTCAGACAATGAAAATTACTTTTTCATCCCAATCTTCTACACAATATACCTTATGATCATGAGCCTACCATCTATGGTCATATATTGATTATATGTGACACACATCACAAAGGCGTACTATAGTTCACATTCACTTTTTGAGATGTGTGTCACGTGAGATCAACATGGGCTGTTTTGGCCAATATTCTCAAGATTTATTATGTTGACGGTTGGGATGAAAAACGGTCTCCATCATCTTATTCAAAGCATTTAACATATTTTTACGACTTCAAAAGCCTTAGACATAGCCTTGCTTGTATCTGCGGAAAAGGTCCTCTGTCTTGGCATTTCTAAAAGCACAACACCCGATCAAGTATACCCATATTAGAGCAATCAGTGTGATGAGCAAAATCACATCCGCTCTCCTCCATTCTCTCTTTAGATTAGCCACTAATCCCGCTTTGCATGAATCGCAACCGTAGCAAAGCTGCGATTGATCATTGTTCCACTGCACGCAATCCATGTCTTCGGCGATGTTTATGGGGCTAATCCAATACGTCGGATTCACAAATGTGTAGCCGCACATCGTTGGTGGCTTGCAGCACCCTGACTGAAAGAAAAAGAAAAAGAAAAAGACTGTCACCATGTGATGAGGAATTCATGTTGCACGAGGTCCCTAGTTACATAAGAGAGTTTTAAGGTCCCTTGGAACATAATACTAGTGGAAAAAATAATAAAAATTGCTGTATCTTGGGGAGCTTAGGCTTTGTTTGCATGCATATTAGAATTAGATTGCATAAAATATAACCATTCAAAGTTGGGATATCTTATATTGTTTGGGTAACTTCATTTGCACCCATAGAATCTTTGAGGGCACCTATGCCATAAAACATTGATTGTTTTGAATCATATGATCGGGATCACTTTCACCTTAGTCTTCCACACAATGGATCTTGATCATGGGCACATCATCAGACGGCCAAATTTTTATTACATGTGGCAAACTTCCCAAATGTATTTTTCAAGTCACTATTTTATTATATCTGCCACATGAAACAAAAAACTATCTGATGGTATGCCCTTGATCTCAAGATCTATTGTGTGGAAGATTGGGATAGAAACCAATCTCAATCGTCTCATTCAAATCAGTCAATGATTTTTGGCGTAGGTGATCCCCTCATAGATAAAGATTTGGAGGGTGCAAATAAAGGTACCATATATAGTGAAAAATTTGCCCCAAATCATGATTACCTTTGTTTGAAGTACAACTAAATACAAAAACAATATTAATAAGGTTTAATGACATACATTTTAGATCGAAAAGAAATAGTGATAATTTATTTTCACTTTATTACAGCATCAGTTTTGCAATCGAAACCATTTGTTCGTCCAAAACACAACCTTTAGCCTTGAATGAAAACCCAATACATGAATATTTTGATTCATTTTCTACAAAATCAATGGTAACACCTTATGTCATCATCTTGGAAGTCAATCTCTATCCATTAATCCATGAACCAAAAATGAAGTCTGTTTGCACTTCCATTATTCAACAAAAAAGGAACAAGGCACATAAAAAAATGTTGCAAGTACCTGCAGGGGGCTTATGCGTGCATTGAAGAATTCTTCAGCAGAACTATAGGTCTGGTTCATCTCTGCACACATGGGAGTAGAACTAAGACACTTCCTGATTCTATTCCACTTCCAAGAACTATGTACCCTTGCGCGAAGCCACCCCGAATAGTCGTCGAGCCGGTATTCTAAGTAAGATCGATTCGGGGCAGGGTGACCCGATCCGCCATTAGTGACCATGTAAGTGAAGATCACCAAACTCAAGAGAAGTACGATCAAAATGAGCATTCCAACTAAGTATGAGATGAGGAGCCATGGGATCCGCCAGAAGGCGCCTACGAACCCTACGAGTCCAACAACCAAGATCAAGATGCCTAAGATGATCACAGGCCATTGAAGGATCATGACACAAGAGTTGTCAGGCTCGGTTGCGAGCCAGATTCCTGCACCGATGACGGGAATTGATAGGAGCACAGCAACAAAGTTGATAGCTCCAATGGCATTGCTACTTAGAGGCATGTTGACGAGCCCAATTCAATGGGGATCACAGGATTTTGTGTTTGATAGATGGGGGTAGAAAATTTTGAAAAGTAAATTTGGAATTTGGTTGCTTAGGGATGGAGGTAAGAAAATGGATTGAGGTTTCTACTTTGTTCCCCACTTTTACACCTTTTTTCTTGCTGGCATCCATGAAGATGCTCTATTTTTAAAAAAAAAATAATGTGGCTATGTAGCAAGGCTAATTCCTTTAAAGTTACTTTGAAAAGGGTAGCTTATAGCTTTAGATCATTGTAATTTCTTTAAAGGTTCCACTAACCAATGTTACAATGCACAAGCTCCCGCTTTTTGTGGGGGTGTGGGAGAAGCACATGGTAGGCAGCTTTACCTTCAAATCAATTTGGAGAGGCTGATTCGGAGAACCGAACTAGTTATCAAGTAAATATCCATACGTATCAGTGGTGCATATCGGTGTTTTGAACAACCCATACCCATACCATCCTGTTACTAGTATCAGGGTGGTATCAGTATCTTATCGGCCAATACCTATCAAATTTGATTATTTATTTATTTTATTAAAAAAACTTTCTAATAATTTAAATATAGGTCTTTTATGATACTTTTAAGATTAAGTCTATAATTTTTTTTCAGATTTTTTGCAGAAAAAAAAAAATCACTGTATCAACCAATACCAATACATTTTGGTGATACATATCGGCCCTCCACGAACATATACCGGTACCCAATTTGCTACCTTGCTCACGGTAAGTTACTTTGGGCTACGGGCACAGCCAGGATTTCCCCTCCAAATTAAATGATGCCACTTTTATGACTTAAAATAAGTTTCTGTCAAAGCAAATGGAGTGAGGAGCTGTATTAAGTATTAACAAGCGTCAAATTGTTCTCCACTGGAGCTACATAGCAGCTCTTTGGCCCGAAAGAGCTAACTCAAATGGGTTGGGTCAAAATTTTGGCTGTCCAATAAGAAAATCAAGAATGCCCAACCTGACGTAGCCCGATGGTGCACCCGACGCAACTCGACTTGAAAACCTGACCCGACCATGCCTAGCCGACCCGATAAAAACCCCTTATTTTTGGCATATGAAATATCGGGTCAAGTCTTGTCAACCAGACCCAACCCGACAAGACCACTTGTTCAACCTGAACCGATCTGAAGGTCGGGTTGGATGTCTCCCGATATGATCCGACAGGTCAAGTTTATGTACCCGACCCAGTAAACATCGGGTCGGATCGGGTATCCTGTCGACCCGACCCGTTTAACAATCGGAGTCTTATCTGTGGTCTTCCGAAAACTGACCCAAAAGATATCAGCGAATACAGAAGCAAAATCTTTTCATTGCTCAACCATGGCATTGGCGCCTCTCTTTTCAGCTTCTTTAACATTTCTCTTCCCATCTAAATCTTCGCCTTCCATTAAATTTCCCTTTTCCTTTTCTACCCCTCATCTTCGTCTCAATTCCCCCTTTCCTCATCCTACACATATTTCCCAAATATCAGGCAAAAACCTTTTTCGCTTCCAGCTATCCTCTCAATTACAACAAGTAACTGCTGTCGAAGAAGGTATAGACGAAAACCAACAAGAGAATCAAGAGGGCAAAAATGTTAAAAAGGTATACGCTAAGAATCTGCCGTGGAGTCTCTCCGCCACTGATATCAAGGTCCTCTTCAGCGGGTGCGGCGAAGTGCAAGATGTCGAGGTAATATTTGTTGTAAGACGCATATTTTTTTATATATGTAAACACGCAATCTAGGGTCAAAGGCTCCTACAAATGAGACAGCAGAGTTCACCTACTTTTAGGAGGTTCTGATTCTCTTTTCTAACTCCTGCAAATGAGAATTTACCTACTCTAGCAGCAACCTCCATATGCTCTCTACTAACTCCCTAACTCCCTGCTTTCTACTAACTCCCTGCAAATGAGAATTTAACTGCTGCAACCTCACTACTCTCTACTAACTCCCTAGAATTATTGGAGGAACCTGCTAAAGCAGGTGAACTCTTCTATAGCAGGGGCTAGCAGAGAGCTATGCCATTAGCAGCCAAAAACACTTATGATAAATTCTTTTTAGCTAATAACCATTGCTAATGTTTTTTCTTCAATGTATTATAGATCATAAAGCAAAAAGATGGTAGGAACAGAGGATTCGCTTTCATCACAATGGACACAGAAGAAGAGGCTCATGCTGCGGTTGAGAAATTCGATTCGTCTGTAAGTATTAACAGGGCTGATTTAGTGTTTTTTTTTTTCTTTAAATCAGCCGTTTTCTCTTTTTTTTTTGTAGGGTCATTTCATTGAGATGGTTTGGTGTTGAATTAAATTCTGTACTTCATCAATTGGATTGGTGGGGCATTGGGTTTAGTTTTTGTGACGACCCAAGCCAACTCGGTATGATATTGTTCAGTTTGCCACACTAGGCTCCCCGGTTTTAAAATGGGCTCACTTATAGTCCAGTTCCAAGACAAGTTTTCAACCGATGTGAGACTAAGGCATCCTATTAGGCGGGAACAAAGCATCCCATAGCCTTAACAAGGTCAACCCTGGGGCTCTACCCCTCTCTAGAGTCTCTACTCCTGAGAGGGGTAGAGGAGTAGAGGCTCTGAAGAGGTGTAGAGGCCCTAGGGTTGTGACCTTGTTCACTCTAGGATGCTCTATCCCACCTATTGGGATGCTTTAGTTCCACATAGGTTGCACACTCGTCCTAAAGCTGGGATATAAGTGAGCTCCTTCCCCTTCCAGGTATGACGTATTTTAAAACTGGGGATCCTACTCTGGCAAAACTAGGCAATATCATACCGGGTTGAGTTGGGTTGTTGGGTCGTCACAAATGGTATTAGAGCCGAGGACGACTCTGCAATCTAGTGAGAGAGAAGTAGAGGCTCCGAAGAGGAGTAGTGGCTCCAGAGAGGGGTAGAGGGATACTATGTTCCTACCTAATGGGATGCTTTAGTCCCCACATCGGTTGCAAATTTGTCCTGAACTTGGGCAATAAGTGATGCCCTTCCGGGTATGATGCGTTTTAAAACTGAACAATATCATACCCGGTCGGATTAGGTCGTTATAGTTTCCTTCTTGTTTTTTTCTCTTTCTATTTGGTTTTCTTTGAAATAGGGATTTGTTGAGTTAGGTTCTTTTTATCTGGAGGGAAGGATTAGGTGGATTGAATTATGGTTCTCCTTTTTCTCTTAGTTGGTGTTTTTAAATTGGTGTAGTATGATCTGGCTTGGCGCTTGGATCATCAATAATGTAGATGCTGCAAATATGATCATATAGAGAGAAAGAGGAGACACTTTGCTACTTCCAGTTAGCATGGTACCAAAATTATATTGATATGTGTGTAGTTAAAAAAGGTGGAGTACTGCACAACTTACGAGTAGTTACCATGTGTTCAACATGTGATGAGTCTTCTTTGCTCCTTATAGTTACAAGTAGTTACCATATGGTTAATATGTGATAAGATAAGATTGAATAACAATGGGGATAAGGCTAGTGTGGGTAGCACATATACTAACACACCCCTTTAAGCTGAGCAACATGTCATGATGTTGAACTTGTCCTGGAGAAGAAGAAATCACATTCTTCCCAAGAGTTTTATAAGGGTGTCAACAAGTTGATTTTTGTAGGAAAATACCTCACATCAAGGGTCCTACGGGCCGCCCCACCCGTTCACGAAAATGAAAATCGCTGGCAGCATATTTCATTCAATCATGAAACACCTGATTAGTAGCAATATAATTTGCATCAATATTATCACACCGTAGAATAGGCGAAGCTTTTAAAAAGACGCCAAGTTCACCCAACAGAGATTGAATCCAAAGAAGTTCAACACCTGCATTAGTGAGGCCACAATATTCGGTCTTTGTATTAAAGGAGGCAACAGTTCATTGCTTATGAGAATTCCAGGAGGTAAGTTGCCTCCCAGACAAATGCAATACCCACTTGTCGACCATCGATCATCAGGGCAGCGAGCCCAGCCGGCATCAGAAAAATCATGGGTGGTGAAGGAAGAGCGACGAAGAGAAAGTTCGAAAATAATATTTTGCTTAAGATAGCGCAGAATGCACATAAGAGCAACACAATGATCGATGGTCAGTGCATGCCAATTGTCAAACTTCGTTGATGGGAAGACAATTTCAAGCCTTTGGAGAGCACCAACAACACAACAATACTCAAGGGAATCAAGAAGGCGATCGCCAATGCTTAGAGAGACAAGATGTTGAAATGGATCAAAATTTTGGTTTTTCGATACATATCGTCCACCATCAATACTGAGACGATACGTATCGGGTATCACCGATACATTCAATGTATCGGTGATACATTGAATATATTGACATATATTGGTATCTATTGGCGATACATATCCAATGTATTATGTGTTGGTGGCCTTCGATCCCGATACATATCGAAGTATCGACATCGTCTGAAATTTTGAACAATGGATGTCGATGCCATAGGAGTAGAAACAAGCTTGGCACCATCCATTTTTGTGTGCTTGAGCAGATCCGCTATGTATTGTGGTAGAGACAAAAGTGTTGTTTTAGTCTCTAACTTAGTAGAGCTCGCTCAAGCGGGAATCAAATCCGCTAAAGTGAAGTGGGTCGCCCATTAGGACCAATTTACTGATGTAAGTTGCTCGAGTGACCAATTTTCTAAAGGGTGATTTCTCCGGTTTAAGTCGCCTAAGCAACCTTGGTTCTCGCTCGAGTGACCCGTGACGATCTAGTTGCGATTAAACTCCATATTTGGTTAGTTTCTCTTATATTAGAACTAGGATTTAGTGTCTCTTATATTAGAAGTAGGATTTAGTGTCTTCTAAATAAAGGAAAAGCTGTTGGACGAATTATACAGTTAAGAGAGGGTTGAGATATCTTTGTAACGCTTTGGTAAACCTATCTAGAGTTTTGTGGGGAGCTTTGGTGAGGCTTGAGTGCTCTTGTATTCTTGTGGAATCATCAATATAGTGAATCATCGTTGCCCGTGGACATAGGCAAATTGCCAAATCACATAAATATTGTCTCTTGTGTGATTGTGTTTGATTTCCTTTTATTTTGCGTTCTTATTTGATCGTTCATCGTGAGATCGTTGGTTAATTTGAGAGCCTTCGCGCAACAAATTGGTATCAGAGCTATTAGGTTTCTGTTCTACGATCGGAGATGGCATCAAAGTCCGCAAAAGTTTTGAATGCGAGGTTTGACGTTGAGAAAGTCGACAAGAAGATTAATTTCAGCTTGTGGCAAGTACAAGTCCGGGATATCTTGATTCAACAAGGGCTGCACAAGGCGTTGAAAGGGATTCGGATAAGCCGACGGATATGTCCGATGGTGATTGGGAAGAATTCGAACTTCAACATATAGTACGATTCGGTTATGTCTAACGATGGAGATTATGTACAACGTAATGCCAGAGAACTCGGCGGTCGCGCTGTGGGCCAAATTAGCGAGTCTCTACATGACGAAATATCTGACGAGTCGTCTGTATCTCAAGAGGCAACTGTACATGAAGGAAGGTACTCCTCTCAACGAGCATCTTAATGAATTCAATAGAATAATATTTGAATTATTAAATGTTTGAGAAGAGGTTAAGGATGAAGACAAAACACTATTGCTTTTATCTTCCCTTCCCGATTCCTATGAGAACCTAGTTACTACATTGCTCTATGGGAAATAGACTATTGAACTAGAGTCGGTTACAATGGCACTGCTTTGCAACGACATAAGGAAAAAAGGTTTAGATAGTAATACACAAGCAGATGACTTGTTTGTTAGGGTGAGAATAGAGGATCGTAAATCTGGAAGGGTAGATCAAAGTCAAGATCTAAATCCACAAATAGAAAGACTGTAGAATACTATAAGTGTCACGAGAAGGGTCACATCAGAAGACATTGTCCTTAGTTACTAGTTAAGAGGAACGATGCTCAGGATAAGAAGCAGAAAGGGGTTGTTGATAAGGCTGGTATAGTCGAATAAGCTCCGAATGATGACAGGAATGTATTGTCAGTGGTTTCTGATAAATACTCACAGAATACATGAATATTTGATTCAGGGTGTTCCTACCACGTGTCCAAATAGGGACTGGTTCACGTTTTATAAAGAGATGGATGGTGGAACGGTTTTAATGGGTAACAATATAGCCTGCAAAACAGTTGGAAAAGAAAGTATTAGAATAAATATGCATGATGGGATTGTGAGAATATTGATCAATGTACTCCATGTTTCAGAACTGAAGAAGAACCTTATATTGCTTAGTACACTAGACTCCATTGGGCTCAAGTTTGCAGCTCAAGGTGAAGTTTTGAAGGTGACAAAGGGATCTCTGGTTATGATGAAAGTGGAAAGGGTTGGGAACCTTTACTTTCTATTAGGGAGTACAGTGACAGTTGGAGCAACGATATCTATGTCATAAGATAGCAGTTTGTTCTCTACACAGCTATGGCACGTGCGCTTAGGGCACATGTCAGAAAGAGGGATGACAGAGTTGAGCAAGCATGGCTTGTTGAAAGGTGTAAAGGCTGACAAAGTTAACTTTTTTGAGCATTGGGTCTTCGGGAAATAGTGCAGGGTTAAGTTCAACACAGTGGTTCACACTACAAAAGGCACACTAGATTGTATACATTCAGATGTATGGGGGCCTTTAAAGGTTCCTTTTAGAGGTGGTGTCAGGTATTTTGTCTCCTCCATCGACGACTGCTCTCGGTATGTATGGATCTACACGATGAAGAATAAGGATGGGATGTTGAAACTCTTCAAGAGGTGGAAAATACTGTTTGAGAATCAGACTGGAAGGAAGGTTAAGCGTTTGAGAACTGATAATGGTGGTGAGTACGCCAGTGGACAGTTTCAGGAGTTCTGTGAAGAGAATGGTATTGCTAGACACTTCACAATGAGGAATTCACCGCAACAGAATGGGGTTGTAGAACGCATGAATAGAACTCTAGAAAAGACAAGATGTATGTTATCCATTGCGGGATTGGGTAGAGAATTTTGGGCTGAGGCAGTCAGTACGGCGTGCTATCTAGTAAACATATCACCATCTACGGCAATAGAGTGCAAGATTCCGATTGAGATGTGGTCAAGGAAGCCTGCAGATTACAGTGCATTGAAGGTCTTTAGTTGCGCAGCTTACTATCATGTCAGAGATAGTAAAATTGACCTAAGAGCTAAGAAGACGACTTTTTAGAGTATGCAGATGGCTTGAAAGGATACAGGTTATGGTGTCCCGAGCAGAATAAGGTTGTGATCAGCAGAGATGTGGCATTTGATGAATCTGTTATGCGAACTTCTGGCAAACAGAGCATAAAATTGGAGAGGTGGCAGAAGATCAGTTTGAACTGGAGTTAGAAACTCATACAGTTACTACATTAGAAAAAGGTGTAGAAATTATTATTTTTTTATCGGTAAAAGCAAAATTATATTGAAAAGCCAACAAGGTGCTGGAAGGAACAATACAAGGGCGCGACCAACACAGTTGAGCCGCGAAACCAATCAAGAAAAGATAATACAACAGAAAGAAAATGACACAACACACCCCCTCACCTCAAACCTCGGCCCAATTGGGGAATTTACCTCGGGTCCCAAGGTTCTAAAGGCTCCTCAGCACCTGCAGGAACCCAAAGAATGACAAGGTTCAAAGCTGCCTTCACATTACACCCCACGGGTCTCTTCTTTTCGAAAATTCTGGAGTTTCTTTCTCTCCAAATGCTCCAGAGAACAGCGAAGAAAGACACTCTCCAACTGTTCCTAGTTCTGCAATCCATGTCAGCAGCGAACCAGGTGAGATACATCTCATACGGCATATTAGACATGGCCCAATTCATCTTGAATAGGTTTATCACTATGCCCCAGATCTCGGAAGCGACCTGACAGTGGATGAATAAATGCGCCATCGATTCCTCTTCCCTAGAGCACATGACGCGGCGATTGGTAATGTCCTTTCCCCTACGAGTGAGCACATCCATCGTGACCACTTTCTCTTTGAATAGGGACTAGGTAAAGAACTTGATTTTAGAAGGGATTCTCATCTTCCAGCCCTTGAATTTGATGAGCGTCACGGTCGCTAGTTTATAAGCACGCCTTTGACGCTAAATGTACCATCCTTATTCGGGCCCCATCTCCGTTGGTCCAAATTATCAGCATTCGAGGTCAACTTGTACAACAGCTGTAGGAGTCTAGTGTACTCTTCTTCTTCGCTAGCTCGCAGATTACGCCGGGTGACCACTTCCCAAACTCTAGTACCATTGGACGCGGAGAGAAAATCGCTTATCCGTCCCGAGGGATTCCGAGCTAAGGAATAGATGCGTTGAAAAATCTGATTGAGCTTCCCCTCTTCTGCCCAGATATCCTCCCAAAACAGAATTCGGGTTCCGCAACCCCAGCTGAAGCAAATTCCTCTCGAAAAGTGAGTCCAGGTGCTATAGATACTCTTCTATCAGTTGGGCATGCCCCTATTAGCAGCAATATTTATTCCCCAGTTGTTTTCAGATAGGCCGTATTTCTCCAATAGAACCTTTCGCGATAAACTGTCTTCTTCCTCCACGATTCCAGCACGCCAATACCATTTGCCAAGCAGCGCCACATTGGTCCACTTCGCACTCTGTATACCCAGTCCTCCGCAACTCAGCGGAAGTTTACACGTGTCCCAGTTAATCAGGTGGTATTTTCTCTCCAACCTTGGGCCTTCCCATAGGAAATTGCATTGGATTTGCTCGATCCGCATTAGGACACCCATTGGGCATCAGAACATAGACTAGTAGAAGACCAGAAGACTAGACAGTACCGCTCTAAGCAGAATTAGCCGGCCACCACTGCCGAGAAACTTGCCACTCGATGTGGATAGTCGTTGCTGAAATCTTTGGATCACCGGCTCTTAGTCGCTGGCAACAGGTTTCCGCAATCCCAAAGGCAGGCCTAAATATTTGATCGGCAAATCTTGACTACCGCACTTAACTGTGTGAGCCAGCTCCTGAATGAGACTATTATCAGTCCCAATACCCGTAATTTTTTATTTCTAGAAGTTAATGCGCTGCCCCGAGATCGCTTCAAACACGGTAAGCATGTCCACCAAGTTTTTGAACTCCTCCACTTTGGCTTTGCTGATTGGGATTGTACCATCAGCATATTGCAGGATAGCGATAGATCAGTTGAGGGCTCCTACTCTAATTCCCGAGATTAGATCCAGAGATTTAGCACGGGCAATAAGCCCCGCAAGGGCTTCCCCCATCGGTTATAATGGAAGGGGGAGAGTGGGTCTCCCTGCCGGATACCTCGGGAGCTTTTGAATTACCCCGCAGGTGACCCATTAACCAGCACCGAGAACCAAGGGGCCGAGTAACAACCTCTCATCCAGTTCCTCCATTTGGTGCCGAAGCCGAACCTGCTAAGCATGTAGTTCAGACCAAACCAGCTAATGCGGTCATATGCCTTTTCCATGTCGACCTTCCAAAGAGCTGTCGGTTCACGATCCAAATGCACAAAGTGGATAATCTCGTGGGCCACAACCACCTGGTCTACGAGCTGTCTTCTTTGATGAAGGCCCCTTGCGAGTCGGAGATCAGCCTCTCCATTTGGGGACTTAGCCTGTTAGCTAGAACCTTCGCGAGAATTTTATACAGGCAGTTGATGAGGCATATTGGGCGGAAATCAGTGAGGTCCTGCGCCCCATCTTTCTTAGGGGTGAGCGTGATGAAGGTCGAGTTAAGGTTGCGCCCAATGAATGCCGAGTTGTGGAACTCATGGAAAACTTCCATCAATTCAACATTAAGGATTGGCCAGAAAACTCGGAAGAATTCATAAGTAAAACCATCAGAGCCCGGCGATTTATTCCTTCCCCCTTTCTTAATGACGTTCCAAACCTCTGCTTAGAACAGCCTTTCAATGTCTTCCTTATCCTCATCGGTGAGCAGATTAAACGGGATCTCATCCAACTCGGTCCTCACTAGGCCATCGTCCTGATAGAGTTTCGAATAGAAAGAACCACCTGTTCTCTAGTATGATCATAGTCGACTGCCATCACCCCCTCTACAGTCATGGACCCCAAGTAGTTCCTTTTATTTCTTGCATTGGCAATGGCATGAAAGTATTTGGTATTCAAGTCCCCCTCTTTCAGCCACCGCACCTTCGCCTTTTGGCACCAGGTGACTTTTTCAGCTCTAGCGTTAGATACGAACTGCTGTTTGATCTGGTTGCGTTCATCGCGTTCGATGGCTGATAGCGCCCTGGTCTCCTCCAAGTCATCAAGGACCCTCAGCCGCAATAGAAACGCCTCTCTATTGTTATGCAAATTTCCAAACACCTCTCTATTCCAGTCGATTGTTTTTTTTTTTTAATTCCGTTCAACTTAGAGATGAATCTAAAAGCCGCAGTTCCCCTAGGCTTGAGGTCTCTCCACCACTCCGGTACCGCAACACGGAACCGATCGTCCAGCAGCCATATGTTCTCGAATCGGAACGGGCTAGGCCCCTTCCCCCTCCCATCACAAGTCAACAGGCGGAAGACCCAAAAGGAATGCTAGAGTGCCAATTCGTTACAATTACGAGTATATGGCCACCTACAGTTGATGTTGGATGACAATGAGTTGTCTTCATTCAAGAATGCAATCAGTGGAAGATGTGCACGGGAATGGAAGGTCGCAATGGATGAAAAGATGGATTCTTTTCAAAAGAATTAAACTTGGGAACTGACAGAGTTACCTAAGGGTAAGAGAGCAATTGGGTGCAAGTGGGTTTATAAGAAAAAAGAGGGTTCTCCGGAAAGTAATAGTACAATGCAAAGGCACAAGGCACGGTTGGTAGCAAAGGGCTATGCGCAAAAGAAAGGCATTGATAATAAGGAGGTGTTTTCTCCGGTTTTGACACACTTTAATCCAGGTTTTGTTGTCAATTGTAGCACAGTTGGACTTAGAGTTGGAGCAATTCGATATAAAAACGGCTTTTCTACATGATGATTTGGAGGAGGAGATCTATATGAACCAACTTAAAGGGTTCAAGTTTCCTGGAGATATCAAACACATTGATATACGGTATCACTTAGTACGAAAAGTAATCGAAGATGACGAGATATCTTTAAAGAAGGTGAGTACGAAGGACAATCCTGCGGATATGATGATAAATGTGGTACCGGTGGTCAAGTCTAAATATTGTTTGGATTTGATCAATGTTTAGCAGGTTTGAGCGTTCGAGGGCGCTGGTGGCAGCGGCGATACAAGTTTAGAGATGATCGGAGGGAAGAGTATATGGTGAAGCTTAGAGCCAGGTGGAGAATTGTTGTTTTAGGCTCTAACTTAATAGAGTTCACTCGAGGAACTAAATCATTAAGTGTTACATAGCCCATTAGGCTAATTTATCGATGTAAGTCGCCAAGCGGGCGCCGAGCCACCAAAGGCACTATTCTAAAGGTATTTTTCTGGTCTAAGTCGCTGAAATACCTTGGTTTTCGCTTGTTTACCCGCTGGCAACCTAGTTGCAATTACAATCCTTATTTGGTTAGTTTCTCTTTGGATTAGAAGTAGGATTTTTTATTCCTCTATATAAGGGAAAAGCTCTTCAACGAATCATACAGTCAAGAGAGGGTTGAGATATTTTTGTAAAGCTTTGGTAAGCCTATCTAAGGTTTTGTGGAGAGCTTTGGTGAGGCTTGAGTGTTCTTGTATTCTTGTGGAATCATCAATATAGTGAATCATCGTTGTCCGTGGACATAGGCAAATTTCCGAACCACGTAAATATTGTCTCTTGTTTGATTGTGTTTGATTTTCTTTTATTTTACGTTCTTATTTGATCGTTCATCGTGAGATCGTTTATTAATTTGAGAGCTTCCGCGCAACAAAAAGCTGATCCTCAGGTGTACGGAAAACTTTGACACCAAGAAAGAAGTTCAAGGTGCCAAGATCGTTGGTGGAAAAGGTGGACCCAAGTTGATGAATGAGAGTATGAATGACATGATTAGCTTTCCCCATGGTGATAATATCGTCTACATAAACAAGAATGAAGATTGCGATAATGGATGTCCGTCTGATTAATAGAGATGCATCAGATTTGGTAGCAGTGAAACCGAGGCCAAGTAGATGGCTGATGAGGCAGGAACCAGGCACATGAGGCTGGCTGTTTAAGCCCAGTGTGAGCTTTTCTTAACTGAAATTCATTACATAGAAATTGATCATCAAGAAACCCAGCTGGTTGCTCATCAAGAAAGCCATTAAGAATCACTTTTTGAACGTTAAGTTGACATATGGGACAAAAACAACTAATTCCCGAAGCTAGAACCGTGCACATTCGCATCGATTTTGTGCTTGATACAGAATACCCATGGATGAAGAGAGAACACAGGGCCATGTCCCATTACGAACTAATGCGTTGATTTTTTTCCCTACCAGTGCTCCATTAGGGACAATTTAAGGCTTTAGAGAAGCAAGCTGGTTCAATCTCATCATCACATGAGTGAGTGCGAGGGGGGACAAGAGGCAGTGAGAATGACGCAGGACGGTACCCTAAACTACGTGAATGATATGATTGAATTTTGCCGAAATTAAATTGGAATTAAACTAAACAATGAAACTTGCAAAATATAACAAATACCTCAGGGTCTCGTAGTATTCCTTGGGAGAATCATGTATAATTCAGGCAGGGTTCAGTCCAGGCGCTAGATCCGTTAGGTTGCAGCGTAGATCGATCCTAGAGATAGAACTCTAGGCTTCTTTCCAGATTAGGGTGCTCACGATTCAATGATGGGATCACTGATTTTCTCTGAATATCAGGTGCGGAAGGTTTAATAACTCTACTGGGCTCTACGGTTGTTGAATCGGATCGATTCAAGGATTTAGAGAAATTTAGAGTTTGGGATTTCACAAGAAGATGGTCGATTTAGGGTTGTAGAATCACGCAAACAAAGATAAAAGAGGTAGATAGAATTGTAGGCTTCACACCCTTGACTTCGCACCAAACCCTTCTCGGGAAGAAGATTCACTCTTTGTAGAGGCTCATCTCAAGCACACATAAGCAAAAGCTCTTTTCATTCATAATCAATAATCTCCTTAATAGAGTGTTTACAAGGCCTTTATATAGGCTAAGAAAACCCTAAACGAAATAAAACTCGCACTAAAAGAGTTCTAAAATAATAAAAGACTAAAAAAAAAAAAAAAAAAAGAAAATTTTCGTCACTGGGCCCGCTCGAGCGAGGATTATAACCGCTCGAGCGAGGATTATAACCGCTCGAGCGAGGGCTTGCTGCGGCACTTCTCCTTGCGGTTTCCAAAACGTCCTCTCTCGCCTAGTTTTAATTTTCATTCCTCTTCTTCCGACGTTGGTACACGCGAAAAGGTCCATATCCGATGTCTACAATGTCGGCGTCCCCGTCAATTCTCCCGGGCCGAAAAGGCTTCATCACCGGCGAAGAAGGCCGTGATAGTGCTCGAGTATGCTGGGTTCAAACGTCCGAACTTCTTGACTACCCATGAGTTCTGAGTCCGCTTTCCAAACCACTTGACCAAGTACTTTTGAATTCCACCATCATGGGTGGATATTCCCATATCATCTATTCTCCCTTCGATCTCATCCCTGCGTTGCTTGTGGGGGGAAGGGAAGGGTAGGGGTTGCAGGGTGGGAATGTGGGTGGGTCATGTGGAAGGGGTTGTGAGGGGTGGGGTCACACAGAGGGAACCAGGTCCTCCACATTGAATGTGGAGCTGACCCCTATATCAGGTGGAAGCTCGAGAACATATGCATTAGGGCCGCTCCTTGCCACAATTCTAAAAGGCCCAGCGCCACAGGCTTGAAGTTTCTTTGCGGCTCCTAATGGGAACCGCTCAGGCCTAACCCGAACCATTACGTAATCTCCAACCTGGAATTCCTTGAAGCGCCTGTGCGCATCCGCAGATATTTTGTATTGTTCATTACTAGCATTAATTCTTTTTCGAATTTCGGCATGCAATTCATGTATATGCTGTGCAAATGAATCGGCTGACTCAGAAACTCGATGAGATGCAGACATGGGAATTAGATCAATTGGTGTTCTAGGCCTATGACCAAGGACGACCTCAAAAGGACTCATACCTAGGGACCTATTGGCTGAATTGTTATATGCAAACTCGGCTAAAGGCAAAATAGAATCCCAAGTCCTAGGGTGATCACCAACAAGACAACGGAGAAGATTACCTAAGCTCCTATTGGTGGACTCCGTTTGGCCATCTGTTTGAGGATGATAGGTCAAGAAAATTGGAGCATGGTACCCATCATGTGCCATGAAGTTTTCGAATTGGTTAATCTCACATCTCGATCCGACACAATCGCAGGGTAAACCATGTAGACGCACAACCTCCCCGAAAAATAGTTTGGCTATGTGAGCCGCATCGGAGGTTTTGGAGCAGGGTATGAAGTGGGCCATCTTAGAAAAGCGGTCCACTACCACAAAAATGGAATCGTGCTTTTGTTGAGTCTTTGGAAGTCCTAGCACTAAATCCATGGAGATGTCTTGCCACGGGGTGTGTGGCACGGGCAAAGGGGTGTACAAGCCCGTATTTTGTTTTATATGCTTTGCAACTTGGCATGTACGACATTGTTTTACGACCCTAGAAACATCTCTCACAAGGCTAGGCCAATAGAACCTATCCTCAACAAGCGCACTGGTTTTATCGCGCCCAAAATGTCCGGCATGTAACTCCCAGATGAGGAAGTCACGCAATGAAGTGCGAGGGATGCACAAACGATTCCCTTTAAACAAATACCCATCCAGCAGGGTATATTCGGAGTTATTGTTGTTCGAATTTTCAAAGAAAGCAGTGTATTCTGCCCCAAAATCTGGGCAATTAGGATAATCTTGCTTCAACTGCTCAAATCCGATGACCTCGGTGCTCATAGACTGCAAAGTCATGACTCGACGACTAAGCGCATCGACCTTTGTTCTAAGACACCAGCCTTATGCTTCAAAACAAATGTGAACCCTTGAAGGTACTCGACCCACTTCGCGTGCCTCGGGTTCAACTTTTTCTGGGAAGCAAGGAAACGTAAGGCTTCGTGGTCAGAAAACAACACAAATTATTGCGGTCTCAGGTAATGTTTCCAATACCACAGAGATCGGACGACCGCATAAAACTCCTTGTCATAGGTGGAGTATTTCTGCTTTGCCTCATTGAGTTTCTCACTAAAATAGGCCATGTGGTGGCCTTCGCTCAAGATCACTATGCCTACACACCGCGTCCACATGCTACTGAAGACTTTAGAAAAGTCCGGTAGGCGCATGACAGGAGCAGGAACCAATTTCTCTTTTATCTCTAAAGGCCCTCGTCATGCTTTGCTCCATAGGAACTCCCCTTTTCTTATGCAATCGGTAATGGGAGCCATGATGGTGCTAAAATTTCGGATGAAGCGACGGTAAAATGTGGCCAAACCGTGGAAGCTACGGACTTCATGAATATTCCAAGGTTCGGGCCACTCCACAATGGCCTTAACCTTCGTAGGGTCCGCAACCATCCCGTCTACCGAGACAATGAATCCCAAGAATACAACAGAATGTTGCATGAAGGTACACTTCTTGAGATTCGCGTATAACTTCTCTCCCCTTAAGGTTTCGCAAACCAACCTTAGGTGGATGATGTGTTGTTCCTTGTCTGGGCTGTAAATCAGGATGTCATCAAAGTATACGACAAGGAATTTGCCAAGGAATGGCCTCAACACTTGGGTCATGAGCCTCATAAATGTGCTCGGGGCATTAGAAAGCCCAAAAGGCATGACCATCCACTCATAAAGACCGTCTTTGGTCTTGAAGGCGGTTTTCCATTCATCGCCAGGGCGAATACGCACCTGATGGTAGCCACTTTTAAGGTCTATCTTGGAAAAGATAGTGGCTCCAACCATCATGTCAAGCATGCCATCGAGCCGCGGTATGGGAAACCGATATTTAACAGTGATCTTATTAATTGCTCGGCTATCCACACACATGCGCCATGTACCATCTTTCTTAGGCGTGAGTAATGCTGGTACAGCACATGGGCTCAGACTCTCTTTTATGAACCCCTTTTGTAGGAGCTCACTGACTTGCCGAGTCAACTCGGCATGCTCAACCGGATTCAACTGTGGGGCAGTTCAAGAATGTCGATCCGAACTAAGTCAATTGCGTGTTGAATGTCACGCATGGGAGGGAGCTCACTAGGTAAGTCTTGGGAAGACATCCACAAATTCATTCAGATGGGCTCTACCTAGATCGACTCGTAAGTACTCTCAACAAGAATAACGATACACAACACTCTCATCTTTCGATGCTCTCTCAAACTCTGAAGGGGTCACAATATTGATGGCCTTGGATTGACCTCCCTTCTTCTCAACTCTGTTGACTGATGGTGCTTTGGGAGCCAAAGGGTTAAGAGTGATTTTCTTGCCCTTGTAATTGAACGTACAAATGTTAGATCGCCCAAAAATAGTCACGTTCAAATCATAGAGCCATGGCCTCCCTAAGATAATGTGGCCCGCATCCATTGGTACCACATCGCACCATAGGGTGTTAGTGTATGAACCCAACTGTATGGGTACACGACACCTCTGAGATACGGGAATGGATGAAGAGTCAACCCATGCGACTTTGTAAGGTCTCGGATGGGCTTCAGGTGTAAGCCCTAAGCGGTGACAGAGATGTTCTGACACCACATTGATGCAGCTTCTGCTATCCACGATTACCCTACAACTCTTTGTCCCACATGTGGCAAAGGTGTGGAAGATGTTCTCCCTTCGCCAATCCTCCTTTTCATCCCGTTGAGGCTGTGCAAAGGCACACCTCACAACTAGAGCACGACCCATGCTATCACCTTCCTCGTCACTAGGTGTGGCACTCGGCTCCAAGACCTCTTCCTCATTAACTCCTTAACTCTCTTCTCCTTCCCCGTCAATGAAGAGATTCCTTTGTGGGTCTCTCGTAGGGCATTGAGCGGCAAAGTGTCCCAACCCTTGACATTTATAGCATTTGACATGAGACCCACTCTTCGAGGATTCTCCGGCTACACCCTTACCTTTGTCAAACCTCACATTGGTAGATGTGGGTTGCGTGGGTTTGGCAAAGGGTTTCGACTAGATTTCACTTAGCGATGCGAATTGACTAGTGTGAAAATCAGATCGCCTAGTCACCGTCATTTTCAAATATCGTTCAAGGTCTTGAACGACGGTGTAACACTCAGCGAGAGTTTCAACAAGGTGGGAGACTAACTCTTTCTGCAAGTCAAATCTCAATCCGGTACGAAATCTGGATAGAGTGACTTGGGGGTCTTCGGATACCTTGGCTCTCATCATGAACTCTTCAAATTTGCCAATGTAATTCGATACGGGCATACTACCTTGGCGCAGATTTTGTCATTGGTCAAGGAGACGATGGTAGTATGAAGAAGGCGATACTTCTCACGTAAAGTCGCTCCTTCATGTCCTCCCAATGGGTAATGGGAATACAACCCGCATTCGTTCTGATGCGCTCAACGTTGACCCAAAAGAGTCGGGCTTGGCCTATGAGCTTCATTTTATCAAGTCTAACACACCTCTCATCGCTCATGCCAAACCACCACCAAAGTGCCGTCCATATCGGATAACCAATAAGGAAGACTTGAGGATCTAGCTTCCATCGAAAGCCTGAACTCAACTCGACATTTTTGAGGAGCCTCCTTCCGGTCGTAGTCATCTCCATGATGATCAAACCTATGATTCCATTCGATTATGTTGGTAGCCATTTCGCTCAAAACGTGGACCATTACGCCACGGTGGTTCAAAGTACTCATCACCCTCGCTCAACCGATTGCCTTGGCCTAACAATCCCTCAATGGATGTTTCGAGAGTCCTTTGGCTGCCTCTAAGGTAGTCATTCGATCGTTGATCGATTTTAGGTCAGCCTCAGTCGTTAAGAGCTTGCAATCCCACTCATGTCCATGGTGATACTATACTACCGACGGCTCTAGAATGGAATGCAAGATGAACACTTTGGCCAAAACTGAAATAATATGTGATGAAAATAAAGTGCAATGAATGCAATGTCACACAAGATGCCCTAATCTAGAACCTAGGGCTCGATACCAAAATCGACGCAGACTACCTAAACTACGTGAATGATATGATTGAATTTTGCCGAAATTAAATTCGAATTAAACTAAACAATGAAACTTGCAAAATATAACAAATACCTCAGGGTCTCGTAGTATTCCTTGGGAGAATCATGTATAATTCAGGCAGGGTTCAGTCCAGGCGCTAGATCCGTTAGGTTGCAGCGTAGATCGATCCTAGAGATAGAACTCTAGGCTTCTTTCCGCATTAGGTGCTCACGATTCAATGATGGGATCACCGATTTTCTCCGAATATCAAAGCAAGGTTTAATAACTCATCGGGTTTCTACGGTTGTTGAATCAGATCGATTCAAGGATTTAGAGAAATTTAGGGTTTGGGATTTCACAAGAAGATGGTCGATTTAGGGTTGTAGAATCACGCAAACAAAGATAAAAGAGGTAGATAGAATTGTAGGCTTCACACCCTTGGCTTCGCACCAAACCCTTCTCGGGAAGAAGATTCACTCTTCGTAGAGGCTCATCTCAAGCACACATAAGCAAAAGCTCTTTTCATTCATAATCAATAATCTCCTTAATAGAGTGTTTACAAGGCCTTTATATAGGCTAAGAAAACCCTAAACGAAATAAAACTCGCACTAAAAGAGTTCTAAAATAATAAAAGACTAAAAAAAAAACAAATAAAAGAAAATTTTCATCACTGGGCCCGCTCGAGCGAGGATTATAACCGCTCGAGCGAGGGCTCGCTCGAGCGAGCTTAAGTGGCCGCTCGAGCGAGGGCTTGCTGCGGCACTTCTCCTTGCGGTTTCCAGAACGTCCTCTCTCGCCTAGTTTTAATTTCCATTTCTCTTCTTCCGACGTCGGTACACGCGAAAAAGTCTATATTCGATGTCTACAATGTCGGCGTCCCCATCAGAAAACCTTACATTGTGGGTTCCATCTTGCAATATTGTAACCATATGGTGGCATTGATGAGCCAAGGAGGTGGCGGAGGCAGATGGGGTGGGAGTCTAGGTGTATGAGGCTCGAGATAGGATAGGGTGGTCAATGCAGCTGTTGTTGTTATGGTTGGGGAATCGACAGAAACGATTTGTAAGGTAGGTGGGGGTCAATTTGGGAAAACGGGGTATGATGGAGGTGGGAGAAGTGGATAATTCTGGAGTTCTCGACAGCTGATTCGTTGGAGGGTGGCTAGTAAACCGAGAACAAGGGGTAATGATTGAGTATGGGGAAAGAAAGAAGATGACCAATACCAAATCTAACAAGAAGCTTGCTGAGACTTCGAAATTCTCCACCACAATCAGATTGGAAAAGCTTAATTATTCAAAAATAAACAAGTTCTCACCATGCAATTAAATTTGACGTAAGCAATAGTAGCATCAATTTATGAACAATCAGATTGGAAAAGCTTAATTTTTCAAAAATAAACAAGTTCTCCACTTGCAATTAAATTTGAGGTAAGCATTAGTAGCATCAATTTGTGAACTGGAGGATAAATCCGGCTAACTTTACTAAAAGTTTCTCAATAGAATGAATATAAAATCAATATCCATGAACAAAATAAATAGGGGCAGGTCCCATAAATTCAAATAAATAAGGTCTAAGTGGAATGATAAATAGTAGCTGATGGTGAGAAAGGAAGAGTGTGACTCCTTCCTGAAGGACAACTTGAACAGCATTCTACATTACTAGGTTGCACTATAAGCAACTTGATAGAAGCTAAAACACGTTAAGCAGTACAATGGGCTAAAAGCTATGGACGAGGAGCCAATATGGGTTATCTTCAAACCTTGACCACCAACACGAATTTGGTCACCACCATGATATTCAGATTTAAGGGAAATATTGTCAACGTCTGGAGTTAGATGGTGCCACCAAAATCAAAGTACCAAGCAGCATCAAATGGGTGCGAAAGAGTAGCAAAGAGGACAGTCGGCAGTGATAGAGACGCCCCTAGGAAAGCATGATCAAAGCAGTGATAGCAGATTAGCATTGTGTGACCCAAAGTGACAAAATACGTTCCAGGTTTAATACGGTGAGAGGGAAATTCGTAAAGAAACTGCAAAATACCGGGAAAAAATCGAAAGGTAAAAAATCTGTATAATCAGGGAAATTTTGAGATAATATAATTTTTTTTTTAAATACGGTAAAATACGTGACAAAAATATTTAATATGCATATTATACGAAAATAGGCGTTTTATTCAAAAATATGGGTATTATACGTGTTTAGTACGTTGTGGCAAAAAAAAGCATTTTTCAAAAAAATTGCCGTGGAGGATGGGTAGGGGAATTTGGGCGGCTATCATATTGGTTCGAAGGGCCACCACGTTCACGACCTCTTTGCTGTGGGTGAAACCGTTGGGAGTTTGTGGGTTGTTGCTGTAAGTTGGACCAATTGTTCCAAGGACTCTATGTAGGACAATAGGAGGCTGTTCGTGATGCAACATTGGTGGGTGGAAGTTTAATCGAAGGTGCATTTTCTTGTTGAAGCTGCAGTTCATGGCTGAGAAGAAAACCCATTAACTCTTTAACACCATTCGAGTCTGGATAAGTGGTGACTGAGGTAACAAAGAACTCGCAATTGGTCAAGGTCCTCCCAAAATGAAGACCTGATCGTCCCGGAAAACAAGTTGCACAGTAGCCACAAGTGTGTCAATGATGATCTTTTTTTTTTGAAAATAATCTTTCATGGAGAGCGAGCCTTTGTTGAGAGTCTGCAGGTGGTGACGGAGTTGCTTGATATGGGCGTTGGATTGAGAAGCAAACATGTGTTCCAAGGCTGCCCAAACCATAGTTTTAGAACTCTACGAGTCATCGAGTAACTCAGCCGAGTTACTCGACATGCTGGGATGTCGAGTTGTCCAAGTCGAGTCGAGACTTTGCTAGGATGATGCAATCAAGGTTCACAAACTGCCTTTAAATATAAAACATTTTCATGAGATAAGGTTTTAGAAACCCCATCTTTTGAAAAAAATGTTTAACTACCCATTTAACCAACATATCTTTTCATTTTTTTCCTTGTAAAATATATATATTTTATTTTTATAAAAATATTTACTAAATTACCGACTCAGAGTGGGTCGAGTTTATCCCAGTCTTCGAGCTAACTCGACCCAGATGACTTTCAAGTTGAGTCAAGTTTTCGGGTTTCCCAGCCATGGTCCAAACAGCATAAGCGGTGTTCATTCTGAGGACACGAGCAAGGATCCCTTCCGTGAGGGAGGAAATCAACCAACTTAACAACAGTTGGTCCTGTTGTTGTCAGGTTGTGTACTCAGGATTTGGCACAGAAACTGAATCTCTGGTGGCCATAATAAATTGAGGAGGCAGTGAGCGCCAACGGAGATAACTCCCACGATCGAGTTTAATCATGACAACTCGATCATGGGAATAGAAGAAGAAAACATAGATGATGAAGGAGAAGATGGTATTAAAAAAAAAGAACAATAATAGGATCCAATTCTTGCTCTTGATAACAAGATAGAGAAAGAGGACAATTGTATAATGCACACTTCTTTACTCCTGGTTAGTGTGGTGCCAAATTCATATTGATATGCATGTAGTTACACAACGTGGAGTACTCCACAACTGAAAAGTAGTAACCATGTGTTTAAAATATGAAGAGTCTCCTCCGCTACTTCTAGTTACAAGTAGTTACCATATGACTCATATGTAATAAGACAAAATTTACTTTTACACAGTTAACTCTATGCACCTTTTGTGGTCCAGTTTTGGGATCCAGATTGGATGGTCAGGGTCATCCAATCCATGTGATTTTTGGATTTGATCATATCCATAAGATGACCTCCCATATGGACAGTTAGGAACAATGATAAATATATGCTACTGTGGTGTTAGATTACCCAAGCACCATCAATGTTTCCTGACTTCGTTTAAACACCAAAATGGTGTTTAAATTATCCTACACCATCATATTAGACTTTTGATTAAAGTGTGGTTTACTATTATGCCATGTGGTGTTCATCTGTAGCCAACCTAAATTGTCCAAGTGGCAATCCATCATTGAAATATGTCTAACCTAAAGAATCGTGCCTATAAGTGGATGTGAACCATTCGATCGGTGAAGTTTAATATCGGCCATCAAAAACTAAGAACAATGGTTGTTATTAGAATGTATAGATTGGATGGTTCAAATCTCTCAAAATGTTTGATTTTTGTACTCATTGCCTTTTATTGTATGATCTCTCACTTTGACGGTGTGGATTACCCACATCTTTAACCATTGATGTCGTAAGATAGTTTAAACACCATTTTGGTGTTTAAATGATGGTCAGACGAGTCAGCTCCTTTTTTTAATTAGGATTTGAGTAATGCAAAAATTGGAGGGAAGGATTTGTGGGTGCATCTATGTGTGTCTTTTACATTTTTGCTTTTATTTCTTAAAAGGAGTAATGGCTCCTGACCGACATTTAAACACCAAAATGTTGTTTAAATGATCTTACACCATTAAATTAGACCTTTTCATCTTGCGCAATTGAAGTGTGGTTTTTTGTTATGCCATGTGGCGCACATTTGAGCTCAATCTAAATTGTCCAAGTGGCAATTCATCATTAGAATATGGTTTAGCCAAAGAATCATGCCCATAAATGAATATGAACCATCCAATTGGTGTACTTTAACATTAGCCGGTAAAACTAAGAACAACAGCTAGTATTAGAGTCCACAAATCAGATGGTTCAAACCTCCCAACAAATATGATTTTTGGGCCCATTGTCCTCTTACTTATGATCTATCACTTTGATGGTGTGGATTACGGACATCTTAAACTATTAATGGTGTATGATCATTTAAACAACATCGTGGTGTTTAAATGACGGTCAGGAGAGTTGATCCCTTCTGAAAACGACTTTTGTTGAATTGGGCTATTGGGAATTGCAGGAATTGCTTGGAAGAATCATTAGAGTTGAAATAGCAAGGAGTATGAAAAAACCTTCTCCCCCTCCTACAAGTGCCCCTGTCTACGAAACAAGCCATAAGATATATGTATCAAACCTTGCATGGAAAGCGAGGTCTAGTGATCTCAGAGAATTCTTTGCTGCCAACTCAAATCCAGTGTCAGCGAGGGTGGTATTCGAAACCCCATTAGGGAGATCCGCAGGTTACGGGTTCGTTTCGTTCTCCACGAAAGAGGAAATGGAAGCTGCTATATCTGATTTGGATGGGAAGGTGATCTCAAATTTCAGTTCTTCTGCTCATTTGCTTCGTCTCAACATTAATTTTTTATTGGGAGCTACAACTTGCACACGAGATTTGAATCGTGGCACATTGCTCAAAGAGAAAGACTTGATATTTTTGAGATCTGTGCCATGTGGAACACCATCTAATTCCTTTGATTTGAAAACCATGGTGTAAAGATCGTTGCAGCCAGAGGTTGGCATGAAACATGATCTCTACCATCTGATTTGTCTCAGTCAACCAGTGAATCAACATTCAATCAGATGATGATTGTTGACTCAATTGAATCAGATGATAGAGATCACATTTTATGCCGATCTTTGGCAGAAAAGATCTATACATGGCCTTCAAATCAAAGGAATTAGATGGTGTTCCACATGGCACGGATCTTAAAAATATCAAGTCTTTCTTTTTAGACGATGTGCCACGGTACAAATCTCATGTGCAGTTGTAGCTTCCTTTTTTAATCTTGTTCTTAATTGGATAGAGTGGTGGTTCCTGTCATATATAATTATTTATTTAAGATATTTTAGGTTGATTTGAGGAGGTTCCTCTCATACACAATTTTTCATTTGAGATATGAGGTCGATTTGAGGAGATGACTTCCCTTTTGGACAGTTTCAATAGAGACATTCATGTTCCTGCAACCATCATTTTTTTTTAAAGAATTAGCTTTTTCAACAGGATACCTCTATTCGCACCTGCGAGATTACTGGTGGTGGTGGTGGTGGACGCCTACACTGAGAAGTGAGAACCATAGACTGTGTTGAATCAAATGATGGAAATCGTTTGTTATTGCAGTCTTCCACACAGTGGATCTCGACACCATGGGCCTACCATCGGCCGGACATTTTTGGTTTCCATGTGACAAATCCCTAAAAAATGGTTCTATTTTTAGGGATATGTGCCATGCGGAAATGAACACTGACCATCTGATGGTACGCCCACAGCGTCAAGATCCATTGTGTGTAAGATTGCGATGAAAACCGATCTCCGCCATCTGATTCAGTGCAATGAACGGTTTTCCAGCATAGCCGCCTTCAATATTTCGGTAGGCGCGAATAGAGGTACCCTTTCAAAAATGGGTCCACTTTTTAAAGTGAAAATGTTAGATAGTCCCATCTTCCGTATTTTATTGAGCGTTTAGGATGCTCAATAAAACATGAATTATGCCATTTGAAAATGGCCCACCTCAATTTTTAGGATGCCGTCCAAATGGGCCCTTATAGTTGGACCCAATAATTTATTCGGCTTGTTTAGGGGTACTTCCGAATGCAACCTTAGTTTCAACAGTAATGACTTATAGTTGCCTGTTGTAGGGGAATTTGAGCAGCTTCTCTCCTATAGTTTTTAGCTTTTGCTTGCTCAACTTAGATCATTCCTTCAAACACATATCTACAAAAGGCCAATTTAACCAATGATTCATTAAGAGCAGTGTTACTGCCACACCCATTTCGGTTACTGCCACACCACTTAAAGAAAGGAAAAACTGTTCATTGCTTTGAATCAGACAATAGAGTTTGTTTTTGGTCCTAATCTTGCCCATTACATCTTTGAGATCATGGGGCAACCATCAGACAGTCACATTTTGATTCCACGTGGCACATATCCCAAAAGTGGAGGATCACAACATACCGTAAAAAATTATTCATGTTCACTTTTCGGGAGGTGAACATGTGTAATCAATATGTGCCCGTCTGATGGTACGACCATGATCTCAAGATCTATTGTTTAGACGATTGAGACAAAAAAAATATCTCCATCGTTTGATTCAAAGCAGTAAACGCTTTTTTTCCTTTGTTTAAGTCGTGTGGCAGTTACAAAAATGGTTGTGGCAGTAACACTGCTCTTCATTAATAATGTCATTACCGAACTTCCGATTTGTGTTTCCCCTTTATCTTCAGTAATTTGTTCCTCTTCATTTATGTTTTTAATTTCAATTATCTTGTAATTTTGTACTTCTCTATCAAGCCTTATGGTAAATTTGTTCTGATCTATTTAATCCTGTTGCTGCAGGAATTGATGGGCCGACCCATTCGTTTGAAAGTAAGTCAAAAGAGGGTTGATGAATCTCAAAACGAAGCACAAGAGGCTGAGAGTAGTGAAGAAAAGTTGGAAGGTTCTTAGATGAAAGAGAACGGTTGACCATCTTGATCTTGGAGTTTCTGGAGTAAGAGGGTTATTTATCCCTCTGATATAATTCAATGCCAAAGAAGAAAAAGTGAGGAATTCTCCAGGTTCTGTATGCTATGTTGCGTTTTGCCATTACTTTCGGTTTTAAATGCCAATCTACACCAATCAGTTTCAGACTGGTAATGATATTTTATCGCTTCTGTTCTTTCTCCATGATCATGATGTCTCTAATACTAGGGCTGTAAACAGGTCGGGTCGACCAGATACCCAACCCGACCTGACCCAACCCGATATTTTACCGGACATAAACTTGACCCGTCAGTCGGGTCAGGCATGAGACATCTGACCTGGCCTTCAAGTCTAAGTCACAGGTCAGGTCGGCCAAGAGGTCGTGTCAGATCGGAAATTTGTTTTCCTGGTCAGGTTTTTCCGGGTCAGGTCGGGTCTACCCGATATTTTAGATGTAAAATGTATTAAGAAAATAGGGGTCACGATGGGTCTGGTTAGATCAGCGTAAGTGCACCATTAGGTCAGCCATTTGCAATTTTCTTATTGGGCAGCCAAAATTTTAACCCGACCCGACCCAATTGACAGCCCTACCTAATACCCACTCGCTATACATGTTATTTCATTTATATACCGAAGTATCTTTTTAATGTTCATTATGAATTCTAGCATGTCATTTATCGAGGGACTTCCAGAACTAACAGTTCATTTATCTGTATAACAGGTTTCCACATGTACCTGTTTGGGGTTCAGATGTGTTTTGACTGAAATGAGAAGAAGGTGAGCAAAAAACCAAATTCGGAGACATCGAACTATTTTATATATATATCCAATGTAACAAGCAAACTGTTAGTTATGCTGTTATCTAGTCGAATAGGCAGATCACCTACCGCAGAGACAATAGGTAATGGACAGTCTACATATGGAGGTACTGATGGCACTGTATCTGCCCGTGGCAGTCTAATGGTAAATGTTCTAAACGAAGTAGCTGTTAGAGATATAATATGTGGTGAAATATATGTTAATGAGCAACACCAAATACACTAGGTGTGGATAATGCGTTTTACTCCAAAATTTTATAGTTTAGCAACCAATTATGTTCTTGTTGTGAACTGGCAAAAAAACTTTGGCCTCCTTTGTAAAAACCTTATACAATAGACTTACTGGTTAAGTTTGAAGGAAACTTCTTTCAACTTCAGTCCCAATCTCTAGCAATAAATCTAAGAATCAAAATATACTAAAATTATGATTATTAAATCTAATAGTTATAATAGGGTTTTTTGTAAATACCCCTTATGTTATACTGAAATTGTATAAAACCACTCAATTATGCCTATTTACACTGCACCCCTTACTTTTATGTTTACTTTATAAATACCCCATGCCGTTAAATGACAGTTAACTAGGCGTCATTTTTTTGATTAAATGACACCGTTGCCCTTAGTTATAAACAAAATTGTCATTGTATTTTTCAAAACTTTGACCGCATTTTAGACAGTGAATAAGCATCGGATCATGCCCAAATTTTTTGGGTGGAACATAATTAATCTCCTCTAAGTTGTCATGTTACCCAATTTTTACGTGGGGTTTTACATGGCGTTCACTTGGTTCATAACAATGGTAGGGTTGGGATGGTACTAATGGGAGTAGTATTTTAGCACTACTCACGAGCCAAGTGAGCGTCATGGACTCCCAAATCAAAAATTGGGTAACACAATAACTTAGAGGAGATCGATCATGTTCCACCCAAAATTTTGGGCGGGATTCGATGCTTATCCACCGTTTAAAATGCGGTCAAATTTGAGAAAAATATAATGGCCATTTTATATATAATGTTAACTAAGGGCAAAAGCGTTATTTAATCGAAGAAATGATGCCCAATTAACTGATGTTTAACGGCAATGAGGTTTTTGTAAAGGAAACATAAAAGTAGGGGGTACAGTGTAAATAGACATAACGGAGGAGGTTTTATGCAATTTCAGTATGGCATAGGGGATATTTGCAAAAAACCCAGTATAATAGGCCTTCAATTTTATTTTGAATTATGTTCTTTCTAGATGGATTGGTTCTTCATATCTCGTGTGCTCAGATCCATTGAACTCGAGATGGTGGCTAAGTTTTTAAATTGGTTCATTTTTCTCTCTTCTTTGGGAGAAATATGTGGCTCTCGAGGAATGGAAAGAAACATTCTATATTTTATCCTCATATCTCATTCAAAATGTCCTTAATTTAATTTGATCTCGTTTTCTTCTGTTAGTCAAAGTCAATGTGCATAATTGTTTTAGTAGGCATGGGGTAAAAGGGTAGTTAACTCATGAGTCTATGATAGTAGTATATTTACTAAAAGGGTAGTTAAAAAATAATACTATAAGGTAAAAAAAAATATGAAACTATACCCCTGTTCTATAGGGCGCATCCAGTCTCCTATGACAGAAGGCTTCCTCGGCTGCAGACTTTTATGTTGGTTCTATTCATGGTATAAAACATCGGCCGATACCAGTATCGGTCGATACGGCCTGTATCGGCCGGTACGGATTTGGTTTTAGCTTATACCTCTACTTTCTTTCTTTAAAAAAAAAAAAAAAAGGCTGATATGTATCGGTCTTCTATGGACCGATACTTGAGTCCGATACCGATTTGGACCTTGGTTCTATTCAATGCTTCTTGTTGTCTCGTGAGCAAGGTCAACGTCTTGTAATAAATACATTGGATGCTGATGCAAGACGAAGCGATTAGCGTACCAAACTTGAAACTTCCACGGTCTGGCAATATAGCTAAATTATGTGTATTAAATCTTAAAATAAATATAGGTTTGACATAATAACTTTAAATATATATTAAGCTTATCTCATCATCATCATCATCATATTCTTATCTAATATAGTTGGGTCGATAGATGGGTGGTTAAAATATACAATAAATGTCAATAACAGTAATAATAATTATGTTATTAATTGTAAGAGGTTTACTAGACTTGATTGAACCATGGTGTTTAGGATCTTTGAAATGCTCTATTGGTGTTGTCATCATCATGAATTCATGATAGCCAGTTTGGCAGAGCTAATATACCGTAAACCTATTTATTAGGCATTTTTATTTTTATCTTATTTATTTATTTATTATTATTATCAATCTTTTTTTTTTTTTTTTTTTAAGATATGGACTCTTTTCCTCTTCAAATCACATATGAAGGGTTCAAAGGTGAAGTTTACTGTTTTTCAGATGATACTTGATCAACCTTGGGCATATTATTGCGGTACCCGACACCTAATCACATGTCATGTTGCATGTGATTATGGATTACAGCACAACTCATCGCCTAGGATTTTAAATATATATATATAAACCCTTTTGTCCTTTAATTTACAGGTTAGAAATATTCATTTTGCACTCAAATGTTTTGACTTAAAAATTTTCACCTTTGACAATCTAAAAACCCTAGTTTTCATCAACTACATAATGACCACCTGTATTCTTGTCAAATAGGCACTATTATTTGCTTAAATTATCTTTGCGCTTTGTATGAGCTTCTAAGTCAACAACCCACACAAGCTCCCCAGCCTGAGCAAGTTTCATACGGCGTTCATAGGAACTTGTTTCTCACTTATGGCAGCTGCCCACCAGCGCTATGTTGTCAGAGAGCTGGTTTACCATCCTAGCTCCTGGGCCCAAGAGCTCTCTACTTGAGCTCCAAGGATCAAAATTTCGGCCGAAATGACTAAGATTTCGGCCGAAATTATTGGTTTTAGTCCCCACCAAAATGATAATTTGGACTGAAATTTCGGTCCAAATTTGTATGGGATCCAAATTATCGGCTGAAATCTTGGCCAAATTTTCGGTTTTCGACCAAAATTTTGGTTCAAATTTTTGGTTTCGGTCAAGCCCGAAACTGAAATTTTACCCGAAATTTCGATCCTTGTTGAGCTATAAGCGATTCTTACGCCCTTGGGCGCTATGCCAAACACACTTATTAGAAGTTAACAAGATTAGATGTATTTTTAAAAGGGTAGCAACTTTTGCAACCAAAGATTCTTGCGGCACAACTGATAGTTTCACCAATCACATTGTTTACTCCCTCAAATCGGATGGTAGAGATAATTTTTTTGTCCCAATCTTTTACAATTTAGATATTAAGATCATTGCCCAAAATATCAGACGGTCAGATGTTGATTGCACGTGGCACACATCTCCAAAATGGCTGTGATCATGGTATACTATGGTACACTGTGACCACAAATGTGTGCCACATGAAATCAACATCTGACTGTCTGATTTGTAAGTTATGATCGTAATATTTAATGTCTGCAAGATAATTATGCCGAAAAACTACCTCTCACTTCTCATTCAAAGCAATCAATGGTGTGTGTGGTGGAACCGTCAATTGCACGGCAAGAATCATTGGTTGCAGAAATCGCTACCCTTTTAAAAACTTACAAATCTTAACTCAGCACGTCATGAAAAGTAAAACCGTTCATAAAATCAACCTGTAAGCTTTCCAAGGAGATCTGTTAATTATTCTCCATGATCCATTATTATTATATTTTTTAAAGTAACTTCTATATTGGCAATTAAGCCTGCGATTCAGTTGGATGCAAAAAGGTTGCAAGATCTTGAGGTCTTAATAGAGAATATTATGGATTAGAAGAAAGATACAAATCTATGATATATGTATCTTACGTTTCATGCAAGATTATATTAAGTGGAATTAATAAATATTTGGAAAGTAAAGATTTTAATTGCATTGTATCCACTTCTATTTAAAGAGGCTTATTTTTTCCTTAGTGAAAATTCGAAAAAATTATTACAAAGATGTAGATTTTTAAGTTTGAACACTAGTTATGTAAGCGGGTTTGGATAGCTCAACCTATCTCACCTATAGTAGTGGCGGTCAAGGATCAAAATTTTGGGTAAAATTTCAGTTTCGAGCTTGATCGAAACCGAAAATTTGAATTGAAATTTCCGTCGAAAACTGAAATTTTGGTTGATAATTTGGGTCCCATATAAATTTGGACCGAAATTTCAGTCCAAATTATCGGTTTCAATTCCCACCGAAAATTTCTGTCCAAATTATCGTGTTGGTGGGAATTGAAACCGAAAATTTCGGCCGAAATTTTGATCCTTGGTAGCGGTGGTAGAATGGTTATTTCTTGTCTTTGGTCCAGGTAAGGGGTCATTTTCCATTAGATTTTTAAATCCACATTTGTTCAATATTTTATGTGAAAGTCAACAATCATTAATAAGAGATGAATTCGTCGGAGTTTAGTTTAATTTAGATTTGCTTTTATTATTATTATCACTATTAGGCAACGAGCTATACACTTGATATGCTATATACTTTTTAGTTTGATAATAATATGCTATCTACTTTTTTTTTCTTATAAGAGTAGGCTATATACTTAAATGTATTGTCAATCATAATCTCTGAAATGGTTGATCAATGAAATGCAATTATATATAAATATATATCATGTGTAAGTTTTGCATGAACAGTGAAACTCTGCACTTCAATTATGGAGTTGAACTCAACACCCAAAGTCATTTGGGTGCCATGTAGCACATGATCACATTGAGCGTAGAGTTGAACCGCTAAAATTTAAAATTTAAGACCAAAGGCCTCTTAACTAATATATATATATATATAAGGCTCAGCGAATATGCGTCCAAGAGTAGAAATATATTTATGCCATTTGATATGAGTGCGACACATAGTGTCTTTTTTGTAAAGTAATGGGTGGCATAAGGCCCATTTTATTAATTAGGGTTATACTTTTTTATGTGCAGCGAAATATAATGATATTTCACCTCTAAAGACCTACATTTAGCTACCCGATGAACGCTATTTAACATGTTTTATATAGTTTTAGTGATTTACAGGTCTGGAGATGCGTTGAGCATGAAATAATCAAAAAGTTCAGAATATAACGTCAAATTCGTGCTACCTTAGATCATTCGGAACTTATCCCGACTTGAAGATCAATTTGGACCTTCAAGACGTTAGATTTAGGAAATTGTTAAAACACAAAAGTTGTAGAGCTCGTCGTCAGATTTCCAACGACGTAAGAATCGCCTCAATCCGATTTCGAGATAAAAAGTTATGATCGAAATATCGAGGAAGTGTCTGATGCAAAGTGTAGCGGAAGTTCACGAAAATCTGGGAGGTCGATTGATCGACCCTTTTTGGTCGATCAATCGACCTAATCCGGAAGATTTGGAATTTCTAAAACAGAATCTGATATGGTCGATCGATCGACCATCTTTAGTCGATCAATCGACTAAGTTTGAATTTGAGTTCGGAATTATGTTTGGCCGCGAGAATCTCGGTACTATTTTCATGGAATAAAATCTTGGATTCAAGGAGGAAAAAGCGATTTCCGTTTTGACAATTAGGGAGAAATATATTCTTGGAGTTATATTCATCCGGGGAGGCTTCTGTTCGGGGGACAGAGAGTTTTTATTATTCTGCATTCTTCATTCTTCCGTTTTTAATTTTTTTTGCGTTTCAAAGTGTAAGGGCATTGAGTCCCAGTTTCTTGAACTATTTTTTTAATATTCATTTTGAGAAGAAGATAAGTCTTAGTTTTTCTGATTTGGGTTCATTTTCAAGAAGGAGTTTTTATTATTCTGCATTCTTCATTCTTCTGTTTTTAGTTTTTCTGATTTTGAGAAGAAGATAAGTCTTAGTTATATTCAGTCGGCTGTCACGGGGTCACTCTTCTAGCAGTGACAACCCGTGCGGCACTCAACGCCTGCTGCGCTAAGTCAGCCTATTTCTCTCAAATGCGGCACGCGATGTGGATTCCCAGATGCTACGAAGGGTGGAAGGCTTGTCCTACTCAAGCTTCACCTCAACCTCTACGTTCGGACTTCGCCCTGCGAAGCAACGCAGCAGGTTAGAGCCGGCAACGACGACCGTCAAGGCAACATGCAACAACGAGTGATACAGCGATAGGCAGCGACGAGCATACATCAAGCCCCCATTGGGCTAGAACCCGCACCTCGAAGGTGGTTGGGAACCACCAACGCGATGGCCCTAGTACACGACGTAGCTAGGACGACCACGCCCTAAGCGTGGCCCGGATGCACGCACATAAGCCCACGAGGCTAGTGCACGTGTAGGGTCGGGGGACCCCAACTCATGTCCCCCTATATATGGTTTAAACATCAACAGTGCCTAAATGGCAGGAGGACCTCAAACGTATTGGTTTTGCATACCGCAACGCCCTCCCGCATCGCTAGGCCAACTTGAGTCAGTCGCGTCCATGTCGCGACCGCGTCTTCACCCTCCACCCCAACATGCCTCGACGCCATCGTGGCTCAGCCCAGTACATACGGTGCCGCCCTCATGGCCTTGACGCACCAGTCATACTCAACACTTGGAGAGGAAAAGTGGCCCTACGGCCCGGATATACGCAGTGCCCCCGTCACATCCTCCTCCACTCAAAATCGTCAACGTCCTCGTTGACGCGAAGGCACACATTCTGAACTTCAGTCCTGTATGTCACTTGCCACGGTTCCTCGACAGCACCCTGCCTTCACTCTCTGTAGCAAAACTGTACATGACCAAAACTGCACATTTCAAAATCTGTACACTGTTGGTGTCTGAGTCTTCCCACGGCCCACACCAACAAAACCGCGGTGTATGTCTTTCTCAACAGTCAATTAGTCGGAGCGCCTCAACTCTAGCAATGGGCGCCTCGTCATCAACCTTTTTCTTGCCTTTTTCTGCGACCATCGCGTTCAAGGCGGCTTTCTCTGGACAATCGCGCACCAGATGTGGCCCATTACACAGGAAGCATCCCTTCTTGCTCGGCCTTTCGTCTTTCTTCTTCTCAAACCTACCGCCTTTATCCTGACCAAATCGCACATGTCCTGTATCATTCTGCTTCTTTCCCTGCTTGTCAGCATTGTCAGTGGATGCTTGGACTGTCTTCTCTTTCTCAAAGCGGTGTTCGATTAGCCGCTCCGCAGCAGCCAAATTCTCATCTAGGGTCTTCAATCCTCTATAAGTTAACTTCCGCTGTGCCCACGGTGCCAGGCCATCTATAAAGTAGAAGATCCGATCCTTCTCACTCATTTCATCAATGTCCAACATCAAGCTGGTGAAAGTCTTAATGTACTCGTGCAACGGTCTCGTATGCTTCAACGTCGATAATGCCTTTCGTGCTGACCATCCGACGTTGGTAGGTAGGAATTGAGCTCGCAGCTCTTTCTTCAGATCGGCCCAAGAATCGACTGCCCCATTCTCCATGCGCACCTCTGACACTCGGTGCCTCCACCATAACTTGGCATCACCGACCAAGTATCTCGATGCAATTCTTAGCTTAACTTTAGCATCGAGGTCCCCCAGCGTTTCAAGGTACTCCTCCACGTCCCATATGAAGTTCTCGAGGTCCTTTGCCTCGCGGGAGCCCTTGAACGTCTCTGGCTCGGGGAACTTAAATCGAGGTGTCGGCGTCCCTGCTGGCACCCCTGCTGGCATTGCCAGGATGAGCTTTTTCAGCACGCTCATCTCGTCACGTACCTCCTCCAACGTGACCTTGATTTCTCGTACCTCTGCTGCTAATTGCTCTACGGTCTCAGCCACATCGGCATTGATCCTTTCATGCCTATTCAATCGTTCCCCATGTAGTGTCATTACCGATACCACCGACTCGAACTGGTCCGCTTGAGCTTCCAAACTATCTAATCGTTCCCTTGTTGATCGTTCTCTTGTCCGTCGTCTTGCATCCTCGCTGGTCCCTTCCATCTCAGCCATCACTGTGGCTCTGATACCAAATGTCACGGGGTCACTCTTCTAGCAGTGACAACCCGTGCAGCACTCAACGCCTGCTGCGCTAAGTCAGCCTATTTCTCTCAAATGCGACACGCGATGTGGATTCCCAGATGCTACGAAGGGTGGAAGGCTTGTCCTACTCAAGCTTCACCTCAACCTCTACGTTCGGACTTCGCCCTGCGAAGCAACGCAGCAGGTTAGAGCCGGCAACGACGACCGTCAAGACAACATGCAACAACGAGGATACTGACGATGGCGGCGACGAGCATACATCAAGCCCCCTTTGGGCTAGAACCCGCACCTCGAAGGTGGTTGGGAACCACCAACGCGATGGCCCTAGTACACGACGTAGCTAGGACGACCACGCCCTAAGCGTGGCCCGGATGCACGCACATAAGCCCACGAGGCTAGTGCACGTGTAGGGTCGGGGGACCCCAACTCATGTCCCCCTATATATGGTTTAAACATCAACAGTGCCTAAATGGCAGGAGGACCTCAAATGTATTGGTTTTGCATACCGCAACGCCCTCCCGCATCGCTAGGCCAACTTGAGTCAGTCGCGTCCATGTCGCGACTGCGTCTTCACCCTCCACCCCAACATGCCTCGACGCCATCGTGGCTCAGCCCAGTACATACGGTGCCGCCCTCATGGCCTTGACGCATCAGTCATACTCAACACTTGGAGAGGAAAAGTGGCCCTACGGCTGCCCCGGATGGCCACGCCGTGTGCCCCCGTCACACGGCGCCCTTAAAACGAGGCACCGACTCTTCTTTGTAGAAGTGCTACCACTTCGTTATCGGGCGACGGACGCTCATATTTTTTGAGTAAAATATATCTAAAAAAATAAGTATGATACTTTCTTGAAAAAAGAGAAGAGAGAAAAAAAGAAAGCTTAAAAAGACTTGTAAAAAAGTTAAGAATGGCGGCTAAAAAGGAATATAACTTTTAAAATATTTTAAAAGTTTAACTCTAGTTAGTAAAGTGGGCCCATGTCACTCATCACTTCATAAAAAAAGTGCTACGTGTCGCGCCCATATCAATTGACATAAAAATATCTCTACGCCCGATCGTATTTTCTCATTATATATATATAGAGAGAGAGAGAGAGAGAGAGAGTGTCTGTTGAAACTCTACAACTTAAGTAGAGGTCCATATATATGTGTGTGTGTGTGTGTGAGAGAGAGAGAGTGCGTGAGCGTGCGTGTATTTGCGCGCGCGTGTTTTGGGGTATTGACAGCTGTTCACCTACGCTCATTATTTATTCTATTTCATGATTTACATAATTAAGAGGGTGTCACTGGAGTCATGATTATAAATATCAGTCATATCCTATAGATCTTCTATATGTGTGGGGTTAGGACCCCTCCGATCATATCAAGTCATATCGGCCAATACGTATCCCATATGATCTATACCAAAAGTACCTTTTGGGAAATTTGCTTTATTATTTTAAAATATTTATATATTATTAAAGATTATAAAAGATAAAAAAATTGTACTTTAATATAAGCCGATTTTGCCTAGATTCATATCTGGATATATTTATTAGTTATCGGCTTGGAAACAGCTGATATGCCGACATGTAACGGTTTTTAATTCCCTGACTGAGTAGATAACTTAAATATCTAAGTATCAGCTTCATTATTAAGCAGAGTAGAAGGAGAGGAAACTCGTCTTCCATTTTCTTTTACAGCTCTCTCTTTATTCCGATTAGCCTTTTGGCTTTTGGAATCTTTTAGTTTGGGAAGCATAAGTGTTAATTGCCTTTCAGTATCTACTTCTAAGTTTTAATGCAATTTAGTCTTCATGTTATCACAAATTGCTATACAAGCCTCATGCCCAAATTCTTTTTCTGAGAAGGCTTTGTTTGGGGGCAGTATGGTTTTGAATGATAGTCCCACGTCCCCTGTTGGATAGAAGCCATGGGCTATATATAAATATGGGCAACCCTCATCTTACAAGTCGATTTTGTGAGGTTGAGTTAGGAAAATTCTACCGATTTAAACATAGATTGCAAGTATTTGTAAATTATTTCAACAAACAGTATTACATTAGTAATTAATTTATCATATAATAAATAAGGTTGGTGTTACTACCACACCCACTACTTTGAATATAATGATCGTTTTTCTTTTCAATCTTCCATATAATAGATCTTGAGATCATGAGCCAACTATTAGAAGGTTAGATGTTGATTTCAGGTTGCACACATCTCAAAAGTGAATGTAATCACGACATACATCAAATATGATTCATGTTCACTTTATGGGATGTGTCGTGATGAATCAACATTTGATCATATGATGATAGGCTCATGATCTCAAGATCTATCGATTGGAAGATGGGATGGAAAAAGAATCTCTATTGTCATAGAAAGCAGTTAACAAATCTTTGCTTTATAATAGCCTTTAGGGCGATGCTATGAAATGCCCAATAATACAAATGGGAAAACATTAAATAAAAAAATCTAAATAAAAAAAAAACAAAGGTACCTTTATTTGCACTCACCAAATCTTTGAGCACACTAAAAGTCATTGATTGCTTTTGGGACATAAAATGAAGATCATTTTTCATCTTAATCTTCCGCAGCAAGTATCTTTAGTCATAGTGGACTATGAAAGGTCAATTTTTTATTTGGCATGACACAAAACAGACCGAAAAATTATGTTGCACATAGCACACTCAAATTCAAACTTGATTTTTAAGTCACTTTTTGGAGTGTGCTACAGAGGAGACGCTTTGACATTATTCCCATAGTCTCATTCATTATATAGAAGATTGGGGCAAAAATCGATCTCTATGATCCTCCAATTCAAAGGAATTAATGATGTTTGCTGTACGTGCCGGTCACAAATAAAGGTTCCCAAAAACAAAGACAACACTCGAACAGTCAAGTTTTCCATAATATAATAATTAAACAGTAATCATATGTTTTTGTGGGCTTCGTTTTATATTATAAATTAATAGGGTATCCCAAGCTTATGCCTGGACTATTCCCTAAGGGATGCTCTCCCCCTGCTATGCCGCGAGTCTACGGATTATGCACCTTTTGATGCATCCTATTATCACAGAGGGAACGTTGCTACTCCGCTCACAACCTTACGAGCATGCTTAACCCAAGTCGTCAACCACTGCGACGACCTCTTGGTGGGTATAACTACATCAGTCATTCATATATCACGGTCAAATTATGATCATTGGGTTTGCAACAAAATATTCTCACAGTGCCATTGATGATTTTAGCTTTCACACAGGTGACTGCCTTGAGTCAAATAATAGATGTTATTTTTCGTTCCAATCTTTCACACATTAGATCTCGAGATCATTATCCACATATCAGATGGTCTGATCTTAGGCCATAATCACAAGATCTAATGTGTGAAAGATTGAGACGAAAAACAATCTCTATCATCTGACTTAAGGCTGTGGTGGTTTTTCGTCTCAATCTTTTACACATTAGATCTTGTGATTATGGCTCAAGATTGGACCGTTTGATATGTGGATAATGATCTCAAGATCTAATGAATGAAAGATTGGAAAGTTTATATGTCGTGCACATGTTTTTGAGTGTGGCCCATTCAAAGGCACCACCCAGATCAGGCGGCTTGTAATCATCTACACAAAACTTTCCCTTGTATAAAACACTCGTGCGATCAAAACCAGCAAAAGCAATGGCGTGGAGCGGTGGAGATGACTGATGAGTGGTTTACTTTCACTTTCCACTCCATTGCAAAAGACGAAAGGTCTCTCTCCACGTTATCTGTCAGGTAAAGAGACCAGCCAACCTTTTTCAATAATACACAAATGCCCGTACGTATCTCCGTAATTACCATCGTGTATGAGAAAACTGTAGTTGTTTTACGCGATAACTGAGGCATATCCGTAATTTCAGAATGAGAGGGGGAGTGTTGGGAAATAAAAGGATTCGTAGTTGGTGAGTGAAGATAAACCAAACCGAAATTAGGTAACGACGACAGAGAAAGAAACGTTTCGGAAACGAAAGAAAAAAGGAAGAGTAAAGACAATCTGTAAAACGTATATATATATATATAGCCAGTTAAGTCCTCCAATGGAGGACGGTGACCGTCCCCCAAGATCCACGTGGAGTATAAGTGGACAGATTAGATATATTAAGAAAAAAAAAAATCAAAAAAAAAATTTTAAACTCACAAGTCAAAATTTGACGATTTTCATTGGTTCTTATTTCATGATTCAAAAAATACTCGATGAAAATGAGTTTTTTTTTTTTTTAAAGATAATCTAAGCAATGCACCCAAAATCCACGTGACATCGAAACAATATTTTGGGTGCCACATGAAGCTTCATGTGAAAGGTTGAACGACCAACGGATCCCTTTTCTATATATATATATTATTTTATACCATAATTATGACCACATATTCTAGTTGTTCCCAAAAGTTGGTCAACCAAATCAATAATGAAAGACTTCTCTTTTTTGTTACTCATACTTGTTTTCCGCCATCTGTCTCATAATTTGGTTATGACCATAGCTTATCACTTGTTGAAATATATGGGTTTGACAAGTGATATTTTAAGCAAAAGAAAAGAACCTATGAGAAGTTAGTTTCGAGGCGGTTGTTTGGTGGGGAGAGAGAGAGCGAGAGAGAAAGGCTTAGAAGTTAGAACTACTCGTTAACCAAGAAAAGCTAATTCTTTTGACTCCTTAAGTCTTAATATATAATTTATTTAAAAACAACTGCTACCAATATTTGCAACCGAATATTCAATGTCTGCAACCACGGGTGAGAGTGCTTGTTTTCCTTCAATAAGAAGATCCAATTCATTTTTCATCCCAATTTTCCACGCAAAAGATGGTGACAAATATTTTTTATAATTGTTTTATAGGTAAGCCAAGATTGAACCTGTGACCTTACCATTAAATTACTTTTTATCTTAATTTTTTACGCAATAGATCTTTAGATCATGATCAACTTATCAAACGGTTAGATGTTAATTTCACGTGAGTCCTCAAAATTGACTTTGATCATAGGTTACGATGAAATAGAGTTCTCGAGTAACTTTTGGGGATGTGTGTCATGTGAAATCAATATTTGACTGTCTGATAGGTGCTATGATCTCAGGATGAACTATATGGAGGATTAGGATAAAAAAATGATCTCCATCATCTGATTTAGGGCATTCAACAGCTCTCATGTGCAAAAACCCTAATTATAGGTAAAGAATATTAGGTTGCAATTACTGGTACGCTAAAACAGCGCCATGATTAACATTTTAGACCGACCAATATCCCCATTAAATAATCAAGCTGCCTTATTATAAAATCTCCCCTTCGCTTACTTAACTCAAAGACAATATTGCCCCTATTACTTTTTCATTATGCCACATCTTCACAAAAAACAAAAGGGGCAAAAATGGGAATGGGGACACATGAATCAACAAGCATCATTAATATTATTATTGTCATTAAATAATTGGAGAAATGATATTGTTCTGCCCTTAAACACATTATACACAGTGGTCCAAGTTTTAATTTATTATTTTTACTTTCCATTTTGAAAAGATACCGATATTTCCAACCGAAGATTCTACATTCACAATTAGGGGTGTAAAAACCGTTAACTGCTTTGAACTAGATGATAAAGATCATCTAATTCAAGGTTTGGATCCATTCTTTTACACAATAAATCTTTAAATCATGGCCCATCTATCAACAGTCATATGTTGATTCACGTGGCACACATCTCCAAAGGTGGTTGTAATCATGGCCATGTCATGAGAAGGGTTCTTGGGTTACTTTTGGAGATGTGTTTCGCGTGAAATCAACATCTAACTGTCTGATAGGTGGGCCATGATCTCAAGATCTAATGTTCGGAAGATTGGGACGGAAAACAATCTCCATCCTCTTATTCAAGACAGTCAATGGCTTTAACTGGCAAAACCTCTAGTTTTTTTTTTTTTTTTGAGGCAAAACCTCTAGTTACTAAGTCTTCGATTGTAAATACCCATACCCTTTTTTAAATATTAAATAATTCAATATATTAGTGATTAAGTGGAGGGAGACAATGGTGATTATAATAATAACTCGTGGACTTTAATGTCCTATTATCATTCTTATTTTAGGACTTAAAGTAATCCTAGTTTCAATACAATGCAAAATGAATTGAGCACTTTAGAGAAGAACCCATCAACCAAATAGCAACTCCTTCCTAGTCAACAAACCATCTTCCCCAATTCTCACATTTCTTGAAAGCAAGTGAGGAAAAAGTAAACCCAACTCCATTTCATCTTTGCTTTGCTTTTCATCGAAGTGCTTTGGGTCGTCCTCTCATATTTGAGATTCCACTTCAACAAAAATGGTTAACAAGAGGCCTCTCTTCATATTCCCCTGTTAAAGCCCTTCATTGCTTCTCACATCCCCATAAAGCCCATCAAATTTGGCAATTACAAGGCTCTAATCATATAATAAAAGGCACCAAGAACTAGAGAATATCGGATCTGGGTGAAGCCACTTTCAGGTACAAAATTATATTTTCTTCCCAATTATTTGTGTTCAGTATCATTGAGAACACAAAAAACCCCCTCCATCATTGTTTTTCCAAAATTCTTTTAGTTGTGTTCGCGATCTTATTATAATTATTTTATCTTCTGATCGAGGAATACGAACTCTGTATTGGTGATCGCGTCATAATTGTAAGTAGCAGTGTGGCCATGGCCTCCCCTATTGACAACCAACAAACTTGGGTACCTTATGAGAACACCAAGGACTGCTCACAGGGCTTTTGTAGCCTATATTGCCCACAATGGTGCTACATAATATTCCCTCCTCCCCCTCCGTATGATTTCCCAAACGAAGACTCGGGCTCGAGCTTCTCCCCTCTTGTGATTGCCATCATATGCATCCTCGCAAGCGCGTTTCTTCTCGTAAGTTACTACACTATCATTTCCAAGTACTGCGGGAACTTCGATTCCTTACGAAGACGAAGAGAAGGTGGCCAAAATGAAGAATTTGATGAGAATCGGACCCCTCCACATCACGAAGCCTGGCAAATCTCGACCGCTGGCTTAGACGAGAGTGTCATCAAATCTATAAGTGTTTGTAAATACAAGAAGGGAGATGGTTTGGTTGAAGGAACCGATTGCTCGGTTTGCCTAAGTGAGTTTAAGGAAGAGGAGAGTCTAAGGCTACTTCCCAAATGTAGCCATGCTTTTCACCTTCAGTGCATCGATACGTGGTTAAAATCTCATTCAAATTGTCCCCTCTGTCGCGCAAATGTTGTTTCGGCTGGTCCATTGCAGCTTCAGTTACCAGCTCCGGAGCCGGAAAATCTTTCGCATTCAGATGATGGGTCTTCTTCCTCGGAAAATGGTGAAGATGACACAGCTATAGTAAATGATGATTTAGAAAGGGGACAAGAAGGGACTAATTTGGAACGCGTTTTGGATGCTAAATCCCCATTACCATCTCGTAGCGATGTGGGAGGTTGCGAGGAGAGAGATGGCATAATTGAGATTAGAGATGAGGGGATCCAACCGATTAGACGATCGGTTTCTATGGACTCTTCACACCAAGGCCGGATATTGATCTCTGATGTGTTGGGGATGAGTATGGAGGAAGATTCTTGTATAAATAATCAAAGGTTTCACACTGACGTGGGTTCGTCAAAACTAACCGGGGGAGAGCATAGCAAGGGCACCAACAGGAACAGAGTATTGCATTGTGTTATGAGTCCGATATCGATGAAGAGATCGGTTTCAAGTGGGAGGTTCTTGTTCACTAGGCATGGAGGAAGAAGAAATGGAGTCCTTCCCATGTGAAAAAATGTTATGTTTGAAGGAAAGTTCAAGAGAATAATGAGTTTTTTATTCTTTTTAATTGGAGTGTAAGCAAGAAATGAGGGACCTTGATGATGAAATTCTCCTCTAATGGTAAGGGATCTTTGAAACCTCTCAAAACATGTCTCTGTTTCTAGTTTTATTTTCCGTTTCTTAGCTTGTGACTTAGAAAAGAAAAAAATTGGATGCTACGGCTGCCTGTATGTAACAGTATTCATTTTTCTCTTCATCTTCCTACGTCATTTCATTACTTAAAATATATATAGGTAACGATCCTCTCAGCCAATATATGGGATATAATCCATGACTCAGAGCTCCCATTGGTTACATGTAGATGCAATTGATTATTCAAAAGCAGGTAAAATGACATGCAACCAATAGAAGATCAAGTCATGAGGCTATGTCGAGTTAGGAGATCATTTCTCTCTCTCTCTCTCAGATATATATATAAATAAATATATATATATATATATATATATATATATATATATATATATATATATATAAGAGAGAGAGAGAGAGAGAGATAGAGGGGGGGGAGAGAAATAGAGGGGGGGGGGGGGGAGGGAGGGAGGGAGGGACTGTGTGCTCAGGGTTGCAACGTCACGTGATTGTCTGTTATAGCACACCTTTTAAAGGGGTCACCCAGTACCTATGGTTTTAGAAAAAAATAATCATTTTCAAATTGTTTTACCCCCCAAATTACATCTAAAATTAAAATTACATATCAAACTTTATGTTTTGCTAATCCAATGTGGTGCATTGAAATTTTTTAACTTTAACCTAAAATCGTACAACGTCACGGAGACCTCTTTGCACATAAGGCATCGAGCTTTGAGATGGAGCCAAAAAAGTGGGATAGGGCCCAAAATTCAAGTCTCCTACTATATCCTCAAACGATCACCCAAGGAGCAATGCCACCTGGTTCTCTTTATTTAGAAATCCTTTGATGAGTGGACTTCTAACATGGAAATGATTGTTGTTGTTTTAACACATTTATGTGGTTTTTATGACATATAGTAAGCTCATAGGTTGGGGGGCCATCAATCATTAGAGACGAGAAATGAACCTATATATGTTTCCAGGCTATAGGCATTTTTTACGAACTTTCGGCACCAAAAGGCCGCTGGTCTAACTTAGATGACTCCACTTTTCATTACCTATAATTGGCAAGCGATACGGTTCTGTTGATAAATTGACTATATCCTATAGGCGCAAAGGGGGGAAATTTTAATACATCAAAATATGTGGGCGGTATCCAAACTTTGACCGCAGTTTTGAACACCCATAAAGCCTTTTTTTTAGTGGTCACATGTTACATGATCCTGAAAGGAGTGTTAGTTTGAAATCATGTGTCAAAACCTATTTTCCCATTTGCCTATTTGAAATATGGGAAAAGGGCATATGGGTTCCAATGCATAGATGCGCGTTATGGGAAGAGGGCATATGAGTTTGAAACCATGGATGTGCCACGTGGCATGTGATCCCAAAATAACACACGTTTTCTGGTCATGTGCTTAAGATTTATCAACAAAATTATTGGTCAAAGTCATAGTCAAAGTTTGAGTATTGTCCCACACACGTCTTGGTGCATTGAATTTTTTCTCCTTTGACCACATTTTGATTGATCCTTTTTAAATTTTTTAAATAAACTTAATCATCCTTGGGCAAGTTGCAGTGACACCTGATCACCTGGATGGGTTCCATGTGGACCCCACCTAGTTCGAACACATGGATTCACCATGCATTAGAACCATATCCATGACCTTCTTAATATATGTAGAGATATTCATTAGGCAAGTGTTACTATCACACCGCATTATGTTAAAGCCACCTCACTTAACCAAGGTTAAACTGTTGACTGTTTTGCATAAGCCGAAAGGGATCATTGTTTTGTCCCAATCCTTCACACAATAGATCTTGAGATCGTGAGTCTATCATCATATAGTCAAGGATTGAATCCATGTGACACACATCCCAAAAGGTGTACGTGAACAACCTTTGATGATACTCCACAATCATATTTACTTTTAGTAATGTATACATAAGTATTCCATTTGTAGTCACAATTTGTTGCTAAGATTCAGCCACATCATGAATAATAACAGATACTTCAATATTTTTTCAAGAAATGCCCATTTAGGTATATAAAAATGGGCAATAGCGTTGAAGCTTAGTCATACATTAGCTAAATTATAACCTTGGCTCTCCCCTTATATAAAAATGATCGCTTTGAGTTGGATGCATATATATTTATGAAATGGATCTTAAATTCATAATTGGGAGCGGGAGCAGCGGCGGATACCAAAACCGCCGACTTTCAAAGTGGTCACGCCTAAAACGGGATCTGTTGTCCATTGGGTGAAAGATGTAATGGTGCCGGAGAGAGCGATCCAAGTGAAGTGATAATAAGCCTTTGTTTGGGAGTGCCCAGTCCCAAACGAAATTAAGCTCTTTTCACAAGGAAAGCTTGTCAGGAGTTTTTGCCAGCACTTCCAAGTAGGATGAAATAATTCGGTGCCAGTGCCCAGCGATTAACAACCTAAAGCTAAATGTAGCTGGTGCAAGGCAAGAAAATTTAAAAAGAAAGGGATTCGGGGCTTTGATAAGGGATAATGTAGAAATCAATGGCAATAAGAAAAAACACCACAAGTGCAAACACTATTTACGTGATTTGATAATTTGCCTACGTCCACAGATGATCTAAATCCTTTCACTAATCTTTTCTCTAACCCTCTACCACGTAAACCATAATCACTAATTAAGTTTATATACAAGTATAAACGCCCAAATACATATGACACAAATACTCTTCAATAACCACAGCAGAAAAACAAGCCTTGAAGTTCGAGCCAATTCTCGTGGCCACGAACTCGGGTCTCGTGTCCGCAAGATCGGGTCTTGTGGCCGCGAGAATGCACCCGAAAGTTTTCCCTGGTACACTCGTGGCTACGAGATTCAAGAAAAAATCCTAGCAATCTCCTCCTTGATTTGAATATATCCTCACAAGTCACTTCAAAGATGTCAACGTAGTGTATTCTCGTTGTTCTTTCTTTCTTTTTTCCTTCCTTCTTTCCTTCCGCATTCTTTCACCTAAAATGCAAGGTTCCGCACTCTTCAAAAATACAATATAATCTTTAACATTTAGTGAGATTATTCAACTCCAAGCAATTCTTAATCTTCTTCCTCGAAACATTTTTTTTATCAATCTTATCTACTAACCGAGTTTTGTACTGATTTTTTTTCTGTTCCGATGATGCTTTTTTCTTTCTGAATATCCACTTACACCCAACGACTTTCTTTCCCTTAAGAAATTTCACTGACTCCCAAGTCTTATATTCTTGAAGAGACTTTATATCTTCCATCATAGATGTCACACACACACACCTCTTTCTTCTGATTTTATTGCCTTCTGAAAACAAGATGGATCTCCATTTCTAATAATAGTGCAAAAGAAATCATATCTTCAAAGTCATACCTGACTGGTAGCCTTTTATCTATTTTTCTCATTTCCTTTGGAATGTCTCGTGACACTTGATATTGTTTGTGGTGTTCTATGCTGGATAATTCTTCATGTGAAGGTTGTAGCAAACTATCTGTTTCCTGAGATTCTGAATTATCAACCTCTACCTCAATTGTGCTAGGTTCTTTGAGAATATTTTCTCTGATTTCCCCTCCCCATGTTCACAGACCTTTTGAATGTAAGCTTCAACAAAGATCACATCTCTGCTGACTACTGTCCTCTTTGCTGATGGATCCCATAGTTTGAATCCTTTCACTCCTTTTTCATACCCAAGAAATATACACATTTTCGACTTTAGATCTAACTTAGATCTCTGCATCGCTTGTACATGGATGTATGTTGGGCACCCAAAAATTCTAAGAGTAGAATAATTTGTAACTTTTTTCGTCCACTTATGGTGTTCTAAAATTGATTGTCATAGATGGTGACCGATTTATGATAAAGCAAGCCATGTTCACTGCCTCAGCTCAGAAATCATTTTCTAAGCCCGCAATTAATCTCATGCTCCTTGCTCTTTTCAAGAGGGTTCTGTTAATTCATTCTGCGACTTCATTCTGCTGTGGAGTTCCTAGATTACTGAAGTGGCGAGCAATGCCCTCATCTTTGCAATATTCCAAAAATTTTATGGACTTGTACTCTAACCCGTTATCTGACTTAAGACACTTCAACTGCCTTCCAGTCTATTTTTAAACCTCTGTTTTTCACTATTTGAATTTTATGAACACTTCTGACTTGTGTTTTATGAAGTAAATCCAAGCCTTCTTTGAAAAGTCGTCAATGAAGGTGACAAAATATTTTACACCTCCCTTTGATGGTACTATTGCAGGTCCCCAAACATCTGAATGTGCATAGTCTAGCACCGCTTTACTATTATAGACTCCGGTGTTAAATCTAACTCTTCACTGTTTTCCATATAAGCAATACTTATAGAACCTAAGCTTTCAGTTCTTAATGCCCTTCAATAAATTTCGTTCGTGAAGTTTCAAAATTCATTTTTCACTCATATACCCTAAGCACATATGTCATAGATCGTTATCATCCGTACTACTATCTTTTATAGTAGTTATAGATGCTCCACCTACCACAGTATTCTCTACAAATCTGTATATGTTTCCAATAATTTGACTTTTCATAACAATCATGGCCCCTTTAACGACCTTCAATGCTCCACCTTCTGCAGTGTATTTACAACTACTAGAATCTAATGCACCCAAAGAAATTAGATTTTTCTTTAGATCTGGTGCATGTCTTACATTATTAAGAGTTCAAACCACACCATCTGATAAGGTGTGAAATATAATCACATCCTAAAACCTACATTTAGTCACCTGATGAAAGCAAATTGACAGTTTTACAAAGTTTTGACTGTTTGAGGAAAATTTGGCCGTTTGATGCATTTGATAGCGTAAAAAAGTATAAAAATAACCAACAGCGGATAAGTGGACGAGATACCCTATTTAAGTGAAAATTAGAGTTAGAGTTAGGAGTCTCTCCCTTTGGGGAGTCTCTCTTCCCTTAGCATTTTTAGTTTTCTTTTAGCTTTTCCCTTTTCTTTTTCAAACATTGTTCTTTCATTTTCTAGGTTTAGATTTTAGCTTAGTTTCATTTTGCGGCTTGAAGAAGAAATATACTTGGATCAAAGTTTACCTTGAAATTGTTAAAGCTTATTTTACGGTATTTTAATGTTATTTTCATTTTGTCTTTCATTTCTAGTATGTGTAGCTAAATCTTTTTTAGGATAGGGATCTATACCCCATCCGAGGTATTCATTTATAATACTATAGATCTATGGTTGTGATATTATTTTATCGATGGATGCTTTGCTGATTAGTGCTCTATTGCTCTTACCGATCTTGTGAATTCTGATTGTCATCTAAGATATGGGTGCTAATCATGCATCCCTGTGATCTCAGATCTGTAGTGTAAAATTTACACCGGGATCTTTATTGCCTGCATTTGTAGCCTTAATTTACCGTTATTAGAGATCCCTTTTACGGTAAACATTTGGCTCTATCTATTTTACGATTGTAGGAAGAGCATACACTTAGAAATAGCTTTATGGATTAACTGTTTTAAATCTTTCGTAAATATTTGATTGGGTTCAGTATTTATGTGTGGCGCATCTTATGATAATATTATATCTCAACCATTAGATCTATGTTTCATTGATGATATACCAACGATGGGGGATTTATCATCCCAGTCCTCATTTGTCTTATATTGCATTTAATCTCATTAAATTATTAGTTCTTCCATTTACCTTTATCACATCAATTCTCAACAAACTAGTTTAAAGATTGAGCTAAATCTATGATTGTTCTTTTAGTTAATTACTATTTCCTCTTCTAAAATTTTCAACCAATCCTCGTGGGGACGATCTCGTACTCCTCACCCCTTAACTACAATCGGATTCGAGCGCTTGAGAGTTTCAAACTCATTTAAAATCACAACACCATCAAACATCTAAAATTCATGTATCAGAAAAAAATTTGGAATATGTGGTGACGGATAGAACGTCATCATCATCTTCGTCCGCATTATTTTCTGCAATGCTTGCCTGATATGATGTGGAGGCCATTCTTTTTCCCTTGTTCTTCTCTTCTTATTCACGAATAAACAATTTGCAATTCCTCTTCATGTGCTCCTCTTTCTTGCAATGATAACTAAGAAAAGGTTTATGTGTTTCATCCCTTATTTTCAAGCGGGATCTGTTTTTGCTGCTTCAACCCTTTTCCCTTGATCTGCTTCTGTTACGGTAATTTCCTTGCGCCATAAGACCCTCTGCCTGTAGTTCCTCAATACTCAGTTTCTTTCTCAACTCGTTTGACAGAAACATCGTCGTAACCTCTTTTGTTTCGAGAGTATCCTTCCCGTAGACCAACATTGTAACAAGATGTTCATACGACGAAGGAAGATATGCAAGGATAAGAAGAGTTTTATCCTCATCTTCCACCTTAACTTCAATGCTAAGTAATTGAGATATAATCATGTTGAAGGTATTGAGATGCTCCAACAGATTAGATCTTTCCTTTATCCGAAGCATGTAGAGTTGTTATTTTAGAAACAACTTGTTCGTGAGAGATTTCATTATGTACAATCCTTCAAGTTTCACCCAAAGTTTGGACGCCGATTCTTTTTTGATCACGTTGTACATGACCTCATCAGCGAGACAAAGATGGATCGTACTGACCGCCTTCAACTCTAATTCCTCCCAGTCATCATCTTTCATGTTTGTCGGCTTCTTCGATTTTCCATCCAACATTCTGTGGAGACCTTGTTGCTCGAGTAGATCTTTAACCATTTTCTGTCACAATCCAAAGTTATCCTTTCCGTCAAATTTCTCGACTTCAAACCTGTTTGTAGATTTTGTTGTCATCGTGAAGAGAATAACGAAATCTCACTCTGATACTAATTTGTAGAAATCAATGACAATTAAACAAATACACCACAAGCAAAAAATGCAAACACAAGATTTGAGTGGTTCGGCAAATTGCCTGCGTCCACGGATGATCTGAGTCCTTTCACTAATGTGTGAAAAACTGGGGTTACAAATCTCTCATATCTTACCTCACTCAATACAAAATAAAGAGTGTTCTTTTCTCTAACCCTCCACCACATAAACCTTAATCACTAATTAGATTTATATAGTACAAGTATAAATGTCCAAATACATATGACACAAATACCCTTCAATAATCACAACAAAAAACAAACCTCAAAGTTCAAGTCAATTCTCGTGGCTACGAACTCAGGGCTCGTGGTCGCAAGAATGCACTCAAAAGTTTTCCTTGGCGTACTCATGGCCACGAGATCCAAGGCAAAATCCCAACAAATGATTTCGAAAGGATTGTTGGTTCTCTTTCTTCATGTGATTGTGGTAGACATAATGCATTAACCGCAAAAGTTACACCTTGGTATTCAATCTATCTATTTGGGAGTTCATTAAAAAAAGGGAACAAGAGAGCGCTAAGCAAGGAGCTAAACAAACTCCCAACCTACCCACAAAAAATACAAGTTGAAACAGCAACTAACCAACACCAATAGGACCAATTGATTAGCACCGTCCTTAGCAAATATAATCGTCATAGAGCAAGGTGTCAAATCGGGACTCGATATCGGGTTGGCAGGACTAAGCCAAATCATGTGGACAATGGAACTGAGTTACGTGGAGTAGAGAAAGGCCTACTCTGATATCTTGATAAATTTGTGCATCCAACTCAACACTAATTGGCAATGAGGGGAGGGGCCCAAGATATTATAACAGGAGAGGCAAGGCTATAATTTATCCAATGTTGGATTTAACTTCAACAGTCTCCCCCGTTACACCGATACCTATATTTATTTATTTAAAAAACAGAAAAAACTATAGTTTAGACTATAGTTTAGACGTATAACCTAAACTATTAAATGTATTTTTTAAATGGACTGAAAGAAAAAGTTTAACAAACATTATAAAAAAAAATTTTAACTGATAGGTATAAGCCGATACCCGAGCTGTATTGTTCGATACCTGATACGTGCCGACCAATATTGTGCAATATCGGCTAATACCAATATCTGATGCCAATACCACCTCGACACTGGTATCGAGGTGGTATTGGTAGGTATCAGTTGGCCAAAATATCGATACATAATGCTGATATATATCGGTATCGGCCGATACTTGATACCATGATACAGAGACACCTTCTAAAGCTCTAAACATGGAATCAACATGGCTAAGGTACTTCCAAGGAGCTATGGACTTTCCACTTATCCAAGCTAGACCCTAATCTAGGTCAGCCCTAAGCTAGGCCGGGCCAGGTTGTAGGCCATATCTTTTCTTTGATATATTTATTTTATTAATAACTTCTAACCAACAACTAACACAAAAAAAAAAAAAAATCCCTTTCGATTAGTCGAAGGCTAAGGCTGAAATTGCTATTTACTAATGCGAGACAATGCATGCTAGTATTGTGTTGCCTTTTTAGGGTTGTTTTTACCCTTACAATTAATTTTATAGGTTAAATGCAAAACAATGCATACTAGTTTTTTTTTGTTTTTGTTTATTAATATGGCCGAATGGCTGAGACAACCTCGCAAACCAAAGAGCAGGCACGCATACTAATATTGTGCTGCTTTTTTAGGGTTGTTTTTACTCTTACAATTAATTTTATAGGTTAAATGCAAGTGACTAGTTGAGGGTATTTTATTACAAAATACCCTCAGATTGATATGTTGAATGGTAAATTTGAGGATATATTAGTAATCCTATTATATAAAATACATTTATACTAATATTGTTGAAAAATAAATTATATATAAATAGGTAATTCGGGCGGGCCAGGGCTGAGGCTGAGGGGGGCTATTAGCACCAACGCCCGGCCATATGTATCGGTTCAGGCTAAGGGACTTTAAAAATTCGAAATTTCCGGGCCGGGTTACGGGCCAGTCTGGCCGTGTGACAGCCCTACAGGAAACTTACTAAGATAGGAAGTCTTTTCGGCATAGAAAAGAACCTCCCTAAAGTTTAAACATGGCAACCTTCACAAAGACTCAACCAAAAAAATCATTTAGATTTATTTTATAATTCGATAGTTATAAACACTTAAAACATATTAAAATCACGTGGAATCAATATTGGACCGTCTCATAGTAATCCCATGATCTCAAGATCTCTATGTAGAAGACTGGGACTAAAACGATCTCCATTTGAAAAGAGTCCTGCTATATGCACACCTATTTTTTATCATGCACGTCATTTAAAATCACTTAATGAAAAGACTTTGCATTTTGGGGATATGTGTCATATGAAATCACCATCTTAATCATCTAATTTAAAGGTCATGATCTAAGGATCTTGCATGCAAAAGTTCAGCATGAAACATGATTTTTATCATCTGATTCCATGCAGTCAATTGTTAAATCGGATGATGGCTTGTAACTGCATAAAATCATATGACAGAGATCACACTCCATGCCAATTTTTATTATTAAAGATCTTTAACACATGGGCTTCAAATTATACAGCTTAGATGATATTTCAACATGGCAAAGGTCACCAAAATGGAAAGTCTCTCTATTTGAGGAGTTTGCGAAGAAAAAATTGGTGTGCATATAGCAGTGCCCTTAAAAAACTGCGAATCCTATTCCAAAATCTCATAATATTCCAGTCTCCCGTTCTTGTGCCATTTCCGTAGTAATGTAAATATTTCACGGGTATTTTTCGATATTTCACATATCAGCATAAGATGGCGTCTTCATCCATTACTGTGAGCATTTGGTGAACTGCGCCAGCAATCTCGACCGACGTGAGGTTGCATCCGCCCTCCATCTGCAACCATAGAAAGTTATGAGACCACGATATCCCAATAAATAGACGGGAGTCATTACTTGCACAAGTTTTTCCAGTGATTGCACCTAATTTAAAGAAAGACTTAGGTCAGGTCCTACCTAATAGAATCGGATTTCCAGTCCTACCCCATCCGGTGTCCTTGGAAATTGAAAAATCTTGACTTTCTTGATTTTCACTTTTTATAGCAAACCGTGCATTTCAAGATTCTCCTATTTGCAAGGACAGCTGATGGGCTAGAACTGGCAATCCGGTTCTACTTAGTAGGACCTGACCATTGCCCATTTAGGGACATGTGATATTGAAAAATGCAATATGGGCCGGCTCATTTGAAGTTCATGATCAATAGATCTCTGGTACATAAAATTAGAGCAAAACACAATACTTGTTATATGATCTATTGTGGTCAATTGTTGAATTATATAATAGCCTTTGACTCCATTTAATCAAATGATGAAAATTATATTTTATTTTAATCTTTGGCAATTGGTACCTTTAAATCATAACTTTCAAATCAAACAACATAGATAGTGTTTTCACATAGTAGAGGCATCAAACTTGCAAGTCTTTCTTTTAAATTCAGTGCAATCACTTGAAAAGCGTGTGCAAGCAATGGCTCTCTAAATAAACCTTATATTAATAGTAACACACTCTTTTTTAATCGAACGAAAACCATTGCCTGATTTGAATCAGACGATAAAGATTATTTTTGTTTGAATCTTCACATGATAGATCTTAAGATCATGGCGCGTCATCAGACCGTCGGATGTTGATTCCACATGGCACACATCCCTAAAAGTGAAAGTCAACTCCTTTGCAGATGAACTAAGTCACTTTTGGAAATGTGTGGTATGTGAAATTAACATGTGACCGTCTGATAGGCAAGCCATGAGCTTAAGATCTATCGGGATGAAGATTAAAAAGAAAAAACAATCTCCACCATCTGATTTAAATTAGTCAATAATGTTTACCGGTATAAAACTGTACGGTGAGAATAGCGGTACGCATATTATATATACAAAAATCCAACAAGTAATGAACATTTTATTTTTCAGCCACTAAAGCCTTTTTATCATTGAATCCTATGGCAAATGTGTGTCGACTCCCAGTTTTAAAATCACAATGACTAATAAGTATGGAGTACTTCCCTCTTATAACATATATTAATTAGACTCTGTTTGGATTAGCTCTTTCGCTCTTCCGCATTGAATTACTTTTATATTTGGTAACACAGCTCTTTACCCTATTTATTTTTGCAGGGAGCTGCCGTCTGCTCTTTTAAGAGTTAACACAAACGCAACCTTACTTGCATTGAGAGGTTGATATATGAAGATATTGGTTGCTATTCCCATTGGACCGGGCTTGAGCCCGGCTCGGTCCGACCAAGCCTGTAATGGGCTGCATATGGACTTAAGGTATTAGACCTGGTATATATATATATATATAGGGTGTGATTGGGTTCTCCTTCCTTCTAGCTCTCGGCCTACTCGCTGCCAAAGGAATTTTTATTTGCTCTGGCGGAGAGCTCGGCTGGGTGTTGTTTTATCCCTTAAAACAGCTCTCCATCAGAAGAGAGCAAATGGGGTGGCGAGCTGTGATACCAAGCCCGACTATAGCTCCCCTCCGGAGCTAAAGAGCCGCTCTTCAACCCGGGATAGCTAACCCAAACCAGACTAGGGTTATTGAATTTAATGAAAGATGATAAATGAATTAATACGTGAAAATTAGTGGGCTTTGTACATCTACTTAAACAAACAGGCCAACATACCTTGATGATAATGGAGTAGAGCACCCACGGATCCAGTGTGGTCACTTTGACATGGAGAATGGTCAGTGAGAGTGTTTCAAAACCCGCGACGATCTTGAGGAGCTGTTTCGGTCGCTTCGGCGACAGGATTCGGAGACTTGCATTGCTATTAATCATCGTCACCTCAATGTTTGGGGCTGCCGTCTGATTCTCAAGCATCCAATCAGTAGCCGTCTGATGCAAGGCACTGATTTCATCCCATGAGTGCTTGCTTTTGTTGTGTTGATGGGGTTCTGATATGTGTTGTTGCAATATTAGCTTTTGGGCTTCAAGAGAATGATGGAGGCGCTCAAGCTCCTTCACGTAATCAATCGCTCCACCTACAATGGAGGCCTGGTCACCCTACACAAACCCAATTTGAGTCACGGATTTCTGAGCTCTTGAAATATGTAATATCTGCTTTTGAACTTTGAAGAGTCTATATATATATATATAATAAAATAAGTTTCATTTGCGCGCTAAAAGTGTTAGATCATGCATGCATGTAAACCCCAAACTCCCGACCCATAGGTCAAAAAAAAAAAGAGTATAAAACTCAATTTACGGTCTATGAACAAATTGTATTAAATCATACTAGTATAATACACTAATGCTTAGTTTGGACGAAGGATATAAAGACAGATACATATTGGCATATTAATACATATCGGATAGGTATCGGCCAAACCAGCTAAAATGGAAGTGTGTATATATATATATATATATATATATATATATATATATATAATTTAATAAGTTAAATTTTTTGGACAAAAGGTATTTTCAATATTATATCGATTTCATATGTATATGTATCAGCAAATATGGCCAATATGACCCGGTATTGACCGATATTTGACCAATTTGACATTATATTTTACTCTATATCAAATGGAGGGTGAATATCATATGAGGGGAGCTAACCCGATACATATAAGCCGAAACAATGTATTGACCCAAAGAATTAATGTCACTTTAGATTTTTTTATTTTTATTTTTAATGACATCCAAAGAAACTTAAATATATAATGGTAACTTATTTATATGGAAATTAAGTAACAAATAATTTAATAAAGAATGAATGGTGAGATGTATTACTCTTAGAACGTAAGATTCAGGCATCAATGAGAGCAAGATTGCGAGCTGCTCTTTCATCTGTTTACGGCGGTTCCGTTCTACGGCAATGTGTATCATCCTCTGGTTCTCTACTTCTTCCTTGTTCTTGCTAACCCTTCCCCTTTTCCTCTTCTTCTTCCAGCTCTCTGTCAAATCATTCAGCGTCCCATTTACGGATTCCGATGCGGCAACGCTTTGTAATATCACATCAGAAGAGCGATCGGAGTTTCCGTGGAAGTCCATAGGGCTCAAATCATCCAAGTAAGGGCTTTCAAACAAGAATCTAGTATCTAAGGAATCATGGTAGTAGAATTGATTAGGAGATATAGAATCATAGGTGATGAAGTTGGAGAAATTATTAGAAACCAGTGCTTCTAGTGTCATTGTTCTACTATGTAACTCTTTATTGCCTAATGGGTGTCCAGCCAAACCACAAAACTACAATAATTCAATGCCAATTCCAAACTTTTATTCTTCTCCGTCCTACAAAATGGGGTCTATGGAAGAGAGAGAGAGAGAGAGAGAGAGAGAGAGAGAGAGGACAGCAATTGAACTAATGGGAAAAGATTACACGTTAGGTGTTACAGGAAGAGGTTTGTTGTTTTATACTTCAAAATGTGAGGAAAAAGAAGTGGCCCTTGGTTTTCCAGTTACATAGATTCTGCCAACAGTCTGCAAAACTGTGTACTGTGGATGGGGACCCAAAATCCACAAATCTCCAAATGGAGATCCTTGGATCATCATGAACAAGAGAATAGTGTGGAGTCACTACTAAAGCCTTATTTTAGTAAGATAGAACTTGACTGCTAAATTACTTATGTGTTTCTCTATTTAACAAAAGACATATTTAGTTATTTATGATGATCAAAATGATTGGTTTCTATAAAGTCATCTGCAAAAGTAGGATATGGGTACCATGCAATATGATGAGTTCCATCATTACCGTCCAATTGACAGTGAGATTAAAGTGCCCATGAGAAAATTGTCTTCTTTTCATCCCAATGAAAAAGCAACTCAGATCAGATTACACCATTTCCCTAAAAAGGACAGGGAGTATTCCCAATGGTGAATGAGAAGCTAAATTATCTAAGTAAATCAACGGTATTTTTAGTAAGATAGAACTTGACTGATAAATAAAATACCTATCTTATGTTGCCTATTTGGTTATGGGTACCTTTATTTTCAACTCAAGATTCTTCCTTCCCAACCCAGGCTTCATATGCTTACACCGTTGAAGTTCTTGAATCAGACAATGGAAACTGTTTTTCCTCCCAATCTTTAGACTCGATGGATCTCGAGTCTAAATAAAATATGATTTTAGGTTGTAAATAAAGGTAACCTCACTACAAAAAATAAGACTATTAGGGACAGTTTTTTGCTGCAAAAAACTGCCACTATTAATAAAAAACCTATTAAGACTATTAGCAGCAAGGTATTAGCGGCAGTTTTTTTATTAATAGCGGCAGTTTATGGCTGCCGCTAATAATCTTAATTTTTGTGGTGCCTTTAGTTACATATGATGATCAAAAGGATTGGTTTTGTAAAGCCATCTGTCTCCCTAGATAGCTCTCATATCCACCAAAAGTAGGATATGGGTACCATGTAATGTGATGAGTTACATCATTACCATCCAATTAAGAGTGAGATTTAAAGTTGCCCGTGAGAAAATTGTCTTCTTCTCAAAGACATCATGATCGCACCATTTCCCTAAAAATGACAGTGAGTATTCCCAATGGTGAATGAGATGCTTAGCTTAAAGCTATTAAGATAAAAGAAAAAAAATAATCAAAGGAGCCAATGAGAACATAGATAGTTTGTAGGGCATCGAAAGCTGGTTTTCCTTAACCAGTAATGGGGACTATTGAAGTGGTGGGCTCTTGGAGCTTATGGTTTAGGTGTCAGGGAACCATGTGAGCATCAGCCCCCACCCTAGAGACCATATCAATTATCAAACCAATCAGATGCCTTCAGTATCAAAACTCCTTTCCTCTTTCTTACACCAATCCATTTCCATTACCACTTAATAATGCAAACCGTATAGCTAAAACCTCTCTCTCTCTCTCTCTTATTTACATATAATTTTCTAGGAGGAGGACTTGTTGAGTCTTCTATAAGAAAGTAGCTTGAAAGAAGGAATCCCAACCCACAAAGTGGCATTAGTACCCATTATCAATGGGAACCATCCAATTGAAGGGCGCACCTCCTGGATACATCATGGCATAGTTAGGAAATGGGGTTTTTTTTGGGGATAATTAGAGAAACATGCCTCAAAAACAAACTTTTTAGCAAAAAAACACCGGACGTCAAACATTTTAGAAAAACGGTGCTTTTCACAGATTTTGGAACTTCAGAAAACCGTGAAAGCACGATTTATTTTTTTTGAGGCATTGTTTTCTAAAGTGCCCTTTTTTTCGAGAAAAAATTGTTTTAAATGCGTTTTTTTTATAAAACATCGATAACACGTTTAAACCTCTTTTTTGTTCGTCTTAAATGTGTTTTCTATGAATTTTTTTTCAAATTTTTCTTATTTTTGTCAAAAAAAATATTTATGCTTAAATATTTTCATTACTTTTTTCCAAATTATTTCAGATTTATTGCTTGAAATTTTCCAATTTTTCCCTATATTTTTTACATTCTTTTTTCCTTCTGATTTTTTTTTCCGAATTCCGGCTACTTCCTTGCCTCACACATGTGCACAACATGGACATATAAAATAGATGAGCACTCCTGTTTTTTCGGCTTTTCTTTTGCCCCTGGGAGAAGCACCTTGCTCATCCTCTTTGGTCTTTGTTCTAAATATTATTCTATCAATGAAATTTCAGCATTGCTGATAAATATAACAAAATTGAAGAGCACCTGCATCTATAGGACTACACCTAAGTTTCACTAAAGCTTTTTTACTTGTATAAGGCTGTGTTTGGGTTAACTATAATAAGAGCAGGAGCAACTCTCTTTCTGCTCTCTGTCAAAGCAGATAAAATTTGTTCTGTTTTATATGCTCTGATATAGAGCAGTTTTATCACTTAAAACAGCTTTCCGCGATAACAAATAGGGAGAGGAGCTATATTATCAAACATGAAAGCAATTCTCAGTCGGAGTCAAAGAACAAAAGAGCTGCTCTTTACCCTAAAAGAGCTAACCCAAATGACTCTATACTGTATCCAGTTATGATGCAGTACATAACGTACTTTAACATGTTTTCTTGTCTACCTATTATGTAATGTAGTTGGTCCCACGTGTGATGCACATGTGGAGAGCCCTATAGCGGTTCGTAAGTGTAATGCTTATTAGCTAATTTCCTCGACATGCGTAGAGAGGTGAGAGGGTGGCCGACACAAATCTTTATTAGAATCAACATGTGATCGTCTGATAGGTGTGCCATAAACTCAAAAATCTATCATCTGAAAGATTAGGACGAAAAATAATCTCCATAGTTTGATTCAAGAATGATGGAAATAAGTATCTTCTTCACCGGTTTTGCGAGGGTAAATAACATAACTCTTTGTCAAAACCTTTAAGGGCAATTTAGTCAAATGCCAAGCTAGTGTATAGTTTTTTACTGAATTCCACATTTTGTTGTTGTATGAGAATGGTCGCTTCACATTTGAACCATCGCGTGGGCCAAACTTTTAATTTGGATGAATTTTTTTATTTCATTTTTTTAAACATAAATTTAAAATATAATATTTTAGTCGGTCCATTTAATGAGGAGCTGAGCCACATGGAAGAGTGTGGGTGATGCCCACATTTAACTCTTGAATGTATAATTTTATATAATATATATGTGCGTCTAATATAGCTTTATTTTCCTTTCTATATATATATATAGCCTTAATTTGTGTATAAGTTCCCAAATTTAATAATGTACAGCCTCTGAAACGATGATAAATTAATCATTAACATCTGTTGATCGATATTAGACCCTACTAGTAGAAAGTTTTGGCTACACCCCTGCCTGCAACTCTCCTTTCTGCACTGCAGCATTTCAACCGTTTTATAAAAAAAAATTCAAAAAATTAAATATCTAACGCTATCGTTCAGCTGGTCTCAGCTCTCCCTTTGTATATAAGTAGTAGGATGCACGTCTTAAAAGAGGTGTACGAGATTTATAAGACACATTTGATGAATATATATATATAAAATAATTCCGTCTATTGTATGCACTTTTTATTTTTTAATATTCATGGGTGTCCGGACTCGCTCGCGTGCACCTCGACTAATCTCACAGGGCCCTGAAACTAATGAGCAGCTAATACTCCAGTGGTCCTAAGAGGACTCAAATTGGTAATCACTGGAGAACAAATCAAATTCAAGGTCTGACCAACTGAGCTACCTCTCTCGATTTCCTATTGTATGCACTTTTCCCAACCCAGCTTGTCCTATTATATAAGTAAAGATATAGTTATGTGTATGTATAAACATATAAGATAAAGGGAAATTTACTAACCACAATACATGTGCATGTAAGTGCAATGCACCTGTTGATGCATGGGGACCATGAGTATGCTCAGATCCAAGAACCGAGATTTCGTACTGAGCCCTCATTAGTAGTAGCTTAAGGCATTAAGTTAGTAGTTGTCCTTAAACGTTGCGTTATTTGCAACCAGATAATATGACTAATTGAGGATGGAGATTCTTTTTTGTCCCAATCTCCCACACAATAGATCATGAGCTCATGTACACTTATCAGACGGTCACATGTTGTAGCACACATCCACAAAAGTGACTATAGTCGTTGGCGTATCATGAGACAGGATTCTCAAGTATCACTTTTGGAGATGTGTGGCACATGAATCAAGATCTTATCATCCGATAGGTGCACCGTGATCTCAAAATCTATTATATGTAGCATTGGGACGAAAAATAATCTCCATCGTTTGATTCAAGACAATCAACAATTTTTATGGTGGAAATGTGTTTGTTCTTCATTGGAAAGACCGGTGCAAATAACGCCACCCTTCCCTTAAATGTATTAAGTTTCATATGCATAGAAAATTTTACTTTTATTTTTGACCCTTACATTAAATTTTACATTAGATTAAGCGTGAACACCTAACATAATAACCAGGTAGACGCTCCGGAAATATATGATGTAATTGCAGAAAAAAGCGGATATTATGAAAATTAAAAAAATATTAATAATTATAAAATATAAAAAATATACATATTTTGACCAAACACAGATTTTTTTTTCAAAAATATAGGTTTTAAACGTGTTTTTTGTGAAAAAAATGTGTGTTTGGTCACTATTATACCCAGTGCACACAACTCCAACTTCCAGCGGTTTTGAGAGAGGTAGGTGGTTCATAGTAGGCAGCCATCCAGTGCACACAACTCCCAACTTCCAGCGGTTTTGAGAGAGGTAGGCGGTTCATGGCAGGCAGCCATACCCAATGATGGTTGGCTTTCCAAGACTCAAACCGGCAGTTTATCCCTTTGGGCAGACAGCACATTGCCAACACGGGTACCTAATCACAAACTCCTATAAATTGAAATCTGGTCATATTCCACGAGTACCGAGAATCCTTGGATACGCAGTGGGTTCGTGAGGTGGAAAGCATAAAGAGACTCGTAATTTTGACTTTTATGAAGACATATCACCATCATTGTTTATCATCTGGAACGATTTTTTTTATTTCCGCTTTTGTCGAGGTTATTAATTCAACTTACTTCCCATTGATCCAACTTAGCAAAAAGAACTAAGTTACCATTAGGCAAGTGGCCTGAGAGATGTACTGGGGTCACTTTTTGAATGTGTAACTTGTGAAATCATTACATGTTCGGCCTGCTAAGGGTGTCATGATCTAAAGATCTTTATTGTAAATGATTAGATTGAAAAATAATTTCCATCGTATGAGTCAAAGCGGTCAATCATCATCTAAAATTAATGACTATATATCATGTAAATCCACCATTTGACTTATTTTAGATGGCCTCTTACCAATTGAATACTGCATACCATTACAGACTATACGCCAAAGTGAACAACCTCAAGGTTATGAGGGTTATTAAAGCAGCACCTTCCTGATTAAAAGCTGATTATCACGGTTTTTAGGGTTCTAAAACTCATGTCAGTCTGCTATTGACATAATCGTGCTTATAAAAAAAAGAGGAGAGAGAGAGAAAAGGAAATAATGCCTACATCAGATATTAGAGGAACATTGATGGTGAACTCACTGGATGAGTGATTGACCAAAACCCTAGCCAAATCCGAAGAAGAAAGGGACATGAAGGCAAAACCATGCACCTCTTCACTTCCTTCCCCAGTATTCCACCCTCAACTAACGCTTGCTACTATTAAAGCACCTTGCTAAATGAGTGACGAATCTTTAGACGTTCCCACAAGGGTTCACACCATCAAACGGTCCTAAGGAAATACAAGAAAGCTTTTAAGCAAAGTTGACTTGGTCAACATCACAATCGGTGCATAGTCAGAGAACTTTGTCCCATGTACCCCTCCAATACTTGTCAAGCTTTAACAAGAACGAAAATTACCCTCTTAGCAGTAAGATGACAACCCCCCTCCCCATCCCCCAATTTCACTGTGTCCTTGGTAGGAAGTTGTCAAATCGAGACTGATATCGGGTATCGGTCTATAGCTGGTATCAAGCCAAGCTGGTGTTGGTTGGCCAAAATATTGATACCTAAGCTATACTTGTTACCGTGCTTGGCAGTAAATATTCAAGAATTGAAGACTACACGTGCTAAATGCAACATCAAATCAAACAGCAGCTATTCTGTTACTGATGTAATGGCTTTTCCTTGTCGAAAAGACATTTGATCAAAACAGATGTAGGTAAATCAGCCGTGTGACTTATTTAAAGTTTATAATGATATATATATATTAGTATAGTAATATATATATTATATTATTTTAAAATTAAGTTTATAATTATTATTATTATATATATTAATAATAATTTAATGATAAATTTATAAATATCATCTCCTTAATTAAAGAAATTTCTTTTCAAATTTAAATTTATCTCTTCACCGTAAATCTAAAATACAAGTCTAACATCTCTCTTCACTGTAAATCTAAAAAGACACAAGTGAAATCGATTTATCTTTTTATTGTCATATGAAAAGACACACCTCTCTAAAAAGACTTAAGTGAAATCGATTTATTTTTTTACTGTCATCTGAAAAGACGCACCTCTCTGAAAAGATACAAGTATAATCAATTTATCTTTTTACTGTCATCTGAAAAGACACAAGTGAAATAGTCTCTAAAAAGACACATGTGAAATCGATTTATCTTTTTACTTATTTAAAATACACAAGTTTGACATATCTTCACGGTAAATATAAAAAGACACAACTCTCTGAAAAGATACAATAATTTATGATTTTGTCTATAAATAGAGATTAGATACGGGTTAAAAAAATAAATACAATAACATCTATTTCTCTCTTTTCCTACGATTCTTTTTTTTTTTAAGAATTTTTTAGTATAAAAAAATGTGTCAGGTTCTTTATTTAGAAAGTGCAATCTAGAAAAAAAATAATACAATTTTTGACAAACTCCGACTCTATTGTATCCTGAAAGCAAATTCGCTGAGAACTTTATTACATCTTCGTTTATCCGACTGAGTGAGAGCACCTATTTTCTTTACAAAAGTATAATAAATTACTTGTCTCGAAGTCATTATCAATATCATTTTTTTTCTCAACACATAATTCAATATATCTACATACTACAAGGTTTAATTTGTCTTGATTTAACTCGTGTACAAGTGCCCAAAAATGTAGAACCTCCACTTTCATACACGTGGCATTATTTTAGCACCACCTTAATGTTGTCCAAAAGTATCATGGCGATTAGATTCTATTAACATATTGTTAAAAAATTATTTAAACAATGTGATTAAAAGTCTAAAACGGATGATTACCGTCTACTTGTCCAAACTTTTATAGCCTCTTAATCATTGGGCTGAATCTTGTAATAAATAAAATAAAATCATAGGGCTGAATCCAATTAATATGATGTATTTATGGCCCTATGAGCCACGCGGACCTAAGAGCTCTCATACACGTACAGAACTAATAACCTTATACCAAGTGAATTCTCTAACGCATGTTTCGGTAATCATCCAAACTGTCCAAGTTGCGCTCAACCAAATATGATCCTCGCCGTTCTCCAGCACATATGCATGTGGGAAAATTATAGAATATCGCTTGAAGTAATTTAGACACATTAGTGCGAGGCACAAAGCAATTCATGTGCGAAGGGTTGAGATCAAAGTGTCAAAATCGGTATCGGACTCGGGTATTGATCCATGACAAACTGATACGACTCAGTCGATACCGACACTTATCAGCCTATTTAAAATAATAATAATAATAATAATAATAACAATAGAGGTATCGGCCGACCCGATACGAATCGGCCTATATTGATACCGAGTTGAGATATCAATTCGTATCGCCGATACGTATCGGTATCGGCCGATTTTTATACCATAGTTAAGATACTACAAGCACATGAAAGTAAGAGAAGAGGAAGGCGAGTAAAGACTAAGGATATCAAAAAACGAGTCGAAAAATAGAACTTGCAAAGCCGACTCCAAATATAAGGTATAAGGCTATGATGATGATGACGACGATGATGCCATCCATCCAATGAAAAGCTCCCTATACGTTATACAAACTATTGCACATACATATCGAACCATTTATTCAAGAGGGCTGCTATATGCACATGCAAAATATCCTCGCACACACCACATAAAGAATGTTCCATTCATTCAATGGTAGCCTAAAAAAATTGGTGTGCTTAGCAATCCTTTGACAAAGATACAGGAAAGGATACCTCAATCAGCGCCCACACAATCTCTGAAAGCGCCTATGTTGGAAACCCCTTCAAAATCATTGATTGCTTCGAATCAAATGATAGAGATAATTTTTCCCATAGATCTTCCACAAAATGGATCTTTAGATCATGTCGCACCTATCTGACGGTCATTTTTTTATTCCACATGCCAGATATCCCCAAAAAATTTCTCTAAAACCATGTCTGAGAGTGATATATTCCATAGGATTCAAGGGAAATTATTTGGGGATGTGTGCCATGTGGAATAAAAAATTGACCATCTAGTAGGTGAAACATGATCTCAAGATCCATTGTGTGAAAGATCAGGGTGAAATACGATCTTCATCATCTGACTTAAAGCAATCATTGATTTTGAGGGGGTTGCACAAGTTGGCGATTTCAGAAATTGCATGGGCGCTAATAGCGGTACCCTAAAGGAATCTCTTGGAAGGTGCGGTAGAAAACTTTTTTGCGTATGCACATGGCAGCTCTCTTATTTAAATAGACAGGACACCTGATCAATGTGCTTCTGGGGTCTAGACCTATCCCAGGCCCAGGTTGGCTTGCCACCACCTGTACAGAACATCCAACTCATTACAGATTGCAAAAGGAGTGCCATGTGGTATACATTGCAGAATAAAAATTGATATTAGGTACCAAATCTTTGCATCTAAGTGCGGTACATGGGTCAGTCTCCTTCTGGGTCAATCTCCTTCGGTCAAATGGTCAAACCCCAGGCAATGCGAACATGGAAAGAGGTTGGCAGAGGGAGATTGATCCGTGCACAGTTCGGGAACCCAAAATTAACACTTACACAAATGAGTCGGTCATAGCTACCTGAATTGAGGTGCTCAGGTTGACCGCATCCTGCCAAAATAGTCAAGCCTGGGGCATGCACAGCTATTTATAAGCAAGCAATGCTTTTGACCTTCCAAAATAAATAAATTATATACCAAATAATCGCGGAGAAAATCTTTAGTACAGAACCAAAATGACTTGAACCTTTCTTCAGTAGATGATCCACTCTCTCTCACTTACCTCCTCAAAATCATCATCATGTCCCATCCATTTGGGGCTGGTTTGTAAGTCTGTCTTCTCCACACATCTGTGTGGCTTTGCAATAGTACTAGCCATAAAGATTTGACAAAGCTGTCTAACCTGACGCTAAATCACTTTTTAAATCTGGGTTCGGAACCAGTACAAGCGGAATTTATTTGCCTCAATCTATTTATTAAAATAAACTGAAGAATTCCAAACTAACAATAATAAAAGGAGCAATAATAATGCATGCTTATTAGAGACAGTATCTAGCCGAATCCACTTCGCCGGGTCCACCATCACAGATTGAAACAAAAGTGGAATATGCAAAACCACAAATTACAGTATAAAAGGCAGTTATCAGTACAAGAGTTGGAGCAGTTTTTTTTTTCTTTTTTTTGTGGATAACGGAGGGTGTCCGGACCCGTTAGGTCCCGACTAGGCGGGTCCTATTGCTACCCCTCCCTCCGGACTCACACGCTCCCGCTTACCCTACATGCACCCGGTAAAGGGAAGGGAACTACATACAGCTAAATAAAGCCTCTAATACATTGTTCATAAGCACACCCTAAGTCGTACTCTCATCCATAAACTAAATAATAATGGAATAGTAGTTTATTGGATTCAACTCTCGGGACACCAAAGCTTGATTTAATAACACTGATGCAAATTTAATTTACCAAAATTTTAACTTCATGCCCATAAGTTCTGCAATGCCAACAAGAACTGAGAGAACAAAAGCATACACAAGTAAAATACCCAAGGCTACAACAGATGAGGTAGAGAGGGTATCCACATACATGTTTACGAGCCCTGTGAGTACATTTGCCTGCACTTGGAATTAACAAAATGAAGAGCTCAGAAGAATGAACGAGAAAAAAGAAAAATAGGTCCGAGGAGTTCAAAAGAAAATAAACAGGTTCAGCTCACCAGAAGAAATGATGCCAGCAAATTCCGGTTGAATGCTTCTTCTAGAAGGGAGGTTTTACGTCCAGGGACGAGATCTGAAAGCATTAAAATTGCCAACACCTGCAGAAACTAAAAGACTTCAGCGACAAACTCCGCAATCCTAACTTGAAGAGCCAATATTTAACTCCATTAAGGCTTACAACTTTGCTTTCTTCAATCAATCATAGCATCAGCAGCATAGAAACAAAGTAGTCCGAATTATTTAAAAAACGGAAACATTTGGCGAATAAAGGGTATGCTGAATGAAGAGGAAAATTCAACTTGCTGAATTTTGTGATGATTATTTTTATTTTTATTTTTTTACTTTTTTTTTTTGGTTTGTTATTTTTCTCTCTTTTAAGTGATATACCTATCTCTCTCTTTTTCTTTCTCATTCGACGACCCAGCAAGACATTGCCACTCTCATGCCCTAGCAAGCCATCGCCCCTCTCCGATAAACCTATGTGGTTGATGAAGATGAGCAATTGAATTATTTTGTACTTTTTTGTTCATTAAAAACATTATTTCTGGCTAGAAATATGTTAATATTTTTAAGTCTCTAATTTTTCCGAATTTGGCCGATTTTGCCGAATTTCCTGAATTTGACCGTTGCCGAATTATTCCCATATCCCGACTTTGTGACTATGATCAGCAGAATGCTAACAGAGATTTCGGAAATAAAGAAGTGACACATCTAAACACCACCAACATCAGCTTCATGATAAGCTAGTGATGGGATCTGGTACCAGCATGCCCCATTCACCAGGTTTTTAGCAAAGCATCCTACAGCTTTCGGGCATACAAATAATCTCTTCTAAAAGTCATGACGCTCCAACACATATGGGATATCAAGTTGTTTCTTCCTTTTTGCTGCATGTGCTGGGACTTCCCTAGATGGGCAATAATTCAGCCCTTCGGTGTCAAGGCTCTGATGCATTTTGGAGTCCTCGTTCGAGTGACTCTGCCACTGCCCTTCCCTGATGGCTCCTTCTGGCCAAGATTTTACTACGGGCCAGTTTTTGTGCCGGGTTGCCCTGGGCCTTCTTGAGGCAGGTCTAACCTGTGGACCTCTAAGTTTGGTTGCCAGTTGAGGATCCTGATCCCTTTCTTATCCATTGTTTCTCCCATAACGTAATTTTATTTCTTCAATAAAATTGTCATTGTCAATCAACAACGGAAAAAAAAACAAAAAAGATTACTCAAAGTACGCAATTTTCTAAGACAAATTGGCAACCTTAGAAATGTATCTAACAACATTTAGTCACCTTTGAAAAAATATGGGAATTCTCTCATTTACTAAGAATCCTAATTCCTTGTCAAAGCTCGAAGGCCTATGCTTCACTTTAATTTTTTAGCAAAGCATTCTTATCCATTGTTTCTCCTATAACGTAATTTTATTTCTTCAATAAAATTATCATTGTCAATCAACAACGGAAAAAAAAAAAAAAAAAAAAAAAAAAAAGATTACTCAAAGTAACGCAATTTTCTAAGACAAATTGGCAACCTTAGAAATGTACCTAACAACATTGAGTCACCTTTGAAAAAATGTGGGAATTCTCTCATTTACTAAGAATCCTAATTCCTTGTCAAAGCTCGAAGGTCTATGCTTCACTTTAATTTTTTGCACCAATGGGCCAGGACTATATGTACTTTTCAACAAGCCTATGTCTGTCTTCAGCTCGATTATAAATCTTGTGATGTGAACCATAGGCAAAAGATGGAGGTGGAACAGACGAATGAAGCAAGGAAAGAGGAAAAGAAAAAGAAAAAACAGGCCAAAAGCAAGACGAATAAAAACTAGACCATGAATAAAGACTCAAAAGGGAGTACGTGTTGAGCAGCTTGAGCCTTTAAAATAGGGCCCAATTAAATTAAGGTGTCATGTACATCCTCAATGGATCACATGACCACTAAAATAATTAATTGTTCACATGCTAACTTAGCTCGTGTGCCACTTTATGGAACTCTCATTTCTGGTCAAATTGAGATCACAAATTTAACAAAAACAGAGAAAATTTACAACAACAAAAAAAAAAAAAAAAAAGATTTAATTAGTTGAGACTTGAGAAAGAAAATAGGTGGATTTCAAACTTTTAGTGGGTTGACTGGTTGGTTGACCAAGAGGAGAAATGGGATTTAACAATTTGGGCACAAAGGAAACAATGGGGGAAACTTGGAAAACTCTATTTTGACCCCTTTGACAAATACGTAAGATCACTTCAGTCTTTTCTTTAGTGTATAAATAAGCCTAATTATGAAATGTTTTTAAAGAATTAATTATCAGGATAATTGTAGTTTTATACTAGGAATCTAGGTTTATGAGATTTATTTATCCATTTCAAGAAAAAAAAAATGGAACCTTATTGTGCTTTTCAATGTTTTTTAGTTTGGTTAAATAAATAAAAAACATGGCATTTTCTTGTGGTTTAGAGAAAACCCTAATTATTATAAAGTAGATTGCTCTCCTTTTTATGGGATAAAGTTGAATGCTCTCTCGATTGTGGATGGTACCTTTAATTGAATATATGCATTAATTTCCTGTTTTGATATCTTTTCTCCTTGAATTAAATATCATTTTCTTCTCTTGGTGGATTATTCTTCCTCTTTTATGCTGGCCTGCTTGACGGGCCAAAATGAGTAACCCAAGCACAAAATGTGGCGGGCGGGCTTAGCCCATTCATATAAAACACTAAATGAAATCATTATCGCAGCCCGTAATCTCAAGCTTTTGAACTATAAAGGCTGTTATAAACTTTTAATTATTTACTATTTATCAGATTATTCATAAGTAACCACAAGTGAACATGGTAGAGATATGTTTTACGAGATAGCCAATTGTCATCCTGGAACTTTCCTAAGAGTTAATGGAAACATTGTGAACCAGGATACTAGAGTTCCCTCAAATGAAATGTTATATATATATATATATATATATATATATATATATATATATATATATATATATATATATATATATATATATATGTATTCTGTGTAACTTTCATGCTTTGGTGAACATACAGGCATATCATTGATATGAGACCAACTCTGCTGACAACAGTTAAATGGATGGGGGCATTGACCGCCCACTCAGCGCTATGTGGCATGCATCTTTGATCAATCCAAGCAGTCTATTTGGCAGCTCCTCGTTGGCACACGTCTCAGCCAAAAATCATGGCCACCAGAGAAGCAGAACCATCTGATTACTTCACTGTTTCCCCTATACTTCCTGCCAAAGTATTTAAGTAAACTGCAATCTATCTGGCTACTGGGACAAAATACTAGTATATACTCAAGTGATCAACCTCTTCATTACAAATTTTTCATTAAATGTAAAATAAACATTATAACAAAAAATAATATCAGAAACCTAATATACCATGAAAGTGATGACGAAGTACAAATATAAGAACAGTTAATCTTGTGAGAATCTACTCCAGTGAACCAAAATGGAATTACCTGGAAGTTTTGCGCCAACACAAAAGTAACATATGCTACGTTGCACTGCATCAAAGATTCTTTGTCAATACCAGGAAAAGGAAGGATAACATTTAACTTTTCGTACCCACTATAAACTTATGTTCATTAATTGTAATCATAGTGACCAAGTATAGGTCTGGGAATAAAATGGCTCCAAAACTATACAGAAAAAAGAGCAAATTTTGGTAATTTCAGGAAAAAAATTGGAAATTTTGGTAAGTTAGAAAATATTAATAACTATAAAAAAACACTTTTTTATTCACTATGATTGTAATTGTATGATTTCATTTGGTAAAAGTACTAGTAGGTGCCACCCATTAAGTTTTAATAACTATATTTACCATTAACTCATGCACTTTTAAATTTTAATACATAAGGGAATGTTGGTCCTTATAAAAATGAAACCAATTGTGATATCAGGCCTTCTCTAATTATAATAGTAAAGACGCGATTAATGTCTTTTCTTGATACCTTTTCATTATCAGTTTGTCTTTTCCATAAGGGATAGTGGCTGTTGACCGACATTTAAACCCCAGAACGGTGTTTAAATGATCTTATACCATTAAAGTTAGACTTTTAATCTCCATTATGCAACATCAATCTAAATTTTCCAAGTGGCAATCTACCGTTGGAACATATCTCAGCCAAAAGATACATGCCCATAAGTGGATTTAAACCATCCGATTGATGAATTTTAATATCAGCCATTAAAACTGAAAACAACGGTTGATCTTAAAGTCCACAAATCGGATGGTTTAAATCACCCTAAAACACTATTTTGGGGGCTGTTGCACGTCAATCTATGATCTATCACTTTGACGGTATGGATCACCCACATCTAAAACCATTTGATGGTGTAAGATCTTTAAACAACATTCTGGTGTTTTAATGACGGTCAGGAGAGTCGGGCCCTTTCCATAATGATATCATATGACAACAAAAGCCAGTTTTCATTGCTACAATACTCCAATGAGACACGAAAAAAAATCTTAGCCACTACTGCATACCATTCGACGGGAGACTCTTTCAACATGCTTGTCTAGAACGATAGTAAGAGACCTATTTAACATGCATTGCAAATAAAATATATATTAAAAAATAACCTACAGTGAGCATTAAAATGACTTCAAAAACATTCATAACTATTCAAATAATTTTCAACACTAAGCACAGGGAAGAAACATTTAAAAAACTTCTTGCAACAAAAGATATACCAAAACAGAACAGCGAGAACCCAGACCCTAATTCTTGCCCATTGAAAACTTCTCATCGTAGAAGCTGAATTGTTTCCAAAGAACAGATGGTTTCCTAATTGGACGCCAACAAGATGCATACCCCAGTATCCTGAAAACAAAAAACAATTGACAAACGTTAACAAAATTTCAGGCGTCAAAGAGAAATAATACGGGAAGTATAATGTATTCTACTTGGAGATTGTTCCATTTAATAATTAATGAAAACTGATTCTAAAAATTTGAATAATGTCATCAATATATAGTAGTGTCTACCACCATAGAGTTATTGCCAACTCCATCTTCTACCAGCACCTTTTCCATCAATTGATTTTATTCAAATTATGGAATTGAGATAGTGTTGAAAATCTGAAAGAACTTAAAAGTACATATCTTCAACTTTATAAGCAGAAATATTCTCTCAATTTTCTTAGCAGTTTTGCACCCATGCTTTCTTTTAGATTTCCATAACTCACTTCATAAAATTATCTTTGGCTTTTATGAATGTGATTATTTATCATTTGACTGCACCATTTATTGAACCAGACATATGAAGAACAAATGACCTTCGCATCTTTTGCAATGTATGTGATTAGTACAATTGACCAAATCAATGAGGTAACAAAGTTGATATATTATGTGATAATGTTTAGCATCTGTGGTCAAACTGGTCATGCCTGTTAGCAAGTTCAAACAACAAAAGATGCACTGCTTGGGAGGTAGCCACTATGGCAGTTTGGTTATTGCTGTTATGCTGTCACTTTTTGAAGACAATAAAGCAGGACAACATGTGTGGGACCAATGTTGATGCCAAATATCACCAATCAACTAATAAATTGACTTCCATGCTCTGCATCACAAATCAATCCACTGGGCAAACCGAAAAGGAGATCCAAGTAAGAAGTAACAGATTATTGTGGTTGGGCCTGTATCTCAACTGGAAGGTTGGCAATATTACAACCTTGAGGTCACAGGTTCAATCCCAGCTTACCAAACAAAAAAAAAGGAACCGATATCTCTAATAATTAGAAATTATTTGCTCGATCAAAGTGTGAAAGTTCATATGAAGAATTTATAATCTCCAAATAAGGCAAGATATACGTGGTCAGGAAAGAGACAGAAGTAACTACTCCTATGAGGGTGGTGCTAGACTTGCCTATGCAAATTCTGCAGCCCTGACATCAGGTGATGTCCAAGTAGCCACCAATACTAAGGATTATCTACATTATGTAACTTCTGATTTTTATATATAAATGATATAGATCCATAATTTTTCAAATTTTCGTTTGTCCTTGCTAAATTTAGTTATTCTTCACACTTTTAATAACTGACCATTTTTCTTCTTTCCTTTTTTTTGGATAAATGTATAACTTCATCCATTTTGTAACAAAATGAGGAATACTCAATTCAATCACCAAGTATTTGTCAATGAGAGGGAAATAATTGACAGTGAGCTAAGTGTCCACATGCGCATCGATTTAGTATCAAAAAGGGTTTTGGAATTCAGTGGGTATTGTGGACGGAAGTGTGCTACTCAATTGCACGGTTATATAGTATCAGTGATGGTTCTCCTGGGGGATTTTTTCATAGCAATGGAGGTCTTAGACAAGGGGACCTCCACTCCTTTTTATCATTCTGGTAGAAGCATCAAGCCACATCATCCTAAAGAGTGGATATACTAAGGGTACATATAAGGTACCAAGTGAGATATGGGGCATGAAGATCACCCATCTACAGTTTGCCAATGATATTCTCTAGGGCTGGGTGGAAGAAATTCACAAATTGAAGTTGATTATCCGATGCTTTGAGGTGGTATCCTGGCTTAAGATAAATGTTAGCAGATCCATGGTGTTAGAGAGAGATGTTAAGAGGGAACGGAGATTCATAATATTGCTCGAATTCTCAGTGGGCCACAGGAGAACTAACTACAAAAAATCTCAGTTTGCTACTATGAAATGTCAAACACCCGATATTGGTTTGGAAGAATATTGAGAAGCTCCAAAGGGACTTCTAATGGAACATCATATTTAATCAGAAAAATTACCACTTAGTTGATTGGGAGCTGAAGTATCATCAAAAGACAGAGCAGACTGATGATAAGGAGGTTAAAGGAGCAGAACTTGGAGGGGGACTTTAGAGAATGCATTTAAAAAAAAGTACGGAAGCCTAGAGAAAGGACGAATTGAACAGTTTCAAGTAATGGATCGGGAGTGTGAAAATCAGATAAAAATGCATAAGGGTAGCAGACAAGGTTTTAGGAAGATGTTTAGTTTGGAAACACCTCTTTTTTGTTCTTGCTTGGCACACTTCATGGGCTGCTAACTATAAGAAAGCGAATGGTTGAAGAGTTCGTGAAATGAGAGGGGTGTACATTGGAGACGGGACATAAATTTTCACATAAATTTGTATGACGATGCATGAGTGTCCTAGGGCTCTCCAAAAAATTTATGTTCCACGATTGTCTAGGTAACAAGATTTGGGCACACAAGAATTTGATATTATTTATAGGTATTTTCCAGATAAGTCTATCTGTCCATGTCCTAGAACTTTACTGAAGAGGCTTCCCAATCATCGTCTTCGTTAGGGATTTGGGGATTGATGGCACCAGGAGTGGCCATGGATAGTTTCCCGAGGAAAAATTCTATGACATAGAGGAATGTATACTCCACACCTGTGTACAATATGTAGAGAGGATCCTGAAACAGTGGATCATTTGCTTCTCCACTGCCACTTTGCTACATGGATTTGGACATTTCTTTTGCCAGTTTGAATTAGCGTGGATGTTCTCACATACTGAACATTGAATAGCATTATGGGTATGTACTAACAAACTGTTCTTTTTTACCCGAATAAATGATTAAGAGATGCTGATCAGAACTGATTAACGGATAAAATGTGAAGGAAAGGAAGTGTTCAAATTGAGTGGTCCCTCCGACGGGAGTCATTGAGCTGAAATTTGATGGTTGTTCTATAGGGGGAACTCAGAGAATAACAAACAACATGGATGGTGCTGTTTTGTTTCATATTTCAGGACCGCTTGAGGAGTGTGATAGTAGTGAGGCAGAACTTCAAGTAGCTCTATCTGGTATCAGATCCTTTTGAGTCAACGAATATACATCAGAGGATGTTGATGGTGATTAGATGTAGAATATTGGTTGGCTCTGATGTTTATAGTTTTGAACTAATAAAATAGGTTTTATTCTGTGGATGGCAAAGGACAAGGCTTTGAACGATAGTTCTCCATGCGAGTATTTGATATGTGACGACCCGAAATCTCACAACTATTTATTGTAAGATCTTAGGCCATCACCTACATAAATCATACATGATCACAGCATCATATCGGGCGCTTATCAGAGTAGATCATTAATACTCACCATAATCTAAGCGCATAACGCGGAAACTAAAATAATGATTTCAAAATTCATACGTAAGCCCAATTATCAAATAGCATCAATTAATAGTTAATCCACACATGTGATGACTTTGGGGATCTATAAGTTAATGTGTGTGCTTTCAAAAATCAAATGAACCAATATGAAGATGGTAAAAATAGGTGACAAGTAGTTCATAAACCAAAAGGAAATGATAGCCCTTACACATGGTGTAGTAGATTAAATTCAATAAAATATAACACATGAAAATACAGATCATGACAAAGTAAAAATTTCCCAAAAAAATACATACAAAAAAGAGTTCAACTAAACGCAACCTTACCAAATATACTAAAAATGCCCTCCTTATTTAGGCTTATGATGTCCCTGCCCCTTTTGTTAGAAACAAGGTACTCATTTAAACCACATATCAAGCATAACTGATAACCTAAGAGAAGTATTAAAGGTGTAGATTAGTAATCAATATTTTTTTTATTTTTTTTAAATTCTGAAAAGAGAGGTTAACAAATACGAGTAATAAAGAAATATACCTATAATAACTGATAAACCAAGTATGCCACAATATTGAGGACGAATGTTGACCATTGATGTTAGGATTGATACAGCTGCAAGTGTGAAAAAAAAATTCCAATGTACACCATATTCCCCAACATGAACCTACAAGGAACAAACAAAAGAGTTGTCAAAGGTAAAGGGAACACATCAAAAAAGAAGGGGAAAATGAAACAATATCTACCCAGACACTTGAAATGGATGATGTAAATATGTCCACTTTTCAATTTTAAGATCAAAAGCCATATCCAGACGTATCATGGTGACTAGGGCTGTCAACGGGTCGGGTCGGCTCCATACCCAACCCGACCCAACAGGATATTTTACCGGGTTCGGTACATAAACTTGACCTGTCGGGTTGGGTTGGGCATAGGACATACGACCTGACCTTCGGGTTCGGGTCAGGTCAACCAAAAGGTTTTGTCAGGTCGGGTCATTCTCAGATCAGGTCAGCTTTAGTGCACCATCGGGTTGGGTCGGGTCGGGTCGGGCATTTGTGGGTTTTTTATTGGGCAGCCAAAATTTTGACCCGACCCGTTGACAGCCCTAATGGGGACAGTGTCAATATTTTTACCTTTTTTTTCTCGGTAGACTGACATAAAATAAAATACAAACAATTTTTCATCAAAATGGAATCCACCCCATATTGAACAATAAGTCCCCCTCAATTAAAATGAAGCCCCCTTAGTGATGTTGGTGAAGTTGCAACCTATGTCCCTACAGCAAATTCTGCTTCTGACATTGTCGAATTTACTCACAAAAAAAAAAAACAGCATATGGCCTAAGTATTTAGCATTCAATATCACTAAAAATACACCAAACCATACAAGCATCTGATTAGTTTGACTACTTCTAACAAAATTGAATTCAGTAAAGTCAAAAAATGAGAGACTCCAAATATTGCTAAGACACTCCACCAGCTGGAATTCTTAGATAAACTAAGACCATTTCAAATGAATAAATGATTAATAAATCCTTAGAACATAGAAGTAAACCATCAACAATACTATTATATCTTTCCAGCCACAGCTATCACAGCAGCAAAGAAATTGAGTAACCATATTACTTAGACCTCTTATTAGTATTCCCTCAAGAAAGGCATTGGCTTTTCTAAGAGGTAATTCTTCTTTCCATCATCTCTGTTATTGGCCTCACACTGAATTAGGAGGTATCCAAATATAATACTAGGATACAGGAACGACTTAGCATCCCATGGTAGAAAAAATTCCTCAATGTTACTAAAGCGACCCTAAACCCCAACAAATAGCTTTTTACATGATATCTAGCATACCTATTTATTCAATGCTGCTCTATTGGTGACCATGGTCAATGATTGGAAATTGGAAGCATAAGTAAAAGATACCTTTGGAACGGAATTAAAGTAGAAAGAAGATAATTTATCTGGTGAATTGGGAAAAAATATGTAATGCAAAGAATAAAGGGCATTTGAGAACAAAGGGTAATCATAATGGCACTTCTCCGCAAGTAGTTATGGAATGTGAGGAAGGAAGAAAGGGGTATATGGGTAAGTTAATAGATGTGAAATATAGATATCCGGATATTTGTCGAATTTGCGGTTTGGAGTTCCACTCTTAACAGCTCTTCGATTTGGAATAGCTAACTGGATCCTAAATTTAAAAACGGCGTAAGGGGTAGGATTGGTCCAGCTCAAGAAACAGATTTTGACTCGACTTCTGGTGCAGTGATGTTTCCCTTAAAGTGTCCTTCCCATTTTTAATTTGCCTTGTGAACCGTAATGAAGTTTTAATCAAAGATCGCCTCCAAGGGATTGCTGGTAAAATTGTTTGGTGCCCCTCTCTTAGCAGGCTTATGGGTGATGAAGCTCATGATCTTGTATCTTTATTCTGCTTGCTGGATAAGATTTCCATCCCAATTTTCAAAGCCAGATGGGAGGTCCCGAATAGGATGATTTGGCAATTGAAGAATAATGGGGGTTTTTTCATCTTCATTCCACAATATTTTCGTCCCAACTACACATGATGTCACCTGAGTGGGTATGGTCAAGTTCATCCTCTCCAAAGATTGTTGTTTTTACTTGAATGGTATTACTTTAGACCATTCGTATACATGACTTGAGGAATCATAAAATGATTATGAGTAGATTAGCGATGCATAAAGAGGTGACCAAAGCAGTAGATCATCTTTTCTTATTTCACCAATCAACAAAAAGAATTTGGTACTATTCCTACAATTATATGAAATCATTCAGGTTTGTTGGGTAGCATAAATGACTTATTCGCGGTCGAGTCTTTCGACAGAAAAGGGAGTTGATGTCGAGGATAGGATAGGTGGTCATTTCATAAATTTGTATTGGAAACAAAAAATAACCAGATTATTGACAAGATGGAAACACTTTCACAGACTACGCATTAAAATTACCAATATTATGCATACATGGCCTCTGGTTGCGTGGAAACACCAAATGGATCTAGAATTAGCTTGTGACACTATTCAAGGACAAATAGAGGAGCTCCCCAAGGTAAGGTATTATTTGCTATTTGTAGGCCTCCAATAATCTGGCTTGTAAAATTGAACTTCAATGGGAGTGCTATAGGTAATCCAGGAGGAGCAAGCATCAAAAAGAGTGATTGTGATGAGAATAGAAATCTGTTGGTTGCCTACTTTGTGTTGATTGCCAAAGCAAACTCAAATGAACAGTGGTTAGGATCCTTATGCATGGGTCTATAAATCTATGAATTTTAAGTCTGTGAAGCAGTATTACCTAGACACGTGACACGGTTGAGGTGCCAAGTTTCAAGGTGTCATAGATGTTTGGCATTCTAATTTCTAAAGATTCCAATAAGGCGGCACGGCCTTAAGAATTATAAAATTTATTAAAAAAAAAATTAAATTAAATGAAATCATAGAGAACCAATTGAGATATGCAATGAAAAGATACATAATGTATGTCATGAACCTAACTAAAAGTATACTATATCATACAAATCGTTTTCAAGGACATAAGCTTTTTACTTTAAAAGTTACTAAACTTTACACCATTTTTTATTTTTTTTTTAGAAAATGGCAGTTCATTTTATCATGTCAAAACGAGGAACATTTTGATAGTATTGTGTGGTATTTTCATACATGTCTAGAAGTTTCGTGTTGTGTTGAGGGATCCAATTGCCACCAAGTGTTGGCACGGTAAAAATCCCAAAAGTAGAAGTGCCTAGGTAACACTGCTTCGAAGGTTGAGCAAGACTCAACGTTATTTGGTGTCTGTCCAATGTGGTTCCTTATTTGTGGCAATTAGCAGATTACATTACACAGGCTTACAGTCTTTGTGGCACTATTCTGATTCAGTTTCTATAGTCACAGATTGGCATCCGCATTACTCAGCAGAATCTCTTGCTAAGGAAGTGTAGATAGATCTGCAATTGAGATAATCAGTTGCTTGGCTCCCCTTTCTAGAACATCTTAAATTTCGTAGTTCTTTAATTTTTTTTGCCGTTCGCCTATTAAACTCTTTATTGCATTTTTAATAAAAATAAAAACTTCAAAAGTATACATGAAGATGATGATGACAACAACAACATACCCCTCATGTTTTCTTGTATTTCCTCTAATCCTCTTCTCACTGGAGTGGAAACCAAGAAAAACACCAAACTTAACTATTAAGAAAGTTTTAGAAATACTTGCGATTTTCATCAAGGTTTCGGTTTCAGTGATAACGGCGCCAAGCTTGTCAATCTGGTCTCGAATCGTTGTCAGAATTCCCTCACTCTGGCCAAGTTCAATGACTTCCTTAGTGAGGTGTCACTTACAATTTCAGAGTCTCAGTTTCACGTCGTTCATGTGTCAGACAGCTTCACACTTACCAGGTGGATTTCCTATTAGAAAGAAAGGTCAATAAACCAATAGTGTTCAGTTTCTCTCTCCCACAGTTATCCACAGAAAAGAGAGGCTTCCAGAAAAATATTATCAAGAGATTCAAAACCATAAAGCACAATGCTGCCTGAATTAAGTTCATTAAATTGCTGCAAATATGTTGGTTTCTGAACTTGCAGTCTTAACTGACATATTTGTGTTATGTTTCCAAATTGAGTAGCTCTAAATTCACCCACCAAGTCTTTGAGGTCACCCACGTTGAAAACCCATTGACTGCTTTAAAAAACACCATTGAGATCCTTTTTCGTCCCAATCTTTCACATGATGGATCTTTATATCATGGGTGTACCATCAGACGGTCGGTTTTTGAATTCATGCGGATCACACCCCATAAAAGTGACCTTAACATCACGTTCAACTCATCACGCTCAAACCTGATTTTAATGGTCACTTTTTTGGGATGTTTGCCACATGAAGTCAAAAAATTGACCGTCTGATGGTACGCCCATGATCTCAACATCCATCGTGTGAAAGATCTGGACGAAAAACAATCTCCGTCGTCTGATTCAAAGCAGTCCATGTCTTTCAGCCAACTAAAAGATTGGATGGGTGAATTTAAAGGGACACTTCCAAATTTTATGAGTACTCCTATATTTCTTTTTTCAATAAAAAATGATAGTCAATGCCTAGTTGTTACATCCATATTGCTTTAGGTTGAAATGCAATGATAATATCTCAAGATCCATCATGAAATCAAGGTTGGCAAATCAATTGTTATAATTCAATCTCAAACAGCATCCTAATTCTCAGCAAATAAAATATTTACTCAAGAGGTCTAAAATTGATAAAATGTGTACAAATATTGTTTAAATATTAGGTTACCAAATTAATTTTTCCATGAGAACAGAATTTAGGAGCTTCTACCAGAAGTCCAGAACATTCAATGGAATAGGCGCTAGGCCAGTAAAACTTAAAGCAACATCATAAAAGAAACGGAAGTATGGATTGTTGAAAAACAGCCATAGTAACTGATAAGTCCACTACCTGATAATCTACACCAGCCGTAAAAATGAGCCGACCAAATCCTAGGAAGATCAGTGGACTTAGAGATTGAAGTGAAGCTTTCCATTTCCTGGGGAGGAAAAACTCATAGTTATAATTGGATCATCATACAAATGAAATTTCATAAATTATTATAATTACAAAGCCCAAGAAAAACCTCTTATAGTGTCATAACACCATAATCAACAAGCACGTAAACCAACCTCCTTACATCAGAACTCCAACATGAATTTACTGATTAAATGAGTCATTTTCTCTAGATGAGAAGCCATAAATCCAGGATAACATTTAAGTCAAATACATTATGTTTCTAAGTTTATATTTTCAGCATGCCACTGCAATAATCATTAATTTCCATCCACTTGTAACTTCCCCTATATAATATGATGCATTTCTTCCTCAGCGTCCACCAGATTATCTATATCAACACTATCATAAGCCTTCTCTAAATCAATAAATACCATCATATGGATTTGGATTTTTTTTACAACTGGCTGCCAACCTAACACTAACCCTCCTTTCTCATCCACTCTTCGGACCGACAATGGCGGAGTTGGAGGTCACTGAGTTGATACTTTCAAATTATCTACCCTCCAATAGTCCAATGTATCAGCCAAATTATCGGCGATAATTTCAAATTATCAGTCATGTCGACCAATACTTTCAAATCATCAAACTCTCCATTCTAATAATTTAATCTATTTATGGCAGAGAAACCATATCAAAGCTGTATATAAAACATGCTAGCTCTAATAAATGAGAGTTGAGTTATAGCCTCTAACCTATGTGAAGGAGCAAGACTTTTTAGATAACCTCATACGCTAACCAACAGAATAATCCAGTGAAGTAAGCACTGAAATTAATTTTTTTACGCAAAACAATAATAATATTCAAAGGCTGTCATGAACTTCAACAGATTATACCGATTAAAAGCGATCTCTCTAATAAATAGTGGCTAATTATTTTACATGTGCATAATAGAGTTGATTGTATGTGTATTTTATACTAACGGCATTTTTCCTTCTTTTTTGCCACCTAAGTGGCCCTTTGTACTTGCATATATATAAGGCTCAAGCTCATATGAAAATGTGATTCTCTCTCCAGGCCTGGTCGGGCTCAGTTTATGTTATGCTATCTATCAAGTTTGGGCTGAGTTAAGGCCTAAGCTCAACTCCATCAAGCTGGGCTCAAGTATAGACATAAAATAATACAATTCAAAATAGCATGTACATTGTGATTGGGATGCAAACATGCATGATTGAAAATTAGCTATGAATATATTCCATGTGCATAAACATTGGGACATAAAATAATACAATCCAAAATAACATGTACATTGTGATTGGGATGCAAACATGCAATGCATGATTGAAAATTAGCTATGAATATATTCCACATGTATAAACATCAGGACATAAAATAATATAATTCAAAATGGAATGTACATTGTGATTGGGATGCAAACATGCAATGCATGATTGAAAATTAGTTACGAATATATTCCACGTGTATAAACATAAGGACATAAAATAATACAATTCAAAATTGCATGTACATTGATCATCACTTAAGATTAAAATTCTTCTTCTATGGATATCCTGACTCCTTCTAGACCCGATCATCTGCTCACAGTACCACTACTTCCGGATCTGAGCCTGCTATGGATACTAGCATTCCTTCCTCCCTGGTTACCCTGCTCACAGACACATTAGAGATGGTTCGCGCTGAGTTGAGGACCCATGTGCCTACAGCAGCCAGTTCTACATTTGGGCTTGGGCCTTCAGGTATATATGCATTTGTTGTGTCCACTTCATATTCTCCTCGTTGGGTCATTAATTCTGGCGCTGCGGACCACATGACAGGTGAGTCACGGGGCTTCTCCACCTATTTATCTCCTAGTTCCTCTACTCAGATTCGGCTTGTTAATGGTTCCTTCACTCCTGTCCTTGGTGTTGGAAACTTGGAACCGTCCATTTATCCCATTCTCTCTCCCTGTCTCATACTCGTCATGTCTCTCATTCTTCCACTAATTTACTTCTCGTTAGTTGTCTTGCAAAACAATTGTATTGATGCATTAATTTTTTATCCCTTTCAATGTATTTTGCAGGTGCTGGCTAAGAAGAGGATTGTTGGTAGAGGAATAGAGAGGAGACTTGTATTACTTTGATGCTAGGGGATAATCTAGCAGCCTCTGCTACTGTTGTTGATGATGATGTGTCATCTTTTGTTTCATTCAATCCTTTGTCCTCGGTTGTTTCTACTAGTAAAACTGGGCATGCAACATTTAAACATGTGGCATGCCCAGTTTGGGCATATTGGATTTAGAACCTTATATGATTTCATTCCTAGCTTTAAATCTTTATGCATTACTGGCAAGTTTAAATGTGAAAGTTGTGTATTGTCCAAGCATGTTCGAAATTCTTACCCATCTCATATGCATCGCCATCATGTTCCTTTAGACCTGGCTCATTCTGATGTGCGGGGCTCTTCCATTGTTGTCTTTGGATGGCTTGAAATACTATGTGTTTTTATTGATGATTATATTAGACTCATTTGGGTTTATCTGTTGAAATCTAAGACGAGGTATTTCTAAAAATAATAATAATAATAATAATAAATAAATAAATTCAGAAGTTTCGTTTGATGGTGAACAGTCAAAATGGGCGTTGTATCAACCCTTCGTACTGACTATGATTGAGAATATGCCTCCCATGTCTTTGCCCAGTATCTTTGGTCACATGGGATATCTCATCAGTTATGTATTTACACTCCCCAACAAAATGGTGTTGCAAAAAAAAAAAATGGTGTTATAGAACATAAGCATAGACATCTTATTGGAGTGGCACGCCCCTTATTACAAGGTATGCATGTACCGAAGTCATATGGGTCTATGGCTCTCCTCATTGCCTGTTTCTTAATTAATCGGACTCACACTAGAGCTTTAAATAATGGTATTCCCTATCAGTGTTTGCATCCTCATGAAACATTGTTACCCGTGACACACTGGGTCTTTTTATGTGTTTGCTTTGTTCAAAATCTTAGTCCACATAGACAAAAGCTTGATGGTAAAGCACTAAAATGTGTTTTATCGGGCACTCTACTCATTCTAAGGGCTAAATTGTTTAACGGTTCATATCCGGCATTTTATTAAAATGGCATCCTTCAAAAAAAATTATATCTTTATTATTAAATTTATATATTTATGTTAAATAAATTTATACATCTAAACTCTGGCCCGCAGCCCGGCCCTAGCTCGTCCCGCCCTAGAGTGGAGCAAAGACTTGCAACATGGCAGCCCAATTTAGGGCCAGGCTAGGGCTGGCTTCGTGGCTGCCCAGCCTAGGGCTGGGGTAGGGCTTACCATGGCCTGGCCCATTTACAGCCCTACACCAGACCACTTCCTTACACGATTTAAACCCAAATCATACCAATCTCGTGACACTTTTTATCCCACATAGATAAATGGCCCAAAAAATTGTGAAACAAGGGTTTAAGGAGAGAGCCAATCGAATATACATATGGGATGATCAGAAAACCACACAGCCTTCACAAACGTTGAAGAGGAAGGAGAACTAATCAGATTGGTGCTAAAAAATAATTAATCACACGATGTCAAATTTTGAACTAGGACTGACATCAGCAAATTCAAATATTTTTTCTTAGCGACAGCCTGCAACCTGCACACCTCCATTTTTCCTTCTTCTCTTATTTCTTTTTTTCTCATTTTCAAAAGACTCCTTTTTTTTCTTTTCAGGGTTGCCTGTAGCAGCAACTATTTTGATCTTTTTCTTTTCTTCTTCTTCAATTGCTGGAACTACCACCACTATTTTTTTCTTTTCATCTTCACTTCTTCACATCTCCTCCAATTCTCCCCCTAAAAAAAGTTAAGCTTACATCGGTGAACCGGAATGGTTAAAGGGAAGAAAATACATACCAAAAATAACATTGTTCCAATGACACTATTACTAAACCCAAGATGGAGGTGAAAGGAGGAGCATATGTTGGAGAAACAAAGATTATGGAGCAAAAATAGCATTCGATTTCTGATGCAAGATCCAACAAGATGGCGATGTGCAGAGCATACATCAGGCAAAATTGATGAGATATTGCTAGAGACACTGAATTGACCCACTCTGATACCACGTAGAGAAATATAAAACTATAAACGAAATTGCATAAAAGAATTAGAAGTTGAAAGAGAGATGGTGAAGGAGGAGAGAGTAATGAACACTTAAAGTATTACATTGTTACTAGTTCAATATTGAGTTACATGAGATAGCCTCTATATATAGAGGGCAGTCTTAATACAAAACTCATTTCCAACCAACGTGAGACTAAACCTATACCTACAAGATAACTAGACTCACTAACCTATTCAGAAAAACATATGGTCACACACCAAATATAGTGTCTCTAACACCTAAACATATATGAACCAACCATTACCTCTAACACAAGTGAGATGAAGAAAAAGAAAATACTAGACCCTGAAAGATATTATCACGATATAGATAAGCACTGTCTCATTATCTCAATACAGATACATAACCATCGTAATAAACTCAGTGGCACTTCTACTTTTATTTATTTTAAATGCTAGGATAAAGATGAAATTGAATCAAGCATATTGTATTATAGAGCAAAATTGAATATCAGAAGTTCAATGCTTAAGAAACTTAAAATAACTCACAGTGATGTTGATGTGACATTCCGTGCTTGTTTTGAAACTAATGAATTTGCTAGTACAAATGATCCTACCCCAAGATCCATCTGCTAGACCCAAATGAACTGTTAGAAGTCATAAATCGGAAGGGTGAGGCCACCGATTCAATCCCAGCTTAGCCACCAAGAAAAATTAAACATGCCTTAGACCGCCAATTTAAAAGCATATTTAGCTTCAAAGAGCAATGATTTGACGTAAAAGGAATTGGCACCAATAAAGAACAGTGCAGGTCTTATGATAGAAATGAAAAATAAGCACAACAAACCCCATCTATGAATTTTCCATGGGGACAGCACAGGCGCATAACGTTTCTACCTTGGCTATAAATTATTCGAACAAGGTTTTGAAACTAATGAATTTGCCAAACTTTAACTGTTAGAACTATTTCAACTCTAAGAACTCATCAATATAAAGGTACAATTAAGCTTGGGTCCACAGGTACTATTCGAGCTTAACCACTAAAAAAACAAGAGTGGCTTTAGACAATGGACAAGGAATACCACATCGCCAATTTAACTGTGAATTTAGTATTAAAGAGAAATGGAGATATCCGGTAACGTACTTGACGTAAAAGAAATTGGCACAAAACATTGAAGTGGATTATCAGTTCATACGGAAACAAATTGAGCTAAATCTTGTACTCAACAAGTAATCCCGAAGATCAGTTGCAGATATACTCATTAAAGTTGTTGGAAGACATCTGCATGTAGTTATGTTTGTAGCCTTAAACCACAAGCTTTATTTTATGTTCTCTTACTCTTAATCTTAAATAGAATTGGTACCTCAAGCAAGCATATTTAAGACATTAATGAAAATAGACAGATATGAGAAACGCGCGTTATTGTCTACGAGTCACTTGCCCACGGCCACCAAAACAAATAGCATTGACCATCAAATCTCACACTTCTTAACTCATCAGTTATGATGGCCAAACAATCAAATTAAACTGCATGTCTCGTAATTTTGTTGGTCATATTTATCTAGAAATAGATCATATTTAACTTGACATTAATCTAGTACAAGCATCGGAGAAGAAAAATTTTATGATGAATGCAAAACTTTGGCCACAAAAATGTATGCACATAGCCAAAATATAATTAGACGCCAAAAATTAAGAACTTAATGGCTGAGACAGTTTAAAAAGCTTACCAGACCAGTTCCATAAGTCTCAGTCTTAGCATATCTTCTAGGATATATTTTGAAGTCGACAGCCAAGATGCACAAGCAGGTTACAATCATCTAGTGACATGTGGATCATTCTTAATTAGGGAGAAACAATAATTTAAGAGTTTTTGGCAAAGACCTCACTTAACTAATTGAAAATCACCATTTCCCTTATCAACTTTTAAAATTCACCATATACCTCATCTAATCACCTTAACTGTTGCTAACTACCATATCCACTTTAAAATGATGAAAAAATACCCGTTCTTTTTTTTTTAACTTCACCACCAATTTTAACTGCCCAAATCAATAAATTAAAATACCGTAATAACCATTGAACCACTTTTTACTATATTTTAAAAGTTACTTTACTCTTTTCAATAAATAAAATAAAAAATGTGTAACAAATCCCAGAGATTTTGGACGTATATCCAACAAAATTCTTTGAGATTCCAGTATTTTTCGAGCCCATGGCCAATTTTGGAAGCCCGATCAGACCCGATAGGGCTCTCAAAGCCCAATTGAGATTTTGGATTCCGTAGCAAGAGTTTGAGGGCCCACAGGTACTGTATTAATCTTTAAAGTGTGCCAACTTAAAGGGCATAACAGGTATTTCACCTGCTATAAAGCGTGTCGGCTTTCATTGACGCGGTGTTTAGCGTAACACATATAAGACAAGCAGATTTTAGTTATTTTATTCTTGATTCGGTAGTTAAGAGTGGTTTTAGAAGTTAGATGGGGGAAATGGTGAATCTTAAAATTGATGGGGGTAATGGTATTTTTGATAGTTAAGTGAGGTATTGGCAAGAAAAGATTAAAATAAGCAGTAAGATAAATAAAAGAGAATGCATACCATGGAAACTCGATATGATAAAATACTTGTTCTAAGAGAAGATGTTTGCTGACCACTTTCTTTCGAAGAAGTAGAAGATTCAAATCTGAATAAGGTCTATAAGAACTCAGTTCAGTAAGCAAAAAATATAGTCCCCTCCCGCAAAGTTAATCATGCCACATTCTATATAATACTAGAGAGGATTCAAATAAGATTCGATTAGGAAATCTAGAATAAAAAGTGGAAATTTCAATAAGGTGAAAACTGTGACCACTTGACATTGTACCTTTGACCTAGAATGGAAAGAAACACCAGCAACGTTAGGAAAATTGCACATACATATGCCCATTCTGCTAGAACCTGGCATGAGCAAATATAACCATTTTTTAATTGGCATACCTTAAGTGAACAACATTTAAACTAAAATCAGGAAGTCGAGGTTAGTTAAAAACTTATATTGATGATAAAACTAATAAGAGATTGTCAATGTGAGGTCCTTTACACTTGTGACCATATTGACCAACCAAACAAAGCCTCATAACCAAGGTATCTAAATCAGGTATCAGTCCATGGAGGACCGATACGTATCAGCCAATACGGATCGCTATCAGCCGATGGGGAATTTTTATATTTTTTTTTAAAGGAGAGACAACTTTTTTTTTTTTAAAATTCAAATCAAGCGGATATCGGCCGATACCCGATCCGTATCAACCGATATGGGCCCGTATCGGCTGATACCAGATACCGATACGACTGGGGGATACTGGTATCGAGGTGGTATCGGTATTGGTTTCTGGCGATACCGATACGTATCGCTGATATGTATCAGTATTGGCTGAGTTTTGATACCATGCTCATAACTTTCTTAGATAATAGGCTTTAATCCACAGACCCAAAATTTAAAATAATCAGTAGGAAACAATATCTCTCAGAACCTTACTCCAACCACATGTTGTAATGAAAATGCACTCACAGTGAAGCTCAGAAGGATTGGCAGCATGAGACAGAGAAAATCGATAGACAGTGTGACCAAATATTTCCTCCAATCTTGACAGCCAACAACCACATTATCATTCTTCTTTGCTTCTATCTCTGTGGCATGTAAAGGATCATATTAATCATTGCACAACATCTACCATACAAATGTTAAGCCGGAAATCTCATGCATGGATTCGATATCACAATATTTCATAACTCAATTTAGGGAACAGACTAAATTCGTAAATTTCTTAGTGTTCAGAGGATTTTTTTTTTTTAATCAGTTGTGAACACAGGATATAAAGGATAAGAGAAAAAGAGAATCACAATTATATATTGATAATAAATCTCGGAAATGATGACAAGGTGATCGTAGCTAAATACAGTTTTACTATGATCAGCTGATCACTTGTCTATTCCGTTCCAATAGTTTTCATTACTATAGACACTCAAAACGAACTAAATCAAGTTGTCAACAACATAATAGGACTTAAGAATATATGGCATAACAAACAATACACTAGGGTAGCAAATACCTTCCAGATGTACCGTTTGAATGCTACATTAGTGTCAATATCACATGCCACGTGGCATGTGATAGCGAAACAAACACCGATTTTGAGGTCATTAGCCACGTCACATGTGATTTAAGCAAAATCATTTTTATGACTTTTTTGCCCTTCAAAATTGCAGTCAAAGTTTGACCTCTGCCCCCTTAACCTGATAACTTTGACCATGTTTTGGCCAGTAGATAAGATGTATCTTTAAATTTTGTTGGGGGGAAGGGGAAGGCAGCATTGAACACTACATCACTAATGTAGCGTATGGCTGACCTATATATATACACACGCATAAACAAAATACCACTCATTGAGATATATGATTTCCAGGAAGCAATAACAATTAGAAGGTGAAACTAGAATTAAAGAATACTAATTTGTTAAAAATTGAAGTATCAGAAAAGGAATAGTGAATACTTTGTGAGATAAATTACACTCGATTTGCTTGTCATTGATCAGTAAAAATTTCTTTTTTACTGGAATTAATACTACACATAGCGTTTATGAATACTAATTTGTTAAAAATTGAAGTATCAGAAAAGGAATAGTGAACATTTTGTGAGATAAACTACACTCAATTTGCTTGTCATTGATCAGTAAAAATTTATTTTTTTACATTCAATTAATAAACATATAGGATTTATGTAAACCTATTGGGAAAAGCATCATATACTTGCCTTGCCTTCCATCAAAACCGTTCCAATGCCGAAGAAGAATTAGAGCCTGTAGAAACAAAAAATACATATGCAGCTGTAATTGAAATGTATATAAAAAATTTAATGGGAGATGAAATTGAGAAAAACAATTACTGGTACGATTGTAGAGAGAGCGGCGATTTCGAAGATTGAAGATCCAGTCAAGTTGCTTACGAATCTGAACATAAAGCAACAAAAATTTGAGAACTCGTAAGCAACGAAGAACCATTAAGAGTTTGAAATTTTTTTATTTTTTTTAATGAAAATATTTGCAAAAGTCGTACTCTTCCTTGAGATGTTTGTTGGGATTGAAGGGTTTTCGAAGAGGATCCATGGAAGAGGAAGAGATGACCACCAAGGATTAACTGCTCTAAGTTCTAACAGAGGTCTTATTATATGCCACTTCGACATTTGCTAGGCGCGCTTCCAACAAATGAAGAAAATAAACAATGGTGTTACTACCACCCCACCTTATGTAGGGTCTCAACTAGGGGTGTAAACGGGTCGGCTTTTGGAGACCCGATCTGTTACACGTTGGGTTTGGGTTTCAAAATTTGACCTGTTGGGCCGGGTCAGGTTAAAATTTTCGACCTATTACCTAAACAGGTTGGTTACAAGTTATACCCAAATCCAACCTATCTCTCCATATGTGCTTAGTAACAAATATCTATGTACTATATAACTATGAGCGTCTCTAATGGTGTATCATATTTATGTTGTGGCATTACAACGACTCTAATTTGAGATAAATGTGAAGTGGGGTTCCAATGAATATCTTACATCCTACGTGGATATAAGATACTAACTTAATATCCTAATTGATATCCTATATTTTAAAAATATATAATATATTTTATTATTTTTTGTTGCTTTTTGTAATCGAAATATACACCAACGGTCCAACGGTTATAAAAAAATATATTCATCCCAAATATAAGATAGATGGTTGGAGCGCATCATATCTTTTACTCTTGGTATCCCAAATTTGCAAATAAGCATAAAAATAAGATACACCATTAGAGATGAGTACTAGCATAGGATCGTTCCCACGAGGGAGTTTATTATCTTATTAATTCCTAATTCATATCTTTTATCTAAATTTCTATCTTAAAAATTTTTATTTATCTTTAAGATTTCCTAATCTACTGGAGAAATATGAATAAAAGAATGAGTTTTTAAACGAAAGTGCATAAAAATAAATCCTAATCCTTCTTCAGATTAAGGTCGTTAATCTTAATCTTCAGCTTTCGGATATTTATGAAAACAAACAATATCGTTACATCATATTTCTAGTCTCCTAGTATTGGTCGTAAATCAAGTCTAAGATCCTATCAACACATATTTAATCTAATCAACAATCAACTAAAAATTTGAGCGTCAATCAAACTCTAGCAAACTGAAGATGGAAAAGTAAAAACCGTTACACTAATCTGCAAATCCTAATCTGAGTCGTCAATTCAAATTAATACTTGGAGATGTTTACAAAGCAAATAAAATCTAAACTAGAAAGCAATGTAAAATATATCCTTCACCCCTCAGCCGCAATCGTCAATTGCTCCTAAAAAATTATAGATATCTACACTAATCTTCAGCACTAAATTGCAGTCGTCAATTGCTCTTGAGAAACCTCTGATATCTAATCTACTCTAACTAGTATACACTACTTTGATCGGAAGAAAATCCAACCTTAGGCGTCAATTGATGTTGAAATTTTTCGATGCTTATTCCTATGCCAAACCTTCTTATTTATAGATCATAAGGGGTCGGTTTATAAAGATCCAGTTCTAATAAAAGAAACAAAAGTATCCTAATATAATTATAATTCTTAATTTTATCTTTCCTTGTTTTCTTTAGTTGATGCGCTTCTAGAGTGCTCTTTATTGAGCAACAGCAGAGTCCTCGAGATTTAGATCTTCATCAATCTTCTCAAATCCATGGTTCATCAGACTTTTAATTACAGGAGTCTTCTACTTCTGGATATGGCGGTGTTGGTTCTCACGTAATTAGCAACAACAACAATAGTAGGAAAACTTCTGTTTTAGGAAATCATAAATAACGATTTCTTCTTTCATAGCTTCTTTGGAAAATCGTTAATCACAATTTTCTATTTCTCAAAGCTTCCTCATAGTTGACGATTCTCTGAATTATGATTTATCGCTTGTCTCTTTTTGTCTATTTTGAAGAATCGTAAATTACGATTTTCTGACTTTCAGTAGTGGCAAATCGTCTTTTTCGCTCAATTGTTTTTCTTATTATTTTTTGAGTTCATTTTGACAAAAATTAACCCTTAGGCTCTAATTTGCTGCTTATCCTTAATATCTGTATATCAGTAACTCGTTAATAGTAAACTATGACTTAGCATCACTAAGTTAAGAGTGATAAAATGGTAAATTATGTGACTGATCACACTCTCAAACTTAAGTTTTGCTAGTCCCTAACAAACAAAGAAACATAAAATATTTAAAACCTTTAAATTTAAATGCCACTTTCGTAGGGAACATGATTGCACTTAGCAAATGCAACAAGCTTTTAAACCCCTAGGAGATCTCTAGTGGAGGAGTTGTAGTCTCCTGAAGGTTTTCAGTGAAGTTTCCTACAAACTTTAAATATTTTTAGATTTTTCAAAACTAAAAATTTAAAATATAAACTACTTATTTTCATACACTACTAATTATTCAGTGAGTCATTATATGTTCATTATTTCAAAATATTTCACATCTTTTATCCTTAGCTTCCCATCATCGCAATTATCCTTGATCAAAACTCAATAATTTCAATTCTTGTATAGTGGAGTGTGTGCATATTAGTGAAAAGTTTATTCATCATATATTTTTCTAAACTGTAATTTTTAGAAAATATTTTCATCCAAACTCTCACTTATTGACATACTCTAAAAAATAATCGAAATTTTGGGTTCTCATGATATGATATAGTCGTGATAAATTCAAAGGAGAACCAGCTAAAAAGATAAATTTCATGAAAAGAATAATTAATTCTTTTCATATAATTTTTTTATTTATTTCATATATCTCTACTAGACTCATATTTTTATAAATTATAAATCACAAAGCTCTTTCCTTCGGCTTGTAATGGAGTTTTAAATTTTCAGAAGATTTCAAAGAAAAAGGTAAAGAGGATTCAAAATTATTTCCAAGAGTTTAGCTCTTCCTTCTCTTCTACTTCTATTTTTCAGCTTCAGTAAGTATTCTTGTTTTGGACACCTTCTTCCCATTTCTTTTTCTTTTTGTAAATCTCATTTTTTTTCTTTTTCAGTTTAAAAGCTTTTTGCTTATCTTCCTATAAAATCTTCTTTTACGATTTTTCATTCTTTTTCTTTCCTTTTCCCATATTTTCATATATTTGTATTTCTTTTTTAGTTGTACCCTTTTCAGCATATCCCTTATATATTAACTCATACTCCATTCACTCCCTTTTTTTCCCTTTTTTTACATTCTAAACTCTCAGAAATTATAAGAGTTAAGGATAGAAAGTTTTGGACAATACATATGGTTAAGGATTTATAAAATTTTAGTACAAAGAAATTTAGTCTTTAAGCTTCTAATATGAATTCAAATGGTAAAATATTATGGGATTTTAGCTTTTTGGCTCTGATTAGAAAAAGATGGTCTTCAATTATTTTCACGATTTACTGATATAGATGTCTTATTGCTTTGATATATTTAATAGACAGATCTAAATAAAAAAATTATCATAATTATAGAATATATTAATTCTAAGTTCAGCATTATGAAATTTTATTTTGACAGCTCTAGTAGAGAAGTTCAAAGAAATTAAGTATGAATAAAAACAGTCTCTCTTTCTCTCAGAATAAAGAGGAAATGGCTCTATAGCTCACTGGTTATATGATTTTAAAACTACAATCTAAAATATTTTGCAGTTCAATTCAATCGTATAGTTTCAAACATTCTTCTGATACTGTGTTCTAGAGATGTTTTACTTTGAATTGTAACTATTTTTATTTTTATTTTTGAACTACTACTATGATGGTTTGTTAAGAAATTTGGATTTTTATATTTTTTTATAATTTGCATATAATGATTAACTTATCTAAAATTAAATTTAAAAGAAAGAAATTAAAATTTTAAATTTTCTAAAAAGAAAATTAAACTAATCTATACAAAGGTGTTGTATCTCCCCCAAACTTAAATATGACAATGCCCTCATTGTGCAAAACAGGGGACGTACAGAAAAATTTTACCGTATTTTACTGCTATGTTAATAATCGGGTATATAATATGTAAAAAATTAAAAATCTTTCCCCCAAACTTAGGAGAAAAATACTTCCAATTCTAATAGAAAAAAATTGTTAGTAATGTTAATAACACACACTGTTAGTAAAATAATAGAAAGATTCGAATCAACAAAAACTATTTCTATAAAGAAACTAGTTACAGTCATATGAAAAGAAATTTAATTACATCAAAGAAATCCTAGAAAAAATCTAGACACACACTAAACTAAGACTCTGGCAGCAACGTCTGAAAAGAAATCTTTGATAAAGATTGGTCCTCGGCTTTTTCAAAATGTATCCCATCAAAAATGATTTGCCTTCCTGGCTCCGAGATGTCTTCAACTTGCTATTCTTGATAGAGAAACTGCAAGCCAGGAAGGGGGATAGCAGGGATTAGGGAGAATCAGGGAGCGATAACTAAGCAGGGGATGGATAAAGATAGAGGAGGTGAAGATGGGAGGTGTGGCAGAAGAGGCAGGTGACTCTATCTTTCTTTTCTTTTTTTTCTTCTTTTTGTTCTTTTTCTTTTCTTCCTTCGCCAAAATCTTTTAAACTTCCTCGTACTCGTCTCACAAGAACTACAGAGGGTCTAGCTCTGGTGCTGGTGATGGGTCCTCCCATACTGGAAAGAATTTTATTGGATTATAGTTGATTTTATCGTCTGTCATGGGTAAGGATGAGATGGTAGGGACGAGAAGGAATGATTTCGCAAAGGATGGACTCGTCCTGTATTTGAAGTGCTTTGATGGTAGAATACAAATCGTCGTTTTAAATTTTCTCATCCTTCCAAGCTTAATTGTCATAATGATCTTACAGAAGGTGATTTGGCAATAAATTGGATGTCGACTGAAATAAATATAAACATCGTACGCTTTATTTTGGGTGATGATATCGAAGAGTACATATGATAGGTAATAATTATTTTCATGTGGTGGTATAATATTTATCTAATATTATATGTATACATGAAAGATTTTGAGATGAATTTAAGCATAACTACTTATTTTTATGTTTTTAGCTTTATATGATTTTTATTTTAGAGAACAAGGAGAGAAACAAATATGAGCTTCTAAGTTTCGTGGCCGGCAGAAGTGTTGAAGTTCTAATTTGTTACTCCGAATAAACTTGCAAAAGCTTAAGAAGTGATCAAAAAATAGAAATAGAAAGAAATATAAAAATAGAAAGATAAATATCGGTTTTAAAAGGATAAGAGTATTAGATAAAAATTTGAAAGAATTAGATAAATTCGCTCCCCTGACAGCGGCGCAAAAAACTTGACTTGCTTCTTATTGTGTATCATAATTATATTAAATTCAAGTCTTAACCTATTGCAAGCACACAATAGAAATTATAGTACTTACATATGATCGTTCTCACGAGAAAGTTTATTATCTTATTAATTTTTAATTCATATCTTTTATCTAAATCTCTATCTTAAAAACTTTTATTTATCTTTAAGATTTCCTAATCTACTAGAGAAATATAAATAAAAGAATGAGTTTTTAAACTAAAGTGTATAAAAATAAATCCTAATCCTCCTTCTTCATATTAAGGTTGTCATTTTTAATCTTCAGTTTTCAAATATTTATAAAAATAAATAGTACCGTTACACCATATTTCTAGTCTCCTAGCATTGGTCGTCAATCAAGTCTAAGAGGCGTCAATCAAACTCTAGCAAACTGAAGATGGAAAAGTAAAAATCGTTATACTAATCTACAAATCCTAACATAATTCGTCAATTCAAATTAAAACTTGGAGATGTTTACAAAGCAAATAAAATCTAAACTAGAAAGCAAAGTAAAATATATCCTTCACCCCTTAGTCCCAACCGTCAATTGCTCTTGAGAAATTACAGATATCTACACTAATTTTCAGTACTCAATTGCAGTCGTCAATTGCTCTTGAGAAACCTCTGATAACTAATCTACTCTAACTAGTATACACTACTTTGATCGAAAGAAAATCTAACCTCAGGCGTCAATTTATGCTAAAAAAATTTTATGCTTATTCTTATGTCAAATCCTCTTATTTATAAATCATAAGGGGTCGGTTTACAAAGTTCTAGTTCTAATAAAAGAAACAAAAGTATCCTAATATAACTCTAATTCCTAATTTTATCTTTCATTGCTTTCTTTAGTTGATGCGCTTCTAGAGTGTTTTTTATTGAGCAGCAGCAGAGTCCTTCGGATTTAGATTTTTATTAATCTTCTCAGATCCGTGATTCATCAGACTTCTAATTGCAGGAGTCTTCTAATTCTGGATATGGCGGTGTTAGTTCTCATGTGATCGGCAATGACAACAATAGTAGAAAAACTTCTATTATTAGGAAATCGTAAATAACGATTTCTTCTTTCATAGCTTCTTTGGAAAATCGTTAATCACAATTTTCTATTTCTCAAAGCTTCCTCATAGTTGACGATTTTCTGAATTACGTTTTATCGCTTTTCTCTTTTTGTCTCTTTTGAAGAATAGTAAATTACGATTTTCTGACTTTCAGTAGCGGCAAATCGTCTTTTTCGTTCAATTGTTTTTCTTATTATTTTTTTAGTTTATTTTGACAAAGATTAATACTGAGAGTCTAATTTGCTGCTTATCCATAATATCTGCACATCAGTAACTCGGTAATAGCAAACTATGGCCTAGCATCACTAAGTTAAGGATGATAAAATGATAAATTATGTGACTGATCAGTGTGCACTTAATTGAATTGCATGTATAAAACTTAGGTACTCTACATCTATACCAACATAGTGACATTTGTTATTACAAAGCACGAGTGTTGATAGACCCTGGATCTACTCACACTTTCGTGACTTCTCAATTTATTGTCGAATTGAGTATCACTCTTGAGACACTGGATTTTGTTTTGGCAATGTCAGTTCCTACGGGAAGCTCAGTGAGTACGAACACAATGTGTCGATCGGTCATCATTAAGATTGAAGATCACGAAATCATGGCCGATCTGATCCTGTTAAATATGAAAACATTTGATGTAATCCTAGGCATGGATTGGCTATCCGCTTACCATACACACATTGATTGCCTACAGAAGATAGTTACCTTCCATCCTCTAAAGGAAAAATCCTTTCGATTTTATGGCATAAAGTCAAGTGTCACACCATTCATCTCCGCTATTCGAGTCGAGCGTCTGATGAGGAATGGATATCTCGCATTCCTACAAGAGCATCGGGAAGGAAAGAACAACATTGCAGACATTTTCGTTATATGCGAGTTTCCAGATGTATTTCCTGAAGAACTGTCAGGGTTACCGCCTGATAGAGAAGTTGAATTTGCAATTGACTTAGTCCCAAACACATAACTGATATCAAAGGCCCCGTATCGCATGGTGCCAGCAGAACTAAAGGAATTGAAAGAGCAGTTATAAGAACTCTTAGACAAAGGGTTCATAACACCAAGTGTTTCTCCTTGGGAGCATCGGTTTTGTTTGTTAAGAAGGACGGGTCTATGAGACTGTGCATCTACTACCGTCAGTTGAACAAGTTAACGATCAAGAATCGATATCCGCTTCTAGGGATCGATGATCTTTTTTATCAATTGCAAGAAGCAAAGTTCTTTTCGAAGATTGATTTGAGATCCGGCTATCATCAATTGAAAGTTAAGGTTGAAGATATTCAGAAGACGACTTTCAGAACCAAATACGAGCATTACGAGTTCTTAGTGATGCCTTTTAGATTAATCAATGCGCCAATATCTTTGATGAACATGATGAAGAGAGTGTTCAAGCAGCACCTTGATAATTGTGTGATTGTATTTGTGGATGACATTCTTATCTACTCCAAATCGAAGGAAGAGCACGAGTAACATCTACGAGTTGCTCTTCAGACACTTCACGAACATCGATTCTATACAAAGCTGAACAAGTGTGAGTTCTGGTTAGAGTAAGTGAGCTTCTTGGGGCATGTCCTCTTAGAATCAAGCGTTACTGTCAATCCAGCCAAGATCAAAGCAGTTGTAAAATAGGAACAACCGAAAAACTGTGACTAAGATTTGCACTTTTCTGGGTTTGGCTAGCTATTATCAAAGATTTGTAGAGGGATTTTCTAAGATCTTAGGACCACTCACTCAACTTACAAGAAAGAGTGTTAAATTTGAATGGACCGAAGCAGGAGAGAAGAGCTTCCAGAAACTCAAGAGGAAATTGACCTTCGCGCCAGTATTTGCTATTCCATCAGGCAGCAGTGGATTTGTAGTGTTTAGTGATGCTTCACACAGTAGATTAGGTTGTGACTCGGAATGAAAGAGTCATCACCTATGGTTCGAGACAATTCAAGGACCACGAGAAGAACTATCCTACACATGATCTTGAGCTAACAATGGTGGTTTTTACTTTAAAGATATGGAAGCACTATCTTTACGGGGAAACTTTTGAGATATTTACCGACCACAAAAGCATCAAGTATCTATTTACTCAGAATGACCTGAATATGAGACAGGGAAGGTGGATGGAATTTCTCAGGAATTATAACTATATAATTCAATAGCACCCGGGTAAAGCAAATGTAGTAGCAAATGCCTTGAGTCGAAAAACATCGACTCAATTAGCAAGCCTCATCATGGGACTTCAGAGATGGAAGCTATTAGAAGATATAGCCTTGCATGACACGAAGATCAAGGTGGAAGATTCAGGAGCCTTAGTGGCAAACATACTATCCGACCTACGATTTTCGATAACATATATGAGCTTCAAATGAAAGATAAGGAGCTTACAATCATCAGACAAGGTGTGATCGATGGCATTAGACCGAATTTCTCCATCAAGAATGATGGATCACTATTGTTCAAAGGGCGCCTATGTATACCAACCGATGTCGATCTTCGGCATACTATTCTAAAAGAAGCCCATAAATCGAAGTATGTTATTCATTCAGGTGGTACCAAGATGTACCAAGATATGAAGAAGAATTTTTGGTGGAGAGATTTAAAGAAGGATGTCGCTGAGTATGTCTCTAAGTGCTTAGTGTGTCAGCGGGTGAAAGTGGATCACCAAAACCCATCAGGCTTGTTACAACCCTTGCCAATACCCGAGTGGAAATGGGAGGTAATATCCATGGATTTTATCCTTAGATTATCGAGAACGATGAAGGGGCACAATACCATCCGGGTAGTCGTCAATAGACTAATCAAATCAGCTTATTTCCTACCATACAACACAAAATACACAGCGAGTAGGCTTGCAAAGATGTATCTCAAGAAAATCGTCTGATTACATGATATTCCTGCGAGCATCATTTCAGATAGGGACTTGTTGTACACATCACAGTTTTGGCAATGATTCAAAGAAGAAAGGGGTTCATGGTTAGATTTCAGCTCTTCTTTTCACCCATAAACGGATGGAGAAACTGAAAGGGTGAACTAAATCATTGAGGACATGCTCTGAGCCTGTATGCTTGATTTTCAAGGATCATGGGATCAACATCCACTCCTGATCAAATTTGCATACAACATTAGTTATCAGACGAGTATTGGTATGACCATGGTATCAAATATCGGCTGATACCGATACGTATCAGTTTTCTGGCAAACCGATACGTATCCGCTCTGATACGTATCAGATATAGCACATTGAATTGTAGGCATTTTAAGCAAAAATATGGGTGCAAACATAGTTACCCTCTCTTACCCATTGGTTTTTAGGCATAAAGTAAATTCAAATAAGTTCTCTTTTTCAGTTTTTAGTTTCACCTTTCAATAAATAGGCTACAACTACTTATCAGTTGTCAGTAACCCATCATAAAGGTTAACAAATAAATGCAAGAAGTAAAAAACTTATTAAAAAATAAAAATAAACAAATAATAAAATGACATTGGTTTATAAGTTACACAGATCGAATGATAGGCTGATTATATATATATATATAAATAATAGAAAATATAAATAAAATATAAAGAAATCGCACATCGATATCTCCCATGCATTTGAAAAGGGATTACAGGTAGAGCCCATAATGGCTCTATCTTTAAGGTTATAGACTATAAACTATAGGCACTTAAAAACTTGTCACATCTTTATAGTGGGAGCCTCAGAGGCGGTGAGAACGGAAGGGTGACACCGAGTTGTATTTGTATCGGCCGAGTCGTATTGGTCCACGGAGGACCGATACCCGATACCGATTCCGATTTTGACACCTTGGGTATGACTCCTTACGAGGCACTATATGGGCGAAGATATAGATCTCCGCTTAACTAGGAAGAAACTTGAGAGAAATTCGTGTTAAGTCTGAAGATCATCGAGAGTACTACCGAGGCAATACGTGTGATTCGTGAAAGGTTGAAGGTAGCTCAGAGTTGACAGAAAAGCTACGCCGATCTGAAAAGAACGAGCATTGAGTTTCAGAACTGAGATAACATATTCATAAATATATCACCCACAAAAGGTGTAATGTGCTTCGGGAAACGTGGAAAGTTAAGCCCACGTTACGTAGGACCATTTGAGATTTTGGGCCGAGTGGGTGAAGTTGTGTATAGGATTGCTCTACCACCGCAATTATCGAGCATGCACAGCGTGTTTCATGTGTCGATGCTAAGGAAATACATGAAGGATCCAACTCACGTCCTAGACTACCAACCGATTGAAATTCAAGAAGATATGACTGTTAGAGAAGAACCGATAGAGATTTTCAATCGGAAGGAACAAGTATTGCGTACCAAACACATACCCTTGGTACTTGTGAGGTGGCGAAACTATTCGCCAGAAGAAGCTACTTGGGAACACGAGTTGAACATAAGCGATGCGCATCCACAACTCTTCGAGTAGAACATTTTGTAATCATAGAGATTTTTTGGTTTCTTTTATTTCGTGGCATGTAATTGAAAACAAATTGACGTATGGAAGCATTGTAGTGAATCACAAGGACTATTTCTCAAATTCTAATCAAGAAGGTGCTCATTTTATATGCTTAAACGTAAGGGATCATGCAAATATTGACGTGTAGGGATGTCCTAAATGGGGAGGATTATTGTTGAAAGTTACAATTTAAAATGATAAAGGAAAGAGGCATGAAAGCAAAGAAACAGTATAAAGACTGCTTTAAATTGGAATTTCCCAGCCTGGAGTAGTCGACCGCGCGAATTCTGAAAATCGCGCACGCGAGTCCTTCCGGTGCCCAAAAGCTTGAGACAGTCGCCTGCGTGAATCGCGCACGCGAAATTTCAAGCGGCTCTTTGAAAAGGTGAAAGTCGCGTGCGTGACTCTGAAAATTGCAGCACGACTGTTGAGGTATAAATGGGTTTTAGACCATTTCACCCCATTTTTTGCCTTCGGATTTGCTCACACCTTTGATTCACAAGGCGTTTCTCTTGGTTTTTCTTCGCGAAAAAGGTAAGATTTAACTTTTTAGTTTGAAATTTCCCTTAAAAGCATTTGATTTTTGCACGATGGGACCAAGGAAACAAGGTGTTTCCAAACCGTCTAAGTCGAAAACCAAGACCCCTACTTCGAAGCGGCCTAAGGTCACTCCTCCACCACCCGTTCGTTGGCAACCCACCGATTGGTGGAATTCAAAAACATTTGAAACCAAATGGCTGTTCCACGACGATCTATTCAATAACCGAGCCACAACTCGATGAACATCGCAATACATTGCGGCGGTCTGGATGAAGACGCTCCTAGAGCCTTTCGTAGACAGCTATTACCCTAGGTTAGTCAAATTATTTTATCAAAGTTTGACTATAAGTGAGGATGGGTCAAGCTTGCACACGAAAATCGATGGTCAAAATTTTTGCTTCGACCTAGAAGACATCTCCATGGCTATGGGATGTTCTTTCGAGTATGTCGAAAATGAACAAATACGACCCCCGGACCTTGGAGTCGTATCGTTCCACGACATCATAGCCAATATGACTCATGGAGAGTAGGTTACTAGCCAATTAGTCAGAAGAGTCCAATTGCCAACCCACATGTGGCTTTTGGACATCATTCTCAGAAAGAACCTATTTCCGTTGGGGCATGAACAGGAGAGACGTGAAAATTTTCTCCAGGCCTTATTCGCGACCTATCAAGAGAAATAGTTCAGTGCTCTAGCAGTAGTATTAGAAGGACTCATGTACGCCCGAAACCATGCGAGAGAAAATATAAGAAAGCCTTTGAAGAAATTGTCGTATGCTAGGTTGATAACTCTTATGATTGAACAATATGAGGACTCAAAGGAAGAAGAGAAATATGAAATCTCACTGAATGAACCAAAGTTCACCGATAATGCCAAGGTTTATAGATGGGAGGATTTCAGATTAAGTTGTGTGAGTCTGACTTCCAGTGTTCAACACCGCCAGGACCAAGAGATTGTGCCACATGTGCAAGAACAACAACAACAACCACACCCCGAGCCTGCACATGTAACTCAACCCGATATACCACCTCCACAACATTCTCCAGCCCAACTCGATTAGCGTGCCTGTGTAAACCTCCGATCAGAACTCGAGAGGAGGTGGATATGCATGACAACATGCTCCAGGAGATATTGAGGCAAGGTGGAGCGATGGGACAACAACTGCATGTACACGAGGCCCTACTTACTGACATGATGCGTTTCAGGTACCCGGCTGACTACTCTCGACGTATTGTGGTGGCACGAGCTTTCGTACCAAGTACATCTAGTTCTCGAGCCGATGGTGCTGGTGATGACCCAGACAAGGAGGGTGATGGAGAGGATTAGCAGGAGATTGTGTAGTCTGGTATTTGTTAATGGCTGAGATTTTTAATTAATTTTAGCAAAATAACTTAAAGTTTTTTATGTGTATTTTACTACTATGGCATCATGGTTGATGCTTTGTCTGATGGTGATGTATATTTTGATATTGTGGCATCATGGTTGATGCTTTGGAGTAGTAGTAAAATACCTTGGGTAAGGGTATTTCTATGTTTAAATTATATATATATATATATATATATATATATATATATATATATATATATATATATATTGGTTTGTCATGATGATTAATGGTTAATAGTTAATAGTTAAGTATATTGTGGATATTTTAAGTATGATTGCAGGGTTACTATGCTTGAATGGTTTTGTGTAGCTATCATGTGAATGAATCTTTTGTGGCTAGCATGGTTAAACTAGTTGTGAAAGGATTTCTTGCAGGTACAACCCATTAATTTATTTATTGGAAATGGTAACTTGTGGATAGTGCAGGGATATTTTTGTAATAGGTATTTTCGTGCAGGTTTAATAGTTATATTGGTCATTGAATCAAACATGGTCAGTTGTGGTTACTGTAGTCGTGGATAATGGTTTCGATTGTAAATCTTAGTGGTGAATATATGGTCTTAATTGTGAATGATTTTCTCATAACCTTCGTGGTTAAATAGTTGTGGATAGATGTGTTAAAATAGTGTTAGATGTGCAGGTTAAATGTTTCTTGGTGCATGTTTGATGGCTAAATTGGTTATGGAGCACGTAATGGTGAATGATGGTTTAGATTGTAAACTTTCGTGGTGAATAGTTATATATTGTTGTGGGTAATGCTCGAACGAAATAATTATAGATAATTTATCAATAGTTGTGATGACTTCGTTCAAGTACTAATGTGGAATTAGCAGTAGCTCATACATACATTGCTACGCTAGATGTCAAATTTTGATTTTTATGGTGATCAATTTTATCATAGTAAATGTATGATTATGTTGTAGGAATGTGTAGTGTAAACTATGAGATAAATACAATTTTTGTGATTTTGTATGGATGCACATGTTGTAAGTGCGCCTTATGTGTGGTGAAATAAGTAGAATCTTTGTGCATAGATGTAGGTCGTAGCTGGATTTTGTTTCATTGTAAATAGATGACATGTGTCCTTACAATGTGTTGTCAATTTTTGAGCACGAAAATTTTTATAAGGAGGGGAGGATGTAATATTCCCAAATTTTTTGACCCGTATACGTTCTGCTAGGTATATGTGTCAGATAGGGCACGCGTTACTATTTTGAATTTTTTCAAATAACTTGTTTTAGATTTATTTTAGAGTACAGTTAGAACTTGAACAAGGGCCAATACACCGTTACGGTGTAATAGCTTAGCACCAAACCTAGCTAAAAAGTGATTTGAGTATGTTGGTTCCACACCGGATCGAGCCTTCATGAGCAAGAGCTAGCACACAAGTGTGTGCGCTTCACAAGGAAATAAGACCCTAAAGCACTTAAATAGGAACTTAAAACACATAAGTGTATATGTGTGCTTCACAAGGAAATAAGAGCCATGATATTTAAGTAATGGCTTACGTGAGAAGCCATTGCTTTGCTTTGCTTGAGAAATAGGGTTTGAGGGAGAAAGAGAGGAAGCTTGAGGAAAAGAAAACTCATTTCCGTTGCCACCAATAGTTGATTTTTCTGCGTAAAAAATTTTCCCCGATCATCATCACAAAAAAACGACGATCGTAGATGTTGTTGCAATTCGCAAACACGTGTGAGATCGGTCCCTCCAAACCCTTTTGTTACTCAGTTGGAAATCTCAACGTCCATGAGATTGTAAGATCCAACATTGTACGAGTAAGGGTTTTAGTTGTCGTGCGCGATTAGAAGATTTAACCCGCTTCGTGTGAGGACGGGTTCAAACTCATCACATGTGCAAAGGGCAGAAGCTCTTAAGATTTCGATGATTTCTTTATGTTCGTTAATCTCACGAGTTTGAAGGTAAGAAAGTATGGATTTATTTTGGTTTAATTAGTAGTTTAATTTATCTTGAGATTCGTGTGAAAAATGGGGATTTGAATGAAGAGAGTTAAGGAGGAAATTTTTTTGCAAATCGAGCAAGAGAACAGAGTTTCTGACAGTCACCCGCGCGACTTTGGAAACTCACGATCGGGCCTTCGGTCTAAAAATCGCGCTGACCGGCCTTCGAGTCTAAAAACAGCGTCTTGGTACAAAGCTAAATAGGCTAAATTTTGGTCAGAGGCAGTGTGTGTCTGGGGAATTGCTCTGTGACTCACAGAATCGAAAGGAGTTAGTTTTGGCTATTTTGCTTTTTCTTCGAAAAATCGTCTGAGACTTTGATTTTTATGATTCTCTGGTCATTCACGAATGGTCTTTGACTGTCATGGGAGCTAGATAAGGACTGGAATAGTCCGTAAGGATTCCCGCATTCGTTTCCGCATGTTTGCGTGTCGCGTAACCGAGAGGTAGGGAAAACTCAACCTTACTTGCATTTTTCCTGAATTTCATGGATTTTGTGAATTTAACTCCTTACATTTGAATATGATTTCCTCTTTGAATATGCTTTGAACGTTGATTTGGGAACCTCTGATGATAAGCTCCGTAATTGAATCTGAATATGAATCCGAACTCTGAAATTAGATATAAATTAAACACACTACACTATGTGAATTATGTATTATAACTTGCATATTGATATGAGGTTCATCAGAACGAATCCCTCCAGTCTTTGAACCGTGTTGACGGTGATGTGTCTGACACAAGTATCCCTCATAACGCAGGAGTTTGTTGTATTCTGAAACAATATTCATTGAACGACGATGGTTAGGTAGGGATTCCCATCGAAAATCTTTGGCTCCCAAAGCTATATTTGCTTGGGAAATTAGTTATGACTTTAAGTTAAATATTCAGATAAGAAATAAATGAGAATTTCTGCTTGGTTTGATTCCAATTAAAATCCTATTTCTGACCATTCCAATTTGATACGACATTGCATATGAACATAGCATTGAAATTATGTCTGAATTTTGTCACTGAAGCACGTGGGCTTACCATCAGATGGTCAGATGTTTATTCATGGGGAGCACATCCCAAAAAGTGATGTAAATTGAATAATTTTTAGTACGTCACTTTGGATGTGTGCTACGTGGAATAATGTTTGACCATATGATGGAAGTTCCATGATCTCAAGATCTATTTTATGGAATGTTGGAGCGAAAAATGGTTGCCATTGTCTTATTCAAAGCAGTCAATAGTCTTAACACGTGATTAAGTGAGGTGGTTGTAACATAAGTCGGTGTGGTAAAGTACGACCTAAATAAAAGGTACCTTTGTCCACGCCCATCTATTTACTCAAAATGCTCACGTCGGAAACCCCTTAAAACCCATTGATTAGGTCGGATCAGATGATAGAGATTGTGTTTCACCCAAATCTTCCACACAAGGGATCTCGAGATTATGTCGCACCTATCAAACGATCAATTTTTTATTCTATGTGTCACATATCCCCAAAAATTGACCCTTGAATCACGTGGTACACATCACATTCAAACATGATTTTAGGGCCATGTTTTGGGGATCTGTGACTGTGGAATAAAAAATTGACCATCAGATAGGTGAGACATGATCTCAAGATCCTTTTGTGTGGAAGATCGGGGTGAAACAAGATCTCCATCATCTTGATAATGACTTTTCTATATTTTATTCTATAGATAGAGGTGAATGCAATCAATTATGATATAATAAAGGTATATTTTTAAAATTTTGAATAAATGATTAATCATGTAAAATTAATAATAATTAAAATAGATTAATGGGTCCTCCCCCTAGGGATAAGGTAAACCCCTCAAGAGTGATGGTCACTACTTTTTGGGCAATTTGGACGGAATATTTTTAGCTAAACGAATTGTCTAAGTGGGCAACCATTCATGACGGTCACTTGGCCAATAATATACGCTCCGTGGAGAGTTCACACCATTTGATCGTGAAACTTTAAAACTTTAATATGTACGATTTATTATGTCTAATGGAAGGTTCATATTTTATTGTTTTCAAGATTAATCGAAGGTTCTTATTGATAGGCTTATATTGTTATATGTGTGTTTTTTTTGGTAGGTAAGCTAGGATTTAATCAACGACCAAGGTGTTGGAAAGCTCATATTGATATGCTTTTTGGTAAGTATGCTAAGATTAAACCTACGACCAAGAGGTTGGAAGGTTCACATTAATATGCTTTTTAGTAGGTAAGAGAATATTAAACCTACGACCAAGAGGTTGGAAGGTCCATATTGATATGCTTATATCGTTTTTTGGGTAGGTAAGCTAGGATTAAATCTACGACTAAAATCGAACCTCCGACCAAGAGGTTGCAATATTATCACCTTGACTAACTGAGTAGCTGAAGTTTTAGTTTCTGAACTTGATAGGGGATGACAATATTTTCCGGCCGCACTTTTAAGCAGCACAAAGCTCATAAAATTTGTTGTCGCTTGGATAATTTGGATTGACACAAATTGTGTGGATGGTATTATACAGTGGACAATTTTTTATAAATAATTTTACATACAGCTTATGTGGCGCAATGTAAATAGCTGCACACGTAGTGGGACCCAAGCACTGTAACCCAATCATCTAGTGCCACATAAGCTACCTACAAAATTGTCTATAAAAAATTATCTACTATTTATAATTTTAAATTGTAGGCCTCATGAGACCCTAGGTTTGACACTTCGTTGGACGAGGTTGATGTTTAACTAACTTGAAGTAAAATGGTGCATTAGTGATAAATTTCAGTGAAATTCTTCAAAACGGACAAAACTTTCTTCAAGATTTTGATGATTTCGCTAATTACCAACATATCTTCAATTGCAAAAAAATTAACAAAGTATTTTTTACTTTTATTTTTAAAAAATAATAAATAATATTTATATAAATACTAAATATAATTTGTATGTATATTTTTTTAGTCCCCAAATTTTTTTTTGAACTTTTTCAAAAATTTATCTGAAATATATCAACATAATCTCATACCAAAATATTGCCGAAAATGAAGATTGACACAATTCATTGGAGAAGGTAATCCTTGTAGTGAAGTTAGAAGAACTTATTTTCGAACAATATAAGGTAACCTGTTTAAGTGTCCGTAAGGTAATATCAAGGTTTAACGCTATGAGCATTTGAGTTATTTCCGTTGTATTACCAAATTTCAATTAGCGCACGTCTATTCGCAGGATTTCTGAAAGCACCAACGTTTGAAATCTTTTTAAATTATTAATTGTTTCGAATCAGATGATAGAGATAATTTTTTGTCATAATTTTCACACAATGAATCTTAAGACCATAAGAGTATTATCAGATGGTTAGTGTTTTATTTCACATTGTACGGATACTCAAAAAGTGGCCCTAAAATCATATGACACACATAACACTCAAACATGATTTTAGATCCATCATTTTGGGATTTGACACATGGAATAAAAAAACTACCATGTTATGATATGTTCACAGTCTCAAGATTCATTGTGTGAAAAATTAGAGTTAAAAATAATCTCCATCATTTAATTATAATCTCCATTATTTGATTTCAAGCAGTCAATAGGTTTCGATGGATTGCAAAGGTTGGCACTTTCCGAATTCACATTGGGGTAACACAGAGTTCCTTTGAATAATCCGTAAATGCTTTAGTTCTTTATTATTATTTTTATAAATACCTTTTCTTTCCAAACTATAAGATTTATGACCCCTCGTAACTGCTCCTTGGGCCGGAATACCTAACCATTAGAATATCATAGTTCTTTTACCTTTTTAGAGGTGTAAGTTCTACCCGGGGCTGCACATTAAGTTATCCCGATTTTGACTCAAATTAAAAATAAAATAATTAGGTAGCTCTAGTTGCACCTATTGAATTTCTAAGAGCAACAATGTCAAAATTCATTGATTCTTTCTACCAAAGGACGAAGATCATTTTTTCGTCCCAATCTCCCACACCATGTATCTTGAGATTGAGGGCGTACCATCACATGGTCAGATTTGTTTTAATTATACGTGGCACACATCTAAAACATGAATTGATCATGATCTCCAATTCAAATGTGATTAACGAATAACTTTTCAGATTGTTTGTCACATGTAATCAAAATTCGATCGTTTGATGGTACGCTCATGGTCCATTGTGAGGAAGATTTGGATGAAAAATGATCTCTATCACTTGGTTGATGCAATAAATGATGCATACGCGTAGTGCTCAAAATTCTCTTCGTGAGTGTAAATACAAAAAAGAATTATGGTGTGTTGGGCTTGGTGATTTCTCGGGAGCGTGTTTGTTATTCTCTTTTTTTATTGTCGCGATTCTAATCGAAATGAGTCAAATAACGTTTAGAGAAAGTGTTTTATCAAAATGTGCCTCTAAAATCTATCATTTTGATTCAATCTCTCTTCATTTTTTGTTTTCATCCTTCAAAATTTTCCAACACTCGATACAAATTCAGATGAGGAGAGAGAAATGACTTGAGCCAAAGAAAACCATTTTTTCATTTTAAAATAATTAAATTAGTTGGTGACTACTAAATGACTCTCCTTTTGTAGGCATAGGAGGCAATAACTAACTAGATATTGCACAACAAAAAATGTAAATAAATAAAACTAATATGGAATAGAATCATAGTGGAATATTCTCTGGTTTCTAGGATAGCACTAATTGAGAAGAAATATATAGCTGACCCCTCCATAGCTTAAACTTAGAGACCTCTACTTCCTCTACTTTCGTCACAACTCATAAGCTTTGTTTCTTTCAAACTTCAATGTTTATCTAACAATCTTATCTACCCCCACCACGACAACCTCCCTTTAAAAGCCTACCGCATTCGCCAAAGGCCATTAATACATGTCCACTCTTAAAAGAAACCAAACCGAAAACCCAGACGCTAGCTAGAACCACAATTACCATGTCATCCAAAGCCACTTCTTCTCCCATCAAAACCGTAGTGGTTTTGGTCCAAGAAAACCGCTCTTTCGACCACATGCTCGGCTGGATGAAGTCTCTCAATCCCAAAATAAATGGGGTCGACGGAACTGAATCCAACCCGATTTCGACATCCGACCCTGGTTCGAACCGGATTTACTTCGGGAACCAGTCGGAGTACGTGGACTCCGATCCGGGTCACTCAATCCAAGCGGTCTACGAGCAAATCTTTGGCGTTGAAATTCCAGCTAACGGCGGAGAATCTTCAATCAAGGTTATTTTTTAATTTTCTTTGATAACTTGGGCGTACGGCCCTCTTAGAGCACTAGACTAATCACAGGAGCATGTACGTATCCCAAGTTAGCACATTCGGTGCCAGCATGGGATAAATCATTAGGGTGGCACTAAGGAGCCATTCGAACTCAGGTCCCCCGCTTCCCAAAAAATTTAAGTCTTTACCTTTTTATTTTCTTCTATTAAGGTTCCATCCATGGATGGGTTCGCACAGCAGGCAGAGAAGGTGCAGGCGGGAATGTCAGAGACGGTGATGAATGGATTCCGTCCAGAGGCCGTCCCGGTTTATAAGGAGTTGGTGGCGGAGTTTGCGGTGTGTGATAGGTGGTTTGCTTCCGTGCCGGCTTCGACTCAGCCGAACCGGCTGTTCGTGCACTCGGCCACATCGAATGGGGCGACGAGCAACGATACAGCAAAGCTGATTTTAGGGTTTCCTCAGAAGACGATATTCGAGTCTATGGATGAGGCTGGGTATTCGTTTGGGGTCTATTATCAGTACCCTCCGGCAACGCTCTTCTACAGGTCAATTGAAGCTTTGCAATATACACCTAAAGAGAAAAATCACCAAATACTGAATATTCTCCATTACGAAATGCTAAAACTGTTTGGCTTCTTTGATCCTGGTGATGGAGATCCTCGTTCCAACTTTTCATACAGCCGATCTTGGGAGCATGGGAATATCATAAATTAATAATTTTTTATTTCATGTGGCTTCCTCGTCCCAACTTTTCAAACGGCCGATCTTGGGAGCATGGGAATATTATAAATTAATAATTTTTTATTCCATGTAGCACATATCCCAAACATCCACATGCGAGCATTGTGTGAGCCATGTGATCTTTGGGTCACTTTCTGGAAATGTGCCCCATGTGGAATGAAAAAGGACCGTCCAATGACTCATGATCTGGTTGTGTGAAAGATTAAATGATCTCAATCCGCCCGGTCATACCAGCTTCGGCTTTACTAAATAGAGTGTATTCATTATGTAGCGGAGATTAGTAGCAGCCCTATTTTAAAATTTCAATGGGGCCGGTAATCATAATTATCCAAAAATAAATAAATAAATAAGGATCCATTAATCATCCTTCTATGAAGTCAACTGCCTTCTTAATTGCCTCGTAAAATAAGAAGGCTTCTACTAACCTCTGACCAAATATGGAATATCTTCGTTTCAATCTTTCACTCGTTTGATTTTGAAATCATGAGCACATCATATGGCATTAAGCTAGTCTTTCTTCCGTTTTCCATAGGTTCTTTCGAGCAATTTATCTTTGTGTGCTTAGTCTTTGAGTGTGGTGGGATTCTTTTTGGTTGTTGATTAGATTGCAACTCATGGCTGTATCCTCTCGATGTTTATATTTTCTTATTAATATATTTTTGTTATCGGTAAAAAAATATATTGACATATCATCTTTTTTATGAATAATTATGGGCATACCATCAAAATTTTAATTTTTTATTTCACATGATACATATCCCAAAAAAAGCGAGGACCGGCTTGGGAGAGTTATCAAAAGAAGAATCTCGTGCATTGCAACATCAGTGAAAGTTGACCCGTGCACCATTCACGGTATAGGGTCGCATACTTAATGCAAATTCAGATGAGAGAGGGATACAGAGAGGGGGAGATGACTTGACGGAAACTAGTTTTTTTCATTTATAAAAGAAAATAAAAAATTTGGCATGACCCCTCCCTAAATGGCGCTCTCCTTTTTACAATAACTAACTAAAATTTGTACACACCAAATATAATAAAAAATAAAACTAAAATAAAAAAGAATACACCGAAGAAATATATGGATGACCCCATAGCTTAAACTTAGAGACCTCTACGTCCTCCGCTTCCATCACAAGCATTCTTTCCAACTTCAAAGTTTATCTAACCATCTTATCTTCCCCCTCACGAAACCCCCTTTTAAAGCCCACCACATTCCCAGAGGCCAATACCACATTTCCCCTCTTAAAAGAAACACATCACCCAAAACCAATTTTTCTCCCATCAAAATCGTAGTGCTTTTAGTCCAAGAAAACCGCTCGTTCGACCACATTGCGAGGGGGGTCATGCTGCGCAATCATTCGGGACAGCCGTAAGACCACTTCTCCTTACTTTGGTTCAAGCATACAGCGTGTGGCCATCCGTGCAAGCCGTAAGGCCACTTGTGCTCCGCATAGGGGTGTTACTGGGTGGAAGCCGGAGCATCGTGGAGGTGACATTATGCCATGAGGGCTGCATCATCAATGGGCTTCGACCGTATTGATTTGGTGCCTGAGGCACGTGATGTGGTGCCGGCAGGGCATGCAACATTTTGGTGTTATATGGGGGTCGAGACACGATCGTGACACGGTAGCGCCACGGACGCGACATGGCCGTGTGAGGGAGAGTGATGCGGGGTGTTGCGAAATATTGGTGCAGAGGATATATGCTATATTGCGGTATGTCAAACCAATATGCTTGAGGTTCTTTCGTCATTTGACCTAAATTACTGTTTTACCCTTATATAGGGGGACATGAGTTAGGGACCCCCGACCCAACACGTGCACTAGCCTCGTGGGCTTATGTGCGTCCATCCGGACCATGTTTGGAGCGTAGTCGTCCTAACTATGTCGCGTACTAGGGTCATCGTGTTGGGATGGTTTTCAACCACCTCCGCGATGCGGATTTTAGCCTAAAGGGGGCTCGGTATATGCCTATTGCTGCCTATCGCATTCTCTGCTGTCATCGCCGTCCTTGACCTGTTGCGTTGCTTCGCGGGGTGAAGTCCAAACGTAGAAGCCGAAGTGAAGCTTGAGTAGGACAAGCATTATACTCTTCGTAGTAATCGGGAATCCGCATTGCGTTGCTCAGTTGTGAGTTGAATTGGGCTGACTTAGCACATCGGGTTTTAGGTGCCGCACAAGCTGACACTGCTGGACGAATGATCCCGTGACAACATGCTCGATTGAATGAAGTCCCTCAATCTCGAAGTATGTGAGCTCTGATTCGGACCACTCAATCCAAGCGGTTTACAAGCAAATCTTCGGCGTGGAATGTCCTACTAATGGAGGAGAATCTTCAATCAAGATTATTTTTATTTTTCTTAGAGCACTTGACTAATCTTAGGTGCATGTGTGCATCCCAAGTTAGAACATGCAGTGCCAGCATGGGATAGAATCCCTACAACATTCAAACGCAGGTCTCTCGCTTCTAAAAAAGATTTAAGCTTTTACTTTTTATTTTTTTCCATTAAGGCTCTGTCGATGAACGGGTTCGCACGACAGGCAGATAAAGTGCAGCAAGGAATGTCGGAGACAATGATGAATGGAATATCGAATGGGGTAATGAGCAACATACAGTGAAGCTGATTTTAGGGTTTCCTCGGAAGACATATATTCAAGTCGATGGATGAGGCTAGGTTTTCGTTTGGGGTCTATTATCAGTACCCTCCATCAATACTCTTCTCCAGATCAATTGAACTTAGCACACCTAAGGCCTTGTTTGATAACATGGAAATGTAATTTCATTGTGGAAATGAAACTTAGTTTCCAATTGTTATTGTTTGATGACTATTTAAGGAGATGGAAATGAAATTAAGTTGTCCTGCATGGAAATTGAATTTCCATACACCAAATCATTTTAGGAGGAAATCATTTCAACCCTTCAAGTGGCTGAAATTGAGTTTCCTACTAACAAAATAATAATGTTTTGTTATTGGAAATCTAAAGTTACTTGTAAAAAACCTAAAAGCAAAAAATTAAATAAAAAATTGACTATTAAAAAGTAACTTCAATTTCTATGACCATCATACCAGTACGATCACTATGACCACTACATTATCTAGATCATACTCTTTTCAGCTAATATTCGACTTTGGTTAAAGTTTGAATTTTAATCAAACTTTAATTGAATTTATAAGCTATATAAAGTTTTGAATTTTAATGAAACCTTGACTACTGAAACATGATAATAAGTTGTAAGTTAGTAATATATTATCAAATATTTAAGAGTCAAAGGTTGACTTAAGGTCAAACTTTGACTTTTAGTTAAAATTTATTTTTTATTAAACTTAAACTCTAAGAATTTGATGACGAAAAAAGGATACTGCCGTATTGATGTATAATTTGATACTAGATTTTCAATTGTATTAGTCAATAGTTTGACCTTTAGTCAAACTTTGACCTTTAGTCAAACTTTGACTTTTAGTCAAACTTTGACTTTTACACAAATTTTATTTTTAATCAAACTTGAAACCTGGTTATAGATAGTCTACTACTATATAAATTTATATAGTATTAGTACAATTTTTTCTTGATTAAAGTTCGATTTTCCATAAAATGTTATAAATTTTTATTAGTGAAATATTATAATTAAAAATATCTATCATTATTTTTATTTATAATTTGAAAATATATTACCTCATTTTTATTGGTCAAAGTTTGACTTTAAATCAAAATTTGACTTTTTTTTAAAATATTAACTTTAGTAAAAAGTTGAGAAGTGTATCTTGACAATAGATAGTGATTATTACTATTGTTATTTATATTTGGTAATATAAATTTTAATCAGTTAAAGTTTGATATTTGGTCAAACTTTGACTTTTAAACACAATATGCTTTTTTTGAATTTCTGTATCCCCAATGAGATTATCATTTTTTTAATTTATTACTTTCTAGTACATTATCAAATTTTATTTTACTTTTTTTTATATTTAGTCAAAGTTTGACTTTTTAAAAAGTTGATATTTAATCAAAGTTTTTACCAGTGTAATCTAGCGATGGATTCAAATACTATTATGTCAATTTGCAGGTTGGCAGTAGATTGTCGAATTTTTTATTGGTCAAAGTTTAAAATTTCAGTCAAAGTTTGACTTTTATTAAAAATTGAATTTTCTTTCAAGTTTAAAAATTTATTTTTGTTTCAATATATAAGACATACTAGCATTTACTATATAACTTTGTACTTTAGTCTTAAAAATTTTTATTAATCAAAGTTTTACGTTTAGTCAAAGTTTGACTTTTATTAAAAGTGAATATTTGATCAAATTTTGACTAGTGTAAACTAAAGATATATATGAATATTGTTTTATTAATTTACAATTGGACTTTTATAACTTGTTGGTACATTGCAAACTTTTCTTTTGGTCAAAGTTTGACTTTTATAGAAATTTAATTTTATTTCAACGTATAAACTTACAGTAGATACTAGAATTTATAACTTTGTTATTTAGCTTTACATATATTTTTCTTTCAAAATTTTAAGTTTTGTCAAAATTTGACTTTATATTTGAGTTTGACTTTTCAAACTCTAACTTATGTAACTTAATAATAAATAGTAATTACGATGGTATTAATTTGTAACATAATAGAATATCATTAAAAAAATTATTGGTTAATATTTGACTTTAATAATAAATTATCAAAATTTAAAAATTCATTTCAAAGATACTAATCAAACAAGAGAAATCAATTTCCAATAAAATTCATTTCTCAAACACACTAATCAAACATTGGAAAATCCATTTATAGAGGAAATCAACTAAAAAATTGATTTCATTTCCTCTTTGGAGTTTCATTACTATCAAACAGGGCCTAAAGAGAAAAATAGAAAAATATTATATTTTTCCGAAGCAGGATGCTATCACCGCCCGACTAAATACTGAATATCCCCCTTTACTTAAAGCTAAAAATTGTTGACTTCTTGAATCATTGACGGCATTACAAAATATAAGACTATTAGTGGCACCAAAATTTACTGCTATTAATAAAAAAACTGTCGCTATTAGTCCTATAACTACTAAAACAAGAAGTTTTTTTTTGTTAATAGGAGCTATTTTTCGTATCGCTAATAGTCTTATTTTTTTGTAGTGTGGAGATCATTTTTCATTCCAACTTTTGACACAATTGATCTTGAGAGCTTGGGAACATCATAAACTATTAGTTTTTTATTTCACCTGAAACACATCCCAAAAAGTGGCATGCAAGCATTGTGTGAGCCATGTGATCATTAGTCACTTTTTTGGGATGTGACCCATGTGGACTAAAAGAGGACCGTCCAATGATGTGTCCATGATCTAAAGAATAGTTGTGTGAAATATTAAATGATCGCCGTTGGCCCATTCAAAGTAGTTAAACAATTTTCAGCTCTACTAAGTCATTATTTAGCACGGACTGGTGGCAGCCCCAATTTTAAATTTCAATATGGCTCGTAATCTTCCTTCTATGATGTCAATTGCCTTCTTAATTGCGTAGTAAAATAAGAAGGCTTCTACTAACCCTTCACCAAACACGGAATATCTCTTATTAAGTAAACAGCTAAAAATTGTTGACTAAATGATGGAGACTATTTTTCGTTTCAATCTTTCACGCAACTAATCTTGAAATCATGGATATTTCATATTTTTTATGAATAATCATGCATATATTATCAAAAGGATAGTTTTTTATTTCACGTGATACATATCCAAAAAAATGAATGAAATATATATATATATATATAATTATTATTATTTTTTCTTTGATAATCGGGTATCAGCCTCTTAGAGCGCCCGACTAAGTATCGGCCAGTCAGTAGGGATAAATCTTACACCGGCAATGTTAAATTGAAATGGTTGATTGGTAGATTATAGGTGGTGTGGGTTGTACCCATCTATTCAAATATTTTAATTAGTCTCACTTCGTTGTTGATGTTATAACCTTTAAGATCTATGTACTTAAAATATAATAAAACTATTGTGTTCTCGTTTTTAGCAGTGGGTCTCAAGTGCAGTGAATCTATTCATTTCGTTGTTGATGCTGAACACTACATGAGGCACTCAATCACAACTTTAGGTGTCAAATGGACATATGAAAGGTCGATTCAAGATCATGAAAAAAAGCATTGACCACCATCAGATCAAGTGGCCAATGGATTTAAAAAAAACATTAAAACATTTAATTATTTCACCATTCAATTTTAGATCTTCAGATGAAGGCCTCTAAAAAAATATTATGAAGACGCGAAACCATGTCGAGTTTGGTGCCCGATTGTGTCACAGATATATATCCCCTAGTTTCTGAAACAGAATATGGAAACGCATCCAATAATATTTCTTTGCTGATACTCATTTTTTCACACTATATGAACAGGAATCTCAGGAAATTGAAGTACATAGGAAATTTCCACCAATTTGATTTGCAATTCAAGGCACACTGTGCTGAGGGAAAGCTACCGAACTACGTCGTAGTCGAGCAACGATACTTTGATCTGAAAATTTTGCCAGGGAACGACGATCACCCCTCGCATGATGTCTCCGAAGGGCAAAAATTTGTGAAGGAGGTCTACGAGGCATTGAGAGTGAGCCCTCAATGGAATGAGATGTTGTTCATAATCACATATGACGAACATGGTGGGTTTTATGATCATGTCCCTACGCCGGTGTCTGGAGTTCCTAGTCCAGATGATATTGTCGGTCCCGAGCCATATAACTTCCGGTTCGATCGTCTTGGCGTTCGTGTCCCAACCATTTTTATTTCTCCATGGATCGAGCGAGGAACTGGTAATGTAACATATCAGGGTTCAACCCCTATGCCACTACCATTTCTGTAATATTATGCATAATTTTGTCACCAATTAATTTCAAACAAACAACATATTATGTCCATAGTGACAAATTTCTCCGAAATTCACAATTTTCTGTGATTTCTCTGAAATAGCCGAAATTTTATTAATTTCGGCAAAATTAATTAAATTTTGCAAAAATAAATAATTTTTTAAAAATTTTAGTCTGAACCCGAAAGTGTTTATTAGAGGGTGGCTCTACCTCCCCAGAGACCAGCCAACCCATACTCCAAAAAGGGGGGGTGGCCGGGCATACAGGAGAGAGAGAGAGAGAGAGCCCGACAGAGAGGACAGTGGAGCGCAGGGAGAGCTTCCCCTTAAAGATGCTCGACCGCAGTGTAGCGCTTTAAAAGAAGGAAGAGCTTCCGTTTAAAGAAGCTCAACCACCTTTTGAGACAAAAAAAGAAAGTAAGCACCCTTTATTCACCCCAGATTTAACCTGCAAGAAAAATCCTAAATCCTAAACAATATATATATATATATATATATATATATATATATATCGTACTCCACCAAATATTTCCAAATCTTTTTCAAAAATTTCCAAAATTTATGCTAAGTGAACCAAAATGACTCCCTACCGAAATAGTGCCGAAAAAGATATTTGCCACTATGGCTCACTCACTCGATGTTTTCTACAAGTCATTTGATGCTTTATTGACAATAATATGAATCATTTAATTTCATCAAAAATCAATGTAAATTTCTTTAATTTTCTGATGTTGCAGTGGTGCACGGGCCTTCGGGGCCATATCCGACATCACAATTTGAGCATTCTTCGATACCTGCAACCGTGAAGAAGATTTTTAATCTGAATGATTTCTTAACTAAGCGTGATGCATGGGCCGGCACATTTGAGACTCTACTTACGCGAAAGACTCCTAGAACTGATTGTCCAGGTAAAGATGCGCGTGTATATATATATATACATATAGATAGATTAACCTCACTCTCTTCATCGATTGAACTAAATACAATATTTATAAATGTATTGATGTGCCTCTAACTCTCTAACTATCTAACGTGGTCCTTGTACACACTAGTTACTCTACCAGTGCCACAGAAATTGCGAGACGGCGATACAATTGAAGAGGTGAAAATAAGTGAATTTCAAGAAGAATTGGTGCAACTATGTGCTACGCTGAACGGGGATTGCGAAAAGGACATCTATCCCAACAAGTTAGTCGAAAACATGAAGGTTGGAGAGGCTGTTAAGTATGTGGAAGATGCTTTCAAAACCTTCCTAGAAATCTGTGAGGAGAAAAAGAGGAATGGCGCAGATGAATCTGAGGTCGTGGTGACAACCTCTGTAAAGAAAGTAAAACTGAGGTCCTTTGCTCATAGGATGTTTGCTTGCTTGGTCTGTAATAATTCCTAGAGAGAACACTGTAAATTTATGCCATTGTTTCAAGGTTACCTTTGTTTGCGCCTACATGATTTCTAAGGGCACCTACGCTCGAAACCATTCACTGCTTGCAGTCAGATGATGGAAATCATTTTTCACCCCATTCTTTCACGCGATGGATCTTGAGACCATGAGCTTACAATCGGACAGTTTGCTTTTTTTTCCATGTGACACATCCCATAAAGATGCCCCTGAGATTTCATTTGAGCATGATGTGTGTCATGTGATTTTAGGGCATTCTTTTTTAGAATTTGTGCCACTTGTAATAAAAAATTGTCCCTTTGATGGTACGCTCATGATCTCAAGATCCATCTTGAAAAAGATTGGGATGAAAAACGATCTCCATCATCTCAATCCAAGCAGTTCACGGGTTTCATTGGGTATCAAACATAGGCACCCTAAAAAATCACTTAGGTGAGAACAGGGGTTTCCTTATTTCCATCTCTAAGTGTAACATTCTCCTCTGCATTGATAATAAACGTTCTTCTCTTGGTAGACAAGATGATGAGTGACATATTAGATTATGCACAAAGTGTATTTTTTCTGTGAGATAATGGTTCATGAGCCACGCTTAAACACCACAATGTTTGGTATTCAAATGATCTTATATCAGTTAAGTTAGACTTTTAATCACACGATTGAAGAGGAATGATAAAACTCTTTTAGTTTATTGTTCAAAATAATTCTCTTTGGGCCCAAGCTATGAAGGCTAAGTATGCTGGGAGACAACATTTGAAATTACTTTTTGCTAAGGGATCCTTCATGGGTGTGGAGGAAAATTCTGGCAGCTAGAGAAGTTGTCTTAATTAATTGTGGATTAGTTTTGGGGAATGGGGGTATTACTAGCTTTTGGTTTGATCCTTAGGTTAATGGCAAATCCCTTATTCCTACTTATAGAAGAAGACTTCTTCTTCATTCCGGTCTAAATGAAAACACTATGATTAATGATGTGGGCCTTGATGGAATGTGGATTTTGTCACATCCCTCAACTATTCGCTTGTAAGAAGCTTGGAACGATGTTCGTTCTATTGTTGTGCCAAATTCGGTTCAACATGATAGATAGACTTGAGAATCTTCAAGGGATGGTAAATTTTCTCTTCGGTCTGCTTAGAATGCTATTAGAACCAAATGAATGGTGGTTGACTGGAAAGGCTTTATTTGGAATTCAGGTAATATTCTAAAGTATTCTTTTTGTGCATAACAAATAATAAACTTTAAGCTCTTGACCATGAACAATTTGTGCAATAGTATCCCATCTAGATGTGTTTTATGTTGGACAGATTCGAAGGACGTTGAGCATTTATTTTTTGGTTGTGGATATTCTCAATGGATTTGGAGATCCATCTGAATCAAAACCAACAATAAACTTTGTAAGACTTTTTGTCACCATCATGACCCAAAAAACAGTATTGCTCCTTTAGGAAATAGTTTTGCCAAGTAATTAAGTTTGACAAATTGGTTTGTCATTATTGGACCCACGGTCGTCCGTATTACACTCACGGACGTCCATTGTCACGGACGACCGTGAGTGATTCACGGACGTCCGTGACCCAAAAACATATAAATTTTAGGTAGTTCGGGCAGTTTGGTAACTGATCCGAAAATCTTCATTCTAAAATTTTTGTTAGTCTAAAATTTTGTCATTGAGATTACTTTTCATCTTTGGATTTCATTCTTTAATCTCTTTGATGTTTATGGGTCTTTATGATTTCATGTTTGAGAGTGTAAGACTTGTGTGAGACAAGTGAACCTTCGCAAGAAACGTAGGTTTATGGAAATGTTCACTATGGATAGTATGATGGAGAAATGCTGTCATGTTTGGTGATTGGAGTGCTAGGGCATATCATTCCAAAGAAGCACTGTAAAGTTTTTTTTTGTTCATAGTGAATTTCTTTTTGGATCTGAGATAGATCCCGTGGTTTTTGCCTGTGATGGGTTTTCCACGTTAAAAATGTCTTGCGTACTTATTTTGATTGTGTGATGATTGTGAGTAAATTTTAATTGATAAATTTAATAGATTATATTAAAAATCCTAAATATCCCAAATTTTCAAACTTCCATTGCTTAGAGAGTTGAAGAGATGTATGGAAAAGGCCAAGGGGATGAAAAGGAAAGACTATCTTATTCACAATGCCTTTTGCATTACCATATTTTACCTTTGGAGAGAGCGAAATGACCGTATCTTTAATAATGTGTTTACTCAAAAAAAGATGATTCTGCATAATATCATTAGAGAGGTCTCTTTTCGTGTGAAATCTCTAAATATTAGAAAAGCTCCTTTTGATCTTTGAATTTTGTTTTAGTTTCTTTGTATTTTGTTACTTCCTTTTTTAATAGAATCGGCGAGGACCCTTCAACCTCAAGCTTACCTATCGGAAAAAAAAAGTATGATTATCACTATGCTATTGAACATATGTGATCAACCTAAATTTTTCAAGTGACAACCTATCCTTAGACATGTCTCAAGTAGATGTGAACTATCTGCTTCATGAACTTTAATATTAATCTGTTGATATTAAAGTCAACAGATTGATGGTTTTAATCTCCCTAAAATATTATTTTTGGGCTTATTGCACTTATGGATCACTAACATCTTCAAACATTTGATGGCGAAAGATAATTTAAACACCATTTTAATGTTTAAATGATGGTCAAAAGAGTTAAGTCCTTTCTCGTGTTTCTTACCCCAACACTATACGCCGTTACGTGTAACGAAGGCATATGAGACTGCCCCCTCCTATGCAATTTTCGTATCCGTAAGCAAAGTAGCAATCGAAAATGACCCTTTAATAATTAGGATCCACATCTCAATTTTAACGAGAAAGCCACAATCAAACGTGAAAAATGTAAGGTAAAAAACACATTTCACCTAAGGATATAATCACCCCTAGGCTCTAGCCGGTGTTGTATTGAAAGCTGCATAATCACACTTATAAGCAATGAATCTAGCAAAACTACGCCACAGGTTCCACTAATGAGATGATCCTTCTGGTAAGATCGGAATCTTCCAAGTCAAACTATAACTTCCAAGTGTGTACTAAAAAGATTAATGCTTCGATAGACATGAAAATGGTAATTGTGTTTTCTTCCATTTGGACGATAGCATTGCCGCTTGGTCGATTATATGATGAATGATAATGTGAGCCACATGTATGATATAGATGACCTAAGAACCATAGGTGCTTTGCGAAACTTTTGCCAAATATTCACTTGATTCATTTATTTTTCAATAAGTTTATAAAACAATTGACGTATTTATCGAATTTTTATCATTGTAATACGTACTTTAATGATAGTTTATACTAATTTTCCATATATTTTTCTAAATTAGTTTATTTAAATTAAATTAAATTAAATTGGCAGGACTGGACCCTACAATTTATCGGGTCGGGCAAATAAACTTAACCATTGGGTCGGATCAACGAAGAGGTCGTGTCAGGTCAAATCGACCTGACCCCATATTTTTATGTAAAAAGTATAAAAATAGGAGTTTTATTGGGTTGGCTCGGGGTTTTGGGGTTCGAGTTGGCTTTCCAGGTCGGGTTGAGTAAGCTTGAGTTATGACTCGGGTCTCTTTGACCGTACTTAACGGTAATAGATGGGAGGAGCACCAAGACCGATGCTTGTGCATATAACTTATCATGCCCCACACTTTTTAAAACTAACAAATTCTTTTATAATTTGGTTACTCAAAAATAGCAACCGAAAATGGTAAGAATCCTATTGCCATAAAACAATTGAGCCAAGATTTATTCCCAAAAATCACGGGATCTATTTTGGTAAGCAATTATAACCCTTAAGGTATTCTTACCATGGATCAAAATGCCGGAAAACCAGTACGTATCGTCCAAGCCCAAGACAGGTACGTATCAGACGATATGTATCAGTATCGGATAGTACTCGACGATACATTCAATGTATCGTTCGGTACTTTACATACAAATGACCAATACGGTACATTGAATGTACCGTATCGGTGACCTCCGATACCGATACATATCGGTATCGGACAAAATTTTGATCCATGACTCTTACTTATCTTGACTCTTACCTCTCACGGCAAGTTAACTTGTCTAATTAGACTCTTCCTCTAATTAATTCTTTTATATATATGAGGAACCCAGAGAGAGATTTAGAAATCAATACATTATTCATTCTCTCTCAACCGTCTCTCTCTCTCTCTCTCTCTCTCTCGTTCTCTCTTCTCTGCTAAGCACAATCATTGTGTACTTTCGGTAAACAAGATCCATGCCGATCAACATCGTGAGTTTCAATCCACCATCGTATCATCGATCCTTGCATCCGGTTCTGGAGCCTAATCTTCTCCCATCAAAGCTCCTCATCGCACTGAACAGTCAATCATAAGAAAAGATTTATCGCGAAAGGAACTCGGGTAAATTATCGCTCGAATCCGATCCCTATCAAACCAAATCGCCACGATAATCAATTCACACTTCAACAAGTGGGTGCATCTAAATTCATCTTAAATTATTCAGTTATTTTAATATAAGAAATCCTAATTAAATCCTAAAAGAAATCGGGAAGAAAAAAAATTTAGAACCGCGTCGAGAAAACTCAACCTGAGCTTGAAATTGCAAGCTCGACCGGTCGAAATTCAAGTTTGATTGGTCGAGATTATAATTTGTATAGGGGACCTTATTCTTTGGTTGAACTTGATGGGTCAAAACCCCTTTTCGACTAGTCGAGGTTGGATTACCACTCCAACCCTTCAAGAAGATCAATCGATCGAAAATCCAAAATCAATCGATCGAGTTTACATAATGCAGAAAAGTTGATCGATTGCAAATGCAAAATCGATCGATCAAAGTTTATATACTTGGATTGTTTTCTGCTCGACCGGTCGAAAATAAAATTCGACCAATCGAGTTCTGTCCCTTTTAGAACTTCCTTTGTTTAATTCAACCGGTCGAAACCACTTTCGACCGATCGAGACTGAATCTTTTTCAGTTTATTTTAGTCAACTTGACTAATCGAAATCTATTTTCGACCAATTGAGATTATATTCAATAAGGACTTTTGTCCTCTATTCCATCTCAGCCGATCGAAATGCATATTCGACTAGTTGAGATTATATTCTCCAGCTTCCTCTCTGATTTTGACTAGTCGAGGACTTATTTTTGACCAGTCGAGATTGACAATTTCATAATTATTTATATTTACTTTTTCATTTTGAGTTTCTTTTCATTGGGCCAAGCGAAATATGACTCGATCTTATAGTTTTTGACCTTTCGGACATAATAGAAATTTCTGTTACCCCTTTTTAGGATCCTACGATTCTTATATAGATATGTGTGTCTCTTTAGGATTTGAAACATGTCTGATCGCTTTACTGATCAAACCATTAAACACTTTAGACACAATAATCGCCAATCAAGAGTAATTAAACATGAAATAAATATAGTTAAATAATTCTTATTCTTCATATTTAATTAATACTTCATATTTTATGCTCCATATTGATTTTTTTATGAATACGCAATGTTTAAGGTGCATGTTATAGTTTCTTTTAAATATATGTTTCGTCATTAGCACATGATATTCATTATGTATAAAGTCACGTTAGGAAATACGCATGTTAAGTTAAGAATAAGATATAACATATGATATAAGCCTTCGCCACAGTAGGAATTCTTTCACGGTCACATGAAACTTGAAATATAGGCATTTATGTACAAATGCAACACTTCTATGGGAGTATGAGTTATCATACGAAGTACATCTATATTACTACGGAACTCGTCCATTGGAAAACGTAGTTTAGTAGAGCCTATCAAACTGTGACCCATTCTAATTAAATTTTTAGTAAAGATGAGAATTGAATATGTTAAGATACGATATGTTAAGAAAGTGATGACTTAAGTTTATACAAATATGAAATCGGGGCAGAGACCTAAGCACAAAACTGAATAATGATATGATATGTTAAGACACGTTGTGAAGACCAGCTGAACATAAATTAAGTTTTACACGTGTTATACCATACGAGTCACCGTAAGGGCCCAACGTCTGCAGCCGAGACGGGTCTTAAGGATAGTGTGTTAACTTTGTCTCGAACTAAGGAAACATTGTTATTGCTATGTCGACAACCTCATCTATCTGGATGGTGGTTTATGTTATGATATGGAGGTTAGATATTATCTACACGTGAATTTCGCTTGATAGACTCGAACAACGATCCTGTAACAAGTTGTTTTTTCAGTTTTTATATAACATGTTATGAGATTTTGGATATTATGTAGTAATGTTTGATTTATTTCAAAATGCACTAAAACTCAAGCGATTGCACACATGATCACTTGGGTAAATTATGGTGAATCGATTGTGTAACCCATTGAGTTTACGCGACCGAGTAAACTCACCCCCTCCCAAAACCTAACAGTTTCAGGTGAGGACGATGAGGGCGGACCTCGATCATCCTGCCTATGATGACTTGGAGGCAACTATACCGGAGGCGGTTATGTAGATGAGGATGTCGGTTAACACCTGGATGAGATCATAGATCCGACGAACTTTTATGAGCTTTGAGAGTCTTCTAGCTCTAGACTCGATTATTTTTTTCTTTGGGAGACATATTTTAGTCTTTTTGATATGTCTTGTTAGTTTATGTTTGAAACATTTTTACCCTACGTGAAATTTAATTTATTTTTTGTGTTAGATGTATGATTAGGATTTTACCTTATAAATAATCATTATATTTTTTGCTGTTATTTTTTGAATCATTTATCATTAAATGTATTATTAAAATGTCTTGATTTATATGCTAAATCGATTTATGAATTATGTATATGTCAGCTTATCGCCTTAATAAGCGTACAATGTTATAATACGAGATTTTAAGCCCTTGAGTTTGAGTAAAAATTCTGGGTTGTGGCATCCGACTTTGCTGCCCTTGGATATAGGAGAATCTGACTTCCATGAGTTTTCGCTTTTGATAGGAAGCCTTGCCTTCAAGATTTTCCTAATTGCAAAGGCTGCGGTTCAACCATATTGGACCCGACCAGTCCTCACTTCCCAACCTCAGTCCGAAAAATCGAAAGAAAACGTGGGTTTGCATTTGATGCACGCGTGGTACACGGATCAATCTCCATCCACCAAAGGAGTCAAACCTCCGCAAATTCCCAGCCATTCAAGGCTATGAAATCAACGTAAGAAGTCGTCTAAGCGTTTTGGCGGGAATGAAACTGACCACCCCGTGTTCCATAAACCTCCTTAAACCAAAACCCCCTATGTCCTCCTCTAAAACATTCGAACCCTCTTGACTCTTGAGTCTAAGTTGATCTCCTTCCTTTGTTAAAACCGCCACCCCCTTGGTTTCATCAGCCAAACCCCTAAAAAAAGAGTACGAAACCCCAAACGCCATGCCTCCTCCTTCCTCGCCATCTCCTCTGTTCATACTCAAAACCTTGCAGACTCAGCTCTGCAATGCCGAACCCCGATCCCGATCTCGACCCTGTCCCCTTCCCCTTCCCTTATTCCAACCCCATCTCCATCCCTCGCTCCACTTCCGATCCCAATTTGTCGAAAACCAAACCTCCACCCCTCTCTTCTTCCGCCCGCTCCGTCGCTTCCTCTTCTTCTCGTAAAAAGAGCACCAAACATAGGGCTCGAAATAGCTCGAAAAGCTCCGATTTAACCGAAGAGTCGCTCAAAGAGTTCAACCTGAGGATAGCTGCCCAAGATGAGAAGAAGAACTCAGGGCACAGCCCTTACTACAAAGGGCTCACCGATTCGAATCTTTATCTAACCCGACAGAGGGAGGCCGCGGGGTTGAGCCCAGGGCGGGAAAGCCGAACTTCGGTGGCGTCGAGCTTTTTGACGACCGTCGTTTTTAGGTTTAATAGCTGTTTCCTCAAGAAAGGGAAAACGGATGACACAATCGACTTCCGGGATGCTGAGAAAAGGGATCCTCCTCGGATTTCTTTGGCTTCTTCGAATCGCACGATTAAAATGGTTTTGCCCAACAGTTATGGTGATTTGAAGGATGTGATGGCGGCAACGGCGATTGAGGAGAAGCCCCTGAGGGAGAGAGTTTCGTATCCGGTGGCGGTGGCGGTGGCGGAGGAGAAGAGTGTTAGAGTGGTGGAAGAGAGGCCGAAGGAGGTAGCGGCTAAGGAGGAGTTTTTTTGGGCCAGCAAGTATCGGCCTAAGGCTTTGAAGCAATTCATCTGCAATCGGAGTAAGGCGGAGGAGCTGCATACGATGGTCAGTTGAAATTTCATTATTTTATTTATTTTTATATTTAGTTTGGCTGGTGACTGGTATGGACTTCTTTCATATCGGCATATCGTCTGGGTTCCAAGCTGATACCTATCAGACATATCAGATACGGATTGGCTAAACTGGCTGATATTCAAGTTCTCAGGATTCATATTAGATACATATAAGCCAATGTGACCCCATATGAACCGATATTTGACCACTTTGACCTGATATTTGACCTTATATCATATCAGGAGTTTTATACCTTATGGGAAGGGTCCTAACCCGATACATATTGGCCGATATGCATCAGATATGGCCAATATTTAAAACCATGTTCATGACCCTCCTTGATGTGTTAAAATTCTGACTTCCACATATGTTGGGAATGTCAATGTTTTCGGATTAACTCTCTTCACCAACGTTAATTGATTATCAAGAATAGCATTTTCACTACAAATCCTGTGAAAATCAGACATTTAGAAATTTCTCGGGACCCTGATAACTGTGAAAGTCAGCTTTTGACAGAACTGTTAAGGTAAAAGACTCTTGGTAGGCTGTGTTTGGGAATTGGGATTGCTTTTTCGAGACAAAGAGCAGCTCTCTGCTCTGGCGCAGAGCACTTTAGTATGGGACTCTGTTTGGTTGTAAGTGCTCTTAGCTCTTTTGGAGAGGGAAAGAGCTGAATTTGGGTCTCTCTAAAAGAGCAATCTAAACCTGCTCTTTTAAGCGTACTGCTCTTTGCCTGCAAAGAGCAATCCCAAACTCAACCTAAACAATCGGTTTATGTTGGTGAATCTCCATTAATTTTTACGCGAGCCCACAGTTGTCGATTGTATGGTGCCTTCAGAATATCTCGATTTAATATTGCCGTTAAAGTGACTAAACATTGAAATTTAATTGCCATGCCCACTAGAAGATTAGAACCATTTTATTTGGGCACTTTAAAAGACTGCTGTTCATATCCACCGCAAGGTCTACATTAATGTGATCAAATTGGATGGTAGAGATTTATTAATGTGTATGGCACCATATGGCCTAAAATTGGGACGTGACATGTTTTCTTTTAATAAGACAGTGACGAGGGTTAATCCAGAGTTAATAAGGCTACTTAAAATTTTCATTTATTTATTACAGCTACCTATTTGAGGCAGAATATAAAGGTTCAACTTTTGATAGAAAAAGAGAGCCACTTACTAGCCCCTAGCTCCACCCTCTGTTTTTAGAGGCAGAATCCTATTAGAAGCAGACATTACAGATGTCAGGGGTGTTATAAGATGTGTAGTTCAACATTTGATAGAGACTGCGTTAAGTAGATGTTAGTAGGCTTTGCCATATTATGACAGTCCAATCTTTCAGCTACCTAAGGGATGAATAGGATAGGCTAATATGATACTAAATATTACATTGATGTGAAGTGATTAACCTCTGGATTGAGCGCCTACCATTTGATTGGTCTTTAAAGTCATTGACAATGATCCATTAAATAGTCAGGAACCAGTGACCAGCCTTGTTTTTTAATCAGTGGGAATCTAAGATTTGGCCAGAAAATTTGGGGACTTTGGGTACTAGATTTATTAGCAGCATTTGTTTTAAGAGGTAGCTAAAAGACACGTTGGTATTAGGTGCAAGGTTCACAATTTTATGCATGAGGAACATTTTTCATTAAATTTGTAACATGCTGAACACATGGTCATGGTCTAAAGTAGATTTAGCTTAAAGATTATTTCATTAAATGATTTTTTGGGATCTAATTTCGTATGAGAGCCTTCAAATGGACAGGTAAACAACATTTAAGCAACGGTCCACATTGAGACACCAAACGTATTTTCAATTGTATAAATGCCCCAATGGTTAGGCGAGCTGGCCAGGTACCCGCCTTAGGAAGTGGGAGCCTGGAGTTCGAATCCCCCCTTGAGTGCACCCTAGGGATTTAAATCCCGTGCTGACCCGGCATGTGCTAACTTGGGGGGTGCATGTGCCCCTGGGATTGCCGGTGCTCTAAAAGGCCTGGACACCCAGGTTATCGATTCTTTTTTTCGTATAAATGCCCCTATTTTGGTTACAGTACTCGAAATGCCCTTGTCTTTACATCATGGTCTTAAAATCATACGACTTATATAATGTTCCACGTGGCACTGATCCCAAAAATAACAAAGTCTTTCTTTTTATCACGTGCCTCTAATAAGAAAATAAAAAAATCACGTGCCATGGTACAAATCTCGCGTGCAAATTGTAGCTCCATATATATATATATTGTTAATATGGTTTGGAAGGGTAGGTTTTTGAATTGCTACTCTTCATAAATTAAATATTTTTCATGTTTTTCCTTGTTTTCTCAGGTAACTGAAGGACAATGTACTCATTTAATATTTGAAGGCCCTGCAGGCGTGGGGAAGAAAACCATGATTTGGGCTATGTTAAGAGAAGGTTTTGGACCTGAGAGATTGCAGGTGACAAATCATTAAATTCAAAATAATTGTACTGTGGTCTTTGTTATCTGTACTGTGGTAGTAACTGACGGGTTTAGTATAATTTTGTTCTCCAGAAAATTGATGTGTGCAAAGAATTTGAATTGAAGGTATCTTTTGGAATTTCTGTTACCATTCTGTTTATGAAGAGATGTTCCAAATAAAAAATTTTGGTATCTTGTAACTCTATTTCAGGGAGAAGCCAAGTCAAGCATCAAAGTAAATGTGAAAGTATCTGCTCATCATGTCGAGGTCAATCTATCTGATCCTGAATTGCGTGGGTACGAGAAGCATGTGATTGTGGCGCTGATAAAAGAAATGCACAACACTGTAATGGACACCCAAGCAATGCAATGCGGTTTTCATGGCGATTGCCAAGGTATTCGTAGCATCTTTATCAATCCTCATTCTATGATATGTTGTTTTATCCATTGTCACCAAATTCGAAATTCGCGAAGAATTTCTCTGAAAGGGAAAATTTTCTGCAACATGTAGGCCCTGTTTAGATAGGGGGAGAAGAAAAGAAATTGATGGAAAAGAAAGGTAATGTGCTAATTTCTCGCGCTTGGCAACAAATTTATGACGCGAGTAGGTGGAAACTGAAACTGTTTTCCTTACCTTTGGAAATCGTGAAATCCTCCTAAAAGATTGTATGATTTCTGCCGGAAAACTCACGCCAAGTTATGGTAGGTCTCTTCTTCGAAATTATCTCTCTATCTCTCTGGCGCAATTCTTTCCCACTCTTGACGCTCAATCTCTTTCTTTCTCCCTGTACACAATCTCTCTCTCCAATATCTCTCTACACATCTCTCTCTCTCTCTCTCTGATTTCTCTGTCTCCCTCCCACCCCCAGTTCTTTCTCTACGAATCTCTCCATCTTTCTCTCTCCCTGAATCTCTCCTTGATTTCTCTCTCTACGAATCTCTCTCTCCCCGATTTCTCTCCATCCCAAATCTCTCTCTACAAATATCCCTCTCATTTTTTTCTCTCTCTCTCTCTCTCACAATATTCAAGTTTTGGTTTGGTGTGTAACATGAACACCAACGATGGCGCTCCCTTTCTATTTTCATGTGTTATTACTCAATCCAAACATCGAGAAATGTATTCCTATTGATTCCCAGAGGGCTGGAATCATCAGATCTATAATTCCATTTCCATTATTTTCCTGGAAAATATCCAAACAGAGCCTTAAGTGAAAAATTGGGAAAGTTTGAAAATATTAAAAGTAACGAAAAATAAATGAACAGTAAAATAGATAGGAAAAATAATACTAAAATGCAGTTAAATGTTGAAGAAGTAGTCATGACTTAATCGGTATTAATGGACGATATCTGCGATAATTTGAAGAAACCCTGTTATTCAATGAAAAGGTGATTTAATCAGGAAAAGGTCTTCAAAGAAGAAAGTCACAATTTAATTCTGATTTAGAAAGAAAAAAATTAGAGGATTTGTTGACGAAGTCTCTAACCTTTTTTATTGGTATATTTTCAGCAATTGTTCTCTATGGGGCGGACAAACTATCTACAGATGCTCAACATTATATCCGCTGGCTAATGGAGCGGTATGAGAGCTCTACTAAGATCATTTTTTGCTGCTCTGATATTTCCAAGCTTCGGCCCATAAGAACTATTTGCAAAGCCATTAAGCTTCTACCACCTTCAACTGATGAGGTAATTTAATCTATTTACTTGTTTGTTTTAATGATTGAATTAATTAATCTCAGTGATAGCCCAGCATTTTTCCTTCGTTACAGATTAAAAAAAAAATTCAGCAATTATTTTAAAAAAAAAATAGGGTGTCTCATTCTTCAGATTGTTGAAGTCTTGGAGTTTATTGCTAAGGAAGAAGCCATAGAATTGCCCCACCGTCTCGCAGTGAGAATTGCAGAGAACTCCAAGCAAAATCTCCGGCAAGCAATTCGGTCATTTGAAGCTTCTTGGCAGTTGAAGTAAGCAAGTAAACTGTAATAGCTACACTATGTTGTCAGAGATTGCATAAATTCTGCTTATACTCTCTGCATCAAGGATCAAAATTTCGGCCGAAATGACCGAAATTTCGGTCCTCACCAAAACGATAACTTGGACCAAAACTTCGGTCATATTTTGTATGGGATTGAAATTATTGGCCGAAATTTCGGCCAAATTATCGGTTTTCGACCGAAATTTTGGCCTATATTTTGATCCTTGCTCTGCATATATGATATTCGAATTATATCATATCCAAGAAAGAGATATTATTCAAATAATATTTGCTGCAGAATACATTCTTGATAATTATTATATTGGGTTTTCTTCAATCTTACTATTTTTATTAGGGATAATGGCTCCTTACCGACATTTACACACCAAATGGTGTTTAAATTATGGATCAAAATATCGTCCGATACCGATACGTATCGGTTTTGGACCTCACCAATACGAAACAATGGGTTTTTATCGCCCCCCTGAAAAAACAGTCAAATTATCGTTCAATGTATCGTTCGTATCGTTCAATGTATCGTTCGTATCGGACGATAATTTCAATACTTTCAAATTATCGGTTTTAATGTTTTTTTTTGTTTTTTTGTTTTTTTGTTTTTTTGTTTTGGGAAAAAATCGGAGAGTATCGTCCGGAACCGATACGTATTGGTTTTGGGGCTGGACGATACGTATCGAAAAAACGAGATTTTGATCCTTGGTTTAAATAATCTTACACCATTAAATTGTCCACTTTTAATCTCACACCGTTGAAGTGCGATTTACCATTATGCCCTGTGGCGCACATCGATGACCAATCTAAGTTGTCCAAGTGGAAATCCGTCATTGGATATATCTCAGCCCAAAGAACCATACCTATATGTGGATGTGATCATGTGAACCATCCTCTAGATGAACTTTAATATCAGCCATTAAAACTAAAAACAATGGTTGATATTAAAGTGAACAGATCGGATGGTTTAAATCTCCCTAAACATCATTTTTGGGCCTGTTGCACTTCAATGTATGATCTATCACTTTAACGGTATGGATCACCTACATCTTAAACCATTGACGGCATAAGATCATGTAAACACCTATTTGTGTTTAAATGACTGTCAGGATAGTCGGGTCCATTTTATAATTACCAATTGATTGGGAATAGTCTCCATTTCTTTTGTGCCTCTGGTATTGTCTTGCAGAAGAAAATGGCAGTTGGAAGTTCTTGTATGCAGTTCCTTGATGCATTTGTCTGTAGTTATCAACATAAACATGGGTCAAAATCTCGGACGATACTGATACATATCGTCCGATGCGTGTTGGTATCGCTGGCCACTGATACCCGATACATTGGGTATGTATCGGTGAATGTATGTCATATTTATTCATCGTATCGCTGATACATTGATTGTATTGGCGATACCGGTACGTATCTTCTCAGTATTGATGGTGGACTATATGTATCGAAAAAACAAGATTTTGATCCATTTACATAAATTCTGACAGCTCTATGGAGTTTATGGGAAACTTTTTTCTCTTGTTAATTCATATATTTTATGACAATAGATTCCTTCCAACTTATGTTTTTGGTCTTTGTAAAGGATTAAGATTGAAATGCTTAGAAATCATAATTGTAGGCCTGAAATCACCTGGGTCTGCTTTGATGGTTATTCTATCAAAGTCATGTTTCAGATGACCTTTTTTTCCAATCCTCTCTACAACACGCTTCTAAAAAGTTTCCTTTGTAACTCATTAAAAGTTAAAAAAATAAAAAATAAATCTGTCATATTTATTGCCTCACCAAATAATTTGGCTTTCTTGTTTCCAGTCTTTCAAATTTCAGAAAATTTTTAATTACTGATTCTTTAAAATGATGGTAAAGTTTAGACATCTCTAACGTCATGTAACTTGGTGGAATTTCATCATCATTGTCATCACAGCCTTATCCAATCTATTTGGGGTCGGCAAATAAAATATCTAATCCAAATAAAAAGAAAAGGACTGTTTGATTTGAACCATTTGTGCTTTAAAGTTTTCTTCTATTTTCTGCAGTTTACATGCTTATTTTATTAATGAAGTAAGCGCTATAGCTTCAATTTACTTCATTTATTTGTTCTCTTGATCATTCTACTGACCTGTCTACAGATTTTAATATCTTTCCTATGAGACAAAACATCAGCCCTTCTCTATGGTACTGTTTTATGAATTTAATCAGTTTAAATCAATCTGGAAATTAAAAGAATAGAATGAAGCTATCAAACCTCTATGTATGTCCTAAATGCCTTCCTTCTGAAATTAGCTTTTCCGTTTAGAGGGTTCCTGATGCGGAAACTAACACATGCAATGCTAGGGCTGAGATTAAATATAGAATTAATTTAAACAATTAAAATGTAATTGTTCTTAGCAAATTATCACAGAAAATGTAATTGTTTTGAACAATTTAATTTCGGCGAAAAATAGTGTTACTTTCTCGTACATTCCCTATTGAATCCAAAAGATTACGGTTCTTAGTGAACGGCTAGATCTCCGACAGTTATAGGGCGTCGAACGACCTCGCAAGCGGGTTCTTTTGATACCGAGTGAAAGGAAAGCAAATAATGATTTTAATGGTGAAAATGATAGGTTAAACTTAGCTTTTAATAGTGAACTAAATAGGTTAGAGTTACGCTACTTACGCAACTCGTAGATCATAAGAAGATAGAGGAGGAAAAGTTGGCCTTGCTCCAAACCGCATGCAGGATAAAGAATCGCTCTTCAGTTTGAGAGAATCACACCCTCACAGAAAATTACAATCACAAAACTCTCAAAGTTGCAAAAGAAATTTTCATAAATCAATAATTAATTCCAAAGTTGTTTTTACAAGCCTTTAAATAGGCTAACCAAACCCTAACTCGAAATAAAGCATTCATAAAAACTTAAAATACTTAAAACAACAAGTTTTGCCAAAATAAACTAAATCTCTTCAAATCTCCGTGATTGGCCGGTAGACCAATTCTGGAGTTGATCAATCAACTGAGAAATAATTAAATCACTCGCAGGCTCTGTCCACATTTGATCGATCTACAGATTGGGCTCGATCGATCGACTGAGCAATATTTTTTTTGATCGGTAATGAGCAATATATTGAAAACCAACAAGATGCTGAAAGGACAAATACAAAGACTCGACCAAAAAAGAGAGCCAAAAAAGAAAAAAGACGGCCAAAAAATATATAAAGATGAAAACAGCCCAGGGCAACCGCAATCAGCCCCACTCCTACCCTGGGCCCCAGAGGGTGATCTCTCCTCAACCTCCATCACAGCTTTTAATGACCCAAAACCGCATGAAGTCCCTGACAGACTTGATATCATCCCAACCGCCCGACAATTTTTGTTGAAGGTCTGACCATTTCTCTCTAGCCAAATGCTCCAGCTAACTGCGAAGAAAGCCACCTTCCAGTAGTCCCCGATCGGTTTGTCAAGAGAGACTGACGACCATGTTAGGAACTGCTGATATGGGTTGGAAGGGGTGGCCCATCGCATTCCGAAAGAAATGAGAATAACACTCCAGACCTTGTGGGCCACCTGACAGTGGAGGAATAGGTGGGCAATAGACTCTTCATCTTGGAGGCACATTACATATCGATTGGAAATATCATTCCCCCCCCCGAATCAACTGATCGATACTTAGGATCTTTCCTTTGAGGAGGGTCCAAGTGAAGAATTTGACTTTTGGATGAATTGCTGCCTTCCACAACTTTGCTCCTTGGCATCTGATGAGCGGAGGACATGTAAGTACCTGCTAGTAGGACTTGATACTGAATCTGCCATCTTTACTAGGAGCCCGTACCCGCTAATCTTGACCTTGTAGATTTGGGAGCAGACAGTAGATCGTAGACAACAACCTAGTGAACGAGGCCATCTCGTTTCTTCTCAGGAGCTTGTGTGTGGTGACATCCCACGACCTTCCCCCAATATGTCCCGAAAGAAACTCAGTAATCAGTCCCAGCTGATTAGTTGATATTGCAAAAATGTCCGGGAACAACACTTTGAGCAGATCGCCCTCCACCAAGCATCCTCCCTGAAATGAATCCGGGTACCACATCCCCAGCTAAATTGGATCCATCCTACGAAAAGAGGCCAGGTTCCACAGATGCTTTTCCACCAAGCGGATGTGCCTCTGTGAACTAATGTGTTGATGCCCCAATTACTCGTTGATTGCCCATACTTTTCCACCAGCACATTTCGCCAAAGACTACCCCTATCTCGCGCCGAACCAGCTCTCCAGAATCATTTCCCAAGAAGAGTGACATTTGTGTCCCTCAGACTTCGAATGCCAAGGCCGCCACAACTCTTGGGGAGCTGGTAGGTGTCCCAGTTCACAAGATGATAACGTTTATCTAGACTTGAACCCTCCCAAAGAAAGTTTCTCTGGATTTGTTCAAGCAGGTTGATGACCCCAATCGGGCAAATGTACATTGACATGTAGAAGATGGGTAGGCTGGAGAGAACTGATTTGACCAGAAGAAGACGACCTCCACTGCTGAGGAGTTTGTCTTTCCACGAAGACAACCGTTGCTTGAATCTTTGAATAACCGGCTCCCATGCCTGTGTAGATGGTTTCCTGACCCCGAGAGGTGGGCCCAAATACTTGATGGGGAGCTTCTCGATCGCACAATTTACTGTAGTCGCTAAATTAGCCAACTGATGGTCGCTGGTCCCGATTCTCGTTATCGCTGACTTGTGAAAGTTAATTCTTTGGCCAGAAACAACCTCATAAATTGAAAGGACGTAAGTTAGAACACTGAATTCCTCCTCGTCGGCATACCCAAATAGGATGGTGTCATCGGCGTACGGGAGATGCGAGATAGAGCGACCCTGCGATCCGACCCTAATCCTCGAAATGAGCTGCATTTGTCTCGCACGCGCAATGAGAGCAGCCAGGGCTTCACCCACCATGATGAATAAGAAGGGGGATTATGGTCTCCCTGGCAGATTCCCCTAGAATTTTTGAAGTACCCAGCTGGCGTGCCATTGATCAATACCAAAAAACAGGCCGATGAGTAACAAGCCCGCATCCAACTCTTCCAGGTAGACCCAATCCCAAACCTGTCGATCATGTAGTCTAAACAGTCCTAACCCGGTCATAAGCCTTCTCCATATCCACCTTCCACAGGGGAGCCGACAGTTGAGCATGATGGGCGGAGTGAATCACCTCTTGCGCCACTGCGACAAGGTCCACCAACTGCCTCTTTGAACGAACGCTCCCTGATTGTGTGAAATCAACTTGCCCATCAGCGGTTTGATTCTATTAGTCAGCACTTTGGATATTGTTTTTATATAGACAATTTATGAGACAAATCGGCCGGTGTTCGTAAATATCTTCAGCCCACTTCTTTTCGGAATGAGCACGATGAAGGTAGAGTTAAGGCTTCGGCCAATGAACGCATTGGCATGGAACTCACGGAACACCTCCAGCAGATCCAACTTAAGCACCGACCAAAAGGAGCGGTAGAATTCCATGGTGAAGCCGTCTGGACCCGGAGATTTGTTCTTCCCCCAGAACTTGATCGCTCGCCACACCTCATCTTCCGTAAAGGGTTGTTCGACATCGGTGCACTCGTCCTCCGAGATCGAATTGAACGGGAACCCATCCAGCTCCGGCCGAGCCAACCCCTCATCAGTGTACAGGTTGGAGTAGAAGTTGATGACATGATTTCGGATCTGCTCCTGGTCAGAATAAGCTACACCCTCAACAGTAATGTTGCCCATGTAATTGATTTTGTTTTGCGCACTGGCAACGACATGGAAGAACTTGGTGTTGTGGTCGCCTTCTCTCAGCCACTGAACCCTGGATTTTTATTTCCAGCACACCTCCTCGGCCATGCACTTGCCGTTGAACTCCTGTATTTTTTGGATCCTTTCAAGTCTTTCCTCGTCCGAAAGCGCTCTATGTTCCTCGATATTGTCGATTTCGTTCAGCCTATGGAGCAAGACCTCTTTCGCAACCTGCACCAGCCCATACACCTCTCTGTTCCAAGCCTTGATACAACCCTTAGCCGCTGAAGCTTGGAAATGAACTGGAATATAGTTGTCCCGGCAGGGGTCGGATGATTCCACGAAGAAGTAACCAGCGCTTTGAAATGATCGTCGAGCAGCCACATGTTCTCAAAGCGAAACGGGGTCGGCCCTCTTCCCTGTGACTCACACGTCAGCAGTAAAGGCCGGTGATCGAAGACAAACCCTTGCTAAACCTTCAAGCCTTGTAGCCGGAAAAATGTCTAACCATTTAGAGGTACATAAAAATTTTTCTAGCCGACTTAACGAGGGGTATCCTGAAGATTGGACCAAATGTATGTGGATCCCGTGAGCGGAACGTCCATCAGCTCCCAATCCGAGATGAAGGAATTGAAATCCCTCATCACCGCTTTATCTGACATCCCGCCTTCTTTTCGTGATCCCATCTTATAGCATTAAAATTGCCCCCAAGCATATGGAATGATCCCACCTAGCGATAATGGTTGCAAGTTCGAACCAGAAGTCACTCCGTTTTCTATCATCAGATGGACCATAAATTCCAGAAAAGACCACACTTTGCCCGTGTCTCTGTTCCGAAGCACAACAGAAGCCGAGTATAATCCCACCTCGTCATCCATTTTCTCGAACAAAACCGAATTCCAGGCAACGAGGATGCCACCCGATGCACTAACGGAGTCGACCCCGATCCAATCCCATCGGTTCCCTCTAAGCACTGATTCGACTTTGTACTTGTCGCAACTCCCCCATTTGGTCTCTTGAATTGTAATGACAACCGAGTTGATATAAGTGCGCCCAAATATTATGTCTTCTGTCCTCAATCAATCAATTGGCTATTTGGGCTCGATCGATTGACCCAATATGCTTCTTAGTTTCGCTAATCTGTGTAATTCTTCTTTCAGACCACCTTGACGTTCTTCTTTCGCTTTCGCTACATTACAGGCGACTGCTTGAATCGAATGCCCCTATCAATTCTCCTCGGGTTAGAAGGATTCATCTCTGATAAATATTGGTTGTGATAGAGGTCGAGGAGATCCGGATCCATCTGTTGAAGCTTTTCCTTTGTTATCCACGTATTCTCTGAATCGGCTTTGTTCTTCCGCTTAACCAAATTCTTTTGAAGTCCTCCTTGGTTGGTGGACACAATTTGATCCTCCAAAACATCTTCAATGATCTCACGAGATGGTCGTGTAGGTGGAGGTACTGGCGTGGGGAGGGGAATAGTGGTAATGTCGGATGTGGAAGGCTCAAATGGGTTGGGTGGGATGGTTAATGGCCATGGAATGAAACGAGATCCTCCATGTTGAAAGTCGTGCTAATGCCCAATTCTAGCGGTAAATCTAGGATGTAAGTGGCTAACCCATGGAAGCTACGGACTTCGTGAATGTTCTGAGGATCAGGCCATTTCACGATAGCTCTAACCTTTTTCAAGTCCGTAGTCATTCCTTCAGAGGTCACGACAAACCCTAAGAAGACAACGCTCTGTGACATTACAGTGCACTTCTTTAGGTTCGCGTACAAGTGCTCTCCTTTGAGTCATGCAAACTTGCCTTAAATGGCTTAAGTGTTGTTCCTTGCTGTGACTATAAATAAGGATGTTGTTGAAATAGACCACAAGGAACTTGCCTATGAAAGGCCTTAGCACCTGTGTCATGATTCGCATAAAAGTGCTCGGGGCATATGAAAGCCCGAAAGGCATGACAAGCCACTCATATAAACCATCCTTGGTTTTAAAGGCAATTTTTCATTCGTCCCCGAGACGAACTCGGATTTAATAGTATCCACTCTTTAAGTTGATCTTCGAAAATATACTCCAACATGTCGTCCAGTCTCGGTATAGGGAACCGATACTTGATCGTGATTCTGTTAATAGCGTGACTATCAACACATATTCTCCAAGTTCCATTTTCTTGGGTGTGAGCAGCGTTGGCACGACACATGGACTCATACTTTCCTTAATGAACCCTTTCTAAGGAAGTTTATCAACTTGCCTTTTTAACTCCGAGTGTTTGGATGGATTCATGCGATAATGGGGCAAGTTTGGTAAAGTAGAACCGGGAACCAAATCAATGGCGTGTTGGATGTCTCATAAAGGTGGTAACTCATCCAGGAGGTCTTTGGAAAAGGCATTCCGAAACTCACTCATTATCAGCTCAACCTCTTTCGAAATATCAACACTCGACTCTTTGTGTGTTTCAACTGTAATAAGGACGTAGACAATGTCCTCTATCTTAGCGCCTCGTTCAAACTCTAGAAGGCTAACAATGTGAACGACCTTAGATGTCTTCTCTCTCTCTCTCTCTCTATATATATATATATCAGGCCTTTCTCACTTGACTTAGTTGTTTTCACTGTGGATGCTCTAGGAGTTAAAGGATTGATCTTTATTTTATTTCCGTTGTGATTGAAAGAACGCATGTTCGATCTCCTGACTAGTGTAACGTCCATATCATACAACCACAACCTCCTAAGGATGATATGCCCTACATCCATAGGCACAACATCGCACCACAAGGTGTCCTTATACGAGCCGAATTGTATAGGAACCTGACACCTTCGTGAATCAGGGATTGATGATGAATCGACCTAAGCAATTTTATATAGCCGTGGGTGAGCTACAGGTGCGTGCAAGTCCTAAACGAGAAATTGTACTTTCGAAAACAACATTGGTACAACTTTCACTATCAACGATGACTCGACAAACTTTCTCACTACACTTGGCTACGGTATAAAAGATGCTATCCCGCCGCCAATCATCACTCTCCTTAGATTGGGCTAGAGCGCACCTCATTACTAGGGAACGACTCAGGCTCATAAACTTCTTATGTTCCCTCTTCGTGCTCATTCTCAGTGTCTTCGGCTATGAACAGGTTTCGAGAGTGACATTGTGCTGCAAAATATCCGATGCCATGACACTTGTACCACTTGTTTGACCGCCACTCTTGGGGCCTTCAAGCATTGGACCTTTACCCTTATCAACTTTGACTACGAGTATTGTGACTGAATTGGGCCTAGTTGACGGGGTATGAACGTTGGGTTTTGTCTCAGAAAAGTTAGACCTATGACCAAACCCACTAGTTTCGAAACGTTTTGTTTCAGGGGTCTTGAGGTATTGTTCTAACTTGACTCTAGAGAACATTCATTTAGATCGGTAACAAGATATGGAATGAGTTCCCTCTGTAGTTTTGGCCGAAGGCCTATTCGGAATCGGGATAAGATAACTCTTTCCGGCTCTTCCACATTGGCTTGGGACATTAGGTCTTCAAACTTATCAATGTACTCCGTGACTGGAGAATTCCCTTGGCGCAATGACTGCCATTGATCAAGAATACTTTATCATATGAAAGAGGAACATACTTCTCGTTCAGTTGGATCTTCATATCATCCCAAGTGGAAATGGGAAGAAGACCTGAGACTGTCTATGTCGCTCTAATCCCATCTAGTAAAGCCTAGCTTGATCCATAAGCTTGACCTTGGCAAACCAGACTTTACGCTCTTCAGACATGGCATACCACTCGAAGTAGCTTTCTATGCCTGTCACCCACTCGAGATAGACTTTAGGTTGTCTTTTCTCGTCAAAAGTAGGAGCGTCCATTTTCATGAACTTCATTAACTTGATGTCTTGATTGGTTTGGATCTCACGTCGGTGATGACCTTCTGTCCTATGGTCATTAGTGTTGACTTTATGGTGATTTTCAGTAATGAACTCATTCATCTCTTCAACATAGGTCTCTAAAGCCTCATGTCGAACTTGTTGATCACGCAATTGTTGTTGCAATTTATCGTGGTGATCAGCCATTTGGGCTTGGAGAGCGGTTTGACTCGCGGTCAATTTAGACACAAGTTCCTTAATTAGGGCTTCTATCTGAATGAGATCCATGACTATGCAAAAATAAAACTAAATGATGCAAGAAAAAATAAAATAAAAGAAATGAACCCTAGAACCTATATAAACACCGTCAACCCTAAATAAACAAATTCTCTGATACCAATTCTGATGCGGGAACTAACACATGCAATGCTAGGGCTGAGATTAAGTGTAGAATTAATTTAAATAATTAAAATGCAATTGTTCTTAACAAATTATCACAGAAAATATCAAGAGATTCAATTGAACAATTTAATTTCGGCCCAATATAGTGTTACTTTCGCCTACATTCCCTATCAGATCCAGAAGATTAGGGTTCTTAGCGAACAACTAGATCTCCGACAGTTTTAGGGCGTCGAACGAACTCACAAGCGGGTTCTTTCGATACCGAGCGAAAATAAAAGCAAATAATGATTTTAATGGTGAAAAGGAGAGGTTAAACTTGACTTTAAATAGTGAAATAGATATTAGGGTTACGCTACTTACGCAACTCGTAGATCATGGACGAAGAATCGCTCTTCGGTTTGAGAGAATCACACCCTCACAGAAAGTTCAATCACAAAACTCTCAAAGTTGCAAAAGCAATTTTTAAACCAATAATTAATTCCAAAACTGCTTTTACAAGCCTTTAAATGGGCTAACCAAACCCTAATTCGAAATAAAACATTCCTAAAAACTAAACACTTAAAGCAGCAAGTTTTGCCAAAATAAACTAAATCCCATCAAATCTCGCGTGATCGGCCGATCGATTAATTCTGGAGTTGATCGATCGATTGAGAAATATTTAAATCGCCCATAGGCTCTGACCACATTCGATCGATCAGCAGATTGGTTTCGATTGATCGACTGAGCAATATAAGTGCGCCCAAATATTATGTCTTCTATCCTCAATCGATCGATCGACCCAATATACTTCTCAGTTCCGCGAATTTGCGCAGTTCTTCTTTCAGACCACCTTGACGTTCTTCTTTCACTTTCGATATGTTACGGGCGGCTGCTTGAATCGAATGTCCCCATCAGTTCCACTTGATGTTTAAAGACCGAGAAGCAAAGAGTTGGGCACACATATAGTATGAAGTAGGGGGCTTCAAATTTCTACCAATCCTCAACCTGTTGAGGGCTAAATTATGCTTTTTATCTTCTGTTTGTTCAACTTAGGTGTTGATGGAAATTTACCTGAAGAAACATCAACACCTCAACTTTTCATTATAATTCAATAGTGATTTTGATATGTCAATTGATAAGATTAGAGATGGTGAACAGTTTAGCAGTGATTAATCTTGTATTAGGGTTTAAGCCTTCTTACAAATTATAAAAATACAACAATGGCCAGAATATCCCTATATATATATATATATATATAGGCCTGGGACTATGCACCCGGATGTAGCCTTGAGGGCTGCACCCAAACCATTTGGACACCATGTGGCACTGATCACAAGGATCGGGTGCCACAGGAAATTGGATAACATCAATCAGGTATCACTCAAAAAATTTGGGCTCTATCCGATACATATCCACCATTAAAAATGCGGTCAAAGGTTGATAAAATCAATGCACCAAATTTGTAGGGCGTGACCACATCTTTGATCCATCAATTGGAAATCAAATATATATATATATATATATATATATATATATATATATATATATATATATATATATATGTTCTAAAAATCACATGCCACATGGATGATCCACCCAAAACGGTGTTATTTTTGGTTGATCATGCCATTTGGCATGTGATTTGGCATCTGGATGCAGCCTTGGAGGCTGCATCCGGATGCATTTCCCCATTTAATATATATATATATATATATATATATATATATATATATATATATATATATATATATATATATATATATAAACCCAATGTATCTTGTATCTTGTAACATCACCATTGAAACTCATGACATATCGATGGAGCATACATAGTTTGCTAAGCAAGAATCGAGATCTATCAATAGTGAATGTCTTCGTAAAGAAGTTGGCGAGCTGAACTACGGAGGAAACACGAGGAAAAAAAGTGTGCCAGCCAAATAGTGATGTCATGGAAAGTGACAATCTACTTCAATTTGCTTTGTTTGCTCGTGGACCGTTGTATTGCTAGCATTCTGAATAGCACTCTTATTGTTAAGAGTCCAAAGGAGCAAGAGAGGTTAATTCCAATACTCATATTAATAAGAAGCCAATGAAGCCCAACGGTTTTTAATGTTGAAGAAGGCAGAGGCTAATTATCAATAAGGATGAGATTTTATATTAAGCTCCATGGGTGATTCCATAGTCCAGTATCAGTAATGCGAGCATGACTAATGAGATGTATTTGAGAAGAAGATAGCTGGAAGGAGAGTAGCCAACCTGAAGGCCTAAAAAATATTGAATTTAAAAATTTTTTTTTGCCTCAAATTGAAGCTGGAATGATGCTTAAGAGATTGGAAGAGTGAAGAAGAAACATAGCCAAGTCATGTTCGCTCGGTCTAAATTCAAAAGCAAGACTAATTTTCAACTCGGAATGAGGAGCTTGTTTGAGACCTTAGAGAACTCGACGTAGGCGACAAAGATGATTCATTGAATGAGGAAGCCTTGGAGGAGGGTGCATATACCCTACTTCAACAACATCACCATTTAAGAAGGCATTCTTAACCTCTATCTAAAAAAGTGGCCATTGGCGAACAATTACCACAACAATGAGGGCCCACACGAAAGCCATCTTCGCCACTATGGCAAAAGTCTCATCACAGTCAATCTCATACTACTGATGAGAGAGAGAGAGAGAGAGAGAGAGAGAGAGAGAGAGAGAGAGAGAGAGAGAGAGAGAGAGAGATGCACAGAATGTAGGTCGAGAAAATAAAATACATTCAGAGTCAGGAAGAACACATCCGAAAACCTGTAGACGAGTGTAAGGAGGAATAGAGTAAATCTTCCTAAAGGTAGAAATAGTAGATATGATAGAGATAATATATGTAGTAAGAATGCTTTACCTCAAAAAGTTGTAGGAACACAAGAAGGACCTCATGATATCAAGAATATGTTGGTGCTTTCGCACTACCACCTCATTTTGGTTGGGGGGGGTGTTGAATTATGAGGACATGAAAGCTAAGGGGTTCATGCCATGCAAATTGAGTAAAGAGAGGAAGGCCGAAGAAATATATTCTCCACCAGAGCTAGAGTGAGATTTTTCTGCAAGCTAGAGATTGAGAGTGAATTGTATTAGTGAACTCAATGTAAATATAAAAAATCAGATCGATGCCACATGAAGTAAAGCCATGGAAATGTGAATAGCCATCAATAAATGTAACATAATAAGAACACCCTCCCTAAGAGAAAAGGGAAAAAGGCTCCAAACATTAAAGTGAATAAGATCAACAGGAGTAGATGAAACAGTTTCACTTTTTGGAAAGGGAAGGGCCAAGTGTTTTGCCAATTTGCTATCCCTAGTGATGCCAATGGAGCCTTAGGAACATGGCTAAGTAAACCAAAAGAAACAATGTAGCGAGGTGTAGGCTCTGAGACATGACCTAACCGACGATTCCATAATCAAAATTTGAAGAAGACTTAAAAATTGAAGAAACAACAGACAATTTTAGTGCAAAGTTAATCCAGTGTTCCTCCCTATATGAAGATCTTGCATAGAACAAGAGGAAGTGAAAAGAATGCCAAGTCCATGATCAACTAACTAACTACTAGTAAGGTTGGGGGGTGGGGGGTCGAGAATGTGACAAACTCAAGGAAGAATTGGCATAGTAGAAGGGATAAAACCAATGTGAACGATGGAAAAGGGACTTACCAGTCTTACCCTCAATTGTCTGAATAATAATGAGCAAGAGAAAAAGCTTCAAGTCATATGATGAGGGGTCCCGAGTCAAATGTCCATGAGATGTAGGTCCATCTTATATAATAGTTATTGCAGTTGATCAACAATTATAGACTGAATGGTTTATTTAGTGACAGAGGGAGGGGTCCTTAAGACAAAAAACCCATTTGTAGGTGAAGGGGTAGTGGTGGTGGTGGTTATATAGCACAAATCATTTCCCATAATTTTTCTTCTTTGGAAAATTGAATTTCATGTCCTACGTCCTTATAGCAGTTCCAACAAAAAAATGACATTTTAAAAGAATTGAGGCACACATGGATTTCCAATAGAAAAACGTGAAACTGCTGTTAAATGGTATCATCGGAAACATGGTGAGACACTGCCAAGCATTGAAGGCGAGTCTCCTCTGCAATTAGCTCAGCTCAGAAAGTGTACTATCAATTGTCAAAGAGGACTAAAATGCAAAATGGATTCACGAAGTGGCTCAAACTCGGGGAAGATCCATCAAACACTCAAACAAATGTGTCTGATCGTGATATCGCTCAAAGGTGGGAGCATGAAGAGAGGAAAACTAAGGCTCTACTACAACAAGCTGATCTTAGAGACAAGGCATAACAAAGTAGGAGTCTTGAATTGGCGATCTCCTTGGCGTGCAACCTTGATTTCAATCTCTAACTAATATGCTCGTGCAAAGTTGCACTGATGAGACAACCCGGTACAGTATTCCCAAGCTTCATTAGCAGTCATGAACGTGGTTTAAGTTCATACCAAAGGAGGACTTGAAGGAATATAAAATCCAAGTTAGAATTATAGCATTATCATCAACATTGTGACAAAATACAGCTTTTTTTAAAATAATACGAGTATAATGTGTGTTTTTTTTCCACAACGTACTAAACACATATAATACCCGTAGTTTTGAATAAAACACGTATTTTTATATAATATGCATATTTTAGTATTAAACGCTTTTTTGCATGTTAAACGGTTTTTCCCGTATTTTTAAAAAGCTGTTTTAATTTTTTGACGTTATCTCATTTTTTCCCCGATTTTTCCCGTTTTCTTCCGTATTTTGCTGTTTTTTCCAACTTTCTCGCTCACCTTATTAACTCCGTTCCCATATTTTCTCACTTTGATAATCACCATGTCATTCACTAAGTTTTTCAAGAATTTTCAAGAAACTCCAGATCATCAGAGGAGAGCACAATTTGGGCAAGAACCTTCACCCAAGTTTTTTCATGTAAAACATCTATATATAGTTCTTACCATCAAAATTCATGGGAACACTCATAATGGCATTTGAAACTAGAAGGTAGAAGGAAGAAAGAAGGTATGAGCAAAACAAAGTGAGTAGAAGGTACAGGTAGCTTGAAAAAATGATTGTGGACTGGCCTTAGTCTCGGGGAAGCTAGGAATGGGTAGGCTGCAAGCCCACTTAAACACCAAAAATGAATGAAGGAGAATTTAAAAAAAAAAACAGAGGTTGTACTTGAAAGAGAACAACCGACAGTCAGTGAAAAAGAGAGAAGTCTGGCTTAATAGCAAGTTGTCTGATGGGTTTATAGCAGGTTTGTGATTGGAGTTGATGGTTTCCTATTGGGTTTTAGCATGCTTTACTTCGTGTGGGTTTAGAAGGGCGAGGATGGGCTTGTCGCTGCAGATGTAGCAAATATGGTGAGGTTTGGTGTGTCACGGAAACATGACCTTTGTGAGCAGAGGTGCACAACTCTCCTCGGGCATAGAGGGTGAAGAGCCTCGCCTCTGGGGCACGGAGGTTCATGGTGGGTAGTCGGGTGGTACATGGGGGAGCCACTTGAATGCATTGTTGAGCCGTATATGGGCCATTGAGGTGCCACAGAGGTGTGTGCAAAGAGGAAAATTGTGGGAGTCCGTGACAAGTGTTATCAGAGCCATGTGGAGTTCGATTGGTGTCAGGTTCAATCAAGTCTAGTGTGAGAGCTAGGATGGTTGGCAAGACATTGGGATATTCAGCTAGGTTTTGAAGCTTTTGTTATGGTTTCGATTAGTTGGGGTTTGCCGTTGGGATTTACAGCTGAGATGCTTTATATGAGTTAGGCAAGGTTCACAAAGGTGTGCTCTAATATAAAAGGTATTAGAGCCAGCGGCTGTGACATTATTGCGATGTGCTTTCCTACAAAGTTGCGATCAATCGGTTTATGTGGCTGCTGTTCGAGACATTGAGTGGTGCGACATTCCAAGGTTGCAATGTCAGTTGTGATTTAAATGTTGTGGACACTTCAGAGGAAGCTGACAAGTTGATGGTGTGCTCTAATACAGAGATATTGGAAGCATGGATCAAAATATCGTCCGATACCGATACGTATCGGTATTGGACTCGAACGATACATTGAATGTATCGTTCGATACATTCAAATGTATTGAATGTATCGAACGATACATTCGATGTATTGTCCGATACAGACCGATACTGATACGTATCATCCGATGCGTATCGTTTTGGAGCTCGGACAATACGTATCGGTAACCCGATATTTTAACCCATGATTGGAAGCCATGATTGAGAACCGACTTCAGTAGGGAGGTTAGTCCGTGAGGATGGAAACAAGGTTGCGTAGAATGACTTTCGATAGAGTTGGGTGGTACCAAGGGGGCGATAACCCAGCGTCAGTGTTGCTTCCCACTTGAGAGGTGGTGAGTTGGTTTGAGTGAACCCAATGGTGGTGATTAGATTTTGTTGGTGGGACCGAAAGGAGTTAGGTACATTAATGAGGTGCCAGAGGGCGTTGTGAGGCATGTGGATCAGTTTGTGACATGTGGACAAGGTATCTCTATCGGTCCAGCTTGGACCGGTACGTAGCAGGCGATACGGATATGTTATCACCACTACCATATCGGTTGATATTTTTTTCTTGAAAAAAAAGTAAATATAAAAATAGATTTTTTTTTTGAATCGGTTGGTATCAGCCGATACTGATACTGATACCGATACCACCTAGATTCCTGTATCGGGGTGGTATCGGTATCTGTTCTTGATGAGACCGATACATATTGGTATCAGCCGTGTTTTGATACCAAGCATGTAGATGTTGCTCTCAGGATGTAGAGATGGCTGACCAAGGTATTGAGACATTGGTTCATTAGAGGTGAATGCATTAGACGTCTCATGAGGCACTAGCGGTTGACTCATGGAATAGGTGATCACTGATCAGTATGCAAGTGAAATCAGTTTTGAGGTGCACAAAGGTATGGAGGCATCTGAGGTGTTTTAATATATAGACCACTTCGAGTTGAGAAAAGAAAAGAACAAACAGTAAATAGAAAAAAATGAAAGAACAATATGCAAGTGTTGCAATGTAGACTACTTCGAGTTGAGAAACACGACAAAAAAAAGTAAAATACAAAAGAATGAAAGAACAAATTGCTAAAGAAGAAAAACAAAATGAGGGCTTCGACAAGGGACCAAGGCCAAATGTGTGTTAAAATGGCAGTCTTGAGCACACAAGGATGAAGACAGAGTGTTGCAAAACAGGTGAAATCCGTGAAAAAGAATGAGGAGGTGAACAAAAACTCAAGTTGAAGGCAGGTTATGCTGAGGTTCTAAAGTGTGCATAGAGAAGCAAAATTAAGAAGCCAAAGGGTCAATGCAGGGTCAAAGACATAAGAAAGTCTAGGTATTAGAACACTGCAATATGAGATGTGGGCCTATGCTTGGAGATTCTAGGCCAAAAGTCCGAATCAATGGAAATGCAACAGCGCACGATGAGCAGAGATTCGATAAGCATGGTGCTATGTTGGTTGGGCTAAGATAGCTAATGACGTACTCAGGGTGTAAATACAGTTTTATCAAGGAACAAGGGTGCTGTGGTGCGAGTGTTGCAATAAAATTTGGACCCAACTCTTCTGACCGTCATCTAAACACCAACATGGTGTTTAAATGATCTTACACCTTCAATGGTTTAAGATGTGGGTGATCCGTACCGTCAAAGTGATAGATCATAGATTGAAGTTCAACTTCCCCAAATATGGTGTAAGTTGACAGAAACGTCGTATCGATCAACGGTGCAGATCAGATGGTTGACTTTACTAGTGTAAGATTAGAGATGCTGAGCAATAGATTTTCGGATTTGAACATGCAGGAAACACCGGAAATATCAGCAATGTAGATCAAATGGTTGGCTCTGATGCATGATGAGATTAGAGATGTTTAATTAGGGTTTAAGCCCTCTTTTACAACCAAAATACCCGTATACAAACACAAGATAATCAGATAGTCCTAACATCCATAAACAATTTTTTTTTCTCCATCCAGTGCTTTCTTTTTTTTATCCTTTATTTGAATATTTTGTTGATTAAAAGTTTATATCCTTTTGGATGCTATTGACAGACCATATGTTAAAACATATTAATCCCCTGTTCTGAATTTAAATGTTTTCTAGTTTATCTTCTTCAAAAGAAATGCTGACTTTATGCCTTTTTATCTATTTCTTATCATAACTTGAATTGCAGTCATCAATTGAAAGAAGATCAGGTGCTTATAACTGGATGGGAAGAAGATATTGCCAATATTGCTAAAAATATCATCAGAGAGCAAAGCCCCAATCAGTAAGTAGTTTCCTGTCATTACTTATATTGTCAATTACTTTTATCTGGAAGCAAATCTTGGTCCCACGGAATCTTGGAGGGTACCTATGCCACAAACCATTGAATGCTTTGAATCCGACCATGGAGATCTTTTTTTTTTCCGCCCCAATCTTCCACAGAAGGGATCTTTGAGATCATGGGGCGTACCATCAGACGGTCAGTTTTTTATTTAACGTGGCACAGATCCCAAAAGAATGGCCCTAAAATGTGAGTATGATGTCTGCCATTAGGGCCACTTTTTTGGGATCTGTGCCCTGTGGATGGTATGCCCATGGTCTCTAAATCCCTTGTGTGGAATATTGGGGCGAAAAACGATCTCTATCCTCTGAGTCAAAGAAAGTCAATGGTTTTTGGCGTAGGTGTCCTCCAAGATTCTGTGGGTGTTAATAAAGCTACCCAAACAGTTTTAGTGATACAACCTTGTGGAGCCTAGGTCTTCATGTGTTTCGTCTTCAGCTTATCAGACTAAAAGGAGACAAGAAAGGAAATAATATTTTAAATATATTTTCGCAGGCTATATATTATTCGTGGAAAGCTTCGAAATCTTATAGACCATAACGTGTCACCAGAATTTATTTTCAGTGTAAGCTTCTGTCCCTTGTCTCAGTGCAATTGGAGTTGTTTCATAATTCTTCCTGCAACTATAATTTCCGTTTTCTTTTCCATAGACTCTGGTATGTGAACTGAAGAAGCATTTGGATGATCAGTTCCAACACAAGATTGATGCCTTGTATTTGAAATATAGTGTAAGCTTAAACTTTCTGATGGTCGATCTTTTTTTTTTGTTCCTTTTGATTACCTGGGTGTCAGGGCCTCTTAGAGCATTCAACTAATCCCAGGGGCACATGCGCACCCCAAGTTAGCACATGCCGGGTCAGCATGAGATATAAATCCCATGGTTTGCCTCAAGGGGGGAGTTCGAGCTCAGGTTTCCCGCTTCCTGAGGCGGGTACCTGACCAGCACGCAAAACCCCTTGATGTCAATGATCTTAGCTACTAATTTAAAATGGCATTATGACTAATGATTATTTCTGCTTGGTTTTTTTCAGCCAGATAATGGAAGTATCGTGGATGGTGAGAAATCCCTTGTCCTTTTACGTAGACAGGAGGATTTGGGTACGATGAATCAGGATCCAGCAAGAAGGAATGTCCACCATTTTATGAGGATCGAAGGTAAATTATGAAAAAAAATAATGCGATTATGTTTCAACTATTGTCTATCTGTCTTATAAGAATGATGGCAGGATAGCGTTAAAACTGCCTGATTATCCCCTTGAATCTTTATCCAACGATGACTTGACAAAAGAAAGGGAAATTTACCGAAAGAGGTATCAATTTAAAAAAGGACCCAACTCTCTTGACCATCATTTAAATGACCTTACACCATCAATGGCTTAAGATGTGGGTGATCCATATCTTCAAAGTGATAGATATAGATTAAAGCAAGGATCAAAATTTCGGCCGAAATGACCGAAATTTCGGGTCAAATTATCGGTTTCGGTCCTCACCAAAACGATAATTTGGACCGAAATTTCGGTCAGATTTTTATATGGGACTGATATTATCGGCCGAATTTTCAGCCGAATTTTCGGTTTCGGTCCCCTCCGAAACCGAAATTTTGATCCTTGGATTAAAGTGCAATCGGCCCAAAATTGGTGTTTTAGAAAGATTTAAACCATTCGATCTGTTGACTATAATGTTAACCGTTGTTTTTTATTTTAATGGCTGATATTGAAGTTCATCAATCGGTTCACATCTACTTATAGGGCATGTTTCTTTGGGACTGAGATAGTGAGATATGTTCCAAAGATGGATTGCCACTTGGACAGTTTAGTTTGATCACATATGTGCGCAACATGACATAATGATAAATCACTCAATGGTGTAAGATGAAAAAGTATATTTTTAATGGTGTAGGATCATTTAAACACCATTTTGGTGTTTAAATGTCAGTCAGGAGCAATTATACCTTTAGAAAATATTTCCAACAGGGATCAATTTTAAATAGTTACCAAAACAGGGATATGATCCATAATTTGGTAAATATTTTTGTGTAAATAAATATCGAAGCAGGGGTCTGGTCCCTGTTTTCATAAGATTTTTCAAGTCAAAGCTTGTTTGGTGATATTTGTGGAACAAAATTAATGAAGTTTTTGTTGGGGCATGTTGCACCAACAATTTTTTCCCAATTATTATATTGCAATTCACCCTTCATCTTAATCATTCCAAGGGATTTATTTATTTTTTTACAGAATTTACGGCCAAATTCATGAGTTTTTATCAGTCTTCCAACAAGAACAAAGAAGGGACACAGGGCCATGCGAGCTAAAGGAAAGGGTTTACATATGTTGCTTTGATATATTAATGATGTACAGACAACTTTAACACCTTTACATCGGCATTAGATGAAATTATTTACCATCTATATATCTTGTTAACTTATCACACTTGTTTATATCTATATATATAATAGGCCATTAAAAGCATCTTCAGCTATTTAGATATATTGCTGTGATTTTTTAGTTGCACAGGTACATAAACATGCTACAATATTCTGTTCGAAGTGTCTAGGATAAGGCATCAGGCCTTATTTTGTTATGAAAAAACATGAATGATCTCGATCCTCCAAAGTGGGAGGGTGAAGAAATCTTACGAACATAAATTGCTCTCGTTGATTCATGAGATGCCTTGGAAGGAAATGAATTTGCCACTGTGAGTCTATGACTCTATGCATACAAGTAGGGGTGTCAATGGCCCGGGCTAGGCTCGGGTTGAGACTAAAATGGTCCAAATTTCAATCAGACCAAGAAAAAATTGGCCTAAACCTGACCCATTTAACGATCAGGCTGGTCTCAGGAGAAATTTGCCTTGCCAGATATAAGCTTCGCCCTGATTGCATTCAGGCCACAGGCAGGGCCTTAGAGATTTTTGTATGCATTTTGGATAGGGTCTGTTTGATAGGAGACAAACTTCAAACAGGAAACCAATATCTTGGTTGATTTACTGTGAAATAATTTCGTATGAAAATGTTTTTTTTTTTAATTTGATTAGACTGTCTGATCAAATAAAAAAAAATCATTTTCATGCGCAATTGAGTTCGTATGTAGGGCCCATGAACATTGAGTTCGTAAGTAGGGCCCGCATAAGTTCTTTTCCATCTCTTTATAATGTTATCAAACATAAATATTTCGAAATTGTCTTTCATCTTTATAAATATTTTACATTTCCATGTTATCAAAGAGGGCCATAGTAGAGTTTGTTTAAAGTCTGCCACTTGGCCAAGCTTGTATAATGTGATTTGATAGCTTGCCACTAGGCAACATGGATTTTATATGATTTTATGCCTCATGTATAATGCGATTTGATGCCACATGTATAGATTTGGTGACTCCTGCACCATATGGGGTACGCAAGCCAGGCCACTTAGTATAAGCTCATTGTTTAAAGGGCACTTTAGAAAAATCTTATTTTTCAAACTTTTTAGGGTATTATATGAAAACCAAAGTTTTTAGTTAAAAGGGTTTTCACATATTTATGAAGTTTTAATATTTGTGAGATTTGAAATTCCTGTCACAAGCTTAGTAATGTTGAAACGTGACTTAACTAAACTACCCTTAAGGGTAGTTTTTGGGCAAAATTAGATCGTTCAGGGTTAGTATTCTGCGCTTCTTCTCCAAGGTATCTCCTCAACAGAGTCCCTAGAATAACGTGGCCTTTGAAAGATCCCATCTCCGAAGCCTTGAAAAATCAAAATTTGACCTCAAGTCTGGTGGATTCAGTGGAAGAAACTGAAGATTCCGGCTAAGAATTCTTAGTTCTGAAGGAATCATGGAGATCGAGATTGAAGACTATGACTAAAGTTCCTATTTTTTCGCATGAAATTTATGAAATACATAAAAATAAACCAAAAGATAGAGATTTTTTATTTGATCTGCAACATGAAGTGCGAGACCACACAATTAGTACAGCTTTCAGATGCCTTAGCTTGAATACTTTGCTCGTTTTCAGTCAAAGATCGAGAGAGATGTCTGCCACTTTCCGAGACCTCCAAACAGAAAGCTAAATAACATAGAGAACACCGATTTTGACCGGAAAAAAAGGAACTTCAACATAAATCGCAGGTTCTTCTCCAAGGTAAACCCTGAACTTTAACTTAAATCGCAAGCTCTTCTCCAAGGTAAACCCTGTTTCGAGATTTTTTTCCTTCTAAACTACTCTTTATAAAAGGGCAGTTTAGTGAAGTCATGTTGAAAATAACTTAAGCACGTGGGAAGGGGTTTCTAATCTCACAGAAATTAGCAGTAAAAAAAAATGTGAAAACATTTTTTTTTTTAAAAATGTTTAATAAGCTAAAACGTTTAGAAAGTAAGGTTGTTTTTTAAATTTCCCCTTTAAATTAATTAAGGTTCTATTTGATAACTTCCAATTTAGCTCTTGGAATTGTTGGAAGTGAATTAGCAATTTCATGCTCACTTCCTTGCAATTGAATTCCCTGCTAATGACACTTCTCTTGTTTGATTATGTTGCGATGGCTAGAATTGTAATTCCACCGTTTGATTAGATTATTTGAGAAAAAAATTCCCCTTGAATTGGAAAAGAGTACTTTAGCAAATGCAAATAAAGCAAAACACTGAATTTAAAGATATTCCATTGCAAATATTTCGTAATAACTATTTTGCCTTTGGAATTGGCACTTCAAGTGATTTATGCATGAAATTGAAGATTAACTACAATGGAATTAGTGCATGAAAGTGAATTTCACATGTGAGTCTCACATCAATTCACTTTCATACCTTCAAATTTCTATCAAACAAAAAACACGAAATTAGCTTTTCAATTCCACCCTAAAATTACCAAAGAATTAGCTCAATTGGTACGCTCCCACCAATGTGAGGGACTGGTCGTGGGTTCAATTCTTGTCCTCCACGTTATTTTCCACCCTTGTCTTTACAAGGTATAGGTTGGGTTCTGTTAATTAACTCTCATCACTATAGTTGGTGTTCCCTCACGCTGCTCAGTGTTTGTTCATTGGTTCGCGAGGCTATCTTGGCCGAATGGCAGTAAAAAAAGAAAAAGAAAAAAAAATCACCCTAAAATTGCCACTTTCATAGAATTAGCAATTCAATTCACCCTAGAATTGCCACTTCCACATTATCAAAGAAAGCATTTATAAATACTAAATACCATAACATTTGACATTCATGAAAGTGTTTATGCAAGGCTTAGGACAATTTTTTTCAATGCTAATTTATATATCTAGTTTTAAAATTAAAGAGATAGAAAACTAAGACAAGAAAGGTGGAATACATGAAGTATAAGTTTAGCGATAAGGAGAATTTGAAGGATGATATAGTCAAATTTTTTTTTTTAGTATCACAATATCATAGGTTTTAGTGTTTGGGATATGCTATACAACCCGGTGGAAAAGCGGAGGAAGTAAAAAAAAGAGGGAGGCAATGAAAACTTAAAGAAAAGCAGTGAGAAGGGATATAAAAGATTATGATGTTATTGAAGAGCTTAACACTAAATAAAAATGAGTTGGAAAATAAAACTTGGAAATCGGACCCCAAATAAATGAGATATGTAATGAGGATGATGATGATTATATACAACCTCATTGCAAGTAAGAATAGAATGTCACTCTACACATCAGTAGCTTGATGCTGCCCTTTTATAGTTTGATAATCCATATAAACATAAAGCATGGGTGAGGAGCAAGTTTTGAACCTCAATTGAGCCGGTGTTGCTGCTCCATTTATGGCATCTGCATAACGAGATGATACATGTGACACCAAATTTCAATAAATTGAATTATTATGGGCAGGCGCACCCTTTATGGCATACGCATCGAAATAATGCACGTGGAATTATATTTTACCAAATCCAAATGGACTACCCATAGCCTATTGTATGTCTTGGCTAAAAATGTGAGGCTAGCTAGAGGATTCTAACCGTTTTTATTCATTTTGCACACATTGTGGGAAACTTTGTAGTCACTTTGGCTGCAGCGGATGATATGGCTCTTTGTTAGTCCATATCATAATAGAGTTTATATATTTTAGTTGATTCTCATTCTTTTTTCTAACTTCCTGTAATGGAGGATTTATTTATTCTAGTAGCAACCTCACTGTTCTCTATTAACTCTCTACTAGAGCAAATAAAATATGTTCTGACAATAAGTGAGTAGAGAGGATGGTAGAACCAGTGAATAAATAAATCTTACATAAAATTTTACTATGCAAGGAGTTATCAAGGAAAAGGGGTACCTGCTAAAGCAAGTAGTAGGATGTTAGCAAAGAGGATAAGAACCTGCTAAAGCAGGTGAATTCTGCTATGGCAGGGGCTAGTAGAAAGTTATGCCATACATAGCCTTTATATGTAATTGCGTCACTATTACCACTGCGGAGCCATTACTTCTACTCTGAAACTTGGCTCTTGCACCGAGTTTAAAACAAAGAATTGCAAGTTTGGTGACCTCTTCTATATGACAACACCTTCTAAACCGTTTGATTTGGAACCTGTCATTTAAAAATATCAACTGCAAAAGATTAGCACCAAATATAATCTGCATCATGTGATTAAACATAGTCAAAGGCTATTATTTGATTCAACGATTGACTACAATAGATCATATGATAAATATCGTGTTTTGCTCCAATCTTATCCGTTAAGGATCTATGATCATGAACTTTAAATCAGACAACCCAGATTGCATTTTCACATTTCACATGTCCCTAAAATATAAAGTCTTTCTTTAACTTCGGTGCAAGGACCAAATTTTCGAGCGCAAGTATTGGCTCCCTTATCACAACCTTATCCCATTTATTTGGGGTAGACTTTTCAAGTCTTATATCTTTGTTTCTGTTCAGCGGTAAGCTCTATGTAACTTCACACTCTATATCCTCTCTTTCAGGTCTTTGCTGGTATTTTCCCTTCTCCTCTTTCTTATGTTTATATTGTCTCAATCCTTTATTGGAGTTCTGCCTCACACCCCAGACGAACAAATCCCAAGTCAGAAAATGTTAATACTCAATTACACTTTTTAAAAATCACTTTATTAGCACGAGATATTCACTAATAACTTTTTTTTATAAGTAAGTTGGGCTCAAACCTGCAATCTTGATGTTGCAATATTCTCAACCTTTTAATGGGTTATGTGTGGGCCACATCACAGAAGTTGTACCACTAGTGATCATAACCATCCATCAAAAGTGGGACTTTCGATAAGATCTCTCAAGTGAATGAAACATCGCCCTATATCTAGCGATCCATTGCTATCTCCCTCCCTAAGTACAAGGATATGACCCAAGATCTGAAGGTATCCATTGCTGAAGAGATCGCTCCATTGTTTTTTTTCCTTTTCTTTTCACCATATGATCGGATGGTTTTGAAACATACTTTTTTTCTTTTTTATTTACTAATAAAAGTGCATGTGCGTTGCACATGTTAATATAAATGTGAAGATACTATCGAATTCCTCTGATTTAAATGTCATATTCTAAAAATCTTCGATCTCTATCATATGACTTAACACAATAAATAGTTATCATCTCATTCATATTTGACTGCTTTGAATTATATAATAAAGATTTTATTTTATACCAATCTTTTGCATTAAACATATTTAGAACATGACCTTCAAATCCGATGGCTAAGATGAAGTTTTTACTTGACATAAGTCCTTTAAATATCAAGTCTTTCCTTTAAAGGATAACTCTAATTATACCAATCAGATTTCTAAGTGCACTACATTCAAAAAATCATTAACTGATGCGAACCAGATGATATAAATCAATTTTCTTTTCAATCTTTCACATAATGGAGCTTGAAATCAATGGTGTATCATCAGACGGTCAATTTATGATTTCTATTGCATATATCTCAAAAAAATGATCGAAAATTATGGGGCACGCATCATATTCAAACGTGATTTTCGATTACTTTTTGGGATGTTTTATGTGTACCACATGCAATAAAAAATTAACTGTCAGTACACTCATTATCTCAAGATCTACGATTTGGACGAAAACGACTGTTATTGTCTAATTCAAAACAGTCAATGGTATTCGGCTATAATGTCATTCAAAATTAATTTCCAATTCGATCTTTTATATGATGATCCTGAGGTAAATGGTGTACCATTAGACAGTCAATTTTTAATCTGCGTGACACACATCCCAAAACAGTAACTGAAAATCATGTAACATACATTATGCTCAAATATGATTTTCGATCACGTTTTGAAACGTGCAACACCTGAAATAAAAAGTTGATTATCAGTACTCCCATGATCTTATACATTATGGGGAAGATTGTGTGACAAACGATCTCTATCTTCTGATTCACAATAGTTAATGGTTATCGGTCATAGTACCATTAAAAATTCGATCATTGTAAATAGAACGGTTCAATTTTCGTTTTAATCTTTCATCCCAAAAAATAATTAGAAACCATGTGGCACACGAAAATATGATCATGGGCATACCATCAAAAGGGCAAAGAGTTATGTAGCTTACTAATTTTTGAAACATATACAAGAATTTGGTTCGTGCAATTGGCAGACCACCTCATGTCATTTGACATTCAATCGATTTATTGGTTATATAGTTAAAAACTTAGAATCATTAACTATAAATCTCATAAAAATGCATGTGCATTACACATGGTGCCAAAATAAAAATTTTAACTAAAAAATGTGACAAAAGATGTATAATAATCACTTGCACCATGTATCAGTACATGGTGTCAAAATGGTGTCCCATATATAAAATCTCTAACCTTAATTTTATATGCATGCCATCATTTTAAAGTCACATGATTCACATGATCATCATATAAATCATATTTATGTTAAAATAACATTAAAAATTAAAAATAAACATATAATTTAGAACTTAAAAGTTGGGTTGCCAATGGGTCGTGTTAAAGCTTTGACTGTCCGATTGGTAAATGACATATGCTGACCTGACCTAACCTGATGGTGCACCCTGATTCGACCTAATGCTCGAAAGGTCAAGGGTATATGCCCAACCCGACCTGACACCTATTCCGACCTTAACCTGAAGAGTCGAGTGTATATGTCCAACCCGACCTGACACCTGATTTGACCTGATTGAAAACACTCTATTTTATTATTATTATTATTATTATTATTATTACTACTATTACTACTATTATTAATTATTATATAAAATCTTGTAACTCAAGCTTAGTCGACCAAACCCAACCTGACACCTATCCCGACCTTAATCTGAAGGGTTGAGTGTATATGCCCAACCCGACTTGACACCTGACTTGACATGGTTGAAAACATTTTATTATTATTATTATTATTATTATTATTATTATTAATTATTATATAAAATCTTGTAACTCGAGTTTAATCGACCAAATTTTTTCTTAACCCGACCCAACCATACCTATAGATTATGTCTGACACTTCATGCCTAACTTAGCCGAATAACCCAAGTTTAGTACCTAGCCCAATAAAAAAGTCAATCTTTTGAGAGCCTTACGTAGAAGTATCATATGTTTGTCTAAGTCATATAAAGTTAAGTGCCCCCCTAAGTCTTACGACCAATATACGTATGAGTGCAAGTAATCCGATCAGGTAAGATGACAAGGTTTGATCAGGGATACATTAATGGTGGCTCAGAGGGTTTCAACTTTCGAGTAAATTATTATTTTGGTAGCTTTATTAACACCCGCGGAATCTTAGAGAGCACTATGCAAAAAAACATTGACTCTTTGTATTAGTTGATGGAGATTATTTTTCGGCCCAATCTTCCACATAAGGGATCTTGATATCATTGGCTTACCATTAGACGATCATTTTTTTTATTTTATAAGGTGCAGATCACAAATATGGCCCTAAATTTACATGACATACATCATGCTCAAATTTAATTTTTTGGCTATTTTTATGTGATCTATGCCACATAATTCAATCAAGTCAAATATTTTATGGCAAAATTGTTAATTCTCTTAACTTTGTGGATTTATTTGAAGTTGCTAAAAATAAGGAAGGAAAAATAACTTTTATAGCAAAATTGTTAATTCTCTTAACTTTATGGGTTTCTTTGAAGGTGTTAAAAATAAGGAAAGAAAGAGAACTTATTTGGATACCATTATTTACGTTATTCCCATTGGAAAAGAGATTCTATTTGGGTATCATTATTTGCAACCCTTAAAATTGTGACCTCGTTAATATCCTCTAGTAGGTATGAAATGATCGTTTTGAATTAGAAGATGGAGATCATTTTTTATCCCCATCTTTTACCTAAATGATCTTGGTATCATGAGAGTATTATTAGACCGTCGATTTTTAAAAAAATGATATTAAAATCATGTTTGAGAGTGATGTATGCCATTTGATTTTAAAGTCACTTTTTTTATTGTGTCAAGTGAAATAAAAATTTTATCGCCTGATGATACAAGCAGGATATCAAGATCAACTATATAGAAGATTGAGACGAAAAATAATCTCCATCGTATGATTCAAAGCGATCAATATATTCAGACTGAAAGAGGTGAGATGAAGTTACAATTTTTTGGATGGTAAATAATGATACCCATTTTAATTTTATTGTCAGGGCTTAGGAGTGTATATAGGGGCAAGTGTGGAAACAAAGATTGAGAAAAACTATTTTAGCTTTCATATAGTAGTAAGGATAGGGATACATAAGAAAGAAGATGAGGATAGATGGAATAACTTAGGGGTATTTTGAGTTAGAGATATTTTGTTACTAAAAATATGAAAATACTAAAATTAATAGAAATTATTTGTACTTTTATATAGTAGTAAGGATTTATTTATTTTATGTTTTTCAACCTTTTGATCATCTGATGCTATATCATTGGATCATACGATGCCATATCATTGGATCAGCTTATATCATGATGATACAAGACATTAGGAATCAATTGGCATCAATAAGAGTCGCTAGCTACAATCACACGCACAGGATCACTAATGCTCTTGCTAAAATTACATATTTATTTATATATAAAGAAAATATTACTTGAGAAGAGATTGAACTGCCCCTTAGTTGTTTAATCACATTGTTTTTTATTCAAATCGGCTTAACATATATTTTAATAAGGCTTTGAGGAGTGTACGCTCAGAATGACCCGTGCGCCCAATGGCCTGATTACATGTCACATGGCATGATCAACCCCTGAAAAATATCCTGTTTTGTGATTTTTTTTTTTGGCTCTCCGTAGATAAGGAAATACTCCAAAACTTTGGTGCATTGATTTTTTTCAATTTTGACAACATTTTGATAGTGAAAAAATCATAAAATTTTTAATTTTTTTTTGTATTGGATCTGATCAACCTTGCCTAAGTCATTGTGGCACCAGATTCTCACGATTGATGCCACATGATACTATCTGATGGTGAGCATATAAATTTCTCTATCCGGGCGTACAATTCGTGACTTCTTTTAACAATATATTATTATTTCTATTAATACTGAAATTATTTCCAAAACTTTCGACAATTTTTTTTTCAGGGTTTACTTGAATTAAACCGAACTCACATCCACCAAATGATTGCCGAATCTTACCTTAGTTATTATAGTTGTGTTTGGGTGCAAAGAGCGACTCACTTAAAAGAGCAAGCTAAAATTACCCTGTTAAAGAGACTTAAATTTAATTCTTTTTAAAAGAGCTAAAAGCATTTGCAACCAAACTTACTCCCATACTAAAGTCCTATGCAGAGAGATGCTTTTTACCTCGAAAGAGCAATTCGAAACCCAGCCATGGTTATGAGTGATTTTGTTGGTCAAACCAATCCTTTTGAAAGGAAAGCATGCCGCTAACATCCGTTTCTGATCTACTTGTGTCAACATCCAATACTTGCTCCATATAAAAAGGGTATATGTTGGAATTGGCGTGGATAAAAGTGTGGCTTCTTTTCTACCAGATAGCCACGTCTAACAGGCTCCCTTCTCCTCTATAGGGAGCCTTAATCTGCCGCCATTAAAAACAGAACAGAAACAATGGTGGAAATGGCTCTATCTCTTCTTTCTCTTCACATTAGGAATCCCCCCTTCGTATATAATTCAGTGTTCCAGCTTACTTCACCTTGCTTTGGAGCTACTACTCTTTTTAAAGTACACCAAAGCAGCTTTAATTGGAGAAATGAGAGCTCTTTGCTGCTGAAGAAAAAGAGGAGACAGAGAAACTCTATAGCTTCTATTTCTAGGGTTTTCTGTCTAGGAGGAGATGGAGAGACGGGGAGAGAGATTGAAAGCGAGAGCGAAAGCGAGGACGAAGAAGACGATGTCGATTTTCCGGCTTCGGTGGCGCCGGAGAGATGGGATGTTTTGGGTCTTGGCCAAGCTATGGTATTTTTTTTTATAGTTTTATTTTATTAAAATTTCTTTTAATTGGATATTTGGGAGAATTTTTGGGAGCTTTTCGTTCTATGTTTTTATATATATATATTTAAATGTATATTTTGCATATAGACACGAATCTCATGCCATCTATAACCCTTTGAATGGTTGACTGATAGAGCACCATCTTTCTTCTTTTTGTTATATGGTTTTATTTGATATCTATTCTGTGAAGGGAGCGGATATTTACACCCGTTTTTGGAGTAAGTATGTCACGCCCCAAAATTCTATACACCGCGAACTTCGGAGCGTGAATAAATTCAATAATCAAAACAGAACTAAAGGTGAAACAAAACATGCACTCGGATATTTCATTTACAATCACAAAAATAAGGGTACATCATTGTTACAATTCATGGTTCATCGTGAATACAATTACAACTCAAAAGTCCCTTACAATCAACTCGAGATTTGACTAACTCTTTGGCTCTAATTTAGGAGGTCTTCTAAAGTCTCCTCTTGTGAAGTCTGATGATTAACTCGATCCGCCGCTGTAATGTTAATAACGGGAGTGAGATAAACTCAACAAGTGCCCCCCTAATAATATCTAGTAAACTACGTCTTAATGAACAAGATGAGGGACAATTTCATAGATGAACATTCTTTGGATTTCAGCAGGAGTTATATATATATATATATATATATATATATATGCGCAATTCCACTATCCATTCTCAATACATCGTATGTGCAGCTATCATTAAGCATGAATGAGATGTATACATGAAAGAACATGAAGTTTTTCTTTGAAAGGAAAACAAAGCAAATAACTTAAGTTCAGTAGCTACACATTTATAAGTGTAGGTTTTACTACTATAGTACCGGATCCATGGTATAGCCACATGTGACCCTTTTGGACATCACCTCCGTCTAGGTGGTCCTTACCACATCACATCACATATGTGAATTTCACACCTTACCGTGGCAGGTCGGTAGGCAATACGTATACCTCATATGAGGAAACACTAATCACGGACATTCGTCTCAACCTATGCCTGTCCGATGGGGGATCCACACAAGAAATATCGTATACTTATATCGATGCACAACCTATGCAGTAGAGAAATCATTTGTTCAACAATTGGTGCTTTCCATAATCAAGATGGTATTCATGATGCTTTTCGAAAGATATGATTACTATAGTTTAAGATAAACCATGTGATATTTATGCATGCTCATGCGCTCAATTAGAAGACATGCTATCAAGAATCAACTACGATTATTTCATGTCGGAATTTCAATTAACAATCACAATTATGTGGGGATAAATGAACAAGTCTTTACATGATTATTCTAGCATATTTATAATATCAACACCCGATAATGTCTCATAGATGTACCACACTACCTAAGGGTTTCAATTCATAATTATAGGGTTGCGCATAATCGCGTGTATATATATATATATATATATATATATATATATATATATATATATATATATATATATATATATATATATATAGTATTTACTTAGTACTAATTTACTAAAACAACGTCGAGTGATAAGGGTAGGTCACTTGCCTTGATGCGCGCTTCCTTGGTGATCGCGATGAGGGTGGTTGAAGCTCGGGTTGCTCAACGTGTTGCCTACATAATACCAAGGTGTGTTAGTGCCAAGTGATGACTCAATCAAAGAGTTGAATGACTACGTGGAAAATATGAGTTAGGAGTCGAATCGGTTCACGAAAGGGTTAGCCGATAGGGTATCGATTGGGATCGGTCAAGTTTCGAGATCGAATGGGTCATGACTCGCCGATAGGGTATGACGATCGGGTAGGGCCATAACACCGGAATATTACGAAAGGTAAACACATTAAAATCCTTTTGATAATCCATGATAGGGACATATTTCTTTGTACATACTTAACGATATATTCTATAATAATTGACTGATTTTAAACTTGGTAAATAAACATATTCAAAAAAAATATTTTATAAAATGGGTTAGAAATCTGCAATTATCTTTGACTGCCTATGGGTTATAAACCATCATATTTTTAATGGCAAAATTAATATAAATGGGTAAATGGCTAGGTTTTTAAAATGATAATTATACTATACATATAAATAAATATATTGTTATACCTTATACTATATATATATATATATATATATATATATATATATATAACAGAAAATAAGAAACAAAATGGGAGGCTTAAGGTTACTGGCTGTGGTAGCACATAGAGGAAAAATGGCTGAGGGTTGAGTATGGCACGAGAGGAAGGAAAAGGGGAGAGACACAGAGAGGGAAAATGGCTCTGTTGACGGGTTCGGCATTGTCGCTGACTGGAATAAGCCAATCGCGACAACGATGGCGAGCAATGGTCATGAGCGGCGATGATGATCTAAAATAAAAGAATGATAGAAGATGAAGAAGAGCAGAGGGAGAAAGAAGAAGAAAAAGAAGAAGAAGAAGAGGAAGATAACCTTACCAGAGGCTTGAATAGTTGATGGAGAAGAAGGGGGTTGGCTCCTATTTATAGCCAGAAGGGTTGGTGGTGACGTGAAGGTGTTGGTGTTGTGTGCCAAGGCGCCTGCCTTCGGGACGGTGCCGGACAGCGGCTCCATATCGCCCCATGTCTTTGTAGCGGGTTTCTCTCTTCAACTGGTTCAACTGATGGGGGTAGGTGGGAGAAGAGTTGGGTGCTAAGCAGAAATAGAAAGAAGGAGTTATAAGGGTTTTAGGTTGGGTCTGGCCTGGGCCTAGTTCAGGCTAAGAGACGGGTCGGGTCAGTCTGGCCTGGGTCCTCACAAAGTACCACACACAAATATTTTCCGTACACAATTTAGTAAGTAACACACACCATGTGTCAAAATTTCGGGTATCGGATACGTATCGTCCGAGCTCAAAACCGATATGTATCGGAATAGTAAAATACCGGACGATACATTCAATGTATCGTCCGGGCATTTACATACAAAATGGTGATACGGTACATTGAATGTACCGTATCGTCCAAGTCTGATACCGATACGTATCGGTGTCGGACGATATTTTGATTCATGACACACACCATGGATCAAAATCTCGGTTTCCTGATACAAATTGTCTAGCTCCAAAACCGATACGTATCGGTTTTGGGCGATACGTATCGATATTTTTCCTTCGTCACTTGAAGCTAGGGGCCTGACTGGACAATAATTTGAAATTGTCAGACGATAAATTGGAGCTAAGGATGATACAAACGATAAGTTGAACGATAATTTGACTATTTTTAAGGGGCCCCGAGAAATACCCTATTTACCGTATTGTTCAGGTCCAAAACCTATACGCATCGGTATCGGACGATATTTTGATCCATGACACACACTAACATTTTTCCTTTTAAGTGTGGGTGTGCTTCTAACATTAAAAAAAAATATTAAGTATCACACACAATATTCTCTCTTCCTTTACTCACTTTGATTCCTGTCTTCTCTCTTCCCTTTCTTTCTCTCAAATTTTCCTTTGAAACCTTAGATTGCTTGTCAATTCAATCCAGACAACATGCGAAAAACAAAGGTATTTGATTCAATCCAGACAACATGCGAAAAAGAAAGGTATTTGGATTTCAATTTTAGGGTTAGTATTAATCTATGCTTTTGATTTCAGTTTTTAGGGTAATAATCATTACTCATGAATGTGTGAGATTTTTACTTTTTTGTTGCTCCGCTTGCTCGAAGAATGAGGTTGTGGATCAAATATGAGAAATATTTATCATCTCTTGGACAAAAGATGTTGGGTTGGGCTTTTGCGTATACCATTAAATGAGTACTCGTCCGTGCCACACTGACTTATTATCTCCAAATCGCTGGTTCAATGTTCTGGTGGGGACTCCCCAATCAATTCATGAGGTGCTTTTCATGCACTCCCCTATATTAAGAATTGGCGGAGATCTCGAATTGTTGAATGATCAGGAGTCGAATCACGCTTGCTCGAAGCAGAGTAATAAGACTTCCTCCGAAGAGAGATGAACTTTTTTTATCTAACATACTCTCTTCATGAAAGAAAGTTCTTTGATACTTTCACATAATTTTTCACATACTTTTACGCACTTTTTCCCATGATCAACTTCGTTTTTATATAATTTTTCACATTCTTTCACATAAGTTTTTTGAATACTTTCACAAAATTTCTCACATAGTTTTACTCTTAAGCAAAAATTTTGAATTCCAAGTGTCTGAGAAAATGCCAAAGAGAGAAGTATTTGAATTTTTTTCCTTGTATTAGTTCTGGATTCCAAGTGTTCGATATAACGTCAAAGAGAGAAATATTTGATTTTTTTCTTGTGTGGTATTCATTTCCCGTTATGAACTCTAAATATTTGTTTGAACTCTATATATTTGAACTCTAACTATTTGTTTCTTCTTTATATAATAAAGTCTAAATATTTTTTTCTCTTCTACGCATTTCCTTTTGACCTATGAATGCCAAATAGAAATGGAGAGAAGACCTATGACTGCTTCGGCTAGACAAGAGCGTGCCGAAGCTAGAGGCAAAAAATGTAACTATACTTTAGCTTCATGTAGTTCTCATCAACCTTCTATCGAAGATGAGTCTCATTTCGAAGAAACACATAGCGAAGAAGAAATTAGAAAAGAACCACAGTTTCTGTTACGACCTAATCTGAACTTTTCGTGATCATTTAGAGGAGGACCGGAAGATTGGATTGCCCTCTACCATTATAAAACTCATATTGCCCATGAAATATGGGAGACGAGTGTAGAACATTGATAAGTTTTCATTTATTCAATGCAATTTTGTCTAATGTTCACATTTATTTTTAAATTATTCTACTTTGTAGGAGAGAGGTCTTTTGAAATGTATTCAACACACAAAGAAGTTTGTAGAGTGGAAACTAGAAGATATGCCTCTTTGTGTGCAACAAAGGGTCATCAACTCCGGGTTGTATCCTCTAACACTTATAAGGTTCATAACTTTGAATTTGGCCCTTATTTCTGCATTCCTGGAGAGGTGGTATTCAGAGACGAATTCTATTCACCTACCATTCTGGGAAATGATTATCACACTCGATGATATTCAAGAACTTATTCATATTCCAATTGTTGGGTTGGTTGTGGGGCTATTAGAAATGAATTTTGAGGAACTAGTCCGTTTAGTACATGAAAACTAAATGTATATGAAGATAAAATTATTGAGGAGATGACCCGTGAAGATTGCAAGTACAAGTTTGTACAATTAGAATGGATTAGAGAAAATTTAAGCGGTCATTCAAACAAACCAACCCAACGGGAGGCTGACTATGTTTGCAAGGGGGTACCTTCTATACCTCTTCGGTTGTACTATCCCTGCAAACAAATATGGAAGGCTGGTTCTAGTGAAGTATTTAAGGCTTCTACATGACCTCACTCAAGTTTGAACCTATGCCTGGGGTGCAACTGCATTCTGTCATTTGTATTGTGAACTTGGCATTGATTCTAGATACGGCCACCAACGAGGAAAATTGGCGGTAGACTTTGGCCGCTGTATGAAAAAACTCTTCTGAAGGGTCTCTAGGTGGCATTTGGCTAAAGCTGCCAAAAAGGAATATTGGCGGCCAAATGCGGCCACCAGTGCTCACCAGAAATACTTTTTTCCTGGTTTTTGTATCGGTGATGGTAGTTGGCCCACACATTGAAGTTTTAGCGGCCACAGCTGGCCGCTAGTGCTCACAAATCATTGGATCAGACGGTGCCACCGTTTTTAGATCATATGATGCCATATCATTGGATCAGACGGTGCCACCGTTTGTAGATCATATGATGCCATAACATTGGATCAGACGGTGTCACCGTTTTTTGATCATATGATGCCATATCATTGGATCAGCTTATATCACGATGATACAAGACATTAGGAGTCAATTGGCATCGTTCAAAGTCGCTAGCTACAACTACACGCGCAGGGTCGCTAATGCTCTTGCTAAAATTACATATTTATTTACATATAAAGTGAATATTACATGAGAAGAGATCAAATGAACTGAACGTGCCCTTAGTTGTTTAATGACATTGTTTTTTATTCAAATCGGCTTAACATATATTTTAATAAGGCTTTGAGGAGTGTACGCCCAGGATGACCTGTATGCCCAATGGCCTGATTACATACCACATGGCATGATCAACCCCTAAAAAAAATCCTGTTTTGTGATTTTTTTTTTTAGCTCTCCGTAGATAAGGTAACACCCCAAAACTTTGGTGCATTGATTTTCTCCAATTTGACCATATTTTTAATAGTGAAAAAATCATAAAAACAAATTATTATTTTTTGAATGGGATCTGATCATGGTGTCAAATTGGATACGCATATCGGGCATTGGTTCATGGAGGGACCGATACGAATCGGCCGATACCGATATGTATCGGCCTATTTTTTTTTTTATTTAAAATATATATATATATATATATATATATATATATATATATATATATATATATATATATATATATATATATATATATATATACACACGTAAAGAATAGACCCATTGTTTAAAAAAAATTAAATAAAGAAAGAGAGAGGCACTGTACAGGCGTATACCTATTGCAACTTTACCTATTTTGTCACTGTCACATCACTACAATAACCCAAAACGTCTACACAAGCCGCATTAAATGGTTATTTGACTTTTGTGTACGCCTAAAAAGCAACAAGTAAAGGGGGGGGGGGGGGGGGGGTTACTAAATTTGCACCCAAAATTTAAATAAAACGGCTAATATACTTGTGCCTTACCTGATGCGTATCGGAGCCGATACGTATCGGTTTGCCAGAAAACCGATATGTATCGCCAATACGTATCGGTATCGGCCGATATTTGATATCATGGACCTGATCGACCTTGCCTAAGTTGTCGTGGCACCAAATCCTCGCGATTGATGCCACATGATGGCTACCTAATGGTGAGCATAGAGATTTCTCTACTCGGGCATATAGTCCCTGACTTCTTTTAATAATACATTATTATTTCTATTAATGCTGGAATTATTTCCAGAACTTTCAGCAATTTTTTTCGGGGTTTACTTGAATTAAACCGAACTCACACCCACCAAATGATTGCTGAATCCTACCTTAGTTATTATGATTGTGTTTGGGGGCAAAGACCAGCTCACTTAAAAGAGCAAGTTTAAATTACTCTTTTAAAGAGACCCAAATTTAGTTCTTTCACTCATTGAAAGAGCTAAAAGCACTTGCAACCAAACTTAGTCCCATACTAAAGTCCTATGCGTAGAGCAGAGAGCTGCTCTTTGCCTCGAAAGAGCAATCCGAAACACAGCCATGATTATGAGTGATTTTGTTGGTCAAACCAATCCTTTTGAAAGGAGTGCATGCCACTAACATCCATTTCGGATCTACTTGTGCCAACATTCAATACTTGCTCCATTTAAGAAGGGTATATGTTGGAAATTTGTGTGGATAAAAGTTGGCTTCTTTTCTACCAGATAGCCATGTCTCACAGGCTCCCTTTTCCTCTATAGGGAGCCAGTCTGCCGCCATTAAAAACAGAACAGAAACAATGGTGGAATCCCCCCTTCGTATATAATTCAGTGTTCCAGTTTAATTCACCTTGCTTTGGAGCTACTACTCTTTTAAAAGTACACCAAAGCAGCCCTACTTGGAGAAATGAGAGCTCTTTGCTGCTGAAGAAAAAGAGGAGACAAAGAAACTCTATAGTTTCTATTTCTAGGGTTTTCTGTCTAGGAGAAGATGGAGAGATGGGGAGAGAGATTGAAAGCGAGAGCGAGAGCGAAGATGAAGAAGATGATGTCGATTTTCCGGTTTCGGTGGCGTCGGAGAGATGGGATGCTTTGGGTCTTGGCCAAGCTATGGTATTTTTTGTTTTAGTTTTATTTTATTAAAATTTCTTTTAATTGGATATTTGGGAGAATTTTTGGGAGCTTTTCGTTCTATATATATATATATATATATATATATATATATATATATATAGTTGCTATGTATTTAATTAAAGTGTATATTTTGCATATAGACATGAATCCCATGCCATCTATAACCCTTTGAATGGTTGATTGATAGAGCATCATCTTTCTTCTTTTTGTTATATTGTTTTATTTGATATCTATTCTGTGAAGGGAGCGAATATTTACACCCGTTTTTGGAGTAAGTACCACATCAATATTTCCCATACACAATTTAGTAAGTAACACACACCATGGATCAAAATCTCGGTTTCTTGATACGAATTGTCCAGCTCCAAAACCTATACGTACCGGAGGATACGTATCGGTTTTGGGCGATATGTACCGATATTTTTCCTTTGTCACTTGAAGCTGGGGGCCTCACTGGACAATAATTTGAAATTATCCGACAATAAATTGAATAAATTGGACGATAAGGACGATACAAACGATAAATTGAACAATAATTTGACTATTTTTAAGGGTCCCCGAGAATACCCTATTTACCGTATTGTTTAGGTCCAAAACCGATACGTATCGGTATCGGACGATATTTTGATCCATGACACACTAACATTTTTCCCTTTAAGTGTTAAGTATCACACGTAGTTATTCTCTCTTCCCTAACTCACTTTGATTCCCGTCTTCTCTCTTCCCTTTCTTTCTCTCAAATTTTCCTTTGAAACCCTAGATTGCTTGCCGATTCAATCCAGACAACATGCGAAAAAGAAAGGTATTTGGATTTCAATTTTAGGGTTAGTATTAATCTATGCTTTTGATTTCAGTTTTTAGGGTAATAATCATTATTCATGAATGTGTGAGATTTTTACTTTTTTGTTGCTCCGCTTGCTCGAAGAATGAGGTTGTGGATCAGGTATGAGAAATATTTATCACCTCTTGGACAATAGATGTTGGGTTGGGCTTTTGCATATACCACTAAATGAGTACTCGTCCGTGCCACACTGACTTACTATCTCCAAATCGCTGGTTCAATGTTCTGGTGGGGACTCCCCAATCAATTCATGAGGTGCTTTTTGTGCACTCCCCTATATTATAGTTGGCGGAGATCTCGAATTGTTGAATGATCAGGAGTCGAATCACGCTTGCCCGAAGCAGAGTAATAAGACTTCCTCCGGAGAGAGACGAAGTTTTTTGATCTAACATACTCTCTTTATGAAAGATTATTCTTTGATACTTTCACATACTTTTACATACTTTTTCCCATGATCAACTTCGTTTTTATATAATTTTTCACATTCTTTCGCATAAGTTTTTTGAATACTTTCACAAAATTTCTCACATACTTTTACTCTTAAGCAAAAGTTTTGAATTCCAAGTGTCTGAGAAAATGCCAAAGAGAGAAGTATTTGAATTTTTTTCCTTGTATTAGTTCTGGATTCCAAGTGTTCGATATAACGTCAAAGAGAGAAATATTTGATTTTTTTCTTGTGCGGTATTCATTTCCCATTATGAACTCTATATATTTAAACTCTTAACTATTTGTTTCTTCTTTATATAATAAAGTCTAAATATTTTTTTCTCTTCTATGCATTTCCTTTTGACCTATGAATGCCAAATAGAAATGGAGATAAGACCTGTGACTGCTTCAGCTAGACGAGAGCGTGCCGAAGCTAGAGGGAAAATGTGTAACTCTACTTTAGCTTCATATAGTTCTCATCAACCTTCTATCGAAGATGAGTCTCGTTTCGAAGAAACGCATAGCGAAGAAGAAATTAGAAAAGAACCACAGTTTCTGTTACGACCTAATCTGAACTTTTCGTGGCCATTTAGAGGACCGGAAGCTTGGATTGTCCTCTACCATTATAGCACTCATATTGCCCATGAAATATGGGAGACGAGTGTAGAACATTGATAATTCTTCATTTATTCAATGCAATTTTGTCTAACGTTCACATTTATTTTTAAATTATTCTACTTTGCAGGAGAGAGGTCTTTTGAAATGTATTCAACACACAAAGAAGCTAGTAGAGTGGACACTAGAAGATATGCCTCTTTGTGTGCAACAAAGGATCATCAACTCCGGGTTGTATCCTCTGACACTTATAAGGTTCATAACTTTGAATCGGGCCCTTATTTCTGCATTCCTGGAGAGGTGGTATTCAGAGACGAATTCTGTTCACCTACCATTCTAGGAAATGACTATCACACTCGATGATATTCAAGAACTTATTCATATTCCAGTTGTTGGGTTGGTTGTGGGGGTATTAGAAATGAATTTTGAGTAACTAGTCTGTTTAGTACATGAAAACTAAATGTATCTGAAGATGAAATTATTGAGGAGATGACCCGTGAAGATTGTAAGTACAAGTTTGTACAATTAGAATGGATTAGAGAAAATTTAAGCGGTCATTCAAACAAACCAACCCAACGGGAGGCTGACTATGTTTGCAAGGGGGTACCTTCTATACCTCTTCAGTTGTACTATCTCTGCAAACAAATATGGAAGGCTGGTTCCAGTGAAGTATTTAAGGCTTCTACATGACCTCACTCAAGTTTGAAACTATGCGTGGGGTGCAACTGCATTCTCTCATTTGTATTATGAACTTGGCATTGAGTCTGGATATGGCCACCAACGAGGAAAACTGGCGGTAGACTTCGGCCGCCGTATGAAAAAACTCTTCTGAAGGGTCTCCAGGTGGCATTTGGCTATAGCCGCCAAAAAGGAATATTGGCGGCCAAATGCGTCCACCAGTGCGCACCAAAAATACTTTTTTCCTGGTTTTTGTATCAGTGAGGGCAGTTGGCCCACACATTGAAGTTTTAGCAGCCACAGCTGGCCGCTAGTGTTCAGTAAATATACTTTTTGTTTTTCTTGTTTTTGTATTGGCGATGGTAGTTGGCCATCGCTTTAAAGTTGTGGAGGCCACAATTGGCCACCAGTGCTCACTAAAAATATATTTTTTTCTAGTTTTTGTATTGGCGGTGGTAGTTGGCCGTCTGTTTCTATTGGTGGCGACTGCAGTCGCCATATGAAGATGAAAAAGAAAAAACAGGTTTCATAAGAAGATGAAAACTGTCGGTTTGTATGTTTGTTTGATTACTCCTTCTAAATATTATAAAAAATTACAAAATTAACCCAAACCATTGAAAATATTCTTCATTCAAAATATTCCACACAAAAAAATTTCAACTTTCTTTACCATCTTCTTCATTCTTCTATGAATACTTACAAAAAGAAAAATATCTAAACCCTTTCATCTACCCAAAAAAAAAAATAATCAAGTCCCCACTCAATCACGGACTATTCGGCAGCTCAATCATTAAGACTCCCTTAGGGGATAAGGTAGCTAAACAAATGCATGTAGGATGTGCAAAGAAAATATCTGTTAGTATGTCCTTATCAACCTCTTTCCGATCGTAATTGACATAGCCTGGATCACCAAAACATTTCATCCACTCTTGTATACAGGTTTGACCTTTGCGAGCATCCATTTCGAATTGTTTTCGAACACTATAAATAATTTGAAGGTTAGATGAATTCAATGGATTTTTCCACTTCAATTCCAAAAGAATTAGGTTTGATCTCACTCCCAACGAAGACCTGTCTTTCACCATAGAAATTTCACTTTCGTCCAACCTACCGATGTATGAACACCCTTCCTTGAACTGTCCGAGTGGGTGATTATGGAAACCGCATAATACTCCAACTTCCAACCAAGCTGTCCCATCTTCGCGTACTTCTTTTCCTTTTAATTGGAAGAGACAATCATACTTTTTTGTACTACTCTTTCTTACTATCAATTTCGTACTTGTTTCCTTTCTCCTCCTATAATTCCCACTGCTCTCACATGCAAGTGTCATCCTTAGCACACGACCTCTAGCCGGCCCATCAAATCGTAGGGTCACTAACACTATTCCATGTCGCATACATTATCTATTGCTCATTTTCGTAATTCCTCTTGTGAGTTTAATATCTGCAGTATTCAATAGAAAATGAAGAACTAACAACACAAATTCATTAATACAAAACTCAATAAAAATGTAATGTTACCTGATCAGTCTCGAGTGCAAAAGATATCTCTCCTTCCATCATCGATTATGTATTCTTCAACCTATTAATATAAAATGAAATTAGAAACAAACTTAAGGTAGTCAACAATATATATAAGAAACAACCTGAGTTGAAATGTGTGTTTACTGCTTCGAAACACAGGTGTTCGAAACATCCCTGTAGTACTCAAATATGCTTTCTTTAAAAGAATATTTGAGAAAAAATGTTTCCAACTGGTCCTAAATCTAGGACTTAAATCAATATCCAAACCCAAAATTTTGTAGATTAGGTGGGGCTTGAAATCACTATAAAGAGATGGGAATGAAATAAATTGTAGCTCCTCTACATGAGTGTGTTGATTTGCATGTGTTTCCTGAGCACCTTCATGATTATCTTCTTTCAGGGGCATCCAGATTTTCGAAGTTGATGGAAGAGGTCTCAGATGAAAGTAATGGAATCATGTCAGCGGATACAAGCAGGGACGGTGAAAGTCTGATTAAGATAGGGACAGAACTGGGGATCTCATATCAAGCAGACCGGAAAGGGCTTCTCAGGTTGTATGGAGAGATTCTAGAAAGGGGGAAACAGTTAGCGAAGGCAGAAAGGTAGAAAGGGCCATGTTAAATCGAGGTGGGGTCTATACTATTCCAGATTAAGGAAGGGTCAGTGGAAAGTAACAATCCTTGATGGGCCGTCACAGGAGGGGGGGGGGGTATAGTGTGACCCTCCTATTTTGGGCCTTGTCTGGGGAGTGGGCGCTTTTTGTGTTGTTGTTTATGAAGTTCTTAAGCTGGAATGTTCGCGGGTTAGGTGTTTCTGACAGAAGGGCTTTGGTTAAATCTTTCGTCTACCATCAGAGGCCAGAGGTTATTAGGTTGCAGGAAACTAAATGGGGGAAACTAATGATTCTATTATTCGATCGGTGATACCTGGTACTTCTTGGGAGTGGTTGTCGTTGGAAGCCGAGGGCTCAAGGGGAGGCATTCTTCTTGCTTGGGATGCAGATTGTTACAATTTGATGGTCTCGGAAATGGGTTATTTCATGGTGGCCACCCATCTTTAAGATTGCAGGAATGGTAAGGATTGGGTTGTGTTACGGTATACGGTCCCAACGACAATCGAACTAGAAAGGATTTCTTCTTTGAGTTAAGCATTGTTTTATGCAAATGGGATTTGCCGGTCTGCATTGGAGGGGATTTCAATGCCCTCCTTAGCGAGGACGAGAACAATTCGGGCCTGATCGACAATGCGGCGAGGGAGATGTTCTTTGAATGTATGACCCAAGGGGCTCTCTTTGATCTTGGGATGTCGGGGGGGAGGGGAATTTACGTGGTCTAATGGGCAGGATGATCCGACGTTATGCAGGCTGGATAGGTTTCTATGCCGTGTTGATTTTTTAGAGGTGGTTACGGACCCATCGGTCACCTTGTGGACTACTACTGTATCGGATCATAGACCGATCATCTTATCGTCTAATGATCACAAGAGGGAGGGAACGCGGCCGGGACCTTTCATATTCAATAACGCATGACTGCCGAATGACGAGTTCAAACAACTGATTCAAGAGTGGTGGACCCAAGATGGAACGACGGGATCTCCTTCATATATATTTACCTCCAAAATCAAAAACCTCAAGGGCAAAATTAGGGAATGGAACAAGGAGGTTTTTGGGAAGTCAACGTTGATTAGAGAAAGGATTTTGCTTGAGATTTCTTCGTTGGATAGAGCTGAAGAGATGGCGTCGCTCTCTGATAGCGAAAAAGACATCAGAGCAGCTCTAAAGAATGAGTTCAATCAGCTTGTTCTTGAAGAGGAGCAGATGTGGCGTCAAAAATTGAAAGCTCACTGGTTGCGGGAAGGAGGCAGAAACAATAAATTCTTCCATTTGGTTGCCAATGGGAGGAGGAAGAATCACATCTCTTCCATTAATATTGAAGGGGTATGCGGATCCTGTCTTAATCTCGACAAAAATTGTCGAATTTTACGAGCAACTCTATACCTCCGAGGCGGTGCTTTGATCGCTCATGGATGGGATCCCTTTCCACACAATTACTATGATTTGGAAAGAATTTTCGAGGAAGGTGAGGTGAAAAAGGCGATGAATAGTATGGGTTTCAACAAGTCTCCGGGTCCGGATAGTTTCATGGTGGAATTCTTCAGGAGCTGCTGGATGACAATTAGAGATGATTTTATGGCCATTGTCCGCGAGTTCCATGAGATGGGTAGAGTGGCCAAGAGTGTGAACTCCTCTTTCTTAGCGCTCATCCCGAAACGTGAAGAGGCTACCTCCTTGACGGATTACCGACCGATAAGTCTCATCGGGTGTGCTTATATGATTATTGCCAAGGTTCTTGCCAATCGTTTAAAGAGTGTTATCGACTAGCTTATCTCTAAAGTCCAAGGTGCTTTCATTCCTTAAAGACAACTTATAGACATTGTTGTTGCGGCTTTAGAAACTATTCACTTGATCAAGAAGTGTAAAGGTAAAGGTTGGGTTTTCAAGGTCGACATGGAAAAAGTTTATGATAGAGTCCAATGGGACTTCTTGGATTACGTCCTGCAAAGGATGGGTTTCGGTGGCAAGTGGAGAAAGTGGATGAAAGGCTGTTATGCGTCGGTTTGTTTCTCAGTTCTCATCAATGGGGCCCCTCACGGTTATTTCCGAAGCAAGAAAGGGTTGCGCCAGGGTGATCCGTTATCACCTCTGCCTTTTAATTGTGTTGGGGAGGCCCTTCATAATCTCTTCAAAAGGGCGGAAGAGACTAACTTGATAAAGGGGTTTATCACGGCTGAGTCGGGACCTTCTATCTCTCATCTTCAGTATGCGGATGACACTTTGGTGTTTTGTAATGGTAGCAACGGTGATAGGGAGCTTAAGATAACTAAGGATATCTTAACTATCTTCGAAGCGGTTTCGGGGCAGCGAATCAACTTGCACAAATCTAGCTTGTCTAGAATTAATATGCCCACAGAAATTACCGAGCGGATGGCTAGGGAGGCCGGGTGCATCACGACTTCTTTCCCTATTTCCTACTTAGGGATCCCGTTGGGATTCGGTAGGAGCAGGGTTCGATTATGGGATACGGTCATCCAGAGGTTCCAAAAGAGACTGGCAATGTGGAAGAGTAAACTGCTCAACTATGGGGGAAGGCTGACCCTCATCAAATCTACCTTTGCGTCCATCCCGATATTTATGATGTCTTTTCTTAGTGCTCCGGTTGGCATCACAAAGAAGCTGGAAAAAATAGTCAGGGACTTTCTATGGGAAGGAGCAGGGGATCGAGAAAAGATTCATTTGGTCATATGGGATCAATGCTGCAAGACGAAAGAGCATGGAGGCCTTGGAATCAGAAATCTAAAGTTAGTTAACAAAGCGCCCCTTGCTAAGTGACTATGGGGGATGGGAGAGGAAGAGGAGAGAAACAAACTTTGGTGCCAAATTGCTTCCACTAAATATGGTGCACCTGACAAGGATACATCCAATCCCAATCAGAGATCGGCCTGGTGGAAGGCTGTTAACGGGTGTACTCTGGAGGTTTTGGAAGGCACTAAATTCAACTGGGGAGACGGACGACGAATTCGGTTCTGGAAGGATGTTTGGGCTGGAGAGCAACCCCTTAATCGGAGTTTCCCAACGATTTTCAGGCTCTCCGACTCTAAGGACGCGGTGGATATAAATTTTGTGCATATTTTCAAAGGTAATGTAGAATAAAACAACCCTCTTAGGTGTCGTTTGAGGGAATGGAAAAATGAGGAGTATCAAAATCTTATGACTGTTTTGGGGGGAATTATTCCCAACATGGCAAATTATGACAGGAGGGTTTGGAAATACTCGGCTAAAGGGAGATTTACAGTTAAATCCTTTTATAACATGTTGCAATCGTGGGATAGAGGGAGTATGGAGAACAGAAAGTGGTCTGGTTTTTGGAGGATTAGGATGCCGCCAAAGATTAAGTTTTTCGCTTGGTTGGTTACCAATGGGAAAATCCTCCCTTGGGATCAATTGAGTCGAAGAAATATCCCGGTGATTAACAAATGCATGCTCTGCATGAGGGGAGAGAATCGACGACTCATATTTTCCTGCATTGTTCATTCGCTCGGTCTATATGGAGTAAGATATTTAAGGTCTTTAAGGTGGAGTGGGTTCTTCTGTTTTCGCCGGTTCACATGATAGAAATATGGAAAGAGATAAAGCTTGAGGACCCGAGGAAAGATCTATGACTGCTAACGGTGTATGCAGTATTTTGGGCGATCTGGGTGGAAAGAAACAATAGGATTTTTAGATGCAAGGCGAAGCCATTCTTGCTGATTATTTGGGACATCAGAGATCTGGTTTGGAATGCATGCAAGATGATGGTTTTCAAAGAGGGGCTTCAACACTTCCTTAGGCTTTGGGAGGACTGCTGCTCTTAGAGGTCTTGGATCAGTCGGCGAGCGATGGGGACTGGCTCTGTTCTTTTGGGCCTGTTTTTCTGGCCCATGGGGTGGGTATCGAGGGGCCTTTGGGTTTCTTTTTCTTTGCTTTGTTTGGGTAGTTCCTTACTACTCACCAAGGTATGCTTTTTTGTCTTCTTTTCTTTGTTTTTTTTAAATATATATCTTTGTTACCATCTCAAAAAAAAAAGAAAAAGAATTTCTTTCACCATTGTAAGTAGTCGACAAGGAACTTCAGGTATGAAACACTGAATCTAGTAGAGCAAAAAATAATTAAATTATACACATAAAAACACAGACATTTTATCAAACACTAGTAGGCATTTTATCAAACACTAGCTATATAGAATAGAAACACTAAAGGCATTTCAAGATGCATTTCATCAAACACCTGCTATTTATAATAGAAACAAACATTAAGCATTTCATCTTTAGAGAAAAAAATCAACTCAGTAAGTCATTTCATCAAACACCAGCTATACTAAACATAAATACTAAGGCATTTCATCAAACACTTAGGCATTTCATCAAGATGCATTTCATCTTTAGAAAAATAAATTAAAACTCACTATAACCGATGGAGAAAAACCGACAGTGAAATTATTGACGGAGATAAATCGACGGAGATTACCAATGGAGATAAACTGGCAGAGAAAATCTGGAATCGAAATCAATTGAGAAAAATCACGAACCAGAAAACAATGGAAGGAGCAGACAACGTCGTTGCGTTGCGTGAAGGAGCAGACACCATCGCCACGTCGCATGAAGGAGCAGACACCGTGAGAACTGTGTGGTACTTAATTTGGAAACAGGCCGTTTCGTCTTCGCGTCGCGCGGGAGAACTAAGAAATATATATATATATATATATATATATATATATATATATATATATATATATATATATATATATATATATATATGTTGTGTGTGGTACATAAAGACATACTGACAGATATTTTGGTCGAACCTGTCTACAAGAGTTGATGAAATGTTTTGGTTATTCGGGCTATATCAATTACCATTGGAAAAAGTGTAACAGATGTTTTCTTGGCACATCCTACATGCATTTGTTAGCTAACTTATTACCTAAGGAGGTCGGAATGATCGAGTTGCCAGGTAGTCCGTAATTGAGATGGGACTTAATTTCTTTTTTTGGGGCAGATGAAAGGGTTTAGATAGGTTTCTTTTTATAAGTATTCATAGAAGAATGAAGAAGATTGCAAGGAAAGTTGAAATTTTTTGTGGAGGACATTTTGAATGGTCTGTATTAATTTTGTAATTTTTTTTATAATATTTAGAAGAGGTTACCGTGAGCTTGGGGGATCACTACCAGCCGAAACAGGAACTGCTCTGCTTGGTGGTTCCTTTATCTTTTTGTAATATTTCCAGCTTCTCGCTGATTTTTATGAATGGATACATACCGATAAATAAATAAATAAATAAATAAATAAATAATATATATATATATATATATATATATAGAAGTGGTTATCAAACAAACATGCTCACGATACAACGGTGACAAGAGCATTGCCTGCAGGGATCACCTACTTGTAGTTGTCTCACAGATGTACAACCTAGTTATCAAGCATTTAATGGATGTTATTTCATCATATACTAGATGTACAGCCTAGTTACTGCTCCATACACAAAGACAAGATGCAAACCGACGATTTCATCTTCTTATGAGACCTTTTTTTGTTTTCATCATCAGATGGTGACCGACTGTAGCCGCCATAAATACAAACAGACGGCCAACCACCACCGCCAATACAAAAACCAGGAAAAATGAATGATCATTAGCGGCAAATTGTGGCTGCCAGCTACCACCCACAATACAAAAATCAGAAAAAAGTATTTTTAGTGAGCATTGGAGGACGACTGTGGCCGCTACAACTTCAATTTGTCGGGCAACTACCACCGCTGATACAAAAACCAGAAAAAGGTATTTTTGGTGAGCATTGGCGGCCGCATTCGGCCGCCAATATTCCTTTTTGGCGGCTTTAGCCAGATGCCACCTGGACACCCTTCAGACGAGTTTTTTCATATGCCGGTCGAAGTCTGCTGCCAATTTTCCTCTTTGGCAGCCGTAGCCAAACGCCACCTGGAGACAATTTGCTTTGCCTCACTCCTCGACACAATCCCAAGTTCACGGTACAGAGGAGCCCATGCAGCTAGGGCTGCAACAGAACCAAGCCATCTTGACAACTTGGCTCGGCTCAACCCGAAAATGAGAGCTTTTGCTCTCTTAAGCCAGGCTTGAGAGCCAGATCCGAGTTTTTTATTTAAAGCTTGGTTGACGTAGACCCGAGCTAGAGCTGAGCTTGTAAAGCTCGTCTCAGCTTGTTTAATAGTATATAATATTTTTATATATAATAAAATATATTATATATAATTTTGATTTAAAAAAAAAACTTTTTTCCCATTATAATAAGATTCATCTAATGATTACTTTATAATGGATAAATATATAATTAGCATATAATCCGCATGATCTACTATTAAAGTTCTTTTTCACTCGTCTCAATGAACAATCACTGGCACGACAATTGACCAACCAATCTACACCTACGACCAACACCTATGCTCTTAATCAATATTTAACACATGAAATTTAAACACTTTTTTACTTTTCCAAATTTAAACCCCTTTTTCTCCAATCGATCCATTAAATCCAAAAGGACTAAGGGATTGAAAGATATTAGGGCTTTCATTTATTAAATTTATTAAAGCTTTCATCTAAAAAAGAAGATAATGTTTAAAACAACATTAGGAAAAAATATTTTATAATAAACCTTATTTAGCTTGAAGCTCGTCTCGACCCGACTAGAGCTCAATAGAGTCGAGTTAAAGCTCAAACTTTTCAAGCTCAAAGAGCTTAGAGCCATGTTCCAACTCGGCCCACGTATAAGGTAGAGCCGAGCTAGAGCTGACCTAAGGTCGGGTTCGGCCCGGCTCAGTTGCAGCCCTACATGAGGCATAGGTTCAAACTTGAGTGACGTCTTGTAGAAGCCTTAAATACATCACTGGAAGCAGCCTTCCAGATTCGTTTACAAAGATGGTACAACTCAAGAGGTATAGAAGGTACCCCCTTGCAAACATAGTCAGTCTCCCATTGGGTTGGTTTGTCTGAATGATGTGTTATATTTTCTCTAATCCATTCTAATCGCACAAACTTGTACTTACAATCTTCACGGATCATCTCCTCACTAATTTCATCTTCAGATATATTTAAGTTCTCATGCAATAAAGGGACCAATTCTTCAAAAGTCATTTCTAATACCCCCACAACCGGCCCAACAACTGGAATATGAATAATCTCCTGAACATATCGAGTGTGATAGTCATCTCCTAGAATGGGAGGTGAATAGAATTCGTCTTTGGGTACCACCTCCCCATGAATACTTAAATAAGGGCCCAATTCAAAGTTACAAACCTTATAAGTGTCAGAGGATACAACTCGGAGTTGATGATCCTTTGTTGCACACGAAGAGGCATATCTTCTAGTTTCTACTCTGCTATCTTCTTTGTATGTCGAATACATTTCAAAAGACCTCTCTCTTGCAAAGTAAAATCATTTAGAAGAATAATTTAAAAAATAAATGTAAATTTTAGATAAAATTGCATTCGATAAATAAAAATTTATCAATTTTCTTACCCTAGTCTCCCATATTTCATGGGCAATATAGTTTCTATAATGGTAGAGGACACTCCAATCTTTCGGTCCTCCAAATGGTCCAGAAAAGTTCTGATTAGGTCGAAACAGAAGCTGTGGTTGTTTTCTAATTTCTTCTTTTTCTCTGTGTTTTTCTTTGAAATGAGACTCATCTTCGATAGAGGGTTGATGAAAACTAGATGAAGCTAAAGGAGATTTATTTTCTTTCCTTCTAGCTTCGGCACGCTCTCGCCTAGCCGAAGCAGTCATAGGTCTTCTCTCCATTTCTATTTAATATTCATAGGTCAAGTAAAAATGCAGAGAAGAGAAAAAAATATTAGACTTTATTACATGGTAGTCAAGGCGACGCCATGACGAATGGCGCCGTAGATCGCCATATATGACCCAATGGCGAGAGCTTGACAAATGGCCAGGCTATGGCGTCGCCATAGTGGTATGACGCCATAGCATCGACATATACGCTATTCATAAAAAGTTATATAAGCTATCATTTATATTATAAGATAAGTCATAACACTTATATAGTTATATTATAAGTTATAAGATATAACTTAAGTTATTTAACTTATAAAACTGATATAACTTATAAGTTACTTATAAAATAACTTATAAAACTCATATAAAAGAGTTGGGAGTTGGGACTTAGGGCTATTAGAGATCTCTTGCTCTCCCTCTCTCCCTCTCCCTCTCCCTCTCTGCTCCGTCTCTCATCTCTCGATCTCCTTGCTTTGCCAAGACGCCAACAACAACTTCAGTTTCATTAGCTTCACCAATAGTAGTTTCAGCTTCAACAACCCCATCTCTCTTTTATCGTATCCCGATCTCCCTGGTACGCCTTTTTTTTTCTGTTTTGTTATAATTTTTTTTCTATTTTTTTGGTTTATGTTTTTCTTCTCTTTTTTTCTTTTTCTTTTTTTCTCTATTTTTTTTCTCTATTTTTTTTTCTATTTTTTCTTTATGTTTTTCTCTAGTTTTCTTGTTTTTTTTTTCTGTTTTTTTGTTCTATATTTTTTTTTTCTATTTTTTTTTCTGTTTTTTGAATATGACTGACTGTATGTTCATTTTTACTTTCATATTTGTTTTACTTTAAAAATCATACCCTATAGAAATATATATTTTCTTAAATTTTTCTTGTGCTCAGCCTTCCAATTCTAAGGGAAATGAATGAGGTTGTTTAGGATATTAAAATAATAATGATTAATAAATATAATTTTTTTTTTTAAATAGTGAAAAAATTAGAAAAAAATAAAATAATGATTAATAACTATAAATAAAAAATTATAAAAAATAAAAATAAAAATAATAAATAGCCTCGCCATGGCCTGGCGATATCTACCTTGCTTTATTATATAAAGAAGAAACAAATACTTAGAGGTTAAATATATAGAGTTCAAACAAATATTTAAAGTTCATAATGGGAAATGAATACCATACAAGAAAAAAAAATCAAATATTTCTCTCTTTGACATTATATCGAACACTTGGAATCCAGAACTAATACAAGGAAAGAAAATTCAAATACTTCGCTCGTTGACATTTGCTCGAACACTTGGAATTCAGAACTTATGGTTAAGAGAAAAAGTATGTGAGAAATTTTGTGAAAGTATCAAAAAATTTATGTGAAAGTTTGTGAAAAATTATTTGAAAGTATCAACGAAGTTGATCATGGGAAAAATTATGTGAAAGTATATGAAAGTATCAAAGAACTTTCTTTCATGAAGAGAGTATGTTAGATAAAAGAATTTCATTACAACAAAAAAGTAACAATCTCACACATTCATGAATAATGATTATAACCTTAAAAACTGAAATCAAAAGCATAGACTAATACAAACCGTAAAATTGAAATCCAAATACATTTTTTTTCTCAGGTTGTCTGGATCGAATCATCAAGCAATCTAGGGTTCCAAAGGAAAAAATGAGAGAAAGGGAAGAGAGAAGACAGGAATCAAAGGGAGTTAGGGAAGAGAGAATACTGTGTGGTACTTAATATTTTTTTTAATGTTATAAGCACACCCACACTTAAAGGAAAAATGTTAGTGTGTGCTACTTACTAAATTGTAAGTGGGAAATATCTGTGTGTGGTACTTAGTCCAAAAACGGGTGTAAATAGCCGCTCTCGAGCCCTTTTATTAATTTTTGAACCTCTTTAACTCTGAAGCCTTTCCCATAGTTACAATTATAGTTATCTCCCGGCCTTATTGTCCCATTATATGAGGACCGGGATGCTACCTACAGGGGAAGCGTTTTTTACGCTATCCGCTAGTTGGGCACCATTTGGCACCGAAATCGATGATTGGGTGACACGGTAACTTGAACAAGATCGATCAGGTCCCTCCCCAAAAATTTGGGCATGATCCAATGCTTATCCACCGTTAAAAATGTGGTCAAATTTGGGAAAAAAATCAATGTTGATTTTAGTTGGGCGTTATCTTATGTTTGACCCATGATTTGAAGGGCAAAAAAGTCATAAAAATCGTACTTTTTTTTTTGACAAATCTTATGCCCTACGGATCTAGTATCCAAAATGTTTTTTTTTTATTGATCACACGCCACATGGAATGTGATCTAGCAGTCATGGGTAGCTTGCGTGTTACCCTCGTGGGTACCATACCTTTTCCCTATATATATATATATATATATATATATATATATATATATATATATATATATATATATATATATATCATTAGAGGGGCTTTGACATGTCTTCTGATGGGGTTGGGCATGTAACGCAACTGAATGGTGTATAATGTCTTAACCTTGAGGGCACAGGTTCAATCCCAGTTTACCTAAAAATGTGGTATGAGCAATTATATTCAACTTATTTATTTGTTTAATGAGAAGCAATTTGCTGAACGTGTTTTCGATGGTTGTTTTCTGTGTGATCTTTTGGCTTTTATTGAGAAAATTATATATTGTCTTTCTAGCTTTCTTTTTTAAACATGGATTTGGAAGTTAAGTTCTTTTTCATTATTATATGTTGCACTTGCAAATTGCAGTAGCGCTGCTAAGTGTGTTGTCCTTTAAATCTATAGGGGTGGATTTTATTTTGGTTGAAATAAAAAACTATCTTCTTTTACCTTTAACAGGATAAAAAAAATTATCTTCTGTTATTGTGCTCACCCTTAGCTTTTCAATCTTTCAGGTAGATTTTTCTGGCATGGTTGATGATGAATTTTTAGAAAGATTGGGTATAGAAAAGGGGACGAGAAAGATCATTAACCACACGGAGAGGGGTAGAGTTTTGCGGGCAATGGATGGTTGCAGCTATAAGGCTGCTGCTGGAGGGTCTCTTTCAAACTCTCTGGTGGCTTTGTCAAGATTGGGTAGCTGTTCGACTGGAGGTCCAGGCTTAAACGTTGCCATGTCTGGTAGCGTAGGGAGTGATCCGTTGGGTGATTTTTACAGGTACAGTTAACCCCCTCCCCCCCCACCCCCCCAAAAAAAAAACCACACTTACAGAATGCTGGAGAAGACATGCAAAACGGTGGCACGTGGCCCCAAAAGCATGGGTTTGGTGCCATGTGGAGCAAGGGGCCCTTATATAGATCACATTAAAAAATGATTTCTATCTGTGATTAAAGACATTTTACCGTAAAAAATATTACGCTTTTAGGGCCTTGTAATCACACGGTAGAGAGTACCGAGTCATTACTTGCTCTTTTATATTTATTTTTAATATGATCTATAAGATGGCCCTCTCTCTCTCTCTATATATATATATGTGTGTGTGTGTGTATAAAAAATAAATTATTAGGTAGTGGATTCATTATTTTTTGCATTGTTCTTGAAGAAGTTTGATATTTTAGGCAATTGCAGCTATCAAATGCAATTCCTTTTAAAATGAATGAAATCACTAACTAGAATTCTAACCATCTGATAAATGCCAATAATTGTTCTATCTGTCTGTTTGTAAGCTTCTGCTCGGACATTTAGGATTGTCCAATATGTGTTAGTTTTATACTGTGTATGTCCCATTAGCATGATGGCCAGCCATGTGGATCATGCCTTTGAATCTCGATTTCAGGTTGCATCTTGTGTCCATTCCTGAATTCGAGGTATTTTTTATCGTCTACTGCAAGACAAGCCCATGTCAGGCAAGACAAATGTAATTTTAAGCCTATATAGGCTTGTTTCATACTTGACTATATACCCTAGCCATCTCATTTCGTGACCTTCGTCCCTTCCCGAAATGTCATCCATGCCTGAAAAGCAAGATGTTTGTCCTTCCGGAAATTTCACCTTTTGGGTGAAATTTATACCACGATGTGTTGGAATCTATGTTATGGGAGTGCCATGCAAATAGCTTGAGCACCATCATTGGCTCTAGGGCTCAGGTGTGCTATATTCATATTTTAGGGTAGAGATATCCTTTCTGTTGGGATCCATGTATGTATAGTGGTGTGTTAGACATAAATGTGGGTGTGTGTATATAGGGACTCCAATCCTAACTAGGTCATTCTGTTCTCTCTCTCTCTCTCTCTCTCTCTCTCTCTTCTTCTTCTTTCTGCCTCCACCAAACCCTAACCTAACTTGTAACCAGATTCGTACTCAAAAGTCAAGTTGGTATCAAAGTCACAAGATTCGCAATGCAACTTTTGCTTACATCACTCAACCTCTGCTGATGTCAACATGATATCATCCTGACATCAATAGGTCAAACATAGACCTCAATTCACAACAAAAGATACTTCATCTGGATCAATTTTTCGAGATCTTCACCTGTAATGATGGTGTTTTTGAGTTTTGAGCAGGCAAAAGGTGGTTTTTGAAAGGTTCTTTACCTATCAAAGATCTTGGTTTCACGGATTTCTAGCTGTCTAACACGTCAAGTACCTCAAGCCTTGTAGATTTTGGATCATAATCTTCTCAACAATCTTTTTCTACTATTACTTTTCCTTTTTGGATGAGATTTGATAGAGTTTTGGAAAGGATTTTGAATCCCACATTTCTGGCCGGTTTATAGCTTTTCTGAGCCTGACTTCTTTGCAATCTTGAAGGGTCTAGTAAACAGATAGGGTTGGTTCTGTTTTCCCTCAGGCACAGATTGGATCTCGTTTTATAACATTTCACGCAATATTAAGTGAGTTGCGGTACTTTTTGTGAAGATATGTCATAACGTATTGGCTGTTTTTGAAGCCTATTTAGATTCTTTCTTCAGATCTGAGTTTCTAGGCATTTGATTCAATGTTTGCGGCTATCATTTATGTCCCTTGTCGATCTGTGATGTTCAGCTGCTCCGCATGTGTCTTTTGACCACCTGTTTTCACAAATTTCAAATTTCTTATCTATCCTTTAGTTGCTGCTGCTGGTTAGACTTTCTGCTCTTGGACATGTCTCTGGATTGCGTGATTGAAGGATTTATGATGGTTTTCTGCTGGTATGAGAAGACATCGATTTCTCTTCTTTAATGTTGATCTTTGGTGATGCTTGATGCTAGATTTCTCATTTGTAGTGGTGCTCCGTTATACTGGTTGCTAATTTGGTTTTCTGGGATCAAAGATGGTTTTTGACTTGATTGAGAATTTGAATGTTGAGTCTGTAAGTTCCAGGGAGAGGTTTTGTTTCTTAAGTGGCTTCTGCTACAGGGCCTCCATGTGCCTCTGCTTCATCGGCATACCCTGCCATATATCATCCTTGTTCTTCTACTTGGATCATGGACTCGGTTGCCACAGATCATATGACCAGTGAGCCTCAATTATTTTCATCATCTGCTCCACAACATTATCGCGACAGGTACGGTTGACCAATGGCATGTAAACTCCTCTTTCTAGTATGGGTATTGTTCCATTAGCACCTGAGCTCTCCCTTACAAATGTTCTTCATATCCCACATCTTCTAGTTAATCTCTTATGTACATCATCTAACCAAATCTTTAAATTGTATTGTAACCGTTTTTCCTACTCATTGTGTTCTTCAAGACTTGCGTATAAGGTTAGTGGCACAAAATATGAAAGGGATTGTTTCTACTACTTCAGTAATGATAAGAATGCTGCCCTCGTTTAGAGTGCTCATATTTTGTCACCCTCGTCATGGTGCATTTACTAAAGATATTTTGAGTTTGTGGCATATGACCGTCTCGGGCAATGCTAATCTTCAACATTTGTGTTTGTTGTTTCCATCTTTTAAAAACCCAGGTACTAACCTTAAGTAACAATGTCAAACATGTGAGCTCTCAAAATTCACTCGCACTTCTTTTCCTTCTCACATACATCCTAGTGAGTGTTTGTTTGATCTAGTGCATAGTGATGTATGGGGACTTGCTGCTATCACCTCTTTTGATAGTTTTCGTCTTTTTGATACTATAGCATATTTATTGATGATCACTCCTGCTGCACTTGGGTGTATTTGCATAAAACTTGAGAGTATGTGCTTTCTACCTCTATGAGTTTTGTGATTATGGTCCAAACTCAGTTTGGCAAGACCGTTAAGGCTCGTCGATACTGGTGGAGAGTACACTTCTAGTGCTTTTACGTCTTACCTTGAAATGCTGAGAATCATGCATCAACTTTTCTATCCTTATACTCCACAATAGAATGATGTTGCGGAGCATAAGAATAGGCATCACATGGATGTTACTAGATCCCTCCATCGAGGGATGCATTTTCCCAATCCTATTGGTCAGTTGCTCTACTTACATCAACCCATTTGATTAACCGTACCTCATGCCGAATTTGGAAGGCCAAACTCTGTTTCATATTATTAGGCCTAATGTTACTTTATTTGAAGTTGAGCCTAAAGTCTTTGGGTGCACATGTTTTGTTCAAGACTTTCGTCCCAAAGATATAAACTTGATGATCATTCGTTGTAGTTTCCTTGGGTGGTCTTCCATGTCTAAAGGATACCGATGCTATGATCCTAGGACTAGACAATTGTTTGTTTCCATGGATGTTTCACTTTTTGAGGATGTTCCATATTTCTCTAATGCTTCTCATATGCAGCTAACTCCTCGATCCTCCACTCCAAAAGAGAAACTTGTGATTTATCCTCTTCCATTGTCTTCTCCTCATGCAGGTGTTCCTCCAGCTCCTACATCTATCTGTGTTCGATTTCCTCTCAAGCACTCGTATCAATGACGAAGCAAGACAGTGTCAATTCAAACCCCTATGTCATAGGACCATATAGACCCCGGTCCTTCAGGTATACCTACATCACCTTCTCCTATAGTTGCACCCATTATTGAGCCTTCTTCACCCATTATTGTGCCTTCATAGTTGATTTCCTATTTGTATCTATTGCTCTTCGTAAAGGTAAAAGGGGTTGCATTACTGCTCATCCTATTGCAAAGTATGTTTCTTATCAGGCTCTATCCCTTGCATATCTCCATCCCTGATCAGAGCTTCCATAGTTTTCCATTCCCTGCTCCGTTAGTGAGGTTCTTCAGCATCCCTACTGGACAACTGTCATGTATGAAGAAATGAAACCTCTTGAGAAAAACCATACATGGGAACTTGTTGATCTTTCTCCTGACAAACACCATGTTGGTTGTGGATGGTTGTTGATCTTTCTCTTGAGAATGGTACCGTTCAGCGTTATAAAGTTTGCCTTGTGGCCAAAGGATTTACTAGATGCCCGGATTGGACTGCACTGCAACATTTTCCCCAATTGCTAAACTCACCTCTGTTTTAGCCAGCCATTTTTTTTATGCTTTTACGACCTTGTAATCAAAACGGTAAACCTGCAGTCATTCTTGTTTTTTATTTTATTTTTTTGACTTTTTTTTGTTGTAATTTTTTAAGATGATCCATATGATAGCTCACTCACAAAAATTTAGGCAATTGCCGATATCACATCCAACGCCCGACATCACTAACTAGAATTCTAACCATATGATAAATGCGCATAATTGTTTTATCCTTCTGTTTGTAAGTGACGAGGAATTCAGATCCGCATGTTTGGACCGTGGCCGAGACAATCGAAGGAAATCAGCAAGGAAGAAATGGACCCATAAATGGGCTTTCAAACGGCCAGCGAATAAGACGAAAATCTGAGAATTTCGATCGAACGATTTTCAATCCGATCGATCGAAATTGCGATCGAAAATTTCGATTGAATGAAATTCAATTTCGATCCGCCAAGCAGTTTTAGTTGCTTTAAACTTTTAAATTCGAACTTTAGTTTTGAGGGTATATTTGTCTTTTAGTTAATATTCGTTTTAGGGTTTTTTTAGCCTATATAAAGGCATTGTAAACACTTTATTAGGAGTTGATTATTAATATTGAATGAAAGAGAGTTGCTTTTGTGCAAACCCCAGAGAGCTTGTGAAAAATTTTCAATCGAGAGAGTGAATCCTTCAAACCCTGAGGAGTGAGCAATCGTTTCTCGTGCGACTTGGTGCGAAGCCGACATACAGCCGTGGTGTAAAGCTTCGGAAAATCCTTGGTGTGAAGCCTTGGAATCTATCCTTTTATTTTATCTTTATCTAGTTGTTATCAGGATTTTAGCGTTTATCCCGCGTCAGTTTTGGTATCAAAGCAGGCCGTCCATCATGAGTAAAGAACAATTTATCGAAGCCTTGCACGAGTTGAATGAATTCATGATGGCCAGAATGGGATCGTTCGTAGATCGGCGAAAGCTCCTTGATTTGTATCAGACGATTGGTGAGATTAGACAAGCTTGGGAGGCAGTAAAAACTAGATCGCAGAGTCTGAGGTATTTGAGTTCAACACCTCGATATTGGCCAGCTTTATATGATCGAGCGTTTACTCTTGAGATTAGACGTGAGTTAACAAATACACGTCAAATAGCGGAGGCATTAAACAAGAGTCTCGTTCATGGATCAAAATATCGTCCGATACCGATACGTATCGGACGATACGTATCGGTATCGGACGTGAACGATACGGTACATTAAATGTACCGTATCGCTCATTTGTATTGCAAATACCGGACGATACATTCAATGTATCGTCCGTACACTCATCGTTGAGACGTATCGTCCTAAGACGCACGGGTTTTTGTCCGGACGACGACCTGCTTTTCAAGATTTTAACCCATGGTCTCGTTCGAGAATTTCTTGAAGATTTTCTCCTCAAACTACAAGAGGAAATCATATCGGTGAGGCATGAAGCTTTGAGATTTAAGCTTTCAAAACCCGTGTTCGTTAACCCAAAGCCCATTCTAGAAATCAAGCCCGAACCCGTGGTTGTATCTGTATCGGTGGAAGATTCTGAACCTATAGTAAGTCAAAGTACTTCCATGCCTATGGAAGAACCGATGGCGCCCGTTGTGCACGCAGATCCAGTTTTCCGCCTTGATCTTGTGCCGGAACAACGCCCGATTGACGAGTTCATACCAATTGCTGAGACTGTGGCAGATCTCGAAACCGTCGAAGAGCCCACGATCGCTGAAGTCCAAGCATCCATGATCGGCCCTACCGAGCCCGCAATCATTAAAGCATATGCATCTGTGATCGTCCCTACCGAGTCTGAGACCATTCAAAAGTTCGAGATCAAGGGGAACAAACATATTTGATACCGCTTATCGATGTCGACCAAAGTTCAAAGTCGAACTTTTTCAAAGTTGAGGAGATTGACAGGGAATTCAGATCCGCATGTTTGGACTGTGGCCAAGAAATGGGCTTTCAAACGGCCTGCGAAAAAGTCGAAAATCTGAGAATTTCAATTGAACGATTTTCAATTTCGATAGAACGAAAATTTCGATCGAACGATTTTCAATTTCGATCGATCGAAATTGCGATCGAACGATTTTCGATTTCGATCGATCGAAATTGCGCCGAGCAGTTTTAGTTGTTTTAAACTTCTAAATTCGAATTTTAGTTTTAAGGGTATATTTGTCTTTTAGTTAATATTCGTTTTAGGGTTTTCTTAGCCTATATAAAGGCATTGTAAACACTTTATTAGGAGTTGATTATTGATATTGAATGAAAGAGAGTTGCTTTTGTGCAAACCCCAGAGAGCTTGTGAAAAGTTTTCAATCGAAGGAGTGAATCTTTCAAACCCTGAGGAGTGAGCAATCATTTCTCGTGCGACTTGGTACGAAGCCGACGTACAGCCGTGGTGTAAAGCTTCGGAAAATCCTTGGTGTGAAGCCTTGGAATCTATCCTTTTATTTTATCTTTCTCTAGTTGTTATCAAGATTTTAGCGTTTGTCCCGCGTCAATAAGCTTCCACTTGGACAGTTAGGATTGTCAAATAACTGCTATTTTTATATTGTGTGGGTCCCATCAGCATGATGGCCAGCCATGTGAATCATATTATTGAATCTCGGTTTCTGGTTGCACCTTGGCTATTCCTGAAATCAAAACATTTCTTATTGTTCAGGGCAAGACAAGTTCATGTCAGGAAAAATGTAATATTAAGTTTATATAGGTTTGTTTCATGCTTGACTACATTTTCAACCATTCCCGAAACGTCTTCCATGCCCTAAAAGGTAGATGTTTCGTCCTAGACATATCCTTTTGGGTGAAGTTTACATCATGATGTGGATGGTTGGGATCTATGTTATGAGTGCCATGCAGATAGCTCGAGCACCATCATTGGCTCTAGGGTCAAGTATGCTATGTTCATTTTTCAGGGTAAAGACATAATTTCTTACCTTACCACAATCATGTTAATAAGGAGTCCTTGCTTGATGTTAATAATTCAAAACTTCCTATGGTCTGTTGGCTGATTAAACAGTGAAAAAATATGAAATATTTTGAAGTACAATTTGTTTCTCTTTAAGAGACTGTTAATACTAACGATTAATGTTAGAATACGTTTAAATTCACCCACCAAATCTTTGACCTCACCCACTCTGAAAACCCATTGATTGCTTTAAATCAAACGGTGGAGATCATTTTATGTCCCAATCTTGCACATGATGGATCCTAAGATCATGAGCGTATCATCAAACGGTTAGTTTTTTATCTCACGTGCCACACATCCCAAAAAAGTGACTTTAAAATCAGGTTTGAGCGTGATGAGTTCCACATGATGTTAAAGTCACTTTTTTAGGGTGTGTGCCACGTGAAATAAAAAGTTGACCATCTGATGGTACGCCTATGATCTCAAGATCCATTGTGTAAAAGATTGGGACGAAAAATTATCTCCATCCTCTGGTTCAAAGCAGTCGATGGGTTTTCAACGTGAGTGAACTCAAAGATTCGGTGGGTGAATTTACAGGTACTCTTCATGTTATTGTCACCAGTATCAATTCCCGATATTAAATGTCTTCTTTTTATACCATCAGAGCAAAATTGCGTCGGGCAAATGTGGATTTTCTTTCGACACCTGTCAAAGATGGGACAACAGGAACGGTTATAGTTCTCACTACGCCGGACGCCCAGCGTACTATGCTTGCATATCAGGTCAGATCCCTTTGGATCAACTTTTACCAATTCAACTGTTTTCATCCTTACTAGCATAACTATTACGAATTCCATTACAGTTTTTATTTGTCACAGGCTGTGCCATAACTTTAACCTTCAGTAATCCATCCTCACTCTCTGTTGAGTGCTTGACTTTAAGGGGGATGGAGTTCAGAGTTTTTCACTATATGCTTTGAAAACATAGCTGAGAAGTTGACTGAGTCACAGAAATCTAGCTGCCTATTTCCAAGAAAAGGCATACTTGTGGAATCCTTGTGACAAAGTACGGCCTTCTTTTATTTGGAAAAATATGCGTATAATATGTGGTTTTTTTCCACAACGTACTAATCATGTATAATACCTATATTTTTGAATAAATTGCATATTTTTGTATAATACGCAATTTTCTTGTATTAAACATTTTTTCCTGTATTTTTAAAAAACTGTTCAAAACTTTTTTTCAAAAAAATTAATACTATCTCGGTTTTTTTCCCGATTTTTCCATTTTATTTCGTCTTGTGTATTTTACAGTTTTTTAACCTTTCGATTTTGTCCCGTATTTTACCATTTTTTACTGACTTTCTTGAACATATTAGACCCGTACCTGTATTTTGTCACTTTGTGTGGGGATAATACATCACATCCATAGTGGGTGGTTATGTAACCGCCGCCCTACCAATAGATTTTCTTGGTTTATAAATGCTCATGCTCCCTCTATATGAAGGCATACACGTAGATTATGAAGTGGTACTTAACACACATATTGGATGATTACTTGATCACAAACTGGTATACCGATTGCTCCATAATTATGTCTTCTCAAGAAGAAAGGATACACCTCCGTGGAATAAAAATCTACATAGAAGTTTCCAGCAAATTTCGTTTTCGGCAATATTTCGGTAGATGGTCATTTCGAATGAATTTCGGGAAAAATTCGAAAAGTTTTGGAAAAATTTTGGGGAGTACAAAAAATATATTCAATATTTATAAAAATATTATTTATTATTTAAAATGGAGAAAATTAAAAAAAAAATTATTCCAAAGAAATCACCGAAATTTTGCCAAAAGTTTCGTTCGACCCCTGTTTCGGTGAATTTCAGAGAAATTTGTCACTATGCATAGAAGATGATAGGACAACTGTATGTTAAGGTACTACTGATCTAATAATAGTTGGGTTCTCTCAGATAATACAAAGGAAAAAATAGTACGTCATTGTCATTGGTTACAATAGCGGACTTTTTATTTCTATAATTTTCTTACAAGAGGTATGGTGTGCTATAAATTAAATGGGAATTGTTGTCGAGGCTTAGGTCTTGGTATACATCTTATCTATGAAACCTCTTTGATCCTTTACGATTGATCTGAACGTTTCGATTTTAATTGAGCTGTGCTTGGTTTATGACTCTTTAAGTATATCAAATACTTATGTTTAAACTTCTTGCTATGTTGTCAGGGAATATCGTCAACTGTTAACCATGATCCATGCTTGGCTGGCATAATTTCCAAAACAAATATACTTGTCATAGAAGGTTATTTATTTGAACTTCCTCATACGACAAAAGCAATCTTGGAAGCATGTGAGGATGCCCATAAAAACGGTGCTCTTATTGCTGTTACCGCATCTGATGTTTCCTGCATTGAGAGATATTATGATCATTTTTGGTAAGCCACTAAATTTTGAGCTTCTTATATTTTATTGATATCCTTTGCATTTTCATCTTAAGATAAAGGGGCTCTGAACCACATTTACAAATTTATTTCCATTGAATGTACCTTTTTTTCAGCAGGGGTGCATACTTGTAGTTTGTTTCGCTAGTAAGAACCCTTTTTCTTATCATGAAACCGATTGTCTCTAATATACAAAAATGGAAAATTAGTTTGGCGTCTTTGCTTCCATAAATTATTATAATTTGTTCATGAAGTCTTTTGATATATGTATTTTCTGACATTGGGTGGGACATATAGGAAGCATAAGTTATTCTCTATATTATTTTTATTCGTTAAAGGAGCAGTTTTCGTTACCATAAAGTGGTTTGCTAGTGGTAAAAAGTGTGAACAAATATGAAGCCCATACCATCATAGTCACAAAAGTCTGACTTTTTCAAAAAATCGGAAAAAGTCGGCGACATGCAGTCATCCTGACTACATTGCCAATTAATTGTCTGAGTCGGAGACTCGGTCGAATGGTCAGCAATGTTGTCCGATTTTTTTTAAGTGAAAAAAAAATACCTTGGGCTATCGCCCTCTTTGTTACCTGCCTGTCTTAGAGCTCACTGCTCATCTTTTTTTTGCCTATTTTTTACTAGTTTGGTCATTAAACCATTATTTTTAACTTGAAATATATTATGGTATATTTTGTGATTTTTTTTTACCCCGATTATTTCCCACTTTGACCGACTTTGACTGACTTTTGCTGAGTTTTCCTGACTTACACCCTTGCCGATTTATTGCCGACCACCAACTTTGCCACTATGCATACCATAGCTTTCACATTGGATGAGAATTGAAGCAGATACGGCAGATGGTAGTGTGAAATTTACCTTGTAAAGTTTATATTTGGATTAGATATTATACAATTCTTGATATTGAAAATATAATTCATAACAAATAGTACACACTACACAAAGCAAAACATGGAAGAAAAATTCTCTCCCAAATTTCATCAGCCAGCTTTTAGTTATCATTTCATGTGATGATTTCTATGGTTGTTTGTTTTGTTGTAAGGCTGGAAAAACATACAGAATTTTTTTTATTAGCCTTTGTGTATTATTTTATTGCGAACCAAGAGAACAGTATAGAGACCGGTGCATGCATATATGATAGAAAAATAGTATTTGAGAAATAAAAACTGATTGGAAGGTATGAATACTTCCAATGGAGGGTGTTTTTTTTTTATAGGTCTCTTGGGTTATTTTTGGTTGGATAATTCTACAATATGCAAGGAGCCTTTAACCCAAATCATCAAAGCCAAAGCCAATATGAGAATGGTAGCTCATTTTTGGCTTGGGGCAGTTGTTGAAAAAAAAAAATTGAAACTCATCTCCATGGAAAAAGTTAAAAATTGAGGATAATCAACAGTCAAAATTTCAAAATAGTATTAATCACAAGGTCGAGCCTAGATTTATTTATTTTTGAAATTGACCTATATATTGCCCCCTTAGTTATGGGTGCCACATGCCCCCTGCGCTTGGAGGATGGTGAAGGGTCCTCCATTGGAGGACCTTACCTTTTTCCATTTTTAATGAAAAATCAGGAACATCACAGGAATTTGGTTGTACTACTACTCCACCACACACTATGATATCTGATACACCTGATTATAACCCTATTAAGACTTCATTTGAATGAACAATCACAAAAAATCTAAAATAATATTATTGCAATGTGGTTTTGCATAGATTCCAAATGCTTGTAAATTAAATTAAATATATTTATAACCATTTTAACTTTACGGTTTTTTTGCCAAAAAATTTGAGTTTCCAAACGAAGCCTAATATGAATGCGGATTCTTTGGATCTTCACAGGGAAATTATAGGGAACTATGCAGACATTATATTTGCAAATAGTGATGAAGCAAGAGCATTGTGCCATTTCCCCTCAAAGGAGAGCCCCATATCGGCGGCAAGGTACTTAAGCCATTTCGTCCCTATGGTCTCCGTCACCGATGGTTCGAGAGGCTCTTACATGGGTGTAAAAGGCGAGGCTGTATATATACCGCCTTCGCCATGTGTACCTGTTGATACTTGTGGCGCTGGCGATGCATATGCTTCAGGTATTTTATATGGTATTCTACGAGGGGCCTCGGACTTGAAAGGCATGGGCATGTTGGCATCTAGAGTAGCGGCAGTAGTGGTTGGACAACAGGGAACCCGTCTTCGAGTTCAAGATGCTGTCCAGTTGGCTGAGTCATTTACCTTCAATCTCGAGAGGTCGAATTACCACTCAGATATTGAATCCGATCATGTTTCTAGCTTGTAATCCAGTTACTCTTCATTTTGTTGTAATTTGTTCTACCATAACATGATCATTAATTCATTTATCTTATCTTCTGCATTTTATATTAGATTAGTTAATCACTTTTCCAACACAAAAATCAGATAACAGCAATGGCATGTTGTGCTTGTTTCTACCCATCTATGTTGGCATATTGAGTCTCTTATGATTCTTCCATGGCTTTGAAAGCAGGCTCTGATTTTGTGCCAAAACAAAAATCAGATAACAGCAATGGCATGTTGTGCTTGTTTCTACCCATCTATGTTGGCATATTGAGTATCTTATGATTCTTCCATGGCTTTGAAAGCAGGCTCTGATTTTGTGTCCTCCCGAAAGGATCTGTCACTGGCACTGCACTTTATTCTAAGGGTTACCCTACAACGGGTGGATTGCTCATTGTAGACAGGAACAGGTCTCAGCAGCCATGTGCCGCATAAGCATAGACCTCCATGAACTCCGAAATCAGTGTGCATCTCAAAGGTCCATGTGGTGTATAGGGTGTGCGCCCCTTGTCTACAATAAGGTTACTCGGTTCGCTCAATGCCCTATCGAACCAGTCAGTGGACTGGTTTGTGGTTTGGTTCAGTCCAGTTTGCCCGGTTCAGTTTTTAATAGTACAAAATTTTATAATGCTGTAGCCATGATTTTCGAACACATGAAGGGTTGGGCCTGGAGCACAATGGAAGCGTTGACAATATTACAACCTCAAGCTTGCAGATTTTGAGCCTAGCTTACCTATATAATAAAAACAAGATTCAAAATCATAACATTAGAGTGTTAAAAGACAGCTTAAACTAACAATGTCAGGCAACCCTTTGATTGAAAGAGTATTTTAATATATATATATATATATAACCATCTTCTTTTGTAAGTGTGGTTGCCCATTAAGGATCTGTTTGGCTGCACCTTCGAAATTGAAAAAATTATAAACATACTCCATCTTTAGAGATAATTTATTTTTTTTAAATCCATCTCTCAAAAGCCTTGTTGCTCGTTAGGGATCTGCTTGGCTGCAACTTTGAAAATGAAATAACTATAAAAATAGTGCATTTTGGAGATTGTTAATCAAATATAGTCCATTCTCTTTTCAGAATTGTTTGGTTGTATGAGGAAATCAAATTTTCACTTATAATGAAATGAGTTCGGTTGTATATTTAAATCAAAGTTTCTCTTATAATGAAATGAGTTAATCTATTTTTAGAGAAAATATGAAACTCTTGTAATCAAGGTATCAAAAATGTGCTGATACCGATACATAGGGCTGTAATACAGTCGAGCTAGCTCGATAGCTCGGCTCGGCCCGAAAATGAGAGCTTTTGCTCTCTTAAGTATGGCTCGAGAGTGAGAGCAAAATTTTTTATTTAAAGTTTGATTGAAGTAGAGTTGAGCTAGTAAAGCACTGCTTGGCTCGGCTCGGTTTCATTAGTAGTATATAGTACTTTTATATGATAAAATAAATTATATATAGTTTTAAAAGTTTTTTTTTACTTTTTTCTGTTTTCCCCTTATAATAAGATTTATCTAATGGTTACTTTATAATGGATAGATATATAATCAACATATAATCTTTATTCTATAAAAAAAATCGTATAATCCTTATGATCCTCTATTGAAGTTTGCGCTTTCTTTCTCCTTCTCTCTCTCTCTCTGAGCAATCAGTAAAGTTCTTTCTCACTCGTCTCAATAAATAACCACTAGCATGACAATTGACCAATCAATCAATACCTGCGACCAACACTTATGCTCTTAATCAATATTTAGCACATTAAATATATTTTTATTTTTCAAAATTTAAACAGCTTTTTCTCAAATTGATCCGTTAAATCCAAAAGGATTGAGGGATTAAAAGATATTAGGGCTTTCATATATAAATTTTTATTAAATCTTTTATCTATTAAAAAAAGAAGATATTGTTTAAAATAACATTGGGAAAAAAATTTATAATAAAACTTTTTTAACTCGAAGCTCGGCTCGGCTCGGCCCGACTCAAGCTAGAGTTCAGACTTTTTAGGCTCAAAGGGCCTAGAACCAAGTTTCAACTCGGCTTATATAAGGTAGAGTCGAGCTAGAGCTTACCCAAGCTCAGGCTTGGCTCGGTTGCAGCCCTACCGATATGTATCAGTCCTCCAACTTGGTATCGGCCGATACGTATCGGTTTGAGCCGAGACGTGTATTTTTTTTTTTAAATTTAAAGGGCCAATCCGCATCGGTATCAGCCGATTCATATCGGTCTTTCATGGACCGATACCCGATATCGAAATTGATTTTGGTACCTTGCTTGCAATGACTTTCGGGGGTAAATGAAAATCAGGTCTTCCTGATTTTACCTAAAATGAATTTTAACACCTTTTATTTAATTTTTTATTTAAAAATTAAAACACCTAGCCGAGCACTCCTTTTTAACAAAAATAATTTTACTCTTAGTTTTTTATGCTTAAATAATTGGATCCAAAAATAGATATCCAAACAGTCCCTAAGACGTGATGCCGCAAGAAAATGGCTTTCATCCTCTATGTTTTTCCTACCTCCTCCTCTACTTATTTTATTGATTTTTTCGGTGGGCAATAACGCGATAATTGAGAGGTGAAAAAGATGGGTTTTATAGGCCAACCATGTTGGTGTAGATAAATAAATAAATTGAGAATTACCTGAAGTGTCGATTAGTGTTACCATCAAGTATATAATCTATTTCAGCAAATTTGATAATGAAAGTTTGATAATAGTGAATTAAGGCGATGACTGAGTTGCTCTCTTACTTAAAGTATGCTTTTGATTATTCACTGATTTAAACAGCAGCCCGTGTGCCATAAAAATAGATAAATAATAAAATATAAAAAGGTAGCGCCCCGTGTTTGAGACGGCTACATCCTTAAAACCAAGCTCGCCTGTGCCCTCGGATCCTTTTGAATCAAATATCTGCATTTTATATTTATTTTTTAAATGTATGTCACATATAATCCATATCTGACTGCCTTATAGTAAGTCCATGATGAAAGATTGGGACACATGTCTCATTTGAAGTAGACAACAGATTTTTCCTTGTTTAAGTGGGTTCGCTATAAATAAATTGGTGTGGTAGTAACACCTGCCTTTTAAAACCGGTTGAACCCGAGATAAATAGGTGCAACCGGTTAGAGCAGAACACTGCCCGACACAGGACATATAGATGGCTCAGATGATACAGAAAGACAAGATGGAAGTGAGGGATAATGGGAAAGAAGAAAGAGAAGTCGAGAAGATATGCAAGCGTTGCAAAGAGGCCTACAAAATCTCCTCCAACACATCTTCCTCTTGCAGGTTTCATCCTTCCTTTTTCGTCTCCCGAAGGCACGACGATCAGATAAGGTTTTATTTATTTATTTATTTAAACAACAAACACCCCCTCCTCTGTACTCTAATACTCTTTAGTCTACACACTCATATGACTATCTTCTTCATATGTTACAATTTAATTATTTAATTATTTTATTTTATTTTTTTTCAATTTCATGTAATTATAACTTTTGGGTAAGATATTGACGTTTCTTATTGTATGATCTATGTATTATTTGTGCCTAAAGTTTCAGTAATTATACTTCACGGAGGAATGATGCCTGAAGTCAGTAACCCACTTCATTTTTTGTATGATTTGTAGCTACTTTGTGAATTGCTGGCTTGAGCCTACATTTTTACTGAGGAATGATAGGCTGATTGGCCTCGGTTCCATGTTCCATGCCGTCCATATAATTGGTCGCTCTTCGATGGGTAAAGCCCCGAGATCGCATTTGGATTGAACGAAACAACCAATTTTTTCGTAAGGTGGCTAGAACCCGCTCTCAGTTTTTGCTGCCTTTTTGGGCGGGGGAGAGGCCGTTGGATAGCTGATTGCTTCTTTCAGCCGCCCCACCGCCAGACTTTTTTCTTATTGTTCCATCTCCTAAAGGCGGTTTGTATCTTCTGGCTTTTCGGCTTTTCGCACTTATGAATTTCTTTGATACCGATGAAAAGATAAAATAGAATAAAATGATCTGAACCATCTAACCTGTTGGGTCCCTCTACAAACTTTGTGGACCCGAGGGAGAGCCATGCTCGAAATGCTCTCCCAACACCTTAAAAGTTAAAACCATTAAGTTGTGCCTCTTCCATCACTAATTAGTTTGGTCGTAGCTTAATGGGATATAAGATCCTATATAATGAACCAATTATCTTATGACATTAAATAAATTTTTTTTATTGGGGAAGAAGTAATTATATTGAGATAACATATTACAACTGGATCACGCACAACAAGCAGCTAAGCAAGGAAAAAGAAAACAAAAAAGGAAAAACAAAGAAAAGGCAAGCCTAAAAAACAACTCCAAAGTAGCTCCAACCGTCCTCTATGGAGCTTCTGCGATGCCATGATCTTAGGGAAAGGAGCAACTGAAAAAGCAGAGAACGAGAAAAAAAAGTGTAGTGCGTCAAGTGGCAAGAATAAGCTTCTCTTAAACCTCCCTAGTTCTTAACAGCTTCAGTGAGGAGATTGACCAACCTTGATTTTCCTTCAAAGATTTGGGCATTTCTGTCAAGCCATATAGTCCAAAAAATGGCAAAGGTAATAGACTAATTAAACAGGAGGTGGGATCATCGTCTCTATTGGTCAGAGATTTCCTTGAGAATATCTTTTTGTGGTTTTTGTTTTTTGGATAACCTGGGTGCCCGAGCCTCTTAGACCACCCGACTACTCCCAGGGGCACGTGCGCACCCCAAGTTAGTACATGCCGGGTCAGCACGGGATATAAATCCCTAGGGTGGCCTCAAGGAGCTGGGGGGGGAGGGGGGTGGATTCGAACTCTTGACTTACGGAAAGCGATTTAGGGTTAGGGTTTAGTATGGAGAGAGAGAGAGAGAGAGAGAGTTAGGGAAACCCTACTAGCCTTTTATATTAATAAAGTTAATTACAACTCACACACCTGATAAGTGGCAACACACTAACTGGCATACACAAAGTACTATCTGAACTCAGGTCTTCGGCATCCTGAGGCGGGTGCCTGGCCAGCTCGCCAAACCCCTTAGGTTTTCCCCGAGAATACCTTTGTAGAGGTGAGGGATGCAAGTGGTTTGAAGGAAGAGTTGCCGGAATAAAGTCCATATCAAGCTGGCCACTTGGCAATGGAGTAGAAGGTGATCCACGGATTGAGAACTTTCGCAACACATGATACATCTGTTAGTGTAGACATACCCCTACGTCTAAGGATATTAATCATCTTAATCATGTTCCAACTTCCAGGCAACACACCAGATAAACACGGAAACCTTGAATGGAACTCTCGTTTCCCGACATCGAATCCAAGCTTGCTGGATGAGGGGTCTTTTGTTGATCACCTTATTTATTGAGTTAACCGTGAAAGCTTTTCCATTATTAAGATCCCAAATATGAAAACTAGGGACTTTTATGAACCTTGGAGCAGAAGAGAGAAGTTAAGCAACTCAGAGGGCATAGGCTTTTCATTATCATATAGGAGGTGGAAGAAGTTTAGTACCCAATTAGGAAAACTGTTAACCATAGTGCAGTAGTTAATGACAGAAGATAATTTGTTAAAGTAATTGGGAAGATGACATCAAATAACTTTATGGGCAGAGGTTTACCAAAAGGAACATTGGTTAGGAATTAGGATCATATGATTTGGGCTACGGCTCACCCATGAGGTGACCAATTGATTGGTCACTCTGTATTGATCACCATGGAGTATGATGTAGTGGTGCATTATGCTATGCTTACTATTTTAATATGTTGATGTCCAAATTCTCTTTTCATTCTTTTTAACAATTTATTTCTTAAAATAAATCCTACAGGTGATACTGTGAATTCTTAATTACTTCATATATCCATTCATTTTGATGGTTACCAATATGTAAGTTCTCTTTTCATTATATTTTCTTCTTGAATCCTATAGCAAAATGGAATTCGTGTTCGTACTTTCATTCTGTTTTTTGAGTCTCAATTTTCTTGATTTTTTCCCTATCAAAAAATAAATTTGCTTGTTACTTGCTCTCTTCTCTTTCAACCGTTTCTAGTGTAAAGCAAATATACAATGAAAATAAGCTAATTTGGTGTTAGCCTCTTTCGACTATGGAACCGAGGATAACTTTCAACTCTCAACTCGTATCTGTCAAAAGTGAAGTGAGTTTTTGCAAATAAATTGGTGTTTACCAATCAAACAAAAAGAAAAAAAAAGGCTTGAAGATGTGATTTTCTTACATAACAATTGTTAACACTTCCATTGAATTATTGGTTGTGGAATGCCTTAGCAATAGCTATGCTACAGGCATTGGCGTAGCCAGAATTTTCTGTTGGTGGGGGGCTAGCGATGATAAATTGATGTTAATAGTTATTTTACTGTTGATTTGGAGAGGGGGGGGGGGGGGGTGTCAGGTATCCCAAAGTTAGTGAATTGCTCTGCTCTTAAGTGACTAAATTTAGCAACGTACCTTATTGCAAGCTCCTCTCCTAAAGCTATTGCTCCTGAAGTACTGGTGAGAACCAATTAAGAGCAAAACGTGGTGGTTCTCATGTCCTAAGTGACCAAAAGTACGGGACAGCAAGTTCGCGACAAATAGTAGGAACAAGCTGTTTTAGACCCAAAGCATCTGTGAATCACAAGTTTCCCAAGGAGCATAGGACCAAGCTGGAGATGCCAGCTACCAACTACTCCTAATCACTATGAAACGTTGTTGATCCCTCAAATGGAATGCCTTGATGGTCGTGCAACCCATTCCAAGTAATCAAAGTCAATGGTACTTCATCTTGTTACAACTAACAGCTATCAAATTCAATTGAAACAGTCTGATAGTGGATTTTTATCTAGCACAAACTTAGTATGGGCTCATTACAATCCCGATCAGATGCAGGTAGATGAAACCAAAACGCAAAGCTTGAAAGCTCAATTTCTAGTAGTTTCTTTAGTTTAAGCTTAAAATTAACCCAAAAGCAAAGGTTGGGATCTTTTAAACTGTGCTATATAAGAAGAGGTAGCAGCGGCTGGCCACTAGTTTTCTTCCCGTCTTTTGTAAGGAGAATTATACACCCTATGTAACTTCAAATTTACAAGAACTCATATTTCAGTGATCACTCCCCTCAATAAATAAAAAAAACTGTTGCACAATGAACCTCAGTTCCTCACAGTTATGAAGAGGATCAAACAACAAATATTTATCAACAGAAGCAGAGCATTGCAATCATCTACATTAGTAGGTAGAGGTGGCTTTGATTATATCTAATAGTAGAAGGATAAAGGTTTTTCTTTTCTTTTTTTCCGAAGCAGGATATCTTTCCTTCTTGAAAGCAAGATAAGGAGTCATTGCTGCTTTTCTATCCACCATTTCTCAAGCTCTCATACTATGCAAGGAGTATCAGCTCAACACGAATCATCACTCCCTAGAAGCTTCCACCGTTGCACCGATTACTGCTACACACAAATTCTGATCTCCCGTGGATCACCATTCTGCTTCGTGAAATTGGTGTCCCAATAAGTTCAACACCAATCCTATGGTGTGACAATATATCTGCTATCTCTCTTGCTTCAAATCCGGTGTTTCACGCCCAAACCAAGCACATTGAGGTAGATTATCTTTTCATCCACGAGAAAGTGATTGACAATGGCCCTGAAGTACGACACATCTCCACTGTTGTTCAAATTGTTAAACCAGTTGTCTCTGCTTCAATTATCTTCAATCAAATTAGTGATCGGAGAGCCCCCCATTAATTCGAGTGGGTGTATCAGCTAACCACCTAATCAGCACTCCCTAGAAGCTTCCACCGTTACAGCCACCTCATCAGAGACGGTTAGGATATGATTCTTTGTGTGGCTCTCATTTATTGTATGGTTGTAAGGAACCCATTCATCCTAGTGATCTATGGAGAATTAATCTCACATCATCGTCTAGAAGTAGATGCCAACTCGTGTCATTTTCAGACAACTTGTTATGCCTTCACAATTAAATAATAACATTTAACGCTCCTACATCTAATCAGCTCATATAGGTATAAATATAGATATATGCATCTTGACAGAGATGAATACAATATAAAAGTAGAACTATATTAGTGGCATACAGGTAATACTCGGGTTCAAGAGAAAATCGTTAGTTTGGATATTGTTGCAATTTTACTGTTGATAGTGTCGAGATTGTATATTTGACACGCATACCTAGACTGATAGCCTTTACCAGAAAAGGAGTCTCCTTGTTGCAATGGGATGGGAGCATAATTAAGTTGATGGGCCTCATAGCTGGTGCAGTGCAACTTTTTTCTGTCTACTTTGGGGGGAAAGGTGGTCTCCTTCTGGCCTAATCCAACAGGAATACTATTTATGAGGCCTATAGTAAGATGAGCAAGGGCATTGGAATATAAAAAGAACAAAAAAACGTTACTCAACCTGAAAGGCTAAAACTATCACATGTACTTATATTTTTTCTTTACTATAGAGGTATTTTGACCATAGTGACAAATTTTACCGAAATTCGGCAAAACAGGGGTTGACCGAAATTAACGTTTATTTATTTTATTATTATTATTATTTTATTTTTTTTGTGCATATAGATTTCTTTTTGCGATCTCCAAATTTTTCCCATTTTTTTTCCGAAATGAACCGGAAGGTCCCCCCCACCACAATATTTCTGAAAATGAAATTTGCTACTATGATTTTGACTATAAAAATGTTGCTGGTGAGTAACTTATTTTTATTATATTAAATGGGAACGAACAAGTTACAAAGAGGAGAAATAGCATAGAACGGGCTCTAGATCTGACAAAAAAGATCTTTTAATTGAGCTGGTCTTCTGGCTGTGACCCGTCGGCCAATCATATTTATTTGTTAAAATTTGAAATAGAGAGGTTTGCTAACAGAGATTTCTTCTTGGATTTGAAGGTACTATGAATTGGGACCTGATGATCCTCCATATGCTGCCAAGTTCTACGACTGTTGTGGAGCTGAGGATCCTGATGCATTGGGCTGTACCACCGATTTCCATATATCATACGATGATTAGTTTTCCTCTTGATCGCATTGGCTTCTTTCTGTAAAATAATATCTTTAACTTCTGTTAATAGAAATAATGGTTCCAAATTCCGGACGAAACTGATAAGGATCAGTTTTGAAGGTCACCAGTTAGATATATTGAATGTATCAGCCCCATATATATTGTTATATGGTTCCTGCATATGTTATGTATTTCTACTTATTGATATGAGATTTTAGAAGTAAATTCTGGTTTCAGCTGTCAGATTATATTAACAGAATAGACCCCTTCACTGTGGCATTGTTGCATAGTAAAATAATGAACTGATATATAGTGAATTACCCGTTCTCAATCTAGATTTGGGATGGTTAACTGATCTTCTAAGGTAACACTAATTTTTTAAATGTGTGTCATGTCATGTGCTGGACCCTATGTGAAATCTGGTGGGTCGTAGATTGCATCATAAAACCATTTCCGTCGTGTGATTAAAAGCTGCTCAAATGAACAGATATAAGCCAGCCCCTCTTCATGGCCTATGATAAATAAGCGGACAAGCTGGTTGTCAGGTTCATTTGATGTGCATTAGACTGTGTTTGGGTTAGCTCTTATAAGAGCAAAAGTAGCTCTTTGTCTACTCTTTGTAAAAGTAGTTGAGCCAAAAAGTGAAAGAGCTTCTCTTTTCCCCCAAAAGAGCTAACCCAAACGACAGTCTTTCCTCTGCTTTTTGAAGTACGCATGTGGCAAACAAGGACCATGGGCTCGAATCGACTGATGTGTTTTAAGTTACGTGTTTCCTCTGCATTTTGTAGTACGCTTATGGCAAACAAAGCCCATGGGCTCGTATCGACCTGTAATTATGCGTCACTAAATACGTGGCTAATTACCGTCACTCAAATAAGCCCAATTGATTTTAAGGCTCAAATCCTCGAGAGGATGAGAGTGCTCGACAGCTTTGATTTCTTGGTTGGGATAAACCCAGAGAATCAATTTTAGCGGTTCATAGCTAATCTTCTAAAACGACCAAGAATTTTTTTCATTTTTCCTATAAATGGGAGCCCATTTCTTGCACATGAGAATTGCTCCTTTCACATTATTTAAAAGATTGATATTTTAGAGAACCATGTCATGAGAAAACACCATCCATATTCTATTTGAAGGGCATGATCTAAAGATTTTCGTTGCAAAGATTGACACAAAATAAGATCTCTATCATACGATTCAATATAATCCACTCTTGAATATGATTATGGTGTTTGATGATAAGGATTTTGTTTCATGCTAATCTTTTGCAAGAAAGATTTTTAGATCATCTCCTTCAAATCACATGGCTTGTTGGATAAGTGGTAAATGTAGGTAGTTACTAAGATTGTGGGTATAATTGTGGGTAAGTGCTAAATGTAGGTAGTTACTAAGATTATGGGTATAGTAGTGGGTAAGTATTAAATGTAGGTAGTTACTAAGATTGTGGGTAGAATAGTGGGTAAGTGCTAAGTGTATGGTAGTTATGTTTAAGTCTATATAAGGATCATCTTGTATGTGTTTTATGCAAGTGAATAGAAAGAAAGTTTGCTTCTTCATTTATTTAGTTTCTCTTTTCTCTCCCTCTATCAGTGGTATCAGAGCCAAGTTTGAGTTTCGAGGAGAGAAAAAGTGAAATTGATGGCTTCCGAAAGTTTTATGCCCTGAGTTCCACGCTTTGATGGTCACTATGACCATTGGAGCATGCTCATGGAGAACTTCTTGAGGTCCAAAGAATATTGGACGGTTGTTGTTTCTGGAGTAGCAGAACCAGCAGAAGGTGTTGTGCTGACAGATGTGCAAAAGACAGAGCTCGAAGGGCCGAAATTAAAAGATCTTAAAGCAAAGAATTATCTCTTCCAAACAATTGATCGTTCAATCTTGGAAACCATTCTTTGCAAAGACACGACTAAGCATATTTGGAACTCTATGAAGAAGAAGTACCAAGGTACGGCGAGGGCTAAGAGGCAACAACTTCAAGCACTTCGTTCGGAGTTCGAAATACTTCGAATGAAGTCAGGTGAATCAGTTACAAACTATTTTTCAAGAACGATGACAATCGTTAACAAGATGAGGATCCATGGTGACAAGACAGAGGATGTTCTAATTGTTGAGAAGATTCTTCGATCCTTGACACCAAAATTTAATTTTGTTGTCTGTGTTATAGAAGAAGCTAATGATGTTGGTTTACTATCAATTGATGAATTACAAAGTTCTTTGTTGGTTCATGAGCAAAAACTTAATCAGACGAAAAAAGAAGAACAAGTATTGAAGGCCTTTTCAGAAAATCACTCTACACCTAGTAGAGCTGATAGAGGACGAGGAAGAGGCAGAGGTCGAGGTAGAGGAGGCAGATACAACAATGATCGTGGGAACCAACAACAAAATCATCATCATCAAGAAAGTCAATTTCAAGGAAGAGGCAGAGGACGTGGAGGCCACTACTCAACAACTTATAGATCAAAGTCAGCAGACAAGTCAAATATTGAATGTTTCAGATGTCACAAGTATGGCCATTATAAATCAGAATGTCAAACTGATTTGAACAAATATAGTGGAGATCAAACTAACTTTGCAGAAAAGGAAGAAGATGTGTCTCTGTTGATGCTGTGTCACGTGAAGGAAGAATCTCAACAAAACATGTGGTATTTAGACACTGGTTGTAGCAATCACATGTGTGGAGAGAAGGATGCATTTTCTGACATAGATGAATCATTTCGCAGCTCTGTTAAGTTTGGTGACAACTCTACAATTTCAATTATGGGAAAAGGAAAGGTAACAATCCAAACCAAAGAAAATTCCACCCACACTATCGCTAATATTTTTTTTATGCCGGATTTAAAGACCAACTTGCTTAGTATGGGTCAGTTACAAGAAAAGGAATACAAGATCTCTATAAAAAATGGAGTATGTTAGATTAAAGATGCAAAGTTGGGCTTAATTGCTCAAGTTCACATAACGGCGAATCGTATGTTCCCACTTTATCTCCACAACATCGCTCATTCGTGTTTCTCTGTAAAATTAAAAGATGAGGCATGGCTATGGCATTTTCGCTATGGGCATCTGAATTTTGGCGGACTAAAAACACTACAACAAAAGAACATGGTGACGGGACTTCCTCAAATTACAGCTTCTTCGCAAGTTTGTGAAGAATGTGTTGTTAGCAAACAATACCGTACTCAATTCCCACAAGGACAATCTTGGAGAGCGAAGAAAGCATTGGAGCTCGTTCATTCCGACATTTGTGGGCCAATAACGCCACATTCTAATGGAGGTAAAAGATATATAATTACTTTCATTGATGATTATAGTCGCAAGATATGAGCTTATTTTTTGCAAGAAAAATCTGAAGCCTTTGTAGCTTTTAAAAGATATAAAGCATTTGTTGAAAAAGAAGTTGGCAACCAAATGAAAGTTCTTCGCACTGATCGTGGTGGAGAATACAACTCACATAAATTTGTAATTTTTTGTGAGAACCATGGAATCAAGAGGCATCTTACAGCAGCTTATACACCCCAACAGAATGGCGTATGCGAGAGGAAAAATCGCACTATTATGAATATGGTACGAAGTCTTTTAACAACAAGTGGCATTCAAAAAAGTTTCTGGCCTGAAGCAGTTAATTGGAGCATTCATATATTGAACAGAAGTCCCACACTTGCTATTAAAAATATGACACCGAAGGAAGCATGGAGCGAAAGGAAACCTGCTGTAGATCATTTCTGGATATTTGGGTGTCTTGCCTATGCCCATATACCAGATGAGAAGAGGAGGAAGCTAGATAATAAGGGAGAAAAATGTATTTTTCTTAGTGTTAGTGATAAGTAAAAAGCTTATAAACTATACAATCCTAGCACCATGAAAATTGTCATCAGTCGTGATATTGTATTTGATGAATGGTCATGGAATCAAAATGACGTTAAAGAAAATATTTCAGCAGATTTCGATGATGATGATAAAGGGCAGCAGCCTATGGAGAATGAGCAAGAAGAGGAAATCACTCAAAATATTCCAACTGATCAAAGCCCACTTGCAGTTGAATCACAAAGGCCTCAACGTGTTTGAAGAAGACCAGCATGGATGACTAATTATGATGTAATCGGAGTTGACCAAGGTGATGATTTACTTACACATTTTACTTTGTTTTCAGATTGTGATCCTACCATTTTTTGAAGTGGCTGTCAAAGAACCAAAATGGAGAAAGGCTATGGATGCTGAAATTATAGCTATTGAACGAAATGATACATGGGAGTTATGTGATCTTCCAAAAGGGCAGAAGACAATTGGTGTAAAGTGGGTTTACAAGACAAAGTTAAAAGAAAATGGTGAAGTTGACAAGCACAAGGCACGCCTGGTAGCTAAGGGCTACAAGCAGAAGTTTGGTGTTGATTATAAAGAAGTCTTTGCTCCGGTTGCAAGGCATGATACAATCAGAGTGGTGATTGCTATGGCAGCTCAAAATTCATGGCCTATCTTCTAGTTGGACGTGAAATCAGCATTCCTCCACGGAGATTTGAAAGAAGAGGTATTTATCGATCAACCTCCTGGTTATGTAAAAGTTGGCAATGAGCACAAAGTATATAAGTTAAAGAAAGCTCTATATGGATTAAAACAAGCTTCACGGGCTTGGTATAATCGTATAGAAACCTATTTTTTGAAGGAAGGATTTCAAAAATGTCCTTACGAACATACACTTTTTATAAAGATTGAAGATAAGGGGAAAATGCTTATTGTCTGCTTATATGTAGATGATTTAATCTACTTGGAAATAATCTGACCATGTTTGGTAGTTTTAAGAAATCCATGATGGCTGAATTTGAGATGTCTGATCTTGGCATGATGCATTACTTTCTCGGCATTGAAGTGGTGCAGTCTTTTACTGGAATTTTTATTTCTCAAAAGAAGTATGTGTAAGAAATCTTGGATAGGTTTCAGATGAAGGATTGTAATCCTGTAAATACTCCATCTGAATTTGGTATGAAGCTAAACAAAGATAATGGAGGAAAGAAGGCTGACGACACTCTTTACAAACAAATAGTGGGGAGTTTAATATATTTGACGGCAACAATACCTGATATAATGTATGCTGTAAGTGTGATTAGCAGGTACATGGAATGTCCTACAGAGATTCACCTCTTGGCTGTAAAATGAATTTTTCGATACTTACAAGGTACTAAGGAATTTGGCTTGTTCTACAAAAATAGAGAACAGTCAGATCTGTTTGGTTTCACAGATAGCGATTATGCAGGAGATTTAGATGATCGAAAAAGCACATCTGGATATGTTTTCAAGATGGCGACAGGAGCTGTTTCATGGTCATCAAAGAAGCAATTTATTGTCACATTATCATCCACTGAAGCTGAATTTGTTGCTGCAACAACTTGTGCTTGTCAAGCTATTTGGTTAAAGAAAATCCTTAAAAAGCTGCATTTCAAGGAGGATCGACCTACTCAGATTTATTGTGATAACAATTCAGCAATAAAGCTTTCAAAAAACCCAGTTTTACATTGTCGAAGCAAACATATAGATGTGAAGTATCATTTCTTGAGGGATCTCACGAATCATGGAATCATTAATCTTATTTACTGTAGAAGTGAAGACCAGATCGCTGATATTCTAACCAAACCTCTCAAGCTTCCTGCATTTCAGAAGCTCAGGAAGCTACTCGGTGTTTGTACTTCAAATGTTTATTTTCAAAGTTTAACTCTTACTAAACTAGATGTTATGTCTGGAACATCAGTTTAAGGGAGGGATTGTTAGGTAAGTGGTAAATGTGGGTAGTTACTAAGATTGTGGGTATAATTGTGGGTAAGTGCTAAATGTGAGTAGTTACTAAGATTGTGGGTATAGTAGTGGGTAAGTGTTAAATGTGGGTAGTTACTAAGATTGTGAGTAGAATAGTGGGTAAGTGCTAAGTGTATGGTAGTTATGTTTAAGTCTATATAAGGATCATCTTGTATGTATTTTATGCAAGTGAATAGAAAGAAAGTTTGCTTCTTCATTTATTTAGTTTCTCTTTTCTCTCCTTCTATCACGGCTTAGATAGTGTATTTAAAAGGCACGAGTCCCGCAAAATAAAAAGTATTTCTTTTAATTGTTTTTGGCATATACCCTCCTATGTTTTGACATATTTAGAAATACCACCCTGTGTATCACTTAGTTATAAATAACTCCTAATTTGCAATTTTGAGTTTAAATAACATCTTCAGTTACTTCATTAACAAAACAATGTAGGTGATAACTGCACTTTCTTTTTTTAGAGATGACAATTAAGGGAACAATATCTCAAGGTGTTATTTAAACACCAAACTAGAAATTATGGGGTTATTTATAAATAAGCGAAACGGGTAGTAGCATTTATAAATATGCCAAAACGTAGGGGGATATAGGGTTGTGCATTTTTCGGACCGAACCAGACCGAACTGCCGGGTTGGATCCGGTTTGGTAAAAAGGAAAATCGAAAAGTTTCGCTTGGTTCCAGCTGAAACCGACCGAACCCAATCGAATGTAGTTTATATATATATATATATATATATATATATATATATATATATATATATATATATATATATAGGCGGGAGTTTTGATTAATTTTAAAGAGATCGTTGAAGATCGACAACCCATTATCATGGTTGACACTCAAGGTGCGCACATATATTTTAATTTATGAATTGTTGATTTATTGTTTTGATTGATCATGCGCCTAGATCCTAGGACATATATTTGGATGGTTAGATCAATAGATTCATATAGATCCATCAATTAGTATCATCTATCATCTCTTCCGATATTTTTATTTATCTAAACTCTGATTAATTAGAGTTAATGTAATTCATTCACTTTTGTTATCAATTTTGAGAAAGGTGAATAGATTATAAAAGTAAAACAACTATGAAAAATATAAAAATTGTAAAATTGTAAATCAGGTTGAGAAGTTGAGAAAATTTTGATGTACAAGCAGAACTTATAGAAAACTAAAACCGACTAAACCGAATCAAATCGGGTTGATTTGGTTCAAGAGTTGGACGATTTAGTTTGGTTTGAAAATATAGAAACCCATTAAAGCTAATTTGGTTTGTGATTTTGATCCAAATCAACAAAATCCAACCGAATACACCGGGAGGGAGATATAGGCAAAAAAACGTTTTTTAAATTATGTGCAAGGCCTAAACTTCTCGCCCACAAATAATGGCTCACATACAATAAAAAGTGATGGCTCCCACGCGAGAAGTGAGAAAATTTCTGGCCAGCATGGCTAACAAATTCTTCGAATTAAAAAGAAAACATGAATAATTTGTTAGTTTGAGGTTCAACGAATTAAAAAGAATTATTCATAAATTTTTGAAAAATTTTGTGGACTTTTTAAAAATTCTTGAAATTCATGAACAATTCATGCCTTCTTCAATAAATTTTGCTCTCAATACTTTTTAAATATTTTCAGATTTTTTAAAATCATTGTTTTCTTCCAATTGTTTCCCGTACTTGTCAATTTTCTGTTAGATTTTAACCTTTACGGAGTTATTGTCCAACCTTGGCTTTGTTGAGTATTCTGGCCAATAGAAAATGGCGGACTCCAAGGCCAGGTTGACAACTTTAACTGTAAGCCGTTGATGCACAGTTTGCCTTTTGGTTTTGATGCTTCCATTTGACCCTCTTACCTTCGAACCTAAACTTAAGATTTTAGGGCCGGGTCACAGAAGCTGACGGGCTAGCCCGACCCTATTGACTGCGTTACCAAAACTCTTAGCCACAAAGAGTAAGGCGAATGTACCTTTGATAGACTTCCTTCTTGTTTTATATATTAGTGTTGTAATATATATTTTATTATTTCAAAATTAAATTTATAATTATCATTATATATATTGATAATAATTTAATGACAAACTTATAAATATTATCTCTATAAAGAAGTGTTTTTTCAGATTTGAATTTATCTCTTAACCGTAAATTTGAAAAGACACAAGTCACATCTCTTCACAGTAAATCTGAAAAGACACAAGTAAAATCTATTTATCGTTTTACTCTTATTTGAAAAGACACCATTCTCTGAAAAGATACAAGTGAAATCTATTTATTTTTTTACTTTATCTGAAAAGATACAACTCTATGAAAAAACACAAGTGAAATCGATTTATCTTTTTAGACTCAGAAAATCTGTGTGACAGGTTCTATTTCTAGAAAGTGCAATCTAGAAAAGAACATACGATTTTTGGCAAGATCGGGCTATGTTGTATATTAAAGGTAAATTCGCTTGGAACCCTATTGCATCTTCGTTTATCTGACAGAGTGAGAGCGTCTATTGTCTTTAAGGCAGCATAGTAAACTACATGCCTCGAAGCAATTATCAATACCATTTTTTTTATCAACAATTTAAAGACAATAGATCGTTCTAATGGCTCAGAGCATAAAGTTCATAAATCAAGATCTCATCAAACTTGACCAATTTGGCAGGTCAAATTTCAAAAGATGGTAGCAAAAGCAGAAATAGCGAGAAGTACGATTAGTGGAGGATCGAATGCTCGCCTCAAATGATTGAAAGATGATCAAGATTATCGGGACCACATCCTCAATACATTGAATGATAGGTTATTTAATATATTCTATAAGTACACTATTACTAAAAATTTTGATATTTATTAGCGAAGAAGTATCTAATGGAGGATACATGTATAAAGGCTTTTCTAGTCTCTAATGTTTTGATAATGGTTGGAGATAAATGGATTCTTAAATAAGTTTAAGAATTATAGTTTATCATTACTAAGATGGAAGTCTTACGTATTTAATGAAGCGTACTAAACCCAATATAGCTTATATAGTGGGAGTATTGAGTAGACTAGCAATCAAGAGTTGGAACATTAGAAAGCTATTCGTAGTGCATTAAGATATTTAAATGGAACTATGCATTATAGTTTATAATATAGTGACAAATCTGAACTCTTAGAGGGGTTTACTAATGCTATTTTAATTTCTGACTTTTCTAATTCAAAATCCACAAGTGAATGGATTTTTACTTTGGTAGGAGGAGCAGTATCGTGGGGGTTTAGAAACAAACATGTCTTTCTGATTTGTAATGCATTAAGATACTTAAAAGGAACTATGCATTATAGTTTACAATATAGTGGCAAATCTGAATTCTTAGAGGAGTTTACTGATGCTACTTGAATTTCTGACTCCTCTGATTCAAAATCCACAAGCAGATGACTTTTTACTTTGGTAGGAGGAGCAGTATCGTGGGAGTCTAAAAACAAACATGTCTTTCTGATTCAAGTATGGAATCATAATATATAGAATTGTTTGTGAGAACAAAAGAGGTAGAGTGGCTTTGAAACTTACAAAAATACTATCCAAAAATACGATGTTGAAAACATCGAGAGGGATGGGCCTAAGACTGATATCTTTAAAGGCACGGTAGTTGAATCTCAACTTAGTAGAATTTGAAGTCCAAAATCCTAATTTCAACGAGATAAGAAACTATTTCGTGTTACTAATGTGAAGCATAGGACTCATTCCCGTGATGGGAATCTTAGCAGCTTGGATCCGACCCAAAAGTAGCAGGCATTTTGGGTGTGCGAGGCTTGGGAACCAACCGAAGCTAAGCATATCCAGCCTTGAGTAAATCAGGCCAGGATTGGACTTGATACGCCAACACCAGACTTGGGCTCAAGCCAATTATATATATATATATATATAAAGCAAGTTTTAATTCAAGTTAGTCTACGAAGAGTGTCTACCCATCATGGGTGGACAAGATAATTCACTCGTCTGTGTGACTGTTTGATGGTGTATTTTAATTTAAACCCTTGCAAGCGCACAAGATCTATTGTAGAATGGTAAGAACATGGGTGTCGAACCCACAGGGAAAACGTGAATTTTATCTAATCATTTCAGAGACTTTAACACACCCAAGGAATTACCAAGGGAGAAATTCAATTTTACCACATAAATACCAATAATTTTCAATGCAATAAAAGAAAACTATTTAAACTAGGACGAAACAAATTATGATAAGGAGAAAATTAACAGTTTATGAATTGATCAAGGAGCTAGCTAACCATCGATTCGTAACTTTTCTACCATTCAGTCTCACAAATTTAATTTAAGTCAAAACACCATCATTTATTAGGAAAAAAAATGAATCGATAAGAACGCAACTATGGATCCGGCATACCCTATCTAAACACTATGACTCAGCTTATCATTGCGGTATGAGTCATGCGAAAAGAATAGCATATCTCAAAGCCCTAAATCGCGATAATGATAATCAATCATTCCGCAGCCTAGATCGGCCTGTAAGAACAGATCTAGATAGAGTGCTTCTTTTACGGTCGTTGATAACCATGATCAATGACTGTAAACGAAGACTCGATAATATTCAATCACGCACACACTTATAATAGAATGATTCAATGACAAACTATGAAATTGTAGAAATAATGATAAAACAGTTACTTATCTCCGGTTCGCTTCCCCCTTGAACAAATTACTTTAGTCGCTCATTCTTAATATACAAACTCGTTGTAGATCCGAAGATATCATGTTAACAATGCTCTTTTATTTCTCAAAAATCTCCTTACAGTACTCTTATTCTCACAATTATCAACGAGAATTAAAAATAATCCTAATACAATCTACTGAGAAAAAGAACCAAGAACCCTTAATAATATATTCAAAAATAATCACTAAAAGAACTCTCCATTAATGATTCGTAGCTTCCTTTATATAGGGCCGAGCAAACCCTATCTCTAATGGCCTCAATCGATTGAGAGTCAATTCTCAATTGATTGAGTTTTGATTCAGAGTAAGTGTAGTTGAACTTCTCTTCTCTTGTCAATCGATTGAAACTTATCTCTCAATCGATTGACATCCAAGGGTAGATTCTTCATCTTTTGACGAATGTTGGGCTGCGTCACGGATTTCTGTGCTTTTTTTGATCTTTTTGTCTATAGTCCTTGTGTATTCTTTAATTACCCTCTTTTATGCTCTTCTACGATCCAACGGTCAGAAATATCTGTAATCATCAAAACCTCACAATAACCATCAGATGCTTTCATTGGGCAGATAAGTGCAGGGATTAAGGTGCGAAATATATTCACATTTCGGCACTGATCACTTGACATGCACGAACTTCTAATGCATGAAAAGTCGTGCACGTCACACATGTGTGAACTGCTATAATGCACATATGCATGGACAACCATTTTATACTGACTCTTAATTAAATGTCATTTCAGTAAAATGTCTTGAGAGTAAATATAATAGTGAGAAAAGTCTTTATCCATGGCCATATGTGATTGCGGACATTACATGTCATGACACGTTTTGGTTGGGGACTTAAGTCTATGCTAGAAACAAAATCGGGGCGGAGACCTAAACTCAGAACCAGACAATATTGTATGGCATGTGAGTCTGGGTTTAGGGTTTAGGGCCAGGACTTAAGTCCATGCCATAAACAAAATCGGGGCGAGAACCTAAACTCAGAATCAGACAACATTGTGTGGCATGTGAGACCGAGTCATCACAAAATGATATTAGGGCTGAGGACGACTCTTTTATAAGGTGGGAGGTTATATTATAGCCCACATTGGATAGAAAAAAGTCTTAATCCTAGGCTATATGTGATTGCGAACATTACATGTTATTACGCATTTTGGGTAGGGACTTGAGCCCATACCAGAAACAAAATCGGGGCAAAGACCTAAGCCCAAAATCAAACAATATTATGACATGAGTCTGGGTCATTACAATAAATCATTAAATGATCGAGTTATTCTAATAAAATATCATCAAAACTACTATATCTACTATAAAAAATCCTTGTTTTTTTTCACCAAAGCTATTAAAGCATATTATAAAATGCTAAGCCTAATATAAAAAACTAAAAGTCGACCCCAAATGGATGGTATAAGGTTTTGATGATAATAATGACATTTTTGTGAAAAAAAAAATAGTTCAAAATATTTATTACTTAAAAAAACTCGGAACTTGGCCCGGACCCGGCCCATCCTGCTTGCCTGGGCTTGGGCTGAGTGCTTCTAGGCCAGGGTTAGAGCTGGGGGATAAAATCCCTAACCCGGGCCTTAACCCGGCCCATTGAGAGCCCTTTCCCGCGCCGCTGTGTAGGCGGGCTCACGTTAGCGTAACTGCGTATGTTAGCAAAACCCAGACAATTCAACAAAGGGTGACCGACGGAGTCTCCAACAGTAAAGACGAAGACGTGCTCGCATCACGGATCGCCCGCTCCTTTCGGCGCAATTTTTTAGGGTTTTTTTTGGGGGGTTAGGATTAGGGTTTGGGGTCGAGTTGACGAAAGCAGATGCCGACTATTTTCACATATAGAAAAATATGGACAAAACGAAAAACAAACCCTACGCCTTCTAAGGAAGAAGAAATCTTCAAACCGCTTTCTTTTTCTTCCTCGTTTTCGTCTTCTTCTATCGGACCCGATCTCAGCTTAAACCGCTGGAATTTCGGTAGATCCATAAAAAAAGGGGAAGAAATCGTCTCCAGATTCGCCAAAGTAGGAGAGAGATTAGGATCTGGTGGCTTTAGCAAAAAACGAGTTCCAGATCCAGTGATGGATCAGATCTAGCGAGAAAGGAGGCAAAATTCGATTGAATCGGAGAGGAACCGAAGATCTGTAACATTTGCCTTTTTATCAATTTATCGGGAAATTTAAGATCTGGTAGATTAGATCTGATGAGAAAATAGGCAAAATTCGATTGATTGGAGAGGAACTGAAGATCTGTAGATTGAGCAAAAGGAGGAAGATTTGCTTTTTTATCAATCTGGCCAGAAATTTTAAGATCTGTTAGATCAGGCGAAAGGAGAAAGGGAAGCGCTTGATATTAAGCTAAAACAGGACGATTAGGACGAGACCTTGTGAAAGGAAGAATTAGAGGTTTCAGAAAGGTGGCATTTTGGTAGATCTGGTTCAAGGAGGAATAGACTTCAGAAATTTTGAGACTCGTCTAGCCAAAAGAGGACGAATTAGAGGCTTCAGAAAGGTTGCATTGGGGTAGATCTAGTTGAAGGAGGAAGAAACTTCAGAGATTTGGAGAATCATCCAAGATAAAGTTGCGAAATCTCCAAAAGATTTGTAATTTTTTATTAGATCCGACCGAAAAGGGTACAAAATCTTTTGTGGCACCGAAAAAAGGCGAGAAAAAGAATAAATTAGAGCGAAAAATCCTAAACCAATTCCCCATTCAAGGATTTTCAGAGATTTCAGAATTGAAAAAGATGAGCGACGGCGGTGATGATAAACCGGCGAAACTCGATGATGAGCAGCTCGCCGAGCTGCGTGAAATCTTTCGAACTTTCGATCGAAACAATGACGGCAGCTTAACGCAGCTCGAGCTCGGATCTCTCCTCAGATCTCTGGGTCTCAAACCGAGCACCGATCAGCTAAATGCCCTGATCCAAAAGGCGGACACCAATAGCAACGGGCTCATCGAATTCTCTGAATTCGTCGCACTGGTGGCTCCTGAGCTTCTTTCAGCGAAGTCACCTTATACCCAAGATCAGCTACAACAGCTTTTCCGAATGTTCGATCGCGACGGTAATGGCTTCATCACGGCCGCTGAATTGGCGCATTCGATGGCGAAGCTCGGCCACGCGCTTACCGTGAAGGAGCTTACGGGGATGATCAAAGAGGCGGACACCGATGGCGATGGCCGTATCAGTTTTCAGGAGTTTTCTCAGGCCATTACTTCGGCTGCCTTTGATAATTCATGGACTTGAAAGTGGCGTTTTTTCGGTATGCATTTTTATCTGTCTCCTTTCTGTTATCTGTTTTGGGGGAATTTGCTACCTTTTTCACTGTTTGTTCTCTGTGTTGGCCTGAACCTGTGATCTGATCTGTGAAAAAAAAATTGATGACTGGAAATAGCCAATAGGCTCGGTGATCGATCCTAGTTTGAGCTTGGATGGTAAATTTTGGTTTTGTATATATCTATGTAGAGGAAGGTTGAAACCAAATTTGACATTTATAGGTTCAATTGAAAGAAAAAGTGCTACCTTTATTCATTACTTTTGCTTTATATTTGCAAAGATTGGATTTTTAATGGGTGGTGGGTGGCCTCTCTGACAAAATTCTCTGAATCAATCAAAATTTTGGAAAAAAATCTCTGAACTTGTTGATGGTATGCTGAACTTGTGGTTGAGTATTGGCTTGATTATTTGATTCTTCAAATTTTTCTTGAATTTAACAAATTTTTAAAAGTTTTTTTTTCGATGATAACAAAGAAATATATTAAAACGCAAGCCATACAAATACATCGTCCACCGCAATGGTCAAATTGGAGGAGGAACCTAGAAAGGAGAGAGAGGCAATGAGAAACTACCCAGCCCTCGAAATCCCGGGCTCGATCAAAGGAAGTTTTTTGAAGTTTTATCATTGTGATAATGCTTTAATGGGACTTCGATATTAATTTTTTTTTAGTATTATATATCGTTGATGCATGCCGACCATGTAATATTAGCACCTTTCAATTCACCCAACCTAAGCTGAAACCCATTTGCCGTCTTCTACACTAGATCTTCTACACTATGAATCTTGAGATCATGGTCATACAATTAGACATGGCACACATCCCAAAAAGGTGACCCTAAAATCAAATTCGAATGTGATGAGTTTTACGTGATGTTTAGTTAACTTTTTTGGGATCTATCCTTTGAAATAAAAAATTGACCCTTTGATGGTACCCATGATCTCAATATCGACCCTAAAAGATTAGGATGAAAAGGATCTCGGTTTTGAACGGGGTGACCTCAAAGATTGGGTGGGTGAATTTAAAGTACTCTTATACTTATTTTATTATCTGAAGCTTATTACAGAAGATGTTAAGTAGGGCCGGCTCTGACATTTTGGGGGCCAAGGCAAGTTCCTAAATTGAGGCCCCTGGTTCATATTATTTTCTAATATATAAAAAATTCGTCATAATTTTTTTTTTGACAAATAAAATAATACTCATATTCTATTTTATTATATATAATTTAAAAATGTAACTAAGAATTCAATACAAGTAAATATTAAAAGAAAATATAATATAAAAAGAAAATGCAATACCCATGAATGCAATATTTAAAAAAATTTATTTAAATATTTTTCTTTTCGCATTTTTGACGGCAAAGTCACTGAATAAAGTTGTATACTCAATCTTATCCATCATATCATTTTCAATGGATAACATAGCTAATCCAATTAATCTTTTTTATAACACTGTTGACTGAAGATATGATTTGATCAACTTCAATTTGAAAAATTTTCTTTCACCAGAGACAATTGCAACTGGTATAGTCAACAGTATCCTCTAAGGAATTCAGGCATTTGGGTAACAACCATCTATTTGCTTCAAATAATTTAGCATTTCAATTAATGTTTTCACTTCTCTCGGTAAAGTATCTTTTAAGACTTTCAATTCTGAAGATAAATCTAGCCCATAAATATCAATATGCTTTTCATGTTTGAGAACATGTTCAAAATTTATGCAAAAAGTCTTCAAACATTCTTCACTGACCGAACTTAACTTCTTCAAATCAAACAAAAGTTTAAAATATTGCTCATATATTTTAAATTGTTCAAACCTATGTTTAATTCATGAAAGGCCTTGATCAATAATATAAGTGAAGTAATTGATTCTAAATGATTCTTCAGCTGACTGGGACACTTCTTCACTTGCATCCTCATCAAATTGTCTCTCTCTTCGAACAATACGTTTTTCACGAAATATAAGCTCAATTCTCATTTGAGTCGCAACTTCCTTAGCTTCAATTAGGGCCTTCGCGAACCCACTTTCTCTATACCTTTTAAAATAGATAATGAGTCATTCTAACTGTTAGATAGCAATATTAATATTCATACTTTCTTGTTGAGAAACTTGCTAACAGTATTCACAACAAATAATACATTATGCCAAATAATTATAGCTACTAAGAACTCATAACTCTCAAGTTCACTTGTTGCGAGGGATTGTGCTTCATTAAAATTTTTGCCGTCATTTTCACAAGTAGACTTTGCCAAGATAAGTAGAGCATCTCTTATTTCTGAAGCTTGATATCTTATCGCTTTAACACTTTGAACATGACTCTCTCAGCGTATTTGTGATAGCTCCTTAACTGTAAAATCTTTCACATTATTCGTTAAAATTTATCATCGCTTTGTAAAAGATGAAAAGAGTGTATATACGTTGCACTATGCTGAAAAATGTTAAAGCTTTAGAACAAAAGTTCGTCATGTCAGAAAGTGTAAGGTTTAGACTGTGACAACCACATGACATGTAAAATGCTCTAAATTTATTTTAAGCAAATTTTTTTGTACACTTGTGTGTTTTTCTTTCATATTGGATCCATTATCATATCATTGTCATCTTATATCATCAATATTGAGTTCAAGAGTCTTCAAAATTTCTACAATAACATTAAAAAGTCATTGTCCAAAAGTATCACTAACTTTCAAGAATTCTATAAAGAACTCTTTCACTTGTATATGAGTTGGTGACTCATCAATACATCTTATAACAAAAGACATTTGTTCTACATGACTAATATATAGAGTGCAATCAAGTATTATCGAATAGTATTTCGATGCTTTAATTTTATGAATAATCGTACTTTTGATTCTATCCCTCATCATTTGTATCAACTCATTCTGAATTTTGTGACTTAGATAATGATAATGGATTTCTTTATTTTGGATTCGTCGAAGATGCTCCTGCATTATTGGATTATATTCGGCTATCATTTCAATAATACCCAAAAAAATTTTATTTCTCTTTTGATAAATCATCTCATTTTCTCCTCGGAATGCTATATTATTGTATGCAAGAGTCTTCACGATAGAAACAATCGTTGTTAATACATGCCTCCAATGCTCTTTTCTTTCTCTTAATTTTTTCTTGAACCTCTTGATCAATTGTCTCATTCCTTCTCAATTTCGAACTCAACTCAATTCATTTACTTATGCTTGTAATATATTCGTTAGTCCTTTTATAACTTTTCAATCTTTCGCTTATATTCTTTCAATTATTGAATCCTTCTTTAGCCAATTGAATAGTCATTTATTCAATGAAAAATAACTTGCAATTGAAACAATAAACTCTTTGGCTAGTATTTGAATATACTAATCATTTCCTATCCTTTTTTTCTCCATTTACTAATTATTGCATGCAGGGCCAGCCCTAAGATTTTTGGGGCCCAAAGCGAGTTTCTAAAATAGAGCCCCTCTTTCATATTAATCTTAAAAAAATTTTAAAAAAATTACCATAATTTTTTTTTAACAAATAAAACAATATTAGATTACAAATATCTCCATATTTTATCTATTATTTATATTTTGAAAATGCAACTAACAAATTAACGAAAGTCTATATTAAAAAAAATATAACACAAAAAGAGAAAAGCTAAATGGTAGAACGTAATAAGAAAATTTTGTATATATATATATATATATATATATATATATATATATATATATATAATAGATCTTGAGATCATGGTGCACCAATCAAACAATTGGTTTGTGATTCAACGTGTCATAGATCCCAAAAAAATAGCCATAAAATCACATTTGAGTGTAATGTGTGTTATATGATTCAATGTCATATTTAGGGATTTGTGACACATGGCTCTGATAGGTGGGCCATGACCTGAAGATCTATTTTGTGAAAGATATGTTTGATAAGTGAATTCCATCATCTCATTCGAATGAATCAATAGTTTTTAAGGGATCTGGGGCGTGGGCGCTTTCGGAAAGCGCGTGGGCGTGTTTAGAGGTACCCTATATATAAAGGATTTGGTCAAACAAATCTACTTCGGTCAAAAATTGGTCAGCCTAGAGAATCTACTAGTTCAATATATATGGTCAGCCTGGCCCAGTGAGGCCAGTGGCCCAACCAATGACTTATATCGACCCGACTGAGACCTGATCCATGATCGATTTAAAAAATATATATAAATATGGGACCTGAGAAGAGTTGAACCCACAACGAGGCAACCGCCTCTTGGGCCTTGGCTTAGGGCCGGCTCTGGTCGCGTGTAATATGAAGACGATAACTTTCTACTATAAATTTTTCTCGAAAAATTCTAATTTTATCTCTCACAAGACTCTTCTCTACTAAGAAGTCTCTAAGACTCTGTTGGACATTGTTCCAATTGTTCGAATCATATATATTTAAAGGCCAACACTTGTTATTATCAATCTTATTCTCATTTATATTTTCTTCTTCACCCTCATCTACCCTTTTATTCACTAACTCTTGGCCTTCATGTTCTTCATTATTATCGTATTCTTCCTTATTGCTCAAGTTTTCGAGCTCTGTTTGTTTACTATTTTCAAAAACCTTGTAAATGGCTCCTTATGACTGAATAAAATTATCTGTTTTTTACTTATTTCTTCTTTTCTCAGCTCCAAAAGGATAGTTTCTATTAGACATGATTTGAGTGTGGTATTCTTCAACTACAAACATGACTTTAAGACAAGAATAAGTTGCTAATACCACATATATAACAATTCATTTGAAGGAAAAAAGAACAATTTCTCAAATAAACATCAATGTCTATCATTTTATTATCAACATAATAAATAAATTTTTAAATAAAAATTGAGGCACTAATTGGCTCCTCAAACATTCAAAGTTTTCCCAATTTGCGCTTGGACAACCCCTGCGAGGTGAGAGCCCCAATCGTGCCATGATTATTTCATGGTTTACACACGCCCACTACACCCACTTAACAAAAAGGGAGTTGTTTCAAACCAATGACCTTAGGGAGCAAATCCAAACCGCCAGATCGCTGCCCCACCTTTTCATCAAATTGATAAAAAGGATTCTTCATGCAATCCTATGCACAAACACACATGCACACATGCATAGTTCATACATATATGCATACATACATGCATACATCATACATACATAGACATATATAGTGAAAATACCAAAGTGTTATCAAATTTTCGAACACATACATACATATGCATAGTTTGAGTAAATTCCCCTATTTCACACTAATCATTAATATTTAATAGTATACTCACATCTATTGCCGTTTTAAAAAAGTATGAGGACTCAAGAGAATAAAAATAGTCAAAACTTCTATTGACCAAGACTTCAACCAAAACAAATTATAATATCAATCCCTCACTCGATATCATGACACATCACGGCACTTAAAATTATAGTATCAGTCTCTCACTCTTAACAAAAAAATTATCACATTTGGAAGTTAGGAGTGCTTCAATGCTTCCTCATATTCAAATAATGAGTTTATTACAATTCTTAAAATTCATGATTTATATTATTAAGGGACCTAAGAACTTCATAAGCATAGTCCTAAGATATCAGTAGCCCAAAGTTCAATTTTAAAATCAACTAAATAAAATAAGTAAATATGATAAATATATAACAGAATTTCACATGATCATATCATGACTATAAATTCATTCAAATGCTTCACAGATACTGAGCAAAACAATATTCAAATAGCATTCATATGGAGTTCATAATTGTGGGCAAGTGTATGTGGAGGTAGTAAATAAGAATTACATGATGTTTTGATCTACGTCTAGTCATCCACATGATCCAAAGTAGGTACTACTAAGCATTGTGGTAGATTACTTCAAAAAAATAAAATTATGCCTAAACTTTCATTTTTTGAGTAGTAATCAATTGTGCATGCTTTGTGTAAAGTATAGACTGAAAATAGATATTTTGCAATTAATACCATTCTTTGATCTATTATACAAACTAAACAAAAAAAATTGTAATCTAGTATATATTGCACTCACCTGTGATCTAATTAAGTTAAATGTAATAAAAAATCTAACTAAATTGAAAATTTTCATCAAAATTAAGTTATAAATTAATCAATCAGCAAATCTAAATAAAAATCTAAATTTTTAAAAAAATAAAAAGAATAAGAAAGGGGGCTTACTCTGACGTCCGATGGTCGGTGGGACTGCCACCTTAGGCAAGAGGCGGGAGGTGGGGCTAGGAGGGTGTGGTCAGTTCAACATTCACCATTCTGCATAAGCTCAAGTTGGTCCTGTGGAGTCTAGAGAGAGAGAGCCGTTGGAGAGAGCCAGAGAGAGATGAGAGGGTTTGTCGGTTTGGAGAGAGAGACGATGGAGAGAGGACTCAGAGGAGAGGGTTTGCCGATTTTGAGAGGAAGAGGGTTTGGAGAGAGAAAGAGAGGCCCTTTATATATATATATATATATATATATATATATATATATATTTATTTATTTATTTATTTTTATTTATTTATTTTTATTTTTATTTTTATTTTTCAACCTACTATATAAAAGAAAGTTTAGATTTGGGGGGCCCCTGAAAATCAGGGGCCCAAGGCACCCCGCCTGGCTTGCCTTGGTCCAGGGCTGACCGTGATGTTAAGGTTAATGATCTTGGTAAAAATTAGGATGTAACCTTACGTAATCTCTAATAAAGATGTCATTTTTTAATTTTAATTTAATATATATTTTTATATATTTTAATAATTTATTATTATTTTTATAATCGTGAAAATTATTCCAAATAATTTTCCGAATTTGTCCACCCCACTGAATGATTACCGAATCCAAATAAACTGACTAAGGTATCAAATATTGGCCGATACTGATACATATAAACGTATCAATTTTTCGGCAAATCGATACGCATCGAGTATCCAACTCGGTATCAAGTGTAGGCCGATAGGTTTCAATTCGGTATTAGTTTTTTGTGCAGCTAATGGTTCTATTGTTAACACTATTGACTATCTTGAATCAGATGATGGAGATTGTTTTTCATCCTAATCTTCACTCAATAGATCTTTTGAGATTACAGCCCATCTATCGGTCTAGTGTTGATTCCACGCGGCACACATCTGTGAACATGTAAATTAAGAAGGGTCCTTAGGTCACTTTTGGAGATATGTTTGTATTATCAATATTTGACTGTCTAGTAAGTGAACCATAATCTCGTAATCTCCCTTTTAAGGCAGTCAACTGTGTTAATAGTGGAATTAGCAGATGCAAAAAGAATCTTCGATTGTAAATACCAAGATCCTACTTTTATTTAGTGGCCCCTTTATAACATAATGTGTGGTCACCAGAACCATGTAAGCCTTGGAAGGCATGCCGGCTTCTTTTTGGTATTCCGATAAATACGCTTGAGGTTGATGGGTCCTTGCCCTTCTATTAAACAAAAGATATCAAAATTAAGAGGTAAAAACAGAATGGATAGATCCCATAGACTGAAATGGTAGAGCTTCGGCATTTTCAAAATTATAGCAGTGTTTTTATTTTTATTTGTTAATTTATGACGGGGGCGTTCAGGTCTCTTAGCCCAGCTCCCTGCAACCATAGTGATAAATTTTGTTTTCGGCAATATTTTAGTAGGAGGTCATTTCGGTTAAATTTCGAGAAAAAATCAAAAAGTTTTAGGAAAATTTTAGGGAGTACAATAATATTAAATTATATTTGAACTTCATAAAAAATATATTTATTATTTTTAAAATGATAAAAATTAGAAAAGATTTATTAATTTTAGAGAAATTTTGTTAATTTTGCTAAAATTAATGAAATTTCAATGATTTCAGAGAAATCATTGAAATTTCGGTGAAAGTTTTGCCTTACCCCTGTTTCTGTAAATTTTGAAGAAATTTCGGAGAATGTTAGAGAAATTTCTCACTATCCGTGCAACACCCACACTTCACACGTACCAATTAAGTAGGGCGATAAATCCATGCAGGTTGCCAATGTGTCGTAGGATTCAAACTCAAGACCTTTGTTTCTTGAGGCGCGGTCATGGCCATTGTGTCAACCTAGATTGGTTAAAAGTATAGCAGTATTACAAATACAGGGAAAGAAGGATTGAACCCTATTAGAGAAAATTTGTTTTATCAACAACGAATAATAATGTATTTGCCTTTAGGATAATAATTGGAAGGGATCACGGTTCAATTCATTTTAGGTTTTAATTCAGAGGCTGCTAATATGAGTTTTCCTGAAGAGTTAGTCTACAATGACAGTCCGCACATCTGTGTTATGCCATGACATGCAGAGACTTTCAATACATGAAAGTCCGTGTACATTATATAGTCACATAGATGTGTGAACTGCTTTAATGCATGTGATGGGTGAACACTTATTATATACTATCTTTTTTTATATAATCACATAGATGATGTGTGGACTGTTTTAATGCATGTGATGGGTGAAGACCCATTCTATACTATCTTTCTCCTAAATATGCCCGTCTCTTAAAGAATTCTTCTTTAACAGATGGAACCAAACTACTTTTCAAAGAACTTCTCCGATCTAATGGATATACTCCGGTTATTCGTATATGATATGTCGGCCCTTGAGGTGATATGGTTCGCATTGCATTCATGTGTCTCATGAAATATTATACGAATCGCCGATATAGAATGTATAGATAGTCCGAGCTAGGTTCAAATTATCGGAGATGTATATAAAATTTTGAAAGTTCGACACGACCTTCTGAAAATGTCCTTTAGATGCCCGATATAAGCCTCATTGGCTCAAGAATGAATCATGTGTCAAGCTCCTTAAAATTGAACTTTTTTTTCTTGAAGAATTTATTGTTATTATTGTTTTTACATATTTTTAGTTTTAATGTTTCATCACATGCTACCATGGGATGCTTTTGGTTAGAATATCCCCTACAATATGATGTAAAATTTTGAGATTAATTTGACTATGTTGACCACATTTACACATTAGGGCTATGAAAACCTACATTTAGGTCACGTGGCACGCATTTTCAATCAATCCCAATAGTATATTTAAAAGCCCAACATTGGCACATGTCTCCGCCCTAAACCTAAAAAACTTAGAATGCATCCAATTATGACACTTTAATGTCAAGTGTTGGACCAGTGTGTACAATTATCCACATTAGCGTGCATAAATTAGACACTTTAAATCCTTCAATGTATTCAACCTTAGGTCTATGATAGCCACTTGACATAAATTAGGGTTGCCACGCTACAATTATTATTTTTACTATTACTATTATTGCATTATATGTATCACCAATAACAAACATTTAAAATAGTTGATCAATAGAATATAAATGTATTCAAGATTATTTTAATGATAATAATACAAGCATGTTTTCCTTCAATTTGAAAATGTGTAGAGTATTATGCCTTATCATGGAATGAGCTACTTAGTTAAAAGAAGAGTTTCCGTCGGAAACCCTATACTTTCACTTTTACCCAGATTCACTAGCTTTTAGCAGAGCCTGTTCTAGCTAACATAAAAAGTCTCAAATATCTCTTTTTACACTTTTTATTGTTCTATATAATTTAAAATTTTAAAATTTTATATTTTTTTATATTTACGCGATGTGAAGCAGTATCTATGCCGTCTGATTTGAAAGTCATAATATAAAGATCAATAGTATGAAAGATTGATACGAAAAAAAGGCGATATCGCCTCTTTAAAAAAAAAAAAAAAATTCGCTTGTTTACGTGATGTGAAGCAATATCTATTCCGTCTGATTTGAAGGTCATAATATAAAGATCGATGATGTCTTTAACACGAAAAATGCGACATCACCTCTTTAAAAAAAAATCGATTATTTAAATAATCGATATCAACTCATTAAATAGTCAATATCAACCTGTTAAAAAGTTGGGCCTGAATCTCTAAACATGCAATAAGTGTCGCTTGTTTATATAGTCGGGCCCGACTCTCTAACGGTCGTGAGTCGACTGTTTAATAATAAAATACATATTTGTATACAAAAAGGGTAAAAATCGACATTTCAAAAATGCTATAGTAATCCCGACTGTTTAAAAATAAAAAATATAAATATATATTATTTATATACAGAAAAGGTTGAAATCGTCCTTTGACGTATACTTTAGTGAGTTGTTCAAAAATAAAATATATATTTGTATAATGAAAGGCGTCAAACGTCATCCCTCATTTAATTCTCTACCCATGCCTGGATTTTGTGATACACTCCTAAAACGATGGAGTCAGTGGATTACACTACGATTTGGTCAGTCCATCTTGTGAATGTCGTTTATTTATTGTAGTCTAATTTAAAAGTCATAATGTAAAGATCGATAGTGTTAAAGATTGACTTCAAAAAAAAAAAGCAATGACGCTTTTTTGAAAAATAAAATAAAATTACCTGTCTAATCAGTCAATATCAACTCTTTAAGCAGTTGATAGAGATGGTTTAATGAGTCAATACCGACTCTTTAATAAAATAAAGGCATTGCCGCATGGGTAGTGGCTTAAATGCTTCTGGGCTCAACTTGATCCGATATCGCCATTTAAAATAGTCGATATCGATTCATTAAAGCTACGAGATTTGGTGCGTTTTTCGTGCATTTTGGTAAGGCAACTCATTAATTAAAGACTCATATCGCTTGTTTAAAGAGTTGATATTGACTCTTTAAACAAGCTTTTTTTTTTTTTTTTTTTTTTAAAAGAGGCGATATAGCCTTTTTTTCGAATCAATCTTTGACATCATTTATGTTTATATTATGACTTTCAAATCAGACGGCATAGATATTGCTATCTCGTAAACAGGTATATATATATATATATATATATATATATATATATATATATATATATATTTAAAAGAGGTGATATCACCGTTTTTCTTCGTGTCAATCTTTGATATCATCGATATTTATATTATGGCCTACAAATCAGAAGACATAAATGCCGCTTCACATCGCGTAAATATAAAAAAATATAAATATTTAAAATTTTAAACTATATAAAACGATAAAAAGTGTAAGAAGGGCTAAAAGCTTGTCGGTTTGGATAAAAGTAAAAATATAGGGTTTCTGACAAAAAAGATATATTTAACAGGGTAGATCTGATAAATTTCCCAAAAGTTAATTGTATGTTCAATTTACATGATAGTTGGGATTTGACGACTTTGAATTAAAAAATAGAGATCGTTTTTCATTCCAATCTTTTATGCCAAACATCTTTCATTGCACCTATCAAATGATACACACCATTCCACATGGCGCATTTCCTAAAATAAGAGTGTTATGAAAAGCGGACTAGACTGGCTGTTGAACTGTGGTCTGGCCCGGACCGATCCGATCAATCTATAAACCTCCGCCGGTCCGATCAATCTATAATGCATTGAAGAGTTGTCGGACTGTCTGGAACTGATGATTGATGAATCATTTGAACTGAGACGGATTCTGAGGGAATCAGACAATATCTAATAGAACTATTTGGTCGGTGAACTTACCGCTAATATTTGTAAAGAAAATGACTATAAACCCCCTTCAAAAGCTTTGGCAAGTGATGTCTGTCCAAGGCGAGAAGCAATATTTAAATTTTAAGAGAGAGAGAGAGAGATCATCTCCAGCTCAAAATACGCCCTTTGGTGACAGAGCTTTAAACATACATTTATAATTCATTTTTTTTAATAACAAAAATACATTTATAATTAAAATTACTGAATCACCATTCCTCCAAATTAATTACATGATATCATTTGTGTTATATGACATTTTGTAGAGTGGAATTTTAACAATTTCACCAATAAATGTTTCACATGTTGACCGAAAACACATTAACCAAATGACTTTTTGGATAGCTTGAAAATCGTACAATCCCTGTGTTAGAACCTTTTGAAGAAGTATAATCCGTTTAAAGGCTCTTTCGAGAGTTGAGATCTGCTCAGATTCTAAGTTTGAACTTAGATTTGCACAAGAATATGAGCTTTTCTGATTGAATCAGCCGTTCGTGAGTTCAGTGGGCCCCACTCATTTTCTGAGATACTTGGTCGAAAAAGCTCCGAATCTAAGCTACAAGCTGTATACTCTACCCTGAAATGTAACACCCAATCACTCCCTCCACCATCGGTCATCTTTGAGCCAAGAGTGCTTCGTTCTGCCTCTGGAGTTCTCGAAGGACGGCAATCACATCAAATTTTAATAACCGTCTGACTTAGATTCGAAAATGAGCTCCAACGAATCTCTGCTGCTCTTATTCGATCGCTGCAGGGACTGAACCGTTTGGATGGCTTCGATGCTGAGATTTCGCCCCCTCTGCAAGGGCTTTCGGTTCTTGCTCCGATCTCTCATGGTGATGGTGACAAACCCCTTGTTGGAGGTTGGAAACAGCACCGGCGGCAATGCACCAGTGAATCCAAGTGGTCGGATTTCCAGAATCCGGGAACCGCCATGAAAAAGGGTTTTGAATTGGGGTGGTGAGGGTAATGAGGGAGAAGAGAAATGAATTTGAGATGATTGCATTGCTAGCTAAGCTCAGCTCTCTCTCTCTCTCTCTCTCTCTCTCTCTCAATGGGCTCCTCTGTTCGCACCTAAACGATTACTGAGGACGCCTACTAATAAAAAACACTATGGGCATCTTCATTTTTATATTCCACGTGATACCCACATGATTTTCGGATCACTTCCGAGTCTCAATGGGTCGGCTCAGACTGAGCTTTAAATGGGCCAGTTTTAATTGGGCTTTTGGACCTAGCCCATACCCACCCCAATTACCAATAGGGCTGGCGCCATGGGTTGCACGTCAATTTCTATATAATTTATATATAAATAATGTCAAATAATCTAGTCAGGCTGAATGTGGAGCATACTCAAATGAACCAATGTTTAATTGGGCTTTTGGGGCTAGCCCATGCCCGGCACGATTATTAATAGGTCGGGTCAGCCTGGGCCTACCTCAGCCCATCGGAAAACTCAAATTGGGCGCTCTCTCCCTCTCTCTCCCTCTTTCCAATTTTGTAGGCGCCACTAAATCTTCACTACGACCTCTCGTCAATTATATGCCAGATCTCTTCGTCTCTCCCTCTCTCTCCTATCTTTTGGGTGCCAACAACCCAATCCCTAAAACTTCTCTCAAATCATGGCACGTCTCTCTTTTAAAAACCTTCTTTCTTTCTCCTATTTCTTAGGTCTCTCTCTTCCAACATTATATGGCACAAAAACCCTCTTTCCTTCTCCTATTTCTTAGGAACCAATAGCTTAGCCCCCCCCCCCATTCTCTCTTTTCAAATCTGAGTCTACCATCAAAAAAATGTCTTTTTGAGACATTTCCCTCTCGTAGATTTTACTTTTTTTGCAGTCATTTTCCACACATATTATTAGGCTCTCCAAACAGTGGAAAATAAAGGAATCTGTGGATTCCTACAAGCCCAAAAACCATAGGAAACAATGGAATTTATAAATCCAAATCTTGCATTTTCCTAAATTTGATCCAGACAGACCCTAAAACTTTTTCAACTAATCCCAATTTTCTAATTTTCTCAAAAGGCATAATTGCCAAGGAGACATCCCATTGGAAATTAAGCACCAAACATTCTCATTGGCAATTAGGCACCAAACATTCGGTAGAACATAGCTCACTAAGAAGGGAAAATTGGATCTATCTCTGGGCTTGAACCTGTAGCACAATCGAAGTTGACAATATTGCAACCTCAACATCTCAGGTTCGAGTCCCAGCTCCATTGTGACCAAATCTAAGGTATGTGAATAAACCAGTTCCGGAAATATACGAAAAAGGAAAATTTCAGCAATTTCAAGAAAAAAAAAATGGGAAATTTTCAAAATTATTATAATTATAAAAAATAAAATACATATACTTGTGACCAACCAGAGTTTTAAATGGGGAAAAAAAAATCTTCAAATAAATGGGTTTAAAACAGGTTTTTCCGGAAAAAAGGAGACTTTCAGGAAAGATATTTATTTGAGAAAAAAACATCTTTTTTGTCACTATACCCATTAAAAAAGAAAGAAAAATGGATATCTCTAGTGTGAATTGCCTGCCTCCAATTACACTAATAAACAAACATCCATCCTATCCAAAAAAACAAAAACAAACATACAAATAGCATTGGCTTGAAGTAGTTCATAAGAGATAACTGCCTAATCATACATGGGTCTTTAGCTAGCCCTACAATTTGCACTTAACATGAATCACAAAGGCTCCTGATCCCAACTATATCTTGCCCATTGAAACCCCAAGCATCCACAGTTTCCGAAGTTAGAATCAGAATCAGAAAGACTCCTCAAGCCAACCATATTTGATGCACATGGTTGCATGCTTGCCATCGGCCATAAAAAAAAAACCCTGCCCATAATCCCAAGTTTCGAGGCAATAGTCTATTCATATAAAACCTATGAAAGAATTTACAGCTCCAAAAAACGAAAGGGGCAAAAAAACACAAGAAATAAAGATCTTTGTTAGTTTTGCAGCATCCATTGTGCAATGTCCTTCCGAAACACGCCTTCAAACCCACCATATTTGAAGTTCGATACCGGCACCTCATTGGGTGCAGAGACCCACATGTGCCTGTAGTGGTTGTTCATTCTGAAGGGCTTTGCTGGCCGCATCATCATGGAAAGAGCTGAGAAGGATATCGGGCGGATGTTCATTGCTGAAGACAATACTCGTCCATTGGATTCCCGATCCGCAGCTTTGATGTTGGGTCTTTGGGTACCGTTAGATTGGTTGGACTTTGTTACATTATTGGTAATTGCATTGCAGCTCCTAGGTGAACTTCCAGGAAGTTCACCACGGATCTGTGCCGAAGGTTTCATGCGATCAAGCCACCGGAGGACCCAATTTCCGAAGCTCCTACCAACTTGTATGTCCCTTTGTTGTATGTGTCGGTGAATGCCTAGTGCCGTGTCAAAAACAGCACGGGTGCGCCTGCAGGAAACAAATTGTCATCACATGTATGTCACATGTATTTGGGACCGTAAGAATCTTATGGTTAAGAGGAAGGAATATTAGCTCCCAGAATGAAACAGTGAAACTAGCATATTATAATATGGATAAAGGTAGCCTGGTGCTCAGGACCAGGTAACTTGCCTGGTACTCAGGACCAGGTAACTTACCTGGTCCTACATTAGTTTGATGTCATGTGGCATCCAATCACATGATCAGGTACCACTTAAAAGGAGCAGCTCATAACTTGTGAAAAAAATAATTATAATAAGATATCCGGATAATGGTGTCAACTGTGTGAAAAATGAACGGTGAAACCAAAGTTGATTTTACCGTGCACTTTTCATATAGTTACTTTAGTGACTGCACGGTTTTATATGCCTTCTTTTTTTTCATAATAGTGTTATGATCATCAAATTGCTCCTTTATGAGGAACACGATCATATGACTGGGTGTGTCACATGGCAGCAAACTAATGTGGGACCAGGCTACCTTTACCCTATCATATGGACAAATGCAAGGAAACAACAGGCAAGCAACAAGGATTGTATTACACGTGGACTAGTTAATTTCATAAATCAGCTAGAAGATTTTACTTCAATCTTGGACATGGTACTAAATGGAACAATCTTCTAAATACAAAGCAGAGTCCAGAAATAAACTAAAAATAATTAAACATATTGGCAAGGTTGAAAGCATGCAGATTAGATAACATCCCTCAATGTCTATCAATTCTGGTAAAATTTAATGGGATGGCAGGACTTATAGATAGGGTAGCTTTATTAACACCCACGGAATCTTGGAGGGCACCTATACCAAAAACCATTGATTGCTTCAAATCAGATCGATGGATATCATTTTTCTCCCCAATCTTCCACAAGGGGTTGAGATCATGGGTGTACCTTCAACCGGTCAGTTTTTTATTCCACGTGGCACAAATCCCAAAAAATGGCCCTAAAATCACGTTAGACGGTGATGTGTGCCTTGTGATTCTAGGGCCACTTTTTGGGATCTGTGTCTCGTGGAATAAAAAACTGACAGTCTGATGGTATGCTCATGATCTCTAGATCCCTTGTGTGGAAGATCGGGGGAGAAAAATGATCTCCATTGTCTGATTCAAAGCAATCAATAGTTTTTAGCATAGGCGCCCTCCAAAATTCCGTGGGTGTTAATAAAGGTACCCTTACAGATACTTCTGAGCAGTAATGGCAATCTTGAACTCAATATACTAGAAATGCACCTAAAAGGTAGTAGATGAACACTAGAAAAGTAGCGAAACATATCAGATGCCTGTTTAACTATCACGGAGGCTTCTGACAATTTTAATGCAACAAGGAATGGGGTTCGAACTTCCATCGACAGAACTGCGTAATGGGAGATGACGAGAGAGGGTGTTCTACACTAAGCCAGAGAAAGAAATCTCTGGATGGAAAGAGAAACAAAGGAGCAGAGACAAATGGAGGACTTAAAAACTAAAACTCAGAGATGGGAGATTGGAGATGTGGATCTTGCAACTCTTGGAACTTTACGTTCTGTCAATGGTGCTTCAGTAAGAGATGCAGGGCTCGTGGGAGTGATGGATCAGTGTGGTAAAGTAGGAAGAACCAAAAGGGGGAGGCAGAGCTCTCTCCGGAGCAAGCTAAAAATATAACCAGCGGATGGTCTAATTGGGGGACGGAGATTCAAGATCCCTAAGGCTTCATCAAAGATGCCAGAGCCAGAGAGGTGGGTCATGCAATCTATCTCGAGGTGGCGAGGTGTCCATTGATTTTGCTAGGGTGGAAGGATGGGCCTCTGGGTTATCTGCTTTTTGTGTTATGGGGAATACTGATGTTGGTTTGCCTGCTATGGATACTATTCGTCTGGAGGCCATCGCTGATTGGGGAATACCCAACGTGTTGGTGAAAAAATAGAGGTAATGGTGTTGTGTTTAAATTCTCTAGTCGGGTGGACAGAAACAAAGCCTTGCAAAACACTGGTGGAGCATGGAGGTGCGGAGGGTGACCTTCAGATTGACTCCTTGGAGAATAGAAATGGAGGCTGCAGATCATTGTTCCTTCAGCAATGGTGTGTGGCTGAGAGCCAGGGGGACTGCCTTTCCATCTCTGGCTCGAAGTAGTGTTCGCTGAAATTGTAAGTTTATGGGGAGGCCTTACGGAGATTGATCAGGCAACTTTAGGATTCGAAGAGCTGGCATTCGCCCGATTCAAGGTCCAAAGCGATTGTTGGGTTAATATTCCATGATTGTTATGGGTCACTATGGGCAACTTGCGGTATCCGGTTGCCTTGGAAGTAGAGGTGGAGGAAGAAGATAAGGATTTCGAATGGAGGGGGGATGGGTGGAGAGCAGTGTTACCTTAGCACTTCTATTTTTGGGATATTTGTCGTGCCGACACTTGGTGGCACTTGGCACCCGTGCCGACACTTCGACACTCCTCAAACAACACGAAACTTCTAGACATATATGGAAAACCTCATATTACTATTAAAATGCTTATCAATTTGACAACGATAAAATGAACTTTGTTTCAAAAGAAAAATGTGTAAAGTTTAGTAACTACTGAAATAATGGTTTGGGTCACTGAAAACAATTTTATGCTATAATATATGTTTATTAGGTTCACGACATATATTATGAATCTTTTCATTACATATCTAAATTAGTTCTCTAAGATATCCCTACAATTTTTCTCTATATATGTTTTATTATTTTATTTTATTTTTCTTATGATTGTGCCGCTGTATTTGAATTTTTAGAGATTGGAGTGTCAAACATCTATTGGCACCTTGACACTTGGCACCCGTGTCACATGTCCAGGTATCACTGGCAGAGAGATAGAGGTGACGATCGATCCGTGGCAGATGATATCAATTTTGTTCATAGCGAGGAGGGGCGGCTTAATCGGGCTGAGGGTGATGTTTCAAAAACTAACGATTTTAGTAGGGGGTTTAGTCTAAGAAACGAAAGGATCAACGAGGGGAACAGGGGAGACGATGACAGTAGGTTTGCAGGGCAGATTAAGCAAGTCTCTGGCGACGGTCAGCCAAAGAAAAGTGCCAATGAGTGTCAAACACGTGGAGGATGCAGAGAGACGTTTGATTCTCCCACCTACGATAGGATTAAATTCAATTCAAATTCAGGGTCATGTCAAATTGGATCTGAACTGTGTTCAAATCCAAGCGGTAAGGTTTTTTCTTTTTTGAAGCGTGTCGCGGGTCTGGAGAAGAGGGGGGACATTTGGGCCAATTGGAGATCGACAGGTGGTAATAGCTGGCTGCCACTATCTAGCAGAATTCATATTGGTTCAAATCCAGCTCGTCAAAATCACCGCAAGAATAGCGAACAGATGGGTTGCCACATGTCCTATTGCTCTTCTTCTGGGGAAACAGGTGTGTTTCGAGGACCGGAGGGGGGTACAACAGGTAACGTGGTCCATGGGCCAACAGGTCCAAACATAAGAGAAGATAGCCATGTGTGCTGATCCGTCTATTCTAAATCTATTCTCCATGACTCTAATGGGGCTTCTATGATGGCGGACGGTGACCAAAATCTGGATTTATCGGAGGAGGGAGACAGAACTAGCAATCCAGATTGCACCATCTGCTCTGATGTTTCTAATCAGGGTCACTCATCTTTCATTGTCAATTCTCAAGAAGACCTTAATGAGCCGTTGGTAACAGATCTCAATGGAATATGTGAGAAACATAGCTTGGTCTTTACAGGTAGACAAGAGGAACTCCAAAATTTGTTTGTGGATGGGAGATATCGTAAAAATCATAAAAATCAGGGACACTCTTCTTGACCTAAAGTGGGATCGTTGGATGCGGGTGGCAATTATTATGATGGGATGGAAAATGGGGGCATCGATTATGCTAGATTGATAGTGTAACTCTCCGTCGTCTTTCTTTCCTTGGGTATGTGCTCTGTTTCTAATCAATTTGAACATTATTTCTCGAAATGTAGGTTAGGGGATCCCTTTAAGTGCAATGCGGTTAAAGACTCGATTGTGCAGCTCAAGCCGTCGGTTGTCTCTCTCCAAGAGACTAAATGGAGTTCCTGCGATGTTGGGATCGTTTGAAAGGTGCTTAAAGGATCTCACTGGGAGTGGGTAGCCCTTAATGCGATCGGATCGAAAGGGGGAATTCTAGCTGCATGGAGCAAATTCGAATTCAATTGCATTGACTCATCAGTGGGGATCAGAACGGTTTCTGTCGTTCCATCTTCCTTGAAGAAGGATCTCAAATGGCTTTTCACTGCGGTTTATGGGTCGAATGACTCTAGGCTTAGGCCAGGATTCTAGAATGAGCTGCAGGATATTCAGACAAGATGTAGAGGGCCATGGATTGTTGGGGGTGATTTCAATGTCACTCTTTTTCTGGGCGAAAAGAGGGGGAGACAGAGGATCATTGCTAGTATGAGAGGCTTTTCTGATTTTGTGGCTGCCTCAGAGATGGTGGATATTCCTATGATAGGTCCACGGTTCACGTGGTCTAATGGGCAGGAGGTCCTGTCTATGAGTTGCATTGACAGGTTCCTTACCTCTACTGATTGTGAAGAGATTTGCCCCAATTTGGTGTCTGAAGGCCATCCCTGTTCGGCGTCATATCACATTCCCATTTCTTTGAGGGCGAAATAAGAGGCATGGGGTGCTAAACCTTTTCGTTTCGAATTGGTTTGGTTAGGTCATGAAGGTTTCTTCAATATGGTGGCCAAATGGTGGAATAAATGTTTAGTCAGAGGGTTTGCAGAGTACATCTTTGCCACCAAACTGAGGTTTCTCAAGGTGTTCTTGAAGGAATGGAATAAAAATACATTCGGTGATGTGTTAAAGGCTAAAGCTGAGTTTATTGGGAAAATCGATTCTTTAAACCAGAAAGAACGGGACGGGTTCTTGCCACCAAATGATAGAGACAATCGGACCAAATTCAAAGGGATGCTTAACAAGCTAATCAATGATGAGGTCTTTTGGAGACATCTTTCGAGAGAGAAGTGGGTTAAGGAGAGAGATCATAATTCGAAATTCTTTCACATGGTTGATAATGCAACGCTTAAGATTGAGGGGAACTGCACCTCTGATAAACAGGAGGTTAGGAACAACTTAACTGAACACTTTGTCAACCAATTCTGCGAGGAGGTCAATCTCAGACTGTTTCCGGAGGGTCTCAAGTTTAGATGTATTGATGCCACCGACAAGACCAGTTTAGAGTCTCCATTCCGGCTTGAGGAACTGCATAAGATTGTCTTCGAAGGCGACGGGGATAGGGGCCCTTGGCCCGATGGCTATCCTCTTAAATTCTTCCAAGTGTTTTGGGCAATCTTAAAAGAGGACCTCTTTAATGTTGTTCAAGAATTTTTTTCGAAAGTGATGGCCGAGCAGAGGTTCGAAGGCCACTTTTATCGTCTGATTCCGAAGCGGGATGGAGCAGATAACATGAGTGAGTTCTGGCCAATCAGCTTAGTGGGTGCACATATAAGATGATGGCTAAGATTTTGGTTAATCGCCCCCGATCTGTCATTAACAAGCTCATCAGTCCATATCAATCTGCGCTTATCAAGGGAAGGCAAATCGTTGACAGCACCGTCATCGCCCACGAATGCATCCATTCCAGACACTCAGAAAAAGCCAGGATTAATTCTGAAATTGGACATGGAAAAGGTGTACGATCAAATTCACTGGGCATACGTGGATAGGATTTTATCGAAAATATGGTTCGGTTCCAAATGGAGGAAATGGATTCGAGGTTGTATCATCTGCCCAATGTTCTCGACTCTCATCAATGGGTCTCCCAATGGCTTCTTCGAAGGCTCTAAGGGCCTCCGTCAGGGAGACCCTTTGTCACCGCTTCTCTTCAATTTTGTGGCTGAATGCCTTAGCCAACTATTCGCTAGAGGAGCCGAGTTGGGTGCGCTTACAAGTTTTTCGGTGGCCAGGGATTGTGTGGCGATTTCTCATCTTCAATTTGCTGACGCCACATTGGTGTTTTGCGATGCGTCTAAAGACTCTTTGTTGCAGGTTCGTTGGATCCTCAAAGCTTACAAGGTCTGCACCGGCGAAAAGGTTAATTTGGCTAAGACCAAGCTGATGGGAATTTATATGACTGATGCTAATGTGGCTAAGTTGGCTTCCTAATTTGGGTGTGATCACAGCACTATCCCTTCTTCTTATCTTGGATTGTCACTTTGTTTGGGGATACCGCAGAAAGGACTGTGGGACCGGATCATTGAGAGAATCGAAATCAAGTTGTCTGAGTGGAAAGGTAAGGTGCTTTCTATGGAGGGAAGATTGATGTTGATTAAAGCTGCGCTTGCGAATATGCCGGTTTACATTCCTTCGATGTTTAGTTGTCCGGCCAGTGTGGTTCAAAGAATCAAACTTCTGATGCAGAATTTTTTGTGGTTTGGCAGCATGGAGAGAAGGCAGATGCATATGGCATGTTGGGAAAAAGTGTGCTTCTCTAAGAAGGATGGTGGGTTCAGTATCAGGGCATCAACCCCATGAACAATGCTCTCTTATGTAAGTGGCTTTGGAGGATCGGCGACGGGTGCACTTCTCTATGGGCTGATATGGTGCGTAAAGAGAATAAAGTCAAAGACGGATGGGTGGCACTTCTCTTCTAGAGGACTTCAAAAAGCCTCTGGGTGGTGGAAAGGAGTCATGGGCGTTGCGCCTGATTTCAGCAGGGGCATTAGATTTGAGGTAGGCAATGGGGTTCTACTAGTTTTTGGGAAGATCGATGGGTTAATGCAACTCCTCTTATGAATCTGTATCTGTCCATATATATTCTCAGCCGCAAGAAGGAGATGGTGGCTGGCTTCGTCAATGTTAGTTCAAGGGATAGTAATTGGGATCTCGATTTGAGGAGTGGTCTTTGCAATTCAGAGAGGGGCGATATGCAAAGTCTCATGAACCAATTACCAGACACGACAAGATTGAATGAAGGGCCTGATCAAAGATAATGGTTTGGCAACAATAAGGGTTCCTTTTCGGTTAAATCTACCTATCTTTCCTTGTGGAGGAGACCTCTCATTGGCCACGAGTAGACCACAATATGGAAGGTTAAGGCCCCTCCTTGGAGTATCCTTTCTCGTGGGCTGCTGCCCAGGCCGGCATAAAAAACGTTGACATCCTTAACCGAAGGGGCGTCACTCTCCCCAATAGAAGCACTCTTTGTCGTCATCAAGTGTAGACTGCGGACCACTTACTCATTCACTGCCTGTTTGCTCAGTGCATCTGGAACAGATTTAGAGTCGCGTGGAATATTATTGGATGTCTTCCTAGGACGTGCAGTGCCACTCTTTCGAAATTTTGCGCCAATCGCAAGGAAAATCCAGAGCTTAGTATCCTCCTTAATGGTATTTTTTGGGCCATTTTGAAGGAGAGAAACCAAGCACTGTTCGAAGGCACGCCAAGTTCACCAGGAGCTGTCGCTGATGATCTGTGCAATTGGGTCAATCTTTGGGTTCATTTTTTAGGATCCTCTGTTGGGATGCCGCGTGCCTGGGGGGACTGTTTTCCAACCACCTTAGGAGGATGGGGGGTGTCTGGTGTTGGTCGAGGAATTCTTCTTTTTCTAGTTTCCTTTTTGTTTTTTTGCTTTTCTTTGTCGGAGCTGATGCTCGTGCTTTGATCTGAATTGTACATTTTATCCCTTCAATGAAATTACAACTTTTATTGATAAAAAAAATAATCTTCTGACTGACTCTCAACTTCTGTTATAGCATTCCCAATAAAACAAAGAGGCAAGCAAGCGCCAATCCAAACCCAGAGTTTCAGAAAATAATTCTAAAATCTGTTCTAAAGGAGGTTAAAATTTCCTTTTATACTAAAATATAAACCCTAGATTGAATGTCAATTAATATAATTTTGGAAATCTAAGAGAAGTAGCAACCAACCATAACTCATCTAATAATAACCAAATATTATTGAATAATCAGATTCCTCATTTCCGCCACAATAGTGTACCTCATTCATATTTTTGTTCTAACATGCTACTAAGCAGAATCATGTGATCTTGAGCTCATGTGTCAATTAATATAATTTTAGACATCTAATAAAAGCAGCAACTAACCATACTCATCTAACAACAACCAAATATTATTAAATAATCAGAATCCCCTTGTAGTACATGCTCACACTTGCCTCTTTCACCACCAACCTGCTTCACAATTGATTAGGAAGCGATCATAAAAAAATCTTGTGTTGATCCCATTATCAAATATTTATCACTGGAGCCTGATATTTTCTGTTCATACTGGGAAATTAATATTGATAACAACATGGAACAATGCTCTACATTTATTGCCTCGTACCAATGGCAGTTTTATAACCAGAATTATGTAAGTTATTGATCGATATTTTGAACACTGATAGTAGGTTGACACATTTTGTGGAAAAGGCTAAAGATGCTTCTGAAAGAGGAAGGTGCTTCACAATTTTTTAGGATATTGTAACAAAACTTCTATTACCTTAATGCTTTGAACGTTTTATTGATGTCTTTGAGATAGACCTTTTATTACTTGGGGTGACATGTGGACACCATATCGATTAAAAATACAAGTGAAAAAAAAAAATGTTGACCCTTACTTGTCTTTGTAGTATGGCTCTTCTCAAAATAAACTAGAAAATGTCAACCCTAGTCTTCGCTATACAACAAGACAGTGGGTTTGAGGCGGGTATCTCAAACAAGATTGGTGCAGAGATGGCTAAGTGGGGACAAGCAAGTGGTGGTGTATAAGGCAATCAAAGAATGTCTTCGGTTGAAGTGATGGTTATATAAGGCAGTGATAAAACCTGCATTTACGGTATGGTGCAAAATGTTGGCTTATAACAAAAATACATAGTACATGTGGCTGACATATATACTAAGGTGGCTCAGTAGAGTAAAAAGAGGACAGAATTAGGATTAAGGAATGCATAAGAAAGAGAAAGTGTAAGGATGTTGGCCTTGATAAAGGAGAAAATAAAGGAATTTTTTTGAGATGGTTTGGGCATATATCCATTGGAAACTTGTAACAAATCATGCACAAAGGATTATTTTTTATTGGTAAGCTGGGTTCGAACCTGCAACCTTCAGATTGCCACATTGTCAATCTTCGATTATGCTACAGGCCCAAGCCCCTTCATGCACAAAGGATTCGTATGATACAAGCACAAGTAGATGGGGAAGACCAACAATGAGTTGTAAACAAAAATGAGCAGAGAAATAGGCCTCAAAGCAAAGCCCGACTGGATGAGTCAGCAATGATTATGTCATTGTCACAAATTCGGGGTTCGGCAATAAATCGGCAAGAATATTAGTCGGGAAAAAGTGGCATAATTCGTCAAAATTTGGTCAAATTTGTGAAAATTCGGAAAAAGTAAAAATACAAATTTAAAATACTAAAAATATGTTTTAACATATTTCAAGATAGAAATAATCAATTTCATGAATGAAATGTGCAAAATTGGCATGATTTTGACGTCAAATATTCAAATTTAGAAAAGGAAAAAAAAAAGAGAGAGAACTTATCCCGAATTTGAGCAAATTTGCCATTTATTCGCCGAATGGTTCACCGAAACCCCAATTCGGCGATTTATTGAAAAAAATCAGGGACTTTTGTGACTACGGATTATATTATGGCAAAAGGGATGGTGCATTGCAATGCACCAATCCCGCGCTACACATCAATGCTAGATCACGTGCCACGTGATCTCCAAAACAACACACGTTTTTTGGAGTGTTAAGTCACATGGTATGTGATTTTAATTTTTTTTTTTGTGATTTTAGGACTTTTTTGCCCTTCAAAACAAGGGCCAAACATAAGGTAATGCCCCATCAACCTCGTGCATTGAATTTTTCCAACTTTGACCAAATTTGTAACAATGGAAAAGTCATAAAAACAATTATTTTTTTGCATGGGACCTGCTACTCATGATGGGTGCTACGTGGTGCCCAACTGATATATATATATATATATATATATATATATATATATATATATATATATATATGGAAAAGGCTTCCGTCCTCCATTGGAGGACGCTCATGCGTACTCCAAGATTGGGGAAAACCTCCAATTGGAGGTGGAACACCAAATTGATGATACACAGAGCACGGGTGCATTGCTTAGATCATATTTTTTTTAAAGAAAAAATCGAAAACTCAGTTCCACCATTTATTTTTTGAGCCTTGAAATGTGAACCATTGAAATCAGTCAAACTTTGACGGAAGCCTTAAAAAATATTTTTTTTGAAATTTACTTTTTTTAAATTGATCTAACTATCCCCGGTGCTCCATGTGACACCCAAAGAGTGTTTTGGGTGCCACGTGGAGCTCCACGAGATCTTGGAGGGCGCTTGAGCGTCCTCCCATGGAGGATGAAACCGGCTCCCTATATATATATATATATATAGGGTATGGACAAAAGTAAATCAGATAGGACATATATTCGAGTGAGACAAGCCTATATAGGCTTAGGAACACAGTTGTCTTGCTTGATACAGGTTTGTTGTGCTCGAAATAATACAATACACAGCGTCAAGGGCTTAAGATTAGCTGAGATGTTACCTGAACTGAGATTTAAAATCATGGGATCAACAGGAAATTATGTTCAAACTTTTTAAGGAGTTTTGGTAGGTGATCCTCATCTAGGCTCAGAGATTCTTACTTTAATGAAACAATAAAGACATGCTAGTTTTTTGCTAGATGGCATTTGTTTTTGTAGTTGGTCACCTGAGTACCTACTGTTGAATTATGCATGAGCAGATTTTCTTTGTACTAGATGGCATGTTACTACGTAAAAATAAAAAATATAAACCTTGGTGTATAGAAGTTGGATTTTCTATACCAAAAATAATATCAACAAATATTCCCCTAAAATGAAACTCTGAATGGGGGTAAGGATGACAGGTTTGATGGACTCATGACAGGCAAGCCGAGTACGTGGACATCAGTTTTGGACCGCATTACTTTTACCGGCGTCAGAAGAACGAAGAGGAAGCCCGAGTGCTACAGCTTCAGGAGATAAACGGAGGCAAAAGACGTCATCAGGCGACGGACATCTGTAGGTTCAAGACGGACGTCCGGAAAAATGAGGTCTCATTGTTTTGTGGGACGGACGTCCGTGACCATTCACGTACGTCCGCGGCATTCCGTGTTCGTAGGCAACGGACGCTTGTGGCCCCAGTGCGGACGTCCGTAGAGTTCCGTCAAACAACAGAAATTTTGTTTCTTTTGAGAAAACTTGCATGTTTTAGTCTTTTAGTTATTTTAAAACTCTTTATTTCGAATTATTATTTGATTGCCTATATAAGGAGGCTTGTATATACAATTAATTTAGTTTTTATGAATATTAAATGAGCTTTTGCTTGAATGGAGAGTCTTCTTCTCCATGATGGGTTTGGTGTGAGGCCAAGGAAGTGATTCCCAAAGTTATCTTTTCATTTTTTCTATTCCCTATCTCTATTCTGATTTCTAAACCCTAATATATTTTGTTCATCGATTTCGAAACCCTAATTCAACCTGAAACCCTAGCTTTCATCTGAGCCATCAAATCCATCTAATTCCACAATCCTTGCGAGAACTAGTAAATCTACATCGAATCGACGATGAACACCCAAACCTAGAAAAGCTAGAGTTCTATCTCTAGGCCCGATCCCGCCTGGACCCTAGCCGGATCTCCCGCATCAGACTGAACCCTAGCCAGATCTCGCGTGATCTACCTATCTAGATTCTCAGAACCCAAAGGTATCGTGATAATTTGAGATTAAGATTGAATTACTTTATTTAATTTCGGCAAAATTTGTATTAAATCATTAATCACGCACTTTAGGGTTCCCGTTCCGTGTCAGTTGTGGTATTAGAGCCATAGGTTTTCTAAGTTAGGGCATAATTGTTTGTCATATTTATTTTGTTGCATTATTTTTCTTTTGTGAGTCCATATTGCATTCCATACTAGAACCCTAAGAGACCTCTGTGATCGCCATGGATTCGAATGAGATTCTCGATACTCTTAGAGCTATGCGAGAAGAGTTGGGTGCAATTAATGCGCAACTGAATACCACAGAGCAGGCCCAGACAACTCTAGGGACTTCTAATGATAGGATGTGTGATTGAATCAACCAGTTAAATGGGTTTGATGAGCACCATGATCAGCGCCGAGAGCATGAAGGTCCACGCTTTGAACGCAATGGTCACCACGATGATCGGAATTGGAACCGTCGAGATCATCGAAGAGATGACTACGACCCTGAAATACAACTCCTCAAGAATGTCCGAGTTGACATTCCAACCTTCGATGGAAGAATGGACCCTGCAGTCTTCCTCGATCGGCTTTCTGACATGGACCAACACTTTGATTGGTATGGCATGAATGACGACCATTGCGTCAGGCTCGCAAAAATGAAATTAATTGGGCAAGCTCGACTTTTCTGGGTCAATGTTGAGCGCACAAGGGTGAATGCGAGTTGTCCTCCCATTACCCCTTAGAACACATGAAGGAAAAACTTACTGAGAAGTATGTTCCTTTATCATACCACCACCGCCTCCTCGACTAGCGGCAAAACTTACACTAAGGTAGTATGCTTGTAACCAAGTACATTGGCAAGTTCGAAGAGTTTATGATGAGGGCCAAGGTATCGGAAGACCCTGAAATCACTCTCTGGATTCCGCACCGGATTGCGATTAGATTTGCAAAAAGAGTTAATTTCTCACCCTGCGAAAACTCTTGAAAGATATTACGCCGTTGTGCAAGATCTCAAACGATATTTTAAAACATCAGTGGTGAAGTGAATTGAGCCACAACACAATGGTCATCGCTCTAGTGAGGGACGGTTTAATGTTGAAAATCCTCCTCCCAAACCTACACAACCTGTCCCTACCAATGCGAGGTTTGAAAAAGGAAAAGGTGTAATCGGAAAATCCTCAAGGGGTAACTCTCACGTTAAATGTTATAAATGCCATGGGATGGGATACTTTGCCTCCCAATGCCCTACAAAAGGCCCTCAAAGGAATCTCTTCATTGGAGAGGAGGATGATGGCGAGTTAGTAGTTGAAGAAGAAATGTTTGAGTCGAATGTCACACCTAGCGATGAAGAGGGTGATGATAGTGGTCGTGCTTTAGTTGTGAGGTGTGCCCTTACACAACCTCAACGGGATGAAAAGGATGACTGACAAAGGGAGAATATTTTCCACACCTTTGCCAGATTTTGTGAAAAGAGTTGTAAAGTCATCGTGGATAGCGGTAGTTACACTAATGTAGTGTCAACTCACATCATACCCACTTGGGGCTTACACCCGAAGCCCACCCGAGACTTTATAAAGTTGCATGGGTTGACTCTTCATCCATTCCCGTGTCGAAAAAGTATCGTGTGCCGACTCAGTTGGGTTCTTATTCGGACACCTTATGGTGTGATATGGTGCACCTTATGGTGTGATATGGTGCTGATGGATGCTGGCCATATCATTTTGGAAGGTCGTGGCTCTACGACATGGAAGTGACCCTTTTTGGTCGATCAAACATATGCACATTCATGCATAAGGGCAAAAAGATTACCTTACACCCTTTGCCTCCCAAAACACCATCGACCAACAAAGTCGAGAAGAAGGGCGAGACATCTAAAGCCATCAATATAGTGAGTCCTTCAGAATTTGAAAAGGCTTCTTTGGATGAGAACGCGGTCTACATTGTCATCACTGTCGAGAAAGCTCTCGAGTCTAGGAGTAAACACCCCAAGGAGGTTGAGCCGATTTTATAAGAATTTGTGGATGTCTTCCCCGAAGACTTATCAAACGAACTCCCTCTAATGCGTGACATTCAACACGCCATAGACTTAGTTCCTGGATCCACCTTACCGAACCTTCCACACTACAGGTTGAATCTGGCTAAGCATGCTGAGTTAACACGGCAAATTAATGATCTCCTTCAAAAGGGATTCATTAAAGAGAGCATGGGTCCTTGTGTCGTACCCGCACTACTCACACCTAAGGATGAAAGTTGGCGAATGTGTGTGGATAGTCGGGCGATTAACAAAATTACGGTCAAGTATCGGTTTCTCACACTGAGGCTTGACGACATGCTAGATATGATGGTTGGTACCACTAACTTTTCTAAGATAGATCTCAAGAGTGGCTACCATCAAGTCCGAATCCGTCCCCGTGATGAATGGAAAACCGCCTTTAAGACTAAGGATGGTCTTTATGAGTGGGCAGTCATGCCATTTGGGCTTTCTAATGCCCCGAGCACTTTCATGAGACTCATGACCCAAGTGTTGAGGTTGTATCTAGGCAAGTTTCTTGTTGTGTATTTCGATGACATCTTGATTAATAGTCATGATAAGGAACAACACTTGAACCACTTTAGGTTGGTTTTTGAAACCCTCAAGAGCAAGAAGTTGTTTGCAAATCTCAAGAAGTGCACCTTCATGCAACGTTCCGTTGTCTTCTTGGGATTCATTATCTCGGCCGATGGAATGGTCGCAGACTCCGAAAAGGTTATAGCCATTGTGGAATGGCCCAAACCTAAGAACATACACGATATCCGCAGCTTCCATGATTTGCCTACTTCTTATCGTCGCTTCATCAGAAGCTATAGTACCATCATGGCCCCAATCACTGATTGCATGAAAAAGAGGGACTTCAAATGGGGCAAAGCCGTGACGAAAGCCTTTGTCGAGATCAAACAAAGGATGAGTAGTGCACCCGTCATGCGTTTACCGGACTTTTCCAAAGTCTTCGAAGTCGCATGCGACGCATCACGTGTAGGCATAGGAGTGCTTAAGCCAAGAGGGTCACCCTGTGGCCTATTTTAGTGAAAAGCTTAATGAGGCAAAACAAAAATACTCCACCTATGACAAGGAGTTTTATGTGGTCGATCATTCCTTTATGGTATCGAAACATTACCTTAAACTGCAAGAATTTGTGTTGTTCTCCGACCATGAAGCTTTATACTTCTTAACCTCTCAGAAGAAGCTAAATCTGAGGCACACGAAATGGGTTGAATACCTCCAGGGGTTTACCTTCGTGTTGAAGCATAAGGCCGGTGTTGAAAACAGGGCTACTAATGCACTTAGTCGTCGAGTGGCGACTTTGCACTCCATGAGCACCGAGGTTATCGAGTTCGAACGATTAAAAGATGAGCATCTCAAGTACCTAGATTTTGGGGTAGAGCATACTGCTCTCCTTAGTGACCCGACCAGCACACACTCCGCATACACCATCCAGGATGGGTACACCTTCAAAGGCAAATCACCTTTGCATCCCTCGCACTTCATTGTGTGACTTCCTTATTTGGGAGTTACATGCCAGAGGGTTAGTCGGATATTTCGAGCGTAATAAGATTGTTGCGCTCATAGAGGATATGTTCTTTTGGCCTAGTCTAATGAGAGATGTCGCTCATGTTGTCAAACATTGTCGTACTGGCCAAGTGTCGAAACAGAGTAAGCAAAATATCGGCTTGTGCATCCCATTACCCGTGCCACACACCGCGGCAAGACCTCTCCATGGATTTCGTGCTTGGACTTCCCAAAACTCCAAGGAAGCACGATTCCATTTTTGTTGTGGTGGACCGATTTTCTAAAATAGCCCACTCATAACTTGTTCCAAAACCTCTGATGCATCCCACATTGCTAAATTATTTTTCGCGGAGGTCGTGCGTCTTCATGGGTTGCCCAAAACCATTGTATCTGATAGGGATGTCAAGTTCACTAGCTATTTTTAGAAGACCTTTTGGCACATGATGGGCACAATGCCCCAATTTTCGTCGGCCTATCACCCTCAAGCGGATGGCCGAACCGAGAGCAACAATAGGAGTTTAGGGAATTTTCTTTGGAGTCTTATCAGTAATCATGTTAAGACCTGTGATACCATCTTACCCATAGCTGAGTTTGCCTATAATAATTCTGTCAATAGGTCCATAGGCATGAGTCCTTTTGAGGTTGTATATGGTCATAAACCTAGGACACCTTTAGACTTGATCCCCATGTCAGTATCACAGAGAGTGTCTAAGTCTGCCGATACATTTGCACAACACATTCATAGCTTGCATACCGAAATTAAACAAAAGATTAACTCAAGCAACAATCAATACAAATTATCTGCTGATACTCATAGGCGTTTCAAAGAATATCAGGTGGGTGTTCAAGTGATGGTCTGAATTAAGCCTGAGAGGTTCCCATCGGGATCCGCAAAGAAGCTCCAATCCCGAGGCGTGGACCTTTTAGAATTTTGGCAAGGAGTGGTCCTAATGCATACATACTTGAGCTTCCTCCAGGTACGGACGTTAGTTCAACATTCAATATGGAGGACCTGGTTCAACCCCACCTCCTGCAAATCCTTTTCAGCCCTAACCTCACCCAAGCCTTGAACCCGGTACCACTCCCTTCTCTAAGAAAAAAGCAACAAGATGTGATTGAGGATATCTTAAATGATCATGCTGTATCCACACGCAACGGAAGATTCCAGAAGTACTTGGTCAATGGGTCGGAAAACCGGAGTCTGAAAACACATGGATTCATGAGAATGAGGTTCGGCGATTGGACCTCGACTTGCTCGATAGCTACCATGAACGTGTTTCATCGGTTTTAGACCGTATAGCTTTTACCGGCGTCGGAAGAAACAAAGAGGAAGCCCGAGTGCTACAGCTTCAAGGGAGAAACGGAGGCAAAAGACATCATCAGGCGACGAACGTCCGTAGGTTCAGGACGGACGCCCAGAAAAATGAGGTCTCACTGTTTTGTGGTACGGACGTCTGTGGCATTCCATGTCTGTAGGCGACGAATGTCCATGGCCCCAGTACGGACATTTGTGGAGAGTTCCATCAAACGACGAAAATTTTGTTTCTTTTGTGAAAACTTGCCCTTTTGTCTTTTAATTATTTTAGGACTCTTTATTTCAAATTATTATTTGGTTGCCTATATAAGGAGAGGCTTGTAAATACAATTGATTTAGTTTTTATGAATATTGAATGAGCTTTTGCTTGAATGGAGAAAGAGTCTTCTTCCCTGTGATGGGTTTGGTGTTTGGCCAAGGTAGTGACTCCCAAAGTTATCTTTTCATCTTTTCTATTCCCTATCTCTATTATGTTTTCTAAACCCTTATATATTTTGTTCATCGATTCCGAAACCCTAATTCAACCTGAAACCCTAGCTTTCATCTGAGCCATCAAATCTACCCAATTCCACAACCCTTGCGATAACTAGTAAATCTACATCGGATCGACGACAAACGCCCAAGTCTAGAAAAACTAGAGTTCTATCTCTAGGCCCAATTCCGCCTTAAAGCTAACGGGACTTGCGCATCAGACTGGACCCTAGCCGGATCTCGCGTGATCTACCTATCTGAATTCTCAAAACCCGAAGGTATCGTGATAATTTGCGATTAAGATTGAATTACTTTATTTAATTTCGACAAAATTTGCATTAAATCATTAATCACGCATTTTAGGGTTCCTGCCCCGTGTCAACTCACGTCTTAATGGATAGTCACATCTAAAGTAGGGTTTTTAATAGGACTGGGCTAGCTCGTCAGTCTGCCTCAACCACCTCTAAAATCTACTGCTAGGGGTCACAATTTCTGCAAGAGGGCCAGGATTAGGATTAATAGGCTGCCAGACCATAAGCCCATCCCTGCCCATCCTATATATATATATATATATATATATATATATATATATATATATATATATATATATATATATATATATATATATATTGCATTGATACTTAAACCGACTAAACGAATATAATAGATTAACAGGCAAAAAAAATTTTACTTCGCATATCCTACTTTGGTTGAAATTTGAGTTTTTAGGAATCACACTCTAAAAGTCAAATTACCTCCAGTTTAGAGGTTTTTCAGCATTTTTATTTTTAAAATTCAATATCAGAGGGAATGAGTTTTTTTTTACAAGAATTAAAAAAAAAAAACCAACAAGAACGCCCAAATCCCCGCCAGTACTCGAGCCGACCTTCCTAGAGTAGGGCTAGAGCTGGGCTTCTCAAAACTTGCCAAGGACCTACTGCCTAGCCTTGGCCACCTAGAGTTGGGCTAGGGCTTATGATGGCTCGGCCCTAACCTGGCATGTAGACAGCCCTAGCCTAAAGGATTGACACATAGCACTAAGTTCCATAAAAAATAAACACGCCCTACATATTATCGATCAAATCCTGATCGTTCATGAATTGTGCAAATCCTCGTTTTTTTTTAATCGGTAAAGGGCGATATATTAAAAGCCAGCAAGTCGTTGGATGGACCAATACAACGAGAACGCGACCAAAGGCACAAGAGAAAGAAAAGCAAAAGAGGAAAAGAAAGACAAAAGAAAAAAATACAATAGAACCCAAAAACTACACCAACAAGGCAGCGGGCAGTCGGCGAAGACAGACCCGCCTAACCTGGATCCCAAGGGGGATTAGAACCCCCCAACTCCATCTGAGCCCCTAGCGACCCATAACCACATTAAATCTCTGACGGACTTCATGACCATCCCCACGGGCCGATGCTTGCGCTCAAAAATTCGCACGTTCCTTTCAAGCCAAATGCTCCAAGTCACCGCAACAAACCTCGCTTTCCAGTATTCTGCCTGTTGACCTTCCAGACTGACTGAAGATCACGCGAGATACTGCTGGTAGGTTGAAGAGGAGGTAACCCAAAGCATGTCAAAAGATTTTAAAATGATGCTCCAGATCTTGTGGGCCACCCAGCAGTGAAGGAAGAGATGCGCGGCGGACCCTTCCCCTTAGAGGCACATCACACAGCGATTGGGCAGGTCCTTCCCCTAGCGATTGAGTTAGTCGATCGTTAGAACTTTTTCTTTGAACACGGTCCACGCGAAGAATTTAACCTTGGGAGGGATGGGCACCTTCCATAGCCCTGCCCCTTGCAATCTGATCGATGGGCGGCTAGAAAGCATCCGGTAGAATGATTTGACGCTGAAGTTGTCGTCTTTGTTGGGAGCCCAAATTCGCTCATCCCGCCCGTGCTGATTTCTACAAAGGCCGTATAGAGAGGATAGCAGCCGGGAGAATGAATCCACTTCATCACCTCTAAGCAGCCTGCGTGTGATAACACCCCACGTCCTTCCCCCTTGGTTATTTGAGACAAAATCAAAAATCATTCCATGGAGATTGATAGAGATGTAAAAGATGTCCAAGAAAGACGATTTCAGCGAACCACGCTCCACCCAATCATCTTCCCAGAATCGAATCCTAGTGCCACAACCCCAATTGTAATGGATCCCCCTATCGTACAGAGACCATGTTCCACATATTCCTCTCCACCAGGCTGATGTGCCCCTGTGAACTGAGGTGTTGATGCCTGATGCCCCAGTTTCCATTCGATTGCCCATATTTATCAACTAGCACACCATTCGATCCCCCTATTGTACAGAGACCATGTTCCACATATCCCTCTCCACCAGGCTGATGTGCCCCTGTGAACCGAGGTGTTGATGCCTGATGCCCCAGTTTCCATTCGATTGCCCATATTTATCAACTAGCACACCTCGCCAAAGGCTGCCAATTTCATTGCCCAAGCCTGCTCGCCATAACCATTTCCCCAAGAGCGCGATGTTTGTCCACTTCAAACTCCGGATTTCGACCCCTCCACAGCTCGCAGGAAGCTGGCAAGTATCCCAGTTAACAAGGTGGTATCTTTTATCAGGCCCAGATCCCTCCCAAAGGAAGTTCCTTTGGATTTGCTCAAGCTGGTTGATAACCCCAATCGGACATTTGAACATCAACATGTAGAAGATAGGAAGACTGGCAAGAACCGATTTGACTAGAAGAAGACGACCCCCACTGCTAAGGAGCTTTCCTTTCCACGAGGGCAGTCGTTTCTCAAATCTTTGTATGACAGAGCCCCACGCACAAACGCACGAACTGAGGGTTGTCTGAGACTAAGGGGTAGACCCAAACATCTGATAGGAAACTGCTCCACTGCGCAAAGGACAGTGGCCGCTATATCTGCCATCAATACGTCGTCGGTTCCTATTCCAGTAATCACGGACTTGTTCAAATCCCCCCCCCCCCAAGCAGATGGTGCTCCCATCTGGCTGCTACCGCAGTAAGTTCGAACCAGAAATCTCCTCAATAACTGTCCTCCGACGATCTGTAAATACCGAAAAACGTCCAGATTTTGCCTATGTCTCTATTCCAAAGAACAACCGAAATTGAGTACAACCCCACCTCCTCATCTACTTTTCCGAACATAAAAGAGTTCCAAGCCACCAGAATGCCTCCCAAGGCTCCCGCCGAATCAACTCCAAGCCAGCCCCAGCGATTACCTCTGAGGACAGACGCAACTTTGATCCCATCACAGCCGCCCCATTTGGTTTCTTGAAGCATAATGGCAGCAAGGTTGATCATAGGGATGACCCGCTTCACCCCGGCGCGCTTCGCCTCATCGCAGATACCTCTTACGTTCCATGAAAACATCTTCATAGACAGACAATCTGAATCCCGCCCAAATCAGGAGGCAGGGCATCAGGCCACCCCCGCTCCCTTCCCATCGGACATCCCCCAATGTAGATGAGCGAGCTCCTGAGATTTGGCGCGCCGCCTCGGACTCGCACTAGCAGATCGGCTAACCCAATCAGAACAAAAGACCTCCCTGAGGGTATCGTCAGACCCCTTGAAAGTCATTCCCAGATCTCGGTCGACACGGATTAGGCGATTTATTTCGCCTATAATCCCATGATCCTCACCATTCTCGAAGCCCCCTGCGGCAAATGAGCGATCGGAGTTGGCGCAACGAGAAGGCCTGAAGGAACATTGAACCCACTTCCAGTCTTATCTTTCCCGAGCAATCGCAACGGAAGAATCTCCACCGTCGAGGAAGTAGAGCACCTGGAAGAAGAAGAGGTGGTGGTCAGAGAATCACTAGATGATGCAGTGAGAGAAATCTGGGGGACGGGTGCCGGGGGCTAGGAGTTGGACTTGAAGGGAGAAGCAGGCAACGATCACCAGATGTCAGGGTCCGGTACGTTGTCGTCCCATGTCCTTCGGGCCTCAATATGGTCCAAGACTGGGCACATGCCCCAATCCGCCACGTCGAGCCATAACCTGTCGATCTGTCGCTTTATTGGCCCATAGGTTTAGGCTCTTCATCTTTGGTCCCGATCGCGACTGGATGTGGGTAATGTCGGGTCCCCCACCCGTAAATAGCATTGTGGTCAGATAACCTGACCCACTCGAAGTCAAATTGCTGAGCAAGGCCAGCTGTCGCCCACTAGGCAAAAATCAACCACGTGTCACACTCTCAGCGTCTCCAGTTGTGATGATTGAGTGTATCACGTCCCTATTGACAGGAGCAGCTTACACGAAGCCGAAATCGCAAGCTTCAGCAGCCAAAATAGCCTTTTCAAGTCCACGTGTCCCCTTTTGAGCCTTCTCTCGCGTACCAATGTGTCGGCTTCCAGAACAGCTTCTAGAACCCTCTTCTTGCATCAAGGCACCGTCCTCGATGTCTACACGTCTCCCTAGCTGCACACGACGACCGAGGCCTTCTAATCTTATGTCTCTGACGCAAGAAGACCTTAAAGCGTTTTGGGCTGCCATATTCCTACTTCTTCAAGGGGCAAACCGAAGCTTCAGCCCTCATTGGATCCCATGACATCTCACCTTCCTCCCCTTTTTCTCCTAGCACCCATGACATCTCACCAACATCAGTACCCTACTGTCAAAAAGTCGTGTCCTTTGTGTACGACGTTTCCTCGTCCTTTAGACACCTCAATGGTGTGAGATCGTCCACGGGAAAGTTGTTGCTGAATCGCCGGCACCGGCAACACTAGACGTTGATCGGGTTCCTCATATCCGGCCTTTAATCAAACATCTTTTTCAATTTCCCCGTCTTCCAAATTATCATTGGAACGATGAACCATCAGATAAGAGGTCGAGGCACAGAGGCCCCGCGCCTGCGCAAACAACCCCCGATGGTGAGACGCATACGCGGGCGGGCTCCCCTTCAAGCATCACGTCGGTGGCCGACCGAACCTTTCCATCCTGTCCCAGATTGGTTCAATCTCTGACGGAATTTTTTTTGTGGGATGACAGAGTATGTCTACATCGGGGTATCGAGTCGTCACGGCTTCATCCTTGACTGTTGAGGGAGGAGCACCCTCTCCAGCAGCTCCATTTCTATGAAGACCCTAGCTGCTAACACGAACCTTGCAACTTCTGAGAATGCATTCCCAACTGTTGACAGCAATGAGGACCCGAGCAAAACCCCTTTCCCAGAGGTCATCGGAACTTCGGGCCACCAGGAAGAACTGGCCACACCGGTCGCCGATCTCCTTGAAGACACCGGGAGTTCAAGCATGGATGGGAAGGCCAAACAGCTGAATCCACACCCCACCATTCCACCAATGTAAATGAAGGTCCCCGACAGACAGGTCCCAAACACCACATCTCACCAGAACATCGAAAATGTGAAAAGTTTTTTTGCTGCGAAGCGCCTGGGCTAGCTCCTCCAATGTAAACCGAAGTAGATATTTTGTATCAGTGATAGACGAAATAGTCGATCTTTCTGAAAATTTCCAAGTTTGATGTGTCCATTTTAGCATTTGTAGTAGAGATAACGTGTCTTTGGTAGTGTATAGCACCACCCCAGTAATCTCAAAGATTGCTGGCAAGAGATTGAAATTGGGGGGAACCAAAGTCTAGACGTGCGTTTCTGGCATTCGAATTCATGGCTTGATTCGAGCTAAGGACATTTTGGCCAAAAGAAACAACAGACGTCCCAAAGTTCCTCCCATCCGTTTCCACAGCATCAGAAAAGGAAACCCCTTGGCATCGGGGAGAAGAGTTCATGGGTAAATCGGTTACAACCCTTTGGCACAGCCCTGACGCCCGACGGAACCTCTTGCCAGCTAGAGACCACCCATGGTTGAGGTCCCTCATTTGGTTCTCGTTAATTACCACCTGATGGTTCTTACTCATCAAGGGGTTGCAGTCATCAACAGGTTTAACCATCACTCGGCTCTGGTGGAGGCACAGCCAAAGCGATGGCAAAATCGACCTACGTCAAAAGTTGACATTCCGGCAATCCGAGCATACCCAGTCCCCCGCTCTAAGCACCAGAGCCCCAGCCATCACAGGGATATCAATTTTGGCAGGACCCTCATGCTAGACAAATGATTTGCACATCTCAGAGTTGGATCTAGCCATAATGGAATCATATATGGGATGTGACAAAGCTAACAATTTTTGGCAAAGATGTGGAGAATGTGCTCCTCTAACTTCTGGAAGAAGGATATGCCCAACTGTCAATAAGAATAGTATCACTGCTCCATTACAGTTAGAGCCCCAGCCACATTTTTAGGCGATGTGATACAAGTCTTTTAGCAATCCAAGCCATTAAATTGAAAGATTTCACTCCAGTGGAGCCAAAAAAATTACTCATTCGGTACTTTGAATTTTGAACCATCCAATCTATGCGTTCTAAGATAGTCATAGTGCACAAATCGAATAGTTGTTCAATCAGAAAATAAGCGCAGAGCCCGTTCTCCCCTACCCTACAGAAGGCCAGCTAGTTTCCTCAGTCTTATTTTGTTTCCTACGAGATTGAACTCTGTTACAAATTGGTTTGGAGGATTGTTGCAAGCTATATCAATTTTAAACAAGCATTTCAAAGCGCTTCTTGCGCATTGTAGGAAACAGGTTCAAAACCCTAGGTGAAAGCTCCAGGGAAGAGGGTGGCTACACCAGAGGCATTTTGGCCGGAATTTCCAACAAGAGTTCTTTTCATTGAGAAGGATACATTCCATCTCATATGCTCTGCAATAGGCTACCGTAGGTGATGTAATCAACCAAGGGATTGAACCAAGGTTCCTCCGCATCCTGTGGAAGAAATTCCATATTTTTTCCTGAGAGGGAAAACATGTCCCATTCTCGACCCATCTCCATCCGTGGCTCCAAGATTGGATGCCAGCGTGACAAGACAATTTTCGTATCTGTTTTCGTGATCGGAGACATGTCCGATGGTCACATATTCAAACCACGCCAACAACCGAACTGCCTTCCTTTTGTGAGCCAACATGCGTGGCTCCTTAACCTAATCAATCTCATTGATCTAGTTGGCCACCAATTGTGCGCCCACATAGCTCTCCAACCTTGAAACACCAACTGAAAAGGCTAACTCGAGACCCAGAAGGGACTCATATTTTGTGAAATAATCCTCTAGTAGGCATGTTCTAATGATGGCTTGCTAGGTGGACTACTTGGGAGTGATCAAAGATGTATGTCATGTCGCTTAAAATTAGGTTGTCATGGCCCTATCTATGATGTATCCATTTTGTGGGAATGTCCTTCCATCAATTAGGAGGCTCACAAATAATGGGACATGGTTGATTCTCTCCCAGATTAGCCATAAAAAGTACGTGTTAGTAATAAAGAGAGAAGAGGGTTAGTGTTAGGTTGACAGCCGGCTGTAAAAACACCATGTTATTTCCCTATAAAACCCTTTTTGTTTTCCTTGAACATGGGTGTGTTAACCATAGACATACAAAAAGAGATCCATGGTGTATGTCTTCTTGTACTAGTTACCCAAATGAAATGTTGGATTATGGAGAAAGGCCCTAGAGTCTAGAGGTCTGAAAATTAGCAAAAGAAAGACTAAATATATGGAGTGCAAATTTAATGAACATATAGCCTGGAGAAGGACTTAGTTAAAATAGAAACCATCTAGTGCTTAACAATCAGATGGTGGTTTTGAAGAGGAAGTCTCAATTAGGATTAATCCTGGCTGGATGAAATCACAAGCAAGCGGAGTACGGTGCAACCCAAGAGTTCCACTTAGATTAAGAGACGTCTTATGAAATGGTGGTTAAACCTACCATATTATATGGGGCAAAAGGTTAGGCTATGAAAAAGCGACAAGGAGATATAGTTCATGGGCTGAGATGTGTAGGTTAAGGATGTGTGGAGTGACAAGAAAGGATAAATCAGGAACGAGTGCATACGGGAAATGTGAGTGTGGCACCGATAGAGGGAAAATTAAGGAATGTCGCTTGAGGTGGTAGGGCATGTTTATCGGAGGCTAGAAGTAGACCCTATACATAGGGTCAGGAAGCTACACGCACAAGTAGAAGACCAATGATGACTAGGAGGGAAGCAGTGAGAAGGGACATGAAGGATTGAAAATTATAGAAAGCTTACGGCTGATAAAAAATGAGTGGAAAAATAGGACTCACAAAGCCAACCCCACACGATGATGACAACGACGACGATGATAATGATGATGATAATAATGACGATGATGATGATGATGATGATGATGATGACGATGATGATAATGAGAGCTCAAGTTGGTTGAAGGATGGTTTGAGAACCCGAAAAAAAAAAAAAAAAAAAAAACAGGAGGCCAAAATATCCAAAGGAGAAAAACATACCCCCTCATACCGAGGGGGCAAAAAGGTTAGAGTTACAAGCTATCCCAAACAGCCATCATGTCCCCTCCTGCCCCAGAAACACCCTCTTTATCAAGAATAATCCACTCAACCATTAAATCTCGGATCATCTTCATTATCATACTCATGGGCCTGAGGATTTTCCTAAAGATCCTTTCGTTTCTTTTCACACCAAATAGTCCCAAAAACTGCAAAGAGACCCACTCGCAAGAAAGCACTTTCCATACCCTCAAATTTGACTTCATTCCAGCTAGCTATCATCGTTTTGTGGTTCTCCAGCTGCACCCAATCAAATACCCTTAACAGGATCCCCCATCTTTCAATGGCCACCCAACAGTGGATAAAAAAATGGTTCACATGGAACGAATATTGTTCTTATTCTTCCCCCTTCTTATCAATTGATCCACAGCCAATATATAACCCCAGGTGACTCCATCGAAAAAATCTCCCCTTAGGATGGATTGGAGCCTTCCACAAGGAAGCCCAATCTTGTTTAATTGAAGGCCTTCTGGTAAGGATCCAATAGAATGATTTCATCGTAAACTTGCCCCTTTTATTCCTTTATAACCTCTTTCATCTACCCTTCTGTTATTTCCCCGATAGTATACAAATGGGATAGCAGCTCAACATAGGTTCTAATTTCCTCCTCCGTAAAGTTACGTCTGGTATAGATGCTCTATGTATACCACAGATCTACCCATATCAGTCAAGAGCCCAAAGATAGTAGCAAAGGAGATTCTCAAAGGTTGATCACCAATCTAAACATCATCCCAAAAACGGATTCTATCACCACCAAATATGTTCGATGAACTCCAGCCAAACAGAGGATACACCTTCCTACCATGTAGAACCTCTATGACTTTCAGTAATTTCAATCCCCCCACTCGAGCTCCATCCAACTATACTTGTCAGCCAAAACTGAAATCCAGACTATTTTTTTCCTTCCCATTCCTAGTTCTCCAGAGCCATTTCTCGTGTAGTACTTTATTCATAGCTTCCAAGTTTCTAATGTCAAGACCCTCATACATTTTAGGTAGCTTATAGCCCTACCAATACACCAAATGATACTTCCTGTCCGGACCACCTCCTTCCCACAAGAAGCTTCTTCTATTTGTTCAAGCCTCTCGATGACTCCCATAGGCCACGCAAACACCAACATGTAAAAAATCGGAAGACTAGAAAGAACACTCTTTACCAGCAGCAACCAACCTACGCTACTAAGCATTTTTTATTTCCAAGTCACCAACCTAACTTCGAACTGTTGAATGACCGGCTCCACAAAGCAGCACTTGGATTACAAATCCTTAATGGCAACCCCAAGCACCTGATACAAAGGGTTTCCTCATCACACCCAACCTCGCTCGCTAAGGAATGAAGAAGATCAGATTCAGTTCTAATACCGGCAATTTTGGATTTATGAAGATTGACTCTCTGACCTGAAACCGCCTCATAAAGTGTAAGAACATGTTTAACAGCTTCAGCTCACGCTCTTCAGTCTCAACATATCATAGTATCATCTGCATACTATAAGTGCGTAACAACTCTCCCATTTGTCCCCACTTCAATTCCAGAGATATGATTAAGCTCCCAGGACCTACAGATCAATCTACCAAGAGCTTCCCCCACCATGTTGAACAACAACGGTGAGAGAGGGTCTCATTGTCTTAACCCTCTAGAGCTTTTGAAATAGCCTTTAAAAGTGTCGTTCATGATCATGAAAAACTAAACCGAAGAATAACAAGCCTTTAACAATTTTATCCACCTTTCACCAAAAACAAATTTGCCCATCATATATTCCAAACAACTCCAGGTAACACTATCATAAGCTTTCTCCATGTCCACCTTCCAAATAATTCCAGGAACCTTGCTTATATAAGCTAAATCAACCACCTTTTGAGCAACAAGGGCAATATCAATCAGTTCTCTTCCCACAATAAAGGCCCTTGATTATCCCATATAATTATGTCCATACAAAGTTTAAGTCTATTCCTAAGAAGCACGGACACGAGACACAGATATGATGCGATAGGACAATTTTCGAAAAAAACAAGATACAATACGGAGGGATACGTTTATTATTTTTTAATATACTTTTATGTATATTTTAGGTTAGTGAATGTAAGTAAAAGAAGAACAAAACGAAAAAGAAACAAAAAAAAAGCTTAGAGAGACTGATTTCGAATGGGTAGGTTGCATGCTGGTAGGCTCTCAGGTAAGCTCTTTCGATTTCTTCTTCTTTTCCTAAAAAACCCTAAATCCCAAACTCGCAGGCTGATTTCTTTTTCTAAACACCTAGGACATGCATGCAGTCGTATCCTCAAGTAACGGTATCTGATACAAATACATTGTCAAAAATGGAGTATCCATGCTTCCTTGGTCTATTCGTAAGCACTTTTTCCATGATTTTGTATTAAGTGTTTAAGAGATTAATGGGCCTAAAGACTTTTATGTCTTCAATCCCTTCCTTCTTTGGAATCAATGTAACAAAAGTAGAGTTCAAACTTCTACCCCATTTATGGAATTCATTGAAGTCTATAATGTCTCCTTTCAACAAATCCCAGAAACACCTATAGAAATCAAGTGTAATACCATCTGGCCCAGGCGCCTTGTTTTCCCACTATACATAATGGCTCTTCTATCCTCCTCCCCAAAATCTCTTTCCAGTAAAGGTTCTCATAAAAATGCAAAGTCTGCTCTCCGATCTGGTCCTTGTCTTCAAACCTATATCTATCCACCACAATGCTGCCCAAGAGTTAATTTTTGCATCTAGCATTTGCCATTCGATGAAAATACTTGGTGTTAGGCTCCAATCCCATGCTTACCTATCAAAAAAAAAAAAGAACTTCATGTTATTGTCATCGGTCATAAGCCATGTAGTTTAGATTTTTGTTTCCACGTGATTTCTTCCTCCAGGCATTTCTCATTAAATTTCATCTTGACCTCCAGTCTAGTCTTCCTTTCTTCGCTTGACAAGGCTCTGGTTTCCTCAATATTATCATAAACTTGAAGTTGTTGAAGTAACTCCCCTTAGCATTATCAATCAACCCAAATTTAATGATATTCCATTGCTTGATATCATCTTTGAGCTTCCTCAATTTAGTGGTGAATCTAAAAGCTACATTCCCTTCTACCCTATCCTCATCCCACCATTTAGCAACCAAATTTTTGAACAAATTATTTTGCAACCACATTTTCAATACGAACAGGAGTAGCACCTCTCCCTCTAGAATTACATTTCAATATTATAGTTCTGTAATTCGTAGTGGGTCTAGCTAAACCTTCCAGCCCCGTATTGGGAAGATATTCAACTAGTCTAGTGAGCATAAAAACCTACCTAGACGGGATAACGTAGGGATGTCATGCAGATTGACCGAGTAAATTGAGCTCCTTTCATAGAAAAATTCATTAGACCACACTCACGGATGAGAGCCAAAACTTCTAATTCCAACCTATCTAAGAGGACCACCAATCTTCTCATGGTCAAACCGTATAATGTTAAAATCCCCACCCAAGCACCGAGGTTCCTCGCATCTAGTGCATATACCAGCCAATTCAAAACGAAAATTTTCCCTTTTCACTTCCTCATTGGGTCCATACACTCATAAAAACCCACATGTTTCTATTGTCTTTATTTTGTAGGACATAGGCTAAGAATTTGTTCACTTCTTCGTCAATTTTATTAAAAAACAATGTATTCCAAGCCACTGCAATTCCTCCAAAAGTTCCAGTAGAGTCAACCCCCACCCAATCCCATCTGTTTCCCTCATAACTGAAGCAATTTTCCTTGCTGAAATCCCCAATTCGTTTCATGGATTGTCACCAACCCTAGATTTAGCAAGGAGATGACCCTTTTTAACACCTGCCCTTTTTCTTATATCACAACGTCCTCAAACATTCCACGGAAGTTACTGCATTAAAAACCAAAAATAGAAGACCAGCCCAGCAAAATTGACTCATGGATTGCTGACCCATTCCGCCATTACCATCAGACATGCCCCAGTCAAGGAAGCACGGATACTGCATTTTTGGCAGCGTACCCATATCATATCCATATCGGATACCGATACTTGAGGGATACGTCTGCATGAGTATCCTAGGTGTTTCCGAAAAAAAAAATTAAAAGAAAAAATCAAACAGCGAGTTAGGGATTTAGGGTTTTTCGGAAAAGAAGAAGAAATCAAAGGAGCCTACCTGGGAAGCTACCAACGTGCAGCCTACCTATTTGAAATCAGTCTTTGTAAGTTCTTTTTCATTTCCTTCTTCTTTTTCTCACGTTTATTAACCTAAAATATACCTAAAAATATATAAAAAATGATCTTTAAATACACGTATCCCACCCATATAGTAACCTGATTTTTTTTATAATTATCGGATCGCGGTACCAGTATCGTATCGTACCCGTATCCAGGTTCGTGCTTCTTAGGCCCCAGTCCAACCTAGGTAACTCTCTTTTATTTTTTACTGTGCTTCTTGACGACTTACCTTTCCTTCCCACCTCAATGCATTTAAACAATGCCCTAAGAGCATCATCAGTAGCCGTAAGACCCTTTTAACATGCCTCAATACATTATTCTATTAAAGTACGGATATTTGTATTATAAAATTAATAAATACTTTTAAAACTCATCGTACCCCTAGCAAATCGGATTTGCCTAATAGAAGAAAATTGCGAATACGAATTCTAACTGAGCGAACTAGTAAACTAAGTAACTTTGGTTACAAGTAATCATTTTAATCTCAATCAGAGAATTATTAAGGTCCTAACCAATACTCCAAAAATGCCTAGGCGATAGTGGAGCGGGAAGTTAATTTCTTCTTACTTTGGGATTGTAATACGCCACCACGCTCTGCAGCCGACATCCGCAGTGGCCCACTCCGTGGAGGCTCTTACTTGGTAACCCATTTAGGGCTACCCCCAGGCCCCAGGTAGCCCTTTTCTAAGGTCATCCCTCCGTGACTCCATGGCGACTCACTCTGTGGCGGCTTTCACTCTGGTACCTCTCTTTAGAGTCCCAAGTAGCTCTTTACCCAAGTCACCCCTTTCGTGAGTCGAACTTGAGACGTGGTGTTGGTTCTGAGACCATTTGTTAAGGTCCTAACCATTACTCCAAAAATGTCTAGGCGTTAGTGGAGCGGGAAGTTAATTTCTTACTACTTTAGAATCGTAACATAGCACCACGCTCCGTAACTGACGTCCGTGACGGCTCACTCTGTGGCGTCTCTCACTCAGTACCCCATAAGGGCCCCCAGGTAGCCCTTTCCTTAGGTCAACCCTTCCGGGAATCCATGGCAGCTAACGCTGTGGCAGCTTTCACTCTAGTACTCCTTTTAGGGCCCCCAAGTAGCCCTTTCCCCAGGTCGCCCTTTTCGTGACTCGAACTCGAGACGTGGTGCTGGCTATAACACCATTTTTTTAAGGCCCTAACCAATACTCTAAAAATGCCTAGGGGCCCACTCTGTGGCGGATCTCACTCCGGTATCCCAATTGGGCCCCAAGGCCCAAGGTAGCCCTTTCCTCGGGTCACCCCTTCCGGGACTGCACAACGGCATGCTTTGTGGCAGCTTTGACTCGGGTACCCTCTTTAGGGACCCCCGGTAGCCCTTTCACCAGGTCACCGCTTTCATGACTCGAACTCAGAGACGTGGTGCTGGCTCTAATACCATTTATTAAGGTCTTGACCAATGCTCCAAAAATGCCTAGGCGTTAATGGAGCAGGAAGTTAATTTTTTATCACTTTGGATCCCTGTACAACCCTTATGGACCTGATGGGGGTCCGGGCTCGAAACGCTCTCAACACCTTAAAACATTGATTTGTGTCTCTTCCATCATCAATTGATTTTGGTCGGAATGGTAGCTCAATGGGGTATAAGATCCTACACTTCGCAACAATCAAATTACAACAACAAATCCAAATCAAGAAACACAAAGACTAAAACAGGGATGAAAAAGGAGATGAACCTGTGTAGGAACTGCCGGATCTTAGGGTGCTTCGGGCTGACGAGGCGTCGCTGGAGCCTTAAAGCGAGCTTGTAAGTGCGTTTTAACCCTAAAAAATAAGCAGTTCCGACTGCGATCTCCCAAAGAACCATTTCTCTATCTTCTTTTTTTACCGTCTCCTCTGAAACCAATTTCCTTTTGCTCTCACTCGCACGCGTTTCGCATGTAAGAGAAGGGAGAAAACCAGATGTCGTTATATGCTATTGTTATTGTGTCGCCGCCAGATGTCCTAATTTTGACTGCATGAGATCCTTTGAACGAAAAGTTAGATTCGAGGAAACTTGACACCCACGAAAGCATAACCCTAAGCGGCGTATCTAAGCCGAAAATTGTGTCGGGTGATGTTATTAGCACATGTTACCACCATTAACAAAAATGATTGACTACGCTGAATCATATGATGAGGATGATTTTCGCCCTAATGTTTCCCACAATAGATTTTTTGATCATGGTGCATCTATTAGACCATTATTACTGTCATTTTTGGGGATGTGTGTTAAATGGAATCAACATGAGACTGGCTGATAAGTACATTATGATCTCAAGATCTATTTTGTGAATATCGATATCCATTATCTTATTCGAGGCAATCAATGTTAAACCTAACCCAGCCTGACAGGTTTGAACTTGTTAAATCCTAGCCTGAGCCCATGACGGGCTTATGACCTTGAGCCCAATCTTGGCTCATCATAAACTTTCAAAACCCACATCTAGCTCGCCTCGTTTATTTATAATTGTATTTGGGTTAGCTCTTTCAGGTCAAAGAGCAGCTCTTTCTTTCACTCTGGCGAGAAACTGCTTTCACGTTTAGTAACACAGCTTCTCGGTCTATTTGTTTTGGCGGAGAGCTATTTTAAGTGATAAAATTGCTTTCTTTCTACTCTCGACAAGAGCATATTTTATATGCTAATGGATAGTTGGCATAGAGCTCTTTCTTCTCTTTTATGAGCTAATCCAAACACAAAAATTCATTCTACAATCATTAAAATAGCAATATCGGTAGTTAGTTTGTTTCTTTCCTTTCTCCCATCTATATGTTTTCTTTAGAGCCTGTTTGGATAAAAATACAGGAAATGTTGGAAACCTAAGTTGTAGGAAATCATGGGATTTTTTTTTTTCCTTTGTTTTTCGTTGTTTGGACAACCACATTGCTAGTTGGGAAAACGTAAGATTAACCAAATGCTATTTTTGGATACATATGCAGGAAATTATAAGAAAATAACATATCCTAACAAAAAAATTATTTTAGTGGTTGACTTAGTGTTTTGTGAAGGTCAGGTTTCTGGTTCAAACCTTATTATGTGTAATAAATTGTTTATTTTTAATATATGTGAGTATATAGCTCTACAACATAGTAGAGCTCTTGCGAGAGAAATTTCTCCAAAAATAAGTCCCTCCAACACTTAAATGGATGGAGGGGAGATTAAAATTGTGGGATTTAGTTAAAAAAAAACAAAGAAGAAATATTTGTTATGAAAACAAATACCGTAAAAAAAATTGTTTTAAGATTTTTGATAATTTTGGGTGATCAAGATAATTTTGGATGGAATTATGTAATAAATTTTTAGAAAGTTTGGGTGGTCAATTGACCACCTAAGTCATGACGTGGCTCTACCTCTGATTTTTGGGGATGTGTGCCATATAGAATCAACATTAGACCGTTTGATAGGGGCATCATGATCTTAAGATCTATCATGAGGAAGATTGAAAATAATAATAATTTTCATCGTTTGATTCAAATCAATCAATGGTTTTCGTCCATGAAAAAATTGTGTGGCATTACTAAACGAGTGAGAAGAGTGTACGGATGAGAAGTCCAAAGGGTCGGAAGATAGAAAATCGAGGGACTCCCTCGGTATTTGTTCTCGAATTTTGACAGAAAATGTGAAGATAATTTTCGACCCTTTGGATGTTATCCAAACAACGAAAATCTCGGTAATTCATTTGCCTCATATGAGTTTTCCCTTATTTCCCCTTGTTTCCCTTGAAACCAAGCAATCCTTGGGTTATGTACTAAAGTACTTTAGCTCTTGTAAAGTGACCCAATTGAAAGAACAGGTTTAAATTGCTCTTGTAAAGTGACCCAAATTCAACTCTTTTACTCTCCGAAAGAGCTAAGAGCATTTATAGTCAAACATAGTCATGTACTAAAGTGATTTAGCTCTTTTCTAGCCCCTGCTTTACAGCAGAGTTCACCTGCTTTAGTTGGTTTTCATTCTCTTTACTAACTCCTAGCAAATGAGGATTTACCTGTTCTAGTAGCAACCTCTCTGCTATCTACTAACTCCTAGAGAAAATAAAATATGATCTGATAAGGAATGAGTAGAGGATGGTAGAATTGTTGAACAGTAAATCTTACATAAAATCTTGCTATGCAATGAGTTATCAAGGAGAATGGGTACCTACTAAAGCAGGTAGCAAGATGTTAGCAAAGATGATGAAAACCTTTGCCATAACAAAGGCTAGCAGGGAGCTATGCAATACACAGCCTTACACAAGAGCATAGAGCTACTCTTTGCCTCCAAAGAGCAATCCCAAACATTGCCCTAGATCAATTATGATATGGAAGTCTAAGAAGTTTTATCTACTTTCAGGAAAGTAGAAAAGTAAACAGTTTAAAAATGGAAAATACGATGTTTGTTAAAGATTTTTTTTCCTTTTTAAAAATATTATCAGTGAAACTCAATATATATCATATATGATAGCCAATGGGCCTAGGCATTTAAGCCCAAGCTTAGCCCGTTTAATCAGGCTTAAAGTGCTAGCCCAAGCTCAGCCCGCGGGCTTTATGTCAACCTCGAAACCTCCTTAAATCGGGTTGGGCATAACAAGTTGGCCGAGCTATCCAGCCCAGCATCATCCTTTACACCTAAGTGATGAAACTTTGAGGGTTGTAAGGACAATTATGATCATTAAATCCATGAAAGTAGCCAAAATTTTGGCTGCCTGACCAAATGGTGCACCCCGACACGACCTGACCTGACAGGTTAAGGGTATATGCCGATCTGACTCAATGCCCCACCTGAAAAATCAACCTGGCTTGATTATCAACCAATATTTTCCTTGATTTTCTAAATAAATTTTTTGATTATGTTGTTGACCTGACTTGACCTAATTTTTTGCTCTACCTATAGAAATACAGGTTAGACAAGTCAGGTAATGGCCCACCCAACCAGTTTTTTTTTTATAACTTAGGATAATCTCAAGCTTACGCTTGGACTAATCTCTAAGGGATGCCCTCACTCCCACGTGAAACAAATATTTCACGATTTACACACCCTATGAAGCATCCTATTGTCACAGAAGAGAGACGCAAACAATCGATCCCATGGTTTGGTGATAACAAACCAAAGTCCCATACCAACTGCCCCAACACCCGACCTGTTAACACTTGACACAGCCCTGTTTGGTTGAGTTGGTATTAGATATCCAACCTGAGTAGTAGGTTGGTAGCTGTGCGATTGGGTCAATATTCTTCAGCCAACCTTTCAAAATACATATAACAAAAGGGTAGCTTTAGTAGCACCCGCATAATCTTTCAAGGCATCTACGTCCAAAAGCAATGATTGCTTCTAATCAGATGATGGAAATCACGTTTTGCTCCAATCTTCCACACAAGGGATCTTGGATCATGACACACCTATTACACCGTCAATTTTCTATTCCACGTGGCAAAGATCCCAAAATCAGTACTAAAGTCACGTTTGAGCGTGATGTGTGCCATGTGACTTTAGGGCTGCTTTTTCGAGATATGTGTCATGTGGAATCTAAAACTGATTGTCTGATAGGTGTGCCATGATCTCAAGATCCCTTATATGGAAGATCGGGATGAAGCATGATCTTAGTCATCCGATCCAAAGCAATCAATTGTTTTGGGCGTAAGTGCCCACCCTTTTTTTCGGCGAAGAGCACGCCCTCTTTCATCATAAAAAATCGTGATCATTTTTTGTCCTAATTTTTCACACAATAGATCTTGAGATCATGGAACACTTATCTGACAACCACCTGCTGAGTCCACATAATACACATCTCTAAAAGTGAATGTGATCACCTATTAGACGATCACTTTTAGAGTTATGGGCCACGTGGAATTAACATTTTGACCGTTTGACAAGTCCGCCATGATCTCAAGATTTATTATTTGTACGATTGAGAAGAAAAATGATCTCCATCTTCTGATTTAAGGCAGTCAGCATTTTTTTCTAGTGAAAGAGTGTACTCTTCATAGGAAAGGAAAAGTCTTCACTATCATATGAAGTTAAAGTCAGCTACCAACAGAATTGAAGTGAAGTTACTATTGACTGAATATTATAAGCTTTAGCCAACTTTGATCCCTAACAAGTGAAACTATATTATACTAACAAATACGGCTAACAAATTCAATACTATGAAGTTAAGGTCGAGAGACTAACAAAAACGTATAAAAAAAAGGTGAAGGCAACTCTTACTATTGCAGGTTAATTTCCCTCCATCAAAATAGTCAAATAATGAGTGATGCACAAGTATTTATGAGCAAACAAAACCATAAGCTTTTTAGTAGTTAAAAATAGTTGTACAACTCTCAAAGTTCTTAGAGAGATGGGCCTATGACCTGTGTGTAGTGTCTTCAAGAGTTGTACCATAGTACATTGTTTAAAAGGAAATACTTAAGTACGCTCAAAGCCAATCGTCTGATCTAGTGGTTGACTATATTGAATTAGGTGATAGAGATTGTATTTCGTACCAATCATAGACTTTTACATATTATGGTCTTCAAATCATAGGACTTAGATGATATTTCACGCGGCACAAGTCCAAAGCATAATAAGTCTTTCTTTTTAAACTATGTACTGTGACACAAATTTCGTGTGCAAGTAGTTGCTCCCTAAGTACAAATAGCAGTGTCATTGTACGTGTCAATTTTCGATGGTGAGTACTGGCATCAATCGGCATGTTCCATCCCGATTAACAATCGGACATGACAGATTGGCTTGATAAAAAGTGAAGTTGGGTAAGGCTAAAATTTTCACCCATGACGAACACCTAACCAGCCTTGAATCAGGCTCGTACAAGGCCATCCTGGCTTCCAAGCTTAAATGGGTCAAGCCGGATTTGAGACCATAATAATGTGTATTAAGGCCATCCTGACTTGAAATACTAATTATGTCGGGCCGACCCATGTCCCCAAATAGATAAAATAAAATTACGATGATAAAGATGATGATGATGGTGATAATAATGATCTTGGGTTGACCCATTTAATATATGAGTCTATATACTTTGGCCTAAACCTGGCCCGCACCATGTCGGGTAGGGTGACAGGCCAGCGGACCATAAACCTACTAGTGAGGCCGACTCACTTCAAATGATGTATCTTATTCTATTAAAATGATTGCCCCTTAAATAAACTTTTATAAAATCGGTCACATGCATTGTACTCTTGCTGCTGCCTTCTGCTTTCATCATTTTAATGATAATAATAATATTAATGATGATGATGTTTATGATAATGATGATAATAATAATAATATTTTGAAGGTAACTAACCCAACTCACCTAAGAAATGAAAAAGAAGAAGCCAGAATCTAGCTTAGCTACTACTAATGAAAAAAAGGATTATGGCCCCTGAAAGACATTTAAACACCAAATTGTGTTTAAAAGATCTTACACCACAAAATTAGAGCCTTTCATGTAACACTGTTGAAGTGTGATTTATTATTATGCCATTTGACACATATTTGTGATCAATTTAATCTATCATTAGAACATGTTTTCTCCAAAAAAAATGTCTTGCGCATGAATAAATGTGAATCATCCGATTGACGAACTTTAATATCAATCATTAAAACCAAAAATAATAATTAATATTAGAGTCTATAGATCAAATGATTCAACCTCCCAAAAATTGTGATTTTTGAGCCCATTGCCCTGCTACTTATGATTTATCAGTTTGACGGGATAGACCATCCACATCATGTATCATTGATGGTGTATGATTATTTAAACCCCATAAATGACGATCAGGAGAGTTGGTTCGATGAAAATACAACATTATCTCAACATTCTTTGGTCCCATTGGACCATGGAAAAGTAACCTCGTCTTTTGTCTCCTTAATTGCTCAAGTAGTCTGTTCTTGTCATAGCTATAAGTTACAGCAATTGAATTTATCTTCCCATTGAATTTATCTACCGCTTTCTAAAGCTCCATTAGATGCCTACCTAACAATTCATTTAGTGATGCCTAACATTGTATAGGAGCCTCTTATTACATTGGCAAATTGTATATTGAAGAATTCTTGATCATACGATCATTCATCATATTATATTGGCAAAAAATTATATTTTAAAAACATTTTAAGTAAGAAGAACGACAAATTAAACTGCATTGGACTAACAACTGATTCACTTACCATTACCTTGGGCAACGGTAAGGTCCAACCAGTTGACTCGAATTCGCGATCAACCAGCTTTTTAGCCATTGCATATAAGGAAATCTTGACTTTTAATTTTTATTTTTATAAAATAACATGCAGTCAAGATTCTCTTTTATCCGATGGTCGTAAATCTGATTGTACAGTGGTTTGACCAGCTCCATCATTATCTAGCGTACGTTAATCATTATCTAGGTTATATATGTAAATAAAATAATGAACTCAATCAATCAAAGGGTATTGGTATTTGCAACCAAAGATTCCAGCCCTATAATTGGGGCTTTCACAGGTGAAAATTGTCAACTACTTGAATTAGATGATGGAAATATTTTTAGTTTGAGCCTTTTTTAGAACTAATCTTTAAATCATGGCTCAGCTATCAAACGATCAGATATTGATTTCAGGTGAAAATATATCCCAAAATTGACATGAGAACACCCTTCTTTTTTGGAAATATGTGACAGTTTTCAAATGTGAAAGCCATTGTTGTGGAAACCCAATTCTGAGTTGCAAGTACTGATACCCTGAATTAAATTGTGTCAATTTTTGGGAGCATGTGGGCTGCAGGTATGGATGCAAGCTTTGAACCGAGCATCCAAATCAAACCAAAAATCAAGGGTTCCAAATCGGACTTAACCGCTCCGAAAATAGACACAAATCAAATCAAACCCCAATTCGGTTTCGATTTGGGTGGCTCGAAATCGAAAATTGAGGGAGTACGTTGAATAAATTGAAAAAAATTAAAAAAAATAAAAAAATACATTAAAAAAAAAAAGCAAGTATTTTATCTACACCAAATCGAACAAAATCAATTTCGGTTTCCGAAAAAATAAAAATGAGCTTAATCAAATCGGTTTGGGTTTCAATTTGGGGTGTCATGATTGAAAATCTAAAAATTCGGATTCGATTCACCTACACGTGAGCTGGCTGTAGCAGTGACTCATTACTTGTTATAGAGTTTTAAATTTAGAAAATTTACATGATTGACCCTGCCAGATGCACCTTTTTCTATATTTATGCGATGTGAAATTGGATCTATGTTGTCTAATTTGAAGGCCATATAATAACATAAATGACGCCTAAGATAGACACAAAAAAAAGCGATATCGCATTTTTAAAATAAAAAATAAAAAATTTAACAATCAATGGCGACTCTTAGCATAGTCGGTACTAACTATTTTAAGAGTTGTCATCGACTGTGTACAAAGTCGTCATCGACTCTGTACACAATTGCCATCGACTCTGTATAGAGTCGCCATTGATTGTTTTAAAAAAGAAAAAAATAATAATAATAATTAAATTATTATCTTTTTATTTTTTTATGGCGACTCTATACAGAGTCGATGGCGACTGTGTACAAAGTCAATGGTGACTTTGTAAATAGTCACTGTGTATAAAATCGATATCGCCATTTTTCATATCTATCTTTGGCAGTGTCAATTTTATATTGTGACCTTCAAATCAGATAATATAGATCTCGTTTCATATCGTATAAATATAGAAAAACGTAAATATTTAAAATTTTAAATTATATAGGTATATCCTCTTTTTCCTCATTTTAATCTGCTAGTCTCTGAGGAAAATAATGTATTTGGGTCAAACCAAATAACAGATCGAAGTAGATTCCACTGAAGAAAAGATGGCGTCATATTCGCCACCTCTAACTTTTAGAAACGGTAATATATTAAAATGAGGATGAAGATAATGTTTTTAGACTTTTTGTTATCTTTAGGGTCGTTTAGGCTTCCAAGCTGATTGGCTTGAATAAAGGTGAAAATATTGGGCGTCCGACGTAAAAGATGTATCGGGTGGATCAATTACATTTCCCTTTAAACTTAGAAGCTTGCAACAGACTAACTGTGGAGTCACCATCTATGGTCGCTTGTAAGCTTTCAATTTTAGTCAAACTCTGCAATGACTAATGAGTCACTGCTAAAGCCAGCTCACGTGAAGCCTAGAAGAATGGGTGCGCAGTACGCACTCTTCGCTTTTTTTTTTTTGGCTTTTTTATTTTCAACGACTCTTGGCTTTTAAGATAGAAATTCCGGTATTGATAAGTGGAAAGTCAAAATAAAACTATCTCACACATTCCAAAGTTAATTAAACTTCTCACAATTTCCAGCTAATTAAATATTATATATATTTTTTCGGCGTATTAATTTAAAAATTAAATTAAAATTTGCGATAATGCCAAAGGTAAAACTAACGGACGGTTGCTATTAAAAGCGAGAGAGAAAAACCCCATCTTCGCCTTGCCCTTTCCGTTTCCCCGCCCAAAGCTGTTTTTTTTTTTTTCTCTCTAACAGCATGCAAAGGCAGTCTCTTGGATCGCCTTCTTCAAAGCTCCAAATCAATGGAGGGAAAGAAGAAAAAATCGAAGAAGAAACGAAACGTAGGGAAGAAGGAGATGACGAGATAAAGAAGTCAGAGAAGCTAGTTCGGGCGAATCATCGTACGGAGAGATCCATACATCTGATACCAATCGTCACGATCTTTTGTTTACTCGTTCTCTACGCTTTCTCTTACGATCCACCTCAAAAAGGTAAGGAAATCGACGGCTGAAATCGAGTTCTACTCTGATTTTTGATAAATCATCACCTTTTCTTCTGCTTTTCTACAGAGTTGCCGAATATCAGAGGCTTGGAGCGAGTTTTCAAACTGAAAGGTAAAATGCAGATCGAAAAGTCATATATTTTGATCTTTAAACTTGTTTTTAGCTTATTTTTGGTGTTTTATGAGCAGATTCGATGGAGATTGGGGATTTTGAGCGGGTTTTAGATATGGATAAGAGTGAGCTTATGGCGCTTCGAAGTCATCGGAGCTTACAGGAGATCGGAAAAGTCGGTCGTAAATCTCGTTCTCCTAATCTTCACAGAAAATTTGGGGACTTCTAGCGATCTCTGAATTCATCACCCCTACACGTGCATTTTCCACGGGATCAGCACCGCACGCGGTTGCGAGCATGGATATCCGTGACGAAACACTTATGGAAATTTTATGGGTCACGTGTCGATTTCTCTCTAGGTATACTGTATGCATTTCGATGACTCGATCGAACTTTGGATTTATTTCTTTTTAATTTTTTTATTTTTTCGATTTTTGGGCTCGGACCACTGCGAATAGCGGCGATGCCGCTGACATGATTGTTTTGCCGTTGGGGACTACGCTAACGTGCGCCTATGGCAATTGTTGATAACCGGTGTCACAGGTACTGCTCGACAGCTGGAATTCGACCGTTACAGCTTGTAGGTCCCAGGTTGATTGACAGCTGGCGAGTGGCACTAAGTAAAAGGCACCGCTTTTCTCCAGGATTTTTTTTTTTTGATAACTCTTTTCTTCAGGATGAAGATACTGACGATAATAATAGTTTTTTTTTTTTTTATTAGTTAATAATAGATTTTTTCATGCTAAATATTCAAATTTTTTTTAGCTATTCCGTTTACTAGTGACATTTGATGAAAAAAATTGTTATAAATTATTCACATGAATTATGGAAAACGGCGTATGAGTCGGAATGCATATACGAATATGTACATTTTAATCCAAAAAGATCTCAAAATTACCCATTTTTCAAAGATCATGTGTCATCTAGCCTATGGTATAAACTAACTGCGGTCAAGTTTTCGGTACCGTTCCCCACATTTTTAATATGGGCATTGCATTTAATTTTTGTCCTTTTGACCGCATTTCGGTAGTTGGATATGTATTGGATATACCTCAATTTGTTGAGTGACCCCTAATTATGTATGGACAAATTTTCATCTCAATCGATCCATTTGATAATTTTTATCATGGACCCTACCTCATGGAATGCATGGATCCACTGTGCAGTCCAACCCTTATCCACAAGACTCATCAAAGTAAATGATCTGCCCTGCTAAAATGAAAATATATAATGCATACATCTTATATTCGGTGTAGTGCACTTCATACCGAAGGACGTGAACACGGCTAATTGAAAATGGTGCATATGGAGAAGCAGAGGTTGAATCTTTAGGTGGAAAGTGTTTTTCGCACAATATTTTAACTAGCTGAAAATGACGTGCTTGGAGAAGCAGCTGGAAGTGGCCAAATCTTTAGATTTAAAGTGCTTCTCACTCAATATTTTAACTAAAATTATTATTTCAAAGCAAATTTGCCAAATAAGGCATAGGGATACCTGTGATTCATTTTCTATCAGTGTCCTGTGTTTGGCAATCAATGTGGAGCCCACATGAAAAATCCAATGGGAAATTTACCTGAGCGACCCAGTTAGATGCACCTTTTACATCAGAGGCCCTATATTTTCACTTTTACTCAAATCGACTAACTGGCAGCCTAGCCGACCCTAAGGATAGCAAAAAGTCCAAATTACTTCCTTTCTTTAGGGCACAAAAAATTATCGTCTTTCTTATTTTAATCTGCTACAGTTTCTAAAAGTCAGAGGTGGCGAAGGTGACGGTGTCTTGTCCTCAATCTAATCTACTCCGATCTGCTATTTGAATCGACTCAGGTACACTTTTTTCGTCAAAGATTGTAGCAGATTAAAATGAGGAAGAAGATGATACACTTATAGAATTTAAAATTTTAAATATTTGCATTTTTCAATATTTACACGATGTGAAACGAGATTCATGCCGTCTGATTTGAAGGCCACAATATAAAATTGATAGCTAAAGATAGATTTGAAAAAAAGGCGATATCGACTCTGTACAAAGTTGGTACCGACTATTTTAAGAGTTGTCAACAATTGTTTACAGAGTTATCATCGATTGTATAAAAATAAAAAAAAATAAAAATAAAATAAAAAAATTTACAGTCGATAGCGACTCTATACATAGTCGTCATCGACTGTATTATTATTTATTATTTATTTTTTATTTTTTAAAAATCGATAACGACTCTGTACAGAGTCGTCATTGATTTTATAAATTAAAATTAAATTTTTATTTTTATTTTTATTTATTTTTTATAAAATTGATGATGACTCTATACAGAGTTGATAGCGACTCTATATAGAGTCGCCATCGATTTTATAAATATATATTTTTTCTTTTTTATACAGTCAATGGCGACTCTGTACAGAGTGACTCTTAAAATGGTTGGTACTGATTGTGTTAAGAGTCGATATCGATTGTTAAAATTTTTTATATTTTTTTAAAAGAGGCGATATCGCCTTTTTTTCGTGTCTATCTTTGATGCCATCTATTTTATTATGTGGCCTTCAAATCAGACGGCATAGATTCGGTTTCACATTGCGTAAATATAAAAAAAATGTAAATATTTAAAATTTTAAATCATGTAGAATGAAAAAAAGTGTAAGAAGGGATATTTCGGACTTTTTGTGCTAGCTGAAAATGGCTTGACTAAAAGCTGGTCGATTTGGGTAAAGGTAAAAATACAGGGCCTCTGACGTAAAAGGTGTATCTGACAGGATCGATCAGGTAAATTTCCCAAATCCAATACCCCTGTTTGTGTAAGATTAGCTTTCTACAAATTTTTTATAAAAATTAATTTTATGCATGTGTCTAATGGGCAAATCGGGTCATTTTTTAAAAGATAGAAGAAAGTCTAAAAGGGACTTAACTCATTGTACCATGGGTTAAAAAATCGTCCGATACCGATACGTATCGCCTGATACGTATCGGTTTTGGACCTGGGCGATACGATACATTGTTTATGTATCGTACCCCCTAAAAAATAGGGTAATTATCATCCGATACGGGTAATGTATCGCCCGTATCGGACGATACTTTGAAATTATCGGGCGATAATTTCAAATTATTGTCCGATAATTTGATTTTTAATTTTTTGAAAAAAAAAAATGTTTCAAAACGATACATTCAATGTATCGCTGATACGCGATACGTATCGAACGATACACGATACATATCGAATGATACGGACGATACGTATTGCCCGTGTATCGTCCGATGCGGACGATAATTTGATTTTTTTGATTTTTTAAAAAAAAAACAAATATATTGAATCGATACATTCAATGTATCGCTGATACATTGAATGTATCGGTTTTTCAGTATTTTGACCTATGCATTGTACCCTTAGAGAATCCAATTCACAAAACAATTGAAAACCCTAATTCAAATTGAGCGATTTAGCAAACTAAGTAACATACAATTATATTGAATACCAATAAATTTATATTACCCAAATATCCGATTCACAAACGAATCATTGTAAATGTAATTTATTATTTTTCATTTATTTAATTGTAGAGTGTTTCCTAAAACATTTGTAGTCGACTTTGGTGACTTCCTATGTAAAAAGCTGCCATTGGCACTCACTCATTATTATGATGATCATCAATTCCACCTTGTCCCGTCTACTTCCTCGAGATTAAAGAAATGATATCTTTACTCTTTCTATCCTTTTTAATGAGTAAGGAAAGAAATGATATCTTTACTCTTTCTTTCCTTTTTAAAAGAGCCGCCCACGAATTGGTCCCTGCTTTTCACCCCCTACTGCTTTCGATTTTAACTTTAGAAAAAAGTGACATTTTACCTTTAAATGATTATATCGGAGCTTAAAATTAAAAAGAAAGGCAACTATGATTTTATTTGTAAAAAGCTTGGCGGTGGATGGAACAAAAGCCATGAAATCACTCCCTTTTATTTCATCACAAGGCAGTTGTATGGATGGTATAGTGGCATTAAAACACCAAAATGCTGTTTAAATAATCTTATATCATTAATATTATATTTTTTTATTTTACACTATTATTGTGATATATCATTGTCATATGGCACATATATGTGATCAATCTAAATCATCCGAGTGACAATCCATCATTAAAATATATCTCGGCCTAAAAAACATGCTTATAAGGGAATTTGAACCATCTGATTGATGAACTATAATATCATTCATTAAAACTAAAAACAACGGTTGATATTATAGTCATCAGATCCAATGGCTCAAATCTCCCTAAAACATTATTTTTGAGCAATGTTACACTTTTATTTGTGATTTACACTTTAACCGTACAGTCAGGAGAGCTGGGTCGCCGGGTCCTATATCAATTAATAGAGCGTCACCTACAACAATAGATAAAATCTTCAACAATGTAGCCTTTTTTGTTATATTGCACGCATATTCTATCAATTCAAATCATCCGAGTTATTGAACATTCTGAACATACATTTGCTTTAAAATAAGCCCAATAGAAGATTTGAATCATTCAATTTAAGCACTTTAAAGATGACGGTTTAACCTTTTAAATATTATCATTGTAGCCTTGTTTCACCTAGTTGGGATCAAATTGGCCATAGTTATAAATTTTTAGTTGGCTTTAGTTTACCTGACACCTTGTCACTTAAGAGGCATTAAATTTATATAAGACGGGGCACTGTGTGAAAAAGAATTATTACAATGAGTGGGTTGTCTATTCTATGAGCATAGATCAATGAGATATCGGTTAAAAACTTGAGCTAGTATAAGGTAACGATACTCTAGATTATGTAAATGCGTCAATTTTGTGTCCTTGACATTATTTTTCCATAAAATCAAGGGTGATGCATCCGGGAGAGCTCAGAACTTTCACTTTTTACCTAATAGGATTTGAATTTTCGCTAATAACCTAACAGGGTCCTTAAGTTCCATATGAGACAGATCAATTAGTTTCATATGAGACCCCGATCAATAGTCTCATATGAGCCAGCTTAGTTCACTATAAGATTGTTCAATTGATCTCATATGGGACCGATTGGTCTTGATTGGTCCCAGATGAGTCCATTCAGTCCCATATAAAACCCTACCAATTGGTCTTATAGTGGAACAATCGGTCTCATGGATCCAAAGACATTTTGGTCTTGACTCTTTTTTAACTTAATTTGAATTTAAGCACATGTCAATATTTTTTAAAAGATATTAACACCTCAAAATCGAAAGTTTTGAGGGTCTCGGACCCTGCTGGCTAATCGCCAATAGTTCATACTCTGTCAAGTATTTATACCTTGTAGTTTGGGACCCTATCATGTAAAAAAAATCCTAACTTCTTTGGACACCGTTAGATTGAACGCCAGCTCTTTTGCAATGGGCCATACTACTTGATGGAAAATGGTGTCGGTTATACAATATGATGACCTTCGTTAAAGGGTCGGTTACTCTATACCATCTCAAGTTTTCATGGACATAGTCACAAAGGATAGGCAATAGTTCGGCAAGATTAATAATGCAAAAAATATGATAAAATTCGGCAAGTTTAGGAAAATATTCAAAGAGAGAAAAAATATAAAAATAAGATTAACAAGTTAAAAATATAAATTTAAAATTATAATTTATTGAAAATATTTGTGATTTATTTGCGATTGAAAAGTTTGCGAATAATTTGCAGAGCCTTAACGGGATTTTTGTAAGATGCCTTACCATAGTTCTTGAATTGGCAAGTTCCCTTACCTAGTTTGGGTATTGATAAGATCCGTTACCCAATCGTTTTAACCGATATTAATTACCTGACAAATATCGAAATATCAAAATTACCCTTGACCTTTTTTTTAGCAATTAATAATTCATTTTTTGTTTGATCGTCTGATTTCTCATCGACCAAAGTCAGCTAGACAACGAAAGTTAATCATACAACTATCCACTCTACCAAATAGTTATCCACTCTACCAAATAGTTAATTGTGTGGTAATCGCACGATCAAAGATCGATTAATGCGTGATTATCATAAAATTACCAAGCAGGTTCCGTATGGTTAGGAACCGGGTTTCGTACGGTTAGGAATCAGGTTCCGTACGATTACCAAGCGGGTACCGTGTGGTAACTTGTTTTGTGGTATGAGAGAAAATAGGGGAAAAAAAAAGGAGTCCATGCTTATCTTAAACTTAATAAAATAAGATAAGTGCATGTACTATTAAACTTAATAAAAATTTTCCTTAATTTCTCCCAATCACAAAACAAGATTATAGGAGTGCGCCACTTATAATAGGTAAAATTTAGTAATAATTAAAAGATCACCGATTTTTTTTTTTCAATTACCATTAATATATATATATATATATATATATATATATATATATATATATATATATATATATATGAGGATGGTTACTACCCGATTATGACACGGTTACGATGTGATTCACCGGCCCTGCAACTAAAATAATGTTTGGTGCAGTGGAGGGGTATTTGATCATTAGGGTAAAGGCAAAAAGGTCGAGGTGAGTTTCAAAATTTTGGCTGATATATTGAACTGAAATTTCAGTTATCGTCTTATATTGAATTGAAATTTCAGTCAATATATGTATAGAAGGAAAATTTTTGGCTAAAATTTAAATTTTTGGCAAAAATTTTCGATTCAAATTTTCAGTTTTGCTTATACTCAAAACAGAAAATAAAGCCGACATTTTGATCTTTGGGTGGATTTATCAGTTGGTGCGGCTGGACATGTCACTAATATTTAAATAGCCTTATTTTATTTGGAGGCAAAACTAAATAATTGAGCCTCGGGAGTGGATGAGAGCAGCCATATATTTTAATGTGAGAGTGGGTCCTCTTATAATGAAGATGGAGACTAGGTCGAATGGTTTAAGATGTGAGTGCTCTAAACTGTTTAATTGATAGATTATAGATCGAAATCCAACGGGTTTAAAAATGATATTTTGGTGAAATTTTAACCTCCCTAGACTATAATATCAACCATCGTTTATAGTTTTAATGTAGATATTAAAATTCATTAATTTGATGGTTCACATTTATTTATCGGCATGTTTCATTTGACTAATATATATTCCAATGATAAATTATCACTTGGGCAATTTAGATTGATCATAGATGTGTACCACATGATGTAATAATTAGTCATACTTCAATGGTGTGAGATAAAAAGTCTAATTTTAGTTTTATAAGATCATCCAAACATTAACATTTTTTTTGGTCCTTGTTGATAACTTGGGTATCCGAGCCTCTTAAATCACCCACCTAATCCTAAGGATACATGTGCACTACAAAGACCCACCTAATCCTAAGGATACATGTGCACTACAAAGTCAACACATGCTGCGTAAGCACAAAATAAAAATCCCTAGGGTGGTCTCAAGGTGGGAGGGGATTCGAACTCAGGTCTCCTACTTTTGAAAGTAGGTATCTTGCCAACTCGCCTAATTCCGTCTATTTGGAATCAATTAATCGTAGTGCCTACTAAGCTCTTAAAAAAAGCGTCCAGTCTAGTAGTAGGATAATATTTTGGTAACTAAGATATAAAAATATACATTGGTTCATTGGATGGTTCGAATTTAATTCTTTTAAAGGGTCATGCCCTATGTTACCTAACTCTACTTAGTCACCCAGTGTATTGCAAATTGAACACATCAATTCGAATTCGGAGTAACAAGCAAATTACCAAATTAATATCGAGTATTTTACTTATAATAAAGTTTTAAAAACATAAGGAGATGATTGGAATCTAATATTTTATATAATATAAATAATCTTAAACCTAATCCTACCGGAGTGAATTGAATTCATTTGAGAATAGCGAATTGCGAACCCGAATTCAGCTCCTCATATTTAGGGGAGCAAGTTGTCTCAGATGATGGCAAGTCTGTGATCTCGCATTCTTTCCTCTCTAAATGGAGTGGAATTCCATGTGATGGATATCAAGCTATCATTTCTAACATTGCGGAGAGTGTAGAATTTTATAGACCTAAGTTAATTTCACAAAATCGACTTATATGGTGAAATTTACCCAAATTTATATATAGTGTAAGGCTATTGATCCAGGCGATGTTGGACTATCGGTTTGGGAGGCCTTGGCTTCATGCTGCAGGGGGCCGTCGCCTTAACCCTTCCCCAACGCTTTAAATTTGCCTACAATGGCCTGTCGTCATCGTCACTTCTGATGTCCTGCCCAAGCCAGAGATTATTTGGTAACTAGGACATATCTTATTATATATCCTACCTAACTATTGTTGGGTAAAATTTCTTATTCAATTCATTGAAATATTAGGATATTCTAATGAATGCCATAGATTTGGGGCTAGGGCTCTCAATGGGCCGGGCCAACCCGAATTTTTGCCAGTACTTGGCCCAGAAAAAGTAATACTTTTTATCAAGAAAATCCGGCCCGATATCCGAATCAGGCTAAACATTTTGCTACTCAGATCAATCTGGGCCGGACTTGGGTTGAGTGTTCCCAAATTCAGCCCGAATATATATATATATATACTAGTAAAAGTTCACGTGCTTTGCACATGTTAATATAAATGTGAAGATATCATCGAATTCCTCTTATTTAAATGTCATATTTTAAAGATCTTCGATCTCTATCATATGACTTAACACAAAATGGTCATCATCTATTTCATATTTGACTGTTTTGAATTATATAATAGAGATTTTATTTTATACCAATCTTTTGCATTAAACATATTTAGAACATGACCTTCAAATCCGATGGCTAAGATGAAGTTTTCACTTGACATAAGTCCTTCAAGTACCAAGTCTTTCCTTTAAAGGATAACTCTAATTATACCAATCAGATTTCTAAGTGCATTATATTCGAAGAATCATTAACTGATATGAACCAGATGATAGGGATCAATTTCCTTTTCAATCTTTTACATAATGGAGCTTGAAATCAATGGTGTACCATCAGACGGTCAATTTATGATTTCTATTGCATATATCCTAAAAAAATGATTGACAATTATGGGGCACGCATCATACTCAAACGTGATTTTCGATCACTTTTTGGGATGTTTTATGTGTACCACATGCAATAAAAAATTAATTGTCAGCACACTCATTATCTCAAGATCTACGATTTGGACGAAAACGATCGTTATTGTCTAATTCAAAATAGTCAATGAGATTAAGCTATGATGTCATTCAAAATTGGTTTCCAATTCGATCTTCTATATGATGATCCTGAGGTAAATGGTGTACCATTAGACAGTCAATTTTTAATCTGCGTGACACATATCCCAAAACAGTAACTGAAAATCATGTGACAGACATTATGCTCAAACATAATTTTCGATCACTTTTTGAAACATGCAACACCTGAAATAAAAAGTTGATTGTCAGTACTCCCATGATCTCATACATTATGGGAAAGATTGTGCGACAAACGATCTCTATCTTCTAATTCACAATAGTTATTGGTTATCGGTCATAGTACCATTAAAAATTCGATCATTGTAAATAGAACGGCTCAATTTTCGTTTTAATCTTTCATCCCAAAAAATAACTGGAAATCATGTGGCACACGAAAATATGATCATGGGCATACCATCAAAAGGGCAAAGAGTTATGTAGCTTACTAATTTTTGAAACATGTACAAGAATTTAGTTAATGCAATTGGCAGACTACCTCATGTCATTTGACATTCAATCGATTTATTGGTTATATAATTAAAAACTTAGAATCATTAACTACAAATCTCATAAAAATGCATGTGCATTACAGTACACATGGTGCCAAAATAAAAATATTAACTGAAAAATGTGACAGAAGATGTATAATAATCACTTGCACCATATATCAGTACATGATGTCAAAATGGTGTCCCATATATAAAATCTCTAACCTTAATTTTATATGCATGCCATCATTTTAAAGCCACATGATTCACATGATAACATTAAAAAATAAAAATAAACATATAATTTAAAACTTAAAAGTAGGGTTGCCAATGGGTCGTGTTAAAGCTTTGACTGTCCGATTGGTAAATGGTATATGCTGGCCTGACCTAGCCTGATGGTGCACCCTGATTCGACCTAATACTCGAAGGGTCAAGGGTATATGCCCAACCCGACCTGACACCTATTCCGACCTTAACTTGAAGAGTCGAGTGTATATACCCAACCCAACCTGAAACCTTATTTGACCTGATTGAAAACACTTTATTTTATTATTATTATTACTACTACTATTAATTATTATATAAAATCTTGTAATTCGAGCTTAGTTGACCAAACCCGACCTGACACCTATCCCAACCTTAATATGAAGGGTTGAGTGTATATGCCTAACCCGACCTGACACCTGACTTGACCTGTTTGAAAACACTCTATTTTATTATTATTATTATTATTATTAATTATTATATAAAATCTTGTAACTTGAGCTTAGTCGACTAAATTTTTCCTTAATCCGACCCAACCATACCTATAGATTGTGTCTGACACTTCATGCTTGACTTAGCCGAATAACCCAAGTTTAGTACCTAGCCCAATAAAAAAGTCAATCTGTTAAGAGCTCTACGTAGAAGTATCATATGTTTGTCTAAGTCATATAAAGTTAAGTGCTCCCCTAAGTTTTACGACCAACATACGTATGAGTGTAAGTAATCCGATCAGGTAAGATGACAAGATTTGATCATGAGTACATTAATCGTGACTCAGAGGGTTTCAACTTTCGAGTAAATTATTATTTTGGTAGCTTTATTAACACCCGCGGAATCTTAGAGGGCACTTATGTAAAAAAATATTGACTCTTTTTATTAGTTGATGGAGATCATTTTTCGGCCCAATCTTCCACATAAGGGATCTTGATATCATTGGCTTACCATTAGACAATCATTTTTTTTATTTCATAAGGTGCAAATCACAAAATATAGCCCTAAATTTACATGATATACATCATGCTCAAATTTAATTTTTTAGCTATGTTTATGTGATCTATGCCATATAATTAAAAGCAAGTAAGTCAAAAATTTTATGGCAAAATTGTTAATTCTCTTAACTTTGTAGATTTCTTTGAAGTTGCTAAAAATAAGGAAGGAAAGATAACTTTTATAGCAAAATTGTTAATTCTTTTAACTTTATGGGTTTCTTTGAAGGTGCTAAAAATAAGGAAAGAAAGAGATCTTATTTGGATACCATTATTTCCGCATTCCCATTGGAAAAGAGATTCTATTTGGGTATCATTATTTGCAACCATTAAAATTGTGACCTCATCAATATCCTCTAGTAGGTATGAAATGATCGCTTTAAATTAGAAGATGGAGATCATTTTTTATCCCCATCTTTTACCTAAATGATCTTGGTATCATGAGAGTATTGTTAGACCGTCGACTTTTTAAAAAATGATATTAAAATCATGTTTGAGAGTGATGTATGCCATTTGATTTTAAAGTCACTTTTTTGGTTGTGTCAAGTGAAATAAAAATTTTACCGCCTGATGATACAAACAGGATGTCAAGATCAACTATATAGAAGATTGAGACGAAAAATAATCTCTATCGTATGATTCAAAGCGATCAATATATTCAAACTAAAAGAGGTGCGATAAAATTACAATTTTTTGGATGGTAAATAATGATACTCATTTTAATTTTATTGTTACGGCTTAGGAGTGTATATAGGGGCAAGTGTGGAAACAAAGATTGAGAGAAACTATTTTAGCTTTTATATAATACTACGGATAGGGATACATAAAGAAGAAGATAAGGGTAGATAGAATAGCTTAGGGGTATTTTAGCTTAGGGGCTTTATTGTTACGACTTAGGAGTATATATAGGGGCAAGTGTGGAAACAAAGATTGAGAGAAACTATTTTCGCTTTCATATAATACTAAGGATAGGGATACATAAAGAAGAAGATAAGGGTAGATGGAATAGCTTAGGGGTATTTTAGCTTAGGGGTATTTTATTACTAAAAATATGAAAACACTAAAATTGACAGAAATTATTTATACTTTTATATAGTATAGTAAGGATATCCTTTTAAAGTTATATATATATATATATATATATATATATATATATATATATATATATATATATATATATATATATATATATAAAATTAAATATAATTTACTTAAATGTCCTGAGATTAATCGTTGTCCTTTCAAGCAACCGTTGTCTGTTGTAATAATTATGCAACAAACTAAAATAAAATAGTTGAATAAAAGCATGTATCTGAGCCTCTATAATATTAATATAATTATTTAATTAAATTTTTAATCTTCTTCAGAACTTTTATTAAAAAAAAAATAGCCCAAATCGAACCAAATTTTATTAGAAAAAATAGTAAAACAAAAAGTCCCAAAAAAATAGTTCAACTAAATTTTATTAGGAAAAAACAATCGAAAAAAAATAAGGAAAACGCCCAAGCCCGGTAGGGGCCGGGCTTGGGCTAAGTACATCGCAACCCGAGTTAGGGCTAGGCTGAAAAATTGGGAACCTGGCCCGAGTAGGTTAGGGTCGGGTTGAACCCCAGCCTGGCCCTAATCTGGCCCATTGAGAGCCCTATTTGGGGCTGTCTTTCAATTCATGTACATCAAACTCGAAATGGGAGCAACTAGTTGTACACAAGATTTGTGCCGCTGCACAAAGTTATGAAAGTCAGACTTATTTTACATTAGAACAGTACGAAAGTGAGCCCATATATTTTTATCACAGAAAAGGTTAATTTCTTTTCTATATTATGAAAATATGCCTCATACTAGCCAATACGAGCCCGTTTTGTATGTCTTCTTCACGCATATGTCGGATGCCTAATAATAAATAAATAAATAAATATGAGAATTTGTTTGAAGGGGCACAATTATAGTTATTTATTTAAATTGATTAGTTCCCCTATGTGGGTTGATGTATACATGTCTTCTTCATGCACGTGTCGGATGCCTAATAATAATAAATAAATAAATAAATAAAAATGAGAATTTGTTTGTAAGGGCACAATTATAATTATTCATTTAAATTGATTAGTGCCTCTATGTGGGTTGATGTGTACCAAGAGGCACAGGGCGCTGTTTTGTAAAAACCCTTATTATATTGGGACATGGGTCACATAAAACACCATCTAAGCCATTTGATTTGGAGTGCCAAGATTATTGGTGCCAAAAATTGACACAAAATATGATTTCTATCATCTAATTTAACATGATCAAAGACTCACAGGCAAAGACTCTGGTAGCCACAAATAAAATAGTAGGATATAACTGTATTGAGTTACCTGATAAAAATCAGGTTTCATGCAAATCTTTGACGCCAATGATCTTTGCTTCTTGAACTTTAATCAGATGGCTTCGATGGTGTTTCAAGTGGCACATGTCTCAAAATAGGGAGCTAAAACTTGCATATGAGATTTATATCGTGACACATGATTTGCGGCACCGAACACAATCTAAGTGCTCTTAATTGAATACCATAATGTAAAGATGGTGGAGGCCAAAAATTGGTACGACAAGCAATTTCTATCATATGATTCAATACAGTAAAAATTGACTTTGACAAAGCAGAAGATAGAGATTACAATTCATGCCAATTTCATGATCCAAAGATCTTTATAGCATGGTCTTCAACTTAGACGGATTAGATGGTGTTCCATATAGCACAAATCCAAAAGATAAAGTGTTTCTTTTTAATCATGTGCTATAGTATAAATCTAGTCGGCAAGCTTGTAACTGTTACAAATCTCGTGTGAAAGTAGTTGTTCTCATTCGAGAGCCAACTGGTTTACTTAAAGCGCCAATGTTGGACCCCTTCAAGCTCTTTGATTGCTTTAGATTAGATGATGAGATAGTTTTTCAGCCACGGTCTTCAACACAACAGATCTTGACACCATAAGCGTACCATCAGACGGACGATATTTTATTCCACATGGCACAAAACATAAAAAGTGGCCCTAAGATCATATAGCATATATCACACTCAAAGGTGACTTTAGGGCAATATTTTGGGATTTGTGTCATGTTTAATTAAAAATCTGACCGTTTGATTAGAAGATCATAGTCTCTAAATCTCGTGTAGAAGATAGGGGTGAAAAACGATCTCCATCATATGATTCGAACCAATCAGTAGGGGTTTTAAACATTGGCGCTTTCAATAAACCTATTGGCGCATATATCACTCTCAAAGGAGACTTTAGGGCAATATTTTGGGATCTGTGGCATGTTTAATTAAAACCTGATCGTCTGATTGGAAGATCATAGTCTCTAAATCTCTTGTGTAGAAGATAGGGGTGAAAAATGATATCCATCATATGATCGGAAGCAATCAATGGGGGTTTTAAAGGGTTTCAAACATTGGCGCTTTCAATAAACCTATTGACGCAAATAGAAAATAGAGGTATGTTGTGCTTAGACTTTGAGATGAACACAAGACAAAGATACTTTTTGGAGTAGATAAACAAGCGATAAAAGATCATTGATAGCTTTGGGTGGTGTTATTTGCACCTATTAAACCTTGACCACGTATCACTTTTACAAAATCTATCTTCAGATTCAAAGCAGTCAACAATTTGTCGTGTGAAAAAGCGTGCGCTCTTCAGAGATCTAAGGGATGTCCTGTATCTTCGTTCCCACCAATCAAAATCTACTTACTTTCCTTAACGAAACAAATTTCTCTTTCCCAAATTAACTAAACAACTAGATTTTCGGTCAATTTCTTATTATAAATTCCATAAACTTCCTGTATCCTTATTTTCTGAAATAGGAAACTTTCTATATATTATCATATTAAAATTAATATAATTATTCATTCTGCGGGATCTCAGTCTCATCACTTCTGTTTGATGTGAAGTGGACCATTTAGATTTCAAAAAAATAATTGAAGGGAAAAAAAGATCAGTTGGAATATGATGGAATATGATGTAGCAACTTGAGATCAACAGGTTGAAGGAAGAAGAATAATCAATAGTTGCTTTCGAGTTCTCCCCTCCAACCTTTCTAACGGTAAGAAAAAATTGTTTATTTTTTATTTATTCAAATTTAAAATCGTCATCATTTTCACCATCATAGAAACCAAGTTGTGATTCAGCAATTGGTGTAGTGTTAGTTCGGTTTAAATCGGATAAATTCGGGGAAGATTCGGGAGATTTTGGGGATTATAATAATACATAAAAATATATGTTAACGTATTTAAAATTAAAAAGATATTTATAAATCTTACTAATAACTGAAAAGAGGCTGGTTTTACCGTCCCACCCAAGTATCAAAATTTTAGGTTTCATTTTGGTTTTGGAGGGGACCGAAACCGAAATTTCGGTCCCATATTATTGTTTCGGTGGAGACCGAAACTGATAATTTGGTCCGAAATTTCAGTCATTTGGGCCGAAATTTTGATCCTTGGTCGCACCACTATATATTATAACAACAACACTTAAATGAAGGAAAAATCTTTTGATTGCTTTATATCGGACGGAGGAGATCATTTTTCGTCCCACTATTCTAAACAATCGATCTTGACACAATGGGAATACTACCAAATGATACGATGTTGATTCCACATGGCACACATCCCAAAAAGTGAATGTGAACCACGTTTGATGGTATGCCGTGAGCATGACGATCACTTTTGGGGATGTGTCCCACATTGAATCAACATTGCCTGATGATAGGCCTGTGATATCAAAATCTATTATGTGGAAGGCTGGGATGAAAAGCAATCTCTACCGCCTATTTCAAAACAGACAATGGGTTTTTCCTTTGCTTAAGTGAGGTGGCTATAGCATAAATTGCTGTGGTAGTAACACCAACCCAAAGATAATAGGGTGAGACCCCTTGAAACACATTGACTGCTTGGAAGCAAACGAAGTTCGAAACCCCTTGAAACACATTGACTGCTTGGAAGCAAACAATCAAATTATTTTTAACCATAATCTTCCGCACAATGGATCTTGAGACCATGATTGGTGGGTGAGAACGGGTACCCAAAATAATATGGACACCTCTATTCCAGGAACCATATAACTGTGGGCACCAACACAGAAAACCCATTGATTGCTTTAATTCTAATGGTGGAGATCGTCTTTCACCCCAATCTTATCTTTCACACCATGGATCTTGATACCATGGGTGTACTATGAGACGACCAACTTTTTATTCCACATGGCACAGATACCAAAAAAGTGGTGGTAAAGTCACGTTTGAGTGTGATGTATGCCACATCATTTTAGGGCCCCATTTTGGGGATATGTGCCATGTGGAATAAAGTGAGCATTTGATGGATGCCTATGGCCTAAAGATCCATCATTGAAAGATTAAGATAAAAACGATCTTTGCCATCAGATTTAATGTAGTCAATGGGTTTTGCAGTATTGGTGTTTAGGGAACCTTTGATTGGTACCACAAGATTATTGAGAATCCGCCTAAGTTCGAAGCCAAAAAATGGGCCTAAAATTATGTTTGATGTGATTTGTATTATGTGATTTTAGAGCTACTTTTTTGTTAGATTTGTCCCACTGGAATAAAAAATTGACCGTCTGATGCTAAGATCATGTTCTCAAGATATTTTGCCTAAAGATTAGGGTGAAAAATGATCCTTGTCATCTAATTCCAATCAGTCAATAGGTATTGGAAGTAGGCGCTTTGAGTAATCCTATAGCTCGAAGAGTGATACTCTAATATTTATAATAAAAATATGAAGATGTTTGACAGTGCAAAATAAAAATGACATGAGTCAATTCTTTCATACAAAAGAGATGAAAAAAAAATGAAAATTATATGAATCAATTCCAAAACCTATTGACTGATTGAAAAAAATTATAACATGTTAATTGAAAATATGATAGCGCACAGAGCCGACAACAGCTATAATAACATGTTAAAATTATAAATAAAGAACAACATTTTTTTGCTAATCTGAAAGAGAGAAGATAAAAATATAGAATAAACAGGGCATTTTTTTATTAATCTGAAAAAGAGAAGATAAAAATATAGAACAAACAAATTGCTTTAGAAATGTCGAATATACACATCGTTTACTTTTCCTGTTTGAGTGAGCTATTGCCGAAGTTTTTCAAAAGTTCTTTTCTTTTGCAGTGAAGATTACGAAGAAGTTGAAATTCGATATATGAAGAAGTTGCAATTCGATATATGAAAATGAAAGAGATAATCAATGGCCGGGAAGGGGCAAGTTTCTTCTTGCATTTAGTATTATTGCTTTTGAATTTAGTTATTAAATCTTAGCAAGTTAATAAGTAATACGAAAAATAGAAAAAATACCTACTGTATCGGGCATTTTTTTACTAATATGAAAGAGAGAAGATAAAAATATAGAACAAATAAATTGCTTTAGAAATGTCGAATATATACATTGTTTACTTTTCCTGTTTGAGTGAGCTATTTGCCGAAGTTTTTCAAAAGTTCTTTTCTTTTACAGTGAAGATTACGAAGAAGTTGAAATTTGATATATGAAAAAGTTGCAACTCGATATATGAAAATGAAAGAGATATCCAATGGCCGTGAAGGGGCAAGTTTCTTCTTGCATTTAGTATTATTGCTTTTGAATTTAGTTATTTTATCTTAGTAAGTTAATAAGTTATACGAAAAACAGAAAAAATACCTGCTGTATCGGAAATAAAATGCAAGTTGAGTGATTAATAGTTTATCGGCGCATTTATGATGAATAAGTGATTGGATTTGAGGCGCACGGGTCTGCCCACCGGGGCTACTCAGGTGGTTGACAATTTCAAGTTTCAATAGTTTCAATGTGGGACTAAAACAAAAGGAAAACTAAATTTTGAAATACACCAACACTTTATAAATTTGAAATTTTCTTTTTATACTCAATACACAATTACAAATCCATTGAAATTTAGTGAAATAAGGGTTCACCATATTTTTGCGCAAATTAACAAAATTTAGTTAATTTTTTTAATAAAATTCAATGGAATTTAGTTTCTTTCAACCTATTTTTAATATTTCTTTAAATATTATATACATATCTTAATGCAACTTTTGGCAATCTCCCAAAATTTCTGGACTCTTTCTCAAAATTTATCCGAAATGATCAAAATATTACGTACCAAAACTAACTTTGCTACTACGCTGAGGAAATCTCTAGGTTGAGCGCCTAGAGACGCTTGAGAATAAAATCAATAGTTTTTTACTAATTCTCTCCTAAGTATCTTAGTCTCATTTAATTAACATGAGCTACTTTTTACAAATTTACACTGAATTTACTTACTTGATTTTTGCTCTCTGTAGCAATCTTTAATCATTTCGAATATGGAATTATGGATACAAATTTAGAATGTGGATACAAAAACATACCCTTACCTAAGATTTTCAGATGATTATTAATTTTTTTAAGGCATTTATTTCATAGAGAAGTGCTGTTGGTACACCAACATAAATTATTACGGGAACCATTACTTGCACTCAGAAAGTTGGCCTTTACACCAAATTTAAAGAAATACTTGATATTTTAGGGACGTGTAACATTTGAAAATGCAGTTTGGGCCATCTAATTTAACACTCATGATCTATAGAACCCCATTGCTTAATATTGGAGTAAAATATAATATTTATCATATGATCTATTGTAGTAAACTTTTGAATCAGATAATAACCTTTGTCAGTTTGTCTACATTTAATTACATATATAATCAAGATTATATTTCATGCTAATATTTCGCATGATATCTTTAAATTATGGCTTTCAAATCCAACGACTTAGATGGTGTTTTCACATAACATAGGTCTGCCAAACTTGCAAATTGCAAGTCTATCTTGTATATTCAGTGTAAGGGCCAACTTTCCTAGTGCAAGTAATGACTCCATTATTAAATGTATCAATTAATTTGACATGCACACCAATTAATGAAAAATATTATATAAAAAAGGGCTCTCAAAGAGCCAGCTACCCGAGTTCACTATTTGAAAGTTTCAATAGAGCTGAGCCTGAGCCTGAGCTGAAGCAATTGAAACTCCAATCAGCTAGATTCGATATGAAAAAATATTTTAGATATGTTATATAAATATATGTCACTTATATATATATATATATATAGTAGAATATCTTTATAATAAACTATTAGATTCATTTAATGGTTACTTATTATATAAGAAGTATTTTAGTAAATTTAAAAGGCCCTAACCCTTCTAATATAAAAGGTCCTGGTTCCGCTAGATCCCTATATGATATAAGGGAATTTTAATTATTTTTATAACAGAAAAAAATTATAATAAAAGTTTATTTGGCTTGAGCTCGGCTCAAACTCAGCCGAGCCGAGCTAGAACGTGGAAGTTTCATACTTGAAAAGCCTAGAGCCGTTAAAGTTGACCTTGTCTCGACTGGAACTCGACTCGTTCACAACTCTGCATAAACAACAATTAATGAAAATGAGCCACTACTAGGTAGGGCTGTCAACGGGCCAGGCCTTCATCGGGCCGGGTTTTTTTATAGGCTCATTTTTTTAAAAAGATATAATGAGAGCCTGAACCCGGCCTAATAGCTAATCAGGTCGGGCCGGGCTCAGCCTAGTTTTTAAACGTTGTAACCCGAACTCGGCCTGGTTAGCTATCCGGGCCGGGCTGGGCCGGGTTTATAATATTTTGAAGAGTTTTTTTTAAGGGCCATATTTTATCGGGCTGGGTTCGGGCTTACACTTTGTAGCCCGAACTTGCTTCTTTTCTGGGCTTAGCCCGACCTGACCCGTTTATTAAATGACTTAAAATATTAGGCCCGAACGAATAGACCGGGCCCGGGCTGAAACCCGACATGTTGACAACCCTACTACTAGGACATTTGGCTTTTGCACCTATCATGAATGAAAATGGCCTTTTGATATACAGTTATTGTGCAAAGGCTTAACCTTAGTTAGTAGTGGCTTCCTTAATGAAATTACTAAGGCCTTGTTTGGCAATCCTCTTCCAAGAAACACTTTTTAAGAGATAAAATGTTGGGTGAGAAATACATTTCACCCAAAGACGTGGCCACCTCTAGCTTAAAATTATGTTGTATTGAGAAGTTGTCCAATGCTGCTTCTCACACAACGTCACTTTTAATATGTGATAGACTATTTTGAGAAACATAATTTGAGAAGTGGCATGTACAGCATAGCACCAATTTTGCTTTCGGTAATTTTTCGGTGGGGGGTGTCCTTGCGGTACATTTCATATTATTTTCGATACCTTTCCAAAAAAATTCGAAAAAGTTTTGGGGATTAAAAATATATAAAATATACATTTAATATATATTTTTTTAAATGACTACAATATATACTAAATTACTAACATATATTAAAAAAAAAAACCAAAATTTACCAAAATTTTGCCGAAAAATATCAAAATTACTGAAAAAATATCCAAAATTTCCCAAAAATTTTCATCCCCCCCTCCCCCCATTTCGGCAAAATTTGTCTCCATGATGTAAACCACCTCTTCACAATACCTGAAAAGTGCTTTTTGGAGAAAGGTTGCTCTTTTACAAAAAGCACTTTTCATATGAAAAATATTATATAAAAAACACATTTCGCCCAAGAACCTGACCATCTCTAGTTGAAAATGACGGTGTGTCGATAAGCTATCCCATGCTGCTTCTCATACAACACCATCTTCAATACGTTATAAACTATTTTGAAAAGTTGGATTTGAGAAGCAATATATGACACACCTCTTTACAATATTGACAAAGTGCTTTTAAGAAAATGATTGCCAAACAAGGCCTAATAATACACTGAGTAAATACTTGAGCATGCTAATAAATAGAATCCATTTTAAATAAATTGTGTGAAATTAGTAAATGGTGGTGTCATGGTGTGGTATTTGCAGCTCTATTTATATGTTTATGTATGGGACTGACTATGGAACTGACTTTCCTGACTGTAATTTCAACACCAATTTGGTGTTTAAATGATCTCACAGCATTAATGTTTGAATATGTGAATAATCTACACCCTCAAGGTGACAGATCATACATCAAAGGGCAATGGTTCAAAAAATCAAGCTTTATAAATAATTTAAATCATCTGATTTGTTGGCTATAATATCGACCATTGTTTTAATTCATCAATCGGATGGTTCATATCAACTTATAGGTGTGCTTCTTGGGGCTAAGATATGCTACAACGACCGATTACCATTTTAACAGTTTAGATTGGTTAAGATGTATGCCATATGGTATAATGATAAATCACCATTCAACGGTGGGAGATAAAAGTTACAAATTTAATGGTACTAGATCATTTAAACACTACTCTAGGGTTTAAATGTCGGTCAAGAGCCATTATCCCTTTATAATAAAGGAGTTTATGTGCACAAGTGTGCACTATGAATATGATATATGTTTTTTTTTATTTTAAGACAAGGGTGTATGACATATGTTTGTATTTCATGTATTAGTAACATACATGAAAGAATTAAATAGAAGACGATCACTGTGGTATTTTTCTTGACGTTATTGACGATGAGTATGACATCTCTCTCGCCTTGACCACAAGAAGAATAAGAATAATGAAAAAAAAACCTGGCGATTGTGTGAATGTGAATGACGGTGGGTGGCCACCATAAAATTTTTCTATTAGAATTTATTTGATAGCGGAAAAGTTTAACCATGAAAAGAAATCAATTTCTTAATTGATTTCTTGATTGTTGGAGATATTATATTATGCTATTGTGTTAATGATGGTGGGTGGCCACTATAAAAAATTTCTATTAGAATTTATTTGATAGTGAGGAAGTTTAACCATAAAATGAAATCAATTTCTTAATTGATTTCTTCATCGTTGGAGATAATATATTAAATTTATAAAATTTTTCTATTAGAATTTATTTAATAGCGGGGAAGTTTAACCATGAAATGAAATCAATTTCCTAATTGATTTCTTGATTGCTAGAGATAATATATTAAGTATAGTGTGTGTTAGAGTTGTAGGCAATATATTAATCCCACATCCTCTATATAAAGGGCCATCACATGTAACTTGATTGTTTTAAATAGAAGCAATGTAGTCCATTAATGTTATTGTGCTCTCTCTCTCTCTCTCTCTTCTTATCGTCTCTCTCTAATAAATTTTAAATAAGTATTTCTCCTTTTTAGTTTTTTAGTAATTTATGGCTACACACTATCAAAGTATTTATGTTATTTATGTCTACACAGTATCAAAGTTTTCGTCCGGGCTAGTTTTTTTGCTATATTTGTATCTCTTAGGGCATTAGATTATTACTGTTAGATTTACTTTTCATGTTTCCGGTAGCAACTTCTTTTCAGCAACATCACTGTTCATTATTTCAGCCTTGTTCCAACAGCTTCTTTAGCAGCAACATTCAGTTTTCTTATAAATTTATAATACCTTTTTCTTCTGATGTTATTTCCTTTCTTCTTTTAGGTTATTTATATCTAGAATGATTTCTATTGGAAATGAAAATTTTGTTGTTTGATTAAGTTATTAGATAAATATGTTTGAGTAGTTTGTCAGAAAAAGAATAATAAAAATGACTTCTTGTCTAAATACTGAAATAAGAGTTAGTCTATAATGAGCATCCACCCATCATGTGCGATATATTAGTTCACACGTTTGTGTGATTACATGACCTATACGGCTTTGATGTTTTGGAACTCCATGCAGGCCATGTTGTCACATTGATGTGTGGATTGCTGTGTCCAACCATCAGTCACATAGATGTGTGGATTGTTATGTCCATGCATGATGCGTGGATACCCATTATAGACTCACTAACAAAATAATACCCCTTATTATTTGGAATTTTTTTTTTTTTTATACCTAAAATTAGTGTTCAACTGATTAAAAAAAAATCATTATTATGATAGTGAGAAATTAAGTTTCAGTCATATAAGAGGTTGAACTAATTTCTTCATAAAATACCATATGGTGTTATAATGTTATCAAACAGAAACATATAGAAATTGACCTTTTTTCCTCTAATTTTAGATGTTTTCATGTTATCAAAAAGGGATTTAATACTTTAGATATTTCAGTTTCGTTTTGAATTTATAGATTAGTTAAAATTTTCTTATTTGAATTTAATTTTGTATTCTTCTGTAACAATTATACTTTATTTTGATATATAATCATTTTCGTCTAAAGTGTAAGATACCCTTGTTTATTTATTATATTTTACTTTTTTGTCTACATATTCTAATTTTATTTGTTCCAGGAGGGTGTAATCATACCAACATGGCTGACTACAATGTTTAAAAGTAAATTCTTTGAAGTGTGCCCCTTTCATCCCAATGATAAGAAGAATGAATTGAATTTTTTCTGCACCAATTGTACTTGCTCTATATGCCGTCTCTGTCTTTCAGCCCATGTTAAACACAAATATGTTCAGGTCTCTCTCTCTCTCTCTCTCTCTCTCTCTCCTCCATCCAACATGTATTGACTGTTTTGAATGAGATGATGGAGATCATCGCCTAAATCTACTATACAATAGATCTTGAGATTATGGGCGTACCATCGAACATTTAGTTTTTTATTTAACATGGCACACATCTCCTAAAATCACGTTTGAGCGTGATATGTGCCACATGATTTTAGAGTCACTTTTTGGGATGTGTGTCACATGAAATTAATAACTGATCGTTTGATAGTAAGTCCATGATCTCTAGATCCCTTGTGTAGGGCTTAGATCCCTCACATGACGTTTGAGTGTGATGTATGCCACATGATTTTAGAGTTACTTTTTGAGATGTGTGCCACACAAAATTAATAACTAATCGTTTGATGGTAAGCCCATGATCTCTAGATCCCTTTTTTGAAAGATTTGGAAGAAAAACAATCTTCATTGTCTGATTCAAGGCCGTCAATACATATTGGCTGGAGGAAATCGGTTGTAAATAATGACACCCCTTTTTATTAAAAGAGTTGGTATAAGGCAATTATCCCCTACGTGAAATGGGTCACTGATTTTTGGACACGTAGCACTATTTTTCTTCAACATGAGGGTTGAAGAATGCACTGAAAACACCAACACCGTGAGATTCAAAGCAGCCAAAAACATTTAAAAATGAATGGTTAGCATGCAAATTTCCAAAAATCAGCACTGGATAACGGCTCTCTGTAGTCTGTACTATATATATCTTATACATTTAAATTAGTGCTCCATAAACTATATGATCAAATCTCCCAATATGGTATAAGGAATTATCAACGAGACAAAATTTTAGTTCCAATATATGTTGTAATATTAAATTTCAGAAATACAAGAAATGTTGCTACTAAACTATTTGTCTATTTTTTTTTTTCGATCAAAAAATTAACATAACTTAATCATCGACTTTCAGATTCGGAAATACATCTACAATCATGTCATCAATTTGCAGGAAATGAGAAAACTTTGGAAATACTGCTCTGAAGTACAGGTTTGTGGCTCCCCAATCAAATGGCAAGAAGATTATGTCACCTATTTATATGATCAAAGGTTTCGAATCTATAAAAATATACTTTGTATTCAATCTTGAGATGAGAAGCTGACACTCATATTTAAAATTTACATAAAACATATAGAGATCCCATATTGTTAGCATTTTTTTGTACTAATAAGGAGGGTTGAAGTGTGTCAATAGTTGGGACCAAACATCCCTTATATTTATAACTAAAGAGTATTTTCCCATTAAGGACTTGAATTATATTATGATTGAAAATCACAATCATACTTTAACTAAAAGACTTAATTATTAGTTGTTTATTCTGTTCAAAATCACCAAATTAACAACTATTATATCTCAAGATTGATCTTACATCATTCACTGGTCAACGGATTGACCATAGTGACGACCACCAAAATAGAAACTTCTAACATGTAATTGCTTTAATAATATCTCCATAACTAAATGTTTTTTAAATTTTTTTTTTTCATATTAGTAATTTTTCTTACCCAATTTACAGACATATTATACGAATGGTGCGAAAGTGATAAATTTGAACAAGAAAAGAGCATCTGAAACTGGTGAGAAGGATTGCGTAAATTGCAAACTTAGCTCGTCGGAGCCCTTAGTTTATTGCAGCATTGCATGTAAGGTTAGTAAGTTTTTTTTTTCCCATTGTATCCCCATTTTCTTTCCTCCAAGAAATTCGTAAAATAACTTGATTAGGGTAGGATATATAGCTCAATGGGGATTTTAAAATTATTTCAACCTTGAGATTGATCGTTCAATCTTGGCTCATGTAAGGATAAATTGAAACAAACTTAGCTTATTTTATAATTTTTTTATAAAAAGTGAAAAAATACAATTAATCTCAAAATTTCATTCTATTGTACAATGATAGACAAAAACTCTAATTTGTGTTTAGAAGGTTTAAGGCTCTAACCTTTCGTTCAGTATTACTACATCTAGTTTAGAAGAGTTTTAAAGGGAATAAAGGATGTACTAGATTGTATTGAGTTTGGTCCCATATTGGACAATTATAGCCTTGTCTCTCCTCTTATAAGATCTCGTCTCCACTCATTGTCAATTGATTTTGAGTTGGATGTCCAAATTTATCATGGTATCAGAATATGTCTTTCTCCATTCTAGGTCACCTAGTTAATTTCTCCATGTGGTTTGGCTCTGCTCTACCAACATGCGTGAGGGCCTATTGAGTTTAGTCTCACATTGAACAACCATAGCCTTTTCTCTCTTCTTATAAGATTGAAAATATAAGCTATTTATTTGTAGGGTGCAACTAGGGGAATAAATTCGGTTAACCGAACCAAACTGAAGCCAATATTTTGGTTTCAATGTCGGTTCACCTAAAATCAAACACTAACTTTCGCTTTTGGTTAACCCAATTTCTCACCCCCTAAAACAAAACCAAACCGAATCAATTTGATTTTGGTTTCGGCTTGTTCAATTTTTTATTTTTCTTTATTTATAATTTTTTTTTCTTCAAATTTTTGGTTTTTCAGTTTTAGGTCGGTTTTCACCCTACTCAACCAGTTTTCAATTTTCAGTTACCAAGATCAAAACCGAACTAGGCTGAAATGGTTCAGTGTCAATTTCCAATAAATTTTTGCACCAATTCAGAAGGCTAGATTTTCGGACGGTTTTTGATCAATTTTCAAATTTTGGTTTTAATTTGCACCTCTAGGTGCAACTAAATATAGGTATCAAGCATATAAGGGGACTCTTTTTGAAAAGAAGCTCTAAAGGATACTATTTGAGTGTTTGGGACTTTCAGTAGGATCAATTCATTTGGTTCATGATCCTTATGATACCTCTTGAGCTTCTACAAGATTTGTCTCTAAAGGTCCAAGCCAAGAAATGTCAATGAGAAGGCTTAATGAATGATTAGGGATCAATCAATTTCACCATAATTAATCAATTTTTTATTAAGCATTCTACAAATCATATGAAATTATTAGGGTTGTGTAGAAAACATACCGAACCGACCTGATCGACTGAACCCAACCGAAATTTTGGTTTGGTTTCAGTTTTAGGGTACATCAGTTTAGTTTCGGTTTTGGAAAAGTAGCTTATCAAGTTATCGGTTCGGTTTGAGAAACTAGAAACCGATAGTTATCGGTTCGAATTCGATTTAGCATGAAAACCAACCTGAACCAACCCCATAACACCCCTAGAAATTATGAATACTTGTTGATGCATGTAATATTGTTTGTGATGATACCAAAAATGTACTCAAATAATTGAGGGAAAGGGCTTGCCAAGCGAAAAATGATACAAAAGAGAGTTCATAAAAAACAAGCAATGAATACTGATTAAAATATTCAAACAATTGGGATAAAGAGAAGTTTATAGACCACCTTACTATCTAAATAGCCCTATTCTACATTAAACCAAAGTTTTTAAAGTTAGATATTTAAATTAAATTAAAGAATTTCTTGAGAATCCTCCAAGATCAACTCGTTCTTTTTTCTTTGAAAGATGATTATAACTTCATCCGAATTCAAATGCTACTGAGTCCCCTAGAGATCAGAAATTGTGCTTTTGCTCCATGTGAAAGTACAAGTCAAGGATTTCAAAATATCTTCTTGACAGTAATAGATTCAGAAATATAGTAACAATAAGGATACTAATTTTTTGCTTCTCTTATTTAATTTAAAAGTTATCATATTTGTCGTGGGAATACTTAATTTCTTGTATGATGTTCTCATGGAATTCATGACTAGGAACGATATTTTTAGTCTTTTGTACTTAAATTAAATCATTTTATAAAAAAATCAAAACAGGATAAATAAAATCTAAATGTAAAAAAAGTGTTCATGTTATACCATCACAAAAATTTAATAAATCCTCAAGTACCTTTTTTTTATTATGGATTATATGTGAGATCAAAATTTTAGTAAATATTTTATTAATATATTATTTATTTTTTAACTTTTTTTAGGTTGATGCACTTTACAAACAAAATGATGCCTCCATGTCTAATGAATATACCGGAGATGATAACTCGGTTGTATATCCCCCATCAAGCATACCACATTTGAAACACAACGGTCATTTGCGTGAGGCATCGACGAGGCCGCAACGAAGAAAAAACAAAAGAAAAGGGGTTCCAAAAAGGGCTCCATTCCGTTGAATTAGATTTGAGTTCTTGAAAATGTGGAGCTCTACTCGTCGTAGTCGTAGAATCATTTAGGATATGAGCCGTTGATTGCCCTATATCTATGAGGGGTGTTCTCCTTTGGATAAAAAGGACAATTACTCCAAACACTCATTATTCTTTTATATTTATTCTATCTCATCATGTACAGGGTCTATTGTTTGGTGCAATGGAAAAAGGCGTGGGCTGCAAGTGAAAATGTAGGTTTATATATAAAGAGCAATCATATTGTGCGTAAAAAAAAGCCAGAGATTAGGTTTGTATCACGTCCACTCCTTCTAGCACCCCACACATGCGGGATCAATACTGGGTAATGGCTATTTGATCATATATATCGCATTATCCATTTGATCATATATATCGGATTCGTATTGAAATTTTAGCATCTAACTTGTATTTATGAATTTGTTCTAGCCTTTGACATTTTAATATTTTGATGGACTCTAGCAAATAGGTTTTTATAGATTTTTTTGAAATTTAAAATAGTGATCAATATGATGATATGGACAATAAGGGGGATTATGGCTGCGTATAGCATAGCTCTATGCTAGTCCTTGCTACAACAGAGTTCACCTGCTTTAGTTGGTTCCCATTCTCTTTTCTAACTCCCTGCAAAGGAGGATTTACTTATTTTAGCAGCAACCTCCTTGTTCTCTACTAACTCCCTATCATAGTAAATAAAATCTGCTATGGCAAGGAGTTAGAATAGAGAAAGGCCTAGAATTATTGAACAAGTAAATATCGTATAAAATCTTGCTATGTAAAGAGTTATCAAGGAGAAGAAGGGATACCTACTAAAGCATGTACCAAGATGTTAGCGAAAAAGATGAAAATTTGCTAAAACAAGTGAACTCTGTTATGAAAAGGGTTACAAAAGAGCTATGCCATATACAACGTAATGCGTGGAAAATCTACTATTAAGCAATAAGGCCTTGCCAAGTCTATGGTCCTTTTCTACTTTTAGCTAAACTAAAATATTCTACGGTATGCTAGTTTGCTATGCTCAAAATCTAGTTTTCTAGTTCAAAATCTAGTTTTTTAGTTCACCACTATAGAGAACTCAGTTCCCTAAGGTAGGAGGGCTTTCAAATGAAAATATTAATATATAATAATTATCTTATAAACCAAATATATGCTTTTTATCTTGTTGGTTGTAAATTTCTACTTTAATACCATGTCCCCATATTAAATACCTTTAGGTTGTGTTTGGTTAGCTCTTATAAGAGCAGTAATTGTGTTATTAAACGAGAAAGTCGTTTTTTGTTAGAGTCAAAGAGCAAAAGAGGTACTCTTTGCCTTGAAAGAGCTAACCCAAATGTAGCCTTAGGATGTGTTTGGACTAGCTCTTATAAGATCCGAAGCAACTCTCTACCTGCTCTCTAACGGAACAAATAAAATTTGTTCTGACAAAAACTAGGAAGAGAGCAGTTTTATCACTTAAAACAATTCTCCGCCAGGACAAATCGGGTGAGAAGTTGTGTTACCAAATGTAAAAGTAGTTCTCGGCGAGTGCCAAAGAGCGAAAGAGTTGCTCTTTGCCTCAAACGAGCTAACCCAAACGCAATCTTAACTATCTCATCGATAAGTTTGTTGTCTAAACGAACACCCTCAAACGAGACCCAAACGCAGTCTTAACTATCTTATCGATAAGTTTGTTGTCTAAACGAACACCTAGTAACTGATGTGAGTCAGGAGGTAACTAAAGTCGATCGAAATAGTGAAATGTCAACATTACTTGTTTTACGTAATTAAACAAACAGAGGGGTAATTAGAGAAACTGTGTTTTCACGATTTTTTGAAGTTCCAAAATCCGTGAAAATAACATTTTTCTAAAATATTTGATGTCGGGTCTTTTTTGCTAAAACGTTTGTTTTTGAGGCATTGTTTTCTAAAGTGCCCTTAAACAGAAGCTAACGATAATAGGTTCCAACTCGTCTTCATCCCCTAGGTGATGATCATAGGTATCTTCAAAATTGATCAATGTTGCTATTATTTCTGATGATAGGATCATGACGAGAAGATCTATTGTGTCGAAGATTGGGATGAAAAACAATCTCGATTGTCTGATTTAAAGCAATTAGCAGTTTAAGCACATAAAACTTGTATTGGGAAGGAAAAATTTAGGGTTGCAAATAAAGGTACCACCTCTAAGCATTGAAAGATGGCCAATTACTAGTGCTTGAAGTCCATATCCTAAATTCATACTCTCTATTTCGATCCCCTATAAACGGATTAAACCCATGAGCATTCTCTTATAAGCCACATGGCATAAATCTTTTTTATCAATATAAGTACGTCAACCAGCAACCAATCATTGCCGCGTCTCAGACCACCTCAAACAGGACGCTATCCCACTCACTAAAGCTATTTTGGCCATCCAAATATTAAAAAACGAGCTCCAGAAAAGTTATCCCACCCGCCAAAATAGATAATTGCTATAGTAATAATTAAATTTAACTATTATTGTAAATATTAAAATAATACTTTTTTTTAAGGCTAACTCTCTTTCTCTCTCCTCTCTCCTCTCTCCTCTCTCCTCTCTCCTCTCTTTTTCTTATCTAGTAGTAAAATAATAAACTAAGAATAAATCGAAACTGCACTGAAATCCAAGGGTCCCGAATCGGGCCAAACCGTTTCGAAACCCGATACAAACCGAGCCGAACCCTAATTCAGTTCAATTTGGGTGGCTTGAAAGGAAAAAAAACCCAAAAAAACTAAAAAAATATCTTAAAAAATAAAAAAGTAGGTATTTTACCTACACCGATCCGCACCGAAATCCGACACAAACTGAACCGAACCGAACCCCAATTCGGTTTAGTTTGGGTGGCTTGAAAGCAGAAAAAACCCCACAAAACCAAAAAAATACCGAATCAAATCGATTTTGGTTTCAGAAAAAAAAATTAAATTGAACCGAAACCCAACACAAACCTAACCGAACCGAACCCCAATTCAGTTCGGTTTCAGTTTTAGGTGGCTTGAAGCCGAAAAAAATGAAAAGATATCCTAAAAAAATTAAAAAAAGTAGGTATTTTACCTACAATGAACCGAACCAAATCGGTTTCGATTTCATAATTTTTTTTTTTGAACCGAACAAAATGGGTTTCGATTCGGTTTTAGTTTGGGGTGTACCAAATTGAATACCGAAAATTTCAAGTTTAGTTTGGTTCGATATACCGAACTTGCATCCCTAAGTGTGGGTAATAAAATATAATAAAACAAGATTAAAGACTAATATTTTAAAGAAAGTAATAGCTAAAATAGAGTATTTGTTGGAGTGATTTTTACTGTAATAGTAGCTAAAGTGGTGTTTAGCTATCTCTTTGCTGGAGATGCTCTCGGCTAAAAAGATTTACCTATTAGAAAATTAAACATTCAATTGGTAGGCTTTAATTTTAATCATTCAAAAATATTAGAATGTACATGATTTATGTCTTCTATGATTTTGGGGCACACTTTTGTTCAATAGGTATGTGGCTCATTCTATTTAAGAAATCCTGGAATAGGTTCGAAGACTATTAGGAAGAAGTGAACGACTCATTGCAGACTCTTGCTAGACAATGGGTTGAAATATTGTCAATAGTTAGGGTCATGGATCAAAATTTTGTCTGATACCGATACGGTACATTGAATGTACCATATCGGTTAAATGTATGTAAGTTTCGAACGATACATTCAATGTATCGTCCGATACTTTCCGATAATGATACATATTGTCCGATACGTACCGATTTTCCGACATTTTGATCCATGATTAGGACCTGGCCGAGCCAAAATTTCACCTACTTTGGATACCATTATTTGTTCCCTCGAAAATGTATCTCATTCCCATTGAAAACTATTGAATGCATTTTTCGTCCCAGTCTTTCACAATGGATCTTGAGATCATAGGCATACCATCAAACGGTCATATTTTTTATTCCAGTTGGCACACATCTCAAAATATTGACTCAAAAATCACGTCACACATTACACTCAAATGTGATTTTAAAGTTACTTTTTGGGATATGATATAAAAATTGACCATCAAATAGTACACCCATGATCTCAAGATCCATTTTGTGGAAGATCGGGATACAAAATAATTTCCATCATCTAATTCTTTTCAGTTGAGGTGAGATTGCATTTTTGCGGGTGACATTAATGCACACGACACTAATCTGCCGCGTGGCACTCAACTAGTTCGGACTTCAATATGCCATGTGGCATTATAACTGATTCAAAGCAAGCACCGCCCAAGTTTGGGTTCAAACTTCAAATCCACGGAAATAGGAGAATCTTGACTGCACACCATGTTATAAAAAGTGAAAATCAAGAAAGTCAAAATTCTCCGATTTCTGAAGGCAGAGGATGGGGTAACACCGGAATCCATTTCTGCTTGATAGGACCTGACCATTTCCCTTAAAAGTTAGACTCCTATTCCTAAAATGTTATTACCCTACCTTTTTTTTGTTGCAGCCTCCTAAGCAAGTCAAAGGTGGTTTTGATTGTTTTGAATCACATATTATTTTCCATCCTAATTTTCGACACAATAGATGTCAATATTGTGGGTCTACGAGTAGTTGCTTAAATATTGATTTCATATGACACACATACCAAAAAAAATGTGATCACAATATACCATTAAACCTAATTTATGTTTACCTTTTGGGATGTTTGCCACATAAAGATCAACACTCCTTCGGCTTGTGATTTCAAGATCTATTGTATAAGAGTGTTGCGGAAAATAATCACTATAGCTTTATTAAAAGGGGTCAACTGTTTTTGTTGAAGGCTCCTACTAACCCTGCCATCAAAGCCAACTCCCATTAAAAATAATGGCAAACTGTTGTACTTTGAATCGGATCTTTAACACTAACTTATCTTGAAATTATGGCATATTATCAAACGGTGATTTTTCATTTCATATGACACACGTTCAGAAAAGGTGATCCAAAGACCCGTGACGCAGATAATGTCACTTTTTGGGATGTTTGCGACATGAAATAAGAGAATGACAGTTTGATGATATTATCGTGATCTCAAGATCCATGCTCCATCGTATGATTCAAAACAGTCAGCGATGGGGGCAATAATTTAGCATTCCCAGGTGATGTGGCTGTAACGAAAAAGGTGTGGCAAAATATGGAAGTGCGCAACTAATGGGTAAGTAGAGTAGAGTAGGGTAGAGGAGTTGGTGAGTCATCGAATCGAGGATGAGCTCGCCTGCTCGATCGTCAGTTTCAGCGACGAGTGGTGGGCAAGGAGGAAGCAGCAGCAACGCCGGTTTGGCCGACGAAAACTCTCCTTTCTCTTTCCCACCCGATCTCGTCTCCGCTCAAGATCGCAAGGACGAAGCCCTCCTCGGTCTACTTTTCCCTCTTTTGGTTTCTCTATTTGCATTTTTACTGCTTTTATGATTATTTTATCTGATCTGCACTGTTTTTAGGGTCTTTCTGGTAGGGGTGGGCAGGATTTCTAGTGATTTATTTTATTTTATTTTATTTTTTAAAATTCTAAGGTTATGGCATTTTTATTTCTAAGGTTAGGGATTTTAGGGATAAAAAGGTGTAGCCACGTTCGGTTCATTGTAATAGGTTTCCCTAAAAATTACTTTCCTGTAAAATATAACTGACTGGATTATATGGAAATTTCTTTTTTTTCATGTAAACAAAATATATTTGTTTCATTGTAAAATAAGCTCGTAAAGTACATTTTTTGTAAAAATTAGAGCTGTTATATTTTTGGGAAGTAATATTTCTACATTATGAGTCATACATTGGCGGAGCCAGAATTTTTCTGATGGGGGATCCCTTATCGTCATAAGATAGTAATAATAATCCAAAACACTTCAATGGTGTGAGATCAAAATTTCTAATTTAATGATAGAAGATTGTTTAAACACTATTTGGTGTATGAATATCTTTTATGGGTCATTATCCCTAAAAAGGGCTTGGAGAGCCGAGAGAGAATTTTGGGATGGGATTTGGGGAGAGAGAGAATTTTGGGAGTAATATTTGGGAAGACAGAGAGAATTTTGGGCGTCTATTTCTGTTAAAAAATTTGTGGATAAAAAAGTAGTTTTTAAAATATTTTAAGTAAGTTTTTAAAATATTTTAAGAAGTTTTGGGAAATTTGGGGGATTCTTATTAAAAGATCTTCCCCCTAAAAAGATGGAACTTAAAAGATTTTAAAGAAAAAAAAACATGCGCCACTGGAGTCATACCCTTGTAAGCCAAAAACAAATTACAGGTAATTTTCGTGGTACAATCCATGAGAAATTACGGTGAAATGAACAACTTTGGGTGTAAAAAATAGAGCCTTTCGGGTGATATTACAAGCTTTCCATGTAATATCCCCCCTTTACAATGAAACGAATGTAACAAAACGAGATGTGCATTTTTGTCAGTTCTTCTTGCTGAGATGAGATTCCATTGGTTATTGTGATTTGTTTGGATCATCATACTTCTGGGGTTGATTACTTGGTCTTCTAGGGTGATATTACAAGCTTTCCTGAATTAATTATCCTCTAATTTTGCTCCACCTTGTCTTGAGGCTTTTGAACATGGATCTCAGCACTGGAATCTCTGTATCTGTGTTCAAGAAAAAAACTTTGATTTTTTGGCCTTTTTTCTTACTAGGAAAACAACTTTGATTTTTTAGACTTTATATTTTTCAGATTAGGAATACATATAGATTGCGAATTCAGACCAGTTTAATCTTAAACTTGTTTCTGGTTTCTGCAATTTTCTGGCTTAATCACTTCTCTGATGGTGACTTGCTTTCAATATGCAGTTTTGAAATCCGATGTGATGGCCGCACTTCAGAAGGAGGTTAAGTCCCTAGATGAAGATAGCTGGAAGTTTGCTGGTCCTCGCTCCCAAATCCACCTTATTTCAAAACCAGGTGATTCTTTAATCTACTGTACAGAAAATGCCAATTGTTTTTTTAATTTGTAGATCTTATTCATTACTTTAATAAAAATTTGATCTTCATAGAAAACTAATCTATTGATCAGCTGGGATAATCGATGAGTTTCATTCTTTCTCCTTCACTGGCTATCTCGACAAAAGTTTTTAATTTCTAAACATTAATATGGTCCCTTAAAGATCTCATAGAGAATCCGTAGTGTGCCACATGAAATCTAGAACTACTAATGACAAATCACTCCCAAATGGGATTAGGAGATGAACCAAGTTGAATTTTGATTTAAGACTATGGAGATGATTTCTCTGAGTATGAACTAAAAATCGTTCCAACTTTATATCACCGTCTTCACCTCCTCTAAGCCATTTTTTATTCTTTGGTTGTTCCTCTATATAAAGGATCTTAGTTCTAGCTTAGCATCCCAGTTAAGATGTAGGTTTTTTTGCAGCTAGGAGCTTTTATGTTTTTTGTGTTTTTTTGTTGTTTATATATATATATATATATATATATATATATATTGCGTAGATGCTTTCTTGTTTGTGTTGTTTGAATGAGATGTAGGCAAATTTTCAGCTTAATTAGGGGTCAAAATCTTGGACGGTACCGGTATGTATCGTCCGATACATACCTGCAGCGGTACACGATACATTGGATATGTATCGGCGATATACATACCCACTATATGTCATTTTTGCCAAAACATACCCAATATATGTCATTTTTTCGTTGTATCGCCGATGCATTCCAATGTCATTTTTTCTGGTGTCGTGGACACATTGAATGGTATCAGCGATACCGATACATATCGTCTTGGTATTGATGATGGACGATACATATAAAAAAAACCGAGATTTTGATCCATGTGCTTAATTGACTCCATGTTTCTGTTTCATTTAATCCTGCCAAGATAATCCAATACTCATTTAGTTCCATCAACTCCATTACCCTTGGAAAAAGTAATGCATTGTGTACTATCTTCTAGTGTATAGCTAAAGGTGTGTGCATCAGGCGCACCACCATGCTTGTGCTTAAGATTTCCAGTTGCAGTTTAGTAAGGCGCATGCGTGAGCAAAAGAGGTGTGCCTAGGGCCCTAGACGAGACTTTTTATGATCTATATTTTATAATTATTTTCTAATAGTATTGGAATATATTATATGTGCCCCTTTAATTTTTACTATTGAACATTTATGATATATGCTAAAATTACATTTTTTCCCCTTAGGTATTTGAATCAAAGGGCCTTATTTTCTTGTATAATGAAGAAAAAATTCTTGAAAGAACAGAGAAAGAAGAAAGGAGGGAAAGTAAGAAGAGAAAGAGAAGAAGAGGAAAGGGACCATACTCAGGTCAGGTATATAATTTTTTTTGGGTTAATTAGAGCTCCCCTTAGGCTTAAGGTAGTGCTCTCGCCATACCATTTTTTGAGTTGCGTGGTGAACATTTTTGACCAATCCCAATTGTCCTAGTGGCAAGATGGAAAGGTGCCCTACTTTAAAAAAGTGTGAGAGTAACATTCATGAAATCGACTCTATCAAACCTTCCCAATTGTCCAAGTGGCAGAAGGGAAAGGTGCCCTACTATAAAAAAGTGTGAGACTAACACTCATGAAATCGACTCTATCAAACCTCCCAATCTATTTCACATTAGTTTTGGAATGTCCGAAAATTGTGGTGAGACGGTTGGAAAGGATAGAACGGAATTTTTATGGAGTGGGAGCATCCAAGGAAAAAATTAGTGTTATTAAATGAGATGTGGCTCAATTGCCAATGAAGTGGGGGAGGGTTGGGCATAACTATATTGGAAACTTGAACATGGCCCTGTTGGGAAAATGGTTGTGGAGGGTGAGTCATGGTGGGCTGAGGGTATAGTAAGAAAATATGGAAGAGATAGGTCGAGTTGTGGTGTTAAGAACTTAAGGGTATGAGGGGCCATTTAGGATTGGGTTGGTGGAAGGAGGTGAACAAGGTTAGAGTCATATTGAGGAGTGCTGACGCAGGACAAAACCCTAGGCTATGTGAGTGATGATAAATGATTATTTTGCCGAAATTAAACTAAATTAATTAAGCAAAAACCAATACGAAATAGCGCTAATACCTTAAGGTTCGTATTTTTTCATTCGGATGATCACATTCGATTCGGATAGGGTCCTATCCGTTGCGATAGATTTGTTACCCTCGCGGAAGGAAGATCCTACAGGTAGAACTCTAGCCGCTTCCAGATTAGGGCGTTCGCTCGTGGTTCAATGATTGAATCTTAGGTTCCTCAAGGGTTTAGAGATCTAGTTGATTTAAGGTTTTAGATTGGTTAGATGGCTGGGATGAGATTTAGGATTATTGACTCGGATCGATTCAAGGGTTTGGATGAAAATTAAGGTTTATGGTTTCAGAGTATTTGAAATGGTGATGGCTGGATTTAGGGCTTATGAGAATAAAATAAAAGCAAAGAATAGATAAACAAAGATAAAGATAAGAGATAAAATTGTGGGCATCACACATTTGACCTCACACCAAACCCATCTCGGGAAGAAAAAGAATCAATTGTCGGCATCACACCCTTGGCCTCACAGCAAACCCATCTCAGGAAGAAGAAGAATCACTCTTCAACAATGGCTCATCTCAAGCACACAAGCGATAACTTTCATTCATTATCAAATTATCAACCCCTTACACTGTTTATTTAGAGACCTTATATATGAGGACTCACAAAAGAAAATAAAACCCTAAAACAAATATAAAAAAAAGACAAGTATGCCCTTAAAATTCAAATTCGAATTCTGACGCAATCAATCGATTGACAACTAGTATTCGATCGATTGACGTGTATATATGTCACCAGAATTAATTCCTCACATGTCACAGTCAATCGATCGAATCGATCGGTTGACTGTGCATTGCTCCAGCACGTTGATTCTGATCTTTGAGCCTGATTCTGATTTCCTTTTCGTTTCTTCTGCGCTGGAAATCTGTTGCGGTCCAAATCCGAGACTTTTGATCTTGGTGTTCTCCATCAAGTGCATTGGCTATCATATGGGGTGCGGTGATAAGGTAAGATTCTGGAAAGACTGTTGGTGAGGTGACCAAGTTTTCAGAGGAGATTCCGCAAGATCTCTAGACTGGCAATGAACAAAAATGCATAAGTGAGAGAAATGTGAGAAAGTAACAGGAGCAGAACGACATGAAATAGACATCTCCGGAATATTCTTAAGGAGGATGATGACGGAGATGGGAGAAGGGGTCCTTTTTCGGTGAAATCATTCTACCTATTCTTAAGCAGAAGACCTCTTGTCCTCCCGTGGACAACAATTTGGAAATCTGCAATCCCTACTAGAGCCAAAGTTTTTGCATGGCAAGTGGCTTGGGGTAGAAACCTAACTTGTGTTCAGCTTTGCAAGAGAGGCTTGTCCTCACCTGCTTGTCATGCCTCATCAGTTGAGGAGATACTACTCGAGTGGGAGCATTTTCGTGGTGCTCACCTTAGTGTCATTAAACGGGTCGGCGTTTGCGTTTTGGAGTTCTCTAGGAGTATAGGCCTAGCTGCCCGATGCAGGCCTCATTATATACCGGAGCTTTTACTCTCTCTCTCTCTCTCTCCCCCCCCTGCCCCCATGTATTGTACTCTAATCCGATGTTTCTTTTATTCTTTTCCTGGCTTAGCATCTCGCTCAGCCCTTTTTGCCGCTGTACTTCATTTTTCTCATTAATGAAAGTAACAGCTTTATACTGATAAAAAAAAAATTGGTCCAAGTGGTTAAACATCAAATGAAAATCACCTAGCCAAACGTTACATGCTCATTAGAGAGCTTAAACTATTTGATTTGAGAATTTTAATATGGACTGTTCATTTCTAATGTAGGTTCCACATAGAGGTGTTTGGATTTCACGGTATGGGTATATTTTTTGAGATGCAGAAAACTCATAAGATTTTCTGCCACTTGAATTGCATACCATGAGACACCATATAGAGTAAAAGTGAGAACGCGAGGAATTCATCTTAGTCTGTCATTATAGGTCCAAAACCTGTAATAAAAGGTTACCAAAACATGTCAAAAGTCGAAACTATAATAAAGTCGTGTGCCTTAATGCCTAGGGTCTAGGGACCCTTGTCGCCTCAAGCACCTTGCACCTTTAACTACATTAATCCTTCTGCTCAAGGTATGTATTGGGTTTTACTTCCAATTTATCAACTTCTGAAAAAACAAGTGCTCATCTAATGGTTGATTTGTGCCAAATTTTTTACATAAACCATTTGCATATTTGGTATATCGATAAAATAGGATTATTAATTAGCCATTAATTTTCTGATATGCTTCTGCACCGTTGATCTCCATCAGTTGTGTATGACCTTTATAGATCTAGGAAGATATGGTTTGACACCAGTTAACTTTATCAATAGATCACCCTTTTTTGTCTGTTAATGAGGTAAGTTTATTGAAAGAAGAAATAAAAATGTAAAAGCAGCTGCAAGCCTGCAACAGTGAACTTAGTCAATTTTCCATCTTTCTTTGCTAAGTGTCAGCCAACCCATTGGGTAACGAGGGCCTGGAGAAAAGAGTAATTGCTCGACAATTGTATTTCTGAAATCTTCTAAAAAATATCAGCCATGCTCCATGGATAATCAGGCTCTTTCTCTGCCCAATGTAGGATATTTCAGGAATCGACTTCAAAGGAAGCTGGTCAAATTTAGTAGTCAATAATTTGATCTCTTATGTAATCCGCCCAAGGAGCAGCCATCAAAGTTTAACTTTATGTAATCCTACGGTGAAGATAATACCACCCTTTTTAGGATATATATATATATATATATATATATATATATATATATATATATATATATATATATATATATATGATTACCTGGGTGTTCAGGCGCCTCGTAGAGCACCAACTAATCCCAGGGGGCATGTGCGCGCCCCAAGTTAGCACGCATCAGGTCACCACGGGATATAAATTCCTAGGGTGGTCTCAAGGGGGGATTCATACTCAGTTTTCCCGCTTCTTGAGGCGGGTATCTGGTCATCACGCCAAACCATGGTATGAAAACTCGGCCGATACTGATACGTAGCGATTTGGCCGGAAACTGATAACGATACCACCCCGATACAAGTATCGGGGTCATATCTGATATGAATTGGGTATCGGCCGATACCCCCTTGAGTTGATTTTTTTTAAAAAATATTTTATTATTATTATTATTATTATTATTATTTAAGTTGTTTTACCTTTAAAAATGAATTTTCTTTCGTATTGGCCAATGTCTATCAATCCTCCATGGTCGGATACCTGATAGCGATCCTGAGTTGGATACCTTTCGCCAAACACCTTTTAGGATCTTTTTCTCCCAACAATAAGCATTCTTTCCATTCATTATTAATCATGTCACCACTAAGGCCTCTATCAATAGATCACCTTTCAGAATCAGAGTAGCATCTTAATAGTAATTATTCTTATAAGTTACTACTAATATAGAAAAAGATCTATTTCTATAATTACGTGGTTTGACTCTCGTATAAAACTGTGAAGAGTACAATTTGTCATAAGAGGATGACTTATTTTATGAATTAATCGGTTACATAATTCAGTTATTTTCTATTTTGATGAATTATTAAGGGCTTTTCACATGGATGATTAATTTTTCACTTCTAGGTGGCCTTCTGCCGGACAAACTGAAAATCTAAGGATGTGAGTCATGTGATAAAGATTTGTTTCTACAGTGATCCCGTTCTTTATGGGGAGAAAAATACAAGCAAACAAGCCTTTCATCATGTATTTTGCCTATCCGTCAGTGTAGTTAAACAAGTGTATACCTTTTGTGTAGAGACCTTTTCACTATCATTCTTCTGTATCTTGTATGTTGGTATGTTGGTGGCATGTGAGAGAGAGAGAGAGAGAGAGAGAGAGAGAGAGAGAGAGAGAGAGAGAGAGAGAGAGAGAGAGAAGTCCCATAATCTCTGCATGTGCCCAAGTTGGACCATGTGATTAATGAGTTACCATCGAATGGAACGTGTGAAAAACCAAAGAGCAAAGTAGGAGATAGTTTATTTTTGGGCTTCCAAATACATTTTTGCTTGCGGCATTTAGAGTAAGAGAGCAAATCTTTCTCTAAATTTGGTGCAAGTGCCAATTTTCTGGGTGCAACTAATGGCTCCCAGTATGGGATTCATCCCTTGCGCTAAGGGTGGCGCACTCAATCTCTCTCCATTAACTTTAAAAATTTACATATATTTTTAAGGACAAAATATGTGAAAAATGAAGTGTATTTTCATTGATTTTATGGGTTAAAAATATATGTTCATTCCTTCAAAGTATACTACTTTGATGGTGGAAGATTTATTTTGTACTAACTTTTAATATATTCGATAAATATTTAATATTATCTCGCTACAAAAATTATATGCATATAGACTTAACACCCCTATCAGTCTTTCATAAAAAAAAATAAAAAATCCTTATCAGTTTCCTTTTATTTACTACCCGCTATCTTAAGCAAGGATCAAAATGTCTGTTCGGGATTGACCGAAACCGAAATTTTGACCGAAATTTCAGCACCCTGAAATTTTCGGTAGAACATATATATATATATAGGTAAAAAATAAAAATATAGCAAGAATTTAACCGATAATAACAAGAGTTTAGAGTTTATCCGATAAAATTGCAAGAGTCTCGACTATTTTGTAAGATTTTGGCATTTAGCCAATAATAGTAAGAGTTTAACAAAATTTTAGCCGACTATATAACAAGAGTTTATGAGAGTTTCCCAAGAGTTTAGCATTTAGCCAATAGTAATAAGAGTTTAACAATATTTAATCGATAATAACAAAATTTGCTTAAAATATAGCTCTCACAAAAAGTGGCAATAATTTTAATTTATCGTTTTGAGCTTGCCCAAAATCGAGATATATATGCGAATAAATTGAATTATCAGCCAATATTTTGAACCATGATCTCAAGTATTATATAACAAAGGGAGACAGATTTTCTTTGATTTGGTTGGTTAAAGTTACCGAGGAGAATTTTCACTTTAGCCGTTCAATTCAAAAGTGTTAATTGCTTGTATTTTCATCCCAATCTTCTGTTCCACATATCTTAACGTCATGGTAGTCAAAACACGCATCAAACAAATCACAAAAAAAAAGGTCACCCATTCGAAATCACAATTTGGAAAGGGTCATTTATCATATATGACCTCTACTATAAGCAATAATTGTGTAAATTGAAGAGGAATTCCCAAACACTTTCTGTGACACTTTGGATTCTCATGGTGTTTCCTAGTCATCAATTATAATGGGAGCATCTGAACTCTTGCCATCTTCAGTAGAAACAAACCCAGGGGGTGGTTCTCCCCTCAGAATTTGCACCCTAAACTCGACAAGGGTGCTATAGCTCATGAGCTCAAAGATGCATGCATCTCCAACCTTCAAATCATTGTCCGTAGCAAATATTTTCCAGCTGGTAAAGCATTTTAACGACCGATCTCCTCGATAAGTAATCTCCCACCTCTTTTCTCCGCAAGAAAGAACCACCGGAACCGCCGCTGGTGGAAGCAATTGGTGGCATTTTGCTGGAATCACCTATAAAGAAACGGGCAAACGTTAACTTTTGGTAAGACAAATACGTGGAAACCAACAGGGTCTCAATGAGCCCTGTCGGATTTGGGCTGGGCCTTTAATGGGCTAATTTTTAATCAGGTCTTTTGAGCTACCTCATACCCACGCCCAATTACTAATCTGGTTGGGCTAGGCCTTTTTTTTTAAAAAAATCTAGCCTACCTACCTCAGCCCATTTCGGACTGGTCTAGGCTCAAATCTAACCAGTTGAGACCCCTAGAAACCAATAACATGAGAAGCTTAGTACACTACAAAAATCATGTGATTAGCGTGTAAAACGATCTCCATCATATGATTCAAAGCAGGGTTTTAATCGTAGGCAGCTTAAAAAATTATGTAGGCACGAACAAAGGTATCCTATATCTAATACAAATTTTTTTGGGGGTGCTATCGTTAGGGTTATCTGAAAGTCTCCTTTTCTCACCACTTACATGTAAATATAATGATTGCAAGGACTAACCACCCTAAGATAGAGAAAAAACCACATGGAAAATAAAAAATGGAGGGTAAATTTCATCAGACAGAGTGCATGCGGCTGAAGTGGTATGAAGCACGGCTACCTCCATCTGCATTAATTGAGCGCCACCGCCCATGCAACCAATTGCATCCTGCCACATTAGCCGCCTGCAGTCTGTCTGCATAAAATTTATCCTATGTTTAACACAGTCCAAGAGCACATACTCTATTAATTGCAATCAAATATGTTTAATGACTAGGGCTTTTTGCCATTTTTTATTATCAAAAAATCAAATGCCGTGTTTCTCTTCCGAAATAACGCCCCACGTATCTGAACCAGACGGCTATGCATATTAACCCATAGGGCATTGATCAATTTTACTGAATAATTCCAATGTTGTCCTTGCCAACAAATTCCCATTAAATTTTTTTTTCTTTTTTTTACTTTTTTCTTATTAGGCATTCCACACATGCATGGAGAATGCATACGAATATGGGCCCATATTAGGCGCATTTCATAATTAAAAAAAATTTGACCTTTTTTGTAATAAAAATATAAATGGGGCACGTATTCATACTTTTCTCCCTTCAACCTGGTCACCAACGTTGGTGACTGGATCATTAAACAAGCATGAATGAACAAATTATTTGTTAAGTTTTATTAAAAAACGTTTAAGAAAAAGGATCCTCTATTTGCACAAACTAAAACTCAACAAGCACTCACCTAGTCCCAGCATAATGACAAATTGTGGAATAAATTTTTTTGATAAAACCATATAAAATTATTATTTTTAAAATGTATAAAATGATTCTTATTTTGTGAAATGGTTCCCTATTTGGTGAAGTGCCCTAAAAATTATATTTAATATTTACGAAAATATTATTTAGTATTAAAAAAAATGAACAAAATTTAAAAAGATTTTGTTAAGGGTGCCATTACTTGCACTCGGAAATTTGGTCCTTCACTGAAGTTAAAGAAAGACTTTGTATTTTAGGGACATGTGACATGTGAAAGCGCAATCTGGGCGTTTGATTTAAAATTCATGATCTATAGATCCTTAGTGAATAAGATTGGAGCAAAACACGATATTTATCATATGATCTATTGTAGTCAATCGTTGAATCAAATAATAGCTTTTGACTATGTTTAATCACATGATGAAGATTGTATTTCATGCTAATCTTTTGCCCTTAATATCTTTAAATGACAGGCTCTAAATCAAATGGTTTAGATGGTATTTTCATATTGCAGAGGTCACCAAACTTGCAAGCCTTTGTTTTAAACTTGATGCAAGGGCCAAGTTTCCCAGGGCAAGTAATGGCTCCCTTTTGTTAATGTCGATAAAATTTTATTAATTTTGCCAATATTTCTTTAAACCCCTATTTTGAGAAAGGAAGCTTATACTTGCACACGAGATTTGTACTATAACACATGCTTAAACATAAAGCCTTTATTATTTTGGGATCTATGTCACTGTATAAGCGGTTTGATTTTAAGATCATGATGTAAAGTTGATTGGGACATAAAATTGACACGAAAAGCTGGTTGACTTTGCCAAATTAGGAGATAAAGATCAATTTTTGTCTCAAATTTTTATCTAAAAAATCTTTACATCATGGTTTTCAATCAGACGGCTTAGATTGTGTTTCAAAGGCACAAATCTTGAGAAGAACAAAGTCTTTCTTTATAACCCTATGTCAGGGTACAAATCTCGTGTCCAAGTTGTAGCTTCCTCTGCCAAATTTCAAAAATTTAAAATATTTAATCGAAATTTGTCGTTATGCACTTTAGATGATTTGAGAAGTGAGACTGGTGGGGTGTTTTTAGCGTTTTAGTAGTTGCAAATAGAGCTACCCTAAGAAAAATTGAGAAGCAGAGGAGAATTTGGCCCTTAAACATACAAGAAAAGACTAGGCACGCACCAAAAACCTCTTTTGCTAACATGCAGCTATCTATTTTAGCAGGTACCCTTCTTCATGATTTTCTGTTCAATAGTTTTACCTTCCTCTCCAATCACTCCTTGCTAGAGCAAATTTTATTTGCTTTGAAAGGGAGTAGTAGAGAGCATAGAGGTTGCTGCATTGGAGCTAGCAAAAAGCTATATCGTACACAACCTCTGTGTTTGGGTTAGCTCTTATAAGAGCAGAAGCAGCTCTTCGCCTGTTCTTTGTCAGAGCAAATAAAATCTGCTCTGAAATAGAACAGGCATAGAACAATTTTATCACTTAAAACATGAGGCAATGAGCTGTGTTACCAAATATAAAAATAATTTTTTGTCGAAGCCAAAAAGTGAAAGAGCTGCTCTTTGCCCCAAAAGAGCTAACTCAATCGCATAGTATTTTAGAACATTTTCCAAGTCAAAACACCATCTAAGCGCCCTATGATTTGAAGGACATGATTTAAAGGTCTGAGGTGCAAATATTTGTACTAGATACTATCTTTATCTTATGATTCAATGCAGTCAAAGTATATTTATGTGATTTAACAGTTGACTGCGCCATATCATACGATAAAGATGGTATTTTATTTCAATCTTTTGCACCAAAATCTCCCAAAATAGGCTACTTCGTGTGTACAAGTAATGGCTCCCAAAATTAAAAGAGGGAATTACCAAATTATACTTTGGCATGAGACTCGACTTTGACATGATGGTTATGAAGTAGGGGCTTCCAGAAAGGGGCACAATTCCGCAATTTGGGGGTGCAAATGTCGTTAGGTCCAATGAGATCATGCCACGTGGATCAGTTCCAACATTGCTCTCTTCTTTTTGGTTTTCATCCGATAACGTTCCAGAGTCTTTACCTAGCCAAAGGAGATGAAGCAGGTAAGATTCATTCCCCATCACAAGTGCAACATCAAACCTCCACTTTCATCTGTGTGCACAATATATTATAAACAAATAATAGTAGATTTTGATGATTGAAAAAAAAAAAAAAGTACATTTTTTTTGGTAAATGGAAATAAAATCTACATCCCCAAACATCTAAATCACATGGATCTTTCCTAAATCTTCAAAAACCCCAAAAGATGATAAATAGGTTCCATATAGATCATAAAAAATCCACTTGCCAAAAGGGGTAAAAACTCAGAAAGTTTTACAGGACCATTCAAAAATAAAAATAAAAGATGCAAAAACAGTAGATATAGGAAATTTATAATAGGAGATTACCAATGGATGTAGGAAGAAAATATTTGTTTGAGGGGAGGGAGAGGGAGAAGGGGAGAGTCTCCTCTTCTTTAGTTACCATACTCATCAGCTCTTGATGCAAAACTTCAAAAACCCTAAAGCTTAAAAATCCCTGCGGAGATGCTCTCTATTTATTACTTTCTTACACAGTTACTTTCTTACTCAGCTGGCATCAGGGTTCACAAGGTTATAAACTTATTATAACAACTACAAGTAGTGTAAAAGTGCCCAGGTATTAAAATTTCGGTTTCGAGCATTACGAAACCGAAAATTTGAACCCAAATTTCAGCCGGAAATCAAAAATTTGGGCTCATGCAAATTTGGACCGAAATTTCGGTCCAAATTATCATTCTGGTGGGGACCGAAACCGATAATTTTCAGCCAAAATTTCGGTCATTTCGGCTGAAATTTTGATCCTTGGCTAGGACTCCAGAATGGGTAGGAGGGCATGGCTGGGGCCTAAAGATGGAAATTCTATGTTGCTTCGGGCTGGGTAAGGGCTTATCAAGTTAAAACCCATGAGCCTGGCCCGACCCATGCATTTCTTTTAATTACCTAATTAAATACATTAATATGGTATATAAAATATATTATATTATATTATTTACAATCAAACCATTAAAATAACCCTCACGATTACTGGATGATTTATCAAAAGGATAGTTGTAATGATCTTTGGGTAATTTGAGTAGATATAAAGAGAGGTCTAAGAGTAATTTTAACCATGATTTGAAATTTCGGATTTTCGAGTTGTCTTCGACAGCCCCGAGACCGAGATATCTCTGCGAGATGGCATGAAACGAAAATAATCTTTTGAATAATCTTACACCATTAAAATAGGTGTTTGATCTTACACGATTAAAAAATACTTTACTGTTATGTCATGAGATAAATATTTGAGATTAATTTAAACAATCGAAGTGATTGTTCATGATTAGAACACATCTTCATTAAATGATCACAACTATAAATCAATTATATACCTTCCAATCAAAGATCTTCAATACTAGCCGTTAAAAATTAAAAATAATATTTTTGGACACACTGTGATATCTATTCACATGATCATCACATAAATAGGGTATACTAATATAAATAGTGTTGAGTATACAAAAAGAATGAGTAGTGCACTTTCTATGGTATAGAAGCCTAACACTTTAAATAAATTCCAATATAAAAGTAGTATTTATGAGGTTTGCATCTAGTAACAAATCACAATAAGATCTTGTCTCGCTGATGCCCTAGAAGACGTCTTGGCCGAGATTTAAAGCCATGTCTCCAACCAGCTATGTTATTTTATAGCCGTTGAAGATGCTCTCAATTAGGAAAAAGGCATATGATTTACCTAAGTGACAAAAAAGACGTCAGTTTTTTCGAACTCCAACTACATATCATTTATCTTATTTTTCATTATTTTTTTATCTTTAGGAGCGTCAATGGGCCCTGGCCGGCCCGCATCTTAAATGAAGCTGATCCTAATCATGCCTCTTTAGGTTAGCTTTTATTGGCTTGTTTATTAAACAGGCCGGGTAGGGCCTATTTATAGCCCGATCTTCTTACCTAGGCCAATACTTGACCTTGCCATCCTCGGCCGCCCGACAAATTTTAATATAAATAGCTTCAGTTAAGCGAGTCGGGCTAAGCATAAACAGGCAATTTTTAAATCAATTGAGGAGAGAGAGAATGAGTAAAAAAATAAAAAGAAAGCAAAATGAGTCAAACAGTCATTTCTTTTAAATTTTAAAAATTATTTAAGAAAAAAAAAACATAGCAACCCAATATGCCATCTCTAAGTGGAAATGGTGTATGAGAGCATCTCCAGCAAAGAGAGCTAAATTTGAGTAGCTAAACACCTATTTAGCTACTGCTATAGTAAAAATACTCCAGCAGACACTTTATGTTAGCTACTCTATTCTTTAAAATATTATTTTTCATTCTTGGTTTATTATATTTTACCACTAATACTCAACTTTTAAAAATTCAAATTTTCTAACGGCTATATTTTTATAACGGTCATATTTTTGAAAACAAGGTGTCAATTGGTATCGGTATGCTCGAGGCCGATACCGATATGTATCGGCAAATTATTAAAATAAAATAAAAATAAAGAAGGTCTTGAGTGGGGGTGCAGAGGTTGCAAACTATAAACCAGAATATATATATAACAATTATATGAAATGATAATTCTATTAGGAATAGACCATGAATTAGATGAGAATATACAAATTTAGAGATAATAGACAAGAAATTTGATCATAATATAAGAGATTTAAATAAAAAATGTAAAAACTTCCATGAAAATAATTGCCAAATCATACGAAAATACACAACAAATTACATGAAAAAGAATTAAACGTAGAAAATTATATGAAAATAGACAATAATTTGGATAATAATGTGCAACAAATCACATGAAAATAGATATCAAATTAGATGAAAATGGAAGCAAATAAATTAAATGTCGAAAATTAGATGAAAAAAGAAGAAGAAGATGAAAATTGAATCAAATTGCATGAAAATAGACATTAAAGTAAATGAAATATAAAAAAATAAACTAAAGATGAAAAATTAGATAAAATAGACATCAAATGAGATGAAAATGTGGGCTTACTTGCTTCGTGTTTTCTCCCTGTTTGGGCTCTCAGCTAAATGACTTACTTGGATAAAAAAAATCAAAGATCGAAGAGGATAGATAAAGAGACCAAACCTTTCTTTTTCTCTGTATATCTTGTATGTCATTCTTCTTCTTTGTGTGCTCAAAGAAATGAAATAGAGATGAAAACTAGATCTGCTATGCTCTTCTACTTCTTTGTATGCTCAAAGATATGCAATAGAGATGAAAACTAGAGGAGAGAGAAAGTGCAAGGTCATTCAACCTAGAGAGAGGAGAGAAAAGAGGGAGGATATTTTATAGGCAATTAATATAATTATATTGTTTGCCTTTTGTTAAAGTAATAGCTAAATTTAGTTATTACCATAGTAACTCTCTATTTTAGTGGGTTGGATAGCGCGCTTGTTGGAGCTCGCTTTTTGAGTTTTGGATAGCTAAAATGTCTTTGGCGGGTTGGATGACGCGCCTGCTGGAGATGCTCTGAGTTGGAGCACAAGGCAACATTTCAAAGTGAACTCCATTCTTTATTTCCTGCCCTTGGGTTATGCCATGTAGATGTGACGAAGCCAGTCATTTGGTCAAAGATTAGAGAAAAAAATATATCTGATCTAAAGAAGTCAAAAGTAAGGGGTAAATAAGACGCATTTCAAGGCTATTTTGTCGGAGAATCCACCAGTCCATCACCCATCACCGTAGGGGGTAAATAAAACATATCTCATGGGCTAAATTCCAAAACCCATTTATCGTTTTTAAGTGTGGTGAGGATAAGACAAACTCATGGCAATCAAAGATCAAGCAAAAATACCGCCCTGGTTACAAAGGGCGAGTTAGCAGAGTTACTCAGACTGAAAGGCCGAGCTTTCCCATTAGGCAAAATTTTCTGCCATTGAATACATTTTGAAAAATTATAATTAGCAGACCTCAAACAGTAGACCAACAATAGATTGCATATGTGGTGCGATGAAAGTGACTGGCCTGACCTACATTGCTGGACTCACTGTGCTTGCATTATGCCATATAAGCGGTCCATTGAATGGTCTGCTATATGCGGACTGCCATATATCAACGCCCATATATTTTTCTCTTTCATAATGACGAAGCCTCAGAGGTGACTTCTCGGTTTAAGTCTAATAAGCTTATGCACCAATTGGTGTTGGTGTGTGCACCAATATCTTTATGCCTCTTCCCAAAAGAAAAATATTGATAGAAAAAAGGGCTTGGCGTGTGCATAGGCTTATTTGGTGTACCCCCAATAATTTCATTAATTAACGTCCATGTTTTTAATTAATTAATAAATATGCACTTTTTAGAGGATTTATTATCTGAGAGGGTCCCAAACTTTTAGGTAATTCTTTGACAAGGTCTAAACTTTTAGTTATTAGTCTGAGACACTCTACTTTATCTAAAAAAAATGTGCATGTGTGTTTTGTTAACTTTTAATAGCTAAAAATACCCTTTAACTAAAGGGCCGTGTGCATTTGTTTTTAAGTGAGGCCGAGCGGTCTTGTAGGAGTTCATGATTGATCGGTCTTGTACGAGACCATGAGCAGCCGAGCGGTCTTGTACGAGACTGAGTGGTTGCAGTTTTTTGTGAGACCTACTAGCCACAGCTCGCAATCTTATATGAGATCTATGGGTGGTCTCCTATAGGACTGATCGATCTCACTTAAAAAATGGTGGTTGCTCTCAATTAAAAAGTAAACAAAACATACATGCTCATGTTTTTAGAAGTAGAGTCTCAGACCCTTTGAGGTATAAGTGATAGATTATACCCTGTCAGGTAAAATGTAAAAGTTTTGGACCCTTATGGCTAATTTGCCCTTCTCCAAAAGGGTATATGGTCTTTGTCGGTCAAAGCACACACTGTGTAGAATGCACCTCTAGACCACATGGTACAAAGGTGGAAGCTCCACTTTGGGCACAAAATCACTCAGTGAAGGATTTGAACCGTTTAATTAATAGACTCTAATATTGACAGTTGTATCATATTTTTATTGGTCACAGTTCATATAGTTGCAACCCTCTCATAGGCATGATTCTTATCAATATATAGTAGTGATGAGTCCAACTTGGATTGATTAACGATGTGCACCACATGTAGCAAATCTGGCCTATCTACTGTCTCTTAATATATATATATATATATATATATATATATATATATATATATATATATATATATATATATATATATATATTCTGTGACACTTTGGATTCTCACGGTGTTTCCTAGTCATCAATTATAATGGGAGCATCTGAACTCTTGCCTTCTTCAGCAGAAACAAAATCAGGTGGGAGATCCCCTCTGAGAATTTGGACCCTAAATTTGAGAAGAGGGGTAGGGCTCATGAGCTCAAAGACGCATGCATCTCCAATCTTCAAATCATTTTCTACAGCAAATGTTTTCCACTCTGGATTGCTTAAGCGTTTATTGCCGCGGGAACCATGGCCATGGTAAGCTATCTCCCACCTCTTTTCCCCACAAGAAAGAACTCCCGGAAGTTTGGCCGATGGAAGCAATTGACAAAATTTCACTGGAACCCACTATAACAAAACCAAAGACCAAAAAGGGGCACATCAAATTTTGTAACATATATACATACATGGAGATCAATACTGTGGAAATGCTTAAAAACTCAGTCATCGTATTGGCATATTGACTATATATAATACATATCAACCTATATTTATTATGTGGCCTGATGCTGATCCGATACGATATGAAGCCCAATTTAATATGATGTAAATACCAGGCTATACCGGCCTATATTTTATACTATATCGGTTCACGACGCAGATATGGCCCATATGCATCCAATATGAACCATAAATGTCTTCGGCAAAAAAATTATTTATTTAAAGCTAATATATATATATATATATATATATATATATATATATATATATATATATATATATATATATATATATATATATGGGAAAGAGCATATGAGTTGGAAAATCCTATACGCCCAATATGAATTGGAAAATCCTTAGGTACCTGTACTATTGTTTTTACCGAGACCCTCAAAAAAATTCAAATACGGTTGTGCTGAATTTCGATTAATCTTACATTTTTTAATCTACCAAACAACGAAAAATAATGAAAGAAACAAAAGAATCTTACAAATTTCTGAGTGCTAACGATGAATTGTGCGACATGAGCATGCCATCAGACGGTTTGTTTTTTATACAACATTTCACAGATCTAAAAAAATGGCCCTAAAATCATGTGGCACGCATCACCCTCAAATGAGATTTTAGAGCCATTTTTTGGAGATTTGTGCCACGTGGGATAAAAAACATACCTATGGTCTCAAGATCTATCGTGTGAAAGATTGGGTGAAAAATGGTCTCCATTGTTTGATTTCAAGCCGGCAATGGATTTCAGGGGTATTAAAATGTAGGCGCCCTTAGAGATCTCATAGGCGTGAACAGAGGTACCCTTAATTAAAAGTTATATAATAAAATTTTGTTTGGCTGTGGCTAATAAAGATCTAAAACATGTATTACTTACTCAAAATAAAAGTGTGTTAACAGCAGCTCTGGGATGCACATAAACTTAAATAAAATATTTTTGTTCGTAATGGGTGCACATAAACTTTCATAATTCATACTATTGGCTTCTTTCTTCCAGTTAAATAAAATAATTTTTTTCTAAGCACCCCAACTTCTGATATCTACACACCACTCAATTTTGTTTGTGCGGAGACCAAAAACTATGATGCGCAAAGCAGCCCTCTCAAAAATAGTACGAGGGAACAAATTTGGTACCTGTGTCCGCGCCTACATCTGAAATCCTGGTTGACTAAAAGCGCCTACATCCAAAACCCCTTGAAACCCATTGACTTCTTGGATAAGAAGATAGAGATTATTTTTCACCCCAATCTTTCACAATGGACCTTATCATTAGACATCCCGTTCTTCATTCCATGTGGCACGAACCCCCAAAAAATGACCCTAACATCACATTGTTTTGAGATCTGTGCCACCCCCCAAAACGCATCGTCTGAAGGCAAGGTCATGGACTTAAGATCCATTGTGTGAAGGAATGAGAGTAAAAAAACAATCTCTATCATCTAATTCAAAGCGGTCAATGATTTTGAAGGGGTCAACAAACCTGTAGGTGCGAGCAGAGATATCCAACAAATTTTTGTAAGTAGCAACTTCTACGAAAAAGTTGGAAAAAAGGGTCACCAATGTATAATTTGGCTTCAGAGATGCCTTTGAAATGATGGCTATGAAGTATGGGTTTCCGGAAAGGGGCACAATTTTGCATTTAGGGGATGCAATTGTTGTTGGCTCCAACGAACTCATGCCATGCGCGTCAGTCCAAACATTGCTTTCAGATGGTGCACCTGTTTCTTTCCCTAGCAAAAAAATAATGAAGCAGGTAGGATTCATTAGTAATGAGTGGAATTATTAAATTAAAAAAAAAGGAAAATTATAATGAACGGACGGGAAACAACAGACCATTCAACGGATGCTTACGTGTAGCGATATAAGTGGCTGCCCTGATGTGCATTGCCGGCCCCACTGCGGTTGCATCGCGCCACACCAGCAGTCCGTTGAATGATTTGCCGTTTCTTATCCGCCATATAACATTGTCCAAAACATAATGGTGGAATTTTAGTAAAGGTGCCTGAAGATCCAAATCAGATCGAATTTTCCTAAAGAGGGCTGCTACGTGCACCATAATTTTTCTCTCTTTCACTTTATTTCTGCTCGCACTCCAACTTTTTTCCTATCAGCAAATCAATTACATAATTCTTCTATTAATAAATTTTGTTTTGCTTGCCTATAAAATCTAAAACATGTATTATTTCGCAATGGCGTTTTGGGTATCATTATTTACACTCAATGAAACTCTGACCTTACCTCACTTCCTGATAAAATTCCAACGGGCCTAACTCAATCTCACAAAACCTGCTTATAAGGTGAGGTTTGCCCAAGTTATATATAGCCCAAGACCTCCAAGCCCACAACCGATGTAAGACTATTTTTAACACGCCTCTACACGTGTTGGCGGGACTAGCCAAATCACGTGGACAATTGAATTAGGTGGTGTGGAGTGGAGAAAAATCTGGCTCTGATACCATAATAAATGTGTGCATCCAACTTAAAACCAATTGGCAATTGGGGATGTGGAGAGAGATAAAGGAGAGAGACAAGGCAACAATTTACTACGCTTCAACACGCCCCGCACGTGTCGGTATGAATGAACCAAATCACATGGAATACTGAATTGGGTGATGTGGAGTGGAAAAGGGCTTGCTCTAAATAGACTGCTTTTGTGAGGTTGAGTTAGGCCAGTTGGAATTTGATCACTTCCTCCTGTCAGCATGAATAGACTGCTTTTGAATCAATTTATTTTTCAACCCAATCTTTCATACAATATATCTTGAAATTGTGGATAATGTATCTTAAAATCATGGGCGTACTATTAAACTGTCAATTTCTTTCAATTTCTTATTGCACATGGCACACAACTCAAAAATGACTAAAATCACATATCACACATCATGTTCAAATGTGAATTTATGGTCACTTGTATATAGAATAAAAGATAGACCGCAGTGGCATACCCAATTAAGGCCCAGCATGGGCAGATGCCCACGCTGACTTTAGAAAGAAAGAAAAAGTTTCATACAAAACCCCTGTTCACACTTAGACTTGAGTTTGCATGATGTTATCTTCTCAAGTGTTTAATAAAAGGGTACTTCTATTAGCGCCCATGAGATCACTGAAAGCGCTCATGTCTGCAACCACTTCAAAACATTGATTGCTTCGGATCAGACTAGATCTTGGTATCATGTTGCACCTATCAAACGGTCAGTTTTTTATTTCACATGTCACTGATCCCCAAAAAATGCCCCTTGAATTCTATGGCAGACATTACAGTCAAACATGATTTTAGGGTCATTGTATGCGTATTTGTGACATGTGGAATCACATACTGACTGTATGATTGGTGAGACATGATCTTAAGATCCATTGTGTGGAAGACTGGCTTGAAACACGATCTCCATAATCTGATCCGAAGCAATCAATGATTTTGAAAAGGTTTCCGATGTGGTGCTTTCAGAGATTGAGTGGGCGCTAATAGAGGTACCTTTAATAAAAACTCATAGTCTCACATTGTTTTGTTTCGGAAAAAAAAAAAAAAAAAAAACTAGTCTTTATACTTAACTTTCTCTCCCCCTCTTCCCTCTCTCTCAGTCTTACCTAAATAGCTCCAACTGAATGGATGCCTAACAGCGATAGGTGACGGCAGACACACAACAGTTTCGGGTAACATGAAAACGTTCAGGATATTTTCCTTAAGAAGTGCGCACTAAAGGTATCAAAATTGGTATCGGTTTGCCCAAGACCGATACGACTTGGCTGATACGTATAATATCAGCCTTTTAAAATAAAAAAAGAAAAAGAAAAAAAGTCTACGTCTCGATTGAAACCGAGACATATCGGCTGATACCCGATACGTATCGGCCAATATGGGCCCGTATCGGCCGATACAGTATCAGACACCCGAGTTGGGATATCGATACATATCGGTATCGACCGAATTTTGATACCTTGTATCCACTAGATTTTTTTTGTAATTTGAAAGATATATCACTGTAAATTTCAATTTACTGAGAGTTACAATTAGTTACAATTAGTAAGTGTATGATTTTTAGCTGCCAATGATACTAAACGGATTCGAAATATATTTTATATATTTATAATTTTTAATTTTAAATATTAATTAATGTTATGCCTCGCACAAAGGAAAATCTTGGGTCCGTCATTGACGGACCGTATGATGGTATTCTCATGCAAGGATAAACAATTCGGTTTCAATATCGGTTTCGGCCAATTTGGCCGAACTTTTAAAATTTGGGCCGATAATTTGGGGCTTGGGGCCCATAGTGACAAACATTGCCGATTTTAAGTATTACAATGTAATCAGCGGTTAGTCGGCCGAATCCCCGAATCAGTGCTGCGTTGGCGATAAATGGGCGAGTCTGCCTTCATAAAAAAAACAAATAATAAATAATAAATAAAAAAACAAAAACAAAAACAAAACCAAAGGGGTTTTAAAACCCTTATTTTTAAGACGAATTAGCAGCAACGATCGGCTCTCCCTCTGGTTTTTCTTCTTCTTCTTTCGTTCTTGTTCTTCTTTTCTTCTTTGCTACGTGTTCTTCTTCTTTTCTTCCAGAAGAAGCTAGTTGCCTAAAGCCTAATTAGTAGCCTAGTCTAATTAGTTACTGCCTATTAAGGTCTCCAACTCTAGACTTCCTGAGTTACACGGCTAACGAGAAGCTACAGCCTACAGCTACTTTGATTATAATATAATATATAACACATTTAAATTTTAATAAATATTATTAGTTTAAATATATATTTCTAATTTTTTCATATTTTTTTTATAATTCCCCACTTTTCCCCGATTTTTCTCCAAATTTGCCGATTCATTGCCGACTTGTCACTATGGGCTTGGCGGAAATTTCGGTCCCAATATTTTTTTTTTGTTTAAAACCGAAAAAATAGTGCCGACTGCAAATTATCGGCCGATAATTTACAGTCTCATTTATTTGTCCTATAATTTCATCATATCGTTTCCCGCGGGGGTGTGTGTGGTGTGATCGGTTCATGTTGGCGATAATTTTAATTTTCGGCCAATATTTTGAACCATGCTCTCATGATCATGAGTGTTAAAGATTGGGAGGAATAACTATCTCCGTCGTCTGATTAAAAGCGACCGAATGAGATGACAATTTCATAGGATGTAAAATAAGTTTTTTGCCAGCGTGAAGGAAAAACGAGCGTACGGGTAGGCGTCGCAGCCCTCTTTCTAAATCTTCAAAAACACCAAAAAAATGCAAAACCAAAAGAAGTAATAAAGGTTTTCTTAAAAGAAAAAAAAAAAAAAAAAAAAAAAAAAAATTAATAAAGGCAGCACACAGAAACAGTGGAAGGGAGAAAGTTTTACAGGACCACTTTTTTGCATTAATAATAATAAAAAAAATGTCCAAAGAAAAGGAAAAAAATTATGAGATTACCATTATTAGCTTCAGGAAGAAGATGGTTGTTTGACGGGGGAGTCTCCTCTTCTATAGTTTCCATACTCTACCAACCTCTCTCCATTATAACCCTCAAGTTTTTCCAAAAACCCTTATTTGTTTCTTTTGGTATTCGGTGAGCGGCCTGAGACTCAGATCTGCCACAAATTTTTAAGGATGTTTACCACGTGGAAGTAATCTGTTTCCAAGGTCATGATCTAAAGGTCTATCTGTTTCAAAGGACATGATCTAAACATTTAGGTGCCCATATTTGGGCAACCCTATTTTGATATGCCAACATGTCAGGTAGAATTAACATGTGAGCCATCTAATCTGATAATAGGATGGTGTAAAGAACACAAGATGATGAATCAATTTCCTTGCCTTTCATTCATTCTGACCTAATGATAGGATGGTCTAAAAAACACAAGATGATGAATTAATTTCCTTATCTTTTATTCACGTAAATAAATTATAAATAGTTTACAACAAATAAAGTTTGCTTCCAAAGTTTAAAAAGATTACAACAAAGTCTACTAAACATAGAGTAGATGATTTAGGATTTTTTTGTGAAACTACTTCGTGATTATTACCCCCCCCCCAAATCCCCCACGGCAAAGTTATGGGATAAGCACGAATCATGAGTCTGGACTGCAAAGCATGAAAACACTGTGTTGATAGTCCTTTGGTGAAGATATCAACCACCTGATCATTGGTTGGTATGTATCGGACATCAAGTTCTCGTTGCATCACTTTCTTGCGGATATAATGGTAATCCACCTCGAGATGTTTCGTGCGAGCATGAAAAATAAGGTTGGATGCAAGGGCAATGGAATTGATATTGTCACACCAGAATGTCGGCGCCGTCAATATCAAAATGTGAAGGTCACGAAATAAAAGTCGTAATCAAGATAACTTAGCAGCCGTTAGCGCAAGTTGACGATATTCTGATTCTGTGCTGGACCTGGAGATTATACATTGTTTCTTTGCACTCCAAGAAACATGATTGAAGCCCAAAAATATGCAATAACCATCTGTCGAATGACGATCAATCGGACAACCAGTATAATCAGAGTTAGAGTAAGCTTCAAGACGAAGCGAACTCGGTCGAAACCATAAGCCATAGGTGATAATACCCTTACATAGTGAAGAATTCACTTGACTGCAGCCTAGTGAGAAGTAGTTGAATTGACAAACTTGGTTAGTGTGAATGCCAAGTTTGGACGAGTATAAGTCAAGTACTACAAACCCCCAACAATGCTTTGATATACGGTTGGATCTTGTAAAGGAGAGTCATCGGTGACATGCAACTTTTTATCACTTGACGCTGCTGAAGAAATTGGCTTAGCATGCTCCATCTGTGCGCATTTTAGTAAATCAATAACATATGATGATTATTGAGTGAGATAGGGACCCGAGGTCTGTTATAGCAAAGACCTCAGCGAGTGCGTCAATAATCCGTAAAATAGCTCCAATTTTGTTACCTGTCACCAATAGATCATCAACATACATCATGATAAATATAATAATATCATCATAATAATAAGTGAAGAGAAAATAATCTGCCTTGGAACAAGTAAAGCCCAAGTCCTCGAGATAATCGGCCAGACGTTGGAACCAGGCTCATGGTGCTTGTTTCAATCTGTCTAACGACGTTCGAAGGCGGCAAACATGGCGAGAAAATTAGGTATCAAACCACGGGGTTGACGCATGAATACTTCTTCATTTAGATGGCCGTGCAAAAAGGCATTTTGCACATCTAGTTGTCGTAAGGGCCAACCATGGTGAACAACAATAGAGAATACCATTCGAATGGTAGTATGCTTTATCACGGGACTAAAAGTCTTCGTAAAGTCCAAATTGGGTTGTTGGTGGAAACCATTTGCAACGAGGCGGGCTTTGAAGATCTTGATGGACCCGTTAGACCGACGCTTAATTTTATAGACCCATTTGTTGTTTAAAACATTCATGTGGGGTCTATATGGTATCAATTCCCATGTACCATTTCTGATAAGAGCGGGAAACTCATCTGCCATGGCGTTACACCATCGAGGGTCTTTACTTGCTGAGGCAAAGCTAGCAGACTCAGCATGTGCCTCAATAATAGGAGCAACAAGGGCATATTTAGGATTGGGCTTGCGTGTCCCATCCTGAAGTCTTGTGATCATGTGATGCGGTGCAGGTGGAGCCGGATTAGGATGGTCGGGTAAGAGCAGATTCCGGGCTTGGGGAATGAGAGGTATTCGGGTCGGTGGCATCTAACCTTGTTAGAGAATATGAGTCGGGTAGAGGACCTGATTGGGAGATGGTTGGAGGAGTGATCACCACTGTGGAATCCATCTACGGTGAAGATGATGGTTGTACCTGAGTCTTGAATGAGAATGAAGTCTCATCAAAGAAGACAAGACGTGAAAGATTGACCCGATTTGTGGCGAGATACAAGCAACACTATCCCCGATGATCAAGGGAATATCCTAAAAAAACACATCGTATGGATCACATTTCCATTTAGTAATATTATAGCGTCGGAGATAAGGGTAATAAGTGCACCCAAACACTAGAAAAAAATGAAAATCGGGTACACTATTAAACAATTGTTCATACTGGGAGATATATTTGAAAATGTTACCAAGAGTCTTATTAATTAAGTACACTGATGTGGCAAAGACATCAACCCAATATGTTTGAGAATTTCCTGATGTAGCCATGAGTGTCAAGCCCATATTCACAATGTGTCGATGCTTGCGCTCCGCTGTTTTGTTCAGGTGTGTGCGGGCACGTTAAGCGATGACCAATACCGTGGTGGTGAAGATAATCTTTGAAACGATGTCCGGTATATTCACCACCGGCATCACTTTGAAGCATTTTAATGGGCCGAGATAAGTGCTTTTCCACATGTATTTTAAAATGCACAAAGTGAGAGAAAGTTTCATGCTTATATTTAATCGGGGTACATCCAAGAGTATATCGAATAATCGTCAATAAAGAGCAAATAGTATTTATGCCCATCATTCGAAAGACATGGTGAAGTCCACACATCTAAGTGGATGAGTTTTAAAGGAGCCGAAGCCAATGAATTAGATAATTTAAAGGGTAGCTTTGTACGTTTGGCTAAGTGACAAAAATCACAAAATTCATTCAAACTTGAACCATCACTAACGATAATTTTATTTGACGATAGCAAATGAGATAAAATAAATGACACGGGATGACCTAAACGTTGATGTCATAAGGAGAAAACACACGATTGCTCATGTATGCAGCAGGTGGACAAGCTTTATTTGACCGATCAAAGCGAATTGGGTACAAGCCATCCTTACTTCGCCCTTGGAAAAGCATCCTCTCGGTCGTGATTTCTTTCACAAAAAAATCATTAGCGGAAAAAACAAAATAGTAATTATTGTCTCGAGCGAATTGATTGATGGATAACAAATTAACAGTCATATTTGAGCAATGCAAGATATTTTTTAAACGAAAGAAATTTGAATTTGCATGAACGATGGAAGAGTCAATGTTGGATATTTGCATACCAGATCCGTTTCCAACGGCCACATGATCGGGATGGGCCGATGCGCCAGTGTCACCAAACCACGGCCGATGCTGCCATTGTCACTAGTTTCTTGGTCGGAATGCGGCCTTCATAAGTAAGATTCAGCATGTTATAGTAATCGATGGCCGGATGACTTGCCCACCTACTGATTTGGCAAACAAGCCTGCCAGGTTTAGGAGCAGCTTGAAAATTATTGAAATTGGAGGGTGTTCCATTGCCTTGGGAATTATTGAAATTGGAGGATGTTCTATTGCCCCTCCCTTGAAGATGAGAATTATTGAAAGTGGATGGTTTGCTAGAGCCACCACTACGACTGTGTGGGGTACCACGCTGAGGCCGAGTGAACAAAAATGTTGCATTTGCATTCGTGGGAAATGCGTTGTGATCTTCGAGCCACATCTTGACACTCAACAACATGCCAAATAAATCATCAAGAGCAACATGGTTTTCACGGGTAAGAATAAAATTCACGGTTGGCTCATAAAGAGGGCTGATCCCATTCAAGATGAGCGAAATCAAATCGTCATCTTCAACCAAATTTCCGGCAACAACAAGATTATCCGCTATTTGATTGATGCGATCAAAATAATCGGAAATCGAAAGGTCACCTCGTTTTGTAGACTGAAGCTGATGAGACAATTGGAGAATTCGGGAGCGCGATTGTGCAGCAAATCACCTCTCCAACGCTATCCAAACAGTGTTAGCATTGGTTAATTGTGCTACCGTTGATAAGATGGTAGGCGAAAGCGTTGCATTGATCCAACTGAGCACCAGTTGATCATGCTGCTACCATTCCAAATAAGCATTGGAAATGGTTGTTGTAGGAACTCCATTTTCGTTCACAAATTTTGCATGATAGATGGATGAACCATCGACGACGCCCATGAGGTTTGTGGTTTTGAGCATTGGCAACATTTGAGCAAGCTAGATGGAGTAATTTTGCGGTCTAACTTGACGGAAGTAGTGTGCGAAATGTTGCCAATCGAACCATTGGTTGAGCTAAAAGTGGACGCCATTGAGAGAGGAAAAAAAAGTCTTTTGACTTTTACGGCTCTGATACCATAAAGAATAATGAATCAATTTCCTTACCTTTTATTCACATAAATAAATTATAAATAATTTACAAGAGATAGAGTTTATTTTCAAAACTTAGAAAGATTACAACAAAGTCTATTAAACTAAGCAAAGCCACATCACCATAAAGTAGATCAGGTAGGATCTTTTTGTGAAACTACTTTGTGGTTATTATGGTGGTCTTAAGATCTATTGATGTGGTGAGGAAGCCATCATCAATTCCAAAAGGGTTAATGTCTCATGAGTCATAACGGACAAGTGTTTAAATGATATTAAAGCATTGAAATTATACTTTTTATTTTCCATCATTGAAGTCTGATTTATCATTGTATAATATGTGACCAATCTAAATCGTCCTAAGTGACAAGCTATTATAGAAACATATTTTAGCTTAAAAAACACCTATAGGTAAATGTGAATCATCCGATTGATAAACATTAAAATTGAAAACAACGATTAATATTATAATCAACAAATCGAATAGTTTAAATCTCTAAAAAACACCATTTATGAGCTCATGGCATTTCATTCTATGATCTATCACTATGACAACACGGATCACCCACATCTTAAGCCTTTTTATGGTGTAAGATCACTAAAAACTATTTTGGAGTTTAAATGACGGTCAAGGAGAGTCGGGTCCACTTCAAAATGGCCAAACGACATACAAAAGAAAATTTTGTGGTTGAGATTATGCCTTATATTTTGCTGACGGTGCCAATCAACAGGTTGGACTATACACCCAACCATAGTTGTGCGGGTCGAAAGAGTTATATTGAAGGAAACTCGATTTTTGTATGGAGTGAGGTGGAATTTGAGATTTATAACCTTAATTTTTACAAATTAGTGAAAGAACTCAACATCACCCATAGACAAAGGCATATTGCCAAACCATTTAAATCTTGTGTTTGCATTTTGTTTGTGTTTTTTTTAATTGTCATAATTTCTTTAGTGAGAGGGCTAACACTTACATGGATCTGATCTACCAGTAGTTACTTGATAGGATCGGACCCTTGAACCTTTTGAGAAAAATATGTATATATGACTTTTTTTTTCGGATGACAATGTTCTTAATGTGGGTGTGCTTTTTTTTGAGTGAAAATAATCAGTCTCATATCAGATTGAGATCGACTAGTCTCGTACGAGATCACTAGTCTCGTACGGGACTAGTCTCGTACGAGATCATGACTGACAGATTAGTCTTGTATGACACTGCAATTTACTGGGTCTTGAAAGAGATTGTGACTGACCTTTGGTCTTATACCAGACTAATCAGTAGTGGTTTCACTTGAGACCGATCAATCTCATAAAGATCCGTCGATCCTAGTCTCGTATGAGTGCGATCAATCACGATCTTATATGAGACTGATCATTATGATTTTAAAAAAATGTGCACATGCTTTAATTAAAGAGAATTTTTAATTCATAAAATGAAGAAAAAACACTTGTATATATAATAAAGTTAAGGGTTGTACATAAGTTTAAAATTGATCCTATAACTTAAAAATTAAAGGTTTTGACCGTGTACCGTACTTTAGCCAACAATAAGTTAGATATTCTGATGGCAGTCATTAATTTAGAATCAAATGAAAGAGGTCCTTTTTTTCAACCTAATCTTTCTCATACCTTGAGGTCATGGGCAGGCATACAATCAAACAATTCAAATATTTATTCTACATGACACACATCTCAAAAAGTGATATGAGAATCAAGTGTCAACTTTCAGATGGGGTGTTCTACAACTCTATTGGGTACAAATATTTAATTTGGTTGAATACATCGAGAAAAAGATATTTGGCTTGGGTCTATACCACAATGAATGATTGATAATATTGCAACCTCAAGCTCGCAATTTTGAACCAGCATATATATATATATATATATATATATATATATATATATATATATATATAAAAGATTTTTCCAGAGAAAATTAGAGATTTGAGATTTCATGAAAAAAGTTTTAGCTTATTATATTAGAAAGTTTTTAAAAAATAAAATTGGGATTTTCGAAAATTTCAAAGTCCCAAAAAGTATTGGGTAAATATGCGAGGGAGAGGGTACTTGAAATTGAAAAAGGTACAAAAAAATCATAGTAAGTCATTCGGGAATAGTGTGGAAAACATCTATAATTGAAATTATGAAAGTACCCTTATACAAAATACCATGTAACACCAATGAAAACAAGGTGATTCAGCAATTTCAAATACAGATGTTTCTCAAAAATACATTGTGACAATCCCTTTTTTCTAAAATTTCAAAAAGTAGTATAATATGCTAAATTGTTTTACAAATAATTATTAATTACTAAAAAGCTTTTTTTTTTTTAATTTATAAATAGAAACAAACATCTAACATGCCCAAGTATCCCAATCACATGGATCTTTCTTAATCTTCAAAAAGACATTAATATGTAGAGAGATGCTAACAACTCCACTTGCAAAATCAAAACAAGTAGTAAATCCAGCTGCAATACCATCATCAGCGCACAGAAAGAGGGGAAATAGGAAGTTTTTACAGTACCACTTTGTTGTTTGAAAAAATAAAAAATAAAAAGATGGAAGAACAGTGCACATAAGAGATTACCATTGGATGAAGGAAAAAGATATTTGTTTGAGGGGAGGGGAAGAGTCTCCTCTTCTTTAGTCACCATACTCAGCTCTTGATGCAAAGCTTCAAAACCCTTGTAAAGCTATAGCTATATTTCTTTCTTTCTTTCTTACGCACTCAAGAGGCATCAGGAGGAAATTTGCAGTGGTAGGAAGTTGGTATTAGGTATCAGACTTTTGCAGCAAGGGTAGTACATGGGTCAATCTCCATCTGCCCAAATAGTCAAACCCTGAGAAGTGCAGTCTTTTATGAGCACACAAGTGATTGAAAATTCAGTTTTAACCCTTCAATAATAATTTGGCACTAAAAATATAGGTGAGGCAACCACTTGCATATGATGGCACTTGTATCCTGTGATAAAAAATTTATTTCAAGCCAATCACTTGCATCAAAGATCTTTAGATCATGATCTTCAAAAGAGAAGACTTAGATGGTGTAGCACAATGTTCTCACTCATAGTGCCCAATGAAAGAGACATCTAGTAGTCATTGAGCTCACAGAATTGCGTTTTATGAAGTATTTCTATTTTGTGCTACCCTTGACCAAACAATGAGCAGGTCAATTTCACCTCACGAAAAAGATCCAATTTGAAATTTCACAGATTTAGGACCATGAATATCTCCAAAACTCGTGAGATTTAACCAGTTTTGGTGGAGGGGGAATAAACTCATAATTCCAACTCATTTATGAAAGGTATAGGCAAACCATGTTTAAAGGGTAATTATCAGCAATAAGCATGATGAATTCATCATTTTATTTTAAAATTAATTATTTTATTATATATATATTTTTTCAAAAACGACTAGAAACAACAAAGAGAATAATGACTGGTGACTCCCACAGATAATAAATACTGTTACAAACAAACAAAACACCAGAAACAAATCCAGTTACTGCCTATAAATTCAAAAGGCAGGGCCTTCTTCTCCATGGACTATAGCCTTTTTACAACTCTTCGGTGTTGTAGAACAGAATAACTGCCTATTCTACATTCTTTAGCAGCATAGATAGATGTCCACTCCAGATCAACTGATTAAAATTATTACAAATAATTAAACCAACAGCGTTGGAGCAATGACCAGGACCATGTCATAAGGAGCGAAGGTTCTAAATTCGAATCCCACCCATTGTTGGCCACTCGTAGGAATTTATCCTTATTGACTGATACATGTCATGTGCGGGTGTTATACGTACCCGGGGATTTAATCGGGTGCTTAAAGAAGCTGAATACCCCATTATCAAAAATAAAATTATTACGAATAACCACCATCTGTTCCACCAAAACTAGCAGGGAAGAAGTGTACAGGCAAGTTCAAGTTTTCTCTACACAATATGTATATTTATTTGTCTAAATTGTTTCTCTCTCAAACAAAATCTTTATAACATAAACAGGTGGTCAACCAAAATGGTTTATATACAGGTTGCATACACATTATTGTTTGGTTCATTACTTGTCCTGTGCTGCGCTATAAACTATTGAAGGCAGAAAGGAGACTCCCTGTACAAGGAAAATGGGATTTCAAAAATTCCTCAGCCGATTTCGTTCAGCTCAGATGGAGAAGATTGCTGCACTAGAATATTTTAGACTGTTTTGGGAAATCGAAACAAAGAATGTACACAACCTTTGATGTCACTGCCGAGTTTCTGCCATTAGATCTGCCATCTGTGCTGCCAGATGGTAATTACCGTTTTCCTCTTCAGGCTGTATCTCATTCATTGTAACTTCCCGTGAACTTGACTCACCCGCCCCCATATCGCCCAAAACCGGGCTTTCCAAAAGAAACTCTTCCCAGAAAGCATAAGCTGCCATGTCAGTATCCGAAGGAAATTTTTCTGTATCTGTAACTATTCCATCCATTTCCCCCGACATAGGGTCAGGATATCCATTCTCTGCCTTGGGCACGGGCACCACATAGCTTGAACTTGGAACATCAATGCCACTGCTTTCTGGCACTTGTTCTCGCATTTGAGGAATCTCAGGAATAATCATATCCGTGCAACATGAAACAATGGGCTCTTGCACACCAATAGAAGATTGAGTCTCAGATACAGCAGCAGATGGGAGAGTAGCCGGAGAGCCCGAGGACACGGGCATATACTGAAGCCCTGAAGAAGTTGGTGGAAACTCTGAAAGGGTTACTCCCGAGACACGATTTCTATCGTCTGATGCTAAAGGTAGCACCGGAGTATCACCAATCAAAAACCCGTCCGATGGTTCCAGCCTCGTGGACTTGTCAATCTTCAACATTTGTGTGAGTATAGATTTTGCCGAGTCGTTCAATGAGAGCTGATATTTAACTATTTGCCCATCTATCGCTTCGCTTCCACCTGCCAGGTTACCTTCCTGTCCTGGAATTCTCCGTTTTTTGTTCACTACAGAGATTCGTCGGCTGTTCTCGTTTTGTTGCACCAGCTGTGCTAAAAATCCGGGGCTTTGCATGGCCTTTGCCAAAAAGGACATCATCTGTTGCTGGCGCTGTTCCATACCTTGAAGATGTTGCACTACGGTCTGCAACTGGCGATCCGTAGTCTGCTGCTGCTGCCTAAGCTTAACTAATTCCTGCATAAGCACGTTTTTATCCCTTTTAAGCCTCTCGATTTCTTCCTCAATACCAAACTTCCCTACCTCAACACATGCCCCAACTGATTTATTCTGTTGTTGAGGTTGTTGTGGTTGACTTGGCACATGAGTGGGTTTCCGCCTATTGATACTCTTCAATAGATGTTTTTTACCTCTTACGAAACCCTCATTTGAAAATTCCCAGCGATCAGGATCAACCTTCTTGAAACCCTGTTAGAACAAAGGGGACAAAAACAAGAAAGATGCCAGTTCTTTTTAGCAGGTAGAAATTTGATATCCATTAAAATAAACTATCAATGAAGATACAATGGAACCAACAGTTGGTATAGAATAACCGATCTGTTCACTCTCTAGTGGGAATGGGTCAATCTCCTTAAAATGGTCAAACCTTGGGAAGTGCACCACTATTTATGATAATGCAAATAAATGAAAGTACATGTTTGACCATTTTAGGTCAAACCTTGAGAAGTGCAAAACTATTATGAGCATGAAAATTAAGGAAAGTACAAGGTCTAGCATCAGGAGATTGACCTGTTCACACTTGACGGTGAACGGGCCAGGCTGGCTACCCTATACCAACTCCAAAACCAACGACATCTATAGAAAAGAATAAATGCAACAGTCAGAGTTTAATTATTTGAATTAGTATCTAATTCAATAAATATGCCAGCCAGATAAAGCAATGTGCAGAAAAAGCTCATCAAAAGAAAGAAAATATTTGCCATATGTTGCAATGTTTAAAAATTAGGCAATCAACTCTAAACTTGACTGAGTCAATTTGGTATTGTTGGGCTCAATGTATGAACACTCTTCTAAAAAAAAATTAAAAATGCAGTTGTCAGTGCAGCTGAAACTTATATTATCAGGAAGTTAGCCACTGGCAGCCAAAATTTGAAATAAAAAAACTGGTTTCTAAGTCCAGTTGGAGTTTTCAAATGATGAATGCTGACGAAAAAAGAGGATAAATGGTTAGGGAGTAAAACGATACTTTTTCTCCATCAAAGAAACGATCTAACCACAGATAAAGTACATCTTATACAGATTATTTTGGATTTATCTTATATTGAACAGCTTGCCCTCGACCCGACACACATTTTCCATTCCCGCTCTTCCTCTGTTAATTGTATCCAATGTTTCAATTGAGTGCAACCAAGTGCAGTCAGATCCAAACACAGAATCTTCATGCAAGTGTGCTAAAAAAACAAACTCAGCATGTGAATTCTTGTATTTATATCATTGGGTTTGCCCAAAAAACAGTCATTAGATAAAAAATCTCACAGATGTTCATTCCTCAGCAAAAACTCAGTGACAGCTCAAGTTGGACAGCTGAGTTCACTTAGAATGGAATGAAGCAAAAGCCCTCACATAGGGAACCAAATCAAGTGCATATAAAATCATAATGGAAAAAGTCAACCATGGTTCAAAATATCGTCTGATACCGTTATGTATCTTCCGACACGTATCGGTTTTCTGGGCAACCGGGTCGTTGAATGTATTGACCCATATATATTGGTGTGTGTCGACCGATTCTTACCAATGTATCATCCGATACCGATACGTATGGCCAATCCATATCGTAAAACCAAGATTTTGAACCTTGCAATCAACTCCCATAGGGAGCGCAAAATCAAGTGCAGATTAATAAATTATGGAAACAGTCAACTGATAAATTCATAGCTAACTTCAGAATATTCTGATTTATCAAAGTTACTCTTGACAGGATCTCGCAATCTGATATGTATAGCAGAAAATTGAAAATCTAAAATGAAGGCAATATGTTGCCAGTCAAATCTTCCACTGACGAAACATAACATAATCTCATTAAAACATGACAGAAATAGACTTGTCAAGTAATTTCCCAATGGCTCCATGTTAAAGGGCTGTGAATAGAATTTGATTTTTTTTACGGTGAGTTTTACTATATAAGGACACTACTGCAGGGCTGGGAGGGGTGGACAGAATACAGACCGAACCTTTGGCTTTTAACACACAAAGTGGCTGCTCCCAGAACTCGTAGGCGAATTTTACAAATAAATTAAAGAAAAGTTACAAGAGTAAGGAGTATAAATTCACAAGCTCTGAAACTTCCCAAATAGAGGGCATTAGGGATATCTCCCCATACATGAACTTTAGAAATTCTGCCTTAGAATTGCGCGCCCCCCCCCCCTCCCTCCCAACCACTACCACTACCACCACCCAAAGATTCTTACCAATGTATCATCCGATACCGATACATATGGCCAATCCGTATTGTAAAACCAAGATTTTGAACCTTGCAGTCAACTCCCATAGGGAGCGCGAAATCAAGTGCAGATTAATAAATTATGGAAACAGTCAACTGATAAATTCAGAGCTAACTTGAGAATATTCTGATTTATCAAAGTTACTCTGACAGGATTTCGCAATCTGATATGTATAGCAGAAAATTGGAAATCTAAAAAGAAGGCAATATGTTGCCAGTCAAATCTTCCACTGACGAAACATAACATAATCTCATTAAAACATGACAGAAATAGACTTGTCAAGTAATTTCCCAATGGATTGATGTTGAAGGGCTGTGAATAGAATTTGATTTTTTTACGGTGAGTTTTACTATATAAGGCTACTACCCCAGTGCTGGGAAGGGTGGACAGAATACAGACCGAACCTTTGGCTTTTTATACACAAAGTGGCTCCCAGAACTCGAAGGCGAATTTTACAAATAAATTAAAGAAAAGTTACAAGAGTAAGGAGTATCAATTCACAAGCTCTGAAACTTCCCAAATAGAGGGCATTATGGATATCTCCCCATACAAGAACTTTAGAAATTCTGCCTTAGAGTTGCCCCCCACCACCCCCACCACCACCCAAAGACTTGTAATAAATCACAAATACTCCAAAGATCGGAGAAGTCTATCCATCTCCGTAAACTTTGGTTTGTGTCTTCACAGTAGTGTTGCTATGACTGACACATCGAAACCTAGATTGGGAACCGGTCAGTCAGTGACCATATACCAGCTCTTAAATTAGAGAGAGAGAGAGAGAGAGAGAGAGAGAGTGTGATGTAACCTTGTCGAAAGAGATCCTTAAGTGGTATAAGAGATCATTTTCTATCATAACCATTAGTTTATGATAAAAAATCTAAACCCTTCAAAATATTCAGAAATTCTATTTCTCAGATTTAAGATTAAAAACTATGGGTGGCAATCGTCCACCCATAGCTTTTGAACGTTAAGACGACCTACCAGCAAGATGCCACCAACAGACCATACACCCCTCTGTGTCAGCCACAGAAGCAAAAAATAACAGCCAGTCTCCCATAGGCAAGAATCTCAAAGTCCCTATCATCTGTGAAGACCCCTCTCCAACTTACAGCTGCACCTGGATGCCTTTGCGATAGCCATCAAAGTTCGAGCATACCAAGTAATTCTGGAAACAAAGTCCCTCTCAAAGCACTTTTGAAAATCTTTCGACTACCTCTAGAACAAATTGAGGAATGAGTAAGTAGACATCAAAGAAACCCATTGAATTTGCATTATCTCTTCTGTTCAAATGTACAATAAAACTCAAAGGTTAGTAACCACATCAATCAAATCAAAATTAATATAAGGAGCTTCCGCACAATTCTATTTGGCAACTAGCTTGGCTTCAATTGCATTAGCAGTTCCAATTAGCTTGGCATAAAGCTAAAATAATCTCACAATCTCACTAATAGTAGCATCCATAAAACCAGTGCATGCATGCTCTAACATCCCTACGGGTGATTTCTAATCTGCTACGATCCTTGGATCTTGATTGTAAGTAAGAGTTCCCATTTAAAAGTCTCAATCTCCTTCTGTTGGGCACTAAATTAATCATTTAAACAAAATAACATAACGACTGGGTTTTGTCGGATAAAATATCTAGAACCAAAAGAGAAGGTGGACTTGGTATTCAAAAGCTTCAGGATTCACACAAAGTATAATAAGGCTCGCTTGGAAGTTGGTTACGAAAAACTCCATTTGGACAAGATTCCTATATGATAAATATATCTCGAAGGATGGCCCTTAGCCAACAGCTATATCACAAAATTCCTCTATGGAGAGCCTTATACCCATGGCTTAATCTCACTGTTTTATTGTCTAAATGGGAGGTGGCATCGAGTATCTATACTTCAGTTCTAAAGAATAATTGGCAGGGGAGTGGTCCTCCTAATGATTGATTTCTAAGATTAGAAGAATATAATTAACAGTGGGGCATTAATAGACAGTGTATGGAATCTGCCTTTGATCAGTGATAGAATAGGAAACAAGATAGAGGAGGAATTATCGGTACATCCTAATCAATTAGCAACAAAGGATCGCATCATCTAGCAGGCAACATCCCCTGCGAGGCTTTCTACTCGGGCAGCATCAAAATTCATCTGAACTAAGTATCTGGAGCAAAGTGACAAAATACGGGTACGGACACGGTGAGCGAGAAAGACAAAAAAAAAGGCAAAACACAGGAAAAAAGGGGAACAATTGAAAGGTAAAAACAGTACAATACGGAGGAAAAAAAAAACGGAAAACTTGGAAAATTCGGGAAAAAGAGACAATATTATATATTTTTTAAAAAAAGAAGTTTTAAAAGAGTTTCTTAAAAATAAGCTACAATAAGGGGAAAAAATGTTTAATACACAAAAAACGTGTTTAATACGCGAAATACGTATATTATACAAAAATAAGCATTTTATTAAAAAATATGGGTATTATACATGTTTAGGACGTTGTGGCAAAAAAACATGTAGTATACGCATATTTTAATAATAAAAAATGCCGTATTTTGTCACAATGAGCTGGAGGACTATAAATGGGCTTGGATGTGGATGGTGAAAATTCTTATCAAAATATAATCCTTTGGGTAGAAATCACTTCCAACATGCTATTCAACTTGACAATTCATTAAATGGATGGAAGTTCTCACCATGCTTTTCCAGTTGAACAAATCATTAAATGGGTTATTTTCTACTCGCTGCAATTCATATCTGGATGGTGCGCTTCTTCAGGCTCATATCAATCCTCTCAATTAAGGAAAATGGTTCATTGACTTATAATTTGGGAATTATGGTTTAATCACAATGAAATCAGACATGATGGATTTGCTAAGAACTTAAAGCTGATTAATAATAAAGTATGGTTGTGGCTGGCTTAGTTATGTTCTATGATAAATGCAAACTCTGATCCACATAATACGAGTGCAGTTTGCTATCTCAGTTGGGTGTGCCGATTATTATTCCAAAAGCCCCACCAACTGTGAAACCTTTAGGGATTATTCCCCCAGATTCACTTAAACTTAATGTAGATGGTGCTTGCAAAGGGAATCCAGGAACTGAATCAGGTCACAGGGCAGGGGTAGCATAACGAGTACGTGGCTGAAGCACGTGCTCTTGCTGATGGTCTTTCTTTAATACCACCCGACAATGCAAAAAATTACTTATTGAGTTGGATTACTCACAAATGATTGATGTTTTATACGGTAAAGGTCATACATGACAATTTGGTCACTGGATTTCTTACTCTTAAAACATTCACAAAAATATAAAGCGTCTGGTTGCTCATAAATTTCAGGAAGGCAACTCCATGGTCAATGTGTTTGCAAATTAGAGTGTCTCAATAGAAACAATAGTAGTGTATAGTATATATTAGAGCTACCGATAGATAATAGGTCGCAGACCAACTTTAGATTTCGGTAGACCAGTATTGTAGTGGATATACACCCTTGAACTTTTGCACTTCATTTCATAAAAGTTGCTTATATATATATATATATATATATATATATATATATATGTGTGTGTCTGTGTGTGTGGTCAATGTGCTTGCAAATTGGAGTGTCTCCATAGAAACAATAGTAGTGTATAATAGTAGAAACAATAGTAGCGTCTCCATAGAAACAATAGTAGTGTATAATATATATTAGAGCTACTGATAGATAATAGGTCGCAGACCAACTTTAGATTTTGGTAGACCAGTATTGTAGTGGATACACGCTTGAACTTTTGTACTTCATTTTATAAAACTCGCTTATATATATATATATATATATATATATATATATATATATAAAAGAAAAAGTTCTGTGGTCCCTAGAATCACCTTACACCACATTCCCAACTCCATTTCATGCTCCAAGTGGCCTCCAAATATGGTTTGGGTGCAATGTGGAGCCAGGAGACATTGCATGGATCAATTCTACAATACAAAGGACATTAAATAGATCAATCTAAAAGTACATGGGAAGCTATAAAAAAGAAAAGAACCAGGAATTTGAATGGCACTCAGTTATTTGGAATAGAAAACGTATTCTCAATCACGCAATGTGTGCATGGATGGCAACTACCCTGAAATTGCTAACTTTAGAGAATCTTTGAAAACAAGAGGCACTATTATCTCATCTCGATGTGTGCTATTCTGGTCAGATAGGGAAGGAAATGACCATATTGTCTTCCAATGTCTGTATTCTAGATGGATTTGGAAATCTGTGCTAGGAAGGTTTTGCACTTACAGTAATCGTATAAGAAATGGCCGCGAAGAGGCTAACAAGATCAAGATTTTATATAAGGGACATGTGTTATCTTCAAATGTAGTCAAAGTTACTTTTTAGGCTACCATATACCACATATGGCGAGGAAGAAATAAAAGAAAATTTGAAGGATTGAATACTCACAAATGTCGAATAGTTCAGATAATAAGTGAGGATATTTGGCTGGGTTTAATGGCTGTAATGCCAGTGATCCTAGCAAAACAACTTACGAAGTGGTGACGAAATGGGGGATTCATATTGACATTGTAAATTCTGAGGTATCCAAATGGATTCTGTCCAAAGATAGATGGTTGAAGATTGATACGGACACAGCTGTGAGCTAACACAGTGCTGGTGTGCGCTTTATCATCAGAAATGAGAGAGAGGAAGCTACTCTGTGCAAAGAGTGGTCCCGGCGATCTTGTTGATTTATTGAGGCTGAACTCTGGGAGATTTACAAAGCTCTGCTATGCGGTGCTCAGATAGGGCTGGACTTGGTCGAGATCAATTCAGATTGCATTAGTTCAATTTACATATGCAATGGAATGGCTTCCTGGAATTACTTTAATATCCAGGGGAAGCTCGCAAGTCAATCAAAGCAAGGTAGTCCAATCGTGTATCATAATCAAGAATTTTTGTATTGTGTATCAAATAAATTGAACAAAATTATTCATTGGATTGATTTATAAAGTGGAGATAAGAGTGGCGTGAGACAAAACACTAAAATCCTAATATGCGAATTTGAGATTAACTTTTAGAATGAATTGAATAGCGGAAATATTCAAAATCAAGCAATACATAAAATTAATTCAATGAAATTAATAAAACAATTAGATTAATCCATTTTAGCGTCTGCATGCGTGAAAATATTCCCGATCTAGAAAAACGGCTCCGATGAAGGAACTCGGAATTCGTTCTAGTTTAGGGTATCAAGTGATAATTGCAATATCGTCTCTTGATTCCTCGGGGAATTTGAAGGAGATGAAACTTGAATAAATAGTTCAAAAAGGGGAGCTTAATGATATCATGGAATAAGATTCTTTTGAGATTTTTGTTCTTTTATCAATGGAAAGAAAGAAAATTAATACCTGACAACTAGAGAAAGACAAACTAAAAAGATAGATTCCAAGGCTTCAGACCAAGGGTTTTCTGAAGCTTCACACCATGGCTGTACGTTGGCTTCGCACTAAGTCGCATGAGAAACGATTGGTCACTCCTCAAGGTTTGAAAGATTCACTCCCTCGGTTGAAAACGCTTCACAAGCTCTCTAGGGTTTGCACAAAAGCAACTTTGTTTCATTCAATAATCAAAACTAACTACAATGTTCTTCTTAATGACCTTATATAGGAGGTCTTACAATAAAATAAAACCCTAAAACAAATATTAAATAAAAGACAATTAAACCCCTAAAACATGAGTTTGAAACTAAACTTCTTAAAACAACTCGGTACGATTTTGATCGATCGAAATTAAAAATCGATCAATCGAAATTCATATATATGAAATATCGTTATCGATATTCGATCGATTGAAATAGGACTTCGATCAATCAAAATTTGACTTCGATCGATCGAAATTTAAATTCGATCGATCGAATTTGCCATGTGCTCCTTCCCTTCTCCAGAATTTTTATCTTCACGCCTAGTTCTGATTTTCGCTCTGCTTCTTCTTGGCTGGAAAATTTGTTGCGGCTCGAATCTACGGCTCTTGATCTTAGCGTCCCGCATCATTCTCCCCAGGTGGGAAAGACTCATCTCCGATGAGTTAGGGAATCCATGGGTGGCACACTTCGGAAGCTTCTTTCGTGGCTTACCTTTCCACGCTGTGAGGTACTCATGATGTTTACCTCTATTGGCATGGAAGCTTGGAAATTTTATAACATCCTCATTCGACCTTTTCTCATGTAGCACAGGTATGGTATGGGATAGAAAATGAGACAATGGGGGTGGTTTGATTGGATGCTCAAGAAAGAATGGATCAACGGGCAGGGTGGTGGGATCAAGAACAGGTATAAGATCCGTTATGACAACTATTAGATGGTTGCCCTTGCCTAAAGGAAGATCGAGATCTCCATCATTACCCTTTTCTGAAATTGAGAAAGATTCCACATGCTCAGAACCATCAGGAATTAACACAAAACTGTTAGTATCAAATTCATTAAATATATTCAATGTGTTAGTCCGATCATGTGTATTTCTGGCGCTCAATAAATTCAGATTGTTGATCCCATGCAAATCAGAATGATGATGTGATCCTACCAACTCTAATGACTCACTTGAGATGGACACATTATCAACACCGTCCTCGGCAATGGGAATTGTCCTAAGGCAACCTATGGCTCGGGCCAAAACTTCACCTTCCCCATCACTTGGAGTGCTACATCGTACACTTGTTCGGGTATCTCGTTGCTCTCTTTCTCAGTATGCTCCTGAATGAACAAAGTTTGACCCTTACTAGAACATTGGGATGCAAAGTGACCAAAACCTTAACATTTATAACATTGTTGCAGAGCTCGTTTAGAACTCTCGACCATTGGTCCCTTTCCTTTGTCAACTTGAGGAATTATGGATTTTGAGGAGTGACTAGAGGCAGTATTTCCCTTTTCGATAGGGTTAGATTGATGCTCAAGTTTAGAAGACTTAGATCGGCCATGACTGGGGGAGTCGAGATACTGTTCTAATTCTTCGACCCTAGCAAAACATTCCTCGAGATCTGCAATGGGATAAGGAATGAGTTCCCTTTGTAACTCTGGGCGAAGACCCATTCGAAATCGGGAGATGGTAACTTTTGCTGGTTCATCGATATCAACCTGGGTCATCAGGTCTTCAAACCGATCGATGTATTCTGTGACTGAGGAGTCTCCTTGATGCAATGACTGCCACTAATCAAGAATATGTTCATCATATGATACGGGAACGTATTTTTTGTGTAGTTGGACTTTCATTTCAGCCCACGTGGAAATAGCACGAAGACCCTGGATTTGCCTACGACGCTCCACTCCCAACCAATAAAGTCTGGCTTGACCCATAAGCTTGACTTTGACAAATCTGACCTTGCGGTCTTCGGACATGACATACCACTCAAAGTAGTTTTCCATGCTGGCGGCCCATTCGAGAAAGATCTTGGGTTGTCTTTTCCCGTCAAAAGTAGGGGCGTCCATTTTCACAGATTTCATGACCTTATCGTCCAGATTGGCTTGGACCTCACGTCGGGGAGGAACATCTCTCCTACGGTCACGGTTGTTGACTCTAATGTGATTCTTAGCGATGAGCTCATTGATATCTTCGAAACGAGTCTCTAAAGCCTCATGTCAGGCTTGTTGATCTGCGATGTGCTCATCCATCCGGGTTTGACTAGCGGTCACCTTAGATGCAAGATCCCTAATCAGAGCCTCTAAGGTACTGGTATCCATGACGGAATTATGTAAGACAAACTATACTAAATTCAAGCGAACCCTAAAATCTATATGACACGGACAACCCTAAACTAAAACTGTGCTCTAATACCAAAACTGACGCGGGACAAATGCTAAAACCCTAATATGCGAATTTGGGATTAACTTTTAGGATGAATTGAATAGCAGAAATATTCAAAATCAAGCAACACATAAAATTAATTCAATGAAATTAATAAAACAATTAGATTAATCCGTTTTAGCGTCGCATGCGTAAAATTTTCCGATCTAGAAAAACGGCTCTGATGAAGGAACTTGAAATTCGTTCTAGTTTAGGGCATCAAGCGATAATTGCAATATCATCTCTTAACTCCTCGGGGAATTTGAAGGAGATGAAACTTGAATAAATAGTTCAAAAAGGGGAGCTTAATGATATCATGGAGTACGATTCTTTTGGAATTTTTGTTCTTTTATCAATGGAAAGAAAGAAACTTAATACCTGACAACTACAAAAAGACAAACTAAAAAGATAGATTCCAAGGCTTCACACCATGGATGTAAGTCGGCTTCGCACCAAGTCGCACGAGAAACGATTGCTCACTCCTCAAGGTTTGAAGGAGTCACTCCCTCTGTTGAAAACTCTTCACAAGTTCTCTAGGGTTTGCACAAAAGCAACTCTCTTTCATTCAATAATCAAAACTAACTACAATGTTCTTCTTAATGACCTTATATAGGAGGTCTTACAATAAAATAAAACCCTAAAACAAATATTAAATAAAAGACAATTAAACCCCTAAAACATGAGTTCGAAACTAAACTTCTTAAAACAACTCGACACGATTTTGATCGATTGAATTGAAAATCGATCGATCGAAATTAAAAATCAATTGATCGAAATTCATATATATGAAATATCGCCGTCGACATTCAATCGATCGAAATAGGACTTCGACCGATCAAAATTTAAGTTCGATCGATCAAATTTGCCATGTGCTCCTTCCCTTCTCCAGATTTTTTATCTTCACGCCTAGTTCTGATTTTCGCTTCGCTTCTTCTTGGCTGGAAAATTTGTTGCGGCTTGAATCTACGGCTCTTGATCTTGGCGTCCCGCATCAAAAAGTCGAGTAACATAAGATCATTAACTTTTTAATTTTCCATTATACGATAAAAAACCCTATAGCTGCACAAGTGTAAGTGTGATGTGAGCGTGTATTGTATACTTGCATCATATAGTTATATGATGTGCCTTTCAAGTTCCAACTTAAAAAAATTCTATATTTATTTCTTGACATTACCAGATTGTAATCCCAAAACTTTAAAAAAATAATTAAAAAAAAAAATCCAAATCTTCATACTTCATCTCTATCCCCAATATCAACACTAGCTTCTTCGTTAGCAACTAAACTATCATTTTTTTTTCTTAATTCTCGTCCTTCTCGTAGGCATCTTCCTCTTTTTTCTCTATTCTTGTCGTTCTTTTGATTATAATTTTTTTGAGATTAGAATTGGCATACATAAGTGATAATTTTTATTTATTTTTTAAATAGTTCTAATCAAAATCACATGCATCGTTCGTATAGTGTATCGCAACATATCGTACTGTATCGTATCGTGTATCGTAAGATACGGTTAAGAAAAGATACACATTATAGATACTTATCGTTTACTGTAATATTGTGTATCACATCATGTATCGTAAGAGATTAACAATCATGAATCAAAGGTTCTAAAGAAAGTGTTATTCCAGCACTTTGGTAAAAAAAAAATACTTAAGCTGCCAATTACGTTGCTAAGATGGGCGAGACAACAGCTGGACTTCCGATGGTTGGACAATTTCGATACTGACATTGAAGAAATTACAAAGAAGGATATGTTATGCTTTCTATTTTTCTTGAATCCCTCGCTTGGTGCTTATAGGAGTGCTGACCATGCCGAAGCTTCTACGAGTATTTAGTCTAGGAAATCATATACTCTATTGCATTTTTCCCTTTTTTTCTTTCTAATGGAAAGAGTGGGGCCCCCCCCGACCTCAAGAGCTTACTTGTAAATAATAGAAAAAGTTGTTTTGTTTGAAATCTTACTAAAAAAAGGTAATCATGATCTAAGATAATCATGATCTGAGGCAAATTGTTCTTATAAATAAAATAAGATATCACGACTTGGATATTTCCAATTGGTTACAGAATCATTTAAGCAATCTAATCTAATTGTGCGTTCAAACACAGCCTAAGCACTTCAATCTGTATGAGAGCTTTGAGACTTTTCAGCCAAATTACCCTTTAGATATATTTCTCTTTCTTTTCTAGTCTTTGGATTCAATCCACTCACAGAGGACTACGCCTTCACATGGACAACTTCTCGAGGCAAAATGGTAACTAGGGTTCAACTGGTAGGCAAACCCATCTCTCCTTTGGTCTCATGTTGCATTTGCAAGAAGCTTTGTCATCTAAAAATATTCTGTTGAATTACCATGACCAAAAATGGAACAATTTAAAAATTTAGAATTCAAACACCTAAACCCTATAATGGTAAATTGCTTTAAATCCGCCTAGTTTAACACTAGGTGCACGGCAGTTTCTACTCGAGTATTGTTTCCTCAAGAAAATTTCTACTTGGTGTAACTCATAACATCTATAGACCCCAAGTACAACATTTTTGTATTTTAGGCTTTCCAAGAACCATCTATTCTTAACCTACCTCATATCAGTTTCAAACCTTTTGTGGACACTGTTTTGATTCCTCTCACATTTTCTCATGAATTGCCCTTTTCTAATATGACATTTTTTATTGGATTTCCATTGTGAGATTTATCCTACAAATATATATAGTTTAATGACAACTACATGGCCAGCTAATGGGAGAACCACAAATCGTTAGGTTGTGTTTGGAGGTGTAATTTAATTCACTATCAGTGTAGCCATGGAAATCTCGCAATCCGGAGCGTATCATCCTGGCCTCCTGGGCGATACGTACCAGCGATACATTGAATCAATGTATCGGCCAGTATTTTATTTTTATTTTGTTCAAAAAAATTTGAAAAAATGTAAATTATTTATTTAAGATATTTTCAATTTTTTTAAGGTTTCTACCTATTTTTTGACAAATATTTTCAGTTTCAGCTTCGATTCGACGTTGATTCGGCATTTTTCCAAGGCATTCTTAGCTACTGGAGGGGAAAGAAGAAAAAGAAGACAAGAAGAGAGAAGATACATTGAGGAGAGAGAAGCACTAAGGAAGGGAAGTGAAGAGAAGACTCATGGGTCCCTAAGAAGAGAAGAGAAGATAAGAAAAGACAAAAAAGCCCACTTGTCATAAAAGGGGGCTTAGAAAAAAAAATTCAATGTATTGTCCAATACATTGAATAAGTCAATGTATCGCCCGACACGACCAGTACATTGGCCGTACCGGGCGATACATTGGACGACACATTGGCTGGGTTGATGGGGACATCCGATTCCAAGAGCCGCCAATCGTCTATCGAAGGCGGAAGAAGTGTCCAAAGACATCCCGAAGACTCCAAAATGAAAATTGAAGGCATGCACGTGGAAGCAAATTAAAAAAAAAAGTCATATGAAGGACCTCCATGCGACTTCTGTGATATAAAGCAGTTCTAGAAATTAGGACAAGGACCTCCATGCGACTTTCGTTGCCCAAGGATGGACTTCCGTGAACATAGGACGGACGTCTGTGAGTTTCGTCCGTAAGTTGGCGGCTAAATGAGTTTTGAGGCAAAACTTACCGTTTTAAAGTTTTAGTTGTTTGAGGACTTTCTTATTTCGAATTTATTGTTTATTTATAGTTTATTTGCCTATATAAAGGTCATGTAAAAGACAATTAAAATTAGTTAATGGTTAATGAATATTGCTTTTGCAAATTGAGAGCTTTTATTAAAGTATTCTTCAAGAGTGCGATTCTCTCAAAACTTGAAAGAACGATTCTTCTTTCCGTGTGCGGTTTAGTGTGAGGCCAACTATCTTCTTTGGAGCGATTCCTTGGATCTTCTATATTTTTTGTTTATTGTTTCTTATTGTCAGGTAATTTATCTAGTTTGTTTCTTCTATTGAAAACTCATAAACCCAAAATATCTTTTCCTTTATATATTGTTATTGGGATTTGGTTTTCTAAATTCCTAACCCTAATTCTTGAATGCACTTTTAACGATTTAAACCCTTCAGGCCTTAAATTATTCAAATCCTAGCAAGGAGCGAACAAACAACATCGAGATTGTCACTTGGTGCCCTAAACTAGATCGAAACTAGAGTCTATCTTTAGACCTATTTTCTAGATCAGGAAGTTCATATGCTAATGGACGCTAAGTCGAATCAATAAACTGCCTTAATAAAGTTATTAAATATTTTAAGTATTTTGGGATTAATTTCTATATCTCCGTTGCTCAATTAAATCTCAAATTGATTTTTAAATTGCATAACTAGGATTTTAGCGTTTTTTACTGCATCATGGGCGAGTCCTAGCCAATGTATCATACGGGAGGTGGCTGATACCAGTACGTACCGGTATCGGTCGAGATTTTGACCCAAGATCATAGCCTTATCCCATCTACTTACGATCGGCTTTGTGAGTCCTATTTCTCCACTTTTTTTGTTCAACACTAAGCTCTAGATAACTCTGTAATCCTTCATGTCACTTCTAACTGCTTCCCTCCAACTCTTGATTAGTCTTCTTCTTCTCCTGCTTCCTTGTGCTTGTAAGATGGCATCCCTTCATATAGGGTTTGTTACTGACCTCCAATGGACATGCCAAACCATCTCAAATTCTATAATTTTTCTCCTTTATAGATGTCACTCTAAAATTTTCTCTTTTGTACTTGTCCCTAATAAGCTCTAGATAACTCTGCAATCCTTCATGTCACTTCCCACTGCTTCCCTCCAACTCTTGATTAGTCTTCCTCTTTTGCTGGTTCCTTGTGCTTGTAAGATGTCATCCCTTTATAGCGGGTTTGTTACTGACCTCCAATGGACATGCCCTAAACATCTCAAATTCTGTAATTTTTATCCTCTCTATAGATGTCACTCTCAAATTCTCTCTTTTGTACTTGTCCTTAATTTTCTCCTTTCTTGTTACTCTACACATCCATTTTATCCTTTTTTGTCACTCCAAGCCATCTCATCCTCATGCGCTCTATCTTCTTGTTAGTTTTATGTGTGTGAACATTTCGTACCATATAGTATGGCAGGACTTACTGTTGTCTTATAAAAATTTCCCTTCCCTCCGGGTCCAATACCCTGTTTTCTCGTCTCCATTCCGTCCAAACTAAATTAATCCAATTAGAGATGTCCTCATCAAATCCACCATCTGATTATACAATATAACATAAATATCAAACTTATGGCAATATGGCACTAGATGGTTTTCTATTTACAACAATGAAGCCACAAAAAAGTGAAATTGAATCACCACAATTTCTTTTCGACTTGAAAAAAAAAAATATCATTTATCATTTTTGCAATTATGTTTTGTTTACAGTTCTACAAAAAAAATAACGGTGACCATGAATTGGGGAAATTGTCAATCCTCACGCTAAAGAACATAAAATATCCCAAATGTGGAAATTTCCACTTACTTGCAGCACTATTTATGTAATCCAATTCAATTGTGCGACCAAATACAGCTTTTGTGAAGAAGAAACAGTTTAATTTATTGGATAGAAACAACGCAAATTAACTATTTGATCAAATATGTTCAAATATAATGTGTAATGAGGAAATTAAACAAGAAACCAAGAAAGCGAATTTGAATCAGATAAGAAAGAAAGCCTACATAGGTATTCAATTGCCTGACGAAGCTGGAGAAATTTTTATGTTTGAAATACTTCGGAAGGAGGTCTCTGGAGAACCAGGCGACGTCCCAGACGACGAAGCTGTTATTGCTAGGGCTCCATGAGACTATTGAATCTGTCGATGGATCATCTACCATGTCGTAGGTTTTGCTGAGGAACGGCGGCAGAGGGGTTCCGTTGGCCATCGAATTGGCGTTAGCTTCATCCATAACAGAAATTTAAGAAGATCGAAGAATGAAGGACAATGATCGAGAAAATTATTTAGAGAGAGAGAGAGAGAGAGAGAAGAAGAAGAGAGATAGAGAGATGAATTAAATGGTTGGGGGAAGAGTAGGAGAGATGAAAGGGAGGGAGTGTTTTAGGAATGTGGGGGACTTGTTGGATTTTCCAGTTATCAGTAGAGGGAGAGAGAGAGAGAGAGAGAGAGAGAGAGAGAGAGAGGCGACGGCGGCCGCGGACGAAACTGAAACGACCACAGACCCACGGAGGAGAGATCACCAAGCAAAGAGACGAAGCAATGAAACGAATTCCCAAGTAGTTAAAATGTCGAAAATAACCCTTTGCTTGACCGTTTAAAAGCGCCAGCCATACATCTATAAACCAAGTTGAGTTGGAGTTCCGGCAATAATTTTGCAGCTTAAAATTCGAACTCATAAAATCCAACAAGTTCCGCAAAAAAATCGGAAAAAAAAATCTTGAATTACTCCAAAATTATTAGTGCTAGTATTTTAAAGAGACCCTTTAAAATCATGGGTCTACCATCGGACTGGAAGTTCATTATTTCACATGGTACACATTCCAAAAAAGTGAACTTATTTGAACATGGTGAGTTCGATGTGATGTTAAGGCGACTTTTTGGGACCGGATACCACGTGAAATAAAAATTTGTCCGTGAATGGTAAGAGCATGATCTCAAGATCCATCGTGGGAAAGATTGTGATGAAAATCAATTTGCATCGTCTGATTCAAAACAGTCAATGGGTTTCAGCATGGGTGAACTCAAAGATTCAATTTCATTTTAAGGTATTCTGCATGTATCAGTCGTACATACAATCAAAACCCTCAACAACATCAGATTATATCAATCTATCAACAGGTGGAAATTTTTTTTGTTCCAATCTTCCTCATGATATATTTTAAGGTCATTGTGGGCCTTTTATACCGTCAGATTTTGACTCTACACATCTCTAAAAGTGAAGGCCAAGTCATTTTCCCATGATCTAGGTTCCTTTTGGGGATGTGTGTAATGAGAAATCAACATCTCACCGTCTACTTAGCTCGAAATAATTTTGATATTTATTGCGAGGAAGATTGGAACAAAAAAACAATCTTCATCATCTATAATTCAAATCAGTTAATGATTTGAATTCGGTATCGATTTTCTCGGGGCTGATACGAATCAACCGATACGTACTGGCCGATACCGATATGTATTAGCCAACTTAAAAAAAAAAAAAGAGAGAACAAAAAACTCGGTTGAAAGAGAGATGTATAGGCCGAAACCTGATACGGATCAGCCGATACATATCGGCGATATCAATATGAGATACCGATACATATCTGTTTCGCCAAAAATTGATACGTATCGCCGATAGATATCGGTAGAGGCGATACAAGAAGTTAAAAGATGTTTAGTGGTGGCGGTGGAGTAGGAAAGATGAAACGAAGGGGGTGATTTAGAAATGTGGGGGAGTTGGATTTTCCAGTTTTCAGGAGAGAGAGAGAGAGAGAGGACCCCGGGGAGCAGAAATTACGGCTACAAGAAATGAAACAAGGAAAATAATGCCGGAAATAACCCTTTATTTGGCCCTTGTTTTATCCAGTGCTGTCAACGGGTCGGGTTGATCAAACAGCATACCCGACCCGTCCTGATACTATACCTGATCTGTACATGAACTTTCCTCATTGGGTCGGGTCGGGTCAGACTGAGACATGCGCCGACGTTTAGATTGGGTCGGGTGAAGTTGGGTTTTCTATTCTGGTTGGGTCTAGCGAGTGCACCATCGGGTCAGGTGCACCAACGGGTTGGCTCAAGTTCTCATAGGACAGCCATAATTTTGGGCCAACCCGACCCGGCCTGTGGGCAATCCTGGTTTTCTAGCCTGCCATCCATGCCCTTCAGGTGTTAGGAAATATGCTCGGGTGCGGTACCAAATGCCAACTCACGTGATAGAGCGCAGATTAAGTAGTGTTGGTCCCTATATACCCGACCCAAGTACTAAGGTTGGGGCACGATTAATCTTCTTTTAGAAGAGTCAAATCTGGACTTGCACAAACATTTAAGTGTGGGGAAATCCACATTTACGGGTTTTAGCACTCATTCGAAATCTATTCATCTCTCGAGCTTTGACCAATTGGATGGGGACATGCTGCCAACATTGAGCTCTCAATGGGTAGGGTTGGGTCAGCCTTTTACCCGACCTGTCCAGCCGGATCTTTTAAACGGTTTGGCACATATTGATCAGCTGGGTCGAATCGGGCGCATATTGATGGTTCTACCTTTCACATGGTTGACTACTTTGAATAAGATGATAGAGGTTGTTTTTCATCCCAATCTTTCACACATTAGATCTTAAGATCATGTCCAATATATCAGACAGTCAGATGTTGGTTACACGTGGCTTAAATCCGGTGTACCATGGTGCACTATGATCACAAATGTGTGCCACAGGGAATCAACATGCATCATCTCAAGATCTATTTGGTGGGAGATTGAGAGACCAAAATGATTGCATTGTTTAATTGTTGTGGGAGTAACAAAACTCAGTGTGGCAGTAACGCTACTCTATTGTAAAATGTGAAAAGGAAAACATGATTTAATAACTGGTAAATTCATTAGCAACGAATGATCAACAACAGTTTGCAGTTTGATCAGATCGCTAGAAACATCTGATGGGTCTCTGTGTCTTGGCCTCCATGACCGTTGTATTTAGGATCAGACAGTGCTTGCCTGTTGGAGCCAGAGAGAAGCCCACTTAGAAGAGCATGTTTAAATTGTTCTTTTAAAGAGACCTGAATTCAGCACTTTCACTCTTCGAAAGAGCTACGAGCACTTACAACCAAACAGTCTCATACTAAAGGGGTCTGCACCAGAGCAAAGAGCTGCTCTTTGCCTCCCACAAGCAATCCCAAACACAGCCATGGTGAACCGGGCCTCGATGGACCTTAAACCCCAGAAATAAAAATGCCATTACACAGTGTTGGTCACGTATATATGGGGTGCTGGGAGAAGTGGACCTGGAACAAACCTAACCTCTAGCTTTTCCGCACAAAGTGGCTCCTCTCCTGACTCGAACCTGCATTTTCATGCTTGACAGCCTTAGTAACAATCGTAACCAAGGAGTGGCTCCTACTGTAAACACCTGAAATGGTATAGCAAATTGTATGTTGTCCTATTCTATTTGCTTTTTCAATGGACAACCAAAAGGTCCTGGGAGAACGCAGAGAGAGACTGCAGGTACAACAAACCACCACCACTACCACCAATACCACCCAGCCTGAAACACCCCTAGATGGCCTTCCTCCGGGAGAAAAAGTGATAATAATACACAAAGTAGAAGGGGGAGGAAAATAGTAATACACACTTAAACAACATTTGAGTACTTGAAAAGGGGGAGAAAAATAAGTAATAACACATACACAAATAGATAGAAGTTAAGAAACAATTAATATCAAAATTTCTAAACAAAATTTTTATTAGTTGTACTCATGACCCAATACAAGAATCAAGAAAAAAGCTTTACAATGTTTATTCCGGTAACAAATAGAACAGGAAAAAAAAGAAAACGATAATTACAAAAAAAAAAAAAAATCATCCCACGGAGTGTTGTCTGCAACCTTTGGGTCCGTAATGTTGAGAGCTTCGTCGAACCGTTTTTTTACATAAGTAGCAATAATGGTTTTGGCAGGACCAGCAGAAGATGTGATTGTTATTTCTAACCTGCCATTCAAATCCATCAGCCATTTTATATATTAGCTAGTTGTTTGAACAAGTTATCTAATACATTCATTTTTTTCGAATCCCAAAATACAGTCTTCCGAGAAACATTTAGTTAACAAATTGTAAGAAATAGCGGTTTCCATCAACAATGTGCTTGAAAGAAGTAATTTAGAATTTTCAATTCATGACATGTCGGGCATTTTATATCATGGAGATGATAAAGATATCAACCAACTAAGGTTGGAATGTCATTGTAATATACTAGTGGCACCCTAAATCAAAGTAACAGATCAACTTCCCAATCAAGCTCTCAAATTCAGAATAATAAAGTTCTAATGAGTGGCACCTGGTATTGGAATAGTTTGAGACTATATGTTCAAAACAGGTGCATTATATGAAAAAAAAAGTGCCTAATAAATGTCCATTCCCTCATTCACCAAAAGAGTCCATTTGCACATGAAATGAGAATACACGTCATCTGAAATTAAGTTTAACACTAAGTTCGGGAAAGAGATTCACTGTGCTCCTTATTAATTAACCAGACACCAGTTTCGCATGTAAGGTAAGCCATGAGAAGTGGCCAACCATATAGCACCCTCAGTATCCCAAGGTAACATACTAGTTCTAATCTCTATACCCCTATAACATAAACTGGAATTTGAACTAACATCAGTTATTTCAAATAAAGTATAGTTTGAGCATTCCTGAAGTGTATAATGCACATAAAGTGCCCCATAAATGAAAAAAAAAACTGCACATCGACTACAATGAAAGGTAAAAAACTACCACAGAATAAACTGATCAAAATTTATATCTTTTTTATAACGGGGTATCCGGCCTCTTAGAGCACCTGACTGATTTCCTGGGTACGTGCTACATCCGCACATCACACACAGTCAGTAGGGATAAATCCCTGCAAGTGACCTACAAGGGTTGGGATTCGAACTCAGAACCTCTGCTTCTTGACGAGTGGTCCGGGCCACTATGCCAACTCCCCGTTGGTTTAATCATAATTTATCTCATCAATCATAATAAAGTCAATTAATTGTTGTAGATAATAAACTGAAATGGCCTTTTTAAGGCTAAACCTATCCTATTGTTATAAGTATTATATGAAACAAGAGATATCTTTCAAATTCCAGTAACTTGTGTAATGAAAAATGATGTGGATAAATAAGACATGCCCTAAATGAATTTTTATAAACCTATTTCAGGAAGTTAGTAAAAAGATATCAAGATAACCTGACGGCTTGGTTCATTGGTTAGGGGGCACAATTGAAAATAAAGTGCTATTTTCATTAAAAGCAAGAAGATGTTTTTGAGCTACAACACCAAGAGCCTATAGTTTTCTGGCGTGGAGAAAAATCTTAAATGACGAGGTTTCTCAATTACGTTTATTCAAATTTCAAAGCCTTTAGAGCTTCTTTGTAGCGACAAATACAAATGTAAAAGCATTCATCACATTGCAATTAGGAGCTACTGCAATATATTCTCGTCTTCTTCTTGGTGTTGATATGGAATCCAGCTCCGATAAAGATTGCAACACCCTTGCACATTTCAATTTATCAATGTAGTTTGCAGCACAAGCATATTTCAAGCACAACACATAGCAATCATCATTTAGTTGATAGTGAATATACACCATTGAACTTAGATGTGCCTTACGCGTCAATCTAAGTTTAAAAAGTTGCTGCTTGCGGACCAAAAAACCAGCCAAGTTTCATTTGAAAACCAAGTACTGAGATTTGGAAAAAATCAGTCAAGTCGACTAGGAAATCTTCTGGCATATTTTGATTCTATAAAACTTGCTTCAATCAATATGAGCATCATAAGACAGAAAAAGTAAAGGATTTATGCACATTTCAAAAATTGACATAATAATAATAACTAATTACATATTATAATAAAATAGTAACACAAATATGAATACATAGTTAATTTTCACTCACCTTTGCATTTGCTTGACCACAGTTAGGACATGCGTGACCATAATTAGCAAACAGTTCAGCTTGTATCTGAGCAATCACCTGGCGTTCATTCATCTGCCGCTCCCAGATTTGAATCTCTTCAGGTGGGAAAAGGACACACCCCTCCTCCCTTCAATGAGTAAAAGTTTGTTAGCTCGTTACAAGTTAAAATAGATAACCATATAAAGAAATCAGTTTAATCTCACAGAAGAATGAGATACCTGAAGTGGTCATATCCATCAATTGCCTTGTTACACCGATAGCAGAAAAACTGCCCACAGTTCTGGCATGCCATCTTGTTGCAACCTTCAGTTCGGGAGATTGCCATCTTGCAAGATGGGCATTGCTTAGAATCACGAAGTACTTCCCTCACACTAAGAATCTCATTAATCATATCACGCTCCTTTCGTCTTTGGCCCTCCTTAAGCTGAGATGAATTCTGGCGCTCCTGCAGAAAATTACTGCATGTTGATACACTCCGGAAATTCATTGTAGAATGGATTATATGTTTAAAAGAGTTCTTTGTTATTTTTCCGTTCAAATTGGGTAGAGTTGATAAAAAAACCATTACCTTTAAAACAAAATATATCTATCTTAATATAAACAAACTGTGTAGTATAAATGCAAGAACACGTGGTGAAATAATATAAGGGTTCCTCTATTTGCGCCTACACTAAAACCTGTTGTCCGCCTTAAATCAGATGATCGTGATCGTTTGTCATGCCAATCTTTGACACAATGGATCTTGAGACCATGGGCGTTCCACCAGACGGTTAACTTTCTGATTCCACGTGGCACGGATCCCAAAATGTGGCCCTAACATCACATGGTACAGACTGCACCCAAACGTGAATTTAGGGCCACATTTCCACGTGGAATCAGAAAATTGACGGTCAAATGACACGCCCATGATCTCAAGATCCTTTGTGGCGAAGATTGACATGAAAAACGATCCTGATCGCCTGATTTAAGGCAGTCAATGGTAGGCGCGAACTAGTTAAAAACAACATAAGAAAATGCCTTTAGACAATTTAAACTTTTAATTAAGACAAGAAGGAACAATATAATCAATTTTCAGAAAATACCATCATGTCTCAGTGTGCTACCTGCAAAATCAGAAGCTTTGTTTCTGGTGTCATACATGTTATTCCTACATGACGGCGCTCTCTGCAAAGACTACAAAAGCTAAAAAAGCACTTTGTACATTGTGCATGGTGGTCCTCATCTTCTAAGCAAGGTGTTTCGCACCTTGGGCAATATACTATATCAGCCATTGAATCTAAAGTCTTCTGTAACATCAACGACTCCCAACGTTCAAATGCTTCATTTCCAAGCAACCGCTTCAACAACCCATGGGGGACAAGACCTCCACATTTTGCATCAGGGCAAAGCAACTTGTTTATTGTACCTTCCTTTACATGCATTTTCGAATAAGTTTCCATGCATGTTTGGCAAAAAAAATGCTGGCATGGCAATCTGATGAACTCTGTGCCTGATAAGAAATAAGGAACACTATTTTACTACATCGTGTCCAATAATCTTAGTGCTCTCACAGAACAATTATGTTGAATGGCTCATGAATTTTAAGATTAGCAAAATTAAGAAGGAAAATACAGCATTTAAAAGAAATAATAAATATATATATATATATATATATATATATATATATATATATATATATATATATTGAAGACTCTGTAATTGAAGATTAAAATGCATAGTAACCGAGCAATAAAAAGAAAACACATCGCAAAGATTTTAAATATAAATGAGAAACTGACGGGGACGCCACCAACAAAGACCTAGGGTTCAAGCCGTACAAGGTATATCAACGGCGAAAGAAGCGACGGAAGGGCCAAGGGAAGGCCATAGAGTTCATCTAAGGAGCACTCAGCGTCAGCAGGCGACGGACGTCCGTGGCTCCATGGACGGACGTCCGGATTTCGAGGTGCTCACGGTTCTAGTGAGCACGGACGTCCGTGGGCCCTAGGTCGGACGTCCGTGAAAATCGGCGCCTCAACGTCTTAAGTAGAATAATTGTCTTTTTTGTCCTTAGATTTTGTCCTTTTTGTAAGTTACCACTTAGGGTATCTCAGTATTTTTCTATTTTTAGGTTTATTTTCTTGTAATAGCTATAAAGCCCAATTTGTAAGCCATTTTTAGCACTTGAGGAATTAATGAAATAATATATTGCATTTTGAGCTTGAGAGAAGCTTTGAAGAGTGAGTCTTCTTCCCCGAGAGGGGTTTGGTGTGAGGCCAAGGGTGAGATGCCCATGTTACTTTGATCTTCTTTCTTCTATCTTCCTATTATCTTGCTAATCTCTTGAATTTCAAATCTCCCTTTTGCTTGATTGTTCAAATCTCAAACCCTAGATCTAGAGCAATATTGATGTCCATCCTTATGGATCGAATTCAACCCTAGCCCATCGATCCATAACCGTTGTTGGACTCGAGCTTGCTTGATTTGAGTCATTTAACCGATTCGATTCAAAAGCCCTAGTGAGGAGCTACCGATCCCACAAAGACTTATGATCTAACACCCCAACCTAGACGAAGCGAGAGTTCTATCGCTTGGATCTCCTCTTCCGCCATCCTAACGGATCCTGTGCATCAGATTGGACCCTACGTGATCCAAAGCATGGTCACCTAAATGGAATCTTGCAAAACCCCAAGGTATCGCTTCAATTTGTGATTACTTGCTTAATTAATTAGTTTAATTTCGGCAAATCATCACATCATGGGCATTCACGTAATTCAGGGTCGTTGTCCCGCGTCAGAAACATTTCCAAAAGAAGATCAAGGTTGATGACGAACCAGTCTATTCCCACGTTACTTAGTTTGCCTGCGCACCCTCCGAATGACGTTTTGGTTCGTAGTGAACCAATTCTCTGTTTGATTCTGATTTATCAGGCGAACTGAGCAAATTGTGCTTTTTTTTTTATAAAATTGCTTTAAAAAATAGTGAGAGCGAGGAGAGTTGAACACACGACCACTCCGACCACCGTCCAAGCACTTAACCAACTGCACTTACAGCTGTTTTTGGTATAAGATGTAAACGTAAATTATTATATATTTTTTTATTGTTAGCTTATAAAAAAATAATAATAATAAAGAAATCAAAACTCATCCTACCCCTAGTGAATCAGGTTCACATGAGAAAAGCGAATTGTGAACTGCGAACTCGAAAACAAATGAAGTGAATTGCGATTGAGTGACAGAGGTCTATTCCAAAAAAAGAAAATTATGGGCATTTATGGCATGGTAAATATAAGTTCTAACAAACTTTGCAATGCCAAAAAAAAAAAAAAAAAACACCGTAGAGCCTAAATTTAGAGAGGAAAGAAAGAGGATTTACCCACATACTCGCTAAAACGGACATTGCACTCATAATATAAGTTCAAACAGACTTTGTAATACAGAAAATGATCGTAGAGACTAAATGTTTGAGAGCAAAGAAAGAGGATACCTGCATATTCACTAAAACAGATATTGCATTCATGTAAATTGTTACGAAAGTTTTCATGGCATTTTTCATCATTGTATCTCATGATCAAGGGAATATCAGCATCTGGTGAGACACTTCCGGAAACTGCGCGCTTATCTCCAGAACTTGACGTATCGTACGGACCAAGCAATATTTCTTTATCAAGTCCTAGGTTTGAAAGCAAAGAATTCTGTAGCCATTCCACCCATTGATATATAACTTCCTGACCCGGTTGTTCTAGCCAGATAGTTTCCAGCATGTGACAAAGATTGGAGATCCTCAAAGAATCCAACCACTGAATGCAGATTGTGAAGTAAGGCGGAAAATGACTTGGATATGACTGGGGTAGTAAACAAGTCAACACAACTGGAGGCAGATACTGAACTTTGAAAGTGTATGAGAATCCATCTGAGCTGTCAGTTTCAGTCGAAAAATGACTGGATTTTCCTCCAAATTTCACCTCACCACCTTTCAAATGGAGCTTTGCAGAAATAGTAACGTCATCATGAACCTCATGGTGAATATGGATCTGCGAAGCAATACAGAGATGTTGAGTTGTTTTCTTCTTCACATACCATATATGGAATCAGTTCAGTTACGAGAAAACCTGAAGAGTTCGGAGACCTCCTTTTCTATTTAGAACAAAAACATTGTCCCCATAAATTGCCTCCAATGCAAGTAACTGCAAAGCATAGGGGTAGATGAAATTAACATATTCGTAAATGCCCATCTAAGGTATTACAGTGACATGGGGATAAAAATATTTACTTAAATCATGATATATAGTAATTAATAATACAGAAGAAGGTTTTTACAAACAATCAACAAACCAACGGTCTTGATTCCACGATAACCTATGATGGAATTAGTTCCTTGGACGCATGATAATCTATGTGGGGGAGTATAGAGGGGAGGAGTCTATGTGGGGCATACAAAATATCATAAGGAGGATACCTCGATCCTGCTTGCACAAACACTTTTAAAAAGAAACAAAAAAAAAGAGTAAAACAAACCATTTTTAATGTTCTCAGTTTTGACATTCTCAAGCGTCCTGTTGAATCCTATAAATCATGGGAATCTTACAATGTAAATGTCGAATTGTTGTTTCGGCCATGATTTTTTTCCAAAAAATGATTTAAGTCAACATTCTAAATTGTTGACCACCTAGGTAGTGTTATCAAATGCCACACCTCGCCTAGACAATTGCATAGGCAAGGTGAGGGGGGTATACAAAACGCAACATATATTCAAAATGTCTTTCACGGCATCTAAAGCTGATCCAAGGTGGAAGTAAAAGAATAATCTTAACTCCAGTGATAAAATGTTGTTCCTTGTAACTTTTGGGGTAAATTCACAAATGGTGGAATTTTTCAGAATACGCAACATATCACTGGAGCTGGGAAAATTGTCAGAAAGCTCCAGGAGATGTTCAGAGATAAGAAAAAATTTGGACGATTATCACATGAAAAAAAAAAATCTATCATCTATAGGATTAGGATTTAGGAATGATGACCATGAGATATTGAAGGGAATGCAAATGGATTCAAGGAATCAAGGGGAATAGAAAAAAAGACCAAAATGAAAGGGACCCCTTAATGCATTTGTGACTCCTAACCCTGAGGTGTTGATAGAATAGATGAAGGCAAAATATAGTGCACTTGAAAATATAAAGGTGTTTCGATTGGTTGATGGAAACTAATCCCATAATGGGCTACATTTATCAGGGTATGGATAAGGCCAAAGAGAAGATCAAGTTTGCAATGAACAGGAATGAAAGAAGATAAAAGCCTAATGGAAGATCATTGGTAGTAGATGGGACGTCCAACCCTACTGCCCTCTTCATGCAGCTGCTTATTATCGAAATCTACTACTCTGCAGAGAGTAGTAGATAAGGGGTCTATAACAGTGGTGCAAAAGACAAGATCACTAAGGAGTTGACAACCTATAGAAAAGCATTGAGCCTCCTTGGAATGTCAATGGCAGTCTGGCAAAGCACCACAACACGACCTGGTAAATATTACATAATTTATTGTCTAGTTGCTTATTTCCTTCTTAACAAACTTAAGATTTATATTTCAATTTTCAATTCATTATGTTTAATTCATATAGTTCAATGGTGGTTAGCCTATGGGGCGATATCCCAAACCTTAAAAGGTTCCATTTGGATCCTCAGCCTCAAATGTAGTGCATGCATTTGGTTGTGAGCACAATTGGAGAACTTTTGAGCAAGTTAGTTAAATATAGAGTTGTATATTTTTATTTTCATGTTTGTAATTTATAATTCACTAATTTTTTTATTCTAAAATTTTCAATGCATTCAAAAAAAGAAATAGATTGACGCAAAGGAAATTTAATGATTTACAACAATGTTTCTTAAAGAGCAAGGATATCTCTCTCATCATCCTCATTGAGAGAGAAGATTGCAACAAGTGGATTGTTCCAAGAGGGGAAGATGATGATAGGGCCTTCAAGGGAGAGGCACTGACTTGGTTAGACATTGATATGGTCATAGGGAATTCCGAAGATCCTAGGCGCAGACAAGATCATCAAAGTCACATCGACAAAGGGCTGACCAAATGAAGAGGAAGTCAATTCTGAAAAGATGGAGGAAGAAGAAGAGTATTTTGAGGATGGTGATGATTCCAATGATGATGGGAACACATCATTGGATTCAGAGGAAAGAGAATAAGAGTTGAGACTCGAGAGAAAATGAATATTTTTAGATAATTGATATAAATTTGGAAATGTATAACATTTAACCTACTTTTTGTCTTTTGATTATGGTGATGTATAATGTATTACTTAATTTTTTGGATGGTTTGCATGAAAAGTTAACGGATTGGTTATTAATACATGTTAATTTGCTATTTACTTATTTATTAGTTATTAATGATTTTCTTATTAATTCAATATTCGATTAGTAATGTACGGATATATGCATCATTGATTAAAATCCTTTATAGTTAGATTATGGTTTGTTGATTAGGATTATAGAGAAATTAGAGTTATGAATAGAGGAGGGGGAAGAAAGATAGAGAAATTAGGGTTTCTCTGAGTGTGTGTGTAACGACCTAGACTTGACATGATATTGTCCGGTTCTGACACAGTAGGCTCCCCGGTTTTCAAACACGCCATACCAGGAGGGGAAGGGACTCACTTATAGCCCAGGTTCTGGACGATTTTGTAACCAATGTGAGACTAAAGCATCCCATAAGCGGAAACAAAACATCTCATAAGCGGGAACAAGGTCCCAACTCCGGGGCCTCTAACCCTCTCCAGAGCCTCTACTCCTCTCTCTCCTGTCACTTGATTGCAGAGCCGTCCTCGGCTGTACTCATTTTGTCATGCTTTCAAGCTAGCTTGGCTCATTGACAACCCTACCTACAATTTGTTTTGAATATGATGCTTCAAATTGTGAATTGCATGATTTTAACAACACTGCTTACTGGCATTGGCAAGTATCAGGTCATGTTGAACGTGTCAATGATATTTGTTCTTATAATTTATTTTTCACTAGTATAAAATTTCATAATTACATTTGGATCCTTCTATTAAAATTTACGGTGGTACTATAATATTTACATTAAAATCTACAAAGTATTGACTATTAACGTATAAAATATAGAATCACTTAGTGTTCATGCACCTATTGATGTCTATAATTTGTTTTCATAAATATAGTGATTTGGGGTTGACTAGATAAGGAATTCTTAACAAAATCACTAAATCATATGTGTATAGTTAGTGAGTATCTTGATCACTTTGCTTTGGGATTGCAGGAAAAGAAGTAAGATTCTGGCAACCATAATCAAAATATAATTTCAGAGGAATCATTAACAATCAAACCAGGTCTAAAGTGTAAACTCTGCACACTGCTAAAAGATAAAGTGCAACCTTATAGGCATCATAGACATGAAATAATTCACTATTTTTTTTTAAATGATCAATTCGATTCTACCATTGAAGAGATATGTGATTAAATCAAGAAAACGAAGCTGAATTAACTAGAGAAAACAAAATTTAAATTCTGGTACTTTGAATTGATTATAATTATCTAAATAAAAAGGGGATCTCGAACAAATACCTCATCCTCCTGTAACTGATGGTTGATTTTGAGCTGCTCATCAGATAACGAGGGTTCTTCAATTCCCAATGTAAGCTCTTCCAATCTACCAATAGGATCGATCACATCTGGATCCAATTCTCCGGAATCATCGATAAATCGCATACCAGATTCCGGAACCTTCTCATCTTCCTCCTCTTCTTCCATAGATGCACACTGCTAAAAGATAAAGTGCAACCTTATAGGCATCATAGACATGAAATAATCCACTATTTTTTTTTAAATAATCAATCCGATTCTACTATTGAAGAGATATGTGATTAAATCACGAAAACGAAGTTGATTTAACTAGAGAAAACAAAATTTAAATTTTAGTACTTTAAATTGATTATAATTATCTAAAAAAAGGGGGGATCTCGATCAAATACCTCATCCTCCTGTAACTGATCGTTGATTTTTAGCTGCTCATCAGATAACGAGGGTTCTTCAATTCCCAATCTAAGCTCTTCCAATCTACCAATAGGATCGATCACATCTCGATCCGATTCTCCCGAATCATCGATAAATCGCGTACCAGATTCCGGAACCTTCTCATCTTCCTCCTCTTCTTCCACAGATTGAGATGAAGAGTCGAAGATTTGGTTTCCCTCCTCGACTGGAGCTTGGTTAACGAAACGAGCGGGTGGATTTGGAGAAACCCATTTGGATTTTCGGTGGTTTTTTAGTATGCCGATTTGATCGAGAAGGTGGTGATGAGGAGGAGAAGACGAAGGGGAAGTGTCGACTACGAGTTGATTGTGTGGTGGAAGATCTTCGTCACGATCGAGGGATCTAACGGTCCAGGTTTCATCTAGCTGTAGAGTTTTTTCATGGGTTGCTTTTCTACCCTTTTTCATGGCGATTGGGGGATTTCGGATTGCAGAGCTTCAGGCAAATTAAGTTGCTTGAGCCCTCAGTAGAGGCAGCATTTTACTTTAGTTTTAGGCGGCTGCCGTTTAACCCCAGCACTCTTGATGTCTATTTAAGAACGGCTGAAAAAAATTGTTTTACTAACTATTTTTTCAGCTGTTGACTTCGCAAGGCTTATTTCTCCAGTTGGCTATATTAACAATAAACTCTTTAGAACTTCACATTTCTTCATATCCCTTCTCATCCAAATTTTCATTCATCTTCTTCTTTACTTAGCTTGAAAATAAGAGGAAGACCATTAAAATCTTGAACGGAACTTTGATAACAGATACAGAAGATTGTAAAATTATACAAAACTTAAGGTAATACTATAAACTACAAAATAAGTATTAAAATAAAATTCTAGAGTGACACTCGTAAAAGAAAATATGAGTATGGATGAAAGTTGTGACAAGAGATATAAAGAATTGTGACAGTTTCAGCTAATCAGAAATGGTTGAGAAATAGGACTCACAAAATAGATCCCAAATAGATGGATAAAGTTATAATGATGATATACCACACATCTCAAAAGGACCGGTGAGTATTATATTTGTCACATACGGCCACTTTTCTAAGATGTGCGTCACGTTAAATAAAATATTATCCGGCTATTATATGCCTATGATCTCTTAACTAATTGTATGAAATATTGAAACGACAAATGATGTCCATTGGTCGATTCAAACCAATCAATGATTTCCAGCTGTGGGTATTGGAGATTAAAGGTCAAAACTCATTCAAAACTTCAAACCCAAAATTGAAGTTATTCCTTGACTTCCTTTAAAAGGGTAATCATGGATGAAAAATGGATTCATTTCGATTTCGGTGGGGATTGAAATTTCAGCCGAAATATTCCTTCAGCGCCAAAAATTACCGAATTTTTATGTTATCATTTTGGTTTTGGTGGTGGTGGGGACTGAAATTGAAATACTTCCGATCTTTGAATCTGTTGTCTGGTTATGCCTTGGGATGTGACTTCTTTGAAATTATAATTGGGGGAAACCTTTAAGCATCTTACACATGATTTTATTATGGGTGTTTGTTTGTTTTAAATATCATAATTTAAATATATATAGTGGCAAAGTAATCAATGTCTTTTAAAATTTATGATATTAATAACTTAATATAGTTATTATTATTTTTAAAAGTTGTTGATTGTTTTAAATTATCATGTGCAAATGATATTTAAATCAATTTTTTACCTATTGATTTTCAAATCATGATCTTTTATATGTAACAATGATCAAGTCATGGTACAGGAATTAATGACTTCCAAAATGTTCAAAAGAATCATCAAAATTTGACAACAACGGAAAAATTGAAATAATTAAAAAGTTGGTAAAGTCTATTATAATTCTTTTATGACAAATACAAAATAATTATAATAAAAAGAATATTATAACTCTTCTTTCTTCAGAAGATGAGAGAACGATATTATTCTGTTTCCTACGAAAATGAGAGGAGACAACAAGTCTAGGAACTAGAGACGAGGGCAATGGTCAGGTCCCACTGATTTAATTACATTTTGTGTTCAATCATATTTGCAGCCCTTAAATGGAAGAAAATCTTGACTTCCACAATTTCCGTTTGTATAGATGATGACATGATCAAGATTCTCTTATATCCAAGGGCTGCAAATATGGTTGACCGCTAAATCGAGTTCAATCATTATTTTTTTAACCACTCGTCGTTGTAAGGAGAGTCGATAACCGAATTTAATGTCAACAACCTCTTGCATGCCACATGGGCTTGACTCCACTCCCTCATTTAACCATCAAAATAGTGTTTGAATGATCTTACACCATCCATGATATAAGATGCCAATCATTTGCACCATCAAAGTGATAGATCATAGATTGACATGCACCAAGCGTAAAACTGGTGTTTTGCGAAGATTTAAACCATCCGATTTGTGGACTTTGATATCAACCATTGTGTTCAATTTTAATGATTAATTATTAAAGCTCATCAATCGGATGGCTCACATCAACTTATAGGTATGGCTCTATGGGTTAAGACATGTTTCAATGATTGATTACTACTTGAACAATTTAGATTGATCATAGATATTCATTATAAAGCATAATAATAATCACACTTCAATGATGTGAGATTAAAAGTCTTTAACTTTAGTAGTATAAGATCATTTAAACACATTTGGGGTGTTTAAATGTCCGGTAGAGCCATTATCCCGTAATTAATCCAAGTCGATCAACTAGTAGCCCGTCATTGATACATTTCTCAACAAAAAATATGTCTACTAAAAGACTCTCTTAACATTCAATTAGTTGGCTTAATTTTAGTTATTAAAAAAGTATGAATGGCCGATCCTTTGAAAATGCATACATCAGATGGTCTAAATCGAGTGAGTGTGAATTTTAGGCCCATATAAGTTTAATATATGAATTACCATCTTAATGACCTGATGCCTCCATATAGTTATAGTAAGAGGCGCTAATGGTTCATTTTATGTCAGGCACTAGAGACTCTTTGGCCTTGTTGTGTGCCCGCAATAGACTTGAGACCATTAGTTATCCTGTCAAGATTCAAGAAGAAACAAAACAAGACCAAAAAAAAAAAAAAGGGAAAAATTTGGAAGGAAAAAGTAGTGAAAAAGTTTAAAATAAATAAAAAATAGATATTCTTTGGCAAAATGAAGAATATTTCGACAAAAAATAGTAAAAAACAAGTGTAAAACATAAAAAACATGATTTATTAAAAACATGAGTAGTTTTGATTTTTATTTTTTTCCATTTAATGTGTTTCCGACGTTTTAGAAAAAACAAAGGTGTTTTAAACGAATTTTTTTCTTCAAAAGATCGCTCCTTGACTGATGAGTAATAACAGCAGACATCTTGATAAAAAGTTAAGTTGTATCATAAAACTACAACTCACAGACATCTCAATTAAAAGCTGTATTAGAAAGCTACAACAAAAAACATTTATCTGAGGGTATCTTTGTCCGCCCCACGCAATTTCTGAAAGCGCCTACCCCTGAAACTCATTTATCACTTCGAATCAAATGATCTAGATCGTTTTCCACCCCAACATGCAATAGATCTTAGATCTTTAGACCATGAGCATACCATCAGGCGGTCTCTTTTTTATTCCACATAGTACAGATCTGTAAAAATAGAGACCAACTACTTGCACACCAAACACGATTTCACATGCCACACACATCACGCCCAAACGAGATTTTTTGGGGATCTGTACCACGTGGAATAAAAACAGACCATCTTATGGTACGTTCATAGTCTCAAGATCCATCGTGTGAAAGATAGGGATGAAAAATGATTTCCATCATCTAATCCGAAACAGTCAACGGGTTTCATGGGGTTTCGAACGGTGGCGAGAACAGAGGTACTTTTTTTGGAATCCCTGCATATTATTTTTTTATTTTTCTACTATAGAGCTTCCTTACCAATAAATAAATAAATAAACAATAATAATAATAATAATGATTATAAATAAATAAAATTTGGACACAACTGAAAGTCTATGTGGCCATTTCTATGCTTACAACTGGGTCAAAGCTTTCAAAGAATTGCTGTGGTCCAAAAACAAAGACCAAATTAGCTAATTTGTTTTGTACCTTACAATATAGTTAAAATAAATCTGGTAGGGAGAATGATGCTGCTATAAATGCCCTCCTCTTCTCCCACTCTCCACTTTTAAAACATTAAAAAAAAAAAATTCTAAGAGCTGCCTTCTACTTGGAAAATGGCCTCTCCTCCCTTTATTCAAAAGACCAATTTTCTTCTCCTCCTAATTCTAACTTCTCTCAGTCTCTATCTAACAGAGAAACCCAATTCTGTAGTAAAAGAAAAGCCTCCTGTGTTAAGCTACCACAACGGCCCTCTCCTCACAGGCAATCTCTCTCTATCTATCATATGGTATGGCCATTTCAGCCCCCTCCAAAAATCCACTCTTATGGACTTCATCTACTCTCTCAACAATAATACCTCACCAACTCTAAAACCCACTGTTTCCTCCTGGTGGAAAGCCATAGAGAAATACCAAACACTTGTGCCCCCAAAACCCCATCAAGATCCTCAGAATAAGAATTTTGATGCTCCATCAATACAAATTCAAATCCATCAACAGACCCACCTCCGCAACTCTCACTCTAATAGAGGGAAACCGTTAAGAAAACCGCTAACCCAAGCCGATATATCCCGTCTTTCTTCGGAAGCTTCTAAAAACTCTTCTGTCGTCGTGATCTTCACAGCAGATGATGTAGCGGTCGAGGGATTTTGCACGAGCTGGTGCATGCACCGCGGCTCGCCTGGGACTCAAGGCGTGTACTTGTGGGTTGGGAACTCAGCAACTCAATGCCCCGGTAAGTGTGCATGGCCATTTTATAAGCCGGTTTACGGACCGCCGACTCTGCCGCTGGTGCCACCTAATAGTGACGTTGGAGCCGATGGAATGGTTATCAACTTGGCGTCGGGATTAGCTGCAGCCGTTACAAACCCGTTTTCTACAGGGGTTTTTGAGGGCCCGGCTTCGGCTCCACTGGAGGCGGCTTCAGCTTGCCCAGGGGTGTTCGGTAAAGGGGCGTATCCTGGGTACACTGGGGAGTTGCTCGTGGACACCACCACTAGTGCTAGCTATAATGCACATGGCGTGAATGGGAGGAAGTTCTTGCTCCCGGCGATTTGGGATCCGATCACCTCTGCATGCTGGACTCTTGTATAATTTAATTTTTTGATGGGTAAGATGGACGCGAATCTGCGGTCTTGAAGTTGCAATATTGTCAACTTTCCCATTGGACTATAGTATAATACTAACACACTATACATAGGCCTTTAGCAAAGAAATATATTCAAGGGTGTGGTGATGAGGGCTTTGATTATAGTGATAGGATTAGGGATATTTATTTGCTAGTTTAAAATGTAAGTAAAACATGGAGTTCTTTTATTATTTTAGGATTCTTTCAGTAGACTATGGCATTTCTATAATATATATGCTTTTAGAAAAATGCCTAAGCAAATAAAAGGAGGTTGTAGGCCCCCAATGACTGGTATTATTTTCATTTTTGATATATGTTACTACAACACTTTTTAGGTGATATAAAGAGGTGTGTCATATGCTGCTTCTCAAAAAGGTCTATCGCATTCTGAAAATGGCGTTGTGTGAGAAGCAACACCATTTTCACCCAACATTTCCCTTGAAAAAGTAAGCAACACCATTTTCAGCCAACATTTCCCTTGAAAAAGTCCTTTTTAAATAGGGCCAAAATAAATAATTTAAGGATCCCACATATCTAGGAATGAAATATATATTCAAAGTGAGAGCAACCATGTAGAAGAAGATTCATAAAAGGACCACTTGGTTCCTCACGACATATAGCCGCTTTACCCCAACTTGTGCTTCATAAATACTAAGCCTTTTTTTTTCCCTTTCTGAGAACCTAGGTGTCCAAGCCTCTTAGAACACCCAATTAATCCAAGGGGGGCATGCGCAACTCAAATTAACATGTGTCAAGTTAGCACAAGATATAAATCCTTAGGGTGGTCTCAAGGGGGGATTCAAACTCAGATCTCCCACTTTTTACCTGGCAATAAATGGTAAGCTTCGGGCAACCTAACTAAGGGACCATCAGAGCATGTGGCTCCAAAAGGACCCAAATACAGCTAAGACAACCAAAGCAAAACAACGAAATCATGAGGATGGCCTCTACTTGAACAATGGAGTTATATTTATTTTTTTAGTTATTAGATAGCTCAAGTGGAACAGGCACAAAGGACTATATTTTGGAACCATGCCCACAAGTAGTGTAATAATTAAAATAATTGTTATAATCGACTTTTTTGTTTAGAAAATGTGGACAATGATTCAAATGAGTTCTCAAAACAAACTAAGACAGCACATTCACATTGATCTTGAAATGGATGCTAGTAGAATGCCAAATATGATAACATAAATATATATGCCACACACAAACCTCATGGGGGAGCCAAACCTCAACAAGATTGGCTATCGTTTCGCTGCTCCCTCTTCATATATTCTTGCCATTCTTCACCATTCTCATTGTTCTCTGTCATTATGAGAAGGCTGTGGTATCCTTCTATGATGAGACCTACAAAACGCTTGGAGAACTACAGGAATGTTATTTTAGATTTTCATTTAAGGCCCTTTTTCTCAATTCTTCGGAGAAAATGACTGGATGAAACTACAACACTTCTATAAGTGACGCTAAGAAGCACAACGATGCGGGCAGTAGAAATTTAAATGAGGTGGGCCAGGTGGCTGAAAGGGTTAAATTTCTAAAAGGAGTCACTCTCAGGTAGGATTTTTAATTCCCAAATTTTAGCACTTGGAAACTAAAGTTTGAAGGTATTAGTAGATAAAACCATAAGCCATCCAGTGGAGAGGGTATTGAGTTAGCATACTGTTGAATAAGGTATAATCCCAACCACCGTCGTCAATCGATTGACGTTGAAATGTCAATCGATTGACGTTGAAAAGTCAATCGATTGAGGTTGGGATGTCAATCGATTGACTGATGGGCTGATATAGATCCGAAAGTTTATATAAGTGGCTAATTTCGGGAATCTCACTTTAGCCAAGGTTTCCTAAGTTATTAGGAGACTACTATTGGAAGCGTTTTGAATACTTACAACTCTTAGGAGATTTGAGAGTTACGTATCCAAGAGGTGCTTAGAGCCTATTGTGAGAAGGTTTTTTCTCTAAGGAAAGTGAGTGCTTGGAGATAGTTTCATGGTCAGAAAACTGTGAGAATACTTTTGAGAGAAAAAGTATTGAAGAATAGCTTAGGGATTAAAGATCCGATTGAAGCCGTTCTTGTGTCGAAATCGTGATTATATTCCGGCAGATCTCTTCTCTGTTATTTGAAGGACTGCGTCCTTGGTTTAACCGCAGATTTGTGGTTGAAGATCGTGCTAAATCTTGATTGAGTTTGCACTAGAGAAAAGAGTGTGTGTGTGTGTGCTGTAAACATTCATAAAAATAGTGCATATACTCCCGTAGATGTAGCCCTCGATTGGGTGAACCACGTAAATCTTTGTGTTGTGCGTGTGATTATTTTTTGCCTGAATCTTCTTATTTTTCCGCATTCATCGCGATAGAGAGTTCGTAGAGTGGGTAGAATTCCTAACACATACAGCCGTAGCAAATAGTCATACCCACAGAGGAAATCATACTACACAACAGCCAGTGAGGATGCCTGCATGATAGAAGTAATGAAGAAAGAGTTTGAACCAAGTTTGAACCAAGGTATCAAACTCGGTATCAGGTATCAGTCTATCTTGGACCAATACGTATTGGCCGATACCATATCGGCAATTTTTTTATTTGAAAAAAAAAGTGAAAGAAAACAATTGTAATGGCCAGCATCGGCCAATACCAAGGAAGTATTGGCCAAACACTGACCTGTACCAGTCTGATACCGATAGTGATACCCACACCACCCCGATACCTGTATCGGTATCGGTTCTCGACGAAACCGATACGTATCGGTATTGGCCAAGTTTTGATACCATGGATTGAACTAAAGTTTCTACAATAAATTTACTGCACAGAGACATTAAAAGAAGCATCTTCAAGACCTCACACCACTCCCCTCCCACTCTCTCCTCTTTTCGACACAAAACTACATTTTCCAAGCCCAAAATAGCAAAGAGACGAAAACCCCCCAAACCTCTAGCTCAGGTCCTACCGTATAGAACTACATATAAAGCAATTCTCCTAACACTTCTCTAATTCAACTTAGTACTTCATACCTGAGCACTACCCCTAACCCCACTAGAAAAAGCATATGGGCTGTTACCCATTTTCACTTAAAACACTACCAACCAAACAACTACTTCCTCTTTTTTTAAGATTATAATATATCAAATAGAGAGTCAGAAAAACAAGTACAATATTTCATGTCTTCTCCCTTCTCCCCCCTCTTTATACATAACAACCTCTCTTTTGGCAAAACTCAGTAACAAAAACTCTCAAACTCAAATTCATTCAATTTAGCTTAGCATGTGCTAGCCCAGCCCTAGTACAAAAAGCATATTGAGAAGCATATTTTCAATTTAGCTTATTATTGTTTCCTATATACGTAAACGGTAGCTGCCTGGGGCTGGAAGAAGTTCCAGCAGGTAGTGTGCGGAGAATCTCTCTTACTGAGATGGATGCTTTCACTCAACGGGCAAGGAGCTTCATGTCACCTTTCCACTCATTTAGAAGGTGTTTGGTCTACCGCATCTATTTCTCAATTATTGGGACTGAAAGTACGAACGATATATAATATATTTGAGTATCCATCTCAAAACCAAATGGTTATGAGTGGAGGGGCCTAGGATCTTATAAGAGGAGAGACAAGGCTATGAATACCCGATGTGGAACTAAACTTCAACAATAGGAATGACAGGGCTTAGGCCGGGAACAACACTGTTATTTCGAAATTTCAAAAACAGAGGAGGCCAAAATGCCGAAACTCTACAAAACACCACACAACCAAACCAAGCTAAATAAGTTAGAAAACTACTACAGACAAGCATCATTATCATCCCCATCATTATTATCATCATCTTTGACAGGATCTATTTGGAATCAGCAACCATAAAAGATTCTAACGTAAATAAACATTAAGTCTGTTATGCACTATCACTTCATTTCAAAAAATTACACCCACTTTAACATTACTATTCCCTTCTAGATTAAGGAAAAAAGTATGGCTCATATATACCACAATTCATCTTAATAAACTCATTTCAAATCTTCAAAATGTAAATGTTTCACTCACCAAGTCACTGTATCAGATAAAATAACTCCTTCCCCACCTTGAACGCGTTCTCAACACCAACTTCCAATATGTTGCTTATGAAACTGTCTGCTACCACTCCATTTCACTTATCTTTCAAGCCATCCGATTCATAGGCACCTCATTTCACCCCATTCAATCCATCATCCACAAAATTGCCGATTCATTTACATAATCTCATCCCTCTATCGGCGGAACAGGATAATTTCCAGAGAAACAAGCATAACAATAACTCGGCGCTTCTTCCGCCAACAATTCCCTCAACTTCTCCAATGGTAAAAAGGCAAGTGAATCTGACCCAATAAACTTCCTAACCTCCTCAACATCCAACCTGTTCGAAATCAATTCCTCAGGACTTGGCGTATCAACTCCGTAATAACACGATCCAATTATCGGTGGGCTCGCAATTCTCATATGCACTTCTTTCGCTCCAACCTCCCTAATCAACCTAACTATCTTTGAAGACGTTGTCCCCCGCACGATTGAATCGTCAACCACAACAACCCTCTTCCCCTCTAAAACCGCACGCACGGGCGCAAGCTTAAGCTTCACACCGAAATCCCTAATCTTCTGCGAGGGCTCAATAAACGTTCTACCAACATAATGAGACCTAATGAGCCCTTGTTGGAAAGGTACATTGGCCTCTGTCGCATACCCAAGCGCTGCGACGAAACCAGAGTCGGGCACTGCAATTACAACATCACAATCTACGGGAGCTTCGGTGGCCAATATTTTCCCGAAAGCGGCTCGCGTATTGTAAACAGAGCGCCCGAAGACGACCGAATTGGGCAACGAAAAGTAAATGTGTTCAAAAACGCAGGCTTTTTGCTCGCGGTGGGGCAACAAACAGAGGGAGCTTATACCTTCCTTGTCGACTACCAGTACCTCCCCGGGATTAACTTCGCGCTCGTAATCGGCCTCGATGAGGTCTAACGCACACGTTTCGGACGCGAAAACGATTGCGCCGTTCTTTCTACGACCCATAACGAGCGGCCGGAATCCGTAAGGGTCGCGGACAGCGACGAGTTTGTCTTCGGTCAAGAAAACCATCGAATACGCGCCATGCAACTGCTCGCAGGCCGCTACAATACGCAACAAGAAGGGCCGAGCCTTGGATATCGCAATAAGGTGTAGAACCACTTCAGTGTCGGAGCTTGTATTGAAGATGGAGCCGCTCTCTTCTAGCATAGTCCTCAGGGAGCGGTAATTTACCAAATTGCCATTGTGGGCGACGCCGACGGAACCGAAGCGGTAGCCGGCGACGAAGGGCTGCACGTTTTTGAGCATGGAGGAGCCGGCGGTGGAGTATCTGACGTGGCCGATGGCGGAAAGGCCAGGGAGTTGGTCGAGTTTAGATTGGTTAAATACATCAGAGACGAGGCCTATACCGGTTATTGATTTCAAGACGCTATCATGCGCCGTGACGATGCCTGCGCCCTCTTGGCCGCGGTGTTGGAGGGCGTGGAGAGCTAAGTAGCAGAGACGGGAGGATTCAGGATCACCGTAGATTCCGACGACTCCGCATTCTTCACGGGGCTTATCGTCGTCGGGGATGAGATGGAAGTCGTTGTAATTTTCAGGGGTTTTTTCGGATAAGGGGTTTTTGGCGGAGAGCTTGAGAGAGTTTACGAAGGGTTTATTTAGGGGCTTTAAGGGTGCGGTTGGGGAGAAAAGTGGGTGTTTTGACGAGAAAATATGGGGTTCAATGGAGCGATACGAAATAGGGGGAGCAGCAGTAGTAGCAGCCATACGAAGAGAGAGAGAGAGACAGAGAGAGGAGTCGTGACCGGAAAAGAGAGAGAGAGAGAGAGAGAGAGAGAGAGAGGATTTATGTCCACGACAATCTGAACTAGGTTGACGGCCCTGACTAGTCTTTGAAGTTTGAACGGAACCAAGTAGGATTGGTGCCCGGGGGATTGGAAGGTTGCAATTGTTTGGCGGCACTTTGGCTTACCATGTGAGTTAGTATGAGGCGTATCGCCGTGTACCCAAGTTGATGCACGGATCAATCTCCCTCCACCAAAATATTCTAAGGTTTTGCTTTTAGATATTTATGATTATTGTTACTACCACACCACCGTAGGTTTTAGCCACCTCACTTGAGCAAAGCAAAAGTTTGATGACTGCTTTGAATTTGAGATCATAAGGAGCATGGATCAAAATATCGTCCGATACCGATACATTTCGGACGATACGTATCGGTATTGGACTAGGACGATACGGTACATTGATGTACCGTATCATCCAATTTGTATGGGAAGGCCCGGACGATACATTCAATGTATCGTCCGGTAAGTTACTATTCCGATACGTATCGGTTTGGAGCTCGGACGATACGTATCGGAAAGGCGAGATTTTGACCTTTGATAAGGAGCGGTCAAAATGACAATCAAGAGTAACCTAAGGTTTCTTCTTGAGCCTAGAAGTACTTACCCCAAGCCCGCTCTAGGCCGGCTGGGTCGGGTAAAAGCTGGGTTGCGGGTTTTTCTCTAGTGAATTTTTCTTTTTGTTTTTTGTTTGTTATATAAATCAAAGGCTCCATATCAATATTTTTGGTTGCATTTTACTAAAGTGTCCCAAAGATTAAATCATTTAGAGTTTTTTTTTCATAAAATATAGGAAAATAATTTGTAAATTATATAGTTTGTAGCTCTTTGAGAATTCATAGGAATTAATTATTTTTCGGTATTTTGATTGAATAATTACACATAAGAAATAGAAAATGAGCATCATCGATAATGTATATCTTACACACCCAATAAATCCAACTTTGAAGAGAGAGAAAGAGAAATTTAAAAAAGAGAGATTTCGAGAAAGAAAAAGATATATAAAAAAAAAAAGATTAAGAGAGAAATTCAGATAGAGAGATTAGGAAAAAAGAAAGGAGAGCACATCTTTGGTGTACACAACACACATCAAATAAAAAATTAGAAAGAGAATGGAGAAAAAAGAGAGAGAGAGAGAGAGAGAGAGAGAGAGAGAGAGAGAGAGATTCTACTAGATTAGGGGAATAGAGAGATTCAGTGAGAGAGAGTGATAAGAGAGGGAGAGAGATATTTTTTATTTATTTTATATATATATATATATATATTTATTTATTTTATTATTTTATTTTTATTTTTATTTTATTTTCTAATTTTTCTAATTTTCTATTTTTTTTTTTATTATTATTATTTTTTCTAATTTATTATTTATTATTTTTTCATTTTATGTTTTTTTAAAAAAAAATTCAATTTTTTAAAATAGTTATTTATTTATTTATTTATTTATTGTCAATTAATTTTATTTTAATTTATTCATAAAAATAGAAAAGAATATGAGCGATAGAGGAGAGAGAGAGAGGAATCGATTGATTTTAATTTATTCATAATTTATTCATAAAAAGAGAGAAATCGAGGGGAGAGAGAGAGATAGAGATATCCCATATAGAGAGATTCTCACACAATAAAAAGAGGGAAGGGAAGGGAAGGGAAAAGATTTCCAATAAAATCCCCCTATTTTAGAGGGATTTGCCACTTTCTAATGGAAAAGAAAATTTTGAGTTTTCCTATTATTTTCAGTGGTACAACTTGATTGTCAAACATAATAAATTAACATATTTCATTTCCTTTTTTACAATTTCTTTTCCTTTCTTCTTATCCAAACATACCCTTAATAGAACATATTACAAAAGGGGAGCCATTAGTTGCACATGTTCTTCAAGCGATTGCACCGAATTTAAAGAAAGACAGACATGTGATTTGTAAAAATGCAACATGGACCGTTTGATTTGAAGTTCATGATCAATAAATCTCTCGTACATAAAATTGAGGCAAAACACCATACTTGTCATATGATCTATTGTAGTCAACTTTTGAATTATATAATAGCCTTTGACTCCATTTAATCAAATAATGAAAATTATATTTTGTTATAATCTTTGGCAATTGATATTTTTAAATCATGGTCGCCAAACTTGCAAGTTTTTCTCTTAAATTCCGTGCAATCACTTGAAAAGCGTGTGCAAGGGGCTCTCTGTCATGCTTAGCTTGAGTCAGGCGTCGTGCCCAAGTCAAGCATTGGGATATCTAGGCCAAGCCTGAGTCAGGCGTTGGGGTATCTCTGGCTTGTGTTGGGGTATCTAGGCCAAGCCCGACCGGACTTAACGCGAGCCAAATCATGCTTAGCCTGGTTTGGGTCTTGTGGTGTGCTTCCACACCCACATGTCTACTATTTTTGGGCCAAGTTCGGGTTTAAATACGGGCTAATTGAAGTAGCTTGAATGAGAAATACTTATAGCACCACAGCAAACATATGGGACAGCAAACATGCATGGGAAGTGATTCTAATTCAAGTAAGAGATCTGTGTCTGAGAAAAGAAATCAAAAGATGTTGCCACTTGGCACCATAAGAGTAATCTCTTCCATCAAATGTAGCATCATCGGACGGTCTAGGAGGCTCAATCACCATTCTTTGATATATGAAATAACATTTGATGAAGTACCACTTAGAAAAAGGTTAGACAGTGGTGGATTCAGTGCCTTTCTAGTTTGGAAGGGCACTTTCCATGAATTCCAGAGATATGAAGGCGTATAATTTTGAAACTCTTGTGAAAATGGGTCCCACCCAATCTCTCCTCTTTTCTTTCCGCTGTTATCTGCAAGAGCCAAGAAGTGACTGGGATTAGGAGAGCAATCTACGGCGGCTATGAAGCATAAACGGATATGTTTGCTTTATGGTTTAAAAACTAGGCTCCAATCTATATTCTGCTTTCTACTTTTCATGTCCTGTCGGGTAGCTGCAAGAAAGGTATCACGTTTCGGCCGATATCGATTAGTTTTTGGAAAACCGATATGTATCGGCTCCGAAACAGTATCGATCGATATGGGCCCGTATCAGCCGATACGGATCGAGTATCGGCCGATACCTTTTTCTTTTACTTTTTTTTTAAAGGGCAATGCGTATCGGTATCGGATGATACATGTCGGCCTTCCATGGACCAACACCAGATACTAATATCCGATTTGACACCTTGGCTACAAGTATGAACCATAAGCTGCTATGGGTACACCAATTTTTTCTTGGGGCATACAACTTAATCAAATTAGGGTACTAATGTTCTCACTCACCCAATTATTGAAAGGGATAATGACTCATGAGTTATGACCGGCATTTAAACAATGGTATTTAAATGACCTTAATTACACTATTAAAATCTCACTTTTTATCTCACACCATTAAAGTGTGATATATCATTGTGCCATGTGACACACATCTATGATCATCTAAATTTCTCAAGTGGTAATCCATTATATTGAAACATGTCCCAACCGCATGATCATGCTTATAATTAGATGTAAACCAACCGATCGGTGAACTTTAATATCAGTAATCAAAATTAAGAACAATCGTTGATATTGGAGTTCACATATCGGATGATTCGAATCTCTCATAAAGTGTATTTTTGGACCCACAGCCCTCAATTGATGATAAGTCATTTTGACGGCTTGTATTTCTAATATCATAAGCCAATAAATGGTGTAAGATCATTTAAACACCATTTTTTACTTAAATGATGGTCCCGAGAGTCGGTCCCTTATTGAAAGCAACTACTTAATATGAGCACGCTAGCGCCCACCACAACATCGGACATCAGTAAGTGGGCGCTTTTTAGTAAACAGGTGGGCACGAGTTGATGTGACCTTTAACTTATCTCCAAAAATAATATTCAAGCTTGTTTTATCTATTTTAATGGGTAAAGTGTCCTTCATTAAAGGCACGGGCGCAATTTTCCCCGGTGAGATTATAGCGATCATGCAAGACTGCCAAAAATCGAGTTTCGTACGAGTTCTCAATTTCTTATATAAGATGACAAGGTCGTCTATGAGACCGAGGTCTCATGTAAAGATCATCGAAGTCTCGTACAAGACTCTCAGAAATCAGTCTCATACAAGATTGATCCCATGCATTTTTAGTTAAATGATATTTTTTCCAATTAAAAATGAACAAAACGTATATATAAATTTATTTTTGAAAAAGTTAAGGGTCTATATCTTCTCAGTTAATAAGCACTGGATAGGACCCTCTCGGACAAATATGTGAAAAAGGAACTTCTTGATGGTTTATTACCACCGTTTGGGCCATTATCACTATTTATAATATTTCATTATTTCTTCTAAAGTAAGGCATCTTAAAGTTATTTTATTTAAATATAATAAATTTGTAGATGTCTCTGATCAGGTTCGAGACCTGCATGGGCCAAGTAGATCTGATGATACATGAATTGATACATGAATTGGCTTTGTGTCTGTGACCTCCAAGCGAATCCTATATAAGGTGAATCCTAGCTCTAAGTATCCTCTTTCCAGTTTCCACCACTTCCACTTCTACTTCCTTGTTCAATAGTTCAAGTGATGGTTCTAAATATCGGCCATATTGATAGATTTGATTCAATGTATCACAATAGGGTCCCTCTGATATCATATAGGCCTCTAATTTTTTTTTTGATAACTTGGATATCCGGGCCTCTTAGAGCACCCGCATATAGGCCTCTAATACAGTACAAGGTTAAATCTCGGGTCAACTTGGTCAACTATTGATTAATATTGGTTCATATCAGGGCTTAACAGCCGATATGTACTGCTGTATGGACACCAAAAAATGTCCTTTTGTCAAATTTTAAATTATTTGTATATTTTTTAATATTTCAAAAATAAAAATACTTTAATATCAGCCGGATTGGTCAATCCTATCGGCTAGAGACCTGGCCGATATGTATAATTAGTTTTTAAATCCCTCCCCTACCTCATTAGTCATTGTATGGTATCCGAATTCATAAAAAAAAATATAATAATAATAATAATAATTTAGGAGTTGTTATTCTCATTCCTTTTCGGAGCAAGGATCACACATTTTTTTAATGAACGAAAACCATTGATTGATTTGAATTAGACGATGGGGATTTTTTTTGTTTTTATCAATCTTCTAAAAAACAGACCTTAAGATCATGTCGTACTTGTCAGATGGTAAAATATTGATTCCATATAGCACACATCCCCAAAGGGGCCACAGAACTCCTCATGGTATGCAAATGACGGTCACTTTGGGTATGAATGTTACGTGGAACTAATCATGATCTCAAGAACTACTGTGTGAAAGATTGGGGCGAAAAAAATAATCTTCATTGTCTGATATTAAGCAGTCAACCGTGTTAGTTGTGGAACCATTAGTTGCGGAGACATAATCTTAGGTTGCAAATACCGCAACCCTTCTTTTTAATGCCATATCCCTGATTCAGCATCTACTTCTAGCTATTTGCATTAAAAATGTGTAGAAGAAGAAGAAGAAGAAGAAGAAGAAGAAGGCACCACCTAATGAGCTCTTCATTAGAGGCACGACCTTCTGTATGGAAGTAGTTAACATGCCAGGTTCAAGCCTGAAAATAGAATTAAGGGCACTTTAGAAAACAATACCTTAAAAACAAACTTTCTAGCAAAAAGACCCGACCTCAAATATTTTAGAAAATGTGCTTTTGCGGATTTTGGAACTTCAAAAAATCATAAAAGCACCATTTAAAAAAAAATAAAAAAAAATAGTGCTTTTACGATTTTTTGAAGTTCCAAAATCCGTGAAAACACAAAATTTTTAAGTGCACTTTAGAGAAATAACATTGGTTTACAAATGTTTTACCCTAATATACAAAACTTAAAAGTTTTAGAAAAAAAGGTTTTAACATATTTTTGAAGCTCAGAGATCCGTAAGATCTCAAATACTTTACACATGTGGATTTAAGTGGATTTGTGAGTTTACAAATTTGTCCTTGGTTGTCTTCTCCACTCAAACCACAACACCAGCTCCGGTGAGTTCACCCCCGACAGCTGCGGCGAGTTCACGCTTGACGAAATAGCTCCGACGAGTCTCAAACCAGCTCCGACGAGCCTTTGTCGCTTGAAGAACCATGATCTAAAGATGCGTGATGAACAAGGAGACCCGACGAAACAGCTCCGACGAGTCTCAAATCAGCTCCGGCCGAGTTTACATCGGTCTTCTTGTTTACAATCGCCAACCCAATTTCACTCCATATGACTGGTAGCTTTATTATATGATGTGGGCATTTTCTATGACAATTTTTTATACATTTAGGCCTTGTTTGATAACATGGAAATGTAATTTCATGGTGGAAATGAAATTTAGTTTCCAATTATTATTGTTTGATAGCTATTTAAGGAGATGGAAATGAAATTAAGTTGCCCCGCATGGAAATTGAATTTCCATGCACCAAATCATTTTAGGAGGAAACCATTTCAACCATTTAAATGACTGAAATTGAGTTTCCTACTAACGACATAATAAGTTTTTGTGATTGCAAATCTAAAGTTACTTGTAAAAAACTTAAAAGCAAAAAAGATTATTTTGACTATTAAAAAATAACTTCAATTTCTATGATCATCATACCGGCACGATCACTATGACCACCACATTATCTACGTCATACTTTTTTCAGCTAATATTTGACTTTGGTCAAAATTTAAATTTTAATCAAACTTTAATTGGATTTATAAGTTATATAAAGTTTTGACTTTTGATCAAACTTTAACTATTGAAACATGATAATAAGTTGGAAGTTAGTAATATATTATCAAATTTTTAGGAGTCAAATGTTGACTTAAGGTCAAACTTAGACTTTTAATTAAAATTTATTTTTTATTAAACTTAAACTCCAATAATTTGATGGTAAAAAAATGATACTGTCGTTTTGATGTATAATTTGATACTAGATTCTCAATTGCATTAGTCAATAGTTTGACTTTTAGTCAAACTTTGACTTTTGATCAAACTTTGACTTTTACACAGATTATTTTTTAGCCAAACTTGAAACCTATTTATAGATAGAGTCTACTACTACATAAATTTATATCGTATCAGCACAATTTTTTATTGGTCAAAGTTTGACTTTTGGTCAAAGTTTGATTTTCTATAAAATGTTATAAATTTTTATTAGTGAAATATTATAATTAAAAATATCTATCATTATTTTAATTTATAACTTGAAAATACATTGCCTCATTTTTATTGGTAAAAATTTGACTTTTATTCAAATTTTGACTTTAGTCAAAAGTTGAGAAGTGTATCTTGACAGTAGATAGTAATTATTACTGTTGTTATTTATATTTTGGTAATGTAAATTTTAATCAGTCAAAGGTTGATATTTGGTCAAACTTTGACTTTTTAATACAATTTAATTTTTTTGAAATTCTGTATCCCCAATGAGATTATCATTTTTTTAATTTATTACTTTCTAGTATATTACTAAATTTTATTTTACTTTTTTTTTCTATTTGGTCAAAGTTTGACTTTTTGAAAAGTTGATATTTAATCAAAGTTTTTACTAGTGTAACCTAGCGATGGATACAAATATTATTATGTTAATTTGTAGGTTGGCGGTAGATTATCAAATTTTTTATTGATCAAAGTTTAAAAAATTAGTCAAAATTTGACTTTTTTAAAAATTAAATTTTCTTTCAAGTTTAAAATTCAATTTTGTTTCAATATATAATACATACTAGCGTTTACTATAAAACTTTGTATTTTAGTCTTAAAATTTTTTATCAATCGAAGTTTTACGTTTGATCAAAGTTTGACTTTTATTAAAAGTGGATATTCAATCAAATTTTGACTACTATAATCTAATCGATATATGAATATTGTTATATTAATTTACAGTTGAACTTTTATAACTTATTGGTACATTGCAAAATTTTCTCTTGGTCAAAGTTAAAATTTTGGTCAAAGTTTGACTTTTATAAAAATTTAATTTAATTTCAACGTATAAACTTACATTAGATACTAGCATTTATAACTTTGTTATTTAGCTTTACATATTTTTTTATCAAAATTTAAAGTTTGGTCAAAGTTTGGCTTTTTATTTGAGTTTGACTTTTCAAACTTTGACTTATATAACTTAGTAATAAATAATGATTACAATGATATTAATTTATAATATAATAGAATATCATTAAAAAAATTATTGGTTAATATTTGACTTTAATTATTATTTTAATAATAAATGATCAACACTTAAAAATTTATTTTCAAAGATACTAATCAAACAAGAGAAATCAATTTCCAATGAAATTCATTTCTCAAACACACTAATCAAATAGTGAAAAATTCATTTCTAGAAGAAATCATTTCCTAGGAAATCAACTAAGAAATTGATTTCATTTCCTCTTTGGAGTTTCATTGCTATCAAACAGGGCCTTAGGGAAATCCAAACATGCGATCATTACCTGGATTTCAGAAGTTATCTTAACAATAGTGCCTTTGATATGTCAAATTCAGATGAAAAAGTGAGATGGGTCTGTGCACCAATACTCACCATAAAAGGTCTTAAAAGTAACCAGCTGTGGCAAGTTCACGCCCGACAAAACCGCTCTGGCGAGTCTCAAACTAGCTCTAGCGAGTCTTCATCGCTTGAAGGACCATGATCTGAAGATGCGCGATGAACAAGGAGACCAGACGAAACAATTCCAGCGAGTCTCAAATCAGCTCTGGCCGAGTCTCAAACAGCTTCGATGAGTCTCAAACCAGCTCCTTAAGCAGATGGGTCCTTTTCTGTCAGGGAGGACTCGAGGATTTGGGTGGGTAAAGCAGATGAGGCGAATTGGCCAGAGCTGGTTTGTCGGGCGTGAACTTGCCGCAGCCGTCAAGGGTGAACTTGCCAGAGCTGGTCGGTGGTTTGAGTGGAGAAGAGAATAGGGACAAATTTGTAAACTCACAAATCCACTTAACACCCACATGTGTAAAGTATTTAAGATCTCACGGATCTCTGAACTTCAAAAAAATGTAAAAACCTTTTTTTCTAAAACTTTTAGGTTCTGTATATTAGGCTAAAACCTTTGTAAACCAAGGTTCTTTTTCTAATTTCCCCGTTTTTTTTAAGCCGTTTGAGGCGAGGCATTTTTTTGCTAAAAAGTTTATTTTTGAGGCATGTTTCTCTAATAATCCCTAGAAGGGTATTAAAGTACACTAATAGATCGAGTTGAGGTTTGGAGGGGGAACAAACCTTGGGGTAGATGCACGTTTTAAATCCAAACTAGAACCCGACCACCAGCCAAACCAAATCGGTCTGATTAGCACTGAAATTGATTCGAAACAGAACCGATTCACTTCAGTTTACTTTCGCATGGTTTTGGGTGGCAGAAACCAAAACCGAAAAAATGAAAAAGCCCAAAAAACCTATTAACAATAATATAAAAAATAGGGAAATTTGCACTTTCGGCCCTATACATTTACGTATTTGCAGAAACGGCCCTATAGTTTCAATCCTTGCATAAATGGCCAGCTCCAAGCCTAGTCGGCTGCACGTAAGATATATATATGCTTCTCTATACAAGCATTGAATCTAGAATTTCTCTATCATTTTTTAACACCTTTCTCTCTTGGAAAGCGATTTCGAGATTCCACTACAGTTCGTATAACATAGAGAATACAACAGGCTAGGTAAGATATCGAGTACAATATCTTTTTAAGTTAATGATTTCCCAAATTTTCAATACATTGTAGGTAGTCCAAGATATGTAAGATATCGATCAATAACTTAAGTTATCGTCCGATAATTTAAGATATCGATCGATAACTTAAGTTATCGGCCGATAATTTAAGATGTCGATCGATATCTTAAGTTATCGATCGATAACTTAAGTTATCGGCCGATTACTTAAGATAAGTTTTTTTTTTTAGGTTTTGGTTTATGGTTGACAAAAACGCTAAAGTTTTCATTCCTTTTATTTTTTAATATTTTTAAATAATTGTAGCGCTAAGTCAAGTATAACTGTTTATAAACAACCAGTTTTAATTTTATAAATATTGTAGGTTGAAATGGATGTTCCCCTTCTTTGCCATTTTGATTTCGTACGCGTGGGAGATAATACTTACAAAGGAGGACATTGGAGGATTGTCACTGTCACGGAGAATATATCATTTGATGAGTTTATAGAGGAAATGTACAAAGTCAGTCGGACACGATCGGAAGAACATTCTATTACACTTACTGTTTCATTACGCATAGGGAATGAGCTTGTATTTGCCGAATTGTCTGACTCTGATGATCTTACAAACTTATTTAGAGCACATCGTATCGGTGATGGTGTAATAAATATTTATATCGAAAAATCATTAGTCACTACTGTAGCAGAAATTTTACTGTCTTTAGAAACATTTCAACCGTTCAAGGAAACAAACAAAGATGATTATGGTATGAGAACAGAACATTTGATTGAAAATCAAGAAATACGGTATGAAAAGGAGAACATTGTTGCACCGATGATAGTCGACGATGATAGAAATATAGGATTTCGCCCTTACAGTAAGCTTCTGGAGCAACCCTCTTCAGAGATTCCAATGAGTGAAGGCGATGAAGATCAAGGATATTGTCATCAAATGAATCTGATGGATGATACATCTCAGTTCAACTTCGATTCGGTAAATCAGTGGGAAACGTTTTTAGTCGGCCTTAGTCCATATCAATGACCTTCCGAACAAATAGCTTCGAAGCCAACGATAATCGAGCCTTCAACAGCACAGCCTCTCATACATCAAACATTCCCACATCGACCAACATCAATCCAAACAACTGCACATCAACCAAGCGTACATCGACGGGCTCAATCCCAATCACGTAATAACCATCCAGTCGATGACGGTGATAGTGATCCTGAAAATAATGAAGCTCTACCGTCTCCCACTTCGCGTGTTGATACTAATAGGGGAATTGATCAACCTCTGGTGGATGAAGACTATCAGCTTAATGACTCGGAAGGAGAGTACATGGATTCAGACGATGAGGAACTGTATGAAGGGAGGATAATTACCATTGGTCAGGCGTTTAGAAATAATAAATTATTTCAAAAAGTTCTTAAAGAATTTGCAATGACAAATAATTTTCAGATTAAACCAATAAAAACCAGTCCTCTTCGAGTTACGGCGAGGTGTGTTGAAGTAGGATGTGCTTGGCGAATACATGCATCGAAATTAGTAGGCGTAGACACGTTTATTGTGAAAACTTTCCATGCGGAACACACGTGCGGAATGCCAGCCTTTGAAAGTGGACATCGCCAATGTATGACATCGTGGATAGCTTCATTTGTGAGAGATAAGCTATTAAAGGGCTTTGACAAGACTCCTACTTCAATAATTTTTTATATTGAAAAAAAATACGGTATAACAGTAGGTTACTGGAAAGCATGGAGAGGAAAAGAAATGGCGTTGAATGACATCCGAGGTAGCTGGAAGGAGCAATTTAATATGTTACCGTCATATGTTGTCGAATTACAGCTGGTCGATCCAGACGTATAGACCGAATTGTGTCTCGAGCCTGATAATGCATTTCAGAGATTCTTCGTGGCATTCTGACCTTGCATTCGAAGCTTTCGTAATACTTTACGAAGAATAATTGCGGTAGATGGAACGCATTTGCCTGGACGATACAAGGGAGTGTTGTTAATAGCTACGGGGATAGACGGGAATAGACATTTATTTCCTATAACGTTCGGCGTTATACCGAAAGAAAATGAAGACCATTGGACATGGTTTCTTGATCTATTAGGGAGACGTGTAATCGGTGAATTTGAAGAACAGTTTGTTTTCATATCAGACAGACAGAAAGGTTTGATGGAAGCAGTGGAAAAAGTTTTTCCTAACGCCTTTCATAGCTACTGTATGCGACACCTGGCCCTAAATCTGTTTGATAAATATAAGGATACAATCTTTAGACCGCTTTTTTGGGTTGCTGCCCGTGCATTTTCAGAAGCAAAATTTAAAAGAATTATGTGAAAAATAGAAGACGACGCCCCCCCAGAATGTACAAAATGGATTAAAGAAATTGGTGATCATTTCTGGGCACGCGCTTATTTCCAAGGGAGGCGTTATGATATGTTAACAACTAATATAGCTGAAAGCATAAATAGTGTGTTGAAAATAGCCAGAGAGGAACTGATTGTGAGCATGCTAGAAACTATTCACACAAAAGTAGCCAAATTTTATCTTCGTCGTCAGGAGGAAGGAAATAAAATGACACATGTGTTAACACCGATGGCAGAAAAACACATAACAAGAAATTCAAGATGGGCCCATCGAAAAAACGTCATACCATATGGTCGTGATATATTTCAAGTTAAACGTGGTGATTACACTCACAGTGTCGATCTAGAATCGTGAACATGTACATGTAGACGTTGGGCTATTCTTGGATTATTATGTTCACATGCGATCGCCGCATTATCGCACCGAAACAGAGAAAGAGAGATCCCCCAATTCTGTGAACACTGGTTTACCAGTAACTTATTTAGGAAAACTTATAAAGAACACTTTGTCCCGACCGTTGACAAGCACCAATGGACTTCGCAAAGAGACGACCTTCAAGTTTTACCTCCCTACAAAATACGTCAAGCCGACCGTCCGAAGAAAAGGAGAATAAGATCTAAAGGTGAAGTTCGACCACTACGATGTAAAAATTGTAACAAGTACGGTCATAACCGTCGCTCGTGTAAATTTGCTAATATTTGAAATTAACTTATATTAATTCAAAGTTTGAGATTGATAACATATTGAGATTAGATTAGACCTAGTGGCTATCGAGCTTCCAAATGATCTCATGATCAATAGTATTTTTTTTTTCTCTTTTTCTTTCTTTCAACATCAACAGATTAGACCTCAATAAAAGAGCGATCAACATCCGCCAATTGATTAATATTTTTTTTACACTAATAATTTCGTTTTGGAATTGTGATTGAGATATATTGTTGTGCTTAATAAATCATTCACTCAAAAAGGATTTGAAGTTGCCAAATTCGCCTCTAATCTACTAGTGATTGGCATAGAGCCCTACCAAAGATATCTAGCTTCACAATTCCAATCGGTAGATGACTTAAGTCATCGGCCGATGATTTAAAATTTCGGTCGATGATTTAAAATATCGTCCGATGACTTAAAATATGGCCGATGATTTAAAATATCGGCCGATAACTTAAGTTATCGGCCGATGATTTAAAATATCGTCCGATGATTTAAAATATCGGACGATATTTTAAGTCATCGGCTGATTAGAAAAGTGAAACTATATCTTTGATAGGGCTCAAGTGAAATCTAAACATTAGATAAAGAAATAAAGAATTATTTATAAGTAATTGTTAGACAATTATGATAAATTGATAACAACGAAAATGAAAATTATATAAGTTGATAAAAATTAATTAATTATTTACAATTTCATCAAAAAACATCTCTACAAAAGTCTAAAAAATTTTACAAACATATTTAACTCTTTTTCCCAAACGTGCACATTAGATGTCCGATTTCGGCTCTAAATTGTTGCATATATTTTTCTTTGAAATCAATAGGCCGCTATTGGGAGAAGTATTCTATATACTTCAAAACGTATACAGCGCAATCCCAAGCATTTTTTTGGATCGGGAGAACGACACTGTTGAACGCCGATACCTTCCACTGTTGATCGAAAGCTGACTTCAAACCGACAGTGTAAAGAAGGCGCAGAAGATGATTCAATAGACATCCTTTATGCGCTTCAAACCTTCTTAAGCACTCTCGGTCTGTTGAATCTATTAACTTAATTTTTCGATCAACTAATGAAATTATAGCCAACGCCCAGTGGCTATGCATCGGAAGATAAATCTGCACATAAACGAAACCGAAATTTTAAATAATAAATTTTATTTAAAAGCCGTTCACGTTAAATAAAGCGAAGTTTAGTATTAAAAAATGTACCGTTCCACAGTCGACTGCGTGAATTCTGCAATTATTATTTGTCAGTAGTGGTTCCTGCGGCTTTGAATTATTGAATTGCCATAAATCGAACTCCGCCATTCTCACAATAGGTTCATTGTCGTACGCAGCTATACCTTCGTTGTCGATAAATTTTTTAAATTTTTTCTCGTCTGCCATAAACAAGGTCTGAAACAGGATAATGTAGTAAGTAAATAAATTAGAAGAAGTTAATTAAGAGTCGTGATTAAAAAGATTAATAAAAGAAACAAACGAGCTTCCATTAAATAGTTGAAACCTTACCAGGACAGACGTAGAAGCGAACTAGCTTTTTTTGGCATTGGCCGTAAATATTGAATCGTTTATAACTTCAAGGACTCTCGAGTACGCGTCGATGACTTCATTGTTAATCCACGAGCGTCCTTTGAGAACCTTCAAAAGAGCAACTGTGATGTCAACACCCATGATAGTATTGACGATCACATTGTCCTCGTTCTCCGGCCGATTCCAAAAACTAAGCATATATTTTTGCTCCATTGTGTTTGGCTCATCCTCCTCCTCCTCCACAACCAATCTTGGTTTTTTAATCATTGCTTTACTAGTCGGAGACTTTCTCTTCTTACGAGCACGCAAGTCATATCCTTCGGCTTCATTTTTTCCAGTTGATAATTTCACTATAATTGATTTTAATGATGACTCACGAGAAGGTCAAGAAGAGGAGCAAAGATCATCACCCACATCCACCAATGGTTGTTTAGTAGGCTGAGGAGCAGTTGGTTTTGAGGCAGTAGGTGTAGATCTATGGGTAGGTTGAGGAGCGGTGGGTTTTGGGGCAGTGGATTGTTGTCTTGGTTGAGGAGTAGTGGGTTTTGGGGCAGTGGACTGACGGCTAGGTTGAGGAGCAGTGGGTTTTGGGGCAGTGGCTTGATGGCTTTGTTGAGGAGTAGTGGGTTGAGGGACAGTGGATTGAGGATAAGTGGCGGAAGGAACGAACGTGTCAAATAACACAGAGGTTAGAATATTATCCTGCATAATTACAAAAAAAAATACATCTTTAATGAACTTTCGTTATTTTACAAAAAATAAAAAAATTAACAAACGCATTATCGGACGACGATAAGTTACATCGTCGGACGACAAGCTAATTTTACATTAATTTGTAAGGAATTAATTTTTTTTTTTAATTTGTAAAGGCTTGGTTTGGTACCTTTCTCAAGTGAGAGATGACTGATCGATTTAGAATGTAACCCTTGCAAGTGCACAAGATCTATTGCAGTATGGCAAGAACAGGGGTGTCGAACCCACAGGGAAACGTGAATTTTTAATTAATTCTTTTAGAGATTTTAAAAACATCCCTAAGGAAGTACCAAAGGGCAGATTCAATTTTACCAAAAACTTAACGCACTTTTCCTAAATGCAGAAAAATAAATTAATCTAAACAATTAATTACTGATAAATCTACGAACAATATTAAAATGAGATCAAGGAATATGCTACCCTGCATTCGCACTTTTCTATCATTAAAACCCACGCTTTCATTAAATCATCATTCACACCATCATTCATCTAGAAAATGACTTGAAATAAAATATGATCATCAATCCCAAGATACCCTATCTAAAAACAATGACTCAAATTAAGGCGGTAGATGAGTCATGTAAAAAGCATAGCGATCTCATGATATTTAGATCACGACAATCAAAGACATAATTACCTAGATCACTGCAGTCCAGATCTAGCGATTACTACCGTTGATACGCCGAATCAACGGTCATAATAAAGCATTCAAAATATTTTCAATCACACAAACTTTGAGCAAAACGATTCCATGATAACAATAATAGATCGCGTATTAATCATAAACATGGGTACTTATCCGAGGATCGCATCTTCCCGATCATCGATGAATACCATCATCTTTGGTGTTTGATCTCCTTTTCTTTCAAAGTCATTCCTCTTTATTTCTTCCAAAAGATATTTGCAATTGTTTTTTCCTAAATACAATCTATGAATTTCTCGAGAAAAATAATGCAAATCCTAGGTACAATCTACCTGAATAAACCCTAGAAGAAGGAGAGAAGAAGACTTGAAAAGATGAAGAAAATATTCCCCAAAGTGAAGAGCCCTAAAAAAAAAAGAAAGAATGAATAATATTCTAATTGCAAAAATAATAATCCCCTAAGAAACTCGTGGCTTCCCTTTTATAATAGCCTAACCCTAATACCTCTCGATTGACATCTAAGAGTAATTTTCGTGAATTCCCGCCTAGCTTTGCATCAGATACTGCCTCGGTATTTTGCTCATAATTTTCTGTACCGAACTCGGATTGAGGTGATTCTTGAAGCGTTGGAAAGCTGACGACGAGCTCTACAACTTTTATGTTTTAGCAATTTCCTGAATCTGTCGTCTTGAAGGTCCAAATTGAGCTGCAAGTCGCACTAAGTTCTCAATGACCCAAAATAGCAGTGTTTTGACATTATTTTCGGGATTCTTGGGCTGTTTTAGAAACTTGATCAGATTTCATCAAACACTTCAAATCTAGCAAATCTCATCGATAGCCTTCATCGGACCTAAATATAGTATTTAGGGTGAAATATCATCATATTTCACTACTCATCACACCCCCAAACCTACACTTTGCTAGTCCTCGAGCAAAGAGAATGATAGAAATATAAAGCAAATCAAACTAACATCCTAAAATTTAAATGCCACTTTCGTAGGGAACACGATTGCACTTAGCATGTGCAACAAGCCTTTAAACCCCTAGGTGATCCCTAGTGGAGGAGTTGTGTCTCCTGAGGGTTTGAAGTTACCCACAAACTTCCAAAATTTCAAACCATCCAGAAATTGAGTTTTCAAAATCTGATTTTATAACATATATTTAACTTCAAAGCTCAAAATCAATAATCAATTCAACATGCAAATTCTCAATTTTAAATAACAATGTTACACTAATCATACCAATATCCATTCAAATTAGTCTAATGCTCCAAATCGTTAGATATCTCATCCATTCATGCTTAAACGCAGTGTGTGCATACCAAAACCAAGATTCATCCATCTTAACTAGTCCAAACGGAAATCATCGGATCCGTTGTCTTGACTCAATCCTCACTTTAGGTATACTCTCAAAATAAAATCACTCGATGATTGGTAAGTTTCGCACACATGTGAGAGATCAATACAAAGCAAATAAAAAGGTCTCACATGATAAATGAAACACGATGCAATCAATGAACAAAATAAATCTCATAAGAACAGATACTTGTATATCCTAAGCATGTCATATCAAGTGTCATAAGTATTATATATTGACTCCACAAGACGATTACCAATGCAAGATCGGATCATGAAGGTCTTTTGTAGGGTTGTAATGGGGCTCGTGTAAGGGTAAGAAAGAAAGGAATTGTGATTCAAAATTTGAGAAATTGGAAAAGGAACTAACTTGATTTTTTTATTTTATTTTTTTTATTTCTCTTCTTTTTTTTTTTCTTTTCTAATTTCTCACCATTTTTTTTTTCAATATTTTTCTTTTCTCATTCTTTCTTCTCTTTGAATTTCCTTTTCAAGCACCTCATTTTTCATTCCTTTTTTTTTTTTTTTTTTTCTCTCCCCTTTTTTTCTTTTTATATTTGCCATACACTCTCAGTAAACACCATAACCCATTATCTCTCCACTTACTCTCTTTTCGCTCATTTTCATCCCTCGCTCCTAATTTCTCAGAAATAAGAAGGGTAAAGTTAAATTTCGAAATTGTGAAGGGTTAAAGTTAACGTGGCTTATCAAAGAATGTATAAGGGTAAATATTCCAATAGGCTCTCTAGGGTACTAGAAGGATAAATTTATATGAGGTGGGGCATTTTAAGCACAAACGAGCCAAAGATGGCCTTCAATCATTTCCTTAAAAGATGGTAACCTTGCCTATTTGTCTTGAGTAGATATACAGTACGTTCTAACACAATAATATGAATTTGATATCATGCAAAGTCACAAGCCAAAATAAAATGTATGAGATTATGCAAAATAATTCGTATTCAAAGAAAACTCCGAGTTTATATATTCACTCATCAATGACGCGAGATTAGCTCTAAAGCTACTGGGTTTAGTCTCCACTAAGAACCTAAGATTCAACGCTCAAAATAGTTCATCGATTTCTAAGTCTTAGCTTGGTATAAGTGCAAAAATTCTAAGCATGAATTTGAGTCATCCACAAATTATCACATTAAGCTTCATCATCCTAGATACAAGTATTCAAAATATGACATCAATATTCTCAAAATTAAATTCACATGCATCATCAACTAAAGTTTGAAAACTATTGCAAAGTAAATCATGTATGATGGTTCCAAAAATTTTTTTTTTTTTTTTTCAAAGAAAATCAAAATAAGTGATGAAAGATAGATAATCATACATACCCCAAACCTAAAAATGACAATGTCCTCATTGTTTGAAATAAGTAGGTACCCCAAACCTTTGAAAAGTACCTCAACACAAAGATCGTGAGAATATGGGCATCAAATTAGAACATGACCAAAATAGATTGAAGGTAATGTGGCTACACTAATTTGGAAATTAAAATAACCTAAACTAAACTAAAACTAATATTCTAGAACTAAACATAAAAGAGAAATAAATCCTAAATCCTAAACTAAACATGTGTCCAACTCCTAAATAAAACACACTGGGTTGCCTCCCAGGAAGCGCTGAGTTTAAGTGTCGACAGCTCGACCTCTTCATTGATCAAGAATCTGCATCACTAAGGTGCATCGCTCAATCTTAAATGGGTCATCGGCTCAAACATTGGTTTGAGTCTTTGCCCATTCACTTTGAAAACTCGATTGTCCCAAGGCTTTGAATTTCAATTGCACCGCGCTCACTAATGGAAACAACAAACGGGCCTTCCCATCTAGATTTCAATTTCGTGATGAAGCTTAAGTCGAATTGAATAACCAAACTTATTGGCCAACATGAAACTACTTCCGAGAAATTAATTGATGGTGCAACTTTTTGTACCTTTACGTGTACATCTTTGAATTTTCATACGGATCGTAGCGTAACTCTTCTAATGCCCTCAACTGTACCCTTCGATTCGACGCCGCTTGCATATCGAAATTAAATCGTTTGATCGCCCGAATGCCTTATGCTCCAATTCGACAGAAGATGACATGCCTTCCGTAGACAATTCAAGGAGACATTCCGATCGGTGTCTTGAATGCGAAGACGATAGGCCCATAAAGCATCGGATAGCGGTTTGACCAATCTCTTCTATCCATTGCACGTCTTTTCTAGAATTCGCGATTTTTCTAGACACTTCCACGACCACTAGTCTGGATGGTAGTGCGTAGCGACTTTGTGAGTGACGCTGCACTTCTTCATTAAAGTGGCAAAATGGCTATTGCAAAATGCGAACCGCCATCACGATGATTGCTCTTGGGATCCTAATCGGTTAAACACATGTTCTCTCGTAAATTTGACTACAACCTTGTGATCATTTGATCGGGTTGCCACAGCTTCAATCCATTTGGAGACATAGTCAACAGCCACCAGAATATATGAATACCCAAAGGATGGTGGAAAAGGACCCATAAAGTCAATCCCCCAAACATCGAAAATTTCAACAATCGAATTGGATTAAGGGCATCATATTTCGTCATGAAATATTGCCAAGTCAGTTGACACCGTGGCATTCCTTGCAAGATTGAGCGTCACGAAAGATTGAGGGCGATGAGAATCCGCTTTGAAGGATTTTCATGCGGTCTTCTCTCAAAATGGCCTCCACAGCCCCAAAGATGGCAAAAAATTTAGACGCTTAGTTGCTCGTCTTCCGCACGCATCTCTAATGATCCGATCCGGCGAATTTAAACAAATATGGTTCATCCGAAATAGTATTTTATTTGGGAGAAAAGAGATTCTTATCATTCTTACCCCACTCGGTGGGAATTACGCGATGACTGAGATAATTCACGATGTTAGCAAACCATGGAACTTTTGCACCAGCTACATCAATTGCCATCAAATGTTCATCCGGAAATGTGTCACGGATGGTCTCAGGTATAGATGATTCTTCAGGCAGAATTCTAGACAGATGATCAGCCACAACGTTCTCAACCCCCTTTTTATCTTTAATCTCAAAGTTGAATTTCGAGAAGGTGATCCAACGGATCGCCTTTGGTTTCGCATCCTTCTTTGCTAAAAGATATTTCAAAGCGAGTGGTGCGAAAAGACCACTATTTTCGATCCAAGCAAATAGGAACGGAATTTGTCGGAGCATACACCACGACTAATAATTCCTTCTCGGTGGTGGTGTAATTGATTGGGCATCAATTAATGTCTTGCTAGCATAATAAATTACGTGAGGTAATTTATTCACCCTTTGACCCTAAGATGACTCCGATCGCATAATCGATGCATCACACATGAGTTCGAATGGTAAAGAATAATCCGTGGTTGGATTATTGGTGCATTTGATAAGAGTTCACGCAATTTTAGGAATGCCTTTATGCAATCCTCATCAAAATCAAAAGGAACATCTTTGCCAAGCAAAGTGCACAATGGTTTAGCCACCTTGCTAAAATCCTTAATGAATCTTCTATAAAATCAAAGATGCCCCAAAATGATCGAATTTGTCGAACACTTTTAGGAGGTGGTAAATTTGCAATTAAGTCGACCTTCGCCTTTATCAACTTCAATTCCTTTCGTTGAAACAATATGCCCCAACACAATTCCTTGTTGAACCATAAAATGGCTCTTTTCGGTGAGAACAAGTTTGGAATCTACACAACGTTGCAACACCTTTGTGAAAGATGATTCAAACAAGAATTAAATGTTTTCCAAAACCGAGAAGTCGCCCATGAAGACTTGATGAATTTGTCGATCATGTCAGAATATGGCCAACATAGCATTACATAAGCCGAAATGGCATCCTTCGATATGCAAACGTACCATATGGACACGTGAATGTTGTCTTCTCTTGATCACCGAAAACGGGCACTTGGTTGCATCCCTAACACCCATCAAGAAAGCAATAAAACTCTTGCTCAGCTAACTTCTCAAGAATTTGATCAATGAACGGAAGGGGAAAATGATCTTTCGGTGGTCGGTTCAATTTTCGATAATCAATGCACACACGCCATCCAAAGAGTTTCACGAGTGGGCACCAATTCTCCCTCCGTAGTTTCTTTCAATCGTAATTCCGACTTTTTTCTAACGATTTGTACCGGACTAACCCATTCACTATCGAGATCGGATAGATGATTCCAAAGATCGAGGAGTTTAATGATTTCCTTTAAAACGACTTCTTGCATGTTCGGATTAAGTCGCCTCGTGGGTTCCCTCGATGGTTTACTCTCATCCTCCAGATGTATTTTATGCATACATACTGATGGGTCAATCCCCTTGAGATCAGCTAAGGTCCATCCGATGGCCCCCTTGTGCTCTTCCAGCACCTTCAACAAATCATTCTCTTGTTCTTCCGATAATGTGGATGAAATTATCAGGAAGTGTTTCGAGGTCCCGTAAAAGCATATTTGAGGGACTTAGGCAATTGTTTCAATTCCACGTTGGTGGTCAGCTCAATTGATGGAGTCAAGACATCCTTTACCTCAGGAGGTAGTGGTCGTCCCTTAGTCACAACTTCACATAAGTTATCATCTTGACATGATGAATTTGACTTTTTCTCTTCTGACTGCTTCCTTACAAGCCCTTTGTCCTCATAGATGGCTAACAAAGCGGTTTCAAATTCCTCTTTGGTGAGCATTGATGGTAATGCTTCATCCACCACTTCCGTCCATCGATCGATGTAAAACATTCGACCTCATCCTCATTAGGGAAATGGTTCATCGCATGGAATATGTTAAGCGACTTTCATGTTTCCAAAAGAAACGTCCCATGACTCCGTCGACAATTAATGCAAGCGTTGGCGTAGAAACGCAGACGTCCCAAGAATAATTGGGACTTGATTGATTGATTTCGCGGTGGTTCCATGTCTAAGACAACGAAGTCCACGGAAAGACAAACTTGTCTATTCCAACCAAAACATCCTCGATAACACCCTCGGTCTTCTTTCGATCTATCCGCCATTGGAGGTGACCGTGTGGGTTTCAATTCACCCAATCCGAAGTTTCTCAGACATTGAGTATGGGATCGATTAACACTTGCTCTCAAATCCAATAACGCCTTTCCAATTGGTTGCCCACCAATGACACATGGAACAGTTGGGACTGTGGTCTTCGGTTTATGGGGTTTCAATCGCAATATCGAATCGACTTGATTTGTTAGGAATACTTTCTTTGAAACGTGAGTACGTGCCTTTCTCTTAAGTGCACAAATCTTTGAAAAACTTGGCGTACTCGGGGACTTGTTTGATTGTTTCAAGTAATGGAAGATTTATCTTTACTTGCTTGAATGTTTCAAAATTTCTTCCATTTTGTGGTCCCTTTCCCATTCTAGATGGAGGAGTTAGGCATTGAGGAATGGTGCCTTTGGGACATAAGGTGCGATTCCATTTCGATTCTTTTCACGTCCTTGTTGGACGGTTGAAGGAAACTCTTCCTCTATTACTTTTTCTTTTCCTTTCTCTCTTCCTTGCTCTTGCACTTTTCTTATCTCTGGCTCTTTGTCTCTTTCTTTCTCTTTTCCTTTTCCTTTCTCCTTTCTTTTCTCTGATTCTTTTTCCTCTATTGCTTCTCTTTCTTCATCACTTCTACTGAGCATTTCCACTTGATTATGAACCTCTCGTCCACTTCTCAAAGACCGTAATTGACTTTCAACCGTTGACTATTCGATGGTCTGCTTGATGGTGCTTGGCCTCGAGGATTATTGATGGGTTGGGAGCCTACCTTCTCTCGACTCAGTTGATTGGCCAATTGATCGACTTGGTCCATTATCATCGAAGATTGCATGCTTCGCATAAGCTTTTCTTCCAGACCAGAATCTTTCGAAGTACTGGCTTGAGATTGATTAAGATTCTGACTGAAATTCTGATTTTTTCGGTAGTCAGAATTTGGATGATAATACGTAGCATTCTGTTGAAATTGGAATTGTTGGAAATTAGAATTCACCGGAAATTCTTGTGGACGAAAATTGTGTTGAAAATTTGGTTGAAAAGGTTGTTGTCCACCCATTGTGTTGGCTCTATGTTCTTTGGTTTACTGGCGGTTTAGTTCGATTCACCCCATCCTAAGTTGGGGTGATTTTTCCATTCCGGATTGTAGGTATTGGAGTACATGTTTCTACCGATAAGATTGAGTCACATTTACGCTCTTGAGGATTAGGTTCATCGGGAAGAATGACAAGGTAGTAGGGCACTCATTAGCCATATGACCTGGTCACAAATTGAACACACCGTGGGGTGAGGAGCTTTAGCTTGCTTGGTAGCGTAACAACATGTTCATCTGTTGACAAGACATGTCAAACTTTGTTGAGAGATCGAGGCATTATTGTTGACATCGTACAATCCGTCTTTTGTCAACACATGAGAGATTTAGGTGCAGTTCAAGTTGGTTCGATGTCTCACTTTGTATCGAAGTTTGATATAACTTTTCAAACAATGCCCAATTCGTCGGCTTCTTTCGTGGCACAAGATCCACCACAAGATGCATCAACCATGCGTCTCTCTTCATGAATCACCCATTGTAAAAACTTTGGACTTGTTGCTTGGAACTTGATGATTTGGGCAACTTCGATCAATTCCTTAAACGCTCCCAACATTCATGGAATGTTTACGAGGTTGTTGGGAAAAGAACCGGATCTTGACGCAATTCAATGGCCTTAGTCATGGGAAAATATTTTTAAGGAAGGGCGATGCGACCGCCCAACTCGAATAGATTGTGGTTCTAAGGAATAGAACCATGTTTTTGCCTTATCTCTTAAAGAGAGAGCGGAAAGAGCCTGAGACTTCGCTATCTCATCGATGACATTGTGGACTCTGAACATTTTGCATACCCGGTGAATTCATTTAAGTGAGCGTGCGGATTTTCATTTGCTAACCCATGGAAAATTGGTAGCATTTGAATCATTCTTGATTTGAATTCATAGTGGTTCCACTGGAATGGGAGCATGCATAATACATTCACGATCCTCGTAAAACCGGGATCGTTATAATACTCCGTGTTCTAGGGCCTCATCAAAATTATTGTTCTATTATTTCCATTATTGACATTCCCATTGTTGTTATTCTCATCTCTCTCTTGCCTTTGATGCCATGGTCTCGGTTTGTTGATATTGATTCCTCCTGACTCTTCGATTCTCTCTACAAGCTCTTCGATCTCAAGATTAAGCGGTGAGATGTGGGTGATGAGAACGAGTAAAGCTCATACACCAACACTCACAAACAGGGGTTGAAGAATCCACAACAAACCCACAAAATTCTTCAAACGATTTAAACAAAGATGATAGCAGTAGCCAATATCGCAGAGGAAAGATTTCTTCTTTTTTTTTTTTTTTTTTTTTTTAATTAAAATTCAAATTTAAATTAATTTTTTTATTCAAATTAAAATTAAAATTAAAATTTAAATTAATTAATTAATTAATTAAATTTTTTTTTTTTTTTTAAATTCAAATTAAAATTAAAATTGAATTTAAATTAAAAATTTTTTTTTTTTTTTTTTAATTCAAATTAAAATTAAAATTGAATTTAAATTAATTAAATTTTTTTTTTTTTTTTTTTTTTTTTTTTTTAAATTGAATTAAATTTTTAAATTTTTTTTAATTTTAATTTTTTTTTTTTATTAAATTCGAAAATTAAAATTAAAATTGAAAATCCTATAAAATCTTTCTAAAAGAGAAAAATAAGGAGAAGAATGAAAGATTCCTAAAAATCACAAACAAAAGTCCCACAAAAGTTAATGACTAAATTTAGAAAATCCTAAAATATCTAAAAGAGGAAAATAAGGAAAAGAGTCCTACCAAATCTAAAATAAGTCCTAAAATCTCTACTTCCTAAATTTCCTAAGGAAGGTATCCTAAAAATCTAAACTTCCTAAAAAGACTCCACAAAATCTTATCAAAGAGAGAAAAATAAGGGAAATAATTTTTTTAATTATTATTTTTTTTTATTTTTATTTTTTTTAAACACTCAAAACAGAAAAATCCCTATCCGAATTAATCAAAATTTCACCGATTTCCCCGGCAGCGGCGCCAAAAACTTGATCGATTTAGAATGTAACCCTTGCAAGTGCACAAGATCTATCATAGTATGGCAAGAACAGGTGTCGAACCCACAGTGGAAACGTGAATTTTAATTAATTCTTTAGAGATTTTAAAAACATCCCAAGGAAGTACCAAAGGCGATTCAATTTTACCAAAAACTTAACGACTTACTTTTCCTAAATGCGTAAAAATAAATTAATCTAAACAATTAATTCTTGATAAATCTACGAACAATATTAAAATGAGATCAAGGAATATACTACCCTGATTCATTACCCTTTTCTATCATTAAAACCCAGGTTTCATTAAATCATCATTCACACCATCATTCATCTAGAAAATGACTTGAAATAAAATATGATCATCAATCCCAAGATACCCTATCTAAAAACAATGACTCAAATTTAACATTGCGGTATGAGTCATGTAAAAGCATAGCGTATCTCATGATATTTAGATCACGACAATCGATATAATCGCTCTCTGACTAGATCGCGGTCGAGATCTAGCGATTACGACGTTAATCTGCATGAATCAACGGTCATAATAAAGCATTCAAAATATTTTCAATCACACAAACTTTGAGCAAAACGATTCCATGATAACAATAATAGATGGTATTAATCATAAACATGGGTACTTATCCGAGGATCGCATCTTCCCGATCTCGATTTAGTAGCTCATCTTTGGTGTTTGATCTCCTTTTCTTTCAAAGTCATTCCTCTTTTATTTCTTCCAAAAGATATTTGCAATTGTTTTTCCTAAATACAATCTATGAATTTCTGGAGAAAATAATGCAAATCCTAGATACAATCTACCCTGAATAAACCCTAGAAGAAGGAGAAGAAGACTTGAAAAGATGAAGAAAATATTCCCCAAAGTGAAGAGCCCTAAAACTAAAAGAAAGAATGAATAATATTCTAATTGCAAAAATAATAATCCCCTAAGAAACTCGTGGCTTCCTTTTATAATAGCCTAACCCTAATACATCTCTCGATTGACATCTAAGAGTAATTTTCGTGAATTCCCGCCTAGCTTTGCATCAGATACTGCCTCGGTATTTTGCTCATAATTTTCTGTACCGAACTCGGATTGAGGTGATTCTTGAAGCGTTGGAAAGCTGACGACGAGCTCTACAACTTTTATGTTTTAGCAATTTCCTGAATCTGACGTCTTGAAGGTCCAAATTGAGCTGCAAGTCGCACTAAGTTCTCAATGACCCAAAATAGCAGTGTTTTGACATTATTTTCGGGATTCTTGGGCTGTTTTAGAAACTTGGACTGTATTTACCTGAAACACTTCAAATCTAGCAAATCTCATCAGATAGCCTTCATCGGACGGCTAAATATAGGTATTTAGGGGTGAAATATCATCATATTTCACTACTCATCAATGACCGCATCAAGATCCTTTCGTATTGCTTCATTTTCTTCTTGTAGGGCCTTCTTATCTCTCCCGAGTTGTTCAATGGTGAGTGTTTGCCCTTTAAGCAGCGTAAATGCATGCCGAAATTCCTTTTTCATCTCTTTTACAGCCATTCGGAGCGTCTTACATTCTTTTCTAAGCTCCGTTACTTCTTTGGTTAGGTGCGGTTGCCTAACCGGCTGCTCTCTTATTGGCTGGGGCCTTATATCCGGTTTGCCCTTTGGTTCGTATTTTGACGTACAATGACCTCAAAATCATCGTTTTCGTCGCTGTAATCATCGTCATCCTCATTGTCGTCATCGTCGTCATCTCGGCTAATCGGCTCTTTCTTCCGGACGTGTCGCATGACTTGGGATATCATCATATTCATATATATTTTCTTGGGAGTAAGGCTCTTCTCTTTCCTCGGTCTCTTCCTTCTTCTTTTCCATCTCTCTTTTCATCTCTCTTCGCATCAAAAAGTATCGAACCGATTTATACTGTAATTCGTGCTTTTCAGCTTCAAGCTCTAAAATAACTTTAGACTTAAGAAAATTTTCTCAATATAAATTAGGATTACGACTGAATTTCGGGCCTTCCCATTTCATTAGCCTCGAAAATGTTTCTTTAAGCCCAATAGGAGCGGTGGCGACTGCAGGAAAGTGCTCAAACGCCCAAATCTGTAAGGCGATAGTACATCCGTAGATGTTGTATTGCCCCTTTTCTGACCTTTTCGCCATTTCCCTCCTGTGGCTCGCTTTTGATATGCTATCTAATAAATTATTGTAAACTATCAGGCCCCACGGTAACTTGTTGAACTCTTTAATGTTATCTATTAATTCTAAGTACCGTGTTTCTACTTCCTGGTATGTGTCCGGAAGTAAAAAAGAACATACTAAAAACAATAATGATAGTTTCAAAAAATCATCGTTGGATAAATCAACACTGTCAATAATTTCTTCAATACGAGATCTTTTCGCCGGCTTCCCCCAAAAGAATTTGTATCGAATAGTTGTTTCCTCTAGCACAGCCACCTTCTCAGACTCAGGTTCCGCCAACATGTTGAGGCCTAAAATCAAGGCTATATCGATCTCTTGCAGGAGTACATTGGTGTTCTTGACCTTGAAAACATTATCTTTAACCCAAAAACTTAAAATAGCGTCAACCAAGTCTCCAACGAATCCTAATTTCTCATTAATCCTAAATAGATAACTGAATACTGAATCATCTAGTATCTTCTTTCTCTCTTCGTTACAGTGCATGTAAAATTTCTTAATACCAACTCCAGAATATTTCCCGACGGGCTTTAGAGTCATGGACATTTTCAATCAATTAGTAGGAACTGCAATATAAATAAAACCCAATTAATTAATGAAAGAAGTGATTTTAAAAAAACTACCGATAACTTAAGTTGTCGCCCGATAACTTAAATTATCGATCGATAACTTAAGTTATCGCCCGATAATTTAAGTTGTCGATCGATAACTTAAGTTATCGCTCGATAACTTAAGTTGTCGATCGATAACTTAAGTTATCGATTGACAACTTAAATTATCGGTAAGTTATCGGTAAGTTAGCGGATTAGGTGGGAAACATTGGGGATGACTAATTGTGTTTAAGTGTAAAAAAATAAATTACCTGAAAATTTAATGTGACCTTTGTGACATTTTTCCGCTTTGTCGCCGTTAAGTCGCCGCTCTCTTGGTTTTTTCAGAAAAGTTAAACTTGAATGTAAAAGTAACAAATGAAAGTAAAAAGTTACTTTTATACTATATTTTAAACGGCGGTGCATATTTTCAAATATTCTATTAAATAGGCCCTTGCTGACGTAGAGCAGGCGGAGCCGGCTAGGCTTGGAGCTGGCCATTTATGCAAGGATTGAAACTATAGGGCCGTTTCTGCAAATACGCAAACGTATAGGGCCGAAAGTACAAATTTCCCTAAAAAATAAAACCGAACTGATTTTTTTTCTGGTTTTGGTACAGTTTCAGTTTGGAAATTGGAAAGAAAAAAATTGAACTGATTCGGGTTCGGTTTTGGTTCTAAGCTGAAGTTGAAGTCCAATGTTACCGGATTCACTGGGATCGAATTTTGGTTCGAAATTCGCGGATGGCAAGAGCCGGGAAGTAGTATGAGTAGTATGAGTTTTCTCTTATATAAAAAATAGTATGTATATATTTATTATATACTAGTAACAGTGCACATGCCATGCATATTTCCTGATCCAATAAATAAAAAAGATGAAGCTCTAAGCAAAGTATTTTATTGAAGGGTTTTTTTGCATATACTCCCATGTTAAGCTAATATTATAAGAAACCCCCTGACATATGAGTATTTATTCTGCAGCCTCTACTTTTGTGTTTCTGTCTCATATAATCCTCTGTTGTTAACTAGTCATGAGTTTGTGGACAAAAAGTCTATTTTGCCCTTAATGAAACCAATATTTTAAAAATACCACTATTCTAAAAGGACCTTCATTCATCTATATTTACATGTCATGTCATTAAAGTTTATCACCATTCTAAAAGACCCTTCATTCACCTTTATTTACAAGTCATGCCATTATAATTTACCACTATTTTAAAAGGAGTACCTTTAAATCCACCCACAAAATCTTTTAGTTCACTCACGTTAAAACACATCGACTGCATTGAATCAAATGATGGAGATTGTTTATCGTCCCAATCTTTCATGAGATCGATCTTTAGATCATGGGTGTACCATCAGACGATCGATTTTTTATTTCATGTGGTACACACTCATAAAAGTGACCTTAATATCAATTTTAATCATGTACGTCATGTTAAGGTCACTTTTCTGAGATGTGTGCCATGTGAAATACAACACTAATCATCTGATGGTACGATCATGATCTCAAGATCCATCGTGTGAAAGATTGGGAGGATAAATGATCTCCATCGTTTGATTCAATTCAACCAACGTGTTTCAGCATGGGTGAACTTAAAGATTCAGTGGGTGAATTTAAAGGTACTCTTCTAAAAGGTCCTTCATTCACCCAACAGATTCAAGACTCATCAGATGGGTGATTCCCCCATTAAAGCATGTCAACGTTTGGATGAATTCTCAACCAATGGAAGATTTGTGGCAAACGATGCAGTTATTCTTGAAAAGAAAACCTTCAATCTACATGTTCCACTCAAAATGCCCGTCCCTCCAATTTCCTATATGATTCAAGACCCATCAAATGAAAGACCAATTGGTATTGGCCGATACTTACTGATACAATTTTTTTTCTCGATACTGGCCGATCCTTAGAACCCAGGTTGACAAATAAAGCCGATTTTATCGGTTTATCCTCCAGCTTTGTTGTATCCAAATGGAGTTTACTAAAAGTGATGTCATAACTTATAATGTAGATTGGATATTTTCATTATTGGGCCATCATCAACATCATTGACATTAAGAGAATATCAAGCTTATGAAGAGCCTATTGTGTTGAAAACTTGCTCGTTCAACTATCAAGACCTTAAAAATCAGTGAAGACTAGGTTGTCAATGGGTTAGGGTAGGCCAAAATTTTGACAGCCCATCGGACTCAGGCCCCTACTTCATCTGGACCTGATCCGGTTCAAAACTCCCTTATTTCCTAGATTGTATATAAAATATCGTGTCCATCCAACCTTTAATCTACCCCACAGAACCCGAGCTTTGAGGCCCAGTTATGGATTACAAAAATTTCAAATTCAATTGATTGCTACAATTTGATGAATCACTGGTTATACAATTCATCGGATTCACTATCATATCATCGTTGGTATAATGGTAACCATTATATAATAATGGTGTAGTGCTTCATATTATCATTCTGTATAAAAAATTTATCTATTTATTTTATTTTAGGAATTGAATTTCCTAATCGCGTCTGCTTCCATCCACCGAATCTTTGAGTTCACCCACGCTAAAACACATTGATTGCATTGAATCTGACGATGGAGATCGTTTAGGCATACTATTAGAGAATCAGTGTTTTATTTCGTAGCACACATCTCAGAAAAGTGACCTTAACATCACATACACGGTTAAAATTAATTTTAAGGTCATTTTTTTGGGTGTGTACCACATGAAATAAAAAACCAACCGTCTGATGGTGCCACCATGATTTCAAGATCCATCGTGTGAAAGATTGGGACGATAAACGATCTCCACCGTCCGATTCAATGTAGTCAACCGTCTGATGGTGCCACCATGATCTCAAGATCCATCATGTGAAAGGTTGGTATGGTAAACGACCCCATCGTCCAATTTAATGCAGTCAACTGTCTGATGGTGCCACCATGATCTTAAGATACATCGTGTGAAAGGTTGGGACGATAAATGATCTCCATCGTCTGATTCAATGCAGTTAACCATCTAATGGTGCCTCCGTGATCTGAAGATCCATCGTGTGAAAGGTTGGGACGATAAACGATCTCCATCGTCTGATTCAATGCAGTCAATGTTTTTCAGCATAGGTGAACTCAAAGATTTGGTGGGTGGATTTAAAACTACTCTTTTTCGTAAGTGGAGGGCCGCTAACTCTAACCACCTGTAGAGGGTGGCTATTAAGTAATTTGATTTAAAGAAGGATAAATATGATATTTAAGCTATTTTTTAAAGGCTCGTTAACCATTAAAAGTTGCATCCGTTAAACAGGGTGTTTTATAAACACCAAAATGCTAACTAGGGGGTTTAGAGCAAATAGCTATAATTAGGGAGGTTATTTGTAATATCAGCATAACTTAGGGGGGTATTTGCAAAAAAACCCTTTATTAAAAGAGGTCTAATGTGACTAAAATTTAGGTACCTCTATTCACGCCTACCACTTTACTAGTGGGACCTACGCTAAAACTCGTTGACTGGCTTAAATAAGATGATTGTGTTCGTTTTTCATTCTGATCTTTGACATAATGAATCTTTAGTGTGATGTGTGCATGTAATTTCGTGCTTTTATAGATGGTATAGACTGCATTGGGCATTGCTTTTTGGAAGAGTAGAAAGGAACAACACCTATTCGTTGTTATTGCGAAGAAATGTGATGAGAGAGAAGGAATGGAAGAAGATAAAAGAGCATCCTCCCTTTTTTCTTCCTCCAATCCTTCTCTCTCCTCATATTCATTTGCAACAATAAATGAATATGTGAAATTTCCCCATGCGTTTTTTTCCCCCTCCTAAACAAGTCTGAAAAAGCAAAGCCTTTGGGGGTTTCTGAAATGACAAAGGGAAGTTTACCTTTTTAGCTGCCTTGCTTTTATACCTATATAAAGTAAAGAGTTAGTCTACAATGGGTGTCCATACATCGCAGTCCACATGTCCCTACGACTGAGTGACTTACACAAAATTTTAATGTATGAAAATCCGTGCAAGTCACTCAATCACAGGGACATGTGGACTAAGATGTCATAAAACTTGTTATGACCCGAGTTTTTGTAACCCATCTAATGGTAGTAGATGGGGTGGAGCACCGAGTTCAAAATGGGTACTCCACAACCTTAATTTCCTCAGAAGAAAAGAGAAAATTTTTTAAATTTAGAATTTAGTATTGTTGGCACCGATTTCCTTTCCTGCTCCTTTCTCTCTTTACTTAGCAAGTAGACTCCATTTAAAATTCTAATTTGTTTCAAGATCTCCTTGCCATTTCAAACTATCTTTCTCTCCCTAGCCACTTTCTGACACTAAATGGAAAGATCCAATTACCTAGGACTTATTAGAGTGTATTATGTAGCACACTCAATCATCAAATATATTATAACATTGTATGTGGTGGTAGATATGGGTGTCATGATGGATTAGTATTGACAATCATCCCAAGCTACTAAATCCCACCCATCAACTAGACTCTAAATTAGGACTTATTGGATAATTGGCAAGAACCCAATCAACCCATGCTCACATTCAACCTTTTTCGCTTGTAGTTATAGGTCAACAAGTCACACACTATCCATACCGATCCCGACCCCAACAACAAAGTTAAGCTCATCCCTTTACATTTGCAAAATAATAATAATAATAATAATAATAATAATAATAAACAACTAAAAGTATAATATATATATATATATATATATATATATATATATTTATTTATTTATACATGGAAATATGGATAAGGTTGGGTACTACGCCTAACACCCTAACCCACCCTCTTATTTTAAAGTGGAAATAAAAATAAAAATCGGTGGATTATCTAACACCTGAAATCATGGTGCAATAGAGTTGCTTAGGCAACTTTCTTTTTTGTATCCTCCACCTATCCATTTAAATGGATACCCAAGATCTAAGATCTGATGCCACCCATGCCCCCCACCTTATTTGGATGCAATTAGAGCCCTAACAGGACTTACCTTAGTAAGCATGCAGCCTACCCAATTATTAGCCCCTCTTTCCTTCACTGGCACCCAAAATCGACCCTTCTCTTTTAGAGTACCAACGTTGCTGCACCTACTCCCTGTAATTCCTCACCCTCCACCATAGTATTTAAGACTCAACTTTCTTGAGAGAACACTAAACACAAAACACTGGTTAGCCTCTCTCGTTTCATCATCTCCATAATTGCAGCGATCATGCAGTCATCTATCTTCAATATCGATGTAACAACAGGGAAGCTATTAGAGAAATTGGCTCTGCACCCGTCTCCACCTTGCTATGCGGATGCACCATCATAGTCGCTGATTTTCTTCTCACATTACCGAACCGCTTATCATGTCCTCTCGATCCTTCTGCTCAATCCATGTCCTCTCTTGCATGCTCAGTAGCAGGAATCAATCACAAGCCTTGGATTATAGAAGTAGAAAAAGAGGATGTTGATGATGTTGATAGGGATAATGGAGCACGGCCCAACCTCAATTGCTACTCCCTTATCATAAAAACATAGCTACACAGGAATTCTTCCTCCACTTCCTATAAGCAAACCACCACAGAATCACTTCTTCAGTCCATACAACCCACGAACACACACCCAACCCGTGGGTGATTTGAAGAAGTCCAATCGTTTGCGACAATTAGTTGTGCGAAAGGGAGTCTACATATGGGACATTGTGGACCGCAATGAAGGACACATGGATTGCTCGATCACGTCATACAGACATCAACCTTTTCATTTGAGGTGGGTGCCCTTCTATTCATCCAAATCTACACATTTACACTTTGTATATTGTGATCAATATATGATGAATTTAGGAAAACTGAAATTTCTTAGGTTTTGTGTGGATTCACAAGACGTTTATGGTCAAAGGGTTGACCTTATGGTTGAACCTATCGGCCGAGAACAATAGTGTACTATTCTCTTTCACATGGCACCCAAATGTACCGGCAAAATAAATCTCACGTCAAGAATGGGCTGCTGCCCTGTTTTATTTTGTTGTGCACTTGATGTGGAGGTCGTAGTTTGACCGTTTCAATCCTAGGGATCTGACCAGTTTCTGACCTCAGTCAAACCATAGACTCCCTATAAAATCATATGCTTTATACATCTAACTGTTCACATTGATCCACATGTCCTTATTTTTATAAATTTTAGTACCCTAAATATGTGAATATATTTATTTATATTTATAATATTTCCTGTATTTATTTATTTAAATCTGCTTATACACTGGCTAAAGGGTCCAGTATGATCAATTAAATTTAATGGACAATAGCCCTATGGGTCGAAGCTTGTAGATCGAAATAAAGATCATATGTTCATCTGTTGAATAGATGATCAAATTTGATTTAAATAGACACATCGCGTTCTTTGCACCACTTAAAGTCGTGCACATAATCACTAAAATTCTTGCACTCTATGCTTGTGGCAACTTAGTCTAGGGTCTGAATTGACCCTTTTAGATCTCAAGTTTTTGGTCGAATCAGGTCAGTGGTCAAAACCTACTTTTTCTATGACACCACATGGTTAGTAAACCCAATGTCCCATATCCGATTTATTCAAATCCTTAAAATGGACCTTAAATATCGTATAAGCCTTTATGAAAATTAAATCATTTAAGACCCCCCAATCATCATAAAGGTCCATGGGCCTTATGGGCCCGTTTAGTCTATGGACTCTTAATGGGCTCGTATATCCAATGTTCACGCATTTTGTAAATCGTGAATCTAAACCTTTGAAATAGGCCCAACTCACCTTCTAAGCTTAAGACAACTATTGAAATACGTTTTCTGCCCACGCTGTGAAGGTGCACATATCTCAAAAATCGTGCAACAAGATCTGACGGTCGAAACTTGTTTGAGTCATACGGGAGTCAATCCTTAGCCAAATTCCACAAACGACTAGTCTGTTTCATCAGATCAACAAGATCTATCTAATGAGATCAGTGTAACATCACTTGAGTTATGTAATTTTGAAACTCATATATCTTTGCTATAGGTCATCTCTTTTTCTCTCTTAAAGATGAGCGAGGCATCCGAATTATGAGTAATATTAATTCCCTTGTGGTAAAATGATCTCTTATTATATATTTTATTTGCATTGTATGACATTCATTACTTAGAAGTACGTTAGGACATATGTATGTTAAGAAAAAGGAATTAGATACGATACAACTTTTAAGCCTTTATCACGGTAGGATTTCTTTCACAGTCACTTGAAACTTAGAATGTTGGCATCCATATACGGATGCAATCCCTGTATGGTAGTATGAGATGCCACATGAAGTACATTCAGGTTACTACGAAACTCGTCCCTTGAAAAGTATGGTTTGTGAAGCCTATCGTACCGTGACTCATTCAAATTAAGTTTAAGAAAGAATAGAATATGAATATGTTAAGCTACGAGATGTTAAGAAAGTGGAGACTTAAGCCCACACAAATATGAGATCGAGGCGAGAACATAAGCCCATAACCGAATAGTATTATGATATTTTAAGATACATTGTGAAGGCCAGCTGAATATGAAATTAAGTTCCTACACGTGCCATGTCTTGCGTGCCACCTCAAGATCCAACGTCTGCAGCCAAGACAGGTCTTAAGGACAATATGATTCGACAATATCTCGACTTAAGGGGACATTGATTTTTATGTGCGTAACCTCATCGGGTTAGATGGTGATTTATGCTATGATATGGAGGTTAGATGGTTATTTACACATGGACCTCGCGTGATAGGCTGGAGCAGCAATCCTGACACAGATCGTTTAAACAAGATAAGATACGAAGTACGTTGTGTAGGCGTATGAAGTAATAATAAGACTTTTAATATGCCATGTAAGTTAAGTTGACAAGACAAGTAAGAAAAGTAATAAGCATTAGAAGCATCATATGCACTAAAATATGTCACGTTCTTTCAGTTTTTTAGCTTTATAGTTATGTAATATTTATGAGAATTTTTATTATATTGTTTATATGAAATTGTAAAGGTTTTACTTTCACTCATAAGGTTGCACCCACGATCACCCAGGTTGATTGTGGTGGATCAGTCGTGCAACCCACTAAGTTTACGTGACTGAGTAAACTCACTCACCTCCCAAAACTAATAGTTGCAGGTGAAGGTATGGACTACACTGCTTTGGTGGACTTATTGTGCCGGTAGATGATACGGATTATGGGGGTGACGACATAGATGACTAGTTAGACGATGTCAGGTATGTAGTAATTATTTAGAAAGACTTTCATGTAGTTGATCGAACTTGTATTTCTAGTCATTTAATATTGTGGGCTCAAATTTTAATGTAAGTTTAATGAAGGGATTTTAATATGAAAAGAAATTTCGATTCACGTGTTTTGGAAGTCCTATTTTATGTGAGATCTAATATATTATGTATGTCCGCTTATTGCCTTAACAAGCGTGCGGTGTCACAACACGAAATTCTAGGCCCTTGAGATCAGGTAAGGATTCTGAGTCATGACAGAACTTTATGCAAGTCAGTCAGTCGCAGGGACATGTGGACTGGGATGTACACTCATGATGAGTGGACACCTATTATAGACCTCTAAAGGATATTGCACTTGCCCTTCCAATATTTTCTAATTTCTATGCAACGAATGTGATGGTAGTAGGACAATGGTCAAGTCCAACCAAGTTGAATCAAATTTCGAGTCCAACTATATATGCAGGCCTTGGATATGGGAGAATCTTCACTTTCATGGTTTTCACTTTTATAGGGTGACGTGTAGTTAAGATTCTCCTACTTTCAAGGGCTACGTAAGTGTTGGAACTCAAAATCTGGTTCAACATGGTTGGACCTAATCATTGCCCACTGGTTGTATTCGTGTAGAGATTCCTATACTAAGAGGAGGACAAAAGGAGTTTATAGTCTTATATGTTGGAGTTGTCAATAAGGTTAAATTAAAAAGTTGGCCTATTTGAGGATGGCAGACAATGCTAATGGAAAATGAAAATTTATGGTATAGCACCTAGCTACTGTCTTTTTATTATTATTATTATTTTTTATTGAATTCATTGCACCTACCTACTGTGCATAGTATAATACTAAGTGGGGTGGCGGACACATTTAGTATTATACTAAGTGACAGGATAGGGACACAGGCCTTCGATTCCGCAAGACACACATTACCGATAAAACAATCAAATCATTTGATAGGTACACCATGATATGAAGATCTTTAGTGTAGAAGCTTTGGACGAAAAACGATCTCCATCTTCTTATTCATTGTCAATAGTTTTAATAGTGTAAATGTGTGTTTTCTTCATAGCAAAATGGTTGCAAATAACACTATCCTAAAGGTTGTTCGCACTTATTTTCGGTCTCCACTCTAGTAAAATTAATTAAAAGGAATACCTTTTACAAAAGAAGGTTTGAACCTAAAGCCTATGTGTCACAAATTACTTTTCACCCACTAGAGTGGTTTACTAAGATATATAGAGAAATTGAAAATTTAATCGATATATAATTTTTGAGAATCAAAATAATGTGAGTAATTCTAAAAGGGTGGTGTTATTTGCACCTCTTTATCTTGTGAAGAACGTACACATTTCTATCATAGAAAATTGTTGACTTCCTTGAATTAGATGATGGAGATTGTTTTTTGTCCTAATCTTCCACACAATAGATCTTGAGATCATGACGCACCTATCAAACGGTCAGATCTTGATTCCACGTGCCACACATCCTTGGGGCCAGCCCTAAGAGCTATTACGATTTTTTATTATTAATATCAATAGGACCCATTTCAGAATCTCGACATAGGCCACTAAAACCTCAGGACCAGCCTTGGTTATTAGTGACCATTGACCCCTGTGAGGCTTTCGCCTTGTACGAGGCTACATGTTTTGCGCACCAATGAGTAGAGGATAAACCACTATTATCTGACGTAGATATTGTTGCTCCACCTGTCACTGTACTCTCTAATAAAAAGTAAAGGTTCCAACCTTTTCTGCTTTCATCACAACCAGAGAGCTCTTTCTCACCTTCAAAACTTTACTTTGAGTTTATACTTGAACCCATTAGAGTCTAATGTACCAAGCGATATGAGGTTCTTCTTCAGTTCCTGAACATGACGTACATCGGTCAATGTTCTCACAACCCCATTGTACATCTTTATTTTAATACTTCATTTTTCTACTATTTTACAGGTCATATTGTTACCCATCAAAATTGATCCACCATCCACCTCTTTATAAGATGCGAACCAGTCTCTATTTGGACACATGTGATAGGAGCACTCTGAATTAAGTATCCATGCATTCTGTGAGTATGTATAAAAAATTACTGATAACACATTTTCATCATCATCTGGAGCTTGTTCGGCTATACCAGCCTCATCAACGACCATTTTCTGCTTCTTATCCTGAGCATCGTCTCTCTTTGTTTGTAACTGTGGACAATGTCTTCTGATACGACCATTTTCGTGACACTTGTAACATTCTACTATCTTTTTATTTTTGGATTTAGATCTAAGCTTTGATTTACTTCTTTCGAATTTACGGTCCTCTGCTCTCCCACTAACCAACAACTCATCTGCTTGTATATCACTATTTGAACCTTTCTCATGTCATTACAAAGCAGTGCCGATGTAACCGACTCCAATTTAATAGTATCTTTTCCATAGAGTAACGTAGTAACTAGGTATCAGGGCCGGCCCTGGACCAAGGCTAGCCAGGCGGCTACCTTAGGCCGCTGATTTTCAAGGGCCGCTAAATCCAAAAGTTCTTTTAAAACCTAGGTTTTAAAAAAAAATCTATATAAAAGGCCCCATCTTTACTCTCTAGCTCCTATCTCTCTCATCCAAATCCTCTCACCTCTCTCTCTCCAACGATTCTCTCCCTCTATAAACCCAGACCCTCTCCTCTCTCCAAACGACCAAACCCTCTCCTCTCTCTCTCTCTCTGCCTCTCTCCAGCGCCTCTGTTTCTCTCTCTAAACCATCTTGGAGTGGGATCGTGTGATGTATACTTGGTCGAAAGTGCTCATGTTTCTCAGGTACATTGATTTGATTTGAGTTAGTATTCTTTTTGGTGGAAAGATTAGATTTTTGGGTGAAATTTTTGGTTTTTTATTGTAGGAACAAAAATTTGTATAGGGTTTTTTATCATGTTGCCGAGATACATTGGTTTTAAATTGATTTTTGTTCTTATTATTATTTCAGTAGCAATTCCGATGTGTGTTCGACATTTTGTAGTGAAAAGTTTAGATTTTTGTATGAAAAATTAAATTTTTGTTGTAGGAATGAAAATTATAATATTTTTGACTCTGTTTCTGAGCTACTTTGGTTTTGACTTGATTTTAATACCCCAAATAGATGGAATAAGGCTCTGATGATGATGTTGATTATTGTTTCTATTGCAATTTTGTGATTTTTTTTTGTAAAATATCAGAGTTTTATTTTAGGTGGTAGAACGAGAGCTAAGCTTTTAGCTTATGTTTCCTAGGTATTGGTTTCAATTCGATTTTTTTTTATTTTTCTCCTTTCTTTTTTCTTTGTTGGGAATAAAGTTTTTGGTGGCAATTCCACTAGCTGAACACCCATCAATGGTATATATTTATCATGTTCAAGTTCTTCGATTTGACATTGTTTCCTGATTGGGAATAAAGTTTTTGGTGGCAATTCCACTAGCTGAACACCCATCAATGGTATATATTTATCATGTTCAAGTTCTTCGATTTGACATTGTTTCGGTTCTTCATATTTTCTTTCTAGTTCCATTTGAGATTTTGGGCACGTATGATTTCTTTAAGCCACTTACACGTAAGCCAGTGCATCCCACTTACATGTAGTCGGTCAAACCAATTGACTTGAAAGGCGTTGTTTGATTGTTCATTCTTGTTAGTGCATTACGTAGGGATGGCTGTTTGAATATACAACCAAGTAATTTGATAACTTATATAACTCCAGTTTTTCTCAATTGTTTTCTTTGGCAGCTGACCGTAAACCCTGCCAACCTGGATTTGCTTCAAATTTTCACTCCTCAATCCAAACAGTAATAATATTTTATACCAATTTTTTCTCTCTTACCTGTATATATGATGTGTATATAATTTATCACTTACAATTGTCCATTTTGTAGTATCTAATTAGATGCCACACAATTTTAATAAGTGATTTTGCAGCTAAAATTGCGAGAAGAGAAATATTTAAATAATTTTTTTTTTGTATTACATTTTCTTTTAATATTTATTTGTATTAAATGTTTAGTTACATTTTCGAATTATATATAGTAAAATAGAATATGAGTATTATTTTATTTGTCAAAAAAAAATTGTGGTAAATTTTTTATATATTATAAAGTAATATGAAATAGAGGCCCCATTTTAGGAACTTGCCTTGGGCCTCCAAAATGTCAGGGTCGGCCTTGCCAGGTGCTCATAGGAATCGGAGAGGGAAGACAAAAGTAATAGTGTTTTGTCTTCATCCTTAACCTTTTTTCTAATATTTAATAATTCAGATATTATTCTATGAATTCATTATGATGTTCGTTGAGAGAAGTACATGCCTTCATGTGTAACTTGTACAGTTGCTTCTTGAGATATAGACGACTCGTAAGAGATTTCACCATATAGAGACTCTCAAATTTAGCCTACAGCGAGGCCGCCGAGTTCTCCCGTATTACGTTGTATGTAATCTCTTTCACTAGACATAGCCGAATCGTACTACACGCTTGAAGTTTGAATTCTTCTCAATCATCAGACATATCCGCCGGCTTACTCAAAAGCCCTTTTAATGCCTTGTATAGCCCTTGTTGAATCAAGTTATCCCAGACTTGTAGTTGCTACAAGCCTATATTGATATTTTTGTCGAATTTCTCAACCTCGAACCTCACATTTAAAACTTTTGCGGACTTCAATGCTATCTCTGATCGTAGAACAGAAACCTCGCTCTGATACCAATTTATTGTGCAGAAGCTCACAAACTAACCAACGATCTCACGATGAATGATTAAATAAGAACGCAAAATAGAAGAAAATCAACCACAAATGCACAAGAGACAATATTTACGTAATTCGACAATATGCCTACGTCCATAGGCAGCGATAATCCACTATATTGATAATCACACAAGAATATAATAACACTCAAACCTCACCAAAGCTCTCCTCAAAAATCCTTAGATAGGTTTTCCCAAAGCTTTATAATGATATCTCATGTTTTTTAGCCTCTCAAAATGACTATGGCCTTTCTCTTTATATAGAAGAAAAAAGTGCTACTTCTAATCTAAGAGAAAATAGCCACATTCCGAGTTTGCGCGTAAGTCGGTTGTCACAGGTCGCTTGAGTGAGAACCAAAGTCGCTCGAGCGACTTAGACCAGAAATTTTGCTCATTTAATCTGTGCGCTGGTCGCTCGAGCAAGAACCAAACTCGCACGAGCGACTTATACTGGTAAATTCGGCCTTGTAAAGTGTCCACCTCGCTCAAGCAGATTTGATTTCTGCTCCAACGACTAATAAGTTAGAGCCTCAATTAACAATTATTTATGGGTCTATTTCTTAATGCTATCCCTATTTTTTTTTCATAAACAAAAAGGAGCTTTTTAGAAAATATAAAAGAAAAGACAAAGAAAATTAGGTGTTAAGTAAAATACATCTATCAATAAATTGGGACATGATCAGCCTAACGCGTGCTTGAGTGCTTTGACCTTAAAAAACAAATAAATCAACCAACCAAAATAGGGAGGGTGGAGAGGAGAGGAAGAAGAGAAGAGAAATTTAGTGAAAAAGGAAGATACTTTTGGCTTTTTCTATGGTGCCACTTTAAGTCGTATCGATTTCAACATAATTATACAAAAAGTTGGATGGAATTTTCAAAATTCGTGCCAGAAATTTTAAAATTCCAACCAGAATTGCGAAATTTTCAAAATTCCAACCGGAATTGCAAAGTTTTCAAAATTTCGACCGAAATTTTGAACCATGAGGGTGCGTATTAACTGAGCATGGTTTGTAGAAGGATTCCACGAAACTTCAAATGATCAAGCGCCCTCCCTTGCTTCTTTTGGATGTTACAAGTTATACCTTCAAAAAATAGTCCATCTCGCTGAAGGACAAGAAACCAAATCGGGTTCGCGTTGAATGGATTTGGAATTCAGTACCATAAGCAGCAAATTTGGTAAACTTGTTCAAACACATTTACAATCAGCAGCTAAAATAGGTTTGGAGATTTATATGGTAACTACTAATTTTAAATGTTTTGGACCACTTCAAATCACGCAATGAGAATGTTTTTTCATTGCGATCTTAGCCCATTAGCTTAACATCCAATCTTTTACATCAGGTGGCACACTTGATGAAAATATAGATGGAAGTTACTAAATTTTCTATTTTTCCAACAATAGCTGGGAAGAATTTACTTTCCGGAGTGCTCTCTTCACACCTATCGAACTACAAAGGATACTTATGTTAAAAATCAATGATTGCTTCCAATTAGATGGTGGAATGGAAATCATTTTCATCCCAATCTTTCATATAGTGGATCTTGAAACTTTTTTTTTTATTTTTGATAATTTAGTGGATCTTGAAAAGAGGTGTACCTTCGAATTATCATTTTTTTATTCCACGTGGCACACATCTCCAAAAGTGGTACGAAAATCACATTTCAACATTACGTGTGTCATGTGATTTTTGGGATTAAAAATGATCTCCATCGTCCGAGTTAAACCTCATTATTGATCTTTAAATAAAGGTACCCTCTACTTATCTAATTGAATGTCTTCTACCCTAACATTCCTACGTATCTCTTTTGCACAATTGCAATTACTAAAACACATGAGCATGAGCAGTTTATGCAAGAGACGAAGAGAATGGGAGTGGTCAATGGTAAGAAGAATAGAGATTTTAATATTTCTAATAGAACTTAGGAGCATAGTGGCAAATTTCTCCTCGGTCTAAACTTTAAGCGAAATTTTTATAATTTTTTGAAAATGTCAAAATTTTATTAATCTTGGCAACATTAATAAAATTTTATCAAAATTAATATATATATTTTTTAATTTTAGCTATTTTTAATTAATGAATAATTTTTTTATAAATATTAAATATAATTTATATATTGTGTTTTGTACTCCCAAAATCCTGAAACCTTTTGGAAATTTTCTAGAAATATATCCAAACCCCGTACCGAAATATTGTTGGAAACAAAATTTATCACTATGCTTCGGAGACTTATAAATAGGAAGGTATTTTTATCAGTTAAAAAAATTAATTCTTTCAGCTCACCCGTATAGGGTAGGAATGATGGTATCCCAAAAGGATTAGTCCGAGCGGAAGCTTGGGAACACACCAAGTATTTAAAATCGAAAAATAAAAAGATTATTGATAAATAAGATCGGAAAACATTCAAATAAACCTCCTTTCATATCTCTTTCGTTTCGTTTATTGACATAAAATGGAGAGAGTTCAACATTCTAAACTGAGGACATAATAGTTTCCAGCCACAAAGCAAGCAATGAGATCGTTAAAAAGCATCAAACATCTATGCATCTACGCCTTGGATTTCTTTTCTATGATATGCTTCGAGATAATTTCTGCGATTTCTCCCACTGCAGTGGTACTGACCATAGAAGCATTGGCCGTGGAGTCATCATCAAGCTCGTAGATGATAGTAGATCTGATGATACAGGAATTGGCTTCTTTCTCTATGACCTCAAAGCGAACTCTATATAAGGTGAATCCTAGCTCTAAGTATCCTCCTTCAATCACATCTGCTTCCTTCAAACGCTTCTCATGGTCAAGTCTAATGAACTTCTCTTTGTAAGAAGTCAGCCCTGGCGTGCCTGACATTAACAAAATGCAATACTAGTTAGTATAGTAGTACGAATATTGGGGTGAAAAATAATAGTCGTGTATATATATATATATATATATATATATATATATATATAAATATAATTTTTAAAAGGTCGGAGCAGGTCTATCAATGCGCTGGGTTGGAAAGGCCCGAGGCTAAAATTTTTATCTAATGGAAAAATGACATATGCCCCACCTTGATAAAAATCCTATGCCGGGTAGGTCTGGATTAGGTCAACCCGACCTGTTGATAGCCTTAGGTTCAAAATTTTTCCTTTTTTCGATAACCTCCGGGCCTCTTAGGCGTGGTTTCAAATCCTTGCCATAGTAACAAGTCGGCAAGTAGAGAATGAATCGACAAGGGGAAAAGTCGGAAAAATCCGTCAAAATCGGAAAAAGATAAAAAAAATTGGAGAAAAAATTATAAAAATATATGAAAAAGTTCTAGACAAGTTTTTATGCATTTAATTAGCAATAAAAATGAAATATATCATTTATCCTCATGAGTTAGTGGTTGGTTTTGTCTCGAAAAGGGAAGGGGGGCTGGTGTGAAACTTGGCTACGCGCAGAATCCTAAGAGATGAGGAGTTTCACACGTACCTTAGGATGATGTGTTTACTGCAAGGTACAACGAGAAGACCGGGTCGGGTCAATGAACGGGGTTCGATACTTACCGAAAAGGGTTTTTTCACAGTAAAGTCGTACTTCCAAGTTTTAGTGAATTGGCCTCTAATTAAATGGAGTTGGTTTATGGAAAGCATCGGTGCCCCTAAGGTCCAATTCTTTGCGTGGACCTTGATGAGAGAGAGGACCCTCACAATCGACCAGCTGATTAGGAGGGGGAAAGTTCTCCCCAATGAGTGCACCATGTGTTTTCAAGCGGAGGAAACAACGACACACCTATTCTTACACTACTGGGTAGCGGGCAAACTCTGGGGGGTTATCCTCAGATCTTCTGATATGATGTGGGTAACCTCCAGAAGCATCTCTCAACAGTTTTTGGCTTGGTCCGATATGAGTTTTGAAAGAGAAAGGGGAGTATTCTGGAAAATCAATTTCTTTGTCATTGTATGGAGCATCTGGCTCGAGAGAAATATTCACAGTTTTAACAAGAGATGTCGCCTGCTGGGGATGGTGTTGAAGAGCATCCGAGATCTTTTGGGCAGTTGGGTGGCTTTGGATTGTTAGGAATTCAACCTACTCTAACGAACTCCCGATCGCGATGAATGCGGGAAAATAAGAAGATGCAAGAGAACAATCACACACAACACAAAGATTTACGTGGTTCACCCAGTCGAGGGCTACGTTCACGAGAGTATATGTACTATTTATGAACGTTTACAACGCGCACACTCTCTTCTCTCTAGTGAACTCTCAAACAAGATCAAACACAATTTTTAACAACAAACCCGTTGTTAACCAAGGACGTTGTCCTTGAAAGAACAAAGAAGAGATCTGCCAGAATATAGCAACGATTCCGACACAAGAACGACTTTAAGCAAATCTTCAACCCCCAAGCTATTCTTCAATATCTTACCTCTTTAAAGTATTCACCCAAGTTTTTCTCTCTTGAAAACCCTCTCAAAAGCCCTCTAATTCGTCCATAAGCATTCCCTTATATAGAAGTCTCGAGTCCTACTTCTAACCCAAGAGAAACTACTCAAAAATGGACTTTACACGTAGCTTGATATCGCAGGTTGCTCGAGCGAAAACCAAAGTCGCTCGAGCGAGAACCAAAGTCGCTTGAGCGACTTATACCCGAAACTTTTCTCGTACAAGAGTGCGCAAGTCGCTCGAGCGAGAACCAAATTCGCTCGAGCAACTTCTACCCGTGAAAACTCTTTTGTTTAGTGCTCACCTCGCTCGAGCGGATTTGGTTTCCACTTGAGCGACTCAACGTTGGGGTAAAACCTATATAATAACAATCTCCACTTAGGTTTCATCCCCAACCATGTCACTGTCTCAAAGGGTATCAACATCTTCAACAAGTGTTAATCAAGTTTAGGTAATACCTCAACTTATTCTGTGTAGCCGACTTGGTTAACATGTATGCTACAATTTCTTTCATATCAATTTTTCAACTGATATTTCTCCATTTTCTATTATATCTCTGATAAAATGATACCAGGCATCTATATGTTTTGTTCTAGCATGAAAGACCTAGTTCTTTGCTAGGTCAATGGCACTCTAATTGTTATAGAAGATATCAGCGCTCTCATCATTCTCACCAAATTCACTGACCAAACCAACTGATTGCTCTACTTGTCAAGATAAACACGTACCCCGTGGTTGACCTTCTCCTGTCAAGGTTACCAACATAGTCGGAATCGACATAATCGTAGAGATCCAACTCGCATGTATCTCCACCGCTAAACATCAAATCATGTTCAATTGTACCTTTCAGATATCTCAATGTCCATTTTACTGCAAGTCAATATTCTCTTCCTAGATTAGACATATACTTGCAAACCATACTCAAAGCTTGTGCTAAATATGGGCGTGTACTCACCATAACATACATCAAACTCTCAACAATATTTATATACGAAATATTCTTCATATATTTCCTTTCTGCTTAGGTGGACGAACTCATCTTCTTTGTGAGTTTAAAATATTCTGTAAAAAGAGTTGATACAGGCTTGACATTACTCATATTGTACTTCTCAAAGATCTTTTCGATAAAAGTCCTTTGAATTAGCCAAAGTCTCTTCTTTTCATGATCTCTTGTGATTTTTATACCTAGGATCTTATTTATAAAAGCAAGATCCTTCATCTCAAACTTCTGGCTCAATGATTGCTTCATCTTGTTGATTTCAATCTTACTTATTGCTGCTATCAGTATATCATCTATATAGAGGATTATGAAGATTTTTTCCCCTTTACAATACTCTTTCCAGTAGACACAACAATCATACTGTCCCCTGTGATATCCTATGCTCAACATATATGAATCAAACTTCCGGTACCACTGCCTGGGTGCCTGCTTCATACCATGCAAGGATTTCTTCGACCTGCAGACAAGAGATTCTGACCCTTCCGCTTCAAATCCATTTGGTTGTTACATATAAATCTCTTCCTGAAGATCTCCATGGAGAAAAATTATTTTCACATCCATCTGTTCTAGTTCGAGATCTTTCTAAGCAACAGCTGACAACAATGTGCAAATCGATGTGTGTTTCACAACCGGAGATAATATCTCATTTTAATTGATACATTCTTTCTGAAAAAATCCCTTTGTAACTAACCTTTGTTTAAACTTCGGAGTTTTACTCTTATCACCTTCTTTCTTTCGAAAGACTCATTTACAATCAATGTCTCTCTTCCCTTTAGGAAGTTTCATGAGATCCCAAGTCTTATTCTTCAAAAGTGACTGTCATTCTTCTTCCATAGCTAACTGCCACTCTACTGTATCTGTATCCATCCGAGTTTCTTGAACTGTGCTTGATTCCCCATTCTCTGTGATAAGTGCAAGTGCTAAAGGAACCATATCCTTAAATTTTTTAGAACATTTATTCATCCTTTCTGACCTTCTCAAGGTAATTTGAACCGGAACCAGTACCTGGGGCTGCAAGTCTTAATAAATTGTGTCATCGGAGTCTTCATTATTTTTCTCATCTTGCTCATGCCTTTCAACATCAACTTGTACATAGGGTTCACCAGATAGCTAAGGTTTGTCTTTCGCCTTTTTCATCGGAAACTCATCTTCGTTGAAAATAACATCTCTTTCAACTATCACTTTGAAAGATTATGTATCCCACAAACGATAACCCTTTACTCCTTCGTCATAGCCAATCAAGACACACTTTTTAGATTTTGAATCCAACTTAGATCGTTCACTTCCCTGAAATAATGCATATACCGCATATCCAAACACTTTCAACTGAGAGTAATTCTTGTGTCTTCCATCTCAAACCTCATCTATAGTTTTCGAGTTTAATGCCGCTGACGGCGATCGGTTGACCAAGTAACATGCCGTGTTCACTGCCTTTGCCCACAGAACCCATGACTCAAGCTGGAATGATTCAACATACACCGTATTTTTTCTAGTAGTGTTCGGTTCATCCTCTCTGCTACGTCGTTTTGCTGAAAATTTTCAAGAACTGTTAAGTGCCTAACAATCTCTTGGTTTTCACAATAAGCTTTAAACTTTGATAATAGGTATTCTCCACTATTATCTAATCTGAAAACTTTCACTTTTCTATCTTTCTGCTTTTCAACCATACTCTGCCACTAGGTGAAGTTCTGAAACATATCCGACTTATTTTTAATTGGATACACCAAAACTTTTCTGGAGTAGTCATCTATGAATGACACAAAGTAGTTGGTTCCACTCACTGAAGTGACTTTAGTCAATCTCCATACATCAGAATATATATAATCAATCAACCCCTTCGAAGTATGCTTTCATGTGAAAAAACTAACTTTCTTCTGCTTCTCGAAGATATAATCTTCACAAAAATTCAGTTTATAAATTTGAATGTCAGAAATTGCCGTATTTTTTATGAGTTTTGTCAGTCAACGTTCACTCATGTGACTAAGCCTCTTGTGCCACAAATCAGAAAGATCCTTAGAATCTGCAATAGCCGCAACACCACTGTTGTTGATTATGTTGCCTACTAAAGTTTATAAATTCTTGATCTTTTCACCTTTCATCAAGGTCCTAGCACCACGTATGACCTTTAGTTTACCGGATTCTAGGATGACTCGACATGCTATCTCATCCAATGCCCCTAACGAGATTAGATTTTTCTTCAAATCAGACACATGCCTAACCTCGATAAAAGTGCGAACACAACCATCAAACATTTTGATTCTGATAGAGCCGATACCCACTGCTTCACATATATTGTCATTCCCCATTATTATCGTCCCACCATTAGCTTCCTTATACAAGTCAAACTAATTCCTGTACGGACACATATGATACGATGTCTCTGAATCTAAGATCCATCTACTATCAAACTGATTGGAGCTTAATAATATACACTATAGGTCTTCACCGGAATCTGACTTAGAAACACTGGCCCGTTGTGAAGTCTTTTCATCACCCTTATCCTTATTCAATCTCTGCTTCCAATATTTGTGAATATATTCAGATTGCTTACAGAAGTAACAGATAACATCTTTTCTCTCACCCTTGGATTTAGACTTATTATTTCCTCTCGTTGATTTATTATCCTCTCTGGACTTGTCTCTTTTGTGATCATGGATCCGACTCCTTTCGCTCAAGAGACTTATCCCTACAGAGTTAAGTTTAGGCTATTTTCTCAATTCGTTAGAAAGAAGTGTAATAGTCACTTCTTCGACGACAATAGTATCTTTATCATAAATTAATGTGGTAATAAGATGCTCATAAGATGATGCCAGTGAGGTGAGTAAGAGAAGTGCTAGATCTTCTTCTTCAAGTTTAACCTCAATGCTCAATAATTTACTAATTATTTTATCAAACGAATTCAAATGGTCATGAATACGTGTACTAGCCTTCATATGAAGGGTGTAGAGTTGCTTCTTCATGAAGAGTCTGTTGGACATCGACTTTGTCATGTAGAGAGATTTCATCTTATTTCATAGATCTACGATCGTCTGCTCGTAAGAACGTTGTATAGAACTTCACTGGGCAAGCACAATCAGATAGTGCTTAAGGCTCTCTTATCAATGGAGTTCCACTCTCTATCGGACATCTCTGCCTTCTTCTCATCTCAGTCCCAAGTAGAGCATCATTAATGCCTTATTGGATAAGGAGATCTATGACCTTGACTTGTCACAAAGTGAAGTTATTCTTTCCTGAAAACTTCTCCACATCGAACCGTGCATTCGAGACCTTCATCCCCATTGTAGCATAGAACCTAACTTTTATCCCACTTGTTAGGAATTCAACCCACTCTAATGAACTCTTGATTGCGATGAATATAAAAAAAATAAGAAGATGCAAGAGAATAATCACATACAATACAAAGATTTATGTGGTTCACCCAATCGAGGGCTACATCCACGGGAGTATATGCACTATTTATGAATATTTACAATGCACACACTCACTTATCTCTACTGTACTCTCAAATATGATCAAACAAAATCTTTAACGACAAATCCGTTGCTAAACCAAAGACGTTATCTTTCAAAGAACGGAGAAGAGATCTGTCGAAATATAGCAACGATTTCGACACAAGAACGACTTTAATCGAATCTTCAATCCCCAATCTATTCTTCAATACCTTGCCTCTCTAAAGTATTTACCCAAGTTTTCCTCTTTTGAAAAACTCTCTCAAAAGCCCTCTAATTCATCCATGAGTCCTACTTTTAAGCCAAGAGAAACAGCTCAAAAATGGACTCTGCACGTAACTTGACGTTATAGGTCGCTCGAGCGAGAACCAAAGTCGTTTGAGTGCCTTACACCCGAAACTTTTCCCGTACAATAGTGCGTAGTCGCTCAAGCGAAAACCAAATTTGCTCGAGTGACTTCTACCGATGAAACCTCACTCGCTCGAAACTTTTCCCGTACAATAGTGCGTAGTGCTCACCTCGCTCGAGCGGATTTGGTTCCTGCTCGAGCGACTCAACGTTAGGGTAAAACCTATAATAACATGGATAGGGCGGGGAGGTCCCTCTCTCATGGGACCTGGGTTAGATAACACTATCCTGTCTCTCTCTCTCTCTTTTGTTTTTATTCTTGCTTCTTTTTTGTTTTGCCCTTGCGGTGAAGGTTGGCTGACCTTAGTGGCCGTGAGCTTCGTTTGGTCGGGGTGGTTTGTATCACTATCAGTGCCTCGCTATTTTTTCAATGCACATTCGTACCTTTACTGATGAAAAAAAAAAATTATTTACCTATCCATAAGCACATAATGACATAACAAAAATATTTAATGAGGAAAAAATGGAGGAAGTCTTGAAAAAATCAGGAAAAAATATTCAATAAATCTGAAATTTGAAGACTTTTCCGATTAATTGGAGACATAATCGAATGGGAAAAAAACAGAGATTTTCGGAGACTTTTGTCATTATGATCCCCACCGATCCTGATCCGGATAGAGCAAACTGGATTGGTTTTGGCCTCAACGAGACCGATAATATAGGGTGGTATGTGCGTCGTTTGGGTATCAGCCTAGGATCCGTCTGGATCGGCCAAATCACATGATTTTAATAAGTCAGTTCCAGAGCTGAAAATTGAAGCGATCGAATTATAGAGTAATTAGTAAGAGTTGAGGTGCAAACCTGAGGGGAAGATGAGGTTTAAAACAGTTCCCACCTCACCATTTCCTTCCACGACTTCGATCTTATCAATTACGTTAGGAAGAAGCTCGACCACTAGAAACCCCAGCTTAAGCGACCCATAGATTTCCCACACCTCGCTTGCACCCACGTTCACCTCCAACTCATGTGAAAGCTCCCCACGCATTTTTTCTTTGTTTTTTTAAGCTGAAAAAACAAAGCCTTTGAACTTTGAAGGTTTCTGAACTGAGAAGGGAAAGTTCAATTTCCTACCTGCCTTGGTACTCTACTTATACGCAGGAAATGAAATGGGTATCTTTATTTGTGCCAATAGGTTTATTGAAAGCACCAAGGTCTGAAACCCCTTTAAACTCATTGATTGATTCGAATCACACGATACTTATTTCACACAATGAATTTTGACACCATGTGCCCACCATCAAACCGTCAAATTTTTTTTCCATATGGCACGGATACCTCAAAAGTGACTCTAAAATTATATGACAAATGACACTTGACTTTAAGGTCATTTTTTGGGTTTGGGACACGGGTAAGAAAAAATACGTCTGTCTGATTGGAATATCAGAGTCTCAAAATCCGTTGTATTGAAGATAGGAGAGAAAAAAGATCTCCATCATCTGATTAGAAGCGGTCGATACATTTCAACGGGTTTCGGAGGTTATCGGCGCTTTTAATAAATCTGTTGGGGGGGGGGGGGGAGAAAGCAAATGGCACCTTCCAAGAATTTGTAATTTCTATGCGAGGAATATAATAGGGTTGTATTCGCATAGAGATTCCAATTATAATAGTACAAAAGGAGTTTATAATTTAATATTACCAATAAATTTACATTAAAAAATTGGCCTATCTGATGATGACATCCTAACAACGCTAATGGAAAATAAAAATTTATTGGGTAGCACCTGGATCCTATCTTCTTTTAATGAATTCATAGCGCCTACTTACTGTTCCCACTCCATACACTCTTAAACAATAATAATTTGTTATTGGTGATCGGCATACTGACAAATTTTATTTTCGGTAATTTTTCGGTGCTGGTCTTTTCCATCGTAACAAATTTCTTTAAAATTTTTTCGAAATTTATCGAAACAAGAGTCGAGCGAAACTTTCAGCAAAATTTCGATGATTTCTTTGAAATCGCTGAATTTTCATTAATTCAGGCGAAATTAACAAAATTTTACCAAAATTTCATTGAAATTAATAAATTTTTTCTAATTTTTATCAATTTTTAAATAATAAATAATTTTTTTATGAAGTTTAAATATAATTTATATTTAATATTTTTTGTACTCCCCGAAATTTTTCAAAATTTTCTCGAAATTTATCCAAAATGAACCGAAATGACCCCCTACCGAAATGTTGCCGAAAATGAAATTTGTCACTATGGTCCTTTCAGTACATTTCGCATTAAGTTCGATCGCTTTTAGAAAAAATTCGGAAAAATTTCAGGGATTAAAAGTATATAGAAAATATATTTAACATTTTTTTTAAAAAAATTACTAACATATTGAAAATAAAAAATATAAAAATTATAAATATAAAAAAAAATTTATCGAAAATTACCAAAATTACCAAAAGTATCTATTTTAATTTTCCCAAAATTTTCGTTAGACCTCCTTTCTGGCGAATTTCATGAAATTTCAACGAAATTTGTGACTGTGGTGATCCGTGACAATTTTTCAGAAAATAACAAACATAAGACAACAATAAGGGAGCCATTACTTGCACTCGGAAACTTGGCCTTTGCACCTATTTTTAAACAAAGACTTGCAAATTTAATTGGTGACCTCTGCTATATGAAAACACCATCTAAATTGTCTGATTTGAAGGCCAAGCTTTACAGAAATTTAGTGTAGAAGATTAGCACAAAATATAATCTTCATCATGTGATTAAATATAGTCAAAGACTATTATTTGATTCAACAGTTGATTACAATAGATTATATGATAAATATCGTGTTTTGCTCCAATCTTATCCACTTAGGATCTATAGATCATGAACTTTAAATCCGACGGCCCAGATTGCATTTTCATATGTCACATGTCCCTAAAATATATAGTCTTACTTTAACTTTGGTGCAAGGGCCAAATTTTTGAGTGCAAGTAATGTCTCCCTAACAATAATTAGGGGCTTAGAAAAACACAGATATAAATAAAAACCATTATTAATGCTACACCAATTTTTGATACTGCCACCTCACTTAAACAAAAAAATACACTTGACTGCTTCAAAGTAGACAGTGTAGATCGTTTTTGGTCCTAAGTATCTTCCATACGAGAGATCTTGAGATCATGAATCAATTTTTATGGTATGTTGAGATCTTGAAATCATGAATTAGTGACCATCAAATGGTCACCATAGTGACAAATTTCGTTTTTGGCAACATTTCGGTAGGGGGTCATTTTGGATAAATTTCGAGAAAAATTCAAAAAATTTCGGGAAGTACAAAAAATATTAAATATAAATTATATTTAAACTTCATAAAAATTATATTTATTATTTAAAAAATGATAAAAATTAGAAAAAATTCATTAATTTCAGTGAAAATTTGGCGAAATTTCGTTACTTTCACCGAAATTTCATCGATTTCAGAGAAATCATCGAAATTTCATTGAAAGTTTCGCTCTAACCCCTGTTTCCATAAATTTCGACAAATTTAGGAGAAATTTGTTACTATGATGGTTACATATCGATTCCACCTGGCACACAACCCAAAAAGTGAACATGAATCAGTTATTATGGTATATTGTGAGCGTCCACATTTGGAATCAACATGTGACCGCCTGATTGTAGGCTCATGATCTCAAAGATTAATTGTGTGGGAGATTAAGACAAAAAACGATTGCCATTGTCTAATTCGAATCAATCAATATTAGTTTTTTAGTGGTGAATAGTAACAATAACAAAAATGAGTTTGGCAATAACATTTCTCTAAATATATAGACAGGGACATGATCAGCCTACCGTGCACTGGACTCCTGGGACCTAGATAAGCAAATAAACAAATCAACATCGGAAAGGGCCGGGTTACTCATTGGCACGATTTTAAATATCAGCCATATCCAATACATATAGTTCGATATGTATCGAGTTAAGCCCCAACATATATGATATATATACACGCTAATTTTGTATGGGAGATAATATCAGGTCAGACAGGTTAAGTACGTGTTCTCGCCTTTAGAGACCGTATGACTTATCAACCTCTCTTGTGATTGAATAGGGTGTATGATACGATATGATATAATATGGAGGGCGTTATAATATGACGGCATGCTATTATGGTGATAATTGAATAGTAGGCTCGAGCAGTGATGAGTATGTAAGTATGCCCATGCGATCAACAAATACATGTGACGAGGTACTTAGATATGTTATATGTATAAGGTATGGTGAGGTACGTTAGGATTGGAGTGTCTAAATCATGGTCTTATATGTTCATTATGGTATGTTTTCCTGATTTGATTATTTTGACACTCTTTTATTTTCATATACTGTCATACTATTGTTATCGCCCACAAGATACATCCACAATCCACCTGAGTAGTGTAGGGTGGATTGCTGGTGCATCCACTAAGATGCGCGTTGTTTAGCAACTCAGTCATCGCGACATTTATTATTATAGGTGATCTTATCGATGGAGTAGACACTGGCTATCTAGATCCCGCTGACATTGATTTCGTCGATCTTATGATCGTAGAGTACCAGGAGCTTTGGGAGGGCGACACTGCAAGTTTTCAGAAGGGCCTTGGTGCTGACTTTGATCCAAGCGCTAATTACTGATAACGCTAGTTTGGTATAGAGATTATGACCTCCAATTTAGCCTGTTATTCTTTCGTTTCTATTCATACAATTATTGTTATTATTATTTCATAGCTTCGTTTATGGAATTTGTTTTCGACCCCTTGTCCCACTACAAAAAATAAGATTATTAGCGGCAATTTTTTTTAATAAAAAACTGCCGCTATTAGTTCTGTCGCTACAAAAAACTGCCGCTATTGTTTTTGTAGTGGCAGTTTTTTGTAGCGACAGGACTAATGGTGGCAGTTTTTTATTAAAAAAAACTGCCGCTATTAGTCTTATTTTTTGTAGTGTCCTTTTGATTAGTGGTTATTTTATAACCTTAATTTATCGTATTTATTTAGTTATTTATGATTGCTTTTATATTTCATCTTTATTTGTTGGATTTACAAATTTCATGGAGCCATATTAGCGCAATAAGTTTAATTATGTGTAAGTCTACTTAGAATATCTGGGATGCATGCGGGTCATAATTCGAAATTCTAGGCTCTCGGGTTGGGATAGAGTTTCAAGTCGTGACCATAGTAACAAATTGCTCCGAAATTTTTTGAAATTTTTTCGAAATTTACCAAGGGTTGAGCGAAACTTTCAACGAAATTTCAATGATTTCTTTGAAATCGCTAAAATTTCATTAATTTCGGCGAAATTAAGGAAATTTTGCCAAAATTAATAAATTTTTTTCTAATTTTTATCAATTTTTAAATAATAAATAAAATTTTTATAAAGTTTAAATATAATTTATATTTAATATTTTTTGCACTCCCCGAAATTTTTCAAAATTTTGTCGAAATCTAGCCGAAATGAACTGAAATGACCCCCCACCGAAATGTTGTCGAAAACAAAATTTGTCACTATGGTCTTGACACTTTCGACCACTTCAAATCACGCAATGAGGATGTTTTTTCATTGCGATCTTAGCCCATTAGCTTTCCATCCACTCCTTTGCATGAGGTGGCACACTTGATGAAAATATAGATGGAAGTTGCTAAATTTTCTATTTTTCCACCAATAGTGGGAAAGAATTTACTTTTCCGTAGTGCTCTCTTCACACCTACCCAGTTACAAAGGACATTTATGCTGAAAATCAATGATTGCTACCAATTAGATGATTGAAATCACTTTGGTCCCAATTTGTCATATAGTGGATCTTGAAACTAGGCGCACCATCAAATAATTATTTTTCTACTTCACGTCGCATACATCTCCAAAAGTAATATAAAGATCACATTTCAACATTATGTGTGCCATGTGATTTTTGGGATGAAAAATGATCTCCATCGTCCGATTTATTGACATAAAAGGGAGAGAGTTCAACATTCTAAACTGAGGACATAATAGTTTCCAGCCACAAAGCAAGCAATGAGATCGTTAAGAAGCATCAAACATCTATGCATCTAGGCATTGGATTTCTTTTCTATGATATGCTTGGAGATCATTTCGGCGATTTCTCCCACTGCATTGGTACTAACCATAGAAGCATTGGCCAGGGAGTCATCATCAAGCTCGTAGATGATAGTAGATCTGATGATACAGGAATTGGCTTCTTTCTCTATGACCTCAAGGCGAACCCTATATAATGTGAATCCTAGCTCTAAGTAACCTCCTTCAATAACTTCCTTTAGACGCTTCTCATGGTCGAGTGTAATAAACTTCTCTTTGTAAGAAGTCAGCCCTGGGGTGCCTGACATTAGCAAAATGCAATACTAGTTAGTAATACGAATATTGGGGGGAAATATAATCTCCATCCAGAGTCATATATATATTATTTTTGAAAGATCCAGGTGGGGCTATTAATGGGTCGGGTTGGAGAGGCTCGGAGTCTAAAGTTTAACTACCTAGTAGATAAATGGCATATGCCCCATCTTGACCCAGCTCAACGTGTCAAGTTTTTATGCCCACATTGATAAAAATCCAATGTCGGGTAGGTCTGGTATCAGGTTGACCTGATCTAATGACGGCCTTAGGTCCAAAGTCTTTTCCTTTCTTTGATAACCTGGGTGTCCACGCCTCTTAGTTAACCTGATTAATCACAGAGGCACGTGCACGCCCCAAGTTCGAACTCAAGTCTCCGACTTTTGAGACGAGTACCTTGCCAAGTTAAATATAAAAGTGATTAATAAAAATGCAATTAAATTACACTAACCGATCGAGTTTAGAGAGGGTATAGGCGTGGTTTCAAATCCCTGCCATACTAACAAGTCGGCAAAGTCAGAAAAATCCGGCAAAATCAGGAAAAGTATAAAAAGAAATCGGAGAAAAATTATAAAAATATGTAAGTTCTAGACCAGTTTTTATGCATTTAAGCAATAAAAATTAAATATATCATTTATCTAATAATTATATCAAGTCATTATTTACCTATCCATAAACACATAATGACATAGCAAAAATATTTAACTAGGAAAAAAAGGAGGAAGTCGGAAAAAATCGAGAAAAAATGGTCAATAAATCTGAAATTTGAAGACTTTTCCGATTAATCGGAGACATAATCGAATGGGAAAAAATGGATATTTTTTGCGACTTTTGTCACTATGATCCCCACCGATCCTGATCCGGATCGAGCAAACTGGATCGGTTTTGGCCTCAACGAGACCGATACTATAGGGTGGTATCTGCGTCGTTTGGGTATCAGCCTAGGATCGGTCTGGATCGGCCAAATCACATGATATTAATAAATCGGGTCCAGAGATGAAAATTTAAGTGATCGAATTATAGAGAAATTAGTAAGAGTTGAGGTGCAAACTTGAGGGGAAGATGAGGTTTAAAACAGTGCCCACCTCACCATTTCCTTCTACGACTTCGATCTTATCAATTACCTTAGGAAGCAGCTCGACGACTAGAAACGCCAGTTTAAGTGACCCATAGATTTCCCACACCTCGCTTGCACCCACGCTCACCTCCAACTCATGTGAAAGCTCCCCACGCATGTTTTTTTCTTTATTTTTTTAAACCGGAAAAAGCAAAGCCTTTCAACTTTGAAGGTTTCTAAACTGCGAAGGGAAAGTTCAATTTTCAAGCTAATTCTACTTATATAAAGAAAATGAAATGGGTACCTCTATTCGCGCCAATAGATTTACTCAAAGTGTCACCGGCTGAAACCCTTTTAAACCCTTTGATTGATTCATATCAGACGATGCAGATTATTTTTCACTCCGATATTTCACACAATTTATTTTGAGACTATGAGCGTACAATGAGACCATCAGTTTTTATTCCACGTGGCATGGATTCTTCAAAAGTGGCTCTAAAATTATATGACATACATCTCGCTCAATCGTGACTTTAAGATCATTTTTTGAGATTTGGGACACATGTAAGGAAAAACAGGTCTATCTGATTGGAATATCACAATCTCAAAATCCGTTGCGTTGAAGATCAGAGTGAAAAGTGATCTCCATCATCCGATTAGAAGCTGTCAATGCATTACAAAGGGTTTTGGAGGTCGGGCTTTCAGTAAATCTGTTGTGGGCAAAGGACATTGCACCTTCCAAGAATTTCTAATTTCTATGCAAGCAATATAATGTGTTGTATTCCCATATAATGACATCCTAACGATACTAATAGAAAATAAAAATATATGGCATAGCACCTAGATTCTATCTTTTGATAATGAATTCATAGCACCTGCTCATTGTCCACACTCCATGCACCGTTAAACAATAGTAATTTGTTTTTATTGATCCGCATAGTGACAAATTTGGTTTTCGGTGAGATCCTTTCAGTACATTTCGCATTAAGTTGGATAGCTTTTGGAAAAAATTTGGAAAAATTTTGGAGATTGAAGATATATATAACATTTTTTTTTTTAAATTATTAAAATATACTAAATTACTAACATATTTAAAATAAAAATAATAAAAAATTTAAATAAAATTTTTTTACCAAAATTATCAGAAGTATCTATTTTAATTTTTCCAAAATTTTCGTTAGACCTCTTTTTCGGTGAATTTCGTGAAATTTCGATGAAATTTGTGACTAATGATCCATGACAGTTTTTCAGAAAATAACAAAGATAAGACAACAATAAGGGAGTCATTACTTGCACTCCGAAACTTGGCCTTTGCACCTATTTTAAAACAAAACTTGCAAATTTAATTGGCGACCTCTGCTATATGAAAACATCATCTAAATTGTCTGATTTGAAGACTGTGCTTTAAAGAAATTTAGTGCAGAAGAGTAGCACGAAATATAATCTTCATCATGTGATTAAATATAGTCAAAGACTATTATTTGATTCAACAGTTGACTATAATAGATCATATGATAAATATCGTGTTTTGCTCCAATCTTATCCAATCGGGATCTATAGATCATGAACTTTAAATCCAACGGCCAAGATTGCATTTTCACATGTCACATGTCCCTAAAATACAAAGCCTTACTTTCACTTCAGTGCAATGGCCAAATTTCCGAGTGCAATAAATGGCTCCCCAACAATAATTGGGGGCTTAGAAAAACACAGCTATAAATAAAAACCATTGTTACTACTACACCCAATTTTTCTACAGCCACATCACTTAAACAAAAAAATACACTTGACTGCTTCAAATTAGACAGCGTAGATCGTTTTTGGTCCTAATTATCTTCCTCACGAGAGATCTTGAGATCATGAATCAATTTTTATGGTATGTTAAGATCTTGAAATCATAAATCAGTCACCACCAATTGGTCCCATATCGATTCCACCTGGCACACAACCCAAAAAGTGAACATGAATTAGTTGTTATGGTATGTTGTGAGTGTCCACTTTTGGGGATGTGTGTCACGTGGAATCAACATGTGATCGTCTGATGATAGGCTCATGATCTCAAAGATCAATTGTGTGGAAGATTAGGATAAAAAATGATTGCCATAGTCTGATTCGCGGCTGTTAATATTATTTCTTTTGTTTAAGCGATGTGGAAGTAACAAAAATGAGTTTGGCAGTAACATTTCTCTAAATATATAGACACGGACATGATCAGCCTACCGTGCACTAGACTGCTTGGACCTAGCTAAGCAAATAAACAAACCAACATTGGAAAGGGTCACTCATTGGCATGGTTTTAAATATCGGCCATATCTGATACATGTAGGTCGATATGTATCGGGCTAAGCCCCAACTGATATGATATACACCTCGATTCTATATGGGGCATAATATCAGGTCAGATAGGTCAAATACCTGTTATTGCCTTTAGAGACTGTACGACACGTCGGTCGTCCTTGTGACTGGATGAAGAGTATGATACGATATGATATGGAATGGAGGGCGTTCTGGTATGGTGATATGCTACTATAGTGAACCTTGCATAGTAGGCTCGAGCAATGACTCTAGCACAAGTCGTATTAGGTTTATGAGTATGTAAGTATGCCCATGCGATGTATAGACACATGTGACGAGGTAATAAGATATGTTAGGTTAGGATTTGAATGTGTTTAGATCATGATCTTGCATGTTCATTATTGTATGTTTTCCTGATTTGATTGTTTTGACGTTCTTTTATTTTCATATACTGTCATACTACTGTTATCGCTCACGAGTTACACCCACAATGCACCTAAGTAGTGTAGAGTGGATAACTAGTGTATCCACTGAGTTGCACGCTGGTTAGCAACTCAGTTCTCGTGGTATTTATTATTTTAGGTGATCATATCGACGGAGTAGACGCTGACTATCCAAATTTCGCTGACATTGATTTCAGCGTAAAGTACTAGGAACCTTGGGAGGGCGACACTGCAGGCGTCCAGAAGGGCCTTGGTGTTGACTTTGATTCGAACGTCGATTACTGATAGCGCTAGCTTGGTATAGAGATTTAAGACTTCTAGTTTAGATTGTTATTCTTTCGTTTCTATTCATACAGTTATTGTTATTATTATTTCATAGCCTCGTTTATCAGATTTGTTTCCGGCCCTTTATTCTTTTGATTAGTAGTTATTTTATTATCATAATTTATTGCATTTATTCAGTTATTTGTGACTATTTTTATATTTCATTCTTATTTGTTGGATTCACAGATTTCATGGAGTCATATTAGCGTAAGAACTTTGTTTATGTGTAAGTCCGCTTAGTGTATCTGGGATGCGTGCAAGTCATAATTTGAAATTCTAAGCCCTCGGGTTGGGATAGAGTTTTGAGTCGTGACATTTTCGACCACTTCAAATCACACAATGAGGATGGTTTTTCATTGTGATCTTAGCCCATTAGCTTTACATACATCCAATCCTTTGCATCGGGTGACATACTTAGCCAAAATATAGATGGAAGTTATAAAATTTTCTATTTTGACAACAATAGCGGGGAAGAATTACTAAGGACTCTTATGCTAAAAATCAATGATTGCTACCACTTAGACGATTGAAATCATTTTCTTCTCAATCATTCATATAGTGGATCTTGAAATTAGGCATACCATCGAATAATTAGGTTTTTTATATCATGTGGTAGACATCTCCAAAAGTGATGCGAAAATCACATTTCAACATTATTTGTGCCTCTTATAAAAAAAGGAAAAAACATTATTTGTGTCATGTAATTTTTAGGATGAAAAATGATCTCCATCATCCGATTTATTGACGTATCTCTTTCGTTTCGTTTATTGACATAAAATGGAGAGAGTTCAACATTTTAAACTGAGGACATAATAGTTTCCAGCCACAAAGCAAGCAATGAGATCGTTAAAAAGCATCAAACATCTATGCATCTACGCCTTGGATTTCTTTTCTATGATATGCTTCGAGATAATTTCTGCGATTTCTCCCACTGCAGTGGTACTGACCATAGAAGCATTGGCCGTGGAGTCATCATCAAGCTCGTAGATGATAGTAGATCTGATGATACAGGAATTGGCTTCTTTCTCTATGACCTCAAAGCGAACTCTATATAAGGTGAATCCTAGCTCTAAGTATCCTCCTTCAATCACATCTGCTTCCTTCAAACGCTTCTCATGGTCAAGTCTAATGAACTTCTCTTTGTAAGAAGTCAGCCCTGGCGTGCCTGACATTAACAAAATGCAATACTAGTTAGTAATTCGAATATTGGGGAGAAAAACAATCACCCTCTAGAGTCATATATATATATATATATAGAGAGAGAGAGAGAGAGAGTCCCGGGAATATGTGCTCGAGCGTAGAAATATCTCTACGCCAATTGATAAAGGTGTGACACGTAGCGTCCTTTTTGTGAAGTGATGGGTGACATGAGAACCACTTTTGAATATTGGGGAGAAAAACAATCACCCTCTAGAGTCATATATATATATATAGAGAGAGAGAGAGAGAGAGAGAGTTCCGGGAATATGTGCTCGGGCGTAGAAATATCTCTACGCCAATTGATAAAGGTGTGACACGTAGCGTCCTTTTTGTGAAGTGATGAGTGACATGAGAACCACTTTACTAATTAGGGTTATACTTTTAAAATATTTTAATACCCTTTAAGATGTCATTCTTGACTTTTTTAAAGTCTCTTTCATTTTTCCATTTTTCTAAGAAAGTGTCATATATACTTTTTTAGGTATATTTTAATAAAAAAATGTGGCGTTCCAGTAGCGAAGCACCAGCACCCCAAAAACGAGGCGTCGACACCTCGATAGCTTAGCGAGGTGCTGGCACCCTGACGCCTCGTTTTAGGGGCGTCGGTACTTCATTTTAGGGGCGCCAACGTCTCTATATCGAGGTGTCGGCGCTTCGATTAAAAAAAATAATAAAATTATTGAAGCGCCGGAGCCCTTAAAACGAGGCACCAACGCTTAATTTTATTTTTTAGTGAACTGTCGGCACCTCGGCGCCAGAGTGTTAGCGCTTCATTGTCGAGGTGTTAACGCTTCGTTACTGGGAGACCACATTTTTTTTATTAAAATATACCTAAAAAAGTATGTTTAACACTTTCTTAGAAAAATAGAGAAAAGAAAGAGACTTTAGAAAAGTCAAGAATGACGGCTGGAAGGGAATTAAAATATTTTAAAAGTGTAACTCTAGTTAGTAAAGTGGATCCCATGCCACTCATCACTTCTCAAAAAGGACGCTACGTGTCACACCCATATCAATTGGCGTAGAGATATCTCTACGCCCGAGCGCATTTTCCCTTTTTCTATATGTATATTATTTTTAAAAGATCCGAGTAGGGCTATCAATGGGTCGGGTTGGAGAGGCTCAGGGCCAAAATTTTAATTATCTAACGGAAAAATGTCATATGCCCCATTCCGACCCAACTTGACATGTCAAGTTTTTATGCCAAACTTGATAAAAATCCTATGTCAGGTTGGTATGGTATCAGGTCGACCCAACCTGTTGACAGCCTTAGGTCCAAGTCTTTTCCTTTTTTCGATAACCTGGGTGCCCGCGCCTCTTAGACCACCTGACTAATCCTAGGGGGCACGTGCACGCCCCAAGTTTGAACTCAGGTTTCCGGGTTCTGAGACAAGTACCTTACCAAGTCAAATATAAAAGCGATTAATAAGAATGCAATTACATTACACTAATCAGACGAGTTCAGATAGGGTATAGGCGTGGTTTCAAATCCCCGCCATAGTAACAACTCAGCAAAGTCGGAAAATCCGGTATAATTTGGAAAAGATAAAAAGAAATCGGAGAAAAATTATAAAAATATAAAAGTTCTAGACTAGTTTTTATGCATTTAAGCAATAAAAATAAAATATACCATTTATCAAATAATAATATCAAGTCATTATTTACCTATCCATACGCACATAATGACATAAAAAAAATACTTAACTAGGAAAAAAAGGAGGAAGTTGGAAAAAATCGAGAAAAAATGGTCAATAAATCTGAAATTTGAAGACTTTTCCGATTAATCGGAGACATAATCGGATGAGAAAAAAACGGAGATTTTCGGAGACTTTTGTCACTATGATCCCCATTGACACTAATGCGGATTGAGCAAACTGGATCGATTTTGTCCTCAACGAGACCGATACTATAGCGTGGTATCTGTGTTGTTTGGGTATCGGCGACATTAATAAGTCAGGTCCAGAGCTGAAAATTCAAGTGATTGAATTATAGAATAATTAGTAAGAGTTGAGGTGCAAACCTGAGGGGAATATGAGGTTTAAAACAGTGCCCGCCTCACCATTTCCTTCCACGACTACAATCTTATCAATTACGTTAGGAAGCAGCTCGACAACTAGAAATGCTGGTTTAAGCGACCCATAGAATTCCCACACCTTACTTTTTTTTTTTTTTTTTTATGCAAATCACCGTGGTTAGAGGGTCCTCACCCTTTATATGAAAAAGAAAACATAGATACAAAACGGACTGGAGAGAGAGCCAACGACTCGCCCACCTACACCAACAGCCCAAGGATGGAACAAGGAACCCAAATAAAGCTACAAGAAATAATTAACCTTAAACACTAACTCCCAATTCCTCAAACAATCCTGAATAGAATATGGATCTAGAAGCTTTTGACTCTTCGTCCATTGCAAAGACTTGCTCTTTATCTTTTCGGCTAAAGTGCTAAGAGAGGTGGATTTGTTTTCGAAAACTCTGTTATTATGCTCTTTCCACAAGTACCAAAAAATGACAAACATCACCAAAAATCATACGCCTTTTCCTCCACAAGAAAACCCAGTGACAGACCATGAACCAACCAGCTCAAAAATCGAAGAAGGATTAGCCCAAGAAAGACCAAACCAAAGAAGAATATCATTCCAAACTAGAGAAGCATAATCGCAGTGGATAAAAAGGTGAGCATTATTCTCTTGATCCTTGTGGCATAACACACATCTATTTGGGAGATGAAAGCCCCTTCTTTAGAGATTGTCCACCGTAAGAACATTATCGAGAACTGCTAACCAGACAAAGGTGACAGTGCGCATGGGAGCCTTGGCTTTCCAAATTCACAACCATGGAAGCTCCGGATGGACAATCGAAGCTAGGAGCTGGTACCAAGATCTGACCGAAAATGTACCTTCCTTGTCTAGGAACCAAATGGAAAGATCAACCCTGTCAGAGATTAGAGTAGTCGAGGAGTCAAGGATTCCCAATAATTCAACCAAATCATGAATCTCATGATCATATAGTCTACGGGAAACAGGCACGTTCCAAGAAGTGCCTTCCTGATGATGACTCACAGTAGCGTCCGAGACTCTAGCGTTCTTAAAAGAAGCAATATTAAAGATGGACATAAATCTAGTCTGAAAAGATTCCTTACCCAACCATACATCCTTCTAGAAGAGAGTGTTTGTGTCATTTCCGACTGCAATGCAGGCACCTAACTTGAATAAGTGTCCAATTCCAGATCCTAGTCTCCTTGGAGCTACCTTAATCTCTCAGATGCTATGGTATGTTCTATATTTCGCTGCAAGCAGCTTGCACCACTGACTTTCTGGTTCCGAATAGATCCGCCAAAGTCACTTAGAGAGGAGAGCATTATTGAAGTCTTTCAAATTAATGACCCCCAAACCACCCTCATCTTGCCTCCTGTATATTAACCTTTAATCAGCCAAATGATATTTCCCTTTCTCTTCTAACCCTTGCCAAAGAAAATCTCTGTAGATTTTTTCCAATTTATGTCTCACCCAGGCCGGGCAAGGGAAAAGAGACATGTAGAAAATCGGGAGCGCCGAAAGTGTAGATCTAATGAGAGTGAGACAACCCGCTAAGGAAAGGAGGAGCTTCCCTTTCCAACCATCTAATCTTTTGACTGTTCTATCAATTAAGGTTTGCCAAAGTCTCTTGTTCGGAAGATGAGTTCCCACAGGAAGGCCGAGGTAAATAAAAGGAAGCGATCCGGATTTACAACCAATGATGTTAGCCCAAGATTCTACTAGTCCCTGATCCCATCCGACTCCTATTAATAGAGATTTCAATAAATTAACTTTAAGCTCGGAGACCGACTGAAAAAGGAGAAAGATTTTTTTAATAGTGACTAGATTCGTCGGCTCCCCATCAATGAAGATAACTGTGTCGTCAGCATAAAGGAGATGAGAAATGTAGAGAGAATTTCTAGAAATTTCAAATCCCTTGAACATCCTCATATCAGTAGCACGTTTAAGAAGAGCGTCAAGGCCTTCAGCGACAATGAGGAATAAAAAAGGGTAAAGAGGATCCCCTTGACAAAGGCTCTTCTTGACCGGGAAAAAACCTTCAACCGAATCGTTGATAATGACCAACATCCAAACCGAGGAGATGCATCCCTGGATCAACTTGATCCACTAATTGGCTCCAAAGCCCATCCGACAAAGCATATATATGAGAAAATCCCAATCAACATTGTCGTAGGCTTTTTCGAGATCGATTTTAAATAAGAAGTCTTTCTTCTTTTTTCAGTGGTAGCTACCAACGCATTCGTTGGCAATGGGGACACTATTGATTAACTAACGCCCCTGTGTTCGTTGATTGAGAGTAGGAAATAAGGCGCGAGAGAACTTTTTTGAATCTATTGGTCAATACTTTGGCAATAATTTTATAAATTCCATTGATGAGGTTGATGCGCAAGAAAGCGTTGACCTCCACCGCTCCTTCTGAGTTGGGGATGAGGGCTAACAAGGTCACGTTCATCTCTCGACTGATAATGCTCCTTTGATGAAATTTTGCAAAAACTTCAATAAGATCTCCTTTGATGGTCGACGAACATTTCTAATAGAACGCAATGGGGAATCCGTCAGGGCCTGGGGCTTTGTCACCGGCTAGGTTCGCAACTGCTGCCTTAATTTCCTCATCCGAGAACTTAGCTTCCATATCTAGATTTTCCTCCAAGGATAACGAGTTGAACACCAACCCGTCCAGTTGGGGTCTATAAACGTTTTCTTTTTTAAACCTATGGCTGAAATGAGAGACAAACACAATAGCAATATCCGCAAAATTTGATAAAGACATACCGTTGACCTTGATTTGAGTAATGAGGTTGTGTCTCTGTCTCCTAGAGGCAAGGTAGTGGAAGTATTTCGAGTTTTGGTCGCTGATGAGTACTGAAAAATGAGAATATTTCACCCCTAAATACCTATATTTAGCTGTCCGATGAAGGCTATCTGATAAGATTTATTAGATTTGAAGTGTTTCAGGTAAATATGAGCCAAGTATAGAAAACAGTGCAAGAATTCTGAATATAATGCAAAAACACTGCAATTTCGGGTAATCAAGAACTTGGTACGACTTGCGGCTAAATTTGGACCTTCAAGACGGTCGAATTACGAAATTGTCAAAACATGAAAGTTGTAGATCTTTTCGTCAGCTTTCCAACGGCGTAAGAATCGTCTCAATCCGAGTTCGGGATAGAAAGTTATGGCCAAAATACCGAAGCAGTGTCTGAACCAAGAAGAAGTGCTGAATTTCACGGATTTCTGGGGTCGATTAATCGAGCCAGAGTTTAAGTTTGACACGAAATTGACACAGAAAACCTATTTTTTGGGACTTTTTAGGTGGTCGACGGGTCTATTTAAAGGGACTCAAACACTTCAGAAAGAGGAATTAGTTAGAGGTAGTAAATTAGAGATTAGAATTAGAGTTTTTTTTTAGAGAGTTTTAGTTTTTAGTGTTCTTAGTTTTTAGTCATTATTTTTCATAGTTAGACCTAGAAATAGGGAAGTTTTATTATTTCTTTTTAAGAGCTTTGTTCCCTTTAATTTTTCAGTACTCATTCCTTCAGTTTATAATTTCTGTTCAAAGTTTATTCCTGCATTTATTTCGTTTCTGAAGATCATCTGTGTGGATCAACGTAATTTATTTTGAAGTTTGAGGTAATTTTAATTAATGTTATTTTCCCGTCTTTATTTATTTATGTCAATTCTTTACAATATGTGTGGCTAAATTTATAGAGATGGGGATCTAATGATTCCCATCCGAGGGATGTACTTTTAATAATATAAATTTAGGATTAAAATATGAGATTTTATTTTTATGGTTGTTGTGCTATCATGAACGGATGAAATCCCCGCCACTAACCGGGATCGCGTGTGCCGAGCCATGCCCGGGATCTCAGATCTGTGACGGTAATTTTATCCTATCATTGTTATGGTCTTTGTGTTTTCGTTGTGTGGATTTAATTATGATTATGTTCTGGGATCGAGTGTGCCGAGCCATGCCCTGGATCTTGGTTCTGTAATGGTAATTTTATCTTAAATATCCCTAATCTGAATAAAGTGTGCCGAGCCATGCCCTTGATTTCAGATTTGTAAGTGGTATTCTTGTTGGAATTTTCTCCCACTTTAGGGATGATTTTTATTTGAACCTGAGATCATGTGTGTCTAGCCGTACCCTTGATCCCAGATCTATATATGAAAATTATCTAAGTCCTGATTTGCAGGGATGCAACATGGAACCTATTAGGGTGTTGACCATAGATCTTCCATAAAGAGATTTTGTTACTCATATTTCATCACATAATTTAACCCCTAGATTTATATTATGGGAAGAACGGACCAAAGATGGGAGGATTTAGTATCTTCATCTTTATCATTATCTTTATTTTTTATTTGTGAATAATCAATTACGTTTTATTTTTGGTAGTCATTAATCACCATCCTATCAACCATTCAAATCATAAAATTAGTAGAATACTATTAGATTTTCATAGATTTTTAGAATTTGTTGGTCTCTTTTAGATATTTCAAAATTAGTCCTCGTGGGAACGATCTCGTACTCTGCACCCACTATATACAAACCGATTCGTGCACTTGCGAGTAAAACATACATTAAAATATCACATCAGTCGCCGATCGTCATCCATTGATCCCTGGAATTCTACCTTTAGTAGATCTCTTCTTTTCTGAGTGTGTCTTGAAATTCTTCCTTAAGGATGGCTCTGATGTCTCGATAAAGGAGCTAATTCTTCCTTGTCGTCGATGGCTTTGATTTGCTCCAAAAAACTCCTTTTAGAGACAAAAACATTGCCGAAGGAATTCTTATTCCAGCCCCTTAAAGTAGATTTAACTAATCTGATTTTTGACATAAACCTCCACCCTGCTCAACCTCCTTCGGTGTTTGAGATCTAGGTGACTTTGATGACCTGTAAAACAGAAGAATTTTCAAACCACATAAGTTGAAAATGGAATCTCTTGGGTTTAGATGGGGTGGGTCGTAGTCAGAGCAGCAACGGGCAATGATCAGACGTTGAGCGAACCAACATTTTCACCAGAAAATCAGGACAGCCCATTCTTCAGACACTAGAAAGTGATCTAACTTGGAAAGAGTGGGAAATTCTCGGAGATCAGACCACGTGAAAGCACCCCGCAAAATAAGGATATCGATGAGATTATTATCAAAGATGAATTCGGAGAACGCAATTGAACCGAGAGCATGGCTACCTGACGTCGAGGATCTCTCCGATAAAAATCTAGTGACATTAAAATCGCTAGCTATACACCAACCCGTTGTCCCAACCCCAAGCGACGCTTTAACGGCCTCCAATTCGGGCCAGAAGGCTGGTCTAAGAGCCTCTAAACGAGGGCCATAAACATTCGAAAAAAGTATGACAATGCCATCGGACCTACATTGTAGAGATATAGAAAGGCTTAATCTTCCTTCAAAAAACTGACCTCTGTTAAATAAGGAAGAATCCCATCCAATAATAATTCCACCCGAATTCCCCTGGGATTCTATAGCTTCCCAATCAAAAGGACCACCGAAGCCTAAATCCCTTATAACCAAATTTTCAATTGACTATAATTTGGACTCTTGAATAAGTAAACTTCCACCTTATGAGTTCTAACCAGATCCCTTACATCTCTCCTTTTACTTATAGAACCCATTCCTCTTATATTCGAGGACAAGCAAATCATGAGAACTTAGATGTCCTCATACCTCGCTTGCACCTATGCTCACCTCCAACTCATGTGAAAGCTCCCCACGCATTTTCCTTTTTTTATTTCTTTTTTTTTTAACCTGAAAAAGCAGAGCCTTTCAACTTTGAAGGTTTCTGAACTGAGAAGGGAAAGTTCAATTTTCTAGCCGCCTTGCTCTTCTACTTATATAAAGGAAATGAAATGGGTACCTCTATTCGCGCCAATAGGTTTACTGAAAGCGCCAACGTCTGAACCCCTTTAAACCCATTGATTGATTCATATAAGATGATGTAGATTATTTTTCACTCCGATATTTCACACAAAGGATTTTGAGACTGAGCGTACTGTCAGACCCCCAATTTTTTTTCCATGTAGCACAAATACCTCAAAAATGGCTCTAAAATCATATGACACATCACGCTCGAACGTAACTTGAAGGTCATATTTTGAGAATTGGGACATGTTTAAGGAAAAACACGTCTGTCTAATTTAGAATATCACAGTTTCAAAATCCGTTGTGTTAAAGATCGGAGCGAAAAATAATCTCCATCATCCGAATAGAAGCAGTAATGCATTTCAAGGGGTTTGAGAGGTCGGCGCTTTCAGTAAATATGTTGGGGGCAAAGGAAATTACACCTTCCAAGAATTTCAAATTTCTATGTAAAGAATATAATAGGGCTGTATTCGCATAGAGATTCCAATTATAATAGTACAAAAGGAGTTTATAATTTAATATTACCAATAAGTTTAAATTAAAAAATTGGCCTATCTAATGATGACATCCTAACAATGCCAATGGAAAATAATAATTTATTGCGTAGCACCTGGATCCTATCTTTTTTTAATGAATTCATAGCACCTACTTCCTGTTCCCACTCCATACACTATTAAACAATAATAATTTGTTATTAGTGGTCGGCATACCGACAAATTTTGTTTTCCATAATTTTTAGGTGCGGGTCCTTTCAGTACATTTCCCATTACGTTCGATTCCTTTTGAAAATATTTCAGGTATTAAAAATTAAATAAAAAATTTATTTAACATTTTTTAAAAAAGTTATTAAAATATATACTAAATTACAAATATATTTAAAATAAAAATAATAAAAATTTTTAATTTAAAAAAAATAAAATTACCGGAAATTTTGAAATTTCACCGAAGATTATCAAAATTACCGAAAGTATCTAATTTAATTTTCCAAAAATTTTCGCTAGACCCCTTTTTCGGCAAATTTCAACGAAATTTGTCACCATGGTAATCTGTGGCAGCTTTTCCGAAAATAACAACGATTAGACAACAATAATTAGGGGCCTAGAAAAACACAGCTATAAATAAAAACCATTGTTACTGCTACACCCATTTTTGTTATTGTCACATCACTTAAACAAAAAAATACACTTAGACTACTTCAAATTAGACAATGTAGATGGTTTTTGGTCCTAATTATCTTCTACATGAGAAATCTTGAGATCATGACTTGAGATCTTGAAATCATGAATCAGTCATCATCAAATGGTCACATATTATTTTTATTTTAAATAATAATTTGATGATGAATCAGTCATCATCAAACGGTCACATATCATGAATCAGACAATGTAGACGCTCACATGTTGATTCTACATGGCACACAACCCAAAAAGTGGATATGAATTGGTCGTTATGGTCTATTGTGATACTTTTGGGGATGTGTGCCACATGGAATCATCATGTGACCGTCTGATGGTAGGCCCATGATCTCAAAGATCAATTGTGTGGGCGATTAGGACAAAAAGCGATTGTCATCGTCTGATTTGAAGCAGTCAATATTATTTCTTTTGTTTAAGTGGTGTGGCAGTAACAATTTGGCGGTAACATTTCTTTAAATAGACAGCGACATGATCAACCTAACGTGCAGTACTAGACTGCTAGGACCTAGAAACGTAAATAAACAAACCAACATAAGAATGGGTCACTCATTGGCACGGTTTTAAATATCAGCCATATCCAATGCATATATATATATATATATATATATATATATATATATATATATATATATATATATATATATATATCGGGTTAAGCCGCAGCTGATATGATATACACCATGATTCTTATGAGGGATAATATTGGATCAAATAGGTCAAATATCAGCCCATATCGAGTCATATCGGCTGATCATGTGTATCACACATAAATCAGGAAAATACAAAAAATGCCTTTTTTTACAATTTTTTTTTTTATACTTAAAAAAAAAATAGATGACTAAATATTGGCTGATTTGGTCGATATGCATCTGATATACTCGATATGTATCGGCCTGGGACTCGCTCGATATGCAGATATATATCGGATTTTAAATCCCTTGCTCATTTCGTACAGATGGCACTATTTGAAAATTATCTCCATAATGTAATTAAAAATGGTCAAAAATAAATGTTCCCTAATTTGCTGGTTAGCTTAGCTCGAATTTGGGTTCATGGTTCATGGTTCATGGTTCATATGCAGTTTGCATTATCAAGTGAACCCGGGTAGGCTGAGTGTTAACTGGGCGTGGTCAGTTGGTGAGGTACTCCACAAAAGTAGGCTTTAGTTGATCCAGTGCCCTCCCTTGCATTTTTTGGATGTTATAAATCATATCTTTACTAATTAAAGTAAAATCTGGGCTCGCATAGTGACAGCAAACCGAACTGCGAACCGGTTTACATTGAATTGATTTGCGGTTCGGTAACATAAGCAGCAAGATTGTAAACCTTGGTTAAACATGTTTAAAATTAACAACTAAAATAGTTTTGGAGATTTATAGGGTAACTATTACCTTTATAGGTGTTCGATGACTTCTAATCATATAATGGAGATGCTTATTTATTGTGATCTTTGACCCGCTAGCTTTACATTAAGTCCTTTGCATCATCTAGCATACTTGATGAAAAATAGTGTCATATGTACCCAATTAGCGACCGGCTCCAATCTCTGTTGGGAATGGGCTTGTTACTTATGAAATCTAAAGTAAAAACTGAGAGAATATACAAAGGCAGAGCCAATCATAAATAAATGAGATATGGTAAATGATGATGATGAGATGCCATGGTTCACTTATCTTATGGTATCACTGGGTTGATCAGGGATTTAAAGTCTGATATATATATATATATCGGCATATCAGATGGGTCCTGGCCAAATTGGCCGATATTTAGACACTTTTTTTTAAGTTTTAAAATCATAAAAAATGTAACAAAGTAACTTCTTTGCAAAAGGGACATTTGAGGTATCATATGGGCCGATATGACTCGATATGATCAAATATAATCCGATATAGGCCGATAGTTGACCCGTTTGATCTATTTGGGTTTGGCTTTAAATTGCAAAATGCTCATAAAGTATGATATCTTAGATATTAAAATTAATGGTTTGTTGAATAAGTAGGATAAATTTGTGATTTTACTATGAAATATTTTTTTATGTCAATTTGTAATTTTTTAATGATTGAGTGAGGTGTTTTTGTGCACAAGCCCTTTCCAGGATTATAAATATTTTTTTCATTATAATTTTTAAAAAATGACTGCCTATGACTGCCTTATTATTATTATTTTTTTCAAATTTATAAATTACGACTGTTCAAGGCCGTCATTCGAATAAGACGAGCGGTTCATAAAAGATCATCCGTAATTTTTTTTTAAATTATTACGAAAACAAATAGGATAGTTTATGACTGTCATATATAGAGGACTGTTGGTAAAGGACAGTTTTAAACAATCCAATAGTTTTAGAAAAAAAAAAAAAAATTAAAGGGTGGATGACTGTCCTTTAGTGATTATTATGAGATGGATTGAACAGTCATATATTAGGATTGCCGAAAACCATCATTTTCGACTGTCTTATTTAACATAAGACAGTTGGGGACAGTCTTTTAAATTTAAAACACCAAACAAAGGAACGCCCGTGAAGGTGGTTTTGGACCGTTGTATTTCCCAAATAAGACTGCTTTTGACAGTCCTTTTTCACCTATTTTGACGTAGTGTGACTCGACATTTGCCCTCATACAGGAGCAGAGGTGTATATTGTATCATATAAGATATGGCCAATATTTAAAATCATAGACTCCTGATCTAAGATACTGATGGAGTTTTTTTTGTTGTTGAGAAAAGATACTGATGGTTTACCAGTGATATAACCGATTAAACAACAGATTGCAATTTCTTATTTGTGGATAAGACTTGAATTTGAGGTTAGATTCACCTAAGTGTGAATTATATCTTAAGATCGAGGTGTAGTTATCACGATGATGTGTGTATCGACTATCAGAAGAACAAACTCATATGACTTTATTTATTATGTGCATTAAATTGCGCTCAGCTCTATAGTTCTATAGTGTTGGAAATATGATAGACCATCAGAGCTTCATCACGTGTCTGGTACCACGTATAGGCAGTGCCTTTAATTTATCCATTATGCGCTTTTGACTACATCTAAACCACATGTAACTGTGAATAAAGGCTTGACCCACTAAATGGGATCACCTGATCAAAGTTTATTATATGTTCTAAGTATATATATATATATAAAATGATGCAGCTTCTATTTTAAGAAACCCCCCTTACCTAAAGATCTGAATAGTAATTCAGTGACGGTTGCATGATACTTTGGTTCACCAAATGGTTATATCCTCAGAGCTATATTTTAGTTAGTTAGGTGTATAATTTAATCATGTGTTCATTGAAAAATAACCTATATATAAGAATTTGTTCAGATATGTAACTACTATTTAAGCTATGTTTGATTGCACATAAAGGGCCTGACCAGACAATATATTTCAAACTATTTTCGAAACTTTTGTCAAAATAAAGTTTCAAACTAATTAAATTATTTATTTAATTTATTTAAATTTTATGATTTTTCATATGATTGAACAGACAGATATGTGGGAGACTACATTGTGCTTATTGATGTGATTTCATTAACCCGCACATATGGGTGCCTAATATAAACGAGATTACAGGGGCAATTATAAATGTATTCAACTTCTAAATATAATCTTAATCCTAATCAATTTAATCTAATATAATCAATTTAATAAATCTAATCTTATCCTAAATATTATATAGGGGAATGGTCAGGTCCTACCAGTCAGAATCAGATTTCCAGTCCTACCCCATTTGCTGCCCTTAGAAATTAGAGAATCTTGACTTTCTTGGTTTTTACTTTTTATAGCATGACGTGTAGTCAAGATTCTCTTATTTCCAAGGACAACATATGGGATAGGACTGGAAATCCGATTGTACCTAGTAGGACTTGACCATTGCTCATATTATATAATATCCTTTGCAATCACATGTACCTTTTGACAAAGAAGGTGAGATTGATTACGGAAAAAAAATAAAATTCCGTTGGCAGCCGCTCCTCACCCTCCCGTAATAAAGGAACGCTTAAATTGTTCTTTATTGATTCATTTAAATTGTTTAATGTATAAAATAGGACACATGTCACGAATTTAACACTATACCTTTATTAACCGTTTAAGTCAAGGATCAAAATTTTGGTTTTGGAGGGGACCGAAACCAAAATTTTGAATTTCGGCTGAAAACTCCAATATAGCCAAAAATATAAATTATCGTTTTGGTTCTGGTGGGGACCAAAACCGATAATTTAGGCCGAAATTTTGATCCTTGATTTAAGTTATAATGGGCAAAAACGGTTCATAGTGAGATATAATAATGGGTATAAGCCTCAAGGGGTTAGGTGAGTTGGCTAGGTAAGTGCTTCCAAAAGCAGGAGACCTGAGTTCGAATCCCCTCCCCCCCTTGAGGCCATCCTAGGGATTTATATCCTGTACTGACCCGTCATGTGTTGAATTTGGGGTGCGCATGTGCCCCTGAGATTACGCGAGTGCTCTAAGAGGCCCGAATACCTAGGTTATAAAATAATAATAATAATAATAATGAGCATAAATAGGGCCTTTAATGTGATGGGTGGGAGCCATTACCTTTGCAAACATGGGTGGAGCCAAGTATGGGGATTGGGTGGTCAGTTGCTCCTAAATTTTTGAAAAGAAAGGTAAAAAGCCTTCTTTGGCCTAATGAAGCTCTAGTATGGTTGCCCCCTTTCTATTTCTAGCATTTGTTACTTAACCTTTTAACTCTACGTACTCAAGTCACTTTGTGGGATTTAGGATGAGTGATTGAGTGTTACATAAAACTGTTATATGGTTTGATGTCTATGATCTTAGTATTACTTTCTAAAATATTAGAAGGAAACTGATAGTACATGATAATCATTAATTTGATGTCTATGTTCACCATTTGATTCAATGCAATCAAACGCTATTACATGATAATCATTAATTTTGGATAACATTTTGATGGCTTTGACTTGGATGGAAACCATTTTTCGTCTCACTTATACACTAAAAATATTAAAATTATGGAACACCTTGAAATTCCGCATGCCAGACAAAAAAAAAAAGTGATATGAGAACTAATAGCCTTACCTAATATTTATTCATGGGTAAAGATAGTAGCCTTTTACCGAGGACCAAGTAACTTACTAAGTCCCTTATTAGTTTGCTATTATGTAGATTCAATTACATGATCAAATGGCACATAAAAAAAGTAGCTCGATGATCATAACACTATTGTGAAATTTCCTTAAAATAAGGCATATAAATCTGTGCAGTCTACATAGTCAACTACACAGTAAAACTACATTTAGTTTTACTATTCATTTACCAAAATAATATAAGACAAAATAAATTACCTTATTTTTAGTACCACGCGACCTTTATCCTTAATTTATGTCTAGTAATGCTTCAACTTTCTTTTTCAACGATAACTTGAAAATCTTGGCTTCCGAAGAAAATGCCCATGGAAAGTGGTTTATAATTGTTCCTTCTAGTGTTCCTTTTGCTTGGAGGCACGTGCCTATTTGCAACTGAAGAATCGTTCTCTCTAATTAGAGATTTTGTCATTAAAATTAGTGATTGCCTTTAATCAGGCGATGGAGATCGTTTTTTTTTTTAATATTTTCTTCTCAATATCTCACAAGGCACACATCCCAAAAGTGACTGAGTATAGACACATAATGAGAAGGGCTTTTTAATAAATTTTGGGAATGTGTTCCACATGGAATCAACATCTGATTGTCGGATAGGTGGGACATGATCCCAAAATCTATTGTGTGAAAGATTGGGATGAAAAAAAACTCCATCGTCAGATTCGAATCAGTCAACAGTTTTAACAAGGTAAAGCTCTGGTTGCAAATGTAGAATATTTGACTGTAAATAGTGGTACCTTTGCTTGGCGGTGGGTACATTGTTAGCGACAAAATGTGGTTGTAGAGAATAAATGCTCTCCTCTCTTTTTCATTTGTAACATGAAGTGAAGGGCCCGACATGAAGCTCCTACGGCTAACTCCCAAGCTCTACTGAACGACGCGGCTATCTTATAGAAGCTTGTTAGTCCACGGGTTTTACCTTTTTGGTCATGGGATGTGTTTTATTTGGTAAAGTTGCTTAAGAGAAAACACTTTTCATGAAATAATGAAAAAATCACTTTTACATGGGCATGGTCATCTCTAACTGAAAAATGGAGAAGCAACCTTGGACTATGAAAGTGCTTCTCACCCAATATCTTATCCTAAAAAGTATTTTTCAAAGCAGCTTTGCCACCCAAAGTCAACTTTGACTTTCTGCTTTTTAACGCTATATAAGGTAAATCATGCCTACAAGTTTACTCACATTTGAAACCCACTGAAACCTGTTAACTACTTGCAATCAAACGATTGAGATCTTTTTCAACCACCATCTTACACATTATGAATTTGGAGATTTTTTTATCCCACGTGACATATATCCCAAGAAAAATGGCTCTAAAATCTTGTTTGAGTATGATGTGTGCTATGTGATTTTAGGGTTTAGGGTTTAGGGTTTACGGCATATTTTTGGGAATCTATGCCATTAGAAAAAAAATTGACCCTATGATAGTAGGCTTAAGGTCTTATGATCTATCTATGAAAGATTAGGGTGAAAAATGATCTGCACGATCTGAATCCAAGCAATCCACAAGTTTAAGTGGGTTTCTAAAGTAGGAACCCTCAGAAAACACAAAGCGAAAGGAGGTGTCCCAAATTTTATAGCTTATATCTATTACATTAGAGAGCTAAACTTCTACAGGAGATTTGTACGGGCGACAGTTAAAAGGATTTTATTATTTTTGGGATTTGTGTAACGTGGAACACTATCTAAGCAGTCCGCTTTGAGGACAATGATGGAAAGAACTTTGAGGCAAAAAGATTGGCCTGAAACCGGATCTCTATCATCAGATTGAATATGGCCTAAGACTATCATCCGATTCAATGATTGACTCAAATAATCATATGATGGAGCTCACTATTTCTTGCTAATCTTTTGCCTCTAATATCTTTATATCATGGTCCTCAAATCAACCCGCTTAGATGGGGCTTCAGGTGCCACAGATATCAAAAATAACAAAAATCTTTCTTTTCAACCTTGGCCCACAGTACGAAAATTGGTCCAGGGGTTAACTGAACCCATGGTATAAAAAATTAGCCGATACCGATACGTATCGGTTTCCTAACTTGGTATCGGTATCGGTTTCAACTGATACCTATTGTTTTTTTTTTTAAATAGGCCGACACTACAAAAAACAGATTATTAGCCGCAGTTTTTTGGAGCAAAAAACTGCCACTATTAACAAAATACTATTAAAGACTATTAGCAGCAAGGGTATTAGCGGCAGTATTTAATTAATAGCGGTAGTTTTTAGCTGCCGCTAATAGTCTGATTTTTTGTAGTGCGATACGTATCGGCCGAGTTGTGTCGGTCCTCCGAGCAATGGTGGACATACTAAGGAGCGAGTGAGGGCATTCGCCCATACTGGATTTTAAAATAATTTTTTTTTCACTTATCTTAGATGTATCTTTTCTGTCTCTTGGGCATTTTGAAATATACATTAATGAGTATATTTGCAACTACAATTAAGAACAAAAAATTTAAGGTTGCAAATAATGGTACCTATCATATATAACTTCGCCCCTTCTTTCCCTATAAAATCTTCTTTTGCTCTTTGAATCTCGCATCCCTATAAAATCTCTTTTGCTTTTTCTTTTCTTTTTTAATAGAATAAAATTTCTATCTACACGTGGATAGCACATGAGATTTAATATTAGATCCATCATTTTTAAATGGTGGTGTTATTTGCAGCTATTAAACTTCTGAAGAACACACAATCCCCCCTCTTAATAAAAAAAGTCGGCTGCCTTGAATCAGGCGATGGAGATTATTTTTTTTCCAATCTTCCACACAATAGATCTTGAGATCATGGCACACCTATCATACGATCACATGTTGATTTCACATGGCACACATCCCCAAAAGTGTGTCTACACCTATTTATAAAGAGTAAACATATAGTTGCAAATAACAAATCACATCATTACTCAACTAATTAAGCACCTATTTTTGCTCCCTAATTCTCTCATGGGCATCTCTGCTTGTGTCCACCCATTCTCTAAAACTCCCGCGTCTCAAATCCCTTGAAAGTCATTGATTGCTTCAAATCAGATGATGGAGATCGTTTTTCACCTTGATCTTCTACAAAATAGATCTTGAGATCATGTCTCACCTATCGGACGGTCCATTTTCATTCCATGTGTCACAAATTCCTAAAAAATCCATGAATCATATGACATATTTTTGGCATCATATGGCACATATCATACTCAAACGTGAATTAGAGTCATTGGAATCTTGAACACATGGAATAAAAAACGGATCGTCTGATAAGTGAGACATAATCTCCGGATCAATTGTGTGGAAGATCGGGTGAAAACGATCTCCATCACCTAAACCGAAGCAATTGATGGTTTTCAAGGGGTTTGAGACGTTGTCGCTTTCAAAGAATGTGTGGCTGCAAATAGAGGTACTCATCTCTCATCTTCATAAGTATATCTCTCCACACATACATTTAAGTGTTAATACTATTGACATTTTTAATCAAATAATGGAAATTATTTTTTGTCCCAATTTTTGAAACCACAGATCTTAAGATCGTGGTCCCATAATTTTGGCGAAATTTTGTTAAATTCGTTGAAATTAATGAAAATTTTGTAATTTCGGAGAAATAACAGAAATTTTGTTAAAATTTTTGTCCGACCCCTGTTTTAGCGAATTTCGGAGAATTTCGTCGAAATTTTTCTTTATGACTTGCGTCCCGGCTAGATGAAAATCTTGGTTCCGCCACTACCTCCAAGTACTGATACCTAATACTGAGTTCAACTTTGTTACCTTGGTCCTACCTATCAACTTTTTACCATGCATGAGAAAAATGGCTATCCGAGACTGCACGAAAAAGCATCTTGCAACTAGCTCATACCTACCTTCATGCCAAAAAGCACTGACGATCAAATTATCGGTTTCGTTTTCAGTTTTAGGCATGATGGAAACCGCAAATTTAACCAAAATTTTCGTTCAAAATTTTAAATTTTGGCCAAAAATTTTCCTCCCATACATTATTTTGACCAAAATTTCGGACCTTAATTTAGTTTCGATGTGAACCATGGAAATTTTGATTCATGGAAAGCACACTAAGACACTCCTCTTTCCTTGGTGGGGAAGTTCTAATATTCTCCTTGTAAAGGGGTATCCGGGTGCCAATAATTGGGTGGAAGTTCGGTTAACCAAAATCGAAACTGAAATTTTGGTTTTGGTGTCGGTTCATGACCTAAAATCAAACCCAAATTAAATGTTTAATTTTGGTTTCGGTGTCGGTTCATGACCTAAAACCAAACTAATTCGGTTTCCGTTTCGATGGAATCGGTTTTCGATTTTTTCTAGTTAATGGCTGAAAGTCCCCTCATATATAGTTACTGCTGGCATTAATGGGAGCACCATCTGTTTGAGATAAGGGACTCAATGGGCCGGGTCGGGCTGGTGTTAGACGGGCCAATTCCTGATTGGGTTGTGCGAATCCGCTCATATTTGACCCGGAAAATTAATCAAGCTATGGCTGCCAAGGCGGTGAGTCGGGTAGGATTGAGCGAAAAATTTTGTTGCCCAACAGGAAAATGAAATATACCAGATCTGATGGTGCACCCAAACCGAAAACCCGACCTGACAAATTCCCCTCCATTTTTCATGATTTCATATATAAAATATCAGGTTGGGATGGGTCGAACAGACTTAACCCGAATTTTCCAACCTGACACAAACGTTGGGTCATATGCTTCATGCACGATCCCACTCGACGGGTTAAGTTTATGTGCCTGACTTTATAAAAAATTTGTCGAACGGGTTATGAATCGGGTCGGCCTAACTTGTTGGTAGCCCTAAATCAGGCCTTTCTCTAATTGGGACTCTCAAAATCAAATCAGGCTCGCTTGATCTTGATCGGTCTCCCAAAGATAACGTTTTAAGTACACAAGTAGTGTTTTATGATCTTCAAACGAGGTAATTGCTAATGATTTTTTTAGTTTAGTCAATTATGGGCAAATTGCAAGTCATTAATAAAATGCGTCAATTGAAGGCAATAATCATGGATTCAAAGCAACACGATTGTCAGACCAAGAAGAAGCTCCAATTGTGTGAAAGATGTGATGAATATGAGTCAAGAAGTATTTGGTGGCAAGTAATAGAATGTGGTTGCAGATAAAGGAACAAAAAGTCAAAGAAAATTGGACAAAATTTGGAAGAAAATGAGGAGACTCCCAACTTCATGGCCACGAGCTCAATTCTCAAGGTTGCGAGAATGGATCCAAGACTTTAGTGTTAATGCTCTAAATGCCCAGATGTGCGCAATGATGCCCAAAAATTCGTATTTTATAGTTTTGCTTATAAATAATACTTTCTAGTTCGAGTAAAAGAATCTTTTAATCTAGCTCTTAATCATTCGATAATTGTAGTTATGTTTTAGTCTTTTCCGGGTGAGAGGAAGAACTCTAGATATTGAAAATTTGAAAATTAATATTGAAGTATTAAGTTGATAAAATTGGATCCTTGCGTGATGCGTAGATCAGAGATGAGAGGCTAACTTTCTCGTTAAAGTAGAAAGCGAATCCTATATGAGTAGATAATTTCCTTTCAATTTTATGTTTCTTATTTTAAATATATTGAATCATATGGCTAGGTTATTCTAGATTAATACTATATTATCATTGAAAATCCGACTATAATCATTGATATTATAGATTAGTGGCCGTAAAAGGGTTATCTCATAACTTAAATTGATCTTGTAGATTAATATAGGATGTCATGTGATTAATTAATATGTTGTGGTTGTTTATTCTTGATACGTTATACCTTTGCACATGGCTCATGTCATTCATGAATGCATCATAGGAATTATGATAATGTATGGGTGGATCATTAATCACATTCTTTTCGAATTATTTTGTTTGTAGTAAAATGATGATATATATTCACTATTTATGATTGATTAAATTGAAGGGAGAGAACCTAACGAATCTAGGGTGTAGCTGAATCCTTGAATGTCATTATCTTTATTTCATTCGTTAATTTTAAATTATCATAATTAGTTGTCAATCTTTCATTTTAAATTTCTTGAAGAATAGTAAGTTCATCATCAAAACTTTTCCAATCTTTAGTAGAAATTAGGTTTAAACACTCTTGCAATTTAATAGATTTACTCGTTCCCTGTGTGTTCGACATCCGTAATACTTGTTCTTGTTCCACAAACTTGTGCACTTACAAGGCTACAGTCTTTTAAACAATCAAGTCTAAACTTTAAATGGGTCAATTCCTAATCAATCCATAGGAGTCAACCTACATATAGCCTCGGTAATAATCAGGCTAGGATAGGCCAACCCCATTTACGACATGAGCCTATGCAGCATAGTCTGTGTCTAGTCGTGGCAAGCCAGGGTCAAGCCCAACCCATTGAGACCCCTAGTTTGAGATTACAACCTCAACATCCCAATTTTAAAAACATATGGAGCAAGTTTTTTATCAATACAAATGTCTCGAGGACAAGCCATCATTTGGGCTAAATAAGGATTCGAGTCGTCCGATTATAAATTAGCATATTAGTATAGACCATATATCATATCTACCAAAGATTGTGTTTAGGATTGCTCTTCGGAGTTAAAGAGCAGTTTACTTAAAAGTGCACATTTAAATTACTCTTTTGAAGAGAACCAAATTCAGCACTTTCGTACTCCGAAACAGCTAAGAGCACTTACAACTTAACACAGTCGCATATTAAAATGCTCTGCACCACAGCAGAGAGCTTATCTTTGCCTCCAAGAGCAATCCCAAACACACCCAAAGGGTCCATGTTAAAGGGCTATAATGATTATTTTTTTGTTGAGATAAGTTCAAGTGATAGTCAGTCACCTCAATTGACCAAAAGCATATCTCGGACGTCTGTTTATCAAGATAAATTGAAGGTGAGGCCTGAGCTGCCATGGTCTGCCACAGAGCACCCTTTAAAACTAAATTTAAAAAGGTGGTATTAGGTACCTAACCCTAGTTCGCCTTGTAAGGTTGTCAATTGGGCAGGTGTAGCCCGTCAGCCTGCCTGGTCTAGCCATAAAATTTTAGGACTAGGGCTTAAAACGAAGTAAGAGTATAGAGTTAGGGCCTTGAAACCAAAAGTCCGCTGTTTGTTAGGCTCGATAAAAGGCTTAAAAAGCCCGTAATTAAATATACCAATTTTCGTATATAAACTATATAATCTATTTTGAGTAATGATTCTTTGACTCAAGTCACGCCGTGACTCGAGATCTAGGACTGTATATGTCGCAGGTCAATGCAGACCCTTTTTACGTGAATGGTCTCACCACTCGAGTTATGTGTGTCATCACATATCATTTTCTATATTATTCACAATCAGCTTACCAATATACCATTCAAATGCTAATTTAAGATTTATCAAACGGATAGTTGAACCATGATAATTTCGGTACGTATAAATAGAGCGTTCGGCTTGTCTTTCCTCTCATTCCTACATCTATCTCTATCTTTAATTGAAAGAAAAAATATATTATAAAAAATTTTTTAAAAAAATCAATAATTAATAAAAGCCCAAAGCTCCACCGGAGCTCACTCCAACCCACCTAGGTTAGGGGCAAGGCTGGACATATCAAAGCCCACCTAAGTAAAGACCGAACTAGGACCTAGCCTTGACCCCAAGGCCGGGTTAGATTTCAAGGACCCTAACCCGGTGTGTTGAGAGTTCTACGTGTGAGCATCCTTCTGTCCAAATTGCCAAGTACTCTGAGCCTGTTTATGAGCATGCACCTTTCACTGATCTGGTCGCAAAAATATCAGTGCATCAGTTGTTTAATATTGACGTGACCCCTGGTCCTGCGCTCGGGTAGAGTACCCAATCCTAAGTCAATGTCAAATATAATAGTGTCACGACCCGAAATTCTATCCCATCCCGAAGGCCTAAAATTTCGAGTTATGACCCGCACATATCCCGAATATGCTAAGCGGACATACACCAAATCAGAGTTCTCGCGCAATAATGGTTCCACAAAATCCGTGAAATCCAACAAATAGGGTGGAATATAAATGTAATCATAAATACTGAATAAGTGTGATAAAATCACAATCCACCAATAAAATGTAAATCCAGTCGGAGACAAATCCGATAAAATAAACTATAAAATCCGCAATACTAGTATCAATAAAACTCAATACCAAGTCCACAATGATCGATGAATCACTTTTCGAATCAAGATCGACCGTAGTCCTCACGATAAGCAAGACGCCTCTCAAAGGCTCTTGGTACTCAACGCCCACAGAATCAATGAAATCAGCGTCGGCGAGATCTAGATGGTCGACATCTACTACACCAGCGTAATCACCTGCAACTGTTAGATTATCGTGGGATGAGTTTACTCAGTGACGTAAACTCAGTGGGATACACCACCAATCCACCCCATACTACTCAGGTGCATTGTGGGTGCATCTTGTGAGTGATAAACATAGTATCTCAAAATAGATAGCAAAAGAAAGATAAACTCATATACATATCGTAAAACTCATATTATATCATAAATGCAAGACCATGATCTAGACACTCATATCTTAACGTGCCTTACCATATCTCATAACATATTATATCATGTCTTATTATCATTCTCGCACATACGTCTGTACATCGCATGAGCGTAACTAGCATACTAGTGAAATCCTAAACGACCTGTGCCAGAGTCGCTGCTCGAGCTACTATGGGAGGGTCAACATATTATAACGCTCTCGTGTCATACTCATACTCCACCATCCAGCCAATGGGGAGACATAATGGTCAAACTCACTCATAACACACTCATACTCATAATCTCTCCTAGAGATCCGTCTTGACTGAAAGACGTTTTTGCCCTTACGGTGGCTACGCAAGGAACGACACGTACAGAGACTTAAATTCTTTATCTTTTACTGGCCTACACAGCGATGTCTTATTATCGTACTCGTATCCTAACTTATTTTATCTCATACTCATATCTTATCATATTCTTATACTTAATCTTATGACAAACTATAGTGAGGCAACCTTCCTAATTCAGGCTTCCCAAGAAAAAAGTTCCTTAGTAACCTGGATGTACTTCGTGTGGTAGCCCATACTACCATAGAGGGTTGCATCTGTACATGGACGCCAATATACCGAGTTTTACGTGACCGTAAAGAAACCTCACAATAGCTAAGGCCCAAAGCCCGATTCTCGTATCATATCTCATATCTTATCCTCTCGTATTAAAACTCGGGGTGATAGGATCACTGTATATGCCACCGTATACGAAGTTACACTAAATTCACACTCACTCGACTCGTCATGGGTCCCATTCCACCATGAGTTGTAAGGCATGTGAATACGGTGTATTCCTCGCTTCGATACCATCTCGGTGAGTCACCACGCTCAAGCGTATGCATAATCTCATACACTCTCGTACATATGTCCTAACTTACTTATAACTCATATAATATAATTCAGATGGAAATACAGAAAGTCAGACATATAAAATAATTTATATTAGATTATCTTATATATATATATATTTATTTATTTATTTACACACATAGAATAAGATAATTATAAGTGTATTCTTAATAACGGGAAGGTCGGGATTCGATGTTCACGAGGTATCGAATTCTTAACACTTTGTGTTATCGAAGAGGTCGCGCTGAAGTGATAAAATTGATATATATATATATATATATATAATAATTAGATAATTAAATTAATGATATTTATAATTATTAAGTTATAATTTATCATGACCATCGATCGAAAGACCTTACAATATAATATACACAGGAACTTTGGTCATGAGAATTGAAAAATAATATTAAATTCGAATAGCCATAAATCATTCAAAATTGAACCCAACTTGTTACTCTATTTTGACCTCTAAAACGTCAGATTCGTGAAATGGTTATTTCACACAAAGTTGTAAAGCTCGCTGTCTTCTTTCCAATACCGTAAGAATCACATTAATCCGAGGTCGGAGTAAAACGATATGACCAAAATATCGGGACAGGTGCATCAATGGTCGCGAGCTCGGGTTCGTGGCCGCGAATTCGAGTTCGTAGCCGCATGTTCGGACCCAAAACTTTAAGATGGTACAATTTATTATTCTTTTAATTAAAATAAAAATATAGTTTAATTTTTGAGCTTAATTAATTTTAAATAAATAATAACATGAACTTGCAACAATAATATATATTATTATAGTCTTATTAGAATGATAGATTTCTAATTATATTGATTTGAAAATAAATAATATCAATATGATATTATGTTGATTAAGTCAATCTATCAAATTTATAAATATTATAATTTAATTAATTTTACAGACATAAAAGAGAAAGTAAACATATTAAATATGCAAATCTAATATAAGGTAAAATATTAATGGCTCAAACAAAAGGGATTCTTGAAAAGAAAAGAGAAATAACATATAAACCCAATTTACTGTTCATATAATTTTAATAGAAAAATAAAATACTAAACATGCAGATTTATCATACTTAAAAATATTCATGTTTAATTAGTATGTAGATTTAAAAGGAAGTAGACATATTAAATATACAGACAAAATAAAGGGTAAAATATTAATGGCCCAAACAAAAGGGTTCTTGAAAGGAAAAGAGAAATAATATATAAACCTAATTTACAAAATATACAACTTTCAAGGGAAAGCATATATTAAACATATAGATCTATTAATTTATGAGATATTTTGGTTTAAATAAGATTTTTAAATCCGTCGATACGCGATCGAACGCATCCTACGCGACGGAATCTGAGAAGAACAAGATGGATTGATAGGTACCCACCTCTTGAAGCGTGAACTGAAGATCAACGACGATTCAGGTTGAAAAGGTATAAAATTTTAGGTCAACTCTAATTAACACTTTTCGTAGGAGATTTAATAGAATAGGAGATTTTTACACTGAATAAGAATTCATACGTAACTTGGATAGCTTGAGAAAAGGTTTCGTTCTAGTGCTTTGCATACGCACCAAAGTAATTGGTGTTTCTCTCCCGAAATTACAGTTATACCCTTTGACTTGCTTGATCACTTAAAATGGGCATAACTTTTTATATTCTTGTCAGAAGTCATCAAATTATATATCGTTGAAATCGTATCGACGAGCACTTCGCAATGAGTCTAATTTTGATATGGGAAAAATTAGAAAATTTCTATTTTAAAAGGGTGGGTTTCGATTCCGATGTAAGCGTTAGCATAGTATATAGTGTGGTGCATCATCTAACACAGTTAAAATAAAATCTAAAAATCCGGGTTGTTACAAATAGTACATTAAAATTATTCAAAAGAAAAAAATAGAACACCCATTTTTGTTACTGCCACACCAATTATACAAATAAAACACCACCGCTTTGAGTTAGATGATGTTGATTATTTTTTGTCCCAATCTTGCACACAAAAATGTTGAGATCATTGGGGTACCACCAGACAGTCACATGCTGATTCCACATGATACACATTTCAAAATGTGAACGTAAACCACGTTTGATGGTACGTTGTGATCACATTCACTTTTTTGGATATGTGCCATATTAAAACAACATTTGACTATCAGATGGTAGACCCGTCATCGCAAGATCTACTATGTGAAAGATTGGAGCAAAAGATGACCTCCATCATCTTCATTCAGAGCAGTGAGACAAATTTTCTGTTTTTTAAGGGAGGTGGTTGTAACATGAAGAGGTATGGTAATAACACCGGCCTTCAAAATATATAAGTAGATTAATAATGCCAAAAAATAATATAGTCAGATTTTACTTGTGAAACAGCCATCAAAATATATTTCAGAATGATTAAGTAGTGGCCACTGCCATAAATTTTGGCAGTGAAAGATGGGTAACCCTTATTGGATGAGAACCTATATTCAGCATAGAATTTCCAGCCTAACAAAAAGGCCGAAAAAACGATAACCCTCTAAACACACCCACTCATTTTCTAAATGCGCCCACGTCCTTAGATCCTTTGAAAAGTATTGATTACTTCAACTCAGATAATGGAGATCTTTTTTCACCCCTCTCTTCCATACAATAGATCTTGAGATTATGGCGCACCTATTAGACGGTCAATTTTTATTGGAAAATTTGCACTTACGGCCCTATATGTTTGCGTATTTGCAGAAACGGCCCTATAGTTTCAACCGTTGCATTAATGACCAGCTCCAAGCCTAGCCGCCTCCGCCTGCTCCACGTCAGCAAGGACCTATTTTAAATAATATAAAAAATTTTCCACCGTCCTTTAAAAGAGAGTATAAAAGCTACTTTTACTTTTCATTTGTTACTGTTACGTTTTAAGTTTAACTTTTCTGAAAAAAAACAAGATAGCGGCGACAAAGCGGAAAAAGGTCACAAAGGTCACATTACATTTTCAGGTAATTTATTTTTTTTACATTTCAGCACATTTAGTCATCCCCAATGTTTCCCACCTAATCCGATAACTTACCGATAATTTAAGTTATCGATTGAAAACTTAAATTATCGATCGATAACTTATCGATAATTTAAGTTATCGATCGATAATTTAAGTTATCGGTAAGTTATCGATAAGTTAGCGGATTAGTAGTTTTTTCAAAATCACTTCTTTTGTTTATTGCTTTTTATTTATATTGCAGTTCCTACTAAGTGATTGAAAATGACCATGACTCTAAAGCCCATTGGAAAATGTTCTGGAGTTGGTGTTAAGAAATTTTATATGCACTGTAACGAAGAGAGAAAGAAAATATTAGATGATTAAGTATTCGGTCATCTATTTAGGATGAATGAGAAATTAGGATTCGTTGGAGACTTGGTTAACGCTATTTTAAGTTTTTGGGTTGAAGATAATATTTTCAAGGTCAAGAATACCAATGTACTCCTGCAAGATATCGATATAGCCTTGATTTTAGGCCTCAATATGTTGACGGAACCTGAGTCTGAGAAGGTGGCTGTAAAAGAGGAAACAACTATTCGATACAAATTCTTTCGGGGGAAGCCGGCGAAAAGATCTCGTATTGAAGAAATTATTGACAGTGCTGATTTATCCAACGATAATTTTTTGAAACTATCATTATTATTTTTCGTATGTTCTTTTTTACTTCCGGACACATACCAGGAAGTAGATACACGGTACTTAGAATTAGTAGATAACATTGAAGTGTTCAACAAGTTACCGTGGGGCCTGATAGTTTACAATAATTTATTAGATAGTATATCAAAAGCGAGTGGCAAAAGGGAAATGGCGAAAAGGTCAGAAAAGGGATAATACAACATCTACGGATGCACTATCGCCTTACAGATTTGGGCGTTTGAGCACTTTCCTGCAGTTGCCACCGCTGCTATTGGGCTTAAAGAACCATTTCCAAAGCTAATGAAATGGGAAGGCCCGAAATTCAGCCGTAATCCTAATTTATATAGAGAAAAATTTCTTAAGTCTAAAGTGATTTTAGAGCTTGAAGTTGAAAAGCACGAATTACAGTATAAATGGGTTCGATACTTTTTTATTCGAAGAGAAATGGAAAATAAGAAGGAAGAGACCGAGGAAAGAGAAGAGCCTTACTCCGAAGAAAATATAGATGAATATGATGATATCCCAAGTCGTGCGACACGTCCGGAAGAAAGAGCCGAAGAGCCGATTAGCCGAGATGACGACAATGAGGATGACGAAGATTACAGCGACGAAAACGATGATTTTGAGGTTGTCGTACGTCAACCAAAGGGCAAACCGGATATTAGGCCCCAGCCAACAAGAGAGCAGCCAGTTAGGCAACCGCACCTAACCAAAGAAGTAACGGAGCTTAGAAAAGAATGCAAGACGCTTCGCATGGCTGTAAAAGACATGAAAAAAGAATTTCGGCATGCATTTACGCTGCTCAAAGGGCAAGCACTCACCATTGAACAACTCGGGAGAGATAAGAAGGCCTTACAAGAAGAAAATAAAGCAATACGGAAGGATCTTGATGCGGTCATCTCTCATTTAAGAAAGGTACCAAACCAAGACTTTTCAAATTTAGAACAAAATCAATTCTTTACAAATTAATACAAAATTAACTTGTCATCCGACGATGGAACTTATCGTCCGACTATGTAACTTATCGAACGATGATGAGTACTGAAATATGATGATATTTCACCCCTAAATACCTACATTTAGCTGTCCGATGAAGGCTATCTGATGAGAATTATTAGATTTGAAGTGTTTCAGGCCAATACAAGCCAAGTATAGAAAACAGCCCAAGAATTCTTAATATAATGTCAAAACACTGTAAGTTTGGGTAATCGAGAACTTGGTACGACTTGCGGCTAACTTTGGACCTTCAAGACGGCTGAATTATAAAATTATCAAAACATCAAAGTTGTATATCTTTTCGTCAGCTTTCCAACGGCATAAGAATCACCTCCATCTGAGTTCGGGACAAAACGTTATTGCTGAAATACCGAAGTAGTGTCTAATAAAAAAAATGTGCTGAAATTCACGGATTTCTGGGGGTCGATGCATCGACCCTGTAGGTCGATTAATCGAGGGGAAAACAGCGTCTGACACGGCACTGATACTTTAAAGCTATTTTTTTGAACTTTTTGGAGGCTCGATGCATCGACTATGTAGGGTCGATTAATCGACCCTGAATTTGCGGCTTGGGAGACTTGTGCGACGTGGGTTCTATTTAAAGCGACTCAAACACTTCGAGAGAGAATTAATTAGAGGAGAATTAGAGTTTTAGTTTTTAGTCTTTATTTTTTATAGTTAGACATAGAAATAGGAAGTTTTATTATTCCTTTTGAGAGCTTTGTTCCCTTAATTTTTCAGTACTCATCCCTTCAATTTATAATTTTTGTTCAAAGTTTATTCCTGCATTAATTTCGTTTCTGAAGATCATCGTACTTTTGGATCAAAGTAATTTCTTTTGAAGTTTGAGGTAATTTTAATTTATTAAATTAATGTTATTCTCCCTTATTTATTTATTTGTGTCATTTAATTACAATATGTGTGGCTAAATTTATAGGGATGGGGATCTAATGATTCCCATCCGAGGGATGTACTTTTAATAATATAAATTAAGGATTAAAATATGAGATTTTATTTTATGATCGTTGTGCTATCATGAATGGATGAAATCCCCGCCACTAACTGGGATCGCGTGTGCCGAGCCATACCCGGGATCTCAAATCTGTGACGGTAATTTTACCCAATCATTATTATATGGTCTTTTTGCTTTCATCGTGTGGATCTAATTACGATTATGTTCTGGGATTGAGTGTGCCTAGCCATGCCCTGGATCTTGGATCTGTAATGGTAATTTTATCTTAAATACTCCCTAATCTGAAATAAAGTGTGCCTAGCCATGCCCTTGATTTCAAATTTATAAGTGATATTCTTGTTGAAATTTTCACCCACTTTGGGGATGATTTTTATTTGAACCTGAGATAAAGTGTGCCTAGCCATGCCCTTGATCCCAGATCTATATATGAAAATCATCTAAGTCCTGATTGCAGGGATGCAACGTGGAACCTATTGGGGTGTTGACCATTTATCTTCCATAAAAGATATTTTTCTTCAATGGTATATCTCATAGTTTAATCCTTAGATTTATATTATGGGAAGCACGGACCAAAGATGGGAGGATTTAGCATCTTCATCTTTATCGTTCATCTTTACCTTTACTTTTGAATCATCAATTAAGTTTTATTTTTGTAGTCATTAATTACCATCTCATCAACCGCTTAAATCATAAAACTGGTAGAATACTGTTAGATCTTCATAGATTTCTAGAATTGCTTGTCTCTTTTAGATCTTTCAAAATTAGTCCTCATGGGAACAATCTCGTACTCCGCACCCACTATATACAAACCGATTCGTGCACTTGCGAGTAAAACATCACATTAAAAATCACATCAGATGATAATTTAAATAGTCGATCGATAATGTACATTAGCGGACGATAATTTAAATTATCGACCGATAAGTTACATTATCGACCGATAATTTAACTAATCGATCGATAATTTACATTATCGACCGATAATGTACATTATCGGTCGATAATGTAAATTATCGATCGATTAGTTAAATTATCGGTCGATAATGCGGTTTTTTATTTTTTTATTTTTTGTAATGTATTTTTTTTTGCAATTATGCAGGATAATATTTTAACCTCTGTGCTATTTGACACCTTCGTTCCTTTCCCCACTTATCCTCAATCAACTGTCCCTCAACCCACCACTCATCAACAAAGCCATCAGTCTACTGCCCCAAAACCCACTGCTCCTCAACCAAGCCATCAGTCTAGTGCCCCAAAACCAACTGCTCCTCAACCAAGCCATCAGTCAAGTGCCCCAAAACCCACTGCTCCTCAACCAAGACAACAATCAATTGCCCCAAAACCCGCCGCTCCTCAACTTACCCATAAATCTACTGCCCCAAAACCTACTGCTCCTCAGCCTACTAAACAACCCTTGGTTGATGTGGGTGATGATGGTGCTCCTCTTACGCAGCCTTCTCGTGAGTCACAGCCGGTATCACTAAAAACAATTATAGTGAAACTATCATCTGCAAAAAATGAAGCCGAAGGTTTTGACTTGCGTGCTCGTAAGAAGAGAAAGTCTCCGACCATTAAAGCAATAATAAAAAAACCAAGATTGGTTGTGGAGGAGGAGGATGGGGCAAAATCAATGGAGCAAAAGTATATGCTCAGTTTTTGGAATCGGCCGGAGAACGAGGACAATGTAATCATCAATACTATCAGGGGTATTGAGATCACAGTTGCTCTTTTGAAGGTTCTCAAAGGACGCTCGTGGCTCGACAATGAAATCATCGACGCGTACTCGAGTCCTTGAAGTTATAAACGATTCAATGTTTACAGCCAATGCCGAAAAAAGCTGGTTCAAACCTGCGCATGTAAGGTTTCAAATATTTATTGGAAGCTCGTTTGTTTCTTTTATTTGTCTTTTCAATCACGACTCTTGATTAACTTCTTCTAATTTATTTACTTACTACATTATCCTGTTTCAGACCTTGTTTATGGCAGACGAGAAAAAATTTGAAAAATATATCGATAATGAAGGTATAACTGCGCTCAGCGACCTCGATAGGTGGCAGGCCTATTGTGACGAATGAAATGTTCGTAACAATTCAAAGACGATGGAACCACTATTGACAAATAATATTCGCGAAATTCACGCGATCGACTGTGGAACGGTATATTTTTGAATACTAAACTTCGCTTTATTTAACGTTAACGGCTTTTAAATAAAATTTATTATTTAAAATTTCGGTTCCGTTTATGTGTAGATTTATCTTCCGATGCATAGCCAAAAACATAGCCACTAGGCGTTGGCTATAATTTCATTAGTTGATCGAGAAATTAAGTTAATAGATCCAGCAGACCGAGAGTGCTCAAGAAGGTTTGAAGCGCATAAAGAATGTTTATTGAATCACCTTCTGCGCCTTCTTTACGCTATCAGTTTGAAGTCAGCTTTCGATCAACAGTGGAAGATATCGGCGTTCAACAGTGTCGTTCTCCCGATCCAAGAAAACGGTTGGGATTACGGTGTATACGTTTTGAAGTATATAGAATACTTCCCCCAACAGTGGCCTATTGATTTCGACGATAAACATATGCAACAATTTAGAGCCGAAATCAGACATCTAATGTGCACGTTTGGAAAGAAGAGTTAAATATGTCTGTAAATTTTTTTAGACTTTTGTAAAGATGTTTTTTGATGAAATTGTAAATAATTAATTTTATTAATTTTTATTAACTTGTATAATTTTCATTTTCGTTGTTATCAATTTATCTTATTTGTCTAACAATTACTTATCTAATGTTTAGATTTCACCTTGCCTGATTTATCAATGGAGCCTTCCTCTCTTGAAGCAATTCCAATCGGCCGATGACTTAAATCATTGGCCGATATCTTAAATCATCGTCTGATATCTTAAATCATCGGCCGATATTTTAAGTCATCGGCCGATATTTTAAGTAATCGGCCGATGATTTAAGATATCGGCCGATGATTTAAGATATCTACCTTTTGGAATTGTGAAGCTAGATATCTTTGGTAGGGCTCTATGCCAATCACTAGTAGATTAGGGGCGAATTTGGCAACTTCAAATCCTGTTTGAATGAATGATTTATTAAGAAGCACAACAATATATTTCAATCACAATTCCAAAACTTAATTATTAGTCCAAAAAAATATATTAATTAATTGGCGGATGTTGATCGCTCTTTTATTGAGGTCCAATCTGTTGATGTTGAAGGAAAGAAAAAGAGGAAAAAAAATACTCTTCTATAATGAGATCATTTGAAAGCTCGATCGCCACTAGGTCTAATCTAATCTCAATCTGTTTTTAATCTCAAACTTTGAAGTAATATAAGTTAATTTCAAATATTATTTACGTTATGACCGTACTTGTTACAAATTTTACATTGTAGTGGTCGAACTTCGCCTTTAGATCTTATTCTCTTTTTCTTCGGACGGCCTGCTTGACGTATTTTGTGGGAAGGCAAAACTTGAATGTCTTTTATTTGCGAAATCCATTGGCGCTTGTCAACGGTCGGGACAAAGTGTTATTTATAAGTTTCCCTAAATAAGTCACTGGCAAACCAGTGTTCACAAAATTGGGGGATCTCTCTTTCTCTGTTTCGGAGCGATAATGCGGCGATCGCATGTGAACATGGTAATCCAAGAATAGCCCAACGTCTACATGTACATGTTCACGATTCTAAATCGACACTGTGAGTGTAATCACCACGTTTAACTTGAAATATATCACGACCATATGGTATGACGTTTTTTCGACGGGCCCATCCTGAATTTATTTTTATGTGTTTTTCTACCATCGGTGTTAACACATGTGTCATTTTATTTCCTTCCTCCTGACGACGAAGATAAAATTTGACTACTTTTGTGCGAATAGTTTCTAACATGCTCACAATCTGTTCCTCCCTGGCTATTTTCAACACACTATTTATGCTTTCAGCTATATTAGTTTTCAACATATCATAACGCCTCCCTTGGAAATAAGCCCGTGCCCAGAAATGATCACCAATTTCTTTAATCCATTTTGTACATTCCGGCGGGGCGTCGTCTTCTATTTTTCGCATAATTCTTTTAAATTTTGCTTCTGAAAATGCACGGGCTGCAACCCAGAAAAGCGGCCTAGAGATTGTATCCTTATATTTAGTCGTGATACGAGTCGGAAAGGCATTAGGAAATTTTTTCCCGCTTCCATCAAACCTTTACATGCATCGATATCAAAACAAACTATTCTTCAAATTCACCGATTACACGTCTCCCTAATAGATCAAGAAACCATGTTCAATGGTCTTCATTTTCTGTCGGTACAACGCCGAACGCTATAGGAAAGAAATGTCTATTCCCGTCTATCCCCGTAGCTATTAACAACACTCCCTTGTATCGTCCACGCAAATGCGTTCCATCTACCGCAATTATTCTTCGTAAAGTATTACGAAAGCTTCGAATGCAAGCTCCGAATGCCACGAAGAATCTCTGAAATGCATTATCAGGCTCGAGACACAATTCGGTCTGTATGTTTGGATCGACCCGCTGTAATTCGGCAACATATGACGGTAACATCTTAAATTGCTCCTTCCAGCTACCTCGGATGTCATTCAACGCCATTTCTTTTCCTCTCCATGCTTTCCAGTAACCTACTGTTATACCGTATTTTTTTTCAATATAAAAAATTATTGAAGCAGGAGTCTCGTCAAAACCCTTTAATAGCTTATCTCCAACGAATGAAGCTATCCACGATGTCTTACATTGGCGATGTCCGCTTCCAAAAGCTGGCATTCCGCACGTATATTCCGGGTGAAAAGTTTTTACAGCAAACGTGTCTACGCCTACTAATTTCGATGCATGTATTCGCCAAGCACATCCTACTTCAACACACCTCGCAGTAACTCGAAGAGGACTGGTTTTTATTGGTTTAATCTGAAAATTATTTGTCATTGCAAATTCTTTAAGAACTTTTTGAAATGATTTCTTATTTCTAAACGCCTGACCAATGGTAATCGTTTCCCCTTCATACAGTTCCTCATCGTCTGAATTCATATACTCTCCTTCCGAGTCATTAAGCTGATAGTCTTTGTCCACCAGAGGTTGATCAATTCCCCTATTAGTATAAACACGCGAAGTGGGAGACGGCGGAGCTTCATTATTTTCAGGATCACTATCACCGTCATCGACTGGATGGTTATTACGTGATTGGGATTGAGCCCGTCGATGTACGCTTGGTTGATGTGCAGTTGTTTGGATTGATGTTAGCCGATGTGGGAATGTTTGATGTATGAGAGGCTGTTCTGTTGAAGGCTCGATTATCGTTGGCTCCGAAGCTATTTGTTCGGAAGGCCATTGATATGGACTAAGGCCGACTAAAAATGTTTCCCACTGATTTACCGAATCGAAGTTGAACTGAGATGTATCATGCATCAGATTCATTTGATGACAATATCCTTGATCTTCATCGCCTTCACTCATCGGAATATCTGAATAGGGTTGCTCCAGAAGTTTACTGTAGGGGCGAAATCCTATATTCATATTTCTATCATCGTCGGCTATTATCGGTGCAACAATGTTCTCCTCTTCATATCGTATTTCTTGATTTTCAATCAAATGTTCTGTTTCCACATCATGATCATCTTCGTTTGTTTCCTTGAACGGTTGAAATGTTTCTAAAGACGGCAAAATTTCTGCTACAGTAGTGACTAATGATTTTTCGATATAAATATTTATAACACCATCACCGATACGATATGCTCTAAATAAGTTTGTAAGATCATCAGAGTCAGACAATTCGGCAAATACAAGCTCATTCCCTATGCGTAATGAAACAGTAAGTGTAATAGAATGTTCTTCCGGTCGTGTCCGACTGACTTTGTATATTTTCTCTATAAACTCATCAAATGATATATTCTCCGTGACAGTGACAATCCTCCGATGTCCTCTGTTGTAAGTATTATCTCTCACGCGTACGAAATCAAAATGGCAAAGAAGGGGAACATCCATTTCAACCTACAATATTTACAAAATTAAAATTAAAATTGGTTGTTTATAAAGAGTTATACTTGACTTAGCGCTACAATTATTTAAAAATTAAAAATATTATTAAAAAATAAAAGGAATGAAAACTTTAGCGTTTTTGTCAATCATAGGATATCGCTCGATATCTTAAGATATCGGGCCGATATCCTAAGATATCTAGTCGATGGACTTTTAACGTAAACCATAATCCAAAAACTAAAAAAAAACCCCTCTTTTAAGTTATCGGCCGATATCTTAAGATATCGGTCGATAACTTAAGATATCGATCGATATCTTATATATTTTGACCTACCTACAATGTTTTGAAAAATTGGGAAAACAATAACTTAAAAAGATATTGTACTCGATATTTTACCTAGCCTGTTGTATTCTCTATGTTATACGACCTTTAGTGAAATCTCGAAATCGCTTTCCAAGAGAGATAGAAATTGTTAAAAAATGATACAGAAATTTTAGATTCAATGCTTGCATAGAGAAGCATATATATATTTATATCTGACGTGCAGGCGGCTAGGCTTGGAGCTGGCCATTTATGCAAGGATTAAAACTATAGGGCCGTTTCTGCAAATACGCAAACATATAAGACTGAAAGTGCAAATTTCTCATTTTTATTTCATATGTTACATATCCCCAAAATTTTTCCCTTGTATCATATGGGGTGCATAGGTTGAAATAGAATTTTAGGGCTTTTTGGGGGATTGTTTACACGTGATCATGATGACAAATTTCGTTTTCGGAAACATTTCGAAAGAGAGTCAGTTCGAGAAAAATTCGAAAAGTTTCAAGAAAATTTTGGGAAGTACAAAAAATATTAAATATAAATTATATTTAAACTTCATAAAAATTTTATTTATTATTTAAAAAATGATAAAAATTAGAAAAGATTTATTAATTAATAAAATTTCTGCGATTTCAGAGACATCATTGAAATTTTGCCAGAAGTTTCGCCCGACCCCTATTTCGATAAATTTTGAAGAGATTTTAGAGAATTTCTGAAAATTTTCTTACTATGCACGTGATATCACAAAATGATAGTCTTATAAGTGCCTCATGATCTCAAGATCTATTGTGTGATTTGAAGGAATCAATCAGATAATGCGGACCTAAAAGCTTTCACAGAACGGGTGGCCCCAAAAAACAGCTTGGCCTTAGCCGAATGGAGCCAGAGTCAAATGGCTGGAGCCATAGAAGTAGATGAGTCGAGCCCACCGAGCATTAAATGGCCTTATCGGAACAGCTTTGCTGTATACGCATTCAAAAGCCTTCACCAAAGTCGTCAGTCGTCACCTACTTACTCCCTATCCCTCGTGTCCTTTCTCCCAACCGCCCTCTCCCCCAACCGTATAAACTCTCAAATCAATTAATAACCAATTTCTCATCTCCCGATAAAACTAAATAAAATCTCAGTTGGATAGTTGCTTTCAATATATCGTGAAAATTATGCACTTGTTTAATCCAACATTTCATCTTCCATTTTTTTCCTAATGTGGAGGAATAGATGTCGCGTGAGTCTTTTAATAAGGGGTTGCTACTAACCTCCACCAAATACCGAATAACCCTCAATGCTTGCACCTGAAAACTGTTGACTGCTTCGAATGGGACGATGGAGATTTTTTTTGGTTCCAATCTTGCATACAACTGATCTTGAGATCATAGCCATGTCATCAGATAGTCAGTTTTGTATTTCATGTGACCGTCTTTATTTATTCCACATGACACACATCCCAAAAAAGTAAAGTATGAATCCGTGGCACACATAATGATGACTGGTCGCTTTTTGAAATGTGTGCCATGTGGAGTAAATAATGACGGTCTGATGATCTTCACATGGTCTCAACATCAGTTGGGTGAAAGATTGGAATGAAAAACAATCTCCATCGTTTGATTAAAAGCAGTCAACAATTTTTAGCAATACTTGATGGGAGATATTCAACATTTGGTTGGGAGTTAGTAGCAGCCCCTGTAGTAACTTATAGGCAAGGTATCAAAATCGGTTTCAGTATCGTGTATCGATCCATGGAGGACCGATACGAATCAGCCGATAGCAATACGGATCGGCCCTTTAAAAAAAAACTGTCTCGGCTCAAACCAATACGTATAAGCCAATACAGGTCCGTATCGGCTGATACGAATACTGATAGCGAGTTGGAGGACCGATAAGTATCGGTATCGGCCGATTTTTTATATCTTGCTTATAGGATACCTCTATTCTCATTGAACGAGTTATACAGAGGGCATGTATGTCGGAATCATTGATTGCTTTTGAGTTAGATGATAGAGATGGTTTTTCATTCCCAACTTTTACATAACGCATCTTGAGAACGTAGGTGTATCATCATACGGTCAAATTTTTATTCCACTTGAGACACATTACAAAAAAAAATAACTTGAAAATCATCAAATCACTGTACTTTGACAACTAAACCCACACCTCCTAATTGATGGTTAGGAATTATGATCGCTGAGAGATGAGACCCATCGTAAGGGATCAAAACAAATTTTACTAAAACTGAAAAGCTGAACGTAACTGATGACGTTTAATTTTGAATTACTAATTCATCAGTGGACGTTAGATCATAATCTAACAGCCCCTATTGAAAGAACAGACAAATTATAGTCTATTTTCCCATGCGACATTAGTGGCAAGCTTGCATATAGCTTGTAAAAGAGAAGCATGCAAGAAAGATAGACGCAACATTCTACCAGCATTTGATGGTCTAACCATAGCATACATCTTTGTAGATTATATGTGATCTACAAATACTTTATATTCTGAAAAATTAAATTAATTATAAATAAATAGATGGACCAACTATTTGCACACGAGATTTCTGCCATCACACACGGTTTAAAAGAAAAATTGCTACTTTGGGGACATGTGCCCCATGAAGCAAGGCAGTCCGACTTGAAGGTCAAAATATAAATATCTTTGGTGCCAAAAATTGATTCAATATATTTAAAGTTCTTTGTCGACTACTTTTATATTGATTTTATTACTGACAGAGATATATTTTGTATCAATTGTTGACACCAAAAGCCTTTTATCATTTGATTCAATATAGTCAAAGTTTACCGTCTGATTCAATGATTGACTGTATTACATCAAATGATAGAGGTCATATTTGGTGTCAATCGTTGACCCCAAATATCTTTACATTATAGCCTTCAAGACAAAGAGCTTAAATCATATTCCACATTTCAGCCTCACAAAAAATATCACATCTTTTTTTCTTAAAACTATATGTGACGGCACAAATCTCATGTGCACGTAGTTGATGCACAACATATAAATGATAGATCATCTCATTAAAGTTTCAGCTTTAATCTTAGGCCAAGTTATATCATTTTAGCAATCCAACAAAGTGAGATGGCTTATGTTGGAAGCTAGTCGGCTACAATAAACTCAGATCACAGTGATAGGATTTGAATCATTTAATCTATAAGATAATTAGTCGTAGCCAAAAACTACCACTATTAACTAAAAACTGCCGCTACACACCTTAATAACATGTGTCATTGAAACACCTTATTTTTGTAATGATAGTTTATTCAAATGCAGTGATCGGATGGCTCCAAAGCTAATATATAAGGTTGTCAATAGGGCCAGGCTTGCCTATAAGCCTGCTAAACCTAAAATCTTAAGACTAGGGCTCAAAAATGGTGTAAGAGTGTCAGGTTGGAGCCAAACTAGGTCCATACAATCATAAATTGTAGAGTTGTAAGGATGTTTTATTCATTTGAATATATCTATGATGATGGAATCTAAATGGATCTGACGATCCGACCATCCAAAATTAAGCCTAAAGATCTAGGCGCACGATCAATCAAAAACCAACAAACTATAAATATGCGCACCTTGAGCGTTAACCATTGATGGTTGCCGACCTTCAACGATGTTCTCGCGTTCAATGTCTCCTAGCACAATGGGGATGCTCTCGCCAATAGGGAGGATTGAATTATGTCGAGCTATCGTTGGGACCAGGCACCCCTTATATTTATAGCCAAAGAGTCCTATCCCATTAAAGACTGAAATTGCTAATTATAGTGTGATTAGAAATCACAATCATACTTTAACTGAAAGACACAATAAACAGTTGCCTATTCTCTTCAAACTCACCAGAATAGCAATTGTACATCTTAAGGTTGATCTTATACCATTCACTGGTCAACAGGTTTGACCATAGTGATGGCCACCAAAATAGAAACTGCTTACATATGAGAGATCTTAAAGACTTAGGTTACATATGGCATAGTTCTCTGTTAACATTTGCCACAACAGAGTTCACCTGCTTTAGTTGATTCCCATTTTCTTTTCTAATTTTCTGCAAAGAAAGATTTACATGCTCTAGCAATAACCTCTCTACTCTCTATTAACTCCCTACTAGAACAAATACAATCTGCTTTGACAAGAAGTAAATAAAGAGGAGAGGGTAGAATTGCTAAACACATAAATCTTGATATGCAAAGAGTTATCAAGGAAAATGGGTACCTATTAAAGCAGGTAGCAGGATATTAGCAAAGAGGATGAGAAACTATTAAAGTAGGTAAACTCTGCTATGACTGGTGCTAGCAAAGAGTTATGTCATACGCAGCTTTGTTTTCCCTCATTCGAACTATCTCTCTTTTTTTTAAAGAAATTTTAGAAATCAATATTCAACAACAAAGCCCAGCACTTGACATGAGCCCGCCTCAAACCTCTAATGTGAAGGCCGAGATAAGTATTATAGGAGTGCGCGGGCCCTAGCCTGGCCCCTTGACAGCCCTACTATTGTGGACTTTATGCATTTATGGGCCACTAGTTAAGCCACCTAGATTGGCAAAAGATTACTGGCACATGAGGTCAAGGGCATGGAATCTTTGAGGGCACCTATAAAGGAAACCATTGATTGCTTTGACTTGACTAAGGAAATCATTTTTTATCCCAATCTTTCATATTGTACATCTTGAGATTATAGGCCTACCATCAGATGGTCATTGTTTTAAGCTCTACGGAATACATCTCAAAAAATGACATAAAAATCATGTTTGAACGTGATGTGTATTACTTGATTTGGGAGTTGCATTATGTGAAATAAAAAACTAATCGTGTAATGGTACACCCATGATTTCAAAATCCAACGGTGAAAGATTGGGAAGAAGAAAGATCTCTATCACCTGATTCAAAGCATAGTGACCAAGTTGAGGTTCGAGAATAAATCAGCTTAGAAAAATCCAGCAAAATCGGTCAAATTTGGGAAAATAACAGTCAAATTTCAGAAAAAGTAGAAAATAAAAAATATATTAGTGAAAAAATAAAAGTTTGTGATCAAAATGGGGAATAATTTGGGAAAAAAATCATTTAATTCATATATTATTCGTTTTTTCAAAAATTCACAAATTATTGGCAGCTTTTTCAAAAAGTCAGACGAATTTGGTCACTATGATTTCAAAGTAGTCAATGGTTTAATGTGACCCTCTAAGATTTTTAGTGGGTGCAAAGAAACGAACCCTCTACAAAACAGGCTGTTAGGTTAATGAGAAAATCATTAACGTGCTCCCAAAATACTACAAATCTTTATCTCATCCCCATAAATTGAACGAGAAATTGATACTAATAACTCGCTTCTAAGCCTCTTTATCTTTGCCAGGATCCATCAAATTAATAAGAGGGTAAAGAGTCAACCAGGTTGTTTAAATCGAAGTTATGGCGCTACTCCTTCATTTAGAGCTCTCAGAAAGCCGAAAAACTCGTTATATTTTCCAACCACCATTATAACTCAGAAAGCTGCCTCAGCTCTTTTTCCGGCCACCTAATTTTTCGCGGCTAAAAAATGAGCTCGTTTGCCGGAAATGGCGAAGAGAAAACGAAGAAAGAAGAAGTAGGGAAAGAAACCAAGGCTCGTAAAGTACCCTTTTTCAAACTCTTCGCCTTCGCTGATTTCTATGATTGTGTTCTCATGGCCATTGGATCAGTTGGGGCATGTGTTCATGGTGCATCTGTGCCCGTTTTTTTTATTTTCTTCGGAAAACTCATAAACGTCATTGGAATCGCCTACTTATTTCCGGCTTCCGTTTCCCATAGAGTCGCAAAGGTACGTGTTTAAGCTCTCGTGGATCATTTTCCGCTGTTCGATCTTGATCCGAACACCAAGGGAGTGGCGTTTGGGCCGAACACTGGTTTGCACTCTTATTATTATACTTAACTCACACTAAGTTTTATTTTTAATTTTGCAGTACTCGTTGGATTTTGTTTATCTGGGTATTGCTATATTGTTTTCGTCGTGGACGGGTAGGATTTTTTTTTTTTTAATTTTAATTTGAATTTGATAAATTGATTTAATCTGATGGTTGATGAGGGTTGTTACTGTATGTACGGCTGATACACGCAGAGGTGGCTTGTTGGATGTATACTGGAGAAAGGCAAGCGGCTAAGATGCGATTAGCGTATCTGAGATCGATGTTGAATCAAGACATAAGCCTTTTTGATACTGAAGCTTCGACAGGCGAGGTTATTGCTGCGATTACCAGCGATATAATCGTAGTTCAAGATGCTCTATCAGAAAAGGTACGACTCTGATGAATTCTATTATTTTTTTATGCAACTTGGACGGTGTTAGATGCACATTTCTAATACGTCTAAACCGTCCAATCAAAGAAATGAAGGGTGTTTTGTTTTACTTCTATCATAAAATTCTAGGGCTGTGAAGAAAACGAATCCAACCGATCCAACCGACCGAAATTTGGTTTTAAGGCATATTGGTTTCGGTTTTAGGGCATATTGGTTTAATTTCAATTTTGGAAAAGTGAGTTATCGAGTTATCGGTTCTTTTCGATTTTAATGTAACAAATCCGAAACTGAACCGATAAAAAATTGATAATAAAGTATTACTTAAGTGCATATAAAAATAGGTTTTTCTTAAAAAAAAAAAAAAAAAGATTTATCTAAATAATAGGTATTATTTTTCTTTTTAATAAATAATAAATATTATTTGTAAAATAAAAATCACAAAAATAGATACTATTTATGAAAAAAAATTATTTATTTGATCTTTTAAAATTTTACAAATTAAAAAAATGAAGTTTAAAAATCAAAAATCGACGAAATAATTATCGATTTAGTTTCGATTTGAAGGCTTATAGGATCAATTTCAATTTGAGAAGCTAAAACCGACCCCATAAAACCCCTAACAAATTCATAAATTCGCAAAGATGGCATTTACAGATTTAAGTGGTTGTGAAAGCTGTAGGTGTCAGATATTTGGCAATTTGATGTCTATTTACAACCCACGAGAAGAAAAACGGGTCCTCTGAATTGGAAGGTGTGGTGCTCGGGCCACCTACTATGCTCTAAATGCATTATCGCTCTAAATGCCTAAATGCATTTTCTAAAGAGGACAACTCCTCTGACCGTCCGTAAACGTAGTATTTCATTACTGGTCCAGTTGAAAGACAAGTGGCACGCTTGTGCTCAAGCCAAGTAGATCAACTAACATCCCAAGTATCTGCCATCCGACACATGCATGGGTCAAAATCTCAGAGGATGCCTATTCATATTGGTATCGCTGGCCACGGATACGATTCATTGGGTATATATCGGCAATCATATTTATTCATTGTATCGCTGATATAATGCTTGTATTAGTGATACCGAGACGTATCGTCCATCATCGACATATCGGAGAACCAAAATTTTGATCCATAGTGACATATTTCACCGAAAGAAACATCTATTAGAGGTTCTAATTTTCCCACTGATGCGCTTTAATTTCAAAAAAAAAAATCATTTTAAAATGATGAATCAGATGGTTGTGATGTGATCGAATTTGCCAGACTTTTTGAAAAGTTATGTATTAATTGCAACTTTTTTAGTGGACAATTAGCCTCTGTTTTAATTTCAATCTCTTTTAAAAGGTAATCTTTTTCCAAATAATTGAGTTTTTGTGAATAAAATGTGAATTTTAATATTTTATAATTTTTCCAATTATTTATTTATTTGATTTTCGTAAATACATTGTTATAATTTATTTATTTTCCTTTTTTTTTTTTGCCTTTTTTGCTGAATTTGACGAATTTTACTGATTTTGGTCCAATTTTTTCCTAAGCCAAATTATTCTCATCCCCTGACTTGGTCAATATGGATGATTCAGATCTTCCCATGATTCTCAATTCACTCTTCGGAATGTAGGACACATGGAATCAAAATCTGACTGTATGATTTCATGCCCGTAATCTCAAAACTAACTGTGTGACAAATTTGATAAAACACAATGTCTTCATATGTGGTCAGTAGGGGATATTTGGTATTTGGTATTTCGTACGGGATTAATAGCCAAAGGCCCTAAGTCAATTGCCTCAGCAGTCCTAGCAAACAAATCTACCGAGATGGATCCAATATTTAAGGACTTTCAAGTATCGGTCATATGTGATAAATATCAGTCGATATATATTACTTTAGGACTCATATATCCCTGATTCAATGTCGGGTCAAATATTAGATTGAACAAGTCAAAATTCAACCCAGATCAGCTGAAATGTATATGAACCGATAAAATGTCAAAATTACTTTTGTGATAAATTTTTGATTATTTACTTTTTAAAAAGAAATATAAAAAAATATTTTAAAGTTGAATCTATTTGGACTTTGAATCTATTCGGCCTGATGTGTTTATAAATATAGGACTTTGAATCTATTTGGAAAGTTGAATGATATGCACCTGACTCAATAGTTAAAGTTGAGTGCATAATAATCTCCTACCCTATATTGTATAAGTCATTTATTGACTTTCCAATGCATTAATGTTATGCATTTAAAGACAAAGGTGGAGTATTGCTTGTGCACATACCTACTAAGATATGCCGATAGTGCATCAAACTTTGGGAGTTATAGATATTTATTCTGCAGTCCCAACTTTTGTGTATCTGTTTTATATACTCTCGCCATTAATTAGTCGTGAGTTTATAGACTAAAACAATAATTAAAATTTTGGTTTTCGTTTTGGTTTCGGAGGAGATCAAAACCAAAATTTTGGCCAATAATTTCAATCTCATACGTTTGATGACCGAAATTTCGGTCCCAAATTATCGTTTCGGTGGGGACCGAAATCAATAATTTCGACTAAAATTTTGGTCATTTCGGCCGAAATTTTGATCTTTGAACTAAAATGATTATTTTGCCCTTAATAAAACCAATATCATAAAAATACAACCATTCTAAAAGACCCTTCATTTATCTATATTTACAAGTCATGCCATTATAGTTTAACATCATCTTAAAAAGCCCTTCATTCACCTTTATATACAAGCCATGTCATTATAGCTTACCTCCATCATTTTAAAAGGAGTACCTTTAAATCCACCCACAAAATCTTTGAGTTCACCCACGCTGAAACACTTTGACTGCATTGAATTAGATGATGGAGATTGTTTATCGTCCCAATATTTTATGAGATCAATCTTTAGATCATAGGTGTATCATTAGATCGTCGGGATCAAGGATCATGATAGTGCCTTTATTCTCTACCAGAAATTAGTGCAAGTTCACTTGAATCTAGACCATAGATTTTATCCCTCTGGTCAATAAAATATATGCAACAGTCCATACAAAAGTAGTTGATGAACGATTATAATGTCTAATACATGTAATTTTCAATATATGGTTTATAAAAGAAGTGGTCAATTGATTGGACGGTTGGGATCAAGGATCAAACTATCGGTTTTGTTTTCGGTTTTGGGCATGACCGAAACCAAAATTTTGAATGAAATTTTCCACTATAATTTTAAATTTTGGTCAAAATTTCAGTCACAAATTTTATTATTATATAGAATTTGACCGAAATTCGGTGAGGATCAAAACCGATAAATTTTTGTTGACAATATGAATTATCGACCGAAAGTTTGAAACATGATTGGGGGTTCTGCTTATACATTCATTGGAGATTAATGATGACACCAGCACAAGAGAGTTTCAACTCGATGGGTCAAAGTCAAACGACCCGACTCGCACTCAACCACTGAATTGTTTATTGTTTAATTTCCAACAATATTACTCATATACCTAATATAAAAAACCACCAAAATTAAAAACCATCCCAAAATAATAATAACAACCTACCAAAACTTTTAGATACCCTAAATTAAAAATCATTCCAAAATTTGGTTATTAATTCAAGAACATGTAAATTGAAGGTTTTTTTTACAAGAATAATTACATGGTTTGTCACAAATCTTCCATTGGTTGAGTATTCGTCCAAACGTTGACATGCTTTAATGGGGGAATTACCATCTGATGGGGGAATCACCATCTGATGGGTCTTGAATCTGATAGGTGAATGAAGAGCCTTTTAGAAGAGTACCTTTAAATCCACCCATCGAATGTTTGAGTCCACTTACGCTGAAACACGTTGATTGAATTGAATTGAACGATGGAGATCATTTATCCTCCCAATCTTTCAGGAGATCGATCGATCTTTAGATCATGGGTGTACTCTCAGACGGTCGATTTTTTATTTCACGTAGCACACATCTCATAAAAGTGACTTTAACATCACATGCACGCTTAAAATTGAATTTAAGGTCACTTTTATGGGTGTGTATCACATGAAATAAAAAACCAACCATCTGATGATACACCCATGATTTAAAGATTGATCTCATGAAATATTGGGATGATAAACAATCTCCATCGTTTGATTCAATGCAGTCGATGTGTTTCAGCATGGGTGAACTCAAAAATTTTGTGGGTGGATTTAAAGGTACTCCTTTTAGAATGGTGGTGGAAAAGCTATAATGGCATGACTTGTAAATAAAGGTGAACGGAGGACCTTTTAGAATAGTGGTAAACTATAATAGCATGACTTGTAAATATAGATGATTGAAGGGCCTTTTAGAATGGGGGTATTTTTATAATATTAGTTTTATTAAGGGCAAAATAGTCGTTTCAGTCCATAAACTCATGGCTAGTTAACGACAGGGGATTTATGAAACAGAAACACAAAAATAAGGGCTAAAGAATAAATACCCATAACTCAGTGCGTTTGATGCAATATCCGCACATCTCAGGGGGTATATGCAAAAAATTCAAAAAAGTGTTTTCAAAACAAATGCAAGTGTTAAGTATGATCACAGAAATACACTTTATTGGATCTTTGTCAGATCTTGTTAGGATCCTTATCAAAACGAATTTGGAGATAAAAGTCTTTTTTGATTGGGTAGGCTTTGGATTGAGCGTAGAACATATAATGACCATCTATCCACCTGAAATAGTTTGATTGGTCAAATATGGTATGCCAATTACTAAATGGTGCCAATTAATTGGGACTTGTAAAGAGGTCCCTCTCCTTTTTAGTAGAGCCGGTCCCATATAATTAATGACCCCATTTCCATTACATCTTTTAAATTTATAGTTTTATACCCCTTGCAAATGGTGTGGTCCTCTATGCTATTGCTGCCCAACTGCCTTAATTATGGCAGTAATTTCTAAATATTTAACATATAAATAAGGGCATCATTATTTACACCTCATGAAATTATGAAATCACAGCATTCCCTCTGCATTTATTGACCATCTCTACATCAAAAGATGGAGATTATTTACAACTCAATCTTTTATTCAGCCGTTTTTTATTTAATGTGGTATATATCCCAAAAAGTAGCCGTGGAAACCTATGAAGGTTTACCTTTTTTTATGGAATAAGATTCCTTTGTGGAGCATTAGGATGAAAAACCTATCTCTACCGTCGGTATTAAAGCAATACGGGACGGTAGAGGAGATGGGGTGAGGTCACAGTTTCACAGACTGCAAATAATGATTTCCTACAGATAAATTGATTGGACAGACATCCCACGTTAGCTGCAGCCCTCTGGCAGCCGTTCGAAGAGTGACGCTGCTGTGTACAATAAATTTTGGGTAGCATTAAACACACCCAATGAATCTTGCTCAACTCCTATGCATAAAATAATTGATTGCATTAAATCAGCCGATAAATATCAATTTTAACTTCAATATTCGATTCAAGAGATCTTGAGATCATGACTAACCTATCAAACAGTCAGATTTTGATTCCACATGGTACATATCCCAAAAATGTAGCCCCTAAGTCACATTTTTGCGAGATGTCTATCACGTGATTTTAGGGCATTTTTTTTGGGATATGTGCTATGTGGAATCTAAACTTGACCATCTGATAGGTGCCCCATGATCTCAAGATCTCTTATGTGGAAGATTGGAGCAAAAAATTAATTTCTATCATCTGATTTAAAGCAATCAATGATTTTTTGTGTAGGTGCCCAGTAATATTCGGAACGTGCATTTAAAGCTACCCTAAATTTTGATGGGTGCTACTCACGGCTCAAAATTTCGGCTCTTTGGTCCCCACCTGAACCAAAGCGAAAACATTAAATTTTGGTATTTTTTATTTTGGGGGGAAGATTTTGGCCCAAATTCGGTTTGAAATTTCGGTTTCGATCCAACCAAAACGAAATCCAAGTTTTTATCGTTGGTGCTACACGTACACAACTTTTTTCATCTCCCACACAACAATGATAAAGTGGTGTGGCAATAGTAAAAGTTAATATGCTTCTAATGAACATTTATTTTACTTTATCTGCTGAGAAACAACTTTATGAAAAATTTGGATGCACACAAAAGCTGCTAGGATCTCACTTTTAGCTAAGCACTACATGTTTTGGACTTTTTGTTTTTCCAAAACTGGTTTACGGATAGAACAAGTTGGAGTATGTAGGAAAAAATTGATGCGTGGATAGTTAATGTTGGTGTGCAATTAGTAATAGTGGGCAAAGAAAATTTGGTGTGCTTATAGCATCCATCTAAATGTTAGGATTAAGCTCCATGACCACTCATTTACTCATATAGGCATCACTTTTTCAATACAAGGCCATGTGTCAATTATCTTTTAGCAATCCAAGTCACAATAGGGCCTATATTGAATGAAAATGACCCCTAAAAGTCTAATCAGCTCAATTTAGACCGTCCGATCTATAGATTGTAATATTGGTGATTTTTATTTCTTATTGGTCAAATTCAAGTACACCAATCAAATGATTCAAATCTATCAAGTGTGCCAATAATAGATGCGCCAATAATAGGCTGTTGGAATACTTTGATTGATCAAACATATAAATCACGTAGCTTAAAAGTGGCCCGTCATGACACAATTTGTACAAATGTGATTAAGATAGCTACCCCTAAATTTTATTCTATAGAAAAAGATTATCGAATCAATGAGGCAGCTTATAAAGAGTCCCTTAGGGCTACGTTCGGCAGTTTTTGCCTAAAAACCCATTTTCTCAAGAAAATGGTTTGCTCAGTTTCTATCAAGAAACTCATTTTATGAGGAAAGTCACTTTCTTGAGGATTGTTTTTGAGTTAATCAGAAACTCATTTTCTTAGTATATTTGACATTTTCTTGTGTTTTACACTTTTTCAAGAAAATGTCAAGAAAGTGCATTGTATTCTTCCACATTCTATTGCTGCACGTATTTATGACCTTCATCAAAGCGATTATACTGATAGGATGATCGTCAAAATTCATATATATTTTAATATTTATGTTTTATAATCGGTAGAATTTTTTTGAATTGTTTCTAAATCTTTTCCAAATTTATCTAAATTAAACCGCCTTGACTTTTGCTAAATAGTTGCTGAATCCAAACTTGATTAGTGTGCATAGTAGAGACAAATGGGCCATCCATAGGACTACAATATGTAACACAAGACTGACAAAATTGGGGTACATCATATTCAGTTGATCCCAGAGTTTTAAATTAGAGCTAGTGCACCAAATCCAATCAAAACAAAGTCAAAGTAAGAAAATTCACCAACATTTGATTGACCATCGGATGAGTATATTAAAACCGAAAATAATATTATAAACAAAAATTATAAATTGTCAAAATTGAAATTTCCAAATCGATTCAACCAAACTTCTCTTCATCATGTGCAGGGTGGAGATCATCTTATATACAATCATAACTGAACTTCATATAATGTCCTTATTTTTGTTGTAAATTGCACTAAAATATATAAGTGATAAATTAATTAGATCCGTTCACTGCCCTTGGTGCATGGGTGAGGTACCTGATACCAATCATATACAAATTGTAGCTCAGCTCAGAAACTGAGCTTTCCTGAAAAAATTCCTCCGAAAACCATCCGTCACTTTCAGCAGAAAATGCTCGAAAAATACGCAATTCAAAGAAATTCGAGAACATAAGAAAAACTCAAGAAATGCTCAGGAAAGTAATTTTCTGTAGAAAATCCTCAAGGAAAGTCATTTCCTTGGCTTCCGAATGAGCCCTTATCATATGACTTGTGTTCATGCCAATTTTCCAGTATGTATTGTCCAGCCCCAAAATCGATACTCATCGATTTCGAACAATACGTTGGCCTATATCGTACGATACATACCTATAATATATGTAATGCACTGGTATGATGCATACAAAGCATCGCATCAATGACTTCCGAAATTGATATTGTACTGGTTTTGTCCAAAATTTTGAGCCACGCATGTGTCAAAAGATGACTTCCACAGGAATCAGGGCCCTTGTAAGCTTGCAAAAGTCTGCTTTGGACAGGATTCAATCGCTAAAATGCTATTTTCATATCCCTTAATAAAATTGAAGGACTTGTAGAAGTGAAATTTGGATCATTGAGCAGGCCAAGTAACAAGACCATCAGCCAATTGACAGCTTTTACTACCGCAACTGAGATACAAGTCACAGTGTGTCCTCTTCTCTTGCAGGTTGGCAATTTCTTGCACTATATAAGCCGATTTCTTGCTGGATTTACGATCGGATTCATTCGCGTATGGCAAATTAGTCTCGTAACCTTGTCTATTGTCCCCTTGATCGCCATTGCCGGTGGCATATATGCTTATGTAGCCACCGGTCTGATTGCAAGAATACGGAAATCTTATGTCAAGGCTGGAGAAATCGCTGAAGAGGTACATATTATTATGCTTTCTTTATAGATATTGATCCCTGTCACTCCGATACGGGGAGACCACCCCACTACTCGAGTTGTAATTAGCCCACTGCCTGTTAAAAAGTCAAAACCCAGAGTGGCTGCTTTAATCACAGCTCGAGTGAGCGGATTATTTTCATAACTTCTTTATATATCCATCTTAAATAAGATTAATTTTATATAAATTGCAATAAGATTTAAAGAATTTTCAGGTGATTGGAAATGTTAGAACTGTTCAAGCTTTTGTGGGGGAAGAGAAAGCAGTGAGATCATATACAAGTGCTCTACTGAAGACATATGAGTATGGGAAGAAAGGGGGGCTGGCCAAAGGTATGGGTCTTGGGACCTTGCACTGTGTTCTCTTCTGTTCATGGGCACTGCTTGTATGGTTCACTAGCATCGTCGTCCACAAAAACATCGCCAACGGCGGAGAATCCTTCACTACCATGCTCAACGTTGTCATCGCTGGCCTGTAAGTTTTTGTTCTTGGGCTTTATCCGTATAAGAAAAATATCGATTTTCATAACTCATTATAAATTGGCAATGGAGACACCAAAAATATTGAGAAAATTAGAAAAATTCAGGAATACTTGAAGAAAGTTTTAGCATATTATACTACTTTAGAAAGTTTTATAAAAATAAAAATATAATGATTTTTAGGTTCTTAGTAAGACCTTTAGGGCCTGTTTGGATAAAAACAGAGGAAATATGGAAAAGTAAAATAATATTCCTACATTTTCCCATGAATACTTAAGTTGTAGGAAACCATGATATTCTTTTGTTTCCCTTTGTTTTTGCTGTTTGGATAACCACATTGTTAGCTGGGAAAACACATGATTAATCAAATCTTGTGTTTGGATTAATATGCAGGAAATTTTAGGAAAATAATATATCCTAACAAAAAAAATAGCCAAATGACCAAAAAATTATATATGTATTAAGTTTTTTTTTCTCTTTACATATCTTAGTGTAGATGGAGGGGAGTTTAAAAATATGCCAAAATTGTGGGATTTAGTTAAACAAAATCAGAGAAGAAATATTTGTTATGAAAACAAATACTATAAAAAAAATTGTTTGAAGATTTTTGATTATTTTGGGTGGTCAACATAATTTTGGATGGATGAGAATCCACTAATATAAATTATGACCCCTAAAGCTTAGTAACAAATTTTTAGAAAGTTTGGGTGGTCAATTGACCATCCAAGTCATAACGTGATTCTGCTTCTAATTTTTGGGGATGTGTGCCATATAGAATCAATATCAGACCATTTGATAGGGGCATCAAGATCCTAAGATTTATCATGAGGAAGATTGAAAAAAAAAATAATCTCCATCGTCATATTCAAATCAGTCAATGATTTTCGTCCGTGAAAAAATTGTGTGGTATTATGAGAAGAATCGTACGGATGAGAAGTCCGAAGGTTCGGAAGATAGAAAATCGAGGGACCCCCTCGGCATTCCTTCTCGGATTTTGACGGAAACTGTGAAGATAATTTCCGACCCTTTGTATGTCATCTAAACAACGGAAATCTCGACAATTCATTTGTCGCATATGAGTTTTCCCTTATTTCCCTTTATTTCCCTTAAAACCAAACATGCCCTTAGTCAACTTGTTAGAAACATTTATAATTGAAATTATTGGATCACCCTTCTTCCCAAATAAATACCCAATATCATTTGCATCATATGGAGTGCTATAAAATGAACTTTCATATTTTTAACTAAAAAGGCTTCTCACATGTTGACCGATTGACTTTTTGAGGAGCTCTTTGGTAATTTCAAATAATCCTTTCCCTCACACATTGTCCAAATGACTTTTTAGACCTTGGAAAGTGTGTCGATCCCTTTTTTCTAGAACTTTTAAAATAATATAATATGCTAAAACTTTTTTCATTTAGTTTCGTTTTTCTAATTAATTATTTTCATCTATTCTTATGGATAAGTTAAGATTGAACCTGCCACCTTGGGGTTGCAAGATTGTCAACTTTTTGTTGAGCTATAGACCCAACCCGGGAAAAGCTCCATTGAGAACCAGAAAATGTCCGTAACTTACCAAACATTTCACTAAATTGAGTGAACTTTGGTCACATGTTAGCCTTACTCATGAAGTTTCGTCCCACATCTGGTAAATTATAACTTTGCCTCACTACAAAAATAAACTGTTTCTGCGGAACTTGCTATTAAGGCAGTTTTTGGTAGCGACAGTTAAAAAAACTGCTGCTAATAGTCTTATATTTTGTAGTCCAATCTCTACCCTTATCATATCATGGGCCCCTCCACTAATAGGCAATTGGTTTTACGAATGGCGATGAATACCCAAATTTATTAGGGTATTAAAGCAGGCCTTTCTCTACTCCGCATCACCCAGTTCAATTGTCCACATGACTTGGCTTAGTCCCGCCAACACGTGCAGGGCCTGTTGAAGTTTAGTCCCACATGGGGTAAATTATAGCTTTGTCTCTCCCCTCAACTCATAGCCAAGTGGTTTTGAGATGGATACCCAAAATTTTCAGTTACTGACAATTAGCTTCTATGTTTCATAGGTCACTTGGGCAAGCAGCGCCAAACATTGCCACATTCATGCGCGCGAGAGCAGCAGCATACCCCATTTTCGAGATGATAGAGAGGACCACCATGAGCAAATCAAACACCCAAACTGGAAAATCTCTAGAAAAGGTTGATGGCCACATACAATTTAAGGATGTGTGCTTTAGTTACCCTTCGCGTCCCGATGTAGTGATATTCGACAAATTCAACTTGGATATACCTACGGGAAAGATCGTCGCCCTCGTAGGAGGCAGTGGGTCCGGTAAGAGCACTGTAATTTCGCTGATCGAACGGTTCTACGAGCCTCTCTCAGGAGAGATCTTGTTAGATGGTAGGGATATAAGGGACCTCGAAATAAAGTGGCTTAGAGGACGAATTGGGTTGGTCAATCAAGAACCTGCTCTCTTTGCGACAAGCATTCGTGAGAACATTCTTTACGGAAAAGACGACGCAACCGTAGAAGAAATTATGAGCGCCGCTAAGCTCTCGGAGGCGATATCTTTCATCAACAACCTTCCTGATAGATATGAAACGCAGGTGCTGATTTTTCTTGTGCTACATTGGCTCATTTTCTGCAATGAGCCCGTAGTTCATTGTAGTAAAATTGGGACTATAAAAAATCAGTCTGATCAGATTATTCCAAGTTTCCAACCATCTGATTGAAGTACTATTGAACGTGGGCTCTTGCTGACAACTTTTAATCAGACTTGATTGAACTTTTAATCACCGGTGCTCAGATCAATCTCTCTCTACTGAGAATTCGATGGATATTTTTAAGCACCAAAACAGTGACGGGTCGAAGGTCATAAGTGTACCATAAATAGTTGTGCACCATGCTTGACTATGCTGGTAGAAGGAGATTGACCCGAGCACCATCGGATACTAAATATATCCTCCGTACTGTATAAAGTGGATGACCAGATCAGCACGATGAGCCCTACCTTAGATGCCTTTTTTGCACTCACGGAATCTCTGAGAGCACATACCAAAAAAATTATGGACTGTTTTGAATTAGATGATCGAGACCGGTACTGTTGTTAAGATCATTGTTTGGAATAAAAGGTTTCGGTGTAGGTGCCCCCAAAGATTCGGTAGGTGCAAATAAAAGTGGCCTTGAAATTTGGAACGTTTTTACTGATGGCAGGCAGTTCATGATTCTTTTAAACTTTAGAACTGACTATTTTCCAAGTAACATGAAAAACTTGTATAACGGCTAAGAAAATTCAAAAGCATGCAGGTTGGTGAAAGAGGAATCCAATTGTCGGGCGGACAGAAGCAGAGAATAGCAATATCGAGAGCTATACTAAAGAACCCTTCTATCCTACTGCTTGATGAGGCCACCAGCGCTCTCGACGCCGAGTCCGAGAAGAGCGTGCAGGAGGCTCTAGATCGTGTCATGATCGGACGGACCACAGTCATCGTGGCCCACAGGCTCTCCACTATCCGCAACGCGGACATCATCGCAGTCGTCCAAGATGGGAAGATTGTGGAGAGTGGGACGCATGACAACCTTGTCGCTGACCCACACAGCGCATACGCCTCCCTCTCCCGACTTCAGGAGGCGGCCGCCTCCACACCCGCCACGGGACGACCTCTTAGGTAACAAAAAAACTTCATTTAAATTTTTTTTTTACTCGTAAGAATTTCAAATGCTGACTAATACAGATAACAAGACCCATGAATTCCGTGACAGTAGGCATTTGGGATGCAGTGTTCCCCTTTGCTGGTTCATGTTCTAGTAGAACTTAAAAACACACCTATCTATAATAATAATGTTTGGGCTCCAATAACACATTTGATCAACACGGGAGAAATAGTTTATAATTATTGAATTGCCCTTCTTCCTAATTAAGTCTATTTTCGTAATTTTAACTATAAATGTTTCTCGTAACTTGATTGAATGACTTTTTGGAAGACTTTTTCATAATTTCAAATCACCCTTCCCTCACGCATTGACCGAATGACAATTGGGGACCTTGGAAATCGTGACAATCTCTTATTTCTAAAACTACCTCTCTTTTCTAAAACTTTCTTAAGTAGTTTAATACCCTAAAGCTTTCTTAACTAATCCATTTTTTCAATTTCTCTAATTATATTTTGTATATTAAATCTACAATGGCCGGGCAGACATTTCCAACCGCACCCTTGGGATGCATGTGCGGACTTTTGAAATGCATTGAAGTCCGGACATATCACAAGATCTTGAAATGCATTGAAGTCCGGACATATCACAAGATCCCGTAAACGTGCAGTTCATTTTCCGACTAGGAGTAAATCTCTCATCTGTGTGGAATTGTATTAGGTACCGAATTCCAGCACCACTGGTAGTACAGCAATTCCTTCACGAAAATAGGTGAGGTGCACAGTTATTTATGAGCATGCAAATCCGTGAAAGCATGGCGTGTTGCTCGGATCAATCAGTCTCCACCAACATTGGAAATGCGCCACATCATTGAAAGTCAAAAGCATTCTTTCACTGATTTGCGTGCTTATAAATAACTGTGCACCTCAACTATTTTGGGAGAAGGAGATTGACCTGAGCGCCGACAGTGCTCGTGTCGGGTACTTAATGGCACTCCACCTGTATGTGCATTCCCATAAAAATGGAGCACCTTTAGAGTGGATCCAGCCTAAGTTCTTAATCTTATTTTCCTTTGCAGCATGAAATACTCTAGAGAACTGTCTCGGACAACAACGAGTTTTCGAGGAAGCTTTCGATCAGATAGCTCCGTTAGCCGGCACGTTGCCGAAGGAAACGAAATAGTAAAACCGAAACCAGTCTCACTTAGAAGATTATATTCGATGGCTGCCCCGGACTGGGTGTTTGGCATGTTAGGCACGATAGGCGCGTTTGTGGCAGGGGCGCAGATGCCACTTTTCGCTCTCGGGGTCACTGAAGCTCTGGTTTCCTATTACATGGATTGGGAAACTACGTGTTCCGTGGTAAGAAAGGTTGCTCTTCTGTTCCTCGGGGGTGCTGTTCTTACTGTCATTTTTCACATCATTGAGCACCTCAGCTTCGGAATCATGGGGGAAAGGCTTACTCTTCGTGTAAGAGAGTTGTTGTTCAGAGGTAAATATATTCTTTGCTACAAATTCGACATGCATTATATATAAAAACGAGATGCTTTGATATTGCCGTCCACATAAATAACCATTTGAAATGATTGACCAATGGAGTACATTAATTAGTTATACTCAAAGGTGAAGGCTCAATAAAACCCAATGTTGAAGAGTTTCCACCATTATTTATGGACCCAATAGTTCCAGACAAGTTTCCTGTGTTTTGGTGGCAATCACACTTTTTGATACAAGATGTATGTATGGACCTATATGCACATTGTGTACACAATGTGCATATTAGGGGTCTCTAGCCTTAGTGGAAAAGGCGAAGCTCCTGGTTTGGCTGACTCTTTGGCATTTGTTTTTTTTCGTTCTTTTCTTTCCTAAGCTGCTTGCTTGGTTTCGCGGGATATAATTTTATACTCTTATTGAAATTCAGCCACCTCCTCCACTGCCCGGGTTGTGTTTTGATGAACCATCCATATTCAATTTCATAGAGGAGAGTGAGGAGGGGGGTTACCGACCTTGCTATATAATCTTGGGAGAACTGAGAATACTTCTGTTTTAAGGATCCGAAAGAATTGAGAATACCCTATTGGGTGCATATTTTTGTGTATATATAATGCACATATGAAATGCTCCAAGCACTAATTTTTCAGAGTTCTTGCTTAATATTACTTTTATATTTTTGAACACAGCAATTCTGCGAAATGAGATTGGATGGTTCGATGATACGGGCAACACTAGTGCGATGTTGTCGTCACGTCTAGAAGCTGATGCAACTCTGCTTAGAACAATAGTCGTTGATCGCTCAACCATACTCTTGCAAAATTTAGCCTTGGTCGTAACGTCATTCATCATCGCCTTCCTCTTGAATTGGCGGATTGCCCTTGTCGTCATTGCCACATATCCATTGCAAATAGCTGGACATATCAGTGAGGTATTTCCTCCTTTCGTATGATTTGTGTGTTTGACAAGCATATCTAAGTTAGATATATAAGAATCCATTGCCGTACATGATTTTGTTTCCTTCTTGTGGTGATAGAAACTCTTTATGCAAGGCTACGGCGGCAACTTGAGCAAATCCTACCTCAAGGCTAATATGCTTGCTGCTGAGGCCGTCAGTAACATTCGAACAGTTGCTGCCTTCTGCTCTGAAGAAAAGGTCATCGACCTATATGCACGTGAGCTTGCAAATCCCTCTAAGCGCTCCTTTCGCCGTGGTCAAATTGCTGGCATCTGCTATGGCGTCTCCCAATTTTGCCTCTACTCTTCCTATGGCCTCGCCTTATGGTATGTTTTATTTTAATTGTTGTCCAAATAAGGCTATAAAATGCTAAGTCGTATGAATGAAGGACTAGTTGTATGTACATATAGATTACCAATGAAAAAGTGTTGGGTCCCTGTACAACCCTCATGGACCCGAGGGTGGGGGGGGTGGGGGGGATTGTTGGGTCCCTGCACAACCCTCCTGGGCCTGAGGGGGTGGTCGTGCTTGAAATTTTCTCCTAACAGCTTAAAAACATCGAGTTGTTCCCCTTCCATTACCAATTGGTTTTGGTCTAAATGGTAGCTCAATGGGGTATAAGATCCTACAATATGAAGAAAAAAGCACTCACCACTTACATTTTGAAAATAATCGTAGGTACGGTTCCACTCTGATGGAAAAAGAGCTCGCGGGCTTCAAATCGGTTATGAAGACCTTTATGGTTTTGATAGTGACAGCACTGGCAATGGGAGAAACACTAGCACTGGCCCCGGACCTCATTAAAGGAAATCAAATGGCGGCATCTGTTTTCGAATTATTAGATAGGAAGACGGAGGTGGCAGGAGATGTTGGTGAAGAAGTGGTGAAAGTTGAGGGGAAGATTGAATTGAAAAGAATTGAGTTCAGTTACCCATCGAGGCCGGATGTTGTCATCTTCCAAGGCTTTGATTTGACGGTGCGGGCGGGCAAGAGCATGGCATTGGTGGGGACCAGCGGGTCCGGTAAGAGCTCTGTGCTCTCCCTTATATTGAGGTTCTACGAGCCAACAGCTGGGAAGGTGATGATCGATGGTAAGTGATCGAAGTCTGAGCGTGCATTTTTACATTTCTTGGCGAGAATGGTGGTGCCTCAATCAAATGTGATTGGCTTGAATTTAGATCTCACAAGAATTCACTTGGGCCATTGATGGGAGAGAGGGAAGATGGAATACTAGTCAAATAAACTGTTTGACTTGTATTTTGGAAGCCATCTAGACCAATTGATGGATCCCATTTGCTAATGAGGCAAATTAAACTTTTCTTATTGTCATCCAAGCAGACCCTTAGGCATAATTTAGTTAAACTGTTAAAAATAACATATTTAATTATGAAAATTTTAGGTTTTAGGTATCATTTCTCTTCCCATTGGCTCTAAACTAGTTTGTAGTTACAAACTTATTCACCGACCAAGCAGTGCATATCAATCCTGTCTGATTGACGGGGTGTCTCTCGGATGAGACGACCCAAATTGGGTCAATTATAACCTTGTGTCTCCGCTTATAATATCCTGGGACCCTCCACTCAAAACCAATAGGCAATGAATGGAGGGGCCCAGGATATTATAAGCGGAGAGACAAGGCTATAATTTACACAATGTGGGACTAAACTTCAGCATTGAGTCCTGTGTACTGACCGCTGCCCGTAAATTTTGTAAAGTAATCGAGCATCTGAATAGGTAATTCATCAGAAGGTTTGGAAAATTTCTGGGTTAGATTTTTCTGCCATAACTCCCATCTAAGAGGTGTGCATTGCCAATTGGATTAGTTTTTATAGCTATTACCTTCACAAACTATCCAATGACCTTGAAGTCAGGAGTATGGCATTCACAAAAACACGGAGGTTTTGATCAAGTAACTGTAAATGATAAGCATTCCCCTTGTTATGGATAAGAACCTCTTAGCATGGTTTTAATTATAGGCCATATCTGAGAAATATCAGCCGATATGTATCGGGTTTGGCCCCATTCGATACATTACACCCTGGATTTAATATGGGGTCAAATATCAAGTCAAACAGCTCACATATCGGCGCATAAGGCCGATATGTATATGATATGACCAGATAATATTTCAAAAATGCCCTTTGGGCAATTATTATTATTATTTAATATGTTCTAATATTTTAATATAACAAAAAGGTACTTTAATATCGACCGGTTTGGCCGATACGTATCGGCCTGGGACCCGGCTGATATGCCGATATATCAGTCATTAAATGGGGCTTGGGCCTGTAGCACAATGGAAGGTTGACAATATTGCAACCTCAAGGTCGCAGGTTCAAGCTCCGCTTACCAGTCCAAAAAAATTATCGGTCTTTAAATCCCTGCCTCTTAGTTGACAAAATTGATACTGAACATTCAATCTAAAGGTCTCGGGTTCGAACTCCCTTACTAACATTAAAGTAGTTTTTGACAGAATGCCCTCTGATTTATTATAATTTTGGTTCGTATGTTACTAGCTCTCTATAAACATAGTCTATGCATGAGAATTTCTCTTCTTTGCAAGTATTTTACAATGCATATGTGAAAAATGGCACTGGTGTTACAGGAAGGGACATCAAGAAACTGAAACTCAAGTCGCTGCGTAAGCACATTGGCCTAGTCCAACAAGAACCCGCTCTATTTGCCACCACAATCTACGAAAACATACTCTATGGCCGAGAGGGTGCTACCGAAGCAGAGATCGTTGAGGCTGCTAAGCTTGCCAATGCACATTCCTTCATTAGCAGCCTTCCCGAAGGGTATTCGACAAAGGTCGGGGAAAGAGGGGTGCAACTCTCCGGTGGCCAAAAGCAACGTGTGGCCATTGCTAGAGCGGTTCTCAAGAACCCAGCTATATTACTACTTGACGAAGCTACCAGCGCACTTGATGCGGAATCCGAACGGGTGGTGCAGCAAGCATTGGATAGGCTGATGAAGAGCCGGACCACGGTCGTGGTGGCACATAGGTTATCGACCATACAGAGCGCAGACCTCATTTCGGTTTTACAAGATGGGAAGATTATAGAACAGGGTAACCATTCGAATCTTGTGGAGAATAAGAATGGGCCTTATTATAAGTTGATTAACCTCCAGCAGCAAGAGCAGAAGCATCAACAATAACTATAAACGTTGCACCCACATTGTAGAACATAGTAAGGGTGCTCTGGTGCATGTTTTCTTCTTTTTGTTCCATCTCTTTTGATGTGATATCAATGTTATTGATTGTTTATTTAATAATTAATAATTTTACAGGATGCAATTCTCTTTTTACTTATTTATTAATATCAGTGTGGCACCCACAATGTCATGGAATGTTGAAACTGAGTGTTAATGGGAGGGAGCTAAAACCATGAGAGTTGTACCATGGCACACGGTAAAAAAGGACACTGGTATTTTTGGGATTTGCTCCACGTGTAACACCATCTATGCCATCTGAATTGAAAAGCGTGATGAAAGATCTCTGCGACCAAAGATTGGCATGAAATGCGACCTCTATCATCTGCTTGAATAGAGTCAAAGGCCACTGTCTGATTCAATGGTTGACTCTGACAAATCAGATGATAGAGATCATGTTTCGTGACAAATTTTGCCCTCAAAGATCTTTTCTTGTAGGTCTTCCAATCAGACGGCTTAGATGGTTTCCGCGTGGCATAGACCCTAAAAATAACAATCTTTCTTTTCACCATGTACCACGGTACAAATCTTGTGTACAAGTTTTAGCTCCCTTAATGGGTCTATGATGGCTATTTGATCAATGCCTTTTTGTGATTTTATAAGGCACAAATGAAGCTGAATTTAGGGCTTGTTGTTCATATTTAGAAATTTTCATTAGAATTATTTTCTTCCTTAATTATTGATTAGACTTGCAGGTTCTCGTTGATGCGCTTAATCGATCACCTTATAAATTTGAAACAATGGATTAGGAAATGGAATCAGCTATGCAACACATATTTCTCCACTCTTTTTTATTCCCTCTAGCTGCTAAGCTCTCTGTGACATCGCAATCCTTCATGGCCCTTATCACTACTTCCTTCCAGCTCTTCAATTAATCGTATGCATGGCTTTTTTTTCCTCTTTTAGAATTAGATAAATCTCAAGGACTACAGGCGGTAACTTTGTTTTTCAAGACAAATCTTACGATCCAAATTGAGTGGAGCTTTCTTTTTATGGTTTTTTTTTTTTTTTTGGAATTAGTACTCCTTGAAATTGTGTGTGAACTGCTTTCTTTTGTTCATAATCTACTCATGTTCACTAGATGCTCTAAAAGATCACTTCTATTTTGAAAAGTTTTTCTCACTTACAAACAATTCCTTCTATAAAAGCCTATTTGGAAAAACAGTGGCAATAAGGATGGAAAGAAAGAATTCTTTCTGACAGAAATAATTTCCAGATTGAATCTGATTTCCTGTGTCTAAAGAGCACACCTATCAACTTGAAAATGTTGGGTGGACTGGATTTTTGTTATCCGATGAAATCTGGCAGATTCCAGCATTGATTTTTATCCCCTTCTTATCCTATCCCAACAGTAGAAACTTTATGAAATCGATTTCATTTTCACCCTTTTCCGCCTATTCAAACTACACCTAAAAGTTGTTTTTTTTCTTTTTGGGGGTGTGGAAGGGTCTAGTTAAGTGTCTCCAAGTGATTAAATCCAGTGTAGATTTTCACAGTATCTTTCTTCCAACAAAGTATCTTTCAGTATGATGAAAAGGTCAGTGATAGAGGTCATTTTACTCTTCTTAAGCATGTATTATTGAGAATCCAATCCCTTGTGATCTCTGTTGAACTTGAGAAGCTATTTGCTTTTTTTCTTTTCTGTTTTTCCTTTTCTTAGGGAAATGGGATTTCATTGGGTTTCTTGGAATGATCTCTTATGTGTTGTCCTTTGTTAAAGGGGTGATTGACAATTTGAAAGTTCATAAAATGTTATATGAAATTAGATGTGAAAGACCTCGGTACTGGAAAATATGGAGATCTATGTGTAGTTGGTTCCATACTAATATGGAGAATTGGAAATGAATTAAACTTGGTTTTTGCATCATTAGATAGGTGGTCACCCTCTAATGGAGGGATATACTGAATGTCATTCTTGCCTATGCACCCAAAGGTTTGCGAAAATATGAATATAACAATTTTGGCAATTGATGCATGAACAATTACAAGGCATACCTGATTGAGAAAGCATAGTCATTAGAAGAGTCTTTAATTGATAAATTTGGGCATCCATCTCAAAAAGCAATTGGCTATGAGTGGAGGGGCCCAGGATCTTGTAAGAGAAGAGGCAAGGCGATGAGTACCACTATGAGACTAAACTTTAACACACCCCCGCTTTTTGGGCCAGATTGAACCAAATCATGTGGAGAATTGAACTGGATTATGTGTAGTGAATAAAAGCCTTTTCAGATACCAAATCATCTCAAAACCAATTGCTATGAGTGGAGGCAGTGACGGAACATGGATTTTCATCCAGCCGGGGCGCAAGATAAATTGGATTAAATTTTTTACAAATTATATTATTTATTTATAGCACTCTCGCGTATATCTAATCTAAATAAGAAATCCATGAGGTAAGAACCCACACGAAACAAAAATAGATACTTTAAAGCATGCGAGTAAATGATCCTCTCGTGCTATAATGTTACCTAGAAAATCATGAACATTGAGATTTTGCCTCTAAACTTTGGGGGATCTCATGTGATGTCATTACAAGCTTCCCCAATCTGTTAATATGTGTCTGGGGCTCCAAATAACTTGAATTTCACATCAATTTAGTTAGGCGGGCCGAAAATGGGTGTCTACAATTTGATGGGTCGCTGACAGAATAACACCGACACGGTTTGGTGCATTGAATTTGAGCACCTTATTTCAATGGTGGATATGTATTGGATCATGCCTGAATTTTTTGAGCGGTACCTCATCGGTCTTGTCTAAGTTATGTGACACCTGATCCTTGAAATGGATGCCACATTTTGTGAAAGATTGGCCCATAAAATAATTTGTATTGTCTTATCTCAAGATGTCAATGGGTTACAGTAGGCTTCGAAAGTAAGCGGGAACAAAGATACCCATATAAATATGGGTAGCATTATTTATACTCATTAAACATGTGAAGAACACACACATTTCCATTTTCCACCATAAAAATCAGATCGGCTTGAATCAGGCGATGGAGATCATTTTTCATCTCAATCTTCCACACAATAGATCTTGAGATCACGGTGCATCTATTAGACGGTCAGATCGTGATTCCACATGGCACACATCCCCAAAAGTGATCATGATCATGAGCATACCTATAAAATGATCACTTTTGGGTATGTTTGCCACATGGAATCAACATATGACCGTTTGATAGGTGCGCCACAAATTCAAGCATTATTGTGTGAAAGATTGGGATGAAAAACATCTCCATCATTTGATTCAAGATAGTCATCGAATTTTTATGATGGAATTGTGTGCATTCTTCACAAATTTAGTTTAACCTGTGTAAATAACGCTACCCTATTTCTTTGTTAAATTCGGCCCAATCTGCCAAAGCTAAATTGGGATCTTGAATTAGCTATAAATGATCCTATTGCCTCCCACACCCCCCCCCCCCTTTTCCATTTGATGACTAGCTTAAGGGATAAGGGCTCCTGATGGACGTTTAAACACCAAATGGTGTTTAAACAATGTACCAATGCTAAATTAATTTTTTTTATTTTAGACCATTAAAGTGTGGTTTCCCATCGATGTACTAATGCTAAATTATTATTATTTTTTTTCACAGTGTAAGACTTTTTGTCACCATCATGACTCAAAAAACAGTATTGCTTCTTTAGGAAATAGTTTTGCCAAGTAATTAAGTTTGACAAATTGGTTTGTCATTTTTTGGACCCACGGTCGTCCGTAGTACACTTACGGACGTCCGTTGTCACGGACGACCGTGAGTGATTCACGGACGTCCGTGGTCCTAAAACATATAAATTTTAAGAAGTTCGGGTAGTTTCATAACTGATCCGAAAATCTTCTTTCTAAAATTTTTGTTTGTCCAAAATTTTGTCATTGAGATTACTTTACATCTTTTGATTTCATTCTCTAATCTCTTTGATGTTTATGGGTCGTTATGATTTCATGTTTGAGAGTGTAAGACTTGTGTGAGACAAGTGAACCTTCGCAAGGAACGTAGGTTGATGGAAATGTTCACTATGGATAGTATGATGGAGAAAGGCTGTCATGTTTGGTGATTGGAGTGCTAGGGCATATCATTCCAAAGAAGCACTGTAAAGTTTTTTGTTCATAGTGAATTTCTTTTTGGATCTGAGATAGATCCCGTGGTTTTTGCCTGTGACGGGTTTTCCACGTTAAAAATGTCTTGCGTACTTATTTTGATTGTATGATGATTGTAAGTAGATTTTAATTAATAAATTTAATAGATTATAAAAAAAAAAAAACTTAAATTTCCCAGAATTTCACACAGCATTAAAGTGTGGTTTCCTATTATGCCATTGACATCAATTTATGATCGATCCAAATGGTTTAGGAGGTAATTCATCGTTGGAAAATATATTAGCCAAAGTATGTCCACCAGTGGATGTGAATCAAATTGGCGAATTTGAATACTAGTCATTAAAACTAAACACAATGGTTGATATTATAGTGCACAAATCGGATGGTTAAAACCTCTCAAAAATTTTGATTTTTGGGCCTATGTCTTTCAACTTATGATCTATCACTTTGATAGTGTAGATGGCTCACACCTTCAATTGATCAATGGAGAGTCGGGCCCTTAGCTTAATGATCTCACTCAAAATACTTCAAGCAAAGTGAACTTTCATGGACGAGCTTGTGCATAAATAAATATGCATTTCCCATGGCTTGACCCTGTAAACAAAATTAATTGATTTAAAGGCATTTGAAGGATGAGTGAGAGGGTGTCAAATAGGGAGAGAGGGCGTCAGCAGGCTTTTAAAAAGAGTGAAAAAAAAAAAAAAAAAAAAAAAAAAATGGATGTGAGAGAGGGAACTGTTAGGTAGGGAGGGAGGGCGTCAGAACTGAGAAGACTTTTTAAAATTAGTAACAAATTTTTATTTATTTTTGGATTTTAGGGTTTTGAGTGGAGGGACCTAGAAATTTAGAAAAGGATAGACAAAGCTAGAAGTACCCGATCCAAGACTAAGCTTCGACATTATTGAACGTGCGGAGAAGATACGAAGTAGCATGAGCGGATATATGGAGGACATGATATTGGTGAAGTGAATAAGAAGCTATCAAGAGTTTGTAGTAGCTTTAAACCTGACCATCTTTTTAAAGAGGTGAGAACATCGTACAATGGAACAAAAAGAATTTAAATGGATTATTTTTTGTTAAGGCGAAGAGAGTAGTCAAGCTATAAGGATTGGAATGGCATGCCGATAGATAGACTTATGACAGAATACCAATAAGTAGTTTTGGATTTACTTATCAAGAGTCTGGTGATCAAAGTGATGACAAACAATCACTTAAAAATAAAATGGCGAGATTCAAAGGAGACTAAAATTTTGAAAAAAATGAGTGACCAAAAAGTGTGAAATTATAAAAGGGATCTAAATAAGATGTAAGAACAAATAGTATAAGGGTTTTAAATGAGTTACTAAACTTGTTCATGGGGAGTCTTAACAAAGAAGAGACATAGGAGAGAATATAGTACTGAAATATACAAGATATGGAACGATATGAGTTAGCCAAAACAGAAAGTTAGGACTTAGGAGTAAGATTGACTATGAAGGGTGTAACAATCTACACAACAAGTTGGAAGAAAATAAGAACAGAAAAAAATTACAAACTCACTAAGATTAAAGATAAGAAAACTAGAGATCTCAACAATGCCATTAGAGATGAAAATTGAAAGATCTTGAAAAAAATTAAAGAAGTAATACATTATAAAAATACTTAGTCTATTAACTATGCCAGACACGGGAGAAGTTGATCAAAAGGAAAAGTAAAATCAGTAGATAATAAACGAAGTATCGGAAGCTAGAGTAAAAACAACTCTAATTGTGAGTTAATTAAGAAAAAAAGCTTATATAGTCACACCTCGTGCAATTTAATTTTAGACTTTGAAATAACAAGTACGAAGAGATTAATCTTCTTAAACAAAATACTACCGTCTCCATTAGTTTTTCGGGATTTTTGGTTTTTTCCCTTAACGGTGTAATTTTGTTCTAATAATTTTCTCAAAAAATTATAAATTCTTAGAGATTGAGGCTTTGCCATGGTGATTAGCGCCGGTTTACAGACTAAAGTATACATTCAAATCTATAAAGGCAAGGCAAATCGTACACCATCAATAGCCATTTGAAATCACTGACTAGTTGAATACTATACTCAAAAATCTATTTTCATGGTAGAGTACTCCATCAGTAAACCATATCAAAGGGCACTTTAAAAAACATGCCTATTTTTGAAACATTTCAGCTTATTATACAAAATTCAAACGTTTTAGAAAGAAAAGGGTTTCACAAATTTTTTTTAAGCTCAGAGATCCGTGCATGTAAAATAGCCAAATGTGGCATTACAATTTTACCCTCGTCTCCACAAAATCTTCGAAACTGCTGAGTTCTTTTCTTGTGAGCTCTATCTCCGGTGCCCATTTTCATCTGAAAATTGCAACCAAACTCCATCGTCTCCACTAGATCTTTGGGTTCTTCGACGATCGAATCTCCCTCCTGGAGATTATTCACTCTTGGATCAGGTCCGTTTGAGGCCTACAGATAGGAGTTTCAATGACCTCTTGGAGTCATCTTCAACCTCTACCTATAAACTCTGAAACCTTAATCAGGTGCTTCAATTACCACCGATCCTACCCAAACTCTAGGGTTAAGATCAGAATGTTATTAGAAGGCTTTTTCTCTCAAGTACCATCTTCATCTCATGGAAGAATGGCTCATATCTGAAGCTTCTTCCTTCTCATGCAAAATTTGTAACAGAGGTTGCAGTTACAAAGTTTATTCTACTTGCAATCACTACTGATTCGTTGCTTTACCAGCCTTATTCTATCATCATATGGGGCAGATCTGTGGCTTCATACGGCATATTTGTGTATTTCCTATCGCAACCCCTAAATTTGCCACGGGTTGTCTTCTACAACATGATTTTTCTTTGTTTGCAGTATCACTTTCGGTGCCCTATTTTCCCCGATTATTCTGCTTTGTTAATGATGTGAATTGAACCCTCCTGTACGGTGCAGATGCAATTTTGAGGCCTCTGTTTTGCTTGATGAGTTTATGCAATCAGAGATCCGTGGCCGTCCATGATCCGTTCGAATTCTGCTTGTTGATTATGGGCTGCACAAAGCCGAGCTTCGGCGAGAAAAGTTCACCGAAAAAGAACTCACAGTTTTGTGGACGAAGATTTCATAGAGAAGGGTAAATTTGTAATGTCATAATTGAATATTTTAGTTACACGAGTCTCTGAGTTAAAAAAAAACGTGAAAATCTTTTTTTTTTTTTTTTTTTTTTTTAAACTTTTGGTTTTGATATAATAAGCTCAAACCTTTGAAAATCAAGGTTGTTTTGCTAATTTCCCCTCTAATAATTGGGAGTATTTTTTCTTCTCATAGGTAAGTGGGGCTCGAGCATGTAGTTGCAATATACTTTTGTTGGACATATACATATCGGCCAATATGAATATGTTATTGCCACTACCGATTGACCTTTTAATTTTTATTTTAAAAAAACAAATAATAATAATAATAATAATAATAATAATAATAATAATCTCCATCAGCCAGTATTGGTTTATATCGGGACAGTGACTCATATTGGTCTCATATTGATACCTATCGGTATCAGTTCTTGACGAAACCGATATGTATCAATATCATTCAAGTTTTGATATCATGAGTACTAAAGCTAGAATACATTTCTATGAATAGTAGAAGAGACATTATTATAATATTAAAAGTATTGGAAAACTTAGACACGTGATATGGCAGATCCCATTGCATGGAAATATATTTTCAAAATATAAATTGTGAGAACAATAAGTCAGTCAACTACCTTATGCATGTGTCGACCAAGGTATCAAAAATTGGCCAATACAATAAGCATCACTAACTCTTATGTATTGGGTATCGGCCGATACTTCTCGATTTCGATCAAGATGTTTAATTTTCCTTTTTTTTTTTTTTAAAGACCGATACATATTGGTATCGGCTAGTACGTATCAACCAAGTCATATCGGCCTCGGGCAAACCGATACTTGAGGCCGATACCGATTTTGATATCTTGGTATCCGCCATGCAGGTGGTCATGGTCCTCTCATTCAATCTCTCCAATATTTCAAGAATAATTCAATGGAGTGTCGGCATTTCTTTAAACTAAGGCAATTTACTCCTAGACTAGTTTAGAGGAAATACATGATGGTTACCCGATTTGCATCTATCGAATATTTGAGGATACCTATGCCAAAAATCTTTAATTACTTTGTATTAGATGATCGAGATCATTTTCGTTTTAATCTTCACAAAATGGATCTTGAGATCATGAGTGTATCATCAAACGGTTCATTTTGTATTCCATGATGCACACATCCCAAAAAAGAAACTGAAAAATTATATGACACACATCACACTCAAACATGAGTTAAAGATTAATTTGTGCCTCATAAAACCAAAAATTGTCTGTCTGATATATCAATGATGTCAAAATCTCTTGTATGGAAGATTGGGCCAAAAAATGATCTCAACATCTAATTCAAAGCAATCAATGATTTTTGTGTACGCACGGTCAAAAAAAAGTTCAAATAAAGGTACCCATTATATTTTGAAGGGCATAAGAGTCAACAGGTCAATGGTCTTCTCTAAAGGAAATAATGTTAAATAAGCGAACCCTAAAAATATTTTGTGATTGTTATGAGGAAATTTCCTAAGTTTGGTAACAGTTGAATATTTTTACCATTTTTTTGTTATTATATAAGAAGAGACTTACAAAAGGAGGAAATGATCTAGAGAACAAGTATTGAAGATCTCATCCTTTTTAAATCTTCATTGACCTTGTGAATTGGCTTGATATCACTCTATCTATGCACCCCAGTTGGGAAGACCACATGAGACTTGGGAGCCAAGCCACCTGTGGCCTTGCGAGAAGTCCATCAATCAACTAAACCTCATATGAATTTCTCTGCATTATGGCTGTCCAAGGGCCGGGTTGGTGGGCCCGAATATTTATTGGGTCAGGCACATAAACTTGACTCGTCGAATCAGGTGAGGCATGAGACTTCCCAACCGCCCTTCAGGTCAGGTTGGGTCGGATAGACTCAACCTGATTTGCTATTGTATAATATAATAATATTGAAAAAGTCAGGCAGCCAAATTTCGGCCCAAGCCAATCCATTGACAGCCCTAACAGTGACCAACAGCTCGTTGCAAATAATGAGCTGAGTTTTGTAGTCTGCAATGAATAGGCTTTGAGACAGGCTTTAAGACCACCACATACTTTAAAGTACATAGAAATGCGTGCATGTCTCATAGTTTAAATGAATGCAAATTAAGCTGACCAAATGTTAGCTCATTGCAGACAAACTCGAAAATAATTAGTATATCAATAAAAATAAATAAATAAAAATAAAGAAACTTTAGGCTCTGTGTGGATGCACAATCACAAAAGTTATAAAAAAATATTAATAACAATATGATTTAGCATAAATAGAAATTGTTTGTACTAAATTACTTATTTTCCTATAAAAAAAAGTTATAAAAATGATATTAATAACAAATTGATTTAGCATAAACAGAAAATGGTTGTACTAAATTACTTCTTTTAATAAATAAATAAATAAAAGATTATATCAAAAGAGTTAATCAAACACACAATTAATAAAATAAAATATTTACTTATATATAAAAAAAAATTCTTTATTTTCTATTTTACTCTTTGTATTGCAAAATTGCATGTATGTCCAAACGAAGCCATCTCTGGTGTCACAATATCTTATAAGTGAACCCCAAAAGCTTCACGTGACTCTGTATTCAAATTGTCAAAGATGGCTACATTTATTCCACGTGGCATACATATTTTACTAGCCATTGTCAGTGATACGTGAATCACTCTTATATTAACTTAGGAAACTCGCATAACTACAGGCAGGTTTTGCCGGCTGAAATGGCACAACCTAATTGGCTACCCTGATTCTTTATACATGCACGGACTGTTTTGAATTAAGCAATAGGGATCATTTTTCGACCCAATCTTTTAAAGAACGGATCTGAGGTCATGGGCACACCTTCAACCAATCAATTTTTACTTCAAGGATCAAAATGTCAGATTTTGTTTTCATTTCGGACATGGCCAAAATCGAAAATCGAAATTTCACCCCCATACAGAAAAACCCGAAATTTTGGGTTTCGGTTTCGGGCATGACATTTCAGTTGAAAATTTCAAATTTTGGCATAAATTTTGAACCATGGTGTCACATGATTTTTCGGTCTATTTTTTTGCAATATGCGTCACGTGAAATAAAAAATTGATTATTAGATGATACTCTCGTGACCTTAAATTCATATTTTGGAAAATTAGGATGAAAAATGATCTCCATCATCTGATCTAAAGCAGTCTATGCCTCTATGGTCCCTCAAAGATTTCGTCGGTGCAATAAATTTACTCTTTATAAAAAAATAAGGAAAATTATGAATGGTGGATAATTTTTTATAAAATGTAGGACGAGGTGATTTGTTGTACCTGTGTGCAGCCAGTCACATCATAGTGTACAGCCAGTCACATTGCACCACATAGGTTGCCTGTAAAATTGTCTACGAAAAATTGTCTCCAATGTCCTTAAAACAATGCCTATTTCAGAATGACCAAGTTTTATGATGGGACTTGACATTTTAATCATTAAATCCTACCAAAGCAACATTTGCAGTTTTTAATGCGGCGCTGACATTGGTTAACAAGTGATCTCTGCTGGCCACGAGTCAATTACATGAGGGGTCAACTCGGTTTAATTTGAATTAACATAAAAAAAAAAATTATATTATATAAAATTATTTATAAGATATAATAATATAATCTTAACATATTTAAATTAAAAAATAATATTTTTAAGCAATAAAACAAGTGCATTATATAATACACACGCATGAACTATTCACAATGATAAAAGAACACTTGGAAAGATGATTTAAGTGAAAAATTATAAATGATGGACTTATTTTGACAGACAATTTTGCATGCAGCTTATGTGACACCGCATTATTGGTTGCATTGCTTGGATCCCACTAAGCGTGCAGCCAATTACATCACACCACATAAGCTGCCTACAAAATCGTTTATCAAAAATTATCCACCATATAATACTGTCCCTAGAATTAGTCAGGTATTACAGTCATTAAAAAAAAGTCTATCCCTCGAGGCTACCGGCCTAAATTCTAATCCACCCATTGTGGCCACTCTAAAGATTTATATATAGTGAGCATGTGCTAACTTGGGGTATGTGCATACCCTTAGAATTAGTCAAGTGCTCTAGGAAGCTCCGAGACTCGTGTTATTAAAAAAAAAAAACCATAGAATCATAAATATTTTTAAAAATTCAAAAATCTTGTCAGTTTCAAAATAATTTGCAAAATATATAGAGGATCAAGGAATCAGCCGAATATTCAATGAAAATTCGGCAGACCAAACCATCTATTTAGAGAATTATGTTTTCAAAAGTGAACTAATTCGGAGGATTTTGTGACAACCGTTAATTCAATATCATAATTAATTGAGGCAAGTAGTATTGTCTATACCCAGACAAGTAGACAACCTTAGTCCTCAAGTTTCCCGTTGCTAATTGCACAGTGGGCACGCCGCCACTGTCAACTTCCGAAAGATCATCGAAATTTTGACTGCTTCCACTTTTATTTTTTCTAGAGTTGGTGTTATATATATATGGAAGACTTGTCTTCAAATTTTGAACATGGAAATTGTTTAGATAATCGTATTCAACCTACCCTCAAGGGGTTGCCCCGGTGGTTGGCGACTTGAGTATGCTCTCCAAGGTTATGACTTTAAGTAGCAACTCTTCTTCTATGATAAAGAAAGGTCTCGTAAGGTGTGTAATCCCTAAAATACTTGTGGCATAGTGAGAGCCAATGCATCCCTTAAGGATGAGTCCAAGCTGCTTGGGAAATCGTAGGTTATTATATAATAAATAAGAGTTGAATTCAACCCAAATGCATACAACAATTTTCTATCGTCTTATGAAAAGCCTACATCAAATTGATGGCTTAACCGCAAACAATTGCCTACATTGAGGCATAATCGGATGGTTATTAGAAACCTCTAACAAGAGCCAATTGTGGGCTGCAGCCTATATATATTTATTTAGCCTGCCACATTACATTTAAAAATTGATGAAGGATTGTTCCATGGTGTAGAAAGGATAGTGTTATATGGCAGGCAGTTTTTGTGTACGGGGCTAACATGTCTCGACCCAATTGGCTGCAAGTGCAGTGGGGCTCAAGCAATGCTAGTCGGGAAATTAAACCAATCACATCGAGCCATGCCACACTTTGCATGCACAAAACTTGCTTGCCATTTTCAATTTTTCTTCCTGAAAACTAGAAATACATTATCTCCACCATTTTTATGAGTTACTCTACAACAGGTGCCCACATATCCTTATGATTGAGTGACTTTCACAGATATTTATGCATTAGAAGTCAGTTCAAATCACACGGTCACATGGACATATGGACTGCGATTGTCACTCATTATGAGTGAACACCCATTATAGACTAATTCTTTATATATATATATATATATATATATATATATATATATATATAAAAGTAACTAAGTATACTTGTGGAGGGTGAGGGCTCAAAACTTTGAAACAAAATGACATCAAGAGCCCCAAATTAAGCAATCAAATGCTGTCGTCATCGGGCACCAAAGTCTTGCATAATTGGAATCGTTCCAAAGTTGGCATGTAGTTGGTTTATCAGCTCTCCAATCTGTGGTCATTGCCCGCGAAATATAGGGCCTCAAAGTTTGAAGTCCTTATTATTTTGGGTACCAGTATATCTAGCCGAGGATTCTATCTTCGTAGCCGGGATTTTCACCATTTTTAATTGTTGATTGCCCTACATAAAATGATGGAGATTGTTTTTTATCACAATCTTCCATATAACAGATCTTGAGATCATGTCCCATCTATCAGACAATCAGATCTTGATTCCACATAGAACACATTTTCAAAAGTGACTTGAAAACCCTTCTCATGGTACGCCATTATCTTCAATCACTTATGAGGATGTGTACCATATGGAATTAATATTTAGCCATCTGATAGGTAGTCTATGATCTCAAGATTTATTGCATGGAAAGTTGGGCTGAATAATAATCTCTGTTGTCCAATTCAAGGCAATCAATAATTTTAAAAGCGAGTGAAAGCCCTTGGCTGCATAGACTAAATTAATCCTTGGCTGCAAAAACCGGTAGCCTATAATTTTTATAAACAGATTAAGTACTATTAAACAGTATTAACTTTGTTTACTATTTGAATGGGTTTTAAAATGGTGCAATGAGGTGGAGCATTGAATACACATGAGAATTATTCTGGTATCCGGTTGACAATTTAATTCAGTGTACTTTGGATTAATTTTTCATACAAATCAAATAGGAATTATAATATGGAATTATGGATACATCTCTTTTCATACAAATCACGCTATCCCTGAAAGGACCTACATTCGGAACCCCCTGAAATTCGTTGACTGATTCATATCAAATGGTGGTGGAGATCGTTTTTCACTCGAATCCTTCATATGAGAGATCTTGAGGCCATGAACATACAATAAGACGGTCTATTTTTTATTCCGTGTGGTACAGATCTCCAATAATAAAGAACAACTACTTGCACACAAGAAAAGATTTCATATAACACACATCACGACCAAACGAGATTTTTTTAAGGATTTATACTATGTGGTATAAAAAAATAGACCGTCGGATGGTATGTACATTTATGGTCTCACGATCTATCATGTGAAAGATTGGGATGAAAAACAATCTTCATCATCTGATCCGAATCAGTCAATGTTTTAGAATGTTTCGAATGTAGGCGATTTCAGAGATTGTATGGGCGCGAACAAATGTACCCTTATAATATTGTGATTTTAATGGTGCCGTAAACATGTAGGAGAAACTACGTATAAAAATCTGGTGGCGGTCTTTATTTGACCAACTCAGGAGAATGATGGTTCTGTAGAGCTGGTACAATGTTTTCTAACGTCTATGTCTTAGTTGACCACCTGGGCTAAGTATATTTTGGGCCTAAATGCTACTAATTAAATATAAAGGTTTATAGGGTCAACGGGATTCAGCTCACAGACTCAAGCCAACGCGGCAATGCATAGACATAGGAGGCTACTACAACTGGCCAAATTCAAGTAGAAGGGAGAAGTCAATGATAAAATAGATGAAGACTTTCATATTGGGCTTGGATGGGAAGCTCATTAGAAAGGTTGACAACATTACAGAAAATACCCATAAATATTAATTAATTAATTAATTAAAAAATAACAAAAGAAAAACGATGACTTGTAACAATAGTAGCAACTATGGTTGGGTACCATTATTTACACCCTATGAAACTATGATGCCACCCCATCTCCTCCAGCTGGAATGCATCGATCACTCTGATAGTTAATGGAAATTGTCCTAATCTTGTGGGCACCATAGGATTCTAGGGTCTGTTTTGGGTTGCATGCCATGTGTAATAAAAACATTGATTGTCCGATGGCACACCCATGATCTCAAGATCCATGATGTGTAAACGCAAAATAATCACCACCGTCTGATTCAAAGCGATCAATGCATGCTTGATAAAGGAGATGGGGTGAGGTTAACCTCAAGGAGTTAGGTGAGCTAGCTAGGTAATTGCTTCCAAAAGTAGGAGACCTAAGTTCGAATCCCCTCCCACCTTGAGGCCACCCTAGGGATTTATATCTTGTACTGACTCGACATGTGTTGAATTTGAAATGCACATGTGCCCCTGAGATTAGGCAGGTGCTCTAAAAGGTCTAGATACTCACGTTATCAAAAAGAGAAAAAAAGAGATGCGGTGAGATCACAATTTTACGGGTGTAAATAATGGCACCCTTATGATTGTGGCGTGGGTGTTGCTATTATTATTATTATTATTTACGGTTATTAGTCATACACTATCCACTATATCTATCGGTCATAAATACTAAAAGAGATGAGATAAGTTTGTGATGGTAATAATTGTATATTTTAGTTCCAGCTATTACTTAAAGGTCGGACCATAGTACGATAGCAAGTGTTGCACCAAAATGCAGCTAGCCTTAGCCTACCATCTACCTCTCTCCTAGTATGAATAAAAGTCTGGAAGGTGAAGATTTTCTGTTACCTGAGGGCTGCAGATTTGGTTGAACCAATTCGACCGGACGGGTGACCTTGCCAGTCGGATGTTCGGTGTTCGTGAACTGATTGACAATTAGACATGCTCGAAACATTGACCTCCACCATTTATTTTCACAACATGCTTGCAACCTGTTGGTGAACGATAGGATTGAAAATTAGAGAGGGATTGGACCATTTATTGTCTACCATTCACTTTTGTGCCTGTTTCGTTTAGTTTTGCTACTGTATGGGTCTCAATGGCATGGCCGGGCCTTAAACGGGCTGATTATAATCCGGCCTCTTGGGACTAGCCTATACCTAGTCTGATTACTAATGGGGGCCCGGCGAGCCTAGTTTTTAATCGATCCTTCCTATTTAAGCCCATACATGGCCCATTTTAAGCCGGGACGGGTTTGGGCAAGGCTTAAATGATGGAATCTATATGGATCTATCGATCCGACCATCCAAAATAATCCTTAAGATCTAGGCGCATGATCAATCAAAAATAATAAACTAATAATTCATAAATTAAATATATGTGCGCACCTTGAGTATGAGTTATTAATGATTGGTTGCCGATCTTCAACGATCTTCTCGCTCTCAATATCTCGTAGCACAATGGGGATGCTTTTGCTAATAGGTAGGATTGAATTGTGTCGAGCAATCGTTGGGACCAGGCACCCCTTATATTTATAGCCAAAAAGTCATTTCCCATTAAGGACTTAAATTACTAATTATATTGTGATTAGAAATCACAATCATACCATAACTAAAAGACTTACCTATTAGTTGTTTATTCTCTTCAAATTCACCGAATTAGCAACTACACATCGCAGGATTGATCTTACACCAGTCAACTGGTTGACCATAGTGACGGCCACCAAAATAGAAACTTTTAATAGTCTCCCACTTGGCTACACTATGTCAATAAACTCCGATTACCAAATATTAGCTAACTTTCTTTGAATGGTAAGCCTTAATCAATCTCAATCAAAGTTTTTAATAATCAATCCGGTCCAGTGAGAATTTCAACGTAAAATCAACGTAGTTAATATATCATATCATCGATACATGACCGTTCATTAGTTACCGTATTGGAAGTCATCACCGACATAGATTCCAACTAGTATGATTTCACATAAATTGCAAGTTTACAAACTGAATGGTGATTACATGTAAACTCAATCTATTATTGGTCCTACTTTATTGTCATCTACTGGCACCATATGTTCCAAATTTTATTTGCATAAAAATAGAAAAGCAAATAAATAATCTTTATTTCTGAATCAATTAAACAAATATATTCACTCTCATATATCCACTCTCAAAGGCTATCAAAATTATCCGTTGTTCCCATGCACGCAACATGCTCCGAAAGAGCTTGGGAGGTAAGCCTTTAGTGAGATGGTCAGCCAACATGAGTGTTGTACTAATCTTTTCAATAGATATAATTTGATTCTTAACTTTCTCCCATACAACAAAATATTTAATATCAATATATTTAGAACCCGCACTAGTCTTGTTGTTATTGGAGATAACTATCGTAGCGGAATTATCACATAAGATTCTCAGTGGCCTTGAAATACTATCAACAACTCGAAGCTTTGAGATAAAATTTCTCAACCATATCGCCTCATATATTACTTCAAAACATGCAACAAATTCTGCTTCCATAGTAGACGAAGTAGTCAGCGTTTGCTTAACGCTCTTCCAAGATATAGGTCCACCTACAAGCATAAAAATATAACCCGATGTAGACCTACGAGTGTCTTAACACCCAACATAGTCGGCATCTGAATGACCAATTAACTTTAAGATTATTCGTCCTTTTATACGTGAGCATGTGTCCTTTAGTCCCCTGTAAATAGCGAAAAACCTTCTTGGCTGCTTTTCAATTATCCAAACCAGGATTATATTGATACCTACTAAGCATGCCAACTATATATGCTATGTCCGGACGAGTACAGACTTGTACATACATGAGACTCCCAACTGCTAATGCATAGAGAATTATCTCCATCTGCTTTCTCTCCAGATCGATCCTAAGACTCTGAAGTAGACTAAATTTATCACCCTTAATGACGGGGGCAACAGTAGCGGAACAATTGTGCATGTTAAACCTTTTAAGAACTTTATCACTATAAGCTCTTTGAGACAATCTCAATATGTCAAGAGTTCTATCTCGATGAATCTTAATTCCTATCACATAGGAAGCTTCACCAAGATCTTTCATATCAAAACTCTTTGATAAAAAGTTCTTTATCTCATGTAACATGCTCAAATTACTACTCGCAAGCAATATATCATCAACATATAAAACAATGATGATAAACTTGCTCCCACTTATTTTAAGATATATGCATTGATCCACAGTATTTTCTTTAAAATCAAAATTTGAAATGACTTCGTGAAATTTTAAATACCATTGTCGAGATGTCTGTTTTAAATCATATATAGACCTTTTGAGTCTTCAAACTAAATGACTCTCTCCCTCAACTTGAAAACCTTCAGGTTGTGTCATAAAGACATCTTCATGCAAGTCACCATTCAGAAAAGTAGTTTTAACATCCATTTGATATAATTCTAAGTCAAAATAAGCTACTAATACCATGGCTAGAGACAGGAGAAAATGATTCCTTTCTAGAGACAGGAGAAAATATCTCTTTATAGTCTATTCTCTCTTTTTGAGTGAAACCTTTAGCGACTAACCTGACCTTATATCTTTCAATATTACCTTTGGAGTCTTGCTTGGTTTTATATACTCATTTACAACCTACAGGTGTAACTCCATCAGGTAACTCATAAAGATCCCAGACCGAGTTATGTTTCATTGATTTCAACTCATATTTCATGGCTTCGAGCCAGTGAATGGATTTATCGCTGTTCATGGTTTGGTTAAAGGAAATAGGATCTGATTCCTTTCCAAAATCATACCCACTCTCATTGAGGTAAACTATATAGTAATAAAAAATAGCTGACTTTTTTTACTCTCTCTGATCTACGCAATGATTGATCATTGGCAATCGCCATGAGAGCAAGAGCCTCCTCAATGTGAGGTGTTTCAATAGGCATAGCCACAGGCGCATCAACATTTGCTTGAAGAACTGATGTTGGTGTCACTCTTTCTTGGACAAAAGGGATAGGAATTATAACCCAATTTTCCTCAAAAGTGATATTCTTAGGCTCAACACTCTCACTGTTCTCACGATCCTCAAAGAATTTCACATTCCTAATATCAACAATCCGGATACTATGAGTGGGGCAATAAAATATGTAGTCTTTTAACCTATCAGGGTAACTAATGAAATGACAACTTATAGTTTTAGGATCCAATTTCCCTAATTGTGGATTGTACACTTTTGCTTCAGTCAAATAACCTATAGCTCATAAGGAGTTTTGGGAACAGCTTTACTAGGAACCCGATTCAGGATATACACTGTTGTATTCAAGGCTTCTCCCCACAAGAACATAGGCAACTTAGAGTTGCACAACATGCTTCTCACCATATTCATAAAAGTACGATTTCATCGCTCAACTACACCGTTTTGTTCAGGTGTTCTCGGCATGGTGTATTGAGCAACAATGCCATGCTCTTATAGATATAGGGTGAATGGTCCTGGATTGCGACCTGTTTCAAAGTATATACCATAGTACTCTCCGCCTCTATCAAATCTTACAATTTTAATCTTTGAATTGAGTTGTAACTCAACTTCGACTTTATAGATTTTAAACATATCCAGGACCTCAGATTTCTCATGGATGAGAAATATATAATCAAAACGAGAATAATCATCAGTGAAGGCAATAAAATACTTTTGACCACCAATAGCAAGAGTTGGAAACGGTCCACAAATATTAATGTGGACTATTTCTAGCAAACTTGTGCTCCTGATGGCTCCTTTCTTATTAGTTTTTGTGAGTTTCCCTTTAACGCAATCAACACAAGTATTGAAATTAGATAAATCGAGCGCATCGATTATATCATCTTTAATTAACCTCTCCATTCTATCCTTAAATATATGGCCTAAACGTTTATGTCATAAAATGGAGGAGTTGTCGATTGCTCGTTTTCGTTTCTTACTGATTTTATCATCCACATGCATAGATATTAAATATTAGGCGTAAGATGAATCCAAATTTAACTGATAAAGATTGCCCACTAATAAGTCACCACCGATAATATCGAAATCAAATAATAGAGTAAAAATATTATGTCCAAATTTAAATTCAAAACCTAATGAATCCAATTTAGAAATTGAGATAAGGTTTCTAGTGATACTTGGAATGTAAATAGTATCAATTAAATCCAAAATGAAACCACTATCTAAAATAAGACGGAGAGTCTCAATGGCCTCCACGTCTGCTTCTACTCCATTTTCGAGTTTGAAGGTACGCTCGCCTTTACTTAGCTTCTTGCTGGATCAAAATCCCTTCATTAATTACTTATGTGAATAGTTACACCAGAATCTATCCACCAAGTATTGCGTGGAGCATCAACATAAAGTGACTCAAAACACACAAAGACTAGATCATTACCTTTTTTAACTAGCCAATCTCTGTATTTCTGATAATTCTTCTTAATGTGTCCCTTCTTCTTACAAAAGTGACACTTAATGCCAGAAGTAGATCCGCTAGCTTCTCCTTATTTAGTTTCCGGTATAGAAGCTTTCATGTTCTTTCCTTTATATGATCCCTTCTTTCTCTTAAAATTTTCTTTTGATGGTCCAAGAGCGGCGTAATGAGCACTTTCAAATTTTTCAGTCCGAAGTCTTTCTTCTTCTTGGACACAGTGAGCGATTAGCTCATTCATCTTCAATTTCTCTTTGCGCATGTTGTAATTAATCTTGAACGGGCTAAATTGTGCAGGAAGAGAAGTCATAATGAAATGAACAAGATAACTCTCAGAAAAACTCATGTTCATTTCTTTCAATTGAGTTCTCATGCCACTCATTCTCATAATGTGCTCCCGTACAATACTATGTCCATCATATTTTATGGTTCCCATTTTAACAATAAGACTACTGGTAAGTGCTTTAGAAGTCCCTTGAAATTATTCCTGAATGACTTGCATATATTCCTTTGCATTGTGTGAGTCAGGAATACCTCCTCGGATCGCATCAGTAATGAAACTCTTTATGATCATGAGGCTCATACGATTTGATCTATCACATTTTTCCAAATCTGTATTGTTCACTGTAAGATCCTCAGCTGAGGCATCAACGGTGAGCACCTTGGGTTTATCAGACCGTATAGCATAGTCAAGATCCATACAGCCTAGAACAATTATAACTTGTTCCTTCCATTTGTCATAATTTGAGCCACTTAAAAGTTTAATTCTATCAATCATATTAGTAATAAAAGACGGGTTCAATGCTAGATAATAATTAAGGGTTTTATTATGTCCACATACAACTATAACAACGATCCATTCCACAAGGATATATTTAAAGTGATTTACTTATGATAAGGAATATGATAAAGAAATAAATAAACCAATGTGATTGTATTGAAAAGTAATATGTATCATTATGACCCTCCGTTGGGTCGAGTCATAACACACTAGTCACTTCCTCAATCGATATTATTGATTGTGGTACTAATTGCATCATTGTTACCCTCCGTTGAGTCGAGTCACAACACACTAGCAGTACCCACACACAAAATAATGGATAGTAAAACACAATCATCACACAACATTAAGTGATTCATCACCGTTGGGCAGAAGAATCCCTTAAGTAGTGACGTCAACGTTCACTGCACTCTATCACTGAATTTGTAACACTGTCTTTTACAAAAAATTAATCCCACTTTGAAAATCACAACACTAGAAAAAATCATCACCGTTGGGCAGAAGAGTCCCTTCAAGCCATGTTCTCAATTTGGGTTTTATAATATTTAAGATGGTCACAAAAATGGTCTAAAAAAAAATTTAGCCACTTAAGAGATGCAAGTAGCCAAATCTAGCTTATGTTGTGGGTAAGTGTCAAAAATTAATAATAATCGAGTATAATAATGTGTTAGTACCAACCTTGGTGGTAGAGCACAACCTCTAATATTCAACTCTTTAATTAAAGACACTCAAATATACAACAATAATCCGATTAAAAATAGTAAAAAAGATATCAAGTTATGAAAAAAGTCACAACAAAGGGCTCTTTCTCAAAAACAGACCTCAAAAACAGATCTGAAATGTTTGAGAAAATCAAAAATCATATATAATGTCCGAAAATCGGACCTATAGATAGCCCAGAAATGTCCCGAAAAGAATATGGGACACAATTGGGCCTTAAAGACAAACGGGTCATGTCTAACGGGCCAAATAAGGTCATAAATCATGGGTCGGGTTGAATAATGGGCCGGACCAGGGGATAGATCGGGTCATGACCCAAGTCCAATTATCAATCGGGCCGAGTCATCAACCGGGTCGGGTATGGACCTTAATATGGGTTCATAGGCCAGGTCAAGCATGTGGAGTATATGACGGGTCTTGTCACGGGCCCATGAGACCTGTTGTGCATAGACAAGAACGCAACTGATAGGGTTAGTAGTCTTCTTCAAATCAAAATATAAAGATAACAAATAAGCTCCTGATATTTGTGATGGAAGTACACCCAAAAAAAATATGCACCAATCGATTTAATCTCAAAAGTCTGATGACTTTGTGCTTCCCCTAATTCGAAGAGACCCAGGCGGCCTTAACTTTAGGTAGAGAGACATTACCATTAGGAGATAACAATCCAAAGTTCCTTGTATATAAACAAACCACTATGGTTTGTCGCAATCAGCACCAAAGATAACCATATCATGAAAATAAGGTTAGGCGAAAAAAAAAAATTGACTCTATCTGAACCATCTATTGTTTTGGAAACAGAACCCCAAAATAGCCTTTGCAATCCTAGATTGCTTCTCTCATGAGATTTAAGAAGATTATTACGCACTTACACAAACATATATTTTACGATTAGTTATGCGTTGAATCTCGCTCGATCATCGTGATGACCAATTTCAAATACCAAAATCCGTGCCATCGGGATCATACTGGATGATCCCTGTGATTAATCACCAAGTTCGCTTTCAGAGAAGCGAAACCAAGCAGACACTGTCCATTAGTGGTAGGTCGAGTCATCACATAAGACGCTTAAAAATAAATGAATACAATAAATAAAACATGTATTTCTATATATCAAAAGAATATACATTCCCAAAAAGGAATCAAGAAGAACCATTGGTGATGGGCATCCATCACCCAAACAATGGTTCCTGATAGTGGTTCCAATAGAATGTATAAAAACACATGAATACAATATCTATAGTAATATATATACAGACGGTGGCCACCAGACACAAACTAATCTAGAATATTAAAATACAAAACATCAGACTCAAGTACCCAGGCTACGGGTAGAACTCGTCTGCCTGGATGTTCGTCTCCTCGTCCTCGGCCTCAGCCTCTGGGTCAGGCTAGTAATCTGGATCGCTCTCAGTACCGGGAGCTACAGCCTCAGAACCATAACGATTTAGAAGCAGGGTGAGCTACATCCTAGCTCAATAGAAGAATTCTAGTTAAAGTTGCATCTTAATTATAAAACATGGTTGCAGAAGATATGATCATAACAAAACAGATATGAACAGATGTGTCAGATATGCGAAAATTATCAAAGCAGGTAAATCTTGTCGGAGTATACAGAGTGTGATGCATATATTGTTTAATGACTTAGAATAATAAACTTAAATAACTCTTGTGAATATAGCACGTGGTAGCCAAATTTGGTTCGATGGGTAATCCCAATCATCGTCATTCACATGAACAATTTCAAGAATGCAACAATGCCTCAACTACGGAGTACAATTGTGCCGAGGATTTTCAAGCAGATGCACGAGTGTGCCAGAAACGGATATACCGTCGAGTCGGTGAGATTCGTCAGAGTATTAAACCTTAAATCACATGCAGGCGTATCATACTTAATGGAAATCAGATAACAGATGACAGGTGTCAGATTTATAACAGAGTTGTCACACATATGCCAAACATGACTGGACGATAAAATCAGACTATGCAGTCGAATACAGGAGCTTTGAAACCATGAGATAAAAAATAAATGCAATTTCAATGGAATTTCTCTACCTCAGGTCAAACTTCTTTCTAAGCAAATCCAAAGCCTTTCAGAAAGTCATGGTCTGATCCTAAGCTCTAAACATAGCATTCTAAGCGTCAGGGATGTCATAACATAAACTGCCACAATTTCCAGTGAAGTTTTATTCACAAAACTAAAACATGGAGAAAACAGGGGTGATTGATCGATCACCACTATTATTGATCGATCAATCCCTCCTATTGATCGATCAATGACTCCATTGATCAATCAATCCTCTCTCAACCTTTAACTAGTAACAGAGTCAATTGATCGATCAATAGCCCCTATTGATCAATCACCTCTCATCATTGATCGATCAATACCTCCATTGATCAATCAATAGCTCCTTTCCTCTTCACAATTCACAAAGGAAAATTGATCGATCACTTGCTCAGTTGATTGATCAATGCATCTTGTTGATCGATCAATGCCTTCGTTGATCGATCAATAGCCTAAAATTTAAATTTCCCACCTTCTGTTCACATTTAATACTTATAAAAATTGATCGATCAATACCTTCATTGATTAATCAATACACACCAGTGATCGATCAATACCGTTGTTGATCGATCACTAACAACCATTGCTCGATCACCTTCTCTGTGATCGATCAATACTCAGGATTGATCGATCAATCCACAAATTGATCGATCAATGCCCTTCGAGCATTGAACTTCCAGAAATTTCAGGGTTTCTGTTCCCTTATTTGCCCTATACAGATTGATCGATCAATGACCTTCATTGATCGATCACCCAAGCATTGATCGATCAATCTTATCATTGATCGATCAATAATGACAGAAACTCTGTCGTTAATGGAGGTCATCTATCTTGCCTATTTTGACCCCATTTTCATTAATGGTTTCTTACAACCATTAATACACACACACATACATAAGGGCTCTCATTTGCCCATATTTAAAAGCACAAACACACCTTTAGTCGGGCCCTTTCGGGGTTTCGGCAGATCGATCCGAAAGAGGGTTTCGGATCCGAAACTTGGGCTTTATCGACGGTACCCTTCCTATAAGGAGACCTTTGGCTCTGGCTCAGCACGCTAAGGTTTCACATACTCATAGACTATACTTGAGCTCGTCTCATCTAACTCTTCATACCCTAACTCAGACAACCCACAATCTCGGGTATCGTTAACCCTGTTTTTCACGAAGAACTCACCCAAGCATAACCTAGCTACAGAGTCTTAGCTTCAAGAGCAAGGGGAAGAAGAAGAAGAACACCTCTCTCCCAAGTCTCTCCCTTCCCTTATAAGCTACCTAGACTGAAATATCTTTGATATTTCAGTTTAGGCCCTAACTTGCACTCCGGTGTTAAGCGCCTACACGAACCTCTATGGCGTGATGTGCTACTTCAACACCCTTAACAACTCGGATTTAAACGGAAACGCACACGTGAATTCATCTAACCACGGTGTAACCTTATGTCAACTAATATAATTTATAAAATTTTCAAATCGGTATCGATTTTCGTTCCGGGCACGTAGATTGAAACAGTTAGTTTCTTGTTCGAATTTTCAGGGCTATTACAGATACCAATTGATGGAATCTATATGAATCTATCGATCCGACCATCCAAAATAAACCCTAAGATCTAGGCACATGATCAATAAAAAATAATAAACTAATAATCCATAAATTAAATATATGTGCGCACGTTGAGTGTGAGCCATCAATGGTTGGTTGTCGATCTTCAACGATCTTCTCGCTCTCAATATCTCCTAGCACAATAGGGATGCTTTTTCTAATAGGGAGGATTGAATTGTGTCGAGCAATCGTTGGGACCAGGCACCCCTTATATTTATAGCCAAAGAGTCCTTTCCCATTAAGGACTTAAATTACTAATTATATTGTGATTAGAAATCACAATCATACCATAACTAAAAGACTTACCTATTAGTTGTATATTCTCTTCAAATTCACCGAAGTAGCAACTACACATCGTAAGATTGATCTTACACCATTCACCGGTCAACGGGTTGACCATAGTGACGGCCACCAAAATAGAAACTTCTAACATTAACATTAAATTGGTCAATTTTTAATTGGGCTTTCGCAACTAGCCCATACCTAGCCCAACAGCCCATTTATATTTTGGGACTACCAACCTTAGCCAATGCCATACCCATTTTGGGTTGGGTCAGGCCAGGCTCGAGCCCGGCCTTCTGGGACCTGATTCCTGCAAAAGCAAGAATCCGGAAGTGGGTTTAAGCTACTCCCGGATTATCGACTGATATCAAGTTAAAATAGTTTTGGCAAGAATTAGTTGGGCGAGAAGCGCGGCTTTACCAAATGCTACATCATCATTTCTTCTTTGGATTGGTAACCTTCATAAGGGCTGTCAACGAGCCAAGCTGGCCCGACCCTCGATGGGCCGCATGGCTTACAACTAGACTGAATGTTTAGGCCTCGCTGTAGATATAGGCCTAAATATTTTCCACTTTTGACCGAAGCCTGGCCCAACTCCATCAGCCCACAGCCCGTCTACTCTTGAGTCGGGCCTTTTAGCCATATTTATAAATGGGTCCGATTAAACCCTTTCTTTTAGATTTATTAAATATTGGACCAACAGCTCCAGCCCGGTCCACTGGCAACTGTATTTGTTGTAACGTGCCTCAACTCCACTTCCTCCTTGCTTTCCATCTCCTCACTCCCATTTTTGTATTTGTCTTACTTTGACATATGCGAATATCAATGGAAAGGGGGGACTACTTGCACACGAAATATATGCAGTTGCAAATAGTATAAGAAAACAAAAAAGACATGGTAAAGATCTGATTTGAAGGGTTTGATGTAAAGATCCTTGTTGCCAAAGATTAGCATGAAATACAGCTTCTATCATCTGATTCAGCACAATCAACCATTGAATTAGATGAGAGGTTTTGATTGTGTTGACTCATGTAACACAGATCGTGTTTTGTGTGCTAATCTTTGATATCAAAGATCTTTACATCATGGCCTTTAAATCAAATATAGGGATGGTGTTTCGCACCCCAGTTGCCCAAAAAATCCAAAGCCTTTCTCTTTTAAATTATGTGCAACGGCACAAACCTCATCTGCAAGTAGACGCTCAACTATCATATAATATAAATAAAATAATAATACACAAGAAAAGAAGCCTATTTCCTACTGCCTATTGCCTATGGTCTTAGGGAAATCAAATGCGTCTCCCATACACAAAGTCTTTGTTATTTCCAACACCAAAGCCCCCTATAAAACAAGCATTCTCCGTTAGATAACTTCCACATTTTCTTCTTTATCATTTCTTAACCAACATTCTAATCTCAGGTTCGTTAGCCTCACTTCCAAAACTACATATATATATATATATATATATATATATATATATATATATATATATATATATATATATATATATTGTATTTCTAGAGATTTTTCATTAAAGTTCTCTATCTACTTGCATGGTTTTGTAGGAAAAGAGATGGGTAGAGCTCCTTGTTGCAACGAAGCTGGCGTAAAGAAAGGCCCTTGGACTCCTGAAGAAGACCAAAAGCTCATAGATTATATTCATACACATGGCCATGGCAGCTGGAGATCCCTTCCAAAACTTGCTGGACTCAATAGGTGTGGGAAAAGTTGTAGGCTCCGATGGACTAATTATTTGCGGCCCGATATAAAACGAGGCAAATTCACTGAGGAAGAAGAGAAAATCATCATAAGCCTTCATTCGGTTCTCGGAAATAAGTAATTTTTCATTATATTTTTCTTAAACTATTAAGTTAAGCGTGATTGGACAAAAGTAGTAGTATTGACCGGCTTCCAATGACCTCAAGTACAAAAGTTGTATTGAGCTCATTGGAAGCTATAACAAAAGCTGGGGAACTCTGTAGTTAAGAGTGCTTAGAGAAAAGTAATAATGATGCCTGGGATCTTAAAATATATTTCTTTTGTAAATTCTAACAGTGTTCACCTTTACAGGTGGTCGGCGATTGCTACCAATCTTCCGGGCCGAACCGATAATGAAATCAAGAATTTTTGGAATACCCATTTGAGGAAAAAGCTTCTCCACATGGGTATCGATCCGGTTACTCACAAGCCAAGAACCGATCTCAATTTCCTCGCTAGCCTTCCACAATTGATCGCGGCTGCCAACTTCGGCAGTTTGCTGAGCCCTTGGGACAATGCTCTCAGACTACAAACAGATGTTGCACAATTAGCTAGAATCCAATTGATACAAAGTCTCCTACAAGTCATAACTACTAATGCTCCTCTGAATATGGAAGCTGTTAGTCAGATGGGTTCGGCTTCTTTTCGCGATTTCCAATTGAACGATCTTCTTCAATCGAGTCCCCAGTACAAAGGACTTGTTGATGATTCTCTCGGTCAACATCTCACCGCAGTTTCTTCTGATTTTCCGAATTTTGGAATCCCAGAACTAGTTGATAACTATCCGGCCCTTGCCGAATCTAGCTTTTGTTCCGAGGGACAAGAAGCCGTTGGAGCAATCGATCGGAAATCGATCAACAATGATCATAATGACACTTACAATAACATCAACCACATGGCTAGCTCTCATAACATGGTTCCAACCTCTCCAAACCATTTCACACAGTGTCAAATGAAGGATCAGATCAACCCAACTGACATTTCTACCCATTCATCCACCTCAACCACCTTTGAAGCTTGGGGAGAACTCAATCTAGATTATCAAAGCAATGATTATAGTTGGAGAGATATATTGGAGTAAGTAAACCCTTTATTTTGTCTTTTTTATAGTATTTGAATATGCCTTTTTAATACTAATGAATATATAAAAAATATCTCATTCTTTAAGTTTCTTTCCTTCTTTATTCTATTTGTTTTCACAGATAGATTTTGACATGTCCCCTTCTTTTGCAGCCAAACGGCTTCTCCTTCTTGGCCGATTCCATTGTAGGGGATGCATTTATTGATTGAATAAGAGATACAGTGTGAGAAAAAAAAAATATGTACTCAATAAGTTCATTTTACTTTACAGATTCAAATTCATATACAAAAAACACAGCTCATGTAAACCTTTTTGAAGATAGTATTTGTTCTATTAATTTTAGTTGTTATTTGTTCTTGATCTTGATACATGTGGTCATGATGCTTCATCAATAGATGATTAAATTCACACATAATAATTAGTCGGCTACATGTAGAGGCTTTTTTTCCTTTTTAATAAATTACATGTAGAGTTAATCGTTGGATTAATCATCGACCGTTATGTGATTAATGAGGACAGTTTCACCTTGACTATTGATGGGCAAATCAGAACCATCTATATAATATGGTTGATGGACCCATTTGATATGTGGAAAAATACAATGGTGACAAATTATGGATCAAGATGGCCGGGAATAAATTTTGGCTCAAGGCAATCACTAACCTCGCGGCACTTCTCTCAATGATCAAGTGACGGTAAGCAGTTAATCAACAGTTCAAATTTTACGGGACCAACCCTTGCCTCCATGTAATCACTATAACTAATCTATTACATAAGGCAGTGTTTAAGTTTGGCTTGACCAAGAGTTGCTCTCACTCTTTGGCTCCAGCGGAGAATTATTCTTATATTTGATAGCACGGTTCCTCGCCCTATTTGCTTTTGCTCTTATGAGGAGTTATTTTAATTTTAGCTTTTAAGTAATAAAACTGCTCTTTACCTGCCTCTCTTAGCTATGGCTTGTGGTACTAAATTTCTTGTGAAGTGCCCATAGGAAACAAAAGGTAGAGACATGATAAACAGTTTATAATTGAAAATTAGTTAGTTGGGAGATGGCTTGTGGCACTAAATAGAAGCTGAAAGCGATGACCTCATAAGACTAAAAGATAAATAAAATAGTTTGAAACTTAGCTATAAGACAAATTATCAAATGTATCTAGCGTAGACAGTTAGAGAAGCAGCAGAGATTGCTCTAATCTCGAACGTAATCTGGGATTTTTTTTCTCTAATAAGGTGGTCACTTTTGTAAAACATGAAGACATTAACAAAGAATAAAGATAGTGACTTCTATTATAGTATGTGATTATTTCTAACTTTTGAAGAAAAAAGTCAGATTATTTGTTGTTCATTAGGTAAGAATCATTCCTTGGGTTACAAGCATAGATCAAAATATCGGACCATGACGTGACACATTGGACGATACGTCTGATACATGTCGCCACTTACCCAAGGTAATACCCTAGACATGAGATGATACATTTTGGTATTGGCATAGGCCGATACCGAGATTTTCATCTTTCGTAATATCAGCCTTAGGTCTGTATCTTGCTCACCCCTCCCAGCATATCTTGTCCACCCGTCCCAGCATACAGTAATTGTTGAGATTGTGCCTTGAATTTTGCTGATGGTACTGATCAATAGGTTTGGACTGTATACCTAACCACAACTGTAATTATAGGTTAAGGTTATATTGGAGGAAACTCAATTTATGCATTGAGTGAGGTGAGATCTGAGAGATTTGTAACCCTAATTTTCACATATTAGTGAAAGGACTCAACATCACTCGTAGACATAGGCAAATTGTCGAATCATGTAAATCTTGTGTCTACGTTTTTTACTTATTTTGTGTGTTTTTTATTGTCATATTATCTATAGTAGTAATGGGACAAGCACCGAGTAATGACCTTTCACTACAAAAAATAATACTATTAGCGACAGCTATAAACTGTCGCTATTAACGAAAAAATTGTCGCTAATAGTCTTAATAACTTTTTTGTTAATAGTGGCAGTTTTTAATTGCAAAAAATTGCTACTATAGTCTTATTTTTTGTAGTGTTTTGAATTAGCCATCCATTGGAGGCTTGTAGTGACCAAGCTCAACTTAAGATTGGCAATACTACAACCTTAAGGTTGCATGAACATGCCCATATATATATATATAACTTCACCTCTTTATTGTTATGTTAGCATCCTCACTGGACTAAAAGGGCCTCTGTAATGGCATTTTTGTAAATAAATAAATGACAAAGCTGCCCTATTTGCTTTTTTCATTGAAAACTTGTAATTAAAGTAAATTACACGTAAGCCACAAAAAAGCAAGTGGGCAATTTTGCCCTTCACTTAGTTACCGCAATGTTTTCACATGTACTACAAAAAATAAGACTACTAGCGATAACAAAAAAACTATCGCTATTAATAAGAAAATTGCCACTGAAACTCTTGTCACTAATAATCTTATTTTTTGTAGTGATGAAAATATTTTGTTCCGAGGACGATATTAATCTCATAAAGAAGAGAGTAAGGTTAGCATTGATTTTGTCCACATGGCACTATTTTTAGTGCTACATAGTTCAAAGCTATTGTATGGATCATATTCAATCTTATAATTACATTTAAAAACTATCTAGAGGCTACAAGTGCAAGAAAATGAACGGCTAAAAAAGAATTGGACAAACTCATAGAGGTTGCTTATTTTTTTCACTTACTTTAGGCTCTTAATCATATGGCAAATATAATTTTTTGATAGATATGCTCATCAACGGTAATAATCAGGTCAGTCACTCTATACTAGTTTTAACAGCAGCATGCATACATGTTGCATATATAACTCTCTAAAATGTATTATATGCATAAATCTCATACCATCATCAACCCTTTAAGTGGTTGAATATAATACACTAGAGTTGTAGTAAGTTTGATTGGAAAAGGAAAAATATAGTTATAATCTTCCACCAAACTATTCAAAGGGTTGACTAAGGATGATATATTTATGTGTACAATTCATTTCCAACATTTAAGTATTCTCTCTCTCTCTCTCTCTCTATATATATATATAACCTGGTATGGCGCAGGAAGGATCATGGACTACCCTATATTTAGTCCACTTGGCACTATAAAATAGTGGATCGATTTGGTGCACTGTGGAGAAAGGGGACACAGTCATTTTAAATAAATTAATTAAAAATTATCTCGCGTGTGATTGAAGTATCGGAAATTACACAGTTATAAAAAGGTTTGGTGTTGCCTAATACGTTTTCTACTTAGAACATATTAGGGTTACAATTTTGAAGTATGATCTATACCATGGCCCCTTGCTCATATCAAACTTATAATTTTATTGTCATGTGCTACTGTTTTGGAGGCTTGGTTCATGTTCCTTCTTCTAATTCTAGACCAGAAAAGCTTTTACACATGCCCTACCATAATAATTAATAAAAAAATTTATTAAAAAAAAAAGAGTTTTACGAATCTAAGTTTAATTAATTTATTCCTTCAGCTTGGAGGGGTGCAAGTCAAAATTGTAGGATATTTTGCAGCTAAATAAGTGGTGGGTATTTTTATATATAAGAGCTATGACTTGCACACGAGAAGTTAACCCATTGCACATATTGTAAAAGAAAAGACTTTAGTATTTGGGAAACTTGAGCCACACGAAAACACCAACTAAGCTATCTGATTTGAAGGTCTGATCTAAAGATCTTAGTTACAAAGGATTAGTGAAATATGATAGTTATCATATAATTCAAACTGAATTACTGTTTATATATATATAGACTAAGCACGCCCCCTATTGCCATAATATTTATTTAATAACTAAAACAATAAGTGAGATTCACTGATCTAAGGGTAAATAATTTATTCAAAACTTTCAGATTTTGCACCTAAAATAGTGGTGTGCTTCATCTTTTATAAGATAGTCAACTCTATAAGGTTACTCATTACAATGGATCAAGGACTCCAACTTGGCTTACATCACATTGGAGGGCTTACTAATTTTACTTTTGAGATTCAGAGAGTCAAACCATTCCCCGGATCTCAAGGTAGAAAGCCCCTAGTGTCTACCTTTATTCCTGATGAAGACTTCTATGGGATGGATCTATCCCCGCTTTTGAAAAGATGGTAAACCAAGTGTCACTATATAATGTTGGTTACTGTAGGTATGACAAATCGGGTCGGGCCGGGCCAGCCAATATTTGAATTAGGCTTACTTAGCTTAGCTCATACTCGGCCATGACGGGCCAGGCTGCAGGCTGCCCAAAATTTTCTATATAATATAACTCATTTGATTGACTCAGGCCAGGATCTTATCGAGCTTAAACCTGCCGGCTTTTAATCAGGCTTTTGAAAGTTGAAACTAATGCATACCCGCTGGGCTTACTAATCAGACCGAGCCGGGCCAGCCCATTTTAATAGGGCTTACCTACCTCAACTCATACCCAGTTCATTGTGGGCCCAGTCAGGCCGGGCCTGGCTCATGGCCAGCCCATTGAGACCCCCTCTGTCTACCTTTATCCTTATGAAGACTTCAATGGATGGATCTATGGGCACTTTTGAAAGGGAGGTAAATCGATGTCACCATGTAGTGTTTGTTACTGTAGGGATTTGCTATAACTAGGCATAGTAACTTCAATTGTATGCTCATACTTTTCCTTTCCTCTTGTGGTTGCAATGTTGAGTTAAATGGTTGATTGATATTACTTAGATGGAGTTTAACTAGTCTATTAATCACAAACATTCCAATTCTCACAATCTAATCTTTACCTACAAGGGATTGCATGATATTAGTAATTATATTATTATTATTTTATGATGTAGGGTTTCCCAATTTGCACTTGGACTAATCCCTACGGAGTGTAGAGCACCACTCGTATCACTATTTACACACTCCACTACGCCCGGTTAACAGAAGGGGCGTAGTTTCGAGCCAGTGACCTTGGGGAGCAAACCAAGCCGCCGACAACCCCTTGGTGGATATATTATTGACCTTAAAAGAGAAAAATAAATAAATAAATAAACCTACCTACCCTTGCATAATGGGTTGGATTCCAACCTAAAGTTTCATGCCATTGCATCACATATATGGGATGATGGAGATTTGTTGAAAAACAAAAGTACATTGAGGCTAATTGTCCCTCTCTTAATCAGCTTTACAAATTTTCAAACATGGAGCTAAGATGGAAAAAGGAATGGTAGTATTAAAACACTAATCTTTAATCAATCTGGAAATTAAGCTATTTTGGTTCGGGAGTTCTACCGTAAAAACGATTAGCGTTCCCGCTAAAGGAAAAACACAAATTTTGTACGTATCGTTGCTCGCTGCGATTGAGACGTCAATTTTATCTTCTAGTATAACCATTCTTAGTGTCGAAGGATATCACGTATCCCTGTTCGTCGATTTGAAGGTAAATATTTGCTTTGGTGCCTAAAACTCTCAAAAAAGTAGGTAGATTTTGCAAATTTGAATGAAGGATTCGAAAAAAAAAATATTTCTTTTTTATTTCCTATTTCGATAATAATTTTGGATCGGCGGCCGCATACGTGCACGTGATTAGTTATTGCTTATGCATCCAAATTTTCTTGATGTTAGAAAGATGAATCAAGCATAAATATTCCATTGTTACTTCCCAAGTAATTAATATTTCCAACTTAAGATCAAATGTAGTTATCTAAAGTTACAATATGCTTACTCCTACTGATTATAGTTTCTATAATGAGGGTTGTAACGTTATTTAACAGTAAGGGCCACTAGCCGTTAAGGTGATGGCAAATATATCATTAACAATGTGCCCACTAAAACCCTTTAATGGCTACTAAAATAAATAGCTTAATTAGTGCCTGATTTGACATATTCTAAGGATGTAATATTTTACCTAATTTTTCTAATCTTGATTCTCTTTTATCTTTTAAAACCGCATAACAGCACGGTAAACCATCTAAATTTCTTAATCTTAATTTGTTATGAAAATACAAAGGAATCAAAAAATAATAATAATAATTATTATTAATTTGATCACTCCAGTCGATTATGTGATTATTGTGAGACATTTTCTTCATTATAATTCGATGCCAATCACAAGACCAATGGATTTTTTATTTATTATTTATTTATAGCTAGGCTGGGATTGAAACTATGACCTGGAGGTTGCAATCTTCTCAATCTTCCTTTGTTCTACAGGTAAGAGTGGCAATGGGCTACACAGCTTGGCCCAGCTTGTTAGGCCCAGTTCAAATTAAGGAAGGTTCGACATTGTCATAAAGCTTAGGCTTTGGCAAGAATTTTAATCCCGAAATTTAATGGGATTGGGCTTAATCCCCTAGGCCCATTGGGCTCTCATATATGATAAATATATTGAGTTTCATTTGTACTATTTTATGACAATAGTAAATAAATAAACCTTTTAAGAATTATAAATTTTCGATATTCAACCTCTAAATAGATGTTAATTTCTTTTTTTTTATATGGCCAGTCGGCTGAGACAGCCTCGAGAATAAACGGCTCAAGCCGGGCCAGACTTGAGATTTAAGAATTTATTGTAGGCCAGCTTTGAGCTTGGGATTATAAGCGTGCCATGGGCTTATAATCCCTAAGATCAAGGATACGGTAATCCTCGTTTTCGGAGTTTATGGTTGGAGATGTAACGTTTTCAGTTTGCTTGTCAAAAAACTTCTAAGTTTAGTGAAACTGTGCGAGTGCACTGCACTCTAAAGCTTGATTTCCTGAGAAGCCCTGAATGTGAAGCCAATGATGCAATGTGCCCTAAAATGCGCCATCAAAGAAGCCCTTATAAGGACTAAGGAGGCGTCCCTCTCCTCTCCAAGGCCCTTTGCCTACTTCTCATTGGGAGTTAGAAATTTTTACTAGCTGTTCCTTGAAAGATTGAATTAAAAGATGACATATGTAATTTTTCGAGCCTTACGTCTCCTTTAATCACATGTGCTTATAACCCATTATCAACTCTTCTAAGTTAAAAGTTAAAACTTAACCGAATCTCCATATTGTCAGCTATCAAGTTTTAATATGATAATATAATTGAACGAAGTAATTGTGGGTTTACAAGCATTAAAAAACGTCCCCCCCTCTCTCTCTCTCTTATGTTACCAATTTTGATAAGAACATAAAGAATCTCTTTTTTATATAGGTCAAGCTTCCATTGTACTACAAGCCTAAGCCTTAGATCATAAAGAATCTATAGACCACAATAACATATATATGAGATAATGGCTCCGACAGACATTTAAACACCAGAATGGTATTTAAATGATCTTATATAATTAAAGTTAGACTTTAATCTCACACCATTAAAGTGTGATTATCAGTATGCTATGTGATGAACCATCCAATTGATGAACTTTAATAAAAGCCATGGATCGAATGGTTTAATGTTTTGGGCCTGAAGCACCTCAATCTATGATCTCTCGATTTCATAGTAGAGATCACCCACACCTTGAGCCATTGATGGTGGAAGATCATTTAAGCACGCTTTTAGTGTTTAAATGGCAGTCAGGAGAGTCGGGCTCAACAATAATCCAATAGGTCATCCATCGAAGGGAGTAATCTCAAGACCGCTTTTGTTAGACAGATTGTACCATGACCATTCACTGTTTAGGCCATTTTGGCCTATGAAGCAATCAACTAGAAGCTCATCATCGGCACATGCCTCAGCTAAAAGTCTGCATTTGGAGCAGCTCTTTTGCTTTTTGGCTCCGCAGAGAACTACTTTCACATTTCGGAACACAGCTCCCTACCTCATTTGCTCTAATGGGGAGCTGTTTTAAGTGAAAAAACTGCTCTATGCCTGCTCTATCTCAAAGCAGATTTTATCTGCTGTGACAGAGAGCATGCAAAGAGCTGCTCTGCTCTTATAGCAGCTAAACCAAACACAGCCTAAGAATATTAGGAAATTCAAACCATCCAATTGATGCACGTTAATTGACTGTTAAAGTGAACAACCATCCATTTTAGTGTACATCCATCAGATGATTCAGATCTTTCAAGGCCTTCAGTTCAATACATGAACTAACATGATGGTTTGTATTGCCACAAAATTGCTCCATGTTGAACATTCTATAAAGAGTTGATCTCAGTGTTTTGGTTCTCATATCCCTCTACCTAAGGATTACTCTATTTGCATCCACTGAAACCCCACGAGCACCCAGCTTACACTTGGTTATAATGCAAGGTGGGGGGCTCGTTAAAGTTACATGGGTGCAAATAAAGCCATCCCTACCCAAAACACCTTCACAAAGTCTCTGTTTTTGCTGAGTTTAAAACCAAAGGTGAAGTTGGGTCTATGGACCCATTTGTCATTAGGCAGGTCACCAACACCAAGTATAAAACTTTGTAGATTGTTGGGAGAGAAGACAAAATTGCAACAAGAATCAATACCTGTTCAATGTCAACTAAATATAATACACACAGGTGGCGTCGTCTCTTTAAAGATTGAACAGAGTGATGAAAAAGCACTTTTAAAACATTTAAATAAATAGGGTACCGCTATCCGTGCCTACCGAGGACGCCTAATCGCCCAAAATTGTTCATTGCTTTGAAACTGACTTTTTTGTGGTACACATCAAACATTATTTTAGGGTTGCCTTTTGGGATACGTGTCAGAGAGTGTAGACAACTCACCATCTAATAGCACGCCCATGATCTCAAGATTCATCCTGTAGGAGATTGGAATGAAAACAATCTCCATCATTCGATTCACAGCAGTCAACAGTTTTAGGTGGTAAGCGTCCTCGTAAGGGCAACTAGAAGTATCCTAATAAATAAATCTCCATCTTTTAGGTGGTAAGCGCCCTCGTAAGGGCAAATAGAAGTATTCTAATAAATAAATCTCCATATTTGAGCACAGCAGCTCAGCACATTGCACACAAGTCCATATTTTCATCTAAAGTATCATCTGCAGTCACAAATCTCGTTTTCTGCAACATTCCATTATCGGTTAATTTTGAGAAAAATTCAAAAGGTTTTGGGACAATTTTAGGGAGTACAAAAAATATTAAATATAAATTATATTTAAACTTCATAAAAAAAAATTATTATTTAAAAAATAACAAAACCTAGAAAAAAACTATTAATTTCGGCAAAAATAAAGCGATTTTAGAGAGACCATCGAAACTTTGCTGAAAGTTTCACCCGACCCCTGTTTCAGTAAATTTCAGAGAAATTTCTTCGGAGAAATTTGTCACTATGTTTAGCAAACCCACCGATGTGTCTCTCAAATCCATTCAATATATGTACTAATATATTCAAACAAGAGTATTATATATATATATACGACACAAATTGTAGGTAATTATGAATGAATGCAGTTGATTGTTATATATGCAGCTCCCCATATACTTCAGTCAAAACTTCAGAAGCACTTTTTTCTCCAGCATCAGTCATGGGAAAGAGAATCATATCTACCAATGTTGATCCCCAGCAGACTGAAACACATTACCAAAATCGAAACAGAAAACTCTCTTTGCATTACTATCAAAACTACAGAATCCGACGATGCAAACTAGCAGTCTTAAATGTTAAAGAACTCATATATGGCAATTCCAAACTTAAGAATTGGTACGGATCAATTTTTTGACATTTGGTAACATTTTTCATCTAAGTGTGCCATGTGATTCAGTGACCATGATATAATGATCTATGGTGCTATGGCGCAGGACAAAGGGGCTTGGGCCTCTAGCACAGGTTGACAACATTGCAACCTCAAGGTCACAAGTTCGAGCCCAGCTCACCTATCAAAAGAAAAAAGATTGGGACAAAGAACATTTTTATCATGTGGTTCAAAGCAGTCAAACACTTTCAAAATGAACGGCTCGAAGTCGTTCATTTTAAGTTCCCTATCATACAAATACAATTATAATCTGAAAATTATGTAAGATCTACCCTTCTACGAAACACTTCATATCATCCTGAATTTCTTATTATCTTCATCATCTTGAGCTGAATTTCTCGGCTTCAAAAGTATTACTCACAAAGGAGAAAAAAATTTGTATAGTAGAGAAATGGAATGATATATATATCATAAAAGAAGTGCTAGTGCACACGAAGCAAAAATGTAGGACTACAAGTAATTGCAGCACCACTTACAAAAGGTTATTCCTGTTCTACGGAAAAACTGCCTCCGAAAACAATTAAGCTTAAACATAGACGTTGCCAGCATAAGGAAATTCTGAGGAGAGATCTAGCGGAGGTGTTTTCAGAAACTCTGACGGAGGGATCATAATGGGTTTTTCACAATTCTATGGAGTCGCTACAAATAATTATCCAAACTCAAAGATGGGCTTAAATTGTTGCCCGAGGAAACAGTAAATCTGAGCATAGAATCGGATTCATCGAAGGACACTCAAAAACCCCATGGAGCTACGGCGTATGTTATGCAGTGGTAGAAAACTGATGGAAGGAATGCAATGGTCAGCCCAACACATTTATAGAGAAGAGTATTCCCTGGCAGATGGCCTCGCCAACCACGCTCTTGCCATCAAGTAAAATCATGTCTTTAGGAACATTGAAGAATTCTACCCTACATAGGAGATATCGTGGAGATACCAAATTTTAGATCTGATTAATATTGGTTTATTTTCACATATCAATAGAACTTGCTTACTGTTCGATATATATATATATATATATATACTGCGGTACAATGCATGTTTGATTAAAACCCAACTGCAGCACAATGCATGCTCTATCAATCTAATGTAGAGGATGAATACCTGCTTCGCATTAAGAATTAAGGATCCTTTGGTCCAACAGTACGATACAGTACATTTGCATATTAATTCACTTTATTCATAATGCCTCGATGAAAATCTGAATCAACCCTTGAAAGAAAATGTAAATCACCAATGTTCATAGGTTCAAGCAACAAAAGAAAAGCATAAAAGCAATACCACCGTACTATAGATAAAGATTGGATTCTAACATGCTAACTCAAAAACTAAAACTAGCCCAATTTGACAATTTAATCACACAAACAATGATGGGACAAGGCAATGACCCGACGATGATAATGATAAATCACACACAAATGAACCCACATCAATAAACAAACATATAATAAAATTAAATGATCAATTTAATTATTCAATTACTGACAAGAAAAACCTGAATCTTAGTAAGCCAATACCACCTTATTCTATACATAATATTCAATAGTAACATCATCTGGACACAAACTCATCAAATCTAAAGATTCAATAACCTAAAAAAATACCTTAGTTAATAACATGATCCAAATTATTGTATCAAAAATCTATAGGATAGCTCTATTTGCGCCCACAGAAACTCTAAGAGCACCCAACTTGCACCTTCAGGGATAGCTCTATTTGCACCCACTGAAACTCTAAGAGCACCCAACTTGCACCTTCAGGGGTGCACTACATGTTAGTAGTGCAAGGCGGGGGCTCTTATAGTTTCATTTTGTGCAAATAGAGCTATCCTATTGGTTATACTGAAAAAAGAAATGAATGTTCATGGACTTAAATCAAAGAATTAAAAAATAAAATCCCTTAAAACAAAAATTTAATCTAAATAATTTCCCCCATAGAAACCCTTACACAGAGGATCCATCGCATCATCACAAAAGATCTTCATTGAATGTATCATCCTCCATTGGCTCAGGCAACATATGCAGTTTTCTTATACATTTGATCCATAGTTACAAGAATTGCATGTTGTCCAACGCTTTTGGATCTTGTCCGGTGGTAATGATGAAATCAATGCCAGCAAAGATAGATTGTTTCTTCAAATAGCAATAATGTTTTAAAATTGATCAGCCAGATTCAATGCAATCACAGCTCATCCACATCTTCATAATCCATGTTGCATCAAATTTGATAATCTCACAAGGTAACAAAGACCAAGGTTGTCAACTAGTGAATCAGAATGTAAATCGTTCTCCTCAAAAATGAATCGAATCGTAAATCGTAAGATTTAATCGGGATTTTGAAAAAAATGTAGAAAATATGAGAAAATATTTTTAAAAAAAAAACAAAAAATTAGGAAAATGCAATACATATAAAAATTTCAACCATCTCCTAATACATTTGAATCCCAAAAGGCTAAAAAATGTTTTCATTTCATCATTTGACCTATCGTTGTTCATCCATGTAACTTCTCTTGTAATTCTGTATGTGTATGACATCTATATATATATGAGTGTATGAGACACTATAATCATATGAGACTATAAAAATGTCAAAAAACCAAAAAACAGTGATAGAAAAAATCAATAAGAACAATCACTCCAATGACTTGAAATATATAAGATGCAATAAAAGTTCAATTTAGAAAATCTTAAAACTCATCCATCGATGGCAGATTTTGTTAAAGACGCCAATTCTTACTAAAAAGGTATCATTTTGCTGCAAGACAACGTAAAACCAAAAGAAATGGTATTTGATTTTGCTCAATGAACATGGATATACTTAAAATATAGTGTTTACCTTAAAAAACCCGTAAAAATTCTAAAGAATCTTTTTACAACCTAAAAAGATGTTTAATAAGCATAAAATAAGATGGAATAGGGTTCATAAGGGTTTAGGGGCTTTTTAGTAAAAAAAAGAAAACAAACAAAAGTGATTTTAATTGATATTGTGGGAGATTCCGCACACTGTCACATGACAGACTCAAATTGTACGATTTGATTTGAATCTACGATTTTACAATTCAAAAATGATTTGACCGATTTCATGCAGATTACGATTTAAATCTACGTATTAAATCAAAATAGCTACGATTTGATTTGAATCGAACGATTCAAATCATATATCGTTCCAATTTGGCAATCATGAACAAGACCCTTCAAATCACCTGGTGGCAGACAGTCGCACAAAATCACACAAGATGTTGCTCGTTTTCAACCACAATGATTTGATGAAGTTGAAACCTCAACCATGTTACAAAAATCTGTCAGAGGCATGCAGTTTTCTTGTACATTTGATCCATATTACAAGAACTGCATGTTGTCTAGAGGTTTTGGGATCTTGTCCAAGTGGCAATGATGAAATCGATGCCAGCAAAGATGGATTGTTTCTTCAAAACGCAATAATGTTTATAAAATTGATCAGCCAGATTCATTCAAATCACTCCTCAACCACATCTTCATGAGTGCGCCAAATTTGACAATCTCACAAGGTAACGAGACCCTTCAAATCACCAAATAGATAGTGATCTATGAATCCCCTGGTGGCAGACATTAGCACAATATCACACAAGGATGTTGCTCGTTTTCAACCACAACGATTTGCTGAAGTTGAAACCCCGACCATGTTACAAATATCCATCAACCACAGTTAAGATTTATATTTTGGAAATTATGTGAAGTGCATGAAAAGAAAATCATTACTATATGTTTCAGATAAGCAATTGGACATGTCCATTGCATTGTGAAATGGCTTGCGATCTTGTTCTTCTCATTCTATCAGGAAGTATCCATCATATTGTGCTTTATCTGCTTTACATTCCCCCTTTATATCATCTTGGGTTCTATCTTTGTTCCTATTAGTTTCACTGATGCTTTGTCTCAGCCATGGTGGAAGAAGATTATAATTAGGGCTCTCAATTGGCCGGATTAGGGCCGCGTTGGGGTTCAACCTGCCCCTAACCTACCCGGTCCGACGTTTTTCCGAGCTTTTTTCGGCTTTTTTTTCAAATAAAGTTTAGTTGTGCTATAGTTTTGGGGCTGTCTTTTTGGGCTATTTTTTCTAATAAAATTTGGTTGGGCTTGGGCTGTTTTTTTTCTAAAAAAAGTTTGAAGAAGGTTAAAAATTTAATTAAATAATTATATTAACATTATAGAGGCTCAGGTACATGCTTTTATTCAAATATTTCATTTTAGTTTGTTGCACAATGGTTATAATGGACAACGGTTGCTTGAAAGGACAATGGTTGCACAATGGTTATAATGGACAACGTTAATCTTAAGGCATTTAAGTAAATTATATTTAATTAAAAGGATAAGTATATAATATAATATAATATAATATATATAATATCTGGGCCGGGTGTTGGAACACTCAATCCAAGCCTGACTCGTATTGATCCGGGTTGCAACATGTTTAGCCCGGTCCGGATATCGGGCAAGGTTTGCTTGATAGAAAGCATCACTTTTTTCGGGCTGGGTGGGGACCAAAATCCAGACCGGTCCGGCCCATTGAGAGCCCTAATTATGATTCAAAAAATGAAAGCCCTTGAGTAGAACAACACATGTGAAGTTACCATATTGTTAAAAGGAAAAAACATTGTTGGTTGAAATTGGGTTTACACTATGAAATATCGACCAGATGGTTCAGTTTAAAGTACAAAGCTCAATTAGAAGTTGATTATCAAGACACCTTTGCTCATGTTGTCAAGTTAAATTTGGTTTGTGTCCTATTATCTCATGTCGGCTTAAGAGGTGACCTCTTCACCAATTCAATGTGAAGAATGCGTTCCAACATAAAAATCTTAAACAAAAAGTTCACAGGACATTCCCTCTCGAGTTTTACCCATGAAAGGGGAGAAGAAGCAAGTATGTCGCCTAAGAAAGGAGATAAATGAATTGAAGCAACTGCTAGTGATGCTATTATTATATTTGGCTATCAGAAAAATCACTATGATCATCACTATGATCACTAGTGATGATTAGGACGACATTATTGTCACTGGGGATTGGACCTTTGCCCCAATGGTGATGCCCTCAAGTGTGTAGGGTTGAGGTCAGGGGTTCAAATCCAATGCTTTCTTGGAGTTAAAGGTTGCGAGATCTAGCAGAGGTCATTGTATTTCTCAAAGGAAGTATATTCTTGAGTTAATCAAGCAAACTGGTAAAGGACATGTTGAAGTTTAGTCTCACATCGGGTATTCATAAGCCTTGTCTCTCCTCTTATAAGATCGGGGCCCCACCGCTCATTGCCAATTGATTTGGAGATGGATACCCAAATTTATCATGGCATCAGAGCAAGCCTTTCTCCACTCCACGTCACCTAGTTCAATTATCCACGTGATTTGGCTCAATCCAGGCCAACACGTGTGAGGGTGCGCTGAAATTTAGTCCACATCGGGTATTCATAAGCCTTGTCTCTCCTCTTATAAGATCATGGGCCCCTCCACTCATTGCCAGTTGGAATTGAGATGGATAGTCAAATTTATCAAGACACTCCAATGGATCAAAATCATAGGATGAACTTTGAAGATAGGGAGACTCTATAGGATGCTTTAATGTATCAAAGACTTGTTAGATAAATGATATATCTCACTATCACTCGACCAAATATTTCTGATTTTGTAAGCGTTGTTAGTCAATATATGCATGCTCCACAGAGTATACACTTAGATGATGTATAAGCCTCTCAAATACCTGAAATCCTGCTCTGGGAAAGGTCTGCTATATAGTAACTATGGTCAATTTGATGTAGAAGTATATTTTGATGTCAATTGGGTTGGGTCTCTTAGTGATAGGAGATCCACAACTGGATATTGTGCCCTTGTTGGAGGTAACTTTGTTGCATGGAGAAGCAAAACCAACATGTTTCCAATTCCAGTGCAGAGAATGAGTATCGAGCCATGTCACAAGGGGCTCATGAAGGGTAGTGGATCAGATTTATACATGTTGATCTGGGAATCCATATAGAACTTCCTATGAATCTATTTGGAAATAATGAAATAGCCAAAAATATATCAGAAAATCCAGTTTATCATGAAAAAACCAAGCATATAGAAGTCAATTTTCATTTCATCTATAAGAAATTAGAGTCAAATGAGTTTTGCATCCCACAATTATATCTCAAGAACAAATTACTGATTTACTCACCAAGGCCCTTGTAAAAAGCTAGATTGTGTGACCTTGTATCTTAGTTGGGCATGATTGATAACTATACTCCAACTTGAGGGGGAGTGTCAATGTGTCACCTGTAATAGTTGGGTGTGACTCATATGAGTATAGTATGTACGGGGTGGTACCAATGTTATACATTAAATCATATTGTAAGTAGTAATATATATATATATATATATATATATATATATATATATATATATATATATATATATATATGATGTCAAAATCTTACGATTTATGACTTGAATCTTACGATTTAAAGCAAATCCCAAGCCAAACGATTCGATTTTGACATAAAATCGCTTTTGGGCTTGAATCCTATGATTCAAATTGTGAATCTTACGATTCAAGTGAATCACACGATTCGCAAACCCACTTACATGAGTTAAGGTTTCATGGTCCATGATACATAAAACTTAAGAATTTTTTTTTATTTTTTATTTTTTTTTAAACTTTTTTGCTCCTTAAAAATATAAAAAAAAACATCTCTATAGCATAAGAAACCTCTCTTATAATATCCTTACCTATCGCGTGGGGTTAAAATTTTGATTTCTTTCTCATCTTCGTCTGGTATGGGATCAAAATTTAATTTTGTTTGTAGAAAATGACCGCTACAATCAGATGAACCTTAAATGCACATGAAAACTTCAATTAAAATTTTGAGAATTGGTGTTAACTTTTGAAGATTAATTTCAGACCATCAGTCATGAAGTGATGATGTTCAGTTAGAAGTATTTGGCTTATATGTGTACACTATTTATGAAAGAAGTATCATGTTTTAAAATTTATTGTGGACATATTTGAATGCATATCTATTTTATTATTATTAAAAAAATGGTTTTGAATCTTACAATTTAACTATTCGATTCGATTTCTACAACATTGATATATATATATATATATATATATATATATATATATATATATATATATATATAAAATTAATGAATAAATGTCATGTCAGCACGGGAATCGTGACATGACTGACGAGGAAGAATCCACTAAAAACACCCTTAAATATTTCTCTAATCGCTTTGTTGTAGTAGAGAACATGATGAGGAATGCAAAGCGAACCCAATGATGTGCTCCTCTTCATCATTGGAGGTCAAAGGTTAACCTACTAAAGTCAGCATAACTTCATGCTTATGTTAACAGGGAGGACGTGGCAGGGAAATCAGCGACAACCCACTCGGATACCAAGAAGAAATGGTTGCTGATAGGAGATTAGGGTTTTAGGATGGTGGCATTAGTGAAGAATAGAGAAGAGAGAAGAGAGGAGATAGAAATAATGCTAAAGCTTGGTGAGTAAAGAATCTCTCACTAGGATTTATATTAAGTGGGAAAAAATACACATACACCCCCAATATTACTATCCACACTCCACACTCCACAGTCCATATATAACACTAACACTCATAATAACAATACTAATATACAATACCTATCTGCAATATAAATTGGTTTCCGGCCGAGCTATTACATATAAACATATCGCTTGGTGAGTAAAGAATCTCTCACTAGCATTTATATTAGGTGGGAAAAATATACATACACCCCCCAATATTACTATACACACTACACACTCCATATACGATACTAACACTCATAATAACAATACTAACATACAATACCTATCTGCAATATGAATTGGTTTCTGGCCGAGCTAGTACATATAAATATATTGCAGATAGGCATTGTATGTTAGTGACAAACAACATGAACGATTGTTAACACCACTGCAAGAGGCAATGAAGATCGAGTCTATCCTCCTTATATGCAGCATACAATCCAATGCATCATTGGCAAAATTGAAGCATGAATGCATCAAGGATTCCAAAATCATGGGCATTAGAATGACCCATAAACATAAATGTAGATAATCACAACTCACAAAATAAAGCAAAGACCTTCCTTCTATTTCAGATAGTAAAGAAATGCACAGATGATTTTCCTTCAATTTCAGGGATGCAAGAAATGCCTATCTCTAACACAATGACAACATATACAAGACCAACATAAACTTCAAAAAAATGTATGTGTACATTTTGCTTCGATCAGCCTCAAAATTGGCAAAAGAGTAGAAAATTACCTTTCTGACACTCACGAAAAAAATGCAGTAATGGCAAAAATCCTTTCTCTCACTCTTTGAGCAGATAAACCCATATACCACGATCTCACCATATCAAAAAACTTTTCCACGGCCTTAATTGGGGTTTCCATCATCCACATTAGCTTGCAAGCTTCCTTTCTCATTGAAACCTGTCTCTTCCATATCAGAAGCTGCCACTTCTTTCGGCATACCGTGAACAATGTCCCAGAAGAAGTCAGTCAAAACATTCTCATACGAAGGCATTTTCGCATAACCAGGGAAATAATTGATGTCGATAACAAGATATCGATTTCCAGTCTTCACATCCCTAATCACGTCGAAATTAAACAGATGTAGCTTAATGGCCTGTCGTAACCCTCTAGCAATCTCTGTAATAAAGCTCAGCGGTGGCATCTCAGCATCTTCTAAATGCATAGTCTCGTCCATTAGATCTTGATTTGGCACATTTGATACTTGCGAAAATGACAAAGAGCGCGAACAATCCAATTTCGCTTCCTCTGAAACATCTGGTAAGGACTTTCTTTTCACGCACTTGACGTAATCTCCCACGACATAGACTTTAAAGATGACGCCACCGTGGTTTACAAATTCTTGCAAAACAACAGGGGGTTTCAGCTTGCCAAAGCCATCGCGATTAAAAATGAGTGACATCTTGTGCGATTTCGCGCTACCATCGGCGACCACAGGCTTCGCGATCACAGGAAATCGCAGCCCAATCGGAGCGTCCAAATCCGTCGGGTTATCGAACACAATCTGCTTGGGGATCCCGAAGGTATCATTACCTTGAGGGATTTTCAAATCGGATACTACTTGGAGCATGGAGATGCGATTGTGGAGGCGTTCGATCGAATCCGGCGGATCGATTATGAACACGCCAGGGTTTTTGGAAGAGTACTCATGCAACTGTGTTCTCCATTCATCTCCATAGAGTTTATGAAGAATGCAATCGAAGGGGCCTTGATCTACCAAAGGCTTAGTAGAATCTATTGGGATGAGATCGATACCTCGTTCTTTGGCAAGATTAACAAGAGATGGCTGAATGAAGCTTTGCTGTTTCTTTGGTGCGAGCGCGTAGCCGATACTGAATCTTCTGGAAGAATCCGCCATTGTGTTCGATTGGAAACATGAGAGGTTGCAAACAGAACAAGAGATTAGGGTTTTCCCTTGTATCAGAGACGTTAGAGAGAGAGAGAGATTAGGGTTTTTTCTTAAACTGAGGAGATTAGAGACGAAGGAAGAGCGAAACACCTGATTTCAAAGAGAAGAAATGCTTAGGGGAGGCACTGAAGATTCAGATTATATAGCTGAGTGGTTCAAACCGGGGTGGTTCGAACGAAAGCTAACCCTGGTTAATGAAGGTTGCAAGATACACGTGGCAGGTCATGGGGTCTTTCGGGCTCCACCTCTTAACAGCTGAAACTGATTTCTTGCTTTTACAATGAACGGCTGAGATCGGCGGGACTGGTATCTTACTTTTGCGAGGAATCGGCGTATATGCATCCATTTTTAATGAATAGTGGGGATTGGTCAAAGAGGTTCGGAGGCCCAATAGCACATACGGCCTTAATTGTATAATATTAAAATTAAAAACAGGTATTCAACGGGTTTGACTTGGGTCATAATGTTCTAAATGAGTTATTCTACATCTTCAGTTATTCACCCCTCCTTTGAAAAGTTCGCATCTTCCAATTGAAATGCGATTGACTACCCTCAAGCCTTGGAGTTATTCTACATTATGAGTTATCACACTCATATTGTATTGTTCTTAGAGCAGTCTACATTAAGGATTAAAATTTCTGATTAAATTTCGGTTTTGAGTATAATCAAAATCAAAATTCAAAATTTTGGCCGAAATTTTAAATCTCATATAAAAAATTTAAAATTTGGATTTCAGTTTTGAATTTGATGGAAGCCAAAACTGAAATTTTAGACCGAAATTTCGGTGGCTTCAGCCAAAATTTTGAACCTTGGTCCACTCATCTATATAATGTACACGAATTTTTATGTATTGAAAGTCTGTACATGTCATCCAGTCATACAGATGCGTGGACTGCAGCGTCCACTTTTAATGGGTGGACACTCATTATAAACTCTAAGATATTATAGGTAGTTTTTATTTTTGGTAGTGGGTAAAAAGTATTTGCACTCTTTGAGGTAGGTAGCTCACCCATTAGTTCTTACAACTCATAATTTTGGGGGCATTAGCTAAGAATTAAGGGTATTTGGGCTCTTTGAGATAGGCAGCGCACCCATTGGTGCTTACAAATCATACTTTTGGGGGCATTGTTACACTCCTAATGGTATATATATATATATTTTTTTTTTTTTTAATTCCTCTCTTTTTAGAGGATGTTATACAAGTATAGAAAACCTAGATATAATGCATGTGCAAATTGCATATAGAGAAGAGATGATTTGGCAAAATAAATTGGGAGGGGACCTCGTGGGAGCAGGCGTAGATATTAGAACCCACGGCTTATTGCTTCCTTAAGTTTCACCGATTTGTTTGTTGGAACTTTTAAAACATTTGCACTTCACTCTCTAAAGTGTGTCGATGGTTAGCCACCACAATTTTTAATCTAATTGGTAGAATCCCACCAAGAGATTTTATTAAGCACCCTAAACTTGGTTGGTGATTGAGTTGTTACATATACTTATTGGGGTGAGTCCTCAAAATTCTATGCAATTAGTGGTACCTCGAACTGGGTGTGCCTACAAATTTAGTAGGAGTGCACCCACATTAAAAATAATAGTTTTATAGGGGAAATTATAAAAAATAAATTGGTATTTTTTGACATTATGTTGGATTCCACTTATTTATGTGGCCCTTAAGTCACACGTTATGGTCAAAGTCTAATGGTATAAGTTGTTAACTTAGAGAAATGGTGAAACACTAGTTATGATCAAACTAGAAGTTTTCAGTTATATTAAAGGTCGTGATTTTATCCTAACATAAGTGTGGTAATCCTAACTGTTAGATTTTTTGATGGGCAAGTTTTATAATCTAATTATCTAAACCTATTTTTAAGGAAAATACATATTCTCTACTGTGTGCAAAGAAAGAGAAGGCTCCTCATCTCTCCTTCAAATCATCGATTGTAGAATTATTGCTCGGATTACTTAAGGCTAAATCCTCGCATAAAAAACTCTAAGGTGTAAGATATGCTAAAGTTTCATGTTAATTCCTTTTTTTTATTGCAGGAAGATCCTAATAATTCTAACATATTATATTGTAACCAAAGCTTTTAGAAAATCGAGATTTCACATAATTCCCATTTTATATTGTAACCAAAGCTTATTTAAAACATGTGCAAATTTAAGCCTCATTTAGGTGTTTCCTGACTTTTCCCAAAAAAGCTCAGATTCTTGGACACTCAGATTCCTAACAAATTCGTAGCAGACTCAGATTCTTGGCATTTCTCATATGCGTTCTTAAGTTACTCATATCACTAATTTTTCTTATAAAAAATAAAAAAATTTTGTTTTTAAGTTCCTCTCAGAAAATCCTCAGAATTGATTCAATCAGTGGTTATGTTATAACCGTAAAAACGTGATCTAATTATTGATTTATATGTCGTACTCGAATTTCTCTCAAAATTTATAGGCAACCAATCGAGATGGGGCTGAACATATTTGACAGAGTCTTTTTTCAAATCTAATTTAATGGCCATTATTTTTAAAATGAGCCACTAATACCCAATTGAAAAGTTATTCAATTTATCATCCTATGAAGAATATTAGCATAACATATTACAAACGATACTTTTTAAAGTTCATCAATCGGATGGTTCACATCCACTTATAGGAATGTTTCTTTAGGCCGAGATATGCTCCAATGATGAATTGCCACTTTGACAGTTTAGATTAGTCATATATTTACGTCGCGTGATATAATGATATCACAATGTAATGGTGTGTGAGAAAAAAAAAAGTGCAATTTTAATGGTATAATAAGATCATTTAAGCACCATTTTGGTGTTTAAATGTCAGTTAGTAGCCATTATCCAATAAGATCAAACAAATAAAATGGAAAGTAGTAAAAGTAAAATTAAAAGGACCATTTATGTGATGGTGCATAGCATAGCACAATCAAAGATGATTGTACATCTCTACCCATAATTGGTGCACGTGGCATTTGAACCAGACCATCAAATTCATGTCCATAATGAATGCACATTGATCAGACAATCCTGATCGTTGATAAATTACTTTCTTTCTTATGGTGAACAAATCTACATATATCAGTTCAAAAAAATTACTTTGATGAATGGTCTTGATCACCCAATCAACGCAATTTCTATATATGGCCCACAGAATCAAAATTCCGGATTTCATTTCGGTTTCAGTGGGGACCGAAACCAAAAATTTGGAACGAAATTTTGGTAATTTCGGCCAAAATTTTGAACCTTGGTCATAGGTGTATATCTAACCTGACTTGATTCGACCCAATGGGTCAAGGATATATGTCTGACACGACCTTAAAAACTGACCCGACTTGATTGAAATCCCCATATTTTACTTAGTTTTATATATCATATTTCCCTTAGTTTTATATATGAAATATCGGGTTGGGTCTAATTGATCCAACCCAACCCGACCCGATTTTAGTTCGACTCGACCCGATCCAACATGATTTTCATTCGACTTGATCCAAACTAGGCCAAAGCCAACAAACCGAACCCAAATGCATTATACAAACTTGAGGGCATAATGGGTAATAATCAGTATATCATTACAAACTATAAGATATTATTTTTTTTGTTTCATAACAAATTTAGTGGCTAATGAAGTAGTTCAACAAGAGCCTTTAAAACCCTAAACATAACATTGTCTTCTTCATCTTAACCGCTTAGCTAAAGAGAACCAGAGATTTGGGGAAAAGTTTGTGTGGATCCCTCATACACCTATGGTCAAAAGGTGGCTTCCGATTGATTGAATGACTTACTTGCTAATGCAAATGGGACCTTCAGACGATTTTCTTATGTGAAAGAATGGCTTTATCTTCTTCCCCAAAACTTAAGTGGTGCAACCATGGGAGCTCGCCAGTATGGAAACAATGAAAGAGAAGTCATGTCTCTTAGCTTAGATAGCATGCATTATCACCAAAACACAGAATTTGAGAACACTAGGTACCATTCTTTAAACATGGTTCAACAGCAACCTTATTTTCAGCCATTGCAAGAAGGGATTTGTAATAGATTACCAGGCCATCAGATGTACCAAACATCTTAGAAGATCAACAAAAAGAAATCCATTGAAGATTTATGAGCGTTAACTGGTGAGTTCAAATCTCATATATATAGAAAAGTGAAGTATACTCATCACCGAAAATCTGAGCTCAGAATCAGACCTAATCTGAGCAATTTGCTCGGAGATCCAATAGTCCTTTTCACTCGGAAACACCTCAGATTCTCAATTCCCAAAGGTGAACTCTCGGACGCAAGAAAAGCCCAGAAAATCACACATTCTGGCTTTTTAGAGTATACATACCTTCTCAAGGGATACAAATGTCAGTACTCTTCTTAGTTTTGTTTTAATAATATACCAACCTCCTCACAGCCACTACTTCCCATCAAAAGCTGGATGTACGGATTTCAATGCTCCTGTTAGAATCAAAAGTGTGTCTTTATTTATAGCCACGCAGGTTCAAGCACAACCCAAACAAATTATAATAAAACAAATTATAAGTTTAATTTAGGGCACTTTAGAAAAAGAACCTTGGAAACCAAACGAATTAGCCCTATATACAGGTATGAAACGTTTTAGAAAAACAGGTTTTATCCTTTTTTTTTAGTTCTAATATTTGTGAGATTGGGAAATTTGTCCCACGTGCGACTAAGATTATCGATAGAAGATTACTAAATTACCCTTTCTATAAAGGGTAGTTTTGAAGGTAGGGATTTCATTTTGAAGGCATTCATTCACCTTTTGAAATGACTCTTCTCTTAGCCAATCTTCTTCTCTTCTTTCTCTTAGCCCATCGAATAATCCATTTACGTTTGACATTATTCAGCCGCAATGATCATTTCAAGGGTTTTGCTTGCGCTGGTGCGATCGATCTTCTTCTCCATTCACGTTTGACATTATTGAGTCGCAGGGATCGTTTCAAGGGTTTTTTCTGCGCTTGTGCGATCGTTTCAAGGGTTCTTCTTCTCGAAAGGGTTCTTTTTCTGTGTCGTTCTTCTTCTCAAAAGGGTTCTTTTTCAGCACCGCTCTTCTTCTCCTAAACCCTAAATCCTTAAAATTTTGAGAAAAAATTGTAATAAACTCAAAAAATTGTAATAAACCCATTGGGATCTTGATTGTTTTCTCTCTCTATAACCGTCTCTGCAATTTCTTGAGTTTTTGGACTTGAATAGTTTTCGATCTTATCGACTGAAACATCTCGAACTCGAACGGGAGAAGAAGCTACACAGGAAAGCAAGAAAGAAAAACCCAGATCTAGCTTCTAAACTACCCTTTATAGAAGGGTAGATTAGTAAATTCAAATGAATAGCCCATTATACACGTGCCACTAAATTGCCGATCTCACGGAAATTAGAAGAACAAAATAACGATAAAACCTGTTTTTCTAAAACGTTTCAAACCTGTATATAGGGCTAATTCGTTTGTTTTCTAAGGTTGTTCCTCTAATTTCCCCTTTAATTTATGCAATCCATCAAACTATAATACAGCCTACTGATGTATTGCTTAGAAAGATATGTAGTCTACAATTAAAGCCACTCAGATTTTATTTTTGTATATGCAGCAGTGCCCCATGTCACGAGTATTTGACTGAATACGCACGCTCACTCCATCGATCCACCCACTTAGAAGATAGATCAGCTAATACTACTTTCTTATACTTTAATTCCCGGTGGGAAGTGGGGATCAGCTCCTTGCTCATTACCATTTTTCTCACCTTTTTTAATGAATTTTCCATAGTTTCATCAAAGAAAAAAAAAAGAAAAAAAGAAATCATTTTGATTTTAGGGAGCAAACTCAAGTCATCAGACCGCTGCGACAGCCTCTTGACGGCTACCCATAAAAAATATTGCTAATTGTTGAGCGATCCATTACATATGGACACTTGTAAGGCCCTGATAGCCCCTTTTTCCCTAGTGCCACAGGTTTTAAGTTATCTCCTATCAAAATAGTAGCTCATATATTGAACTTAGGACGCACTTGGCTTAGCTCTCCTTAGACCAAACTGCGGCTTTTGGCTATGACGGGGATCAGTTTCAGCTCCCCACCACATTTGCATTGGCGAGGAGATGTTTTTAGCGAAAAAATGAACTGATCTCCTAAGAAGAAGATACAACCGGTTTTAGCGGAAGAGCAAGCGGGGAGCTGGAGTCCGCTGAAGGAGAGCGTACACAAACATACCCTTATGCTTTAATATGGCTTATTGTGCATATTTATTTTGAATTTAAATTATGATGCACCCTTCTCATGATCCCAATCTTCTCTTGGGTGTGATTCTTTAGCCAACTTAGACGTGTGCTAATGATAGTCGTACGACGACTCAAGCCCACCTCTTTGAACAATTTACCGCGGATGCCCATCTTTTGGTATTTCTTCTTACAAATAAATTCTTCGAAATCTTTGTTTGTCGTTTCTCTTGGTATTCGTGTGAATCAACAAGAAAAATGAATGTCTATTAGATTTCTGATATTTCTTTTTAGAAATCACAGTTCTAGTGGAAGGTTGCAATACAGCGCTGCATTAGTTGGTATCAAAGCACTAAGATCCAGAGATTATTTATACACAATGCCGCCTAGACGTGGTGGTCTCCGGAAAGTGCCTATTCACGATGTTCACGAGCGCGAGACGTCGCCCGATTGACACGGCAGATAGAGGCACTCACGACCCAAGTGGCTGCTCTCATGACCAGGGATGAACGAATCCAACCCCAGATCATTCAGAGTACGTAGACGATGAATAACTTGAGTTTGATAATGTATTTGGTGATCCAAAGCCACCGCGACGACCCAAAGAGGGGAACCCACGGCGATGGGATGCCGGATTACGTATAGATCTGCCCGAATTCCAAGGCAGGGTGCAACCTGAAGAGTTTCTCGACTAGTTTTATTCCATCGAGGAGATCTTGGAGTTCAAGGACGTACCCAAAAACAAGCGGGTCCCTTTGGTTGCAACTAGATTTCGAGGGAGAGTGCTGCATAGTGACAACAAATTAAGGTCACACGCACCCACCAAGGGAAGCTAAAGGTAGATACATAGGAGAAACTAAAGAAACTTCTGCGAGCGGCGTTTTTACCCCATAACTTTACCAAGGTGTTATATCAACAGTTGCAGAACTTGAGGCAACGGGTGAAAACTGTTGATGAGTACACAACGGAGTTCTACCGATTTCTTGCACGCAACGACCTGACGAAGTCCAACAACCAACTAGTCTCTCGATATATTGGGGGTATGCGAATTCAATTTCAGGGCACTCTTAATTTATTTGACCCTCTAAATATTGCAGAGGCATACCAGAGAGCCTTGCAGTTCGAATACACCGCGGGAAGCCGAGAAGCCACCGATCAGTGGGCACCCTACCCGAGCCCCTACTGGTGGCCCCCGATGCTTCAAATGCGAAGAGATCGGACACCGAATTGAAGATTGTCGGAAAGGAGATCGCGTCGAAAAAGGTCTTTTTACAGACCATTTGGACGATCCTGACCAGGAGGACGTCAAACTTGAAAGAAATCTCATCCTCAACACCACAGAAGAGGAACATGTCGAGGGTGATGAAGGGCGGATGCTTGTGGTACGCCGAACATGTTTGACTCCTAGAGTGATCAATTGGAACGGGTGGCTGCAAAACAACATATTCCAGTCAACGTGTACGATCAAGGGTAAAGTGTGTCGATTCATCATCGTTTCGAGTAGCTACGAGGATGTGATCGCAAAGGAAGCGGTACAGAAGCTGGGACTACCTACTGAAGCGCATCCCAATCCATACAAATTATCTTAGCTTAAGACAGGAAACGAGGTAATAGTTTCTAAACGTTGTTTAGTTTCGTTTTCTATTGGGTGCAATTATAAAGATAAGATATGGTGTGACATCGTTCGGATGGATGCATGTCATATTTTGTTGGGGAGACCGTGGCAGTATGATAGAAGTGTTTCACACAATGGTCGATCGAACACATACCATTTCATGTTTCATAATATCAAAATTGTATTAATACTAAAGAAAGAGTTGACACCCAAACCACCAGCTGGGGAGGGATCCAACTTTTTGTCTATGAGTCGATTTATCAAGGTCGCGTCAGAAATCGGAGTGATATATGTGTTGATCGGGAAGGGCAATCGTGTGGATGGTGAGATCCCTGACCCAATAAAAAATAATAGATGAATTTCAATATGTGTTCCCTACAGACCCATCCCTTGGACTGCCACCCCTATGAGACATTCATCACCAGATTGACCTTGTCTCAGGATCTGCTCTGCCTAACCGACCTCACTATCATATGAGTCCCAAAGAATATGATGAGTTGCGACGACAAGTATAAGAGTTGCTTGAGAAGGGGCACATCAGGGAGAGCCTCAGTCCATGTGTCGTACCAGCACTACTTCCCATCCCACAATTGGATGACCTGTTAGATCAGTTAGGAGGAACTACTATCTTTAGTAAGCTTGACTTGAAAAGTGGGTACGACCAGATCAGAATTCGAGAAGGTGAAGAATGGAAAATTGCCTTCAATACTCACGAGGGCTGATTCGAATGGATAGTTATGTCGTTCGGACTTTTCAATGCCCTGAGCACTTTTATACGAGTGATGAACCAAGCCTTTTATTCTTTCACTGGTAAATTTGTTGTGATTTATTTTGATGATATTTTGATTTATAATGCTAACCCAGATTTGCACTTGCAACACTTGCGAGAGGTTCTTTTAGTAATGCGCAGGGATAAATTCTTTGCTACTGTTAGTAAGTGTGCGTTTATGACAGATAGCGTCCTCTTTTTAGGCTACGTGGTGGGCAAGGACGGTATCTCAGTGGATGAATCAAAGGTGGAAGCCATTAAGCAATGGCATGTACCTACTAATCTGTTCGAAGTGTGCAACTTTCATGATCTCGTGTCCTTTTATAGGCAATTCATCCCGAGTTTTAGCACGATCATGGCACCAATTTCGGATTGCATGAAGGCAAGAAAATTTTCATGGACAGAAGTAGCCACAAAAGCTTTTCATAGAATCAAGTAACTCATTACCGTTGCACCAGTCCTCGTATTGTCAGATTTTTCTCAACCATTCGAGTTGCACTCCGATGCTTTCAAAGTCGTTATTGGGGCAATATTGAGCCAAAACGGTAAACATGTTGCTTTTTTTAATGTCAAGTTGAATGGGGCATAATTAAATTACAGCACATATGATGTGGAGTTTTGTGTGATGGTTTGGGCCCTATGGCATTGGCGATCCTACTTGTCTTACCATGAACTTATTTTGTACACAGATCATGATGCTTTGAAGTACATCAATAATCAGGACAAGCTCTCCAATCGGCATGCTGGATGGGCTGCATATTTTCAGCAGTTCACATTCGTCATTAAGCATAAATGTGGTGCCTTGAATAGGGTAGCAAATGCACTTAGCGGGCGCACCTCCTTGCTAACTACGATGCACACAAAGGTACTCGATTTTGATTTATTTTCGGAGCTCTTATCTGCTAACCCCTATTTTGCGCTCATTTGGAGTGATGTAATGGCAGGCACAAGATCGAAATTTGTGATACACAATGGTTTCCTTTTCAAAGGGAATCTCTTATGCATTCCCGAGTTTAGCCTCCACTTGAAGATAATCAAGGAGATACATGATGAGGGTCACGTGGGTCGTGATAAAACTTTGCATGTCGTGATGGGTACTTACTTTTGGCCGTCGATGCGTCGCGAGATCACAAAGTTCATGGAAAGATGTTGCACCTGCCAAGTCTCTAAGGGAACAATGACCAATGCAAGCCTTTATATGCCTCTGCCTATACCGAATCGGCCATGGGATCATGTGAGCATGGATTTCGCCCTGGGACTTCCTCGGACACAGCGAGGGATGGACTCCATCTTTGTAGTGGTAGACAGGTTCTCGAAGATGGCACACTTCATAGCTTGTAATAAGACTACGGATGCTATTCACGTTGCTCAACTATATTTTCGGGAGGTGTACTGGCTTCATGGATTATCAGTGTCCATAGTCTCTGATCGGGATACACGATTCCTTAGTCACTTCTGGAGGAGTTTATGGCGCATTGCTAACACAAAGTTAGACTTCAACAGCGCGTATCACCCACAGACTGGTGATCAAACCGAGGTGGTGAATCACTCCTTGGAAAATCTTTTGCACAGCTTGGTAGGGGATCATCTAAAATCATGGGACCAAAAGTTATACCAAGCGGAGTTTGCCTACAACCATTCGATCAATCGCAGCACGAGATTTTCTCCGTTTCATATCACATATGGCGTTGACCCGAGGTCGCCACTGGACTTGGCCCCCGTACCGGACTTGAAGTGTGTTCCCAAGAAAGCCGATGACTTGATTACTGAGATCCAGACAGTGCACAAAGCTACGGAACAGAATCTCTTGGACGCCACTGCCAAGTATAAACAAGTTGCGGACCAAAAGCGTCGTCTTCTGGAATTTGATATTGGAGATTTTGTGTGGGCCATCCTGACGAATGATCGATTTTCGGTGGGAGAATATAGCAAACTAGCCGCTTGAAAGATTGGTCCACTCGAAATTGTGGAGAAAATCAATTCCAATGCCTATCGGTTGAAACTCCTGAGCATTTATCATATGTCTGACGTCTTTAATGTAAAACTCCTACTTCCTTATCACGGTGACAGTTTGAAAGATGAGGTTATGAATTCGAGGGTGAATTCTCTTCATCCTAGGGAGAATGATGCAGTGCAAATTATCGCGGATGAATACATGGAGGCCCTGGATCAACATAGGTCCACTCGTTAGAATTTTGTCCACTTGTTAGAATTTTGGGTCAAGCACTAGTAGAAATCATGAACCCAAACGTCAAAAAATCCCGCGAAGGCCCATTTTGGAATGCAAACATACAAACGGTCAATAGTCACCACTTTGCTGTGAGGTTCGCGTTTTTTAGGAAAATTCCTTCGTTTAAGGGCCGAAAATAGCAATTTTGTTATTTTAGGAAATAATCTCTTTCGCAATTCCCGGAGATTTACAACTCAGAATCAATCTGTTTCGATTCTGGATTGATTCTGATAGGAATATCTTTCCATCTATAAGCTTATCTCGTTTTTGCTATTTTTAGTAATTTTTGCTTTCTTTTTCTATTTAATGGATGTAACTCAAACGAAAAGTTTATTATTGAATATATTAAAATTTTGAGGTCTTCGAGATCTTTGTTTCCCGTTTCTCTTTATATTCGTGTGAATCAATAAGAAACGTAGATGCCCATTAAATTTCTGGTATCAGTTCTAGTGGAAGGTTGCAGTTCAGCACTGCATCAATATTTATTTAGAATTTAAATTATGATACACCCTTCTCATGATCCCAATCTTCTCCTAAGTGTGATTCTTTAGCCAACTTAAGCGTATGCTAATGATAGTCGCATGCCGACTCAAACCCACCTCTTTGAACAATTTTTGCCCTAAAGCACTGCTTGGTATATATATAATTTTTACATAAATAAGTTACCTTATGCCTACAATAGGATGATCATGTTGAAAATATTGAGCTCAGTCGCGATAAGCTCGATGTAACTACATGTCATAGTAAGTTACTGACAAATATTAGGATAGGGAAGGGCGTAGTGATCAAATGTTGCACCCAAGCCAGATGACTGCAAGTGGCAGAATTAAGACCTAAGGTTGATCCCTTATCAGTTATCATATATCAAATAAAATAAAAATACACATATTGACCTTTTATTTGATTCACTATTTATTTCCACACTATTAGATTGATAATAAAAAGAAAATAATAATTATTTATTTTTTGATGAGTAAGAAAAAAAAATTCCAAAACCTTAAGGGCTCGTTCGACAGTTTCTGCCCAGAAACCTATTTTCTCAAGAAAATGGCTAGGTCAATTTCTACTCAGACACTCAATTTCTGAGGAAAGTCACTTTCCTAAGGGTTATTCTTGAGTTACTCAGAAACTCATTTTCTTAGCATTTTTTATATTTTCTTGTGTTCTACATTTTCTCAAGAAAATGTCAAAAAAGTACATTGTGTTCTTCCACACGCTACAGCCGCACGTATTTATGACCTTCATCAAAGCGATTATATTGATCAGATGATCGTCAAAATTTTTATACTTTAACTCGGTAATGTGTTTAACACTTTGGTTGGACAGATTCTCGAAATGTTGTCTTAAATGTGTACATCAATGGGGACTTACTCGAAAATCGATTTTTATCAGTTCGATTTCGATTTGAGAAACTAGAAATCGATAGTATCAGTTCGGTTTCAGTTTAGCATGAATAAATAAATAAATAATTTGAGGGATCATGGGAATCATAAGTCTTTACCATCCCAATCATACATAAAAAGATCTTGAAATCATGGGTCTTCGCTAAATCTTTTTAATTTGTTTGAATTTGTATGATTTTTGACACTTGCTTAAACATCCTATATGTATTGTTCTTTTTCTATGATTATGGATTTGAGATGCATTTGGATTATATAATGCACTTATTTTCTTGCCTAAAAACATCACTTTAAACTTTAAATAGGTTATATCTTTTATATTTTTTAATATTTATGTTTTATAATCTCTGGAATTTTTTCGAATTTTTTCCAAATCTTTCCCAAATTTATCCAAATTAAACCATATTGATCCTTGCTAAATAGTTGCTGAATCCAAACTTGGTTAGTGTGTATAGTAGAGACAAATGGGTCATCCATAGGACTACAATATGTAACACAAGGCTGACAAAATTGGAGTGCATCATATTCAGCTGATCCCAAAGTTATAAATTGGAGTCAGTCCACCAAATCCAATCAAAACAAACTCAAAATGAGAAAATCCACCAATATTTTATTGACCATCGGATGAGTGTATTAAAACCGAAAATAATATTATGAACAAAAATTATAAGTTTAGGGACTTACTCGAAAATCGATTTTTATCGGTTCGGTTTCGATTTGAGAAACTAGAAATCGATAGTTATCAGTTCGGTTTCAGTTTAGCATGAATAAATAAATAAACAATTTGAGGGATCATGGGAATCATAGGTCTTTACCATCCCAATCATAGATAAAAAGATCTTGAAATCATGGGTCTTCGCTAAATCTTTTTAATTTGTTTGAATTTGTATGATTTTTGACATTTGCTTAAACATCCTATATGTATTGTTCTTTTTCTATGATTATGGATTTGAGATGCATTTGGATTATATAATGCACTTATTTTCTTGCCTAAAAACATCACTTGAAACTTTAAATAGGTTATATCTTTTATATTTTTTAATATTTATGTTTTATAATCTCTGAAATTTTTTCGAATTTTTTCCAAATCTTTCCCAAATTTATCCAAATTAAACTATATTGATCCTTGCTAAATAGTTGCTGAATCCAAACTTGGTTAGTGTGTATAGTAGAGACAAATGGGTCATCCATAGGACTACAATATGTAACACAAGGCTTACAAAATTGGAGTGCATCATATTCAGCTGATCCCAAAGTTATAAATTGGAGTCAGTCCACCAAATCCAATCAAAACAAACTCAAAATGAAAAAATCCACCAATATTTTATTGACCATCGAATGAGTGTATTAAAACCGAAAATAATATTATGAACAAAAATTATAAGTTTAGGGACTTACTCGAAAATCGATTTTTATCGGTTCGGTTTCGATTTGAGAAGCTAGAAATCGATAGTTATCAGTTCGGTTTCAGTTTAGCATGAATAAATAAATAAATAATTTGAGGGATCATGGGAATCATAGGTCTTTACCATCCCAATCATAGATAAAAAGATCTTGAAATCATGGGTCTTCGCTAAATCTTTTTAATTTGTTTGAATTTGTATGATTTTTGACACTTGCTTAAACATCCTATATGTATTGTTCTTTTTCTATGATTATGGATTTGAGATGCATTTGGATTATATAATGCACTTATTTTCTTGCCTAAAAACATCATTTTAAACTTTAAATAGGTTATATCTTTTATATTTTTTAATATTTATGTTTTATAATCTCTGGAATTTTTTCGAATTTTTTCCAAATCTTTCCCGAATTTATCCAAATTAAACTATATTGATCCTTGCTAAATAGTTGTTGAATCCAAACTTGGTTAGTGTGTATAGTAGAGACAAATGGGTCATCCATAGGACTACAATATATAACACAAGGCTGAAAAAATTGGGGTGCATCATATTCAGCTGATCCCAAAGTTATAAATTGGAGTCAGTCCACCAAATCCAATCAAAACAAACTCAAAATGAGAAAATCCACCAATATTTTATTGACCATCGGATGAGTGTATTAAAACCGAAAATAATATTATGAACAAAAATTATAAGTTATCAAAATTGAAATTTTCAAATCGATTCAACCAAACTTCTCTTCATCATGTGCAGGGTGGAGACATCTTATATACAACCATAACTAAACTTCATGTTAGGTCCTTATTTTTATTGTAAATTGCACTAAAATATATAGGTGTCAAAGGAATTAGATCTGTCCACTACCCTTGGTGTATGGGTGGGGTACCTGATACCAATCCTAAATAAATTGTAATTCAGCTCAGAAACTGAGCTTTCTTTAGCAAATTCCTTCAAAAAGCATCTGTCACTTTCAGCAGAAAATATGCTCGAAAAAGATGTAACCCAAAAAAACTCAAGAACAGAAAAAAAGCTCAGAAAATGCTCGGGAAGTCATTTTATGCAGAAAATGCTCAGTAAAGGTTGAACTTATAGTGCCACCTAAGTTGTGGGAGGTCTGTGACACCTAAAAAAGTAAAAATAAAGGGTCTTCGTACTTAAATAATGGACCTCTTATCCATTAAAAGATGCCCTTGGTCAACTACTTTTATTAAATCGTCAAAAAAAGGGAAAAAAATTACCTTTTTAGTTTTTATATCTATTATCTAACAAAGTATCTATGGATCTTAGCTTCTTAGAAGGCAGAATATTTTCCTACTGTATTAATTTTTGTCAGCTTTCCAATGTAATCAATCACAGTTGCATACTCAACGATTGGTGTGGGTGGCCGTGGCAACTCTCATCATCTCTTACACTTGTTTGGGAATGCTCTTTAGAGGCAAAGAACAGCCCATTTAAAAGATCGAGCAGATTTAAATTGCACTCTAAAGAGACTCAGATTCAGCTCTTTCACCCTTCGAAAGAGCTAAGAGCACTTACAAGTTACAATTACACAGAGTCCACTAAAGTCCTCTGCGGGGAGAGGAGAGTTGCTTTTGGCCTTCAAAGAGCAGTCCAAAACACAGCTATAATTAGTTTCTTTTAAGGAATAATTTTTGCCACTTTGCAATCCTTTATATTATTTTTCCACCGACTCTCATAATGATCATTACTAGTGAGAGCAAAGCATGTATGATTGCGGGTGATTGTGGGTGTTGCTTATGTGAGATAAGGGTGTGTCTAAGGAAGCAATAGTTTTGAGAAGCGAGTGAGTTTTTCGAAACTATGGGAGAGACTCCTGGGCAGTGATAATTATAAGTGCATTCCTACAATCTAAACGAAAAAAAAATTAGTCTACAATGACTGTCCACTCGTCATAGGCTATAAGGCCTGTATGACTTCTTGACATGCACGGACTTCCATGCATTTGAAGTCCGTGCAAGTCCAGCACTTGATGGGTGGACACTCATTGTAGACTCTCTTAAAAAAAAAAAAAAAACTTTTCACCTCTTTATCTTACGTAGACTCTCTTAAAAAAAAAAAAACTTTTCACCTCTTTATCTTACCCGACGCAACTCTCCCTTCTCATATTATAATTGTATAGTTTATCATGGTATCAAAGCGGGTTCTTTCTCCTCACCTCACCCATTTCTTGTCTACGTGATTTGGCTCAATCTCGCCAACGTGCAGGGGTGTATTGGATTTGTCCCATATCGGCAGTGGGCTGACCCTTCTTGGACTCTTTATATATATATATCTTAAGCAAACCTCATCTTACAAGCTGATTTTGTGAGATTAATTTAGGCCTGTTCGATTCTATCAATATCAGCCTTCAAAATACTATTCTACTCTCATCATTATCACTTGCTTTGAGTTGTGCACCACCTTTGGTACATAGGTCCCCCACCGGATACCAACTCATTTCATGCCTCCATTGAAAAGAGATTATTGTTGGGCATGGCCCACCACCTGATCTATGTTACAACAATTTTGGGATCTATTCCCGACAAACACACGAATATTTTAGTGGCATTGAGAATTAGAACCATGCTTTAAACAAGTTGACTTGAATAATGTAGTGGATAAGTCATGTGCATTCATTCCTCCACTTGGCTCTATTTTTTATGCAGAATACTTGGATATATGTTCTAAAGCTTTAATAAGAAACGCATCTTTGTCTCATAAGCTTTCTTATATTTTAGGGTACAGGTGTTTGCAACTAAATATTTGGTCTTTGTAACTGATAGTACCATCATGATATTGATTTCACATGACACATATGAGATCATGGCCAATATATTAGATGGTCAACTGTTGATTCCACATGGCACATATCTTCAAAGTAATCGTGATTCTCAGCTCATTTTTTGGGGATGCATTTCATATGAAATCAACATTTGACTATCTAATATTTAGTCCATGATCTAAAGACATTTTATGTGAAAGATTGAGACAAAAAACGATCTTTATCGTCTGATTCAAAGCAGACAATGGTATAAGCAATGGAACTATCATTTGCAGAGACTGAATCGTCGTTTGCAAAAAACCATACCCATATGTTTATGGGCAAGTAGATGGCTCCATGTTGCTTGTGAGACCATTAGCTCCATGAGTGCCACTTGATGGGTTACAGCCTAAAAATCACATTGATTGGGAAGTTCTGAATAGTGTGCTAACCTAATGTGGGACAAATCTAGTTTAAAAGACCAAAAAAACAAGATGTCTCCGGACAAAAAGTCCAGTAATTCATGCATGGATGAGGAGAGTGTGTATATTATAGGGTGACCAGTGATCTTGTTATTGATTTTGTACACATGGCACCAGAAGTAGTGCCATATATGGGTTCACAACGCCATCATATAAACGGATCCAATGCTAAAATTGTATAAAAAATTAATCTCTGCCATGTGACTTGTGCCCTGGGTTATCCTCAAAATATTGCTACCTCTTAGAATTCAAAATATGGGCTGTCAAGCGGTCGAGTCGAGATACCCGACCCGTCAGACTCAGTTTTTTATTAGATTGGGCACATAAACTTGTCAACCCAAATTAAACCCGACCCAAAGGTCAGGGGTCAGATGTCTCATGCCTAGCCTGAGCTCAACCTGGCCCTATCCGATATTTCATATATAAAAATCATGAAAAATAAGGGTTTTATCAGGTGAGATCAGCTTCTCGGTTTGGAAATTGGGTTGGGTCGGGTCAGGTCAGGTCGGACATATTCTATTCTCTCCCCTTAATTCAGCATGTGGGTTTATTAGTGCATTTGGGTTATGCCAAAGAAATGGGAATGTACACTCGTCCATATCCAAAATAGTATAGAATCTAGGCTTAAAAGGTAGCAGTCACTCTTTTTGGATACACATCGTGACCCATCAATTAGTGCATTCACTTTATTTTATGATAAATAGTTAATGGGATCTACAACTTGCACATCATATTTGTACCATGGCACATAATTAAAAAGAAAGACTTTATTATTTTTGGAATTCATACTATACGAAACACCATCTAAGTCGTTTGATTTGAAGATATTGGATACCAAAAATAGGTAAGAAACGCGATCTCTGTTATATGATTTTATAGAGTCAACCATTGAATCTGATGATGACATTTAACTTTATTGAATCAGTTTGATAGAGATCACATTTCATCCCAACTTTTGGCCTCAAAGATCTTTAAATCATGATTTTCAAATCAGATGGCTTAAATAGTGTTCCATGTGACACAAATCCCAAAAATAATAGTCTTTCTTTTTAATGTGCCATGGTACAAATCTCGTGTGCAAGTATTAGCTCCCATAGTTAATGCAATCACTTAGGTCTTTTTAAAGACGTATTTTACGAGAGAGGGTCTCCAACTATATCATATTTACCTGAAAGAGTCTGATGTTGCACTTATCATCCATTAGGGCCTCCAACCTTAACTTTTTCGATTATTTTTTTTAACTTCCAAAGTAGGGTTTAGTAGTCGATATCATGGATCAAAATACTGGAAAACCATTACGTATCATCCGAGCTCAAAACCAGTACATATCGGACAATACGTATCGGTATCGGACCAATACGAACGATACATTGAATATATCGTTTGGCTTTTGATACAATTGACCGATACGGTACATTCAATGTATCATATCGTCCACCACCGATACTGATACGTATCGGTATCGGACGAAATTTTGATCCATGATCGACATGCGTTGAACTTAAAATTAAGTGAAAGGAAAAGTTGTATGAAAATGCCCTTAGTCTCGTATAAGACAAGATCATTCGGGATTCGGGTCCCATACGAGACCGATCAACCGGAATCACAAATTAAGTAGTGCCAAGATGATTAGAGATAATCATTACTCTTTTTCGAATAATATCCCATGAAAAATACGCACTAGCTATCGAAAGGACAAGATTCAATTATTAAGATTATTAAGATGATCAAATAGGGAAAAGGGTTGGCACCCCCACGAGGGTAGAGCCAAAGTGCTACCCACGTGGTCTAGCTCACATGTGGCATGTGACGATTTAAAAACACCCATTTTGGGCATGTGATTTATAATAATATTTAAAAATAATAATTTGTAGAACTTTTTTGTCTTTCAAATTATGAGTCAAGCATAAGATGACAAAGCATGAGTCAAACAGTTTGTATCAAACCATACATTGGACAATATATATATATATATATATATATATATATATTATTTATATACAATGTATGTATCATATGAGTATGGTCTAACACTGGCACATACCGTCCGATACATACATGTATCAAATGATTTTTTAACCCATGGTGATGATGGTAATGGCAGTGTGTGATGGGGCCAATACTCTGGATAGCTGCAGGAAGGCGTGGGGCCTTGGAGATGATTGGTTGGCAGTGCGTGATGGGGCCAATACTCTGGATAGCTCCAAGGCCCACATGCCTTGGAGTTGGGTATCTGACGCGCGAGTGCAGAGGCACATAAGGCCTTGCATTGCATCGTGCTCCCTATATCTATGGCATAGATGGTTACTCGAGCTAGATGATGTGCTAATGCAATGACTAGACGCACATGGGTGTGGAGTGCTAACATGGAGGCCTGATTGATGTTGCATGGGTCGTGTGCAATGGATCGGGTTCGTGTGCCATGAGCAGTATATCAAACCAATACCTTTAAAGCTCTCATGTCATTTGACTTGAGGTGGTGTTTAACCCATATATGGGGGAAGGGAGCTGTGGAGCTACTTCCCTACACATGGGGGTCTTACGGCACTAGAGGGTGCGCAGAGGTTTCCAAGGCCTAAAAGGGTGGGCATAGGGCGTTGCTTCGGTAATGTCATATGTCACCCAAGGTGAGGTTGTCATGTAGCCCCGGACTAGGCATCGTAGTGTACTTGGGAGGCTAAGAGGGAGGCACTCGAGGGTTACGTGGGATAGTGGTGCATGTTAGCAGAGGGTCGGATACATGTGTGTTGGTTATGAGGACTACACACAGTGGTGGGCTTGATTCAATATGACGTCGAGACATGTTGGAATTGAACGACATGAAGAGCTGCATGCTACTGTTTCAAGGTAATGTACTATGCATAACACAAGGGTGAAGCTTAAGCAAGCCAAGTGAGGCACAGAGGCGCCAGCATGCATATCGCGAGGAGAAACGATGCGTTGATATTATTGGCCTCGAGAGAAAGCAACCGTGAACGGGAGTTCTCGTCCTCTAGGTGGATGGTATCAGAGCTGATGAGGGTTAGGCTGACCTCGTTGCACACGGCATCGAGGCATTGCACGGATGTGATAGTCGGTATCGGGCTGCGCCCTCATGACAGTTGGTATTAGAGACAGGCTGACCTAACTTAAGAAGTTAGATACCGCACATGAGTGCACACCAAAAAGAGTTGACTCCATGATAAGTGATGGTAATATATATTTTTTAGTTGAATGAACCTCTTAAAATGATATCATCCAAGGATTATGATTTCTGTAGAAAATATGGCAATTGAAAAACACACAAAACAAGCAAAACGCAAACACAAAATTTACGTAGTTCGGCAATTTGCCTACGTCCACGAGGGATGTTGAGTCCTTTCACTAATATGTGAAAAACTTGGCTTACAAATCTCTCATATCTCACCTCACTAAAAACAGAAATTGAGTTTCCTTCAATATAACTCCAATCTATAATTGGAGTTTATATCTAATACGAAGTATAATTGCCCAATATAAAATTTGATGAAAATACTCTCATTAACATATGAGTGGGTACAAAGTCCAACCTGTTAATCAGTACTATCACCAGAATTCAAAGCACAATCTCAACAATTTCTATCCAAACATGCCAATAGAAACCATTTTATGAGGAAATCACAATTATTTATATCACTAAAAAAATAAGATTATTAGTGACAGTAAAAAACTATTGCTATGAACAAAAAATTGCCGCTAATACTCTTACCGCTAATAATCTTAATAGTTTTTTTGTTAATATTGACAATTTTTTACAGCCAAAAATTATCGCTAATAATCTTATTTTTTGTAGTGTATGTAAATTTTACGAACAAATCACAATTTGATAACTTGAAGCATGCCCACTTGCCTTTAGAATCCTTTAACTTAAACCCAAACTTGTATGTGAGATTTGTTTGGAACTGGACATGTACTAATTTTATGAGCTTGATATTTTTTGATACATATTAAATCTTTTATTATGTAATAGAATTAATTATTAAATTTGTTGTCCTACATACTACCACCATGGTCCCAAAAGATATGGCATTTTTTGAACAGCCGTGTATAAAACGTTTTTTTCTTTTTTAAGAACACATTTTTTTGTCTTCTTCAAGAAACATCTAAACTAGTGTTTACACGGACAGACATATAAAATGCGTATTTTTCATTTAAAGCACGTTTTAAACAAAAAAAAAAAAAGTTTATATACATACATATATATATATATATATATATATATATATATATATATATATATATATATATATATATATATATATTACCGGTACTTATTGTTTTGGGCACTTTAGAAGAACGACCATCAAAACGAAACGTTTTAGCCCTATATATGGGCTTCAAACATTTTAGAGAATCAGGCATTTGGTCATTTCAGAACCTTTGATATCCGTGAGATCTCTCAAATGAGCTCACGTGAGAGATATTGCATCCTTAGAAGTATACTGAAATGCCCTTCTATAAAGGGCATTTCAGAAGCTTTTGGGGTCCATTTCCCTGCGCAGTAGCCTCTCCACTCTCCCCCGTTTCTCTATCGCCCTCCCTCTTCTGTCGCCGGTTTTCCCGCACAACTCCCTCTGCTCGAGCGTATGTTTCTCTATCGCCCTCCTTTCGCGTATTTTAACTTATTCATCGCAGCCTGGGGCGAGTAGAGCTTCGTTCAACATAGCCTTTGGCGCGGGCGAGGCGAGCAGAACGGCTCGGAAGGAGATTTGAAGCAAGGCATCTCTTCATCCCTTAAGGTATTTTTTACCCCTTTTTTTGCAAGAAAAATAGTTTTTACTCTTATTACTATTGATATTTTTCTATTTTATTTTTTCTTTTTCATGAAAATATGAACCCTTGTATATCAGTATGAAACCCTTGTTGGATTGGTTTTCTTGAAACCCATGAATATCTGTCCTCTTACTTTTTCCGATGAAACTTAAACTAACATTGAAGATGAACCTTTAAAGATGGTATTTTTCCATTTCTTTAATTATAAACTCTATCCCCTTTCTTCTGATATATATATATATATATATATATATATATATATATATATATATATATATATATATATATATATATATATATATATACGGAGCTTATACTTCGATTATGGATTCTAAATTATGGAGCTAATTTTTAGCGTTTCTAATATATATATATATATAGAGCTTATACTTCGATTATGGATTCTAAATTATGGAGCTTATTTTTAGCGTTTCTAATAATGAGTTCGAATACCCAAATTAATAATGTAATTTATCGTTATCACCCTTTTATCGTCCTTTTTTATATCTTTTTTGAGATAAATATGATATTTCATTTTTTTTAGGAATATTATGATTTATGAAAGGGTATGGGTATTCAAAAATTGATTCGTTTTCGTTTGTGAAGCATATGTGTATTTACTGCAAAAACGGGTGAGATTATATGGTTGGATACGGTAGGCTGAAGGCAATTATGAAATAGAAATGGAAGAAGAGGAGTTGATGAGAGCTCTACGCTAGAGACACTAATTTTAGGATATTAGGTAGGGGGAGATTTAAATCTAGGGTTTAATTGATAGGAGGGATTGGGGCTTTAGGGTTTATTGATAGGAAGGATTGGGGCTTTGGAAGGGAGATGTAGGTGACTAAGAATAAGCACAAAAATGATGCAACTTTGAGCTGTAAATGGGCTGAACCCTAACCAAACCTCAAATGATGCAACTTTGAGCATAGCGTGTTTATTAGTTCGGCCCTACATTACTAACCCCAGACCCAACCTAAAGTGTTAAGAACAATCAAGCTGAGCTTAAATGTAGAACCTTGAAACATTTGTGATCAGGTAGGCCTGAATTTTAGACCTGCCCATTGCAGACTTACGTGGAAACTTGAAACTATCGTATAGGCTTTTAGTATTTAGGAACATGAGAGGGAGAGTGGTGTGAGTCTATTCTAAAGTTATAGACCTATTGGGACTTTTAGTTGATATTTCAACTAAGAGTCGTAAGCAATTAGTATATAAGGTGTAGTTTAAAGGTAGATTGGGCTATTATGTAAGGGTATATTGAACATAAAGGGAAGATTAATATATATATCGATTGTCTCAAATTGATACAACAAATGATATCGCTTTCCTGAAAAATAGGCTCTAGACCATAGATGTTTATCAACATCATTTAACCATTCCCAGCAATCAAGGTTGCTTTCCTTCAACCCATCTATTTCTGCCTCAAAATTCGGTACCGTAAAGCTGCGGGTAATTTTTCATAACCAGCTTTGGATAAATTTGCGCTTGAATTTCTTACCAAAGTTATCACACAAGTGCTTAAAACAATAACTTTGGTATGCATGCGGAAAATTCACATTCAAAACTTTCATCAAAGCTTTATTACGATCACTAATGAGCACAACAGGAGTTTCATCATCAACAATGATCTGCTTACGTAGTATAGTTAAAAACCAACTCCATGCTTCCTTTGTTTCTTCCTCAACCGTTGCAAATGCCAAGGGGAACAATCCGTTGTTACCATCAATTGCTATTGCAATTAAGAGTTTACCGGCATATTTGCCTCTAAGATGAGCCCCATCAATTGAGATAATTCGTCGTAATTTCTTTTCCCGATAATTGCAGATCGATGGCTCAAATGCCCAGAAAAATCGGAAGAAAGCATTGTCAGGATGTCAGAGTAAAATAGTCACGGCTCCTGGATCTACTCACTTTAACTCGATGTAATAAGATGGTAGCAAATTATACGATTCATCCCATCCACCAAAAGCATGTTCGAAAGCGATTTCACTTCCCTTCCACGCTTTAAAGTAGCTGACTTCTATACCAAATTTTTCCTTCAAATCGAATGCAATCTCATTTGGTCTCATATTAGGATGTTTGCGCACCCGATTACTAATTTGACTAGCAATCCATTTACTTGATGCATGTTGATGACCTGAACCAACCCCCGAAAATAAACATGTATGATGCGGCACATAACTTCTAACTTGGAATGCCAACGCGTCATGTTGCTTCGAAGCATGTATACGCCAAGGGCAAGAGGGACCTGCACACCCTGCTGTAATAAGTGTATTACATGTCTTTATGGGCTTCAACATAAAATTCTTTCTTATAGCATACTCCCTCAGAAAAGTATGAAATACTTCTTTCGAACGGAATATCGCCCCAACGCTCAAGTTATTAGAGTCATCTTCACTTTCGTCATCGAAAAAGAATAGAGACTCCAAATCTTGGGAACCCATCAAATCGGTCGGAGTCCGCCGAGAAAAGAAGCCTTGGTCATGATTAAACTGCCCATTATTTTGGCCTTTTGGAGATACTCTTTCATTCGGCTCCTTATTTGGCTTCGCCCCGCTAGGACATTTGCCCTTCGTGCATTTTGGGGATACCCTTTCGTTCAGACCCTCGTTCGGCTTTATCCCATCCTCCCTTTCATTCTTCTTTCGTTTCGAGGATATCGTTTCATTACACTCCTCCACCAGCTCCGCCCAATTATATGATGGGCTCTCGTTTAACCCTTCATTCCTCTTCACCCCTTCCTTCACCTTACATCTTTCAAAGTTGCATTCTTCAAATACCTCATCGACCCCTATACCATCATCAACACCATCTGTGCTTGTTTCGTCCTCGTCGAAAGAAATACTTTGACTATCTTTAGAGACATTATCTGATTCATAATTTGGTAATTCTGCCATGCGATGAACAATCATTAAAGTGATATCAAGTTTAATCGGATATATACTTTAAAGGATAAAATTAGATAATACATTTCTCAATCATCATTTCAATTTGAACTTGAATAACTTTAATAAATTGTAAACCTACATCAAATTGGTGTTTATCGTAAAACTATAGAACACATGCGTCCACTAGTACAGACACATCTCGGGATTGTAAATTTTGTCCATTTTTCACTAACCTGTCAACTGGATGATTCGTATCATAGCTACTGTAGTCGGAGTTTATTGGTGCAAATCTAGGGCGATTTACCCCCCTGCAAATATCATTCTTGTTGTTAGTACCATTGCCATATCAATTCCCTACGATTTTGAGTATAGGCCTAATAGCTATTATGATGTATGAATAAGTAAAATGATTATATCTTTATCGTTGTTTTTACATCACTTATCAACTGGGTGATTCGTATCATAACTACTGTAGCCGGAGTTTATTGGTACAAATCTAGGGCGGTTTACCCTCCTGCAAACATCATTCTTGTTGTTAGTACTATTGCTATATTAGTTCTCTACGATTTTGAGTATACACCCATTAGCTATTATGATATATGAATAAGTAGAACGATTGTGTGTTCATCATAGTTTTTACATCATCTGTCGACTGGATGATTCGTATCATAGCTACTGTAGTCGGAGTTTATTGGTGCAAATCTAGGGCGGTTTACTCCCCTGAAAATATCATTCTCATAGTTAGTACCATTGTCATATCAATTCCCTCCAAATTTTTAGTATAGCCCTATCAAAGATTCGTACCTATTACCGGTACTAACGCACTCCTTCAGTTTAACTTTTGATGAACTACCTTTGTGGTTTACACCACGACCGAATTGGAGATCGATTACAAGTTTATTTATATATATGATAATATATTCATATTCCTTTCCAAAACTAGTAAACATCTCCTGAAGATCTCCTTCATCGACTAAGTCGAAGACTAGTGACGACTTAGCTACACTGTAATATGCATATTTGAGGGTTATAAGAGACTTATCGCTCATCCAATTGCTCATGACACACGTCTCTTGTAAGAATTTCCGAAATGAGATGTCCCTTCTCATAGATTTTTTTCTTTGTTTTCCCTCGTGATAGTTCGCCACATCTTGACCAATAGTGAGTGTCCCGTCATAACGAAAAATGACCGATGCTGTATCAGTTTCCATCCTTTATATTATACCTACATATTACATGTCACAAATAAAAAAACTCATATATCAAATATATCGATAAGCGGGGTTACTCATTAGCTATGTCCTAACATAAGTTAACTACTTCAGTGTCGTATAATTTATCAAATATTTTTTCTTTTTGTCTAACGGATATCATTTTACGTCCAAATCATCGATATAATATTTCTTCAAATTATGCTCTTGCGATGGTTTTGGTCGGATTTTATTTTCCACATGACACACAACATGAAAAGAGATCCAAGAATCATACTTGACGTGTGCCACAATAAGTATGATTCTTTTGGGATATGTGTCACGTAGAATCAATGTCTCATCGTCTCATTGTAATACATGATCTCCGGATCAATTGTGTAGAACATTGGGACCAAAAACAATCTCCATCGAATAATTTAATGGCCTATTACTCTGTTCATGATATTTGAGATCCAAACTATTTCATAAGTATCTGATTCTCATCTATTAATAATAGCTGAGTTTCTCCAAATTTTATATAGAGACCCTTCTATTCAGAGCAAGAACTTGTTGTTTCTTCTCGCTTCAAAAATTTCTTTATCTTTGTAAATGTGAGACACGGGACTAAAATTAGAAGATTAACCATAAAAAATGGTTGAATGAATATGTGTTAGATGACTCCAAAAGGTTGAATGAATGTGCTAACTTATTCGTTTCCTTTGAAGTTTTCCTACACCGATTGTAAGCAATAGAACCAAAAGAACATCAAATAAAGAAAATCAAACATACCGAAAAGCATCAAGCAAACAATTCAAACATAACAAAACATGAAACATACCAAGAACTAATTTGAAGACCGAGTCAAAGGACTAAAATTAAATAAAGAAATCAACAGACTAGCCTAAAAACCCCCCAATCATATAACAGAAACCATTACAAAAAGCCAAAACAAAGAAACCAAAGTAGACCAAAATTTCAATAATTTTGGGAGCTCTCATATTTTGCATTTTCAATTCAATTGCAATTTATTTAATTTTTGGCTTATAGGTCCTTCTTTTATACAAATTTATTGGAAAGGGAATCACTCAGATTTCTTGAATCATAGTCATTTAATTAAGCTGATGTCAACAATCTCAGATTTTTTACCATCTTAAAATGGTTTGCTGCCGTACACAGAAAAAAATCCTTTTTCTTTTATGACCTCAAATTTTTGGCATTAGAATGGGTCTCAAATTTTTTACTTTTTGGCTTCTAGGTGCATCTTTTCTACAAATTGGTTGAGAATGACTCAGATTTCTTAGGAGCAACAACCATTTAAAACAGTCGATGTCAACAATCTCATATTTTTTACCATCTTAAGAATGACTCAGATATTTTGAATCAGAGCCATTCACAACAGTTGATGTCCACAATCAGCTGATACTACACCATGATAATTTGTTGTTATACACAGAATTTTCTTTATTTCTTAAGTTTTCAGAGAAGGTCTCCAATCTTCTCCACAACAACCTTCCTTGTGCTCGTCATCAATTTTGAAGATCGAGTAATGGTGTAACTTCTCCTTCTAGAACTCCAAAAATGGATGCTTATCACGATCAACAATGCCCATCCCCAAAAAATGCATTGGAAAAGCAACATAAGGAGCATGGACATTCCATGAAGGAGGATGGGTTCTTGGGTTTTCTCAAGGGTGTCTATGGATGGATTAATAGCTGAAATCAGATAAAATTACAACCTATATGCCATTATTACTGTAATTAAAACATACATTAAATAATTATGAAAATAAAGATAATGATAAATTGAATTAACATCGTTAACCAAGAAGAAACAAACACAAATGAAAGAAACCTAAGTTTCAGCTATAACTATCCCAAATTCCAAATGTATTTTGCAAAAAAGTCGCCCAATATTGAAAATTGATCTCACCCCAAGCGAAAAAGAAAGATACAACTAAATTTCGGTTTTAAAATAATCCTAATTACTTATACGAACTTGAAAGAATGTGAATTCCATAGATATTTGCACTTTTTGTTCACATATTTCGTCCACATGAAACACCTCATTACAACCATAACAGAGAACTATATTATATGTCCGTAATGACTTTATTCTCATACTTTTTATTATACTTTATGCCTAGTATTTCAAAGACAATTTCTAAGGCTTAGAGAATTGATAGACCAATCAAATTATATGAAAATAAAGTATTTGTAGAATCATTTTTTATAGACATCCTTTGTATTCCAACATAAGTATGTCATATTTTGTAGAATCTATATCATGGATCAAAGTTTCGGCCGAAATCTTCAGATTTTGACCGAAACACATCAGTTTTGGGCATGCCTGAATTGAATCCGAAAACCAAATAATCGGTCAGATTTGTATGGAGGGTAAAATTTCGGTTCAAATACATATTATCGGCCAAAAATTCAGTTTCGGTCATGCCTGAAATCGAAACGAAATACAAAATTTAGATCCTGAGACATTTTTAGTTCACCCTTAATCTAATCTCTTTAAATAGAATAAATGCTAGAAATGAAAAAAAAAAAATTCCAGCCAAAAGTTAAGGGTATGTCTTGTGAATCACCCTCTGATATGGCACTTTCACATGAAAATTGTAAAAATGACACAAACAAAAACACTCCAATAAACCTTTAATTTGAATGGAAAAATGTTTCTCTATCCACATAACAAGAAGCTTGCACACAAAGCAATGTGATTAGCAGATTAACCTTTTGCAAGGGAATGGCATCTATGGATAATTTTATAGATTACGAGCAAAGTTTATAAATATCATCATCTTTTTTATCAATGGAAAAAAAAAGACTCAATAAAAGTATTAGAATAGTATAATCTATTCACAACCCTTTCCCAAAATGCATTTATCATTTGCTCTAAAGAGTATGTCACATGTTGCATTTCAAACACTACTTCTTAAAAAGGTCTAATGTGGCCTATTACATAGTTACTTAGTTCGCTGAAAATTTGAGTTCGCAATTCGCTATTTTTAAATGAATCCAATTCACTAGGTAGGATGAGTTTTAAAATTATTTGTTAATTACATAAAAATTTAAGCTCGAATCATCTCTTTATGCTTTTAAAGCTTTAAATGAATCCAATTAGCAGGGTTTAATTCGAGAATTCGCTTGTTATACCGAATTTATTTCGTTGTATTCAATTCGCGATTCGCCGGGTGATAGAGCAAATTAAGTATCATAGGTCTATTAAATGTTGAAAATATATTCCAGTTTATTACATGTTGAAAATGGTGTTGTGTTAGAAGTAGTATAGGGCAGCTTCTCAACAACACCATTTTTAGCTAGAGGTTGCTGGGTTTTTAGGTGAAATGTGTTTTTCACCTAACATTTTCTTTGAAAGTGCTTTTTAGGCCAGATTTGTCAAATACGGCCATATCATTTCCAAAAAAAAAAAATAGTATATAATTTTCACGATTTTCTAAGCTCTTGGGGTAGGCCAAAAAATATTTATCTCACATATAATAAGTCACCTACAAAAGAAATTATCAAAGCAAACGGTCGTTCAAAATTTTTTCTTTGGCAAACAAGAACTTAGAAATTAACAAAATCTGTAAAATATCCATTCAAGATTTTGTCTCTAGCAAAACCCAAGAAACTAAAAAATTGTGAAAATCATATTTTTCAAAGAAAATTGGAATTGTATAATATTCACAACTTTTTATCTTAAATCCTCATTTTCTAAAACCTCCATTTTTAAATAAGTACTATAAAGGAAAATTTTTAGAGCATTATACCATTTCAAAAACTTATAGTAAAAGCAGAATTCTTATGATTTTCTAACTTCTTGGGATCTGTTAAGGAGAAATTTTGTTTCTTGTGATATATATATATATATATCCAATTAAGTTCAAAGGTTGACCCTTTAACTTGATATAAGCAAATCCTAGACCCCATTACAAAAAACAAAGAAGAGATGCTCTCAATTGCACCCCTTTTATATTGTGAGTCCTCTGAATACAAACGCAAGGTTGAATCTTGCATTAGTGATACAGACTGATGAGTAGTGAAATATGATGATTTTTACTCCTAAATACCTATATTTAGCCGTCCGATGAAGGCTATCTGATGAGAATTATTAGATTTGAAGTGTTTCAGGTAAATACAAGCCAAGTGTAGAAAACAGCCCAAGAATTCTGAAAATAATGTCAAAACACTGTAACTTTGAGTCATCGAGTACTTGGTGCGACTTGCAGCTCAATTTGGACCTTCAAGACTGCCGAATTATGAAATTGTCAAAACACAAAAGTTGTAGAACTCGTCGTCAGCTTTCCAACGCCGTAAGAATCACCTCAATCCGAGTCCGAAACAGAAAGTTATAGCTGAAATACCAAGACAGTATCTGATACAAAGTTGGGCGGGAGTTCACGGAAATCTGGGAAGGTCGATCGATCGACCTTCCAGTCGATCAAGCGACCAAAATGATGAATTTGAGATGGAAAGGACTTCTTAAAGCAGATTTTTAGAGATTTTTAGAGGGTCGATCGATCGACCCTATAAGGTCGATCAATCGACCCTGACTTTTCGAGCCAGGAAACTCGCGCGACTTAGATATTATTTAAAGCCGACTCAAACACTTCGAGAGAAGGAGGATTAGAGTTTTAGTTTTTAGTTTTTCTTTTTCATAGTTAGACATAGAAATAGAGATTTTTTATTATTCCTTTTTGAGAGCTTTGTTCCTAAATTTTTCAGTACTCATTCCTTCAGTTTATTATTTTTGTTCAAGTTAATTTCTGCATTAATTTCGTTTCTGAATATCATCGTACTTTTGGATCAAAGTAATTTCTGTTGAAGTTTGAGGTATTTTTAATTCATTAAACTAATGTTATTTTCTCTTTCTTATTTATTTATGTCATTTAATTACAATATGTGTGGCTAAATTCATAGGGATGGGGATCTAATGATTCCCATCCGAGGGATGTACTTTTAATAATATAAATTTAGGATTAAAATATGAGATTTTATTTTATAGTTGTTGTGCTATCATGAATGAATGAAATTCCCGCCTCTAATCTGGGATCGCATGTGCTGAGTCATGCCCTGGATCTCATATCTGTGACAGTAATTTCACCCCAATCATTGTTATATGGTCTTTTTGCTTTCATCGTGTGGATCTAATTACAATTATGATCCGGGATCGAGTGTGCCGAGCCATGCCCTGGATCTTGGATCTGTAATGGTAATTTTATCTTAATTACTCCCTAATCTGAAATCAAGTGTGTCGAGCCATGCCCTTGATTTCAGATCTATGGCGGTATTCTTGTTAAAATTTTCACCAACTTTGGAGATGATTTTTATTTGAATATGAGATCAAGTGTGCCGAGCCATGCCCTTGATCCCAGGTCTATATATGAAAATCATCTAAGTCCTGATTGCAGGGATGCAACGTGGAACCTATCGGGATTTTGACCATTTATCTTCCATAAAATATGTGTTTCAATGATTTATCTCATATTTAATCCGTAGATTTATATTATGGGAAGAACGGACCAAAGATGGGAGGATTTAGTATCTTCATATTTACCTTTATTTTTGAAATATCAACTGAATTTTAGTTTGTAGTCAGTAATTGTCATCTCACAAGATTAAATCATAAGACTGGTAGAATACTGTTAGATCTTAGTGGATTTCTTGAATTACTGTCTTGTCTTTTTAGATCTTTCAAAAATAATCCTCGTGGGAACGATCTCGTACTCCGCATCCACTATATATAATCTGATTCATGCACTTGCGAGTAAAACATTACAATTAAAATATCACATCACAGACCCCACAAATTTGTAGCATTGGGAACGGATCTGGATCCCAATGTCTATTCTAATTGGCTTGTTGACTTCGGAATGTGTGTAAGCCAACCTAGTACTTCCCTAAATTTCACCTATTTCCTTCTACATCTCACTTAAACCTCCACTACTCCCTTTTAGCCCCGCAAACCAACCATTGAATTTAGTAAATTATCAAAATCTATCCACTCTTTTACGAATTATTTTACCCTTCCCTTCCTAGAACAACTCATGGATTAATGACATTTGTAAAATGTAAGGGTTGCAGTAGTAGAGAAAAACCACAATCTTTGTGCTTTGAAAAGAAACAATAGATGGTTTACATTTACACTTCACACTTTTCGAGATCCAATTACTTACTTTTCTATAGGTTGAGGCTCTTTCTCCTGAATTTTTGTGCTTATTCTTAGTCACCTACATCTCCCTTCCAAACCCCCAATCCTTCCTATCAATAAATCCTAAAGCCCCAATCCCTCCTATCAATTAAACCCTAGATTTGAATCTCCCCCTACCTAATATCCTAAAATTAGTGTTTCTTTCGTAGAGGACGATAAAATGGTGATAACGATAAATTACATTATTAATTTGGGTGTTCGAACTCATTATCAGAAACACCAAAAATAAGCTCCATAATTGAGAATCAATAAGCTCCATAATTTAGAATCCATAATCGAAGTATATATATATATATATCAGAAGAAAGGGAATAGAGTTTATAATTAAAGAAATGGAAAAATACCATCTTTGAAGGTTCATCTTCAATGTTAGTTTAAGTTTCATTGGAAAAAATAAGAGGGCAGATATTCATTGGTTTCAAGAAAACCAATCCAACAAGGGTTTCATACTGAAACACAAGGGTTCATATTTTCATGAAAAAGAAAAAATAAAATAGAGAAATATCAATAGTAATAAGAGTAAAAACTATTTTTCTTGCAAAAAAAAAGGTAAAAAATACCTTAGGGGATGAAGAGATGCCTTGCTTCAAATCTCCTTCCGAGCCGTTCTGCTCGCCTCGCCCGCGCCAAAGGCTATGCTGAACGAAGCTTTGCTCGCCCCAAGCTGCGATGAACAAGTTAAAACACGCGAAAGGATGGCGATAGAGAAACAGGCGTCGAGCAGAGGGAGCTGCGCAGGAAAACCGGCAACAGAAGAGGGAGGGTAATAGAGAAATGGGGGAGAGTGGAGAGGCTGCTGTGCAGTGAAATCGACCCCAAAAGCTTCTAAGGATGCAATATCTCTCACGTGAGCCCATTTGAGAAATCTCACAGATATCAGAGTTTCTGAAATGACCAAATGCCCGATTCTCTAAAACTTTTGCGTTTTGATGGTCGTTCTTCTAACTTTCCCTATTGTTTTGTACCGTTTCTTTTTTTCAAAATTTTCCCTTCCCATACTCATTTTTTCCCTATTTTTCCTGTACTTGCCCTTTTTCCCGTCTCTTCCTGAATTCTTCTCATGACTATGATTAGGACAAAAAGAAAGAGCTTGTTCTGTCATGTTTTAATTGATGGAAAGAGAAACCATAACTTTTGCTCTCTGCAGCTGCCTGACAGTGGTTGTTGTTATCGTCTATAGGTTCCTTACGTACGGCTGATATAAGTCCTTGGCAAAAAAATGATAGGGTTCCTCGGAATCTACAATTATCCCATAACTAGTTGCAAATTGGAAAAAAAAAAAAAAAAATTTACTCAATTATTTGTATTTAAATTACTTAAAATAAGGAAGGTCTTTGTTTTTTAAATCGTGCATCAGTGCATCTACTAACCCGAAAAGGTGTGTTAATTCATGTGATGGTATGTAATTTGTGAAAAAGATGGTATATAATGTGTTTTTGATGTGCTACCATTAATGCAGGAGGATCAGGAGCTGGAAATGCTGTGATTAATTGATTCTGATTATACCAAAGCTATTCAACTTGCATTTGAACTTCCAAGACCTTTTAATCTATTAGTATGCTCGGTATCATAGTGACCAAAAATGTGTTTTTTTTAAGAAAAAAAAACTGCGAGAAATCGTCTTTTCTGAAAAAATTCTTGTTTTTCATTAGAAAACGCGTTTTAAACCCTTTTTTTTTTTAATATTTGTTTCTCGTTTAAAACCTGTGTTTGGTCATGTATTTTTTTTGTTTTTGTAATGATTAATTTTCCTTATGTTTGAAACTTTCCCCTTTTATTTTTCCAAAGTTGCCAAAATTTAAGTTTTTTCCCGTAAATTTCTGGACCCACTTTATAAAGGTACCTAGACTTGATCACTATGCTCAACATTCAACATCATTTCATTATATTTACCAGGAAGATGTCTCTGTGCAGGAAGAGAAATGCTGAAGATCAAAGAGAGAAGGCAATTTGTGCCCTTAAGAAGGAAGAAATCCGGCTACTTTTGGAGTATGTCCGAAGACAAGGCATTGGTGGAAAATTCTACCCAATACTTAAAACAGAGTTCGACATAGATGGTGGAGAAGGTTTCTTCCAAGAAGAGGAATTCAAGCAAATCAAGAAGCAAAAGAGTCGATGCACACCCACGCCGAAGCGCCAATTTCGTTTGCACCAATGTGCTAGTTATTGAGCATTCCCTATGTTCGATTTGCTTTTTCCGTTTATTTGTATTATGAGATTGTGTGCCTCAAGTTTCTCACGTTGGTTTTGATCTTTCGAATTTGGGGAGATGCCTCAAATTTAAAAACCAAAATTTTGCATTCCTGTAAAATAATTGGGTTCTCTCCGGTGATTATTTCACTATAGATATGATGGGCTGTTTTCGAATATTATCTCCACGTAGAAAATATGGCAATAAAAAATAAACATAACAAGCAAAAAAGCAAACATAAGATTTACATGGTTTGACCATTTGTCTGGGCGATGGTGAGTTCTTTGACTAATCTATAAAAATTAGGGTTACAAATCTCTAATATCTCACCTCACTCAATAAAGAAATAGAGTTTCCTTCAATATAACAATAATCTATGATTAGAGTTTACATCTAAGACAAAGTATAATCGCCCAATATAGAATATGACAAATACACTAAGTCATGCACAGCTGTGCCTAGGTGTATAGTCCAACATGTTGAGAGAACCATCGACAAAATCCAATGCACAATCTCAAAGCTCCAAATATGGTTTTCTTCATCAAAGATATGGTAGATTTAGAATACACTATGATTTAAAAATTAGACTTTTTATCTCACACCATTGAAGTGTGATTTATTTATAGTTATACATGTAGCGCACATCTGTGATCCATCTAAATTGTCCGAGTGGCAATCTATTATTTGAACATGTCTCGGGCAAAAAAAAACATGCCTATAAGTTGATGTGAACCATTTGATTGATGAATTTTATTATTAGCCACTAAAACTAAAAACAACGATTGATATTATAGTCTACAAATTGGATGGTTTAAATCTCCCCAAAACATTATTTTCGGGTCTATTGCACTTCAATCTATAATCTATCTCTTTGATTGTATGGATTGCCCACATCTTAAACCATTGATGGTGTAAGATTATTTAAAGTCCATATTGGCGTTTAAATGATAGTAAGGAGAGTCGGTCCAAAATTGAATGTTTGGAGTTATTTTTACCCTATACTACCTAGAAATGGCCTACCATGGTAACAGTCTGAATCCCATGTATGCATTGTGTATGCTCGTAATGGCCTTAGGAGTAATGGTCAAGTCCAATCAGGTTGAATCGGATTTCTAATTCAACCACATTTGCAGGCCTTTTTTTTAGATGATAACAAAGAAATATATTAAAAACGCAAGCCATAGAAATACATCCTCGACCACGATGGTCAAACCAGAGTAGGAACTGAGAAGTGAGAGAGAGGTAATGAGAAACTACCCTCGGGCTCGATCAAAAGAAAATGAGCAGTACCAATAAAGGAAGGGTGTTGCCCTAAGGATCTACCAGAAACCGATTGAGCCAAAAACACTCCCAATAGGAGCCCCCTCCCCATCCCGGGAACAATGGGGGATCAAACCTCTTAGTTGCCGAGAAATCTTTAAAACGACGCCTTTGAAGGAAAACCGCCACATACTACCCTCAAAGAATCCCTCGGCATTTGTCGTTGTTATTCTAACTCTCCATCAAATTGGTAGCCCTTGAATATGAGAGAATCTTGACTTTCATGATTTTTACTTTTTATAGGATGACGGGAGAAATCCGGTTCAACCTCATTGAACTCAACCATTAGGTGATGTTTTTACTTTTTAGCACCGATGCCCATTCGTCTGGCGCAAAGTAACAAATAGCTCCAAACTTTAACATTTGTCCTAATAATAGATAAATATTGGATATTTATCTTTTAAGATAAAGAGGTGTCTTACTAGATCTTTAACCATAAAAGAAAATATCCTTGAATTTAAAAAAAAAAAATACATGTAGCCGGAAAATTACTACCATCTAGAAATTTTTATGGAGGGCCCTTCCAATAGGGTATGACTAACTACCTCCCGCATGGAAGCACAGATTCAAAAATTAACTTATCCCAAGAAAGCTATCTTAATAAGGAAATATCCAATACTCACATATGAAATAATAATAATAATAAAATTAATGGGAGCTAGGCTTAAAATAAGGTCATTATTATTACACTTTTTTTATTCAAATGAAAATTTTTTAGACCAATCCAAGTTATCGGAAGTGGGAATTCTTTAGACCATACTAAATTTATGCAAATGGCAATTCTTTTAGACCAATCCAAATTTTCCGAAGTCATTATTATCACACATTATATGAAGATCACCCAACTTAAAAAATTGCTCATTATAGCATGATTCAAAATATTGGTCGATAATTCAAATTATTGTCCGAAATGTTTCAGTTTCGATCCCCGTTGAAATGAAATTTTGAACTGAAATTTCGATAAAAAATGTGTGGAGGCAAAATTTTGATTTCGGTCAAGTCCGAAATCGAAACCGTTATTTTGATCTTGCATTATAGGGTTCAAATCATACACTTTAGAAATTTTAAATACGAGTCATTGTTCATATATGGTATTTTTATATTGAAAAGCATTGATCCCCCAAATGGGCAACTTGGATTGGCAAAATTGTGAACCACGTGGCACTGTTTATGTAAGAACTTGGAGGTGAGAAGATAAATTTTAGGCACGTCCACGTGGTATCCAAAAATCTATTCGAGAGTCACATGGATAACCCTGTCGTAATGTTTAACCATCTTCCCACTTCCTAACGAACTCCACTATATATAATAATAATAATAATAATAATAGTATAAAACTATAACAAAAACGTGCCGTTTTAGTTATTTAATGTTAAACGGGATTCCATAAAAACCGGCTTGGACCGAATTGAACTGAACTGATTATGCATTGGTTTCAATTTTGAGTGGCAATAACTGACTAAAATTAGAAAGTCAGGAAAAAATTCAAAAGGAGAAAAATCCCAAACCGAACCAAAAACATAAAAAATTCCAGGCTGATAGGTTTGATACATATGGAAAAGGCCTCCTTCCTCTATGGGAGGACGGTCACCGTCCTCCAACCTTCCACGTGGAACCCAAAATATTGTTTCGATGTCACGTGGAGCTAGGGTGCATTGCCTAGATCATTTTTGAAAAAAAAAAAATTTGAAAACTCATCTCCACCGCCTGTTTTTTGAACCGTGAAATATGAACCAATGAAACCCGTCAAACTTTGACTTGTAGGTTTAAAAAGTTTTTTTCGATTTTTTTTTTTTTAAATATTGATCTATACCGTCCACTTGTGCTCCACGTAACACCCAAACACTTTTTGGGTGCCACGTGGAGCACAGGTGGACAGTTTAGATCAATATTAAAAAACAAAAATTTAACCCACAAGTCAAAGTTTGACGATTTTCATTGGTCCAAATTTCACAATTCAAAATATACACGATGGAGATGAGTTTTTAATTTATTTTTTTTTAAAGATGATCTAAGCAATAAAACCCAAGATCCACGTGACACCCAAAGTATTTTGAGTGCCACATGGAAGTCCATGTGGAAGGTTAGAGGACGGTGACCATCCTCCCATGGAGGACGGAGGCCTTTTCCATATATATATTAGTTTTAAAATCTTGATACAGAATTTCTAAAGTTGACTACAAAAAATAAGACTAATAGCGGCAATTTTTTTATTAAAAAAAACTGCCGCTATTAGTCTTGTCGCTACAAAAAACTGCCGTTATTAATAAAAAAAACTCCCGCTAATAATCTTATTTTTTATAGTGTTATTATAGTTTATGCTTAGCACAGTTCACCAAGTTCTGCCCAAAATTCGTGCTTTTGCCCGTGTCTTATTTACTCAGTCATTTGTAGGCCCATGGAAGCACTTGGTTCAATGGAATAATAAATAATAAAACTTAAAAAAGAAAAACCATTCGGTCGACTGCGACTCTAATCTAATTTATTGCAAGAGTTAAATGAGAGTGTCTATAAACTTGTGATCCGTGCACCACCTGATACTAATATCTCTGTAAGTTAGTATTAGGTACCCAACTCGTGCACCGCAAGCTGTGCTCAGGTCAATCTCGTTATACCAAAATAGTGGATATTTAAACAGGTTTCTTGTGGCTATTGCTCGAAAGCATTTTTAGTCCACACGTTCATATCTATATCTTCAATCTTGATTGGTGGAGGTCTTCTAGTGTGAAGTTGGAAGGCTATCTTGTACAAGCTCAAAGTGTGCACACTATTCCTTGTTAACTTACAAGTGGAATAATGTAGTTGAACTATATTTCAACTTCTTTCAACTAATGCCCTCCTCCTCATTGGGTGAAAAATAAATACAATTTTGATTCGCTTGTCAAGTCTAAGGTGTGCAGAAAACTGACCGAACCGCATTTTGATTCGCTTGTCAACTAGAAGTGTTGAAAATCGACCGAGCTGAACCTGCCTTATTGAAGCCGACCGAAATTTTGGGTTTAGGTCAATTTTAGTGCTTATCGGTTTTATTTCAGTGAAATTTTTTTGAGCAATCAGAAAAAAGGTTCGATTATGGCTTACGGGTTATTTAACCCGAAACCCAATGGATAAAGAGTGCAAAGTGCATAAAGAAAAAATTAACTGAATTGTAATTAAAAAATTAGAGCTAATACTTGCACACGAGATTAGTATGTGGCATATAATTATAAGGGAAAAGTTTGTTATGTTTGAGATTTCTGCCATGTGGAACACCATTTAAGTCATCTGATTTGAAGATCATGATGTAGAGATCTTTGAGGCAAATAATTGACACAAAACATGATCTCTATCATCTAATTCGTCAAAGTCGACCATTGAATTGAATGATGACATTTGACTTTATTCAATTAAATGATAGAGATTGCATTTCGTATCGATCTTTGGCCTCAAAGATCTCTCCATCATGATCTTCAAATCAGACTCCTTAGATGGTGTTCCATTTGGCACGTACCCCCAAAATAACAGTCTTTCTTTTTCACCATGTGTCACAATACAAATCTCGTGTGCAATTGTATTAGCTCCCTTAAAAAATTTGTCTTAAACATTAAACATAAAAATTAAAACTTAAAATCCTCTTTCGGTTCCCACTTCCCAGCTTCCCTTCACCCTTGTCGCAATAGGGTTTTTTTTTTATTTTCTTCTTCTTATTATTTTATATATTAGTCTTTTTATATGATGATAAAAATTCAAGTTTAAAAGCCCAAAAACGATCGAACCTGTTGGGATTAGTTTTGGGTCAGTTTCGGTTCGGGAAAACTTGAAACCGACACATATCAATTCGGTTTCTGGGACTACCCAGACCCATGTGCCACAATATTGTCCGGTTCTGGGCTTAGGGCCCACCTCGGTTTTGTTTTTAGCATTGGCTTAAGTCCTCACCCAAAACGCATCATGACATGTAGCGTCTGCAATCACATATACCCTAAGGTCAAAAAATCTCCCTATACAATGTGGGACTATTACAGCTTCTCACCTTATAGAAGAGTCATCCTCAACTCTAATATCATTTTGTAATGATCCAGACCCGCATGCTACAATATTGTCTGATTCTAAGCTTAGGCCTCTGCCCCAATTTTGTTCCTGACATGAGCTTAAGTCTCCACCCAAAACACATCATGACATATAACGTCCACAATCACATATAGCTCATGATCAGGATTTTTCCTTATCCAATGTGAGACTATTATAGTTTCGGTTTAGCCTGAGAACCGATCAAACCCAATAACACCTCTAGTTAAATCTAATGAACCTGCGTGAGGTCTACAAAGGCAATGCATCTAAATTACAATAATGGCACATTACTACTAATAAACAAATTACTCCACGAACATCTGCAAATTCGGCCAAAAAATAATAATTCATATATTAAATCAAAATAGGCTAAAAAAATCATCAAGACTGTAGATCATATACTGGACTAATCATGGGCTACAAAATGCACTCATCTATGCATTCCAAAATGAACGATTGGTCATATATTTGAACCATGTCAAAGATGAGATACTAGTTGGCCAACTTACACAAATCAAACATGTGTGCCGCATGGCCTTCAAATGGATGGTCTTGAGCTAATATGTTTAAAGATGGTCGAGGTCCACCTCATATAAATTAGATAATCGTCAAGTCCAAACTGTCCAAAAGAAGACGAGTCACATTTTGTAGAACTATATTCCTAGATCTAGAGTTATCGTGTTCTAACCTTCTGATCTATTGGGTTTTGATCAGGTCCAACTGGTTGAAGTCTTACTGGTTCAACTGATTTTACAACCGTTATGTAGTGGATACAACGGGGGATGTCCCACTCATGAAAGTTAAAGTTAAGATTCCTTTGCATCCAATGGTTTAAAATCAGTGGAACCTCATTCCGAGTTCAACCAATTGGGGCTGACCAAAACCCCTGAATAGAATTGTAACTAGCTGAAATTGCAATGAAAAACGACTTCCATCGTCTGATTCAAAGCAATGAACAATTTAAATATTGAGCTTAGGTTGAGAAGGAAGAATGTTGGATTGTAAATAAAGGCACCCAGACATATGGTTGACATCGAATCTTTTTTTTATTATAGCTATACTAGATTATTTGTTGAGAAATATCAGCTGTTGCAGGAAATAAATATTCAAATCTCACAACCAATTTATATAATTGCAGTTTAGTGTCCTTGTCAATTGAACCATGCCCTATTCTTTGTATATTCCAAATATTCCACATTACCATCGAAGTACACCTAATGCACCCGTTTTCCCTGTGGAGAACTCACACATTTCCAACCATAAAAACATGGGGATCATTTCTCGCCCTAATATTATACACAATAGATCTTGCAATCGTGGAGAAACCATCACACGGTTAGATCTTGATTCCAGTTGGCACACATCCCCAAAAGTGACACTTAAAAACCTTTCTCATGGTAAGGGGGATGTGTGCCACATGCAATCAAAATGTTACCACCTGATAGGTGATTCATGATCTCAAGATCCAATTTGTTTTGAAAGTTTGGGAAGAAAAAAAATCTCCATCGTCCGATTCAAGGAAGTCAACGGGTAATATGATGGAAACATGTGTGTTCTTCGCAGGAAAACTGAGTGCAAATAACGCTACCTATTCTTTTATTTGCAACACACCTGTGAAGAACACACGGATTTCCACCATAAAAATCGTTGACTCCCTTCAATCAGACAATGGAGATGATTTTTCATCCCCATCTTCCCCACAATCTATCTCGAGATCATAGCGCACCTATCAGACGATTAGACCTTGATTCCACGTGGCACGCATCACTTGATAATTTTTATCTCACTCTTCCATACAATATATCATGACACACCTATCAGATGGTCACATGTTGATTCTGTGTGACACACATCCCCAAAAGTGATTGTCTAGGCACACCTATCATACAGCCAAATCTTGATTCCATGTGGCACACATCACCAAAAGTGATTGTAATCATGGAAGGACCTATTAGACGGTCACTTTTGGAGATGTCTGCCATACATAATCAAAATATGGCCGTCTGATAAGTGCGCCATAATCTCAAGATCTATTGTGTGAAAGATTAAACGATCTCCATCGTCTGATTCAATGCAGTCACCATTTTGTTATGCTTCTTTTATAAGAGCTAGCATTATGAAAGCCGCCCTACAACTAGTTGACTCCACTCAAGTCACGTGACATCTGTCATGTGGAATCACCATGTGTCATCTAAAGATCTTTGATGCAATAGATTAGGATAAGGAACTTCCATCATCTGAGCAAGATCATTCAAAACATCTCAAATCAACAGCTATCATATAAATCCGACACATCATTAATGTTTGATGCCTTTTGACCGCTTTCAATCAGACGATCGAGATTTTCCCAAGGCACACATCCCAAATACCAAAAGCATCAGCGCTGTCAGGTACCTAATACTAACTCTATCAATATTGCTTGCGTCGAATTGGGCCTTAAGAGGGCCTAATGTTTATGCAAATTATTATACTATCCCATTTAAGCTTCCAGCTTGGCAAACTCAAGGTTGAGCCACAAAGGGAATTGGTTTTAACAACCAACTGGAGGCTACTACTTTCTAAACAAGAGGGAGGGCCATTATGAAGCATATCAATCCAGGCACTTTCAATTTAAACCCTATTTCTATATTTAACTACCCAGATTATTTGGGTTGAGTGACCATATGATCTTTAGCCATTGGATGATTTGGATTTGTGAAAAAAAGATTGCAATGTCGCAGACTTAGATCATTTGACCAAATCCAAATTGTTGAAGTGGTTAAACATGATATGAAGGTCGCCAAGGACGAAAAATACGCTCATAAGAGGATTTGAACCATTCTATCTGGGTAATTTAATATGGACCATTGTATGGTTCACATTGAAATTCTAATGGGTAATTTAATATGGACCATTGTATGGTTCACATTGAAATTCTTGGATTAGATGGTATGGATCCTTTGACAGTATATGAGATCTTAAACCTTGCTTAAATCACTGGAACCATACTAGCATCAGATCCAGTAGTTTAAACCTTGCTTAAACCCCAAATTTCTAGCATGAATTAACACAAAATCTGTTAACTCGATCAGTGGCTTCCAAAGCAATCAAATCAAAATTCCACTTATTTGAAAGATTAAGAGAGAGAGAGAGAGAGGGGGGGGGGGGGGGGGGAGCTCTAAGATTAATAAAATAATTGGATCAACATGATTATCTCATCATCAATTTATAATCAAATAAAGGATCCGTACTTGGGTTCAACCAGGTGAATCCTATATCAGGTTCACCTGGTCTTAAAACCCTTGGATAAACAGGATTTTGATGTGGAAACCATATATAAAACTACGGTATAATTTTAACATTTGCAACTTTATATGTTCACGTGGTTGGACCACAAAATGTGAGCATTCAAGATTAAATCATACCCATCAGAACTGTAATATAAATACCATCACAAATGTTAAATAGGATAGTGTAGTCTTTGTTAATGGTTTCCACATAATCCCTTTTATTCAAAGGATTTAAAACTAGGTAATCCCAATATATGGCTCACATGGTTGGACCACAAAATAGCCCTTGAAGAAATAGAATAAAATAATTCATAACCAATAGATTCCATAAATTATTGTACAATATACTACTTAAGTACCTCTAAAAAGGAGAAAAGGGAAAGGGTAAAAACGTAGAAACAATAACCACTTCTTTCATGTTGAATTTGAGGGAGCGTAGAGTTCCCATAGTGCCACAGTAGTATCTTCGGAAGAAGAAGCCAGTAGTTTACAATCGCTTGAGAATGATACCGCATTACACTAGAAAAAAGAGGGAACTCGTATCACCACGCAAGACGACAATCACAATAATTTGCAACAAAAATTAATCTCAAGGGGTTTGGCGTGATCACCAGGTACCCACCTCAGGAAGCGGGAGATGGGGGTTCGAATCCACCCTTTGAGGCCACCCTAGGGATTTATATCCCGTTCTGACCCGGCACGTGCTAACTTGGGGCGCTTGTGCCCCTGGGATTATTTGGCTGCTCTAAGAGCCCGGACACCCAAGTAAAAAAAATTAATAATAATATTTACAACAACGACTAACATCTGACTTCCGACTATGAAGCAAATTTCTCAAGGTTTTACAGTATCGTGATACACCAACGGCAGGTTCTTATTTAGCAGTTCTCACATTCTGTTTTTCAGGGAGCGACATAAACTGATAAGCGAAATAATTATTAATATTGTTTCAACTTATCAAAATTTTTAATTAAAATATATTTCTATTAGAAATAATGACTCAAATATCGAAGACGGTGCAGCAAGGTGCTTTTCCAGAAAGAAAAGAAAAGAACAACAAAAGTGAAACAAAGGATATGAAAATAAACACAAAAAGACCAGCAAAGCAACCCGGGCCTCCTGACCCCAGAGCAACAGTTTTGAAAATGGTCACAGAAGCTTCCACTTTTCACTCTTCAGAACCTCTGAAACTAAAGTTGCAAAGCATGGTAGAGATGCCATGCACCACCAAGCCATCCCTCGCAAATCTGGCCCTTTATAGCCCTACATATGCCAAATTTCTTGTCATTGAAACCTTTGGTTCCTTTCCATCCAAATTCCACAGAAGATAGCCACCCACGCCACCAAGAGGATCCTCCAACCATCCCGTCAAAATCTTTGTATTGGATTCATCAAGGCAGCTGCCGAAACGAAAGATGAACGAATCCCAAATTTTCATAACGAATGGGAATACATAAAAATAGATGATCACTCGATTCCTCACTCACCCCACAAAAATACACATTTGTTGGTACAGTTTCTCCTCTTTGGCATAACTAAACACATGTTAAAATCCCTCCCCACACACACACACACAACATTCCAACCAAATACTTTAATTATGAGTGGAACCCGTGTTTTCCACATCATAGTCCAATATTGATCAATTAGACGTCTTCTCCTTAGGAACCTATAAAAGATCAAACCATAAACTTTCCCTTGTTTACAAGGTTCCAAATTTGCCCATCCTAATTAAGTCCATTGCCCTTCCTTGCTAACATCGTCAAGCAATTCCATCCATGGTTATCAATATCTTACAATACACGATACTATAGAAAGCAATACGTATCTATGATTGTATCATTTTTTTACTGTATCTTACAATATACAGTACGATGCAATGTGATACACGAACGGACGACACATGTAATTTCAATTTATAACTATTTTTTTTACTTTTTCTAAAAAAAATCACTTATTTGCCCTCAACTCTAATCCCCTTATAAACTCCTTTCATGTCTTCTAAATGAAAGGAAAAAAAAAATTATAAAATAAGAACAAAAAGAAGAAAGAAAGAAGATCTACAAAGATGAAGAGAAAGATGAAATGAATGATAATCTAACTGATGACAAAGACGATGTTGATATTGGAAATAGACGATGTCGATATTCGGAGATTACAGACTTACACAATGTCAGAGAACGCAATTTTCTTAGTAGAAGTTGGAATTTGGAAGCCAAGGAAATTTTTTTGTTACTAAATTTAACATTGAAGGTGCTACTAAATTTAATAGATCCTTTCAGCACAGCAATTCACTTAGAGTAGTGCATCAAGGTCCCTTACCTACTTACTAGAGAAACTATTTCAAGATTATCAATGATTGAAATAGCATAACCGAAGTTACAAAATAGAATGTCTATAGTGACCATCGATGTGTATGATTATGAGTAATCTGTATGAAGGTAGGAAAAGAGAGATGATAGATATAAAAAAGGTGGGAACCTATGGGATTTTGAATGAGAGTAGAAAGGATGGGAAGAGAGGACAATGTTAAAGAGAAGCTATTACATAAAAGGATAAAAAAATTTATGGGTCTCATTTATATTGAAATTAGTGAAAGTTTTGATCCAAGAGAAAAGAATATGAAGAGAGAAATGCTAAAAAATAAGCCCTTTTCAAACAGAACGGTAACTTCATTGAAGTTGTCTTGAAAACTTTCACTCACTTTAATAAATGCAAAACATAAATCCGAGAAGAAAAATAGAGAATAGTGAGAATGTACACCTCGGGTTAGAAAAAAAGAGAAAAAAGGGGAGGGGTTTGTAGCTAGGAAGGATCGTCTTCGTCATCAGTTAGATAGGATCGGCTTGTCCAGCCCTAATACCCTGATAAAATATGTATTATCTTTGGAAGGAATAACGATTCAAAGAAAGTGAAGATGAGAGCTGAACCAGAAAATTTGTCTTGTGAATCATAGTGATTTCTACAGAAGCAAATCTTTAACCCTAAAAAAGGAACTAATTTACCTTTAATATTGACTACCACATACCATAAACTCTATGTAGTAAAACCTTAAAAAAACTGTTCATTTATCCTTCAAGAACCCTTCCACAACTACATTAAAAAATATTCACTTGCATGTTTTAGTGAACAGATCGATTGCTATGTAATTTCTTCCCCCTAGATTGTAATGATAAAAGAAAAAATTCAGTATGAACCAATTAAGTGTTATAATGGTGCACTCTAATTATGACACTAAATGCACTATTACAACATTACCATATAAGCAGATAAAAGACACATGGGATTTTGTATGAGCAAACCCACTTGACTTTTAATGGAGGATTAGATTGGAGGAGAAAGAAGAGGAGAGAGAGGCTTAGCCAAATGACTTAGAAAGGCTTAGGGTACCTTCAGGTCATTATATTAAACTCAGATTATACACACACACACACACACACACACACACACCAATACTGCCCCTCAAGCTGGTGCATGATATCTATCATTCCTATGTTGACAGGATACTCGGAAGATGAGAAGGCCCAAGTGCATTAGTAAATATATCGGCCAACTGTTCTGAAGAAGATACTTTGGGAGTGTCAATGATCTCCACTTAAACTTTATCAGGAAATTAAATGAACATCAAATTTTATGAGCTTCATCCTCACATGAAGAATAGACTCAGCAGCAATATCGAATGCAGCCTGATTGTCACAATGAAGAGGCATAGGAACGGATGAAGGAGATCTCAGCTCGGAAGAAGCGAGTGAAGCCATAGGAGCTCATGTGCCACGCATGGACTTTATAATTAGACTCAGCATTCGATAGAGATACAACCTCTTGTTTATTAGACTCAGCATTCGATAGAGATACAACCTCTTGTTTCTTACTTTTCCACACCACAAGATCACCAGTGAATTCACAATAGCCAAAGGCAGAGCGACGATCAGTAGGTGCCCCAACAGAACCCGCATCACTACACAAACTGATACAGAAATGCCATCTGAATAGAATAGTCCTCTCCTACAAGAGGCATTAATATAACGACTATAAAATGAAGAACCTAAAGATGAGGTGCTCGTGAAGAGTGCATAAAATGTAAGGTTTGGCGAGTATTGGTAAGATATATGAGAAGTCCAACAAGTCGTTGATACACAAAAGGATCGGGAAAGACTCCAATATCTACATGAAGATGATGTTTAGTATCTAGGGGAGACTTGGTTGGTTGATATCCAAGCATGCCTATGTCTTGTAACAACCGAGTACATATTTCTTCTGTGAGAGAGATATCCTCCGGAGAACGGTGGGCAATCTCAATCCCAAGAACAAATCTAAGATGTCCAAGGTCTTTCGCATCAAATGCCAAACCTAATTTTGCGTTTATATAAGTAAATAAAGGCAATAATCTGCAGTGAAGATTATGTCATCAACATATACCAATAAGACAGTCCTCATGCCTCACACTCCAGTATGTATAAAACATGTGCGGTCAGAATGGCATCTAATGAAGCCCATAGCAAGAAGAATTGCACTGAACCTATGGAACCAAGCTCTAGGAGACTGCTTCAGCCCATTAATAGATTTTCAAAAGATGATAGACCTTCCCAGAATACTCCCCCTGAAGACGATAGCTAGGAAAAGGGTCCATATGCACCTCTCCTTCAACTCCCCATGCAAGAAGGCGTTTCTAACATCTAATTAATACAATGGCCATTGCTAATGTGCAGCTAAGGAGATAGGCCTTCAAATGGAGGTGAGTTTGGCTACTAGACTCTGGAGCAAGTAGTCGTGAAGACCAATCCTAGCAATTGGGTCAAGCCCTTTGCAACAAGGTAGGCTTTACCTTTCAACAGTGTCATCCTCTCTTTGTTTAATAGTAAACAACCATTTACACCCAATGATGTGCTTATTAGGTAGGAGAACAATAAGTTCCCATGTCTTTTTCTTCTCAAGCGCTACCATTTCTTCCACCATAGTAGCAGACCAGGAGGAGGCTTAAGAGTTTCCCCACCAAATTGGGGAAGGAAACAGTAGATGGCATAGCTAAAGCAGTGCAATAAGAATGTGAGAGACCCTGGTAGGAAACAAACTGAGAAATGAGATTAGTAGTAACACAACTCCGTCCTTTGTGAAGTGTAATAGGCAAGGAAAGGTCATTAGTAGGAGAAGCCAAAGAAGAGGATGATGCAGGAATACCTGAAGGATCTGAATCTGAGTCTGATGGCATAGGAGTTAGAGGAGCTAAAGACTTGCTTCGGCACTGATAGGTGTGCTTGAGAGGGAGACGACCACACGTAGATGGAAGAACTGGTGATGAACCTACAGGAAGATTTATGCAGAGCATGATTACGAGCAGGTTCCGTGCAATTATCAGATGTGGAAAGAAAGCAGAAAGGGCTGGAAATTGCCCAGAAAATCAGGTGTCAATAAGGCTGTAAATAAAGAGAGAGGGTCCTAAATAAAGATCAATCGGCCTTAAAGAGGTGGCCCAAATGGGCCTTACCAAAGAAAAGAGGCTCACATGACCACTTAAGTGGCCATGTGACCCAGCTGTGACAAGAATTAAATTCTCATTTAAAAGAGGGCTCACGTGATCACTTAAGTCGGTCACGTGACAATATATTGAGAGATCTCCCTTCTCGGGAATCTCTTAAATTGAACTTTTTTTCTTTATTTCTTTGTTTCCTATTTAATTCAGAGTCCTAGGTTTTAGGGATTAGGTTTAAGAGATTATCTTTATTTGGTTTTGTTGAAGTCCTAAATAAGGAGGACATCTAAGTAGAACTAAACTAGGATTTTATTCCATTCTATATATAAAAGTACAGAACAGAAAATAAGGGAAGATTACTGACGAGATTTATTGAGTTTTCTACTTTAAAATTGAGTGGGTTTTTTAATCTTACTGTGAAACTTTGGAGTCCATGTATCTGCAGGTTATTGAGGGTTGGGATCCTCCTATACTGCTATAAGTCTGAGCCTTTTAAGACTGGTTATGATTGCTAATCGTATTGCCTTTTGAAACCTTGCTTCTGATGTGGATCATGTGGTTTATTTACTAGTTTCTTTTGAACATTTATTTGCGATAAATCTTATCATCTTTAATCTATATTGACTGCAGCATTACTGCTGCTAAAATTCGAGACTGGGGCTGCAATCTAATCACATATCTTCATCTATGCTTTTGTGGTTCAGGTCCGTGATTCATCGCCTGGTAAAGGATGTGGCTAATCATTATTTATTTATTTCACATTGGAAAATCTAGTCTTTTATCATTATTATTATTATATAATAATAATAATAATGGCGCTCCCCTAAAGGAGCTCCCGAAGATTAGAAAACTCGGCACTCGAGGTCACAACATCACATGCACCACCAATAGGTGCACTAGAAGTAGCTGCAGAAGGAGTAGCATTCGAAGCAGCAGAATCAGTAGTCGTAGCAGCATGAACATAAGACATGGTCCTTAGTTGGGATGGATAAACATGGAGCTTGAAGCATTTTGACAGATCATGTGCAGGTCGATACAGGTTGAAGCATTTTGACCGATCACTCCCCCTGTGATGAAGGACACGCCAAACCCTAAAAGAGAGTAAATCCCGCACGATAGGATTAGGGTTTACAATTCTCAAATAAAAAATAAAAATAGAAAGAAGAATAAAGGAAAAGAATCAGAAAATCTTTGGAGTTTCACCAAAGAAATTATTGGCCTCACACGAAACCCTAAACTCGGGGAATTGAAGAATTACTCTTCAAGTTGAAAAAATCTCTCTTTATGAAGCACAAATTTGCACTAATTCTCATTCATCATAATTTGCTCTAAAATAAGAGTCTTTACAAGTATTTATAATAAGTAAAGAAACACTAAGAAGACTAATAAAATTAGAACTCCTAAACTAACCATTAAAATTTCCAATCTAAATGTCATAATTAATTCAACCATTACTCCTATGTTTTTCTCTTTTGAACTATCAACGATGTTCAATTGATGCGAAATTGGTCTTATTTGAACTTATCGAAGTAGCTTTACAACAAGTCGAGCATCGCGCAATTCCAATGAGAATTGAAAGAGTTATGGTCACTTTCCGAGCGTTACGCTGAAATGAAAAAATTGATGGTCACATGTCATATTTGAAACTTATCACAGTAGCTTTACAACAAGTCAAGAATCGAACAATTCCAATGAGAGTTGAAAGAGTTGTGATCACTTTTTCGAGGGTTACGCTGAAAATGGCAAAATTGATGGTCACGTGTATGGATCAAAATTTCGGCCAATAATTCAAATTATCGGTCGAAATATATCGGTTTCGGTTAGTACCGAAACAAAATTTAAGACAGGAATTTTCGGCTTAATAGTATATGGAAGGTAAAATTTCGGCCGAAAAATCGATCAAACTGCTAAATTTTGGTTTCGGCCAATCCCGAAATCGAAAATGAAACCAACATTTTGATCCTTGGTCATGTGTCAAATGTATGTGCCTGACCCCTAAGACCTAACATAAAATACTAAACAAATAAACGCAACCTATGAAAACTAATAGACCAAAATTAGAGTCCACCACACGATCAAATAAGCATGCATCTAGCAATGATCCTTCACACGATCAACAATCCAACAGTGTGAATCACAAATAGTCAAGATGCAACGGCCAAAATAAATAATGATGAAGATCCAATGGTTGAAACTGGTAATCAAATGGTCTGATTTGTCGCAGCTCTGAAAAATTGATCTGCCCGACTTCACGGGAGCGAGAATCGGAACTCTCACGCACGAGATTGCGCATTGTAGAGTTATTCTGCTCCTCTTCTCCCATGTTCGCATCTTCCAAAAGTGGGGTCTTCTCGAATGGTGCACACATGCACATGGGTCTTCAACCAATCTTTAACAGGTCTTCAAAAACCCACTTGTGGGCCCACTTTTTAGTGTCCTCTTGATCAGTCCACAATTCCAACGTGTTGATTTCAATTCCGCATCAATCCCCCCTTCTTTGAAAAAGTTCAACCTCAAACTTTCGCCAAAGCTATCTACCTGCTCTTAGGTTAATAACAGTATTACGGACACCTTGATGGGGCATGGCTTAGAAAAATCAATCGGATTTGGCTTGGGCATCTCGATGGAGCACGGCAGTGCACATATTATGGATTGAGATGGAATCACCGTGGGTTTTAGGATTGTCGGGATGACAACGGGTATGAGATTGTCAATGGGTATGTGGTTAACAAGGGTATGGGATCTTCAATAGGGGTTTTACAACAGTTATGGGATTAACAATGATTAGGAGATCATTCGGGTCCACAACGGGTAGAGGATTGCTAAGGTTCACAACAAGAATAGAATTGTGGAAGACTTTGGCTGATAAGGGGTTTGTTTAGCGTACCAACGGTACGGGCTTGCGATTAAAAATAAAGGGAGATGAAGGTATTGGGTTTACGGGAACAAGATCAACAACTTTTAATTTCGACGATTTAATCTTCCTCAATCCATTGAACTTCTCGTACAAGGTTTCCTCCATCTCGTCAAATTTCTGACCCATTCTGTCCAACAGATCGCACATCCTGTAAAGGAGTGCAATAATCTCTTCGTTACTCATGATGGAACCACTCTAGGTGCCAAGAGTTGAACTTGCTCTAATACCAAATTGATGTAGGACAGACACGCCAAACCCTAAAATAGCTTAAATAGGATTAGGGTTTACGATTCTCAGAATAAAAATGAGAAGAATAAAAAAATCTTTTAAATTTCACCAAAGAAATTATTGGCCTCGCACCAAACCTTAAACTCGGGGAATTAAAGAATCACTCGTCAAGTTCAAAGAATCTTTCTCAACCACAAATTCGCACTAATTTTCATTCATCGTAATCTACTCTAAAATAAGAGTCCTTACAAGTATTTATAATAAGTGAAGAAACCCTAAGAAGACTATTAAAATTAGAACTCCTAAATTAATCATTAAAACTTCCAAACTAACGGTCCAAATTAGTTCAACCATGAATCTCGTTTTTTCGATAAGCGGCCACTTTTGAAGGAGCAAATGATGTCCGATTGATGTGAAACTAGTCTTATTTTAAAGCTTATCGAAATAGTTTTCCAAGAAGTCAAAGAATCGCACAACTTCGATGAGAATTGAAAAAGTTATGAGCACTTTTCCGAGGGGTGCACTAAAAGACACGAAATTGATGGTCATGTGTCACATATATGTGCCTAACCCCTAAGACCGAACATAAAATACTAAAATAAAATAAACGCAACCTGTGAAAATTAATAGCCAAAATCAAAGTCCACCATTCGATTAAATCAGCATGCATCTAGCAATTATCCTTCACATGATCAACAATCCAACGGTGTGAATCACGAACGATCAAGATCCCTCTTCTGAATAAATATTGATGAAGATCCAACAGCAGAAACTGGTAACCCAATGGTCTGATTCGTTGCAGCTCTGAAACATCAATTTTCCTGATATCGAGGGCACGAGAATTGGAACTTGCAAGCGCGAGTGAGATTGCGCAGTGTAGAGTTCTTATGTTGCTCTTATCCCATGAGCGCATCTTCCGAAAGTGGGGTCTTCTCGTATGGCGCACACTTGTACATGGGTCTTCAACCAGTCTTTAACAGGACTTTAAAAACCCAATTGCAACTCCATTTTTCGTTAGGATCCTCCTCTTGATCACTCCACGATTCCAGCGTGTAGGCTTCGATTCCACATCACCCTACCCTGTGAATCAGTTACTAAAGGAGCATGGCCAGTAGGAGTAGAGGAAAGAACCGTAATAGCATAACGTCTCTCATCACAATCTATCATAGCAGTAGAGAGTTCACAGATGAGGTAAAGAGTCAGTTGCCTGCAGACACTCGAAGACGAGCTGCAATTTTAGGACCTTCACCAGGGTGGTCAGAAGTGGGATCGTACAAGCTGAGCTTATCCCATTGTCTCTGAAGATAGCAAAAATATTATGAAAAGGACCAGTCTCTTTGCTTTGCACGGAACCAATAAAAAAACTAATAAATGCAAGTGTCATTCTTCGCACATAGATATATTTGTGTCAACACATCCCATAATTGTTAAGCAGTCTCATGGACCATATATACTATAAATAGGATCCTCCATTGAGTTAAAGATTCATCCTAACTGTGCATAAGAGGGATCAGAGGAAGAAGGAATTATGACTGCTCCCATGATTACCCAAATAAAATTTAACCAATCGTGCCTACGGGAGAAAGATGGTACCATTTCATTCTTGAGATACCATGAGAGGAGATTGAATCTAAAGATCCACTGATGATAGTGGTTTTCTGCTTAATATAATTGTAAAAGAAATCAAAGAGAAGGAAGTAGTGGGAAAAGACTCCACTAAAGAGTATGGTGAGAACGAAAGAATTCTACTCATATGAAACGGGAACCAAAAAAAGATAAGAGACCAGAAAAGAGCCTCTGTTGTGACTTTTAGATCAAAATTTGATGAATATATGAACCAGTGGCACTAAATCATCCAAATAGCACCAATAATCACAAATAGATGGGAAATATCTCATAGAACTGTAAACATGAGCAAATTGAAACATTAGCTCACTGCTTTTCTCAAAGGCTTGTACAAACAAGTAAATTGAAACATTGGCTCACCTCAAAACAGCAGAAAGGTTAGAAAGTGATCTGCTGTGGATCAATTGGGTAAAACACATTAATAAGAGGAAACAGAAAAATTGCAAGATCGTTATGATGGCTTCATCATTCAAGAAGGAACTTCACAGGCAGATTCATTACCCAAAAAACGATCCAAACCAAAGCTGATTACGTAGATTTATCAGATCCCAGAGTTTGACGGAACCAAAAAAAATTCCTCAACCACTTTGAATCTTGAGATAGACTATGGTCCCTTCACAAATTCGTGACCTCCTTCTGATCATCTGATGTCAATTATTTGACCTGGCTGACTAGTAGGATGCCATGCCGAAGTCGGTAGGGAGAGGGTGACGTCACTAGTCCGGAACAATCACTCTGTTACCACCTTGACCTTTGATGTGAGGTTTAGGGTTAGATAATTATGGTTAGGGATAGATTGGAGGGGACAGAAGAGAAGAGAGGGGAGAGAGAGAGAGAGAGAGGCTGAATACAATGTATATACTGTAATAGTTAGGGTCCTAGGGTCCCTGCTGGTCTTTATACTAAACTGTGCACCTGAATATATATATATACACACACACACACACACACACACACACACACACACAGGCACACCAATAATCCCTTCCTAATAGAACAAGAACCGAACTTACGAAATGCAGTTTGAATGGCAACTTATAATTTCACTGTAGCAACATTAATCAAAGAATGAATAAACGCAGAAAACATGTGCATGCTTATAATCACTTGGTGAAATAAAAATTATTATTTAGAAATAATATCTAGTAGAACTGGCATACCGTAGAACTGTGATACTTCAATATTGCTAGAGCACTTCCTCTACGATAATTGTAGATTCTTACTCTGTCACAAAAACAAGACAAATTGCAATTTCAATTTAAATTGTAAATTCGACAAAAAAACACACAAATCAAAATTTATATAAAGAAAACAGCTGATAAGGTTCTCCATTAAAGCACAAGTATAGATGGGTCCTGTATATGCATGAATGTATAATTACTAAGGCCTTTTATTCTATAGGTTTTAAACCACCATTCCTTTTTCCATTATATTGCTCCCTTCATGCGCAAGACATTAAAAGAGAGATTTTCATAATTTGGGTAATTTAAGGCTATGTTTGATATTGTGAAAGTTAGAATTCCACGATGGAATTGAATTGGCAATTCTATGTTTTTTGTTTGATTGGGAAATAAGGGGGTGGCATTAAATTACGTGGGGCCCACTGAAAAGTGTTGAAAAGTGTTAATATTTGACCCCTTAAACCTATAGATTGTCGTTCGAGGAAAGCTATTTAATATATTTTAAGTAGTTTTAGTGATTTACAAGTATGGAGATAAAATGAGCATAAAATAGCCAAAGAGATCGGAAAATAGCATGAAATTTGCGCAACCTTAGGTCATCTAGAACTTATCCCGACTTGCAGCTCTATTTTGACCTCTAAAACATCGGATTCATGAAATTGCTATTTCACAAAAAGTTGTAAAATTTGTTGTCTTCTTTCTAATTCCACAAGAATCACGTCAATCTGAATTCAAAGTAAAAAGTTATGGCCAAAATACCGAGATTGTGTCGATTAATTTTCATAATCGATTGATCAATCGATTCTGGGCCGAATTTTCACATTTTTAAGGCTCAAAAATGAATTAAAGGGCACCAAAATCGATCGATCAATTTAAGTGATTGGAAATTCGAAATTTCTACTCAAAATTTGAAGAAAAGAAATTAGAGTTTCGGAAAAAAGAGCCCTATAAAAGGCAAAGTTAGAGTTAGGGTTGGAGAGCCCTCTTTTTACACATTGTTGTTATTTTCTCTCTTCTTTTCCCTTCAGTTTTAAGATTTTTTTAGAAAAGGGAATAGCCCTAATTTTGTAAGAACTATTGCACGGGAGATCGAAGGATAGCCGTTTTGTTGATCAAAGAATAATTTTTGTGAATCGTAATCGGGTATTTTAATGAATTTTATTGTTTTATTTCATTTCATTCTATGCTTTGTGTAGAGATGTGTGGCTAAGTTTTTGGGGGTTTAGAATCTAATGAATCTCATCTGAGGGCTTATTCATAGATTAGCTCTATGGTTGGAAATAAATTAGATGTTTGTGTGGAATTATTGACATTTGCTCTTGCCTATTTACGAAATCTAATCATGGAAGATATGGGATTTAGTCATGCTCTTCCCATGATCTTAGATCTGTGATTAGAAATCCCAATTTGGATTCTATTGAATAGAATACTCTTTTATTCAGTGTGATTAGATTCATTTCAAATACAGTGAATGTTTAGGTTCTATTGTTTAGAGATTTGGAAGGGCAATACATTAGTTATTTATTTTGATTTAATTGTTATATTTTCCATAGCTTATTGGTTGGCCTTGATAATCTGTGGTTTTGTATCTAGTTAATTCCAACCGTCGGATCTAATATTGTGAGTAATGAACCAAGGATGTGAGGATGTAGTATCCTAACCCTTTTCTCTTTTCTCATGATTATAATCATTATTGTGTGTTTTGTTTATATTTTTATCTCCAAACTTTGGTAGGTTAGGTTAAGATTGTTTTTAGTTCAAGTTTTTAAATTGGTATTTGAATCCTTTTAATTTCTATCTGACATCTTCGTGGGATCGACCTCGTACCCTGCACCCGTTTACTACGGTATGACTCGTGCACTTGCGAGTATTACTTTTAAATTCACAACACCCACTAGTGGATTTCACTTCCACCCACCAATTCCATCATAGGCTATTTTCAATTCCACCTATAACACCTTTGAAATGCAAATTCCACAGGATAATTTTGTAATTTTTTTGTTTGATTGAGAAATAAGGTTGACATGCTCTTTAAAGTTTGACTTTTTATCAAACTTTGACTTGTGTAACCAGAGATTGAATGGCGAGGATTATTATAAGAATATGTAACTTGGTAGTACATTATTAATTTTATTAGTTTGATTTTTGGTGAAAGTTTGACTTTAAGCCAAGATTTGATTTTTTATTAAACTTTGATGGGATAACTTGATGGTGGATAGTGGCTACTGCCACATTAAATTTTAACATGACCCTGAATTCATAAATTTTTTATTGATTGAAGTTTGACTTTTGATCAAATTTTCACTAGTTAAACATGGTATTGGATAATGACCACTACTACGTAAGTATATAACTTTCTCATGCAATTTTTTAATGATCAAAGTTTGACTTTTTATCAAAATTCAATGTTTTATAAAACTTTGAATGGTGTAACCGGAAAGTGAATAGTGGCTACAATCATGTTCATTTATAACTTGATAGTACATTGCCTCATTTTTTTGGTCAAAGTTTGACTTCTAATCACAATATGACTTTAGTAAAATATCGAATAGTATAAAATCTGACAGTAAATGGTCGATACTACTCTGATAATTTTTAAGAAGGGAGTGTAATTTATTATTAGTCAGTTGACTTATCACTCGAATTTGACTTTTTTTATCAAACTTCGACTAATATAACCTTACAGTGGATGGTGGTTACTATTTTTTAATTTATAATATGGCAGTACTTTACCAATTTTATATTTTTGTTGAATTTTGACATTTGGTCAAACTTTGACTTTTATCAAAATTTAATTTAATCAAATTTTGAATAGCAAAAGCTAATAGTGGAGTACAATGTTAAATTGTAAGTTAACGATACATGCCAAAAAATTTATTTGTCAAAGTTTGAAATCAAAATTTGACTTTCATTCAAACTATGATTAGTATAACCTGGAAGTATATAGTATATACTAGTTATTAGTGGGTAACTTTAAAACTTAGGCCTATAAAATTTTATTGGTCAAAGTTTGACTTTCGGTTAAAGTTTGACTTTTATCTGAATTTAACTTTTTAAAACAATTAATTGGTTAACTTGCTAGTGAATAGTGATTACTGTTGTGTTAATTGCTAAATTTGAAAAATATATCAAATTTTTTATTAGTCAATATTTGACTTTTAGTTTAAATTTTGACTCTTGATCAAAGAATTGCAATTCTAATGAAGTCATTTCCCAGACAGACTAATCAAACAGTGGGAGTGCAATTCTAGGGAAGTCATTTCCCAGACAACATAATCAAATAAGAGAAGTGTCATTTCCAAGGGAATTCAATTCTGAGGAAGTGAGCATGGAAATGCTAATTCACTTCCAAGAGCTGAATTCAAAGTTATCAAACAGAGCCTAAAAGTAGAAGCTAATAATGAGGGTTGAATGAAGAAGTTTGACAATAGCAAAAAAGGTAAACACCAGAAATGGGCTATGGAGTTTGAAGGTTATTTCTTTTGAGTTTTAGGCTATGTACAAGGATACTTAAATTATTTTCCAATTTATAATGGTAGACATTCTGGTGGGCTATGGAGCCATGGAGTTTAAAGGTATTCTTTGGAGTTTCAGACTATGTACAACGACTCTTCAAATTGAGCATGCTCTTCACCCTTTCTTGCATGTTCTTGTTTCCTTCTATACATTCTAAATAGGCACTGTGTATCTAAATATTCTCTATTAATGATCAGTTGCACTTTTTTTTAAATCAGTAAACAACTTTAGAAAAAGAGAAAGGGGGTAAAAAAACAAACAACAACAACTTGATACAAGGAGAAGCTAGACAACTCGAAAGATCCTTTCAAGTAGAAAGAGATAAGTAGGAACCTGTAACTAGGAGCAAAGATAGAATTGTTCAAGAAATCTGTAACTATGAGATACATTGGAATTTTCCCTTCAGGAGATCCACAATCTTCTCATGAATCTCTCCAATAACAATCTAATGATATCAACTTTGCCAAGATATTGAAAATTTAGGATTTAATCACAGATCGAGAGAGAGAGAGAGAGAGAGAGAAATCAGCCTTTCCATTCATTCCATTAGGATTTAATGAAATACTTTTGGGGGGAGAGCCAATAAGAGGAATATTAGTCTTCCTAGTCATTTCATTGGTGATATGTTGAATTAGTTATTGCATACAAATCAACTATTCCTAACTGATGCATACAAATCAACTATTCCTAGCTTGTCCACACCACACTGTTATCGATTCTTCCTAGAGCCATAATAACATGTCTGTCAATTCACCTTTGGTTTTAAAATGGGTCGAACTTATCTCCAATTGGATAATCTTATCCTTTCTAAAGGATAACCAATTTCTATATTTTTGGGCCTTCAATTATATAAAAGATATGCCCAGTGAATCTCCATAAAGGATACATGAAGGATTTGCGCAAGATAAGCGCACAAGCACGGAGCGAAGGCTCCAAGATCAGCCTCTACATTTGAATTGACTATGACTTACTTCCCGTTTTTCTATTACTATTTTCCTTCAACAAAGGTACAATCACCTAAGGTAAATCACCTATCAGAGGAAACCTGCTAAATCAACACCTATGAAGCCAAATATAATATAGGTGCCCCATGCAAACCATCAGGTATCCTTTCCCAGATAGATGACTTTAGATATCTCAAAATTTTGCGAATTATCTCCAAGTTAGCAACTCAAGAACTTTCATTTCCATCATCATCAGCACAGCCTTACCCCATCTATTTGGGGTCTGCTTGCAAGTACTCTTTCTCCACCCATTTCCGATCAGAACTAAGCTCTTTGTAACTTCGCAATCCTTCATGTCCCTTCTCACAGCTTCCCTCCAAGTCTTCACTGGTTTCCTCTTCTCCTGCTTGTGCTTGTAGGCCTCAACCCTTCGATAAAGATGTCCAAACCACCTCAAGCGACATCCATAATTTTTTCATTTATAGGTGCCACTCTCAAATTTCCTCTCATGTGCTCGTTCCGAATTTGTTCTTTTCTTGCTACTCCACACGTTCATCTCAACGTACGCATCTCGGCCACATGTACTCTATCTTCTCATCACTTTTCTTAGTCCAATCTGCACCATATACAATGCTTGATTGAATTGTCGTCTTATAAAAGAACCCCTTCAATCTAAGTGGAACCCTTTGGGTTGCATACCGAAGAATTTTATATGGATCCTCCTCCTGCGTTCCTCCTTCAAGGGGAAACAGGACAAGTGTGTAGACTTCGAAAATCTCTCTACAGGTTGAAGGAGTACCCAGAGGCATGGTTTTGTAGGTTCAGCAGTGTTATCGTTAATTTGAGATTTCAGAGGTGTCACTCTAACCACACTATTTTCATCCGCTTTTGCTCCTTTGTTTGCACTTTCTTTAAGTGGATGAAATTATTCTTATAGGGGATGATCACACATTTATCAGCTATGTGAAATCTAAATTGGGCTGCATTTTTTGAAGTGGAGGACTTAGGGAATCTCAAGTACTTCCTTGGGTTGAAATTGACTTGGTCTTGAAATTGCTAAGTTTAAGAAAGGGATTTTCCTTTCTCGGAGGAAATATGCAATGGCTCTACTCAGAGATACGGGGATAATAGGTGTAAGCCAGCAAATGGACCAGAAACTCTCCATAAACTTGATGGTGAATTACTTTCAAATCCTTTAGAGTATCAAAAGACTTGTTGGAAGGCTTATAAATCTCACCTTTACCAGCCTTGATAGCACCTTTACAATCAGCCTTGTGACCCAGTCCATGCATGCTCCTAGCACATCCCACCTTATTCTGGTTCATCCTACACTTTGGTATCTCAAGGCTAGTCCAGTGTTTGGTCTGGCTTACCGCCCTCGTGGTGATAAGAGCATCTTTGTCTGCACTGATGCTATATGGCCTGTCTATGTTACTGATCGGCGATCTATGTCTGGAGACTGTGGGATACCTAGTGTCCTGGAAAAGTAAGAAGCAGGTTGTGGGCTCTAAGTCTAGCATTGAAGCAGAATATAGAGGCATTGCTCATGTACCTGTGAAGTTCTATGGCTGCGCTCTCTTCTTTCTGAGCTTGGATTTCACATTAGACATCCTATACCACTTCATTGTCATAATGAAGCCGTTGAGAGTGTAGCGTCTGACTCTGTACCACATGAAAGAACAAAACACATTGAAGCTGATATTCACTTTGTTAAAGAAAAACTCAAAGATGGGGCTCTAGAGCTTGTTGACATAGCCTCTTCCAATAGCTTACAGGTTTTCACCAAAGCTGTTAGGCCTAATGTTCTTCAAGAAGTTGTCAAGTTAGGGATGTTAGATGTACATGGTCCATCTTAAGGAAGAATGGTGTTAGTGTTTTTATGGGTGAATGGGTGTGCGAGTAATATATATTGGGGTATATCTAATACCTTTACAACTTAATTTAAAAGGTAGTGAGGGAGCCAAAAGTCACTAAGCCTTCTCGTTATCTCTCTTCTTCTCTTTCTCTATCTTCTCTAACTCTAATCCTAAACTGAATACCACTTGTTAAACCCTAATACCATCTACCAAACCTTAATACTACTTAAGTCATTCACGAGCCAAATGGAAACCTCCTAGTCCAACATTGCTGACATCGTCCCTAGGATTGTTGAAGTCGGCCCTAAGCACAGTACATCAACAGTCTGAGATTAGTAAACTTGCTCCGATATCAAGTAACCGACGAATCAGATTAATTTCTTTGAATATTGATGTGATTAACTTATATTAAATGAGGTTAGCTAAGTACGTAGGAAAAAGAAAGAGAGTAAGAGGAAGAACAAGAGAGGAAAAATTGCAGGGAAAGTGTTAGGGTTAGAGAATACCACTACCGTTTTTTCTATCAATGATATTTTACAATTAAAAAAATGCCCTTAAAGACGAGATACAACAGCTACAACAAATAACCAAAAACTACTAACTGGACACCAGGTCATTTTAACTACATACTAAAGAAGCATACCAATAATATTGCGTGTGGAGAGACAAGTGAGTTTCCTATCGAAGTTGGGTAACATCAAGGGTCTGCCTTGAGTCCTTGTTTGTTTGCCCTGATCATGGATGTGTCAACCATAAACATTCAAGAAGAGATTCGATGAGGCATGTTATTTGCAAACAATATAGTACTAATCACCCAAACAAAGAAATAAACAAATGATAAGAGGTCTAAAAACTAATAGAACAAAGATGTGGAGTGCAACTTCAGTGAACATGCTAGCCTAGAGGACTACTTAGTTAAAATAGAAAAAACTAATGTCGAATCATCATAGGTTTGTTATTTAGGTCCTACTTTAAGCTCAGATGATGGACTTGAGCAAGGATCAAATGTCGGTCTCGTTTTCAGTTTTGGGACTGGCTGAAACCGAAATTTAGCAGTTTGACCGATTTTTCGGCCAAAATTTCAGTCTTAAATTTTGTTTCAGTACTGACCGAAACCAATATATTTTGGCCGATAATTTGAATTATTGGCTGAAATTTTGATCCATGGGCTTGAGGATATCTCAAATAGGAGTAAAGCAAGTTGGATGAAATGGAGACAAGCAAGTGGAGTGTTATGCGACCCAGGAGCTACAGTTCGATTGAAGGGACATTTGTATAAGACAGCAATAAGACCTAATGGTTTCACAATGGAATTCTTTACTTGCTCCGGGGCCTGATGATTTCACAATAGAATTCTTCAGGTATTTCTGGTCCACTATAAAGGATGATCTAATGGGGGTGCTGCAGGATTTCCATACTTTCGGGTTTATAGGGCGCAGTCTTAATTCTACTTTCATCACCCTCATTCCCAAGAAGGATGGGGCTGATGATATTGCTGATTTTAGACCTTTAAGTCTCACTAATTGCCTACATAAAATTATAGTCAAGGTCCTTGCTAATCGACTTAAACCGGTTATGGGCTCTATTATCTCGGTTAATCAAGGGGCCTTCGTGACGGGTCGTCAGCATCTCGACCAGTTGTGTTGGCTCATGAAACAATCCATTCGGCTCATCATGATCGCAGTCCGGCTGCCCTTTGGAAGGTAGGCATGGAGAAAGCCTACGATCGGGTGAGTTGGGACCATGGGTCAAAATACCGGTTTTCCGGTACGTATCGTCCGGACTTCTCGGACGATACGTACCGGGTATCGTCCGATACATTCAATGTATCGGCGATACATTGAATGTATCGGTTTGATACATTGAAAAAATCGTTTTTTTTTTTAAATGCCAAAAAAATCCCAAAAAATCCCAAAAAATCTGAAAAAATTATATTTATTTATTTTGTATTTATTTCAACTATTTTTGCTTTTATTTTTTATATATTTGATGCATTATTTAGATGAATATATAAGTAAGATGCCTATTTTGTAACTTAACCCAAGTCACATGCCTAATTTTTAACTTATTTTTGTCTTAAGATCACATTTTTGACTTAATGTAATAGATCTTCTAACATTATATTCGATCAGCTGATCACATGCCTATTTTATTAACAATATTTCATAATTTGATCGACGCAGACACGCATAAAGTAAATTACAATATATATTGACAAAAATAAATTATATATTGTCAAAAATAATAGCTATGTTGATAAAAATAAGTTTAATTGTACATAAAAAACTTACTTTAGAGCCACATTGAATTTCGTGGTGGTTCTTGGCCCTCATGATCATCGTCATCAACGGTCTTGCGAGCTTTCCGGCCTTTGCCTATAATGTTGCCCATATTGATACCCATGATTATATGTGCCCTCTTGAAACTGAGGCTGTAGCAACGAATATGGCTCAGTGTAGTACGTAAAGGCCGGTCCTCCAAAAATCTGACCAACGAAGTCATATGGCACCGGGTAAGCTTGTTGTGGCTGGTAGTATGGGTTACTAGTTGAATCTTCGGTATTTTGCAAACTGAATCCCCCGAAGCTAGAAGTCATATAACCCATATCCGTATCATCTTGTGGTGGTGGTGGTGGTGGTGTTTGATATGATCCCGACGCTCCTCTTCCTTCAACCCCTCCCATTCTAAATGTAGGAGTGTCGAATCGTGTTAATCTGCCGAGTCATCGTCCCATGCTGCCATATCTCTATAAGGATCAGAGGTACCAACTTCCTCCCCTCCACCACTAGTGCCAACATCCCCTCCACCATCATGCCCTCCATCATCCTCACCACTCCCATCATCACTACCGGGCTGCGTTTCGTCATCAGATCCAACCACTGAATGACGATTCAATCTTCTTTTCCGCCTAGGTGGTTGGGAAGCTTCTTTGCTCATACTCTTTCAAAGATTGTCCACGACCATTCGGTTCTCACTATCCAAGATGGCTCTTCTCTTCGATCCATTCATTCAAACGGTCATCCTCCTCGAATATATAATCCAACTGGATGGGATCAAAATAATCACCGTCTGCAAGATAGAATATGATAGATGAATTAGTATAATATGTAAGTAAGAGTTCATATAATTGAGGATCTAAGACTTCATGTAATTGCTTACCGCTTGGTCCTCTGTATATTCCCCGACCCTTAATCGCATGTTGTAGTGGCGTAGACTAACTTTTCCAATCGGTCCATAGTTAGTCTATTCCTTGTCTTAGTATGAATCGAGAGAAAGTGCTCCAATTCCGCCGAGCTTGGACGAGGAACACGTTTGCGATAATACCCTTATTGCTACCCGCCTCAATATCGGACCATCACTCCATAATGCATCCACCAATCAATGGGTTTGTCGTGTTTAATTTGGGATTGCACAGGGTCCCAAATGACCCATGTCTCTTCATGAAACATGTCAATCTATAAAGATGAAACACGAGGCACATATCAATAAATAGATGATAATATCACATGACATTTGACTTATTAATTATAAGGTATGATACTATGATCACTCACATCTCTTATGGCTTGGCCTTGGTCCGCCAACTCAGGGAGCATTCTTTGGATTACATTGAGCAAACCGGTATACACTTCATCAGTGTCGCTCAACTCGAAGCGTCACGATATCTTTGGAAGGTCGATTCAAGTAGTGTGCTACATCAAATATGAGCAATTTCATCGATATGAAAATAATGAATAAATAAATAAAAATCACTACATAATTGTGCAACATGTTATACCTGCTGCATGCAAGTACTGGTGAAATTGTGCATCCCACCTCTTGTCGATAATCGCCCAGTATCGTTTATATTTTGTAGGGCATTTGGTTTTTATAGCCAATTTTGTCTTATCCATTGACTCATAAACGTACCCCATTGTTGGTTTGTCATCACCATCAACCAATCTCAACACTTGCACCAACGGGGTAGTGACGGCGATCAGGTGGTCGACATCTGCCCAAAATTGCGTGCTGTAGATCAGGTTAGCAACTTCAGTGCAAGCTAGTCTCTTCGCTCGTGGGAGTCCTATTTCATGTTGATTCCATTCTTCCGACGACACCATGCTTTTCAGCTCACGCCTATATCTAGCCAAACTCTGTAGGGCTAAGAACTGTGTTGCAAAACGTGTAATCGCAGGTCGGAGCAACTCATTGTTCGTGAAGGCTCTCATTAAATTGACCAGCTTGTCACTGTTGTACAGGTAGGAAGTAATCGTTCTTCCCTTTTGAATAGTTGCCTGTGCCTTGCTTCTCTTTCCTAAATCCTCAAGAATGAGGTCCACGCAATGTGCGGCACACGGGGTCCAATACAGGTGACGTCTCTTCGCCATTAGTTTTAATCCAGCGGCTTTGTAGTTTGCCGCATTGTCTGTTACCACCTGCACAACCCGCTGCTCTCCAACCTCATTAACTACCATATCCATTAGTTTAAAGAGGTAGTCAGCAGTCTTTACGTGTCTAGAAGCATCAACTGATTTCAAAATACTGTCCCGGCATCGCTGTAAACCAAAAAGTTTATCAAGCTCTTCTTTGTGGGACCAGTCCATCCATCGCACATAATTGTGCAACCTCTCTCATCCCATACATCCTCAAAGCTCTATACATAGGCAGTTATCTCATCGTACTCATCTGTTAGTAAGGGCCCAGATATCTCATATGGAGAAGGCTTTTTAACTCCTGGACCAACTTCTGCACTTGTATCAATCATGCTTTTGAAGTACGGCGAGTCTGCTACTTGGCTCGAAATGTGGTTGTATATAAAAAACTTGGCAATGGATTTTCCAAGCTTCTTCCCCATTTTTGCAAGTGACTGCACTCAATTTGGTTTGTTTGGAGCTTTCATGCGATACATGAATGGATCCATGAAAGTAAATCTGACCTCTAGTAGACGGCTATAATCCCTCCCAGATCGCCCTCATGGCAACCCGGTCACCTCAACATCCTCATCAACATCAACAACATGTGGCCTATGACTAGATCCACCACCAGTGTGCATGGATGGACCCTCAACGACCGAACCGATAATCGCTTCTTCCCGATCTCGACAACAATTGTGCTTCCCTAGCGCTCTCTCATAGCTCTCGCTATCCGCTCATCCTCATCCTCATCCTCATCATCCTCGTGCATCGATGTAAATCAGATCCGCCTCCCGATTCTCTCATACATTTCCCTATCACGATCGGCTTGACTTTTTCTTTCCTTTGCCGCTTGTAAACTAGCTCGATATTTTCTTTTACCTCTCTTACACTAGGACACCCTCTTGTCTCTCCTTTACATGAGCTAGATGCTCCTTTAATCGTGTGATACCTCCTCCCGAATTTTTTTCCACAAAGATTACATTGAATCTGAGTCTATTACCATCTATTCTTTGTACCATATTGAATTTGGATCTGCATCGAGCGTACCATATTTATTTATTTCACTGCATGAATGAGCAAACGATTGCATTAAAGTAAACATCTAATTTACACTTGAAAATAAAATTTATTTTTAATTAATTATTGCTATTTTAAAATATATCATTATATTTTATCAAATTTATTTGATATTATTATAATTTTGAATATTTATTTGATATTATTATAATTTATGAATGTTTATTTGATATTATTTTAATTTATGAATATTTATTTGATATTATTATAATATATAAATATTTATTTGATATTATTTTAATTTATGAATATTTATTTGATATTATTATAATTTTTTAATGTTTATTTCATATTATTTTAATTTTTGAATATTTATTTGATATTATTTTAATTTATGAATATTTATTTGATATTATTTTAATTTATTAATGTTTATTTGATATTATTTTAATTTATGAATATTTATTTCATATTAATTTAATTTATGAATATTTATTTGATATTATTTTAATTTTTAAATATTTATTTGAAATTTATTCCATATTATTCTAAAATTTTATGGGACATATCCCATAATATAAATTATTTTAATTATATGTGACAGTCACATATAATCAATATGGGTCACATATAATCAATATGGGTCACATATAATTAAATTTATTATTAAAATTAATATGTGACCCATATTAATTTTAATAATAAATTTAATTATATGTGACCCATATTGACCTTATTATTTTATTAATTATATGTGACCTATATTATATGTGACCCATATTGACCTTATTATTTTATTAATTATATGTGACCCATATGATATGTGACTCATATTATATGTGGCCCATATTGATTACATGTGACCCTTAATTATAATTATTTATATTATTTTTTACCTATCAATTTAAATATTTTAAATGGGGTCACATATAATTATTTTTGACCCATCAAATTATTTTTGACCAATTATTTATATTACTTTTAATTAATTTAAATATTTTAAATAATTATTTATATTATTTTTAAATTATTTTAAATAATATTAATTATTTTAAATAATTAATATTATAGGTAAATGATAAATTTACCTATAATATTAATTAATATTAAGGGTAGATCTACACTAAATTAGTGTAGATCTACCCTTATTTAGGGTAGATCTACACTAATTAAGTGTAGATCTACCTTATTTAAGGGTAGATCTACACTTAATTAGTGTAGATCTACCTTATTTAAGGGTAGATCTACCCTTATTTAGTGTAGATCTACCTTTATTTAGTGTAGATCTACCTTATTTAAGTGTAGATCTACACTTAATTAGTGTAGATCTACCTTATTTAAGGGTAGATCTACACTTAATTAGTGTAGATCTACCTTTATTTAGTGTAGATCTACACTAATTTAGTGTAGATCTACACTTATTTAGTGTAGATCTACCTTATTTAAGGGTAGATCTACACTTAATTAGTGTAGATCTACCTTTATTTAGTGTAGATCTACACTAATTTAGTGTAGATCTACACTAAATAAGTGTAGATCTACACTTATTTAGTGTAGATCTACACTTATTTAGTGTAGATCTACCTTATTTAAGGGTAGATCTACACTTAATTAGTGTAGATCTACCTTTATTTAGTGTAGATCTACCTTATTTAAGGGTAGATCTACACTTAATTAGTGTAGATCTACCTTTATTTAGTGTAGATCTACACTAATTTAGTGTAGATCTACACTTATTTAGTGTAGATCTACACTTAATTAGTGTAGATCTACACTTACTTAGTGTAGATCTACCTTATTTAAGGGTAGATCTACACTAAATTAGTGTAGATCTACCTTATTTTAGGAAATAAAATGAAATACACGTACCTTCCACGTCGATCCCGTGATATTTTGTGCGATTTGGCGCCGATTTATGGGGTAAATAATCAAAAAATAGAGGAGAAAGAAGAGAGGAAGAAGAGAGGAATAGGGGATGGAGAAGGGGTAGTACCCGACTTTTAAGTCGGGTCTACGGTGGGGCCCACAGAAATTTCAAATTATCGTTCGTATCGTCCGATAATTTGATTTTTTTGATTTTCTTACAATTTTACACTAATTATCGGACGATAATTTCAATTTATCGTCCGATAATTTGAAATTATCGTCCGATACGGACGATACGGACGATAATTTGTCCGTATCGGACGATAATTTACTGTTTTTTCTTATGGTACGATACATAGGGTATGTATCGTACCGGTGAGGTCCAAAACCAATACGTATCGTCCAATACGTATCGGTATCGGACGATATTTTGACCCATGGTTGGGACTGCCTTGATTATATGCTATGCAGGCTGGGTTTTGGGTTGACTTGGAGGAGATGGATGAGGGGCTGCTATTATTTGGCTTGGTTCTCGATCCTAGTCAATGGTTCTCCTGCTGGTTATTTTAAGAGCTCTCATGGTCTTCGTCAAGGGGATCCGTTATCCCCGTTCCTATTTAATATGGTGGGAGAAGCATTATCGGGGCTGATTACTAAGGCCAGGCTTTCTAATATCATAATTGGTATTAGGGTGGGATCTCAAGGCAGATACATGTCGCACCTCCAGTTTGCGGATGATACCTTAATCTTTGGTCAGGCCGATGTTCAGGAATTCAGATCCTTGACTAATGTTCTTTCCATTTATGAGGCGGTCTTGGGCCAACGAATCAATTTATCTTAGTCAATCATAACGGGTATTGGCACTGATAATGTTCTTTTAGAGGAGTTGGCACAAATTGTGAATTGTGTAGGAGGGAAACTCCCTATTCGTTATTTGGGGCTCCCCCTTGGTCTGAGATCTCCCACAGCTAGAGAGTGGGATCCGGTAGTGCAGAGGTTCGAGCAAAGGCTGTCGACCTGGAAAGGGAAATTGCTAAGCAGTGGAGGGCGTCTAGTGTTGCTTAAATCGGTTTTGTCGTCGCTGCCTATTTTTTACATATCTATGTTTAAATGTCCAATGAAAATTATCAAGCTCCTTGAACAAATTCAAAGACTCTCTGTGGGAGGGTTCAAGGATATCCAGACGGTATCATCTGGTTAATTGGGATACCGTTGCACTGCCAGTTTGTTGTGGGGGTCTAAGTATCCGTAGTTTGAAGTGGACCAATATTGCGCTGCTTGGCAAGTGGTTTTGGCGGTCGGGGAGGGCTGAGGAAATGAATAGTCTATGGCAATTCGGAGACAGGGGCTATTCGGCTTGGTGGAAATCTCTGTGCAACACGTGGGTTTGTTTTACCAGAGGCTTGCATTACATTTGGGATTATGGTACTCGAATTCGCTTTTGGGAGGATGTCTGGGTGGATCGCGAGCCTCTCAAATCTTCCTTTCCGGATATTTATGCCATTTTGGTGAATCCTCATGGCATGATTGACGAGTTTGTCTCCGAGACTGAGGGGGGTAGATTGTGGACTGTTAGTACTAGAAGACTGTTGAGGGATGAAGAGGTGGTGTCGTTTTCAAACCTAATGCATCTGATCAATGATTCTCAGCACAATCAGCTTGGGTGTGACCAGCTTAGGTGGAATCCAAGTAGAGAGGGTTTGTTCTCTATTAAGTCCTACTATAAGATGTTGTCCTGTCAGCCCCTAATTAGGACTAAAATCAAGTTCTTTACGTGGACCCTGTTCAAAGATAGGATTTTAACTATGGATCAACGCATTCGTCGGGGGAAAGAGATCCAAATAGCTGCGTTATGTGTAATGATGAGGAGTCCGCTGCGCATCTTCTGCTTCACTGTAAGGTGACCCATGAGATCTGGTGTATTGTCGTTAAATCTTTTGGAATGTGTTGGGTAAAATCGGCGTTGCCCTCTTGTCAGTTCCTGATGTGGGAGTCCGTTAGATTGGAAGGCCCCATGTCTGATTACTGGAGGGTTGCCCCTTTCATTGTGTTTTGGAGTGTGTGGAGCGAAAGGAATCGCCGGATTTTTTAGAGTAAAAACCGCTCGGTGGGGATGATCATGAAGCAGGTCCGCGACCTGATGTGGCTCTGGGTTGCTAAAGGTAGTGTGGGGTCAGGGGGGGATGTTTTCGTATGGGATCCGGGCTAATTTCCTGGGGGCTGTGAGTGGCTGTAGTTTTGTTTGACTATGATTTTTTTTCTGTTTTTTGGTAGTGCCCTTTTGTATTGGTCTTCGTCAGCGCCTTGCTATTTATTAATATATCTTTTTATTACCGATCAAAAAAAAAATGTTGGGATACACAAAAAAAAAAAAAAAATCTTAGAGTGCATTGGGTTGAGATGCGTATTTTAAGATGGATGTGTGCAATAACAAGAAAGGATACAATTAGGAACGAGTACATAAGAAGAAATTTGAGAGTGACACCTAGAAAGAAAAAATTACAGAATGTTTCCTGAGGTGCCTTGTACATGTTCATCAGAGGCCAATAGCAAAACTTGTACAAAGGATTGAGACGCTACAAGAACAAGGATGTAGGAGAAGAGCAAGAAGGAAGCACAAGGAAGTAGGGAAGTAATGAGAAGGAACATGAAGGATTGCAGAGTTATGAGATCCATTGTTGATAAAATAGGCGGAGAAATAGGATTCCTAAAACCTACACCAAATAGATGGGATAAACCTAGGATGATGATATGATGTTGATGAATTGCAAATCCTCCACACCATGTTTTTGAAAGGCCTCCTCAAGGTGAGGTATGATAAAAATCTTTTCGACGCATAGGCCTCTCCTAGGTTATATATACTACGATAGTGAGGCATACGCCTCAGGTTTCTTAACCTTAAGGCTATATGAGTCGGGCTCTAATAGTTCACAATCACAAGCCAAGAGTGAGCTATAAAAAATCATTTTGAATTTCTTTTTAAGACTTCAATAATATAGCATAATATATGTAACAAGCTCAGAGATTTAAAGAAAAGGGAGAACGGTAGTCATTTAAAAAGCTTTCTTGAGAGAGAAAATAGTAGGTATAAAGGAAAATTAAGATTTCCTCATGCTTCATGGTTCGATTTCAATTTCACAAGTTCTGCAAGTTTGCTTTTCGTTGAATCGCGTCATCCAATGACCATGGAAGGAATACTAATGGGTGGAGCATACTAATGTAGAACAAACAGAGAAACATGAAATTTGCAAATACATTGGGAGGTAGCCTTTGCTTTTGTAGTAAAGAGAGCAATTAGGATGCGACACAACCATGTTATAGCCTTGCACTCAGACTCCTTGCTAAGCTTGTTCAAATGTGGGAAATTCACTCTAACACGGGCAGACAGTTGAAAAAGCCTCCCCTCCAAAGTATCTTCCCAAAATTCAATAGATAATGTCTTCATTCTTTCTATAATATTGGTTCACTCTCATTCAAGCCAAGTAAATTTGACCAGTGAAAATTGGCAAATTATGATATACATTTACCCATCTGCAAAACCTGGCATGGCGTCATGTGACTGAAATGTACCTTTCATGCTTGTTTGGGCTCATCGAGCCTTTTGTGTTCTGTTCTCCTTAAACTAAGGCTGCGTTTCCCTTGATCATAATCTGAGAAAGGTGGCATGATCAGATAATTTTATAGTTCTCTTCAATGCTAAAGATCACTAACCATTATCATTAAATTGCGTTTTTCATATGCAAAAAACAATAGGCTTATCATTAGGCTATTTGGGACACCCATCCATGTAAAAAAGATATCGTCAATTCCATAGAACAAACAAAAATAATAATTTTTGGCTCTGGTTTAGGTATTTATAAAGCAAACTAATGTAATTTTGTATAATTTTCTAAAGTGGCATATATGATGATGATGATGATGATGATGATGCTTCTAGAACGGTAATTTTCACCATATGTTTGTAGTTGTCATTTTTCAGGGAAAAAACAATGGATAGAAATATCAACCTGTGATCCCAGCCTGCAGTTGCAGCAATTTTGTCATCTGGTCGAATTGAGGTTGCCGCAATGCCAGGTCGTTCTAGACTAATTTCTTTCTTGACCATACAAGTACCCTATGCCAAACAACAAATATTTCAATCTCAATGTACAAGTGAAAGGAATTCACCCATATGTGTAGAAAAAAAATACAGAGGAAACTTTATGTGATATAAGAGATGTGCTGGAATCTGTTGGAGAACAAGTTGGGATGAAAAGCCGGAACATTATCGTGTAAGTGTCCCATAAAAATGAAAATTGAACATAACGTAGCAACAATCAGCAACCACAATGTGATATAACTGCACGTTCCCTACAATTTAAAATCTAGTAGAAGTCCTAATATGCACACCAGAATGGTACAATGAAAGACCAACCTACCTCAGCTGTTGATATTCAATGTAAGTCTAGGAGGTATGGATGATCAAATATTGACTCTCGTTTCCTTATCTTTCCAGTTGAAAACAGGCCAGGCAGAGTAGAACTTGCTACTCCTGGAAACACTGAGAATCCGAAGATTATTAATTGAAAGCCTCTTAATTTTTCAGGTCACTCAAGTTTGAGAGGTATTATCGGAGAAGAAATCTGATTTACTTGCAGGCATGTACAAGTGAATTGTAAATTCAGATACCAATACGCTTAATATGCTTTATCCAGCCCTTCCGACATGGCTTTACGTTAGCTGCATCTCTCTCCACCATGATAAGGCCTTCAAGGGTTATATAAACATGCCAAGTCCTTCCAACATAGCTTTACATTACCGCTTCATTCAAATCTTTGAACCAGATTGGCCGAAAGTTCTAGCCAATTCTCGAACATATTATGCACCACTCCAATCCCCACCAGACCCCGTATTCCCGTAGAGCTTCCATCAAAATTGAGTTTTAAAATGCCATGAAAAGTAGGTGTTATCTCTCGATCGTTAGATTTTGTGGCAGTTAAATTTGGTATAAATGCAAGGCTTAAGGTTCTAGAGATGAGATTAAGAAAATAGAAAAGTAGGAAATGGAGTTATGTGCTAAATCAACACACAAACCCCTTTTCCTTGTTATTTATATGTTGGAAGCTACACTAGTACAATGATGCCCTTAAAAAGTTACAATGTGAAATACTAATACACCAACATATAATACTATGAACAACCCTCACCCTCAAGTTGGAGCATAGATATCAATCATGTGCAACTTGGATGTAAGATCACATAGTTGAGTCTTTAGGCCTTCTCAGAGCTTTGGTAAAAGTATAAGCAAGTTGTTCCTAAGAGCGAATTTGAAGAGTACAAAACGCATTATACCTAACATTTTCCTGAATGAATTGACAATCGACTTTGATATGTTCAATCCTTTCATGATAAAATGGTTTTTCAGCTATGTGAATTGCAGACTTGTTATCTCCATATAGATCCATATGGTTTCTTATACAAATTTGAAGATCGGCAAGGATGAACCTAATCCACATCCCTTACAGGAACCTTGAGACATAGCTATATACTCAGACTTTGTAGTAGAATTAGACACTGTATGCTGCTTCTTTCTCTTCACAATACCCCGTACTGACCTCCTATCACTAAGAGATCCAACCCAACCAGCTTATGTATAGATGTAACGACCGAGATTTTTACACTTAATTAGATCTTAATTATTTGCTTAAATTTGCAATTATGATTTATTTGATTGATTTGATACACTTAATTAGTTATTGTACATAAATATAATGTCTATGTTATTGAATTATGGCCTATGATAATTAATTAATTTAATTAATAGATCCATGGATCAAAATATCGTCCGATACGTATCGGTTTTGGACTTGAACGATTCGGTAAAAAAGGTATTTCTCGGGGCCCCTTAAAAATAGTCAAATTATCGTTCAATTTATCGTTTGTATCGTCTGCATCGTCCAATTTATCATCCAATAATTTCAAATTATCGTCCAATACGGCCCCCAGCTTCAAGTGACAAAGGAAAAATACCGGTCCAGATATAAATTAAGTGCGTATCGGATTTTGATCCACGAATAGATCTTAAAGGCTTTTCATAAATGTTAGTAATTTTGGTGTGCACTAGTAATAATTAATGAACCTTTAAGACCCGTTAATAAATTAATAAAGCCTATTAGAATCATTAAAGTTAGTAAAGGCCCATGAGTAAGACCCATTAATAAGGCCCATTAGCAATTATAGAAGCCCATAGAATCAATTAAGACCCATATTGGAAATTATTATTAGAATTAGATTTAAATTAGGAAAGTTTTATTATTATAAATATAGAAAAGAGGTTAGATTTAATTTACAGAACTTTGGAGCTTTAAACGCTTAGAGAGAGCAATACTGAATTCTAGAGAGAGAGAGAGAAAAAAAAAGACTTAAAGGTTTTGGTTCGGGGTTTGGGGAACGCGAAGGGATTTCAAGTTTGATCGAGGATTCAAGCGTTGAAGCTTCGAATCGGATTAGAAGATTGAGTTCTACATCAAATCGGCGATTCGATTAGAGGTATGGAAAAAACATAGGATTTTTAATATTTAGAAATAGGTATTCATGCTAGGGTTGATCTAAATCTACCCGGACACTCATTAAACTAATAAAGTACGAACTCATTAGGTTTAACTTGTTGTTTTAATTCATTACGAGATGGTTAAATACTCAAACTAAGAGTTTCAGATTGAAACTATGTTGTTACGGAAACTGCTCAGAAACCTAGATTTTGAGACTTCAGGCCTCAGAAGGCTAGGTAAGGATAATTCAGGCCCTTATTTACATCACATACCGTTTAGTTTCACTTAGTACATGGCAAAATTTTGATTGGTCAAATTTCCAACTTTCAAATAGCAAGCTACTTGGTGAGACTTCATAGCCCATAAATTCTGTTATGTTAAAAATATTGCTAAAAACTGAAAGTCCGGTGAAAATTGTCACATCTTCAATTCTAAAAGGGAATTATGATTGTCATAGTCAAACAGGATCAACGCCTTTGGTCAAAGGGGGAGAGTATAATAAGGCGAGGTTTTTCCCTTCAAACCTATTTTTAATGCAATTTCAGGGTTTATTATTGTTCTCAATTATCTTTTATGCTATGTTAATGCAAAACTTTAAGTTCAAGGTTGTTCCTAATTGTTCCTATGCTATAATACAATGCTTGTACTTGCAATTTTCTTATTTATGCATATGATATGCCATGTTATGGAAATATCACATGAATACTATCATCAATACATATGTTTTAGAACGATTGGGATTGAATATCAATCTAAGATTAATGTTACTGAACTGTGCAAATCTACCATGGACTAATCAGACTAATCAAGAGGAAATATCACATTTTTATCGATGTTTTCTGCATTGTTCATGAGTACGTTTGATCATGTCAAAAGAGGAAAGATCTTATTCCAAGACAAGACCTTAAATCATAATTAATGAATAATGAAAAGAGAACTATGAAGAGACTTGAGTAGACCATGCGTCTACGGGTCTAATGTTATGAATATCCCATGAGAAACGAAAAAAAAAAAAAAGTTAACAAGATGTAAGCATGCATACTAATAACCTCCGTAAATGAAGTTACCATTGTAAGTAGTAGAAGCCTGACTCAATGGGCAAGTAACCTAAAATGAATAAGATGGCCAGTAAATAATTGAGATAGTTATGTACCACCCCACATCCAACTAAGTAAGCGGTTGGAATGGTGGACCATATATGATGACCATGTTCATGTATGATTCATGTTGCGCATGCATTAATAAGTTAATTGAAATTAAACCACACTTGAAGACTAGGATAGAGACATGAACTCTACAAGTTACATTGTCAACTCAATTACTTTATTGTTCTTCATTGATCCACATATGCTATGCGGTTGATTATTCTTATTGTCCTCTATGTTGTCGTGATATTGCTTTTGTTTATCACTTCATTATCCTATGATTTTATTTTAAGCATCTATATGGATATCTTCATATTAGAGATCTTATGGCTGGCCCATATTAAGTCTTTGTACTTACATCTTCATTGTTTTAAATTGGGATGGACAGGGTCGTGAGTTGACGCAGAGATTGGAGACACTACCATTACAGACGTGAATCCAGATCTTGAAAAGGAGGCTTCGAGAGTTGAGATTTACTATTTCTTTTATTGGAGAGATGAGAGATGATTACTTTATTTTGGTTTTGAGATACAGCAATTGAATGGGACATGTACTTATTAACTTTATGTTTCGGATTCAATGATTTTTATTTCAATTCTACTTTCATATATATATATATATATATATATATATATATATATATATATATATATATATTGCTATGGATTTTGTTTTAGCTTTTGTTTCCATAGTGCAGCATCTCTAGATAAGCCCATTGATCCGGTGTTTAAGTTTGGGGACATCACAGTAGATCTGCACATCAAAGTAGCCATGATCACTATATAACAGTCCCTTTCCAGTGCTACACTAAGGGCGGTCCGTGAAGAATGCATAGACTAACTACACTCACTATGTATGAGATGTCTACAGGAGTTATGGTAAGCTATATAAGTTTCCCCACAAGTCTTTGATACATCTGAATATATTGGAGTACCTCACCATCTTCAGAAATTGTCCGTTGATCTTGATCCACAGGGGACTCGAACGACTTACACCCCAACATGCTTGTCTGCTTATGTAGATCAAGGATCCACTTCCTTTGAGGAATAAAGATAACCTTCTTTGATCTAGGCACCTCAATTCCAAGGAAGTACTTAGGATGGCCTAAATCTTTAAAATCAAATACCTGACATAGGTCATGTTTAAGTCTCCCAATTTCTTCATCAACGTCACTAGAAAAGACAATTTCTTTAAAATAAACAATAAGATCAGTGAGCCATACTCCCCTCTTCACCAATAAGGTGTGATCATAATGAATCCTCTAATGTCCAAACTTAACAAATAATTTTTAACCAGGCCTTTGGAAACTACTCCAATGCATATATAGCTTTCTTGAGTGGACAAACTTGACCCTTCTCCCCTGACAAAAGAAGCCGGAAAGAAAAGTTTTATCAACCTCCTCTTTTAGATCCCAACAAAGGAATGCATTTTAAACATCTAGTTGATAAGATGTCATCTCATACGTGTCACAAATGATAAGCTAACACAGATAGAATTCAACTTAGCAACAGAGGCAAAATATCTTCATAAGCAAACTCCATAGATTTGTGTGAAACCTTTAGCTACCAATAGAACCTTATAGCTTTCAATTGAACCATCTACAGATATTTTAGCTACCAATATCATTTATTTTATTAGAATGCACAGAAGAAGTATAAAAGGAGCTCAAATGTTTGTTGTAAGGACAAATTGTAGCCAGTTAATGCTGCTACTATGAGTTAGCAAAGTGAAAAAGTGCATGTCTGCTCTATTATACCGTCTGATGATCCAGGGCAAATAGCACAACTTTATCATCTGCAGCTCCTGAGATACCCCCAGTGCAAGATCCATCAATCGCTAAGCTTAAAACTGTAGATATGAGATGTAATTAACATAACCTGCTCTAACAAAAGGGTTATAACAACATAAGGAACGGAACTGCTTGTTACTAATTCACGTACGAATCACTTAAATTGCAACAAAAGGAAAATGATATATGAACCCAAGATGTAAGGCTTCAAACCTGGTTCTGTATGAACTTTTATAAAAGAAATTGGAAGCCCTGGCTTCCGTATATCCCACCAAACCATGCTTCCATCTTCATAACTGCCATATGTCAAAGCATGGTTTACTATTATAGAGATTTAGCATTGAAGAAAAAGAAGAATGAAAATAGAAAGAAGAGGAGAAGAAAAGAAAAGAGGAATGAGAGAAGAAAAATTATATTAAGTCATCTTCCTTTCACAAGACAACGGACTTATGCATTGAAAAAATAGAAGACTGAACATAGAGGGAAGCAGAGAAGAAAAGAAGAAAGGAATGAGAAGAAAAACTGAAAACTATAGTATGTCATCTTTTTTTTACAAGACAAAGGACTTCTGAATGCTTCATGTGAAACCTTAGCAATCCGTATAACTATGTTATCGCACGGAGGTGTATGCAAGACACATTATTTCAACACTCCCTCTCAAGCTGAAGGATATACTCATGTAGCCCAACTTGTAATAACCCTAATTTTCTTAATAATGAGATGTTATTTGCTGGATGATGAATCACTTTTCCAATGGTACCTGGTACATTGGTCTGCTCGGTTCAGATTCGGGTTCGCGGTTAGCAGTTCACAGTTGGCCACTGACTGTCCAACGAACTCGGTTTGCTAAGAGTAGGATGAGTTTTTTATATAAATTTTCCTTAGCTAAAGCCACAATCGTGGACAATTGGTTTACCGAGTTGGTTTTAGTACATTTGGGCAGGTGTTCAAACCCTCTAGCTTGCATTTTTTTGGAACAAAAAAAGGCCTAAAGAGGCTGGTTAGACTTCTGCTCCAAACCAGAGCTAACCAAACCACTAATCAGTTCGCTGCTCGCATGGGTACTGAGCGAATTCGCTAACCTGGTCTTCACAACAAGGAAAAAAGCATAATAAAATAAAAGAAATTAGTTGATGGAATACAATAGTTATTTTGAGAAAGATTAGGAACTAGAAGGTAAACACACGTATTGGTATATACACCCAGAAATGTGTATATGATGTACAACAAATATTATCATAGAGTAATAAATATTAGATAAGGACAAGAAATACAATTATGCCTAAAGTAATCGAGTGTAATCATATGAGATAAGGACAAGTAGTAAAGGATAAGAATAAAACACACTTAAACGTAATAAATAGTAGATAAAAACAAGAATAAAATATAATATACTATGCATATATATATATATATATATATATATATATATATATATATATATATATATATATATATATGTTATAAGTGCGTGAGCGAAACATCCATCAATCAACAAAGAGCCTAAAACAACATACACATTCATCATTGCTAAGCGATCTTAATTAAAAAAATTGAACTTTAAATTTTTCTTGAATTCTAAAGCGTCTTAATTAACGTCTCATATTTGCATGATTTATAAAGCTAAGGTAGATAAATATGCACATTAAATATAATCATTCAAATAGCTCCTATATGCAATAGAAGGAAGATAAACTATCTAAAACGTACCATGAATCACATCATCGGAAGCTCTAGCATCCATCTCGGATAAGGTATAAACTCGTCCATGAGCCGTTATCGTCATTGGTGCTTTCTGATTCTTCTTCGACTCCTTACAATCCGCCACTCTATGCCCTTCTTTCCCGCAGTTGTAGCATGCGGTCGTTCCTCATAAACATTTACCATAGTGTTGTTTCCCGCATGTGTTGCACGTCGGTTTTGACTTTGTCGTCGTATGAGTTATCATAGTTGTTGGCTGTCCCTTCTACTGAATCTATTGGGGTTTACCATATGGGGTAAACTTTCTCCCCTATTGATTGTTCCGTCTGCCTATGACTCGATCTCATCCATTAAATTGATTGCTACTCTGAGTCAGTTGATCAAAATTCTTCCCTTGATTTGTCTGGCTAGCGTCTCTCTCTACAGCATAGCATCTATCCAATAAGTCTATGAAGGTAGTACTCTTATGCCCCACTACAAGAGACCTGATTTGTGGCCTAAGTCTCTGCTTAAACTTCCTAATGCGGAAGGTCTCATTAGCTATCATATTCGGCACAAATCTTTCAAGTTCAGTAAATGCCCTATCGCAGGCATCGACCTTCAGAAATTCAGTAATCTTACCCCCATGAACACTCTGAGGATAGTATCTATCGTTAAAGGTTCTCATAAATTATGCCCAAGTTCAAACATGTTATGGGTTTGCTGCAATTATAGTATCATTGACTTGGCTCCACCAGTGGTCTGCGGCGTCGTCCAATTTATAAGTTGCTAGTCTCACTTTACAAGAATCAGGGCACTGCATTATCTCAAATATTTTTCTAAATGCTTAATCCACTTTTGTGCCTCCATAACATCGCCAGTTCCATTGAAAGTCCTAGGATGGTTCTTTCTAAACTCATCCACATCCGATCTAGGCATGGGGGCTCTCGTTGTATTGGTCATCTGAAATCAATATCATTCCTACATTTGTTTCAATCTCTACAAATTTAGATCGCAAAACTTCGCTTTGATACCAACTGTGACGTCCCCAAATTCACACACCGGATCAATGCGCTCACTAGGAGGTATCACATGTCCATGATCATAATTAAATCAATTAATCCATAATGATCTGCATATAAACGCAATGAAAAATAACTATTAAAAGCGCACACAAAAATTTTCTTTTGCTATCATCATGAGAGCAATACTAAACTATGAGATAACAACCTATTATACCAAATTCTATGTCTACTCTTTAAATTAATAGATAAAGTTGAAATCAAGCATAATCCATCATTAACATGAACTTGTTCATAAAATAAATTTGAAATTAATGTCTTAAGATCCTTCCAAATACATAAAGAAAAAAACCTAATTAACTAAGCTTCAAATCCTTCTTCGTTCAAATCTGGATTTCCATCAATCATTAACGCATCCACTTCATCCACTTCATGTATAGTTGTACTCCCTAGAATCCCAAACAATGGGTCAGTTTACCAAGTAAACCGGCGTGGACGAGACATGATGAGGCTAATAGAAGAGGTCCATAACTCAAATCAACTCATAAAATCAAATAATAACAGAGATATAACATGACATAATAATGAGTAAAACAATAGAATGAAACTGAAATATAGCATTAAATCTAAATATAACATTATGGCTTGGGACTCTACCCTAATTTCATGTGTGGTCATTTTTCATTGTGCATTTAATACTCATGAATCGACATACATAATGGACATGGTTATCTCTTTCTTAATCATTATCCTAATTTTTTCTGATCCTTCGATTAGTATCTACGTTAGCCTTCACATAACTTCTCTTCAGTTAAGTAGTAAGCTTAAAATTAAAGACCTGCTCCATCTCTTCAGTCTTATCATTAATGCATGAATGCATAACTTTTATTTCTTGTCATTCTTATTCATGTTAATTCCTCTAGCATAAGCCCATAGGAATTCTATCATAATCATAGAAATATTTTATTTTCATGTGTCATGTCGTAAATGTATCTTTTCACCTTTATGAATGTCATGAATGTACATGCATAGAAAAACTGGAAATCAATCGATCATGAAATAGCTTTGTCTCTTGTTTAGGCTTAGCACATCATAAATATGTAATCTCTATCGATTCCTACTTGTTATATATCGTGTAAATCAAATATCCTAGGCTGCATGGATTCTAAGCAATAAAAATAATGATGAACATAAATAAACATTTAAGCATAATGATTAAACATAGGCAATATTTGAATAGAAATTCATTGCTTGCATCCTAGACAAATTCTGAAATTCCTAAAAAAATTTGGATTCTTGACAGATTATGGATTCCAAACAGATTCTGGATTCTTGACAGATTTTGGATTTTTGACAGATTCTGGATTCTTGATTCTGCACAAAATTTCATGATCAATCACGAAACCCCGTGTACCATCAAAAATCCGCGATTAAGCATAAAAATTTAACAATCTAATATGAAGAATATCCATTAAATGAAATAAACTCAAATTCCTATTTTATTTTTATGTTATCTACGTTTCCGATTAAATCTCAACATGATTTCCCCATACCCCTAGTCTTCGCGTAAAATTGACGTAATTCATCTCCCTTGATTCAATCCAAAGCTCTAATCCAACATCTGGTCGCGTCGTAAACTCCTCTCATGTTCTTTTAAACCTTCAAACCGAAAACTCTAGGGTGTTCCTCTTCTAATTCTCCTTCTTCTCTAGAATTTTCTCTCTCTCTCTAAGGTTATTAGGTTATAAGAGTTATATAAAAATTATGTAAATTAATCTCTATATTTATAATACTTTCTGGTTTCCTATTTAAGATATAATTCTATTTAGAATGTTTTAAGGTTTCCTATTTAAGATCTAACTCTATTTAGAATACTTTAAGGTTCCCTATTTAAGATCTAACTCTATTTAAAATTTCTTACATGGGTCTTAAGTGATTCTATGGGCCTTTAATTACTTAATGGGTCTTTAATTACTTAATGGGTCTTTAGTTAATTTACTAACATATTTTAAAAGTCCATTAAACATTACTAAACGCACCCCAATTATTACTAGCACATATTTAAAAGCTTTTATGGTATATTAATTAGATTAATTAATTATCATGGGTCATTATAAAATAAAGTAAGCATTACATTCATGCGTAACAACTAATCACATGCATCAAATAAATCAAACTAATCAGAATTACAAATCTAGCAAATTATTAAGGACTAAATAGAAAATTTCGGTCGTTACAGTCTCATTGTAGTGATCATAGATATCAGCATCTTACGATATACAATATGATACACAATTTATAGAAAATGATAGTACCTATGGTATGTATCATTTTCTAACTGTATCTTACAATACACGATACGATACAATATGATATATGAACGATACATATGACTTAGATTATAATTGTACTTTTTTATTAAAAAAAAGTTTTATTACATATTTATATCCATAACCATCAAACTAAAAGATCAAGCATTTCATTCAGTTTAATGAAAATCCAAGTGAACAGTTCGATACCCGGTGGAGGGGTAAAGGAACCTCGAAGCCCAGTTTCTTTTGTTTAAGAACTCATAAACGCATTTTCATGAATCAACGAAACTTGCACCAGTGAAAACATGCTTGCCAGTTTCTCACCTGCCCATCTCGAGTTAAAGAAAAAGGGGTGGGTAATAGGTGCATCAAAGAGAAATGGCATGCCCTCCCAGTTCTCACTTCATCCAATCGTTATTCTAAGTATTTCTCATAGTTTCATACATCAAAATCGGGTATTGGGGCTTTGCTGGCATCTATCTTGATCCTCATGCCCTTCGTCGTTTGATTGTGAACTTGTTGGTTCACCATCATGCTATCCAAACCATGATTGAACTGGTTGGGTCAATGAGTATCATGACTTCATGATTGCTGTAAAGACGAGTGCGGACCTTCTTTTGTTCGGTCCCCTCGTGTCACCACGGAGAATTTATCTGTTTTGTCTAACCCCCTTTATAAACCCCTCATGTATTTAGTGTATAAAAAAATGAACAATAGAGGAGAATAAGAGAAGAAAGATAGTGGGCACTTTAAAGTCCTAAAATGTCAAGAAGAGGTCTATAACCAAACCAGAAGAAGAGGTCTATAACCAACCTCTTCTTCATCACCAATTAAAATGTCAAGAAGCTTGCTTTTTTTTCAAATTTTTAGGGGGTTATTTACTTACAATGTCAAGAAACAACTCTAGGGGGCATAAATATACTTGTACAGCTGTGGCTTCTTTTTAATAGTAGAAGTGGGAACTTGAAAGACACATATCATTCAAATATACAATACAAGTATGCAGTATACAAAAAAACTTTACTTGTACAGTTATAGGGTTTGTTTTCGGATAGTGAAAATTTGGAAAAGTTCATGAGCTTTATGTGAGTGGATTATTATCTTTACTTTAGGAATCTATCCAACAAAATGTCTTTGTTTTGTTCAATTTATTTGATCTAAACTTTAATTTTCAATGTTAAATATAATGGAATGAATGTCTGACACTTACTTGTTTCATAGAATTTATCATAGTTTCTTACATATTTCATTTTCTTATCTTTAGAATTTTTTAGATATACTTCCCCATTTTCCTATTAATGTATCAAACTCTAAGTGTATCTTACAATGGGCAATACTAGACAATATGTATCATACAATACGACACACGATACAAAAATCCCACAAAAAAAAACACGAAACAATACATGATTTGACAACCTTGCAAGTGATTATTTATCAATAGAAAAGTAGCTAATATGTATGTATTTTATGTTATAGAAATATTTTATTTATTTATTACGTCTCTTTCTCATATTTAAAAAATTAAAAAAATTAAAAATAATAATAATCAAGATTGTTGATACCAATACGTATCTAACGAGGACGCCGACATTGTAGACATCGGATACGGACCGTTTCGAGTGTACCGACGTCGGAAGAAGCGGAATGGAAATCAGAACCAGGCATAGAGAAGGAGAATTTCGTACTGGAGGAATACTGCACTTTCAATCGATCGAACTTCTGCTTCGATCGATCCACGGCAGTGAGAGCGGCGAGAAAGAGACTTCATTCTTGAGTGAATATATATATATATATATATATATATATATATATATATATATATATATATCGAGTACCACTTTCGATCGATCGATTGATCGAGTGTCACTTTTGATCGATCGAAATCACGCAGATTAAATTCTCTCAAAATTTGAATTTAAATTTTAGGGTTAAAGTTGTCTTTTATTATTTAATTGTTTTAGGATTTTCTTTTATTTTAAGACCTCCTATATAAGGTCATTAAGAAAAACAATGTAATTAGTTTTTAATTAATGAATAGAGATTTTGCTTGTGTGTGGTGTGAAGCCAAGGGTGTGAAGCCCCCATCCATCTTCTATTTATCTCTTACTTTATTTTATTTCCCTATTTCTAAATATTTTCATAAACCCGAAATCATAAACCCTAATTTTTTTTTCCCTAAATCATTGAACCGATCCGATTCAACAACCGTAGATCCCATCAGAGCTATTAAACCCTTCCGCATCAAATACCTGGAGAAGACCAGTGACCCCATCATTGAATTGTGAGCGCCCTAATATGAAAATCTAGAGTTCTACCTCTAGAACCGATCTACACCGCAAACCTAACGGATCTAGCGCATGGATTGGACCTTTCCTGAACCCGAACACGATCTCTCACATGGGAAACAAAGAAGCCCTAAGGTATTCGCTTTATTTTCAAATTCATTGTTCAATTTAATTTAAATTAATTTCGGTAAGTAATTAATTCATCGCACGCACATAGTTTAGGGTTTTCTCCTGCGTCAGTTTTGGTATCAAAGCCTAAGTTCTAGGTTAGGGCATATTGGTGCGACCTTTAATTCCATTGCATTTTAATTTTCATTGCATCTTAATTCTGTTTTGGTTACCGTGTGCACATCCCGTGTTTGTCAAAAGTCCCATTCATTGTCAGTTCATATTTGCATGCCATTCTAGAACCCGTCATTAGTGAACCGTATCACCATAGACATGAATGAGATTGTCGAGGCTCTTAACGGTATGAGGGCTGAATTAAAATCGATCAATGATCGAATGGCTACCATGGAGACAGCCCAAAGGAACCTTGAAACGTCCAATGAGAGGTTGTTAGACCGAGTCAATCGGTAAGACGAGGGTGATGAGTACCTCCAACCACACTGTGAGTGTAATGGTCCATGTTTCGAACGAAATGGCTACCAACATAATCGGAACCAGAATCATAAGATGGATCATCAAGGAGATGACTACGGCCCAGAAAGGAAACTCCTTAAGAATGTCCGAGTTGAGTTCCTAACTTTCGATGGAAGATTTGGACCCTCAAGTCTTCCTCGATTGATTATCCGATATGGACCAACACTTTGACTGGTTTGGTATGAGCGATGAGAGATGTGTCAGACTTGCTAAAATGAAGCTCATAGGACAAGCCCGATTCTTTTGGGTCAACGTTGAGCGCATCAAAATGAATGCGGGTTGTACTCCCAATACCCATTGGGAGGACATGAAAGAGCGACTTACAGAGAAGTACGTTCCTTCCTCATACTACCAACGACTCCTCGATCAATGGCAAAATCTACGCCAAGGTAGTATGCCCGTAGCAGACTACATCGGCAAATTTGAAGAATTCATGATGAGAGCCAAAGTGTCCGAAGACCCTCAAGTCACTCTATCCAGATTTCACACAGAATTGAGACTTGACTTGCAAAAAGAGTTAGTCTCCCACCCTGTTGAGACTCTCGCCGAATGTTACACCGTCATTCAGGACCTTAAACGATATTTGAAAATGACGGTGGTTAGGCGATCTGATTTTCACACCGGTCAACCTCGTACCGGAGAAGTGAGACTTAGTGTTGGAAACCCGCCTCCCAAACCCACACAATCCACATCTGCCAATGTGCGGTTTGACAAAGGAAAGGGAGTAGTTAGAGAGTCCTCAAAGAGTAAATGTCAAGGTTTGGGACACTTTGCTGCCCAATGCCCCACGAGAGACCCACAAAGGAATCTCTTCATCGAATGAGAAGGAGAAGAGAGTGAGGGAGTTTATGAAAAAGAAGTCTTTGAGCCGAATGTCACACCTAGTGATGAGGAAGGTGATGACATGGGTCGTGCTCTAGTTGTGAGGCGTGCCTTTGCACAACCTCAACGGGATGAAAAGGAGGATTGGCGGAGGGAGAACATCTTCCACACCTTTGCCACATGTGGGACAAAGAGTTGTAGGGTTATCGTGAATAGCGAAAGCTGCACCAATGTGCTGCAGAACATACCGTCACCAATGTGCTGCAAGAAAATCACTCTTAACCCTTTGGCTCCCAAAGCACCATCTGTCAACAAAGTTGAAAAGAAGGGAGGCCAAGCCAAGGCCGTCAACATTGTGAGCCCTTTAGAGTTTGAGAGGGCATCATTAGATGAGAGCGTAGTCTATGTCGTCGTCACCGTTGAAAGTACTCCTGAGTCAGCACGTGAGTACCCCGAGGAGGTCGAGTCAATCATGAATGAATTTGCGGATGTCTTCCCAGAAGACTTACCTAATGAGCTCCCTCCCATGCGTGACATTCAACACACAATCGACTTGGTTCTTAGATCTACATTACCGAACCTACCCCACTACAGGTTAAATCCGGTTGAGCAAGCCGAGTTAACTCGGCAAGTCAATGAGCTCCTTTAAAAGGGGTTCATCCAAGAGAGTCTGAGCCTGTGTTATACCAGCATTGCTCACTCCTAACAAAGATGGTACATGGCGCATGTGTGTCAATAGCCGTGCAATAAACAAGATTACAATTAAATATCGGTTTCCCATACCAAGGCTCGATAACATACTTGATATGATGGTTCATGCCACTATCTTTTCCAAGATAGACCTTAAAAGTGGCTACCATCAAGTTCGTATTCGCCCTGACGATGAATGGAAAATCACCTTCAAGACTAAAGACGGTCTTTATGAGTGGATGGTCATGCCTTTTGGGCTATCCAATGCCCCGAGCACATTCATGAGGCTCATGACCCAAGTGTTGAGGCCATTTCTTGGCCAATTCCTTGTATATTTTGATGACATCTTAATTTATAGCCCGGACAAGGAACAACACATTATCCACCTTAGGTTCGTTTGCGAAACCTTGAGGGGAGAATGGTTATACGCGAATTTCAAGAAGTGCACCTTCATGCAACAATTCGTGGTATTCTTGGGATTCATTGTCTCAGTAGACGGGATGGTTGCAGACCTTGCAAAGGTTAAGGCCATTGTGGAGTGGCCCGAACCTCAAAATATTCATGAAGTCCGTAAGCTCCATGGATTGGCCACATTTTATCGCCGTTTCATCCGAAACTTTAACACCATCATGGCTCTCATTACCGATTGCATGAGAAAAGGGGAGTTCCTGTGGAGCAAAGTCACGACGAGAGCCTTTGCTGAGATAAAAGAGAAAATGGTTACTGCACCCGTCCTTCGCCTACCAGACTTTTCTAAAGTCTTTGAAGTAGCATCTGACGCGTCGAGTGTAGGCATAGGCGGAGTGCTGAGCCAAGAGGGCCACCCTGTGGCCTATTTTAGTGAGAAACTTAATGAAGCAAAGAAGAAATACTCCATCTATGACAAGGAGTTTTATGCAATCGTCTATTCTCTTTGGTATTGGAAACATTACCTGAGACTGCAGGAATTTGTGTTGTTTTCTAACCACGAAGCCTTACGCTTCCTTGCTTCCCAAAAAAAGTTGAACCCGAGGCACGCGAAGTGGGTCGAGTACCTTCAAGGGTTCACATTTGTGTTAAAGCATAAGGCCGGTGCCGAGAACAAGGTAGCTAATGCACTTAATCGTCGAGTGGCGACTTTGCAGTCTATGGGCACCGAGGTCAACGGAAGCACGATTCCATTTTTGTAATAGTGAACTGCTTTTCCAAAATGGCCCACTTCATACCTTGGTCAAAAATCTCGATGCGGCTCACATAGCCAAATTATATTTCGGGGAGGTTGTGTGTCTCCATGGGATACCCAAAACGATTATGTCGGATCGAGACGTGAAGTTCACCTGTTACTTCTGGAAAACTTTATGGCACATGATGGGTACCATGCTCCAATTTTCTTCGGCCTATCATCCTCAAACCGATGGCAAAACGGAAGTCACCAATAGGAGCTTAGGTAATCTCCTTCGTTGTTTAGTCGGTGATCATCCTAGGACTTGGGATTCTACATTGCCTATAGCCGAGTTTGCATATAACAATTCAGTCAATAGGTCCCTAAGCATGAGTCCTTTTGAGGTTGTACTTGGTCATAGGCCTAGGACACGCATTGATTTAACCCTCATGTCTGCATCCCATCGAGTTTCCGAGTCAGCTGATGCATTTGCACAGCACATCCATGAATTGCATGCCGAAATTAGAAAAAAAATATAATGCGAGCAATGAATATTACAAGAAAATTGCGGATGCACATAGGCGCTTCAAAGAATTCCAAGTGGGGGATTATGTGATGGTTCAAGTTAGGCCTGAACGATTCCCATCGGGAGTAAACTCCAAGCCCGCTGTACTGGGCCTTTTAGAGTTGTGGCAAGGAGCGGGCCTAATGCGTGTGTTCTCGAACTTCCACCGGATATTGGGATCAGCTCTACGTTCAACGTGGAGGACCTAGTTCCTTCTTCGGCCTCAACCCCACCCCCCACCAACCCATTCCAAGCAGCCCCGAGCCCAAATTCCAGCCCCACCCTACAGCCCTTACCATTGCCTTCCCCACGCAAGCAGAGAGATGAGATCGAAGGGATACTTGATGATTTTGCGGTATCCACCATGGTGGAGGATTTCAGAGATACTTGGTTAAGTGGTTGGGAAAGTCTGACTCCGAGAACACATGGTTAGTTGAAGAAGAGGTGCAACGCCTAAACCCGGACATCCTCGATCGCTAACACGACGTCCCTTCATCGCTGATGAAGCCTTTTCGACCCGAGAGAATTGACGGGGACGCTAACATTGTAGACATCGGATACGGACCGTTTCGTGTGTACCGACGTCAGAAGGAGCAGAATGAAAATCAGAACCAAGTGTAGAGAGAATTTCGTACTGGAGGAATACTACACTTTTGAGCGATCGAAATTCTGCTTCGATCGATCGATACATATTTCGATCGATCGACGGCGGCAAGAAAGAGACTTCATTCTGGAGTGAATATATATATATATATATATATATATATATATATATATATATGGGAAACAAAGAAGCCCTAAGGTATTCGCTTTATTTGCAAATTCATTGTTCAATTTAATTTAAATTAATTTCGACAAGTAATTAATTCATCGCACACACGTAGTTTAGGGTTTTGTCCTGCGTTAGTATCGATCCAAGAGGTAGCTGATATCTACACACTTCACGTTCCTCTCCCTTGGCAAAGAAGCCTGGTGCAGCATGCCAGCATCATATACACTGCACAAGGTTGGGTTTGGGTCGACCCGAATCCAACGCTACTCTTGTCCCTCAAACAGAACCCGACCCGGCCAATACCCTTTACTTCGACCTGAACCTGACCCAATGCACATCTCATTGACCTGAACCAGACCCGAGCATGTACCCCATCCATGAGCTTAAAGCCCAATATCAGACGCAGATTAAAGAAAACCCATAAAAAAGGAAAATGTCATGAAAATAAAAACAAATTGGCCAAAAAAAATAGTAAAACAAATCTGGTGTACAACCCAGACTTATTGAGAAAAATTAGGAAAAAAATCAAGAAAAGGGAAGAAATATATTTTTGGTTGAAAGTGGTGTCATTTCATTCTATTTGGTTTGGACTGTCTTCGCAATTGGGCCATCTCCTTTTTTTAACCTTTTGAACCCTAGGACCTTCTAGAAGCTACCACATCGATCTCTAGAGTTAGGGTTGTGTTTTGTGTCGATCCCATGGTCGATCTGATGCTGAAATCAGGGGCTAGCTATCATCATTGTTGTCAAACTGATGCTATAGCCTCGCCATGGTAACTGGCGATGGGAAACACCATACACATCCAAATAGCGAGGACCGTGCCATTCCGTCACCATGGCTGAATGGCGTTATGGCGTCGCTATGTATGCTATTTGGATTTTTGGGTTTATAACTTACAATATTTATAAAATAGCTAAGTGAACAAGTAAAACATTTTTGTAACCTATAATACTTGTAACATTATAAGTTACAAAACCCTCTCTCTCTCTCTCTCTCTCTCTCTCTCTCTCTCTCTCTCTCTCTCTCTCTCTCTCTCTCTCTCTCTCTCACACACACACACATCACGGCAACTACCAACACCAGTGTCGGCAACAACTCAGGGAGCTACCTGTTGGCGATACTACATTATGCGTACTTGATATTTCATATTTTTGTATATTTTATATCTATTGATATTTAATATTTATTTATACTTGCCCATGTTGCAAATTTGTTAATGTTCCATATTTGCTAATTAATATTTGATTTGTATTTATTTATTTTTGTTTATGTCTAGAGCATGAAATTCTCAATATTAAAATCAATGAATGATGCCTAAGTAGTTCAATTTTTCTTCTTCTATAAAAATATAAAAAATAAATAAATAAAAGAATACTGCTGATTATTGAAATAAAAATTAATTTTTTAAAATTAATAAATAGTCTCGCTATGGTGTAGCTAGTCTCTTCGCCATGACCTCGCCACACCGCCTTAACTACCTTGGCTATCATCTCGAATTCAAGAGCGTCGATGCGAGCGTTGGGTATTGCGAGGGCAGATTTTTGCCAATCCCCAATTCTTACACTTCAATTTTCAATAACCGACCCTCAAAATGATGAGGAAGAGCCAGCTAATGAGGTTTTTCAAGCTCGTTCAGGAGCATTTTGGACAGTCTAATGTTGGCAATGATGAGGAGAATAGGATTTCAGAGGGAGAATTAGAGAACCCTTTCATCGAGCTCTTAAATAAGCATACCCAAGATTAAATTGGTGTCGCCCCATCGACTGTGACGCGAGACAAAACCCTAGACTACGTGAATGATGATGAAATGATTATTTGCCGAAATTAAACTAAATTAATTAAGCAAAATCAATACGAACAAACACGAATACTTTAAGGTTCATAGTTTTCCATTCAGATGATCACATTCGATTCGGGTAAGGTCCGATCCGTTGCGCTAGATCTGTTAGCCTCGCGGAAGGAGGATCCTAGAGGTAGAACTCTAGCCGCTTCTAGATTAGGGCGCTCGCTCGTAGTTCAATGATAGAATCTCATATTCCTCAAGGGTTTAGAGATCGGGTAGATTTAAGGGTTTAGATTGGTTAGATGGCTAAGATGAGATTTAGGGTTATTTAATCGGGTCGATTCAATGGTTTAGATGAAAACTATGGTTATGATTTGGGAAATTTTGACAGGGTAACGGCTGGATTTAGGGCTTATGGGAATAAAATAAGAGCAGAGAATAGATAAACAAAGATAAATATAAAAGATAAAATTGTGGGCATCACACCCTTGGCCTCACACCAAACCTATCTCGGGAAATAGATTTTGAGCTTCACACCCTTCGCCTCACACCAAACCCATCTCGGGAAGAAGAAGAATCACTCTTCAACAATGACTCATCTTAAGCATACAAGCAATAGCTTTCATTCATCATCAATAATCAACCTCTTACATTGTTTATTAAGAGACCTTATATAGGAGGTCTACAAAAGAAAATCCTAAACAAATAAAGCACCAAAAAAGACAAGTTTGCCCCTAAAAACTTAAATTTCGTCAAAATTCGCACTGTAGCTCGATCAATCGAGTTACTGTAGCACTGTAGCTCGATCAATCAAGTTATTGTAGCAACTTTAAGTTTTCTTCGATTTTGAACTACTCCCACTGGCCACAATTGATCAATCAATTGAATGGTTGATCAATCAACTGGGCAGTGCTCCAGCACACTAATTCTGCTCCTTTAAGCCTTTATGAAGCTGAGAAATCTGTTGTGGCCCAATTCCAATGCTCTTGATCTTGACGTCCCCCGTCAAACTAGGCCTCTGCTAGGATTGAGACTTGAGAGGAGAGGAGCGATACTGGCATTTAGGGATTTCTTAAGTCGGTAGTTGTACAGCATGTTAACTGCAGAGCTGTGTATTCAGCATTTACTAGATGCATATGCCCATCAGGTCACAGGACTTTGCCCCGAACCCGCCCGGATTAAACGTCAAGATTTTCGACCCAACCAGACCCTATGGGTCATAAATCTGAACCCAAACCCATTCGCACCCTAATACACTTTTCCCGTAGACTTTGTTGAAGAAAAGCATTCATTACATTTAGTTGGTAAACGGAGAGTATAACTTTGGTTGAACATGGATTAGCCACAAATGTCAATATCTCATGATAATCAATGTCATGTCTTTGCACAAACCCTTTAGCCAATACGTAAACCATATATCTCACCCATCAGCATTAAAGTTCAAGTTGTACACCAATTTGCAACCGACAGGACACTTTCATATGGTAATTAGTTCCCAAGTTGGAAGATCCTCATATTCTCCATACCAACCATAAAGGATCTCGTCACTCATGTCTTGTCAATATTATAACTGATAAACACACTGATCTAACATTCTTGTGTTCGAATCTTATTTTTCTTTCAAAATACAGGTCGTTGGGGACAATCTCAGACACACAAATGTGGTATTAAGAGAGGGACTTAATATTCTTGTGTTCCTTTGGTAAATAACTTGCATAAAATGTTTGGGAATGCCAATACATAGATCAATAGAGAAACAAATTTGGTTATATGTGCCAGCTGCCCTCGTCCAACAAAGTGACCCATGTTAAGTAGCAGCATCTAATTGGAAACTAAGCCTCTTCTGCCTCGACCATATCTGCCACTATATAAAGTGTGGGAAGAGGTAGAGAAATTTCCCAAGGAGGCCAGATGCTTGTCGGACTGCTGCTCCAATTATTTCTTGGTTTACATGATACCACCACAAATGCACCCCCGCTCCAGAGATCCAATTGCAGCTTCTCTTCTAAAGCGTATCTACTAAATCTTCAGCCCCTTCCATAAACTGTTTCAGGAAGTATACAGGTCTCGGCAAAGAGACGTGGATATTCTTCTCATTCCCATGATCCTAGCCTAGTGTGAAAACTGAAAAATGAATTGTATGATTCAAACAAGCACCAACAGCTTGGTTTGAAATTCAGAGGACATGTACAAAACAAAGGATTTCGACGGAGTACCTGTGAGATGGTATAAAAACTTGGACGGTACCAACACATATCAGTTTCGTCGAGAGCCGATACAGATATCGGGGTGGCATCAGTATCAGACCGATACTGGTCAGTATCAGCTGATACGGTCTCAGTATTGGCCGATACTGACCGATACAAATTATTTTATTTTTTTACTTTTCTTTCAAAAAAAAAAAAAAAATGGCCGATACCGTATCCGTATCTGTATAGGCCGATACGTATCTATCCAAGATGGACAAATACCAGATACAGATACCGATATTGACACCTTTCCTGTGACTACTCTTCATTTGTAAAACATACCAAGTGTGGTTTTGCACGGTTTTATGTCAATGATATTCTCAAAATTCATGGAGATATCGAAGAAATTGCTAAGGCAAAGACTACTCTAAAATCAAAGTTCAAAATGAAAGATCTAGACACTTCCGTGATTTCTTGGGAATTGAGGTATCAACTTCAGACTGTGGGATCCTTATGACTCACGGAAAACATACGAAGGACATCATCTGATCGAGTGATGATGGTGCAACTATTGGCTCCCACTATGTATCAACAACTTGCTAGGAGCGTAGTCTATTTGGCAGCTACCCATCACAACATCACCCACGCAGTGCACAATGTTAGTTGGTATGTTTCAGATCTTGGCAATTGCATCTCACTGACGCTCACTAGATTATCAGATACTTGAGAGGATTATTAGTTCAAGCTTTGCTTTACTCATTGTTAGAGTTAACCACATATTCTCATGTTCATGAAGCTGGTTGCAGAGATACTCATAAATCTACTAACAGGTACTGTGCACCTCTAAGGACTTCCATCATTTGGAAGTCCAAGAGCAAGATACTGTTGCAGGGTACACCGCTGAATATTATTAGCGAGCAATGGCTCACACAACTAATAAAATAGTATGGCCTTCTAGACTCCTTTATGACATGGGGCTATAACTTCTATCACCGACGCCACTCTGCAGAAGTGAGCGAGCTAAAGATGGCAACCAAGCCTGTTTTCCACGAAACAAAATACATCCGTGGACTGTCATTTTCTCGAGAGAAGTACAAAAGGGGTATTATTCTCTTCATAAATTCGTCTCCATATTACAACTTGCAGAAATCTTCACCAAAACCATGCCAAGCATAGTCACAAAGTCAGGAGTCTGCAAGGGTCTAAATCGGCACAAATATGTCAAAGTCGTAAAAAAGGGAAAAATAACATAAATTAAAACATTTAAAATATATATATATCATAATGTATTTGAAGTTAATAATAATGGTTTTAACGAATAAAATAGTACAAAATAGGAAAAAAGAAGAAGAGCAGTGAGCTCTGAGACGGGCAGGTAGCAGAGAGGTGACGGCTCTAAATGTTTCTTTTCCCTTTAGGTACAAATAAAAGAAAGAAAAAAAAAACGGACATCACAAAAACGCTGATTAATCGGCTGAATCGGCGATGTAGCTGGGGCATGACTGCAAGTCACCGACTTTTTCTGATTTTTTAAAAAAGTCACGAGACTTTTGTGACTATGATACCAAGAGCCAGATGTGACTTCTTGGTGAACAAACTAACGCTTCTTAATCACACATTAACGGTTTGGGGGAGTAATAAGAAGCATATTTGACGGCATACTAGTAATTCTGTGTCTTTATCCATTGCTGATGGAATATTAGCAATTTTGTACTTTCTACGAGGAATATACCATAATTTTATTATAATTAGAGGCTTCACCCTCTAAACCATGGGAGTACTTCTCAACTGTGCATATATTATTCAGATATGACCATGCAACCACAAGAAAGAGTTGTGCAATTCATTTTATTTCAGATTTGAGATCTCACATTACGTCTCCTTTTTTCTGTCTCTTATCACATTGTGAAAGGAAGATAAGAGTTAGGGTTTTGATATGTGATCTTCAAGCTAGAGTTTCTAACTTCAGGAAACCAATTTGTATTCAAAACTTATCACATAGATGCTACAAAATAAAATGGAACATACCCAGCCAAAACGTTTAAGAAACCATGTGATGCTGATGGTAAAAATGCTTGAACAGCCATGCACATTCCTGCCATGACAGCATAAGGTACATGTCATTCGTGTTTGAAAGAATTTATATTAAATAGGGGTAACAATAACCTTAGATTACAAAGTTACTGGATAACAAAATTAATGGATGTAAAAATCAAATAAAAAGTGCAACATATTATTGACAATAATGGTAGTTACCCGGCATAAAGAAAAGTAATGTGGAAAATAAGTGCATACAAATTTCCGATAATCAAAAATATTAGAATGTCTAACATTTTGATCTCGAGTAAGCTAAGGATTCAGTTAACAAATCTCCGTATTTATCTTTGTTGTTTAATATTGTAAAATAAATGTAAATCAAGGTGCAACACAAGATATATAAACCAACCCATCTAAAGTCATTAACTGCAAAATAAATAGCTAACAAGTAAACTGTGACATTAATAATTTATTTTCATACACAACGTAATACTAAAACAATGAGGCGATGAACAGATACTCTAAAAGCCTACTCCAAATAGATGGGATAAGGCGATGATGAAGCAGTGAATAAGTATGTGCTCAAAGTTATAACAAGCAGAAGCTTCAAATTTTGTGAAAGAAAGGGTATTATCCATGAAACATGTTGGAATGTGTGTGTTGGTGTATGTGTATTATTATATGAATGTGATGCGTGTGGACTAAGTTTGGGTGTTTATAGTTTGTAGTTAACATGGCTTTATCTTCGAGCATCTAGTACCGAGTCTCATTTTGTGCCTCTTGATTCTCATGTTACCACCTTAAATCACAGCATGCTACCTCCATGTGGGCAGTCACTTCTGCATCATCTTCACACAGGTGATTGACTCTAGGGCTACTAGGCACATAACTAGAGACTCTCAAGGTTATTCTTCTTATTCTCCTCCGTCACCATCTCTCAGGTTCGCTTGGCTGATGGTTCCTCTAATTTTTTATAGGAGTAGGAACCATTCCCGTATCTTCTTCTCTCTGTCTCATGCACTTCATGTTTCTCATCTATCTACAAGTTTGTTGTTTGTAAGTAGTCTTGCAAAAAATTTAAATGATTCTGTTACTTTTATCCTTCTCAATGTCTTGTTCAGGATCTAGCTTGTAAGCAAATTGTTGGTAAGGGCATTGAAAGAGGAGAACTATACTATTTGGATATAGAATGTAAGTGTTCTCCTGCCTCTACCATTATTGCTACTTCTTCACTTGATCTTTCATCTTATTTTTCTTTTCCATCAACGTCAGTCTGGATAACCTTCTTCTATGCCATGCGAAATTAGGATGTGTCAGAGTGAAGACATTGTGCTCTTTAATTCCTTCTTTTAAATCGGTTGCACATCTTCTAAGTTTCAACGTGAGATTTGTTCCCTATCCAAACAGGTGAGAAATGTTTTTCCTTCCTGCATGTCTAGCTCTCCTTTTGAGTTGACTCGTCCAATATTTGGGGTCCCTCTCCTATTACTTCTCTTGAGGAATTTTGCTATTATGTTGTCTTTATTGATGACCACAACAGGATTACTTGGGATAAGCTCATAAAATCTAAGGATGAAGTATTCTCCAAGTTTCAAGAGTTTCATTCCATGATCCAGATTCAGTATGGTACATCTATTAAAGCTTTTTGTTTTGATAATGTGAATCAATTTTTGTGTTCCTATACTGCTCAGCAAAATGGAGATGGTGAATGCAAACATAGACATCTTATTGGACTTAATGGTCTTTATTGAGGGGTATGCATGTACGTAAGACCTAATGATCAATAGCCCTACTCACTGCTTGCTTTTGAATTAGTCGTACTCCTTCAGAAATTCTTAGAGGTCACGCTCCTTTTTTAGTCTTACATCCGAATGATCTCGTGTTTTCTATTGAACCTAAAGTTTTGGGCGTTCTTCCTTTCTCCAAGACCCTCATCCTAATGCACGTAAATTTTATGATTGCTTGATTAAATGAATTTTGGTTGGCTACTCGAGTGTATCTAATGGATATCATTGCTATCATGATCGATATCATTGCTATGATGTTCTTAGAGCACGTAAATTTTTCAATCCGATGGAGGTGACCTTTTTTAGTATGTTCCCTTTTTTTCTCCTCGTCAGTCTGACTCTACTCTTATGCCTGCACATATCATTCTTGCCCCTCTTATTCCTCAGCCTATCGGGATTGCTTCCTCTTCATCTCCTTCTACTGCTACAATTCAACCTCCATTACCACAGCCTGTTCATACTTCTTCACCTATTCAACCACCTTTACAACAGCCTATAGTAGCATAAACAATATTGCAATTATGGGGCATGGGACATCAATTCATGTATCAGGCCTCATCCTCAGCCCTCTGTGCGGGTAGATCCAGTTAAGAGTTCTACCCCTTGGATCCTCCTACTGATTCTGTTGAGGCTTCTTCCACTACCATCGCTCGTACACAAGTCGATACTTCTGATCTTGACTTGACTATTGCTCTTCGCAAGAGGAACCCTTCATGTGTTACACCCTATTCTCTTGCTAGGTATGCGTGCTACTAGGTGGTTTCTTCTTCATACATGGCTTTCCTCTTTGAGATTGATACTACTACTATCCCTCTTACAGTTCATGTTGCTCTTTCTTATCATGAATGGAAGGTCGCTATGGTTGATGATACAAATGCCCTTGAGAGTAATCACACTTGGGAAATGGTTCCTTCCGCCTAGGAAGAAGAATGTGGGATATTGTAATAACATATGTTGGATGGTAGTGTCTCAATATGAGGAACCTCTCGTTGCTCAGGGATATTCTAAGATATATGAGATAGATTGATTATGATGCCACATTTTCCCTTGTGGCTAAGTTGAACCCAGATCATGTTCTTACTTCCATTGCGGTCAATCAGAATTGGCCCCTGTATCAATTGGATGTAAAATTTTCTTTCTGAATGGTGGCCTCACAGAGGAGATTTACATGGATCTTCCAACTCACTTCTTGCTTCAAAAGGAGACTGGGAAAGTTTGTAAGATATCTTCCAACTCACTTCTTGCTTCAAAAGGAGACTGGGAAAGTTTGTAAGATTGGGAAGTTCATATATGGTGTGAAGCAGTCACCTCATGCTTTGGTTTCATCAAGTTTCGGAGTGATTATTGGTATGGGGTTTCAGAGATGCACTCTAACCAGTCTTTTATCATTCTCGTTGTATTAGTCATACAACAGTATATTGTATGTTGATGATATACTGATTAATGGAGATCATTTCTCCTTCGCATCTCATGTGAAGGACGAACATGGTCGTATTTTTTAACCAAAGGACTTGGGCAGCCTCAAATATTTTCTCAGTTTGGAGTTAGCTAGATCATCGGGGGGTATATTTCCTTCCCAGAGGAAGAAAACTCTAAACCTCCTGAGCAATACAGGTATAATTGGTTGCAAGCATGCTTCCGCACCTATGAAATCTAAGCACTCTCTACATGAGACTTGGGAGTTATTATCTAACCCCACAAGTATCAGCGCCTTGTGGGTCAATTAATCTCTATTACCCTTATAGGCCAGGCATCGCCTTCGTAGTCAGCCTTGTTAGTCAGTTTATGTATTCTCCCTGTGCTCCTCATTTAGCCATTATTCATTGCATTCTCATGTACATTATGGTCAGCTCTAGTCGGGGAATTATTTATCAATTGCATGGTCATCTTCATATATCAGAATATACAGATGGTAACTGGGTTGGGCCAGCTACCGACCGTCGCTCTACATCCTGGTGTGCTTTTCTTGGAGGTAATGTGGAAGAGTAAAATGCAACCTGTTGTCTCCAAATCTAGTGCAGAGGCTGAGTATCGTGTGATTGCAAGTGGAGCATGTGTGTAGTTTCATTGACTTATTTCCGATCTTGGGTTCCTATTAGTGGCTCCATGCCCATACATTGAGGTAACAAAGCAACTGGAAAAAATTGCTTCTGACTGTGTTACACAAACGTACAAAACATATAGAATTTAACATTCACTTTGTCAGAGAAAAGGTTTGGGATCGTACTACGGAGCTTGTTGATGTATCCTCCTCCCACCAACTACCCGATATCCTCAGTAAGCCTGTTGGGCTTGCACTTCTTCAGGACATTTTTGTCAAGCCAGGAATGCATGATATTTATACTCCAGCTTGAGTGGGAGTGTTGAAATGTGTGTGAGTTGGTGCATGTGTAATATTAATATGAATGTGGTGTGTGTGGAGTCACTTTGATGTGTACCTATTACTTTTTCATAAAATAATGCTACTGAGGATCTCTATAGACACTAAGTCTTCTCCTTATTCTCTTCTTTTCTTCTCCTCTTATCTTCCCTACCCTAAAACAACCAACCTAAACCTTCCACCCTTAAACGCAGATCTTCGTTTAAACACGCATCTACAAATTGTTACTTAACGTTCTGGTGGTAGTAGGCACTACATAGAATTAGATGTAGCTTGTATGGAAATGTTCCCTAATCATCACAAATCAAACACCGAAGTTGAAGCCATGATTTGTCATTGCTTAAAAGAAATATAGAAACAATAATTGATATACTTACAAGTTAACATGTAGAAAATAGCATATTACAATAGCCTGATTTAAAGTGATGTAGTGCACGATGAACAGAGAACTTGGAGCTGTTTTGAAGGCCAGAAATCGCGGAGTTGAAGGCAGCATGTTGTTAGAATACATGTAATAGAATAGTGGGTGCGTTATACTATCAGTCATATTGGGTGTGTCCTATGTAAGTAGACTTCTTTTCCCGTTCTTTCTTCGTAGAGAAATAGACATATTGTATTTCATATATAAGCTAATAATATGTGGGTGTGAGCGGCAATCTCTCACGACCCTAATTTTCCCATCTCTTCTCATCTTCTTCCTCTTCTCCTTTTTCCAATCTAACCCTAAACCTAATAAGCCTACACTAAATTTAATTTGATATCAGAGCAGGCTACCTCAGAACTCTCCCATCGATGCCATCTTCTGAATTGTCGTTGATATCATGCTGACATCAGCATGGTCAAAGTTTTTACCCCGATATCAAAAGTTTTTGGCACTTTCTTGGTCAGTTTTTTACAGAAAGCATCTGTGTCTAGCCCAGAGTCATTTGAGATCATCTTCTTTCAATTTGGATGAGATCTTTGGTGTTTTGCATGTTCATGATTTTCTGAAGCTCTATGTATGGATCAAAAGCTCAGTTTTCTGATACGTATCGGCCACCATCAATACCGAGACAATACATATTGGTATCCCCAGTGGTGAACGCAGGATTTTCTTGAAGAGGGGGAACCCAATAGTGGTTATATGTTGTATAAAAAAATCACCCTAGAAGAAAAAAAAAAGGCAAATAAGCCGATCGAATTTAATTAGGTGGCCATTACTTGCACAAGAAAAGTTGGCCTGTTGAACATAATCTATTAAAAAGACCTGTATTTTGGGGATTTGTGCAATGAAAAAAAAAATTTCTAAGCCGTTTGATTTGAAGGCCACGATCTAAAGATCTTGGGCTCGAGAGATTGGCACAAAACTCAATCTATCATATAATTCAACACATTCAACTATTGAATCAGATAATAGCTTTTGATTGCATCGAATCATATGATAAAGATCATGTTTAGGGCCAATCTTCTTCACCTAAGATCTTTAGATCAAGGCTTCAAATCAGACGGCTTAGATGTATTTTCACAAGACACAAAGTGCCAAAATACTAAGCCTTTCTTTCAAATCATGTGCATGGACCAACTTGTACCTCTATTTGCGCCTACCTATTTACTGAAAGTGCCCACTTAATCACGGTGTGCGCTACTGCCCACCACACAGCCGGACATCATTAAGTAGGCGCTTTCAGTAAACAGGTGAGCATGAAATGTATACCTGTTGACTATATTGAATCGGACAATGAAAAGAGATTTTTTTTTTTTTTGATTGGTTGAAAAGAGATTTTCATCCCACTCTTCCATATGATTGATCTTAACACCATGGGCATACCCTAAGATCGTCAGCTTGGTAGTCCATGTGGCACAAATCCCAAAAAAGTAACTTAAATCATGTGGGACACATCGCGATTAAACATGATTTTAGGAACACTTTTTTTTATCCGTGGACGACTTGATGGTACGCCCATGTTGTCAATATCAATTGTGTGGAAACTATGGGATGAAAAGCAATCTCCATCATCTGTTTCAACGCAATCAACAATGTAGGAACCCTAAGTAATTGGGTAGGCGCTAACATAGATTCCCTTAACAAATACCAAGTTGAAGAGAAAGCCACATCGGCCAGTTGTCAATAATTAAGAGTATCTGTATTTACAACCAAGGAATCTTTCTTTTCAACTCGGATTTCACGTGCTTAAGTTGTTGACTACTTTGAATCGGACAATGGAGATCATTATTCGCCCCATTCTTCCATACAATGGATCTTGCGATCATGGGCCTACTATCAAGTGGTAAGATTTGTATTTCATTGTGTAGAAGATTGGCGAGAAAAACGAACTCCATCGCCTAGTTGAGAAGAAAGATTCTTGGATTGTTGCTGTAGGTACCCATTGCCCAATAAATATAGAACGCTTGAGAGAGAGAAATCGCAAGTAGGAGAAAGAGAGAGAGAGAGACACCATGAGCGAGAAATATAGCAAGAGGGAGGGAGAGAGAGAAACGGTAGGAGAGAGTATATTTTTGCCCAATTTTATGGGGGCCCTAGAGTGGGAATGCAGGGCGGATATTTTATTTTTTATATCCTCATAAAAGGATTTTTGCAGGTTGTAAGTGTCTAGGCCCCACAACCTATAACGTGCATTCGCCCCTGGGTATCGCCGACACGTTCAATATATCAATGAATAAGTTGACATATATTGGGTATATATCACTGATACATACCCAATGTATCATGTATTGGTGGCCAGTGATACCGATACATATCAGTATCATCCGAGAAATTGACCCATGGCTCTATGACATGCAGTGTTGTCATAAGCGATCGCTTATGCCATTTTAAGCCGCCAAATCGCATAAGCCATCTTGGCTTATTCGATTTTGGCATTATGCGATCGCATAAACCATGTTTTATGGCTTATGCAATCGCATATTTATGACCGTTGGAGCACTTAAATTTTTTTTTTCCCTTTTTGTGTTCCCATTGCCTCTATAAAAGGGTGGGTTGGGCCCTCTACTCCTCACACTAATATTTTAGCTTAAACTTCCTCTCTAATCTCCATTCTATACTCCCAACTCCCCTCATCTTTCCTAACTAGTTTTTTTTTAATTTTATGCTTTGTAATCCTCTTTTTTAGTGTATTAAATTGTTGTAAACTTGTAATTAATTCTATTATTAATAGTGTTAGTGTTACAAAGCCTCAAAGGGAAATATCAAGGATCAAGATTTAAGATTGAAGAGTGAAGCAAGCTTCTAGTTTTAGTCTTCTATCAATCAAGTGACCCAGATCAAACAAGCAAGCCTTTTGGGAGGTTTGAGTTTTATTATTTTTGTTTCAAAAATTTTAAATCTCTAATTCTCTTTTTCTAGTTCAATAGTTCCTACTTTCTATCACCATTCACCAATTAATTATGTCTACATCTTCAACCCCGGATCCTCTAAGACCTAAATCGAGTGATCCCGGTTGGAACTATGGAGGGTATAAGAATCCTACCGAGAAAGCAACTATAGTTTGTACCTTATGTGATTATGAGAGCATGGGTGGCATAGGCCGTCATAAACAACATCTTGCTCATGGAGCTGGATCAAATGCTAGGGCTTGTAGAAAAGTCACTCCGGAAATCCGAAAGGAAATAATAGAGTATATGGACAAGCGTTCTAGGAAAAAACATGATCAATAAGTTGTTTTAGAAGGCTATATGGAACGTGGTCATGATGATAATGATGAAGAAGATGATAGATCTACACCATCAACAGCCCAAAATAGACGACCTCCACAACCACCATCGGAAAAAACACGTGGTCGTGGTACACTAGAAGGGTGGTGTCGACTACATCCCGAGGATGTGCTTAATCAAAGAGAGGGTAAAGGACCACCCAAACAACACTAGAGAATCGATTTAAGGGTAAAGATAGACCCACCACAATCTAATATGTGGCTAAGTGGTTCGACCAAGCCGGCATTGCTTTCAATACCATTAAGCTAAAGAGTTTCAAAGTGATGATTGAAGCTCTTGGGCAATTTGGGCCCGGACTTAAACCTGCTTCCTACCATGAAATCTAGGAAACATGCCTCAAAGAAGAGGTGAGAGTGACCAACAATATATTAGCCGAATACAAGGATGCAAGGAAAATATACGGTTGCACATTGATGGCCGATGGATGGACAGATAGGACCGGTCGGACATTGATCAACTTCTTGGCAAATTGTCCTACCGGAACTATGTTCCTAAAATCGGTAGATGCATCAGCCCATTCTCACACCGCCAAATATTTATTTACACCTTTAGATAAGACTATCAAAAAAATAAGACTCAAAAACATTGTCCAAGTTGTAACGGATAATGCGGCATCCTACGTAGCCGTTGGTCGCCTCCTTATGGAGAAGCGAACGCAACTATATTGGACGTCATGTGATGCCCATTGTTTGGACCAAATCCTAGAGGATATAGGTAAACTACATATTACAATAATTGTTAAGGCTAGAAGAGTAGTTGTGTTTATGTACATGCGCTTCTACTTCAAAGAATGTGCAAAGCAATAGGAGGTAATTTATTACGTCCCGCCGTGACCCAAGTTGCAACCGTGTTTTTAACTTCACAAAGCTTGTATGCGAAAAAAAGGGAGTTTAGAAGTTTTATAACATCGGCCCATTGGAACAATGGACCTTGGTTAAAGAAAGTCAATGGTAAACAAGTTGCACAAACATTACTCCAAAACCAATTTTGGACTAGTGTTGTACAAACCCTACGTGGCTCCCAACCAATCGTAGAAGTGTTACGATTGGTGGATGGTGATGAGAAACCACCAATGGGATATATATATATATATATATATATATATATATATATATATATATATATATTTATAGTTTTATGGAGGGTGCCAAAAAAAAAAAAAAAAAATCTAATAATCAATTCAAGTCAAGATTATATCAACCCGTGCTGGATATAATCAGCAAGAGGTGTACTTTGCACACCCGGATCGAGATGAAGCGGATGCCACTCACAGGGTTGACTTTCTTGATTGCTTAGAACTGATGGTCCCTGATAGAGGTGAACAAGATAGAATAAGCCATCAGTTGAACCGTTACAAGAAGGCGGAAGGATTTTTTGGAATGGACACAGTTATCCAACATAAAACAACAAAAACTCTAAGTATAAACTTTAAAATTTTCTAAAGTTCAAACTAATTAATGTATTTCTACTCTAGTAGTTATAATAATTCTCTTTAATCTACAACCGACTGGTGGGCAGCTTACGGGGTAGATCCGATAACAAAGGATCTCATTTTGAAAAAAATTTGCCATTAAGATACTTGGCGTTACTTGTGTCGCTTCCGGATGTGAGTGGAATTGGAGTTCTTTTGAGATGGTAATTAAAATCTTAAAGTCAATCCATAAATATTTTAATTAAATTACAAGGTTTTTAATAGTTCCATACTTCCATTTCTAACGATCTTAGTGTCTAATAGATCCACATAAAGAAGAGGAACCGACTTGAGCAAAAGAAGCTCAATGACTTGGTGTTCGTGTAGTACAATCAAAAATCTGTGGATGATATGCCTACTGACCATCCATGGATGGTTGATTCTCCCTATGAGCCTGTCTTCTATAGGGAAGATTTGACATGGGCCCAAGTTGAAGAAGAGGCTCATGGTCCGGCACCCACTGATAGCTGGAGGCGAACTATTGGTGGAGGTCGTAGCAGCCAAGACATGCATATTGATGAAAAAGATGAAATAATAGAAGAGGATAGACAGCAAGATGATATCGATTACATACTAGTGAGATCGGATGAAGACGAAACAGAGGAAGAAGAGTATGTAGAAGAAGGAGATGATTCTGATGACGACGACAATGCTAGGGATGATGGTGGTAATGATGGAGGACATGTACCACAATGGGTTAGAATCAATGTGTAGAGTTCATTGTTGGTACTCAGTATCAAAACTAAAGTTATAATTTTGAATATTAGTATGTAAAACTTATTTTTTAAATGCAAGAATGTCTATTTTTCCCTTCTAGAGACTTGAATAATTGTTGTTAACTTGTTTTTTTTCTTTTTTCTTTTTTCTATTTTTGAAAAAAAAAAAAAAATTATGCCATGGCTTATGCGATTAAGCGAAATGCAGTCAAATGGCTTAGCATGGCTTAAGCGATTTGACAACATTGATGACATGTGAGATTGTATCAAGCCCCAAGATTGGTTGAGTATCGACCGGAATGCGATGTAGAAGCCTCCACTTGTATTGATTTGAAGCTATCATCAGTAGTGTTACCTTGGCACTTCTACTTTTGGGATTTTTGTCGTGCCGATACTTAGTGGCACTTGGCACCCATGCCGACACTTGGACACTCCTCAAATAGCACGAAACTTCTAGACATATATGAAAAACGTCATATTATTATTAAAATGCTTATCAGTTTGACAACGATAAAATGAACTTTGTTTCAAAAGAAAAATGTGCAACGTTTAGTAACTACTGAAACAAATGTTTGGGTCGTTGAAAACGATTTTATACTATAATATATATTTATTAGGTTCACGACATATATTATGAATCTTTTCATTACATATCTAAATTAGTTCTCTAAGATTTTCCTACAATTTTTCTCTATATATGTTTTATTTATTTATTTTATTTTTCTTATGGTCGTGCCGCCGTATTTGAATTTTTAGAGATTGGCGTGCCAAACATCTATTGGCACCTTGACACTTGGCACCCATACCACGTGTCCAGGTAACACTGATCATCAATGTCAAAAGTAATGTGTGGGTTTTTCTTTCTCGTGGTTTTCACGCTCAGATCACAGAAATCTGAGACCCACTGTTCTGTGGCAACTTTTGGCTCTTCAAACTGTGTGGATCTGAATCGGAAGGAGGTCAGCTATCACCAGTTTTTTGTCCCATTCACATTGGACCTGTATATCGAAAGTTATGGTGTTTTTTCTTGGGCAATAGCTGTTTTTATGAACTTTGAATTTCAGCAGTATTGAATTTCAGCAGAGACCTTATAGGGTGATACGCTGCTTTTCTCGATAAATATTGTTACACTGGCTGTTGTGTAGATGGGGTAATTGTATTCCTCAAGCACCACTGCCCAAATCAAAATTTCCAAATGCATGTAAATATGTTGCCTGGCTTTTGCGACATCAAAAAAATGTTTAAAGGTTTTTGAGATATTAGAAAGTAGACACGAGAGAGTTGTGTTGCAACTTGGAAGCCCCTTAGTTTTATTTTTTAAAAGGAACTCTTTTTTAAATAGCTGATGTTTGTAACATCAAATAACTATCACAGAAATTGTGACCTACGATAAGATAACTGTTTAAAACATCAGAAAAAGATTTTGGCATCACGAACATACCTCGTGGTTTCATAGAATGCTCAAGTGAGCTTCCATTGCATGTTGGCGCCAAGCATGCTAACCTTTCAGCAGTGTTTAGATCCCAAATTTCAACCTGCGTATATAAGCGTAAATAGTATAGACCAGCACTAATATGTGCAGACCAGAACAATAAGAACATGATAAAAATGGAAGAGTCAGTATTCACCTCAGAAGGGTCCTTGCCTGCTAGAGCAATCAATTTTGGTCCTTCTGTGATCATACATTCTGAGAAGTGATATGTGAAGATCAGTATGCGCAACGGTTCTATAGCAATGGGAGAGATCAATTATAAATATGCCCATGCGTTGATCACATACTTATCAGAAAACTTACTTTGGACTTTGTACTCACCCCTGGAAAACGTACTTGGTATGGGTGTGAAAAAAAAAACCATGCTTAGTGAACTTGTTCCATAATTAATAAAGTTTACACATTCATTGATGTTATAAAACATTTCCTACTTAGTAAATTTGTTTCCTTAATTAATAAAGTTTATACACGTCCTCTTCCCTATGAAACCCTCTTCATTGATTTCACAAAACCTGTCTCTTGAAATGTGGAAATATGTTTCTCAAAATACCAATTTCTAAAGGTAGGAACCTTTTCAAGATCAGCTTTTTTTCAAGAGGTGTTTTGGATAAAAATATATTTCTAAACAAAAAATAAATATTCAGTAAATATTGTATATAAACGCTATTACTAAGAGTTTGATAAAGTTTCTAAAACCTAGAGTTAATAAATTGATAGTAAATAAAACCTCAACCTTCACTATCTATTTATTTATTACCAATCAATTTCCCTGCCCAAAATTGAATTGCAATCTGTCACCTTTTTCCTCTCACTAGGTGAGAAAGGCGATCGGTGGACATGAATTGAGCAGGTTGTATTAGTGTGTATGTGTTATTGTAGTTGGTATGTAATATAGTGTCATGAGAACCATCTGATCTTGCCCTTTTAAGCAGCTCGTTGTCACAGGGTAACTTTTTCGACGCCCGTGCGGCGCCTCACTGCCGCGCATAGCGAGGCCAGCCTAACTCAGATATCAATTTCCCACGAAGCATGACCTAACATTGGTTATCATGCTCGTGCAACGTCTCGCTGCCGCGCACAGCGAGACCACATATCCAACCATCACTCTGATACCACCCGCCTAGAGGACGGGAACTCCCGCGTCGTGGTTCCCTTCCCTCGAGGCGAACCCACTCAATGCATCGTGTCTAATCACGACACGCATGACAGCACCTCAGTGCTACTTGGCCTGCCTAGCTTCACCCTGTGCAAAGCACTAGTCCCTCGCTTCAGGTAGTGGCATGCATCTCTTCATGCCATCCAAGCCAACCAACGTGTGTGGTCCACGCGACCAGCACACTTGGAGTAGCATGCAACTCTTCACGCTCTCCAAACCAAGCATCATGTGTGGCATGCACGACCAGCACACTTCCGCTCCAGGCCCTTAGCTAGTGCGCGCCACTGCGTCCCACGTAGCCCTTGGGTGCCCACGTGAGGTCACCGACCCATGTGCACCGCGACGCCGGCACGGGGCCACATGGTAACCTCACCCCAGGTGACACATGGCATCGCCGCAGCGCCGCATTGCTGCAGCGATGTTCTAGGCCCACCCCTAACCTAGAAAGTTCATGCGCTCGTCCCGCAACGCAAGGCCCCATGTGTGGGAGAATAGCTCCACAACTCCCTTCCCCCTATATATGGTCCAAAGACCAACTTAGGCAAAGTAGCAGAAAACCCTCAAACCCATTGGTTTGACATACCACCATGGCACACGGCCTCCTGCCCGTGGCACACACCTGCAAAGGTGGAGTCTTGCCATTTATCATGGCACACGATCCTCTGACCGTGGCACCTAGTGCCATCCTCCAAGCCCACATGGCTTGCGAGGTCACGCATCAACGTCCCTTGCGACCGTGTCGCGTCTGTGTCGCGTCCGCATCGCGACCACGTCACGAGGCCCTCATGACCTCATGTCCAACATAGCATTGTGTCGCGACCATGTCGCGTCCGTGTCGCGACCATGTCGCAAGGCCCTCATGGCCTCATGTCGTGTGCCCTCATGGCACCACATGGCGTGCCCTCATAGCACCGCATCACGTCTAAGTCGTGACTGTGTCTCGTGCCTACTCGACACCATATCGGGTCCGTCATTGCACCCGGATGCAGCGTGCCCTTGGCACCGCATCACGTGCCCTCTTGGCACAGCATCGCTTGCCGTACAAGCCAGATGTCGCGTGTCCTCTTGACGCCACATCGCGTGCCAACATGGCACCGCCTCATGTGCCTTATAGCACTTAGACGCCACGTGCCCTCTTGACACCACGTCACGTGCTCCTACGCAGAGCATCGCACTACGTGCCTTATGGCACCAAGACGTCGCGTGCCCTCTTGGCACCACGTCGCGTGCCCCTACGCGAAGCACCGCATTACGTGCCTTATGGCACCCGGACGTCGCGTGCTCTACCGTGGCGCACCGCATTCTAAGCCCTTCACGCATCTAGCCACCATACTAGATCGCAGCTTAGTTCGGGTCACCGTCGCATCATGCATCAGGGACTCATGCACGCATCGCAGGGCCACATGACTCTGCGCCCACGCGCTACACGGCTAGCTTACAAGGTCCGCTTGCCTTCTTGCTAGCTCTGTGCCCAGTTCCAAGGTCGTCATGCCTTCATGCTGGCGCACAGATTAATGAGGCCGTCACATCGTGCTCCCTTATCTGTTGATGTCACACTGACATCATGAGAACAACAGGCTGATGCCAGCAATGGCCAAAATTTGACCCCAGATAGTTGATTCAAAACTAGTTTCGAGAGAACATAAATTTATTTGAGAAGTGGACATTTTTCAAATTTTTTAGGAGCTGTTTGATGGTTTTTTCCTGCAGAAAATAGAAAATAAAATTAGATACAGAAATTCATGCTTCCTGGATGAGATACTTCTGGGTGTCAAATCAAAAAATGCCTCACAAAAATGGATCAGCTTGTGTGCTAATCAACATTGATTGGTGCAGATTCTAAATTGACTCTGGATTTGGAGTTTTTTTAAACTATTCGGCTTTCATTTTTTGGCCTGGTAGTGGTATCATATTACTGAATTGGTCTTGGTAGCAGTTGCCTAGTTCTAGTTATATGGATCAGATTTATGCTGGATGCTGATATATATTATGGGTTTGATACATTTTTGGTGGCTGCTTATGCTGAAATCCAGAGTTAATGAAAATATTGCATTGAATTGATGATTGGCTAGCTCGTATGACAGCGAAAGAAAATGATTTAGACTTATTTGCATGTATTGAAGCCTGTTTGGGGTGATGGTTTAGCCTGTATTTAGCCCCTAGATTTGATGCCCCCTATTGATAGAGCAGTTTTCCAGTGTTACCTAGACACATGGCACAAGCGCCCAATATCAAGGTGTCATAGATGTTTGGCACGCCAATTTCTAAATATTCCAATACAGTGGCACAGCCTTAGGAAAAAATAAAATTTCAACAAAATAAAAATGAATGCATATAGACAAAAAAAATTGAAGGGAAAGGTTAGAGAGCCAATAGAGATGTGTAATGAAAAGATACATAATGTAACTATGTCATGAACCTAACTAAAAGTATACAATATTATATACATTGTTTTCAAGGACTCGAGCTTTTTATTTTATAAATTACTAAAATGACGGTTCATTTCATACATCTGTAGAAGCATCATACTGCGTTGAGGAGTGCCCAAGTGCCACCAAGTGTCAGCACGTGTCCAAGTGCCATCAAGTGTCAACACGGCAAATCTCCCAAAAGTAGAAGTGCCTAGGATACACGGGAGGTGTCTGCTCTTTCTTGGTCCGTTGTTTTTATAGCAGTGGCTGAATAGAGTTGGTGAAGTCTTCATGGCCTAGCATTTGAAGCAACTACAATTGGTTTGGATTTATTCATGGCCATGGAGCTCTGTGTTCCTGTATGGTGCTTATTACTTTTTCGATTCTTGCTTCGCAGTAAGCATTGTGCTTAGTTGGATTACTGTCTACCTTCTACGGATCATCTCACCATTACCAGCTCTCATAGTGGGAATATTAGTCATGATCATTGTTATAATATTCCTGAGTGTCAAGAGGGTTATCCGGCTCACCATTTTGCTTCCATTGTTGTTGTTTGTTCGTCCTCTGAAACATCAGCCTAGGCTGCCACTACATCATGAGTGCTCTTCTACTACTACTGATTCTTTTCTTGATCTCTCTTCTAGTTGTTCTTTTCCCGTTGTTGCTAGTCATGGTACACTCTCTTTAGAGCATGCCAAGTTGGGGAATGTAGGTTTTCAAACTTCATGCACCATGATTACTTCTTTTAAACATATATGCTAGTCTGTTGAGTTTCAATGTCAGATTTGTGCTCTTTCTAAACTAGTCAAAACTGTTCATCCTTCTTACATGCATAGTGCAGCTCTCCTTTTGAGTTGGTTCATTCCGATTTTAGGTCCTTCCCTTTTTTTTCACTTTAAGAACATTTGTTATTATGTTATATTTGCTGGTGATTACGCTATTATGTTGTTTTTTTTTATTATTACACCTAGGCTAGTGTGCTTATCGCATGGAAGTCTGGTGAAGATTTTCTAAGTTTCAAGAATTCATTCCTTTGCTCACCTCAATATGGTGTTTTTAATCAAGCTACCCATTTAAATAACGGAGCAAGTAGCCTCTCTTTTTTTCGTCCACTAACGACAGGAGCATGGTATGACTATCAGTTTTTATGTCCTTACTCTCCAAAAAAATGGTGTTGTGAAGCATAAGCAGCCATCTTATTAATGTTACTAATTCTTTATTGCGGTGTATGCATATACCTAGGATCTATTGGTCGATGGCTTTCCTTTCTGTTTAGTTTTTTATTAACCAAACACCCACTTGGATTTTAGATGGACATATTTCTTTTCAGACACCAGAGACTCTATTTGCTATTAAACCATGTGCTTTTGGATGCACATATATTGTGCAGGACCTTCGTTCTATCTATCAAAAATTGGATGATTGAATCATTTGTTGTGGATTCGTTGGCTATACTGGTAATGTCTAAGAGATATAGCTCTTACGATCGTAAGTCCAGTCGTTCCTCACTCTAAGTTTGTCTCTCTTCTCTCGTAACCCCTGCTTTTCCTTTACCTTTACCGTCTACTACAGCTCCTCCTTCACCTGTTTTTCAACCTCCTCTACAGCGGCAATAGAAATTACGCACGTATGCAAACATAATCATGATATCGCCTCGATCATGCCACAGCCTCAGTCCTCTGGACAGGTCGATACAATGAGTTATTTTACACCCTTGCATCCTTCCATGGCCTCTCCTACTGCTCCTGTTAGTCCTAGCTGATACACTTGATTGACTTACCTATTGCTCTTCACAAGGGAGTTTGTTCCTATGTTAGGCTTTACACCTGTGTCAAGTATGTTATCAGGTTGTTTCTTCACCTCAAAGGGCTTTCCTTTCAGCTATTGAAACTATCGCTATACCTCATACTAGTAAACCCACTCTTTCTCATCCTTCATTAAAAGTCCCTATGATGGAGAAAATGAATGCCCTAGAGAGCAATCATACATGGGACATGGTCACTCTTCCTTTAGGGAAGAAGACTGTTGGATGCAAGTGGGTCTTTGTAGTAGAGTATAACCCTCATGACAGTGTTACATGATATTAGGCAGCCTTGTTGCCCGACGATTCAATTAGACTTCAGTATGAGTTCTCATTCGCAATGTGGCCAATCAGAGTCGAACCATTTATTAACTGGATGTGAAGAATGCCTCTCAAAGTCAGCCCCAACTAGATGGGATAAGGTTGTGATGGTGATGATGATGATGATGACTTGAAGAATGCCTTTCTTCATAGGCATCTCACAGCGGAGGTTTATACAAATCCACCACATGGCTTTCTTCTTCAGCGAGAGACTACGAAAGAATGCCAATTTCAAAAGTCTAAATATGATTTGAAGCAGTCGCCTCATGCTTGGTTTCGTTGCTTCACTGGAGTGCTTCTTAGTAGGGTTTCTAGAGATGGCATTCCAATGATACAGTGTTCCATTCAGATGCCATGGTTCATACCATTCTTCTAGTCCATGTTGAAGAAACCTGATCATAGGTGACGATTCTTCCTTCATCATTATGTGAAGTATGAACTTGCCCACATTTTTTAGGTCAAGGAGTTGGGCAGAGATGAAAAAGATTAAGCTAATTAGGTTTCTAAGAAGATGAAAAAGAAAAAGAAGAAGCAGATAGGTGGAGGAAATTATGGTTGGGTTTAACTTGAGGAATCCACATATATGCCTCAAATTCCATTAATTGGAAGCATAAGAAGTATGGAAGCAAAGTTATCACTTAAAGAATTGTACAGATGTGCTACAACAGATAAAATCATGTAAATGCATCAAAACCATGACATATACTAATCTATATATATATATATATATATATATATATATAGAGAGAGAGAGAGAGAGAGACAAACAAACAGATAGACAAACCTTCTGCTTGGTTTGAGCTCTCTATTCGACCTTCTTGAGCCTTCTCTTTGCTAATTTCATCTACCATTTGTACACCATCCGTCTCCCTTCCTTCCAAATCAAATTTCTCTTTAGTTTCTTTCAATCTAATCGTTGAAGAATCCAATCGAATATTAGATGCATCAACTAGTGAGCCATGTCCTCTACATGCAGAAGAAGTAGCAAGCTTTGCTATTGAAAGCTTGCAAAAATGGTACGAGTTTGTCCGAAAAGTAAGTGAAGGCTTCCTGAAAAACATAAAATAATATAGAAACCAACCTCAAAAGATAGACCCGACAAGATTGTCAAGTGAAAAAATGCTTATCATTCCTTCAATACAAAAGTAAAATCCTCTTCAGTTTTACAACAAAGCATATTGACCAGGAAACAATTAAGTTAAATATATGCCAAGCTAAACTTAAACTCATTAATTAATTATGTTTCTAACTGTTAGCTCTGATGACAAAAACCCCATAAGTAATTACAATTCTACATGTCAAAGCTAGCATGACATATAACAGTGTTACCTAAGCACTTCTAGTTTTGGGAAGGTTGTCGTGCAGACACTTGGTGGCACTTGGACACTCCTCAACACAGCACGAGACTTCTAGACTATGAAACTACCAGATAATACCATCAAAATATTCCTTGTTTTGACACTATAAAATGAACCGTCATTTTATAATTTAAAATTTTGTGTAAAGTTTGCAACTTATAAAATAAACAAGTTTTGAAAATGATTTGTATAATATAGGATACTTTTAGTTAGGTTCATGACATGCATTATGTATCTTTTCATTACCTATCTCAATTGGCTCTCTAAGATGTCCTTTCAATTTTTTTTCTATATATATTCTATTTTCTTTCTAATTTTATTTTTCTTAAGGCTCTACCACCATATTGGATTATTCAGAAATTGGTGTGCCAAACATCTATCACACCTATCTAAGTAACGCAGCATATTAACCAATGTCAATACAAAACTGGCCATGATGATGATAGGCTAAGAAAAGTAGGTCACAACCTCATAACAACAATAAAAAGAATATTTAATGAGAGCTCTGAAACAGTTCAAAATCATAGTTATCACAAAATTCGCATGAGCCAAGAAAATTTAGTATGACCCGAATTAGAGAACAGTAGAGACCCCGTCAATGAAAAGGCAAGAAAAACTTGTCATTAATAGCCCATGAATAGTTACTTGGATTTTTTTTTATTAAAAGGAGTTCTCTATAATATTCTTTTTAGCTTTAACTTGTATAACTCTGTAACATGAATTAAAGCTTGAACGATCCAATTACACTCGAAAACAGAACAAATCCAAAATTAGTTTAACTTGTGAAACTCTCACTAATATTGCCTACAATCATGGAAGAAAAGTAGAGAACTACCTATCTCAATAGTCCAAATTGAATATCAGAGGCAACATCCTTCATCCATAATATACTACATAGAAATTGTATACAGAAGGGCTCTTTACAAGTATAACCATCAAATGCTCATAAACTACCCATGTTGCAATTATCCAGCAAGCATACTGAGATGCCTTTAAAATAAATGTGAAGGCCCTGTTTGGCAAAGTTGCTTCAGAAAAGCACTTTTAGAGGTAAAATATTGGGTGAGAAGCATTGATGGGGACATCCGATTCAAAGAACTGCCTATGATCTATCGAAGGTGAAAGAAGCGTCACGAAGACTCCAAATAAAAAAACGACGGCATTCTGAATAAATAAATCACCGATATCTGTGACTTCAGGATGGATGTCTTAGAATTAGAAGGTATGTCGTTTTAATGCATGACGAACATCCGTGAATACTGGACGAACATCCGTGATTCTAGTTAGCGGTTTTAGTTATTTTTTATATTTCAAATTTATGGAACTACTTGGGGCTTGACGGGCGTCCGTAAATACATGACGGACATCCGTGATGATAGGATGGATGTCCGTGAGTCGGTTATTGTCCTATTTCAAATGTATGATTAGTTGCCTATAAAAGGCATTGTAAAGACTATTTGATATTTAATGACTGGATTATTGCTATGCAAATTGCGAATTTTTAATTAAGGTTTTCTTCGAGAGTGTGATTCTCTCAAAACTTAGAAGAGCGAGTCTTCTATCCGTGTGCGGTTTGGTGTGAGGACAACTTTTCCATCCATCATATTTACTTTTATCTCAATCATATGCATAAGTATTTGATTAATATCTTACCTTATTCTATTCTTAACCATTTGATTTCTATATACCTAGAATCCCTTTTCTTGTTGTTAATTCCGCTCGAATTCGAAAGAACCCACTTGTGAGTTCATTCGAAGCCTACACTGTTGGAGATCTAGTTGTTCGCTAAGGACCCTAGTCTTCTAGATCTTGAAGGGAACGTACGGCAAAAGTAACACTATTTTGGGCTACATTTAATTATTTAATTAGAATTCTCTTTAATTTTTGTGTTAATTTGTTAGATAATTTATATTTTAATTACTTATGTTAATTCTCGATTAATCTCAGTCCATCACATTTGCATCATATTAGTTTCTGCATCAGATTTGGTATCAAAGTTTTGTCAGTTTAGGATTTATCAGTGTTCCTATAGACTCTAGGTTTCATTTTTCGTTTGTCTTACGTCATTATGGATTCCGCTAGGATCGAAGCCCTTATTAAGGAACTTACAACTAAATTGGTTGCGAGTCAGGCAGATCTTCAAGCCCAAGTGCTTGATCACCATACGCAATTACAAAATCAGTTGCATGATCAACAAACCCGACATGAGAATTTTATAACCCTGTCGAGGAAATGAATAAAGTTATCACTGATGACCATTTTCGAGTCCACATCAATGATCGTAGAAGAGACATTCCTCACCGTCGCAATCTTCTACCAAATCAGGATGACAAAATCATGAAGTTCGTCAAGATGGATGCTTGTATTTTTTATAGAAAGAGGAAACCTAAAGTCTATTTAGAATGGGTGACTAGCATGGAAGCCTATTCTGATTGGTATGCTATGTCCGAGAAGCGCAAAGTCCGGTTTGCCAAAGTTAAGCTTATGGGCCAAGCTAGGCTTTACTGGATAGGTATCGAGCGTCGTAGACAATCCCAGGGCCTTCTTCTCATTTTCACATGGGCAAACATGCAGATCCAACTGAGTGAGAAGTATGTTCCCCTATCCTATGATGAACGTCTTCTTGATCAATGGCGGTCACTTAGCCAGGGGAATATGTCGGTTACAAAGTACATTAATAAGTTCGAAAACTTGATGTTCCAAGCTAATGTAGAAAAACGTGACAAAGTTACCCTATCACGATTTCGAATGAGCCTCCGCCTAGAATTACAATGGGAACTTATTCTATTTCCTGTTACCGATCTAGAAGAGTATTTCTCTAGAATCAAAGAGTTAGAACGATACCTTAAGACCCCTCAAACCAAACGTTTTGATGCTAGTGGGTCCGGTTATAAGTCTAATTATTCTGAATCTAAGTCTATTGTCAACGCCTATTCGGCTAGGTCCAATTCACTTGCCACACCAGTGATTAAAGCTTATAAGGGTAAGAGTCCAATGTTAGAAGGCCTCAAGAGTGGTGGTCAAAGCAAGTGCTACAGGTGTCATGGCTTTGGACATTTTGCAGCACAATGTCCTTCCCTGAATTTGTTCATAACGGAGGAAATTGCAGATGAACAGGAAGACGGGGAAGTAGAAGTTTATGAACCCGAATCATTCCCTAGTGATAAGAGGATCATGTAAGGGAACGAACTGCAACTTGTCTTAGGGAAGTCTCCTACCCCGTTGAGGAGGATAATATCTCACGAGCTCTTGTGGTTAGATGTGCTCTAACCCAATCAAAGGAGAGTGATGACTGGCGAAAGGATAACATCTTTTATTCCATAGCCAAGTGTGGTGAAAAAGCTTGTAGAGTCATAGTCGATAATGGAAGTTGTACCAATGTTTTTTTCGAAAGCACAGTTTCTTGCTTGGGACTTACACCCGTACATCACCCGTGACCTTATAAAGTAGCTTAGGTCGATTCATCATCAATCCCAATTTCACACAGGTGTCAGGCTCCTATACAGTTTGGGTCGTATAAAGACACCTTATGGTGCGATATTATGCCTATAGATGTTGGACATATCGTCCTTGGGAGACCTTGGTTGTATGATAAAGACGCTATATTGTTCGGGAGATCGAACATGTGTTCTTTCATGCACAAAGGTAATAAGATTAGAATAAATCATTTACCTCCTAGAGCGACTACAATGAAAACTAACAAATCAAAAGAAAAAGACTTAGTTGAGAGAGAGAAGCCAACAAAGGCCATTAATATTGTTAGCCCTTTAGAGTTTGAACAAGGTACTATGGAAGAGAACATTGTTTATGTTCTCATTACAATGGAATCAACCAATGAGTTGAGTGTTAAGTTTCCAAAATAAATTGAACCCATGATGAGGGAGTTTCATGATGTCTTTCCCATAGACCTCCTGAATGAGTTACCACCTTTAAGGGACATTCAACACGCTATTGATTTAGTTTTCGGTTCTACTTTACCTAATTTGCCACTATCGCATGAATCCTTCCAAGCACTCGGAGTTGAAAAGGCAAATTGATGAACTACTCCAGAAGGGATTCATCAAGAAAAGTATGAGTCCATGTGCGATGCCTACGCTACTCATACCCAAGAAAGATGGATCTTGGAGGATGTGCGTCGATAGCCACATTATTAATAAAATCACGGGCAAATATCGATTTCCTATAACGAGGTTGGACGACATGTTGGACATGATGGTTGGTGCCACCATATTTTTAAAGATTGATTTGAAGAGTCGATACCATCAAGTTCGAGTTCGTCCCGGAGACGAATGGAAAACTATCTTTAAAACTAAAGATGGTTTATACTAATGGTTTATCATGCCTTTCAGGCTTTCGAATGCCCCGAACACATTTATGCGGATCATGACGTAGGTGTTGAGGCCTTTCATGGGCAAGTTCCCTATGGTTTACTTCGATGATATCCTTATCTATAGCGGCAACAAAGAACAACACTTGAACCATTTAAAGCAAGTACGTGTGACTCTCAAAGGAGAGAAGTTATATGCAAATTTAAATAAATGTACTTTCATGATGGCTAGTGTTATCTTCTTAGGATTTGTTGTAACCTCTGAAGGAATGACTGCAGACCCAAAAAAGGTCGAGGCTATTGTGGAGTAGGCCTAAGAGCATTTATGAAGTACATAGCTTTCATTGGTTAGCCAGGTTTTACAGGCGGTTCATCCGTAATTTTAGTACGATAACGGCCCTATCACCGATTGCATTAAAAAAGGGGAGTTTAGTTGGAGACTTGTTGTGGCAAAAGCATTTAGAAAGATTAAGTCTCATAGGATTGAGGCTCTTGTTATGCGCCTTCCAGACTTTTCTAAAGTCTTTGAGGTGGCATGTGATGCGTTAGGAGTAAGTATTGGTAGAGTATTGAGCCAAGAGGGTCACCCTATAGCTTATTTCAGTGAAAAGCTACATGAGGCCAGGCAGAAATATTCTACGTACGATAAGGAATTCTATGCGATAGTTCAATCTCTCAAGTATTGGAAACAATACTTATTACTGCAAGAATTTGTTCTGTTCTCAGATCATGAAGCTCTGAAATTTTTGAATTCTTAAAAGAAACTAAACCCACGACATGTGAAATGGGTTGAACAACTTCAAGGATTCACCCTTGTACTGAAACATAGGGCTGGAGTAGAGAATAGAGTTGCTGATGCACTTAGTCGTAGAGTAGCGACGTTGCACTCCATGAATGTTGAGGTAACTGGATTTGATTGTTTATTGGATGACTATCCTACATGTCCAGATTTTGGAGAAGATTACACGTCATTTGTGGGTAGTCAATCTAATAAAGTGAGTAAGTAAACCCTACACGATGGGTATTTATTTTTGGATTTTTTGCAAATACCCCCCTATGTTATGCTGAAATTGCATAAACCCCCCTGAGTTATGCCTATTTACACTGCACCCCCTACTTTCATGCTTCCTTTATAAATACCCCCCTGTCGTTAAATGACAGTTAACTAGGCATCATTCTTCAATTAAATGATGCATTTCCCCTTCACATTATATACAAAATGGCCATTGTATTTTTCCCAACTTTGACGGCATTTTAAACGGTGGATAAGAATTGGATCCTGCCCAAATTTTTTTGGTGGAACAATATTGATCTCCTATAAGTTGTCGTGTTACCCGATTTTCGATTTGGGTGTCCATGACGCTCACTTGACTCGTGGGTAGCGCTAAAATGCTACCCCCGTTGGTACCATCCCGACCCTACCATTGTTACGAACCAATTGAGCATCACGGATACCCAAATCGAAAATCGGGTAACACGGCAACTTAGAGGAGATCAATCATGTTCCACCCAAAACATTTGGGCACGATCCGATGCATATCCACCATTTAAAATGCGGTCAAAGTTGGAAAATTACAATGGCCATTTTGTATATAATATTATGGGCAAATGCGTCATTTAATTGAAGAAATGACGCCTAGTTAACTGTCATTTAACGGCAGGGGGTATTTGTAAAGGAAACATCAAAGTAGGGGGTGCAGTGTAAATAGGCATAACTTAGGGGGTTTTATGCAATTTTAGCATAACATAGGGGGGGTATTTGCAAAAAACCTTTTATTTTTGAAACACCGCTTTTGTATTCTCCGCACTTCTCTACGAGATTTCCTCGTTTAGGAGTTAACACGCCGGAGGTGTCGCCGGCATTTCGGCCGAGACAAGATTGTTGCATTGGTTGAAGATAGGTTTTATTGGCCTAATCTCATACGAGATGTTGTCAAAATATCAATCAATGTCGCATTTGGCAACTGGCATAACAAAGGAAGCAAAACACAGGGTTATATATTCCTTTACTTGTGCCACACACTCCGTGGCAAGATCTTTCTATGGACTTTGTGCTAGGGCTTCCTAAGACCCTCCGCAAGCATGATTCGGTATTTGTTGTTTATACCGTTTCTCGAAAATGGCCTATTTCATAGCTTGTTAAAAAACCTCAGACGCAAGTAAAATTGCTACACTTTTCCTTAGTGAGGTTGTTCATTTATACGGTTTGCCCAAAACCATTGTGTCGAACAGAGATGTTAAATTTGTCAATTATTTTTGGAATTCATTGTAGCATAAAATGAGGACGAGACTTCAATTCTCATCAGCATATCATCCCCAAACCGATGGACAAACCGAAGTTGTCAATCGAAGTCTAGGAAATCTCTTAAGGTGTCTTGTAGATGAACATGTTAGAAGTTGGGATTTCATATTACCTATCGCAAAGTTTGCCTATAACAATTCCGTTAATAGAACCACAGGGATGAATCCATTTCAAGTTGTGCACGATTACAAACCTAGGACACCGGCAAATCTTATTCCAATGTCAATTCATCAAAGGTCGTCAGAGTCTGCATCTACATTTGGACATGGCATTCATGAACTTCATGCTGAGATTAAAAGAAGAATTAATGTGAGTAATGAAAAATATAAATTTTCTGCGGATTCTCATCGAAGGTTCAAAGAATTTCTAGAGGGTGGTTTTGTGATTGTTCGAAGTAGATCTGAGCGTTTCCTTCAAGGTATCGCTAAAATGTTACAGGCACGTAGAGTTGGACCCTATAGGATTTTGAAGTGTGTCAGTCCTAATGCTTATGTATTAGATTTACCACCATAATTGGGTATTAGCATAACTTTCAATGTGGAGGATCTCGTATCATCCTATGGCCCTGCAATTATACCACCAAACCCTTTTGAACCTTCCACATCCAATCCCATCTCTGTTTCCCTCTCTATTCCATTACCTTCACCCACAAGTCTATCTCGTGAGATAATTGAGAATATTTTGGAAGATCAGAATGTGTTTACAAACCAACGGGATTTCAAAAGTATCTTATCAAGTGGCAGAATAAACCAAATTCGGAAAATATGTAGATCACAAAAGAAGAGTTCCAACAGATTGATCCGGACGTTTTTGAACATTATCACGGCCAATATTCATCGGGGATGAATTCTTCTAACCCGAGGGGGAATTGATGGGGACATCCGATTCAAAGAACCGCCTATGATCTACCAAAGGCGAAAGAAGCGTCACGTAGACTCCTAATAAAAAAATGAGGGCGTTCTGAAAAAATGAATCACAGACGTTCGTGACTTCAGGGCAGACGTCTGTAAATTAGAAGGCTCGTTGTATTAGTGCATGACGGACGGACATTTGTGAGTTAGCAGTTTCAGTTTTTTTTTATATTTCAAATATATGGAACTACTTTGGGCTTGACGAACATTCGTGATGATAGGATAGAAGTTCGTGAGTCAGTTATGGTCCTACTTCAAATATTTAATGATTACGAATTATTATTGTGCAAATTGAGAACTTTTAATTAAGGTTTCTTCGTGTGATCTCTCAAAACTTAGAAGAGCGAGTCTTCTATCCGCGTGCGGTTTGGTGCGAAGCCAACTTTTCCATCCATCATATTTACTCTTATCTCAATAGTATGCATAAGTATTTTGTTAATATCTTACCTTATTCTATTCTTAACCATTTGATTTCTATATATCTAGAATCTCTTTCCTTGTTGCTAATTCCGCTCGATTTAGAAAGAATCCACTTAGAGAGTTCGTTTGAAGCCTAACCTGTTGGAGATCTAGTTGTTCGCTAAGAACCTTAGTCTTCTAGATCTTAAAGGGAGCGTACAGCGAAAGTAACACTATTTTAGGCTAAATCTAATTATTTAAGTAGAATTCTCTTTAATTTTTGAGTTAATTTGTTAGATAATTTATATTTCAATTACTTATGTTAATTCTCGATTAATCTCAGCCCATCACATTTGCATCGTGTTAGTTTCTGCATCAAGCACTTTCCACCTAAGGACATGGTCACCTCTAGCTGTAAATGGTGTATTTGGAGAAACAGCTTCGGGCTGCTTCTCCATTTTCAGCTAGAGGTGGCCAAGTCCTTAGGGGGAAGTGCTTCTCACCCAATATTTTCCCCTGAAAAGTGAAAAGTTCTTTTCAGAAGCAACTTTTCCAAACAAGGCCGAAATTAACAAAGTCCGACTCAAATGCTCTTAAATTCCACAAAAGGAAAAGTTAACCCCATTTGACACATTCTACAAAAGAAGAAAAAGTAAACTCCATTGTCAACAAGAAGCAAACATAAAATGCCCACAAAAATGCTGCAGTTCTCCTATGCATGAAGCATATGCAAAAATGAATGCAGGTGCAAGAAACCAGCAAAGCATGAATATAAGCCCAAGTACCTCGACAAGCCACCATCTTCAATATCCCAGCATTTAACAGCTCCGTCTCTACTCTGGCTAAACAATATGGGGATAAAAACTGTAAATATGTTATTGACAAAAGATAGAGGACCCAAACAGTAAAATGAAAATATATGCACACACACACACACAGATATATATATATATATATATATATATATATATATATATAAGTAATCGACAATTCAAAATTATTTGCAAGTCAGTTGGATAGCCAAAATCCCAAAATGCTATATTTGACAAGCTTGAAACTCCAGAAGGCACCTGACAATTTTGTTTCCGATCAAAGGGCTTGTAGTAACACATATAATCCCAGCCACTGCACCGTGAACCCTAAATGGCACATATATCCATAAATCAGAACTCATTTTTATGAGAAAATAGTCAATTGAGGAAATTTGAGAAGCATACCATGAGGATGATAATGTTCTGTGTTGGACAGTATCCCATATCCGCAACTCACCATCTGCAGCACTACATATTCCACCCATGCCCATCATGATCTCGATATATAAAATTAAAAATATTATACATACTTCCAAATGCATCCATTTTGTTTTACATTTTAGCAGAAGTAAAACTAGAAACCAAAATCAATGTATAGTAGACCCTGTCCAAATGTAAGAGTACCAAAGACTGTTTATTTGGTAGTAACTCTCTGATTTTTCGTATAAGACAAATTGTAAATATTTTGTCAAATAAATTTCTCATAATTTAATTGCGACTAATTGAAAATTCATGTATATTTTTTCAAAATTTAGCAATCAGCACTGAATTTTACGCCTTAATAATGCTTTTCAGGAAGTGCAATTTAATTAATTAAATATAGTAAAATAATCTTTATAAGTCTCAAATTTAAACTTCTATTTTGGTTTTTATTTTTGAAATCCAACTAAATATAAGTGAATCAGAGAGTTTCTAAATAAAAACTTGATTGCTTCCTAATATATCTTTCCAATTTTTCTCTGAATTTCGCCATTTTTTCCCTATTTCCATATTTTTATTGTCACCACATTATTTCTGAATCTCAGATTTACCTCATTTTCTTTTCGAATTTGCTAATTTTACCTGAATTGTGCATTTGTGTCCTCACTGAATAATTACTGGTTCCTGACTTTGTGAGTATCAATATTATGACAGGCATGTTAACACTATGTATGGGGATTAGACACTTGATGCAACGAGCATCAAGTCAAGAAATTTTATGACAACAAAGAGGAGGTTGCCACTATGGTCAGTAGGAACACATAGACAGTTTGTTCTACTATAATTGACAAAGTTGGTCATCGCCATCATCATTATTACAGCCAGTAGGGGAGCCAGGACTTTCTTCCAAGAGGGAGAAGTTATGGGGACACAGAAAACGAGTTAGTATTAGGTAAGCGGAGCGAGCTCAAGTCACTTTTTGGGATGTGTAGCATGTGACAGTAACATGTATATCATCCGATAGGTGTGCCACAACCTAAATATCTTTGTGTGAAAGATATGGACAAAGACAATCTCCATCATTTGTTTCAAGTCATCAAATGCCATCTAAAATTAATGGCTACCATGTAAAGCCAACATTCTGTTTCATTCCAACTTTTTTCAAAATACTTCTGATCATGCGTGTCAAATAACACGAAACATATGTTGGTTCCACATGGCGCAATCCCGAAAAGTTACCCAAGAACCAAGAGCGTCGACGCTCAGGTCAAGTAAATGATGCTAACTCAATTTTAAAAGGAGGGGCAACCATATGTGAAATGTGGGGGGAATGGCTTTTGATTCAATTTCGCATACTATTGGGCCTAACATGTCTTGTTTTTGGTTTTAGAAGCTTAGGGGTGGCAACTGCACACCCCCCCCCCCCCCCCCAAACAAAGTCTCTACCTGGCTCCGCCCCTGATCACTGCCTTATCCCATCTATTTGGGTATCGGTTTGTGAGTCCTGTTTTTTTCCACTCGTTTCATATCAACACTAAACTTTTTGTAACATCGCAAAACAAAATATCCCATCACATCGGTTCCATCCAGGTGGTCTTCACTAGTCTTCCTCTTCTCCTATTTTCTTGTGCTTGTAACGTCTCAACCCTACCCTTCATACAGGATTTGTCTCTAGCTTCTATGAAAGACTCTCCACAGAAATCCGCAATTTAGATTTCTACTAAGCCGCTTTCCTAGCAGTACATGCGCCTGGTCGAATCACACGTAATCATCATCATTGTACACTAAAGTAGCAACACTCAATCTAATTCTGACATATCAATAGGAGGGAAGCTAAGGATACAAGAGTCACCTACAATGGTCAAGGCCCCTAACTGCGCTTCAAGCACGTGCAACTCATCCACATTGTAAGGTAGGTAAATTGAAAAGTATCAATGATCCTTGGATCTACAATATGCTGGCTATTGAACACCCATCAACAATCCTGGTAGGCTAAAAAGCATGCCAGGCAGTCATTGCTGGAAAAACTCCCAGCAATGCAATATTCAACTCTAGGTGTCACCTCCAATAACCGTAGGTTCTTGCAACCATCACTCTTTGAACTAAGAGGCGACATCTACTGCATAACTTAATGCAGCTCACACCATAGTGCAATGGCATATTCCCCGTTGCATCTCCTTTCAGAGCAATTTGGAGGAAGTTACACCTCCTCATGCAACCTTTTTCCCTATGTTTCACCAGAGATGTGATCAACCAGTGCAAGTGGGCGTGTGGACTGTCAAGGAAAAAGAGAAAAGACATTATCACAATAGCTATAACCAATACAATGATCTCATTCACAATACTGTTGTCTAGGCATGTACAAATAATCAACAGAATGTCTCTCAAATTTTAAATTTTATCATTTCTTGTTACTCCATGCATCCATGTTGATATACACATCTCTGCCAGATGTACACAAGGGCACCAATTTGATCGCTTATCCATCTTTTGACCACTTTTTCACAGCCCAACATCCGCACCTTATAATTAATCTTCATATCTTTCAACAAATATAAATATAATATTTGACATGAAGAAAATGTACATGTCTATGGTACTGAGTACAAGTGTCTGAATAAAATTATTATGTGCCCATTCACCATAACAGCCGGAAAGATCAAACCATATATACGAATGTCAACAATTAAAAGTACGAAGAATACGATGTTCATAGAAAAAAATAATAACACTAATAATAATAAAATTGAAAAGAAAAAGGCATGATGAATACGCACCCAGAAAAGAGTAGAGATTTGAAGGGATGGAAGCAAATATCCATAACAGAAGCACGATGCCCCCTTAAAACTGCAACAGGATCGGGAGGAGGAAGACGTTTTGCATTCATTGTTCAAAAGGGTATTATCTGAATTCTGCCACCCAAAAAAAACCCAATTAACCATCTAGGAATTTGCAACTTTTACAAAAACTTAATAGAATATGATTTCTGATTAGATCATATGAGTAGCAAAAGAAGAAGAAATTAACAAAATTAAGGCTTCACAAGGCAAAACAGAAAAAAAATTCTGCTAACCCAAAAAGGTGTGTTAATTCATGTGATGGTATGTAATTTGTGAAAAAGATGGTATATAATGTGTTTTTGATGTGCTACCATTAATGCAGGAGGATCAGGAGCTGGAAAATGCTGTGATTAATTGATTCTGATTATACCAAAGCTAGTCAACTTGCATTTGAACTCCCAAGACCTTTTAATCTATTAGTATGCTCAGTATCATAGTGACCAAAAGCGTGTTTTTTTTAAGCAAAAAAAAAAACACAAGAAAACATCTTTTCTAAAAAAATTCCTGTTTTTCACTAGAAAATGCGTTTTAAACCCTTTTTTTTTTTAAATATTTTTTTCCCGTTTAAAACCTGTGTTTGGTCAAAACAAGTATTTTTTTGTTTTTGTAATGATTAATTTTCCTTATGTTTGAAACTTTCCCCTTTTTTTTCCGAAGTTGCCAAAATTTAAGTTTTTTCCCGTAAATTTCCGGACCCATTTTATAGAGGTACCTAGACTTGATCACTATGCTCAACATTCAACATCATTTCATTATATTTACCAGGAAGATGTCGCTGTGCAGGAAGAGAAATGCTGAAGATCAAATAGAGAAGGCAATTTGTGCCCTTAAGAAGGAAGAAATCCGTCTACTTTTGGAGTATGTCCGAAGACAAGCCATTGGTGGAATATTCTACCCAATACTTAAAACAGAGTTCGACATGGATGGTGGAGAAGGTTTCTTCAAAGAAGAGGAATTCAAGCAAATCAAGAAGCAAAAGAGTCGATGCACACCCACGCCGAAGCGCCAATTTCGTTTGCACCAATGTGCTAGTTTGACGAGGGCAAAACCCTAAACTAGATGAATAATTATGAGACGACTGATTTGCCAAAATCAAACTAAAGTAATGGAGCAATAAATGGAAAATAAAGCGAATGCCTTAAGGTCTCGTAGTTTTCAATTTAAAAGATCGCCTTGTGATTCGAATCGGTCCAGTCTGTTGCGCTAGATCCATTAACTTCGCAAAAGGAGAATTTTAGACAGAGAACTCTAGCCGCTTTTCATATTAGGGCTCACTTGTATTTCAATGATGGAATCACCAGTTCAATCTAGGTTTCGTGGAATCGAATCGGTCTAACGATTCAAATTGGTGACGGTTCCAATGGATATAAGGTCCCTAAAATATAAGCTTTACTAAATTATCCTTAAGTGCTTACATACGGAATAAAAGAAAATTTAAAAAAAATTTGCTTAAACTTACAATTCTCGAAGTGGCTCGCTTGAGTGAGATCCAAAGTTGCTCGAGCGACTTATTTCAAAAGAGACATCTCGCTCGAGCGAGTCCCAAAGTCGCTCGGGCGACTTAGTCTAAAAACGATAGCCTTCATTCTAAAGGTACTCACTCGAGCGGGACCCAAAGTCGCTTGACTTTGGGCAGAGTTCTTGTATTCTTCCTTCACACCTGGATCTGGGTTTCGTTCCTCTTCTTCCGATTCGATATGGTGCGAAGGCTATGTCCACAATGTCGGCGTCCCCATCAATGCTCCCGGACTGAAAAGGCTTCATCACCGATGAAGTACCGTCGTGATATCGATCGAGCATGTCGGATTCCGGCTTGCCCATCAGTTTCACCAAATACTTCTGATACCCTCCATTGCGAGTGGACACCACAAGATTGTGTAATATCCCTTCAATTACATTTTTCTTCTGCCTGCGTGGGGAAGGAAGGGGTAGAGGCTGCAAGGGTGGGGTGAGTGTATGGGCAGGGTCTATTTGGAAAGGGCTGTCAGGGGGCGGGGTTGAGCCCAAAGAAGGAACTAGGTCCTCCACATTGAATATAGAGTTAACCCCAATATCCGGAGGAAGTTCGAGAACGTACACATTAGGTCTACTCCTTACCGCAATTTTAAAAGGCTCAATGTCGCGGGCCTGGAGCTTCTTCGCGACTCCCAATGGGAATCGTTCAAGCCTAACTCAAACTATCACATGATCCCCAATCTGAAATTCTTTGAAACGCCTATGCGCATCTGCCGCTACTTTATACTGTTCATTGCTCGCATTAATTTTCTGTCTAATTTCGACATGAAAATTGTGAATATGTTGTGTGAATGCATCGGCAGACTCGGACACTCGATGTGATGCAGACATGAGGATTAAATCAAGAGGTGTCCTACACCTATGACCGTGTACGACCTCAAACATACACATGCCTATGGACCTATTGACAGAATTATTATACGCAAACTGAGCTAAGGCAATATAGAATCTCAAGTCCTAATATGATCACCAACAAGACAACGGAGGAGATTACCTAAGCTCATATTGATGGATTTCATTTGGCAATCAATTTGAAGATTGGCAATCAATTTGAAGATGATAGGTCGATGAAAACTGAAACATGGTATCCATCATTTGCCACAACGTTTTCCAAAAATAATTGGTGAACCTGACGTCCCTATTTGACACTACGGTTTTGGGTAACCCATGGAGATGCACAACCTCCCCAAAAAATAACTTCATGACATGAGCCACATCGAAGGTTTTGAAACAGGGTATGAAGTGAGCCATCTTGGAAAAACGGTCCACTACCATAAAATAGAGTCGTGCTTTCGTTGAGTCTTGGGACGTTCGAGCAAGAAATTCATGGAGGTGTCTTGCCACGATGTGTGTGGCACGGGTAGCGGGGTGTACAAACTGGTATTCTATTTGCTCTGCTTCGTTACTTGGTACATGCGACGTTGTCTCTCAACCCGAGAGACATCTCTCATAAGGCTAGGCCAATAAAATCTATCATCAACAAGTGCAATGATTTTATCGTGCCCAAAATATCCGACAATCCCCCCAGCATGTAACTCCCAAATAAGAAAGTCACGTAATGAGATACGAAGGATGCACAGGCGATTTCCTTTAAACAGATATTCATCATGCAGGGTATACTTTGAGTTAAGGCTGTTCGGATTATCAAGGAGAGCAGTATAATCAGCCCCAAAATATGGGCACTCGGGATAATCTCATTTCAACTGCTCAAATCCGATGACCACGGTGCTCATAGTGCGCAAAGTCATCACCCGTCGACTAAGTGCATCAGCTGCCTTGCTCTCAGCACCGGCCTTATGCTTTAACACGAATGTGAACCCATGAAGGTACTCAACCCACTTCGTGTGTCTCAGGTTTAACTTTTTCTGTGAAGCAAGAAAGCGTAAGGCTTCATGATCATAAAACAGCACAAATTCCTGTGGTATAAGGTAATGTTTCCAATACCAAAGAGATCAGACGATCACATAATACTCCTTGTCATAAGTGGAGTATTATTGCTTTGCCTCATTAAGTTGCTCGCTAAAATAGGCCACGGGGTGGCCCTCTTGACTAAGCACTCTGCCTATCCCTATACCCGACATGTCACATGCTACTTTGAAGACTTTTGACAAGTCCGGTAGACGCATGATGGGTGCATTTGTCATTTTCTCCTTAATCTCAGCAAAGGTTATCGTCGCAGCTTTACTCCATTGAAACTCTCATTTTCTCATGCAATTGTTAATGAGAGCCATGATGGTGCTAAAACTTCGGATGAAGCGACGGTAAAATGTGGCAAAGCCATAGAAGCTACGGACTTCATGGATATTTCGAGGTTCGGGCCACTCCACAATGGCCTTTACCTTCACGGGGTCTGCAACTATCCCATTAGCCGAGACAATGAATCCCAAGAAGAAAATGGATCATTATATGAATGTGCACTTTTTGAAATTCACAGAGTTTTTCTCCCCATAGGGTCTCGCAAACCAGCCTAAGGTGGATCAGGTGTTGTTCCTTGTCGTGACTATAAATCAAAATATCGTCAAAATACGCAACAAGGAATTTGCCAAGGAATGGCCTCAACACTTGGGTCATAAGCCTCATGAAGGTGCTCGAGGCGTTCGATAGCCCAAAAGGCATGACCATCCACTCATAAAGACTATTTTTGAGCTTGAAGGCAGTTTTTCACTCATCACCAGGACGGATTCTAACTTAATGGTAGTCACTTTTAAGGCCTATCTTGGAAAAGATAGTGGCACCAACCATCATATCCAGCATGTCATCGAGCCTCGATATGAGAAGTCGATATTTAACCATAATCTTGTTAATTGTACAGTTATCCACACACATACGTCATATATCATCTTTCTTAGGTGTGAGTAATGTGGGAACAGCACACGGGCTTAAACTCTCCTGGATGAACCCCTTTTGAAGGAGCTCATCGACTTGCCAAGTCAACTCGGTGTGCTCAACCGGATTCAACCTATAGTGGGACAGATTCGGTAAGGTAGATCTGGGAACCAAGTCTATGACATGTTAAATGTCACGTATGGGAGAGAGGGTAAGTCTTCCGGGAAGACATCCGCAAATTCCTTCATGATCGGCTCAACCTCTTTGGGGTACTCACTCACAGAGTTAAGGAGTACTCTCAATGGTGACGACAATATACACTACGCTCTCGTTTAACGATACCTTTTCAAACTCTAAAGGACTCACAATGTTAATGGTCTTAGACTGACCGTCCTTCCTCTCGACTTTGTTGGTCAACAGTGCTTTGGGGGCTAAAGGGTTAAGAGTGACCTTCTTGCCCTTATGCATGAACGTGCAAATGCTATATCAACAAAAAATGGTCATGTTCAAATCGTAGAGTCACGACCTTCCTAAGATGATGTGGCCCACATCCATCGACACCACATCGCACCATAAGGTATCCGAATACGAACCCAATTGAATAAGTACGCGACACCTGTGAGACATGGGAATGGATGAAGAGTCAACCCACACAACTTTGTGTGGTCTTGGGTGGGCTTCGGGTGTAAGCCCTAAGCGGGTTATGGTATGTGTTGACACCATATTGGTGCAACTTCTATTATCCACGATAATCTTATAACTCTTATCTCCGCATTTGGTGAAGGTGTGGAAGATATTCTCCCTACGCCAATCTTCTTTTTCATCCCGTTGAGGTTATATAAGGGCACACATCACAAGAAAATCACGACCACTAACATCACCCTCTTCATCACTAGGTGTGACATCCGGCTCAAAGATCTCTTCTTCAAAAACTCTGTCATCCTCGTCGCCCTTCCCTTCGATGAAGAGATTCCTTTGTGGATTTCTCTGAAGGCATTGGGCGGCAAAGTGTCCCAACCTTTGACAGTTGCAACACCTGACATGGGAATCGCCCCTCGAGGATTCTCCAGCCATACCCTTTCCCTTTTCAAACCGCACATCGGATGTAGATTGTGTGGGTTTAGGAGGTGGATTTTCAGCACTACCCCTCACCTTGTCGGTACAAGGTTGGCCGGAATGAGGCTCAGATCGCCCCACTATCGTCATTTTCAAATATCATTTAAGGTCTTGAACAACGGTGTAACACTCAACGAGAGTCTCAATGGGGTAAGAAACTACCTCTTTTTACAAGTCAAAACTCAATCCACTGCAAAATCTAGATAGAGTGACTTGGGGTCTTCGGACACTTTGGCTCTCATCATATATTCTTCAAATTTGTCAATATAATCCACTACGGACATACTATCTTGGCGCAAGTTTTGCCATTGATCAAGTAGGCGATGATAGTATGATGAAGGAACGTACTTCTCTGTAAGTTGCTCATTCATATCCTCCCAACGGGTAATGGGAGTACAACCCGCATTAATTTTGATGCGCTCAATATTGACCCAAAAGAGTCGAGCTTGGCCAATGAGTTTCATCTTGGCAAGCCTAACGCACCGTTCATCGCTCATGCCAAACAACTCAAAGTGCTAGTCCATGTCGGATAACCAATCGAGGAAGACTTGAGGGTCCATCCTTCCATCGAAGGTTGGGAACTCAACTCGAATATTTTTGAGGAATTTCCCTTCTGGGTCGTAGTCATCTCCACGATGTTTTATCCTATGATCCCAATTCCAATCATGTTGGTAGTGTAACAACCCAGATTTTTTTGACCTTATTTAACGGTGTTAGATGATATATCACACAGTGTATGGTGTTAACGCTCCACACCGGAACCCACCCTCTTTTAGAAAAAAATTAATTTTTCTATATCAATATTAGACTCATCGCGAAGTGCACGTCGATACAATTTCAATGATATATAATTTATCAATTTTCGACAAGAACATAAAAAGTTACTCCTGTTTTAAGAGATGAAGCAGGTTAAAGGGTATAACTATAATTTCGAGAGAAAACACAATTTGCTTCGCTGCTTACACAAAACGCTAGACCGAAACCTTTTCTCAAGCTATTCAAGTCACGTATGAATTCTTCTTGCGTGAAAAAACTCCTATTTTATTAAATATTTTATGAAAAGTGTTAATTATAGTTAACCTAGAAAGAGATTTAGAAATATATCACTTTTCTCTCAGTTGTCTCTTCTCTGCAAAAGCTCCGACAGTGCCATCTTTCACAACTCTTCGACGAATCTCCATTGGTTTTCAGGACGGAACTACACCGTAGATTCTACCATCGAAGTTCCTCATCGTCGCGACCGATTTATCTTAAAAAAGTTCTCGCAAAAAGACTCGGACATATCGTCTATTGAATCTGATCTTCATCAACCCAAATCATCGCAGGATTCAAATTACGCTTCAACAGGTGGGTGCCTCTAAATCCATCTTAAATTATTCAATTATTTCTTAAAAGAAAACTTTAATTTTTTTTCGATTTCTAACTAATTTCGGGTCTTAAAAACATAAAAAATCGGCCCAAATTCGATAAAATCGTTTTTCTCAGATTTTCATGAAATTCAACCAAACTCTTTAACAGACACAACCTCGGTAATTTAACCATAACTTTTTACTCCGAACTCGGATTGATGTGATTCTTATGGTATTAGAAAGAAGATAACGAGCTCTAAACTTTATGTGAAATAGAAATTTCATGAATATGATATTTTTGAGGTCAAAATTGAGCTGCATGTCGGGATAAGTTTTAAATGATCTAAAGTTACATGGATTTGATATTGTTCTCTGAACTCTTGAGTTATTTTATGCTCAACTTATCTCAAGAGCGGTAAATCACTAAAATTATACAAAATATATTAAATAACTTTCATTGGACAAAAATCTAGAAGTTTAAGGGGTCAAACATTAACGTTTTTCAATACTTATCATACGTTACCTCTTTGAAGGCTCCTACAGCCATTGAATGGAAACATGTGCCCCTTTAGGGTTCAAAAATATGTCTGATCGCTATATCAATCAATCATCAAGTTTTATAGATACAATTAACCTCAATGAAGTGTATTTTTAACTCAATCACAAAATAAATATAGTTAAATATTTCTTATTCTCTGTTTTACTTCAATATTTCATGTGTTATGCTTCATATTAATTTTCTTCAAGAGTATGAAATGCTTAGGGTGTATGTTATAGTTCCTTCTTATATATATTCACCATCATCATATGACATTTATCATGTAAAAAATCACGATAGGACATACGCATATAAGTTAAGAATAAGATATGACACATAATATAAGCCTTTGTCACAATGAGATTTCTTTCACAATCATATGGAACTTGAAATGTTGGCATCCATGTACGGATGCAACTCTCTATGGTAGTATGAGATGTCACACAAAGCACATCCAGGTTACTACGGAATCAGTCCCTTAGAAAGCGTGCTTTAGTGAAGCCTATTGCACCGTGAACCATTCTAACAAAGTTTTAAGTAAAGATGATAAATGAATATGTTAAGTAAGTGGAGACTTAAGCCCACGCAAATATGAAATCGCGGCGGGACCTAAGCCCATAACCAAATAATGATATAATATATTAAGATACGCTATGAAGGTCAAATAAAAATGAATTAAGTTCTACACGTGTCATACCTTACGAGCCACCGTAAGGGTCCAACGTCTGTAGCCGAGACGGGTCTTTAAGACATTATAACTTTATCTCGAACTAAGGAAACATTATAGTTACTATGCCGACAACCTCATCTGGCTAGATAATGACTTATGTTATGATATGGAGGTTAGGTGGTTATCTACACGTGGACCTCGTGTGATAGGCTCGAGCAGCGATCCTGGCACAGGTCGTTTAAACAAGATAAGATACGAAGTACGTTGTGTAGGTGTATGGAGTAATAATAAGACTTACGATATGTCACATATGATAAGTTGATAAAACAAATAGGAAAAGAGATAAGAAAATAGAAACATCATACTCTTCATTGTATGTTATGCCCCCTTTCAATTTGATTATGATATGCTATGAGTATAGACAGTTTTGTTGTTTTATTAAAATGCTGGTTTTATTTTCAAAATGCTCCGCAATTCAAGCGATTGCACATATGATCACCTAAGTAAGTTATGGTGGATCGATTGTGCAACCCGCTGAGTTTACGCGACTCAGTAAACTCACCCCTCTCTCAAATCTAACAGTTTTAGGTGAAGACTCCATTTATCCTGTTTATGAGGACGCGAAAGCTGCTGTTTCAGAGGCGGCTTACGTAAACAGAGACATTGTCTACCATCTGGATGAGAACGTAGATCCGGCAGATTTCTACGAGCCTTAAGAGTCTTTTTGCTTTAAACTTTATTTCCTTTGTGAGACATATTTTAGTCTTTGATACGTTTGTGAGTTTATATTTGGGGTCATTTTACCCTACGTAAAACTTGGTTTATTTCCTATTTTAGAGGCATGGTTAGAAAATTTTCTTTTATTATCATTTACGGTTTCTACTGCTAATTTATGAGTCAATTATCATTTAATGTTATTTTAAATGTCTCGATCCATATGCTAAGTCAGTGTATAGATTATGTATATGTCCGTTTATCGCCTTAACTAGCATGCAGTGTCATAACACGGAATTCTAGGCCCTCGAGGTCGGATAAGGATTCTGGATCTTGACACGGAATTTTGGGCTATTATGCTCAAAGAGCGGACCATCACCCTCTCGGCACGGCTCAGGGGTTTCATCGTCCTCATCTAATCGATTGACTCGGTCTATCAATCTCCCATTAGAAACCTCAAGGTTTCCTTAGGTTTGTTTCATGGCAGCCATTCGATCATTGATCGCTTTCAGTTAAACTCTTATGCCGTTAAGAACGTTGGCAATCTCATTCATGTCCATGGTGATCACGGTTTACTAACACGGGTTCTAAATTAACGAAGAACTATGAACCACAAGTGAATGAGGAATTTTATCAAACACAAAGCATGCATGCAAAAACACACAAATGCCCTAACCTAGAACCTAGTCTTTTATACAAAAAGCTGGTGCAGGACAAAACCCTAACGACGTGAATGATTATGAGATGACAGATTTGCCGAAATCAAACTAAAGTAATGGAGCAATAAGCGAAAAATAACGCAAATACCTTAGCGTCTTGTAATTTTTCATTTGAAAGATCATGTTGTGGTTCAAATCGGGTCCAATCTGTTGCGCTAGATCCGTTAACTTCGTGAAAGGAGGATTAGAGATAGAACTCTAGCCGCTTTCCAGATTAGGGCTCACTCCTATTTCAAAGATGGAATCACCGGTTCGATCTAGAGTTCGTGGAATCAAATCGGTCTAACAGTTCAGATTGGTTGACGGTTCTAGCGGATATAAGGTTTATGGGATTGGGTGAATCAACGGTTTGGACGGATAAGATGGTTGTGATGAGAATTAGGGTTAGGTTTAGAAGATAACACAAAGTGATGGCTGAAATAGGGTAATGGGGATCAAGGATCAAAATTTTGATTTTTGTTTCGATTTCGGAGGGGACCGAAACCGAAATTTTGGACTAAAATTTCGGCCGAAAATTTGAATTTCGGCCGATAGTGATTTTTTAAATCATCCACTCATCACGTGCTATATCACGTGCAAATCCATCGGGCCGAACCCCCACCCCCTCTCTCATTTCTCTCTTTATCATTATACAGAACGCCTCTCTCGCTCACATCTCAAAAAAAAAAAAAAAAAAAAACACCTCTCTCCATCCTTTGTTCGTTTCTCTCTGAAACCCTACCCTCTCTCTCGTCTTCCTCTCTCCACCCTAGCCTCTCTCTTCTTCCTCTCTCTGTAACCGGGATTTGTGACTTGTTAGGGTTTTTTTGGGAGCTTCTATTTATTAAAACCCTAAAAAATTTGTAAAATTAGGGTTGGTTTTGCTAAGAGAAGTTGCCGTTTCGAATCTGTGTTGCTAGGTTTTCAATTTCAATCGGTCAGGGTTTGGTGTGGAGTGTTTGTTGTTCGATGGTTCCTATTCCTTCTGAGGATCGGACATGGAAAACTTCAAATACACAGAGCTCGAAGAAGCCGAACTGGAGAGTGGCTTACATGGTTCCGAAGACAACGAGAGTCGTCGATACGAGGCATTTTTCTTTGGATCATCATTAGAGTGTTGATCTTAGAAACCCTAAATCTGATCTGTTTTGATTGTCAATATGAGGCATTTTTCTCTAGATCATCCTTAGATCCCTAATTAATAAACCCTACTTGCATCATTATCCAGTTTAGTTTGAATCATTGTTTCTTCTCTACAGATTGAGATTCTACGTGTCAAAGAGCGTCCATTGATCTCCCTTTTGTTCGATTTGGCTTAGGCTTTCATGATCACCCCTGAAAATTAGGGTTTTCGCCCGAAATTGTGGCCAATGAAGAGGCTTGTGTACAAGTATGTGAGATTTTTTTTCTATTTGTAACGAGTCATTCTGTGTGATGGCCTTTGATCGGTAGAACTGATATGTATAGTGCTAGTTTTCTTTTCAGTTTCGATTATATATCTTGGTGCTAGAAAACGATGGGTTTAATACACATATTTTCGCGTATAGAACACAAATTATACATGGTTATTGAAATCAATCTTTTGTTTTATTGATTCGAATTGATTGAGTAAAAAAAATTAATTTCATGAACACAAAAAAAACCTATCAGTGATTGATTTGAGTGATTTTTTTAAAAGTTAAGAGTCTGGTCTTGGTACTTACGGCCAGCTAAATGAGGTAATTCAGCCAAATTCCAATTCAATCAGTAATTTGAATATTAAAATTTTACATGAACCTTGAGTAAATAGGCTTAATGATCGAGATCTGCTTAGATTTTGTTGTTTTTTAATTAGTAGTCATACATTTGGTGGTTTCGTGAGATTATCAACAAATTTTGTATTTTATTTTATTTTTTTTGTGTGGAAATAACGTTTTACGAGTTCTGAAGGAAGTGCTTGTTAGACAACTAGGTATAATGAATTACCTAAAGCAGTTATGAGTCATGAATCTAGAGGGTTTTGATCCTTGTGATTGCTCCCGAAAGTAAAGAGTCTTTTGAGAGTGATCTTTTGCTGTTTTGGTGGATGTTTGGACCTCCATTACTGCTGGCTATCAAGTCTTCTAGACTAATTCTATGCTGCTGATGAAGAATTTCTTTTTGATGATGTTTATGCTGTCTGTGGAAATATTATTTATTGCTGAAATTTCTGTGGTCTCTTAAACAGCTGCTACTGCTGCTATCGACTGTTGTATTGTTGTCTTCTCATATAATACTTCTGCTACTTGATTATGGTGTTGATGTTCTTCATCTAACTCAAGTCTATTTATAGAATAATAGTTATGATAGCAGATTACTTCATTATAATTAATATAGTGGTACAGTAGTGGATGAGGCAGAAATTATATAATTAGTTGGGGGGGGGGGGGGGAGATCAGGGTCTAATTATTGCAGATCAGGGTCTATTAATGGTGTTTTGACTTTGTGAGAGAATATTCCCACTACTCATAAAAGTGTCGAATTTTAGCACCCCGGATATCTGTTGCAGTAGCAATAGAAGATGTACAACATACAGGCAACATTACCATTGAGTTTAAGGTTTTAGATATAACAACCAAAGCTAAGATTCTTCAAGATCTGAATGAAAATCTCGAGAGGAAGATGAGGGCAAAAATATCACATCTTTTTTTCCTAAAAAAAAACAACCCGTTCTATCATAAAGTTTTGACCAGCAGTAAATATAAAGAAAAATCCTACTTTTATTCCTGGTTTCTATTCTAAATAGGCTCAAATTTTAAATAAAAAATAAGCTCTTCTATATTATGCATATCTCAACCACCACAATTCCTCTGTTTATGCTCCTAGTCACAATAAAACTCTAGTAGATTAAAACAATAACAGCCAGGATTTACTATTCTAAATTTTAGGGTCTTGAAATCTTGCAAAAGATTTAAAAAGCCTAAGATAAGATTTCCTACAATGAAACTCTCAATCCCCTCTTTTCTTGTGACCACATTTAGGTAACTATGTGACTCAAGATCTCGAGAAGTTTCTCATTTTATTTTTTCTACTTCATGTGACCACTTAAAGTGGTCACATCACTCTTAATGCCCACTTGACCTTCTTCATTAAGGCCCATTGGGTTTTTAAATAAAAACCCCAGTTAGCTTTAATCTCTGGCCTCTCATAAGGCTGATTTCTGGGCTGACTTTGCCCTTTGCCCCTTTTTAACCTCTGTTATGGCCTTCAAACAGTCTCAAATCTACCCTTTGTGGACTGCATCAGTTTATTTTTGGTTTTTAGATTAGGATTAGATTGCATACAAATTTCTATTGGCTTGTATACATGTTGGTTTACAAGTTTTATTTTGGGTTCTAGTCCTGAATGCCCAAGAGTTGTCACCTTGTAAGTTGATTCCATGTAATTTGTTCAAGTGGGCTCTCTCATTGTAGGTGATCTTGAAGAAAGATTGGGCTGGTTTCAGAATTATTGGCCATGAAACACAGAAATCAAGCTTGTCATACTTATAACAGACTTAAAACTCAGGGGTGAGTAAATAGGTTTAATGGGCTTAATAGCTTAACATAAAAACGGATTAGGCCTTTAAAACAGTCATACTGTAATTATACTTGGACGTTAAGCTGGCCATTTGAGAGCTCTTGTAGGGTCTTCATCATATGGTAATTTTGAGTTGAGTCCCATCTACTGATGGCCTGCCACCTGGGCATGTCAATTGATGAATTGGATGTTCCCAGGTGTATTCAATTCAATAACCAATGCATAACAATGGTGCACAGCCTGTGCACCTTTACAAATTCATGATTGCTTACCTGCGTTTACGGTTCTGCATGCAGAGAATTTCATGACTGGCCAACGTGTCGTTTTTGATCAAGAGAGGAATGTGCTGGGATGAAAGAACTTTAACTCTAGGTGCATTTCGATCACTCATGTAAGTTGTGGAAGCTTTTTGAGTAATGCAAAATATAATTACTTTGGCCTGCAAGTTACAATACTAAGGATGCTAGCTCTTTACCGAGGTAGTGTACTCTTTCACCATCACAATCATTTCTCACTAACTTTTGTTGTTATGTACCGGATTTTCTTCATTTTATAAAAAAATTCATGTTGTATAAACTCTTTTTCTGCTCTATGCATAATTTAGTTGTAAACACCTTTCTGTCTACATGTTTTCACATGTAGACAAATTGTTAGAAGGCATTAATTTTGGGATGCTGGGAATTCTCGATTTGCAACAAACCAAACCATTATTATTTTGTATTTAAATTTGTGCCACCCAGTTGTCGTTTAAAAAAATTATTTACCCATACTTTATATGAATACAAATAGTCTTGTTTCAAGAATCTCTCTCTCTCTCTCTATTTATATATATATATATATATATATATATATATATATATATATATATATATATATATATATGCTGCTACTTAGGTGGTGTCATATATATGCTTTGAGGGCACCTTCTATTTGCATGTGCTTGCATAGAGTGCAACAGTCAACTATTATCTAGTTTACCTTCTAATCATGGTTAATTAAGCAATATTTTAGGTCTACTTGGCCCTATGGGCCCTCGACTCGACCCAACATGGACCTTGCTGCAGTTAGACAGACTTGACAGGTCAAGTGCATACTCCGTAATTCCTAAAAACCCTCTATTATAATTGATATAATATCGGATCAAGTCTGGCCAAAATCTGCTTGACTTTTCAAACCTAACCCGAGTTCTCAAAAGAATCTGTTAGAAAGTTTAATTGCCTTTGTGTTTTTGGTTGCTTACAAATCTCAGCAATGAGAAGTGCCTAGTTTTGTTATATTAGACTCATTTTTTCTTCTTCTTGTGCAGGTTTTCCAAGTCTGTTGGATTTGATATCATATGCAATGGGTCTAATGTAGTGGACTTCAAGGAAGAATCTAATAAGGTTAGCAATATCTACTTCATCTCTTTTCATGATTTAATCAAGGCTATTGTAATGGTGTGACACAATTTATAAATATGTATATTGATGAGTGATGATATTTAGAAATTGAGACCTATTGTATGTTGATGGTCTAAGATCTAATGGTTTCTACCTAGAGTTTGATTTTGACGTCCTCTTTTTTTTCTACAGCTCTATGGTTCAAAGAAGGTGAAATATGTCAATGGACACAAGCTCAAGCACCTTGGCTCAGGGAGTGATTTTCAACAGAGCAGTTAAAGCTATCATCGAACGAAGTTTTGCAAAGATTTCAAAGACCTTTCAATTTAAGGTCAGTTCATTTTTTTCAGTTTCTAAAAAACTCAATGTTGAGATTGAAATCAGTATTTGTAAGGTAAAACTGTTGTATTTAAGAGAACACATACTTCCATATTTGTAAGCACCATAATGTATGGGCTTTTTTTGCATTCAAACTCTCCAATTAGAGCACAAGGTCTTTTTTCCAGTACAAATGGCATGGATTCGAAATAATTTATAGGCCCTGGTTAGTGTGGCTTTAAGAAACTGCTCCCTGCTTTCTGACGGTGAAGCCTGTCTTAGATATTGTTTGGTTAACAGAACTGTCCACCCCGATTTCACTTAAAACAGATATTGTTTGGTTAACAGAACTGTCCACCCCGATTTCACTTAAAACAGATATTGTTTGGTTAACAAAGCCTGTCTTAGAGCAGCAAGGATCAGCAAGGATCAAAATCATAAACAGATTGTCAGAATTCATCCTGATGGATTTGTCTCCCATGACGACTGATAAAAGAAATCAATTAAATGGGACAAATCAAGAGGGCAACACACAAATAGATCTGTGAAAATATATCAGAAATCTGCCTTTGTCACCGTTTAAAAAAAAAAAAAAACTAATAATCAGAAACCCAAATATGATATAGAAGGCTGATATGTGTAAGGGAAAAAGAAAAAATGGATAAAAAATAGAGGGCTGATGTGAAATACCATCAAAGAGGGAGCAACTTCATGTGAAACATGAGAAAAATTGCGAAAAACAGCCCAAATACCTTAACCGATCCACAAAAATCCACGCCGTGGCTTCAATTCATCACCAAAGCAGATAAGTAAGGATCCGTTTTGTGCAAAATACGAATTCGAAGCATTCCCAAAAAGAATCGAGTCCCAACAAGATCACCTAATAATCAGATCTGCAGAAAATCTTAAATCTGGACAATGAACACCGCAACAAAGATGATCTCGAAAACCCTAGAAGAAGGGTTCAATTGTCGATGCTCAAGAAGAAAAGGACCGGCATAGAAAACTGATCAAAGGTGTGCAGATCTCGGGTCAACCCGAGGTCCACCGGGTTGGACTGGCTGTCATGCTGACGTTAGTAAGAGGGAGGTGACGGCAGATTAGGCCTTCGTAGGTGGCTACCAACTTCGAGTTGTAAATTTGTGTGTAAATGTGAGGTTAAGGTTAGGATTAACGCATGGGATTAGGTTTAGCATTAGAGAAGTTAAGAGAAGAAGAAGAAAAATAATTAGAGACGAAATAATTTGGCTCAATGAGAATAATGTTCTCATTAGTCTTTATATTAAACTCATTGTTACATACACACCCAAAAGTAAGGACCACACACCAAAACTAAAAGATTACACTATTAAACCCTAACATGAGATACATGTTTTATTCATACTTTATTTTTTCTTTATTGTAAGTTGATAATGCATGCAAATTCTGTAATACACTTATTTTATTATTTAAAGACTATCAGTTTTAACTTTAAGTAGGTTAACATATATATTTTTATATATGTTAATAATTTCTTATTATTTTTTCATAATCCCTGAATTTTTATTCGGATCTTTCCCAAATTTATCTGAATTAAACCTGTCACCTCACTGAATGGTTTCTGAATCCCAACTTGGTTACTATGTCTGCTATAGGTCTATTATTGATATGATATGTATTATCTATTTCAGTACCCTACTTTATATTTTTTTCTTAATCTATTTATTTATTCAGTTTCCAAGTCTTCAAAACCCCAATAAAATTCACACCTTATTGTCTATTTTAATATTTGATATTATTATAAGCATTGTTTGTAATTTAAATTGGCTTCTATTTGATGCCATAAATGCCATTTGTGGAACCATGTTCCCCAGATTGGGGCAGCTCGGTTTGATCTAGCCATACAAATTCATGGGTCAAACATTTATCAAATTTCATGGTAGAAACCAATCTGTGCATGAATCCTTATTAGAAAGCTTTATATGTAACTTGTTTTCTTATTGCTAGTGGTGCATTGTGATGGCAGTTGTCGAAGCCCGTGGGAAGCAAGGAATTCCTAATGTTGCTGAAACATAGGGTCCACCTGATTCTTCCCGATGTGTTCTTGCAGCCTCATTTGCTGACTGTAAAACAGACCCGGTATGTCAATTTTTGTAGCTTAATTTTATCTTATCGATTTATATTGTTCTAATATAGTTATGTACTTATAGCACATGCTAGCTAACTAGTAGTTGCAATCATTTTCTAAAAATTTTCAATAATAAACATGAATTGGCTGCATTTCACTTCGATTTCTAGAGCTAATTATAACTAATTAATGGAGTTTTAGTTCATAGAACTTCAATCAACACCAATAGTTGATACAAGTCATGAAAACTAGAGATGCCATCCTTGTTAATTTTATACAAAATATGCAGGGTGTGTATCTTAATCCAATAACCTCACTAAAATGTACCGTATCTTCCAAAAGATTGTGCTTCATGTTAAATTAAAATGATGCTAGATTATTAAATGCGTAAAGTTTAAAACGTAGTTTCATGCATTATATATATATATATATATATGAGGCTCGGGACTATGCGTGACGGCTCGTCCAGATCAGCTGAGCATCATGTGGCACCCATCACGAGGATCGGGTGCCACAATAACTTAGGCAGGATTGATCAAGTACCACCAAAGAGTTTGGACATGATCCGATGCATATCTATCATTAAAAATGTGGTTGAAGGCTCCCAAAATCAATGCACCAAGTTGGTTGGGCGTCTCCTTATCTATGACCCATCAAACGGAGGTCAAAAAGGTAAATAAAAGAAATTTTTTTTAAATCACATGTCCTATGGTTGATCGACCCAAAAAAGGTGTTGTTTTGTGTTGATCATTCCACGTATCATGTGATTTGGTCCGGGTGCAGCCCTCTAGGGCTGCGTCCGGATGCATGTCCCTCTCTCTCTCTCTCTCTCTCTCTCTCTCTCTCTCTCTCTCTCTCTCTCTATATATATATATATATATAATGTTAGAGTTGTTTTCTTAACATTCAGATTCCTGCTTAAATAATGAACTTTGTGGATCATCCAGCAACACTGAATGAATGGTGTTTTGCATTTACTCTAATGATTAGTGTTATATTTACTGTTCACTATTCAAATTATAGGTTACCATTCCATATGCTTTTATTTTTGTATATAATATTGATTTGGAAATATGCTTAACTCCGTAAAATTTTGAAAACCTTTGTAGTCGGTCATTGTATGCGGAAAAATGGTCTGGTGAGTTTCTCCTTGGAGCTATCTTAGCCTGTAAATCAAAGTATCTAACTCGGGATCGGATATTGGTCCATGGAGGACTGATCAGCCCATACAATTTTTTTTATTTTTAAAGGTGAAACAACTTTAAAAAAAAAAAAAAAATCAAATCAAATAAAAGGGGGTATTGACCGATATCCGATCCATATCGACCAATACCCGATACGGGCCCATATAGGGCAATACGACCCCGATACTGGAATCGGGATGGTATCAGTATCGGTATCGATTTCGCCGCCGATGCATATTGGTATCGGCCGAGGTTTGGTACCATTCTGTAAATATCCACTGGTTCTTATTTTATCGGTACACCTTACAGGTTGAGTTGCCTAATCCTCTAAATGGGGATGTTGAAGCTGCAATTAGAGTTGGTGAAACTGGTAGTGTGGGTGATACCCCAGAAGACGATCCCGTTGTTGGATTGCACTTGTTCAAAACAGAGAGGTTGGATTTATCATCCAGGTAATATATTTGCACTTCACTATTGATAAGGAACAAAGTTTTATATAATTTGTTGCAAGCAACTCTTTTTATTGAGGTTTGTGGAACAACTTAAGAAAGTTTAAAAGGGACCAACTCTCCTGACAGTGGTTTAAGATGTGGGTGATCAGCAAGGATCAGCTTATGATTTTGGAGAGCTGGAAGATGTCCTGATGACGATATCTTCCTTTTTTAGCTGATACAGAACTCCTCGAATCCATCAAGAGCCGCTGCAAACTCATCGAAGTGGATGCTCCAGTTACTCATGAAGTTAGCTACTCCCCCTTCTCACATTGATTTCAAAGTTTGGGTCTCAATGATTGCACTTTAATGCTCTTCATGAATTGTTTTTTATTTTTTTGGATGTTTTGTAGCGAACCTTGCTGCGTAAAGGAAATGAATTCACGTGCAAATGGTGCTTCATATAGATGGTACGTGAAGTACAATCGTAATCCTTTTTTGTTTTCGTAGATAAATTTGGGATCCTACCCATGAATGTAAGTATGGGTAGGAAAGATCTGGGCAAGCACTCACTGCTTCAAATTGCATCATTTATTCCCATCAGTTCATGAGTTGTTCTTCTTCATATCGTTGTACAAATTCAGTCTTCATATCGCCCATAGGTTGAAAATTTGAAGATGTTGGGAGCGTTGGGATCTCTATTTGATCCAAAGGAGAGTGAAATCTAAAATTTCAAGGAAGCCAATTCTCTTGATGGATGTTTGATTGATAAATCCGAAGATAATATTTGCGAAATGCTTGCTGCAATTTTTAGAATCCTATAAAACCTTGTAATTAAATTTTCTCACCAAGAACGAAGCGTATCTGATATTTTTTCTTTTTTCAATGGATGGGGATATATCTGATTGCACTTTAACTGAAATATGTGGATTGGCTTGTTTTATTAAATAGATGAAATATATTGGTTTTGGCTTTTCTACATCTACCTAGATATCATATATCTTTTGTAAACCTGTATTTACTAGAATCTTGTTATTTCTCGTAATTTCTGATAATTAGAATATACTTCTCATTATGCTACAAAATCTCAGTTTCTCCATGAATTAATTACCTGTGGATTCATTGCTATAGCATATTGTTGTCAACATGGTTTGTAGGGTCGAAACCTAGCATCAATTATGGTGTTTTTACTGCTCCATGATTCCAAGTTGTTGAAACATTACAACTCTTGCATTTTTTAGCCACTTTTATGCTTGAGAATGACATTCTCAAAATAAGATAGCTTGAAGGTATATTCCCAATACGAGTTTTTCCACCTTTTTCCTCTACTTATGACTATTTCCTTTCATTGCAGGTGCTAGTAATGACAGCTCAAATTCTATTAAATATTCTCAAGCACAGTATAATAAAAATGGAAGCCATCCATCTCCTTATTTTGGATGAGTGCCATCATGCTATAAAAAAGCATCTATATTCTCTGGTGATGTCCGAGTTTTATCACACAACTCCAAAGCATAAACGGCCAGCTGTTTTCGGCATGACGGCATCCCCTGTGAACTTGAAGGGTAGGTTGCCCTACTGTTGAGATTAGATTTGCATTTTTGAAATTATGTTTCAACCCGACCTATTAGATGGGGACTCCTTAGATAAAAGTCATCAATATCTTAATTTAATTGCTTAATATCATAAATATTTAATTACGTTCTCCTTTTGATTTTAGGCAAAGTTTTTCGATTTGAAGCTCACCTCAAACGGATCACTAGGGGACGGGGATACTTGGCAGGAGAGGCAAAGCATATATATATAATTTATTTTTTTATTTTTTTTTCATTATGAAAATAGGTCATGGGGTCTTTAGATTGTTAATTATCTTTCTTTTCTTCTTTTTTTTGATTTGAATAAAAGAATTGAGCATGTAAAGTTTAAAATATTTAGTTTATTTGAAAGGTTGGATCATAGGTTGAGATATAATCTTTTGTTTGAATAAAAGAATTGGGCATCTATTTTATTTATTAATGACATTGAATGATTTGCATTTGAGTTGAATGGATGCATTTAAATATGAGATTAATAGCTTTTTTTCTTTATATAATTTTTTTTAAAGCATTTAAAAAAAGTATTAAAAAATTACATTAAAAAAAAAGTATTACAAAAAGCATAAAAAATTATTTAAAAAATATTATTTTAAAAAATTTTGCTTAAAAAATTGTCGACGTAATTTTATTATTTTTTAAATATATATATATTTTTTTAAATTTGCATAAAAAAACCACTGCCCTAAACAATTATAAAAAAACCAGTGATTTTTTCTATGACTGTAAAGAGCAGTCGTTGTTGAAGTTCATAAACCACTGTTTTATGTAGTGGTAAAAAAAAATCACTCCTTTTTTTACAACTGTTTAATGTAGTGATTTTTTTGAAAAAAACCACTGTCAAAGAAAGTGATTTTTTGAAAAAACCACTGTTTAAGGCAGTGATTTTTTTGGCTTTTTAAAGTAGTGAGTGGCTTATTTAAGAAGTGGCATCTCACTCGAGAAAGACCCAAAGTCGCTCGGGCGACTTAGTCTAGAAACCTTAGCCTTCATTCTTAAGGCACTCGCTGAGCGGGACCCAAAGTCGCTCGAGCGACTTTGGGCAAAGTTCCAGTATTCTTCCTTCAAGCCTGGATCTGAGTCCCGTTCCACTTCTTCCAACATCGGTACACTTGATATGGCTTGAAGCCTATGTCCACGATGTCAGTGTCCCCGTCATAGTTATTGATCATTCCCGATGTTCAATTTTGCTTGGTTTGTTTATTTGTATTATGAGCTTGTGTGCCTCAAGTTTCTCTCGTTATTACCTTGGTTTTGATCTTTCGAATTTGGGGAGATACCTCAAACCTAAAAACCAAAATTTTGCATGCTTGTAAAATAGTTGGGTTCTCTCAGGTGATTATTTCACTATATATATGATGGGATGTTTTCTGATATTATCTCCATGTAGAAAATAAGGTAATAAAAAATAAACAAAACAAGCAAAAAGCAAATAGAAGATTTACATGGTTTGACAATTTGCCTACGTTCACGGGCTAGGTGATGTGTAGTGAAATATGATAATATTTCACCCCTAAAGACCTACATTTAGCTATCTGATGAAAACTATTTAATATGTTTTATATAATTTTAGTTATTTACAAGTCTGGAGATGTGTTGAGCATAAAATAACACAAAAGTTCAGAATATAACGTCAAATTCGTGCTACCTTGGATCATCTAGAACTTATCCTGACTTGCAGCTCAATTTTGACCTTTAAGATATCAGATTCACAAAATTATTAAAACATCAAAGTTATAGATCTCGTCGTCCTCTTTCCAACGCCATAAGAATCGCCTCAATCTGACTTCAGGATAAAAAGTTATAACCAAAGTACTGAGGTTGTATCTATTGAAGAGTTGGGCCGAGTTTCACGAAAATCTGGGAAGGTCGATCGATCGACCTAAACCCTCGATCAATCGACTTTAGACTGAATCTTTATGTTTTTAAAGCTCAAAATTAGAGGAAAAAGTAGGGTTTCGAAATTAGACCCTATATAAGGGAGAATTAGAATTAGGGTTAAAAATATATCTCCCTTTGGGGAGCCTTTTATTTTTCAAGCATTGTTCTTTCCATTTCCTAATTTTAGGTTCTAAATTAGTTTAATTTCAGCATTTAAAGAAGGATTGTACCGGGTTAGATTAAAGCTTTCGTGAATTTTTGTGGATCATTCCTTACGGTATTTTAATATCGTTTTCAATTTCTGCATTTATTGAGTTATTCATTTCAATTATGTGTGGCTAGTTTTATTAGGGATGAGGATCTAATGAATCCCATCCGAGGGAGTCATTTATATTAATACAAATCTGTGATTGAGATATCAGATACTTTTAAAGGTCGTAATGTTATTATTGAAAATGGTAAAATCTAATTTCAATCTGAGATCTAGGAACTAATCATGCCCTATGATTTCAGATCTGCAATAATGATTTTATCCTAACTATTACCCATCTCGGGGTGAAGTTTTACTGTAATATGAGGTGTGAGTGTTAATCACACACTCATAAGGTGTTAATCATACATCTCCTTGATCTCGGATTGATAGTATTACTTTATCCCAGTGGTGAGTTTCAATCACTATCTGAGGTGTGGGTGTTAATCACACACTCATGGGGTGTTAATCATACATCTCCTTAATCTTAGATCATACTTTAGAAATTACCTAGAGATTGGGTTTTGGGTATTGTCCGATGTGTGAGTGTTAATCATACACTCATGAGATGTTAATCATACATCTCCATGATCTCAGATCTATACTTTAAAACTCACGTGTGTTTGAGGCAGTGTTTCTTTTTAGATATCTATTAAAGATCTCACATATCAATCTACAAATCTGTATTACACAAATGATAAACCTACAATGGGAGGATTTAGTATCTCAATCCTTACCTTTCATAATCTGTTTAAATTTCAATTAGTAGTTAGTGTTTATCTCATTTTTTAAGTTCTTAAGTTTTTAATTTAGAAAATACTGTGATAGATCTGTGAAAATTCTTTTGGTTAATTGTTATTTTTTATTTTAAATTTTCTAACCAATCCTCGTGGGAACGATCTCGTACTCTGCACCCACTGACTACATCACGATTCGTGCACTTACGAGTATAACTTAATTTACACAACACTAGGGTTACAAATCTCTCATATCTCACCTCACTCAATAAAGAAATAGGGTTTCCTTCAATATAACTATAATCTATGATTAGAGTTTACATCTAAGACAAAGTATAATCGCCCAATATAGAATATGATGAATACAATAAGTCCTGCACATTTGTGGCTGGGTGTATAGTCCAACATGTTGATCAGAATCATCAACAAAATCCAAGGCACAATCTCAACGCCCCAAATATGGTTTTCTTCATCAAAGATATGGTAGATTTAGAATACATTATGGTTTTAAAATTAGACTTTTTATCTCACACGATTGAAGTGTGATTTATAGTATGCATGTAGCGCACATCTGTGATCCATCTAAATTATCCGAGCGGCGATCTATTATTTGAACATGTCTTGGCCCAAAAAAAATTCCTATAAGTGGATGTGAACCATCTAATTGATGAATTTTAATATTAGTCACTAAAACTAAAGACATCGATTGATATTATAGTCTACAAATTGGCTGGTTTAAATCTCCCCAAAACATTATTTTCGGGTCTATTGCACTTCAATCTATGATCTATCTCTTTGATGGTATAGATTGCCCACCTATTAAACCATTGATGGTGTAAGATCATTTTAAGTTCATTTTGGTGTTTAAATTATAGTCAGGAGAGTCGGTCCAAAATTGAATGTTTGGAGTTATTTTTACGCTGTCCTACCTAGAAATGGTCTACCATGGTGACGATTTGAATCCCATGTATGCATTGTGTATGCTCGTAATGGCCTTAGGGGCAATGGTCAGGTCCAATCAGGTTGAATCAGATTTTTAATTCAACCACATTTGCAGACCTTTTATTTTAGACGATAACAAATAAATATATTAAAAAACGTAAGCCACATAAATGCATCCTCGACCACGATGGTCAAATCGGAGTAGGAACCAAAAAGGGAGAGAGAGGTAATGAGAAACTACCCTTAGGCTCGATCAAAAGAAAATGAGTAGTCCTTATCAAGAAAGGGTGTTGTCCTAAGGATCTACCAGAAATCGATTGAGCCCAAAAACACTCCCAATAGTAACCCCCCCTCCCCGTCCCGGGAACAATGGGGGACCAAACCTCTTAGTCGACAAGAAACCCTCAAAACGACGCCTTTGAAGGAGGACCGCCACATACTACCCTCAAAGAAGCCCCCGACAAATGTCGTCGTTATTCCCTCTCTCCTTAACATTTGCAGCCCCTGAATATGGGAGAATCTTGACTGTCATGATTTTCACTTTTTATAGGATAACGACCAATCAAGATTCTCTATTTTTCAAGGGCTGCAGATGTGAGATATGGTTGAACTCGAAATCCGGTTCAACCTGATTAGACCCGACCATTAACTGATGTTTTTACTTTTTAGCACCGATGCCCCCATCAGCTGGTGCAAAACAACAAATGCTCCAAACTTTAGCTTTTGTCCTAACAATAGATAAATCTTGGGTATTTCTCTAGTAAGATAAAGAGATGTCTTGCTAGATCTTTAACTGTAAAAGAAAATATCCTTGAGTTTTTTAGAAAAAAAAAATGTAGGCGAAAAATTGCTATCATCTAAAATTTTTTATGGAGGGCCTTTCAACAGGGTATGGCTAACTACCTAGCACATGGAAGCACAGATAAAAAAGTTAACCTATCCCAAGAAAACTGTTTATCTTAATAAGGAAACATCCAATGCTCACAAATTAAATAATAATGATAATAAAATTAATGGGAGCTCAATTAGGCGCTACAAAAAATAAGATTGTTAGCGACAGTCAAAATTGTCGCTATTAAAAAAAACTGCTACTAATACCCTCGTCGCTAATTGTCACGACCCGAAATTCTACCCCATTTCGAGGGCCTAGAATTTTGAGTTATGATCCGCACGCATCTCAGATGCGTTCATCGGACATACACATAATCAGAGTTCTCATGCAAATATAGTTCCACAAAATCTGTGAAAGCCAATATATAAAGGTGGAATATAAAGACAATCATAAATGTTGAATAAATGTAAAAAATTCACAAATAAAACATAAACAAGGTCGGAGACAAATCCGATAAACGGAAATCATAATAACAACAATAATAAAATCAAATCAACTCAATACCGAGCATAAGAAAGTCAATATCTGGCACCCGGATCAATATCAGTACCGATGTCCTCCTGATGCTCAACTACGACGCCCTCCCAAGGCTCCTGATACTCTGCATCCACATGGTCATTGTACTCAGCACCTATCGGGTCAGAGAAACCAACGTCCACTCGGTATATATAGTCACCTGCAACTGTTAGTTTATCGTGAGATGAGTTTATTCGGTCACGTAAACTCAGTGAGATACACCATCAATCCACCCCATTCTACTCAGGTACATAGTGGGTGCATCACGTGAGTGATAATAATCATATCTCAAAGAAATTAGAAGAGAATAACATAATCAAGTGCATATCGTAAACTCATATAATAATCATGAATACAGAACTATGATTTAGATACTCATATCCTAACGTACCTTATCATATCTCATATCATACCATACTATATCTTATCATTCTCGCACATACGTCTGTATATAGCATAAGCATAACTAACATACTCATAAATCATAAACGATCTGTGTCAAAATCGCTGCTTGAGCTACCATGTGAGGGTCACCATAGTATCATACCACCATATCATAACGTCATCCATATCATATTATATACCCCATCTAGTCATAGAAGTGGCCGGCGACTCATAACTCATAATGTCTCCCAAAGACCTGTCTTGACTGAAAGGCGTTATTGCCCTTATAGTAACTACACAAGGAATGAAACATACAGAGACTTAAGTTCTTAATCTTTTACTGGCCTATACAGCGATGCCTTATTATCATACTCATAACTTATATTATCTTAGCATACTCATAACATAGCATACTTCTAAGACTTGAATCTACAGCGAACATGGTATGGTAAACTTCACAAACTACGCTTTCCAAGGGACGGGTTCCGTAATAACCTGGATGTACTTCGTGTGACAACCCATATTACCATAGAGGTGCTGCATCTGTATATGAATGTTTATATTTCGAGTTTTCACATGACCGTGAAAAGAACTCTACTATAACTATGGCCTAAAGGTCCAAACCGTGTATCTTAACTCATATCTTATCCTATCGTATTAGAACTTAGGGTGATCAGGTCACCGTAAATGCCACCATATACAATGGTACACTAAATTTGCACTCACCCTACTCGTCATGATGTCTCATACCACCATGAGTTGTAGGGTATGTAAATACGATGTATTTTACGCTTCGATATTATCTTAGTAAATCACCACGCCTAAGCGTAGGCATGATCTCAAACACTCATGTACATATGACCTAACATGTCCCCAACTCATATCGTGATCAAAATAAAAGTACATAATCATTGCACGTATAAAAAGGTTTATATCCAGATTATCATTATATATATATATATATATGCATATATTTATTTATATAAGACACTAATAAATATAGAGTTGAAAAGTTATTAGTGTGTTCTCAATAACTAAAAGGTCGAAGTTTGATTTCATAAAGGCGTCGAAGTTCTAACATTTCGTGTTATCGAAGTAGTCGTGTTGAAGCGATAAAAGTGATATATAATATATATATATATTGTTAAATGCTTAAATTAAAGAGGTGCAACAATTCTAAATTAGGTAGATCACGATCATTGATCGAAAAGTACAAGTGATTAATGTACACTAAGTTTAATCGTGTAGAAGTGGAATCATAGTGTAAATAAGGTCATCTGTTCGGACGAAATTATAATATAAATTATTTCATTCGGGTGTAGGTCGGTCGATCAATTTTAGGATCGATCAGTTGATTAAAAGTAAGAAATGACTTGGTTTGTACAGAATCGATTGATCAAAAGGTGATAATCGATAGATCAAATTTAATAAGGTGTAAACTATCGTTTGGCTCAGGATCAATTGATTGGTTTTAATAGGTCGATCGATTGATGAAAAAGAAACTAATTGGACTTTGATAGGGGATACTAGTACTCATATACCTTATATGATAATTTATTTTTACTTTTTTATAGACTTTATATGATAGTTTTATAATAATAAGATAAGGTAGTAATCAAGTACCTTTGTCTTATATGGGAATAAATTAATAATAAGATATAAGTATATAATATTTATTAATTTTATATTACCACCTGAAACCACTTTCTTTTTAAATATATCATAATATAATATAAAAGGTACTTTAATTATTTTAATATTATCCCATGAAATAAAATCAGATGGGTCGAGGTCCAACATCAAATGGGTCATGATCCAACATTAGATAGGTTACGGTCCAATATCAGATGGGTCAAAGTTCAACATCAAATGGGTCATGGTTCAACATCAGATGGGTCAAAGTCCAACATTAGATGGGTTGAGGCCAACTTCAAATGGGTGAAAGTGCAACATTAGATAGGTCGAGGTCTAACATCAGATGGGTCACGGTCTAACATCAAATGAGTCAAGGTCCAACATCAAATGTGTCACGGTCCAACATCAGATGGGTCAAGGTCCAACATTAGATTGGTCGAGGCTAACATTAGATGAGTCGAGGCCAACATCAGATGAGTCACGACCCAACATCAGATGGGTTAAGGTCCAACATTAAATGGATCACGGTCTAACATCAGATGGGTCAAGGTCTAACATCAGATGGGTCGAGGTCCAACATCAAATGGATCGAGGTCCGACATCAGATGAGTCACGGTCCGACATTAGATGGGTTAAAGTCCAACATCAAATGGGTCGAAGTCCAACATCAGATGGGTCACGATTTGACATCATGTGGATTAAAGTCCAACATCAGATGGTTTGAGGTCCAATTCAAATAGGTCACGGTCCAACATTAGATGGGTGCAGTCCGACATCAGATGGATCAACATCAGATGTTGGAATAAGGATGTCAAGGTATGCGTTGCTGATACTAAGTTTTCTATTTAGTCTACTTATTTGTACTCTTCAATTAATCACGAATTGGAATTGGGAGTTGTCAATATGCAATTCACACAAATATTACTTTTCCTTAATTTATAATTAGTGAGAAACAATGTGGATATTTAATTTCAGGTAAGACACATACAAGTGCACAAAATATAAGAAAAGGAAACTAAATGCATGTAAAACCATGTTGATGTAGCCGTTGCATGTGAAGGATAAAGTCACTCAAGTGCTAAATGGGGGAGGACTTGCCCTCCTTACTTATTATTAGTTATGAGACTTTGGGTATTCATAAAAAAAAAATTTATTAATATTTTATTTTCACTATGAAATATTCTATAATTATGATATTATAATATTATAAAATATTAATAAGAATAATATATGAAGGAGCAATGATTTTGATTGCATCAAAAGACATTTGCCAGCTAAAAAATAAGAAGGGTCCTAACTTGTGTCAAATAAAGACAAACTTTAAATATAAAAACTTTTGAAAAGCATGAAAAGACATTTGCCAGCTAAAAAATAAGAGGGGTCCTAACTTGTGTCAAATAAAGACAAACTTTAAATACAAAAACTTTTGAAAAAATAAAACGTGTATTTTCTCAATTAGGGTAGGTTCCGACGTAGAGCGCTACCATCAAAGATGGTGCAAAGTACATCAAATACCATAAAATTAGATTTTGAAAATCCGAGTCGTTATACTAATAGTCTTAATAGTTTTTTGGTTAATAGCGGCAGTTTTTGGCCGCCACTAATTGTCTTATTTTTTATAGTGAGGCTTAAAATAAAGTCATTATTATCACACTTTTTTTATCCACATGAATTTTTTTTAGACCAATCCAAGTTATCCAAAGTAGCAATTCTTTATACCAGACCAAATTTATGCAAATGGCGATTTTTTAGACCAATCCAAATTTTTCGAAGTCGCTATTATCACACATTATATGAAGATCGCCCAACTTAAAAAATTGCTCATTATAGCATGGTTCAAAATATTGGTTGATAATTTAAATTATTGCCTGAAATGTTTCGGTTTCGGTCCCCACTGAAACAAAATTTTAAACCAAAATTTCAGTCAAAAAATGTTCGGAGGCAAAATTTCGATTTCGGTCAAGCCCGAAACCGAAACCACTATTTTGATCTTGCATTATAGGGTTCAAACCATACACTTTAGAAATTTTAAATACAAGTCATTGTTCATATCTGACATTTTTATATTGAAAAGCATTGACCCTCCAAACGGGCAACTTGGATTGGCAAAATTGTGAACCACATGGCACTGCATATGTAAGAACTTAGAGCATCTCCAACAGAGCCGCTATCCCACACGCCAAAACCCAAATATGCTATTATAGCGATTCAATTTCAAAAAAATCATCTCCAACATGCGCGCCATCCGGAACTCTAAAATAGCGCTTTGCTACAGTAATAGCTAAATATAGCTATTACTATAGCAGAAGCTAAACAATAAAAAATTAATTCTTTATGACTCCTCCCTCCTTTGTATCTCTCCCTCTTCTGTTTCTCTCTTTTCTTTCTCTAGGTCTGGAATAAGAACGGGTGGCCATTTGATTAACTTTTATAACCCTACTGCCGTGCGCCGCTCTTCTTATCCTTCGCACCCTTATCTTCTCTCTCTCTCTCTTTAGAGTTTCAGATTTGTTGTTGGTGTTTATGGTTATGAATTATAAATAAATCTCTCTTGTTGGATCTTTTCGTCGGTCCCGTGGAGAGATTTTGGACGGGAAATTGGGTTTGAAATTGTGGGGTTCTCCTTGGGATAAGGGGTTTGAAGTATGACAAGAGACGAAGATGGCTTTGGGGTTTTAGGATTAGGGTTTTGGTGTTCTTGGTTTTGTTGAATTTGAGAGTTCGAGGTTGATTGATACGGCTAGAAGTAACGAGATTAATATGGCCAATGAAGCCAAGGTATTTGATTTTTTTTTTTTTTTATTGAAATTATATGTGGTGTTCTTGAGGTTATTGGGTTAAGTGTTTGAGTTGAGCTTGATTATTGGTAGTCAAGCTAAGATGTTTGATTTATTTTTTGTTTGACTTTCTTTTTATTTTGGGTTTGTTTACTAATTGCTCTGTTCATTTACACCTTCTTTTTGGGGATGACTAGTATTTTTTCATGGAATTTGTAATTGAATGTTACCCCTGTTGGTATGTTGCACAAAGTTTGACGGAAAATAAACCGGAAAATTACTTCAAGGCGCGATTAGATCGCTGTCTTTGAGACAATATTTGCCCCCTATATGCAACGGGATATCGACAAATTCGCCTCTAGGATACAATGAAGCCTCGGTGAAGCACCGATTTGTCACGCACTACGATACACTGTAGTGTGTGACCCAACAAAATGAAGACGCAGAATGCTCTGGTTGGCACACAAATTCTGAGGGCTCAGATGTAGGATTCAGAAATTGCAAGTGTACTAGAATCCCTCATCTGGCCTCTATTTATAACTTTCGGAGCACCTTTTCAAGGGCGGTTGTGTCTGTCGGTTGCTTGCAATCTAGGGCCCTAATCGATCCGATCAATGGTTGCAAGGATCAACGGTTGCTTGCCAATTGTGCCATTCGCACATCGCACACGCATGCGTGTGCGCGGCGGCTATGAGCTGTGTTCCTCTTATAAAGCCAAACAATATGAAAAGTAAGTTTCCATATATAAGTCATGAATATTTCTTGTAAAATAATGAGGTGAGACAAAACATTTATAACACTTTTAAACTTATGGTGGGAAAAGTTTCCCTCCAATATTAATTCAAAATTCAAGTCATTTTGACTTGAAGGTTAAATGATCAATTATTGTCAAAAGCATTCTTTTTAATATGGAATCAATCAATTTAAGGAACCATATAAAAAATATATAAATATTATTAAATTAATAATAAATAAATATTATTAAAATAATAAATATTTATTTGGTAAATATCCAACAACCCCTTGAAAGGAAGAATACACATTTAATTACTACAATATTTTTTTTTTTGGTAAGTAACAACTTGAACGTCAAGATTGCAATTTACACGCATCTTACTTGAATGCATATTATTTTTTTGGTAAGCCTTCCATGCCTGAAATGTTACGAAACAATCTCACTAAATGGCCGTATAAGAAAAATCAAAATTTCTAATCATGGGTCCCAAATACTCTGATTCGAGTTTTGTCTGCTTATAATTTGTTTTCTTCTTCCAAACTCGAAACCAGAGATATGTTAGTCTCATTTTGGGCATGTCCACGTGGTACTCGACTATATAATATAATAATAATAATATAAATCTATAACAAAAACGTGCCGTTTTAGTTATTGAATGTTAAACGAGATTCCATTAAAAACTACACAATTGACTTAGTTATTTTATTTAGGGTGATTTACTTAAAAAGATCCTGTGCCATTTTTTATAATATGATAGTCTGGTGCTATTATATATAACCCAACAACACCCTAGCACCTTCAGAATGGGCATGCAACCAATTTGTGCAGGGGATCTTAAAAGGATAATAACATTTTTACCCTTAAAATAAATTAAATTACAATTATACCCTAAAAGAAGCAAAATCCCTAATCAATTTTCATCGTTTCTAAAGAAACCCATCTTTCTCTTAGATTTTTCCATAGATCTCCGGTGATCTTTCCGGCCACATGTGTTGTCCTTGAGCTTAAGCTTTCCCATGCACGTTACTTTCGGCGAAGCTGGCTCGTCTCCCGGTAGGGACGGTTTACCGATCTGAACTGTCCGTTTTCAAATGAATCAGAAATTGGCAGACTGGCCCTCACTGGAAATCAAAGCCGAGGTATACGAAAAATTGTAGCTTGGGCAAACCCTTGGGGTTCATATTTATAGAAAAGCGTTGTGGGTTCCCAGTGGACCTTGGATTCAAATTCGACATGGAGTTCCTTTGGTAGATTCTTTTCTCAGACAGGAACCCTCGCCGGAAATCGAAGCCAAGGTATCCGAAAGTTGTAGATTGGGCAAACCCTTGGGCTTCATATTCATAGAAAAGCGTTGTGAGTTCGAACCTAATGAGACATCTCCCAAGGGAAATATAGAGTAGAACCAGAGTCTTCTTGGAGAAGATGAACCAGACGGGTTTTGAGCGTCAGGGGCAGTTTCGGCATCAGGGACAAATGCGTAATCCAACTCTCATGCATAAGGGTTCGTGTATGCTAAACGGCAGGGTATAACTCGTTTAAACCCGTATTGGGGCGCTATCCCGTAATAAAAAAATAAACTGACGGATTTCATGATAAATTAGTTTGGAGGGTCGTGATTTGGTACTTTTCTCTTTTATTTATTAAGCAAGCTGGGATGGCACCCATAAAAGTTTATATTTGCTTGTGAAAATGGTTTGTGCGAAATCCAACTGAAACCGTTGGGTGTGCAGGTTTGGTCCCAAAACCAGGACCCAATGCAAAAATTGAGCAAACCAAATCGGTCTAAATCGGCCTGAAAAACTGACTTGGACCAAATTGAAGTGAACCGATTATGCATTGGTTTCGATTTTGAGTGGTGAAAGCCGACTAAGTAAGGCTAGAAAGTCGGAAAAAATCCCAAACTGAGCCAAAAAAATAAAAATTTCCACGTTTTCGGCTCCAATTGAACCAAACCAAAAAAGCTATGGAATTCATTGAACAAGCGGATACAAAAGGAATTAAAGTGCAAATTTCAATGCGACGAAAAAAGAAATTGCATGCGTCCTTTTGCCTAATCGACCACCTAATTATTTCTGGATGTGCCTAAATATGTGTTACATCTAAGGTATTAAATATCGGCTGATACGTATCGGTGATACATATCGATTTTTCAGCAAACCAATACGCATCGGTATCCAACTCGGTATCAACCGATACGGGCCCGTATTGGCCGATATGTAACAGGTATCGACCATTACCTATATATATATAAAAAAAGCCGATACGTATCGGTATCGGCTACATATTGGTTGATTCGTATCGGTCCTCCAAGGATTGATATCGATATTGATTTTGTTACCTGATTTCATCATCCATATCTAAGTCTTACGTCCTACCATCTCTCCCCGTCCCCCGTCTCTTTTAAACACAAGAAAATATCCAAGAATCTAGCATCATCCTTTACCATAAGAAGCGAGTTGTTGAGTTATGCTCTTTACCCAACTGTGCACAAGCTGTCACACAATTAGACTATTACCAATCTGATAAATGAATCAGCAGTCAACCATTTTAAAGGTGCATAAGTATCAATTGTCGAACACGAACAAGTTCTAAATATTATACGATTTACTATAAGTAGAGATTCTTTCTTCCAATTGAGGTTTTATGCTTTAGAAAAAGATTGAGGATGTTGAGATCATAAGCGTACAATTAGATGATTATGTTTTAATTTTATGTGGCATACATCTCAAAAATAAATATAACCATGTTATATTCTCAAGCATGATTTTTTGGACACTTTTTAAAGATGTTATATTTTAATTTCAGGAGGCACACTTCTAAAAAAGTAAACATAATCATGATATATTATGAAGCATGGTCCTTTAGACACTTTTTAAAGATGTGTGCCACGTCAAATCAAAATCTATCTTCATGGTCTCATTTAAAGCAAGCAACAAATTTTAATACACAAACTTTGGTTGTGAAGGACAATTCTTTGGTTGCAAATAAAGATGTTCATTTTATTTTCAAATGTCCTCCATTGTATTGTGAGAATGGTGACAAATTTCCGACAATATTTGGGTAAAAGTAAGGTATCAAAATTCAACCGAAACCCATACATATCGGCGATATGTATCGATTTCTCGGTAAATCGATACGTATCGGTATCTCAACTCTAGTATTGGATACTATATTGGCCGATACGGTCCCGTATCGGTTGATATATATCGGGTATCGATCGATACATAGATTTTTTATTTTTTTTTTAAAACATAGGCTGATACGTATCGATATCGGTCGAGTCGTATAAGTCGTCGGCAAACCGATACTGATTTTGTTACCTTGGGTAAGAGTCATTTCGGATCAATTTCGAAAAAGATTTGGGAAAGTTTCAAGAATATATATATATAAATAATATTTTTATAGAAATCTTATTTATTATTTTAAAATGACTAATATAAAAAAAAATTAATTTGAACAAAATTTGGTTAATTTTGCTTAAGAGAGTCCCATGCTAGAGCCAAACCATTTGCGCTAAGATATAGATTTGTAGGGCTCGTTCAGGTGTTTTCTAACTTTTTCCAGAAAAGCTCAAATTCTTGGACACTCAGATTCCTAATAGATACTTAACATACTCAGATTCCTGATTTTTCCCATATACGTTCTTAAGTTACTCAGATTCCTCACAGATTCTTATAAAACTCAGAATCCTTTATTTTTAAGTTCCTCTAAGAAAATCATCAGAATCGATTCAATAAATTGTTATGTTATGACCGTAGAAACGTGATCTAATTATCAGTTTATGTGTCATACTCGAATTTCTCTTAAAATTTACGAGCAACCAATCGAGATGGGGCTAAACATATTTGACAAAGTCTTTTTTAGAATTTGATTTAATGGTTATTACTTTTAAAATGGGCCACTAATATCCAATCAAAAAGTTAGTCAATTTTTTTATTACTTTAAAAGGATATATATATCTTGGTCGGGTGCGGGTTGGGTGTTGGAACACTCAACCTAACCTCGGCCCGGATTTATCCGGGTTGCAATATGTTTAACCCAATCCGGATACCGGGCCGGATTTACTTGATAGAAATGACTACTTTTTCTCAATTGGCCTGACCCATTGAGAGCCCTAGTCAATCGCATTTCAATAAGGCCCTACGTAGTGAAAGATACAAACTTTTCAATAAGGCCCTACGTGCTAGTGAAAGATACAAACTTTTCAACGAGGTGGTGAACTAAGTTAAACCCATAGAAGGGCTGTTTTCAATTCCAATAGTATGCAATTGAGGCCCTGCGTGCTATTGACCCTCAAAACGCCTTTGACTAACTACCACCATTCATTAAAAATGGATGCATATCAATTGTTCATCGCAAAAGCAAGAAATCAGTTTCACCTATTAAGAGGTAAAGCCGGAATGACCCCATGAGCAGCCACGTGTACACTAGAACATGGCGTACCATCAAATGAGATTTTTAACTCACTTTGGATGTATGCTAAAATCCGGGCTGGGTGCGGGCCAAAATCCGGGTCGGCCCGACCCATTGAGAGCCCTAATAGTCACACCATGTAGCCATTTCCTAATCAACAGGTGGCAGATTGATTAAACAATCAGGATTTACTTGTAGATGGATCTAACCCATTTAATATTCGGGCCGAGTATGGGCACGAGGATTTAACCCGTCAACCCAATACCCTTATAGCAGTTTTAGTTTGAACCCAGCCCGAATTTGGCCTGACCTGAATTGCAATAGATAAACAAGAATATATATGTATACTCTTAGTACCATATTCTACCTCTATAATAATGGAAAATTATTAGTTTGCCCTTGTTTCTATCCATTAGAGTTATGAAACGGTTTAAAAACGAGGGCAAAGTGGGTATATCATATACTTGGGGTAGCTGTGGCCTATAAATAGTATAAGATACCCTAAATCTTGCGCAGTAAAAGAGCAAGCAAGCTCTCAATTCTAACTTCTCTCACTTCTCTCTAACCCCCCATTAACCCTATGTTAACAACCGTCTTTTAAAAAGTTACCATTTAACCCAACCATTCGAACAATATCAACTATCTCCCCTACCCATTTTTATAATTCACCCAACTATGCAACTGTCGCTCATGTGAATGCAGGGAAATCAAAAGCTTGGGAAAGATGATCTAATGGATGAAATGTCATCTCAACCGTGCTTGCGTTGGACTGTAGTGCTTCAAGGCCTCCCAGAAAAGTAAGTTGGGGAAGAAGAGTTTCCTTTGGTTTTATGACCGTTGAATAGGGTGGGATTTGATGCATAGTATTTATTGAAGTATACAACACCCGTAGATTCTCAGCTCAGATTCTGAGCTAATCCGAACAAAATACTCGGACGACCTCATGTCGTTTTCACTCAGAAATGACTCGAATTCCCAGTCCCCTAAGACCACTCTCGAACAACAAATTCTTCCCAAAATATGCAGATTTTGGCTATAATTTGAGCCCAAACTCATATTCTAGGTTATTCTGAGCTCTTGAACATACCCGCAGTTTGTATTATATTAACGTAGAAAATTAAAACAAGTTGTTTGTCTCCAAAAAAAAAAAAAAAACTTGTTTATTAGTAAGGAAATTTACCAATTCGACCTTGCCAGATACACCTTTTCCGCTAGAGGCCCTATATTTTCACCTTTACCCAAATTGACGAGCTTTTAGCCAAGCCATTTTCAGCTAGTATAAAAAGTCTGAAATACTCTTTTTTACATTTTTTTTCGATCTACATGATTTAAAATTTAAAATATTTATATTTTTTTATATTTACGCGATGTGAAATCGGATCTATGTTGTCTGATTTGAAGGCTACATAATAAAATAGATGGCGTCAAAGATAAACACGAAAAAAGGGGATACTGCCTCTTTAAATATATATATATAATAATTGATCGATGAGACTTTTAATTGATTACATCGATTGTGAGATGGAGTCGTCCATCGATCAGAAAAAAATAAAATAATATATATATTATTTTTTTTATACAGTCGATAACGACTGTATACAAAGTCGAGGGCGACTCTGTAAACAGCCGTTGGTGACTCTTAAAATGGTCGATACCGACTATGTACAGAGTCGATATCGACTGTGTACAAAATTGATATCGCCTTTTTTCATATCTATCTTTGATACTATCAATTTTATGGTGTGACCTTTAAATTAAAAGATATAGATCTCGTTTCACATCACGTAAATATAGAAAAATATAAATATTTAAAATTTTAAATTATATAAGTGTATTCTCTTTTTTCTCATTTTAATCTGCTATAATCTCTGACGAAAAATATATATTTGGGTCGATCAAAATAGTAGATCCGAGTAAATTAAATTGAGAAGAAGACAATCACCTTTGTCACTTCTAACTTTTTAGAAAAAGTAAAAATAAAAAAGAAGATGATACTTTTGTACATTAAAGGAAGGGGGTGATTTAGATTTTTTGCTATTTTTGAGTCGGTTAGGCTCTCCGTCGAAATGGGTAAAGACCAAAATATAGGTTCTGTGACGAAAAAGGTGTGGAAAGGTAAATTTCCCTTATTAGTACGCAGGAATCCAAGTCACGCACGCAACCGCCCACCCTTATTCGTACACACTGATTGCTAGCGACGACAGCTGACCACGTGTCTCTTTGCTGACGTGGCATACTGCTGGTTCTGCATTCGCCACGGACTTTTGGACTTTTACACGGGAACAAAAAACAAATAAATAATAAGGCCAGCGAATATTCGTAGGTTACGGAGAAGGATAAAAGATGGAGGCGAAGAAGGAGAGGCCTAAAGAGAAGAAATTAGGGTTTCTTCGAGGACTCATCTGTTTTCTTTGAATGCAGATGAATTGAATCTCTCGAAAATCCTAAGGTTTTTTTTTTTCTCACAAGGAAGAAGGAGATGGAGAACAAGGGAACCGAAATCGGTTGCAGAGGTAAGGACTCGAAGTTTCCTTTGACGTTTACCGAGGTCGCTGCCGCTTCGACTGTTGTTCTTTGTTTCGCTTTGGGGCTTCTCTCTGTCTATTTGACGATGCCGGCGTCCGATTACAGCTTCCTCAAGCTGCCTCGCACTCTCGAAGATCTCCAAATCCTCAGGTACATTTGGATCTCTTTTTCTTAAAAAAAAGAAGGTATTTTTAGGGATTTGAAGGTTTCATTTTCGGATTTTATGTTTAGGGATGTCTAAGTTCGGACTCGTAAATTTCTGTCTTATTGGGCGATTTATATTTTTGTTATGGAATTCAAATTGGAGTTTTTTGGGTGTATTTGCGAATGAATGCTGGAAATGCAACGAATAATTAAAACAAGGACAGAATTGACAAATCTCCCCTTAGTTTAGATGCACAATCACCAAAAACCCGAAATAAATTGATTTGGAAAATGTTTTTTCATAGATTGCAGATATTTGAAATTTTTGCTAGAAAAATATTATTTTTTTATTTAAATTAACTGTATATCTTTATTATCTCTTTTCATTTTATAGTGTTTTTTGGCAAATAATGTGGGTGTCCAAACGGAGCCTACAAGTTACACAATGCTGAATTGCTAGGTGTCTTTGCGTAGAATCTGTACTTCAGAAAAATAGACTGTCGAAGACCTACTGTTAAAAGGAATTTCAAAACGCCAGTTTGGAAGCAGAAGATTCACGCAACCATATCGTAGTTATATAATTTCATTCACGGGCACACACACACACACGTGTGTGTATATATATATATATATATATATATATATATATATATATGGGAGCCGGTTAGGTCCTCCATTGGAGGGAGGTGACCGTCCTCCAAGATACACGTGGCACTCAAAACAGTATTTGGGTGCCACGTGGAGCACAAGTGGACGGTATAGATCAATATTAAAAAAAAAAAATCGAAAAAAACCTTTTAAACCCACAAGTCAAAGTTTGACGGGTTTCATTGGTCCACATTTCACGGTTCAAAAAACAGACGGTGGAGATGAGTTTTCAAATTTATTTTTTTTCAAAGATGATCTAAGCAATGCACCCGCGCTCCACGTGGCATCGAAACAATATTTTAGGTGCCATGTGGAGCTCCACATGGAAGCTTGGAGGATGGAGGCCTTTTCCTATATATATATATATATATATATATATATATATATATATATAACTTAGGGTATCCCAAGCTAGCATTTGAACTAATCCCTAAGGGATGCCCTCACCCCCACCATGCCACGAGTATTTCATAGGTTACGCACCCTACTGGGCATCCTGTTCTCGCAGAAGAGGAGTTGCTACTCTAACTCATGACCTTGGGGAGCATACCCAAGTGTCAACCCTGCGACATTCCCTTGGTGGGTCATGGGAACTATTACATTATAATGGCATAGCTCACCTTCTAGAAACCTTCCTGCTTGTGTTAAGAACTTAAGATTGATGGTGTCATCTTCAGTCAGAGGATAATTTTCAATCCGTAATGGAGACTCCAGATTGAAGAATCCAATAGGAGACTGATGAGTAGTAAATGACGTGGAATTAGGTTTGTCGGGGGGGTTTCTCAAAAGGAGCGCATAAGAATGAACAAAGTTACGAAGTAGTTGTGGATGATGCCTCTTGAGCCCAAAGAACATGGATTACTAGCAGCAGCACCATTACCATTTAGTTTGAGCCGTACATTTCAGGTTTAATCAAGTGGATTTTAAAAAAATTAGGCATTGGCTTAGGGATGAAGGGTAGAACAAAGGTTCAAAATCTCGGTTTTCCAGTACGTATCAGCCCGCTCCAAAACGGATATGTATCGGTTTTGGACGATACATTAATGGCTTGTCCATTGGCAAATTTTAAATAGAGAATATTTTATAATCATGATTTATATGCATATAGATGCATATGTGTGTTTTTCCACTTGGGGCAATGGAGCAGCTAGTGACGTTATAACCGGGGCGCATCAATTGCTAGTTGAAAATACATGCACATATGTATGGATGTATACAAGTATACACACGTAAATATTCATGAACTCAACCTCTTTAATTAATCATCACCTAAGGAGACAATGGACTTTTACGTCCAACCAGCTCTCCCATATGATATTCTCTTCAAACTTGGGGTGTTACTATGAAATATCATGGTTTTAAGCCATTTTCAATGTTGCATACAATTCTTTATGCTATTTTTCTCAACTTGTTCACAATTGATAAATGGATGTGTATTTGGGAGTTCAAATATTCTCAACCGAAAAGATTTAGAAATTTGAAATTTGATGGATCATATTTCTCGTAAAGGAATATATAAACATCTAGAGTACGTTTTGCAGAACATTACTTATCTTTGTAGGATTCTCCTTTGAGGCAATGACTAGGGCTTGTACACAGTGACAAATTTCGGCAAAATTCACCGAAACAGGGGTTGGACGAAACTTTCGGTGATTTTGCATAAAATTTTAAATTTTGATGAAATTAACAAAATTGTTTTAATTTAGGCCTTTTTAAATAATAAGTTATATTCTTATAAATATTAAATATATTTTTTACTCCCCGAAATCTTCAAAAAATAGTGTCTGATTTTTTCCCAAAATTTAACTGAAATGAACCTAAACGACCCCCCACCGAACTACTGCCGAAAAGAAATTTTGGCTGTGTTTGGGTTAGTTCTTATAAGAGTAGACAGAGAGCAGTTTTATCACTTAAAACAGTTCCCCGCAAGAGCAAATGGGGCGAGGAGCTGTGTTACCAAACATGAAAGTAGTTTTCTGTCGGAGCCAAAGAGCAAAAGAGCTGTTCTTTGCCCTGAAAGAGCTAACCCCAACGCAGTATTGGTTGTTATTGTCTTGGTATCTGCCGATACTTTTTTGGTATTGGCCGATACTGACCGATACAGCCAATTATATATATATATATATATATATATATATATATATATATATATATATATATATATATATATTTTTTTTTTTTTTCTTTTTATTTTTTTCAGAAAAAAAAACCATCGATCCGGTATCGGTGACATCGTATCCATATCGGCCGATATGTATCGGTCCAAGATGGACCGATACCCGATACAAGATACCGAGTTTGACACCTTGCTTTTAACCCCTGATTCTTTGTAATTATAGTTAATTGTTGGCTGAATATGTTCCTGTGTGCCTTGCTCTCTTTGTAGGTATCATCTTGAGAGCTACACAAGCGACTACACCATACAGGTTCTGGTGGGATATTGCGTATTCTACATTTTTATGCAAACTTTTCTGATTCCAGGAACCGTTTTCATGTCGCTGCTTGCTGGAGCCCTTTTTGGAGTCCTAAAAGGTGTAGCTTTGGTGGTCTTTGCTGCCACTGCTGGTGCGTCTTCCTGCTATTTCCTATCAAAGCTGATAGGGAGGCCTCTGGTCTTTCAATTGTGGCCGGACAAGCTGAGTTTCTTCCAAGCCCAGGTGATTACTGATTCTTTCGTTTTGTGAGTTTCTAGTAATTTCCTTAGGAACTGCCAAATTGCTATAGGGAATTAATTAGGAAGCTAGGAAGTTTAAAATAACTGATGAATCCGTGAAAGCATAGTCACAAAATTCACCCATTTTTTTTTTAAATCCGTGAATTTGAGGTTCTGCGAATTTTTTGCAGAATTTTCAAAAGTTCGTGCTTTTTTTAAAGTTTGCGAATAAATCGCAAATAATTCCCGCTTTTTTCAATAATTCGTGATTTTCAAATTTATTTTGTTTAAAAAAAATTAACTTTTTTTTTTAAAAAACTTTTTAATCTTAATTTTTTTTTTTTTTTTTCTCTCTGATTTTTTTTTTTTTTCCAAATATTTCCCTGAACTTGCTTAACTTTTCCGGATGTTTCCGAATTATTGCCGATGATTGATAATGTACATATATGAGCTGTGTTATATTGTTTTTAAATTGACAAAGGAAAGATTGTCTTAGTTTCTGTCAAGCCATGTTGGGACAACACAAATGAAAACACAAATGAACGTAAGTTCTAATTAATTGTTATTCTGCAATTGTTATGTGGAATTTTGGCTGGAGATTTGAGGCCATTTGGACTTCACAATAGGATCTAACTGTTGAGAATTTTGATTACAAACTCCATATTTCTCGAGTCTTATTTTATATTTAGTGTTATCTTGTGTAAATATAAAAGAAATTGCATTTTTTTTTTTGACCCATCTCCGTGAATAGTACCATCTTGTGTGCCTAAGACTGTGTGTGGGTTAGCTCTTATAAGAGCAGAAGCAGCTCTCCGTCTGCTCTATGTCAGAGCAGCAGATAAAATCTGCTCTGGCATAGAGTAGACATAGAGCAGTTTTATCACTTAAAACAGCTCCCCGCCAGAGCAAATGGGGCAAGGAGCTGTGTTACCAAACATGAAAGCAGTTCTCTGCTGGAGCCAAAGAGCAAAAGAGCTGCTCTTTGCCCTGAAAGAGCTAACCTAAAGGCAGTCTAAAAATCTATTCTTTTGGAGTTACCTAGCGATCGGTCAGTAATAGAGTATTGGTTTCCTTCCACTTATTTTCACCTTTCCATTCTTGTTAACAATGATAACGTCTAACGAGTGAATTCCTAAGTTGGAAATAATGTTCTCAATATTGGAGCGAGATTCTGTTGTTTGCTTATTGAATATATAATTTTTCGTGACAAATTAGCCTTAGCAGGCCAGGCCAGGCTTTTGAATCGAGTTATATGCAGGGTTAGCTATATATTTCAGTTTATGAAACGACGTTCTGTTTGTTTTAGAATCCAGAAATCAGTAATTCTATTCCTACCTATATTTGCCATGTAGGGACAACAAAAATGAACCCAAGTTCTAATTAATTGTTATTCTGCAATTGTTATGTGGAATTTTGGCTGGAGATTTGAGGCCGTTTGGATTTCACAATAGGATCTAACTGTTGGGAGTTGCGATCACAATAGGATCTAACTGTTGAATCTCTTGTTTTATATTTAGTGTTATCTTGTGTAAATATAAAAGAATTAGCAATTTTTTTTTGACCCATCTCCGTGAAGAGTACCATCTTGTGTGCCTAAAAATCTAATCTTTTGGAGTCCCCTAGTGATCTGTCACTAATAGACTATTGGTTTCTTTCCACCTATTTTCACTTTTCTGTTCTTGTTAACAATGATAATGTCTAACAAGTGGATTACTAAGTTGGAAATAATGTTCTCAATATTGGAGAGATTCTGTTCTTTGCTTGTTGAATAGATAATTTTTCATGACAAATTAGCCTTAGCAGGCTAGGCTTTTGAATCGAGTTATATGCAGGGTTAGCTATATATTTCAGTTTATGAAACTAAGTAAAATTTGTTTTATAATCCAGAAATCAGTAATTCTATTCCTACTATATTTGCATCTACGCATCGATCTTTTGATGGTGTAGAGTGTTTCTTATTTTTCTCTTGCAGGTTGCTAATAGAAGAGGTAAACTATTGAACTACATGCTTTTCCTCAGGGTGACCCCTACTTTACCGAACACATTTATTAATGTGGCTTCACCAATAGTAGATGTGCCTTACCGCACTTTCTTTCTAGCAACCTTCCTTGGACTCATTCCAGCAGCTTATGTCACAGTTCGGGTATACACCTCAGCAACCGTCTTCCTTTAGAACTTTGCCTTTTTCTTTCTTAATATCTTTACTATTATAAAGCGAGGATGAAAATATTAAATTTTTGTCCTCTTTTGAATCTGTGTCCGTGTTTTTTTTTATAAAAAGGTCCCAAGATTCTTGCTTCTCAACCCGGGTTTTATGTACTTGAACTGTTGAGTGCTTTGAATCTAACGAGGGAGATCATTTTTCGTCCCAAACTTCGGCACAATAGATCTTTAGATCATGTGCTGGGTCAGATTTGATTCCACATTGCACACATCCCAAAAAATGAACATGATCATAGGCATACATCAAACATGATCATAGGATGCGTGCCACATAGAATCAAAATTTGACTGCCTGACGGTAGGACCATGATCTAAAGATCTATCGTCTCAAAGATTGGGACGGAAAATGATTTCCATCGTTTGATTCAAAGCAGTCAACGGTTTAAGAAAAAACTGAGTTAGGAAGGAAGAATCTTGGGTTGAAAATAAAGGTACCTAAAAGTCTCTTATAAATCTCCGCCGCTTCTCTCTCACATCTGTCTCTTCACGTGCATAAATAAGAGAGTATATGGGGTGTTGGAATGGACACTTGGACTCAGATACACCCTGACCTGATTGTGAAAACAGTTGGGTTTCCGGATCAAGCCATTTTCAGGGTCAGGTTCAGGGACCTACAGGAGCCTCATCTTTGACATGAGGCTTTCTTATTCTCGTGAACGGTTCTTAAGGTGGTTGACCGTTTTCTTTTTCATTTCCTTGGTATGTAGGCTGGAATTGCTCTTGGAGAATTGAAGTCGCTTGGCGACCTTTATGATTTCCAATCGATTGCTACATTGTTCCTCATTGGGGTTGTTTCGGTTTCCCCCACACTAATGAGCAAGAGCAATACACAAGCACCAAAGCCCTGACAAATGGTAGTGAATTGTTGTGTAGATTCTGTACAGATGTGCATAAAATAAGATGAAGATGGCTCTGTAAGCTGCATTTACAGTAAAATTTTCATCCGGAGTTTCAGGCCAGTGCCCGACCTCAACTTTGGAATTTATGTATCACTATACCGATGCAATTTGGCGCGATTTCTCGCAACATTCTTTATTGTTAAACTGTATTTCAGAGTTGAGATTCCATCTTTCATGGCAATTGTGATTACAACTTTAGTATCAATGTATATACCATTTCATTGTTGAGATTACAACTTTCTTGTCAATGTATATAGTACATTTCATGTGATTGGAGGAAGCCTTCACATGGTTTAGGGCTGTCAGTTGGTCGGGTTGGGCCGACCTGGTTTAAAATCCCTAAACCGCTTTATATTATATTTATATATAATATCCGGTCGGGCAGATTATTTCCCGAACTGACACGACTTTTGAGTTGATCTGACCCACCCAGAAGAGGGGTTTGATGCTTTATGCCTGAACTGGCCTGATGGGTCAAGTTTATATGTGCCTGAACCGGTTAAAAACCAGCTTTGAAGGGTCAGATAGTGAGCTGACCCCACTTGTTGATTAGTTCAAAAAGTTCTGTGCCAGGGTTTTCCATCTTTCATTTAGCCTGAGACCAGCTCATGCAATCAAAATCTGATCATCTGATATGTGGGCCCTGATCTCAAGATCTAATTTGGAAAAGATTGGGAGGAAAAATAACCTCTATCATCTAATTGAACACAGTCAATGGTGTGAATTGTGGAGCCATCAGTGGCACAACAAGAATCTTTGGTTCCACAATCTAAGATCCTTTCCTTCAGAGTTGTACACTTAAATCTGCACAATTTTATGCCTCATATGGGTAGATCTGCTCACCCGTTTGATTCATGCAATAAGCAGAATATGGCCGTACCCATGGATCAAAATATCGTCCGATACCGATACATATCGGTATCGGACTTGAACGATACGGTATATTAAATGTACTGTTTCGTTAAAATATATGGTATGTATCGAACTATACATTCAATATATCGTTTGATACAGACTGGTACCGATACGTATTGTCCATATATTTTAACGAAACAGTACATTTAATGTACCGTATCATTCACGTCCGATACCGATACGTATTGTCCTATATGTATCGATTTTTTGACTGGACGATACGTACTGGTTTTCCGGCATTTTGATCCATGGTCGTACCAGCTTCTACTTGCCCAAATTTGAGCTTCTTTTCCTTATGTGGGAATCAGTTGGTCGAGAAATCAGTCCTTACCAAACGCCAATTAATTGGGCAGAACCATTTTTTCAGGACCCCAGTAATTTTTAGAGAACGAAAGCGTTGATAAATTGGGCATTAGCCTTACGAGGATTTTGGTGGCTTAGAAGCTTTAATGCTTTGCGTTGGGGAGCTATAATAGCGTTTGGTACCGGGATCACAACTTTTGCCTCAGTTGCTCTGGTGAGCTATTTTAAGTGACAACAAAGCTCTCTCTGCTTGCTCTCGGCTAGGGCAGATAAAACTTGCTCTCGTGAAGAGCAAGCAGATAGCTGACATTTGCTACAGGAGAGTGGATCCAAACGCACAGTGCTAGCCACTTGGTGGCTTGATCGGCCTTAATAGTCCCAACTTGCAACTGCACGTCTCGAGCAAACAAGTATGCCTATCTAACCATGGTGCTTATTTGATGATGTGGTACTCATTGTTGAAACAAGGAATAAGATAAATGATAGTAAGAATTACGGGGAAAGGCTTTAAAATCAATACCTATAAAAATTGGGAAATTTACTGGATCGACCTTGTTATATACATCTTTTCTACCAGAGATCTTATATTTTCACCTTTAACTAAGTCGATCCGCTCTAAGTCGAGCCAATTCTAGCTAGTACAAAAAGTCATAAATACCACTTCTTATACTTTTTTTCATTCTACATAGTTTAAAATTTTAAATATTTGCACTTTTCTATATTTATGCGTTGTGAAATGAGATCTATATCGTCTGATTTGAAGGCCACAATATAAAATCGATGGTGCCAAAGATAGGCAAAAAAAAGGCGATATCGCCTCTTTTAAAATTAAAAAAATAAAAATAAAAAAATAAACAGTCGATACCGGCTCTTTAAAAAATCGATACCAACTGTTTAAAGAGGTGATGGCGATTCTTTAAATAGTCGATACCGACTATTTAAATAGTCGCCATCGACTGTTTATTTTTATTTTTTTATTTTTTTTAAAACAGTCGATGGCGACTATTGAAAGAGTCGCCATCGCCCATCGCCTTTTTAAGCAGTCAGTACAGACTATTTAAAGAGTCGCCATCGACTAGTTAATTTTTTATTTTTATTTTTAAGAGGCTATATCGCCTTTTTTTCGTATCAATCTTTGACACCATCGATTTTATATTGTGGCCTTCAAATCAGACGACATAAATTCTGTTTCACATCGCATAAATATAAAAAAGTGCAAATATTTCAAATTTTAAACTGTAGAATGAAAAAAAGTGTAAAAAAGGGTATTTATGACTTTTTGCGCTAGATGAAATTGGATCAACTTAGAGCTGGTCAATTAGGTGAAAGGTGAAAATATAGGGTCTCTGATCGGAAAAAGTAAATATAATAAGGTTGATTTGGGAAATTTCTCATAAAAATTAGTAGAACAAATCCCATACATATAGGCAATGCACCCAAACTCCATATGGCATCAAAACAGTGTTCGAGGTGTCACATGGAGCTCCACGTGGAACCTTGAAAGGCGGTGACCCTCCTCTTACATGACTCGAATCACGCATGACTAGTGCGAGTGACCCTAAGATCATGTCACACTCACCATTTGATCAAGATCTGATGTTCTCCTACTCGAGTCACTCAGATGATCATTATTACCCTCTATATATATATATATATATATATATATATATATATATATATATATACTGCAACTGCCTCCCCTAAATCTCTATAGTTACCGTGTCTCCCTCACGTCCTCTGTCAAACTATCTCCCTATTCTGTTGGACGCAGAGATCTCCTCCCTTTATATGATTTTGGAAGCCGCCCCTTATTATTCTCCTCCCACGTAACCATGTTTTTTCCAACTACTTTACTAGCAAGTAGCAACCGTTCTCTTCTCCTTCACAACAAATGGATCTCTTCTCCATATTTTACAGCAGTCAGTCCGGAATCAATTGCAGTTTATATTTTGAAGAATAGCAAACGGGTCTTCTCCTATGGCTATGGGTGAGTATTTTTCCATTTTTATATTTTTATATAAAAATATGGGCCAGATTAATTTTTGTTCTCTACTTTGCATGTCGGAGAACATGATTTGAAATCATGGATTTCTGAGTTGTCTCGGACAGCCCCAAGACTGAGCGGTCTTGCATCTCGGCGAGATGATGGCGTGAAACGAAAATAATCTTTTGAATGATCTTACACTATTAAGATAGGCGTTTGATCTTACACCATCAAAGAATACCTCACTGTTATGCTATGTTGCAAACATTTGAGATCAATCTAAGCATATCAAGTGACTGTTCTTGATTGGGACACATCTTTTAGTAAAACAATCACACCTATTAAATAATTGTATATCATCCGATCAATGATTTTTAATATTAGCCATTAAAACAGATTTTTAATATTAGCCATTAAAAAATAGAAAAACAGTTATACTAATGTGCATAGATTTGGGCACACCACAATAGCCATCCACGAGCTCATCACCTACGATACGGTAAGATAAAATAGTGATACGTACACAAATAGAATGAGTAGTAAGCGTTCAATGGTGCATAACCTTAACACCCTATATAAACTAAAATATAAAATTAATATTTTTTGTATTGCTTCTCGGAACGATTCACACTCTCATCTCGTCTCGTTGAGGCGTAAGATGCGAGACGTCTTCAAACCATATTGGATAAGGATTCAACAATATGGATATGGTGACGATCATATATAGATATATTTTATTCACATGAATTTCTTACATGCAGATTTTATTTTTTCTAACAGAATTTTTTCAAATTGTTTTATTCACTACGTCAAAATCAAGGAAAAACCACTATAGCATTATAAAATAAACCACTATTTAAAATAGTGGTGTAATATTCCACTACTTGAACCAGTAGTTTTTTAAGTTAAACCAGTGGTTTAATAAATCACGTGCTATCATCACGTGCAATCCATCGGGCCGACCCTCAAGCGTCTCTTTTATTTTCATTACTAACCCAAAACGCCTCTCTCCAATTCCAAAAAAAACAAAAACGCCTCTCAACCCATGCTTCTTCTTCTCTCCGAAGCCCTAGCCTCTCTCGTGTTCCTCTCTCTCAACAAACCCTAGTTTTGGCTGGAAATCGAGATTTGGGAGGGTTGATTCCTCATATTTTTGGTGCCAAATCCCTAGTAAGCCGTCAGCGCATTCACGAACGAGGTGATCTGGTTGATTGTGATCTCGTTCTTCTTCGCACTATGGTTCGTGAAGACGAGGCTCGGTGATCAGATCGGTACCTATTTCGTTAAGTGGCTCGGGAATAGCACCTTAGGGTTGTGGTATGGGTTGATGATTAGCGAAGTGCTTATTGCACCGGCGATCCGATCTCTATTTTTGGGGATTTGAGTTTCGATTTTTTGGGGTTTGAGATTCAATTTTTGGCTATTCGATATCATATATGAATTTAGGGATTTGAGGTTTCATTTTTTTCCTCTCTGATTGGGGTATTTGGTTGGTAAGAATCGATGAACCAGTCCTCTTTTCAATATATAATTGATTGGATCTCAGGCCGTTGAAATGATTGTTTGATCCCCGTGAGATTGAGCCGTGATTTGGAGATTGGGTAGCAAATTGAATCACCGGGAGATTGAGCTGTGATTTGGAGATCGGGTTGCAGATTGAATCACCGCGAGATTGAGCTGCGATTTGGAGATCGGGTAGCAGATTGAGCCCTACTTTTATCAAATCAAGTGATGGCGCCCAAATCCGACAGCATCGAAGGTCATCCATCTTCTTCTAATTTCATATCTCTTAGCATGATTTATATTAATTTGTTTTCTCAATTTAGCCAATTTTTAGGCAATTTCCCTGTTAATATGGCTTATGTTTTAGTGACTTTATCAACTTAGTTTTCAATTTTACACATTTAGATCTAATATTAGGGAAGGATTCAGATGAGTTTGAGGTAAATTAGGCTGAAATTTACTTTTTATCATGGAGTCGGGTTTATATGTTTTAACTGTGTCATGCTTCTGTTAATCTCAAAATCTTCTCATCCTTCCCTTTTTAAACGCTTGGAGTCTCTCTCTCCTCAAAGATTTTCACAGATCTGGTAAATCGAATCGATATTTAGGAGAACGTTTCAACCTAGGCCAGGTTGGGTTTGTAATCTTTGTTGATTCAGTCGAAGGTGATCATTTAACACTGCTGATCCCCGTGAGCTCTATGTTCTCCTTCATGTTTGTAAATTTAGTTTTATTTTAGGAAATGTTGCATGGAGAATCAAACTTAGAGATTTGTTGTTGCTTTTATGTTGTTTAACATCAATGGTGAGGCATGATGCTCATCAGAAAATGATTAGATTTATTTCAAATTTCTGGCATTTAAATTGGCAAGGGATTTTGTTTGAGTTTGAGAATCAGATTACTGTTGATGATATTTCAAGCTTTTGGAGGTATTTTAGGCTTCTTCCTCCCAAATCTATTTCAGACATAACTTTAGCTATGCATCATTATTTTTCTTGATGAAGATAATGGTAAATATGGGTTTACATTTTAACTAGATTTGTCATCAATTTTTTGATTGTTCATTATTGATAGATGCAGATTTTTTTTAAATGCTCAAAGGGTAGATTGATGATCTGTAGAGGGGTTTATCTTTATATATCTAAACATACATGGTTTTCCTTATTATTTTTGTGTGATTTGCATCTACATAGATGATTTTTACTTTTTAGCTTTTTTCTTTTTGGAATTTGGCATGATTGTCTTTGAATTTGTATACCAGTGAAAGATGACAAATGAGGAAGTTATTTGGTTGGATTGAAGTTTTTTACACTTTTTGGAGTTGGATTCTTAGGTTTCTTGTGGCATAGATTGTGTGGCCATTAATGTCTTCTTCTTTATAATAATCTTATTTTGTTAAAATATTTTCATTAACTCAATAACAGTTACAAACAAATTTTAAACGTGAAGCAAATAAATATAATTAGTTCCTGGAAGTCCAGGAGCGCAAATTTGATTAATCTACTGACAAAGAACCACTTCTTGATCATGAAAACATCTGGCTATATCAGAGCTCTAAATCACATACTAATGCTTGAAACAAGTTTAATAAACAGTATACTCTAACAACAGATTATAAATTTATAACTCTGACCGTTCGTTCATGCAGTGGGAAATCCCCAACAAAAAAAAAAAAAACTACATATGAGAACACGATTCCTTTATCTTGGTGCTTTCTCGCCTATAATCCAGCGTGATCTTTTGGCGCTCATGGGTATCAATTATTTCTTGAGGCATACTCTGTACCAATAAGAAAATCCTGGATCTGTTAGCTCAATAGAACCTTTTAACCCTGGCCATGGATTGGTAAAAATGAAAATAACCGTTCTTTGAAATCTATGACTCCCAAGGTATATATATTGTTTGTCTTTTATTCCCTATCTTAATTTAAGTATTCGTTTGATGTTGTAAATATTGGCCATTTAATGAATTTCATTTCTTTATTCACTGTTGGAAATAAGTATAGTCTCCATGACCATAAGAGTTACATAACTTGGGCCTTGTGAACCGAGGATATCTTGATGTGATAAATGTCATAGATTTTAAGCTGTCGAGCAAAATCTGCCATGGAGGGATGTACTGCTACCCCTTTTTACTATTAAATGAAAACTCTTTGGATGGTTAAATTGGAGAAATAGATATTAGTTACTTTTTATTTAATACAAAAACACGTATTACTTAATAACAAACAGGCGTCCTAGGGTTTCTGGATGATTCAGTGATTCTAAACTTCTAATTATTCAATATTTATCTATTTTTATGTTATAATAATATATACAAAAAATTTCCTTTTGTTTTTCGTTCATATGTTATAGTTTGTTAACTGATTTTAATTTTAAATACATTTCATGTTTGCTTTCTGTTATGCAGGATATGCACTTGGATCGATAGAAGGATGTGATGCATTGGAGTTCTTTGATCCATCTGCTTCAAAGGAAAAGGGGTTAGTTACTGGTTCTTGGCAACCCAACCACCTCCTCTCATGTTATTAGGCTTGAAACATACATATGTCTTTCTAGTATCCACTTGTCGATCGAGGAGTTGCCACTTTGACAATCAGGAAAAGACCAATATGGGAAATGCGAAGATATTTTCTTAATATATTATATTAATTTTAACTACCCTTTTCATTTGGAAAATGGTCAAGAATCACTGTACAATGGCATGCTATGGTTTCAGATTATGAAGGTTTTAGGTACCCAATCTAGCAGCATTCACCATCTCCAACCCAAACTAGATTGCTTTTGACATTTTATATATATACGTATGTATGTGTGTCTGTGTCTCTGTGTGTGTGCGCATTCTAAATGATAACAAATAGATTCATTTATAGCCGGCTCTCCCATGGCGTCACCAATTGTGGCTACCTATATTGAGGTTAAGGAATGCTATCTAAACCAATTAAGAGATGGGCTGTCTAAGACACCCTGACTTCAGATTTTGCATAAAAATTTGTTTAGTGGGGAATCCACTTTAATTTTTTTTTGAGTTTGTGCTTTGTTTACAAATTGGGAATTTGTTAAATATCCAATCTGCTCAATTGCATGGTCACTAGTTCGACTCCAGTCAGGTTGACTTTCCAATTCTAAATGCGATTCCTTAGAGCATGTTTTCTATTGAAATTTTGACATAGCAACGCCTATCCCGTTTAGAGAAAGATTTGTTGATAAACCACTAGTTCTTTTATTTTCGCAGCATAGTGATCAACCGGGTTCAAAATATTGTCCGACGCACAAAAAGAAAGAAAAGTATAATCCCATGACTAGCTACTGTATAGATAGGTATAAGCCGATACAGTGGGATTTTTAATTTTAATTATTTTTTTTTTCTGTTTTTTTTTTAAATTTCCCTTTCCTGCAAACATGTGCCTAGGTAACTGATATGTATCTATCTAGGCATCGACCAATGCGGAGATGATTAAAGACTCCTATTGATGCCAGTGGTGCCTCTTTTTTGAATTCGCTGAGTTCCTTCTGAGCCAATATCTTAGAGATGATTCGTACTGAGCTGAGGTCCCATGCTCCTACTCCTACATGTGCAGCTACTACTTCCACAACTAATACTAACACTTCAGAAATAAAAATATCAGCTTATCAGAAAATCTGGAACAGTATTAGACAATGCTAAGATTAGTCTTAAAAGATTGAAATCTATGACAATTTGTAGAGGTTCAGAAATCACAAAGAACAAAGCAATTGGATTAGTCTCAAAAGGACATAATCCTGAAATGATTCCTGGAGGATTAGAACCCTGAAATATTGACCAACATAAACTCAAACTTCTCGGCAACAGCGAAGAATGAAACTCCTGTGGGTTTCAAAAGAACTCTCATTAAAAATTCACCTCTAACCAACATATTGTTTGAGAATTCTCTTTACATATATATAAAAGAGGACAATGCAATCCTAGTTTGATTCTAATTATCCTTCCTAACTTGGATTCTAAACAAAACAATAAAAGTAACTTACTGCTCTGTCCTAAAACCTAGGACTCTAAACTAAAATAGTGCACCCCTTTTGATTTAAGATTATGGAGAATGAGTCTCCGTAATCTGCCCTCTCATGTGATCATTTAATTGATACGTGAGGCTCAGACTACTGAGAGTTAACTCTCGATAATCCAGGTCTCAGGTGACCATACAAGTGATCACGTGGGACTTTGGAATCCCCAACAGTTGCCCGGTGTAAGGGCCCTCCTGGCCCTCTTCTTTAAGGCCGAACGGATCTTTGTTTTAAGACCCCTTTTATCTCTTTTTGCAGCCCCTTGAATTCTGAAAAACTGAAGCTATTCCAGCCCATTTAAACCTTTTTTGGCCTGGAATCCAGCCCCTAATCTGCCCTTTACATGAGCACTGGTTTTTATCCTGAATTTCTTTTCATATATTTGCTTTCCATGATAGAAGAAGCTTTACTCGTGTTGGGTAGCATGCAAAAATTTCACTGTAGGAGACATAATAGTTAAGAAATATTTTGAATCAAATGCTATATAAATATATATTTTTGTTTAACTTTGTATTTGACTCAACTTTTGTTGGAAATCCGATTTCGAAATATATTTGATGAGGTCACTTTTGACCCTAAAAATTTGTCTTTCAAAATGGGTTATAAGCCATAGGCGGTTATTTCTAGATCAGGGTTTACTTAGTGGAACACACTATTTCCGTCCAAGACTAGTTAGTTGAGTCTGGACTCAAGGCGTGAAAATGTGAAGTGTCTTCACCTACATATATTCAATGGCTGTTTTTATCTCTGGTATTTATGTCAAAGCAATGGCAAGAAGATGACCACTTCAAAAAATTTCAGGATTAGTTAGTATAATTTATATCAAATATGACTTAAAACTTACCAATGGGTCAGATTTTCAATATTCAGAATTCAACTACTGTGCTCTGTCTTGCATTCAACACCGAAAAATAGACATTTATTTAGTTCCTTAAGATTCCATTTTCAAATTGCAGCATGTCATCCGTTTTGAATAATGTTCTGTGGTTATGATCTACTTGGCATATTCTATAGCAGATATGTTTTCCGGTGTCATCCTAAGTCGAAACATGGAAAATATGATCTGACTGCAGTGAATGCCATTAAATTCCATCCGCGGTATGCCATTGTTCTTCTCTTCTAAATGTGGTTTTGTAGATAGTGTGTTAAACTTGCATTGATATGATATGGTTGGTTTAGCAGCTATGGTACTTTTGTCACTGGAGATAATGACCGATACACTATTATCTGGGATGGTCTAAGTAGGAAAAAATTGTTTGAGGTATTTCTTTTCCTTCAATGTTTTGATTGTAACCAGAAGTTGTATATTCCTGTACTGCAATGCCTTTTTCTTGGTCAATTAAAGGCACATATGGCATCCCAATTGAATCTACATTGTGATGATTGAAATGTTGTATCTAGCAGGCAACATATGGCATCCCAACATGTGATTTTGTTTTAACATCATAATCATCATACTCTTATCCCATCTATTTGGGCAACATTTTTAATCAATCTCTCATTTGGATTTCAAATCAGCATATTTTTATAAACATTATGCTTCACTCAGCATCGATGCACGAACAAGATCTGTTTTTCAGTGCCATGCACAGCACCACGTTGAGTAAAATCGTTGTTGGGCATGAATCCTACAACACAACTTGTGAATCTTAGGATTTGACTTGAATCTTACGATTCCAGTGAATTATATGATTCACAAACCCACTTAGTTTCACGGGTAAAAAACTTGTTTCACGGTTAAATATAGGTGATCGGTGAATCTAACACAAGAAATATAGGTTTAGAGGGGCTGGACTTGAGGCTTGAACTGGGCTGGAATAGGGGAGATTTATCGGAGTTTATTGGGTCTTAAACTGGGCTAGAGCAGGGGTAAAATGTTGATCGGTCTTCATAGTGAAAGTTTTTTAACAATAAATTGTTGATTAGTGCCTGATTCAAGTATCTTACCTATAGGTCTTGAGCCGGAAGTTAGATCTCCCAGCCAAATTTTTACCTGAAGCAATGTGTGGTTTCTTTTTCTTTTAAACGAATATTCTAAAATGCTACTAGTCAAGTTTTGTTTTAAAGCATCAAGACTGATATTTTCTTAATAGACTAGATCACGCCTTGTTTTTAAAAATAGAGAGTCAAGCAGAAGCAAAGGGAAGGCCAAATGTCATGACCTGTCACCAACTTTACCGACTCGATTGGCTCTAAAGCAGCTCTTATAATTATTAATAATTATTTAATTATTGCGATGTTTCTTCCCTTGCTTTTCACCCATGCAACTTACAAATCTTTCCACCCACTTTATGAATCCCGAGTGCTAAGCATTCTCTGTTTGCAATAGGCTTTCTGTGGTTTGTGTGACAGCTCGTGGGGTATGTTCTTTGTCTTCTTTTCACTTAAAGGCTTTCACCCATGCCGTAGTGTCTCTCTCTCTCTCTCTCTCTCTCTCTTCTATTAATGCAAGCAAAAGTTTTCATCCTCTACACCTAGGATTAATGATACAACAGTTCCCGTACCTTCTAAACTAGGCCTGCTGAATTCAAGCATGGTTTGAACAAAGCTTTCTGGGAAGTAATTGGTATGATTAAATTTCCCTTGAACACTCTTTGTTGGAAATAGGTTTTTTGTTGTTTTCATGAAAGGTTGTCAGACATACTATTTGATGCAATGCAAGAAAGGGCGCAGAGTGGGAGCTATTTTAGTCAAGAAATCATGTGGAAGAGAGTTTAATAGGGGTTAATTGGGCTTTAAACCTGGCCTGAAATAGGGCCTCAATGAGGTCAAAATTTTTGCCCACCTGACCAGTTACATGGTCACCTAAACCACTTAAAAGTCTTGGAGTTGGTGATTTAAAGGCCATAACCATTTTTAATTTTGGAAGTCTCGAGTCCAAGAAAGTAGGACTCTCAGTGATTATATTTTTTTTTTGTCTCAGAATTTGTGTTTCCTTTTCTTATTTCAAGTGATTTTAGAGCCCAAGTAAATAGGAGATAAATAATAGGAGAGTTTCTTTATCTGCTAGTGTATACTGCACGATATTTATTATGAGCATGAGATTTTTATTTTTCTTTTTTACTGCACGATATTTATTTCGTTGTCTCAGCGTGCACTTGCTGATTTGGGAATTGGACAGTGTTAGATGTACTCCATATCTGTAATTAGCTTTTTAAATGGGATAGAAAAGGTCTAGACATAAGCTAGTGCATCTACGCCGTTGATTCTCTGTTATATATGGACCATCGGATCATCATAGAGCTCAGCTATTTAGAATTTTTGATGGTGCAAGGCAATGTTGATGGTGGTGGGGATCGGTGAAAGTGCCTTGTTATTTATTAGCACACAATCAGTGAAAGTACACTTTTTACCCCTTTTCCCCTACTTTTTGTTTTTTTTTTTCCAAAATTTTCCCTCGGCAACTTATTCTTGGACTGCAAAGGGTAGCAGTGACTGGAAGGATTATTGAGTAGTGAAGAGTTTAATCATAAATAGAAATGAATAGAAGGATTGCTCTTTGGAGGAAAAGAGCAGCCCATTTAAAAGAGCAGGTTTAAATTTAACTTTTAAAAGATACACAAATTCAGCTCTTTCACTCTCCGAAAGAGCTAAGAGCAATTACAACCAAACATAGTCCCATACAAAAGTGCTCTGCACCAGAGCAGAGAGCTGCTCTTTGCCTCCAAAGAGCATTCCTTAACACAACCTTACAATAGCAAGGTATTGACACTGGCCAACTCAAGTTGGGCAAACTAGTCACTTGTACTAGGCTGAACCAAGTCAGACCAATACATTTGTTTAGTTTATTAACTGAAATGTTTTTTTTTTGTGGTAGGCACGCGAGGCCTCACCCTCATTATTAAATCAAAGAGAAGCCACATACGAGTATAAACAGTATTTATGTATACTCTGGAGAGATTACAAAGAATAGAAGGAATATCTCTATGGACAGAAAATTTCCAGCGAGTCTAAGTTTGCTCCATGGTTCGCAAGCCAATCTTATTTGACTTTGGTTCCTATCCTATGACTTGGACAACTTCAGATTCATAGTATTAATTAAATATGGCTTGAAGTTTAGAAGCCAGGGCTATATTTATTTTTTCATTTTTTGCAGGTGGACGCTTTAACAACCAAGTGTGGGAAAGATGGGGGATGGGTCATTGATGGCCCATTGTTGGCTTGCATGGCCTTGTTGATGGCCCTGCTTCTAGGACACGTGGCCTAGCAATGTAACCATCTGGAGCTTGCAATGAAAGGAATTGCAATGAAAGATACTTCAGAAACACGGTCGAGAGCAGTTTCAGGTAGAGGAAAGGATGTTGCAATGAAAGGAATTGCAGTTTCTCAGACTCAATCTGGAGCTTGGCTGGGCAGAGTAGAGGGAGTTGGATTGAATGATCAAACAGCTTCGGAGGCCCAACTGAGATCTTTATCGGGCAGGAGGGAGGAGGTTGAAATAAAAGATCAAGTGGCTTCTCAGACCCAATTCAAAATCTTTTCAAGTGGAGTGGAGGATGCCAGAATGGAAGATCGAGTTTCGCAGACCAAGATCAAAGCCTTTTCAGGCTTAACAGAGAATGCTGGATTAAGAGAGCAAACGGCTTCTGACTCGAGAGCTTTCCCCTCTAGGGAAGAGAATGTCAAGTTGAAAGACCAATCAACTTCTCAGACCCAATCCACAGCCTTTTCTAGAGTAGCAGCGAATGCTAGACTGAGTGATGAAGAGACCTGTCGACTCCTCAGTCCCAGTGGAGGACGTTCCTTGGAAAAATGGAGGAAGCAGTAAAGAAACAACCGGTGGCTTCTCTGAAGCAATTGGGAAATTTTCCGACAAAAGTGGTAGACTCCCAACTGAAAGAATCTGGTCTCCAAGGAATGATGTTGCATAGACAAAGTTCTGCTCCTGTGCAGCACAAGAAGTTGCAGGATAGCAGGGATGAGAGCATAACTGCATATGGAAATGGTGTGGTTGCTTTCCCTGAGAGCAAAGGTAGAGAGAGCCTTGAAATATTTGGTTTGGCTTCAACGACATCGATTGAGCATGTTCAGAAAGTAAGGCAGTCAAAAGGAAATAAAGGATTTGAACAATGAGCTGCAAATAAAGGCAGATGAGTTGGATGGCTGTGTTTTGGCTAGCCAGTCATCAGAAGATCTAAGGAAGTCAAGGATTGGGTTCTCACAGTTTCATCCTTCATACGATGGCTTCAATGAAGGCGAGATCTTTAATGAACAAGGTAAACAGTTCGTTTTCTAATAAGTTTGTTAAATATGCTCTTTTCTTGATAATAGGACATTAAGGTTTGTAATCTGCTATCACAGACCATTTGGCTCTGTGCTCTTTTACTTCAAAATTTTGTTATTCTACTCTTCCCACGTACACTGTTGCACAAGTAGGATTGTACTCATATGTTACGGATCCAACTGGTCTTTCTTGCACAACAAGTTGACTCCACAAGCTTTGGCATGGGCTGTATTTTGGGAAAGATCTTGTGCATGGGCTGTATTTTTCATCTTCAATGTTGGGTAAGTCTACAGGGGTGTCGAGTAAGATTTTTAGTGTGCCATGCTATTATTATTATTCTTTTGGGTTTTGATCTGTTCTGTCATCCTTTATTTGAACTATATGTTAGTATAGACAATCTACTACAGAAGTTTCCTTAGCTTCTCGTTCCATAGGTTACTCTTAGATCCTCACAATCAGCATAATTTTTTCTATCAAACGAGGATCTACTACAGAAGTTTCCTTAGCTTCTCGTTCCATAGGTTACTCTTAGATCCTCACAGTCAGCATAATTTTTTCTCCTCCTATGTCGAAAGTGGGAGCTTAATTGAAAATTTATGATTTTGGTATTTTTATTTGCAGGATTGCTGGCTATTACTGTTGGTATTAACTATAATACATCAAAAAGACAAAGGAACGGTGACATCACTCATCATAAAAAAAGTACTACTGTGGCAAGGACCATTATCATAGATTTTCTTTTGATGGTTACCAGTAGTTCTAAAGTCACTAAGAATTTAGTACAGTAAAGGTCATTTTAAACGATATAAAACTGCATTAAGCCCTCTCTTTGTTAGCAGGTAAAGGGATCAAAGTACCAACCTTGCTCCAGCATTACAAGTGAAGAGCAAAACAAAAGTAAAACAGGAAAAATTTACCATAGAAAAGGAGGGCTTGATGTAGGTCAGTATGAAGGACCACTATAAATGCAAGCAGCTAGTTCAAATATTGGTAAAAATTACCTTCCGTTCCTTCTTTTCTTCTTTCGACTCCTCTCCAACTGGTCTCCTCTTCTGCAGGTCAGTTCCCATAGTTGTGGCTTTCTTCGCCTTTTCCACGACAGTTCTCCTACCGTGTGGCAAAAACTCTACCGGATGCATCTCCTTTCCTCGAAGAGAAATCACATGGCTGTTGTCAGTTGAAGCTCCAAGAATAGTTACAGGCAGTTTCTTCCTAGACTTTTCTGGAGCTTGTATTTTTCCAGGGTGGTTATCAAAATTTGAATATGTGGAAACAATAGTTTCACAATCCCACAACTCAGATTCGTCACTGCTTTCCTGCAGGACAACCATGTCCTCAACATCTTGATTCTCATAGCTGTACATTTCAGCATACTCTGCACACCTGCGTAACACATCAGCAGAAGAGTCCTGTTGTTTCCCTCGGTCTGATCCTTGATTCCCATGTACAAAATCCCCAGGAGCTCTATACTTATCATCAAGATCCAAGTCATTGATGTCATACTCTTTAAGGGCATGATTGAGCTGATTAGCAAGTGGTTTCCCTTCTGTACCTATGGAGTCCGCATCATCATTATCACTGTCAAACGAGGATCTACTACAGAAGTTTCCTTAGCTTCTCGTTCCATAGGTTACTCTTAGAGCCTCACAATCAGCATAATTTTTTCTCCTCCTCTGTTGAAAGTGGGAGCTTAATTAAAAATTTATGATTTTGGTATTTTTATTTGCTGGATTGCTGGCTATTACTGTTGGTTTGCACATGAAATAATGGAAGACTCGATTCCATCCCTTAGTGTAGCCCTTAAACCTGGATCGGATTCTCAGAAGAAGTCATTTGTATGTTTGGCATCCCCAAGTTAGCAGATTATGAATTGTTCTAGCTTCTAGGAGTTCATTTTTATTACAAAATTTATTGTTATCAGTGTTTTTGAATAATCTGGAATTGCAATTGTAGGTACTAGACTGTTTGGCTATCGTCACTTTTGTTGATGGCTCAGCTTTGGAGGGAAATAATCTTCGGCAAGGATTTGCATATGTAGAAGCATTGAAGGGGAAAGTCCTTAATCAAGTGAGGAACCCTTTGCATGTTACATAATATGTTTTAGTGAGATGACCAGCTGCAGATGAGGGAGGCAGGTAGGCAGAGTACATAATTTATATAAATCTCTTGATCACAGAATAGTATAATTAACAATATTTTCATTGATATACACCTTCCTTTTTAAATATTGTTACGAGCAGAGTTGACTTTATGTTTCTTGTATAAAAATTAAGATATAAAATGGTAGTGCCGTTATTATGCCTAAGCTTGCATCCACCCTTCTTATTGTTTATTTCCTGAAAATTTTTCATTTTGTATAGTAAGCTACTTATTATATTGCTATTTCTAATTGTTTTTATTGTTTGAAGTATTTCATGATCGTATTTTGTTTGGCATGATGTAGAGAGAGGTCTGTCGGCTGTTCCCCTCTTCCTCTGTTGACCATAAAGGCGTAAGTACATTACATTATCCCTGTATCAAATATTTTTTGTCATGATTTTTAGATTTTAAATTTTATTTATTAATGCCACAACAATTTTGTTGCGAAGGGGTAGTGTTTTCCCCGTTGTTAGGATCTTGTTTGCTATCTCTGTGCATATTTCATTTTTTAATAAATTGGCCCCATCATTTGTAAGAAAAATATTATCTTGTATTGTATAAGCATATCAGGGAAGCCTTTTGAGAATCTATTACCGTATGTTGCTTGCACACTTTAGACAACTTGTTAGGTGAAATCATGTGGCCCATTCTTATTGACAATAGATAATCTGGGTTGTCTGTTCGTGAAATGAAGCTCGAAGGCTAGTCTTGCAAAGCATAAGAAAATGAAGAAAATCTCTCTTCTGGTGTTTGGCCTGGAATCACTTTAAGTTTAAAGGATCCGTTCTTTTTCTTATTAACCAATGAGGGTATCTTTTCTTAACCGAAACAATGAGGGTATCTTTTCTTATTAACCAATTTAATTACAATGAATTTTTTATTATTTGCGTTTGTATTTCTATGTCATGGTTTTCCTTTTCTCTACAGCAAAAGCTGTTGTCGTTGAGTGTATAAATTTTATTTTTTATGCATTTGAATTATCTATTTTTTCTAGCTGCAAATATATATTCCAAAATATTTTTCATGCATTTGAATTATCTATTTTTTCTAGGGATTGGAATGATGCTCCTGTTATTGTTTGTGGGGATTTCAATTGTATCACAAAAGTAAGACTGATTCTATGGCTCTTCTGTCCTTATGTGAAGTATGTGTTTGAAATTTGTTATGTGTTTAGAGTATTATCTGTTTAATTCCTTAATATCATCAATATTTCAATTTAATTGCTTAATATTATAAATATTTAATTACGTTCTCCTTTCGATTTCAGGCTATACTTTTCGAGTTGAAGCTCACCTCAAACGGATCACTAGGGGACGGGGATACTTGGCAAGAGAGGCGAAACACATTTTTTTTTTTTTTTTTTTAATTATGAAAATAGGTCATGGAGTCCTTAGATTGTTAACTCTCTTTTTTTTCTTCTTTTTTTTTGTTTGAATAAAATGATTGAGCATGTAAAGTTTAAAATATTTGGAATAAAAAAATTGGGCATCTTTTTTATTTATTGATGGCATTGAATGATTTGCATTTGAGTTGAATGAATGTGTTTAAATATGAGATTAATAATTTTTTTTCTTTATATAATTTTTTTTAAAGCATTAAAAAATTGCATTAAAAAAAGGTATTACAAAAAGCATAAAAAAAATTGCATTAAAAAAAAACATAAAAAAATATTATTTAAAAAAAATTTGCATACAAAATTGTCGACATAAATTTTTTTTTTAAATATATATATATATTTTAAAAAATTTACATTAAAAATTACGCCCTAAGTGTTGTAAAAGTGTTTTTTTACCACTATACAAAAGCGATGGTTTATGAACCCTTTGTATAGTAAAAAAAAACACCTTTTTTACAAATCCTAGGGCAGTGATTTTTTTGAAAAAAAACCACTGTCCAAGACAGTGATTTTTTGAAAAAATCATTGTTTAAGACAGTGATTTTTTTGATTTTTTCACGTAGTGATTTTTCTTTTCCCAATTTGGATCTTCAATTCTAGATGAATTTTTTCTATTTTTCCAATTTTTTTATATAATCTCCTTTTCCAATTTAGTAAATATGATAGTTAAAAGAAAATTTAGTTAAAATAGAAAATAGTTTAGTGCCAACCCAATAGATTTGTTATTTAGATTCTACTTGATAATCAATTTTTTTTTTTTCCCCCCTACCGTGTAACAACAAGTATTTCACAATCTACACACCCTAGGGGTATCTTGTTATCATAGAAGGGAGACACCAAGGCTCAATCCCATGACTTGTTGGTAACAAACCAAAGTCTCCTACTAACTGTGCCAACCCCTGATGGGTTACAATCAGCTGGTGCGACTATAGAGGAAGTCTCAAATATGATAAGTGTGGGTTAGATGAAATAAAGATAAGTAAGCAGAGTTTTGTATGACCTAAAGTTTTGCTTTGTTTGGAAGGATGTTTTTATAAGATAATATTAAGACTAACATATTATTTCTATGTAAAATAAAATAAAATAATACTAACATATTATATGGTGCAAAATATTAGGATATGAAAAGACAAGGAGAACATTTAGTGGGTGAGACTAGACTAGGATGTGCATGTTAAATGGATGTAGGAAATAATAAGAAATAATAAAATTAATAATGAGTATATAAGAACATAACTAATTGGGAGGCACCTATAAACATAGTGATAAATTTCTTGAGATTCTCCAAAATTCACCGAAATAGGGGTTGGCAAAACTTTCGAAGAAACTTCGGGGATTTCTTTGAAATTGCCGATATTAACGAAATTTCATCAAAATTAATGATTATTTTTTTTTTAAAATTTAGTCTTTTTAAAATAATAATTGAATTATATATATACATAAAAGATAAAGGAATTCACAATTTGGTACTCATTTGATTCCTTTTTATTGAAAGAATATATTTTTATTCTATCACATAGGACAATAAAGGTTAGGGCAAGTTAGCAAAACTCATACTTATTATAGTAAAATCTCAAACTATGCAAACTTATTAATACTCTATAGAGCGTGATTATCAAACGCTAAATACCTTATTTTAATTGGGGTATCTCTTTGTGCCCACACATTCTCTGAAAGTGCCCACGTCCCAACCATTGATTGCATTGCATAAGATGATGGAGATCGTGTTTTAGCTTGATATTCCACACAATAGATCTTGAAATCATGGCTCACTTTCAAACGATCATTTTTTTTACTCTATATGTCATAAATCCCAAAACAAATGACCGTCTGATAGATGAGTCATGAGCTCAAGATGTATTTTGTGGAATATCGGAGTGAAACATGATGTCCATCATCTAATCCGATGTAATCAATGGTTTTGAAAGGGTCTGGGGTGTGGATGCTTTCAAAGAATGAGTAGGAGCAATCAGAGGTACCCATAAGTTTATGATAAAAATATAATCATATTAACATATAATAATATCAATAATAAATAAAAATAAGGGGGGGGGGGGGGGACCCATCTTTCTAGAATATACTCTTTCACATGAAAAAATATTGAAATTAGATGATGGAGATCATTTTTCGTCCCAATAATCCTTATAATAGATCTTAAGATCATGTCGCACCTATCAGACGGTTAGATATTTATTCCATATAGCACACATCCCCAAAAGTGATCGTCTGACATGTGTACCATGATCTCAAGATCTATTTTGTCGAATATTGGGACGAAAAATGATCTCCATCGTCTGATTCACGGTAGTCAACGTTTTTTTCCTGTAAAAGAGTGCTTTTCACATAAAAAATAGGTGCAAATAATGTCATCCTAAAAATTATTAATTGTTCAAAATAATAATATAAGTGTTTTTCACATCAGTAATGTCACACAACTTCTCATCCAATTCCAAATCAGGTGAACCAGCTTTAAGCATACGCATCTTATTTACGGTTTACCACTTTAAGTTATATTGTCTTCATCCTATAGGCTCCAATCTTATGCATTTTGCTTGAGTTTGAGTCACATTTTCTTTATTTGTTCAAAATGGAATATAGAGACATAATATATTTATTTTAACCATTTGTATCAAAATAGACATAATAGATCTATTGAGAAGTAGGATATCTAATAAAAGTAATTTTTTTTTACATACTAGTGTTAATTAATTAATTGATGTATGTGAATACCCAATATTTTTTTGGTGCTCAACAATATCCGTACACCAGTTGAACAATAGCAACTGATATCTTTTTCTTTTGTGGAGCATAAGTCGTGGAATAGAATCCTCACTCTTGCTCCCGCCCTTTGTGTGGTTCCTTCCTAGTGTGCTAAACTAATAGTGGATCCTCTATGCATGCGTACAAGTTTGCAAATGTACTACATTTGGGTTGTCTATGAGGTATGATATCCTAAAAAAATAAAAAACAATTAACAATATCGGTGCAATCCAATTACAACTTTCTTTTCTATGAGTTGGTATCAATTGCGTAAACTAATGCACCTATAATAAAGGGTACTTTAATAAATTAAATACATAAAAGTTTTAATAGTAGTTCATCCAATTTAAAAGAAAAAATATTTTTGAAATTTACATTATAGCGATGCATTCTCTAAATAAACGCCTTTCACGTGCAGGGTCCACTAATATATATATATATATATATATATTGTCATTTCTGAAATTTTCCTGTAACTTTTTTTAAAATTTATCGGAAATGAATCAAAATGACCCACTGCAGAAATGTTGTTAAGAATGGTAAATGTTGTTAAGAATGGTATCGCTCTCCCATGAAAGCATCACTGCTATTCAAAATAGGGACAACGTTGACACTACTACAAAGGAGTGATCTTGCTTCCACAGGAGAGTGATATGTTGCCATAGAGGGGTGATGTCACTTTCATAAGGGATATTCGTTGTTAGAAAGGAGTAATATCGGCTCCATAAGGAAGCGATATCGCTGCCCCAAAGAAGCGATGTCGCTTCCATATAGAGCAATATCTCTGTCACAAAGGAGCGATGTTGCTTTCATAGATCAAAATATCGTCCGATACCGATACGTATCGGTTTGGGACGTGAACGATACGATAATTTGGGTATTTATCGCCTCCTGAAAAAACAATCAAATTATCGTTCAATGTATCGTCCGTATCGTTCAATGTATCGTTCAAATTATCGGTTTTCCTATTTATTTATTTATTTTTTGGCAAAAAATCGTACAATATTATTCAAAATTGATATGTATTGTCCGATACGTATCGGTTTTAGGGCTGGACGATACGTATCGAAAAAGCGATATTTTGATCCTTGGTTGCTTCTAAAGTAGCTCCACATTTTAGAGTAAAATAGACCATCTGATGGTGAGGCAGCAATATCACTTTCATATGGAGCAATATCCCTCACACAAAGGAGCAATGTGGCTTCTAAAGGAGCTCTACGATTTTGAGTAAAATAGACCATCTGATGGTGGAGAGGATCTGAAAATCAATTCTGTTGAAGCTGATAACCAAAAACAGATATCGATCGTGAGATTTAAAGCAGTGAATAATATAAGAAATCAATCATGGTGCATCCTGAAAATATCCTTTAACAAAATCAATCTTTAGATCACGTTGCACTCATCAGATGGCACATGTGATGATTCCACGTGGTACATGTCTCAAAAAGTGATCGACTACGTAGTACTAATTACTCCTCGAGTGAATAAAAAAAAACAAACACACAGAGTAAGTGTAGGTTTGGGTGCCTCATTCGATTCGTGTTTGCAAATCGTAAAAATGAGGAACGCTCTCCTCAAGCATCTCGTTGAAGGCGCATTAAAATCAAGCAGATTCAGATCTACAACCTTCCAACCTCTTCCATTTGCACTTTCATCTAAACGCGTAAGCTTATTTATTTATTGATATTTTTTTTTGCATTTTTACTGTGATGTATTGAGCTTTGGATCACCTGCTGCTTCATAGAGATTATGCTTGATTCAACTTATGTCGTTGATCGATCAATTTCTTGTCTTGTTTTCACTATAAGTTCTGTAATGTTATTGCCAAATCAATTTAGGGGTTGGGGCTGTAGTTTTTTGGCTTCTTCCTTGATTTCAAATTTCATATTTTTAATAAAGTTGTTTCAACGGATTGATGGTATTCGATCGGTAGATTCTGAGAAATCGATTGTAAAGTTCAACTCCTTCTATTGCTACAAAGTTATGATTTTTGGATTTAGTGATTAGTGAAATGTAACTTTAGTTTTGAGTTATATGTAGAATTTCCTTTATTTTATACATCTGATCTCATATTTACTGTGCCTAAGGAAGTTCCGCTTGTAAGAGATGATGAATGGAAGCTCTTTCACTCATTTTAGAAACGCGGGGCTTCGAATTACGGTTAGAGAGCAGCCTGGGGTTCGAGTTAGGGTTAGAGAGCAGTTTACTTTTTGAATCTTTATTCAAAAAACATCTTTGTAGTAATTGCTAGATCGCGAGGTTGAGTTGGAGAGTGGTGCATTCTAGGAAACTGCATAGGAATTTTTAGGGGAAGCTATGCATACAGGCGACTTAAGGTTAGAGAGAAGCCTGGGATTCGATTTAGGATTAGCGAGCAGTTTACTTTTTGAATATTTCTTCAAAAAACATTTTTGTAGTAATTACTAGATTGCGACATTCTTTAGGAGAGTGGTGCATTCTAGAAAACTGCATAAGAATTTTTAGGGGAAGCTATGCATACGGGTTTACGCTGCCTGGGGACAACTCTACATATGATCTATCAAACACTTGATATTGGAGTTATGAAATAGGCTTTTTAATCTGTGAAAGTTAAAAACCTTTGCAATCTTGTTTATATTCTCTTTTTTTTTAGAAAATTTTCTGCATCACACCCGATAATTTTCTCAGGGAACAAACCAAAGCATATGGTTTATGGGATAGCATGCTGATGGTTGAGAACAAATGAAGGTGATCACATTTTCTATACCATGATCATCGCACAGATGTTCATGATTTGAAGCCGCATCATAGCAGATCACATCTGTGGGAAACATCCAAATATAATAAGAATAGCAGGATTCTAACATTCCATTTGATGGATTTTACATTGAAATATGACCCTTTGCCCATATCATTTGATCCGATAATTCATAGGTTGTAAGACTCAGATTATCTGGTCAATCTGGTATTTTTAGTGTGTCCCATTCACATGATGGTTTGTAATCTATCATGTAAACGGTCTGGAATCTGTCATGTGCGGCAGGTGTATGGTATCATATTAATTGATCTTCCGTATCTTAAAGCATTATTCCTCCCCCTCTATGGTTGTACCACTAACTCATTGATAGTATCACTTGGTGGTGATACTAACTTGTCTCGAGACTTTGAGTAGTAGTACGGTAGTACCTAGTCTAAAATGTATCCACTAAATTTTGATTTTTTGTGGATTTTTTCTTTGAAAAAGATGAATTTCCTTCTTGGTTCTGATAAAAAAACCATTCACTTTATTTTATGTGCCTTGCGTCCTTCTTAACTTTATCTTTTCAACACCAGGTGATCTCCTGAAATTTAACTTTTATATTGCGCACCCAGATTCTGTTCTGCCTCCCCAAAAGAAGTATATGGATGATTGATTCCATTTAAATATTACCACAGTTAGTTGAAGTCCTATATTAATCGGTACTTATTGTTTCAGTTCCAGAGTTAAATTCACCACCTTAGGAGTTCCAAATAAGTTTTTCTTATAGTCCCATGTCAGTCAAAATTATTTTTTAGTGGATTTGAAGACATAGCGGGAAATTCATCCAAAAGAAGGGTTCGAAAAGTTCCTCTAGATCAAGGATTAAATCTCATTTTTGATCAGGACTCAACACAAACCAAAAGTGAGTCGGCCCGTATTTGACTCATTTGAATTTAGCGTGAGTTAGATGAACCATGTCGATTCCTACTTCTATAGAATAGGACTCGGTTGAGTCGAAATTTTTGTCTGGACCAAAACCAAGTCGACTTGGCTGAGTTTCCAAACCTTCCTCTAATCCAATTGTGTGAGGTGACTCTAAGGAGGAGTCTCCCCACATATATTGTAGGTGATGCATCTGCATTATGCAGATGAGACCATTAACTTCTGTCGAGCGGATGAGATGGAGATCTGAAATGTTAAAGAAACTGGTCGATGTTATGAGGCGATCTTTGGACAAAGAATGATATCGGGAAAACCCCTATTTTGGGGTGAAAGTGGAGGGAGGGGAAGTTTCTAGGGTAGTTACGACTCTAGGATGCGGTTGGGGAAGCTTCCCAACTACATATCTGGCGATCCCACGATGCCTTTGGCAAAGCCTCCGTATTAATGTCCCGATCATTGAATGGTTTGATTGGAAACTTGTTGGTTGGGAAGGTGTTGTACTATCAAAAGGGGGCGACCAACATTGATGAGGTCGACCCTAACAAACTTGTTGACATACTTTATTCTGGAATTGAGTGCCCCTAAGAAGGTGGTCAGGAGGTTAGAGAAAATCCAATAAAATTTTTGCGAAGCAATGGGAAGCTTAGAGAAAAAATTTGATGTGATAATTTGGGACGTGGATAGACTACCAATTAAGGTTGGAGGCTTTGGAATCCAATCAATTGAGAGATTGAATTTAGCCTTTCTAGGAAAATGGTTACGGAGATTTTTTGAATAGGAGGATGGGGGCGGGTAAAGGAGATTGTCTCCAATGGGATTAGGTGTGAGGGACCCTAGAGGGCGTCTAGGCTTGGGTTGGTGGAAAGGGTTGCATAAAGCAAGAAATAGCTTGAGGAGGGTAATAGTTTATGTGTGGGAAAGGTGATAAGATGAAGAATCGACGCCCAAACTTCCAATTTGTAGAAAATATGGCAATAAAAAACACACACAACAAGCAAAACGCAAACTCAAGATTTACGTGGTTCGACAATTGCCTATGTCACGGGTGATGTTGAGTCATTTCACTAATCTGTGAAAACTAGGGGTACAAATCTCTCAGATCTCACCTCACTCAATAAAAAAATAGAGTTTCTGACGCGGGATGATACGCTAAAACCCTAATGATGCAAATTTAGGATTAACTTTAGATTGAATTGAATAGCGGAAATATTCAAGATCACCCAACACATAAAATTAATTTAATGAAATCAATAAAACAATTAGATTAATCTAGTTTAGTGTTCGCATGCGTGAAAATTCCCGATCTAAAAAAATGGCATGATGAGGGAACTCGAGTTTTGTTCTAGTTTAGGACACCAAGTGATAATTACAATATCATCTCTTGACTTTTTGGGGATTTTAAATGAAAAAAAAGACTTGAAGAAATAGTCCATAAAAGAGGGAAAATCTAAAGATATCAAGAAATAGGGTTTTGGGATTTTTTTTTAATCTTTTAATCAATGGAAATAAAAGGAAGATAGTACCTGACAATAATTCTAGAAAAGACGGAAATAAAAGGATAGAGTTTTAAGGCTTCACACCAAGGATTCCGAGGCTTTGCACCACGGCTGTATATCGGCTTCGCACCAAGTCATACGAGAAATGAAGATCTACTCAAGTTTGAAGGATTCACTCCGTCGGTTGAAAACACTTCACAAGTCTTCTAGTGCTTGCACAAAAGCAAACTCTCTTTTCATTCAATCATTCAAAATTACTAATAATGTCTTTACAAGCCTTTATATAAGCTAAGAAAACCCTAAACAAATATAAAAATCGAAATAAAAGAGTCCTAAAATAAATAAAACTCAAAATGACAAGTTTCCGCCACAAAATCCATTATTCCGTCAAATCTCGGATGTATCTCATGGATGTCCGTCCACGGGTCACAGACGTCTGTTGCCTACGTTGCGCACTAAACCAGTGAGTGGTTCTTTCCACAGACATTCGTCAAGGGGTCACGGACGTCCGTTGATGGGTCACGGATGTCCGTCAATGGGTCACGGACATCCGTCCTCTGCTGACAACATTGCTTCTTTTTCTGCTTTCTCCTTGTCCTTTCATCTGCTTTGTTTTGTGGGATTTCCCTATCAATACTTCTTGGGTGGGAAAAACTCATCTCCGATGAGTTGCGAAACCCACAGATGCCATACATCAGAAGCTCAACTCTTGGCTTACCTTTCCACACTGTGAGATACTCATGATGTTTACCTGCATTGGCATTGAAGCTTGAAATTTTTATAACCTCCTCATTTGATCTTTTCTCATATTGTACGAGATGTAAACTGGGTAAGGTACGGGATATAAACTGAATAAGTGGGTGTGGTTCGATTGGTTGCTCAATAAGGAAGGGATCAACGGGTATGGTTGCTGGATCTAGAATAGGCGTAAGATCCGATATTGTAACTATTGGATGGTCACTTTTATCTAGAGGAAGATCTAAACCTCCATCATTACCCCTTTTCGAAATCGGAAAAGATTCCACATGCTCGGGACTATCAGGAATTAATATAAAACTGTTAGTATCAAATTCATTAAACATATTCAATGTGTCAGTACGATCAAACATATTTTCAATGTTCAATAAATTCTGATTGTTAATCCTATGCAAGTTAGAATGATGATATACTCCTACCAACTCTAAGGACTCACTTGGTACGGGCATACTACCAACATTGTCCTCGGTAATAGGAACATTCCTAAGACAACCTACGGGTTTCACGAGAGTTTCATTCTCCTCTTCATTGGGCATTTCAGCGGGTTCATAAACTTCTTCGTCCAACTCATTGATCTCTTTCTCAATATCCTGTTGGATAATCAAGGTTTGCGATTTACTGGGGCACTGAGACGCAAAGTGACCAAAGCCTTGGCACTTATACATTGTTGGCGTGCGCGCCTAGAATTATCGATCAATGTTGCTTTGCCCTTGTCAATGTGAGCACTTACGGGTTTTGAAGATTGATCATAGGCATTTGTTCACCTGTTCAGTAGGACTAGATCGAAAATCGGGTTTGGACGAATTAAATCGCCCATCGGTTGGGGTGTCGAGATACCTCTCTAGCTATTGCACCTAGCATAGCATTCTTCTAAACTCTCAACAGGATGAGGGATGAATTCTTTTCGTAACTTAGGATGTAGCCCAGCGCGAAACCTAGATAAGGTGATGTGTGGACTCTCATAAGTGTTAGCCCGATATACATACTCATCAAACTTGTTGATATAATCATCAACCGACATGCTTCCCTGCTTTAATCCATGTCATTGATCCATAATCATTGGTTGTAGGACATGGGGACATATTTATCATGAAACTTTTCTTTCATGTCCGCCCATGTGGCGATGGGTTCGCACTCGAGAGCTTATTGGCGTCGTGCTACACTTGTCCAATAAAGTTTGGCTTGTCCTGCAAGTTTGATTTTGGCAAATCGCACTTTTCACTCATCCGTCATATCATACCAGTCGAAATAATGATCCATGGCGACTACTCAATCTATAAAGATTTTTTTGTCCATCTTTCCTTCGAAAGTGGGAGCGTCAACCTTGATTGACTTTGTGACTCTTTCATCCGGGTTAGGACGATTTTCACGTCGAGGAGGATCTCTCCTTCGCTCCTTGAGATTAACCCTATAATGTTCACCGTGAGTCACTCTAGACAACTCTTGGAATTGCGCCGACAATTCTGCTTGTTGGGCTTGCTAGTCTTCCATTTGACCTTTTATGGCAGCCATATGGGTATTGAAATTCTCCATGAAAATGGCTAACTGTTCCGGATTCATAGTAACGCTCAAGAAAAACACTACACCTATATGCAATGAAAGTCTAAAACTTAATATGGGTAATCTTATATGGCTAACCTAAACTAGACATTGTTGTCTGATACCAAAACTGACGCGGGACGATACGCTAAAACCCTAATGATGCAAATTTGGGATTAACTTTAGATTGAATTGAATAGCGGAAATATTCAAAATCACCCAACACGTAAAATTAATTTAATGAAATCAATAAAACAATTAGATTAATCTAGTTTAGCGTTCGTATGCGTGAGAATTTCCCAATATAGAAAAACGGCTCCGATGAGGGAACTCGAGTTTCCTTCTAGTTTAGGACACCAAACGATAATTACAATATCGTCTTTTGACTCCTCGGGGATTTTAAATGAAAAAAAAAAGACTTGAAAAAATAATCCATAAAAGAGGGAAAATCTAAAGATATCAAGAAATAGGGTTTTGGGATTTTTTTGATCTTTTAATCAATGAAAATGAAGGAAGATAATACCTGACAATAATTCTAGAAAAGACAGAAATAAAAGGATAGAGTTCCCAGGCTTCACACCAAGGATTCCGAGGCTTCTCACCACGACTGTATGTCGGCTTCGCACCAAGTCGTACGAGAAATGATGATCCACTCCTCAAGTTTGAAGGATTCACTCTTTCGATTGAAAACTCTTCACAAGTCTTCTAAGGTTTGCACAAAAGCAAGCTCTCTTCTCAGTCAATCATTCAAAATTACTAATAATGTCTTTACAAACCTTTATATAGGCTAAGCAAACCCTGAACAAACATAAAACTCGAAATAGAAGAGTCCTAAAACAAATAGAACTCAAAATGACAAGTTTCCGCCACAAAATCCGTTATTCCGTCAAATCTCGGACGTATCTCACTGATGTCCGTCCACGGGCCACGGATGTCTGTATCTTACGCTGTGCACTAAACCAATGTGTGACTCTTTCCACGGACGTCCGTCAATGGGTCACGGACGTCCGCCCTCTGCCGACGACGTTGTTTCTTTTTCTTCTTTCTCCTTGTCCTTTCATCTGCTTTGTTTTGTGGGGTGTCCCCATCAGATTCCTTCAATATAACTCCAACCTGTTGATCAGTACCGTCAATAGAATTCAAGGCACAATCTCAACATTGAAAAATTTGAGGATTGACGGTGTGGAGATTAACCTTTTGAGAAGAGGTCCCCTAAAACAAACAATAATGTAAAGGTTGAGGAAGTTTGGGAAGGGATGGAACTCAGCCAGCTTGGAATATCCAACTTTGTCACAATCTAAAGGAAAATCTCTAGAATTATTATTATTATTATTATTTTTGATTGGTAATGCAAATATATTGAAAACAGCGAAAAGCTGAAAGGGAATCTCTAAAATTATTAGAGGAATTAAAACTGATTAGGATGGATAATTAGAGGCAAGATAAGAAGGTCTGGCGATGGGAGAATGGAAAGTTCTCAGTAACATCTCTATGCAACTTTTTTATTAGGAGACCTCTGACTGATCTTCCAGACCCCCATAAAGGTAAATTTTTCATGGAGAAGAACTTTTACATGTGTCCAGCTATGCAAAAGGGGTAAATTAGTGCTCGAGGTCTGTATGTTGGTAAGAGGGCGAGACTACAGAGCATCCTATTCATTCTTTGCCACTTTGTGAGACACATTTGGGCCTCTTCCCTTTTTGATTTTGGGGTGAATACATGTCTAGGTGAATCCTATGCGCCCATGCCATCATTTTAGCGGAATGGTCAGATTTCCCATTCTATGACAACATGGCCATTCTCTTGAATTGTTTCCGATAGTGATCTCCTCATAGATTTAGAAAGAGCGGAATGGGAGAATTTTCGAAAGGAAATTTGGTACGTGCAGGGCTGCGATAAGCTCGATCCTTGAGGATCTCTCCTGGTGGTGTCTTGTTCCGCCCAGGTGCTCTGCGTCTTCAGTAGAGGAGATCATCAGAGAGTGACAACAGCTCCGCCCCCCCTAAGAGATTGCAAGTTGGGGGCTCGAGTTTTGGCGAGTGTTTCACCGTGCTCCTAGCCTTCTCTTGTTGCTAGTGTTGCCCATTGTTTCTATGCTTTCTTTTCCATTTCTTCCCGGTTGAACATCTCGCTTGGCCACTTTGGAGTTTGATCTGCTATATTTTCGTTCCTTATAATGAAATATAGCTTTGCACCAATTTAAAAAAAATCCTCTGAGGAAGAGGACGAATGGCTATGCTAGTCGCTGCAGCTTTAGGATCGTACTTTAATTATCTAATGGTCATAAAAGGAGATTTCGTTTACATAGTAGGATGGGCAAGCAAAGTAGAGTTATATCCATGGAAATTAACATATATAATATTAATCATCCAAGAGATTTTAGACTAAAGCAATTGAAACGTTTCCAAGCTATCTTGTTTAGGCATTTGCATCGTGAAGCGAACAAATCGATGGTTTTTCTTGCAAAAGGTGGCATGAGAAAGGAAGTTAGGAAGGCCTTATTATTGAGGAATTGGCCTCGTTTTGTAATGCTTGTGGTCTTGTTATTTCAAAACTTTTAGGATCTGTCTTTTTTATCTTTTCTTCTTTGGGTTCATCTTGAAGCTTCTCGCTTGGATAAGTTCCATCCTTTTTCGCTTCTCTTTATGGGTGAATTCGTTACGATTAAAAATTAGGGATAATGGCTCCTGACTGACATTTTAACATGAGAATGGTGTTTAAATGATCTTATACCATTAGAGTTGAGACTTTTAATCTTACACCATTGAAGTGTGTTTATCATTTTGCCATGTGGTGAACATTTGTGATCAATCTAAATTGTCCAAGTGGCAATCTATCATTGGAATTTCGAACATGACTCATCCCAAACAAACATGCCTATAAATGAATGTGAACCAGCCAATTGATGATCTTTAATCTCAGCCATTAAAACTGAAAACAATGGTTGATATTAAGTCCACAGATCAGAGGTTTTAAATCTCCCAAAAACACCATTTTTGGGGCTCGTTGCACTAAAATCTTTGATCTCTCACTTTGACCATATGGATCACCCCTCACATCTTTAATCATTGATGGTATACGATCATTTAAGCACCATTTTGGTGCTTAAATAACGGTTAGGATAGTCGAGCCCCTAAAAATTATTATCTTGCTTCCACAACTTTCGTCGACTTGGTTAAGACTGTTGATATCTGACTACATATTTTGAAACTCTACAGCATGCAGTTTCGGCATCATTAGCTGGGGAGGAAACAGAAACGATAGAGTTTCCAAGGTAATCTCCCCTGCTGAGTACAATTAATGGATCCATGACAAAAATTAGGCATATGGTTTTACTTTATTTGGGTGTTCATTTGTTTTCCTATATGTTCTCTTAATTAATTCCCTTTATCAGGCTTGTATACTATTTAATTCCTTTGATTATTTTTGAAATTTAAATATTTGAGATGTCAAAGAATTTTTTCAATTTATATGATTTATCTGAACGAGGACATTGTGATTCTTTATTATAATACTTTTACATATAACAATCTCTATAACATTAAAATAACAATACTTTTACTATTGCAATGAAAGAAAGTCAATAATTAGTCGTAATTTTTTTTTATCTTTTAGGATAAAAATACCCTTACTCGATAAATAGCTTTAAACAATAAGATAAGGGTAAGTTGGTACTACTGTACTATCCCCACACCACAAACACATGTGCAACCCACTAGTATATAAAAAGTTATTGGCGTCCTACTTACTGCTGACAATATGCTTTAATGGTACTGAGGCAATGGCTATTAAATTGGTTTAGATTAAGTTTCAGAATCAGTGCTAAGGTTTATGTAAATGTCAATTTATTTTATGTACAAGAGCTGACATTTTAAAAATCAATCCCACATATGGACTTCTAGCATGCCAGAGGCTGAAAACAACATACCTTGCACCTACTTCGGCTTCATGGATTTCATGTAAAAAAGGAGAGTGGTTCTGCCAAGTTCTTAGATTGTCTTGGTGATAGTACAATTTGATGTAAGAAAGATCCCACAATTCATTAGAAATGAAACCAAATCTGGTGGAAACCCATGGATTGTATTTAGTTTCAAACGTATCCATCTCATTATTGATTGTTCCTGTAGCAACTGTTGCTTCTTACTGTGGGATAACTTCACCATTCTTATTTTGATGTTGTACTGTTCTGCTGAAAATCTAGCATTCCATAAGTTTGAGATCTCTTTGAGAACTACATTGCATGTTCTCGTGTTTTGTTTATCTGCTTCTTTGTATGCCCCTCTGATGGTAGTAACACTTTTGTATTTCGAAGTCCTTGAGAAACCTCAACCAGAACATCCTCCTTTGCATGATTTCAGTTATTGACGTGAGAGATAATGGCTCCCGACTGACATTCAAACACCAAATTGGTGTTTAAATGATCTTACACTATTCAAACTTATACTTTTGATCTCACACCATTCAAGTGTCATTTATCATTATGGCATATGATACACTTCTGGAGCAATTTAAATGTTCCAAGTCGCAATCCATCTTTGGGAAATATTCGGCCCAAAGAATCATGCCCATAAGTGGATGTGAACCATCCAATTGATGAACTTTAATATTAGCCATTAAACTAAAAACAACGGTGATATTATAGTCAGCCGATCGGATGGTTTAAATCTCCCTAAAACTCCATTTTTGAGCATGTTATGTTTCAATCTATGATCTATCATTTTGACGGTACGGATCACCCACATCTTCAACCCTTGATGGTGTTAGATCATTTAAACATCATTGGCGTTTAAATGATGATCAGGGCAGTCGGTCCCTTTATGTTAGAACCTCCTCGGTGAAGAAACACACACATACAGAGACACGCATGCACACACACACTCACACACTCAAAGTGGACGGTGCGGACGACAACTTTCGAACTGGTTCCAAGATTTTCTAGAGAAATTGAAGTCATGCCAAAAATCAAAAGAAAATGGCACCAAATTCTTTCTTTTCTACAATGGAGGAAAAATGTTAAACCTAATTTTAGGTTGATTTTTCTTTAACACATCATTTGCTCATCTTTGTATTAGAAGTCCGAATGTATGCCAATGAATACAACATATGCAACATTAATGTTTTTGGCATTTTATTATTCTTTTGTTCATTGCATTTTTCACATAGGGAGGGCCCAGGATTTTCCTATGGCCTTAATTGGGCTCTTGCTGGAAGAGGCATAATTGTGAAGGAAAAAGCTTTTCACAATTTGAAGTCTTCTGAACTACAACAGAAAGGTGCAATTGTCACAGGTAGCTACCATCATGCACTGTTGCTTCTTTTTTCTTTTCTTTGTCTATATTTATACATGGACTAAGTTTAGATTCATTTTTTGTTTTATTTTTTAATAATTCGGGTAGAGCGTTTGTCTGGTCTCCCAATCCACATAAGAGGCAGTACCATTGGAGGGGCTACAGAAGTTTCAAAGGCTCAATTCAGTAAACTTCTAAAACAGGTATGCCTTAGCTAAATGCTCGTGTACGTCTTGTTCTTTTTATTGGTATCTCTTGCTGTTTGAGTACAACTTGGACATTTTCTTTGTGTTGATGGTTATAGTCGTAGTTGTAATAAAGAAGATTGAACATTTTATTCCACTTGTTGAATTGGTGGCAATTATAGTCTTGAATTTGCATCTCCTCTACGGAAGGTTGGCAATGGATGAACTTTTTGCCGCCTTGGTCTTCTTGGCTGCACATTACTTACTCAAGAATGAAAGGCCATTATATTGCAAACATGTTTACATATCTTATTGTTAAATTCCATGGAACAATAATATATCAGCTCTGATCGTCCTGAGATTTATAATAATCGGGTTTGTGTCTTCTTAATGCAGGACAACAACCCTATAATGTGAATGCCCATGATATGCTAGTTTGCGGAAATTAAACTAATTAATTTAGCAATAAAACCCAAATTGAAGAGATACCTTAGGGTTTCGTGGACTTCCGCTTAAGTGACCATGCTTGGTTCGCTTAGGGTCCAATCCAGGGCGTGAAATCCGTTAAGATTTGCAGAAGGTGCGATCCTAGAAATAAAATTCTAGCATCCTTTAGGTTTGGGCGTTCGATCGTGGCGCAATGTAGAATTGCTAGATCCTTGCTAGGGCTTTTGAATTGAATCGATCAACGACGCAAATCGGACAATCTCGAGCCCAACAACGGTCATGAATGGGCATCAAGGCTACTCTAGATCTAGGGTTTTGGGATTTTGAACAATCAAATAAAAGGGGGGAAATAGTGGCAAGAAATTTGCAAGGAAATAGGAAAAGAGATAAAGAGAAGATCAAAGATAACATGGACATCACACCCTTGGCCTCACACCGAACCCACATGGGAAGAAGACTCACTCTCCATTAAGTCCCTCTCAAGCTCTCATGCATAGCATTTCCATAAAATCAACAAATGCCAAAAATGACTTACATAAATATGTTTTATAGTAGCTACAGGTGAGAATAAATCCAAAAATAAAAAAGTATAATGTTACCCTAAAAAGTAACTTACATTTGACACAAAGAAAGGAAAAAAGAAACTAAAAGGACAAAAAGGATAATGTCGTCACTTGACTCGCTCGAGTGACAAATGACCGAAAGTTTTAGCCTCTGGATCGTCTTCAATCTCGCTCGAGCGATAAGTACGGTTGCTCGAGCGACTCTGGGCAGTTAGGTATCCTCTTGACGCTCTTCTAGGCTCCCTTCCCAGATGATGTCGATACTCCATGGTTCCCTCTTTGCTTCTTCTTGCGTTGATACACGCGATGCGGCCCAAAACCTATATCCATGACGTCAGTGTCCCCGCCACTTCTATTGCTGAGAAAAAGTAAAAATGCAAAAAACTCGTGCCTTCTGTTTTTAACATGATGCCTTAAGAACAACAATAAACACAAAAGTAAAGTTTATTTTACTGTTCATACCTCCAGAACCATTAGTGTTACAAGTAGCTCAACTGGAAGCGGTACTGTGACAGAACCTTCAGGCAGAGTTTCAAACTCAATATACCTAGCCCAAAACGAAAAAGAGAACAAAATAAATGAATATTTTGCCCTTGATGATTTGAATATGACGCGTTCGATACATTTTCAACATGGTCTTTGAAAAAGAGCAAGATGGTATGGTCATATTTAGCTTTTGGCGGTGAAAGATATAGATCTATTGAAGTTCATGATAGATCCTTAAGAAAATGACAAGGGAAGAAAATCATTACACAATTATAAATTCTTGACTTTCCTAATTATATTACAAATGTCTAAACCATTCTTGGTCTTTCCTCACTTATGAGGTGTAAAAAGTGGATCCCTGTAACCATGATGGTTTCTCAGTGTTGATTGTAGCTTATCCCAAATCTAAAAAATGAATTTTGGAAGGAACCTAAGTTTCAGTTGTTAGTTGGGTTACTTGGGTACCTCTATTCACACCTACCAGATTGCTGGTGGGTGCCTACACTAAAACCTGTTGACAACGTTGAATCAGATGATCATGATTGTTTTTCATCCTGATCTTCGACATTATGAATATTCAAATTGGATAAGCCATCTTGGCTTATGCGATGGCATAATGCTCCAACGGTCATAAATATGACCATTGGAGCACTTTGTTAATTTTTTTTTTCTTTTTTGGGGTCCCATTACCTCTATAAAAGGGTGTGTTGGGTCCTATACTCCCCACAAAACTATTTTGGCTCATTCTTCCTCTCTAATCTCCTCTCATTAGTATGTATGAGTATGACATTTAAAAAAAATATATAAGAATGTATATTTTTTTTTGGTGACCTGATACGTCTAAAACCTGTTTTTTCCCTTTTTTTTTTTTTTAAATGTTCAATAATTAAAGGGAATAAATTCTGAATAGTCTTCCAAGGGGAATCAATGTGGAAACAGGTTTCAACCATGGGATTTCAGGAAGGTGTATTCCACAGAGCTGAGGGTGTGACGGGGACGCCGACATTGTAGACATCGGATATGGACCTTTCCGCGTGTACCGACGTCGGAAGAAGAGGAATGGAAATTAAAACTAGGCAAGAGAAGATATTCTGGAAACCGCAAGGAGAATGCCCAGCAAGCCCTCGCTCGAGCGGTTATAATCCTCGCTCGAGCGGGCCCTCGCTCGAGCGGCCACTTTAGCTCGCTCGAGCGAGCCCTCGCTCGAGCGGGTATAATCCTCTCGGCCGGGCCCGGACGAAAGTTTTCTTTTATTTGTTTTTTTTTTTTAGTCTTTTATTATTTTAGAACTCTTTTAGTGCGAGTTTTATTTCGTTTAGGGTTTTCTTAGCCTATATAAAGGCCTTGTAAACACTCTATTAAGGAGATTGATTATGAATGAAAAGAGCTTTTGCTTATGTGTGCTTGAGATGAGCCTCTACGAAGAGTGAATCTTCTTCCCGAGAAGGGTTTGGTGCGAAGCCAAGGGTGTGAAGCCTACAATTCTATCTACCTCTTTTTATTTTGTTTGCGTGATTCTACAACCCTAAATCGACCATCTTTTTGTGAAATCCTAAACCCTAAACTTCTCTAAATCCTTGAATCGATCCGATTCAACAACCGTAGAGCCCAGTAGAGTTATTAAACCTTCCGCACCTAATATTCAGAGAAAATCAGCGATCCCATCATTGAATCGTGAGCACCCTAATCTGGAAAGAAACCTAAAGTTCTATCTCTAGGATCGATCTGCGCTGCAACCTAACGGATCTAGCGCGCTGGTGAACCCCGAATTATGATTCTCCCAAGGAATAGTATGAGACCACGAGGTATTAGTTATATTTTGCAAGTTTCATTGTTTAGTTTAATTCCCATTTAATTTCAAATTCAATCATATCATTCACGTAGTTTAAGTGCATCTGCCGATTTTGGTATCAGAGACCTAGGTTCTAGGTTAGGGCATACTGTGTGACATTGCATTGATTGCACTTTATTTTCATCACATATTATTTCAGTTTGGCCAAAGTGTTCATCTTGCATTCCATTCTAGAGCCCGTCAGTAGTAAACTGTATCACCATGGACATGAGTGGGATTACCGAAGCTCTTAACAGCCTGAGGGCTGACCTAAAATCGATCAACGATCGAATGACTACCTTAGAGGCAGCCCAAAGGACTCTCGAAACATCCAATGAGAGATTGTTAGACCGAGCCAATCGGTTAGACGAGGGTGATGAGTACTTTGAACCACACCGTGAGCGTAATGGTCCGTTTTGAACGCAAATGGCTACCAACATAATGGGAGCCGGAATCCTAGGGGTGACCATCGTGGAGATGACTACGATCCGGAAGGGAGGCTGCTCAGAAATGTGCGAGTTGAGTTCCCGACTTTCGGTGGAAGGCTAGAGCCTCAAGTCTACCTTGATTGGTTATCCGATATGAACCAGGAATTAGAGTGGTTTGGTATGAGCGAAGAGAGGTGTGTTAGACTTGCTAAGATGAAGCTCATAGGCCAAGCGGCTCTTTTGGGTCAACGTTGACGCATCGTAACGAATGCGGGTTGTGCTCCCATTACCCATTGGGAGGACATGAAGGAAGCGACTTCTGATATCGTTCCTTCTTCATACTACCATCGTCTCCTTGACCAATGGCAAAATCTGCGCCAAGGTAGTATGCATGTCGGATTATATTGGCAAATTTGAAGAGTTCATGATGAGAGCCAAGGTATCCAAGACCCCAAGTCACTCTATCCAGATTTACTGATTGAGATTTGACTTGCGAAAGAGTTAGTCTCCACCTGTTGAGACTCTCCGTGTTACAATCATTCAAGACCTTGAACGATATTTGAAAATAATGGTGACTAGGCGATCTGATTTTCACACTAGTCAATTCAAGTATTGGCGAAGTGAAATCTAGTCTTTGAAACCCTTTGCCAAACCCACAACCCACATCTACCAATGTGAGGTTTGACAAAGGTAAGGGTGTGTAGCGGAGAATCCTCGAGTGGGTCTCATGTCAAATGCTATAAATGTCAAGGGTTGGGACACTTTGCAAATGCCCTCTGAGAGACCCACAAAGGAATCTCTTCATTGTGACGGGAAGGAGAAGAGAGTGAAGGAGTTTATGAGGAAGAGGTCTTTGGTAGATGCCACACCTAGTGACGAGGAAGGTGATAGCATGGGTCGCGCTCTAGTTGTGAGGTGTGCCTTTGCACAGCCTCAACGGGATGAAAAGGAGGATTGGCGAAGGAGAACATCTTCCACACCTTTGCCACATGTGGGACAAAGAGTTGTAGGGTAATTGTGGATAGCGGAAGTTGCACCAATGTGGTGTCAGAACATACCGTCACCCGCTTAAGGCTTACACCTGAAGCCCATCCGAGACCTTACAAAGTCGCATGGGTTGACTCTTCATCCATTCCCGTATCTCAGAGGTGTCGTGCACCCATACAGTTGGGTTCATACACTGACACTCTATGGTGCGATGTGGTACCAATGGATGTGGGCCACATTATCTTAGGGAGGCCATGGCTCTATGATTTGAACGTGACTATTTTTGGGCGATCTAACATTTGTACGTTCAATTACAAGGGCAAGAAAATCACTCTTAACCCTTTGGCTCCCAAAGCACCATCAGTCAACAGAGTTGAGAAGAAGGGAGGTCAATCCAAGGCCATCAATATTGTGACCCCTTCAGAGTTTGAAAGAGCATCGAAAGATGAGAGTGTTGTGTATGTCGTCGTTATTCTTTGAGAGTACTTATCGATCTGTGAGTACCACAAGGAGGTAGAGCCCATCTGAATGAATTTTGGATGTCTTCCCAAGACTTACCTAGTGAGCTCCCTCCCACGCGTGACATTCAACACGCAATTGACTTAGTTCCGGATCGACATTCACAACCTGCCCCACTGGGTTGAATCCGGTTGAGCATGCCGAGTTGACTCGGCAAGTCGATCGAGCTCCTACAAAGGGGTTCATAAAGAGAGTCTGAGCAGGTGTCTTTGTACCATTACTCACGCCTAAGAAAGATGGTACATGGCGCATGTGTGTGGATAGCCGGCGATTAATAAGATCATCATAAATATCGGTTTCCCATACCGCTGCTCGATGACATGCTTGACATGATGGTTGGAGCCACTATCTTTTCCAAGATAGACCTTAAAGTGGTTACCATCAGGTTCGTATTTGCCCTGGCGATGAATGGAAAACCGCCTTCAAGACCAAAGACGGTCTTTATGAGTGAATGGTTATGCCTTTTGGGCTTTCCAATGCCCAGCACATTTATGAGGCTTATGACCCAAGTGTTGAGGCCATTCCTTGGCAAATTCCTTGTCGTATACTTTGATGACATCTGATTTACAGCCTGCAAGGAGCAACACATCATCCACCTAAGGTTGGTTTCGAAACCTTGAGGGGAGAAGTTATCGCGAATCTCAAGAAGTGTACCTTCATGCGATTCTTGTATTCTTGGGATTCATTGTCTCGGTGAGCGGGATGGTTGCGGACCCTACGAAGGTTAAGGCCATTGTGGAGTGGCGAACCTCGGAATATTCATGAAGTCCGTAGCTTCCACGGTTTGGCCACATTTTACCGTCGCTTCATCCGAAATTTTAGCACCATCATGGCTCCCATTACCGATTGCATGAGAAAAGGGGAGTTCCTATGGAGCAAAGCCGCGACGAGCCTTCTTGAGATAAAAGAGAAAATGGTTACTGCACCCGTCATGCGCCTACCAGACTTTCCTAAAGTCTTCGAAGTAGCATGTGACGCACCGGGTGTAGGCATAGGCGGAGTGCTGAGCCAAGAAGGCCTCCCTGTGGCCTATTTTAGTGAGAAACTCAATGAGGCAAAGCAGAAATACTCCACCTATGACAAGGAGTTTTATGCGGTCGTCCGATCTGTGGTATTGGAAACATTACGAGACCGCAAGAATTTGTGTTGTTTTCGACCCACGAAGCCTTACGTTTCCTTGCTTCCCGGAAAAAGTTGAACCCGAGGCACGCGAAGTGGGTTGAGTACCTTCAAGGGTTCACATTCGTATTGAAGCATAAGGCCAGTGCGGAGAACAAGGCAGCTGATGCGCTTAGTCGTCGAGTGATGACTTTGCAGTCTATGAGCACCGAGGTCATCGGATTTGAGCAAATTGAAACAAGATTATCCTGATTGCCCAGTTGAGGCGAATACACCGCTTTCTTTGAAAATTGAACAACAATAACTCGAATATACCCTGGATGGGTATTTGTTCAAAGGAATCGTTTGTGCATCCCTCGCACTTCATTGCGTGACTTCCTCATCTGGGAGTTACATCTTGGGAGGATTCTTGGGACATTTTGGGCGCGATAAAACCAAAGGCGCTTGTTGAGGATAGGTTCTATTGGCCTAGCTTTGTGAGAGATGTCTCTAGGTCGTAAACAATGTCGTACATGCCAAGTTGCAAAGCATATAAAACAAAATACGGGCTTGTACACCTTTGCCCGTGCACACACCCGTGGCAAGACATCTCCATGGATTTCGTGCTAGGACTTCCAAAGACTCAGCACGATTCCATTTTGTGGTAGTGGACCGCTTTTCTAAGATGGCCCACTTCATACCCTACTCAAAACCTCGTCGGCTCACATAGCCAAACTATTTTTCGGGGAGGTTGTGCGTCTACATGGTTTACCCAGGACGATTGTGTCGGATCGAGATGTGAGATTTTCCAGTTACTTCTGGAAAACTTTATGGCACATGATGGGTACCATGCTCCAATTTTCTTCGGCCTATCTTCCTCAAGCAGATGGCCAAACGGAGTCCACCAATAGGAGCTTAGGTAATCTTCTCCGTTGTCTTGTTGGTGATCACCCTAGGACTTGGGATTCTATTTTGCCTTTAGCCGAGTTTGCATATAACAATTCAGTCAATAGGTCCCTAGGTATGAGTCCTTTTGAGGTCTTTGGTCATAGGCCTAGAACACCAATTGATCTAATTCCCATGTCTGCATCTCATCGAGTTTCCGAGTCAGCCGATTCATTTGCACAGCATATACATGAATTGCATGCCGAAATTAGAAAAAGAATTAATGCTAGCAATGAACAATACAAAATATCTGCGGATCGACAGCGCTTCAAGGAATTCGAGTTGGAGTTTACGTCATGGTTCGGGTTAGGCCTGAGCGGTTCCCATTGGGAGCCGCAAAGAAACTTCAAGCCCGTGGCGCTGGGCCTTTTAGAATTGTGGCAAGGAGCGGCCCTAATGCATATGTTCTCGAGCTTCCACCTGATATAGGGGTCAGCTCTACATTCAATGTGGAGGACCTGGTTCCCTCTGTAGCCCCAGCCCCACCCCCTCACAACCCCTTCCACGCAGCCCCGAGCCCACATTCCAGCCCGACCCTGCAACAGCTACCCTTCCTTAGCCCACACAAGCAGCGCAGAGAGGAGTTGGAAGGTATACTAGACGATTTGGCGATATCCACCCATGATGGTGGAATTCAAAAGTACTTGGTCAAGTGGTTTGGAAAGCCGGACTCCGAGAACTCATGGGTGGCTGAAGATGAAGTTCGACGTTTGAACCCCGACATACTCGAGCACTATCACGACGCCGCTTCATCGGTGATGAAGCCTTTTCGGCCCGGGAGAATTGACGGGGACGCCGACATTGTAGACATCGGATATGGACCTTTCCGCGTGTACCGACGTCGGAAGAAGAGGAATGGAAATTAAAACTAGGCAAGAGAAGATATTCTGGAAACCGCAAGGAGAATGCCCAGCAAGCCCTCGCTCGAGCGGTTATAATCCTCGCTCGAGCGGGCCCTCGCTCGAGCGGCCACTTGCTTCGCTGGCGAGCCTCGCTTCGAGCGGTTATAATCCTCGCCGGCGCCCAAAGGACGGAAGTTTTCTTTTATTTGTTTTTTTTTTAGTCTTTTATTATTTTAGAACTCTTTTAGTGCGAGTTTTATTTCGTTTAGGGTTTTCTTAGCCTATATAAAGGCCTTGTAAACACTCTATTAAGGAGATTGATTATGAATGAAAAGAGCTTTTGCTTATGTGTGCTTGAGATGAGCCTCTACGAAGAGTGAATCTTCTTCCCGAGAAGGGTTTGGTGCGAAGCCAAGGGTGTGAAGCCTACAATTCTATCTACCTCTTTTTATTTTGTTTGCGTGATTCTACAACCCTAAATCGACCATCTTTTTGTGAAATCCTAAACCCTAAACTTCTCTAAATCCTTGAATCGATCCGATTCAACAACCGTAGAGCCCAGTAGAGTTATTAAACCTTCCGCACCTAATATTCAGAGAAAATCAGCGATCCCATCATTGAATCGTGAGCACCCTAATCTGGAAAGAAACCTAGAGTTCTATCTCTAGGATCGATCTGCGCTGCAACCTAACGGATCTAGCGCCTGGACTGAACCCTGCCTGAATTATACGTGATTCTCCCAAGGAATAGTATGAGACCCTGAGGTATTCGTTATATTTTGCAAGTTTCATTGTTTAGTTTAATTCCCATTTAATTTCGGCAAAATTCAATCATATCATTCACGTAGTTTAGGGTACCGTCCTGCGTCAGGGTCGAAGCAGAGTTCATTTTGGATTCCACCATCAGATAACTATTCTCTAAATTCCATGTGGAAATCTTGTCTCGATCTGAAGCCTCCATGCAAAAGACTACTATGAGATCCCCGACCAAAGTTCTGTAGCATTCTAAGTTCGTAACTGCTCTATTGTGAATTTATCTATCTTCATATGAGAGCTTTGCAAATTAAATAACAGATATGCCTGTGAACTTGGCTTACACTTCTATACGAGTGAAATATTCTCTTATTCTTTCTCCAGTCAGCCTCTGATGAGTGGCAGAGTGGGTTGTGTTGCTTATGTTGTTTGGGGACAGTTTATATGCACTAATATTATGGTTTCTGCTATCCTGCTACATCTTGATATATGTATGTATATATATATATATATATATATATATATATATATATATATATATATATATATATATATATATATTTCTTGGTATAGGTCACATCTCACATTTCATCAAGCTCAAATGTCTTTGTTCATGATGGGGTTGTTGGTTCATCCTCAAAGTGTGATGCAAAGGTCCGCATCATTTGTGATAATCCCTCCGCCGCGCTGTCACTTTCCAATTTTCTTTGGGAAACCTCTACCCGGGCAATTTCCCATGATTCTTGCCCTCTCACTATTTATGTTGCTACATCTGTAAGGTAATCTTCAGTTTTTTCACTAAATATTTTATTATCATCTGATTATGATAGGAAAGAAAAGTTAGCTGGGTTTTGGTTTCCGAATAACTTGCAATCTACTGATAAAAAAAAAAAAAAACAAAACTTGCAACTTCATCCTCTTAAAATGGGTGGAGGGCAAGATTAAGGGGTTGTGGGCTATCTCTTCATATCTGAAGGCATTTTTTAACAGGGAAGAGGTTTTCGCTCCCCTTTGGTCTTGGGGCAGGGGTTTGGGTCCATTTGTTGTTTCTCTTGTTTTTTTGTTTTGGTTGGTGTCTTGGTGTTGCTTATTAACACACACACACACACACACACACACACGCCCACTGCACCCACCATCCCCTCGCCCACGCCCATGCCCACACCCCCCACACACATACACGGGTGGATAGAATCTGAAGGCGAAGGAAGAGGTCATATATCTCTTCCGCCGCCATCTGCGAGCCTCCTCAGTATTAATTCTTATAAGGAAGCTATCTAACGACAATAAGGATGTTACCTGCCTTTGTTTGCAACTTGCTTAGACAGGTTAGTGATACATGTATTCTATGTGAGGAGTATCTGAACTTTGTTGGTTATTCAGCATCATGCTTCTTCATATGGGTAATTTCAGAGATGCTATTATTGTAATTATTTGCTAATGTGCAGCCCAAGTACTGGGGATATTATTGGTCTCAAATCACATGCCGACACTGGATTTCTAGCAGCTGATATTGAACGTTCATCACTCATTCTTTGTGGTAAAGCTTTTACCGATATCGATGGTACAAAAGATGTACTTGCTGCTTTGACTGCACCTGTTATTTCTGCAAGGGGAGGTCTTCTTTTATCTGCTAGGTAAGAACTAATTAATTTAATTAATTATAGATAACAGTTAATCTGCTTAACACACATATCATAATATGGTATGTGCAAATGAACCTAGCTGTAAAAACCTTCTGGCACACTTGTTATTTTGTGGGCCCAGATATGAACTAACTACAGTATTTTGGTAGATGATGGGAGATACTATCATGGGTCAAAATCTCGGACGATACTGGTACGTATCATGTACTGGTAATGCTGACCAGCAGTGCACGATACATTGGGTATGTATCTGCGATACATACCCAGTATATATCATTTTGTTCATTGTATCAGTGATACCGACACGTATTGTCTCGGTGTTGATGGTGGATGATACGTATCGGATAACCAAGATATTGATCCATCGATACTATCCTCCAATTGCAATCTCAACATCATTAACTGTGATCCGAGGCCTTAGTTATAAATTTAGTCACTAACCCAGGTTTAATGCTTTTGTTTGTTAGGATTCTTGTGTCTGGTGATTCTGTGATTCTACTGTTTGCTCCAGAGGATACAATTCAGACCTCCTCAGATCTACGTCAGGCTCTTGTGTCACTGGACTCTGGTGTCGTTCTGTCTTCTGATGGTGTTGCACCTTTGTTTCGAACCAGAGATTCAAGTGCGCTGAATTTATTCAAAATGCCAGCTTCTCTGATCATTGTATCTTCTGATAGGTAAGGAAAAATAAAGTTCACCTTCTGTTTGTCCAACAAAGTGGTGTCCAGATTGGAGTAAGCATTTCTTCTATTTGCAAGTGAAATCTATATAAGTTCTGTTTTTCATTCCCCCTTCGGATATGTTTTTAGAAATTCATCAACGTCGATTCCGATTCTGTATATTAGTTTTTGTTATAACAATAAACTTTTTCAAAGGGCAAATATGAAAAGTAGTGTAATTATTTGATGCATTGTTTAACACGTCTTTGTAAAGGACCCAATGTCCTGACCGTCATTTAAACACCAAAATGGTGTTTAAATGATCTTACACCATCAGTGGTTTAAGATGTGGGTGATCTGTGCCAGCAAAGAGATAGATCATACATCGAATGCAACAGGCCCAAAAATGGTGTTTTGGGAGATTTAACTGTCCGATCTGTTGACTATAATATGAACCGCTGCTTGAAATTGTAATGGCTGATATTAAAGTTCACTAGTCGGATGGCTGACATCCACTTATAAGCATGTTTCTTTTGTTTGACATATGTTCCAATCGTGGATTGCCACTTGGACAATTTAGATTGGTCACAGATATGTGCCACATGGAATAATGATAAATTACACTTCAATGGTGTGAGACAAAAATATAATTTTAATGGCATAAGATCATTTAAACACCATTTTGGTGTTTAAATATTGGTCAGGATCCATATTTAAAATGAACAGTAGCTTAGTAATTAAGTTTTAAACTTAATCCTAATATTTTTTTTTCAACATAGTTCTAGTTGATAAATAGCGAGGCATTGTTTTAAGGGTTTTTTTTAATAAATATATAAGTTTAATTTTTTATCATTTAGATATACAATAGAAATATTATTTTCCGTTATTTATACAATAGAAGACAGAGAATGATTAGAATCCATACACCAAACATTTCTGAGGAATGCTACTATTGTTCAGCTGACTTGGTACAGTGCCAAGATTGTTATGACCATGGCAGTCTGCTTGTCCTATGTTTTCTCAATCAGGAGCATAATAAAAAAGAGTCCGATTTTTGTTGAAAAAGTTGCGTTACGGATTTGTTTAAAAGTGTTTATTTTTTAAAAATCGCGAACATCATTATTTTTCAGTAAGTCGTGATCTATTACAATTTTATAATTCTGTATGATGGCCACTGGCCATGAATAACTTTATGTCAGTGGATTTACACTAAAGGTCTTTTTTTTTTTTGTAATTTTGTGTGATGGCCATCGCTCATGAATGATATTAAAGAATAAAGACTTATTGTTGTTGATTGGTCAATGCTTAGACTCTTTTTCAGTGTATAGGTTTTTATAGAATTATATTATTTTTCACTAGTGTAGTATTTTTCAATGCTTAAAAATATGTTTAGAACTTAGAATAATTTTAAACATATGAAACATATATTTTTAATAATTTTCTAATGTATTTTGTTTTGTAATTATCAATACAAATCCTTTTCTCTTGATTTAAGTGCAGTTCTGGGGCCCTTCCTTCCATTTCAAAGCTCTCCCCAGGTCAAGCGGCATATCATTTTCTAGCAGGCTATCAGAATGGGAAGTTTGTGCCGGCATACATCAAGGGTCACTCATCTCTTAACCCTGTGGAGCTTGCAAAGGCACTTCTACTGCAGGTTTTAAAAAAAAAAAAAACGTTCCTTTGTAGGAAACCAAATCTTTGATTTTTGAGCCTCCATCACCCTTGATTCATGATCAGACGGGAATTGGAAGTGGAGTTTATTACCGGCAAAAGCTCCAACTTGTTCTAATTTTTTGCCGATTATTAGTCAGACTTTTATCGTTGTTTCATGATACAGACGATGATGGAAGTTCAAACATCAATACTTGTTAGCATGGTATCAAAACTTTGCCGATACCGATACTTATGGGCGATACCTATTGGTTTTGTCAAGAACCGATACAGATATCGGACTGATACTGGTCAGTATCAGCCGATACTGTCTCGGTATGGCCGATACAACCAATTTTTGTATTTTTTAAAACTTATTTTTCAAAAAAAAAAATCGACCAATATGGATACGGAATCTACTGATACGGTATCGGCGATACCATATCCGTATCGGCCGACATGTATCAGTCCAAGATGGACCAATACCCCATACTAATATTGAGACCTTGCTTGGTTGGTAATTTTCATATGCATTATTCCTTTAGTGTTATATTTGTGTGGTATTATTACAGTTGAAAGACGAGGAGATCCCATCCTTCCTACTTAATGTGAGCGGAGGAAAACAGGCAACGGGTATGCTGGGGGGGCTTTTGAAATTTGAATGTTTTATACTTCCGTTTCTCATATTATGAATAATCTAAGGCTGCTTATGGGTCCACGCTCCTTTAGCGGATACCAGCTCTCCGCCAGAGAAAATAAGGCTGTGATAACAAACACGATTTTAGCTCCCCACCGGAGCCATAGAGCCGCTCTTTGGGCCAGAGAGCTAATCCAAACTCAGCCTAAGCAATATTGTTCATCTGACTCGCTCAGTTCGCTTTTATATTTCTATCTTTGGCAAACCTATTTTACTTATCTACTTAAAAAAGAAATGCCTTGATTTCTAGGCAAGGAGCTTCTGAAGTTGATGGAGTCAACACTATCTAAGAGCTTTCCACTATTAGAACCCAAAGGTAAATTCCATGGCATTCTTTTCTCTGGCACAGAAAATTTATTTATTGCATTTATTATATTTTTATTTATTTGCAGTGGGAGAGCTCCAAGGAAAGTACACAAGCTTTCTGTCAGGTAAGTACCAAGATTTACCAGAGGAATTTTCGTTCTGATTTTTTGTTTAAATCGCCATATCATCTTTTCCCCATCAGACATAATATGTCCAGTTTCATTTAAATTATAAATAAAATATTAGTGAGATTTTTGTTTGGTTGTGTTATAGAACTGATTGTGATGAGGGGTGTCAATGACATTTGCTGTGTGTCAATTTCTTGGATTGCTAGCCGTTTTGTTAACGGGCTTAACCTAGGAAGTTTTCTTGCTCACAAATTTCTGTCATTACATCTGAATTAAACATGATGGAAATGAAGTTTTGCTGCAAAATTTTTATGGATCGCTGGCTCTTGTTTACCTTTCCTAGTAACAGTTCATTTTAACAGCATTTGACCGCTTTGAATCACTTGATGGAGATGTTTTTTTCGACGCAATCTTGGACCCACCAAAATGGAAAGAGATCAATTTACGGTTCATGTGAGCTTTAGTAGACTCTGGCCTGTTACCACTGTTGACAATTTGCATGGTATATCAGATCATAAGCATGCATTGCTGGAATTTGAGAAATGAAGTGTGCTTTCTTCTTAGATTTTGAGCATGCCAGTGATTTTGGACACATGCAATATTTTTCACCCAGTGTGTTACACGATGTCAAGGATCAGAAGTGAAGATCTAATGGGTCAAATATTGCAGTGAGACGTCTCCATCATTTGATTCACACACTTTGAAATGAACGGTGAATGGTTACCATATAGATCGCCATAATCAGTTTAAGCCATTCTGATGCAATTTTGGATAAATTTTAAAAATTATTTGAGAAAGATCAGTGGATTACTAAAAAAAATGTACTTGAAGAATTTAAAATATTTTTTCATATTGAAAAAAGTTGAAATTTCAACAAATTGATCGAAAATTTGCTGAAAGTTCTGTCCTGCGAATTCGGGCCGAAGTTGGTCACTATGCTGGTAACTTTTCCTAAAGGTTTAAAGGAGTGACTATGAAAATTGCACTCAGCATCACATCGATACTGTTGATTTTCCTTTTTGGAAGATATGCGGCCTTGTTAAAGAGTTACCTACAAAAATAGACCTCCATACAAGGTACTATTAATTCATGTAGTGCCCCTTGGCATCATCTGTACCTTAATCCAAGTATTCCACGTGGATGACCATTATCTTTAATTATGTACCAAGTCCAAAAAATTTTAATTAAAGTTTTTTCCTTATCGAATCATAGCACTTTGATAGTTTAAAAAATACAAATAATGGTCAATATTAAATTGCACAGACCGCGTATGGTTCAAAAACTCAAATGTGTGGCTTTTGGGCTCTCATCATATTAAAATTTGAGCTCACTGTACTACATGGCTTAATAGTAGGATTCTAAGGAGGCCGCATATTAGAAGCTCTTAAGGTGTGGCATAGTTTTTGGGATGTTTGCATTTACTACCTTAAGATATGTCGTATTTATACTTTGCCCACTGTGTTTCACCTATTTACACTGCAGTGTATGCTTTTGAGTTTCCTTTGCATTTTGCCCTCTCCAATGATGAATCAATAATGGCGAATCAACTATTGACTGTTATAAAATTAAATTTTGACTGCTTGGAACAAGATGGCAGAGATCATTTTTCACCATAATTTTCTATCCAATCAATTTTGAAATCATGAGTCTACCTTCAAAGGGTCATATTTTGATTCGCATGGCACACATTGAAAAGTGATCTAAGAACCATATTTGATGTCTACCTACAATCATGATCACTTTTTGTATTATTTGTTATATGAAATAAAAAATTGATCGCTCGATGGTAAATTTATGATCCCAGGATTGAATACTCAAATGCGCATGGTGTTTAGGCTAAGATCCATGACCCATCTAAGATATCCTGCACCCGTGCACAAGTATCCTACCCGCCATCCACCAAATAATAACAGCTCCAAAGAAGATTTTGATGAGGGCATGGGCCTGTAGCACATGGAGGAAGGTTCACAATATTGCAACCTCAAGGACGCAGGTTCGAGAAAATTTGAGTGGCTACACTTACACAGAAAAAATTAGTGGGTGTCGATCAAGGTGGTTTGGACATATTCATTGGAGGCCAGATGCAAACTGAATGGTTGAAATTATTCAAGCACTAGGACATAGGACTATAGGAGAAGAGGATGACTAGTGAAGACTTGGCTGGATGATAATCGTGAGAATGGATATGAAAGATTGTAAAGTTACAAAGAGCTTAACCCTTATCAGAAACGAGTGGAGAAATAGGCATCGCAAAGCAGGCGACAAATAGATGGGAGAAGGCTATTTGATGAGAAACTGTTAAGCTGGTAGATGGTAACCGATCCATCCAAAATTAGACCGTAGACTGATCACTGATTCTGGAACCGTTGTATTCATGGTTCATGAAATGAAGTCGATGTCTGCATCAGATACAACCTGAATATTACATTAAAACACCTCTCTACTTTGTTAGTAAGAGTGTACAAGCATGGTTTTCTGGCAGATATGTATCGGATCAGGCCTCCGCCGATATAGGTATAGACATGCCTATAACAGCCAATGTAGATGTAACCATATTGACCAATAAGTATCAGCTAAACACCAAATATGTCCTTGATCAATATTAGAATTTTTTATCAATTACAAATGATTTTTTTTTTAAAGGTCTTAAAATATATATTGGCATTGGCCAATATTCTCTGAATCTGGTGGGAAAAGAACCCTCTTGTACACTATATATAAGAGAAACTATAAATGGCAGACAAACCACAAGGATTAGATACAAAATACAAAAGGTGCACAATAAAATGTACCCCACCAAAGAAAGGCTACTACAGATATAGTAGGGGGCTCCCTTCTTTGAGAAGCACAAACAAACCACCATCACCTCTGGAAATCCGAAGATCGTCATCTAGATAAGTTGTCAGCAGCCAGGACTGGGACCTATCTCCAGGAATTCGAATTTTGAGAGGAGACTGGCCGGAAATTGTACGTGAAATACTTGCCGCTACTTCCTGTATGGGGTTGAGCGATTGCTGCACTGGCAATAAATCAATCTTCTGCCCAAAAATATCTACGGTTTCTGGTAGATTGATGGTTGATGATATCTCCGGAGGGTTGAAGATTCCTTCCTTGAATTGCACCTGCGTACGTTTTGAATCATGATTCTATGTCACAAAAGAACTTCAAATTTCTGCAAGGAAAATTATTCAACTCTATTGCATGGTGGACTAGACCATAGACAAAGACGGGAGTCTACAATAAATCCACAAAAATTGGTCTAAGTAAAGAAAATCTGAGATAATAAAAAAATATATTAACATATATCATAATATATTTTAAGATAAAAATAATTAATTTAATAAACAAAATAACACAAAATAGGCAAAAAGAAGAGAGGGTGATAGCAGTAAGCTCTAAAACGGGTAAAAAGCAGTAAGCTCTGAAAGGGGCAGGAATCAGAGAGGGTGATAGCCCTGAAGGTTTTCTTTTCCACTTTCAGAGAAAAAGAGGAAGAAAAAAAAGTCAGCCGATTAATCATCGATGTAGTTGGGACGACTGCAACTCACCGACTTATTCTGATTTTTTGAAAAAGTCGGAGACTTTTGAGACTATGGACTAGACCATATGATCTTATGCTAATGACACCATCAATTGCCACTTCAGAACCTATTTGCCGGCCAAACGCGAAACTTTACAGTAGAAGAAAGTTGATGTTAATTAAGATGAGCATGGATAAATGGCGAAGCTCCTGCTGCAAGCAAAATAAAAGTAATGATTATTATGCACGAGGTTATATGTCAGTTTTCATGAAGACATACCTGTATCCTAGAGGGACTTCGAACTTCAAAGGAAGCTGAAGCGCTAAAGGAAAAAGTGGCAAAGGGGCTAGAATATGTTGCAGAGTTCAGTATAGTGTAGCTCCCAGTGTCAATCTCTTGGCAAATTCTCTTAAGCTTCAACAACGGCGACACTGCCCCAGCTGCTACAAGAGGCAACAGCTCAGAAAAAGCTGTGTACCTGAGAATCAAAAGGAAAATCCATAATTAATCTCAGGGGAAAGAAACACCATCCAAAAGACTAAATACACTAGTAGTAACATATGAACCCTAATATGGTCCTTAATATGGATCAATTACAGAGAAAGATCCCCAATAGGATTAATTGCCCATATGTTCATAGACTACAGAAATGTAAAGCCATAATAAAATCTTAATAACAAACAAACATTAAATGTAACATCGATTGGCCGTTAAACCACAGTTTCATCATTATTTTTTGATCAAATTATAACAATAATTTCATTAGAATCTAACAGAGTTACAGCAGATCAAAGAAGGTGCAACAATGAGCTTTGCTAAGAATTACTATAGTTTCATCACCATCATCTATCTGTTTGATAGGTAATGCCGTAAAATTTCATTAAAAAGAAAGAGTATAGGCGAGTTCAAGAGCTGAGTGAGGAGCTCAGAAAAAACAGAAAACAAGGCCTCTCATAAAAGAAGCGACCAAGGGACTGCACGGACTCACAACAGCTATAGCGTCCTCTCCAAAAACAGAATGTCCCTAGTGGCCGAATCATCACCATCATCTTCACTATCATGATCCTTGTCTCTCTCTCTCTCTCTCTCTCTCTCTAAGTATTAGAGATCACACTTCGAAATTTGGATCTGCACATCATTATTTACTCATTATCATGTTCTGAATGTTTGTAGCATGTATGCACTTACGCTATAAAAATATTACAACAACGCTATCAAGCTTGACCAGTATTTGAATGATGGTAGCGTTGCTCGAGAATCGCCTCATTTAGAACCCAAAGAACAGTATTGTACACATTAAATACTCTTGACTGGATCTATTGTGACCTTCCACATCAGTATTCACTCATTATCATTTTCCGCATATTTATTGCACCTCCTCAACACAATCAAGCTTGAGCAGTATTTGTAGGATTGTAGCCATACTCAAGAATAGCCTCATTCGGAAGGAACAATATTGTATAAAGCACTATCATGTAACACCATCTTTGGTTCTGCAAGAAATTGACACCTTCAAATATGATGAAGACATTGACCCACTCATACAAGGTCAAGGATTTTTCAAACCCAAATGTTGGGTTCACCCAAAATTTTATAGGAAAATTGATCACTTTAAAAAGATCCCAGCAACCATGACATAAATTTTATTATGTGATATGTATTTTCTTAATGTCACCATTTGATCAAGAGAGATTGATTCCTATGTCACTGTCTGCAAAATTCCAAGGCTACCAGTTTGTTCAACATCCTCAATTCCAATCCCACGTCCCAATAGGAAATGAATCAGAAGAATTAACCGATGTGGCACACAGGCACACTGCACGTTGTCATTACTACCGCCCATGGAGTTCTTCCACTCTAGTCAAAGATCTATCGGTCAAGCACAGTGCAAAAAGGGACAGTAGCATCTCTATAAACATATGGTGTCAGTGTCGAAATCCTAAGAAACTATCCAATTCACTTTGATTATTCTTTGTCCTCGAATATCTGCACATAGCGTCTACCTTGTAATCTCATTTCCTTGCTCCTTCAAGAAAAACTATGGAATTCAAATGTGAGCCATTTCAAGCTCTCTAGTCACTACTCACTAGACTGAATGGATCTCAAAAACCAAGTGGAATCACATGAATCTAATCATCAAGGCACAACCTAACTGGCTCGCTACTCTAAGCACAAAATGGTTGACATGATACTTGGGTGGTACAGCTATCATAGGTAGATGACATGAATTCACTCCTGCTCAGAAGGGGAGAGCTGTGGAATGGTGGAGCCTAGAAAAGTTTTAACTTTGTATTCACCTGCTTGGGATTCTTATGTAACTAATAAATTACCAAAGCTTGTTAACATTCTCGTATTGGTTGATCTCATTAGCCCAATCCTATAACTGTCACAAATCTCCAAGGTTCTTACTCTTCTCGTAAGACCAAAGCATTGCTTGGGTCTCCAATAAAACTAGAACAGGGACCATAGGGGTTGCTTTCAGCAGATGGAACCTAGCATACATTTGCAACACAACCAATAGCTCCCTTGCAATCTCCTAACGTTTTCAAAAAGGTTTAATAATGCATTTAACTATGAACAAAAATGACACTGAACATGATTGCCTCTAATTACTTGTTTTTCCTCTGGAGACAGTTCTTGAAGTTTTTCGTAGGTTTATTTACAGGGCAAAGGCCCAATATACTGTGTTGAGCGCAAAGGCTGACGGTCAGGCACATTGGTGTCCTATATGACTAAACACTCCAAAATAGATGTCTAATGGTTAAATTTAAGGTCAGAAGTAGTTGGGGTGTGTTAGAGTCATAGAAATACATAAAAGGAAGTTAACCGTCTACCATTGTGCTCCAGAGCAATGGAACCATGTTTTCTTCTTTTTTAAATGAAATGATTCAATGCACAACATAAGTACATCAAATATCCTAATAGACCAAGAGATTTGAACGTTATTCCTATATGACCCTATCAATTCGATTAGGCACTCAGCCATCTATTTTCATTGTTCAAGAGTTTGACAACATGAAAAAACTCCACAACATAAGCACTTCGAATATCTATGTTAACACATCATCTAAAAGGCCCAGTTGTTGATTGCGTTTTACCTCTCATTTGATATTTCAAAAGGATTAATACTAGTAGAACTTCTAATATGACATCATCCACAGTTGCATATACTTATTCCACTGTGCAGTTACATTTGTTTCTAGGGTCATTTCCTGTATCATATACTACTCTGTCTAAGCTTAGGGTTTAGGGTTAACCTTAGCTCATCTAGTATTCAATCGCCCAAGTTTTCACGGTTCATTAGTGGCAAAACCTTCTCATGTCAAATTTGGTTCATGGTATAGCCTTCTCATGTAAAATTCACTTTACAGGTGAAAAAGTACACTTTTTAACTTGTAAAAAGGTACAATTTTGGTGTAAAATAGGTGTTTGATTTAGGGTAGTTCGGTTCATTGTAAGGGCTTCCCCGTAAAAATCACTTTCCCTGTAAAATAATGCTAACTGGATTGCATGTAAATTTACTTTTTCTCATGTAAAAAAATGTTTGTTTCACCGTAAAATAAGCTCGTAAAGTTCACTTTTTGTAAAAAATAGAGCCGTTATACTTTTGCAAGCAATATTTTAGCATTACGAGCCATACCCCTTGTAAGTCAAAAAAATTACAGGTAATTTTGGTGGCACAATCCACGAGAAAATACGGTGAAACGAACAACTCTTGGCGTAAAAAATAGAGCCGTTGGGTTGATATTACAAGCTTTCCCTGTAATATTGCCCCTTTACAATAACAAACATACCTTTAGTGTAAAATTTGGGTGTAAAATCCACTTTAAATGCTATTTCATTTTACGAGAAAAAGAACAAGCTGTGTAAAATCTACTTTTTAAGCTATTTCACTTAAGATTCCTTCCTCATTTTGATTTTCAACCATTACACTTTTTACTTGCAGTTCTTTTTGTTTTACAAGGCTGGACCCTCTTATTGCCGGTAAAATTATTGGCACAAACCTCAAAAAATTGCAGTGAAAAGAACAAAAAAAAAAGTACTTTTTCCTGTAATCTGAGAGGATTACAAGTAATATTATCATATTAAAGTGAACTGAAAATGCCCTACAACACACAAAATTGCATTAAAATTGTAAAATTAGATAGTTTCTAATTGGAATTAACCATTTACAAGTAGAACCTTCCCGATGATTAGAAAACCAAAACACTAATTCAATCTCTAACTACTAAAGCCACGCAAATAATTTCTCAAAACATTAAAAAAAAAGAAAACTTACAGTAAAACCCAGTTCCCATCAAGAAGTGACGGCTCCTGTGTAGGCGCCACAGTCGGATTTGCTGCTTCCAGCTGATTAATCAGTTCAACAATCTCTGCTCTAACTTCTGCAGTCGTTCGTATCCCATACTCCGTACCATCAATTGTATCCACCAAACACCGTTTCAAATCTCCAAGCTTATCGTACGCACCCCCTCCCGCAGCACTGCCGTTTCCTGATATATAAAAATCTCCACTTCCTTCATCTCTCCCCCACTCATCTTCCTCTATCGGCCGATCCGCTTCAGGAAATTTGGAGTACGAAGCCTCGTCCGCTTTGATTTCCGATTTCTCTCCCCATTCGTCGGGAATACCACTGGATTGCTGCTCGATTTCGTCGGAATCGTCGTCTAATGAAGGTTTATCGATTGGGATTCGACCTGCAATTGGATCTTTATCTGAATTTCCGCCGGAAAATGCAGAGGGGGTGAAGAGAGAGGAGAACCTAGGGTTAGAGAGATTTGAATGGATGGAGAGAGAGGGGTTTTGGGGGCGGAGAGAGAAGAGTCGGAGGTTTTTAGGGTTTCTGAAGAGGAGTGAGGGGTTCGATGTGAGAATCACCGCCATTGCTATTTTTTGGGAGGAGAGGGAGCTGTTGGTTTGTGGAATCTATAGGGGTCGATAAGTGAAGGATACCTCTTTTCGCGCCAACCACATTAATGTTGGCGCCAACAATGGAAACCCATCAACTGCACCAAGTCGGGGTTTGATAATAATTCAGCAAAGTCAAAATTGAGAAAAATCTGACCAAATTCGGCAAATTTGGGAAAATATTCGAAAACAAATTCGAAGAGAAAATATAAAAAAATAAGACTAGAAGTATATATATATATATATATATATATATATATATATATATATATATATTAAAAATTACAATTTATTTGTAAAATTGAAGAACTATTCATGTTTTATTTGCCATTTTGAAAAACACAAATATTTTTAAAATTTTTGAAAAATCGCATATAATTCGAGATTAATTAGCAAAATCTCATATTCATAAATTATACAAAAAAAAAAATCAACAACTTGGCAAATTTTGGGCTATGCTTTGAATTTAGTGGTGGAGATTTTTCCACTCCATCTTTCTCACGATAAATCTTGAGACCATGGGGTACCTACCATCATACGTTCCCTTTTTGATACCATGAATAACATTGGCACATGTCCACATGGATCCTTGAAGAACCGATTCTTATCGGTATCGACCGATTTTTAATACCTTGGACATACCTGTCATCATATGTTCACTTGTTGATATCATATGGCACATGCTCACATGGGTGAATGACATTGGGTAGAGCAAGGAATCAAATATTGGCCGGTACCCATAAGTATGGGCTTTCTAGCCAATCCATATGTATCGGCTCCGATACATATCAGGTATCCATCACGATATCTACATCCATAGATGACACGGTTTGCCTGATCTGTTGCTTGACTTGTGTTTCTACACGAGTTTATGCTGCACATCGTCTTCCCATTTCTTTTTTGAACAATATATATAAAAAATTAAAAAAAAAAGGATATTTTTTTTTGTTCTTTGCTTGTTAAACAATGGATTGGAGCCTCTGAGAAGAGAGTGGAGTTGTGGAGGGGGTTATGGCGATATGGGTGAATGGTGATATAAAATGGGGTGATCGGATGAGCCGATTACTTTACGGGCTACAGGTGGTTGCTTCCTCTTTAGAGTAGGTTGTTTGCTCTTTACAACTGTTTAGAGTAAGTTTCTTGCATACAGCTGTCAATACTTGGGGATATGCATCGTCGGCACTTGGGGAGAGAGCCCGTTGATAACACGCGTCAGCAGAGCACGAGTGCGAATGATTGGTGTTCGACTACTTGGGGAGAGAGCTGGTTGCATGCGACGACAGATACCTCATATGTATACAGTATACCTCCTTTTCTTCATCTTTCTTTTGCTTTTTTTTTTTGTCAAACCACGGTTATGTATCGGTATCGGCCGATACGTATTGGCCCTCTATGGACTGATACTCGATACTGAAACTCGCATTAACACCTTGGGGTAGAGCTTGGGCTAACATTCAAGAAATTTTGCCCTCAGCTGGACTCAATTATAAGAGCTTTTTCTAGCACTATTGGATATGGCTTATTTTTGTATAAACATGGATTATGAAAAGACAGGTTGTGTTTGGCATTGCTCTATGGGAGTATAGAAAAGAGTAGCAACTGCTCTTTGTTATCGTAAAGAAATGTTTGGAGAGAGAGAGATTGAAAGAAGATAAAAGGGAGGCAACTCTTTGAAATAGGAAAAACACTGATCTTTAAAAGAGCATGATTTTTCATGCTCTTTTAAAGAGATATTTTTCTTGTTTCAAAGAGGTGTTAGGTGCCTCCCATTTTTTCTTCTTCCAGTTCTTCTCTCTTCCAATATTCATTTGCAACAACAAAGAGGCAACAACTGCTCTTTTCTACACTTCCAAAGAGCAATCCCATACACAGCCTTTGTCAAATTCAAAAATCATCTTTAAACAAGAAAGTTAGAGGAGTATCTGCTTACCTATAGTCTAGTGCATTTATTTGAAATGAGAAAATCAATTCGTGTTCCATACATGAATCACATTCTATATCTACACCATATCCTCTAAGGGTTCAGTAGGGTCTTCTTTTTCCCCTCCGAAACCTTAAACCCATCGTCCCCCCCCCCCCAAACCCATCTTTTTCCCCTCAAGCTTCGAAACTATTCAGCGGATAATGGTTGGAACATTGTCGGTAGGAAAAAAACTATTCATGAACAACGTGAGAGTCGGAGACTAGATGTGTGGAGCCTGTGGAAATCACAAACTTCGGATTCAGGGTGGTTTACAATCGAAACAGATGCAATAACTCCAAAAGACCTAAGGACATAGTCAGAGAGAGACATGCTAGGCACTCCGGGCTTACCAAGGATCAATAGGTGGATCTGCAGAATGGCTGGAACATCGTAAGAAGGGAAAAAAAACTATTCACAAACTCCTTCAGTTATCAGAGAAATCCGGGTGGCCAGAAAGTGTTATTGTGACAGGAAGGAAGGCTATTATAGCAGAGGTGGAAGTTGGAAACATCGCTGATCGTAGCGGATTTTTGCAAAGACGTTGCTTGATCAGTTCAGCAGATCGGGATGTTAGCCTCCCCGAGGTTCGAAGGTGGATAGATTAAGTTTATAGCGACGACGAGAGGCCAGAAGCATCCTCTCTTGGATCAAATAGTTTTTTGTTCATTTTCAATTCGCGAAAGGTAAGGAAAAGGGCTTGAAAGGCAAAACAATAATGAGCACCCAATTCAAGGTTTCATTTAGGGAATGGTTTCCCCATGTTACTTTCGACACGGGGAGAGATGGTTCCCCTCTCTGGATTTAGATTAGGGGTGTCCCACTCCACGCCTGTTGCTTGAATACCTTTATTAGCATTGCCGAATTATTTGGAAGATTTGTGGAGTTCGACGATAGTCAATCCAATCTTGACTACCTCCTTCCTCCTACTGTTAAAATATATGTTGTAAACGGGGTCCATATTCCGGAGCAGATTCGTTTAAGAATGGAAAATTGTATTTATTATATAGTGCTTAAAGTGCTTGATTGAGAAGAGGCAAGGAGGCGGAGGTTCCTCTTTTTTGGTCCATCGCTTGGTCCTTGCGGCGCTCCCCTCCAAGTGGCAATGGGTTAAGAAAGACTCTCAGAAAGCCCCCAACCCCATGAGCAACTCTCTTGGCCGAAATAAATCTGAGGCAGACGGAATAGCTGATCGAAATCGAAACATTGCAACCCTTATGCAGAGTCCAACTTAGGAATCGCCACGTGTAATGTTACCGTTAGGTAAGGAGTCTTGCTCCTTTTCAAATTTCAAATTCAAATCTTTGGTGAGCCCAGTTCAAAAAGTTGCGAGTTCCTCCAAAACAGCTAGAAAACTATGTCGGTCTTTGTTTGACATTTTACCGTTTTCTGACGGAAAAAGCCAAAAAACATGGACCCAATGGACAATATCCCTGCTCGCAAGGAGAGTTATTCTAATAACAGTTTTGTTGAGGATAGTTTCTCACAATGATGCCCTCTTGGCTTCGAAGTTCCTATGGAACCTCCACAACAAACTGAAGACTTCGATATTTTAGAATTAGCTGCCTTTGATAAGTGATTTGATCTGAGAAGTTCTGGGGGCGAGGGCGAGGAAGGAGAGGTTTCGGATCAAGGGTTGGATCACCTTCATTTTGGAGAAGGATATAATATGTTGGAGAAAGAGTAATATTCTCCCCTCCACCAATCTGATCTCCCGCTTCAGGAATGTCTCTGAGCTCAAAGTGCGTTGGAGTTTTGCAAGAACTTGGGAGTATCTTTCGAAGGTAAAGAAGAGGAGCTTCTAAAGATCATAAATTCATTGAGGGTAAAGTGAGATTTCAAGTTCCAAAGGCTACTACAAATAAGAGCTACAAACTTTCCAAAAAGGAGAGAGAACTCAGACGATTGGAAACAACAGTCCGATTTTCAAAAAAAGAAGTTGCGGGAGAAGGGACCTCTAAGTTATCATGATTTGTTTGTCTTGGAACATCAGGGGGCTTGGTGCCCCAGAGAAAAGGAGGCATATAAGGGAACTGGTTCGATGCCACAAGGTTTGAATTCCTCTTCTTCAAGAATCTAAGATGCAGAAAGTAGATAAAGGTTTAATAGGAGGATTGGCCTTTGGTTACTTTGGTGACTGGAAGGTTATCGATTCTATTGGGGTGTCGGGAGGTTTGTTAACGGTATGTGACTCTTCAAAATTCTTCAAAGGTTTTTTTTAAGGGATCTAATAGTCTACTTGTCTTGCTTAAATGCATTTCTGATAAGAAATTTTTTCACATCTCAATGTGTATGGTCCTAGGATTGATGGTTTAAGGCAAGATTTGTCGTCAGTGCTCAAAGATGTGAATTTGAGCCTATCAGCGAGAACCTCAGGGTGGTGCATAGCCAGTGATTTCAATGTCACCAGATTTTTATTAGAGAGAAGCCACATGGCAAGGAGTGGAGCAAACGGGTCCTTAGGTTTTTCTAACTTCATTTTTGAAAATAATTTATTAGATATGCCTATTTTGGGAGGGTCTTTCACTTGGTTCAACATGCAAGATAATCCAACCCTTTCTAAATTGGATCGCTTTTTGATTTCGACAAATTAGGATGCTACTTTCCAGGATTATATGGTAGAAGCTTTGGCTAGACCGACTTCAGATCATCGCTCATTACTTCTTCATCGCAGGTCTATTGTTACCAAACCTAAGAGGTTCCATTTCCAGCTTATGTGGTTTGAAAACCATTCTATCATGCAGGTTATTAAAGAAGCCTGGATTGCTCCAATTGAAGGCAATAGGGCTCGTTGCAGATTCATGTCCAAAATTAGAGCTGTTAAAGCCTCTCTCGTCGCTTGGAACAAAGATGTCTTTGACGACATTTTTGTCCCAAAAAGAAATCTCCTTGACTAGATTAAATCTATTGATATTAAGGAAGAGTTCGGATATCTTTCTAGGGAAGAGTGTGACCTTAGGACCTTATTCAAAGAACTCCAAAGTATCCTAAAGAAAGAACAGATTTACTGGAAGCAGAATTCAAGAGACTCCTGGGTTTCTACGGGTGATCGCAACACCAAGTACTTCCAAAGAATGGTTGCTAATAGACGCAAACACAATTTAATTACCCAAATCCAATCTGAAAACTCCTTGTTTTCGAGTCACGAAGAGATTGCAAGAAGATTCGTCCAACACTTCAGCAAAGGTTTCAAAAAGGAAGGGGTTAACAGACCTAAATTAGATGGCCTTGAATTCAATTATATTTCTCTAAAAGAGGCAGAAGAGCTGGAGGAGCCTTTTTCGAAAGACGAAATAAAATCTGCGGTATTTGATCTTCCTAGTGACAAGGCTCTGGGACTGGATGGAATCCCGTTAGCTTTTTATCAAAGGTGGTGGAATATAATTAAGGAGGACATTGTTCTAGTCTTCCGAGAAATTCACGAGAAAGATATCGTTAGCAGAGAGATAAATGCCACTTTTGTAACGCTTATCCTGAAAGTGGAAGGTGCGAATGAGGTTGGAGCATTCAGGCCTATTAGTCTAATAAATGGCCTATATAAAATTATGTCCAAGGTTTTGGCCAATCGACTTAAAAGAGTATTGCCGTCTATCATTTCACTTGTTCAGTCAGCTTTTTTATAAGGTCGCTAACTAATCGACAGCGTACTCATTGACAATGAATGTGTGGATAGCCTTCACCGTAAGAAGCAGGGGCTCATTTTCAAGGTAGATATGGAGAAAGCCTATGACAATGTGGACCGAGATTCTCTCCTTTATATATTATTACATTGAATGAGATTCAAGGACAAATGGATTCGTGGATGAAGGGTTGTATATCTTCAGTTTGGATGTCTATCATTGTAAATGGGCTTGTTGAAGGCTTTTTTCCGGTTGAGAAGGGGCTTTGCCAAGGAGACCTTTTATCCCCTTTCCTCTTCATCAACGTCGCCGAGGGTCTTCATGCATTACTGCAGTGGGCGGTTGAGTTAAAATACTTTATAAGCTTCAATCCGTCCAGGCACTCCACCTCTATCACGCATTTACAATATGCTGACGACACAGTAATATTTGTGAAAGGGGAAGCCGACGCGCTGGTCATTATTAAGAAAATCCTTCTGCTTTTTCAAATGATTTCTGGTCTAAAAGTAATTTAAACAAATCTCAGCTCATGGGGACAGGTTGGCCTCAGGCTGATGTTGAGAGATTGGCCCTAGGTGTTGGGTGTAAGGCTGGGTCGCTTCCCTTTATGTATCTCGGCTTCCTCGTTAGTAAGAAATTATCAAATAAGAAAATATGGCAACATATTATAGACAGGTCTAGAAAACGGCTCGAGGGATGGAAAGGTAAATGTCTCTCTTTGGCGGGTCGTCTCACTTTAATCAAGTCTACTCTTACTTCCTTACCGATGTTTTTCATGTCTCTCTTTCCCTGCGCAATTTGGGGTCGAAATCAGCTGGAAAAGATGCAAAGATATTTTTTATGGCTGGTAGGGGTGTATTCGGTTTGGTTTGGTCGGTTTTGGACCAAAATCACAAACCAAACCGACCCTAATCAGTTTTTAGATTTTCAAACCAAACCAAACTTTCCAACTCTTAAACCAAACCAGCCCGATTCAATTCGGTTCGGTTTGGTTCGGTCGGTTTTGATTTTCCTATAAGTTCTACAAGCACATAAAAATTTGCTCAACCTCTCAACCAATTTTCCTATAAGTTCTACTTTACCGCTTTAGGATTTAGGAATAGGATACAGACAAGGGTAGAGTTTTATATAAAAATATGCATTTTACTTAAATGCCCTTTAAAATTAATCAAAATCCCTGCACATATATATATATATATATATATATATATATATATATATATATATATATAAAATTACTTACAAACTACATTCGGTTCGGTTCAATTTGATTTCGGCTTGGGGAGGCTTGAAGCCGAAACCAAATCAAACTTTTTGGTTTTCCAAACCAAACCCAAACCGATACCTATCCAAACCTGGCGGTTCGATTCAGTTTGGTCGGTTTGGTCTAAAAAATGCATAGCTCTAATAGCAGGGGATGGACGAGAAAGGTAAATATCATTTTGCGGACTGGCGAGAGCAGGGGGTCACCAATTTGAAGGATTTCAATGATGCTTTATTGATTAAGTGGCTATAGAGAATTGCTACTGATCGAGATAGTCGTTGGCGCCAGCATTCTAGCCAAAAAATATAGATCTGGGGGCAACACATGAGAAATAAACGACGCTCCTTCAAGAGGAGGTTCGGCTTCGTGGAGAGCTATTGGAGATCGTAGACAACACTATCGTATTGGAGCATCCATTAGAGTAGGTAACGGTGCCAACACTCTTTTTTAGAAGGATGTTTGGTTGGGAAAATTTTCTCTGAGCTACAGGTTCAATTCCATTTTCTCTATTATGGCCAACAAAGACATCAACATGAGGGATTCAACTATTATCAGCCCCTCAGGTGAAATTTCATGGAATTTAGAGACTTTCAGAAGACTCTACAATCACGAAATTCATGAGATAGTGGTTTTGCTAGACTTGTTATAGAATTTTAATTTCTCGAGTTCTCATAATAGGGATCAGCTGTTCTGGGATCTGAGCACAGGGAAAGACTTCTCGGTACATTCCATGTACTCTTTACTCGCGTCTGCAGTGACTCTAGAGCTCCCTTGGCTATGGATTTGGAAGGCCAAGGCAACCCTACAAAACCATTACTTTCTTGTGGCTTGTAGTGCTTGACAAGGCTCTCGCAGTGGATAATCTCCAAAAAAGAGGAGTTCAGTTGCCAAACAGACGTGTTCTGTGCCGAAGGGAAGAGGAAATCAATGCACATCTATTTTTACATTGCAGCTACTCTATGGATGTTTGGAACTATCTCTTTAGTTGGTGGGGTATTCAGTGGGTTATTCCCGCTTTGGTGAGTGCATTTTTTGAATCTTGGTTCGTCAATGACCAATCAAAGAAAGAAAAAGAGTGTTGGAATTTTTTGGTTTTTGTTGCTACGTGGCTTATTTGGAAGGAAAGATATCAAAGAATTTTCGACGATAGGAACTTCCAATCCTCTGTTTTGGTAGACAAAACTAAGAGTTTGAAAGTTCTTGGTCCACACTCAATACAAGATTGTCTGAGAAACTGGGTGTAGGTTAGCAGGGACTAAAATTTTCAATTAGTTTTTTTTTTTCGGGCTACGTCTTGTATTGGTGTGGGTAGGAAATTTTTTTTTCCTGTGGCTTGCAGCATCGGTGATATGTTGTGATGTGAGTCCTCAAGCAAGCTTCTGGCTCTCCTTGGCTCGGTAAGTCCCTGTTTTCTTTGCTTTTAGATTTGCTGTTAGTTTGTTGTGTAGTCCCGGGGTCTGAGTGAGGGTGATGGCGATGCCGAAGTTCTCCCTTTGATCCTTGGTTTTCTTTCTTGTATGTTATTTCTTCTGGTTTGTAGTGGATTACGATTGTATTTAGTGGTCATTTTTAATGATAGGGTGAGGACCCATCAACCTCAATGTTATTCATAAAAAAAAAGGGTTCAGTAGGGTTTTTTTTTTTTCACGGTATTCCAATTTGCGGTTAGACTAATTCCTGTGGTGTGCCCCATTCGTGTCACGATTGTTTCACAAATTATGCATACTCATTACACCCAATTAACAGAGGAGAGTCATTTCAAAGCCACGACCTTGAGGAGCAAACCCAATTCCCACGACCTTGAGGAGCAAACCCAATTCATTAGCCGTTATGACAACCCTTCTGTAGCTCTTAAAGGTTCACTAGTCTCTTAGGCCTTATTTACGTGTTTCCTGGCTTTTCCCAGAAAAGCTTTGAATCCTGATAACTCAGAATCCTGCTGATTCTCAGCAGACTCTGATTCATGTTTTTTCCTACAATTGTTATTAAGTTGCCCTGATTCCTGGCTTTTTTTAGAAAAGTTAATTTCTCATTCGTTCTTTAGTTTTTCTCCGACAAGCTCAGAATCGGATGAATGTGTGGTTTTGTTGCCGTCATATGAATGTTGATCATCGGACTACTTATCGTACTTGTATTTGACTAAAAAATTTTGGGCGACCAATCCATGCGAGGTTGGACTTATGTGACGGATTTTTTTTTTTTTAATATAATTTCTCAACACTATTCTTATAACACAAAAAACGTTATATATATATATATATATATATATATATATATATATATATATATATATATATATATATATATATTTTTAAACTCATGAAATTGTCCGGACCGATATCGTTAATGGCAAATGATGAGGTTCATTAGCCCAATACATTAAAAATCGGCTCAATCTATTACTTTGATCATTCGTCTAGCTGGAGGCGCATGTCGAGATGCTGATGACTGGAAAATAGGGGAAGCGATTGAAGAAATGGTTTAGGGCCTGTTTGGCAATGCTATCTGTCATCTCTAATTGCTCTTACTACACGCACCCAACTAAAGCACATTTAGTTCGTGCGGAGGGGGCTGATGGGGAGCGGAATAATTTCTGAATTTAAGGTTCTACAAACTTGAATTATTTGCAATTTTTTAAAAAAATTGTAACTAATTGACGAATTTTTCAAAAAAATGTGATTGTTAATTTTTTCCAATTGTTTTCAATTATTTTATAATTTTAAATCTTAATTTATATATATTTTTTTCTCTAATTTTTCCTCCAAATATTTCCTCGAACTTATCGGATTTTTCTGAATTTCAAACTCACAAAATTATTGCCAAACCAAGACATGGTGACTGGTTTCAATGCAAAACACAAACTTAGATCAGAGCAAGGATCAAAATTCCGGCCGAAATGACCGAAATTATCCGTCTCGGTCCCCATCGAAATGATAACTATGGACCGAAATTTCTGTTATTTTTGTATGGGACCCAAAATTTCGGCCAAATTTTTGGTTTTCGACCGAAATTTCGATTCAAATTTTTGGTTTCAGCCAATCCCGAAACCGAAATTTTACCCAAAATTTTGATCCTTGGATCCGAGGATTAGTGCAAATTTTCGGGTATTCACCATCCCATAGTTTATCAATCATTGAGTCTTTTTTATCAAATAATCACATCTACAATTCAACGGTAGAGAAAGAAAGCCCACCTTTTTGACTACTTTGGAAAACACCATGTTATTTCTTTCCTAGCTTCGCTTAAATCTCACAGCTATGAAATGGTTGGCTAGTTCACGTAGATTTCCAAATCCACTGACCTTATAATATGTTGAAATTGTTGAATAAGGTTTAATCCCAACCACCGGTATCAATCGATTGAGGTGAGAAAATCAATCGATTGAGTTTGTGAAGTAAACTACCAGTGTCAATTAATTGAGGTTGGAATGCCAATCGATTGACTAATGGGCTGACATAGATCCGAAAGTTTTATATAAGTGGCTAATTTCGAGAAGTTCACTTTAGCCAAGGTTTTCTAAGTTATTGGGAGACTATTATTAGAAGTGTTTTGAATACTTGCAACTCTTAGGAGATTTGAGAGTTATATATCGAAAAGGAGTTTGGAGCCTATTGGTAGTTAGTTTTTCTCTAGGGAAAGAGAGAGCTTGGATAAAAAGTTTCATGGTGAGAAAACTGTGAGAATACTTTGGGAGAAAAAGTATTGAAGAATAGCTTGGGAATTGAAGATCCGATTGAAGCCGTTTTTGTGTCGGAATCGTGATTATATTCCGGCAGATCTCTTCTCTATTATTTGAAGGATTGCGTCCTTGGTTTAACAACGGATTTGTGGTTGAAGATCGTGCTAGATCTTGATTGAGTTTGCACTAGAAAGAAGAGAGTGTGTGTTGTAAATATTCATAAAATAGTGCATATACTCTCGTGGACGTAACCCTCGATTGGGTGAATCACGTAAATCTTTGTGTTGTGCGTGTGCTTAATTTTTTGCCTGAATCTTCTTATTTTTTCCGCATTCATCGCGATAGAGAGTTCGTAGAGTGGATAGAATTCCTAACAGAAATTTTTTTGAAACCTTCTAAAAATTAGATAAAAAGAGGAGAAAAATTGGAACCAAAATACCCTTTCCCATAAAAGCCCAATTTGAAAACCGTAAAAACCTTCTTTGCCGTATCTTCTTCTACTATCTTCTTTCAGATTCTTACGCCATCTATCTTTCGTTATAACCCCTCTGGTTTCTTAGCCCCTTTTTGGTTGATTTCAGTTTTTTTGGTAGAAATCGGTTCCAAAGCATCTGTGGACTTTGTGGGTTATCTTTGATTTCTCTAATAGATCTGTGGCTCTTGAGTTTTTCTATGATTTCTGTTTTATTACTTCGATAGATCATCACCATCTTATACACGGAAGAGATAGACAACCCATATAGAGAAGATCAATGAGAGTTTTTCTATGATTTCTGTTTTATAACTGTTGTAATGGTTACAACCCAGTGTATAGCCTTGGGAGAGCTATACACAACCTCTATCCATTCCTGAGGGAGCAAAAAGCTCAAAAAAGTAAACGTCGTTGTCGGCAGAAAGTGGGCTCAAAACTCCCGAGCAAACGAACGAGGCACAACTTAAAGATATGAGTTTTTATAAAAAGAAAAATTTGCTATTGAAAATTTATGCTCTTTTTGCACCAACCAAAACTCTAAGGACACCAATGGGAAGACCATTGACTTTTTTTTAATCAAAGATGATGGAGATCGTTAATGGCCCCAATCTTCCACACGATGGCTCCTGAGATTATAGGCCTGTTATTAGACAGGCATATTTTAATTTTGCATGACACACATTCTCAAAACTGATTCGAGAGCCACATTTGATTTGCACCAATGATCATGTTCACTTTAAAGGATGTATGGCACATGGGATTAAAATCTGACCATATGATGGTGTGCCTATGATCAAGATCTATTGTCTCAAAGATTGGGACTAAAAACAACCTTTATCTATCATCTGATTCAACATAATCAATAATTTTTTACATTAGTGCCCTTAGAATTTTGGTGGGTGCTAGAAGTACTCTAAACGATTTCACTTTCTTAAAAATCATTTTTTTATTATTGGGCAGTCAGTGATCAGTCATGTGTATGTGCAGATGGCATCCAATTCTTCTACTGGGTGCTATGAGCATCCCACTAGCTCCATTCATATCCCCCTGCTCCTTGTTAACTCTGTATAACAGAATTTACCTACTCCAACAATCTTTCCATACTCTCTGCTCATTTCTTGGGAGGACATATTTTATTTGCTCCCGTGGAGGACTAACAAAGAGGAGGGAGAAAGCTGGTAAAGCATGTAATCCTACTGTGGAAGGAGTTAACAAAGGGAACGGGCCTGCTAAAATAAGTATATTCGACTCTGACAGAAAGTTGGCAAAGAAGTATGTAGAACCTAACCATAATATTCACCTTAGGAGAAGAGGGTTTTGGGCATCAACTAGTTTCACATTATCTTACGTAAGTGGTAGCTATGAAATGAGCAGAGGGGTTGGCCTTGGGTTGGGTGGAGTCAATTTGAATCCGGCCCATCATCCTTAACGTCAAGTCCAACCTCCACTCAAGGATCAAAATATCAATTTCGTTTTCGAGCATGACCAGAACCAAAAATTTGCCCTCCATATATATTTTGATTGAAATTTCAGTTCAAATTTTCGTTTTGATGGAGATCAAAATTTCAGTTAAAACCATGCCTCCACTTGAATCCGAGGTCGTAATGTTTCCAAACCGGCCGACCCGACATTATGGTTAAAAGGCTGAAATCAAACGTATACTGTTGTGGATTGGATTGCTTGACCCATTGAGTTGACCCAACGTGTGTGCTCTCAATTCCTAGGGCACCCCATTCCGGTGCTTGACCCATTGGGCTCTTTTCCCAAAATAACTGAACTATATGGACTTTGGGGCGTTTGGATCTCTGGATTAAAAAGTCAGATACCTTTTTTTATTCACAAAAAGTCTGTGTACTGCGTTTCGATCTCAAATAAGATTTACGACTTTTTTTTTTTTCATTGATACAAACGAATACATTTTGACTCAAAATGATGATTTCTTTCTTCCACTAATACTGGTGAAATTTTTTTGTTATAAAATTTTGAGACAAATTTATGTCAATTATAAAATTTAACCTCACCCCACTCCACCACCACCACTCCTACTAGCACCACACTCCACAACTCCACCACCACTATCACCCACCACCACCACCACCACCACCATACCTCTTCCACTACCATCAACTCTTCCTCCTCCATCTCTGTCATGCTACCATCTTCTTAGTGACACCTCCACCTCGTCCTCCATCACCATCACACACCACATCGCCACCTCTTCCATTCCTACCACATGACTCTATCATGTGCACCATCTTCCCCACTATAATCAGAGACACTTCTTAACCTTTATAAAATATAAATAAATGAGTCATTGAGAAGTTTTATGTATTACCCAAATAATAAAATTATTAATTATTGGAGGGTCAAATTAAATAATATACCCAAACAATACCTCAATTAAAAAGTTATCTTCCATCAAAAAATAAGTCATAAGATGCAAACGGCCCATAAAAGGACTCTTTAAATCTTAACAACCATTTTTGTGATAATGGTCATAGATTTGGAAGTACTACTGCCCGATGATTATGAGGCATCTACCACCCATAGTTCCCAAGAATGAAGAAACTGCTGTTAATGCTTCCCCATCATGTGTCAAATCCCTCGGAATTCGTTCCAAAAACTCATAAATTTAAGGAGACAAAAAAAAACCCTTTTATAAATGCATTCGTCATCATCAATAAATGCTCCAATTTATTGCCATTAGACTTCTCAGAACGCAAAAAAGTGTCCGTTCCAAAAACATGACCACACGACCCCCACTCAGAGGGTGAGACTAAAGATCTTTGAATCCACATGTTGGCGTGTAATTTGAAGGCTGTGGTATAACGAGCTTTGATGACATGGCCTTTAACATCATAGTCAACCGTTGAATAGGTTAGTGGGATTTGTGTTTATTTAATAGATTTTTTTCATGTCAATCTTTAACACAAAATATATACACTCATCACAGACTTCAAATCAGAAGGCTTAGATAGTGTTTACGCAAAAATATTTAATTTGCTTAGTTTGATAATTCGTAAATCACTATTATAAAGTGTACCCAAATTTTGAGGGATAGGATGAGTTTCTATTTTTTTTTATGACGGTTATGTCTTAATTAGCAATTAATAAAACATAAAAATCAAAGTCTTAGGTTCAAATACAAAATTCTTAGTATTAATCAGTCAAATCACTTGTCATGTTGAATCGGATGATTTGTGAACTGATTCCCTTTATTCAATTCCCAATTAGTTGGATGGATCAGCGAATTAAATAAGTTAGGTTCCATGTGATAGAAGTGCTAAAAATAATCTTTCTTTCTATAAATCTTGTGTGTAAGTGTTTTTTATTCTTTTATTTTTTTTTGGTTAGGGTCCTTAATTTTCCCTAATCAATGCTAAAAAGATGAAATATACTTGAGTGAGGATTAATGGGCAATCACTCTCATAATAAGATTATCAAGCTTACAAGGGCAGAGCGTTCACTTCACCATATAATTTTTGCATGCGAAGTTAAAATTATAACTTTATAAGTAATAATTTACTTTACATGTGTGAAAGGTGTGTTTTTGTGGTTGCAATTCGATGCGTAAAATTTCCTTCTTTCATTTTACAATGAAGTCAACAAATTATCATTTTACAATGAAGTCAACAAATTACATAACAATAATTTTGTAGCGGCTCCGGACAAATATTAATAATTATTTTATCATAAATTTAGGGGACATGTACATCATAGATTTAGCAACTTCTATGTTAAAAAGTCTGGATAAAAATTATATACAAATATATTTATTTTAAGTGTATATCCTTAACATCCAACACAATATTTGCTCAAGACCCTATCGTAGCTACTCTTAAACCTTATATAAAGCTTTCCTCTCAACCTTTCAATTAGTTGCCTCAACCGTAATAGGCTGATAAGAATTCATAAGGGTTTATATGCGTACAATGGGGCAATGATGCATGACATGGTGCAAATTTAGGTTGTGCATAACTTCGCTCTCTGCTAGCACCTGTCATAGCAGAGTTCACTTGCTTTAACAGCTGATTCTCACTCTTTTTGTTAACTTCCTGCTACAAGCTTTAGCAGATACCCTTTATCTTTGATAACTCTTTGAATAGTAAGATTTTATACAAGATTTACCTGTTCAGGAGTTCTACCCTCCTCTCTACTTACTCATTGCAGATCAAATTTTATTTGCTCTGATAGGAAAAACCGATAAGCACTTTTGTGGCAGGGACTAGTAGAGAGCTATGCCAGACACAACCTTAATAACTTTAGCAAAATGCTTAAGAAGAAGAAGAAGAGTGTGTATATGTGGGAGGTGGAGGGCGTTGTAATCAAGGTATCAAATATTAACATCCGTATCAGTAGATACGTCTTGGTTTCAACCAAGTTTTTATTTCTTTCTTTTTAAAAAAAAAAAAAAAATTGACCGATACGTATCGGCAGATACATATCGGCCTTGGGTAAACCGATACCTGATTTGACGCCGTGATTGTAATAAATGGATGTTGATCATGAAGATTGAAGATAAAATTAGCTTCTTTATTACTTATAAACTCAAATTTGAATTGGTAACACAAGTGCATCCATGCTCCATCCAATTGGGATGCTTATTAGTTTTTGCGTTCATTATTATTGATTTCTTGTATTTTATTTTTATTTGACAATTCATCACCTATTCAAATTTAGTAAGTTCTGCTGATTGTTACTTGTAATTTGACGTTTAAATGTATTTTCAATTTGTGAATAAATTGATATTGGGTAACGTTATTTGCAATCAAGATTTTTTCGTTGCAATTGTTAACTTTTGCAACCTTATAATATTTTTTATAAATTTTTCTTTGCAATCGTGAAAATTCGTGATTTTTTTTTATTTTTCTTCAATTAAGTCATCGATAAGTTCAATGGCACCTGCCAACAGGTTTATAGATCTATTAGTAGCCACCCACCAACATGAACAAAAACGAATTCATTGTCACCTTATGTTTCTTCTCTTTGACGTTTGTTAGTCATGATGAGTTTGTCGGGGGTGGTGAAGAGAATAAGAAGAATATGTGGGTGGTGGTAGTGAGGGTCAGCAGTGATGGTAATGAACAAGAAAAAAATGCAGGGCGGTTGTGAGTGGTGTTGGTGGTGGCGGAGAAAAAAACAAACGTACAAAATCTATGCTTTTAGCTCATAAAAGGAGAAAAAAGTTTCACATGCTATGTATGGTTGTAAAGAAAGAATCTCTATTTACAAATAATGGTACCTTTACAATTTTTTTTTTTTTAAGCGTTTCTCATACTTGTCCTCTACCCTTTATTTAGATTTTTTTCTCAAATAAATTAACAGAAAAATAGGTCAAATTCTCAAACTACCTCTTCTCATGAAAAGACTACTATAATTACGCCAACAAAGTGATATTTTGATTTATCTAGTAGGCTACGGTTGGGTTAGCTCTTTCAAGTAAAATGGCGGCTCTTTTGCTCTTTCGCTCTAACAAGGTACTATTTTTACGCATCGTAACACAATTCCTTATCCCATTTGCTTGGTGGAGTGCAATTTTAAATAATAAAATTACTTTCTTCCAAAGCTGATTGTATCAACTCTGCCGGAGAGGAAGCGGAGAGTGCTTCTGCTCTTATAAAAGCTAACCCAAAGACAGCCTACATGACTGAGTTTTTCTTTTATATTGGCTTTTATTTCCCTTGTCTATAGACCTTTTAGTCTTCGTATAGGTGTTTTTTGATTTTTTTCAGAAAAGGTCATATTTTTGGACATTCAGATTCCTAACAGATTCTTAGCAGACATAGATTCCTGACTTTTCTCATATGCGTTCTAATTAAGTTACTCAGATTTTTGTCTTTTCTTATAAAAGATTAAAATCCTTTGTTTTTAAGTTTCTCTAAGAAAATCTTCAGAATCGATTCAATCAGTGGTTATGTTATGACTATAGAAACGTAATCTAATCATCGGTTTATGTGTCGTACTCGGATTTCTCTCAAAATCTACGGGCAATCAATCGAGATGGGGTTGAATATATTTGACGGAATCTTTTTTCGAATCTGATTTAATGGCCATTACTTTTAAAATGAGCCACTAATACCCAATAAAATTTGCAGTTTGGTCGAGCTGGGCTCAAGCCTGACTCATTGAGGCCCCTGCTTATTAAAGTCGTTGTCAATGGATTGGGTCGACTAGCTACCTGATCTGCCCAACCTTGTGGCGTATGCACATGTAAGGGTATGAGGGCTCGAGCCCCCATAAGCACATTAAAAATCTCTTCAAGCCTTCTTAGAAATTTTTAAATGCCACCTTAATTTGTTTTTAAGGCCCCCATAAAAAAAACTTTAAAAATACTTTTATAAGTTACAATTAGGTTGCAAATAATTAAACCCCATTCTCAAAAGCAAACACCTTTTTGGCTTTTTAGACACCGACTCTCCTCTCATTGTTTTTCATTCTTTTATTTCTTCTTTACCTGTGCAAACCCTTTTGTTATTTTTTCTTTCCCTGCGCAAACCCTTATGAGAGAGTAGTGACGCAGACGCTCCATGGCCCATCAGCCCATGCCAATGATGCCATCACTCTCTCTCTCTCTCTCTTGCATCTAGGGATTAGATAACTAGCTTTCTCTGAGTTTTCTGTGCTCTAGCCTCCACGCCTCCACTCCACGGTGTCATCGCCGCGTTGCTCAACGCCTCAACCCGCGTCGCATTGCTACCTTGCCGGTATTGGGATCGGGCCATCTGCAAATTCAAGTATTGCCGTATTGGACCCTCCATCCTACAGGTATTATCTCTCTCTCTCTCTCTCTCTCTCTCTCTCTCCCCCTAAATCCCTAAATTTCTAAACCCTAAATCTCTAAGTTTATCTTAGTTTACAATCGATCTTTCTGTTTCGCTTATTTTACAAGATCTCTTCTAGCCTCCCGATTTAGATAATAGATTAGGCTCATAATTTTGTTTTTGTTATCCCTTTTTAGGCATTTAGATCACAGTGGTAATTTTTTCTTAACTTTGCGCCAATTGCGTTTAGTATGGTATTTAATATCAGCCATTAAAATTGAAAACAATTGCGTTTAAACCTCCCTAAAATACCATTTTCGGGCCTTTAATTTATGATCTATCAGACTATCACTTTGAGGGTATGGATCACTCAAATCTTAATCCATTGATGATTGATGGTATATAATCATTTAAATATTTAATTGACGGTCATGAGAGTCAGGAACATTTTTAAACATTGTATGTGAAAGCACCGGCTCCAAAAGTTGATCACACAACCAAGTAATTTTGTATTGGGTGTTTTAGATGATAGGCCCGCCTCCCAAATCGGGTGGCTCTAGGGCTCGTTCTTCACTAGTTTGGACATAATGAAATACACTAAATTGTAACCACACACACTCTTTCTTCATTCAAAACCCTTACATAAACCCAAAATCTATCACCAAAAGATGTTGCCTTTAAATTAAACTAAAAATCACTGGTCTAGTAAGGCTTACTAATTTGGTTTGAGAATTGAGATATTTTAATAATTGTGCCTTTATTTCATCCATTCTATGTGATTTTGTCCATTTATGTCTTGGGATGTTAATTATGATTTTTTATTCCAGGATAGTTGAAATGTTCTAATGCATGTGGTTCAGTGATTATAGTTTAATTACTACTTAATCCTGATTTATTTTTTAGCCCAGCTTACCCATCATTAATATTGGCTTAAGTACATACATGGCTTAGCTCTCTTTGCTATTCATCTTGTTCCACAAGGTTCTTAGATTTGGAGATATATTTACATTTTTTTCTTAATTTCAGGTTGCACACATTTCTTTGCTCATGATAATATTTATAACTACAATAGTTTCTAATATGCGCATGATATTATTTTTGCTAGGTTTTATCTCCTTTCTTGATTGTCGAAGTTGTCATCATGCATAAGTACTATAGAAGAAAGTCTGACCTCCTGCTTGTCTTAGAAAATGATTTACATCCTTTTCCCATATTCGCAAATGATAAGGTGGTTCATCCCTTAGAAAATGATCAACCTGATCAAGTCCAACCTAGCTTAAAGCGTGCTCACGTAGATGTTGATTTGGAAAATCTTCCAGCAGATCCTGGATTACGTCCTCCAATTTCAGAGTATCATCCTAATGTCCAAGAACTGGTCCGAAGAGCGTATTTACAGAAGGGTCCTTGCCAACCTCGTTATCACATGTTTCCAAAGAAGAAAATCGGAGAAAAAATAAGACGGTTCCAACCCAAGTGGTTTAAAGAGTATGAAAGTTGGTTAGGATATAGTATATCAAAGGAAAAGGCATTTTGCCTATGTTGTTATCTTTTTAAATTACCTAGAGCCACAAGAGTGCAAGGAGGTACTGACTCTTTTACGGTAGAAGGATTTGATAATTGGAAGAAGCCTGATAGATTTGACACTCATGTTGGAAGGCCCAATAGTGCTCATAATCTAGCTCAGAAGAAGTGTCAGGATTTGATGAATCAAAATCAACACATCGAGGCTCTTTTTTCTAAGAAAGATGATTAAGACAACAAGGAATACAAAATTTGTTTAACGGCATCAGTTGATTGCATTCGATTTCTTCTTCGGCAAGGATTAGCTTTTCGTGAGCATGATGAATCAGATGATTCGCCCAATCGAGGAAATTTTAAAGAACTTTTGCATTTTCTGGCCGATCATAATGAAGAAATTAAATCTGTTACATTAAAGAATGCTCCTAAAAATCTCCAAATGATTGCACCTCATATTCAAAAAGAGATTGTAAATGCATTTGCAAGTGAAATCACACAAGCTATTATTCAAGATCTTGGAGAAAGCTTAGTTTCTATTTTGATTAATGAATCTCGTGATATATCTATCAAAGAGCAAATGACTGGTTTTACGCTACGTGGATAAAAGGGGGTGTGTAATTGAACATTTTTTTGGAATTGTACATGTTAGGGACATTATCACTATTTCACTTAAGGGAGAGATTGAAGCACTATTTGCTAAACATAATTTGAGTATAAGCAGATTGCGTGAGCAAGGTTATGATGGTGCTAGTAACATGAAAGGTGAATATAATGGCCTAAAGACGCTCATAATGAAGGAGAATAAATACGCATATTATATTCATTGTTTTGCACATCAATTCCAATTGGCACTTGTTGGAGGTGCAAAACGTAATATTGAGGTCAGAACACTCTTCACGGTAGTTTCTGATGTGGTTAATATTGTTGGAGCATCTAGCAAGCGGTAAGACATTCTTCGAGATAATAGAACTGCTGCAGTTCTTAATGCAATTGAGAGTGGAGAACTTTCAACTGGGCAAGGTCTGAATCAAGAAACTACACTTAAACAAGCTGGTGATACGCGTTGGGGCACACACTATAATTCAATGGTAAGCTTCATTGACCTGTTTTCTTCTGTAATTGACGTATTGAGAATTGTACGTGAAGAAAGCTCAAATTATGATCAAAGAGCTGTTGCAAGGGGCTTAATAATCACGATAGAGTCTTTTGAGTTTGTATTTACGTTACATTTAATGTTCACTATATTGGGGATCACTAATACACTATCAGAGACATTACAACGACAAGACCAAGATATTGTAAACGCTATGAATTTGATTAAAATAGCGAAGAAAAGATTGCAAGATATGAGGGATAGGGAGTGGGATTCCATCATTAACAAAGTATCATTATTCTGCAACGTACATAAAATCAGTGTTCCTAACATGAATGATAAATTTGTTGAGCCATGGCGACCACGACGCAGAGTAGAAGAAATTATATATCTGCATCATTATCGTGTTGAATTGTTCTATGTTGTCATTGATCAACAACTTCAGGAGCTTAACAATCGTTTCAATGAAGTGAATACCGAGTTGCTTCTTTGTATGGCATGTCTAAATCTAAGTAATTTATTCTCATCTTTTGACAAGAACAAGATAGTTCGACTTGCTGAATTTTATCGAGTTGAATTTTCTAGGAGGGCTCTCGTGGTTCTTGAACATCAACTTGAAACTTATATTCTTGATGTACGCTCAAATGACATGTTTTCGAAGGTGAAAGGGATCAGTGAGCTTGCCCAGAAGATGGTTGAAACAAAAAAAAATATTTTATATCCGTATTTTTACTCTCTCATAACACTGACACTAATCCTACCAGTTGCCACAGCCACTGTTGAGAGGGCATTTTCTGCTATGCACATTATAAAGAATAGACTGAGAAATCGAATGGGAGATGAGTGATTGAATGATTGTTTGATCACATATATTGAAAAAGACTTATTTGATGGCATTGATATGGAGAAAATTCTCTTATGCTTCCAGGGTATGAAACCTCGTCGAGGAAAATTGTAAACAAATTTCTTGATAGTAATAGAAAGATTTTTTGAAGAGAGACGTTTGTCATCTTTATCATATATTAGAATTATTTAATTTTTTAAAGTATTTTATGATTCTTAATTTTTTTATTTTTTTTCTATTCTAAGGGCGTAAGAATTTTTTTTTAGCATATATCGACTATAGATTACACGGTGCCCCCGCCACATGAAAATCCTGCGTTCGCCATTGGCCCAACCCAAGTTTTTTATTGGGTCGGGCATATAAACTTGACCTGTTTGGTTGGGTTGAGCATGAGACATTTGATCCTTTGGGTAGGGTCAGATCGGATTATCTAGTAATTTATTTGTAAACACATGGAAAATAAATTTTTTTTACCGAGTCGGTCAATGGGTCGGGTTGGGTCAGGCAAATGCCAATTTTATATTGGGCAGTTCAAATATTAGGCCGAAATGAGCCGATCCATTGACAAACACGCCTACTACTCTTGACGTGCTTTTGTTAAAGAGTTCAACATATAGAATTTGTTGAGTAGACAAAAAATGATAGGTCATATGTGTAAATCGAAATTGTATATCTCAAGATATTGCGTTCCAACGATTGAGCCTGAATTAGGCTCAATGTGGTGGTGAAAATAGATTTACAGAATTAAATTGATATTTGCAGTTGGTTGAAACAAAATAAAAAATTATGGTCTATTTATTAATTCAAGAAGCACCAGCCTTGGTGCTTTAACATCACATGGAATAGCCAATCATTTAAAACAAAAAAATAAGTCGGTTGCTTATATATATAATTTTAATGGAGAATAAATAGTGACAACAACTATATTATATAATTGTATATTATATATACAATTTCAAGGGAGAATAAATAGTGACAACAACTATAATTGTATATTAATACACTATCAACAATAGAACAACACACACACACACACACACACACACACACACACATATATATAAGATTGAAGGAAACATCAGTAGCTTAAGTTTCCTCGTATCACACAGGAGAGGCGTATGAGATGATGGTAAGATGTAATCTTAACGGAGTAAGCATCACAAAACCAACGGTCTAACACACCGGCTAGCGGCCCTCGACGGCAGGAATCGTTCGGTACCAGTCCGGTGAGCCAAAGAGGCGTACTGGCGACGGTGAGTGAGAAAAACTCACCATCATCTTCTCCAACCACTATGAAAATAAGGTGTTTTAGCAGCACCTGCTGTTAAGGCAATTTTTGGTTGTGACAAGACTAATAGCGATAGTTTTTGGTAGTGACATGACTAATAGCAGCAATTTTTTAACAAAAAACTGCTGCTAATAGTCTTATTTTTTGTAGTGAACTTGTAGTTAATTTTTTTAATTTTAATTCTCTTTTATGGGTAGGTGAGATTGGGATCTGATGTATACACTTCTCTCAAGTATACATTGCCCCTATAATTTGAGCTCAGATTCTGAGCTTTTTCGAGCAAATTATTCGGACAATTGGTTGTCGTTTTCAGTCGAAAATCACTCGGAATCCCACTTCCCTAAGAGAACTCTCGAACGCCAGATTTACACCACAAAACTTAGAATCCGACTATAATTTGAGTATAAACTCAGATTCTGAGTTATTCCTAACTCTCGAGATTTTAGTTTTAGACATTGCTATTCTAAAAAAAATTGATGTATTTTATAATTTAAAATTTTATAAATGTTATATAAGTTAAACTTTCATATTTGATTGCTTAGAATCTTAGACTCAACTTGGACCGGGACCTGATCACTGTAGGCAATAAAAAACGGGTCAAGTCTCTACACCAACCAAGTCCGACACAAAATCCTGCTGACTGCCCGTTTTGACTGTCTTTAACCCATACCTGTGAGTCAGTGCCGGGTTCGAAATCTGGACCCATCCGTTCTTTGGTCCTGGCCCGGTCTGATTTTGTCTTCATACGCCATTTGCATCTAGCTAGGGCCGTCTATGGGTCAGGCCCAGCCAAAATTTCGCCTGCCCAACTCGAAAATAGCATATGCCCAGCATGCTCGACCCGACCTGACTACTGACCACTGACCAGGTCAACCCACCCCCCCACCCCTATCTTCTTTCCTTTCATACGCACAATATCGAGTCAGGTTTACTCCACAGGTTGACTCCACCCGACCCGCACCAATTTTGCTGCAACCCAGCTCGATAGACCCTTCTTGAAGGTCGGGTCGGATGCCTCATTCCCGAGCCCTACCTATCTAGACCGGTCAAATTTATGTGCCTGACCCGGTAAAAAAACTGAATCGGACGGATCAGGTTGACTGCCCTATTTTAGTCGCTATTCCGTTACAGGCTTTCAGCATTGAATCCAAGGCGTCTGACTTTCCTCAACTATTTACTTAATATTTTATAGATTGACAGAGATACCCTTGGGCATTGAGAGGTTTCCAAGGTACACACTTTGAACGACAGTGAAACTTCTCGTAGCACCTTTTGTTTATAATTTTTTTTTGGTTTGATAGGACCTTTTGTTTACAATTAGTACAATTTTAACGGTAAACTCAGGGGTATCTTTGTCTTTTTCTTATCCTTCATTCCTGAGGTTCAGCCTTTTAGACTTTTTATTGTCTCCCACGGCCAAACTGCCAAAGTTTTCACGGTCGCGAGGGCCACAAACTTGTACTAGGTTGGTATTAGGTGTCCAACCTTAACACTGCCAGCGCTATTCCGGTCAACGGAGTCAATCTTTCTCTTTCCGATATGTAATTGCACCAAATTAGTGAAAGTTCAAAAGTAATCTTCTATTAATTTGTAGGGTACCTCTATTTTCTCTCACGCAATATCTGAAAGCGCGGACATCCCATAACCCCTTAAAAACGATTAATTCCTTTGGATTAGATAATGGAGATCATATTTCACCTTAATTTTTTACATAATAGATCTTGAGATCATATAAGCACCTATTAGACAATCAATTTCATGGTTCAAAATTTTGGCCGAAATCCAATATTTCAAGTTTTCCTGTATGTGGGGAAAATTTCGGCCGAAATTTTGGATTTCGGTTTCGGTTTCAGTTTTGGTCATGCCTAAAACCGAAACGAAATCCGACAATTTGATCCTTGGTCAATTTTTTACTTCATTTGCCATAGATCCCAAAAAATGACAGTTGAATCATATGGCACACATCATGCTCAAACCTGAATAAATGACCATTTTTTACGGATTTATGACTCATGGAATAAAAAATTGATCGTTTGATAAGGGCATGATCTTAAGATCCATTGTGTGAAAGATCTAGGTGAAAAACAATCTCCGTCATTTGATTCGAAGCAATCAATGACTTTCAAGGGGTCTGCAATGTGGGCGCTTTCAGAGGTCACGTCGGTGTGGACAGAGGTACACTAATTATTTGTATTCTCATAAAATAGATGTGCCTCTCTCAAGTCTCAAAGAATGAGCCTTTATTTGCACCCATCGAATCTTTGAAGGTACTTATGAGGAAAATCGTAACTACTTTGAATCAAAAGATAGTGAACACTTTTCATCCGAATATTCCACAAAATGATCTTTGACCATGAACATAACATCAAGTAGTTTAAATTTTGATTATGCATGACACACATCACAAAAAGTAATCTTAAAATCACATCTAACCATGAGACATGATTTTCTCGATCACTTGTTTGGAATGTGTGCCATGTATAATCGAAAACTGACTATCTTATGATACGCCCATGACCATGAGTAAAATAAGATCTATAATCGTCTGATTTAAAGCGATCAATAATTCTCAGGTAGGTGCCGTCAAAGTTTCGGTGGGCACAAATAAATATAATAATATACCACTCCCAAGACTTACCATTTGGACGAAAGAAGATTGAGGAGCACTACAATTACCTGGTTTACTCTGCCACTTATGTTACTAATCATAAATAGCCTTCAAGAGAGAGAAGAATGAACTTCTACCGTAGAGTAGAACTCTAAAACTTATCATCAGATGGTAGAGATAGTCTCTTGATGCAATATAAAGTTGAATCTTGACGACAATGCCCAACATTAACATTTAGGCCTTATTTGGCAAAGCGCAAAAAAACTCAGCGAAAAAAATGATATTTGATCGATTCTGAGGTTTTCTGCTGTTTGGGAACTGGAGGGGTCCACTTATTTAGGATAAAAGAGAATAACTCTCAAAAACTTTTCTGAGAAAAATCTCCTGAAAACTTTTTTATTCCATGTTAGGAGGAAAAAAGAAGCAAAGAGACCCTCTCGGCGTCCATGCCATGCCGCTTTGATGCTCAATACGGCAAAAAGGATGCCGCTGCTGATGCTCGATCTGAAGGGCTATCCGACGAAAAGGATGCCGCTGTTGTGCTCGATCCGACAGGCTACACCTAGTGCACCGATGAAAAGGGTGCCTATGGTTTGTACAATAGCTCCTTTGGAATTTCCATGTAAGAACTTAAGTATATATATATATATATATATATAATTAAAAGCATAGTTACCAAATCTGAGTTTGGCAATTGTTTGGCGATGCTAAAGTTTTGAAAAATCGGGCAAATCCGGGAAGTTCGAGAAAATATTTGGGAGAAAAATCGGTGAGAAAAATTAAAAAATTAAACTAAAGAGATTTAAGATTATCAAAAAAATAGTAAATGATAATTTTTTAAGAAAAAAATTCAATTTTTTGTAATCAGGCTATTTTTAAAATAATTTGTTAATAATTCGAAATTAATTAGGGATCATAAATTCGCAAATTTTTCAAACATTCGTAGATTTTTGTGACAGTGATTAAAAAGGAAGAGCTGCATTAGCTTACAAGGTTTGACAAGTTTGTTTATGAAGGGAGGTAATATAAAAAATCATTGTGTTTACACTTATCATGTGCATATGTGAGTATGTGGTGACAAAATGTGTTGGTGGCATGGTACTAGGTGTTTCCACCAGACTTATCAAATGCATATGATTAAATGTAGGAGCATGTGTGTTATGATTCGGGTTCCTTTTGATCCTATTTGATGGTGATAGATTTGTGAAGCATCAAATTTGATATATGTGCTTAGACCTTATCATAGCTCACACAATTAAATTAAAAAATTTATAACATAAGATTCAGTTTATACTAAAAATGATGACAAAATCCCAAGAGGCTTATTGTCTTAAGCAACTAGTACAATTAAATGTTATCATTCATAGGATTGATTAGTAATCAATTAGAGTCAACTTGCTCAATTGAGTTATATCTCTACCCACATCTTCTATATAAATAGGAAATTTAGAGAAGAATAGAATTCTCAATCTCTCTTTCTCTCTAAAAACGCAGCCTAAGCACCACTATCTCCCAGTACAACCACCCAACACCACCTTTGCCTCACCCATCAAGCCTCAACCATCGAAGTTGCACCCCAAGTGCCACCACCACCGCGACACTAACTACGGACAACTCTAGTGGTGTTTAAGCAAACTTCAACAACCAAGTATCTGTGACAAAACACGAGGAAATCTGATCTGGTCGTAAATTCGGTCACCATGGCACATCGAATCCAATCTCCGTTAACCCAAATCGCCGCGAAAATTACGATTCACGCTTTAACAAGTGGGTACTCTCTTATCTTCTTTAATCTACCTTCCAACTAAGAATAACTTTAAATACTTGAAATAACACTATAAAAACAAGATTATTAGCGGTAGCAAAAAACCGCCGCTATTAACAAAAAAATGTCTCTAATACCCTTGCCTCTAATAGTGTTAAATAGGTTTTTTATTAATAGCGACAATTTTTTGCTTCAAAAAATTACCACTATTAACAAAAAGCTGTCGCTAATACTCTTGCCGCTAATAGTCTTAAATAGGTGATTTTATTAATAGCGGCAGTTTTTTGCTCCAAAAAATTGTCGTTAATAATTTTATTTTTTGTAGTGTAAATTTAAATATTTTATATGCACAAGAAAATTACACTTTTTTTTTTGTACGAATTGATGAGGTTGCTATGATAACCCAAATTTGATCAACATTCAATTAATAAAATAATAGTCTCATAATTATTTTATTTTTATGTTGTTTTATAATTATTTTAAATTTTATATAAATAATAAATATCATACCCATTTTAAGTATGAGTGTTTAGCATACAAACAAAGCCAACCTAAGCACCCTTTTGATTCCCTTGAGCAACAGTTGCAGCTCTACTCCATAAGATTTTTAGAGAGCCCTTTGATCACATGCCCCTTTGGGTGAATTTAATTAATAAAGAAAGTCGAATTGGAAATCAAATTGATTAGACTGTCTAATATTAGAGCCAATCAAAATGGCTTTTTTTCTTTCTATGACTGGGGCTGCAGTGCCAAATTCCTCTCTTTCACTAGACTCACGTGTAGCCTAATTGGTCCATGTGGCACCCAACGTGTAGCCATAGCCATCCAAATTCCCAAAGTCACCGCCCTCTCCATTCTAAGATCATGTACTCCCATTTGTCTATGAGATCCTAATATTCTAATAATATTGTTTAAGGGAACTTAAATGGCAATAAAAAAAGGTGTCAATGGATACTAATTACACCAATCGCCTAACATACCAGCCCAATGTCTGCTCTCACTAATATTGTAGGTTGCTAACACATAAGTGCAATTTCTTCTCTCACCAATATTATATTTTATGCCCTATCAAAAAATAAAAACCTATATTATATTTATGGCACCGCCTTTTTATGGCCACACATCAACTGGCCCTATGGCCTACGTGTGCAATACTACACTCCAACATCATATTCCCAATAACCTTGACCGTCGCTCTTTTGCTTTTCAAAACCCAACTAATCTTAGTGAGTTATGTTTTGAAAATCTCATATAAACGGCTCAACTCCATCATTCTAATTTAATAGGAATCTACCTATTACACTTATTTTTAAAACCCAAGCAACACTTATGTCATCTTTTATGATTTTGGTACTTCAAGCGCTCATACATTCTTAGTCACCTTTAATCGCCTACTTTTTGAAATGCGGGTTGAACCAACTTAAAGCTTCATTATAAAATTAATTCTTTTAGTAAGATCATATGATCCAACGGATCAGGATCATTTTACTATTTATGAGTAGTATGATTTCAATATCCGAAGATGAAATTAGGCATCTGCATAAGTCATCTCATATGACCCAAGTCTACCTTGAATGAGAAGGATTAGTACTTTTTTTTTTTTTTTTGAGAACGAAAAGAAAGTTTATTAAGATTCTGAAAAAACATAGATAGAAATGTGTGGAGGGACATCTTCCAACCACACTATTGATATCATTACAGAAAGCATATTTATCTAGTTCGTCGGCTGCCTTATTTCCTGATCGACGGATGTGATGACAAGAAGCTCCTTTAAAAGAATTTAATTCCTCCTTAACTTCCTCTATAAAGCCTTCAATATCCGATAGATTTGGTTCAACATCATTAATACCATTGACAATATTAATAGAATCAACTTCTAAAATAACCTCTTGCATGCCAATGTCTTTAGCGAAAGTAGTACCCTACAAAGCTGCAATAGCCTCACTGTGTTCCACGGTCGAAACTCTATACACCAACTTGCTAAAGCAACCCAATATTCACTACAAAAAATAAGATTATTTGCAAAAAACAATCGCTATTAATAAAAAATTATTAAAGGTTATTAAGACTATTAGCGACGAGGGTATTAGTAGCAATTTTAGCTGCCGTTAATAGTCTTATTTTTTGTCGTGATTGCACTATTAGAATCTCTAATAACAACCCCAATACCTGCCCTTTTGAGGTTTCGGTCTCAAGCATCATTAATTTCCTTTCAATGGGTCAAAGTTTTGACCTACCATTTAGAATGTAAATTTTGTATGTCCATTGTAATAGTTGTCATGATTTACTTGTCATGATATGTGTTTACTCAGATATTGTCACTTGTATACATAGAAATTTTATATTAGTATTTCCACTATATCATTCTTTTAGTGTTTGATCGATTTATCTATTGATATATACAATGCTAATTTTTTTTAAATAGAATTATTTTCAGTAAATAAGTTATGTTCACACAATGTTTAGGGTGCATGCAATAATTTTCATTTCTCATATATGTTTCATCTTCATCATACGACATTCATCACGTAGAAAACTACGATAGAGCATATGCATGATGATACGATACATGACATATACCTTCACAATGATGGGATTTCTTTTACTGTCACGTTGGACTTGAAATGTAGGTGTTCATATACGAATGCAACACCTCTATGAGAGTATGGGGTGGCACACGAAGTACGTTCAAGTTACTACAAAACCCGTCCCTCGGGAGGTGTGGTTTGTAAAGCCTATCGCACTATGACTCGCTTTAATCTATGAATCTAATAAGCTATATGAAGTTACGCATGATAAGAAAGTGAAGACTTAAGCTTACGTCAATAATGAAATAGGGGTAGGGACCTAAGCCCGAAATTGAACAATAATATGATAAGACATGCTGAACACGAAGTAATTTCTACGCGTGTCATACCTTATGAGCCACCGTAAGGGTATAACGTCTGCTATCAGGATGGGTCTTAAGGATAATACGATAGGACAGTGTCCCGAATGTAAGGGACCACTGATGCGCGTAACCTTATCGGGCTGGATGGTGATTTATGTTACGATACAATAGTTAGGTAGTTATCTACACGTGAACCTTGTATAGTAGGCTCAAGCAGTGACCCTAGCACAGGTCATTTATGTAAGATAAATATGATACAACATACGTTGTGTAGGCGTATAAAGTTACAATAAAATTTAAAATATACCACATAAGTTCAGTTGACAAGACAAATAAGAAAAGTGATAAATATTAGAAGCATCATATGCACTAAAAATTATTACGTTCTTTCAGTTTTATTATTATGAAATATTGATGAGAATTTCATTATGTTGTTTATATAAAATTGTAAGTGATTCACTTCCACTCACGAGATTACACCCACGATCACCTAAGTAGATTATGGTAGATCGGTTGTGCAATCCATTGAGTTTACGTGACTGAGTAAACTCAATCTAGGAAAACCTAATAGTTGTAAGTGAATATATGGACTACACTGCTCCGGTGGACTTTGATGCATCGGTAAATGATACGGTTTGTGAAGGTGACGATGCGAATGACCAATTAGATGATGTCAGGTATATACTAAATATTTAGAAAGACTTTTTAGTAGTTGACTGTACCTTTATTTATGATCATTTGCTATAATGGACTCAAATTTCAATGTAAGCTTAATGAAGGAAATTTTTTATATGAGAAAAAAATTTGATTCACGAATTTTTAGAGCTCGATTTTATGTAAAATCTAGTAAGATATGTATGTTCGCTTATCGCCTTAATAAACATGCAGAGTCATGACAAGGGATTCTAGGCCCTCGAGATCGGGTAGAATTCTGGGTCATGATAATGTGGTAAGATAGCTTTATCCTACTACTAGCTACATCTTGTTTTGGGAGAATTGCTCAAAGTCTAATAGAGAAAAGTTACTTAATCAACCAATCACGCGATATTAGATTAGACTCCAAAAAACAGATCGCTCGGGTGATTGATTAAAAATTTATTATTTAAGATTCCATTAGAAAAATTAAAAATGACAGATATGTTTTAAATCATATGGATTAAGGTGTCCAAATTTTTTTCACTATCTATCTCCTGTCCGGTATGTGATATGTTTTTATCAAATTAGAAAGTGGAAAAATAATATTTTGCGCATTTGTAAGCAAAAGGCCAAAAAAAATAACATTACCATCATTGAAAAAATTTATAAAAAAACTTTCTCATGAGGAAGGTAACAAAATCAGTATCTGACTCGGGTATCGGTCCTGGGAGGACCGATACAATTCGGCCGACACGTATTAGCCGATACAAATACGAATAGGCTTATTTTGTTTAAAAAAAAGAAAAGAGAAAAGAAAATATAGGTATCGGCCGAGACCGATATCGTATCGGCCGAGACCGATATCGTATCGGCCGAGACCGATATCGTATCGGCCGATACTTGATATGTATTGACCGATACCGATGCCAAGTAGGGATACCAATACGTATTTGTATCGGCCGATTTTTTATACCATTCTCATAAGTTTTTATTTTAACAAACTCATGTAAAGTTTTTAAAAAAGCATAAACCTTCCTATGGGTTTTGCCAAACAAGGCCCTTACAAGCCACTAGAAGACTCAGAACCTTAACCCTCATACTAGCATTAATTCATTTTCTTTACAAGGTAGTTGGTTTGTTGTTTGCAATTAGAATTATAAAGAAAGAATCTATAGTTGCAAACAATGGTGTCCATATCTTCTATTGCTAGAAGATATCTCTCTATCTCTCCACACTACAAAAAATAAGACTATTAACGGCGGTTTTTTAGCAAAAAACTGCCGCTATTAATAAAAAACATATTAATACTATTAGCGGCAATAGTATTAGCGATAGTTTTTTGTTAATAGCGCTAGTTTTTGGCTGCCACTAATAGTATTATTGTTTGTAGTGCCACAGGTGCATATCACGTGCCACTTATTATTTACAAATAATATAGGCTGTGTTTGGATTGCTCTTTGGAGGCAAAGAACAACCCACTTAAAAGAGCATATTTAAATAACTCTTTTAAAGATACTCAAATTCAATTCTTTCACTCTTTGAAAGAGTTAGGAGCACTTACAATCAAGCATAGTCCCATGCTAAAGTGCTATGGGCTAGAGCAAAGAGCTATTCTTTGCCTCCTAAAAGTAATCCCAAAAACAACCATAGTTTTTAATTAATAATTGAATAAAAAAGTCAATCTAACTCCCCACCAAATTGGGTTTGCTTCCCCTTGAGAACCGCCAACAATGAACTATAATTGGAACCCAGCAAACTTGGAAACCAGGGGCGGAGCCAGAATTTTTTCATAGGGTGGTCATCTAATCAATTAATGTTAAAAAATTATATAATTTATTTTCTAAGCAAACACTAAAAAAATATATATATATACAAATGAAACTAGATACGAAATAAAAAAAAATCATATACATATCGATTAGGCATGTTCTAATAAAATTGGTCTAATTAAAAATTCCCCCGAAGAATGACTACGAGGTAATATCATCCTCGTCGTCATCCTCCAAAGAGTAGGATGATATGGCAATATGTTGTAGGGAGCCCGTGAGATCATTGAAGCTGTTGAACATATCTCGATAATGAATGGGAAGACCTAACATTTTTTTATTTAATAATTTTAATGCCTTTTTAAAATTATATATGTATTAAAAATTTTTAGCTTTTTACATATTTTAGTGAATTGCTCTAGTGGTAGACTTTATGTGTAATAAATTACTTAATTTTTTAATATAATTATAAAGCCTATAAATGTGAGTGTGCACATTTATAGTGTATAACCCTGAGCACCTAAATATATGGAGGGGAGCTAAACAATAAGCCAAAATTGTGGGATTTAGTTAAAAAAATCAAAGAAAAAAACAAATACCATAAAAAAGTTTGTTTGAAGATTTTAAATAATTTTGGGTGAACAATATAATTTTGGATGGACGAGAATCCACTAATATAAATTAAGACACCTAAAGCTTAATATCAAATTTCTAGAATAAGTAGATAACATTGGACAAGAATCCGCACATAATGTGGCTCCGCCCCTACAGGGAACCAGGATAAGTAGATAACATTGGTTCATATGTAGGAGTGTCAATGGGCCGGGCCAGGTTCGGGCCAGATTTTTCACCCGACCAATTTAAAATATCAAAAAACTTTGGGCCCGACCCGGCCCAGATAACTAATCGGGCTAGGTCGGGCTGAGCCCGTTTATGAAATCCATAGTCCAAACCCGGCCCGATATGGTATTCGGGCCGGGCTTATAGTTTTTTTAAAAGGCATTTAAAAAAAAAAGATTCAAACTAAACGGGCCAGGCTGGACACTTTGCAGCCCGAGCCCAGCCCAGTTCTTATTCGGGCTTGGCCTGGCTCAGCCCGTTTAGATGAAATGCAAAAAGTTTGGCCTGGCCCGGCCCGTTGATAGCCCCATTGATACTCTAACTTAAAAGGGTATTTTCGTTATTTCTCTGAGAATATAGAGCATTTAAGTATTTTTGTCTTTGTTACTAATTTCTTATATAACCGCAACCCCGTCCAAATTTCCAGTTTTGTTAAAAGTCAAAGCGGCGACAGGTTTGGGAGTTAAGAGACTTGGAGCTAAGTTCGAAGGCAGGATTAGTTGTTGTAAAGATATAATTTTCTGAGTATATATACTATAAATTGAAGGTTGGTTGTCAATCACCTAAATCCAGTAAATGACTTCCTCACATTTCCTTAAAGTTTATATATGATGGGTGGTCCAACCATCATGCGGGGGAGAGTTGATCACACATCCACTTGACTGCCTGATGTTCACATATTTGTAGTGCATTAAAGTCTGTGTACGTTTGGATCAAGTGAACCGTGTAGTCCACTTTCCACCTATGATGGTTGTACCACCCATCATAGACAAGTTCATCAAAAAGTTGAGCTGATTTTAGATGCACGGTTATTGATGGGTTTAATCTGGCTCCACACTAATAAAGTTAAAGTATATTTTTTATGATCTCATGCACCTAAAGTACTAAGTATTTGTCCATTTTCCAAAATTTCAGGGGTATAATGAACACATGATTCTACGTTCAGTAATCGATTTTTCTTGCTTAAATAGTTGACTGTTTTGATTTAGACGATCGAGATCCTTTTTTGTACCAATCTTTCAACACAGATCTTGAGATCATGATCATACTATTAGCAGGTCCAAATTTGATTCCTTGTTATACATAATCTTAAAAAGTGATTAGAGAATCACCTTTGATGTACGTTCATCATTATTTTCATTTTTACCACGTAAGCCAAGTGAGATCAAAATTTGATTATTAGGCCCACAATCCTAATATTTACTCTGTCAAAGATTGGGATGAAAAGATTTCCATGACTGGATGGAAGGCATTCAACGGTTTAAGCATGTAAAATAACAGTTGAGAACAAAGAAAATAGTGTTGCACGTTGATAAAGCTACCTATAGTCATGAAATGGGATTAATTCAGACGTGCACCACCCTTGGTGCATTACGCAGGAAACAAATACGATTTTTAGATTGTATGTGGTTTACAAGTGATCCTTTGTGAAATACGTTTAGTTGGACAATAGGTGTAAATGAATCTGACGCCATTTATGAGGCGTCACCTGAGATGAATACAACATCTGTTGCAAATTATTATTTTGCAACTATCTTGCAACAGATGTTAGATTAATATATACCTATCTTAGATACAGCTGTTTCATAATATATCCTAGCTTAAAAGGAACGTTGACCTTCTGAAGCTGCGAAACGCTCACTCCTTGTCTACTGGAAGGCCACGTGTCGGTTAGAGCAGGGCGGGATTTACTGGCGGGGATCGTTTTCTGTCGAGCGTAGTTAAAGTCGCATTTACCACGTACGGTAATTAATTATTACTGATTAATGCGGGGAGAGGAAATATAGACAGAGAAAGAGATAGATAGAGAGAGAGAGTGAGTAACAAAGTCGGTCTGAAAAACCAGCGAAGCAAAGGGCTTTCGAGTGCTCCATTTCCGAAAAACACCGACATCAGTATTTATCTTAACCCTATCTTCTCATTTTTAACCTTCTCTGCAATTTTTCAGTCGTCTTCAACCTTCTGTTTAGCTCTTTTTTAGCTTTCATGGCCGTTCTCGAACTTGAAGATCTTTACCGTCGATCTTCTTTAAGAAGATCAGGTTTTTAGGTAGGAAGAGAAAATCTCATGTTCTTCACATTTAGTATTGATTCTCGATCTGCGATTCTTCGATTTTCCGTAGATTTTGGTAGAGTGAGATGGATTCGTAGCTGGTCTTGTGGATTTGGTGCTGCATGTTATGGAGCTTTATGATTTTGTGGGATTTTTTAGCTTTATGTTAGGGATTATTACATGAAATAAGAATGCTTATAGATATTTCATCAGTTTTTTTCATTTTCATTTTATGCTCTTGTAGTAGCTTTCATAACGATTTCCCTCTCTTTACCAACTTTGTTTGCTGAATTTAAACATTCTTCGGTGATTTGTTTGTTTTCTACGATCGTTTTATGCACTCTCCGTCGATTATTTCGCTTCTTATTAATAGCTTTAGCTTAGATTTTGTAGGAATAGTAATAGATCATTACTGCTCTCTCTCTCTCTCTCTCTCTCTCTCTCTCTCTCTCTCTCGAAATACTGCTCACCATGCGTGTTTTTTTTTTAAGTAGAGCATGGATCAAGTTGGAGAGATGAGAAGCCTATGAATTAGTGTAAACAAATTTATTAATTTGGTCCGGGGAAGGTGAAAATGTACGGAGATTGCCAGGTTCTGTCTTCAATGGGAGGAAATGTGATGTCATCTGACCCTCTCTTTTCGTCGCCGATACGAAACCCTAACCATAACTTCATGAACACCATGCCTTTCCACCCTTTTCCGGCTCTCATTCCAGTGAGTTCTTCCATAAAATCGCCATATATATATATATATATATATATATATATATATATATATATATATATATATATATATACTCATTAATTTTTTTAACTGTTTATAATTCCATTGTACTATATACAGAAAGAGGAAGTTGGAATACTTAGAGGAAAAGAAGAAGAAATGGAGAGCGGATCAGCTAGTGGACACGTGGAAGGAGGATCGGCCGAGGAGCAAGAAAACGAGCAGCAGCGTAAGAGGAAGCGTTATCACAGACACACTGCTCGCCAGATTCAAGAAATGGAAGCGTAGGCTCTCTCTCTCTCTTTCCTTAGTATTTTCCATTTTAGATATTTCTAGAAGATCTAATTATTTGTTTATTTTTGTTTTTAGTTTATTTAAGGAATGTCCTCACCCAGACGACAAACAGCGGATGAAATTGAGCCAAGATTTAGGCCTCAAGCCTCGCCAAGTTAAATTCTGGTTTCAAAACCGCCGGACACAGATGAAGGTGGGTGCACGTTAGCTTCGTATTTTTTCCTTAGCTTTGAGGTGAAAGTTAAATTCTAATGTGCGCATGGTGGTAATAGTCATAATTACTAATAAGAATTATTAGTTACACCTTGTCAAACTGCAAACGCACCAATTACTAAAAACACCCACTAATATGACCACGGATTTAAAGACCTATGTATCCGCACATCGGCTGTCCGAATAATCGGATACACATACTCGAACTATCCCATATTGAAATGGCTTCTTTTTTTATTTTAAAATACTTATTATATATAAATAATAATAATTTTTTTTTTTTCGAAGGACATTGGTATTACATATGATTCATATCGAATACTTGTCAACAATTATGGACTGATACGACGTGATATTGATCAATATTATATAAGTTTTACCTATTGTTTGAGCTTATATTAAATTGAGGAACTATTTCGTATCAGAGGGGGGCCTAACATGATAGGCTGACACAGCTGATATGAATTAGATATGACCGATATTTAAAATTATGATTTGGGCAATAATTAAAAAATTGCCTCCTTAAGTTGAAACTTGTGGTTGATGGCAACTTGGATTCTTGCATAGCTGTCGGTGGGCACCAACTGATCAACTTTACAATCAATCTCGGTAATCTAACCGAGAGGTTTCAAGACATAAAGAAAGTAAAATCTTCATGATGTATCTTAATCCCTGATGGCAGATTGCTATCGAGACTTGCATAGCTGTTAGTGGGTCCCTACCGAATGGCCTCCGAACCTATCAGAGATCAGAAAATAGAAAGACGGTGCATTCTACAAATTCAGTGGGGTGCACACCTCATCAGAATAATACTTGTAAATATCCCTACACTAGGGTGAGATTGCAGTGTTACGGGGTGTAAATAAAGTAGCCTTAATGATAATCTCCTCTTTCCTTCTTCGTCTTTATTACACACGCATGGACTGGTTTTATAAGCGCGTGAGTTTATGGAGGTGTGGACATAACCTTCCAGCACAAAAATTTGATCGGCCTAAAATCCGCTGCATGCGCATTGTAGTCGCAGCATATTAAGTTGGTATAAATTTTCCTTTAGAGTGTAATAAATGCTCCTGCCGTAGGGTAATTCTGCGATTGGGTTAGCTCTTTTTGGGCAAAGAGCAGCTCTTTCACCTTTTTGCTCCCGGAGAAAACTAATTTTACATTTGGTAACACATATCCTTGCCCATTTTACTCTGATAGGGAGCTATTTTAAGTGATAAAATTGCTTTATGTCATAACAGATTTTATGTGAGAGTAGATTTTATTTGCTTTGACATAGAGCAGGCAAAGAGCTGCTTCTATTCTTGTAAGTGTTAACTCAAACACAGCCTAATGGAGTAAACAAGGTGGTTAAGAGACTAAACTACGCTGTGTGCGTAGTTTAATTAGAAAAACGTTTCCAACTTTTATTATTTTTTGTAAAGGCTCAACAGGACCGATCGGAAAACGTGCTTCTTCGAGCGGAGAATGAGAACCTGAAGAACGAAAACTTTAGGCTGCAAGCGGCAATCAGGAATGTGATGTGCCCTAATTGTGGAGGGCAGGCAATTCTCGGAGAGATGTCGTACGACGAGCAGCACCTTCGCGTCGAAAATGTGCGACTCAAAGAAGAGGTCGGTCTCTAATTTCATTTTTGAAAACTTATATGGGCACTTCGGGAAAAGAGGATCTTTTTTAAAAGTTTTGCAGTATTATATTACTTCAAAAACTTTTGCGTAATCAGTACTGCTCAAATTTTCTAGGTTCAAAAATTTGAGTATTCACGGATTTCAAACTAGTATTCATGGATTTCAAGGGCCCCAAAATACGGTGCATCCTGATTATGCAAAACTTTTCCGTTTCAATTTATTACTGCAAAACTTTATATTCCCAATCCTTTTTTGCTAATTATGCCAACTTATAATGAACAGAACGAAACAGCGGACCATTCGATGGATGCTTACGTGGCTGATATAAGTGGCTGCCCCAAAGTGCATTCCTGGACCCCACTGTGTTTGCGTCGTGTCACATCAGCAGTCTGTTGAATGGTCTGTCATGTCTGGTCAGCCATATAACATTGTCCTTTAAATTTTTCACGTATTGTTGGCAAATTATTTGATGGTCCTGAGTCGGATGATAGTGCACTCGTTTGCTAGATGTTGGGCTCTCCATTTCTCGTGTGAAGCACTATCATCGAGCTCAATTGCTCAGCACTTGTGTAATTCTCCCATGTTGATTTTACAAAGAGTTGTGGGCCTTGTGGCTTAGGTACGTAAAATGACAAGTTTCTGTAAATAGAAACTTCTTTAAACTAGGGTAACTATATATACATGTAGCTTTGGCACGGACGATTAGGTGAATAAGTCATTGACTTGTGTATGATAACTCTTTTACCTCATTGACACGGGCACTTACATCCGTTAATTAATTATTTTTTATTTTTCCGGAAATTGATCTTAGGCTTATATTTGAATTAGCTATTTCGAGGCAAAGAGCTCTCTTTCTCTTTTTGGCCACCGACAGAGAATTTTACGTTTGGTAACACAGCTTCTCGCCGCATTTATTTTGGCAGGGAGTTATTTTAAGTGATAAAATCGCTCTATGCATACTCTGTGCTAGAGGAGACTTATGAGCTCGGGTAGAAAGCAGACAAAGAGTTGCGTCTACTCTTATAAGATCAAACCCAAACGCAACTAAAATGATAATAATTTTTTAACTTTTTATGGTAGATGATGATTGATTTCTTCTTATGGTTCCCGCTATAGTCTTTCCATAAATATTGTAACCCTTTCAAATGGGTAATTAGTTATGGGCGTTATTGGCATCCCTTGAAAATGTAATTTCATTTCACCATTGAATTCTTTAAATCAGATTATGGATATCATTTTTCGTCTCAATCATCCACACAATGGATCTTGAGATTATGAGTGTATCATCATATGTTTCTTTTTTAGTTCCACGGGTCACACATCCCAAAAAGTTATCCTAAAATCATGTTTGGGCATGATGTGTGCCACATGATATTTGAGTAACTTCTTTGGGATTTGTGTCGTGGAATAAAACGGACTATCTGATGATATGCTATGATCCCAAGATACATTGTGGGGAAGATTGGGACGAGAAAACGATCTCTATAGTCTCATTCCAAAACAGTCAATGTTTTTGGGCTGGGGTGAGATTAGATTTTCACGGGTTAAGATAGTGGTACCCATTAGTGATCTAGTTAAGTTCTTTGAAATCATCCATTTAAGAAGAGAAGAACTAGAACTGGTTTTACCATTTTATAGCTGCGTTCTTCTGCTTTTCCTCATAATTTGCAATGAGATCTGCTAAAATCTCCTTATTTCACAGCTTGATCGTCTATCCTGTGTTGCTTCCCGATTCAGCGGCAGACCCCTTCAATCACTAGGCCCTGGGCCTCCTCTTCTTCTACCCTCCTTAGACCTCGACATGAATATTTACTCAAGACATTTCCATGAACCTCTAGGGAATTGCACTGACCTGATTCCAGCTCCATCCATGTCCGAAAACCTGCACTTTTCCGGTGGTCTAATGGATCCAGAGAAGCCTTTGGCAATTGAGCTTGCGATGACCGCAATGGACGAGCTAGTGAGGATGTGCCACACCAACGAGCCTCTCTGGATTAGAGATGGTAACGGCACCAAAGAAGTGCTCAATTTAGAAGAGCATTCCAGAATGTTTCCATGGCCGATGAATCTTAAGCAGAATCAAAATGAATTCAAAACTGAAGCGACAAGGGATAGTGCTCTAGTTATAATGAATAGCATCACTTTGGTCGATGCCTTCTTGGATGCTGTAAGTGTTCTTTTTACACATTTCTACTTACACAAAACAAATTATTATCTAGGCTGTTATCAGCATATGGTGAGTCAATGCAAGAGATCCCCGTTTGATCTTTATGCAATAGTATCACCACCGCCATGATATCTTTATTACACATCCTAAGCTTAAATTCATGGGGCAATTTTGTTAGGGATAATTACATAAACATGCCTCAAAGACAAACTTTTTAGCAAAAAAGACCCGACTTCAAACGGCTTAGAAAAAAGTGTTTTCACGGATTTTGGAACTTCAGAAAACTATGATAGCACGTTTTTTCCAAACTTCAGAAAACCGTGAGAGCAACGTTTGCAAAAACACAGTGATTTCACAGTTTTCTGAAGTTTCAAAATTCGTGAAAGCACCGTTTTTCTAAAGCGTTTGAAGTCGGGTCTTTTTTGCTAAAAAGCTTGTTTTTGAGGCATTGTTTTCTAAAGTGCCCATTTTGTTAACTCTCTAATGGACAAATGCCTTTTAACTGAAAGAACGTGTGCATTTGTCTTTAAGCGAGACCGATTGATCTCGTATGACACCACGATCGACCAATCGATCTGATAGATCTTCCAGTCTTATATGAGACATGTGGTCTCCATATGAGACCTGTGCAGTCTTGTATCAGAGGGGCTCGTTGGAGCCTCATATGACACTGATTGGTTGCAGTGTCATATAGCGCTGATATATCTCTCTTTAGAAAAAGGATTACGCGAGGACATTTTCTCCCATTAAACGTAAATAAAGAGGACATGCTTGTTGTTTTTAAGAACAATTAGTAATAGGTCTCGAACCCTCTCAAGTAATAAGAGATAGATTGACCTTCTTAAGTACAACAGAAGATTTTTGCACCCGGGTTTGCCCTCAAAAAATAATCAAAGGGTAGACCAGCCTTTCTTGAGGCCGAGTAGAAAGCTCAATCTCTCGTCGCTTTAGCAGAATTTGTCTTCCATTCAGAAGAATTTTGCTCTTAAGAAAGTCAGTGAAAGTCAAACATGTGGAACTGAGTAGTTTTTTTCTAACCAATGCTCCCGGTTGCTAGTTAGATACGCATATTAGACGTTTGTTTCCATCTCTTTTTTATTCATTATTTTTGTTTTCATTTTAGAACTAGGAGTCACTTCATTTCCATTGATTTTTGCAGAACAAATGGATGGAACTGTTTCCTTCCATCGTATCTAGAGCAAAAACTATCCAAATTATAAACTCAGGCGTTTCTGGTCACGGCAATGGATCTCTTCATCTGGTAAACATTTTTACTGAGAACCTTTGTGGTTTATTATTGTAGAATTAGAGCTTGTTACCATCAATATTTATGTTACAATAGTCCCACATTGTCTGTGGGCTTGGAGGTCTTGGGCTATATATAATCTGGGCACTCCTCACCTTACAAGTTGGTTTTGTGAGGTTGAGTTAGGCTCATGGGATTCTACAATTTATACTTACCTTCAATATATATGTATGATTGGTGGCTTGGTGCATATTTTTGGGCAGATGTATGCGGAGTTGCAGGTTCTTTCACCTTTGGTGCCCACACGGGAAGCTTATTTCCTGAGGTATTGCCAACAGAATGCTGAAGAAGGGAGTTGGGTGGTCGTTGACTACCCCATGGATAGTTTCCATGACAGCATTCAATCTTCCTCCCCGAGATACCGGAGACGTCCCTCTGGCTGCATTATTCAAGATATGCCCAATGGGTACTCAAGGGTAAAAACCCAGCAAATTTAACCCTTTTCATGCTTAGTCATCAACACCATCATCATAGCTTTATCCCATCTTTTTGGGCTTTTCTTGGTTAATCTGTGTTTTATTTTTCATTTGAGAGGGTCTACAAATATGACTTTATTCTAAATGAGGTGAAGGACTCTGCATGACTGTTGGATAAGTGGTAAATGTGGGTAGTTTTTCATTTGAGAGGGTCTACAAATATGACTTTATTCTAAATGAGGTGAAGGACTCTGCATGACTGTTGGATAAGTGGTAAATGTGGGTAGTTACTAAGATTATGGGTATATCAGTGACCGTGTGCCGCAAATTGTGGCAGTGTGCCGCAAATTCTCGCTCTAGATGTGTCATTTGGGTGTGCCATGTGCTCCATGGTGAGAAATTTTGGCGAAATTATCCAAAACACGGGCTCCTACGAAAAAATCAGCAAAATTTCGATGATGTCAATATCACTAATATCTGCAAAATTTTGTTAATTTTGTTAAAATTTGAAAAAAAATTAATTTGGTCATTTTTTTAGAATAATAAAGAGCATTTTTATAAATGTTAGATATATTTTTACATGCTTTTTGTATTTACTCAAAAAAAATTCTAAATTTTTCTGACTCTCTCCTGAAATTTATCTAAAATGAATTGAAATGACCCCTATGATGTGCACAACAAGGATCATTTAAAAAAAGTGATAGATTACGACTTTGATTTGGTAATTATAGTTGAAATTTTTTAAAGCGAGAAAATATTTGAGGGTAAATCCATATCTTTTACTGGTGTGTAAGGATAATTTTTTTTTTTTTTTCTTTTCTGGTAAAACCATAAGTAAAGGGCTGAAGCCTTACAGGATATGGTGTAACACACGATCACATGCAGTACCCAATGCGTCACCCACCTCTCCTTTTTGAAACAGGTAACATGGGTAGAACACGGAGAGGTAGAGGAGAAAGCAGTGCACCAGATATTTAATCAGTATGTAAATATAGCTTTCGGGGCGCAACGCTGGCTAGCTGTCTTACAACGCCAATGCGAGAGGCTTGCAAGCCTAATGGCCAGAAATATATCCGATCTTGGAGGTACTCACTATTTATTCCTACCTTTATTTTATCACAAGCAACCTTTAGTTCCAGTAGGATATTTTCTGCCTAAAGCTTGGTGTAATGGGTGAATCGGGCTAGAGCTAGCCAATGACAATAAGCCGAAGCTTGACCGTGAATTCTTCTCCACAACTAGTTTAATTTATATCTTGAGAATGCATATTTTAAGTTAGTTTGATATTTTATCAAAGTTTGACTTTTTCCAAAATTTGACTAATATGACCTAACAATGGTAGTGATTAGTGCTATGTTCATTACCATTTTTTTTTTTCACTTCCCAAATTCGAATTTTGGTCAAAGTTTAACTTTTTATCCAAATTTACTTTTGGTCAAAGTTTGACATTAAGACATGATTTGACTTTTTAAAACTTTGACTAGGTTAACTTGATAGTGAATAGATTTTATTGTTATGATAATTTATTGCCTAGTATAATATTATCCAAATTTTTATTGGTCAATGTTTGACTTTTAATCAAAGTTTTACTTTTAGTAAAATTTGTTTTAATTAAACTTCAATTAGTGTGACAGGATACTACAAGTATTTGTTTAAGTAAAATAATTTTTTATTTTTTATCTTTACTAACTTTGTTATCAAACTATATTATCATGAAAAAAGCAAAAACAATGTTGCTAAGCTAACTTCAACTTTTCTAAAGTAGAAAAGATGGAAGGTAACTCAAACTGAAAATTACTTCTAAAAACATATATTTTCCGTTGTATAATACTTTGAATTAGATAATAGAGAGGCTATATATGGTCATATTTTATCTTTAATGTTATTTAACAAGAGAATGGCGTTCAACTGGGTAGTCTTTAGATAACATACACCATTATGTTATTAATTACGCTATTATAAAGAGATGATCAACTCTCTCTATCTGTGTCTCCCCAGTATAAACATATAAGTCGGGCTAGTATAAACATATAAGTCGGGCTGTTTATATGGTGGAGACTTATTCTAGCCCTTTTACATGCGTAAGTCTGATGTATGCGTGCATGCTTGCATGGAAATATATAGTATGCTTTAAATTATATATCTATAGGAAATGGTCAGGTCCAACTGGTTGAATATGATTTTGTGTTCAACTAGATCTGCAGCCATTAGATATAAAAGAATCTTGACTACATGGCATCTAATAAAATTGAAAACTGTGAAAGTCAAGATTCTCTCATATCCAATGGGTGCAACACCAAATCAATTTCAACCAATTAGTCCTGACCATTCCCCCTTATATCTAATCTAACATTTTTATCTAATAAGGTCACAAAACGTCTACCTAGGTAGATTCATTTAGGGATAATTAGAGAAACACGCCTCAAAAACAAACTTTTTAGCAAAATAAACCTGACTTCAAATGTTTTAGCAAGACCGTGCTTTCATGGATTTTGAAACTTCAGAAAAGCATGAAAGCACTGTTTTTTCTAAATCGTTCGAAAAAACAGTGCTTTCACAATTTTCTGAAGTTCCAGTGAAAGCACCGTTTTTCTAAAATGTCTGAAGTCGGGTCTTTTTTGCTAAAAAGTTTGTTTTTGAGGCATTGTTTTCTAAAGTCCCATTCATTTATTGATAAATTTTGGTGGTGCATTGCATTATTACTGATCATGGCATTTACAGTTATCACAACTCCAGAAGCAAGAAAGAACATGATGAAACTGGCCCAAAGGATGATAAGAACCTTCTGTGCCAACATTAGCACCTCCGGTGGCCAGTCATGGACAGCTCTCTCCGAATCGGCTGATGACACTGTTAGAATTACCACAAGGAAGAACACCGAACCTGGCCAACCGAACGGTGTTATACTCAGCGCCGTTTCAACTACGTGGTTACCATTCTCCCACCACCAAGTTTTCGATCTCCTGAGAGATGAACGGAAGAGATCTCAAGTATATACACCATCAATTTGAATGATTTATTAATTCAGAAAATTGGAAAAACATGCCTACTTTACATTAACTTTAGGAAAACATGCCTGAGTTTTTTTGTTTTAGAAAATCAATGCCTATGAAACAATTTATGGGCTACATGTGGCATGCATCTAGGATCCGTTGTCACGGCTATTTGCCCAACGAGGATCTACTACCCAAAAAGTTTGGGCACGAGCCAATGCACATGTACAGTTAAAAAAGTAGTAAAAGATTCTTAAATCCAATGCACCAGATTGATTGGAAGGTGACTCTAACTTTTGACCACTCAATATGGGCAAACAAATCTTAAAAAAGCTGAATTTTTTTTTTGAAATCAAGTTTTGGGTAGCTGATCTACCCCGAACGGGTTTTATTATTATTGAATCACTACATATCTAAAATCATAGGCATTATTTTCTTAAAACTAAAAATGGGGCATGTTTTCTTAAGGTTAACTGAAATTAGGCATTATTTTCTAGACAGTCCTTATTAATACACTTGGTCACTCATTATTGTTTGGATGTTTTTACAAGGCGGGGTTACTGCCACACCACTTAATGTTACAGCCACCTCACCTTCCCAAAGTTAAATATGTTGATATTGTTGGATGAGACGATGAAAATCTTTTTCGTCCCAGTCTTCTACACAATTGATCTTTAGATTATTAGCCTACTATTTAACGGTCAGATGTTGATTATATGTGATACACTTTTAGAAAAGTGAACGTGACATGGTGTACCATCAAACGTGGTTTACAGTCATATTTTGGGATGTGTGTCAAATGAAATCAGCATCTAACTCTATAATGGTAGCCCATGATCTAGTAAATGTATTAATTGTGTGAAAAAGTAGGAGAAAATATCTCATCATCTTATTCAAAGCATTTAACGGATGTTTTCTTTAGTTAAGTGAGGTGGCTGTAACGCCAGCCTTTTTCAATCAGAAAATCTTTGGTTGCCACCTTAGTTTTCAGGTGTGAAAATTGATTACGGTTTTTAAGTATTGGACGACACAGATAATTTTTGGTTCCAATCATCCACACAACAGATCTTGAGATCATAGGCATAGGATCTAACTATAGATGTTGATTGTATGCACATCCTAAAAAGTGATCATTATTATTGGTACCACCAAGCATGATTTTCAGGTTATTTTTTATGATGTGTGAGCTTCCTTGATGTTATGTCAATAATCTCAAGATCTATTGTGGGAAGATTGGGATAAAAAATCATCTTCATTGTATGACCCAGAGAAGCCAATGGTTTATGAGTGGCAAAATAGGTAGCCATTTATTTTATTTACTTACCGATTTTTTATTTTTTTTTCCTGGCAGCTGGATGTTCTTTCGAATGGCAACTCATTGAATGAGGTGGCTCACATTGCCAACGGCTCTCATCCTGGGAATTGCATTTCCCTTCTTCGCATAAACGTAAGTCGACTCTCCATCTTTCGCAATTCTCAAGAAGCCTTGACACCTGTGCCCGAAATTAAACAACTTGCATTCCTTTTATCAGCTTTTCTCATTGAAAATTATCCAACTGACCAAAATACCCTATTAGAAATCTATCAATTACCATTGTCCCTGCTCTCCCCCTACATGCCTGCATGGTTAAGAATACATTGTCAAAATTTGTCTTTCACGTAGTTCAGTGCCCAAATATCCGTCCTATTATTTTCTTTGCTTAATGTTGGAAATTCGTTTTCCTTGTTTTGAATGCTCTTACAAGCAGGCCGCGAGCAACTCCTCCCAAAACGTAGAGCTGATGCTGCAGGAGAGCTGCACCGATCCCGCTGGAAGCCTCATCGTCTACGCCACCGTCGATGTTGATGCTGTTCAGGTCGTGATGGGTGGTGAGGATTCCTCCTACATTCCCCTCCTCCCCATGGGCTTCGTTGTACTCCCAGCAGACAACTACGACGGCAACAGCCCGATTGCCACTTCCACGGATGATATCGATAACAAAGGACTTGCCGACGGGTGCCTCCTAACAGTGGGCCTCCAAGTGCTGGCGAGCACAATACCCTCCGCAAAGCTCAATTTAGCGAGCGTCACGGCCATCAACAATCACATATGTAATGTGGTGCACCAAATCACTGAAGCACTAAGGGGTGGCGAAGAGTCCGTCCTGCCTCCTTCCCAGATGTAGCGTACCAAGCTATGACGGAATTACCTATTACCTCCCTCGATAGTTGCCAAAAATACTCTCAAATTAACTTTAGGTGGTTGTGGAAGGGCGGCGAAAATGCCCTGTGAAGTAGGGAATCATAACCTAATGTGATTTTGTGATTCAAATGAACCCATGACTCGAACTCCCACTGTGTGCATGTCATTTCCAGTGCCTTTGAATGACATACTGATACGGGCTCTAGCCATGGGTTTACGTGAAAAGCTCACAAAACAAAACAACAAAAGATTCTTCTTCCTCATTAAGGGCAGTTTCGTCATTTTGTGGCAACCACCACTAATGTCAGATTTTTTCCCTACAGATTGGTGACTCATTAAGATTGGAGCCTTTTTGGGAACTTTAATTATGAGGGAGGTTTTGGGTAATTTGCAGCAAGGGTAAAGAAGGAAATTAGGGCTTTTTATTTTTAAATTTCCTCTCTAAGTACGTGTATTTATTTATTGGTAGCTAGGAAGAAGAAAAATGGTAGGAAAATAGATGAATGAGGGAGTCAAGAGCGCACCAGATGTGATCCTTGCTTCCTGGTTAGGCTAACGTGCGCATTGATGGACAATGCGCTGGCTTCACCAGGCAACAAGGGTGGTGGTTCGGGAATTGACTTCTGCTTGTCGGGCTGTTTCACCTCCTTTACCAATGTGTTATTAGGGCCATTTATTGTTGTTATGGTTGGCTGTTGTGTTTCTTTTATTACTTTATTAATGGCTTCTCAGTTGTCAGGGGAAAAAAAAGAGTTTCTTTATTGAGCGGGTAGTCGAATGAGTGATGTTCAATACCTTCTAAGTTGATCATGCATATGAATTGCCTTTATTTCAATCTTTTAGTACCCAATACAAATGCCATGCACAATTAATACTCATTTTACCATATATGTATTTGAAACTAGGTTATGTTTATTCCAAAAAAATACCCTCACACTGCATTAGTGATGTAGGGTTAAACCTGCACTTAACCCATTTCCGAGGATTAGGCGTTTTGCTTTACAAAAAGATCATGTAGTTTCACCCCCAACGAAAAAAAGGTTGAAGACATCTTATGTATCTACAGTTCAAATAAATGGTGTTCAAAATTGGAAGAAAATCAACGCATCAGATATATTGAGCTTCACCCAATAATTGACGATGTTCTTGAAGGATAAAATTGTTTTTTCTGTTATTCTTTTTTATTTTTAGACCACGTGTGACGTAGCAAAAGCGCTTTGCAAAACTTACAAATATGATTGGGAAAGAGTGGATCTCGAAACCAAGAGGGGGTTGGTACAGCAGCCAGTACCATGTCTCAAGATGCGGAGGTTTTTGAGTCCGAATCAATGGTAGTGATGATACATTCAATGTATCGGTCAGCATAATCACAAAAGTTTCCAACTTTTTAAAGAAATTGGAAAAAATTTGCGACTTACAGTCATCCCGACTCTATCATCGATTAATCGCCTAAGTCGCAACCCGACCGATTAATTGGCGATGTTTGTGGTGTTTTGAGGGGAAAAAACTTTGAAATTTTGTAATATTTTTGTGCAGTTTGTTTATAAAAAAAGCCTTAAGGTTTTGCCTATTTTTACTATTTTGTTCATTAAAATTATTATTTTTAATTTGAAATATATATATATATATATTTTTTTTTTTTTTAATTTCCCTGATTTTTTCAATTTTGACCTATTATTGCCGATTTTTTCCGACTTTAATCCTTTGCTGACTCCCGGCTTTGTGACTATGTTGGTCGGTTATGTATCGTTCAGGACGCTTTTCGAAATTTTGACCCTTGCTTGTGTCCAAAAATTAGATTTATGGAGTTAAATTATACCCCAAACTTATGGTCTAAGCACTGTTATGTATGAATCCCTTCGTAGGAAGAGTAGTATTGGATTGCCAGTGAATAATCTTTGGTCGCTTTACATGTTCGAAGTAGAAGCAAGGATCAAAATTTCGGTTTCGGGCATGACCAAAACTGATAATTTGGACCAAAATTTTGGGTCCCACACAAATATGACCAAAATTTTAGTCATTTCGGTTGAAATTTTGATCCTTGAGTAGAATTGAGTGGCGGGTTAGTTACATGACATGGGTATGCTTCCCACCATCGTGTGATCGATTCATTTCCATGCCCATAAGTTACTGGAGCTGTAGACGGGCTGGGTTCGGGCTGGGCTACTTTAAAATCTAGCCCTGCCTTATGGGCCAAGGTTAGGCCCTAGCCCAGCCCTAACTTAGGTAGGCTTTGATTTATTCAACCCTACCCCTATTCTAGGCTGGCCGTGACGGGCTTGGGTCCAATCTCAGGCTTTGTTGTTGTAATTTTTTTTTTTCAGTTGAAGATAGAGAGAAATATGGAATGAGGGAAAAAAAACACTTATCTAACTTGCTAAGCCCTTACCCGACCATATGCACAACGGGCTCTTGGATATGAGGCCCTAGCCCAGCCCTTTTACCTCACTCTTGAGCCCTAGCCCTTAGTTTTTAGGCCTGGCTAAGAGGCTGATGGGCCAGCCTGGCCCTATTGGTAGCCTTATATATTACTGAGAGTCCCGCAAGGCCAAAGGGAAAGGCTGTCTGTCTCCCGAGTCTGGATTAGCTTGTCAGCTAAGGTTAAGCAACTCTGAATTTTCTTTGGGTTTGACTTGGGTCAAACCTTTGACTTGATGTATATGAGATGGCCTTGGTCTCTCCTCTTAATGTATAGTTGTTTTTAGGAATTAGAGATATGACCAGCATATTTTTGGTTAGACTGACATTTAAACACCAAATGGTATTTAAATGATCTTATACCAATGTAAAGTCAATTTTATCTGACACTATTGAAGTGTGATTTGTGATTGTATCATTTGGCACACATCATAATCTATGATCAATCTAAATTGTCTAAGTGGCAATCCCTTGTTGGAACATGTCCTGGCCAAAAGATCATGTTTAATATTAGCTATAAAAATTAAGAACACCCGTTAGTATTAGAGTGCACAAATCGGATGATTTGAATCTCCCAAAGAGTGTGATTTGTGGACTTTCAGCCTTTTAATTGATGATATATAACTTTCACGGTATAGATTTCCAAGATCACCTTGACCGTATGATATAACACCTAGACAGCAATCAATCAAAACGAGTATTGCAAGATTATTGTCGAATATCCAAAGGAACATAAAATACCTAAGGGAATAAGACATAGAGGAGATGTAAGAAAAATATCTTTTGTTACATTAGATCACTTGTCAAATACTCTAACTAACGACGGATTAAAACAAAACAACATTTCATTTTTGGACTGTCAAAGAAGTAAGGTCTCACTTATGTACAAATGTTTTTTTTCTTTTTTATACGGTCATTTGGCCAAGACAGCCTCGGGAACCAAAGAGCAAGCACCAATATACATATAACAATTGCAGAAAAGCGTGAGGGAGCACCAATTATAGTGGTGAGGGTTAACTAATAAAACCCAACCCACACCTTATAAATACAAGGGTGGAAAACAACATAAAAGATGAGTATCGAACCCACTATCTACTCCCTCACAATGAAAGGAGCGTACCAACTAAGGTAATGCCTCTTTGATTGCAAATGCTTTTAGTCAAAGTGAATTTCGCCCACTTAAATTGGGCAAAAGGCACATGTATGCACATTATTTTAAAAAGGCACATACACATTATTTAAAAAAAAGTTAAGAGTCTTGACCCTATTAGGTAAACAACGTACAATTTGTTTGATATTAGTAAAAAATTTACCCTTTTTGGTACTAAGCCATAAAACATATCAAGAATCAAAATTTCGGTCGAGATGACCGAAATTTCGGTCAAAATTATCGGTTTCGGTCCCCACCGAAATGATAATTTGGGACCGAAATTTCGATCATCAAATGTATGAGAATGAAATTATCGGCCGAAATTTAAATTTTTTGTTGAAATTTTGGTTCAAAATTTCGGTTTCGGTTTCCTCCAAAATCGAAACCGAATTGAAAACTGAAATTTTGATATTGAAACATATTGTACTTAGTTATGGTCCCCCCATTGGGCATTAGGCAAGATCTCTAGGATCTTGGTAAGTCACATTATTCCAGCAGTTCACAATTATGATTAGCCCTTTCCTGATGAATTGGAGAAAGTGATTGGAGGGACGATTCTCGCACACATTTGATAATTGCCCTTTTGACTCATCGTTTGATTAGGATTGCCTCCGTTTTTCTAGCTTAAAAGGGAAAGAACGAAAGGGATCCACACTTCCTATTAGGATTTGACCTTTTTAAAATTTTATTTTTTTAATAGATAAATTAGGCTCAAACTTGGGACCTTAAGGTTGAATTTTATCTTTGACTTAATTATTTAAAAAATAAAAATATTTTTAATCTAAGATATTTATCAAATACACTTTGTATTGCGACATAGGTACCCATATCATAGCTCAGAATTTCAAACGAAATATTTTTAATCTAAGATATTTATCAAATACACTTTGTATTGCCACATAGGTACCCATACCATAGTTCAAAATTTTAAACGAACTATTTTTAATCTAAGATATTTATCAAGTACACTTTGTATTGCGAAATAGGTACCCATATCATAGTTCAGAATTTCAAACGAAACCGAAGTTCGAGATGTATTGCTTTCAGAGGTTCGAGATGTATTGCTTTCAGAGGTCATCAGTAATGATCAAAATTTCGGTTTTCGTTTCGGTTTCGATTTCGAAGGGGACCAAAATTTCGGCCGATAATTTCATTCTCATACATTTGTTGACCGAAATTTCGGCCCCAAATTATCGTTTCGGTGGGGACCGAAACCGATAATTTCAGCCGAAATTTCAGTCATTTCAGCCGAAATTTTGATCCTTAGTCATCGGAACAGTACATAAAATATATCAGCATGTATATTTGTATGTTATATTGGCCGATACATATCCATCTATTGCCCAAAACCGATACCATGGTTTTGGAGTTAGCCGAAACATACCGAAAAACTAAGATTTTGAACCTTGATCAAGATTTACCAGTATAAAATCATTTTGCATCTCTTAGGGGTTAAAATTTCCTCTAATGTTGTTGTAACATATAGTAAACCTTCCGATTGATCTAATGGCCCAACCTCTTCATATTATCACCATTCCCATCTATTTGTTTCGGGTCAAATCATTCATCTCATTGTGATCTACTCCTTCAAATTTCAATGGGTTAAAATTGAGATATGATCTTCTCCAAAAAAAAATAAAAAAATTTGAGATATGATGGTGTGAAGACCCAGACCCACATGCCACAATATTACTTGGTTTTGGGCTTAGGTCTTAACCCCAGTTTTGTTTCTGGCATGAGCTTAAGTCCCCACCCAAAACGTGTCATGACATGTAGCGTCTGCAATCACATATAGCCCAGGGTCAATACTTTTTGTCATCCAATGTGAGACTATTATAATTTCCCCACCTTATAGAAGAGTCGTTCTCAGTTCTGATACCATTCTGTGAAGACTCAGACCCACATGCCACAATATTGTCCGATTTTGTGCTTAGGTCCCTAATTCAGTAGATACACCACAAATCCACCTCAAACTACTCAGGTGCATTGTGGGTGCATTAAGTGAGTGATAAACATAAAATAACAAGAAATCTGAAAGAACATGACAAATTCAAGTACATATCGTAAAACTCGTATCATAACATAAATGCAGAACCATGATCTAGGCACTTATATCCTAACGTAACTTACCATAACTCATAACATACCATGTTTTATCATTATTCTCGCACATGCGTCTATACATCGCATGAGCGTAACTAACGTACTCATAAAATCATAAAAGATTTGTGTCAGTCGTTACTTGAACTACCATGTGAGGGTCACCATAGCATTATACCACCATATCATAACGCTCTCGTGTCATACTCATACTCTTCCATCCAGCCTAATGAGGAGACATAATGGTCAAACGTAAGTCATACTCATACTCATATATCTCCCAGAGACCCGTCTTGACTGTAAGACGTTATTGCCCATACAGCCTAATGGGGAGACATAATGGTCAAACGTAACTCATGCTCATACTCATATATCTCCAAAGACCCGTCTTGACTGTAAGACGTTATTGCCTTTACAGTAGCTACGCAAGGAACGACACATACATGGACTTAAGCTGTTAATCTTATGTTGGCCTACACAACGGTGTCTTATTATCGTACTCATAATTTATCTTATCTCATACTCGTATCTTATCATACTCTTACAACTTAATTCTAGGGTAAATTATAGTGGGGTAATTTTTCTAAATCACGCTTCCAAAAAAAAAGTTTCGTAGTAACCTAGATATACTTCGTGTGGCAGCCCATACTACCATAGAGGTGTTGTATTTGTACATAAACGCTAATATTTCGAGCTTCACGTGATCGTAAAAGAGACCTCACCACAACTAAAGCCTATGGTCAAACATCATAACTTATACTATCATATTTGAAATCAGGGTGATCGGGTCACCGTATATGCCACCGTATACGAAATTATACTGAATTCGCACTCACCCGACTCGTCATAAGTCACATTCTACCATAAGTTGTAAGACATGTGAATACGGTGTATTTCTCGCTTTGATATTATCTCAGCGAACCACCACGCCCAAACATAGAAATGATCTCATACACTCTTGCACATATGCCGTAGCTTACTCATACCTCGTATAATATGATCAAAATATAAATACAAAAGTATTATGAGTACATGAAAATTTACATAAGATTTTATTATGCTTATAATATAATTTATTTATATAATACAAATATAACTATAGAATAGGGTTATAAGTGTGATTTTAATAATTTGAAGGTCAGAGTTTGATTTTTACGAGGTATCAAATTTCTAACACTTCGTATTATCGAAGAGGTTATATTGAAGTCATAAAATGACATAAATATATAGGTTATTATAATTAAGTGCTCAGTTAGAAAAATGATACAAATTAAAGTAAAGTGTATTACGATCATCGATCGAAACATTAAATAATTAAAGTGCATGGAGTTTTGGTCGTGCAAGTGAAGTTATAAGGTAATATAATAATAATAAGAGTTGTCAGTTCGGACACATTGATTTGATCGATTTTGAAATCGATTGGTCGGAGTGTAATATGAATGGCACAGTTATGGTTAGAATCGATCGATCAAACCTAAGTGTCGATCGGTCAAATTTTAAAGTGACTAAAAGTGAATAATAATTCGGTTTTGTATAGAAGCGATCAAATTTAATAAAGAAAACACAATCAGTTGTGTTCTAGAATCGATCAATCGATAGTAAGTATCGATCCAGCGACTACATCAGTTTGTTCAGAAACGGAGTTGGAATAAGCGTTCTGTACTCAACCATTAAAGAAATCAAATTATATGACTATTATATTATAATACTTGAGTGCTCTTAAAAGCAAACTTAATTGTATTACTAAAATATTGTGGTACTTGAGTGCCGTTTGTTTTTATAAAGTATTATATTATTATTATTATTATTATATAAATTTTACAATGCAAATGGATTTTATATTGTTAACCCATATTCACTCTCTCCCTTTTAATATAATATATTATATATCTAAGGATACTTATAGATATTAAATTGGTACTTATTAAAAGCAATCATTTCACACATAATCCAACATAGGCATCACAACGTTGAATAGATGGGTCGATACCATCGAGCATAAGGTTCGATCGATCGACTTTAAGGTGTTAGCCAGATGAGGTATCACAATTTGGACTTTTTAATTATTTTAAGCTAGAATCGATGGATTGAGCACGAACCTCGATTGAACGATACTATATTTTAACAGAAAGTTTGAAACGCTGTTTTGAATTAATCGATCAATCGATCGACTGTAGCGAATTTTGAACAGATCTGAGTTTCGAAATAAACCCAAAATATATTCGAAAAATAATTAAATAATATTAAAACATGGATAAATCATATTTTTCGATCCTAAAGCAATATTATTTAGAAAATAAATCTAGGTTTTTTTTATTAGCCCGTCGATACGTGATCGAACGTATCCTACGCGACGAGATCTGAGAATAACGAGATGGATGGATTGGTACCCACCTCTTGAAGCGTGACAATAAATCAACGACGATTAGATTTAAAAAGATCGGCGTCCAATCGCAACGACACGTCCACGATTCCTCATTTTTCCACCACGATCTTGACGGTGGAATAAACACAGTGTTCTTCAAGGAAGAACACACAAAGATTTAAGAACGAGGTTAATGCGTTTTTAGAGAAAGGTGGCTAGATAAGAAGATATTTGACGACTAGAGTATTTAAAAAATGAAAAGAATATGGAGCAAAGACAGTTAGGGTTTCTTTTAAGAAGAATTTTCGAAGTTATGATTTTAGGGTCTTTAAGGTCAAAAATAGAAGTTTAAAATATATGTGTTAAGGTTCGATCCTTAGACCTCTTATTTATAGCATAAGCGTTTAACCAATGGACCACCACATTGACAAAAATAAATATGAGTTTTGAGAATCCAAACATGCATTCTGATGGGTAGGTTCCGATGTGGAGCGCTACCACTAGAGATTGTGCAAAGATATCTAACAACATAAAATTAATTAGCAAAAATCTGAATTGTTACAGTCTCCCCCTCTTATAAAATTTTCATCCTAAAAAATTACGAACTTGTTGTGAGGAGTTCCTATGCGATGACGAATAGTGTTGGCTTAGGGTAACACTATTTTCCAAATGGAATGGTTTGTTTTGACTTGGGTTTGCATTGGGCTGTGTTGGGATTTCTTGGGTTTTGTTTTTGGACCATATTTTGTCTCGTCTTGTTTTGAGGATGATTTATTCCTCACAATTCCCCTCTTTCTGTATCCTCCTCTTTAACCTTCTTTCAAAAAAATGGAATGATTTATATGGGAGGGAAGCTCTAAATTCCTAATATTCCGGAAGCGGACTTTGTCTTAGAATCCATACATATCAACATCCAAGTAATAGCCAAAGCCAAGAAAATAGTGAAAAGTTGGAGATTTGACAAGAACAATCAAGTTGGCAAGTACAACTTTATAATATTTATAATGGCCATTGAATAGAGGAGAGGAGGCTCTAAATTAAGACGAATCTGCTCATCCTTTTTCTTTTTTTCTTCCATATAGAAAAAAAAAGCTAAGGTAGAAAGAGAATTGCCCACAGTCAGTCATGACCATATCTATCAAAGCATCTTATTGGTTGGAAAAGGGATACAATAGATCAACCTATATGACTATGTTTGGCATTGCTCTTTGTTGTTTCAAATGAACATAGGGGAGAGAGAAGGATTCAAGAAAGACAAAAGGAGAGGCTGCTCTTTGAAATATGAAAAACATCTCTCTTTAAAAGTGCATAAAAAATCATGTTATTTTAATGAGAGTTATTTTTCCTATTTCAAAGAGCAATCTCCCTTTATCTTTTTCTAATCTTTCTCTCTCCTCACATTCTTTGCAATAACAAAGATCAATTGCTACTCTTTTTTATTCTCCCAAAGAGCAATGTCAAACACAACCTGTAAAGGATGATACTTACCACCATCAAATAGGGCTTTTTGCAAGATTCTAGGGCTAATTATGGGAATAGGCGACATCCATGCTCAACTTTGGGCATTAGTGAAATTTATGCTCAAGACATTTAAACTTCCACAGCCTATTTTTTAGATTGTTAAATACCAACAATATCTTTAGCTACTCATTTAGCAATTAATGTCTCATTTTTCACAAATAATCTTAATAACACTCTTACCGAGTGGTTGAAAAACTTTTAACCCTATAATTTTTTATCGATCAAAATCAACTACATGGTCAAAGTCAATGGCACGGTAAGCACGCAGTTAAAGTGCGATTATCGTGTGATTATGTGCAGTCAAAATGTGATTAACGTACAATTGACTGTTTGACTGCACGGTTGACTTTGATTGCTCATATAATTTTGGGTTTGCAGAAATCGAACAGTTAAACTTTTTTCAACTACTAGGTTAGGGTATGCTTGTCATTATTAAAATTATTTATATGATGAAATGAGACACACTATAAAAAACAAGACTATTAGCGGCAACAAAAAACTGCCGCTATTAACAAAAAACTGCCGCTAATAGTCTTAATAGTATTTTTATTAATAGCGTCATTTTTTTGGAGTGAAAAATTGCCACTAATAGTCTTATTTTTTGTAGTGACATTAATTGCTAAACAAATAGTTACACACTACAAAAAATACTATTAGCAGTAATTTTTTGCTGTAAGAAATTGTCACTATTAACAAAAAAGTTATTAAGACTATTAGCGACAGTTATTTTGTTAACAGCGGCAATTTTTGACTGCCGCTAATAGTCTTATTTTTTTGTAGTGACAAGACATTTTTGATATTTCACATTCTACTAACAAGTAATTATTATAAGCGTAAAAGATTAGAGCATGGATTTCATTAATATCCAAAGATGAGCAGATAACAAATAAATGGCGTGTTGCGGAACCAAGATATATCCAAATGTGATACCCTGCGATACATCTTTTAAACAATCCAAGTCATTAAAGTGATAGATTATATTAAAAGCTACTGTAATCGCAAATATTCCACTTATTGGAAGATTTGAATCATCTAATTTATCCACTCTAATGTGGATGGTTAGATTTATAAAAGATCGATATTAATATGTCCCAATTCAAAGGTTCCATTCCCGTCATAGCTTTCCTTTGTTTTTTAAGTGGGCTTGAGGTTGGTGGGTCCTCACTCCTTACCCTTTTATCGAAAACTTAGAGACTCAAAGTTGTGTGGACGATAAGTATATATGAACCCTAATGAGAGAGTTTAAGACCGAAACAATATTATTTTCATGATTAAGTAATGGGACTTGTTGATATTTTTCGCTGAGACATATGCTAATAAGTTGGACTACTTGAGTAGATAATGTAAACCACATGGAGTAAAGCTAGGCTGTCATGGCCCCAACAAAATTTAATTGGGTCAGCTGAATGATCTCATTGTAAAATCAATGGCCCACAAAAATTGTTCTTAGGATGAAAATTTTGGGCATTTAAGAGTTGAGGATACCGATCATTATGCAGAGATTCCCATTTGTGGTCAGAGATGGAAGGTACCACCATCTCCATATGATAAAGTGATCAAGGATCAAAATTTCGGCCGATAAAGGATCAAAATTTCGGCTGACTGTTATAGGTTTCGGTTAGCACTGAAATGAAATCAAGATTCGAAATTTTGGGCATCTTTATGTATGGCAGGGAAAATTTCGGTCATGTCCGAAATTGAGAACTAAACCTAAATTTTTGATCCTTGAAAGTGTTACAACAAGAAACAAAAGAAGAAAAAGTTGAGGGTGAGACTAATTGTAGAGAAGCAGGGCCTACCAACTAGGCAAAGCTTTTGACTTGCCTCCATGATCTTCTGTTCACTCTTCAGTGTTGAAAACCCAATTCCGACACTTACCAACGTGGGTCATGGACCGTGTATTTTTAGTCTTAGTCGTAGGGTTGACCACCCCAGTGATTTTTTTTATTTTTTTTATTTTTTTTATTTTTTATAATTAAAGCTGAGGGATAGGAAACAAAAACAGAACTAGACCACCCCTGTGGTCATTGGATCTTATGAAGAAATCCACACACCACACGGCTCTTCCCAAGCCTTGGCTGACGCCAAAATATCGGAGTTCTCTGTAGTGCACTCTAATCTATCAACTTAAATATGATGGAGCACTGCTGAGCAGAGGTCGCCTCTCTAGTCTCTACAACTGAAAGCTAGGAGTAAGGTATCAGACTTAGACTCTAGTGCTGCTAAGTGGGGAAATGATACAAAATCTATTAGACTCTGCCACTTGCTTTTATTCGTATATTAATGAAGGACCTCCGGTCCTTATATAATAGGAACCATGCGGTAAACAGATGGTGTAGAGGGTTTTCATAATTTTTTTGAAAATCCTAACATTAATTATTATTGTTTTTTAATGGATAAAGGTCGCCCTGTGCTAAGGACCAAGTAACTTACCTTGTACTCCATTATTTTGAGGCCACTGCCATGTGCACAATCACATGACCTAGTGTTACTTAAAAGGATCAGATGATCAGAAATATTGTGAAAATAATATTAATAAAATATATAATTAAATTTGTACGACCAATGGTGTAAACAGTGTGGAAAAGAAATGTGAAACCATAATTTTTTTTTTTGCAATAGTCCTACTTTCATCGAGCTGCTACCATGTAATAGGATGCCACATGGCAGCAAACTAATGCCAGCAACTTAGGGCGTGTTTGATTGCTCGTTATAGTCGTTGGTAATACGTTTCCTACAAAAATTGAAACACATCTGAAAAAACCATTTTCTCTAGTTTGGTAAAGAGGTTATAGAAGAAATTTTGGTTGTGCAATAGGCTTAGGTAAAAATCTGTGTCAACTATAATGGTTGCATTTAAATAAATTTCTCAATAACCCTCTACCAGTTTAGGCCATGTGTCACAAATGTTTTTCAAATAGTTCAACTACCAACACATTATGGACTAATGTTTTAGCCGAAAATCATGCCTATTAATAAATTATAACCATTCCATGATTGATATATTTTAATTTCAACTATTGAAAAAACTGATCAACCTTTCATTCAAGAATGCATAGATCGAATGATTTAAATCCTCCAATGAGGGTAGTTTTTTACCCCACTTTAGTTCAGTTCATTATCACCTTAATACTTGGATTTGCTCAAAGTAATGTGCAACATGACATGATAAGTGGACAACGTAATCCATCAAATTGAATTCCGATGGGTCAATTGCTAGTGGGCGTGCTAGTTCGGTGTATCATCAGGAATGCTCAAGGGCAGCTTTTGATAGCTTATGTTGGGTCTTATCGGGAGGATGAGATTGGCTGGTTGAATTGGCAGTCATTCTTTCTCGAAAGCCTTAACCTTATGGAATCTCAGCCGAATTCATACCTCTTGTAGCTATTAGGAGTGGGGTACGGCTCTTCTCACCTGTTTAATATTAAGTACTACACAATTTTTTTCACGAGTAAAAATCATTCAGTATTATTTTACATTTGATGATACAGATTATTTTTTATTCCAATCTTTCTCAAAATAGATTTTTAAGATCATGACTTGACACCTAGAGAGTTAAAAGTTGATTCCATGTAACACATATGGTAAACGGCTTGGGATCCCAATCATAAAAGTGCGATTCAAGTCCAGAAAGCAATCACTTTATACATAAAAAGCCGCAAATTCAATTTATATCTAGTTGACAATTCCCAATGGCTGCCCTTTTTAGGGTCTGTCATCCAATACTAACTCATTAATGAGATGCTACATCCATCAAAATTTTGGGAAACGCATCGGTTTTGGATCCAACCGAAATGAAGTCCCCAAAATTTCGGCCAAATTATCGGCCGATAATTTGAAGGGTCGATATTTTGGATTTTTAAAAAAATTAATAAAATATAAAAATTGGGCACTGAAATTTCAGCCTGGCCCACAAGATTTCAGCCGAAATTCCAAAATTTCGGTAAAATTTTCAATTTCAGTTGGGACTGAAATTGAAACCGAATCCGATATTTTGATCCTTGTGCTATAGGATGCAACACAAAGATACATTATCCAAAGTTAAGCGATACTAGCAGGTGAGGTTTACATATCTAGATGCCATTAGGTACTTGCAACTCTCAACGGAATGATGGTCTATGTTACAAAAAAATTTGTATTAATCAAAATTTTAGAAGAAAAAATCTCTGCATAGGTGGTCTATTGAACTTTTCGTCAAATATTTGTTTGATTCATCGTATTTTTATTATTTTTTTGTTGTAAATAATTAATGCATGTAGATTATGCAATGCAGTTATTTTATAATTTAAAACATCATTTTAATTTTTAGTAAGTTAAATATATTTTATTATTTTTATGATATTTAAAAAAAATTTAAACAATTTCCCAAATCATCTCCGATTTAAGTTGAACTGAACCCCACGATTGCCAAATCCGAACTTTTGTTGAACAGACCAATAGGGCACAACTAACACAATTAACCAATGAGCGGGCAGTGGTGCACGGACCGTACACCTAATCTCAAATCGTTGAGGTGAGGTACGCTGACACAAACTGCAGAGATTAAGGAGAAGGGCAAACATGTTCCCAATGCTTTTAGATGTGACTTAATCCTTCGTTCCTGCTCGACAGGTATATGACCACACAAAATCCGCCGAAGTTGTGAGGCGATAAGTAGGTGTCAATTAATATAGGTAGGTGAAGGAAATTATATCGCGAAATGTTGTCTATACTTTGTCCTTAATAAATTTGTCCTACTTTTTATAATAATAAAAATAAAAGCCGTTGCCCACTTCAAATCCTTGTCCCATTTTTTCACATAAATGATTTTGAGAACCTGGGCGACCATTAGATAGCCCCATTTTTTAACCTTCACCATGACCAAACGGTGTGTGAGCCACGTACAAAGCACACATGAGACTCTGAATGAGTCCAAAATGCACTGAAATGGATCCTTTAAATGATTGAGATAGTTGGGCATGTCTTTTTATTGAGCGCAAAATCTTTGATTTGACCATTAGAATGGATGCATCATTGCGAAGTAACCAAAACAGTTTATTACATTAATAATTGAAATTTTGAGGCTGAAATTTCAATTGTGCACTCTCATTGAAGTCCGTAATTGACTTTTATTTGCTTTTTATCACTTGACCCCGAGTAATATTTGATATGAGAGTTCAAATTTTAATCCTTGGCTTTCATTGTGGATGTATTGTGGCGAGCTATTCCAAAATAATATATTATATTAAAAAAATTAGACATCCAAATAATAAGCTATAATGATATCAAAATTCTCTCTTTTAGGATTGATTATGTGCGCTAATTAGAGTGTGTAATTAATTTTTTAGCAATTTTTTAAAACAATTATATTACTTGATTTGATTCAAGCTCTTAATTGGGCTAAATCTGTATGAAAAGTTAATTACAGGCTCTCTCTATAGTGCATAATTGGGCTAAGATTCCTTCTATGGAAGTTGATTACGCGCTCAAATATGAGAGCATAATTATACTTTAAAGTTCAATATTTTTAACTCTCCTTTCAAACCATAAATAACACACCTTTCTTCCCAAAGTGTTGATCAAAGCTACAAGGGTACCCCTAAGCTACCGCATGAAAGTGCTCAAAAGAGCAATTCTACATCACTGAAAAAGAAGAGTGGACGGTGATCGTATAACCCATCACCAAAAAAGCTATTAATTTATTTGGTGTTAAAATTATAAAATAAAGAAGAAAATAAGAAGAAGATAAAAATATAAAACATAAAGATTGCCATATGTTGATTATATTGATTTAGAATGCATTAGAATATTCTCACAAGAAAATGTATAAATAAGATTACAAATATAATAGGTTACAATTGATTTTGATAAATAAAATTATAACAATTGGTTTAAATAACTTACTATAGTAGTTATCAAATAAGGTATACTCTAATACTTTCCCTCAAGTTGGAATGCGAACGTTGAAAACATCCAACTTGGAATAGTGAGAAATACAAACAATGTGGGAAAGGCATCCACATGCATAAAAGTAAAAAAAAATATACGAAACTGTATCTGAATAATAAAAAGTCAAAGAAATGCGGAAAAAGAAATCCACATTAAAAGGTCAATTAAATGTAGGATAACAAAGCAAGAAAATTATGTGAATTATTAAAAATTAAAGAAAATATGAGAAATGACAACCACACATTAATTATAAAAAGGTCGTAGAAATTGTGCGAGAAGATGTGAAAATAAAAGGGTAACGAAAATGTGAGAAAAGATAAAGGCATTCACATAGAATATAAAAGGCCATTAAGACTAAAGTGGAAAATACATTCACTAAAAAAATCAATGTAAAAAATATATCCACATAAACAAAAAGACATCTCTTACTAAATGTTAAAAAGATGAAAAGAAAAAAAAATAATTATATGAATCAATTGTTTCATGTAGAAGAGATGAAAAAAAATATAAAAATTACATGAATAAATTCTTTCATGTAGAAGAGATAAAAAAAGAAAAATTACATGAATCAATTCTTTCATGTAAAAGAGATGAAAAAAAAAGAAAATATAATAGAGGAAGGCATGTTAGGATCATGACCCTTTGAACGTAGAATTATAAAATAAAGAATAAAATAAGGAGATGACAGAGAGTGATAAAGATAAAAATATAGAAGGAAAAAATTGTCATAAATTGATTACATTGATTTAGAGTGTGCTAGAATATTCTTACAAGAAAGTACATAAATAAGATTACAAATATAATCGGTTACAATTAATTTAAATAAATAAGATTATAACAATTGATTGATTAGTAATTATCAAATAAGGTGTACTCCAATACTAGGACTTTAAAAGTGTACAGATGCATATGCTTTCGAAAGTTTGCACGTGTTTTACAATTGTTGAATTGCGGACAATTCAACCCAAAAAAAAAAAAGAATATTCTTAATAAGAAGAAAACTCAAAAACACAAAGTTGATCAAGCATACCTTAGGTTTGATAGTTTCTAAACGTAGAAGATTGATATAAATCAGAATCCTTACCATATGATTCAATGCAATTAAAAGCCATTTATAAGCTAACACCTCATAGACGATTATTTCCATAATATGATAGAGATTGTCTTATATCAATTCTTTTCATTAAAGATTTCTACATTGACCTTCGAACTAACAACTTAGATGTTATTTTTACATGACACACGTCCCCAAATATATATATATATTAAATTTCTTCCGATTGGAAGAGTTTCCATGTCCTCTTCATCGTTCTTCTTAATGGATTCAAAGAACTAAGATTTCTCAAAATACAACGGATTTTTTTTGGGAGTTATCAGTAGTTAAAAAGTCTTTCCAATAAAAATATCAAAAGCTCGGTCAATAAAGAGATCCAAAAACTGAGCCGAGCCAAAGCCCTTGAGCCGATAGTTGACTCTCTCAAACATTCGCGGCTCAGAAGCTGCCTCAAACTCGTTTTCGCTGACTCAGAAACACTAATCATTAGACCAACCTCCGCCGTAACAAAAGCAAAACGACAAGAAACATAGAAAAGAACTGCCTAAGGATAAAAACCGGACCCGGTTTGCCAAAACAAAACCACCGAACCCAAGTGCGCCGGTCACATGGCGCAAAACCTGCTGTAACCGCCAGCTAATCCCGTTCTGGCAGTTTCCCATTTCCCGCAAATGACCAGTAAAAAAACAAAAAAGTGAAATAAGCGTCTGCCACGTGTCAGATCCATACATCCCCCAGCGTCCACGCCCTTAACTTGAACGGTAGCTTTAAAAACAACCACCGAATTTAGTTGTGCACCCATACAAAAAACAATTAATTAATTTAGAAAGAGAAAATTTTTTCTTTCGCTCAAAGGTACGGTAATTTTTCAATTCCATATAACATAAATTTCAAAAGCCTAGCTCTAAAATTATATTTGAGTATAATGTGTGTCATGTGATTTTAAGAGGTCATGTGGATCGAAAACTGACCTGATCCATGATCTCAAAATCCCATTTTCAAAGATTAGAGCTAGCAACTTATGAGTTTTAGCCGTAGGTGATCATCAACATTGGTAGTTGGGTTTAAAGCTATCCTAACTTTTCTCACCTGCTAATAAATTACGGCCTTGTTTATTTCGACGGGACGTCTTCTTTCTTTCAAGTGTCATAAAAAAGTAGAAGAGATTAGATACATTGTAGAATGCATATAAGTTGAGTACGTAAATCGTATTTATTTATGGAAAAGTGTATCCGTCTTGCAAGTAATCTTATTTGAAAGAGAACAAAAATCCGCTTCCTTGTAAGCACCGTCCGAGGGGATGGATTCTTAACTAACTCTTGCTGGTTAATTCTTAATTTCTTATAACTAAATTGACAAAAATACCCCTTTAAAATGAACCGCTAGGTGACCCGTGGGAATTTCCAACCAAAGTTTTGATCTCCATTAGTGACTTTCCATGTTTTTATGACAGTTTTTACTAAATAAATCTTAAGATGATGGCCGATATATCAGATCAGACGGTCAGATGTTTTCACGTAGGGCTGCAAATTTGGTTAATGGACCGCATTGAAACCAAAATTTTGGTTTTTGGGTCAGTTTTTGCAAAATCAAACCCTAATCGAAACATTTTGGTTTTAGTTTCGATTAATCGACACTGAACTGAATTGATCCGATTAACGTTCCGTTCCAATCAATTCGATTTTTTATTTTTTATTTATCAATTTATTTCAGTTTTCAATTGTTTTCAAATTTCTCACCCTCCTTAGTTGGTTTTCAGTGTTTAGGTACCAAAATCGAAACCAAATTGGGTTGAATCAGTTCCCGTTTGGTGTCGGTTTTCAATTGATTTTTGGTCGATTCGGAAGTCTCAGTTTTCGATTTAGTTTGCACCTCTATTTCATTGTAAAAAGTTCCTCAAAGTGACCTGAAAACCTTCTAATGATATGCCATGATCATGACTATTATTGGAGATGTGTGTCATGTAGAATCAACACTTGAGTATTTGATAAGTGTTCCATAGTCTAAAGATCTATTGTATGAAAGATTGAGATGAAAAATGATCTACATCATCTGATTCAAAATAGTCAACGGTGCTAACGGTGGAGTTTCAAGTTGTGGTGACTAAACTAAATCTTCGGTTGCAAATACCCCTACCCGTGGAAGTTTCGGTCGTTGCAAGGAGATTTTGGAAATTTGAAGAAATAAGGACGTTAGTGTAACTTCATCTAGCGGTTACAGATCGTGGTGAAAAAGATCTGGATCGTCAACCGTCGTTTGGTTGAACCACCACCAACAATCGCTTTTTAAATAGTTTTTGATTATATAAATATATAAATAATCCTCTGTTTCTTATTTTTTCAGTTTGTTACTGTTCATCTCTTTCTCCCTCCCACACGTTTCTGCCTCAAGCCTCCATTTTTGCATCGGAAAACCTCTTTTCTCGCCGGAAATCATCTTCTCTCGCCGTCTGTTGGATCTCGAGCTCTAATGGTGTTGGATATTTTGTTCTGATCGGTAATGTGGTGTTGCTGCATGTGGAAGATGGTGTTTTCTCGATTGACGCAGGCGGAGACCGGTTTCTAGGGTTCTGTTTTGGAAGCTTTTTTACTTTTTTCGTAATTATATGAAGAATGCACGGACGGCTGAGGGTTGATGAGTAGGCGTTCGGTATGAAATGGTATTTTTCTAAAAAAATAAATATTTATAGCCTCTTTATGTTGTTTGTATGATTTAGTTTGTTTTTCAGAAGCATTTTTGTTGATGTTGATTTTTTGTGTGAACTTTTTATGATGAGTTTTGATCTGGAAGAGTGGTACATTTTTGTTATATTTTATTTTATTCTCTCTCTCTTTTTTGTGTGTAGTTATTTCAGGTAATATTTGGGAGGTTTATCTTCCGTCTGATTATTTCAAATATTATTTGATTTTTTAATGGAAAAATTGGAGCTTTTATTGGATTTGTGCTTAGACAAATATTCTGTGAGTATATATGTTGGATGAATAATCTGTCTTTTTCCTGCGTTCGTTGCTTTCGAGATATATATATATATATATATATATATATATATATATATATATATATATATATATTAGCCCAGGAAAATACACTCGGTGACGTCAACTTGGATAATAACAATGAGGTATTACCCAAAAAGTTTGGTCTCCATCCAATACACAGTTAAACATGTTGTCAAAGATGCCTAAAATAAGTGCACCAAGGTAGTTGGTTGGGCGTTACCTTATCTTTGACTGATCAGACGGAGGACAAAAAAGTCAAAAAATAATTTATTTTTTAAATCACATGTTCCATGGCTGATCAACCCAGAACGGGTGTTGTTTTGGGTCGACAAATCCACTTGGCATGTCATCTGGCACACTGGTGGTAGCGTTTTTTGCTACCAAAAAACATCATAAACCTGTCTAACTACCAGCATAACCTCTTATAACGGATATGTTTAAAATGCGAGAGGGTATGCCTATTTTCTCTGTTTAGGAGTTCTTAATTACCTATGTACAGATGCAAGAGTTACGGGTTTTTACTGGTAGAACACCGTTTATGCCTCTGTTGTGTTTTGTTAGTTAATTCCGCAAAACCTTTATCCTTTCGCATTTGACCTCTGTTCCTGTCTCTTTTATGAATACTGTTGAATGGGAGCGATCTGGTGCCTTTCTCTTGTGGTAGTATGTAACCAAAACCTCCTAATTGTTCAATGTTTTGGTGGATGAGACCCGTGAAACGTCTTTGTTTGATAATTATAAATTATCTGAATATATGGAGAAATTCAGTACTAAGTCTAAAAATCCAGCCAGGGATTGTTATGACCATAAAGTAATAAGGAATTAACTTTCCACTCCACTAATGCATAGGCATTTTTGGAGTATTGGTTAGGACCTTAACCAATGGTATTAAAGCCAACCATGTCTCGAGTTTGACTCATGGAACTGACGACCTGGGGTAAGAGTGCTACCTGGGGCCCCCAAAGAGGGGTATTAGAGTGAAAGACACCACAAAGTAGGCCGCCATGGAGTCTTAGAAGGGGCGAACTAAGGAAAGGGCTACCTGAGGGCTTTAAAAGGGGGGGTACCGGAGTGAGAGCCTCCACAGAGTGGGCTGCCGTGGATCTCAACTGTGGAGTGTGGTGGTGTGCCATGACCTCAAAGTAATATAGATTAATTTTCCTCTCCACTAACAACTAGGCATTTTGGAGTATTGGTTATGACCTTAACAGGGATCTTGGCATTGGAGGGGACTGGAAATGAAGTTTTGTACTGAGTTTTTGAAAACAGTTTGCCAAGTCTACTCAAACATCTGGATGTTTTATTTCTGAGTTGAGTTATTAGACGATTTTCTCAGTATCATCCACTTAAGTTGAGGATTCTACATGTTTTTTCTTTTTGTTCCTCTCTTTTTTATCCATTGTGTTCCATTAGGCATGATCCCTAACTGTTCAATCAATTTAGGCTAACTATTGGATGTTCCTTTTGCAAGCTACGTCATGCAAGAATTCTCTATACTAAGTAGGGTCATTGTGTTTACAATGTTCATGACATTGGAATGTGCTAGCTTAAATCTCTGTTCATGGACTGATTTAGCCAAGAGATCGACTCTGGTACCTACATCAACTGATGGATGCCCCGAATGGCATGCCTGTAGGTTACATGGTGCCACATGACACATACTTTGACCAATCCACTTCATCCAAGTGGTTGGATATCGTGTGAACTTCACTTATCCCAGACAGCATATCTATTAGTGGATCTATCCATCCAATACGTGCACTTCAATATGGACCCTACACCCTACATTAAATATGATCAAATGTCTATATTAAATTTCTTGGATCGAATGGTGCGAATCCTCTGAGAAGATACCCTTTGTTGTAAACATCAGTTCGCATAGCATTCTGCTGGTACCTACATCAACTGATGGATGCCCTGAATGGCATGCCTGTAGGTTACATGGTGCTACATGACACATACTTTGACCAATCCACTTCATCCAAGTGGTTGGATATCGTGTGAACTTCACTTATCCCAGATGGCATATCTATTAGTGGATCTATCCATCCAATACGTGCACTTCAATATGGACCCTACACCCTACATTAAATATGATCAAATGTCTATATTAAATTTCTTGGATCAAATGGTGCGAATCCTCTGAGAAGATACCCTTTGTTGTAAACATCAGTTCGCATAGCGTTCTGCTACATGGAGGACTTGTACTGGTCAAAGATGTGTGCCACATGGCATAAAAAGTGCACTTTTGAGTGGTGTAACTATTGATGTAGGTGAGGTCCCATTAACCCCTCTACCAATCTTAGGTACCGACACTGGCATCTTTGGTGGATTGAAGTTGAGGATGCTGCATTTATTTTATAATCTATATATGCATTGGAAGCATGTTTCGAGAGAGAAGAATTTTTTTTCTTCTAATGCTGTGTTGTAAATATTTTATTTACAATGATTTGAGACAATTACTAAAGTGCCTTTATATGGTCCTTAGGATGCTGCAAAACTCTTGCTGTCTTTCACTGAAGAGACACTTTCCATAGCGAGGTGGTTGCTCCACGAAGATATCCTTTTTCTGAATCCTGATGTAGAAATGTCTTTTTTTATGCCTACTTGAACATCAACAGTTTTACTCCTTTCAAGAAAAATGTGAGGATCTCCTCCACATTGCCCCTTCATTTAATCACATCTTTCGTCTCTTTTTCACAATAACCTTGTGTTTCTTTCTCCACAAATAAGCCTTATGTTTCTTTTTTAGCTTGTTTTCCCAATGTGTAGTTTATATGATTTGTAGTTTCTATCCTTTTCTAATTTTTTTTTTTGTTACTGATCAAAAATAAAAAAAACTACATATGACAAGGATTTATTTGTCTTATTTACATTGACAGGTGGAAGGAAGGGTTTGTTTGTCAAGAAAGTGTAAGAATGGTTTGGAAACACTGAAGCGTAAAAGACTTCGACAAGTGCATACAGGCGTTGTGCCTGAAGGAGTAAATGTTATTAATATGATGGCCAAAAGTGGAGGGGATTCTTTGAATGCTTCGTCTTCATGTGGAGTCAAATTGCAGGGGAATTCTGATTCATTTTCACGCCTTAATGGTGATTCAAAAGAAAAAAATATATCATCAACGAGAAAAGTGGATAAATTTAATTCAACTAATTCAGAATGGATTGACAAAATTCCAGATTGTCCCGTATTTTGTCCCACAAAGGAGGAATTTGAAGATCCTTTAAGTTATCTGCAGCAGATTGCTCCTGTAGCTTCAAAATTTGGTAATCTTTTTGTTTGTTTAATATTGTTTTTGTTACTTTAAGTACTTAGACGGTGCTTGTAACATAATTGGCATTTATTAGACAATGCTTGCTACATAATTGGCGGCATGCAATTTGAACTTCACCGAAATCAACTTCTGCTTAATTTTTGCACTGCACCATGTTGTGTTCTTCCAACTTGATTTGTTTTGGTTCTTACAATTTTTGTCCCTATTAATTTGTACAATTTTTACCTTTTTTTTGAGTTGATATTACCAAACTCCCAATGCTTTTTTTTTGGTAATATATAACCAGGTTGATGTGTTTCATTTTTGTTCTCTTAAAGTTGTCGGCTGTTACTTCTTATAATCATAACTTTAACAAAGCTTGTAATGTAACTGGCCTGGAAATTCCAACTTCCTTTTTTCATCTTGAATTTATTTTTTGCACACTTTGAACATTGTTGTTTCTTTCGACTAGGTCTGCTCAGGTTGAACCTGCTATCTGTTTTGGTGCTTGAAATTGTTACTACTAACTTTTAGGGGTTTCCCCAGAAATTAAGGAAGAATTAGAGAAGGAAGAAAGACAGTTAGAAGAGAGTTGGAGAACATGCATCATGATCCCCCTGTCCTATATAATTCCTTCATATTAAAAAAATATGATAAATATTTCTAATGTCAAACTAATTCCGAGATTCTCACTACTAAAACTTTATATCCTAAATTACCCTTTCACTAATATGCCTATAAAAGTCAAGAAATAAAGAACAGTTTCTAACACTTCCCCTCAAATTGGAGCACAGATATCAACAATACCCAACTAGGAGAAGACCCTATCCAACTGATTTCACTCAAGTGCCTTAGCGAACATGTAAACTAAGGGTGTGTTTGGTTAGCTCTTTCAGGCAAAAGAGCTGCTCTTTCACTCTTTGGCTCCAGCAGATAACTGCTTTTATGTTTGGTAACACAGCTCCTCGTCCCATTTACTTTGATGGGAGCTGTTTTAAGTGATAAAACTGCTCTCTGCCAGAGCAAATCTTATCTACTCTGGCAGAGAGCTGTGTCTACTCTTATAAAAGCTAACCCAAATGCAGCCTAATTGATTCACTGACTTAATGTATGGAATGGTGAGCTCATAGGCGGTCACTTTCTCGTAGATGAAGTGACAATCTACTTCAAAATGCTTTGTCTTTTCATGAAACACTAGTTTGTTGGCAATATGAGACATAACTTTATTACCACAATGCAGATTCATCGGCTTGTAGACCTTGAGCCCAATTTTTTCATGAGAGTCTTCAACCAGAGTAACTCACATGACGTATGTGTCATAGCTATATATTCAGCTTCAACACTTGATCCTTCTTATGCTCCCGGGTAATAAGATTACCTCCCACAAATGTACAGTAACTAGTACTTGACCTCCTATCGGATGGAGATCTTGCCTAATCGGGATCAGGATTCCTCTCAACTTTAAGGTGTGCATTAGGCTTATATGGATGACCACTGCTAGGAGCACCTTTTAGGACCCTAAAATACGGATCCGTATGAGGGGTGTGACAGGCCTTTATTAATCTGCTCACAATACTGACAAAATGAAATATTGGATGAATAATGGTGCGGTAAATGAGTTTACCCACCAATCTATGGTATCGACCAGAGTCCTTGACAATTTTTCCTTGGTCAATGGCCAATAGGATATTGGGATCCATAGGAGTTTTGACAGGCTTAGCTCCTAACAACACAATCTTTGTCAACAAACCAACTACATACTTCTGTTGTGGCAAGTTGACTTCTGCTTTAGACCTAGCAACTTCAATCCTAAGAAAATACCAAAGTTGTCCAAGATCTATAGTGTAAAATGCTACTTGAGGTGTCGCTTGAGATCATCGAGACCTTTTTAATGCTCCTTTAAACCATAGTCATAAAGTCGAGAGTTGGCAATGGTCTAAGTCGGGAAAATTCGGCAAAATCGGTCAAAGTCGAAAAAATCGGGGAAAATAAAAAAATTCATTTAATGTACAGAGTAGTACAACATAGGCAAAGAAGAAGAAATTGGACAACTTTACAAACATCGCACATTGCCGATAAATTGGCAGAGTCGCCGACTTGGTTGATTAACCGGCGATGTAGTTGGGATGACTTCAAGTCCCCAACGTTTTCCCCTTTTTTGAAAAAGTCGGAGACTTTTGTGAGCACGCTTTAAACATCACTTGATATTCTTGATACCTTAATTATCACTACTAGTTACCAGTTGCCACAATATCATCGACATATACCACCAACACTAAATATCCTCAACTATTATGCCGAGTAAACATTGAAGGATCTGCTTGACTATGAGGAAGGACATACGAGGCAACAACCTTGCTGAACTCGTCAAATTATGCGTGGGAGATTGTTTAAGACCATATATCGCCTTCCATAGGGGACTCACCTGAGTTTATTTTAGCTTTCTTAAGTTTTTTCTCTTCAACCAATCTGTTTAATTTTCCACATGGTTTAGCAGCTCTAAAATTATTTTTTTCAAATTTAAAATATGCAGCAGCACATTGATATTTAAGTCCGCAAGAATAAATCTGCTCCACATTCCTTCACAGGCTTCTTGTTACATGGCCCTATAATGATGTCAAAAAGTCTGGCTGATTACTTCACGCTTCTAATATACGAAGAATGCCACACAATACCACAAATATTGAGCACAAACTTCAATCACCCGGGCCCATCATCACATCTTACATGGATTCACTCTTCTTCTCTTTTGACATGTAAAGAAGAGTACTGTGCACACACATGAATACATGAAATGCAATCAACCACTTTTGTTGCACAAAAACAAAGGACGTAGGGTTCCTGTGAAGACAGAAGAAGAAGAGAGGCAATTAGAAGAGAGTTGGAGAACATGCATCAAGTTCACCATCTCAGGTATAATTCTTACTTAATAGAAAAAAAAAAATATTCCTAAATAATTCCAATATTGCCATAATAAAACTTTATATCATAAATTAACTAATATGCAAATAAAAATCTGGAAATAAAGACTAATTCTTAACAACCACTTTTAAGTTTGATACTGCCAAATTTTCATTTTTAAATGACTCCATTCAAGATGATGCATTTAATTATTGTTTATTATGGTTTCTTTTTTGTTGGCATTTTTCTTTTCAATAAGCCAAAATTGAACAGAATTTCCAATGCCACAGGATACGATTGATTAGCTGAATTTCAAATTTTAATGTTGGTTGATTGGAACCACATAAACCCATACCTGGAACTCCCATTAAAAGAAAAAATAGAACCCCCTTGTGCTTCATACACATTTTTTCTTGCACTGTAGTAGAGTAGGGATGATGATAGAAAGAGGACCTCCAGGATCAAGTCATCCATATTCCATGGAAAGAGATGCGAGGAAAGTGGGAATTTTTTTTGTTATGCCATTCATATTTCAGTTGACGTTCTAAACTTCTTATTACATGTTACTACTTGATATAGACATTTTTATACATACAGTATTAACACTTAAATTGCTTGCCATTTAGTAGAATTAATCAAAGGAAATCCTTGTTAAAACTAAATGTCATCTTGCAGAAGAATCCACAAATGTTAACCCTAGCCTCTTGCTGGAGATTAAAAAATTGTACAAAAGTTCACTAGGAAAACATATATGTTGAAGTTTAGTCCGACATCTAGTATTCATAGCCTTGTCTCTCCTCTTATAAGATCCTGGTCCCTCCACTCATAGCCAATAGGCTTTGATATGGATACCAAAATTTATCATGGTATCAGAGCAGACCGTTCTCCACTCCATGTCACCTAGTTCAATTGTTTGCATGATTTGGCTCAGTCCGGCCAACACATGCAGGGCCATGTGAAATTTACTTCCACATTGGGTATTCATAGCCTTGTCTCCTTTTATAGGATCCCGGTCCCCTCCGCTCATAGCCAATTGGTTTTGAGATGGATACTCAATTTTATCAAATATATAGCCTTGTTCATTTGGAGGCTCTCCAAAATGGATATAAAATGCAATAGAATGCTTGAAATGCTTGAAAGAAACTTAAATAAAGATGATGCTCTTTCATAAAGATAGAAACTTGTTCTTCAAATAATGTCCTATACTGAATTTATAGTAAATTATATTTTTAATTTTTTTTTGTATATCATATCCTTTATTCATTCTGAAGCGTCAAAGAGAACCTTTTAAATTCCGATGGTTTGAATGCTTGCAAACTATTGCATATGCATGCTTGGTGTTTTCTCCTTTCATTGAAAATCTTAAAATTAAACTCTAACCATCAAGTTTCAGGTATATGCAAGATTGTCTCTCCTTTGAGTGCATCTGTACCTGCTGGTGTTGTATTGCTGAAGGAGAAAGTTGGTTTTAAGTTTACAACTAGGGTGCAACCTTTACGGCTTGCCGAGTGGGATATAGATGATAAGGTCACTTTTTTTATGAGCGGGAGGTGAGTCGTAATTCAAAAGTGGAGGAAAATATATTGGCTAATTGCTTTCTGCATTTTGTAAAAATTCAAAATGTTTTTTTTTTTTTTTCTTTTTCAGAAATTATACATTCCGTGATTTTGAGAAAATGGCGAACAAGAGGTTTGCTCGAAGGTACTATAGTGCTGGATGCCTACCAACTAAGTACTTAGAGGAGGAGTTTTGGTCTGAAATAGCTTGTGGAAAGACAGAAACTGTTGAGTATGCATGTGATGTGGATGGCAGTGCCTTTTCATCTTCTCCTAGTGATCAACTTGGAAAAAGCAAATGGAACTTGAAGGTGCTAGCTCTTTTTATCGTTTGTTACGTTTCCCTCTGCTTTCTTCGAGTACTCTTTGTCTCATTTCTTATCCAAATTTTTGAGTATGGTGGTATACTCTGCACCTTGAATCTGTTCTTTCTCACATTTAAAAAAATATATAAAATATATTATGGACACTTGTTGCTCTTCATTTTAGTCCCAATACATGCCGCATGTCTTCATTTGGCTGTGTATTGAGAAGTTAGTTAATTTATGGGTGCATGTTATAAGGTATTTAAACCCATATGCCTGGGATCCTGTAAATCCTTTTACAAGAAATGATCATGGTGGAAATACCAAAATTATGGGGTGAACCAAGAAAAATCATGTTCAACCAAGCAAAATTAGCTTACCAGTGAGGTGCTATGTTAATATAACCCATATGCAAATTTCTATGCCTACATATTTGAATGTGATTGAGCTTGCATGTTACCATGTATCAATCATTTGATTTGTAACTATGCATTCTTGTAATATCAGACATTGCCACGGCTCCCCAATTCCATGTTGCGTCTTCTGGGGACTGCTATTCCGGTACGGTAAAGATTTTGTCTTATTAGAATTTAGAGCAATTTTAATATTTGACCCTTCCCTTTTGGGCATTTAGTAACTATTTTGGTTAATATCAGGGAGTAACAGATCCCATGCTTTACATTGGAATGCTGTTCAGCATGTTTGCTTGGCATGTGGAAGATCACTACTTGTACAGGTACATATCAGTCCTCTTTGTTGTTTCATTACTTTTTAGAGTACCTTTAAATACGCCCATAAAATCTTTGAGAGCGCACATGCTAAAAACCTTTTGGCTGCTTTGAATGTGATGATGGAGATCGTTTTTCGTCCCAATGTTCCACACACTTGATCTCGAGATCATGGGCGTGTTGATTTTACGTGGCAGAGATCCCAAAAAAGTGATAAAAAATCACGTGGCAGCCATCACGTTCAAAGTTTATTTTAAGGTCACTTTTTTAGGATCTGTGCCACGTAAAATCAATTTCTGATCATATGAGGGTACAGCCATGATCTCAAGATCAAATGTGTGAAATATTGGGACGAAAAACGATCTCCATTGGTCCATGAGTTTTAATGTGGGTGCTCTCAAAGATTCGGTGGGCGTATTTAAAGGTACTCTACTTTTTATTGCTCTTTAGCATTGAGGTTTGAGAGTGCATTATGTGATTTCTTTTTTCACTGTATCTTGCAGCATCAATTATCATCATTGTGGGGCATCAAAAACCTGGTACGGAATTCCAGGTCATGCAGCTCCCGACTTTGAAAAGGTAGTACTTTCACATGTATACACTCGCGATATTCTATCCACAGAAGGAATTGATGCAGCGTTTGATGTCCTTTTGGGAAAGACAACTATATTTCCTCCAAGCATTATGTTAGAAAATGATGTCCCAGTCTATAAAGCTGTACAAAAACCCGGGGAATTCATTATCACATTTCCTCGAGCATATCATGCAGGATTCAGCCATGGTAAGATGCCGAAGTAACTGGTTGTTTCTCTTTTGCGTGTGTTCTTTGCATGGTTTAAAAAGCCAAAAACTCAATTCAACTCAAAAGTCAGCTGGGTCGAGTTAACTCGAAGGAAAAAGATGGAAAGATATGTGGGTCAAATAGGTAGCTTAATATACATTTAATAAAAGGATAGTTTTTGAGCCTTGGTTGCATCATCTAACAAAGTCTCAACTGGAGTTGGATTCAACTCGAAATCCTGGCGAGTCCACTAACTCGATGACTCCCCGTGTTCTAGAACTATGGTTCTTTGTCTTCCAGTGGATTCTTTTGCATAGTTTTTTATTAACAAAATATAGTGTGAACCATGTGCCACACAGGAAAAATAAAGTAACCATTCTCGTGCAAGATGATCCTAATAATCCAATCAATGGCCTCTGTTTGGATGGTCAATAAAATAACACCAAATGTTCAATAATTGGATGGTTAGGAATATTTGATTGAAAATTTGCAAATAATTCGTGAAATTCACAAATAGTTCTTAAATTGGTGATTTTTTGAAAAATTCGCAAATAATTATAAACTTATTCATTTAAAAAAAAAGAATGAATTATTCATGACTTTTTCAAGAAGTCGAAGAATTTGGTCACGATGCTACCATCAATTGATTAGTCCAAAGTGATATGCTTGTCCACATATTTAATAGCAGCATCAGCTGTAAACTACCAACTTTGGTGGCTTAAGCACAATCTCCTGGGAACTCACTTTTCTGTTAATATAACTCCAGGTTTTAATTGTGGAGAAGCTGTGAACTTTGCAATTGGTGATTGGTTTACTTTAGGGGCAGTGGCTAGTCAACGGTATAGACTGCTAAATCGGATGCCTCTCCTTCCTCATGAGGAGCTTCTATGTAAAGAAGCAATGCTTCTTTTTAAGAGATCTTCAGATTCGGAACCCCATGATCCCTGTCTTTCATCGGCAGATTTACTTTCTCAGTGTTGCATTAAGGTTTGTTTTGTGCACCTAATGCGTTTTTTGCATCGTGCTCGGTGGTCGCTCATGAACTTAAGATCATGCACAAGCTTTTTTCCAAAATCTCAAGGAACGATACTCTGCAGCATTTGTAAAGGTGATTGCTATGTGGGATACACTAAGTGCAACTGCTACACTGATCCTATCTGCCTTCGGCACGGTAAGGATATTTTGTCACCACAGTTTTACTTTCTAAACTATTTTTCGTTGGGTATAGGTAGCATGGTACCATGACCAGGTAACTTATGTGGTCCCACACTAATTTGCAGCCATGATCGGGTGTTATGGATAGGAGCAGCTTGATGATCATAATTATTTGTGAAAAAAAAATTAAAATATAAAATATAAAATTGCATAGTCAATGGCATCAACCGTCCGGAGAAATGAATGGTAAAACAAATGTGATTGTACTGCCCATTTTAAGTGCTTGACTCTTTTGAATGCATGATCTTATATATTTATGTGTTTATTTTTTTCTACAAAAGAGTTGTGCTCATCGAATTGCTCCTATCCATGGCATCCGATCATGTGATTGGGGTGGCTGCAAATTAGTGTACGACCATTAAGTTACCTGGTCCATATCACCAGGCTAACTTTACCCATCTCCCATGCATGTATTAAGTTTTGTGCTTTGTTTCCATTTTCCCTGATTTTGCAATTCAGAGATTGAGATAAAGGGTTGTCCTTGTGGATGCAACCGTGTTCTCTTTTTGAGGGAGGATTTTTTGGATATGGAAGCTGTATCCCAGAAATTTGAGCAGGAAGATGGAATATTAGAGGAGGTTCAGCAGCAGATAAAGAGAGGTGATGACTCGTGCCTGCTGTCAAATTTGTTTGTGTGCAATGTAGAAGATAAGTACGTTCCATATTGTGAGATAAAATGTGAAGCGAACCCTGAAATTGTGGATCAAGCTCTAGACCAATCACGAAGTCTGGATTGTGTTTCTTCTCATCACCTACCTATGCTGGATAATGGGGCAGAATACATCAAATCTGATGTAGCGGAAATTCCTCTTTCTTCTGCAGCAACAACTATATGCTCTTCATTAAAGCTAAATGAAAGCTCTTCTATGCCCAATGATGTATGTCTTTGCATTTGGAATAAAATGATAAGATTAAAGGTTCTTTTTTTTAAAAAAAATTTGTACCATGGTATGAGTGTTCCTAAATTTTATGTTGCAGGGGTGTCTTAATCTTAAAGACAGAAAGGTCTTCCCAACTGAGGGTTCCAAAAAAGTATCGGGCTGTGTTTATAGATCCTCACAACCCTCTGATGATTCTGATTCAGAGATATTCAGAGTTAAGCGTAGGTCCACTTTGAAGGTAGAGAAAAGAACCGCAAATGGCATAGAGAAGTCAAAGGTTCATGAAGATCAGGTATACTACTATAGTTTTATTCTTTTTATTTGCCTGTTGCCTGTGATAGTACATGACAAATGAACAGATTACTGAAAGAAGTTGAATATCTTATCAAATATCACAGATTTCTTCGTAATGGGCTGAAATTAGAACTAGTAATTTATGTTGCTAGCTAGTTTTGTCAGCTTTTGTCCCCTTAGGAAATTGCTGCATGCAAGCCACTGTTGGGGCTGATTCATATGGAATGTGGTGCTTGATTTATCTGGGAATTTCTCGTAAGTGTGGGGAGTTAAATCCTCCTCAAGATTGGTTACCACTAGTGGAATTGGAAATACCATTGAAGGAAGACGGATTTATTCACTTATGTTTTTGTGTATGAGTTATCAGGTGTTTCAATGGCAACTCATATTGGGACTCATCTGGTACGATGTAGCCCTTGACGTATTTGGGAAACCTTTTTTAGTATGGGATGTTGAATTCTGAAAATTAGAATCCACTTGAAATTGAGAAGAGGCTCACGTCATGGAAAGGCAGGTTACCTGCATTGTTGGATTGATTTACTCTTAAAGCCACTTTATCTAGCTTTAGGACTTTGGCTAGAATTCAAAGAAAAGATGTATTGGCCTCACACCAAACCCGTTGAGGGAAAGAACACTCACTTTTCAAGCTTTCATGAAGTTTCATTCAATCTCATTATTCAAGCATCATTAATAATTCCTTGTCTTTACAACTCTATTTATAACACTAGTAAAACCCTAAACTATGTCTAACTTACTTTGATTAAAACACCCTTAAATAAAACCCTCAAAATGAAACTAAAAAAAGAAATCTCGAGACTTGAATCGTTCGCGGATGGAATTAACGGTCATCCATGACCTTCAATACAGTTGATCGTGAAATTGCCACGGTCGGCCGTGAGTTTCGACCGCTCTGTTCTCTGGCAAGAACAGAGCAATATGATTTCACGGTCGACCACTATTCTCCTTCACGACCTTCTCCCTTAAGCGTCCAATTCTTCTTCCTTTGCTCCCCACGTGCATATCTTCCCAAGCTGGGGTCCTCTCATGTCAAGCATCCGTGCACATGGATCTTCAATAGCCTACCGATAGTGTTGCAGGAGGCTGGGGTGCTTTGGATCTTTTCTTGCACCTCCTACACACCTTGTAAGGGTCGATGTCCTCATCAATGTCCACAAGCCTTACAATTGGTGGCAATTCTCTAGATGAATCCTCTGTTATTTGTGCCATTCCATGTTGCGTTTCAGATTGGCTGATAGCCATGGCATGCGGCAGCCACACACGAAAGATTTCAAAAAATTTAGGACTGAAGAAAGCCAATCAAAAAAGAGAAAATCTAATAGAGACTTTGTAAAACTCATGAGCTAAAACTAACAATGCAAAGTGTTGCGGGACAAATGCTAAAACCCTAAATATGCAACTTTGGGATTAACCTTAGATTTAATTGAATACCAAAATAGCTGAAATTCAATTTAGCGTTCACATACATCTATATTTCCCGATCTAGAAAAACGGATCTGATGAAGGATTCAAGTTTCGATCTAGTTTAGGGCATCAAGCGACAATTATGGTGTCGTCCCTTGACTCAAAGATTTAGGAAAATGAAGGCTCAAGAGAATAAAGTAATCAAGAGGGTAGATTAACAGATTTGAACTAACAATATTTTGGGGTTTTGGGATTTTATAGAGAAACGAATAGAATGAATATTACAGATGATTATTAGAAAAAGATAGAACAAGAGGATAGAGGTCCAAGGCTTCACACCAAGGATTTCCGAGGCTTCGCACCAAGACTGTACGTCGACTTCACACCAAGTCGCACGTGAAATGAATGAACACTCCTTAGGTTTCGAAAGATTTGCTCATTCGATCGAAAACTCTTCATAAGTCTTCTAGAGTTTGCACAAAAGTAAGCTCAAATTTTCCTTCTATAATCAATTGTCTATTACAAAATTATAAAGACTTTATTAAAAAGAAAAGCCTAAAACAAATAACTAATAAAGGACAAGTTTGCCCCTAAAATCAATTTCCGTCAGAATTCACGTTGTTGGTGGATCGATCGGCACCTGGGATCATCGATCGACTATATAACCATATAAGCCATCCAGAGTCCCTTTCAAAATCGATATACTTCTGACCACAGTCGATCGATTGAAGGTATGGGTCGATCGATCTGTTGAGAAATTTTATCACGCTAAATTAATGTATTTTTTGTCCACTATCGATCGATCGAGGGTTGGGGTTGATCGATCGATTGAGTGCTTCTTCAGTCCTTTTAGTTTGTTTTCTTTAGCCACTTTTCCGTTTTTCCTTTTCGTTTTGGCTCTTCCGTTTTGGTTCCTTTTTCGCTTCTTCTGCTTTCGGACAATTTCACGGCTTGAATCCAATGCCCTTGATCTTGATGTCCTCATCAATTCTCCTCGGGTGGGAGAACTCATCCTCGATGAGTTATAGAACTCACGTATGGTACACTTTGGACGTTTGTCTCCCGGCTTACCCTTCCATGTGGTGAAGTATGCCTGATTTTTGTTCGCGTTGGTGGTGAAGCTTGGATTGTCAAGACCCTTCTCATTCAACCTTTCTCATACGACTCAGGTGGGATATGAGTTACGAAACGGTTAAATGGGTTTGGTTCGTTTGGTCGGGTAGCAAGGAATGGATTAAAAGACATAGGTGTCGGGCTTGAAACAAGTGTCAAAGCTTTCCCCGCAACTATCGGATGAATGACCTTGGCTAGAGGAAAGTTTAGGCTTTCAACATGATCTCTTTTCAAGATCGGGAGAACTTCCACATGCTCAGGGCTATCATGAATTAACGCACAATTGTCCTTATTAAAATCATTAAATAAATTCGTTGTATTGGTGACATTTAGTTTATTTTCAGCATTCAATAAAATCAGGTGGTTAATCCCATGCAAACTAGTATGCTGATGCGACCCTACCGACTCTAATGACCCTTGCGGTATGGACATACTACCACCACTTTCTTCAGGACTAGAAACTCTCCTAATGCAACCCACTGTTTTCTCAGGGTTTTCGTCCTCCTCATCACTTGGCATTTAACAGGTTCGTACACCTCTACATTTAACTCATTGTCCTCTACCCCCGCATGCTCTTGAATGATTAAGGTTTGAGCTTTACTGGGACATTGGGATGCAAAGTGTCTAAACCCTTGACACTTATAGTATTGTTGTGGTGTGCGCTTGGAACTCTTGATCAGTTGCCCTTTACCCTTGTCAATCTCAGGGTTCCCAGGTTTCAAGGATGGACTATAGGCGTTGTTCATCTTTTCAATATGATTGGATCGAGACTTGGGATTGGAGGATTTATGTCGATCACTAACTGGAGCGTCGAGATATCTCTCTAATTCTTGCACTCTAGCATAACACACTCTTCTAGGTCTTCAACAGGGTGAGGGATGAGTTCTTTTCGTAACTCCGGATGTAGACCAGTGCGAAACCTAGACAAGGTGTCATGTGAACTCTCGTATGTGTTGGCCCGATATAAGTACTCAAACTTATCGATATACTCATCAACCGACATGCTTCCATGTTTCAAACCATGCCATTGATCTGTGAGTTGTTGGTTATAGGACATGGGAACATATTTATCATGAAGTTTCTCCTTCAGATTCGCCCATGTGGCGATGGGTTCACGATCGAGGGCTTCTCGACGTCGTTCCACACTTGTCCAATAAAGTTTGGCTTGCCCTACAAGTTTCATCTTGGCAAACCGCACTTTGCGCTTATTCGACATTTCATACCATTCAAAATAATGGTCTATGGCAGCTGCCAAATCTATAAAGATTTTTGGGTCCATCTTTCCTTCGAAAGTGGGAGCATCAATCTTAACCGACTTTGTGGTTCTCTCATCCGGGTCTGGACGATTTTCACGCCTAGGAGGATCCCTCCTTCTCTCACCATGATTAACCCTATGATGTTCACCATGAGTCGATCTAAACAACTCTTGGAGTTGTGCCGCGAACTCAGCTTGTTGGGCTTGTTGATTTTGCAATTGAGTTTGTATGGCAGCCATCTGAGTGTTAAAGCTTTCCATGAAAGCGGCTAGTTGTTCTGGATTCATTGTGATCGCGGCTTACTAGCACGGGTTCTAAATGATGTAATTATGACCTAACAATGAAAGAAGAATTTTATCAAATACTAGACGTGCACACTAATGATCACAAATGAAATAAGATTACAATGACACGCACATATGCCCTAACCTAGAACCTAGGCTTTGATACCAAACTGATGCGGGACAAACGCTAAAACCCTAAATATGCAACTTTGGGATTAACCTTAGATTTAATTGAATACCAAAATAGCTGAAATTCACCTAATACATCAATTTAATTTATTGAGCTCAATAAAACAATTAGGTTAATTCAATTTAGCGTTTACATGCATCTATATTTCCCGATCTAGAAAAACGGATGCGATGAAGGATTCGAGTTTCGATCTAGTTTAGGGCATCAAACGACAATTATGGTGTTGTCTATTGACTCCTCAAAGATTTGGGAAAATGAAGGCTTTAGAGAATAAAGTAATCAAGAGGGTAAATTAACAGATTTGAACTAACAATATTTTGGGGTTTTAGGATTTTATAGAGAAACAGATAGAATGAATATTAGAAAAAGATAGAACAAGAGGATAGATGTCCAAGGCTTCACTCCAAGGATTTCCGAGGCTTTGCACCAAGGTTGTACATCGGCTTCACACCAAGTCGCACGAAAAATTAATAAACACTCAGGTTTCGAAAGATTCGCTCATTTGATCGAAAACTCTTCACAAGTCTTATGTTCCGGATTCATTGTGATCGCGGCTTACTAGCATGGGTTCTAAATGATGCAATTGTGACCTAACAATGAAAGAGGAATTTTATCAAATACTAGATGTGCACACTAATGATCACAAATGAAATAAGATTACAATGACATGCACATATGCCCTAGCCTAGAACCTAGGCTTTAATACGAAACTGATGCGGGACAAACGCTAAAACCCTAAATATGCAACTTTGGGGTTAACCTTAGATTTAATTGAATACCAAAATAGCTGAAATTCACCCAATACATCAATTTAATTTATTGAGCTCAATAAAACAACTAGGTTAATTCAATTTAGCGTTTACATGCATCTATATTTCCCGATCTAGAAAAACGGATGCGATGAAGGATTCGAGTTTTGATCTAGTTTAGGGCATCAAACGACAATTATGGTGTTGTCTCTTGACTCTTCAAAGATTTGGGAAAATGAAGGCTTTAGAGAATAAAGTAATTAAGAGGGTAGATTAACAGATTTGAACTAACAATATTTATGGGTTTTAGGATTTTATAGAGAAATAGATAGAATGAATATTAGAAAAAGATAGAACAAGAGGATAGATGTCCAAGGCTTCACTCCAAGGATTTCCGAGGCTTCGCACTAAGGTTGTACATCGGCTTCACACCAAGCCGCACGAAAAATTAATGAACACTTAGGTTTCGAAAGATTTGCTCATTCGATCGAAAACTCTTCACAAATCTTTTGTTCTGGATTCATTGTGATCGCGGCTTACTAGCACGGGTTCTAAATGATGCAATTATGACCTAACAATGAAAGAGGAATTTTATCAAATACTAGACGTGCACACTAATGACCACAAATGAAATAAGATTACAATGACATGGACATATGCCCTGGCCTAGAACCTAGGCTTTAATGTGAAACTGATGCGGGACAAACGCTAAAACCCTAAATATGCAACTTTGGGGTTAACCTTAGATTTAATTGAATACCAAAATAGCTGAAATTCACCCAATACATCAATTTAATTTATTAAGCTCAATAAAACAACTAGGTTAATTCAATTTAGCGTTTACATGCATCTATATTTCCCGATCTAGAAAAACGGATGCGATGAAGGATTCGAGTTTCGATCTAGTTTAGGGCATCAAACGATAATTATAGTGTTGTCTCTTGACTCCTCAAAGATTTGGGAAAATGAAGGCTCGAGAGAATAAAGTAATCAAGAGGGTAGATTAACAGATTTGAACTAACAATGTTTTGGGGTTTTGGGATTTTATAGAGAAACAGATAGAATGAATATTAGAAAAAGATAGAACAAGAGGATAGACGTCCAAGGCTTCACACCAAGGCCGTACATCGGCTTCACATCAAGTCGCACGAAAAATGAATGAATACTCAGGTTTCGAAAGATTCGCTCATTCGATCGAAAACTCTTCACAAGTTTTCTAGGGTTTGCACAAAAGCAAGCTAAAATTTCCATTCCATAATCAATTGTCTATTATAAAATTATAAAGACTATATAGTAGGTCATAAAATAAAACAAAAGCCTAAAAAAAATAACTAATAAAGGATAAGTTTGATTAGAAAAAGATAGAACAAGAGGATAGATGTCCAAGGCTTCACACCAAGGATTTCTGAGGCTTCGCACCAAGGCTGTACATCGGCTTCACACCAAGTCACAAGAAAAATGAATGAACTCTCAGGTTTCAAAAGATTCGCTCATTCGATCGAAAACTGTTCACAAGTCTTCTAGGGTTTGCACAAAAGCAAGCTAAAATTTTCATTCCATAATCAATTGTCTATTATAAAATTATAAAGACTTTATATAGTAGGTCATAAAATAAAACAAAAGCGTAAAAAAAATAACTAATAAAGGACAAGTTTACCCCTTAAATCAATTTCCGTCAGAATTTGCGTCATTGGTCGATCGATCAACTATATAATCATATATGCCGTCCAGAGTCCCTTTCGAAATCGATATACTCTTGACTACAGTTGATCGATCGGCTGAGAAATTTTATCACGCCAAATTAATATATTTTCTGTCCACAATCGATCGATCGGGGGATGGGGTCAATCGATCGATTGAGTGCTTCTTCAGTCCTTCGAGTTTATTCTCTTTAACCACTTTTCCGTTCTTCCTTTTCTTTTCGGCTCTTCCGTTCCGATTCCTTTTCTGCTTCTTCTGCTACTGGACAATTTCTCGGCTCGAATCCAATGCCCTTTATCTTGATGTCCCCATCACAAAGTTTCTTAAGTTTTCTAATTCAAAATATATGTTTATTCATTATTTTTTTATTTGTAATTTCAATTGGAAAATGTGTTTCATTTCCACGATTACCGATTTTATATTTCACTTCACAAAGTTGATTCAGAAGAGGAGTGTATATGCCAATATTTTATTTGTTAAATCTACATAGTCCGCAATGATTAAATTTTAGTTGACATATAAAATAGTACACATACATACATTTGTATGCATATTTGGATAGGTAAGCTGTGATTGAATCTACGACCTCAAGATTCCATCATCATGCACCTTGCAGTTGAGCTATAGGCCCCAACCCAAGGGCGGTGTTTATCCTTTTATTAAGGATAAGTTAAAATTTTGCAGTGGGTGACACCTTCTCTGGCTTTTGATGCTTGGTGTGGGAACACCATTAAACGTTTTCATATTCATTTGAATTGTAGATGATAGGAAAATAAGTGTCATGGATTATAGGAAAGGGGACAAGGTGATAATAAAGGTGATGGCTTGTGGAAAAAGTTTCCTGGATGTTGAAAACTGAAATATAGTTGACAGCAATATGGACTTATATATATATATATATATATATATATATATATATATATATAATGATAGGAAAATAAGTGTCATGGATTATAGGAAAGGGGACAACCCAAGGGCGGTGTTTATCCTTTTATTAAGGATAAGTTAAAATTTTGCAGTGGGTGACACCTTCTCTGGCTTTTGATGCTTGGTGTGGGAACACCATTAAACGTTTTCATATTCATTTGAATTGTAGATGATAGGAAAATAAGTGTCATGGATTATAGGAAAGGGGACAAGGTGATAATAAAGGTGATGGCTTGTGGAAAAAGTTTCCTGGATGTTGAAAACTGAAATATAGTTGACAGCAATATGGACTTATATATATATATATATATATATATATATATATATAATGATAGGAAAATAAGTGTCATGGATTATAGGAAAGGGGACAAGGTGATAATAAAGGTGATGGCTTGTGGAAAAAGTTTCCTGGATGCTGAAAACTGAAATATAGTTGACAGCAATATGGACTATATATATATGTATTATATATATATATATATATATATATATATATATATATATATATATATATATAGACACACACACACACACACACACAAGGAGCTTATCTTCTACACTTGTTAACATGAAGTCCATGAATATGCTCATGTTAGTAGACCCAATATGCCATGTTGAGACATTCACTTTTAGGGGAGTTCCTAGATATTTAAATAGAGTCCACTGATCTGGCAATGTCCAGCAATAAAAGTTGCCATCGAAAAATTCGTTGGTCTACAATCTACATCAATGCTTGAAACATATTGCAAAAGAGTCGATCATAGTATGTGCTTATAGTTCAATTTCATCTCCCTCCTCTCTGCATTCACACGATAAACTTCTGTAAATTTTTTTATTAAAGTATCCAAGCACAATCTGCAAGGTACCTCGATGCAGCATCACAGGAGTCATATTGATAGATCCCCAAACAGAAAACGTGCTATGTTTGTGCAATCAGGCTTGTTATTTTGAGTGACAGAATTAGAGGCTTGAAACTCAGCTATTGGGCATATTTAATAGTAAGCCCGAGCCAGATTTCTCATAGATAGCATTCTGAATTTCCAAACTAGTGGCATGAAATAGAAGCAACAGAAGATTAGAGGATTAAATGTAAAGAACTAACAGCCATAGTCACAAAAGTCTCCGACTTTTTCAAAAAACCGGAAAAAGTCGGCGACTTGCAGTCATCCCAACCTCATTGCTGAATAATTGTCGATGTTGTCTGTTTTTTTTTTCACTTAGTACTTAAAGGGGAAAAAAACTTTAGGTCTTGTACTATTTTGTTTATAAAAAACCTTTAGGTTTTGCCTATTTTGTTCATTAAAACCATTATTTTAATTTTTAAATATATTATGATATATTTTTAAATATTTATTTATTTATTTATTTTTAAACTTCCCCGATTTTTTCCGATTTTGTTCGATTTTTACCGTTTCTTCTCGACTTAGACTCTTACCAATTTATTGCCGATTCCCGGCTACCAGCAAAGATGAAGGCAACATTCCACAGAGGGAGTCGCGAGTCCAGAGGAGCAATACAACAACACACCTGAATGAACGAAACTCATTCTCATCTGAACCAATTTGACTTAAGATCACGTCCAAAATGTGTCCGGAGGATTTTCGATCCATTCCCTTGTGATTTTCAGAGACAGCATACATCACAAATATCCGTGTCAAGAGAAACACTATAAACTAGGCAGAAAACGCGAAGGGAGAGATGCCTTCGAAACTCCACATTGGAGTCCTCAAATGAAATGGTTTTATAAGTAAAAAACACTCCCATGAAAATCCGATTTTGCTGGTGACCTTTTTTAAACGATTTGAGGTTTACATGTTGATGTGTGCATGGCGTCATGCTGATGTCAGTCGGGAAAGGGATGGTGTCACATCTAGATCAGAGAGGTCTTTACTATGATACTAAAAAGTGAAGTAGGGAAAGTTATTAGGGTTTAGATGGAGGAGTAGGTTTAGTATTATAGAGTTTGTTAAGAAGAGAGAGAGAGAGAGAGAGAGAGAGAGAGAGAGGAGTGGAGATTAGGGTTGAATAGCTTAGGGACAAAATTCTTCGCACTAGCTTTTACCCATTATTCTATGTTACAGTCCCCTATTAATAGCACAACATAGACCATGAACTTTAATATCCTTTTTGTTCGTGGTTAATGATAAATTATTAACTGGTTACCATGGGCAATTTGTGGAAGAGGGGGGGCGTTATCCATCTAAGTGCATCCTTTGTTGGAGCCAGTGTGAAACTATAGTCATGTATTTTTTGGTTTTGGGTATACAAGTTGGATCTTTGGAGATCTATTTGATCTAGAAATGGAATCAGATGCAACTCAGTTGGGATGTTCATGGAATAACTATAAAGGTGTATGCAAGAAGTGAAAAGAAAGGGGAGAAGATCTAGCTTGATTTGAAACACCTTTTTTGCCACTGTTTGGCTCATTTTGGATGAGAGGAATCCTAGAATATTTGAGGCCCACCTATAAGAGAGGAGTCCTTAGAAAAATTATAAATGTTGGGTCTATACTCTATACTGGTGGATGGGCTGATGTTAGATGAGGATGATGGATTGGTTCACTAGTTTGGAACTTAGCTTCAATACGGATGGGTCGCTCAATGATAATGGAGCAGTTTGGGTGGAATTTTTAGAGGTTCAGACCGGCAGTTTTTTGATGTAGAACGTGTGGCAGAAGAATATTTGGGTCACTTGGACCAAAAGAAATCGAGTCGGGAGTCAAAATGGTCCACTTAACTTTGGAACGGCTATAACTTTGTGAACGCACCTTGGAATTACCATTATTATATTTTGAAACGTGGGCATCGATGAGTTCTACGACGCGGCAACTCGCTTTAGCCAGTTGGCGATGTTTTTGAGTCAGAATAAGGCTGTTTTCTGTTTCCGAGTCCAAATTTTGAAAGTTTGCTATTTTTAGCAAGTTCCGATTTTAGTACCTTTTAGGTGCTTTAGTGTCATACAAGTTATAATTAGTGTTTTAGCAGGACTATAGGAAAGTTTTGGTCGAATTAGGAATTTACCATTTTTGGAAAGTTTTAATAGAAATTAGGATTTCTATTTTCGCACAGTAGTTCTCTTTAAATATCCATTGTAATTGACTTTAAGAACAGTTTTTTTGAATAGATCAAGTTTTCTTTGGTGCTTTCAACATCTCATTCGTGGATTCGAGGAAAACCTTTATGGATTTAAGGTTATCGACATCGTAGACGTGTTCTTCAATCTCTCACACTTCTGCGGCATCAGTTCTCGAGATTCTACTACGGATCGTATAATTCAAAAGATATATGTGAGATTGAGCTTATGACTACAGAGAATGGGTAGGAGTTGGCAGCTGAAATGAGTCATTGATGTTATAATTGAGACGTATTCAAGAACTACAACGAGATGTACAGATCAGTCATTTAAATATCTATGGAGATGTATGATTACAGTGGGGATTGGATTAGGGAGCTTGATGAAGAAATTTGAAATGTGAGATTTTGGCACGTTTGGAGAGAGGTCGATTCTTGTGCAGAATACTTGGGCAGGATTCAGACGTCTAATGGCAGGACGAGAATCATTTGCCAGATTCTTTGAAGTCTCTCATGACAAAAGATTTAAATTGTGTGTTTGATCTCTTGCAATCTTTTTCTCGATTAATATTAAGGGTGGGGAGTTCTTAACCCCACTATAAAAAAAAAAAGAAAACACACACAAACGGATATCTTGTATAAATGTTGTGAACCATTTATAACCAATGCAAACAAATAAGTATTCAACCAAACCCTTAATGTGACCCAACTCCAATCGGGAACTCATTCGTTTGCCTGTTTGCAGTTTTTAAACTTATTACTATCCTCTCCGACATGCCTTGGATAATCATGGAGTTTTGTTTTTTCTATCAGGTGTCATGAATATAAAAATAGAAAAGAGTACAATGATCATAGTAGTCAAGGGTCGCAGCATATAAGGATATTTCCTGCTTAGTCAATTTTTGTGGAGGCAGCATATCTGTCTAATGCTTTGGAAAATTATCCTTTCTAGTGTTGGCTAGAATATTGACCTTTGCCAAGTAGAATGAAGACATGTATGTTTATTTCTGCTGGATTTCAAAAGATTTATTTTTTTTGTAGAATTTGGCAAAACGGATAGATGCAGCTCATTCCTGTTAGATGTCTTGTGCTATCTTTCCAAATTAAAAGATAAAACCATATTCCATTCATTGGGTATTTTTATGCTTTCTATTTTGTTAGATATGAGTCTCTGTTTGTTTAAACTTGCAAGCATAATATTCAATTCCTCCAGCAAGTTTATGAATTGTGACTAACACGTGTGCATTTTATCTCCTCAGGCACTAAAACGGCTTAAGAAACTCCATTTCGAAGGAGGTGGGGGGCCATTATCATCACCTGAACGTGGACCCAACAAGCCAAACCCACACGTTGGCCAATCTCTTCATTCCAAGGGAGCTCTGGTTTCTACTGCCAAAAACCGGGTTCGTGAAGGCATTACTCCCATCGCCAAGCTCCGGCCATTACTAACGGACACTAAGCTGATCAAGGAGGGCTCTACGAAATCAAGAGAAAGTAACAGAAGAGATAGCATACAGGCTGACATAGGAAAGACCATTAAGGAACTCCCGTCTATTGAAAGTAGCCCGAAATGTCTTAAAGTTAAGGGCCCATCATTTCCAAGGGTCAAGTCAACCAGGCCAAGCTGTAGATTGCCAAAAAGTGAGGAGAAACCCCGAAGGCTTGTGCCGGGTGTGCCTTCTAGAGCATGACATCACTAACTTTGCATTTGTATGGTGTCTTCCAGAGCATGACATCATTAACACTGCATTTGTAATCAGGCTCTGATAACTGACAACAAAAACTAACTTCTGGAGGCAGCAATTAACAGGGCTAGTTAAGAAGAGAAAACAATTGGATTCTTTGTGGAGGCCTCCAATTGAGGCATTTGACACCTTTGGATTTTTGGGTTCTCAGCCGTCAAGACCCTTTTTCATCTTTGGCAGAGGACGTGTAGATCAGTTGTATATGGTTGATCATTCTTGTGATCATTCTTGTAACCAAGTGGGTATTCCGCTGATGTAAGGTTAGTATGCTGCTTCCGTATTTCTTTATTCATTTAACAATTGGTCCAGTACGATGGACCTCTTAATAAAAAGCAAAAAAAATTGCTCTTTCTTGTCTGTTTCTTCTGTCTATTATGTGCTTTTTCGGGAGCCATTACTTGCACATATGACTTGATGTTTTGGGGACCTGTACCATGTGCAAATACCAACGAAGCTGTCTAATTTGAGGGCCATGATCTAAAGATCATTGGTGCAAAAGATTGGCACATAGCAAGATCTCTATCATATGATTCAACGCAGTCAACTGTTGAATCAGATAGATTGGCCTTTGACTCTGTCGAATCATATGATAAAGATCATGTTCCATGCCAATCTTTTGAACCTAAGATCTTTACATCATGTCCTTCAAATCAAACATGGCATACGTCCCAAAAATATTAAGTTTTATCTTTAAACTATGCACAAGGGCAACTTCTTGTGTGCAACTAATGGCTCCGGCTTTGTTCTTGAGGCTAGCGTAAGTTGAAAGTTGTGTTTTCTTCATGTGAACCTAGTTGGTAACACTAGGAGAGATTATGATATACTAGCTTAGATTTTCCTCAACTGTAGTGCTTCGAAACTTTATCTCAAATTCATGCTCCAGAAAAAAAAAAAAAAAAGACAATTATTTAGGATTGCATTTAAGTAGTACGCAAGGGACCTGCTAACTGCCGATTCGAGAAAAAAAAGAAGCTGAATTTAACTATCTAGGATTTGTCATTTACTACTATAAAAAATTAGAATTCCACATTTTGAAAACCATCAAACACCAAGCCAACCTGGAGGTAAAAGTGTATCGTAGTTTACAAGTATATTTTAATGGTGACACTAGGGATCATTTTTTTTTTCATCAGTAATACTGGGGATTGTTTTGTAAATTGGTACTTTTCCTTTTATTGCCTTTCCTGTATGCATGTGAAGTCCTGCAGAAAAAGGATAAGAAATGTTACGTGTCTTAGAACGGCCCTAAAGTTGTTATTCAAAATACTAAATCATCGTTTTTTTTCGTTGGTAACGAAATAATATATTGAAAGGCCAAGAAGGCAAAGCAGGGTACAGAGAGGAAAAGAAACCAGAGATTGCAAAAAAAAAAACCACCCACCGTACCTTCCTGGCAGCCCAAAACCCCAAAGAATCCAAGGCTTTTCAGCAGAGCAGAGAACTTCAGCATCTCATCATTCGTAAGGGCTCTGCTCAGCTGAATATTCCATAAGCACTACCAGTGTGCATTTCGGCCACCTGAGTGACAGTCACATCTTGAGGGACATCAATCTTATAGATCTGAGGATATTCTTCCCTGAATGGCCCAATCCCTAACCACGCATCCCTTCAAAAATTTATTTTATCTCTCCCACACCCAGCTAAAAGCAAGCTGGCGGCAGAAGAAACTGCTGACAGAGGCCAGTTCAATCCACCAAACCCTTCATATTTACTCTAGGCTGCCACCCCTTAGCATCTTTCCCCATATTTGGTAATCACCACCTGCCACCATAGCTTATGCTGTTCGTTATCCAGGCTCAGCTTCCACAGCCACTACACTAGGAGTGCATTGTTCATGGCCCCAATTTTCTTATTACCGAGTCCCCCCTCTTTCTTTGGCAGGCAACAGACCTCCCAATCGATAAGATGAAGTTTATCCATGTCACCATGTAATCCCGACAAGCAAAAATCATTATGGATTGCTTTAGCTTGTTGGAATGGGTGAGGCTCTTGCTTGTGAGAGGGGCTACAAAATCATAGGTACTTGTGGTTTCATTGACCAAATGTCAACATTGTGAAGATACAGGGAAAGGTCCGTCATCTTATATTTCAAGGTTCAAGTGAATTAATGTCACCTGATGTGAAAAACAATCTTTGAATGATGATCTGTTTAGGTTTTGGTTGCTGAATAGGTTTATTTGATCCAATGACGCTACACGCTTACGAATTTACAATGTAATTTTGCATAATCAAATTGTTCAGGTGAACTGAATCATTTCAAATTGCTGGTCTTGGGTTACCTTGCCATGAGGAATTTGGGATAAATATATTCAGTTTGTGGAAAATTGCCATCGAGGAATGATCAGTTGGTGCTTACATGTTTGATAACAGCTGATTTCTATATGCATACTTGGACAACAATCTGTGATATCCAGGTGGGATTGCTTGCTCGGGCATCGTTTACGTCACTTTTCACGCTCGTGCGTGATCTTGATGAATGCTTATCATTGAACCATAATTAGGAAAAATATCCCTGATATCAAGATTTTTCTAGATATTGAGATCCCTTGTTGGTTTTGCTTCTAGAGATATCTACTTCGTATTCAAATGATGTCGACACATGAAATCTTGAAGATTAGCTACTGATACTAATGAACTGATCTTCAATTCTCTCAAATAATGGGAACTCACTAGAATCATAATTTGCCTCAATGTTATCTTTTCCTTCTTTGTTATTTAGGAGCAATGACCATTCCAATGCTCATTTTCACCATGCATTGGAATAGAAGAGATCAGTAAAGAGGTTCCTCGATATTCATACAAATTGACTGACAATTTGGAAGAACAGGAAGATTAGGAAGACTCAAGTTGAATCCTGATTTGATATTAGAAGCATACTAATTGTTCCCCAGTAACATACCACTTTTGTCTGTAAGTATGGTATATTTGATTCTGTAAGTATGGTATATTGGAATAGAAGAGATCAGTAAAGAGGTTCCTCGATATTCATACAAATTGACTGACAATTTGGAAGAACAGGAAGATTAGGAAGAATCAAGTTGAATCCTGATTTGATATTAGAAGTATACTAATTGTTCCCCAGTAACATACCACTTTTGTCTGTAAGTATGGTATATTTGATTCTATCCATAAATCTACTTTCTTCCCAATGAGTTCCAACATCAATAAGTATTTTCGTGCTATGATGTATATGTTCTGCCCTTTTGGGCGAAAAAGGAGCTCCTTTAAGACTAGACTAGACTAGACTTTTGTTACATTACGGTGGTTGCTCCAGAAATCGATTGAATGAGGAAGAGGACACTACTCCCTGTCTGCTGTAGCCAGCCTCACATAAAAGGGGATAAGGAAGGGGACACAATTTTATCAAAGTTGGCTTAGTTGGGCTGGAAATTGGGGTACCACTGTGTCAGCTCAAATTGGCTTAGAGTTGAAAACAGTAGGACTAGAAGCCTCATAATGTTAGAAGAAAACATTGATGACCAAACTATAAACATTAATAGTTCATGAAATCATTTTGATCAGATGTATTCAACTCCAGATCAAAGGCCCTTCTTGTGCATTTAATATATACTTATTAACAGTTATGTATGGTGTAAGTTTTGACCCAAACCCGATTCGAAAACCCGAACTGAAGTGAAAAAGACTGAAAGTTTGGAGGTTTGGTTGCGAAAAAATAAAAAACGAACTGAAACTGGACTGATTCATTTCGTTTTGGTTTCGGATCCGACTGAAGTGAATCAAAAACTGGAAATTTCATTTCGGTTCATACCCAAAATTGCACCCCTAGTCCCTTGAGTGAGAGATTTCCATCAGACAGCTAGGATCATTGCGGGGTGTGATCTTCTAGTTCTGAATCTCATCAATAACAGCCTGCCACATGTACATCATTCTTATATTGATGACCAATGACCTTATGTGCCATCAACTAACTCTACCCTTGATACTTTTATTTTTTATTTTCATCTTTTTAATGTCTTTTAGGCACGTGACCAAGGATCAAAATTTTGGCTGAAATTTCGGTTTTGGGCATGACCAAAACTGAATCCTATAATTTGGCCAAAATTTTGATCCCCATACAAAAGTGACCGAAATTTCGGTCCAAAATTTCGTTTCGGTGGAGACTGAAACCGATAATTTGGACCGAAATTTTGATTCTTGCACCTTGGTACCAGCCTTGGCACTAGGTCAATCTCTCTTGGATAACCTTGGGAAATGGGCAGATTTGATTGAACACCAAATCAGTACAAAATCAAAGGTGTAGTTCCACTGATTTGCGAGCTCATAAATAACTGGGCACTTCTCTAGACTATCCATTTGGTATGGAGATTGGCCCGAACACTTGGTAAGGTGCCTATATATGAAGGCGGCAAAAAAAAATGTCTGCTACGAATATTTTTTTTGTAGAAAATTTTATGGTAGATGGCAAGTCTTGGTTCCTAAGAAAGCTAAAAGAAATATTCCAATTTTTTTTTAGGATTTTTTTATTAGATTATTTTATAAGTTGAATGAAATACCCATACCTTGAGAGCAAGCGAGCGTACAATTGCGACCTAAAAATTATTTTTTTGACTGGCATTTGGATTTTATTTTATTTTATTTCAATTTATTTATTTTATTTATTTTTATTTTATGAATAGTAAGCCAGTGATTAAAATATGATCTAGAGGGAGGGAACCCTAGTCAGTAGATCAATTTCGTAGGAAGAGATAAATGCTCATAGGACCCATTGTACTGGCTGATATAAATAGAGTAAGATTTGGCCCCATCTCTTTCTTGATTTTTTTTTTTTTTTTAAATTTATATTAAACTGATTAATGGGACGCCTTGGGCATCATAAGAATATCAAGCTTATGAAAAAAGTTTACCTGCTCAATTCTTTCCGCAGCTGACTTTCACAAATGTTAAGGTGCCTGCAAATATGTGAAAATTAGCATTAGACCAGATTTTGTGGCTTAAATGCTATGCAATAAACTTTGATAATCTTCTGATGCCATTGAATAGGGTCAACCCCTTTTAAAACCAATGAATTAAAAAAAAAAAAAATTTATTAAAAATTAAGTGATTCCAAACGATAAAAAGGATAAGAATCTTTTTCGTAGGCTCAATGACAAATTTCAGTTAAATATGCCAAAATTTCGTCAAAACAAGGGTTCAATGAGGGTTTGGTCAAAACTTCTGTGATTCTCCTGAAATTACATAAATTTATTAATTTCTACAATTAATGAAAATTTGTTAATTTCAACCTTTTCTTAAAATTAAATATATATATTTTGGACTCCCTGAAATTTTTCCAAATCTTTCCTATGTTGGCAAGATTGCTAAGGTTTTTTTTCGCTATCTCAATCCAAAGAAAGCAATTGGATAGTTGCTTGTCTGAGTGAATTTTAATTAACTACTTAAGCCCATTTCGACATCACGTCAAAATGTAGATTAGCTAATTTTTCAAATGGAGCAATCGATATGTTTGGGCAAACCGCACATGAACATTTTTACGCTGAAAAGTTAATGGTGCAAAATTAACTTTTACCTACTTTTAAACATCAAGGAGTAACTTTTTCGAGAAGATAGAAGAAAGGAGTCTATGCACCAATGTGACCAATTCAACATTCAATTCGGTCTGATTCACTTTGATTGAGCAAGTTTTACTTAAGAATATGAAAGAGTTGGAGATGGGGAGAATGAAACCAACGACAGATATACATTGTAAGCCCAACTTTCACATACACCATCAACAAATGTTGTACAAAATGTTAACTATAGTAGTTATGCATCGACTTCATTTTAGCTTATATATATATATATATATATATATATATATATATGAAAAGGGTACTGTCATCCAATGGAGAGCTCCACGTGGCACTGTTGATGTCACATGGTGCACTAGTGCATTGTTTAAATCATCTTTAGAAAATAAAAACTTTAAAATTATCTTCACTTGAAAATTATCTTCACCTATATTTTTTTAGTCATAAAATTTTGATCATTAAAATTAGTCAAAACTTAACTTGTGCTTAAATATTTTTTTTTAAATTCTTCTAAGAAACTGATCTAAATAACACACCCATATTGTTTTGAGTGTCACGTGTAACTTGGAAGATGGTCACCGTCTTCCATTGGAGGATGACAGATTACCAATTAAGTAACAAGGTCCAAACATGCCCTTACATTGAGTTGTAAATTTGCATTTTGATTGTAAGACCATTTTAGGAAGACATTGTATAAATTGGGTTTTAAATTTCCGTTCATTATACTTTTAAGAGGTCTTCATCACCATCTTCTCCTATTTATTTTGGGTAGGTTTTGTGACTTATGCATTTGCTTAATTCTATTTAGTGCATGACTCTGTTACATACCATGTAGTCTTCCATGTCATATTTCAATACTGCTCTCCAAAGGTTTGAACTTTTTCATTTCCTCGTGCTTCGTTGGTCCTGCCCAAATTATTTAATACTAGATTCTTTAATAGGGTTTTAGCCAAGTCCATCTAGTTGATCTCTAAATAGGGTTCGACTAATTTTAAAACCATTGACTGTAAATGAATCTTGACTTTTTACTTTATTAGTTTATGTTCACTTTTGGAACCCGCATTACATCCAATGGTTTTAAAAGGAAGTTGAACTCCATTTAGAGTTCAATAGATGGATTTGGGTGAACCCCTCTTTAATAATCTCTTTTATTGGAGCCACTCCTAAACTTTCACGTAGGCAATCATTTCTAATTTTATATTTTCTTAGTATAGACATTTTACAAATAATTTGTATAAAATATTTGAATGGGACTAACAATTTTGAATATAATGAATCATTTTGACTTACTTTTTCAATTTAAATAAATCCTCTAAAAAATGGTCAAACCGAAGACCAAATCTCAATTTTATTAGAAAGTAAATAAATATAGGTGTATTAAGTAAACTCCCTTTGAATAATTTCCCCTTTAGCAAATGTTTAATGTTCCTTATTAATGGTTAGCTCGTGAGACTTTGATACCTTTTTATAAAAAAATGGAGGGGCCATGAGAGCTGTCATGCCAATTCTAAAGAACAAAATGATCATAGAATATGATTCTATGTTATAAGATGGGGTGTTCTACTACTACACCACTAATTAAACATGGATATGCTCATCATTCTATTCTAATTGTTAGACAACTTCAACGCCCTCCCAGTCGAATGATCCTCACCATCGGATCAATCGATCGCTTAATCTTGTCCATAAGATAAAGCTGTTGGAAATTGTCTACATTGCTAACCCAAAATTTACAGCATTGTTTCTAGATTGGGAGATGGTGCCTACAGCTACACGACATTATTAATCCTTATTCAATAATAGGTAGAAGGGAACCTTTCTTTACACCTCGAGATTCTTCTTCTCAACCATAGTTTTACGTGCTAAAGTTGTTGACCGCTTTGAATTAAGGGATGAGATCATTTTTTCTTCTTAATATTCCACGAGTAGATCTTGAGATGTATGTCACGTGGAATCAATATTTGATTGTCTGATGATCGGCTTGATAAAAAAGATCTCGATCATCTGATTCAATACAGTCAACAATTTTAAGTAGAAAGCCAAAAGGAGTATTTGCTTCGATCCATTTGTGCACAAGGCTATCCATTTATGCAAAAGAGGCAATACTTTTCTTAATGATATGTAAATAGTTGTAAAGAGATTGGGTCAAGAGCCCACTTCAATTATCAAGAACTTAGTTTTTTAATATTTTATTTCTAAAGCCCTGAAGTCAAGGATACAACCATCGACAGAAGAAATCAGTTAGGTTGTTTGCTTGTCTTCATAATTACTCTCTATAAAAGTTTACTTAGTTTAAGAAAAAGTATTGGTATGTTTGTTTTTCGCTTGAGTTGCTTCTCTTCGAAGGTTTTCTTTGGAGGCATAATAAAATAAAACAAAAATCTAGAATAAAATTAAGGCTGCATTTGGGTTAGCTCTTTTAGGGCAAAGAGCAGCTCTTTTGTTCTTTGGCTACGACAGAGAACTACTTTTATGTTTGATAACACAGCTCTTCGCCTTATTTGCTCTTGCGGGGAATTGTTTTAAGTGATAAAACTACTCTCTGCCTGCTCTCTGTCAGAGCAGATTTTATCTGCTCTGACAGAGAGTAAGCAGAGAGCTGCTTCTGCTCTTATAAGAGCTAACCCAAACACAGCCAGTACCTTTAAATCTACCCACCAAATCTTTAAGTTCATCGATGAAAATTGTTTATCATTCCAATCTTTCACACGATGATTCTTGAGATTATGGGCATACCATCATACGGCCATTTTCTTATTTCACATGGCATACACACTCAAAAAAGGACCTTAAAATGAATTTTGACCTTTCACGTCGTGATGTTAAGGTCACTTTTTGATATATGTGCCATGTGAAATAAAACACTAATTGTCTTATAGTACACCCCTGATCTCAAGATCCATTGTGTGAAAGATTGGAAGGATAAACAATCTTCATCGTTTGATTCAATGCAATCAATGTGTCGTTTGATTCAATGCAATCAATGTGTTTCAGCGTGGATGAACTTAAAGATTTGGTGATTAAAGGTACTCTAAAATTAATTGCAAAATGAAATAGTTTAGGCAACCTCACGCCCGCCTTTTTATTGAAAGCGCCCATTTAATGAAAGGGTGCTACCGCCTACCAAACTGCTTGACATTATTAACCAGGAGCTTTCAGAAAACAATTGGGTGCAAATAGAGGTTCCCAATAGTTTAAATAGATTAGCCATTCGTAACTTCCTCTTAAACTAATAGAGTTAACCTATCATATAATAAATTAAATTAAAAAAGCTTAATTTTTTTGTTTATATTTTTTAAAATTTAAGGTGTCTTTTTGCCAAAAAGAAAATGCGTACCGTAGGGGAACAAATTTTGAAATGCCTTTTAAATAACCGTCCGCAGATTTCAGACCTTGAAAAAAAGGTCCAATTTATAAAGAAAAAGTTCAGTTCCACAATACATGGGATAAAGATTCCTCATATATGGGTGGAGTCAAAGATCAAAATCGCAGTTTTATTTTTGGTTACGGGCATGACTGAAGCTGAAAATTTGAACCAAAATTTTGGCCGAAAACTTTCCATCCATATATATTTTGACAGAAATTTCAGTTCAAATTCTTGTTTCGGTGGGAACCGAGCCGAAATTTTGAACCATGGGTGAAGCTTGAAATGCGATTAACAATAGAGCCAAGTCTTGTGCGCCTTAATTATTTTAAAATGAGACCCATTCTGCTGACTACAATAAAAAAAATTGGGGTCATAACAGGAGTTCCATTCTTAATAGGGGCCTCTGTGGGGCCGGCTAGGTTCGGGCCAGGCCTTAAATGGACCAATTATAATCAGGCCTCTTGAAATTAGCTCATACCCAGTCCGATTACTAATCAGGTCAGGCCTGGCCTATCTTTTAATAGAGCCTACTGTGACGGGGCCAATACTCGAGCTTGCAGCATGGTGCGTGTAGCACGACATGTGGTGCCAGGGGGGCACGCGACATGGGGCCAAGTGGGCCTGGCGACATGGTCGCGCTGCGAGGACGCAGCACGGTCGCGACATAGACGCGACATAGCCAAGGTGGGCTAACGACGCAGGAGGCGTTGCGGTATGTCAAACCAAGGGGTTTGAGGTTCTCTTGCCATTCTGGTTGAATAACTGTTTTACCCTTATATAGGGGAAGAGAGCTTGAGAACTATTCTCCCGCACACGGGGCCTTGCGTTGCCAGAGGGGGCGCAAGTGTCTCCTAGGCCTGAAAGGGTGGGCTTAGGACGTCGATGCAGCGATGCCGTGTGGCGCCCAAGGGAGGTTGAAGTATGGCTCCGGACTACGCGTCGCGGTACATATGGCTGGGCAACCTCGTGAGAACACAAGGGCGCTGCGTGGGACTCAGTTGAGTACGACAGCATGTGGGCTAGGGATAAATGGTGCTAGTAATTCGGAATGCACATGAAGGCCAGCTGCGTGGGGCTCAGTTGAGCATGCGAGCGACGAGGCACAAGGTTGTGGGCTTGGTTTGGTATGTGAGCAAGACATGGTGGCGTGGGATGCTGCATGCCAAGACTGTTGCGAGCGAGGTACTAGTGCAGTGCACAGGGTGAAACTTGAGCAGGCCAAGTTTAGTGCAGCGGTGCAAGTGGCGTGTCGTAAGGGGCACGATGAGCCGAATGGTAGGCCGTGAAACAGAGGTAACCATATTGGGAGAGTTCCCGTCCTCTAGGCAGGTGGTATTAGAGCTGATGTGTAGATGGGTTGACGCCGTTGCCTGGCAAGCACGCTAGCAGTTAAAAGCGTGTCAAGGACGCCCCATGCATTAGTATCGGTAGGCTGATCTAGCGAAGCGTGCGTTAGGTGCCTCAGCTCATACTCGGCCCATTTTGGGCTGGGTAGTAGTTCGGGCCGCCTGACAATTTCTATATAATCTATATAGAGATAATCTCAGATGACCGCACAGAGACGAGTAATGGCGGGGCTTAAATGGGCCAATTTTTAATCGGGCTTTTGGGACTAGCTCATACCTGGCCTGACAAACTAATCGGCCAGGGCAGACTATTTGTATTTCAGGTCTACCTACCTTAGCTCATACCTAGCCCATTTCGGGCTAGGCCAGGCCGGAGTCAAGCCTAGCCCATTGAGACCCCTAATAATTAGCACATGTCTAAGGCAAGCTTAGAAGAGCTTTAGAATCAGTCATGGTTCAAAATTTCGGCCGAAATCTTAAGATTTCAGCTGAAACACATCGGTTTCGGCCCTATCCGAAACGAAACCGAAATTATCGGTCATATTTGTATGGAGACCAAAATTTCGGCCGAAATTCAAATTAACGACCAAAATTTTGATTTTCAGTTTTGATTTCGGTCATGCCCGAAACCGAAATCCAACCCAATATTTTGATCCTTGGAAACATTTGATAGGTGCAATTAATATCATATGTTGAAAAGTCAATATTATCATTGACAAATCTTTCCATTCGATCCTATCCATTCGTACTCTTTGGTGAACTAAATTGCCAAACTTATATGCCAGATGGCTATAAATTGGGTCGGTCGAGCCCTATAATATTTTCCTCTTCTAAACTTATGTTCGATCAGATTTGATCAAAAGTTGGGAGTTTGACAATCTATCACACATCATATGATTAGAATAGAGACTGAGTTTGGTGAAACTCCACATAAGGAAAGGTTACATCTATCTCTGTCCTATGAATAATGACCCCAGCCCTACTCTATCATTCCATAGCTCAGTCTATTTCCCGCACAGCAATACAACCTTATAGTTTTTTAATGCCACTTTCACTTTTTTGTAAGTTTTCAAAGAAATTAATTGAAAACCTAAAACTCAAATTAAAAACTTGACCCAAAGGCACAAGGAATTAAAAGAGAGATGAGATTAATAGAGATTTTGAGTGAAGTACGTCTAAGTAATATGTAGAATTACAGTTATGTAGACCTCAACCCTAATAATAATAATAAAAAAAATAATGAATTAATTTTTTTAATAAATTTCTTATTTGCTAGATTAATTGATTCTCAGATTTATTTTTTCTCAAACTATTTCGACTTTGATGAATTTCTTGAAATTTTCAATATTTTTATCATTGTGAACTATGCTTTAATCATACTTCATATTGCATTTTTTATGGTTGTAACTGCATGGTTCAAAATTTCGGCCGATAGCTCAAGTTATCGGCCGAATCGTTTCGGTTTTGGTCCCCACCGAAATGATAATTTGAACCGAAATTTCGGTCCAAATATATATGGAGGAAAATTATCAGCTGAAATTCAAATTTTTTTTTTTGTCATGACCGAAACTAAAAACAAAATTGCTATTTTTTGATCTTTGGCTTGTGAACTATTTTTTTTTTTTTGCTAAGCAAGCGAGACAATAAAAAAGGAAATAAGAATACAGAGGTACTGGGGGTATGCCTAATAATAAAGAAGTCAGAAATTTGCCTTAAGATCTATTTATACACTTATTGTATAATTTAAAGAGATCGTTTTTAACTTTAAAATAGGTTAACAAATATCTTTATATATAATTTGGATTTTTTTCTCAAATCTTTTTCGAATTTATCCATAATTAAAACGAACTGACACCCCTACAAAATGATTGCTAAACAAGTACTTGATCACTATGGTCCCTAATGCCAACCCTCCTAAATAGATGAGACAAGGTGATGATATGATTTAGATATTTGACCATCTAACTTATCAAAGTACAAGAATAGTATATTACTTTGCTTTAATGCAACTTTCAATGGTACGAATCTAATGGGTCTAATCATATGACACAACCTAGGCACCAATTGTTAATATCATTGCTAATATTGGAATGGTATTAACTACTAAAATCATTGCTGGTATTGGAAAAGTTTTATCCTGTTAGGTTTCACTTATTAAGATCCAAGGATTTAATAATTTTATAGACATATAGGCGGGCTCCAGGCCTGTATCTACATCTTTCGGATACATTGAAGATGATATTCAAGTGCTTTTTAATTTTGTAATATATATATATATATATATATATATATATATATATATATATATATATATAAAATAAAAGAATTCCTGAAGGACATGTTTAGTATCATATTTGGTTCCTAACGGAGGCGGGTTCCCAAAGGACATGTAATATATATATATATATATAATAAAAGAATTCTCATATTTTATTAATAGCTATGGCTATTAACAAAAAAATTGTCACTATTAATCCTGTTGCTATTCAAGCAACAAGTTTTTTTGTTAATAACAATAGTTTTTGGCTGCCAAAAACTGTCGCCAATAGTCTTATTTTTTATAGTGATATAACCTGATATGAGAAGATATGACCCGATATGAATCAATATTTGACTACTTTGACCTATCATATCGGGAGTGTGTATCATATCGGAGAGACCCTACCGCGATACATATCGGCCAATATTTAAAACCATGATTGGGATAGTTTCAAAGTTGTGTCAGCTGAAAGCCACACTACTGCATAGTCTTATTTTTTGTAAGGGTATTAGCGGCAATTTTTTTGTTAATAGCAACAGTTTTAAGCTGCCGCTAATAATCTTATTTTTTATAGTGACATCTCGCCCGATACAATATATTTTGTTCTTGCGTCGGCTTTTCACCCATGGCCCAGACGTTTAGAAAAACACATATTTGGAAGCATCTATGAAAGATCTGAGAGTTTGATAAGTACAATGTCAAGCATTATAAATTTATCTTATTATTCCATTATGGAAAATATCCTCTTTGATTTTCTCTGTGATCTTTACGTGTGATTTCATCATGTGCACCACTGTCTTTGCACCAGTTTCGTGTTCACAATGCCCTCTACTACCAAGTAAGAGGCCACATAAGTGATAACTATTAAGTCTCACTTCCATTACTCTAGTCATTCACTATGTATCTTATAAGATAAAGGTATTATGAAACTAAGGACTCGGTAATTTATCTAATCTTATATTAGTTTGTTATCATATGGCACTAAATCACATGATTGGGTGTTACGTAAATGAGTTATTCAATGATATAACTATTATGTAAAATTATAATAATTATAAAACATATAAAATTGTATGATCAATAGTGTCAATTGCATGGAAAATAAACAGTGAAACTAAATCTAGTTTTACTGTTTATTTTCCGTACAGTTAACTGCACAATTTTATATAGATTATCATAATTTTTCACAAGAGTGTTATGATCGTCGAGCCTCTATCGCACCTGATCATGTGATTGAGTGCCACATGATAACAAACTAATGTTTCCGATCATGTAATTAGGTACCTTGTGATAACAAACTAATGTGGGATCAAATAAGTTACTTAATCCTTGCACTAGGTTATCTTATCCTATCTTATATCTCAAATCAAACAAATAAGGGAGGTGGGGACCTTACACCAGCATCGTAGGGCTGAATCCTCTGACTAATTGGGCGACAAGTAGCACTCTACATGTTTAAGTGCCACATGAATGTTCACAAGATTAATCAAAGACTATTAAAAGAAATAAAATTTTATCATACTCAAGGGAAGTCAATCTCCAAAAATAAAATAAAATTAGTGACTCAATTTTCAAGTCATTATTCATTTTCACACTATTAGATTTAAGACTTTTGCTTTGTTTTCAAGTCATCATTCATTTTTTCCTTAAAATCCACTTGGAAGGTGGGAACCCCAGGGTGTCACTGTAAAAAATATTTTTATCCTTCAAAACTACCCTTACCTTTACTGCACTAAATAATATTTATCTCGGTTGGGTCAGGCTTCAAAACCAAAAACCTGCTCCAGGCCAGACTGAGTAAAAGCTTAACAAATTGAAGCCCGTAAATATGGCCCATGCATCCTTTTTAATTCATCATCTTCATTATGACAACCTTATCTTATGAGTTATTTCGTTCATCGATCTCTTTTAATTATATATCTTATATAGTTTTTTAATCAAATTATCAAAATAACCCTTAATATTAATGTTAGATTCCTCAAATGAATAAATAGTTAATTAGAAAAATAGTTTAGTAACTTAAACATTCTCATCATTTTCTTTTCCCTCGTTTGAAATATCTCTTTTTATTTTTAACAAAAAATATTTATAAGAATTCAAAAAAATATAATAATAAAGAACAAAGCGTAAGTTCAACCTGAGCCTACCTAAGTTAGGTCTAAGTTTGAAATATCAAAGCCCACCTAAGTTAAGCTTTGGCTAAGGCCTAGGTTATATTTTAAGGGGGTTTGACACTAAACCGAACCATTGAAAGTCGTAGACCCCAATAACAGTCTCTTAATCTATTATAGAAGGAGCTGCTTCTTTTAAGATATATTTTTGTTGTGCAAGCACACATTAAAAGAGTCATTACTTGCGCACACAAAGTTGGCCCTTGCACATAATTTGAAGCAAAGACTCATGTCAATCTATAACACCAAACTAAAAAAAATCTATACTATCAAAGATCTTTAGATCATAGTCTTTAAATCAAACAGCTTAGATGATGTTTTTACATGGCACATATATATCCCTAAAAGATAAAAATATTACTTTTAAATTATGTGCTTGGGCCAACTTTGTGTAGGCAAGTAATGACTCCCAAAAATGACCCTAAATTCACCTTTGAGTTTGATGTGTGCCACATGTTTGATGAGCCTCTTTTTTGGGAAATGTGCCACATGGAATAAAATTTGACCATTTGATGGTACACCCACGGACTCAAGATTCATTGTCTGACATATTAGGATGAAAACATATCTCTATAGTCAGGGTTTAGTCCAAATCTTTCCACAAAATGAATCTTGAGATGATGGGCATACCATTAAACGATCAGATTTTGATTTCATATGACACACATCCCCAAAATTTCTTGGGCCTAACTTAACCTCACAAAACTGGCTTCTAAGATGCGAATTGCTCTGATTAAAAATAACCCAAAAGCATCTACACTACAAAAAATAAGACCATTAGCAGCAGATTTTTTTAATAAAAAGCTGCCGCTATTAGTCTTATTTTTTGTAGTGCTAGCTCACAGGCAATGTGGGACTATCATTCAATCCTCAAATCACATTTAAACGTGATGTGTGTCATATAATTTTAGGGTCATTTTTATCAATTTGGGAATATTTTTAGGGTATGTGTCATGGAAAATCAAAATCTAACCTTATGATGGTAGGCCATGATCTCAAGATCTATCCTATGCAAGATTGAGATGAAAAATTCCAGATGAAAGAAAGCTAGCTTAGTGTCTCGGAATGCCCGATAAAAACACTACCTAGCACCACAAACATTGCAACCTAGAAAATTAGACTTCTTGGAGAAAATCAGAGTAGGTGCTTATGATAGACAGAGAAAACCCTAGAGAAATGGTAGAAAACCTAAGCAGGAAACCGAAATGACCTGAAAAAACCTCCGACGGCAAAGCATAAACGAAAATAAGAAGCCCCAAAGCTAGGACTAGGTCCTAAGCAATACACTGAAAAAAACCTTTACAAGGAACTAATAGAATGAAACAAATGGTCCGCTTCAAAGCTGCTGAGATTGAAGACGGAGGATCAGATTTGCCAGCTGCAATTTGCCAGTTTAACAATTGTCTGTTAAACTTTTTTAATTTTGTTATTGTAGTGACAAATTTTGATTTCGGTAATTTTTTGGTGGGGGTCCTTTGTACATTTGGGATTAGTTTTAATACCGGAAAAAATTCGTGAAAGTTTCGGGGATTAAAAATATATAAAAAAATATATTTAATATTTTAAAAAAAAATTATTACATTATATAATAAATTACTAACATAGTAAAAAAAAATGTAATAATAATAAAAAATAAACATAAAAAAATATTAAAATTTACGAAATTTCGCCGAAAAATATCGAAAATTTCCCAAAATTTTGGCTTTCCCTCCTCTTTGTTGAATTTTGTGAAATTTCACCGAATTTCGACGAAATTTGTCACTATGATTAGGAGGCCTAAATGGTGTTTTAAGTGTATCAGGTTCCAAAAAAAACTAAGTCAATTTTTTAAACTAAGTGCAATGGTACAAAGCCCGTGTGCAAGTAGTTGCTTCCTTTGATGTAGCTCATAGAAATGTGTAACGGGATGGCCATATGCGCTCCCACGCAATAATGTATATGGAAGAACCCACCAGCAGGTTGTTGTAGTGGTTGACGACTTGGATATGCTCCCCAAAGTTGTGAGTTCAAATAGCGACTCCTCTTCTGCAATAATAGATGCCCCTTAAGGTGCGTAATCCGTGAGATACTTGTGGCATGGTCGAGGCCAGGGCATCCCTCAAACAGGTTAAAATTTAGGAAAATCTTACAAAATTTGACAATTTCCAAGAAAATTTGAAGAAAACAATTAAAATAAATAAATAAAAAGTATGGAAAATTGAAAGAATATTAAAACTCATAATATATTGAAAAAAATCCCAAATTATTCATGAATTATTTGCAATGGTTGTGAATTTTTAAAAAACACACAATTTTTGTAAAATGTTGTGAATAATTCGTGATTAATTCATAGAATCTTAAACAGATGAATAATTGGCAAAATTTTCAAAAATTCAGAGAAGCACCTACCTACCATAATTTGGGATACCCTAAGAGTAGTTATCAACAAAATATAATAATAATAATAATGTATGTGGAAGACCGAGCAGCCTACCATTGTTCAATTACGTGGGGGGAAGGTCCTCTGGAATATATTCATAGGGTGACATGTAACTTAAGTGCCAACCATTTTGCCCTAATTGGCCTCAAAAATAAATAAATGAAAATAGAAAGCTTACCTTTATTTTCAAATCAAAATTCTTTGACCTCCTTTTCTTGGTTGTTATTAATAATTTAAGGTATCCCGAGCTTATGCAATCCCTAAGAATGCCCTTGCCCCCATGGATAAAAATATTGTACGATACCGATACGAATCGGTATCGGACGTGAACGATACGGTACATTAAATGTACCGTATCGTTAAAATATATGGTATATATCGTTCGATATGGACCGGTACCGATACGTATCGTCTGATACGTTCCGATTTTTTGACCGGACGATATGTATCGATTTTTCGGTATTTTAATCCAGCTTACCCCTACTATGCCACAAGCATATCATGTTTATGCACTTTGCAGGCGTCCTGCTTTGTGGAAGAGGAGTTGCTACTTGACTCACGACCTTGGGGAGCATACCCAAGTCATCAACCACTGCGACAACAACTCTTTGGTTGGTCCAAAATTCTTCTTTGTCAACTTGGGATTCAATTGCTTAAACCATTAATTGATTTGAATCAGACAATGGACATCGTTTTTTGTCTCAATCTTCGACACACTAGATCTTGCTATCATGGTCCGACAATCCAACGATCAAATTTTTTATTTCACATGTCAAACATCCTGAAAAGTGATCCGAGAGCCAAATCTTACGTATGCCGATGATCATGTTGATTTTTGCATGTGGAATAAAAATTTGACCATTTAATGGTAGGCCCATGATCACAAGATTTGCTGCAAAGATTGGGACGAAACAATATCTTCATCTTCTGATTCAAAGTAATCAACGGTTTAGACACTAAAACTCGGGTTGTGAAGGAAGAATCTTGGATTGTAAGTGAAGGTACCCAATAAAAAAAGGATGCTACAAAAACCCCCACGAAATACTCAATATCCCCAACTAATAATGGAAAATCGTTGACAATTTTGAATTAGACAATGGAGACTTTTTCTGTTTTAATATTTCATACCATGGATCTTGAGATCATGAGCCTACCATCAAACCTTCATATTTTGATTCCATGTGGCACACATCCAAGAAAAAGAACATGATCATGACATACATCAAATTGCGGTTTTGAGATCATTTCAATATGTGTAACACGTGGAATCAAAATTTGACTATCTGATGGTAGGCCCATGCTCACAAAATCAGCTATAAATGAAAGATTGGGATAAAAAATGATCTCCAACATCTCTGATTCAAAGCAGTCAACGATTTTAAGTTCATTATTAATTTAGTACATGATTAACGAAATCACGTGGGTTAAGCCACTATAGAGTTCAAAGACTCAAAGCAAACAATAACAACACCAATATTATAGCATAATTAATTAATGTATTAATAAAATCTAAGATTCCTTTTTGATCTTGTCGAAAACAGGGTCTAGGGAAAAGAACCAACACCAATGGAATCGCAATTTTGTAATGTGGTCAGATGGTCATACCACATTTTTATGCTCCTTAAGCATGTTTATAAAAACCCTAGCTTTCCATTCCCAAGGAAGAGTTGACATTGTTTCATTACTAAATAGTATCCTTCTCTCCATAACATTAAAGTCCATGGCTATATATATTGGTATAGGAAACAATATGTCAGTTGTAGATCTCTAATCGTGTCTTGTGCCGTAAATCATTGCATACTTTATATATATATATATATATATATATATATATATATATATATATATATATATAGTGACAAATTTCATTTTCGGCATCATTTTGCTTCATTTTAGAAAAATTTCGAGAAAAATTTGAAGAGTTTTGGGGAGTACAAAAAATATTAAATATAAATTATATTTAAACTTTATACAAACATTATTTATTATATAAAAAATAATAATAATTAGAAAAAATTTATTAATTTTGACAAAATTTCATTAATTTTCTCGAAATTAATGAAATTTCAGCGATTTCACTGAAAGTTTCGCTCGACCACTGTTTTAGTAAATTTCGGAGAAATTTGCTACTATATATATATATAAAGAGAGAGAGAGAGAGAGAGAGAGAGAGAGAGAGAGAGAGAGAGAGAGAGAGAGAGTATACATAGTCCAGTTGGAGTATCCTCACCGTACTCTAGCATTCACATGGAAGTCCACGTGATCATCCAAACACTATTTTGTTTCCACATGGAGCTTCAGCAACCAGTATAGATAAATTTAAATAAGAAATTTAATCCAAAATTGAGTTTAAAAATTAAAAGTCAAATTTTAACTGTGATTCAAAGATCTAAATTTTGCAACCTAAAAAATACATGGTGGAGATGAGAGAGTCCGGATACGCTACTCATGATGGTAGCATTTGGGCACTACCAATGGTGAAATCCATTTGGGCATCAGGTGGCACCCAACTGGTGTCACGACAACTATCACAAGGTCGAGTGGGTACAATCTAAAAAAAGTAAAAAGTCTGCCTATATTGAGTGAAAGTTGAAAAAAATTTTAATGCACCAAGTTTGTTTTTGGAACCTTAATATTTGATTAGTGATTTGAAGGGAAAAATTGTTGAAATAATTTTTTCCAAACCCTAAGGAACTTGCTAAGCTTTAGAGGATATGCAGCAATTTGCGATCATGTGACACGTGATCTAACAATCGAAGGTAGCTTGAAAACACTACCTTCATAGGTACAGGCGCGCGCGCGCGCGCGTGTGTGTGTGTGTGTATATATATATATATATATATATATGGGGGCAATGATCACCTACATCGAGTCATGCATGACTTGAGCGGGTGACCGTCAGATCACGTCGCGGTCAATATTTGACCACGATCTAATGGTCACCTGCTAGAGTCACACATGACTCTACCGTGATTCATGTTAGGTGATCATTACCCTATATATATATATATATATATATATATATATATATATATATATATATATATATATATATATATATTAGTAAAAAGGCACGTGCAAATACACGTGGACATTAAGACCTTTAAATGGTTGAAAACTATATATGTGAGATAACAACATAGAATATATCGCATACCTGTTAGGTAAAAGAACTTCTCTATACGCTATATTTTTTTTATAATTTTTTTTTCTGGCAGTTGATTGCATCGGGTTTGATTAAAACTATACTTTTTGTATAATTTTTTTCTGATAATTAATTGCATCAGGTTTGATTAAATCTTTTATGATTTATTAAAGACAAAAAATAAAAATTCATATTTTTATGTTTCATATATCTTCATTATGTATAATTTAAAATTATAAAAAAAAAAATTTTACTTATATTGTCAACTATAGAATATGAAGAAAAAAAATAAAAACTAACAAATCAGTATAACCTGAAAAATTCAATTAAATCGAATATGAAGTTTTTTCTATAAACATGAAAGAATACTACAAACCTTGTTGTTGAGTCAAAGGTCATAATTGAGCTTTGAGTAAAAATCGTATAGCTTATTTTTTTTGTTCCATGACATTTTGAATTCAAGCTTCAGTATGCTTCTTTGTGAAGTCATTGTATCGTCGTCGATTATATTCACGTTTTCGTTTTTAACAATCGATAGTATGATCAACGTTTATCTTCATCTAATCATGTTGAGCATATAATATGATATTATAAAAAAAAATAGAGCCACATGATTTCTATAATTATATATAAAATAATCACATAAATAGAGTGGTCTTAGAGGGCACCTATGCTAAAAACCATCGACTATTTGTATTAGTTGATGGAGATCGTTTTTCGGCCCAATTATCCACATAAGGGAACTTTATATCAAAGTAAGTCAAATATTATATGACAAAATTGTTAATTTTCTTAATTTTGTGGGTGTTTAAAAATAAGGAAGGAAAGAGTACTTTTATGACAAAATTATTTATTCTCTTAACTTTATGGGTTTCTTTGAAGGTGCTAAAAATCAGAGAGGGAAGAGAACTTATTTGGGTACCATTATTTACTTATTCTCATTGGAAAATGGACTATATTTGGATACCATTATTTACACCCCTTAAAATTATGACTTTACCTATATCCTCTAGTATGTATGAAATGCCGCTTTGAATTAGAAGATATAGATCATTATTTAACCCCATCTTTTACCCAAATGATCTTAGGATCATGAGAGTATCATCAGATCGTCAATTTTTTATGTTACATGGCGTACGTCTACAAAATGATGCTAAAATCATGTTTGAGAGTAATGTAGGCCATGATTTTAGAGTCACTTTTTGGGTTGTGTGCCAAGTGAAATAAAATTTTTACCGTTTGATGATACAGCCAGGATGCCAAGATCATCTATATAGAAGATTGAGACGAAAAATAATCTCCATCGTATGATTCAAAGTGATTAATATATTCAGTAGCATTAGGGAATTAAACAACTTTAATTCACTTATAGAGCAAGTGGGAGTGGAATCTACTGAATAATTCCTGAACCTAAACTTTGGGACAACGGTTGTTATAAAAAATGTCATGTGAATTTTGCTTATTTAAAATGTAACAGCAACATTATAAAATAATTAGGTAAAAGAATATAAGATATTAAACCATGATAGTGCCCACTTAACCATCTAAACAAAATAAAATGCATGATTACGTAAAAATGTGTTTTTATAAAATTTAATTTTTATTAATATTGCAAAAATTAAATATCAGGAATTAATGTGATAGCATCCAAACTCGGCCAAAGTGATTTTTGGATAAGCAAGGATTTCCATGTAGCAATAATATCAGATGTGTGTTCCTTAATTAGAAGTATAACTTCGATTCAATAGGTTAACTTCTTTAAAAGAGCATGAAAAAATCATGCTTTTTAAAGATGGATGTTTTCATGTTTCAAAGAGCAGTCTCCCTTTTTTTCTCCCTCCAATCCTTCTCCCTCGCCATATTCAGTTGCAACAACAAAGAACAACAGCTGCTCTTTTCTACTCTTCTAAAGAGCAATGCCAAACACACCCTAATACCTCCATTCTATTATTTACCTTCCTACTGACTTATCGATCAAGTGAAGTGAGAAAAGGATAACCAACTTCAAATCCTTGGCATGGTCAGCTAAAACATTTTCATGAATCTATGTAACTTACACACAGCCACAACTGTCCATGTTGTATACCCTACAGAAGACTTGGGCATGGACTGTGTATCAATGACACCAGTTTTAAAAATGGATTAGTGGAATAATACCTACATCAATAGTTGAGACACCCACTCACGAGCCGAGCTCAAGTTACTTGTGACCTTATTTTTTTCCGAGCCATGCCAGCTCCCAGCTCTAGCTCAACTCTTTGAGAGCCCTACATCCCAGAGTGCTAAGGATAGACTATCATACTTGTACAAAAACTAATGAATAGAGATGAAGATATCATAATACTCCGTGATGCCGCTTTGTAGCAAATTAAATAGTTATCTACAGATCTCCTTATCAAGGAGAGAGAGCTTTTCTGCTAAACAACACCACCGTTGTTTTAAAGCAGGAGGTTCTTCTTGTTATTAACAATAAATCCTATTTTTTAAATTTTAAATAGGGTTTTATGACATTTTGGCTTCTAATCTCTGCAAGCAATTGAATTTTTATTATCTGAAATCTAGATTGCTGGCTATCAACGATGGTCGGTGATGGTGTACGTAGATTTCTTTAAGTCGATTAAGATTGGCTGCTTTCTTCGAGATCTTTGTTTTTGATGATTTTTTGTATCTAGGTTCAATATATTTTTTTAAGAAAAATTAAAAAAGAATAGTGGGAAAAAAGATGATTTGAATATTGCAAATTTACAATACATGGTGCATTAATTGGTGGCAAAAAATTCAAATATTAAAGCAAAAGCAACATACACTGATAAACATCCCTCTATTTGCATTTTCCCAAAGAATAAAATCAATAATTTAGAACATAGACGTTTCACTATCAACCAAATCATCAAACACCAACCTACTTTATTCTGATTAAAGCCCCAATATTAAATTCATCCAAATCAATAAACAAATCCATACCTCAAATAATTGAATCCACATAAATCCAAATCAATCAAATTAAAACCCAAATATCATATTCAAATAAAAAAAATAATAATAAAAAGAAGAGAAACTAACCGTGTTGCTTCTGTTGTAATTAGGTTAGCAGGTGTTTTCGTTGAAGGATGAAACAGAGTCTTAGTTTTGGAAATAGCCCTAATTTAATTAGAAGTAGAACTCTATATCCGGGACTTGTGGTTGTGAGATATGAGTTAGGGATATTTTAGGTGTGAAAAGTTGACAGAAACTACTTTTACTTTTATATAGTAGTAAGTATATATATATATATATATATATATATATATATATATATATATATATATATATATATATATATATATATGGGAGTCAGTTCCATTCTCTATGGGACGACGATCACCGTCCTCCAAGGTCCACGTGGAAGTACACATGACACTCAAAACACTCTTTGATTGCCACATGGAGCACAGGTGAATGATTTACATCAATTTTTAAAAAAAAAATTCAAAAGAAGCTTTCTAAAAGTATAAGTCAATGTTTGACTAGTTCAATGGTCTACATTTCACGGTTCAAAAAACGCATGGTGGAGGTGAGTTTCAAATTCTTTTTTTTTTTTAAATGATCTAAACAATGCACCCAAGATCCATGGGGCATTGAAATAATATTTTGGATGTCACATGGACCTCCACCTGGAACCTTGGAGGACGAACACCTTTTCCTATATATATATATATATATATATATATATATATATATATATATCCTTACTACTATATAAAAGTAAAAATAGTTTCTGTCATATTTTCATACATAAAAGGCCCCTAAGAGTTGTTACGCTTCTTTCGATTGTAATTGCAAAATCTTCTAATTAAACTAGGACTCTAAACTAGCCCATAACTTATATATGATACAAACTGTAATTCTCTCTCTCATGTACATGACTTTCTCTTCTAAACAAAGGCTAATAAATATCTCCTTCTCCTCATTTGAAATTTTATAAAATAAAAGGTGGGAAAAAAATATCAGACACAGATTTCAACGCATCGTTTTTTTCTCGATTTCAGGTATGTTTATATATCTTTATTTTATTTATGTCTCTTAATTTGCTTTGATTTATTTTTTATCAGTTTTATGCTTTATTAATGACATTATTTGATCCGAGATTTTATATTTTTTATTTTTCATGAAACAGTTAGATTTCTACAAATTTTCGTTAAGCAAGCAGTCTCTCATTAACACATCATTTTTTCATGATTTCAGGTATATTTATATGTCTTTATTTAATTTATGTCTCTTAATTTGCTTTGATTTATTTTTTACCAGTTTTATATTTTATTGATGACATGAATCTGATCCAAAATTTTATATTTTTTTATTCATCCTGAAACAGTTAGATTTTCATTTGGGCTAAATAAATGTGGATATTTATTTATTATTTATTTATTTATATGTGTTAACTGTTGGAGATAATATATTTTTTATTTTTTATTTATCAATTGAGGATATGGGTTAGTTGTTACACTAAAAAAGATCATATCTTTATATTATTATCTTTGTCTGGCTCTTATGTGGAGGCAATAGTTATAGGCATAAGAATTATAAGATACAATTTTGTATCGAATGACACAAATCGAAATCAGTTTGTTTTCGCCATGGTCCGATATAGAGGTGTATTTTTATAATCAAAGATCTTTATGCATGACTGTAAATGAGATTGGATTAAGAAATATCATATCCGTTTTTGCTTATTTTATATTTTGATACAGTTATTATTTTTTTCAAACTTGAATCATCGGATCTCTATTCTTCAGCGCCTCGCTTCCCGAACTTGAATCGTCGGGTCTCCATTCTTCGGCCCATCAAGAAGAAGACTAAATTACCACCATTAAAACTAGAATAAGATAGAAATTTATATATCGTTCGAGAGAAATGGTCTGCAAGAGATGCACCCCAACCTCCATCTCCAAACGAAGAATGATCTTAGGTCGCATCTCTTTCTCTCTCTCTCTCAGCAAATCGACTCAAATCAAATCTTCAATAGGTTTCTTCAATTTCTTCTTCTATTTTCGTTTGGGTTTGCTTTCTGTTATATATGACATGCATTCTGCTCTAGGATATGATATGATTGAAATATGCTAAAGGATATCGCAGTAGTTTAATAATTAGAGTTTTTAAAATATAAATATATTAATTAAAAATCCTAGGTGAATCCTAACCATTAAATTTAATTTTAATTTCAAGGGATGAGATGATTTCTAATCATGCAATCCACATGCATTTGCATGTACATCCTTATTAGTATATATATATATATATATATATATATATATATATATATAATGCTTCTCAAAATGTTGTCGGACGTTGGTGTTGAGAACCAAAGGAGGTTTGTGAAATTTATTGTTGGTTTTCTTGCGGGCAACATCTGGTCTCCTCTTTCCATGGGGGTCACCATGTTAATCTCATTAATTTTATACCAATATCATTTTAGGGCTATTGGGTTCCTTTTCTTTGTCAACAAGAAAAGCAAGTGTCATGCCCTTGAAACATTTGACACATGAGAGGGCTTAATTTAAACCTACTTAATACAATAGAGTATAGGTATTAGGTGTTTGGGCCCGATCGAGCACCATGACAGTGTTCTAGTCATCTATACGAAAATTTCGGAATCATTCTAATTAAATCAATCCACATCATTGATCCAATGCTGTCTCTAAATGGCATCGAATCGAACAGCTGTAAACATCTTATCAATACCCCTTTACACACTTTATATAGACTGTTTCCATATTTAGTTCAATTGTTCATTTACAAGCTTCTGATCAGATGATTGGGATTATCTGATCTCTGTGGCTTTCAAGCCAAAAAAAAATACTACATGAGGCCTGATCTAATTTGACTTTGACTAATGCAACATTGAGTTTGAATCAATCTCCCACCGGCTACCTCAGGAGATGTGATGTGGAAATGTACTTTCACTGATTTGCATGCTCGTAAATATCTATGCATCTCTTAAGGTTTGACCAATTTAGCAGAGGGAGATTGATCACCTTTGCACCACCCTTGGTGTTGGTCGGCAGCTACAACTAGGGTTGGAAGTTTGGTTAACCAAATCAGAATCGAACCGAACCGAAATGTCTTGGTTTCAATTTCGGTTAACCGAACTTCCCATCCCCTTGAACAGAAACCAAACGGAATCCATCCAAATTGGTTTAGGTCGGTTCAGTTCGATTTTCCATTTTTTTGAATTATTATTATTTATTTTTTTCACAGAGAGTTTTTATTTTTTATTTATAACACTTTATAATAATCGATGTAAATAATAATCGGTTTCCAGCATCCATAATAAATAATTAGTATTAAACAATTTATAATAAGTTTAAAAAATAATAGGTTTTGGTTTTCACTGTCAGTTTTCGGGGTTTTTTTGTTTTAATTCGATTTTAAGGTTGGTTTACTCTCCCTGCCCAACTGGTTTCTGGTTTCCAGCACCCAAAACCAAAACCAAATCGATCCAATGCCAGTTTCGATTTTTCGATTTAGGATCAAATTCGGTTTGGTCTCGAGTCGGTATTTTTTGGTTCGGTAATGCCAGTTTACAGTTTTTCGGTAACTTTTTCCACCTTTACCTACAACTATCTCAACATTTGCAGAATAGACCCATGAACACACTCCTTGGTGCTCGGTGGGAACACCTAATACTAACTTAAAAACAATGATAGTTGATCAGTTGTAGATGTACATTTGTTGGGAGAAATAACAGTGGGTTATATATATATAGGTTTTGTTTGACTGTCGGTTAATGAATGGGACCCCATATCTGTTGCCAATGCCTATAATGTATATCTAAGATAGAGAGGGCACTAAAAGCAAAGAACCCATAACACTTACCAATACTTAGACACAGTGAAGGCATTAAAAGCTAAGTGTCTTCTTTCTACGTGCAAATTGCTGCAATTGAAAGCTATCCCTTTTCTTATTTGCCTTGCTATCTTGTCATTGACACATACCATATTTAGGGCTTCTTTAAGTCTTCTTCATCACCCTTAGCTATGTCACCTATTTGAATTTGATCATCCATCCGTATCACCGTTGCCGTCTGATCTGATCCTGATGAGGGCTTAGATACCGAACTTAATGGATTTAAGCCAAACACCTCAAGTTCCCATATTTTCATGGGATTGGGTTCGTTTCCCCATGGACACTTTAAGGCAATTTTTGTGTCTTAGTTTATGCCTTCTAATTTAAGATGGCGATTTGGTGATTGCAGGGCAAGACAATATTTGTTTATATGAGGCATGAGCTACCCTGTCATTTTTACATTTATATATATTAGATTTTTGAATTTTTTTTTCCTAGGAGGGTCAAAGTTTCCTCCTTAATTATCTAATAGGGGTCCCAAGTCGATCAAAAATTTGGCTTATGCTTAAATTTGAATTAAAAAATGAATTAGGCATAAAGGTCCTTAGGTTCAATTGCATGTGACCAATCAATGGGACTGATTAGTCCACTATATGACCAATTGTCGGTAGATCCAATGACATTTCTTTTAATTCATTTTCAGTTAATTCAAATTTAAACACATGCCAAAATTTTCAGTCCTATTAGGTAAATACTGAAACATAGTTGCAAGGTTTGGTTGCTATTTGATAAATAATGAATTGTTGGGCCTTATCAGGTAATTAAGGAGGATATTTTGATGCTGGTAGGGTGAAAATCGAAACCAAAGTCCAGCCCATTGCCGTCATAAATGGGTTTGGATGGAGCCAGGATTTTCTTCTTAAGGGGGCAAATTATGGTCGTTAAAGGTAAGTAAGCTACACGAGTACTGGGATAACATTTTGGGTTGTGTGTCATGTAGAATTAGCATACTTATCATTTGATAGTAGTGCTATGATCTAAAGATATTTCGTATAAAATATTGGAAAGAAAATTACATAATATAGAACTGCCAAAGGCCATCGAAAGTAAAAGTTGCTATGTAAATCTAACATACTAGTAACTTTAATATGTTAGATAATAGAGATCCCTTTCATTCCAATTTTTTATAAAATAAATCTTGATCATGGGTGTCAAATCACATGGAGCAAATCCTTGTTTTTGGGCCCAAATCCAGCCTGTAGAGGCCGGAAAGTCAGCCCAGCCCGGCCCAGCCCAGCCCATATAGTCATTTCAATTTTATTATTTTTACTTGATATTTTTTAATTATCCAAAGATGATAAGAATGAGAGAAATGAGTAAGAAGGGGATAGGTGGAATGTGGGATGTGGGTAGGCACTTGAAAGTGACATCTACTTAAGTTTTAAAGAGAAAATGATTAGTATGTATGTGAGAATTAGGGTTCTTCTAATTATGATTGTTATTATTATTATTATTATTATTTTGAGAGAAAAAATAGAGTTTGAGAGAGACGTTGAAAATTGGGATTAATTAATCAAGTCAAATCCAAAGAACTAGGGTTTCTGTAAAGAAGGCCCAATCAAACTTGTAATTAAATAAGAGAGAGAGAGAGGGTCTGCCTTAGTGGTTGAGAGACAAACGGACACGTTAAAGCTTACACAAAAATTTCCTTTTCTCACAAAGAAAACAAGCAAAAGAGTGAAAAGGAATCCAGTTTCAGCCCTTCTTTTATAATTTTTTCCTTTATTTCTCTTTGCACCCCCACGTCCAGAAAACAAATAACCCACCTTTTGTTTCATTCTTTTCACATCCACCTCTCTCTCTCTCTCTCTCTCTCTCTCTCTCTCTACACCACAGTAAGTATCATTTTCTCACATATAATTCACATAAACAAGGAAGAACCACCATTTTACTTCATCCCCCCTTAGCATCATCAACTCTCTCCATCCATCAAATATCTGCAACAACTCTCTAAATTCAACCAGCCCATCTTAAAAAAACACCCATCTTACCTGCAAATTCATGTCCCATATCAACTTATCAACAAAAAACCTAACATAAGAAGAAGAAGAAGAAGAAGAAGAAGAAGAGATCTATTGAACAGGTTTTGATTGGATATGGAGCTTTTTCCGGCGCAACCCGATTTGTCGCTTCAAATTAGCCCACCAAACAGTAAACCCACATCAAGTTGGAGAAGAAAAGATGAAGATATGGACTTGGGTTTTTGGAGAAGACCTTTGGACTCCAACAACATCATACCGTCGATGCCGAAACCCGATACTTGTTTTGAGCTTTCTCTCGCAAATCCGAGGGTATCAGTATCAGAATCTAACACCAACCATCGCCATCTTCAACACGGCTATGGCCATCTTATCCATTCCCACCATCTTCAACACCAACAACAAGGGGATCATCAAGACCTCGGTTTGTTAAACCCTATAAGAGGAATTCCAGTCTACCATAACCCTCCTTTTTCATTTTCTCAACAGCAATTAAGTGATTCTTCTTCTTCTCCTCCTGCTACTACTACCTATACTCCTTTTTCAAGTCAAGGGATTATGAGATCTAGATTCCTTTCAAAGTTTCCGGCGAAGCGAAGCATGAGAGCGCCGCGGATGCGGTGGACGACCACCCTCCACGCCCGCTTTGTTCACGCAGTTGAGCTCTTGGGTGGCCATGAAAGTAGGATTTTTTATTTTTATTATTTTTGTTTTTCTTACACCCTATGTCTTTGATAGTTGATTATTTTCCATATAAGAAAAAAGGATTTTGATTTTTGTTCTTCTTCTTCCTTTTCTGTTTTAGGGGCAACACCAAAATCAGTTCTTGAGCTCATGGATGTAAAAGACCTCACATTGGCTCATGTGAAATCCCATTTACAGGTAAAAGAGAATGCAGAAAATCCCCCAATTCTTCAGAAATCTCACATGGTTTTTTTTTTTTTTCAAATTGCATCAATTTTCATTTTTAATATTCAATATCCTCTTTTGTATTTCTAAATAAAACTACAGTCTCCGATGCGGTAGCCATATATAGCCTTGATTCACAGATTCCATGCTTGTTTTCCTTGTCTTGTAAGTGCACCCACATTAGCATATAGCCTCTCTGAGAATGATCTAAAACCCACCACTATTTCATCTTTTCCTTTTTTTCCTTTCCAAATTTTGTCTAAAATTGATTGGTTCGGCAAGTTAGAAGGTGATGAAGAAGAAGGTACAACATGAACAAAAGCAATCAACATTTTTTTGTCTTTACACCCCTACCACTTCTATAGGATTTGTTCCTTATAGTATTTAATCAGAGGTTCTAACCATGGTTAAACCGTATTTAATACGTATACTTTTGTATGTATAATGTAGGTAATATTTGTACATTTGATAATTGAAATGTTATCTATCAACAGTGCAAGTTATGTCACTATGTTTAGCCATAGGTTTTCTTATCAGAGCTATAGGGATATATGATTTTGAACTTGGATGAAATGTGTGGTTGCAGATGTATCGGACCGTTAAGACAACAGACAGACCAGCAGCTTCTTCAGGTAATTCAAATCTTACTACTCATAATTTTTAGTTTGATCACTATTATGAAGAAAAGTAGCCCTTTTATAATTATTGAGATTGCTTAAATGCCAGGCCAACCGGACGGATTCGAGAACGGGTCATCAGGGGAAATCTCCGACGAGCTCGTGCAGGATGCTCACAACCCACGTGGATCTGAGACGAATGTCCAACAGGGCAGAGCCAGCGTTCATCACGGCATGGATGACATGGATTATTGCGGCTTGTGGAGCAATTCCTCCAGGTGATTTTTGTGTTTCTTTCTAGCCCAAGTTTCAATCTATATAATTGTTGATAAATATATTTAAAGCAGTATAGATTGTGTGATTAATTCATAAGAAGTGTAATGGTGATGAGTTAAAAAATGGGTCTAGAGGACACTAGGGATTCTGATGGGCAGAATGCTTGGTGTAGAGTGTAGACCCTAATGAGCTTATATATACATATATATATTGAGAGAGAGAGAGAGAGAGGCGTAAAGATGATTGCTTATAAATAAATCTACTTTGATGACTGACTGCAGCCAAAATCTGTCTTTTCTTACAGAAAATGGAGGAATTGTTGAAACTAGTTAGTTTGGATTCTTCACTAATGCGTAAGAATTTAGAACAGAAGAAACTTAAGTTATAATCCGCCAAAAAGCCTTAGATTGTGGTGCTTCACTACTGTCGTATTGAGAAATGGGTGGCGCAGTACCCAAAATATGGCAAATTTAGTAGACGTTAAGCTGCAGTAACCTTTTTCATAGAAAGAAGAAGCACCCATGGTTTTAAATATCGGCCATTTCTGATACATATCGACCAACATTTTATCAGGTTAGGCCCCATTGATATGATATACACCCCGATTCGATATGGATCAATTATCAGGTAAAATGGGTCAAATATCGGTCAATATCGCCTGTATGGGCCGATATATATCCTATATGAAATGGATAAAGCACCACAGTATTATGCTGCAGCTAGTTTGGCCAAGATGTATGGGACACGTAACGGCCTGGGATCCGGCGGATATGCCCATATATCGGTTGTTAAATCCCTGAAAGCACCACAGTATTATGCTGCAGTGCATTACCAAATCATTACTCTTAAGAAGAATAAAACAAAAAAAATATAACTCAATAGTCAAAAGTCTCCTGAGATATCGGCTGTGCTTCCTTGAAAGAATCAAATTAAAGAAAAAACAACACATTTACCAAGCATCACTGCCTGCTACCCACAATATGATTGAGCATGCAAGTGATTGAAAAAAGTATTAAAGATGGTACTATAGCTTTGCTTTCTGTTCAAGATCAGGTGCAATATGAAGCTATATGATGGGGTAATAATTCCACCTATGAGCCAATATCTCCATTTCTTTTCAATACATAGATTTGAGAGCTCTGTGTATCTGATTTTGTGGGCACTTATGCCATGCAAATGGGACCCATAAGGATGAAACCTTGGTGCAAAAGCTAACTCCTCTGAAGTTTCCTTGTAGTTTCTTCTTATGGGTAATGGGTTTCACATGGGGTTTCAACTTTATTTCAATCAAAGCACAACTGCTAAAGCTAACAGGTTATATAACAAATTAATAGTAAAAGATTGGCTTTTTTTTTTTTTCCCCTCATTATACTTATTTTCATGCAAAGGGCTTCTACTGAATAGAAATATTCTTTATGTTTGTGTGCAGCAGGGGAGTTTGGTTGCATGGCAAACCTATTGAGTCTATTGGGAACACCACCCCTTCAGAGGTACCCATTTGAATCTACTAACAGAAAAGTCCATTGTGCCTTTTTTTTCTGAAACTTGGAAGAATTTCAATTTTTTCATTGAAAAGTCTCCTTGTGGTTTCAAGAAATGGCTCATTAAGCTTAAGACTAATGATAATGAAAGGAAAAGAAACGGTTAATCTCCTCACTTATGTGATAAGATTTCAAGCCCATAAACAGCCCTCTGTCAACATGTCAAAAGGGTAGCTTTCACGGATTTTTTTACCCATAAAATCAGTTAATGTAAATTCTTGACAGGTTTCAAGAGTAATTTGGTCATTGGAAAACAAATCAAGTTCTCAGATTTGTCATTTCCTTCAAAACTAAAGGAGATTGGTGTTAATCTGTAGTTACATGCGTCATAGGAAAATGCGGTGGTCTTTCAGAAAATGTATACTATGAATTGGCTCATTGTAGACGCATCCTAGACAATGAGCTGACGTCTTGTCAGCTGTCCAACCATGTAGACTTTCTGACGTTCATGGAATTTTATGCATTTTAAAGTCTGTGCGGGTCTCAAGGTGGCACAATAGACAAGACTCAACTCATTATCTGTAACCAGCCGTGACAAATTTCCTGGAATTTATGCAAAGGGATGATGGGATATGAGAAGCATTTAAAAACCATTTCCGTGTTTAAATGATATTACACCATTAAAAGCATAAGACATAAGCAGTTCAAGCCATCAAAGTGATAATTGGACCATCTCATCTCTGCATTCTAAAATGAAGGGTTGTCCATACTTTTTTTTGAGGATCATCATTAAAGTGTACCGCATCCGACCGTTCCAGTCCTTGATAGGAATGAAATTTTGGCTGATATATGTGTCAATGATTGACTTGACCCTCAGATTATTTAGACCGATCTAATAATAAAGCACACTTTAATCGTGTAAGCTGAAAAGTATACTTTAATGGTGTAAGATCATTTAAACAAAATTTAGAGTGATGGATCTGGTGCACCATCATGGTGAATGGCGCCACGGTCACCATATTAGAGCTATGAAATGTATAACTAATATGGGCCAAAATCTCAGTTTTCCAGTCTCTATTGTCCAGCTCTAAAACCGATACATATTGGTTCCGAACGATACATTCAGTTGATACATACTAATACTTAGAAAAATAGATGGGTCGATATATTCACCGCTCCGAAACCGATACGGGAACCATGATAACTATGTAGATTATTGGGTTGCTGTAAGTTCATTATATTGCTCAATGCTTTTCTGTTGATTCAACTGCACCAACTTCGGAACTGCAGCTAAAAATACATCAAATATGTTGTTTGTGTTTGTGAAGGACATGGAACCAAGATACATAAGCTGTGCAGAAAGCCCAGAGGTGCTCAAGAGATCAAGCCTTTCAGGAACAAGCCCCAAGAAGCCCAATCTGGAGTTCACTCTGGGGAGGCCACTTTGAACTCATCATTTACTTATTATTATCAGCTGTGATGAGAGAATCTTGAACCCACAAAGTGAGAAAAAGAGAGAGAGAAAGAAAGAAAGACAAGGAGACAAAAAAGACAGAAAGCAAGAAAAAAAAGAAAAGAAAAAAAAAAAAAAGAGAAGGGTGAAAAAGCAGGCCCTTCATGTCATGCTTTGAGACCCACGGCCCCACCCCAAGCATATATAATATAAGCCTAACGTAAATATGAAAACCCAATGGATTCTAAATTGTTGCACTTCCATGGAATCGAAAGTGTAGGAAATCTGATCGATCTTATTATTTTTCCCTTTGTACCTTTGTAAGGAATATATATATATATATATATATATATATATATATATATATATACACACACGATTTGATAATGGGTTCTCCACACCTTAGAGTTGGGTTCCCTCTAGAGAACTGGGAATGGGCTCCACGGATCCCAACGCTAAATTGCATAAATATTCAACCGTGAGAACTGTGAATCCCAATAAGACGAAAATGAAAAATTGGGATTCAAAGGCCTCAAGGCTGAAGCCCATTTTCCACAACATTTTTTTTTTTTGAATGAGTAAGCTGGCCAGCCATTCAAAGGACTCGTTGATGGTATTAGAAATGCATCTACAATGTGGATTATTTTGTGTATTTTGTATACGACTTTAGCCAATTTGGTAACTTGAATGTAGAATAAAAACATTCTTCCAAATCCTAGAATCTTGTATTATATACTTTACAAAATTTATATGATGTGATTTATTTAATAATATTTTAGAACTGTAAAATGCATAATCCAAGATTTTTACTACTTACATTTAAAACTCAAATGATGCATTACGGGTGAAATGACGGAATTTTTTTGGTATTCTGAAATTGCAATCGCTGATAATCTTGTATTATTAAAAGTTTTTGTGGGGCCCACCACATTACGAAGCAGTAGATTGTTGCTACGTTACGAGAAAATCCTTTTGTATATTAAACAGAATACAAGTTACCATACTGAAGCGTATGTGTGTGTGGTCCCAGCGTCCCAGGTATCCATTTAACACTCTTTATGAACCATTATCTCCTACGAAACATGAATCAGACACTACAAAATACAAAACTATTTGCGGCAGCCAAAAACTGTCGCTATTAACAAAAAATTATCGCTAATAGTTTTTAATAGGTTTTTGTTAATAACAACAGTTTTTTTGAAGCAAAAAACAACTGCTAATAATCTGTTTTTTATAGTGATATTCAGACCGGAGTTCTGGACCATCAATCTTTCAGGTCACCTGATTCATGTTCAACATCCAGCCGTCCATTAAAAATAATCTTTTCATCTAACAGGTTTGTTGGGTCATTCATTTAGATTTCCCAGTTGGTTGGTTCAACTAGTCTAGCCTATATATGGAAAAGGGTTTCATCCTTGAATGGAGGATGGTGACCATGGATCAAAAAATCAGATTTCCGATACGAATCGTCCTAACCTCCAAGACAATACATATCGTCATAACCTCAAAGACGATACGTGTCGCGTATCGTCCAATACATTTAATGTATCGGCGATACATTGAATGTATCGTTTTAACACTTTTTTTTTCAAAAAAATCCTAAAAAATCATACGACCAAATTATCGGAGGATAATTTAAAATTATAGTTTGATACAGGCGATACGAACGATTATTTGAAATTATCGTATGATAATTTCAAATTATTGGTCCATGTCAAACCACTAAATTATCAGACGATAATTTGACTGTTTCAGGGGGTACCCGGTAAAAACTATATTTTTCGTATCGTTGTGCCTAAAAAATATATGATACGTATTAGACGATATGGTATCGTCCGATATTTTGACCTATGATGGTGACAGTCCTCTAAGGTTTCATGTAGAGTTCCACATAACCCCAAAACACTGTTTGAATGTTATGCAAAGTTCGTGTGACTTTTTAAAAGTCTCTTTTCTCTTTCTTCTTCCCACTTTTTCATAAAATATATTTTACAAAAAAAATATGAGTGCTCGGCAGCAAAGCGCTAGCACCTCGGCAGCGAAGCGCCGATACATCGATAGCGAGGTGGTGGCACCCCATCGCCGAGATGCCGGTGCTGGCACCTCTATATCGAGGTGTCGTCGCTTTGCTAAAAAAAAAGGGCATTGGTGCCCCATTTAGAGTTGCCGCGCTCTATATCGGTCTTTGGCGATATATATATATATATATATATATATATATATATATATATATATATATATATATATATATATATATATATATATGGCGCCTCTATATAGAAGCGTCGACACCGATATCGAGGTGTGCCCTTTAAACGAGGTGTCGATGCCTATTTTTTTTTTAGCGAAGTGTTGGCACTTACGCACTGTAGTGTCATCGCTTCCCTGGGGTGTCGGCGCCTTCTTTCGTCGATTTATTGAGTAAAATATACCTGAAAAAGTAAGTTTGACACTTTCTTAAAAAAAGAGAGAGAAGAGAGAGAAAAGAAAGTGACTTTAAAAAGGCTTCTAAAAAAATTAAAAATGATGGCTAAAAGAGAATATAACTTTTAAAATTTTAACTGTAGTTAGGGTATGTGTGGGCCCTATGCCACCCATCACTTCACAAAAAAGGTGCTATGTGTCGTGCTCATATCAGTTGGCGTGAAGATATCTCTACGCTTGGGCGCATATATATATATATATATATATATATATATATATATACCTCCCGATGCAACTATGACGGTTGCGCCTAGATTAATTAGGCATCATGTGGCACCCATCACAATGATTGGGTGCCATGGCTACTTAGACAAGATCGGTATCACCCAAAACGTTTAGGCCTGTTCTGATGCATAATCACTGTTGAAAATATGGTCAAAGGTGGCCAATCAATGAATTAGATTGGTTAGGCATTACCTTATCTTTGACCTATCAAACAAAGGGCTGGAAAGTTAAATTTTTTTTTAATAAAATAAAAAATGTCATGCCCCGTGACTTATCAACCCAAAATGGGTGTTGTGGTTGATCATGCCACATGGCATGTGATCTAGTATTCGAGTGCAGCCCTTCAGGGTCACATGAATCTCTCCATCTCTCTCTCACCCTTTATATATATAGACAACCTTTTGATATGGGCATGACATGGGACCCACTTTATTAACTAGGGTGAAACTTTTAAAAATATTTTAAAAGTTAAATTCCCTTTCAGTCGTCATTCTTGACTTTTTTAGAAGTTTCTTTTCTAACTCTTTTCTCCCTTTTTTTAAGAAAGTATTAGACTTACTCTGCAAGTATATTTTACTCAGAAAATACGGGTGACCGATAGTGAAGCGCTAGCACCTCAGTAGTGAAGTGTCGGCACCCCCGAAAAGAGGCGTCGCCACCCCGATAGCGAAGCGCTGACACCCCGGTGTCGGGGTGCCAACGCCAGGGTACTAGCGCCTCGTTTTAAAGGCGTCAGTGCTTCTATATCGAGGTGTCGACTGTGACAGGGCCAATACTCGAGCTTGCAGCATGGTGCGTGTGGCACGACATGTGGTGACAGGAGGGCACGCGACATGGGGCCAAGTGGGCCTGGCAACATCGTCGTCATGAACCCGAGCACATCGCATGGGGGTAGTACGAGGAGTCGCGACACGGATAGACCCAATGGGCATATGTAAGAAGCGATGTAAGAGGCGTTGCGGTATTTCAAACCAAGGGGTTTGAGGTTCTCCTGCCATTCTGGCTGAATGACTCTTTTACCCTTATATAGGGGAAGGGAGCTTGAGAGTTATTCCCCTGCACACGGGGCCTTGCGTTGCCAGAGGGGGCGCAAGTGTCTCCTAGGCCTGAAAGGGTGGGCCTAAGACGTCGACGCAGCAATGCCGTGTGGCACCCAAGGGAGGTTAAAGTATGGCTCCGGACTACGCGTCGCGGTGCATACGGCTGGGCAACCTCGTGTGAACACTATCGCTGCGTGGGACTCAGTTGAGCACGACAGCACGTGGGCCAAGGATAAACGGTGCTAGTAACTCGGAACGCACACGAAGGCAGGCTGTGTGGGACTCAGTTGAGCACGCGAGCGCGAGGCACAAGGCTGTGGGCTTGGTTCAGCAGGCGAGCAAGGTACTAGTACAGTGCACAGGGTGAAGCTTGAGCAGGCCAAATTTAGCACATTGGTGCAATTGGCTTGCCGTAAGGGGCACGATGAGCCGGATGGTAGGCCGTGAAACAGAGGTAACCATGTTGGGGGAGTTCCCGTCCTCTAGGCGGGTGGTATCAAAGCTGATGTGTAGATTGGTTGGCTTCGTTACACACGGTAGCGAAGCACCGCGCGAGTTGAAAGCGCGTCGAAGGACGCTCCCGCGACTGTTGGTATCAGAAGTTGGCTGACTTAGCGAAGCGTGAGTTAGGTGTTGCACGGGACTGAGGTTGCGGAAGTGCGACCCCGTGACACGACGCATCTCTAAAAAAAATAGGGGAACCAACGCCTCGTTTTAGGGGTGCCGACGCTTTGATAAAAAATAAAATAATTAAAAGTTTTTTTTTATCGAAGCACCAACACCTCGATATAGAGGCGCCAACACCCCTAAAACGAGGCACTAGTACCCTTTTTTTTTTTAGCAAAGCGTCAGCACCATGATATAGAGGTGCTAACGCCCCTAAAACGTCATCAACACCGAACCTTTGGTACCTCATTGCCGGTGTCAACACTTTGCCATCGAGGTGTCAGCCACCGCTATCTAAAATATATGTGAAAAAATAAGTCAGACACTTTCTTGAAAAAATGGATATAAGAAAATGAAAAGGACTTTTAAAAAGTTAAGAATGATGGTTGGAAGGGCATATAACTTTTAAAATATTTTAAAAGTTTAACCCTTATTAGTAAAGTAGACCGCATGCCACCCATCACTTCACAAAAATATATTACGTGTCGCGCCCATATCAATAGGTACAAAAATATCTCTATGCCTGGGCGCATATTCCCGATAGTGTTATATATATATATATATATATATATATATATATATATATATATATATATATATATATATATATATATATATATATATACTGGTTAGGTCCTCCAATGGAGGACGGTGGCCATTATCCAAGATTCACGTGGCACCCAAAATACTTTTTGGGTGCCACGTGGAGCTCCACGTTGATAGTTTAGATTAATATTAAAAAAAAAAATTGAAATTTTTTTTTTAACCCACAAGTCAAAGTTTGATGATTTTCATTGGTCCATATACCACGATTCAAGATATACACGATGGAGATGAGTTTTTAATTATTATTTTTTTCAAAGATGATCTAAGCAATCTACCTGTGCTCTACGTGGAAGGTTGGAGGACAGTAACCGTCCTCCATGTCACCATCCTCCATGGGAGGACGGAGGCCTTTTCCATATATATATATATATATATATATATATATATATATATATATATATATATATATATATATATATGAAAAATCGATGAGAGGCATTCTATCATTATCATAAAGCAAGATGAGATCTTGGGTAATTATATAGCCATTCATTTTATTTATATTAAAGAAACTGGGAGTCTTTCCTCGCTCTGAGGCATTATCATGTGCCTATTTTATAATTTGTTGAGACCGGAAACAAAATGAGGACATTAAAAAAAAAATAAAAATATATATATATATATATATATATAATATTTTTTTTTAAAAAAGAAAGAAAGTGTCACAACCCAGAATCCTTACCCGATATCGAGGGCCTAGAATTTCGTGTTATGACACCGCACGCTGGTTAAGGCGATAAGCGGACATACACATAATCTATAAATTGACTTAGCATATGGATTGAGGCATGTAAGATAGCATTAAAAATAATTTACTCATAAATTAACAACGAAAAACGTAGACAATAATAATAAAGTACTTAATCCTAACCATGCATCTAGGATATCAAATCAAAATTAATTTCAGATAGGGTAAAACGGTCTCAAATGTAAACTCACACAATATATCAAGGCTAAAACAAGTCTCTCAAGAAATAATGAAAACTAGAGTAAAAGGGTTCTCAATCTTTGGTAAAATCATTGGATCTACGCTCTCATCAAGGTGGTAGCCAGATCCTTGTTTATATGAGCCATCTCGATCGAGCCTTTCAAATCATCAATGACGGGATAAGCAGAATCTTCACCTGAAACTGTTAGATTTTGAGAGGGGGGTGAGTTTACTCAATCGCGTAAACTCAGCGGGTTGCACAATCGATCCACCATAACTTACTCAGGTGGGCGTGTGTGCAATCGCTTGAATTGCGGTGTATTTTTAAAATATAACCAACATCTTAAATAAATGAAATAAACTTATCCATAATTTATAGACTATCATAATCAAGACTGAAAAATATACTAATATAACATGAAGAGTGCATGATGCTTCTATTTTCTTATCTCTTTTTCTATTTGTCTCATCAACTTAGCATACGTGACATATCGTAAGTCTTATTAATTACTCCATACGCCTACACAAGGTACTTCACATCTTATCTTATTTAAACGATCTGTGCCAGGATCGCTGCTCGAGCCTATCACGCGAGGTCCACGTGTAGATAACCACCTAACCTCCATATCATAATATAAACCACCATCCAGCCAGATGAGGTTGCCGGCATAGTAACCACGATGTCCCCTTAGTTCGAGACAAGGCTATAATGTCCTTAAGACCTGTCTTGGCTGCAGACGTTAGGCCCTTACGGTGGCTCGTAAGGTATGACACGTGTAGAAACTTAATTCATATTTAGCTGGCCTTCACAGCGTGTCTTACATATCATATCATTTTTCGGTTATGGGCTTAGGTCCCCACCCCGATTTTATATTTGCGTGGGCTTAAGTCCCCACTTTCTTAATATACATGTATCTTAATATATTTTTTTCTCATTTTTCTTAAAACTTAGTTAGAATGGGCCACTGTGCGATAGGCTTCACTAAACCACGTTTTCCAAGGGACGGGTTCCGTAGTAACCTAGATGTACTTTGTGTGATATCCCATACTACCATAGAGGGGTTGCATCCGTACATGGATGCCTACATTCCAAGTTTCACGTGACCGTGAAAGAAATCCCACCGTGACGAAGGCTTAAGTCATGTGTCATATCTTATTCTTAACTTATATGCGTATGCCCTATCGTGATTTTCTATATGATGAATGTTATATGATAATGGTGAACATATATAAGAATGAACTATAACATAAACCTTAAACATTTCATATTTTTGAAGAAAATTAATAAAGAGCATAACATACGAAATATTAAAGTAAAACAGAAAATAAGAAATATTTAACTATAATTATTTTACAATAGTGTTGAAACTATACTTCATTAAGGTTAATTATATTCATGAAATTTGGTAATTGACTGGTATAGTGATCCAACCTATTTTAAAATTTTAAAGGAGCGCATGTGTCAATTCAAGAATTGTATGAGGCTTAGAGGAGGTAATAGAATGGTAAGTATTGAAAAACGTCCATACCCCTTAAATTTATAGATTGTTATTCGATGTAAGCTATTTAATGTATTTTATTTAATTTTAGCGATTTATAAGTCTAGAGATAAGTTTAGCGTAAAGTAGCCAAAGAGTTAAAAAAATAATGTCAAACCCGTGTAACCTTGGATCATCTAAAATGTATCCCGACTTGCAGCCCAAATTTGACCTTAAAAGCATTAGATTCGTGAAATTACTATTTCAGACAAAGTTGTAGATCTCGTTGTCTTCTTTCCAGTGCCGTAAGAATCACGTAAATCCGAGTTCGGAGTAAAACGTTATGACCAAAATACCGATGCTGTCTCTGTTGAAGAGTTTGGCCGAATTTCACGAAAATCTGGGAAAAACGATCCTATCGATTTTGGGCCTAATTTCTATGTTTTTAAGACCCGAAATTTATCAAAATTTAAGGAAAAATTAGGGTTTTCTTTTTTTTTGAAATAACTGAATAATTTAAGATAGATTTAGAGGCACTCACCTGTTGAAGCGTGATTCGAATCCTACGATGATTTGGGTTGATGGAGATCGGATTCGAGAGCCGATATGCCCAAGTCTTTTCGCGAGAATTTCTTTCTTATGATAAATTGGTCGCGGCGATGAGAAACTTTGATGGTGTAAGATTCTCTGATAAGATCAAAAATCGATGAAGATCCGACGAGGAATTATGAAAGATGGCACTGTCAGAGCTTTTGCAGAGAAGAGGGAATAAAGAGAGACAACTCAGAGAAGAAGTAAATATATATCTAGTTCTCTGTATAGGTTAATTCTAATTAAGACTTTCTGTATAAGATTTAATAAAATAATAGTTTTTACACGCAAGTAGAATTCATACGTGACTTGAAAAGCTTGAGAAGAGGTTTTGCTCCAGCGCTTTGTGTAAGCACCAAGGTAAATGGTGATTCTCTCCCAAATTTACAGTTGTGCCCTTTAACCCGCTTCACTCTTCAAACGGGAATAGCTTTTTATATTCTTATCGAAAATCGACAAATTATATATCGTTGGAATCGTATCGACGAGTACTCCGCAATGAGTCTAATATTGATATATAAAAAAAATCAGATTATTTCTAAAGTGGATATATTCCGGTGTGGAGCGTTAGCACCACGCACTGTGTGGTACATCATCTAATACCATTAAATAAAATTCAAAAATCTGGGTTATTACAGAAAGATATGCATCCATATGGCACATTGGCACCATATATCATATATTCATCAAGATAACTTATGTTACATTCTCTCTCCTCCGTACATCACCTTCTATTGGCCTCCAAATTAGAGAGAACAAGGCTCTTCCTTTGATGCACATTTATATCACACAATTAATGCCGTGGGAACAGCATAGAACCTACTCAAAAGCATTTATCTCCCTCTCTCTTTATGGTATGTTGATTCAAAGGAAATGATATAATTAATAAATAAATATCTAATTAAGACATGTTGGTCGAAATAATTATTTATTGGTAAGTTTCTTAGCTCAGAACAATAAGTTGTAAAGAGTGATAGTCCTCTGCTCGGTTCGAGTTTGAGTTTGGAGGTCATACTATTAAGAAAATAGGGTATATTAACTTTTAAAAAGAATTTACTAATTTTGTAATATAAATTTTGCACTCTTTAATGAAAGAAAGTAAATGACTATAAAACTTAAATACTATAAACCTCAAGGGGTTTAACGTGATGGCTAGGTACCCACCTCGGGAAGCAAAAAATCTAAGTTTGAATCCCCCTTAAAGACCCCCTTAGGGATTTATATCATATACATGATATAAACTACAAAAAATAAGACTATTAGGGCAGCCAAAAACTGCCGCTGTTAACAAAAAATTGCTGCTAATAATCTTAATAGCTTTTTTGTCAACTTTTAACAGCTAAAAACTGCCGCTAATAGTCTTATTTTTTGTAATGTGTATTGGCCCGATGCATGCTAACTTGGAAATGCGTACGTGCTGCTGGGATTAGTCGGATGCTCTAAGAAGCTCGGACACCCAGATTATCAAGAAAGAAAAACTATAAATACTATGAGGCCTTAGGTTTAAATTCACTCAAAATACTTCTAAAATTTGGTTTTAAAACAAATCATTTTGCATTACAAGATAATTCCCTTGTACAGCTAGCCAAAGTGGACCAGCTTGAACCTGAAATGGACCTAATTGATTGATATGTTTCATTAACTCTCACGTGTAGCTAGATTTTCAATTATGTTTCATTTTTTTACAAGAAGAGCTTCTCTTCCACCAATCCATGATCAAATGAAAAAATCTAAGAAAAGTTTAAGGCAGTTGTTACAGTCAACAAGAGCTTGAGCCATATCACACACTACTCCTACTACAAAAAATAAGACTATTAGCGGTAGATTTTTTTAATAAAAAATTGCCGCTATTAGTCCTGTCGCTACAAAAAACTGTCGCTATTATTTTTGTAACGGCAGTTTTTTGTAGCGACAGGACTAATAGCGCCAATTTTTTATTAAAAAAAATTGCCGCTAATAATCTTATTTTTTATAGTGTCCATGACCTCGCATGGGGATTGCCTAACACGTTTCAAACCTTACATGTCGCTTTTTGGCATCAATAGATTAATCTTTCAAGGGAATTAGAATAAAGTGAATCCACATTTGATGTTGTAGTATCCATGCATTTTATGTAATAGTTGTCTCACTTATTTCTCTATTTTGATCTGTTCATGAAATTTAGTGGTACTGTAACAACTCTAAAATTTCGAACAAGAACCTGACTACTTCGATATGCGTGTCCGATACGGAAATCAAGATAGATTTAAAATTTTATAATTAATATTATTAGAAATAATATTAACTTGTGGTTAGGTGAAGTCGTGTATGACTTCGTGTGTAAGTCCGAGCCGTGTTAGTCTTTGGTGAGGCGTGGTACGCCGTAGAAGTTGTGTAGGCGCTCCACACCGGAGCTTAAGTTTAGGAGAAAATGAAAATATCAAAGATATTTCATTTTCTTAGCTTATAAGAGAAGGAAGGAGGTAGGGATGCCTATCTTGCATCTTCTTCTTCTTCTTATTTTTCCACGAATCAACATCTAAGTTCTCATTTTGGGTGGTTACTTGAGGAACCACAGCTCTAAGAGACCTAGGGTTGAGATTGACTGCTTTGAGCGGGCAGAATCGACGTCGCTATTTCAAGTTGTCTTGCAAGAACGTGTGCTATCGCTATTTGTTGAAGCGGAGCCACAAATTCGCTGTTCCGAGTCGTGACGGCGACAAATCCCCGATTTCTGGATCTGAAACCCTCTTCGGATTGCTTTGCCGAGATCCCAAAAGGGACTTTAAAGATGTGAGTTTTTAGATTTAAATTGTGGTAGTTAAGATCTCATAAATATGTAAAATGGATGTGTATGAATGATTGTTAGAAACCATTAAAGATAAAAGGTTAAAATTGGTCAAAATGGTGATCGCCATTAATGACAGAAAACTATCATTATTGATCGATCAAGATAGTGAATTGATCGATCAAGCCTAGAATTGATCGATCAAGGTAGGAGATTGATCTATCAGTTCATATTTTTCAATTAATGGGAATAAAATGTGAATTTTTTTAAAGTTCAAAGCCCGATGGGCATGGATTGATCAAACTGGTGTTTGATCGATCAATCCAAAAAATTGATCGATCAATTTGGACATTGATCGATCTATATGAGAGGTTGATCGATCATAGTGAAGTGATCGATCAAAGGTAAGATTGATCGATCAATGAGGAGGATTGATTGATCACTTAAGACATTGATCGATCAAATTTTATAAGTAAAGGTATAAACAAAAGGTGAGAAATTTGAGTTTTTAATTAATTAATCGATCAATGAGAGATTGATCGATCAAGTGTGAGGATTGATCAATCAAACAAGGACGTTGATCGATCAATTTTTCTCTATCAAATATGAAGTAAAGGAGGCTATTGATCGATCAAATGAAGCATTGATCGATCAAAGTTGTAGATTGATCGATCAATCAAGGATGTTGATCGATCAATCTCCCTTTGTCACCTGTGAGTTATTTGAGAGGTTGATCGATCAATGAGGTCATTAATCGATCAAGGTGATGGATTGATTGATCAAGCAAGGACATTGATCGATCAATCACCCCTGTTTTCTGCCTGTTTTAGTTTTGTGAATTAAACACTACTGGACACTGTGTCAGTTGATATTTTGACATCCTTGACACTTAGTGTACTATATTTATGGTCTAGGATCAGACCATGGTGTTTTAAAAAGCTTTGGATTTGCTTAGAAAAAGTTTGATCGGAGGTAGGAGAAATCTAACTTAAAAATGTATTTGAAAATGATTTCATGATTTCTTCACATCTGTATCCTTATTTCTGTTTTAACAAGCATGTTTGCATATCAATAAAACTCTGATTCCTGTATTCTGAATTATGTCTTCAGATGTCTTTTCCTAATTTCTGCTATCTGTTCTGATGTCTGAATATTGAGGTCGTATGTGTGTATTTGATTTTAAGTATTTAATCCAGATGATCCCCACTGACTCGGCGATATATCCGTGCGCTGGCACAATCGTGCATTTGCTTTGATAATCCCTCGACACAATTGCACTCCATAGATGAGGCATTGTTGCACTCTGAAAATTATTCATATGAACGATGATTGGTTGAAGTTTCTTATCGACATACACCTGATTACCACGTGCTATATATCTACGGGAGTTTCTTAAGTTAAAAATATTCACAATTTAAGTCACAAGTTATATATGCATAGCATATGTTCTTTGCTTTGAAAACTCAGTATATGACATCTGATTTATCCTGTCTACATATTTTGATTTGATTATCTGCTTTGAGATACTACCTGCAAATCATGTCTTACATTTTCAGTATAATTTTTGTTGAGATTCTTCTACTGAGCTTAGATAAAGCTCACCCCGTTTTCTATAACAATTATAGGTTTTGAGGCTAAGGCTTCCGGTGCCGAGCGTGACCCGGACTACCAACCAGAGACTGAGGCTGAGGCCGAGGACGAGGAGACTGTTATTCAGGCGGACGAGTTTTGCCCTTAGCCTGGGTATATTAGTCTTGTATTTTTGGTTTTTGTTTACTATACTCTGGATTATTGTGTGTCTGGTGGCCACCGTTTGTATTTATTATTATAGATGTTTTATTACTTGTATTATTATACATTTTATAGGAACCACCATTAGGAACCATTATTTTGGGTGATGGATGTCCATCACCAGTGATTCTTCTTGATTTTTTTTTGAGGATGTATATTCTTTTATTTTTATAGATATGTATTGTTGATTTTTCTTTCTTTTAAAGCCATATATAATGACTCGATCTGCCACTACTGGACAGTGTCTGCTCTGATTTTCGCTATATGAGCAGACACTTTGTGATTTGTCCTGAGAATCATCCAAAGCATGATCCTGATGGCATGAATTTTTGGGCGCAAAAATATGGGCTATCACAAATACCCCTAAAACAATTTTACAGAGTATATTACTTGAATCTTGAGTTTGAATTGCCCATGGTAGAAGAAATTGATTTTGTTATGATGCCTAATTAAGTCAATTGGTAGCATTTTAACACTACACGGATAATAAAAATAAATTTTATTGTTTTTTATCCATGCCTTGCAAGGCCCACTTTCATCTTTTACTATAGTATTAGATATGTACAAAGAGGCACAATGTAGAACAATTCGACTAACCTTAGTAAAATTTGATAAAATAGATATTCTTACTACATTTGACACTTCTCTTCCCACACTGAATAAACAGTTCTATGATTAGCTTCGCTCCAAGTTTGAACAATTTTCCAAAAATTAATTAAAACAAACTACTCATGACTCACCTATAATTGATGATACATAGAACAAGAACATGAACTTCTTAAACACTAGTGAGGTCCCCCAGTATAAATCCTCCCTTATATGTCAGAATTTCATCTTTTATCATAGGAAATAATTTGTGTAGGACAAAGTGTCGAGCCAAAAAGAGTACCATTATTTGCACACACCCTGTAAAAATGTAATCTCGATCACCCAGCTGAAAATAATTGGCTGCTTGGAATGAGACAATGGAGATCGTTTTTATTCTAATCTTTCATATAATGGATCTTGAGATCAAGGACACACCATCACATAGTCATTTTTTTATTCCATGGGACACAGATGCCAACAAAGTGAACCTGAAATCAGGTGGCACACATCACAGTCAAACCTAGCATGGAATAGAAAATTAGTCGTCTAATTATACAAAGATGATATCAACATCGGTTCTGTGGAAGATTGGGATGAAAAACAATCTATATATAATCTGATTCAAAGCATTTAATTCTGGTGACATCACTTTTCATCCGGGATTAAGTTACATTTCACGCGGTGCAAATAATGGTACCCAAAGACAAAACAAAAAGTGAAGCCAAAACCGTCTAAATTTTAGATAGAAAATCAAAGGTGATCAAAAAACTGACACTTAGCAAAAAAATGGCATAGTTCTCTAGTCTTCCTTTTCTAACATGCCTATATGCATATAGCCAAAGGGTGCCTATATAAGTGAGTCTATAAGGCAAGTTGATCAAATAATTGAGAATTATTGAGAGCTCCTTGTGAGGCCTATTCTGGTGACAGGGTTATTTAATGGTGACAGGGTAGATTTTGAGCTTCCATACGAAACTCAAAAGCTCACGAGGAGAACCAAAGCATACTCTTAAAAGACAAAAAAGACGCCACGTAAAGACAGAGTCAGAATCTTTGGCTATTTCTGTGTTGCATCATCCACCGTTAAAGCTCCCAACAGAATGTCGTACCAATTTATTTATTTATATATATACTTTATCTAACGAATGCATGTGCATGTGCTCACGTGTACTGTTCTTACTGATACGCATCTGATTTTTCAGAGGCAGCAGTTTACTTCTTTTTTTTTTTTAAATTTGTTTTTAGAAGGTACCTGTATTTGCAGCCAAAGATTTGGTCTTTGCAGCTAGGGTTTCCATCATTACAACAATTGACTACATTGAATCAGATGATAGAGATTGTTTATAGTCTCAAACTTCCAGATAATAGATCTTGAGATTATGGCTCACCTATCAGACAACTAAATGTTGATTCTCCAAAGAATACATCTTCGAAAGTGACCTGATAACTCTTCTCATGGTACAACACTTGATCATGGTCGCTTTTGAGGAATCAACACCTGGCCCTCTGATAGGTGGGCATGATTCAAAATCTATTATATGAAAGATTAGGACAAAAAAAAATCTCCATCATCTTATTTAAGGCAATCTCCGCTTGTAACGGTAGAAACCTTAGGTTACAGAGACTGACTATTTAGCCACAAATATTGCTATCTTTTTCTAGTATAGGGTACTTTTATTTTCAATCAAGATTTGTCCCCTCTCAAATTGGGCTAACATGTTTAATCGAATGAGCGCTTTGAATTAGGCGATGGAGATTTTTTTTCATCCCAATCTTTGATAAAATTGTTGAGATCTTGTTCCTACGATCATATTATCAGATTTCGATTTCACATGGTAGACATCCTGAAAAGTAATATGTGAACCACGATAGATGTATACTCATGATCATGATTATTTTTGGGAAATGTGTCACATGGAATCAAAATATGACCGTCCGATAATAGTTAGGCTCATGAGCTCAAGATTTTTTTATGCTTCAGCTGATATGAAAAACAATCTTCATATCACCTGAGTACGAGCTTCAACATTTTAAGCACATGAAATCAAGTTTCGATGGAAGAATGTTGAGTTGTAAGTAAAGGTGCCTTTTAGTATTGTAGTAACATTTTTCTTTTTCTCTTTCTTCTCTGCCTGTTCGCCGGATTAATTGGGGCGGCGTCGCTGACATCATAAAACTGGCTTCTAGAGTAAACAGGGAACATGAAAATCTGTGAGAGTCAGCATTTGACAGCATTTAGTGGGTATGTAAAAGTATATTCGGTACTTTATGTAAAGATACTTTATGGCTATAGCATTTCACTCACATTTGTTTTTCAAGAGAACGAAGGCTTTATGGCGTAATAGTGAGGAATAAATAGATGAAAAGTTAGCAGAATTTTTAGCGAATTGCTGGCAAAGTTTAGATAGCGGATGCGTTGTGATGCAATTGGTAACAAGTGCAGTAAGACCCAAGCAATATAGGTGAGAATAATCGGTCACATTGCACCACATTAATCGCTTGCACTTTGTCTATATAAAACCTGCCTGTCGTTTGCAATTTTTCATTGAGACTATATAGACTTCAAAGAGCACAAATATGAGTGCATTTCTAAAGTCTTAATAAATGTGCATATGATAATAAGTTGGCTTAGTGTGTAAGGAGCCTCTAATGACCCTTTGGCTAAGGTTGTCAACCCAGCCCACTAAAACTCGACTCTAAAATCTTAGGTCTAGGGCTCAAAGATGGTGTAAGAGGGCTAAGGTCTAGGGCTCAAAGATAAGAGGGCTAGGGTAGGCCTAAAAACCAAAAGCCATTATGCCTCAAGTTGAGTAAAGGCTTAACAAGTTAAAGCCCATAAACCCAGTCCAACTCGTGCATCTCCTTTAATAATATCTAGTAAATATAATAATTAAATAGGTATATATGATATGAGGTCATTTTCTCACTGAAGTCTTGGGGCATAAGCCCATGACTCGAGTTATTATTGAAGTCTTAAAGTGTAGCAGCTGCCATTAACTTTTCAAAGGCAACTAATGTAACATGCTACCAATTGATAGCTCCAAGCATGGGTAAACCAAAAGCAATATCATTGGATTCATCGAACAAATAGCTATAAGGATATTTTGTAATTTAAAATTTTGTAAAGAGAGGTCTTAAAATTTATTTTCTCTCATTCCAAATCTCTCTATTTCCGGAAAAAAAAAAAAAAATTGAAAAGATAAATGTATACAAACAAAGCCCAACCTAATCCCGCCGACCCACCTAAATAAGGGGTAAAGCGACGCATATCCAAACCCACCTAAGATAGGGTTGGGCTAGGGCCAAGTTAGGTTTTATGGTCGCCTAGCCCTAGCCCTAGCCCGGCCCTTTAACATCGACCTTTAACATTGTATCCGCTTCGCTTGATTTCATTTCGAAGAATTACAATTTCCTAAGTAAAATTAAGAAATTAAATTCTTAGAAGAAAATTAAATTTTAAAAATTGTGGACGGATGGAAGTTTTGTCCCAAAACCCCCGACCCGAAAACTGCTAGAATCGAATCAATCCGAACTAACCCGAATCGATTCAAATCGAACCGGCCCGAAACCCGATTCAGACCGAGTCGCCCTGATTCCCCTTCTGTTCAGTTTCTGTTTTGGGTGACAAAACTCGAAAACTGATTAGGTAAGATGAGGAAATCGAAAAGAAAAAATCTAAAAAAACCAAAAAATAGCTAAAAATACAGAAAAACAACAACTGGAGAGCGAACCCAAAGTGCCAAATTTTCAGGGTTCGATTCGTGTTTGATTCTGAGCTGGGCCAAGTTCCGATACCCAAAACCGAAACCGATTTGGTTCCGATGGGACTCACTTGCATCGCTAACTGTGGATTTCGATTTAAAAAATAATGTATTCCCCTTTGCAAGAGTCTATGGGATTCCATCATTTTCTACTGTTATGCTGAATATTGTTGCTCTGAGAATTCATGTGAAAATATAAAAGATGAGGGAAAAATAGAGATACATTTTATAAACCCTTCAATTTAATCCAAACAATTAATTAGCTCGGATTTCAAAATCCAACTCCCACGATTCGTCTTTTTTCTCATATCCATAGTTTTTATTCTTTCTAGAAAGATAGTACTGCATAACTATTTTTGGTAGGCAAAGAGTTTCATGGTCTTAAATTAAACTGAAAGAGAAAAAGAATTATTATGACATCACCTTCATTATATAGGGCAACTTTCAGCTACATATTATAGAAAAAAATGACTTTTACAGAATTTCGGGAGCCTTGTTGTTCGTGAGATTGTATCCTTTCGAGATACAAAATGGGTTTACCCTTATGATGCGGGTGAGAAAATCAATCTCGATAAAAAAGGAGGGGTGTATACGATTACCCTTCTCAGAAATTTACAATTACCACCTTCTGAAACGCTCACTCTGCATGGGAGACTTTAGGCAATAAAGTGACTTTACACGGCTTCATGAGAGAGAGAGAGAGAGAGAGAGAGAGAGAGAAGAGTAGAGCTGTCAATGGGTTGGGTCAACCCAATACCCGACCCGGATCTTTAACCGGGCAAGGCACATAACCTTGACCTGTTCGGTCGGGACTGCAATGTCCAACCTGATATTTCGGTTTGGTCGGGTCAGGTCGACCCGTTCAATATATATATATATATATATATATATATATATATATATATATATATATATATATATATATATATATATATATATATATATGGACCTCTAGTTTGTTTGACCCGCTCGATATTTTATGTATATAAATTATAGAAAACAAGGGTTTTTACCGAGTCAGGTCGGGTTTTCGGGTCGGGCATCGGGTCATGTTAGATTTTCAGATTAGGGTTTAGCGTATCATTTTCTCATTGGGCAGCCAAACATTGGCCCGACCCGACCCGTTGGCAGAGAGAGAGAAAGATAGCACATGCAGCTCACCTGAAGATTATTTCTTGTTCACAAAACATTGAATATTCTGATGAATGTAGGTCGGCATCATGATTCATGGACTTGTGGAAACATTCGACTCCACGGATGCCTATGTGATATGAAGCCAAGCTGAGACCTTTTTATTAAGAGTTAAAATCCAGTACCCATCGCTCTCACCCTTGACTGCTTGAGCATGGAACTTAGTCCAAGGGTTTTGCCTCTTTTTCCCGCAAAGGAATAGACTGGATCTAGAGCAACAAATTATTGGGGCTGGTGTTACTACCACACCACTTAATGTTAGAGCCACCTCACTTAAGCAAAAGATAATTTTGGTAGACTGCATGCTTTGAATCAGATGAGGGAGATTGTTTTACATCCCAATCTTTCACATAAATAATAGATTTTGAGATTATGAGCCTACTATAAAACCGTCATATCTTAATTCAACATGACACACATCCAAAAAAGTGAGCATGATCACTACATACCATCAATTAAACCTTGAGATCATGCTCACTTATTGGGTTGTGCTATATGGAATGATCACCATCATCTGGCCAATTGATGGTAGGCTCTCAAGATCTATAATTAATGTGGAAGATTGAGAGGAAAAGCAATTTTCACCATCCGATTGAAAGCAATCAAGTGAGATGGTTGTAACATAGTGTGGTCGTAACACGGGCCATTATGAACGATTAAAAATAAATAAATAAAATAAAAATAAAAACTTAAATGAGGGAGTTCTGGTCAATAGTATCTACTCATTTAGGTATACCACATCTTGGCATACATTGTAACAGCCCGGATTTCTGCACCTAGAAATCCGTGCCATCAGGATCATACTCTGGATGATCCCCAGGACAAATCACGAAGTGTCTGCTCAATATAGCGAAAATCAAGCAGACACTGTCCAGCAGTGGTAGATCGAGTTATCACCAAGCATTTAAAATAGAAAGAAGCAATAAAACAAACATGTATCTAAATATATAAAAATATACATTCCCAAAAAGGAACCAAGAAGAACCAATGGAGATAGACATCCATCACCCAAAACAATGGTTCCTAATAATGGTTCCAATAGAATGTATAGTAATACTATAAAAGGAAGAAAATATCTACAGAAAGTAAATACAGAAGTGGCCACCAGGCGCACAATAATCCAAAGGTTTACACAAAATCTCAAAAATAGCAGACTCGTATACCCAGACTAAGGATAAAAGTCGTCCGGACGACGCTCTCGCCTCGACCTCCGGATCAGTGAAATCTGGGTCACTCTCAGTGCCGAGAAGTACCGCTTCAGAACCTAAAAGTGATTTAGAAAGCAGGGTGAGCTACATCATAGCTCAATAGAAGAATTTCAACTAAATGAATTGAATATGCAGATCATGCTATCTCATAACAGAAATCAAATCAGAAACGTACAATCATGACGAATCAAATCAAATACTGAGCTTTTAGACAAGAAATCAGATGTTATGCAAGTATATTATCAGAGAGCTTAAATTGTGTATATTTAACTTAAGAAACTCCCGTGACTATATAGCGAGATAAACAGAATGTCCGATAGAAACCCCAACCAATCGTCGTTCACATGAACAATTTTGAAAGTGCAACAATGCCTCATCTATGGAGTGCAATTGTGCCGAGGATTGAAAGCAGGTGCACAAGTGTGCCATCGGATATACTGGTTTAAATCATCAAATCACATACATATATACCTCACAGATCAGATAGCAGAAATCAGAAGCAGATTTTAGGATACAAATCAGGAAACAGAAATCAAAGATGGCAGGAATTTATGATATGCGTACATGCTTGTTAAAAATAGAAATCAGGGCACAGATATAAAATAAACATGAAATCATACTCAAAAGCAGTTTAGGTTGGTTTTCCCCTACCTCAGATCAGTTTATCTTCTAAGCAAATCCAAAGCTTTTTCGACGTGTCAGGGTTTATCCTATACCATAGGCACAGTACATTAAGTGTTAGGAGTGTCAGAGAATTACCCGGCACCACATCCGGGGTGTCTACTTTATAAAGCCAAGACAGACAAAAACCGGGTAAGTGATCGATCACCAACCTCATTGATCGATCACCACCCACTGTAGATCGATCACCAATCCTCCTGTAGATCGATCACCACCTTGGTGATCGATCACCAATGCAATTTCAAAAACTCTCCCCTTCTGTCCACATCAATTTCTTATACAGATTGATCGATCACCACCTTGGTGATCGATCACCAACTCCCTTGTAGATCGATCACCACCTTAGTGATCGATATACAACTCGGGCAAGAACTTCCTAGCTTCTGGGGTCTCTGTTCCCCATAAGGCTTATACAGATTGATCGATCACCAGTCCTTGGTGATCGATCACCAACCCTCAGTGATCGATCACCACCCCATGGTGATCGATCACCAATGACAGAAAAGCTGTCATTAATGGAGTTCACCTCCCATCCATTTTTGATCTATTTTCATCCAAATCTTCTACGATCTTCATCGTATCACACACAAATCCACACTAAACTAAAACAAGGATTTATTCTACTATCTAAACTATTAAAATCAAAGAAAAACTAACCTTTCTTCGATCGATTTCGCGCCTTTAAGGATCGTTGTCCAAAGGGGTTTCGAAACGAATTTTCCGAATTTCTACGGCGATTTCACCTTGATTGATCACCACGAATTCAAGATGAAGTCGTCCATGATCCACGCATCGATCTTAACCTCTTCAACGCTTGGTTAGCGATCACGAGGTGGAGCGTTTCTTGAAAAACGGGCTTCTAAGGAAAAAGGGGTTTGAATGGCTTGTTGTTCCCAGATCTCTAACGGTTGAAATTTACCAACGGCGGACACTCAAGCGAGGCCGTCGTCATGTGCTTTGCAAAGGTTGCGGAGATTGCGGCGCGATTGCAATCGAAATCTCACGGTTTCTCATGAGGGTTCCATGGGGAAGAAGCTCTCTCTCTCTCTCTCTCTAGAACTCCCAACTCTAAGGCTTGCAACCGGGTGAAGCTTCTTTGAGAAGCTTTGCCTTTTAATTAGCTAAAAGGGCTTGGTTTCGGTGCGAAGCGATAACACTGCAAAAGTGTGTTAGGCTTATCCACTTGAAATAGAGTTTGGTTTTGGTGTTGAGCGGCACACGATGCGTCGGTGCACGGCTTTCACACTAAAGGCCCAAACACACATTTAAACCTTAATCCGTCCGCACAAAGTTATTCTAATATTATTTAAATATTTATTATTATATAAATATCTATGATGACATCGATTTTCATGTCGACCTCACACTCGAGGTCAGTCGAGTTCGAGTCTGATTTTTCGGGTTGTTACATACATATAGAAGGATCTAGATCATCCAATCTTCCAGGCACCTCTTGTATTGACCACAATTAAACAATATCCATTCCTGACTTATTTATTTTTGTGGTAGCCGCCGCCACCTTAAGGTTGCCTATGCTCATAAGTTGGGGACGTAGTAACATTTTCAACCTTCCACTTGTTCTCTAGGCTCATCCCCATCAATAGTCCTTTTTTAAGGACCATTGTTAATTAATGATAACTAACTTGAGCCATAGGGTCAATACCATCAATGGTCCTTCTTTAAGGCCCATTGTCAATTAATAATAACTAGCACTTTGTTTGTCAAAGCTTCGCTTCTTTCTTTAGATTCCCGCAAACCAAGAAAGTTGGGGCTAGGGGGCTAGCTGCTTCCAACTTCTTGCCTGTCTTCGGCCCTGTTTGACAACCATTTTTCAAAAAACACTTTTCATCTGCCCTAAAGAGGTGTATCACATGCTGCTTTTTAAAGGGATTTATTATATTTTGAAAGATGTTATGTGAGAAGCAATTTGAGACACTTTCTCAACACAATATTATTTTTAGCTAGTTAGAGGTGGTCAGGTCTTTGATAAAATATATTTTTCACCCATTATTTTTATATATTAAATATATTTTGGAAAAAGTTGGGAACTAGGGCTTTCAGCTTCCTGCTACTATTTTGCTTTTGCAGAATTATGAAGCAAATTTTATCAAACTATGGCCCTCTTTAGCAATGCTACCTAGAGCGTAACTTTAACCAAATAGTTCCACAACCAATGAATTAGTTAATGACTCTGAATAAACTAACTAAAATGATAAGGTTGTCGAGGAATACGGAGAGAAAACAACATTTCTCACTCCATTGGACACCTTTTGTTACAAGGTTTGGTCTATAGATTGCGAACTAATAGGGATCGGGATTCTCTAAAAATCCAAGGTCGTCGGTGGACAGAGGGGACCACTTGGAGACTTGGGATCTCTCTACGACCTCTCTAAACAGTATTCATCTTCCTTATCCCTTCGGCTAAGTTCTTTAACCAAACCGATTCTTGTAAAGGTTGAATCCAAAATCGGGCCCATTTCAAACTTAAAACTGATTCGCAAAGCGGGTCTTACCAAATAGTAATCTTCACCATTATATGTGTGGTTTCGAAAGCCAGAAGCCAGAATAATCAGGGTGTGAGAGCATTGCCAAACAGGAACATAAACACTAAAGTGATTCTCATGTCCAAAAGCTAGAAGCGGGCCCCTGGTACTCGTTCTCAAACAGTAACTAAGCTCATTAAGTGGCCCACCAATAGTTTATGGGTAGCCAAAGAGGGCCACAAACCCTAAAGCCATTCTCATCCACATGGACACATACTTGCATCACTTCCACGAGCCATGCAACCCACCTTTTAGATGGTCCATGCTGATGGCTACGTCCTAAGTGCATCAGCATCAAATTAGTGTAAAGGGAGAAAGCCGTTTCTTTATCTCCACAAGCAGTGCACGTGCCTTACAAATATGTATTTATTAAGGAATAATTAGAAAAACAAACCTTTTAACCTATTATACTTAGACCTAACATTTTAGCAAAAGAAGGGTTTCAAGGTTTTTTGAACTTGTAATTTATGTGAGATTGGCAAATTAGTGGCACGTGCAAGTAAGGTCATCCATATCACTTTACTAAACTACCCTTCTATCACTACAAAAAATAAGACTATTAGCGGCAGTTTTTTTTAAAGCGGCAGTTTTTTTTTAAAAAAAACTGCCGCTATTAATTCTGTCGCTACAAATAGCTGCAGTTTTTTATAGCGACAGTACTAATAGCGGCAGTTTTTTAATAGTCTCATTTTTTGTAGTGTATAAAGGGTAGTTTAGAAGCAAAGAAGTTTTCGTTTCTTGAAGGGTTATTTTCCCTGACATCCAGCGATCTACTATCCTACCGGATCCCCGCGAATCCACCTGAATATAAACTGCTATCCGAACTTATCGATGGCCGTAACAGGAGAATCTGGCCCTGGAACTCACCGACTGCCGTAACAGGAGAATCTCGCCCTGTAATAGTTGCAGGTCTTCTTCTCCGGCGTTATTCGTCGGCTTCTTCTCCAGCGGCGAACATTGTTTCCCGCAATCCGTTTTAAATTTGGGCATTTCTTCTTTGCCGGCTTCTTCTTCTCCGGCGTTAATCGCCAGCTTCTTCTCCGGACGAACTCACCGACACCCATTTAAATGGCTTCTTATTCGTCAGCTTCTTCTCCGGTGAATAATGGTGGCTTCTTCTCCGGCATTTAAGTCTCTCTCTCTCTCTCTTTCTAAGTTGTAATAAAAAAGTGGTTAATCAAATCAATCTTTATAAAAGGGTTGATACCTATTTCACCAAGTTCGATTTTTTACTTGGTTGAATTTCAAAGTTGATGCGGGCGCTTTTAATGGCTATTAGCTAATCTGTTCATCACTGTTATTAATTATTTTATATATATTTCTTTATTTAGGTGATGATTCAGTGTACTTTTGTTAGTGTTGTGATTGACGTTTATCTTGAGAACAACTAAAATCTGACCTACTATTGAACTGGTGAATGGTTTTTGATAGGAAATGGTGAATGATGGAGAAATTTGGGGGGAGAAATCCGATTTTTCTGTTCATAGGAAATGGTGAATGAAGGAGACGACGAGGGTATAAATGTAACTTCACAAATGCTACTTTTGTTAATACGTGAGAAGAAATTTGTATCCCACACCCATTTAAAGTCCTAAAAATCGTGAAAGCACGTTTTGCTAAAACATTTGGTTTGAGTATATTAGCCTGAAACATTTGAAAACCAGACATGTTTTTCTAAAGTGCCTATTTATTAATTAATAAAATAGGTCCGGGACTATACAACCGATTGTAGCAAAAACCGCTATCACTAGATCATTTGGGCACCACGCAACACCAATCACGACGATTGGGTGTGACAATAACTTGGATAATAAGAATCAGCTATCACCAAAATAAATTGGGCTCTATCCAATATATATCCTCTGTTTAAAATGTTGTTAAAGATATCTAAAATCCATGCACCAGTTGATTGGGTGTGCGCTGTTCATGCCTCGTGACATGTGATCTGAGACCCTGGTGGCCGCAATTTTTGATACCACCGACTGTATTTTCCGGTTCCTCTTAATAAAATAAGCAAAAGAGAGAATATCTTTAACTTTTAGAAGGCTTCAAGGACAGGCGCGTATTAAAGAGAACAAGGACAATGCAATTGTGCGGATAGTGCTTAAACTTTATACGCGTATTCGATTGACATAATAGAACGTAGCTTTATGAAGGAAAAGGTTTGAGAATTTTCTGCATTGCACCCTGTGTTCATTGCGCACCCTTCCCAACTTTGAAAGTAAATAAGTCCTTGCTTACTTTTAGAAAGTAGCAAATGCATGGGGTTAAATTTTTGATTAATGGTTCCTAAAGGACATCCAAAAAAAACAGGCATTTAAACACTAAAATAATATTTAAATATACTCTTAAATGAGATATTTGATCTTACACTATTCAGGTGTGGTTTATTTTTATATATGGCGCATTTATTTGATCTTTGAGCATTGCCATTTGGGTAGCCAAAGAATATGCCTATAAGTAATGTGAACATCTGAAGTGTAGAAAGAAGAGAGAGAGAGGAAAAATAATTGTTGATAACAAGAAAAAAACGGAGACCTGCTATGCCAAGAAGTGGATTTTTGAGATTCAAACATTGACTTAATATCAAATAAAGAGTCAGGTATATGAACAAAAAACAACCAGTAAAAAGGGAGCAAGAAAAGGAGGAAAAAGAACCCTTCGAGGGAAGGTGATTGATCGCCCTTCAGTTTTTAGTGGGTGGCACTCCAATGATTAAATCCCGGTATTCAATTTTCCCTTCTTCTTCCTTAGCGTTGAGAGTTTTTGGAGTCAAGGCGTCCTGCTCTCCTCCTCTTGGGGTGGGGTAAGAGGGGGTGGGTTTCGGGTTCTTATGCTATGGTTAGGGCTATCAATCGGTTGCGTCGACCTGGTACCTAACTTACAAAATTTTTTTATTGGGTTAGGCACATAAACTTGACCCGTTAATATGACCTGTTGGGTCAAGTCGGGTCAGACATGAAAAATCAGACCCAACCTTCACATTGAGTTGGGTTGTGTAAAGTAAGAAGCCCAATCAGGTTGACCAGACCTGATATTTTATATATGAAATTATAGAAGATTAGGAGGTTGGGGGATGGGGAGTTTAGAGGATCTGGTTGGGTAAGGCATATGTTATTTTTTTCATCGGACCACTAAAATTTGGGCCGGAGCTAACCTGGCCCGGTTAAATACCCCTCATCTAGCTTAACATTTTTAATTTTTTTTTTTATAATATGCCAACTAGATTAATATTGGGTGGTCATGTCACACTCCATTATTTATTAAAAAAAACTTCTAATTATATATTAGCAAAAAATAATGTGGAGTGATAAAAGGTTGTTTCATAGGGAGCGGCAGTGACTGATCATCTGCCACCTAACCTACTCAGCTTTAACCATGGGAGCTCGTACTCCTTCTGCCATCTGCCAATCTGACATCTGCCATCTGCAACTGCAGAATGGAGATTTTTCTTTTCTTTTTTTCTTTTTTAATCCCCGAGTCAAATTATTTATTAATCATTACACTATCATTTATCCTAGCTTGCCGTTGTTGCCACGTGGCTCGCATCGTATCACTTTGAAATTGACGCCCTGAGAAATCGTCAGATCACGTCAAGATGCTGTCAGGATATGACTTTTGAAGTTGACGCTCCCTTGACGCCTTGTTTTCTTAAAATCCTGCAAAGGCACGAGACTTGCCAACTGCCAAGACCCAAGTATAATGTCTTATTACGGGAAACACACCATCCATTTCATGTCTAGTGTGACAACGAGGTACAAAATTTGGCAAACTCATAATTACCGTCTGATGAAGAATGAATGATGTCGATTTGGAACAAGGTACTCTCCTTCACTGCCTAATGAATGCACAAGCTTCTAATGGAGGAACACCCTCAATGACATATGGCAGGTTTGAGTGTCATTGATCAAGCATATATGAGGTTGACCCATTGCTCTGTGACTAAAAAAATATTTATTATTATTATTATTATTATTACCATCATAAACTTATCTCAATTATTCACACGTGGCAAGTTTGAGTGTCGATAATGTATAAGGAAGGATAAAAATGTGTAAGACTATAAGGAAGGGAAAAAAGGTGTAACCATATAAGAGAAAATTTAAAAGTTACACTTATAAAAGAAAAACTATAAAATATGGTTAAAGACGGTTTAAACATTTTTATCACCAGAAACAAACTCTATATGAAGGATTTAGACTCTATAAGCACAAAGAAATACAATAAGAGAAAGATAAAAAACAACATGAAAAAAAGTAATGGCGAATATAAATGGAAGTTTGTAGCATTGATCATAAACAAGTGAAAAAATAGGACTCCCAAAATCCAACCTTAAATAGATGATATAAGATTGTGATGATGGTAATAATTTTTGGCCGGTGTTACTACCACACCACTTATGTTACAACCACCTCATGTGAATAAACGAACAAATGTTGACTGTTTTAAATCTGATGACGGAGTTCATTTTTCATCCCAATATTTCATACAATAAATCTTGAGATCATGGGACAATCATCAGACCGATAGATGTTGATTCCACATTTTGGGATGTTTGCCTCATTGAATCAAAATCTAACCGTTTGTTTGATGGTAGGCCAATGACCTCAAGAACTTTTATATGGAATATTGGGATGAAAAACGATCTCTATGGTTTTATTTAAATCGTTCAACAAAATTTTCCTTCATTTAAGTAAGCTGGCTGTAACATAAAGTGGTGTGGTAGTAACACCGGCCTAATTTTTTTATAATTTTTTTATAAATTTATTTTTTTAAGGAGAAAAGAAAGATGCTTGGCTAACGAGGCAATGGGAGAACCTGAGTGATATCTGAAAGTGAAGCCAATTCTTGCACGATTGTTTTCCTTGCACCAAGGGCCGACAAAATTGATTTTGAGAACAATTCCAATCGGTTTTGACCAACAGGGTGTGGCCACAGGTTCTGTACATTTTTCACCTTTAGCGTTAGCGATAATGAATTTAGATAGGAATAGATCAGCTTCTTGAACTACCTTTAATGGATATCTCGCCTTATCATGCACCATGGCAAACTCGATTCCTCTCTTTTCATATTGGCCATGCTATGATAAAAACTTGGTTGATCATCTCAGCATCATGAGTAGATTTTTTTTTTTTTTGAGAAAATTGTTTATATTATGAAAGTAAAAAAAGTTTTTCTAATGCCTTGAGGGCTCAAGTAAAACATTAGAAAGCGCTCAAAGCATTATTATCTAGAAAATCGAATTTCTCAAAGAAAATCAGGATAGACACTTGGGCGATATAGAAAAACCTAGAGAAATGAGAGAAAAAATATAGATACCAAAATCTTTGATCCAACTGGGAATAGGTACGTTGTTGTGGAAATGGGTGCAAGCACCAATGACTTTAATCTAAGTAGCTTCTTGGGTCACACAATATTTTATTTGTTTATTTATATTTCATTCAATTAGCACTAATATTATTTGAGGTGACTTCTTCAAATTATGATTTGGTTGTAAAGTAGAGTCTGAAAAGTAAAGTTTATAACAATTCTACATTAAATGATTTGCTATTTCAATTAAATCCTCCTTCAGATTATCTTGTTCACTCAATTTGCACTCCACTTATTTGCCTTTTTCTGCTAACTTTTAATGCTCTTGACTCAAGGTTTTTCTCCATAATTTTATTTTATCATTTTTTTTATTTCCTTGTTTGGACAATCAGCTGTATCACATCATCTGCAAATAATATTTAGGACAGAATCTCTTCTAATATGTCTATTATATGCCTAATATAAAATTAACATATGCCCGACTAGACCAGACCAAAGCATATTGGTCAACGGTATATGCTTGACTCGACCAGATTAAAAACCTCTTATTTTACTGATTATATATATATATATATAGAGAGAGAGAGAGAGAGAGAGAGAGAATCCAATTCGGTTACATGGGTCTTGGTTCAGTTTTGGAAAACCCCTAATTAGCATGGAACTCTTACGAACCCGGTCCAACTACTATATGGCCCTAATGCTCCCAACATTTAGATTGGTTAGCATACGTGCCACATCTACAAAATGTGTGATAAGCACCATCTTTGGTGGTCAGACCCGAGCATCTCATGCCAGTACAAACGAAAAATAAAATACCCACTTTCACAATCCATTATGCAAGCTCTCGATCCAACGGACAGTTGATTTTTGTCTTTTTTTCAAATTTACTTAATTCTCCATATAATAAAAATGAGTTAATACATAAGCAGCTTACGAGAATCCCGCGGGATCCAACGGTAATATATTCTTTGTAACACGAGAGAGAAGACGTAGAGACGGAAGAATATTTGAAAGAACAAACAGCATATAAGGATCAGAGCCGTCCTTCTCTCTCTCTTTCTCTCTCTCTCTCTCTATATATATATATATATATATATATACTTTCCACGTGTCATGCAGACGTGACGTGTCGAGTCCACGCTTTTATAATAGTCAAAAAACGGTCAGGGAGGGCAGCAGATACAGCCAATAAGGTACCAGAAATAACGCGGGAATCGAGCAAGGGGTAAAATGATTTGGCACTCCATTGCTTTATGATTGACACACCGCTTTTACTGCTGACATGAGCCCCGCTGACCGGACGGGCTACCCGTCCATTCACATCCTCGGGCAGTGCGGGCAGCCTCTGGAGTAGGGTTCGACGGCGACCACACGACTTCGGGCAGCTACCCGGGATTCAAGGCTCTGGCCTGCTATCCTTTTATTATTTATAGAATAATATATATATATATATATATATATATATATATATATATATATATAATAGATCACTTTCTTTGAAATCATTCATTCATTATTTCATTCGCCCGAGATCGCTGTCACTTTCTTTCCTTTTTTTTTGCCTTTTTTTTTTTCTCATTTATTTTTTTGTTGTACTGCTTGGTCACATGCAGACTTTGATGTGACCACTCGATAGAAATTTTTGTATTATATTATTTCCTCCAAAACCCGAGTAATTCTAGGGTTACGGCATATGTAGGTGCATAAAGTCCATGGGCATTTCAAGCCGTACGATCACTGTCAGAGTCCATTAATTTGTTTATGTATAGAGATTAGATTAGATTAGCTGTATTAGTATTTCATTTTTTTTAATTTTTATGTTTTTTTGAGATGAAATTGTATCCCTTCATTTGACATCGAGAATAAATAGTAATAATTAGAATAACTAACCATAAAATATATTAAATAACATTTAAAATCCATCTAATTAACACAAAATTCAAGGACCTTTAAAATAAAGTAAAAATTTTAAAATTCTACCACCATCCTGAATATCCTCAGGTAACTAACACCAAAGATTCATTCAAAGAGACGCCACAACAATGGGCAAACTTACGATCCATAGAAACTCCCACCATATTAGAAACGGGAGCAAACACTTATCAAAAGCTTCACGCATCGCTTCAATCGAAGCTTTTAAACAATATTTCATGACATAGAAATAGTACATGTGTTCGTGTAACAACGAAGTTATCAAAACGTCGGTAAAACTCGTAACCAAAATCATTTCAAAACCAATTATGGATTACAAAAAAGTAAAATAAGCAAAAAATAAAGAGAGAAACATGGAGAGCTGAAGCCTCCAAGGAAAAGATGATTCCCAAAGAATCGAATTATTGAAAGTATAAAAAATTTGGATGGAAAGGGATTAAAATTTTAGTATTTCATATTTGAATCTTTCTATAAGTGGGGCACATCCCATACTCCTTGAAAACCATTGATTCCTTCTGATCAGATGACGGAGAATGTGTTTCACCCCATCTTCCACACAATAGTTCTTGAGATCATGACGCACCTATCAAATGGTCAATTTTTTATTCCATATGTCACGGATCCCAAAAATATAACGTTTGAGCGTGATGCGTGCCATGTAATTCAAGAGTTATTTTTTGAGATCCGTAACACATGAAATCAGAAAATGATCATCTGATAGATGCGCCATGATCTCAAAATTTATTATGTGGAAGATCAGGGTGAAAAATGATCTCCACCATCTAATTAGAAGGAATCAATATTTCTAAGGGGTATGGGAGGTGGACGCAGACAGATTTACCCTCTATAGTAATTCATGGATGATTATGTGTTGAGCCTCATGACCGTACAATGTGGTTTGCGTCAGTTTTTCCTTCAATTTGAGCACATGCCCTGATAATCTGGATCATCCAATCGGACAGGGTCTCTAAGATGTGGCAATGTGCCTGCCAAAGAGATTTTTAAGCACAATAAACTTCTAATTCCCCAAATAGATTCTAAGACGATGAATATAAACTTCTTCTAATTATGATAAAAAAATAGAGTAGGTGTTTGGTACAAGAGCTGTCCACTGGGGCCGGTACAATTGCTGATCTCATTCTTATTCCATCGGAGACAAATTTTTAGAAGCGTACGATCCATGTAGGTACACCATTTACTATATAGACCAACTGCGATTAGCCTTTGCAATGGTTTTAAAAAAGGTTGTACCCATTGCACAAGGCTCCTACTTTTAGTGGGGGTCTGGTTATGGGTCAAATTTCGGGTATCGGATACTTATCAATCGAGTTCAAAACCGATACGTATCGGAATAGTAAAATATCGGACGATATATTGAATGTATCATCCGAACATCTACATACAAAATAGAGATATAATATATTGAATGTACCGTATCGTTCAAGTCTGACACCGATACGTATCGTCGGATACGTATCGATATTGGACGATATTTTAATCCATGGGTCTGGTAGAGATCGATGGTGGGCAACCTTACTCCCAATTTTGGAGAGGCTGATTCCAAGTATGTCTAATATGTGCAGAAGTATATTTTAAGAGTATTTTTGCCATTTTGGTGAGTTTAGGAGAGAAAAATCTTCAACACGAATTACTAATTAGTTTGATGGAAGACTCTTACTCGCTAAAAAGTCCACATCAGCTTCTTTTCTCATGAAATAATTTGAGCTGTCACCGTAATACACATAATCCTCGAAAGTCATTAAAATTTCTGTAAGACCGAAACGAACTTCAACTTCCAGGTTCAACCATGAATCACGATCGACACAAAGAACACGTTGATCAAATTGATCTCCTTACGGTAAATAATTTAGTGTGTCATCTGATGCACTTCAAATCGCACTTTGGCGCAATCTGATGCACTTCCAAAAAACTTGTGGGTATTGTTCCAACTAGATCCCTGGATCGCCTAACAAACAAACTAGATGCACCTTCCAACCCCGATTCCTACATCAAATCATCTGGCTCCAACCCTAAAAAAATCGGCTTCTGTAAACCAATCAAACCATGTAGAAAAAGCTCTCACAAGTGGCCTGGGAGATCATGATATATCTGATGGTCCTAATTCACCCTCTTATGGAACAATGTTGTAACAGCCCGAATTTTCGCACTCGATTTTGAGAAAACACTTAAATACGTCAACATTATTAATAATTAGGATCAATTTTTAATACATCATCATATGTGTAATATAAACTAAGAGTAGAGGCCGTGGATAAGAACTTTTGGATTGCTTTAGAACGCCATTAGATTTGCTTAGAAAGATCTGTTAAGGTAGGGAAAATCTAAAATAAAAATGTATCTGAATATGATTTCATGATTCCTTCACATCTGTATCCTGATTTCTGTTTTAAAAGCATGTTTGCATATCAATCAATCTCTGTCATCTCTGATTCCTGCATTCTGATTTCCGTGTTCTGAAGCCTGTTTTTGATTTCTGATATGATATCTGATTTTTGAGGTCATATACATGTATATGATTTTAAGTATTTAATTCAAATGATCCCCGCCGATTCAACGGTATATCCGTGCCCTGACACAATCGTGCATCTGCTTTGATAATCCCTCGACACAATTGCACTCCATAAATGAGTCATTGTTGCACTCTAAAAAAATTGTTCATATGAACGATAATTGGTTGAGGTTTCCTATCGACATACACCTGATTACCACGTGCTATATATATTTACGAGAGTTTCTTAACTTAGAAATATGTATGATTTAAGTCACAAATTATATACTAATAGCATCTATTCTGTTCTTTGAAAACTCAGTACATATCATCTGATTTATCATGTCTGCATATTCTGATTTGATTATCTATTTGAGATACTACCTGCAAATCATGTCTTACATTTTCAATACAATTTTGGCTGTGATTCTTCTACTGAGCTTAGATATAACTCACCATATTTTCTATAACATTAATAGGTTCTGAGGCTAGAGCTCCCGGTACTGAGAGGACCCTGACTATCAGCCTAATCCGGAGGCTGAGATTGAGGAGGAGAATACCAATATCCCTACTGATGAGCACCACCTGTAGCTAGGGTATTTGATTAGACTGGATATTTTGGGATCTGTATATGTTTTGAATTATTGTAGTTCTGGTGGCCACGATTTTGTACTTAAAACTTTATAGATACTTTATTTTCTTTTGTGTACATCTTATAGGAACCACTACTTTGAACTATCATTTTTGTGTGACGAATGACCATCACCCGCGATTCTTCTTGGTTTCTTTTTGAGGATATATTTTCTTTTATTTTTATATATAGGCATTGTTAAATTCTTCTCTCTTTTAAAGCCTTATATGATGACTCGATCTGCCACTACTAGACAGTGTCTACTCTGATTTTCGTTAGACGAGCAGACACTCTGTGACTTGTCCTTGAGATCATCTAGAGCATGATCCTGATGGCACGAATTTCTGAGTGCGAAATTCGGGCTATCACAAATGTGGGTTTCATAGCTCACCTTTAAGATAATTTTTTTTGAAGTACTTCGTCAAAAATAATCACTTCTGCTGCATTTTTTTTTTTTTTTTGGATAGGTAAGCATGGAATTTGAGGCATCTGTTCTATATGCCATTTTTATAAACAAACTACAAATATGGTGCCTAAACAACCAAGAAATAGAGAGTAATGATTGGAGAAAAAACTGACAAAAAGTGAGCAAGCTGATGATCAACTAAGTCATATAAAGAAATATCTTATTACCCTTTTCAATAACAGCGGAAGTTGACAATCATGAGCTCAGCAAGCCATATATTACGAAGGAAAATAAATAAGTGTATTAATAAACAAAAGTACAAGATGTGTTGGGCATTATTTTACGTTATAATTCTCATAGAAAACAAAATTGAGTCACAGTAATTCTATCCTCAGCTCTTCAATTGATGTATCTCCTACGCAGCATCATAAGAAACAAACGGAAGAAACCTCTTATAGCATGCAGAATCAGATGATGAAAAATCAAAAGATCAGTTCATCTCTTGAAGCATGTCATACTGTTGGTTTGGAGGTTCAGGCCTGAGGATCAAAGGTGTTCGGTTAATGCAAGACAGCAAATAAGTGTGAACAGTAAAAATTTCTAACTTCAGAAAGAAATTTTGTAGTGTTCCAAGCAAGGCAAGGCAAGATAGAACTAGACAGCGGAAATGGATTATATCCTTCCATTTTGCTAGCATAGTCTGAGCTATCATTTTATTTTTCCAAAACAGGAGATGTTAGAATTTAAACCAAGGTAACAATGACAAAAAATTATGGGCATTCGCCGATTCCATATTGAACATCCACCCTATATCTTTGTAGTTGAAATGAACTCTTACAATTCCCTAAACTAAAGAAGAGCATTGTTCCTGCCACATCCATTTTTGTTAATGCCACACCACTTAAACAAAGAAAACATCGTTGTCTGCTTTGAATCAAACAATATAGATCATTTTTTGTCCCAATCTTTCACACAATAGATATTGAGACATGAACCCACCATCAGACGGTCAAATGTCACCATAAAAAAATTATTCATGTTCACTTTTTGGAATGTGTGCCACGTGGAATCAACATTTGACCGTCTGATGGTGGGCTGTGTGAAAGATTGGAACAAATAAAGATCGCCATCATCTGATTCAAAGCAGTCAACGGTATTTCCTTTGTTTAAGTGGTGGGGAATCAACAAAAATGTGTGGCAGTAACACTGCTCATAAAGAATCATGACTTGAAAATAAAATCAATCATGAAAATTGAAGAATGGGAGGCAGGCACATTAAACATGCAGCATGTATCATCGTCACTATTAAAAAAAAAAAGGCACCATCATCATCATCATCACCATATTATCATGTGGCATGGCTCTTCATTTTCATTTGAGAAAGTACATAAAATCAACATTTTTATGAATACCTCCATATTTATACAAGCCACTTGAGATTTACCCAAAACTCGATATACATTTATGTAACCCAGTCATCCTCAAATTTTCTTCAATTTCTCTTATATCTAGACCTAAAATCATATCAATTCTTATCAATCTCATTTTTGAAGGATCACACCAAACTTTGGTTTGCTATCTATGAAAACTTTCCTGAGACCAGGTTTGATATTTACTAGTCTTTTTTTTATTATTATTGATTTTCAGTTTAGGGCATTTACACCACATTAAATGAACCTGTGTTCAAACTGTTTCATAGTACTCTTTAGATTGAACAATCCAAACTTTAAAGAATCAGCAAAAAGAATAGGTGTGCCATCAACGTCATAGTAAACCCTCTTCCTCTGCCCACGGGGAGAGAGGAAGAAGATTTTCTATGACGTTGATGGCCACACCTATTCTTTTTGCTGATTCATCATCATTGGGATTTCAAAACACGTATCAGCCAAACCATCCAGCCACCCGAAAAGAGAATATTACTGCCAAGGTTTAAATTCGGAAAAATCCGGCAAGTTCGGGGAAACATTCAGAGAAATATTGGAAAGAAAAAAAAAGATCAAAAGCTAAAAAAAAGTTATAAATCACATTTACTGAAAAATCAGGAATTATTCGGATATCATTCGTGAGTTGTTGTCGAATTTTTTAAAATAATACAAATTTTTTAAAAATCGCAAATAATTCAGGATTAATTTGCAGAACCTCAAATTCGTGTAATTTGTGAAGTTTTAAAAAATTCGGTAAATTTTGTGACAATGATTGATAGCAAGCTATTTCACCAGCAATACTCCATAACGATGGCCATATCTAATACATAAGATCCATCATCAAACTCTGTAAATGGAGCCTTTGACACCACTTGGTACAAGCTGATGACCTCTGCCATAAAGACCCTACAAAAATCTATTAATTGCTGACTTAACTAGGGGTATTAGGCCCCACCAAAACCAAGCAAGAGATGGAATACCATAAAGAGAGAGTGTACCTAACAAATATAACAAAAGATCAACTCCTAAACTACGCACATATAGCCTATGACAGCACGTGACAAGGTATTTGCCACTGCCTCCAAAACCCTAAAATTTTTAATATTATTTGCAACCTCGCAGCAAACCCATCTCCAATAAACTGGAGTATCAATGGCAAACGAAAATTTGATTGAAGCGGCTCTTTTCAATCAAATTATATTAATTGCCACAGCCTCCTTTTGGGCCTTCTGAGCTGCTCGCTCAGCGGCTTTTTTCCTTGTATTTTGTCCTTCTTTTAATTTAATTATATCTTTCACCGATCAAAAACTAATAATAAACTAGAGTATCAACGGCAAACATAAAAGTTGATTGAAGTTTCAAAAAGTGGCAGTCTTAACAACGTATACTTCATAAAGTATAGGAAAAAATCCAACAAAAGCCAAAAATAATTGAGGAATGTTCAGAATCTCATCCAAAACCGGTACCTGCCGGATGATAAGTACCAGTTCCGTAGGTCACTGGTACGATACTTTGAATGTATCATACCGGTGCAATATATATGTATTGATAATATATCAGACAATACATACCAGTGTATCATTAGGAACCATTACATACCGGACGATACATACCGGTTTTGGAGCTGGACGAAACATACCAGAAAACCAGTATTTTAAACCATGGGCTCAAGGCAAGCCAAACTCGAGCCAGTACATGTCCAATCCCCATAAACGTTCAGATCAGTGTTGTAGTGATTGCCTAGGGGCCAATCATCTTGGTGCATCCAGGTAAAAAATCTAGACACAAGTATTGAATGGGTCAGGTTCGGACCTACCCTGACCCAGATCTGACCAGATCCATTTGCATCCCTATGTCACATGTCCTTGAACTCCTTGTAAATGTTTGGTGACGATGTATTTGTTTAACTTTTCAAATCTTGCTAATTGATATCTCATGCACTACGAAAGTTCTAATAGTAAGCCACTACTACCAACATCTGACCTGAAAACTATTGAAGCTTTGTCAAAGGCCAATAGGCTATTGTCAACTAGTATTGACATTTGGTTGGTCATAAGATAACCAGAGTTGACAAACATTGCCTTTTCATTTGCATCACAATGACATTCTATGCATATCTTTTGATTGATCTATTTATGGAGGTGTTTCTTCAAGGATCACTATTTTTTAATGATACATAGAAATAAACTGTTACATATTTACATTTAACCGCTAAGGATGTCATCATGACAGGTAATAATTAGGCAATCAGTAAGCCATAAACTTCAAACTAATATACTGCATTACTACAATGTAATAATATAATATAATACACAATTATTATTTTAAGATAATGTTGTATCAGTTCCTATTTTTCTGATTTGTCCTATTTTTTTATGAATTGTTTCTATTCTTTATATCTTCAAATCATTTCTTAAACAGGCTATAAGTTCACAGACAAATTTGCACCGTTTTGTCCAATATGTTTCATGTATCACCAGCATGCATTAGTATCAGACCCATCGATACATGGTCCAATACATCTTGCGTATTAGATGAATTCACAAAGTTGCATTCAATACTTCTCACGTATCACCAGGGTGTTTCGGTATCATAGTCCATCGATTCATGGTCATATCGAGATTACAAACCTCTATGATGTGAAATTTAGGGGGTCATTGCTTGGTATGAAGGGCTGTCAAGCGGGAAAACGCAGGATCGAGTCCAGAGAGCAGCCGCTTTGTGAGTAAAAAAGCCAGTGGTTAGGTCTGTATCCCGTCCACCCCTCCCAGCCCCTACCTATGGGACTAACAGTAGGTAATGAACTTTGATGATGTGAGATTCTACACAATTTTTCAAGCACATTATTGGTGGCACTCCTTGATCCAAACAGAATTGATTCTCTTTTCTTATCATCAATATCTCAAGTTCATCAACGGCAAACAAAAGCCTAATCAAAAGCATGTGAAGTGATTATTCTATTTACAAAAATTCAAGTTTCTTTGTTTTTGTTTTTGATGACCTGCTTGTCCAGGCCTCTTAAAGCACCCAACTAATCCCAGGGGCACGTATGCGCCTCAAGTTAGCATATGCCAGGTCAGCACGGGATATAAACCTAGGGTGGCCTCATGGGGGATTCAAACTCAGGTCTCCCGCTGCCTGAGGCGGCTACCTGGCCAGCTCGCCAAACCAGGTTAAATTCAAGTTTAAAGAGGGGAAACATTCACATATGATCTTGATTAATATGGAAAAGGGCCATGATAGTGTATCAACCAAAGCAAATAATCTAGTGGACTTTGAGGAAATGCATCCCATGCAAATATATTGATATTATCCAATACATCTATGAAGGAGCAGTAACAAGTGCAGAAAATGAAAGTGGAGAGACAGGTGAACTCCAAGTTATGAGTTAGGTTGCATCAAGGGGCCAGCTTTAAATCCTTGTCTGTCTGCATTGGTTATGAATAATTGACAACCAAAAATGCATGATGAGATCCATGATGTATGTCATTGTAGACGATGTGCTCATTTGCTAGACAAATCATGTAAATGATAAAAAAGAAAATTTGATCGATGTAAATGATAAGTTAGAACTATGGAGGAAGATTTTTACAATTAAAGGGTTAGAGAAATAGTAAAACAAAATATATGTATTACAGGTTTAGCGAACGTGAGAACATGGAGGATAATTAGCTCAAAATAATAAAAAATTAGTGCCACATTATAATAGTGTTGGTATCTAGGCTCTCTATTACATAGTAGGATGAATTTGAGAAGGATAACTCAAAAAAAGAAAAAGAGAGAAGGATATCTCAAATACTAAGTGCGTGTTGGGCAGCGTTGAAACAGAAAAGTGGTATGTTGTACGATCAAGGAGTCTATTCGATTGAATGGGCGTTTTTATAATGTGATGGTTAAACCTGCATAGTGGTGCGGTATAGAGTATTGGGTAACAAGAAGCCACAAGAAGACAAAATACATGTGGTTGAGTTATGTAATCTAAGGTTTATGGAGTACCGAGAAAGGATAAATTAGGAACAAGCCCTATCAGAGATGACCTTTTCTATTTTGCAGGGCCCAGTCCACAAGCACAATGAATGAGAAGGGGAAGACCAATAGGTAGGTCAGTAAGAGTCATGGTCTTTCCAATCAAACAACAGCGTTGGAGAAAGCCGCCCCTGTCTCGTGTGGAAAATTTCAATAGTATTGCCACACGAGGGAGATGCCTTTTGAATATTACCGTTCTCTGGCCAAGCGTCGAAGGAAGGAGACCTTGAAACTGCTTCCGCATAAGACGGGAATCTTCCCATAACAAAGATAGGTTCCTTCTTTCCCAGCTGTGACCATCCAAATGTTGAGGAATGTTCTCAGAAAGTCTTACGCCTGATGATGCTTTTCTCTTTCTGTGGTGGATTAAACAATAGTCAAGCATGTCCTTGCAATGGTAGGTGAAGCAGCTGTATCTGAAACTAAAGTTCAGGAAACCACAAGATTTTCAGGACCAAACTTCATCTCTAATGGGGATTGAAGAAGGAACCATAGCTAGCTTCATGAGTTCAGCACCTGGATTGGGAGCCTAGAGTATTGGTTCACATCCACTTATAGGCAGTTATTATAACATCCACACCAGCACATATGCATCCACCCACACACACAAAGTAACACTAGTTATGCTAACGTCAAAGATCAGGGTGGCAACTTTCAACTTATTTACATTATTGCATTCAGTACTGATTAGTATTTTAGGAATTCAGTTATAGGTTTGAGGAAATCAGCTTTATCAATTTCTAGGAATCAACAAAGAAATATTTCATTAGGAGTTTGACTTTGTTTTGGATATTCATATTATATCAAAAGAGTTTTCAATACTAACTTGGAGCTATGATGTTTCTAGTCTAGTTCATAAGACTGCCTTGACTTTCGATGATTTTAGTGATCTTCTGTTTAGATTTTTGCCTTTATGCATATGCATTTTCCCCAATCTAGGTTGGAATCTTTCAAACCATCCTTCATGCAATGAACATCATTTTAGGAACTATGACTTTTGCACTTTTGCTCACCTTCCCGTAAACAATATCACTAAATTAATTGAAGCTCCACATACGGGTTCTCAATCAAAAGCTATAATTTGCATCAGAAGGTATTGACTATTGAAAACGTTTTCATTTTGTTTCATTGGTAGATATTGTCGATACTCAATTTTTATGGCACCGATCGTTTTTGTTGCGATTATGTGGTGAAAGATGATGCGTTTTTTTTATCACCATCTACAAAGAATATAGCCATAGATCCGTCATTGATCATCGTCCATGCGATTCATTGAAGTACCCTCTCTTCACGCATCAACTGGTCAATAAATGAATGTTTTATCATTGATCAGCAAATCCTACAAAAAAGGAAAACCTTCCTCAAGGGTACACCACTATAATGGGAAAAAATATACTTACACTTCGTACAAAGAGAGAGAAGTATAAAAAGTTTACCCAATACACGTTTGTAATGATCCCTGCATGTTCCCGAGTTCAAGAAGGGTTAAAGTCTAAGAGGAAAGAATGTAAGTGGCATATGTCAACATTATCACAGGCTTATCTCTTTTATTCCTTCTCACGGTTTCCCTCCGAGTCACCACTAGTCTTCCTCTTCTCCTACTTCCTTGTGCTTGTAGCATCTCAACCCTTCGCTCCTGGCCTCCGATGAACATGTTCAAACCACCTCAAGTGATATTCCGTATTGTTTCCTTTATAGATGTCACTCTCAAATTTGCTCTTATGTACTCGTTCTGAATATTATCCTTTCATGTTACTCCACACATCCATCTCAACATATGCGTCGCACCCCCATGTGCTCTATCTTCTCGTCACTTTTCATAGCCAAAAGTTTTTTTTTTTTATAGGCAAATAACCCAACATTTTGCACCCTATAATATTGCAGGTCTAACCTTTGTCTTATAAAACATCCCTTCACTCTATGTGGAATTCTTAGGTCGCACAATACATAAAAACATCCTTTCACTCTAAGTGGAACTCTTGGGCCGCACAATACTCCACTTGCTTGCCTCTATTTCATCCAACTTGCATAAATCTTATTTGAGACATCCTCCTCAAATCCACCATCTGATTTGTAACATGGAGCCTAAATGGCGAAATCTATGGCAATGTGGCACTAAAAGATTTTCTATTTTAGCTAAATCTTTCTCCAAGCTATCATGTATCATTAAATTTTCACGTCATTCATTTCATCTTTATTCTACTAATTTTCAAACACCTCGACTCCAAAACTTTTCTCATAATTCCAGCTTGTCGGTTTTTCTTTCTTTGTTTAGTCAATTACTATTACATCGTCCACAAATAACATGCACCACAAAATCTCTTCTCATATGTCTATGATTAATGCATCCATGACCACAAATAAGGTCTCAAGGCAGATCCTTCATGCAATCCCAACTCCGACAGAGAACTCACTCATCTCTCCACACGTCATTCTTACATTGGTTACCATCCTCTTATACATGTCTTGGATAATATCAATACATAAGTTCGGGATCCATTCTTCCTCACCATCTACCAAATTATCTATCTCGACACTCTATCATAAGGCCCTTCTCTAAATAATAACGACCATAGATAAGTTTTTCCTTCTCTCTTTGAACTTCTCCATAATTTGCCTAAATAATAAAATAGCTTTTGTTATTGATCCCCCCGATATAAAGTCAAACAGGTTCTTTGATACATTTGATTCTTGCCTTAGTCGTTTTTCCACTATTCTCTCCCAAAGTTTCACAGACCGACTCGTTAGTTTAATGCCTCGATAGTTGGCACAATCTTGGATTTCTCCTTCGTTCTTATAGAAAGAGACCGCAATGCTCTTTCTCCATTCCTCAACCATTTTCTTTATTTTTAGTACCTTATTGGATGATTTAGTCCATTCTCTCGCACCACAATCCACACTTTTATAGGTATTCCATCTGGCCCTAATGCTTTTTTTCTTCATCTTTGCTAATGCTTCTTTTCCTTCAACTTTCGATATTTCATTGATCATCCCTGGATTTGGTTCTTCCTTCACATATTCTGTATTTAATAGATCTTTAAAGTTTTCTTATCGTCTATTTTTTTTTTTTTTATCCTCTTTTACCAAGACCCTTTGATCTTCTTCTCTAACGCACCTTACTTAGTCGATCTCTCTAGTTTTCTTTTCTCTTATCTTGGCAAGTTTATAGATTTCTCTCTCCTTTTAATCCAGCCAAGCATATAAACTGTCGTACGCTTCAGACTTGCTTTACTCATGGCTTTCTTAGCTTCTCTTTTGGTGAGATTACATCTTTCAAGATCATTTGTAGTTCTTGTTCTTTGCTATTTTGTAAAACACTTCTTCTCGGCAATTGACTTTTGAATATCTGCATTCCACACCATGTTTCTTTTGTACTCATTTTCTTCTTTTAGATTCCCCGACCACCTCCTTACCAACTCATTTAAGGCTTGGCACCACTTGTTTTAACATCCAATTTGGATCCCCTTCCCACCACCATACTTCCCAAAAGGTTGTTATTTTGTATCTTTTTAGTTTCCACCATTTTATTTTTGGGCATTTGTTTAGTCACTTAGATCTTGATTAGGACGTCTAAAACCATCAATTTATGTTGCATCGTAAGGCTCTCCTGAGATAACTTTACTATCCTTATAGTTTGCTCACTCTCTTCACTTTAATAAGAAATAATTTATTTGAGTTCTATTTGTTCCACTCTTGAAAGTTATAAAATGCTCGTCTCCCTTCTTGACAAAGGTATTTGTTATTGCCAAATCAAACACTACTGCAAAATCAAGGATAGCTCCCCCATCTCATTGCTTTCACCAAAACCATATGCTCCATTGTATCCTTTCATATTCGTTTCCCATCCTCCCCACATATCCATCAAAGTCACCTCCAATCACTATGCTCTCACTATTAGGAATGCCCTTGTACTAGTTCACCCATCGATTGCCAAACTTCTTGTTTCTCGTTCTCACATATTCCAACTTGGCGTGCATAGGCACTAGCAACATTTAATATTTTCTTATCCAAAATAATTTTAACCATCATAATTCGATCTTTTTTTCTCTTGACCTCCACAATCTAATCCTTCAAATCTTTATCCACTACAGCGCCTACCCTGTGATAGTTACTCTTCCCTCTCCCAAGTCTTTAGCCTTCTCTCTTTTCCACTTTGTCTCTTGCAAGCACATTACATTAATCTTCATTCTTCACATGACATCTATCTACTCGACAATCTTCCCAGTTAATGTACCGTTTACAACAAATTTGCGTAAGAAAGAGAAATTTAAACACAAATGAATTACAACAAATTTCCCTCGGTTTACAAGGGTTTTATTAATTCGTGGGGAATCTACACTTCCGGGTATCGCCAACGATTCCCCGTTAATTACATCTCTATAGAAAATCTAAAAGTACAATGTATGTTTACAACCAAGGATCAAAATCTCGGCTGAAAATTTAAATTTTCGGCCGAGTCGTCTCGGTATCGGTCAAGACCGAAACCCAAAATATTAAAAAATCGCCCCCCCCTTTAGAAAATTCAAATTATCAGCCGATAATTTCAATTTTCGGCTGGTAATTTGCTTGGACGGCTCTTTAGCAAATTTGAATGGTATCATACCCATTTTCGTAATTGCACCCCATTAATGAACGGTTTAAAAGCCAATTTTATATTAGCAACCCATTTAAACTTTTTTAATTGCAACCGATTCTTTAATGCCAACCCAAGTACATATAAACCCATTTAAGCTTCCTCATCCGCAGCCCAGCCAACTCGTCGCCGGATTTCGTCGACGCTTCGCCGGATTTCGTTGGAACTCACCGGATTTTCTTCAAAAAATTAATATAGGTGCCGAATCTTTGCGTGATTTGCCATGTGAAGTTGGTTTTCGCCAACTTTCGCCGGATTTCTCTAGATCTAACATTTTTGGTCGCTGGATTTCGTCGGGATTCACCGGATTTCACGCAAAAAATATCATAAGTTGTCGAATGTACGTGTGGTTCGCCGTTTGGACTCGGATTTCACCCAAATCTCGTTGGATTTCGCCCAAATCTCGTCGGATCTAGGCGGATTCTCGCCGGATTTTGCTTTCAAAAATTACGGGAGTTCTCAAATCTCAGCCCGATTCGCCGTCTCTACTCGGGCCTCGAAAAATATTGCCGGAAAGTGACCAAATCTCGCCGGATATCGTCAGAATTTACCCAAATCTCTCTAAAAAATTACGTGAGTTCGCCGTCCCTACTCGGGTCTTGAAAATTATATAATAATATATATTTTTTAATTATATTATTATTTTTTTATGTTTAGAGATAATTGCATTGATGGTGCCACATGGAATAATATTTTAATTATATTATTATCTATATATATATATATTTAGTAAGTGCGAAAAGGCGTCACCGCATTGACTTTTAAAAGGACAAAAAAAAAATGGTTTGTTTATCTAAGAAGAGCCAGTAAAAAAAAATCTCCTCCATTTTGCGTTGGGTATCTATGTTCGCACTCATGTCATCTCTGAAAGCGCCCACATCTTAGACTCTTTGAAGACCATTGATTGCTTCAGATTAACGATGGAGATCGTGTTTCAGCCCAATATTCCACATAATAGATCTTGGGGTCATGGCGCACCTATCAGACGATAAATTTTTTATTCTATATGTGACTGATCCCAAAAAATGGCCCTAAATTGGCGTTTGGGCATAATGTTTGACATATGATTCAAAGACCATTTTTTGGAATTTGTGACACTTGGAATAAAAACCGACCGTCTGATAGATGCGTCATGAACTCAAGATCTCTTGTGTGGAATATCGGGATGAAACATGACCTCCATCATTTTATCCGACTTAATCAATGGTTATCAAGGGGTCTAAGATGTGGGCACAAACAAAGTACCCCTTTTGCTTTTCTTATAGAATAAAAGATTTCTATTTAGCAATAATGTGGGCTCCACTTTCTTAATCGTTTTTAAAGATAAAATCTTTAGCTAATATCTGAAGGCCACTAATTTACTTTAAATCCACCCATCAAATCTTTGAGTTCACCCACACTGAAACACATTGACTTGGTAGAATTAGATGATGATGATTGTTTATCCTCTCAATCTTTCACAAGATGTATCTTGAGATCATGGGCCTACCATCAAACGGTTAGTGTTTAATTTCTCGTGGCACACATCTCAGAAAAATGACCTTAACATCACGTGCAAGCTCAAAATTGCTTTTAACCTCCCTTTTTTGGGTGTGCACCACATGAAATAAAAATCCTACCGTCGGATGGTACGATCATGTTCTCAAGATCTATCGTGTGAAAGATTGGGACGATAAACAATCTCCATCGTTCGATTCAATATAATCAAAGTGTTCCAGCATGTGTGAATTCAATTATATAATATAATATATTATATTATATAATTGATGGTGCCACATGGAATAATATTTTATATATATATATATGACATTGAATCGGCCTATAATATGCAATATCTTATATTGTATATTTAAGATATTGAATCGGCTTATAATATACCCTCATTTAATAACTCTTTTTATATACAATATTTTATATTTAACAATATTTATACTATAATTATATTTAACAATATTTTTATAAAATAATTTATAAAGATATATAATTTAAAATAAATTATTATACTAACAATAATAAATATAATAATATATTATATTATATAATTGATGGTGTCATTAATAAAAATTTATATAAAAAAATAGTATATAAACATCATTATATAAAAATACTTAATATTTACAAATTTATTATTATCATTTACCATTTTTTGATATACTTAACAATAATACAATTCTCTTTTAAAAACTATCCAATTCACTTAATTTATATATTAAAATTGTATAAACTCTACATTATCACAAATATTTATCATACATATTTACATAATATTATTATATATTTTATATTTTTATATATTAAAAACACTAATATAACTTTAATCATCATAATATAACTTAATATTAAATATAAACCAATAACAATAAATTAATTATTAATAAAAATCATAAATATATTACTATTTAAAACTATTATTCATAATATATATAATTAATATTTATAACGATATAATGATATTATTAAAATATAAAAATTAACAACTACTATATTTACATTACATATTAATATTGTAATAATATACTTATTACAATATTATTACACTTAACTACAATACTATAAATAATTAAATAAATTTAATATTTTCACAATAAAACTATCAATGTGAAAATTTTGGAATAATACTTAATAACACCAATAATAAAATATAATAATTATAACTATATTTACAATTAATTATAAATTTATTATACAAATATTAATCATTATATTAACTATATTTTAAGATCATGTTATAATTAATATATATATATATATATATATATATTAATTATATGTGAACACCAAAGAATGATCAAGATTGCTATACAAAAGATTGGCACGAAACGTGATCTCTATCATCCAATGGAATAAAGTCAAAGGACATTATTTGATTCAATGGTTGTCTGTGAGAAATTAGATGATAGAGATTGTTTTCGTGCTAATATTTTGCCCATGTGGCTTAGATGGGTATTCCATGTGGCACATATCCAAATGATAACAAAGTCTCTATTTTTAACCATATATATATGAATAATTTGGTTTTGGTTACATTCACTGGGTTGCTACTTTTAAAGTTTCAATTATGTTATTATATTTAGGGATAATTTTTTGAATATCCCTATAACTAACTTTCATCACTAAAATCTTGGTATATTATTTTTTAAATAGCTAAATGATCTATAATTTAAAACTTTTATCTCCACTTTATCTATGGGGTTAATTTTAATTTAATGATTTTTTAATTGGAATGATATTTCTTCTACATATTCTATTATTTGATATATAAAAATGGTTCGCGATTTTGATCCTGCATGGCAGTATGGCACTCCTTTGGGACCTAAGAGGCTTAATTCAAAATGTCATTTCTGTAATAAAGAACTAAAGGGTGGCGGTGTCAACAAACTTAAGGAATACTTAGCTGGCAAACAGGGTGACGTGCAGCCATGTACTAGCGTGCCCAAGGAAATTAGGCAGCAAATAAAACAACAATTGCAGATCGCCAAAGGAAAGAAAGCAGAGGCTGAGAGAATGAATCAAGAATTAATGGAAACCATATCGCAACCTCACCGTACTTCAATTCCAGTAGACTTGGATGATGATGATGATGATGATGATGATGATGAAGATGATGAAGAGAGTCAACTTAGGAGGGTAATGAGGGACAGTTTGAATGAAAGGAGAAGACGAGAGGATGAACAATACGCTTCTCATAGATTCCGGTCTAGTTTGCATGGACCATCTACAGCAGCAGCTGGGGGAGGGTCAGGCCATAGCCAGGGCCATGGAGACACAGGTTTACGCACGTCATCTACTATACGGGAGGGTGGTTCTAGACCTTCTGATTCTGGTAGTGTTAGATGTCCAGTGCGACCTATAGATCCTTTCTTATATAAAACGAAGAGCTCCAAACAGTCCAAGTTGATTATAACGTTTTTGAAGAGTTGGGGTAAAAGATTAGGTAAATCAGTAGCCAAATTCGTTCTGTACAATCATATTCCAACTCAAGTGGTCGAATCGGCGTACTTTAAGACCATGTTAGAAACTAGTGCCGAGGCAGGACTTGGGGTAAAAATCTCACCAGCTTATGAGATAGCTGGCCCATATTTAGACGATGAAGTGACCGAGATAACAGACTATGTAACGAGCTTCGAGAAAATATGGGACGAGAGAGGCTACACAATTATGTGCGATGGTTAGACGAGTGTTACTAAGAAGACCTTAATCAACTTCTTAGTATACAGTGATCAGGGGACAATCTTCAAGAAGTCTGTTGATGCTTCAAAAACAACAAAGGATGCCAACTATCTGTTTGGATTGATGGATGAGGTTGTAAGATCAGTTGGGCCGCAACAAGTTGTACAAATCATCACTGATAACGCATCAAACTACAAGGCAGCTAGCAACAAACTTTCGTCCACATACAGTCACATCTTCTGGACTCCTTGTGCAGCCCATTGTATTGATCTGATTCTCACTGACCTCGGAAAGATGGAAACTGTGCATACTGTCATAAAGAACTGTAAAATGATAAACAGTTTCATCTACCAAAGTGCAAGCCTAGTCAATTTGCTGAGAACCTTTACAGACCAAAGGGACATTATAAGGCCTGCAATAACTCGATTTGTCACCCACTTCGTTGCCCTTCAAAGCTTATATAAGTATAGGGCAGCCTTGAAGAGTCCGTGGATCTCCGTAATGGGTAAGTTACGGAAAATTCCAAACACGAAACGACGACCATTGGCCAATAATGGTCGATACTATCTTCTACGCATTCGGAATGCATGTCGTACGCCAGAATATTATTGAACCACTAGTACACGTACTAAGATTGGTAGATGGGGATGACAAACCCACAATGGGGTATGTCTATGAGGCCATGAACAAAGCAAAGTTGGCCATTAGAGGTAAGTTCCCCAAAAGTCACAAGAAATTTTGGAAGGTGATCGATAGAAGGTGGAATGAGCAGTTCCACCAAAATCTACATGCAGCAGGTAATTTATTACTTTAATTAATTGAGAATCATACTTTCGTTACATTTATCTTTATAGTTTTAATTAATTGAGATATTTCAACAGGGTATTTCTTGAACCCCGTCTACCAATACAGTCGAAATATCAGTATAAATGATGAGGTCTACAGTGGCTTATTAAGCGTGATCCAAAAGATGGAGTCAGACATCAATATTCAAGGGAAGGCAATGAGAGAGGTAGCAAATAATTAATTTTCCCGTATAATTGTTAAGATTATTGTTACCGATATTTGTAACATTGATCTTCCTTGTTTGACAATATTGTGCAGATTGAATTCTTTCGAAATAAAATTGGCTCTTTTGGAACGCCACTAGCATTATCTGAGATCCATAATCAGAAGCCAGGTAAATTAGATTTTATTTTACTTATGAAAGTTTATAGTCCATTAAATTTGATGTATCTATATTATTCAATGCAGCTGAATGGTGGATAAACTTCAGTGATGTAAAGAAGGCCCCTAATTTAAGAAAGATAGCAATTCGAGTGCTAAGTCAAACTACATCCTCCTCAAATTGCGAACGAAATTGGAGCACCTTCTCTCTTATCCATACCAAATCAAGGAATAGACTAACTATGGAGAGATTGGAAAGTATGGTCTATGCCCATTACAATATGAGGTTGAGGGTCAGAAATATTAAAAGAGCGAGCCGTGGTAAGAATATCTAATAAAATAAAGTTTACTTTCAAAGTGATTCATATATTTAAATTACAATGTTTATAAAATGTATTAATTAATTTTGTATTCTTCTTATGTAGATGAGGAATATTTTAATCCGATCGAATTGGATTACATTTTCTCGGAAGATGATCCTTTGAGAGAGTGGATTGAGGAGAGAGAAACTCCAGTTTTAGATAGTGAGAGCATAGAATGGTTAGATGAAGCTGAAAGAGCTGCTGAAGGCCATCCCTCACAATCTCGTAGAAAACGAAGGCTTGTTCGCCAAGGAACACCTCTTAGAGATAACGATAAGAGAGGTAGTAGTAGTGATGACGATGGTGGTGGTGGTGGTGATGATGATGACGACGATGGTACTGGGGGTGGTAGAGAGGGCACACAGTGGGGGGGGGGGTGAACTTACAGTGGTGATTATGGTACTTTACATGGGCAGTCTTCAAGCGGTGTTCGACAGTGGACTGATGATGACATGACTATGTACGATACTCCCACATTTAGACACGGAGGGTTGGAAGGAAGAGGGCCATCAGAGTCCTACCAAACTCCACAAGATTCGCTCGACGCCATTAACTCTACAATTAGTAGTTTTAGTGGGTTTGGGTTTCAACCTACCAACCAATCTTACAACCCACAATATCCTCAACCAAGCAACCTGGGATATGAGGGTTTCGTTTCTCAAATATTTGGTGGATCGTATGCTTCATACTACCCCAATATAATCAACCACCAGAAACATCTCAGCACGAGGCATATGGCTATCAATACGGACAATATTATAGGCCACGACAACAAAATGATACTGATGAAGAAGAACCACCCAGGAACTCTATGTGGCTTTGAGTAGGTGGCTGCTCGAGTTCAGGTAATGAAGTCATTTTTTTATCTATTTTATGTTTCATATTTTAAAATAAAAAACTCTATGTGGCTTTGAATAGACATATAACTGTTTTAAACGGACGAAAATTAGTCTCACCAATGTATATATCTGTTCTAATAATGTTAAATAGCATAAAAAAACTAAGAAAATAAAGTTCGGCAAAGTTCAATAAAGTTTGGAGCATATTTTTAAAAAAATCCGAAATTTTGACCGAAATTTCCGAAATTTTGACCAATTTACAGTTCGGGTCCTGACCGAAACCGAAACCGAGATTTTGATCCTTGTTTACAACATGTATTTGATGATTATGTCATCTCTTCATAAGTCTTCATTATTTCTTGCGAGAGGGTAATTTGGAAATTTCAGTAACTCTCAACGCACTTATGTAATCCCTGAGTAGGCAATTGCACGACGTATGTCCCAGAATGAGGATGGTTGCATAATATGCCTCTTGAGTGAGAATAGTTGCATAACATAAGTGTTTGAATGAGGATGGATGCATCATGTATGCTTTGTTCAAATCAAGTGCATCACATGTAGCTATGTATATCTGTGTATACAATCGCTTCTCATATGCCTTTCTTACGAAGGCGGAAGCATCGTTGATTTATCATTTTTATAGGTCATAGATGTATGAGAATAACTCGCAATTTATTTCGATATTTTGACGATAGTCATGGCCTCGTAAGATTACATTTTAACTTTGAAATTTTTTTATAACTTGAGTCCTTTGATGAATATGGTTAAAAGAAGGAATTGCAATTTCATAATGCCTTTGACAAATCAAGCATTCGCATTCACGAGTGGACATCAGAATGGGCGGCATTTAAGCCTTATCCATGTCAACAAGTGTCGTGAAAATGTGAGTGTTGTTTGTTATGAGAGAACTACGAAGCAATTAAACTCGAGGTTCAATCAAATAGCGTGCCTTTTCTCGGCCTCTTTAAAGATGGATTTTGGCGATGTACATCAAAGTGTAATGGTTGTTGGCCTTCACCCTTTCGAGTTCTATGGCTTTGAAGCAAGGGTAGTCAAAAGTTAAATTCACTTGGAGATGCCTTTTGTTGGCCTTTTGAGAGGCGGATTTTAGCAATGCACATCAATTGCAAGAGTTCACCATCTTAGGTTCATTGTACAAATATTAAAAAAAATATATACAAATCTAAAGAGAGTGGGAAGCTTGTCAGAGGATCCTTGGGTTTCTCTTCTCCTGCAAGACACCTTCTCGAGAGTTTTTTGGATTTAGGGGTTGGGAGGCTTCGGATCTTCTTCTTCGGGTATTTTGACTCTCTGTTTTTTCTCTTTGAATGTATGTACATATCTTTCTCTTTGTTCAACATTCTCTTTGTATAACCCTAATACTCAAAAACTGCCCATGATCCCACGATCTAGGCAGTTATAAAACTATAGGGAACTCCATTTGGGCCGCGGGCACCTCTTGGACTTCAGATCATAAGTGGCTGTGGGCATTCTTGGGCTTACTCCCACAAGAAACCACGAGTGGGATTAGGTAGGGCAATGTGAGAGGGCGGATGGATTGAGGCTTGGGTTCATAGGGGATTGTGAGTGGGTTTGGGATTGGATTCATTAAAGATTGCGAGGGGGCTAGGGCTGGCAGCCATAAGAGACCCAGAGTGAATTGGACTTGGTAACATAAGAGGCCGCGACTGGATTTGTGCTTCAGGCCATAAGAGGCCGCGAGTAGATTTGGTTCGGATCTGTGGGTTACCGCCGAGAGGCTTGACTCGGGTGATCTGCTACCACGACCACTTAAGGGGCTGATCGTGGGCTGCCATGTGGCACTTCTCGCTTGCTTATTCGTTGGAAATTCAGGCGCCAACAGCCTCACACCAAACCCATCTCGGGAAATCGAAGAATCACTCGTCAAGTTGAAAGAAGCTCTCTCAAATATAAATTTTCCTTTATAATAGTCATCATCACATAATAATTATCTTTATAATTAATTATAGCACTTAAAAACTCTAAACTAAGTCTAACTCTACTTAACTAAAATACCCTTCCATAAACCTACGAAAACAAACTAGCAAAAGAAACTTTGCACGACTTGAACCCATCGTGGACGTAACTAATGGTTGTCCGTAACCTGCAATATGGTTGACCGTTAAACTGTTACGGTCGACCGTGAATTCCGAAGTTTTTGGTCTCTGACAAGAACAAAACATTGTTATTTCACAGCAGACCATCAATGACCCATGGTTGACTGTGACCTTTCCTTCACAGCATTTTCCTTTAAGCTCCGATTATTTTTCTTTTGGTTCTCCATCTGTGCGTCTTCCCGATGTGGGGTCTTCTTGCATGGCTCATACATGCACATGGGTTTTCAATCACCCCTCTAAAGTGTCAGGGATGCCTTGCTCGCTTTCTCATGGAATCAACCACAAGTCTTCGACCATTATCCAACACCTTTGCACTCTTGACTTCATTTTTTTTTCTACAGAATCAATCTCTATCCAAAGACTAATCAGAAATCGCCCCGCAAATTTCAAAATTTTACAGTAGAGCACAACTCGTACTTTCAAAAAAAAAATTACCAAGGAAGATCATATGCAAGGTGATCCGGAACATATACAGTACAACAGCAAAAGAAGTAGTCACAATATCAAACATTATTCTACCGACAATAGCCAGTGTTACCTACACACGTAGCACGGGTGCCAAGTGTCAAGGTGTCATAGATGTTTGGCATGCCAATTTCTAAAAATTCCAATACAGCGGCACAACTTAAGAAAAATGAAATTAAAAAAAAAATAGAACATATATAGAAAAAATTAATGAAAAGATACATAATATATATCATGAACCTAACTAAAAGTATACTATATTATACATATAGTTTTCAACGGCCCAGGTTTTTTATTTAGAAGTTACTAAACTTTATACAATTTTTTATTATTATAAAACGTGGTTCATTTTATCTTGTCAAAATGAGGAACATTTTGATCCTATTATGTGGTATTTTCATACATGTCTAAAAGTATCGTGTTGTGTACATGTCCAAGTGCAACCAAGTCTCGGCAGTCGGCATGACAAAAATCCCAAAAGTAGAAGTGTTTAGGTAACACTGACAATAACATAATACTTTTTGCTGGCTTCAAGGAATAAAAACGAAATGGCACCTGTACTCGTGAAAGAGTTGTACTAGAATAATGGATCAGAGAAACGAGTAACGAAATAATACAAAAGGAATATAGATGTAGTTCAATTGGATATTTAATATATCCCAGTCACTGCAATAGAAAGGACGAAATATCTAGGGTTCTTGGCAACCAGCAACCAAACCAAAAGGTTTCAACTCAACAAAAAATATCAGAATACCTCTATTGTAATGACAAAGATGGGGTGGAAATATCTGCAACCATTAATTCATTTAATGACCAAACTTCCTTTGAGAAACTACATATAGACAATTATAAAGTAGGAAAATACACCAATTTTAATGAAATTGTTTCCTATCAACTTTCAGTTTCATTACCCAAGGGTCTTCTTTTCTGCGTTTCTGATTTTCTATGCATTTTAATCAAGTTTTTTCAGGTACCTATGCAGTTAATACTAGGGATTTAAGTTCTTGAACTTTTAGGTAAGAAATTATAATCCCCCCCTCAGTGTCAGGGTTTGTCTTTGGATCTCGTGATAGAGATGAACAATGGCTAGGAAACCCAAGCCATGAACATGACATTGGGTCCATTAAAATCTATTAAGATCTGATATCTCTCTCACCATATTCGCTTTTGCTACAAAACTCTGTAGCAGGTATATGTCTTTCTCTAATTCCCGCCAAAAAAGAAAGTTAATTTTTTCCTGTAAGGATATCCTTTAATAATGGAAATGTTTTTTATTCATTTTGTTGGGTACTATGAACTTATTTTCTTCGTCATTGTTAAAAATAAGATGCAAAATTTGCTTCATTATTTAGTTTTAGGAGATATGATGCTATGATCTGGAAATTGGATGGATTTTATTGTCATTATTACCGTTATTGAATATTTTGGTAACATTAAATCATGAATTAAGTTTTTTTCTTAATAACGATTTTTTTAATGGGGCACTCTTATTCCTTTGTTGGTTCAGTGGAATTTTGACTTATTTTGGCATTTAGAAAATGTTTGGTGTAGTTGGTTTTGATTTTTATTTTCTGATCCTCATTATCTAATGAGTTTGGATGATCGTCAATTGGCTTTAGTAAACATAGTGATTGAGACAACTTATGGAGAAGTTTAGAGAGAGAAGGAAAAACCTACTATGGCCTTTAATTATTTAGAGAACGCTTATGATAGACTGCTGAGACAGATAATATAGTGGACGTTGAGGAAAAATGCATCCCAAATTTCTTATGGTGATACTAGTTTATATGTATGAGAAGACAGTAACTAGTGTAAGGACAACGTGCGGAGAGGCGAGTGAGTTCCCTATCGGAGTTGGGCTACATCAAGGATCTACCTTGATGGATGCATTAACCATAGATATACAAGAAGAGATCCCTGGTGCATGTTATTTGCAGATGACATAGTATTAATTGCCCAAACAAGGAAAGAAATAAAAGATAAGTTGGAATTATGGAGAAAAGCTTTAGAGTCAAGGAGTTTGAAAATTAGCAGAACAAAAAGAAAATACATGGAGTGCAAATTTAGCAAACAGGATAGTTTGGAGGAAGATTTAATCAAAATAGAAAGTCATTTAGCGTCACATTTTCATAAATTTTGCTACTTAGGCTCTACTTAACAATCAAATGGTAGATTGGAAAAGGACATCTCAAATAGGATTAATGCGGGTTGGATAAAATGAACGCAAGCTAGCGGAGTATTGTGCGACCAAAAGAGTTCCACTTAGGTTGAAGGGACATTCTTATAAGAAGGCAGTTAGACGTGCCATATTCTATAAGACGACAATTCCACTTAGATTGATCAGCTGATTATTAGGGGCAAAGATTTGACTAATAGGTATGCCATGTGCCTTCAGTCGGAAGAATCGGTTTCGCACCTCTTCCTCCACTGATGGATGGCTACCGAGAAATGGGGCGTGCTTCTCAAATCCTATGGTACGATGTGGTATCTCTGAACTCTATCCCCAGTCTCCTGGTTTCATGGTTTGGCATGCCTTTGGAAGGTCAGCAGGGAATCTTTTGGAGGATTGCGTTCTTGGCGGTTCATTGGGGCATTTGGCTCGAACGGAATGCCTGTATTTTTAAGAAGAAGCACCGCCCCATTGGCTTGATTTTGAAGTCAAAAGGATCTTATGTGTCACTGGGTCACCCTTGACAAGGTCGGGGCCTCAAGGGAGCCTGAGATGTTCGACTTTGTATAGTGGGGTTTGGGCCATCCTGGGCTTTTGTATGCCTTGGGGTTTTTTTTGTTTTTGCTTTATGTTTTGGTTTTTCGTCTCTCTGTGGGAAATTATTTTTTTTTCTGTTGTTTTGTTTTCCTTTTCCAACTCCTTGCTGATTTTTTAATAGAATCTTGCTTCTTACCGATCAAAAAACAATGTTGGGCTGCAAAAAAGCGATAAGAAGATAGACTACATGTGGCCAAGATGGGTATGTTGAGATGGATGTGTGGAGTAACAAGGATAAAATACAAAATGGGTACATAAAAGAAAATTTGAGAGTGGCAAACATAAAGAAAAAAATCATTGAGTGTCACTTGAGGTGAGTTGGACACGTTCATCGGAGGACAGAAGAAAACCCTATAGGAAGGGTTTAGACTCTACAAGCACAAGAACGTAGGAGAAGAGAAAGACCATTGAAGACTTAGATGGAAGCAGTGAGAAGGGATATGAAGGATTGCGAAGTTACAGAGCTTAGCGCTAATCGGAAACAAGTGGAGAAATAGGACTCGCAAAGCCGACCCAAATAGATGAGATAAGGCTATGATGATGATGATGATGATGATGATGAAATATAGTGATTGAGGAGGATAAATATATATATATATATATACATATATTGAAATGGTAACAAAGGATTGTATTAAAAGAGAAAAAAGAAAAAGGAATAAATATATTTATCTACCTCTATTGTAAGAGATACGGTAACAAAGGATAAGTGGAGAAACAGTAACAAAGGATAAAGATATTTATCTACCTCTATTGTAAGAGATAAAGTGATATGGTGAGAAGGCTAGAGACGTCGATGGTGAATTTAGCCTCTTTTACTCAAAAAGAGCAAATCCAAGAATTGGGTGGGCATTGTAATTGATAGAGACAATCGTAGAGGTCAAGAAAAAGAATCAGAGGATTATCTGATGCAGGACGCCAAGATCGAGAGTCATAGATTCAGACCGCGACAAATTTTCTAGCCAAGAAGAAGCGGAACGGAAATCAGAACCAGGTATAAAGAAAAAAAAAATGTGAATAGTACTATGAACAGCGTTAAGGACGTTCGTGAACAGTGTCACGGACATCCGTGATGAACAGTGACGGACGTTCGTAAAAAGTGACGGGCGTCCGTAATTTTGAGCCTTCACTGATTTTTTTGGGACAAACGTCCGTACCCCAAGGACTTCTGTGGACATCGTAACAGGATTTTCAATTTTTTTTGTTTTTGTTGTGAAAAGTTACCTCTTAGTCTTTTATTTCGATTAGAACTCTATTATTTTGAATTATTATTGGTGGCCTATATATAGAGGCTTGTAAAGACTTTTAATTAGTTTTTTATTAATGAAAAGAGCCTTTTGCTTCCTTGCTTGTGATGAGCATCTTCGGAGAGTGAATCTTCGTTTCCCGAGAATGGTTTGGTGTGAAGCCAAGGGTGTAAAGCCTAAAATCTATCCTCTATCTATCTCTTTATTTTTATTTTCTTTCTCTACTTTGTGTGATCTCATAAACCTTAAATTCCAGCCGTCACCTTTTCCAAATCCCTAAAACCATAAATCCTAACCCCATCAGAACCATTGATTCGAGCCCATCTCACAAATCTCTATTTCAACCATTAAATCTCCAAACACCTGATCTCATAAACCATAGAAGAACTTGAGATCCCACCATTGAACCACGAGTAAGCACCCTAATCTGGAAAACCTAGAGTTCTACCTCTAGGACTGATCTGTACCACAACTCTAACGGATCTAGCGCAAAGATTGGATCCTTTCTTGAACCCGAACGTGATCTTCCGTATGAAAAACAATGAAGCCCTAAGGTATTCGCTTTATTTTCATATTCATTGTTCAATTTAATTTAAATTAATTTCGGCAAGTAATTAATTCATCGCATTCATGTAGTTAAGGATTTTGTCCTGCATCATTATCATAATATAATCATCATCTCTGGTGCTTAAAAATCCCATCATTCTAGGGTCAACTTAAGTAGATTCCCAACTATGACTAACCAAGAAAGTTACGAATGGGAGTTTTTACAGCCACCTATCACATCATTCAAACCCTACTCCATTTTCATATGGGCTTGGCACTGACATTTGATCATACTACGCAGTATGTGGTATGGGCCATTGTAGAGAACATTCTGGGAGCATTGCAGGGCCAACATAGAGGTGGCCACAATTATCTAAAAGTCAAGCAAGCCAAATGAGATCAATGGCTGACGGAATCAACTTGATATTGTTAATCTACCCATGTGAATCACTAACGAGATTGCGAGGAATTTGACTACCTAGAATGAATAATGAGATTATAGTTGTTAAAATGTTTTGGAGAAGAAAATTTTAAGCGGTTTAAGTGTCTAAGTACTACCACAAGAAAGTTATGTGAAAGTGTTAAAAATAATGTTGACACTTTATAAATGAACTAGTACAAGATATACTAATGGAGAGATTTACGTGGATATTGGAGAAGATAAGAAGCAGGCATGAGAGGATACAAGGGCATGAATTTAGAGTAAGAAAAGATATGGGAGAAGGTATCAGCAAGGATCAAAATTCCAGATTTCGTTTCGGTTTTGGTGGGGACCGAAACTAAAATTTCGGCCGAAATCTTCAAGCACATACAAAAAACCACAAAATTTTATATTATCGTTTCGGTTTCGGTGGGGACCGAAACCGAAACATTTCGAGCGAAATTTCAAATTTCGGCCGAAATTTTGAACCATGGGTATCAGTGATTTTGCAATGACCTTTGACTTTATAATAGCATATATATACTTAAGAAAAAAGAAAGAAAACTTTGACTTTCAAAAGTAAATTATTAAGACAATTAGAGTGGGCAATCGATAAGGATTGCAAGGTCATCCCAAAAGAGTCTTACCATCAGGGTTACTTCGACATGTGGCACAGGTGCCAAGCGACAAGGTGTTATAGGGGTTTGGCACGCCACTATCTAAAGATTCTAATACGGCGGCACAACCTTAAGAACATGAAAAAAAAAAAAAAAAAAAGAGAGAAGGTATATAGAGAAGAAAATTGAAGGGAAATCTTAGAGAGTCAATTGTGTTATGTAATGAAAAGATACATAATGTATGCCATGACCTAACTAAAAGTATACTATATTATAGAAATCATTTTCAAGAACCCAAGCTTTTTATTCTATAAGTTACTAAACTTTACACAATTTTTTTCTATAAAACGACTTATTTTATCATGTCAAAGCAAGAACATTTTGATGGTATCATGTGATATTTTCATACATGTCCAGAAGTATCGTGTTGTGTTGAGGAGTGTCCAAGTGCCACCAAGTGTCGGCACAGCAAAAAATCCTAAAAGTAGAAGTGCCTAGGTAACACTGCTTCCAACGTAACATAAGTTCTTGATAGGAACATCCAACAAAACAAGGCAGATGAAAGCATAAAGAGGAAACCAAAAGTGAAGGCAGAAAATAAACACAAGATTGTCAGCTCTACAACATACACGTTGAGCATCCCACAAGACCATGGGATAAATTCCCACATACGGTAGCCGTGACAACTCCGGCCCAAATGACAAACTTGCGAGAATTTCTATTTTTATTACGAAAATTGTCATTTTTAGTCTTTTATTATTTTGGGACTCTTTTATTGCGAGTTTTATGTTGTTTTGGGTTTTCTTAGCCTATATAAAGGCATTGTAAACACTTTATTAATTAGTTTTTTATTATTGAATGAAAAGAGAGTTGCTTTTGTGCAAACCCTAGAGAGTTTGTGAAGAGTTTTTAATCGAGGGAGTGAATCCTTCAAACCTTGAGGAGTGAGCAATCGTTTCTCGTGCGACTTGGTGCGAAGCCGACGTACAGCCGTAGTGTGAAGCTTCGGAAAATCCTTGGTGTGAAGCCTTGGAAATCTATCCCTTTATTTTATCTTTTCTAGATTATTGTTAGGTAATATCTTCTTTAATTCCGATGATGAAAAATAAAATCCCAAATTGTTCCCTTTTTACTGAATTATTTTAAGCCTTATTTCATTTAAAATCCCCGATGAGTTAAGAAACGATGCTACGATTTTCGATTGATGCTCTAAACTAGAACAAAACTCGAGTTCCCTCATCCATGGGTCAAAATACCGGATTTCCGGTACGTATCGTCACGACCTCCAAAATGATACGTACCGGGTATCAGCCGATACATTCAATGTATTGGCGATACATTCTAAAAAATCCCAAAAATTATTTTAAAAATCAAGAAAAATAAATTTAATAATTTTTTATTTATTTCAACTTTTTTTTAAATTTATTTAAGGTTTATTTGATGCATATTTCATAATTTTATCAACGCATAACCTAAATTTCATTGTACATAACTCATGATCAAAATTAAAAGATATTGTACATGAAAAACTTACTTTAAAGCCACATTGAATTTCGTGGTGGTTTTTAGCCCTCGTGATCATCATCATAGGTGCGTGAGCTTTCCCTACAACGTTGGCCATATTAAAACCCATGACCATATGTGCCCCCTTAAAACTGAGGCATTAGCGACGAATATGGCTCAGTGTAATAGGTGAAGGTTGGTCATCCAAAAATTTGACCAACGAAGTCATATGGGCCGGGGTAGGTTGGTTGAGGCCGATAGTATGGATTACTGGTTGTTGAATCTTCGGTATTTTGCAAACTAAATTCCCCGAAACTAGAAGCCATATAGCCCACATCATCTTGTCACCCTTCTAGTGGTGGTGGTGGTGTTTGGTAAGATTCTAACGCTCCTCTTCCTTCAACCCCTCCACCTCTAAATGTAAGAGTGTCATATATTGTTACTGGCTCATCATCCCATGCGGCATTACCTTCATAAGAATAAGGATCAACACCATCCGCTCCACCACCAGTGTCAGCGTGGGTTTCATCGCCTCCATCATCACTCCCACTATCACCCCCATCATCGTCATTATGACTACCGGGCTACATTTCGTCATCAGATCCAACCACTGAATGATGATTCAATCTTCTTTTCTGCCTCGGTGGTTGGGAAGTCTGTTCCTCCGCTACTCTTTCAGCATTATCCAGCCATGCGGTGCCCCCAGTATCCAACACTGGCTCTTATCTCTCTTCAATCCACTGATTCAAAGGGTCATCCTCCGTGAATATATAATCCAATTGGATGGGATCAAAATATTCACTATCTGTAAGGTAGAATATGATAGATGAATTAATGTCTCATCAATTAGATAAAAATAAATTTTGTATGAACTAAGACTTCATATAATTGCTTACCACAGTTGGTCCTCTGCATATTCATGACCCTTAATCGCATGTTGTAGTAACAGTAGACTAACTTTTCCAATCGTTTCATAGTTAGCCTATTCCTTGTCTTCGTGTGAATGAGAGAGAAGGTGCTCCAATTCCGCTCACAGTTAGACAAGAAACATGTTTGCGATAAGACCCTCATTGCAATGCCTCAATATCGGGCCATCACCTCCATAATGCATCCACCAATCAACGAATTTATCGTACTTGATTTGGGATTGCGTCAACGGAGTCCCAAATGACCCATGTCTCTTACGAAACATGTCAATCTACAAAGATGGAATACAATAACCCACATATCAATATAATGTTTATATGACATTTGACTTATTAGTCATAAGGTATGATTACTCACATCTCTGATGGCTTGACCTTGGTCGGCCAACTCAGGGAACATTCGTTGGATCACATTCAGCAAACCGCTATACACTTCATCGGCCTCACTCAACTCAAAGCGTCGCGTATACTGGAAGGCCGGATTCAAGTAGTGTGCTATACATCAAATATGAACAATCTCATCAATATATGAAAATAAATAAATAATATATAATATGAAAAATAATAAATAAATAAAAATCACTACATAAGCAGTTTAGTATGTTATACCTCCGGCATGCAAATACTAATGGAATTGTGCATCCCAACTCTTGTCGATGATCGCCCAACATCGTTTATAGTTTGTAGGGCATTTGGTTTTAATAGCCAATTTTGTTCTATCCATCGACTCGTAAACATACCCCATTGTTGGTTTCTCATCACCATCTACCAACCTCAACACTTGCACCAACGGGGTAGTGACGGCAATCAGTTGGTCAACATCTGCCCAAAACTGTGGACTGTAGATCAGGTCAGCAACTTCATTGCAAGCATGTCTCTTTGCTCGTGGGGGTTCTAATTCATGTTTTCTCCATTCTTCGGAGTTGACCATACTTTTCAGCTCACGCCTATATCTAGCCAAGCTCTGTAGGGCTAGAAATTGTGTCGCAAATCGTGTAATCGCAGGTCGAAGCAGCTCGTTCTTGGTGAAGTCTCTCATCAAATTCACCAACTTGTCACTGTTATATAGGTAGGAAGTAATCGTTCTTCCCTTCTCAATAGTAGCCTGTGCCTTGCTTCTCTTTTCCAATTCCTCAAGAATGAGGTTCACGCAATGAGCAGCACACGGAGTCCAGTACAAGTGACGTCTCTTCAACATTAATTGTCTTCTTGCGGCTTTGTAATTGGCGGCATTGTCTACTATCACCTGCACAACTCGGTGCTCTCCAACATCTTCAACTACCTTATCCATTAGTTGGAAGAGATAATCAGCCGTCTTCGCATGTTTAGAAGCATCAACTGATTTTAAAAATACTGTCCCAGCATTACTGTAGACTAAAAAGTTGATCAAACTCTTCCTTGTGGGACTAGTCCATCCATCGCGCATAATTGTGCAACCTCTCTCATCCCATATTTCATAGAAGCTGTCCACATAAGCTCCTATCTCCTTGTACTCATCATCTAATAAGGGCCCAGATACCTCGTATGCAGAAGATTTTTTTACTCCTTGACTAGCTTCTGCACTTGTATCAATCATACTTTTGAAGTACGACGACTCCACAATTTAACTCGGAATGTGATTGTATATCACGAACTTTGCAATTGATTTTCCAAGCCTCTTCCCCCATTTTTTCAGTGAAATTATACTCAATTTATTTTACTTAGAGCTTTTTGTCCGATACATGAACGGATCCATGGGACCTGTAGTACAACCTGTAGTAGACGGCCTGGTCTCCCTCACTAATGCTGACCTCTACGCAACCCAACAGTCTCATGAATAACCTAATCATCATCAACAACATGTGGCCTATGACTAGATCCACCACTAGCAGCAGGCATGGATGGGCCCCTCAAGCTGGATCGAAACCGATAATTGGCTTCTTCTTGATCTCATCGTTATCGTGCTTATCTAGCACTATCCCTCATGACTCTCGCTGTTACAACATCCTCATCGTCATCCTCATCATCCCCAGGTCCAGTGCAGGAAACTCTGGATCTTCCCTCCTTATTCTCTCATACATTTCTCTATCTCGGTCGGCTTCTGCTTTTTTATTTTCCTTAGCCGCCTGTAAACTGGCTCTGACATCTTCTTTCACCTCTCTAGGTACATTGGGACACCCTTTTCTCTCTCCGTTAACGTGAGCCAAATGCTCCTTCAAACGTGTGATACCTCCTCCCAACATTTTTTCCCCACAAAGCTTGCATTGTATTCAGAGTCTATCACCATCTATTGTTGTGCCGTATTGTTAGGCTGGATCTGATGATCATACCATATTTATTTTTTTCACCTGCATGAATGACCAAACGATTGGATTAAATTAAAACATTTAAATTACACTTGAAAATAAAATTTATTTGATATTATTCTAATTTTTTAAAATTTTATATTACATTTGAAATTTTATTTCATATTATTATTATTTTTAAACTATTAGATTATATTTTATCAAATTTATTGATATTACTCTAATTTTTAATAATTTTATATTACATTTGAAAATTTATTTGATATTATTTTTATTTTTCAAATATTAGATTATATTTTACCAAATTTATTTGATATTATTCTAATATTTAAAAATTTATTTGATCTTATTCTTATTTTTAAAATATTAGATTATATTTTACCAAATTTATTTGATATTATTCTAATTTTTAAAAATTTATATTACATTTGAAAATTTATTTCATATTATTATTATTTTTAAAATATTATATTATATTTTATCAAATTTATTTGGTATTATTCTAATTTTTAAAAATTTTAAATTACATCTGAAATTTTATTTGATATTATACTTATTTTTTAAATATTAGATTATATTTTACCATATTTATTTCATATTATTCTAAAAATATTGAAAATTTTAAAAAATTTAGATTACATTTGAAAATAGTATTTAGTTGACATTATTCTAATTTTGAAAATATTATTCTAATTTTTAAAATATAATCTAATATTATTCTAATTTTTAAAATTACGTTAGAAAATCATATTATTCTAATTTTTAAAATATTTGAAAATCATATTTATTTGAAATTGATGTGTCACATGCATCATGGGGTATCAGTGTAACATGTGTAATTGATGTGTCACATACTCGCATACCCCATGCCACATGCAACACATGTGACACATGTGTAATTGATGTGTCATGGGGTATGTGTCACATGTGCGACACATGTAACACATCAATTACATGTGTCGCGACACCTGTGTCACATGTGTTATGGGGTATGTGTCACATGTATCACGACACATCACACATGTCACATGTGTCGCGACACATCACTTACATTAAGTATTTATAAATAACTTTATAAAATAAATAAATTAAGTTTTTATATTTTAAATAAATTAATTTTAGAGGGTAATCAAGTTTTTACATAATACAAAAATACTTAATTTATTTTTAAAACTTAAATTACTAGCATAATTTATTTTTAAATATTATATAAAAACTTAATTTTTTTTAAAAACTTAATTTACTAACACAAAAAAAAGTTTAGTTTTAAAAACAAAATTTAAAATGCAAGTAAATAGATCTACCCAATACCCATGGATCCATTCAAAATGCAAGTAAATGGATCCATTCAAAATTTTAAGATCTATCATATTTTTTGATAGATCTACCGATAAATATGGTAGATCTAGTGAAAAAAAAACTTAAAATATAAGTTATATGATGGAAAATAATACATTTTCTTAAATATCCGGTGAAAATGTGAGTATGTGACTATCCGGTGGCTAAGATTTCGGTCTCCAGTGGTTAAGAAAGAAGAAGAAATGGCTAAGAAGAAGAAGACTACTGGGAAACAACAAGAAGAAGACTGCTGGGAAAGAACAAAAAACCCCAAAATAGGGCTTAAATCGCGGCTGAAAAGTAAAGGGGGCCCCTCTACCGATAATTCGATAATTTCAAATTATCGGACGATACGGGCGAGATAATTTACCCGTATTGGTCGATAATTTCAAAAAAAAAAAATTGCTTTTAAAAAAATGAAATTATCGGACGATACATTGAAGTTATCGTCCGATACGGGCGATAAATTGCCTATATCGGACGATAATTAAGTCATTTTACTGGGTATACGATACATATGCATCGTATCGTCCATGTCCAAAACCGATACGATACATATGCAATACAAATGAGCGATACGGTACATTTAATGTACCGTATCGGACGATATTTTGATCCATGATCAGAGCACAATCTTAGTTTAGGATTGTTCGTGTCATATAGGTTTTAGGATTCACTTGATTTTAGTATACTTTGTCTTACACCATCTAGTCTTGCATAACTCCGTCATGGATACCAGTAGCTTAGAAGCCCTAGTTAGAGATCCTACATCTAAAGTGACCACTAGTCAAACCCGGATGGAAAAGCACATCGCTGATCAACAAGCCCGACATGAGGCTTTAGAGACTCGTTTCGAAGAGATCAATGAACTCATCGCTGAGAATCACAATAGAGTCAACAACCGTGACCGTAGGAGAGATGTTCCTCCCCGGCGTGAGATCCAAACCAATCTGGACGATAAGGTCATAAAATTAGTGAAAATGGGCGCCCCTACTTTTGACGGGAAAAGATAACCCAAGGTCTTTCTTGAGTGGGTCGCCAGCATGGAAAACTACTTCGAGTGGTATGCCATGTCCAAAGAACACAAGGTCAGATTTGCCAAAGTCAAGCTTATGGGTCAAGCTAGACTTTATTGGTTGGGAGTAAAGCGTCGTACGCAAATCCAAGGTCTTCGTCCCATTTCCATGTGGGCTGAGATGAAAGTCCAACTGCACGAAAAATATGTTCCCGTATCATATGATGAACGTCTTCTTGATCAGTGGCAGTCATTGCATCAAGGAGATTCTCCCGTCACAGAATACATCAATCGATTTTTAGACCTGATGACCAAGGCTGATGTCGATGAGCGAACAAAAGTTGCCCTCTCCCGATTTCGAATGTGTCCTCGTCCAGAGTTACAGAGGGAACTCATTTCTTATCCTGTTGCGGATCTCGAGGAATGTTTCGCTAGGGTTGAAGAATTAGAAAGGTATCTCGACACCCCCAATAATGACCGATCTAAGTCCTCCAAATTTGAGTATCGATCTAATCCTACAGAAAAGGGAAGTACTGCCTCTAGTCAATCCATAAAATCCGTGACTCCTCAGATTGACAAAGGAAAGGAACCAATGATCAAGAGTTCTAGGCGTGCTCCACAACAATGTTATAAGTGTCAAGGTTTTAGTCACTTTGCATCCCAATGTCCCAGTAAGGGCCAAACCTTGATTATTCAGGAGCATGCCGAGAAAGAGAGCAACGAGTTACACGAAGAAGTGTTTGAACCGTGTGAAACACCAAGTGATGATGGTGAAGTTCCGATCAAAGTCGTAGGTTGCATTAGGACAGTTCCTATTACCGAGGACGGTGTTGATAGTGTGTCCATCCCAAGTGAGTCATTAGAGTTAGTAGGAGCATATCATCATTCTGATTTGCATGAGATTAACAGTCTTAATTTATTGAGCATCGAAAATACGCATGATCGTACTAACACATTGAATATATTTAATGAATTTGATACTAACGGTTTTGTGTTAATTCCTTATATTCGCAAGCATGCGAAATCTTTTCCATTCTTAGAAAAGGGTGATGGAGGTCTAGATCTTTCTCTAGACAAGGGCAGCCATCCGATAGTTGCCGTAACAGATCTTACGCCTATTCTAGATCCCACAATCCCGCCCTTTGATCCATTCCTTCTTGACCACCCAATTGAACCATACCCATTTACCCAATTTCTATCCCGTACCTTATCTGTCCAATATGAGAAAGGGTCGATTGAGAAGGTTATAGAATTTTTAGGCTTCCATGCCAATGAAGGCAAGAATCAGAAGTATCTCACAGCGTGAAAAGACAAGCCAAGAGTTGAGCTTCCGAAGTATGGCATCTGTGGGTTCCCTAAGTCATCGGAGATGAGTTTTTCCCACCTGGAGAGTATTAATACGGACATCCAACAAAGCAAGGCAGATGAAAACATAAAGAGGAAACCAAATAAAAAGGCAGAAAATAAGACACAACAACACGCTATGAAGAGTACAACAGCACGTTGTCCCACAGCGCGCCTTGAACAGTCCCACAACGCGTCGTGGACGACTCCGCCCAGTGACGGACTTTTCGAAAATTTCTATCTTTGTTACGAAAATTGTCATTTTTAGTCTTTTATTATTTTAGGACTCTTTTATTGCGAGTTTTATGTTGTTTAGAGTTTTTTTAGCCTATATAAAGGCATTATAAACACTTTATTAATTAGTTTTTTATTATTGAATGAAAAGAGAGTTACTTTTGTGCAAACCCTAGAGAGCTTGTGAAGAGTTTTCAACCGAGGGAGTGAATCCTTCAAACCTTGAGGAGTGAGCAATCGTTTCTCGTGCGACTTGGTGCGAAGCCGACGTACAGCCGTGGTGTGAAACGTCGAAAAATCTTTGGTGTAAAGCCTTGGAAATCTATCCCTTTATTTTATCTTTTCTAGATTATTATCAAGTAATATCTTTTTTAATTTCGTTGATAAAAATCAAAATCCAAAAATGTTCCCTTTTTACTAAATTATTTTAAGCCTTATTTCATTTAAAATCCCCGAGGAGTCGAGAGAAGATACTGTGATTGTCGATTGATGCCCTAAACTAGAACGAAACTCGAGTTCCCTCATCGGAGCCGCTTTTCTAGATCGGGAAATTTTATGCATGCGAACGCTAAAGTGGATTAATCTAATTGTTTTATTAATTTCATTAAATTAATTTTATGTGTTATATGATTTTGAATATTTCCGCTATTCAATTCATTCTAAAAGTTAATCCTGAATTCGCATATTAGTGTTTTAAGGTGTCGTCCCATGTCACACTGCTTCCAACATAACACAAGTTCTTGGTTTGGATGTGCATATGAAGAGCCGGATGACTAGAAAAACAGCAAAAAATTACCCAAAATAAGATGGTGGAGCATAAAAGGAGACAAAATAACAACACTCTAATAGATACTGTTGATCAAAGGAATGTGGATTGGGGGTGTAGATCAAAATTATATATTGGTGCAAATGGTGAAATATATTTAACGGGTTGCTAAAGATACAATTGGGGAGTCCAAAGGAAAGAATTATGCACACACGGGAACATGACAATAAAATGCATATAATCGAAGTATATTGCTAAATAAAAAACATCTTCAAGGATGAAAAATAATGAAGTATGAAAGATCTTGAAAGATATAATTGTGCAAATATAGTTGAAATATTCTCTGACTTCTTGAAGATGTTAGGATTAAATTGCGAATCAACCATCGAATGATTTTTTTGCAATTTTTTGTTTTTTTTTAGAATTTGGTGTTTTAATTGTGACTAATCGATTAAAATGTGATTCTTTCAATTACTCGTTAAAAAAAAGGGTTAAGAAGAGAAGCCTTTGTTTCTTGTTTTTTTCAGTCATATTAAAATGACAAACCCTTATTTCTTATTTTTTAAAGAATAAAGGTAGCTTGGTACTAAGGGCCAGGTCACTTACCTGGTCCAACATTAGTTTTTTGCCATGTGGCACCCAATTACATGATCGGGTGCCACGTAAAAAAGTTGCTACTCATTATAAAAAGGGGTTAAGAAGAGAAGTCCTTGTTTCTTGCTTTTTGGTCAAATTAAAATGACAAACCCTTATTTCTTATTTTTAAACGAATAAAGGTAGCCTAGTACTAGGACCGGGTAACTTACCTGGTCCCACATTAGTTTTCTGCCACGTCGTTACTCGTTAAAAAAAAGAGGTTAAGAAGAAAAGACCTTCTTTCTTGTTTTTTTAGTCAAATTAAAATGACAAATCCTTTTCTTAGTTTTTTAAAACAGTAAAGGTAGCCTGGTACTAAGGAGTAACGACCAGGTAACTTACCTAGTCCCACATTAGTTTTCTGCCATGTGGCACCCAATCACTGGATCACATGATCGGGTGCCACGTAAAGAGTTGCTTTATGATCATAACTACTGAGAAAAAGTGATAATAATAACAATAATAAAATATACAAAACTGTATGGTCAATGGTGTCAACCATGTAGAAAATAAACGGTGAAACCAAATGTGATCTTACCGTTTACGTGGAACCGATCATGTGATTGGGTGCCACGTGGCAGCAAATTAATGGGGGACCAGGTAAGTAGGTAAGTTACCTGCTCCTCAGTACCAGGCTACCTTTACCCTTTTAAAACATCAAGTTAAAAGCAAAGAGTTTCAAATTAACACACAAGTTCTGAAAATTAAAACTCCAAGTGTAAAATCCGTTCTCAACTCGCGATTATTTTCCAATTAATCACGTGGAAAAATTTCTGAATTTCGACTTAGTGACTATGCTTGCAAAGGAAAGCAAAAAAAAAAAAAGTATGCAGTATACGACAAATTTTGGAGTGGAATATATATTTCAGGTTAGGACAAAGGGAGGGGAATATATATAAAAGGTTACCAAGATAAGAGAGAAAAACTAGAGACATCAATCAAGGTGCATCAAGGATGAAGATCATAGGGTCTTAACAAGAACAACGAGATATAAGATAGATGAAAAAGATATTTTAATGGTAAACAGTATTTTCACGATTTGTTAAATGTGGAGTTTTCAAGGGAAGTAGACCAAGAAGGAGAGCCAAATCAAATGATGATTAACAAAGTATTTTATTTGAAGCAAAAGTAAATATACCATTCGCAAAATGGACGAAACGAAAACATAAAGACCCGATGGGATAAATATAAAGATATGGATTTAATATCAAGAAAAATACCTGAATAATGGAGAAATATCACTGCGATCCCTTTGTTAGTAGTATTAAGGAAATATCCTGATAATTACCAAAGTATTTAACTTATAAGTCATACCATGGATCCCTGGAACAGTAGTAATGGACAGTAGTAAACTATTTCAGAGAACCAGTTTGAAATTATGCTTAGAAAATCAACAAATGGAAAAATGTAGAGAGAGAAAAAGTTTACATTTAGTTTTTTTAATAATTAGGAGAAGGTCTATATTAGAGTGCTGAGGAAAATAATCTGGCGGACAAGTAAGAAAGGCTGTGAATGAACTTATTAAAATGGCTGTGTCCAGGTCCAACCGCTTGAACCCTACATCGAGTTCAATTGATTTCAAAACCCTTGGATACAAGGGATTTGAATGTGTGAACCATTTGCAAAAATTATAGTATATATATATATATATATATAACTCATTATTACGATTGAATTTTAGCACACAATAGGCGAAGGTAATTAAGATTAACACTGTACAAGAGTTTTATACATGGTTTTCACATCCAAATTCCTTTTATCAAAGGGCATTAAAACTAGTTGAATCCAATATACAGATCAACCAACCCCAAAGGCCTAAACACGATCCTATATTGAAATTATCCAAGACATGAATCAAAGGGTGATAATTATTGTAATAATTGTGCATGGTGAGTTGGTTGAGTTCCCTATGGAGCCTTTATAAAAATTTAAAAACTAGGCATCGTTGGACATACAGACTCCCTAACCCCCTCCCCTCACCTCACCCCACCAATGCATATTGATATCAGCATTGCAATACGTATTGGAGATATAATACGTATTGAGAATACAACTGGATTTTTAAAAAAGCAAAAAAAAAAATCTTACAAATATCGTTAAAGTCGAATTTAAATTTTCCTAAATATAAATATGGAAATACAATGTGATTTAAAAATATAGTAACAAATATAAAAAATAACAAAATTCATTAAAGTATAACAAAATTATTCCTACATACCAATATGATATTTTTCTACATATCAAAATATATATATATATATATATATATATATATATATATATATATATAGCTAGTTTTATACATAAATAATTCATACAACGAATTTAATTAATAATTTATAGACACACCAATTTGGTCAAACTTTGACCCCATCACCTTGGGATCTGAGATCACTTGATTCCCTGATCTCAAGGTTCATGGTCTGAGGCCATTAGTGAGGGTGTGCAGTTCCAGATGGGGTTGGCCATTAGTTGCACTAGCTTTTTGCCTAGCACAACTCATAGTTGCGTTAGGAATGTCCCCTCTCGATTGCACACTAGTTTGTGCAAAGAGGGGAAGATTTTTCCATGTGATGTGGGTCCCCTCGAATACTTCAAATGTTTTGCTTGATTACCCCCTTCTACCCCGCACTTTTGTTTCAATACCCAATTCTATCCTTTTGAAACTTTGAATCTTTGACTACGCCCCATCTCTTCCTAAACCAATCCAAATTACCCATTAGAATCATTTTAGCTCACCTAAACTCAATCAATTAAGTTTATTTAATCCCCTAGGAATCCTAGGAGCCCTACCTTTTGGAATTTATTTAATAACCCATCCTCTTTAGCCAATTATTTACATTATGCCTTTTCATGAACAATTCATGGATGTGTGATACATAGTCATAAAGTCGGGACTTTGCAATAAATCGGCAAGGGTATGAGTCAGGAAAAATTGGAAAAAATCGGTCAAAATCAGTCAAAACTGGAAAAATCGGGGAAATTAAAAAATTCGAAAAAATATAGCATCATATATTTTAAGTTAAAAATAATAATTTTAATGAACATAGTAGTGCAAAATAAGCAAACCTAAAGATTTTTTATAAACAAAATGAACAAAGTAGTCAAAACCAAAAGATTTTTTTTCCCTTTAAGTACAAGTGAAAAAACGAATAAATAAATAAATAATTGGGCAACATCACAAACATCGCCGATTAATCGGCCAAGTCATCCTTATACTCCCCAACAAAATGGGGTGTTTGAAAGAAAAAATCGACATGTACTTGAGGTTGCTAGATCCTTACAGATAGCAATTAATGTCCCCAAGTACCTAGGGGTAGAGGTTGTTCTTACTTCAATTTTCCTGATCAATCGCATGCCCACTCCTGTTCTCTAAGGCAATTCTCCTTACAAACTTGTGTCTCCTGGTCGTCCATTATTTTAGCTTACCCCTCGTGTTTTTGGGTCCTTGTGTTTTGTTCATATTCTTGTCGGGATTCAATTCAAACTTGAGCCCAAAGCAACTCATTATTTTTTTATTGCATACCCTCCTACTCAAAAGGGTTACAAATGTTATGATCCCATCTCCCATAAATTTTTTGTCACAATGGATGTTACCTTCTTTGAAGATACCCCCTTCTATTCTAGTCAAGGGGAGAAATCTCAATGCCCTCTTTATGGGGAGACTTATGGTGAAGAGAGCGTGAATGTGCAGCTGAGAGTAGATCCGGATGATGTGTTTCCTGAAGTCAACTTTGAAGAGAATGATGGATCGGAAAAGTCTGGCATACCTCCCAATGATAAGTCTGCCAGAGTGAACGAAGGAAAGTTCGATGTTAAAAAGATGGTCAAGGCTACTAGTGCACCACAAGAACCTCCTTTAGTGACCATTGATCAAGGTCCATTCCCAAAGGAAGGCCCGCAAAGTGAACTTGAACTCCCTAGTGCTCTTCAGAAGTCATCCAGGTCATGCACTCGTCATCCTATCAATAAGTTTGTCTCCTACCAAAATATGGCAATCTCATTACGCCTTTGTTACTTCTATGGATTCAATATCTATTCTTACTTTTGTGTCTAATGTTGTCTCCGCCAAAGTGGAAGGAAGTTATGTTACAAAAAATGGAAGTGTTGGAATCAAGTCACACATAGGAAGTTGTTGATCTTCCACCTAGAAATAAAGTGGTAGAATACAAATGGGTTTATACAGTGAAATACAAACCAGATGGTACAGTTGAAACTTGAGAGGTATAAAGCTCGCCTTGTGGCAAGGGGCTTTATGCAAACTCAAGGTGTGGATTATGAAGAGACGTTTGCACCTGTCGCAAAGTCTAAAAATATACGAGTGCTATTGTCCTTAATGGCTTGCAACAATTGGCCCCTTTATCAGTTGGATGTAAAAAATGCCTTTCTCCATGAAGACTTGAAGGAAGAGGTTTACATGTCATTGCCAGTTGGCTTTATAAAACAAGGGGAGCCAGAAAGAGTGTGTAGTTTGAAGAAGTCAATCTACAGGTTGAAGCAATCCCCAAGAGCGTGGTTCCAGAAATTTAGTGAGGCAATTATGAGGATTGGATATCATAGGCATTGTTGTTAAGGTGTCGCCATGACGAATGGTGATGGATTTCTCCATACAAATAGAAATAGCGTCGTCATGGCGGCACAACGCCATGACAATGCTTTGAGTGCTATTTGGTCAAAAGTGAGATAAGGTAGTTAAGGTGGTGTGGCAAGGATATGGCGAAGACACTTGCCACGCCATGGTGAGGGCATTTACTATTTTTTTAATAATTTAGTTTTTATTTATTAATCATTTATATCTGTTTTTTTTAGTTTTTAGTTATTTTTTTTTATAGAGGATGAAAAATCATTTGATTCAACACAGTCAAAGACAATCATCTCATCTGATTCAATGGTTGACAGCAAAAATCTATACTTGATTGCCTAAAAATCAAACAGCTTAGATGGTTCCACGGGCATAATTCCAAAATTAGACAGCTTAGTTTAGAGGTTTAAACTATAATTTGTGTCACATGAAAAAATAAGTAGACAAACCAACAAAAAAAAAACAGAAAACAGAAAAATAAAATCATTTAATATATTATCAGCCATCAATTAAAAGGAGTAAACTCTGTTGAAAAAAGGAAAAAAAAAAAAAAAAAAAAAATCAGAGGGCTTATAAGATTCAAGACAAAATTAGAGGGATTATAAGACAAAAAAAAATAGACAATATATAAAAAAATAGACGGATTATAAAATCTGTTAATATCAACCATTGATGTTAACCGAAAAAGTTTTAAAAAAAAAAAAAATTTTAAACAGACAGAAAAGTTTTAAAAAATGACAAGTATTTAAACTAGAAAATATAAATTTTAAAAAAAAAGACAAATGAAAAATAAACAGAAAAAATAAATATTTAAAACTGATAAACAAAGTAAAAAAAAAGATAAATTTCAAACAAAAAAAAACTTACTAAGCTGCACCGCGAGAGATAGTTAAAGGAACTTGAAGGGAGTTGAGGTTGACCGAGATTGTTAAGTGAGTTGATGCACCGGGAACTTGAAGGGAAGAAGAAAATAAAACAACAATTAATAAAAGATTTATAAAAAAATATCAATGTACCTGTCTGCAACGTGAGAGAGAGAGATAGCAAGCGAAAGAGAGACGAGAGGGAGCCTGAGAGAGAGACGAGAAGGTTTTCCTCTTTCTATACCCTAACTTTTAGGATATTGTTATAAAGTATAATATAAGTCATATTATTTATAAAGTTATTACCTTATAAGTATAATTGATAACTTAAAGTTATAAGCGCTTTTACTTATAAGTCATAACTTAAAATGTTAAAAGTTATAAGTTATAACATTAGTAAGCTATTTCTCACTTTTGACCAAATATCCCGCATAGCGTCGCCATGGCGCTATGCCTCCATGGCAACGCTATTTAGTCAAAAATGCTATTTGTATGGCGAAATCATCGTCATTCGCCATGGCGACAATATGGCGACGCCTTGACAACAGTGAGTGAGATATAGCTTATAAATGTTATAAGTTGTAACTTGTAACAGTAAATGTTATGACTTATAAATAAGAGCACTTATAACTTTAAGTTATAAGCTATACATATACGTTAATAACTTATAAAATAGAAATAATATAACTTATATTATACATTATAACATTATCCTGAAAGTTGGGGTTTAGAAAGAGGAAAACTCTCTTGTGTCTCTCTTGGGCTCCCTCTCGGCTCCCTCTTCCTCTCGCTCTCTCGTCTCTCTCGCGGTGCAGCCAGGTACGTTGATTTTTTTTAAAATCTTTTATTTTCTTATTATTTGTTGTTTTATTTTCTTTCTTTTTTCTTCCGTTCAAATTCTCGGTGCATCAACTCCCTTCACAATCTCGGTCAACCTCAACTCCCTTCAAGTTCTTTCAACTCTCTCTCGCGGTGCAGCTAGGTAAGTCTTCTTAATTTTTTTTTAATTATTTTTATGTCTGCTGTTATCATCTTTTTTCTTCTTTTTTGTTTTTGTTTTGACTTTGTTTGTATGTTTTTAATTTGTTTTTCTGATTTTATTTGTTTTCCTTTTTTTTGTCTTAAATATTTGTTTGTTTGTTTTTCTACCTTTCTTGTCAATTTTTTAAATTTGTTTTTCTGTTTATTTTTTTATTGATTTTCAGTTAATATCAATGGCTGTTATTAACAGATTTTCTAAGCCCTCGAATTTTATATGTTTTGTCTGTTTTTTTTGTTTTATAAGCTCTCTAATTTTGTCTAGAATCTTATAAGCCCTCTAACTTTTTTGTTTGTTTGTAATTAATCTTACACCTTTAAATTGATGGCTGATATAAACTTCAATGGCTGATAATATATTGAATATCTTTTTTTTTTCTTTTTTTTCTTTTTTTTTGTTTGTCCTGTGACAGAAATTATAGCTTAAACCTCTAAACTAAGTTGTCTTATTTTGGAATTGAGTCGTGTGAAACCATCTAAACTATCTGATTTTTAAGGCAATCAAGTACAGATTTTGGTTGTCAGCCATTGAATTTGAATCAGATGAGATGATTGTCTTTGACTAAGTTGAATGAAATAATTTTTCTTCCTCTATAAAAAATATATAAATAAAAATAGTGAGAAACTAAAAAACACAAATACTAATGATTAATATATAAAACTAAATTTTTAAAAAAATAGTAAATGACATCGCCATGGCCTCGCCATAGCGTGGCAGGCGTCTCCGCCATGACCACGCCACACCGCCTTTAACTACCTTGATCACAGGAGCCACTATGATCATACTCTGTTTGTAAAAAGGGGTACACGCCTTCCTGTGGTGTTGGTATATGTTGATGACATCATTGTCACAGACGATGACAATGATGAGATACTTCAATTGAAAGGTTATCTAAGCAAAGTCTTTGAGAAAAAAGACTTAGGCCCATTGAAGTATTTCCTTGGAATCAAGGTAGCAAGGTCCAAGAAGGGTATTGCTCTGTCAAAGAGAAAGTACATCTTGGATGTAATGAGAGATACAAGGATGATGGGGTATAAGCCAACAACTACACCCATTTAGCAGAATCATAAACTAATAGGCAGTGAAGGAGAGTTACTAAAAAATGCATGTATGTACCAGCAGATGGTGGGAAAGCTCATCTACCTTACTATGACACAACCAGATATTGCATATGTTGTTAGTGTTGTCAACCAATACATGCACTCTCCAAGGAGTATTCATCTCGATGTTGTCTACAAAATTCAAAGGTATTTGAAAGGTAGCCCAAGGAGAGGGCTGCTATACAGAGATTGTGGTCATCTAGACATAAAGATATTTACCAATGCCGATTGGGTTGGCTCACTTGATGATAGGAAATCGACTAGAGGCTATTACATATTTGGGGGTGGCAACCTGATCGCCTGGAAAACAAAGAAACAGAATGTGGTCTCCAACTCAAGTGCTGACAGAGAATACAGAGCTATGTCTTCAGGCACGAGGGAAGGAATGTGTAGGAGACATATATTGTCTGATCTAGGGGTTGAGGTGAAATTTCCTAGGATCTTGTATGGAGATAATGAAGCTGCTCATTATATTGCTTAGAACATAGTATATCACGGGAGAACCAAGCATATAGAGGTGGACTGTCACTTTGTCAGTGAGATGGTTGAGTCCAAAAAAGTGTGCATTCCCCAAGTCAAATCTGAAAATCAGTTAGCTGACATCCTTACTAAGGTTGCAAGTGGAAGTCGGCTCCATGACATCACAAGCAAGTTGGGAATGATAGACATATATGCACCAACTTGAGGGGAAGTGTTGAGATACCTTCTATTGTATATGGGTGTGTGAGTAGTATATGTTGGAGTGTAGAATATAAGTATTCCGGGAACCGACAGGTCGGCTCATATTCAGATTGCAGAACTTGAGGAGGGAGAAATTGCACAAGATAGTGAATGTTTGCAGTTTGAGGCCGTGGCTAGCGAGGGTTCCGGCGATCGGCGACAACACTAGATTCAAACGTTACCTTCCTCCCCAGATCTTAGACCGTTGAGGTTCCCTCGTACGCCAAGGATGACTACTGTCAGCCGACAACTGCTGTGGTCGGCGTGCAGACCTGGATACCTGCGCAAAAGGATGACGAGGAAGATCGCCGATGGGATCCGATGGAGACTGAGGAGTTTTTTTGCCCTAAGAGGGAAATGGGGCAAAGAAACAAAAAGAAGCTTCTGGTCTTCTACCGCCAGAAACATAAAAATAGAGGTTTTCGGCTTTCGCGCTTTGCTGGGATACAGACACATGCCCCCTCAGTAGCTCCTCTTCCTCGGACAATGGTTTCTGAAAATCAGTCCATGGTTTGGCAGTTGGATGTCGACCGCTGCACCGGCATGGCGCCACGTGGAGTTTTCGCCTATGTGGAAGACTTGGCAGCAATCGCCCCTCGACATTCACAAACCCAAAAAGTGCCTCAGTTTAATATTGGGGTTGGGATACTCCTAAGGGTGACACATTGATTCCACTACATGAATGGGCAACGGGTGGCACCTGGGTGTGTTCTTTAGGCCGTACGCAGGTCGCAAATGGTGGGTTTCTGCCTGGGAAGCGGGTTTGGACCCGTCACAACACTGGCCCAGAACCCATTGGGCCCTCCTCATTCATCTTTGAGGTCGTGGGCCTACGACCTGGTAGGAAATGGAAGACGGGATTGTGTGGAGTTCACTGGGGACCCGAGTCAGCAAGGCATCCCTATCCTGGACCCGACAACTACTATAGGCGTGGCAGATAGCCTCGAGCTACTAGCTCCAACTCCTGGTCCATTCACTTCCCCTTCGCCAGCGAGTTGGGACAGCACCGATGATCCTAGGGCTGGTGATAGCTGTGAAGGTCCTGGAAATGAGAGCGAAGTCGACCGCCTAATCAGTGTAGAGGGTGACCTCGGAATGACATTCAAAGGAACCAGAGAGATCCTTAGGGAGGTGTTCCGGCCCATTATTATCAAACGACATATCAGTAACAAGAAGAAACGCAGTGGCGTACCCAAGGAGCTGGCTCAATTACAGTGGGGAATGTCGGGTGGAAAGGGCAATGGGGGTGCATAAATTTCCTCTGTCATTGGCGGGCGGGCTTCACGCTGTTTATCCATGAAGATGCTATCTTGAAACTTGAGAGGTATCTCCGACAGGTCAAAGCGAGCCGGAGTCAAGTGGGTCATTGGGTCCATCAACCCGGTGGTCCTTACACTTCAAGAAACCAAATGGGGGATCTGCGACAAGTTCAAAGTCACGTCTGTGCTCAGAGGGAACCAATGGGAATGGATAGGAGTGGATTCCGATGGGGCCTCGGGCGGTATTGTTTTTGCCTGGGATTCGGCGTTGTTTGAGAAAGTGGACGAAGAGGTAGGATCATACTCGGCTTCAGTGATGCTTCGGAACAGAGACACCAGCAAAGTGTGGACATTTTCCGGGATCTATGGAGCAACGAATGATAGACAACGAGGGGATTTATGGTTCGAACTGGCGGCTATCTCAACTAGATGGAACTTCCCTCTATGCTTGGGGGCCGATTTTAATGCCATAAGATGGGATTATGAAAAGATGAGGGGGGCGTCGGATAGGGCAGTCATGAGAGATTTCAACACCTTCATTTCAGATTGGGAGCTGGTGGACATTCCTCTCACCGGAGCGACATTCACCTGGTGCAATCTTCAAGACGTTCCCTCGTTAAGTCGGTTGGATCGTTTCTTGTGTACTTCTGAATGGATAGACCTATTTTCGGCCGCCAGGCTTGAAGTCTAGCCAGGACCACCGTCCTCTTCTTCTGACGTGCGAGTCTCGGGGGAGAGGGCCAACCCCGTTCCGATTTGAAAACATGTGGTTGATGGACGAGCAGGTTAGAGCAACGGTTCCTTCTTAGTGGAATGAGCCCACGCCTGCGGGGACAGCGATATTCCAGTTCATCTTCAAGCTCCACCGGCTTAAAGGGAGCATTAAGGCATGGAAAAGAGAGATATACGGCCTTGCTCACATCGCGAAAGAGGCCTTACTCATGCGGCTGAAAGAACTCGACAATCTCGAGGAATATAGGACCCTTTCGGATGAGGAAAGACTTGAAATGATACAAAAAAAGCAAGAATTCAACGACAAATGCAGGGCTGAAGAAGTGTGCTAGAGACAGAAATCTAAGGTCCAGTGGCTGAAAGAGGGGATCACAACACAAAAAAAATTCATGCGATGGCCAATGCGTGGAACAAGACCAAGTGCATGAGTAATATTCTTGTTGACAGTGCATCCTATTCCGACTAGAAGCAATGTCGTCAAGTATTACTCCAACTTATACTTCAACGAGGGCCTTACTCGGCCAGAACTAGATGGGCTGGCATTTAATTCCATCTCGGACGACAAGTGCACGGATGTGGAGAAACCATTCAGTGAAGATGAGGTGTGGCGGGCCATCAGATTCGGCAGGAAAAACAAATCCCCGAGTCCTGATGGATTCACAATGGAATTCTACAGTTCATTTTGGCCGATCCTTAAGACGGAATTGACGGAGGTATTTTGCGAGTTCCATGCCAACGGATTCATTGGCCGAAACCTCAACTCTACATTCATCACGCTCATCCCCAAAAGAAGTGGGGCGGAGGATATATCGGAATTCCGGCCAATCTGTCTCATCAATTGCCTGTACAAGTTAAAATCCAAAGTGCTAGCCAACAGAATCAAGCCGCTTATGGGCAAGATTATCTCAAGTAATCAAGGAGTGTTTGTTAAAGGAAGATAGCTAGTGGACCTAGTCGCGGTGGCATAAGAGGTGATACATTCTGCTCATCACTCCTGTCAGGTTGCCGCCCTTTGGAAGGTGGATATGGAGAAGGCCTATGACCGTGTCAGCTGGGACTGCCTAGACTATATGTTTGGCAGATTTGGGTTTAGGTCTACCTAGAAGAGATGGATACAAGCATGCTACTCCTCGGCTTGGTTTTCAGTTCTGGCAAATGGTATGCCTGCTGGTTACTTCAAAAGCTCTAGAGGTCTCCGCCAGGGAGACCCGCTATCGCCGTTCTTATTTAACATGGTGGGCAAAGCTCTGGCTGGTCTCATAGCGTGTGCGAGATAGATACAGCTCATCTTGGAGATTACGGTGGGATCACAAGACCGTGACATCTCGCATCTCCAGTACACCGACGACACCATATTATTTGGTCAAGCAAATGTTGAGGAGTTCAGCAATCTCACAGATATTCTCTCGGTATATGAGACAGTTTCTGGTCAACGCATTAACTTCCACAAATCAGCAATTACGGGAATCGGGGTTAGAGACCAGCAAATGGAAGAATTAGCAGCTACCGTTAATTGCGTGATCGAGAAGCTTCCCATCAAGTACCTGGGTCTACCTTTGGGCCTAAAAAAAAAGCAGCGCGGGCATGGGAACCGGTAGTTCAGAGATTTAAGCAGCGATTGTCTTCGTGGAAAAGCAAACTCCTCAGTACTGGAGGCCAGCTTCTCCTGGTCAAATTTGTCCTCTCCAGTCTACCCATATTCTTTATGTCGATGTTCGTTTGCCCAAAGGGAGTCATCTATCGACTAGAGCAAATCCAAAGAAACTTTCTTTGGGAAGGCGCGGGTCTTGACAAACGCTATCACCTTGTGAACTAGGAGACTTGCCAGCTCCCGACGTCTTGCGGAAGCCTTGGCATTCGAAGTCTGAGGTATACAAATGTTGCTCTCCTAGGGAAATGGTTATGGTGTGCTAGTTCGGCAAGCGAAAATAGTAGTCTTTAGAGATCAGTGCTAGTCGAAAAGTATGGGCAATCAATTGGAAATTGGGGCATTAACATCACGGCCCATAGAGGCACATCAGCTTAGTGGAAAGGCATCTGCAAAACTTGGCCTTCATACGCTAGATGGACTCGATTCAATTGGGGATGTAGCACCTGGATTCGATTTTGGGAGGACGCTTGGGTGGGTGGAGAACAGCTCAAATCGCTATTTCAAGACATCCACGCTATATCCACAAACTAGGAGGGGCTGATCAACAAATTTGTATCGGATTCAGGTGGGGGAAGGATATGGGATGTTACCACGCGTAGACTCTAAAGAAACGAGGAGCTGACTTCTTTTTCTAAACTATTGTCCACAATCTATGGTACACATCCCAACCCTCAATGCCAAGACCAGCGGGTCTAGGCCTCAAGCAAAGACAGCATTTTCACCGTCAAGTCGTATTACCAGATGCTTACTAGCCGCCCTCTAATAAGATTTCAAGGAGTGAAGCTGTGGAAAACGGAGATCCCACCAAAAGTCAGAGTCTTCGCATGGACTCTGCTCAAAGGTAAGATCCTAACTATCGATCAACTCATCCGGCGAGGAAAGGAGATTGCCAACCAATGTGTTATGTGCCTCCAAGACGAAGAGACAGTTGCGCATCTGTTCCTCCACTGCCAAGTGGGGGTGGCGCACAAGGTCTGGAGTGCGATTCTTACCTCCTTTGGCATGTCTTGGGTTGCCCCGTCCACTAAATATCAACAATTTCTGGCTTGGTCGTCGGTTGGCATCGAGGGGCCAATTCGGGACTACTGGAAGGTGGTGTTTTTTGCGGTCTGCTGGAGTATATGGCTTGAGAGGAACGGGCGAACGTTCGAGAACAAACGTTGGCCGGCCGGGATGGTGATCAAGTCTGTCAGGGGTTTTATATGATTTTGGGTCAACAAAAAAACTGATGCTGCTTCGAGAGAGAATGCCCCCTAGGACCTGTGATAGGATTCAAGATTTTGGGGCTCAGTGGCTAATCCTCTTGTTTTTGTCCCTGTATTTTTGTTTGCTTTCTTCTTGATCGTGTCTTTGTATTTTGTATTTCAACACCTTGTTGGCTTTCGATATAGTACTTTTTACCGATAAAAAAAAAAAAAGAATATAAGTATGTTCACTTATATCTAGTAGGTTATAGGGGACACCATATTCCGTGTCTCATGTGAGATCATATATACACTAATACATTTGAAAGAGTGCCTCAATTCACTCACCGTAATTCCTCCATCTTCTTCTAGCTAACCCTAACCTAATTAAGTGTCTTATCGTGCTCAGTCTCTCCCTTTCACTGTAGAGTGATAGAGAGATTCGCCTTAAACCGAAATGAGTGGAAAAATAGTCGGTAAACAAGCAACAAGGGCAATCATTTTTCTATTGTTGAGCACCCAAATGCTTCTCCATTGCCTCCCCTTTCACATGGTTAAGAGGGGCATCTAAACCATCTATCAAATGTGCACTTTATCTCACAAGAGTCGGTAAATAAACAACAAGGACCTTCATCATTTTTCTGCAACCATCCAGTGATAATAACCAACTCCCCTTCCATAATAATCGAACCTCCGCTTCTTTTATTAACATTCTCTCTCCTTCAACCTCTGATCTAAGCTCTGGCACATTAGAATCCTTAATTCCGATCAATTCAAAATAGGCAAAAATGACTTCACCATTGTCATTCTAGAAGATGCTCCCACTCTTGCCGGTTTAGGATTATCAAACGAGCTACCATCAACGTTTATATTGATAACTCCCTTTATTGTCAAAAGCTCTGCCTAGGCCCAAGCTTGAACTCCTGAGAGTGAAGTAACCTCCCAGGTGTAACACACTTAAGGTTAGCCCGCCTTGGGCACATAAAGGGAGGTGTAATAAATTTCTTGCAGGACATCCAAGCACAGGTGCCTAGGGTTGCTGCCCACAATTATACTGAGGCTAGTAAATGCCAAATCAGTTTCATTTTTCCTTTTCATTTTACTTTATACTTTTATCAAATAGCATCCTTAAATCTATAAAAACACTTCTTTTGTGAGTAAATATTGTTTTCAAACCTAAACTCAACGTTAAATGCCTAAGGACATCATCACTCAGGCAAAGGACCAATCCCTTGAGAACCCTATTTTTCCCATCTTCTATGGAGTTATTGAAATAAAATTAGATAACTTTGATTCTTGAAATTAGATATAATCGGAATAAATCAACTTTTAGATTTGATTATTGTTGATCGATTGATATTCCAAAAATCCAAGGACTAAACTATTATATTTTCATGAGTAAATGATGTACTTGTTATTGGTTTTCCTCTATTTGCTCCCGCTTTGCCTAGCACTCAAGGAGGCATGGAGTCCATCTCTCGAGCCCCACTCTTGACGGTTTTGGATTACCAAACGAGCTACCATCAAAGTTTAGATTGATCAACTCCCTCTATAGTCAAAAGCTCTACCTAGGGCAACGCTTGGACTCCTAGGAGTGAAGTGACCGCCTGATGGGGACACCACCATCGAGGACCTAGGTTTCGGGTCACACGAGGTGTACCGGCAAAAGAAGAAGCGATGGAGGAGCCATAGAGCGCCAACATCTACCCAAGAAAGGCCTTGAAGAGCAGTAAAGAGGAGGGTCACTGCCTAGGTTTGCTCGAGCGAGAACGCTTTAGAAACACGGGCAAACTCTCGGCCTATTGTCCCTCTCGAAGCATCAAGAATTTTCGGCCAAAATTCGATCGACCAATCCCTAGTTATCGCTCGAGCGACCCTCCGTAAAGATTCCCACTCGAGCGGGAACCAAATCTGCTCCAGCAAGTCACGTGACGGGAGTTGTCCTTTTTATCATTTTTTTGTTTTTATTTTTGTGTCAAATGTAAGTTACCCTTTTAGGGTAACATGGTACTTTTCTATTCTAGGGTTATTTCCATTTGTAATTACTATAAAACATCTTTTTGTAAGTCATTTTTTATACTTGGTTAATTTTAATGAAAATGCATTGCATTTTGGGCTTGAGAGGAGTTTTGAAGAGTGAGTCTTCTTCGCCATGTGGGTTTGGTGTGAAGTCAAGGGTGAGATGCCCATGTTATCTTTAATCTTCTCAGTATTTATTGTTCTTGTTTAATCTTCATATTTTCTTATTAATCTTTTGCAACCCATTTTTCACTTTTTAATTGATTGTTCCAATTCCCAAACCCTAGATCTAGAACAACCTTGATGTCCATCCTTGTAGATCGAATTTGATCTTAGCCAGTCGATCCATGACCATTGTTGGGCTTCAACTTGTTCATTTTGTGTCGTTAATTGCGTCAATTCAAAAGCCCTAGCGATGAGCTACTGATTCCACAGCGAACTACGATCTAGCGCCGCGACCTAGATGAAGCTAGAGTTCTTTCTAGGATCGCCTCTTCCACACTTCCTAACGGATCTTGCGCGTCGGCTTGGACCCTACGTGAATAAAGCACGGTCAGTTAAGCAGAACCCTACGAAACCCTAAGGTAATAGTTCAATTAATTAGTTTAATTTCGACAAATTAGCATATCATGGGCATTCACATAATTTAGGGTCATTGTGCCGTGTTAGTTTTGGTATCAGAGCTTAGGGCATTTGTGTGTTCATTTGTATGCACATCTTGTGTTTGTTAAAATTACTCACTTGTTGTGTCACTTACATTTGTGTTTTCATTTGTGTGTTCATTTGTATGCACATCTTGTTTTTGTTAAAATTACTCACTTGTTGTGTAGCTCACATTTATGTTTTCATTTGAATGTTCATTTGTATGCACATCTTGTGTTTGTTATTCATTTGTGTGTTCATTGATGTGGTCATTTGAATGCACATTGTGTGTTTGTTAAAACTACTCACTTGTTGTGTAGTTCACATTTGTGTGTTCATTGATGTGGTCATCTGTATGCACATCTTGTATTTGTTAAAATTACTCATTTGTTGTGTTGTTCAGATTTGTGTGTTCATCTTGTGTTTGATAAGCTTACTCACTTTGGTTCATATCATTTTAGATACCATGTTAGTGAGCCATGGACATGGGCGTGATTGCCGATGCTCTTAGGAGCATTCAAGCCACAATGATCATGATGAAGGAGAGGGGACTAGCCAAACAAGGAAACCGTTACACTCCAAATCCTAGGCGAAATCCCAAAAGTCGCGATGAGGTTAGAGTTAGGGGACACTTTCATCATAGAAAATCTCTAATAAGGTCTATTCAAATCGAAGTTCCGGATTTTAAGGGTATGGCGGACCCTAAATCCTTCGTGGGATGGTTGTCTAGCATAGAGGAGTATTTTGACTCGTATGATGTAGTGGGTGAGTGCAAGGTTGAGTTAGCCAAGACGATGTTGGTGCACCATGCCAAAACCTATTGGGCAAATGTGGAGTTTCGATGTGAGTCACTTCGAAGTAAGCCCATCAAACGATGGGAGGACATGAAGGAGCAACTTACCGAGAAGTATGTTCCTTTCATACACTGCCACCTCCTACAGTGTTTGGAAGCTAATGTGGATAAGCGTCATAAACACACCCAACTTGAATTAAGGAGCACCTATACTAAAGAAAGTTCTAACTCAAACCCGCGAATACTCCTATGAGGCCCCAAATTGATCACGGGAAAGGAATTTTCCACGAGAGATATAATTTCGGGGTTCAACCATCGAAACCCCTTATTACTCCTCTGAATCCCCAAATAGATAACAGGAAAGGAGCGATTATTGAGAGCCCCAAAACTAGTGGTCGCAACAAATGTTACAAGTGTCACAGATTTGGACACTTTGCATATCAATGTCCCACAAAATTTCCCGCTAAAAATTTATTGATTCAAAGAGAGAGTTCTAAGGAGCCGGAAACTAGGAAAGTGGAAGATATTGTGTATGACCCTAGCACCGTGGTGAGTGAAGAGGAGATAGAGGAAATCGAAGAAAGTCTAGCTTGCATTGAGGAGACTTTGATTTCAGTTGTGAATAATGATGTTGAGTCGCCCACACATGAGCCAAACGAGTCACTTGCCTATGAGCCATTGGTGTTCGTAGAGTAATAGAGTTGGTTACATACGACTTGTTGGTGCCCGTTGAGTCAAGTACATGTGAGTCCATCGAACTGGTTACACAAGAACCATTAGTGTCAATGGAATCAAGTACTCAAGAATCATTGGTGCTGGTTGGATCGAGTACACACGAGTTAATCGAGTCGAGTGCACATGAATCACTAGTGTTGGTAGAGTCCACTACACAGGAGTCATTCGTGTCACACACACATGAGCATATCGAGTTCATAGGTACACACGTACACAACATAGTTTTGAGTCACATTCCGCATTACATGCCGAAATTATGCCTATAATTAATTTGTGCAATGACAATTCCAAATTATTGACAGATTTTCCTGTGAGCTTCAAGGAAATCCCAACAAGTGGCTATGAAATTAATCAGGTTAGGCCTAAACGATTCCCATTGGGGATTACGAAGAAGTCTCAAACCCGCGTTGCCGGATCTTTTAGGATGGTGGCAAGGAGTGGACCTAAGGTATATGTATTTGAGCTACCTCAAGGTATGGGGGTTAGTTCAACACTCAATGTGGAAGACCTAGTTCCTCATCTAGGCTCAACCCCACTTCCTAGAACTCATTTTCAAACGTCATTTCTTTGTGCAACAATCCCGATCACACAACCCCTATCTGTTCCTCCTCCGAACAAGATGAGTAACAAGGTCATTGAGAAGATCTTGGATGATCTTGTGGCATTCACTCACGGCAGAGAGTTTCTGATTTATGAGATGAAGAGGGTTGGTAAGTCGACTTTCGAGACTGCATGGGCCAATCATGAGAGCGCTTGCCACTTGATTTCCTATATTTTCGACCAATATCACGATCACACTTCATTGGTGATGAAGATTTTCGGATCCGGGAGAGTTGATGGGAATCTTCAAAAATATTTAGTAGAGTGGGCTGGCAAGTCGGGTTATTGGGCTCATCGAGAAGAGGTTTATCGTGTGCCCCTCGATACAATCGAGTTCCACCATTCGGGTCCCGATACACTTCACTAGTACTACATGCGTGTTTCATCGGAGATGAAATTTTTTGGGTCCGAGGGAATTGATGAGGACACCACCCCGAGGACCTAGGTTTCAGGTCATACAAGGCATACCGGTGGAAGAAGAAACGACGGAGGAGCCATGGAGCGCCAACATCTACCGAAGAAAAGTCATAAAGAGCAGCAACGAAGAGGGTCACCGCCTAGGTTCGCTCAAGCGAACATCATTCTCGCTTGAGCGAGAACGCTTCAGAAACACAGACAAACTCTCGGCTTATCGTATCTCGAGCAAGAGAGCATCAGGAATCAAGGCCAAAATTCGCTCAAGCGATCCCTAATTGTCGCTCGAGCGACCCTTGGTTATCGCTCGAGCGACCCTCCGTAAAGATTCCCACTCGAGCGGGAACCAAATCCGCTCGAGCAAGCCACGTGATGGGAGTTGTCATTTTTATCCTTTTTTGTTTTTCTTTTTTTGTCAAATATAAGTTATCCTTTTTGGGTAATATGGTACTTTTCTATTTGGTTACTTCCATTTGTAATTACTATAAATCATCTTTTTGTAAGCCATTTTTGGCACTTGGTTGATTTTAATGAAAATGAATTGCATTTTGGGCTTGAGAGGAGCTTTGGAGAGTGAGTCTTCTTCCCCAAGTGGTTTGGTGTGAAGCCAAGGGTGAGATGCCCATGTTATCTTTGATCTTCTCATTATTTCTTGTTCTTGTTTAATCTTCCTATTTTCTTATTAATCTCTTGCATCTCATTTTCCCCTTTTTAATTGATTGTTCCAATTCCCAAACCCTAAATCTAGAACAACCTTGATGTCCATCCTTATGGATCGAATTCGATCTTAGCCCGTCGAACCATGACCGGTGTTGGGCTTCAGCTTGTTCATTTTGTGTCGTTAATCGCGTCAATTCAAAAGCCCTAGCGAGGAGCTACCGAACTACGATCTAACACCCCTACCTAGACGAAGCTAGAGTTCTATCTTTAGGATCGCCTCTTCCGCATTTCCTAACGGATCTCGCGCGTCGACTTGGACCCTACGTGAATCAAGCATGGTTACTTAAGCGGAATCCTACGAAACCCTAAGGTATCGCTTTAATTTGACATTAATTGTTCAATTAATTAGCTTAATTTCGGTAAATTAGCATATTATAGGCATTCACGTAATTTAGGGTCGTTGTCCCGCGTCACCGCCTATGTGTAACACACTTAGACTGCCTTGGGTAATAAGGGTAGATGTAATAGGTTTCTTAAAGTATATCCAAGTGAAGGTGCCTAGGGTTGTTGCCTACAATGATACTAAAATGAGGCTAGTAAATACCACAAAAGTTCCATTTTCACTTTTCTTTTTCTTTTTTTTACTTGGGGGGGGGGGACCATAACTTTTATCAATTACCATCCCTAAATCTTTAAAAATCCTTCTTTTATAGGTAAATGCGATTTTGAACCCTAACCTCAACGTTAAATGCCTATGAGAATCACCACTCAGGCAAAGGCACAATCCCTTGAGAACCCTAGTTTTCTCTTTTTTATAGATTTCTTGAGGTAAAAATAGACAAAATGGATTCTATAAATTAGATATAATCGGATCAAATCAACTTTTAGAGAGAGGCCAATATTTGGAAAATTGACATGTAGTAAATAGGGAGTCGAGCAAGTGTCGTTTTAATGAGCATGGTTCCTCCTCCAATAGATAAACAATTCTTTTTCCACATACCCAACCCCCTTTATATCCTCTCAACAATCAGGTCCCAAAACGCTTTCGAGTTTGGACAGAGTCCCTACTCCCAATGATAATCCCAATTTAGGAATCGGTAAGCTATCCACTCTACAACCCATTATTTCGATTACCTCATGCAGCATCAACTGTTCAACTTCCATTCCCACCGCCTCAAAGAAAATAAATAATATGCTTCAAAATAATTGCATTCCTTATTGAGGGTTTGCTAAAATTATCACATCCTACAATTGCATATGAGATATAGAGCGGTTACACACCTTGAATTCCTCAATTATCCAAAAACTTTTGGCCTCCATCATCAATCTATTATCTATTAAAAGCTTCAGTGACAATGACAAAATGGAATGGAGAGGGTGAACCTTGTTGATGAAGCCCCATAACATTCTTGAAAAAAAAAAAAAAACATAACAAACAACTTACGACAAACCATTCACCAATAAACAGAACTTGCTCTCAGTTAGCATTCTCCCATCCAGCTTCTCCATCTTGCTCCAAAACCCATCTTCAGCAAAATCGTCTCGAGGTCCACTTTACAACAAATGCTAGATTTCAATATCTCCTCCTAGCATCCACACATTGTTAAGCAACAAGGACTCGATCTACAATCTGTCTTCCTCTTACGAAAGCACCTTGGTGGAAAGAATGATCACCCAAAACTTCTCTCAACCTAGTGGAAAGAAAACCAGTCAAGACCATATCATGACTTCCAGTGAGGCTCGTTGGCTGAAAGTCACTCAAAACCTCTCTCAATGGAAAGAACTTCAGGCGAGACCATATACTGACTTTCCAGGAGGCTTATTTGCCGAAAGTCCCTCACCTTCTTATATCCTTCTTTCTTTAATATAAGCATAACAATAATAGCCTTTAAGGAACCATAAAGATCACCCCACTATGAAATTCCTGAAAAACCCCAACAATCTCCCTTACTTCCCAAAATTCTTGGTAAAATAGCATAGGAAACGCATACGAAACAACCATCATCTCTCCCAAAAAATACCATTTTCTTCCTCTCAAAAATCTGTCTCCAACCACTCTGCCCTATAATTTGAGAAAGTATCTTAGACCACCACTCAAGGTCAGTCTTTTGAAGTTCTTTAGAACAGAGTTGTTTAAAGTAATTGCTAATCTCCTCTTTTCAGAGTTACCAAGGTACTTCTACTTTTGGGACTTTGGCGTGCCCACACTTGGTGGCACTTGGACACTCCTCAACACAGCACGATACTTCTGGACATATATGAAAATACCACATAATACCATCAAAATGTTCCGCGCTTTGACATGAATCGGGTCAGGTTGGGTCCAGACTTCTTGTTAGGCAGCCAAAATTTTGACCCGACCAGACCCGTAGACAGCCCTACTCACTACGCATGTGCCATTTCCTTAATACAACTAAGTGTTAATGTAATTCTTAAGGTTCCCCTTAAAGAGCCCATTTTTTCATACAACTAATGCATCTTTTCGGGGAAAGAGTATCAGGTTATGATACAAAAACTATACTATCTGCAGAAATATTAAACATAAATAGATTATTTTATTTGAATAGAAAAAAAACAAGTTAGATGGGGGTATATATATTTGTAAACTCATTCATGGGAATCATTGAGAATTTGAAGCACGAGAAGGGCAGATGAACACACCTTTGTGGACTAAACCCGTTCATGGGATTCGTCCAGGATAATGTTTGTAGCTTGATCGAAACCTTTTAGAACTCCCTAAACAGAAAATGATACTCCTCAATATTAATATAAAATATTAAATGGATGAGAAGTCCAAATCTTAATACTTACCACAATATTGCGTCCTTCATTTGTGATGACTGATATCGTTTCTGCACAAAGGATAAGAATCACTACTACCAAAGCTGATACATAAGGCAGAGACTCCTAAAAAATTGTTGCTGCAACCAATAAGAGGAAAAATTATTTAAAGGGATTGATTTTTGTTTATATTTACCAAAACATATCAGTTTTTTAAAAATTCCCAAAACCATCACTTCTTGCTCGAAGCGAGAATGATGGTTTTGAGAATTTTTTACAAACCAGAAAAGTTTCAGGTACTTTGCAAAATTTTCAACCCTTTTTTTTTTTAAATTCACAAACAAAAACCTGGGCACGTTTGAATGACGGTAAAGTAGATGCGTTTATGCGTTTCGTCATTACGCATCGGTACGAGGTAGTACGATCCCATGGGATCGTGCTCATTTTGCTTTAAGTATACTACAAATTGGGGGGAGGAAACGCATTTTTTAAAACGCGTCAAATCAATATTTAGGGTCAACGGGGAAATTATAACAGAAAAAATGCATCGTTACTGGCAATCAAATGTGTCCCATGGGTTTAACCATTAAGTGTGTATTTGATTCATTGATTGTCTGTTATGGCCCTAGATACTTGTATTTGAGGGGCCATTAAACGGGTTAACACGTATGATGGTTCCGTTTGACCTTATGCGCAAAAACGAATTGCATTTTTTGAGCTAACACGTAGCCAAAAAGTGATACGAGCCCCACTTCTCGTCATAGTGACAAATTTTTGTTTCCGGCAATATTTCGGTCCATTTTGGATAAATTTCTGGGAAATTTTGAAAAGGTTAAGGAACCTTCGAGTACAAAAAATACTATATATGAATTATATTTAACACTATTTATTACTTTTAAAATGGCTAAATTAATGAATTTTCGGTAAAATTTTTGTTAATTTCGCCTAAATTAATGAAATTTCGGTGATTTTGCGGAATATTTCATCTGACCCTATTTCAGTAAATTTCGGATAAATTTGTCACTATGCTCCTCCTAGGCAACAATGATTACGCGTAATGTACACACAAGCCATTACACGTAGTGGCGAGAAAAACGCACACTGATGCTACACGCAATCAAACGCGCACACATATTTAGTTCCATGAAGAAGTTCAGTCAGAATCAGACCCAAAAAACCACAATATATATAGATAGGTAATGATCCTTTCACTGGAGTCATGAAATATATTTTCATCACTCTAGCAACCATTGGTTTCATGTCACATCAGGTTGACTTTTTAAGTCACCTGATGTGACATGTAGCCAATAGGAGCTCGAGTTATGGGCTTATGTCTCATGCCTCGAGTCATATAATCATTTCAATATATATATATATATATATATATATATATATATATATATATATATATATATATATATATGGAACATAAGCTCCAATTGGTTGCATGTCTTTTTTTTTTTTTAATAACCTGGGTATCTGGGCCTCTTAGAGCACCCGCCTAATCCCAGGGGCACATGCGCACCCCAAATTCAGCACATGCCGGGTCAGCACAGGATATAAATCCCTAGGGTGGCCTCAAGGGGGGGAGGGGATTCGAACTCAGGTTGCATGTCACATCACATGGCTTAAAAGTTAACCTTATGTGACATGTAGCCAACGGTTGCTAGAGTTATGGCAATATATTTCATGACTCGAGTGAGAGGATCATTACTCTCTCTCTCTCTCTCTCTCTCTCTCTCTCTCTCTCTCTCTCTCTCTCTCTCTCTCTCTATATATATATATATATATATATATATATATATACATATATACTAAAATTAAAATGAAATTAGTGAGAAATTTGGGCATACGGTCTACAAGTGAGGGCCACCCGACATTCTGTAACTTCCCCGCAACCACTAACTACTCTAATTCTTGAAAGCCTGCAATAGCCTGTAATTGAATACTCGGAGTTAATATGGTCAGCATTTCATGCTAAACTAGGATTAAAAAAATTATTACTAAGAATAAATCGAACAGATGGTTATGATCATATTGCTCAATGGGCAGCTTGCTTCAGAGCATTTCATAGCTCATTGAAGAGAGAAGACGATATAAGAAGACGAGCATCGCTCTTACCTAAAATGAAGAAGAACGAGAGGAATAAGTGGAGTGACACAACATTTGAATTAGTAGTTGGAGATGCAAGCAATCTGGATGGCAAGAGTTGCAGGTTGATAGATTATCGGAGACCGTCTGCTTTGAGTTTGACTTCTCCCTCTGCCGCATCAGAAGCAGATATCAGAAAAACTCTAGCTGCTCTCGTTTTGCTTCCGCATTTAGTTGGAGCTGATATGTCGTACCCTACCCGTGCACACTCTATACTATCCACGGACCCAATTTTGTACACATGACATGACATTATAATAATATGGCACACATTTAAACCGCAAATGGTGTTTAAAATTTCAACTCTCTTTCACCATTAAATTAGAAATCTACTATTGAAGTGTGCTTTGCTACTGTGAATGTGGCTTGCACATGTATGATCAATCTAAATTTTTTGGTGTTAATCTAGCATTAGAAAATATTTTAGCCAAAAAATTGTGTTCATAAGTAAATGTAAACCATCTAATTGGCGATCTTTAATATCAGCCATTAAATTAGGCACAATGATTGATAGTAGAGTGTACAAATCGAATAATTCAAAACTCTAACATAGGTGATCTTCCGGCTCCTTGCCCAGCCAACAAAAAATATAAAACTGGATACTTAATGGTGTCAAATGTGGTGAGAAATGAATTGAAAATCAAATGTGATTTTACCATTCATTTTATGTGTAGTTGACTACTTTGACAACATAATTTTCTATATTTTTATTTTAATTTTTTCTGCAAAATAGTTATGATGATTGAGCCGCTCCTACCATAACACCAGATTATGAGATTGGGTGGCTACAAATCAATGTGTGACGAGGTAAGTTTCCTAGTCCATGGAACCATCAAAACACCGTTGTAAAGATATATTGGTAATTCAAATCTATGTAAAGAGAGTTAGAGACTTATGGTATGTTCGTTTCATTGTAAAGGGGCGATATTATTGGGAAAGCTTGTAATATTACCCCAACGGCTCTATTTTTATGTCAAGAGTTGTTCGTTTCACCGTATTTTCTCGTGAATTGTGCCACTAAAATTATTTTTAATTTTTTTGACTTACGAGGGATGGCTCGTAATGCTAAAATATAACAGCTCTATTTTTTATAAAAAGTGAACTTTACAACCTTATTTTATGGTGAAACAAACATGTTTTTTACATGAAAAAAAATAAATTTACATATAATCCAATCAACATTATTTTACAAGGAAAGTGATTTTTACATGAAAACCTTTACAGTTAACTGAATGCACCTTTAGAGAGCCGTTAGGATATATATATTTTTCCTCTTTCTAAATCGTTTATATATTTTTTATACGTATCAAATTCGAAGCCTTCATAATTTATGGCTGGGCTCAATTTTAAGTGAATCGGACCCTTGCCCGACTCATTGAGAACCTATTCCTTTGAGTGCCAAAACCTTAACCCCCCGTTTCATGATGATAAATAGTCGTGTACATGATTCTTTTACTAGGAGATTGACATAGCACTGCCAACAGTGCTCGGCATAGTGGTTGTGCATTTTTTCGGTCAAACTGAACAAACCAAACTAAATCATTGGTTTTGGCCTGATTTGGATGAGTATCGGTTTGGATTTGATTTGTCAAAAAGAAAAAATGAAAAGTTTAGTTTGGTTTCAGGCCTTCCGAAATCAACCGAACTGAATCGATCCGATTGTAAGGAAATTTTTTTAATATATATAGTCAACTTGAATCAAGCAAACGATTGGGCCTCAAATTTTCAGTCCAAAATTTGGGCCCAAATTTAGTGTTTCACAACCTTACTTAAAGTTCAAATCTCACAAGATGTTTAATTAGGGAGTAGAGTCTTCGAGTTCTAATTTTTAAAAATTCAATTAGTAAAAGTGCACTTGAGCAAAATTAAATTAACTCCGCAAAAAATGAAACTAGTAAAAGTATATGATAAATTGAAAATAATAAAAGCGTATAATAAAAAATGAAAATAATATAAGTATATAATTGATTGAGAAATTAAAAAAATTTTATGTACAAGTAGAAATTATAGGAAAGTCAAAATTGATATAATCAAATCGAATCAAGTTGACTTGGTTTAAAAGTTGGACGATTTGGTTTGATTTCAACATTTAGAAACCAAATATAATCGATTTAGTTTTAGATTTTGGTTCAAAACCGATCGAACCAAACTGAATACACCCTACTCGGCATTGGTGGACCCATTCATGGGTGAGTACGGGCGCTCGCCCGCACTCAATCGAAACCAATTGTTGGTTTTTTAATTCCCTTTTAACCCAAAGCACCCTCCCCCCGTCGGACTGCGTCTCCTTTATCGATCGCGGTGTCGCCCTCTCTCTAGCCCGACGCCCTCTCTCTCTCTCCTCTCGCCCGCCGGTGCCCAGCCCAAGCCCGATCCCTCCGCTTGCCGGCTGCCTGGTTAGGTGAGAAACACTCTCTCTGTCTATTTTCTTCTTCTTCTTCTTCTCTCTCTCTCTCTAGACTGCCCTCTCCTCAGAGGCTCAGCTCCTCTCCCTCTCTGTTTCTCTCAGCCACCCCTTTCTCTCTCTAAGCTGCCTGCAACCCGCCCATTCCAGGCGGCGCCCCTCTACCTCTCTATTTCTCTCTAGCCACCCCTTTCTCTCTCTATGCTCCCTACCTGCAGCCTGCCAAGCGCTCCTCTCCGGCTCTCCCTCTTTCTTTCTCTCTCTATATCTCTCTCCCCCTCTCTCTTTCTCTCTCTATCCCATAGTGACAAATTTCTCGGAAACTCTAGGGAAATTTCTCCAAATTTTATGGAAACAGGGGTGGGACGAAATTTTCGGTGAAATTTCGATAATTTCTCCAAAACATTTCACCGAAATTAATAATTTTTTTTAAGGATAATGACTCGACACTTAATCACCAAATGGTGTTTAAATGATATTACACCATTAAAATGTCACTTTTTATCTAACACCATTGAAGTTTAATTTATTTGTGCCATGTTGTATACATCTATGATCAATCCAAATTACCCAAGTGGCAATCTATCATTAGAATATGTCCCATCCAAAGGATCACGTTAGTGGATGTAAACCATCCATGAACTTTAATACCAGCCATCAAAATTAAGAACAACTGTTGGTATTAGATTGCACAGTTCGGATGGTTTAAATCTCTCAAAAAGTGTATTTTTGGACCCATAGCCCTTCAATTGATGATATATCACTTTGACAGTATGGATTTCCAAGATCATGAGCTAATAAATGATATAAGATCGTTTAAACACCATATGGTGTTGAATTGACAGTCAGGAGAGTCGGTCCCTTTTTTTTAATGTTAGCCATTTATGAAAAACAGATAGATTTTTTATAAATACTAAATATAATTTATATATATATATATATTTTTTGTACTCTTTGAAATTTTTTAAATTTTTCTCAAAATTTATCCAAAATGAAACCCTACCGAAATACTGCCAAAAATGAAATTTGTCTTTATGATAATTCTGGAATTTAAGGTTCTAGGAATTAATCACCAACTAAAAATTCGTGTTTTTTTTTTAAGAAATCACGAACTTCGCGAATAATCCACAGACAATTCACAATATTTTCATTATATCTTGATTTTTAATGTTCTTTAGAATTTTATATACTTTTTAATCTTATATTTAATTTTTTCTCCAATTTTTCCTTGAATTTTCCATATTTTTCTCCGAATTTTTCCTCGAACTTGTGCCATAGTGACAAATTTCGCTTTTGGCAATATTTCGCTAGGGGGTCATTTTGGTTCATTTCAAATAAATTTTGGGAAAAATTTTAAAAAGTTTGGGGGAAATTTCGGGGAATACAAAAGATATATATATATATATTATATATAATATTTACAAAAGTCTTTCTTATTATTTAAAAATGGCAAAAATTAATAAAATTTCATTAATTTTGGCAAAATTTTGTTAATTTTGTTGAAAATTTTGCAATTTCGGAGAAATGACCGAAATATCGTTAAAAGTTTTGTCCAAACCTTGTTTCAACGAATTTCGGAGAAGTTCGCTGAAATTTGTCACTATCACTTATGCCCCTGCTGAGTGAAAATCCTGGTTCCACCACTGGTGCTCAGGTCGTCTACGTAATACAAACAAAAAATAGAGGTAGGATAAGATCATGTCGCACTTATCAGACGGTCAGCATGTTGATTCCACATAGCACACATCCCTAAAAGTGACCTAGATCATGTGCAAAGGAGTTGACCTTCAGTTTTAGGGATGTGTGCCATTTGGAATCAACAACTGTCCATTTGATAGACACACCATGATATTAAGATCTATCGTAGGGAAGATTGGAACAAAATAACTCTCCATCGCCTGATTCAAATCAGTCAATGATTTCCCTCCATGTAGGGTCGATCCTGAGATTTTGGGAGCCCAAGGCGAGTTCCTAAAGTGGGGCCCTCCTTCATATTAATAATAATAAAAAAAATGGTCACAATTTTTTTTTGACAATTAAAGTAATACCTATTGCTCCTAGATTACAAATATCTGCATATTCCATTCTACTTTGTATAATTTGAAAATGCAATTAAAAAATTAATGAAAGTATATACAACACAAAAAGAGAGAAGCGAAATAATAGAACATACCAGGCGGATCGAATAACCCAACCAATAACTTTTTGGTCATCTTGAGCACTTTAACTGTCATCGAATCTTTCACTGCCATTTTTTTTTATCACTTTAACAGTCTCAAAAAGTTTCATAAATAGGTTTATTCGATAGCTCTCGTCGAGTAGATCAAAATTAATAGGTCATTTGCGAAAAATAGAGCTGTAATGAGCCCGTAATCACTGTTTTAAGTTAGAGTCATTTAATAAGTTAGGTCATTTCGATCGACACACACACACACACACACACACACATGTATATATATATATATACCCGGGGTAATGGGTTGAAATGCATGATGGATGCATGCATTCTAATCAGGTGGGGTCCATGTGGAAACTACCAAGGGTATCGAGTCATCTTCCTCTCGTTCTTCTTCATCTTAGGTAAGAGCGATGCTCATTTTTTATTTCGTCTTCTCTCTTCAATTAGCTATGAAATGCTCTGAAGTAAGCTGCACATTGAGCAATATGATCATAACCATCTGTTCGATTTATTCTTACTAATTTTTTTTTTTTCCTAGTTTAGTATGAAATGCTGACCATATTAACTCCAAGTATTCAATTACAGGCTATTGCAGGCTTTCAAGAATTAGAGTAGTTAGTGGTTGCGGGGAAGTTACAGAATGTCGGGTGGCCCTGGACTTGAGTCACTTGTAGATCGTATGCCCAAACTTTCATTTTAAATTAGTAGAGAGAGAGAGAGAGAGAGAGAGAGAGAGAGAGAGAGAGAGAGAGTAATGATCCTCTCACTTGAGTCATGAAATATTTTGCCATAACTCTAGCAACCATTGGCTACATGTCACGTCAGGTTAACTTTTAAGCCACCTGATGTGAGATGCAACCAATAGGAGCTTATGTTCCACACTCGAGTCATATAATCATTTCCTATATATATATATATAGGGAAATGATTATATGCCTCGAGTCATGGGACATCAGCCCATGACTCGAGCTCCTATTGGCTGCATGTCACATCAAGTGACTTAAAAAGTCAACCTGATATGACATGCAGCCAATGGTTGCTAGTATATTTCATGACTCTAGTGAAAGGATCATTACCTATATATATATATATATATATATATATATATATATATATATATATATATATATTGTGGTTTTTTGGGTCTGATTCTGGCTGAACATCTTCATGGAACTAAAAATGTGTCTTTGATTGCATGTAGCCTCAGTGCGTGTTTTTCTCGCCACTACTTGTAATGGCTTGTGTGTACATTACGTGTAATCATTGTTGCCTACGAGGAGCATAGTGACAAATTTCTCCGAAATTTAATGAAACAGGGGTTAGATGAAACATTCCGCGAAATTTCGATGATTTCTCTTAAATTGACGAAATTTCAATTAGGCAAAATTAACGAAAATTTTGCCGAAATTTAATTAATTTAGCCATTTTAAAAATAATAAAGTGTTAAATATAATTCATATATCATATTTTTTGTACTCGAAGGCTTTTAGAACCTTTTCGAAATTTCCCCGAAATTTATCCAGAATGGACCAAAATATTGCCGGAAACGAAAATTTATCACTATGACGAGAAGTGGGGCTCGTATCACTTTTTGGCTACATGTAGCTCAAAAAGTGCAATTTGTTTTTGCGCATAAGGTCAAACGGAACCATCAAACCTGTTAACTCTTTTAATGGCCTCTCAAATACAAGTATCTAGGGGCGATAACAGACAATCAATGAATCAAATACACAATTAATGGTTAAACCCATGGGACATGTTTGATTGCCAGTAATGATGCATTTTTTCTGTTATAATTGCCCCGTTGACCCCCCCAAATATTGATTTGACTCGTTTTTAATAGCGTGTTTCCTCCCCCCATTTTGTAGTATACTTACAGCAAAATGAGTATGAGCCCATGGGCTTGTATTACCTCGTAGCGACGCATAACGACGAAACTCATAAACGCATCGCTACTTTACCGTCATTCAAACATGCCCAGGTTTTTGTTTGTGATTTTTTTTTAAAGGGTTGAAAATTTTGCAATGTATCCAAGACTCTCAAAACCATCATTTCTCACTTCAAGCAAGAAATGATGGTTTTGGGAATTTTTTAAAAACTGATATGTTTTGGTAAATATAAACAAAAATCAATCCCTTTAAATAATTTTTCCTCTTATTTGTTGCAACAACAATTTTTTAGGAGTCTCTATCTTATGTATCAGCTTTGGTAGTAGTGATTCTTATCCTTTGTGCAGAAACAATATCAGTCATCACAAATGATGGACGCAATATTGTGGTAAGTATTAAGATTTGGACTTCTCATCCATTTAATATTTTATATTGATATTGAGGAGTATCATTTTCTGTTTAGGGAGTTTTAAAAGGTTTCGATCAAGCCACCAACATTATCCTGGATGAATCCCATGAACGGGTTTACTCCACAAAGGTGTGTCCATCTGCCCTTATCGTGCTTCAAATTCTCAATGACTCCCATGAATGAGTTTACAAATATTTACCCCCATCTAACTTGTTTTTTTCTATTCAAATAAAATAATCAGTTTATGTTTAATATTTCTACAGATAGTATAGTTTTTGTATCATAACCTGATACTCTTTCCCCTAAAAGATGCATTAGTTGTATGAAAAAATGGACTCTTTAAGGGGAACCTTAAGAATTACATTAATATTTAGTTGTATTAAGGAAATGGCACATGTGTAGTGACTAGGGCTGTCAACGGGTCTGGTCAGGTAAAAATTTTGGCTGCCCGACGAGAAGTCTGGACCCAACCTGACCCGATGGTTCATTTTATCATGTCAAAGCGAGGAACATTTGATGGTATTATGTGGTATTTTCATACATCTCCAAAAGTTTCGTGCTGTGTTGAGGAGTGTCCTCGTGCCACCAAGTGTGGGGAATTACAAATTCCCAAAAGTAGAAGTACCTTGGTAACTCTGAAAAGAGGAGATTAGCAATTACTTTAAAAAGCTCTGTTCTAAAGAACTTCAAAGGACTGACCTTGAGTGGTGGTCTCAGATACTTTCTTAAATTATAGAGCAGAGTGGTTGGAGAAAGATTTTTAAGAGGAAGAAAATGGTATTTTTTGGGAGAGAAGGTGGTCATTTCGTATGCGTTTCCTTCGCTATTTTACCAAGAATTTTGGAAGTAAGGGAGATTTATTGGGGGTTTTCAGGAATTTCATAGTGGGGGTGATCTTTATGGTTCCTTAAAAGCTATTATTGTTATTCTTATATTAAAGAAGGAAGGACCTAAGAAGGTGAGGGACTTTCAGCCAATAAGCCTCGTGGAAAGTCAGTATATGGTCTCGCCTGATGTTCTTCCATTGGGTTGAGAGAGGTTTTGAGTGACTTTCAGCCAATGATTCTCACTGGAAGTCATGATATGGTCTCGACTGATTTTCTTTCCATTAGGTTGAGAGAAGTTTTGGGTGATCTTTCTTTCCACCAAGGTGCTTTCGTGAGAGGAAGACAGATTTTAGATCAAGTCCTTGTTGCTTAACAATGTGTGGATGCTAGGAGGAGATATTGAAATCTAGATTTTGTTGTAAAGTGAACCTCGAGACGATTTTGCTGAAGATGGGTTTTGGAGCAAGATGGAGAAGCTGGATGAGAGAATGCTAACTGATAGCAAGTTCTGTTTATTGGTGAATGGTTTGTCGTAAGTTGTTTTTTTTTTTTTTTTTTCGAGATTGTTATGGGGCTTCATCAACAATGTTCACCCTCTCCATTCCTTTTGTCATTGTCACTGAAGCTTTTAATAGATTGATGATGAAGGCCAAAAGTATGGGTACAAGATGTGTAACCGCTCTATATCTCATATGCAATGTGATAATTTTAGCACAGCCTCAATAAGGAATGCGATTAATTTGAAGCATATTATTTTTTTTCTTTGAGGCGGTGGGAATGGAAGTCGAACAGTTGATGCTGCATGAGGTAATCGAAATAATGGGTTGTAGAGTGGACAGCTTACCGATTCCTAAATTGGGAGTAGGGACTCTGTCCAAACTCCAAAGCATTTTGGGATCTGATTGTTGAGAGGATATAAAAGGGGTTGGCTATGTGGAAAAAGAATTGTTTATCTATTGGAAGAGGAGCCATGCTCATTAAAAAGACACTTGCTCGACTCCCTATTTACTACATGTCAATTTTCCAAATATTAGCCTCTCTATAAAAGTTGATTTGATCCGATTATATCTAATTTATAAAATCCATTTTGTCTATTTTTACCTCAAGAAATCTATAAAAAAGAGAAGAATAGGGTTCTCAAGGGATTGCGCCTTTACCTGAGTGGTGATTCCCTTAGGCATTTAACGTTGAGGTTAGGGTTCAAAATCACATTTACCCATAAAAGAAGGATTTTTAAAGATTTAGGGATGATAATTGATAAAAGTCATGGTGCCCCCCCCCCCCACCCGCACCCAAAAAAAATTTACTAGCCTCATTTTAGTATCATTGTAGGCAACAACCCTAGGCACCTTTTGACGGGGAATTTAAGTTCGCCTGTCTGGATTGTAGCTAAATCAAGCGAAGGAAATCTACAAGGAAAGAGTAGACCAATACATGAGCTTTCAAACGACCTGTAAAGAAAATTCGTCGCTAAACGACAGACGTCCGTGACAGCAGAACGAACGTCCGTGGACTCTGACGGATGTCCGTGACCACATGACGGACATCTGTGAAAATAAGTGCTCACTGTTTTGTGAACATCATAGATGACTGACGTCCGTAACACTTGATGGACATCTGTGAGATACGTCCAAGATTTGACGAATAACGAATTTTGTGGCGAAAATTTGTCGCTTTGAATTTTATTTGTTTTAGGACTCTTCTATTTCGAGTTTTATGTTTTTAGGGTTTTCTTAGCCTATATAAAGGCTTGTAAAGGCATTATTAAATGATGATTGATTGAATGAAAAAGAGAGCTTGCTTTTGTGCAAACCCTAGAAGACTTGCGAATAGTTTTCGATTGAGGGAGTGATTCCTTCAAAACCTGAGGAGTGAGCAATCGTTGCTCGTACGACTTGATGTGAAGCCGACGTACAACCTTGGTGTGAAACCTCGGAATCGTTGGTGTGAAGCTGACAAGCCTCTCTAGAGCGAATCTGGAGTTCTTCTATCTTCTTTTATTTTTATTTTAATCGAAGATTGAGAACCCTACCCCCCCCCCCCCCCCTCTTTTCGCGTGGGATTTATGCTATTTTAGGGTTAGTGTGCGTTCCGTCCCGCATCAATTTGGTATCAGAGCGGTTCAAATCCTCGACAAATAGATTGGTGAATCATGAGGCAAGTGTAAGTTCTTAAAGCCCTTGGTGATTTGAACGAGTACATGGTTTCCATGAGAATGTTCGTGAAACAGTGGAACATTCCGATCGTGCGTCAAAAGATGACGATGGTGGAAAAACTATGGTGCGAAGAGAAAGGTAGATCATCCGATCAACATGAGTCCATATTTAAGCATATGACACTTCTTAACAGCGTTTATTACCAATTGTTAAGGTCGCGACAGATAGTGGATGCATGGCGTGAGAATATCAATACTACAATTATTAGGGCTTTTATTCACGATCTATCCGAAGACGTGCTAGACGTGATTCAAGCTTTGATGCCGAAGGTTTACAAGATTCATCCCCATAGCCGTACCCGTGAGAGGACCCTTACAAATTAACGTTCCTCTACCCGCGCTCGTGGTAGTACCTATATCGGTGGATGATACCGAACCCACGGTGAATCCGAGTATTTCCATGAGGAGCAAACATACTTGATAACGTCTATTGATGTCGCCAAAGTTTGAGGTCGAACTTTTTTAAAGAAGAGGGGATTGACAGGAAATTTAGGTCCACCTGTCTGGATCGTAGGCGAATCAAGCGAAGGAAATCTACAAGGAAGAAGTGGACCAATATATGGGTTTCAAATGACCTCTAAAGAAAAGTTTGTCGCTAAACGACGGATGTCCGTGGACTTTGGCGGATGTACGTGACCACATGATGGACATCCGTGAAAATAAGTGCTCACTGTTTTTTACGACGGACGTCCGTGGACACTTTACGGACATCCGTGAGATACGTCGGAGATTTGACAGAATAACGGATTTTGTGGCGAAAATTTGTCATTTTGAATTTTATATGTTTTAGAATTCTTCTATTTCGATTTTTATGTTTTTAGGGTTTTCTTAGCCTATATAAAGGCTTATAAAGACATTATTATGATGATTGATTGAATGAAAAAGAGAGTTTGCTTTTGTGCAAACCCTATAAGACTTGAGAAGAGTTTTCGATCGAGGGAGTGATTCCTTCAAAACCTGAGGAGTGAGCAATCGTTTCCATGAATCAAAATCTCGGATTTTCGATACGAATCGTCTAGCCCCAAAACCGATACGTACCGGATGATACTTTCAGATTCTCCCCCCCCTCCCCTCTCTTTCGCGTGGGATTTATGCTATTTTAGGTTAGCGTGCGTTCCGTCCCGCGTCACCTTCACTTGGATATACTCTAAGAAACCTATTGCATCTACCCTTATTGTGCCCAAGGCAGTCTAAGCTAAGTGTGTTACACATAGGCGGTTACCTCACTGCTAGGAGTCCAAGCGTGGCGATAGGCGGAGCTTTTGACAATAGAGGGAGTTGATCAATCTAAACTTTGATGGTAGCTCGTTTGGTAATCCAAAACTGGCAAGAGTGGGGCTCGAGAGATAGACTCCATCCCTCCTTAAGTGCTAGGCAGAGCGGGAGTAAATAGAGGAAAACCAATAACTAGTACATCATTTACTTATGAAAATATAATAGTTTAGTCTTTGGATTTTTAGAATATCAATCAATCAACAATAATCAAATCTAAAAGTTGATTTATTCCGATTATATCTAATTTCAAGAATCAAAGTTATCTAATTTTATTTCAATAAATCCATAGAAGATGGGAAAAATAGGGTTCTCAAGGGACTGGGCCTTTACCTGAGTGATGATGCCCTTAGGCATTGTATGTCGAGTTTAGGTTTGAAAACAATATTTACTCACAAAAGAAGCTTTTTTATAGGTTTAAGGATGCTAATTGATAAAACTATAAAAGTACAAATGAAACTGATTTGGCATTTACTAGCCTCACTTAGTATCATTGTGGGCAGCAACCCTCGGCACCTGCACTTGGATGTCCTGCTAGAAATTTATTACACTTCCTTTATGTGCCCAAGGCGGGATAACCTTAAGTGTGTTACACCTGGGAGGTTACTTCACTCTCAGGAATTCAAGCTTGGGCCTAGGCAGAGCTTTTGACAATAAAGGGAGTTATCAATATAAACGTTGATGGTAGCTCGTTTGATAATCCTAAACCGGCAAGAGTGGGGAGCATCTTCTAGAATGACAATGGTGAAGTCATTTTTGCTTATTTTGAATTGATTGGAATTAAGGATTCTAATGTGCCAGAGCTTAGATCTGAGGTTGAAGGAGAAAGAATATTAATAAAAGAAGCGGAGGTTCGATTATTATAGAAGGTGGGTTGGTTATTATCACTGGATGGTTGCAGAAAAATGATGAAGGTCCTTGTTGTTTGTTTTCCGACTCTTGTGAGATAAAGTGCACATTTGATAGATGGTTTGGATGCCCCTCTTAACCATGTGAAAGGGAAGCCAATGGAGAAGCATTTGGGTGTTCAACAATAGAAAAGTGATTGCCCTTGTTGCTTGTTTATTGACTATTTTTCCACTCATTTCGGTTTAAGGCGAAACTCTCTGTCACTCTACAGTGAAAGGGAGAGGCTGAGCGCGAGAAGACAACTAATTAGGTTAGGGTTAGCCAGAAGAAGAAGAAGATAGAGGAATTAGGGTGAGTGAATTGTGGCACTCTTTCAAATGTATTAGTATATATATGATCTCACATGAGACACGGAATATGGTGTCCCCTATAACCTACTAGATATAAGTGAACATACTTGCATTCTACATTCCAACATATACTACTCACACACCCATATACAATAGAAGGTATCTCAACACTCCCCTCTCAAGTTGGTGCATATATGTCTATCATCCCCAACTTGCTTGTGATGTCATGGAGCCGACTTCCACTTACAACCTTAGTGAGGATGCCAACTAACTGATTTTCAGATCTGACTTGAGGAATGCACACATCTTTGGACTCAACCATCTCACAGACGAAGTGACAGTCCAGCTCTATATGTTTGGTTCTCTCATGATATACTATGTTCGAAGCAATATAATGAGCAGCTTCATTATCTCCATACAAGATCCTAGGAAGTTTCACCTCAACCCCTGGATCAGACAGTATATGTCTCCTACACATTCCTTCCCTTGTGCCTGAAGACATAGCTCTGTATTCTCCGTCAGCACTTGAGTTGGAGACCACATTCTGTTTCTTTGATTTCCAGGTGATCAGGTTGCAATATGTAATAGACTCTAGTCGATCTCCTATCATCAAGAAAGCCAACCCAATCAGCATCGGTAAATTTCTTTATGTCCAGATGACCACAATCTTTGTATAGCAGCCCTCTCCTTGGGCTACCTTTCAAATACCTTTGAATTTTGTAGACAACATCGAGATGAATACTCCTCGGAGAATGCATGTATTGGTTGACAGCACTAACAACATGCACTATCTCGCCGTGTCATAGTAAGGTAGATGAGCTTTCCCACCATCTGCTGGTACATACAGGCATTTTTTAGTAACTCTCTTTCACTGCCTCTGAGGTTATGATTCTGCTAAATGGGTGTAGTTGTTGCCTTACACCCCATCAACCTTGTATCTCTCACTACATCCAAGATGTACTTTCTCTTTGACATAGCAATACTCTTCTTGGACCTTGCTACCTCGATTCCAAGGAAAGACTTCAATGAGCCTAAGTCTTTTATCTCAAAGGCTTTGCTCAGATAACCTTTCAATTGAAGTATCTCATCATTGTCATCACCTGTGACAATGATGTCATCAACATATACCAACACCACAGTAAGACGTATACCACTTTTTACAAACAGAGTATGATCATAGTAGCTCCTGTGATCAAGGTAGTTAAGGCGGTGTGGTAGGGTCATGGCGAAGACGCTTGCCACGCCATGGCGACACCATTTACTGTTTTATTTTTTTTATTTATTCTTATATATTAATCATTAATATTTGTGTTTTTTATTTTCTTACTATTTTTATTTTCATATTTTTTATAGAGGAAGAAAAATTATTTCATTCAACTTATTCAAAGACAATCATCTCATCTGATTCAAATTCAATGGTTGACAGCCAAAATCTATACTTGATTGCCTTAAAAATCAGGTAGTTTAGATGGTTTCACGCGACACAATTCCAAAATAAGACAACTTAGTTTAGAGGTTTAAACTATAATTTCTGCCACAGGACGAAAAAAAAAAGACATTTAATATATTATCAGCCATTGAAGTTTATATCAGCCATCAATTTAAAGGTGTAAGATCAATTTAAAGCAGACAAAAAAATAAGAGGGCTTATAAGATTCTAGACAAAATTAGAGGGCTTATAAGACAAAAAAAACAGACCACATATAAAATCCGAGGGCTTAGAATATCTGTTAATATCAGCCATTTATATTCACCGAAAGTCAATAATAAAAAAAAACTGAAAAACAAATTAAAAAAACAGACAAAAAAGTTAGAAAGACAAACAAACAAATATTTAGGACAAAAAAAACAAAAACAAATAAAAAACAGAAAAACAAATTAAAAACAGAAACAAAAAAGATGATAAAACAGACATAAAAATAATTAAAAAAAAAACATTAAGAAAACTTACCTAGATGCACCGCAAGAGAGAGTTGAAAGAACTTGAAGAGAGTTGAGGCCGACCGAGATTGTGAAGGGAGTTGATGCACCGGGAACTTGAATAGAAGAAAAAAGAAAGAAAATAAAACAACAAATAATAAGAAAATAAAATATTTAAAAAAAAATCAACGTACTTGGTTGCACTGCGAGAGTGACAATAGAGTGAGAGGGAGAGGGTGCCGAGAGGGAGACCCAGAGACAAGAGAGTTTTCCTCTTTCTAAACCCCAACCTACCGGATAATGTTATAATGTATAATATAACTTATATTATTTCTATTTTATAAGTTATTAACTTATATGTATAACTTATAACTTAAAGTTATAAGTGCTTTTTTTTGTAAGTCATAACTTATATTGTTACAAGTTACAACTTCTAACATTAATAAGCTATATCTCACTCACTGTTGTCAAGGCGTCACCATGGCAAATGGCGATGGATTTCGCCATACAAACATAAATATCATTTTTGACCAAATAGAGTCGCCCATAGCGTCGCCATTACGGTCCATGGTGACACTATGCGGAATATTTGGTCAAAAGTGAGAAATAGCTTACTAATGTTATAATTTATAATTTATAACATTATAAGTTATGACTTATAAGTAAAAGCACTTATAACTTTAAGTTATCAGTTATACTTATAAGGTACTAACTTTATAAAATAATAATAATATGACTTATATTATACTTTATAACAATATCCTACAAGTTAGGGTATAGAAAGAGGAAAACCTTCTTGTCTCTCTCTCAGGCTCCCTCTCGTCTCTCTCTTGCGATGCAGCCAGGTACGTTGATATTTTTTTACACATCTTTTATTTTCTTATTATTTGTTGTTTTATTTTCTTCTTCCCTTCAAGTTCCCGGTGCATCAACTCACTTCACAATCTCAGTCAACCTCAACTCCCTTCAAGTTCCTTTAACTATCTCTCGCGGTGCAGCCTAGTGAGTTCTTTTTTTGTTTGAAATTTATCTTTCTTTTTTTACTTTGTTTATCTGTTTTTTCATTTGTTTTTTATTTTTTAAATATTTATTTGTCTTTTTTGTCTGCTTTTTTTTAATTTATATTTTCTATTTTAAATATGTGTCATTTTTTAAAATGTTTCTGTCTGTTTTTTAAATGTCCTTTTTTTTTTGGTTAATATCAATGGTTGATATTAACAGATTTTATAAGCCCTCAGATTTTTTATATATTGTCTATTTATTTTTTTCTTATAATCCCTCTAATTTTTTCTTGAATAAGCCCTCTGATTTTTTTGTTCCTGTTTTCAACTGAGTTTACACCTTTAAATTGATGGCTATAATATATTAAATGATTTTATTTTTTTTGTTGGTTTGTCTACTTATTTTTTCATGTGACACAAATTATAGTTTAAGCCTCTAAACTAAGCTGTTTGATTTCTGAATTGTGCCTCGTGGAACCATCTAAACTGCTTGATTTTTAGGCAATCAAGTATATATTTTTGTTGTCAACCATTGAATCAGATGAGATGATTGTCTTTGACTATGTTGAATCAAATGATTTTTCGTCCTCTATAAAAAATTAGTAAAAAACTAAAAAAAAACAGATATAAATGATTAATAAATAAAAATTAAACTATTAAAAAAATAGTAAATGTCCTCGCCATGGCGTGGCGAGTGTCTTCGCCATGACCTCGCCACACCACCTTAACTACGTTGTCTCACTTTTGACCAAATAGGCCTCACATTCTGTTTGTATGGAGAAATCCATCACCATTCGCCATGGCGATGCCCTAACACTGCTTGTGATATCCAATCCTCATAATCACCTTACTAAATTTATGGAACCATGCTCTTGGGGACTGCTTCAACCTGTAGATTGACTTCTTCAATCGACACTCTTTCTGGCTCCCCTTGTTTTACAAAGCCAAGTGGCAATGCCATGTGAACCTCTTCCTTCAAGTCTCCATGGAGAAAGGCATTCTTTACATCCAACTGATAAAGGGGCCAATTGCTGCAAGGCCCTAAGGAAAATAGCACTCATATACTTTTAGACTTTGCAACAGGTGCAAATGTCTCTTCATAATCCATACCTTGAAGTTGCATAAAGCCCCCTTTCCACAAGTCGAGCTTTATACCTCTCAAGTCTCAACTATACCATCTGATTTGTATTTCACTGTATAAACCCATTTGTATTCTACCAATTTATTTCTAGGCTCGAGATCAACAACTTCCCATGTGTGACTTGATTCCAACGCATCCATTTTTTGTAACATAACTACTTTCCACTTTGGCTGAGACAACATTAGACACAGAAGTATAGATATTGAATCCATAGAACTAACAAAGGCATAATGAGACCGACATATTTTGGTAGGAGACAAACTTATTTATAGGATGATGAGTACATGGCACGGATGACTTCTGAAGAGCACTAGGGAGTTCAAGTTCACTTTGTGGGCATTCCTTCGGGAATGGACCTTGATCAATGGTCACTAAAGGAGGTTCTTGTGGTGCACTAGTAGCCTTGACCATCGTTTTAACATAGAACTTTCCTTCATTCACTCTAGCAAACTTATCATAGGGAGGTAGCCAAAGTTTTCTGATTCATCATTCTCTTCACCGTTGACTTCAGGAAACACATCATCCGGATCTACTCTCGGCTGCACATTCGTGCTCTCTTCACCATAAGTCTCCCCATAAAGAGGGCATTGAGATTTCTCCCCTTGACTAGTGTAGAAGGGGGTATCTTCAAAGAACGTAACATCTATCGTAACAAAAAATTTATGAGAGATGGGATCATAACATTTGTAACCCTTATGAGTAGGAGGATATCCAATAAAAAAATAATGAGTTTCTTTGGGCTCAAGTTTGAACTGATGCTCGACAGGAATATGAACAAAAACACGAGGGGTAAGCTAAAATAGTGGATGACCAGAAGACACAAGTTTGTGAGGAGAATCGCCTTGGAGAACAGGAGTGGGCATGCGATTGATCAAGAAAATAGAAGTAAGAACAACCTCCCCCCTAGGTACTTGGGGACATTAATCCCTATCTGTAAGGATCTAGCAACCTCAAGTACATGACGATTTTTTGTTTCAAACACCCCATTTTGTTGGGGAGTATAAGGACAAATAGTCTACCGCTCGATTCCATTCTCACGTAAGCAAGTCTGAAGATGGTGTGAGGAATACTCCCCACCATTCAAAAGAAACATTACTTCGTCTTTCACTAACAGGATAACTAATTCTTCGATGTTTAACAAATTGACAGGCTTTACATTAAAACAACGAGACATCATAATTTTGAATTTTTTCAGGAAAAAAAAACGAAAGACGTCAAATAGGCAAGTGACCATAGCGGGCATGCCACAACTGAATCTCTTCCAATCTAGCACTAGTAACTATCGGCCTCTGTATCCTCTGTAAATGTGGTGCCTCAAATAGATAGAGACCATGCTCTTCATGACCATGATCAAATGTCCTCCCCGAAGTCAGGTCCTGAAACATATAATGAGTAGGATAGAAAATTACACAATAGTTCAAATATTTGGTTAAGCGACTAACAGGTAGAATATTGAGAGGCATTTCGGACTTAACAAGGTAGAATCTAATAGCAGTTCAGCCAATTGGATGGATCCTTTGCCTTGTACAGGAAGAAGGGACCCATCCGCAATGCGAATTTGGAAACTATCAGGAACACTAGAAAGAGAAGAAAATAAATGAGACATACCCGTCATGTGATCTATAGCCTCAGAATCAATGATCTATGGGGACACAGAAGATGATGAGACATGTGCAGAGCCATAGGTATCTGACTCAGTCAAGTGGGAGGAACTGGAGGATGGTCCAGACGAAGGAGCCTGAGAGAGGGCAGCATGCTGAAAACAACTCTGAGATCCCGGTACTCCTTCTGGGTGAGAGTAACAGACCCAAATGATAATGTAGGTATTTGCGTAGCTAGGGTAGGTGCAGGAGCGGAAAGACCAATCCCCCCATCACTGGCTGTATGAGGGAATTTGGGCTTGCCATGAAGATCCCAACACGTGTCTATCTGATATCCTTTTCTACCACAATGAGTACATTTCAGCTTGTCCCTGTCCTCTATGAAAATATTACCATGACGGGATCTACTATCTCGACATCCACCAGATCGACCCCCTCCTCTACGAAACTCAGAAAAGGAAGGGAGAGCAGACTGCTCTGGAGCATTGCCGAAACACCAACATGCATATACTGCATGCAGCTCTCCTCATGTAGTAATTGTGCAAACACGGAACCAAGTGGGGGAAGTTCTCCTCGTCCCAAAATGGTAGCCCTGATGGCTTCATGCTCGGGGTTCACACCCCTCAACAAGTCAAAAACCTTCGTTCTATCCACCATCTTCTGAGCCTTGCCAATGCAGACACTACACATATCACTGTCCTGATACTGAGCTAACACATGCCATAGCGATCGAAGTTGAGTGTAGTAATCACTCGACGATCTCTCTCCATGGTGGAGATTGCTAATCTTATTACCGAGCTTAAACATTTTTGGAAGGTTCTGCTGTTGTGAGTAGGCTTCATGAATAACCTCCCACAGTGCATGAGGTGTGAGAAAACTCAGAAATGATTCACTAATGTCAGGCTGCATTGAAGGGAGAAGTAGGGTCATCACATACCAATTTTTGGATTCTCGGTCAACATACTTGGGATCCGTAACATCAGGGGAAACTATGGTACCATTTATATAGCCTAATTTTTTCTTTTCCCCCAACACCATGTAGGCAGATCTCGACCAGGATACATAGTTCTTGCCATCAAATTTCATAGTAGTGATTTGGTAGCCATTTGAACCATCGGCTCTGCCCCCAACTGCTACTTTAGAGTCTTCGATCACGGGATGTTCTTCAACAAATTCTGGCTACACAGATCAACAACCACTGGACGACTCTAAGCGGGAGATATAGCCCAACAACTACTCAAAAAGGGTCAATGCCCAACACATACCAGAGTCACATTCATAAACAACCATCTCACTGTAGAGCCTCCATCTTCCCCAATTTGCTCATAGAGTCCGTCCCAGTAAAAATATGCAGCCAAAATAATCAAAAAGCGATCAAAATAGGGATTTAAAATTCAAAAAACAGGTGAAACATATTATCCCGAGCTGCAAAATAGAAATCTGTGCAGTTTCTGGTGTAGAATAGGCATTTCCGGTGAATCACAGCGACGTATTCACTCTCTGGGGTGTTTCCGACAATTCTGTGCAAGATCCGGCAGCTCAGAATCGCATTGGATACTTCAGATCATCAGAGGGGATGGAATATCTTGATGATACGTTTCCGACAAGTTTTCCGATGTCAGGCGATTCTGGTGACTTTGTGTAGTTTTCCGGCGATGCAGATCAACTTCTGGTGGCCCAGATCATCACAGATCTGTGTAAACTGTTCAAAGAGGCATAAAAAAGATTTGATGTCTCACATACTGATTTCGATCGGTTCTAAAGGCTCAGAGAGGAAACCCTAACACTTTGCAACTATCGAAAAGGATATGGCCCGAGGTAGAAGACAATGGTGTTGCAAGAGGAAAAGTTGATCGGAAAGATGATCCGACCAAAACCCTAAATTCTTGGAGGATTCCGGCACCCTTTGGCAGTGGTGATGTCAGCATGACATTTGTGCTGACATCAGCGCATCGTCGATGGCATTAGCAATCGGATGGTGTCGATTTTTCCGTTGATCGATACCTGCTCTGATACCAAGTTAATTAGGTTAGGGATAGCTTGAAGAAGATAGAGGAATTAGGGTTGAGTGGATTGAGGCACTCTTCCCAATGCATTTTTATATATATGATCTTACATGAGACACGGAATACGGTGTCCCCTATAACCTACTAGATACAAGTTAAAATACTTATATCCTACTCTCCAACAGATACTACTCACACACCCATATACAATGGAAGTTGGCTCAACAAAGACTCACTGATTTTTCTATTGTTGGAGCCTTCTTCCAACCCATCATGTCGGTGCCGATGACCCATGTTGATCATTACCACGAATCTCCTCCTTCCATTAGGCTAAAGAAGAAACTAGTGGCTTATATTTAAATTTAGTACTTTCTTGGAGAATCCATCATAATTGTCTATTTGTCAATAGCTTCTTGAAGAAGCTAGTTGTGACTTGACCTCTGCCCTTCACCAGAATAAGTTATTCAGGCCTAGTTCTGTCAGACCCAAACCCCCACTTCTGCATAGGCAAATTCTCTTACTTCATAGTAGTTTCAACTCTGTTGTTTGAGCTGCTTGTGCCCACATGTATGCATGTAAACCAATAGATCTATTCAGAATCACTGTATGCATGTAAATCGAGGCAAACTTTGGCACCCGCACACAGTATGCTTTCTGTGATATTAAGTGCAAAGCAGTGAGTCTTTAGAAATTGGCCCTTCTTTGGATTTCAAAACATAGAGCCCTGCTAGGCTGAGCTAGCAGCTTAGGTCGAACATATTTTCAGTTAGTTGAACAACTTAGGACTTAAATGACAAAAAAATATAATAGCTAACAAATGTTCATAAGTTTTAAAACTTAATGGTTTATACTGTTTACTTTGATATATATATATATATATATATATATATATGGAAATAAAAGAATGAAATATTGCTAATCTAGTTTAGGATGCTTTGCATTTTAAAATATGATATGCCTATGCATAAACTAAGTGACTATCCAACCTGGGAATAAATAAGAAACTTAAAGGAAATTTTAAGATCATGACTCTGGTTCAAAATTTTGGACAAAACCAGTATGTATCGTCCGATACCTACTGGTTTAGGAGGTCACCAGTGCGATATTTTGAATGTATCGTACCAGGGCATTACATATACTACGGGTATGTGTTGGACGATACATACCAATGTATCATCTGGAACCAACATGTATCAGTTTTGGAGCTGGACGATACGTACCGGAAACCCGATATTTTAAACCATGATCATGACTTGATTGTGAAATCATCTCTGTTAACTGCTATGCGAAATGTTTTAATAAAAGTTTTTGAAGGATATAAAACAATAAAAGAAATGATGGAATCAAATTGCTAGGGAGTACGTCATAACATCTGAAAGCATATTCAACTAATTCTAGAACAATATAATTCTTACAAAATGTCTCAGGGATTAATGTTGTTGAACATTTTAATCAGATAACTGTAATGGCAAAAGGGTTTTTGCTATAAGTTGAAATGAGATCTTTGAGAGAATGCTGATCTCTACCATTTTGAATGGTCTTCCCCATCTTGGAGGATGGTTATTGTAGTCCTTGAGTTGAAAGTTCAATGCTTAAGACTTTACCTACCCTTAAAGTTGGCTTTAGAACAAGAACTCTGGAATGAGGATAAGAAGAATCATGGCGACAAAGTGCACTGTTTTTTTTTTTTTAAATACATGTGTAGTACTCGTATTATACAATGTATGAAACTCGTATTATACCGTTATTTTGAAAAAAAATGCATATTTTAGTTTAAAACATGCATTTCCTGTTTTAAAGCGAAAAACACGTATTAAACCGGTTTTCCCCTACTTTTTCCAACTTTCCTGTTTTTTTCCCAACTTTTTTCCGTTTTTTCCAACTTATGCGTTATATAATTTTTTAACTCTCATTTTCCAAACTTTTTTGTATTTGGCCTTTTTTACCAGCTCTTTCGCTCACCTTATTGAACCTGTTTCCATACTTCCTCACTAATGAAGAATTATATGTTGCTTGTTGAGGATGACTCTAAACCATCTAGTCGCAAGTTGCAACCACCAAAAAAGGCAAACCAAAATTCAATGAAGTAAAAATCAATTGAAAAAGAAAGGGAAAGTTAAACATTGAAAGAGGAGACATGAGCCGCTTAAGGGAAACTGCTACAACTGTGGACAACATGCTCCCTCATCTGAGGTTTAGTGGCTATTGCTATAGCTTAGCATTCTCTTCGCTACTTGCAAATGCCCAATACCAAATTACTTTGGTATCCACTAAAAAGATGCACTGCGTAACACAAATACACAATAGTGTATATTGAAGCCTTGTCTGAGTCAGCGTAGCTTATGCGACCTGATTATCAAAAAAGCGAGAATCCGAAAGCGGGTTTACGCACTTCTGGATTCTCACCCAATTTTAAGCTATTGTAACTTTTGCCTGAATCAGTTGGACGAGAAGCTACATCTTACCAATGCTTATTTTAGAGCCAGAATCGCCTTTTGGGGCCATAAGGGTTCCAGGGTCCTGAAAAGCGTTGCCAAACCCTAACCTAATTTGCTTATGAGGAACATTTTAACTTCTCACCCATCTAATGGACAATCTATTTTACTTCAGCAATTTGAACCCTTATGATTTGGTATTTTCAATTATTTCGAGCTAAAAGTATGTCATCTAAATACCAAAAAGAATCATAGAAAGTAACAGGTTTCTATTTTGTATACCGTTATGGTTATTTTGTGAGTGATCCATTTGCAGGAAGGTGTTCAGCAACTGGTATTGGGCTTGTACATTATAAGGGGTGATAACATGTATGCCATCTTCACTGTCAATTGGATATTCAGATTCATCAGTACCATCTTCTGTGTTTTTTCTTACAAACCTCGTCTTTTTTTCTTCTTCTTTTCGCAGAAGCGTCGTTGGAGAATTAGACGAAGAGCTGGACTCGAATCTGGACTTGTCGAAACTGAGAGCACATCCCCTCAAGCCTGTAATACACTGACTGAGAGAACCACTGAGATTCTGCATGCTGTTAACAAGGTTGATACCAATACTAAATTAGATTTTTTACTTCATAAGAGATGCGGGAAAATACATTTTATGCATACTTGATACAAGATTATCCAAAATTTCAGAGTGACTTCCCACAAAGTGCCGAACCCAACTTCTAGCGGCGGCACTCGGGTCAATCTCAAACCGACAACTTTCATTAGCCGGTGATGTTTTTGAGCACCAAATCAGTGAAAGGTCAAATGTCAACTTTCACTGATTTTCATGCTCATGAAACGTAGTGCATCTCCTGACGCTTAACCATTTGGATTAAAGGAGATTGACCCGAATACCGGCTCTTTCAGAGTTAGTAGTTCCTTTTTGAATACCTCCTGTATTACTTATTCCTTTCTGTTTTCAAACTCTTTCTCCCTTTTTAGAGCACTCACTATCTGTTCCAATTGGGCATGAGAAAAGTCAAATTGATGGAGTTCGATTATCATTTTAAAAGGTAAGTGATCATATGACTTGAGTCGCTGCATGATTTGAGCATCCAACGGCTGGATGCCAGAGATGCAGCCTCTCAATGATCAGAGTCACACGGTGACCTGAGTTAGGTGATCATTACCTTTTTAATAGATTACAGTATCCTTGATTCACTCTTTGGTTATCTCATTATCTGCTCACAGTTTGCCTGTCGCTGAGCGAAATCAGGAGAAAATGGCCTGAATTTGCTATAGTTAGCTAATCGGTTGGCGTGAGTTGATACACTTCACAGAGATAATATGGCAAAATTGATCAAATTACAATGCAAAATGTTGGTGTTTCGAACGTTAAATGTGGGCTATTGCCACACACCTTAACCATCCGTTTGCAGTCTATTGACCAATTGGTTAGGATTGTCCGGCCAGCTAGATTTATGGGCTATGTGCCATCTGCAAGATTGCTCCCCATATGATCAATGTTGCAATATATATGTTTGGTTAGTATTAGAGTGCACAGATGGAATTGTTCAAATCTCTCAAAACATATAATTTTTTTGTCTACTGCCCTTAATAAATGATCATCTCTTTGATTATATATGTATTTGGTTGGTATAAGAGTGCATAGATCGAGTGGTTCAGATATCTCAAAATATATCATTTTTGGGCCTACCGACCTTAATATGTGATCATCACTTTGATTGTATCAATTACTAACATCTTAAACCATTAGTAGTGTAAAATCATTTAGACACCGTTGGTTGGCAAATGAGTTGATGAGGGATAATCTTGACTAGAGCTGACTTCCACATATCAAGAATGGCGACAATTGGACTGAAATAATTTTTTTGAATAAGAGTTGGTGTACGCAACCCGAGCACTGCAGGCACTCCTCCGATAAATCACCCATCAAAATGGTCAAGGTTAGGGAGTGCATGGCTACTTATGAACACGGAAATTAGGGAACTGAACTTTCAGTGATTTGGATTTCAAAATAGTCAAGGTTGGGGAGTGATTTGGCATTCGTAAATAGGATAATGGCTCCTGACCGACTTTTAAACAATCTACCACCGTTAAAATAAAATTGGTGATCTCGCACCATTGAAGTGTGATTTATTATTATTCCACGTGGCATAAATTTATGATCAATCTAAATTGTTCAAGCGGCAATCCATCATTGAGAAATGTTTTAGCTCAAGAATCATGTCCACAAGTGGATGTGAACCATCCAATTGGTGAATTTCCAGCTACTAAAATTGGGCTCATGCACACCCTAAATTCAGCACAGGATATAAATCCCTAAGGTGGCCTCAAGGGGGGGAGGAGATTCGAACTCTGCTGCTTTTGAAAGCAGGTACCTGGCCAGCTCACCTAACCCAACCCTTAGGTAGCAATTGAACAATTTATTATGTACTTGTTTTTCATTAGGCGGATAGCAAAAGCAAGGTATCAAAGCAGGACTCGGTTTCAGGCATCGGTTTCATGGACCGATATGTATTGCCAATACGTATCAGCCTCGGCCGATAAGCCGATGCCGCTTTTTTTATTTATTGTAAATGTTAATAGAAATATTGCAATCACTAATATGCTAAGGGATGTGTTATAATCTTAGAAGTATAAAAAAATACCTATTAATAAATTATTAGGAGCCATTACTTGCACACGCTTTCCAAGTGATTGCACCGAATTTAAAAGAAAGACTTGCAAGTTTGGTGACCTTTACTACATGAAAACACCATCTAAGTTGTTTGATTTGAAGGCCATGACTTAAAGATATCAATTGCAAAAGATTAGAACAAAATATAATGTCCATCGTTCGATTAAATGGAGTCAAAGGCTATTACATAATTCAACAGTTGACTACAATAGATCATATGACAAGTATCGTGTTTTGCTCCAATTTTATGTACCAGAGATTTATTAGTCATGAATTTCAAATCAGATGACCCAAATTGCATTTTTACATAACATGTCCCTAAAATATCAAGTCTTTTTTAAATTCTGTGCAATCACTTGAAAAACGTGTGCAAGTAATGGCTCCCTAAATTATTATATGTTTTTTTTTAAGAAAAGGAAAATATTTTGAAAAATAAAAAAATTCAAATTTGTACGTCTCGGCCAATAACAAAATCTGACACCGATACTGGTATGGGGTGGTGTCAGTATCGGTGATACGTATCCATATCCACCAATACTTGATACCTTGGGCAAAAGTTGGACTTAAAATTAGAGTGCTGGAAGAAAAAAGAGTGGTGCCCATATCAGTAACAACCCAGCTGCACACTCTTATATTTGGATGCATCCATTGCAATTTTTTGTTTGAGTAAAGTGAATGAATCTGGACGATGGAGTTATCAAAAGCACCAATCAGACGGCACAGGAGGCAGATCTGTGGGTTGATTGGTTTTGTGATTTGGATCCTCTCATTGGTTCCGCATTCGTGGCAGCTCCCAACGAGCCACCCACTCCTCGGGATCGTTGAAAAAGTCAACTCGTACGGCCCTTACGTCGGCCTTGTAATGGCTTACTCGCTGGAGCTTGAAGCCCTTGAATCGTCTGACGTTTTTACCTCTCGCTCTGATGTTCCATGGATCGATTTGTACGGTAAGTGCGTGCAACACATTATCTTCTCTTCTTTGCTCTCTCTCTCTCACTAGAACCCACTGGATTGGAGAAGAGATATGATATGATACTATAGTGCCCCGCTCTCTGGATCTCTCTGATAGGTAGATGTGAACCATCTGATGGTGAATTTTAATTTCAACCATTGAAACTGAAAATTAGATATTCTAGTCAACAGATCGGATGGTTTAAATCTTCCTAAAACAATATTTTTGGGCTTATTGAACTTCAAGCTATGATCTATCACTTTAATGAATCGAATTAATGAAAGCATTTATGCCGAAAACCATTGCTTGCTTTGACCATGGGCACGGTCATTTTTCTAGCACACGTCTAAAAAGGAATCTAAAATCAGGTTTGTGTTAGATGTTACTATATCTCATGGATATTGTGTATAAATGGATGGTACTGATGATTTATAATTATATTTAGGAAGAAGATATCACATAGGGAGCATTCAGAGTGTAGATGTCATATACGTAATGTCTGGGCAACGAAGGGTATATACTACTTTTTCCTTGGTATAAGATAATCTACCCGTTCACAATCTAGATTTAAACGGTTTGTCAAATGGGTAAATATAGGCTATATAGCACCTATGTTCATCAATTATGTGGTTGATCACTTGATGAATCTAGATTGCTGGGAACCTACCTACCTCTCTATTACCCTATACCACTTCTTTTGTATGTGTACCAGTTGAATGCAGGGATCACCGTCCAAACCCTTGTAGACGTTTTTGAGATTCGAGGAATCGTTCATTATGGAACTGCTGGAAGTGCAAATGATTCCATGTCTTTTGGTGACGTCAGCGTTCCCAAATTCGTGGCCTTCACTGGTTCTTGGAGATGGAAGGTAAGACCCGAAAATTAAAATTTTATTTATTTTATTTAATATTTTTTTCTGAAATAATAAAAAATATAAAAGTATAAAAAAGTGTACTTTTGGTGGTGTTTTGTGTGAGTTGTATCCGATACATATCCGCTGATATGAGCCGATATCGCTGGTCAGGTCTTATATTTGACCTCCTATAGAATCGTGTTGTATGTATATCCGTAGCAGGTGGGGCTAACCTATCGGGCAATATGTATCGTTTATGGACGTTATTTAAAACCATGATCTGACCTGTCCGGACCCAACCCGATTATGCATCCAACCTCATCGACCCGATGCGGACATGAGAAATCGAAAACTCGACCTTACTTGAAGGTCGACCAAATGCCTCATGCCCGACTTGATCCAATGGGTCAAGTTTATGCGCCCCACTCGGTCAAAACTACATAGTAACCTATTTACCAAAGAGACATTAGCCCAATTAGTATGCTCCCTCTAATGTGAGGAATTAACCCAGTTGGTACGCTCCCTCCAATGTGGTGAGGGATTAGCCCAGTTGGTACGCTCCCTCCAAAGTGAGGAGTAGGTCGTGGGTTCAATTCCCGTCCTCCACGTTGTTTCTCACCCTTGTCTTTATAAGGTGTGGGCTAGGTTCTGTTAGTTAACCCTCACCTATTAGTTAACTCTCACCACTATAGTTAGTGCTCCCTCAGGCTGCTTTGCAGCTGTCACTACCTGCTCCTCAATTCTCGAGGCTGTCTAACACGCCCTCGCACATGTTGGAATTATTGAGCCAAGCCAAATCACGTGGACAATTAAATTGGGTGACGTGGAGTGGAGAAATATCTCCTTGATATCATGATAAGAATTTCATGGGCCTAACTCAATCTCACAAAATTAGCTTGTATGGTGAGGAATAGGGCTCCCAATGGGCAGGGCCAAGCCGGATTTTGGCCCATAACAGACTTGAAAAAGTGGTACTTTCTATCATGCAAACGTAGCCCGGTATCCGGACCGGGCTAAACATGTTACAAACCAGAGCAATCCGGACTGGGCTTGGGGGGCTTGGGTTGAGTGTTCCAACACCTAGCCCGCACCCGCCCCGTATATATATATATATATATATATATATATATATATATATATATATATATATATATATATATATATATATATATATATATATATAAAGTTATAAAAAAAAAAAAATTTAATTAAATATAATTTTCTTAAATGACTTGAGATTAATCGTTGGTCGTTATAATCACTGTGCAACAAATTAAAATAAAATATTTGAATAAAAGCATGTATCTGAGCGGTTGAGCCTCTATAATGTTAATATAATTATTTAATTAAATTTTTAACCTTCTTCAAACTTTTATTAGAAAGAAAACAGCTCAAGCTCAACCAAATTTTATTAAAAAAAATAGCCCCCAAAAATAGTTCAACCAAATTTTATTTTTTTTAAAATAGCTGAAATGGAGCTTGGAAAATGCCCAAGTCCAGGTTAGGGCCCATTGGCTGAGTACATCGCAGCCCAGGTTAGGATCGGGCTGAAAATTTTAGGAATTTGGCTCGGACAGATTAGGGCCGGGTTAAACCCCAACCCGGCCCTAATCAGACCCATTGAGAGCCCTAGTGAGGAGTGTCCAAATTATATATAGCCCAAGACCTTCAAGTCGACGGGCAATATGAGACTATTCTAATAGCATTAACAATTTACAACTATAAAAAAACAACACAAAGTAGTGAATAAAGCATGTATAATAACAATGATGAAAATTTGACAAAAATTTGTCAAATACGAATTTTTTTCGAGAAATAACGAATCTAGTGAATATTTTTGTAAAAGTTGGGGAGACCCTCTATCTGAGGAATTGTTCTATAATTTTGACTAATTTAAAGAATTTTGTGACAGAGAAGGAAGGTTTGGAGGTCCATTTTTATCACACACGGACGACATAGATAGATTGTAAAAATTGGACAGCCTAGATTGATTTCCAAGTTTTCTAAAAAATGGTGATCTCTATAGGACCACAGGTGATAATTTTTAAGGACATTGATATATGGCAGATCGCAAATAAACCATTCAACGGACTGCTTTACGTGGCGTGATGCAAGTGCAGTGGGTCTCACGCCATCCACTTGCATCGCCACAAGTAAGCAATTTATTTTATCTATTTTTAATCTGCTGGCTGTTTGAGGTGCGCTCATTATAATTTTTTCATATTTATCTTGGAAGGAGGATTTTAGTAGTTGTCATTTGCTTATAAATCAATGGGCAGTTTGGTCATATTTTTGCAGAGGTTTGAATCAACAATGAGGGACGTGGCAGAAGAACTGGGGTTCGGGTCCTACAATATTCCGGAGAAGGGCGAGAATCTGTTGGAAGGGATAGAATTCAAAAGAGAGGAGTTTTTCTCTGTAAATAATACAATGAAAGAGGTTTTCTGGCTTGAAATCAACAACCAATGGTTCAAAGCTGCCGGGGTGCTTAAGGTATTCTCCTTATCATGGTATCAAGTATAGGCCGATACCGATACATATCGGTGTCTTGGCTAACCAATATCAACACGGCCCCGATATAGTATCGGGGTCGTATTGGTATTGGCTGAAACGTATTGGATATCGGCCGATACGGATTAGGTATCGCCGTATCAGCAGATACCTCTTTCATTTGAATTTTTTTTTTCAATAGTAGTGTATTGTATTGGTATCAGCCAATATGTATTGGTCCTCTATGAATAGATACCCAATAACTACACCTGATTTGACACCTTGGTCCTTATTGACTTATTTAATGTGGCATTATATATATATATATATATATATATATATATATATATATATATACATATGATGTGATGCATATTTATCTTTGAAAATGTTGTTACAATTTAATGCACCAGATTGTTTGGGCATTACCTTATCTTTGACTCATGAAATAACAAAAAAAGTGTAAAACAATTAATTCATTTTTTAAGAAAAAAGCATGTCACATGCCTGATCGATCTAAAACAATTGTTGTTGTTGGTTGATCATGCCATGTGGCGCCTATCTAGCATCCAGGTGAAACCCTCCACGGCTGCCTTCGGATGCATATCCCCTGCGCTTTGATTCTAGATAGATTAAGCAAACTATGTTTTGTAAAAAAGATAATTTTGCATTCCTTACTGCAGGATCTGAAATTGCAACAATGTGTAAATGATACATATTGCTTGCCTCGACCTCCCAAAGTGGTGTTGGGACTAAGGGGTTCAACAGCCGATATATTTGTCGACAATGCCACGTATCGGAAGTTTCTCTTCAATCGGTTCAAGGTTTCCACGGTGGACGAAGAGAGTTCCGCAGTTGTAATGGTCAGTATCATAGTGATCAATTTGGGGTTTGGGAATAAATCGGCTTGGAAACAAATCTAGCAAAAATTGTCAAATTCGGAAAAGATAAAAAAGAAATTGAAAAAATACATTAATTAAAAGTTTAAAACTTTTTTTTTAAAGCATTAAAAAATTTGGACAATATTTTAGAGTTGTTGACATTTGAGAGGGGCGAGCAAATAAATAAAGATGGTTAGTGTGAAATATTAGGACAAAAATATCTCTATCCCACTGTACAATAGTATAATAATCAACATACAGTTAATTTTAGATGACACTTGATTACTTTAGAGATTGCTTTTACTCTCAATCTTTTACTCTACAGATTTTTAGATCATGACACACCTATCAAACGGTACACATGATTCTATATGGCACTCTTCCCAAAATTTTGTCTATATATAAAATACTAACTAAAAAAAGCTCTTCCCCTTGATTTTTTTTATTTTTTATTTTTAAAATTTATGATAACCTAGTATCCGAGCCTCTTAGAGCACCCGAATAATCCTAGGGGCAACTGCGTGTCCCAAGTTAGCACATGCAGGGCTAGCATTGGATATAAATCTCTAAGGTGGCCTCAAGGGGGATCCGGAATTCCAAGCCAAGTCTCCCACTTCCCGAGATAGGTCCAAGGCCCTTGAGGTTTTCCCTTGATTTTGTTTGTTACTTCATTTTTGTAGCTAGTAACTATGACTGAGAGCCCCTTTTATGGTGTTACCTCATACCTGGTTGTGTTGTTTTGCAGACAGCCATGTCTACTGGGGTGCCAGTTGTCGTGTTTAGAGGTGTGTCTGATTTGGCAGGAGGAGGTTCCAATTGGTCATTGACGACACTAAGTTCCCTAGCAGCCACTAATGCCCTCAAAGTTGCAGTTGAGTTCATAGGGGTGATTGGGAATGAAATGTTACTTAGCTCACTCTAAGGGAGTGTTAAAATGGAGGATACTTGCTCAAAGACTCATCTTAGACCACTGGTTGTCTTAGTTTAAGGTTCATCGAAGAGGTACTTCACTAATTATACGGTTCAGATTGATAGGTGTTTGCATATAACTCATTTAAGTTCATAGAGATTGATGATGTATTGCTGCGGTTTGGTGTTAAGCACTATGCTATCTTTCCTCTTTTTCTAATTGTAATTTTTCAGTGGGACGCTTCAAATGATTATTATTATTATTTTTTTGTGCGTATAGATTAATTTACTAATTTACGGCTATGTTGGGATTGCAATTTGGAGGCAAAGAGCAGCTCTATTCCCTGGCGCAGAGCACTTAGTAAGAGAGAGCACTTTAGTAAGAGACTGTTTGGTTGGAAGTGCCCTTAGTTCTTTCGGAGAGTAAAAAAATTGAAATTGGTTCTCTTTAAAAGAACAATGTAAACCCGCTGTTTTAAGTGAGCAATCCTGAACATCAGTACCGACTTAATTTTATTAAAGACCGGCTTCTGGTTATATTATTTTAACAATATAGAGTGTCCCAAGTTTGCGCTTTGACTAATCCCTACCGGGCGCCATCGCCCCACCATGCCGCGAGTAGTTCACGATTTATGCACCACATAGCACCCGTTTATCGTAGAAGAGGAGTCATTTTGAATTCACAACTTTAGAGAGCATACTCAAGTCATCAACAGTTACGACAACCCTTTTGTAGATTATCTTATAAATAAGTATAATACACGGACGGGAAACGGCAAACCATTCAATGGATGCTTACATGACATGATATAAGTGGCTGCCCTGACTTGCATTACTGGCCTCATTGCGCTTGCACCGCCCCACATAACAATCCATTGAATGATCTGCCGTTCCTGTCCGCCATATAACATTGGCCCTTATCTTATTAAAGAATAGTTAATGAGAGCTCACTGGAAACATTGCCGTCTCTACAAGAATGATGAACCACGTAAAACCATTGGTGACCCATCCGTCACCAAATACCAACTCCATTAACCATCAAAATGAGTGAACTAAAAGTCTAAAACCCACGCTAAGGTTGAACCCAACTTTACGGTAGGGCTGTCAATGAGTGTAGTGTGGTTGGGCCACAATTTTGACTGCCCGGCGGGTCAAGGGTGTATGCCCAATCTGACCCAATGGTGAAACCTGTTGGGTCAATGGTTTTATGCCTAATCTGATGGTGCACCCGAACACCATCATTGACTTAGCCCAACCCTAGGGGTGTATTCGGTTCGGTTTGGTCGGTTTTGGATCAAAATCACAAATCAAACCGGTCCTAATCGATTTTTAAATTTTCAAACCAAACCAAACCGTCCAACTCTTAAACCAAACCAACCCAATTCAATTCGGTTCAGTTTGGTTTGATCGGTTTCGGTTTTTCTATAAGTTCTACTTGCACACCAAAATTTTTTCAACTTCTCAATCGGTTTTCCTATAAGTTTTACTTTACCGATTTAAAATTTAGGAATAAGGTAAAGATAAGGGTAGAGTTTTATATAAAAATATGCATTTTACTTAAATGCCCTTTAAAATTAATCAAAGTCCCCGCTTATATATATATATAATTGCAAATTACATTTGGTTCGGTTTGGTTTCGGCTTGGGGAGGCTTGAAATCAAAATCAAACCAAACTTTTCAGTTTTCCTTTTTTTCAAACGAAACCCAAACAGGTACCCGCCCAAACCGGCCCAAACCCGACGGTTCGATTCGGTTTGGTCCAAAAAATGCATAGCCCTCAACTATTTGACCCCAATCCAAAAACTAGGCTCGACCCGGTTTAAAACACTCTTATATCTTGATTTTATTATAAAATATCAAGTCAAGTTAGCTCAACAAGAACTTGAGTCCCAAGTCCCAAAAAAAAAATAATAAACTTGAGTCCCAACCTCCACCAGTCCTGACTTTTCATTCCCGACCTGATCCAACGGGTCAAGTTTCTATGTCTAACCCAATAAAAATTGGGTCTGGTCAGGCCGGCCATCTCACAGAGGGTGCGCCCTTTTGTTTGGACTTTTTAGTGAGTAAGAGTCCTCCATCAAACTAATTAGTGATGGAGAGCTCTCCCGAAAATAATAGCCACAGATAGTTCTCTCTCGTAAACTCACCAAAAATAGCGAAAATACCCTTAATACATATCAGATGGTCGTTCAATTTAAGGTTTTCTCTCGTGTATATCAGACAGTCGTCCAGTATTTGACTTTCACCCAATATATCAAACGATAGATGACGGTTGTTCAATATAGGGAAATTTTCACTTTCGGCCCTATAAATTTGCTTATTTGCAAAAATGGCCCTATAGTTTAAAACTTTACAGAATAGGCTAGTTCCAGTATTTTTTCGCTGATAATTTTATTAGAGTGTACTTTATTTAATAACTACCGTATATCAGTTATTTCAACCAATTGTAATTTTTTAAACCAATTGTAGCGCATGCTAAAATTCTAAAATACAGAAAAAAATAAAAAAAAAATGAAATAGAGAAGAAGATAAAAATATAGAACAAATAAAAGCGATCATTATCTTAAGATAGCGAGCCGCTATCTTAAGATTGCGGGTCGCTAACTTAAGATAGTGATCCTATTAGAGTGTAACTTATTTGATAACTACCACACATCAACTATCTCAACCAACTATCTTAAAGCGAGCCGCTAATAATTTAAGATAGCGGCAAGATAATGCCCTGTTACGGCGTCAATACTTTTCGTGCCTGCAGACAGGTACGATGGCCTTGGAAATAGCCACTTAACTAGCAAGAAGGTATGGTGGCCTTGGAGCTAGCCGTATGGTGTGTGAGCGCATAGGCACGATGCGTTACAGCGCATGGGTGTTCCTCTTATGAATGATGCGGCAGTAACTCGAGCTAAGCGACGATCTAGTGTGGCGATTAGACGCGCGTGGGGTATGGAATGCGGTGCTCTGCGTAGGGACACGCGATATAGTGTCAAGAGGGCACACGACATTCTGGTGCCATGAGGCACGTGATGTAGTTCCAAAAGGGCACGCAGCATCAGGTGCCGTGATGGCATGCGACATGAGGCCATAAGGGTCTCGTGACGTGGTCGCTATATGGATGCGATATGAGACCATGAGGGCCTCGCGACTCGGACGCGACACGGTCACATAGGCAGATGATGCGGGACTTAAGGGGCGTGTTGGTGTGAAGTATGACACTGTATGTCACGTGCAGAGGTTTATGTGCCATGGTGATATATCAAACCAATAAGTTTGAAATTCTTCTGTTAGATGACCTAAGATAATGTTTAAACCATACTTAAGAAAGAGAGGTGCGGAGCTATTTCCGAGTTAGTAGTTCCTTTTTGAATACCTCCTGTATTACTTATTCCGTTCTGTTTTCAAACTCTTTCTCCCATTTTAGAACGCTCACTATCTGTTCCAATTGGGCATGAGAAAAGTCAAATTGATGGAGTTCGATTATCATTTTAAAGGTAAGTGATCATATGACTCGAGTCGCTGCATGATTTGAGCATCCAACGGCTGGATGCCAGAGATGCAGTCTCTCAATGATCAGAGTCACACGGTGACCTGAGTTAGGTGTGTAAGAAGTTTCTATTTTGGTGGCCATCACTATGGTCAAACCCGTTGACCGGTGAATGGTATAAGATCAACCTTAAGATGTACAATTGCTATTCTGGTGAGTTTGAAGAGAATAGGCAACTGCTTATTGTGTCTTTCAGTTAAAGTATGATTGTGATTTCTAATCACACTACAATTAGCAATTTCAGTCCTTAATGGGATAGGACTCTTTGGCTATAAATATAAGGGGTGCCTGGTCCCAACGATAGCTCGACGTAATTCAATCCTCCCTATTGGCGAGAGCATCCCCATTGTGCTAGGAGACATTGAACGCGAGAACATCGTTGAAGATCGGCAACCACTAATGGCTAACGCTCAAGGTACGCACATATATCTAATTTATAGATGGTTGATTTATTATTTTTGATTGATCATGCGCCTAGATCTCTCGGCTTAATTTTGGACGGTCGGATCGTCAGATCCATTTAAATTCCATCAAGGTGATCATTACCTTTTTAATAGATTACAGTATCCTTGATTCACTTTTTGGTTATCTCATTATCTGCTCACAGTTTGCCTGTCGCTGAGCGAAATCAGGAGAAAATGGCCTGAATTTGCTATAGTTAGCTAATCGGTTGGCGTGAATTGATACACTTCACAGAGATAATATGGCAAAATTGATCAAATTACAATGCAAAATGTTGGTATTTTGAACGTTAAATGTGGGCTATTACCACACCCCTTAACCATCCGTTTGCAGTCTGTTGACCAATTGGTTAGGATTGTCCGGCCAGCTAGATTTATGGGCTATGTGCCATCTGCAAGATTGCTCCCCATATGATCAATGTTGCAATATATATGTTTGGTTGGTATTAGAGTGCACAGATGGAACTGTTCAAATCTCTCAAAACATATAATTTTTTTGGTCTACTGCCCTTGATAAATGATCATCTCTTTGATTTTATATATATATATATATATATATATATATATATATATATAAAATTGTAGTTTTGGTGGTGTTTTGTGTGAGTTGTATCCGATACATATCCGCTGATATGACCCGATATCGCTTGACAGGGCCCTATATTTGACCTCCTATAGAATCTGGGTTGTATGTAAATCCTTAGCAGCTGGTGGGACTAACCCAATACATATCGGCCAATATGTATCGCATATGAATGTTATATAAAACCATGAGTTGACCCATACGGACCCAACCCGATGATGCATCCGGCCTCATCGACCCAATGCGGACATGACAAATCGAAAACTCGACCCTACTTGAAGGTCGAGCAAATGCCTCATGCCCGACCTGATCCAACGGGTCAAGTTTATGTGCCCCACTCGGTCAAAAGTACATAGTAACTTATTTACCAAAGAGACATTAGCTCAATTGGTACGCTCCCTCCAAAGTGAAGGAGTAGGTCGTGGGTTCAATTCTCGTCCTCCATGTTGTTTCTCACCCTTGTTTTTATAAGGTGTGGGTTTGGTTCTATTAGTTAACCCTCACCACTATAGTTATTGCTCCTTCATGCTGCTCTGCAACTGTCACTGCTTGCTCCTTGGTTCTCGAGGTTGTCTAACACGCCCCCGTACGTGTTGGCAGAATTGAGCCAAGCCAAATCACATGGACAATTAAATTGGGTAACGTGGAGTGGAGAAATATCTCCTTGATATCATGATAAGACTTTCATTGGCCTAACTCAACCTCACAAAACTGGCTTATAAGGTGAGGAGTAGGGATCCCAATGGGCATGCCCGGGCCAGATTTTGGCCCATACCCGGCCCAGAAAAGTGGTACTTTCTATCATGCAAACTCGACCTGGTATTCAGACCGGGCTAAACATGTTGCAAACCCGGCCGGGCTTGGGGGGCTTGGGCTTGGGTTAATTATAATTTACTTAAATGTCTTGAGATTAATCGTTGGCCGTTATAACCACTGTGCAACAAACTAAAATAGAATGTTTGAATAAAAATATGTACCTGAGCTGCTGAGCCTCTATAATGTTAATATAATTATTTAATTAAAATTTTAACCTTCTTCAAACTTTTATTAGAAAGAAAACAACTCAAGCTCAACCAAATTTTATTAGAAAAAATAGTCCAACCAAATATTATTAAAAAAATTGAAAAAAGCTTCTTTACTACATCAAGCCAGTTAGGGCCGAGCTGAAAATTTTGGGAACCCGGTTCAAAAAGGTTCGGGATGGGTTGAACCTTACCTGACCATAATCCAGCCCATTGAGAGCCCTAGTGAGGAGCGTCCAAATTATATATAACCCAAGACCTTCAAGTCCACGGACAGTATGGGACTATTCTAATAGCATTAACAATTTACAACTATAAAAAAATAACACAAAATAGTGAATAAAGCAGTATAATAACAATGATGGAAATTTGACAAAAATTTGTCAAATACGAAATTTTTTCCGAGAAATAACGAATCTAGTGAATATTTTTGTAAAGGTTGGAGTTGCAGAGACCCTCTATCTGACGAATTATTCTATAATTTTGACTAATTTAAAGAATTTTGTGACAGAGAAAGAAGGTTTTGAGGTCTATTTTTATCACACAAGGACGACATAGATAGATTGTAAAAATTGGATGGCCTAGATTTGATTTCCAATTTTTCTAAAAAATGGTGACCACTATAGGACCACAGGTGATAATTTTAAGGGCATTAATATATGGCGGACCGCAAATAAATCATTCAACGGATTGCTTATGTGGCACGATGCAAGTGCAGTGGGTCTCAACAATACAGGTCAGGCCATCCACTTGCATTGCACCAAATAAGCAATCTATTTTATCTATTTTTAATCTGCTGTTTGAGGTGCGCTCATTATAATATTTTCATTTTTATCTTGGAAGGAAGGATTTTATTAGTTGTCATTTGGTCATAAATCAATGGACAGTTTGGTCATATTTTGACAGAGGTTTGAATCAAGAATGGGGAACGTGGCAGAAGAACTGGGGTTCGGGTCTTACAATATTCCGGAGAAGGGCGAGAATCTGTTGGAAGGGATAGAATTCAAAAGAGAGGAATTTTTCTCTGTAAATAATACAATGAAAGAGGTTTTCTGGCTTGAAATCAACAACCAATGGTTCAAAGCTGCCGGGGTGCTTAAGGTGTTCTCCTTAGCATGGTATCAAGTATAGGCCGATACCGATATGTACCGGTATCTTGGCTAACCAATATCAACACGGCCCTGATATAGTTTCGGGGTCGTATCGGTATTGACTGAAACATATTGGATATCGGCCGATACGGATTGGGTATCGCCGTATAAGCAGATACCTCCTTCATTTGAATTTTTTTTTTTCAATAGTAGTGTATTGTATTGGTATCAGCCGATATGCAATGTGGCAATATATATATATATATATATATATATATATATATATATATATATATATATATATATATATATATATATATATAATGCGGCATGGCACCTGATCTGGCGTCCAAGTGCAGTTCTTCAGGGCTTTGTCTAGAAGCATATACCCAGCACTCATGTCTAGAGCTTTAGACTACGCGTCTAGACCAACTAGACACCATGTGGCACCTATCATAAGGATCAGGTGCCATAGAAACTTGAATAAGATCGATAAGGCGTCATACCAAAAATTTGGGTATATGATGTGATGCATATCTATCTTTGAAAATGTTGTTACAATTTAATGCACCACATTGTTTGGACATTACCTTATCTTTGACTCATGAAATAACAAAAAAAGTGTAAAACAATTAATTCATTTTTTAAGAAAAAAGCATGTCACATGGCTGATCAATCTAAAACAATTGTTGTTGTTGGTTGATCATGCCATGTGGCGCCTAATCTAGCATCCAGGTGAAACCCTCCATGGCTGCCTTGGGATGCTGCATATCCCCTGTGCTTTGATTCTAGATAGATTAAGCAAACTATGTTTTGAGAAAAAGATAGTTTTGCATTCCTTACTGCAGGATCAGAAATTGCAACAATGTGTAAATGATACATATTGCTTGCCTCGACCTCCCAAAGTGGTGTTGGGACTAAGGGGCTCAACAGCCGACATATTTGTCGACAATGCCACATATCGGAAGTTTCTCTTCAATCGGTTCAAGGTTTCCACGGTGGACTAAGAGAGTTCTGCAGTTGTAATGGTCAGTATCATAGTGCCCTCTCTTGGGTTCGGGAATAATTCGGCTTAGAAAAAAATCTAGCAAAAATTGTCAAATTCGAAAAAGATAAAAAAGAAATTGAAAAAATACATTAATTAAAACTTTAAAAAAAAAATTTTAAACATTAAAAAGTTTGGGCAATATTTTAGAGTTGTTGACATTTGATAGCGGCGAGCAAATAAGTAAAACTTTCATCTATCTATATATTAATAGGTAAGACAATGTTTAAAGTAATATTAGAAAAAATATTTATAATAAAATATTTAGCTTGAAGTTTGGCTCGGCCCGACTCGAGCTCGATAGAGCCGAGTTAGAGCTCAGACTCTTCATGCTTGAAGGACCTAGAGCCAAGTTCCAGCTCAGCACGTATAAGGTAGAGCTGTGCTAGAGCTGTGCTAGAGCTGACCCAAGCTAGCTCAAGCTCGAGCTCGAGTCGGAAGGACCGCACCAACTCCAGGGTCTTCATTACCTTGAAGAATGAAGGCACCAACTTCAGGGTCATCGGAACTTCTGATTCTCTTTCGACTGGTACTCCCAGCCGACGATCCAATATCGCCGTCTATGCCGGCAAATACTGATGATTCTACCCCGAACTTGGAGGAATCATAAGTCTCCTTATAACCCATTGATTCGAGTTTTTGGAGTACGGACAGTATGGCAGCTCTAAATGTAAGCCGATCGGGATTAGCTAGCCTACACATATTAAAAATATCAATATATAAATTACGAAAAAAAAAAAAAAAAAAATCTCTAATTACCTGTATAGGCTATGCTCGATCACTTGAAAATCTTCGATATTGTTTAGCTCGACTTCTCTCTTGACCACAAAGTGGTCTATCCCTCTCATACCTAGTTTATGCCCAATGGCGGAACCACATAACCCCCAGTGCAGGCGCACGCCCCCACTAAAACCCATATATATATATATATATATATATATATATATAAGCTATCTAAAAAACATCCCTCTCTCCCGTTTCTCTCTCTCTCTCTCTCTCTCTCTCTCTCTCCCTAATCTCCCCCTAAACTCTTTAGTTTAAACCCTAAACCCCTCCCAGTCTCCCATCGCCCCAACTCCCACGACCCACGCCCTCTCTCCCTATTCTCTCTCTCTCTCTCCCTCTCCCTCTCCGGCTCTCCCCCTATTCTCTCTCTCTCTCTCCCTATTCTCTCTCCCGTTTCTCTCTCTCCCTATTCTCTCTCTCTCACATCTCTCTCTCTCTCTCCCTCCCTATTCTCTCTCTCTCTCTTCCTATTCTCGCTGCTTAAAGGCTTAAACTCTTTAGTTTAAACCCTAAACCCCTCCTAGTCTCCCATCGCCCCAACTCCCACGCCCTCCTGCGGTCCGGCCTCCCCTCTTTTCAGCCTTTTATCTCTCTAATTCTCTAAAACCCTAAAACCCATACTATACTCTCTCTCTCTAAAAAAACTCACATCCCTCTCTCTAAAAAAACCCACGCCCTCTCTCTAAAACAACCCTTCCTCTGCCCTCCCTCTCTGCTGACTCTGTTCTCTCTCGACTCTCAGCTCGGCTCTGTCATTCCGCCATTCCGCTCCAGCCGCTGCAAACACCCAACTCCTCGTTCACCGTAAGCTTTTGTTTTTTTCTGATTTTAATTAATTTTGATTTATGATTTTTTATCTGGGTTTTTTATTTTATTTTATTTTAGATAATAGCATAAATGGTATATTTTTTTTTTCTTATTATAATGATTTTCTTTATGGAATTTGCTGCTTGTTTATTATGTCATTTATGTATAGATTTCTCCAATTGGGTTTTGATTTTTTATATATGAATCATACATTTTTGTTGTTATTTTGATTTTTAAAGGATTTGCTGTGATTTTGTTTGTTGTGATGGAATTTCTACGCATAAATAGCATCTAGGTTTTCTTGTTATTATTTTTACAAGATTTGGTGTGATTTTGTGAATTTATGTGTATAGATGTATTATGTATAGGATTTTATGATGGTGTTCATCTGGCCTCTGGGTTTTGAATTTTATATATGAATCACAAATTGGGTAGGATTTTTTTTCTTCTTATTTGGATTTTTTTGCAGGATTTTGCTGTGATTTTGGATGTTATGATGGGCTATTTATGCATATAAATATATATTATTTTATTTTAAAAGTATTATACCCATCTGAAAATTTGATTTCTATGGGTGAATGGTACATTGGGTAGAAGTTCTTTCTCGTCAACATGATTTTGTTATAGGATTTTATGCGAATTTTCTAAGTAAATATCTCATTTCCAGGTTTCTCTAGATGTATGCATCTAGGATTTTGAATTTATTTATGAATATGACATTTATGCTTCTTCTTTTTTTGTTATTAATAGAATAGCACAATGGTCATAATTTTATTTATTTATTTTGAACCAAAAAAAAATATCACAACCTTGGCTTATTATGGTGGAACCTATGTATTACCCAGATATTAATGAAAACTATAATTTATAATATAAATTAGTTTAAATTTAAATTTATTGTATAAAATTTATTTCTAATTTATTTTACGCCCCACCTAAATGAGAATCCTGGTTCCGCCACTGTTTACGCCTATAGATATCCATGGAAAAGCTGTGCATTCCTTTTCAATACGTTATTCGTCGTTTCACCGGAAACGGCCGGCACATAATAACAGAGGCCTCAGTGAAGAAAGGGTTCCCTTGCAGCGGACTCGAATCGTCCATGGAAGAAGAAGAAGTTCTCTCGAAAAAGGAAAGAAGAAGTTTTTTCGAAAAAGAAGAGTAGATTTATATGAGTGTGAAACCCTAATATGCCTGCTCAAACTAATCTTCACCGTCGGATCTTCATAAGTAATGTCATCCGTTGATTTGGGGAGAGAAAATGTCACGTTTTTCTTAAACGGCTGAAACTTGTAGTGCCGCCAGTTCCAACACTATTTGCACCCATGCCATTACTGAAAGCGGTCACGTCCTATACTCCTTGACAATCATTGATATCTTCAAATCAGATTATGGAGATCGTGTTTCATAATGATATTCCACAAAATAGATCTTGAGAACATGGTGCACATATCAGACGGTCTATTTTTTATTCCATGCCCCACTGATTCCCAAAAAATGCCCTAAATTTATGTCTGGGTGTGATATGTTCCATATAATTCAATGACCATTTTTTAGGGATATGTGACACATGAAATCAAAACCTCACCGTCTAATAGGTACACTATGATCTCAAGATCTCTTTTGAGAAATATCTGGAGGAAATATGACTTTCATCATCTAATCTGGCGTAATCAATGCTTTTCAATGGGCCTAGGATGTATGCTATGCTGTTGCCTCTAATTTATTTTTTTAAAAGGAAATTTCGCCCAGTCCCCAATAAAAATTTTCAACCCAACCCAAAACCAAAACGATAATTTCGACATTAATTTCCTTTATTATTATATTATTTATACTGGAAAAGGAAAAGTAAAAAAATGGGGTTTTGATTAGGTGCAAGCTCATATGATTTTTCCAATATTTTATTGTTTCCGTTTCGGGCTGCTCTGAAACCGATATATTTTGTTCCTCTTTATGACTTGCGGCCCAGCTAGATAAAAATCATGGTTCCGCTACTTGATATGATTCGTGGAAGCATACCATTGCTTGCACTTAATGTAAAATGCAATCCCACCATTGCTTTGAAAGAGAAAGGGCAAATTTTTTTGGGTTTATGTTACATTATGGATTTTAATAACAAAGGCGTATTGGCAAATGTTCAGTTTATAATTTCTTGTGACATGCATCACAAAAAGAGTGTTTGAGTCTTTTGAGATGCGTGCTCCATGGAATAAAATAAGTGATAGTCTGACAAGCCGCTCATGATCTCACATGAATTATTTGAAAGATTAAGGGAAAAAAATAATCTCCATCATATGATTTAAAACAGTCAATGATGAGATTAATTTTTCGGAGGGTGAGATTACATTTTCCACAGTGGGTAGTGAATTCTGTACATTGAACCTAGGGTGGGGATTCGGTTAACCGAACCAAATGGAAAGCAAAATTTTTTATTTTTGCATTGGTTAAATTTCAAAAACTTCAAATCAAAATTGAAAATATATCAATTCGGTTTGGTTCATTTTTTAATTTTTGTCAATTTTATGTTTTTGTCATTTTTTGAATCAATTTTCTAAATCCACCCAAGTTCATTTTCGGTTTCGACCACCCAAAATTAAAACCGACCCATTTGTGAATCGGTTTAGGTCGTTTAGGTTTTGAGCTGGTTATAGTTATAGACACCGGTTTACGATTGACTAGATTTTGCTTTTTATTCAAAACTTCCATCTCTACTTATATTTTGAGTACCTTTAAATCCACCTACCGAATCTTTGAGATCACCTATACTCAAACACATTAGTTGCATTGAATCGGACGATGGAGATTGTTTACTAGTCTTTCACCGGATGAATATTGAAATCATGGGTGTACCATCAGTCGATTTTTTATTTCATGTGGTGCACACCCAAAATAATGACCTTAAAATCAATTTTGCGTGTGTACGTGATGCTAAGGTCACTTTTCTGAAATGTGTACCACGTGAAAAAAAAAAAAAAAATGTCCGTTTGATAATACGCCCATGATCTCAAGTTCAATCATGTGAAATATTTAGAGGATAAACGATTTCCATTTGTTTGATTCAATGAAATCAATATGTTTCACTGTAGGTGAAATCAAAATTTCGGTGGGTGAGTTTAAAGGTACTCATGCACACTGTCACACACGTACGACCGTGCACAGAGGCGAGCTAGGCAGGGCTAGGCAGGGCCGAGCCGACCTTTTCGAGTAAGAAAGGGGGTCTTTGTATTTGCTGATGGTAGAGCCCAACGCCTTTTACCCGGCACTAAAAACCGTGACAGCTTTAGCTTGTATTGGTTGAGCGTGCATGGTCATAGGTGCCGGGGGCCATCTAGCAATCATAGAGGTATCAATTTAGAAATTCCCACTTGGCATGTCAATTTATGAAACTCATAGATGAGTAGGGCTGTAACCGAGCCGGGCCGAGCCCGAGGTTGGATCGGCTTTAGGTCGGCTCTACTTAATACGAGCCGAGCTGAAATTGGCTCTAGCCCCTTCGAGCCTGAAAAGTCGGAGCTTCAACTTGGCTCTATCGAGTTCGAGTCAGGCCGAGCGGGGCTCTAGCTAAATAAATTTTATTATAAATTATTTTTATTAATATTGTTTTAGACATTATTTTTTTTTTAATAGATGAAAGCTTTAATAAAATTAAAAAAATGAAACCCCTAATATCTTTTAACCCCTTTATTCCTTTGGATTTAACGGATCGATAAGAGAAAAATGTGTTTAAATTTATGTACTAAATATTGATTTAAAACATAGGTGCCAGTCCTAAGTGTTGATTGGTTGGTTAATTATCATAGTAGTTGTTGTTCACTAAGATAAATGAGTGAGAGCTTTAATAGTTGCAGAATGAGAGAGGGCAACTAGACGACTATAAGGATTTTACATTTATTATATATTTATCCATTATAAAGTAACAATTAGATGAAATTTATTATAAGGAGAAAAAGTAAAAGAAAAATTAAAATTACATATATTATGTTTTATTATATATAAAAGTATTATATACTATTAATCAAGCCGAGCTTGGACGAACCGAACTTACAAGCTTAGCTCTACCTCAGCTCTACTTCAATCGAGCTATAAATAAAAAGTTCTACTCTGGCTCTCGAGCCTAGCTTAAGAGAGCAAAAGCTTTCATTTGCGAGCGGAGCCGAGACGAGCCGTCAAGCTAGCTCGACTCTGTTGCAACCCTATAGATGAGAATAAGGTGAAAATTAATATTTGGGTTGCTAGCTCTATTTTTCCACCACTTCGAACCGGATAATGACCAATTTTTGTCCTACTCTTCACACAAGGGTTTTTGGGGAACATGGGTGTACCATTAGACTTGAGATTTTTGAATCCACGTGACATTTATCCCAAAATGTAAATCTTAGATCACTTTTTCAGATCTGTGTCAAATAACAGCAAAATCTGACCATTTGATGATCAACCTATGGTCCCAAGACTCCTTTGTGGACGTTTGGGATAAAAAATAATTTCCATGTAATAGAAGAATGCGATAAAATCACACTTTACAGGTAAAATGAGATACACAATACACATAATGCAGTAATATTAAATTCTACCCAATAAAATAATGTATTCTCTTCACTTTTGTGGTGTAAAATCTACTTTTTGGCATGAAATTCAATATGTTGTCAAGTGAATTATATTTGTAAAATCCCCATAAAATTATTTTTGGGTGCTACCATCCTAATTGTTCCTTTTGTAATCATCACATCCTTTATTGGGGATGCACCCAAATTTAATGAAATATTTACACAACATCATTTACGTTATTATAATTGACTCTACTAGTTCGTATTTCGAAGATCATAATTTTTTTACCATTGATTGTATAGTCGACTCTATAGATGAGTTGTACTATATCTTCCCATGAGCACAGTCACCTAACTCCTTCTAAATAAACATATTTTTGAAGTATAATTGCATAAAATTATAAATTAACATGAAACATGCACATACCTTTATACTGTGTTACAAATACATAAAGGGTACCATTAGAATATGGCCAACCACACTAGCAACAAAATAAGATTGACACATTATTGACATATCTCAGTTAGAGAATCACATCTTTTAAATGATATATATTGTTTGGTGCCACATATTATGTGATCGATGAATTTCAATCAGACGGTCAGATGTTAATTTCACATGACACACATCCCAACAAGTGATCATGATCATGGTCCTATCTTGAGTCACTTTTGGGGGTGCGTTCCATGTCTAATTAACTTTTGACTGTCAAATAGGATAGACATGAGCTCAAGATCTATTATGTGGAAAATTGGGTCGAATTTTTTTCTTCATTATCAAAGTCAAGGAAGTCAATGGTTTAAACAAGTGACAACTCTAATTGAGAATGTAGAATCTGAGGTTGTAAATACCGGTACCCTAACTTATTCATAACAAAAATCTCAAGCTTGTCATCCCAATCGGTTAACTTCTACCAAAACTAACGGCTGCCAATACCATGTAAATCTCCGAGACCATAGATCTTTAATGGGTGTTGACCAATTTGAATCACATCTCTCAACATGTTGGGTTCGGTCAAAGTTTCATCAGGCCTAATTAGATACCCTTGTCACTAATCTTTGAAACAACAAGTCTTTAGAATTTAGATACCCTTGTTTTAATGAGAGAGTAGCTTGCATTGGGAGTCTACAGATAGGTATTCATCTAGTAGGAAAGCCGCTCTACAAAATTTTTGGTTATCCAATATCCCAGAGGTCCATGGGGCCAATATAGCTGTTGCCAATTCTACCGTAATTTTGGAGATTATACTTTTTGTTTGCTCCTAAAGTCATATATCTACACGTAAGAATCGCCCTGTCATTAAGGCATTATATTAACCATTATGGAAAATTCATTGTCCTTTCTATTTTATTGTAGGCTCAAAATCAGATTATAGAAATCAAGGTATAAAAAATCAGTCGATACTGATACGTATTGGTGATACATATCGATTTTTTGGTAAACTGATACGTATCGGTGCTGATATGTATCGGTATCTCAATTCGGTATTGAATACCGTATCGACGCTGATACGTATCGGTATCGGTGTCGGTTGATACCTATATTTTCTTTCTTTTTTTAAAAAAATAATAGGCTGATACGTATCAGTATCGACCGAGTCATATCGGTCCTCCTAGGACAAATACCCAAGTCGAAAACCGATTTTGTTACCATGGTAAAAATTGCTCGGATATATATACGTAATACCACCGATGGCAAACAAGAATACACACCTAATCTGTACCATCCAAACTTGTCACAACATGAGGGGACACATAAATTTGTGTGTAAAAAATGATGAAAATATAAGTTTGACTACCCAAGTGGGTACCACTATTAGTGCCCACGCATTCTTTGAAAGCGATCACGTCTCAGACCCCTTGAAAATCATTGATTGCTTCAAATTATATGATGGAGATCATTTATAATAGATCTTAATATTATGTCTCACTTATTGGACAATCCGCTTTTTATTTCGTGTGTTGTAGGTCCCAAAAAAATGACCCTAATTCACGTTTGAGTGTATGGTGCCATATGAGGCCAGAAAATTGCCATATGATTCAAGGACATTTTAGAGATTTGTGACACATGGAATGAAAATGAACTGTCTAATAGGTGATACATGATCTCAAGATCTATTTTGTGGATGATCAATGTGAAAAACGATCTCCACAATCTGATCTAAAGCAATCAATGACTTTCAAGGGATCTAATACATGGGCACTCTTAGAGAATGTGTGGGTGCAAATAGAGGTACCCATGAGAGATTTAGGGAGCATAAAGAGGTGCCTATCTTTAGTTGTGTAATGATGTATTTTATTATTTGCAACTACTGATTTACTTTTTATAAATAGGTGTGGATAAGGATTCCGTTATATATTTTAAAAACTACATAAATTTCCCCTATTTGCTTATATAGAAATTTTTTTTTTGACCTTTTAGAAACTCAGTGTCTGGCCTGCCGGCGGACGCTCACACTGGTCCGTGGTTCGGCGACTGATTTCATATTGTTGGTATGCCTTTTTATTGATTGCTTATTTTTTCCATTTTTCAGAGGAAATGTTGACCATCACCGTCATTTATGCAGGTACCGTCTACTCTAGAAAACGAGTTCACTGAATCAACGAGCGTTGTGACAGTAGCGGAAGCCACACATCAAACCTCATATGTATAGGTAGGGACGTGGTTGGCTCTTCTACCCCATGGCCTTCAACCGCTCACTAAACCATTGCCCATTTTCATTTCTTTTGGGTAACGGCCTCCCTTAGCTTGTTTGTTGCCACATGTTTGTTGTCCTAATTTTTCGCATTGATCGGTTTATGTTGATTCGCATTAGACTCTTTGAGAGTATATTTAAGATTACAAAGCGAATATATAAGTATATACTGTTAATATAAATGGTAGTGAACTAGCATCGAGGTACATAGTTCATTACGTTGTTTTAAAGACACGCTCCTACTCCTTCGAATAAACGAATATGCAATTGAGTTTCCAGCGAATCTGTCAGATAAAAGAAATTTTAATATTATAAACCAATAAATGGTGCAAGATTGTTTAAACACCATTTGGTGCTTAAATCAAAGTCGGAGAGCCAGATCTTTTACCAGAATATTTTCTATCAATTGAATGACGAAAGTTGATAGAGAATATTTTTTTAAGATCGTTTAGAAGCAAGCAAGAGTTTTTTTAGGCAAGAGTTACAACCACATCACTTTATGTTATAGCCACCTCATTTAAATCCGAAGATGGAGATTACTTTTCGTCCCAATCTTCAAGAAAAATGATGTTCATATAAAGAGCCTTCTAACATTCGGTCAGATCTTAATTTCCTACGCACTACAAAAATAAGGTGTATTAGCGGCACTTGCTGTTAAGGTAATTTTTGGTAGCGGCAAGACTAATAGCGGCAGTTTTTGGTAGCGACAGGACTAATAGCGGCAGTTTTTGGTTAAAAAAACTGCCACTAATAGTCTTATTTTTTGTAGTGACGGTACACATCCTAGAAAGTGAATGTGAACACGTTTGATGGTATACTCTCATAAAGTTCACTTTTTAGATTTTGGGATGTGTCACATGGAGTCTCCCTCAGGGTGAAAAACGAATCTCCTATCATCTGATCCTGAGGTGCACAGTGACAGAGAATAGTGTAGAAGCCTAGAGAGAGGTGCAATTATTTTTTTTTGAACTTTATGTGCAATAAGAAAAAGCATATGCAAGGACAATTTTCGTTAATTCAGTGCAACTACAAAGAAAAAGTTGGTTGCAAGTAATAGCTCCCTAGACAATATTGTATAAAATTTGTTTGAGTAGCTCTAAACACACCCAAGCATTCTCCAAAAGCACCTACCTCAGAACTCCTTTAAAACGATTGATTGTGTTGGATCATATGATGGAGATTGTGTTTCACCAAGATCGTCCACACAAAGAATATTGAGATCACGTCGCACTTATTAGATGGTCATTTTTTAATTCTACATCTCACAGATCCCCAAAATATGGCCCTAAAATCATGTTTGAGCGTGATGTGTGCCATCGCAAAGTGAGCTTCACCTAGCATTATATTTGAGAGTATCAAGAGCATGGTTTGAAATCTCACCCGAGAAGAGACGTCTTGGGCATTGGTGGTACGAGATTCAAGTGTGAACTGTTAGGGTCCTCAAATCACACAATATCTCGCCGAGATATACAAGATCTCGGCAATCTCGAGCATCTCGTCCGAGATGGAGTATGTCTCAGCCAAATATGGTGTGATTTGAAAAAAATGATCCCTATATTTACAATCCAAGATTCTTCCTTCTCAACTCAGGTTTTTGTATCCTTAAACAATTGACTTCATTGAATTATATGGTAGAGATTCTTTTTTAGCCTAATCTTCGACAAGACAGATCTTGAGATCATGGGCCTACCATCATATGGTCAATTTTTTATTTTATATGGCACACATCCAAAAAAATGAACATGATCAAGAGTGTATTTCAAACATGGCTCTCGGATCACTTTGCGGGAGTTGTGTCCAGTGAAATCAAAAGATGACTATATGATTAAAGGACCATGTTCTCAAGATCTACTGTGTCGAGGATTAGAAGTCAATGGTCTCCATCATTTGATTCAAAGTAGTCAATGGTCTCAGCATGTAAAACCAAGGTTGAGAAAGAAGAATCTTAAATTGTAAATGAAGGTACACGAAACGAAAGTACCCACTGGAGCCACTACCCAAATTCCCAGGATTTTTCCAATTTTGGAATTACAAATCCCATTCAACAATATTAATAGAACTATAACTTCTTTGAGGCCAGAGACTCATGATCGCCTTTAAAAAGATAGGGCCATGAAAGCCTAGATTTACGACAATTGGTACATCTTTTTTTTATCAATTTAGGTGGTCCAACAATAAGCCCATCATTGACACATGTCGCATCCACAAAATCATGTCTATTAGGATAGAATATAGTAAAATTGTTCAACTTTTACTCCATTTAATTTGCAGGAATACGCCGTAATAAGCAGGAATCCTACATTTTACTACACTTATTACTGTTTGGTTAGCAATTTGTTTGTGTGAGAAGGGAAGGAATATTCAAAATTCAGTGTTTGTGTACAAGTTTGTAAAACACAGTAAAATTAGAGAAGTCAATTACGGATCGGTTGGGTCGAGCCGGATCAAAGTTTTGGATGCCCGACAAAAAAAGTACAAATGCCCGACCTGACCCGATGGTGCACCTGACCCAAGCCAACCCGACACGATAGTGCATACAAGCAAACCCGACCCAGCCCGAGAACTTGACCCCACCCGGCGTCCTACCGGAAAAATTGATCCGACCTAATAAAAAGCCCCCATTATTTATTTATTTAAGTATAAAATATTGGGTCGGGTCGAGTTGACCTGACTTGATAAATATCCAATTTCATCCGTCCCGACCTGACCTAAACGTTGGGTAGGAAGTTCAATGCCTGACCCAACCCAACAAGCCAATTTTAGATACCTGACTTGGTAAAATATCAGGTCCAGTCATTTCGGGTATGGGGTCGACCCGACCCGTTGATAGCCCTAAATAATATGGAGTTAAAAACATTTGAGCTTTGTTGCCAAAAATGATGAGAGAGAGAGAGGGAGATGAATTGGCCGCCCACGTTTTACGATACCACATTTTATCACAATTTTTGAGAGGGAAGGTAGTAATCTATTTTAAAGTTTTGTAGTAAAAATTGTCATCTCAATCCAAAAATATCGTCTTACAATTCAAATTCAGTCTACTTTAATCTTAATCACCCGATTTGCCCAACGGAGCTTACGGAGGGTACCCGGGAACGGTGCCGATTCTCCTTAGCATGGCCAGCCAAATCCCTTTTTTTATTATTTTCAGTCAGATTAGTATATTTGTTTTAATTAGAGTTTTAATAAACTTAGTATTTTTTTAAATTAGAGTTTCAATAAAATCAGTATATTCCTAATTAGTTTCCATAGAATTAACATATTAGACTCGTAGTAGGATTAGGAGACTCAATTAGATTAAGACATTTAAATCAATTAGACTTCTAGTAGAACTAGGAGAGTTAATTAGACTAGGATTAAAAGTAAAAAGACCAAAAACAACTAAAATTAGAGTAGTACTAGGCATCTCACAATTAACTAGACTCCTAATAGAATTAAGATATTTGAAATTAATTAGACTCCTAATAGAATTAAGATATTTGAAATTAATTAAACACCTAATAGAACTAGAACACTTAAAATAATTGGATCCTAGTAGTAGTAAGACAATAGAAATAACTAGACTTATAACAGAATTAGGAAACTTAGATTAGTCAAATATAATTAAGAGAGTTAATCCAACTAAGAGCAAAAGACCAAAAGAATAGTTAAAGTTAGGATAATACTAGGAATCCTACACATAATCAGATTTCCAGTAGAATTAGGAAACTTAACTTAATTAATCAACGCAACAAAAAGAGAATAGGTTATCTAGACATCCGAGCGACCCAGTGTTATTGACGCTGGCAGTCCGATGATTCAGTAAAGAAGGAACCCACACCTCCTCACAAGCGTGATCAGTGACGTGTTGCAGTGTCGATAAATATCTGTAGTTGGCGATCGCAATAAATTAGGTATTTACGTCACGAATTTACCTTTTTAATTTTAACAGAATAATATTACACTTGGTAAGACAAGAAAACGCGAGATATGTCCCTCTTACGTAACTGTCCCCACTTGCTCCCTCCCGACTCTTCCTTTCACAAAGGAAATAAAAAGGACTATACCCTCCCTCCCTCCCTCCCTCCCTCCCTCCCTCTCTCTCACACACTTAAAGGAACAAAAAAAAGAACAAAGACCGGAGAATAAAAGAGAGATCAGAATCTGCAATAGAAGAAAAAACGATGATAATTTACTTGATGGTGAGATGATGTTAATATTGGGGATGAAAATGAAGAAAGTGTTTTTTACATTTTATTTATTTTTTTATTTTTTGTGGGGGGAGGGGTATGAGGGATTAAAAGCTTACAACAAGTACATGAATATATAGATATCCTTGTACAAATTTAGGATATGTTTTTTAAAGTAGAAGTTGGAACTTGAAAGACACATCTCATACAAATATGTAATACAACTTGACAGTGTGAACTTGTTTTATAGCTAAGCTGGGATTGAACATGCCACCTCAAGATTGCAAAATTGTCAACCTTTCAGTTGAGCTATAGGCCTTAGTATACACTTACACCACACCGCGACTTGTACAACTATATAAGGGTTCTCCACAATTTATAAACAAACTAATGAGATATCGTGGTTTATTCATGGCTTGACGATAAATGGATCAACATTCGAATTCACTGAAATTTGAATTCTCTAATAACATTCCAGTTTGGTAACGACCAAATTCTCTATATGGCCCATGATGGTGGGCAGCAAAAGCGACATGAAGATAAGAGTGCTTGGAGCTGAGATGCATATGTTAAGCTGGATGTAGCGTAACAAGAAGGATAAAATTAGGAATGGGAGGATTTAAAGAAGCACCTATTAGGGAAAAAACTAGAGCGTGTCGTTCAGGTGGTTTGGACATGTTCGTTGGAGGTCAAAAGCAGACCTTCTAGAAAGAATTGAAAGACATTATAAGCACAATTAGGAGAAGAGAAAGACCAGTGAAGGCATGGAGGGAAGTAGTTAGCAGGCACATGAGAGAATGCATGGTACGAAGATCTTAGCATTGATCACAAGCAAGTGGAGAAGTAGAAGTAGCAAAGCCGACCAAAAATAGATGGGATAAGGCTATGATGACGAAAATAGGTTTCTAACATTCGAAATGGGTGAAATTCAAATATTTTGATGATTTTATGATACTAATAATGTACAAATCCTCCAACATTCAAATTCGATGGAGTTTGACTTCTATGATAATTTTCATATTATAGTGAAACATGAATCTTCCAACATTCATGTGCGATAAAATCCCGAATCCATAATGGTGTTCATTTCTGATTTTATATGGCTCCTCCAATATTGAAAATTTTGAATTCCTTGACAATTTTCAAGTTTCCATAATGGACAAATCCTCCAACATTAAAATTCAACTCAGTCAAATTCATCCAACATTTGATATCAGTTGAGAACACATATCCAACAGTCCCAATTAGCTAGTCAAATGGTTTAACACGTGAACCAATGCTCAATTTTGAGTACATTGTTGTGTTTCCTTTGTCTTAGATGCACAGAGCCTGAGATACTGTCGTAATTATTGTTAATGGCAGAATGGGATGTTACGAGACCTACTCTCCTTCTAAAAAGAATAGACACCTTTTAGCTACAAACTACTCTGCAATTTGATTCAAAAACCATAAGGCTACATAAATAAATAGCAAGATCAGAGCAGGTCCAATGGTTTGAACTATATGCGCAATTTAATCAACTTGGAACACTTTGAATATAAGTGATTATGATGTTGAAAGAATTTTTTTGCCAATCTATGCATATTTCGAGCAGTGAAAGTCAATAATCCTTTGTATCCAAGGGATTTAAAAATGTTTGAACCCCATGTTCAACCCATCTTGAACACAGCCAATAAAAAGTACACATCGTTCAAACCCCGAAAAGTCTTGTTAACAGAGTTCTTATTCGTACACAAGTATATTACAGTGTGGAATATTGTAAGACTTCGAAAGTCATTCCCTTTCACAGTTCATTTTTGAAATTAGTGTACGAAGGACATGGTGGAGATCCATTTTTTGAATTTTTAAAAATGATTTATGCAATGCAAGCTCGCTCCCTGTGGCACCCAAATAGGGAGCTTATACCGCCTATCCAGGTCGTCCTTCGGACCACAAAACCTTCATTGGTATTATGTCACTAATTCACATGTTTTTAAGATTAAAATACCCCTAAAACGTCGTATTCATCACTACAATATCTCCCTATCTACCCTTATTATTTCTCCTATCTAATCTCACAAAATCCCAACAAAAATAGGAGACCATTCAACTGCTATTTTTCTTTTGCTCTTATTTATATCTACAAAAAAGTTCTAACCAGAATGAGATGTATTTTAGATGCTTTATAGTTATAGTTAAGCTTTAGAAGATAATAAGTACCGCGCGCTTAAGACAGTGTGCAGCAAAGCACAATCAAGCATTGAAGAATGTGGATGGGGATCTAAGTCCATCAACCTATCAGACTTGTTAACGAGCAATGGATCACATATTGAAAGGCCCTAACTTCAGGAGCGCCAATCCATATTTGATTTTGTGATGAATTTTTTTTGAAGTAACACCAAGTATTTGGTGCTTGAGTACTAAGGATGGCATGCTCAGGTCATGGTAGAGCAAATATGGCATTGAGTAGGTGAACGTGTTTCAATCTGCTTCTACATCCATGGTAGTTAAGGCGGTATTGCAAGGTCATGGCGAAGAGGTTTGCCACACCATGGCCATATATTAATTTATTTTAATATCTTTTATTACTTATTAATCATTAATATATATTTTAATTTTCTACTATTTTTTAATTTTTTATATTTTTTATAGAGGGTGAAAAAATTTAACCAATTAATCAGGTAGATCAGCTATGGGGAAAGATTGGAATTATCATCTGATGATATTTTCATGATTTCAAATCAGTTGTGGGGAAGCTTGGAACGGAAAACGATTTCTATCAGTCCGATTCAAAGCGTCAACGGTCAATTGTATCTTTTGAGGAATATTCTGCATATAGTGAGGGGTTAGTAGCAGCCCCCCAAATTATACAAACCTGCGTAGAGAGAGAGAGACGAGAGAGCGAGAGAGTGATTGCGATAAAGACTAGAGGGTATTACTTAAACTCCTAAATATTATGGATATAACTTATCAAACATAAGTTACAATTTATAAGTTATAAGTTACAAAAGAAAATTCAAAATAGCGATCATGGCGGCGCCATTGTGCCATTCTGTCATGGCGTTACTATATATTCATTCTTGTCATATAAGTTCATATGGCGATTTGCCTCGCCATTCGCTATGGCGATGTCATGGCCTCGCCTTGACAATCATGTCTACATCCTCCTCTAATCTTAGGGGGTCATCCAACTAGTTGTACATCAATACAACTAGCTGGATGGATCGGGCTGCCATGTAACCTATAAACTTGATGCATCCCAAAATTTCTACTCACCAATGCTAGGGGAGGCAATGACCTGGGCTAAGCTTGATGGCACAACTGACTGACTTGCTATAGACAAGATTTGGAACTAAAATATCTAGCTCGGCGGATCAGGCTGCCAAAACTTCGAGCTCGTTGTAATATGGGCAATTTGGTTAGAGAGGGATGCTAGGATATGGAGGCGTGGGAAATAGCAGGCCCGAAAAAATTGGTAAAAAAAGTATGTAATAGATTGCTTGGAACCCTGTTTAGGTCCAATTGGGAAGGGATTTTTACCATTTTGGAGTAGGGAGATAATCTTCTAGTTGACGTGTGTCCTAGATAGGTTTTTCTCGTTCATGGACAAGGATGATGGTTTGAGAGTTCTTTATTGGCATGTTGGCACGACTTAGTCTTCTTTGATTGTTTCTGATGATTCTTTGTTTTATTTTTCTCTCTTTTTGCCTATCATCTTCTTAGCCTCAGGTTTGTCATATTTCTTGCTCTTTTTATATATGTTCTAATGGTCTGAGAATTCTTTCATGTTGGCACGACTCAGTCTTATTTCCTGCTCCTTTTTTATATTTTCTAATGGTCTGAGAGTTCTTTATTTGCATGTTGTCACTACTCTGTCTTCTTTGATTGTTTCTTATGGTTCTTTGTTTTATTTCTCTTTTTTTTTTTTTTCCTATCATCTCCCAAGCCTTAGGTTTATCTTATTTCTTGCTCTTTTTATATATTTTCTTGATTGATTAAAAAAACATTAAGCTTGTTTAACAATAGAGTTGAGCTCAAACTCTATTATATCATGCTTGACCACTCTGGCCAAATTGTAATATATCACAAAAAAAGTGATGTAGCTATATGTACTATACACTAATGTACAACACATCTATAATAAACTTCAATGAAACAAGAAGTCGTAAAGTAAAAGAGAGGGAGGAGGGCTTGTTGTAAGGGGAGCACCCCACAACCTCTTAAACAACAATAAATACATGTTTCTCGTAATCAATATGGGACAAAAACCTTTATAGAGAAGTTATGTTAAAGCATGTCTGTAAGACTGTAAACAACAAATTTGTGTAGAGAATAAAGCTATCACAAATAAATCATAACAAATTTTCTCTCGCAAGGAGAGGGTTTTATTGAAATGGTGGATTTTACACTTTCGGGTATCGCAGTTGATGCCACGTTAATAACATCAATAATTGACTACCTCTGATTAAAAGCTATTAAAGAAAAGTAAAATAATTACATCTCTAAAATAAATAACATAAATCATAAATCTAGCAGTGACTTGCATCTGACCCTCAATCTATATACAAAATATTAACTAAAAAAACGCTCTTCCCCTTGAATTTGTTTTTTATATTTTTAAAATTTATGATAACCTGGTATCCGAGCCTCTTAGAGCACCCGAATAATCATAGGGGCAACTGCGCGTCCCAAGTTAGCACATGCAGGGCTAGCACTAGATATAAATATCTAGGGTGGCCTCGAGGGGGAATTCCGATCAAGGTCTCCCAATTCCCGAGATAGGTCCAAACCCCGAGGTTTTCCCTAGATTTTTTTGTTACTTCATTTTTGTAGCTAGTAACTATGACTGAGAGCCCCTATTTATGGTGTTACCTCATACCTGGTTGTGTTGTTTTGCAGACAGCCATGTCTACTGGGGTGCCAGTTGTCGTGTTTAGAGGTGTGTCTGATTTGGCAGGAGGAGGTTCCAATTGGTCATTGACGACTCTAAGTTCCCTAGCAGCCACTAATGCCTCAAAGTTGCTATTGAGTTCATAGGGGTGAGTTGAAATGGAGGATACTTGTTCAAAGACTCATCTTAGACCACTGGTTGTCTTAGTTTAAGGTTCATCGAAGAGGTACTTCACTAATTATACTGTCCAGATTGATAGGTGTTTGTATCAGTAACTCATTAAGTTCATAGAGATTGATGATGTATTGATGTGGTTTGGTGCTAAGCACTATGCTATCTTTCCTCTTTTTCTAGTTGTATTTTTTCAGTGGGACGCTTCAAATGACATCCTAAATTCCTAATTGTTATTATTATTATTATTATTATTATTATTATTATTATTATTATTATTATTATTTTGTGTGTATAGATTAATTTACTAATTTACGGCTATGTTCGGGATTGCAATTTGGAGGCAAAGAGCAGTTCTATTCACTCGTGCACGAGCACTTTAGTATGAGACTGTGCTTGGTTGGAAGTGCTCTTAGTTATGGGAGAATGAAAGAGCTGAAATTGGTTCTCTTTAAAAGAACAATTTAAGCCCACTCTTTTAACTCTTTTAAGTAAGCAATCCCAAACATCACCAACTTTATTTTATTAAAGACGGGCTTCTGATTATATTTTTTTGACAATATAGAGTGTCCCAAGCTTGCGCTTTGACTAATCTCTACCGGGTGCCATCACCCCACCATGTCGCAAGTAGTTCACGTTTTACGCACCTTACATAGCACCTATTTATCGTAGAAGAGGAGTCGTTTTGAATTCACAATTTTGGAGAGCATACTCAAGTCATCAACCGTTACGACAACCTTTTGGTGGATAATCTTATGAATAATTATAATACATGGATGGGAAACGGCAGACAACAATTCAATGGATGCCTACGTGGCGCGATATAAGTGGTTGTCCTTACTTGCATTACTGGCCTCACTGCGCTTGCATCATGCCACATCAACAGTCCATTGAATGGTCTGATGTTTCCCATCGGCCATATAACACTGTCCTTATCTTATTAAAGAATAGTTGATGAGAGCTCACTGGAGGAAACGTTGACGTCTCTTAGGGCTGTCAACGGGCTGGGTTCAGGCCCAAAAATTTCAAGTTCTATTAAACGGGCTGAGGCCCGACCCGGCCCGGATAATAATCGAGCCCGAGTTCGGGCTTCAAAGTTAAAGGCCCGTCTCGGCCCGGCCCAGATAGCTAATCAGGCCGGGTTCGGGCCCGAAAATTATAGAAACGGGTTGAGCCCAGTCCAGTAGCTAAATGGGCCAGGCCGAGCCCAAATTTTTTTTAAATATACAAATGGGCCGGATAAAAAACCCGGCCCGGCCCGTTGACAGCCCTACCGTCTCTACAAGAATGAACCACGTAAAACCATTGGTGACCCATAGTCACCAAACACCAAATCCATTAACCATCAAAATGGGTGAACTAAAACCCATGCTAAGGTTGAACCCAACTTTACGGTAAGGCTGTCAATGAGTGGGGTTGGGCCACAATTTTGACTGCCCGGCAGGTCAAGGGTGCCCAATCTGACCAGATGGTGAAACCCGACGGGTCAACAGCTTTTTGCCTAATCTGATGGTGCACCCAAACACCATCATTGACTTGGCCCAACCCCACCGTCTAGGCTTGACCGGAAGGTACATCCTAATATTACCCGACGGTCATGGCAAGGATGTTGTCGGCACCAAAAAGGTTGTGGAGGACGAGGCTGCTGGCGATCATGGTCTCCTTACACCAATTCATATCAATCTGGAAGTATCTTAGGCCTTGTTTGATAACATGGAAATGTAATTTCACGGTGGAAATGAAATTTAGTTTCCAATTGTTGTTGTTTGATAACTATTTAAGGAGATGGAAATGAAATTAAGTCACCCCGCATGGAAATTGAATTTTCATACACCAAATCATTGTAGGAGGAAACCATTTCAACCATTTAAATGGCTGAAATTGAGTTTCCTACTAACAAAATAATAAGTTTTTGTCATTACAAATCTAAAGTTACTTGTAAAAAACTTAAAAGCAAAAAAAATTATTTTTTGACTATTAAAAAGTAACTTCAATTTCTATAATCATCATACCAGCACGATCACTATGACCATCACATTATCTAGATCATACTTTTTTCAGCTAATATTTGACTTTGGTCAAAGTTTGAATTTTAATCAAACTTTAATTGGATTTATAAGTTATATAAAGTTTTGACTTTTGATCAAACTTTAACTACTGAAACATAATAATAAGTTGTAAGTTAGTAATATATTATCAAATTTTTAGGAGTCAAAGGTTGACTTAAGGTCAAACTTTGACTTTTAATTAAAATTTATTTTTTATCTCCAATAATTTGATGGCAAAAAAAAGATACTACCGTGTTGATGTATAATTTGATACTAGATTCTCAATTGTATTAATCAATAGTTTGACCTTTAGTCAAACTTTGACTTTTACACAAATTTTATTTTTAGTCAAATTCGAAACCTACTTATAGATAGAATCTACTACTACATAAATTTATATCGTATCAATACAATTTTTTTTTTGTCAAAGTTTGACTTTTCGTCAAAGTTCGATTTTCTATAAAATATTATAAATTTTTATTAGAGAAATATTATAATTAAAAATATCTATCATTATTTTAATTTATAACTTGAAAATACATTGCTTCATTTTTATTGGTCAAAGTTTGACTTTTATTCAAATTTTGACTTTAGTCAAAAGTTGAGAAGTGTATATTGACAGTAGATAGTGATTATTACAATTTTTGTTTATATTTTGGTAATATAAATTTTACTCAATCAAAGTTTGACATTTGGTCAAACTTTAACTTTTTAACATAATTTTATTTTTTTGAACTTCTGTATCCCCAATGAGATTATCGTTTTTTTAATTTATTACTTTCTAGTACGTTACTAAATTTTATTTTTTTTATTTTTACATTTGGTCAAAGTTTGACTTTTTAAAAAGTTGATATTTAGTCAAAGTTTTTATTAGTGTAACTTAGCGATGGATACGAATATTGTTATGTTAATTTGTAGGTTGGCGGTAGATTGTTGAATTTTTTATTGATCAAAGTTTTAAAAATTAGTCAAAGTTTGACCTTTTTTAAAAATTAAATTTTCTTTCAAAGTTTAAAATTTTAATGTTTTTTCAATATATAATACATACTAGTATTTACTATATAACTTTGCATTTTAGTCTTTAAATTTATTATTAATCAAAGTTTTATATTTGGTCAAAGTTTGACTTTGTTAAAAGTGGATATTTGATCAAATTTTGACTAGTGTAACCTAACGATATATATGAATATTGTTATATTAATTTGCAGTTAGACTTGGATAACTTGTTGGTACATTGCAAAATTTTCTCTTGGCCAAAGTTGAAATTTTGGTCAAAGTTTGACTTTTAAAAATTTTATTTCATTTCAACGTATAAACTTACATTAGCTACTAACATTTATAACTTTGTTATTTAGCTTTACATATTTTTTTTATCAAAATTTTAAGTTTGGTCAAAGTTTGGCTTTTTATTTGAGCTTGACTTTTCAAACTTTGACTTATATAACTTAGTAATAAATAGTGATTACATTGATATTAATTTGTAATATAGTAGAATATCATTAAAAAAATTATTGGTTAATATTTTACTTTAATTATGATTTTAATAATAAATTATTAAAACTTAAAAATTCATTTTCAAAGATACTAATCAAACAAGAGAAATCAATTTTCAATGAAATTCATTTCTCAAACACACTAATCAAACAATGAAAAATCCATTTTTAGAATAAATCATTTCCTAGGAAATCAATTAAGAAATTGATTTCATTTTCTCTTTGGAGTTTCATTGCTATCAAACAAAGCCTTAGGGCAGTGTGAGCAGGGCAGAGCCGGCCATGACATTTTGGGGGCCCGAGGCGAGTTCCTAAAATGGGATCTCTATTTCATATTACTTTATAAGATATAAAAAATTCGTCACATATCTTTTTTGACAAATAAAATAAGAGAGCCATTACTTGCACACGTTTTTCAAGTGATTGCATCAAATTTAAAGAAAGACTTGGTATTTTAGGGACATGTGATATGTAAAATTACAATATAGGCCGTCTGATTTGAAGCTCATGATCAATAGATCTCTAGGGCATAAAATTGGAGCAAAATACGGCACTTGTCATATGATCTATTATAGTCAATTGTTGAATTATATAATAGCCTTTGACTCCATTTAATCAAATGATGACAATTATATTTTGTTCTAATCCTTTGCAATTGATATTTTTAAATCATGGCCTTCAAATCAAACAGCTTAGATGGTGTTTTCACATAGTAATGGTCGCCAAACTTGCAAGTCTTTCTTTTAAATTCGATATAATCTGGTGCAATCACTTGAAAAGCGTGTGCAAGTAATGGCTCCCATAAAATAGTACTCATATTCTAGTTTAGTATATATATAATTTTAAAATGTAACTAAAAATTTAATACAAGTACATACGAAAAGAAAATGCAATACTAAAAAAATTCAAATTGTGTAAAAAACTCTAGAAGAAAATGTTAAAGGAAGTCATCTATCATATGCCTTCTTTTTTCGAAAATCAAATAGCCTTTAAATAATTTTATGAGGCAATTGTCAATCTCAATCCCGGATGAGAAAAGAGGGGAGTGGTGTCACGTTGACAGACGGTTGTAGAAAGACCCGATTAATTTCCTAAAAGTCGACTCAAAATAGATGGGATAAGGCTATTATGATGATGATAATGATGATGATGATGAAACTATAAATGCAACAAATGGTCCTAAATTGATCCTAATATCTATTGTCTTTCATAGATCCTACAGAATAAGGTTCACTTGATTTATATATGTACCAATCCAATAGATCAATTAGTATTTAGTCAAATCTTCACTTTTTAAATAAAAGTCAATAGAACAAGACTTATACATATGACCATTTGAGTGGTTAAATCTTCATGAAGATTTTGATCTAAACTCACGTAGAAAAAGGATTTTCCTAATCCCCTTAAAACTCATTGATTGGGTTGGATCAGACGATGGAGATCGTGTTTCACCTCGATCTTCCACACAATAAATCTTAAGACCATCTCTCTCACCTATCATATGGTTACTTTTATTCCACATGTCACATCCCCAAAACATGACCCTAAAATCACGTTTGAGCGTGATGTGTGCCATTGCACACAAGGTACACTTTTTGGGGAAATGTCATATGTGACATGTGGAATTAAAAACTAACCGTTTGATAGGTTGTATATGGTCTCAAGATCCCGTGTGTGGAAGATCGGGGTTAAAAAAATGTCCATCGGACTCTGATTTAACCCAATCAACGAGTTTTATGGGGTTACACATATGAGAGCTTTTAGAAAACGTGTGAGTGCAAACAGTAAAATAGACTTTTAAATAAAATAATTAACTACTATAATGAAAATTTGAAATTCTAAACAAAATTTTAGCCCGAAAAGACACAAAAATTGGTATCGGGTAAGAGTAAGATAATCAAATTTGGAGCCCTTTAACTTTATAGAATTTTTTTTCAATAAAAAACAACCCTATTTTTAAATGGGCAAATTGGATTTGGGTGCCCCTAAAAATCGGGGGCCCAAGTCTCTTGCCTAGCTGGCCTTGGTCCAGGGCCAGCCCTGAGTGTGGGAAAGAGTCCTCAACTACTTGACCTCAATCCGAAAATTAGGCTTGACCCGGTTTAAAACACTCTTATATCTTGATTTTATTATAAAATATCAAGTCAGGTTGGCTCAACACGAAGTTGAGTCCTAACCTCCACCAGCCCTGACATTTCATTCCCGACCCGACCCGAGCCAACCGGTCAAGCTTTTATGCCTGACCCGATAAAAAATGGGTCGCGTCAGTCGGCCATCTCCAAGAGGGTGCTCCTTTACATTGGGATTTTAGTGAAAAAGAGTCCTCATCAAAGTAATTAGTGATGGAGACCTCTCCTGAAAATAATAGCCACAGATGGTTGTTCTCTCCCGTAAACGCACCAAAAATAGTGATCAATAACGTTGTAATTTGGCCTATTGGATATAAAGAAATCTCCATAGCTAATTATTTCGAGGAGAACCCTCCATCACTAATTAATTTGATGGGGGACCCTTACCCACTAAAAAAGTCCTTTCCCCTGTTTGCCGTCCGCTTTTTATGACAAGGAAACAAGGGAGTTGGCATTAGGTTCCACAATGCAAATCTCACAAATTTATAACAGTTGCTTCCCAGTAACGTAGCAAAGGAAAAATAAACTGCAACTTCAAGGAAGATCAAGTATCCTTTCTTTATCATCAATTCGTCTCATTCTTTCATCAAAAATAAAATAAAATTCGTCTCATTCCACCTTCATTTTCAAGGTATTTTTCTTCAAATCTTATTCTAATAGATTAATTTTTAGAATTATGATCCTTTTTCAATTGGAAAATTATATGAAGCGGTTTTTGGATGAGTTAAACGATTCTAAAACTCTAGAATTTAGGGTTCTTAGGGGGGGATTTGGTTAAAGTTAGGGTTTGGGATCTCATTCTTCTTCTAAATAGATTACTTTTTAGAATTATTATCCTTTTTTTTTTTTTGGCAAATTAGCTAAAAGCTTGAGAATTGACGGTTTTTGGATCAGGTGAACGATTTTAAAACTCCAGAATTTAGGGTTATTAGAGGGATTTGGTTAAAGTTAGGGTTTGTGATCTCAATCATTGGAGATGGAGAATATGAGTGAGAATCTGATGGAGAAAGTTAGCGCATTTGGCGAGCGGCTGAAGATCGGCGGCGCCGAGGTCGGCCGGAAAATGACAGCTGGCATGAGTTCGATGAGCTTCAAAATGAAGGAACTGTTTCAGATACAAAACCAGGCCGATAAGGTCGTAGAAGACGCAACCTCCGAGACATTGGATGATCCTGATTGGTCCGCTAACCTCGAGATCTGTGACGCGATCAACACTGAGGAGATCAGCAGCGTCGAATTGATCCGTGGCATCAAGAAGCGGATCATGCTTAAGAGCCCTAGGGTCCAGTATCTTGCTTTGGTGTTGCTAGAGACATGCGTCAAGAATTGCGAGAAGGTGTTCTCGGAGGTTGCTGCCGAGCGGGTCCTCAACGAGATGGTGAAGTTGATCGATGATCCACAGACTGTAGTTAACAATAGGAACAAGGCCCTCATTATGATCGAAGCCTGGGGAGAGTCGAGTGATGAGCTTCGGTATCTACCTGTTTTCGAAGAAGCGTACAAGGTAGATACGAATACTAAATGATTGCTGGCTAATTACTATTTTTAATATTTCTTATTATAAAAAATATATATGAGGGTTCGCGGCGTCTTCTTTGATCTGTTGTACGTTCATTTTAATTAATGAAATTATGACTGTGGATTGATAAAAAAGAAAAAATTATATACGCGGGCTGATCCACACCATCAATTGGGAATGAAGTCAGTCATTTGGAGGACACACTGGTAGCTACACCTAAAATGGAATAGTGGGTGTTGATCCCGATGATGTGATCAAGAGTCTGAAATGGACAATAAAAAGAATATGGGCAGCCATCCACATTTCAGCATCATCATCATTATCATCATCGTTGTCATCATCATCATCATCATCATCGCCTTATCCCATCTATTTGGGGTCGGCTTTGCAAGTCATGTTCCTCCAGTCGTTTCTGATGAGCACTAAGCTCTTCGTAACTTCACAATCCTTCATGTCCCTTCCCATCAATTCCCTTCAAGCCTTCTTCTTCTCCTACCTCCTTGTGCTTGTTGCGTTTCAATCATTTGTATGGGGTAGAGCACTAAGCCCTTCGTAACTTCACAATCCTTCATGTCCCTTCCCATCAATTCCCTTCAAGCCTTCTTCTTCTCCTACCTCCTTGTGCTTGTTGCGTTTCAATCATTTGTATGGGGTCTACTTCTGATCTTTGATGGACATGTCCAAACCACCTTAAGCGAGTTTCGACAAATTTTTGCTTTATAGGTACACTCTCAAATTTCCTCTAATCTACTCATTCCTTATGTTTTACTCTCTAAAATTAGGAACGAGGGTATTGTAGGACATTCGTGAGTGATACTTTCAAAAGAAACCAATTGTAGATTTCCGCTTGAGGTGGTTTGGACTTGTCTATCAGAACCGTAAGCAAACCTTGTACGAAGGGTTGAGACACAACAAGCATGAAGAAGGTAGGAGAAGAGGAAGGCTTGAAGGGAATCGATGGGAAGGGATATGAAGGATTGTGAAGTTACGAAAAGAATAAAATTAGGAACCGCTCACATATAATGTACAAAGATGCATTCCTCACATGGTTAGGATTGTCAGATTAGCATGATTTGGGTTTTTACCAATCCAAGGTGTGGGCTTAGCGGATAGGTACAAGTCTCTAAGTCTTCACGAATTTCAAATTGATTTGGTGAATTTATAATTTAATCTAGGTTATTTCTTGCTTCACCACTAGTTTAACAAATTGTGCACAATGTAGAATGAACTAACCAACACTTGGACGGTCCAAGGTTTGGTCCGAATATCATTAATCATACTCGGACTGAGTATTTTATAACTGGCCTTTTCTATTTATTTATTTACTTATTACTATTATTAATCTTTGTTGGTTTATTTATGTGTTTTTGTCTTGTCTTGTAGAGTTTGAAATCTAGAGGAATTCGTTTTCCTGGGCGTGGTAATGAGAGTTTGGCTCCGATATTTACCCCACCTCAAACTGTTTCCAGTTTAGAATCGGAAAGTGATGTGTCACAGCAGACTCACCATGGTGTTCCGGTGCAAATGTTTTCTGCAGAAGAAACAAAAGAAGCATTTGATGTGGCTCGAAATAGTATTGAACTTCTTTCGACTGTTTTATCCTCTTCCCCACAACAAGATGATTTGCAGGTGATCTACTTATATTGCACAAATTGTGTAGCTGTATGGTTCCTTTAGATAGGTGATATGTAAGCTTTATGTTAGAACTGGATGATTGATGATAATTTATGATAATTTCTTTCATCCTTTAGTATCATTCTTATTCACCTAGGGGAAGTTGCAGATGCCTATTGAGATTTAGACAGAATTCTGCATGGTGTTAACAGAGCGTTTCAAGCTCTCTCGGTCCCACGAGGGTGGTAGCTCAATGGGGTATAAGATTCTGTAAGTGGTATCGGAGCCAGACTCGAATCCTTGACGTGGCTTTGATACCACTTATAGGATCTTATACCCCATTGAGCTATCATTTGGACCAAAACGAATTGGTGATGGAAGAGGACTAACTCAATGTTTTAAGGTATTGGGAGAGCATTTCGAGAGCTCCCCACCCCACTTTCGGGTCGTATAGGGACCCAACAATCCTCCCCCCTCACCAGTACTACCAAAGCGGGACTCGAACCCCTGACCTGGCTCTGATACCACTTGCAAGATCTTATACCACATTGACCTACCATTCCCACCAAAACCAATTGGTGATGGAAGAGGTGATACTAGTGAGGGGGGGTTGTTAGGTGTACAATCCTCGTGAGCCCGATGGGGGTCGCACTCGAAACGCTCTCCCAACACCTTAAAGGTTGAGTTGTGCCTCTTCCATCTAGCTCAATGGGGTATAAGATCCTACACATGGCTTGTGAAGAATGTTTTCATCTTAGACTTCTGACGACTCATTATTTGAAAGTTGCTTTGTTTTACTTTATAGTTTCCATTTGGCATAATGTTTGGTAGGATAAGTACCTAGAATCCATATTTGGCCTATCGTATTAGTTTCTAAGGACTGGTATGAAATGTTTTCAAACATACATTTCTTTTTTAAATTGAACTCATTTCTTTTAATGCTGAAACAAATATTAGTAGTAAAAGAAAATTTATTGATAAGCATTAAAATTTGTTTCTTAAAAGGAGAAAAAATATATAAGGCGTGTATAAATTATAAAGGCTATAGTAAATGCATATGTATATGTATGTATGTATTATCCAACTTATTAGCCCTCAACACAAATTGAAGAGTTTAAAATATAAATAATGGATAAAAGGAAATAGTATGTGTTTCAATCATGTGTTTCTCACTCTAATGGGATCACTTTCATCATTTGTAGTTCAATGTTATAGATACTTTACACACACATATATATATACCAAAAAAAAGTACCAGTATGCAACCAATATAGTACCTGTGTGATATCAATGACATACCAAGATTGTACCTAATGTCGTATCTATTTGATACATGTGTCATACCAACATTGTAGCAAAGGCGTACCAATAAAAATGTATCTAAATTCGTCTTCGCCATAGCATAATAGTCCCAGTACCTTTTACCAACTCCTGATTTCTCAAGAGATCTTAAAATGGATATCTAATGGTGTTTAACAAATGCTAATTAGGCACGTGAAAATTGTAATGAGGCCCTTCAAGAGATGTGTTTCTATACAAGTCTGTCTCTTCATGGGAAGCAAGTGGCAGCACAGAATTAGATTAAACTTGATGCCAACAAATTCGTCTTTGGGTCTGGGCGAGAAATACTATTGTTGAAGTTGGTAAATTAGTATGGAAGGGCAATAACTAGTGTAAGAACTATGTGTAGCAAGACCATTGAGTTCCTTGCCAAAGATGGGCTGCTTAAAGGGTTTGCTTTGAGTCCTTATTTGTTTGGATCAGTTAAAGATAACTTTAATAGTGGAGATATAAGAGGAGGTCTTGTGATGTATGCTTTTAGCGGATGATGCGATGTTTAATTGATTGGACAAGGAAATAAGTAAATGATAAGTTGCAACTTAAGAGTTAAAACTTATTACAAAGCCAGAATACATGGAGTGCAAGTTTAGCGTACACGAAAGTATGGGAAATGATTTGATCATGTAGAAAACAAATTTTGGTGCCACAATGTTATAGATTTCGGTATTTGGGTTCTACTATATAACTTGTAGCAGGTTTGAGGACATCTCAAACAGGATCAATGCAGGGTCGGTAAAGTGAAAGACCTCGGATTGAACAAGTTGACTTAGGACCATTGTTATTTTCATCCTTCATTTTTTGTTACTTTTAAAGATCTATTACGTTGAAGATGGGTAAAATGCTTATATTTGGGGGCGCTCAACTTGATATGCATTTGTTACATATTATTGAATAATTCTATATTTTCTTCTTCTGTAGCTTGTATGTTCAAACAAAGAATTATTCTTTTCGTAGGTGAACCATGACCTGCTCCCTTTCTGTGAAGGTTTTGAACATCCTACTTTTATTTGCAATGACTTTGTGCTTTTCCTTTGCTCTTTTGTCTCCTGTTTTGAAACTAATGCCACACATCTTGATCTTGCTCAATATAAGTTTTTGTTCTTCTAATTGGTAGCCAAGGTAGCAGACTAAACACATTCCTTGCTTTAGGGAGTATCATGTCCCATTACTTTTGTCTCTTTTCGTCCAAATTTTAGAGGATTTGTAAGACTTTGATTAACGATTTGAGTCCACAAGTGCAATCTCCAATTGAGAAGATGAAGGCTCAACAAAGAGTTCTTAAACACTTGCTGGGGTCTCTCTCTTAGGGATGGAAAATTATGTTTAGCCCAAATAGAAAACTTTGTTCATAAATAAATCATGTACCTTGTTCATAAATATATCCCCATTTATGAAAACTTTGTTCATAAATGAATTGTTTAAATCTGCTGCTTCTTGTTTTTTAATTAAAAAAGAGTTTGTATAATATAGCTATCCCGTTCATTGATTCTGTACATGTTACACCATTTGGCACTACATGGTGTAATATGGTGCATAGTGCAATCACGATTGCATAAAAAAACTATCTGCACCATTTGTTTAAGAGCCCAGTAGTTATGTAAAAAAGTGATTTAAGAGCATAGAAGCATGCCAAATGAACGGCTACCATGAAATTGTCAAAAAAATTTTAAGCAGTTCATTTTCTGAAACTTGTAGCCTCTTAATCGCATGATTGGGAGAAGTTTTTTATGCAATCTCGGAGCTGAATCTGATCTTTATGATGACCCTATGAGCAACATGGCACCAAAAATGGAGCCATGTACAGAATTGGAGCAAAGGGTTGTTTGCCCTATACTCAAAAAACAAAACAAAAAAAAACCATGTACAGGTAGGTATTTATGGGTATTTTTATGTTGGCATATGCACCAGTAAACATCTCTAGGGTCATCATTTGATCATGCTTTTTCTATCCTCAGGATGACTTGACGACCACCCTCATACAACAGTGCCGTCAATCCCAATCAACCGTCCAGAGAATCATTGAGACGATTGGTGACAATGAGGCCCTGCTTTTTGAGGCCTTGAACGTGAACGACGAAATCCAAAAGGTCCTCTCAAAGTATGAAGAACTGAAGAACCCCTCTGTGGTCCCACATGAGCCGGAACCTGAAATGACACCGGTGGCTGTTGAACCCGATGAATCCCCCACTGTTGCAAAAGAAGATGCACTCATCAGAAAACCAGCCAGTTCACAATCTCGGGGAGGGGGAGATGAGTCAGATGATGACATCTTGCATGATCTTGATGAGATGATTTTTGGTAAGAAAGGAGGAACATCTGACAGGCTGGATCCAAAGAAGCAACGAAATAAAGATGATCTTATCACCTTTTAAATTCCTCCTTTTTTTATTGGTTTATTTTTGTTTTCTATTTTAGTTCTGTTTTAGGACAGAGGCCTCTGTGTTGATAATATTAGGCCTTTGTAGGTGAAGGACTTGCAAAATGATGGCTTTACGAGAAATTTCAATAAAAGACAGTATTTTTTAATTGCTGACTTAAATAGAAAAACATGGTTCCGCACATTCAAGTATAGTTTTGTTCACATTTGACTGGAGCCTTATTGCTGGGAAAGGCCAGTTGTTGTAGGAGCTAAAACTCGCACAGAGATTTGTACCAAGGCACATGATTAAAAAGAAAAAGACTGTTATCTTCAAGAATGTGCCACATAGAACACCGTCTAAGCCCTCTGATTTGAAGAATATGGTGTAAAATTCTTTGGGGACAAAATTTGGCGCGAAACATTGATCTCTATCATTTGACTTGTTAGTCAACCATTGAATTGGATGATGACCTGTGACTATTGACTCGATAGAAATCACATTTCTTGCCGATTATTGGCTTCAAAGATCTCTCTCCATCATGATCTTCAAATCAGATAGCTTAGATGGTGTTTCATGTGGCAGAGATCCCAAAAATAGTGAAGTATCTGTTTTTAACCATGTGCCATACTACGAGTGTGGTGCAAGTTTTAGCTCCCAATATATTGGCATGATTTTTCTTTTTCATTTTTAATAATATTGGGTGTCCCAAAGCTTGCACTTAGGACTAATCCCTAGGGTGCCATCATTCCCTATGTGGCACCTGTTTATTGTAGAATAGGAGTCAGTTTCAAACTCAGGACCTTTGGGAGCATACCTAAGTCATCAACATTTGGAAAAGAGTTAGTATACAATAAGTGTCCATTTATCATGAGCGGCAAACCTGTCTGCACGTATGTGCATTGGAAGTCCATGTAAGTCAGGTAGGCACATGAACTGTCATGTCCAACCATGATGGGTGGAATACCGATTGCAGACTAACTCTTTGGATAACCCCTTGGTGGGTAAAATGTATTGGCATATTGCTTTTTCGTTTTTTGAGATTGACCCTCCATACTGTGGTGCATATTTTTGACCAATTCAAGTTTAAATGATTTGTTATCATTTCAAATTAAACTCAGCTAAAAAATTACAAACGATTAGAGAATTTATTCCCTCTAATAATAAATATAAAGAATAGTCAGTATTAAAAGACTGTTCAGATGGTTCAAATCCTTTGATCGTCACGATTTTGATCTTGATTTAGTTCAGTTGATGGCGTGCCATTTGGACGACTTGGATTGATCATTGCCACATGGTCTTAAAAATAATAGATATTAAGAGTATTATCTCAACCAGATGGTGAGTGCTTTCCACTAATCCTTCTTTTTGTGGTCATAGGATACTAGGATCTCACAATCTCTCATTTTAAATGATTTGATTTCAGTACATAAAGGCTTCAAATACTTGAAAAATATATTCCTCCAAGAAACTTACAATGCCCTCCCATTTTCCAACTTACTCTCCCTTGCTAAAATGCTTAGGTTGTATTTGGGATTGCTCTTTGGAGGCAAAGAGTAGATCTCTATCCAACCCAAAACGCTTTAATGTGGAAATGTGTTTGATTGTAAGTGCTCTTAGCTCTTTCAGAGTGCAAGGGCTAAATTTGGGTAATTTAAATCTGCTCTTAGCTCTTTCAAAGTGCAAGAGTTAAATTTGGGTAATTTAAATCTACTCTTTTAAATGGGCTGCTCTTTGCCTCCAACAAGCAATTCCAAACTCAGCCTTAGTTTGTATAGCCGTTTACGTTATATTGATTGGAATAAATTATTATAGTCTTGCCTTACAATATGTGCAGGCGTGTCAGTTAAGTCTCTAATAATATAAGGCTGTAACGACGATGATGAATCAATATGATTTTTAGATTATGGCACATCCACTAAGTGGCCAATATAATGGATAGTTTAGAGCATTTTAGGTGCAATTTATCTTAGGTAGTAAATGCATTGGACGGTTTGGATCGTTTTGTTTGCAAATAGGGATGGCAGGGGCGTAGCCACATAGAAGAGTAAAGTGCTCATTTAACTCTTGAATTTTTATAAGATATGTTTTTTATATAAATTTTTTTGGTTCATAAAGCTCCTAATATATGGTGTAGAAGCCCCTAACTCCACGGTACAATAACTAAATACAAACTGTATGATAAAATGATTCAATCGCGTCTTTAAGGAATCGGGACAAAAAATGTTGTAACTAGAATAAGACCCTTGCTGGTGTTACATAAAATTCATATTTGTTGCCAATACTCATATATATATATATATATATATATATATATATATATATATATATATATATATATATATATATAAACTTCTCCAAAACTCACCGTAATAGCGGTCAAATGAAACTTTTGGCGAAATTAATAATTTTTTTTTTAAATTTCAGCCATTTTAAATAATATATAATATTTTTATGAATATTAAATCATAAAAAATAATAAATAAGATTTGTACTCCTCAAAATTTTTTCCATTTTTTTTTTATTTTTACTAAAATTTAGTCGAAAAAGAAATTTGTGACTTTGATCATTAGAGAGAGAGAGAGGTGAATATTTGGTATCCCTTATCTTCTCTGTCTTCAAAACTTTAAAGAATTAAAGTTATAAAAACATGATGGGAGCATTTGGGAATAGATAAGTAGGGGAACAAAAGACTCTATTTTCCAAAAAACAAGAAATATAAATGTTAAAGACTAAGCGACAGTTTTCCAGTCGTATATGGGCCACATCCACTTGGTTTCGAAGCCAAACGGGTCCTCTCGGGTCCCCAACATTTCTTTTACCCATAAATATCTAGAGGATAGGGACAAGGGTAAACGGTACCTCTATTTGAGCCAACTTGTTTACTAGTGGGCACCTACACTAAAACTCATTGACTGTTTGAAATCAAATGATGAAGACCATTTTTCACAATGAATCTTTAATGATGAAGACCATTTTTCATCATGGATCTTTAGATCATGGCACACCTCTCAGACGGTCAAGTTTTTTATCTCAAAAGGTAGCCCTAATATCATATTTTAGAACCACATTTTGAGATATGTGCCACATAGAATCAAAATCTTGACCATCTGATAGGTGAGTCATGATCTCAAACGACTCCCATCATCTCATTTTAGGGTAGGTGCCCACCAGTAAACCGGTGGGCTCAAATAGAGGTATTCACATTCCATAATGGCATAATCAAATCCTCATAAGCATAAATAGTTGTGCACTTCCAAGGACCTTTTTAGCACAAGGAAACTGGCCTATTCACACCTGCGAGTGAACGGGCTACGTACCTGATACCGGCTCATAGGGTAATCGGGCTTTAGAGTGTAGTTTTCTTGGGAAAAAGGGAACCTACATATGGAGATCAGGTAGCAGTAGGGATGCAAACCCTAAACTGAACCTAAAACGGAGGACACCGAACCGAGCCGAACAGCACCAAAAACCGAAACGAACCCCAATTTGGTTCGATTTCGATTTAGGGTGACAAAAACCGAAAATCGTGAGGGTAAAATGAGTACAAAATATATTCAAAAATTAAGAAGAGTAGGTAAAATACCCACATCGAGAACCTAACCGAATCGGTGTCGGTTTCAAAAAAAAAAAATCCTGAACCGAATGCATTTCGGTTCGGTTTCGGTGTGACCGAAAATATCGGTTTCGATTCGGTACACAGAATCTGCATCCCTAGGTAGCTGAGATTATGCAATGTATCCCAAGACTCAGCCTCAAGATTTGTGCCATCACAAAGGACGAGCTTCCCAACAGCTTTTAAACACCTACTTTGCTCGAAAGCTGACTTTTATGGATTTTAAGGCTCCCAAATAACAGTTAGCATTCCATGCCCTCAAAACCGTTCATATCATGGGTTTTGGTTAGGTCCAACTGGTTAAACTCTAGATAGAGTTCAACTGATTTTGAAACCATTGGAAACAAGGGAATCTTGACTTTAGCTTTTATAAGTGAACTTTTGAATCCCTTGCATCCAAAGTTCTCAAAATCAGTTGAACTCCATTTAACCAAAATCCTCATATAATACCCTTTGTAACCTCGTGCTGCTGGTGATGCCCCCATACCATTAAATGTTTGGGCTTTTAAAAAAAAATAAGAATTATTTAAAAAAATAAATTAGCCTATTATACTATATATTTTAGAAAGTTTTAGAAAAAAGGGTCTATCAAGATTTTTTGAGTTCCAATAAGACGTTGGATCAAAGTTTTTGAAACATTTATAACTGAAGTTACCGAGTCACCGTTCTTCCCAATTAAAAACATGATATCCTTTGTATTATATGACATTTAGTAAATTAATTTTTTTATAATTTCAACCATAAATACTTCTTACACATTACCTGAATGACTTTTGGTGACCTTAGAAAGTGTGAAGATTCCTTTTTTCTAAAACTTTTCTTTAAGGGAGCTATTACTTACACTTGGAAACTTGGCCCTTGCACCGAATTTAAAACAAAGACCTGCAAGTTTGACAATCTCTGCTATGTGAAAATACCATCTAAATCATTTGATTTAGAATTCATCATTTAAAAATATGAAGTGTAAAATATTAGCATGAAATATAATCTTCATCATGCAATTAAAAACAGTCAAAGGTTATTATTTGATTCAATGGTTGACAACAATAGATCATATGATAATTATTGTTTTTGGCTTCAATCTTATCCACTAAGAATCTATACATCATGAACTTTAAATCAGGCGACCCAGATTGTGTTTTCACATGTCACATGTCACTAAAATAGAAAGTCTTTCTTTAACTTCGGTGCAAGGGCCAAATTTTCAAGTGCAAGTAATGGCTCCCTTTCTTCAAATAGACCCATTTTTTAAATTTAATCGAAAGTCTAGGGCTTGCTTGTAGGCTTGTAGCTAGGGCTGCAACCGAGTCGACCTGAGCCCGAGCTTGGGTCAGCTCATGCTCAGCTCTACCTTATATGAGCCGAGCTGGAACTTGGTTCTGGGCCCCTCGAGCTTGAAAAGTCTGAGCTCTAGTTCAGCTCTATCGAGTCCAAGTTGGGCCTAGCCAAGCTTTGAGCTAAATAAGCTTTGTTATAGATAATTTTTCTTAATGTCATTTTAAACATTATCTTCTTTTTTTAATAGATGAAAACTTTAATAAAATTAAATAAATGGAAGCCCTAATATCTTTTAATCTCTTAGTCCTTTTGGATTTAACCAGTCGATTGGAGAAAATGGTGTTTAAATTTAATGTACTAAACATTGATTAGGAGCATAAGTGTTGATTGCGCTGTTAATTGTTGTGCTAGTTGTTGTTCATTGAGATGAGTGAAAAAGATATTTATATAGTAATCGTTAGATGAATCTTGTTATAAAGTAATCGTTAGATGAATCGTATTATATGGGGGGAAAAGTAAAAGAAAAAAATAATTAAAATTATATACTATATTTTATTATATATAAAAATATTATATATATGCTAATGAATCTTAGTAATCGTTAGATGAATCTTATTAATGAAGCCGAGTTGGGACGAGCCGAGCTTTACAAGCTCAACTCTAGCTTGGCTCTATTTCAACCAAGCTTTAAATAAAAAGCTCGACTCTGGCTCCCGAGCGGAGCTTAAGAGAGCAAAAGCTCTCATTTCGGGCCAAGCTGAGCTCTCGAGTTGGTTTAGCTCTATTGCAGCCCTACTTGTAAATCATGCCTTATGATGTAGGCTGTTTCAATCCCACCTTGGGGAAATAAATAAATTTAAAAAACAATCTATATATACAAAATTAATCCCATTTGTGATTAAAATTCAAGGGGCTATTATTGAATAGCCGGCATATCTAATCTCCAATTAAAGTTCAAAACTGAAATGATTATGTCTTGAAGTTACAATAATCTAAAGGGTAGCCGTACTTGCAATTGAAAATTGATCTCCGTAATTAGAGTTCTCACTCATGAAAATCGTTGGCTGCTTTGAATCAAGCTACAGAGATTATTTTTCGGCCCAACATTTCAGAGAACTTATCATTAGATCATAACTCACCTATCAAACGATCATAGATGTTGATTCCACATGATTCACATCTCTAAAATTGAGTCTTATGGTACCCCATTATCATATCCAATTTTGAAGATTTGACCCACATGAAATCCATATTTGACCGTCTAATAACTGATCCATGATCTAAAGGTAGTTGTGTGAAAGATTGGGCCAAAAAACAATTACCATGGTTTTATTCAAGGTAATTAATGATTTTCACATGCATAAATCTTAGTTGCGAAGATCGAATCTTCAGTTGCAAATACAGCAACCCTAATCAGACACGACTCATATTTTGTTGAAACTTGTTGATGGGTTTTAAAGAATTAAGAAAAAGTAGGAGGCCTAAGGTCGGGTTCACCAGAGACATGTAATTTAGAATAAGACACCAAAGTGGCCCTCCTTTCTCATCAAAAGGAGACCAACGACATCTGCTTTGCTCACTTCCCTTTCGTTAACCAATAACCACATATCTATAAGAGTAAGATGCCTTATTCTATGTGCCATTTGGTTCTCTTGGCTCCCGCTTACTTTTGCTCTTTGTGCATGCATCACGGCATGAGCGCATGTGCGGCTTCGCGTGCGTTTCTCATGCACGTGCCAACGGTTGTCGATGAAATACAATAGAATAAGTGATTAATTATTGATATCCGGGCCATGTTCGATTGATTCTGAGCTTTTCCTATAAACGCTTAGAATCCTATCAGCTCAAAATCAAACTTTTCTAATGTGTTTTTGAGTTTAGTCAAACTTCAGGGCTGGATTCTGTGCAGTTTGGTCTGTTTTGGAATAAAATCACAAATCAAATTGACTCTAATCGGTTTCTAAATATTTAAACCAAATCAAATCGTTCAACTATTAAACCAAATCAATCTGATTCGATTCAGTTTTGGTTTAGTTTGATTGGTCTCAATTTTCTTATAAGTTTTATTTGTGCATCAAAAATTTTCTAATTTCTCAACTTGCTTTACACTTTTACTATTTTCATTTTTTTCGGAGTCATTTAACTTTTATAATCTTTTCACCCTTTTCAAAATAGATAACAAATATAAATGCATCATATTCACACTAATTAATAAGAGTTTGGATAAAGAAAAATACTTGAGAAGATGAATAAATGATAGTTCCACAAGGACCACAAATAGTGCTAATGATGGATTAAGTTTGTTTTTGGCAGACGTTTGCACAGAAAATACAATAAGAGACAATTGGTTATATTATGGCATTGAAAACAATCTCCCACACATTCATTCTAATTAATTAATCTGAGGTTCAATCGTCTGTTTGACTCAAGTTGACTAAGCTTTTCTGAACTCCCAAAACCCAACTAAGTCCTGTGCATGTGCAACGCCCATATATCACACATACAAGGTAAGTAGTGATAAATCTTGTGGGTGGTCAATTGGGGTGGGATTCAAGCTGAGGATCTATGCTATAAGCTATTAATTATTGAATGTTAGTGTAGCACAAGCACAGAAAATGGTACCCTCGCCACCACACTATAAAAAATAAGATTATTAGTGGCACCAAAATTAGCGCTATCTATTAACAAAAAAAAACTTTCGCTACTAGTTTTGTCGCTATTAATAGCAACAGTTTTTTGTGCCACTAATAATCTTATTTTTAATAGTGTTAGCAATCGATTCATGTGATCTTTAATCAAGACCGTCAAATCAATGGATTGCCCTTTTGATAGGCCACTGCCCAAATATAGCGAAGGCATTAGGCATATCAAAGCGGCTTGTCCATAGGCTATTAGGGCCGCTGTGCAATGCTCGGGCCTGGCATTGGATATTTAAACTTTGAACTGGCATTAGGTACGTGGGCCGTGCCCGACTCAATACAGGACTCAGCCCATAATTATTAGTGTGCCACACGCTTCACATCTTATTACTTATAAGTTATAAACAAGGTATCAACTCGGTTTCGTATCAGACAGATCTTTGAACTGATGCATGCCGGCCTATGTTGATACATATCAGGCTATCAACTGATATCGATGCCTTTTTGTTCTTTGTTGAAAAAAAATTATAAAATTAAAAAAACAATTGTATCCATCAATATTGATACAATATCAACAGAGATATTGACAATATCAATATCAGTATTCAATACTCAGGCCAATATCGGGCTGGTTTTAATTTTGATTACCAACAAAACCGATACATTTCGTCGATACATGACGGTGGCCGATACTTGATATCATGCAGTCTATTTGATGTGGATCATTTATATATATATATATATATATATATATATATATATATATATATATATATATATATATTGTTCAGCAGTCTACTTGAAGGCTCTTCTGAAGACAATAGAAATTATTCAAAGAAAAAATCATAGCCAAATTGGATCACTTGTACAGAGTTGGCCCAAGATGTTTCTCACGTGTTTAGGAAAAGAAACCGTGCACCACAGAGGTTCATGGGCCCGTGCACTGAATACCAACTTTTAATTTTTTATATTTTATTTAATTTATGAATACCAACTTTTAAATAATTTTCCAGTGTATACCACTTGAGCTGAGCCCGGGTCTGTTTTTGTTCCAATTAATTAACAAGCAGGAAATTAGATTGGGTCCAACTTTGACTCCTATTAAGGCCTAGCCATCAACACCTTAATATATATATATATATATATATAATGGTTTCAAATTTAAATCTGTAGGAACTACCGGCGCCACGTTTAGGGGAAGAAGAGCACACACGAAGATAGAGAAAAAAGACAATGTATTGACTTTTTATCTTTTTGGTTGAGGGTTTCACGAGCATGAATGCATTCTTAGTTTATGTTACATGCACGAGGTTTCCGAATAATCCCACATTTTCGCCCAATAAAGAATCATTATTTCCATGGTACCTCTACAGATTCACATAATAAAAAAGTACAAGATTAAACAATCTTAGTAGGATTTCTCTCTCTCTCCTTTTTAAATATATTTTGGGAAATTTTATTGGCAATGAGATGATTTTTTTAAGACATCCATGCTGAAAATTCTTGACCTTTTTGAGTCAACCAATTGAGATCATCTTTCGTCTTAATCTTTTACACAATAGATTTTGAGATGATGAGCATGCCATTACCCGTTCAATTTTTCATTCAACCTCTAAAAAAAGTGACTGAAAAACAACATGGTACACATCCCAAATGATGACTTAAGTACCAAGTCACATATTACTTGAGGCGCGTATCTAATACTAGGCTCATTCGGAGGAAGAGAAAGACGGAGATTAGTTTACCATTTGAATCAAATTAATGTCAAAGATTATTGTTCTTCTCAATCTTTTATATAAAAAATCTTTAAATCATGGAACACCTATAAGATGATACATATGATGATGTGCCCAAAAAATGATCGCAATATCTAGTAGTCACCTGGCTCTCCTCTCTCGCTTGCCTATAATACTAACTTATTTTCACAGGCAACCCTTTTTTTTTCTTTGAACAATAAAGTAGCTGAAGCTTATATTTGGATTAATCTCTACGGGCTGTTACCGACTCACTGTCCCCACCATGTTATGAGTATTTCACAATTTATACAACCTGTCTATGCATCTATGTGCATCTCATGAGTTGATCAGTGCTCCTTGTGGACCTTTAGACGCTTAAGTGCTCAAATTAACCTATTAGATTTATGAGCGTTGTAAGCACATTATTATTATTATTATTTTTAATTCTTGTTTAAAATGTTTTTCTTTTTCATAAAACGTGAGAAATGCATTCAAAATTCATCCTCTTTAAAAATACTCATATTTCTAAGTAAAAATTGTTATTTTTAAATTTTTAAATGCATTTTCGATAAGATTTTCCCTTTTTTTGTCAAAAAATAATATTGATTTAAAAAAAAAAAAAAAAAGGGGTACTAGGGGCACTTGGCCCCATGCATCTAACCACGAGCTGGTTAGATGCATGAGGTAGAGGGCTTGTAGTACCCCCTTTTCTGCGCTTTGGTAGTAAATCACCTCCTCAAAAAAGTGGCTGCACGGAAATAATATTTATTTTTAAATATTTTCATTACCTGTTTTGCAAATCTTATTATTTGTACCAAATTATTTGCTTCGGCGCTCCATGTGCAAGCATGTTTGCAAGTCTGCATGGAACAGTGTTGTTCGCATTCCATGTGCCGTGCACCATAGTGCTTGAGTACAATGAGTTCAACGGTTTATCAAAAATAAAATAAAGGGCAATTTATGTAAGAAGGCCCTGCACCTCTTTTTATTACTCGAGAGTCGGCTCCCAAAACTGATAACGCTAGAGCGCCCCAGCACCTCTCAACGGGCGATATAGGCAGTTTGTGCAGGGTAGCTTAAAGGGGTAATGACCTTTTTACCCTTAATATATATATGCCCTTAAAATTCTTTAAATTACAACTATGCCCAAAAGGAAGCAAAGCCCTAATCGATTTTCTTTTCTTAGCTTCGATCGTGACTAAAGGGCAATTTTCTTCTGCTGATTTGCCCTAATTTGAAATCATGAGAAACGCTTTGTTTTGGCCGATTTGCCCTCAGGGATAGTTTTGGCATGGCAGGGGCATATGCAGAATCCCATCGAAACGAATCAGGCCCCGTGGATGTAATACGGCTGTGTAAACCCGTTTTGGGGCTCTCTCAAGTAATAAAAGAAGAAAAATCACTGATTTCATGATAACTTTATCTGAGAGACCTGATTCAGTACTTTCCTCTAAAATAAAATTAGTTAAACGGGGCCTATATGAGACAAAAAAGAGTGGGCCGCTAAAAAGTGCCGATGAATACAAAAGTTTGACAAGGAATGAATCATATCTTTGACTTTTAGTAGCCGCCTTAAATGTGGCTTACGGCTTTGCTTTCACATTGGTCCCGATTCTTCTGAACATGTGATCTAACACCATTAAATGTAGAAGTTATAGGTTATGAATACATGTAATACATGTGATCTAAAAAAATGTTGATATTCGATTCGGTTCAGCCTGAGCTGTAACCAAAAAGAAATAAATTCGCTCAGTTTCGATTCGGTTAAATTTTTGAAGCTCAAAATCGAAATCAAAAAATTCTATTCGGTCAGATTTGGGTTCATTTTCATTTTGTAAATATTTTTATTTTTTATCGGTTTGTCATTTTTTTAAAACTTGGATCAGTTTTATAAGCCTATCCAACTAGTTTTTAATTTTGGCCACAACTGAACCAGTTGGTAATCAGTTTCAGCTTTGGGTGGGTCAATTTCGTTCCGATTTCAAACCAGTTCAGGGACTGATTTTTCAGTTGATTTCAATTTTCTGTTTAACACTTGCATCCCTAGTTAAGAGCAATCTTCAAAGTCACACCTTATTGAGGGAACAGTGGATCAGAGAATTACACTTATTTGTGATTTATTTTTTGTTTCTGTGTGTGTGTGTGAATTTTAAATCATTTAATTTGTGAACTCTAAGTTTAATTATTATATTTTTTTTATCATAATTATTATTCTCATCAACTTGAGGAAATAATCTTTCAAGTCAGCCATGTTTAATTTCATTAGTGAACTACCAATTTGACTATATAGGTTACCGGTGTGAGCAAATAGCGTAACTAGTATTCTCTTCTCTTGTGGAAGCACCGGTCGTGGGTTCTAATCCCCATATTTGCTCCCGGCCTCTGTGCAGATCCCCTCTCATTTTGTTGCACTAGATTGATCCCATATGTGTGCCACATAGATTGCGTATGGCATACCTTTTTGTTAGCCCATGTCATAGCAGAGTTAATTTGTTTTAGTAGGTTCCCATCTTCTTTGTTGACATCCTGTTACCTGCTTTAGCAGGTACTCTTTCTTTTTGATAACTCTTTGCATAACAAAATTATTTGCATGATTAACTTATTCAGCAATTCTACCCTCCTCTCTACTCACTTTTTGTCAGAGTTGATTTTATTTGTTCTGAAAAGGAGTTAGTAGAGAGAAGGGAGGCTACTACTAGAACAAGTAAATTCTCTTTTTCAGGAAGTTAGAAAAGAGAATGAGAACCAACTAAAGCAGAAGCTACTAGAGAGTTATACATTACACAGCCATAGTGTCTACTAGGGATGTAAAAAGCAAAAGTTTTACTTTGAAGGTCATTAAGAATCATTTTGATGTTTCAAAAGTAACCCATCAAGGGTTGTCGTAATGGTTAACAACTTGGGAATACTCTACAAGATTGTGAGTTCAAAAGGACTCTCTCCTGCAATAGGGTACTGTTATACTGTTATACTCACCGTCACACTGCTTTCTCACCTCATCTCCTCTAATCGGCTTGCATTGTCTGCCAATCTTTCACACACTGGATCTTATAATTATAGGCGTACCATCAGACAGTCTATTATTTATATATGCGGCACACATATAAAAAAATGAACCTAAAATAATGCTTGAGTGTGATGTGTGTCATATGATTTTTATGTTCACTTTTTTGGGATGCATGTCTAGTGGATAGAAAATTGACTGTCCGATGGAACGACCATGATCTCAAGGCCCGTGGTGTGGAAGATTGAGACGAAGAACGATTTCCATCATTTGATTCAAAGGAAGTCAACATATATATGAAAACTTGCTCAACATGATTATGGGCACACATAAAATTCGATGTTTGCCACATGTAATTAAAATCCAAATATTAAGATCTCAAGATCCATAAGAATAAAGGAAGATCCATTATGTAGAAGACTAGGAGGAAAAACCATTTGATCATTTAGTTCAAAGGAGTTATAAATAGAAGTATCCTAAATTTGAAAAACAAAGAGGTACCCTTTCAAAGCAGAGGTTAGACATGTTTGAATGGTCCAAAGTACGCGTGAAATCAAATCTATTGAATTGTGCAAAATGGAATTAAATCTCTACAGGCTCCAACTAATATTTGGACGAAAAATAGGTATTTGGACCATCATTTAAACATCAAAATAGCGTTTAAATGATCTTACATTATAATATTAATTGTTGTTTTTATTTTTAATGACTGATATTAAAGTTCATTAATTGGGTGGTTCAAATCCACTTTTGGGCATGTTTCATTGGGCTGAGATATATTCCAATGATATATTATTACTTGGGTAATTTAGATTGATCATAAATGTGTGCTTCATGATATAATGATAAATTACACTTCAATGGTGTGCGATAAAAGGTTACATTTTAATAGTGTAAGCATAGTGACAAATTTTGTTTTTGGTAATTTTTCGGTAGGGAGCCATTTCGGTACATTTTGAATTAATTTCGATATATTTCGGAAAACATTTGGAAAAGTTTCGGGGGTTAATAAAAAAAAGAAGTTATATTTAATATTTTTTTTAAAATTATTAAAATATATACTAAATTACTAACATATTTAAAATAGAAAAACTAAAATTTATAAATATAAAAAAAATTTACCAAAATTTATCAAAATTTACCGAAAAGTACTAAAATTTTTCCAAAATTTTGGTTTGACCCCCTTTTTGACAAATTTTGAGAAATTTTGTTGAATTTCGGTGAAATTTGTCACTATTGTTGTAAGATCATTTAAATAACATTTAGGGTTTAAACATTAGTCATTAAATATTTATCTTTAAAAAAATATTTAAAATTATATTTTTTGAAAAATTCAAGAATTATTCGTGAATTTTAAAAAACACACAAATTTTTAAATATTTTACAAATCCTCAAATTTGAGGATTGTTAGTGAATTTTTTAAAAATTCAGCAATTTTTTTTTCCTTTGGTCAAATTTGAAGACTCCAAGGGCCCATGATTGAGTCATGTAGATACAAACTGGTCAAACTTTGGCAAAGACATTGACTTATTCACCACTTTTCGAGTATGCGTTAAGCGCCTAATACAAGCTCTAGCAGACTATGGTACAGAATCTGTGCACGGGCGCACAGATTCCACTGTTCAGTAGAGGCGCTGAGGTGGGCGCAAACTTTGAGGCTATTTTAGTAATCACGTGTCTCGGAGTCCTCACCTGGCAAAATGCGTCCTCCGTGCACCAGTGCACGGATCGTGCACCATATACAAACAAGAACAAGCTGTAACGCTATCAGTGTGTGGACTCCAAAGTTAAGGCACTGGTCTTCACTTTTGTTTATTACTAATTAATTAATGTCGATGAGTCAGCAATATGTTTGGTACTTCAACACAAACCTTACACATATTGCGAGGGTTCCGACACGTGGCATCAATTCTAAGTGTTCCATGGGTTTGTATCAGGTACACGAGGCACACGGTTGGATTGAGACTGGTCTGCATACCCGAGCACGGTAGATGGTGCTGGTGCTCAAGTTCCTACTCTTTCAGACTCTTTGCCTGCCAACGGTGGTGATTGGAGATGATTGAATTTGAATTAACAAAATCTCTTAAAACGAAATCTAGATAAATATATCGGTAGATGTGTTTGCAACCTAAGATTCTATCTTCCCAACCTCGGGTTCTACTGGTTACAAGCGGAATGATGAGATTATTTTTTATGTTAGATGATGGCTTCTAACCCATGTGGTGTTTAAATGATCTTACAATATTAAAATGTTGTTTTTTTTATCTCATACCATTAAAGTGTGATTTATTAATAAGTCATGTGACACATTTTTGTAATTAATTTAAATTATTCAAGTGATAATCTATTAAAAAATTATGTTTTCAAATAGATGAAAACTTTAATATCAATTATTAAAATTAAAAATAATTAATAATATTAGAGTGTGTAGATCAGATAATTTGAATCTCATGATGTACACTTTGACGATATAGATTTTCAAGCTCATAAGCTAATAAATGATATAACACCGTTTAAATGTCTGCAATTAAAAAAATTTCAAAGATAAAACTCAAGATGATGACAAACTAATTATATTGATTCCACTTATCATGAGAAGGGTTTGTCTAATAGGTGATCATGATCGATCTTAGAAAAAAAATATGAGAGGTAAAACGATCTCCACCATCTGATTAAGTCAATGATTATTGGAACTAAACCTGAGGCTGCAGTGACAGAACCTTGAACTGCAAATACAACTACACAATATGTTTCCTGTAGAACTGACATAAGCTCAGTTATAGCCCTTCCACTCAGGAGCTGTTTATCTCTGCGTAACGCCTGCCACCACTTCCTGCCACCTTCTTCTCTCTCTTTTCCTAAAACAACAAAAACCCATTTATTGCAAAACCCTTCTCTCTGCAGAAACCACGTCCATCAGAAAACACCCAAAAACCCTTCAAATCCCACTCTCTCTCTCTCTCTGTCTCTCTCTCTCTCTCTCTCCTCCTCCAAACTCCCAACTCTGCAACAAAGAAAAAACCCCTTATACCCCTCCATTAAAACCCTAAAAAAACCTCCCTCCACATGCATTTGTGTTCTGTAACCCGTCAATGAGTTGTGTTGTTGAGGTTATAGGGGGGAAATGGGGTGCTTGGTTTCACACCTGGCGGCGAAGTTCGCCTTCTTCCCGCCCGATCCGCCGACATATCGGGTGAAGGAGGAAGATGGGCGAGTGGTGGTGTCGGGGTTACCGAGAGATAATTCGATGGATGTTCTTTTACTCGATACGAAGCGTGGTAACAAGATCGTGGCCTTCTATTTGAGAAACCCATATGCCCGATTAACTGTTCTATATTCGCATGGAAACGCGGCAGATTTAGGACAGCTTTATGAGCTCTTCGTTCAGCTAAAGGTTAATCTCAGGGTTAACTTGATGGGGTTAGTAGTTAATCTACATTTTCTTCTTCATTATTAACTGTGGGATAGAAAGGCGTGTTTTTTTAAAAAAAAATTTACTTTTTTGTTTATTTGGTGTTTTTAGGGATGCAGATTCAGTTAACCGAACCGAAAATTTCGGTTTTAGGTACGGAACAGCCGGACCTAAGCCCAAAAATTTCATTATTTATTTATTTATATATTTTTTTTGTCAAAGCTGAAACCGAAACAAAACCCAAGAATTTCAAATTTTTTTAGGCCAGTTCGGTTTCGGTTATTTTAATAATTTTTTTAGTATTTTTAGGCTTTTTGTTTTGGTTTTTTGGGTTTTTCCGGATTTCTTTTTTCCGGTTTTCTCATCCTACCTAATCGTTTTTTCCCCACCCAGTGGAACTGAACCGATTCAATTGGTTCAGTTCGGTTTTGGTCTGGTTCAGTTGGGATGGTTTTTGGGTCGATTTCGGGTTTTTGGTTTTTCTTGCAACCTGATTACTGTTTTCGATTTATTATTATTATTATTATTATTTATTTATTTATTTTTTAAATTATTTTTCCTGGATATGTTTGTGGTAACTTCTCTGATAGGGTAACTTCTGTGTGTTATTTTTTTTTTTTTTTTAGGTTTATCTATATAAAATATTATATTTTTGTTACTTTGGATTCAGGAAAATAATGGATTATGAAGGGTCAGAACCTATTTTTTGATCTTTTCTACTGCTTAGATGCAAGTATAGCCTCAGAAAATAATTGAATCATTTTCCTCCATTTTCGTCTATTTTCCAAAAAAAATAGCACAAGGGTACCCCTCAAATTTTATTTGGCGGTTTTTTTTTTTTTAATAAATTTTTTGTTTATGGTAACCTCTGTGATAGGGTAACTTCTCTGTGTTATTTATTTATTTTTTATTTATATCTATACAAACTACTATATTTTGTTATTTTAGGGTGTGTTTGGAATTTTGGAGTCAGGGATCTATTCCACTGTTTGGATTTAAGTATGACCTCGGAAAATAATTGAATCATTTTCCTCTGTTTCCCCAAAAGATAATACGAGGTACCCCTCGAATTTTATTTATTCCCAAGTCCTCGGAAAACTTAAAACACAGTTAGACTGAATTATGATTAATCCTACATTTTCCAGTCTTTCAATATGGCTATCCAAACAGCGGAAATGAGGAAAATGAAGGAATCCTGCAAATTCCTGCAAGCTAAGAATCCATGTGAAAATGTAGGAAAAAAATATACTTTTCCTCGATTTTCTTGAATTTGTGGACTTATATTTTGGGATTTAGATTGTAATAGGGCATGCTCTGGATGCCATTTCCTTATGATATTGACTGGACGGGTTGGCTATGGTTTAGCATGAGTTGCTGGATGAACAACCTGACGCTTTGCAGCTCCCAGCAAACGAGCAAGCGTCAGGTTGCTTATTTAAGCCTATCCTTAAGCTCCGTGCTCTTCACCCAACAAGAAAATGGATGCGCTAAGTACTTATCTTTATTTTTTAGAGGTTTATCTCTGCTTTATTTATTTATTTATTTTTTCAACTATTTAACTAGTAATGTCTTCTTCTCTTTGGGCAGATTCGGCCTAACTGCTATTTTTCTTTTAAACTTATATGTAGGTTTGTTTTATGGTTTATGTTTTATTCGGGTTTTACTTTTGTAGTAGATCTCGATCATTTTGATTTATGTTACCTTTTGTTATTTATTTATCGATTTTTTAACTTTCCTGTGGGACTTTCGTTTTAATAAGGTGTCTATTAGATTACACACACACATATGCGTATATAATTTTAAATTTTATTTTATGGTTGAGAAAATTTTCTCATTGTCCTATGATTTCTTGGCTTGTATTTTTTAGCAAAGTTTCATGAATTTTTGTTTATTATTTTTTATTGTTGTTGTTCTTGCTGTTGATGTTTCAACTAAGGGCAGGGATTTAAAATCTGATACATATCGGCTGGGTCCCCACCCGATGGATATATTGGATACTTATCTGCCAAACTGGCCAAAATTGAGCGACCTTTTTTAAAATATTAAGAAATAATAAAGTTAAATTTTTTTTGTATTTTTTTCCAAGTCATATCAGCTGATATGGCCCGATATGGACCGGTATTTGACCTGTTTGACCCCATATTAAATCAGGGATGTATATCATATCGGATGGGGCCTAACCCCATACATGTCGCCCGATATGTATCGAATATGGCCGATATTTAAAACCTTGATCTAGGATCTTTTATTATTAATGTTGTTGTTGTTTTTTATTCAATTTAGGATTTTATAGGTTTGTGACTGATTCCTTCCAAGTTTTTATCATATCCTGAATTATATTTTTATTAGACTAAGATTTTCTTCTAAGACATATTTTTTGAAAATTTGCCATGGTTACGTCGATGAATCCTGGTGGATCACTAACAGCGAGGATGAACCATTCGTAAAAAAAATTAATAACATCTTTTGTTATTTCTGACCCACCAGAATTAGCCATGTGTCCATCTTCATTATACTGTACTAATTTTTTACTTTTTCTTTTATTTTCATTGTGTTCCCTTAATTGTGTCATAATTGGGTGGGTGTGGTTTCATCTCCTCAATTTTGAATCTAATCTGCAGGTATGATTATTCGGGATATGGAGCGTCTGCCGGCGAGGTACACCCTTGTTACCCTCTCCATTTTCTTTTTTTTTTGTTTTTTTGGTAAAATATTTTTCTTCTTCATGCTCAGACAATTAAAATTGGTCCTGGACAATAATTGATTTGTTGTTGTTATTAGATTATTGTTGTTTTTTCTTTGGACATTTTAATTTGGAAGTAATTCTACGGACTGGGGCAGATAGGCCATCACAACCCAAATTTGCCCCACATGGCACACATCGTTGATCAAGCCACATGGTTCAACTCATAGCCCATTGTTGGCACTTCCCTTGACAATTGAGGATTGCAACCATCTGGTCCACTTTCGTATGGACCGTCAAAAAAAAAATGCTTAACCATCCATATTAGAGTGGATAGATCGGCCCACTCAAATCCTCCAATGAACACGATTTTTGGGTCCAAGGCAGCTTGCAATTGGAGCTACCACTTGATGACTTGGATCCCTTAAAAGATGTGCCACGTGGCATAGAAGTGAGGCGGTCATGCCACAATCTGTAAAGTGTCAGTCGTTTTCCATTTATCCTTTAGATTCATATGTTTGATTCCTGAATTGCATCGCAAGCCTGTTTTGAGATTTAAAATGAAGATTTCCTTCCATTGAACACCTATTTTTAGTAAGAGTACCTTTAAATCCATCCACAGAATCTTCGAGTTCATCCACGCTGAAACATATTGACTGCTTTGAATCAGACGATGGAGATTGTTTATCGTCCCAATATTTCACACGATGGATCTCGAGATCATGGGCGTACTATCAGACGGTCGGTTTTTTATTTCATGTGGTGCACACGCAAAAAGTGACCTTAAAATCAATTTTGAGCGTGCAAGTGATGTTATGGTCAGTTTTCAGAGATGTGTGCCAGTGAAGTAAAAAACTGACCAAATGATGGTACACCTATGATCTCAAGATCCATTGTGTGAAAGATTGCGAGGATAAAAGATCTCCATTGTCTGATTCAATGCAGTCAATGTGTTTCAGCGTGGGTGAACTCATAGATTGGGTGGGCGGATTTAAAGGTACTCTTTTAGTAAAAGAATCTGAGCTACGTGTTTTCTTTTGAAAACATTTGAATGGATAGAGCCATGACCGCCAACTCATATGCCACATGGTGCACATCTGTGATCAATCAAAGCAATCCACCTACCGTCAACGGGTCAGTTCGGTTCAGGTCTGGCCAAAATTTTGGCTTCATGGGTGTATACTCAACCCGACCCTACTCAACCCGATGGGTCAAGGCTACATGCTTAACCCTACTGGACCCAACCCGATCAAAACTGACGGGTCAAGGCTACATGCCTGACCCAACCCAACCTGATCTAACCCGACGGGTCAATGCTACATGCCTGACTGAACCCAACTCGACCTTGTTCAAAATCCTCTAAGCAGGCAGTGGCTGAGCCACATTGTTCAATGGGGGGTCCCGGGATCTCCCATTGCAAGTTTTTTTTTTTTCTTTAGGCCTTGTTTGATAGCAATGAAACTCCAAAGAGGAAATGAAATCAATTTCTTTAGTTGATTTCCTGGGAAATGATTTCTTCTAGAAATGGATTTTCCACTGCTTGATTAGTGTGATTGAGAAATGATTTTCATTGGAAATTGATTTCTTTTGTTTGATTAGTATCTTTGAAAATGAATTTGAAAATGAGTTTTTAAGTTTGGATCATATATTTTCTACTTTTATGAAAGTAGAAGTTAATTTGAATAAATACTTAGTGAGAAAAGAAGAAAAAAATTTATTTAGGAAGATACCTAACTTATCACTTCATGTTGCACGAGTCATAGATTGACTTATTATTATTATTAAAATCATAATTAAAGTCAAATATTAACCAATAATTTTTTTAATGATATTCTATTACGTTACAAATTAATATCATAGTAATCGCTATTTATTACCAAGTTACATAAGTTAGAGTTTGAAAAGTCAAACTCAAATAAAAAGTCAAACTTTGACCAAATTTAAAATTTTGATCAATAAAAATATGTACAGCTTAGTAACAAAGTTGTAAAGGCTAGTATCTAATGAAAGTTTACACGTTGAAATGAATTAAATTTTTATAAAAGTCAAATTTTGACCAAGAGAATTTTGCAATGTACCAACAGGTTACAAAAGTCCAACTGCAAATTAACATAACGGTATTCATATACATCATTAGGTTACACACTGACACTAGTCAAAATTTGATCAAATATCCGCTTTTAATAAAAGTCAAACTTTGACCAAACGTAAAACTTTGATTAATAAAAAATTTTAAGACTAAAGTATAAAGTTACATAGTAAATGGTGGTATGTACTATAAGGTTACATGTTGAAAGAAAATTTAATTTTTAAACTTGAAAGAAAATTCATTTTTAAAAAAAGTCAAACTTTGACCCAAAAAAAATCGGCAATCTACCGCCAACCTACAAATTAACATAACAGTATTCGTATCTATTGATAAGTTACACTAGTTAAAAATTTGACAAAATATCAACATTTTAAAAAGTCAAAATTTGATCAAATGTCAAAAAAAATAATCACTATCTACTGTCAAGATACACTTCTCAAATTTGGACTAAAGCCAAAATTTGAATAAAAGTCAAACTTTGACCAATAAAAATGAGACAATGTATTTCCAGTTACAAATTAAAATAATAATAGATATTTTTAATAATAATATTGCACTAATTAAAATTTATAACATTTTATAGAAAATTGAACTTTGACCAAAAGTCAAAGTTTGATAAAGAAAAAATTACACTGATATGGTATAAATTTTTGTAGTAGTAGACCTTATCTATAAGCAAGTTTCAAGTTTGACTTAAAATAATTTTTTTGTAAAAGTCAAAGTTTGACTAAAGGTCAAACTATTGACTAATACAATTGAAAATCTAGTATCAAATTATACATCAACACGACAGTGTCCTTTTTTCGCCATCAAATTATAGGAGTCAAAGTTTAATAAAAAGTAAAATTTAATTAAAAGCCAAAGTTTGACCTTGAACTCAACATTTGACCCCTAAAAATTTGATAATATATTACTAATTTACAACATAGTATCATGTTTTAGTAATCAAAGTTTGATCAAAAGTCAAAACTTTATATAGCTGATAAATCCAATTAAAGTTTGATTAAAATTCAAACTTTGACCAAAGTCAAATATTAGCTGAAAAGAATATGATGTAGATAATGTAGTGGTCATAGTGATCGTGCTGGTATGATGGTTATAGACATAGAAGTTACTTTTAAATAGTCAAAAGATAATTTTTTTTGCTTTTAGTTTTTTTACAAGTAACTTTAGATTTGCAATGACAAAACGTTATTATTTTGTTAGTGGGAAACTCAATTTCAGTCATTTAAAAAGGTTGAAATGGTTTCCTCCTAAAATGATTTGGTGTATGGAAATTCAATTTCCATGCGGGGCCAACTTAATTTCAGTTTCATCTCCTTACATAGCTATCAAGCAACAACAATTGGAAACTAAATTTCATTTCCACGTATGAAATTACATTTCCATGTTATCAAACAAGGCCTTAAAGTCTTTTAAGTTCCATCTTTTTAGGGACAAAATCTTTTAATAAGGATCCCCAAATCCCAAAACTTCTTAAGATATTTTAAAAACTTACTTTTTTATCCACAATCTTTTGTAATAGAATCCCAAAATTCTCTCTTCCCAAATATTACTCCCACAAATCTCTCTCTTCCCAAATCTCACGCTTAAGATTCTCTCTCCCCAAAGCCCATCCCAAAATTCTCTATCGGTTCCCCAAATAGTGTCTAAACAATCTTATACCATTAAACTGGAAATTTTGATCTCACACCATTGAAGTATTCTTTACTATTGTGACATGTGGCACACATTTACCATCAATCTAATTTGTCTAGATGGCAATTCATTACTAGAAAATGTTTTAGCCAAAGAATCATGCCCATAAGTGGATGCGAACCATCCGATCTTCGAATTTTAATATCAACCATTAAGGCTAAGCACAATGGTTGGTAGTAGAGTGCACATATCCGATGGTTAATAAATTTCAGAAGTGGTTTTTTGGCATATTGCTTTTCAATCTATGATCTATTACTATCTTACGACTCTAAGGGATCCCCCATCAGAAAAGTCCTGGCTCTGCCACTGTAAGCAGGTCGTGCTGCCCAACCTGATCTGACAGGTCATGTATATGTCCCTGACACGGTTAAAAACTAGGTCAGGCTGGTCGGGTAATAGGTCGACCCAATCTGTTGACAGCCCTAAAACCACCTGGCAGTTCATCATTGACACGTGTCTCAGCTGAAAAATCATGGTCATCAGAGCGGCAGAACCATCAGATCAGTGCACTTAATATCAACTGATAAAAATATAGGCACAACTGTTCATATTAGAGTGCGTAAATCAGATGGTTTGAATCTCCCAAGTAGTATGTTTTTGGGGCCTTGGGTAGTGCCCAAGATGAGGTACCTTTAAAATGTCCTGGAATACCCAAAACTTGTGCCATGTGGCCTACAAGTGGCATGATCATGGTCCAATCTGGGACATGGGTGGCCATATTCATTATCCCTTTCTGAATATAACGACATAATACAATCTTAAATGCTGATGTGTAGTTCATTTATTTAAATTATTAATGCAAGAAGATGGGACACTTGGATGAAGAGGTAGAGAAAAAACACTAAACGATTTGGGGATAGGGAGCCATTACTTGCACATGAGAAGTTGGCCGTCGCACATAGTTTAAAAGAAAGAGTTAGTATTTTGGGGACGTGTGCCATGTGAAATACGATCACAGTTGGCTTATTTGAGGATCATGATTTAAAGATCTCTTGTACAAAAGATTGGAACAAAACACGATCCCTATCATATGATTCAACATAGTCAACTGTTGAATCAGAAAATGGCCTTTGGCTACATTGAATCGTATAATATAGATCGTGTTTCGTGCCAATCTTTTACACGTATGATCTTTCAATCACGACCTTCAAATCAGACGTCTCAGATGTTATTTTCACATGGCATAGGCCCCCAAAATACCAAGTCTTTCTTTTACACTATGTGCCTGGGCCAACTTCTCGTGTGCAAGTAATGGCTCCCTTTGGGATATTTGCTGAAACCCTTTAAACCTATTTACCAATTCACCCAGATTTGCAGCTATGCCAGTCGTTTTTAGTGAAAATGTCCAAATATTTATTGCCATTGTATAGTTGATCAGTCTTTGATGTTTAGAATCTTTAGAAATTTGATGAATTGTTATACTCATAGATCAAAATCTTGGACGATGTTGAGATGTTTCGTCCAATACATCTTGGTATGGTATCAAAACTCGGCCGATACCGATACGTATCGATGATACATATCAGTTTTGTTGAGAATTGATACCGATACCACCCTGATACAGGTATCGGGGTGATATCTGTATCAGTATCGAACTGATGCGGGCAGGTATTGGCCGATACTGCCTTGGTATCGGCCGATACTAACTGATAAAAATATATTTTTTCCTATCTTTTTTTCAAAAAAGAAGAAAATACTGGCTCATATGGTATCGGTAATACCGTATCCGTATCAGTCTCAGATGGACCGATACCCGATACCGAGTTTGATTCCTTGCATATTAGCATCTGAGACAAATATATCCTCTCGGATATCACCCAATAGATAATACTTAGAAGCATATTGTATTGCTGATGCCGAAGACTGTACCTGATACCTGAGATGATACAGCTCAGTATCGAGTATTGACACAAACCAGAGTAACAGACGAGACCGATTTTCGGCTTTGGTTATACTGATTTCGTTTCTGTTTATGGAATTCAGCCGAGCGAATCCAACACTTACGCAGACATAGAGGCAGTATATGAGTGCCTGGAAACCGAGTATGGAGTCAGCCAAGAAGATTTGATTTTATATGGACAATCTGTAGGTAGCGGCCCCACATTACACTTGGCATCTCGATTGCCAAGATTGAGGGGTGTTGTTCTTCATAGTGCCATAATGTCGGGCCTTCGTGTACTCTGCCATGTAAAGGTTACTTTCTGCTTCGACATTTATAAGGTGAAATACCAATCTTGCCCGCCGCATTTGACCATAGGCACGTGCGCGCACACACACACAAAGGTATATATATATATATATATATATATATATATATATATATATATATATATATATTGATGTGACATGCAGTCAATAAGGGCTCGAGTCATGGGTTTATGTCCCATGACTCGAGTCATATAATCATTTCTCATATATATATATATATATACACACACACACACACACATATATTAATTTATTAATTTTGTGGGGGGGGGGGGGGATTCAAGCTACTAATTTGTCAATTTACAAATGCAGAACATCAACAAAATTCAAAAAGTGACGTGCCCTGTTCTTGTGATACACGTAAGTGCCGTTTGTAAAGTTCGGGGTTCTGTGGTCTTCACTGCTCGGTTGTTTGCTCTGGTTAACTCGGTTACGTTGATTCAAAACAAGAAGCTCAAGTATGGTATCAAAACTCGGTCGATACCGATACGTATCGGTTTCGTCAAGAACCAATACCACCCCAATACAAGGGTGGTATTGGTATTTGTATTGATATCGAACTGATACAGGTCAGTATCGACCGATACAAATAATTTATTTCTATCTTTTTTGCTTTAGAAAAAGAAAAAGAAAATATTAGCCGATACATTATCAGAGATATTGTATCCGTATTGGCCGATACCAATACCTAGTTTGATACCTTGGTCATGGAATCAAAACTCGGATACCAATACCTAGTTTGATACCGATACATATCGGTTTCATCGAGAACTAATACGGGTCAATACCGGCAGATACTGACTTGGTATCAGCCGATACAATTTTTTTCTATAATAAAATAAAAATAAAAAGCCGATTCAATATTGGTGAACCGTATCTGTAGTGGCGATTTTTATCGGTCCAAAATGGTTTGATACCTGATACTGATACTGATATCATGCCACAAATATTAAAATACTTTTAAATTATGATGGTAGTGAATCACCCAGGGGGGAGAACCACTGGAAAACAATCAATTGTACATGTATATTTTTTTGTCTAGTATATGCTGGTGAATTTTGCTGTCTACTTTTTTTTTTATAATTTTTCGCCCTTATATAATTTAGTTTATTCACGTAGTTTCATTTTGTATAATTAATTACCAGTGAAAGAGAATAATTCTTTTGGATGTGAAGAATTTTTCCTTACTGATTGCAAAATCTCTTTTTAATGTGTTATCAACACATCACTCCCTCTCTCTCTCTCTCTCTCTCTCTTCTTTTTCCCAACACGTCACAATACTTATCAGTGTATATGATGAAATGTTTCTTTGGAAACCCACTGGTCATTCAAGGAGTAAATTTACAATGAAGTTCTATATTTTCTCTCTAAGATTTATTTTTAATTTTTATTTCTACTGTAATATTTTAATTTTTGTATATTTCTGAAAAGGCATGTTTTCTGAGGTTCTCTTATCTCATGGAAGTTTCACTAGGCGATTTATCTTATCCTGAAGAGTCTATTTTTGTTCTTTGGTAATCTGATCTCCTGCATGACATGATTCTCTGTATAGTAAATTGCTCTTTACGTATCTACTTCAATATTTTATAATATATTTGGAAGCCAATTGACTAAATGTGCCTACATCTGGTTGATGATGACGCATGATTTATTCAAAAGACTACATTGGAAGTCCAAAACTGTGCACATTTAGGCTGTGTTTGGGATTGCTCTTTGGAGGGAAAGAGCAGCTCTCTGTTCTGGCGTAGAGCACTTTAGTATGGGACTAAGTTTGGTTGTAAGTGCTCTTAGCTCTTTCGGAGAGTGAAAGAGCTGAATTTGGGTCTCTTTAAAGAGCAATTTAAACCTGCTCTTTGTGTCCAAAGAGCAATCCCAAACACAGCCTTAGGGACCTTATTATCACCCCCATGGTATCAAAACTCGGCCGATACCAATACGTATCGGTTTCACCGAGAACCGTTACCAATACCACCCCGATACGGGTATTGGGTGGTATCGGTATCGGTATCAGTATCTGATCGATACGGGTCAGTATCAGCCAATTTTGGATACAATTTTCTTTATTTTATAGGTGTAGGCTGATACGGTATCGACTATACCGTATCAACCGATACGTATCGGTGCAAGATGGACTGATATTGATATCTTGATCACTCTTTTAACATGTAGGGACCTTAATATCACCCCTTTAACATGGCATTTACAGAGGCTTATAGAACTCCCACCCACTGATGGACACTACAATTCTATTAGACTACAAAATAGTCACTGCATGCTCAAAATATTTGAACTCCGCATTCTTTAAGGATTCCCCGCGAAGATACACATGTTATAATTTTATGGCATGACTTTAATAGAAAAGATTTACGAACTATGGTTCGCTCTCAGGAAGTTGCTATATATATGGAAGTAAAAACAGACCTTCTTAATGGCTATAAATCTTAGCTCTTAAGCAAATTGACATCAGTTCGAATCCATTTGATTGAAATCTAGTCTGGTGAATAATTGTTATAAATGTTTGGACTTGAGGTGTGTCATACATGAAATTATAATAAAAACATGTCTTTTTTATTGTTTAGTGGTATTTGTATACTTGTAGACCTGGTGGACAAGTACTTTGTCATTAATTTCATAAATTCATTGTCATTCTTTATCAACAATATGTCAAACGATTCATAGGACTTAATTATAAAATTCATATCTACTAGCTATCTTAGACGCTCAATAACTTGATCAATAAATTTTTAATGTGTACGCACTAAATCTATGTACTTTATGAACACATGGGGAGGATAGTAAATGGATATGAGAGGATACATGGAGGATATGGCTTTTGTGAAAGGAATGAGATGGAATTATCTGGTATTTTAAAGTGGCCTTCGTTCTAAATTGTAGCAATATATATATATGGAAAAGGCCTCCGTCCTCCATGGGAGGACGGTCACCGTCCTCCAAGCTTCCACGTGGCAGCCAACATATTGTTTCGATGCCATGTGGAGCTCGAGTGCATTGCTTAGATCATCTTTGTAAAAAAAATAATTTGAAAACCCATCTCCACCGTGTGTTTTTTGAACCGTGAAATGTGGATCAATGAAACCCGTCAAACTTTGACTTGTGGGTTTAAAAAGTTTTTTTCAATTTTTTTCTTTTTAATATTGATCTATACCGTCAACTTGTGCTCCACGTGGCACCCAAACAGTATTTTGGATGCCACGTGGAGCTCTATGAGAATCTTGGAGGACGGTGACCTATGGGAGCCGGATAGGTCCTCCAATGGAGGATGGTGACCGTCCTCCAAGATCTCTGTGGAGCTCCACGTGGCACCCAAAACACTTTTTGGGTGCCACGTGGAGCACAGGTGGACAGTTTAGATTAATATTTAAAAAAAATCCGAAAAATAAATTTTAAACTCACAAGTCAAAGTTTGACGATTTTCATTGGTCCACCTTTCACGATTCAAAAAATACACGGTGGAGATGAGTTTTTAATTTTTTTTTTTCAAAGATGATCTAAGCAATGCACCCAAGGTCCAGGTGATACTGAAACAATATTTTGGGTGCCACGTGGAGCTCCACGTGCAAGGTCGGAGGATGGTGACCGTCCTCCATGGGAGGACGGATCCCTTTTCCTATATATATATATATATATATATATATATATATATATATATAGACACCCCATTTTGGTTAAATTTTGGCCTTTTTGCCTCAAGATCCAGAACCCCATGGTTCCCTGGTCTCAAGGCCCCTGACGCGGGACAACGACCCTAAAATGCAGAATATGATTTTAATGCAGATTTTGCCGAAATTAAATAAATTTACTCGAGTTTAATCGCAAAATTATCTTTGATACCTTTAGGGTTTGCAGAATTTTGATGGGTAGATCACACGAGATCCAGGTAGGGTCCCGTCCGATGCGTAAGTACTTTTAGAGTCGAGGCGAGATCGGCCTAGAGATAGTACACTAGCTTTTCTAGGATTAGGCGCTCGTCTTCGGTTCGATGTGGATTCACGGATTCCAAATTGGATTGTAAAAGGAAATTAGGGTTTGTAAAAGGCTTATGGCTTTTAGATCGGTTTATGGTTTTGGAAAGGGTGTGGCTTTATGTGGTTTAGGGCTTCAAAACAGGTTTAGGGTTTTGGGGATCACAAGGAAGAAATTAGGCCATGATTTAGAGAGGCATGCAGAGATTTAGAGATAGCAACTATAAGCAAGCCACGCAATCAATGACAAAGATAAAGAAAATATATGGGAATCATTCCCTTGGTCTCACACCAAACCCATCACGGGGAAGAAGACTCTCTCTTTACAAAGCAAAAGCTCTCTTTCAATAATCAATCAACTAACTACATTGTTTAACTTAAGGACCTTATATAGGATGTCTTACAATAAAAGAAAACCCTAAAACGAATATTAAATAAAAGACAAATAAACCCCTAAGACAAAAGTTCGAATTTAAACTTCTAAAACGACTAAACAACTCTGCACGATTTTGATCGATCGAAATTGGAATTCGATCGAAATTGAAATTCGATTGATCGAAATTTAAAATCGATCGATCGAAATTCATATATCCGTCGACATTTGATCGATTGAGTATATGATTTGATTGATCGAAATATGTCAATCCAAAACTTTGTGTTTTCCTCTTGCTGCTGTTCGATCTTGACGTTCCCCGTCAGCCCCTTAATTGGAATATTAAAATAAGACTGCAGCCCTAACTTGGGGCTGCAATTTCTTATTTATTTAAGGCAGTTCCTTGGCACAACTAGTTTTAAAACTTGATGCAACTAGTAGTTGTGTCGGGCTTATTTTCCTTCCTAATTGCACACTAAAGTGGAGAAACTAAGCAAGATACACAGCCTAGAGGGGCCCACAACACATGGAAAAACATCTCGTAGTTGCACACTTAGTGTGCAAGTAGGAGGGAAAAATAAGCCCGACACAAATCGGCCTAGCTAATAGTTGCACTAGGGAACTGTGTTTAAAAATAAGAAACTGCATTCTCAAGTTAGGGCTGCAGTCTTATTTTAATATTTAAGTTAAGGGGACCCTGAGACCAGAGAACCATGGGGTTCCGGATCTTTGCCTCAAAATTTGACCAAAATGGGGTGTCTATTTATATATCCAAGAGAGAATTGTGGAACAATCATTAAGACGGAATCAAATGTATCAAAGAACTCGTTTGGATTTATGCCGGGAAGATAAACATCCGAAATAATAACTTATTGAGGCAACTTGTGAAGAAGTTCAAGAGCGGGGGAAACACTCACATATTATTTTTATTGACTTGGAACAAGATTATGATAGAGTGACGAGATAGATTACCTGGTGGACACTAAAGAAGAAATGAATCCGAAATTTGCATATTGAGATTATTTAAGACCTGTGCAAGGGAAATAACTAGTGTAAGAACTACTCATGGAGAGAAAAGCATTACCGGAAAATCGGTACGTATCGTCCTGGCCTCCAGGACGATACATATCGGGTAACGTCCGATACATTCAATGTATCGGCGATACATTGATTGTATCGGTTTGATACATTGAATTTTTTTTTTTTCAAAAAAATCTCGAAAAATCCCTAAAAAAATTAAATTTAATGATTTTCTATTTATTTCAACTTTTTTTAAATTTATTTTAAGCTTACTTGATGTATATTTCATAATTTTATCAACGCAGAACCTAAATTACATTATACATGACTCATTATAAAAATGAAAATATATATTATACATGAAAAACTTACTTTAAAGCCACATTGAATTTCGTGGTGGTTCTTCCCCCTCGTGATCATCATCATTGGTGCGTGAGTTTTTCCTCTAATGTTGGCTATATTGATACCCATGATCATATGTACCCCCTTGAAATTGAGGCATTAGCGACGAATATGACTCAGTGTAATAAGTAAAGGTCGGTCCTCCAAAAATTTGACCAACGAAGTTATATGGCCCGGGGTAAGTTGGTTGAGGCCGGTAGTATGAGTTACTGGTGGCTGAATATTTGGTTTTGTAAACTAAATCCCCCGAAGCTAGAAGTCATATAACCCACATCATCTTGTGGACCTTGTGGTGGTGGTGGTATTTGGTAAGATTCTGACGCTCCTCTTCCTTCAACCCCTCAACCTCAAAATGTAGGAGTGTCATACATTGCTATCGGCTCATTATCCCATGAGGTAATACCTCCATAAGAATAAGAGGGATCAACATCATCTCCCCCACCACTAGTGCCAACGTGGGTTTCATCACCTCCACCATCACCCCCAGTACCCCATCATCGTCATCATTACTACCGAGCTGCGTTTCATCATCAGATCCAACCACTAAATGACGATTCAATCTTCTTTTTCGCTTCGGTGGTTGGGAAGCCTACTCCTATGCTACTCTTTCAGCATTGTCTAACCATGCAGTACCCTCAGTATCTAATACTGACTCTTCTCTCTTTGATCCACTGATTCAAAGGGTCATCCTCCGTGAATATATAATCTAATTGGATAAGATCAAAATATTCACTGTCTGTAAGGTAGAATATGATAGATGAATTAGTATATGCCTCATCAATTACATCAAATAAATATTGTATGAACTAAGACATATAATTGCTTACCACGATTGATCCTCTGCATATTCCTGACCTTTAATCGCATGTTATAGTGGCAGTAAACTAACTTTTTCAATCGTTCCATAGTTAGCCTATTCCTTGTCTTCGTGTAAATGAGAGAGAAGGTGTTTCAATTCCGCTCACAGTTGGACGAGGAACATAGTTGCGATAAAATCCTCATTGCAACCCGCCTCAGTATCAGACCATCACCTACATAGTGCATCTACCATTAGCGGGTTTATTGTGCTTGATTTGAGATTGTGCCAATGGGGTCCCAAATGACCCATGTCTCTTACGAAACATGTCAATCTATAAAGATGGAATACAATAACCCACATATTAATATAATGTTCATATGACATTTGACTTATTAGTTATAAGGTATGATTAATCATATCTCTGATAGCTTGGCCTTGGTCGGCCAACTCAGGGAGCATTCGTTGGATTGCATTGAGCAAATCGTTGTACACTTCATCAGCCTCACTCAACTCGAAGCGTCGTGTATACTAGAAGGCCGAATTTAAGTGGTGTGCTATACATCAAATATGAGTAATCTCATCAGTATATGGAAACAGTGATTACTATGAAAAATAATAAATAAATAAAAATCACTACATAAGCAGTTTAACATGTTATACCTGCGACATGTAAGTACTGGTGGAATTGTGCATTTCACCTCTTGTCGATAATCACCCAATATCGTTTATATTTTGTAGTGCATTTGATTTTAATAGCCAATTTTGCCTTATCCATCGTAAACATACCCCATCATTGGTTTCTCATCACTATCTACCAACCTCAACATTTGCACCAACAGGGTAGTGACGACGATCAGGTGGTCAACATCTGCCTAAAATTGGGGGTTGTAAATCAGGTGACCAACTTCATTCAAAGCAGGTCTCTTTGATCGTGGGAGCTGTACCTCATATTTTCTGCATTCTTCGGATTTGACCATGCTTTTCAGCTTACGACTAAATCTAGCTAAGCTCTGTAGGGCTAGAAATTGTATCGCAAATCGTGTAATTGCAGGCCGAAGCAGCTCGTTCTTAGTGAAGTCTCTCATTAGATTTACCAATTTGTTATTGTTGTACAGGTAGGAAGTAATCGTTCTTCCCTTCTGAATATTTGCCTGTGCCTTGCTTCTCTCTCAAATCCTCAAGAATGAGGTCTACGCAATGAGCGGTGCACGGAGTCCAGCACAAGTGACGTCTCTTCAACATTAGTTGTCTTCTTGCGGCTTTGTAATTGGCGGCATTGTCTGTTATCACCTGTACAATCCGCTTCTCCCCAGCCTCTTCAACTACATTATCCATTAGTTGGAAGAAGTAATTAGTCGTCTTCGCGTGTTTAGAAGCATCAACTGATTTTAGAAATATTATCCCGATATCGTTGTAGACCAAAAAGTTGATCAAACTCTTGTGGGACCAGTCCATCCATCGCACATAGTTATGCAACCTCTCTCATCCCATACTTCGTGGAAGCTGTCCATACAAGCTCCTATCTCTTTGTACTCATCATCTAATAAGGGCCCAAATACCTCGTATGCAGAAGACTTTAGCTTCTGCATTTGTATCAATCATACTTTTGAAGTACGACGACCCCACAACTTGACTCGGAATGTGATTGTATATCACGAACTTTGCAATCGATTTTCCAAGCCTCTTCCCCTATTTGTTCAGTGAAATTGCACTCAATTTAGTTTGCTTGGAGCTTTCTGTTCGATACATGAACGAATCCATGGGACCTGTAGTACGACATGTAGTAGACGGCCTGGTCTCCCTCACAGATGTTGACCTACGCTGTTATATATATTAGTGTAGTAATATATATTTTATTGTTTCAAAATTAAGTTTATAATTATCATTATATATATTGATAATAATTCAATCGCAAACTTGTAAATATTATCTCCCAAAAAAAGTATCTTTTCATATTTGGATTTATCTCTTCATCGTGAATGTGAAAAGACACAAGTCTGGCATTTCTTCACAGTAAATCTGAAAAGACACGAGTGAAATCGATTTTTCTTTTTGACTGTTATCTGAAAAGACAATTTTCTTAAAAGACACAAGTGAAATCGATTTATCTTTTTACTGTTATCCGAAAAGACAACCCTCTGAAAATACACAAGTGAAATCGATTTATCTTTTTAGTGTTATCCGAAAAGACACAATTCTCTGAAAAGACACAAGTGAAATCGATTTATCTTTTTATCGAAAAGACAACTCTCTGGAAAGACACAGATCTGAATTCTTTTCACCATTATCTGAAAAGACACAATGACTCAGAATTTATCTATAAATAGAGATAAGATCTCCGTTAAAAATATAAGACATACATGATATAACTGAAATTTTAATAACATCCATTTCTCTTTTTCTCTAACGATTCTTATTTTTTTTTAAAGAATCTTTGTGTATCAGAAATTTGTGTGGTAGGTTCTTTCTCTAGAAAGTGCAATCTAGAAAGGAACACGGTTTTTGGCAAGACCTGGCTCTGTTGTATCCTAAAGGCAGATTCGCTGGGATCCCTATTGCATCTTCGTTTATCCGACGAAGTGGGGGCGTCTATTGTCTCTAAGACAACATAGTGAACAACGTGCCTTGGAGCCATTATCAATACCATTTTTTTTTCAACAATTTAAAGACAACAGATCGTTCTAATGGCTCAGAGCATAAAGTTCATGAATCAAGATCTCATTGAATTTGACTGATTTGGCAGGTCAAATTTTAAAAGATGGGAGCAAAAACTAAGACAACGAGAAGTACGACTAGTGGAGGATCGAATGCTCGACTCAAATGGCTGGAAGATGATCAAGATTGTTGGGACTCAATGCATTGAACAATAGGTTATTCAACACATTTTGTAAGTGCATTATGACTAAAGATTTTGAGATTCATTAGTGAAGAAGTATCTAATTGAAGATACAGGTACAAGGGTTTTTCTAGTCTCTAATATTTTGATTTCAAAATGATTGGAGATAAACCGATTCTTGAACGAGTTCAAGAATTGCAGTTTATCGTCACTGAGATAGAAGTCCTATGTATTTAATGAAGTGTACTAGACTCAATATAGCATTTATAGTGGGGGTATCGAGTAGATTTATTTGCAACCCAGGGTCAGAATAATGAGAAGCTATTCGTAGGGTGTTAAGATACTTAAAAGGAACTATGCATTATAGTTTTACAATACAGTGACAAACCTAAACTCTTAGAGGAGTTTACTGATGCTACTTGGATTTCTGACTCCTCTGATTCAAAATCCACAAGTGGATGGATTTTTACTTTGATAGGAGGAGCAGTATCGTGGGGGTCTAGAAACAGACATTTCTTTCTGATTCAAGTATGGAATCAGAGTATATAACATTGTTTGCGGGAGTAAAAGAAGCAGAGTGCCTTCGAAGCTTAGAAAAACACTACCCAAAAATACAATGTTGAAAACATCGAGGGGGATGGGCCTAAGAATACAATCTTTAAAGGCACAATAGTTGAACCTCAACTTAGTAGAGTTGGAGATCCCAAATCCTAAGTTCAACGAGATAAGAAACTACTTCGTGATCCTTGAAAGTGCACAAAGGTATATTACCTTTTGGCTATCCTTATGGTGTTAAATTTCGCGCACATCTCTTGTAACGTGAGAGGATGAGTTTAACTCTTAATGATTTTGTATACATTCATTTGCTAGGGTGATAAAGTAGTTACAAGAGCACCCGTGACAGATTCACCTATATGAGTATGGAAGTGAAACCGCTTCAACAGAGATTCGGTCCTCTCTCTGAGATATTCATGAACTCAGGATTTTAGCGCATGACTGTAAAGCGCAAGCCTTATGTCACTAATGATTTAGGTCATAGGAAGTGTATATGTAATTCCAATTTTAGGTTTAAGGCTATAAGCTACTTAAAGTTCTTACAAACTTTGAGTTGTATGTACTAGTCAAAGGTTCAAACCGATCGGTACCTCTGATGATCTGCTTAGTATGATTGCTCTGATACATAATTTTTTTATTTTGAAACAAGTGAAGGATTGTTATATATATTAGTGTAGTAATATATATTTTATTGTTTCAAAATTAAGTTTATAATTATCATTATATATATTGATAATAATTCAATGACAAACTTGTAAATATTATCTCCCTAAAGAAGTGTCTTTTCATATTTGAATTTATCTCTTCACCGTAAATGTGAAAAGATACAAGTTTGGCATCTCTTCACAGTAAATTTGAAAAGACACAAGTGAAATCGACTTTTCTTTTTACTATTATCTGAAAAGACACAACTCTCTGAAAAGACGCAAGTGAGATCGATTTCTCTTTTTATCGAAAGACAACTCTCTGAAAAGACAGATCTGAAATCTTTTCACCGTAACCTGAAAAGACACAATGGTTCAAAATTTCTCTATAATAGAGATACGATCTCCGTTAAAAATACAAGACATACATGATACAACAGAAACTATAATAACATTCATTTCTGTTTTTCTCTTACGATTCTTATTTTTTTTTAAGAATCTTTGTGGATCAGAAATCTGTAGCAGGTTCTTTCTCTAGAAAGTGCAATCTAGAAAAGAACAAACGATTTTTGGTAAGACCGGGCTCTATTGTATCCTAAAGGCAGATTCATTGGGAACCCTATTGCATTTTCGTTTATCCGACGGAGTGGGGGCGTCTATTGTCTTTAAGACAACGTAGTGAACTACGTGCCTTGGAGCCATTATCATTACCATTTTTTTTTCAACAATTTAAAGATAATAGATCGTTTTAATGGCTTAGAGCATAAAGGTCATGAATCAAGATCTCATCAAACAATAGATCGTTCTAATGGCTCAGAGCATTAAGTTTATAATTATCATTATATATATTGATAATAATTCAATAGCAAACTTATAAATATTATCTCTCTAAAGAGGTGTCTTTTCATATTTGGATTTATCTCTTCACCTTAAATGTGAAAAGACACAAGTCTGGCGTCTCTTCACAGTAAATCTGAAAAGACAAGTGAAATCGATTTTTCTTTTTACTGTTATATGAGTTTATAATTATCATTATATATATTGATAATAATTCAATGACAAACTTGTAAATATTATCTCTTCACCGTAAATGTGAAAAGACACAAGTCTGGCATCTCTCCACAGTAAATATGAAAAGACACAAGTGAAATCGATTTTTCTTTTTACTGTTATATGAAAAGACACAACCATGGGTCAAAATATCGGGTTACCGATACGTATCGTCCGAGCTCCAAAACGATACGTATCGGACGATACGTATCGGTACCGGTTGGTATCGGACGATACATTGAATGTATCGTTCGATACATTCAACTGTATTGAATGTATCGAACGATACATTCAATGTATCGTTCGATACCAATACCGATACGTATCGTCCGATACGTATCGGTATCGGCCGAAATTTTGATCCATGGACACAACTCTCTGAAAAGATACAAGTGAAATCGATTTATCTTTTTACTGTTATCCGAAAAGACAACTCTCTGAAAAGACAGAAGTGAAATCGATTTATCTTTTTACCGAAAAGACATAATTCTCTGAAAAGACAAGATCAAAAATCTTTTCACCGTAACCTGAAAAGACAATGATTTAGGATTTCTATATAAATAGAGATAAGATCTCTGCTAAAAATATAAGACATGCATGATACAACAGAAACTATAATAACATCCATTTCTCTTTTTCTCTTACGATTCTTATTTTTTTTTAAGAATCTTTGTGTATCAGAAATCTGTGTGGCAAGTTCTTTCTCTAGAAAGTGCAATCTAGAAAAGAACACAAGGTTTTTGGTAAGACCAGGCTCTGTTGTATCCTGACGGCAGATTTGGTGGGTACCCTATTGCATCTTCGTTTATCCGACGGAGTGGGGGCGCTTATTGTCTTTAAGACAACGTAGTGAATTACGTGCCTCGGAGCCATTATCAATACCATTTTTTTTTCTCGGAATGCCCTCCATGGGGGATTGTGTTATATATATATATATATCAGTGTAGTAATATATATTTTATTGTTTCAAAATTAAGTTTATAATTATCATTATATATATTGATAATAATTCAATGGCAAATTTGTAAATATTATCTCCCTAAAAAATGTCTTTTTATATTTGGATTTCTCTTCACCGTAAATGTGAAAAGATACAAGTTTGACATCTCTTCATAGTGAATCTGAAAAGACACAAGTGAAATCGATTTATCTTTTTACCGAAAAGACAACTCTCTGGAAAGACACATATCTGAAATTTTTTCACCGTAACCCATGGATCAAAATATCGTCCGATACCGATACGTATCGGACGATACGTATTGGTATTGGACTCGAACGATACATTGAATGTATCGTTCGATACATTCAAATGTATTGAATGTATCGAACGATACATTCAATGTATCGTCCGATACAAACCGGTACCGATACGTATCGTCCGATACGTATCGTTTTGGAGCTCGGACGATACGTATCGGTAACCCGATATTTTAACCCATGCCGTAACCTGAAAAAACACAATGGTTCAGAATTTCTCTAGAAATAGAGAAAAGATATCCGTTAAAAATACAAGACATACATGATGCAATAGAAACTATAACATCCATTTCTCTTTTTCTCTTACGATTCTGTTTTTTTTTTTAAAGAATCTGTGTATCAGAAATCTGTGTGGCAGGTTCTTTCTCTAGAAAATGCAATCTAGATAAGAACACATGGTTTTTGGCAAGACCAGACTTTATACTATCCTGAAGGCAGATTCACTGGGAACTCTATTGCATCTTCGTTTATCCGATGGAGTGGGGGCGTCTATTGTCTTTAAGAAAGCGTAGTGAACTACGTGCCTCGGAGCTACGCAACCCGGCAGTCTCATGAATATCCTCATCATCATTAACATGTAGCGTATGACTAGTTCTACCACCACCAGCAGGCATGGATGAGCCTCTCAACCTGGACCGAAACCGATAATCGACTTCTTGATCTCGTTGATGTTGTTCTTCTCTAGCACTCTCCCTCATGGCTCTCACTGTCTGTTCATCCTCATCCTCATCATCCTTAGGTCCAAGTGCAGGAAATTCTGGATTTCCTTTTATTCTCTCATACATTTCTTTATCTCGGTCGGCTTCTGCTTTTTTCTTTCCCTTTGCTGCCTATAAACTGGCTCTGACAACTTCTCTCACCTCTCTGAGTACATTGAGACATCCTTTTGTCTCTCCCTTAACATGATCAAAATGCTCCTTCAATCGCGTGATATCTCCTCCCAGCAATTTTTTTTCACAAAGCTTGCATTCTATTCGGAGTCTATCACCATCTATTACTGTGTCGTATTGCCAGACTGAATCCATGTACCATATTTATTTATTTCACTTGCATAAATGAGCAAACGATTAGATTAAATTAAAACATTTAGATTACATTTAAAAATAAAATTTATTTGATATTCTTTTAATTTTTAAAAATTTTAGATTACATTTTAAAAATTTATTTGATATTATTCTTATTTTTAAAATATTAGATTATATTTTACCAAATTTATTTAATATTATTGTAATTTTTAAAAATTTATTTGATATTAGATTATATTTTACCAAATTTATTTAATAATTTTCTAATTATTAAAAATTTATTTGATATTATTATTAAAATATTAGATTACATTTTGTCAAATTTATTTGATATTATTCTAATTTTTAAAAATTTATTTGATATTATTCTTATTTTTAAAATATTAGATTACATTTTGTCAAATTTATTTGATATTATTCTAATTTTAAAATTTTAGATTATATTTTACCATATTTATTTCATATTATTCTAAAGGTATTAAAATTTTTAAAAATTTTAGATTACATTTGAAAATAGTATTTAGTTGATATTATTCTAATTTTGAAAATATTAGAAATTCATATTATTCTAATTTTAAAATATTTAAAAATCATATTTATTTGAAATTGATGTGTCACATGCATCATGGGATATGTGTGACATGCATGGATCAAAATATCGTCCGATACCGATCGGTATTGGACTCGAATGATACATTGAATGTATCGTTCGATACATTCAAATGTATTGAATGTATCGGACGATACATTCAATGTATCGTCCGATACAGACCGATACCGATACGTATCGTCCGATACGTATCGTTTTGGAGCTCGGACGATACGTATCGATAACCCGATATTTTAACCCATGGTGACATGTGTAATTGATGTGTCACATACCCCATGACACATGCGACACATGTGTAATTGATGTGTCATGGGGTATGTGTCACATGTGTGACACAGGTGACACATGTGACACGTGTAATTGATGTGTCATGGGGTATGCGTCACATGTGTGACACATCAATTACATGTGTGTCACATGTGTTATGGGTTATGTGTCACATGTGTCGCGACACATAAATTACATGTGTTACGAGGTATTTGACACATATGACACATCAATTACATGTGTCATGGGGTATGTGACACATGTGTAATTCATGTGTCATATATGTAATTGATGTGTCACATGTGTCCCATACCCCATGACACATGTGACACATGTATTACTAAAATATATTATTTATTAGGTATTTATAAATAACTTCATAAAATGAATAAATTAAAATTTTATATAATAAATTAATTAATTTTTAAGGGTAATTCAGTTTTTATATAATACAAAAATACTTAATTTATTTTTAAAACTTAAATTACTAACATAATTTATTTTTAAGTATTATATAAAAATTTATTTTTTTTTTTTAAGAACTTAATTTACTAACAAAAAAAAAAAGTTTTAAAAACAAATTAATCCTCCAAATATGATAACCTCCAAAAATAAACCTCAAAATATGATAATATAGGCTCAAAAAGGGCGGGTTTAACACAAAACCCTCAAATTTAGACCTACAATTTTAAGATCTACCAAAATTTTTTGGGTAGATCTACCCAAGGATCAAAATTTTGGTCAAGTTATCGGTTTCAGGCATGACCGAAACCGAAAATTTGGACCGAAATTTTGGCCGATAATTTGAGTCCCATACAAAATTTGACCGAAATTTCGGTCCAAATTATCGTTTCGGTGAGGACTGAAACTAATAAAATAAGGGGCTGAGATAAAATAAGCTATATAATGGAAAAAAATACATTTTCTTAAATATCCGGCGAAAACGTGACAATCTTGAGCTTTCCGGGTGGTCGATAGTCAAAAGTTGAGGAAGAAGGTTGGCTGAGATAGAGGAAGAAAACTGTTGGGAAAGAAGAAGAAAAAGAGGCTGAATTCGCGAGTGAAAAGAAGCTGGGCCCCAGTCCGATAATTTCAAATTATCGTCCGGTAATTTCAAATTATCGGACGATACAGGCGATAATTTGCCCGTATCGTCCGATAATTTGGAAGCTTTAATTGTACACCCTAAAACATTAAATTATCGTACGAGACATTGAAATTATCATCCAATAATTTCAATTTATTGTCCGATACGAGTGATACAAGCGATAATTTGCCCGTATCGGATGATAAATTGACTGTTTTGAAGGGTATACGATATAAAGCCTTTTTATCGTACCATTCATGTCCAAAACCGATACTTATCGGTATCGGACGATATTTTGACCCATGGAGACAAATGAGTTCCTTAGGAGAGTTGGGTTGCATCAAGGGTCTACCTTGAGCCCTTATTGTTTTCCCCACGTTCATGGATGTGTTTACAATAGACATACAAGAAGAGATTCTATGGTGTATATTATTTGTGAATGATGTGCTACCCAATAAGGAAGTGAGTAAATGATTTGCTACCCAGTAAAGAAGATGATGAAATTATGGAGAAAAGTCTTAAGAGTCAAGAAGCCTAAAAATTTCGTTGAACAAATATGGAATTTATAGAGTGCCACTTTACTAAACATGATAGCTTGGAGGAGGTAATTAAAATAGAAAAACATTTATTGCCACATTGTCGTAGATTTCAATATTTACGCTCTACTTTACAATCAAATGTTGGATTCCAGGACATCTCAAGTAGGATGAATACATGATGAATGAAATGGAGAGATAAGCGAGTGGGGTATTATGTGATCCAAAAGTTCCATTGCCGTTGAAAGAACAATTTTATATGACAACGTTACGATTTGCCATATCATATGGTGCAAAATGTTGAGCTACAAAAAGGTCAAGAAAATAGAGTGCCTGGGGTTGAGATGGATAAGTGAAGTAACAAGAATGTATAAAACTAGGAACATGTATATAAGAGGAAATTTGAGATTGATACCTGTAAAAGAGAAAATTACGGAATATTGTTTGAGATTGTTTGAACATGTGCATTAGAGGTCAGAAGCATATCTGTGTTGTACAGAGGATTGAGATGTTAGAAGCACAAGTAGAAGAGGAAGACTAATAAAGATCTAGAGGGATGTAGTGAGATGTGGCATGAAGGATTGCAGAGTTATTGAGAGTTTAATGCTAAACAGTAATGAGTGAAGGAATAGGATTCGAAAAGCTGGCCTTAAATAGATGAAATATGATAATGATGATGAAGAAGTTTAAATAATTTACGTGTTTATATATATGAACATACACATCATGGGGTAAAATTTCCCTCTTCTGTGGTAGATAGAGGGGCATTGTACCCAAGCTTGGATGCTATGTGTGTGTGTGTGTAATGAAACTGATAGGGACATCAGATTTAAAGAGCCACCTGTGATTTATCAGAGGCGAAAGAAACGTCGCGATGACGGACACCCGTGAAGTTTGATTAATTCTTGGCGGTTACAATTAATTCTGCAAGCGATTCTGATTAATTTATCTTCACATTTCGAATATGTTTGTAAAATTTCTATAAAAGGCTTTGTCAGGACTATTTTTAAGGAATTAATGATGATGAACTTTGCTATGCAAATTGAAAACGTGATGTCTTCCTTCGAGAGTGTGATTCTCTCAAAATAGAAGAGTGATTCTTCTATACGTGTGTGGTTGGTGCGAAGCCGATCATTCAATCTTCATATTCAGTTTTATCTCACTTGAATGCGTAAGTATTTGAATCTTGTTTTTTTTTTTCATTCTACCTACAATCCTATTTGAATTCTAATTGCCTAGAATCCCATTTTTCTTTATTAAATCCGCTCATTTTCGAAAGAACTCCTACGTAAGTTTGTTTGAATTCCTAAATTGTTGGAGATCTAGATGTTCGCCAAAGAACCCTAGCCTTCTAGATCCAGAAAGGAAATGTGTAGTGAAATTAGCACTAGTTAGGGCCATTGCAAATCATATAATTGGAAATCTTTTCATTTTTCCGTGTTAATTTGTTAAGACAATTTATATTTCAATTATTTTTATTAATCTCAGCCCATCTAAATCGCATTGTGTTAGTACCTGCATTAGATTTGGTATCAGAGAACAATTAGTTTACGAATTTTAGATTTAAGATTCTAGATTTCAAATTTTAGAATTCAGACTTCATATTTCAAATTTTAGATTCCAAATTTCAGATTCTAGATTTCAGATTTCAGATGTCAGTATTCATATAGGTTTCAGATTTCATTGTCATTGTCTTGCATCATTTAGTCATGGATCCTAGTAGGATAGAAAATTTTAATGAATTTGCGGCCAAGTTCACCGCAGGTCAAGCCACCCTTCAAGCCCAAATGCAAGCTCAGCATGAGGCTTTAATGACCTATTTTACTCACAAACGTAGTCAGACTTCCAAGCGATTGGATGGAAATAGAGTTAAGGAATACTCCCATCACCGCGAGCCCGCATATGATCCTGATAGAAAATCCCTAAGGTTTATTCAAACTGAGTCACTCCCTCGCGATTCAAACGGGTCTCGTACGCACAATTTGTTAGTGTCCGTAGAGTCAGTTGGGTACGAGCCCTTGTTATTGGTAGAGTCAAGTGCGCTAGAGTCTTTGAAATTGGTCGAACCGAGTACACATGAACCAATCGAATCCAATTTGTTAGTGTCCGTAGAGTTAGTTGGGTATGAGCCCTTGTTGTTGGTAGAGTCAAGTGCACTAGAGTCTTTGAAATTGGTCGAACCGCGTACACACGAACCAATCGAATAATTTGCCTATGAGTCATTGGTACCCGTAGAGTTGAGTGCGCACGACTTATTGGTACCTGTTGAGTCAAGTACACGTGAGTCCATCGAACTAGGTATACAGAAACCATTAGTGTCAATTGAATCGAGTACCCCAGAGTCATTGGTTTTTGTTGAAGCGAGTACGCACGAGTTAGAATTTCCTCTCTCATCCGATCGTTGCGGTGGAAGATCTTACACCTATTTCGAATTCTGCAACTATGTCTTGTGATCCATTCCTTGCTACCCAAACAACCGAGCCAAACTTATTTAACCAATTCATAACCCGTACCCTACCAGTGCCTTATGAGAAAATGTTGAATGAGGTGGTTCTAGAATGGCCACACTTCACTACCAACACGGCTAAAATTCAGGCGTATCTCACAACATGGAAGGACAAGCCGGGAGCTGAGCACCCGAGACGTACCATACATGGGTTCTACAACTCATCGAAGATGGCTTTCTTCCACTCGGGGAGAATTTTGGGGACATCAAGAGCAATGACATCGGATTTGGGCCGCAAAAGAGCCTCCAACACAAGAGGCGATATCACAACTCATTGGAGATGAGTTTTTCTAACCCAGGGAGAATTGAAGGGGACATCAGATTTAAAGAACCACCTGTGATTTATCAGAGGTGAAATAAACGTCATGATGACGGATATCCGTGAAGTTTCAATTAGTTACTGGTGGTTACAATTAGTTACTGACGGTTACAGTTAGTTATTTATTTTCAAATTTCGAATATGCTTATAAAATGTCTATAAAAGGTTTTGTAAGGACTATTTTTAAGGAATTAATGATGATGAACTTTGCTATGCAAATTGAAAATGAGATATTTTCCTTCGAGAGTGTGATTCTCTCAAAATAGAAGAGTGATTCTTCTATACGCGTGTGGTTGGTGCGAAGCCGATCATTCAATCTATCTACGTGTGGTTGGTGCGAAGCCGATCATTCAATCTTCATGTCCACTTTTATCTCACTTGAAGGCGTAAGTATTTGATTCTTGTTTTCTTTCATTCTACCTACAATCCTATTTGAATTCTAATTGCCTAGAATCCTATTTCTCTTTATTAAATCCACTCATTTTCGAAAGAACTCCTTTGTAAGTTTGTTCGAATTCCTAAATTGTTGGAGATCTAGATGTTCGCCAAAGAACCCCAGTCTTCTAGATCTAGAAAGGAAATGTGTAGTGAAATTAACACTAGTTTGGGCTATTGCAAATCATATAATTGGAAATCTTTTCATTTTTCCGTCTTAATTTGTTAAGACAATTTATATTTCAATTATTTTTATTAATCTTCAATTAATCTGAGCTTATCTTAATCGCATTGTGTTAGTACCTGCATCAGAAACATTGGTTAAAATGTTGGATGGATGGTTGATCTACATGTAGAAGATAGTTGGGTCCTTTTTTGGTTCAATTTTTTTTGTCCAATTGTTTACCTTTGTTGCAAATGTACCCAAGGTTTTATTAAGCATACGACAAATGTGGTGGTTGGGCCTAGGGAGGTGACATGCAAGCCTAAAAAATTAATTAGCCATTATTTAAAATATTATTGATTAAAAAAAAGTTGAAAAATGGAAATAAATAGCGTATATTCTAAAAATAAGCAAAAAGTAATAAATATAAATAGATCCATTCTCCACATCGACAGTAGTTGATAAGGGCATTTGGATTTTGGAAGCACCTTTTGGTGAAGGAATCATGTCAAAAATTTATCTCCCCTTATTTTCAAGGGCCTGATGACAGTAAATATTCACTTTTGACAGATTCTCTCACAAAAAAGTGCTTGTATGTGCCACTCTCTAGTGATGTTGGTGACACTCCTTCAAGTCATATAACATTTCTAGGACATTTTTTTTTTCTTAATTAAGAAAGATTTCCATTATTGAGGTGACTAATCCTTGAATTGAAGCATGTTTACACCTTTACAGATAGTAATTGGAAAAAAGAAAAAGAAAATAACAAAGGAATCTCTATAGGAAAGAGTTGCAATTTTCTGGTTCATGTCGAACAAATGAAACAGAGACAATTAACAAATTAAGGAGTATGGCTTCAGATCTTGGGTGAAGATTTTAGAGTTTGAACTTAGGTTGGAGGTGAAGGGGAGAGAGAGAGAGAGAGAGAGAGAGAGAGAGAGAGAGAGAGAGAGCTTAGTTAAACATTGTGTCTCACTACCGTTTTGTAAAAGTATAATAATGCTGTACACATGCTCGAAATACACACTCTATACACCACACAAACATTCCAACACTCCTCAGTTCATGCCCAACTTGACAGAATGTCATGAAGAAGCACTCAACTGCCTGTCGGCAAGTTGCTCGGAGAATGCATCAGTAAGTTCTGTTGTACGATCCCAGACCTTTTCTTTGACCTAGTGAATGTCAACTTCAGTATGTTTTGTACGTTCTTGTAACCATGGTTTAAAATACCATTTTTTCGATACGTATCGTCCACCCCCAAAACCGGTGCGTATCATCTGATACATACCGGTTCCGGACAAGACATTGGTAGGTATCATTTGATACTTGACCAATATTATACCGGTGACGTCCGAAACCGGTACATACTGGTTCCAGGCGAGATTTTGAACCATGCATGTAACAATGACATGCTGTCGGGAGGATATCTCAACAAGCTCTACTGTACAATCCCAAACCTTCTATTTGACCAAGTGAGAATGTCAACTTCAATGCATTTTGTACGTTCATGTAACATTACGTCAGATGAATTTTTGGGTCTGCTTCGTTTTCACAATGTATGGGCAGGGGCCAGTAATCGGAAAACCAAACTGTAAAATGAATGAATGAAGCATATGGTCCATGATACTCAACCTCTGAACTAAATTTGGAGAGAACTGATTCCTTTTAATCATCTACCATAACAAGATTGCTTCCGAGAAAAGCACAGGACCCACATGTAGAGCAACGGTCGGTAGCTGAGCCAGCCCAGTCAGCATCTCTATATATCCTGATATATGACAATGACCATGAGAATAGTGTACAATTCCCCTACTAGGGTTGTACTAAATGTATATAAAAATATGACAAACAATGACTAGATGAGGAGGATGCATAAACTGACTTACAAGGCTGATTACAAAAGTAATGTTTGGACGCATAAGGGTAAGGTAGGTTAAACGACCATCAAGACGTGATACTTGCGGGGTTAGATACCCCCTCACTCTCATGAAGAGAGTGCTTAGAATTCATAGGTTAGGCAGCGGGCTTGTAATCAAGCATACCCATATCACTTAGGAGATCTATAGCATACTTCCTTGAGAAAATAAAATTTTCCGTGGATGATCTAGCTACCTCGAAACCTCGGGAAATATTTGAGGTTGTCCAAGTCCATCACTTCAAAAACTATGACCAGGCTCGTCCTTCACATGAGATATGAAGGACGAATCATATCCTATAATCATTATATCATCAAATTCCACCAGAAGTACTGTACGACCCTATAATCATTATATCATCAAATTCCACCAGAAGTACTGTACGATCAACAAGACCAAAATGATAAATGATAGTAAGCTCTGACTGACATCTCTGAAATGCCATACTAATAATCAGTCCACTGAACTATTCAAGCCAAGCATGGGGCGATTGCCTCAAACTATAAGGCCTACAAACTTTCAGATTCCCCCTTGAAGCAGGAAGCCAGGTGGAGAATCCATGTAAATCTCCTCAGTGAAATCACTATCGAAGGACATTTTTCACATCTGGTTGATACAGGGGCCAATTTTGATATATATATATATATATATATATATATATATATATATATATATATATATATATATATATATATATAAATTAGTTAAAAATAAAGAATAAAATGAAAAAAATTCCGTGAGAGGATCGTTACCCATATATATCGTTTAGTTTAAAAAAAAATAAAAAATTCCGTAAACTTTTATTGCTATGTAGGATGTTGCAAAAGATTAGAATGTCCATATTTGAGGATAAACTGCAGTTAGAAAGTTTCTAAATCTAATTCAATAAGTTTTATCATAAGTAGGTGGCCTAACAAAAGACTTGCCTTATCCAACTTCAACACAACTTGTCCTAGAAAATAGTATATATATATATATATATGAAATCAGATTTATATTTAAAAGCCATATAATGTTAGGTTAATAATATGACATTATATGAGATACTTACAATTATTGACATATAGTTTTTAAATATAAATCTGATTTCAGGCCTACATATTTAAGCATCTTTTCAATACATAATTTTATTTTTTTACACCTGCTCGAATGAGTAATCTTGATGTTCTAAGATGACATACTTTATACCCCACAAACATAATAATGGTATGATTTTTGAATTATTCTTTTATTTCGGCCATGCACCACATTTCCAAAAAGTCGAGGGAAGGACTTTGGCCAAGTCAAAGTCTACAGGTCCATTTCAAGTTTGGCTGTTGAAGCTTATCAATTTTTTTTGACTTTTGAGCCACGAAAATCTATGTAAAAGAGAGTTTAGTCTTTCTCTAGGCAGGTGAGGATGAGCTAATAACATCTCACACAATTCACATGGTCCACCTAACCTCCTAAATTTTTAAATCTGCACGGTAAATGCAACAAGTCTCGCGATCCGCAGATGACATAATATGTCTTTTTTCAAATTTTATGATGATATAAAAATGTGACTGCTATGCCATGAATTTCTTTAGTCACATACTCTATAAGCCTCTACCTATTACAGTTATTTTTTCCGGGTACCTTCAAATTCACCCACCGAATCTTTTAGTGCACACACACTGAAACCCATGGACGGCTTTGAATCAGAGATTGTTTTTCGTCCCAATCTTTCACTCGCTAGATCTTGAGATCATGGGCGTACCATTAGACGGTCAGTTTTTTATTTGACACATCCCGGAAAAGTAGCCTTAACATCATGTGGAACTCATCACGCTCAAACCTGATTTTAAGGTTTCTAGGTTGTGTACCATGTTAAATAAAAAACTGATCACATTATGGTATGCCCATGATCTCAAGATCCTTAGTGTGAAAGATTGGGACGCAAAATGATCTCCATCATCTGATTCAAAGCAGTCAATGGGTTTTCAGCGCGAGTGAGCTCAGATTCGGTGGGTGGATTTAAAGGTACCCTTTCTTTCTTTATTTTCTCTCGTAAATGAGCAACTCTAGTTAGATTTTAAATTGGTTGGTCACCATCAACAGGGTACAGAAGATGAAGTGGTGAACTGGTTCCACGGGAATGGGCTATGGCAGTTAGCAAAGGAACCATATGACCCTTTGTGGATAAAGGGAGGCGGACACTGCAACCTAGAGCTATATCCCGAGTACATTCGGCATCTCTGCCGGTTTGTTCAAGAAATGGAAAGCATAACCACTGAGATCCGGCTCAAAAAGATCCGGCAGAACCTCCACCATCCAATGGCAAAACCCTCGATTTCTACTAGCAGGTGTTGTAGATTGAGATATCTGCAACCCAAATGCCCCGATTGTTCAATCAAATTCAAATGCCCCAGTTCACCGAAATGCTTCGACTGTTCGATCAAATGTCCCAATTGTCCACTCAAATGCTTCTACTGTTCGATCAAATGTCCCAATTGTTCACTCAAATGCCCCAATTGTCCGATCAAGTGTCCCAAGTGTTCGCTCAAATGCTTCAATTGTTCTATCAAATGCAGCTGTTGTCCTAGGCCCGGATGCATAAAATTATTTTTCGGGCGATAAAATGTTGGTTGGTGTGTCATATGGTGGTGTTTGTATAGTAATTTTCTATCAAAGTTGCTAACCCCTTTTCTTTGTAGTTCAATTCTGAGGAAGAAGTCAGTAGGCAGGTTATGTTACAAGGGATTTGTATGGGTGATTTTGATAATAGTGGTTTATATCTGATCGTCTCCATTGACTAGTCAAGAAAAATACTGTAATTTTTAACTCAATTTGTAATTTCCTTTCCTTTTGTTTTGTTAGTGTGACTAAAGATCACTTGTAAAACATTTATTTTCAGATAATATATTTGATGATTCCTCCTACAAATTCTGGTGGATAACCAAATGGGGTTTAAACCAACTACAAATTCTGGTGGATTACCATTGTTAAGGACCATATTGATTGAGAAGAAAAAAAAGAAGAGGGAAACACAGGACATAGGTAGGTGCAAAATTATGGATTTGCAGCCCCTCAAATAAGTTCTTAAACCTTTTTGTATTTATGGATTTGCAACCCCAGTTAAATATTTTAATATTTCCATGGTTTTTTAGAAAACAAGGACTACTGTTAAGAAGTTTTAGCGCATAATATTTGCTTTAGAAAAAAGGGATTGCCATGAATTTTTGGGTTTCCAATGAGACATTAGGTAAAAGTTTTAGAAGCATTTAGAGTCGAAATTATCAAAATGGTTTACACCGTCCATGATGGTCATCAGATCTGAAGTCCTAACCTTAGGTGTTTTATTGATGATTTATTGAAAATATTATTTTATTAATAAATAATATTAAACTTATATTTTATTTTGAATAACATTTGAATTAGAGAGAAATAATTTCTCAATATTTGATGAACTATAGCCTCCTTGTCAGTCTAAGACCACGAGAATGACAATATTTATCTTTCCCATAGGTTTACATGAGCATTGAATAATATGAAAGGATGATTATAATAATTGTGTCCATGGATGAAACCCTACAGGTTAAATATTCAAATTTTGAGGATTTACTATTATATGGTTTTATAGGATCATTTATTTTTTATACATTTTGAGATTGCATAGATCACGGGTCGGTTAAAGTACAAAGATCCTTCCTAACAAGTGTGATTTATGATTTTAAAAGGTTTTAAACTCATTTTCTTTGCGAAAAATCGCACTGTCATCTAACAATCATGTGAGATCAAAGTCTGACCGTCTGACGGGAAGCTTATGATCTCAAGATTTGTTAGATAGAAGATTGTGGTGAAAAATGATCTCTATCATTTGATTTAGCACAATCAAAGATTAGATTTATAATTAATCGGCCATTATAGGGGGTAATAAGTAAAATTGTTAGTTATTTTATCATAATCATGATAAAATCTAGATGTGCTCCAAAGAAGTGCTAAATGCCAAGTAGATTCAGTATTCCTGTCGGTTAGACGGACACCCATAACTGAACTCACAGGCATCCGTGAGTGATTTACGAACGTCCGTGTTCCGATGGTTATGGAAGTTAGTGATTCACAAATATCCATAAGTGATTAACCGACGTCCGTGTCGCGAAGGTTAAAAGGGGGTTAGCGTTTTGGGAAGTAAGACTTTCAGGGAAAAGATCTTAACTTTCAAAAATTTCTCAAGAATTTTTCCCATTTCCCTTCTCTTTGAGATAATCTAGTGTTATTATAAAATGATCTAAATCTCAAATAAAACTTTACCTCTGTGATTGAGATTGATCTTGGAGTTTTTCAAATTTGTTGTTGATTCATGTAAAACGAGTAGACCATCGTGAGAGATGATAGTTTAAGGCAATAATATTACACTGTGAAAGGGACAATCGTGAAACACGATCGTTGTTGGTGAGATGAGTGATAGAGCATTTTATTCATAAGCATTGTAAGAAATTATTTTTTATAGTGGATTGTTTGCTTTGGATTTGAGATAGATCTCGTGGTTTTTATCCGTGATAGAGTTTTTCACTTTAAAATCTTATGTGTTCATTTTGTGATGGTGATTGTATCTTTATATCCACAATAATATTGTATCGCTTGTGATATTATCATTTACTCTGAAATTTTAATTGGTATTAGAGTCAGTATACTTTGTCTGATTTTCACAAATCGAGTGTCATAACCAACTCGTGGTATCATGATTTTTCAAGGAAGTCTTTAGTTTATCTGATCATACTTGACAAATCAGCTAGGGGAAACAATAGAGTTTTAATTTTTTCATTGCATATTAGATTGATGTATAGGACTTAAATGAGAGCTAATCTTATGTATTTTTTATTTCATTGAGTCCTTGTAAGCTAGGTTTTGTCATGATTGTAATAAATGGGGAGATTATTAATTATTTTATCATAATCATGATAAAAGTTAGATATGCTTCAAATAAATGTTAAAATGTCATGTAAATTCAGTGATCTTGTCAGTTGGACGGACGTCCGTGACTAAACTCACGAACATTCGTGAGTGATTCACGGACGTTCGTATTCCGATGGTTAAAAGGGGGGCTAGTGTTTCAAGAAGTAAGGCTTTTGCGGGAAAGATTTTAACTTTCAAAAATCTCTCAAGAAATTTTCATTTCTCTTCTCTTTGAGATAATCTAGTGTTATTCTAAAATGATCTAAATCTCAAAGAAAATTTTACCTTTGTGATATAAGGTTGATTTTGGAAAATTTCAAATTTGTTGTTGGCTTGTGCGAAACAAATGGACCATCCTGAGAGATGACGGTTGAAGGCGATAACTTTACACTGTAAAAGTGACAATCGTGAGATGCTTTTGTTGTTGGTGAGATGAGTGATAGAGCATTTCATTCATAAGCACTGTAAGAAGTTATTTTTTATAGTGAATTGTTTGCCTTATATCTGAGATAGATCCCGTAACTTTTACCTGTGATAGAATTTTTCATATTAAAATCGTATGTGTTCATTTTGTGATGGTGATTTTATATTTATATCAGCAACAATATTGTATCACTTGTGATATCTTTATAGGGGGTAATAAGTAAAATAAACACAAAAACAAGTGTTGCAATGTAAATAGGTAAAATACTGGGGCAAAGTAGAAATACATATAGTAGGGGTAAATATAAAACACCCTTATATATATATATATATATATATATATATATATATATATATATATATATAAAATCGTCAAAGCCATATATCAAAGTCACTCATGGGATATATTAATCCATGATTTGTAGTCATTTTCCCGGAAAATGATTCAAGCAGGCAAGAGACAAACTAGCTTAAACTTAATGAACCTTCCAACAATTTGGAATTAAAACAGCTGCATGCGTATAAAAAGACACGTAACCTATCAACACAGCTGTTTTGGATCTTTAAACATGCACCAAATTCTCGGCTTTGCCAAACATGCCTTTCCAAGCAAAGATTAATTTAATAATGATTTAAAACTATTAGACAATATCACTTTCTTTATATAATATTTGACTAAATCCATGTCTACGCCTTTTATCTCTACTAATTAATGAGTAATACGACTTACGAGGAGAGCTTTCGTCCTGTCGTCCATCTTATGATATATTCTCAGGGTAAAGATAGGATGGGACCATGTATCAGGTAATTTACCCACTTCCACACTAATTTTCAGTCATGTGGTATCCAATTTCTTGATTAGGGCTGTAATAGATACAAGCGACCTAATGATCATAATTATTTTGTCAAAAAAATTAAAATAAAAACTTATAAAACTATATAATTGATGTCAACCATGGTGAGAAATGCACAGTAAAATCAAATGTGATTTTATCATTTATTTTACATGCAATCGACTCTTTTGACTGTATAATTATATATTTTATATTATTCTTTTACAAAATAATTGTGATCATCGATAGACTCTCATTTATGGCATCCTATTATTTTATTCTTTTACAAAATAATTAGTTCGAGATTAAACAAGTTTATCTACCCATATTCTTATAAGAGAATATTTTGCTTTCCGATTTCTAAGCTTTAATTTGCTATCCTGGGTTAAAGCGTCCCTCAACGCCTTCCAGTCCTCCGCATTTTTTTCTCAATTTGGGTCTTTGTAGGCCCCTTGGCCTCTGTTTTTATTCCTTTATGATTCTCCTTTGAAACCAAAGAGGTGTTAGCCCAATTTGGTACCCTCCAAGGTGTCCAAATTAGTATCAAACTTTGGTATCGGTCCATGTGTCGGAATTCATGTAAGATTGATACGACTCGACCGATACTGATACGTATTGGCCTATTTAAAAAATAAATAAATAAATAAAAGAAAATAGAGGTATCGCCCGATACCCGATACCCGATATCCGATATCGAGTTGAGATACAAATACGTATCGGGCCGATATGTATCGATTTGCTAAGAAACCGATGCGTATCGCCGATACGTATTGGTATCGACCGATTTTTGATATCATGGTACGCTCCCTGCAATGTTGGGAGTAGGTTGTGGGTTCGATTCTCGTCCTACCCTAAACTTCTAGCACACGTCACACTCAAGTATGATCACTTTTAAGATGTGGGCCACAAATTGATCCAGATTTTTATGTGCTTAAACCATTGACTTCTTTGAATCAGGTGATGGACATCAATTTTTGCTCCAATCTTTGACACAAAAGATATGGAGATCATTGTCCTTTAGATGTTGATTCCAAGTGGTAGACATCCCTTACGTGATCCGAGAACCACTTTTGATGCACGCCCATGATCATGTTTTCAGACTTGTGCCACATGAAATTAAAATCTGACCATCTAATGATAGGTTGTGATCTCAAGATCTATTGTATCAATATTAGGATGAACAATGATCCCCAAATTCAAAGCAGTCAACAATTTAAGCAAGTGAAAACTAAGTTGAGAAGGCAGAAGCGTTTGCAAAACAAAGGTACCTAGGAAAGGGACCCGCCTCTCCTGTCTGTCATCCATGGATCAAAATTTCAAAATTTTGGCAGCTGAAATGTTTCAAAATCCAAAATTTTGGCCGAAACGAAACGAAAATCCAAACTTTCGGTCTAATTTGTATGGGGTCCAAATTTTTGGCCAAATTTTCGAATTTTAGTTTAGGTCATGCCTGAAATCGAAATTCAACCTGAAATTTTGATCCTTGCCATTATTTAAACACCAAAATGGTGGTTAATATTGGCAATGGTATAAATAGGGTGATTCGAACCATCAAAGTAATAGATCATAGATTGAAGTGCGACAAACCCAAAAATGGTGTTTTAGGGAAATTTAAACCATATGATCCGTTGACTATAATGTCAACTGCTATTTTTAGTTTTAATGGTTGATATTACAGTTCATCAATCAGATGGTTCACATCCACTTATCAGCATGTTTTATTGGTTGGAAATATGTTCCAATGATAGATTGTCACTTGGTTTATTTAGATTGGATATAGATGTGTGCCACATGGCATAATGATAAATCCAAGGTGTCAAAATCGGTATTGGATTCGGGTATCGGTCCATGGAGGACCGATGTGACTCGGCCAATACATACATGGCATAATGATAAATCCAAGGTGTCAAAATCGGTATCGGACTCGGGTATCGGTCCATGGAGGACCGACACGACTCGGCCAATACATACATGGCATAATGATAAATCCAAGGTGTCAAAATCGGTATCGGACTCGGGTATCGGTCCATGGAGGACCGATACGACTCGGCCAATACCGATATGTATTGGCCTATTTATTTATTTATATTTTAAAAATAGATGTATCAGCCGAAACCAATACCGTATCAACCGATACTCGATATGTATCGGCTGATACCGATTTCGATACCGAGTTGAGATACCGAAACATAGTGAGGCAGATACATATTGTTTTGCTCAAAAACCGATACGTATCGGTATTGGCCGATTTTTAATACCATAGATAAATCACACTTCAACGCTGTGTGATAAAAAGTAACATTTTACTGGTGTAAGATCATTTAAACACCATTATATTATTTAAATGTTGGTTAGGAGCTATTATCCTCGGAATATGAGATCCATGCATTTGAACCAAGTGGGGTAGACGTGACACCCATTTATGAGATCAAGTGGCACGACAATTTATCCAACCATGATCAGATCAATTTAGAAAATAAAAAATTAAAAAGCATAGAGATCGACTGTCCAATACATGGTAGCCAAATTATGACCAAAGTTTTGATTGTAATTTTTTTAATAAAAATTTTATTTTTCTAAATTACATGTCACATAATACATGATTTTAAAACCGGCGTTATTTGAGTATCATCTGTCATGTGTCACAGGACTGTGACACATAGATTCATCTCTACAGTCGACCAACATTCGCAATTGTCATATGAGCATCTTTTTTGTCACCGACAGTAGAGAAAGAGTAGATTGGTGGAATAAAGAGTACTACTGTTTTATCTTATTTCCGCTCAATCTTTATAATCTACGGGTGAGAAGGTTTGAGACATGCATCCTTTTATCCGTTAATTGCGCCGCGAGAACGCCAGACGAGCGCGTGCAATTCGGTGGGGTGCACGTGCAGCGTGGTGAGGAGTGGTGCGGTGGTGGGCCCCGCACCAGATCAAGGCATATTCCCATCCTTTTCCGACGTGCTAGCACGAGTGCACGACCAAGGCATTTTCTCAAATCAAGACACGTGGCACACGTTTTAACAATCCGCGGTTATCTACCACCCTCCATTTGGACTCAGAGAGTAATAAACACATTTTTTAAGTGGCTGTCAACGGGTCCAGCCACGTCAAAATTTTACGTTCCCAATAAAAAAACACAAAATAGGTAACTCTAAAGACGCCCACGAGTTCTCTAAAAGAACCCGCGTCCCGACTGACTCCCTATCAAAATCATTGATTCCTTCGAATTAGATAGAGCTATACAACAGATCATGAGATCACGATACACCTATCACACGATCAATTTTTAATTTAATGTGCCACAAATTCTCAAATAATGACCCTTGAATTATATAACACACATCACGCCCAAACATAATTTTTGAGTCATGTTTTGAGATTTGTTATAATCACAAAGTGAGAGACTGATAAGTGTCATAAACTCAAGATATGTTCTATGGAAAATCAGGATGAAAAATGATCTCTATCATCTAATTCGAAGAAATCAATAGTTTTCAAAGAGTCTGGGACGTAGGCATCAGTAGAGCTACCCTAAAAAAAATTGTGAATGCTGAATCGATCAATTGTTGCACCCAAGCCGACTCGAGCTTGACTCGGAAACCTAACTCAAAAACCCAACCCGCCCCAATAAAAAAATCCCTATTTTTTTATACTTTTTTAATATAAAATGTCGGGTCGGCAACCGACCCGATCCTACAGGTCAAGTATATGTGTTTGACCCGATAAAATCAGAGTCCAGAAGATGATAAGTATGCTCCAGCCAGTTTAATCAAATCAGGACCAGTCATAAACTAGATACCCAAAAAAAATTGGCCTGACATGAGTTATATATAATTTAAACATGAATGTAATACATAATATAAAGTTTAATAATTATAAACAATAACATAAGGTTTGCGGCTGACCTGCTTAATTTCAGGGCCCACCAGCCGTTTCATAAGAACAATTAATTATACAAAAAAAATAAAAATTAAAATTGGGCGTATTCAATACTTCAAATGAAAAGGGATTAGATCCACGGTTAATTCCATAACAGAAAAATAAGAATTTCTAGTTGTACCTCATAAAAGAAATTCACATCTTTCGTGAAGGAATAACACTTGATATCAAGGATCAAACTCTCAGATTTCGTTTCAGTTTCAGTGGGAATTGAAACCGAAACTGAAATTTGAAATATTGATGCTATACAAAATAGTCCAAATTTTTGAGTTATCATTTCAGTTTCATTTAAGATTTTGACCAAAATTTCGAACCTTATATTAGTAGAAATTCCTAGAAAATATTATATTCGTGAAGCAGAAACATAAACACGCATATGAATGTGAAATATACCCAATTAGTCCGTTTGAATTGAAATTGCCAATTCATTCATAATTGAAGGATTTGAAAGCATTTTATTATTAAAGTGTAACAAAAAATAAATCTTCAAAAAGGCTCACAACTCGGGACTGGTCTGATTCGACCTGCTTTGGGCTGGAATTTGGTTGAGTACATCTAGACTTGGGTTAGGGCTGGGCCGAATTTTATATTAACTCAGCCTGGACATAATTAGGCCGGGTTTCACCCTCATTTGCACATTCTTTTTATTTATTTCACTTTAGTATAGCTATCAGGTAGTTAAACTCAAGTTGGACCTGACTATTATAACCACTTTTCACAGATATTGACTACGCCAGTCAATGGGTCCGGCTTCAACCCGAGTCTGGCCTCAGCAGGTCGGGTCCTGTCCGATTTTGCATCCGTGCAGGGTATGGGCCTAATTTTTAAGGCAAAAATAATCGGGACAACCAAAGCCGAGCCCGATCCTGTTTTGCCTCGGCGAAGCTCGATTATATTAAGTGCAAAGGGCGAGCTGGCCTGCATCCGGCTTGGCCCAAACCTGATTCCGAGCAAGATTGGGCTTAAATATAAAATTCGAGCATTGATACACTCAGCCTAAGCCTGACTTGAATTTTGTATTTGGGCTGAGTGCAAGCCTAATTATTCAGACAAAAAATAATCGAGCCTATCAATAGCCTGACCCAAATTAGGCCCATTCCGACCATTAACAGCCCTAATATTTACAAGAAATGCACCCATTTGGGGCATTTGTGATAACTTTAACTGTTTCCTCGTTTCTTGAGGTTGTCTCGGCTGAATGGCAGTATAAAAAAACAGGAATAAAAAATAAAATAAAAAAGTGTTTCATGTGTAGTATTACATTACTACCATACACAGTCCAATAAGTACCTACATCCAAGCATTAGAGCCATTATTTAGAATGTTTTAATATCGATTATTGAAAAATTGCATCCATATTAGAGTATATTGGTTGAAAAGTTTTTTTTTTTGTTTTGAAAATTATATTGTATTAAGAAAAGAAAACTAAACGAGTGTCTCGGAGAGTTCGATAAAAATACAAGTTAGTGCCATTAGCATTGCTATCTGGAAAACTGGATCACGCGGAGAAAACCAAGATAATTATCAGGGTCGACATAGAAAACCCAAGAGTAAAAGGAAAAAACCTACTTCTTGAGGAAACCAAAATGTCTGGGAAAAGACCTCCAATACATAAAGGAAAGTAAAAACAAAAAAGAAGAAGACAAACTCTCCCTCAATGAAAAGAGTGTAAGGAAGATAGCAGTTGGTTCACTTCGAATCTTCGCAAATTGAAATGGAGGAATTGTCTAACCCGATCGCAACTGTCAAATTGTAAACAGTAATGATACTTTCATGGGTGAGAGAGTCAGCACGAAATACGTCCACGCTACATCTGATTTTTGTTCCTCAGGATCTATATATTCCAAATTAGAGAGAAGTGAATATGAGCCCACAGCCATCTTTTCAACCCTTCGCTATGATAAGTTTTCCAAATTAGAGGATTGAAAAGTTTAAATCCTCTAATACGATTTTAGATCAGATTGTCCCTAAATGATCTTACATCATTAAAATATATGTTTGATCTTACATCATTAAACTACCTTTCATTGTTATGCCATGTGTATGCGATGAACTTAAATTGTTTAAGTGAATGCCCATCATTAGGACATGTCTCAATTAAAGAATAACGCTTACAAGATAATGCAAACTATTTGAACAATGAGCTTTAATATTAACTATTAAAAAATAATGTCACGACCTGAAATTTTATCCCATCCCGAGGGCTTAGAATTTAGAGTTATGACCCGCACATATCTCGGATATGCTAAGCGGACATACACCTAGTCAGAGTTCTTGCGTAATCTGGTTCCACGAAATTCATGAAAGCACATAAAGTAGAAACATAAAGACTATTACAAATAACTGAACGAACGAGACAAGTCCAAATAATTTACCAATAAAATAATAATACAAATCAGAGACATATCCAGTATAAGAAAGCGTAGAGTCAAAGATAATAACGTCAAACGAACTCAGTACTGAGTCCATAACGGTCAACAATGTCCACTGGTCAACGAAATCATCACCAATTGAATCAGAATAGCTAACACCCACTCCGTCGATATAAACACTTGCATCTGTTAGATTTTCGCGGGATGAGTTTACTCATTCACATAAACTCAGTGAGATATATCACAAATCCACCCCATACTACTCAGGTGTATCGTGGGTACATCACGTGAGTGATAAACATAGTATAACAAAACAACTGAAATAGAATATAATCAAAACATGTGCATAATGTAAAACTCATATCATAATATAAATACAAGACCATGATCTAAACATTTATATCCTAACGTACCTTACCATATCTCATATCTTATAACTCATAACATACTGGATCTTATTGTTCTTGTACATGCATCTATACATCGTATGAACATAGCTAACATACTCATAAATCTTATACGACCTGTGCTAGGTTTACTACTTGAGCTACCATATGAGGGTCGCTACAGTATCACACTGTCATATTAGAATCTATCTAATCGCCCTTCCTATCTTGCTCAGACTCCCCACCCAGTCTAATGGGAAGACATAATGGCTAAACGTAACTCATACTCATATCATACTCATACTCACAATCACACTAACACTCTTACTATCTCTCAGAGACCCGTCTTGGCTGAAAGTTGTTGTTGCCCTTATTGTGGCTACACAAGAAACAACATGTACAGAGACTCAAGTTATTAATCTTTTATTGGTCTATACAGCGGTATCTTATTATTGTACTCATAACATATCTTATTTCTTACGCATACTCATAGCATACTCTTACAACTTAATTCTAAGACGAGTTATAGTGGGATAACCTCACCACAGCTAAGGTCCAAGGCCCGAATCTCATATCATAACTCATATCTTATTCTCTCATATTAAAACTCGGGGTGATAGGGTCACCGCATATGCTACCATATATAAGGTTATACTGAATTCACACTCGCCTAACTCGTCATGATGTCCCATACTATCATGAGTTGTAAGACATGTGAATACGATATATTCCTCGCTTCAATACCATCTCGAAGAATCACCACGCCCAAGCGTAGGCATAATCTCCTACACTCGTATACATATGACCTAACATATACATAACTCATATATCATGATCAAGATGGGAGCACAAAACTATTATACACAACGTAGATTTACATTTAGATTTAGCTATATTTATACATATATTTATTTACATTCACAATAATACAAATATAAAATATGATAGTTATTAGTGTGATTTCGAAAACTTGAAGGTCAGAGTTCGATTTTTATGAGGGTATCGAATTTCTAATAGTTCCTGTTATTGAAGAGGTCGCTTTAAAGCGATAAAACTGATATGTGTATATATATATATTATAATTTGATAATTAAATTAAAGGGTATTTATAATTATTATATTATGATTTATCATGACCATTGATCGAAAGACCTTAAGTAAGATATAATATACACAAAAATTTTAGTTATGAAAATTAGAAAATAATATTAAATTTGTGTAGCCTTAGGTCATTCAAAACTGTACCCGACTTGTTGCTCTATTTTGACCTCTAAAATATCAGATTTGTGAAATGGCTATTTCACACAAAGTTGTAAATCTCGCAGTCATTTTTTTAATTTCGTAAGAATCATTTCAATATGAGGTCAGAGTAAAAAGTTATGGCCAAAACACCGAGACCAATACATCGACAGTCGCGAGCTCGGGTTCATGACTGCAAACTTGGGTTCGTGAACACGATTTTGGGTTCGTAATCACGAGTTCGGACATAAAATTTCATGACGGTGTAGTCTTAATAAATTTTAACATAGATTTCTATCAACTAACCCTATTAAAATGTGACATCGGATTCTAAATCATTCAGTGTCTTTTATAGAAAATAAAGTCTTATGGGTTCATTATCGCATCATTCTTATGGATTCGAAATAAAATTCAATAATAATAAGAAAACAAATATAATAAAATTATATTTAGGGTTAGCTATGTTCTTTTTTTATAACAATATTCATGCATATAAAAAGAGAAAGAAATGGAGGAAGGAATAATTAACATAAGATCATAATTAAGGAGAAAGAAATATACGAAAAAATAATTAATATAAGATCCTAATTATGATAAAAGGAACTAATTAATTAAGATAAAATGAACTATTTAAAATAAGATTCTAATTAAGGAGAAAGAAATATACAAGAAAATAATTAACATAAGATCCAAATTAGGGAGAAAGAAATATAAAGGATGGTCAAAAGGGGCAGATTTTTCTATCAAATCAAATTATGAAATTAAAAAATTAAAAGGCAAGTATACAATATTTAGATTTACAAAATATATAATTTTGAAGGGAAAGCATAATATTATATATACAGATCTATTAATTTATGAGATACTAAGGTTTAAATAAGATTTTTAAATCCGTCGATGCGCGATCGAACAGATCTTACGGGACGGGATCTGAGAAGAATAAGATGGATTGATGGGTACCCACCTATTGAAGCGTGAATGGTAGATCAATGACGATTCGGGTTGAAAAGGTCAATGCCCAAGTTGTCGGTTTGTCTAAGTCTTGGGAGAGAATAATTTTTAATTATATAGAGTAGAGTACTTTTAAAGTTTTATTTATAATAGTAGGAAGTTTTAGATTAATTCTAATTAAGATTTTTCGTAGAAGATTTAATAAAATAAAAGTTTTTTCATGAACTAAGAATTTATACGTGACTCGAATAGCTTGAGAAAATGTTTCATTCTAGCGCTTTGTGTAAGCACCGAACTTAATTGTATTTTTCTCCCAAAATTACCCTTTAACTTGTTTCATCTCTTAAAACAGGCGTAACTTTTTATATTATTATCGAAAATCAACAAATTATATATTGTTGGAATTGTATTGACGAACACTTCGCAATGAGTCTAATATTGATATAGAAAAAAATCAGAACTTTCCTAAAAGATGGTGAGTTCCGTTGTGGAGCTTTAACACCGTACACAGTGTGGTATATCATCTAAAACCGTTAAAATAAAATAAAAAATCTGGGTTGTTACAAATAAAATAAGAGAAGTTGTTGAACTATTCATCTTCTCTAATAATCATGCTTGAGATATGCATGTACATCTCATCCATCTAAAGTGATATTCCTGAGATGGACGAGATTAACTCCTTGCGCAAGAGAGGTGTGATTTAATATGTGGGCCAGACATAATATACCGTTTAATGTTGGAAAAAGCTAGCACCAAGAATGTCAAGGCTTTAAAATCTAAGACAACAAACTCCTATTTTTAAAGAATGATAAATTAGGGCATCCATCTAAAAATCGATTGACTATGAGTGTAGGGGCCTAAGATCTTATAAGTAGAGAGACAAGGCTATGAATACTCAATGTGAGACTAAGCTTCAACTCGTCCTTGCACGTGTTGGCCGACTAAGCCAAATAATGTGAAAAATTGAAATAAGTGATGTAGAGTGAAAAAAGGTTTGCTCTGATACCATAATAAATTAGGACATCCATCTCAAAACCAATTGATTATAAGTGGAGGGGATCAAACACCTATAAAATGAGAGAAAAGACTATGAATGTCCAATGTGGGACTAAACTTCTACACATGCTTCATAAATTCGATAATTATATGATGCTTGTATGACACCCTATTAATTCTATTTGAATCTTATGATGATTATTTAAGATTTAACTCTCACTAAATTTGAAATAATCAGGTATGCCACTAAGACGTTTTCTCAATGGTTTGATGGCTTGAGTTTTCTCCCCAAGGTCAAGATTTTGAATTAATTACCTTCTATTAATCAGGTGTATAGTGAGAGATTGGTTGGGCAGGAATTTTGGTTGTTTTTTTCAAAGAAAAATAAAAATAGGTATGATGTATGTATTTTTTTAATTAAAAAAAAAATATATATATATATATATAGAGAGAGAGAGAGAGGGGGTTCGAGACTATGTGTTCGGGCGTAGAGATATCTTTGTCCTTATTGATATGAGCGTAACACGTTGCGCCTTTTTGTGTAGTGATCGGTATTGCTTTATAAATATTTAACCACGTTTTAACGTAGATAATCTTTTTGAAATACCTTGCACCTGATCACGTGAGTGTCAAAATTCCACCAACCCACCTCTTTTCCACTAAAGGAGTGCCAGTGCTTTACTGTCGGGATGTTAGCGCCTCGCTATCCGAAGTGCTAGCGCTTGTCTCTCGGGGTGTCAGCGCTTCTCTATCGGGGCGTTAGTACTTCACTATTGAGGTGCCAACGCCTCACTATCGAGGTGTTAGCACTTCTCTCCAAGGTTGGCCGCGCTTCGCTAACAAAGGTACCAACGCCTCACTATCGAGGTGTCAACGCTTCTCTCCGAGGGTGCCAATGCTTCACTAGAGGGGTGCTAGTGCCTCGCTATCGAGGTGCCAAATGTCACAGGGTTACTTATGCAACAGTGTCAACTCGTGCGACACCTAACGTCTGACGCGTTAGATTAACCTAACACAACCGAGGCAACACTGTGTCTTCTGTAGGCAACTGATGTGGCTATGAGTAGAGAATCGTGAAGGAAAGGTCTCCTTTCGGAGTTGACTCGCACCGCGGGGTTGGTCGGAACTAACCCAAACACGATGGCTCTAGGCATCCCAAATATGCCAAAGAGCATCCAAGCAACACCAATGCGAATGCTAGGTTTGGATGCGCATAGTAAAGCTAACTAGTGTTAGGAGTATGTGTTAGTATAGCGGTACACTCATGCTAGCAATCCGTCAAATAATGCGGCGCGTAGTTATTGAGCTACAACCCCCATATATAAGGGTTAAAACTCATCTGAAGGAAAATAACGGGAGAACCTCAAAGGCATTGATTTGACATGCTCCCATGACATATAGAGGCCTCATCCAGACCAACATGCCCATAACGTCTCACATCTTCCCCCATGCCACCATGTCGCGAGCCCTCATGGCCAACGACCAACACACCATGCCCTAACACGAAGTGAAAGTAGCTATGTGGCTGGCTCAGATAGCCACGCCGCGTGCCCACGTCACATCCTCTCTCACTCAAAATCGTCAACGTCCTCGTTGACGCCAAGACACTTCTTCCCAAGAACATGCCCTCTTCATGCTGCAGTTGCTGAACTCGAAGTTTTCTCTACACGCAATCGGTATTCAGTTCAACTTGCACTTCACCCTAACCAATACCTCATGCTAGCTAACAACATCCAAACTCCCTATGCCACCCCATACGTAATGCAGTTCATTCTTATGTCTTCCCAAGACTTTCCCAAGATAACACCATTACTGATGCTTGACAACTCATGCCCACTATCACAGTCCATCGGCAACCCCCGGCTTCACCCAAGTAGCAATCCCAAACAAATAACACTATTCTAGTCCATCGACAACCCCCGCCTTCACCCTGAATAGCAAAACCCTATCCTCCGTTGGTATTTAAGTCTTTCCATAGCCCATGCCAACAAGACCGAGGTGTAGTAAACCCTCTCAGCAATTCACCTGTTGAAGCACCCCTACCCGAGGAATGATCTCTTCATCATCAACTTCCTTCTCTTTACCTATCCCCTTATCTGCAGTGAATGCATTCAAGGCAGCTTTTTGTGGACACCCCCGCACCAAATGCGGTTCACCTCAGAAAAAATAACTCTTCATCTTCGACTTATCATCCCTCTTCCTATTATATCCATTTCTCTCTTGACCATTTCGTTCATGAGCCCTCCCTCATTTGACTTCCTCACATCCCAAGTAAAGTTCTCGAGCTCTTTTGTCTCGCGAGAGCCCTTGAATGTTTTTGACTCTGGTAGCTTGAATTGGGGTGCCGACGTCCCCATTGGCATCGTAAGGAACAACTTTTTCAAAACGCTCATGTCGTCACACATCTCTTCCAACGTGACCCTAACATCTCGCACTCCTGCAGACAAATGTTGTACAATCTCAGCCAACGTGGTATAGTTCCTCTCATGCCTATTCAGTTGATCACAGTGTCCCGTCACCCACGTCCCCAATGTTTTTATCGGTTCAACCTGAGCTTCCAAAACGGTCATACATTCCCTTGTGTGTCGCCTAGTCTTCTCTGCATTCGAATTCATGTTTGTCATCTCGATGGCTTTGATACCAACTGTCACGGGGTCACTCATGCAAAAATGTCAACCCGTACGGCACCTATCACCTGACACGCTAGATTAGCCTAACCTAACTCGTAACTAACACAACTGAAGCAACACTGTGTCTTCTGTAGGCAACTAATATGACTGTGAGTAGAAAATAGTGAAGGAAAGGCCTCCTTTCTGAGTTGACCCGTACCGTGGGGTTGTTCGGAACCAACCCAAACACAATGACTCTAGGCATCACAAATATGCCCTAGAGCAATCAAGCAATGCCAAAGCGAATGTTAGGTTCGGATGCACGTACTCAAACCAACTAGTGTTAGGTGCACGTGTTAGTATGACGGTACACTCAAGCTAGCAAGCCGCCATGCAGTGTGACGCATAATTGTTGAGCTACAACCCCAATATATAAGGGTTAAAACCTATCTGGAAGAAAATAAAGGGAGGACCTCAAAGGTATTGGTTTGACATACTCTCATAACATACAGAACTCTCATCCACACCAATATGCCCACAACACCCCACATCTTCCCTCACGTCACTATGTCGCGAGCGACCAACACACCATGCCCCAACACGGAGCGGAAGTGGCCATGCGGCTGGCCCAGATAGCTACATCGCGTGCCTACGTGACACAACGCTTCGCTACCGGGTTGCCAACGCTTCTCTCTAGAGGTGTCAGTGCTCCGCCTTGCTACCGAGGTGATAACGCTTCGCTAATAGGGTGCGAACGCCTCACTATCGAGGTGTCATCGCCTTGCTACCGGAGTGTCAGCGCCTTGCTATCGGGGTGTCATCGCTTTGATATTAGGGGCCCAGATTTTTGAGTAAAATAGACCTAAAAAAGTAAGTGACACTTGTTGAATATTTTTAATATTTTAAGTTTTTGTTATTTGAACTATTGTGAATAGTTCCATACCGGGTAAAACTCTTTTGGGGGTTTGAGTTATAATATGTAGTTTTGACTCAAGGCTTGTAGCCTTCACCCAGGGGGCACTGAATTTTGTAGCTTCCACCGCCATGCAACCCATCAGCCACACACACACACACATGCGTGCCGAGCCGAGCCTGGCCGGGATGGGCACAAGTACTTGTACGTGACGTGGCGATGCGATGCGGTGCATTTATAAAATAATTTTTTGGACAAAAGAAAAACTAACCGTGTATTATCATTTGTATTTAAAATTTTAAAATGTTTGAAATTAAAAAAATCTATTGTTATAACCGTTGTGTCTAAACGGATCTTTTGCAACCGTTGTGTCTGATCGGTTACTATAACCGTTCCGTCCAATCGGTACGGTTGCATCTCTTGATTTCCATAAAAGGGGACTCGAGGTCTTTCTTTTATTAACTGGATTTTCAACTTTTCTGTTTCCCGAATTCAAAGTTTGCTTCAGAGTTCTTTTCTTAAGCGGTATTTGGTATTCTGGTTGCGTGATCAGATTTACCAAATCTGATCACAAGAATACGCTACCGGTTCGTTGTATCCTAGAACCGATTTGCCGGTAACCTTTTGGTAACCACTTGATCATAGTAGCAGGGGCAAATATCGGTTTAAAGACAACGAATTACGACGTGCCTCGAACCGGATCTGCGTATTTTCGTTCTAATATTTATCTTCTTTTGCAACCCGAATCTATTTATCTGACCTAAAAAAGTAAGTGACACTTTCTTGAAAAAAGGAAGAGAAGAGAGAAAAGAAAGAGACCTTTAAAAAAGTCAAGTATAATGGTTGAAAGATAATATAACTTCTAAAACATTTTAAAAGTTTTAACCCTAGTTAGTATAGTGAGCCTCATGCGACACGTCGTTTATAAAATAGTCTAGGCGTAAAAATTTCTCTACGCCCGAGCACATTCTCCCTTTAGCCATATATATATATATATATATATATATATATATATATATATATATATATATATAAAACAAAAAAAAAGAGACTAAAGTTGAATTTAGGTATTTACCTATACTCGCCCATGCTTGGTTACGTCCTTGCCTATAAGTTGATGTGACTCATTTGATGAGTTTTGAAATCAATCATTATTGATACTAGTAACTTTGGGATGAATGCACGTCTCCATGGGCTCTAAGTTCGTGACTCAAATTCTATGCGTAGTCTAGCTGGTCCGTGAGAGGCAAAATTTTTGGAGAAAGAAATGCATCTCACTTGAGCGCTTTTGGCATGAATTTGAGGGCACTTATGCTAAAAATTATTGATTGCTTTGTTCTAATCTTTCACAAAAGCATCTTAAAATCATGAGCATATCATCATACATTCAATTTTTATTTCACATTACACGCATCTCAAAAAAGTGATCAACAAATCATGTGGCAAACATCACACGCAAACCCAATTTTAAGATTAATATTTTGGAATGCATGCCACGTGGAATAAAAAAAGTGTATATCTACCGATATATTAATTATCTTAAGATTCCTTGCATGAAAGATTAAGGCAAAAATAATCTCGTATCGTCTAATTCAAAACACTCAAAAGACTTTTGTCTTAGGTGCCTGCCACAGATTCCATGTTAATAAAGCTGCACCTAAGTTAATCGTTCAATTTAAAACGGTCAACGACTTTTGTCTTAGGTGCCTGCCAAGATTCCATGTTAATAAAGCTGCATCCAAGTGATCGTTTAATTTAAAACAGTCAACGACTTTTGTCTTAGGTGCCTGCCAAGATTTCAGGTTAATAAAGCTGCACCTAAGTTTTAAGGTACCTATCCTTCATGTTTAATTACAAGGACTCCAATCGTATTTAATAGATATATATATATATATATATATATATATATATATATGGGCGTTTAGGCCGGGTCTCGGGCCAATACATATCCGATTAGTAACAGCCAAATTGGCATTTTATTCGCGCCAAAATAATTTCCAAAAGCCTCCAATGTGCAACTCCTTGTAACCCACTGACAGATTGAAATTAGACCGATCGTTCATATAATAAATCTTGAGACCATGATTTTATCACTCAGCCGATAAGCTTTTGATTCCACATGTCATATATCTAAAAAACAATGAACCTAAAATCACATTTGAGCGTGATATATGCCATATAATTTTAGGGTCACATTTTAGACGTGTGTGCCATGTGGGATAAAAAACTCGCCGTTTGATGACAAGCTCATAGTCTCAAGATCCATTGTATGGAAGATCAGGTCAAAAAATGATCTCCAACGTTTGATTCAACGAAATTGGTGATTTCAAACATTGACGCTTTTAGAAATGACGTTGGTGTGAGTATAGGTACCCATTGGCTTATATGAAAGTATGTGTTTTTTTATATTTGACAATTTGAAAATATTAAAAGTATTCAATAATGAAACAAATTATCAAAAGAGTATTTTTGATATTTTATCCGGTTCATATTGAATATATATACATGTCGGATGATATGAGTCAATATTACCCAATGCGAGCTGATATGGGCTGATATTTGACCTAAAATTAGGACCCATTTCAAGACAGGAGTGTGGATATTGTATCGAGGGAGACCTTATCCAATACATATTTGCCTATAAATAAAGAATTAGTCTATTATGAGTATCCATGTATCATATGTAGATAAAGCAGTATGACAAGCACATACTTTTAATGCATGAAAATTCATGCACATCGTAGAGTCACACAAATGTGTGGACTTCTTTAATGCACATCATCGGTGGACAGTTATATTGTAGACTAACCCATATTTAAAAGAGCACTTTAGAAAAACAATTTTAAAAAATAAATGTTTTAGTAAAAAATTCTAGAACTCAAACCTTTTAAAAAAATAATGTCTTTATAGTTTTTTGAAGTTCTGTGATCCGTGAAAGTATTATTTTTTTAATAAGAATTGAGATCTCACATGCAGATCTTTAAACTTTAAAAAATTATGAAAATATTATTATTTTTAAATATTTAAGTTTTAGACTTTTCTGCTAAAAAGTTTGTTTTTCTAATTTTCCCTATTTAGAATCATATCACCATTGCATTCTTTTAACGTCGGTAAAGGGCCATTTTTCCCAATGCAAGTAAGCACTCCCTGCCTCTCTATTCATGAACTTCCATATGGACTGCTCAATAGATGTAGTCTTATAATAAAGTGCCTCGGAGGGCTCAAAATCTCTTTATGGCCATTTTTATTCTAACATAAATTCAGGAGATATTCTGATCTTGATATTAATAAAAAGTATATGTCCTAAAGTTTTACCAGTTTAATGGAGAGAAATTGACCCATGCACTGAACCAGTGCAATGTGCCAGGTACCTAATACTAACTCATACTATTTTTTGTCAAATCTTTCTAAATAAAGGGTACCTTTATTTGTGAGATTCTTCCTCAATCGAGTTAACACGTGTTAAATCGTTGGCCGCTTTGAATCATACAATGGAATCATTTTTCATCCCAATCTATCATACATTTAATCTTGAGATCATGGACGTACTATTTGACGGTTGGATGTTGGTTCACATGGTACACATCCCAACAAGTGAACATAGGCTATGTATGACAATGCTCTTTGGGAGCAGAGAGCTGCTCCTGAGACTCTGAGAGCTGCTCTTCTAACAAGAGCGTGTTTGGTAAAGTCCCACTATTAGCTCTGCAGTGGAGATCAGGACGTCAAAGTGGCTGAGGCTAGCTCGAAGCAGCTTAATGTCGCTCTTTGGTATTCTCGGCTATTGCGAGGCTTCATTGACGCTAATTTTGAAACAGGGATTTGTCAAATTTGAGAGCATAGGTCTTCTCTTCTTCTTCTTCTCTCTCTCTCTCTATCCAAATCCTCTCTCTACCCAAATCTTCTCTCTCTCTCTCTCTCTCTATCTATCTATCTATCCCGAGCATCTCTCTCCCCAAATCACCTCTCTCTCTCTCTACCCAAGTCCTCTCTCTCTCTCTAAATCGTCTCTCTCTCTCTCTCTCAAAATTCTTATTATAAGGATAAAAGATTCAATTTTGTTAGCAAATTCATTGATGGGTCTCTCTCTATTCGTTGACGAGGGGAGAGGGGCCTCTTTCTTGGCTTTCATCACGTATCGATTGACTCTAGAAGTTATATTTTGCTCGAAGATTTCTCCAAAATTCAGCCTTTCACATTAGCATATCTCATTCTCTTTAGATTTTCACACAGTAAGCAAAAACTTATTTTATCTTTTAACTCTTTCTTCATGTCTCTATAAGGCTATATCCATGAACCCAAATTGAATAAAAAATAAAAAATAATAAATAATACGGAATTGGCTAACTCTTAGATCATTGAATGTACATGTAAAATGATCTCATCATTTGATCATTGAGTGTACATGTAAAATGATCTCAACGTTTGATTAATTGGTCAACCCTTAGATCATTTGGAAGTGTGCATTCCCACATATCACACTAGTTTGTTGCTTTAGAGATTCACTTTAATATTAAAAATGCATTAGTTGCTCTCTAAAGGCATTTAACAAACAACTACTATGCAAGAGGACTCTTTGCAAGCGACCTCCTTACACGATCTATCCCTAGGAGCTGCTCCGTTCTCCTAGGGAGCGTTGTCAAACACAGCCATAATAATTTCGGAATCACATTCAATTTTTGGTATGTGTGTCACATGAAATCAACATTGTTCGTTGGTTTGTGACAGAAAATGATGTCTATTACCTAATTCAAAGTAATAAATTGTTTAATTCTCGAAAACGTGAGTTGGGCAGGGAGAATATCAGGTTGTAAATAAGGTACGCTTAAATAAAATGTAGTCAGAAGTAATGACAAAGTCTCATTTAAATATATGCTAAGGGTTCTATCTAAGCCCTATAAGATTTAGGTGTAAAGCATCTACTTCCGTAGATTTGGAACAGAGTACTCGAGATACCCTCGATTATGATTCTAAATATCTGGAACAGAGTAATCGAGATACCCTGGATTATGATTCTAAATATCGGATACATATAGGCTGATAATGGATTAGGTTAGCTAACCCGATGCAATACTTTCCTATATTCCATATAAAGTCCAATATTGGGTCAAATCTATTACATGTTGTATCATATCAACTCATATTAAGTCATATTAGGTTATATCGGCACATATTGAGTCATATGCTGCTGATGTGAACGAAACAAAAAATTAAGATATGTCACTACAAAAATATAGATTATTAGTGACAGTTTTTTGCTCTAAAAAAATTGTCGCTATTAATAAAAAACTATTAAACACTATTAGCGGCAGTTTTTAAATGCCTCTAATAGTCTTATTTTTTGTAGTGTGTCCTTTTAACAAATGTTTTATTATTTTGCTTATTTATATATTTTTAATATCTTAAATATAAAATGAGACCCTACATATACATCTGAATATCTGATCATATATATCTATCTGTCAGAGAAAAGGGATATATATATATATATATATATATATAGGGAGCCGGTTAGGTCCTTCATTGGATGACGGTCACCGTCTTCCAAGATAAACATGGAGCTCCACGTGACACCCAAAACAGTATTTGGGTGTCACATGGAGCACAAGTGGACGGTATAGATCAATATTAAAAAAAAAATTATAAAAAACTTTTTAAACCCACAAGTCAAAGTTGGACAGGTTTCATTGATCCACATTTTACGGTTCAAAAAACAGATGGTAGAGATGAGTTAATTTTTTTTTTTTTCAAAGATGATCTAAGCAATACACCCGAGCTCCACGTGACATCGAAACAATATTTTGAGTGCCACGTGGAGCTCCATGTGAAAGTTTGGAGGACCGTGACCGTCCTCCCATGAAGGAAAGAGGCCTTTTCCATATATATATATATATATATATATATATATATATATATATATATATCCCTTTTCAAATCTCCTCCCAATTCAATTGTGAGCATCTCTACATCTCAACTAAGGCAGGTATGAAAAGTTAGATAACGACTTCTCACTTTTTAGCCTTATAAGCTCTTAATAACATGGTATATATTTTGGACAATCCTAGCCCCTAATATAAATATATATATATATATATATATATACACACGCGCGCACATACACACACGGAGCTCAGTAGGTGCTACAAGTGGAGTACACAGAGATTCACATGGATTTTAAGCATATTTTGGGAGTCACGTGAAGCAAGGTAACGCTGTTTAGATTATTTTAAAAAAAAGGAAAATCTAAAATAACTTCTCCACCATGTATTTTTTGGGTCACAAAATCTAAATCCTTAAATTATAGTAAAAATTTTAAAGCTTGGTTTTGATTTCATTTAAAAAAATTGATCTATACAAGCAATTAAAGCTTCATGTGACACCAAAAACAGTATTTGGGTGATTGTGTGGATTTCCTTGTAAATGTTAGAGTATGATGAGAGTACTCCACCTTTCTCATACTCTCACACACACATATATATAATTTTATAATATAGGGAGCCTTAAGCTTGTGCTTGGACAAATCCCTATGAGGCGTATCATGTTACGATTTGTGCACCGCACCTTATGTGACACTTATTTATCATAGAAGAAAAGGAGTTGTTACGAACTCATAGACGTTGGGAGCATGCTAAGTCGTCAACCATTGTATAACCCATTTGTAGTTAATCCTAGCCATGAATCTGATCCCTGAATCTGACCCGTTGTTGATGCCGTGTCACCAATTACCATCTAAGACGTAATTGTGGACGTTTCGTATACCCTATGTCAGTTTAAGGTTGCCATGTGGTAAGTGGTAACTGTTGAGCCTAACACAGGGAGACCGACCAAGATTGGCACGCACGCCTAAGTGACCGCGTGGCGTGGCACACAGATTTCATAACGTGTGCCGGTTAGTGATCGTTCTCCTGATTGGACCCAAGCGTTCACTAAACTATTTTAAATTTGAAAAGAACCAAATTACCAAAACGCCTAATTTCCGGTCACTGTATCTGTATGCCTAAACTAATTTGGATACTTTTATTTATAACCTGATATAATTTTGAGTTAGTCTCAGGTGTACACTCATCATTATTGGTAAAGCAATCTACACGATTGTGTGGTTGCAAGACGTGCACATACTTTTATGCAGTCATACAGATGTGTTGATTACCGTATTCATCCACTGTAATGGGTGGATAGACACCCATTGTAAACTAACTCTTCTTTTTTCTCCATCGGGTAGCTAAAATCGTTGAGTGCTTTGAATAAAAAGATATAGTGTTTTTGTCTAAATCTTCCATACGATAGACCATGAAATCATGAACTTTTCATCTGACAAACAGATGTTGTTCCATGTGCTACACATTCCAAAACATAAACATGACATCATACAATGTTCTCGAATCACTTATAAGGATGTTTTTATGGCCATGGTTTTCTTCTAGTGGGATCTAGCCATAGTCCACAAATGTTAGTAGTTATTTTGCGACCCAGACTCGGGATCTTGCACTCGAAAGAAGTCTATATTAGAAGCCTATTCTATGTGTTTTTTCAAAGTTATATGAGTACTACAGCCCTATACTTGTCAATGTGACTATACCAGTGTTTTTATGTAAATTCAAAATATGAGAGTCTATTATGTAAAAGATTGGAAGGAAAAAAATTACATCGGACATGACAGTCAACATATATTTTTTAGCTAGTGAAATGCAAGTTATTAAGTAAGAATTTGGGATTGTAAATAAAGGAACTCTACTAAATTAAGTAGAGGTGAGGAATATTTCAAATTTTCAATTCATTTTAGCGGTAATTTTGAGATTATTTATCTATTTTCGTCCAGTTTGGTTAAAAAATATCAGGACAAAAAAATGCCTGAGGATCCTTTCCCTATTTAGTGGGGTCCAGTTGGTGCCAGTAGTATGAACTGGTAAGATAAAGCAATCCTTCAAAATCCAGACCGCGTTTCTTATTATCTGACCATAGGCGGCCCACTTATTATTACCGACAAACCTCACATTTGCCCCTGTAAATATCTATGAGTAAGAGGGACAATTAAGTCCCAGAAAACTACAACAAACAAATCCAGCATACACATTGCCACATCAGCAATGTTAAACCACAACGTGGCAATCATCCAACGATTTTCGTCCGCAGCTAAATTTCCCTTAATTTCCGCCTCTCAAATCGCTCTCTTGTAATACTAAAATTATTTTAAACAAGATATCATTATTTGCTATTTGCACCCAATGATAATATAACATCTCAATCTTTCACACAATAGATATTGAGATTACTTCTATATTATCAGATGGTCCTTTTTCATTTGACTTGACCCAAATCCTAAACCTTAAACTAGGAGTGAATTCCAAATCTAAAATCAAATTTGAAGGTGATGTGTGTTACGTAAGTTTTGGATTACCTTTTACGATCTATAACATAAGTGTCAAACCAGTCAATGTTCAAATTACTATTTCGACTTGGGTGAGATTACACATAAAGGGTTGCAGATAACGATTCCATAAAAAAATTAAAAAATAGTAAGCTAAAGATGACAGTGTCTACTTCTGTGCTCCTTCTTTCTCACTCGTCGAAAGACGCAACCTTTTATAGATTTATTTACTTCGTTCTCTGGGGCAAAATCTCCCCCAAAACCAGATTTATAAAGCTTTTTATATTTACTTATTTTTTCCGAAAAAGAAAAAAAACGCGTTTTATTTTATTTTATCTTTTTTAATGGCGTCGAATCGCCGGCGACCTTCGAATGCGATTTGGTTTAAAAAGTGAGATCATATGGCGTGTTGGTGTTGGACTTTTGCTGCGGACCAAGTCGCCATGAAAGCCTCCGACAGTTGGCGTCATGCTTAATCTCTCCCCATTTTGAATCTTTCGCCCACTCGATTTCAGCTGTTTTTTTTGCAATTATTTATTTATTTTTTTCTATTTCTTCGAGATTGGTGGAGCTTCGGTCGTGATTGGATATATATATATAAAAGGTACCTTCAGAACTCTTTTTGCTACGATTAGGGTTTCCATTGTGAGGATTTTTTCGAGGAAGATGAAGTGAATGATTTGCTTTTTGGTAAAATTTAGAGGTAAATCGAGTGTTTTTTTTTGTAGCGGTTTTGTCGAGATCTTGTCTGCGATTGCTGAATTTTTTGGCCATTTTATCCAAAGCTCATAAATCTTTGCCTGTTTTCGTGGTTTGTTTGAAGTTTATTTTAGTCTACAGTTCGAAAGTTCACTTCTTTGATCTTACATTACTCTCGGCTATTATTATCTTCTTTGAATCATTGCGAGTTTCTGTTTTTTTATCCTTCCTAATTCTTTTAGTTCTAGGGTTCCCATTTTAGAGGAAGATGAAGTGAATGCTTAGCTTTTTGGTAAAAGTTGGAGGTAAATCGCGTGTTTTTTGAAGCGGTTTTCTCGAGATCTTGTCTGCGATTACTGAATTTTTATCGATTTTGTGGAAAGCTTATAGATTTTTGCCTGGTTTCCTGGAGATCTATTTAGTTTTTAGTTTCTTTTTTCAAGTTTATCTTAATGTATAGTTCGAAAGTTTACTTCTTTGATCTTACATTACTTGCTCTTATCTTCTTTGAATCTTTCAAAGTTTCTGTTTTTTTTTTATTTCCTTCCGAGTGAATAGAAATTCCACATTCGTTTTAGAAATTAGAAACACTAGCCTAAAAAAGCTTCAAAAGTTAGTGATTCAAAGAAGATATAGCGAGATCTTTAATCCTAATATATTTAACAATATTCTTTTTTCTTTATACTTGTTCTTCGAAATCGAAGGAGATCTATGGCTCATCTTTGCTTTTATGCTAAATAATAAAATTTTAATTATTTCCCTGTCTCATCTTCTCTGATATTTGCTCGGTGTTTATACTTTTCAGGATCTAGAGTTCTAAACTGTTAATAGTATTGAAAGATAAGGTATGGCCTCAAATTCCTTCAAGGGAGGCCGCTCGTTTCGATCCATGGCTTCGGATTCCACGGAATCACAGCCAAACCGACCTCCCCTCCCTCCGACGGTCGCTTTCGGCCGGAGAACTTCCTCTGGCCGTTACATCAGCTACTCGAGGGACGACCTCGACAGCGAACTCGGCAGCGCGGATTACATGAACTACACTGTCCACATTCCACCGACCCCTGATAACCAACCGATGGAGATCTCGATGGACCCATCGATCTCGGCAAAAGTCGAAGAGCAATATGTCTCAAACTCTCTCTTCACCGGGGGATTCAATAGCGTGACCCGAGCTCACCTCATGGACAAGGTTATTGACTCTGACACCAGCCACCCGCAGATGGCTGGTGCCAAGGGATCATCTTGCGCCATTCCTGGCTGCGATTCGAAAGTCATGAGCGATGAGCGGGGTGTCGATATATTACCGTGTGAATGCGATTTCAAGATATGCCGGGATTGTTTTGTTGATGCAGTTAAGACGGGTGGGGGAATTTGCCCAGGTTGTAAGGAACAATACAAGGTGACGGATTTGGATGAGGTGACTTTGGATAATGGGAGGCACCTGCCTTTGCCGCCACCCCCAGGCACTATGTCGAAAATGGAGAGGAGGTTGTCTTTGATGAAGTCAACCAAGTCGGTTCTAACGAGGAGCCAGACTGGGGATTTTGATCACAATCGATGGTTGTTTGAGACGAAGGGGACTTATGGGTATGGGAATGCAATATGGCCAAAGGATGGAGGACTTGGAAATGGCAAAGATGATGATAGCCAGAGTGGAGAAGTTCCAGCAGAACTTGTTAGCAAACCGTGGAGGCCACTTACGAGAAAATTGAAGATCCCTGCCGGAGTTCTTAGCCCGTATAGGTGCGAATACTCTTCTGAATTTTTTTAGTATGAGTTATCTGGGTTTGTCTGTTCTTCTGTTTGATTTTGTTCTTCTTTCGGTTTTGTTTTGGGTGTGAGTTATCTTGGTTTTTCTCTCTTCGGCTGTTTGATTTTGTTCTTCTTCTCGTTCTTGGATGATTGACTAAAGACAGCTTTTAGGATCCTCTGTTCCATATGATTTGAATGGTTGTTCTATTTTTAATTTTCAAATGTACCCCATGTTCTTCCTCTAAGAGCCCTATGATTAGCTGGATGGATATCCTCACGGTGAATAATTGCATCTTATTGTTCTGGAATCTGGTTAGCGGATCCAGCGGGTAAGAGATGTGGGCTTCCTCTGGTTTTGGGTATTATACTCCAGGGTAGATGCAAGTGATTGGTCCAAATCTTGATTTCCAACAAATCCACATTTATTTATACTTATTTACACCCAGAATTTGCAATCAGAAATAACAGGTGCCACCAGAAACGAAAATAAAGATCATGATGAGGCAGATTCCCTGCCGTTTATCCTGGGGGTCTGATGATGATGTTTAGGAACCATTATCCCATTATCCCAGTCCCACCTCAAAATCGTAGATGCAAATTATTTATCAAAATCATATTTTTTTAAGTTTATTTTGATTGACATCCATAATTTGCAACCAATATAGCAGATGCCAATCACCAGGAATCTGAACACAAATTTATGATGAGTCAGACCCCGTTTATCTATGTTCTTAAAACTCAGGTAGATTACTGGTTTTATTTGATAAGGTTGCGGGTTTAGCATTCATATTGTTGATTTAAACTTTTGCACCTCAATGTTGATTTAGGAGTGTTATTGTTCGATGGAAAAAGACAGTAAAATATACTATAAATACCTGCAGATTAGCAATGGTTAGTGATACCATTTGCTTGAGCTCGTAGAGTTGTCAATATTTTTAAAAGTATCAAAACAGAAGCTAGCATTCGAGCTAGTAGTGTGATAGAAAATTAGCGCATTTGAGTTTCAAATGCCAACTTTTTTGTATCAAAGGACTCCATCATGCTTTCATTGCTGGCAGTTCTCTTGGTATAAATTTATGTGTTTACTTTTGTACAAGCATGTTTGTGAGGTTTTAGTTACACCCTTTCTACATCCTCGGATAATGAAAATATCAATTGATTGAATAGAGTTTCATCTGCGCTACGGTGACCTTAAGGAGTGGGAGGTGATGGGGACATCCGATTCAAAGAACCGCCTATGATCTATCGAAGGCGAAAGAAGTGTGCGAAAATTTCCCGAAGGCTCCTAATTGAAGAATGAAGGCATTCTGAAGAATTGAAGCACATACATCCGTGCTCACGGCATCCGTTTCCTCCGACATGCGTGACGTCAGGACGGATGTCTGTGATTTTGAGGCCTTTTGTTGTGTGCATCGTAGACGATTGACGCCCGTGAACAAAGGACGGACATCTGTGAGTCTCATCTGCAAGTTGACGAAATTACGAGTTTTGGGGCAAAATTTGCCATTTTAAAGTTTTAGTTGCTTTAGGATTTTCTTATTTTGAATTTATGTTTAGTTAGGATTTGTTTGCCTAGATAAAGACATTGTAAATACAATTTTAGGAAGTGAATGGTTAATGAAAATTGCTTGTGCAAATTGAGAGTTTTTATCAAAGTTTTCTTTGAGGGTGCGATTCTCTCAAAACTTGGAAGAGCGATTCTTCTCTCTGCGTGCGGTTTGGTGCGATGCCAACTTTTTTATCCTTCTTATCTATTTTTATCTCCATCTTACGTGTAAGTTCTTGGATAATTTTCTAGTTATTTTTATTCCTAAGATCCAGAATTAATTGCTTGTTTTGCTTGCTTGATCTCTCCGTAACCTAACCTAAGATCGTTCAACCGTCCTAACACGGGATTTCCTATGTTTGATATTTATAAATAACTAGAATCCATTTGTTGTTAATTCCACACATATTCGAAAGAACCCACTTGTGAGTTCGTTCGAAGCCCTAAACTATTGGAGATCTAGCTGTTCGCTAAGAACCCTAGTCTTTTAGATCTTATAGGGAACGTGCGGCAAAAGTAATACTATTTTGGGCTAGATCAAAATTATTTAATTGAATTTTTTTTTTTTTTCCTGTGATAATTTGTTGGGAAATTCATATTTTAATTATTAATGTTAATTCATAATTAATCTCAGCCCATCATATTTGCATTGTGTTAGTTTCTACATCAGGAGGGGGGTGGGGGTCGAAGTCCGGTCTCCCGCTTTGAGTAGGGGTGTCAAAGTTCGGTTTCCTTCTTCGAGTACCTGACCATCATGCCAAACCCCTTGAGGTTCACATTTACGTCCATTGGTTTTGGGTTAATCATTAGTACCTCCCAATATTTTTATTAAAAATATTGACAACTCTAGCGTTTGTTTTGATATGTTTGAAAGTTGTTCTATCTTACATAATTATTGTTTGGTAAATTAAGCGCTTATTATTATTTTGGGATGGCTGGATGTTTTTCAGTTATTTCTCAACTTCAAAATATTCTTCTATTCTCAAGATTTTTCAAAATTCAAGACACTCATTTCTCAAAAAGACTACATAACCTTGTTTAGTTGTGGAAGTACTATGGATTGCATTTTTTTTCATCTTAATCAAGAATGCACTAGCGAGTGGGCTAGTGCACTAGCGTCCAACTGAGGGGCAGGACATGTTTGACTTGTCGTGGATTTCCAAATGGCCGTCATTGCCTTGTTGCTATACCCTGTGAGAACATGCCGTAGTTTATTACCATATTAATTTCTTTATTTGACCACGGTGTATTTATTCAGTTCATTATTTGTTCATGCATATAAACATAAGCCCGGTCACCAAATCGGGATTCGGCAATAAGTAGGCAAGGTTAAAAATTTGGAAAATTTTGGGCAAGTTCGGAGAAAAACCTGAGAGGAAAAAAAAGATTAAAAAGTTAAAAAAATTAAGAAATAAGATTAAAAAGTTAAAAAGTTAAACAAAATTAAAAATATTAAAAATCACGATTTATTAAAAACGGGAATTAAGGAATTATTCGTGATTTATTCGCGAACTTTTAAAAATGCACGATTATTTGAAAAAAAACGTGAATAATTCGGGATTAATTCGCGAAACCTCAAATTTGTGTATTATTCGCAAAATTTTCAAAAGTTCGGCGAATTTTGTGACTGAACATAATAGGTTGAATTTATGTGGATGAATGTCAAGTAATGCTTTGAAAAATTAAGACTATATGATTGCTGCTTAGTAAGGCTTTGCCGTTTGAATAACCAAGACTAAGGATTTTTTGCATCTCTGTAGTTCATACAATGTCGATATTTCTAGGACACATGCAAACACATTCTATCTGCTCTAACATTGCCTGCATCTCGTGCTTGACAGACTCCTCATCTTCGTTCGGATGATTGCCCTAGGCTTGTTTCTGCAATGGAGAATCAGCCACCCAAATGAGGATGCAATCTGGCTTTGGGGTATGTCTATTGTCTGTGAGGTCTGGTTCGCCTTCTCTTGGCTGCTCGATCAGCTCCCCAAGCTCTGTCCGATCAACCGTTCCACTGATCTCACCGTCCTGAAAGAGAAGTTTGAAGTGCCTGGTCCTCACAACCCCACTGGAAAATCCGATCTCCCAGGCATTGACATCTTCGTCTCTACAGCTGACCCTGAAAAAGAACCCCCTTTGGTCACTGCAAACACCATCCTCTCCATCCTTGCCGCAGATTACCCTGTCGAAAAGCTTGCTTGCTACGTTTCTGATGATGGTGGTGCCCTTCTAACCTTTGAAGCCATGGCCGAAGCAGCGAGTTTTGCTGACATGTGGGTCCCCTTTTGCCGCAAACATGACATTGAGCCAAGGAACCCAGATAGCTACTTCAACTTAAAGAGGGATCCTTATAAGAACAAGGTTCGTCCAGATTTTGTTAAGGATCGGAGACGGGTGAAGCGCGAGTATGACGAGTTTAAGGTCCGGATCAATGGCCTGCCAGATTCAATTAGGCGACGTTCTGATGCATATAATGCTCGCGAAGAGATTAAGGTCATGAAACAACAGAGGCAAAACATTGTTAACGATGAACCAGTTGACATCGTGAAGATCCCAAAAGCGACTTGGATGGCCGATGGCACTCATTGGCCTGGCACTTGGATGGTTTCATCATCTGAGCATTCTAAGGGTGATCATGCTGGAATTATACAGGTACTTAGTTTGACCTCTAATAGAGAAGTAATCTCTCCCTTTATGACTTCCCTTACTACATTCTTTTTTTGCTTTTAGATCTCTTATTTCCGAAAAAAACCCCTCTACAGATATTTCACATTTACTGCCAGTCCCTGGTACTGGTAGTTGCAATAGCATGAGGAACATAATAAGAACAACCTATATAGAGATTCTGCGATTATACCATTTATTATTAGTTTAAAGTCAACTCTAGGTTACTTCACTGCACAATTTTTGTAAACCCACAATTCTATTGACTAAGCTCATATTCTTATTATCCTATTTTTGGAAAATAGATATGATTTCTTCTTCTTCTTTTCCGAAAAACCCTAAATCCCAAGCTTGTAGTTTGATTTTTTTTCTTCTTTCTGAAAAGCCCAAAATATGCATGCAGCTGTATCCCTCAAGTATCGGTATCCAATACAAATACGATACGGATACGTTGCAAAATATGGGGTATCCAATGCTTCCTTGATATGGGTGTATCAGCCGGGTTCCAAGCTGATACGTAGCGGATAATATCGATACGTTTGGCTAAACCGGCCGGTATTCAAGTGTTGTTTTTTAATTTTAAAATATTAAAAGTACTACAAATTTCAAAATACGAAAATTTGTTCCCCAAAAGGCATTTTTGGTAATATATCCGATCATGGATAAAAAATTTGAAGATTTCGGCCGAAATGTTTTGGTCCCTACCGAAACTGAGATCATAAATTTCGGTTATTAAATGTACCGAGGGGAAAATTTCGGCCGAAATTCAAAATTTTGGCCGAAATTTCGGTTCAAAATTTTCAGTTTCGGTTGTATCGGATACAAGGATCAAAATATCGGATTTCGTTTCGGTTTCGGTCATGACCGAAACATATTGGCCGAAACCAAAACGAAATCGAAATTGACTGAAACCGAAACGAAATCTGATATTTTGATCCTTGTATCTGATACATATCGGCCGATATGACTCGATATTGGCCAATATGAGTATGACCTGAATATGGACCGATATTTGACCATGATGACCTGATATATGATCATATATAATATCGGGGTGTATATCATATCGAAGGGGCCTTAACCCGATACATATCGGCCGATATGTATCGGATAAAGCCGATATTTAAAACTGTGGTAATGTCCTTGAGCGGTCTAAAGAAAGGAGTGTCTGCTTGCAAAAAATTGGTGGTTTACGTTTGATGCTGACGACTTTGAAAACGTCCAGTGTCATCACGTGCACTTTGGCCATTTAACCTGTTACATCTAGATGTTCTCATGGCCATACAGCAACCAAGGATCTCAGCCTTGTTTGCCATGAGTCACTTATACATTTGCGTCTTCACAGGTAATGCTGAAGCCTCCAAGCGATGAGCCGTTGCATGGGACCTCTGACGAAGACAAGCTCCTCGACATGACTGATGTCGACATCCGTCTTCCCTTACTCGTCTATGTATCCCGCGAGAAGCGCCCCGGTTATGACCACAACAAGAAGGCTGGGGCCATGAATGCCTTGGTCCGTGCCTCTGCGATCATGTCCAACGGTCCGTTCATCCTCAACCTTGACTGTGATCACTACATCTACAACTCTCAGGCTATGAGGGAAGGCATGTGCTTTATGATGGACCGGGGTGGGGATCGCCTCTGCTATGTTCAGTTTCCCCAGAGATTCGAAGGGATCGACCCCTCCGATCGATATGCCAACCACAACACCGTATTCTTCGATGTCAATATGCGCGCCCTCGATGGCCTCCAAGGCCCTGTCTATGTGGGAACCGGTTGCCTTTTCCGCCGTATCGCTCTTTACGGTTTCGACCCTCCCCGTTCCAAAGAACACAATGCAGGTTGCTGCAGCTGCTGTTTCCCCCGCAAACGAAAGAGTCATGCTTCTGTTGTTGATGAAGAAAATCGGGCACTAAGAATGGGAGACTCAGATGATGAAGAAATGAACCTTTCTCTGTTTCCGAAGAAGTTCGGAAATTCTACTTTCCTTGTTGATTCCATCCCAGTCGCAGAGTTCCAAGGCAGGCCACTTGCCGATCACCCAGCGGTGAAGAATGGCCGGCCACCTGGTGCTCTCACAATCCCCCGAGAGCTTCTCGATGCATCAACTGTCGCAGAGGCTATTAGTGTAATTTCCTGCTGGTACGAGGACAAAACTGAGTGGGGTCAGCGTGTTGGGTGGATCTATGGATCAGTTACAGAAGATGTGGTTACGGGGTACCGGATGCACAATCGAGGGTGGAAATCTGTCTATTGTGTCACCAAACGTGATGCCTTCCGCGGAACCGCCCCAATCAACCTGACGGACCGTCTCCACCAAGTACTCCGATGGGCCACGGGCTCCGTTGAGATCTTCTTCTCCCGCAACAACGCCCTCCTCGCAAGCACTAGAATGAAATTTTTGCAAAGAATTGCGTACCTTAATGTCGGAATCTACCCCTTCACCTCCATCTTTCTCATTGTCTATTGTTTCCTCCCCGCCCTCTCCCTCTACTCTGGACAGTTCATTGTCCAAACCCTAAATGTGACCTTCCTTGTGTATCTCTTGGTTATAACCCTAACCTTGTGCATGCTCGCGGTGCTCGAGGTCAAGTGGTCGGGGATCGATTTGGAAGAGTGGTGGCGGAACGAGCAGTTTTGGTTGATCGGAGGTACGAGTGCACACCTTGCTGCTGTTCTCCAGGGACTTTTGAAAGTTGTTGCAGGAATTGAGATCTCGTTCACATTGACGTCGAAGTCAGGTGGTGACGATGTGGACGACGAGTTCGCTGATCTCTATGTTGTGAAATGGACGTCACTGATGATACCACCCATTGTGATCATGATGACAAATCTGATTGCAATTGCAGTTGGTGTTAGCCGAACGATATATAGTGTGATACCACAGTGGAGTCGGCTACTGGGTGGGGTGTTCTTCAGCTTCTGGGTATTGGCGCATCTATACCCCTTCGCAAAGGGGTTAATGGGGAGGAGAGGGAGAACACCTACGATTGTTTTTGTTTGGTCGGGTCTCATTGCGATCACAATATCTCTTCTTTGGGTGGCAATCAATCCTCCAGCTGGAAATACCCAAATCGGAGGGTCCTTTCAGTTCCCTTGATCCAAGTTCTCTGATCCACAGGATTAGTGTTTTTTGTAATGTAGACGGCGGAATTAGATGTTGGTCGCTTATTTTTTTTCCCCGCAACATTTTGCTTTGATGGTGCACAGAAGTAAAAAGTCTTCCGATTCGTTTCCGTCTTCTTTGGAGCCCTTGTATGAGCCAGTTTCAGTACAGCTTTGGGTGAGAGGGTGAAGTGGCTAGATACTCTGTACTGAAACGTAAAATTTCTTCATTTTGTTTTATTTATTTTTTTATTTCTCATTGGGATTTGATATTAAGTACAGGAGAAGGCAGGGTTACAAAGATGTACTTATGATATAGAAACCAAACTAATGGAAGTTTAATTTGTTGGCTTCCAGCTCTTTCTTTTTCATATAATTTTCTGATGCATCTTCAAGTGAGCTTGTGTTTGTTAGGAACAGATGGTCATGCATGTGATTTGAAATGGTCACCAAATGTTCCCAAAAGTGTCATCATAGTGCTAAATTGCTGTATATGATGGTTGAGAGTTAGTGACGATCCGAGGAGATTGACCTGAGTTCCGCCGTTGGGAGATTGACCTGAATACTGTCATTGACACACCAATGTCGGCCTAGGGAAGTTGACTCTGTTGAAGTTTAGTCCCACATCAAGTATTAATAGCCTTGTCTCTTCTCTTATAAGATCCTGCGCCCCTCCACTCATAACCAATTGGTTTTGAGATGGATACCCAAATTTATGAGACTCTGGGTTTTGCCGTTTGCACTCAAGTTCAAGAAGCAAGGTTTTATTGAAGGGCACCTGCTTAATATTTGATTTTTTTTTTCCTACCCCACATGAAAGCACTCTCCATCCTTCTCCGACCACCTTCTTTTCCGGCTACCGTTCGACGGCATCACTTTAGAACCATCTTTCTTCTTCATCTTCAACTTCAACTTCTTCCTCTTCTTTAACTCCGGCGACATGCAACAACGAGGACGTCATTGAACTACGTGCCTCATCTAATAATACTTTAAAAAAACTTGAAAAAAAAAAGAAAAACTTAAAAAATCCTAAACCCTAAAAAAAAACCCTAAATTTGTGATGGTGGGTACCTACTGCAAGTAGTAAAACACTGAAGGTTAGAACCACAACCAATATTTTACATTTAACGACGAGTTTCCACTATCAGATTATCACATGTGAAGGTGGGTGCCCACTGTTAAAATTTTTTTAAAAAGGTTTTTTATTTTTGTTTTTGTAAAGTTTTTTCAGTCTTTGTTGGAGGTGAGGAAGAAGCGGATGCTTTGGTGATGTTGGTGCTGCCATTGCGACTTGTTGGAGTTGAGGAAGAAGATGAAGTAAAGGAAGAAAAAGAAGATGCCTTGGTGATGCTGACATTCTCGTTGCAATTGGTTGGAGTTGAGGAGGAAAAAAAATGAGAAGAAGCGGGTGATTCGACGTTGTTGTGGGCCTTGTGGCGGCCAGAGAAAGAAGAGGAAGAAGAAGAGGAGGAATAAATTATATTCGTTGGTGCTCACGAAGTAAAATGAATGTATGTGCCATGTTTTATGGAAGGTTAAAAAAAAATCTTTTTTAGTTTTGAAGTTTTGAGAAACTTCTTAACCTCCTCCATTTCATATTTTTCTTCTAAATCCTTCCTAAATTTTTTCTCATATCTAATAAACCTTACACTTAAAACTTATATATCCAAATACCCCTCAACTCTAAATAGTAACTTAAAATAAAAATGCCCCTTTTTTTTAAAACTTACTTTTTCATAATAATTTTTATTATTCGATTTTAAGCTTTTGTATTTTTTTGTCAAAATAAAGTTGATAATGGACAACAATGTTGTTTGGTTTTAAAACTATAGTTTGTTGCCGGATGAAAAAAAAATGAAGTTGCACTAAGAATAATAAGAGAGGTGCGACATTTTAGTTAAAAACGTGTTATGCTTTGCTTTGGCGAAGAGTACACTACACACTACGATTTTAGTAAAGAGATTGCATTTTACTTGATATATAGATATACGAAGAAGCATTTTTAGTAAGTTATATATATATATATATATATATATATATATATATATATATATATATGTCAGGGAGTATTTAGAAATATAAATTTTAAATTTAGGGTTGATAGGATATTAGAAAAACTTTAGGGGGAATTTAGAAAAATAAGTTTGAAGGGAGGAGGTTTTAGAGATTTTTCCACATTTTGTTTTTGGTTTTAAAAGTACAAGGTTAATGAGACATATTAGCTGTAGGATACTAGGATGAAGGATCTCATGTTGTTAATGGATAATGTTATATGGCGGACCGAAAACGACACACCATTCAACAGACTGCTGATGTGGCTCAATGCAAGTGCACTGAGGCCCAGTAATGTATGTCGGGGCAGCCACTTACATTGCACCACGTAAGCATCCATTGAATGGTCTGCTGTTTCCCGTCTGTTCATTATAATTTTCCTTTATTAATTTTGAATTTGATGTATGTTTAAAAAAATATTTCAGATTTCAGACCATGTTTTGGGCAGGATGCAAGAATGGTTTGGGTAGAGTACACTGTTGGGCCTGTCAAAATTTTGGGTTAGCCCACCTGGCTATAGACATCCTTCCTTCTTTACAAAGGCAGCGCACGACATGGTTCAAAATTTTGGCCAATAATTTGGATTATCAGCTGAATTATGTCGGTTTCGGTTGGCACCAAAACAATTACGCTAAGTTATCGTTTCGGTTGGGCCAAATTATTGGAAGTTTAAATTACTGGCCAATAATTTGAAGACCATATCCCCGGTGCACCGGTCAATCTCTCTTGTCAAAATTGTCAAGCCTTGACGGATGCACAAATATTTATGAACATGTGAACCAGTGTTGACCATCCACTCTTTTTTAGCCCGTGACTCACATTTTTGATCCATAAAACTAGTCTAACTTACATCCTGTCATCACAACAGGTCTCAGTCAAAACATTATATTTATAAGAGGATTCAAACCATCCGATTACTTGCACTTCAATGTCAATCACTAAAAATTATATAAAATAATATTCATTTTAGAGTGCTAAGATGAGATGGTTCAGATTATTAATTGAGTGCATTTTTGAGCCGACTGTGACTTAATACATGAACTACCATCTCGATGACTTTGATTGCTCTATAAAAAAAGAGTCACATGAGCCACATGCTAACATAAAAGAGGTGGTCATCTGCCTTTACTCCGAAATGTTTCTAGGTCAGGGAAACCAACCCAATCACAGGCATGGGAAATGCAAGCCGTGTGCTATGCAGATTGAGACGCTCACAAATATATGTACTCTTTAAGTGGATGCGTGTCGTAGGGTGTATCGGGTTTATGGCTCTCAGTGGGTGTTCCAATGAGCTGATTGGTTGCGATATGCCTGCTCGAACCCTTACGTAAAACCCGTAGAACAAGGTTTTGGACCCATATGTTTCTAATTTTATCTACTTACGGTCTCCCTTCGGGCAATGGTCAGGTCCAACCAGTTGGACTTAATTTCGTGTTCAACCAGATCTGCAACCCTTAGATAGAAGAGAATCTTGACTTTCACGATTTCATTTTCAAGTACAGGCCGAGCGAGCATAGGAAGCCCTCGCGCGGGGGGTTAGCTCGTTCAATCAATACTGTATGAGTATAAGATGCAGTCAAGATTCTCCTAATACTGTATGAGAATAAAATGCAGTCAAGATTCTCCTATATCGAAGGGCAGCAGATCTTGTTGAACACAAAATCTGGTTCAACCAATTGGACGTGACCATTTCCACTCTCTTTTTTTACAGTATCCTAAACTCCTAAACTCGTTCGTAGGTCTTTGCTAAGTAGGTTAAACCTCAACTATTGGATCAGGACTAGCCACATAGGCTGGCCGTTTGAGCTTATTGTATGGTTTAAGATCTATGTTACATCATGCTAAAATGCACATTGTAAACACATGAAGAAATATATATTGAAAAAAAAGGTCAGTGCTGACGCGGAAACGGCTTGACTTGGAGTTGACCTATTATGCAAAGTTTTAAACTATAAAATCATTTATGCAAATAAGCAAACTTATAGAGCCATAAATACAAAGTTCCCAATCTAAAAGTTAGCGGTCATTTCTCGAGGTTTGCGGAGGGAGATTGACCCAAACACGACCGTTAGTGTGCATGCTGGATACTTAAACCAACTCTCGTCATACTCATTGATAAGTTATGTTAGTACATGCGGCCATGATGCCTTATCAATGATGATTAATTCACACATAAATAATAGTCAATTACATGTTTGTTAAATGTAAGATTAATCACCAACAATTACGTGATTAATGACTGTTGTTTCACCTTGAATATTAATAGGCAAATCCAAACTATCTATATAATGAAGTTGACGGACTCATTTGATAGGTGGAAAACACAATGCTATAAAGGGATCCCAGTGCTGAAAATCATTGATCAAGATGGTAGGAGAAAATCATGGCTCAAGACGATTACTAGCCTTGTGACACATCAACCAGTTGGGGTGTCACGTGGCTCTCAACTCGAGGAATTAGTGTCGGGGCAATATGCTCAAAGTAGATCACGTACCTTCAAAGAGAATATATATATATATATATATATATATATATATATATATATATATATATATATATGCATAAGAATTTTCTTTCATTAAATTTTAGGTCATCAAATGCGTCAAATTTTGATGTATCGTGTTGGAGCAGGGGACCGTAGATTCTATAGGCCAAAAAAACCCTGAGAAACTGGCGCTGAACCCTTAGATATATAGACCTCGTGGTCACATGCCACATGACACGAAAGCCGCAATATAGTTCTCAATGTCACTGATCGCTTCTTCCGACAACTCATGTATATATATATATATAATTCCCAAGTCTATTAAGTATTAACCATACCAATCACTGTTTATTCTATGTCAAAGAAAAAAATATCAATCATTACTTATTTATAGGTAAAGGTATCCTAGGACAGGTAACTTACCTACATTAGTTTGTTGTCAAGTGATATCAAATCATATGATTGGATATCATACAAAGGAGCGGCTCGATGATCATATACTATTACAAAGATAACAATAAAATAAGTCACATAAAATCACTCAATCAATTAGCTAAGTCAATTGCATGAAAATGATTAGTAAAGTTACATTTGATTTTATTGTTCATTTTTCACACTACCAAAAAATAAGACTATTAGTGGCAGCTAAAACTATCGCTTGTAACAAAAAATTTGCCGCTAATACTTTCGTCGCTAATAGTATTAATAGCCTTTAATATTTTTTTTATTAATAGCAGTAATTTTTGGCTGTCGCTAATAATCTTATTTTTTGTAGCGTCATACAGTTGACACCACACTATTAACAATACAATTTTATATTATTATTATTATTATTATTATTATCATCATTATTTCACAATACATACGTCAATCAACTACTCCTCTATGTGGTACTTAATAATGTGATTGGGTGCCACATGATAACAAACTGATGTAGGATCAGATGAGTTACCTAGTAATCCTTAGTAACACGAGTCTTTTATATATTTATTTATTTTTATTTTTAATTTTAATTTTTTGTGAATCACTAAAAATTCATTGAAAAAGAAATGAATCAAAGACTAGGAGGGACACATCTTAAGACAACCCAACTGCAAAAACAGACTTCAGGGGCTTATTCTATATACTTGGGGCCTGCAATCTTTTGGAAGCCAATTGGTCCTACCAATACCCGGACCTAAGAACAAGCTGCCTGCTAGAAGCCATTTGTTTATAATACTTAATCTTATCTCATATTGCAGGCTTCTTCTTAAACTATGATATTCTTATTTACCTTTGTCTCCCTCGGGTTCAACAGGTTGGACTCTAAATGTGGTTCAATAACGGGTTTCAAAAGTAAATGCAAACAAATAAAGACAAAAGTAAAGCTTACCTGGTATCTACTGGTCTCAAAATTGGGGCTCAAAATTGGTTGAACCGTCTTTACAGTTTAACCAGTTGGACCTAACCAGACCCTTTCTCCCTCCATTTACTCTAAAATATTCTAACGGGTACCTCTAAACGTCCCAACCGAATCTCTATGGGAGCCTACACTTGAAATCTTATGATTGCATTAAATCCGATGATGGAGAACATTTTTCATCCAAAATTTTCTCGTGATGGATTTTGAGACCATGGGTCAAATGATCAATTTTTTAATTTCACAAGACACATATTCCTGAAAAGTGACCTTAGAAGCATATAACACATATCACGCTCAAACGTAACTTTAAGGTCATTTTTTGGAGATCTGTGACATGTGGAGTCACAAGATGACCGCATCAGAGTATGCCCATAGTCTCAAGATCTATCATGTGAAAGATTGGGGAGAAAAACTATCTCACCATCCAATCCAGCACAGTCAATGAATGTTCAGTGTTAAAGGTCATAGAAATGTTGGCGCATTTAGAGGTGTCCTTTTCGATTTCAGTCTAACAAATAAATGAACAGGGAGGGTGGCAATAGTTAGGTCCAAAGGGTTGAAACTGATTTTAGGAAAGAATCTTGACTTTCACTATTTCCAAAAAAAATTAGGATGATATGAAGTCAAGATTCTCCTATCTCCAATGGTTGAGCATCATATCCGGTTTAACCAGTTGAACCGAATCATTGCTCAAAGAGCATAAATTATAAAACTTGTGTATATATGTATATATATATTATAGCCAACACCATCAAATAACAGTTCTTTGAAAGAATCCAAACTTTAAAAAAAAATAAAAAATAAAAAAACCAGACACTGATATAGTCCAAGTTTCAAGAAGCTAGAACCTTCCAACCAGCTGTCAACAGCTCAACCAAAACCACTAACTCAACACTCCAAATTTAGAAATGAGAGACTTGGCCTTGCCCGAGTGGATCTTTTTAGTAAGCAAAATCATTGGTTCACTCCGTCACCCCATCCATTTCCCATAAATAAAGATCCTATCTCTAACATTTATATAGAATATATTGTTTATATGTATAACCATCTTTTAATCTTTTTATAGAACACATAACCATAGCCGGAATGGGTTCAAATCCATTACCCAATTTACATATATATATATATATACACACACGATATTAAAATCTAATTGTCTCATGATGGGGGCATGATGTTAAGATCTATTATATTGAAATTTGAGAAAAAATAGATGTTCATCGTTTGATTTAAAGCAATTAATGATTTAAGGATGTGAAACTCGAGTTGAGAATGTGGATCAAACATAAAAGTATAATCTAATATGTTTTGTTGAATGTTTAAAGATGGGGTGTGTGACCAGGAAAAGGTAGTGTGCAAATAGTAACACATATTTTATTGACATTTTGAAGGAAAATATTGATTGGACAGTTAGAACTTAGAATTGCCAAATTAATGCAGTATTTAAATTGGACCAATGGCTATTCAAGTAATGGCTGCTCAATTTATTGCTTTACAAGTGGCATGCACTTCTACAGTCCTCAGATATAGGAGAATATTGACTTTCATGATTCACTTTTTATAGGATGATGTGCATGGGACACCACCGGTTCCACCTGCTGCGGTTGATATTAAAGTGCACAGATTGTATGATTCAAATCTATCACTTTGACTGTATGGATTAACTTATATTTTAAACCTTACTAAGTGTAAGATCACTTAAACACTATTTGAAACAAAAAAATGAAAAGAAGACAATCTCTGCAACAAAATAAAAAATGACCCATTGTTTTTGCTATATCAAAAATCTCATAAATAAATATTATTCATATTTTTTTCTCATAAATCATAATAACAATAACAGCAGAAATGAGTGAAAAATTAAAAACAGTAAAGAAAAAAAGAAGTGAAATAATCCACAACCTTATAACCACACCCCTATACAGACAGACATCTCAAAATGAATCACATCTTCGCCTGGTAGTCGGATTTCGTAGCGGCGGGGACCCGACTCCGCCGCTTCGAGTTGTGGTGGTGGTGGTGGCTGCTGAACTTCAAGTGTCCTGATTCCTTGAACCTCTGCTTCTCCTCCGGTACAATGACACACTCTGGTGGCGCTACCGGGTACCGCAGAGTGTCGTAACAGTATGAGTAAGTCATATATCGCTGCCGAAATTTCGTCATTGCCCTATGCTTTTCAGGGGTGATGACTGAATACTCCAAGTTTTCCATGTCATCGGCTTTGGAGCACTTGGCTGTTGGGAGTTGCTGTATAGGATCCACGGCACAGCCGCGGAGTACGAGATCAGAAAAATCAGAAACGAAGGGGCCGTATTTGTAGTTTGCTTTGTAGCGGCCGCCGGATGTTGCCCAATTCGAGCCATCCCATATGGTCGCATAAAGAGCCATCGGCTTCGATGGGTAATCGCCGCCCATCGCTTCGCTCCGCACAACCTCGCGGATTGGAATCTCGTCGATGTAGAATCTGAAGAAAGTTTATTATAATATTAAATATAATTACAAAACCAATAATACCTGATTTAAAGATTTATTTTTATCGTAAATTAGGTTGAAAATCAATCTCTATTTTCTTATTCAAAACAGTTAATTGATTCAAAGCAGTTAATGATGAGATTAACTATATTAATTGGGATGAAATTACATTTTTACGGTAAGCATTTTTTTTTACTCATTTATTGCGAAAAAGTCAAAAGGACGAAGCGAAAGTATAAGGTCGCTGAACAATATAAATGAGCAACAGATGCCAACCTTGACGCGAGCAAAGGAAAAAACTTAGACAAGAGAAAAGAAAAGGGCGCCATTATTTGCATGAGCAAGGGTATTTTGGTACATTTCAAAATGCTGTTGTGAAATTGTTACAAAAACTTCTTACCAGACCAGCCAACGAACATCGTAAAACAGCATTTATTAAGTTGAAATTCTCAACTGACCGAGCCAGGGGCAGTGTTACGCACTCATGTTAAAAAGACCATAATACCCTTTTTCATCACATTTATTCCTTCTCCTAGAAAGATTTACAGGTCAAAACCAACGCATGCGCGCGCAAGAAAACGACAGCTAGAGGCCTAAGCACGCAACCTAAAAGCTGCATTTTCACATTTAAAAATGGCTGATGCTACTGCCACACTAATGAATGTTACAGCCACCTCATTTAAACAAAGAAAAAATTCATTTAATGTTTTAAATTAAATCGTATAAATTATTTTTCATTCCAATCTTTTACCTAATAAATCTTGAGATCATGAGCCTATGAGATAAAAAGAGATCTCTATCATCTAATTTAAAATAATTAACTAAGTTTTCATTTATGTAAGTGAGATAATTGTAACATAAATTGTCTAGTAGTAACACGGGCCTTAAGAATTTTTAAAAATTTAAGAATACTTCTATTTGCAGTACCAAAACTCTAAAAGGACCCACCTGACCCTACCTGTCAAATCATGTGGGTCAAGTGGCAGTAGCTACGTTATCTGATGGGGTCCCGGTCCCCTTGGTTAATTAACTAATTAGTTATTGATATTTAATTATGACTTATGACTTATGACTTATAAAGAAACTTACATGATATTTTTGGGGGTCCATAGGATGCTGTATCGGTGAAACTCTTGACTAGGGTCGAACCCTAAGACATATCTCTCTTCTCGTCCACGGCTCGTGCTGCCATTACCGTAAACATTAGTCTGCACCCGCCATGGTTTTCCATTTATATTTCCAAGGAATTCGAAATCCAATTCGTCGTGCGTCTTCTCAAAGATGTCACCATTTGATGTCTGTTTAGAATCATAATTACTAAATTTGGTCAAAATCAATCTCAGTAATTCATAAACACTAAGCTAACATTTCTTAAAGTGCGGCCGCCATAAAACCTAGCCCAGCACTAACATAAGTGGGCTTTGACCAGCCCTAGCCCTAACTTAGGCGGCTTGGGGCGGGTTCAAGATGGGCTTCAAATTATGATGTTTCCAGTTGTCTTTTCTAAATTTCTTTTAAACATAATTTGGTGAGCTTAGAAAAGTATGTCAAAGGAGGGAAAATAATCTGAAGACCTCTCTTTATAAATATTTAATTATAAATATATCTAATTTAATAATCCTCAATTTTATAAAAATCATAAAATTGAGGATTATTTTAATAATTTGTTGTTAAGAGTATATATATTTATAGTAATAATGGAAAAGGGTTGTATGCCCTGACATGGCACAGTGATGCTTCGTTTAGATCACCATTGAAAAAAATATATGAAAACTTGTTTCCACCGTATATGTTTTTAGCCTTGAAATTGAGATCATTTGAACTCAGTCAATCTTTGACTTTAACTTAAATATTTTTAAAATTTTGATCTAAACAAAACATCTGAGCTCTACGTAGACTTTTAGGGTACCTAATCAAGGTCCATATATAATTAATTAAAGGAGATACATGGGTTAGGCCAACCTTACAGGCCTGACACACATCGGCCTTTTTAGTTAGGCCTCTGCCAGACCCTCTTATCCAAATTTTGGTCAATAACTCTAAGATTTTAGGGCTGGGCAAAGTGGACTCACCTGCCAGCCTGACCCAATTGACAGCCTTAGGAATGAAGACACACCAAATTGCAAACAGCTGACAGGTTTTGTATAGGCAAAGTGCATGTGGCTGATGTGGCGCAGTGATTGGCTGCCCCAACTTGCATTAATTGGGCCCTACTATATTTGCAGCCAATTACCTTGTGCCACATCAGTCGCATACACTTATGTAAGCTAAAAACCTGCCATATAACACTCTCCTTAAGACAAGTGGACATTTGGTTCACAGAATCATAGGTAACAGATCCATCCCGATCTCAGATTATAGTGCCGTGAAACACTCTATCCTTTCTCTTTTTGAACCCGATTTTTTTGCTTTTGGTACGATTTGCCATATGTGTAAATGACAGCCATCCACAAAATTCAAATTTTGCCAAAATTCCGGCTTTTAATGGAAGCATTTTAGCGTTCAATTTGGGTAAATTTCAGGGAAATTTTGAGAAAATTTTTAAAAGCTTCTGAAATTTATATTTAAAAATATTAAAATTAATATTTTTATGATAAATTACACATTAACATATGTAAACTATAGTGACAAACGGGTAAGACGAAACTTTTGACCAAATTTCACCGTGATTAATGAAAATTTTATAGCTTTAGCTATTTTTAAATAATAAATTATATTTTTATAAATATTATTTATAATTTTTAATATATATATATATATATATATATATATATATATATATATATATATATATATATATATATATATATATATATATATAATATTTCCCGAAAATTATCATGATGTTAAAAGATTGCATCGTGGCAAATTGAAACTTAGAAAGAATTTTTTTTCTAAGCAATAAAAAAGTTGGATTATATAACTTACTAGTTGCATTTAATACAAACCGATAATCATAAAAAAAAAAAAAAATCAAATAGAGATAATAAGAAATATAATTATAACTTTATGTCATAAAATTGTAAAATTATCATAAAAAATTGAATTTGAAAATTTTTAGAAATTCGCCGAAATAATGAAAAGGGAACCTCTATACACGCCCACCTAATTAATGAAGGCGCCGGTTTCAGCGTTTTCAATAAAAGGTGGGTGTGAATATAAATTCTCTAATGAAAATTTCGCCCATTTCGACGAAATTTAAGTAAAATTTGGGAAAATTTGGCTATAGATGGAAGATAAAATTGGTATAATGGATTCCCCATCGCCACAATTTCTTGACAGTTATATATAATGTTTCCTTATAAATATCCCTATATTTACTTTAAATAAAAATACTTTACCACTTTATCAGTTTATCTCTAAAAAAAATCTTTCAAAAAAAATCTTTTTATTAATTGACATAATAATTTTATAACTTTTTTTTAATAAAAAATCCGAATGAATCCCAAAATAATAATAATAATAATAATAATAATAACAATAATAAATTATAAATAAACAAATAACAATAAAAAAAGGTAGAAGGTTATTATTCTACTATAACTTCCTACGTAGTCATAATTTTTTTCTAAAATCTAGGATCGTTAATTCCAAAACAAGCGATTGAATTTATAACCGCGTTATTGTTTTTGAAAGCCATCACATACCATCGGAAATTTGTGGCTACAAAGATGGAATATATCTTTCCCAGATATATGCGTCTCACAAGAAAGCCTTATTATCGTTCCGGAAAACCAAAACCACGGCCAAATTTCAATAAACTAGGAAATATCGGACGAAAGGCAATTCCAATAATTAAAAAAAAACCTTTTTTTTTTTTTAAATTAGTAGAAAATCCGATATATTTTTACTCACATAGAAGGCGACGACAACGCCAGCAGTATAATCAGACGGTAGTTTGATTGTAGCACTGAAGAATCCATGGTCGTATAGATCGGACGATATGAATCCAGAGCCTGAAAAGAAAACGAATTCAATAACGGAAATCTATTTTCTTTCTCTAGTTTTTTTTTATTTTTATTTTTTTTTATTGTTGTTGATTTTCTCTCACTAGATTTTTTTTATGAATCTCTCTCTATAATTCTTCTGATTACCTGTGTAACGGTCGAGGAGGAGACGGACGCTCTTTCCGTCAGATGAACGGAGGAGGTTTCCATCGCCAAAGAGAGGAGTATAGGCATCGTCGAAAGAAAGCGTAGAAAGATTAAAAGCAGAGGAGAGAGAGAAAAGGAGAGAGAAGATTGTTAGGGTAGAGAGAGAAAGAGAAGCCATTTTTCTCTCTCTTCTTTCTCTTTCCTCTGCACAACTTTCTCCGCCTCTTAATATAAGAAGTTTTTAAAATTTATGTTTAGTAAGATAGAGGGACGATGATCTGGCTGCTACCGTTTTTAAATATTCGTGAGTTACGATTAGCTAATTTGATTGACTAAAATGCCCCTCTGGTTTCAAAAGCCAAATGCCAAAGACCTTTTCAACCTTGTATTAATTTGACCAGTTGTATTTCTTAGTTTGGCATTTAGATATGACAACCGGTTGTAGAGTTGGGTTGCTTAAAATAGGGTTGTCGACCGGTTAGGTCGGAATCCTATCCTTTTTTACACCTTGGTGTGCACACAACCTTGCCTCTAAACGGGTCGGGCATGTAAAATGTCTAACATGGGCTAACCCACTATTTTTATATACAAATTAGGGTGTTCTCGGGTTGGTTTTCAAGCTAAACCGATATGGAATTGATATGTATTGTTTTCTTGTTTGCCCGAACCAAAATCGAACCGATTTGTATCAGTTTCTAGTTTGCCTAAAATCAATCTACTCGGTTTGGTCGGTTTTCATTTCTAAACCTCAATATCAATCATCCACTCAGGCTTCGACATGTAACACAATAATGCAACCTCAAGGGGGCAAGTTTGAGCCCAACATACTCATAAAAAGCTCTCCCAGCCCGTTGAAAGAAATTTTTTTATTGCAATTCCAATTTAGCTGTTTGCACTTTACAACCCTTATAGGTTGCATGTCTGTTCAATTTCGGTAAAATAACTCTAAGCCTGAAACCTAACAAATAAACCCTAAAACCGACCAAATCCCAAAATTTCAATCGGTTTCGGTTGGGTGGAACCCTACGGTTGATTTTCTGCACAACTCAAATACAAATATAAGGGTTTAGGAGAGTTTTAACAACGCTGCCAATAAGTCCAAGTTAGCCTGCCCGCTCTTAAAACTTTAGGGCTAGCACACCAAAAAGGGTGAAAGAGCCGTGATTAGGGCCTCATAACTAAAAGCTTGTTGTGCGTTGGCCCAGGTAAGGGCTTAACAAGTTAAAGGCCGCAAGCCCGACTCAGACCATACATCACCTTTTTATGTCACTACAAAAAATAAGATTATTAGCGGCAGCCAAAACTGCCACTATTAATTTCTCAAAAAAAGAAAAAAAAATTGTCGCTATTAACAAAAAAAATTGCTCCTAATACCCTCGTCGCTAATAGTCTTAATAGTTTTTTTGTTAATAGTCTTAATAGCTTTTATATTAGGTATATAAGGTGAGGCCTTGGGATATGAGTTCGAATGCATGGTGACCATGTGCCACTCATACAAGGGATGAAGTCACGACTACTCTCCCAAGAAATTTGGGCATGATCCGATGCATATCCATTATCCAAATGTGGTCAAAGGGGAAAAACTATAACGCACTAGGATATATGGGCTGAGCCCAAACTTTGACCATAGTTTTGACTAAAATAATTTTGATTTTTTGTTTTTCACAGATTACATGCGAAATGGTACATGATCACAAAATGGGTGATGTCTTGGGATCACATGCCATGTTGCATGTGATCCTGGCTTCGAATGCATGAGTTCATTATTTACACAGTAATTCGAACCCATACACCCTTTTACCATATAAGAAACATATTATATATCTGACAAAAAAATTTAAAAATAACCCTTAATATTACAGTTAGACTTATCATTTATTGGACAATTGTAAGGACTTTATTTTATTTGAATAAAGAAGATTTTAGGATTTTTTTCCCTTGTTCAAATATCTTATAATGGTCAATAGTTTTTTTTTCTCTCATAAGAATTTTTGGAAAGAAAACTATAAACAATATGGTAGCGTTATTCAAACCCTACCAAACTGCTCGCTCACCCGAGTTTACATGTGTTTAAGTATTTTAAAGATTTTTTTAGGTACAAATTTCAATAATTTCCATGTCTCATTTTCTATCAGTGGATAACTATTGAAGCGATTTATTATCTCTCAAGATGGGCTCTCACCGAGACTCATTAAAGATATTAAGTAATGACTCATCTGAGAGCATGGTTCAAAATTTCGGCTGAAAGCTGAAATGTTTCGATTTCGGTTCAATTAACCCGAAAATATTACATCGTGGTATATCTTTTTTCAGGAAAATTATTAGAGCATTCAACCATATGAACTGATTTTTGTTTTCACAAGAGGTTGAACGGTAAAGAAGATGATGGGAGGTTAATGGTCGCTGGATGGTAATTTATGTAGCCTCATTGTTTAGGATTGCACGGAAAAGAGGAAGAAGAGAAGATAATGGGAACCGGACTGTGATTTATGTAGTCTCGAGATTTAGGGTTGAATGGAAAAGAGGAAGACGAGAGGTTAGTGGTTGCTAGTTTATCTATCTCATAGTTTTGGATTGGACGAAGAAGAGGAATAACTTCAAAAATTGCCTACAATTTGGGTTCTTTTAGTAATTGGTGCTCAAGCAGTTTCGTGAGGTCTAAATAATGCTATCCTAAACAATAAAGTCTGAAGCTCGACCAGAGCCTCCAACAACCTACCTAAGTTAAGGTTATGGTTAGAGCTAGACGTACCATAGCCTGCCTAAATTAGGGGTAGGCTAGAACCTAGCCTAAGCCCCTAAGGTCAGGCTAGATTTTAATGTGGCCCGGCCCATCAACTGGGCCATTGATAGTCCTAATTTTTAACAAGGCTAGATCAACAAAACCTTTTTTTGGGTCAGGTTGGGCATCTGCCGTGTACCCTTCGGTTGGGTCAGGGTGCATCCTCGATTCGGGCATGCACTTTGACCCGACCCATTAATATCCCTACCTAAAAAACGATAAGAAGAATACTGGTGCTGCCTGTGACAAGGCTAAATTCATGTAGAGAAGGATTCAAAGTTTAAGCTTACAATAGCGAACTACGTCGACACCTTGATTTAACCATAATTCATAAGCCAAGCCGAGCAGAGTTGTGAGCTTTTGGCCCACTAAATATATGAGGGCAATGGTCAGGTCCTACCAAGTAGAATCAGATTTTCAGTCCTACACCATCTATTATCTTTGAAAATAGAAGAATCTTGACTGCACGTCATACTATAAAAAATGAAAATCAAGAGAGTCAAGATTCTCTTATTTTCATGAGCAACAGATAAGGCAGGGCTGAAAATATGATTCTACTTGATAGGACTTGACCATTGGCCAATATATGATTCCCCTTTCCTTGTGAACTTAAGAGCTATCATTAATTAGGTATCCTAACCAAGTGCCTAAGGCGCCAATTGGTCCATGGTCACTTTTTAGGATGTATTGTATGCTATCCTTATGAACTTGGACCTAACGTTAGGTACCTACCCAGTGCCTTGGAGCACTTGGTTCATGGTCACTTTTTAGAGCTAGGTGTCTTAGGGCACTGAGTCCATGGTCACACTTTAGAGTTAGCATTAGAACTTAGACCTAACATTAGGTACCTACCTACCCAACTTGGTTCATGGTCACTTTCTAGAGCTAGCATTAAGTACCCGACCCAAGTGCCTAAGGCACTGAGTCCATGGTCACTTTTTAGAGTTAGCATTAGATACCCAACCCGGCACTTGGTCCATGGACCCTTTTGAGGATGTGTGCCTGTGAAATCTATACGTAGTGTTTTGACGGTACGCCCATGATCTCAACTCTCAGAATTAATATATTGGGACAGAAAGAAAGTCCCAACTAACTAAAGTAGTGAAAGGTCGGTCATACAAATTAATGGCTGGTTTAATTTCTATGATAGCCTTTAATTTTTTTTTTGTCTTTGTCTATATTAAATCAATGGAGATAATTCGTCCGAATTTTTTATAAGATAAATTTAAAAGGGAGCAGTTACTTGCACACCCTTTTTAAGTGGTTTAACAGAATTAATTTAAATTTGTCCTTACACATGAATCTTGTGATTATACCTAGAATTTAAAAAAAAATTGCACCTTAATATTTATGCCCTACCGCTCTCTCTCTTTCTCTTTCTCTTTCTCTCTATCCACCAATGCTCTCTCCACCAATTTTCTCTCTCTCTCTCTCTCTCTCTCTCTCTCTCTATCCACCAATGCTCTCTCTCCACCAATGCTCTCTCTCTCTCTCTCTATATATATATCATTACACCACTCTTTCTCTCTCTACACGGTACTTCCTCTGTTTTCTTTAGCCTGATCGTCTCCAAAAGTCTGGACCCTTGGTCGTACACAATGATTATGAAAAAAAGATGGTCATAGTGTCACCATGGTATCAAATATCGGCCGATACCGATACGTATCGGTTTTTGGCCAAACCGATACGTATCGGCCCCGTATCGGTATCGGCCGATACGTCTCGGTTTCAACCGAGTTTTTGCTTTTTTTCTTTCTTTTATTATTTTTTATTATTTTAAATTGGCCGATACGTATCGGTATCGGCCGATTCGTATCGGTCCCTCCATGAACCGATACCCAATATGCGTATCCGATTTGACACCTTGAGTGTCACTCATGTGTTGAGAATTCATATTCATTAACTCTTCATTGTGCAAAGAGATTTACTGTTAATGGGATTTTGATCGTCACTGTCGATGCAACATCGAGCTTCATCATAAGCATAGTTAGATTACCCCTCAATATCTTCTCCGTGGCTATGTGAAACAAAATTTTTTGCTCCAAATCTGTAATGGTTGCGATCATGGTGATCAAATTCACAAACTTTAAAAAAAAAAAAAAAAAAAAAACATATGAATCTTTTAAAAACGAATAAATTTCGAATTTCCGAATAAGATCTAAATTTTCCAAATAATTTGCAAATTTCATGAACTATATTATGACTTTCCCAATTTTGGTCAAAAAAATTTATTTTTTATAAATTTTAATTAATATATTTCATAATCTTTATTTATTTATTATTTTCCCCAAATTTTTTGAAAATTTTGGAAGCTGATGTATTCCCGAACCCTGACTTGGTCACTATGGTTGTGATGCTTCCTTGAGTTTGTGATCGAATGGCAACCTAACAAGGAAAGTGTAGGCATTGCAATCAGAACCTCTAATCGAAAGCGGCAAAGGATAAGATTGTGATTGGTAGATAGATATATGAAAATGATATCAACGACCATTAGACTCTCATTTGAGTAGATGCAAAATAATTCTGAATAACCTCTAGAAGCTCCTCTCATTATTGGTGTTATATAACCATCATCAATAACTACACCACATCTCTTCTATCCATCTCTTCCTCTCCAACCACAAATTAAGATTAGCGAATAATTATAAGGATTATTGGTGCAACTATGAAGTTAGGTTTGTAGTTTTTTTTTTAAAATTTAATAAGTCTAATATTTTATCAAATAGGGGCAACCACTTATAATACATGTGCAAGTAATGATTTCCAATTTAAAATCGTGTATGGGACATCCCAAAAAGTGACTCTAGAGTTGGGTGTTATGTACTTTGGCATTCCACGCATGAATTAGTGAAACTCCGGTGCACCAACTTTGGTTCACAGCTCACTAAAGTCTTGTCAACTCTTTGAGCTCTGAGATGCTCATAGGCTTTATGGATTTTAAATAGATGCATGCTTCTAGATCCCTGGCTGACAAGGTAGGGCTTACTTATAATATTTGTTTAGTGTATAGTAGGTGCATGCAGATACACCTAAAGGTCGTAGGTTTAATACTAATATAATAATAATAACGTAACATAAATATAAAAGAAAATTGCTAGACCTTATATTATTATCAGGTAGCGTTTATTGCACCCGTTTTTATTTTTATGTGAAAAACACATACATTTCCACCCTAAAAAAATAATGGATATGGAAATATGTGCATTCTTCACAAGAAAAAGAGGTACAAATAATGCTACCTTTATTATTATTATTAGAGGACCAAAGTCTCCTATGCCTCTCCTAAGTTTAAAAGGCTGCCTAATAACCCTCACCTAATATTGAATATCTCTTGTTAAGTATAGATGAAAATCATTGACTGCTTTAAATCAGATGATCAAGCTCGTTTTTTGTCCCAATCTTTCACACAACTGATCTTGAGATCACGAAAATATTATCAAACGGTCATTTTTTATTTCAAATGACACATCCCTAATAAATGACTCAAACCCCATGTGGCAGCCATAACACTCACAAATCACTTTTTTGGGATGTGTGTCAGGCGGACTCAAAAATTAACTGTATGATAATATGCTCATAATCTAAAGAACAATTGTGTGAAAGGTCGGAATGAAAAATGATTTTCCATCATCTGAATCAAATCATCAACAATTTTCATCTGTACTTATAAGATGGATTAGGGGTGGTCAACCTCCTTTTAAAAAAATTAGTGGGTGGTTAGTAGCAACCCCCTTTTAAAAAGTTAAACACGTAAGGCGTACTAGGGCGGTCAACCTCTCAGAGAATATGAGTTTTTTTTTTTTTAATTTTTAAATTCATAGAGGGCATTATTAGAATTAATTTTAATAAAATAAATTGTAGAGGGCATTATTAGAATTTAAAAAAACAAGGTTTCTCCTTTGCCCACCATCCGAGACAAGTGCCACGCTGTCATTACCATAGTTGATTCCTCTAATTAGATCCACATGTATTTTCATTTCTAATATTAAAAATAAGTTAACCATTTTAGATTTAATATTATTGAAGGATGGGGATAAGATATGACCATTAAATTTTATTTTATTTTTAAGAATGACTATTAAAAATTTAAAAGCACCAACGCCGCACTAAAATGTCATCATTTAATTATGTGGTGTTACCCATAAATATCGGCTACGTTAGTGCATTCAAAAGTATATAAGATATTTCTTATTTAAAAAAGAATTAGCAAGATATCAGATGTCAAAAACTATATAAAATATATAGGGATCTTGCCTAATAATAATCTTTTGGTGCAAAAGATTGAGAAGAAAAAATGATATCCATCGTCTAAAATTAATGGTATAGAGTAACTCACCGATTAGAATGAAGGGTTTGGATCAGGTCTAATTAGTTGATCACTAAAAGGTTGAACTGATTTTAAAATCATTAGATGCATGAGAATCTTGACTTTAATTTTCATAAGTTGACATTCACGATTGGATGAGATTTGTGCTTTCCGCATGTAATTTAAAAAAGAAAGACTTGGTATTATTGAGACCTCCGCCATGTTGAATACCATTGAAGCCGTCTGATTCAAAAAGGTCATGATGTGAATATCTTGCGTCAAAGGTTGACACTAAACACCATCTCTATCGTCTAATTAAACACAATCAAACCCATCATTTGTTTTTTGGTTGCCGGCATTGAATCAGATGATTGGAGATCATGTCTCGCACCAAACTTCTGAACCAAAGAAAATTATGTTATATCCTCCAAATCTGACAGCTTAGATGATATTTCTTGTGGCACATGCCCCAAAAATACTTGTCTTTCATTCTAAATCATGTGCGATGGCATAAATCTCGTGTGCAAGTTGTATCTTCCGTTTCGAAATCACCGTGGGGATGGGTTATTTATACCATAGTCACCAAGGCGGATTACAGATTGTAACAGGAAGGGGAATTTTCTGAGAAATAAAATAATTTAAAAAAATAAAAAAGAGTGCAGAAAAAGGTTTTAAAAAAAATTAGAGTACGGGAATAGTATGGCAAAGGAAAAAATTTAGAAAAATTGAAAACTAAGTAAACAAAGGTAATTTTCATAAAAAATAAAAGGGGGAACAAAGGAAATTAAAATTAAAATTTAATTAAATCTTTTTTCTTTTAAAATACGTTTATACAAAAACGACGTTTAAAACTTGCTTCAAACAAAAAAATGTGCTTTATAAATTTTTTTCAGATAAAACCCTTTTTTATTTGTTTGCTAAAAAAATGCATTAAGTAGTTTTTATAAGTTGGATTTTTATTTTCCTGAATCACATACAGTTTGAACCGCGCACGTTCATTCAAACCGTAAACGGTGTACCTGAACTTCACTCTTAGCACCATCTGTTTCGGTACCGAAGGTCTTCGATTCATTTGTTATCAATCCTAAGTATAACTGTTATATACCAAATATATCTACAAAATATATATATATATATATATATATATATATATATATATATATATTTATTTATTTATATTTTTTTTTTGAAGGAAGGACCACATCATTTTCATTACTTAAGAAGAATCAACAACAATTAACTCATAATCTTGAGGTGGGGCCTCCTCAATCCACGCCTCATTACAATTATAAGAGCACCCAAGTAAAACGTAAGTTTAAGCATGCAAATGGGACAATGGGTTTCAACTTTCAAGTTTGAACCCATATTGGGGGCCGAGGGTTAAAATCCCATACCATAAATCAAGTGGCATGTGATTTCAAAATATCACTTGTTTTAGAATCATGTGGCATATAATCAAAACTAAGGTCGAATTTTGGGTAAGGCTGACACATTCTAGTGCATTAAATTTTTACTTCTTTGGAAACAAAGTTTGGATGGGTATATACATTAGATTATTCCCAAATTTTTTGGATGGCCTCTTTGGGCAAGTTGTCGTAAATCCCGATCCCACGGATGGTTGTCATATGGCCTACAACTGATTCAAATCCAGCGCCTCAGGGCGAGTTTGAACCTATAGCCCCGGGCCTCATATAAGTATAGAACATGTTTAATTTTGAATTATATATCACTTGGCTTCTGTTTGCATGTGAAACGAATGAGTAATCACCGACTCCTTCTATAGATGCATGATGTTATTTTCTCAAATATTTTCTAATCTTATGAATGAAATCTTCTCTCAAAAAAAAAAGGAAAAAAGGAAGCAGCCAACGGCTATAAAATAATTAAAATTAATTAATTAAATAAAAAATGTAGCAGTTATCCACTTAAAAACTGCAATAACGTAGAACCGTTATGGCCTTCGCTGTCACGGAGGGCGTCCTTCGACCTTCCGTGCCAAGCTAGCAAACGCTAATTTGCTTTGGTGACCTAGTGGGTAAGTGGGCCCCACCAAGGACCTTAAACATGCTTAGAAGAGAAATGCATCTTATTAATATTTTTAGCAATCAACTACGCATTAAGTTAGTACATAAGAGAGAAAATAATACATTAAAATCCAACCGCCTAGAAGATTCTGATACTAAGCCCAAATAAAAAGAATAGGTAGCTTTCCATACAAACCGAAAAAGAAAAGAATAGATCGCTTTATTTACAACCTAATAATTTTTCATCTGAAGTTGGGTTTCAAATGCTGAAACTATTAATTACGTTGAATCATACGATAGAGATTATTTTTTGTTCTAATATTATATAAAATAAATCTTCAGATCACGGGCTTAACATCAGTTGGTCAGATTATGATTCGACATGACACACATCTTAAAAAATGAGCATGATCATAAGCATATATCAAATATATATAGTTCTCAGCTTGGGAAAACCCACACTAAGTTAGTTATATATATATATATATATAGTTCTCCGCATATAGCAAGTTTGGGTTCGGCAACAATTTGAGAAGGTTTAAAATTCGAAAAAATCTGACAAAAATCAAGTTTGGGATTCAAAGAATTAAATAGGATAATTTTTTTTTAAGAAATATGAAAATTCATGTTTTATTGAAAAAATCTTGAATTATTCGGGATTTATTCCTCAATTATTCAAAAAATTCGCAAATATTTTAAAAATAGCTGACATTTCATAAATTCGGAAATATTTCGTGATTAATTTGTAGAACCCTAAATTCGTTAACTATTTATGAATTTTTAAATATTGAGAGACTTTAGTGACTATGTTTCTCATATCACTTTTCAAGATGTTGTGTAACACGGGATCAAATCTGATCGTCTGATTATGACCATGATCTCAAGATCTATTTGTGTCTGATTGTGAAGAAAAATGACCTCTATCACTTGATTCAAAATCGTCCGCGATGTGAAGGAAGAATCCACGTATTATAAAGATAGGTACCAAAAAAAATCTCTTGATAACATTACCAAACATCTCTTTCGTTCGTTTTAAACGCTTAAGGCCTACGTCCACCAGCTATACCACACGGGACCCATTCACCAGCTCTCACGTCAGGGTCCCACTTCCCAACTTGATTCCAGCCGCTTTTTTAATGACGTGGACGTGACCAATTGGATGAGGTGGGCCCTGTGTTCAACGTACATAGGAAGAGACACGTGTGACGAGTTGAGGCGGCAGGATAAGCTTGGACCCTCAAGGGGGTTTTCAAACACTCTTTATAGGTTGGGTCAGTGGCAAAGATATGCCACTTGTGCTTGTTCTTTTGTTGCACGTGGCTTTACAGGAATCATACTAGGTAGGGATGCAAGAAATAACAAAAAATCCGGAACCCAAAAAATGTCAAATCGCCCCTCTTAAAAAATAGTCAAATTATCGTTCAATGTATCGTTCATATCGTCCGTATCGTTCAATATATCGTTTGTATCGTTCAATGTATCGTCCGATAATTTCAAATTATCGGTTTTGCTATTTTTTTTATTTTTTTTTGAGGGAAAGCTCGGAAAATATCGTCCAGAACCGATACGTATGGGTTTTGGGGTTGGACGATATGTATCGAAAAGTCAAGACTTTGATCCTTGGTACTTGGTGGATCCTAATGGCTAATATTTGGGATTAATTTGAGGGATAGCTTTAAACACGCTCATCGAACCTTGTTAGGCACCTATGCTAAAAATTATTGATTGCTTTTAATTAGACGATGGAGATCGTTTTGCACTCTAATCTTCCACACAAGGGATCTTGAGATGATGGCGCACCTATCAAACAGACAATTTTTTATTCCATATGACATATATCCCAAAATTGTAGCCCTAAACTTGACTTCAAGGCAATATTTTTTGAATCTGTACCATATGGAATCAAAACTGACGGCCTGATAGGTGTGCTATTATCTCAGGATCTCTTATGAAAGTTAAGGCAAAAAATGGCCTCCATCCTTTGATTTAAATAATCAATGATATTTAGTATAGGTGCCCACAAAAATTTGGTGGGTGCGTTTAAGGGGTATGCTACCCTAATTCGAGCTAATGAAAAGCTCGCTATACAGTTACTTATGCTATACACTACATAGCACAAGCATAAACCATAAAAGACAATGGGTGCGTTTTCAAGTTAGACCTTTATTTGCATGTCATATAAAATCATTGATTGTTTTGAATCGGATGATAGAGATCATTTTTTGCTCCTAATCTTCATCACAGTGAATCTTGGCATCTTGGGTGTATTATCATAAGTTTAGTTTTTGGCTTTATGTGGTACACATCCTAAACATTAACTTAAAAATCACAAGTGATTTTTAAGCCATGTTTTTAGGGTGTCCGTCACCTGGAATGAAAAATTGACCGTCTGATTGTACGCCCATAATCTCAAATTTCATTGTATGTTTATGACCTCCATCGTCTGATTCAAAGCAATCAATAATTTTTTATGTAAGCGCCTTCATTCGATAGGTGCAAGTAAAGGATTCGTTTCGAGTTTTTGAAGGTCAAGAGTGCCCCACCATTTTGGCTACTTCGGTCATTAGCTACTATTGAATATTATATGAATAAACAGCGTTGAGTCACCTTTGTTAACTATGTTTTCTTATAAGAGAGCATACGTCCCCACTCCATGGAATCAAAGATTTATGCAAAGAGTTGTTAACAAAGATGCCTTCGGATAAATCAATGTCTAATTCTGCCCAAAAAGTATACTCCCTTCATAATGCACTTCGAAGAAAAGAATCAGTCGTAAAATGTTTGAAAACCATACCACAAAAAGAATTGAAAAGTTAGACGGTCACTTTCAAATATGTGTGTCGCTAGTTCAACTACAAAGGTCACATGTGTATGCGTGTTCGATTAATTTTCGAAACTTTATTGAACTTTATTTTTTTTAAGTCTCTTATTATTAGAAGACGTATTTAAATTATTGAAATTAAATCCGATAAAATATCGATAATATTTGACGAAATCTGACAAAATTCAATAAGATCCAACTAAATTTGAAAAGATTTGACGAAATACGACTAGAAACAAAGAAATTCGACGATATTCAGTAAGCTAAGATAATTTTGAGAGAGAATCCATTATCCATCAAAATCTAGCGAAAATCTATCAAAATCCTTCAAACTTTTGGCGAAATCTAACGAAATTCGATAACTTTTCAATTCTTTTAGATATGGTCTGATGTATATCTACAATTCAAAATGTGGTCAAAGAGAAAAAAAATCAATACACCAGAATGTGTGGGATAATATATAAACTTTGACCACAATTTTGACCAATAAAAAAATTTTAATTTTTAATATTTTTTTAATAAATTGCATGCCATGTGACAAATGATCCCATAAGGGGTGTTGTTTTCGGAATCACGTAGTGACCTAGGATTCTGAGTGCATGAATTCATCTGTGCACTCCAACCCATATACTATTTTTCATATATATATGAAATGAAGCACAGAAATGGTAATTCTTAAAAAAATAATAATCTAAAACTCTAAAAATAATAATAATCCCTTAGAGGATGTGGTGCAAATCATGATCACGTGGCACATGATCTATAATGAAGGTATAAAAAATCAGCCGATATCGTTACGTATCGGTATCCCAACTCGAATATCCGATATGGGCTCATGTCGGCTGATGCGGTTTGGTTTGCCCCCTGTTTTATTTATTTTAAAAATAAAAAATAAAAAAATAAAGGCCCAATTTAACTCAAGCGGAGGAGCCCGTTAACCATATATGTATGAGAAATGGCATATGACTCGAGTCACAAGTTACTTGAGTCTCCGTCCATACACGTGGTATTGATATGTGACATGTTTGATTGTGATGGTAGAGAAAGAAGAAAGAAGAGAGAAGAGAGAAGAGAGAAGAGAGAAAAGAATGACTTGAGTCTCCAGGCTAAGGATCAAAATTTCGGGTTTCGTTTCAATTTCTGAGGGGATCGAAACCGAAAATTTAAATTTCGGCCGATAATATCAGTCCCATGTAAAAAGCTGACCGAAATTTCGGTCCAAATTATCGTTTCGGTGAGGACCGAAACCGATAATTTGACCCGAAATTTTGATCCTTGCTCCAGGCATTACACGTGGTATTGATATATGTGACATGTTTGATTGTGAAATAAAGAGAAGAGAGGAGAGAGATTAGCTGCTACACGGTGGAGAGGAGAGAAGAGAATGGCGCTATTATATGGTGAGCGTGTCATGTTGAAGCAAGGTTGCCTTGTTTTGATTATCTTAAAAAATTATCCCTAATGAGGCATGAAATCTGAATCATTAAATCAACAAATATTTTACTTTTTATTTTAAAAAATAGTATTAATTCTTATTTAGAAAACTGATCAAAATAATGCACGAGAGGTACATGTAACACCAAAACTAGTTTGAAAGCCATGTGAAGCTCGGCGTCATTATAGGCTCAACAATGGGGCAACTCAATGGGTCTTAGGCATACCTAAAGTTTATTATAATAATAAAAAAGTCTTCATTAAGTAAATGACTCCAAAGTCATTAAACTACTTAGGGTTCCACCGATCACACCGTTGACTGCCTTGAATTTGATGATTGGAGTCATTTTTCCTTCCAATCTTTCACATTATGGCCCATATATCAGACGGTCAGATGTTAATTTCACGTGACATAAATCTATGATCAAAGTGTACCATGACACTCCATGATCATAATTACTTTGGAGATTTGTGCAATGTGTAATCAACATCTGACTATCTGATATTTGGGCATTGAACTCGGGATCTAACGTGTGAAAGATTGAACAACAAATGACCTTTATCATCTGATTCACGGCAGTCAACATCCTGGACGGTGTAAATGTCAATGGCACAAAAAGAATTATTGGTTGCAGAAATCTCCACCTTTTGTAAAGAGAGCCTTTACTTGCACACACTTTTCAACTGATTGCACCAAATTTAAAGAAAGACTTGGTATTTTAGGACCATGTGATATGCAAAAATGCAATATGGGTCATCTGATTTAAAATCAATGACCAATAGATCTCTAGTATATAAAATTGGAACAAAACACAATACTTGTCGCATAGTAGAGGTTACCAAATTTGGCAAGTCTCTCTTTTAAATTAGATGCAATCGGTGCAATCACTTGAAAAACGTGTGCAAGTAATGGCCCCCTTTTGTAAATTATAATTTTTTAATTTTTTTGTTAAATTCTGGTTGAAAATAGGCTAGTTGGTGTTTCAGCCCTTCAAACGACCAATTGCTTCCTTTAAAACTGCAAGGCCGACAATGGATTGCAGCACGGTTCTAAATTCGCCCAAGACCGACAATACGTTTCACGTCCTGGGGCTCAGCGAGATTATAAAGACACCACATTTCTGTAGAATTCTATGGGCCTAACTCAAACTCATAAAACCGGCTTATAAGGTAAGGAGTGCCCAGATTATATATAGCCCAAGACCTCCAAACCCACAGGCAATGTGGGACTATTCTAACACGCCCCCACACGTGTTGGCGAGATTGAGCCAAGCCAAATCACTTGGACAATGGAATTGGGTAACGTGGAGTGGAGAAATACTTGCTCTGATACCATGTAAAATTCCATAGGCCTAACTCAACTTCACAAAAGCGGCTAATAAGGTGAGGAGTGCCCAAATTATATATAGCTCAAGACCTCCAAACCCACAAGCAATGTGGGCTATTCTAACAGTTTCGCCCTGGTACACTGTACAAAAGTCCAATTTTTTCACAAAGAAATTTTATAAGACTTTAGGATAATTCAAAATTAGAAGTGTACAAATCGTCACTTTTGTACATATGACACTAGTTTCACTTATCCAATCTATGTGATGATCCCATGATCAGTTATCATACTTTGTCCAAATGTGTGCACCCTAATTCTATTATTACTTTTATTTTTTAACGGCTAATACCGAAGCTCATTGATAGGATGATATGCTGATACGTGAATGTAAAGCATCAGATTGACCAACTTTAACATTAGTCATTAAAACTAAGAATAACCGTTAATATTAGAGACTACAGAGCGAATGATTCAAAACTCCCAAAAAAATGTGATTTTTGGGCACATTGCCCTTCAACTTGTGATCTATCCGTTTGACGGTGTGGATTACCCACAGCACAAACCAATGATTGCGCATAATCATTTAAACACCAAGAAAGATTTTTTAAATGAAAACGAGGGTAAGTCCCTTAAAAAATGGTTCAAATTTCAAACAGTGAAAATACATGTTGGAGGTCAATTTTTTTTTTTTCTTCCTGAAATTGATCTATGCAAAGTCTCCCTTGTCAACATGGCACGTGTAATATATGGACTGTGAAGTAGATTCAGGAACCAGTATGGTGTGTGTGTGTGTATATATATATATATATATATATATATAGAGGGAGGGAGGGAGGGGGGGCAGTGATTATCCTCTCTCGAGTCACTTGGTGACTCTAGAGTATCCCAGTAACACCTTCCCTTGTGGCACCCAGATGATGATTTGGGTGCCATATGAGCAAGCCAAATATGTACAGCAGATCATATTTCAAACTAAGAAAATAAATAAGCAATTCCCACATATAATTTTCAGTGTCGGAAAATGAGCAATTAAACCATATTTATTGTCGGATATGCAGTAATGAAAGTCAGATATGCAGTAATGAAACAAATCAGAGTGGACCTGCAATATAAATTTCTCATTTTCAAAGGCAACAAATACTATAGGAAGAAAATTTGAATAGGACCTGCAATATAATTTCGCGCTTACGAAGGTAACAATATATTATAGAACAATTACCTGCATCCTCAATTCCACATGCCTAAAAATTCACATAAAGAAAACACAGTAGCAGACGACACTCGTTAGCGTTTACTCTCTATATATATATATATATATTTCAGACAAAAAAGGATGACTTCACGGAGCAGAATTTACACACCCACTTAGGCTGATCATCTTATTTCACTGCCTGTAAATTTATATGAAGCAAATAGTTAATTCTTTGTTGGTCTATTTAACTATTTCTGATGCGGATACCTACCGTCAACCATACGTCGGGGCCAGACACTGGTCTACCATCTCCACAAGGTTCGGATTTTCCAAAGCCGCTGCAACCCTTTCTTTATCGTTCAATTGTTTATTTACTGCAAATTTACAAAAGATACCAACTGTTACAAAAAAGTTCAAAAAAAAAAAAAAAATAGTGGCATAATGCCTAGGGACACAGCCCGGAAGACTGCGTACAGATCAGCTGGGCACGATGTGGCGCCCATCACGAGGATCAGGCAACTTAGATAAGATCGATCAAGTACCGCCCAAAATTTTTGAGCTTGATCGATAACCACTGTTAAAATGTGGTCAAAGGTGCCCAAAATCAATGCATTGGGTTGGTTGGGTATCGCTTTATCTTTGACCCATCAAACGAAGGCCAAAAATGTAAAAATAAAAATAAAAAAAACAAATCACATACCCCATGGCTGATCAACCCAAATCGGGTGTTATTTGTGGTGATCATGCCACATGGCATGTGATCTGCATTCAGGTGCAGCCTTCTAGGGTTGCATCCGGATGCATTTCCCATTTCTTTAAAGCCCAATTAAATGTATCTACAAAGAAAAGCTCGTGATGATATGTATAGATAAATATACGTAGCTCTAACTACCCAATCCATCCAAAAAGGTTATCTAACTCTTTTGAATTAGGACCAACTGTCAATCCCCGGGAAAAGAGAGAGAAGAAATGATTGATTGAGCCCTACCTGCAGCTTCGGTAGCATGGGTTCCAGGTGCAACCCTAATATCTACCTGAAGAAAGCAAGAAAAAAGTATCAGAGAAAGCACAGATCAAGGAAATCTGTTGCAGAGGTTTCAGATGAACAAGCACATAATCCTCCTCGTAAGCAGGAAAACAATGGAGTGAGATATATTAAAGAAAGAAATCAGCCACAAATTAAAAGTCTAGGGCAATGGATTAAGTTTCCATGTAAAATACAAATTCATCCATAAAAACAGAAGGCACCAATCCCACAAACCTAAAAGAGCAGTAGAAACCTTGAACCCAAAGAGTGCGCCAGCCTTGCAACCAAAAAGTAAATTTTGCAGCTTTCACAAATCACCGCTGAAATCATTCTCAAATCCTTTTCCTCATGCACTTCACCCTCAATTGGGTCCCCGCTACATTCTTATGTACTTCAACTAACCATTCTGGGACACTGAATGACCTATGCCCCTCTTCATTCAACCGGAAGCACTTGAATAACATACAACGGTACAAGAGCAAGACATCCATTTGCTGAAATTGTCATCAATTTAGCCAGCTAACCTATAGGAGGCTTCCCCGATGCACTAGAATTTCCCCTTTTCATCCAAACGACAACATTCTTTGTTGCTCTTCCACTTTTAGTTTCAACTTATAGACACCATCAACCGTCAAAACCGGAAGTAAATTGACCACGCCTTGGATAGTCAATCGTAACTTTCTAACTTGCAAACATACCAACCTACAGTTTGTTCTTCTGTTTCATTCGAGTTATTACAACTAGAGAATCAATGAAAATCTTCGGTATAGTCAGTTACGGATTTATTACCCCGTTGAACACTGTGTAGACGTTAGAATAACTCGGTATATCTGTGTAGCCCTTTCACCAAGTGTGACATACAAAAGGCTACACAGATGACTCTGTGTGAAAGTCGTTACTAAGTGGACAGTGAAAGTCATACATCTTATTTGGGCTGCCGCTCACAATTTTTAAGCCGACAAAGAGTTCATGGGATCCAATTCTTCAGAAAGCTAATAAAAAACTTTCATCATAGAAAGTTAATTAATTATCAGCCGGGGGAAGATCAACATTAATTATCATCCCCAGCCGCATATTCTTTATCATTGTTTGAATGTCCGCTACGTATCTTCTGCTACATATCGGTTTCGAAGGTAGCTGGTTCGTTACTCTGAATGTATCGACCAATATATATATATTGGTATGTATTGGGCGATACATACTGATGCGGGACAATGACCCTAAAATACGTGAATGCCCATGATATGCTAATTTGCCGAAATTAAACTAATTACTTGAACTATTAATCACGAATTAATGCGATACCTTAAGGCTTCATCGAATTCCTTTTAGGTAACCATGGTCGATTCGACTAGGGTCCAATCCGGCGCACGAGTCCGTTAGAATTGAGGAAGGTGTGATCCTAGAGATAGAACTCTAACATCCTCTAAGTCGGGTGTTGCTCGTAGATCGAGGTGAATTCTTGTAACTCCTCGCTAGGGTTTTGAAGGGAACGATCAACCAACACAATTGGAGCGATCTCGAGCCCAACAACGATTGTATATCAATGGGTATCGAAGAGAATCAATCAAGATAACTCATCATTTAGGGTTTACGGGTTTGAAACAAGAAGAAGAAATAGATGGTAAGATACCAAACAAAATAAAAGAATAAGTAAAATAAGATACAAGATAGATCATGGGTATCACACCCTTGGCCTCACACCAAACCACATGTCGAAGAAGAAGCATCACTCTCCATTAATGCTTCTCACAAGCTCAAGTGTTTACACTTTTATAAAATCAACCAATTCCCAAATAAAGTCTTTACATGCCTTTATATAGGCTAAGAAAACCCTAACTAAACATATTCCATGGACGCCCGTCATATAATCACGAATGTCTGTCATCGACCATGTGCACAAAAACAGAATGATGTCTAGATCACGGATGTCCATCCAAATTTCACAGACGCCCGTTTTGAAGCCACGGACGTCTGTCATATGTTGACAAACTCTGCTTCATTTTCTTCTTTCTCCCTTGTTTTCGCTTGTTGCTTTCTTCTTGCACTTTTCATCTGCCTTGAACCGTGAGATGTCCCCATCACATAGGCAGTGCGCCCTTATTTGCGGCTCTTCAAGGTCTCTTCTCGGTACATGTTGGCGCCCTATGGCTCCTCCGTCACTTCTTCTTTCGGTGATACACCTTGTGTAGCACGAAACCTAGGTCTACGGTGTTGGCGTCCCTGCCACATACCAATGTATTGTCTAGAACCAATATGTGTCAGACAATAGGTGTCGGTTTGGAGCTGGATGATACGTACTGAAAAACTGATATTTTGGACAAAGGATTGAAATTTTATAAGCAATTGTAGAAGGGTGATAAGGACTCTGAGGGATAGTGAAGTGAGAAAGCTTAACCCTGAAAAAAATGAGTGGTAAAATTGGACTCTAAACGCCAACTGCAAACAGATAGGACATGGCTATGATGATGATTTGTTTTCCAATTCTTTGTAGCATCTTGTTTTTATCTTCGATATTTGGCTTTTGAATTTTGAAGTTCAAACCTTTTACTTTGGACATTTTGCATCTAACAAGTGGAATATTTTTTGAAGTTTGAACTTCATATGTAATTTGTTTTATTAGTTGAACTAAAATTCAATTTTGGTTTTTAAACTTCCTTTATCATGAATCAATGAATCATGAGACTTTTATAATCAAATGTCATATTCCTCATAAACGTTTTTATCTATGCTCAAAAATCCATAGTAGGATATTTATTACTTATTAATTTTTTTATTCTAAAAGGTTATAACTGAAAGTAGCATGACACCTCAAGTTGATTCCAAGTCACAAATCGGCTCAACTCCATCTCCTACCAAACTCACTTCAGAGTCTCGGGCATGCAAGATCATGGTTCAAAATTCCAGATGAAACCAATACGTATCATCCAAGATGTATCAGTTTTGAAGGCCACTGGTTCGATACTTCGAATGAATCGACCAATACATATACATATATATTAGAATGTACCGGACGATACATGGGTATGTATCGTCCGGAACCGTATGTATCGCAATACGTATCGGTTTTGGAGCTGGACAATACCAACCAAAAATTGGACCATGTGCAAGATATGGCACTCTCCAATAATGAAACGTTTTAAAACATAAAAGCATTCCTACATAACAAATACAAAATGAACATTGGAATAGTGCAAGAATATGTTACAGAGCATTCTAGTCTGCAGCATGTCATTAAAATATATCGCAATTAGACAAGCAACAAATTTCACATATTTGATACAAATAATCATTGACAGACAGCATTGTAGTAGTTAAACCAATTTGGCTTTTAAATAAACATTTATGTTTGGCAACCCAAGGACCTGACCAACTCTAGCTGGAAATGTTGTCAAGTTGAGAAGTTGCCTAATGCTGCTTCTCACACATCACCATTTTTAGCATGTGACAAACATTTTTGAGAAGCATCATCTGCGAAGCAGCATGTGCCACCTATTTATAGCACCTGAGAAGTGCTTTTTGGAAAAAGGTTGTCAAACAGACCCTTACAACACTATGTACGATCAAATCATATCAAACTCATAATCCAACCTTGAAACCAAAAGTAAGGGAATAAACACCTACCTTGAACCGGGGAGGTAGACTGCGCATGAGCTTCACGCGTAAGCATAGGCCAATAACTGTAGCCATACTACAATGTTCAACGGTAGGAGTAAATGTGACCCTGATTTAGAAGCCAGTGATCATAATTCAACACTTAGATTGATGGGATCATGAAACTTAATTAAATTGAAATGGAGCAGGAACAGCCCAACTCAAAGCAAAAGAAGTTGTTCCCACCTAACATGGCTTTGCTCATCATTTACTTCAATTGCATCTTCTGTGATCACATTTAATTCTTCCAAAGAATAAGGATGTTCTGGATCTTTAATATCTCTTACATGATTTAAGATTGTTAAGGAAATCAAACATTTCCACACTATGAGAAGACAGCTGAATGTATACACAGTTTGATCAAGGAATAATTAAATAATGGATAATGACTCAACTTGTAACTTCAGCAATAAATGGATGCAAATAGTGAGCTCTAAACTACAAATTCCAAATGCAAATTAGCACATTATGATCAAGAAATGCACTGAGCGTTGAAAGACGAGGAGCATAAAGAATTAAAGATGTATCACTAAAATAACCTCCACACCAAATTAAATGAGATGGTAAAGTTATCTGGTTTTTCTATAAAATATATGAATACAAAAGTTAAGTTTGTACCTACATGTTAGTCAACATTAAACATTGAAAAAAAAGTGCATGCTTGACACCCCCTAAGTTAAGAGGAAAATCCATTCCCTATAAAAAACCACATTTACTGATTCCAGTTTCCCAAATTCTTTTCAGCATCTAAGGAAACCAACCACAAATGCTGTCACTCATATCCGATTCCCGCTATTTCGTCATTTATTCCTCAGCCTAGCTACTAGTCATGCATGTCAACCCCAAGAACAAGATCGTTCGAAATTTAAAGAAGTCAATGTTCCTCATGTGTCCCATAGTTACAAGAGAGCGAAATCAGGATCTGATGGTTTGGCTATCCAGGGGTTCAGCTCTGAGTTTGGTGATCACTTCATTACTTTTATAATTTCAAGATTTTCTTATCAGTGTCTCAGACTACAGACAAAATATTAGTTAGAAATACTTCTAGATAACTAAGAAACTAAACACATATCACCAGCTAACATCAACATAATGTGGCGAGAGCAAAAGACTATGACCATTGTTAACCTCCCCACATGGTAGCGACCCAACTAAAGATTTTGATTCCAGTGGGGACAGCTATGATCCTGGTAGCTGCGGTGAAGTAGGCACGCCTATCAACGTCTGAGCCCACAGTAAATATATGATGAACCAGAACAAGAGATCCATGAACACCTATACTGATCATGGCATAAACCATGCCTAGATACCCGGAGACTGGTTTTCCCAAAAAAGTTGAAATGATATGGCATTATGATACCGGCTGAATGGGAATATACACCTCTGGATGCCCGAAGAACTGCATAACACTGGCTAACATGGACATAATTTTAGGGTAGAAAATGTAGTCCTTAGCTGTGCAATCACTTAATAAAATATTGAAGGCAATATAAAGTAGCTTACAGGTTCAAATATACAAAAGCTCCAGACTAATCAGGTTAGAAGTTCCAAGTTCCAAAACATTTGCAATTACATCACCCTTATGGTACATAACCTTGGTTGGGCTGGGCTAATGCATATCCTGGCCCAATATAAAAAAGTAAAAAGCTATAGACTCGAGCCCACATGGACCAGGCCGACCACTGGTGTTAGAAGGTCGGGCCTAAACCTGGCCCCTTAAGCATATGGATCTCATCAGCACACAGGCTCCATTAATTTGTTGGGCAATAAACTCAATACCACATCCAGGCCCGGCTGTCCGAGCCCAAAGCCTGTCAAACCAGGCGACTGCCCCAAGCCTGCAGAGGCTACTTCAAGAGTTCTAGAGGGCTGCGTCAAGGTGATCCTCTCTCACCTCTGTTGTTCAATATAGTGGGGGAGGCTCTTGGTGGGCTGCTACGCATCTCTAAGGAGCTTAATTTTTTGGGTTTCAAGGTGGGTAGAGATGATCATGTGAGTACTCACCTCCAGTATACAAATGACATAATGATTATTTGTCAAGCACCTGAGGATAAACTGATGGCCGTTTTGGATGTCATGACTATGACACGGGACAAAACGCTAAAATACTAATATGCGAATTTGGGATTAACTTTAGACTGCATTGAATAGAGGAAATATTCAAAAATCATGCAACACATAAAATTAATGCAATGAAATTAATAAAACAATTAGATTAATCCATTTTAGTGTTCGCATACGTGAGAATTTCCCGATTTAGAAAAATGGCTCTGCTGAGGGAACTCGAGATTCGTTCTAGTTCAGGGCATCAATCGACAATCGCAATATTGTCTCTTGACTCCTCGGGGATTTTAAATGAAATAAGGCTTAAAATAATTCAGTAAAAGGGGAACAATTTGGGATTTTGATTTTTATCAACAGAATTAAAGAAAGATAATACCTGCCAACAACTAGAGAAAAGACAAAATAAAGAGATAAATTCCAAGGCTTCACACCAAGGGTTTTCTGAAGCTTCACACCATGGCTATACGTCGGCTTCACACCAAGTCACACGAGAAACAATTGCTCACTCCTCAAGGTTTGAAGGATTCACTCCTTCGGTTGAAAACTCTTCACAAACTCTTTAGGGTTTGCATAAAAGCAACTTTCTTTTCATTCAATAATAAAAAACTAACTAATAATGTCTTTACAAGCTTTTATATAGACTAAGAGAACCCTAAATATCATAAAGCTCGAAACAAAAGAGTCTTAAACTAATAAAAGACAAAAAAAACCAATTTTTGTCACAAAAATAGAAATTTCATCGCTGGCGGCACAACGTTCACAGATGTCCGTCACCTACGGACACTGAATGTCATGGACGTCCGTGGGGCACCACGGGCGTTCGTCTCATAAAAAACAGTGAGACTATGATTTCACGAACGTCTGTCCTGAGCCTACGGACGTCTGTCATTGGATGACGTTTTCCTGCCTCCCTTTTCCTCCTAATGATGCTGCTTTTCCTTTTGCTTCCTCTTTATGCTTTCATTTGCCTTGCTTTGTGTGATAGCCCCATCAAACTATCTATGGGGCAATTTCGGGACAGAAAGTCAACTTGCACAAGTCTAAAATCATAGGTATTAGGGTGGACTGAGAGATCTTCAGTTATTGGCAAATGGGGTGGGTTGCGTTGTTGAAAGTCTCCCCATTTCCTATTTAAGTCTATCGCTGGGGATAGGTTAGCAGGAGTTGCTTTGTGGGAGCCGGTTATCCAGCGTTTTGAAACAAGACGTGACAAGATCCGATACAATGGCAAGGCACAGAGCATTCGTTAAACGGAATCAAGAAAATCAAGACAGCAAAAACAGATTCAAAAGAAAGGGAAAGAGTCGATGAAGTTTGGCGGTTTAGAAGGGTAAAATGTTGAGCAGTAGAGGTAGATTGTTTATTGTTAAGAGTGTTTAATCTAGTATTCCCATCTACTACATGTCCATGTTCCTTTGTCGTATGAGGGTGATTGAGAGGCTTGAACAAATTGAACACATTTCTTGTAGGAAGGAGGAGGTCCGGATTGAAAATACCATCATTAATTGGGAAGTTTGTCAAACAAAAATGGCTTCGTTGTAGAAAACTCTAATTCTACTTAAAATTAGATTATTTGGATGGAGTCTAGCATGGGGTCGTATTTTGACCATAGATCAGTCGTTGGGGAAGAGAAAACAAATTCATAATGTATGCGCTGTTTCAGAGGGAGGAATATGTCAACCATTTATTCTTTCATTGATGGTTGGCAGATGAGAAATGGAGGAATTTGTTTCGGGTGTTTAATGATTGTTGGATGCAAGCGGAAGGCCATAGACAGATGACTAGCTGGAAGAGAGTTCAGTTTGAGAGAATATAAGGATCTTTATGGAGAGTGGGGCTTTTCACTATTTTTTGGGTTACGTGGTGTGAAAGAAATGAGAGGGGTCTTTCGGAAAAATCAGGACACCCACGGGGATGGTTCTGAAGGTGGTTCTGGACCTTATCGTTGATTGGGTTAGACTTGATATCTGGTGTTTATGAGGAGATTAAGGAAGCTTATAAGGCTTGGGACAGCTTGCATCTTTAACCTTTTTTCCTCTCGGTTTGAGGAGGGCTTCCACATTGGGTATGCCAGTTTGAACTCCGCTTAGTCTACGTTTCCTTGTGATATTGGGTTGGGCCATCTTTGGTTTTTGGTCCTTGTTCTTTTTTGTTGGCTTCAGCTTCTCATTGTGCCCTTTGTACTTTTTTCCCTTTTTCTTTTTTTTTTCTAATGGATTAGTCTCTTATTATTGATAAAAAGAAAAAAAAATCAATGTATTGACCAAATTATCGGTCGATAATTACAAATTATTGATCATGTCGTTCGCTACTTTCAAATTATCAACAAATAATTTCAATAATCAAATCAATCCAGCCCATTGACAGCTCTAGGTATAAGTGACCTTACCCATGTTGTTATTCATTTCATTTACATTCTAATGGTGCGCTAAAATTAGCGCCAGCAGCAGATTAATATATAATAACGCTATTTTTGTAGTATGGTATGGTCGCTTTTGTGTCTATTTTCCTCAAGTATGTCCTAATTCGTCTCATCCAAAATAAACCCAAGCTTCTCCATGATAATTGGACAACCTTGGTGAGTTAGTTGGGATCTATAGTCTTTACACCAATGCCATATATCTTTTGCTTCATTAATCTTTTTCCTGTGGACCCCTTGTTTCATCATTTTTTAAACTTGGTGAGATGTCTACTGTCCTTAATAAAGCAATAACTATAGATTGCACTAGGCCTAGAAACCATCCAAATGACTCTTGTAGAAACAAAATGAACATACTAGAAGCATAATGAATACTTACACTATACTATAGAAAGTAATTAAAAAGTAGATCAAATAGTATAAATCTCACAGTTTATCTTAGGAAAAGGTTAGTGTACTAATAGCAGTTTTAATCATTGTTACTAGGCACTTCTACTTTTGGTACTTTTGTTGTGCCGACACTTGGTGGCACTTGGACACTCCCCAACATAGCACGATACTTTTAGACATGTCTGAAATACCATATAATACCATAAAAATGTTCCTTGTTCTGACACGATAAAATGAACCTTCGTTTTATAAATAAATAAAATTGTGTAAAGTTTAGTAACTTTTAAAATAAAAGGTTTGGATCATTGAAAAGGATTTGTAAAAGATAGTATACTTTTAGTTAGGTACATGACATACGTTATACATCTATCCTAAGATTTCGCTACAATTTTTTTAAATACACTATTTTTTTTTCTAAAGGCCGTGCCGCCGTCTTGGAATCTTTAGAAATTGGCGTGCCAAACATCTACGACACCTTGACACTTGGCACCCGTGCCACGTGTCTTGGTATCATTGGTTTTATTAATTATCATAAATGAATAGAAAGTTAATGTCGACATTGCAGATGGTGAAAGAGAACTGAGATCCGAAACAGTCATCAATGGGAAGACAAGATGAATCAATCATCATCGTCACTTTATCTAATCAAGAGATGAATCAATATAAAGAATTAATTACACAACAAAATTCCAGGCAAATTTTTGCAACATCGAATCACATCATAAAATCAGAAGAGTGACAGATTGAATCAAATCATGAAGTTGGATCATAAAACATAAAGATTTCTAATAATAATTACTAGTCAAGTTATAATAAAATAATCACATCATCATCATACCATAGAGTTATTCCATCTATTTGCAGTCGGCTTATGGCATTTCATTGACATAAATTCCAGTATAATTTAGTAAACTATATAAAATATAAAGATCCTGAAAAGTCATTGAAAGGAAATTGGTTCAAAATTCCGGACAAGACCGATACGTACCATCCAATACGTATCAGTTTCGAAGGTCATTAATTCGATAATTTGAAGGCATCGACCAATACCTATACATACATATTGGCATATATCAGACGATACATACCAATATATCATCTAGAACTGATTCATATCGGACGATCACGTATCAGTGTTGGAGCTGGATGATACGTACCGGAAAACCGGGATATTGAACCATGAAGGAAGCCAATTTTAGTAAGCTACTTAAAATTTAATTTAATTTTACTTTAGCTCCTAGGCATTCAAATATACAAAAGAACCATATCAGCATCCACGAATCGAATTGAAATAAAGGATATAAAAAATTTCTTGTTGGTCGACAGATTCTGCGCCATATTCTGGGGTAGTCAATTTTAGTAAGCTACTTAAAATTTAATTTAATTTCACTTCAACTCCTAGGCATTCAAATATACAAAAGAACCATATAAACATCCACCAATCGAATCGAAATAAAGGATATCAAAAATTTCTTGTTGGTCGATGGATTCCACGGCATATTCATCAAAATCCACTGGGGCAATCCGAGTCCGCCGCTCTCTTTTTTCGTGTATAACAGGATTCGCATTAATCAATCCAGAAACCATTTATTCGGAGAATTATAAAACACAAACAACAACCTCCCCTACACTTCAAATTGGTATTCATATAAGAAATGGAAATAGTAATAATATAAAAAGAGGGAAATTAAATTTGCCCACGATGAACAAAAAGTGGAAAAAATACCAATTTTTAGGACTTCGTTCTGATTTTTCTTATTTTCGCTGCTCTTCCTTCGCGTCTCAGGCCTTACGAGTAGAAGTTTTTCTGGATTGTAGTTTACTAGGGACCCGAGATTCGAAACAGATTAATTGAAGAAAGGGCGGGAGGAGGAACTAAAATTTTGAACAAAGAGACGCAGCTCAGAACACAGAGAACCCTAACTTTTAGAGAGAGAGAGAGAGAGAGAGAGCAGTTTGCTTCGTTTCGCGTGATTGAGATGCATACGGAAGATTCGGCTTGGGCGATCTCTTAGAGTGACTAATTGCACACCAGATTTGTGCTGGGTACCTCTGTGCGCGCCCACCCCATCTCTGAGCGTGTACCTCTTTCGTAGGCCCCTTAAAATTCATTGATTTCTTCAAATGAGATGACGATGGAGATCGTTTTTTATCCCCATCTTCGGTGCAATACATCTTGAGATTATGAAAAAACCTATCATACGGTTAATTTTTATTCCATGTGTCACAGACACTAAAAATATGACCCTAAAATCACATTTGAGCATGATATGTGTTATATGATTCAAAGACCATTTTTTTGAGCTTTGTGACACATAAAATCAAGCACTGAGATTTCAAAATCTATTGTATAAGAGATCGGGGTGAAAAAAGATTGCTATCATATAATTAAAAGGAATCAATGATTTTCAAGGACAAGCACTTTCAGAGAGGGTACCTTTGAAAGCGCTTATGTTCGAAACCCCTGAAACACGTTGGCTACTACGGATCATAAGATAGAGATAGTTTTTCTTCCCATTCTTCCACACAGTGGATCTTTAGACCATGATCATACCATCAAATGGTATATTTTTTCAGTCCGTGTGGTACAAATCCCCCAAAAAAGCTTGTTTCAGCGTGATGTATGTCATGTGAAATCTTGTTTCATGTGCAAGTAGTTTCTCTCTATTTTTTTAGATCTGTACAATGTGGAATAAAAAAGATTGTTTGATTATATGTTTGTGGTCCCAAATCTATTGTATTGAAGATTGGGGTGCAAAATAATCTTCATTGTCTGATTTAAATCAATCAATATATTTCAGGGGTTTCAAAGATAGGCGCTTTCAAAGATGGCATGGGCACGAACAGAGATACCCTTCGTGTTGTTGCATAAAAATAACCTTTGCTGGCATCTACACAATCAACGATTACGCTACGTTGAAATGCTTTAATATTGTGGACAAGAGATCGTTTTTCACCCCAGTCTTTCACACAATGGATCTTGAGACCGTGAGTTTACCATCAGACAGTTTGTTTTGTAATAGATGCACATGGTCAGTCCAATGCTTTTGGTAAAGAAGAAAAATGATGAGATACGCATGGTCAAAGTTGTTATATTTATTTATTAGTTTAGAATATAATAATTATATTAAATAATTTTAAAGAAAATAAAACTTGCTTTTGATTTTTTTCTTAGTTTTGTGAGTTAATTTTTAGGCAATAGGTATTCTCATTTTCGTATGCAAATGATAGTCTCACATTGGTAAAAGCAAAAAGTGTCTAGGCTATATATTTAACATTTCACCTTCTATTATTGTTTGACAAAAAGAAGAGAAGAGGATGCCTAGTGGCGAGTCGCCGCGTTCGCGCGCCCACGTGTGCGTGGCGATTGGCGTTTAGGCGCATTGGCACTTTGGCTGAGATCTTTGAAAAATCTGAGCCGTCCAAAATATGACTGTTGGTCCAACAATCATATTGAAAATTCTATATAAGGAGGCCTTAGGACACAAATTTGGACACTCTGAAATCCATCGAATTTCTTATATAAAACTTGAGAAATCCTCTTGCTTTCTTCTTTTGGTAGTACTTCATCCGATTGAGTTTTCTGGGGCGATCCTTTACTATTGCAAAGTACCGGATCGCATCTAAAGATTGGGCTCGTTGTATTCTGGAAACGTCTCGTTGGAACCCTTTTGTAAACTCGAGAATTTATTCAAATAGGGAGCGAATAGTGTTTTAAAGACAACGATTACGTGTCTCGAGTCCAATTCTCTTGCCCATTTCATCATTTTCGAATTTCTATTCCTAATTTTATCTAACAAAAGTGAGGATACATGAGAGTCTTGTCTAGCTTTTGCAGTTGTGCGCCAATAAATGCCAAATTTCAATGTTATCAACATATAATTTCTTTGCTAGTAAATTTTTCCATATTATTCAAAGTTTCCCAGATCAAAAGCTGTCCAAACTGCTACTTGAGCAATCCTACTAAAACATTTTGTAGTTACAAAGGTTTTGATCTTTATTAGACTATATAATCTTTTAAGGTTTAGATCTAGTGCTAAAGGATGAAGACTATTTTTCCATATTTCATGGGGTTGAGAACTCTCAAACCCCCGGGATCATGGTATCAATTGGCAGGACAAAGTCTCACTAACCATATCTTCTTGTGGGTATTCGTATTAAGAAGAGCTCACAAAAAAGGCAAGTAGTTCTTCAAACTCCCAAGGTCTTCATTAATCATCTTTGATGTTTACTATAACAAAACAGTCAGAATTTATTTCCAACAGTGATGAAGAATCTGAATGTTGGCGTTTATGGGCAAGTGAGGACTTGACAACAGGCAATTTGGTTTTGCAATATCAATTGGAAAATTCAGTGATTGCAAATGGTGGTTCAGTGCATGCAACTTGGGTCCGTAGATGTTAGAACATTATTGAAAGGTGTTTGATAGATATTAAAACATCAAGAAGATGCAGTTGGTAAATGTTTTGAGGATGTCAGATGATTTTTGAAGCTAATTGACTTCAACTATTAAAGAAAGAATTTAGTATTTCACAATGAAACTTCAACAACTGTTTAACAAAGAGAACCAAAGATCTGAATTCGATTAATAGCTCACTTGAATAGTAGAAATGGGGACATCAATCGATGAGAGTATGTTTTTACAGTTTAAATTCTCTTCTTCTCCATCAGAAACCCACCCTCTTCCCCTAACCCTAACATCATCATCATCACCATCATCATTGTTTTTGTCGATAGAATCCTTACCAATGTCTCTACAACAAGAAAACTCTTCGAACAGCCATAGTGACCAAGTCGGTGGGGGGGGGGGGGAGATTGTCAAATTCGAGAAATAACTGGCCAAAATTCAAAAAATTAAAAAGAAAAATTATAAAAAAAGTTGGTTAAAAACTATAAAAATTAAATGATTTTTGAAAAAAAATAATAATTCGGAAAATTTTGGGCAAAGGAAATACTTGAAATTTGCAAATAACTCTTAAAAGTCTCTGTTTTTCTGAGAAAGTCGCGAATAATTATAATATTAATCGTTTTACCGAAAAGTCATTATTTATTCGCAACTTTTTCAAAAAGTCAAAGAATTTGGCCACTACACTTACAGCCATAGTCACCAAGTCGGGGTTCGGCAATAATTCAGCAAGGATAAAATTGGGCAAGTTCCAGGAAAACTTTAGAGAAAAATCTGAGAATTTTTTTAAAATAAGGTTAAAAAGTATAATTTTTTTAAAGCACAGTCAAAATGGTGATTTATTGGAAAAATTGTTAATTATTCATGAATTGTCCACATATTATTCGTAGATTTCGCAATTTTTCAGAAAACACAAGAATTTTCCAAAATTCGTGATTAATTTGTAGAACCTTAAATTCGCGAATTATTAGCTGGTTTTAAAATATTCAGAGAATTTGGTGGCTATGCTTACAGCTAGGGCACACGATATTGTGCCCTAAACAGCGCCCTTCAAATTCTTTCAAGTGAGCACACTGTAAAAAATGTATCGTTCGGCTCTCATTCCGCTTCCTTTTCTCGCAATTCTAATGCTAAGAGAAGCTTCAAATATTTTCCTATCTGCAGATATTATTAGAGAAATCGAAAACATGCTTGAAAGGGTGGTTCTTCAGAAGCTAAGCAGGTGTTCTTGTTCTACCTGGAGGATCTTGTAGCAGTTGGGGTGTAGAGAGAGAAGATTGAAGGATATCGTCCAGCTTCGGATGGAGGCGTTCCGCTCTCTTGGCGTATTTTAGCACGGATTTCAGATAGGAGATTTTGAATTGCCTTTTCTTCTCTCTCCATTTGCACGGATGCTGCCTGCGAGAGTGGGGAAGAAGAGAAATACAAAATCAATATTATATATACTTTTTGGTGAAATTGAAAAATAAAACTTATCATTGTTCGGTCCGTCGATAAGTTTGTGGCCACACTAATTTATTACATAAATACTCTTTCCCACTTACCGTCGTCTCGTCCTTCGATAAGTTTACCTACAAATTATTATTTTTTTAGAACAACCTACAAATTACTTAAATTACACAAATGAGCTTTTGGCCCACTTATCGATGTTTTGCCCATAAATAAGGTTTTTACCGGTCAATTACATAAATGCCATTTCTATCTTACTTATTGTGGTTTTGTCCATCGCTAAGTTTGATCAGTTTGCTACATAAATGCACTTTTCATTCCACTTATTGAGGTTCTGTCCATCGATAAGTTTGTCTCATTAATTACATCAATGCCCTTTTAGCCCCACGCTTTCTCGTTAATAACATAAATGCCATTTCTGCCCCATTTATTGCAGTTTTGTCCTGGGTATCTCTATTAGCGCCCACATGTGCGCAACCCCTTCAAAAATCAAAACCATTGATTGCTTCATATTAGATGATGGAGATCATTTTTCCTGCTGAGCATCCATATAATGGATCTTGAGATCATGGCTCACCTATCATACGGTCAGTTTTGTATTCCACATGTCACAGATCCCCAAAAAAATGCCCCTATGGCACACATCACGCTCAAACATGAGTTCTGTGACATGTGGAATAAAAAACTGTCCATCTAATAGGTGAGACATAATCTTGAGATCCATTGGATGGAAGATCTGGGTGAAACACAATTTCCATCATTTGATCCGAAACAATCAATGATTTTAAAGGGGTTGCACAAGTGAGCACTTTCGGAGATTGCGTGGGCGCTAATAGAGGTATGGTAAATTCCTCTCATTAATTACATAAATGCCATTAGTGTAATGTCATTTTACAAGCCAAGATTTTGCCCTTTCAACCTCATAACAAGTGCTTAAACCATTGAGTGTTTTGAATTGGATGATACAAAGTGTTCCTCGTTCCTATCTTCCACCCAATGGATCTAGAGAGCACGGGGCTACCATCAAATGGTCATATTTTGATTCTACATCGCTTGCTTCTCAGGAACTACATTTTGTGTATGCCACTGATTATGTTCACCTTTTGGGATGTGTGTCACATAGAATCAAAATCTGATCGATCAATGGTAGGCCATTTGGTGTACGCCCATGATCATGTCATTTTCGCCTCACTTATTGCTGTTTTGTCCACTAATAAGTTTGCCTCCATAAAACTTACTGCACACTAACCACTTACGTTGTTCTGCCGAGCGATTCGTTTGCCTCTAAGCTTTGTTAAATACATATGAGTACCTCCAAACGCGTGAGCGCATTCTCTGAAAGCGCCCGTGTCTTAGACCCCTTAAAAACCATTGATTCCTTCGAATCAGATGACGGAGATTGCTGTTCACTTAGATCTTTCACATAATAGATATTGAGATCATGACATACCTATCAGGCAGTCAATTTGTGATTCCATGTGTCATAGATTCCTAAAAATGGCCCTTGAATTATATGACACTACGCTCAAGCGCAATTTTAGAGCCATATTTTTTGCATCCTGATGCGTGGAATCACAAACTGACCGTGTCATAGGTGCGCCATGATCTCAAGATCTATTGTGTGGAAGATCGGGGATAAAAATGATCTCCATCATCTGATTCGAAGAAATCAGTTTCAACGGGTCTGAGACGTGGGCGCCTTCTGAGAACTCATGGGAGCGTTTAGAGGTACCCAATACATAAATGAGGACTGCTATGCGCACACCTAAGTTATCTTGTCACGAGCACACCAACGTTTGCTAACTACACACCAGTAAAATAAAAAGATATACTTATCTAACTGCTATGCGCAGTTGCGCACACCTAAAATAGAACAATACTTGGTGAACAACAAATATTTTACCGAGGTCGTTGATTCACATCCTCGATTCTCGGCACTTCCATTAGGGTTGTCAATAGTCGGGTCTAGCTGAAATTTTAGGCCTTTTTTTTTTTTTTTTCTAGAGGTGATATCACCTTTTTTTTTGTATCAATCTTTAGCACCATTGATCTTTATATTGTAGCCTTCAAATCCGATGGCATAAATGTTGCTTCACATCGCGTAAATATAAAAAAATTGTAAATTTTTAAAATTTTAAACTATGTAGAATGATAAAAAGTGTAAGAAAGGGTATTTGAGACTTTTTGTGCTATTTGGAACTGGCTCGACTTGGAGTTGGTCGGTTTGGTGAAAAGTGAAAATATAAGGTCTCTGGTGGAAAAGGTGAATCTAACAGGGTCGATCCTAAAAATTTCCCTATTAAAAATGATCAATGGCCTCTATCAAATTGCTTGGATCGAATGATTCGAGCCCTCTAATTGGCAACAAGTCGATTTTTTTTTTTTTTTTTTTAAAGAAGTAAAATATCGCCCGAAATTTCATTCAAAATTTCAATTTCAAGCAAATTATCGGCCGATAATTTACTACTTCAATAATTTCGACAAAAATATGGAGTTATCATTTCGGACCCAACCGATACCGATGAGTTTCGGCTGAAATTTTAAAATTTCAGCCGAAATTTTGTACCATGATTGCCAGCATTTAGAAGCTGACAATTTAGTTGGTATTTTTTTGTTATGTAGATGACTTGAATTGGTCCAACAAGCGAGTCATGTGGCATAAAAACGCAGACTTATTTGTTAGGTCCACGCAGCCCATCAGTACTCTCGATTATCTCAAAAAAAAAACAAAGAAGCAATGGTCAGGTCCAACCAAGTTGAACCTGACCATTGCTTCTTTGGACCAATTCAAAGTAAAATCATGAAAGTAAATTGTCAGCTTGGTCAGGTCCAACTTGCTTCTTTGGACCAATTCAAAGTAAAATCATGAAAGTAAATTGTCAGCTTGGTCAGGTTCAACCAAGTTGAACCTGACCATTGCTTCTTTGGACCAATTCAAAGTAAAAATCATGAAAGTAAAGATTCTTCCATATCCAAGGGTTGGTGATGTGATTGAACAGTTCAATCACATCACCAACCCTCTTCAATCACATCACCAACCCTTGGATATGGAAGAATCTTTACTTTCATGATTTTTCCTTTTTATACTTTCATGATTTCTCCCATTTCCAAGGGCTACAGATGTGGTTGAACTCAAAATCCGGTTCAAGGACTATGCATCCAATCGCAGTCCTAATGGCTGACTCCTAACCATCACGAAGATTGGGTCCCACAGCAACCTAGATAAGATTGATCAGGTGCCATAAAAAAAATTAGGTCTAATCTAATACATATCCACCGTTGAAAATGTGATCAGACGCCCAAATTCAATACACCATATTGTTCCACCATCACCTTAGCTTTCACCCATAAAATGACAGGTAAAAAAAGTTACAAAATGATTTTCAAAAAATCATATGGTACATTGCTGAACAACCCAAAAGGTGTAGTAATCTTAGTTAATCATGCCAGCTGACATGTGATCTGTCGTCCGGGTGCAGCCCTAGAGGTTGCACCCGAACACATCTCGTATACTTGACGAATAACGAGTGCACTTTGGATCAGCAGACCTTTACTACTAATTCAATACTATAAATGCCCAGTGACCATCTAAATATTTCTGTATTGACTTGATCTCCTTTAAAAAGGTCCTATATATATGAATGTTAGTTGAATGCATAAGCTTCCTTATGTGAATAAAATTAAAAGTCGCTACATTTGAATCTGGGAGAGAACCTTCTGATTGATGCAGACAACTCAAATTACAATGTTTACAGTCCCTTTCTGCTTACTAGTCACTAGTAAAAGAGTTAGTATTAGGTACTCGACAACCTCGGGAATACGCAACTATTGTTGATCACCAAATCAGTGAAAGGCCAACAATGTAGTTCCACTGATTTATGTGATGGAGGTGTATTTTTTATGCAATCTTTGACTCACCAGTTCTTGGTACCAGCGGCTCCTTCGCATCCCATAGCACACTTGATGAGATTAGTTGCACATGCTCAAAATCAGTGTTCCTATACCCAATCGTCGATGTTGGATATTTCCTTCCCATTGATGTAAAATATCTGGCTGTATTGGCAAGGAGTGAATAAATTTCCACCTGGACCAGCTAACAAACAACGCTAATACAGTACACATGATCATTTCTGCAACCAACGAATATCCGACCACCAATCATCACGGGTGACGAGAAAATGTCTCCTGGAAGATCCATCTTTGCATATTCTTGAACCATTGGGACCAACAGATCATTTCGATGTTGATTTCTCTTTTTTGTTGCATTGAGGTTTATTCTAAGCACATGGATGGTTCCCAAAGAGCTGCAAACACAAGCCAGCCTGCAAACCGGACCTAAGGTTCAAGAACATATCCTTTTGAGAGGAACTACATACTAATATAATTACAGGCCGTTAAATAGTCATTTACCTGTCCGATAAGGGGGATTGATCAGATAACAACTGAATGTGTTCATCGATATAGGCAGATGAAGTGATTGGGTCTCCAACGTAATGCTCCCAGAGTAAATCTCCTCCTTCCTGAAATAAAACAAAACCTGGTTTCAAGTCAAAAGGTTATGTCAAAGCGCACCAGTACAAAATTATCTATTTAGTTTCTTCAAATACACAATTTATCCACTACATGGGTAAGCAAACATGTAGAAACAGAGTCTGAGTCAACTAATGTAATTGGACAAGCTTAAATCGAGCAGCCTTTCAATCACAGCATGTTGATCAGTAACCTCTACAATGAATGAAGGGATAAGGAAACCGACGATAAGGTGGAAAATGAGAAATAACAATGATGACCATGCCAATAATTACTAGCACTGGTGTGCATATGTTAGCTCATATGTTCTTTGGTAGCTAGACATTGGGCAGTTGGAAACACCCAATTGTAGTAATACTGGAGCCACAAGGAAAAACAAGTACTTCAAAGTAGATGATGATTTCGACTAGCTATCGCTCTTTAGTAGTGGCATAGATCATCCCACTTTAATGTCGATGAATTAGTCAAACTTTGTGGTATCCAGACTAAATTAGACTTTCATACTCATTTTGATTCCTAACAAAGAATTCAATCTTTGGCCACCATCATCATCATCATCGCTGCCACCACCCCCATCACCTTCTCCCATTTACTTGGGGTTGGCTTAATATTATATACTAGTAAGTATTTCAACAGGCTGCAAGTTACACTAGAATACCATGCAAAAATAAACCTTTTACATTACACCACAGATTAATTTAATATCGTAAATCATTAACGTACTACATTAATACAGAGGAAACATCAGCATTTTTTAAGTGGAAATAAAGTTGATTTAGAAATAACCACTAAACATTGATTAACTCATTATCATAGAAACAATGTCTGAGAATTTTCAACAAATCATATGGAAAAACACGTAAAAGATAAAAAGCTAATTCCAAGGAGATAACAAGATATGCAAAACAAAATTTAGTAGGGCAAAAAATATGGAAACAGAGATTTTGCTTAGGGCTGGGGATTGGATTTGCTCTTCATGTCAAAATGTTAATTTCAGAAGACACTCAGTATGTCACCATTTTGGATGCATCTCTACTAGAACTAATGGGATTGCAGTTGAGGCTTCAGCGGAACAGAGGGCCAGGAGCGGGAGCAAGGGACAGGTGTACCTCACTGATCGCCAGGTTAGGGATTTTAACCGTGGGTGGTCCATCGCGGGTAAACATTTTGTGGAGCTGCGGAAATGATGAAGGTGGGCCCGATAATGGCGTCATCCATGGAGGTTCGTCAACGACAGGCTTCGGATCCCGTGAAGGTGGGCCAGATTTCCACAGCGCCTCCAACAAGGGCGTTCTTTTGTGGAAGCGGTGAATGGTGGTTGTAAGGGAGGGAGACCAACACTTCCAGCGACCAGCGCCAGCCCCGAGGAGGCTGACGTCCGCCGCGAGATCCCGCCAGTAAATGGGAAGGCCGTGGAATTTGGGGGCCTGGTCTCTTCCCTTCGTGTTACATGCTCACAACTCTCATTCCTATCCATTAATCTTCCTTATTTCTGGGTGGTGATGCACATTTTTAAAGGCTCATTGCATATATCAAAAATTTACGAATGGTTACATCAGAATTGGGGATTTATGGATAGGCCCTTAATTTCTCCAATTTCGGATACAAAATATCTACTAAGATTCCAGTCGGAAGGAATGGCGATGGAGCTTTGGGAGACTAATAAAACCACGATCAATGGGGTGCCTGTACAGTGCGATTGTTGGGAGGTGGATGTGGGAAAGCTTAGCATTAACCGGTGGAACGGAGGAGTCTGCCTGAGATTATTTTGGCTACCCATCCACGCTTGGACACCGGAGGTCTTGAGGGGCATCAGGGATAGATGCGGTTGTCTCGTCTTGATTGATCGGAGTACTGCGGATTTGTGTGAGACCAGCTACGCCCGGATCTTGGTGGCTACTGACAACTAGGAGTACATCCCTAGAAGCTGTGTAGTTTGCATCAACGGCGAGGAATTCAGGATCTTCGTAGAAGTGGAGGTGATGGAATGGATGATCCTCCCGCAACAGCCTCACCAAGAATCCTTGGGGTCCAGGGGAGTCGACGAAGACATATTCGCTTGTGCCGGAGAAAAAATCCCACAGGAGGTCCACCCATTCAGGGGTGGGGTAGATTCTCCCTTGGACACGGTGGGGCAGCACTCGGAGAGGAGCTCGGCCTCGGATTCGGCACTCCATCAGAGGTCGACCTCGGCGTCAAGGAGTGGAGGAGCCCCGGCTGGCCACCATTCCCATGACATTCAGCGAGAGATGCTAGAGGAAGGGGAGATCGATGCTTGGTCGGAGGAGGTAGAGGGATGGGCGGAGCAACCGATCGGCAAGAGGAGTTCCTAGATACTGGAAGACGGCTCTAGGTCACTGGATCTCCCTCTCTCCAATCTCTCGCTGTCGATACCTCGCACGGCTGAGATTTATGCCGTACATGACTTTGGGAGCCCAATGGATAGGTTTTCGAATTTTAAATGGCATGTCGAACCTCTCCTCACCGGGGTAGCCAGTCATTTGCAGGAGTCAGATGGGATGTTCGATCCGATGGTGTGGGAGGTGACACGGGCATCTTTCTTTACAGCTGGCAGTCTTAGAGTGGAGAGGATTTTGGAGCGAAGTCTCGTCTCTTCATAACCTACCCTAGATATTAGCAGTGGAGACAGGCACGTGGCTAGCAGACGAATACGGGGGTTTCCCTTAGCTGGTTCCCCATTTTCTCTTGACGGTTTTCTCCAGCCCACGGTTTTGAATACCGCGGGTGGTTTCCTGCGTCCAGAGTCTGTTGCACGTACACGTGGCTTCCATACAAATCGCCAAGGCGTCCAAACAGGGATGGGTTTTTTGGGCTTTGTTGGGCTGAACCGGCTATTGCTCTGCTTGTTTTTGGACCTGTCTACTACCATCTCCGTGGACCTCAATCGATGCGGGCTGCGGTCCGCTTTCCTAGACCCTTTGCTGCAGTGTGGACCGGATCTCAAGTTTGTGGGATTGGCTAGCGTCTTGTGCTTTGTCAATAGATTGAAGTTGGGGCGAATATCTGGGTCTCTGCCAATTGGCGGAATGCTTCCCACGTGTTCTCTATATGATTTAGAGATGGGTACATGTGCCACCAATCTCGCTTGTCCTATTCCAGCGTCTTCTTCGTTGCCGACGTCCCCCATTGCAACCTCGTCTTCCTCGTCTTTTAGCGATAGAGTTTCTCTAAGGGGTTTTCGACGACAGATGGCCCTCTTCCTCTTAGATCGCTTAGGCGTAATGATGATGGGAGATGGGTTAATTGCTCTTTTGCGAATGTTGAACCGGGGATTGAGGCTACTTCTCCCGCTCTTATGGAGGGGGATGATCTCGATAGTATTATCTCCTTTGGAAGAGACCTCGGGATGTCTTACCATGGCACAGATGCTTCCCTGCGGGAAGGCTTCAAATCTACTTCACACTACCAAAGGAGAGGATCAACCACCGAGCATAGCCACTCTAAATCCAGAGAACTTGTTAGGTTAGCATTGGGAATGTCCGACGGAAAGGGAGGGGGAGACCCATAAGGTCCTCTCTCTCTCTTGGGGTGGGCTATCATCGGTTGGACTTTATGAAGCTGTTTTCATGGAACGTTAAGGGTGCCTGTGACCCCCAAAAAAGGGCTGGTGTGAAGCAGGTCATTGCGGCTCACAATCCGAAGGTGCTCACATTACAAGAGACTAAATGGGGTCAATGCGATTCGGCTAAAGTGGCTTCTATTATGGGAGGTAATCGCTGGGATTGGATCAGCCTGGACTTAGACAAGGCCTCGGGGGGTGTTCTGCTAGCGTGGAATTCGATGTTTTTCAGTAAGGTTGATGAGGAGATTGGTTTGTTCTCGGCCTCGGTGGTTCTGCAGAATAAAGACAATGGCAAGAAGTGGGCGTTTACGGGGGTTTATGGGCCATCTTCCTATCGAGGAAGGGAGGACTTTTGGTTCAAACTGGCAGTTATTGCTGCTCGATGGGAAGTTCTGTGGTGCGTGGGGGGCGATTTCAACGTTGTTTGTTTCCCTCATGAGCGGTCGATGGTGGTTATTAATGATTTTTATCTAAGATTGGGTCTTAATCGATTTCACGTGGTCCAATCTCTAGGAGTTTGCTTCCCTCAGCCGGATTGATCGTTTTATGGCAGATTTTGACTGGTTAGACATGTTTCCTAATGTCGTTCTACATGGCTTCGCGAGAGTGGTGTCTGATCATAGACCCGTACTTCTGCAATGCGACTTGGTCGGCTGAGGGCCTTCGCCATTCCGAATCGAGAATATGTGGCTGCCAAGAGGGATTTCAAAAATCTGATTCCCAAGTGGTGGCATGAGTATACCCCTCAGGGATCAGCTGTGTTTAAACTTATCTTTAAACTTAATTATTTGAAGGGATGTATCAAGCAATGGAATAGAAAATTGTTTGGTAGGGCCCACATTTGGAAGGATAAGTGCTTATCTTGCCTTAATGAGTTCGACATGATCGAAGAAGATGGGAGTTTATCTCCATCCGAAAGAGAGGAAATGCTTAGATTTAAAATGGAGTTCAACGATAGATGTCTGCAAGAGGAATTCTGTTGGAAACAAAAATCTAAGGTCCATTGGCTACAGGCGGGTGATCATAACACCAAGTTCTTTCATACTGTGGCTAATGCTAGGAGGAAGAATAATTTTTTGAGTAAGGTTGCAGTTGACGGGGTGGTGTATGTGGATCAAGGGCAGATCAGAGTATCAGACCGAAAGTGGCAGAGTTTTATAAGGAGTTATACACCGATGAGGGTTAAGGTAGGCCTCAATTAGATGGTGTTTTGTTCCCGTCTCTGCTTCCTGAGGACGTCGTTGATCTTGAATGCCAGTTTCTGGAAAAAGGAGCTGTGGGAAGCTATTAGGTTCAGTGCCAAAAACAAGTCACCAGGCCTGGATGGTTTCACAATGGAATTTTTTCGTTGTTTCTGGTTCACTCTTAAAGAGGAGATCATGGGTTTTTTTCCACGAGTTCTATGAAAGTGTTGTGATCGGTAGGAATCTCAACTCTACCTTTATGTTGCTTCTGCCCAAAAAAGAAGGTGCATACGAGATCAAGGATTTTCGCTCCATTAGCCTTCTTAATTGCCTATTCAAGATCCTTTCTAAGGTGCTTGCGAATTGGCTTAAACCTAGGATGGAGAAACTTATTTCCCATAATCAAGGGGCTTTTGTTCGTAATAGGCAACTTGCCGATACTTTCATTGTGGCTTAAGAGGCCATCCATTCATCCCGTTGCGATCATTTTCCGGTCGTCATGTGGAAAATCGACATAGAGAAGGCTTATGACCGGATACATTGGGCATCCTTGGAATATATAATGCGACGTTTTAGGTTTGGAGATCGGTTGAGGAGGTGGATGGTTGTGTGTTTCTCGTCGGCCTGGTTCTTTGTGCTTGTCAACGGTTCTCCTGCCGGATACTTTAAGAGTTCTAGGGGCCTCCGACAAGGGGACCCATTGTCCCCGTTTCTGTTCAACTTGGTGGGCGAAAGCTTGGGAGGTCTGGTTACCCAAGCACGCCTTAATGATTTCATTTTTGGTGTCCCCATAACCAGGGGTGGTACATCGATTTCTCATTTACAAAATGCGTACGACACCGTCCGATTCTGTAAAGCGGTTCCTAGTGAGATCCAAGCTCTTGCAAAGGTGGTAGCGGTGTACGAAGCTATTTCGGGCCAGCGGGTCAATTTGTCAAATTCTAAGGTGTTCGGAGTGGGAATTGTTGAGACAGAGGTCGTTTCTCTTGCACAGGAAGTCAATTGCGGTTATGATTCCTTTCCAACTACTTACTTGGGGTTGCCACTTGGCTTCTTGAAGCCTAATGCAAGGGATTGGGACACGGTAGTGCATCGTTTCAGAAGTAGGTTGGCTTCTTGGAAAGGAAAGTTGTTAAGTAGCAGGGGTAGGTTGGTGTTGATAAAATCAGTTCTCTCTAATCTTCCGATTTTTTTCATGCTCGTTTTCATGTCCCATGGAAGTGATTCATAAGTTGGAGAAGATTGAGCGGGACTTTCTGTGGGAGGGTGCCAGTTTGGAAAAGAAATACCATTTGGTTAGTTGGGAGGTTTGTCAGCTCCCTAGGTGCTTCGACGGTCTTGGCATCCATAATCCTCATCTCACTAATATTGCGTTGCTTGGTAAATGGCTGCGACGGGTCAGTACGGACGATGAGCGACATAACTTATGGGTCTTTGTGTTAGCCGAGAAGTATGGTTGGATGTGGGGTTTCTAGGGGATCAATATTGTGGTCTCTAGACGGTTCTTTGCATGGTGGAAAGGTATATACAGCATTTGGCCAAAGTTCTCTATTTGGATTCAATTCAGTTGGGGTGACAGATCTCGGATCCGGTTATGGGAGGAACCTTGGGTTGCACTCCACCCTTTAAAGAGTTGGTTTCCTACCATTTTTAGGGTGATGACTCTCCCCTCTTGTTCGATGGCAGAGGTCTTTTCTGAGGATGGGGGATCCCCCTCATGGAACCTGGCTGCTAGGAGAGCCCTCAAGGATGAGGACTTTTTCCTCTTCCTACTGCGGTCCGTGTTTGGAGCCGTCCGTAACCGCCACAGAAGAGACCTACGAATTTGGCTGAGAAAAGAAGACGAGGTTTTTACTATCCGGTCCTTTTACCGCATCCTCTCTGCTACACCTATTATCAGGACTGGATGGTTGTTCATATGGTCGAACACCTATTCCTCCTAAAATAAGATTTTTTTGTTGGACAGCTATGCTAGGCACTATAGATCAGCTTATTATCAGAGGTAAGGCTTTGGTTAATAGGTGTCCCATGTGCCTTCTTTCGAAGGAATCCACTCCCCACCTCTTCCTTCGTTGTTGGGTGGCTGCAGAGATTTGGAGCACCATTCTCAAGTCTTTTGAGCTCTCTTCGGTGATGCCTGAGAACATCGTGCAGTTCGTGGTCTCTTGGCAGGGCCCCTGTTTTGACGGTCATTTGGGCTCTTTTTGGAGAGTGGCTGTCTACGCTGCACTCTGGGGTATTTGCTTGAGGGTAATGCCCGGCTGTTCAACTGAAAACAAAGGCCTACTGGCGCTATCTTGAAGAATATTAAAGACCTGATGTGTCTTTGGGTCTCCGCGATGTCGAATATGGAGTCGGGCAGGGTGACTATACTTTTGTAATTTTTCTATGTAATTTTTTAGTTCGGTGGTGGGGATTTTTCCGCTGGGCAGTTTGTCCCCCTGCACCTTTTTTCCTTCTTCTTCCTTCCCTTGGCCTGTTTTTTTGGCTCTGAGTTTTTCCTCTTGTGTTTTGCCAGCCTCTCACTGATCGTTTTTAATGGATTCTTCTTACTGATAAAAAAAAACACAAAACATGCAAAACAAATAATTTAAAGCATAACCTATATAAACAGGCAACATGGATATTACATGATCCAAGATATGATCCAGCATTGCCAAATATAGCTCCATTCGTTCAAACGCATTTCTTCCTTACTTCTAGCCAATAAGGTTAGACATGATTAAATGTTCTGAAAAATATGAAAAAAGCAATAATAAATAGTGTATTTTCAACAGTTTTTTGCTCATGTCGTGCGACTTAAAAAAATAAAAAAGCAATAATAAAATTTTTGAGAGCAACAAATATTAACTGAATTTTGCACATCATAAATAAATGATGGGAGCAACTCTCCTGACTGTCATTTAAACACCAATATGGTGTTTAAATGATCGCATACCATCAATGGTTTAAGATATTGGTAATGCACACTGTCAAAGTGATAGATCATAGATTGAAAGGCAATGGGCCCAAAAATCATATTTTTTGAGAGTTTGAACCATCCGATTTATGCACTTTACAACCAACCGTTGTGCTTAGTTTTAATGGCTGATATTAAAGTTCTCCAATCAGATGGCTCACATGCACTTATGGGCATAATTCTTTGGCTAAAACATTTTCTAATGATGGTTTGCCACCTGTCCAATTTAGATTGATCATAAATGTGCACCACAGGTCATAATAGTAAACCACACTTCAATGGTGTGAGATCAAACTTTCTAATTTAATGGTGGATGACCGTTTCAACATCATTTGGTGTTTAAATGTTGGTCAGGAGCCATTATCCCATTAACAATTCCAAGCTTTTAAGTTCCCTGACAAGAATTTTCCGATTATAGGCTACCTTAATAGCCTTTACCTCAAAAAAAAAAAAAGTTTTTCCTTGTGATCAAACTTATAAATTGGAAAATAGGTCAAAGTCCAAATTTTGGATTTGTATTGACATGCACTAAAGCAAGGAACACCTAGCCTCATCATAATGAATGATACTGAAAGAGTAACTTCTAATCTGTAACATTGCTTGAATCAAATAAAAAGAGGTAAATTTTATGCTGGAAATGGTGAAAGATTTGTATACTACAAGTCATATTCATAGACAATGACAACTAGAGGTTACCAATTCAAAAGAGTACACACTGCCACTTCGTGAACATATCAGCACCTGCAGGGATACGATTTTTTTTTAATAACAATTAGAGGACACTCATCTTCATGATATGAGAAGCACTTTAATTTGTTATTTGTACCAATTGCTATCCAACTAAGACATTAACATGATTGAAACAAAAAATTCACGTCATATCACTTAGAAAAGGAAATCGATATTGCTCAAAAGAATAAGTTGGCTAAAACGCATATCCCTCTGCTGAAATTGATTATACCTTAGTGTAGCTGACTTCTAGGGGATGTAGCTTACGATAAATTCACGTCATATCACTTAGAAAAGGAAATCGATATTGCTCAAAAGAATAAGTTGGCTAAAACGCATATCCCTCTGCTGAAATTGATTATACCTTAGTGTAGCTAACTTCTAGGGGATGTAGCTTACGAACACACACACACACACACACATATATATAAAGATTGCTATCAGTCAGTATCGGCCAATACCGATATTGATACCGACACCACCCCGATACAGGTATCGGGGTGGAATCAATATTGGTTCTCGACGAACCGATACGTATCGGTATCAGCCGAGTTTTGATACCATGGATAAACATATATTGATTCTTCAAGCCATTGATAATGAACCTAAAAACCAGTGTATAAAATAGAATTAATAACACTGTTATGCATATGTTGGGGAACTTGTCAAAAAAAAACAAAGGGGATGGGCAATGTATGCATAGGAAACACAAATTACTGATGAACACATAGGAAATGGAAATGGAAAGTGCTGAAAACAAGATAAATTAGAAAGGAACAACCGACAAGTTATAAAACAAGAACAAGAAAATTCAAGAGGATACGTGTGTTGCTACTCCCTTGAGTTTTTAGAGCTTTCTTTATTCTCAAGTAATAGAAAAGATAACTACAAAGTAACAAGCAATATTTACCCAAAACCAAACCTAACCTATTGTTTAGTCCTTAAGCAAACTCTAAGACTTAAAAACTCTTCCCTTTAAATAAAAGAAGTGTAACTATCCATCTGACAAATACAAAATGTTAATTAACAACCCGATAATCAAGAATTTTCATTATTTATTTATTTGTTTAACTCTTAAATGAATGATAATTAAGCTAAAACTTGGTAACTTAAGGTCTCTCTATTGTGCTTACATCATCCTCTCCCAACTGGAGAGAACTTTACTCCCTCAAATTATCAGTTGTGCTACATGGTACCCATTCCTTTATGATAGTTGGCTCTACAGGAGGATGCTTCATGATAGTTGGCGCTAAATTGTGTTGACATTCCTTTTGTGCAATATTACTACTATGATTCCATAATCCTTTCTTTCAAAATTTGTAGGTGCCCTGGGTTCTATAATGTTTGGAATGTCAATTAAATTGTTGTACTCGTATAATAAAATATGTAGCATCCATTGGGAACATCACACAAAAAAATGGAGTATCTCTTTCCGTAAAAGTCAAATGCAATAGGTCCTTCATCACATTCCCCATTTGATTGGTACGACTCGGAAACTGTTTCCCATAGAATTTCCAATTTCATCTATGGAAACAAAAGTTTTGCAACTAATTTGATCGATTAAAACATTGCAAACTTTTCACATGAAGTGCACTTTAAATAAAAAATATTGTTACATATCCCATTCTTTCTTCTTCTCATCCAAAGTAGGAGAGGATTGATAAAGGTTCTCTAACCATCAGGCTTCAGCTTCCATCAACCTCTACTTCTACCACCAGTTTTTAAACCACCTCAACTATTTCATTTCACCTCTATTTTGGGGTAATGTAGGAGAAATTCATATGATCATGTTCATGTTCTCCACACTCAACACAACAATTTCTTGATTTCCATGCCCTTGAGTTTGAGTTCATGGAGTTTTGGAGTTCTTGGTCAGATTCAACAGTGGGATTTCCTTAAATTTCAAAAGTTTTCAAGAGTAGATCAGCAGCAGCTTGTCATTGGTCTTGAAGATGAGTTGGCCATCTCCTCCGTCCTTACGGCAATAACCTTCACTTTCGTGTTCTCCCGCAATTGTGATCGAAGAATTTATTGATGTTGTTAGGCCATTAGAAGAATTTTCTAGGATCCAGATGAAACTAGAATCCATAACCCTACCTTGATTCCAATGTTCACTTCTCCAGGGAACAAATTGGGCGACTCTCAAATCAAGGTGCTTATCGACTTGAGAAACATTATCAAACCCAGAACATCTCCAGAATCTGCTCCCCTCAATCTGAATGTGAGTGTTGAAATGGTTGACTCAACGTTGTGGAGTCAACAGATGGAGAGCATGGAGTGCAACAAATATTTTTTTCTGCTCGGAAACAATTTGATAAAATACATAAGAAAGAAACAAATGACGAGCCAGAACTCAATAAGCATAAAGTTCAAGAGAAGACTTGTGTCTTAACCTCGTTGAGTTTTCTAGGACCATATCTTCCGCATAATAAGGCGTCTTCTAACAGTAACACAATACCAAATATTTGTACCAACACAAAAGCAAATATAAACTGAATTTTAATCTTCAAGCAAATTCCTAAGAATCATATAAAATCTCCTCGACAGTTACCGGACATTGTTTTAATCCTAACCATCCATTTAACCAATAATATAAATTAATTATCATTTCCATACTTAAACTAAATAATAACTACAGGTCTCTATGGTTGCTTGCATCCAAATGTAGTAGAATGTGATGGAAACTTGTGTAACCAGAACGGAATTGAAGAATTCATTGGCAACAAATAGGGCTGTCAACAGGGCGGGTTTCAGCCCGAGCCCGGCCCGGATGGGCCGGGTTTGGGTTTATTTATTTAACTAAAATGGCAAACGGGTCGGACCGGGCTAAGCCAGAATAACAAACGGGTCGAGTTCGGGCTGGGTGGTAGTAAATAAAAGGGCCTAAGTTAGGGTTTAAAATAAGGGCATTTCGGTCATTTTCTGCCCTTTCACACAAATATATAATCTTTTTTCCATTAGGTTCTTCTTCTTCACTGAGAGTCTAAAACTCAGACATCCATCGAAAAACAACAAACTCACTTTTTCTCTCATTTACTCTCTCTCTCTCTCTCTCTCTCTCTCTCTCTATCTCTCTCTAAGTGAGCAACGGCATTTATGTTTGGGTTTTTTACCATTTTACAGCTACATACTTGTTAGGGCTTCTTCATTGATTTGAATCGCACCACCGAAATGACAACATTTATAGGGCTTCAACTCCAGCTGCCATTTCTAAGCTCTCTCTCTCTCTCTCTCTAACAGAAAGTTGATCTCTACCCTATAGTCACTTCGTGTTAGGGTTCTTCATCGATTCGAGACAGATACGGTGACACGGGTTTTTAGGGTTTCAAGCTCCCATTGCCAACTGGGAAGCTCTCTCTATCTCTCTCTCAATTTCTCTCTCTAAAAGCAAGTTGTTCCATGGATGCTGATTTCATTTATCATAGGTAGATTTTGTATGATTTAAATTTTTTATTTTTTTATGATTTTCTCTCTGATTTAAATTTTTTCACCATTTTTTATTAGATTTAAAGCCATTGATTCAATAATCACACATATTTATTTATTTTTTATTTTATATGATTTTATATACGATTGTATAATTTTGGTACTTTTTTAATGAAACCCGGCCCGAACCCAGGTTTTGGCTCGATTAAAAACGGGACGGGTTTATTCGGGTCGGGTTCGGGGTCAGGCAGTTGTAAGCGGGTTGGGCCAGGTTCGGCCCGAATAGCATACCGGGTCGGGTTCGGGCCTTCCTTTTAGTGTAAAAAATATTCGGGCCTACAAAAAACCCGGCCCGAACCCGGCTTGGCCCGCCCGTTGACAGCCCTAGCAACAAAGCAGACATAAGGATATAGTAAGGGAAATACAGGTGTTCCTTTGGATACACACGAAACATAGAAACCAAAGTTGTGAGGATTGTTTCCCAAGCTTTATTTTCGACGATAACATTTCCTAGACCATAAGATAATTCAATTAAGTCTGCCTCTTTCTATTATGTACATTCAGCTCCCTCAAAAGCAGAATTTAGAATCTGGGAAAAAATAAAATAAAATGACGAGAATTTCTTATGGATGCTTATGCCAATGGAGATTCAAAAATATTAAAAACATAATAAATAAATAAAAATAAATAGACACCTATTATAAACAATAAGGCATACCTGAGAAGGAAGTGCACAAGAAATACATGCTCCACCAAATATTGGACCACTTGTAACTGCCTGAAATGAAATTGGCAGAACACGGTAAAATAATGAATGATAAAATAGGCAACATAGATGTTATAAGAGAATCTTTATTACCTGTAAAGGAGTAGCACAAATTAGCTCAATTTTAAAGTGGAGTACAAACTCTTAGGCACACGATTCCATGAAGTGAACTTTCATGGATCTCAAGGTTCATCAATTTATTTCTTCATCCTTGAGATCATTGAAAGTTCATTTTTCATATGATTTTGCAGCAAAGAGTGTGACTCAAAGAAGAGTTGCTTCCTAAACCAAAGGGAGGAAACATACACCTAGACTACCAACACACAAGTTCCATGTCACAAATGTGTATATATATATATATATATTCTTAAATATTTATGCGCATTTTACACGGAAAATAAAATAAAGAAATTGCTATTGTTCTACTCAAATATTCAAGAAATATTGCATTCAGTTTTTTACTCAAATATAGTATTATTTACTTGACATACTCCCTATGATGTCCTATCTTGCAACATAATAAAAAGTAAATATGGGGTAGGGAGATGCAATAAACAAAAAAACTTGTAATATTGATAAAGCCAAATTATGGCTCTGATAAATACCGTCATGCACCATAAAGAGAATAAAACAAGCATCATAAGTAGGTATTGATGAAGGGGAAAATTTTGTAATATTGATGAACTCAAATTATGTCCAGTAACTCCAGATCTGCTGGATTTTTTTAATATCCAAATAACAAGCATCATAACATTTGTAACCAAAGGTCATACGAATATCAGAAAAAATATCTGTGACATAAAGCGAATAAAATCCATTTCCGTCTCCATATTTGAAAGAAATCTAAATAAGTCAGTGTTATGCTTAGCATACTATGGAAGTATCTTAATTTGGTATTTACGGGGTATAATGTTCCACAATAATATAATTTAGGAGGTCTCGGGGGGTAGATTAGACATTTGTGGTTTAATGCTATGGATAAGAAGTAGTATAATTACTCACAACTTTATAATGAATAGGGAATAAGAGTGCGCATGAAACTTTCTCTCCTCTCTTTCTCTCCTATTTTATTTATATATTCTACTTCTTTCTATCTTGCATGTAAGTAATAACTAACACTTGAACATGGTATTAAAGCGGGTTTTCTAGGGTTTTAATTTGTTCCCCTCTTTCTTCCTTATTATCTTGTGAAACCCTAACCCTAAATTCCCCTTGATAGATATTTTTTTTCATCTTTTTACTACAAGGAGATGAACCGTGTTTTTGTGTGCATGGTCAATGAACTCAAAGTGATGCATATGATCTTCTCTTTTAGGGTTTCAATCCCCGATATGTCGTGTGTCTTTTAAGAACGAAGAGAAGGGAGTTTTGTTTCCATGAAATCTGTTTCTTGGAAACTTTCCACTAGAAATCTAACGTCTAAAAACTTGTTCCCAGAAGTCTTGACGGGGACGCCAACATCGTAGACATCGGATATAGACCTTTTCGCGTGTACCGACGCCGGAAGAAGCGGAATGGAAATCAAAACTAGGCGAAAGATGAATTCTGAAATTGAAGGAGCACAAAAAAAAATCGATCGATCGAAATATCAACGGCGATATTTTACGTATATGAGAATTTCGATCGAACGATTTTCAATTTCGATCGAACGAAATTGAAATCGTTTGATCAATTTTCAATTTCGTTCGATCGAAATCGTGTCGGGTTGTTTTAGAAGTTTAGTTTCGAATTTTGTCTTAGGGGTTTATTTGTCTTTTATTTATTATTTGTTTTAGGGTTTTCTTTTATTGAAAGGACTCCTATATAAGGTCCTTAAGTGAACAATGTAATTACTTGATGATTAATGAAGAGAGTTTTTGCTTGTGTGCTTGAGATGAGCCTATACGGAGAGTGATTCTTCTTCCCGAGAAGGGTTTGGTGCGACGCCAAGGGTGTGAAGCTCGCAATTCTATCTATCTATCTTCATCTTCTCTGCTTGTGTGTTGATCCTTACAATCCTAAATCAATCGTCATCCCTTTTGAGATCCTAAAACCCTAGTTTATCCTAAGCCATTGAATCGACCCAATTCAACAACCGCAGATCCCAGCAGAATTATTAAACCCTTCCGCACCAAATATTCAGAGAAAATCAGTGATCCCATCATTGAATTGTGAGCGCCCTAATCTCGGAAAACCTAGAGTTCTATCTCTAGGATCGATCTACACTGCAACCTAACGGATCTAGCGCCTGGACTGAACCCTACCTGAAGCATACGTGATTCTCCCCTGGAATACTACGAAAACCTGAGGTATTCATTATATTTTGTAAATTTTATTGTTTAATTTAATTCTAATTTAATTCCGGCAAAATCAATCATATCATTTACGTAGTTTAGGGAACCGTCTTGCGTCAAGTTTGTAGTGGGAATTTGTTTCCTGGAAACCTAATGCTGGGAGCCTTTTTGCTAGAAAGCAGCTTCCTGGAAATCTGTTGATTGAATTTTGTTTGTTGGAGAGTGATCTCCTGAAAATCTGTTGTTGAAAATCATGTATTGTTGACTAATTGGCTGTGTGATGTCATGTGTATCATGTTGTCACGTAAGTATGTTTGGTGATTTTGTATGATTAGTACCATCCTGGGGAACGAAATTTGTGTGGTGAAGGTGCCTCTGTACTTTGTAAGTTGCTAACTAAGTGTGTTATTTCTTTGTCTTTAATACACCAATATGGTGATGACTAAATTCAAAATCAGAATATCACTCCCTTCAGTTTGATGTCTGTTAATAAGATATCTAAATCCTTGAATTGTTCTACAATTGTGTGCCTAATGATCTAGAATCAACGATGATGATTGGTGGCAGACATGAGTTTGGCAGACTTTACAACCTTGATTGCCATCCTGTGGGGGAGGCACATCCACCACTTCAGAGCTGACAACATTTGGCTCCTTCATGTCATTTGTGTCAGTGTTAGAGTGTGAGGAGTGTCAACTTAGTAAACATCTCAGGGTTTCCACCTCTTGTGGACAAATGGAACTTACATACTTTTGTGTTAGTCCATCCCAATGTGGTAGGGATTATGTAATTTGTCACCTTTGTTGATAATTTCTTATGGCTGGCCTACTTATATATGTTAAAAGATTGTTCTGAAGTTGTCTATTTTAAGATTTTCTTATGGAAGTAAAAATCCAATGTGGTGTTAGCGTGTGTGCTAAGATCTGATCATGCTAAGGAATTTATGTCATCAAGTTTTCAAAGCTATCTCGAATAATGTGAAATGCTACACCAGATGTCGTGTCCACACACCCCTCAACAAAATTGGGTAGCTAAGAGAGAACAAACATCTCCTCAAGATTGTTCCACTGTTACCTAGACACTTCAACTTTTGGGATTTTTCCCGTGCCGACAACACTTGGTGGCATTTGGGAACATGCCGACACTTGGTGGCACTTGGACAGTACTCAACACAACACGATACTTCTAGACATGTATGAAAATGCCAGATAATACTATCAAAATGTTCCTCGTTTTGACACGATAAAATGAGCCATTGTTTTAAAAAACAAACAGTTGTGTAAAGTTTAGTAACTTATAAAATAAATAGCTTGGTCCTTGAAAACAATTTGTATAATATACTATACTTTAAGTTAGGTTCATGACATACATTATGAATCGTTTTATTACATATGTCCATTGGCTCTCTAAGATTTCCTTCAATTGTTTTTCTTTTCTTAAGGTCATGTCGCTGTCTTGGAATCTTTAGAAATTGGCGTGCCAAACATCTATGACACCTTGACACTTGGCACCCATGCCACGTGTCTAGGAAACACTGGGTTGCTCGATCTCTTTTGATTCAAATAAATGTTTCTAAACATTTTTGGAGGTATGTCATTCTTACTAGTTATCTAAGCCTCCATCTCTCTTAAATGGAATAAAAACATATTCAGTACTATTACTTGAATCTCCACCTTCTTTCTGTGCCTCCCTGTATATTTGGGAGTACCTACTTTATTCATGTCTTAGACCTGGAAGTGACAAGTTAAATCCTAAGTCCATTATGAGTGTTTCTTGTTAATTCTCATAAGTGCTACGGTTCAAGCATTTAAGGCACTTCATTTCTGTCGCTGTCATGTTCATTGAGCCAATATTTTCTTCTTTGATGAGACCATTTCAAAACCATCTTATCACTCTAGTCCTACTCTTTCCCCTCATGTTCCTTCATCTGATCACCCTAGTCCTACTCTTCCCTCTCATGTTCCTTCATCTGAGGAGCATACTCTTATCATCATTATTTCTCTGCCGTCACTAAATGATATAAACGAAAAAAGAGGGAAAACCAGCAAGTTCATGAAGCTTCATCTGATCCGCCGCCCTCTAACTCGATTGAAGGTTCATGTCTTCCTCTCCAGAGCTACCTGTTGCACTACATAAAGGTAAACGTTCTTGCACCGCTCATCTAATTGCAAAATATTTATCCTATGATTGTTTATTTACATCATGTGGGCAATTTATCCTCACCCTATCTTTTATTTTTGTTCTTAAAATTTTTCAGAAACCAATTTGTCACCCTAGTTGAAAAAGGCAATGATAGAAAGATATCAACAATTCGATCGAATAAAATATGGGTGTTAACTACTCTTACCGAAGGAATGCATGTTGATGGTGCCGATGGGTCTATATAGTGAAGTACCTTCTTGATGGGACAATCGACTGCCTTAAAGCCCGCTAGTGGATAAGAATACATGAAGGGTAACTCTGATTGCGTCAGTGTGTTATAATTTCAATTGCCACCAACCTCCACTATCACTTGTATTAACTGGATGTGAAATTGTCTTTGGTGTGGAGAGTCACAAGATGTGAACATGGAGCATGGGTTTGTTGCTCAGGGGGAGTCAGCAAAGGCATGTAGACGGAAGGCCATATATGAATTGAAGCAATCACCACATGCTTAGTTTGATAAGTTCAGTGGGTAGTCATGTCATTCAGTTTTCATTCACAAAAGTAGTGTCAAACATATTATAGTGGTTGTATACATGGACAATATTGTGTTGTTTAGGTGTGAAAGTTGGGGTATCGAAGTGCTGAAGAAACACTTGAAGGAATATTTTTATACAAAAATTTTGGGATAGTTAAGATATTTTGTGGATATATATATTTTTTTATCAGTAAAAGGATTATATAAATAAACCAGCAAGACGCTGAAGCCGTATACAATCATAAAGATCCAAAAGAAATCAAACAAGCGCACACCGACAACATAAACAGCATGGTCAGCGAGGTGCACTCAAAAGGTCCGGAGAAGTCCCCTCATGGAACCGTCCTTACCCCGGGTCCCACCAGACGTGGGTTCCGTTGACCCCTGATCCTCCACTCGAGCCCCAAAGCGTGACAAGATCCAAAACCGCCCTAAGAATCACAGGAGCAGATTTAGATTTTCCTTCTAAAGTTCTGCTATTCCGCTCACGCCATAGGCACCACATAACAGCGAAGAGAGTAGCCCTCCACGCAACCCTCTCCCCATGTGTCGGCACAGCTGCCTTCCAGCTGATTAAGAGCGTGTGGGGAGACCGAGGCATCGTCCATGCCACGCCAAAGGCTTTAAGAATGCCTCCCCACACCTCATGAGCGACACGGAAATGAAGAAGCAGGTGAGCGGCCGACTCCTCCTCGGAGCACATAACGCAGCCCAAGGATCTGTCCTTCCCCCTTCGACATAACTGATCCCTGGTAAGAATTTTCTCCTTGCAGACTGTCCACACAAAGAATCTTATCTTTAACGGGATAGATTCCTTCCACAACCATCTCCCCTCGAACCTGATGAGCGGTCGACGCGAGTACCACCGGTACAGATCCTTGACGCTGAACTCCCCCTTGCGATTAAAGTTCCATAACCGAAGATCATCGATTACTATTCTCTCTGCCGATCGGAGCTCATTCAAGATTGAAGCTATCCACCTCACTTTCCCTGAGTCGACGTCTGACCACAACCTCCCAAACAATCCCATTGCTGGTGAGGGAAAAAAACTGGTCAATCCTACCCCCCTGGTTGGGGGAGAGGGCGTAGATCTGCGGGAACAGATCCCGGAGCAGACCCTTATCCAGCCACGGATCTTGCCAAAACCGGATACGAGATCCGCATCCCCAGCTGAACCTAATCCCTTTAGCCATACCCTCCCAAGTGCGAGCTATGGCTCTCTACCACGGCGAAGTCAACCTCTGGGTCACCAACCGAATCCCCCATCCATCCGACGACAAGCCATATTTATCCCGCAAGACCAGCCACCACAAACTACCTCTCTCCGCCTCCCTACCCGCTCTCCAAATCCACTTCCCAAGCAAGGCCAAGTTGGATCGCCGGATACTACGAATACCCAGCCCCCCATAGGCCAATGGCAGCTGGCACGTATCCCAATTTACAAGGTGGTACCGCCTATTGTGGTCCGCCCCTTCCCACAAGAAGGATCGTTGTATCCGTTCTAAGCGAGCAGTGATAGAAGCGGGACATCTGAACATCGAGAGGAAAAAGATGGGGATCGCCGAAAGAACAGCTTTAACCAAAACGAGCCTGCCTCCGGAACTCAACAACCTGCCTTTCCAAGATGACAGTCTCATCTCAAATTTTTGCACAACGGGCAGCCAATCACGGGTCGTGAGCCTTCTGACCGAGAGGGGCAAACCCAAGTAAGTAATAGGCAGCCTTTCAATGCGACAACCAACAGATCCGGCCATGGAAACCAGCAGGTCTTCGTCCACCCGAATACCCGATACCGACGACTTAAGGAGGTTAACCCTCTGGCCCGACACCGCTTCATAGACGGAAAGAACATCAGCCATAGCACGAAACTCTGCTTGCTCAGCTTTCCCAAATAATATAGTATCATCCGCATACTGAAGGTGCGTGATACATCTTCCCTGCAGGCCAACTTTGATACCATGAATCTGACCCAACATCCTAGCACGATCAAGCAAACCGGATAGCGCTTCCCCCACAATATTAAACAGGAAAGGAGATAAGGGATCCCCCTGCTGGAGTCCCCTAGAGCTTTTAAAATACCCCGCCGCGGTCCTATTAATTAACACCGAGAACCAGGGGGAGGAGTAACACCCGCGCATCCATTTCCTCCACAAGTCCCCAAACCCCAACCTTCCCAACATATAATCTAAGTTATCCCAGCTTACTCGGTCATAAGCCTTCTCCATGTCCACCTTCCAGACGAAGGCCGGGGTGCGAAGCTCATGGGCGGAGTGAATGGTCTCGTTTGCGACAGCGACGAGGTCCAGGAGCTATCTCCCGCGGACAAACGCCCCTTAAGTACCCGTAATGATGGTAGGCATAACCCACTTTAACCTATTGACCAATACCTTCGCAATGATCTTGTAGGCGCAATTAATGAGACTAATAGGACGGTAGTCGGAGATGTCATCAGCCCCATGCGCCTTGGGAATAAGGGTCAAAAAGGTAGAGTTAAGTGCTCTCCCAATAAAACCCGAGGAGTGGAACTCATGGAAGAGCTCGAGCAGGTCCGCTTTAATGGTCTCCCAGAAGACACGGTAGAAATCCATGGTAAACCCATCCGGCCCCGGCGATTTGAGACGACCAGCAGATCTGATCGCAGCCCCCACTTCTTCCTCAGTAAAGGGAGCCTCCAACCCCCTACAAGTGTCCTCCGAGATAGACGGGAAATGCAGCTGATCCAACTCCGGTCGCAATAGACCTTCATTGGAGTATAGTCGATGGTAAAAATTGACAATACTGTTCTGCACATCCTGGTGACCAGCGTGCGCCACCCCATCAACAGTGATCATCCCTAAAAACTTCGCTTTATTACGGGCGTTCGCAATAGCGTGGAAAAACTTGGTATTCGCGTCCCCTTCTTTGAACCAACGGACTTTCGCTTTCTTTCTCCACATGATTTCTTCAGCCTTACAAATTCCCCTGAATTCCGTTTTTGCTTGGTTACAAGCCGCTCTCTCCTCCGTGGATAGGTCCCTGCTTTCCTCCAACTTCTCTAAGGTTTCCATTTTGTCGAGCAGCATCTCCTTCTTAGCTTGCACGTTACCAAACTCCTCCTTGTTCCATCTTTTGATTCTTTCCTTAGACCGGCGTAACTTATTCAAAAACCGATATTGAGCAGTCCCATTCGACACCGGTTCACCCCACCACCCCCGAACCTTTTCCCGAAACGCCCCGTCCAATAACCACATATTTGCAAACCGGAAAGGGGCCGGACCCCTACCCCCAGACTCGCACGTGAGCACAATCGGCCGATGATCGGAGATGGCACGAGCATGGGCCTCCAAGCGGGCCCCCGGAAACAGCTCAAGCCACGCATTATTACATAGGAATCTGTCAAGTCGGCTAAGCGTCGGGACCTCCTGCAAGCTGGACCACGTGAATCTGGCCCCCGATATCGGCAGGTCTAATAATCCCCAGTCAGCGATGAAGGAATTAAAGTCACACATGACCCGAGCGTTGGCTGGACCACCCCGTTTCTCGAAGTCCCATCGGATTGCGTTGAAATCCCCAGCCAAACAAAGAGGGTGGTCCCATCTAGCAGCAATTGCTATATTTTGTGGATATTGAGCTGGTGAGATCGTAGGTTAGTATCAACCTATCACAAAGGAAGAATGCCCTTGATTTGTTGGAAGAGACAGTAAGTTAAGAGCAAAACCAACTAATAACCTCATGGATCCTAACCTCAAATTGATTGTTGATCAAGGAGAGTAGCTTAAGGATCCAAAGAGATACTACCTTATTAAGAAGCTAATTTATTTGACCATCACTCGACTAGACACTACTTATGCAGTGAGTGTTGTTAGTCGACACGTGCAGTCACCATGGTAGTGTTGCCTAGACATGTGGCACGGGTGCCAAGTGTTAAGGAGTCATAAGTGTTTGGCACAACAATTTCTAAATATTTCAATAGCGGAATAACAATAAAAAAATAATGATATTAAAAAATTAACCTATATCTTAGAGAGCTCATTGAGAAACCTACCTGATGAAAAGATAATGATGCCATAAACCTAAATTAAAATATTTCAAATCATATTAATGGTTTTCAAGGACCTAAGTTTTTGACACAAAACTTCCCCTAAAATGGAAGCTCATTTTAGCGTGTCGTAATGCGGCAGACTTTGATAGTATTATTTGTTGTGTCGTTTTCAGGAGTGTCAAAGGGACGCTAATGTTGGCACAACAAAAATCTTAAAAGTGGAAGTGTATAAGTAGCACTGCACCACATACTTCACACATGGATGTTGATATTCATTTCTTGTGGTACTTGAGTTGGCTCTTATATAAGTCTATGGGTGTGTTTGGACCAGCTCCCATCCGGATCCCCGTTGAGTCTGGAGGGGAGCTCTTTTTTCACTCAAAAAAAGCTCCCCGCCAACACAAATGGGGCGGGGAGCTGGTTTACCAAACATGCTATGGTCCTAATAGCGCTGTTCCAAAGCCAAGAGCCGCTCTTAGCCCTGGGGAGCTAAGCCAAAGGCACCCTAATGGACATTTAAGGCTTAAAAATACTCAAACATTGACAGGCTTGGGTCTCCAGAAGATCCACCAATGGCTATTACACCTTCACTGCAGGCAATCTTGTTACATGAGAAAGTAAGAAGTTGAGTGTTGTAGCTAGATCAAGTGTTGAAGCGGGATATATATCACTCATACTACATGTAAGCTTGTCTGGTTAAAGACTCAATGTAAGAGATGATGTTCGGAGTTGAAAAACTCTTGAGATTGTATTGTGATAATGAGGTTGTGTCCCATATTGCATACAACCTATTTTTCTATGAAAGGACGAAACATATTGAAGACGATTGCTACTTCAATGGAGATAAGGTTGCTACTAATGTGATCTCCATTCCTCACGTGCATCCATAAACAAACTTGCATATATGTTTACTAAAGCACTTGGAAGAGGATCCTTAAACAAACTCTATTTCTAACTGAGCATTGATTTGCTCCAACTTGTGCGGAAATGTTATAATATCTTACTTTATACTTGTTGGGCTTAATGTTACACACTAGTACAGCTTAGAATGTTTTGGCGTAGATTAGGCATTCTTGGTTCTAAGGATATGAATGGCATGTATTGTAATTATTCACAACTTTAAAATATATAGAGAATGAGAGTGTGCATGAACCTCAATTCACGCACTCTCTCTCTCTCCTCTCTTCATTTTACATTTCCTCTCTCCTCACTCCTATTTTTTATAATTCCTCTCCTTCCTAGACGAAACATACTGAAGCGGATTGCCACTTCATTGGAGATAAGGTTGCTACTAATGTGATCTCCATTCCTCACATGCATCCATAAACAAACTTGCATATATGTTTACTAAAGCACTTGGAAGAGGATCCTTAAACAAACTCTATTGCTAACTAAGCATTGATGATATATATGCTCCAACTTGTGCGGAAGTGCTATAGTGTCTTAGTTTATAATTATTGGGCTTAATGTTACACACTCGTACAACTTAGAATGTTTTGGCGTAGATTAGGCATTCTTGCTTCTAAGAATATGAATGGCATGTAATGTAATTATTCACAACTTTAAAATATATAGAGAATGAGAGTGTGAGTGAAACTCAATTTACGCACTCTCTCTCTCTCTCTCTCTCTCTCTCTCTCTTCCTTTTACATGTCCTCTCTCTTCACTCCTATTTTACATCTTTCTTCTCCTCCTTCCTATCTTGCATTTAAATTTTAATGGAACATATACTAAGCAAAATGACACACATACCTTCCAGACGATGGAGCCACTCATGTTCAACGCAATTACATGACCATCCACCAAGCAGCAAATCACTGCATGAATGGCCAAAAATAAATATGCTAATAAAAGATATCCAACACCCTATAGTATACAATGAGTCATATAAAACATTTGATTCCACACTTATAAAATAAGAAAAGAAAAGAACATCTTAACATGTCTAAATGGCATGCTTTTTATAAGAAACTTCAGCACAATGCTGGCTGACTGTAGAAATATACTGGTCAATCAAATTAAATGAGTACCATTTCCATTGAAAGAATTGATGGAAAGTGATCCAAAAATAGGTGTGCCAGTCTCATGCATCCACATGATGCTAAATGGTAATTCCTGCATTATATTAAACATATCAGAATAGTGACATACATCACGATATTAATCCTATCAAGAGAACCGTTGAAAAAATTACACTAATATTTTTACGACACAGACACCTCTTTTAAACATAGCAGTATAGCACTACCAATACAAGAATTGCAGCTCTATTATCTAGCCGCGAAATTATAAGTTGTGGCATGTCGAAAGTAAGGAAATGTTACTCCTGTGAATATGCAACACCAGCTAAAGAAGTGGTTAATTGAATACAAGTGCATTTCTGGTGGGGACATCAAGATCGAGAGCGTTGGATTTGGGTTGCAGCAGATTTTCCAGCATAAGAAGAAACGGAAAGAGAACCAGAATTGAAGAATTGAGAAGAATTGAGTTGTGCTTTAGTCGATCGGTCGATCCCAAATATTCGATCGATGGATTGAGGACAGGGACTTTTGGGCTTTTGGTGAACTTATTCTTCTTAGTCAATCTATCGAATCCAAACTTTGATCAATCGATTGTGGACAGAGACTTCGAGCGATTTTATTATTTATAAATTGATCGATCGATTCACCGCGTAAGTCAAGTTCACCAAAGATGGAATTTTAATTTTCTTTCGCAAAACTTGTCATTTTAGTGTTTTATTATTTTAGGACTCTTATATTTCAAGTTAGGGTTTACATTGCCTATTTAAAGGTTTGTAAAAATAATTTTAACGATTGATTGAAGATTAATGAAAAGAGCTATTTGCTTTAGAGCTTGAGATGAGCGTTGTTGGAGAGTGATTCTTCTTTCCCGTGATGGGTTTGGTGTGAGGCCAAGGGTGTGATGCCCACAAATTATTTTGATCTTCTCCTTTATCTTTTGCCACTTGCTTAATAGTTATTCATCTATCTCCCCTCCTTCATTTGTTTGCATTCCCAAAACCTAGATCTAGAACAACCTTGATGCCCATCCTTGTGAATCGACTCCGATCTAACCCGTCGATTCATGACCATTGTTGAGCTCGAGATTATTCGATTTGAGACCGATTGATCGTTTCATTCAAAGCCCTAGCGAGGATTGAGCGAATCTACATTGGACTTATGAATGAGCGCCCCGACCTAGAAGATGCTAGAGTTCTATCTCTAAGATCGCCCCTTCCACAAAGATAATGAATCTCGCGCACCGGACTGGACCCTGGTCGAATCAAGCATGATCACTTAAGCGAAAATCCACGAAACCCTAAGGTATCACTTTAATTTGGATTTTATTTCTTAATTCATTAGTTTAATTTTGGCAAATTAGCATATCATAATCATTGAAGTGTTTCAAGGTCGTTGTCCCGCGTCAGTTTTGGTATCAGAGACATAGGTTCTAGGTTAGGACATATTTGTATGCCATTTCGATTTTATTGCATTTTAATTCATTTGTGTTCATTAGTGTGCACGTCTAGTGTTTGACAAAAGTTCTGATTCATTTTGGTTCACGTGTATGTCATTTGATTTTGTAATTTTTGTGCACATCTTGTGCTTCTTAAAATTACTCACTTGTTATGTGGGTTAAAATCATTCGATTTTATTTTCATTAGCTTGTTCAATTTTTGTGTGGTCCATAGTGTGTCTATTATAGTTTTGTGTCTGAGTTGTGTTTGTGTCAAGCATCATGTATGAGTCACTTACATGTCACCGCGAATTCCTTTCCCGTCATGAAACAGTACTAACCAAACAAGGAAACCGTTACACTCCAAATCATAGGCAAAGTCCCAAAAGTCACGATGAGATTAGATTTAGGGGATACTCCCATCATTGTTAACCCGAAGATGATCTTGATAGAAAATCTCTAAGGTCTATTCAAGTCGAAGTCCCAGATTTTGAGGGTATGGTGAACCCTAAAACTTTCGTGGGATGGTTGTCTAACATAGAGGAGTATTTTGACTTGTATGACGTATCGAAAGAGTGTAAGGTGAGGCTTGCCAAAAAGAAGTTGGTGCGCCGCACTTAAACCTATTGGGATGGTGTGGAGTTTCGACGTGAGTTAGTTCGAAATAGGCCCATCACATGATGGGAGGACATGAAGGAACGACTCATCGACCAATATGCTCCTTTCACACACCACTACCTTCTACGGTGTTTGGAAGCTAAGTTAGATAAGTGTCATAAACACACCCAACTTGAGTCTAGGAGCACCTACACTAAGGAGGACTATAATTCCGGTGTTCAACCATTGAAACCCGCGAATACTCCTATGAGTCCCCAAATTGATCACGGGAAATGAATTGTCCATGAAAAATATAATTTTGGAGTTTAACCATCGAAACCTGTGATTACTCTTCCGAATCCCCAAATCGATAATGGGAAAGGAGCGATTAGGAACCGCCCCAAAACTAGTGGTCACATTAAATGCTATAAGTGCCAAGGACGTGAGCACTTTGCTTACCAATGCCCCACAAAAATTTTCACTCTAAATTTATTGATTAAAAGAGAGAGTTCTAAGGAGCCGGAAATTATGAAAGTGGAGGAAATTGTGTATGACCCTAGTACCGTGATGAGTAAAGAGGAGATAGAAGAAGTTGAAGAAAGTTTAGTTTGTGTTAAAGAAACTTCTATTTCCCTTGTGAGTAGTGATGTTGAGTCACCCTCACGTGAGTCAGCCAAGTCACCCACGCGTGAATCAACTGAGTCACATATACACGATTTGTTAGTGTCCGTAGAGTCAGTTGTACACGAGTCCTTGTTGTTGGTAGAGCCAAGAGCATTTGAGTCTTTGAAGTTGGTCGAGCCGAGTACACACGAGCCATTCGAGTCACTTGCCTATGAGTCACTTGCAAGGGCTAGTCATGAGAGAGCTCGCCATTTGAGTACCTGTATTTCTGAAATATATCACAATCACACTACTTTGGTGATGAAGTCCTTTGGGTCCGAGAGAGTTGCTGAGAAACTTCAAAGATATTTGGTAGAGTGGGTTAGCAAGCCAGGTTATTTGGTTTGTCGAGGAGAGGATTACTGTGTACTCTCCTATACAATCGACCGGGATGATAATCATACGCTACTAGATGCCGAGATTGTTTGGGTTAGTTGCAAGGAGTTCCACCGATCGGGCTATTTGCTTTAGAGCTTGAGATGAGCTTTGTTGGAGAGTGATTCTTCTTTCCCGTGATGGGTTTGGTGTGAGGCCAAGGGTGTGATGATAAATTTTTTTGATCTTCTCTTTTATCTTTTACCACTTGCTTAATAGTTATTCATCTATCTCCCCTCCTTTATTTGTTTGCATTCCCAAAATCCTAGATCTAGAACAACCTTGATGCCTATCCTTGTGGATCAACTCCGATCTAACCCGTCGAATCATGACTGTTGTTGAGCTCAACATTGTTTGATTGAGACCGATTGATCGTTTCCTTCAAAGCCCTAGAAAGGATTAAGCGATTCCACATTGGACTTACGAATGAGCGCCTCGACCTAAAAGATGCTAGAGTTCTATCTCTAGGATTGCCCCTTCAACAAAGCTAATGGATCTCGCGCATCGGACTAAACCCTAGTTGAATCAAGCATGATCACTTAAGCGAAAATCCACGAAACTCTAAGGTATCGCTTTAATTTGGATTTATTGTTTAATTAATTAGTTTAATTTCAAAAAATTAGCATATCATAATCATTCACGTGTTTCAGGGTCGTTGTCCAGCGTCAATTTCTTTATTTGAAAGCCAGTCACCTACTCAGTGTGATTGCATGAAAGAAATAAAAGGAAAAAAACTAGAATGCATTTCTACAAAAAATTTGGAGTAAGAATTATGTTACTAGACACACAAAATACAAAAATTAGATTTCCAGGAATGATGAGACTCCCCCTTGATCAGAGATCATATTTGGCATGCCATTAGACTTGGACTAGTTAATCTTGGTTGAAGAGGATTAGAAATAGGAAGATTAGGGTAGGGTTTAATACATGTGATTTGGTTAGGGTTAGAGAGGAAGAAGAAGAGAGGAGAGCTAATTAGGAGGATGTGAATTGGCTTTGTGAGAAACAATTATCAGACTAGCATTTATATTAAGTGACGCTAATACATACACATTGATTACTGTGAAACACACCAAGCACACCAATTAATAGTTGAAAGTAATAACTATGGTGTAAATAGGGTTAGGGTTTAGGGGAGTGATGTGCAGTGAAATATGATGATATTTCACCCCTAAAGACCTACATTTAGCTATCCGATGAAAGCTATTTAACATGTTTTATATAGTTTTAGTGATTTACAGGCCTGGAGATGTGTTGAGCATGAAATAACCCAAAAGTTCAGAATATAACGTCAAATTCGTGCTACCTTAGATCATTCGGAACTTATCCCGACTTGGAGCTCAATTTGAACCTTCAAGACGTTAGATTCAGAAAATTGTCAAAACACAAAAGTTGGAGAACTCGTCGTCAGCTTTCCAACGTCGTAAGAATCGCCTCAATCTGACTTCGGGATAGAAAGTTATGGCCGAAATACCAAGGCAGTGTCTGAATGCAAAGTGTAGCGGGAATTCACGAAAATCTGGGAGGTCGATTGATCGACCAAATTTGAATTTGAGTTCGGAATTTTGTTTGGCCGCGAGAATCTCGGTACTCTTTTCACGGAATAAAATCTTGGAGGAAAAAGCGGCTTCTTTTTTGGCAATTAAGGAAAAAGATATTCTTGGAGATATATTCATTCGGGGAGTCCTTCGGAGATAATTTTGATTCTTATTATTTTTCTGCATTCTTCTTTTTAGAGAGTTTTATTTTTTAGAGAGTATTCATTTTTCTGCATTCTTTTATTTATTTTTAGTTTCTTCTGCGTTTCAAAGTGTGAAGGGCATTGAGTCCCATTTTCTTGAACTATCTTTATTATTCATTTTGAGAAGGAAGATAAGTCTTAGTTTTCTGATTTGGATCCACTTTCAAGAAGGAGGTGTACGTACTTGGATTAAAGCTTTTTGTGGATAATTCTTTACGGTATTTTAATGGCATTTTCAACTTCTGCATTTATTTTATTGCTTATTTCAGTTATGTGTGGCTAGTTCATTAAGGATGGGGATCTAATGAACCCCATCCAAGGTATTCATTTATATTAATAAAAATCTGTGATTGAGATGTCAGATGCTGTTAAAGACCCTAATATTCATTGAAAATGGTGAAATCATCATTTCAGTCCGAGATCTAGGAGCTAATCATGCCCTATGATTTCAGATCTGCAATAATGATTTTATCCTAATTATCACCCATCTCGGGGTGAAGTTTTACCATCACCTGAGGTGTGAGTGTTAATCATACACTCATGGGGTGTTAATCATACATCTCCTTGATCTCGGATTGATAGTATAACTTTATCTCAGTGGTGAGTTCCAATCACGATCTGAGGTGTGGGTGTTAATCATACACCCATGGGGTGTTAATCATACATCTCCTTGATCTTAGATCGTACTTTGAAAATTACCCTAGAGATTGGGTTCTAAATATTGTCCGAGGTGTGAGTGTTAATCATACACTCATGGGATGTTAATCATACATCTCCGTGATCTCAGATTTATATTTTAGAACTCACGTGTGTATAGGGCAGTTCTTCTTTTGAGATATCTGTTAAAGATCTCACATCTCAATCCACAGATTAATATTTTGTAAATGATAAACCTACGATGGGAAGATTTAGCATCCCAATCCTTATCTTTTATTAATTGTTTAAATCTCTTAGATTTTGTTAGTATTTATCTGTTTTATCAAAAGTTACCAGAACCCTAGATTGTTGGTTACTGTAAAAGATCTGTGGAAATTCTTTTAGTTAATTGATATTTCTGTTTTTACATTTTCTAACCAATCCTCGTGGGAACGATCTCGTACTTTGCACCCACTGACTACATCACGATTCGTGCACTAGGGAGAGAGAGGAAGAAATGGAGGAAGTTAGAGGTAAGAGTTCAAAAGACTCACCCTTATTCATTAATATACTTATCTCCTTTACAATGCTATTAGCACATCCACTAACACTAAAACACCGATTTATGTAAACACACACACACCAACTTAATACCGAATATATTTATACAACACCAGTCCGTCTCAAGTTGGTGCATAGATATCTATCATGCCCAACTTGAACGTAATGCCATTGAGACGATTTCTTCCTACAACTTTAGTTAAAATATCTGCCAGTTGATCTTTTGTATTGATTTGTGGAATGCTTAACTCTTGAGTTTCCACGTCATAAAATGAGAGCCGACTTCAATATGCTTAGTTTGCTCATGATAGACCGGATTTTCAGCTGTGTTTTGCAGCTTCATTACCTCCATACAGCCATATTGAGAGAGTCACAAGGATGCCGATATCCGCAAGGATAAATTGAATCACATATCTTCCCTTGCACCTTGGGACATTGCCTATGCCCACCTTCACAAGGCCAATTTGCAACTACATGTTGTTTTGCACTTTTTCAGGTTATCAAGTTTCCCCCAAAGAAAGTGGAATAGCCTATAGTAGGTCTTCTATCACCAAGTGAGCCAACCCAATTAGAGTCTGTGAATACTCCAACATCTAAGAGACCTTTGTTTTTGTAGAGAAGACCTCTACCTTAGATTCCCATTAAATATCTCAAAATTCTGTAAATTGGATCAAGATAATAGTCCTGGGAGCATGCATGTACTGGCTCACTATAGTCATAGCATATGCAATATCTGGTCGAGTCACAGTGAGGTAGATAAGTTTTTCCAGTAATTGTTGATATCTTCTGATGTCCTTGAAGGGCTCATCCCATTCTCCACTGATCCTTCGATTTTATTCCATAGGTGTTACCTGTCTGTCTCAAAATATCATGGGTATATTTTTCTGCGATAAGACAATCCGTTTTTCAACCTTGCCACTTCAATTTTTAAGAAACACTTCAAGGGGCTCAAGTTTTTGATATCAAAACTTTACTCAAGTAATCCTTCAGTCTTAGAATTTCATCACTGTCATCCCTCGTGACAATGATATCATCTACATACATAATGACAGTTGTAACCTTGACACGCCTCTTTACAAATAGGGTACGATCATAGTCGCTCCTTTGATAGCCATAACTCATGACAACATCACTAAACTTTTCGAACCATGCCCTCAATGACTGCTTTAATCCATAGATGGCTTTCCTAAGCCTACATACTTGATCTTTCTCCCCCTCATGAGTAAAACCAGGAGGGAAGGCCATGCATACTTCCTCTTCCAAATCACCGCGTAAGAATGCATTACAGCCAACTGATATAATGGCCAATCTTTGCACGTTGCAAGTGATAGAGCACCCTTATTGTATGGGACTTAGTCACGTGAGCAAAAGCCTCCTGATACTCAGCTCCCTGAGTTTGTGTGAACCCCCTTGCAACAAATCCTGCTTTATATCTCTCATCGAGCCATTTGGTTTATACTTTACAATGTAGACCCACTTGCATCCAACTACCTTTTGTCCCACGGGGAATTCAACCACATCTCAAGTTTTGTTATTTTTCAATGCTTCCATTTCCTTTATCATGGCTTTTCTACTGTGACTGGGATAGGCCCTCAATACACATGTAGGAATGGAAAGGGTATTTAAAGCAGATACAAAGCCAACATGAAAGGCTAAAAGACTTTGGAATGACACAAACTTGCTAATGGGGTGTTTGGTACAAGACCTGGAGGCTTTTCGTAGTGCAATTGGAAGATCCAATTCGTCCTCTAGAGGACTTGTTTCACGAGGAGACTCTTGGTTTGGACTTGCTCCAGGAGAGGGCACTTGATTTGTAGCCTAAGGAGAGGTTTTCTTTATCTTCTTGAAGGCTTCACCCTAGGTAAAAGTTTTGCCTTCCCAAAACCTGTCAAACACTTCTGTGGTAGCGGTCTCTTTATGTAGTATTGGGGTGTTATGTGTAATATTGGGTGTGTGAATTGTAAAAGAGTATATTTGTCTTTCATTGGTAATATAAAAGCTAGTAGATCTCTCTAACCGTACTAAGCTCTTTAGCCACATTCACTTTCTCTCTCTCTCCTTCTTAGCTAACCCAAATCCGAGCTCTTAACACCTTCACCTCCACTCTTCCAACCCTAACAACCAACTCTTGTAAAGGATTCAGACTAAAGCATCACCTACCAACATCCAGTACTTTCCCACAACTATTTTTCTAGGCTTCAAAATGTCCAAAGATTTTTTGTATGAAGGGGCATGCCAAAGAATCTTACCCATGCCTCCAATCTACAATCCCGGTGGGATGGCATTGGTTGTCGAGGACCAGTGGAAGAAGCGAGGACGGTCGTTCAGTAAGCACCATTTTTTACTCATCTTACAACTATCATCTCTATGAATCTTTGATCTATCAACCTCAGGCCAAGACCAAATTTTCTGGCAGTTGCAACGCACCAAGTCTAGCATCACCACTCACCAGCCCAAGAAGGGCAGTGGACCTAAAAAAGCATTCCCAGTAATTGAAGCTGTCCACAAAGATCATCAGACATAACCAAGAAGGGTGACTCCAAATACTAAGACATCTCTCAGAGGCCAACCAGCAAGGCTAGGGTTAGTAGAAAAACATTAGGATTCACCCTCCCATTTGAAACCATCATCCAGTAACGGCAATGCTTACCACCTAGGGACCAACTTCCCAACAGATCCTCAATTTGTGACACTCCCAACATATGGAATCATTGAGCTTAGGATGCATCAACCTCTCGTCTACTTCAAAACCCAACAAGCTAAAATCCTTGACCTATCACAATGACCCAAAAAAAGATGAAATCTAGGTTATCACAAATAAGGAATACCAGTACCACTGTCCATTGATGTAGCCCAACCCTTGTTTTAGTAGGGACAACAAGGCTAAGCCTCCTCATAATCTCACCTACAAGATTAGGAGGTGGCTAGTGAACGTCGTTAGAGTTCCACCAGAGACTGAGACAGTGAACATTGCCATTGAACTTATTTTTCAGCAACATTTACTACAAAGGGTTGAAGTAAGCTGCTAATAATTTTTTGGCACAAAACATGAGTTTCGGTATGTTCTCATCATCATCAGTCATGTACCATAATTTTGGGCAGTTGCTTTCTAATATGTACTTTAATTAAGTTGTTTGAGATAAAGAATAGCAAAGTTCAATGAGGTTCTTGAATCGTTGGCCCACTCGTTTAATATGTGAGTTCTGAAAAATTAGCGTAATATATATTAATAGAAAAGGCTAGCCTAACTAGTGGATTCAAGATCTTAATGATTTCAAACTACAAATGCACATGACAAATAGTTTTGAATTGTGGCTTCTCAAAGTTATCTGCTGATAAAATCCAAAACCTATGAGCACACAATGTTATATGAAGATTTCATTATATGAGTTTAGTTCACATATAATTAGCAGCAAAATATTGAACAGGAGTGATTAATGACAGAAACTGAAGTGTTCAAATCTATCTATATCTTTGACTTACCAAACTTGAGTGGTTTATTATACCTTCAAAGATATGGATGTTATGCGCCCGCTAGTAGATGCCACATAAAGCATGTTATGCATCTGGATGAAGAAATACCCAATAATCAATGCATGCGATAAACAACACTTGTACTAGCATTGAAGCATATGGTTCAATTTATACATTTACATATATAAGGGGAGGGAGGAGAGAGAGAGAGAGAGAGAGAGTTAACAATTAACCAAATTTTAACAATTTCAACTAAAAGAACAAGACTGTCTAAATACATATGTGATGTTTTGTTTAGATTGTTAATAAACTGAAATACTATTTTTGAAAGTTGACCCAATATTTTTAAAAAAATTATCAACTTTAATGCTAACAAACTATGACTCAATAACCTAGTGATCGACATTCAATGAATAGAGCCTCCACACCATTAGAATATAGTACTCTATGAACATATGTGCACGATTATGATCCTCCATGCATGCACACAACACGTACATGCCCGGGCACCGAGAGTGTGTGGGTGCACGGACACGCATGCATACTTTGTTCCCCAAAAAAAATTATATGCTCAGTAATTGCAGTAAATTGATTCCACACTTCCTTCAATCTCCCATTTCTGCATACACTTATTATTTTTTCCATAAAGTCATCAACGGACATCCCTGAAACATGAACATTGTTTTAAACAATGTTAACTGGTTCATTGGTTTGCTCAGTTCAGATTCGGGTTTGCAGTTCAAATACATATGTCCTACTCATAATAATACGACTTTCAAAGGAAAAATAATTAAGACAAAGTGACCAATTGTTAGTCAGTGTGGTGTGTGGAAGCCTTGGTCAGGGTTCGAATCTCCCTAAAGTGATTTTAAAAAAAAATACCCGGTAAGTGAACCACCCCGGTTTGCTGCAACTGAGAAAACAAGGAGCGAACCGAACCCCGAACCTGTTCGCATCAAACCGGTTTATAGTTCGGAGGGAATTCGGCAAATTGGGCAACCTGATTTTACATTACTGATAAAAGATCAAGGTACTTGAATATTTCAGTCAAGAAGGCGATTTTGTAAACAAAGTATATGCAACAGCAAGAATCTTTAATAAAAAAAAATACATAAATTGAATTTGAAGATGTATATAAAAAAAGGCTCAAGAAAGAACTATTATATGGAATTCGACATTGCTTTTTTGTTCTAGATAGCCCTTTGTACAAGGTCAATACTCTTTGACTTCAGTTTAATGAGTTTCTAAAGGATTTCCGAGTCCTTCTGTATAGATCATTTGACATAATATTGACAAGAAATTCAACTATAGAAGTCAGCTCATATCACTAACATAAAGAACAACTAGTGAACAACAAGATCCAAAAACAACGTCAAAATGTAAATTTAATATTGTGTTTCTCAGTGACAGCTCAAAATGTTTTCAAGTGGCATCTTCAGCAGCATGACCAATTTATTGGGCTACCATAGAGTAGCCAGCACGAGAAACTACAAACTGTGGGAATCTTAAACTTCAACTTGCCTGAAATATTCGACATGGGTGATTTTAAGCTTCTAGACACATATATAAACATGTTCTCCAACCAATTTGATTTCTCTTTGGAAATGTAAAAAAATATAGCCAATTACGAAACTTTAATCTAGCTTGCACGAGATTTGAGGCATGCTGTATAAGACCAAAGGCATCAAAGAAAAATGAATAGTTCAATAAGAATGTTCTAGCTGAAAATATCTAGTTTATGTCGCACATGCAATCAGAATTATTCTGGTAAACTAGCGTTAGTATGGATATTCTCTTCCCATTGGTAGCATCACTTTCACCAGAATTGTCGTAATAATCATGAGACTATCCATCCATGCTAGTAACAAAATAAAAGAAAACGTTAAAATTTTATCATGTGGATGATGGAGGCCCGCCGTAATATGATTTGACAGGAAATTGGTCGCCACTTCTAAGATTGTTTACCATACCGGATTTATTATTCTATTTCAATTATCAAATGCCTGGCAACGCCTGGCAATGTTTGACTCTTGCTTAGGTTACAATTTTTTTTGTTCGTGGAATATAGCTAACTTTACCAGATCATCAACATCATCATAACCTTACCCATGTATATGAGGCCAGTGGTGAGTTTTATTTCTCAATTCCTTCATATTCAACGCTAGACTCTTTGTTACTCTATAATTCTTCATACGACTTCACACTTCTAGGTCGTCACTAGTCTTCCTCCTCTCCTACCTCCTTGTTCTTGTTCATCTCAATCCTTCGTGCAAGGGCTGTTTCCGGCCACAGATGAACATGTTCAAACCAACTCAAACGACATTTTGTAGTTTCTCCTCTGTAGGAGACACACCTAAACTTTCCATTATGTATTCATTCGTAATTCTATCCTTTCTTGATATTCCACCTATCCATCTTAGCATATACATTTCCCCACATGTACTCCATCTTCTTGCCACTTCTTCATAGCCAACATTTGCACCATAAAGTATTGGAGATATAATATGAAGATGTGTAAGTGGGATTAGTCCCACATTGAGTAGATTTGTATTCCGTTTGACATATGCTCTGCACCTTGTCACGAAGTCGGATCTTTGGGCATAAAATATCAGGAACTAAGTCTTCTTACAATTTTCCATGTCTTCTCCAAATAGCTTAACCCATCTTTGTTCTCCATAGTCCATACATACCTGGTGACGTCATGCTGACATCAACATGATCAAAAGTTTGACCTCAATATGTATAGAAAGTTGTATGGTTTGGATTGGAATTCCATTCCAATCACTTTTTTCTCTTTCGATTTCTTATTTGAAGCCTTTAAGTTAGTCTTTTGAAGGGATTTTTGCTGAAAACCATGTTCCACGATTTTTTAAACAATTGTCTTTTGGGATCTGATTGACTGTCCTTTCTCTACTACGATGGATCGGATTTGGTTCCCAAACACTCCTGAAAGTCTCATTGAAATCTCCAGCCACAACAGTCTCAATTGAGTTTGCACCTTTTCTAACTCCCTCCAAATTTCATGTCTTCGTTTGTCTTTATTAGGCCCACTAGAGAAAGCCCACACTTTCTCATTATCCCTGCTTTTGAGCTTAACCGAGACAGAAAACCTTCCCTTGCTCAAATCAATACCTTCCAACAAAGATTCATTCCAAGCAGCAAACACCCCTCAGAGGCCACTTTGAGCTAACACTAGCCCAGCTCCACTTGTTGCCTAACAAAGCACTTCTAAACTTTAGCAGTATCCCTCCCCCCCCCCCTAAAAAAAAAAGTTTATCTCCTGAATGGTCACAACCCTCTTTTTTTTTCGGCCCTCCGCACGCAAAGCGTCAGGATCCAGTCGCTTCTCTTTCCGATTCAACAATGGAAGGAATGGAATCAAATGGGGGCTGTTCCCAGAATGAAAACTTCTCAATTCTACGAGAATTTTTATGGAAGTGTTTCATTTGCTTCTCTCCCATGGAAGTTTCATTTTCCCAAAAAAGTTTGGGTAGAGCCGGATCTAAGTGTTGGCTAGGTAAGCGTCCTATAGTAAGAGGAGTAGTTATGAACCTTGTAGACCATCCCCGTGGGGATGGTGAAGGGAGGTCCCCAATTGGTAGAAAAAAACCCACAACCCCTTGGGGTTATCCTGCGCTTGGAAGAAGTAGGAAAAGGAATAAATATAGTGATATCGCCGTAAATTGTGGACGTGTCGTGCCCTAAGAAAAGGTTCCCCCCCAAATAAAAGGAAAGCGCCAACAAAGCTTTAACCAAAGCCCTTTTCCATAGACCACATATACCCCTCACATTCCACGAAAGAACCTTCATTGCAACTCCAAAACAACCCTCCTCCCCAATGTTGATAGGCGGTCAACATCCTCCACACCTGCTCCCTTGCCCACTTCTATCATAACTGATTCCCCATTTCAAATTCTGCAACTCCCTTTTATACTTATGCCTACTGGTTGTTGCCACCTTTTTTATTTCCTCCAAAATTTCAAAATATCTCTTTAGGTATACTTCACCTCCTATGTTCAACTCCTACTTTTTTGGTGTAAGCTATCAACTTCCTCGGTGTTTCCTAGCTGACACTGCATGCAAATCCTCATTGACTCCTCACTATATGTGGACAGACATTTAGGAGAAGTATCCGCCATGTCCCCCTTCTCTATCCACTTTCCTTTCCCCATGTAGGCAACAGTTCGTAGTGGAGCAACTTTCAACCTCCCCGCCTGCTGACCATACTGCAATTACGATCAGTGCTTTGCAATCCAGCACCACTGATTCTGATTTCCAACTGGCGTCTCTGCATCCCTTTCCTCTTCCTCCAATGAGATGTTCATATCATTCCCCCATAACTGCACTCATTCTGTTCAACTCCGAAACACCTCTTTCCATCAATCCCCAAATGAGCTACCCATTTTGTGACCCTTTCCGGCGAACCCATTTAAGTGTTTGGTCCTCGGTGAATGCATATGCTGACTCACTGTACTCACATTATAAGCAATATCCGTACGAGTCATAGTCAGGTAGATTAGCTTCCCTACAAGTCGACGTTACATACGTGCATCCTTGAAGAGTTCACCATCTCCTCCATTAAGTCGGTAATTTTGTTCAATAGGAGTAACAACGGGTTTATATACTAACATACCGGTTTGTTTCAATACATTGAGTGTGGATTTCCTTTGAGAAAAAGCTATCCCTTTCTTAGATTTGGCGATTTCAATCCCCAATTAAGTACTCAAATACGCCCAAGTCTTTTATACTGAAGACTTGACTAAAATAGCATTTTAACTTCAATGTTTCTTCACTGGTGTCCTCTGTGACAATGATATCATCAGACATCAACATACACAACAAGTGTCGTGAGGTGAGTACCTTTCTTCACAAACCATGTGTGATTGTCGTGGCTCCTTTTGTAGCCAAATTTCATAACAGTTTCTCCAAGTTTTTGAAACCAGACTCTAGGTGATTGTTTCAGCCCATGGATAGACGTCTTTAGTCTGCAAACATTCCCTATCTCCCCTAGCGAGAGAACTCTGGTGAGTATGCCATATATACCATTTCCTTTAAATCACGATGAAGGCATTCTTCATATCCAAGCAAATCCTGAAGGGGGGAGATGACCAAAACAAGTGTGTCATAACTGAACCTCCTCAGTGGACCAAGCAAGAGTAACAATCGGTCTCTATATGTGAGAATCCTCAAATATATATAATCCTCTCTCCTCACGACCATGACCAAGAACTTTCCCTGTCGACAAGTCCTAGAAGACACAATAAGTAGGGACAGAAGGTCGCATTACAATTCATATGTTCAGTGACACTACTGACTGAAAGAAGGTTAATTTGCAATTTTGGAATGTGTATTGTGGACTCACTTTCCCAACAACAGGAGCATGAGATTCATCAGCCACGCCAACCCTACAAGCTGATAATAAAGGAAAAATAGGCTAGAAGATAGAAGATATACCAGACATATGATCTGTAGCTCTAGAATCTATGATCCAAGGAGCCTAAGAGGGAAAAGACAACATGGTTGATACGCTATTATCTAATCAAACCCAACTAGTGAAAACGACTGTAGGAACATCCTAACAATGGGAACGTTGAAAGTTTACCTCCACGGGAGAAGCAACTCCAGATACTACGTTGTAACAACTGCAACAATCACAAAAGAATCACCCACTAGGCAGCAGTATCTCAATCACTTCGACAATACTGTAGAACTTCCCACTCAAACCAGGCTAGCTAGCCCCAAGAACAAGCACAATATATTACACTACTGTAGGAAAGACCTCTACAAGTCATAATCGGGCTGCACTACAGCAGCTACACAACAAGAATAACAATGCAACAACACTCTTAAAAAAAGGGCCACAATGTTGTACGCACAACCTCCAATACCTCAGTCTTCAATGTTCACTAAACTCAGCTACACAACCTCCAAACACACTGCTCTCCAATACCTCAGTCTTCAATGTTCACTAAATTCGGCTACACAACATTCAAACACACTGCTTTCCAGCTGTAATCACTACAAAGTAACAACACTGACAAACAGTTCACCAAAATATAGGCTTACATCACACCATCAAAAGACCAACAACAGATCAAAGATCAATCATTTTCTATGAGAAAATCTTGTAAGCATCACTGGAACAGCAAAGAGTTGGAATATATCATATACTGCAAGTGCCAGTAGTATAATAAATTTATACTTGCAACTTCAGGTTTCCCGATACACAAAAAACTCCACAACAGGATGGATAATTCCTTTGACTCTGATCCAAATCTCAACGGACCAAAGGATAAATGATCCTTACCACAAACCGATGCATGACTTGTGGATATCAATGGCAAAGATATCTGGATCCCAAAAAAACAAGAATCGAACATGAATAACAAATATAGAGTCTCAGGAGATCTCAGTTGAGCACCTCCAAATCTCATCAAACCCATAAATCACCATAGGGGAAAGATGCTTGGGATGATTCTGGTCCAAACGCAACCTGAGCCAACACCTCGGAGGCCAGAAGACTCAGAAAATCGTGCATATGAAATCCTGTACGGATCCCTTCAAAAGACCTACTAGATGGCCTCAAATCGAGATATGCCAAGGATTGATGTTCTTCTCCTCATGATTCTGGTTCCAACCATGTATAAATCGACAATATATGAGGTCGAAATTTGACCTACTGATGTCAGCATGACATCATCTCAACACATAACAGGTGACGTCAGTAACAAGGAGAGTCCTAAATGAGCCACTCTGATACTGTGAGATCTAATAAGATTAGGGTTATGTAGAGCTAGAGTTTGATGGTGAAGAAGGAGAGGAGAGGCGAGGAGAGAAAGAGATAAGAGTTACGGTTGTGTTAGATAGTCACACCCCCTTCATTTTTATTATTTATATTCCTTACAGTAAGAATCCTATATATGACACTAATACCCTTATTATGTACTCCACTACTATTTTCTAAACACTAATACTCACTAATGACACACCAACAAAAACTTCTCCTATCACACCCACTACTTTGCTTGTGGAGGCAACTCCTTTAACAATTTATGGAATTTCTTGCAACGAGTTGGTACTAGGTGCCCTGAACAGTCCACCAATGCAAGGTACACACACTGAGTAGACCTTGAAATGCGCATGGACTCCAAGAAGTGCATGGAGATCCATGCGCATCTAGAAGTCCAGGAAGCACATTGCACGCAAGTCATGTAGTGGTGGATCGGCCCAAGATCCTCATGCCAACTCTTCTTATAATAGTTCACAAAGCACCAATGATACTTGTACAATGCAACTTGTGACAATATGCAGAAAAGATCCATAACTTTGTACTCCTGTTATTATTCCTTGTCACCTAGTTCATAAGGAGTAGAGGACCACCCCTTCCTATCGACAGCCTGATGGGAAGAGATGTATTGTTCCACCAAGCTAGATCAGGAGGGGAATATGATGCTTCAAAATATCATTCGGAACTGATACGTTTCATCTGATATGGATCGATTTTTTGGGCTATCGTCAAGACATTGAATGTATCAGCCCATATATATTGGTTTGTATTGGCCGATACATACCAATATATCGTTCAATACGGTTATGTATCGTCCGGTATGTATTGGGATTGGAGCTGGCCAATAAGCACTGGAAAACTGAGAATTTTAACCTCGGGGAAGGTACAATGGGAAGAATCCTCCCTATTGTCGATCGACCATGGAAGAAGCAGTCGGGACCTTGATGAGGAATACAATATCGCCACCTGTGTGAAGGGAAGAACCTCCTGCTTTGCTTTCTATATAATTGTTTCCCAGGTCTGTAAAGGAAGATGGAATGATTGAACCTAGCCAATGAAGAGGAATCCCTCACTACTATATCATTAGTTGCTGCTAGAGGTTATCTGGATCAGCCACTCACTCCGGAAATAGTAAGACAGCCGACAGCCCTGGTTCCATATATTGTCCAGAACTGATATGTATCGTCTGATACGTATCAATTTTCTAGGCTACTGGGTTGATACATTGAATGTATCAAACCAAATATATTGGTATGTATAGATTGATACTTACCAATGTATCGTCCAAAACCGATATGTATCGGTATTGGAGCTGGCTGACACGTTTGAAAAAACCGAGATTTTGACCTTGAGGGCAACTACCTTTGCCTTCCTCAGATGCCTATTCCTTCGAAGCCCCTGGACATGCCTTTGCTACCGCCTATGATATTACTTAAGCCTCATCTCTAAGAAGCCTCCGGATGACTATATTCCACACAGTCCTTCCATCCCTTCCAGAAAAAAAAGAGGACATCGAGCCACTCGGCTCTGCTGCGATGCAGTAAATAACCGAGAAGATCTTAAGCAGACTGATGTCCGCCCAAGAGTCATCCCAAAACCTGATACGGAGCCCATTGCCCCAACTAAACCGCACCCAATGAGAGTACGAAGGCCAGGTCCCACAAATAGCTTTCCACCAAGCCGAGAAAGAACTGTTAATGCCGACATTCACCCCCCAATTACCTCCCAACCACCCGTATATCTCCGCCAAAACCGACTCCCACAAGCTCTCTCTTTCGCTTTCCAAACCAGCGCGCCAAAACCATTTTTCCAACAAGGCAAGGATGACCAAATGCAAGCTCCGGATACCCAAACCTCCACAGTTTAAGGGAAGTTGACAGATGTCCCAGCTGACAAGGTGGAATTTTTTATCAAAACCAAAGCCTTCCCAACAAAAATTCCATTGGATTTGATCAAGTCTATGAAAAACAGCCATGCGACATTTGAATAATGACATGAAAACGGGGACAGTAGAGAGGACCGATTTAACAAGGAGCAGCCTGCCTCCACTCCTAAGGAACTTGCCTTTCAAAGAGGCCAAACGCTGTTCGAACCTCCGAACCATGGGATCCCAAGCCCCGGCGTTGGGCTGACCGATGCCAAGAGGAAGGCCCAAGTAAGAGATAGGTAGGTTGGCGATCTCCCCATCCACCCCCTCAGCAAACTGATTCAGCAAAGTGTGGGAAATGCGTATGCCCGAATGTGATAGGGTGGTTACGGAAAAAAAAGGGGTCATGGCTTTTTTTTAACAGAATTCTTTGTGGTTTATGCTATTTCAGAGAGATATAACATGGAGATTAAACTGGTTAGGAGGGAAGCAAACCTGGAGGTGCGTCGGCTTGCAGGAGAGGGAGTTATAACTTATAAGAAGTGAATGATGGATTGGCAATTCTATTTCAACTACAATATATTCTTGTTTAGTTAAATTACTATTCATAATTTTGAAATAAAAGGCCAAAAACAATGAAAAATGCAAGAAAATGGTAAAAGAAACCTAAAGAGGCATCAAGATGATAGCAGGCTGTAATAAGGGACAAACAAAAATTAAGAGTTTATTGGTCATCAAAAAATAGCCTTGATATGCCAGACTAACAAAAAGTGAACTAATTCACTAGATAAACCTGAATTAATTCCAGGAAAGTGTTACATATATTTATCTTACAAGTTGCAAACAAAACAGCCTGAGGAACCATTCAAAACTTACAGAACATACCCTGTCGATAGATGGAGATCCATAAATGCTACCCCCACATGAAATCTTTTGAACAAAACAGTGATTTATGTAATCCAGTGCATATAGATTATGGTCATATGACCCACACCTGTAGATATTTCGAGAACACAGAATAAACTCAGGCAAGATGCACATGAAAAGAGTATGAAATAAATAAATTGATGAGTCACGTCTCAGCATATTGATTCCTGAAGATAAAATCATTCATACTCATTAACTATAATCTCATAAGATCAAATTTCCTGTGATTATCCAAACAAAGCAAAGAGAAATTTAACATCGCCAATAAATGATCAAAGAAGAATAGTTTTCTGATAGAAAATAATAGCTCCAATATGGAACATCTGTTGCAGAGAATCTCACTCCCACCGCCAATAAATGATCAAGAAATATTTTTTGACAAAAAATATTAGCTTCAACATGGCTCATCTGTTGCAAAGAATCTTACTCTAAAAATCAACACTTCATGAATTTTTATATCAATTATAAAAGAACCTTAACACAAAGTTAGTATTTTATTGGGAAATTTCGTTGACCTATAATTTGTACAGAATCTTAAGAACAGTTCCTTAGTGCAGATACATCAGATCTCTTGAGAACTGAATCTCAGAGGGTGGACAAAATAATTAAAATAGTTCCTACAATTTTGGAGTTGAATATAGACAAGCAAAATAAAAGAAACAGTAGATAGTACTAGCTCAAAATCTTTTTTTTAAAAGGAGCCAACCTCTTGATCCAAAATTGTTCAATGTCCAGTCCATTTTCGAAGGTCTACTGTTGGAACTCAAAAGAATACCCCACAGAGAAGAAAAAAGAATAAATGAATTTCCTTAAAATTTTCTCTAAACATTGAAAAAAGGATAGCCCAAGATTAGATAGTATATTCTACCAAACATTTAATCCAGTTTAACTGGGATATCAACTTTGACTTTAATTAGCAGGATAATCTGGGAAGGAATTCAGAAAATCACAGAAACATAGGGATACTAGACTCTCCAAAGTGACTAAGAAACTGTTGACTCGGAATTTATTTTTTTTAGAAGTCAGGAAGTTCTTCTTCTTCTTCTTCTTCTTCTTCTTCTACTTGGTATCAAAGCTCTGATAGAATGAATTAATGGAAAAGATTAAGAAAGGAATCTCTATTTATAGGTTTCCTACTAAAAACCTACTCTAACTAGGACTTAAAGTTCAAACTATGTCAAACAGTGTAACCCACCCATGGACCTACTTGCGTGGGCCCTCTTCCCACTCTAACATTTTTTTCTCTCTCTCAATGGCCCACGCAATCCATCGCCTCTTTCTCTCTCATTGATGACCCACGCAGGTGCGTGGGTCACTTGCATGGATCATCTTTTTCCTATCTCTCTTTTTTCTCCTTCTTGTCTGTTTCTCTTGAAATATGGCCCACGCAGGTCACTTGCGTGGGCCATCTCACTCTTCTCATTTCTCTCTCTGTCTCATTCTCTTTCAAAAATGGCCCACACAGTCACTTGCATGGGCCATCTTCTTCGAACATGGGCCCTCTCTCTTCTCTGCTTAAGTAAATAACCACCTACTTAGGTCAGATATCTCGAGAAGATTCTTCTCTCAACTTGCGTAAAGGCTAAGGCCCACGCAGCCCTCTTGTGAAACTCTTGCGGAGACCATAGTACTATAACTTCTCGTAACCACTACCATAAATCTATAAATATCATATCTCTTCTCATTATCTGGATCAGAAAATTCTTACGCGAAACCCCTGCCGAAGACTTCTCCTACTTAGATTCTTTTGGTAAGATATCTTAAGGTATCTCCGAGATTTTCTATGTTTCCTCTTCTTTCCGTTTATTTAAAGTGTAGGGAGAGATAAATCCAAATTTAATTCTGAATTCGGATTGTCTCAGATACGGGTGCATCTAGGATAAGAGCTACGACCTTTACCTAAATGTGGTGCGCTTAGGATAAGAGTTACGACCCTTACCTAAGTATGATTTAGGGTAGCAATTTGAGATTATGCCGTACAGCACGTACCCAATTTCTTGTGTATTTGGAGATAATTAAGCTACATGGGTCCCCTCGCTTAACTCTTAGTACGCTCGGATTGCAACCACAAATGTGATAACTTGTATGGGTTGCAATCACGAATCTGAAGAATGATTTCGGACTTAAACACCCGAAACACTCATCTACAACGACTCATAACCATCAAATTTACCAGATCTATATCATGTCCCGAAATTAGAGTTTCCCTCACGGATCATGTCATCAATCCCTCAAATGTAGGGTTTGGATCTCAACCTCGAGATTAGAAATTCTTTTATGATGTTGGTAAAATCTAATTTCTTGATATACAAATAATTAGGAGGTTCGCACTTAGGCCGTCCCTGCGTGCATTATCCTCGCTTAGGTCATCCATACTTAGGCCATTCATGCGTGGACCATCCCCGCTTAGGCCATCCCTGCTTAGGCTGCCCCTGCTTGGGTCGTCCTTATGTGGGTCGTCCCCGCTTAGGCCATCCCTACGTGGGTAGTCCCCACTTAAGCTATCCCTGCGTGGGCCCTCCCCGCTTAGGTTGTCCCTCTGTGGGCCATCCCTACTTAGGTTGTCCCTACTTAGGCCGTCCCTACATGGGTCGTCCCCACTTAGGCCATCACTTATGCAACCCTCTCATGGGTTAAATATTTTAATGACAGATTCATCGATTTTTTTTTAAACGATCATAAAATAAGACCGTAATAAGATCTAGCGTAGATTTGCTATATGTTGACCAAATCTTATGGCTTTGGTCAAAGTCCACGGTGGACTAGTTGAATTTTAGTCAAACAACCATAATATGAGATCGTAACAAGATCCAACAGTGGATTTGTTACATGTTGATCAAATCTTATGGCTTTCGTCAAATCCAATGGTGGATTCATTGACTTTTGGTCAAACGATCGTAATAAGAGACCGTAACGAGATCTAATGGAGGAATTTCTATATGTTGACCAAATCTTATGGTTTTGGTCAAATTTAATGGACTTGTTGACTTTTGGTCAAACAATCATATTATGAGACCATAACGAGATCTAACAGTGGATTTGTTATATGTTGACCAAATCTTATGATTTTGGTCAAATCTAATGGTGGACTTATTAACTTTTAGTCAAACGGTCATAATACGAGACCGTAATAAGATTCATCGGTGGATTTATCATGTATTGATCAAATCTCATGGATTCAAATCCAACGGTGGATTCATTTTGACGTTAAATGATTACAAGATCATTACATGATCTAATGGTGAAGTCATCACAAAATAACTTATGATGATCAAATCCTAAGGAATTTGATGATATCCAACCCATGATTAGATACCCCATAAAGAAATGCTAATTCTTTGGATGATTAAACATTAGAAGATGGACTAGGTGTTTGAATTCTTCTTCCAAACGAGTGTGCGAAAATTCATTATGAGACTCATCCACAAACTCCTCATGCCTATATTTGACCATGACTATCGATCGGATGGGTCTAACTTCCAGAGAAGGGGCTCTCTCATCCGACTTCCTCTATTTCATATCGCATGAGTCTCTGACGAAGAGAGCATATTGCGCGTCTATCTCTTACCGTGAAGACAAAAATATTAATGAAGATTTAGACTAAGGATTTATTTGGTTTATTTCAGAGACGGAATTCCTTTACCTTTTTTTAGTAGCTTTTAATCAGAGGTATTCAATTTTGATGTAATTAACGGGGAATCGATTGCGATACCCGGAAGTGTAAAGTTCGTCAGTTTTAATATAACCCTCTCCTAGCGAGGGAAATTTTGTTATGATTGATTTGTCATAGATTTATTATTTCTATGCATATTTATTGTTTACAGATACCATTAGTGAAACTTCAAAAAAACCAATCAAGTCCAACAAACTCCTACATGATTGTGACACTCTAAATTCTAAGTCTTCAGATTTGAATTGCGAGGACCAAGCCTAGAAACGTTTTAAAAAAATCTATCATACAAATATTTATAGACTAGCTCAAGGATTTCCGACTCAAAGCCCAATCTAGGACATTTTCCCCGTCCCATAGATAGTACAATCTCATAAAGGAAACAGATGAAACCCTCTCAAATATGTTCAAGCTTCAAAACAACAACGCTTATTTGAATCTAGGACTAGGTCAGAAGAACATATAGAATCTGATAAAATTGCATGCAGGATAAATAAAGAGAATTCTAGAACATTACCAGATCACATTTCTGCATTGGTCCACAACTGGCTGTGATTTAACCTTCAAAAAACCAATAGCAAAATTCTAGTCAAACAGATAGTAAGAAAGGAGAGATAAGGATCACTTGAACTGAAAAGAAATAATGAATACTAATGAAGGGAGATATGGTAGAAAGAATAGTATATATAAACTTTACATTAAACATAAACCACTAAACCCAATGAACACTAATTAAGGGAGATATGGTACAATGTGTTTAACCCTTGCATATTTTTCTCTTCATTAATTTTTTCTTGATGACAAGGATTAAACAGATGGAGCATAGAGTGTAAATTTAAACCTTGAATTACTATAATGCCAAGAGTTGCATCTTAGAATTCAGCTTTTGGCTGTTAGTTACGTAGGCTAACTGAAACTGGAACTCTGTTGGCTCTATTTCAACACCAACATCTGCCTTCAATTTAGGCTACTGAAAGAAGTTTCTCTGTTTTTATTTGTCACGTACTTGTTTGGAAAATTGACCTAATTATGCACAACGATCCTTTAGAATAATAGAAATAACAAATATTTGTTTACCTCTGTGCTCTCCTCTGGTAATCAATGTTCTGATAGCTATGCTGATGCCGTGCCTTCAAGGTCTGTTTGGACTAGAAATTAAATAATAGCTGGTGCTAGTGCAAATATGCAATACCAATTTATAGAATTGGGCCAAATATATTGACAGTGTGACGCGGGACGATAACCCTAAAATGCGGAATATGATTTTTTTATGCAATTTGGCCAAAATTAAATAAAGTAATTCAAGTTTAATCACAAAACTATCTTAAGATACCTTAGGGTTGGAGAATTTTGATGAGTAGATCACACGAGATCCAGGTAGGGTCCAGTCCGATGCGCAAGTACTTTTAGATTTGAGGCGAGATCGGCCTAGAGATAGAACTCTAGTTTTTTCCAGGCTTGGGCGTTCGTCTTCGATCCGATGTAGATTCGCAGGCTCTAACTAGGGCTTTGAAAATAGGTATATGATTTTGTAATGGGCTTATGGTTTGATTTATGACTTAGAAAAGGGTTTTTGGGCTCTGTTTGATTTGGGATTCTGAAAGGGATTTATGATTTTAGGGATCAAGAAATCAATAGGTTAAGATGTAGGAGAAACAAGCAGGGATCAATAAGGCAAAAATCCAAAGAAGACAGTGATAGATAATAGAGAAAATAACAATGGCTTTTGGGAATCACTCCCTTGGCCTCACACCAAACCCATCTCAGGCAAAGAATATTCAAGCATAAAAGCATTCAAAATATTCAATAACTAATTAAAAAGTCCTTACAAGCCTCTATATATAGGCCACCAATAATTAAAATTCGAAATAAAGAGTTCTAATAGAAATAAAACACAAAAAGGCAAGTTTTCGCCAAAAAAACTCAAAATTCGAAAGCCCGTCACGACGTCCGTGACCTACGGACAGTAAAGGGGCAAAATCACGGACGTCCATCAGTGTTTCACGGACGTCCGTCACTGTTCATCATGAACAGTAAAAAAACTTTATTTTTTTTTCTTGGCATTCCCCGTCATTCTCCTCCACTCAAAATGTTTCATCACCGATGAAACACGCATGTGGTACTCGGACTCGGGCGCCCTCTCCTCTTCTTTCGACGCCAGTAGAAACGATGTGGTCCGAATCCAATGTCCATGTATGTGGCGTCCCCATCAATTCCCCTGGACCAAAAAGGTTTCATCACCGATGAAACGCGCTCGTGATAGATGTCTAGCAAGTCGGGGTTCAAGCGGCGAACTTCATTATCGTGGACCCAAGTGTTTTCGGATTCCGATTTGCCGACCCATTTAACCAAGTATTTCTAGAATCCCCGGTCCTGTGTAGAGACGGCATGATCGTTAATTATATTTTCTATCTCATCTGATCTCTGTCTGTGTGGGGAAGGAAGATGTATAGGTTGCAAGGTTGGATTAGGGCTAGGACTAGGGGGTGGCTAGAGTGGGTTTTCAGGAGGTGGGGTGAAACCCAAGTAAGGAACCAGGTCCTCCACATTGAACGTTGAACTAACCCCCGTACCTGGAGGAAGCTCGAGCACGTATGCATTAGGACCACTCTTAGCCAAAATTCTAAAAGGCCCAGCGCCTCGAGATTGGAGCTTCTTTGCGGATCCCGCTGGGAACCGCTCAGGCCTAACCCGGACCATCACATAATCACCCACGTTAAATTCTTTAGAACGCCTGTGAGCATCTGCAGATAATTTATATTGATTGTTGCTTGAATTAATTTTCTGTTTAATTTCGGCATGCAAGCTATGAATATGTTGTGCAAATGCATCGGCAGACTCTGACACTCTATGGGATGCAGACATGGGGATCAGATCTAATGGGGTCCTAGGCCTATGACCATGCACTACCTCAAAAGGACTCATGCATGTGGACCTATTGACAGAATTATTATATGCAAACTCAGTTGTGGGTAAGATGGTATCCCAGGTCCTAACATGATCACCGACAAGACTACGAAGGAGATTCCCAAGGCTCCTATTGGTGCTTTCAGTTTGGCCATCCGTTTGAGGGTGGTAAGCTGTTGAGAATTGGAGCAATGTGCCCATCATGTGCCAAAGGGTCTTTCAAAAATAATTCGTGAATTTAACATCCCTATCAGACACAATGGTTTTGGGCAACCCATGAAGACGCATTACCTCCGCGAAAAATAGTTTAGCAATATGAGATGCATCAGAGGTTTTGGAACAAGGAATGAAGTGGGCCATTTGGAAAATCAGTCCACTACGACATAGATGGAGTCGTGCTTCCTAGGGGTCTTAGGAAGTCCAAGCACGAAATCCATAGAGAGGTCTTGCCACGGTGTGTGTGGCACGCGTAAAGGAGTGTACAAGTTATTTTGTTTGTCTGCTTGGCACTTGGCAAGTACGACAATGTTTGACAACCAAGCGATATCTCTCATCGCTAGGCCAAAGAACCTATCCTCTCTGAGCAACAGTTTTATTACGCTCGAAATATCCGGCCATCCCTCCAGCATGTAACTCCCAAATGAGAAAGTCACGCAATGAAGTGCGAGGGATGCAAAGGCGATTGCCTTTAAACAAGTACCCATCCTGGATGGTGTACACAGAGTGTGTGCTGATCGGGTTACTAAGGAGAGCAATGTACTCAACCCCAAAATCTGGGCACTTGGGGTACTCATCCTTTAACTTTTCGAACCCGACGACCTCGGTGCTCATTGTGCGCAAAGTCACCACTCGCCGACTAAGTGCATCAGCGGCCCTATTTTCAGCACCAGCCTTATGCTTTAACACGAATGTGAACCCTTGAAGGTACTCCACCCACTTCGCGTGCCTTGGGTTCAACTTCTTCTGTGAAGCAAGAAAGCGTAAGGTTCATGGTCAGAGAACAACACAAATTCCTGCGGTCTAAGGTAATGTTTCCAATACCAAAGAGATCGAACGACCGCATAGAATTCCTTGTCATAGGTGGAGTATTTTTGCTTCGCCTCGTTAAGTTTTTCGCTAAAATAGGCCACAGGGTGACCCTCTTGGCTAAGCACTCCTCCTATGCCTACACCCGATGCGTCGCATGCAACTTCAAAAACTTTGGAAAAGTCCGGCAATCGCATGATGGGTGCGCTACTCATTCGTTGTTTGATCTCCGCAAAGGCTTTTGTCGCCGCTTTGCCCCATTTAAAATCCCCTTTTTTCTTGCAATCTGTAATTGGAGCCATAATGGTGCTAAAGCTTCTGATGAAGCGACGATAGAAAGTAGCCAAGCCATGGAAGCTGCAAACATCGTGTATGTTCTTAGGTTCGGGACACTCCACAATGGCTCTCACCTTTTCAGGGTCTGCGACCATTCCATTGGCCGAGATAATGAATCCCAAGAAGACAACGGAATGTTGCATGAAAGTGCACTTCTTGAGATTGGCAAACTTTTCGCCCTTGAGGGTGTCACAAACCAGCCTAAGGTGGGTCAAGTGTTGATCCTTGTCGTGACTATAGATCAAGATGTCATCAAAATAAACAACAAGGAATTTGCCTAGAAACGGCCTCAACACTTGGGTCATGAGTCGCATGAAAGTACTCGGGGCATTAGAAAGCCCAAAAGGCATGACCATCCACTCATAAAGACCATCTTTAGTCTTAAAGGCGGTTTTCCACTCATCACCGGGGCGGATGCGGACTTGATGGTAGCCACTCTTAAGGTCTATCTTTGAAAAGATAGTGGCACCAACCATCATGTCGAGCATGTCATCGAGTCTTGGTATGGGAAACCGATATTTAACGGTAATCTTATTAATTGCACGGCTATCCACACACATGCGCCACGTATCATCTTTCTTAGGAGTGAGTAGGGCAGGTACGGCACACGGGCTCAAACTGTCTTGGATGAACCCCTTCTGAAGGAGCTCATTGACTTGCCGAGTCAACTCGGCATGCTCAATCGGATTCAACCTATAGTGGGGCAGGTTCGGTAAAGTAGATCCGGGAACCAAGTCTATTGCGTGTTGGATATCACGCAGAGGAGGGAGTTTGTTTGGTAAGTCTTCAGGGAAGACATCCGTAAACTCTTTTAAAATCGGCTCAACCTCCTGGGGACACTCGCTCACCGACTCAGGAGCACTCTCTACCATGACAACTACGTACACCACACTCTTATCTTTCGATGCTTTCTCGAACTCAGAAGGGCTCACAATATTAATTGACTTAGAAGACTCGCCCTTCTTTTCAACGGTGTTGGTCGATGGTGTTTTGGGAGGCAAAGAGTGAAAAGTGATCTTTTTGCCCTTATGCATGAACGTGCATATGTTTGTTCGACCAGAAAGAGTCACGTCCATGTCGTAGAGCCACGACCTTCCCAAAATGATATGGCCCACATCCATCGGCACCACATCACACCATAAGGTGTCCAAATAAGAACCTAATTGAATCGGTACACGACACCTTTTTGACATGGGAATAGATGAAGAATTGACCCATGCGACTTTATAAGGTCTCGAATGAGCTTCAGGTGTAAGCCTTAAGTGGCGTACGACATGAGTTGATATAACATTAGTGCAACTACCGCTATCCACGATGACCCTACAATTCTTTTCACAGAATCTGGCATAGGTGTGAAAGATATTCTCCCTACGCCAGTCATCCTTTTCATCCCGTTGAGGCTGTGCAAGAGCACACCTCACAACTAAAGCATGACCAATAGCATCACCCTCCTCATCACTGGGTGTGCTAACCGGTTCAAATACTTCCTCTTCAACCACTACCTCATCATCATCCTCCTCTCCCACAATGAAGAGAGTCCTTTGGGGTTCTCTCGTAGGGCATTGGGCGGCAAAGTGTCCCATCCCATGACATTTATAGCATTTTACTTGAGAATTAACCCTTGAGGATTCTCCGCCTACACCTTTTCTCTTTTCAAACCTAGAATTGGTAGGGGCGGGTTGTGTAGGTTTGGGAGGAGGATTGAATCGTCCCTCACTGGATCGTTGGCTACTATATTGGGACTCGGTCCTCTTCGCCACCGTAGTTTTCAAATACCGTTCGAGATCTTGCACAACGGCATAGCATCTTTCAAGAGTTTCTACGGGGTGAGAAATCAACTCTTTCTGCAAATCAAGTCGCAATCCAGTGCGAAATCTAGAGAGAGTGATTTCAGGGTCTTCTGATACTTTTGCCCTCATCATGAATTCTTCGAATTTGGCAATGTAATCGGTCACAGGCATACCACCTTGGCGTAAGTTTTGCCACTGGTCGAGGAGGCGTTGGTGGTATGATAAAGGAACATACTTCTCAGTAAGTCGTTCCTTCATGTCATTCCAACGGGTAATGGGAGGACAACCCGCGTTCACCCTAATGCGCTCGACATTGAGCCAGAAAAGCCGAGCTTGGCCAACCAATTTCATTTTTGCGAGTCTAACGCAACGGTCGTCATTCATAGCATACCAATCAAAGTGTTGGTCCATGTCAGAAAGCCAATCGAGGAAGACGGTAGGGTTCATTCTTCCATCGAAAGTTGGAATCTCAACTCGGACATTCTTAAGGAGTTGAACTTCGGGGTCATAGTCATCTCTACGATGATCCCTACGGTTCCGATTGTCTTGGCAACCATTACGTTCCAAGTGGGGACATTCACGCTCTTGGTGCTGATTTTCCAGCCCATCCATCGCTTCCAGTTGGTTGATTCGATCACATAATCTATCATTACCAACTCCTAGGGATGTTTGGGCTTGCTCAATGGTATTCAAACGTGCACTAATCGCACCCAATTCTTCTCGCATAGCTCTAAGAGTATTAAGAACCTCATCCGAAGCCATGGTGATCACAAGGTCTATTAGGGTTCTAATATGGCATGCAATATGGACTCACAAAAAGAAAATAATGCAATAAAATAAATATGACAAACAAAATGCCCTAACCTAGAAAACCTAGGGCTCTGATACCAAAACTGATACGGGACGATAACCCTAAAATGCGGAATATGATTTTTTTATGCAATTTGGCCGAAAGTAAATAAAGTAATTCAAGTTTAATCACAAAACTATCTTAAGATACCTTAGGGTTGGAGAATTTTGATGAGTAGATCACACGAGATCCAGGTAGGGTCCAATCCGATGCGCAAGTACTTTTAGATTTGAGGCAAGATCGGCCTAGAGATAGAACTCTAGCTTTTTCCAGGCTTGGGCGTTCGTCTTCGATCCGATGTAGATTCGCAGGCTCTAACTAGGGCTTTGGAAATAGGTGTATGATTTTGTAATGGGCTTATGGTTTGATTTATGGCTTAGAAAAGGGTTTTTGGGCTCTGTTTGATTTGGAATTCTGAAAGGGATTTATGATTTTAGGGATCAAGAAATCAATAGATTAAGATGTAGGAGAAACAAGCAGGGATCAATAAGGCAAAAATCCAAAGAAGACAGTGATAGATAATAGAGAAAATAACAATGGCTTTTGGGAATCACTCCCTTGGCCTCACACCAAACTCATCTCAGGCAAAGAATATTCAAGCATAAGAGCATTCAAAATATTCAATAACTAATTAAAAAGTCTTTACAAGCCTCTATATATAGGCCACCAATAATTAAAATTCGAAATAAAGAGTTCTAATAGAAATAAAACACAAAAAGGCAAGTTTTTGTCAAAAAAACTCAAAATTAAAGCAATCCACGGCGTCCACAGACGTCCGTGAGTGCCCTAGCGTCCATGACCTACAGACGGTAAAGGGCAAAATCACGACGTCACTTGATGTTTCCGCAGACGTCTCACTTCATCGTGAACAGTAAAAAATTTTTTTTTTTTTTTTCTTGACGTTCCCCGTCAGTGTCTCCATTGGAACTAGCACACTATCTTTGTCCTACAGATGATGCCATCGTTATTCAGCTTTCCATGTCTCACCTCACACGGCTGATGCCTTGTGTCAGCCAAGGGTCCATAATAAAGCCCCCAACATAAGTTTTACATACACAAAACAGCCATATGAAAGGAATTTGAAGTTTCTTAAATTATGTGAAAACCATGACAAGAATCTAAATTTTTCATCTAAAGGGCACTAACTGAATGCTTTGACTTCCAAACTTATGCATATCAAACAGAAATCAATGCTTTGAAAATAGGAATATCAAAGACATAGCATTCGTTCTGTATCAAACGTGTTCTAGATGTGGACTCCATATATTTTTCCCGAGAAGTCAAGTCCACAAAGCAAGGTATTAACATATATTTGAGAAATTGTAAAACCGGCTTGAAAAATATTTTAACCTAACACAACTGAATGAGAGAAGTGGTTGTGGACATGCATTCAGATAATCATACCTCACCTCCTGTTTGGAATTCCCAAGAGATGTTGCCAGTCATGAAGTCAAGAAAATATATTTTTCCTTTATAGCATCCAACTACAACCTATAGAAAGATGACGTTTCAATGAGTTCAGTAAGAACTCTTCCAAAAAACTAAAGACACAAAATACAAATAAGAAATAGAGCATTTAACTCAAATTTGCAAATTAAGTAACTTGGCACATGTATGAAATACAAAAGGATAAAACAAACCTGCGAGAAATCGCCAGAAATTGTTGCTGAACATTCAATTCGACCATCCAATTTGGTATCCCAGAGGACAGAACCGCTTAATCAATCCAATGAAAATCAATACAACCGTATCATCTTACAGAAAGAGGTAGCTTAAAAATGATTTAAAAATTGCGGGTTATATCACATTGAAATCAAAGAAAGCATTTACTTGTGAAGCCATTGGAAAATAGTTTGAAATTAAAAAGTACTATGTAATTGACCACAAATTAATGACAAATACAGTAAATTATCCAATGTCAAAACTCACCACAACTGTCGAATTAGTTTGTATTTACAACATGGATTTAGGCCTATGTCTTAAAATTTTGTATTCCACAATCAGTAGATAAATCAAGTTCTAGTTAACAAGAGACAACTGAAATCTTTTCACATGTTGAAGGAAATAAAAGGGGATTGCAACAAGAACAAAGCATAGAATCATAAGGTCCTATCTATATTATATGGACTCTCCATAATGGTTTTTGCCTTTCCCAGAACATGGCAATGTACAAATACAACAATGCACATTAGTATGTAGTCAGAGAAAGACGCTCTAAATAACCAGTAGATAATGTAATAGTACTGCAAGAAGTAAATATTGTGTAGAACATACTCAAATGTCATCTCTCAACTTACAGAATAATAAAAGAACAAGCCACCAAACTGAACTATAAGAAATTCAAATGCCACATACATGCCTTAAACTACAAGTACAGTTAATAAATCAGGAAGTACAAGAAAAGCACAAATGATCAGGGCAGCACATTATAAAATTATAGCTCATAATCAAAGTATTTGAATCAAATCCAACTGTTCCCTTGATATTTAGCATGTGAGCTCTTATCAGAACTGAGGGGATGCATTCTTCATTGAAGGCACCAAAACCACCTACAATGAAGAAGCCACCTCCACTGTCATGACTACCATCATCACTGTCTACCACCGCTTTCATTTACGGTTGTTCTAGAAAACAATTTCTTCCATTTCCTCATCATAGCCCTCTTATCTCTCATTTTTCAAGCATAAAGCTTTTCTCTCTTAGTCTCCAACATCTTCATATGTGTCATTTATTCCACACAACAGATATTTCTTACAAAATAGTCAAAGAACAGGCCACCAAACTTGCAACTAGGAAAATCAAATGCATACATGTCATGAACTACACTTATAAATCATGGCATACGGAAACACAAATGATCATGGCACATTCCAGCTCATAATCATAATCTTTGGGTTGAAACTACTTGTTTCCTTGACAATAAGTGTGTGAACTCTTATTATAATTGTCGGTATCAAGGGCACACCAAAACCATCACACTGAAGAATGCACCTCCATTGGCATACTACCATAATCACCATCACTGTCATCTTCTCCATCTATTGTTGTTCAGGAGGACAACCTCTTTCACGCAGAAAAAATACTCAACTTTCACATACAATCTTCGGCTAATGAGATCCATTCTAATCAAAAGATTTCTAACTTCCGAAGAGTTTCCAAGCTACCAAGTCGAGGCCTTCACTACTGATTCAAGTGTTTGAAATATTTTCCCCAAATCTTCAAGCGTTTCAGCTAGGTCTTGGCACTGAGAGTCCAACAACACAGACTTCCTCACATTGTCATCCATGGAAAAACCCTGTCAAGACTTTCTTTCATGAACTACCACAGCATCCTCAATGATTGCAAAACCCGCAAAAACAGAGGTTTAGGTTGTTGCACGCCTCACAAAGCCAATCACCTTTTCTCAATAAAATCGAAATTGTTAACATCACTGTATTACTGTTGTAATTTTGCTACGTTAGAAAATAAATATTTTTGCCGTGGACCAAAGATATCATTACTTCCTTAAACACATCCTATCTAGTTTTCCATCTCATCAAGGAAGAAATGTTACAGTTTAATGCTTAATAGTTTGTGGCAAAAAACTAAATGCTCACCATGGTAGCAATAGGGCTCTTCTTTGATCAGTTAATGGAAATGGAAATGAAAATGGAAATGAAAATGGAAATGGAAATGGAAATATAGGGTTTCAAGAATCACATCAAGGTCGGTTGGAAGCAAATTTTCTTTAAGAATTCGACATTTCAGATTCCAAGATTTAGGTTTTAGGTTTTAGGTTTGTGGATTTCAGGATTAGGGATTTCTGGTGAGGGTCGTCTGTAAACTTAGGAATTTTCTTAATCTTTTTCGAATTCAACCAAATTAAAATAGATGATATTCATCAATCAAGTATCTGACTCAAGTCACCTAATCCATGAATTTAAAGAGGAACAGTTTGATTTGTAAGTTAATGATTGTCGATGCAGTCAAGGAAACCTACTATCTTCCAAAAATCTTTAGCATTTAAGTTGGTAATGGGAATAAAAGCAATAGCATCGTAGATATTCAACCCCAGCAATCTTTCTAACGAACAAATAAATAAATAAATCTGATTAGTAGACAAACATGTGGTGTCCTCAAGAACAGAATGATAGTGTTCCTACCTTCCACGTGAACAAGAAGAATGACTATGCAAACACTACAAAATCATCCTTACCTTAAAGCATCAATACTGAGAAATATGTGAGAATGAGATCCAATGAATAAATAGAATTTGCCGTTCTTTAACACGACCAATGGTGATGCATCAACACATGATTCCAAAGGAACTTTCCAGAGCTCTAGCAAGTCTCCATTTAGATTTCTCGCTATTTCAGTTGACTGGCATGCTCGATGTTCATTGTTCACCTCAGCCTCTCCACCATACATGAACTTGTTACAACGACTGAATGAAACCACCATGGATAAATAAAAGCTGGAAACCCATCTGGAATTATCGCTAAATCTTGAAGCTTCGGAATTTGCGTAACTAATATGAGAATCGTCATTCTTTTCAAACAAGGTTCTCGGTTGATATTTATTGAGTTTCTGTGAGAAATTATGCACCCCTTCTCGAGAAGCCACTTGCAATGACCTTTCAAGTAAATCAGGAACAAATGGGTCAAAGGAATGGAGTGTGCCCCCCGTGTGCTTTTTCTGTTTTCTTTCCAACACCGGATCGAGGCTAAAAACATTTTCATCTAACTCTTCCCTGTTTAGCAGAGCACTTACAAGCTTAAATGGGCTTGGAAAAATATAAATTAGTCTCATATCAATCCCTAATTTATGGGCAACATGTGCAGCAGTAATTGAATTGCCGCCCATCATGAAAAAATCATCACAATCCAAAACTTCATTAACCATTAATGCATCACAAAAAGCCTGTCCCAAAAAAATAGCACTTACGGATCAGATGAAAAATAAACAACATTCATTTCATACAAGTACAGAGATAAATAATCCACATATATGAGCGAATTCAATATTAAGATTTAATCGTCTAATAACTGACAATCATAGTCATAAAACTTGGGTGAATCAAATTAGATTGTTTGGCTTAGCATTTAACCGACGTCAAATCATAGCAGGATTTGTGTTCACCACAAACACTAGTCCAACATCAAATTTCATTTGACCAAACTAAAATTGGTCTGATTACAAGAATATACTAAATAATATAGGAAGAAAATATCATTCCGTAACATCCATAGAATACAAAATTAATTATACATTATATATTATGATATAATATATAGTGCAATATTCACAGGTAATAATTTGTTTTATATTATATTTTATGCAGTAAGTGGCTTACTTAATTTTATTTATTGTGAATTTATAAAGAGAATAATACAATATAAGTTTGAGCCTTTTTTTCCAAACATCACTACCTAACATATAAATGTTTGAGCAATAAAAATCAATTAATTACAAAATTAATGTAGTACTGTATTCAATAACAAATTATAAAACATGAAAACTTATTCACATAAGTATGTCCCTTCAAGTTATTAATATATAAGAAAGTTGAATATCATTTCTGGCTAAAGGATAGTTCCATTAACATAAAGATCGAAAAGAAAAGAACGGTAATCTGGTTCATCAATCCAATAAAAAACCTCCTTGCATGAAAAAGTATCGGTCTGTATAGTAGTCCTATTTTAATACATGTTCGATTTAACAATAAAAAAGTGTGAATGGCAACCTCAAACAAATATATGAATATATATATATATATATATAGAGAGAGAGAGAGAGAGAGAGAAGTATTGGCATGTATTGGGTGTGTGAGTACGTGGCCACTTATGGCGTGCATGTAATAATTTACCAAACTTATCTTAAGATCTTAATCCTAATCTTAAACTTCGGTTACACATATGTGTAATTCTCTAAACAAACTTAAAGATTCTCTATTAAGAAGTCCTTGTTAACTGCTCCAGGCTCTGTCCATATTGGCCCACCTGGCACCCAAATCACGATTTGGGTGCCACATGGAACAAGGTGGCATTGAATAGATCACATTTCAAGCAAGAAAATTTTCAAAAACAGATATCTACCGTGTGCTTTTCAGTGTTGGAAACTCGGCGGTTCACACAGTTTGTCACCTTTCATTTTCCGATGCAGAAAATCAGATGGTACAGATCCATTTTAGGAATATATATATATATATATATATATATATATATATATATATATATATAGCATGATCTATACATGTCCACTTTGCTCTACATGCCATCCAAACCATGTTTTGGGTACCACGTGCTGCAGTTTTGGAAGTCCATAGCAGGTATATGACAGCTCCTATGGAGCCTATAACCTTTTTCCTATATATAAACACACACACACACACACATATATATATATACTTAAACTATAGCTTGCAGTATAACTAAGTGGTAATAGAACTAAAAGAGTAGAAGGCAGAACCTTTCTAATAACTGGCAAAAGATTGTGACCAGATTGGGTATTATCAATTTCATTCCTGTCCCGCTTCCTAACAGATGCTGAGCCTTCCAGCAAAGCATAATCTACTTTCCCAGATGAAGACAGAGGCAATGACTCCATAAACGAGTAGTGGGTAGGAATCATTGTTGTTGGCAACCTTTTTACCAACCAACTTCTAATAGGAAAACTCAAATTTTCACATAAATCGTCCCCATCAGCACTGTGAACCTGTTCTTTCAAGAAATGATCTTTAATCTTCAATAAAATATAGGCTCTAAGATACGGAAGCTCTGTTTGACCCTTACTAAAAGTAACTGCAGCATCAATGACATCAGGATGTGCCCTTAACATATTTTCAATCTCCTCTAGAGCAACGCGGTGCCCATTAATTTTGATCGTACGATCTTTTCTGCCCAGAAAGACAAAATCACCGCTTTGTAGACGTCTTGCAAAATCTCCAGTTCTAAAATATACTTGATTTCCACTGTCCTTCAAAAGTGGATCATGAAAATATTCAAAATCTCTGACCAGCTTAACATGGTTTGAAGACATCTTCATAGGGCCACATAAGTACCCTGTAAATACACAGGACCCTCCAACGTGTATCTCGCCTTCATCAGATGCACCTGATTCTCCAACAAGCAGTATGTTACAATTTGAAATAGGTACTCCAATTGGCACACTGCTTATTGATTCAGTCTCCAAAATCATCGGTAATTTTCTGCAGTCAAAGTAGGTACAGTCACCAGATACCTGAAATTTCAAACTTTGATGTGTTATCAAATTCAGTCAAGTTCACATCACACATAAGGGCTCAAATAATCATCAACATAAATTATCATTATGCAGTTAATAGCAAGGGCAAAAAAGTTGATGAAAAATTGACACCACTATTTTGAGCATTCAGTATATGGATGTTCATAAAAGTTTAACCTTCCCAAAAGATTAATAAGTGGAAGATTTATGTGGCAACATTGAACACTATTATAAGCATGGGCATTGAAAATATGATCAAGAGATAATTCTAGATAGCCGAAATATAATAAACGTTGATGTCACAACAAAGTTCCAGCAATGTTGAAAACATGGGTAAAAATACCGGTTTTCTAGTATGTATCGTCCAATTCCAAAAGTGGTATGTATCGGACGATACGTACAGGTTCTGGATGATACATTGGTATGTAAATATATAGAATGCACCGGTACAATACTTTGAATGTATCAAGCGGTGACTTTCGAAACCGGTACATATCATCCAGTACAGACGAGATTTTGAACCATGGTTGAAAACTATAAAACTTAATTGATAATCACTAATCAGCCAACTCCGTAGACTTCCAGGGAAGTTAATAGTTCAGAACTTGAGAGCAATCCTTATTCCTTAGTCCAATGCATACATAACTTTGTGATTAGACGCAAAGAGAAATACAAACCCCAAAAAGAATTAAGAATATCCAAAAGGAAAACTTTCCTTAGATTGCTATTAGTCAAAAGGATCACAATTTTTATGTTCTTATTTTATTTATCGATAACCAAATATTTACTGGAAGAAGCACAAGTTCAGTAGGCCAATCATGATGCCTGAACAACAGACCTTTTTTATTTATTTTATGCTCATTAGTTTGAAACTTAGCTAAATCATTACAGAACTGACTTTTTCATTTTTGTTATGCTTATATTAATTTCAAAGTTGGTTAATTCATTGATGCAGCCCTGCTCTTCATGTGATATCAAAGAAAACAGAACTTCATGTACAGCCAAAAGAAACCAGTAAGGGCAGGTCCATTTTACATAAGGGTAGATGTTATTCAAATAGAACCAGCCACGGTCTAATGTCAATAGGGGATACTAAGGACTGTGTAGATAGGCTATTTCCTTTTAGTGAGTAATTAAAAAAGTCCAAACTGATGCTAAAATATTCTTATTGTTCACATATTCAAAAGAAAAAATGTTGAAAGGATAGCAAACTGAAACTGACTATGAGGAAGAGTCACACGAGAGAACTACAAGACAAAAGAAAAAAACAAGAATTGCTTCTTGAAATTCAATCCTGAAATTGAAGTAAAAGTAAAAATGCTTCACTAACTTCATAACTATTAAACTAAAGAAACTAGTCAAGAAAAAACTATCAATTAAATAAGTGAGCTTACTAACCAAGAAACTAGTCATATGTTGGCAGTGTTCCAAGTATCACTAGAAGCGCCCATTTTTGAAACCTCTCTATGTTTATTACCTAAAATGCCTTTGTAGACACCCCATTTTTGGCCTCTTGAGAGTACGGTAGGGTTCCAAGTATCACTAGAAGCACCTAAATCCATCATCAAAGAGCCAACGATTGGTTCTGAGCATGTCATTGCGAACCCTGCACTCTGGGCAAGACTGTACACTAAGAAGCAACAATTGTGAGAAGATACTGATAAAAAGAAACAATTGTGCGCAGATATTCCATGTGCAATTCCTATTGCGCGTAGACCAACATGTGCAATCAGTCTTCCAGGTCATTCGGGAAGCTGATTTTGCATGGGTTGATGCACACAACCATTTGTGTGTGCTCCCATTTGTGCAGAATTAGGGTCGTGCCTGACCGGCACATCGCTTAATTATCTGAGTTCTATCTGGACTGTGACAGTGCCAAATTGGGGAGAAGGCTAGGGTGAACGTTTTGCACTGAAAATTGAAACCAACAGAAAAACCGGCGAACCGGACCGAAACCGATCGAAAACTGGGAAGAAAAAAAAAGAAGGAACTGATTCCCAATCGGTTCGGTTTCATTTTTGGGTGGGTGACCGAAATCGAAAACCGGTTGGGTAGGTTTAGGAAACCACCCCTAAATCGGACAAGAAACATGAAAGTGAAATCGAATCGAACATATTTCTCGAATTTGAAAAATCGGTTAATTGCAATCGAAATCGAAACTGAATCGGTTGGGTTTGAGTTTAGGCTAAACGGAACTGGAAACAAAAAACTTTGGTTTCGGATTGCTTCAATTAATAAAATCTGCACCACTAGAGAAGGCCCATGAGCGCAATTCAGATTGCATGCAAGAGCCTTTGCATGGAATCAAATCTGGGTTGAATTGTGTGCAGGCCTCCATACACGCAATTCAAGCCTCAGAACCCACCCCTAGTATAAATAGGGGGTCCCTTCTCCCTTATTCTTGGAACTGGTTCTCCTTGCAATTCTTGTGAGACGGACCCTGAATTAAATTTTTTGAATCTAGAGCTTAGATTTTTTGACCTGACGTGGTGGTCACAAGCATTCAATCCTATGGATCAAAATCTTGATTTTCCAATACGTACCGGCAAGCTCCAAAACCGATACATATCGGATGATACTAATTGGTTTTGGACGATACATTGGCACATATCAACTGATACATAGCAAAATATATGGGTCAACACTCAATACATTCAATGTAACGCCCGGTCTGCTCCAAAACAGATGCGTATCGGACGATAGGTAACGGTTTCGTCCGGAATTTTGATCCATGTTCAATCCTCTCTAGAAATCTTAGAGAGTTAATGGTCTAGCTAGGAGAGAGGGGTTGGCCCTTTCTACTTAGCATTCCTAGAGTTGTAATTAGTACTAGGCTAGCCATAGACTCAACCCTTTTAGGACCCCTTTAAAAAACAAATTAAATTTATAGAGCCTATTTTAGAAACCCATTTTTTCCTTCTTTCTAGCTTCGAATCATCATTTTCAAGACCTACATGGCTTTTAAAACACTTTTTCCAAAAAGAGAGTAAATTGAGGGTACTCGGCGATCAGGTTACGTCCTCGTGATTACATAGTAAGACGAACCCAATTTTAAAGGTGAATTTTGTAACACCCACCCCTCAAAATCAGGGTTAGTCAACCAGTTGACTGAGACCCGACAAAATATGACTGGACCAGGAGACAGCCTAAGGCTTGGTCCTTCCAAAAATATGGAGCACCTAGTGACACCCATAGAGCACAGACATTAAATCAATGGTGTGATAGCAATTCAAAAGCCACACACACCCCATCTGAAGCCACACATTGAGGATCCGAACTGACATGTGAATGATCCTGACCTGAGATTTGACAAGAAATAGGGTTGTGCCAAGGTGATGATGTTGAGATCAGCATCAATGGTATAGATCTCATTGATCATCAAAATAGTGGACCATAAACAAGGTCAAATTTGGACCCTAAAATCCAAAGGAAGCCACATAGCTAACACTTGAGTTAAAGTTTATGGGCTTTGCATGGAAGGGTGGCATTCTTGGTAAATAAGAACTAACTCAAAGGGCCATTCCAATGAATTTCTCCTAATTAGAAATTAGATGATTAAATTAAATTAAAGTTCTAACACATCTTGGTCATTGAATACTTTGACCACATCTCTCACCCTTGGATTTACCTTGGGGAAATCTATGGTGAGAGATGGACTTCAAAGCCATGCACCACAAGATAAGGAGAATCTTGACTTTTGCCAAAAGAGAGGACCACAAAAAGACCCCAAAGCTCACAATTGGACTCATCCAAAGGTTACAAAGGAGGTCAAATGGGTCCCACAATTGTGGGTGCCCTTTGACTTTGGTCCATGGGAAGAGAGAGAGAGAGAGAGAGAGAGAGAGACTTGGGAAGAGGGGCTTTGACACATGTCAAACTTGTTCCCCAAAATAGGCTTTAAGCCTAAACCCCCTCCACTTGCAAAAATCGACCACCATCTTCTCTCTCTTAACTTCTTCCTTCAAACCTCCATTAGAGCTCCTTCTTAGACCTTGAAACCCTCTCTCATCAAGCCATTGAATCTAAAATCGACCACCACCATTGAACTCCCCATCATCTCTAGTCCAACATAGCGTAAAATCATCCCCATCCAACTCCTTCTCACCCTTCAAACACACACAAGCCAGCAAGTTTGAAGAGCATAGAAGGTAAAGACTTAGTTTGTAAGGTTTAGTGTAGAAAAATGTAGAAATTCTAGCTTGGTTTTGATTTTTCTTTGAGTTTCATGTGATATATTGGAGCTGGAATGCATGAGTGTGATGGGATGACTATGCCTGTGATCTTGATAATCATGCATGGCCATCCAATGGTCTAGAATGGCAAGGCTTAGATTAAATTTAAAGCTAGCCTAGGATCTTTCACAAAAATGCTATTTTATGTCATTTCCTTTGATGTTTTTGAAAAGATTTCCGAAATAGGAGTGAAGGTTAATGTAAATGATGGTATAAGGTAGTTGTGTGTGTGATTCAAATGATCACACACAACTATCTCATCACACGTAGTAGAAACTGGATGGTCACGATCGCATCAAATGATGGATGTGATGTAAAAAGGGCTAGAGTGGAGTGCATGTGCCATTTGATAGCTTAGCATGACTCATCAACCCTCAGTCACACATCAAATGGTCATATGATTTTAGAACTTTTGAAAAGCTTTCTCTATATCTTAATCATTGATAAAATTTTAATGGTTTTAGATCCCTTTTTTTTCACTTAACCAATTTTCATAGATTTGGACTTGGAATCATTTAATTGTGATATGAAAATTATAGAAATATTAGTGCATGTTTGCATGGTCTAGATTGATTAGATTCATGATGAAATTTCAGATTTAAAAACTATATGCTCACTGTTTGGAATATTAGTGATGTATGGTGAAAGATTGTCTGTGGTGATGATAGTAGGAATTGCTTATTTTAGACTATTCCATGCTTACGATCTAATTAAATTAGTATTCTAAATGCTTTATAACAATCATATGCCATCATTGTTGTGCTCTGAGATTGGTTGGAAATTTTCCATAAATTAGTGAAGAACGGATGGTGATTGATCAAATAGTTGTTAGTGCTCTTGTTTATTTGCTAACAATAGATCATAGTGATATTGGTCTCATAGTATGTAGAAATAGTAAATTTGATGGTTAAAAATGAGTTTTTGTATAAGGTTATATTCTCTAGAATGAGAAGTTTGAAATTGATGCACAAAAAAAAAAAACTGGTTTGATCAGATGACCCTAAGTGGCTAGATTGAATAGTACCAACTTAGGCTATAAAATGATGATAAATCAAATAGGATAATTACCACGGTAAATCGTGCCGTTAGATCGATAGATTAAGGCTCAATAAGACCCATGATTGATCTGCCTCTGATCTGGAATACCTTCATTCAGATCAGAAAAATTAATGGTATATGATGGGCTACTAAGCGTACCCCATTAAATACCAAGTTTAAGGGTTTTAAAGCCCAAAACAGAAAGCTCACTGAGATGAGTGTTGATCTGTGGCAAATAACTTAGAGAAAAATTTAGAAAAATTAATTTAAATAAATTAATGGGTTCCCAATTTTTTATTTTTTTTATCAGTAATGTAAATTATATTGAAGCAGCAAGGTGCTGAAAGACCAATACAACGATACAACCAAAAGAAAACAAGGACCGATACAATGACATGACCAAGAGTTGACCACAGTGAACCTGGGTAACACACGCATTAGCCAGGATCCCACAGATAGGCTTCCTCTCAAGGAACTATCCCTCCCCTGTCCACCCAAAACCACACCAGGTCTCTGACGGACCTCATGATCATCCCTATCGACCGTCTTTTGCTCTCAAAAATCCGTAGATTTCTTTCGCCCCATATACTCCACAGCACCGCATAGAGGGCAGCCATCCAATAATCTCCAATCACCCCTTCCATTTTACTAACATCCCACATCAGATAAAGGGCGTAGGGCGTGGCTGGTATAACCCAGCTCAAACGGAAGGACTTAATGACAATGCACCAAAGCTCATGCACCACTCTATAATGAATAAGATGGGAAACATTCTCCTCCTCTCCACACATCACACAGCAATTCAAGATCTCCTTTCCCCTTCGAATAAGCTGATCGATAGTTAGAATTTTCCCTTTGAAGAGTGTCCAAACAAAAAATTTGATTTTTGGAGGAATGGCTTCCCTCCATAATCTTGCTCTTTGGAATATGATCAGAGGGCGACGTGTCAGCATCCTATAGTAGGATTTGACACTGAATACACCATCTCGACCCGGAGCCCAGCTCATTCGGTCTTGACCATGGGGATGACGATGTGCTTCATATAGCCTCTGCATAAGATTAGAGCGCGACATCACCTCCTCATCCCTCAGCAGTCTTCTGCTGACAACATTCCATACTCTGCCCCCTCAGTTTCTGCCATAAAGTCCACAATCCTCCCGGATGAGTTTACATCAATGGCATATATGACGGGAACGCCGACATCACAGACATCGGATATGGGCATTTTCACGTGTACCGACGTCGGAAGAAGCGGAATGGAAATCAAAACTAGGCGAAAGGGGAAATTCGTGAAATGTAGAGGAGGCCCGAGTACCATAGCCTCAGAGGAGAAACGGATACAAACTGCGAGGAGAACAGTGTCGAGCGAGTCATCGCTCTAGCGGTTAAAATCCTCGCTCGAGCGAGCTACAGTGACGGAAAATTTTTGTTTTTTCGTTTTTTTTTTATAACCTTTTTAATCTTTTATTATTTTAGGACTCTTTTAATTGCGAGTTTTATATCGTTTAGGGTTTTCTTAACCTATATAAAGGCATTGTCAACACTCTATTAAGGATTGATTATTGATTATTGAATGAAAAGAGTTTTTGCTTGTGCATGCTTAAGATGAGCCTCTACGAAGAGTGAATCTTCTTCTCGAGAAGGGTTTGGTGTGAAGCCAAGGGTATGAAGCCTGCAAATCTACTTTTATTCATCTATTTATTTTCATCTTCTCTGCTTGTGTGATTCTACAACCCCAAATTGATCATCATTCTTGTGAAATCCTAAACCCTGATTTTCCCTGAACCCTTGAATCGATCCGATTCAACAACCATAGATCCCAACTGAGTTATTAAACCTTCTGCACCAAATACTCAGAGAAAACCAGTGATCCCATCATTGAATCGTGAGTGCCCTAATCTAGAAAAACCTAGAGTTCTATCTCTAGGATCGATCTGCGTTGCAATCTAACGGATCTAGCGCCTTGACTGAACCCTGCCTGAATTATGCGTGATTCTCCCATGGAATACTACGAAAACCTGAGGTATTCGTTATATTTTGCAAGTTCTATTGTTTAATTTAATTCTAATTTAATTTCGGCAAAATCAATCATATCATTCACATAGTTTAGGATACTGTCCTGCGTCAGTTTAGGGTACCGTCCTGCGTCAGTTTCGGTATCAGAGCCTTAGGTTCTAGGTTAGGGCATATTGTGTCATTTTAATTTTCGTTGCATTTTATCTCATTTGTGTTCAAAAGTATGCACGTCTACTGTTTGACAAAATTCCTCATCCATTGTGGTTCATGTTTGCATGGCATTTAGCACTCGTGTTAGTAAGCCTTGTTCACCATGAGCATGAGCGAGATTGTTGATGCCCTTAGGGACATCAAAGCCAAAATGTGTGCAATTAATAATAGAAGCTGCTACACACCAAATGCTACACACCAAATTATGGGCACAATCTCAAAAGTTGTGACGAGACTAGAGTTAGGGGATACCTTTACCATCGTGAACCTAAGTACGACCCTGCCGAGAGGTTTTTAAAATCTATTCGGAATGAGGTTCCAAATTTTGAGGGTACGGCAAATCCTAAAACCTTTGTGGAGTGGTTGTCTAGTGTGGAAGAGTATTTTGATTGATATGGCATACTAAATGAGTACAAAGTCAGGTTAGTGAAAACGAAGTTGGAGGGTAGTGCCAAAGCCTATTGGACTAATGTTGAGCTTTTACGCGACTTAGCTAATCGTAAGCCCATCACACAATGGAACGACATGAGGGAGCGACTTATCGAGAATTATGTTCCTCTCACGCGCAGTCACCTTCTACGATTTTTGAAAACCAAGACCAATAAGTGTCCTGATTGCCTTAAGTGTCAAGATTTCGGACACTTTGCTTATCAGTGCTCCATCAAACTTCCCACTCCGAATTCACTGGCTGAAAGTGAAAGTTCTAAGGAGCCGAAAAATATGAAAGTAGAAGAGGAAGTGTATAACCCTAGAACCGTGATGAGTGGAGAGGAGATCAAGGAAGCTGAAGAGAGTCTAGTTTGTGTCAAAAGGGCTCATGATTCCCTTGTGAGTAGTAATGTTGAGTCACCCTCGCACGATTCGATCGAGTCACCTATGTACAATTTGTTAGAGCCCGTAGACCCAGTTGTGCACGAGTCCTTGTTGGTGGTAGAGTCGCGTGCACTTGAATATTTAAAGTCTTATCGTGTGTGCGCGTGGTCGAACCGAGCACACACAAACCAATCAAGTCACTTACCCATGAGTCATTGAAATCCGTTGGATCGAGTCCACATGAGTCATTAGTGTCCCTTGATTTGATCACACATGAGTCACTAGTGTTGGTCAAGTCCACTGCACATGAGCCACCAGTGCTGATACAGGCCGCTACATGTGAGTCGTTAGCGTCGCATGCACATAAGAGTATCGAGTCCATTGATACATGTACACATCATAGTCTTAAGTTGCGTACTGCTATGCATTCCAAGTCTTATCATGAGTCATCTTTTGAGTCTCATTCCGCATTGCATGCCGAAATTAAGTTTGAAATTAATTTATGCAATGAAGCTCTCAAAATATCGATACGGTTACGTAAGGCTTTTATGGAATTTCAATTAAATGATTATGTGATGGCTCGGGTTAGGCCTGAACGATTCCCATCGGGAGTCGTAAAGGATCTCTAGGCCCACGGCGCTGAACCTTTTAGAATTATGGCAAGGAGCAGACCTACTGTATATGTTCTCGAGCTTACGCTGGATATAGGGGTCAGCTTTACGTTCAATGTGGAAGACCTAGTTCCTTTTCTGGGCTCAACCCCACCACCTTGCAATCCTTTCCGACCGCCTGTTATTCACGATCCCATCCCAACTTTGCAACCAATACCACTTCCCTATCCAAGCAGGCAGAGACAAGAGATAATGGAGGAAATTTGGGATAGTCTTGTGGCATTCACCTGTGGCCGAAAATTTCTGATCTATGAGATACAGAGGGTCGGCGAGTCGACTACCGAGAGTGCATGGGCCAATCATGAGAGAGTTCGTCGCTTGAGTTTCCGTATTTCCCATCGATATCACGATCACGCTTCATCGATGACAAATTCCTTCGGGTCCGAGAGAGTCGATGCGAAACTTCAAAAGTATTTGGTAGAGTGGCTTGGCGAGCTGGGTCATTGGGCTTGTCAAGAAGAGGTTTATTAGGTACGTCCCTCTACTATGGACCGAGATGATGCTCATACGTCACCGAGTGCCAGGATTCATTTCATGCGTGTTTCATCGGTGATGAAACATTTTGAGTTGGGGAGAATTAATGGGGACGTCGACATCATAGGCATCGGATATGGACCTTTTCGCGTGTACCAATGTCGAAAGAAGCGGAATGGAAATACAAACTGGGCGAAAGGGGAAATTCTGGAAATATAGAGGAGGCATGAGTACCATAGCCTCAGAAGAGAAACGGATACAAACCGCGAGGAGAACAGTGTCGAGTGAGCCCTCGCTCGAGCGAGTTACAGTGACGGAAAATTTTCGTTTTTTCGATTTTTTTTTTACCTTTTTAGTCTTTTATTATTTTAGGACTCTTTTAATTGTAAGTTTTATATCGTTTAGGGTTTTCTTAGCCTATATAAAAGCATTGTAAACACTCTATTAAGGATTGATTATTGATTATTGAATGAAAAGAGCTTTTGCTTATGTGTGCTTGAGATGAGCCTCTAGGAAGAGTGAATCTTCTTCCCAAGAAGGGTTTGGTGCGAAGCCAAGGGTGTGAAGCCTGCAAATCTACTTTTATCCATCTATCTATTTTCATCTTCTCTACTTGTGTGATTCTACAACCCCAAATTGATCATCATTCTTGTGAAATCCTAAGCCCTGATTTTCCCTGAACCCTTGAATCGATCCAATTCAACAGCCATAGATCCCAACTGAGTTATTAAACCTTCCGCACCAAATACTCAGAGAAAATCAGTGATCCCATCATTGAATCATAAGCGCCCTAATCTGGAAAAACCTAGAGTTCTATCTCTAGGATCGATCTGCGTTGAATCTAACGGATCTAGCGCCCGGACTGAACCCTGCCTGAATTATGCGTGATTCTCCCATGGAATACTACGAAAACCTGAGGTATTTGTTATATTTTGCAAGTTCTATTGTTTAATTTAATTCTAATTTAATTTCGGCAAAATCAATCATATCATTCACGTAGTTTAGGGTACCGTCCTGCGTCAATATATATTTGGGAATAACACCTTGAGAGCACCTTCATCCATCCAAACATCCTCCCAAAATCTTATACGGGTGCCACAGCCCCAAGTGAATCGCAACCCTCTCACAAAGAATCCCCACGTGCCGCAAATATTCTTCCACCAAGGCGAAGTTCATGTGTGAACCATGACACGGATGCCCTAGTTACCCATGAGTTGGCCATACTTCTCCATCATTACCACACGCCAAAGATTATCCCTTTCCTCCACCCTCCCTGCCTTCCAGAACCACTTTCCAAGCAAAGCGATATTTGTCCACCTGAGGCTACGGATACCCAACCCACCACATCCAACTGGAAGTTGACACGTGTTCCAGTTCACAAGGTGATATCGCTTATCTAGGCCCGCTCCCTCCCATAGGAAGTTACGCTGAATTTGCTCAAGGCGACTGAGGACCGCCATGGGGCATTTGAACATAGATATGTAGAAGATGGGGAGCGATGATAGTACCACTTTGACCAAAACTAGCCTTCCAGCACTACTCAGCAGCCTCCCTTTCCATGATGATAACCATTGCTCAAATCTTTGCACAACCGGCTCCCATTCCCTAGCAGTAGGAAGCCTAATCCCAAGTGGCATCCAAAAGTACTTAATTGGGAATCGCTCAATCGCACAATCCACCGTCAACGGCAACTCATCCATCACCCTCTCATCAGTCTCAATACCCGTAATTGTCGACTTAGAGAGATTGACACGCTGCCCCAACACCGCCTCAGAAACTGATAGCACATTCGCCAGGTATCTGAACTCCTGCACATCAGTCTTCCCGAAAATAATGGTATCATCTGCAACCTGAAGGTGCGAGATGAATCGCCCTTGCGCACCCACCTTGATACCCGCTTTGAAGTTCCTGCCTGGCTTACACAATAAGACCCGATAATGCTTCGCCAACCACATTGAATAGGAACGGAGATAAGGGGTCCCCTTGGTGGAGACCTCTTGAACTCTTAAAATAACCAGCCGGCGTGCCATTGATCAAGACCAAGAACCAAACCGAAGAGTAGCACCCCCTCATCCATCTCCAGGTAGTCCCAAACCCCATTCTGCCAAGCATATAATCTAAACAATCCCAACTGATTCGATCATACGCTTTCTCCATATCAATCTTCCATAGGGCAGTCGGTCATCGATCGTGATGTGCCGAGTGTATGGTTTCTTGGGCCACCGCCACCAGATCTACCAACTGTCTGCCCCTCACAAAGGCACCCTGATTTTCTGAAATTATCATACCCATCACAGGATTGAGTCTGTTAGCTAATACCTTGGTTATAATCTTATAGAGGCAATTGATAAGACAAATTGGCCTAAACTCTGAGATATCATCGCCCCCTCCTTTGGTATGAGGGTTATGAAGGTAGAGTTTAGGCTCCGCCCAATGAGCCCGGAAGCTTGAAACTCACGCATCACATCCATCAAATCAGCTTTGACGATAGCCTAAAAGAATCTGAAAATTTCCATTGTGAAGCTATCAAGCCCCGGTGCCTTATTTTTGGCTCCACACTTGATCACTCCCACACCCTCGCTTCACTGATCTGATGTTCCAAACTAAGCCGGTCTTCCTCCGCCAATGACTTAAAGGATAGCCCGTCCAACTAGGGCCTAGGGAGACCATCATCCTTGTACATCTTGCTATAGAACTCGACTATGTGTTCCCTGACCTGGTCCTCCTCCGAATAATTCACCCCATCCACAGTCATATTACCGATGTAGTTGGCTTTGTTCCACACGTTGGCGACAACATGGAAATACTTGGTATTGGCGTCCCCTTCCTTTAACCATCTAACCTTGGATTTTTGCTTCCAACATATCTCCTCAGCCCTGCAGACACTATTAAACTCTATTTTTTTGCGATATCTATCCTCCCGCTTATCCGCCGTGAGACATCTTATTTCTTCTGCATCGTCTATCTCCTGCAGCTGCCTTAACAGCTCCTCTTTCTTGACTTGCACCAAACCGTACACCTCCTTATTCCACAGTTTACTTTTCCCTTTAACCCGCTGCAGTTTGGATATGAAACGATAGGCCGCCGTCCCCGGTGGAGTCGCTTCTCCCCACCAATCTGGAATCAACTCCCGATACCCCTAATCCATCAGCCACATATTTTTTAACCGAAACGGGATCGGCCCTTTCCCCCTTGACTCGCATGTCAACACCACCAGCCGATGATCAGACACTGCCCTGGCTAAACATTCGGCTCTTGCTCCCGGAAACATGTCTAGCCAATCCAGCTTGCACAAAAATCTATCCAGTTTACTCAGGGTCGGGTTCTCTTGAAGATTCGACCACGTGAATCTCGCACCACTTAGCGGCACCTCCATCAGCTCCCAATCAGATATGAAGGAATTGAATTCCCTCATTACCTCAATATCCGGTGGCCCCCCTTGTTTCTCGAAATCCCACCTTATCGCATTAAAATCCCCTCCCAGGCAGAAGGGGAAATCCCATCTTACCACAAGAGCCGCAAGTTCCATCCAGAAATCAGGACGCTCTCTGTTAGTAGTTGGTCCATAGATCCCTGCAAATATCCACACTTTACCTGATACCTTATTCTGAAGCACCACTGCAACAGAGTATAAGCCAAATTCGTCATCCACTTTGTCAAAAAGCCACGAGTCCCATGCGATCAAAATGCCCCCCGAAGCACCGTCAGAATCAACTCCCAACCAGTCCCAATGATGTCCCCCAATCACCGAAGACACTTTCCGCCTATCACATCTGCCCCACTTGGTCTCTTGTAGAGTAATAATGGACGGTGTAATCGTCTCGATCACCCATTTAACCCCAGCCCGTTTGCCCCCATCGCAAATACCACTCACATTCCACGACGGCATCTTCATAAGCCACCTGATGCGCTTGCGTGCAGAGGCGTGGGTGTGCCCCCTCTTCCTACCCCCTTCCCATCCGACATCCCCCAATGTAACCTGGCCAGCTCTCGTGCCTAACCCCTCCGCTTTGCATTGTTCTCCTTGTGATTGCTCAATATGGATCGGAACACATTCCGAAATTCCTCATTGGACCCCTTGAAAGACATCCCGAGGTCGCGTCCAACCCGAATAAGACGGTCGATATCGCTTGTCCTACTCATCTCCACCTCTGCACCTCTCAGGGCTATCAGCAGGTTGCTCTGCGTTGTGTAGCTCGCTGAATTGCCATCACAAAGTGTTGCCTCTACCATTTTGGTTAGCTCAGCCGACGTCCTCACCGTAATGACCGGTCATGGGAGGCCGACACTTTGACAAGATCTCTTTTCCCTTATATACATAACATCCTCCACTTCCTGGCTCAGTAGGGTCGATGGAAATGTAGAATTTCGTATCAGTCTTCCCCACCGCTTTCTCCCAACAACTCCCCTCTCCCTCCCACTCCCTTGCGGTTCCACCCCTGCCCCATAGGCCCGGGGTCTCAGGTCCGCCAAATATGAGCCTAGCGAGACCCGGGTTATTGGCCTAGAGAAATCACAGCCCATTAACACAGAAGGGCTCCTCAGGTCGGAACCAGACGCGGCCCAAGAGCTGTTGCCCACCAACTGGCTCCCAATATAGACAGCAAGACCCCACGGGTCAAGAGTGGCCCATAAGCTCGTGACCACCAGCTAGACCCCAATATAGCCATCAACACCCTTTATCTGCCACGTAATTAGATTATCACGTGCCTCCCCCTCGTGAAACTCCCGTACCTCTCCCCCAAATTCAACCAATTCCCTTTCGGACGCCAGGCTTCCAGAAGAGTCAAAAGTGGTATGACGTATCGACATCCTAGCCATTCCTCTTCCTCGAGATCCCTTACATAACCTTCCCCTTCGATGATAAACCCTAAAGCCCCTTTTACCTCCTGCAGATTTGTTCCATACCAAGTCGAGTGAAGCTTCAATCGCCATCGGATCCCACGTACGATCGATGTCAGCCTCCCTTCCCGCCGACTTCCCCAACATCTCACCAACCTCCGACCACAGCAGTTGTCCTTTCCCGTACGATGGGTACGATGTGATCCCCACCGTAGAGAACATCGACGGCGTCAGATCCTCCTCAGCACCTCCCCTCCGAGATTGTACCTGGTTCAGTTCCGATCCGTTGTCGAGGTTGAGTAGATCCCTAGATCTAACCCCATCGTCGTAGCTACCATCCTTACCCCTATGCCCAGTTGACGCCAAATCCATCTCCATCATATCATCACCGATCTCTCCTTCAATCTCCCCTTTCGACTGCTAGAAATGTCTGCCCAATGAGGACACAGTCCCCCCCCCCTCGCCATGGAAGACCACCCGTGTACACCGCCGCTCGTCGAATACGCGGCCACTCCCCCCTCCACGCCCCTCGCTACATTCCCTCCGGTCCGTTTTACCCCGTCCCCGATTGGTTCGATCAACGTCGCGACTTCTTTTGCAGTTTCGAATATGTTTACCCTGGCGTTCCCAGTCCCCGTGGCTTCCCATCCGATTGTTTCGGAATGAGAACCCGATCCATGAGCGTCATTTCTATGAAAATCCTGAATATCTGGCCACCGAGACAGATCTCGCACGCCCTCGGAATGCTCATCCAGGAGTCCACAGCCACCAGGATACTTACGACACTGGTATCCCAGAGGTTGATGGAGCGACTATCATTGAGAATGAACAAACCACATTGATCCCCGATTCCCTTAAGGACCTCAGTAGTCCAGGCATGGATAGGAAGCCCGAGAACTTTGATCCAAACTCCTCCTCCCCACCACTGTAATTGAAGATCGCCCATCGACGGTTCCCAGGCTTCGCAATCAACTGGAGCTCCATCAATTCGAAAGGTTTTTTTGCGATGAAGCTGCAGGGCACCATCCTCCGTGGGAAACCTTAGTAGAAATTTAGTATGTGTGATTGTAGATAATGTAGGTCTCTCCGAGTACTGCCAGGCATTTTGTATCCATCGATGTAAATGGAATAGTGATAGTGTATCCTTTATGCAATATAGAACAACCTAATACTGCTTAAGATTCCTAGCCATAGCGCCAAACTGGTGAGATTGAAAATCCAGGAGATAGTGAGAGAATGCATTATCGGCTATGGTTACAACCCCGGGGTCAACGGTTTCCCCTGGATGTTTGGACCCATCTGACCCAGCCACCTCAGAGCATGGTTTCCTACGCCAGTGAATATTACTACCCCTGTTGAGAGGAGCCAACCTGCTTCTGATGGTCTTGCCCGCAATAGACCAGCCCTCTTGAAGGTCCTTAACCTGGTTTGATCGTAATACCACTTGAAGATTACTCCTCAATGGGCTGGAGTCATCGGCCGATTTGGCGATCACCCCCGTGCCCCCGATTGAGCCACAGCCATCACGGTGGCAGACCTTCCTGCGCTTGAAATTAAGATTCCGGCAAACCCCACAGACCCAATCTCCCGCTCTAAGCACTAACGCCATCCCAAAGACCCAATATCAAATAATTTTTTCATCACATCTTGAAAGCTAGAGGTAGAAATTGGGGTAATCTATCATCACTATCGATAACTACCAAGGATCTGAAGTATATTTTATTCATTTCACTGTATGCACGAGAAAAGTTATTTATTATGTGGTTTTGGTCTTGGATTTCTATGCAATCATTATCGTTACTTCTGCGCTTCTTAATGGGTTCCCAATGACCCAGTCAAATTTCAGAAATTAACTCTCCATCGTTTGACCTACACGGAGTTCAGGGGAGAAAGTAGCAGATCTGCCCTGATTACAACAGAATTTTGTGCCCCACTTGGGCTATGATTTTATGTGCAAAAATCACTCCAATAAATCCATGAAAAATCTGAGTCAAAGTTTGACAAGTGCCCCAGCACTGTACAAAATTTTTAGCAAAACTTCATCTTCTTTGCTGACTAGAAATTTCGAAAATTTGGGACACAAAACTGTGTCAAGTGGCACACAGCCTGTGACAAGATCTGAGCTTTAATCAATGGCCCTAATTCCATCACGATCTGTGTGTTTTTGGCCCTCATAATATATAGAAGGAATTTAGGTAACTCCTTAAGCTTCCTAACAAGCTATTATTTGTCCAATTTCGATATCGACACCAAAAGTTATAGATCAGACATCAAAAACCATTAAATCTGGTCCGATGACTAGTTAAGATAAAAACTGCACTTTGTAATTCAACGGCCCTGATCAACCCTGATCAAAATTTTGGGTGCCACCACTTGGAAAAGATGAATCAATCAGTCCTCTTTCACCCAGTTTTGGAAGGATTTAGAAATTCGGTCGGAGTCGAAAATGGCGGCAAATTTACCGTAAAGGGGCCGGTACCCTTAAAGGAAAAAGCTAGAAAAGTAAGAGTGAGGTCAAAACCTTGACTTTTCTCGAAAATCCAAGATATCCCAATCAATGCCAGATCACAGTGACCACTGATGATACATTGTTAGACTTTGTTAAGGTTGATTTGGTTGACAAAGTCAAAGAATTTACCCTTAGAAGGCCCAAGAGCCCAACTATTAGAAATAAACCAAATAAAGCTTAGTGACCCAATGCCGACCCATGGGCCGAAAAATAGTAACTCATAGTAAAAATAAAACTTGATGATCTAGCCCAAACAACTATTGTAGCTGCTGATATTGGCACCACTTAAAACTTGGGAGCACCAGCACCTAAATGTGGACCTTCACTAGAAAGCCTACGTGTCTAGATGGGACCTGTGTGAGGCCCAAGAGACCCAGAAATTGACACGTAAACTTCTGAGTTACGAACTTAGAAATATGTTAAGGCCAGATGTCCCGACCCAAAGTCCGATGAGGACAATGTTATCGTGCCTAGTAGACCCGCAATGCGAATTGTGGACCACTCTTGAAATCTTAACCCATTGGGCTTAAAGCCCAAAACAAACAATAAGGAAGCCATTGATTAAATTGAATGGACCCGATATCCTCACCTTAAAAATTTAATAACTACCGCTGATAATACCCATAAAAACTTAGAGATACTCCACGAATAATTAGTCAAATTCCTTAAAGACTTAGAAGGAATAAATCGACACTAGATAAATGACCTAATAATTAGGACAAACCTTAAGAATAAAATGGTGGACCCACTGATAGGGATACACACAGACATAGAAACATTGTACTTGAACCTTCAAGGCTGAAATTTGATGAGAATATTCAATTAACATACCGGAAGGAGTTCTAGTCAAAGGTTGACCCAACTCAAGTGATAGTAAGGCATTAGCCGGAACCATCTAGATGTAATAGAATAATAGGAACAAACCTTGAGTAACACTTGAATTGGGCATTCCAAATGCCTTTGAATAACTAAAAATAGAAATAAGTATTTATTACGAATGACGATAAGTCTCTTAGCGACACTGAACTGTAGCAACACTAGATATAATGTGGGCTGATCTTGTGCCAATCCTCCCTGAGGATTGAACCATTGAATGATGGTTAATTATTATAGCTGATTGATGATTCGAAACTGAATTGATATTGAACACCTAATAGTAATGTTGTCTGAAGAAATATACGTAAAATGATTGGCGAACTTAAAAAGATAAAGGAACTGACCTGGTATTGAATGATGATTGATCTCCGATTATTGAAAATTTTATCAAGAAATATATGTTGAAAAATGATTGGCGAACTTAAAAAGGTATTGAACACTTGTTTGAATTTCAAACCTGACTATTGAATAAATTGTGACAATATTAAACGGAAAAAGAATAATAGAATCACTAAAACAGGCAATGACGACTAATACTGAATTTGAACAATTGAAATCAAACATTGGATTCAAAGAAATTTGAAACTGAAAATGAACAATCGAATATTGATACCGAATATTGAAATTGAAAGTGAAAAGATGATACTGCAATGGATACCATAACCTAGTAATGCTGATCGTTGTTCTTACGAACGGGCTCGTAATGAGCGATTCATATTCATAAGAGTTTGAAATATCAGCTGAGGATTGGGTCTCGTTAGACCAACAGAGTAATTGATCCTTGTCTTGATTGACTAAATGACGAAGAGTGTCAGTCTTTGTGTGCGCGACATTGGAAATCGATATTGATATTGAAACCGTGGTTGGTGTTAGTATCGCACCGAAATAAATTAAAAGACACTTAATAAACCATTAAATTGATGGTTAATAACAAACCATTAAATGGATTAAAAAGGATTATATAAACTTTCTAAACTTGATAATTCAGTAACCATTTCCAAAATTCACTTGAAAACAGTATGTTGTTTCCATAATAGTAATGGTAACCAAATATTTCCATTATAGAAAGCAACTGTATAATTGTTCTTTCACTTACATGACTTGTACATCATGATTAGACTTGCCTGCTTAATGTTGATTCTTTTTATTAATATTGTTGATATCACGACATGTTATAAACCTTACGTCTTACCAGTTATTATGGGAAACCCTTATGTGTAAATGAATTGTAACCTTAACGACATGAAAGCTGCACTGAAAACCACAAACTTAAATTAACTAAGACTTTATTAAGCTTTACCGCTTACGGTCCTTTCATGACCCAAAAATTTCAAAGGAAAGCCAGCAGCCGCCCAGTCAAAGCTAGTGGAGCAGGACGAGAAGAGATCCATGAGCGTTCATCGAGCTGATAGTTTTTAGCACATTATGTTTATAGAGCCACTAGCACTCACACACATGTGACCGGATCGCATGATTCTTTTACCGAATCTTTCTTCTCATTTTGTTTTAGTTAAGTCCAGTTCTTTTGTGCAAATTGGAAAAATCATGTAATTGGACTTATTGTAAATATCCCACTTTAAAGTTTGAAGTTTCGACAAAGTTTTCTTCTATTACTTATAATTTCGGGATAAGTAAGGTTTTGTTATACTAGTTTGGCTTTGGAAACTCTCGAACATTTTGACTCAGGTTAACGAAAATGAGAAATCTCCCGCAATAACTTTCTTTGACATCACAAAATTATTTTAAAAGGAAAATAATCAATTAGGGATTTACTCGTACTGAAGGCATGTCGTGCCGACCCAGCTCGTGGATCGGAACGCACAAGCGCGAGAGCCGCCTAGCGTACGAGGTCAAGGGCTAGGGACGTGACAAATTTAATTGGGAAATCAAAGGATTCGAAGCAATCCAGCTACTAAACCTAGCAAGTTGGTGTCCAGTAAAGGAGCCTCATCGCATACCAGCATAGGAAGCTTAATCAAGATAAGTTTGCGGTCATTGGTAAAGATCCATGCGTGGTGATTGCACCAAGGTAAAGTATAAGTTGCATACTCATGCATCCTTACTTAAACGCGTCCAAAGTGACTATCAAGAATTTCAAATCCAGGTAATTCTAAGTTACATATTCATACATCCTTACAAAAGTGCATCCCTAGTGACAATATCGGGCAGGTTTCGAGAGTTGAAATACTCCGATCGAAGATCATCTTCTGATAACCTCGACTTCTATTTTTCTCAAAAATGCCTTATAATGATATAAATGGTTTCTTAGTAATTTAACGTACACCTAACGATTTCCATGACCCAAAAAAAAAAAATTTGATACCAGAATTTGCAGAATTTGATATCAAGGTTCTTGGACTCTTAAAGTACTTTCATGGTGTTGAGGTTGCTGGATCTAAGAAACGGATTGTCATTTCACAAAGCAAATCTACACTAGATATGGTCAAGCAAACAGGTATGTTTGGTTGTAACGAATTGATTCTCCTATGGATGCAAATCACAAAATAAATGTTGAAGATGGAGAAGCACTTAAAGATGATAATGTTGAAGTTTAGTCCCACATCGGGTACTCATAGCCTTGTCTCTCCTCTTATAAGATCCTGGGCCCTTCCACTCATCGCCAATTGGTTTTGACGTGGATGCCCAAATTTATCAAGGTATCAGAGAAGGCATTTCTCCACTCCACGTCACCTAGTTCAATTGTCCATGTGATTTGGCTTAGTTCGGCGCAAGGATCAAAATCTCGGCCGAAATGACCAAAATTTTGTATGGGATTGAAATTATCGGCTGAAATTTCGGCAAAATTATCGGTTTTCGGCCGAAATTTCGGTTTCAGGCATGGTTTCGGTCATGCCCGAAACCGAAATTTTGCCCGATATTTTGATCCTTGGTTCGGCAAACATGTGTGTGGGCATGTTGAAGTTTAGTCCCACATCGGGTATTTATAGCCTTGTCTCTCCTCTTATAAGATCCTGGACCCCTCCACTCATAGCCAATTGGTTTTTCGAGATGGATGCCTAAATTTATTAGATGGCATGCATCAGTGTCTTGTAGGGAAGCTAATATATCTCACCGTTACTCGTCCTGATATCACGTATATTGTTAGTGTGGTCAATCAGTATATTCATTCCCCATGAAGTTGTCCTCTGGAGGTTGTCATCGAATTCTTAAATACTTGAAATCAAGTCCAAGAAAGAAATTTTTATATAAGGATCATGAACACCTTGACATAGAGATGTGTACAAACTTTGATTTGGTTGGATCCCTCGGTGATAAGAGATCCACTACTGGTTATTGTCCCCTTGTTGGTAGAAATCTTGTGACTTGGACAAGTAAGAAAGTAACATAGAGCCAAACTCAAGTGCTAAAGCTGGAGTATAGAGCCATGTCCTAGGGTGCTTGTGAGGGAATGCACATTAGATTTTTTTGGCTGATCTCGGGGACCATATGAATATTGAATTTGAACAGTACAAATCAAACATTGGATTCAAAGAAATCTGAAACTGAAATTGAACAATCGAATATTGAAAGTGAAAAGATGATACTGCAATGGATACCGTAGCCTCGTAATGTTGACCGATGTTCTTACGAACGGGCTCGTAATGAGCGAATCATTCAGAAGATTTTGAAATATAAACTTAGGATTGGGTCTCCTTAGACTTGAAGGGTCATTGATCCTTGTCTTGATTGACTAAATGGCGAAGAGTGTCAGTCTTTGTGTGCGTGACATTGGCAATCGATATTGATATTGAAACCATGGTTGGTGTTAGCATCGTACCAAAATAAATTAAAAGACACTTGATAAACCATTAAGATGATGGTTAATAACAAACCATTAAATGGATTAAAAAGGATTATATAAACTTTCTAAACTTGATAATTCAGTAACCATTTTCAAAATTCACTTGAAAATAGTAAGTTGTTTCCATAATAGTAATGGTAACAAAATATTTCCATTGTAGATAGCAACTGTATAACTGTTCTTTCTCTCATATGACTTGTACATCATGATTAGACTTTCGCCTACTTAATGTTGATTCTTTTTATTAATATTGTTGATATCATGACATGTTATAAACCTTACATCTCACCAGTTATTACGCGAAACCCTTATGTGTAAATGAACTGTAATCTTAGCTACATGAAAACTGCACTGAAAACCACAACCTAAAATTAACTAAGACTTTATTAAGCTTTACCACTGACGGTCCTTTCATGACCCGCAAGCCAGTGGCCGCCCAGTCAAAGCTAGAGGAGCGACGAGAAGAGATCCAGGAGCGTTCATCGAGTTGATAGTTTTTAGCTCATTTCGTTTATAGAGCTACCAGCACTCACACACATGTGACCGGCTCGCATGTTTCTTTTACCGGATCTTTCTTCTCATTTTGTTTTGGTTAAGTCCAATTCTTTTGTGCAAATTGAAAATTTCATGTAACTTCACTTATTGGAAATATCACGCTTTAAAGTTTGAACTTTCGACTAAGTTTTCTTCTCTTATAATTCCGCGACAAGTAAGGTTTTGCTATACTAGTTTGGCTTTGGAAACCTTTGAACATTTTGACTCAGGTTAACGAAAATGGGAAATGTCCCGCAATAACTTTCTTTGTCATCACAAACTTATTAAAAAAGTAAAATAATCGATTTGGGATTTACTCGTACAAAAGGCATGTCGCGTCGACCCGGCTCGTGGATCGAAACGCACAGGCGCGAGAACCGCTCGGTGTACGAGGTCAGGGGCTAGGGCCGTGACATTTAATTCAGAAATCAAAGGAGTCTACGCAATCTAGCTACTGTACCTAGCAAGTTGGTGTCCAGTAAAGGAGCCTCATCGCATACCAACCAAGGAAGCCTAATCAAGCTAAGTTTGCAGTCATTGGTAAAGATCCATGCATGGTGATCGCACCCAGGTAAAGTATAAGTTACATACTCATGCATCCTTGCTTAAACGCATCCATAGTGACAATATCGGGAATTTCGAATCCAGGTAATTCTAACTTAAATATTCATACATCCTTACATAAGTGCATCCCTAGTGACGATATCGGGCAGTTTCGAGAGATGAAATACTCCAATCAAAGATCTTCTTCTGACAACCTCGACTTCTATTTTCTCAAAAACACCATATAATGATATAAAGGGTTTCTTAGTAATTTAACGTACACCTAACGATTTCCATGACCCAAAAAAAAAAAATTATACCAGAATTTCTAGAATTTGATATCAAGGTTCTTGGACTCTTAAAGTACTTTCTTGGTGTCGAGGTTGCTGAATCTAAGAAAGGGATTGTCATTTCACAAAGCAAATCTACCCTAGATATGCTCAAGCAAACAGGTATGTTTGGTTGTAACGAATTGATTCTCCTATGGATGCAAATCACCAAATAAATATTGAAGATGGAGAGGCACTTAAAGATGATGGTGTTGAAGTTTAGTCCCACATCGGGTATTCATAGCCTTGTCTCTCCTCTTATAAGATCCTGGGTCATCCACTCATAGCCAATTGGTTTTGAGATGGAAGCCCAAATTTATCATGATATCAGCGCAAGCATTTCCCCACTCCACGTCAACCAGTTCAATTGTCCATGTGATTTGGTTTAGTTCGGCAAACACGTGCAAGGGCATGTTGAAGTTTAGTCCCACATTGGGTATTTATAGCCTTGTCTCTCTTCTTATAAGATCCTGGACCCCTCCACTCATAGCCAATTGGTTTTTTGAGATGGATGCCCAAATTTATTAGATGGCATGCATCAATGTCTTGTAGGGAATGTAACGACCCTGATTTTTTGCCAACGTTAAATCGTTGACCTTCGATGATGACACGACTCTTTAGACCAATTTGACCTTGATCAAACTTTTGATGTCTCTGACCCACCTATCTTAACTAGGAAAATGCACCCAAACTCAAAACTGAAAACCAATTCCTAACTCGAGCATCAATTTGAAACTCGAACCCGTGTGTGAAGTGTGTGTGTTGCACACGACTCGAACCCCGAGATCGGACCAAGCTCGAGCCCACCTTTTCAAGCACAATCATGATAACACATGGACTTATTCAATTATTATTAATGAATAATTTAAAATGAGAAGAATGATATGCGCGTGATCAGGCGTGGTCATGTGCGCCCTAGGCATGATCCTAATCCAAGCCCAAATAACCCAAACAAATATAGGTTTATATGTAAAGATGTACATCATACACTGATACACCCGACTAAGTGCTCGTGCCTGACAAGGTATACGCCTTAAATTTTCAGAATATTTTATTCTGAATGTGTGTCTGAGTGTGAAAGGTTCATATAAATAATTGCGTGAATAGTTATACGAGCTCCGTGCGGGCACATGTGGTGAGAGATTTGATCTGTAAGTGATGGGCCAAGGGATCAAAAATTGTAAGAGAAGTTAGGCCTCATTTTGGCCTTTGATGAAAAGCGCCCATACACCGGTTCTAGTTGTGCCGGCTTAACACCAAATAAGCCCCATGTGTAAAAATGGATAAGACCACTTGAAACAAAATATCTTTGATATTTGTTTTGCTTTGTAAGAGAAGAGTAGTGAGAGAGAGAGCTTACACCCTTCCCAACCCTCTTTGAAACCCCAAATCGTGATATTTCCCCCGCAAGCTTCTTCTTCGTAAGAATCGCCATTGATTCCAGTTGCACCTTGTTGTTTCCGACCGCGGGAAAAGCCTTCAAACTCGATATCATTTAGATCTAGGAAAGGATAGGAGCACAGCTTCGAACGAGCGTGAACCATTCATCGTAAACGCGTCAAGCGATTTGAGGAGGTGAAGATCATTACGTGTTAGTGTGGAGCTTCGTGTTGAGCCTCATTTTGATCTTGGTTGCCTTGAAGCTCCGCAAGCTTGGTACCGAAACCCCTTTTCGATAACAATCATCGCAAGCTCCGTGGGTACGATCTAGAAAGGTAAGCTTTGTAATAATATCGCACGAAATTGTTTTACAAACTTTAGATTCGCAAGTGTGCGAGTTTAGGATGGATTTAGTTGAATTTGGAAAGGTTAGATTTGGGGAAGAAGAAGCACAAACTGTGCTGAGTCGAGTCAAATTGCTCGAGCGAGTTGGAAATCGCTGGAGCGAGTTGGCTTCAAACCAAATTTGCTTGAGCGAATTTATCAAGTTATGTGTGGCACACAAAACTCGCTCGAGCGAGTTGGAAACCGCTGAGCGAATTTTCCAGGCAAAAATTTTCTGGAAAAATTCGCTCGAGCAAGTTTTGTGTGCCACACATAACTTGATAAATTCGCTCGAGCAAATTTGGAAATTGTTCAAGCGAATTTAAGCTAGGTGTTGAATACTGTCTCGGTATTTTGGTCATAGTTTTTCACTTCGAACTCGGACTGACGCGATTTTCGGGCATTAGAAAGAGGACAACGAGCTCTATAACTTTGTGTGAAATAGCAATTTCACAAATCAAATGTTTTAAAGGTAAAAATTGAGCGGCAAGTTGGAACAAGTTCTACATGATCCAAGGTTAGCACGAACTTGTCCATTCCACCTCGGTTTTGAGAAAATACTTAAGTACGTCAAAGTTGTTAGTAATTAGAATTAATCTTTTAATGCATCATCGTATATGTGTGATGTAGAAGAAGGAATAGGTCGCCATCAATAAGGGTCATCTCATACCTTCTTGCGACGTTAAGAATCAAGGCAGGGGAAATTCACTACCCAATTGCATTTTTTATTTGATTCATAAATGTCGTAATATAATCGAATGAAAAATGCTAGAATCGTGGTTTGAATTTGAACTTCGAATCCTTTGAGTTTAAATATGACTTCTGATCTTTGAACATGAACTTTGAATCCGCTCTTTGGAATATGAAATTGTATTTAAATTCTTTGAAAAGAAACGAATCCTTTGAACCTTGAGTCTGAACTTGAATCATTGTACTTCGAATACGAACTTTGAATGAACTTTGCTTTGATATCATATGCCACGTTTGTATGATTCTGAAATCAAGTGGCAAAGAGGAGTAGAGGCTCCAGAGAGGGGTAGAGTCCCCGGGGTCACGACCTTGTTTCCGCTATGGAATGCTATATTCCCGCTATGGGATGCTTTGGCCCAATGATATGGCCCGATGATATGTTTCCGATGATATGTCTTCGTTATGATATGTTTTCGTTCTGATGTGTTTCCGTTCCGATATGTTTTTGTTCCCTGATATACTCTGTTTCCGCTTAATGAAGTGTTTTGTTCCCGTTTTCTGATATGGACGTGAACTATGTTTTGAATATGAACAGTAAGATCATTGAAACTATGTTTTAAAATGCTTTTGAATTTTAGCCATCGAATCTATGCTTCGTTATGATAAAATGTGAATTTGTATTGGAATTTCTTTCTACTGAACTTAGACTATTAGCTCACCCCGACTATACGTCACAGGTGTAGATCCTGATCAAAACCTTGGATTTGAGAAGAATTCGAATTACGTGCTAGGGGAAGAAGCAGATCTTCCGCCCAAGGAATGTTTCCCATAGACTTGGGATTTCGGGTTTGGTATAGTTGTGATTTTAGATTTTGGGCTTGGTACGTCCAGTGGTTTTGTAGAATGATAGAATCAGTACTTTGTACATACATTTTGTGCACCACTGTTTAGGTGATGGTCGGCCATCACCGGTGGTTTCCTCTTGGCCCCATTGTTTATATGTTCTTGATAGAAATAGAATTATTAGGTGCCATATGTTATAATTGTTTTGATTCTGCATATACTTGGATGTACCGAGCTCATGACGAACCGACTTTCCCAAAATTCAACGTGTGGAAGGTCGGGCTGTCACGGTTGGTATGAGACGACATCGATACCAAAAGAATTCTATATTTGGATTATGATCTATGATCCGAAGGTCCAGTTTTCCCAGAATTCCGTGTAGGAGAAAATCGGGTCGTCACAGGGAGGCTCATATATCTCACCATTACTAGTCCTGATATCACGTATATTGTTAGTGTGGTCAATCAGTATATTCATTCCCCATGAAGCTGTCCACTAGAGGTTGTCATCAAATTCTTAAATACTTGAAATCAAGTCCATGAAAGAGGTTGTTATATAATGGTCATGAACACCTTAACGGAGCCAAACTTAAGTGCTAAAGCTGGAGTATAGAGCCATGTCATAGGGTGCTCGTCAGGGAATGCACATTAGATTTTTTTTGGCCAATCTCGGGGTCCATATGAAGCTTCCTATGACTATGTATGGTGGTAATGAGGTTGCACTTCACATTGCAACCAACCCAGTGTACCATGAGAGAACAAACATAATGAAGTGGATTGCAACTTCATACAAGAACAAGTTGAGTCAAATGAATTTTGTACTCCTCAAATAAGTCACAAGAACTACTTAAGGCCATGGGAAAAACTAGATTATATGCGATTGTATCCAAGTTCAGCCTGAAATATATATATATATATATATATATATATATATATATATATATATATATATATATATATGCCAAGTTTAGGGAGAGTGTTGGTGTGCAACTGGTCTGTCATAAGTATAGTTTTGGGTTTGTGGATATTAGTATTATAGTGTAACATGTGTATATGGGCTATGGATGCTTTAACCATAGCCATATAAAAAGGGATCCATGCAAGGTGACAAACTTGGTATCAGTTTAATCTTTGATCGATAAGTATCGGTTGAAACGAAACAATGATTTTTTTTTAATAAAAAATTAAAAAATGACTGCTATTTGGTATGAGTTTAATCTTTGATCGATATGTGTTGGTTGAAACGAAACAATGATTTTTTTTTAATAAAAAATATTGAAAAAATGACTGCTACCACTTTCTTGTACTACAAGGTGTGTTGATTTTATGAACACCATTGCTACAATAGTTTCATAGTATTATAACATCATAATAGAGATCAGTGGACTGTTTTTCATCTTAACCTCTGGCAGAATTAGGAAACATTATTGCTATTGAAATGGCTGTATTTTAACACAGAAATTCTGAGCTAATAAGTAATAACATTATAAATCGAGGCTACTGTTTAGCTGTGTTTTGACACGTGAAACAGGAATTTTAGGGTACGTATGTATATACTTTAACACCAATTTAATAATTTCGATGGTTGCTGTCCACATCATATTTTTAATAACAATGATTTGTTTCATGCATAAAACACATTATGGGTCTATAATTATCAACCATGTCATTTTATGGCCGTGTATAAGAACAAACAGACAGTCCAGCTGTTCTTTTATAATCAAATAAAAATTCGAGAAAATTGATGGCTACTAGCTATACTTGTGAGAACCCGATAAATTTACGAAAAATTTTAAAAACAACGATGCTAAGGATCGATCCGAGTCCTTGGAGCCCTTAACGCCAAAGCAACGTAAATCATAAACCCAACTTCTTTTAAAATTATATATATTAAATAAACTATTTAATTATTATTTCTTTGGTGATTTCGCCCTATCGGTGTGCGCATCATATGCACAGGCGCCCTTCATCACCCTACACGGTGATGGTGCCTAACACCTTAAACTTTAAATCCCAACTTTTATTAAGTGAGTGTTATAAGGGTTGAACACCAAATCCCTACCATTAATAAATCACCCTACACCCGAAACACATGCACGCTACCACCGCCACCTGCACAAAGCACTCTAACCCAGCAAACAACCACCCAATGCATGAAAATATCCGATCAAATCTCACATCGAGGCGTGCAAATCCCATCATTCTATCAGCTCTCAGGCGGCTAGAAACCACCCTCATCCCTATTTAAAGAGAGCAAACTCTCCATTCCACACCATGACTATTCATCTTCCTCCTTCCTCAAGAGCTCTTCTTCTCCACTTTCAGGTACGGTTCCTTTTCAAATGTCTGCTACTTTACTTTTCATTTTCCCTTTTTTTTAATGAAGCCATGCCAGGATAATCGCCATTGTTGCCACCTTCCATCACCACCATATTCCACCGCGCCATTAACGGGATCGCCGCACCCAACATCCCCATCTCCACCATCAGCACGAATGCCATATTTCATCACCTTTCTCTGCCATCAAAATAAATAAATAGAATAAATAATGTGTGTGTGTATATATATATATATATATATATATATATATACACACACACACACACACACACACAGAGAAGAGGATGGACTGCTCCATTGGACCGAGCAGCAAAAGTTGCAGACCCAAAACCCACCATCTTTGCCCTTCAATCCCCTAGCCATCACCCCCTATCATCACCACGGTGTGCCTACATCGCAGGCAAAAAAAAAAAAAAACAATAAACAAAAACACAGAAAGGAAACACCTCCAAGTCGCCCAAATCACCTCATACAATCCCCATCCCCCTTGCTCCCTCATCCCTTCTCTGCTCAAATAAAGAGTCTTTGTTTCTTAAATAAAGAAACCACTTTTAAGCTTGGTATCTTTTATCCTATGTGGGTCATGTACAATATGTTAGTGTGTACAAGTTTTTGTCTTTTGATGGTATAACCATTAGTGGATCTAGGTACCGGTTAGTTGTCTACATATTATATAAATTTCAATATTGTAGCAATATATTTATATTATTATCACTATTATTATATTATTATTAATAACAAATAAGATAATATCATTTATTATTATTCCCTTTATTAAATACTAATGTGATTTCTATTATTATCATATGTTTATATTAATTAAATATTTTATCATCTTTTAGCTGGGACCACCATCGTGTGCGGTTTTATCGAAACATTACTCCTCCCAACAAGCCATCCCCAAAACCCAACCCGGTCTATGATTTCCCACTTTAACACATTTTCTACTTCCACTCTCTCTCTCTCTCTCCACCATTTCTCACTCTACAAATATTAGGGACACCCTACTGACCACTCGTCTCTCATCGTGGTCAGGTGACACTTGGAATCATGGGACTTCACTCACACCGTCCAAGGATATTGGGTTTATCGAAAAAGGTAAGTGACTTATCCCTTTATCACTTATTGTTGAATCTATGCAGTATTGAAATAATATTATAATATTAATGATATTAGCTAAATTATGAGGATATCACCTATTGCATAAATTAGTGAAACTCTAGGTAGTGTGAATTGCTTGTTGGTATGGTGCTACCTGATGATAGACTTAATAGAAGATGTTATATTAAATTTATTTCCCTATTATTACAGGATTGTGATTATTGGTTAAGTGTGCTTCTTAGTCGTTTATTGTTCTTGGACTATTGAGGTCCATCTTACCTGATTTTAAATTCCTGATTAATTTGACATAATTTCTATTGGATGAGCTCATATGTTTTGAAAAGTTACATAGTTTTGAGAATCTTGGAAGAAAAGATTTTTAGAGTTAAAACAAATGGCTATAAGATGAGATCTTGAAAAAGTGAATGATTTGTGTACCCAATGGTTGATAAATTGTGTTTTCACACCCTTTCTTACTTATATATGTATATGTTATTTCGAGTAGGGACCCCCACAAGGTCGCGTGGTAATTTTAGAGACTTGTCTACGGAGTACTTCTGTAACAAGAAGTAAATAGGCCTATCCCACGACCAGGATAGGTGTGGATAATGTGAGTTACCAATGAACTTTGATGTTAGAACTGAATTCAAGAAATAAGACGTGATGTAAGGACCAGCCCTAATTGAAGGATGGGGTCCATGTTGGTTATGTGATCACACTAAGGGTCCGGTGCTACTACTCTTAGCACTTGCACGTATATGGAGTGCAACTATTATATTCAAGTTAATTTTTCCTTTTATACTTTTCAAAGCAAGTTTCATGAGCGTTGCATTATTTTTACCTCTAATCGAAATTGTGAATGGTATTCTGTGAAGTTGCACTGGTACTTGATGATATAAAATTAAATTGTCTCCACATTTTATTCACCAATATTTATGTTAGCATGTTCTTCTTGTTTATTTCATGAATGCATTTTCTCTCATAAAGACGAAAGATATATATAGATATTATGGGGGTCATTTGTTGAGCTTGCAACTCACCCGGTTGTTAAATATTTCAGAGAATAATCACCACGGTGCTTAAACATTCGTCCAGGTTGAGACGCTTGGAAACCTTCTAGAGTAGACGACTACCGGGACTATCGTAACTTTTTGGGTTAGTGTAGGGGTTTTACGGAAATGTATCAAAGGACAATGTAATTTTGAGAGTTTTAATGAAAATATCATTTAATGTTGCTTTATTTATCTTTTGCACTACTTTCATGGTAAATTTCGTTCACGCAACGAAATTTGTTGTAAGCCAGATTTCGGGGCGTGACAATACTATTACCCAAATATAAGAATGGACCTCGAAAAGGATGTTAATAGCTGACCTCAGTACTTCCATACAGATTTAAGATGGAAGTCTCTGGCAATAATTGCAGAAGTATATCCAACAGAGATATTGGCAAAATTTCCCCGCTAAGCACTAACACTTGTAAGAACTCTTGAACCTGCATCCGTTGTGGGCATTGCATGGCAGGAATAATTGCTCTCATCAGTGACGGAACAGCAGTCAACCTTGAAACGCAGTATGCCTGCATTGTATGAGAGAGACTGCAGTCATGGGACAATGTAGAGAGGATAATTCACATTCAGCATTAATCCAAGAGCTATGTGAATCACAAGGTAAAATAGCAGTGGTTGAGTCCCTGGGTTAATATATCATCTGATATCGGTACATATCGTCTGATACGTACCGATATTGGACGACAGCGGTACAATACATATACCAAATATCGCTTGGTGTATGTATCGTCCTATACAAACTTTGTGTCCATTGTATCGGACGATACATTGGTTTTTTCAATGTACCGGACAATACATTCAATTCATCGTCCAGTTTTCTAATTTTTTTTATTTTAAAAAGGGTCACTTAAGTATCGGTGATACATTCAGAAGAAAAAATAATAATATATTGTGTTGGGGACACATTGATCAAAGTATCGGCCGATACGCCAATGCGTATTATCCAGGAGGCCTGGACGATGGTATCAGATTTCCTATATTTTGACACATGGTTGAGTCACTCATAATCACAACCCACATATATGCCATGGAGTGGGGAGACATCAATCAGTATCTCCAAAATGATGCCTCCCCAACTTCCCTGTAACAAGCAATTGATGCATGGGAAAATCAGGATATGTTTAACATTGAAGGAGGTGAAGCCAGCCACTGTTGAAGACCTGAAATTTGAACTCCGGTTGGTTGTTAGATTAGCATATGGTTTGTTCGTTTTACACAAGTTACTCAAATTACTAGTTTCTAGTGTTAGTTGGATTTGATCTATTTTATTCCATCTATATCATGTCAACAATGTGTGTGTGGATTGGTTGTTGGGGGGGGGCGCAGGGAGGAGTGGTACTTAACATGCCTCCATGAAGGATCCAATATCCGTGCAAGGGTATCAACCAATTGGATCAGATTATTTGCAAAGATTGGATAAACTTATATATGGACTCGGAGATCAAAAATGTAGAAGTGAGAGGAAGTAGGACATTCAACAACCCTTTCCATTGACGAGAATTCCAGCATGAGAAAGACCTGAGGATCGAATTTTAAAACCCTTGAGACACAATCAAGGCAGTGGGATTAAGTAATCTCTGAATTCAATGGTCATTTCCATGTTGATGATTTCATCAAATGGTTGAGCAAAGTAAAGATATTTTTTGAATGGAAGGATCTACCAACATCGCCACCATTGCAGAAATCTACAGTTCATTAATGGGAAAAGTAAAGATTACGAAATCAACGGTACAAAGAAAAATTTAATCTGAGAACATGATGCAGTATATAAGGAAAACAATAAGGTGCCTATTGCCATGATCTTGAAGACAAAGGAACCTCCAACAAGGGCTATGTCCAATTATCTATTAATCAATGGGCTTTGATCTAATTTTGGTAAACTAGGTACAAGTTAGAAGGGTTTAGCAGAGTAACGGAGGATTTGAGTGAATCAACAACCTACTGGTTCCAAAATCTGCCCACTGATCAAAGTTGCCTGGTCCCAGATTTGATTCACTTATCATGATTTTGATTATCTTCATTAAAGGAAAAAACTAGACTCGCTGATATGACTGCTCAACTTTGAGCATGGATGTTTAGATCAAACTTCAATTTAATGCAAAGTTATCAAGTCACCATTTTTTTATTTTTTTACAGGTAAGCATGGGATTTGAACCCCGGACCTCAACGCTACACGATTGAGGGCATTACCACCGGGGCAAAGGTGTAATCCCTATCCAGTAACCACTGGTACATAGACATGTAGACGTCAAATTTTAAGGGTCCTCAAGTGACCAGTATGAAAACTTCCAAAACATTTTACACAGGGATATACTACCACAATATTAGTTATCAATAAATTAATATAACTAAATTTAAGGGAAATAATGAAATATCAAAGACTGAAAGATATTTTGAATAATTCATTTCCAATCAATGTCAAATACCAAAGTAAAAACTAAGAAATAACAAAATGTCATCCATTAACCACTTAAGAAATCGTAGCTTATACACCATTGTCCGCTCCCTTAAAAGAAGGAAAAGAGAACAAGAAGATTTGCAATGCTTTGATATGTGGGCTTTGGTGCATATGATAATTAAAAATAATGAATAGAAATCCTAGAAAAAAGAATTTAAAAAGCTACTTAAGGACCCAAACATTTCTATTTAAAAGTGCAAACTAGTTACAATGTTTCCCCGCCTTATTTCAATGGGACATTAAAAAGATTTGATGAAAACATGACACCTTGTCCACATGTCTAGAACCCGAGCGCCATGTCAAAGAGTGTTCCCAAGCGTCAGCATGGCAAAAAAACAATAAATTAGGAATTTCCAGCCCAGGTAACACTACTTAGTAACTACATTTTGCAATTCCCTTTCGGCTTTCGCCTTGCACGTTAAGTCACCATGGAAGAATCATAATAGTTTAAAACAAAATATAACAATTTCAATGTCAACATAGTAGTTAAATTTAGGATTTCATGTTTTACAACATATGCATTTATTCTTTGTAGTGACTGTGAAAAGCAGCAGAGGAAGAACACACAAGCACATCAAGAAAAAATATGGATTTGTTATTCAGGAGCATGATGAGCCAGATTTATAAGAACAGGATAAGAATATGATCTTAATAAAAGAACAGTTCTGCATTTGAAAATTATATAACAGATTTACCTTTAGAAAATCGACCAGATGGAATGGATTTCCTCTTAGGTCATCAAAAGGTGGAACAATAAGTGGACTGCAAGTAAGAATAGCACTTAGAAACTCTTGCAGATGATCAATAAAGGTGATCGATGTCTTGAAAAGTGCAATGTCTCGTCCTTGTAGCGGATACAATGCTTGCATCCATAAAAAGCGATTCATAAGACCTAAAAAAACATAGGTCAATTAGCACAACGAAAGAGATTCATTGCAAAAGAATATCCTGTTAAAAACTAACAGAACATAATGGATACATACTATATATATATATATATATACACACACACACACACACACACACACACACACACACACTACACCAGATCATATCCTAAATATCAAATCCACACCTCAACTTTAAAACAACTAAGTCCACAAAATGACAAGATATTAACTCCAGTGGGAATAAGATGGAAAAAACCTACGTAGTGTTAATTAGTGACTAAGCCCACAAAATGACAAGATCCATTGTGTGGAAGATTGGGACGAAAAACGATCTCCATCCTCTGATTTAAGACATTTAACATATTTTCCTTTGTTTAAGTGAGGTGGCTGTAACATAAAGTGGTGTGGTAATAACACCAGCCATAAAATAGACTCTCGAATGCTCCCTAGTTTAATTAACCATATCCACTTATTTACCTTTCTCAGTGCCACAAACACCCTTAGGCTTCCCAGTTGATCCAGATGTGTACATCAAATAACAGAACATCCTCTGCTTTTTGCTTTCACAAGGCCAAACTAAGTCAGAATGACTCGAATATTCCTTAGAATTCCCGTTCATGGACATATATAGAACCGAACAACTCTTATGATGTAATAGAAAATCGTCTTTGTGAATCTGGTGGGTGCCACTAGTATTGAAAGAAGATGTGCACTTAATGATGAGACCAACCTTTGAAGAAGAAATAAAGGATAATATCCTTTTTTTTGGCCACAAGGGATCCAGAGGCAAGAATGCTTCCCCACATCTTAGAACTGAAAGAACAGCAACTATGTATTCTACAGAAGGGGCCATATATATTCCCAATATTTGTGGACTGTCATGCAAAGCAGGTGCACCATTGATTTTTGTAGTTGTGCTCTCAGTGTAAGCAGCAGAGTCTGAGATTAACGTTGGATCCATCCTTTGAGAGTTGGTCAACTGCTCTTCAGTTACGTCGCCAATTTTGGCAAACTCTGGACTTTGAACATTCACATTCTGCTTTTTTTGAAAATAACCTGCACTGAGGCAAACGATAAGCAGAAGTAGGCGCCTATATAAGTATGAATGCAAATGCATCATCAAACTTGGAAATAGAAACGAGGTCCTAACTACCAACCATGGAATCAGAACTCGGCCAATATCGATACGTATTGGTTTTGCTGGAAACCGATACTGATACCATCCCGATACCAGTATCAGGGTCGGTATCTGGTAGCTGGAAACTGATACGGATACTACCCCGATACCAGTTCGAGGTCGTATCGGTATCTGGTATCAGTATCGGACGATACGGGCCTACTTCGTTGATACATATTGGGTATCTGCTGATACCCATTTGATTTGATTTTTTTTTAAGTTGTTTCACCTTTTTTTTTAAATTCCGTTTCGGTCGATACGTATCGGTCCTCTATGGACCGATACTGATCTCGAGTTAGATAGCTCCCAACATTCATAGTTTAATAGGAACTTACAATGTAGCTGATATCAGAATATTAAATGTAAAACTCAATCCAAATCTGTGCAAATTAATCATTCTGCAAATATTCAACTGGTCGTTTAATAGCTACAAAAGGGTCATGCTGTCTTGAAAGAAAAAAAAGAGTAATTAGACTTGAGTTCTTGGCCTTGTAGATTGGAAGTTAGATGTAACCGATCATACCAGCTTGAATGAAACACTACCACAAAAAGTTGATAAGGAGCATCAATAATACTGTAATTCCCATGGCTTGAAGTGTTCACTGTTATAGTACAACTCATTAAGATATCAGTATTGCCATGGTCCAATACAAGTCACATGTGACTTGGGATTTGGCCAGATATGCTACACTATTTAATATTCGCAAATACATAAATGCCCATAAATGATAAATCTTTTTGTCAGTAAATGATATAACTAGGTTATTGACAAATACTAATAGTATCAATAGTATAAGTACATTGTTTATTCAATTATTTAATGGCAAAAAGAAGTTCACAGTCGAAATGAATCCAATGGAAAAATAAAAGATAAAAATAAATATAGATATAAAAAAAATTAAATAAATAAAAAATAAAAGTACAAAAATGAATCCAATGGATATCAATTACCTTAAACCTTGTTTCCACAGGATGCAGCCAGTTTAAATCAGGGGTGTAGCCAAAATTTTCTTCAAGTATGGGCTAGCGATGGTCGAAAGATGTTACTAATTGTTTTACCACACTTCTTTTATCGATAACAACGACAAAATAGATATGACAATTTAATAGGTTGCTGGGGCTGTGGCTAGTATGCCAAACCTCTATTTATAAATTTTCTAATTTATATGAGGCTACAGCCCCCATACCTCTACCTGGCTTGCCTATAGTATAAATAATATATAAATATACAAGGTAGTCAAACTGTTTATCGTGTATCATGATCAAGAATTTTTGGATCGCGTATCGTATCATATCGAGTATCGAAAGATGCACTTAAATTTTTATAAATATATAGAAGAAAATATGCATTTATATATACAATTTAAAGAATAACAAACTGATATATATATATATATATATATATATATATATATATATATATATATACACACGCATATATTTATATATGTATATATATAACAATCTAGGATCATTTTTGAAATAGTAACTGTTAAAGACGATCATTTCATCTTTTGTCAGATTAGAAATCAAAATTTAAGTAAAAAAAATTGAATAAAACATTTCATTGCATAGATTTATAAAGTGGAGAGAAAATCCAATCACATAAAATGATAAAATTTTTAATTTTCCCCTTTATAAAAAGCCCGATAGCGACACAAGTATAAGTGGATGTGTGTATTGTATACTTGGATTAGATATTTATATGTTGTGTGTCTTTCAAGTCCCAACTTCTACTAAAAAAAAATTCTATACTTGTTTCTCTCACATTACTAGTTTGTAATCCCAAAAAAAAAAATCATTTAATGTAAAATAAAAATTAAAGAATAAAAAACCCAAGTCTTCACTCTTCATCTCTATCCCCAATATCAACACCATCGTCTTTTCCTCCTTGTACACATCTTCCTCTTTTTTCTTTAATCTTGTCATTTTTTTTTTGAAATTAGAGTTGGGAAACATGAATGATAATTTTGCAAATAAAAAATTAGTTATAATCAAAATCACATGTATCATTTGTAACATGTATCACAACATATCGTAATGTATCGTATCGTGCATCGTAAGATACGGTTAAAATAAAAGACACATCAAAGATATGTATCGTTTTCTATAATATCGGGTATCGTACCCCAAATTATATAGTGTATCGTAAGAGATTGACAATATATATATATATATATATATATATATATATATATATATATATATATATATATATGTATATATCAAAAAAAAAATTATAATTCCTATCAAAGAACTTGCAGAGTTTAATGAACATAAGCCACATGCTTGTTCCTTTTATGGATATTTTGACATGTCCTGCTAGAAAGACCTCAAATCTAAATGATTTTGTGGTAGGGTGACTCGTCATGTACCACCAGAGGTACACCGACCAATCTCAGTTCACCTTTACACATAAACCTCAGGATGTGCACAGATTTCTAACAGTCATGAAATCTTTGCTAGTACATTTTATTTTCATGTTTATGAACTGAAATAGATCCGTGTATAGCTGTCAGTGTTACACGACCAATCCACCTAATATAAACTTTTTCTGAATTCCCAATCCCAGGAAAACCTGTTGACAAAATTTCAATCGTACACATGCTAAATTTGAGAGTACATTAATTGCATATATTTGCAAGTAGCTGGTACTTTCAATTGCTTCAATATGTAGCTATCAAGAATTGTAGATTGTACTTATCATGGTTTTAAATATCGCCCGAGAAAAGACATCTTGGGCCATATGTTTCACGTCTCGGGGCTTCACAAGACGATAATCATACCGCGTTTCACCCCAAGACGTTGCACAGAAACTTAGTATTTTCAGTGTATTTGTATAAGATTGTATGTGATGCGGAACGACACGCTAAAACCCTAATATGCGAATTTGGGATTAACTTTAGAATGAATTAAATAGCGGAAATATTCGAAAGCATTCAACACATAAAATTAATTCAATGAATTCAATAAAGCAGTTCGATTAATTTATTTTAGCATCGCATGCATGAAGATCTCCCGATCTAGAAAAACGGCTCCGATGAGGGAACTCGAGTTTCGTTCTAGTTTAGGGCATCAAGCAATAATTATAATATCGTCTCTTAACTCCTCGGGGATTTTGGATGAAATAAAACTTGAATAAATAACTCAATAAAAGGATAAAATTAAAGATATTAAGGAATAAGGTTTTGGGATTTTTGTTTTTATCAATGGAAATAAGGAAGATATTACCTGACAACGATCTAGAAAGACATAAATAAAAGGGATAGATTTCCAAGCCTTCACACCAAGGGTCTTTCGAAGTTTCACACCACGGCTGTATGTCAGCTTCGCACCAAGTCGCACGAGAAATGAATGCTCACTCCTCAAAGTTTGAAGGATTCACTCCCTCAGTTGAAAACCCTACTCAAGCTTTCTAGGGTTTGCACAAAAACAACTCTCTTTTCATTCAATCAAGGATCAAAATTTCAGCCGAAATGACTGAAATTTCGGCCGAAATTATCGGTTTCGGTCCCCACCGAAACGATAATTTGGGACCGAAATTTCGGTCATAAAATGTATGGAAATGAAATTATCGGCCGAAATTTCGGTTTCGGTTTCGGTCCCCTCCGAAACCGAAACGAAAACCGAAATTTTGATCCCTGCATTCAATAATCAATCAACTAATTAATAATGTCTTTACAAGCCTTTATATAGGCTAAGAAAACTCTAATACGAAATTAGAAGACTCCTAAAATAATAAAAGACTAAAAGACAAGTTTTCATAAAAAATAGAAATTTCCCAAGAATTCATCGTTCGGCAAACCCGTCTCAGGAGCGCCCGTCCCGAGGCCACGGACGTCCGTCACCTTCAATGCGCACACAAAACCAGTGAGCACTCATTCTCACGGACGTCCGTCAAAAGCTCAGGGACGTCTATCATAAGGGTCACAGACGTCCGTCGTAGACTGACGGTGCAACGCCTCCTTCTTTCTTTCTTGTTTTCTCTTTGTGCTTTCACCTATCTTGCTTTGTGTGATGTCTCCATCAGTATGCTAATACACAGTTAAAATTGTACAAATCATCACTGTTGTACACATGGTACTATTTTCCCTTACTGAATCCAATCTATGTGATGACCCCGTGAACGATTACCATGCTTTGTCAAAATTTGTGAACCCTAACATAGTTTAATATTCTTATTTGTTAACAGGTAATATTGAAGCTCATTGATCGGACAGTTTGTATCGTTTGATAGGTATAATTCTTTAACGGAGATGTGTTTTAATGATGGACAGCCACTTTAACTATTTAGATTGATCACAAATACATGCCACATGGCATAACATTGGAATATGCTTTAATGGTGGAAGATCAGACACCTATTTTAACAATGAAATATCATTTAGGGCCTTGGTCAAACGATCAGGACGAACCAATTCTCTGTAAGTTGGATCGGTTCTTGGTGTCTATGGATTGGCTTCAAATTTTTCCGGGGGTGCGGAGGTGAACTGCTTGCCGCCCATGGCGTCAGATCACAAACCTATTGTCTTGATTTTGGAAGGCATTAGAAAAGGGAGCCAGCGCCTTTTCGCTTCGAAAATGTTTGGCTCTCCAACGAAGATTTCAAGGAAAGGATGCCTTCTTGGTGGAATGAAGATAGACAAACGAGAACTGTTGCTTTCATTTGGTTGGTCAAACTTCGAAATTTAAAAGGAAAATCAAAGCATGGAATAGGGATGTCTTCGACAATGTCCAAGGCTAAGAAACGCATCCTATCAGAAATCGGGATGCTTGACGAGATTGACGAGCACCAAGGACTTTCGGGGGAGGACAGGGAAATTAGAGTTGCCTTAAAGCATGGCTACGTTGTCAAGGCGGCCGAGGAGTTTGGAGGAAAAAATCTAAAGCGCATTGGCTATGAGAAGGAGAAGCCAACACTAAGTTTGTCCACACCATTGCGAACGGCGGGAGAAGGAAAATTACATTACTTCTTTGGAGGTTGACGGTTTTACTTACGCTAACGAGGCTGATATAGCCTCAAATGTCGTGTCGTTTTATGAAAAGTTATACACTACAGACGAGTTTGTTAGACCTCAGCTTGATGGACTGCATTTTGAATCTTTAACTAGCTCGCATGCGGCGGATTTACAAAAGGAGTTTATGAAGGAGGAGGCCTGGGACGCCATTGATAATTTGGGAAGAAATAAGGCATCGGGGCACAATGGCTTCATGATTGAATTTTTCGTGAACTTTTGGGACCTCATTAAAGGCTGATTTCATGGCTTTCCTCAAGAGTTCTATCACCACGGTAAACTGGATAAGGACACTAACTCTACTTTCATTGCCCTTATCCTGAAAACAAATGGAGCCACCAATATCAACGATTTCAGGCCTATCAGTTTGCTCAGCTGTACTTATAAAATTTTTGCAAAAATCTTGGCCGATCACCTCAGGAACCAAGTGGGAATCGTTATATCAAATTCTCAAGGTGCTTTAATCCCTGAGAGACAGCTTGACGAGGACGTCACATACATGGACATCGGATTTGGACCACATCGTTTTTATCGATGTTGGAAAAGCGTAGAGGAAGCCCGAGTACCGTAGCCTCATAGGAAAAACATATACAAATAGCCATGAGAACAACGCCGCAGAGAGCCCTCGCGCGAGCGATGACAATCCTCGCGCGCGAGCTATGGAGACCACTTTAAAGTCGCGCAAGCCATCACTTAAGGTCGCGCGAGCGATGATAATCCTTGCTCGAGCGAGCTACGGCACGACTTCAGATGGAAATTTATGCGAAATTTCCTTTTTTGTGTTTTATTAGTATTAAAACTCTTTTATTTCGAACTTAATTATTGGTGGCCTATATATAAAGGCTTGTAAACACCTTTTAGTTAGTTGATTGATTATTTAAATGCTTTTATGCTTGAGTAATCTTTGCCTGAGATGGGTTTGGTGTGAGGCCAAGGGAGTGATTCCCAAAGCCATTGTTATCTTCTCTATTCTATATGCTATTTTCGATCTGTGTTTGTTATCTAAAACCTTAGCCTAATTGTTTCCTTGCTTTCCCAAAACCCTAAACCCTTTTGAAACCTTAATTCAAACATAGCCCACACCCGTTCCAAACCATAAACCGATCCAAAAACCATAAGCCTATTGCAAACCACAAATCCCTTTCACAACCCTATTTGGAAACCATGAATCTACATCGGACTGAAGACGAGCTCCTAAGCCTGGAAAAGCTAGAGTCCTATCTCTAGGCCAATCTCGCCTCAACTCTAAACGTCCTTACGCATCGGACTAGATCCTAACTGGATCTCGTGTGATCTACCAACCTGAATTCTCTGAACCCTAAGGTATTTAAGATAGTTTTGAGATTAAGCTTGATTTCATTTTATTTAATTTCAACAAATCTGCATTAAAATCATATTCACGCATTTTAGGGTTCCCGCCCCGCGTCACAGCTTCTTGATGTCGTGGTTACAGCACACAAGGCTATCCACTCCATTCATCAGCAAAAGGAGAAAAGCCTTATCTTCCAAGTTGATATGGAGAAGGCCTACGATCTGGTGAAATGGGATTGCCTTCAATACATCATGACAAGAATGGATTTTGGGGTTTGCGAGGTTCTTGGTCATCGTCAACGGATGTCCGAAAGGGTTTTTCTGTAGTTCTAGGGGTGTAACGACCCCGATTTTCGCTAACGTTGAATCATTGACCTTTGATGAGAATGAGATGGCTTTAACTAGTTTGACCTTAGTCAAATCATTGATCTATGTGACATGGCCTTGGCCCCGACCTGTCGCAATTGGGTATGTACACCCGATCCCGAGTCTAAATCATAAAATTCAAATTCGAACTCCTATGTGAGGTGTGTATGCGTGACCTCAAGGCTGAATAGAGTTCGAGCCTACCTATCAAGCACCATAGGTAGAGTACACTTAGTTCTACATTATTATGCTTATAAATTAATTAAATCAGTAGGGTACACATGAACGACATTAGATGTGTGTACCATGGAAAACTGGTGTGATGTGCCACACCCAATTCAAGCACTTTCTTAAATTGTATAATTATATTAAAATAATTAATTAAGTTTACACAATTTTATATGGAGAAGAGTGTGAAGTATTAGATATGGGTACTATCGGGCTGGGTGTCGGTGCCCAACGCCTGAACAATTAAATAGATTATTAATTAGAATGTGAGGCAATAGATAGGATGAGCATGGAGACCCGGTGTTGGTGCCCAACATACTAACACAACCACAAACACTCATTCCTAATAATAACTCCTCTCCCTCTCTTTCCATCTCAGTTTTAGCTAGAGTCAAATGTGGAAAATACCCATTTAAAAAGAGCATCCCACGTGGTGTACCCACCATGGTACCCATCCCAACCGTCCACTATCACTTTCTCTCTCTAAATATGGGTCCTCTCTCTCATATACACCTATTCAATATGATGCCCAACACACAGATCTCTCCACTCCCTTAATATAATAGAAGACCCCAACCACTTAACATCTTCAGCTTCCCAAAATCTTGTGCCACCGAGACCCATCCTCTTGATGGAAGCAAATTAAGCCCCTTGGGACTTTTGTCAAATTAGTAAGGTCTCTTGCCCAATCGGACACTAATCCCAACCGTCCACTTTAAAAGATCCCTACCACTCTTATAAAAGCCCTACTATTCTATTGTTCAAGAACCCTAGCCAAAAATATTAAGAATTGAAGACCTCTCTCTCTCTAGATATAGAAAGTTTCATATTCACATCAAGAAGAGACAGACAAAGTCGTAGTTCTTTCTGTAACTCTGAGACCCTTGACAGCGGTTTAGTTTTCAGATGAGGCGAAGAAAATAAACTTTAATTCTAGCTATAGGTTTTGTACTTTTGAAAAGAAGAAAGTCGTAGGGATTTGAGATGGATACAAATATGGAAGAAAAAAAAAAGGGTAATTAGACTCATGTTCTTTGAAAAGGTGGCATAGAATAGAGCTTTGGCTTGATCGTTGGTGTGGAGGAGTGCCGTTTGGGCTGTCGTTCAAATTGACATATAATTTGGCTGTTTCCAAACATGCAATTGGAGCTAAGTATTGGGACTCCTAAGTGACTTGGAAGAAAGGTGAGATTGAGGAGTTTGCAGCCTTGATAGAGGAGGCGAGATTGGGATCTAGAAAAGAGGGGCCTTTTACGGTCAAATCGATCTATAGGTGTTTAATCTCATCCGCCTTCGAGGATTGATACCCAATGATGTATTCTCTTGAGGAAGACATCAACGACAACAGCCATGGTCGCGGTGTTTCTTCTTATCACATCTCTATGCAACACAAGAAACATGGTAGCCGCTATCGAGGTCGGTTCACATCCCTATCAATTTGTCTCACAAATCGGACGCATAATGACTACGACGAATTGCGCCATCAATGTGATACCATGACAACAATTTGAGATCGGCTCCTTGCAACGCTAGGATCACAGGTAGGGAAAACTCTTGTGCCCATTAGATTAGATTCCTATCATAATATTCAAAATAAAAGTAATAATAAATAAATAGAATACAGAACTTTAGGATATATTTGAAAATATTCTTAGAAACTGGCCCTCGCCATTTTGTCTCCACTTCGCATCCAACGGACCAGATTCAGTGAATCTGACCATAGTAAGTGATTAAGAATAATAGTGCTATAACTACTAAATTTTCCTTTATATAGAGTTTTATACCAGAAAAATTAGTATAAAATAAAATTATTATTTTGTGGTTTGATGAGTTAATGGCCCTTTCTAATTGTTAATGTCATGGCACAAGAGCCTTATTAATAAAATAGATAAAAAATAATAATAATAACAAAAAAAAAGGTGCGTAGCCTTTATTAAAATTCAAACAGCGATCATGGTTCTTGTTTAATTTCTATGCCCACCCTTATATAGTTTGAACACTCAGTGGTCCTCTTAGAAACGGGGGCCGATGATCCCTTTGTGCGAATAAGGCCCTAGGCTCTCTTATTAACAACATATCCAATATTGGCTGTAACTTTAAACAAACAGGCCCCATGGCTTTTATTGATATGCACAAGCCCATGGCCCCCTTCCATTCAACTACACAGTTATTAGGCCTTACCTTTTTTAGATAAACACCAAAGGCCTTCTAAGACACAGGCCCAAATCACTTCACAATTTATTAAACAGGGCCTCAAATTGTTTTATTAAATCAGATCGTGACCAGTTAATTAGTCTTAGAATCAGGTTGTAGGCCAAAATTTGGGTTTGACTCTAGAGTTCCAACCCTATCTATCTTGACCCAAGAATTTAATTGGTGGTTCATATCGTTCTAATACTAGCCACTTAGGCAATGTGATTAATGTTTCATTATTATATAATTTTGTACTTCTTAGTCTAAAATAAAATTATTATCATATTGCACTATCAATGACCATTCACAAAAATCCTAAATCCATGTTATTCGCGTAAAATGCATGTATGTGTATTTACATGTATACATATAATTACACTGTTATAATATATTGCTATGTAATTATATTTGCTCAGGTTGTTAAGTGTGTATAAGTATTATTGTTATTAATTGTACATGTGTGAAATGAATATTCCTATGTACACGAATAGAGTTCAAAAACCCTTATATGTTATGAAGCTTTGATAATGGAACATCTAAGAATTGAGAATACAATAAGATCATGTAAGACAATGCTAAGCTATGTAATACGCTGTACATAATGGGTGATCTTAGATTTAAGAACGCAATAAGATCATGTAAGGCACAAGTATACGTTAAGCCCGAGATAAGAATACGCTAAGCTACTCTTTAAGTTGTGTATGCAATGTATCAATTATATGATTTAAGTATGAATATGAGATATGTAGTAAGTAAGCCTACGCCCTAGTGTGATTCTACACGCGATCCCATTTAGTCCATGGGTATGATTTCATTACCCAATCCTTGTTCACTGTGATGGTATGGGATGTTACAGTGCAAGGATTGCAGTGACAACTTCATGAATTGCGATAGGACATGATTGAGAGTTTAATCACATAATGGCTCATCCAAAGTTAAGATACAACAAGCTTAAGAAGGATAAGTCAATATACGAAAATAATACTTTGGGGCCAAGTGAACAAATTATTTAATGATTTGTATCGAATACCATGTCCATTTAGTAGGATGCTTGCATCCGGTGACATAGTAGGAGGACCGCAGCCTCCTTTGATTAGTAGGGGGCTCACCTCGGGTGATTAATAGGGGGTTCGCCTCCAGTGATTAGTAGGAGGTTCGCCTCCGGTGAGTTGGCCAACTATCGACGGTAGGTATTCATGTCTTATTATATGTAGTCTTAGGCTATTGTCTATGCGCTTAAGTTATTTTAAGTTAAAATTTAAGGTAATGATATGATGAATATGTTCTTTATTAAGAATAAGAGTGATATAAGTCAAGTTAAGAAAAGGTGAACGGGATCTAAGCCGTGAACCTCTAAGAATAAAAAGGTGAGCGGGACCTAAGCCGTAAACCTGAAAGTGTAATCGCAGGACGTAAGCCACAGATAAGCTAAAATAAGATAAGTCAAGATAAGCCACGGGACCTAAGCCGTAGGCGAGATACGCAAAGTACGCTAAGGAAAGATATGTTAAGATAAGTCACAGGAATTAAGCCGTAGGCGAAATAAGCTAAGAAATGATGCGAGACGTAAGTTATGGAAAAGAAGAAATTCTAACACGTTATAAGTAAATTACAAATTTAATAATAAGATTAAGTTACATTGCATTCTACCCATGGTGTAGTTACCATCACGGGATTTCACAAGACCTGACTGAACCATCCGATCCTGAAGTTTCCTCTATATGGAACGGGACGTATAGAATTGCTTCCATGTGAAAAGATGAGGCAGTTGGGTTGAGAGATACCTGTGACTTCTACTGCATTATGGGCCCTACTTTTAAACTTATATGTCTATTAAGAATATGATAAGTTTAGAACTACGATCGGCTTGATCCCAATTAGGGTACGTAGGCATCTTCCAAAGCTCAGCCGCATGTCTTATATAAGAAATATGTAAGTAATATGTTAATATGATAAGAAAATGTAATGAAATTATATGATAAGTTCAAATTTCTAAGATACGACCATGTTATGATTAAGCCTAATCTTTTGAGCTCAGCGGCTACCCCTACTGAGCACCATGGCAAAATGTTCATCCCTTGACTTATGTCGACAGATCTTACTAACATCGAGTTCGGGTGGAGGTGCAAACATGGACTATATAGGGTGATCGACAAGCTTCTTGAGGACTCACTTCTCTCCCTTACTCACTGTGACTATTTAATAAAGTTACTGCATGGTACGGTATTCTTTTAATATTGAGGATTGCATTATTATATGTTGCCCTTTTATGCACTTGATTGTTGATGTTCAGCTTAGTTTAATAAATAAATAAATATTGCTCACATTTTCCAAGTATCAGCAAGCTTAATGCCGGTAATAAGTGATACGTGAGTAGCGACTTGAAATTCCACTTATCTTCTTAAGGGGGATTTTGGGTCATTACAAGGGGCCCTTTGTCCCCAATGTTGTTTAACATTGTTGGAGAACCGCTGCACAGACTGCTGCAAAAAGGAGCAGAGCTTAACTCTTTATTGGGATTTAGGGTGGCACCAAGTGAGATCACGGTGACACATTTACAGTATGCTGATGATAACATTATCTTCTGCGGGGCTACCGGTGAAGTTGTTGACAGGGTCTCCAACATCCTTTCGGAGTACAAAGCAGTGTCAGGGCAAAGAGTTAACCTCCATAAAATCAAACTTGGCTGGTATTAATGTTGGTATGGAGCTCGTGATAGCTTGACTGAGAGGGTGGGTTGTGGAACTTCAAAACTGCCGATTACTTACCTCAAGCTGCCTCTTTGGATCGGGTGCTAGTAGAACTAGATGGTGAGACTCGGTTATTCAGCGTTTCCACAACAGGTTGGCCACTTGGAAGAGAAAATCCTTAGTAGTGGGGGAAGGCTCACCCTCATAAAATCCACTTTTGCTACTCTACCGGTTTTCTTCTCCTCCATGTTCAATGCTCCTGTGAAAGTGGTCCATCAGCTAGAGAAAATAGTGAGATCTTTTCTCTAGGAAGGCAGGGGCGATGTCAAGAAATTGCACCTCATTAATTGGGATGCTTGTTGTGACTTGAAAGACAAGGGGGGTTAGGCATCCGCAGCCTGGCCTTGGTCAACAAGGCATTTCTCTGTAAATGGCTGTGGAGACTGGGGAGTGCTAATGAGAGGAATAACCTGTGGTGGCAAGTGGTCACTGTCAAATATGGTTTAGGGTCCAATGTTTGGAACATCAATCCCAACACTAATGGTGCTTCTGCTTGGTGAAAAGGGGTCACGTCCGTCGCAGATGAGTTCAAAAAATGCATCATACTCAGTTGGGGGGACGGGATGCATATCAATTTCTGGAATGACAAGTGGATGGGGGACACTTGTTTGAAGGAGGCATACCCGAGGATCTACAGGATTGCTTATAAAGACCGAGCCAATATTGCAGATATCATTGAAGGGAGGAACCGTAAGGATTTTTGGAACATCAGCACTAAAAGGGCGCTGAAAGATGAGGAGATTGATGAGTATGTGGCTCTCTTAGCCTTCATCAATTCTTTGACTCCTAATGCGGCTAACAGGGATTGCAAAATTGGGGACAAAAATGCTAAAAGGGTGTTCACCGTCAGATCCTTTACAACCACTTCTACCCACTGAAATCGACTCAAAACAGGCCTCACTTCTGGACCAGGTTCTGGAAGGTTAAAATCCCCCTAGAGATTAAGTTCTTCTCGTGGACCGTGCTGTGGGGAAGGATCCTCACTCGAGACCAGCTCATCAGAAACGAATTCAGGTTCGCAATAGGTGTCTACTTTGCATGAGGGGCAGGGAATCAATTGATCATACACTGCTTAATTGCAGTTTCTCTTCGTGCATTTGGAATACAATTTTCACCATTTTTGTTTGAGTTATGCCGGCCTCGATCAATTGGCAACTGCAACAATGGGACGGCTTCCAACCTTTGGACGTCATTGGAGACGTTTGGAGTGTCACGGTTTTCGCTGTTCACTGGGCCATTTGGTTGGAAAGGAATAGCAGAGTTTTCAAGAAAGTTGAGAAACCTTTCATGTTTGTCATCAAAGATGTCAGGGATTGGCTTATCAGTTGGACCTCCAAGGGTAATTTTGACCACAACACAGGTGAGATTGCCTTCTTAATGGACTGGGATTCCTTGAAGTTTTCCTCCTTAGACTCCTCCCCTCCCTTTCGGCCGGGGCACCTTGCTGCTGTGCCTTCAGGGTTTTGTGCGGGTCAGAAATTTTTTGGTGCTTTTGGGGTAGTGTCTTACTACCCACCAAGGTATGTACTATTTTTCGGTTTCTTTTTTTATGATTTCATTATGTTGCTTATCAATAAAAATAAAAAACATTTAGAACCTTCTTTTTGTTCCACATTGTATCCTCGAGACGTCTCGCACATCAGCCCTATCTGATACGTCACGGATTTCCGAAATTTAAAACCATAGTACTTGCTGGCTAAAACGCTTCCAATTATAAATAAACATCACAGGTGGATCAGAAAAGTTAGCATGGTGAAGGAATTAAGATAAGGGGTTAAAATCTCTAAGCCTAACGATGAATTTGATTCGCTAGTACTGAGATATAAAGTTTTATTTTTCAAGTACAAGTTTCTTTAATTCTACAAAACCATAGATTTTCCACAAACATATATGAACTCAGAAACCAAACCTTCTGATCTGATTAATTCCGGATCATCGCCACCGTCGAGAACGCGACGAATTCGAGAACTCAACAAATTGACCGAAACCAAAATCTCCTCACAAGTGAAGAGTTCATCTCCAGAATACACGGTAGGATTCGACGATTCTCGGTGAGCATTGAAAAGTTTCTCTTCGTCGAAAGAGGGATCGCTAATCTTCTTACGCGATTCTCTGCAAATTCGAGCGCCGCCAGAGGCATGGATAACTGCTGTTTTATTAGGGTTTCGCGTAGCTGCTCTGAAGAACTCGTGAGAAATGCAGCAATGCTTCTCCTCTTCCACCTTCGAGTCGCTGGACATCTTTTTTTGCCTGAAGAGAAGCCAAAGGAAGTGTGAAGTGACGAGGTGCGAAGCAGGAGCAGACAAAATAGCGCGGGTAAGAGGAAGGGCCTCTATTCACGCCTTGGTGCTTTCAGTAATTAGTTGGGCGCCATAGGAACACGATGGATGTTCTTTGGCTTCAAACTTTTCTTCTCGCTGAACCGACCGCCGATAAGCTTGGGCGCAACCTGTTTGATGTGATAGTGTTTTCCAAGGATCAAAATTTCGGCCAAAATGACTGGAATTTCAGCCAAAATTATTGATTTCGGTTCCCACTAAAACGATAATTTTGAACTGAAACTTCAGTCATAAAATGTATGGAAATGAAATTTTGGTCCAAATTTTCGATTTTGGTCCCTTCTGAAATCGAAATGAAAACCGAAATTTTGATCCTTGGTGTTTTCTCAATGCAAGTTAAGGGTACCTCTAGACGAGCTCAAGTGATTACTGAAAACGCCCACCCTCAAATCAGACGATGGAGATTGTTTTTCACCTTGATCTTCCACAAAATAAATCTTGAGATCATGGTGTACTTATCAGACAATGTTTTATTTCATGTGTCACAGATCTCGAAAATTTGATCGTCGGATAGGTGTGCCATAATCTTAAGATCTATCGTGTGGAAGCTCTGGGTGAAAAACGATCTCCGTTATCTGACTTTAAAGAATGAATGATTTTCAAGGGGTTTAGGAGATGAGCGCTTTTCAAAGAATAAGTGGGCCAAAACAAAGGTACCCTACAAGTAGAAATGGTTGCACCCATACACTCAAGAGGGTGGATTCATCCATAGTCACAAATGGAGAATAAAATGGTAAGGAAAAATGAAAAAATAAATATTAATAATAAAAACAAGTATATATATATATATAATTAAGTATTTTTTTGGTTTAGAACACATTTTATACAAAAAAAACATATAAAACATATTTTAAAGGAGAAATATGCAATTATACATATTTTCTCGTATATGATGGCCTTTTAGATATTTGTTGAAAATAGAAAGTTTTATATGTAATTTAGAAAAATAAAAAAACAAAACTATTTGTTTGTGAGTATGATTTCACCTTCTTAGGCTCTTATACAATTGGGAACAAGGATTTGGATTTCAGGAACATATTTGAAATTCAAGATTTTAAGTGTTTGGATTTAGAAATTTGTTGTTTGGATTTATACATCTGCACTCTGCATAAATAGTAGTGTATTTAGATTTGATTTGAATATTTCAAATAATTAAGTAGATCTATCACTTCCATGATAGATGTATCACTTCTAGACAAATTTGATAGAAGTTCTATCAAATTTGATGACTCACACACCTATGGAATTCGCGATTGAAGATTCTTTTTGCTCAATTGATGGCTTAGCAATTAGCACTATTGATTACCTTGAATTAGATAATGGAGATCATTTTTTGTCTTAATATTTCACTCAATAGATATTGACATCATGGCCCACCTATCAGGCATAAGATGGAATTTCACGTTGAACACATCCGTGATTAGGGTGTATCATGAGAAGGGTTCTTGGATAACTCTTAGGAATGTGTTTCACATGGGAATAAAGATTTAATTGCCTGATAGGTGGACAGTGATCTCAAGATATATTTTTTTAGATTAGGATGCAAAACGATCATCATTATCTAATTTAAGGCAATTAACTATGGAACCATAAGCTGCAAAGAAAGATTCTTAAGGCCTAAACTCTACACTACATAAAGATAAAGTCAGAAAAGAGAGAGAGATACTCTCTCTCTCTCTCTCTCTCTCTCTCTCTCTCTCTCTATCTTTGCAAAATGTGATCGACTGTGGAAAATTGGGTTTGAAATCATGGTATCAAGTATCGGCCGACCCCAATACGCATCAGCAATACGTATCGATATCTCGGCCAACAGATACCGATACATTATCGGGGCCGTATCAATATACATATCGGGTATCGTCCGATACCTCTTTTGTTTGATATATTTTTTTTCATTTTAAGAAATAAAGGTGTAATGGTATCGGCTGAGACATATTGATGATTGACACCTGAGTTGATACCTTGTTTAAAATAAGGCTAGAGAGATTTTATTTTAAATCCCTATTCTTCTCTATTATGATAAATATCTATCCAAACGGTATACTTTGATTTAACCCACCCAAATCTAAATCAAACCCTTGAAATGATTAGTTCTGAAAGGCGGCCTAAATGGATTTCACTTCACTTCAAATTTCAACACATAACTCTTTCAACACCCTTCTCTCTTTTCCAACACTCCACGGTTGATTTAGGCTGTGCTTGGGTTAGCTCTTATAAGAGCAAAAGTAGCTTTTTGCCTACTCTTTATTAGAACAGATAAAATCTGCTCTAGGTTAGAGTAGACATTGAGCAATTTTATCACTTAAAATAACTCCCGCCCAAAGTAAATAAAGTGAGGAGCTGTATTACCAAATGCAAAAATAATTTTTCGCCAGAGCCAAAAAGTGAAAGAGCTGCTCTTTGCCCTAAAAGAACTAACTCAAACGCAGGCTTAGTCAACTATGGCCTGCACCTTTTTTTTAATGAGATGGTGGCTGTGCCCTGTGGGACATCAGTCAACCATGGCTGCCCCAATTTTTAAATAGGTGAGTGGTTGTGCCATGCGCACATCAGTCAACCATGGCGTACACCATTTTTTAAAAGGGATGGGTGGTAGTCGCCTCCAGATACTTTGGACCAAAGACCTTCACATCTTTTGGGGTGGCCTGAAAGTGTGATGGTCTGAAACCTACCCAATCAAGGGTCTTACATATGTTTCAGGGGATTTTCATTATGAAGCCTTTGTTAACCGGGCTGGTAGCCTGGTACCCTATCACTTTTGGTATGAAGCTTACCTAATGGTATGAACCTATCATTTTGAGATTTGTGCTACGTGTAATCAATATTTGATCATGTGATAGGTGAGCAATGATCTCAATATCTATTATGTGGTGGGTTAAGATGAAAAATGATCTCTATCATCTTATTTAAGGTCATTTATAATTTTAACGGTGAAAATCTTAAGTTGTGAAGACCAAATCTTCAGCTGCAAATATCGGCACTCATTTTAAAGAGAGTGCTACTACTAAACCTGTATTGAACAGCCCTATTAATCACTACTGAAAACTATTGCCCAATCTTTCACACAACTTAAGATCATTGTAAATATCATCAGACGGTCCAATTTTATTCTACAACAACACGCATCTTAAAAAAGTGACCAAAATATCACATGGCACGCATAATGCTTGCAGATCACTTTTTAAGATCTGTGCTAGGCCAATCCAACTAGAAGTGATTTTAGAAGTTGTATAAGACTCATAATCGATCATTTCCTCATAAGCAGGCAGGCTACTTAGCTCGTCTTAAGTCTGAACTCGGTCTGAACTCAGAACTCGATTGATCGTGAGATCGCGCGAAAACTCTCTCAGTGAAGTTTGTGTGATCATTTTGATCGCCTAATGGTACTATAGTTTATTTTTATTTTAGTTTTATTTTTTATTTTCATTTTATAATTTTATTTGAACAGCTGATAATTTAATCTCAGAGCAAAGACTTCAGTATAATGATCACCCAAACTGTCGAATTTATAGCCCAAAAAAAAAGCCTGTGATCAATTGATCGATCGTTCTAATTAGAATTTAGGGCATATATTTGTATAAAAACGATTCATTGATTCATTTTCACACAGAAATTTTACTTAATGCGAAGCTTATCTCCACTTTGATCAGGTTTCTGAGGTCGAAGATTTGAAAGGAGCAATGGAAGTGTGAGTTCAATTTAATTAGTTTTTTTTTTTTTTTTTGTATTTTCTGAATGCATTTATTTATGGTCAGCTTGATTTTAATTGAATGCATAAATGAGCAAATTTGTTACTTTCTTTTTGTTCTTGTAGAGTTGTATCTGCTCCTGGGAAGGTTTTGATGACTGGTGGGTACCTTATATTAGAGAGGCCAAATGCAGGACTTGTACTTAGTACGACCGCTCGTTTCTATGCCATCGTGAAGCCATTGTATGAAGATATTAAGCCCGAAAGTTGGGCGTGGGTGCGTAACTTTTTGTTTAAATTGTATAATTTCAGAAGGGAGTCGGTTCCATCCTCCATGGGAGGACGGTGGCTGTCTTCAAAGGTCCACATGGAAGTCCATGTGGCACCTGAAACAGTGTTTGGGTGTCACATGGAGCACGAGGGGATGGTTAGATCAGTATTTTTAAAAAAAAGGGGGGGAAAAACTTTTTATAAGCACATGTCGAAGTTTGACTAATTTCAATGGTCTACATTTTGATGGCTCAAAAAACATGTGATGGAGATGAGCTTTCAATTTTTTTTTAAAGATGATACCCGAGCTCCATGTGACATCTTAAACAGTGTTTTGGGTGCCACATGGAACCTTGGAAGAGGGTGACCTTCCTCTCATGAAGGATGGACACCTTTTCCATTTTGGGAGCCGTTTTTGTTCTCCATGGGGGGAGGACAGTAAACGTTCTCCGAGGTCCACATGGAAGTCCACGTGGCACCCAAAACACTGTTTGGGTGCCATGTGGAGCACAAGGGGATGGTTTAGATTCGGGTTTTTTTTAACAAGCATAAATCAAAGTTTGACTAACTCCAATGGTCAACATTTCACAGCTCAAAAAACACATGGTGGAGATGATTTCTCAATTTTTTCTTTTAAAAGATGATACCTGAGCTCCATGTCGCATCAAAACAGTTCTTCCAGGTGCCACGTGGAACCTTGGTGGACGAACACCTTTTCCATTTTAGAATAGGTTATGTCATCGATTGTGGATTCAATGGAAGACTGCCACTGTTGGACATTTTAGAATCAAGTTTGTATCCATTGCTACCTTCTTATTTAACTGTAACACGAGCATATTAGATTGGATTATATTAAACTATATGAATTTGGATTGTGGTACCATGGATTTCCCTTTTACTTGGATTTCAAAATTCATTTAATTATCCTCACTTCACTATTACAAGAGAAAGCAGAAGAGTGCATTTTACATTGTATGAGAGGTGTGTAATTTTGTGTATAGGCAAAATTACCTTGTAGGGACAAAGCTTAAGTGATTTTGCAAATTAGTAGCACATTATAAAATAATCATGACCGATTGATCTCATATTGACCCCGTCATACTGACCACATTTAAAGTTGGACCTGGTAGGTGAATAGTGATCTTTTTACTCTGTTTGGTAATTTAGTCTCATAGAGGGAGAGAAAGAGGCCCGTGGTTCCATGTCAACTTGCCCAAGGCCGATTAACAACCATCTAAAAAGCAAAATAAAAAATGGGTGATTTTCCACTGTTGAGTTTGGGTCAAAAGGTGAAAATTGAATGCACCATGTTTGGGCGGCAAACCAGGATATTTGACTTGTGATATGACGGGCAAAAAAGTTTTTTTTTTTTCTTTTTCTTTTTTCTATTTTTTTTCTTCTTAAAACCTAAGTGGCTGGCTGAATCCTCAGAGGATGTGGTGCAACTTGGATCACGTGCCACATGGCCTAGCACTAAAAGGTAGCACATTAACGCTACCTTCCAGGGTATTGTCTCTTTAGCTCTCTCTCTCTCTCTCTCTCTCTATATATATATATATATATATATATATATATATATATGAGTTTAGTGTGATCAGGCTTAGGCTTTATTTTTGGTGCTCAAGGTCATTTATACCATACACGTGGTATGTGTGTGATCACTAACAGTTCATGTGAAGGCTATCATGTGAACAAAATAGATCCCAAATATAACACTATACCTGATGAATCTAACCATCTCTTATTAGCAGATTTTGCAAATTGAATGTAGACCATCACTATTGATTTTAATCGTCCATTTGAACTTTGATGTCTTTCAATCAGATGGTTATGATCACCCAATCGGTGTGATTTTTGGAGCATGTCCTATCCATATGATGCCCTATCACTTGAAGTACAGATATATGATCATGCATGCTACTTCTACTTTGTTAGACGATCCGAGCACCATTAATGGTGCTTAAGACCAACTATACAATGCTAATTCATTAACAATTGTTACTAAAAATTCCAAACATGTTTTATTGTTGTTTTTACTTTAGCAATAGAGTTATGTTCTTCAATGATTTTTTTAAACTAATTAATTGTAGCATTTGCCTTTTAATGCCAATCTTGAAAAAGAATTAAAATGGTAGCCTGAAAAGATAACTCTTTTGAAGACTAGTATTCTGAATTGCGTGCCATCACTGTAATTTTAATCTATATTGTTTTCTTTGACATTTTTCAGGCATGGTCGGATGTGAAACTAACATCTCCCCAACTTTTAAGGGAGACCATGTACAAATTGTCCCTGAAGAACTCAACTCTTCAAAATACCAGTTCGAGGCAAGTTTTCATTGGATGTATATACTATACATGCAATATATATATATATATATATATATATATATATATATATATATATATATATATATACCTTCCCCAGAATCGAAATCCTTTTTAAGTTTGTACCCTTCTTTTGACTTGACCGTTTTTTCTGATAATTTTGTTGATTGATGTGTTATTGGCAAGCATTTTTGTTCTTTACTGTAGTTGGTAGTTCCCAAGTTGAGCACTTTAGTTTTAAAGTTATATAGTTGATCATGATGATATAGCTTTCTATTTGCCAAAACTACTATTTTGTTTAAGAATGAGTTCTATTAAGGAAGAAATGGAAGAGTACAAAGACTTGGGCCTTTAAACAAGCCCAAAGTTATTACTCTTGGTATCTGAAACCATATCAGTCTCCCTTTCAGCTACATATCAGCCAATTAATATGGAAGGAATTTTGTTGGTGTTGGATTCTCCATAAATTCCGAGGCGAGTTTAGTCGGGAATAGACCGATGCCTCTTTCCAAAGTCGTTTATATCTCTTGTTAGCAATCCTTCTGTCCGTCATTGCGCTCTCCTAGTAAGTTATCAAATTCAGTCTCGGTATCGGATATCAGTCCATCTTGGTCGGATATGTACCAATTTTTATTTTTTCTTGAAAAAAGCAAAAAAATAGTAAAAGAGTAATTGTATCTGTCAGCATCGGCCGATACTGACCCGTATCGGTCCGATGCCGATACCACCCCAATACCTGTATCAGGGTGGTATCGGTATCAGTTCTCGACGAAACTGATACATATCGGCCGAGTTTTGCTACCATGCCGGCTAGCCTTCGATCATTGTCCACTGCTTATCAAGCTACTATCAAAGCCATTGAACCCAATTCTGTTTAGGTTCTTCAACTACTGGGCTAACCGTCCAGATTTCTTAGAATTGATGAGAAGTCATGGGAACCGAGAGTTCCCGTCTATAAAAATTCTTTATTAAACTAAGAAGGCTCAAGTGGAATTTCTTGAATTGAGGCTAGCTCAAGATGGATGGTCTGAACAAGTTTGTAATGAATGCATTCAAGCGGAGGCTGTTTATCGCAACCTTTTAAGAGACAATGAAATCGAGAGTGAAGTGGGTTAAGGAGGGTGATGGTCATACCCAGTTCTTCAATGCATCTACAAAAATTCGAGCGTCACGTAATATTACCGATCACATCAAACATAATGGGTCGTGTACTCCTCAATTTTGAACATCATTCCCAAATCAGTTTCGGTACAACAGACTATTGCTTTCACTGCTGTTCCTTCTTTGGAAGAGATATTTGAAGCCATGACAAGTATGAACGCAGAAAGTGCTCCGGGCCCCGATGTTATAAAAAGTGCTGACAAATCATTAAATTCAATGTTTCGGTGGTGGTAAATTTCTTAGAAGAGGATATTATCCCGAAGGCAATAAACTCCAATTTTATAGTCTTGATCCCGAAAATCACATCTCCCTCGACCTTCACAGATTTTAGGCCAATAAGCCTTTGCAATTTCGTATATAATTTTTTTTCCAAAGATTCTATCTGTTAGGCTAAGCCCAAAATTTTACTATCTATAATATCTAGAGAGCAAGGAGCATTCGTGAAAGACCGGAATGTATACAATAACACAATAATCGTACACGAGATGATTAAGGATCTGGACAGTAAAAACACTAGGTGGCAGTATTGCACAAAATTGGACATGTTGAAAGACTACGACAGAGTTGAATGGTCATTCCTATCTGCTGTTCTACGAAGGTTTGGATCCTCCCCACTCTTTTTAAGGCTCGTCAAAGGGTATCTGTCTAACTGCTGTGTACTTTGTGCTCATTATTTTATTTTTTAAAATTTAGCAGTTTGAGACGGGGGACCCATTATCCCCGAGCCTATTCATTAACTGAAGAAGTCTTAAGCAGAGGCCTAAATCTCCTCATCAACGAGAAAGTGATGGACCATTGAGGAAGCATTTTGTGTAGGGACTAAATCTGCTCATCAATGATAAATCTTCTCACTGCTTGGTCTTTCACATCTTCAGCATATTGTTGTCAAGCTGGGCATTATAGATATCTCTACACCAGCTTGAGAGGGAGTATTGTAGTATGTCTTGTGTGTTGAAGTATATTGGTAGTGTATGTGTTGTATGTGTATTGGTGTGTGAGTGTAATAATGGGTGTGTGTTGTAATCATTATTAGTATCAAGAGGCTAGCGGGATGAGTCTAATCCTCGCTTAAGCGATTCTATTCCTAATCTCTCTCTCTCTCTCTCTCTCTTCCCCCTTCTCACTTCTCTACCAAACCCTAATCCTAACCACCTCCATTAAAATCAAAGCCTATATACTCCACAAAATGCTGAAGAAATAGCATAAAATTAACTACTGAAAGGGCATTTTAGTTATACAAAATTTACTGTTCTTCTGCTATCTATAATTATTTGAAGCCATATATTAATATGGATTTTAATCATATGGCACCGAATATTTATGAATTTATATCTTCTTAACTAGATGCTATGGAAAAAGACTTTTTTTGCAATCCCCATCGTCCACCTGAAAGTGCTTTTGGTTGCTTGTCTCTCTCTTATTTGATTGATTACAATTTTATAAATTAAACAATTTGTTATAGGGGAAGTGAGGAACTGACTTCTAAATAGTCAAATACAACTGGGAGGTTTATATCTTAATTTTCCGTACCATATATTGATGAGTTACTGTCCTTCGGGGTAATGGCTAATTTGAATTTTGGATTATTGAAACAATATAATTTCATAAAGAACGGTCCTTGACCTCATAGTTTCATTGCCATTGTTGGTCTTTAAATAACCTTAAACGAATGTTCCTCAATAGCAGTAGACTCAGAGTCCGACCACACCTCAATGCTTGTAATTCTTCATTGCTATAGTTATTGAATGGGGGGAGGTATGGGTTTAGTGTAAGTGGTTTTCTTTAACCTGTTGTTAGCCATTGAGGAACCATTTTGTGTAGAAATTGACTCTCCTCATCTTCTCACTTTTTTAAAACCATATGGTGCCATGTGGCACACAGTGTTTACCTATGCAAGTTGTCCAAGTGGCAAAACATTTTATGACCTTTGTGCAATTCAAAAATATGCCCATTGGAGGATCCACACCATCAAATCCAAGCACTTCAATATGAACTTTTATGTTTGATATAAATATTGGTGCATATTGAACTTCCTAAATCGAATAGTTTGATGATGAGCGTGTTTTGGGTGGGTGATCTTCATATGATGTTTAGCCACTTGGATATGGTCAAAAAGCCCACCACCTGCCCCAAAGCAGAACAATGAGGGTTTTATCCTAGGCCTAAAGTGATCTTCCATTAACCTTTTTTTTCATCATTATCACAACCTTATCCCATCTATTTTGAGTTGACTTTGTGAGTCCTATTTCTCCACTCGTTTTTTATTATTGCTATGCTCTCTGAAACTTTGCAATCCTTCATATCCCTTCTCATCATTTCTGTCCAGGTGTTCGCATGTCTTCCTCTTCTCCTACTTCCTCGTGCTTATACTTTCTCAATCCTTTGTACAAGGTTTGCTTCTGGCTTCTGATGAACATGTCCAAACTCCACAAGCCATTCCATAATTTGTTCCGTTATAGGTGCCACTCAATATTCTTCTTATGTACTCTTTCTTAATTTTATCCTTTTTTGTTACTCCACGCATCCATCTCAACTTACGCATCTCAGCCACATGTACTCTATCTTATGTAATTTTTTAGTAGCCCAATGCACCATATAATATGGAACGTCTAACCAAGATCTTATAAAAACGCCTCTCTATCTAAGTCGAACTCTTAGGTTACACAAATATTCCACTTGCTTGCCTGCATTCATCCGACCTGCATTAATTCTATTTGAGAGGTCCTCTTCAAATCCACCATCTAATTGTAGAGTAGAGCCTAAATAGTGAAATTTGTGGCAATGTGGCACTAAATGGATTTCTATTTTAACCAAAACCTCCTCCAAGCTATCATGTCCAGTAAATTTTCACTCCATGTATTTCGTCTTTGTTTTGCTAATTTTCAAACCCCTTTGACTCCAAAGCTTTTCTCCATACTTTTAGCTTATCATTTCTTTATTTCTTGTTTGAGCAATTAATACTACGTCATCCACAAAATAACATGCACCATGAAATCTCTTTCCGTATGTCTATGGTTAACGCATTCATGACCAAGACAAAGAAATAAGGGCTCAAGCCAGATCCTTGATGTAGATCAACTCTGATAGGGAACTCGCTAGCCTCTCCACACGTCGTTCTTACACTAGTTATTTCCCTCTCATACATGTCTTGGATAATCTCAATATATATGTTCGGGATCATTTCTTCATCAATGTCAACTAGCTATCTGTTTCAACTCTTTATCATAAGGCTTTTCCAAATCAATAATGACCATATGTAGATTTTGTCATTATCTCTCTGAACTTCTCCATAAGAATCCTCCATAGGAAAATAGCTTTTGTTGTTGATCTATCCGGCATAAATTCTAATTGATTCTCTGATACATTAGATTCTTGTCTTTTGTTTAATACTTGGAATCCTATCGATGAGTGTCATGAATAATTATCTGTTTTATTTGCCTATCCTTGAGTTTAAGATATGAGTGTGGGTCAAATAATGTGACTTTTGATTATTTTTGGACATAGAAACAGTAACATGGTCATAACTCTATTATTTTAACTTGTAATATTGATACTGGCTTATGATTTCAGGGACTTTACCAACCCTTTTGCAGAACAAGCAGTGCAATATGCTGTAGCAGCTGCAAATTCAATGTCTTGTAACAACAGTAAGAAGGACGTGTTACACAAAAAGCTTTTGCAAGGTAATGTTCAACTAGATATTATGTTGATTTTCCCCCTTTTTTCCTTATTATTTATTTTATTTTATGCATTAACTTGGTCAATGTCACAATATATTTGTAAAGTGTTAAGAATTTTAAGTTTTCATAGATTATTCTTGCAGGTCTCGATGTCACAATCTTGGGTTGTAATGATTTTTACTCATATCGGAATCAGGTATTTTCTTCTTCTTCTTCTTCTTCTTCTTCTTCTTTGTTTTATTATTTTTCGCCCCCCTGGCAATTGATTTAATCATGCTGACAGTCATTTGCTCCTTTTCTTTTCCAAGTTGATAGCCTTAGTGGGAAAATCAGTAACAGATCTGTGAGATAGAATTTGCTCTATCTAGGTTTAACAATGGTGTTATATTATTAAATGGTTCATTCGTAAATCACAAAGAGTAATAAAAAAAATTTAGTTGTTTGAAATTGAGTGAAAAAGAAAGCTCGCGAAAGGAAGAAAACATTTGAGTTTGAGCCAGTTTAGTTGCTTAAATGGACAAATGGAGGCTTCTGTTAAGTAACACTTTTTCTCCAAGTCTTCTCATAGTTTGTGTTGTTTATCAATGCAAGTTCAAAATTCCAGCCTTACTTGAAATATATACGTTCTTATTTGGCCCTTCTATCTGACCGTAATCTTCAGTTTATGTGGAAGACTACTTGGAATAGATGGTTAAGTGTTCCAGGTTGCCGTTTGGGGACAATTGTCGATGTGTTGTCATTCCATGGGATATTATTTATCCATGTTCTTTCTCTCCCTTGGGTCTAACCATTTAATCAATTTATATTTTTATTTCTAGTCACATACTATATTTAGCAAGTACTAAAATATCAGTTTGGTGGCTGACTTGGTTAACCCTGATACTAAGTCAACTAGTGTATGACTCAACCGATAACAGTACAACTCAGCTGAATCCTGCTTTCAAAAGCATATAAATTATGCGAGTCATATGCTTGTTGACTTCGTATCAACGGGGACGTTAACTAGTCAACCTTAGTTAAGTCAGGGTTACCTGATTCGCTTGGTAACCCTGTGAACTGCGAACCGGTACAGAACGAACTGGTTCGCAGTTCGGTTCGCTTGCCACTAATAGCCGAACTGGCCATTCAAGTCAATACACGAATCAAATGTGGCAAAAAATGCTTCCTAAAGGTATCAATCCCTGGTCAACTGCTTTAAGTATGACATCTACAGCCATCTGTCCTGAATTTTATTGTTAATTAAGTGTACATTCTATTATTTATTGTAACTACAAAATTTTACTTGATTATAAAAACACTATTTTATAATTTATTAATAAAATATTTAATTTTTTTTAATTATTAAAAACTCATCTTACTACCAGCGAATCGAGTTTGCTCGGATTAGGGAATTGCAAATTATGTACCCATATTCGAACCGAGCAAATCATGAATCAGGTAACATCGAGCTAAATTATAACGATGCAATTGAGTCTTTAAACGTTGTGCTTTAGGGTCTAGTTGCCTTTGATTTTGATCGAGACAAATACTAGAGGTGAGACTGGTTCATAATGTTAGTGTGGAAGCTAATTAGGATCCGTTATAACTTATAAAAATTGAATTCAGGTTCTGTACATTTCAAATGTATAAAAAGAAATACATTTTCTCCAGTGGAGTTGACACCCTCAATGTATCAATTTGACATAGTTACTTACCATGGTTGTTGTAGCCCTTTACAAACTGTGATTTGATTAATAACTTATTAGCTTAATGTAGGATACTGTTCTCTTAAATTTCAATGGAAATGTAGAAACTGTGGACCATCTAGAGAAAACTGACCATGAATCTAGAAAGTATGGTTTTGATGTATTATGAGGACCTCAAACATCTTTTGGAGTATGAGGCAAGGTATCAAACTCGTTATCAGTAATGGGGTATCGTTCCAGTCTTTACAGATATGTATCGTCCGATATGGCTGTTATGAATTTTTTTAATGAAAATATTGAAAAAAATGACTGTATCGCCTGATACTGTGCTACATATCGGCCTATACATCTCATTATTGGTCAATACCACCGATACCATACTAATACTGATACTGGTATCAGTTTTGGTATCGGTTTTACCGAGTTTTGGTATCGGTTTTACCGAGTTTTGGTATCATGGTATTAGGTACCCGATGCGAGCGCCAATTGTGGAACTCGAGTCAATCTCCCAAGTCCCAATGCTTAACATTAGGGTATGCTCAGATAGTGTTGAGCGCTAAATCAGTGAAAGGTCGGAAATGTACTTTCACTGATTTGCATGCTCATAAATAACTGGGCACGTCTCTAGACTTGACCATTTGGTAAGAGGGAGATTGACCCGAGTGCCCCCTGCTGGTACTCACGTCTGGTAGCTAATGCCAGTACCGAACAAGATTTTAACCCATTGTTTTGTGTTTTTTTTCTTCTATGTATTGGATATATTCCTGTTATTTGACCTATTCCCTGTCATATTCTTCAAAATCAGGAACTTACATATTTGCAACCATTACTTTTTAGATTGAAGCACGCGGACTTCCTTTGACATCAGAAGCATTGGCCTCACTCCAACCCTTTTCATCAATTACCTTTAATACAGAGGGATCAAATGGTACAGTTGCTGGAGAGAAGTGCAAACCAGAGGTTGCAAAAACCGGATTAGGATCATCGGCAGCAATGACCACGGCAGTCGTTGCTGCTATCCTTCATTACCTTGGAGCTGTGAATCTCATACCGTCAGCTAAAAATTTGCATGAAGAAAAGGTGGTCAATTCGGATCTTGATTTGGTGCATGTGGTTGCTCAAAGTGCTCACTGTGTGGCACAAGGGAAAGTTGGCAGTGGTTTTGATGTCAGTGCTGCAGTGTATGGTAGTCAACGTTATGTCCGATTTTCTCCAGATATTCTTTCTTCTGCTCAGGTCTCTCCTCTCACCCTTAGTTATGTAAACAATATTCCATGCTGGTTCTGTGCATCCTTAATTATATGCCTATTGAGATTGCAATTGTCAAATTGCTCTTTTCATTGATATTAGAATATTACATCCAATCGTGTATTATACTATGATAGATTACGGATAGACAATGCTACCAATGTTATGGGTTACTTTAAGGGATGTGGGAGATTCAAATGTTGAATTTTAGTGAAATTTTTTAACCCGACACTTGCTTCGTTTTTTCCTTTTAATTTGTTTTTTTTTTTCCTCCGGACCATGAAACAATGTGAATTACGTAAGTAAAACTACTTAGACAATGTCAGATGCAATTTAAATGAAGTATATCTATAATGAAGTTTCATATGATGACTTTGAAGACTGGGGATAATAATTAATCCATGATTAAGAACAGATCATTTATCAACATATCATCAGCAGAAGTAAATGTTTAGTAAAAAAGACTTTAATGCATAAATTGAAGGACTTTAAACTTCTGATAACCATAAATATACATTTCATGCAATAATTATATAAATTGCCGATTATGACCCCTCAAAGAGAGGCTATGTAGATTAATATTACTGCCCATTTATCACCTGTCAACAGAAAGTATACCAACATACTGGTCAAGTCCTCAATCGTGTTGGTTGATGACCGGTTTCCAGTTCATTGGAGACTCTTACACTGCGATAAATTGTACCATATAAGAGAACATAATAACATTTTAACCTAAATAATTTCCTAACTGTCATAACCTTTGAGAACCATCAAAAGAGAGAGTACCAACCTTATGGCGGCATTGAAGCCAGAGTAACCATATGCCCACAGACCACAGTTCTAAGTTCATGCTATGGGATTCGGGAAACGACATATTCGGACAAGGGAATCTATATATATATAAAAGCGAAAACTCGACTCGACTCGGGAGTCAGTTGAGTCTAGTTAACTTGAAGACTCGGATAAACTCGACTTTTAAAATATATATTTTGCAAAAATAAAAAAATATTTTACGAGGATAAAGATAGAAAGATTTGTTGATAAAATGGATATTTTAATACTTTTACAAAGATAGGATTTCTAAAACCTTATCCCATGAAAATATTTTATATGTAAGGATAGTTTATGAACCCTAGTTGCAATCATACTAGCGAAATCTCGACTTGACTCGGACTCAACTCGAAATTCCAGCAAGTCGAGGAACTCGGCCGAGTTAAGTTATTGACTCACCGAGTTATATATATATATATATATATGAAATGGGGGAAAACGTTCAGGTATATATCTGAGAGGCAGGCTTAGGCAGGGGCATTGGTTGTTGAGCAGAAGGCAAACCTGTAACATCGACAGTTTTGGGGAGTGGGCTTGAAAGTTGAAAGAGTTTTTCCAGTATCGGATCGATATGAGTCAGGTTGAGGCCATGGATCAAAATTTTGTCCGATACCGGTACGTATCGGTATCGACACTCACCGATATGGTACATTGAATGTACCGTATCGGTGTTTCCCATACATTTACCAGACGATACATTCAATGTATCGTCCGATACCGATACGTATCGGTTTTGGGCTCGGACGATATGTATTGGTTTTCCGAAATTTTAATCCTTGGTTGAGGCTCAATTGGGGTAAGAAGGGTATGGGGAGCGAAACCAGTTGTGATTTGAGGTTCGAGTACAGTAGAAAAGTTAAGAGGTCAGTCTGGTGCATTGCAATCAGCAGAAATGTGGTCAGATTTCAGTGTATTGCAAAGAGGATTGGAAGTAGAGATGGGACTGTGAGTGTTGGTAGAGCTGTTAAGGACTTCATAAACAAATCCTGGCAGTACGAGGTAAAGGAGTAAGAGTTAAGAGCAAAGGGGAAGACAACTGGTCAGAGGATGTGGTATTCTGTTCATCATGAATTATGACTAGTTCTCTTACACCAGAACAGCTTGGTATGTCATATCAAGAATCTTCTGGGAATTTTGAAAATTGAGAGCTTAGGTAAGAATTGAGTAACCACTGAGAACATTTTGAATTTGAAAAACCCTCTTAGTTTGTTTCTGAAATTTTGTTTTGGGAGGGGTTGTTTTGGTTGCCTGCTTTTGATGAGTGAAGAGTAGCAAAGTATGTTTAAATGGCTCACCATGGATCCTGAGTTGCTTTTCTGTTTCATATTCTACACTGTAACCCACAAAAACTACAGTTTATACCGAATTGATTTTAGTCTCCAATCCTCCCCACTTTAGGAGGCAATAGCACCCAAACACTATCTCCTTCTTGATTTACATTTTAGGCTTTTGAGGTAAACATAAAGCTTACTAGGCGTATCAGTAGACAACAATCCTTGGGATCAACTATTTATTATTATTTTCAATTTAAAACTGCATTTCCCTATTCTTTTTTTTTTTTTGATCAGTAAAAACAAAATTATATTGAAAAGCCAGCAAGAGGCTGGAAAGAACAATACAAGGGGAAACGGTCAACACAGTTGAGCCGCGAAACCAATCAAAAAAGATAACACACCAGAAACCAACGACAAAAAACACACCCCCTCGCCTCAATCACCGGCATGATCGGGGAGGTCACCCCGGGTCCCAAGGTTCTAAAGATTCCTTAGCACCTGCAGGAGTCCAAAGAATGACCAGGTCCTTGGCTGCCTTCACGATACACCCCACAGGTCTTTTCTTCTTTTCGAAAATTTGCATGTTTCTTTCTCTCCAAATACTCCAGATAACAACAAAGAAAGACACTCTCCAACTGTTCCTAGTTCTGCAATCCATGTCGGCGGTGGACCATGCATTTCCCTATTCTTGGAGGACCATTGCTCTTATTTAATATCTTTTTACAGGAAGCATATCTATTCTCTTTAAAAGGATCAATTTTGGACACTGGGTTACTTTTTAATTCCAATTACTAAAATATCCCATCACTAGACTAGTAAAATATGATGGACAAGCCATTTTGTCCGCTTTCACACAAGCAAATGACAAATTTTGCAGTTTGTGCATGTTTACATTTATTTCTTATGTGGAGACATTATCATTTTCTCTCTCTCTCTCTCTCTCTCTCTCTCTCCATTCTAGATGGAAACATTTATGATTAGATCAATGTAAAAGGATCTAAATGCATATTTAAAAAAGGGGGCACAGTGGCCAGAATCCCAAATGAATGGATATTCTTCACTAAAGAAGGATTAGAGATAGTATTACAGGGAACATACATAGAGGTTTATTAACAGAGTAAAAAATTAAAGCAGACAAAGTCATAAATTGGTGACAATCTGATGCAGGAAATGTTGAAATCTTATAGGAATTCACCATTTTCACTATTTTCAATGGCACAATTCTGATTGATGGGCAGCAACAGGAGTTCCCGGAGTACTGCAGCCATGGCTGAGAAGCATAAAAAGGGCAGGGTTTTGAAAAATTGAACTTGATGTGACAAAATGATAGATAATCAGCCCAGAATGCCAGAGTTGAGTTTAGACTGCAAATATGTGATTGAAGTTGCTGATCCAGTGCTTGAATTGAACAAGATCGATAAAACTATGCTTTCAGCCTTTCCAATTTGATAGAACTCTGCTCCAACTGTTTCTTGTTATCCTCTCTTTAAGAAGCAACTTTCTGAAGCTGAAAGCAATTAAAAATGGGTAGCTTTATTAGCACCCCCAAATCTTGGAGGGCACCTAGGCCCAAAATCATTGACGGCTTTGAATCAGACGATGGAGATCATTTTTTTGCCCAAGAAATCACTTTTTGGGATGTTGGCCACGCGGAATAAAAAACGGACCGTCTGATGGTACTCCCATGATCCGAAGATCCCTCATGTGGAAGATTGGGTTGAAAAATGATCTCCATCATTTGATTCAAAGCTGTCAATGATTTTGGGCGTAGGTGCCCTCCAAGATCCAGGGGTGCTAATAAAGCTACCGCTTAAAACTTTGCATAAAAGTCATTTCAAGGAATGACAATTGGGGCGATTCTTTTACGCTCTATGTTGTCAGGTAGAATGAAGGCTGAATTACCTTGTGCACTCTTGCTAGTGAGGCATTTAGAAGGGTTAGGCTCTATCAGAACACACATACCCGAATGTTCTGTTCTTTGGTTTTGGGTGCAATGGTTGTGGATAGGGATTCCTTGAATTATTAATTGGATGAGGAATCTGTTGGATTTGTCTCACATCGGTTGTGGGTTGACTGACGCGGGACAACGACCTTGAAATCCGTGAATGCCCATGATATGATGATTTGCCGAAATTAAACTAATTAATTGAGCAATTAAATCACAAATTAAAGCGATACCTTAGGGTTTCGTGGGATTCCGCTTAGGTGACCATGCTTTGGTTCACGTAGGGTCCAATCCGACGCGTGGGATCCGTTAGGATGGCGGAAGAGGCGATCCAAGAGATAGAACTCTCGCTTCGTCTAGGTCGAGGCGTTAGATCGTAGTTCTTCATGAAAACGGTAGCTCCTTCCTAAGACTTTGGAATCGAAACGGCTAACAACTCAAATTGAGCAAGCCCGAGTCCAACAACGGTTATGGATCGACGGACTAGGATTGGATTCGATCCATAAGGATGGACATCGAGGTTATTCTAGATCTAGGGTTGGGAAATTGAAAAATCAACTAAAAGGGGAAAAAATTAGGATGCAAGAGATTAGGGGGAAAATAAGAGATTACATATATATAGGAGATCAAATGAGAAAATAAAGAACAATGGGCATCTCAACCTTGGCCTCACACCAAACCCCAAATGGGGAAGAAGACTCACTCTTCAAGCTCCTCACAAGCCAAAGCAAATAGCTATTTTCATTAATTCAAAATCAAGTGCCAAAAATAGCTTACAAAATTACCTTTTATAGTAGTTACAAATAGAAACACCCTAATACGGAAAAGTACTATGTTACCATAAATGGTAACTTACAAAAGGACATAATCTAAGGACAAAAAGGACAATTATGTCACTTAAGACGTTAGGGCGCGGATTTTCACGGACGTCCGTCGCCTACTCACAGACGTCTGTGGTGCACTACGGATGTCTGCGCTCACTAAACAATGAGCACCTCAAAATCCGGACGTCCGTCGCCTGTTGATGTCTAGTGCTCCCAAGTTGAACTCTAGGGCCTTCCTTTGGTGGTTCTTGACATTCCTTGGCCCTTCAGTCGCTTCTTTCGTCATTGATACACCTTGTACGGCCTGAACCCTACGTCGTTGTTGGTGGCATCCCCGTCAATTCTCCCATACCCAAAATTTTTCATCACCGATAAAACTGGCTCGTGACATTGGTCAGTATCTGCATCCCCATCAATTCCCTCAGACCCAAAAGGTTTCATCTCCGATGAAACATGCATGTAGTACTAGTCAAGTGTATTGGGACCCAAACGATAGAACTCCTCCCAACTAGCCCAAGCAATCGGTGTCGTATGATCTTCACCTCGGTTGATTATGTTAGGGCGCACGCGGTAAACCTACTCTCGACGAACCCAACAACCCGGCTTGCTAACCCACTCTACCAAGTATTTTTTAAGCTTCTCTGCACTCTCCCGATCCCAAAGGACCTCATCACCAAAGAAGTGTGATCGTGATATATGCCGGAAATGTAAGAACTCAGGTAGCGAACTCTCTCATGGCTGGCCCATGCACTCTCGAAAATCAACTTATTAACCCTCTTCACAAAATAGCCTTAAAATCCTCTGCCATCGGGGAATACCACAAGACCATCCAAGATGTTCTCACTTATCTCATTGTTCATCTTGCTCAAAGGGGGAAAAGACAAGGGTTGTGGGATCGGGATTGGTGCACACATAAAGGATGTTTGAAAAGGAGTTTTAGGAAGTGGGGTTGAGCCTAGATGAGGAACTATGTCTTCCACATTGAGTGTTGATCTAATCCTCATACCTTGAGGCAGCTCAAGCACATATCCCTCAAGTCCACTCCTTGCCACCATCTTAAAAGATCCGACAACGCTGGTTTGGGACTTCTTCACGACCCCCGATGGGAATCATTCAGGCCTAATCTGAACCATTTCATGGCCACTTATTTGGATTTCCTTGAAACTCCTAGGCAAATCCACCCATAATTTGGAATCTTCATTGCAACAATTAATTTTAAGCGTAATTTCGGCATACAATGCGGAATGAGACTCAAAACTTGACTCACAACAAGACTGTGAATGTGAAGCGGAATGCAACTTGAGACTATGAGGTGTATGTGCATCCATGGACTCGATACTCTCGTGTGCATGTGACACTAACGACTCATGTGTAGTGGACGTTATTAACACTAGTGACTCATGTGTGATTGAATCAAGTGACACTAACGGCTCATGTGGACTCAACTCAACGGACTCCAATGACTCATGGGTATGTGACTTGACCGGCTCGTGTGTACTCGGTTCGACCAGCACCAAAGACTTAAGCGCACTCGACTCTACAAACATGGACTCGTGTACAACTGACTTCATGGACACTAACAAATCATGTGTAAATGACTCAGTCGAATCGTGTGTGGTTGACTTAGTTGGCTCATGTGTGGGCGACTCCACATCATTATTCAAAAGGGGAAAAAAAGTCTCTTCAATGCAATCTAGACTTTCTTCGATTTCATTTATTTCTTCTTCATTGACCACGATACTAGGGTCATACACATCCTCTCCCACATTCACATTTTCTGGCTCCTTAGAACGTTCTCTTTTCATCAATAAATTTTGAGCGGGAAATTTTGTGGGGCATTGGTATGCAAAGTGTCCAAATCCGTGACACTTGTTACATTTGTTGCGACCACTAGTTTTGGGGATGTCAATGATCGCTCCTTTCCCGTTATCAATTTGGGGATTCGTAGGAGTACTCGTGGGTTTCAATGGTTGAACCCCGGAATTAGAGCTCTCTTTAGTATAGATGCTCCTAGATTCAAACTTGCAAAAATCACGACACTTATCCATTTTAGCTTCCAAACACCGTAGAAGGTGGCGGTGCGTGAAAGGAATATATTTCTCGATAAGTCGCTCCTTCATGTCCTCCCATCGTGTGATGGGCTTACTTCGAAGTGACTTGCGTCGAAACTCCACATTTGCCCAATAGGTTTTGGCATGACTCACTAACCTTGTCTTGGCTAACTCAACCTTACACGCATCCAACACATCATACGAGTCAAAATACTCCTTTATGCTAGACAACCATCCCACGAAGGATTTAGGATTGGCCATACCCTTGAAATCTGGGGCTTCAACTTGAATAGACCTTAATAGGTTTTCTATCAAGATCATGTTTGGGTTCACAATGATGGGAGTGTCCCCTAAGTCTAATCTCATCACCAATTTCAGGACTTCGCCTATGATTTGGAGGGTAACGGTTTCCTTGTTTGGCTAGTTCCCTTTTATTCATCGCAATCATCGTGGCTTGGATGCTCCTAAGAACATCGGCAATTTCACTCGTACCTATGGTGGCGACGACACACTAAACACTTGTTCTATAACGAACAAACAACTATGACCCATAAGTGAATGAGTAATTTTATCAAACACGATATGTGCACACAAATGTAACTACACAAACGAAATCAAAATTACATACACATGTGAACCAAAATAACTAAGGACTTTTTTTTTCAAATACTAGATGTGCACACAAATGACATAAAATCAAATGGCATCGAAATAACATACACATGTGAACCAAAATGAATAAACACTTTTGTTGAACACAAGACATGCGCACTTGATGAACATAAATTAGCTTAAAATTTAATGAAGTTAAAATGACACACAAACATGACACACAAATGAGTGAAGAATTTTACCAAGCACACGATGTGCGTACAAATGAGCACACTAATATGGACGCACAAATGAGTGGGTGATTTTGTCGAACACGTGACGTGCATGCAATTGAACACACAAATGGGACAAAACGCAATAAAATTAAAATGACATGCAAGTATGCAACACACGTGAGGAAGTTTGTCAAACACAAAACGGGCGTGCAAATGAACACACAAACATGAACATAAAATGAAATAAAATCAAATGACTCACATATGCCCTAACCTAGAACCTAAGCTTTGATACCAAAATTGACGTAGGACGCCGACCTTGAAATCCGTGAATGCCCATGATATGATGATTTGTCGAAATTAAACTAATTAATTGAGCAATTAAATCACAAATTAAAGCGATACATTGAGGTTTCGTGGGATTCCGCTTAGGTGACCATGCTTTGGTTCACGTAGGGTCCAATCCAACGCGTGGGATCCGTTAGGATGACGGAAGAGGCGATCCGAAAGATAGAACTCTCGCTTCGTCTAGGTCGGGGTGTTAGATCGTAGTTCTTCGTGAAAACGGTAGCTCCTTGCTAGGACTTTGGAATCGAAACGGCTAACGGCTCAAATCGAGCAAGCTCGAGTCCAACAACGGTCATGGATCGATGGACTAGGATTAGATTCGATCTATAAGGATGGACGTCAAGATTATTCTAGGTCTAGGGTTGGGAAATGGGAAAATCAATTAAAAGGGGGGAAAATTAGGATGCAAGAGATTAGGGGGAAAATAAGAGATTACATATGAATAGGAGATCAAATAAGAAAATAAAGAATAATGGGCATCTCACCCTTGGCCTCACACGAAACCCCAAATATGAAAGAAGACTCACTCTTCAAGCTCCTCACAAGCCAAAGCAAATAACTCTTTTCATTAATTCAAAATCAAGTGCCAAAAATAGCTTACAAAATTACCTTTTATAGTAGTTACAAATAGAAACACCCTAATATGGAAAAGTGCTATGTTACCCTAAATGGTAACTTACAAAAGGACATAATCTAAGGACAATTACGTCACTTAAGACGTTGGGGCGTTGATTTTCACGGGCGTCCAACCTGGGGTGGACGTCCGTGGTGCACTACGGACGTCTGTGCTCACTAAACAGTGAGCACCTCGAAATCCGGGCGTCCGTCTTGGAACTACGGGTGTTCGTCGCTTGTTGATGTCTGGTGCTCCCAGTTGAACTTTAGGGCCTCTCCTTGGTGGTTCTTGACGTTCCTTAGCTCTTCAGTCGCTTCTTTCGCCGTTGATACACCTTGTACGGCTTGAACCCTAGGTCGTTGTTGGTGGCGTCCCCGTCAATTCTCCCATACCTAAAATATTTTATCACCGATGAAACTGACTCGTGACATCGGTCGGTGTCGGCGTCCCCATCACTGACCCTCCTTGGGCTGTTTATATCTTGGGCAATCCTCACCTTACAATTGTGAGGTTGAGTTAGGCCTGTGGAATTCTATCATGGTATCAAAGCCGACTTTTCTCCCCTACATGTCACCCGTTTTTATCCACGTGATTTGGCTTGGCTCAATCCCGCCAACACGTGCGGGGGCGTGTTGGATTTGTCCCACATCGGCTTTAGGCTGGCCCTCCTTGGGCTATTTATATCTTGGGCAATCCTCACCGTACAAGTCGGTTGTGAGGTTGAGTTAGGCCCATGGAATTCTATCAAAATCAAGGGGCAGTTTCTGTATGTTCTTATGTTAATTTGAGGAAGCTTTGACCTGTGCTAAGGTTTGTCTCTCTTTCTTCCGCGTGCATGTTGAGGCAAATTCGATAATGTAATCAGTTGCTTAAGATCAATTGACAAGAAATACAGCTATACTTGGGAGCGCCATTCCCTTAAGTCTTTTTAGTCCTTTCTGTAGCAAATAGTATAAAACGATCAGAGAAATTCCCTTGTCCATCTTTCATAGAGTTTCTGATGCCATGAACTCAAACTTGCTTGATGTTGATGATGTCTTCCCAGAGGATAGATAAAAACCCTAGTAATCTTATTCCATTTCATGGTGTTCTACGCTACTCTTCTACTCCACCTATAATTCTATGATTTGTATCATTACTTTGATTTATAACCATTTGTATCTGGTGCACATGCTGCATGGCCTTCTTAGCACATAAAGCTAATTCTCTGCCTGAATTTACTCTAGGTATTGTTCCAACCAAGTAGTTTCAGGTTGATCAAAACTTGTTAGTTTTCATCATGATATCAAAACTCGGCTGATACCGATACGTGCGGGTTTCATTGAGAACCGAGACCGATACCACCCCAATACAGGTAATTGGGGTGGTATTGGTATCGGTATCAGTATCGCTATCGGACCAATACTGACCGATACGACTACTCTTTTTCTATTTTTTTCTTCTTTTTTTTCAAAAATAAATAAAATCGGCTGATACAGTATCAGCGGTACTGTATCGGCCGATACGTATCGGTCCAAGATGCACCGATATTCGACACCGATACTGAGTTTGATACCTTGCTTCACAAGTTATTGGCCTATACCATGGCTTTACCTATTGTTGCTTCTGTTGTTTTTTACTATTGCAACTAATTTTTCCATGGCATTGACTTTCAGAATATTTCTTCCATGAGTAAATTTCAGGTTGGAGTGAAAGGAAGGCCGTTAGAAGAGGTCATCGCTGATATTCTGAAAGGGAAGTGGGATCAAAAGAGGATCCAGTTTTCTTTACCACCGTTGATGACCCTTGTAAGTTTATCATCCTCGCTTATGTGCTAATTTGATGACCTAGCTAGTGGAATATTTGAAAGGTGTCCTCTATGTTAAAATGTGATACATAATTTTCTTTAATCATAAATGCTGCTTTTATATTTATTGACCGTGTTGATGGAGTGAACTGTTTTGTTGGACATGCTTGCTATTAAATTTTTTTAGCTAAAATAATAAGATGTTCTCATTATTTATAAAACATCGGGTGCAACTTGTAATTCCATTTCAGTTATAGGATCCCACCTAAGATGGGGAGTGTGGGTTTCCTCTCTCTCTCTCTCTCTCTCTCTCTCTCTCTCTCTTATTGTGCAAGGGCCATTTCTCGTGTGCAAGTAATGGCTCCCAAGAACATATTAAGCCCTTTTTATCCATGGGTACCTCTGTTCGCGCGCCTATAGGTTTACTGAAAGTGCCTATGTCTGAAACCACTCAAACCCATTGACTGGTTGGAATCAGAAGTTGGAGACCATTTTCCAGTCCAAGCTTCCACACAATGGATTTTGAGACCATGAGCATACCATCAGAAGGCAGTTTTCCATTCCACATTGCTAAGATCTAAAAAAAGTGGCCCTAAATTCACATGGAACACATCATGCTCAAACATGATTTTAGGGCATTTGTTTGGGATCTGTGCCACGTGGAATAAAAAAACTCACCACCTTATGGTAAGCTCATGGTCTCAAGATCCATTGTGTGGAAGATCGGAGTAAAAAAAGGATCTCCATTGTCTGATTCCAACCAGTCAATGGGTTTGATTGGGTTTCAGACGTTAGCACTTTCACTAAACCTGTAGGCGCAAACAGAGGTAGCCTTTGTCCAGTAATGCCTATCACTGATAAAGTACTTCAGTGGCATTGACATACAAAGATTTCAACTTTCCTATAGATTTGGTGGGCAAAAGATGCTTCATAACTTTAGTTAACTATCACCAGCAAGGTGAGTCAAACATCATACGAGTTTCACCTAGTAATGGTGCCCTTTTTGCAGCTGTTAGGGGAACCTGGAACAGGAGGATCATCTACACCATCAATGGTAGGTTCCGTGAAGCGGTGGCAAGTATCAGAGCCCCAGAAATCCGTAGGCACATGGAAAAGATTAGCAGAAGCAAATTCAACTCTAGAAATGCAACTTAAAATGCTAAGTAGATTTGCAGAAGAACAGTGGGAGACGTACAAATGTGTCATCAATAGCTGTAGGGGATATACATATGAAAAGGTAGTTCCTTTCTTATCAGCCAACAATGGAAGTCCTCAGATACTAAGTAAGAATATTTCTTTTAATATCTACCTCTGCAGCTGTCTTTGGTAATATTTGGCTATTTTTATGGTAAGAAAAAGGTGGGAAATTGAAAATTTTATGGCAAGAATCTGTCATTTATATTATTTGTTGAAGATTAGATCTTCTTGCTTTAGAGAAAGTATTATGCAATGTATAATTTCTAGAAATGACAACATATTTATAATTAGGGACCGACTCCCCTCACTGTCATTTAAACACCAAAATGGTGTTTAAATGGTCGTATACCATCGATGGTTTAAGATGTGTGTAATCCACACCGTTGAAGTGATATATCATAGACTTAAAGGCTGTGGGCGCCCAAAAATCAAATTTTTTGGGAGATTTGAACCATCCGATCTGTGCACTCTACTACCAACCATTTTGCTTAGTTTTAATGACTGATAATAAAGTTCGCCAATCGGATGGTTCCCATCCACTGATGGGCATGATTCTTTGGCTAAAACATTTTCTAATGATGGATTGCCACCTAGGGAGTTTAGATTGATCATAAATGCGTGCCACATGTTATAATAGTAAACCACCCTTCAATGGTGTGAGATCAAAATTTCTAATTAATGGTAGGAGATCGTTTAAACACCATTTGGTGTTTAAATGTCGGTCCAGGGCCATTATCCCTTATAATAATCCTGGCACTTTAGATGGGAAATACCGATAAATAATAATAGTAATAATAATAATAATAATAATAATAATAATAAACAAATTAGATGGAAAATGCCTTTTGTCTTTGCGGGTAGTAATTGACAGTATATATTGGAGTATAATTAGCCTTAAAATCACAGGAAACTTATTTTGCAAGCGACGCAATTAGGTTTTGCATGTTCTTGTAGTATATGCTTCAGGAATTTAAGATCATTTAGATGCTGGGTTCTTTTGTCCACCATTTAGTTCACCAGAAAAGGAATGTAAAATTCCATCTTGGCATAAGGTCACTGCTCTGCATATTTTTCTCTCAATTCTAACAAAAAAAATCTGAAATTGTCTGTTTATTTCTCATTTAAGCCACACTTACTGGATTTTTTCTGAAGATAAGTTGATTATTCAAATTTTAATATCTGTGCTTTTTAAAAAATTTTAAGCTATCTGTGCATTATCTAATGTTGGACTTGGGCCCAGTGTCATATTTGCATCCAATATTAGGATAGTGCGGTGGGTGCTTTTGGTCAAATTTTTTTCAAATATTGTGGTGTTTATATTTAGAACATTGTTTTTAAAAAGTTCCAAATTTTTTTTATATTATAGATGTTTTTGCATGTTTCTCAGCAAGTATATATAAATCATTGTATCTGGACAGTGGATGGTGCTGGCTGCTGATTCAGACCAGGAAGCAGTTGTAAAATTATTGCTTGGAGCAAGAGATGCTATCCTTGAGATCAGATTTCATATGCAACAGATGGGGAAGGCAGCAGGCGTTCCGGTATGGTGTATTATTAGGCAACATAGAAGTCAGTTTTTCAGTTTCAAACTGGCATACCAAATACCAAAAAGAGAAAAACTGTTAAATCGGTATTCACAGTAATAACTTCTGCTGATGGTTGTTAAAGACATCTGTTTACTCTTTTAATGTTTTTCTGGAAACTGGAACACCATTAGAGCATTGTTACTGCCACACCACTTAAACAAAGATTTCTTTTGAACCAACAATATAGATCGTTTTTGGACCCAATCTTTCAGAGAATATATCTTGAGATCATGGGCCTACCATCAGACGGTCACATGTTGATTCCAAGCAGCACACATCCCAAAAGGTGATCATGAATCATTTTTTAGGTATGCAGCTATCGTTCATTTATTTGGGATGTGCGCCACGTGGAATCAGCATGTTACCGTCTGATGGTAGGTCCACAATCTCAATATCTGTTGGGTGCGAGATTGGGGCGAAAAACAGTTGCCGTCGTTGATTCAAAGCAGTCAACAGTAGTTCCTTCATTTAAGTGGTGTGGTAGTAACAAAAATGAGTCTGGTAGTAACACTGCTCTTTATTTATGTGAGGGTTTTTTTCTTTTATTTTTCGGTTTTTTAAAAACAAGGGCATGATGCATAAAAAGAAGCAAAGTCATGTAAGTACAGACCGTTTTGTAAGTCCAACCAATCTTCTCATTCTTCTCTATATATCTCATTGTCTCTCATACTTCTCTCCCATGCAGATAGAGCCCGAAACACAAACTCAGCTTTTGGATGCTACCATGAATATGGAAGGAATTCTGTTGGCTGGAGTTCCCGGAGCAGGTGGTTTTGATGCAATTTTTGCTGTTTCCTTGGGAGAACCCAGCAGCAACGTAACTGAAGCTTGGAGTTCACTTGGTGTTCTTCCCTTGCTGGTTAGAGAAGATCCTCGGGGTGTTTCTTTAGAAACAGGTGATCCCCGGGCCCAGGAAATTTCATCTGCCATTTCTTCGATTCATATATAGCCCGGCCAAGTTCATTGCTTCTTTAGACTCGGGCGATCCTTGGACCAAGGAAATATCCATTTCCACATCTTCAATCCAGCTATAATTGGGCCAGGTTCAATCCCAATTTAACTCGGCCAGGTTCATCCCTTGTTACGGTAATAACCTTCTCGTTGCAATAGCTAGTAACCGTAATTGATTTGATGGAAGGTTATCATATGACTATAGGCTATTTTATGGGTTAAACTACCCATCAATGAATAATGTATTTTCTTTTGTGGTTGTAGTTTCTTTCGTAAAGAACTGTTTTTCGAATTAATTTTACCCATGCTACACCATATTTAATATTGGTTTTATTTATGGGTACCTCTGGTCACGCCTAAGCGCTTACTAAAAGCGCTTACGTCCGAAACCCCTCCAAACCCATTGATTGCTTCGGATCAGACAATGGAGGTCAATTTTCACCCCAATCTTCCACCCAATGGATCTTGAGACCATGATCTTATGATCAGACGGTCCGTTTTTTATTTCACGTGTCCCTGATCCCAAAAAAGAGCTCTAAAATCAAGTTTGAGTGTGATGTACGCAATATGATTTTAGGGAAACTTTTGGGGTATTTGTGCCACGTGGAATCGAAAACTGGCCGTTGGATGGTATGCTTGTGGTCTCAAGATCCATTGGGTGATTGGGGGTCAAAAACAATTTCCACCGTTTGATCCAAAGCAGTCAATGGGTTTGAAAGGATTTCGGGCATTGCCATTTTGAGCCACTTTCAGTAAACGAGTAGGTGCGAATAGAGGCACCCTTTATCTAATGAATATGCAGGATTGTAGCCATGTGATCTCTTTTTAATTTAGTTGATAAGTTGTAACTCTTATGAAAAAGAAGAAGAGAAAACCTGGGTTTGAGAGCCTGGAAGCATCTGGCCTCAGTATCTTACGACATCGCTTACCTCTCAAAAGATCAAAAAGTTAGCTAAGCTTCAGTTAATTTTGAGAGAAAAAAATTGATATAATATTGGAGATCAAAATTCAAGTCCCTCCGAGTCGTAAGTTTTAGACATTCACCAATAGTCTCCACATGAGCACATGCCTTCTTTGAAGTGGTGGAATCGGTTTCGATCCCTAACAATGATTTCTCTCTCGTAAATTTTGGAAATCATTCTCGTACACGTGTGGCAATCGTTACACATTCGAAGGTTTCTAATAATTCTTATGGTTGACCGTTCTCTCGTATTTACTAGAGCAAAAGCTATGGCTAACTTTTGGCTATGGCCATGCAGCAGCCTCTGCTTCTCCTCTTCCTCCACATCAAACAGCACCTGAGACGTGTCTTGGGTGTACCCTTCAAACTTCAATTGCCACCGTATTTGATGAAGCATTTCGTAGACTGCATTGCTCTGAGGGTTTGACTTGTCTTGTGAAACAAACTTGTGTAGCTTCCTCTTCACCTCTACCATGCTGAACCCTGGCATTTGAAACGAACAATTTTCCACCATATCCGTTCGTATATTTGCCGCATCTTCCCACCTGCGAGCTTGTGCATATATGTTCGATAGAAGCATGTAATCTCCTGGGTTGTCTTGGGCTATTTGGAAAAGGTTTCGAGCGGCAAGTTCCCCTACTTTCAGGTTACGATGGACCTTGCAGGCACTTAGCAGGCACCGCCACACTGCATCATTTGGTTCCATGGGCATGCTTTTGATAAGCCCATATGCTTCATCGAGCATCCCGGCACGTCCCATGAGGTCCACCATGCATCCATAATGTTGAATTGTGGGCATCATCCGGTGCTCGAATCTCATTCTATCAAAACACTGAAGACCCTCATCGACGAGCCCTGCCTGACTACATGCGCGCAGGACACCCACGTAGACTACATTATCAGGTTCCAACCTTTCCGCAAGCATAACGGAAAACACACGTAGGGCTTCCTTGCCTCGCCCGTGGATTGCGAGACCCGAGATCATGACACTATAGGACAAAACGTTTTTCGTGGTCATTCTATCGAAGACGCTTAGCCCACTCTTTATATTCCCACATTTAACATACATGTCTATCAAGGATGTCTCTACTATAACATTGAGTCCAGAAATGTTCCTCAACAGGTAACAATGGGTATACCTTCCTAGATCTAGGGCACCCAGATGGGTACATGAAGACAGGACACTGACTAGTGTGCTCTCATCAGCCCTCCAACCCTCAAAACCCATCACACGGAACAGCCATAGACACTTATCCCACAATCCGAGCCTGTTATGGGCTGCAATAAGGGCACTCCATGAAGCAACCCCCTTCTGATCCATCTGATCAAACACCCTACAAGAAAGCTCGATCTCGCTACATTTCCCATACATGTTGATCAAACTGTTCTGCACAAAAACATTGGAGTCAAACCCGAACTTGAAAATGTGCCCATGAATCTGTATTCCTTCTCGGAGAGCCGATAAATGGGCGCAGCTCTTGAGAACCAGTGGGTGTGTGTAGTTATCCGGTTTCACATCTCTCTCTTGCATGCCCTTGTATAAGAGTACTGCTGCTTCCGGGTTTCCGTCATCGATGTATCCTTTGATCATCGTGTTGAATCCGAAAGTGCTCGGATATTCAATCTGGTTGAAAATGGAGAGCGCATAATCCATGCTTCCCCAGACCGAGAGTGCGCAGGCTGCGACGAGATCACTGGCATGCCGATCAAACCCAATTTTCAGAATTCGAGCATGGATCTTCTTGAATTCATGTATGCTAGTGCATTTCTGCAACAGCAGAAGGCATTCGTGCTCTATCGGTTTCAGTTTGAAGCTCCGAGCAGCGTTCTCCTGTGTTGGGAGATGGGTCTGGTGAAAAACCGAAGCTCCAATCATCATGACATTGTGGCAGGGGATATCATCATCTCACAATTGCCTCCATCATTAAGAGTTGGTATCTACAAAAAAAGTCAGAGAAGACTGATCAGCATCACATCGACGTTTCATCATCACCACCATTGAATTCATCTCTCTTTAACTGATGCACAGAAAAGATCTCCATTGTTGTATCACTGTGAAGTTAAATTTAGCATAGACTTGAAAAGTTGAAATAATGGATGGGGGAGTGGAAATTTTTTGCCTCCAAATTTTATCCCAAACACTGATGTCCAAAATGAACAAGTTCTATAGGATGGTGCTTATCACCATTTAAGGTGATGGTGGCCCCCATTTTTATCCACCAGTGGCTGTATGTCGGTAGTGATCCACACCGTCCAATTCATCGGCTACGCCGTGGATGGAAACTCACCCAGAAATTGCAAAGATCGCCAATTATTTGTTCAAAATTGCCTGGTCACTGCAGTTTTTGGGCCTTGTGTGCTACCTAAGCAACATCATATAACAACTCAAAAAGAAAGACAGCCACAGAAAAGTCAGACTTTTAAGAGATAGGATAAGATAATGTTTTAGACTATGGGAAGATTCTATCTTTGCCCGCGTACTTATTTTTAGGATTCTCTTGGCTATGAGATCAACTCCTATCATCCCTCTCAAAAAAAAAAGAAGAAGAGATCAATTCCTATCATGGCATTTTCATAGGTGCATGAAGGGCTGTAAACGGGTCGGGTCAAGTCGACCCGATGCACTACCTGCCAGGATTTTTTACCGGGTCGGGCACATAACTTGACCTGTCGGGTCGGCTCAGGCATGAGGTGTCCGATTCAACCTTCGATCCGACCCGATATTTTACATATAAAATGAAGAAAAAATCATTAGCTGATTAAACCGTCCTAATCTTTTTTTCTAAACTATTGCACCAGAGATCTTTAGATCACATCCTTCAAATCAGACCGCTTAGATGGTGTTTTCACATGGCACATCTCCCCAAAATACCAAGTTTTTCTTTTAAACTAGAGTACAATAGCCAACTTCTCGTCTGCAAGGAATGGCTCCCAAGTAATAACTGCATCGAATCAAACGAGGGAGATTGGTTTTTATCCCAATCTCCCACAAGGATGATCTTGAGACCATGGGCATATCATCAAACGATTAATTTTTATTCCATTGGGCACAAACACAAAAAAGTGACTCTACTAACATCACATTTGAGCATAATGTGTGTCATTTGATTTTTGATTATTTTTTGAGATATGTGCCATGTGGAATAAATGACAAACCGCTTTGTGCGCCTATCATCTCAAGATCAATCTACTAAAGATTGGGATGAAGACCTATATTGATCGTCTGATTCAATGTAGTTAATGGATTATCAATAGATTTTTAGCATAGGTCCCCTCAGTAATTGGGTAGGCACGAATAAGGTAATCCTCAGTAATTGGGTAGGCACGAATAGAGTTACCTTATGATTTCCTTAATTGATTTGCAATAAAGAAGTATCTGTGTGGAAGTAGCAACTACCTAGAACTGTCACAAGTGTGGTGAACGGGTGGCTCGCCTAATACCAACTTGGCCGATATTTGACTAGGTTTGCCATAGGAGGTTGATGTATGAACTAGCCACGATGGCATGCGTTTGACACGACATGAGGTTCAACCAATTTTGAGATCATTGGATGCAAGGGAATCTTGACTTTTATATTTATTGGTTTGCAGTTACTTTTGGAACCGGTGCATGCAACTGTCTCAAAATTTGGTTAAACCACATTTAGATAAGTTGAACCTAGCCAAACACCCACACACGTTGAGGTTTGACACGGCCTCGCTTCCTCTGTCACAAGGTTATCTGAATTAATAAAAGTTTTGGAAAAATTGTTCGATTCGGTGATCTACCAAACTTTTCACATTGATTTAGGCAGTGTATAGCATAGTTCTATGTTATCTCTTGCTACAACAGAGTTTACCTGCTTTAGTTGGTTCATATTCTTTATTCTAACTCTTTTTAAATAAGGATTTATCTGATGTAACAACAACCTTTCTGTTCTCTACTAAATTCCTACCACAGTTAATAAAATCTACTCTGGGTAGAGAAGATGGTAGAATTGAACATGTAAATCTTGCATAAAATTTTGAGGAGTTATCAAGGAAAAGGGGTATATGCTATAGCAAGTAACAAGATGTTAGTAAAGAAGATAGGAACCTGCTAAAGCAGGTGAACTCTGCTATGGCATGGGCTAGCATAGAGCTATGCCATACAAAGCCTTATTGATTCTCCAAATTTTCAAAAATTTTATAATTGGACGAATTTGATGAATTGCTCTAAATTTTATCATTGTAATACATGTTTTAATCAGGGAATAATGGCTCCTAAATGACATCAAATTGTGTTTAAACGATCTTTCACTAATAAAATGTCACTTTGTTAACTGACACCATTAAAATGTTATTTAGTATTGTCTCATGTCACTCGCATCTATGATCAATCTAAATTGCCCAAGTGCCAATTTATTGTTGGAACATCTCCCAGCCAAAGAATTATGCTTATAAGTGAATGTAAATCATCCGATTGGTAAACTTTATTACCAATCATCAAAATTAAGAACAACCGTTGGTATTAGAGTACACAAATTAAATGATTTGAATCTCTCAAAACGTGTGATTTTTGGACCCATAGTCCTTCAATTGATGATATCTCACTTTGACGATATAAATTTCTAAGATCATAAGCTAATAAATGGTATAAGATCGTTTAAATACCAATTGGAAGAGTAGAGTATCAAATCAACTCGACCCGTTAGACAACCCTAGGTCCAGGCCTGGTATCTAGTGTTTGCATTAGGTACTTGACCAGCACAACCAACAGTGCTTGGGCCAATCTGCTTCCACCTAAAGGATTAAGCTTTGTGATGCAAACAATTATTTAACTTAATTCGCTCATTCACCCAATGAATTGTGAATTAAATACAACAATTGGAATTCGGCGTACCAAGCAAATTGTTAAATTAATGTTGAATATTTTACTTATAATAAAGTTTTGCAAGCATATAAAAATGATTTGAAAGTAAAATCTTATATAATTAATAAATAATAGTAAAACTCATCCTATCCATGTTTTTGAAAATAGCGATTTGCGAATTCGAATCAAGTGAATCATCGAACTAAGTAACTATGATTTAGGAAGCCATTACTTTTATCACACATTAAATAGGTGCTTTGAGTGAACAGGTGGGCATGAATAGAGGTTCCTAATACTAAATTTTTCAATCAGCATATATATATATATATATATATATATATATATATATATATATATATATATATATATATATATATGAATCAATCAAAGTAGAGTTTTAAGTCAGAATCCTTTGAATAAAATGTTGGAGATCATTTTTTCTTTTGCACAAGGGATCATGAGATTTTGGCAGTGGAGAGTCAGATTTTGATTTTACATAACACACTTCTTAAAGTGCACATTTGATACGTGCAATGATCATGTTTATTTTTTCAGTTGTGTGTCACATAGAAATAAAATCTGACCATCGGGTTAAAGTGCACATTTGATATGTGCAATGATCATCTTCATTTTTTCATTTGTGTGTCACATGGAATCAAAATCTGATCATCTAGTGATAGCCTTCTGCTGTAATGTGAATGATTCCAACGAAAAGCGATCTCTACCGTCTGATATTCGAAGGAGTCAACGATTTCAACTGTAGCTAGCGGGAGATATTTGAGTATTTAGTGGGTTGGCGGTTAGTAGCAGCCCCCAATTTTAAACAGAGATTTCGTATTTTGTTTTGAACTTTGCCCACATTCGAGATCTAGTCAACTCCGGTGGTCGATATTCTCATCACTTCATCATCACCATCCACTCTGTAATCTCGTCTAGTTGAAGGTTCTCTTTCTCTTTCTGCAATCTCGTTTCAGTTACACTAAATTTCAATCTTTGATAAATCAGCTATACGTTAGGAACCCTATTCCATATCCCCACCCACTTCTCATCTTGGAAGGGGGTAGCAAATGTCTAAAGCTGGAATCATGTGCATCGTAAACTATTAACTATTAACGTTAGTTGATATATATATATATATATATATATATATATATATATATATATATATATATATATAGATTAATTGTTCGTTTTCTTTCAACCTCTAATCGATGGGGACTTTTTTTTTAAATTTTATTTTTTATATTATTTATTTTGTAATGAATTTGCTTATGAGTAAGGAGTTACACATGAGATTTTGTTATCATGTACATTAAATGCTCAATTTTGTTGAGTTGGGTTAGACGACGATAACTTAATAGGTTGGCTAACTTAATTTTGTTGAGTTGGATTAGACGACAATAACTTAATAGGTTGGCAAACGGATCGTATAATTGTTGATATATAATTTTTATAGGTGGTGAAGGAAGAGAAGGTATAGCGGTGATTAAGAATTTTTTGTGTCATAATTTCACACCCTAAAATTTGATACATGATCTATTTTGATATATAAATGTATTCAATAATCAAAGTTCAAATAAAGAAAACACAAATGTTCATTCTCATTAGTTAGAATTCAAAGTTACATTTACTATATTCTCATATTAAAACAACTCCTAATTAAAACTAATCCAATAAGTCCTCTAGGGCAGCTACTTAAAAAATAGTTTCTGAGCTACAAGTTTCGGTCTCTAAAATTTTAAACAACAATGAGCTAAGATATAATTCAACAAATGACCCCCAAATATAACTAATATAATTCCTACAACTTTTATGAATACGATTCTATCATTTACAAATGAAGAATATGACATACTACTTGTCATATGAGAAATACTACCATCTTTATCATTATATTAAATTCAATAATTCAATATAGAGAAGAAGAATGAAAAATAACTTAGTCTACAGTTGTACTATATATATTGTACTAAGTGTTAAGATAATAACACTGATCCAAATGCAGTTGCATTCATATAATTATTTATCTTAGATACGAGTTACAAATAAGGGTTTCATAACTTTTATCAATCCCAATATGAACCGTATCAATTCGATTTGACGAGATTTACTTCCTATTACAGAAGTAAACAAGTGGACCCATTTGTCCAATACTACCACGCAGCCCTGTAAAGATTTTATTCAAATATCATACCATAGACTCAAATATTCAAGCAAGGTTATTTATCGTTAATCTTTCGTATTCATTTCTATTGAAAACTCATCCAAAATTTATACAAATGCTATATAAATACTTATTTGGAAACAATCTATAATTTAATAACAAATGACATTAAGCAAGAATTCTAGGGAATCAACAATCCATACAACGTTCCTATGTTATGATATACTTGCTAATAACAAAATGATCCTCAAGTAAAATATTTACCAATTTTAAAGTACTACTATCAAGTATATGACTTTTAGTTTAGCCATATTCAGTGTTCCTAAAAGTCGGCTGGGGCGGCCACCAGGGCCGTTCTGGCACCCCTATTTACCCGGGGTGTGGACTTGAGCGAACAGGCCCTAGGGCGCCCACGCAGCCCGCCGGCCAATATTCGACTCGGGCGGATTGGGGCGGGTCGGGCTCCCGTCTAAAGTAAAATAATTTTTTTTTTTTTAATTTTATTACTTCTTTAAACCCTAACCTCTTCCTCTTCGACTCAACTCCCTCTCACTCAGCGACAGCCCAAGCTACGGCCCCAGGCCCCCAGCAGCCACCGGCGAAGCACCAGAGACCCCTGGCGAGTTTCCCACCACCGGTGAGTGTCTTTTTTTTTTTTTGGTTTTCCTTCTTCTTCTTCATATTCTTCTTTTTATCTTTTCTTTGATCAAATCTTCTTCTTACAGTTTTGATTTTTTATTTTATTTTTGTTTTGAAACCCTGGCAGGCTCAGCTCTCTCCAGCGCCAAGCTCCCGCCCCAGCAACCTCTGCGACCACCGGAGGCCGGTGAGTGGTTTTTTTTTTTCCTGTTTTTCTTCTCAATTTTTTTCTCTTGTTCTCTGTTTTTTTTTTTTGCACAACTGGCAGCTCCTCCTCCCCCTTTTTTTTCCTCTCCAGCCCTGTTCTTCTTCTCTGTTTTTTTTTTCTCACAGCTGGCAGCTCCTCCTCTTCTTCTTCTTTTTTTTTGGATTTCTGCAAAACCCTACAGCCCTCAATCTATATATCTATATATATATATATATATATATATATATATATATATATATATATATATATATATATATATATATATATATATATATATATATATATATATATATATATATATATATATATATATATAGTGACCTCCAGGTTCTTGGGGCGCTGCCTAGGCGCCACCCGGCACGATCCGCCCAAAAATCCACCCAACTGCTTGAACCCGCCAACTTTAGGAACATTGGATATATTGATGTTATGGTATACTTTATGTAAAAAATAAGATATCGGTATCTATTAAAGTATGTGTTTAGTAAGTATTACGGGATAGGCCACTTGCCTCAATCCTTAGATCCAAGGGTCTCGTATGGTGAGCACAAAGTTTCACAGTTCTAACGGTTACCTGGGTACAAGGGGAAAAAGTGGTCAATATGGATATTGTCGAAGTTGGGAAAATGAGTATGGTCATCGATGATTGTGGTCTATCAGTTATTTCAAATCCCTATTTTAGAAGACACCCGGTTAACAAAAATTAAAACAAATCTGTTTTATAATAATTAAAATAAAAATTCTGTTTTTAAAACTCTTAGTTTAATAAAATCTCCGATTAAATGAAAAATCTGCGCCAATATAAAGTAAATTTAAACTTCAGGTTTAATGGCAAAAAATCCTAAAACATTTTATTTTAAAATTTTTGATTTAAATATAAAAGATAGATTTAATAGATAAAAATCAGTTTTAAAATTCCTAAATTTTTGAACCCCATATTATAAGATAATTCTCTAGTTTAAAATGAACATCCTATTTAAACTCTTGAATAAAAACTCTTTTGTGTAAATCAATTAGGGATTCATTAAAACAAATAATATATCTATATATATATATATATATATATATATATATATGTATATGATTAGAACAGAGAGGAGAAGAAAACGCTAGTGATGACCAGTGTTCACAAGGGAAAATTTCGGTGACCGGAGAAGAGAGAAAGAAAACAAAAAGAAAATAAAGTACCAAATAAGGAAATAAAACAAATAAAAGACATACGTTAGAAGAAGGAGCTTGGTGTGAAAGAGAGGAGGAGAACTCTATATATAGGCTCGGTGGGGTGACTGTTCAGATTCGAGATTAAACGTCAAGTAAAAAGGGCATTACCGAATTGAAGAAGAAGAAAAGGGAAACGGAGATTTGAGCGCTGTGGTTTAATTTGGGTTTTAAGTTGGAAGGGAAAGGGTTATGGTGTATAACATATGCAAGTTAGACTTAATGTGTGTGTGTGTGCTCATGGGTCGAATCGGGATGGGTAAGTTGGGTCGTCACACATAGTGTGAAAAGATAATATATATTTTTTTTCTTTTTGAAAAATACGCATTTAATATGCATGTTATTGGTACAATGTATTAAACGTGTATTATACTAATATTTTTTCGATAGTTAATTATGAGAATTTAGAGAGGGAGACAACTAGATACAGGAAGAAGAGAGGTGTAGAGAAGAGAACGGCTGAAGGATGATCCTTTCATACATTCACACCCTTAGGGTTACAAGAAAGTGTTAATATATATATATATATATATATATATATATATATATATATATAAATAAAAGTCTAAAGTATTCTTATAGAAAAAGCTTTAGTACAGTTGTATCCTATCTTTATCAGCCTCCCTCAAGCATATATGCAGGTCGATGCATAGAAAGCTTGTTTGATAAAGGTCATACCTCTCTCAAGGAAAAAATTTAGTAAAGTTATCGGCGAATTGAGTTGCTAATGGCACATATTGAGGAACAATTTCATGAGACAAAACCTTTTCACGAATAAAATGATAATCAATTTCGATGTGCTTAGTGCGTGCATGAAAGACGAGATTCTTAGAGATTGCAATGGCACTGCGATTGTCACACCCAAGGGGTATGGGGTATGAAAGAGGATAGCCAAGAATATGTAAGAGATAACGTAGCTAGGTCAGTTCAACAGCAATATTAGCCATTGCTCGATATTATGCTTCAGAACTTGACCAAGCAACAGTGCGTTGTTTCTTACTAGTCCAGGATACAAGATTGGGCCCAAAATAAACACACTAGCCAGAGGTCGAGTAACGATTAGAGAGTGAACTTACCCAATCCGCGTCTGTATAGGCTATTAAGTTAATGGAGGATTGAGGAGAGTATGAAAGGCCGTGAGAAGCAGTTCCTTTAAGGTAGCGGACGCTTGGCAACATCCCAATGAGATTGAGTTGGAGCATGCATGAATTGACAGAGTTGATTAACAACAAATGGCAAATCTGGTCAAGTAAATGTTAGATATTGCAAACGCCAACTAGTTGTCGATAGGCATGAGGATCAACACAAGGCGTCGTGCGAGTGAAGGTCAATTTCTTATTAAGCACACTGGGAGTAGAGATCGGCTTACAATCCTCCATATTGAACCTTTTGAGAATGCCCACAGCATATTGATGTTGAGCAAGAAACATGGCACCGGGGGTAGTAGAAATTTCCAAACCAAGAAAATAGGATAATTCCCCTAGATCCTTCATATGGAAGTAAGTAGCACTTGTTTAATGCGAGCAAGTTCTGTCAAATCACATCCCGTGAGAATCATATCATCCACATAGAGTATAAGCAAAGAAACTTGTTGAGAGGTGTGGCGAAAGAATAATGAGTAATCGACCATACTTCGCATATGTGAGAGAAGAGAAGTAAACTGTTCATACCATGCCCGAGGAGCTTGTTTGAGGCCATAGAGAGCCTTCTTTAATTTACAAACATAGGAGTGGCGTGATTGATCAATAAAAGCAGGGGGTTGAATCATATACACATCCTCATGGAGATCACCATGCAAGAAAGCATTTGTGACATCGAGTTGAAAAAGTGGCCACCGATGAATACAGGAAAGGGTCAAGCTAAGATGAATGGTAGTAGCCTTGGCCACATGACTAAATGTTTCAAAGTAATCAACACCGTAGGCTTGATCATAACCTTTAGCCACCAGTTGTGCTTTATATCGAGCAATGCTTCCATCAGCCTTTCTTTTAATATTGTAGACCCATCTGCAACCAACAATGCAAGCTCCATCTGGAGAAGGAACAAGATCCCATGTTTGATTGTGAAGGAGTGATTGATAGTTGATACTCCTCTTCCATACCAATACGCCAACAAGGTTGGCAAATGGCAGCTTTAGCTGAAACAAGGAGAGAATCCTAAGCAATAGTAGCTAGGAGAACTTGGTGTTCCTTGGTGAGATGGGTGGAAAGAACGAATTTGGAGATTGGGTATCTAGCGTTGGGATACTTAGGACTGGTGGAATGTCACAATGGTGTAGATGGAGGAGAAGAAGCTAAGGAAGATCCATTAGAAGGTGATGCAGAAACTAAAACGAAACAAATATGATGGGCTGAGATTATTTGAAAATTAACACGAGTAATTGAAATATGAATTTCCTAACAAATTAACACAGAAAATAAAGAGAATTTCAATTAAATAATTTGATTTAGCCCAAAACAGTATTACTTTAGCCATACGTTGTCTATAATCTCTAGAAGACTAGGGTTCTTAGCGAACAACTAAATCTCCAACACTTTAGGGCTTCGAATGAACTCACAAGTGGGTTCTCTCGAATCCGTGTGGAATTAACAACAAAAGGGTTCTAGGTTTTTAGAAATCAATGCTCAAATAGAAGAAATTCCGTGTTATGACGATTGAACGATCTTAGGTTAGGTTACGAAAAGATTGAGCAAACAAAACATGCAATTAATTCCAGATTTTAGGAATAAAATTAATTAGAAAATCATCCAAACACTTACATGTAAGATGGAGATAAGACTAGATAAGAAGGATGGAAAAGTTGGCCTCATACCAAGCTGTACGCAAAAAGAAGAATCGATTTTCCAAGTCTTGAGAGAATCGCACCGCACCCTCAAAGAAAACTTTGATAAAAGGCTCTCAATTTGCAAAAACAATATTCAATAACCATTAACTCCTTAAAATTGTATTTACAATGTTTTATATAGGCAAACAAAACCCTAACTAAACATATAATCAAGTTTAGAAAGACTCCTAGTCTAAAAAGGAAACTAAAACCTAAATTTTTAAGTGAAAATTAAACTCTGTGCGTCGCTTCTGTGCAAGGTCACTCGAGCGAGCTTGGTTTTCGTTTGAGCGAGTCTTCAAAGTGTCCATGCTCAATCTTTCTATTGATTTTCGCTTGAGAGGGAACCGATGCTGTTCGAGCGAGTTTGGGCAGAGAGTTTTTGCTCACTCGTCATTGATCTCGCTCGAGCAGGAGCCATTGTCACTTGAGCGAGTCTGGGCAAAGACTTTTGCTCCCATGTCGACCCTTATTGTCTGAAGCTTCTTGGCTTCTTCTTGTGTATCTGGTACACGATAAAGGGCAGCTTGATTTGGATGTCCCTATCAGAAGGTGAAGGAGGAGGGGAAGGGTATGATGGGGATGAAAGAAGCTCGGGAGTGATGATAGACTTAGGCATAGGTGAAGGAGCAGGGGGAAAGATAGTGGAGGATGGAATAGGGGTAGAGAAGATAGAATTCTCGGAAATGGTAGAGGGATGGGTTGAGGAGGGAATGGTAGAGGGATGGGTTGCAAAGCATCAGGAGACATTTTGGATAAAGGTGGAGAAGCTGCATAATAAAATCTTCCTTCATCAAGCGTGACACAAAGAGAGATAATAACCTTCCTCCGTATGGGATCAAAGCAACGAAAGCCTTTTTGTAAAGAGCTATAACCAATAAAAACACAAGGTGTAGCCTTCCATTGAAATTTGTTTAAACGTTGAGCTGGCGCAATATGAGCATAGCACACAACCAAATGACCGAAAAGTAATCTGGAGAAGATCCATACAACTTCTTGGGAGAAACTTAGTGAAGATAGGGCAAGCGATTAATGATATGTTGCTGTTTGTACAGCGTTTGTCCAAAGATAATGTGACATGTAGCTGGTGAACATAAGTGATAGAGCTGTCTCAATTATATGTCTGTGCTTGCGCTCAACAGCACCATTTTGTTGTGGTGTGTATGGGCAAGAAAACTGTTGTTGAATACCATGAGATAATAAATAGTCCTCCATTAGTCGAGAGGAGAATTCGCTCTCACCATCACTATGGAAAACTTTGATTGGACGATCAAATTCTTTCTCAACTCGAGCACGAAAATTTATAAAAGTTTGAAACACCTCAGATTTTTGCTTGATAAATACACTTCGACTAAAATCATCAACAATGATAACATAATATCGAGACCCACCCAAAGAGGGAACCGGAGCCGGTTCTGATACATCACTGTGAACAACCTCCAATGGATAAGTGCTATTTGACTTACTATCAATAAATGGGGAAGCAAAATGTTTCGCTTTTTGACAACCATCACAAAAGTCCAATGGTTGTGATGCACAGAAATTAGGCAATAATTAGAAGCTAACCTTCGCATAAAGGAGATGTTTGTGTCCTAACCGATGATGCCAAAGATGTGTAGGCACAATTTTAGTTGCAAAATTTGTGGAACTTGCAATAACAGATGCAGGAGCCTTGTGCATCTTCAGATCCATAACAGATGCAGGAGCCAGGAGTAAAATAAAATTGCATCCATGCTCTGAAGGGAATTGAGATACAAATAATACGTTCTTTGCGATTTGAGGAACCAGATAAATATTTGGAACTGAGAGATGTCCATATTTAGAAGGAATCCAAACAGTTCCAATATGAGAGATATCATGAGACGTTCCATCCCCTGTAATAATTTTACTAGGCCCAGAGTATGGAACAAGATCAGCAAAGATACCTGCATCTTTAACAATATGTTGGGTAGCACCACTATCGGGATACCAAAGAGTATCAGATGTTGATCCAATAGATAATGTAGACTTATTATGAGAAAGCGCTTGAGCTGAAATATTAGGATCAAAACGGTGATAACAATTTATGGCACTATGGTTCCGTTTGCCTCAGATTTGATATATAATGATAACTCCTATGTCATGAGAGAGAGCTGGAGCTGAAACAGTAGGGTCAAAACGACGAAAACAGCTGATAGCCGTGTGATTTTGTTTGCGATAAATGTGACATATAGTGATAACCTAAGAAGCACGGACGCGAGGACGGGACACGGGTACGGCGGTACGACTATTATCAAAAAATTAGGATACGATACTGGGTTACGAGTATTTAAAAATTATTATTTTTATATATTTTTAGGTATATTTTAGGTTAATATACATAAGATAAAAGAAGAAGAAAACGAAAAAGAGACTAAAAAAAAACTTATAGAGACTGATTTCAAATAGATAGGCCGCACACGGGTAGGCTCCCAGGTAGGCTCATTTGATTTCATCTTCTTCTTTTCTGAAAAACCCTAAATCCCAAACTCCCAGTTTGATTTTTTCTTTTAATTTTTTTTTTCGGGAAACTCCCAGAATATGCATGCAGCCATATCCTTCAAGTATCGGTATCTGATACGGGTACGTTCCCAAAAATGGAGTATCTGTAACACTCCTAGAAGGTGGCCCAAGAAGTCCTGCTGAAGATGAAAGTTGACCATTTGGAGAAAAGTGTTTTTGCTGATGACCACCATTAAACCCATGACTGCCTCGCCCAAAATTGCTAGTGCTTTGACTAAAAATGTGACCACCACGATTGTCGTAACCACGACAACCGTGTGAAGGGCTGCGAGATGCAATAGCAAAAATCTCACTTCCTGGAGCAGCCATGGAACTAGAGGGCAGGCCACGCCGAAGTGCCTCATGTTGTAAGAGAAGAGGTTTAATTTCAGAAAAAGTCGGGAAAGGGCTTCACACAGAAATAGCAGTGATAAAGTTAGTGTATTCATTACCCAAACCCTCAAGAAGCTGAAGGACTTTATCACTGTCCGCAACTGGGCTTTGAATAGCAGCCAATTGATTACATATATATATATTTAAACTTGTTAAATACTAGAGCATTGAGGGTGAACCTTTGTGCAAATTTTGAAGTTCGGACCGCAATTGCAGTACCCATGCTTCAGAGACCTGAGAATTATGTGAGTTGTAGATTGTCCCAAATATCCTTGGCTGTAGTCAACTCCAGAACTTGTGCCATGACTTCAGGTGATAATGATGCGTAGAGCCAGCCCATCAAAAATTGATCTTCTCTTTCCCCTTGTAAAGCTTCAGAAGATGGGTCAGCTTTATCAGTAGATGGAGATGTTGCAGGGCACGGAGTAAACTGTAAAGCTATCCAAATGCCTAAAAAGCTCTTGACTACGGATTAGTGCGGAAACTTGTTTACTTCAGGCCAAATAATCGTGGTTGTCAAGCTTGATTGTCGACAATTGAGAAAGAAATTCTGTTGGGTGAGATGAGGAAGCCATATAATAGATCTCTTATATGAAATCTGTGAAAGAGGAAATAGTTGGGTTGATTGTGTAGTGGAGAGGAATATAACGTGTGAGATGAGAAGTGGGTTTGAGATTAAGGGGTTCATAAAGAAAAAGACAAATTTAGGGGAGAAATAGGTGTAGAAGAAGACAAAATCAACAGGGACAAGATAGATGTGGATCCAAAGTGTTTCAAAGGATTTTTTGGGGATTTAGAAAATACTATAAGAGCATCTCCAGCAGGAGAGCTAAAAACCTCCTAGCAGCAATTATAGCTCTCCAAACTCCCAAAATTGTGCTCCAACAGGAGAGCTATCTAAGAAGCCAAAATAGCTTCTTGCTACAATAATAGCTAAATTTAGCTATTACTGTAGCAAGAGGTAAAACAATAAAACATTATTTCTGGGTATAAAGCTTTTTCTCTCTCCTTTGTTTAAAGAATAAAATATTTAAAAGTTGAGTGTGGGTGGTAAAATATAATAAAATAAGAATGAAAAATAATATTTTAAAGAAAGGAGTAGCTAAAATAGAATGTGCTAAAGTGATTTTACTGTAGCAGTAGCCAAAGTGGTGTTTAGCTATCCAAATTTAGCTCTCGTTGTTGGAGATGCTCTAAGGTCGGAGGAAAAGACTTGGTTGTTGATTGTGCTTGCAATCAGCTATTTGAAAGAGCCTTCAGCTGGCTATGATACCATGAGAATTTAGAGAGAGAGAGAGAGAGAGAGAGAGAGAGAGAGAGAGAGAGAGAACTAGATACAGGAATAAGAGAGGTGTAGAGAAGAGAACGGCCGATGGATAATCCCTTCATACATTCACACCCTTAGGGTTACAAAAAATTGTCAATATATATACAAACAAAAGTCTAAAGCACCATTATAGAAAAAAGCTTTAATACAGTTGTATCCTATCTTTATCAAATCATACTAATATTTTGAAGAATGCATATTTTATTCAAAATATGTATCTTCGTCTAAGCGCAAATATGTTTGCTGCTTTCGTAAACATATGGAGGAGGAAAAATACTTTTGAAAAAAAAATATGCATATTTTATTTCAAAACATGTATCATCTTCTAAACGCAAATGCCTATTAAACTCTTGTCAATTGGGATGTTTGCTGCTTTCCTAAACGTGAGGGAGATTTGTAGATTAAAGGGTTACAAGAAATGAACAAAACACTCTTGGGGAAATGGCTTTGGAGAGTTAGGGATGAGAAAGAGAAGGAGAACCTTTGGTAGAAAATTGTTAGGAGCAAGTATGACGATCCACCCTGACTCGGTAAGATACTATTAGGTTTTGCCACACTAGGCTCCATGGTCTTAAAACGCATTATAGGAGTGGAGGCTCCGGAGATGGGTAGAATCCCCGGGGTTGTGACCCTGTTCCCGTAATGAGATGTTGTAGTCTCACATTGGTTGCAAACTCGTCCTGATCTTGGGCTATAAGTGAGCCCCTTCCCTTCCAGGTATGACGCGTTTTAAAATTGGGGAGCCTAGTCTGGCAAAATCGGACAATATCATGCCGAGTCAGGCTGGGTCGCCACCAAGGGTCAAAATACTGGAAATCCGGTACGTATCGTCTTGACCTCCAGGACGATACGTACCGGGTATCGTCCGATACATTCAATGTATCGGCGATACATTGAATGTATCGGTTTGATACATTCAAAAAACTGATTTTTTGAAAAAAAATCCCAAAAAAATCTAAGAAAATCCCAAAAAATCTGAAAAATTATATTTATTTATTTTGTATTTATTTCAACTATTTTTGCTTTTATTTTTGGCTTATTTGATGCATTATTTAGATGAATATATAAGTAAGATGCCTATTTTGTAACTTAACCCAAGTCACATGCCTATTTTGTAACTTATTTTTGACTTAAGATCACATTTTTGACTTAATGTAATAGATCTTCTAACATTATGTTCGACCAGCTGATCACATGCCTATTTTATTAACAATATTTCATAATTTGATCGACGCAGACACGCATAAACTAAATTACAATGTATATTGACAAAAATAAATTATATATTGTCAAAAATAATAGCTATGTTGATAAAAATAAATTTAATTGTACATGGAAAACTTACTTTAGAGCCACATTGAATTTCGTGGTGGTTCTTGGCCCTCATGATCATCGTCATCATCGGTGCGCGAGCTTTCCGCCCTTTGCCTATAATATTGCCCATATTGATACCCATGATTAGAATATGGCTCAGTGTAGTACGTAAAGGCCGGTCCTCCAAAAATCTGACCAACGAAGTCATATGGCACCGGGTAAGTTTGTTGTGGCTGGTAGTATGGGTTACTAGTTGCTGAATCTTCGGTATTTTGCAAACTGAATCCCCCGAAGCTAGAAGTCATATAACCCATATCCGTATCATCTTGTGGTGGTGGTGGTGGTGTTTGATATGATCCCGACGCTCCTCTTCCTTCAACCCCTCCCATTCTAAATGTAGGAGTGTCGAACTGTGTTAACGGCGTCGAGTCATCGTCCCATGCCGCCATATCTCTATAAGGATCAGAGGTACCAGCATCCTCCCCTCCACCACTAGTGCCAACGTCCCCTCCACCATCATGCCCTCCACCATCATCCTCACCACTCCCATCATCAGATCCAACCACTGAATGACGATTCAATCTTCTTTTCCGCCTCGGTGGTTGGGAAGCTTCTCACTTCTCTTCGATTGTCCAGCCATTCAGTGCTCTCAGTATCCAAGACTAGCTCTTCTCTCTCTTCGATCCATTCATTCAAAGGGTCATCCTCCTCGAATATATAATCCAATCGGATGGGATCAAAATAATCACCGTCTGCAAGGTAGAAAATGATAGATGAATTAGTATAATATGTAAGTAAGACTTCATATAATTGAGGATCTAAAACTTCATGTAATTGCTTACCACGGTTGATCCTCTGTATATTCCTGACCCTTAATCGCATGTTGTAGTGGCAGTAGACTAACTTTTCCAATCGGTCCATAGTTAGTCTATTCCTTGTCTTAATATGAATGAGAGAGAAAGTGCTCCAATTTCGCTTGCAGTTGGACGAGGAACACGTTTGCGACAATACCCTAATTGCTACCCGTCTCAATATCAGACCATCACCTCTATAATGCATCCACCAATCAGCGGGTTTGTCGTGTTTAATTTGGGATTGCACCAACGGGATCCCAAATGACCCATGTCTCTTGCGAAACATGTCAATCTATAAAGATGAAATACAGTAAGGCACATATCAATAAATAGATGATAATATCACATGACATTTGACTTATTACTTATAAGGTATGATACTATGATCACTCACATCTCTTATGGCTTGGCCTTGGTCCGCCAATTCAGGGAACATTCTTTGGATTACATTGAGCAAACCGGTATACACTTCATTAGTGTCACTCAGCTCAAAGCGTCGAGTATACTGGAAGGCTGGATTCAAGTAGTATGCTACACATCAAATATGAGCAATTTCATCAGTATATGAAAACAATGAATAAATAAATAAAAATCACTACATAATTGTGCAACATGTTATACCTGCTGCATGCAAGTACTGGTAAAATTGTACATCCCACCTCTTGTCAATAATCGCCCAGTATCGTTTATATTTTGTAGGGCATTTGGTTTTTATAGCCAATTTTGCCTTATCCATTGACTCATAAACGTACCCCATCGTTGGTTTGTCATCACCATCAACCAATCTCAACACGGGGTAGTGACGATCGTGGTCGACATACGCCCAAAACTGTCTTTGTAGATCGGTCAAGAACTGCAAGCTAGTCTCTTAAGCGCGAGTCCTATTTCATGTTGATTCCATTCTTCCGACGACACCATGCTTTTCACTCACGCCTATATCTAGCCAAACTCAGTAGGGCTAAGAACTGTGTAAAACGTAATCGCAGGTCGAGCAACTCATTGTTCGTGAAGGCTCTCATTAAATTGACGACTTATCCTTGTCATCAGGTAGGAAGTAATCGTTCTTCCCTTTTGAATAGTTGCCTGTGCCTTGCTTCTCTTTCCTAAATCCTCAAAAATGAGGTCCACGCAATGTGTTGCACACAGGTCCAGTACAGGTGATGTCTCTTCGCCATTAGTTTTAATCCAGCGGCTTTGTAGTTTGCCGCATTGTCTGTTACCACCTGCACAACCCGCTGCTCTCTAACCTCATGAACTACCATATCCATTAGTTGAAAGAGGTAGTCAGCAGTCTTTACGTGTCTAGAAGCATCAACTGATTTCAAAAATACTGTCCTGGCATCACTGTAAACTAAAAAGTTTATCAAACTCTTCTTTGTGGGACTAGTCCATCCATCGCACATAATTGTGCAACCTCTCTCATCCCATACATCCTGAAAGCTTTGTACATAGGCGGTTATCTCATCGTACTCATCTGTTAGTAAGGGCCCAGATATCTCGTATGGAGAAGGCTTTTTAACTCCTGGACCAACTTCTGCACTTGTATCAATCATGCTTTTGAAGTACGTAGTCTGCATTTGGCTCTAATGTAGTTGTATATAAAAACTTGGCAATGGATTTTCCAAGCTTCTTCCCATTTTGTAAGTGAGATTGCACTCAATTTGGTTTGTTTGGAGCTTTCGGTCACGATATATGAATGGATCCATAGAGTCTGACCCTAGTAGACGACCTATAATCCCTCCCGGATGCTGACCTACGCAACCCGATAGCTGCTCAACATCCTCATCATCCTCAACAACATGTGGCCTATGACTAGATCCACCACCGGTAGCAGGCATGGATGGGCCCCTCAACCTGGACCGAAACTGATAATCGGCTTCTTCCTGATCTCGCCGCTGTTGTGCTTCTCTGGCACTCTCTCTCATAGCTCTCGCTATCTGCTCATCCTCATCCTCATCCTCATCATCCTCAGGTGCATCTGATGTAAACTCTGGATCTGGCCTCCAGATTCTCTCATACATTTCCCTTTCACGATCGGCTTCAACTTTTTTTTTTCCCTTTGCCGCTTGTAAACTAGCTCTGATATTTTCTTTTACCTCTCTGGGTACACTGGGACACCCTCTTGTCTCTCCCTTTACATGAGCCAGATGCTCCTTTAACCGTGTGATACCTTCTCCCAGCAATTTTTTTCCACAAAACTTACATTGTATCTGGAGTCTATTACCATCTATTGCTGTACCGTATTGTCACGCTGGATCTGTCGAACGTACCATATTTATTTATTTCACCTGCATGAATGAGCAAACGATTGCATTAAAGTAAACATCTAATTTACACTTGAAAATAAAATTTATTTTTTAATTATTGCTATTTTAAAAATATTAGATTATATTTTATTAAATTTATTTGATATTATTCTAATTTTTATAAAATTTAGATTACATTTGAATTTTTATTTTATATTATTCTAAATTTTAAAAGATTAGATTATATTTTATCAAATTTATTTGATATTATTATAATTTTTGAATATTTATTTGATATTATTATAATTTATGAATGTTTATTTGATATTATTTTAATTTATGAATATTTATTTGATATTATTATAATTTATGAATGTTTATTTGATATTATTATAATTTTTGAATGTTTATTTCATATTATTTTAATTTTTGAATATTTATTTGATATTATTTTAATTTATGAATATTTATTTGATATTATTATAATTTTTAAAAATTTATTTGAAATTTATTCCATATTATTCTAATATTTTATGGAACATATCCCATAATATTAATTATTTTAATTATATGTGACGGTCACATATAATCAATATGGGTCACATATAATTAAATTTATTATTAAAATTAATATGGGTCCATGGATCAAAATATCGTCCGATACCGATACGGTACATTAAAAGTACCGTATCACCCTTTTATGCGTACATTAAAAGTACGTATCGTCCGGTACGTACCGGTTTTTTGACCGGACGATACGTACCGGTTTTCCGGCATTTTAACCCATGTATGGGTCACATATAATTTAATATGTGACCCATAAATTTAATTATATGTGACCCATATTAATTTTAAGTTTAAATTATATGTGACCCATATTGACCCCATTATTTTATTAATTATATGTGACCCATATTGATTACATGTGACCCTTAATTATAATTATTTATATTATTTTTGACCCATGATATTATTTTTGATCAATTATTTATATTATTTTTAATTAATTTAAATATTTTAAATATTTTAAATTATTTTTTCCCTCTTCTTAATTTAAATAATTTATTTAAATAATTTAAATATTTTAATTATTTTAAATAATTTTAATAATTTTAAATAATTTAAATAATTATAATAATTAATATTATAGGTAAATGATAAAATTTAAAGGTAGATCTACCTAATTTAAGGGTAGATCTACACTTATATAAGGTAGATCTACCCTTAAATAAGGGAGATCTACACTTATTTAAGGTAGATCTACCTTATTTTAGTATTTAAAATGAAATAAAATGATGGCAAAATGATAAACACGTACCTTCTACGTTGATCCCGTGATTTTTTGTGCGATTTGGCGCCGATTTAGGGTGCAAATAACCCAAAAATGAGGGAGGAAGAAGAAAGGAGGAAAATGGGGAAAAAAAGGGAAAACCTGACCCTTTAGTCGGGTCAAAGGGTGGGGCCCACCGATAATTTCGTCCTTTTTTTAAATTTTTTTTTTTACTTTTACCCAAATTATCGTCTGATACGGACGATATTTTGTCCGTATCGGGCGATAATTTGTCTATTTTATATAGGGTATGATATATACCCTATGTATCGTACCGCTGACCTCCAAAACCGATGCGTATCGGTATCGGACGATATTTTGACCCATGGTCGCCACAACAAGTATGGCAGACATGAAAATGATTGGGAGATTAGGGATGCGAGAGATCGAGGGTCGGGTTGGTGGAAAGGTGTATGCTCGGCGATATCGGATTTTCATTGATGCACAGATTCAGGATGATGGGGGGGGGGGGAGTTTCTAGGATGATGGGGGGGGCTGGTAATTGAAAATTGAAAGAGGAGTTCCCTTTAGCGTGTCAAGTTGCTATGGATGAGAGGCTTAAGGTGGCAGAGATGTTTGAAGTGATTAATAAGGAGGTGGACTGGCATATTCTTACAAGAAGAAACCCTAGGGTGATGAAACTGAGGGTCTGGTTTCGTTGTAGCTCTCTTGGGTACCATTAATAAAAGGACCTGACTTGCCTGACCATCATTTAAACACTAGAATGGTATTTAAATGTTCTTACACCATCAATGGTTAAGATGTGGGTGATCCATACCGTCAAGATAGATCATAGATTGAAGTGAAACAGGCCCAGAAATGGTGTTTTAGCGTTTTGTCTTGCATCAAACATGCCTATAAGTGAATGTAACAAGAAGAAACCCTAGGGTGATGAAACTGAGGGTCTGGTTTCGTTGTAGCTCTCTTGGGTACCATTAATAAAAGGACCTGACTTGCCTGACCATCATTTAAACACTAGAATGGTATTTAAATGTTCTTACACCATCAATGGTTAAGATGTGGGTGATCCATACCGTCAAGATAGATCATAGATTGAAGTGAAACAGGCCCAGAAATGGTGTTTTAGGGAGATTTAAACCATCTGATCTGTTAACTATAATGTCAACCGTTGCCTTTTGTTTTAATGGCTAATATTAAAGTTCATCAATCGGATGGTTTACATTCACTTATAGGCATGTTTGATGCAAGACAAAACGCTAAAACCCTAATATGCGGATTTGGGATTAACTTTAGAATGAATTGAATAGCGAAAATATTCGAAATCATTCAACTCATAAAATTAATTCAATGAGTTCAATAAAACAATTCGATTAATTCATTTTAGCGCTCGCATGCGAAGATCTCCTTATCTAGAAAAACGGCTCTGATGAGAGAATTCAAGTTTCGTTCTAGTTTAGGGCATCAAGCGATAATTACAATATCGTCTCTTGACTCCTCGGGGATTTTGGGATGAAATAAAATTTGAATAAATAGTTCAACCGGGGAAAATTCAAGATATCAAGGGATAAGGTTTTGGGATTTTTGATCTTTTATTAATGGAAATAAGGAAGATAGTACCTGACAATAATCTAGAAAGACATAAATAAAAGGGATAGATTTCCAAGGCTTCACACCACGATTGTACGTCAGCTTCGCATCAAGTCACACGAGAAACGATTGCTCACTTCTCATTGTTTGAAGGATTCACTCCCTCGGTTGAAAACTCTTCTCAAGCTTTCTAGGGTTTGCATAAAACAACTCTTTTTATTTAATAATCAATCAACTAATTACATTGTTTATTAAAAGACCTTATATAAGAGGCGTCTCAAACAAAAGAAAACTAAAACAAATACTAAAAAAGACAAGTATGCCCTTAAAAAAATTAAATTTCGTCAAAATTCGCACAGTAGCTCGATCAATCAAGGTACTATAGCATCGTAGCTTGATTAATCGAGTTACAGATGGGCGCCACATGGCATAATGAGAAATCAGACTTCAATGATGTGAGATAAAAACTATATTTTTAATAGTCTAAGATCATTTAAACACCACCATTTTGGTGTTTAAATCTCGGTTAGGAGTCATTATCCCTTAATAAAAACTGTGTGAATAGAGACCTTAGAATATCAACTCAGAATTCAAAGAGCGTTTCTCTGTAAAATATTTCTACCAATTCTTGTGTAGACATGTGGATGAAGATGTGGAGGGTCCGCGCTCACCAAAGGTAACATTTTTTGGGTGGAGTTGGATCCTCACTCTTGACCAGCTCATTATTAGAGGAAAGCATACGAGGGATCGATGTCTGTTATGTTTCCTAGAGGAGTCAGCAACTTATCATTTCTTACACTGTTGGGTGGCTAGAGAAATCTAGTGCGTTGTCTTTAATACCTTCGTTATCAGTTGGGTGTTTCCAGAAGATTGTAATAATCTTATTGCTGCCCGGGTAGGGGTTAAGTTTGATGGGGATTAAAGGGAACTTTTGGAACATCTCGGCTTTTGCTGTAATTTGGGCGATTTGGTTGGAGAGAAATGATAGGGTCTTCAGAATGGAACATCTCGAAATGTAATAGTTGATCCTATATTGGATAGTCATGGTGGCTGTGTTATAGATTAAGTGCAATTGAGTATCAAGTGTTTAAGCTTCATATAAATGAATGGAATTATTTTTGCTTCATGAACCTAAACTACATATGGTATTGGTTAATTTTCGTATTGTTATGCTCACATATGTTTGGTTAGATTTTGTTGGTGATGATATGTTGATATTTCTTTGAATGAATTATGTACAGTACAATGTTATAAATCACAAGTTTACACCACACCAGCTATATAAATCACTAATTTACAACACACCAGTTCTTGAAATTGCTTCGTGGAACTTTCAGGCGCATTTTGGTCGCGTAGTTACAATTTGCAATCCTGCAGTTGTTTTTACCAAACAACAATTCCTGTAAGACTAGCTATGAAACTGCTCTGTGAACGCTATTACCAAAACAACAATTCTTGTAAGATAACTCTTTAAAAGATCACTTCTCCACAGGAGCTGCTCTTAGGCTCCAGGGAGCTATGCCAAACACACTGCAGTCTTTATGAGGCTGGCAAGTGGAGAATTTTGTATGTTCTCTCTTGAGACAGCACATAGCTCTACTTTTCACAACTGTTCTTTCCCAAGCCTCAATGCTCATCATTGTAGTCTCTACTTCCATTCCTCATCCTCTCTCCTCTCTATGTGTTTTCTATAGAAGTAGTAGTGAAGATATTTTAAAAAAGGGATCCCCAATCGGAGATTAGCATAGTACAAGCTTCAAAAACCCTCCAGGTATGTGATCTGTGATCCGTTCATATATCTTAATGATTTTCTTTTATTATACAAAATCCCCCAAATTGTGATATTGTTGATCACATGATTCAAGACGAAGTATAACTATCGTTTGTGAGGTCGTTAGAGATTTTAGAAAAGTATATTGTGGAGCGTTTTCTGAGCCGGTTGATGCCAGATCGTTGGTGCAGAGAGGACGCGTTAGGGTCAAGGTTTAAGCTAATATATAATTTGACTGTAGGCAAGAATGGAACTGTGGCAGAATATTGGGATGTGGAAGAACATGGAAATGGGAGGAACATTCAGTTCAGAAGGAATCTTAGAGAGGTGAGATCGAAGAGTTCGCAGCCTTGAGTGATTTTTTTGAGTGAGTTGGAGTTTAGTAGAAATGGAGTAGATCACATGGTGGGGGCTTGAAAAGAAAAGTCAGCTCTCGGTAAAATCATTTTATATGTATTTAGGTAGAAAACCTTTGGTGGAGCAATCATGGGCTGCAATGTAGAGATCTCGGTCCCCCTACAGAGTGAAGATACGTATCTGTCGATACGGATACGGTATCGTCGATACCATATCAGCCAATCGTATTTTTAGTTATAAAAAAGGTTAAAAATAAATAAATTAAAAACAGATTTGTATCGGTCAGTGTCAGCCGATACCGAGACAGTATCGGCCGATGTTAGATACCGATACCACCTTGATACCTGCATCAGGGTGGTATCGGTATCGGTTCTCGATGAAACCAATACGTATGGCCGATACGTGTCGGTATCGACCGAGTTTTGATACCATGCCAATATCGTCACTCAAGTCGAGTCAAGTACTCTGCACCCAACTATATTAAGCATTGAAGGAGGGTCTCCATTAAGGTTTTTTTTTCTTGTTATTACTTATAATAAATATGGTGCCATTGATTAGCCAATCACCTGAGGCATAGTTTCCATTGCTAGTTTTACTTTTCAGTATAAAAGGTCTTGTGCGCCAAGTTAGTCGTAGACTTTTGAATTTAATTTGCATTTGAGGTTGTAAGCCTAAAGAGGGCTAAGTGTGCTTAGCATTGTAACCTACTTTGCTCATGCTATATCATGCAATAACCTTTCCTCTTCATTAATTTTTCTCTTCTTGTTAATTTTGTATTGAAACTGCATTACAAAACATTTTCTGTCACTTCTAAATCAGTGACTATCCTAAGAAATAATAGATTTATATTGGCATATTAAGTTTCTTTATTGATTTTTATTTTTATCGTATTCCAGGTACCTTTGCAAATCTTGCAGTGGCATTTTGAAGTTTTTTCGGAAGTTCAACCACAAATTTAACATCCTTTGAGACAGTTCTAGTTGCACTGAAAGGAACTCCCTGTCATAATGGGTTGACGTCCTCAGTATTAACTCGTTAAAGAAACAAAAGGGAAGTTTCTTTGTTTCTCTAGATCCAAGGTGTGATTCCCTTATTCGACTTTTTAAAATAAATTTAAACATATACGAGCTTGCAAACTAATTCCATAGTTAATATACGCTTAAAACAACAGTTGAATTTTATAGCTTTGTTAATTTATTTCGCTATATATTAATGTTTCTGTAGTTTTTAGCCTGTAATTTTTGCAGCGTTGAACGTCATTGCTGAATTACATTTCAATTTTATCTTACCAGATATGCAATTAGAAGGTCATAGGTTATACAGAAAGTGACAGAGATGCAGAAGTTGGGGGATTTCAAGCTACCTCACTTCTTCAACTATCCACCCTACTTTACGTAATTTCGGAACCTTCGAGCCTGTGATTTATGTTTCTTTTATTAATTTTTTAGCGGAGTTACATGATATCTTGAATTTAAAATTTGAAACTCTTCAATAAAGGTAGATTTTTTATTGCTTTTTTTTTTTAACATTATTTTTGGTTAAATGATATGTGGAGGATGGATTGTTTCAGCTTTGCATGGTTTTTTATGTTCAGAATTTTCCTGTATCTATTCTTGGGGAGCAATGCATAAGGCTTGTTGACTGCTTTGAGAGGATTTCGTATTAACTAACTGTAGAGTTATATGTGAACTGATTTGAAGTGTCGAGTGAAGCTATAGATATTTTCTTTTATCGGTAATAATGTAACTATATTAAAATGAAACAAAGTTACAAATAGTGTCGTTAATTGGCTTATGTCTATAAACAACTATACTGCAGCATAGTAGCTCTCTAATCTGGGTTCCCTTGATTGGCACAACATTTTTTCAGCTGGTTGGTATGATTAGTAATACGGAATTGAAGCCTACACGCCGAGATCGTGGCTGGATAAAGAGGAGACGTTGAAAGAGAAAGTGGACCCTACGAATGGGTTTTTTAAAAAGACCCGCATGCACGTTATTTTAGGCAATATTTTTATCTAGGTTTAGTTTCTTTTTTATTAGGATTTTTTTAATAAATGGTTTACTTTAGGATTAGTTTCCTTATTTGAATTATTTAGGGGTGAGACACATATATGTAATATGTGACTATTAATTTTGTTACTTTTTGCGCAACCATTAGAAAAGTGGTTATAAGTCTACTAATATGTGTCAAAATTGTGTGATTCTTGGCTTGTTGGAAAGTTACTTCGATAAGCTTTCAAACAAGAGCAATTTCACGTCAATCGGATATCGTTTAACCCTTCAAAAGTGGTCGCGTAATAAAAAAAGGGATTAATCGTGAAATTAATTATGACTTTTAGATTATAAAGTTTTAATGGTTGATTATGAGTTTTATTTTAAGTAGTATTCATAGGGTTTCTTTTCATTATAAATACACATTGTAATCTCTTATGAGAATTATTATAGAATAGAAAATTAAGTTGTTTTTTTGCATCTTGTGAAAGAGTGAATCTTTCGTAGAAAACTTGTGAAGAGTTTTCGCCTTTGAGGAATGATTCTTCAAAGTTATCATTGGTGCGAAGTTGACAAACCTCTTTGGAGCAAATCTGAAGATCTTTTATCTTATTCTTATTTGATTTTTGCTTTAATTGAAGATTGAGAACCCTAAACGCCTATCGTGCGGGATTTATACTATTTTTGGGTTAGCATGCGTCCCGTCCCGCATCAATTAGTTATCTCAATACATGGAGAACAACATATGAGTATTTCATCTCATACGAATCAATTGGGATTCAGTATTATACTAGCCTATTTACTTTGACTTGGTACTAAGAATATGGCTAGAATTGATTTTTTAATGAGACATGGTTTAAGAAGAAAGATTTGATATTTTTTAGATCCGTGCCATGTGGATCACCCGTCTGATACGATGGCCATGGTGTTAAGATCTTTCGTGCTAAAGATTGGCACGAAATGTGATCTCTATCATCTGATTTAACACAGTCATCTATTGAATCCGCTGGCGGTGTTTGAATGTTTTAAATCCGATGGTAGAGATCACATTTCGTGCCAATCTTTGGCATAAAAAGTCTTTGCATCATGGCCTTGAAATCAGACGGCTTAGATAGTGTTCCACATGGCACAAATCCCAAAAAAATTGTCCTTTTGAACCATGTGCCACGGAACAAATCTCGTGTGCTAGTTGTAGCTCCCTTTTTTAATACAGGTTTTGATTGATTACATCTCAAAAGTTGTCATGACATGTCACCAAGAGAAAGTTTTGTACCAAAAATAAGATTAATTTTCTGCACACATCCCATTGTCAAAGGCAGAAGGGGCACTCTCTATAAGATTTGCTTGAAATATGACCCAATGCGTTTTTGTTCCAAGGACTCCAATGTTTCTGTTATAGTTAACATTGGTTATTTGTGATTTATTATGAGCTTGGGAAGCAGTGTTTCCTAGACATGTGGCGCAGATGCCAAGCGTCAAGGTGTCATAGATGTTTGGCACATCAATTTCTAAATATTCTAATACAGCGGCACGACCTTAAAACAATAAAATTAAAAAAATAACTTATATAGAAAAAATTTAAGGGAAATCTTGTAGTGCCAATTGAGATATGAACTGAAAAGATACATAATGTATGTCAGAGAGCGAAGTTACAAAGAGCTTAGCGCTAATCAGAAATGAGTGGAGAAATAGGACTCGCAAAGCTGACCCCAAATAGATTGGATATAAGGCTATGATGAATTGATGATGATGATGGATGAAAAGATACATAATATATGCCATGGAACTAACTAGAAGTATACTATATTAAACAAATTGTGTTCAAGGACCCAAGCCTTTTGTTTTATAGGTTACTAAACTTTACACAATTGTTCTTTCATAAAATGACGATGCATTTTATCATGTGAAAACAAGGAATATTATGTGGGATTTTCATCCATTTCTAGAAGTTTCGTTCTATGTTGAGGAGTGTCCAAGTGCCACCAAGTGTCGGCACGGCAGAAATCCCAAAAGTAGAAATGCCTAGGTAACACTGTTTGGAAGTACCATATATCATCTTTGTTTGTGCCTCTGAAAACTGTTCCTAACTTCAGATATTTACTATTTAATCAAAACATATGAACTATATGGTCTGGAATACACAAGATACACATTTTTGCATATTTTCCAGCTCAATAAGTATTTTGCATATGAAGGAAGTGGCGACTTTTTATACAAGTATGTAAAGCTTACCCTCTCCTAAGTAAGTTTATGTGGAGTTTTTTGTTGCATGTTGAAACTATCAAATTTTTTTTTTTTTTTTTCTATACACCAGAGATTACTGTTAAATTATTATTTGATTATGATCGGTAGTCTCTTTCACCCGAAGACTAACATCCTTTCAGTTTTTCTTTGGAAACAAAAAAATGGTTGTTGTCAGTTGTAACAAAGGATTAAAATCTTGGTATCGGTATTGGTCTGTGCATCGATATCAAGATGCATTGTCCCAGTATCGGTGATAAAGAATATACTACAAAGTATATGTATCGGGAGATACCCGAGACCATAGTGACAAAATATAGTGTTTTTTTTAAATAAAAAAATACACGACTTTTTGTCACAGCGTACTAACAATACACATGTTATTGAATAATACACATTTTTTCCTATAATACGTGTATTTGGCTTACTAAACAAGCTTTTTGCTTATTAAATGTTTTACTCCTGTATTTTATTGTATTTAAAATTACTTATTATTATTATTTTTATTTTTTTAAATACAGTAACACTTGCACTTAGTCCATATTAAACGTTTTATCCCTGCCTTTTTCTGTTTTTTTTTTTTTTTTTTTTTTTTCTGTCTTCTGTATATACAGTTTTTTTAGCTTTTCCTTTTTTACCCCTTTTCTCAGACTTTTTTGCATGCCATATTAGAGCCGCATCTGTATTTTGTCGCTATGCCCAAAACGATACATTTGTCTCAGGTGGCTCCGATATTGAGACATATCGCCTGATACATCTCGGCATCGTCCGGGATTTTGATCTATGGTTGTAACTCACTTTTTCCTGCATGCTTTAGTCCTAAAATGGAGGTTTGAAACTGATAATTCAGTCTAACTAGCATTTCATGGTGGTCCCATTTTTCAGTTTGCAGCCTGTGAGGGACACACGGGAGAAGCAAGTACAACTTTGGAAGGAACTGATAATCGATTATTGTAAAACTCAAAAGATATTTATAATAGGATTGGAAGATGAATTCCCCCTTTTCACTAATCCGGTGATTGAAAGTAAGTCTTGCTTTATTCAGGAAAAATTGCATTAAATTTGTTAGCGCCATTTTATTTTTATTTACTTGAAACAAGTTACCGATATGAAATCCTTCATGCTCATTCGAGATATACTTACTCATCTAAAATGATATGGTGTTCTTTGTAGTTCAAATAATTTTTTAAGACTGGTGTTACTACCACACCACTTTATGTTACAGCCACCTCACTTAAACAAAGGAAAAATCTGTCGACTGTTTTGAATCATACGATAGAGATCGTTTTTCGTCCGAATCTTTCACACAATAGATCTTGAGATCATGGGCCAACCATAAGATGGTTAGATGTTGATTCCACATGGCACACATCCCAAAAAGTGATTGTGATCACAGCGTACCATCAAATGTGGTTCGCGAACTTCACATTCACTTTTGGATGTGTGCCACATGGAATCAGCATATGACCGTCTGATGGTAAGCCCATGATCTCAGGATCTATTGTGTGGAAGATTGGAATGAAAACGATCTCCATCATCTAATTTAAAGCAATCAAAGGATGTTTCCTTTGGTTAAGTGAGGTGGCTGTAACATAAAGTGGTGTGATAGTAACACCAGCATTTTTTAACTCTGGGATATTTACTAACTTCGCTGTTACCAGATTTGTTTCACTTACATAAACTTGTTTAAGCTCCTTCTATTACTCTATACAATGTTCCATTGATGCTCTTCTTAAGCTTTGGGAGTACTTCAGCTTTTCTTTGCCATTCTTGTAATATTTGTAATATTCAGTTAAATATAGAACTATTCTGTGTTATTTTGTTATAGATTTGATATTTAGGTTCTGCTATACATTTGGATGGGGGGTTTGAAGAGGACATCACAAATAGGATCAATGCAGGTTCGACAAAATGGAGATAGGTGGCCGATCCAAGGGTTGCATTTCAATTGAAGGGGCATTTTATAAGAAGGCTGCAGGGTTTGCACTACAGTGCAGAATGTTGGGCTACGAAGAATCGTCTAGAATATTGAGTACGTGGCTGAAATGTGTATGCTAGGATGGATGAATGGAGTAATATCAAAGGAAGCGGGAGACCTCAGATCAAATCCCTCCCTTGAGGCCACCCTAGGGATTTATATTTGTGCCGACCCACATGTGCTAACTTGGGTCGCGCACGTGCCCTTGGGATTAGTCGGGTGCTCTAAGAGGCTCGAACACCCACAGGTTACCAATCAATATATATATATATATATATATATATATATATATATATATATATATATATATATATATATATATATATATATCTATATATATAGAAACGAAAGCATAAGAGAAATTTAGTAGTAGCTCCTATAGATGCGAAAATTATAGTGTCATTTGAAATTGTCTGAACATGTCCATCAAAGACTTACACAGCCTATGTACGAAAAATTGAGAGGATACAAGCACAAGGATATAGGAGAAGAGGAAAACTAGTGAAGACTTGGAGGGAAGCAGTGAGAAATGATATAAAAGATAACAGAGTGCTTAGCCTTGAATAGAAACAAATGGAGAAATAAGACTCGCAAAGCTGACCACAAATAGGTGGGACAAGAGCCGGAATATGTAGACTGTAATTTTCCAAAATTTAATTTGCCTCAACACGCATTATTCCTGGATATCCTCATATAATAAATTTATCATCTTGGGAACTTAATTGTTTTATTGAAACATTGTGACCAAATAGGACTTTTTTTGAAAAATACACGTATAATACGCATTATTTGCCACAACGTACTAAACACCTATACTATCCATATTTTGACTAAAATGCATATTTTCGTAAAATACCCATATTTCACGTATAAAACACGTTTTCATGTATTAACGGTTTTTCCCGTATTTTTAAAAACTTGTTTAAAACTTATTTAAAGTATTATCTCATTTTTCCCGATTTTTCCGGTTTTTCGTCTTCCGTATTTTACAGTTATTTTCCCTTTCAAAATTTTCCCGTATTTTACCCTTTTTTTTCCAACATTCTTGCCCACCATATTAAATGCATACCCGTAATATGTCACTTTGATTGAAAACGCTTTGATGCACATTATGCGTTTTAAATGTCTCTCAGCTGGTATGATTTTGGTTGATGTTTGGTGTTTTTCACAGTTTTACAATTTGTTTTGGGCACAGGATCTCTCAGCCATGAAGCAAGGAAAGTATTCCTTGCAGCCTTAGTTTCAGAAGGTTGGTTTCAGTTATTTGCCAAACCTCAGTATTTCAAGTTTCCTTCTTGTAGGCATGAAACAGTATTCATTAGGGGTGTAAATTTGGTTAATAGAACCGAAATTTCAGTTTCGATGTTGGTTCACCTAAATCCGAACTCAAACCTAAAAGTTTCGTTTTGGTTAACCGAAGTTCCCACCTCCCAAACCAATCTGATCTCCATTCCGGCTGGTTCGGTTCGGCTCGATTTTTTTCCATATTTTTTTGCTATTTTGTTTAAGTAGAAATTTTCATTTAAAATAAAAATAAAAATCCGGTTTTTATTCGGTTTTCTCACTCTACCCGGCCCCTTTTTTTGGCTTTCAGCTATAAAAACCGAGACCAAACCGAGCGGGACCGGTTTAGTTCGGTGTCGATTTTGGTCCGGTTCGGGAGGCTCCGTTTTTTGTTTTAATTTACACCCCTATTATTCATAAAGCATAACTGTAACTTTATAAATTCTGTGATTGGTTGCTTAACTACGTCTTTTCTAACAGGGCGTGCAGAATGGATGGATAAAAGTCATAAGAAATGTCTTATACTATGGCTCCGGATTCAAGATTGGGCTGATTCTGTTTTACGTTTTGTGAGTAAAGACATTAAAATTTCAGATCATGGTATAAATTCTTGATGCTCGGTCCAATTTCTTGGCAATTTCACGGTTGTCCTAGGCACCAACTACTGAGACCAAGATGACTTGGAAATGTCAGCAATCATATTCCCTAGTCAAGTTTTGACTTTTTAGCATTGACTCAAATTCAAAGCTGACACACTAACTATATCATGCATTGCTTACTTGCTGAATTTCTCTGTGGATGCAATCAGGTGAAAGAAAACGGATTGGAAGATGGTGTGATGACTGTCGAAGAAATACGCTCAGGGGTTGAATCCTGTGGAACAGGTGAGGCCAATTTCCTTACTGCCACTTTCCACCATAGGGAAACTTATCCGAGTCTCATCTGTACTAGTCTGTCTGCAAAATCTACTAGAGTTTTATTATCCCTTCATTCTAAAAGGGGGAAAAAATTATCAGACTTGGCCGAGTCATACCAGTTTTGGAGCTGGCTGAGTCAGCCTTCAATATCGGAACAATGTTGTAAATAAGACTGAGGTCAACCAAAATACAAAAAAGTTAGCCAAGTTAATCCAAGTCTCATTGTACTAGCTGTACAAGTGCAAGTCTGTTTTCTAATTTCTCAAAAATAAAATGTGAACCATATTATTTGGCTGGTGCTCCTACCACACCACTTTATGTTTCAACTACCACTTAAACAGAGGAAAAATCTGATGTTGCTTTAAATCAAACAATGGAGATTGCTTTTCGTCCCAATCTTCCACACAAATTATCTTGATTGAGATCATGAGGCCGCTATCAAATGGTCAGATGTTGATTCCATGTGGCACATATCTGAAAAAGTGAGCGTGATCATAGTATACCATCAAGCGTGGTTCATGTTCACTTGTTGGGATGTGTGCCCCAGTAAATCAACATCTGACCGCCTGATAGTAGGCCCATGTTCTGAAGAACTATTGTGTGGAAGAATATGACGAAAAATATCTCTATTGTCTGATTTAAACAGAATGGTTTTTTCCTTTGTTTAAGTGAGGTGGCTGTAACCTTAGTCACAAAATTCGCGAATTTAAGTTTCTGCAAATTATTCACTATTTTTTTAAAAAAATCACGAGTTTTTAATATTTCGTAAGTAATTCACGGATTTTTCAATAAATCGTGGATTGCAATATTCCTCTCCAAATATTCCCCCGAACTTGCCGAACCCCAACTTGGTGACTACGGCTGTAACATAAAGTGGTGTGGTAGTAACACCAGTCTATTATTTTTGGATCCAGACAATTCAGTATCTTGTACGAGTTTTTTTAACTCGTAATGAAATTACTTCTGTACTCATAAAAAATGATTTTTAACTAGTTGTAGCAATGGGTCGGGATCGGGCCTGGGATTCCTCTTGTAGATGGGCTGGTTCAGGTCCAAGCCTGGACCTTCTTTTTTTCTTCCAATAAACGTACCAACTTGAAAATTAGAGGTTCAGTTTGTCACATGCTTACTGTTTGAAACTTTGAATCAGCGTTACAAAGTCTCCTAACGACTTGAAAATCTCCTAATCCAATTTTGTTTGGTCAGAACCAATTTTTCAATCTATGATCAAGTCAATTAATTGACTAGTCCAGTTTGACCTTTGATCCCAAAATTCAGAAGACCAATTTCTGAGCTTGAGTCTGAGTTATTGACCATTGTTTTGTTTCAACACAATGAAGGTCCTTTAACTTGTGGCCATTATTCCCTTCCAAAGCCCTCTTCAACTTGTCTGCTTTGCCATTTATAACTTTCTAGTTAATTTTTTCTGTTAGTCAGGGAAAACTGTTGTTTGTGCAATATTAACATAATTTCTGCATCTTGATGGATCAAAAAATACTATTTCTCTGCTATATCCGCCTTCTATCCTCTAGAGCTCGAGGGGATCGACCGCACTGTGCTGATGCGAGCGTTAAAACTGTTAGAACAGAGGGGTAAAGCTGCAATTTTCAAGGGGACTTCTGCAGATGACGAAGGAGTTAAATTCTCTCTTTAGACGTTGCATGGAAATGATTTTCTGAGACCATTCTCTGAGCGATTGATGGGCTCATAGAGGGATCCATAGGGAAGTGATTTAGCCGCATCGGTGGCTCTTGCAACCACAGATCTTTCCCGGGTTTTTCTAATTGGACGTGCGAGTAAGTGAAATATGTACTGTGCTGTAAATTGTCCTCCTCTGCAAAACAACAATTGAGCTATAGCAGTTCTCTGTTTGGATTTATCTTTAAGAATTACACTCTTATATGCAGCACTTTTCTTTTATTTTCTTATGTTGACGTGTAACATTTATAATCCTTTGTATTTATTGTAGTATCATCATGGTTGCCCAATACCGGTATATATTGGTGGAGGGGCCGGTATGGTAAATTGGGTTCTGAACATATCGGCCATTTTCACTGATTGTGATATTGATTATTCCGATTATAGCCATTGGTATAAATGTTAAATACCAGAATATTCCTCTATTTACAGTTATATACATTTTTTTTATTCTTGCCCATTTATTATTATTATTTTTAAAATGAAAAACCAGTATCCTGGTAGGCTGGTATATACCAATCTCTACTGTAGTCGCAAAATTCACTGAATTTTTGAATAACTTGCAAATTTGAGGTTCTACGAACTAATCTTGGATTATTTTCAAAAATTCGTGTGTTTTAAAATTTTCACGAATAATTCTCGTTTTTTTTTAATAAATCGTGTATTACTTTTTAATCTTTTTTCTCTCTGATTTTTCGCCGAATATTTCCCTAAACTTAGCTGAATTTTTCTGAACTATAAACTTGCCGAACCCGCCTTGGTGATTATGATTTATACTGGCGGGTATGAATAGGATAAATTGGTAGAAGGTGTCATAGTATTTATGGTAAGAACAGATTTTAAACCTTGATTGTCCTACAGCTGTTGTCTCTAGGACAACATTTATCTGAAAATATTTTGTTGCATCAGCGACCGGCATTGTACCACCGTTGGATCTTTCACACAACCTGATTGTCCTACAACAATTTCACATGATTTTAAGGCTATTTTTTGGGAATTTGTGCCATGTGGTATAAAAAGTGATCATTAGATGGTACACCCATGGTCTCAAGATCTAGCGTCTAAAATATTAGAGTGAAAAACAATCTCCACCATCATATTTAAAGCAGTCAATGGGTTTTCAGTGTTGGCGCCAAGGGTCAACATATTGGCTTTGTTTTTCGTTTAAAATTATCCTTCCATACACTGATAAGATCGGGCCGAATGTTTGAATTATCAGCCAAAATTTTGAACCATGGTTGACGCCCACAGTAATATGGTTGGTGCGAATATAGTATCCTTTTATATAATGTTATGAATATTTATCAATTTTTTTGCAAAGTCATCCACAGGTGCAAGCAATTGGATTGTCCCATGGTATCCAAAATCGGCCGATACCGATATGTATCGTTTCCCCAACTCAGTGTCAGTATGGGCCAATACAGGTGATACGATACGTATCGGGTATCGACTGATATGTATCGGTTTGAGCCCGAGAAATATTTTATTTATTTATTTATTTATTTATTATTATTATTTATTTTTAAGTTATCGAGTTGTATCGGTATTGGCCGAGTCATATCGGTCCTCCATGGACCAATACCCGATACCGAGTTTGACACCTTGGATGGTCCAAATTTCTTTGTATGTCAGCCGAATAGCGGTTAACGACAGCATAAAATTATCCAATCTGCGTATTACAGAGCTATTTGCTAGCTCCTGCCACAACAGAATTCACTTGCTTTAGTTGGTTCACATTCTCTTTTCTAACTCTCTGCAAAGGAGGATTTACCTGCTCTAGCAGCACTGAATATATGTAAATCTTGATTTTGAGTTATCGAGGAGAAGGGGTACCTACTAAAACAGGCAGCAGGATGTTAGCAAAGTGGATGGGAACCTGTTAAAGCAGGTAAACTCTGCTATGGCAGGGGCTAGCATAGAGCTATACCATACGCAACCTAAATAGCCAATTAATATTGTCCTAAGCTGATTTTGACAGATATTAAAGCCCCTAAAAATTTGTGAAAGTTAATGATTGCACTATGTTTGATGGATGCTTATATTCATGTTCATTTTTGGGATGTGTGTCAAGTGAAATCAAAATAGGACCATTGGATGGTAGGCCCTTGATCTCAAGATCTATTACGTCGAAAATTGGGACAACAATGATGAGAAAAGCAAAGTAGCTGAAAGTTAAAGTACATTAAACCTGAGTTGGAAAGAAAGAATCTTGAGTTATAAATAAAAATATCTTTTTAAAACACACTACCCAAACTTCTTTAAGATGGCTAGATTCTAATTTTTTTGGTTGCTCAATTTCGGCGTTTTTTTTTTTTGTTATATATATATATATATATATTGAAGATAGCATTTATGTTAAATCTAAAATAACAATATCGATGACACGAGGAAGGGCATCCTCCATCCAAATCTCATTACATCTGTCACTAAGACCTATTTTAACTAAGACATCAGTTGCACCATTGGTAGTTCTTAAGACAGAAGACTACGAGCACGACCTAAACTTCTTTGAGATACTTTTAACATCATAAAAAAGATTAGCGAACTTCGATAAATCTTCTTCTTGATAATCAACTCCATGAACAATCCTTGATGAATCACCTTCGAAAATAACTCTATTAAAACTTGTGTCAGACGTGAACTTAACAGCTTCAAGTAATCCAATAGCCTCACAATGATCTGCTGAAGAGACATTCTTACAATTCTTTGCTAGAGCACCCGTCACACTCCCCAAGTGGTCTCTGATGATGATTCCAATCCCAGCAGCTCCAATGTGCGAGCACCACGCACCATCAAAATTGACCTTGTAGATGCCCATAGCCGGTGGAGACCAAATTTTGGGAATAGGCAGAGCTGGGAAAGTTAACACAGTAGGAGTCTTCACCATTGCCAAATGAAAGTTAGTGATGAGGTTTGTCGCAGAACAAACAATGGACAAGGGCTCCCTAGATTTTTCTCCATGAAAGATTCTATTCCTTTCATTCCATAACACCCATGCCAAGGTGAAGAAGAGATCCAAGTGAGAAGAACCAGCCATGGACAAAAAGATCATCAATCTCCTTTAGAATTTTCCTCTCTTCCTCACTATTGAGGAAGGACAAAACCGAGCTTCTCTTATTTTTAAGGAATTATGCAGCATTGAGATATGACTGTTGGATGTCTCCAAAGCTTTCTTTACTCCATTGCACCAAGTGCTTTGAAAGAGAGTCAATATTATTGCAGAGATTTGAACTATGGTCAAATTGCAACAGATTCCAATAATTTTCAACACTTTTGGCACATCCCTCGGAATGTGCCCACATTGCCTAAGAGCGAAACCTTCTGGGTCCCCTTCTTCACTCACTTTGGAACAGTCTCTAAAATGATGATTGGAGCATGAATTTGGAGGAAATCAGATGTCGCACAACTATCGAATAGAACAAATTATGTCACTCTTGATTAGCAAGGCCTCTATCTAATCTTTCTTCAATCAAATCTGACCCATGTTGTTTATTGAACCATGTGTACTTGTAATCAAAGAAACCAAGGTCCAATAAACCATTAGAGACAAGGGCAGGTCTAAAAAGGTCCACCTGAGCCTGAGATTTAGGAGCACCTCCCCTCTTCTCATGATGAAAAAGTATTTAGTTAAAATCCTCAACGCATAACCACGATTGGTTGTTTTGATGCCCAAGTAGAGATAGGAGATCCCAAGAGCAGGATCTATTTTGATTCTCTGGTGCACCATGGAAGTCTGCCAATATCCACGATTCCCCATCAATAACGTCAATGTGATTCTTTGAAAGGCTTTTGATATCAATATTTCACTCCACTCTCCAAAATAAAGTCAAACCACCTAATTTACCAATCGCATCAACGAAAATACCGTTTGAAAAGCTCAATTTAAACTTTAGCATCTCTTTTCTTCTAGAACATATCTTCGGCTCCATCAGAAGCACCACCTCAGGATCTTCTTTCCGCAAAAGAAGGCGGAGAGCACGAATTGTCTGAGGATTCCCAAGCCTTCGACAGTTCCAATATAATATTTTCATTGCTTTCGGCGAGATTGCTAAGCAACCATTGCCGATAGAATCAAATCTTCATCTTCAACCGATACATCCGGAATAACTTTGCACCTTTTTTTCGAAGATTTCGAAGTTTCCACCTCACAGGACGAGAGTTGTGGGCTGGAATGGGTCGGGCTTAAAACCTTGGCTTTTTTACTGGAATCAACTATTTTTCGTTTGATAGTTATATATATATATATATATATATATATATATATATATATTAGATAATAATAATAATCATGAAATATTCTATATCCCTTCAATTCAATAATTATTTATCACACGCTTTGTACACCTCTTTTATTCGTCAACGCATGGGGGACGATTTTTTTTGTTTTTTTTTAATTGATAATGCTGAAATTTTATTGAAAAAATAAAATTACAAGTAGGACGAAAGGAACATCACAAAGGCTAAAAAAAATGAAAACAAGAATAAGAAAATAGGTGATATAAAAAGAATAAAACTCACTAGAAGAGGCTCAACATCAGCTCTCTAAACTTGCACCGAAGAAATTTGCCGGAAACAAAAGCCTCACTAAGCCGACAGAGAAGCAACCTCGGACGGTAGTGCAATCCAAGTTTGAAACTTGCCGTAAACAACAAAAAGTAATAAATAAATTTTAAAGACACGCCCTCCCAAAACCTAGGGATGCAAGTTTGACACCAAACTCCGACGCTGAATTGAAAACTGACCCTCCCGAACTGCCCCGAAAAATGACAGAAACTTAGTCGAATCGAACCGAACCAATGTAAAATTGGTTCGATTTTCAACTTGGATAATTTGAAACTGAAAACCGAGGGGTAGGTTGAGTAAACCTAGCCCTTAATGGTCTTAAACCGACCCAAACCAGTCCCAGCCGACCCGAACCAGCAGTACAAACCGAACCCATAAAATATCCTTTGCCCGACCAAACCCACCACATCTCCAGCCGTCCAATCTTTCTAAGCTAAAGGTGCTAAACCGACCATCCAACGTTAATTGATCCGCGTCAAACAAAACCAACCCGTAAAAATTCACCACCTCTAAGGCTCTAACACCCCCGCTATAAAAAAAAACCAAACGACTGTCTTCCTCTCCTTCATACGACTCCGCAGTGAAAACCCTCACCCAAAAGAAAAAGACCCCACCCTCTTCCCATCTCTCGTGACAAAGCAGAGAAGAATGTGAGGACCCAACCCGTCTGACTGGCCCATTCTCATGGCCCATACCAGACCCAACCTAAAACCCCTATCACCCCTTCTTTCTATTTCTGTTTAACACCCAAATTTTCTTCCACCTACCCCCGTCTGTTGACCCAGAGACCGAAGCGAGAACCTCACTACGGAGGCATGGTGCTCGGCATGGCCGGTTGTCCGGCACCGTTCGACGGCAGGCTCGCTTGTACACGCCACCACTTTCCTTCACGTCACCACCAACCCTCTCTGGCTATAAATAGGAATCGACTCCCCTTCTTCTCCACCAACTATTTCAACTGGTAAGGTCGTCTTCTTCTTCTTCTTCTTCTTCCTCTGCCCTTTATCTTTTATTTCCTTTTGCGGCCGGCTCGATCTCCGGTGACGGTCATCGTAGCGATCGTTGCCGCTCTTTTCGATGCTCGCACGACTGATCATTATTGGGCGCACTCTCGCGACCGTTGTTCGCTATCGCTGTCGCGGTCGGCGTTATTCCCGTCGGCGACTATGCCGAACCCGTCAACATAACCATTTCTCCTCTCTGTGTTTTCCTTCTTATCTCTACCAATACCTTATTCCTTTCCCGTGCCATACTCGACCCACAACCATTCTGCCTCTCTGTGCTACCACAACCAAGTCTTAAACTTTTATTTTATTTTATTTCTTATTTCCTGTTTTATATATATATATATAGTACAAGGTATAAGGATTATACGAACCGTTTTCCTTGTTTTGCCTCAAACCTGTACTCATATGAAACCTTTCATCTCATTTGTATTTTCTGTTTTATATGCCTACCTATAATATGAACCGACATGTATAATTATTTGTATATGCATCTATCTATTATATTTACTATATTTTCAGATTTATGTTGTTATTTATTTATTTTTACCATTAAAAATATTAGGATTATAACCCATAGGCTGTTAGAGTATTTTTATCATTAACTTATGTTATATAATATTTTCTGAATATACCTATTTATTAGGGTTAATATCATACAAATTATTATAGTATATATTTTAGTATTTACAAAAGTATATGCCCTATCATGGATTATTGAAATAATGTCATGTGATTGCCCTTCGTAATATTTCCGGTATTATGACCGACCCGATCGTCATACCCTATTGGCATGACATGATCTCATTCGATCTCGAAACTCGACTCATTTCAATCGATATCCTATCGGCTAACCTTCCGTGAGCCGACTGAACCCTAACTCATAATTCTCGCATAATCATTCAACGCTTTCATCTAATCATCGCGTAGCGCTAACACACCATTGTTCTCATACAGGTAATACGTCGAGCGACCCGAACTCCAACCACTCTCACCGCAATCACCAAGGAGGCGCACATCAAGGCAAGTGACTTACCCTTATCACTCAATTCTGATTAAGTAAATTAGTACTAAGTAAATAGTATATATATACGCGATTATGTGCAACCCTATAATTATGAATTGAAACCCTTAGGTAGTGTGATACATCTGTGAAATATTATTGGGTGATGATATTATAAATATGCTAGAATAATCATGTAAGGACTTGTTCATTTATCTCTACATAATTATGATTGTTAATTCAAATTCCGACATGGAGTAAATCGTAGTTGATTCTTGGTAGCATGTCTTCTAATTAAGCACATGAGTAAACATAGATATTGCATGAATTATCATAAACTGATCGAATGAGAAAATGATTGTGAAAGCAAATTGATCATAGCTTATACTTCATTTCGAAAAATATTATGAAATACCATCTTGATTATGGAAGGCATCAATCATTGAACACATGATTTTTCACTGCATACATTGTGCATCGATATAAATATATGATATTTCTTGTGTGGATCCTCCTATCTGGCAGACATGGGTTTGGGACGAATGTCCGTGTTATTGCTTCCAATTACGAAGTACGTATTGCCTACCTACCTACCATAGTAAGGCGTGAAAGTTAGACATGTAATATGATGTGGTAAGGACCACCTGGACGGAGGTGAAGTCTAAAGGGGTCACATGTGGTTGTACCATGGATCCGGTACTATAGTAGTAGAACCTACACTTATAAATGTGTAGCTGCTGAACTTAAATTATTTGCTTTGTTTTCCTTTCAAAGAAAAACTCCATGTTCTTTCATGCATACATCTCATTCATGCTTAATGATAGCTGCACATATAATGTATTGAGAATGGATAGTGGAATTGAGTATATATATATATATATATATATATATATATATATATATATATATTACTCCTGTTGAAATCCAGAGAATATTCATGTATGAAATTGTCTCTCATCTTGTTCATTAAGACGTAGTTTACTAGATATTATTAGGAGGCCACTTGTTGAGTTTATCTCACTCCCGTTATTAACATTGCAGCGACGGATCGAGTTAATCATCAGACTTCACAAGAGGAGACGTTAGAAGACCTCCTAAATTAGAGTCAGAGAGTTAGTCAGATTTTGAGTTGGTTGTAAGGGACTTTTGAAATTGTAATTATATTCACGATGAACAAGAAGTTGTAACAATGATGTACCCTTATTTTTGTAACCATGAATGAAATATTCAATTGCGTGTTTTGTTTCACCTTAGTTTTGTTTTGATTATTGAATTTGCTCACGCTCCGAAGTTCGCGGTATATAGAATTTTGGGGTGTGATAAAGAAGCTCCCCAAAAATACTCAATCTAAACCCAAATCGACCGAAACGAGCTGAATATCGAAACAATCAGTTTCGGTTCCGTTTCGGGTTGGGTATTTTTGCAACACTACGTTGCAGGTGATCTAGCTTGCATTTTTAGAGGTTTTCAGTGCATTGATGCAGGTGACCTAGCTTTACGCCACGAGACTAACATTATATAGAAAGAAAAAGTCTTATGGTAGAAAGCTTGAGAAGCTTGTGAAGGTTTTTCTAGTTTTTTAGAGAAAAATCTGCTTTGCTGTGACGAGAAGAAGCTGCTTTCGTGTTAAGGTATTTTCTAGTTATTCAGAGAAGAAGCTGTTTGATGTGAAGTTATTTTCTAGTTTTTTATAAGTTCTTTTTAAAGTTTTTAAATATATTTAAACATGAAGTTTTTAATATTTTTACAAGTTTTTAAATATATTTAATTTTATGGTTGTTTTGAAATGAATAACTTATTCTTGGGTTCTTGGGCCAACACTAGTTTTTATTTATGTGTAAATTGTACTGTGAAACGGGGATGCATTTATAGGAACGGAAATGATATATATTTAATATCCATATAAATGATTCTTCGTTTCACAGGACAGTCTACACACATAAATAAAAATTAGTGCTGGCCCATTCAAGAAGGGTTTCCTTTTAAAAAAATAAATTCAAAACAAACATAAAAATAAATATATTTAAAAACTTATAAAAATGTTAAATTTTTTTAAACAGTTAAATATATTTAAAAACTAAAAATAACTTCACAACGAACAACTTCTTCTCTAAAGAAATAGAGATGTAATTACTTTATTTTGTTCATTTATTTTGTTTATTTCATAGAAGTAAAAACTTTGTTCATTTATTTTGTTTATTTTAGAGATAATTACTGTATTTTTCTTTTAGTATCTTTTAATCAAAGCTATTCAATTTTGATGTAATTAATGGAAAATTTACTGTGATCCCCGTGTGATATTAATGAAGGGAGATATGGTAGAAAGAATAGTATTTATAAACTTAAACCAATGAACACTAATTAAGGGGGACATGGTACAATGTGTTTAACTCTTGCCTATTTTTCTCTTCATTATTTTTTCTTGCTCACAAGGATTAAACAGATGGAGCATAAAATGTAAATTTAAACCTTGAATTACTATAATGCCAAGAGTTGCATCTTAGAATTCAGCTTTTGGCTGTTAGTTAAGGAGGCTAACTGAAATTGGAACTCTGCTGGCTCTATTTCAACATCTGCCTTCAATTTAGGCTACTGAAAAGAGTTTCTCTGTTTTTAATTGCCATTTACTTGTTGGGAAAGTTGACCTAATTTGCACAACGATACTTTAGATTAGTAGAAATACTAACTATTTGTTTTCCTCTGCTCTACTCTGGTAATCAATGTGCTCATAGCTATGCTGATGTCGTCCCTTCAAGGTCTGTTTGGACTAATAATTAAAAAATAACTGGTGCTAGTGCAAATATGCAATACCAATTTATAGAATTGGGCCAAATAGATTGGCAGTGTCTCCATCATGGATCAAAATCTTGGTTTTAGTTTTGTTCATGACCCGAACCGTAAATTGGTCAAAATTTTGGTAAATTTTGGTTTTTTTTTTTTTTTAAATATGTCCTTAAATTTATTTTATTGGTTTTTTTTTTTTTTTATCTTTAATAACATCATTAGAATTCATATTTACCCACTTGCATTTTAGAAGGGTGTCTGTATTTGCAACTGAATATTAAGGGAAACTTAGGATATACACCATAAGGGTTGTTGACTAGATTGAATCCAACGATGGAGATAATTCTTTGTCCCAATCAATCACACAATAGATCTCGAGCTCATGCTAAACATATCAGACGGTTAGATTTTGATTCCACATTGAATAAATCTCAAAAGTGGCTTGAGAACCCTTGATCATGATACGCTCATGATCAAGGTCACTTTAGGGATGTATGCCATATGGAATCAAGATCTGACCATCTGCTAGTTGGGATATGATCTCAAGATCTACTGTGTGAAATATTGGGTACCTCTATTACGGTTTAACCCCTTTAAATCCATTGATTACTTTGAAATAGATGATGGAGATTATGTTTCACCTTGATCTTCCACACAAATGACATAATGGATCTTGAGATCATGCCACATCTATCATGGTCAATTTTTTATTCAACATGTCACAGAATCCCTAAAAAATTCCTCTTGAATCCTATGGCACACATCACGCTCAAACGTGATTTTAGGGATATTTTTGAGGGATATATGACATTTGAAATAAAAAACTAACCGTCTCACGACATGATCTCAAGATCAGTTGTGTGGAAGATTGGGACGAAATATGATCTCCATCACTTGATCTGAAGCAATCATAATGATAAATCATATTTTAATAGTGTAAAATAAAAAGTGAGTTTTTAATAGTGTAAAATTATTTAAATACCATTTGACAAATTATAATTATGTGTCACATGACATAATGATAAATCACACTTTAATGGTGGGAAATAAAAAGTGATATTTTAATGGTGTGAGATCATTAAAACACCGTCTTTGAAATTTTGGTCGATAATTTGGAATTTTCATATGGGGGCAATTTTTTCCATTTTTTTCGATTCGGTCTTGAGTGAAACCGAGACATCTCAGCTGAAAATTTGAAAATTCGGCCGAATTTTTATGTATGGTCACCATTGGAACTAGCACACTATCTTTGTCCTGCAGATGATGTCATGGTTATTCAGTTTTCCATGCCTCATGTCACACGAGCTGATGTCTCGTGTGAGCTAAGGGTACATAATAAAGCCCCCAACATAAGTTTTACATACACAAAACAGCCATATGAAAGGAATTTGAAGTTCCTTAAAATGATGTGAAAACCATGTCAAGAATCCAAAATTTTCATCTGAATGCTTTGACTTCCAAACTTATGCATATCAAACAGAAATCAATGCTTTCAAACAATTTAGGAATATCAAAGACATAGCATTCATTCTGTATCAGACGTGTTCTAGGTGTGGACTCCATATACTTTTTCTAAGAAGTCAAGTCCACAAACCAAGGTATTAACATATATTTGAGAAATTGTAAAACTGGCTTGAAAAATACTTTAACCCAACACAACTGAACGAGAGAAGTGGCTGTGGACATGCATTCAGATAATCATACCTCACCTCCTGTTTTGAATTCACAAGAGATGTTGCCAGTCTCGAAGTCAGGAAAATATATTTATCCTTTATAGCATCCAACTACAACTTATAGAAAGATGGCGTTTCAATGAGTTCAGTAAGAACTCTTCCAAAAAACTAAAGATACAAAATACAAATAAGAAATAGAGCATTTAACTCTAATGAACATTCAATTTGACCATCCAATTTGGTATCCCAGAGGACAGAACCGCTTAATCAATCCAATGAAAATCAATACAACCGCATCACCTTATGGAAAGAGATAGCTTAGAAATTATTTAAAAATTGCTGATTACATCACATTGAAATCAAAGAAAGCATTTACTTGTGAAGCCATTGAAAAATAGTTTGAAATTAAAAAGTACTATGTAATTGACCACTAACAAATGACAAATACAGTAAATTATCCAATGTCAAAACTGGCCACAATTGGACTCGAATTAGTTTGGATTTACAACATGGATTTAGGCCCATGTCTCGAAATTTTGTATTCCACAATAAGTAGATAAGTAAGTTCTAGTTACCCAGAGACATCGGAATTTTTTTCACATGTTGGAGAAGGTATTAAAAAGGGGATTGCAACAAGAACAAAGCATAGCATCACAGGGTCCTATCTATATTATATGGACTCTCCATAATAGTTTTTGCACTCCAAGTTCTTTTTCGTTTTTCTTTCCAATACCGGAATGGGGCTAAAACCATTTTCATCTAACTCTTCCCTGTTTAGCAGAGCACTTAAAAGCTTAAATGGGCTTGGAAAAATATAAATTAGTCTCATATCAATCCCTAATTTATGGGCAACATGTGCAGCAGAAATTGAATTGCCCATCATGAAAAAATCATCAATCCAAAACTTCGTTAACCATTAATGCATCACAAAAAGCCTGTCCCAAAAAAACATAGCAATTACAGATCGGATGAAAAATAAACTACATTCATTTCATACAAGTATAGAGATAAATAATCCACATATATGAACGAATTCAATATTAAGATTTAATCGTCAAATAGCTTACCATCATAGTCATAAAACTTGGGTGAATCAAATTAGATTGTTTGACTTAGCATCTAACCAATGTCAAATCATAGCAGGATTTGTGTTCACCATAAAACCTAGTCCAACATCAAATTTCATTTGACCCACCTAAAATTGGTTTGATTACAAAAATATATTAAATAATATAGGAAGAAAATGTCGTTCTGTAACATCCATAGAATACAAAATTAATTATACATTATTTATGATGATATAATATATCGTGCAATATTCACAGGTAATAATTTGTTTTATATTATATTTTATGCAGTAAGTGACATTGGGCACTTGATTTTATTTATTGTGAATTTATAAAGAGAATAATACAATATGAGTTTGAGCCTTTTTTTCCAAGTATATAAAAGTTTGTGCAATAAAAATCAATTAATTACAAAATTAATGTAGTACTGTATTCAATGACAAATTATAAAACATGAAAACTTATTCACATAAGTATGTCCCTTCATGCTATTAATATATAAGAAAGTTGAATATCATTTATGGCTAAAGGACAGTCATTAACATAAAGATCGAAAAGAAAAGAATGGTAATCTGGTTCATCAATCCAATAAAAAACCTCCTTGCATAAAAAAGTATCGGGCTGTATAGTAGTCCTATTTTAATACATGTTCGATTTAACAATAAGAAAGTGTGAATGGCAACCTCCAACAAATATATATATATATATATATATATATATATATATATATATATAGAGAGAGAGAGAGAGAGAGAGAGAGAGAGAAATATTGGTGTGTGTGTTAGTTATGGTGTGTGAGTAGGTGGCCAGTTATGGTGTGCGTGTAATAATTTTACCAAACTTATCTTAAAATCTTAATCATAATCTTAAATTTTGGTTATACTATGCGTAATTCTCTAAGGCTATGTTTGGGTTAGCTCTTATAAGAGTAGAAGCAACTCTCTACTTGCTCTTTGTCAAAGCAAATAAAATATGCTCTAGCAGAGAGCAGGCAAAGAACAGTTTTATCACTTAAAATAGCTCTCCACCATAGCAAATGGGGCTAGGATCTGTGTTACCAAACATGGAAGCAGTTCTCTACCGGAGCCAAAAAACAAAAGAGCTGCTCTTTGCCCTGAAAGAGCTAGCCCAAACGCAGCCTAAGCAAACTTAAAGCAAACTTAAAGATTCTCTATTAAGAAGTCCTTGTTAACTGCTCCTCCAGACTCCAAAAACTGTCCATCTTGGCCCACCTAGCACCCAAATCACGGGTTGGGTGCCACATGGAACAAGGTGGCATTGAATAGATCATATTTCAAGCAAGGAAATTTTCAAAAACAGATATCTTCCGCGTGCTTTTCAGTGTTGGAAACTCGACAGTTCACAGTTTGTCACCTTCCATTTTCCGATGCTCAAAATCAGATGGTACAGATTCATTTTATGAATATATATATCATAAGGACGAAAAATGGGCCCGTTAGCTTATCAAGCTCATGATAGTCAGGAGTGTGAAGCCTAGAGAGGCAGAAGCGGCCGCTGCTATCCATTTCTCCAATAGCAGCTTAGTTTAGTAGCTTAACTCTTTCTACTGGCGTGGGGCTGCTGGATGCTTCTGATCAATAGAACATGAAGAGGAGAAATAGAAAAGAGAGGATGATGAGATGATGAGCATCCATTTGAGTTGATCACTTCCAAGATCTAACTCCAGTTTTTTCTAACATAGTGGAAATGCCTCACCATCTGCAGTTTTACGCTTATGCCTTGTTTGACAAAACTCATGAAAATGTTTTTATTTTTTTTCCCTTTACATGGGCTTGTAAATAAAAGAACTCATGGAAAGTTTTATTTTAAAAATTTTACAATGGTTTTATTTTATTTTTTTCAGCTATTTGGCTACATTGTGTAAAATTATTTTCTTAAGGCATCATTCTTCGCACCATGTGAACATGTAACCTCACCCCATCTCATTGGCCAAAATGCATTAATCGCTTTAAATTAGAATATGAATTTATTTTTTTGTCCCAACTTTTTACAAGATGGGTCTTGAGATCATGGGCATACACTCAAATAATTTTTTATTCTGTGCAGTACAAATCCCAAACAGTAACTCTAAACTCGTGAGATATACATCAAGCTCAAATACATATCACGAGTCATTTTTTGGAATGGGTGTCACTTGAAATAAAAAAATTGATATACCCATGATCTCAAGATGCATCATCTGGAAGATTAGGATAAAAAATAATCTCCTTTGTCAGATTCAAATCAGTCAATGCATGTTGGCCGGAGGAGATAGGGCGAGGTTATGATTTTTCAGTGCAAATAAATAGTATGACTATGAAGTAAAGTTGCATCTAAACTGTCTGATATAAAGGTCATGATCTACAAATCTACAACGCAAAAGAGTGATACAAAACTCAATCTCTATCATATGATTCGATACAGTCAACTATTGAATCAGATAATAGCTTTGGAATGCATTGAGTCATATGATAAAGATTATGCTTGGTGCCAATCTTTTCACTTATGATCTTTAGATCATGGCCTTCAAATTAATTGACTTAGATGGTTGGGTTACATTTATTGGCGTCGCTGTTAATGGGTACCTCTATTCGCGTTCATGTGTTCTCTGAAAGCGCCTACGTCCCAAACCTCTTGAAAACCATGGATTGCTTTGGATCAGATGAGGGTGATTGTTTTCACCCCGATCGTCCATAGAATGGATCTTAAGATCATGTAACACCTATCGGACGGTCAGTTTATGATTTTTTGTGTCCCCAGTCCCCAAAATATGGCCCTAAAGTCATGTATATGATTGAAGAGTCATATTTGGGATATCGGTGATACAAGAAATAAAAAATTGACCGTCAAATTGATGTGCCATGAACCCAAGATTTATTTTGTGGAAGATCTTTGTTAAAAAAGATCTCCATCATCTGATCCAAAGAAACCAACGTTTTTTTCATAGGTCTGAGAATGTAGGCGCTTTCAAAGAATGCATGAGTGTGAAGAAAGAGGTATTGACATGTGTGCCACATAAACAAAAAAAATTGAGCGTTTGATAATAAACTTATAGTCTCAAGATCCATTATATGAAAAATTATGGCGAAAAAAAAACCTCAATCCATTGATCCAAAGCAATCAAATGATTTTAAGCATGAAATATCCGAGTTGAGAAGAGCAAATTTCGGGTTGTAAGGGTGGCCACCAAAATTCCCAATCTGCATTTAACCCATATCATGAGCAGAAAAAAGTTCCAGTCAAATTTTGGCTGAAATTTTTATTTGAGTTTTTTTAAAAAAAAACTTTAGTTTGTGCGTCCCATTGCATTGCCAAACACTTACGAATTGTACTTTTGTGAGAAATTTCAAATTTTCAGCTATTTTTTACTAGAACCCTGTGTTAACAAATAAGTGGATGGCAAACAGAGTTTAGGATTACTAATCATTTGAGCATCCACCCGGTAAAGCTGAGGCCACAGCCACGCGTAGTAATCTTCAAGCATTGGCTTTTGTCCAAAGCTAATTTAAACATTTTTTCAAGGGGCCGGCCTCTAATACCAGTTTTTTTTTACATAGTGGAAATGCCTCGGCATCTGCAGTTTTACGCGTAAGGGATCTTAGGGGATGCCAACCAAGAGTTTAGGATTAAGAATCATTTGAGAATCCACCCAGTCAAGCTGAGGCCACGGCTACGCGTAGTAATCTTCAAGCATTGACCTTTGTCCAAAGCTAACTTTAACATTTTTTCAAGGGGCCAGCCTTTCGTAGAAGTTGGTTTCTGCCATAAGCTGGATAACGTTAGGAAGCCAGCGGAAAACTAATCATCTGATGGAATGCCCATGATCTCAAGATCCGTTGTGTACAAGATTGAGACGAAAAATGATCTCCATTGTCTGATTCAAAGTCAGTCAACACATGCTCGTTGGAGGAGATGGGGTTGAGATCACAGTTCCTCGACTTATAAATAATGGTACGCCCTCTGCCTAATTATTCTAAAATAAATATCAATGTTACCAACTTAATTTCCCCATCCACATCCATTTCCCTACATCACTAGCTGGTGACCTGGTACTATAACCCAAAACCATATAACTAAATAAACACTAAAGAAAAACACCAAGAGATCATTGGATCTCCCAAAAGAAATGTCCAATCACAGACCATCCCCATGAGATGTGCACCGATTGCCACTGTCCGATTAATTACCGGACCGTGCTCCGACAAGATGAAGCAACAGATTCACGCACCACATCCTGCTACAAAATCACCCAGTAGTATCGACTATAGTACATCGTATAGTTAACCATCGACTCTTCTGCTAAATGGTAGATACAAACACGTCTACGTTATATAAATGAGCAGTACAATACCCCCTTCATCCAACCAATCACTCCGGCCTGATGTAAGGTGATGAGCTCATATCTGTGCTATAAAATGAGTCCTCCAGCGGTCCATATTTCACGTCCTTCTCGTCATCCCACTTCAGGACCTCTCTTATATACTTGAAAGCATCATCGATGATCACACGGTCCCTAGCCTTTGCTTGCCAAACAAACAACTTCTTCCGATTGGTGATGGATGCATAAAGATCCTTAAACTTCATAGCCACGTAATAGTAAGCTTGCTGGGCTAAGGACTGGCTGTTGTGGTGGGGTCTAACAGGGGAGAAATCGCTAAACCATTCGCATGTTGAAAGTGGCACACGGTTTATCTTTTCCTCAAAAAGGTCATACTTGTTGAGGATTAGGACAAATGGGGTGTCGTGGAAGCACGGGTGCCTTATCGTAGACTCAAACAGCTCCTTGCATTGTAACATTTTGTTCTGAAGGAGAAGGGTGTTGTTACCAGTTTCTGGGGCCCACATCTGGTCGTAGTCACTGAGGGCTACACAGAAGATCACCGCCCGGACATCTTCAAACATTTCCACCCATTTGCATCCCTCATTCATCCCCTTAGCGCTTACCCTTATCAGCTGGTAGTACCTTAAAAAGGAAAAATGAAAACAGTGAGGCGTTTGTCAGAGCAATTTAGAATAAAGCAATTTAGAATATATTGGTACCTCTGTCCGCGCCTCCGTGATTATTGAGAGCGCCTACATTGAAAACCAAACTTAAGCCCATTGACTGGTTGAAAAAGACGACGGAGATCATTTTTTGCCACAAAAAGGGTCTTGAGACCATGATCTTAACACCAGATGGTCAGTTTTTTATTCCACGTGGCATAGGTCCCCGAAAAATGGCCCTAATCACGTTTAAGCGTGATGTGCTATGTGATTTTAGGTCGACTTTTCTGGAACTGTGCCACGTTGAATCGATAATTGACCGTCTGTTGGTACACTCATGGTATCAAGATCCCTTGTGTGGAAGATTGAGGTGAAAAACAATCTCCATAATCCGGTATAAGCAGTCAACTGGTTTAAGTGGGTTTCACACAGATGCTTTTAGTAATCAAGTAGGCGCGAACAAAGGTACCCTAAATATATAGAACTTGTGTACATGGCTAACTTTTTCATATCAAGTAGTATCAAAGAAAAATACCAGAAATTATTATTTGCACAAATATTGGATGTTTTTTATCAATAAGTATTAGGCGCTTTAGTGTATTCTATTTAACTAAATACATTTTTATATGAAAGAGTTGGTATTAGGTGCATGGGCCGCAAACTGCACAGTTCAATTCCACCTAGCCAAAAAGGTCAAAAATGCAATTTCACTGATGTTATGCTCTTGAATATCTGCACTTCTCTTGAGGTTTGACCGGTTTGGCAAAGAGAGATTGACCTGGTAAACACCTTAGTGCACAGCCCATGCACCAAGTACAAATTCCTTAGATGTAATGCTATATAGTCATAGTATTAATTTCTTAATTAAGAGCATGGACCCCTCAATTTTCCATATAAATCAGCATTAATTAATGCAATCTAAATATATGTTTTAAATACCCATCAATTTCAGGGTCCAGTGTCCACATCAATAGTTTAGTATGTTTCTTTTAAAAATCAGTTGACTAACCATTATCACTGATTAAGCTGTTAGTATACATAAAAAAAAATTATTATTATTTATTTTTTCTGCTCAGAGTAACACCAAAATTTTATTTACTAAAAACGAAATACAGCAGCAGATCGAAAGAGATATCGAGAGGAGCTAAGCTGAGAGAAACAAAAAAAAAAGTAGAGTAATAAAAAATAAAATAGCATAAATGCAGGGACTAGGAATAAGGTAGCCTCAGTTGTTCCCATTACCACAAAATCTCCTAAGGCTGTGTTTCACATTGCTCTTTGGGAGAGTAGAAAAGAGCAGCAGTTGCACTTTGTTATTGCAAAGAACTGTGAGGAGAAGAGGATTGGAAGCAGATTAATGGGAGGCTGCTATTTGAAATAGGAAAAACAGCCTTTTTTTCTTCCTCCAATCCTTCTCTCTCCCCATATTCGTTTGCAACAACAAAGAGTAGCAACTGCTCTTTTCTACTCTTCCAAAGTGCAATGCCAAACACAGCATAAGTAGATAGGGCACAATGTTCATCAATCTACATTTTCTAAATTTATGTGTATGAATCATAACCCTTTACATCAGACTGATTAATTCATCAGAAAAAAAAAATCAAATTAATTGAATTTTTCTTACAATCCAATGAATCACCTACTTTTCTATGGTCAATCAAGTCACATGCAAGTCTTTAAAAAACATTAATCAGATGGTTAGAACCATTAAACTGATGTAATTTCTGGGGATACATCCACCAAGAGATGGGCCATTGACTGGAAGGTTTGGAACCATAGGTATGTATAGCAGAGACCAAGCTTATAAAAACCTTTATTTTTAGCATAAGATTTAAACCATGTTCTCAACTAAATAGCAGCCATTTGGTTTCAGAGAGCTAATTGATAAGTGGGAAATGGGGAAGAGAAGGTTTACTTAGTAGGAGGTGGGAGTGGCCCGTCGGGATTGTCAATATATGATTCTGACATTGGGCTGCGGTCATCAAGGGTAAATTCGATGAAGGCCAATCCGTTTCCTTGAGTGACTCCTTCAGCATACAATATGTCTCTCTCGGAAGGTTCGTACTCGTTGCTTGATACCTCAACCGCCTGCAAGACAAAAACCAATGGGAATAGTCTCTCAGCATCTACACCTCATTGTAAAGATGGTCTAGTCCATATCCAGTGCAAAATCTCATTTAAACAATGGCCGCACTCTAGAATTTTGATGTCTGATTCATGGATGGATGGTGATGAACGTGGAGTCCATCACATGAGAAAGATCAAAACACTCACACTTTACAGTTATGGTTTCCAAATACAATCACAATCTGAACATCAAAAGAACCATGATACACAAACACAATCTGCTCTCCTTTAGAATGTTTTGTGGATCATATATATAGGATGAGGAGACCCTAGGATAGCGACCTATAGTTGAACCCTATGCTAATGCTATTTGGGTGTCAAGTGGCACCTAATCCAAAGATCAGGTGCCGAGGCAGCATGCACAAGATCGATCACATCCATCCCCAAAAAGAAAAGAACAAAAAAACATCTTATCCACCGTTCAAAACATGGTCAAAGTTGGAAAAAAATTCAATGCACCAAGTATGCCAGGGCATCACCCAATATTTGACCACGTTTTTAAAAGTCAAAAAAGTTTTTTTTATTTTTTATAGATCACATCCCACGTGTCCCCATATCCCAAAATGGTTTTTTTTTGGGATTATGTGGCATGTGCTCTCGGCAGTATTGTAGGGTTCAACCCTACAACACTAACCTACGGACTCCTTAACCATATAAATATAAAATAGAGAGGTCTACATAATTTTATCCAGTGGCTAAATATTAGGTCTAGATCTTCTTTTTTTTAGATTCGTAGGTCCCAAACTTAGAGCTCGAGTCTCGTGCATTATACGTTGTATCTCTAAAGAAATTATTTGCTACTAACCAACAAAAAAGTGATAAGCTTGAGGGATGTATGGGTCATTTAAAATTTTTAAGGGATGAGTCTCAGGTTTCCTGTTCAGGAGCTGGAACACAACTTGAGGATGGCGTGTAATGGGGATAAGAAAATCAACAGCTCAATAACTTATAGGATGGAAGACACGACAGTTTCTCTTTATATGACAAAAATGAATCAGAAAGCTGGTCCAGAGTAGCTTTTGGGACGTTTAATTACCAGAAAAATAAAGGAAAATAGTTGCTTGTCATCAATAAGGGCCTGTTTGGTTTCAAGGGAAGCAAGGGGAAATAAGGGAAAACTCATATGCGGCAAATGAATTGCCGAGATTCTCGTTGTTTGGATGACATCCAAAGGGTCGGAAATTATCTTCACATTTTCCGTCAAAATACGAGAAGAAATGCCAAGGGGGTCCCTCAGTTTTCTATCTTCTGAACCTTCGAACTACTCATCCGTACGACTCTTCTCATAATACCACACAATTTTTTCACAGACGAAAACCATTGACTGATTTGAATAAGATGATGGAGATTGTTTTTTTTTTCAATCTTCCTCATGATAGATCTTAGGATCATGATGCCCCTATCAGACAATTTGGTGTTGATTCTATATGGCACACATCCCCAAAAATCAGAGGCAGAACCACTTTATGACTTGGGTGGTCAATTAACCACACAAACTTTCTAAAAATTTGTTACTAAAGCTTTAGGGGTCCTAATTTATATTAGTGGATTCTCATCCATCCAAATTATCTTGACCACCCAAAATTATCAAAAATCTTCAAACAATTTTTTTTATGGTATTTGTTTTCATAACAAATATTTCTTCTTTGATATCGTTTAACAAAATCCCCACAATTTTGGCCTATTTTTAAGCTCCCCTCCATCTATTTAGCTGTTGGACGGACTTATTTTTGGAGAGATTTCTCTCACAAGGGGCTCTACTATGTTGTAGAGCTATATACTTACATATATGGTGTATATGTTCTAGAATAATTAATTTAAAAAAATACAATTTATTACATGTAACAAGGTTTGTACCTACAACCTAACCTTCACAAAGCAACAAGTCTACCACTAGAGCAATTCACTAAGATATGTAAAGAGAGAAAAAAATTAATACATATATAATTTTTTGGTCATTCGGCTATTTTTTTTGTTAGGATATATTATTTTCCTACAATTTCTTGCATATGTATCCAAACACAAGATTTGGTTAATCCTGCATTTTCCCAGCTAACAATGTAGTTATCCAAACAGCGGACAAAGGGAAACAAAGGATACCATGGTTTCCTACAACTTAGGCATCCATAGGAAAATATAGGAATATTATTTTACTTTCCCGTGTTTTTATCCAAACATGCCCTAAGGGTAAAGAGGAAACATTTTTCTCTCTGAACTAAAAAGAAAAGAAGCATTGAGAAATCTGCCAAAACGCATCTCAATTGTATTTGTTTTGTGAAAACAGTGTATCAAAGACATGGCAGCTTTTGTTACTTCATAGATCTTGTCTGCCACAACAAAAAATATAATTAAAAATTCAATTGCCAGCAAATTCAAAGTTTTGAACTCCACTCGACCATTTCCTTAAATTTGTAACTTGTGACTGCCAGTTTTCACACGTTAAAGTAGTAATTATCTATTCTATTCAACTGCTTACATGTCAGCCTCCTTGACGGTGAGAGATCGACTGCAAATATAATCCATTGGAGGCTAGGAGACCATTAACTAATCAACTTGTAATATAATCTACCAATGTTTTATGGTAGGACATTTTTTTATCAGAATATCTATTACACAGTATTATATGATACAATTTACTAATCAACTTATTGTTATGTGTGAAAATTTGCTGACAACAAATATACATGATTATTTAGAATGTGACTAAAACCCTAAACTGTGTTGTGTTCATTAAAATGTTAAGACTTTGGGCGGCTTTCATTTCTAAAAATGGAAGAAGTTTGAATACTTTCTGAAGGATAGGCATTTAGTTTGTATATACTTTTAACTACAGCCTATTATTGGTTAAAGTACATCAAACTCCATGACATCGGGTACAATGACCATTTTAATAGAGTATGTGTGGAAACCACAAGGGGTTAGGCGAGCTGGCCAGGTACCTGCTTCCAAAAGGAGAGCTGAGTTCGAATCCCCTCCCCCCTTGAGGCCACCCTAGGGATTTTTATCCTGTGCTGACCCGGCATGTGCTGAATTTGGGGTGCACATGTGCCCCTGGGATTAGGCAGGTGCTCTAAGAGGCCCGGATACCCAGGTTATCAAAAAAAAAAAAAAAACGAGTATGTGTGGCATCAACTAGCACTTAAAACCCTTGAATGATAAACTAAAAATATAAAGGTTAGATTAGTTGGTAAGACCATGGTCAAACTCGGTTTTCCGATACGTATTGTCCACCATCAAAACTGAGACGATATGTATCGGGCGATATGTACCAGTAATGTCCAAGATTTTAACCCATGAATGAGACAGAATAATCAGAGCCTGAAATTGAAAAGAACACATGCAAGAAAGGTGTTTTGCTGCACAAGCTGCATTTAAGTAATTTGATAGGAAAAAAGAATAACAAAGAGAGGTACCCGGTCTAGAAAGTAGTCAGCAACGTCTGGAAGAACATGAAGTTCATTTCTTCTCTTAAATGTTTCCTGTATAGCAGGGTCCTTCCACACCTCATCAACCACAGGAGCATACTCGCGTGTTGCTGCAGGGAAGAAAGCTTCCAAGTCTCCCATGGCTATGATATCCAAAAGCCAATCAGAAAAATACTTTAACCTTGGGTTGATAGAATAGACGCATTGACAAATTCCATTAGCTTCTCCTTGTCCTTCACCTTCAACTTCACCTGAAATCATAGTGACCAAGTTTAGGTACGGGATTAAAACAGCTTTGGAAATATACGGAAAAAATGCTAAATATCGGCAATTTTGGGAAAAAAATGGGAAATTTTCAAAATTTTGAAAATATTAATAAGTATCTATATATGTTGTGACCAAACATGGGTTTTAAACGGGAAAAAAAGCGGTTTTTTCAACAAAAAAAAACTTGTTAAAAACATGTTCTTTCGGAAAAACAGGGATTTTTCGAAAATGACGTTTTTTGTGTTTTTTTTTTCGTTTTTTCAAGAAAAAAACAAGCGTTCTTGGTCACTATGCCTGAAATTACTAATTGTCAGGCCACAGAGGCATTAAACAACAATTTCTATTTTAAGTCTCAGAGGAATGGTAGAGATCAAAATAACGAATAAAGTTTAACAGTGAAGAATGTTATATCTCAACCTGCTGAAACTGGATGGAAGGAAACCAAAGAAGAGACTACCTGCTGCAGGATTTTGATCGTTTGATCCAAGTTCTTTCAACTTAGATAAAGCCTCCTCTTCGAAACGCTCACGTCCCTCAAGCAAAATGCTGAGATATTTGTAAATGTTGCTTTGAATCATTAGCTTAATGTTCTGCAGTTCTTCTTGAGTGAAGTTGTTCCCATACAAAAACTTGGCCTGCTCAGGACCATAAAACCATCATAAAACAAGCGTAGGCATGAACAAATTCAAATGATATATTGGTTACACATTCAACCAAAAAGAGAAATTCTAGGGAGTGCATGGTTAGATGATAATTGGTAGGAATTCCATATAAAATGACAGTCACTAGAATGGAGACAATATATCTGCTTGAAGACAGTCACTAGAATGGAGACAATATATCTGCTTGAAGACTACTACACATGTTTTTCTTTTTGATAATTAAACAAATTTTAGTACTACTAATCAGTGAACAACTAGGACTGTCAACAGGTCGGGTCGGGCAGGATCAGGTCAAAAATTTGGCTGCCCAATAAGAAAATCGCAAATGCCCAACCCGATCTGACCTGATGGTGCACGAAAGCTGACCGGGGACCCAACCCGGTTCGATCCGAAAACCCTACCCGACCTGAAGGTCGGGTCAGATGTCTCATGCTCGACTGACCCGACAAGTCAAATTTATGTACCCGACCCAGTAAAATATCAGGCCGGGTTGGGTATGCCGACCCAACCCGTTGACAGCCCTATTCACAAGCCCAGTAGGTGTTCCAACAGCCTTATTCTACTTAGGAAAACGAAAATTAGGCCACATCAGGTCACCTAAATAGAGAGAATTAACACCAAGAGGTGATTTGCACTATCACAGACTGTTCCTGTCAATATCTAAAGCCAAATCCGCCAGCGTCTATGCAAATTTTATTACTGCACATTAGTGTGGTTTTACCAACCTAATGCTTGTATCCACAACTGGAAGTTATGTAATAAAAAATAACAAAGTGAAACACATGAATATGCTTATCAATCCTCATCAAGCCTCCAATTAGCTCATAATAATTTTTTTATTTAAATAAGCAAAGAAAGTGTGTCCGTATGCATTTACGTATATGTGTTGCATGTGTTATAAGTAGGAGGACAAATATGTACACACATTCTCAGAAAAATAATAATTATTATTATAATACAGTGGAAGAAGTCACTTCATAGATGAAGGGGTCACAGATCCTTTATATAGCCAGGCTGGCATTCTACTAAACCATAAGAGTAATATATATATATATATATATATATATATATATATATATATATATATATATATATATATATATATATATATGGAAAAGGGTTCCGTCCTCCAATGGACGATTGTGAGCGTCTTCCAAGGTCCCGCGTGGAGCTCCAGATGGCACCTGAAACATTGTTTTGATGCCACATGGAGTACGGGTGCATTGCTTAGATCATCTTTGAAAAAAAGAATTTTGAAAATTCATCTTCACCATGTATTTTTATAGTCGAAAAATTTAGACCATTGAAACTAGTCAGTTTGACTCGTGCTTTAAAATTATTTTTTTCAAATTGATCTAAACAACACACCCGTGCTCCAAGTGACACCCAAACAGAGGTTTGAGTGCCACGTGTACCTTGGAGGATGGTCACCGTCCTCCACTGGAGGACAGAACCGGCTCCCTAAATATATATATATATATATATATATATATATATATATATATATATATAAGGAGTAATTTTAGATATCAATTCCTAGAAACTACCTAATTTAATTAAATAATTTTGACCAGGATAAAATATGGTCACCTGCTTGAAAATTGTACTGGTCCCAGAGCCTTGAATTCCAAGTAGAAGAAGCTTCTGAATACTTTTAGGTAGATAGTCTGGAACAGTTCCGGTAAAATAATTGGCAGGCTCATCTCTTGACCCTTGAGAATTCCCATGGAGCACGGGCAATGAGAACAAAGAACACATTATCCGTGTTGCTGTCTGACAAAAACCATATCCAAACAATTTTACACAGGATTATACTTTATAGATCCATTATGGACATGTGAACTAACATTAGCATTCTTTGTGGTGTTAAAATTTGCATCCTATAGTGATAGTAGGGATGCAAATTTGATGTACCGAACCGAAACCCATTTTTTCGGTTTTCGGGTCGGTTCAATATAAACCGATTCCAAACCGAAATGAAATCGGTTTCGGTGCACCGAATTCCAAACTTCTACAACCGAAACAAAAATATTTCTGTTTTTTCGGTTCAGTTTCGATTTTTTTGTCATATTTTTTTTTTAAAAGTATTTTTTTGGTTATTTACAGTTTTTATTTTTATTTTTTCAGTTTTCTCATCCTACACATTCTGTTACGATTTTTTCTAGTCACAACCAAAATTGAACCGAACCGGAATCAGATTGGTACAGATCGGTCCGAATCGGTTTTCAGGCATGTTAGGTTCGCTCGGTTTTTGGTTCGGTTTCGGGTCGAAGCTTGAATCCCTAAGTGATAGTTGTCTGTACCTTTTCATAAATGTACCCCCTGATGTTATTCTGACCTTCCTCCTCATAGCTACCATCATCATAGACCCAGAAATGTGTTCCACGTGGACATTGCACTTTCGAAAACTGGAAAAAAAAAACATTACATAACCTGTCAATCTCTATTTCACGTTGATAACAGATTGAAATAAATAAAATTCAAACAATATCGTAACTGCCACCACACAAGCATAAAATAGAGAGAGAGCAAAGTTCCAGCTCAAGGGGACTAATAGGTCTACCTTTAGAATTTTCAATTCAATCCTTGTAATTTCTCGGCCATTAATATAAACATCAGTGTTTCCATTGCTTGCCTCAGAACTAAGCCTCCCAGAGAAATTCAAGTTTGAACTAATGATTTTATCTGGTTTTTCTCCCTCCTGTCATACAACACAATTTTTTAGCATTTCCCTGCTTCCTATGAGAGCAAGAAGACATGACCAACATAAGTTTACAGGGTCTAACATGACTTAGCAGTCACGATGTGATTATGTGAACCTTGTTTGTTAGAAAAATTAGTGAAAGAATTTGATACACACAATTTTGTTAGCATTTCCCTGCTTCCTATGAGGGCAAAAAGACAGTGCTCACATTACTTTACAGATTACTCAATATCGGAAACCAGCTCAGCCAATTCTGGTCCCAATGTGACTTAGCAGCTACAACGTGATTATGTGAACGCATGCACACACACACATGCATGTGCACACCTACGTAAACATATATATAGGAATCAGAGTAGGTGTTAGGAGACTCAGCACCGAGCACACACACACACACACATGCATGTGCACACCTACGTAAACATATATATAGGAATCAGAGTAGGTGTCAGGAGACTCAGCACCAAGCACCAGCTGTGGTTGTTGGACCAACTATACATACATATGGCACGCACTGTCATCAATCTGAGATGTCCAAGTGACAGGTCATCTGTAGATGGGACTCGGCCTAAAGGACATGCTGATCGCAGAATTTAAACCATCCTATCATCACGCTTCTGTGCATTTATGAGACTGTTTCCAACACAACAATTGTCCGCAGCATGGTTCAAAATTTCGGCCAATAATTCAAAGTATCGGCCGAAATGTATCGGTTTCGGTCCCCAACGAAACGAAAATTTGAACCGAATTTTCAGTCAAAATATGTATGGAGCCGAAATTTCGGTTTTGGGCCGAAACTGATATTTTGATCCTTCGTCCGCAGGTTCTTGGAGCTCTCAATGAAAAGATCAAGATCATACAGTGGTGTTATTTTTGGACCTGACTGCAGTCTAAACAGTGCCCTCCCACATGAGCATCTTGCAAGCCCTTCGATCAGCCATTTCTATTGATCCAGAATATATTATGAAATATCATTATAAATGATATGAATGGATTGATGACCATGTGTGCCACATTAAAAATACAGTTGACACGAGAAATATTGCTGATGCTCAGGCACAACCACCTAATATTAGCTTATACATACATGTACGTGTGCATCTGTATTATTGATTTCTGTAGCTATAATTACCCATCATAGGTCGAACCGCTAGTCGCGACCATGAACCGGGTCTCAGATGCCCAAAAGAAAAAATTAGGACATACAAAAAAGATATGACATTGCAAATGAACTCACCTTTCCCCAGAACCCTGATTCCTTATCATACCAATATCTCCCTGGCTTCAATTTTCGCGGAGGCAATGAACAGCCAAGCAATTCTGCCATTTCTTCTTGCCTGAGCGGCCTTCCATTCACAATCAACTGCTCTGGCCGAAGCTGATTCGCCGCACATTCCTTTTCTGCTTTCATGATTTGCTTGACTTCTAAGGGGTTGAGCAGCCGCGACAACAGCCTTGAAGGCTTACCTAATTTTGTCCGCTTCGACTCGTCTATAGGCAGGCTTATACAAGTAACACATTTACGCCCTTCGGGCATTGACCCCATTGCCCTAAGCACACAACTACTACAATATCTAGCATCACAAACTAAGCAAGACTCTTTACTCTCCCACTTCCATTTCTTACACCTATAACAAACCCGTTTCTTCTCCTTTTTTGAAACCCCAACATATACCGGAGAATTTGGTTCTTCTGTATCAATCTCCTTACTTACTGATTTATCAACCGTATCAAAAGTGACAACCGAAGCCCTCCTTCCTTCATTCGCTGCCTGCTTAGGTTGGCTACTGGGTGGGTTTTGAACAGAATCCGGAGAAGCCGAACTGGAAACTGAAGCTGAAGAATAATCACGTTTTTGCAAGACCGACACAACGGATTCTGAGCTACCTGAATCCCTAGGGCTTTGACTGGAACAATCGGTAACACCAGCAATACGAGAGACGGGCAAAGGGACGGGCTCTATTACTGTAGAAACATCCAATCTTTCAGAACTGGAGAATGGTTCTGCAATTGATGCTGTGGGAATCATCGGGTAATTTACGTCAACAGGTTCGACTCTAGGGAGTTCATATGACAACAGCGGGCCCTTATACTCCACCGCGATCGAGTAATCGAGATTGGCTGATGACTCTGGCAGAGGAGTTCCAGGTGGCAGCATCGTTCTCAATATCTTATTCCAGTTGTTTTCCTCTTTGGTTTCTGCCATTTCTTCAACACCTTAATAACTAAACAAAAATCCCACCTATTTCCTGCTAGAAAATTAAGTAAAGCTTATGTAAGCTTAACAAACTCAAACTTCCATAAAGTACACCTTCACACTGTAATCTGACCTTCAAAAATCCTTACTTTACCAACTGAAAGCCTCGAATAACCTCAAGTTCAATCAATAAATCACTGAATCCAAGGTGAAATTAGTAGTTTTAAGTAGATCAAAAATCAGAAGATTAGATCTTCAAACATACATAAACCAAGATCCGCATTTCAAGTCTCTAGTTGTTCTTTGAAGATCATAGAGTCAAACGGATGTGCTAAATTCAATGTAATCCACAGATTTCACTAGAAATCCTTGACTGCAAATGAAATTAAAGGTAACATTTTAGCGTTTCGAAGATATCGAAACCCTAAAACGAAGATAAATTCAACCGTGCAACTGATTTTTCAAAGGTTTCAAACTAGAGATCCAAGTTAAGAACAGCGATCCAAAGCTCAATCTTCCAAATTCCAACAAATTTCTCATTCAAAACCCTAAAACGAAGACGAATTCAAAGAGAATCGAAGCATTTGTTTGCATAAATTATGAGAGAGAGAGAGAGAGATAGAAATCAGAGTCAAATTACCTGAAACAAAGACTAATTCAAAACGAGCGATTCGAGACCAACTCGAAAAATCTTACTTTATTTTGGGAAAAAATCGAACGACTTGAAAATCGACAATTTGATTATTTGATTTGAAGATAAGAAGGTTTCCCCGCTTCGAAATATAATAAGTCAGAATCCGACAAACCGGAAGAGCAGTTCCAGAGTAGTTAAAGACCTTAGCCATTTTTGCATCATAAAATAATTATTATTATTTATTCTTGTTTGCGTGCCTACAAAAAAAACTATTAATTTATCATCACTATCAGAAGCGCGTTGGAGCAAATAAAATCTGCTGAAACCTTCACATACTTTTCCAGATTTTAAGAACCTTCACATACGTTTGAGTTAAAAGTTGACCAATTCAGTGGGTGTGAAGCCTGTAGAGTACTTTGAATCGGATGATGGAGATTATATCTCATCCAAATCTTTCACACAATAAATCTTGATATCATGGACCTACCAACAGGCAGGCAAATGTTAATCTACGAGACACACATCTCAAAAAGTAATTGTGATAAGATTATATCATCAAATATGGTTCACACTCACTTTCGGCATGTGAGCCACGTTGTTCAAAATCGGATGGTCTGATGGTAGACCCATCATCTGAAAATCTGTGAAAAATTGGGATGAAAAATAATCTTTCGCTTTGCTTAAGTGGTGTGGTGGTAGTTAAAAAAAATGTCGCACTAACCATTCTCTAAGGACTGCAGATGTGGTTGAACTTGAAATCCGTTTCAACCCGGTTGGACCTTTCTATTGCCCCTGAAATTTGCAAAGGATTTGCATTAATATTCTTGATAAATTGACGTTTTGGATTCCATGTTATAAGGCTCACAATTAGCCATAGTCGGTTAAGCAATTAACCATAGTCGGCTAATTGCTTAAGGTCGTAGGCATCCTGAATCAAAATTTTGGCTGAAATATTTTGGTTTCAAGTATAATCGAAACAAAACTGAAATCTAAAATATCGGTCCAAATTATAGGGAGGGAATTTCAGTTTCGGTCATGCACGAAACCAAAATTCAACCAAAAATTTGATCGGTGGAAGAGATATAAGCTTTGACTCAAAACGCAAAACTGAACGAAGAACTAAGTAAACCAAATCCACCCGAGAACTAAGTAGCCCGAGAACTAAGTAAACCAAATCCACCCAAGCCGAACCATAATTTTGAGTGGTAAAACTCAAAAACCAAAGAGGTAGGATGAGAAAATCGAAAAAAATAATAAAAAAATTTCAGAAAAAAAATAGATAAATAATATTAATCAAGAAATTGAAACAAGTATTGGTATTTAAAAAAAAAAAAAAAAAACCGAAACCGAACTATTAAGTTCGGTTCAGTTTCTGTTCAGAGTAATCTGAAGAAAAAAACATGATTTCCCATTCCGTTGGTTGAATCTGCATCCTTATTCAATGCATAGCGTGCTGGCAAATGGGGATGTGGGCCACTTGGCCGCACGACTGGAGAAGTTATTTTAGTCGTGGAAGACTTTATGTATCTTATTGTTTGTGGAGAAGACTTTCTAGTCTTCTGAGGTTGACAGACAATTTTATAAAGGAGGATGTATATACTATAAAATTTATTAAACAACTGCCTTCTTTTCAAGCTAGCAACAAAGATTGCCCTAACTTTTTGAATGGACCAAACTAGTCAAAATAGCAATAATGCCCATCAACGTGTAGAGATGCAAATTTTGACCCGAAACTCGAACCTGGACCAAAATTATCCAAGCCAAATCGAACTGAGTCGAACCTAATCTAATTCGATTTTGGGTGGCAAAAATCACAAACCGATTAGGTAGAATTAGAAAAAATAAAAAATAAATCCAAAATATAATTAAAATAAATCTATATTAAAAATAGATTAAAAGCGCATATAGAAACGTTCCCAATGATATTAATCATCATATAATAACAACTCCTCTTGATCATTTATTTTTCAGGTAAGAACTGTACAAAGTAAAATAAACAAGTTGGAGGAAGATTATGAGATGGTAAACATCAATTAGACATTTACATGGCTATAAAAAAAATTTGGAGAGTTAAGTTTGGAAAGCAATTTTTGCAATCAAAGTATCTTGCAACGCCACGCTAATGGCTCTATTGCTCACCGTTGTTTTGTTTGAAATAGATGCTAGAGATAGTTATTAGTCCTAATCTTGCACACATTAGATTTTGAGACCATGACTCACATATCAGAGGGTCAGATGTTGATGCCACATGACACACAACAGTAATTACAATGTACCATGGTACGCTATAATTACTATCACATTGGGAATGTGTGCCACATGAACTCAACATCTGACTATTTAAATATGTTGGCTATAATCTTAAGATGTAATATATGGATGATTGGGACTAAAAACAACCTCTATCATGTGATTCAAGATAGTCAACCATATGAGCGGCGGAATCATCAGTTGCGCCAAAAAATCTTTGGTTGCAAAAATTGTTACCCTTAAATTTGCTCAACCAAAAAGTCAAAAAGTAAGGCTGAACTCTCCATATTGGCATGCATGATACGGTTATAAAGCTTACATGACCAACTTTTACTACAAGAATCATCTCACAAGCTTACAATTATATTTGTTTGACTAAATGTGCTGATGACCTAAGCTTTCATTTGTCCTTAGGCTTAGCTACTAACTATTAGTGGGTGGGTGGGATAGAGAATTAGTGATATAGAAAGACTTGATACCAAAAAGACTTGATCCCAAAGACCCGACTCTGCTGACCATCATTTAAACACGAAAAATGGTGTTTAAATAATCTCATACTATTAATGATTTAAGATGCGGATAATCTACGCAGCTAAAAGTGTTGGATCATATATCGATGGGCATTAATAAATCCAAAAGTTACCATTGCTCTAATTTTAATGACCGATATCAAAGTTTATCTATCCAATCTGATACATGTTTCAATCCTACATAGGACAGAATCCGACCAACCGGCCCGATTAGCAACTCTTTAGGTAGCATCAAATTGGGATGGATATAGGGTAGAAGTCAGGTAGGGAACGGGTCCAAAATCTGAACCTGACCGATTTATTAAGCACAGATCAAAGTTTCAAATCTACACTAGCACCAAGGGTCGTCATGTCAACTCAACCCGTTTGCCAGGCTAGAAGACTCGCGAGATTATGAAGCATATATATATATATATATATATATATATATATATATATATATATATAGCTACTAAGATAGAGGGGATAGAGGGGATAAAGCTTAGATGATGATGATGATGATGATAAGTCAAATTGATTGAGCTCCTAAGCAACGATCAAAATGTTGGAAAATTGGTACGTATCTTCCGATCAAAAAGCCGTTATGTACCGGACGATACATACCGGAACAATAGTGTACCGGACGATACATTCAATATATCGTCCAGTATCTGCAATACTAATGAACGATACGGTACATTTAATGTACCGTATCGGACGAGATGCTCCTAAGTTTAGATAGTTTGGAAGTGTGCTTAGAAAGTGGATGAATTGTCAAAATTTTATTAAATTCAGAACATAAATTTTAGAGCATTGTTACTGCCACACCCATTTTTGACGGAAATGCCGAAACAGTTCTGAATCAAACAATGTAGATCATTTTTTGTCCCAAGCCTTCACACAATCAACCTTGAGATCACTTATTATTAGACTGTCATATGTTGATTCAACATGGCCCACGTCTCAAAAAGTAAACATGAATTAATTTGTATGGTATGTTGCGAAGTCAATGGTATTTCCTTTCTTTGAGTGGTGTGGCAGTAAAAGAAATTGGTGTCCTAGTAACACTGCTCAAATTTTAAAAACTTTGTTAGTCCATTGGATGGTCTTCATCATTCCGCGTTTGTCTTCATCATCAGAATCTTATCTCAGTTATTGGAGTCAGTTTCACAAGTACTATGACTGCCTATGGCATAGCTTTTTGCTAACCCCTACCACAACAGAGTTCACCTGCTTTAGTTGGTTCTCATTCTCTTTTTTATCTCCTTGCAAAAGAGGATTTACCTCTTCCAGCAACAACCACCTTACTCTCTACTAACTCCCTACCTCGGCAAGGTGTGAATAGAGAGGAGGGTAGAACTGCTAAACAGATAAATCTTGCATAAAATCTTGCTATACGAGGGGTTATCAAGAAAAAGAAGAGTAGTAGGATGTTAGCAAAGAAGATAAGAACCTACTAAAGCAGGTGAACTATGTTATGGCAGGTAATAGCAAAGAGTTTTAGCAAGATTTTTTCCAGCTAACTATCAACTAATAGCTAACCCTCCTCCTTTCTCATTTGTGATCGAAAGAGGCAAAGTTAGATATATAAATAAATAAGGCCGCATACTTAGGGCTGTCAACAGGTTAGGTCGGGCCGGGTTGGGTCAAACTTTTGGGTGCCCGACAAGAAATCTGCATGTGCCCAACTCAACCTGATAGTGGACTTGAGCCAACCCGTCCCGACCTGAGAACTTGACCCAACCCGATAAAAAACTCCTATTTTTATAATTTTGTAAGTATAAAATATTGGGACAGATCAGGTCTTGACCTTACCCGACAAAACCTTTTAGTTGACCCGACCTGAAGGTCGGGTCAGATGTCTCAGGCTCGACCAGACCCGACAAGACATTTTATATACCCGACCCGGTAAAATATCGGGATGGGTTGTGTCGGGTATCAGGTCGACCAGCCCCTTTGACAGCCCTATATGTGAGACCACTTGAAAAAAAGGATTCATTATTAGATTGATAATTTTGTGGCTATCTGTGGAGAGAGTGAATACCTCCAGCAAGCCACATTTCTCATCCTTGGAATCAAGATACAAGGAACCTGATCATAAGGTGAGAAACTGATACAACATATAAGGTTCAAGATCCAAAAGGAGAGGGATGGGCCCAAAGCTTAATCACCAATTTTTTTCTTTCTTTCTTGTCAGTTGTTACAAAGGGCATGGAAAAAAAAAGAGGCCAAAAAATACAAATCATTATGCCACTAGATCAGGTGTTTCAGCTTCAACAGATAACAAAGCAGTGTGCACCTTGCTCAGCCAATTATCCAGCTGATCATGCAACGATTTGAGCTGCACCATCCCCAAAACCCTAGGCTGAACCCATGAAACATGAACAGTTCCCTCAACCTCATCAATTATGCCCTCAATAAGATGAACCTGCAGTAAAGTTATTCAACAGTTTATATTGTATAATATAAATTTATTAAATATAATGGCATCAAAGAATGCTGAACAAGCATACATTACAGAAACTAAAATCAAGGACCTTCACATCTCAAGTTAAGCCAACAAATTTCGCTATGGATAAACCTTTATAAATAATCAACTACCAAGGACGCATGGGATGCTCCATTTTTGGCAACGTACCCGTATCGTATCCGTTGGATACCGATACTTGACAGATACGGCTGCATGCGAATCTTGCGTGTTTCCGGAAAAAAAAATTAAGAGAAGAAAAAATCAGATTGCCAGTTTGGAATTTAGGGGTTTTCGGAAAAGAAGAAGAAGAAATCGAAGCAGCCTACCTAGGAGCCTACTAGCATGCAGCCTACCTATTTGAAATCAGTCTTTATGAGTTTTCTTTTGTTTCTTTTTTGTTTTCTTCTTTTTTTTCTTACGTTTATTAACCTAAAATATATATAAACGTAATTTTTAAATACACGTATCCCTGACGTATCGTATCCTGAATTTTTTATAATTGTCGTATCGCCCATATCATGTCGTACCTATGTTCCGCACCCGTGTCCGTGCTTCTTTGTCAACTACATATATCCCCAATTCCAAATCTCCAATAAAACAAACAACTTGTAATATATAGGAATTGCCTGCTCATGATTCTATAAAACGGCTCCAGAAATATAAGGGAAAAAAATGGTAGATATCGGCAATTTCAAGAAATGGAAAATTTTCAAAACTTAAAAATCATTAATAATTATAAAAATATATATGTTGTCAGCAAACACGGGGTTTTAAATGGGAAAAAAACATTTTTTTTCGAAAATAACATTTTCTTTGTTATTTCATAAAAAAGTGATCCATGGTCCGATATATGTTTATTTGCCAGTTATGTAAAAAAGTAAAGTAAAACTATACCAATAATAGATATAACGGATTTTAACACTGGCCCATCCCTCAGCCTCTATGAACATGAATGTTTGATGCTAATTTATCACAGTTATAGTTTCAGGCCCATCTTCAGGGCTCCGTACATTGCACATTGCAAACTTTCTCCAATTAAAAAAGAGTTTAGTCTACAATGGGTGTTGAGTGGACACAAAAATCCACATGTCTGTGTGACTGCGTGACATGCATGGACTTCCAATGCATGAAAGTCCGTGCACATCAAGCAGTCACGCAGACATGTGGACTGCTTTACCACACATCATGATTGGACACTCAATGTAGACTAACTCATAAAAAAAATGTTATTAAAAGATTTGATTGTGAAAAAACTTTAGTCTCTGCCATCAATACTGCAATTGTTGTTTTAGGCTCTAACTTCTTAGATTATAAGTAGGATTTAGTGTTTTCTATATAAGGGAAAAAACTCTTTGACGAATTAAGAGAGTTGAGATATCATTCTAAAGCTTTGGCAAGCCTACTTAGGGTTTTGTGGAGAGCTTTGGTGAGGCTCAAGTGTTCTTGTATTCTTGTGGAATCATCAATATAGTGAATCATCGTGGCCCGTGAACATAGGCAAATTGTCGAACCACGTAAATATTATCTCTTGTGTGATTGTGTTTGATTTCTTTTTATTTTGCGTTCTTATTTGATCGTTCATCATGAGATCACTGGTTAATTTGAGAGTTGTGCAACAAATTGATATCAGAGCTATTAGGTTTCTGTTCTACGATCGGAGATGGCATTAAAGTTCGCAAAAGTTTCGAATGCGAGGTTCGAGGTTGAGAAATTCGATGGGAAGATTAATTTCGACTTGTGGCAAGTAAAAGTTCGGGATATCTTGATTCAACAAACGTTGCACAAGGCATTGAAAGGGCTTATAGGTAAGCCGGTAGATATGTCCGATGCTGATTGCGAAGAATTCAAACTTCAAGCATGTAGTATAATTTGACTATGTCTAGCGAATTACGTACAACATGATGCGGGAGAACTCGACGGCCGCACTGTAGGCCAAATTGGAGTCTCTACAAGACGAAATCTCTGACGAGTCATTTGTATCTCAAGAAGCAATTGTATAAGTTGCACATGAAGCAAGGTACTCTCAACGAATATCTTAATGAATTCAATAGAATAATATCTGAATCATTGGAGAAAAGGTTAAGGATGAAGACAAATCACTATTGCTTTTGTCTTCCCTCCCCGATTCCTATGAGCACCTAGTTACGACGCTGCTCTATGGAAAAGAGACTATTGAACTGAAGTCCGTTACAGAGGCATTGCTTTGTAACGACATAAGGAAGAAATGTCCGGATAGTGATATACAAGCAAATGACTTGTTTGTTAAGGAGAGATCACAAGACCGTAAAACTAGAAGGGATAGATCAAAGTCCATATCTAAATCTACAAATAGAAGGACTGTAGAATGCTACAAGTGTCACGAAAATGGTCAAAAGACATTGTCCTCAGTTACAAACTAAGAGAAACGATGCTCAGGATAAGAAGCAGAAACTTGGTGCATCAATTTTTTTCCAACTTCGACCATCTTTTGAACAGTGGATGTTTTTCAATTTTTCTTTTTATATCAATATCAAACTTAGGCATGCAATAACAAAATCTCCATAAACATGAAGTCCACAATATCACTGTATAGACTTAGATATAGGCTTTTCATGAGAAGATATTCCACATCTTCAATAGAAAGGTTTGTGCGTTGTGCAATGACATTTAATGGAATGGTTCTATCTTCAGAAGCACGGCTGCAAAGAAACGGGAAAAATCCAGTAATATGCACATAGGTCGTAAACAATAGGAAGTTATAAAGCTAAACACTATAATAGACAAAAACAAAATAATCTTAAAGTTGATTGATGATTCAGATAATACCTGAAGATTATTTCCATCAAACAAAGAATGTTAATCTTTTCTAGTAAGTTTTTTTCATTCTCGACTAATGCAGGTTGTGCACTCAGAGCAGCTTTATGAACCCGACAGAGTTCTTGATAGCGAACTAAATCACCAGTGTTAAATGCCAATAGCATATAATAAAGCCACTCTACCTTCGTCCCTAGAAGATTTTTTAACTGCAGATGTCATAGAAAGCTCAAACAAGGAAAAAAATTCATTGGTTGGAAGACAAATGGATAATAGTTGGAAGACAAATGGGTAATAGTTGTTATTCATTAATGGGTAGCTCTGTTCGGACCCACGCGTTCTCTGAAAGCATCCACATGAGCAATCCCTTAAAACCCATTGATTGGGCCAGATCAAACGATACAGATTGTTTTTCACCTTGATCTTCCACACAATGGATCTTGAGACCATTTCTCACCTATCAGACAGTAAAATTTTTTATTTCACATGTCATAGATCCCCAAAATATGCACCTTGTATGCAATGGCACACATCACACTCAAACGTGATTTTAGGGCCACATTTTGGGAATCTGTGACATGTGGAATAAAAAATTGACTGTCTGATAAGTGCGACATGGTCTCAAGATCCATTGTGTAGAAGATCGGGGTGAAACACGATCTCCATCGTCTAATCCGACTCAATCAATGGGTTTTAAGGGGTCTCTGACATAGGTGCTTTCAGAGACCGTGTGGGTGCGAACAAAGCTACCCTTCATTAATTCATCAAAAAGTTATTATATGATCAAGGCATGGGGTAAAATCACAGAGAAAGGCACTAGAACCATGGATCAAAATCTCGAACGATACCAATACGTATCGTCCGATACAAATCGGTGGCGTTGACCACAGATACAAGGTACATTGGATATGTATCGCCCATACATACCCAACATATGGCATAATCAACATTTTATTGCTGATACATTGAATTTAGCGGCGATACCCGATGCATATCATCTCAGCATCGGTGGTGGATGGTACCTATCGGAAACAGAAATTTTGATCCATGACTAGAACTATGCTATAATTATCATGTACATAACAGTACAAATACATTCCTTGCCTCCCATGCAAATAATAATCAACAATTACAACAAAAGAGGAGATGGATGGTAACCAAATAGGGCGTATTTGCATTCATATCATATATTTATCAAAACAAATGAAAAAATAAATTTTATGTCCCCCAAATCCAGTAAGATGTATTTTTCATTCATATAATATCTTTTATCGAAGTGAAAATATAGAGCTGGAATTAAGAATAAAAAAAAGAGATAAAAATAAATAAGTAAGAATAACAATAGTAAAGAAAATGAAAAGCCTATGAGCCAGTATTAAGTGGGCAACTTGCCATTACCACTCCCCTTTAATCCTATGAGCTGGTATTAGGTGACCAACCTGATCACCAACAGAAATGACCAAATCACAATTCTGTACATATGCAACATTTTTGGCTCCATGCAGAGCCATGTGAAGCATGGTACCATCGTCTGAATCGTATCTAGCCCTAAGACTGCATCGGAAAACCATATGATTGCTCAAACCTGTTTAAGAACCTAAACGCACCAAAAATCGAATGGCTACAGTGTGATTGTTCAAACCTATTTAGTTGTTCATTTTTTGGTGATTGTAGGCTCTAACCATATGGTATATAGTTTTTTAATGCAAACTTAGGGCAGAAACCAATCTATAGGATGACTCTGTGCACCTCGTGGTGCCAAAATGGTGCCTCATGTACAAAATTGATGACTACGTCATCACTGTTGGTTTCTGGTTTCTCACCTAATATCAGCTCAAATCCTATTTATATTAAGCTTTAAACCGATCTCTGAAATTCCTAAACACCGCTAACTTATTGTTTAAGAAAAAATTAATCTACTTTTCTATCACTTTTTTCTCCTCTTTCTTTAATCACATTAAAACCGTAAGTTAATTAAACAAAAATGAAACTAAAGCCGACAGAAGTGAGATGCTCACCCAAAAAAAACGGCAAAAGAAAAAAAAAAAAAAACTAATAGGGAAAAAAATTTATTTTACTTCTCATTTATCCTAAGCATTTTAAACTTGTGAAATGAGTTAAATAAATATAAAATCAGTTTCTGACTCCTTATGGGTATAGTTGGGTTTCTCCCAGTTCTCCTCTCAGCTCCATGCTCAGCTTGATCCCGATGTTTTCTTTTATTTTCTCAAAATTACAACTTTCCCAATAAAAAAAGGAATATTCCCTTACATCATGCTGACATTTTTTAAATGTAAGCTGTGATTGAACCTGCAACCTCAAGGTTGCATCATTGTGCAACCTTCCATTGAGCTACAGGCTCAATCCCACCATCATGCTGACATCATTATGCAGCGATGGTAGCACCTTATATGACCAGCTTTGGCTGTGTTAGCTTGCAATTTCTCTCTTCCTCAGCATTTTTCTATATTGTTGGACCCCAAGTTTTCATCATTTTAACCTTGTTTGGGTCTCACACTTTGTAACCAAGGAATATGTGCTTCACATGGAGTGGTTGTTACCATCGGAAAGTGTCGTGGAACATCCAATTGAGAAGAAAATAGAACACTACAAAAATAAGTTATTTCAGCGGCACTTGCTGTTAAGGTAATTTTTGGTGACAACAGGACTAATAGCGGCAGTTTTTGGCAGTGACAACTAATAGCAGCATTTTTTTGTTAAAAAAACTGCTGCTAATAGTTTTATTTTTTGTAGTGGAAGGATGGGAAAATTAGTACTTACATAAATTTGTTGGTTTGTTAATATGTTATAGGCATAGTCACAAAATCGGGGTTCGGCAATAGTTCGGCGAGGTTAAAATTCGAAAAAATCCGGCAAAATCGGGAAGTTCAGGGAAATAATCGGAGGAAAATCGGTGAGAAAAATTTAAAATAAAAATAAAAAGATTTAACATTATAAAAAAATAATAATAAAATATTTAAAAAAATTAGTTTGTCACAAATTTGTTGAAAAATTCGGGAATAATTCGGGAATAATTCGTGAAGTTCGGTGATTTGGCAAATTTTCGAATAATTCGGGGGACCTTAAATTCGCGAATTTTTAAAAAATTCGGCGATTTTTGTGACTATGGTTATAGGAAATAGTTACACCCTGATCTAAGTACAACCATAAATGAGATTTGAACTTTGAAAGTTAGAAATGCCTCTAAGTCAGATCATTTATGGTTTTCATTGTAGGAAATCATTAATTGGGGCAGATTGGACATAATTTGTTGGTTTTATGGCATATAGATGTATTATGTATGTTGGAGCAGAGGTGGAAATGTGGGACACTTAATGATTCATTGTAACCTAGCACAAGAGAATAGGGCACTCATTCCTCAACTTATTTGGGTGTATCAGATTTTGTCCTCAACTTGTGTAGACTTATTAGCTTCCAATTACAAGATCGTATATCATATGATAAATAAAGTAGCAGAAATGCGGAGCATTTAGGTAAGACACAATAATAGATATTTTGGGGATACCGCCAGAAAAGAAAAACAAAACAGAATTTTTGGGAAGGTACGTTGACTACAACAGTGTCAAGGGCATTTATCAACAAAAGTCAGTAGAACAGTTATGGAAGAAAATTGAAAAAAATTATGTCAAGTAGACAGTTCTCAACGATTAGACACATTAGAAGTCGTCAAACAATACCACAAGGCATGCTAATGCCAATTTTTATGACAGGAGTAGGGAGATAAATAATGGACGTAAAAGACAAGCGAAAAATGTCTTTCTCGTAATCAATAGCTTGATGACTCGACGGAAAAAGGCGGGTATTGGCTCTGCTACAAGGCTTCAGTATTTATCAATCAAACTTCAACTTCCCTGTAATTGTAGAAGGAGATTAAATAATTGATTACATGGGCAAGCAAAGGCAAACTATAATCTTGGAGGTCAGCAAATGCAATAGCTTTTTTTGAGCTTAACACTACAAAGTCATATCATATAACCATGTACCCCAGGAAGCAAATGGCACAACAGATATATTAGCAAAGGCTGACGTTTCAATGGATGGTAACTGGGTTTGATATAAACTTTTTTGTGCTAACAGTGTATAATTTCTTCGTTTAAATTTCTTTTGGGTTGCTTTTGTAACCTTCACCCTTTACCAGAAACCAGTTGCTGTTCCAACTTTTTTCCATTCCTTTATACAGTGTCAAATCAAAAAAATTCTGTATCTATTAATAAAGGACAATAATTAGTAGCTAGTGAAGATTTCTCATACAATTGGGTGGGCAAGGAGTTCTCCAAAGTTGTAGATATTCTCCCCCACAAGTGCAGAAAGTGATAAATCAAATGCCAAATCCTGAAATTAGGAATAATTTGGGAAAAGTTAGTACAACAAGATACTAAACAATGCATATCTCCAAACGATTTCTCGAAAATATCAAGAAAAATCAACTGGTTTTAAACTCCACAAATTCAAAGTTGAAACAGATGAAAGATACAATGTAAAAATATATATAAATTGATGTTGATGATATTGATGTAAAATCATGCAACCAAAATGACAACTGACTTTATAATGTTTTATAACATGAGGTAAGAATTTGCTACACATCAATATCATCAACTTGAACAGAAATAATTTATCTTTTAAGATTTTTAAACCCATGAGTCTTAACCTTCGTCCACTTCAGATTACAAATATTATAATCTATTTATTCTCAATATCGCCAAGTAAAATTTTAAATTGTATGACGATTGGTTTTGTTTTTTTTTTTTTGAATCAGTAAATATATATTTTGATATTTCTCCAACGAAACATCTACTATCCAAAATGAGCCAGTCCATATGTAAACAAGTTTCCTTTAATACAAGATACAGCCTTGACAAACCATGTAACTTCACACACACACAAACCTAACCCCAAATAGAACTGGGTGGAGAAATGTGACTCACATAGCCAACCCGAACTGGTTGGGACAAGGCACAATGATGATGATGATATGGACGGTTGAATCACGGTCAAACTTTAAAACTCAGTTTGATTTTTTTAAATTGATCTGTTTAACTCGCTGGAGCTCCAAGTGGAATCAAAACAGTGTTTTGGGTGCCAAGTGGAGCTCCACATGAGCTTGGTGTACCTATCTTGTAGAGACTATATTGAAGTACACTCCCTTTTCCTATATATATATATATATATATATATATATATATACTAGCTTTATATAAAGTATGAACGTAACTGGGCCGTCTCAGGTCCTCCAAGTTAGAGTCAAACAACAATTCAACCTCTAAGTTAGAGCCAAACAACAATTAATATGCTCCACCATCACACCGGCTAAAGCTAACATATCCATGGGGATGATCCTATCTGCTCCTTCATTCTCAATCTCCTACGTTCTGTGTTTCGTTTTCACCGAGCAGCAGCAGCAGTTTCTTCTTCTTCGTTATTCTTCTTCTTCTTCTTCTTCTTCTTTCTAGCGTATGAGCTAGGATTTTGTTTCTTGAGATATTAATAAGAGAAATAGGTAGCTTGGGCTTTAGGTCAATTAAGCGATATTAATACGCCTCTGAATTTGAAAACAGAAAACATCAAACAGCATGACCCAAAGTAATACTTTAATCACAACTCAAGTAGAACTTATTTGTGAATTTTAACAACTCAAGTGGAACTCATTTGTTAATTTTAACTGCTAATTAATGCCACTTAATTAAAGCCTAACATCGCTAGCTATAAGAGATAAAGGGATAAGCAGCTGAGAAAATTATAAATAGAGGATAGATTTATTGAGGAACAAAGTGCAGTCGGCTGATGTAGCGTGACTGGCTGCACCGACCTGCATTAATTGAGCCCCACCGCACTTACAGCCAATTGCGTCGCGCCATATCAGCCGCCTGCACTTGATGTGCATAAAATTTGTACTCCATATATATATAACACTGTCCAAAGCAGCTGCGTCATTTTAAATTGTTATGTGGGATCTCAAATTGTAGTAAAGAAAGTCAGTCGGCATACAAGTGGCAAATCCAATCCCCTATCATAGGTTCATAACTGTTTAGGGATAATGGCTCCTCACCGACATTTAAACACGAGAGTGGTGTTTAAATGATCACATATCATTAAAGTTAGACTTCTAATCTCACACAATTCGAGAGTGATTTTAATTATGCCATGTGATGATCATTAGTGATGAATCTAAAATGCGTAGGTGGCAATTTATCATTTAAACTGCAGATCGGATCGTTTAAATTACCGTAAAACACCATTTGTGGGCCTGTTGCACGTCCATCTAGAATCTATCACTTTGACTGTCTGTATTATCGGCATCTTAAACCATTGATGGTGATAGATCATTTAAATCAAATATCTTACTTATAGGGTCAAAAAGATGTGCAAGACCATCTCTCCGTTGACCGCATGTACAACTTAGGATCCGATACCACGGGCTAAGGGATGCAGATTCGGTGTTTCGCTACACCCTACACCGAAACTGAACTAAAACCCATCGGTGACGGTTTGGTTCGGTAGCTCCTTTTTTTTTTAAACCGATACCGAAACCAAAATATTTCAGTTTTTTTCGGTTCGGTGTGGGTATTTTACCTACTTTTTTATTTTTTTAATATATTTTCTCATTTTTTCAATTTTTCTTCATAGTTTCGGTTTACTTATCTGACCCCTTCGGTTGTCCCATCAAATTAAATTATAGATGATCGAAGTAGAAAAGCAAGGGAGAGAAATTTTAATTTACTATAATCAATTCGTCTTTACAATCAATTTGTCTTTACAATCAGTTTCTAATTAAATCAATCAAAGAATTAAAAAAATTTAGGATTATTTCTTCCCATCTGCGATCAATCAATCAGAGGTTCGATCGATCGATTCTTCACGAATTTCTGGGGTTTGGCAATTCTTTGGTTCCTTTATTCCAGTGTTGGTTGTTTTTATGCTCTTTTACGTCATCAAATGCATCCAACAGCCAGATTTTCCTGAAACTATCAAAACTCCATAAAACTATCAGCTTGGTCTCATCAGATGGCTAAATGTATGTTTTAGGGTGTGAAATATGATCATATTTCACCACTCATCATTTACTAAAACCAATTTGTCTTTACAATTACTTTCTAATTAAATCAATCAAAGAATTTTTTTTAAAAATCCGTCAAACAGAAATCACAAAGAGCGTTGTTTGAATCGTGTAGTTAATCTGTAGACCTTCTTCAACTCTTCCCTTTTTGGAAATCACAATCGGCCTTTTGACCACCGTCTTCTCTCTTCTCTCTATTGCTTGAAGGCTTGAACCTGATAACCATAGAGAGCTTTTGCTTTTTCTCTTCATCACGAAGCAGTGTCCACAGCTAGATCTTGTGACACGGGACGAGAACCCTAAAATGCGTGAATATAATTTTTAATGTGATTTGCCGAAATTAAATAAAATTAATTCAAGAGTAATCTCAAAACTATCACGATACCTTTGGGTTCGTAGAATTTCGGTAGGTAAATCACACGAGATCCGAATAGGGTGTCCAATCCGAGACGCAAGTGTCATTAGATTTGAGGCGAGATCGGGCCTAGACATAGGATTCTAGCTTTTCCAGGTTTAGGTGCTCGTCTTCAGTCCGATGTAGATTCACGGATTCCAAGTTGGGTTGTGAAAGGGAATTATGGTTTGTAAAAGGCTTATGGCTTTTAGATCGGTTTATGGTTTGGAAAAGGTGTTGGCTTTGTGTGGTTTGGGGCTTCAAAAGGATTTAGGATTTTGGGGATCATAAGGAAGAAATTAGGCTATGGTTTAGAGAAGCACGCAGATCAAAATTAGCAAATAGAATAGAGAAGATGACAATGGCTTTGGGAATCACTCCCTTGGCCTCACACCAAACCCATCTCAGGCAAAGATTACTCAAACATAAAAGCATTCAAATAATCAATCAACTAATTAAAAAGTGTTTACAAGTCTTTATATATAGGCCACCAATAATTAATTTGAAATAGAAAAGAGTCCTAATAGAAATAATATTAAAAATGGCAGTTTCCCATAAAATTAAAATTTTCGAAAATATTGTGAGGATGTCACGGTACTTGTGACAACGCACCCTGGAGATATCGTGCGCTGTCAGGACAAGGCAGCGCATGACATCATAGCGCCTTCGCAACGCAGTTCTTTGTGTCCTTTTTTCCTCTTTCTCCTCCCGGCTTCTTCTATGCTTCTTCCGACGCCGGTAAAACTGATGTGGTCCGAATCCAATGTCCATGTATGTGGCGTCCCCGTCATCTTGTGATCCAAAGCTCTCACCCCATGGGCTTTCACCAGATCGTTCCACTTCCCAATCAACATATAGCTTCTGCAACTCTCCATAACTTGAAAGTGAGAGGCCAATTGTCGCCCCTCTCATATAGGAACACTATGTCACTGATTCCTTCCTTAGTCTCCTCCACTTTGAGCCTCTCAGTTTTGCTCAACAAAGGCAATATTTTTTTCTCGACTTCCTTCTTGGTCAACAAAAGGCGATTATGATGAGGTTGGATCTCTGTTTTTGTGAGTGTCTTTTCAAAAGCAAGTTTGGGGAAATTATTAACTGTGGACAAGGTAAAGGGAGGAGGATTAGGGTGACATCGGATTAAGGTCAATTTGAGATTATTGTGGTGGTGGTGGGTATTATTAAGGCTCCAATGATTTGCAGGCTCTAACAAGTCTTCTTGGTGTTGTGGTGGTGGTGGGGGATTCTCTTCGGCACGAGGCCTTTGGGAGGGCATCGGATTATGATGAGATTTGGTGTCAGTTTGGGTGAGTTTCTTTTCAAAAATTAGTTTGGGAAGAGTGATAATTGGGTTCTCTATGAGTTTGTGTGGGATGCGGTTAAGCTCCTTAAAATCAATAAGACGAAGCTCTAGCCCGTTATCTTTCTCTTCTTTGGGGAGCCTTTCGAGGTTGGAGGGCATGTGATCAGGAGTGGGAAAGAAGCCCAAACGAAGCTCTAACCAGCCCTCATGTTCAAGTGATGTGTCATCTTCCTCTTGTTTGAGAAGCATTTTGGAGGGCATGAGATTGAGTAGATCCATAGCAGTAGTCATCTTCCTCTTTTTGGAACAGCTCTCCTCCACCAGCATAGCGCCAAAACCTAACGTCATCTTCCTCTTTCTTTTCTTCTTCCGCGTGAGTCACTAGTTTTCTTCTTTCCGAATGGGGTGCAAGAGCGAGTGAGAATGTTGAGCGAAATAATGTGATAGGAGTTCTCAACTATATATAGCTATAGCTATAGAGGGTTAATTTGGGTCGTAGGTTTAATTAGATTTAGAACTCAACTATAAGTTTAGCAATAGATAGAGAGTTTCATCTAAGTTTCTACTTCCTCACAAGTTTGTTGATTTTGGAATACTTGATTTTAATTAGGAGAGGAAGTAGAAACTTAGATGAAACTCTCTATCTATAGCTAAACTTATAGTTGAGTTATAAATCTAATTAAACCTACAGCCCAAATTAACCCTCTATAGCTATAGCTATAAATGGTTGAGAACTCCTATCACATTATTTCGCTCAATTCTCACTCGCTTTTGCACCCCCATTCGGAAAGAAGAAAACTAGTGGCTCACAAGGAAGAAGAAAAGAAAGAAAAAGATGACGTTAGGTTTTGGCGCTATGGTGGTGGAGGAGAACATGTTCAAGTGGTGTGTCGTCTTCCTCTTGTTTGAGAAGTGAACATGAGGGCTGGTGCTTCGTTTGGGCTTCTCTGCCAGTCCTGATCACATACCCTCTAACCTCAAAAGGCTCCCCAAAGAAGAGAAAGATAATTGGCTAGAGCTTTGTCTTATTGATTTTAAGGAGCTTAACCGCATCCCACACAAACCCATAGAGAACCCAATTATCAGTCTTCCCAAACTAATTTTTGAAAAGAAACTCACCCAAACTGACACCAAATCTCATCATAATCCGACGCCCTCCCAAAGGCCTCGTGCTAAAGAGAATCCCCCACCACCACTACAACACCAAGAAGACTTGTTATAGCCTGCAGATCATTGGAGCCTTAATAAAACCCACCACCACAATAATCTCAAATTAACCTTAATCCGATGTCACCCTAATCCTCCTCCCTTTACCTTGTCCACAATTAATACTACCCCCAAACTTGCTTTTGAAAAGACACTCACAAAAACAAACATCCAACCTCATCATAACCGCCTTTTGTTGACCAAGAAGGAAGTTGAGAAAAAAATATTGCATTTGTTGAGCAAAATTGAGAGGCTCCAAGTGGAGGAGACTAAGGAAGGAATCAGTGACATAGTGTTCCTAGATGACAGGGGCGACAATTGGGCTCTCACTTTCAAGTTATGGAAGAGTTGCGGAAGCTATATATTGAGTGGGAAGTGGAACGATCTGGTGAAGGCTCATGGGGCGAGAGCTTTGGATCACAAGGTCCAGCTGTGGACGCTGCCTCGTGATGAAGAGAAAAAGCAAAAGCTCTCTATGGTTATCAGGTTCAAGCCTTCAAGCAATGAGAGAGAAGAGAGAAGAGAGAAGATGATGGTCAAAAGGCCGGCTGTGAGTTCCAAAAGGGAAGAGTTGAAGAATGTCTACAGATTAACTACACGATTCAACAACGCTCTTTGTGATTTCGGTTTGACGGGATTTTTTTTTCTTTTAATTCTTTGATTGATTTAATTAGAAACCGATTGTAAAGACATACTGGTTATAGTAAATTAAAATTTCTCTCCCTTGCTTTTCTACTTCGATCATCTATAATTTAATTTGATGGGACAATCAAAGGGGTAGGATGAGTGAACCGAAAAATATGAAGAAAATTTGAAAAAATGAGAAAATATATTAAAAAAATAAAAAAGTACGTAAAATACCCACACCGAACCGAAAAAAACTGAAATATTTTGGTTTTGGTATCGGTTTCAAAAAAAAAAGCTACCGAACCAAACCGTCACCGATGGGTTTCGGTTCAGTTTCAGTGTGGGGTGTGGCGAAACACCGAATCTGCATCCCAAGCATATCTTTTTGACCCTATAAGTATGATATTTGACTTGGATATGATTTTGTTTTGGCTAAAAGATCTTTCAATCTGAGATAATTAATTATTATTATTAAGATTGAAGAATATGCATGATATGTAAATCTGAATGGTATTTAAATGATCTATCACCATCAATGGTTTAAGATGTGGATAATCCATACAATCAATGTGATAGATTATAGATGGACGTGCAACAGGTCCATAAATGGTAATTACGGTAATTTAAACCATCCGATCTGCAGTTTAAATGACTGATATTAAAGTTCATCAATCGGATGGTGCACATCCAGTTATAGGGCATGTTTCTTTGGGCTGAGACGTGTTCCAACGATAGATTGCCACCTACGCATTTTAGATTCATCACTAAGGATCACCACATGGCATAATTAAAATCACTCTTGAATTGTGTGAGATTAAACGTCTAAGTTTAATGGTATGAGATCATTTAAACACCACTCTCGTGTTTAAATGTCGGTGAGGAGCCATTATCCCTAAACAGTTATGAACCTTTGATAGGGGTTTGGATTTGCCACTTGTATGCCAACTGGCTTTCTTTACTCCGATTTGAAATCCCACATAACAATTTAAAATGCCGCAGCTGCTTAGGACAGTGTTATATATATGGAGGGCAAATTTTATGCACATAAAGTGCAGGCGGCTGATGTGGCGCGACGCAATTGGCTGTAAGTGTGGTGGGGCTCAATTAATGCAGGTCGGTGCAGTCAGTCACATCGCGCCACATCAGCCGACTGCACTTTGTCCTCAATAAATCTACCGTCCATTTATAATTTTCTCAGCTGCTTATCCCCTTATCTCTTATAGCTAGCGATGCTAGACTTTAATTAGGTGACATTAATTAGCAGTTAAAATTAACAAATGAGTTATACTTGAGTTGTTAAAATTCAAAAATAAGTTCTACTTGAGTTGTGAAAAGGAATATAATTAAAATATTTTAAAAGTTTAACCCGAGCTAGTAAAGTGGGCGCCCATATCAATTGGCATAGAGATATCTCTACGCCTATATATATATATATATATATATATATATATATATATATATATATATATATATATATATATATATATATATATATATATCACGTAGAATTCTCAATTTTTAAGAGATATCTCACTGTGACTGTCACCTCTTATTTCCCTAAAAGAAAACACATAAAGGAAATAAAATGGAAAAAGAAAGCCTCAAGGAACTAAAAAAGAAAAAGAACTTAAAAATGAGATAATCCTCTCTCATGGTCTCACCTATAAAATATCCAAGAGAGGCCCATGAGAACTTCTTTTCTTCCCTTCCTCATCTCTTTCCCTTTTCTTTCTTTTCATTTGTAATTGTAAAAAAATATTTTGTTGTGTGTGTTTATGTGTGTATGGAACTTTATCTTATGGACTTCATAGTACAAGATTATCACTTATCACCTCTTTTATCCCATACATTATCACAATGAGGAGTTCAAACCTATATATATATATATATATATATATATATATATATATATATATATATATATATATATATATATATAATTTATTGGCGTGTTGTAATGCCAAAGAAATTCACATTTTGGGAATGATCAGTTTATAAGATATTTTTGTTGATTTTTTCTCTTAAAAGTTTAACAGTTAGAGACACCAAACCATTTAAAAATCAAATAAATAGATAAAAATCAGTGACACAACATTACTTGATAGACAACTGGATCTATTAACACCTTAATGGTATATTGCAGGAAGTAAAGTAATTGAAAAATAACTAGCTAAGGCAATCTAGGGAATATGGAGTAATTCCAACATTGTTTCATCTAACTCCTTGCAACAAAACATTCATACCAGCTTGAATGTTTCTGAGAGAGATTCCACTGTTGTGTACGCCAAATAAAGAAGAGAGCTTTTATAAAACTCAGCAAATTCCCGACTAGATTTATGGTACTGAGATGAAACCCAATGGTAACTTGCATAAACAGAGGGATCAATATCGCTCATGCTGTCTAGAGTAGTCTTCGCTTCTTCCAGAAGTTTCTTAACACTCTTTCTGATACCCTTTCTCAAGTTTGAATGTAGCTATTTGCATCTCCACATATAGTATTGGCTCCTCTATCCGCAACTCTCTAGTGGCATGAAGTTTCTCAATCACCTCTTCAAGATAGATAATGGCAGCTTCTTTGTTTGCATGCTGACGAGAAACAATGACAGCAAAATGTGCAAGCTTCACGAGATTGATCTTTGTCTCGAAATCAGTAATGAAATTATGATATAATTGTATGAGAGCATCACCAGCCTGCAAAGAAAAATGAAAATACCCAGAAAGATTATTGATGCACAAAAATTGTGAAGGAATAAATAAATCAATCAAATTACGAGAAGCTAAAATCAGCAAGAGCCATTATTGACAAAGCCTTCCAAGTAGAGCACAAATATAAAAAAATTAATGAAGCAGTAACCACATCTGAAATTACAAAGAAGAGACTTGAAATGTATGCTCTCTTTTTCTTTCTTTTTTTATCGATAAGTACGCTCTCTTTTTTACAGTGAAGAATTTAGGGAAGCAGCATGCTACCTTCTCTAGCAGACACAGTATGCTACGGGTAGGTTCATAGTAGCAGGAATCTTTCACTTAGGGTGCAGCTCCTGCTCCTGAATCTCACCCTGGTCCAGCTTTTAGACATCAAATTGCTCTCTCTAGTATACTTTGTGTGTGGAAATATTATTGGTGCTCTTTAGGTGGCGTCCTTTTTCCATTCTCCTCCTCTTCTCTTCTCTTATCCTCTTCTGTTTCTCTCTTTATATTCACCAGTCACCCCTAATCTTTACTATTATATTGCGAGAAGGGTGAGTTGCGCGGATGAGTTCGTGAGACTAAGAAATTAGTGTTTTTTTAGAAAAAAATTATAAGAATACCTTACTACCGCTGCCTCATAATTCTCTTTCAAATCTTAAAGGGAACCTTTATTTACAAACCAAAATTTGAATCAGACGATGGAGATCTTATTTGTTCCAATCTTCGACATAATATATATTGAGATCATTGGTCTACCATTAAGTGGTTAGATTTTGATAACGAGTGGCACACATCCCAAAAAAAATGATCATGGCGTACGTCAAACGTAGTTCTTGGATCACTTTACGTGATGTGTGCCACAGGGAATAAAAATTTGACCGTCTGATGCTAGGACCACAAGATCTATGGTGTCAAAGATTGGGACGAAAAACGATCTCCATCGTCTTATTCAAAGCAATCAACAGTTTAAGCACGTTAAACCCGATTTGAGAAGGATGAATCTTGGGTTGAAATGATGTACTCTACCCTAAAAGTGTCTCTCACACTTCCATGTCTCTTCTTCCCTCTTGCTCACATATATAGAATGCTCATGTGCATCACACGTGCATTCTACTAGTCTCTCTAATCCCAATTTGATATGTGGGGCTGAATTTCTGTTGATGGCAGTGGACCGAAGGCTGAAGTCAGCTATGTCATGGAACATGCTCAGACTTCACAGGAAAGTTTGGATATTATTAGAGGGAACATTAGTGAATGATTTATTTTTTAAAATTCTTCTTTCTTTTTTTTGTTGAGGCTACTGAGGTTACTTACAAGCTCTCGTGAAAACAGCGCTGTCCTAGATTTTTGGTGCTATGTGCTTTATCTAGGGATTGAATTTCCTAATAGTAGGTTGAACATGGTTCGGTTTTTAGCTATTGTTCATCTGTAATTGAGCTCATTTGATTTTGGAATGGTTATACATGAAAATCTGAAGGTTTTTACGACTGTGCGACTGGTTCTGCAATTTTATTTTATTTTTTTATCAGTGGCTCTGCACATTTTTGGTTATCTGTTGTAAAATCTGATGATGGATTAACATGTATTTCTTTGGTTGGTTGCGGATTGTATGATGATTTTGGCTACTATTTCTGCCTCATTATTGTTCTGCGGCTTGTATGATCATGACTGAATGGTTGGTCCTTCCAATAATTGTTGCTAGGAACCGGCTATGAAAGGGTTGTAGCCACTATCTCTTAGTGTGATAGTAGTGTCTCACGAGTTGCTAGATGTTTACTTCTTGGTAGCTGCTCTTTGAGCTGCTTGCAGATTTTTTTATGAAGAGAAAGTGGTTGGATAGGTTGTACTTTTTGTGGTGATGTGTTTGAAGGAAAAGCACTTTCAATTTCCTAAATTTGTAGTTTAAAAATATTGGGATATGTAATGGATACTGTGATGAATGGGCATTGACGGTGAGAATCATTGGTCATTGAATGGGCATCTTTGTTGGTTTCACATGATTCAGACAAGAATTGAGAGGCCATATTGCAAATCAGAGTAACTGATAGTATTGGTTTCACTGTGCAATTTTCAATGAATCCACGAATATGGTTGTCCTGGTTTCCACCTGAACAACATGTACAGAGACTTTCAGGTACCTCCAATCATACATCTGGCAAGGCTTCCTTTTTTCATCATTACCACTAATGTTGTTGTTTGTTTGGGTGATGACTCTCTCACACCTATCAATAGTGTAGGGAATGTTTCCCTATCATCATTCTTGACCTTACAACGTTCATGTTTCTAATCTTGCTACTAATCTCATGTGTGTCAATAGTTTGACTAAACATTTAAATTGTTGTGTAACTTTTTATCTTTCCCAATGTATCTTTAAGGTTTGACCATAAGGGATATTGAATGTGAGAGCAGTGACTTGCATCACTTCTAAGTGGTGAATCCTTTCACTCCTTTGTCATCTTCCGACTATTTATCTACTCTGGTTCCAAAAAGGGGGAATATTGTCCTGTGGCATTCTCGATTGAGCCATGTCCATTTGAGAAATCTAAGCCGTATATTTCCCAATTTTGATCCTTTCTCTAGTAACATGAAGTTCAATTATGATGTTTGTCAATTATATAAACAGATTTGAACAACTTATCCCTCTTGCATGACAGTATTGACTATTTATTTTCTCATACTACTTTGGTATGTATGTTGAAATCTATGGATGAAATGCCTCATTGTTACCGTTTCCATAAAAAAATTTAACTCAATTTGGATGTAAAATTCAGACCCTCAAATCTAGTAAGGGTGGTGAATATCTCTCGTCCACCCAGTGTCTTCGCTAGCATGGCATTGAACACCAATTTTTTTGTCGCTCAACTCCACAACAAAATGGAGTAGTTAAGTGGAAGAACAGACATCTCATGGAGGTCACACATTCCTTACTGAAGGGCATGAATGTAACTAAACTATATTGGTTCATAGTCGTTTTGACAGCATGTTTTCTCATTAGATGCATGCCCTCAAACATTTTGAATGGAAAAAATATCCCGCTCATATCCTGAAACCTAAGGCTCTGCAAAACCTTAGGTGGAAAGCCATTGTGGAAGCTGAATTGACAATTCTTCAAAAAATAATGCTTAAGCACTTGTTCCTCTTCCTCCTAATAACCGAACTATAAGCTGCAATTGGTGTTTATAGTAAAACATTAGGCATTTGATAGTATTGAGCGATACTAGATCAAAGGGTTTACTCAAACCTATAGTTTTGACTACGGTGTTATATTTGCTCCCGTTACAAAACTTAATTTAATTTGATTCCTTCCTTGTGGCCATCAAATATTGACCTCTTTTTCAGCTAGATGTCAAGCGTGTCTTTCTCTATGGCCGCCTAAATGAAGAAGTTTACATGAATCTTCCTCCTAGCTTTTACCCTCATGGGGAGTTTGCCATGGTCTATTTGTAATAGTCCCACATTAGATAGGGAAAAGTCCTGACCCTGGGCTATATGTGATTGCCGACACTACATGTCATGACACGTTTTGGGTGGGGACGACGAAACGTAACGCACATGCTAGAAACAAAACCGGCGCCTGGTCCTAAGCCCAGAACCGGACAATATTGTGGCAAGTGGGTCTAGGTCATCACTAAATGGTATCAAAGCCGAGGACGGCACTTCTATAAGGTGGGGGGATTGTAATAGTCCCACATTAGATAGCGAAAAGTACTGACCCTGGGCTATATGTGATTGCGAACACTACATGTCATGACGCGTTTTCAGTAGGGATGGCGAAACGTAACACCCATGCCAAAAACAAAACCGAGGCGGGGACCTAAGCCCAGAACCGGACAATATTGTGGCATGTGGACCTAGGTCGTCACACTATTAGCTCATCAAAGCAACATATGTCCTCAAAATTCTCTGCGAACTTGGTTTTCAGCATTTCGGTATTGTTCTCTTTACTATGAGATTTCGATGCCACTGTCATACAGATTTCAATTGTTCAAGTTTGGCAAGCCATACCATTTTACTTGTCTATGTGGATGATATTATTTTGATTGGGGATGTGACGCAGGACGGTTCCCTAATCTACGTGAATGATATGAATGATTTGCTGAAATTAAATTGGAATTAAGTTAGGCAATAAAATTCACAAAATATAATGAATACCTCCGGTCTTCTTAGTGTTCCATGGGAGATTCACGTATGCTTCAGGTAGGGTTCAGTCCGAGCGCTAGGTCCGTTGGATTGCGGCACAGATCGATCCTAGAGATAGAACTCTACGTTTTTCCATATTAGGGCGCTCACGATTCAATGATGGGGTCGCTGATTTTCTCTGAATATCAGGTGCGGAAAGTTTAATAACTCTGCTGGGCTCTACGGTTGTTGAATCGGATCGATTCAAGGATTTAGAGAAATTTAGGGTTTAGGATTTCACAAGAAGATGGTCGATTTAGGGTTGTAGAATCACGCAATCAAAGATAAAGAGATAGATAGAATTGTAGGCTTCGCACCAAACCTTTCTCGGGAAGAAGATTCACTCTTCGTAGAGGCTCATCTCAAGCACACATAAGCAAAAGCTTTTTTCATTCATAATCAATAATCAATACTAATTACATTGTTTAAGAACCTTATATAGGAGGTCTTACAATAAAAGAAAACCCTAAAACGAATATTAATTAAAAGACAATTAAACCCTTGAAATAAAAGTTCGAAAGTAAACCAAAATTCCCGGGGCAAATTCGATTAATCGATTTTAGAAATCGATTTATCTACTTAAAATTTCGATTAATCGATTTGAAAATTGATTGATCGACTTGAAATTTCGATTAATCGATTTTTAAAATCGATTGATCGATTTGAAATTTCATGTGTTATTGAAATTCGCTGTCGTTGGTCGTTGTCAGTCGATTGATCGAATTTGAAATTTCGATCAATCGATTTTTCTGTGCTCCTCCAATTTGCAGAACTTCAATTTTTCGCCTATTTTTGATTTCCATTCCGCTTCTTCCGACGTCGGTACACGCGAAAAGGTCCATATCCGATGTCTACTATGTCGTCTCCAATGTCTACGATGTCGACGTCCCCGTCAATTCTCCCCGACTCAAAATGTTTCATCACCGATGAAACACGCATAATGTGAATCCTGACACTCGGTGACATAGCCCAATAACCGGGCTCGCCAAGCCACTCTACCAAATACTTTTGAAGTTTCACATCGACTCGCTCGGACCTGAAGGAATTCATCCCCGATGAAGTGTGATCCCGATATCGACCGAGAATACGGGAATTCAAGCGACGAACTCCCTCATGATTGGCCCCTGCACTCTCGGTAGTCGACTCGCCAACCCGCTGCATCTCATAGACCATAAATTTTCTGCCGCAGGTGAATGCCACAAGATTATCCCAAATTTCCTCAATTATCTCTTTCCTCTGCCTGCTTGGGTAGGGAAGTGGTATTGGCTGCAAAGTTGGGATGGGGTTGTAACTAGGGGTTGTTTGGAACGGGTTGCAAGGAGGTATGGTTGGGCTCAAAGAAGGAACTAGGTCCTCCACATTGAACGTAGAGCTGACCCCGATATCTGGAGGAAGCTCAAGAGTGCACGCACTAGGTCCATTCCTTGCCACAATTCTAAAAGTCCCAGCGCCGTGGGCCTGGAGATCCTTTAGGACTCCCGATGGGAATCGTTCAAGTCCAATCCGAACCATTGCATGATCATTCAATTGAAATTCCATAAAAGCCTTAGGTAACTGCATCGATATTTTGAGAATTTCATTGCATAAATTAATTTTAAACTTAATTTCGACATGCAGTGCGGAATGAGACTCAAAAGATGACTCACAATAAGACTTGGAATGTATAGCAGTATGCAACTCGAGACTATGATGTGTACGTGTATCAATGGACTCGATACTCTCATGTGCATGCGACGCTAATGACTCACATGTAGTGGCCTGTATCCACACTGGTGACTCATGGGTGATCGAATCACGGGACACTAAGGACTCATGTGGACTATGATGTGGATGCGACTCACATGTAATTGACTCGATTGGTTCATGTGTGCTCGGTTCGACCAACTTTAAAGATTCAAGTGCACACGACTCTACCACCAAGGACTCGTGCACAACTGGCTCTACGGGCTCTAACAAATCGTGTGTAGGTGACTCGGTCGAATCGTGCGTGGGTGACTTAGCTGACTCACATGTGGGCGACTCAACATTACTACTCACAAGGGAATCATGAGCCCTTTTGACACAAACTAGACTCTCTTCAGCTTCTTCGATCTCCTCTTCACTCATCACAGTTCTAGGGTCATACACTTTCTCTTCTGCTTTCATATTTTCCGGCTCCTTAGAACTCTCTCGTTTAATCAATAAATGTGGAGTGGAAAATTTAATGGAGCACTGGTAAGCAAAGTGTCTGAAACCTTGACACTTAAGGCAATCAGGACACTTATTTGTCTTGGTTTTCACAAATCGTAGAAGGTGACGGTGCGTGAGAGGAACATAATTCTCGATAAGTCGCTTCCTCATGTCTTCCCATTGTGTGATGGGCTTACAATGAGCTAAGTCGCGTAGAAGCTCAACATTAGTCCAATAGGTTTTGGCACTACCCACCAACTTTGCTGTCACTAGCCTAACTTTGTGCTCATTCGTTACGCCATACTAATCAAAATACTCTTCCACACTAGATAACCATTCCACGAAGGTTTTGGGGTTTAGCCATCCGTCAAAACATGGAACTGCATCCCGAATAGATTTTAAAAACTTTTCGGCGGGATCGTACTCGAGTTCACGCTGCTAAGGGTATCCCCTAACTCTAGTCTCATCATGACTTTTGGGGCTCTGCCAAGATTTTGGTGTGTAGCGGTTTCCTTGTTCGATTATTACCCTCTCATGACGTGTAAGGAAGTCATGGTGACGTGTAAATGACTCATACATGATGCTTGTCACAAACACAACTCAGACACAATTCTATGGACCACACAACAGTTGAAGAATTTTAACAAACACATGACGTGCACACAAATGAAGACATAAATGACATGACATCAAAGACATCGAAATGACATACACATATGAACCAACAATGAATGGGGACTTTTATCAAATACTAGATGTGCACAAATAAAAACTGAAATAAGATGCAATGAAAATTAAAATGCTATGGAATTAAATGTCACACCAATATGCCCTAACCTAGAAACCTAGGTGCTTTGATACCAAAACTGACGCAGGACGGTTCCCTAATCTACGTGAATGATATGAATGATTTGCCGAAATTAAATTGGAATTAAGTTTGGCAATAAAATTCACAAAATATAATGAATACCTCCGGTCTTCTTAGTATTCCATGGGAGATTCACGTATGCTTCAGGAAGGGTTCAGTTTGAGCGCTAGGTCCGTTGGATTGCGGCGCAGATCGATCCTAGAGATAGAACTCTACGTTTTTTCATATTAGGGCGCTCACGATTCAATGATGGGGTCACTGATTTTCTCTGAATATCAAGTGCGGAAGGTTTAATAACTCTGCTGGGCTCTACGGTTGTTGAATCGGATCGATTCAAGGATTTAAAGAAATTTAGGGTTTAGGATTTCACAAGAAGATGGTCGATTTAGGGTTGTGGAATCACGCAATCAAAGATAAAGAGATAGATAGAATTGTAGGCTTCGCACCAAACCCTTCTCGGGAAGAAGATTCACTCTTCGTAGAGGCTCATCTCAAGCACACATAAGCAAAAGCTCTTTTCATTCATAATCAATAATCAATATTAATTACATTATTTAAAAACCTTATATAGGAGGTCTTATAATAAAAGAAAACCCTAAAACGAATATTAATTAAAAGACAATTAAACCCTTGAAATAAAAGTTCGAAAGTAAGCCAAAATTCCCGGTACCAATTCGATTAATCGATTTTAGAAATCGATTGATCGACTTAAAATTTCGATTAATCGATTTGAAAATCGATTGATCGACTTGAAATTTCGATATAAAAATCGATTAATCGATTTGAAATTTCATGTGTTATTGAAATTCGCTGTCGCTGGTCATTGTCAGTCGATTGATCGAATTTGAAATTTCGATCAATCGAAAATTTCGATTTATCGAAATTTCAATTCGATCAATCGATTTTCCTGTGCTCCTCCAATTTGCAGAACTTCAATTTTTCGCCTATTTTTTATTTCCATTCCGCTTCTTCCGAAGTCGGTACACGCGAAAAAGTCCATATCCGATGTCTACTATGTCGGCTCCAATGTCTACGATGTCGACGTCCCCGTCAGGATGACTGCCACTATGCCCATGTCAAGTAGGATCTTACTCAGTCATTCGATATCAAGAATTTGAGGGTCTCTAGTTTTTTTTTGTTTTTTTTTTAAGTATTTCTTAGCATTGAGGTCGCTCACTCTACTCAGGGTTATCTTCCTCTCACAGCGAGAGGATACACTTGATTTGCTTTGTAACATCGATATGCTTGGGTGTCGTCCATCTGGGTCTCCCATGGATCCCAATCACTCCCTCCATGATAGACAAAGGTGATCTTCTCCATTATTCTGGCATGTATCGACGACTTGTTGGACGACTCATCTACTTGACCATTACCCACTCGGATCTTAATGGTGTTAGCTAGTTCATACATTCTGCACATGCTTCCCATCTTGATGCAAGTTATCCTATTCTGTGCTACCTCAATCTAGTTCTGGTCATGGCATTATGTACTATAATGATCATTCGGATGGCATTATGTACTATAATGATCATTCGGATATAATTGGAAATCCCGACACTGATTATGTTGGTTCCCCTATTGGTCACCAATCTACTTCTAGCTATTGCACCTTTTTGAGAGATAATTTAGTTACTTGAAAAGTAAGATACGGGCTTCTCAGTTCTGTGGAGTGCTTATTCGACTATCGGGTCATAGCCCTTGGATCTTATGAGCTGTCATGGTCATACATTTTTCTTCATGAGCTCGGCTTCTGTATTGGGCCTTGTATTCTATTGACGGTATTGATCAACAGTTTAGACTTTGAGGGAAGGTGAGGCTGCGAGATTGTAACCTTAATTTTCCCAAGAAAATAGAAAAAGGATCGCATCATCGTCGGCGGAAGTAGGCATATTGTTGAACCACATACATATGAGTTGTGCTTAGAGCATTCATGATGCACTGGGTTGGAGGCAATATGCTTATTGTTGATCAATACCAACCGATATTGGCCAATACAAAAATAGATATCAGTATTGGGAGATAGTTTTAAATTTGGTTGATAGTCTTTAAATTTGGTTGATAGTCTCCCGACACTTACCAACACTCTCCCAATATTCTTCTGTTCCTCCTCCTCTCTCTATTCTATGTTCACCACTAAAATCATTAATGCAAGCGTTTGTGTATATGTACATGTATATAAAGAGAGAGAAAGAGAGATAATGTGATGTGTTAGAATAAAGATAATGCGATGTGTTAGAATTTTTATTTTTTATTTTTTTAATCAGTAATAAAGATTATATTAATAAACAGCAAGGCACTGAAACCCAATACAATCTCGACAAATGGAATCAAAAGAAAAAATAACAAACAAAAAAAAACACCACCACACAGTTCACCAAGGGCAATGCCCCCTCAACCCGATTCCCACAAGAAATTGCAGCAGCTATCCCCATCCCCTCCCCGAGCGACCCAGAAGCTAACCAGTTCCGAGACCAACCTTATAACCATTCCAACAGGTTTGGCTTTCTCTTCGAAAATTCTGTTGTTTCTCTCGCGCCATAAACACCACAGAACTGCAAACATCGTTGCCCTCCAGACCCGCCTTTCCTCCCCCTTCATCTTCACCGTATCCCAGCTCAGCAAAAACAGAAAAGGCGTTTGCAGCATAGTCCAGGACATACCAAAAGCTTTTAGAATGGCACCCCACACCTCATCAGCCATACGGCAATGAAGGAAGAGATGAGCAGTGGACTCCTCCCCATCGAAGCACATAACACACGAAGTAAGGACATCATTACCCCTCCGAATCAGCTGGTCCCTAGTAAGGATTATATCCTTGCACAACGCCCAAACAAAGAACCGGATCTTCAGGGGAATAGGTTCCCTCCACAGCCAATTGCCTTCGAATCTGATTAGCAGTCGGCGCGACAACCATCGATATTAGCGGTCGGTGATGTGTTAGAATAAACCTGTGCGATGTGTTAGAATAAAGATCATGCGAGCAAATTAACGTGGTAAATCATTAACGGATGAATTTAAAAGGAGGAATGTTTCCTACGTTCATATATGAACTTGTTTGAGAGTGCACTAAACTTGTTTATTACTTCGACAATACGATTTACTCACGTCCTAAATCATTAACGGTGTAAAATCATTTATAAGATAATTTAAACACTATAAGGAGAGTCAATTCCTATAGAAAAATATGGCAGCTAAACTTTGAAGAAAAAAATAGCAGCCCCACCAAGGCGTCAAGTCTTTCTATGGTGGTCATACACGTGTTTCTCCACTGGTTTCTATGGTGGTCCCATCTCCACTCCTTTCTATGGTGCTAGACTTTGACCGTTGATGGGTCTAATAAGTCTTTTTTTTTCAAAAGTTGGCCATACACATGTCATGCATATAGTGCACGGGCAATAGATCAAGACTTGAACTGTCAATTTTCTTTTTTCCAAAAGTGGTCCACACGTTTTCTTTTTGAACCGTTAAAGCACCCAAAACCAGTTGAATACGTTTAAATAAGGGACCGAGTCTCCCCACCCTCATTGAAACACCAAAATGGGTTTTGGTGTTTAAATGATCTTACACCATCAACATATGTGGGTGATCCGAATAGTGTGCTAGATCATAGGTTGAAGTGCAGCAGACCCAAAAATAATGTTTTAGAGAGATTTAAACCATCTGATTAATGAACTTTAATATCAGCCATTAAAATTGAGAAAAAAAAAAGATAAATAAGAATAAAGGAACAAAAACTGTAAAAATTGCATTCAGTTACTTGTGTCCGTACTTTACATAGAGATTGTCGTCAGAAATTAGGAGCACCAATCAGGCCATGTGGCCTACTCTTCTATTGTTAGGTACTAGCAAGAAACCCGTGCGATGTGTTAGAATTAAGATAATGCGAGCAGATTAACGTGGTTCATAGATATACTAGACAGTTTGTGCTTTGGTGCCTATATTGAGGACACCACACTCCTCGGATGCTCAAAAAGTTTGCTTTCATTTTTTCAATTGGAGTACTGTATTATAATTCTGACAAGAAACATAAGCTGTGTTTGGAATTGCAATTTGGAGCCAAAGAGCAGCCCCTTTAAAAGAGCATGTCTAAATTGCTCTTTTAAAGAGAATCAGGTTCGAGGGTAGATGGTTATCGAAGGAACCCTTTCCTCTCAAGATCAGGTTTTTCATTTGGACGGCGTGTAAGGACAAAATTCTTACCAGGGACCAACTGATTCAGAGGGGAGTTGACGTCCCGACGGCGTGTGCTATGTGTTCCGACAGGGCGGAGTCCACTGCTCATCTTTTCCTTCATTGCCGGGTGGCTTATGAGGTCTGGGGAGCCATTCTTAGAGCCTTCGGCACATCCTGGGTAATGCCTCAATCTCCTTATGTGCTAATGTTGAGCTGGGAGGCGGAGAAGGTAAAAGGTGAGAATAGGAGAGCTTGGAGGGCAGCGATGTTCGCCGTCTTCTGGTGCATATGGTGTGAGAGGAACCGCAGAATTTTCGAAGACAAAACCAAACCTATCGGAATGGTTATTAGGGAGGTCTCGGAGCTTGTTACCTTCTGGAGCGAGCGTGGTGGACAGGGGGACAGCAGCCCCAATTTCCCTTGGGAGCCGGGTTAAGCGGGGTTCTGTGTGGGGTCCTGGGTCGTGTTTGTTGTTCTTAATTTTAGGTCTTCTGCTTTTGATCTATGTCGCTTGATTGTATACGGCTTCAGCGCTTTGCTGGTTTTTATATAATCTTTTATTACTAATCAAAAAAAAAAAAAACCAAATTCAATTCTTTCACTCTCCAAAAGAGTTAAGAGCACTACTTACAATCAAATACAGCCTCATACTAAGGTGCTCTGCGCCATAGCAGAGAGCTGCTCGTTGCCCCCAAAGAGCAATCTCAAACACAGCCATAACCACTTGGGGGTATAGTTTTAAAGAGAGAATCAAGAATTATGCAGATAAAATATCTTGATACCATCTAAATTTGCTAATATATTATGTTTGGTGGTTTATACTGATACCTCAAGCAATTGTGTAATGGTATAGACATGGCAACTAGACTTTGACCGCAAAAGGGTAAAAATCTTTTCTTTCAAAAGTTGGGCATACACTTGTTATGCATATAATGCAGGAGCAATACATCAAGGGTACCTTTAATGCCACCCACCAAATCTTGTTGGGCACCTACGCTAAAATTTATTGATTGTTTTAAATCAGACGATGGAGATCACTTTTGCTCCAAACTTTCATACAATAGATCTAGAGATCATGGATGAGGAGGCCGATCCATGGTGGAAATCAGTGTCGAGGACTAGGGAGCAAGGTAACCCCAATGTTTTGTGGACTTGGGAAGGATTCATGGAGGCTTTTAATGAGGAGTATTTTCCCGCAGTGGTGCGAAATCAGATGGAAGTTCAATTATTCCACTGAAACAAGGTCGGATGTTCATACGAGATTACGGAACGGAATTCACAAGGCTTGCAAAGTTTGCACCGGAACATGTGGCTAGTATTAAAGTTCATCAATCAGATGGTTTCAATCTCTCTAAAACATTATTTTTGGGCTTGATGCCCGTCAACCTATGATCTATCGCACTGTTCGGATCACCCACATCTTAAACCGTTGATGGTGTAAGATCATTTAAACACCAAAACTCAATTTGGTGTTTCAATGAGGGTGAGGAGATTCAGTCCCTTATTTAAACCTATTCAACCGGTTTTGGGTACTTTATCGGTTCAAAAGGAAAACGTGGGTTACTTTTGGGGAAAAAAATTTGACAGTTCAAGTGTTGATGTAATTGCCCGTGCACTATATGCATGACATGTGTATGGCCAACTTTTGAAAGAAAAGACTGAGACCCATCCACGGTCAAAGTCTAGCTAGCTGCTATATTTTTCTCAGTTCTGTGGGACCCCATAGAAACGAGTGGAGATGGGACCCTTGATGTATTGCTCGTGCATTTTATGCAAAACACGAGTGGAGATGGGCCAACTTTTTATAAGTAGGGCACATCAACTTAAAAGAAAAAGTAAGATATGCATTTTATCTTCACATCGACCAAAGAAAAAGCAAGGTACGCAATTTTTGAGAGTTAAACCGATTGAACCAGTTTTGGGTGAAACTTAACGATTCAAAAAGAAAAAAACCGACAGTTGAAGTCTCTCGAATCTTGATTAGGGCTGTGGACTTCGGTTCGGTTTGTTTCGATTTTAGGGCATATCAGTTCGGTTTCAGTTTTGGAAAAGTGGCTATCAGGTTATCGGTTCGGTTTCAATTTTGACGTAAAAAAACCGAAACCGAATCGATAAGAAACCGATAATAGCGTATTACTTAGGTGCATACAAAAATAGGTTTTCCTCTTTAAAAAAAAAATAATAGGGCTTACCTAAGTAATAGGCATTATTTTCTTTTTTTTTTACAAATAATAGGGTTTACCTTTTTTACAAATAATATGTACTATTTGTGAAAAGGAAATCTTACAAAAAATGGGTATTATTTGTAAAAAAGGAAATTACAAAAATAGGTATTATTTGTAAAATTTCCTTTGTTTTTTTATAAACTTTACAAATAAAAAAACTGAGGTTTAGAAACCGAAAATTGACCGAACCGATAACTATCGGTTTATCGGTTCAGTTTCGGTTTGGAGGCTTATCGGTTCGGTTTCTATTTGAGAAACTAGAAACCGATAATTATCGGTTAGGTTTCGGTTTACTATGAAAATCGACCCGAACCAACCCGATAACACCCCTAATCTTGGTATAGGGTAGCTTTAAATGCACCCATTGAATCTTGTTGGGCACCTCTGGTAATAATCATTTAATGCTTTAAATCAGACGACCGAGATCGTTTTTCGTTCCAATCTTTCACACAAAAGATCTTGAGATCATGACGCACCTATTAGACGGTCAATTTTCAATTACACATGGCACAGATCTAAACAAAGTGACCCTAAAATCACATAGCACACATCACACTCAAAAGTAACTTTAGGGCTATGTTTTTGGGATCTCTGCCATGTGTAATCGATAACTGACTGTCTGATAGCGGCGCCATGATCTCTAGATCTATTGTATGAAAGTTTGGAGCAAAAGTGATCTCCATCGTCTGATTTAAAGCAATCAATAAATTTTAGCGTAGGTGCCCAACAAGATTCGGTGGGTGGGATTAAAGGTACCCTTGATGTATTGCCCGTGCATTATATGCATAACACGTGTATGCCCAACTTTTGAAAGAAAAGACTTTGACCTTTCTGCAGTCAAAGTCTAGCTGCCATGTCTATAACATCACACAATTGCTTGAGGTATCAATATAAACCACCAAACATAATATTTTAGCAAATTTAGATGGTATCAAGATATTTTATCTGCATAATTCTTGATTCTCTCTTTAAAACTATACCCCCAAGAGGTTATGGCTGTGTTTGAGATTGCTCTTTGGAGGCAACGAGCAGCTCTCTGCTATGGCGCAGAGCACCTCAGTATGGGACTGTATTTGATTGTAAGTAGTGCACTTAACTCTTTTGGAGAGTGAAAGAATTGAATTTGGTTCTCTTTAAAAGAGCAATTTAAACATGCTCTTTTAAATGGGCTGCTCTTTGGCTCTAAAGAGCAATTCCAAACACAGCTTATGTTTCTTGTCAGAATTATAATACAGTACTCCAACTGAAAAAATGAAAGCAAACTTTTTGAGTATCCGAGGAGTGTGGTGTTCTCAATATAGGCACCAAAGCACAAACTGTCTAGTATATCTATGAACCACATTAATCTGCTCGCATTATCTTAATTCTAACACATAGGCCACATGGCCTGATTGGTGCTTCTAATTTATGATGACAATCTCTATGTAAAGTACGGGTACAAGTAACCGAATGCAATTTTTACAGTTTTCATTCCTATTCTTATTTATCTTTTTTTTTCTCAATTTTAATGGCTGATATTAAAGTTCATTAATCAGATGGTTTAAATCTCTCTAAAACATTATTTTTGGGTCTGATGCACTTCAACCTATGATCTATCACACTATTCGGATCACCCACATCTGTTGATGGTGTAAGATCATTTAAACACCAAAACCCATTTTGGTGTTTCAATGAGGGTGGGGAGATTCGGTCCCTTATTTAAACGTATTCAACTGGTTTTGGGTGCTTTAACGGTTCAAAAAGAAAACGTGTGGACCATGGGTTAAAATATCGGGTTACCGATACGTATCGTCCGAGCTCCAAAACGATACGTATCGGTACCGGTCTGTATCGGACGATACATTGAATGTATCGGACGATACATTGAATGTATCATTCGATACATTCAATACATTCAATGTATCGTTCGAGTTCAATACCGATACGTATCGGTATCGGACGATATTTTGATCCATGGTGTGGACCACTTTTGGAAAAAAGAAAATTGACAGTTCAAGTCTTGATGTATTGCCCATGCACTATGTGCATGACATGTGTAAGGCCAACTTTTGAAAGAAAAGACTTATTAGACCCATCAACGGTCAAAGTCTAGCACCATAGAAAGGAGTGGAGATGGGACCGCCATAGAAACTAGTGGAGAAACACGTGTATGACCACCATAGAAAGACTTGACGCCTTGGTGGGGCCGCTACTTTTTTCTTCAAAGTTTAGCTGCCATATTTTTCTATAGGAATTGACTCTCCTTACAGCCATTTATAGTGTTTAAATTATCTTATAAATGATCTTACACCGTTAATGATTTAGGACGTGAGTAATTCATATTGTCAAAGTAATAAACAAGCTTAGTGCACTCTCAAATAAGTTCATATATGAACATAGAAAACATTCCTCCTTTTAAATTCATACGTTAATGATTTACCACGTTAATCTGCTCGCATTATCTTCATTCTAACACATCGCACGGGTTTATTCTAACACTTACCAACACTCCCAATATTCTTCTGCTCCTCCTCCTCCTCTCTTCTTTGTTCACCACTAAAATCATTAATACAAGCGTTTGTGTATATGTACATGTATATAAAGAGAGAGAGAGAGAGAGAGCGAGTGGAACCCCTTGCTCAAGCTATGAGATGCTTCATGTCACTCAAGTGAAAGAATTGTTTCTCCATTATATATAAAGAAAGTCATTTGGACCTCAAAAATCCCCGGTACGAAGTATTGAGACAACAACAAGCACAATCAATGAGGAGAAGATGAAGACCAGTAAAGACTATGGAGACAACTAGTGAGAAATTACATGAAGAATGATGGAGTAACAGAGAGTTTAGCCCTTAGCAAAAATGAGTGGAGAAATAACACTCGCAAAGACGGCCTCAAAGAGATGGGACAAAGCAATGATAATGATGATGATCCTTACTTTGAGAAATGTGATACACAACATAGCCAAAAACAGAAGTCATGAAAACACGTTCATGCTTACTAAATGAAGCCACACTAAGGAGAGTGACCGGACAATGACTTACAAACCAAACAACCTTAAATGTCATGGCCGATCCTATCCATTGTCGTGAGTCATGACTATTCCTTTTCTACACTTTTTTTCGTTCTAAAGAAAATTAGGGTGCACCAAATGGTAATGTGAAACTAGATAGTGACAACCCAAGTGCACACACCACAAAATTGTCTAATTCTCGGCTTAAGTCCCCTTCCCTGGTTTTATTCCTGGCATGGGCTTAAGTCCACACCAAAAACACGTCGTAACATGTAATGTCCGCATACACCTTATAGCCCATGCTCTGGACATTTTCATATCCGATGTGGGACTACTACACTAGATCCCCTATACACAAACCCGAAATTTCACTGCCGATTTTTTTGCCGTGACTATTCCTTTTCTGCATTTTTTACCCTTCTAAAGAAAATTAACTGGTAATCTGAGACTAGATAGTGAAAAGATCCTAATATACCAGAGTGTTTTATTTGTTGATACTAGATTCAAAACACTACACATCAAATAAATAAACGAAAGAATTTCAAATCCAACACGAATGCGAATTTACAGAAGTCGCTATCAAGCAAATTTTGAGGTATCAACAAAAAAGAAGAATCATTTCTAAACTCAACAAGATAACTAAAAACAGAAGAAGATTAAACTCAACAAGTAATTTAGAGAGAGAAAGAGACCTGAATTACAGCTAGGGAAACGAATTGATCGAGCTTGAGAGTGAGCTGATGCCATAGCTTCCTCTGATACAAATCCTCGAGCGAATTGTACCACTCAGAGAGCTCTGGCTGCGCGTTCCTCTGGGACTCAAGGTACTTGAGAGCAGCCATGGAGAGAGAGAGAGAGAGAGATTATTGTTTTTTACTTTTTCCTTTCGTGCAGAGAAAAGGAAGTGATGCAATGCGGGAAACAACATGAGATGGCGGGGGGAGGGGGCGGAGTTTGTTGTTTTAGTAGTTTCTTTTGGTGGGCCTCATGGAAATTGATATACTGCGCAGAGTGCGTATCTACTCACGGTTTTCACTGTTGGGCGTAAGCACTAAGAATCTGTGTTTGCAAATCTGAGACCATCCATGATATAATATTAGACATGAAGGCTCAACTCTCTTGCTAACGAAGACGATGCCTCCCATATTGAACAATGCCAACAGAGTCGGCTTGGCTCAAAGTTACTCTGTTTGTTAGTTTGAATTCGGGTTCACATTCGTAATTTACTACTTTCATGTGAACCTGATTCACTAGGGATAGGATGAGTTTTAACACTATGTATGAGTTTAAATGATCAAATACCATCAATGATTTTTTGTATGAGTAATACACACCGTCAAATTAATATATCATAAGTAGAAGGGCAATAAGACTCAAAAATCACATTTTTGGGGAGATTTGAATCATCTAATCTGTACACTAATAGTAACGATTATTCTTAATTTTAATGCTTGATATTAAAATTTATTAATCAGATGGCTCCCATTCACTTATGGGCATGATTTTTTAAATAAAACATATCCTAATGATGAATTATCAATTAGATAAGTTAAATTGTAACACAAATGTGTGCCACATGGTATATGATAAAGGACACTTCAACAGTGTAACATTAAAGGCTCTAATTTAGTGGTATAAGATCATATAAACACAAGTTTGGTGTTACATGTCAGTCAGGAGGCATTATTCCTTAATTTTATATTACAAATCTGCACTCTTTAATAAAAAGATATATAAATAATCACTTGATTAGTATGTTTTAAAAGAAAATGTTAAAAAGAAATATTAATAATCAGCCAAATCGGTTGTCATGCCAAATCGAACTCCAAACTGATTCATTGTATTCAATTTGCGATTCGCTAAGTGCCATATTGTCCCAGTATATAGGATACCATTATTTGCACGACAAACTATAGAAGGTTGACGTGGCACACATAACGTTGAAACCTGATTTTGAAGTCACTTTTTGAAATGCATGCCAAGGAAAACTAATAAGCAATCGTCTAATGGTAGACTCGTAATCTTAAGATCAGTTGTGTGAAATATAGGGGAGAAAAATAATCTCTATCTTCTGGAAAAGTGATCCAATAACCACTTATGATGTAAGACAATGGTTATGCTCATTTTAGGAATGTGTGCCACATGAAATTAAAATCTGCCACTTAATAATAGTCCCATGATTTCATGCATGTCAAAGATTGGGATAAAAAATTATCTGCATTGTCTGACTCAAAGTACTAAACTCTTTAAACACCTAAAATCTATGTTGAGAAGGAAAAATCTTGGATTCCAAAAAATAAAGTTTAAAAGGGGCACCTTTAAAATTCAGCGACCGATGTCGAATATTTGAGTTTAACCATGTTGAAAATAAATTGACTGCTTTGAATCAAAGAATGGAGATCATTTTTCACTCCAATCTTTCACACGATGGATCTTGAGATTATGGACTTACCATAAAAAAGTCAGATTTTGGTTCTAAATGGCACACATCCCACCTATAATGTGAACTTTCTATTTCCCTTATTTAACCATTAGAGAAGTTTGAGATTGCTTGGGAGCCAATCACCAGTCAACGTTTGACCATAGCAAGGGCCACCAAATGGAAACGTCAAACATAAAAACGTCAAATTATGCTTACAAGAAGCACGCACGCATTCACAAATAAAATTAAAGTTGAAAAACGTCAAATTATGATTACAAGAAGCACGCACGCATTCACAAATAAAATTAAAGTTGGTAGATTTTCCATTTTTTTAAGGTCATTCCTTCCGTAGTAGCCATGTTCGAGTTCGGGAATAAATTGGCATGAAAATTTTTTGAAAAAATCCGGAAAAAATCATTAAATTCAGAAAAGAAACTGTCAAAATTTGAAAAAAAAAAAAAAAAAAAATTATAAAAATATACTAATTGAAAACTATAAAAATTTTAAAAATGAAAAATAACCAAAATTCAGAAAACTCGGGAAAATCCCTGAAAATTTCAAAAAATTCACAAATAATTATTGAAGTCCGCAGTTTTGTGAAAAAATCACGATTAATTATAATTTTATCCGCTTTTTCAAAAAATCGCTAATTATTCGCAACTTTTTCATAAAGTCGGAGATTTTGGTCACTAAGGTTAGAATCCCCTCAACACCCTACTCTTTATGTTTTGTGAGAAAAAACACCACCACCACCAACAGTGAACAGGCTGGTACATGGTGAGCTGACTGAACCAGCTGCCATTTTGTGAAAACCGGCTGGCCATTGATTATAGAACCAGACCGCAAGTGCTGCCGCCAGATCAGTCCAATTTTCAGACAATTGGGTGAAACCTATGTCTTCCACAGTACTTGAGAACTAGATCAAAATAATGACCATTAATTAAACTACTCTTAAGCTGATAAGGAAGAAAAGATAAAACCGACACATCGGCTTGCGAACTGAACCTGCATCTGGCCGAAGACGGAAAGATAAAAATCATAAAAAATCAATATAATAAGCATCACAATCTGTATTCTTTAGCTTACAAATTCACAACCGAGAAATCTTAGTCTGTGGCCGCTACATTGCACTCTTCTAGCAGCTTTAGGATATTATGTTCAGGGGCACTGACAGATGGTACGATTAGTCGGTTAGGCGGGCGCGACCGGGTCTTTGTAGTGATGGAAACAGATGTGGGTTTCGTTGCTTCCTTAATGACTGGGAAGTCGGCCCTCCTTTGGGCAGGGGCATTCGAAGATATCCGTTGTTTCCATATACTTCCATCCTGGATAATAGAACACCAAAAGATCAAGGAGATGGAACTATAGTTAAGATGCCAGTATCCACATTTTTCTTGATCTGATGAGGTGACCCGTGACCATTTTTAATTTAGAAATAATAATGATACTAGAATTAAGCCTTGGATTCAAAATCAATAGAAATTTTTATAAGGAAAACAAACGTTTTTAGGATTGTGCCTATTTTTATTCTGTCATGAGGTTATTTTAGACTGAAAAAAATAAATAAATAAAAGTTTAGCTCACTTCCAAAATGGCTAGCCATTTAAAATAATGGTCAATAAAGTAACCTCAAACATGTTCAATAATAGCAACAACAACAACAATAAAAATAAGGATAAAGGTAGGTTGATGCCAAGGACCAAGTCACTTACCTGGTCCCATATTAGTTTTCTGCCACGTGGCACTCAATCACATGATCAGGTGCCACATAAAGGAGTGGCCCAATGATCATAATTATTGTCAAAAAATAATTAATAATAAAATACCGTTCATTTTCCATGCAATTGATCTGTTGACCACACTGAACCAATTCGACATTCGTTGGGTTAAATAGGATATTAAGTATCATAGATCTCACTTCAGGGATGCGATGTTTCATGAGCTTCACTTTTGGTTTTGTTCAAAACCAGTGATGCCTAAAATGAATCAAAATAGACCGGTAAGTGCAAGATGAGATCGAAACTGTGTTGTAATCGCATTAATGCCCTTGCAGACTAATTAAAATGAGATCGAAACTGGGTTGTAATTGCATTAATGCCCTTGCAGACTAATTAAAATGGGAAAGGTCAGATGAATTCATTATCAAACTAAGAAAAAAGAGAAGTGGCACACTTTCTGTAACTGATGTAACATAACAATTAAATCTAAATTCTAGAGTTTAATAAGAAAGTGATGGCCTAGTTGATTAACACCAGGGTTACCCAGTTCGTTATGAACCGGTTCAAGGTTCGGTTCGACGATAATATGCAGCTATTTGACTGCCCTCTTTCTTTTTTTCTTTCTTTCAAGTCAGTGCTAAAAGGATCTGTGGGACAGAAGGCTCAAACGTTCGACCAATGCTTTAGAAACAAATGAGCCAACCAGCCCTACTAAAGCGTCTTTGTGAAAGAAAAAATAATTTTTAAAATAAATTATTACTAATTTTAAGGAAAGCTAATTTTTAATTAAAAACACATCCTGCCCGTAGCGAACCAGATCTGCTCGGCTATGGAAAACAGTGAACCCGAATTCGAACCAGTAAACCAGATAACATTGATTAATACCGCATATGATCAGATGGAGACATTCTAAGCAGTAATTATGGAAGAATCATAAATCATCTTCTTTCTTAACGTGATCTAATAATTGCCAAAAGTCATCAGCAAGTGGTCTGGGATAGAAGATTTAGGGAGGAGACTACCATTTTTCATATATTTCATCAAAACGTAAGTATACTCAAAGTAGCATAAGTACTAAAAGGAAAATGCAATTTAGACTATGCAATATGAAGGATCTTGGTGATAATAAGGACTAGAAATCCAATCCTTGACTCGAGCTTGGAGTCAGGAGGTGGATCTAAATAGACCTAGGAGGCTAGAACACACCCACATCAAACATATATAAAAAAATTGCATTTTATCAACCACTTAATATCTAATCAAAATAGGTAAACCATGAAAGTAGCACTTAAGTTAAAAAGTTAAAACACGTTTTCCACAGTTACCTAATGTTGAAATGTGAAATTGTAATAAAAATAACTACAGGAAAATAAAAATAAAAATAACTATCTGCATATATGTGGAAATTACAGTTCATGTAGACATGTAGGATGGGGGAGTGAAATGCACCAAATTCTTGATGAGTCCCTAAACCTTAGAAATAACTAAAACCAATCTGAAGGATCCTTCAAAAAGACCAGCCAAAGGAAAATTCCCCATATATGTTTACAGATAATTTTTGAAATAAAGAAGCTGTTCTTCAGCATCTACCGATAAGTATAATGGACCTTGCTATGGATAAAAGTATTGAGTTCATGTAAGCAGTGTATGGATATTGTTGTATAATCTTTCTTCCAAATTATTTTTTTGAATTAAACTATTGATCTATGTCCCTATCATACCTACATCATAAAGGCATTTATATCCATCGAAAACAAAACCAAAATGGAAGATAGGATTCAGAGAGGAATCATTAAAATTATAAATGACAGATTGAATCACATTGTATCCTGTATCCAACATGAAACGCTTAAACAGCAGATTCTTAAAGAGAACAAAAAGAATCTTTATTCTGATATAATCAGTCAGGGACGGAAGGATTTGAACCTCCGAGTAACGAGACCAAAACTCGTTGCCTTACCGTTTGTCCATGCCCCATTTAGATTCTATTCGACACTAATAAACACTAAGTTCATTATTAGTTTTTCGTCAATTCAGACCCAAATATATAGGGAATAGCTTGTTGCTAGAATTTGTCGGGTGTAGACGAAAACTCGAAATAAAGGAAGTCATTCATTGATCATTACATATAATTCAATTAAGATATTATAGGAAAGTATAATGTCTTCTATTCTCATTTTATTTTAAGTTTTTTTTTTATTAGAGGAGTTCATAGAAATAGAATTTTTTTTTGGCCTCCCCACTTTCTTCATTTTTCTCCTTATCTCACTAACTCAATAAAAATGAAATTAGCTTCAAGAATAAATTGTTCTTTATACTTAATATCTTTAGTTTAATTTGTATCTGTCTTAATTCTTCCTTGCATTCGAGTAGAGTTTGCATTGCCAAATTGCCCGAGGCTTATTATTTTTCAATCCAATCGTACATGTTATGCCAATCCTACTTGTGTTCTTTTTTTATGCAGGGTAAACGCTAAAACCCTAATTATACGAATTTCGGATTAATTTCAGATTAAATTGAATAGCGGAAATATTCAAAACTTTCCAACCACAAAATATTTTAACAGATTTAATTAAAACAATTAGGTTGAATCAATTCTAGCATTCACATGCATTGACATTTCCTGATTTAGAAAAATGGCTCCCATGAGGGAACTCGAGTTTCGTTCTAGTTTAAGGTACCAAGCGACAATTATGGTATCGTCTCTTGACTCATCTAGGATTTGAAAAATTAAAGGTCCGAAAGGTTATTCAATCAAAGGGGAAAATTGAAATATATCAATTAATAAGGTGTGAACAAAGTTCTAGCAACCAATTAACTAGGGATTTATCAAAGGAAATAAGGAAAATAATTGCCTGACAATAATTAAAAAGACAAAATCGAAAGATAGGGTTCCAAAGCTTTACACCAAGGATTCCGAGGCTTCACACCAAGAATGTATGTCGGCTTGGCACCAAGCACAAAATAAACGAAGATTCACTCCTCGAGTTTTGAAAGATTCGCTCTTTCGGGTGAAAACTCATTACAAGTTCTCTAAGGTTTGCACAAAGCAACTCTCAATTTCATTAATCATCAATTAAAAAATAAAATCTTTACATACCTTTATATAGGCTAAGAAAATCTTAACTAAACATAAATTTGAAATAAGAAAGCAACTAAAACCGCTAACTTACGGAAGCAACTCACGGACGTCCGTCCTATAATCACGGATCTTCGTCCTCTGTTCACGGACATCCATCGTCAACGACATGTACAAAACAAAAACTATCTAAAATCGCGGATGTCCTTACGAATACCACAGACGTCTGTTCTGAAGCCACGGATGACGTACGTCCGTCATATTTTGACAGGCATCTGTTAGATGTTCCCATCAATTCTCCCCGGGTGGGAGAAACTCATCTCCTTTGAGTTGTAGAACCCTGGTATGACACACTTCGAAGGCTCAACTCTCGACTTGCCTTCCCATGTTGTAAGATACTCATGATGTTTGCCCGCATTGATAGTAAAGTTTGGAAACTCTATAACCTCCTCATTCAACCTTCTCTCATATTGCACAGGTAGGGTACGGGTTATGAATTGGTCAAATGGGTTCAGTTCGATTGTTTAGGCAACAAGGAATTGGTCAAAGGACATGGTTGTTGAACCTAGAATAGTTGTAAGATCCTCCACCGCAACTTCGAATGATTACCCTTGTTTAGAGGAAAATCTAGACCGCAATCAATACCTTTTTTCAAGATCGAAAGAGGTTTCATATGCTTGGGACTATCAAGAATCAACACAAATTTGTCATTATTAAACTCATTAAACAAATTCAATGTGTTAATAAAATTATGTGTATTTCCCTTGTTCAATAAAATCTTATCGTTAATCCCATGCAAGTTATAATGATGACATACTCCTACCCAGTGTATCAAAACTCAGCACATCGACTCGAAAATCGGGCGAGTCGACTAGGCTCGACGAAGTTCAGAGTCGACTCGCCATAAGGATCGAAAGGCTTAGTAACTCGATTGACTCGTCGATCCAATGTGAAAACTCGACCGAGTTTGTGCACTCGGCGAGTCGACTTTAAGTAAATTTATTTGAGGATTGGCGAGGGTTTTATTTTTTATTTTAAAAGGGCAAAAATGTCAAAAGGATTTAAATATAAAGCAACTCTTTCTTCCAACCCTAAAATAACTCCAGCTCAAGCCCTAAAATCGCTAAGCAGAAAGAAGAAGATGAAAGAAGAAGAATCGCTTCAACTCTAATCACGCTCTAGCCTCACTCATTCACGTCACTATCTGGCCAGCCCTAAGTTCTCTCTCTCTCTCTCTCTCTCTCTCTCTCTCTCTCTCTCTAGTTTTAAATGACGGTCAAGAGAGTGGTGATGATGTAGTCTCTGCTCAACTTTTTATAATTTTTTTGGTGTTTAAATGATCTTACACCATTAAAGATGTAAGATTTGATGATTCGAACCCGTTAGATTGATTCACATCATCTTGTGAACTTAAGTGGGACCAGAAATTGTTTATATTTCGGGTTTTAAAATATCTGATATGTGCACTTAATATTAACCATTGATGTTATTTTTTAATGGCTGATATTAAAATGACAACGCCCACCAATTGGATGCTCTGTACCAGCTAATAGGTGTGATTATTTGGTTGTAACATATTCCAATAATGGACTACCACATGCACTAGTCAATATCTAAGACTTCCAACAACAATAAAGCCTAGCTTTTTATATGTTTTATCACATTTTTTTATATATACACATATTATATTTAAAATATTTTTAAATAATTCGAGTCGGCCCGAGTCGAGTTGGAACGAGTTTTCGAGTTAACTCTACTCAACTGACTTCCGAGTCGAGTCGAGTTTTCGTGTTTTAAAACCATGCTCCAACTGACTCTAACGGCGCATGCGGTACGAACACACTACCAACACTTTCTTCGGGAAAAATAGAAATTTTCCAAACACAACCTATTGTTTTCACAGGAATGTCATCATCCTCATCACTTGGCATCTCAGTAGGTAGTTCATAAACTTCTAATCCTAACTCATTGTCCTCTTTCTCGCTATCCTCCTGAACAATCAAGGTTTGAGATTTACTGGGACAGTAAGATGCAAAATGACCAAGGCCTTAGCACTTATAACATTGTTGTGGTGCACGCTTAGAATTCTTGATCAATTTTCCTTTACCCTTGTCAATCTGAGGATTCACAAGTTTTGAGGATTGACTATAGGTATTATTCATTTTTTCAATAGGACTAGATCGAACATAAGGATTAGAGGAACTAGATCGCCCACTGGTTGGACCGTCAAGATACCTTTCTAACTCTTGCACTCTAAGATAATACTCTATAAAATCTTCAACAGGATGAGGGATGAGTTCTTTTTGTAGCTCAGGACATAGACCAGTGCGAAACCTAGATAAGGTGGCGTGTGGACTCTCATAAGCGTTAGCTAGATATAAGTACTCCTCAAACTTGTTGATATAATCATCAACAGGCATGTTTCCCTGTTTCAAACAATGCCATTGATCCATGAGTTGTTGGATGTGGGAAAGGGGAACATATTTATCATGAAGTTTCTTTTTCATGTTCGCCGAAGTGGCGATGGATTCGCGTTCGAGAGTTTCTCGATGTCGTTCCACACTTGTCCAATAGAGTTTGGCAGTCCTACGAGTTTCATTTTGACAAATCGCACTTTTTGTTCATCCGACATATCATACCAATCAAAATAATGGCCCATGACAGCTACTCAATCTATATAGATTTTTTTGTCCATCTTTCCTTTGAAAGTGAGAGCGTCAACCTTAACTGATTTTGTGGCTTTGTCATCCGAGTCAGGACGATTTTCAAGCCGAGGAGGATCCCTCCTTCTCTCATCAAAATTAACTCTATGATGTTCACAGTGAGTCGATCTAGACAACACTTAGAGTTGTGCTGCTAAATCAACCTATTGGGCTTGTTGGTTTTGCCATTGGGCTTGTATGGAAACCATCTGGGTGTTAAAACTCTCCATAAAAGCATCTAATTTTTCTAGATCCATTGTGACGCTGGACAAACGCTAAAATCCTAAAATGCGAATTTAGGATTAACTTTAGAATGAATTGAACAGCGGAAATATTCAGAATCAAGCCAACACATAAAATTAATTCAATAAAATTAATAAAGCAGTTAGGCTAATCCATTTTAGCGTCGCATGCGTAAAATTTTCCGATCTAGAGAAACGGCTCCGATGAAGGAACTCGGAATTCGTTCTAGTTTAGGGCATCAAGCGATAACTGCAATATCGGATTTGATTCCTCGGAGATTTTGAAAGAGATGAAACTTGAATAAATAGTTCAAAAAAGGTAGATTAATGATATAATGGAATACGACTCTTTTAGGATTTTTGTTCTTTTATCAATGGAAAGAAAGAAAAATAATACCTAACAACTAGAGAAAAGACAAACTAAAAAGATAGATTCCAAGGCTTCACACTAAGGGTTTTTTTTTAAGCTTCACACCACGGCTGTACGTCAGCTTCGCACCAAGTCGCACGAGAAACGATCGCTCACTCCTCAAGGTTTGAAGACTCACTCCCTCGATTGAAAACTCTTCACAAGCTCTCTAGGGTTTGCACAAAAGCAACTCTCTTTTCATTCATCAAAAACTTACTAAAAGTCTTTACAAGCCCTTTTATATAGGCCACCAAAATAAAATTCGAAATATAAAAGTTCTAATACTAATAAAACACAAAAAAGTAAAATTTCAGCTGAAGTTGTTGTCGTAGCTCACGCGAGTGATGATAATCCTCGCTCGCGCGAGGTCTCGCTCGAGCGAGTTTAAGTGATCGCTCGAGCGAGGGCTTGCTGCGGTACAATTCTCCTCGCTGTTTGTATCCGTTTCTCCTCTGAGGCTACGGTACTCGGGCTTCCTCTACGCCTCTTCTTGGCTGAAAATTTTGTTGCGGCTCGAATCTACGGCCCTTGATCTTGGCGTCCCGCATCACATTGTGACACTCAAGGTAAAAGAAAACACTAACACACCCATATACAATTGAAACCTAAAACTTAGTATGGATGCAGACAATCCTCTGATACCAAATTACCAATTTGATGTAGGATAAACGCTAAAACCCTAATTATGCGAATTTGGGATTAATTTTAGATTAAATTGAATAGTGAAAATATTCAAAACTTTCTAACCACATAAAATATTTTAGCAGATTTAATTAAAACAATTAGGTTGAATCAATTCTAGTGCTCACATGCATTGACATTTCCCAATTTAGAAAAACGGACCCGATGAGGGAACTCGAGCTTCGTTCTAGTTTAAGGCACCAAGCAACAATTATGGTATCGTCTCTTGAATCCTCCAGGATTTGAAGAATTAAAGGACCGAAGGTTAATTTAATCAAAGGGGAAAATCGAAATATATCAATTAATAAGGTGTGAACAAAGTTCCAACAACTAATTAATTAGGGATTTTCGATTTTCGATTTTCTCAAAGGAAATAAGGAAAATAATTACCTGACAATAATTAAAAAGACAAAATCAAAAAATAAGGATCTAAGGCTTCACACCAAGGATTCTAAGGCTTCACACTAAGGATGTACGTCGGCTTTGCACCAAGCGCACGATAAACGAAGATTCACTCCTCGAGTTTTGAAATATTCGATCTTTCGGGTGAAAACTCTTCACAAGTTCTCTAAGGTTTGCATAAAGCAACTCTCCACTTCATTAATTATCAATTAAAAAATAAAGTCTTTACATGTCTTTATATAGGCCAAGAGAATTTTAACTAAACATAAATTTAAAATAAGAAAGCAACTAAAACCGCCAACTTGTGGATGCAACTCACGGACGTCCGTCCTCTACGACAAGCACAAAACAGAAACTATCTGAAATCATGGATGTCCGTCTAAATACCACGGACATCCGTTCTGAAGCAACGGACATCCGTCATATGTTGACGAACTTTGCTTCATTTTCTTATGTCTCTCTTGTTTTCTCTTTGCACCTTTCATCCACCTTGTACTGTGAGATGTCCCCATCAATTTTTCTCTTAGCCCCTTTTTGGCAAGATGCTATAAGTTTTCGGTGAGATCTTTAATACTAATACTGTCCTAGAAACATTTTTATTATTCAAAATTTTAACAATTAATAAGAGCAAATCAATTTCAAAACAAAACTCTCAATTCACCATTTCAAGAGAAATTGCAAAGAACAATAAGAACAATTGGCCAAAAGATATGCAACCTCTCGATGGCATTTTCTCACAAAACAAAATAAAATATATACAACAAATAACTAATTGAACTACGAAATTGGGCGAAAAAATAGTTATATGGGTAAGCAGTTCACACTCACATTCATAATTGATTGTTCAGGTAGAGGGCATTTGATCGGCTGATCATTGTTGAGAGGTTCAACCGGTCGTTCGATCGGTTTAAACTCAGTCGCCACTTCTATCCCATGGGGGTTAGCAACAGAGGCCGAACCAGTTACCTCAACATTTGGCTCCACCACTTCGCTACCCTCCTGTTCCATAGATCCACTCAATGTTAATAAAGCAAAATGTAATTTTTATATAAGCTTGGAGAAGATAATAAAGTCGGCCGAACATGATTTCCTCAGATAATAAAGGTGGCAAAATCAATAAGAAAATGACACTTTCCTTTTTCCTTTTTTTAAATTATTAACATCAATTTTATTGAATATATATATATATATATATATATATATATATATATATATATATATATATGATCTACGAGACAAAGACCACCAGATGAAGCAAACATGGCATTAAGTATAGCCAATATGTTTGGCCGGCCTTCGGATACGATATACACCCCCAATTCAATAGAGGGCCAAATATCGGGTCAAACTGGTCAAACATCAATCAATACCAGCCATAGCATGGTATATAAGCGATATGAACCCAATATGTTTGGGTTATAACACCAAAAATGTGCTTTAGGTATAACTTATAATGATTTTGAATTATTTATATATATTTTAAAATAAATAAAAAGGTCACCCGGTTTTGGTATCCGATATATTCATTTCGTACCGGCTTGGGACCCAGCCGAAATGCCCATTGTTGTGAAATAGCATATGCGGCAATATGCAATTTGAATATGCCATGGCATATGCGATTCGCATAATTGCATATGCGATGGCATATTTAATTTCGAATTTTAAAAAAAAATACAAAAAAATATGCAAAAAATTTGAAAAATTGGAAACTGTATGGGAATAATATAAAAGCCTTACAAGTAAAATACACACATTGTAGTCCTCATAAAGCCAAAAAACTCCCTCAATAAAGATAATAAACTTCCATTTTATTAAGAGAAAAAACAAAAAGATGCACTAACTATATGAAACTTAAAAAGGTAATGTGCGATAATATGCAATTGCATACTGCAGTATGCGATCGTATATTGCTGCCATGCAATCCTACCAAATGTGACCGCATATGCGCATATGCAGTCTCATTTGAAAACACTATGCCCGATATGCATCCGATATTCCAATACGTATCAGCCTGAGACCTGGCGATATTCATATGCCCGATACATATCCCTTTTAATTCCCTAGAAGCAAGCTTGGCAGTTAAAAAAAAAAAGGAGCAATATTTAATCAATAGCTAAATCTGCCCATTTAGAAATCAACAGCTGAGTAAAATCGAGAAGTGGACCACAAGATTAGATCAATGTGTGAAGAAAATTTTAGGATCAATCTATAGCTTTAGACCCGTATGGGACCCAATAATATACCTAAAAACAACAAGCAATGTTAGATAAAATCAAGTAAAATTTATGCAAAAAACTAGCCAATTAAAAATCATCTCAAACAACCAAGTACTCAAAATTCTTGGAAGCTAACCCACAAATCAATAAACAGAAATTTTAAACCAAATAATAGCATTAGTAGTAGTAGTAATAACAACAATAAAAATGATCAAGCATCTAGTAATATGGGAACAAATGATAGGTGAAATCAAATAAAAATCTAATATAATAAAGAAAAAATTAATAAATCAGTCAGTTAAATAAGACAATTAGAAGGAAACACTTCAATCGAGAAGACCCAGAAAATTAGAAGGAAAATTTGAGAACACAAATAAAAAAGCTTTGAAGGTGAGATGTAGCTTACAAGTGCGCTCTGTGCTCGTCGATGGCCTGCTCTACTGCTCGAAAATCGTGAGAAAATACCCACCATTTTCTTTTCTTGTATATAAAAATTAAACTCAATATTCTCTCTCTTCTTTCTCTGTCTTCTTTCTCTCTCTTATAAAGTTATGATAAGGTTGCTTGGTATATGATGCGTTGCGTGGGATCCTCTGAAATTTATTATAGTTGGAGGCATTGAAAAAATGCTTGCTAGGATGAAAACGACTGTGAAGGAGGTCTAAATTATAAATTGGTATTTACAGCCGAAGACTCTATCTTCGCAGCCAAAGTTATAGTTTTAATAACAAACAACCCATGACTGCAAAAATTGAATCTAGCATCTATGCTTATCCTATCGTCATCAAAAACAAAGCTGACAGGCCCTTCTAGATATTATTTCTTACCTGTCGTTTTTTCTTAACCATGGTTACTAGTTAGTTAGTTAGTGATGGGCAAGGTTTAAATTGGTTTATGTCCATACAATATTGTTTTTTAGGGAAATTTACACTTTTAGCTCCATCAGTTTGCGTATTTGCAAAAATGGCCCTATAATTTTATCACTTGCATAACAGGCCAGCTCCAAGCCTAATCGATTCCACGTCAGCAACCAACCGCCTTTTAAGTTAATATATATATTAAAATAACTTTTTAAATATAAAAGTAAAGGTTACTTTTAAACTATTCAGTCTTACTTTTAACTTTTTACTTTTGCTTTTCTGTAAAAACGAGAGAGCGGCAGCTTACCGGCGAAAAAGCGAAAAAAAGCTCACAGCAAATTTTCAGGTAATTTTTTGTTCTACATTTAAACACATTCAGTCATCAGTTATGTTTCTTAACAATCCACTAACTTACCGATAACTTACCACTAACTTTCATTATCGGCTACTAACTTACAATATCGGCTGCTAACTTACATTAGAGGCCGCTAACTTACATTAACGGCCGATAACTTACATTAGCGGCCGCTAATGTAATTTAGCGGTCGATAATGTAAGTTAGCGGCCGCTAATATAAGTTATCGGCCGCTAATGTAAGTTGTCGGAAGTGTTTGAACCTCACTTATTTTGCTAATTAATTGTTTTTATGTATATTGCAGTTCCCATTAAGTGATTCAAAAATAACTGTCTCTAAAGCCCTTCGGGAAATGTTCTGGTGTTGGTGTCAAAAAATTTTACTTGCACTGTAACGAAGAGAGGAAGAAGATTTTAGATGGTTCAATTTTTGGTCATCTGTTTAGGATAATGAGAAATTATGATTCATTGAAGACTTTGTTAATGCTATTTTAAGTTTTTTAGTTAAAGATAATGTTTTCAAGGTTAGAAATACCACTGTGTTGCTGCAAGAGTCCGATATAGCATTCATTTTAGGCCTTAATATGTTGACAGAACCTGAGTTTGAGAAAGTGGTCGTGCCAGAGGAAGAAACTATTCAATACAAATTCTTTCGGGGGAAGCCAGCTAAAAGACCTCGTATTGAAGAATTAGTTGATAGTGCTGATTTATCCAACGATGAATTTTTGAAACTATCATTATTGTTTCTCTTATGTTCTTTTTTACTTCCGGACACATACCAGGAAGTGGACACACGGTACTTGGCACTAGTAGATAGCATTGAAGAGTTCAACAAGTTTTCGTGGGGCCTGAAAGTTTACAATAATTTAGTAGATAATATATCAAAAGCATACTGGAGAAGAGAAATGGCGAAAAAGTCAGAAAATGGGCAATACAACATCTACGGATGCACTATCGCCCTATAGATTTGACCGTTTTAGCACTTTCCTGGAGTCGCCACCGCTCGTACTGAGCTCAAAGATCCATTTCCCAGGCTAATGAAATGGGAAGGCCCGAAATTCAGCTGTAATCCTAATTTATATCGAGAAAATTTTCTTAAGTCTAAAGTCATCTTAGAGTTTGAAGCTGTAAAGTACGAATTACAGTATAGATCGATTCGACTCTTTTTAATGCAAAGAGAGATGAAAAGGGAGCAGGAAAAGGCCGAGGAGCCTGGTGATGAAAAAGATATATATGAATGCGACGATATCCCAAGTTACGAGACACGTCCTCCAGAAAGAGACGAAGAGCCGAAAATCCGAGATGACGATGACAACGATGAGGATGATGATAATGGCAGTGACGAAGACGACGAGTATGAAGTCGTTTTACGTCAGCATGCTGAATCAAAGGGCAAAGGGAAATCAGAGATTAGGCCCCAGCTAACAAGAGAACATCCTATTAGGCAACCCACCATAACCAAAGAAGTAACGGAGCTTAGAAAAAAATGCAAGACGCTCCGCATGTCTGTAAAAGAAATGAAAAATGACTTCCGACGTGCATTTACAGTGCTTAAAGGACAAGCACTCAAAATTGAACATCTAGGGAGAGAAAAAAAGACTCTCCAAGAGCAAGTTGGGTCATTACAAGAGGAAGTAGAGTCACTAAACATCGGGTCTTAAATTTAACAAAATGAAATGCCTCAATGCAGAAGGACCTTGATGCAGTCACATCTTATTTGACGAAGGTACTAAACCATTTCTTTTTAAATTTGAAAAAATTATGTTTTTAAAGATTAATTCCAAATACGCTTGTCGACCAATAATGTAAATTATCGTCCGACAACTTACATTATCGACCAATAATATAAGTTATCGGTCGATAATTTACATTATCGTCCGATAATTTAAATTATCGACCGCTTATTTAGATTAGCGGCCGATTAGTTACATTATCGACCGATAACTTATATTATCGATTGATAAATCGGTTGTTAATTTGATCACAAATATAAAAAAAATATGTAAATAATGATAGTTTTTAATGTATTTTGTAATTATGCAGGATAATATTCTTTCGTCTGTTCTATTTGAAACCTTCGTTCCCCCTGCCACTCATCCTACAGCTTCTAAACACACTACTCCTCCACCAAGCCATCAATCCACTTTGCCCAGAACTTACGCCCTAAACCCTCTCGGCCCAAACCTACCCATCAATCCACTGCCCCCAAAACTTCTTCCCCTAAACCCTCTGGCCCAAAACCCACTGCTCCCCATCCTACCCATCAATCAACGGCCCCCAAAACCCTCTGACCCTAAACCCACTGCTCCTCAACCAAGCCATCAATCCACTGCCCCCCCGAAATTCTGGCCAAAAACCCACTGCTCCTCGACCTACCCATCAAATCACTGCCCCCAAAACTTCTGGAGCTCCTCCACCTCCTACTAAACAACCATTGGTGGAAGTCAGTGATGAGGGTGCTCCTCTTACCCAGCATTCTCGTGAGTCACAGCCGGCATCCCTCAAATCAATTTTTGTTAAACTATCAACTGGAAAAAATAAAGCCGAGGGATATGACTTGCGTGCTCAGAAGAAAAGAAAGACTCCGACAGGTAAAGCCATTATAAAAAGACCAAGATTGGTTGTGGAGGAGGAGGAGGATGAGCCAAAATCGATGGAGCACAAATATATGCTTAGTTTTTGGAATCGACCGAAGGGAGAGGACAATGTGATCGTCAATACTGTCATGGGTGTTGACATCACAGTTGATTTTTTAAAGGTTCTCAAAGAATGCTCGTGGCTTGACAATGAAGTCATCGACGCATACTCGAGAGTCCTTGAAGTTATCAACGATCAAACGTTCACGGTAAATGCCGAAAAAAACTGGTTCGCTTCTGCGTCCTCCTTGGTAAGGTTTTAACTATTTATTGTTTCGTTTGTTTCATTTATTTATTTTTTCATTCACACTTCTTTTAATTTATTTACTTACTACATAATTCTGTTTCAGACCATGTTTATAGCGGACGAGAAAAAATATGAAAATTTTATCGATAATGAAGGTCTAGCCGTACTTAGCGACTACGATAAATGGCTGGCCTACTGTGATGAGTAAAAGGTTCGTAACAATATAAAGCCGCTTGAACCACTACTTACAAATGATAAATATGAAATTCACGCGGTCGACTGTGAAACGGTACATTTTTTAATACTACACTTCGCTTTATTTAACGTTAATGGTTTTTAAATAAAATAAAATTAATTATTTAAAACTCCGTTTTCGTTTTTATGCAGATTTATCTTCCGATGCGTAGCCAAAAATATAGCCACTGGGCGTTGGCTATAATTTCATTAGTTGATCATGAAAGTAAATTAATATATCCAACAGACCGAGAGTGCTCAAAGAGGTTCGAAGAGCATAAAGGGTGTCCATTGCATCACCTTCCGCGACTTCTTTACGCTGTCGGTTTAAAGTCAGCTTTCGATCAACAGTGAAAGGTATCGGCGTTCAATAGTGTCATTCTACCGATCCAAACCAACGGTTGAGATTGCGGTATATATGTTTTGAAGTACATAGAATACTTCTCCCAATGGCGGAATATTAATTTTGAAGAAAAATAAATGCAACAATTTAGAGTGAAAATCGGGCATTTAATGTACACGTTTGGGAAGAAGAGTTAAAAACTTTATATTTCATATCTTTGTAAAATTTTATAGATTTTTTGTATATATTTTTATAAAATTTTAAATATTTTATAATAACTTGTGTAATTTTTATTTTATCAATTTATCCTAATTGTCTAACAATTCTTTATAAACATCATAAAATGACTTGTATTTGATCTTCAGATTTCACAATGCCCGCTGACTGAAGTTAGCGTCCGATGACTTAATCTATCGGCCACCAATTTAAGTCATCGGTCGATGATTTAAGATAGCGGCCAATGTCTTAAGTCATCGGCCGATGACTTAACCTATCGGCCGCTGACTTATGTCATCGGCCGATAACTTATGTCATCGGCCGCTAATTTAAATCATCGGTCGATGACTTAAGTCAGTGGCCGATGACTTAAGTCATCGGCCGCTAGATGATTAATGGTCTCCTTGTGACATGGCCGCCATTAAGTCATCAGCAGCTGATTGTTCGCTAAAAATTAGCTTATGATACTAAGGTCATGTTCTCAAAAAGTCTATTTGGATGATGAATGATGATTAATGGTCTCCTTCATCTTATCCAAAGCAGTTTATTTTGAATCGTAAAATATGGCCCAAAGATATCTATCAAGTAATATAAGTTAATTTTACGTGGGTTTATTAATCTATACAGTCCACTTGTGCTCCATGTGACACACAAATTCTAACAAATTTATACGAGCGACGGTTATGACCGTATTTGTTACAATTTTTACATCGCAGTGGTCGAACTTCGCCTTTAGATCTTATTCTCCGTTTCTTCAGACGATCGACTTGACGTATTTTGTACGGAGGCAAAACTTAAATGTCGTCTCTTCGCGAAGTCCGTTGGCGCTTGTCAACGGTCGGGACAAAGTGTTCTTTGTAAGTTTCCCTAAATAAGTTAATGGTAAACCAGTGCTCACAAAATTGGGGGATCTCTTTTTCTTTGTTTCGACGCGATAATGCGGCGATCGCATGTGAATATGGTAATCCAAAAATAGCCCAACGTCTACATATACATATTCGCTTATCTAGATCGACACTGTGAGTGTAATCATCATATTTAATTTGAAATATATCGCGACCATATGGCATAACATTTTTTCAATGGGCCCATCCTGAATTTCGTGTTATGTGTTTTTGGGCCATCGGTATTAACACGTGTGTCATTTTATTTCCTTCCTCCTGACGGCGAAGATAAAATTCGACTACCTTTGTGTGAATAGTTTCTAACATGCTCACGATCGGTTCTTCTCTTGCTATTTTTAACACTATTTATGCTTTCAACTATATTACTTATCAGCATATCATAACGCCTCCCTTGAAAATAAGCACACGCCCATAAATGATTATCAATTTCTTTAATCCATGTTGTACATTCTGGGGGGGCATCGTCTTCGATTTTTCATATAATTCTTTTAAATTTTACTTTCGAAAATGCACAGGCAGCAACCCAGAAAAGCAGTCTAGATATTGTATTCTTATATGTATCAAACAGATTTAGAGCTAGGTGTCGCATACAGTAGCTGTGAAAGGCGTTAGGAAAAATGATGAGTAGCAAAATATGATGATATTTCACCCCTAAATACCTACATTTAGCCGTCCGATGAAGGCTAGTTGATGATAATTATTAGATTTGAAGTGTTTCAGGTAAATACAATCCAAGTGCAGAAAACAGCTCAAGAATTCTGAAAATAATGTCAAAACACTGCCACTTTGGGTCATCAAGAACTTAGTGCGACTTACAGCTCAATTTGGACCTTCAAGATGTCAGATTCATAAAGTTACCAAAACACAAAAGTTGTAGATCTTTCTGTCATCTTTCGAACTCCATAAGAATCATGTCAATCCAAGTCCGGAGGAGAAAGATATGGCCAAAATATCGAAGCAGTGTCTGATGCAAAAGTGGGCTGGAATTCACAAAAATCTAGGAGGTCGATGCATCGACTCTTTTGCTCGATTAATCGAGGGACAAAAGTAGTCTGACACGAAATTGACTCTTTAAAGCAGATTTTTAGGGATTGTTGGAGGGTCGATGCATCGACCCTATATATAGGGTCGATTAATCGACCCTGACTTGTCGAGCTGGGACACCTATGTTACTGGGAAACTATTTAAACACGGAACCAACACTTCGAGTTGGAGAATAAGGATTTTTGGAGAATTAATTTTTAGAGAATTAGAGTTTTTATTTTTAGAGTAGACCTAGAGATAGAGATTCTTTATTCTTTTTGAGAGCTTTGTTCTTTTAACTTTTCAGTATTCCTTCTTTCAATTTATTATTTTTGTTCCATTGATTCCTACTTTAAAGATTATTAGAGAGCACTGTTAATTTCGTTTATGAAGATCATCGTACTTGTGGATCAAAGTAATTTCTGTTGAAGTTTGAGGTATTTTTAATTCATTAAATTGATGTTATTTTTCCTTCTTTATTTATTTATGTCATTTAATTACAACATGTGTGGCTAAATTCATAGGGATGGGGATCTAATGATTCCCATCCGAGGGATGTACTTCTAATAATATGAATCTAGGATTAAAATATGAGATCTTATTTTATGGTTGTTGTGTTATCAAGAACGGATGAAATCCCCGCCATTAACTGGGATCAAGTGTGTCGAGCCATGCCCTGGATCTCAGATCTGTGACGGTAATTTTACCCAATCATTGTTATATGGTCTTTTTACTTTCATCGTATGGATCTACTTACGATTATGATCCGGGATCAAGTGTGTCGAGTCATGCCCTGAATCTTGGATCTGTAATGGTAATTTTATCTTAATTACTCCCTAATCTGAAATCAAGTGTGTCGAGTCATGCCCTTGATCTCAGATCTAAGGTGATATTCTTGTTAGAATTTTTACCCACTTTGGGGATGATTTTTATTTGCATCTGAGATCAAGTGTGCCGAGCCATGCCCTTGATCCTAGATCTATATATAAAAATCATCTCTGAAGTTAAGTCCTGATTGCAGGGATGCAACGTGGAACCTATCAGGGTTTTGATCATTTATCTTCTATAAAAGATATTTTTCTTCAATGATATATCTCATAGTTTAATCCTTAGATTCGTATTATGGGAAGAATAGACCAAAGATGGGAGGATTTAGTATCTTCATCTTTATCTTTACTTTTGAATTATCAATTAAATTTTAATTTGTAGTCAGTAATTATCATCTCATCAAACCACCTAAATCATAAGACTGATAGAATACTATTAGACCTTGATAGATTTCTTGAATTACTGTCTCATCTTTTTAGATCTTCAAAAATAGTCATCGTGGAAACGATCTCGTACTCCGCACCTACTATATACAACCTGATTTATGCGCTTGCGAGTAAACCATCACAATTAAAAATCACATCAAAAAACTTTTTTCACAGCTTCCATCAAACCTTTCTGTCTGTCTGATATCAATACAAGCTGCTCTTCAAAGTCACCGATTATACGTTTCCCTAATAGATCAAGGAACTATGTTCAATGATCTTCATTTTTTTTCGGTACAACGCCGAACGCTATAGGGAATAAATGTCTATTCCCGTCTATCCCCGTAGCTATTAACAACACTCCATTGTATCGTCCACGCAAATGCATTCCATCTATCGATATTATTCTTCGTAAAGTATTATGAAAGCTTCGAATGCAAGATCCGAATGCCACGAAGAATCTCTGAAATGCATTATCAGGCTCGAGACACAATTCGATCTGTACGTCTGGATCGACCCGCTGTAATTCGGCGACATATGATGGTAACATCTTAAATTGCTCCTTCCAGCTACCTCGAATGTCATTCAACATCATTTCTTTTCCTCTCCATGTTTTTTAGTAACCTACTGTTATACCGTATTTTTTTCAATATAAAAAATTATTAAAGTAGGAGTCTCGTCAAAGTCCTTTAATAACTTATCTCTCACGAATGAAGCTATCCACGATGTCGTACATTGGCGATGTCCGCTTCCGAAAGCTGGCATTCTGCACGTATGTTCTGGGTGAAAAGTTTTCACAACAAATATGTCCACACCTACTAATTTCGATGCATGTATTCGCCAAGCACATCCTATTTCAACACTCCTCGTCGTAACTCGAAGAGGACTGATCTTTATTGATTTAATCTGAAAATTATTTGCTATTACAAATTTTTAAGAGCTTTTTGAAAGGATTTCTTATTTCTAAACGCCTGATCAATGGTAATTGGTCCCCCTTCATACATTTCCTTATCATCTGAATCTATATACTCTCCTTCCGAGTCATTAAGCTGATAGTCTTCATCTACCAGAGATTGATCAATTCCCCTATTAGTATGAACACGCGAAGTGGGAGACGGCGGTGCTTCATTATTTTTAGGATCACTATCACAGTCATCGACTAGATGGTTATTACGTGATTGGGATTGAGCCCGTCGATGTACGTTTGGTTGATGTGCAGTTGTTTGGATTGATGTTAGCCGCTGCGGGAATATTTGATGTACGAGAGGCTATTGTGTTGAAGGCTCGATTATCATTGGCTCCGAAGCTATTGATTCGGAAGGCCATTGATATGGATTAATTCCGACTAAAAACGTTTCCCACTGATTTATCGAATCGAAGTTGAAGTGAGATGTATCATGCATCGAATTCATTTGATGACAATATCCTTGATCTTCATCTCCTTCACTCATTGGAATGTCTGAAGAGGGTTGCTCCAGAGGCCTACTGTAGGGGCAAAATCCTATATTCAAATTTCTATCATCATCAACTATTATCGGTGCAGCGATGCTCTCCTCTTCAAACCATATTTCTTGATTTCCAATCAAATGTTCTGTTCTCACACCACCATCATCTTCGTTTGTCTCCTGGAACCGTTGAAATGCTTCTAAAGACGGTAAATTTTTTACAGCAGTAGTGACTAATGATTTTTCGATATAAATATTTATCACACCATCACCAATACGATATGCTCTGAATAAGTTTGTAAGATCATCAAAGTCAGACAATTCAGCAAACACAAGCTAATTTCCTATGCATAATGAAACTGTTAGTGTAATAGAATGTTCTTTCGGTCGTGTCCTACTAACCTTGTACATTTTCTCCATAAACTCATCAAATGATATGTTATCCGTGACAGTGACAATCCTTTGATGTCCTCCATTGTAAGTATTATTATCTCCCACACGGACGAAATCAAAATGGTAAAGAAGGGGAACATCAATTTCAACCTACAATATTTTACAAAATGAAAATTGGTTGGTTAAAAGGGTAATACTTGACTTAGCGCTATAATATTAAAAAATGAAAATTGATTGGTTAAAAGACTATCTTAAGATATCGACCGATATCTTACCTAGCTTAGTCTATCTAGTATATGTTAAAAACGAAAGGAAAGCAATATCTTACAAAGATAATCGGAAAATATCTTACCTAGCCTGTTATAGTTCTCTGAGTTATACCAACTGTAGTCGAATCTCCAAATCGCAATCCAAGAAAAAGTTTTTTAAATGGGCAAATAAGTATAGAGAAGCATATATATATATATATAAAAGGCGGTTGGTTGCTGACGTGGAACAGGCTAGGCTTGGAGCTGGCCTGTTATGCAAGTGATGAAACTATAGGGTCGTTTCTGTAAATACGCAAACTAATGGGGTCGAAAGTGCAAATTTTCCTTTTTTTATAATCGATTAAGTGATAGCTCAATTATTGTCCTTTTCTATTGTCAACCCAACGGGTTCTAATCCCACGCGTCCTCCCGCTGTCTGTGTGAATTTCTTTCCTTTGTGTGGCATCAAATATGAATTCTCTATATATATAAGTTTGCACAGACACTACATATGAGTTATTTATATTACATGACATCCTCAAATAAATATATATATATATATATATATATATATATATATATATGGAAAAGGTGTCCGTCCTCCAAACTTTCACGTGGAGCTCCATGTGGCACCCATAATATTGTTTCGATGCCAAGTGAAGCTTAGGTGCATTGTTTAGATTATTTTTGGAAAAAAAAATATTGAAACTCATCTCCACCATGTATTTTTTGAACTGTGAAATGTGGACCAATGAAACCTGTCAAACTTTGACTTGTGAGTTTAAAAAAAAAAATTCAAAATTTCTTTTGGTAATATTGATCTAAACCGTCCACCTGTACTCCACGTGGCACCCAAACAGTGTTTTGAGTGCCGCGTAGAGCTCCCTGTGTACCTTGGAGGACCGTCACCGTCCTCCATTGGAGGACCTAACGGCTCCCTATATATATATATAATATTTCATTTACTTATATAGTGTCTCAACTATTAGTACAAGATCTGTTTCTAGCTTCAAAGAATAAATCTAAACCATTTCAAGCAACATTTCTTAATTTTTTTTTTTGAAGTGTCAATCTCTTTACTCATACTATCATTCCTTGTGAATTGATACATCTGTCTTAACATAAAAGCTAAACCATACATGCTTAATTTTCTCTATACCACCAATAAATATATATATATATATATATAGCAGCTGTACTAGGTGAAAACGAAATCGGGAAAACTGTAACAACCCGGATTTTTGGACTTTCTTTTATTGGTGTTAGATTGTGTTTTATACCTTGCATGGTGTTAGTGCTCCACACCGAAACCTATCCTAGTTGAGAAAATACGCATTTTGGTTTTTCAAAAGGTGTTATATTTAAAATTGTCTTTATTTGACACAAGTTGTGTGGTGGCTTAGTGGTTGAAAGGCTTTGCTTATAGATAAGAGGTCTAAGGATCAAACCTTACTACATGAGTTTTAAACTTCTATTTTAAACTTTGAAGTAAAAGCCTATACACCCTTATTTGGTGCGACCGCTTAGCACCGAATTAATACCCATATATTATAAATAAGAAAGTTACGGAGAACCCTAAATCCCTTTTAAATCTCTTTTAAATCTCTTCTCTAGCTACCCTTTTCTAAAAACACCTAAATCCCTTTTAAATCTCTTGTGTGTTCTTTCACAAATAATTCCGTGGTATTTTTCTACCGTCAAATCGTGGTGGAAGAAGGCGGCGTAATCGTGGACGGACCATCGTGTGGACGCCGATCTCTATCGCCCTAATCGTCCTCGATCTGTCGGTCACGCTTCAAGAAGTGGGTACCCATCCATCCATCTCGTCCTTCTCAGATCCCGTCACATAGGGTATGATCGATCGCGTACCGACGGGTTAAATAAATTAAACCCGCGTATATTTTTGTGTTTTTTTGCGAAACCTGAACACTATCTATTTTGCTTTTACCCATATTATTTTAATTATAGTAAAATTGGGAACCCAAATATCATTAGTGTATAACGCGCCGCTCACTAGGTTCCATGGTACACAGTCACCGTGTGCTTAAAAGACCCATTGTTGCTGCACAGTACAAACGTTGTAGCTTCACGCTTTAAAAGATATTGCTTATACTTTTAGTTTTGTGGGTTAAAATAAAATAAATTATAATTGATGTAGCCTCAACACATTATACAAGACGTTTTGTTTTTTTTTGTTATTATTATATTTGCAACTCATAAAACTTGATGGTTGTGACTTTTTGTTTTATTCATTATAATTACATCTTATAAGATGTTTTATTTATTTATTATATTTGCATCTCTTATTATTTTTTTTTATTTTTTTATTTGGTGCTTTTATATTTGGTGCAACTATTTATATATTATATTATATGTAATATAATGTAATATTTGAATATTATATAAATGCCCCTATTATTTTGGATTGGAATTATAAAAATACATTATATTTTATATATTTTATAAATCATTGTCAGAGAATAGCCTACCTACCTGTGGTAAGGTGTGATGAAACTCTCGGTGGTCTTCATTTGAAATTACACATTTAATAGAGATATGATAGTATGTTGTCCATTGTTAGCTTATAAATATAGTACACTATAATAATACACTTGAACTAAGATTTAATTGAACACAAAAATTGGTCATAAATTAAGGTGTTACACACATAAGTTTTGGCTCATCATTTTTCCACCATTGGATATAGACTGATGCCTAACACTACAAAGTACCAAAATAATAAGATGATATCATATAACACACAATCTTTTCTCCAATGTTAACTCTTAGATGAGAATTTAATTATTCCATATATAATAACTTATATGTGAACTACAAGTGATATATATACCAAACAAGCAAAAAGTATATAGCTTTTGGTTGATGTTGAAACCGGTACACATTTCCTATTGGGATTGGGCATATAATTCAATGTGTTGTCAATTTGCGTTGATGAGTCAAAATAAAATAAAAATGAGGAGAGTATATTTATATAATACTTGACATGAGTCTCTTTTCTTTCCATAAATGCTAGTGTTATGATTTGACTCTTTTGCCCTTGGGAAAAATGAATTTTTCTACCATATATATATATATATATACATATTTGGAGAGGATAGGTAGGGTGTGATGGGTGGTTGTAGATGATGGTCCTTAGCCACCTGGTTTCTATGATAATAATGGAGAGGAGAGGTTGGGTTATATAAAATATATGGGTTCACTAAGTTTATTTTATTCCAAAGTTCAAAATTACTCTATAAAATAGATGAACTACATTTGACGAGGGTCTTGTATCTTCGATGACAGTCAAATATTGAACGACGATCTCATATATTAGATGGCTGTATGATATGTTTGAGAAAACTGAAGGGTCATTTGATATATCTTAAGGACCCGCTAACTACCCACTAAACTAATATAAAAACTAACTATTATATTATAAAATAAAGATAGAGTTATATTATTATATGTTATATAAGTAAATAAGTACTCAAGTGCTTTAGTATTTTATTAATATGATCTATTATTATAATATAACTTGGTTATAGTCGATTCTTTCATATGTTCGATCAATTGACTTTATATCGATCGACTTTATACAGGACTAAACCACTGCTAGTTTTAAATCACTTTTAAATTGACCGATCGATTTCACAAATCAATAGATCGACTCACGTCCGAACAGACAATCTTATTTACACCATAATTTCACTCCTGAACGACCAACATAGTGTACATTAATCATTTTCACTTTTCGATCGATGGTCGTGATGCACTTAATTTCTAAAATAATAATATTTAATTTAAATATTTTATAATAATAGATAATAATATATTTTAAATATCACTTTTATCGCTTCAACGCGACCTCTTCGATAACACGAAATGTTAGAACTTCGACACCTCGTGAAAATTGAACTCTGACCTTCGAATTATCGAAAATACATAATTACGTCCCTACTCTATATTTATTGGTGTGTTATGTAAATAAATATAACAATAATCTAAATGAAAACCTTTTGTGCGTGTGATGATTCTGTACTTCTACTTTTATCATGATATGAGTTAAGGTAATGTTAGGTCAGATGACGCGAGAGTGTATGAGATCATGCCTATGCTTGGGCGTGATAATTCACCGAGATGATATCGAAGTAGGGAGTGCATCGTATTCACATGCCTTATAACTCATGGTGGTATGGGACACCATAACAAGTAAGGTGAGTGCAAATTCAGTGTAGCCTCGTATACGGTGGCATAAACAGTGATCCTATTACCCCGAGTTCTAATATAATAGGATAAAATATGAGTCGGTAGGCTATGATGTGAGTCAGTATGATATGATATGAGTCAGTATGATAAGATATGTTACAATAATAAGACACCGCTGTATAGGCCAGCAAAAGATTAATAATTTAAGTCTCTGTACGTGTCGTTCCTTGCGTAGCCACCGTAAGGGCAACAACGTCTTTCAGTCAAGACGGATGTCTCTGGGAGACATTATGAGTTATGAGTCGCCGCCCACCCCTGTGACTGGATGGGGTGTATGATATGATATGATATGATATGGAGGGCGTTATGATATAGTGGTATGATACTATGGTGACCCTCACATGGTAGCTAGAGCAGCGACTCTGGCACAGGTCGTTTAGGATTTTATGAGTATGTTAGTTACGCTCATGCAATGTACAGACGTATGTGCGAGAATAATAAAATATGGTATGATATGAGGTATGATATGATATGAGATATGGTATGGTACGTTAGGATGTAAGTGTCTAGATCATGATCTCGCATAAATGATTAAGATATGAGCTTACGATATGCACTTGATTTTGTTATTCTGTTCTGATTCCTTTGATATATTATGTTATCACTCACCTGATGCACCCACAATGCACCTGAGTAATATGGGGTGGATTGGTGGTGTATCCACTGAGTTTACGTGACTGAGTAAACTCATCCCACGATAAATTAACAGTTGCAGCTGACTATACCGACGGTGTGGACGTGGGTTTCTTTGATCTGATTAGTGCTGAAAACATCGACCCGGTGGACGTTGATTACCAAGTGCCTTTGGAGGGTGACGTTGCCGGTTATCATGAGGACTACAGTGTTGATTTTGATCCGAGCGCCGGATATTGATTTAGTAGACTCAGCATTAGATTTTGCCTTATATTATTATCATTGACTCTATGCTTTTATTTTTATCGGATTTGCCTCCGATTTAACTTACGTGTTATTTGTGGACTTATAGTATTCTATCGTATTTTATCAGATGTATTCAGCATTTATGATTGCTTTATACTCCACCATGGTATGTTAGCTTTTACGAATTTCGTGAAATTAGATGTGCGCGATAACTCTGATTAGGTATATGTCCGCTTAGCATATCCGGAATATGTGCGGGTCATAACTCGGAATTCTAGGCCCTCGGGATGGGATAGAATTTCGGATCGTGACAGAGAAGTTGATTTTTCATTGACCTGGATAACGATAAAGGGACATCGCGAGGATGGGATAGAATTTTGGGTCGTGACAGAGAGGTTGATTTTTCATTGACCTGAATGATGATAAAGGGACATCGGGTGAGACACATCCAAAAATCATATACCTCATCATAAAAAACATCTGGGTAGAGATCAGAGTGGGATCCCTAATCTAGACATAAAAATCAGGGAAATTTACCTGACCGGCCCTGTCAGATACGCCTTTTACGTCAGAAGCCCTATAGTTTCACTTTTACCCAGACAAACCAGCTCCAAGCCTAGCCGACCCTAAGGAGAGTAAAAGGACCAAATTACCCCCTTCTAAGACCTTCTTTAACAAACAAAGCATCGTCTTCTTCCTCATTTTAACCTGCAAAAAAGTTAGAGGTGTAAAACCCTAGACGGAGTGTCCTTACTTAGTCTGATCTGCTCCGATCTGCTCCGATCTGCTATTTCGAAGAAGAAAACAGAGGCTTGGAAGAAGAAGGCCCTGAACTTTGTCCTTGCGACTAGAGGTATCCTACTTAACCCCATTTTCAGTTTATTAGTGTTATGTAGTGATGCAAGATTCTTAGAAGAAGAAGGCCCCATTTCGCCATCGGCTCCATATACATCCGATATCGATATCACATACAATCGATATCGATGTGTATAGAGTCGACATTTACTCTATTTGAAATCGATATCGATTATATATACAATCGATGACGATTGTATATCGAGTCGATTAGAGGTATATCGACTAGAGGTATCCTACTTAACCCCATTTTCAGTTTATTAGTGTTATGTAGTGATGCAGTATCTCTTAGAAGAAGAAGGCCCTGCATTTCGTCATCGGCTCCATATACATCCGATATCGATATCACATACAATCGATATCGATTGTGTATAGAGTCGATTACGACTCTATTTGAAATCGATATCGATTATATATACAATCGATGACGATTGTATATAGAGTCGATATCGATTGTTTATACAATCGATATCGATTTCAAATAGAGTCGACGCCGATTGTATATACAATCGATATCGATTGTATAGACAATCGATATCGATTTCAAATAGAGTCGATATCGATTGTATTTGCAATCGACTAAGAGTTATAGTCGTCTTTTCTCTTTTATTTCATCAGTCTTATGACCCTTCCTTCTCATTCTTAAACAGACGATGACGGACGTGAGGATTCCTCTTCTTTGTCACTATGATGGCCTTCTTGTAAACGATGATGGCTTGTATGAAGGTGGCCGGCGGAGGCTTATTAACATTTCAATTGAAATTTCTTATGAACAATTCATAAGGCGAATGTCTGCTCTCAGTTTTGCGAAGGCGGATGAAACAGTTTCAACAAAGTTTCATATGAAGATAGTGAATACACCTGTAGTTGCCGACATTTTGGACTCTGATGATTTGGCTACATTATTTAGTTTTTATAAATCCGGAGTGGACGTTATAAAAGTATTCATAGTATTCATCATTAAGGAACCGTCATCCTTCCCAATTGAAGCTGAACAAGTAAATCTCGGCGGGACTGATTTTGTGTCTCATTCATTTCAGCCATGTAAGTTTGAGGATGAAATTGTATACGATACCGTCCCGTTAGGCGATGACGGTTATATTGTGGCGAACGATGGCAGAGGGAAAGCAACATTTGATTTAAACGATGCTCCGATTGAATCGTATGATGACCCAGTAAAATACATGCATAGGTCACAACAATGTAGTCAATGGTTAGACTATACTTCAGAGAGGGTGGTGGATACCAACGATTTCAGTCATATCTTCCCCGGTGGATGGACAACTTGGTTTACTCAAAACTTATGTTCTACCATGCCATCGATGGAAATTACCGGAGTAACTCAACCCCATGTCCATACATATGAGCACCCCTTCGGTGAAGGGCCTAGCCAACCACGCCATTATCCATTCTGTGAAGGATCCGATCAATCACATCAGAACCCCTTCGGTGAAGGATCTAGTCAACCACCCGAGAACACCGCCATGAATGAAGATACCTTAGAAGAAGAATATGAAGGCGAACCAGATGGGTTTATCAAAGAGGACCCGAAAATTTTTGTGAGAGATATTGACAATCCCCTAGTAGACGGAGATTACGAAATGTCAGAGACATCGGGCGATTCCTCCGATGAAGAGGTGGAAACTGAATATCGGAATTGGACGTTTAAAATTGGAGAGATCTTCCGAGACAAACAAACATTTCAAAGAGCATTGAAAGAACACGCGGTTGAGAAAAACTTTCAAATTCGGCCTTTGAGGACCGCTAGTTATCGAGTGACGGATGCTACGAACCCGATTGTTCGTGGCGAATACATGCTTCTAAATTGACTGGGCTCGATTCTTTCCAAATCAAGACATTCAATAGTACTCACACATGCGGAGCCGCTAAGATCGGACCGCACGGTCACCGTAATGCAACAATTTCCTTCGTAGCGAATTATGTACGGGATAAACTTATGTAAGGATTCGACTACACACCGGCGTCGATAATGTTTGATATTGCAAAAGCTTATAATGTGCAAATCTCATATGCAAAAGTTTGGAGGGGAAAAGAGCTTGCCCTTAATGATATTAGAGGAAGTTGGGAAGGACAATTTGTTGATCTACCGGCTTACGTGAAGGAGATGAAGAGGGTAGATCCTAATGTACAAACATCCTTTCAACTTACTCTTGACGGTAAGTTTCAAAGATTTTTTTGGAGTTTTGGCCCATGCATCGGAAGCTCAAGCAATACACTTCGTCGCATATTGCTTGTAGACGGCACACACCTACGAGGACGTTTCAAAAGGATCCTCCTTATCGCCTCTGCGCAAGACGGTAATGGTCATATATTACCGTTAGCATTTGCCGTGGTCAAGTTAGAAGAAGAGGATACGTGGATGTGGTTTCTTGAACGGGTAGGTGCGTTCGTGATCGGTGGGTTTAACGAGGATCTCGTAATTATCACGGACAGGTCGAAGGGTTTAATAAATGCGGTGAAACGTATCTTCCCTAACGCATATCACAACTACTGCATGCGGCATATGACACAAAATTTGCAGCACAAGTATCCCAGGAACAATGTGAAGGGTCTATGGTGGTGCGCCGCGCGTGCATATTCGAAAGAGAAATTTGATTATTTTATCAACGAAATGAAGAAAGATCCTGCTGATTCTCAGGTCGTAGAATATATTTTGAAAATAGATCCAAAGCATTGGGCACGCGCACATATGGAAGGAAGGCAGTACGAGTCCCTGACTACGAATATTGCCGAAAGTTTAAACAGCGTGCTAAAGATAGCTCGAGAGAGACCAATTATTGACTTAATCAGAACTACTAGAGAGAAAGTCGCCGATCATTTTCAAAAACGCAGAGATATCTGATAAATGGACCACCCTTCTCTGCCCGAAAGCAGATGCTCACATGAAGAAAGTGTTGTAATGGGCCGGTAGAAAGAGAGCTCAACCATACGGGCGCAATCAATTCCAAGTCAATTCCGGAAATTACATTCATCACGTCGACTTGGAATACAAGACACCAGAGTTGCCGCCAATGGCTTGCCTTGCTCCCATGCCGTGGCGCCATCAATCGAAGAAGTTACGACTACCATAAATTTTGTGAGAACTGTTTTCACCGCTTGCTTTAGACAAACATATGACGAGCAATGGGTTCCACCTCGATAAAAGTCAATGGGAGTTCCAAGCAGAGCAACTCCCTGAAAATATGAAAGTGAGACCACCCTATTATTGCCGAAAGCAAGCCGGCCGTCCGAGGAAGAGAAGGATAAGGTCTAAGGGCGAGGTTAGGGCACTACAAAGGTGCAGTAACGAATATGGTCACAACTGCAAGAGTCGCAAGCGGGGACCGATGGGCTAACAGTGTATATTTTTAATAATGATAGATTGAATGTAAATGAGAAATTCAGAATCCATATTTTTTTACACTCTATTATAGTCGTTACTGATGTATCATAGAGTCGTCATCGATTGTATAACTAATCGATATCGATTCTATATAGAGTCGCCATCGACTATGTATAACGTCGATATCGATTCATTTAAGAATCGGCATCGATTATGAATATCGTCAATGACGACGACATATATAGTCGATATCGATTATTTATACAATCGACGACGATTACATACAGAGTCGAAAGCGATTACATACAGAGTCGTCACCGATTATTTATATAGTCGATGACGACTATATATGTAGTCGCTAATGGATACTATTCTACTTTTTAACTACAAATACATAAAAATAGTGCCATTATATTTAAAATAATTCAATTTTTAATTACAAAAATATTCGAATGCAACCACACTATTACAAAAATATTTAAATACAACCACACTACTGCTGCTCCCCCTCCTTTTTGTCTTCCTTCGCCAAGATCTACGCCATCGCGTATGTAGCCGATGTATGGCCAATTCACCGATCCTCTCTATATCCGATTCAGCAAGTCAAATTTCTTCCCCATCATAAAATATTCGACATACTTCACAACAAACACTCCGCAATCACAGAGTTGGTCCTTTGGGACGGCTTTGATCCGGGATAGTTCTTCTTTATTAGCGCAGAGGAGTCACCGTACAAATATAAGATCACAGGAAGGTATTGTGTCTGTTTCGAAATAATAGAGAGGAGTGTCAGATATGTTAAGCTAACAATGATAAAAGATATGCTAAGCAAAATATCTTACCAGCGCCTGCAATTGGGCCACATATCTTTCCTTAGAGGGCCTATTAAATATAGGGTCGATCATTATCGATCGCTCGACTACCTTTACGATCGCAGTTTCATGTATTGGCATAAATATCTACAAAAAAGTAATATAATCTCAAAGGGTAGGATAGAAAAAATTAAAAAGAATAATTATAAAGAGGATAAAAGCATACTATGTTGCATTCGTGAGCCCACAGATCCCGAAGCTCATTGTAGAAGAAAGTTTCCATCAGCCTCTTCCCCCCGGTCTCTCTTTGTTTATAGGCAGCCCACCTGTGAACTTGAACCTCGATCGACTGGTCGTACAATTTTTCAGCAAGCAAAAACTTGTTGAAATCTCTCAGTTCATAGCCCATGTACGTCAGTGTCGCAGGGTCCATTAGGAAGTTTTTGACATTTTTCTCAGGATGAATTTTATCATCAATAACTTCCAAATGTCTCATGTAGGCGCCCATAACCTGAAACCAATGCAGTTAGATTAAAATATGCAGTAAGAGTTTAATACATAATCGTTAGCGACTCTGTACATCATCGATATCGATTCCTTTTAGAGTCGGTAACGATTATTTAAGTCGTCGAAATAGTTGTCGACTCTCTAATGAATCGATATCGATGATGTACAGTCGCTAACGATTACATAAGCCATCGCTAGCGACTCTACAAGCCATCGACACGATTCCATGAGCCATCGATAACGATTACATAAGCCATCGATACCGATTTTGCCTACGGATATTAAAATATACACTTACAAAGTTATCCAGAACTGGTTTCCGCCATATCATCCAAGGATTGCACCACCAAACTTGTACTTGCTGACATAACATATTCTCTGCATAAAAATGACCAACTAATCTTCACGATAAATATATAATAATAAAGTTAAGTATTGTGGTAATTCTACTTACTCGTCCTCCTTCACGAGCTTATTCCATATGTCTAGCATATATTTTTCTCGTTAGCTCGGCGAGCATCTTCATCGATAGACCGGGACCTGATGATGCCACTTGATCCGAGCTCGTGATTTGGTCCTTGGCCGCCTTCCGCGGTGGGCTTCTTTTCAACCGCTACCCTTCACGGGCCTTAGGTTTGATGGAAATTATTTTTCGGCTTTAAAGCCTAGGTCTTAAGCGAAGCTCAGCTTGTTGGTGAGGCAATTGGGAAGAGGTTTCCTCTTCACCAGCAGGACCCTTATCAGATTGGGTCTCAGGCTGCTCGTTAGCAGCTGCCTTCACCTCATCAACGGGAGGAGGAGGAGGAACCTGATGCGCAGGAGCTAATGGTTCCTTATTGAAGGCTGTGTCGCACACCTTCGATATCAGCTCCTCCATAGCCACATCCTGTACATCGAAATAATGGTGTAAAATAAGAATTAATTTTTGGTCCATATTTTAAAATGTCCAAATCGATTTTAAATATAATCGCTATCGATTATATATATAGTCGCTATCGATTATATATATAGTCGCTATCGATTATATATATAGTCGCGATCGATCATATATATAGTCGCAATCGAGAATATATAAAGTCGCTATCTATTTTATATATGGTCCCTATCGACTATATAGATAACGAAAATAGAATATTAAAACAAGATTTCAACATATACCTTAGGTCTCGCCTCCAATAAATTTTCAAGGAGATCTTTTATTTCACCGGCCCTTTCGACTAAAGAGTTGTAGTGATTTAACCGCCACCGCATCCCTTGAATTCACCTCTCATTGAAGGAGTTGCGAGTTTCTCTAAAGAAGCGCAACGTTTGCCTTGAGGCCTTATTCTCTCCTCCAAATCGCTCACTCTTTGGGTGAGCTTCAAGTTATCCAAACAAATGATCGACCCTCCTCAACAAAGAATCATTGGAGGTGGGCCTTGACCGCTATCTTTCACTTTGCCAGCTCTCCTTGGCGGCCCCCTAGTTCTTGGCCACCCTCTCCCACTAGCACGGGCCCTTTTTGAGAGGGGTTCTTCTTGAGACGTCGATCGTCATCCCATTCTTCCTCTCCTCTCCAAGATTATCGACGGAATGTAATTTCTTTTCTTCTTCGAATCTCTTCCACAGCTTTCTTGATCGGTTCTTTCCTCTTCCCCCCAACCTCCTTTTGAACCCGTAGATATTCTCTTACCACGGGTATCTCTAATTCAAAGCCCTGAGGCATGAGGGGAGCGCGAACCTTTTGAAAGAAAATGAAACAACAGAATAAAATGATCGTTATATATATAATAAATCACTCTCGATTGTGTAAAGAATCGCTATCGATTCCTTACCTTAACAAATCACTATCGATTAGATAATGAATCGTTATCGATTACTTATTAAGTCGTTATCGACTCTGTAAGTAATCGCTATCGATTCGTAAATGAATCGGTAGCGATTCTGTAATGAATCGGTATCGATTCTAGAATGAATCGGTAAGTTGCTTTTTTTTTTTTAATAGACCTCATACCTTCGCCAACATCCTCATGAGTGTAACCTTTGATCCGGATCGCGCCGTCCACCATTTCAAAGGCTGGGAAAGGGTCCTTGAGGCCTAGTCGATGGCGATATATCGGGCATGATCTCATAAGCCCACCATTGAAGTACACATATGCATCCATATGTGTTGTACGTCTTCAGGGCTTTATCCATCTCGGCGGTTTTTCTATTCGCCGCGCCCTTTATTATATACTCCATCAAGTCCTGGTAGACGAGCAGACCCCACGGAGTTCGGTTGAAGGCCTCCATATCATCGATGAGGTCGATGTGGTCTTCAGAAATTTGATGGTGGGAACCGGGGAAGAGAAATATGCACAACACAAACAGAAGGGACAACTTTAAGAAGTCCTCATCACTTTCCGCTCTATAAATTGCAGCATCTATATGAGACCGGAGAATTTTTCCGGGAGGCGTTCCACGAAAGTATTTGTTTCTAATGGTTTGTTCTACCGATGGTTTACCGGATGGGGTATCCTTTTCTGGGCCAACTACTAAGGCCAAGATTAATGCAATGTCTATCTTCGAAGATAGACATCGCTTTCCCAATTCGGAAATGGTTTTATCAACCCAAAATGTCGACCGAATCCACGACATCGTGAAGAAATCCCACACCCTTCGGGTTGAAATATTCCACCAAAACCGAATCTCTCAAGAATTTCTTCCGATCTGAGTAGCACTTTCGTGAGATTCAAACGACCTTTGGGAGAACACTTGGCAACAGCTGGTGTACAACCATCTTGTGATCTTTTGAAATGAACTGTAATAAAAACGAAAGGACTCAACACCATACTAACAAGGATAGTTAAAATGTTGATGAAATGTATATATAAAACCCGTATCGATTACATCTAGAGTCGGTATCGATTACATAGGTAATCGATACCGACTCTAGATGTAATCGAGATAGAGTCTATATATAATCGAAACCGACTCTATATGTAATCGATATCGAGTCTATATGTAATCGATATAGACTCAAAAGATTTCATGAAGTCGCCATTGAATCAAAATGTTTCATTTACTTGCAAAATTTTCAATTACATTCATAATAGTTCAATTAAAATTAAAAGTAAAAGGAAAATCTTGCAAGTCTACATATAATCGATAACGATTACATATGTAAGCGCTAACGACTCTATATGTAATCGATATCGATTACCGATGAAATCGCCAACGACTCAATATATATTCGCAATGACCTCAAAATATTTATTTATATAAAAATTACTTGATTTACTGACTCTTAAGTTTCTTTTTCTTTCTTTTGTTCTATTTCTTTTCTTCCTTCTTCTTTACCTACATCGATTATCTCTATAATCGATATCGTTCCTATATGTAATCGCTACCGACTCTCAACGTAATCGATCTCGATTACTTATGAAATCGCTATCAATTAAATATAAATCTACATTGATCTCAAAATATTTAATTTACCTGTCAGGTAAATTTCCCTTATTTACATAGAAAATATTTAATTTACGGACTCAAAAGAATTCATGAAGTCGCCATTGCATCAAAAAGTTGTTTCATTTACTTCAAAATATTTGAATTACATTCAAATTTTTTCATTTATAATTAAAAAAAAAAAAAAAAAGTTAGGAAGAAGGATGAAGAGCAGGTGGTGGATGGGGTGGAGAGCCGGGTGGTTCCGACTTCAGTTTCTTTTTCTTTTTCTTTTCTTCTTTCTTCTTTTTCTTTTCTTCCTTCCTCTTCTTCTTCTTTTCTTCCTTCGCCAAAATCTCCATTACTTCGTACATTGTTCGTCCCACGAGGCTGAACCGCAGAGGATCCAGTTACAGGTGGTGGTGGTGGGTCCTCCCATACAGGATAGAACTTTATTGGGTTATAGAAGGTTTTTTCTTCGTCGTCAGACATTGGGAAAAATATGGGCTGCTAGGGATGATAGGTGGTTTGCTAAGGTCGAACTAAACCTGTATTTAAAGCTCCTAGATTGTGGAATACGAATCGTTGTATTAAATTTTCTCATTCTTCCAACCTAACTTGTCATAATGGTTTTACAAAAGGGTAGTTGGCAATAAATTGAACGTCAGCTGAGATAAATATAAAATCTCGTATGATTTATTATGGCATCGAGGGTAATAACTATAGGAAAATTATTTCAAATGATGGGTATTAATTATATTCATAGAGAGTCGATATCGATTTGTTATAGATTCGTCATCCACAGTTTATATAGTCGATTAGGACTACATATATAATCTTTATCGACTCTAAAGGTAATCGAGAACGTTTCCCATATGTAATCGGTAACGATTACATATATAATCGATATCGACTACATATGTAGTCGTAATCGATTACATATGTAATCGTTACCGATTACATATGGGAAAACCTAAAAAAAATATGTCAAAATATGCAACAAAGAGAGGAGAAATAAAAAATCTATAGCGATGGAAGCTAATTTTAATTCTAACTTACAGATTTTGTAGCTTGAAGGTTATAGTTTTGAACGCGATCGTCCACGAAGCGTCAACGACTCTCCACCGACTTCGAACGAAAAAGTAAATTCAAAACAGTAAATGATTTGAAACGACGGCGGCTATTTATTACTGTGGGGGTAGTTTGGGTATTTCCTACAGGCGTGCCTCAGCTCGGCGCGCAGCTGGTTTGTCTGAGTAAAAGTGAAACTATAGGGCTTCTGACATAAAAGGCGTATCTGACAGGGCCGGTCAGGTAAATTTCCTTAAAAATCATGCACTTAACATGACTCTTGAGGTTTTCCTCAGAGCCACATGATCCCTTTCGCTTCTCCCTCGTATTTTCAGACATTCTCAAGCTGTCACATCGAGTTTTCATCGAGATCCATCTACGTGACCGAGTACGGCTCGAGTGACTCATCTGCGGCAATGAATCAGAAGACTCATCATCAACAGTCCACCTATCCTCGTAACTTAACATAACTCCCTTTATTTCTTAAACTAGTTATCTAAACAAACGCATATATCAATAACTTTCACCACCTGGACTAGCCCTTAAGCCTTTGTTTCTCTGACTCTTCATCAGCTAAGTTGGGTTCATTCTCTTCAAACATGAAAAAAAAATTGTTGGATAACTTTATGTCTCCAAATGTGGAATATAAGGAAAGCAGGTCTATTGAAAGATAAAGACCTGGAATGCTTGTAAGTGGCTACTACTTCTCTTTATCTATTTCCATACCACCGAATCATTGAAATGTTAACCGTCTACTTCCTGATTTGCTTGCTCCTAAATAGCTGTGTGCCTCCCAAGGTTTGACCATTTAAGCAGAAGGAGATTGACCCGAGCACTGCTGCTAGTGCTCGGCCAGAAACCTTATACCATCACGTCTCTTTCTATGTTGTGTTTCTATTACTACAGAAAAATGCATCAAATTATTTCGATTAATGACATTTTCAAATCACTTTTGACTTAATATAATAGCTAGTATTACTTTAAATTGGCCAAAAAAATTTCAAGCTTTCTTTTTTTTTCTAAAAAATGCAATTAATGTGAGATTAGTTAGCTCAAAGATTCCCAACAGATAGCACCCTAGTGGGCAGTGGCGGAACCACGTGTAAGGGAGTGCGGGTGAGCGCCACCACTCAAATCCCTAAAACCTGAAAAAAAAAATAAAAAAATAATTTGTTATGTTTTCTAAAACTTAGAAACCATACGCCTGTCTGCAACTCTCTGTCATCCATTTTATATATTTCTTTCTTTTTTAAGAGCCTTCTCACGCCCTCTCTATCTTAGAGCCTTTTTATTTGTTTCTTTTCTAATAGCCTTCTGACGCCCTATCCCTACTAGACAATTGACACCTTCTCGGACAACACATCCTTCAAATGTCTTTACATGAATCATTTATGTTCATACGGTCAAAATTTGAGAAGGTGTAGACCATCTACACCATCAAAATGATAGATCATAAGTTGAAAGGCATTGGCCCAAAAATCAAAATTTTTTAAAAGTTAACCATCCGATCTGTGCACTCTAATATCAATCATTGTGTTTTGTTTAAATGGTTGGTGTTCAAATTTGCCAATCTGATGGTTCACTTCCACTTATGGACATAATTCTTTGGCTAAAAAAATTTTCAATGATGAATTGCCTCCTAAATCATTTAGATTGATCATAAATCACTGTGAATGACATATTAGGAAACCACACTTTAAGAGTGTGAAATAAAAAATTTTAATTTAGCATTGATAGATCGTTTAAACAAAAAGTCCACACTTTAAGAGTGAAATAAAAAAATTTTATTTAGCATTGATAGATCGTTTAAACAAAAGGGGGGGGGGAGGGGGTGGGTTGGGCTGAATTTAACAAAAAAAAAAGATAGCGTTATTAGTTGGGTTTAATTTAACCAAAAAAAAAAAATGGTAGCGTTATTTACATCCGTTAAACTAAATTTGTGAAGAATGCACGCAATTCTACCATAAAAATCCGTTGGCTGTCTTGAATCAGATGATGGAAATGTTTTTCATCCCAATCTTCTACACAATAATTCTTGAGTTCATGGTGCACCTATCAGACGGTCATATGTTGATTCCACATGACAAGCATACCCAAAAGTGATCGTTTGATAGGTATGACCACGATCACTTTTGGAGATGTGTGTCATGTGGAATCACGATCTAACCGTCTAATAGGTGCACCATGATCTCAAGATCTGTTGTGTGGAGGATTGGGATGAAAAATGATCTCAATCGCCTGATTCAAGCCGGTCTGAACTTTATGGTGGAAATGTGTGTATTCTTAACAGGTTTAATCAGTATAAATAACGTTACCCATATTTATATGAGTATCTTTACTACCCATATTTATCTGAGTGTCTTTGTTCGAACTTACTTCAGAAACCTACTGCAACTCATTGACATCTTGAGATCAGACAATGAAGATTATTTTTCGGCCAATCTTCCACACAATGTGGCACTGATTTCGAGGATCATGTATCGCATAACTTGGACAAGATCAATGAGGTACCACTCAAAAAATTTAGGCATGATCCAATACATATCCACTGTTGAAAATGTGGTATAAGGTGCTCAACGTATCGATGTTATTCTGTCATTCTGTCATTGACCCAACAAATTGTATCGGTGTTATTCTGTCATTGACCTATCAAATTGTAAATACCAATTTTCGGCCCTCCTAACTAAATTAACATGATATTCAAGTTATTTGGTGCCCAGACACACATTAATAGATTGAGGAAGCTTGTAATAATATGAGATGATATCCCTCATAGTTTAGAGGCAAAATCTCATTGTTCATATTTTCTAAGCAAAATTATGACACGAGAAGATCATTAGCTCGCGTGCTTTAAAGTATATATTTTTGTTTCCTATAAGTTCTTACCTCCTGGATTTTTTAATTGGACTAAATAGGCGCATGAGTGCTATAAATAAATAATATAATTTGTAAAAAATTAAATTAAATTTATCTTGCGCCCATGTTAGATGAAAATCTTGATTCCGCCACTGCTAGTGGGCCCCACCTTTAAGCTGTTGCCTACCTTTTTCTACCTATTCAAGTAGTTATTCCTATCATATGGCACCTAAATTGCTATATTTATGTATGGTCCGTGCTCATGAGAGGAAAAATCAAAAAAAAAAAAAATATATGAATGGTTAGAGAAAAAGTCACCGAAAAAATATCAAAGAAAAAATTAACATAAAAAGTATTATAGAATAGAAATTTATCAACAATTCACAAATTATTCACAATTTAATTATGAAATTTGTCATTTTTCTAATAAGTCTTAAAAGAATAAAAAAACACTTGATTAGTTAGGAATTATTCGGTGAGCCAATAATTTGTAATGTAGTTAGCAACATTTTCAAAAAAGCCACCGATTTTATTGACTGGGTTTTGGCTAGGTCCAATCAGTTGAACTTTAAATAGAGTTCAACTACTTTTACGACAGTTAGATGTAAGGGATCAAAAATGAATGTCAACTTATGAAAGTTAAAGTCAAAATTTTTGTACATCTAATGGTTTTAAAATCGGATAAACCTCATCTAGAATTCAATCTGGCCAAGACTCTTTTTTTGAGAATAGTTTAAATGATGTCCTGCAATTTAGATGCTAAAAACTGATTGATTGATTGAAGAGTCATCTTATCTTAACAAGAGGTGGGGGGTGCATAAAATCCATTTAAAAAAGAAATAATTTCAAACTTTGATTCACCATGGACCATCATATGGCCATTGGAGAGTTCGGGATGGCATTCCTAGCTAGTCAGGAAGGTGTACCATGACGCAACCTGGAAGTCAATCACACGTTACCTAACATATATATATATATATATATATATATAGCTCATACGTAACAACCTAACAAGCACATGGGAGGGTATTTAAAACTAAAATCAAACTTATTGAATGGTAATAAAATCTCTATTATTATTATTATTATTATTATTAATAATAACAAGGTATCCGTGCCTATTATAGCACCCAATTAAACCTTCGGGCACGTGCAACGCCCCCACATTATAGAAAGAGATCATGTACGAAGGGCTAAAATGCTATGATACAAGAAAGCAAGAGAAAAGAAAAGCCACTGAAAATTTAGAGAGAAATAGTGAGAAGGGACATAAAGAATTGTAAAATTGTTAGTGAGAGGTTAATATTGATAAAAAATGAGTAGAGAAATAGGACTCGCAAAACAGATAAGATAAGGTTGTGATGATGATAACAACTCTTAGAGGTAGCAGCTCTAAAGAAATTTCCATTTATTTAGGCTTTCAGGCAGAGTTGTCAATAGTTGCATATCGACGTGTGCACGTGATGGTCGGATGGGGTCATATTAGTCTTATGCAATATTTTACGGCTCTCAACGGGGTGTGCCGCTCCATTAACCTACCCGACCGACCCGATTCTTTAACTGGATTGAGCATATAAACTTGACCCAACTGGTTAGGTTCGGCATAAGCATCCCACCCAACCTTCAGGTCAGGTTAGCTCAAGTAAACTCAAAGGTGGGGTTGGGTGAAGATCGAGTCTGGCCAACATGATATTTCATATAGAGTACCTTTAAATCCACTCACCGAATCTTTGAGTTTACCCACGCTGAAACACATTGATTGTGTTGAATAGATTATGGAGATTGTTTATCCTCCCAATCTTTCGCACAATGGATCTTGAGATCATGGGTGTACCATCAAACAGTTAGTATTTTATTTCATATGGCACACATCTCAAAAAAATGACGTTAACATCACCTGGAAGCTCAAAATTGATTTTAAGGTCCTTTTTTAGGTGTGTATCACGTGAAATAAGAAAATGACCGTTTGATGGTATGCCCATGATCTTAAGACTCATCATGTGAAAGATTGGAACGATAAATAATTTTCATCATCTAATTCAATGCACTCAATGTGTTTCAGCATAGATGAACTCAAAGATTTGGTGAGTAGATTTAAAGGTTCTCTTTTATACATAATATAGGTTTTGTGGAGTTTAGGGGATTTTGACAGGGGCTGGTCGGGTCCGATTTTCATGTTGTGTCGGGCATATACTCTTACCCATCCGATCATGTCAGAAGTCAAAAGTTCGTTGACAGCCCTAAATATCTTGGGCACAAAATCACGTGAGATTCTTCCACTTTTGAGGCCACTCAGGTCTGTTTGTAATGATATTTTCAAGGGATTCGATTGCTTAATTACATGTAGTATGGATAGATAATGCAGATTTGATTTTATATAGATTGACAACTAAGACACACACTCACACTCTCTTTGTATATATATATATATATATATATATATATATATATATATATATATATATATATAAGCAATTTTTTAAATATTTCTATGGACATTGACTCTGCTTGCATGCATAAATCAAGCATTATGTCATCTGAGCCATTTAATAATAAAAAAAGCTTCAGATTTCCAAGGCTGTGCAGTCATCTTTGGTCAACTTTTTTACAAGATCCAATGGCTCTAATGAACCTTTCATTCTTATGACTGCTGTGCTGGCTCTCAACACTCGCATCATCTTATTGAAGCATCCTCTAAACCACTAATTTCCTTGGAAAGTTGATCTTACATATTTTTAGGTTTGTGTGATCCTCTAATGGACAACTTTCACGGGATTTGGTGGCTCAAATGTTCCATAAGTTTGCATCGAGAATTATATGGCTTAGCAATATGCCTACATCGACAATCTCGTAACCCCTTCATGTTTCCTCATTGAATTTAGGTTTGTATAAAACCCTAATCCGAGTAAGGTTATATATTTCATTGGAAAAGACGTAAAAGTCCTAAGGCAAAAATTATGAAAATCCCTAAAAAGGAAAAATTAAGAAATCAACAAATGCTTCTGATGTACAATCCAAACTATTAATAAATGCTATCAACATGATACAAGGCACAATCACAAGAAGCTATTCAATCCAATGAAATATTTAGGCTGTGTTTGGGTTAGCTCTTACAAGAGCAGAAGCAGCTCTTTGTCTGCTCTCTATGAGAGTAGATAAAATTTGCTTTGGGATAAAACAATTTTATCACTTAAAACAGTTCTCCGTCAAAGCAAATGAGGCGAAGAGCTATGTTACCAAATGTAAAAGTAGTTCTTTGCGAGAGCCAAAAAGTGAAAGAGCTGCTCTTTGCCCCAAAAGAGCTAACCCAAACACAGCCTTAGGGAAATTGACCGGATCGACCCTTTCAGATACACTATTTCTGTTAGAGATCCTATATTTTCACCTTTATCCAAACCGACCAACTTTTAGCCAAGCCATTTTCAGCTAGCACAAAAAGTCTGAAATACCCCTTCTTACACTTTTTTTTGTTCTACATAGTTTAAAATTTTAAATATTGCATTTTTCTATATTTATACGGTGTGAAATGGGATCTATGTCATCTGATTTGAAGGCCACAATATAAAATCGATGGCACCAAAGATAGACACGAAAAAAGGCGATATCGCCTCTTTAAAAAAAAAAAAAAATTAAAGCCATCGATGGCGACTCTTAAAACAGTCGATATTGGTTCTTAAAACAATCAATGGCGACTCTTAACACAATCGGTACCGATTGTTTTAAGAGTCACCATCAACTATTTAGACAATCGGTACTGACTGTGAAAACAGTCGCCATCGACTGTATAAAAAATAATAATAATAATTTTTATTTTATTTTAAAAACGACTATCTACACAATCGATGGCGACTATCGACGTATACAATGAAAAAAAATAAAAATTTAACAGTTGATGGCGACTGTTTTCACAATCAATACCGACTATCTAAACAGTCAATGGCAACTCTTAAAGCAATCGGTACCGACTGTACTAAGAGTTGCCATCGATTATTTTAAGAATCGTCATTGACTGTTTTAAGAGTCACTATCAATTGTTAAAAAAAAAAAAAAAAAAAAAAAAATTTAAGAGGCGATATTGCCTTTTTCGTGTCTATCTTTAGCGCCATCAATTTTATATTGTGACCTTCAAATCAAACGACATAAATCCCATTTCACACTGCATAAATATAGAAAAGTCCAAATATTTAAAATTTTAAACCATATAGAACAAAAAAAATTGTATTTCAGACATTTTGTGCTAGCTGAAAATGGCTTGACTAAAAGCTGGTCAGTTTGGATAAAAATGAAAATATAGGATCTCTGACGAAAAGGTATATCTGACAGGGTCAATCCGGAAAATTTCCCAAATATTTAACTTCAGAGTGGAATTTTGAGAAAGTTGCTTCCATGGGATTCATTGGCAGAGTTGTTGTATTGCCTAGATGATGCAGCCATTGAGGGAAGGGGTTTCAATAAGGTACATCACTATAAAGTAAAACCACAGAATCCAAAGGTTGACTAAAAGGATTATAACAAAGGCTTTAAAATCATAAAATCAATTATTTTTTTCCGTAGGATTCACTGCTTAAACTCAAGCTGATCCCGCTTTCGGCAAGCAGCACTTGCCACTGCTCCAAGGCTCGACCTCTATACTAATGAGGACACTTCATAACATGAAATGTGGAGGGCCACACAGCACCCATGCAGAGGCACATGCATAGCCCACGCACAGTATACCAGCTCAAAAGATAAATATACCAAGAAAAAACTGAGGCCAATTTCTTCTGTGTAAGATAACTCAACTCATGTTGTACAGATATATTACGCTTAATCAATCAATCGGAGTGTCTCAAAGTACGCGCAATGGCATGCATACTGGCCCATGCACAATATACCAACTCAACTAAAACCAGGAAAAAACTAAGGGCCAATTTCTTTTCTATAAGAGAAAACAATTCATGCTTTTACATATATTACCCTTGAATGACTCACGGAATTACTCAAGTTATAGAACCAAAGATGGTTCCAACCAACCACCAAACTCTCAAAACTGCCCAACTTTTCCCCTTGCAATATATATGTATAAAAATTTATTGTTTTCCAATGAAGAAAGCCTAAATGCCATGGAGAAAACAAAAAATATCAGCGCTACCACGCCCTCCCTACGCAAAAATAATTAGATCTTACACCTCCACTTTGCAGCCAAAAGCTCCTTAATTAACCGATCTGGGGCTGAAATCTTGACCATACCCATTTCTCGATCACCTCGAAAGCAACTTATCGCATGAATCAGCGGCAGAAAGCATTTTAATATAGTGGATCAATCTTCATCGGAATTGTCAAAGGTGATCTTTGTAGCCTTTGGAGCATCAGCTGCAATTTCTTTGTAGTGGCAACCATACAGCTTAGATTCCTGAAACAATACACAACGCACTACTGATATAAGCTTTAAGAGAAGCAAAGGATAAAAACATTGAAATCTAAAACTGTTTGCTAATGATAGTTTACATGTATTATAAATCGAATTTGTTCAGAATGAGCCAATGTCTCATTGCTGACAATGAGCTGATGTCTTGTAAGCTGTGCAGACGAGGCACTTCCACACTCTTTAAAGTCTGTCACAAGGTTTACTCACTGCACAGCTGACAAGACTCTTAGCTCATCGTATGCATGAGCCATATGCTCATTGTGTTCAATCAGTAATCGCCAATGACAATGAGCCCAACTCCTATGATCGCTTTAGACATATTGCCATTAAAAGCATCCATTTAGGCCATGTGGCATACATCATTGATCATTTCAAAGTGTTTTCCGTGCATGGTTTCACTTGCACCACACTCGGCCCAAAAATCACATATCTGAGCATTGGAACTATCCAATCAGAGAGCTCCAATATTGACCGTTAAAAAATGTGCACAATTTTCCATATTAGAGTGCATAGATCGAACGATTGAAATCACCCAATGATCATGAATTTTCAGTCCAATATGAGCTACGATTTTCCTGACTTGAATTGACCAAAAGATTTCAAGGTGGCAAAAATGAATGCTTCTCATGGAAACTATCGATATATGCTTCTCATAACCCCATTATTCCCGATGGAAATAAAAGCTTCAGAGTGATAAGCAGTACAATTTAGATAATTATATAGGTAAGTGGGTTGGACTAAGAAACTCCACATAAGAAGTTAATGAGGCCCATTGTAAGCTAGAGTATGGGCCTCACGCCTGGGCTGGCGAAGAACCAAGTCTGCCCCATTGATGTTTCCTACCTTTTTCTTCACATGAGTCCCAAACTTCATAAGGGACTCAGGCACAATTTGTCCAGCTTCTCTGAGAACATTGACAAGCTCCCCAGCAAGGCCCTGCAATAAATCGACCAGATGCAGCTTGAACTTCTTTGATTAAAAAAATTATAAATTCAGAAAGGCCCGACTCTGTTGCCATCATTTAAACACCAAAATGGTGTTTAATGATCTTACACTATCAGTGGTTTAAGATGTGGGCGATCCGTACCATCAAAGTGATAGATCATAGATTGAAGTGCAACAGGCTCAAAAATGGTGTTTTAGGGAGATTTAAACCATCTGTGAACTATAATACCAGCTGTTGTTTATAGTTTAAATGGCTGATATTAGAGTTCCATCAATCGGATGGTCACACTCACTTATACCTATGTTTCTTTGGGCAGAGACATGTTCCAATTATAGATTGCCACTGGAACAATTTAGGTTGATCACAGATATGCACCACATGGCATAATGATAAATCACACTTCAATAATGTGAGATAAAAAAAAAAACTAATTTTAAGAGTGTATGATCATTTAAATACCATTTTGGTGTTTAATGTGGGTCAGGAGCCATTATCCCAAATCAGAGTAATCTTTAGGAGGAGAGCTGTAATGAAATAACTAAACTATATGTAAATGAATTACACACAGTCCCATCACAGTTGGATGGCGAAGGGATGTGGGGAACAGCATGTGATGGGAAATTCTCCTAATCCTTACTTTAAAATGTTAAAGCAGTTTGATCTCCATATACTGCTACTTAAACTTTTTGTGCTGGAGGGTCCCTTAGGACCTTTTTCCCTCTAAAAACACCCACTTTTTGCCCAAAATGCTACTCACTTGAAAAATAGTAACCGTGCAGTGTGCCCAACAAAAAAATTAGATGTTTATATATTTATGTTTTGGGAAAAGGGCATATGGGTACCAACGCATGGATGAAACCCCAGATCATGTGGCACATGATCCCAAAACCCATTGTGGGATCATGTGCCATGTGACTATAAAGGAACAATAATAAAAAGTTTCAGTGGTAAAAAACTTGGTCAAATTTTGGGCACCACCCCACATCCTGGTGCATCGAATTGTTCCCCCATGTGACTATAAAAGGAACAATAATAAAAAGTTTCAGTGGTAAAAACTTTGGTCAAATTTTGGGTACCTCCCCACACATCCTGATTCATCAAATTGTTTCCCCTTTGACCACATTTTGGAAGGTGGATATTCAGTCTTTAATTTATTTTTTTAAATGAACCTGATCGTCCTTGGGCAAGTTGCCGTGGTACCCAATCCCCTGGATGGGTCACGTGGACCCCACCTGGCTCGAACGCATCGATCCACCATGCTTTCGAACCCATATCCCTGGGCCTCTTATGTTTCTCTCACAAGATATTACAAAAAAAGGGGGAATAATAGGGAAAAGGCTCCAGGGCCTACCAGCCTACCACACAATAAAATATGAGGATGAAGTATATTTGGCAACTTGCCAAAAATACATAGGAATATAAGTATATAACGATATGAAGACTTAAAAATATGGAGTCAAAGAAAATTGTCCTAATCTAGAACTGCAAACATGCATTTTTGAATACTAATTATGCAAATACCTTATTTTCCTTTAGGAAGAAAGTGTGCGCAACTCCCTTCTTACCAGCACGTCCGGTCCTCCCTATTCTGTGAACATAGTCCTCAGTTGTGAGAGGAAAGCTATAATTGATCACCACTTCAACATCAGGAATATCTAATCCTCGTGAAGCTACATCAGTGGCAATCTGCACAATTCCACAGCACACAAAAGTTCTAAATATATAAACAAATGGGATTAGATACACCAAAAAAAAATTATAATTTAATGGGCATTTTGTAATTGCCGTGTCAAACATATCTTTAAAGCATCAAGCATGGAAAGAAGCAGGAAAATGGTTTTGACCTTTTGAGAAATTAGATATTTTCTACGAACAATAACCAGTATTTTCCTCAACATGAAATGATCACTACATCTTTTGAAATATAAATTTTATAATTGAAAACCGAAAAACACCTTTTACTAGCAGTTTATGGTAATTCTTTTCCTTAAAAAAAAGGATCATAGTGTGGATTTTTGTTAATAGGAAACAAAAAACAAATATACAAACACACAAAAACCCCCAAAAAACAGAGAGCAAGGCAACAGGAAAGAGTTCCCCCAACAGAAACTCCACATGGTTAACACCCCTTAAAAAGAGAGCATAGCTCCCGCGAGATTTGAGTGAAGCTAATTCCCTTTCCAAAATATATTAACATTGAGTATTCATATTTCATAGTGCTAACATGCATGTCCCAAACTAACAATGCCACCTCTTTCAGAAATCATTCAACTTATAGAGCCAAAGATGGAGTTTTACAAATAATTCCTTTAAGAAAGCTATCAAAAAAGTTTCCGTCATATCCTTGAAATTAACCTAGGACCCATGTGAATATGGTTCAGTACAATTCATCATTTGTTCCTATTGAAGATACATTTGTTAGCATCATGGTATCAAAACTCAGCCGATACCAATATGTATCAGTGATACATATCGATTTCGTCGAGAACCAATACTGATGCCACCCCGTTAAAGGTATCGAGGTGGTATCAATATCAGTATCGGCCAACACTGTCTCGGTATTGGCCGATACTGCCTCCGTATCAGCAGATACTGCCTAGGTATCGACCAATACAATTATTCTCTTTTTTCTTCTTTTTTTAAATTATTAGTCGATATGGTATCGGCAACACCGTATCCTTATCTGCAGATACGTATCAGTCCAAGATGGACCGACACCCGATACCAATACCGAATTTGATACCTTGGTTGGTATGAGTGAAAAAAACGTGAAGGACTTCTGCTTTCTTATGGGCACACTTTTAACATGGTTACTACTTTCTTATTATTATTGTTATCGTATTTACTACCATTAGCAACCATATAAGTGATATGTTTAGAAAAAAATTAGTGACTGCCTACCATTAAAGGACACTTCCCATCTTTAAATAAAGATAACGCTTTTGTACGATCATGTTGAGTTCTGTCACCATGTACAGCAACGACCTTCAAACCCCTGAAATAATTTAGAAATATTTAGTTCTACTAATGACTTTCTTAATCATTTACAGGCAATAACATGACAAAAGGTATTACTTATTAATCATAAGACAGAAATTTGAAGACAGTGAATAAGGTAAGAAATTACCTTTTCTGCAGCATATTTTCAACCCGTGCTGCTTCCTTCTTATACAAGACAAAAACTAATACCCTGTTCCTGTTTATAAGTGTCATGCATCCCAGCAACATGTAAAATCAGCCATGGCCCAGAAAATAATTTTGACAAACAACACATTACTCCAATTTGATCTTCTTGGCAAGATAACGAGTATTAGATGGCCTAATAACCCACTTTATTATCTCAGGATTTGACTATGGTATTAATCGGACACAAAACATATCAAAGTGGACAAATTTATTTATTATTATCTCTTTTTTCAATTAAAAAAAAGAGCAGTTCGTATAAATGATCCAGATACCTTTGGGACTGGTGGTACTTTTCTAACAAGGAAACCAAACGTGCATCACGTGAGCGATCATCCAAGACCTATAAATGAGGAAGAGATCATAATTAAAAACTCCAAAGCAAATACATAAAATCGAGGAATCCATTTACTGAGCATCTAGAATCAGACTAAATCTGATATGTTGAACAGGCATACCTCTACTATCTGCATAACATCATGGTTTGCTGCTAAATCCTCTGAACCCACAACAACCTGAAAAGCAGCAGATTATTTGCAAAAGGCATAAATAGGCAATAAATAAGTAAGCCAGAAGGCCCGACCTATATTAAGAGACACACCTTAACAGGGTTTGGATCCATGAATTCTTGAGCTAGCTGATGAACGGCAAGAGGCCATGTTGCACTAAACATTACCATTTGGCGTGCTGCACAAATCAGAAAATCTTCAAACATCTAAAAGGATATTAGATAGCAAGAAATACAAAATAATCCTTCCTTTGGCATAAGCTATCATTATTAGGTTATTACAGGTAATAAAGGATTTCACAAAAAGTTTCAAAAGGGTGTGTGTGTGTGTGTGTGTGTGTGTGTGTGTGTGTGTGTGTGAAAGATGTATTGCTCCAGTTGAATACACTGATTTGTCAATCAAGAGTGCCGCATTCCTATTATACATGTACGAACAAGGACATCTGACGGCACAGGTGTAGCTGCAGCAGCAGTAAAATCCAACGGCTACAAAGACATGGGTACATATATAATATATGAATATGCATACTGCCTATATGCTTTATTTTTAATTTCAGCCGTACCATCTGATTGCCCCCGTCGTTGTATTCACCATCATCATCAGCTTATCGCCTTCTCCCATCTATTTGGGGTTGGCTTTGGCAGTCCTATTTCTGCACTCATTTCTGTTTAGGACTACTCCCTGTCACTTCATTCTTCATGCCTCTTCCCACCACTTCCCTCCTAAGTCTTTATGCTGTGTTTGGGTTAGCTCTTTTGGACCAAAGTGCGGCTCTTTGGCTTCAGCGGAGAACTGCTTTTATGTTTGTAACACAGCTCCTCGCCCCAGTTGTTCTGGAGGGGAGCTGAAGTGATAAAACTGCTCTCCGCCTGCTCTCTGTCAGAGCAGAGTTTATCTGCTCAGGCGGAAAGCAGGTAAGGACCTGTGTCTGCTCTTATAAGAGCTAACACAAACGCAGTTTCCTTCTCTTATTTTTTGATCGGTGTCTTTTCCTTCTCTTACTTCCTTGTGCTCGTATTGTAGCAATCTTAATTTAGTGGTTGTTTCAGATTTTCGTTTCACATGTCCAAAGCATCCCAAATGACATTCCCTGTTTTTTTCCTTGGGATCATTTCTAAACTTCTCCTTATTTATTGATTCTGAATTATATCATTTCTCGTTACTCTATGCATCCACCTTAGCAAATACGTCTCAGCCTATATCTATTTTCTTGTTGCTTCTTCACAGTCTTACTGTTAGCATCAACAACAATCTGTAACCTTATAAAAACGTCCAATCGATCAAAGTGGCACCCATTGATTGCACAACATATCACTTATCTCCACTCCACCCACTTTTCAATGATTATGTTTGAGGTGTTGAACCCAAACACCGACAACTATCACATTGTGGAGCAAATGATAGTATATTGTAACCAAATCATGATCTTTGTTCTTATATTCACTTAAAATGCACTTCATATATCATCTTCACTGACTCTTGCACTTCATGTATTTATTCTTCATTTTTTTATTAGTAAATAAAGGCCTTTTAATTAACATAAGAACTTTGTACAGTGAGACCCACCTAGGGGTAGAACAATGGCCTACACGAGTCCAACAGAATATTAAACCAAGGTGGTATGAAAACAGGAATCAGCGAGCAGGATCAATTGACCCGCTCGACTTTGAATAGAAAGAGAAAACTTTGGGGAGATGTTTGAAAAGCAAACTAAGGATTAATACGTACCTCACTAGAGCACCCATTGGGGGAGAAGTTGGAAAAGCAAACTAAGGATTTATATTAGGTACCTCACTAAAGCACCCATTCTCTTTGTACTCAAGCACTATCCTTTCCGTCTGTTCGAATATTAGATACGCAACAATCTTGCAGTGAGAGAAGCAAACACCATATCTCTAAATTCCGTGACGAACTTCCAAGGAGGGTTTAGGCAATTGAGCATCTAATGGCATCAAGGGAATCCCCCGAAACAAATCTGATAGACCATGTGAAGACTAATGTCAGCCAAAAGTGCTTTTACTCCAGCTTATGTAGAACTGGTTTGACCAAGATAGCAACGTAGTAATTCAGAATATTTTTTCCTGCATTCATTAGTGTACAAACCCCATGGCCAGAAGGACACAGATTGCCTATTCTACATCCATCAAAATCTAACTTAATCCATCCTGGACTTAGGGCTACTCAGGCTACTCAAGAATTAGGGGTACTTTCAACGAATCTCCAAACAGGAAAGCCTCCTTCAACTTTTCAGTTAAGTCATACAAGAAACTCTAACAAAACAATTTAAGGCCTCGTTCAAGTGTTTCCTGATTTTTCCCAGAAAAGCTCAGATTCTTGAACACTCAGATTCCTGGCTTTTCCCATATGCGTTCTTAAGTTACTCAGATTCTTGACTTTTCTTAAAAAAGATGAAAATCCTATGTTTTTAAGTTCCTCTCAGAAAATCCTCAGAATCGATTCAATGGGTGGTTATGCTATGACCGTAGTATCTAATCATCGGTTTATGTGTCGTACTCGGATTTCTCTCAAAATTTACGGGCAACCAATCGAGATGGGCCATTACATTTAAAATGGGCCACTAATACCCACTAAAATTTACGCCTTGGTTGGGCTGGGCTCAAGCCCGACACGTTGAGGCCCCTGCTCATTAAGGCTATTGTCAATGGATCGAATCCGAGTTTTTTATTGGGCAGGGCATATAAACTTGACTTGTTGGGTCGGGTTGAGCATAAGACATTTGACCCTTTGGGTAGGGTCAGATCGGATTATCTGGTAATTTATATATAAAAGCATGGAAAATAAAAGTTTTTTAACAGGTTGGTCAATGGGTCGGGTCGGGTCGGGTCGGGAAAATGCCATTTTTCTATTGGGCCAAGATGACCCGATCCATTGACAGACAAACCTACTACTCTTTGCGTGCTTTTGTTAAACAGTGAGGACCCGTTAGATATGCCGTTAGATATAGACGTCTGCCACGTTCCTCATTCCCATTACAACACGCTTTTGTTCTTGTACGCATCACCTTCCCATCCCTTCGTCAACAACTCTCTCTCTCTCTCTCTGAAATCAAAAGCTCTGTGGAGAATCTAGAGATCTAAAGAAAGAAATATTATAGAATTAATTAAATATTGGGTTAAGAGGAGATGGGTGTTGATTTTGAATCTCTAACAGAGGCAACGTCGGCTCTTGTGAGCACCACCCTTCTCTATCCTCTCGACACTTGCAAGACTAGGTTCCAAGCTGAAGTCAATCACAAAGGTCACCAAAAAAACTAGGGTCTTCTTTTGTTCTCCTTTGATTTCTCTATGTTTCGGTTGTGAATTTTGTTTCCTGTAAATTGTTTTTATATATTTGCAACATTGCATTTTGTTGCCTGTAAAATATGAAGTTTGATATGCAATATTCATGAATCGACATCATGCAGTTGAATTTTTTATTTTAATTCTCCTTTATGGGTAGCTGAGATTGGGATCTAATGTATACACTTTCTCTCAAGTATACATTGCCCCTACAATCTGCGCTCAGATTCTGAGCTTTTCCGAGCAAATTGCTCAGACGACTTGTTGTCGTTTTCAATCAGAAACCACTCAGAATCCCACTTCCCTATGAGATCTCTCGAACGCCAGATTCACCCGAAAAAAACTCAGAATCTGGCTGTTTTCTGAGTATAAACTCAGATTCCAAGTTTTTTCTCCAACTCTCGAACAGGCCCTAAGGACCTTCTCTCTTTACTACATTATATAATATCCTCCTTATTATATAAAAAATACAAAAATTTGCCTTGAAAGACAATAATTTATTTCTTACCAAATGATTAGAGCAAAAGAACAAAGTAATACAAATGTATACAAAAAATAAATAATAAAAATCCTCCAATGCCATGATGCTCTATTGCTTCCACTCAGCCGATGCTACTCATTCCCACAGGTTAGTTAACGAAGAAAATGAATCCACATTTATACAGGTACTAAACATAGAGAAGAAAGACAAAAATGTTTGGGACCAACTACGTTGGATAAATAAGTAGTTAGCACCCTGCATCAAATGGGAACAAAGATAGAGCAGAATCATAAGGGAAGCTCTTAGATTCCAACTGTTCATAGCAAGGATAATATTTATTACAGCAGTCTAACCTCCACGCAGAGGCTTGAGCTCTAAGAGAAGGAAAGGGATCTGAATACCTGTCATCGGATCATCTTAGATTATATTTAAAGATGACTTATACAATGATTTAATTGAGAAGGTTCCAAAGGGTTATATAGATCAGACCATCTGGTTCAAACAAAGGACGCTTGAATGTTTTGGCAAAAAGATCAAGGGTAAATAAATAAATAAGAAAATAAAACAGCTACTTTTAGAACCCCTTATTCTAACACAAGGGGCAAGATTGGGTGATTTCTATTAGTGATGTAATTACTTAAATGGGTGAGTCTGTAGTTATGTTGGGTGCGTAGTAGGTAAGTAGCATTACTTACTGTTTTCAGCTTTTTCTGTGAACTCTGTACCCATGAAGAATGGATTCTATAACTAATACTTGCATTGGGATTTGGGTCATACTGACCTAACCCTAATTTTCTCTAATCTCTTCTCTCTCTTTTCCTTCCTCCTCCTCTTTTAACCTACAAACCCTAACCCTAATTATTTCCCTTGGTATTAGAGCATCGATTACGACGTTTTTTACCTTGCACATTGGCATCGCCCTGACGTGTGCTGATGTCATGCTGATGAAAGACACCATGGTTGGGATCTTTTCACTCTTAAGTAGCTTTCTGTTCTACATCGACTCCATTTGACACCACCTGTAAGTTTCGAAGAATTTTTGTGTAAATCTGAGATTTTGATGTAGACACGGTTTTCAAGGATCGGGAGGCCATTGATGATTGGGATTGCATCAATAGAAATTAAAATTGGATGAGGAACACTAATCCGTGATTGGTTTTTTATTCCAATAGTTTCTTATTTGAATTTTTCAGTTTCTTGTCATATCTCGTCATTTCGCAGTTTCCTAGATTTCCTACTTTCGTGCGGTCGAATCTGGAAGGGAGGTATATCTTTTACAGATCGAATATCTTATCTACCTCATGATATACAACATCTCTCATTTTCATATGGATTTGATGGTTTTTTACTTGCATTCTTAGATTAAAAGCCTCGAAAATGGTATTTTCTAGCAGTTTTTGCATGTTGAAAATGTGTGGGCTGCAATTATTGTTAGTTTCAGTTTTTCTGTCAAGGGGCTGATTGTATCATTGGTGTTTGCGTACAAGAGGCCGTAGTGTTGTATACCTTGTCGTTTTGTGAGTGTGAATGATTAGTATGGAAGATACCAAGTAGCCTGTGAGTAGTGATGGTGATGGTCCACATGGGCTGCAAATAACCATAGTAAAGTTCGATGGGATGAACTATCTTGAATGGTCTCAATCAGCTTCTATGGTTCTTGGATCCAAGAGAAGACTGGATACGAATGGGACTATTCCAAAGCCAGATGTTGGTGATGCCAAGTATGTAGACTGGGAGTGTGAGAACCTGATTGTGATGACTTGGCTTCTGCATTCTATGCAACCGGCTATTAGTTGATCGTTTATGTATGCCTCGGGTGCTAAAGTGTTCTGGAAGCATGGATCAAAATATCGGACGATACCGATACGTATCGTTTTGGAGGGGGTCGATACAATAAAAAGGATTTTTATTGGGTACCCCTTGAAACAGTCAAATTATCATCCGTATTGACGATAATTTGAAATTACCGGACGAAAATTTTAAATTATCGTCTGATAATTTGGTTGTCTGATTTTTAGAGTATTTTTTGGGATTTTTTTGAAAAAAAAAAGTATCAAAACGATACATTCAATGTATCGCCGATACATTGAATGCATCGGACAGTACGCAATACATATCGTCCTGGAGGTCAGGACGGTACGCGATACATATCGTCCTGGAGGTCAGGACAATACGTATCGGAAATCCGATTTTTTTGATCCATGTCTGGGAGGCTATCAGAGATGCTTTCTTACAGAAACGGAGCCTTGCAACGATGTTTCAGCTAATGGATAGGATTAGCAATACAAGACGAGTATGGGGGAAATTTAGTGACATGAAAGTCAATGAACAACATGTAGTTTCTAATTCCAGTCATGGTTTAAAATATCGCCCGATACCGATACGTATCGGTTTTGGACCTTACCGATACGGTACATTCAAGGCACCGTATCGGGCCTCCCATACAAAAACCCAAAATTTGGGACGATAAATTGGAATGTATCGTCCAGAACCGATACGTATTGGTTTTGGGGTTGGACGATATGTATCGGTTTTCCGAATTTTCAACCCATGATTCCAATGCAGAGAGGGAGTACAGAGACATGTCACACGGGGCCAGAGGGTATGTGGCTGAAACATATCCTAGTTGACCTTGGAGTCAGTATTATGTTGACAATGACTCTATATGGTGATAATGAAGCAGTACACCATATTGTCAAAAATCCAATCTACCACGAACGGACGAAGCATTCTGAGATTGATTGTCACTTTCTCAGAAAGAGTCAAATTAAAGGAGATTAATATTCCCCAAGTTCTTCTGAAGACCACTTAGCCAACATCCTTACCAAGGGTGTTGGAGGGAAAAGACTACTTGATATCACCTCCAAGTTGGGTATGATTGACATCTATGCTCCAACTTGAGGTGAAGTGTTATTGATGTAACTACATAAGTGGGTATGCCTGTAATCACGTTGGGAGTTCACAGAAACTGTGAACTCTGTTTTCTGTGAACTCTGTTTTCACATTGGGAATGGATTATATAAATAATGCTTGCATTGGAATTTGAGTCATATATGACCCAACCCTAATTTTCTCTAATCTCCTCTCCTTCTTCTTCCTCCTCTCTCATCTTCTAAGTTACAAACCCTAACTCTAATTTATCAAAACAATTTCATCTATTTCTAGATAGAATAAATATGAACTTACCTTACCCTTCGGATTTCATGCTCTTCTAAACAAATATAGAAAACCTAATTCCTACAACAGTCTCCCCACGGCACACATATTGCCATAACAAAATTGGTAATCAAGTAATACCAAAAGTCTCTCAATTTATCAAAAGAATCTAAAGAAAGTCAAATAAAAAATCATGAGACTGAATTAATTGAGATGCTTGTGCCCATAAAAAATTCAGGAGTCCTCATATTCTTAGTGAATTTTGGTTTTAATATAATAATAATAATAATATATATATATATATATATATATATATATATATATATATATATATATATATATATACACACACATACATATATAAATAGTTTGAAAAATAAATTCGAGATAAAGTTATTAATATCGAGCCGACCAAATTTTCGTAATATTATCTGTGAAAGGATTGAACAATATAATAGAGAAGTCAATCTTTTGAATATTGACACCGAACTTCAAGTAGGCGACTGCATTGCTTGTATTCTTGATCTTGTTGAAGTAATGGCAGGTGAAAGAAAATTTTGGGTAGATCTACTAGGTAAGCGTCTTGTAGTAAGAGTAATTATGAACCTTATAGACCATCACCATGGGGGTAAGCCAGACTAGTGCTCTATCTCTTCGAATCCTCAATATGGTGATACCACCAATTTCATCTGCATATGCCCTCTCCCCCATCAAACGGTACTAGTTAAGTAATTGAAATTCCAACAAAAGCCTGCAGCAATGTCGCATGGAGGTAGAACGCCGACTGGTCATTGAGTACATGTGACAACTAGTAAAAAATGCAGAATAATCCAACTCCACGCTACTAAGTACTTCCATGCTCCATGCTCAATTAATGCATCAATTACTATATACTGAGAATAAGGAAATTAAGAAACTTAATAATACATATATATATATACATTAGAGAGAGAGAAAGAAGTAGAGAGCGATAGTAGATGATACATACAAGAGCATGTTTGACTCAAAATGTAACGAACTTCTGGCTCAAACCCCATGTCCAGCATTCGATCTGCTTCATCCAAAACCTAAAAACAGCCCCCATAGTTAATGCAAATGGGAAACACAATCGAAACAAATACCATGTATGTAATTTTTCTTCAAATAAGATCATTCACCAATAAACTAGAAAAATTCAAATATAAAAATAGTGGCACTAGAGCACATATCAGACAACCTAAAGAAATTGTCTGATAAAATATGACTCGAGCAATATGATATTATGATGTCCATGTTTTTCTTTTTGTTGAAAATATGGACAATTTTTTATATGGAAATAACAAAGATATGTTGTGTTGTGGATTTTCTGTTGAAAATCAGTATATATATATATATATATAAAGAAAAGATAACAAATTGGGAAGGAAATAATTAGAATTACAAGATAAAACAATTCTATAACATAAATATAAAGTTTAGATATTTTGTGTTATTTTATGTCATAAAATAATTTTTTAACATAAATATGACGCTAGGTATTTTTAATTATACATAAAGTATTAGGTTGATATGACAGGTGCATCATATTATCAGGACCAAAAAGCTAATAGATATCATCTCAAGACATTAATATAAGCATCAACTCCAAGAACAATTCTATAACATAAATATAAATTATTAGAATTACAAGATAAAACAATTCGATAACATAAATATAAAGTTTAGATATTGTGTTATTTTATGCCATAAAATAATTTTCTAACATAAATATGAAGTTAGGTATTAGGTTGATATTACGGGTGCATCATGTCACTAGGACCAAAAAGCTAATAGATATCACCTCAAGACATTAATATAAGCATCAACTCCAAGAACAATCTAAAATGGAAACATTCCCTTACAACTAGTACAGGATAATTTTATTAACTCTATAAGTATTGTTTATATTCACAAAATTGCATGTGATGTTAACTTTATGACATAAAACGATAAAAATTAAAACCCACTGTATCAAATGCTCCAAAAAGAGTGTGCATTTGGAAAAAAAAAAAAAGATTGTACTATAGCATTCCCTTATATATTAGTTTGCTGACAACCAAAAATTATGGCCAAAGAAGCAGGAGGTAACCTTGTTGTCAATTGACAAAATTATTGCACGCTAAACCAACTAAAGGTTCATAATTAAATAAATAGATATTTGATGAACCAAAATAAGGAAGACGAAGAAGAAAGAGCACATTTCTCAGCATGCTTAGTGCTTACCACAAAAGAAACCTCCTTCAAGCAGCATATACCCATTTCCATCAAATCCCTCAAACGGCCAGGAGTCCCAATAACAATGTCCTGAAATGCAAATGCAGAAAATTAAGTCAACCCAAATGTGATGACAGGATTTCTCAGTAGACTACAGACGTACACTCACAATTTCATTCCACAGAGACTAACGATATCTAGAAAGTGTAAATTATTGAATAAAGCTGCTAATAATTCTCTAATCAGTGAATGAGATATTAGCACCAAGATAAGAATGGGAGAGCCTAAAGGCTACAAATCTTGAAATGAAGGAAAACCAATGAACCGAATATGGATGACGGCTCATGAAGTATCAAAATTTCAATCATTTGTCAAGAATTTGTTAGGAAAATAAATCACAGTATGTGGAGCTACATATAACTTCAACGTTTCAAAATGAAAACGGAATTATAATGTTAGCATTAAACATAAAAGTATGTGCCTTTGTTTCCCTACCAAAGAAAAATGCAATCCATGAATGCTGAAATAAATTGATCTCTAAAGGGACTCTTGAAATCACAAGTTCAAACAAACCAATAAGCATGTGGGGAGTCAAACTTTGAGACTGCAACATGTCATTTTGCTTTTGATGAATAGCATTACAACAGATTTATTAGATGGGAAAGGAAGGGATACGTACCTAAAGCTAGAAGATCCAATAGAAAAAATCGTTAAAGAATTTGGTAAAATCTGGAATGTCACTCAACATAAGAGACTATGAAGAAAACAAGTGTAATACAGTACAACTGGAAGAAAAAATAAAGTAAAAATGGGAAATGACTTCGAATCAACCACAGTGCATATGAAGTTGCATTCATAGCAGAATATCAAAATTGTACTATTATGGTTTATATGTTTTAGTCAAACTTAATTAAAATTTTGCAAAAAAATAGACATGAATTCTCAGGATAAAAGTAAGTGACTTACTAGGCATTCTTCCTACTCTCAAGCTGGACCATAAATTTCACTCTAGGTCAAGAAATCAAGGACATATTTGCAATGGTAGTTCACAGAGGGAATAAATACTTCACTATTTAAGAAACAAAAAGGATTTATAGTTTAAAAAGATAGGAAAGTATCTCACAACTCCAGATTTCAAAGCAGATATCTGTGGTCCTTTGGAAGTTCCACCATACAAACAAACTGACCTCACGCCACATGACTTCCCAGCGTCAGACAGAACATCTGCAATCTGTCACCAAGAAGGAAAATCAAGCTTCCATTTCACCTTTCAAGAAATAATTTCGGCCATTTGAATGTTAAAGCATCACAAACAATCATACAAAGTGATTATAATCTGCAAATAAAAAAGGCTGCATAAAAACGACGACAACATCCAAAATCTTTGCATATAGTTTAATTGTCTCTTTATTATCAAAACGTAAAGCAGCATCATGCACTTTCATGATTAAATTTTGGCATTGCATCATCACAAACAGTTTCTATCTATTTGGGGAAATTTTGGGATATAATATTCTGATTTATGTGTATGCACAGACTAGAAAGTACTATGACAGCAACCACCAATCAAGTCATAATGACCAAAGACTACATGAGACGCTTTAATTGTAAAATATATTATAGCAGTTCAATATAGTGTCCAAGCAAAGTGGTTGAGTGTATACTTGTTGAGCTAGCTCCCTAGTAGGTGAGAGTACAAGACAAAGAGGAAACACTCTCTTTGACTTCTTCTCATTTTTCTTCAGTGCTATATGCATAAGAGCCGGAACTCCAAATGCTAAGGTCTTACCTGTAGAAATAGCAACTCAGTGAGTCAAAGTGGGAAAATTAATTGAATAAAAGATGCTAATCGATGAACAAAATACTATTCTATTAAACCATGAGAAGAAAATAATGGTTTCATGCACAGATATAATAGAAGCAACAATTAATTTGGCCAAAAAATAAAAACAATTGGGTAATAATTTTTGAGCTTTCAAAAAAAAAAGAACTTCCTGCAGAAAGCATGAACGTTGGTATCTAAAATAATAATGGATGAAACTTGTGATAAAATACAAAACAAGATAATCTATAATAAATGGAATAACCTTATTCGAGGAAAGACTTAGAAGCAGTTCATTAGTAATAAAGATAAAGTAACATGAGTTAGAAGAGAATTGGGGTCCAGGGAAAAAAAATTATAATTGCATTTCAGATTAAAGGAGAATCAGATAGGTTATAAAAAACAATTAAAAGAGAATCAGTCCATCGCGCAATTTCAACTTCCCTTCTAGGACGAACCATTGCTCCTAGAAATTCATATTTAACAATTTTGAGGTTCCAAGTTACTATTTAATGCAGGAAGCATTGGTTCGTTGATCCAAACAAAGAGCATAATAATTTAGTTCCTAAAAATTAAATTGCACTCGTGTGCAAATCAACTAAAATTAATAAACAGAATTGCATTCTGTTACTTGTGGCATTCTTAATTTCATGGATTATAGTAGTAGAACCAAGTTCTCACCTCAGCTCAGGTCTATAAGTTCAGTTTCGTGGACTCAGAAATTCCATAAAGCCCACATTGCAAACTGATATTTGTACGGCAATAATCCCAATCAAGGATCAAATTCTCGGTTTTCTAGGAGCGGGCCGATACGTGCCAGACAATACATATCGGTTTTTGGATGATATTGGTATGTAATCGGTTAATACATACCAATATATAGGCTAAATGTATCGACCCAATTACCTCCAAAACCGATACGTATCAGTTACCTCCGGAATTTTGATCCATGAACCTAACTCCTATTGGATTATCCCCTTGGTATTCCTGACGCAAATTAATCCACTATACGAAACTAATATTTAAATTTAATACATTCAAAAGTAAACCAACTTTAACTGACACTCAAAGAAACTCCAAATTCACCACTGACCAAAATTGAACCTGATGAAGTCAAATAAATTACCAGATCCAGTGGCAGCGATCCCGATGAAATCACGACCATCCAAAAGGAAAGGCCACGCGTGCGATTGAATCGGAGATGGCTTACTGAAGCACTTGCAGCATTCTATAATTTCATCAGGAAGTCCCGGTTGATCAAACGAACTCAAAGCAGCATACTTTGGTTCCTTCGTATTATTTCCAGTAACAACGACTCCATCAACATGTTCCTCTTCTTTTTCAGCCTTCTCCTTCTTGTTTCTCTTCTCTCCATTAGTGTCTGAAATTTGGTCGCCTTTTCCGTCGAGTTCTTCATTTGATTTTTGTTGTTTCTTCTTTTTCTTTTTCTTCTCGACGTTATCGTCTGGAAATTCTAGGGTTTTGTTAGCTTCTTCTCCATGAACGAGCTCAATCTCCCGGAGCTTCCGCTTGATCATAGCTTTTTTTTCATGGATCTCTGATGAATCTAAGATTTGGCTTTCTTCATACATTTTACCATGCTTTGATACCTTACTCCGCTTCTTCTTTCTCTTCTCATCTGTTGGTTCGCTGAAATGGGCAGCTTCGTCTTCGAGTTTTCTGCCCATTGCAACTGCGAGAGAAGAAGGACTGATTTCCCGGGAAACGAAGTGAGTTCCTTTTCTAGGGTTTAATCAGCTTTAAACGGTTCGGCCTGGGCTCACTCCGGCCCATTAAAAGAAGGCTTGTTTGGTGTCTAAGTCGGGACCGTTATTTGGATCGGTCTAAGAACGTTTCGGCCCGACTTAACACGATCCGGGCGTCAACAAGATATTCGAAAAATATATGTTCAATATGGCCCAAATTATCATATAAGCGATAAGTCCATGACTCGAGCTCTTATTGATTGTATGTCACCTCAGGTGACTTATATATATATATATATATATATATATATATATATATATATATATATATATATATATCGGTTTTTTTAAAATATTCCCTATGTTATACTAAAATTATATAAAACCACTAAGTTATGCCTATTTACTCTATCCCCTTACTTTTATGTTTCCTTTACAAAAACCCCTTATCATTTAATGACACATAATTAGGCATCATTTCTTCAATTAAATGACCCATTTTTCCTTACTTAATATTATATACAAAATAGTTACTGTATTTTTTTCAACTTTGATCGCATTTTAAATAGTGGATAAGCATCGGATTCTGTCTAAATTTTTTTGGGTGAAACGTGATTGATCTCCTCTAAGCTATTGGTATTAGAGTGCAAATAAGATGATTTCAAAAAAGTGTGATTTTTGGACCCATAGCTCTTCAATTGATATGTAACATGTTCACGACGGCATGAATTTCCAATATCATAAACCATTAAATGGTATAAGATCGTTTAAAAACCATTTAATGTTTTAAATGACGGTCATGAGAGTCGGTCTCATTTTTAAATCATATGCCACATGCTTAATCAACCCAACACGGCTGTGTTATGGCTTGATCATGCAATGTGACACGTGATTTGGCGTTCGGGGCGTTGGCACGTGCCATGTGATTTGGCATCTAGGTGCAACTCTTCGGGGTTGCATCCAAACACATATCTGCACTATCTCTATTCGCGCACCACTACATCTCTATGTGCACCTATGTTAGAAAATGTATTGAAATATATTGACTACTTTAAATCAGACGATGAAGATCTTGTCACACTAACCTTCCACATAATGGATCTTGAAACCACGCACATACCATTAGACAATCTATTTTTTATTCCACCTTGCACATATTTCAAGAAAGTATTGTTTGAGCGTGATGTGTGCTATGTAAAATCTTATCCAGTGTGCAAGTAGTTTCTCTTTATTATTTTTTTTCGGCATCTGTATCACAGAGATTTAAAATATAAGCCCTCTGATGGTAAGTTCATAGTCTTAAGATCCATCCTATAAAATATTAAGATGAAATACGATTTCCATCGTCTAATTTGAAGCAGTCGTTTCGAGCATAGGTGCAAACAAAAATGTTGCGCAATATGTTTGAAACACTCATATATATATATATATATATATATATATATATATATATATATATATATATATATATATATATATATATATATATGGTTTTTTGCAAATACCCCCCTATATTATGTTGAAATTGTAAATCCCCTGAGTTATGCTTATTTACACTGCACCCCTTATTTTCATGTTTCCTTTATAAATACCGTTGCCGTTAATTGACAATTAACTAGACATTATTTCTTCAATTAAATTATGTGTTTGCCATTACTTAACATTATATACAAAATAACTATTATATTTTCTCAACTTTGACCGCATTTTAAATGGTGGATAAGGATCGGATCCCACCCAAACTTTTTGAGTGGGACATGATTTATCTCCTATAAGTTGCCGCGTTACCCGATTTTTGATTTGAGTGTCGATGACGCTCACTTGACTCGTGAGTATTGCTAAAATGTTATTCCCTTAGTATCATCTTGACCCTACCATCGTTATGAACCAACTGAGTATCATGGACACCTAAATTGGATATTGGATAACACGACAACTTAGAGGAGATCAATCACGTTTCACCCAAAAAAAATTGGACAGAATCCGATGCTTATCCACCGTTTAAAATACGGTCAAAGTTGAGAAAAATACAATGGTTATTTTGTATATAATGTTAAGTAATGACAAACGCATAATTTAATTGAAGAAATGATGCCAAGTTAATTTTCAAATAATGGCAGCAGTATTTATAAAGGAATCATAAAAATAAGGGGTGCAATATAAATAAGCATAACTCAGGAGATTTTATACAATTTCAGCATAATATAGGGGGGTATTTGCAAAAAATCATATATATATATATATATATATATATATATATATATATATATATATATATATATATATATATATATAAGTGTTCGCACCTACTCTCGAAACGACTGCTTCAAATTAGATGATGGAAATCATTTTTCATCTTAATATTTTGTAGGATGGATCTTAAGACTATGAACTTACCATCAGAGGGCCTATATTTTAAATCTCTGTCGTATAGATCCCGAGAAAAAAAAAAAAAAAAAAGAAATTACTTGCACACTGGACAAGATTCTACATAGCACACATCACGGTCAAACGATATTTTCTTGAAATATGTGCAAGGCGGAATAAAAAATAGATCGTCTAATGGTATGTGCGCGGTTTCAAGATCCATTATGTGGAAGGTTGGTGTGACAAGATCTTCATCATCTGATTTGTACAATTTCAGCATAATATAAGGGGGTATTTGCAAAAAATCATATATATATATATATATATATATATATATATATATATAGAGTGTTTCAAACATAGTGCGCAACATTTCTGTTCGCACCTACTCTCGAAACGACAGCTTCAAATTAGACGATGGAAATCATTTGGACCCTATCATCGTTATGAACCAACTGAGCATCATGGACACCTAAATTGAAAATTGGGTAACACGATAACTTCGAGGAGATTAATCACGTTTCACCCAAAAAAATTTGGACAAAATCCAATGCTTATTCACCGTTTAAAATGCGATCAAAGTTGAGAAAAATAAAATGATCATTTTGTATATAATGTTAAGTAATGACAAATGCATCATTTAATTGAAGAAATGATGCCTAATTAATTGTCAAATAATGGCAGCAGTATTTAAAAAAGAAACATAAAAATAAGGGGTGCAGTGTAAATAAGCATAACTCAGGAAGTTTTATACAATTTCAGCATAATAGAGGGGGGTATTTGCAAAAAATCATATATATATATATATATATATATATATATATATATATATATATATATATATGAGTGTTTCAAACATGGTGCGCAATATTTCTGTTCGCACCTACTCTTGAAACGACAGCTTCAAATTAGACGATGGAAATCATTTTTTATCTTAATATTTTGTAGGATGGATCTTAAGACTATGAACTTACCATCAGAGGGCCTATATTTTAAATCTCTGTCATCCAGATCCCGAGAAAAAAAAAATAAAGAGAAACTACTTGCACACTGGACAAGATTCTACATAGCACACATCACGCTCAAACGATATTTTCTTGAAATATGTGCAAGGTGGAATAAAAAATAGATTGTCTAATGGTATGTGCGTGGTTTCAAGATCCATTATGTGGAAGGTTGGTGTGACAAGATCTTCATCATCTGATTTGAAGCAGTCAATATATTTCAATGCATTTTCTAACATAGGTGCAAATAGAGATGTAGTGGCGCGCGAATAGAGATAGTGTAGATATGTGTTTGGACGCAATCCCGAAGAGTTGCACCTAGATGCCAAATCACGTGGCACGTGGCAATCACGTTTCACCTAAAAAAAATTGAACAGAATCCGATGCTTATCCACCGTTTAAAATGCGATCAAAGTTGAGAAAAATATAATGGTCATTTTATATATAATGTTAAGTAATGACAAACGCATCATTTAATTGAAGAAATGATGCCTAATTAATTGTCAATTAATGGCAACGGTATTTATAAAGGAAACATAAAAATAAGGGGTGCAGTGTAAATAAGCATAACTCAGGGGGTTTTATACAATTTCAGCATAATATAGGGGGGTATTTGTAAAAAATCATATATACATATATGAGTGTTTCAAACATAGTGCGCAACATTTCTGTTCGCACCTACTCTCGAAATGACAACTTCAAATTAGACGATGGAAATCATTTTTCATCTTAATATTTTGTATGATGGATCTTACCATCAGAGTGCCTATATTTTAAATCTTTGTGGTATAGATCCCGAAAAAAATAAAATAAAGAGAAACTACTTGCACACTGGACGAGATTCTGCATGGCACACATCACGCTCAAACAATACTTTCTTGAGATATGTGCAAGGTGGAATAAAAAATAGATCGTCTAATGGTATGTGCGTGGTTTTAAGATCCATTATGTGGAAGGTTAGTGTGACAAGATCTTCATCGTCTGATTTAAAGTAGTCAATATATTTCAATGCATTTTCTAACATAGGTGCAAATAGAGATGTAGTGGCGCGCAAATAGAGATAGTGCAGATTTGTGTTTGGATGCAACCCTGAAGAGTTGCACCTAGATGCCAAATCACATGGCACGTGGCAACGCCCCGAACGCCAAATCACGTGTCACATTGCATGATCAAGCCATAACACAGCCGTGTTTGGTTGATTAAGCACGTGGCATATGATTTAAAAATGGGACTGACTCTCATGACCGTCATTTAAAACATTAAATGGTTTTTAAACGATCTTATACCATTTAATGGTTTATGATATTAAAAATTCATGCCGTGAAAATGATACATATCAATTGAAGAGCTATGGGTCCAAAAATCACATTTTTTTGGAGATTGGAATCATTTTATTTGCACTCTAATACCAACAGTTGTTTTTAATTTTGATAGCTAATATTAAAGTTTACCGATCGGATGGTTTACATCCACTTAGAAGCATGATCCCTTGGTTGGGACATATTGATCATAGATGTGTGCCACATGAGTGCACTTCAATGATATGAGATAAAAAGTGACATTTTAGTGGTGTAAGACCGTTTGAACATCATTTAGTATTTAAATGTCGGTCAAAAGTCATTATCCCTTTAAAAAAATTGTTAACTTTTATTACCTTAAATTTATGACAAAAATAAGAAAAACTCCAGATAATATGGTAAATTGAATTTGGACACCTTTAATTACAAATTTATAATTGGTTATGTTTTAAAAAGTTCTCATTTTTTGTATAATATATTTAATTAATCTTGTCAAAGTTACCATGATACCCAATTCTCATGATAAGTGCGAACCTTAAAGTTGGGTCTGAATGCATAGCCATGAATGCATAGCATCGCATGGTCTTTCGTGAAAAAATTTATGCATAAATTGGATTTTGCCGAAAAATGGATTGCTTGATAATGGGATGTTTGTCTTCGATTTCGTTCTCTTTCCTCATTAATGCCCGATTGGCTCGTGGCCTGCTCTGACCCAACTCAATTCAGCCGGGTTCGGGCTAAGGTATTAGGCCTGATTAGTAATCGGGTTGAAGCTTAGCCCGAATCAAATATTAAATGGGCCGGGTTGGTCCTAGGTTTTTCACCCAATTAAGAATCGGACAGTTCAAAGCCTAACCCGGCCAGATGCGTTAAATGAAAAATACTACATGTACCATATGAGTGTTAATAAGAGCGTTGTCCCGACACCTGACCCTGCTATTTTATTAGGTTGGGCACATAAACTTGATCCATTAGAGTGGGCATGAGATATCCAACCCAACCTTTGGGCCTATTCGACCAAGAAGTTTTGTCTGGTTGGGCATTTTCCTGGTTGGTCGGATCGACCAGATCTGGCCCCCGTTATTTTACATGGAAAAGTGTAAAAATATAGGGGTTTATCGGTTTGGGTTGGGTGCACCATCGACTCAGGTTGGGTGGGGCAATTGTAACTTTTTAATTGGGCAGCTAAAATTTTGACCCGACCGGCCTGACTAATTGACAGCCCTATCAATTATTGACCCGTTCACACCTAGGTTGTGAACAGGAGGTAGACCTAAACCAGCTCATAAGCTGCAATAACAGCCGTGTGGGGAAAGCTGTTACTTTAAATCTCCCGGGAAACGTCTCTCTCCCATAGAACCTAAATCTGATCATATTCCACTTTAAACGGCTATTTCTGTCCATACAAATAAGAACAACAATACAACACTCTTTTTCACTTATCATCTCACTTTCCATGGCTGTTGCTTCAGCAGTTCCTTCTTCTTTGCGTTTCCCACTTCTCAAGCATTCAAATTTGACACTCAGAAATCCACTAATCTCTTTTACTAGATCTGAAAAAACCTGCTCAAACACACCCTTTAAATCCAATGGCGTTTTTGTTATGTCCAAACAGAGGCCCAAACAGACGAGATTTCCGATACCCATTAGAGCGAACGGATACCGACCAAGGTTTCTTACGATGGGCGACGAGAAAAGCACCTCCTACACTCAAATTCCAGTGAAACCCGGCGAAGCAGATAGCAGAGATGCTTCTTCCATTGGATTTCAAAATGTGACTACTGTTTTTATAAGGCTCTGTTTGTTATCGCTTTACGAGCACTGAACTGATTCTACGTAAAACTGATTTCCCTCAAACGCGAATCGGGAAGCGGATTTTGTTGTGCTTCCGGATTCTGCCCATTATTAACAGAAAACAGAGTTTATGGGAATCGGTTCAGTTGAAGTTACTAAAAAGTAACTGTCACTGTGTTTCTGGTTTTCCCAGCATGAAGTTTGAATTGGGCCAAAAAGAGTGGTGCTAAATGAGGCCTGAGTCTTTTCTCATAGGTTAACTACTGTTTAATACATATTAGATTATGGTTTGACCATTTTTTTTTAATGTATTCTATGTTCTTGGAGACTTGCGTCTCGCAATAATTTTAACACAAAACAGTGTGGGAATCGGTTCAGTTGAAGTTACTAAACAATAACTGTTACTGTGTTTCTGGTTTTCATAGTGGGAAATAATGAATTGGGCCAAAAAGAGTGGTGCCAAATGATCCTAAGTCTGTACTCGTAGATTAATTACTGTTCAATATGTATCAGATTCGGGTCTATTTTTTTTAATGAATATTTTAATTTCTCCAAAATTGGGTCTGGCAATACTTTCTGTTCTCGTAGATTTGGTTCTGGCAATATGATATAGAACTCTTTATCGTTAATTATCCTTGATGTGTATTTTATACCATTTTTTTTCTGATCTACCTTTTGGATTACGAGCACTGCACTAATTTGAGACCCAAACCCAATACATACTAGACAGCAACTAATCTACAAGAAAAACTCGGGCCTCGTTCGGAACCATTCTTTTTCGCACAATTCTGACTTCCAGCCGTAAAAACCAGAAGCACAGTAAGTGTTACTGTTTGGTAACTTCACCTGAGATTCTCGCTTCCTGCAACAAGTTCCGATTCCTGCAAATGCTGTTTTACAGTAAAAGTGGGTGGAATCCGGAAGCAGCAAATATCTGGGTCCTGATTCGTGTTTGAGGGAAATCACTTATTATTTTCTTTTCTCAGAGAAATGGGTCTGGCAATATTTTATGTTCTCCTAGATTTGGGTATGGCAATATGATACATAACTGTCTATTGCCCATTATCTTTAAGGAGTGTTCCATACATTTTTTTCCTTCTGACCTATCCTTTTTTCACTCAATATTCAAACTTTAAATTATTTTGTACTAAATAAGTTCACATTATATTGTTTCATAAGTATCAGATAGTATTGCATTAATCAATATTTAAATCCTTAGAATGATTCAAATTATGGGATGCAGGATTTAAGCTAATTGAATGCTTGGATTTGATGAACTTAGATTTTGTATGCCAGGTCATCGGAATCGCCCATTTGGTCGTTTCACTAGGGATCATCCTCGCGATGGATAAATTCCTGAAACAGGCTTTTGTAGCTGCAGCTATTAAGTTCCCGAGTGCCCTTTTTGGCATGTTTTGTGTGTTCTCTGTTCTATTGGTTTTGGATTATGGTGTCCCATCGGCTGCAACCGCTCTAATGAACTTTTTTGAACCTGCGACTTTGTTTATTCAAAGGTGGCTTCCTTTGTTTTATGTCCCGTCGTTGGTGGTCTTGCCTCTGGCTGTGAAGGATATACCAGCAGCGTCAGGAGTTAAGATATGTTTAATCATAGGTAAGTGAGGTCTTCAATTAGTTTCCCCCACACAAAACTCCTTCCTATTTCAATTATAATTTTGAAGTTTGATCCAATTCTCTGACTGGAAATTGATTTATGGTAAATTTGGGAACATATATTTGGCCTGTTGGATTTGGATTCGGTCAACCCGGCCAACCAAAATTCAAATCCATCATTTGGGAAACTTATTTGTAGCGTTGGATTTGGATTTAGTCAAATCTAAGTCATTTTAAAATGAAATCTTTTAGAATAAATGTCTGGATTTAAAAATGGCAACCAAAAGGAGTTATCTCAGAGGCTTGAATTTCAAATCTTTGGATTTAAAATAATTTTCTCAAATCTAAATACACGTTCTGAAATGGACCCTTAGAGTCAATTAATTAGTCTAGGCCATTTCTCTCTGAAATTTCCTGGAAATGAACAAATTGCAGATAATATCTTCAATTATAGTTTTAAAGTTGTCTAATTCTATGAATTGGAAATTGATATAAGTTAACTAGTTTAGGTTACTCGCTTAATTTCCAGGGAATGAACAAATTGCAAAGCATGTAAATTGAACTTAGCCTTAGCTAAAATTAATTGCAAAATGGTTTGGCATAGACGGCAAATGCTTGTAAAATGTTACTTTTTTTGCTCTAAAAGTATTAAATTTATAGAGTTCACCAAACACGTGTTAACTTTAGTTGAATTCTTTGTAAACTTTTTTTGATTTTATGGTTTTTCCTTGCAAAAAATGCTGATGCACATGCCAAGTCTTTGAGAATCCGTTAACTATGGTTTCAAGTTTCCACGCCTGTGATTGTGAGAAATGAAAGCAACCCAATTCCACTTTTTTTTTAATTTTGTTGTAAAAATTCTATTTAGGTGTTGGATTTTATTTTATATTTCTTTTATTAACAGAATAATTTATTTCCTTGTTTTCGCAACAGTTGGAGGGTGGCTGGCTTCACTTTTCGTTGCAGGTTTCACGGCCCTAACTGTACGAAAGATTGTAAAAACAGAAATGATACCCGCCGAGCCCATGGGAAAACCCTCCCCATTTTCAAGTGTTGAATTATGGATTTGGGTTGCGGTGTTTCTTTCTTCATTTTCTCTTGCATTCTTAGCCCCAACAGCACTAGGAACAAGTGCAAGAACATGCTTTCCTTTCTTACTCGCGGCTACTGTTATAGGATACATGGTTGGTTCAGGGTGATTATCTTTCCTCCCTTTACTAAACATATTTTTCGTAGTACAAATTACCCAACCCGAGTGCCATCGGCAGCCCTCATTAATGAGCTGATAATTTTGATCACCAAATCAGCGGAAGGCCAAAAGTGAACTTTCACTGATTTATGTGGCTTGATCATTTGGACAAAAGTAAGATTGACCAGAGTATGCTGATGTCACAATGCACGCATTAGTACTACAAAAGCCTCATTAAGTTGTTCAACTATGGTTTGCAGGTTACCATCAAATGCGAAGAAGGTTCTCCATCCGATTATTTGCTGTGCAATGTCAGCAGACTTGGCAGCATTAGCTTTTGGGTATTTCTCCAAGTCCGGATTGGATGCTGTTCTAGGTTTACTGCCTACTTCTATTCAATCATTTCTTCTTTTTTTTCCGGTCACTAATTCATGTTCTGTATGTAATTTTGAGGATCCCTTGGCTCCATATGGACCATAGTAAAATGGCTGTGTCTGCCATAGAATAAACATTTCTTAGCTTCTAGGGTAATCTAAGGTTTTCTTGTTTTGCATTATGAGGGTGTCTCACAATTTACTAGAGGTTGAATTTAGGAACGGTTATGTGACATAATATCCCCACATGGGGACACCCTAGGGATTTATATTCCGTGCTAACTTGGGGTGTGCACGTTCCCCTGGGATTAGTCAGGTGTTCTAAGAGGCCCGGACACAATGGTTATCAAAAGAAAGAAAATGACATAATATACCCGCATTCCAAAACCAGCTACTAATGGATTTGACAGTTTCACTTTTATCATTTGAAATGGAACACATTGTCCATGGAAGCTTATATTCAGAAATAAAGGTATATACTGATAAAAAATATAAATAACAAATTTCTATGATGGAAAATGTTAAGTTTAGTTGGTTTTCTTAGTTTTCTTTCCCTGAAAAATATTAAAGGGTAGAGGCTTTATGCAGGGGACTACCTTACCAAAGTGTCATCAAATCCTGGAGCTGGTGATATTTTAATGGGTTTTTTGGGATCTGTCATTATTTCATTTGCCTTTTCAATGTTCAAGCAAAGAAAGGTAATCCATGTTTTTCTTTTCTCAAGAGTTTAAATCATAGTTAGCGGGAAACACTATATTTAGAAAAATACATACATTTTGTTGGTACATCGACTTTTGTCAGTTTCAATAATGTGGTTAATTGTATGATTAATCACCAACCATTACGTGATTAATGAGGGTGTCGTTTCTCCTTGAGCATTAATGGGCAAAATTCGTCTATAGAATGGTGTTGATGGACCCATTTGAGATGTGAAAATACACAATTGTGCTAAGGACCAATGGTGGCAAATCATGGATCAAGATGGCTAGGAGAAAACAATGGCTCAAGGAGATCAATAGCCTCACGGCACTTACTTCCATTGATCAAGTGATGGTAGGAAAATAGGCAACAGTCAAGATTTTGGGACCAACACATTTTTCTTTTCTTGATCACTGCATTTGTTTCACACATAGGGTACTTGTAATTGCTATTATATGGTTCATATGTTGGTAATACTGTATTCTATTCGAGCTTCATTTTATGATTCAAAGAAATTGTCTTCTTCTATTGCAGAGATTTCAATTTAAATTTGATGAAATTTACATCTTAATTGTAAGTAACAAACATTTATCTTATTTTATTAGCTTGTCAAAAGGCATGCTGCAGAGATATTTTCATCTGTGATAATCGCTACAATCTTCTCCTTGTATTCAACTGCCCTTATAGGGCGCCTAATTGGGTTAGAGCCAACTTTAACCATATCAATATTACCAAGGTGTATAACCGTGGCGTTGGCCCTCAGCATTGTATCCTTTTTTGAAGGTAGATTCCATCTTGATACCCAATATGTATCGATTCTTTTGTTTGTGATGATTATCTGTTTCAATTTAAATTACCTCCAATATGATGACCATAATGACTAGTAAGTAAAACAAAAGATGTTGTTTGGTTGTAGCCTTCATATATATATATATATATATGATTATTGACTTAATATGAGGTACCTGACCTCCATTTCAGTGGCGCCACTCAGGTCCATCTCAAACAAACAGCGTTCGTAAATATCTAATAATTTTGAGTGCCAAATCAGTGAAAGGTCAATAGTGAAATTTCACTTATTTGCGTTCGAGTTTTGACCATTTGGAAAAAAGGAGATTCCCGAGTGCCATCACTGACACTCAGATCAGTACCTAATACCGGTTCATATGCTTTTGCTTGAAAAGTGATTGCTCAGGAGATGAACAAAGTTCGATTGACTATTAAAAGAAAATAATTAGGAAAAATCTTTACTTCTTATCTCTATCTTATAAAGAGAATCTATTTCCCTTTTCCCCAAAAAATGATCTTGGAGATTGTGTAATGCTTACTCTCAAACTCTTCGTTTACACAATAGTAATATTCTTTGTTTCTCTCTCATCATCGGATTCTAATCTAATGATCCAAGACGTAATCCTGGACGTGAGTGATAATTACCAAATCATCTCTCTCAAGAAACCCGTGTTGGTTCTTTTGGTTTTAGGTGCCAACCCGTCTCTCACAGCTGCCACAGTTGTACTAACTGGTCTTGTTGGAGCAAATTTTGTGCAATTCGTGCTTGATAAGCTTCGCTTGAATGATCCTATTGCTCGAGGAATCGCAACGGCTTCTAGGTATATCAAATCACACTGTATTAATTCAATTAGTGATTCATACACAATCTTAACTGCATGTCTACTTTTAATAGTTGCTTCAGCAAACAAGTGCAAGTACTGACGAAGTTGGAGTTCAGGCATAATCTGGCAAGGGATAATTTTGGGAAAAATAAATTGGCAAATTTGGAAATTATGAGAAAATAAAAGAAGTAAAAAATCTCGGTACGGAGACGTGTCCTCTCCGGGGCACTAGTCAGGTCCAACTCTTTGAACCTGAATTCGTGTTCACCCAGATCAGTCCTTGGATATGAGAGAATCTTGACTACATGTCATCTTATGAAATTGGAAACCATGAATGTCAAGATTCTATAATATCCAATGGCTGCAGATCTGGTTGAACATGAAATCAGGTTCAACCAGTTGTACCTGACCATAACCCCAGTGAGGAAAAATATATTATAAAAACTATGTCATGGGTGATACTTGAGACGATCCATATGTCTCAGATGTCTCCAATTTTCAAGGCATATTTCTGTATATTTGATTAATAGGGTCTTTACATATAGGTCTGAAGGTTGTTTCTGTGTGTTTTGTTTCAGTGCTCATGGATTGGGGACAGCTGCGTTGTCAGCAAAGGAACCTGAGGCTCTCCCATTTTGTGCCATCGCTTATGCGCTGACTGGCATATTTGGCTCATTGCTTTGCTCGGTTCCAATAGTGCGGCAAAGCTTGGTACTGATTGTTGGCTAAAACTTTCTGTCATTTGGGTTCTCTATTTGATCTAGCGTAACGATACAAGTGTTCGTTGAAGAACTGATGAGTATAGATTGAGATCCAACAGGGTCAAGTATTGTATGAAGTCCAAAGTGAGTTGAAGATGCTGATCAAATGACCCCAACCTCTGTAATTTTGTTCATAATAATGTTAGAACTATGTTTATGGAATATCATAACCTTCAGTAAAGAGTCATGTCAAGACCTTTTTTTAAAGGTTTTTATAGTTGATACAATGATATGCTACATAAAAGATAGCACCATTCATGATTTGTATGTTGTATAGAGATCAATATTAAAAGTTACGGATGGTACTAATTGTTGAAGTTTAGTCCGACATTGGGTATTCCTTGTCTCTCCTCTTATGAGATCTTGGTCCTCTCTACTCATTGCCAATTGGTTTTTAGATGGATATCCAAATTTATCACCAATTCGGCATTGTGATGTTCAAAATCAAATCAAATCGCCTTTACTTTTATCGGGTTACAATTTTTCAAAAACATAATTTCATAGAAATTTGTCAAATCTCTCTCTCTCTCTCTCTCTCTCTCTCTCTCTCTCTATTTTTCTAGTGGAAGTTGCTGAAATATGGCTACTCTATTGATGGCGTTACTAAGTGTATTCTTGGAATTTCTATAAATTTTTGAAATTTTGGATAACACTAAGTTTGATTAAAATTTGTAACCTCTAAATCACATCCAAAAATGAGAACTGAGAAAGTGAAGAGGCGGCTACAGTACTACAGATCCTAAAGTCTACCGAGGGAACAAAGGAGAGAGAAATGATGCTTTTTTAAGCGTAATTGGTCTGAATTCATATGAAAAAGTTGCTTCTCTTCCACCAGGACATTTGAAAAGACTTCTTTGCAGGACCACCCACATGATTCGTCCTTTTTGTCTAAATACCTTCTACCGTGGCTTCCATGAACCGCTTCTATCCCAATAACTTGAAATGTCAGTCTACAGATGGCTCCCATTGACTAAGGAGAAATATAGGACAATTGGGTTATCAATTTATTTTCAAATATAAGTTGGTAACCATTTGTAGAGAATAAAAGTGCATTCACATCATCTTCAAATATATGCGCTCCCCATTTTTCGTAGAACAAAGGCTGTCTTCTATTTTTAAGTTTTCTGGTGTAAGTAGTTATCTTTGCCATTCAAAACTAATCAAAATCGTTTCATTTTCAACAGATATAATTTGCCACGAAAATTACGAAGATTTGGGAGGTATTATATTCTTAAAGACTTCTAATCTTAGTAAAGATTCCTGTAACATCCAAAGAAATATAATGGAAATGATGAGATTGAACTAGCAAAAATAAAGAGGCAAGATAGGGAGTCTGAGTCAGGCAAACCCAAAGATTCTTATGGACCTTGCTTTATACTATGTATAAGAAGAAGAGAACCCAAAGGATTGCATCCAAAAATCAACAATGAAAAATCACCATTTTTTAGATAGTTGTTGAACCACGTTGGGTAGAGCGAATGTGGCACTTGATCCCTGGGTTGGGTCTCATGTGGTACCAACGAGGTTGAAGGCAGTGTTTTCGTGCTACCTTCAATTCGATCGGTCTCCTATGGTAGAGGCTTTGTAAAAAAACACTTATCCTAATACTTCTGATCCTATAAAGAGTCGATCAATGTGAAATAATACTGATTGATCTTATAAGGGATCGATCGCTTTTGAAATGTGATTGATCAGTCAGGAAAACAACATACACTTATTTTTCAAAAAAAAATAAAAAATACACTTATTTACAAAAAATTGTTATTTAAGTAAACTTTAAAATATATACTATAAATAAGGGAATACCCTCCATTTGAATTCAATAAAAATAGCTCCCAAATTATTATTTTAAAAAAAGAAGTCAACTTTCCAGTTGAAGAAATAAAATTAAATTTTCTTGCGATTTGATCAAAATTTCAATTTTCTAATATCAAATTTTCCCAAACATTTAAAGCCACTAAATTTATTATATCAAAATATTACTAAAGCACAAAAGCCTGACAGAAATCTCATATTTTGACTTACAAATGTCACTAGCTAATCAGTCTTGAAATGAGACTTATCGATTACAAATGATCTATTGGTCAGTTGAAGAAAAAAAATCGAATTTTCTTGCAATTTGATCAAAATTTCAATTTTCTGATATCAAAATTTCCCAAACATTTAAAGCCACTAAATTTATTATATCAAAATATTACTAAAACACAAAAGCCTGACAGAAATCTCATATTTTGACTTACAAATGTCACTGGCTAATCAGTCTTGAAATGAGACTTATCGATTACAAATGATCTATCGGTCTCACCCGATCGATCAAAAGACAGCGGGGCAGTTTCAGCTTTCAAGCATCAAACAATAGGACAACAATAGATATTTATTTATATTAAATATCATTTACCTAAAATATTTAATGTAAATAATGAAATACCCGCCTTTGAATTTAATAAAAAAATAATTTATAATTAAAATCTCAAAAAAAAAAAAATTTCAATTTTTGATTTACAATTCGATTAAAATTCTAACTTTCAAATGCGAAACTTTCCACCAAACCTTTAAACTTATGAATTATATTATGTCAAAATATTGCTAAAACACAAAAGTCCAAAAATAATAATAAACCTCACATCTTTACTTTCAAATGAAAATGGACATGATTTGACCTTATCCTTAACTATTGTCTCTCCCATTTAAAAGTCAACTAGTACATGAAGTATTAATTACTTGAGGAAAGTGCGATCCACAAATCGGAGTGGGTTTCCCATTCGACGTACATCTGATCATGATGATGCTTTGGTACATTACCTAATGTTATGACATTCAAACATATGGTCATTTTATTGAATGGTCATAATTTAACAATGGCTTACATAAGGATCACCTAAATTTTCATTTAAATTGTATGTTCGCGCGAAATTATATGATACATGTGAAGATGCATGATCCTTGAGAGCCCACATGAAATTACGTGATCCTCATTTTATGAGGGCTATTCATTTCAGTGTAAAGTGAATAGTGCTTTGGGAAGTCCACCTTACGCATAAACAACTGGTTATATGAGCACACAATAAACCCATGTAAAGAATAAAGGGATGTTACTGTTTGAGTGCTAGATCATGTGCCGCGTGACACATAATCGTAAGTTATACCACATCCTCTAAGGGTTCGACAGTCTTCTAAGTTTTTAAATTTATTTTTTATTTTTTATTGTTTTTAATATAAGCCAAAGTTGGTGGTTAGCATGAACAATACTTTAGCTTCGCCGGGATGCAATGGCTTCTTTTTCTTCTCCTTCCATAATGCCGGCCAATCATAACAATGACCATTGTCAAAAGAGTTTTCGTTTCAAGAGAGTTTCAATTGAGTTTGAAGAGAGTTTCTAGTGTGTTTCAATAGGGTTTTACGAGAGGGTTTCAAGAGGGTCTTTAAGATGATTTCAAGATGACTTTTCAGGTGTGATCCATATAGGCTACCATTCCCGGAACTAAAAAAGAAGAAATGGGTGTCCTCAATTAGGGAGGTTACACTTTTTTGTGAGAGCTTAAGTGAAAGTTGAATAACTTTTCAAGTTGGATAACTTTTCCACACTTTTGGAGCTTAGTGCTATAAGAGGCACCCAATAATACAATATAATAATCTTTGACATTGTTATATGGAGGATATATTTTATGGCGATAAAAAGTAGGCAGCTGATGTGGTACAACGCAATTGGGCTACGACATTGTTATATGGAGGATATATTTTATGCAGACAAAAAGCAGGCAGCTGATGTGGTACGATGCAATTGGGCTATGACTTCTCGGAACTTAAACAAAAAGAAATGGGTGTCCTAAATTAGGGAGGTCACACTTTTTTGTGAGAGCTTAAGTGAAAGTTAGATAACTTTTCAAGTTGAATAACTTTCCCCTACACTTAAGGCACGTTCGTTTTATCGTATTCTTGAGAAATCATGCGTAATATGGTGTTTTTAGGAGCAACGATCGGATTTATTACGCATGTAATTGTTCGATTCACCGTATTCTATCCATGTAATACACTGTAACAATTGCAGGTAAAATATTTGGCTTACAAGCCGAAGGCCTCGTAACGCAAAAAAATTATCGATAATTTTCCACCAACTTATTCAACGGTCGGATTTATTACAAGAGACCTTCTATTTACTGTAGCAATCAAAACCGTCTTCAATGCCTTCTCATAATAGGTGGATGCACAGTCGACTATGGATTGCGCCTTGTAGGTAATCATTTTTCTAACTTATTCAATTTTTGACTTGGGGGAGGTGAGGAGATACAATTTTTAGCTTATAAAATGCTTTTGTGTAGCCAAGGTTACCCATATCTCTTCACTCATTCAGTCATGGACTTCAGAGTCTACCTAAACTATAGGATGCCTTCTTCAACTTCTGCTGCAGAGCCTATGTTCATGTTGGAGAACACAACTTTGTTGTGCAATTTCTACCGTACATTTCTACCAATCTACACATTCCTCACCTTCCTCCGAACCCGACACGACCCTACTGTATTCGTTTCGATAGGCTTGGTAGTTTTCATGCTATTGTTTTGGTGCTTGAACGTTTTCAACTGGATGCCTGAAAACTCAGAGGAGAGCAAGCCATCCAAGTTACCCATATGGGTTATAAAATGCGATGAACGGCTATGATGGTTCTCGTTTGCAAGTTGGTGGGTCCTAACTTTTTCAAAAGGAGCTAGTGGATTAGACGAAGGAAAAAGTGGTTGTGGGCTAGAAAGTGGTTGCGATGGACGGCTGTGATGGAAGATCCTACGGCGGAGGAGGAGATAACAGATGGTTCTTGTTTGCAAGTTGGTGGGTATCTAGCTTGCTTAGGATGGAAGAGACAGGGCTTAAAAGAAGGATGAGAAAGGGCTTTGACACAGGGCTTCTTCGGCTCAAAAAGCGAGGCTACTATAATATACTCGTCTCGGATGTTGCCATGTGGCAACAACAGCCATAATCTGCTTTTGAATTCTCCAGGTGGTAGATCCAATAAAAATCAGCCCATGATTTTAAATATTATCGGCCGATTTCCCCTAGTTATGTTCGTTTGGATATAATTTGTAAAATGCACTAAAAAGACGATTTTATAAGCTCTTTTTGCAATGAGAAGAACAAACTTTTTACAAGGAAAACTTCCGTGCAAACTTCAAATTGTAGGTACTCTAGTCAATAATATGTTGGAGGTAATATTAATTTTGCAAATAACCCCTTACACTCAAACCAACGTGCCCTTAGAGTAGTGCTATAAGAGTGATATAAGAGGCACCCAATGATACAATATAATAATCTTTGAGTCCTCAAATGGAGGATGGTGATCGTCCTCTAAGATCTATGTGGAGCTTCACATGGCACTCAAAACACTTTTTGAGTGTTTTGGGTGCCAGGGGGAGCACAGGTGGACAATTTAGTTCAATATTAAAAAAAATAAATTAAAAATAAAATTTAAACCTACAAGTCAATGTTTGACGATTTTATTGGTCTACATTTCACAATTCAAAATATACACAATAGAGATGAATTCTTTTTTTTTTTTTTTTTCAAAGATGATCTAAGCAATACATCCAAAGTCCACATGAAAGATTGGAGGATGGTGACCGTCCTCTTATAAAGGACGGAAGCTTTATATATATATATATATATATATATATATATATATATAATGTAAACAAAGAGCAAGCAGCTGATGTGGTACGATGCAATTGGCTGCTACTACGATTGGTTCAATTAATGCAGTTCAGAGCAGCCAGTCATATCCGGCCACACATTTATAAGTTTCCAATGATACAATATAATAATCTTTGAGTCCTCAAATGGAGGATGGTGATCGTCCTCCAAGATCTATGTGGAGCTTCACATGGCACTCAAAACACTTTTTGAGTGTTTTGAGTGCTGGGGGGGGGAGCACAGGTGGACAATTTAGATCAATATTTAAAAAAATAAATTAAAAATAAAATTTAAACCTACAAGTCAATGTTTGACGATTTTATTGGTCTACATTTCACAATTCAAAATATACACAATAGAGATGAATTTTTAATTTTTTTTTTTTTCAAAGATGATCTAAGCAATGCATCCAAAGTCCACATGAAAGGTTGGAGGATGGTGACCGTCCTCTTATAAAGGACGGAAGCCTTATATATATATATATATATATATATATATAAAATGTAAACAAAGAGCAAGCAGCTGATGTGGTACGATGCAATTGGCTGCTACTACGATTGGCTCAATTAATGCAGTTCAGAGCAGCCAGTCATATCCGGCCACACATTTATAAGTTTCCAATAATCTTTAGTGTAGGGCACCTAATATTTACATCCAGCCGCACGAGTTACAACTTTACAAGGGATCAAATAACAAAACTACCCCACATTACAAAATCCTCACTCATCCCTCCAAAATTTTCCCACAAACAACACCCTCTCCTCCCTCGCAAAACCCCAATGAGTTTCGAGGCGTTCGACGATTGGGACGAGAAGTTTCTCGATCAAGCAATCCGATTGGAAGAAGAAGCCATTTCTTCTCGAAACCCAACTCAAGCCCCCGCCATCACCACCACCACCACATCTCTCCCTCACGTAATCGATCTCCGGTTCGATCTCGACTTCTCGCCTCCTCGCGAGCTTTCTCAGCGGTTCGCCGAGAAGCACGAATCGGGTTCTTCGAATGAGAACGATCGCTTTGGTTTTGAAGTTGGGAGTTCGAGGAATGGGGGTCGCGGTGGCGGCGCGATGGTGGCCGGTAACTTGGGTGCGATCGGGCGTGGTGGGAAGGATAGGGAAGTTGAGAGATTAAAGGTTAGTTTTTTTTCTCCCACCGAATTTTAGTGTGAATTAATCGGATGATTAGGAGGAGGCTCTGATATCAGTGAGATGTTGCACAGTATGTTGCATCATATGAAAAAATGTGTATTAATCGGATGGTTACGAGGAGGCTTTGATATCAGTTTGATGGTTGGGCTGTAGCCTATACTCTGTACGAGTGCACTTCATGCTCTTTTTTTTTTTGAAAAAAATCTAGTTATTTATTTATTTATTAACTTAATACTGAGATTAGTAACTAAAAGTATTGGGCACGAGCCGCACGACTCTCCTGATTGTATACCATCGATGTGATCAATGTGTGGGTAACCCACACCGTCAAAATGATAGGTGATAAGTTAAAAAGGAAGTGGGCCTAAAAATGAGAGGTTTTAACCATCCTGGCTGTGCACTCTAATACCAAGCGTTCTGTACTTGTGTATAGTTTTCATGGCGGATATCCAAACTCATCAATCGGATGGTTCACATAGACTTATGGACATGATTCTTTGGCTAAAACATTTTCCAATGATGGATTGCTGCTTGAACCATTTAGATTGATCATAAATTGATGCCACATGGCATATTAGGAAACCACACTAAAATGGCGTGAGATAACAAATTCTAATCTAGTGGTGGTAGATCGTTTAAGCGCCATTTGGTGTTTAAACGTCGGTTAGGAGCCATTATCCTTAGAGTATTAGATAATATAGTTTACATTATTGATGATAAAATAATTTAATATAATATTCCATTTCAATATCAATGGTTACTAATAATTTGATGGCAAATTAACGTGCAGACAAAAATTAGTTAAGTCTACAATGGGCGGATCAGCTGTTGAAGACCAATTTAAATATCCCTTTTATATATGGGAAAAGGATTCGTCCTCCAATTGTGGCAACCAAAACACATTTTTGGTGCCACGTGGAGCAAGGTTGGGTTGTTTAGATGATCTGTATTTTGTTTTATTTCACTTATGTATATTTTTTTTTCTTCCAAAATTCATCTCCATCATGTGTTTTTTGAGGTTTGAGAATCAGTCAATGTTTGATTTTTCCCTTCTTAAAATCTTATTAATGAAATACCTTTAATGAAAATTCATCTCTATCCGAACCATTAAAATCAGTCAATGTTTGATTTTTTCCTTCTTAAAATATTTTTTGATTTTTTAAAGAAATGATATAAACAACCCAACCTTGCTCAATGTGGCCCTCGAGGACACTTGAGCGTTCTCCATTGGAAGACTAGACATGAATCCATTATATATATATATAGCCTACAATGAATCTAGGCCCTCTCGAGGTCCATGGATGAAGGCCAAAAAAAAAGACAATAAAAAAAAGGATTGAATCCCCTCATCGCCTTGTTAACTCTTCAACTATCTCATTTCTAGGCATGCCACATGACACACCTTTGACTAATTCAAGTAGTTCACTTAGCAACTCATCATTGGCACATGTCCATGCGTACCAAAGGATTGGAACCATCCGATTGATGTACTTTAATATCCACTGTAAATATTAAACTGTTCAAGTCCCCCAATCGATGAGATTTTTTGCCCCACGTAGTTCCTTTATTTGTTTAGTTTTACTTTATTTTAGGAATAATAACTCTTGACCAAATTAAAAAACAAAAATGGTGTTTTATTACTCTTACACCAGTAAAGTACATTTTTAATCTTACACCCTAAAGTAGACTTTACTGCCACTCCACATGGCACACATCTTTGATCAATTTAAGTATTCCACATGCTAGTCCCTCATTGAACTATGTCTCAACCAAAGAATCACATCTATTAGCTGATGTAAACCATTTGATTGGTGAACATTAATATTTTCCGTTGAAAATAAAGATCCACAGTTCATATTAGAATGCACAGATTGGATGGTTCAAAACTCCCCCAAATTGTGTTTTTCGGCCCACTTCGGTTCAATAGATGAGCTAGTACTTTAACTGCTTGGATTGACCACATCCGACACCTTTAATGGTTTAAGATCAATTAAACACCACAGTGGTGTTTAAATGATGGCCAACAGAGTCGAGTCCTTTATTTTATTATATTCTAATGAAAAACCATAACAATAAGGAACACCTTTACGGTTGGGAGAAGCACTAGCTTCCGTCTTCATCCCCACACTTGAACCCATCAATTGGGTCGTTTTTTCATGGAGATGACTCCACAGAAAAAACCCAAACCCCTTCTATTTTTCTGGAAAAATTTGGTACCCGACGAAGGAATGTGGTCAGGAATCATAGTCCTAGACTCCCAGGTGCTTGATCGTTCAAGAGAAGTTTAAATGGTACGAGCTAGATCTAATTTCTCGATATTCAGTCAATGTTTATGTTGAAGGTAGACACAATTAGAGATCATTAATGAAAATATGCCGGAATTGCAAAAAATCTTGGAAGGAGTCACTGATGAGGGATTCAGTCTTTTCCATACTAAAATTGCCGAAAAAATGATCGTTCATAGTCTAGAGTGATTAGAATAGATTCATAGTCTAGAAAGATTAGAATAGACATGAGTTTTTCAAAAGATAGAGATAGATGGCTTTATATTGAATTAGTGGACTATCACCTCTCCATTGCAGATAGGGCGATGACAAACAGATTTTAAGGTAACGTGGCACATTTTTGAGCAATCCAAACCATCAAAGTGGTATCTCATATGTTGAGTGTGCCCAAACTATGCACTGGAATCTGTACGGTCGCATGTTTTATTAATGGTCAATGCTGAAATGCAACGGTTGGATGATTCCAATCCTATCGTAGTCATGATTCTTTTGGCTGAGATGTGTGCTAATGATGGACTTCTAGGTGGACTACTTGGATTGATCAAAATGTATGCCATGTGGCATAAAATGTGGGTTGTCATGGCCTTATCTGGACATAAGCGGTGATAGAGTTGGGTCCTTTCATAGTTATTTCTAGAATTGTAATACTCTGTTGGATTGTAGTGTGTGCTATGCATTATGTTGGTTCCTATGGTTTTATTGGAATTTCGGCTTGTGAATGCAGTAGGCTAGACTGAATATAGAGTTCAAGGTTTTTTGGTAATTTTCTTTACTAACTTTTGGCTTTTTATTCTTCCTTTCAAATAGCTTATATACATATGCATTTATTTGTCTTTTTTTTTTTCTTCTTCAGTAGTTCGAATACTGAAGTTATTTGATTATAATGCTTAATGTTTCTCTCTCTAAAATACAGAGGGAGTTGGGCCGTGTCTCGAAGCAACTTAAACACCTGGTATGCTTCTTTATTAGTCTATCTTGAAAAGGTTGATGAAATTGATGATTTTTCATTTACTGAACTTTGAATTATTGAGTGATCATTACTTTCCTGGACCGTTTTTATCACCGTTTAATGCCTGATTTTTACTAAAAATTATGTGAAATTTGATGTTTTATGATTAATATTGAAATGGATTTTATCTGCAGTCTTAAATTGTTAGCCTTCTTATTCTTTCTAATTTTCCTTGCATGTCTGTGACGATCTTCAATGTTATAACTTATTAGAGATTGTAAAAGAAGGCTCTTATAATAAACTCGGTAAGGTGACATTACCAAAATAAATTGCTTTATAAGTGAATTTATTTTATAAGATGCATCTGTCTGCATCATTAGAATGATCGGGAGTCTCACCAACTCTCCTCTTGTCCAGTAGCCGTTCTGAGTGGGGGAACGACATCGAGCCATAGGATCATGGAGCTAACCAATAAGGTTGATGCTCCTATGCCGGAATATTTATTTTTTATTTTATTTTAACAGTAATAAGGCAATTTTTTTTATTAAAAAGCAAACAAAAGCAAACAAAGGAAAATACATACATGCGCTTAGCAAGATGCTAGAGCAAACGTGCTACCTAAAACTAACCTAGACTGAGAGAAAAAAGTGCTTGGCCAACACCCCAAAGCAGACCCAGCCTCCACCCCAGGAGACTAGGGAAACAGGCTTGCTGAGCACCCATCACAGCTGAAACGAAGTCTCCCATTAGTCACAGAGGCCTTCCATTGACCCTTGTCCAGTTTGCAACTTAGCCACAACCCCTACTCTATGATGCAATCCTTCACAAACTTCAGAGCCATCAACCTGATGGCCCTGATCTAGCTGAAGCCCTGAACGCTATCTCATTTCTCTCCACCCAAATGACTCACAAACCAACCAAAATAACCACCTGCCAGAGCACTCTTGCAGAGCCCTGAGTCTTCACACCCCCAATCCTTTGTGAAACTGCCACAATCTTTTGGCATACACTTTTGTATCATGTAGGCTTTATTTTAATACATACCTTTGATTATCAAACTTGTTTAATATCCAACATAAGTGATCCCATTGTCTTAAAGTATTGGAGTACCTTCATCATAGTCTGAACTCCACGTGAACTCTACCTAGCACCTACAACATGTTTTTGGTTCACGTGGAGCAAGGTCGCATTGTTATAGCATCTTAAAAAAAAGTGAAAAAAAATATTCAAAACTGCATCGCCACTGTGTTTTTTGAGGCTTTAAATCTGGACTGTTGAAGTTTAAGTCAAAAATTGACTTTTCTCCTTAAAGTTCAGTTTTGATTGATCCATACAATCTATTGAAGCTCCACATGAGTTCAGTGTACTCCTCTCTCTCTCTCTCTCTATATATATATATCATTGTAAATCCATAATTTCATTAGTTAAAACGAATTCAGATCAAAAGTTGCATAGCAGGGTGCTTTGCCCAAAAAAGAGGAAAATTAAAACAAAAAGCAAAACAAGTACCCCCAAAACAAGAGAGTAAATGTTGCCCGCCTTCAAGGGAGACCATAGACCATCCAAATCACAAGAATTCAGGTGGTCTCGACTGACCCACTCGTAAGATCTCCACCATAAGAACCATGCATCGTGGGGACAGTAAATGCTACTAGGATAGATCCTTAAGAATTGAGCCTTCAGTATCGCCACATGTGCCTAACTTTTTTCTGGAAAACCTCCCTATTCCTCTCCTTTTAAATCCTTTGGAAGATCGCTATTGGTAGCACCTTCCGTATGATAGTGATATTAACACAGAATGGGGTCACAGACCACTCCGCCAGAACCTTTGTGTAGGATTCATCCAAGCATTCACTAACCTTGAAGCCAGATAAAAATGGTGCCCAAATTTGACTTGCAAACTAACATCTGAGGAAGAGATGCTCCACAGTTTCCGAACAATCCCCACAAAAGACTACTTGTGGAGAATGTCATCCCTCTTGTTCTCCATCTTGCAATATCCACAACTTGTATGAGACTGCATAATTCATTCAAAGCACTTGACCATAAGTATACCATAAAACTTAATCCAATGCTTTGAGATCTGATGAAATGCTTTTTGCTTATTGCTCTATAAAGTAAACGACCAATTCTGTTAGGGTTCTGTCCTTAGGAAGTTCTTTTGTGCGATGGATCTCTCCCAGCTGCTCTAATATGACCCAAGGTGACTGGATGTCTTCTTTAGACTTGTGGTAGCTGTTGAACTGGCTCGATGCCATGGTTGCATTGGTTTTGCAAAATTAGATATGAAATTTGGAAAATATGATTTATATTACTTTGGAATCTGGATCATAAATTAGAAAAAAATTCAATTATTTTTGTGTGGCTCTGCTTGTATGAGTGTACGTATGTTTCACTGTTTTAATACTTGTATGAGTGTACATATGTTGCACTAACTAGTTCGCATTTGGTTCTCGTCTCATTATTTTGCTTTGATACTAGCCGTTTGCCTTTTAAGTATTCAACTTGTTTAAGTCATAAAAGCTGTGTATTACTGTTTTATCATCATTAATCTGCTAAATTGAGTCAAACTGTTTTGAACTTCTAGGAAAATGAATGCGCAGAGCTTAAAAAGGACAGAGACAGTAAAGATCAGCAGCTTAAATGTGCCTATTCACAGATTGAATCAAAAGATACTGAGATCCATGGCTTGAAGGAGATGCACACGTGAGTGGAACCACACTTTACTAAGTGGGCCTGAAATATGTTGTCATAACTTCAAAATATTATAAACATAGTAGTTTTTGCAGATGAATAGGACTCTGGATTCTGGGTTTCATTTTTGGCATGCACAAATTTTAAATCTCAAGTGAATGTGTTAATTTGTTTGCAAAATTGTTATGCGTGAATATTTTGCTATAAACTTTTGTTATGATTTACCTAATTACTTCTATCGAATGGGTTAATTTAACTGTAATTACATGTAAAAATTGCATTGAATATGGAACATTGAGATCCTGAAATAATAACAAATTGGAATGTTGCAATCTCCAAATAACCCCCCCTCTCTATTTTTGTAATTCTCTACAAGAGCAGACGGCTCATTGCGGACAATGAGCTGATGTCTTGCCACCTGTGAAGTGAGTGGACCTCAAAATACATGACTTTAAAGAGCATGGAAATCCGTGCTTGTTTCAAGATCCACATCTGATCAGACATCAGTTCACTTTCTACAACGAGATGTCCACTCATTGTAGATCTATTATTTATTGTGTTGGTGTGATTGTTCATGCATTGTTGTTATGTATCAAGGTTTCCAGACTTGGGTGATTTGTTGTGACTTGAATGAGTTGCATGTAGGGCAGGGTCTTGCCTTTGAGTTTACAAGACTCTTCTGAGTCCCCCTTATATTTTTTTGGTTGGGGTGGTGGTGGTTCTGTTTGTATTTGCTTAATGCTCCCTAACACTATATTAGCCTTGAGGAGGTTGAGTCACTTTCATACTTGTTGGGTCGTTTCTAACAGAGATTCGGTGGAAAATAACTGAACATAAAAAAAGTCACTATTCTATTAGTCCAACCTTATAGCGTAGGTGTTACTACTACTACTACTACCTCGTAAATCTAATGGCTGAAGATTGATTTCATACTTTTCTGATGGTGTTATTTCAAAACTTGTCTGTGTTATCTCTATTATTCTTTTTTTTGGTTATTCTTAATGTAGGAGCTTCCCCTTCTCATAGAGCACGCCTAAAGAAGATGAACAAGTGGAATGCCTGCTGATACAAGCTTAAGGACACAAAAAATGCTGGTATCGAGAGAATTCAGTACCCATAGTTATTGAAATTCCCAGAGGGAAGTATTCACTCGGAATAGGTTGGAACAAATTAACAAAATGACCGAAGAGCTCAATGTAGAACTCTTTGAGGAGTCTGATCAATCGGGACCAATTCTGGATAATCTAAACTTCTCACATGTGAACCTACCCAATTATTATATAAGCTGAATGCTGTCATTAATAACATAGAAGATTAAGAAACTGTAAACTGTAAAAAAACGATTAGCTTCTACGAAGAAAAAAGAAAATAGAAGAATGAATACAAGTATGTGAGAATCGATGAATGCCTTGGGAGAGATTAAGCTATGATTGCTTATTTTGCTACATTGCGCCAATTCCTTCTTTTATTGAGACCCATTTGATTAATGGAAGCATATTGTACAATGTCATTAACATGACAAGTAATTACAACCATAGTGACCAATTCTAGGAACGGGAATAATACGGTTCCGGAAATATACGGAGAAAGGTAAATTTTGGCAATTTTGGGGAAAAATTGGAAAATTTCAAAAAATAAAAATATATAAAAATATTAATAATTATGAAAAATGAAAAATATATATCTTGTGACCAAACACGGTTTTTAAACAGGAAAAATGTTTTTTTTTTTTTTTTTAAATAGCTTTAAAACTCGGTTTTTCCCCGGAAAAAGTGAAATTTTCAGAAATGGCATTTTTTCGAGTATTTTTTTTTGTTAAAAAAAAGTGTTTTTGGTCACTATGATTACAACCAAGTGAAAGCCATGTACAATGTATCTAGACACATGCTGGGCTCTACAGTGATAAAAAACATGCTGTTTTTTTTATCTCCGTTTCTTCATGGTTGCCTACTTGGAATACTGTAAACTGGACTTGTTTATGCGGTTGACAATTTCGAGGGCCAATATTATCATAACCATAGTGACAAACGTCTCCGACTTTTTAAAAAAATTAGAAAAAGTTAGCGATTGGCAGCCATCCCGACTTTATCGCCAATTACTCGGACAGGCCGCGACTCGTCCGCTTAATTGGCGATGATTGTGTGGTCTCCTGACTTTGTGACTATAATCATAAGTTTCAGCTCAAGACATGATATGCGTGATTCCATACGTCTTACTCTTTTATACATTCTGTGAGGGGCATGAACTCTTTAGGGCTTATCCCTTTATACCTTCCACAATGGGTGTGATTTCATTAGGGCTACTTGTTTAGAAGAAAGAATCTTTGTTTGGGTCAAACATGGAGTAGCCATTGTTAGGACGCTAAAAATGCTCATGTGTTGTTTGCAATATTAATAAAGCCTTTATCTCTTGTAAAATACCAAAAATACCCTGATTTTGCGATGTGGTTTAACCGTAACTGCAATTCAAACCAAACATGGAGTTGCCATGTTCAGTCCAACTATGGGCTTCAATATTGTTCTTTTATGTATTCTGCTTAAAATTTTATTTTCACTTCTTTTTTGCATGACCATATTGACTTTTCCAGTAAATTCGTTTGTCACTGGGCATGAATTTTATGCTGACAGGGAATATGACGACCACCCCCAGGTTTCTCTGCAACTTCATAATACAAGAACTTCTCTTGGAAAGGCTGGACCTAGATTTTCTATCTCCGAAACTAAAGGTACTCACAGTACCCCATGGATTGGTGAAAGGACGCCAAAAGGGTTATCGTGTACGTCCAACCATGCGCTTGAGCTAACAGGGGATCATTCTTTGGACCATCAACTGCTTGAAAGTTATGGTCCTGGAAGAAAAGATGTACAAACTGACGGATTATCTGCTGCATCTGAATTGAAGCGTCGCATCTTTATTGACAGTGGTGAGATTTGGCTATTGAAAATAGCCTTCTAACAAGTCATGTTTTATGTATCCTGTTTTTTTGTATTTCTGTTTTCTCCTTGTATGATAGCTTACTGAAAATTTTATTTTATTTTTAAAATCTCAGATTCGACAACCTCAAATGGATACTCTATTCAGGTAGGTTGACTAGTTGAAATGATGGAATGAATGGCCCTTGTGTGTACACTGCTCATGTACCTACTACCTACTGCCACCTCTTTTCCAAATCCCAGTTTTTCTTTAAATTTGAAACTAGGAGCCTTTTTATTTATTTATAGGTACCATAATTTGCACCCACCTCAGCCGAAAATGTAAACTCACTATTCACTATTTTGAATCAGATTGAGATCGCTTTCCATCCCAATCTTCCATATGATGGACCTTGAGATAACATGCATACCATCAGATTAGTCAGCTTTTTGTTTCACATGGCACACATCCTAAAAAAGTGGCCCAGAAATCACATGGCATACATCACGCTCAAATGTGATTTTAGGTCATTTTTGGAATGTGCGCCACGTGGAATCAGAAACTGACTGTCTGATGGTATCTCATGACCTCCAGATCCGTTGTGTGGAAGATTCGGACGAAACCCCCCCTCTATATTCAAAGCAGTCAATGGTGAGAACCTTTTCGGCTGGGATGACACTAAAATTTCACAGGGTGCAAATAATGCTACCCTTTATTTATTTATTTAATCTGGAGAGGAGCTCAAGTCCTTGCATGAGGTCCCGTGTTATGTCCACAAGACTCGGACTGTTTGTGGTGGATGTGCAGAATGATGTGGAAAGCATCATATACACTCTTTTAGACCTCTTATATTTATGGGCCCGCCTCCCCTGATCGTCATTTACAACACCTATGATTTCATATGTATTTTTTATTCATTCATTTTACTAATAGTGTTAGAAGGATTTTGCATTAATAACAGACTGTTTGGTGCAGAAAATTGTCCTCCCTGAGGCAGCTATGCAGCCAAAATTCACTAAAGCCATAGGAATCCAAACAGATATTTCTGAAGATTGTAGCCATTGTACCATGAATGATGAATTATCTTCACAGCGCGGTCTTTCAAATAAATTGTTTGCTATCTGGAACTGCCCGAGAGAAAAAAGATCAGGCAGAGATTTTCTCTCCAAATTGTTTGTAACTTGTGCAGCGGATTTTGATGTGCTTTTCGGGTACATGAATTTGTCCTCCAAAATAGCTCTGGACTGTCTGGCAGATGGAAGCTTTTCTGATGTGACTTTGCAGGACAAGATGGCGTTTAAGCAATCAAATGATGTTGCAAAAGTGTCTCGTCTCTCAATAGTTCTAACAAAAGTAATTAACTAAATAATGCAATTACCCAAGTTCCACATTATGTTTTACTATATTCAGTTTTGAGCACTTTAAAAGGACTGTTTCTAGTATTTTTCTAATTCGAGCAGCCCAATTATGGAAATATGAAATATTTAGTTGATGTAGATGTGCTACGTATGTTTACATGATATTAGGTTGAAAATGAATTGCAACTTTCCTCTTCTAAAACTCATACGCATACCTTTGTTTCTTATGGCCTTGAATTGTATTCTGTATATGTTTGTTCCATGCTATGTGTTATTGTATTTAGTTTGTGCATGCCAAAGAGTTTTTATGATGGGTAATGTCTTGCCAGATTATAAAGGGTACCTCTATTCGCACCAATCAGGTTTACTGAAAATGCCAAGATCCGAAACCCCTTGAAATCAATTGACTGCTTCAAATCGGATGATGAAGATTGTTTTTTACCCTGATTTTCCACACAATATATCTTGAGACTATGATCTTCCAATCAGACGGTCAAGTTTTTGATTACACATGGCATAGATCTCAAAAAATGGCCCTAAAGTCACGTTTGAATGTGCCGTATAATTTTAGGGCCACTTTTTAGCTATCTGTGCCACATGGAATAAAAAACTGACTGTCTGATGGTATGCTTATAGTCTTAAGATCCATTGTATGGAATTTCGGGGTGAAAAACGAACTCCATTGTCTGATCCGAAGCAATCAGTGGGTTTCAAGGGGTTTCCGACATTGGCACTTTCAGTAAACCTGTTGGCACAAATAGAGGTGCCCGATTATAAAATGGGAGCTAAGACTTGCACACGGGAATTGCACTGGGGCACATGGTTAAAAAGAGAGACTTCATATTTGTTGTGATCTATGCCACATGGAACACAACCCAAGCCTTCTGATTTCAAGACCGTGATGTAAAGATCTTTGAGGCAATAAATTGGCATGAAAAACGATCTCTATCATATGATTCAATACAGACAAAGGCCATAATCTGATTCGACGGTTGACTGACAAATCAGATGATAGTGATCATGTTTTATGCTAATTTTTGGCCTCAAAGATCTTTACATCATGGTCTTCAAATCAGATGGCTTAGATGGTGTTCCACGTGCACATATCCCAAAAATAAGTCTTTTTTTAACCATGTGCCCCGGTACAAATCTCGCGTGCAAGTTTGAGCTCCCTTATAAAATATCTCTAATTGTGCAATGTTGAATTCTGCAACTTATCATATGTGCTGCTGGCATTTGACTGAAAATTGGTGACTGGATGATTCTAGTACCCTATGTTGGAGATTATAGGCCCGCCTGGTACAGATTTTTGAATGAAAATTGCTCTATTATATATTTTATTGAAGTAACTTTTTTTTTTTTTTCATATTTATCGACAGATAAGTAAAGGGATGGTGCAGCTGAACGCTTTGCTCGAAGAGTTACTTGATCTCTGCAATCATGAAAATGTGAGGAAAATAGTTTATTTTGAGTTTATAAAGGAATTAATTGTTTGGAGATTTTTTTTGTCGCCTGATATTCTGCAGCATGTTAATCTTTTGTTATCTGATGCAAAATTTCCTGTTTATTAAAAAAGAAGAAAGTGTAACTTAAAAAGGAGCATGTATTCCATAACTAAAACAAGCAAATAGAATAAAAAGAGGGAAGAGCATCAATTATTATTAGAATAAGTTATACATCCAAATTTATGTTACCTAAACTACTTACAACTCTGTCTTGTTTGATTGGTTTTAATTACTTTGGCTTAGGCTTTTAGGCATCCTAGTTAAATTGAGAAGTCTACTGGGGGTGTGTGGGAAGGAAACATATCATCTATATGTGAGAAATTCAAATGAAATAGAAAAATTTGGTACAAAAAATAGGTTCACTGTACTAGCCGACTGACCTATATGGTGGAATGGCCATTTGAAAGCGGAGTGTACAGATGGTGAAGGACCATAAAAAAGGAAAGACCTTTTATCCACACCATGGTTCAAAATCTCGTCTGATACTGGTATGTACTGGACCGTACGTACTGGTATCGGAGGTCACCGGTATGATACTTTAAATGTGTCGTACAGGCGTCGTACATATGTTTTGGTAATGTACCGAACGATACATTCAAAGTATCATCCGGAAACGGTACCAGAAAGCTGGTATTTTAACCCATGATTCACACTAGTAGCAAGGTCATAAAAAAACTGTCATCCATTATCCATAGTTAGCTTTCGAATCAACTGCAAACATGATGATCCCCTAATTTGAGTTAAGTTAGGTTAGGATCATGGGTTAACATACCGATTTTCCGGTACATATCATCCATCTCCAAAACTGGTACGTATCGGACGATACCTACCGGTTCCGAACGATACTTTGAATGTATCGTCTGGTACATTACCAACACATGTACTGCACTGGTATGATACTCAAAGCAATGTTGTAGAAATTGAATTAGGTCGCAAAATCGTTTTGGAATTTGTGAATCGAATCGTTAAATTGTTAAATCATAAGTTTCACAACTGTTTTTTTAATAAGAAAGAAATCTGAAAAATACATCTAATAAATATTAAATATATAAAAAATATGCCCGTAATCAATTTTATAACATGATATTTCATTCACAAATGGTATAAAGATATAAGCCAAACACGTATGATTGAACGCCATCACTTTATGAGGATTGATGGCCCTGAGATGAATCTTCGAAAACAAACACCAATCCAATTTTTTCTAATCAAAATGTTCATGTGCATTTAAGAGTCATTTCATTGTAGTAGTCATTTGCAACAAACAAAATTGAATTTTGATACCATACTAGAAAGTTATGAAGGAAAGCAAATTTGGGGTGTTTTTCCATGTTAGAGACAAAGATGCGGAAGAAAACCAAATTTTAGACACCACATGATAGATAAGAGTATTATTGCTTACATTGTAGAGAGTTTTTTAAAGTTTTATTGCGGAAAAAAGTTTAAAAAAAAGGTTTCTCAAATTTTATGTTTCATGGACTGTGAAACAAAACTTACGTAAGTGGGTTATGAATTGTGCGATTCATGTGAATCGTAAGATTCACAAGTTGAATCGTAGGATTTAGGCACAAAAACTATTTTATGTCAAAATCGAATCGTTTGGCCTAGGATTTGACTTAAATCGTAGGATTCACGTCATATATCGTAAGATATTGACATTATTGATTCAAAGTATTGAACCGGTGACCTCCGATGCCCATACGTATCATCCGGTATGTACCGGTGACCTTCGATACCGGTACGAATCGTCCGGTTCGTATCGGTATCGGACGAGATTTTGAACCATGGTTGGGATGACCATAGTAGATAGGGTGCAGTATTGGTGCATGTGTCCAAAGCCTGGGCCGACCAGCTCGCAACCCTAATGGGGCACTTGTGGAATTCCTATACGAATAGGCTGTAACAACAAGAAACTGTTCTGGAAGCTAGTAAGATAGTGCTTTCTCTTGGATTAGAGGTGCCTTGGGGGACTTTTGACCAATGCTACCTGACACTTGTACTTTTGGGATTTTGGCCGTGCTGACACTTGGTGGCGCTTGGGACACTTGGTGGCGCTTGGGACACTTGGTGGCACTTGGACACTCCTCAAGCAACACAACTTTTAGACATGTATGAAAATACCACATTATACCATCAAAATGCTAATCGTTTTGAAAACGATGAAATTAATTTCATTTAAAAAAGAAATTGTATAAAGTTTAGTAACTACTAAATAAAATGTTTGGGTTATTGAAAATAATTTTTATAATATAATATACTTTTATTTAGACTCATGACATATACTATGTGACGGAAATTTACATTACATATCTCAATTGGCTCTCTAAGATTTCCCTTCAAATTTTTTTATATATATGTCTATTTATTTAATTTACTTTTTTAAGGCCGTGCCGCTGTATTGAAATCTTTAGACATTGGCGTGCCAAACATTTATTGATGATAAACGTGATATATAAATAGTCCCTAAGAACCCTGCGGAACTGCCAAAAGATGGGATGGGGTCTAGCTGTATTCCTCCATTGGGAAGGACACATGAGAGTCGATAAGTTAGCCCATGACGGTGTTGCTGATAGCAGCCTTTCCTGGTGTGGAAAGGAATGCCGTTTCTCTTATTTTGCTGGAGGAATTTTGGGTCTCAGTGATGGCATTTTAAGGATTTGATTGGCTTGAATTGATAGCTAAATGATATCATTAATTGAATGTCAGTTTGATTTATTTTTTGAATGAATTATATTTGAAGAACATGAAAAGCCAACAACTATAAGATTCATGCTATCAGTTTGCTGAAAATGTGAAGATGTCGTTTCAATAAGTTAGACGTTCTTTGGAAAGACAAGCCAGTTATGACATTGCCCATGAATATGCCCTTTCTTAGTCATACTTTTGTCCTTCATATGAAGGAGAAAGGAAGAATAACAAAGCCTTGGAAAGAAATATTGAGAAATGACAAAGGATTGTGGAGAAATAGAGTTTCGATTTGAACAAAATTGAGTGGAGAATGACATGGTCCCAAATAGAGGGGACAAGGTGTTGATGATAGTGATGAAAAGCCATGTGGCAGAACTGTTTTTAGAGCAAGTTGAAATTATATTCGTTATGGAATGATGACCTTATGACTCAACATAGATTGGTAGTTTTAAGTATTCGTATCAATTGCCGAGTGACTAAAAAGAGGACAAAGGATCACCCTAAAATCAAATGGGGAGACTTAAAGGGGGACAAAATAACTACTATTAAAGGAAAAATGAGTGACTGAGAAGTGTGGAACTGTGAAGGGACCCAAATGAGATGTGGGAACGTGCATAATTTCTTAGATGAGTTGCTAAGGAGGTGCTCAGAGAATATAAAGGAAGAACGGTTTCACCAAAGGAAATTAGGTGGTGGAATGCTGAGGTTCAGGCGTCAATTACCAAGAAAATGAAGTGTTTCAAGGGATGACAAAGAAAAACGAATACATGAGATCTGGGAAGATATAAGCTCGCCAAAAGAGAACCTAAGAAAGCCGCGAGTAAGGTGAAATATTAAGCGTGTGACTACCTCCTCACTAGGTTGAGAACGAATGAATGAGATAGAAATTTACAAACTTTCCAAGATTAGAGACAATAAAACTAGAGTTCTCGATGAAGTGCGGTGTATTAAAGATGAAGATCAAAAGTCTTGGTAAAAGAGGATGAGATAAAGAGTAGGTGACAAAAATACTATACAAATCTATTGAACACGGAACATGAAAGGGAAGTAGAAGAGGAACTAAATTAAGGGATGATAAACGAAATATCAAAAATTGAAGTAAACGAATCCTTAGCAAAGATGAAGAAATGAAAAACATTAGGACCTGATGGAATACCTATAGAAGTTTGGACTGTGATGGGAGAAGATTGGATGAATTGGTTGACTAAATTGTTCAATAAGATATTAGAAATGAGGAAAGTGCCTCAAAATGAATTAAAAGCATTGTGGTCCAAACTGTGCTATTGAGGCATTAAACTTATGAGACAAACTATAGAACTCTGGGAGAGAATAGTAGACCAACGACTAAGATAAGATCGGAGAACCCGTTTGGGTTTATGCCGATCTTACAAAGGCGATATTCCTATAGAGGCAACTTCTAGAGAAGTTTAGAGAGAAGGAAAAACTTACATTACATATATTTTTTATTGATTTAGAGAAGGTGTATGATAAAGTGTCAAGACAGAATTTGGTGGCCTTTTAGGAAGAAATGCATCACCAACTTATATGTTGGGATTATCCGATACATGTATGAAAAAGCGGTAATTGGTGTAAGAGCTATGTGTGGATAGACGAGTGAGTTCCCTATTGGAATTGGGTTGCATCAAGCATGGTTCAAAATTTCGGCCGATAACTCAAGTTATCGGCTGAATTGTTTCGGTAACGGTCCCCACCGAAACGATAACTTGAACCGAAATTTTGGTCCAAATATCTATGGAGGGGAAATTATAACAAAACCGCTATTTTGATCCTTGGCATCAAGGATCTGCCTTCAACTTTTATTTGTTTTCCTTTATCATGGATGCATTAGGCATAGAAGAAGAGATTCTATAGTCCATGTTATTTGAAGATGATGTGGTACTAATAGGCCAAACATGGATTTGCCTTGAGCTCTTATTTGCTTTCCTTTATCATGGATTAGGGCTATCAAAGGGCCGGCTCGACCCTAAATGTTAGGGCTAAGGCCGAATTTCTAGGGATCTAGAGTAGGGCTTGGACCTTTAAAATAAAAGCCTTGAAATTTAGGACCGGGCTAAGATATGGTAAGGCCGGCCCTATATATATATATATATATATATATATATATATATATATATATATATATATATATATAAAGCATGGGTCAAAATTTCGGGTATCGGATACGTATCGTCCGAGCTTAAAACTGATACGTATCGGAATAGTAAAATATCGGACGATACATTGAATGTATCGTCCGGCATCTACATACAAAATGATGATACGGTACATTGAATGTACCGTATCGTCCAAGTCTAATACCGATACGTATCGTCCGATACGTATTGGTATCGGACGATATTTTGATCCATGATATAAAGTAAATGTTTATTATATATTTTCATTTTATCAAATGTATCCTTCTATCTAACCGTTAAATCATTCTTAATAGATAGATAGATTAGTAACTTGATAATTTTAAAAATGGAGGTATCGCTCTTTTATATCTCATATCATAATTTATAGTTAAAATTATCTAATAATAGGTATCATATATATTTTTTATAGCATAATAACAACAAAAAGAATGGTAATGTTCGAAAGCCCAAAGCCCGGCTTTAGCCCGCTAGGGCTAGGGCCAACCATGTTAAAGCTCTCTAGGGCTAGGGCCAGGTCAATGCAAAAGCCCGGCTCAGCCCAGCCCCTTGACAGCCCTATCATGGATGCATTAGGCATACCAGAAGAGATTCTATGGTCCATGTTATTTGTAGCTGATGTGGGACTAATAGCCCAAACAAGGAAGTAAATAAACGATTATGGAGAATCGTCTTAGAGTCAAGAGGTTCGGAAATTAGTAGAATAAAGATAAAATACATGGACTGCAAATTTAGTGAACATGATAACCTGGAGGATTTATTTACAATGGAAAACCATCTAGTGCCACATTGTCATAGATTTCACTAGTTAGACTCTACTTTACAATCAGATGGTATATTTGAAGGGCCCATGCAAAATAGGATTAATGCAGGCTGGATGAAATGGAGATAAACAAGTAGAGTAGTGTGCAATCCAATAATTCCACTCTGATTGAAGGGGCATTTTTATAAGAGGTGCTAAGACTTGCTATACTACATGGTGTGGAATGTTGAGTTATGAGCAAGCGGCAAGAAGTTAGAGTACATGAAACTGAGATGGATGTGAAACAAGAAACGATAAAATTTAGGAACGAATGCATAAGAGAAATATGAGAGAAACACCTATAAAGGAAAAATTGAGGTGGTTTGGACATGTCTATCGGAGGCCAACAGCAAGCCCTGTAAGAACAATTGAGATGCTAGAAGCACTAGGAAGTAGGAGAAGAGGAAGCTGAAGACTTGGAGGGACATGAATGATTGTGATGCTACAGAGAGCTTAGCACTGATCAGAAACGAGTGGCAAAATGGGACTGGCCAAGCTGAGCCCAGATAGATGGGGTAAGGACATGATGATGATGATGATGGATTGATGGACATAAGTTCTGCAACATATCTGTAAACTTATTTCTATTTGAGCAAGGGATTATAAAATTTCTATATATTTGCAAGATTAAATGCCTGTCACCTAATTTTTTTACTAAATTTGTCTAGTTTACACGATGCTTGTTTGTTCTCTCAGTATGATTGTTGTTGTTTCTTCTTCTGTTTCTTCATACCAATAAAAAAAACTGTTGTTGTTTCTTATGTTTTTATGATTTGTTTCTTTATATGCAGGTTGTTGTTGTCCACAAATCCCTACGTATAGTACACGTGGTCTTGCAATACATGCTGAGTTCTGACATAAGGTCTGATAGAAGGTAGATCTTTCCCCTGCTCATTGTTGGCTATTTCAGGATATTTGTTTGGATTACCAACGAGTAAATAATAAACCTCAGTGCATCCGGTTATCGATTTGCAAATTCCCTTTGTCATACACCTAAAATGTTTTTGTACCGTTTTAGAAGAATTTTATCTATTAATTTGTCTTATTTACGTTTTAAAATTTCAGGTAAGTACCAAATTTGGTTGATAAGATTAAAGCATTTACAAATGGCTAACAGGAGGCTGGCTGAACAAAAGAATGACAAAATCTTAAAACTGTTTCTTATTTTTCATCAACAATTGTATGTCTACCAACTCATTCAAGTCACAACGACTCATCTGAGTCTAGTCAGGCCTATCCATGCGAAAGAGAAGACTCACTTCATCCCCTCCAATCTGAAACTGGATAGCTTGATTGAGGAACACCACTAGAAGCTTGACTATAGTTTTTCGGTCAACAACATTGCCGATCATGAAGCATCATCAGTCATGACATCTCGGATACTTCCCCGAAGGAAGCCTCATCCCTCCCCCTTAATAAAATAGTCATATTTTGGGAGGGTGGCTGGTTTGATGCCCTGAGGGGTTTTTTTGGACTATTTTCACTTTGCATTGATGTGGGCCATCTGGAACAAAAGAAATGAAAGGGTTTTTCGGAGGAAGCGTTTGCCAATCCTTTGCATCATAAAGTTGGCAAGGGATCTTGCCGTCCATTGGATCAGTCTATCGATTTATCAGAGTCAGAGGGAGAGTGGGGATTTTCTGAAAGAATGGGAGAATTTGCGGTCTGATTAGTTTCCGTAGTGGGTCTCGGGCTGCCTTAGGTTTGGGGGGTGCGGGGGGTTTTTGTGCAGTTTCTCGCTGCTTTCTTTTGCACTCTCCTTGCTGTTTGCCATTTTTTTTCAATATATTCCCTTGTCAATCAGAAAAAATAGTCACATTCCATCAAACATCCAACATATGCAGGGTGATGCTTCAACTTTTATGGAATATAAACGTGCTTGGAAAATATCACTTCATCAATCAGGCATTTGTTCAAATTGGATACACGTGCTTGGAAAATATCATAATCTTCTACTACAGGTTCTGTGGCCAGTCTATCTTTAACGAAGGCTGAGCTACTAGCTTTCATCGCATTCATAGAAGACGGACTAGGTCCCACATTGCAAAAGGCTACATTTCTAAATTTCTGACCCCGGTTGTTCCGACCATCATGGGATGACATTTGTTCCTTACTTGGAATTAATTGCTCATATTGGGTGACTTGCTTAGTGAAAGCTCCAATTCTTATTCCCTGTCCATTGGGAGTTTTGTAATAATCGGACGTTAGGCATAGTCACAAGAGTCTCCATTTTATTGAAAAAAATGCTTAAACATTCCGAATTATAGGTGTTCCGACTTTTTCCAAATTTTCCTATTCTGATTGAAACAAGACATGGTATTTTTAACGACCTGAAGAATAAAGTTGGACTCCCGTGGGTGTCGGAGCTTGTCTAGTCCCTGATTCTGGAGGAATATTCCAGAGCTTCTTCGAAAGTTGGATCTTTGTGCAACGGTGTATCTCGTGCTACAGACTGAGTCAAAACCTAAGTTTCTAGAGTAGACTTCATGGTGGTTTGAAAGTGGATCGTCAAAAATTGTTTTCACCAATTTTCCTGGTGAAAAATTTCCGCCCCATCCTATTTTCATATTAAACACGTGTCTTTCCCTTGTGTGATTCAAACGTTATGTGGTGTTTCCTGTGGAGTTTTGTCCTTATTTCGACCGATGGTTTTTCCTCCACTCAATGTATTGTCATTGAGATCTTTTTTGTTACACACTGGGTTACTTACCTTTTGCCAGGAAATGTCATTGAGAACTAGATGAAGGATTTTAGTTACACAATCTGAAGTGTGTTTCCTCACGATTTCTTTGCCAAAACTGAAGGCCTTCTTCTGTCAGTGTTACCTAGACATGTGGCACAGGTGTCATTAATGTTAGGCACACCAATTTCTAAAGATTCTAATACGGCGGCACGACCTTGAGAGAAAAAAAAGAACTTGTATGGAAAAAAGTTAAAGGGAAATCTTAGAGTGCCAACTGAGATATGTAAGAAAAGATACATAATGTATGTTAGGAACCTAAATAAAGCTATAACTTATTATACAAATCTTTTCAAGGACCCAAGTCTTTTATTTTATAAGTTACTAAATTTTATACTCTTCTTTTTATAAACCGACAGTTCATTTTATCGTGTCAAAACAAGGAACATTTTGGTGGTATTATGTGGTATTTTCATCCATGTTTAGAAGTATCGGGTTGTTGAGGAGTGTCCAGGTGCCACCAGGTGTCGGCACGTGTCCAATTGCCACCAAGAGCTCGCACGGCAAAAATCCCAAAAGTAGAAGTGCCTAGGTAATTTTATTTATTTCTAGAAAGAAATGTGATAGGCTAGAACAACCGAATAATTTTGTGTGAGATGATAACTAACTAGGTTATGTTTTGGATTTTTTTTTTTTGCGAAAAGATATTTAGTGGTAAGCTTGACTATTTCAGTCACGCCTGCCTTTCCCAAGGGAACCTGTAAGGTGTCACTATATTGTTTTGGGATAATGGCTCCTGAGTCCTGACTGACATTTAAACACCAGAATGGTGTTAAATGATCTTATACTATAAAAGTTAGACTTTTAACCTCACACCATTGAAGTGTGATTATCATTATGCCATGTGGTGAACATCTGTGAGCAATCTAAATTTTCCAAGACACAATCTATCATTGGAACATGTCTCAGCCCAAAAAACATGCCAATAAATGGATGTGAACCATCTGATTGATGAACTTTAATATCAGCCATTAAAACTGAAACAACAGTTGATATTATAGGCACAGAAAGGATGGTTTAAATCTCCCTAAAACACCATTTTTGGGCCTATCGCACGTCAATCTATGATCTATCACTTAAACGGTATGAATCACCCACAACTTAAATCATTGATGGTGTAAGATCATTTAAACACCATTTTGGTGTTTATATGACAGTCAAGAGAGACGGGCTATTGTTTTAGCTTTATTGTTGTTTGTTCTGCTCAACTTGCACATATCAAGGTTCTTAGGATAGATAGAAGTGATGCATAGAGTTTTTAAGTTTTTCCTACCATTTCATTCCTTTTAAATGCTATGCTTATGGACTTCAATATGATTTTTTCAGTGTACTCTGCTCAGGGACAATGTCACGGTCATCCATATGCATAGTTCCATCTCTGACGAAAACAAAATATCCAAGCACAAGAATCTGGACTTCCGTGAATCTGAAGAAAAGGAAGTTATAAATGGCATGAACCAGGGACAGACATCAAGTACACTATATTTTGATGTGGAAAATCTATTCAAGAAGGAACTTGAGACTTCAGATGATAGCATATCTGTTTCTACTACCCATTGGATTCCACTCTTTGAGATCATGCGTCAGATTGCTGTGGGGAATACAGAAGAATGCATACGAGTGGAAGCAACATCCATAATGAATCTGATTTTGATGAGAACTAATCCTAATTCGGAGAGGGAAAGGCAAGTTTTCTGGGTTTTTTAATTATTTTTTTATTTTTATTGGTAAGCTAGGATTGAACATGCAACCCCAAGGTTGCAATCATGGTTCAAAATCTCGTCTGAAACTAGTACGGACCGGACAATACGTACCAGTTTCGGAGGTCACCGGTACAATACTTTGAATGTATCATACTGGTGCATTACATATGTTGGTAATTTATCGGACGAAACATACCAATGTATCGTCTGGAACCGGTATGTATCAGACGGTATGTGCCGGTTTTGGAGCTGGACGATATTTCCGGAAGACCGGTACTTTAAACCATGGTTGCACTATTGTAAACATTCCAATTGAGTCACAGGCCCAATTACTTTTCTGAAGCTGTTTTCATTAAGTGGTGTCTGCATAATTTATGCTTATTTATTTTCTACCCTGATGAATTTTTTCATGGCGCAGATTTGGGCTGATGCCATTGTTTGAAAGTGTGTCACGGCTATTAAGGAAGGAAGTTGGCTTATGCGTGCAAAATCAAGCAGTGCGTCTTCTATTTCTGCTCTTGAATAGTAGGTTCACATTCATGTTCCTTTCCCTATTTATACATATAGACCTACAGATCATGGTTTGAAATCTCGGATTTCTGAGTTGTCTATGACAGTCCCGAGACGGCTCGCATCTCGGCAGTGTGGCGTGAAACGAAAATAGCTCTTTAATGATCTTACACCATTAAAGAATATTTCATTGTAATGATTGGAACATATCTTAGTTAAAGAATCATCCCTATAAATCAATTGCATACCGTCGGATCAATGATCTTCAATATTAGCCGTTAAAATTAAGAATAATAGTGGATATTAGAGTGCACAATTTTGGGCACACCGTGTTAGCCGTCCACGAGATCATCACATAGATAGGATAAGGTACAATAAAATAGTTGCTTGCATACAAATATTATGATTAGTACACTTTCAATGGTGTACTAGCCTAACATCAGATATAAATTAAAATATAAAACAAATATTTTCTATATTGCATCTCGGGGTGAAACACTCTTAAATCTTGTCTCGCTGACCCCTTGCGAGGTGAGACGTCTCGCCCGAGATGTCTTGTCTCGAACGAGATTTCAAACCATGCTACATATGCCTCCAATTAAATTCCAATTAGATGCATTTCCCAGATTAGTAGTGGGGATTTCCTGTTTGGTTTTTTATTAGCTTCCTGTTTGCTTGTGAACATTTTAATACAGGAGCATATAAATGAAAAAACTGAACACCTCTTTCTTATTTAGCCAGTGTCCCATTGTTTATAGAAGAGGCCTACTATCCTTGTTTACATTGATGAAGCAACTTTTTGTCCATCTTATCCAAATTACGGTTTCCTTATTGTTGCTGCACTCCTACTTATGTGAAGATTATGGTGATAATATTTCAAAGAAAGAAATAAAATTATCCTTATCCCATCTATTTGTGGTCTGCTTTGCAAGTTTAATTTCTCCACTCATTTCTAATCATCATTAAGCTATCTGTTATTCTAACTTCATGTCACTTCTTACTGCTTCCCTCTAGGTCTTCACTAGCTTTCCTCTTCTCCTATTCGTGCTTGTAATGCCTCAATCCTTCATACAAATGGTGTTTAAGTGGTCTTCCCCATTAAATTAAAATTTTTGTTCTCACACCATTGAAGTGAGGTTTGCAATTATGACATGTGGCGCACAATTATGATCAATCTAAATTTCCAAGGTGGGAATCCATCATGAAAAAAATGTTTTAGCCAAAGAATCATGCCCATAAGTAGATGTGAACCATCCGATTGGCAAACTTTAATATGAGCCATTCAAAACAAGCACAGCGATTGGTAGTAGAGTGCACAGATCGGATGGTTCAAAATTCTCAAAAAATGTGATTTTTGGGCCCATTGCCTTTCAATCTATGATCTATCACTTTGACGGTGTGGATTACCGACATCTGAAACCATTGATGGTATACGATCATTTAAACACCATTTTGGTGTTTAAGTTATGGTCAAGAGAGTCGGTCCCTATTTAATATATTCCTGAAATTGGCATCAGCTCAGGGTTTATTGGGTAATACATGGGTATTATGACTGCTGAAGTTTTATCATTATTCTTTTCCAACATGATGTAGAAGACATAAGTCTTATGTCGAAAAGCAGATATGCCATAATTTTTCCATTTATGTTGTTTAAGGTCATCCTTTTTTCTTCTGAAGTAAATTCTTAGTCATTGATGAAATCTACGGTCATTTTAAAATGCTCCAGCTAATTTTATGTTTCTTTAGTGCGAACGTTTCTCGAGATACATCAACTGTGGCCCTTCTAGTTATTCATGTACCCATTATGACAAAATACGGCATTTTTTTGAAAACATCCGTATAGTACACTTTTTTGTCGCAATGTTCTAAACACGTATAATACCCATAATTTTGAATTAAATATGTATTTTCGAATAATATGCATATTAAACGCGATTTTCATATATTAAACTTTTTTTTCCCATATTTACTGTTTTTTTAAAAATAAAAATAAATATTATCTCGTTTTTGTCCCGATTTTCCGTTTTTTTTTTCGTCTTCCATGTTTTACAGTTTTTTTACCTCCGATTTTGTCCCGATTCTCTCGCTCACCGTATTAAACCCGTACCCATATTTTGTCACTTTGTACGCACCCAATCCAGTGACTCTATATGCTGTCTTTATTGAAAATGTAGGCCCAAAGCTTTTAACTATGTTCTGCACAAACCATAAAGATGATGCTGAGCCTCCCAATGCAGCCGACGTTCCAAATGATTCTCCGATATCACAAGGAGCATTCAACAGTATTCTGGAGGGTTTGGCAGAATGCGTATCTTGCAGAGGTCATGGTACACAGGTGTGCTCCTAGAAATTGTTCTTTCTTTACATAATTCAGATTGGGATAAAACGTGCTAATGCTGCCCTGATTTGGGCCAAGAGTGTTCTTTCTTGGGAGGCTTTATGATTTTCGTTTTCTATCAACTGTCTACTATGGCCAAGAAAAATCTTTAGATTTGATACAAAGTGAATCACGGACATTTCTATAAAGTTAATTGATAATGTACCGATAAAAAAAGAGGTTATTTGATAATGTGGAAATATAAAGCACAATATAAATGGGACTGATGGAATGGCACCATTATAACAAAATTGACTTATCCAAGTGTAAGCTAATGGGCATACCCATGGTTATCAATATTTTACGATACATGAGATGATACGTGATATGATACACAGTTCTATAAAAAATGATACGTATCTATGATGTTTGTCAATCTCTCACGATACGGACGATACATGTGATTTTGATTATAGTTACCTTTTTATTTTTAAAGAATTATCAGTTATTTTACTTACACTCTAATCCCAAAATATTATTTTAAAAAAAATACGACGAGAAAAAAAGAAAGAGGAGAAAGATGCTTATGAGGAGGAAGAGAAAGGAAAAAAGATAATTTAATTGACAACAAAGATTAGGGTGTTGATATTCAGGTAGAGATAAGAATAAAGACTTGGGTTTCTATACATATGTTTGGAAATTTTGGGGATCACAAACATATTGTCAAGAAACAAGTAGGATTTTTTTTCAGCAGAAGATTGAATTTGAAAGAGACATATTCTATAAATTTACAATACAAGTGTACAATACACACTTTCACCACACTTATGCAGCTATGGAGCATGGTTGACAAGGCGAGGCCATGGCGAATGGCGAGACAAATCGCCATATGAACTTATATGGCAACGCCATGGCGGCGTCATGGCAGAATGGCGCAATGGCTCTACCATGATCATTATTTTGAATTTTCTACTGTAATTTATAACTTTATAAATTATAAAACTTACAAGTTATAAATTATGTTTGTATTATAACTTATGTTTGATAAGTTATATCCATGATATTTAGGGGTTTAAGTGAAACCCTCTAGTCTTTCTCGCAATCACTCACTCTCTCTCTCTCTCTCTCTCTGTCAACGCAGGTTTGTATATTTGGGGGGGAGGGGCTGCTACTAACCTCCTACTATATTCTGAATATTCCTCATAAGATACAATTGATTGTTGGCGCTTTGAATCGCAATGACAGAGATCGTTTTTCGTTCCAATCTTCCCCACAATTGATCTTGAAATCATGAAAATATTATCAGATGGTCATTCCAATCTTTCTCCACAACTAATTTACCTGATTAATTGGTTAAATTTTTTTTGTTCTCTATAAAAAATATAAAAATTAAAAAATAGTAGAAACTAAAATATATATTAATGATTAATAAATAATAAAAATTATTAAAATAAATTAATATATGACCTCGCCATGGCGTGACGAGCCTCTTCGCCATGACCTCGCCACACCACCTGAACTACCTTGCTATGGAGTTTTTTTTATATAGTGAAAAATTGAAAAGTTTATGATCTTACGTAACTGAATTTTTATCTTCACTTTGTAAATCAATTCCATGAAATGTTTTATTTTGTTCAATTTATTTGATTTGAATTATAATTTTTAATGCGACATATGATTGAATGAGTGTCTTTGACACTTAGTATTTCAGAAATGATCATAGATTGTTTGATATATCATTTTTTTTTAAAGAATTTATATATGTATTAATATATTTTTCTTATATATTTATAAAAAATTGTGCATCTTGCGATACACGATACAAAACTCTTAATTAAGATATATGATGCAATACGCGATATGACATCCTTGGGCATAACTGGACCAGTTTTCCGCTAAAAGTTCAGATGAACATGTTTAAGTGCTTATTATATTTAGGCGGCCAGGCAAATTACTATTGTAGGAATCCAGAAATTTGAGTATTGAATCCCTAAAGATTACAAGTTCATAACATCCACCATACTTAATCTATAACCATTTGAATAGGAAACTTGCACGATAAAACTCTTTAGGTTCTAAAATCCCTTCTTCAAAACCTCTTATTCCTTAATTTCCTCTTCACCAACTCTCTCTCTCTCTCTCTCTCTCTCTCTCTCTCTCTCCCATGGTCTCCCTTTCAATCTCTTCCTCTCTCCCAATCTTTTGTTTCTTTTTTATTTTTTTCTAATTTGCTTGGTCTTACAATCTATGCAGAACCCAAAAATCCGAACCCTCTCGCCCCTTCTAGAGACCTCTCTTCTAGCCCCTTCTCAATCTCGTGAAACACCTCCCCACAAATCTTTTTCTGCACTTTCTGAATGTAATAAAATATGATTTTAAACCAATTTTTCTCAAATGCCTAATACGCCCAACCGATTATTGAATTACATAAATATCCTTATTATTTATACAATTGCTTAATGTGCCCTTTGATTTATTAAATTACTCTTCTACCCATCACAACCACTTATATGTCTCCAAAGCCCTTTTATTAATTAAATTACATGTATAATCTCAATAATAATCTAAGTCCTAAACTTCCCACCTAATGACATATAATAACACTACAAGTATAATAAAAACGAAATTAAGTTACCTGGCTACCTTAGATCAGGTCGGGTCTTACAACAACACTACAGGTGTCACAAATATATCTTGTGCACCCACAATAACTAATGCATCCGGTTTTTTCAGTAACTACAACATAAATCGTCTTCTATAAAAAGGACGTGCCACCATTGAACAGTTCGGATCTTTTCCTTTGAAAGAAGAATATTTATTAGTACTTTATATAAGATCTATTGATTATAATTGAATAAAAATGGATTGTAGCCTTTGCAGTTCATTGAACATTCATAGGTACTGATGCGATCGGTGCACGTAGCCACTTGAGTAGGTACTAGTTTTGACACAGAACTAGCAAAAACCTGCAAGAAGGCTGAAATTAGTCTTCCAAGGTGGTTTAATTAAGGAATATCTCACCAAAATTCCTCTGCCAATGAATTCACAGGAACACCTTTTACTAACTACAGCTATTAGGGCTTGAAAAGCTCGAAATAAAATATTTTATTCAACTCTCTCCATTAAATTCCGACACTGTTGGCCTTTAAATAGATTATTACAAAGCATAAAATTAAAAATTCTACTCTAAATTCCTAATTCAAATGAAAGAAATATCCTAATTTTTCTAAAATATTAAAATAAAGTCCTAAATAATAAGGAAACTAAACCTATTTTTAATTAAAGAAACAAATTTTATGTGCTAAAATAAAAGAATAATAGGAATGAATCCTTATTCAACCTTAAAAAACTGATGCTAACATCTTCATCACTTGTCGGAATTGCACTTTTATTGGCTCGGTGGAAAGCTATTTCGATAAGCTTTCAAATAAGACCAAATTTGCATCTATCTGACGTTTGATGCTTGAAAATAGGCCATACATAAAAGTGTCATGATTGAGAGTTGAAGTCTCTCTAACCGTCGGATCAGAGACTTTTCAACGATAAATTTTGGATTTCCTCTTCTTTCTTCTTTTCTTCCAATTCTTCTTCCCCTTTTATGTAGTCATCTTTCTTGGATTTTGCAGTAGATTAAAATTTAGCACTACATCAGGTACTCACTTATTTATTAAAAAGAAATTACATTCATATATACTCTTTGAGAATGATGAGGTTTCGGAGTCCTCATCACGATGAAATCACTCATATATTGTGGAAATCTCACTGTCTCGGATTTCATGACCTCAAAATGTGAAAATTGTGCTTTCACGGGATTTGGTAGCTAAAAAGCGTTATAGTCTATCCTATGTGTATCAGTTTGTTTCTACAGAAGTGACATTGTTTATTTGCCTTTCTAGCCTCTTCTAGAATTCTAAATAAGAATGAAATTCTCAGGAGCTCAAACTCTGTCGGCATGCCATCATTGTGTTGGCCTTTATAGCATCATCTGGCAAATCCGGCTTTGAAACACTATTGGATATGGGAAATTCTAATGGGATTAATTTTCTCGAGTTGATTGTGCGGACCTTGGAATTAGAGATGGATGCGGAAGCAGCAGTGAGTGCTGAATCGCAGGACCACCTCCGAGAACGGTAAAATATAATATGCTAAGTGATCCTATACATAGAATTGTGCTATTTAATATTTATATATGCTTTTAGTTTAGGCATGGTTCTGGTGTCTTTTAAAGAAACGGTTCTTTATATCTAGCTGTCATATTATTGGAACAGATGCACAGATCCAGACCAGTCACCTTCTGGATGGGCCATGTTCTAAAAGCCGCAAGATCAAATGATCCTAATCATCTTATCCATGGTACTTTTTTTGGGATAATGGCTCCTGACAGATATTTAAACACCAGAATGGTGGTTAAATGATCTTCAACCATTAAAGTTAGACTTTTGATATCACACCATTGAAGTGTGGTTTATCATTATGCCATGTAGTGAACATCTGTGATCAATGATCAATCTAAATTGTCCAAGTACCAATCTATCAGTGGAAAATGTCTCATCCCAAAGAAACATGCCTATAAGTGGATGTGAACTATCTGATTGATAAATTTTAATATCAGCCATTAAAACTGAAAACCATGGTTGATATTAAAGTCCACAGATCGGATGGTTTAAATCTTCTTAAAAGACTGTTTTTGGGCCTGTTGCACGTCAATCTGTGATCTACCACTTTGAGAGTACGGATCACCCACATGTTAAACCATTTTGGTGTTTAAATGGTCTTATGTTGGATATTTATTGTGAGAGGCAAACCTTATACACTTTTTTTTGATAAGAGGCAAACCTTATACACTTAGTGTAGAAGAAGCATTGCATGCATAACTCTCATACATAGATTAAACAGTTGACTGATGTAGATAACTATATTTGGGTTTTGTTAGATGGTGGAATTAGGCTGTACTCTATAAGTCAATTGCTCAAAGCTTTCGTTGATGGTTCAAGATTTGTGTGCAATGCATTTTTTACACTAATAGTGCACAGTTTCTTTTTTTTGATCGGGTAGTGCACAGTTTCTTATCATAAAAGAAAAGCAGTGTTTTTATTTTTATCTGTTTGCAAAGAGCTGGTATACGGTAACCTACCCATTTCCGATCTAGATTTTGAACTGGTCACTTTTTTGGACATGGTTTACTATTTTTTATTAAAGGTGTCATGTGATGCAAAAAATCACGATTGGAAGATCTATGGTGTATAAGATTGCATAAAAAAGGAACAAAAAAAAACTTTAATACATGGTAAGAAGTGGGCAAATGCCTTTAAAATGAAGGGTTCCATGGAAATCTCCAACATCAATTTATGCTGTGTCTTTAAAATGACCAATTCCTTGTAGATCTATGGCATAGAAGAATGCATGAAAAAATGTTGATGTACTTCTGACAATCAGATCTTCACATTGAGTCCTTCACATCACATGGAACACTTGATGAAAAATAGTGCATGTATCTAAAATCAGGGACCAGTCAACAATCTAGACAGGGAGTGAACTGGTTACCCTATACCAAATCATTTGCAAAACTGCCAATAGATTGTTGGTAGCTTTTGAAAATTAAAAAAATACTTATAGCTATTTTGCTTACTACACTGGAAGTAGTTTCTATGCTGATGCAAATGATAAGAGGGAAATGAAAACAGTCTTACACATCTTGGAAGAAACACTGTACTATCATGTTGGAACTATATGATTCCCCTGGTATTAGTCATTCTCAAGTGCCAAATCCTGAGTGACTGGGGTCCCACTTTAGATCCCCGTTTGATAGTTTGATATGTTTTATTGTACTATATATCTTTGTCTTTTAGCCCTTTTTTGTTCTGCTGTATTTATTTATTTATTTTTATTCCTTGTTTTCTTTTTTCTTTCCGCTGAGCTTCTCACTTGGCCTTGATCTGCTGCAATTCTCAAGTGCCAAATGGAAATTGCATCTTGGATTTTCATTTGAATTGATTATCAATTGCATCTTTATGTGCAGAAGTCTGCTAATGAGGGAGGCGTTGATTTTTCTGAATAGACTGGCGTCAAATCCTGCTTACTCAAGGACTGTCTTGGTAGCGTTGACAAGCAGCAGATTAACTGCAAGCTTGACTATCGATGTTGCAAACAGGTTATACCAAAGAAGTAGGGGACGCTCTCGACGCACAAATAAAAAACTGGTGGACACTGAGATTGCAGATTTAGCTCAGGCATTTAGAGCTAGAGTTTTTGCCTTTCTGGGGGATATAATATCCTGAGCAATCTTATATTCTAGTTGCCAGAGTGGGCCAGAAATTAAGTCACGAGGGAGCTCTTGTTCAGTTTTGAAATTTTGCAGGAAAAGATATTGCAATTATCCCTGTTGTATATGTAAATATAAATGGTATATGAGCGACAATTAAAATCAAAATGGCCCTTCTATTGTAGAAATTATTCTCTTAGATGTTTCAATCAAAGTAATGCTGGAGAAAAGAATATTAACAAACCTATAAGCCATAGAGGTATTGCTCTGTGACTTGAGTTACAATTTGCAAAGCAACAACTATAGTACACAGGTGCATTCCGTCAGTCCTTTATTAGCCAGCCTATTTGTAGCTTGAACCATAGATTATTTTGTGTGCCCTTTGTTATTGGTAATTAGTTTGAAATTTTGGTCCATACGACCAGCAAACCACGGCACAGCTCTGTCTTCAGCAGGCAAAAGAGATGAGAGAATTCTCTGCAGTATGGATTTAAGTAAAATGGCATGCCCCAAACGAATATCCCACCAAGGCAAAAGAGTAACTTGATAAACAATAAGAAAAGAACAATGAGCCGTTACTGACGTTTAAATGATCTTACCACGGTTTTAAATATCAGCCATATCTGATACATCTCAGTAGGCATCTCCAATACGATATACACCAGCAATATGATACGGGCTCAAAGGGGTGAAATATTGATCAATATCGGCTAATATGATTACAATATGAACCAAATATAATACCAAAAATGCCCTTTGGTCAAATTTTGCTATATTTTTTATATTTCTTGATATTTTAAAATAAAAAAGCATTTGAATATATCTGAGATGGCCAATGCATCGGCTTGGAACCATATGCGAATATGGATCAGTTATTAAGTCATTTGATCTTACAATATTACAGTACACTTTACCGTCATGCCATGTTGGCAACTGTGATCACTCTAAATAGTCCAAGTGGCAATTCATTTTATCAGTACTTTTTATAGGTAAGCCGTGATTGAACTCGCAATCCTAGGTTATAGCCATATAAAAAAATGATAATAATCACAACCATCCATATTAGAGTACATAGATCAGAGGGTTAAAACTGCCCCACCAAGGGGTTTTTGGGCTATGGGGCCAGCAAGAAGAAGATATTCAAAACGAATATAACACGTCATAACTAATGGGATCTCCAAATAAATTGTGAATTTGAATTGTAGTGCCCACGGATCCCTTGCATTCTTTATTAGCATGACACAGAAATTTATTACCAATAGCTAAAATGCAAGATTGCATACATCACATCCAAAAGGCAAAGGCTCGTTGCAGTTCCAAAAATCTTTTGAGGCTTTCAGATTTCCTCAAGAGTAACAATCCCCAAAAAAAGAAGTAATCAACTGATAGAGTCCCTAGTGATGATGATGTTGAACATAACGAAGGCCACAATACTTGCAGATTGCAGGGTCTTTCAGATCAAGGCATATGAACTCAATCGGATGCCCCAGTGCTGGATTGCTGTCTGCAAACATCAACAAACACCCACAAAAAAATTGTAACAAAGTAGATATATTGCATTACTCACGAATTCGACACACACACACACACACTAAGGTAGTTAAAGCGGTGTGGCGAGGTCATGACGAAGAGGCTCGCCATGCCATGGCGAGGCCAATTATTAATTTTTTTTAATACTTATTTATTTTTATCTATTAATCATTAATATATATTTTTAACTTTATATTATTTTTTAATATTTTTTATATTTTTTTTAGAGAATGAAAAAAATTCAACTAATTAATCAAACCAATTATTTGTGGAGAAAGATAAAAATGACCATCTAATGAAATATTCATGATCTCAAGATCAGTTGTGGGAAGATTGGAACGACCATCAAATGAAATTTTCATGATCTCAAGATTAGTTGTGGGGAAGATTGGAATGAAAAAAGATCTCTGTCAGTCCGACTTAAAGCGTCAATGGTCAGTTCTACCTAATGGGGAATATTCAACATATGGCGGTGGGGGGGTTTAGTAACAGCCCTCCCAAAAAGAAAACAGATAAAAAAAAAATCGTAAAAAAAAATTGGTATTAAAGTTCATAAGAAAAAAGATAAAGGTAAAAAAACATAAAATCATATATGCACATGAGTCTGTAAAGAAGTTGAGCGTTGACGGTCGTTGATTGATTGTGAAGGTGCTAATTGGATTAAAAAAAATGAGAAAGAGTACCAATAAAAAAAAAAAAGAGGAGAGAGAGTGCCTGTGAGAGAGACGAGAGAGTTGTGAGAGAGAGGCTGGGAGAAAGAGAAGAGGGTTTTACTCGAACCGTAAATATGATGGATATAACTTATCAAACATAAAGTTATAACTTAGAAAGTTATAAATTATATAAAAAATTCAAAATAGCGGTCATGGCGGCGCAATTGGGCCATTCCACCATAGCGCCGCTATGGCGTCGCCATATATGCATTCTCGCCATTTAGGTTCATATGGCGATTTGCCTAGCCATGGCCTTGACACACACACACACATATCATGAGCAACCATTGGGCCACTTCATCCACTCTATTACCACAACATGTTAAAGAGAAAAAGAAAACGCTTCATAATCTCAAACTGAAACAAAAGGGAGCTGCTCTAGTGTAGAGCAATACACCAGACTCGGTGTATTCAACTTCTCCAAATCAACCAATTTTGGGCCCATCGCGTGGTCGTTCCAATCTCTCATCCGAATCACAAATATGAACAAATTTATAAATCTTTTTATTTAAATTAGTAATCATTGAAAAAAGTCCTTGAAATCAAGGACATATACAGCATGATCATAGAAGAAACTAATGGCGCTAGATTTATTAACGGCATTGTATCTTTGAGTTTTAATGGCACAAACTGGATCTTCAGTTTTTCATAACTCGGGATTTGTTAATGGTGCTGATTCTTAAGTTTTTAATAGTGTTGGATTTGCTAATGGAGTTATATATTAGAATTTTAATAGCGCTTGAACTGTTAATGACGCTGGATTTGTTATTGCCATTAGATCTTAGAGTTTTAGTGGTAGATTTGCGCATTATATCTTAAAGGTAAAAAAACATTAAAAAATAAAATCACTGATGCGCATGAGTCTGCAAATAAGTTGAGCGTTGACAGTTGTTGATTGATTGTGAAAGTGCTAATTGGATTTAAAAAAATGAGAAAGAGTACCAATCAAAAAAAAAAAAAAAAAAGAGGAGAGAGTGGCTATGAGAGAGACGAGAGAGAGGAGCTGTGAGAGAGAGAAGAGGGTTTTACTCAAACCGTAAATACGATGGATATAAATAATCAAACATAAGTTATAAGTTATACAAAAAATTCAAAATAGCGATCATGGCGGCGCTATTGGGCCATTCCACCATGACGTCGCCATATATGCATTCTTGCCATATAGGTTCATACGGCGATTTGCCTCGCCATGGCCTCTCACACACACACACACACACATATATCATGAGCAACCATTGGCATTTCATCCACACTATTTACACAACATGTTAGAGAAAAAGAAAACGCTTCATAATCTCAAACTGAAACAAAAGGGAGCTGCTCTAGTGTAAAGCAATACACCAAACTCGGTGTATTCATCTTCTCCAAATCAACCAATTTTGGGCCCATCGTGCAGTCATTCCAATCTCTCATCTGAGTCACAAATCTGAACGAATTTATAAATCTATTTATTTAAATTAATAATCATTGAAAAAAGTCCTTGAAATCAAGGACATATACAGCATGATCATAAAAGAAACTAATGGCGCTAGATTTATTAACGGCATTGTATAGAGTGTTAATGGCACAAACTGAATCTTCAGTTTTTCGTAACTCAGGATTTGTTAATGGTGCTGATTCTTAAGTTTTTAATAGTGTTGGATTTGCTAATGGAGTTATATCTTAGAATTTTAATGGCACTTGATCTGTTAATGACGTTGGATTTGTTATTGCCATTATATCTTAGAGTTTTAGTGGTAGATTTGTTAATGGCGTTAGAGTTTCTTAAATGAGGATTGCTTTTAATGGCACTGGATCTCTTAATGCTAATTGAATGGCACTAGATCTCTCAAAACATGAGAAAGAGAGGGTTTTTGCAGTTGATTTGGGGAAGATGAATACACCAGGATTGGTGTATTTGCACTACACAAGAGCAGGCCTCTTTAAAAATTTTGGAGCTTCTCGCTATTTCTTCTAACCTGTACAGTGAACGGTTGCTCGAGTATGGACGATGCCTCCATGACTCGAGTTAGATGATCATTACCCTTAATATATATATATTCTCGATATCAAAATTCACGGCTGTTAAATTTGTATGGTGGGCTTGTTCAACATGCTGCAGGTTTTATTGGGCACATCATGTCCCACTTACGATGCCCCTATTGCACAAACGTTGGAGATGGATGCAAATCCTACAGTCTGTGTGAATAAGGCAATGGCGATAGCATGTCATCACTCCCTCGAATATGTGTGTGCATATATATACACACACACACACACACACACACACACACACACACACACACATATAGACATACATATATATGTAGGAAAATGATCCCTTGAGACCGTTCAGATCTCCACGGTCAACATGGAGATGTATGGTCTAAAAATCATATTTGGACTTTTTTTTATAGAAGCCATTATGTATTTTTTTAGGCTAAAAATCTGGACCATTAAATTAGAGTTCAATTTATACACCTGTTACATCTCCACGTTGACCGTGGAGATCTGAACGGTCTCGTGACTCGAGTCAAGATATCATTTTCCTATATATATATATGGAGGGGGTAGCAGGCTAATACTTAACTCTATTTCCTGAAATAGTTTATTTTTGGCAATAGTTCTGTGCACTTACCTCCTTCACAGGCAACAACTCGGCCTTCAACCTTGATAGGTGGAACTTCACTGATCAGCTCCATTGGAGATTTCTTACTTGAGTCCTACAAATCAAGCAATGCCTTTTGAAACTAATGATTTATCCAGAATTTGATAACTTTGAAGTAGGATTTCAGAAATGAAAGTGCAGTTAAAATATTCGAGACTAACAACATCAGTTTTTTTCAGGGAGACAGGCTTCCTCTGAATCTTCACGATCAATGCCTTCTAGTCACTTGGATTGTATGAAAATAAGTACTAAAAATGAGGGTCAGCCAACTTTCCATAGAATCTTATGACTAATAAAGATGATCTCTATATAATAGAAAAACAAGAGCAAAACACAAAATCCTTCAAATAGTGTATGCTAGGGCTTGTTTTGTAGCACTGCAAATATGAAATTTGCAGAGCAAATTGCATTTTTGGTGCAAAAAAATAGAATTTGCAGTTGTTTGGTGCGCAAGTGGTTCCCACCCTTCAGCAAACAATAACCAAATTTGCATTGACTTTTATCCCACCGTGCGGTAAAACGAGAAGAGGGCCCCCCTTCCAAGTAGCTCCCATCACTTATCCAAGCAGATTTAATGCACTCCATTTTTATAATAGATTACAATCCTTACAATATTGATAGCAGGAAATGTATCAGATACATATCTAATGAGACATTTTGATATGTTATTTTGTTGAAAATAATAAAAGAAAACTTAAAGAAAGGGAATAGACGATAGATATAATGGTTTTGAACATAATGCGATGTCTACACTTTAATAAATCTAGAAAGGGTGGCATTATTCACACCTGTTTTTGCTGTGAAGAACACTCGATTTTCCACCATAAAAAATTGTTGACTGCCTTGAATCAGACGATGGAGATTATTTTGCGTCCCAATCTTCCATACAATAGATCTTGAGTTCATGACACCTATTAGACAGCCAAATCTTGATTACACGCGGCACACATCCCCAAAAGTGACTTGAGAACCCTTTCTCTGTTTCTCATCATACGCCCACGATCACAGTCACTTTTGAGGATGTGTGCCACATGGAATCAACATGTGACCGTCTGATAGGTGTGCCATCATCTCAAGATCTATTGTGTGGAAGATTGGGATGAAAATCGATCTCCATCGTCTGAGTCAGGGCAGTCAACAGTTTCTTATAGTGGGAAATTCTGTTGGTGTGAATAACGTCACCTTCTACAAAATAACAGGTGTATAATATCGCAAACAACAGCTGTAATTTCATAAGCAGTTAGTAGTGTGGTAGCACCACAGTGCAGTGAATCATACTTTGTTTTTCTATACTGCAAAATTCTTCAATGGAATTGTCAATCAGGACCATCAAGATGGGAGCTGATGGGGCATGTATCTGCTACAGCCCATAATTGCTAATAACTAGATGCAGCATGTCTCCAGCCTGGTCATCTATACCATACGCAGCAATCTAGGACATGGATCAACAGGCAAAGCACGTCCCCATTCCTTTCCCTGTCCTTAGCACACATTTTTTTATCAATGCAATGTCCAGCCTTTGTTCAATACGCATGGCGACTTTTAATGAGGACCCATTTAGATCGATAAACAGGGATGGGATAGCTTCATGTGGACTATTTTGAATATTCATGTTTACTAGTCAGCCCCGATATGGATAGAGGCAGCACAAATTTTCATTAAATCCACTACTTGTGTGGCTTCCAATTTGACGCTTAAATAGTGGATGGACAAGGCCACACTGAGGATTTTGCTGATAACAAAATTTGCAGTGGTTTTGTGCCAAACAGTGGGGCGAAAAAATCCAGCAGCATTATAGACTGTATGGAGGACATAATCTTTTTTTTGTATTTCTATGGGAATGCAAAAAAAAAATGGAAATGCATTACAATTGTCAAACAAGCCCTAATGATTTGACCTCCCTGTGAATGTGAAGGTCGATTCCATGGGTGAAAATCTCAAAAGATACTGATACGTATCGGTATCGCTGGCCACCGATACACGATGCATAGGGTACGTGTCGGTGATACATATGCAATATATGCCATATTTATTCATCGTATCCCCGATACATTGAATGTATCAGCGATACCAGTACGTATCGTCTCGGTATCGATGGTGAACAATACCTATCAGAATCCGAGATTTTGATCCAATGGTCGATTCCCATACACAATCCCTAAAAAGAAAAAGGTTATTTCCTACATAAAGCCTAGAACCTATCCAGAGAACCCATAATCCTTTCATGAAGAGGTAATCGTGGGTGAAGACAGAAGTATCATATAGAGGGCGTTTGTTTACTATCCATCTGCAAAACTCTTTGACGCACATTTTTATGGGTGAAGAGGTTGTAAAGTGAACCAAATCAAATCTCAGAAAAACTAGATCCATGCCACCAGTCTTCTCAACTCTAAATCAAACCCCATGCTATATTCAATATTTTCTGCATCAATCCTCACGCTATATTCAATATCTTCTTAACTCTTAACCCTTAACCAATAAATTGCTTTCCAATATCTAGAACCGCCATGGACCTCCTAAATACAGCACTAATTTCTGAATTTTTTCCTTTAATAGAAGAGCTTAAATGCCAAAAATGTCTTATTTAACTAGTCACTGGGCAGGATACAATTTACCGTGAACGCATCACATCTGAGCAAAGCATCTCAGTAGTTATGAATAGAGTCCATCGCAACCAGCCCCGTAGCCATCTTTACTCCAGCCCATTGTATAGTACCGCACAAATTTTAGCACCAATGGAGTGGGTCTAGCAGTTACTCCTAAAAATTCTTTCATTTCTTCGAGCTAGATGGCCCACATCGATCTTAGCATAATCTACAATCTGATCCCTGTCCATTCCGCAGGACCATGGCATACACCATTGGATCCCAAACACATTCAGTAGCCATGATCAAACCTCTAGAAAAATTACAATCGGTCAAAAAGGTGATTGGCTTCTCACTCTCCTCAACGATAGCACGAATTACACATCAGTTCCCCAGGTTCACTTTTTTAATTTACTGGTCCACTGTGCGAGCCGGAAAAAAAAAGGATTCTTAGAGGAGCTTCAAGTTTGCAAAATGTCTTCCATTCCTTGCTGAAATCAAACCTCTGCTGCAAAAAGGAACAGAAAGAACTAACACTGAACTCCTCGTTTTTCTCAGCTTCCACCATTACCTATCAATCCCGCTCTGATTCGGAATGCAGAGATTTAAATCTGCGAGGAGTTCTAATAACGAGTTAGCTCCTCCATCGTTAGATTCCTTCTCAGATTTATATCCGACCACCTCCAAATTGCAGGCAACCTCCACAACAAGCTCATTCGATCCTCCATCATTAGATTCCTTCTCAGCTTTATATCCGACCACCTCCAAATTGCAGGCAACCTCCACAACAAGCTCATTCGATCCTCCACCAGCTCAAACAGAACCTTGTACCTCTTGACTAAAGGTACCTCATTGGTCTAGGTGTCAAGCCAAAGCTTGATTCTAGACCATCTTTCAAAACCAAATTAGAAGGTACATTGATCAAACTTATCTTTTACGCACAAATACCTATCCACCAGGTTGAACCCCTCCTGTTTCTATACGGTGCTCGATTACTAATCATGCACGCTTCTCCCTATAACGACATTCCCTCTTTCCCAAATCCCAACCCTCCATAGTTAGCAAAGCCTGGTTCATCTCTCTCAAACTTCTAATTCCTATACCTTCATTTCTCTTGAGCAGTTGGCATACCTCCACTCATGGCTGTCAAGGCGAGGCCATGTTGTCGTTATGACATGGCGAATGGCGAGGCAAATCACTATATGAACCTATATGGCGACGCTATGGCAAAATGGAGCAATGGCGCCGCTATTGCTGTTACTTTGAATTTTTTTTTATAACTTATAACTTTATAAATTATAAACTTATAAGTTTTATGCTTAACTTATAACTTATGCTTGCTAAGTTATATCCATCATATTTAGGGTTTAAGTGAAACCCTCTAGTCTCTCTCGCAATCGCTCTATTGCAGCTCCTCTCTCTCGTCTCTCTCGCAGCCATTCTCTCTCTCTCTCTCTCAATGCAGGTTTATATTTTTTTAAATCTCTCTCTCTCTCTCTCTCTCTCTCTCTCGCCCTCTCTTATTGATGCTCTCTCGTCTCTCTTTTTCATTTTTTTAAATCCAATTACCACCTTTGCAATCAATCCACGACCAAGTTCTTTGCAGACTCACATGCATATATGATTTTGTTTTCTTCTGTTTTGGTACTATTTTTGTATTTATCTTTTTTCTTTTTGATGAACTTTAATATCAATAATTAATTTTTTTACTATTTTTTATTTATTAATATGTTCTTTGAATTGGACTAACAGAGATCATTTTTTGTTGCAATCTTCCCGACAACCGATCTTAAGATCATGGAAATATCATCAGATGGTCGTTCCAATCTTTTCTCACAAGTGATCTCCCTGATTAATTAGTTGAATTTTTTTCATCCTCTATAAAAAATATAAAAATTAAAAATTAGTAGAAATTATTGATGATTAATAAATAGAATAAAAAAAATATTTTAAAAATAATAATAAATAGCCTCGTCATGGTGTGGTGAGCCTCTTCGCCATTACCTCGCCACACTGCCTTAACTACCTTGCCTCCAGTCTACAAGATGGAATTATGATTTCCCTCCCAAAGGAAATTCATTCGAATTTGTTCAGTCTATCCATCACATCCACCGAGCATTCAAATATCGACATATAAAAGACTGAGAGATGAGAAAGAGTCACCTTATTAAGTGTGAGCCTTCCTCCAACCATAACAAATTGCATTTCCAACTGTCCAGCCTTTTCGAATCTTTCCACCACCGGCTCCCATAAGGCTCTCTCAGATCGTCCAACACACAACGGGAGGCCAAGTCAACAAGTAGCATGCTCTCATCAACTCCCTCATCTTCCGGCCAAATCCCAATCTTCTAAGCATATAGCCTAATAATCCAAATGAACTCAGTCATAAGCTTTCTCCATATCCACCTTCCAAATGACCCCACATTCTTTAGACTAATGCCTTGAGTCAAGAACCTCATGGGCTGGAACATCCACGTTTACAAGCCACCCTCTTGTGACATCATCCACTCATTTTTGCTTGCTCAATGGAAAGAGCCACGGGTTTATTTCTTTGTGAGGAGGCCAACCCTTCTCTCGAAGTTTCGAGGTTATTTTGTCGAGTTCCTTAGAGAGAGTTGTCTCGCGCCCATAGGTATTCTCTACCGACCCACTTGTGTTGGTTTCATGTACAAGAACTCTTTTCATGAAGGTCGTTCGAGCATTCCCATTACCTTATCCCGTCATGCTGGGGCAATTGAAATAATGGGGATAAGGAGCCAAAAATTCGCTTTGTAAACGAGAAAGTTGTATGCTGACCAAGAGATTGGTACTAGGATAAAAGAATGGAACACAACTTAGCAAGTGGCTATCAACAGTTGACAGTGGTAAAAGAATATTACAAGTGCACAACACCATAGGGAGAGAACGGGAGTTAGAAGAATCACTAGAGCATTAGGTAAGAGCCTTTGGAGGTGCTTTGTCAAAACCAAGTCAAATTAAGAGTTAAGATGGCAATCAGCTATAGAGTAGGCAACAATTGATTTGGTAAGATCCTTGTCTAACAAGCTCATTTATTGTATCTGGATAAGAAGACCCTTGTATAGAGATCCTTAATCCTTACTTCTAAAGACTGTATGGTCATCAACTTTATCAAAGAGAAACGAGATGGATCAGTTCCTCAGTGTGTTCCTCATAGAAAGAAGAAGTGTTGGGTGTGTAATAACTATTTACATTCCTCAACAAGTACGCAATTTCTTAACTTGGATGGCAGGCAATTATGGAGATTCATCTTTAAATCTTTTTGTTGTTATTTGAATAGAGTGATTATACCATGCCCGCCCCACCCCCCCCGGGAGGGCAGGCGGTTAATGTCGGCCATGTTCCACTGGAACAAAGCATGTCGTGTGCAAATATGCATTGTACCGGCTTGTACATATCAATCTGGAAAATTTTGATAAGCATACCAACCCACTATTGGAAGTATAAGCCATGGGTATCTTTATTTTATTTTATAGGTAAATTATTTCATTTATTCTTTAATTTTTGAGATTCTTTCCTTCATCAGAACTTAGTATTGTTACATAACTTGATTTTAATCGCTTAAAAAAAATGGAATTACTGAACCTATAGGGATTAGTGTAGGCATATAATCAAACTCAATCTCTTCCTCCATAAAAACAAAATTAAAAAAAGGGGAAGAAGATGATGAAGAAGGAAACAACAATCCTAGATCAGAAGCCACTAAAATCCAACCCCAATCCCAATCCCAATCCCAATCCCAATCCCAATCCCAATCCACACACATATGAAGATTAATCAAACTTATATATATATATATATATATATATATATATATATATATATATATATATAATGGGTCTTGACCGACATTTAAACACCAAATGGTGTTTAAACGATCTACCACCACTAAATCAGAATCTTTTATCTCGCACCATTGAAGTGTGGTTTCCTAATATGCCATGTGGCCTCGATTTATGATCAATCTAAATGGTTCAGGCGACAATCCATCATTGGAAAATGTTTTAGCCAAAGAATCATGTCCATAAGTGGATGTGAAGCAGGTAGTGTGCAAATACGCATTGTACCAGCATTGTACATATCAGTCTGGCAAAATCTGATAAGGATACCAAAACCCAATATTGGGAGTATAAGCCATGGGTATTTTTTTTTTATACGTAAATTATTTCATTTATTCTTTAATTTTTGAGATTCTTTCCTTCATCAATATTGTTACAAAACTCGATTAATCGCTTAAAAAACTGGAATTATTGAACCTTTTAGGGATTAGTGTAGCATATAATCAAACTCAATCTCTTCCTCCATAAAAACAAAATTAAAAGGGAAGAAGATGATGATCCCAATAACAATCCACACACACACACACACACACACATATATGAAGATTAATCAAAGGCGGCAATCCATCATTGGAAAATGTTTTAGCCAAAGAATCATATCCATAATTGGATGTGAAGCATGTAGTGCAAATATGTATTGTACCGGCATTGTACATATCAGTCTAGCAAAATCCGATAAGGATACCAAAACCCAATATTGGGAGTATAAGCCATGGGTAATTTTTTTTTTTGATACGTAAATTATTTCATTAATTCTTTATTTTTGTAGATTCTCTCCTTCATCAAAACTTAGTATTCTTACAAAACTCGATTAATCGCTTAAAAATGGAATTATTGAACCTTAAAAAATGGTATTATTGAACCTTTTAGGGATTAGTGTAGCATATAATCAAACTAAATCTCTTCCTCCATAAAAACAAAATTAAAAAAAGGAAGAAGATGATGAAGGAAACCCCAATCCCAATATATATATGGATAATGGCTCCTGATCGACATTTAAACACCAAATGGTGTTTAAACGATCTACCACCACTGAATTAGAATCTTTTGGTGTTTAAACGATCTACCACCACTAAATTAGAATCTTTTATCTCACACAAATGAACTGCGCTTTCCTAATATGCCATGTGGCATCGATTTATGATCAATCTAAATGGTTCAAGCGGCAATCCATCATTAGAAAATGTTTTAGCCAAAGAATCATGTCCATAAGTGGATGTGAAGCATGTAGTGTGCAAATATGCATTGTACTGGCATTGTACATATCGATTTGGCAATATCCGATAAGGATACCAAAACCCAATACTGGGAGTATAAGCCATTGGCATTTTTTTATTATATGCAAATTATTTCATTTATTCTTTAATTTTTGAGATTCTTTCCTTCATTAGAACTTAGTATTGTTACAAAACTCGATTAATCGCTTTAAAAAATGGAATTATTGAACCTTTTAGGCTTAGTGTAGCGTATGATCAAACTGAATCTCTTCCTCCATAAAAATAAAATTTTAAAAGGGGAAGAAGATGATGAAGAAGGATACCCCAATCTCAGATCAGAAGCCACTAAAACCCAAGCCCAATCCCAATAATATATATATATATATATATATATATATATATATATATATATATAGTTTTGTTTCTGGCATGGGCTTAAGTCCCCACCAAAAATGCGTCATGACATGTAGTGTCCGCAATCACATATAGCCCATGGACTGGACTTTTCCCTATCCGATGTGGGACTATTACAACCCCCCACCCCAACTTTATAGAAGAGCCGTCCTCGGCTCTGATACCATTTTGTGAAGACCCAGACCCACATGCCACAATATTGTCTAGTTATGGGCTTAGGTCCCCTCCCCGATTTTGTTTCTGGTATGGGCTTAAGTCCTCACCCAAAATGCGTCATGACATGTAGTGTCCACAATCACATATAGCCCAGGGTCAGGAATTTTCCCTATCCGATGTGAGACTATTAAACACCACTAAATTAGAATTTTTATCTCACACTTGGTTTCCTAATAAGCCATGTGACATCGATTTATGATCAATCTACATGGTTCATGCAGCAATCCATCATTGGAAAATGTTTTAGCAAAAGAATCATGTCCATAAGTGGATGTGAACCATCCGATTCGTGAGTCTGAATAACAGCCATTAAAACTAAACACAACGGTTGGTATTAGAGTGCACAGATCGGATGGTTAAAACTTTTCAAAAATTTAATTTTTGGGCCCACTATCTTTCAACCTATGATCTATCACTTTGACGGTGTAGATTAGCCACACCTTCAGCCCATCAATGGCATACGATCATGGTGCTTAAATGATGGTAACGAGAGTTGTGCCCATATATATATATATATATATATATATATATATATATATATATATATATATATATATATATATATATATATTCAAAGCCCTAACTCAAGAAACAGAAGAAGCTTTAATATAAGAAAAATCAACCCTAATTATACAACAAAAATAATAATAATAACAACAATGGAATCATATCTCATCTGATCTAAAAAAATCGAAGAAAACTAACTTGCATCCATTTGGCAGTATGATTGCTGAGGATATTAGTAAGGTTTCTGGAATTCGAAGGGAGATGATGAGAGGATTCAACGCTTCTTAGGAGATTTGAGATCGAAACAAGGCCGGCCTTTGTAGCTCTAGCCATCGCCCTCCAATTCTTCTGACTTTTGAGACGTAGATTGGATATATACAGATCATAAAAAAAATGCCCTCGCTTTTAGAGAGAAAGAGGGAGACCCGTTCACCGTCCTTGTGCACGGTTCAGTTACATGCAACTCTTTGCTGATGGAGTTTGAGCCGAGCCAGGTCAACTTGAGATCGGATCTTTTATATGTGAGCCGAGCTCTATCATATTTGAGCTCGAGGCAAGTTCGAGCCTAATAATATCTTTTTATTTTTGTTATTTAGCTTTATTTTATATTATTATTTTATTATTTCATTATATTTATATTCTAATCAAAATATTTCATTTCACAACAAATTAGCATTAGCAGAGTTACCAGAGTCGGAGAGAGGAGATCGGCATTAGTGATTAGAGTGTGAACCGATAGATTTAGATATTTGTAGGTAGATTAGGAAAAACAAAAATTATTAATTTACTAAAAGATTCTAACCTTTAAATCGTTAAAATTTTCAAACAATTAATTTTTAGATTATTTTATATATAAGGATAATGATTATCTGACTCAAGTCACGTATGACTCAAGCGAGTGACAGTCAGATTGCGGCCAAATGTTGATCGTGATATAATCTAACAATCATCTGCTCGAGTTATGTGTGACTCGAATTTGGTGATCATTATCTTTTATATATATATATATATATATATATATATATATATATATATATATATTGAGTCGAGCCAAGCTGTTACTTACCTAGCTCTTTGATTGGCTTGATTACAAACAAGCTCTTAACTTAGAAGTTGGCTCGACTTGGGACCAGGTTCATGATACTTCCAAGCTTTTTCATAGTTAAAGAGAGCTTTGGAGTTGACGAGCTCGTTGAGAATCCGATATGAATGAATGCATCACCTTTAAAAATTAAAAAGAGTAACCTGTAAATCTACCCACGAAGTCCTTGAGGTCCCCATATTAAAACACATTGACTGCATTAAATCAAATGATAGGGATGAGCTCTCTTCCCAATCTTTAATAAGATGCATTTTGAGATCATAAGAGTACCATTAGACAGTCAGTATTTTATTTTCGGTGGCACACATCTAATAAAAGTGACTTTAATATTATATGCACACTTAAAATTGGCTTTAAGGTCACATTTTTGCATGTGTATCATATGAAATTAAAAATTGAGTGTATGATACGCTTATGATGTCAAGATCCATTGTGTGAAATATTGGAATAACTAATCTCCATCCCCTGATTCAATGCATCTAATGTATTTCAACATCAGTAAACTCAAAGATTTGGTGGGTGGATCAAAAAGTACTCAAATAAAAACTTATGCATTGCCTTCATCTCCCTGGCTGTTCTTTTAAATTGTTTGACGATTCCCTTAAACATTTGAAATAAAAACTTATTTACCTTTACTAACCATGGGTATTTTCGATCTAAATGTAAACGGTTTCTACTAGACGGCGTAAATGATAAAACTACTAATGGCCAATAATTAGTTCTAAGAACCCTCCAAATTATTATTGAAAAAAATAAATTCCTATATTCTGATTATTGAAATCATCAGCGACACACTAGCTACTAATATGCGCACACCAATTGGTACAAGCCATCAATGAAGCATACTTCCAAAATATGTTCTAGGAGCATTAATTTTTGAGGGCGAGTCGCCACTCTCTATGCCTCTCGACTTTTTTTTGGCTACTTGGCATTAGGGATGCAAGCTTTGAATCAAACACCGAAATTGAATTGAAAACTGAGGGTCCCTAGCTAGACCGAATTGCACCAAAATCCGACACAAACCAAACCGAATCCCAATTTGATTTGATTTGGGTGGCTCGAAATTAAAAACCGAGAGATAGGTTGAGTAAACTGAAATAAACTTAAAAAAAAAATGAAAAAAGACATTAAAAAAGTAGGTATTTTATTTACATCGAACAGAACTGAATCAGTTTCGATTTCATAAAAAAAAAATGAACCAAAATAAATGAGTTTCGGTTCAGTTTCAGTTTAGGGTGTACCAAATCAAACACTAAAAAATTCGAGTTCGATTCAGTTTAGTTCACGGAACTTGCATCCCTACTGGGCATGCATGTTTAGTAAATCAAATTAGTCCAACCAGACCAAAACATACATCTATTTCAAGGTTTGAAGTTTGAACATTTCGTTTATTTTAGTTTCGACTGTTAACATAAATAAACTAATGTCCATTATAAAGTGCATATATAGTACTAACAATTTTAAGATCATCAATGATCGTAATTTTTGTGACTACTTTAGTTTCATATATGGTCTGTTTTTTATGACTCTTCAACTGTATAGCTGCAATCATTTGTCGTCCATCCTTTATTTTTATATATTATTTTTTTTCTTCCAATCTTTTGTAGTCTACTTGGAAACTTAAGGCTGTATTTGATAATCGTGCTCAAGCGCAACATCCAATGTTGTCGTATTACATATGTCATGATGACATATGAGATAAAGTATGCCAATCACATATAATTGAATACTGACGTATCATTCCAAGCCATATAAATAGGGGTTTCTCTTGTTAATGCATATGATAACTCTTAAAGGTATGTTTTGAGTTTATTTTCTTCTCTTTTGTATGTTTCACTTTATTTTTATATTATTTTAACTTATTTTTTAATAAAATTTATATTTTCCTTTTCACCTTATGAAATATATTTTACTCATTTTACAATATAGAGCACAAAATTAATAAAAATATAATAGTTTTTTATATTGATAATTTTTTAAAAATTTTGAAATTTATTTTATGTTTTTTTGAATTTAAAAAAAATAAAAATAATTTATTTTGTATTATTACACAATCGTATAGGCCATTTAATAACATTAACAACGCCCGCTTGGATCAGGTGGGGAGTTGATGTGGAGCGAGATGGCGTCCTAAATGTGTCAATGGCAGTGGTTTTGTTAGAGCGAATAAAACTAGCTCTCACAAGGGGAAGGGGGTACTGCTTCAAGATCAAGAACCCCTTTATGCGTTCTTTACATGGAGTTTAGCCATTTCGACAATTTGATTTTGCCACAAAAAGTTCACCATATGGCCTAAGAAGTAGGACAATGAGGGTTTATTTTAGGCCTAAGGTGAACTCCCGTTAACCCATAAAATAAAAAAACAATTTGTGCCTCCAAATGCAAATGAAATGTTCGTATGAGGGACAGCCCTTCCACTTGGCAGTGTCGGATCACTAAGGCCAACTTTTTGTCTCTGCTCCACTGGTAGGTCTTGCAGTCAAGCTCCCTTCTGCCTTGCAGTCGAGCGCAAATCTCTGGTCCGGACCCATTTACATAAGTAGTAATTTATTCTCCACTAACAAACCATTTCAATAGCAACAACTTTTCAAAGGTGTTCCTCCTCACGCAGTGTCTTCTAAAATATAAAGCATACCAATCTCTTTTTCAGTGTCTTCTAAAATATAAACCATACCAACCTCTCCTGTTCAATCAGAAGGGGTTCTCGAAGGAGAACGCCCATTTCTTTAAATGCAGATACACTTCTCATCGTAGGTAAATTCTGTCCGAATTTTGTCTACAATGAGCCATGACTCATTTCTGACAATGGGCTGATGGCACGTCAGCCATAGCTTTCCCAAAAGTGCATGCACATCATGGATCTCCATGCTCTTTAAAGCCTATGTGTGTCTCAAGGTCCACACATTGCACGGCTGCCACACTATCAAGCCCATCGTCAAATTCTTCCTTTCAATGAAGTCCTGTGTCTTAGTTTAGGTCCCTGGAGAAGTCTACGAATCTTCTCCAGTGCACAACTCCCAACTCCAATCTGTCCTTATTTGCTGTTGATTATGATTCCCAAGTCTGACTACTACAAGATGAGAGAGAGAGAGAGAGAGAGAGAGAGAGAGAGCCAAAAAAATTTATTATTGTTGAACCAGCAAATCTATTAGGTACATGCATCCCAGAAAGCCATTACAAATCTCAGTAATTGAAATCATCAAGAGGACAACAGAAATATGTAGGAATTTTTTATGATCACTTTGGATGTATAGGATACTATGATAATGAACAACAAACGGATGAAGGAAAACAAAATTTTTACTGTCATTAAACTGGATTCACCGGCTGATCGACTTAACGCTTTAGTTGTACATAAATGCGGAGGATGAAAATATATTTGTGGAAGTGGAAGCATCAGCTGCATTGGCATACTGGTTTTGGTAGAAGCGGTAACGCCAAAAAACCTGATAGAAAAGCATAAAAAGAGAGATTACTAACTATGATTTCCACAACTCGGTTTGGAATTTCTCAAGAGGCCTCTTCCTGCAGAAGTTCTGGTGTTGTTCTAAATTGCTGTCTCTTCAGGCCCTCTTGAATTCGGTCTTTAATGGCTGTTTCCTGTCAATAAAAATAAAAATTTAAGTTCTAAACGATTTCGTGGAGTGTGAGAAACATGCCCTAGCTTTGTGAGAATTCTCCTGTGACATGATGCGTTAAGATCGTATTAACTCAAGGGGGATTGGGTACATCATTTGTAGTTTCAGAAAACGTATCAGTATTGGGTATTGGTCCATCTTGGACCAATACGTACCGGCTGATACTGATATGGTATCACCGATACCAAGTCAATCTTTTAAAAAAATTGTATTGATCAGTATCGGTCGATGCTGACCCGTATCGACCCAATACTGATACCAACCCAATATCTGTATCAGGTGTTATCGGTATCAGTTCTCGATGATACCGATACGTATCGCCGATACGGTACATATCAGTATCGGTTCTCGACGAAACCAATACATAATTTTGATACCTTAAAATCAACTTACTAGTCTTAGAAATTACAAGAAAAAGGAAAGTAGCAAATAGATATAATGGCAAGGCGGGGAGGTGGTAATCCAACAACTCACCATTATGTGGCACCCTTCTTCAAACTTCTCGAGAAAACCTGCAACCCACCGATCTGCATTCTCCACCCATTCACCATGATGCATACCGGCAGTCTTTGCCACCGTATGCAACTGCAAATAGATGCCAAGTAAGATGTTACCATCACTAGACTGGCTGTGGTGAGCACTATACAGACAAATTCTTCAACTTACAAAAAAACCCGAAGACGGCTAAAATTAGCTACCGTCCTTTGAAAACCATATAATGTCGAATCCCAAAAAACAGCAGTAAGATGTGTACCCACAAATCATGACGGATCTCAAAAAGAGATCCACGACTTTGAGGAAGGAGGAGAAGAATTGTAAAAAAGGTTAATGGGTGTCCCACCCATCATGAGCGGTAAAGCAGTCCACACGTCTATGTGACGTGCACGGATTTCTATGCATTGAAATCCGTGCACTTCACGCAGTCACACAAACATGTGGACCACCATGTCCACCGATGATGGCTGGACAACCATTGGGCCACCCATCATGATTAAATATGGCCGCCCTTTTTTCTGATTGGGTCATGACTATCCCACTCATAGGACATGTGGTGCAAGTATCGGAAATCCAAGTCACCAAAAAGATTGCTCATACCGAGAGCTACCATGGACCCAAAGAACACACTGATTGGAAGATTTGAACCATCTGATCAATGCAATCTAATGGGAACGGTTCTATTAATTTCTTTAGTGGTCAATATTAAAGTACACCAATCAAATGGTTCTGCTCCTCTGATGGCAATATTTTTTTCCGAGACATGGGCCAATGATGAGCTGCCAGGTGGATTACAATATTTAGCTATAATATATATATATATATATATATATATATATATATATATATGTAGAGAGAGAGAGAGAGAGAGAGAGAGAGAGAGAAATATATTTAAGTTACACTCATCTGAAATGCCTGCTAAGTGATTAGTAATATAAAATATAACTTAAGGGCACAACCTACAAACAAATCCTCATTAGTCTAAAAAGAACAGAAAAACACTACTACGAATACAATATTGAAGGAAACAAATCCGAAGTAGTGTGTCATGTGAGCTAGATCAGTATTATCATCATGATATACTAATTTTTCACTATATATATATATATATATATATATATATATATATATATATATATATGGACGGTGGGACCCACACTTAAGTGTAGAGTTCAATCACCTCTACACTCCAGTCATTTGGTGCCCCGTGGCATTCAACCACATCTTTCGGTGCCATGTCTACAAGGGCGATCAATGACCGTCCAAAAACAAAAACTACTTTATACCATTGATTTAGTCAAAAATGAAAATTTTCAATGGCGAAATTTTTGGGTGAAAAAACATATCTTTAACCCATTAACTGAAGAGCAAGAAAGTCCAAATTTTTTTCCTAAAACCCTAGAGAAACCGGTGAGTCCTTAAGAGGATGTGCTGCATCTCACAATCACATGGCACGCGGCACATGACGAGTGCAGCTTTGAACTCTATGCTCAAGTGCAGGATCCCTTATATATATATATATCCATTCCAGTGTTCCCACTCAAAACTGCATCTTGGATTCGCATTTTCAGTTCTTCTTGCTCACCTTTTCTTGATGTTCTTTCACTTTCTCACGTAACTTGGTTATTCCCATGTTCACTCTCAACTGCTTCTCCTGAAACCAAAAAAATAAAATCAAGCGTCATAGATCAGACCACAACAAGAAATGACCAGCTGAATCTGCCTTAAGAGAATGTAAGAATTTAGGGAAGATAGACTATCAACATGTGCATGCTGTTAAGTAAATATATATATTATCGGTAAATTAAATTATTATGTAACAAGAAAGACATTAAGCATATTTTTGTGCCTTCATGTAGCTAACACCAAGATCCTTCCTGGAGTATCCACGGGCTAAGTTGCGGGTAACATATTGGTTATAGTCTTTAAGAATCCTCATTATGATATCAGACGTAGAGACCCCATCTGTACGCTGTGTCTCCTTAAATTTCCCGATGGCTTTAACCTATATATCCAGTATATCTAGATCAGCTTGTGCTTAAATCGGATTGCTCAAATTCAAAGGCTACACATTTAACAAGTGTCGGTAAGAAAAGAACGAACAAATTCATAGACGTCCTTCCCAGCTCCACTTGCATCTGCATATCTTCAGAGTAACAAAAACGAATCAAATCTAAATCAGAACACATAAATTTGGTCCATGCACGCAATAGGAATTGCAACGTTGGTTTTCAATTTTGCCTGAGACAAGACGTCTCGGGGCTCAGTGACTGATCTGCGTTTCGGTCTGAGATGCCGTACATTAAATGTAATTTTTAAAATGCTACTGTATATAATATGTTAAGCTAGTACACTATTGAAAGTGTATTACTCATCATTTTGGACACGTGGCACTAGTTTTTCTCACCGTATCCAGTCTATGTGATGATCTTGTGAACGGCTATCTTAGTGCGTCTAAATCTGTGCACTGTATTATCTGCTATTATTCTTATTTTTTAATTGCTAATATTAAAGATCATTGATTGGACGGCATCCAATGGATTTATAAGTGTGGTTCTTTCGCTGACATATGTTCCAATCATGGACAGCCACTTGAACTGTTTAGATTGATCACAAATATTTGTCACGTGGCATAACCATGAAGTATTCTTTAATGGTGTAAGGTCAATCACATATTTTAATTGTGTATGATCATTTAAAAGGCTATTTTCATTTCACGCCGTATCACAGAGACATCTTGCCGAGACGCTAGACATCTCAGTCTCAAGGCTGTCCGAAACAACTCGGAAATCCAAGATTTCAAACCATGATTGCAACTATAGATTCAACTTTAGTTGTTATGGAAACTAAAAAGTGACATTTAACAACCTTCATGAGCAATATATTGCACATGGCCAGAAAAAAAAGAGAGGAAAGCAAGAAACACATTTTTGACCACTAGTATTTGTCAAAAGTATGGATCAAAATTTCGGCCGATACTGATACGTATCGGACGATACGTCTCGGTATTGGTATCGAACGATACATTGAATGTATCGTTCGATACATTCAATACATGTATCGTTCGATACATTCAACTGTATTGAATGTATCGAACGATACATTCAATGTATCGTCCGATACCAACCGGTACCGATACGTATCGTTTTGGAGCTCGGACGATATGTATCGGTAACCCGATATTTTGACCCATGGTCAAAAGGATAATGGCTCCTGAAAGGCTTTAAACACCAGAATGGTTTTTAAATGATCTTATACCAATAAAGCCAGACTATTAATCTCACACCATTGAAGTGTGATTATCACTTTGCCATGTGGTGAAGATCTGTAAACCATGCCTATAAGTGGCAATCTATCATTGGAAAATGACTCCACCCAAAAAATCATGCCTATAAGTGGATGTGAACCATCCAATCGATGATCTTTAATATCAGCCATTAGAATTGAAACCAGTGGTTAATATTAAACTCCACAGATCAAATGGTTTAAATCTCCATAAAACACCATTTTTGGGCCTGTTGCAGTTCAATCTATGATCTATCACTTTGACAGCATGGATCTCAAACATCTTAAATCATTGATGGTGCATGATCATTTAAACACCCTGTTGGTGTTTAAATGACACTCAGGAGAGTCGGGCCCTTTGTCAAAAGCATCTACTAAAAATTTGAATCCGTTTACGCAGATCAAACTTACGGAAGAGAATCATGTGCCACATAGTCTATCTTGTGCTTGTCAATGAACTCCTGTGTGAGGACCCATGGGGCATCAGGAATAACTTCGTCGACCCACCTGCAACAAAATAGAACAGCAAAAAGAAATATGAGCATTGAACGGGTTTTAGATCTCTGACAACTTTCCAAATAGGGAACAAATAGTAAAACCATGACCAATGAGTCAGAATTTTCTCATTACAAATATTCACAAATTTCAACAGCAGAACCTGCAGTTCATATTTAGCATCAGCATGAATCTACATATTGGATCTTTCGTAACCTTCCAAATAGGGAACCAATAGTAAAACCATGACCCATGAGTCAGAACTCTCATTAAAAATATTCTCAAATTTCAACAGCAGAACCTCCAGTTCATATTTTGCTTCAGCATGGATCTATATATTGGCCAGAATTAAGCATAAAAAGAACAGATATTCCCCAGATATAATACGGAAGCTGAGGTGTCAAGAAGGGAGAAACAATTTTCGGTAGGTTAGCTATAGTTAATCTGTTGCAGCCGAAATGCAAGGTAGATCTCTAAGGCTGTGTTTGGGTTAGCTCTTATAAGAGCAAAACCAGCTCTCTGCCTGCTCTCTATCAGAGCAGATAAAAGCTGTTCTGGCAGAGAGCAGGCAAAGAGCAGTTTTATCACTTAAAACAGCTCCCCACCAGAGCAAATGGGGAGAGAAGCTGTATTACCAAACATGAAACTAGTTCTCCGCGGCAGTCAAAGAGCAAAAGAGCTGCTCTTTGCCCCGAAAGAGCTAAACCCAAACGCAGCCTAAGGCATACATGAGGCACATGAAGCACACGACTCGCATGAGAGATGATTGCCAGTAGAGCATTATCACCCAGTGAAACTCAAATCAAGATTTTTTTTTATCGGTTATGAGCTTTTACTAATAGAAACAAAAAGTACAGCAGATCAAAGAGGTCGAGCAAGGAACTCAATCCAAAAGAGAAAGAAAGAGTAAAACAAACAAGCAAACAATACAAAAGAAGGGAGCAGAAGAAAAAAGACAAAAAAAAAGAAGGTAAAGCAATATGACACAATGTACACCCCAGGGCATAAGCTACAGCAGCCCCAACCACATAAGCGGAAACCTAAGGAGGTCGGAGAAGCTCCCACTCTCTAATGATCTCCTCCATAGATGAGACGGAGCATTTGGGCGAGAATAAACACCACCCGAAAATATCATCAAGTATCATGTCTATTACCCCGTTCCATATAACGAACTTCATATATATAAAAAATTATATTCCGTTCTTCAAGTATTTCCCATAAAATTGCCAACAGAAGAGATCTCCACAAAATGGCTATACTATCCACTCAGCCAAAATAACAGTAGCCGATTCATTCAAACGCGTAGATACCCCAAAACCAAGAAGGAACTCAAATCAAGATTCAAGACAACAATGCATACACATTAAATTGCACACGTAAACATGATTGAAATTTACAGTGTAAAAGAAATATACGCAAACCAGAATTGTCTAAATCAAAATAAATACATATGTTTTGAAATAGGATCTTGTCACCGCATGTGTTGCACTCCTTTTTCACTATTTATTAAGTTTTTAGGAAGTATCAGAGATTATGGTCAGCTTAAAAATTTTAAAGCTTAGCTTCCTGAGCAGAAAAGTGCAAAATAAATTGATGTCCTGTGAAACACTAAGCATCTAAAAACTTGTAGAATAAATTGATGCCGATAAATTTGAGAACCTGCAATGGCGAAGAGACTCGTAGCGCTCAGCTTCAGTCATAACAGTTTTCCCTTTGTACATATGAGTGACCTCGTCGTTGCAGCAACCAACTAGTAGGTAAGTGTTGGGGAACCTAAGAGAGTCACATCAAGTCAATTCAGGAATAATAATTTGCAGAGAATTCTACCATAAGGAATTTTATCTAATTGAACTTGAGGGAACAAAGTAAGGACACTGCAAGAAAGCCAGAGTTATATGTGACATAAACATAGAATGTAGGTAAAACTGAAAAATCAAGGATCATATTAAATGGCCAATGATATCATGCAGGGAACCAAGGACCAGGGGAAAATGAACTTTAATTCACTACATAGATATTTCATTATTTTCTATCCATTTATAAATTGATCAATTAAAACAAAAAATAAATAAATAAATAAACCAAATGTTAAAATGAAACTCAAATTTTGACTGTAATTCAACGGTACAGATTTTAAGCCTCAAAAAATCACGGTGGAGATGTTGTTATTATTAGCATTATTAATGATACAAACACTGATACCTTGCTCCATGTGGCATCAAAAAGATGTTTTGGATGCCATATCGAGCTCTATGTGGACCTTGGTGTACGGTGAAGATACTTCAGTGGAGCACCTAAACAGGATCCTATATTAAATGGATTTTTCTATCTTTATAGTTCATCTGCAAGATTTACTTTACAACTTGAGACTTAAGTCATATTCTCTTCTCTCTCTGGACATCAATCTTGGATGCATACATTACTTAACTTGAGACTTAAGTACGGACTGTTGGATCACCTAACAGGACAGGCCCCTGATCCTTTGCAAGGTCCAATGGTCTGCCTTGACGATTCAATGGTTCAAAACGGTTCTGCAATCGGACCCGATTTCTACCCAACGAAACCGTAAGAATGCCTGCTGGATGCAGGTCTGGTCCAATTTTACAATACTGGTAAATGGTTTTTTGACCACCACTTTACAAACTGTGTCGTGTAGAATGCACTTCTAGGCCATGTGGCATATCTTTTGAGGGATTCAAGTCATCAGAGTGGTACCTTGGCCCCAAAAATATGATCCAGGGTTACCTGGTTCACTCACTCACCTACCAAACTGAAAATCGGCATGCTGCAAACCGGTTCACAATTCGGTTCGAGGTGAGTGGCGAACTAGTTGGTTAGTTATTAAGAGTAGCTTTAAGCTTTAGAAGATTAAAAGGGGAGAAGCGGATTAAAACTCCTGCCCATATAACAATTGAAGCTGCTTGGTAAAGCTGCTACGAAGAAAGCCTTCTTTAATTATGTTTTTAAAATTCCATAATTAATTTATATATATATATATATAGGGAAAAGGGTGGTCGGTACCTATAAAGGTAGCATTTTCACGCTACTTTTGAGTTCTAGATCACGTGCCACGTGGCATGTGATTTAGGGGGAAAAATAAATTGCTTTTCAAATCATAGGTCAAATATCGGGAGACACCTACCCACCCTACTGATTTTTTTCAACTTTGACCACATTTTCAATAGTGGATAAGCACCCCTTTTTAGATTATTTTTTTTACATGGTAGCTGATTGAGCTTGGGCAAGTTGTCGTGGCACCCGATCTTTAGGTTGGGCACCACATCTGGCTCGTGGGTAGCATCCCGGCCTCATATATATAGCAATCGTATTTAAACTCATCCTACCCCTAGCAAGCTGAGTTCTCTAGGCACTAGAGAACAACAAACCTGAAAACCAGGTACCATTGGTCCCATCTCCGCACTCTAATATCAACAGTTGTAGCATATTTTTTCAACGACCCATATTAAAGTGCACAGATCATATGGTTGCAATCCTCTCGTAGGCGTGATTCTCTGCTTGAGAAATGTGCCAATGATGAGCTACAAGTTGGACCACTTAGATTGATCAAACATGTGCGGCAAATGGCGTAAATCTGGACGTCATGGCCCCCTATTCAGTCTCTAAATATAATGTGCATCACAATTATCAAACTAAAAATAAAATCGTAAATTAAGGAAAAAAACATATGAACAAACGATGAGGTAAATGGCTACAAAACCAAATAACTAGCATTTCCACCATCAAACGCAGTGGCGTAGCCACATAGAAGGGTGTGGGGGCTCAAGCCCCGATTTAACTCTAGAGTTTCTATGAAGTATGATTCTTATACAACATTTGTTTGTATATAAGCCCCCAAATCTATGATGTAGAAGCTCCCAAATAGATGGTAAAATAACTACTAACATTATATTTATCATTTGTAGTCCCAACCATAAAAAATTCCTGGCTACGCCCCTGATCAAACGGTCTCAACTCGGAGATCATGTATCTAATGTAAAACGCATATATTTAGATGTATGCTGATATCTATAACCACAAATTCTGACGAATCATCAACACCAACAATGTCCAACGCCCCAATCGGATTAGGATCTCAAAAATTGCATCTTTTATCATTGAATATATCTAAAATGCACCCAATTGGATAGGGAGGCTTACAATTTCTTGGCTTGCTCGAGAGATCGAGCGTGGCCGAAGTGGAAGAGATCGTAAATCCCATCGGCGTATACGCGGACGGATTTTACGGGCAATTCTTTCTCCGGCTCCGACGCCGGAGAAGGATGCGGTTCGAATCGGACGGTAGGAGTCGTCGCCGGAGAATCCTCGGAGTCGGTCGGCAAGCCATCATCTTTCGAAAGGGGCTGCCGCTTCCGAGGTAAACGCGTCATCGGATCTCCACCGTCCGTTCTGTTTCTGTTGTGGCTAATGGGAAAGAAGGGTAGCTGTGTTGGATGGCAGATAGCTAAAATTGTTGTGGTGGGAATAAAAAGTGGTTTTGGAAAGAGAGAGAGAGAGAGAGAGAGAGAGAGAGAGAGAGAGAGAGAGAGAGAGAGAGAGAGAGAAGGGGGCTTTATTTAGCAAAGAGATGGAAGTAGAGGGGGGTTCTTATATATGGTTTGGGGAGACGGAGAAAGAGTTGTTAAGAAAAACCGCTCCACCCTCCACGGGGAGCGTAAGAGGAAGAGAGATGAGCGGGATCGCTGATTTTAATGTCTGTATCTTACAGTTGGTATAGGGTAACCGACACGTTCACTAGTGAGAATTATCGGCTTATTGATTCAGTGCATATGGCATTGTATGGTCATCAATGGTAACATATATAGTACAGTCACAAAATTCTCCGAATTAACCAACACTTCGGACAACAAAAATCTACAAATAAGTGGTCCGTGGAATTTTCTGACGAATATTTGCTTGATTTATCAGTTCTCAAAATTTTATCATTGTGATACATATTTTAAGCTTGTTTTTTGTATGGGAACCTCTGTTCTCGCTCATGCCGTCTTTGAAAGCGCTTATGTTCTAAACCCTATGAAATATATTGACTGCTTTGATTCAGGCGATGGAGATCATTTTTCACCCCAATAATCTACATTATGGATCTCGAGGCCATGAGCTTACCATTAGATGATTTTTTTTTTATTTCACGGGGTATATATCTCAAAAAAATCTTGTTTGACCGTAATGTGTGTTATATGGAATATTGTCAGTGTGCAAGTAGTTGCTTCTAATTTGAAGATTTGTACACTTGGAATAAAAAATAGACCGTCTGGCTGTAATTCATGATCTCAAGAGAGCTTTTAGAGATGGTGGGGACGTGAACAGGGTTACCATTTAGAATTTGTTTCTTATGGTTGTAAATCGTTAATGCATGTATCTTATTGCTTAAAGAGATCACATTTACCATTAAATAAATTAATAAATTTTATTATTATTATTTTAGTAATTTCTAATGCCCAAAATTTTCCTAATCTTTATGGAAGTTATCCAAATTAAACAAAACTAACTCCCAACCAAATGATTGCTGAATTTGAACTTGGTTATGGTAGACTGAGCCAAAGAGTGCCTTGAAATTTTCACTATAGGGTGCGTTTGGCACACCTCTGTGGGTAGAGGAGCTCTTAAGTTCCTCGCCCTAATATTAGTCAAGAGAGTCAATACTTGCACATACAAAATTGGTCCAACCACACAATTTAAAAGAAAGGCTTCATATTTTGTGGGCATTTATCATTTGGAAACACGATTTAAGTTATTTGATTTGAACATAACGAGCAAAATTTTTTGGTGCAAAAAATATTGGCATAAAAAATAATTTCTATCATATGATTCAACATAATCAAAGGCTATCACTCAATTTATATGATTGAAAGCATTAAATCATATGATAGAGATCACATTTTACATTAACATGTCACTGCAAATTACATTATTCTGTACTTTATATTAATGAAAATTTTAATAACACACCAACTTTTTCCGTCCCATACCAATTAAAAAATAATATATGAGGTCTTTTTGTACTAATGATGTTCTAAAACATAGATTACTTGGCTAAAAACGAAAAGAAAGTTTTGCTGGAGCTTTTGGGTGCACACTAGCTTTTGGTATCCACAAAGCACGTTATCTTCTTTGTTATGATAAAAATAAAAAGTGGCGTGCTCATAGCAGCTCTCTTTGGATCCCAATCAAAGTTTGATCAAAATATTGGGTGGACTATTGTGGCAGGAGATTGCCCCAACAACTAATCAAGGAAAGCTTTAGTTTAGGGTACCTAATGCGAACTCAGGATCAAATCAGAGGGATGGTGAGGTGGCAAGATGATAGGAGGATGCCATGTCGCAACCTCTATTTATGGCCCGCTCTCTACTCCAAGTTCTCTCATAACAAGTGGCAGGGGTACATTAATTATGGGTTGGTATTAGGTGTGGGTTGGGGCGAACCCTTTGGATTCGATCTTTGAAGACTCTATTTGGTTGGTGTCTTTTGACTTTGGAGCTCTCCTGTTTGGCAAAACGTTTTGGAGAAGCCAAGAATAAGCACGTTTTCTCATATAAAACATTTTTGGTTATGTTGTCACTTAAACCCGTTTTTTCATATAAAACATTTTGGTTATGTTGTCACTTAAATAGCGAGAATTCTTACAATAATTTTCATAAAGGGAACCATTACTTGCACTGAAAAAGTTGGCCTTTGTACAAAATTTTAAAAAAAAAGACTTGCTAGTTTGACATGTAAAAACATTATTTAAATCGTTTGATTTGGAGGTCATTATTTGAAAATATTAAGTATAAAAAATAGCATGAAATGTAATCTTTAACATGTGATTAAATATATATACTCAAAGGCTATTATCAAATTCAACATTTGACAACAATAGTTCATATGTTAAAAATCGTGTTTTGTTACAATCTTATGCACCGAAGAACTATAGATCATGAAATTCAAATCAAATGATCTGGATTGCGTTTTCACATCTCACACGTGACTTGTCACTAAAATATTAAATCTTTCTTTATATTTGATGAAAGAGTCAACTTTTCGAGTGCAAATAATAAATTAATTAATAAATGATATTGTATGAGAAGCGGGCCCATGCACCTGCTCAAATAAGAATGAAATTAAGAACAAATATATCATAAGATACAAGTAGTCCCAGGGGCATCCCTGACAAGAAAAGCTTTGCGCAAGGATCAAAATTTCGGTCCCTACCGAAATGAAAATTTGGACTGAAATTTCGGTCCTTTTTGTATGGGGATCAAAATTTTAGCCAAATTATCGGTTTTCGGTTTCGGACATGCCTGAAACCGAAATTTCGGCTGAAATTTTGATCCTTGGCTTTGCGTTCCTTTAATTACTCAAATTCCATCCCAAAATAAGATTAATAGCTCAATTGTGAATTGACCATTGGCATTTGAAGCATGGATGAAAATTTCAGCCAAAATTCCAAAATTTTTATTGAAACACATCGGTTTCAGACCCTACCAAAATAAAATCTCGAAACTTTGGGTAAAATATCAAACTAGTAAATTATCGGCCAAAACTTTGGTTTCAGTTGGGACTGTATTCAGTATTTTGACGACCCTTGATTTGAAGTTAAGTTGGTTAGCGCATTCCCCATAAGCAACATATTTATCGGAAACTAAGGCCCAGCCTGAGTCAACCTCACCCTACCTATAAAAAGTAGGTGATTCTCTGTACCGTCAAGTAACTCCTAAATGATATTTAAATGATCTTACATCATTAAGGGTTAAAGATGTAGGTATTCCACATAGTCAAAAGGGATAGATCATGCATTGAAATGGCAATAGGCCCAAAATCAAACTTTTTGAGAGAGTTGAACCATTCGATGACCAGTCGAATTACTTATAAATTTAGTGGCCGACATAAAAGTTGATCGAGCGGATGATTCACGTCCGCTTATAAGGATGTTTCTTGGAGCTAAGATAGTTCTAGTGATGAATTGCCACTTGGACAATTTAGATTAGTCAAATAGTGCACCACATGACATAATGATAAATCACACTTTAATGTTATGAGATAGAAAGTTTAAATTTAATGGTGTCAGATAATTTAAACATCATTCCGGTATTTAAATGTCGGTCAAGAGCCATTATCCCATAAAAAATATATTTTCTTAGGCACTGAGTAATTTAATGGTGTCAGATAATTTAAACCATAAAAAATATGGTTTCATTGATTTTTATGATAAAAAAAATTATACTTCTCCAAATGTTTGACCAATTTGATACACTAAGATTAATCCATACACTGCCGTTCGTGTAAGCATTGAGTACCTAATAACAACTCTAAAAAAAATTGCCTTTTCTTCCTCCAAAACGGGGTAAAATCCACCAAAATTTCCCTCTAAATATAATTCTCGAATGCATGAATTATACCATACTACAATTTTTTAACATATGTAATATAAAGGAAGAAGTTAAAAATAAGAGAGGGGAACTTTCATATATTTTATTTTATTTTACTTATTATTTATGCTTCTGTTGTTAAGCATTTTAAAAAAGATATCATTCATTTATCTTCAAATAATTAAAATTTATTATTTAAATTATTCCTTTTACTTTTGAGTTAATTTTTGGTACTTAACTTGACCACCTATACTCTTGGTACTCAAGTCACCTCTTGGGAAATATGTTAGGTGAAACAATCATGTATTTTGTGTGATTTTACTGCCTATGATTTCAAATTTGTTTTATGAAAGATTTGAATGCTAAATGACATAGAGATTTTTTTTTGTCCTAATCTTTTACGCCAAACATATGCTTATTTCAAACATCTGGGAACACCCTCTAAATATTTGGTATTGGTATTTCCAACATAAGAATCAGCCTCTGAATCAGTCTCTGAAACTTAGGTTTTTACAGGTGATTGCTATTGACTACTTTGAATCAGATGGTATAGATCGTTTATTGGCCCAATCTTTCATAGAACTGATCTTTAGATCATGACTTAGAACTCCTTCTCATGGCACACTTATGATCACAATAATTTTTTGGGATGTGTGCTATGGGTAATCAACATTTGACCATCCCATAGGTGAGCCATGCTCTAGAGATCAGTTATGTGAAATATTGAGGCAAAAAACTATGTTCATCATATTAGTCAAACAGTCAACCATTTTCACATTTGAAAACACACATTACAGAGATTAATGATTCATTTACTAATATCGGTATCCTTAAAAAATTCCAATCCCGTGGGCCTGTTGAAAGATAAATTGAGTAAGGACCCGTTTGGATCCCATGACTTTTTAATCCATAATTACTTTAATCCAAAAGACAAATTTGTTTGTAAACAATTTTTTCTGTGAACTAATTTGTCTGTTGTTTGGGTATCATTTGGATTTTTCACTTACTAATAATTTGATTGTTTGGGTAATATCTGAAACTTCTTAATGACTCATTTATTTACTATTTCATGATGGTGAAGAGGTGTTTGATCATAGCGGAGAAGGTATTGGTAATGATGGGATCATGCAGTAGCAGTGGGGGAGGTGGTACCGTGGTAGTGGTGATATGGTTGTGTGGCAGTGACGGACGAGGAGGAGGAGGTGTGGCGAAGAAGGTGGTGACATGACAGTGATGAAGGACGAGGTGGTGGCGGTGGAAGGGTATGATGGAGAAGTTCGTGGTCATGGTGGAGTGCTAGTCATGATTATGGTGGTGGTGGTGATAGTTCGAGTAGTGGCGGTTGGTGGATGGTGGTGGGTGGTTATGATTGTGTTGGTCATGATTGTGATGGTGGTAGTGATACTCCTATTAGGGTGGTGGTCGTTCGAGTGGTGGCGATAGTTGGATGGTGGTAGTGGTGATGGTGATGGTGGGGAGGTGGTGGTGCCGTGGTGGGGTGGGGTGGGGTGGTGGTCGGGCGGGAGTGATTGTTGTTAGTGGAGTAGGGCTCTAATGATGAAATTACACTTAAAATATTTTAATAATTTTCAAAACCTACTCACTTCTCGATGGACCGTTTTTCGGTGAGTTTGTTATAAACTTTTCCACGACGAAATTGCCCTTAAAATTATTTTACAGGTTTAACAAAACCTTCACACTTATCGATGGACCATTCCGCGATAAGTTTGGGTTAAATTTTCAAATGACCAACCTGCCCATAAAAAAGACATTACCCTAAAATCTTTTGAAACCAGCAAATAGTCGAACGCCAATGGCGGCAACTACAGGTGCTGCTTCTTCTTCTACTTCTACTTCTACTTCTACTTCTACTTCTAACTCTTCATCATCAGCTCCTCCAAAGATCCTCTTAGCAAAGTCCGGTTTGGTTCCCTCTCCCTCCACCGTCGCTAAATTTAGAGGTGAAGAAGAATCTGTCGTCATTCGACCTCGAATTCCTCCAATCGGATCTCTCAATCTGCTATCAGATTCTTGGGAGCTTCACACAGATCGAATCTTCCCTGTAAGTTATAGTTTTTTCATGGTCGATCAAAACCCTAAGAAACCTGAAAACCCTACCGCTGAAACGAAACCCTAAATCTTGTATTTGTTGCAGTTACTGTCCGAGAACACTGATTTCGTGGTCGTCGGCGTCATTGGTCCCACCGGAGTCGGCAAATCGACTATCTTGAATGAGATCTACGGCTGTGATGGTAGCTCGCCAGGTCAGTCTCCGATGAAACTTACTTCTCGAAGACTGATACCATCCCCAATCGTTTCATGTTATGAAAAAATAAATGAATAAATAAAAGAGAGATATCAGATATGATTAGGAAGAACCACTTCCAGGGTGGTGGACCTAAATTGTGATTCGTATAGTGAATCAAACTCTAAACATAGTAGAGAATATTTATGAATCACTCATGCCTACAAGCTAAGATACACATCTATGATGTTTATCTTTCTTTCAATCCTAAATATTCTTTATTAAAACAAAAATTTCATTCCTTAGCAATTAATTACATGTTCAAGATATTTATAGATTTCGATACAATTCAAACTTAATTATAAAATTGGTCATTTATGGTACGATATACAAGAAACAACGCTGATGCTTGGCATTGAGTACCTAATACCAAAGCATTTTTTATTGCCATTTATTGTACGAAATGGTTTATCTTTTCATTTCTGATGTCTTTATTTTTTATTGAAAATTCTTTTTTATTAAACTGTGTCTCCTAAATCTGCTGTTCAGAAGATAACTTGAGTTTTGCTTCCTTTTAGGAATGCTACCACCTTTCGCAACACAGTCCGAAGAAATACGAGCAACAGCAAGGCATTGTACTGTGGGTATTGAACTAAGGGTTTCTGGTGAACGGCTCATACTTCTAGATACCCAGGTTTATTAATTGTAACTTTCTTGCTGCTCTATTTTCAGTATACAATAGTTTAATCTGGGCTACCTAATTCATTCAAACCCATGCAAACCATGAACCAGTACGCGACGAACCGGTTTGCAGTTCAGTTTGATCTTGTTAGCCAACCGGTTTGCAGTTTGGTTCGGTCTTGTTTGCCCTGTTTTTTCTCTCTTTTTTTGTTAATGTGTGCTACATTTACAATATTGATGAGCTGTGCACCACAAGTTGTGCACAGGCCTCTCTCCCTAATACCAGCTCTAACGTTAGTTACTTCTTTCCTATATTTGAAATTTGTGACTGGTTAAGGGCAATATGAAATCAACTGATTTTTCACTTTATGATGGATATATTGTATACTTGCATCCATTGCTCATTGATTTGTCCCTAAGCATTGAGAAAGAAATCAGGAGATCATGCAACAACTTTATTATCTGAAACCTTAACTGCTAGCAAATGCAAACAATTATTTGCGGTGTTACTAGATTTTCCATTATAAAGTTAAGTTGCTAATATTTCAAATGGCAATGTCTGTTTCTCTAACGTTTAAGCAATAATTCATATGGTTAGGATTTAAATTGAAGCCTCCCACCAAGCGAACTTGTGCATAAGATCTCATGAATTGATTAATATAAAGACTTTGACCATGACAACTTTCTATTTGTGCTCTTGTTTGTATCTGGCTGTCAAGGTATTTTGTCCTCATATTACCAGTGTGAATTTATGCTAAACTTGCTCTAAAAAAAAATTGAGGTTGTTGCTTTTACCCCCCTGATATCACCTACTTACACTGTGGCCCTTGCTTTTGTGTTTACTTATTACTCCCTATAGTGACGGACCAGTCGTTGACTATCACAAAACTAAAAAAAAAATTGGGGTTCTTGCATTTACCCCCCTGAGATCACTTACTTACACTACGGCCCTTGCTTTTGTGTTTGCTTATTACTCCCTATAGTGACAGACCAGTCGTTGACTATCACAAAACTAAACTTTAACTGCTCTAAATCAGACGATAGAGATATTTTTTTCACCACAATCTTCCACCCAGTGAATCTTGAGATACAGAAGCCTGCTTGTGGTCAAATTTTGATTCCAAATGATGATCATGGTGTACATCAAACAGGGTTCTTGGATCACTTTCAAGATATGTGCCATGTGAAGTTAAAATCTAATTGTTTGATTGTAGGTCCATGATCTCAAGATCAATTAGATCAAAGATCGGGGCAAAAAAAAAAATCTCCATCAACTGATTCAAAGCAGTCTAAAGTTATTTTGTTGGAGAATCCATCATTGTAGGGTTAATAAGTAAAGGAAACATAAAAGCAAGAGCTGCAATGTAAATAGGTAAAACATGGGGGTGCAAATAAGACATAACTCCGGCCGGGGGGGGGGGGGGGGTGTAATATGCAAAAGACCCAAAAATAATACTGCATAATTCTAACATTTAATATGATATACTGCACTTGTTATGACAATAAGGTTATTTGTTACTTGCAGCCCATATTCAGCCCTTCTGTATTAGCTGAGATGATGAGGCCTGATGGCTCATCTGCAATTCCTGTATTAAATGGTGAATCACTGTCAGCTGACCTGGCTCATGAATTGATGGGTATTCAGGTAATTGTAAAAACAAGAAAATGTGTACCTTGCCTATATTTTTTAATCAGCAAATCCACACTTTCGATGTCATGATAGCTTGTAAGGTTCTCTGTGTCTGATTCAGCATTATTTCTATTTGATGTGCTGCAAGGAACCATTCTAGCTTGGTGTATTCTTAGCATCAGTTTGTCATGTTTTGCTGGTGGTGTCCGAAGGAGTTCATGACATTAATATGTGGCGTATGATGCTTACGGTACACTTTCTATCACAATGAATCTGTAATACCATATATTCAATTGTCCGATCCTATTTGAAATATCCTCCACAAACCTACTGTTCTGTTGTACAGTTAATAAGTATTTAACTATTCAAAAATAATGTGACATCAACAATGATCAGAATTTCCTCATCATTTTTTTAACTGTTAAAGTGACGCAAAATATCTTTTACATCATCAATGAAGGGACAATAATTAACTATTGAGGTTGGCAGATTGTTAGTTATCGCTTACCGTTTGTATCATGAGATGACAAAGCGATCCATGCATGCCTGTTTACTCTTTGTTTTGAGGGTATAGATTATTTGGAGGGCCAAATACTGTGCTTGATTTGGAATAATTAAACATAACATCTAGGAGACTATTGGTATGCACTTCTGAGGACTTAAGCATTTAGGTGTTTGTAGATGTTCAATGCACTTCATATAGGCTGGCATATTGATGGTTACCCTATAATTGAGCAATGTAGTCCGTGTTTCCAAGTTTTACATATTCGACTTTATAAAAGGGAGCTACAATTTGCATACGAGATTTGTACCATGGCACATGAGTTAAAAAAGAAAGATTAGGTACTTTTGGGAACTGTGCCACGTGGAACACCATCTAAGCCGTCTGATTTGAAGGCCATGATGTAGTGATCTTTGGTGCCAGAGACTGGCTCCAAACACAATCTCCATCATCTGATTTAACACATTCAACCCTTAAATCGGATGATAGGTTTTGACCGTGTTGAATTTGATGATAGAGAACATGTTTCATTCCAATCTTTAGCATCAAAGATCTTTACATCATGGCCTTCAAATCAGACGGCTTAGATGGTGTTCCATGTGGCATGAGTCCCAAAAATACCAAGGCTTTCTTTTATCCCATGTGCCATGGTACAAATCTTGTGTGCAAGTTTTAGATCCCTTTATATAATCATTTTAAAGAAAAGTGTCTTTTAGAAATGTTCTATAAAATTTGGTCATGCATAGCTGTAAATGTCACTTGTACTTATATTGCTAAGCAAAATGAGTAAAATTTCTTTGTTCTTATTGTGTCAAAACTCATAAGTGTGCCGGTTTCCATACAAGTACGCTATTATATTTGACCAGGGTCTGTTAATGGTGCCTGGCTACCTCATTGTTTTCCAATAATCATGCATTCTTTCCTGTAAAACTTCCTTTGATGTTATGGGTTAATTACTCTCTTGGTCATGTTCCCAGTGCCTTTACTGATTTATAAAAGGGTACCTCTCTTCGCTCTTACCAAATTACTGAGGGCGCCTATGCTGAAAACCCATTGACTGCTTTGAATCGGATGGTGGACATCAATTTTCAACCTAATCTTCTTCACAAATGATCTTGACTCACGTGCTTACCATCAAACAGTCAGATTCATATTCCACCTGGCACAAAGCCCAAAAAATAATCCTAAGATCACGTTTGAGCATGATGTGTCTTGCATGATTTTTAGGATCACTTTGTGGGATCTGTGCCATGTGAAATACAAATCTGACAGTCGGATTGTACGCCCATGGTTCCAAGATCAGCTGTGTGAAAGATTTGGTTGAAATCGATCTCCACCATTCGATTCGACACAGTCAATGGATTTTCAGTGTAGGCGCCAATATGGCTTTTGCCAAACACTGACCCCCCCATGTTATTTCTTTGCAGGTTGACTTGTTGAAGCATGCCATACCAGATCCATCTGTGCTAACACCATCTTATTCCCAGGGCTCTAACCTAGCTTCAGACAAAGAAAATAAAGATAGCTCGCAAGGGACTGGTGAAGAGTTTTCAGCCGCTCCAATTTTTATACATACAAAGTAAGTATCTTATTATTAACTTACAATTTAATCCTGCACTTCTCTAAAACCTGTGTAACTGAAGAAAATGGTTCAGAATCAATTGGGTTACTAACATAGAACCTCTTATTACTTGAGTAGATATAATCCTAAATTTCAGCTATTAATGTCCGTTCATCCTCCTGGCTCTTTCGGATATTTGTCAAAAGGAACAAATGTGGATGCAATTGGTTTTAATATGTCCAATTGAGATATCCGGGGACAAGATTGGAATTTGATTAGTTCTTCGTTCGAAACGGACCCTTATTCTCGATATTTAGATCCAAGGGCTAAACAAAAAATTAAAAAATGAGGAACGTATTTATATTTTGGGAGAGTCAGCACCTCGCCAGCCATCGTAGAGCCATTTGTTGAACCTGGACTGAATACAGAAGTCAGTTGTAAGTAGAGACAGCAGCCTTAGGGATCCAGCCACCTTTGGAGTGGAACCCATTCCATGACTGGTTACAGAACAATAGGAAACTCTTTCTTTAGTCCACCCGAGGCATGTATTAAGGCTGCGTTTGGGTTAGCTATTTCAGGCCAAAGAGCAGCTTTTTCGCTCTTCGCTCTTTGGCTCCTGCAGGGAACTGCTTCTATGTTTGGTAACACAATTTCTCACCACATTTGCTCTGGCGGGGAGCTGTTTTAAGTGATAAAACTGCTGTCTGCTCTTATAAGAGCTAACCCAAACGCAGGCGGAGAGTTTTTTGGCCACCCCACTTTTTAGTACCTACAAAGTAGGTATCTTGTCATTGACTTAGCATTTTATACTGCACATATCTAAAACCTGTGAAGTCAAGAAAATGACTCCTTAAGTAAATTTAGAATCTTGTATGCGCTTTCTCTTTAATATCTGGAACTTCAATCCTGTATCTGTTACTTATCAAAAGATATACTGCTAATTACCTTGTTTCTTTTTTGTAATAAGTAATTCTCAAGAAGAAATGAAAGTCTCTGTCTTCGGTTGTTTCCATAAAATCCCTAAAGTATGAATAATTTCTCAAAAGTGGACAAAAATTTGATGTAATCTAATTTGTTAACTTTTCCACTGGAAAAAATTACAAACTTTTTACATATTCTACAAAGCCTGCGGAGTACCTGCAAGAGAATTCAATCGTATTTACATTTTAGAAAGTCTGCTTGTTTTCATTGCGGTTACCTGAAGGAGACTTGTCAAAGGCTGTTGCCCTGTAATGCTGCAGTCTCGATTCTAAATGACATTAAGATTAAGATTTTAGATATGAGGGCCGGGGATGTGGGTTCGAACGCATGGATGACTCATGTGTTCGAATCAGGTGGGCTCCACGTGGCACCCATCTAGGGGATCGGGTGCTGTGGCAACTTGCATAAAGATAATCATGTCCACTTTAAAAAAATTAAAAAGGATGTAGATCGACCGTCCAAAATGTGGTTGAAGGTTCTAAAATTCAATGCACCAGCTATGCCAGGCAGTAGGAAAATTTTGACCAGGCTTTTGAAGGGGAAAAAAGTCTCGATTTTTGTTTTTTAGATTACGTGCCATGTGGCACGTGAATCCAAAACAGGTGCTGTTTGGGATCACATGCCACGTGGCATGTGATAGTGGGCTTGAACGCATGGGATCATCCATGCGTTCGAACCCACCAGCCTCTTTCCCTTTAGATATTCAGGACTTTGGCTTACATCAGTGAGAAAAGAAGAAACAAATTTACCATGTATTCTCACAACATTTTTTCATATATGCAGATTGCGAGATCAAGACATCTCACCTCTCAACATTACGCGCTTGAGGAAGGCAATATCGCAATATTTCAGCTCTTCATTTACTGGAATTAAATCTGAAAGTTTGCCTGAAAAGTTGATTCGTTCGTCCGAGACTCCTCATACAAAAGCTGATGAAGCAGGTTTAATGGGGCAGAATTTGTTTTTGCTCCCACTTAAAATCCAAGACGACCACCCCCAGAGAACTCAATACACTAGTTATATTTCCATGTTGGGGAAATTCCGCGATCAGGTTATCTCTTCTTCTTGATCAATCCACTTTTAAGCCATGTGGTGCCTTGTGGCTCATGTTCTCGACCAACCCAATTCATCCACATGGCAGTAGATCATATAAACTTAACTCAGCCCAAAAATATGCTCATCTAAGGATCTGAACCAACCAATCAAAGCACTTCAATATAGACCGTACGTTAGATCGGAATAATGGTCCATATTAAAGTGCTTGGATTGAATGGTTCGAATCCTGTGATAGGCATGTTGTTCGGGCCAAATGACTTTTGAACAATGCTGTCAAAATCGACTTGTATCACAAAATTGTTTTGGATTTTATGAATTGAATCGTATTGCTAAATTGTTGAATTGTAAGATTCATAAATTTTTTTTATTAAATAAGATTTTTTTTTTTAAATATCCAACAAATCTAAAAATCTGAATTATATCCAATCATTCCTCATAATCAATTATACAACATGATATGCTATTAACAAACTATATAAAATGTAAATGAAGTATGCTTGATTGAAGCTCAATTACAAAAATGCGTAAGGTAAATAAAAAAAGTATGCATTGTTATAAATGTACAAACTATAGCTGAACTCTTCCACTTCCTCCTCAACAGTAATCATTACTCATCAATCACTTAACAAGTGTATATTGAAATAAAACTATATACGTGTCTATAAAAGCTCAACCATCAAGGTTTTTAGAGACCAATCTATAGCAGAAAAAATAAATTAAAAAAATAATAATAGGTCCTTTACTAGAAACATAAAAAGATTGGTTGAGATGTGTTGTCCACCAGATACCTTCAAACTTCAAAACCACGCCCCTTTGATAGCCCTCGACATAAAACTTCCGCAACAAACGAGAATTGAAAAGTAGTGTTCGCTGTCAATCTGTGACCGAAAAATCTAATCATAAGATTCATATGAATCGTGGGATTTGAATTGAATTGTACAATTCAATGTATGAATCGTAAGATCCATATGAATTTATGATGCATTTACATAAATCTAATCATTGAGCTTGGTATTCGATTTGAATCGTAGGATTCACATCGTAAATCGTTGGCTTTGGTAACAATGTTTTTGAATGATGTTTGATCACCTGGACGCCTTGGATTCTTAAAAAAAGTTTGTGTGACCCAAAAAGTGCGATGGTGAGGGTGTTATCTCAACCAGACAGTGAGCCCCCATTAATTGCTTGGTTTTTATTTTATGGTTGCACTGCTAAAGGAGTAACGGATTGTAAAATTCTTCTTTATGTGCCAGGTATTGTCGATGGAATGCCGACCTTTCGCAAAGAGTGTGTCAGAGCGGGATTGGTTGAGGAACTCGGCTCGGATTTGGGAAATAGTGAAGAAATCACCTGTCATCGCTGACTATAGCAGATCACTTCAGAGCTCAGGACTATTTAGAAGGTGATCAAAATCTTTGTTTAACTCAAATCATGCCAAGAGTTCAAAATATGATTTCTTTATTTACAGATGGAAGAAAATAAATCACATCTATTTCATGACCATTTTTGTTTCTTTGTTTTTCTTTGGCTGATAGAGCTTGGTGCCATAGCGATTTGGCACTGAGGGCTTTATCTAAGCACTTCAAAATGTGCAAGGTAAGGTTTCGATAGACCGTATTTAAAACCGTTAGTATGCTGTATTGAGCTTGAAAACAGGTGAGCGTAGTGCATATGAGACAATTAAAAACATTTAGCAACACCCCAGAGCTATTCAATGGCATTCAGGGCCATCTATTTTTTGGCGCGGTTCGAAAAACCAAGGGTTAATAGGAGCTCGGCCCTCACTGTCCCACTTTTTAAGCCATGTGGGTGTTTTTTTGGCCAATCCAAACTGTCCAAATAGCTAAACATTATACAAAAAGATACCCTCATCAGAGGGTGGGTTCAAACTTCAAACTATCTCATATTGGAAGGTTTAATATAAATGATAGACCACTGTTCATATTTATTGTATGGTTCATATTGAAGTGCTTGCATTCCCTGATATGGGTCTCCAACAGGTATATTATTTTCGGCTGCACAAAGTTTGTAAGTTATGAAGCCATTTGGAATCAAATATAAAGTGGCATGAGCCAACATATGGCTTAAATGTGAGAAGGTGAGGGTTTTATCTTAGGCCTAAGGTCAGGTGAGTCATTCCCAAGGAATAAATATTCACAGGTATGAAAGTAACACACTTCTTAATTCTTATTAATCACTGTTGGCTACAGTAGAAGAACAGTAGAAGCCATTAGGAAAGAGACTAAGGCTGCATTTGGCATAGCTCTTTGCCAGTTTCTCGTTAGAGCTGGATATACTTGCTTTAGTAGGCCCCCTTCTCTTTGCCAACTCCTCACAAATCAGGATTTATCCGCTTTAGCATCTAACTCCTGGGTAACACCTTCCCAATGCAAATAAAAAAAATCTGCTCTAGTAAGGGGGTGAGCAGAGAGCAGAGGATAACTGCTGGAGCAGGTAAACTCTGCTATGACAGGCAGGGGCGGAGCCAAGATTTCTTCATAGGGTAGTCACCTAATCAAATAATGTTGAAAAATTATATAAATTTTTTTTTCCTAAACAAACGCTAAAAATATATATATTTGTAAAAAAAGAGCATTAAAAATATAAAAAATATATAAAAATAATTGATTGGGTAGTTTAAGAAATTCAACCCAAAAGTTGGAAAAAATAAATAAATAAATAAATAAAATAAAATAAGGAAATCGAGCCAAATCGATTTTTTTCGGTTTCGGTCTGGAGTTTTCGAAAAATAACCAAACCGAAATTTTCGATTTTGTTCAATTCGGTTAACCTAATAAGTTAATCTGCACTCTACCCCAACCTCAATAATTTTGCACAAATAAAAAGTTTAACTCAGATCACTAATCCAATCAACGTTTTGTTCAGGATCGAATCTAGCATCAAATCAAATACATTTGATGGAAACGCCAATTGCCACAAAATCATTCTCAAACTTAACAGAATAATACTAAGATCAAAAAAATTCTAATATAATCAGAACAAGCAAATCATGTGATGCATCGTCTTCTTTAGAAACAACTCATAAATGTTATACAATAAAGATGTTGTCATGTTATACTTAAAATCTCATAATTACTTAATTAGAACCTAAAAACTCAAAGATTTAATCATAACAATAATTTAATAAGAAAATCACAACAGAAAATAATAATAATAATAATAATTAATAATAATAAAAAATACATGTTTGTTCTTATGAGCCAAATTTCAAATCCGCGAAGATGCCAACACAAAATCTCCAATCTCGTGTAGTGAGAGAAATTAGAATGCAGAGAGAATCTCAAAAGAGAGACTGAGAGAGGGAGAGAGAGAGAGAGTGCGGAGATAGAGATTAGATTTAGAGAGAATAGAGAGAGAGAGAGAGAGAGCGTGTGGAGAAAATCCCAAGAGAGAGAACGTGTGGAGAAAGTCCCAAGAGAGAATAGAGAGAGAGAGCGTGTGGAGAAAATTCCAAGAGAGAGAGAACGTGTGGAGAAAGTCCCAAGAGAGAGAGAGATAACGTGTGGAGAAAATCTCAAAGAGAGAGAGAGAGTGAGGAGAATAGATAGGGATTAGAGAGAATGAGAGAGAAGCTAGACATATGAGAGATTTTAGTTTCTAAATTTTTTAAAAAGATAATATGTGACTGTGAGAGAGAGAATCAGAGAGAGAGAGACGTGTGGAGAAAATCTCAAGAGAGAGAGAGAGTGAGGAGAATAGATAAGGATTAAAGAGAATGAGAGAGAATCTAGAAATATGAGAGATTTTAGTTTGCAAAAATTTTAAAAAGATAATGTATTATGGAAATAAACATATTAAAAAATTTATTTCAAGTTCTAAAATAAATTGGGTGCTCAATATAATTTTAGATGGATAAGCATCCACTAATATAAATTAGGATATTTAAGAGTTAATAAAGAACTTTTACTAAATTTGGGTGGTCAATTGACCACCCCACCATAACGTGACTCCGCCCCTAATGGTAGGAAACTAGCAGGGAGCTATGTCAAACACAACTTAACTCATTAAATAGATAGCCAAAACTTACATCTATTTTTAGTTGAGGTTTCTATTAAAAGTCGACTTCAGAGCAAGGATCAAAAATTCGGATTTCGTTTCAATTTTGGGCTAGTCCGAAATTTCATCTGAAAACTATGTTGGGGACCGAAATGAATCGAAAATATGGGTTTCGGTCCCCATCGAAATATGATTTCGGCCGAAATGTTGAATGACATTTATAAATGGCTCCACCCTTTTGTATTTGGATCTTCTAAATCCAAATCCACCATTTGGCTCCACCCTTTTGTATTTGGATTTGGATTTGGTAAATTCCCCGGAATTTAGAAATATGTGTCGTAAAAAAGTGGATTTGTAACACCTCCTAAGCGTTATTTGAGGATCCAAATCTTACATCAACATATAAATGGCTATATGTAGTGAATAAAAAAGATGTTACTCAGTGTTATTATAAGTACGGTTCCACCTGATACTCGACCTGCTTGAGCATAATATTTTTAAGCTTGATCGATCTGGTTGGGTTGGAAATGAGGCAACCCGAATTAAACCGAACCAAATCGGGCTGAATTGATGGTAAATGGATCGGATTGAATCGGTATCAGACCGAACCAGACCCGACCTGACCTGACTCAACTCAAGCTTAAATAGTTACTGCAACAGCTAGAAAACTAGTCGTTGGGTTACAACGGCTAGTTTTTGGTCGTTGCACATTGGGTGCAATCAGGAAATTGTTGGTTGCACCAATTTTTGATTTTTTTTTTTTAACTCAAACCAAACCAAACCGAACACCAAAAAATTCAGTTGCGGTTCGGGAATAGTTTATGTGTTGGAGGAATTCGGTGCTCGGTTCTGTTTCCTTTGGTTTGGGTTCGGAAAAAAAATTGTTGGTTACACTCATTTTCAATTTTTTTTTTCTGAGCCCAAACAGAAGCAAACCAAACCGAACACCGAAAAATTCGGTTTCAGTTCGAGAACGGTTTGTGTTGGAGGAATTTGGTGTACCGAAACCGAATTTTTCGGTGTTCGGTTCGGTTTGGGTTTAGGAAAAAAAAATTTGTTGGTTGCACCCTTCTTTTTATTTATTATTATTCTTTTATGAACCCAAATCGGAGCAAACTGAACTGGTACACCGAATTCCTCCAACACAAACCATTCCTAAACTGAAATCGAATTTTTTGGTGTTCGGTTTGATTTGGGTTCAAAAAAAAAATTGATAGTTGCACCCAATTTTGATATTTTTTTTTTCTAAACCCAAACCGAAGCAAACCAAACCGAATCGAACACCGAAAATTTCGGTTTCGATTCGAGAACGGTTTGTGTTGGAGGAATTCGGTGTACCGAAACCGACATATTTCGGTTCGGTTTTGATTCGTGGTGTACTGAACCAAAAATCGAAAAATCGAATTCGGTTTGGTTCGTTACACTGAACTTGCATCTCTACTTGATTAAAGGTCAAACTATTGACTAATAAAATTAAGATTATAGTATCACATTATAGATCAACATGGATTTTTTTGCTATCAAATTTTAGGAGTCAGTTTAATGAAAAGAAAAATTTTAATTAAAAATCAAAGGTTGACCTTGAAGTCAGCCTTTGACCCTTGGTTGGGATGCCTCATACCCAACCCAGCTAGATCGATCAAGCATAAAAATACTCAACTCAGACGGGTCGAATATCAGGTCGAACCGTACCTATGATAGCATTGAGTAATAACTTTTTATTTACAAAACATAGTCAATTATATGATGGTGTAAGATTTGAATTTTCAAATAACGCCTACGAGGTGTTATTTATAAATCCACTTTTTTATATACAGATATGGATTTCTAAATTCTCATAGATTTCCCAAATCCAAATCCAAACACAAAAATGTGGAACCAAACAGTAGATTTGGATTTAGGAGATTCAAATCCAAATCCACGTTCCCAAACGCAGCCTTAGGTTTATCGGGGATTTCTTTATTTTTATGCTAAGTTTTTTTTTTTCGTGAATCCTTTCAATTAGTTCCGAATTGGCATTTGGTGATGGGATCAATGAGTAGCAATTGCCTTTCATGCTTTAAGTCATTGCCATCTCCAAGCTATTTTCAGACAACGGGGGTATGGCGAGTGTGCATGTCCAAGTGGGTATCATATGACACTCAAAAATAATATTTTGGTGTCACTGGAGTAAGGTTGTTTTGTTGAAATCATCTTTTAAAAAAAAATATTTAAGGGCATGTTTGGTTTTAAGGGAAATGAGGGAAAATAAGGGAAAACTCATATGCGGCAAATGAGTTACCGAGATTCCTGTTGTTTAGATGACATCTAAAGGGTCGGAAATTATCTTTACATTTTTCGTCAAATATAAAAAGAAATGCTGAAGGGTCTCTTAATTTCTATCTTCCGAACCTTCGGACTTCTCATCACTCTTCTCATAATATCACAAAATTTTTTCAGGTATGAAAACAGTTGACTGATTTGAATAAGACGATGGAGATTGTTTTTTTTTTTCAATCTTCCTCATGATAGATCTTAAGATCATGATGCCCCCATCGGACGGTATGATGTTGATTCTATATGGCACACATCCCCAAAAATTAGAGGCAGAACCACGTTATGGCTTGAGTGGTCAATTGACCACCCAAACTTTCTAAAAATTTGTTACTAAGTTTTAGGGGTCCTAATTTATATTAGTGGATTCTCATCCATCTAAAATTATCAAAAATCTTCAAATAATTTTTTTTATGGTATTTGTTTTCATAACAAATATTTCTTCTTTGATTTTGTTTAATTAAATCTCACAATTTTGACCTATTTTTAAGCTCTCCTCCATCTATTTAGGTGTTGCTCGAACTTATTTTTGGAGAGATTTTTCTCACAAGGAGTTCTACTATGTTGTAGAGTTATGTACTTATATGGTGTATACGCTCTAATATAATTAATTAAAAAAAATAAACAATTTATTACATATAACAAGGCTTGAACCTAGAACGATAAAACCTAACCTTTACAAAGCACCAAGTCTACCACTAGAGCAATTCAGTAATATATGTAAAGAGAAAAAAAATCTTAATACATAAATAATTTTGTAGTTATTTGGCTATTTTGTTTATTAGGATATGTTATTTCCTACAATTTCTTGCTTATATATCCAAACACAGGATTTGGTTAATCCTGCATTTTCCCAGCTAGCAATGTGATTATCCAAACAACGGAAAACAAAGGGAAGCAAAGGAATGCCATGGTTTCCTATAACTTATGTATCCATGGGAACATATAGGAATATTATTTTACTTTCCCATGTTTCTCATGTTTTAATCCAAACTGGCCCTAAAAGACTTATTTCTATTATATTTTTTTTCTTAAAATTTAAATCAATCAATGTTTGACTTTTGTCTTAAACAATTAATATTTTAAATTTTTTTCTTTTTATAGAATTGATCTAAACAATACATTCAAGCTTTGAGAGTCACGATGAGCTCCACATGAGCTAGTGAAAACTGTATCATGCCTTTACTCGACACAGGTGCATAGGATGTGACATTGACTAGTTCCATTTAAGGCTAATCTCTCGCTCCCCAGCTTTCCACCAGCTCCTTGCTAACTCCTTGTTAGAGCAGGTTTTATGAGAGTGGGCGCTTGTTTTTTACTTAAAACAGCTCTCTGCCATAATCTCATTTAAGGCTAATCTCTCGTAGGGTGCATTTGGCATAGCTCTAGCTGCCTAAGTCTCCAACTCCTTGCTGAAGCAACTTTACTAGCTCAGGCTCAGAGACTTTTTTTTTTTTTAAATTTCAAACTAGCTCAGCGCTACTGGGGTGGGAGCTGGTTTACCAAACACGCTTTCGGGCCTAAGAGCTCTTGCCAGAGCTGAGCGGCTTCCAAGCCATAGGGAGCCATGACAAACACGCCTAAGTTCTTTATCGGATTCTAGAGCGATTCCTAGGCTCCTAGAGCTACATGCCAAATGTATATTTAACCTAGCATGATATGAATTCACAATGCCCACTGCCATAAAATTTGAAGAGGGACCATTAGAAGTGGCGTTTATTTATACAATATAGTTACATGGAATACTATAAACGTTTGATGTACACAAAGTGTAGGCAGATGACGTGGTGCAGCCAATTTCGTCTGTGCCACATCATCCGCCTGTACTTTGTCTGCATAAAACCTGTCCTCCGTTTAACAGTCCATAGTTACAGGAAAAGCTAAATGGTTAAAATTGCAAGTTTAGGGCTATCAAAGGGCCAGACCAAAATTTTGGCTGCTCAATGAAAATATGGCATATGACCCAACATTGTAAAAAATTTGGGCCAGGTATCAAGTCGACATGAACCGTTGACAGCCCTACTTACATGTTGTCGCGATCTAGATTGGCGTACGCTGATAGTGTGTAGCGATGAGTTTGTGCCGGAAAATCATATGTATTAATTGAGGCCCGGGGATATGGGTTTGAACACAAAGTTCATCCATGCATTCGAATCGGGTATTCAGGTGGGTCCATGTGGCAATCAGATCGGGTGTCCCGGCAACTTGCCCAAGGTGGTTCTCAATCGGGTCGTGTTGGGTCTCTCTTGGATGTTGGGTAATATACCCTTGATGCATCGGTTTAGATCGGGGGGCACCATGGGGTTGGATCAGGCACATGGTTTTTACCCACCGGGCCACAGCCAACATTTTGACCCGACCTGACCCATTGACAGCTCTGTCCATACCTACTTAATCATCCATTTGAAGCTTTAATAGCTTCTTAATCGGATGATAGACTCTGCTCAAATGATGCCTAAGTGTTCGCATCTCATTGTTGACACCAATAGATTCTGCTGTTCAGAAGGATGATAGACTCTGCTCAAATGATGCCTCAAGTGTTAGCATCTCATTGTCGACATCAATAGATTCTAGTGTTCAGAAGCACCGGGTGTGAAAACTGAATCAAGAGTTGACCTACACGTTTTCATGGGGATCAGAATCTGTTAATGTCAACTTTTAATAGATCTCTCTCACTAAGAGGGACATCCCTGGTTTGAAAACTTCGAAATCCGAGATGCATGAGATGTCTCGATGATACGGCACGATATGAAACACGATGTTTATATGATCTTACACCATTAAAATATATGTTAAATCTTACACCATATCTATGATCAATCTAAACAGTCAGAAAAATTATGATTCATATACATTCAAATATGAAGTAATATAACGTTCTATACAAATCCATACTAAGATTCCGAGTCATGTGGTATCGCCCCAGACGTCTCATCACGACCGTCATTTAAAACCATGGTGGCATCCAATTACTCCAAAAGGCTAATATAACCATTTAATATTTATGATGGTAATTACATATTCTAGACAATCAAAGTTGGTACTACATGCTCGAGCCCAACCACTAATGGTGGTGTTTGGTTCATCCATACAACATACGAGGAATCGGTGTACACCAACCCAATGCCCATGTGAAAAACCATGTGAATTGCTGTAGCCAAAAAATGGAATTGATCAAAAATTCCAAACCATCCGATCAGGGGCACGCAGGAAGAAGGTATACATGACCAGTTGAGCTGAATAAGGGGCAACTGCCTATGTTTAATGTGGGAAAAAATGCATCAAGCAGAAAGTTGGGATTGTTAATTCTACGTGATTTTGCCGATAAAAAAAATCAAAAAATCTATGTGATTTTTGGGTTGCAATGCAACCCATACACTCAATCGTTGGCCTTACATGTGTGGCAGGGGCGACTAAAGCACCATTTTTGGTGCTTGGGTCCAAGCACCAAAGCATCGACTTCATGATAAAAAGTTCGCTAAACAAGTATGTTCTTGAGATTTACTAGCTTCAGTAAGAACCATAATGATGTTTCTTAGTTTAGAACAGATCTCATCATAGTTATATCTCACAAACCATCAACAAATGATTTGACTGGTTTAAGTTCAGTTATATACAGCAGTCAATTAGTCAAGATTTAACTATTACAAATCGCAGATCATCAATTAATGCTTTCATAGGTGGAATAAAGTTGTACTCTATAAGCAACTAATCAAACTGTCAATTAATGGTTTCATATTTACATACATAGTGAAAATTGTGTACTTAAGCCTGATTTCAAATTCCGAAGAAAACACGAGGCATGTAGAAGCACCACCATAGTACTAGATTCAACGTATAAAATAAAATAAAAATTCTAGCCCTTTGTCTAGATGAAAATTTCAGTGTGCAGGCAAATAGAAGAAGAATTATAAGCATTGAACAATTACAACACTGTAAGTCCCCAAGGTAAAAACTACATCTGGATGGAAAAAAGGAAAAGAAAAAAAAAAACGGATCTAGTTACTTACTCACACTTGATCGAACGGTATATGTGGCGCACAAACAGCAAGGAGGCACGGAAACCGACAGTTCCAAGCATGAGGAAAAATCCGTAGCAGATGCAAGCCATGTAACCAAAGAAAAATGAGGTTTGCATAAATCCTGACATATCTGATCTTGCGTGATAGTAATACAAACAGTAGAAGAAGATAAAAACCCCCGTTGAGCCTCCACAAAGAACAGACCTGAGTAGATAGCATTAGCAAAGAACTCGTAAAGGCCACTGGTATATTAATTATAATAATAATTGCAACTTTTCTTGTTTTCAATACCAAATATATAGTTTTATGTGTTTTATGATCTAGACCAATATTACCTGGTTCGTTGGTTTGCTCATTTGGGATTGGGGTTCATAGTTCACTACTTTCCACCGTACCCGATTCTCTAGGAGTTGGGATGAGTTTTACACTCAGTAGTAAATAATTATATAATTATTAGTACTTATAATAAAGTTATATTTTTTTATCAAACAAAGTGTCATGAACACAACGCTTTCACAGTGCAGTAAGGTGGGTAGCGAACCAATAAGCCTGATCGTGACCAAAGGAATCCAGTACGTATCTTATAATGCTGTTAACATATATAATGAAATTTACAGCTAGCATAGAGCAACCGATCTGACCACCTGCACACAGCGTGCGAGCAGTGCGTGAACTAAAGAGAATGGAGATCTGCATGCACCTAGAAGTCCACGTGGTGCACAACTCCCATGCAGTGTGCCGATGATCAGGTCAGTCACTCTAATATAACTCTAAAATATAATCTGATATCAATATTTTATTGTGCTGCGTTTTCCAGGGATTTCGTTCCGACACCTCATTTGCCCAACACCCACACATGTTAGTGTCTCATATTCATAGCTAAGCACTGAAGAAACTTGTGCCAGGCTTAGCATCAATATGCAAGTCTTACTAGCTCCTTTGTTACTGACACCCAATTTACTCAAAATGCATCTGCCAAACTTTGCTAGTATGTTAGTGTTTTGAGCTACTGACCTGCGGATGCTAGTATTAGTAGAAATTTCATTGAACAATTTTGATCCAAAGTTTCCGTTATCATAAATTAATGGAGCAAGGCATGCTAGGGATTTTCTCGTAGAGTGAATCCATATCTACCTACAAATTGAAGCAAAAAAAAAAAACAATGCAGAGCAAAGCTTCCTTGGCCACTAGGCACAGAACCAAGAAATATCCGTGATGATGGTGGGGAAGTACCCAGCACAATGAACTGAAATCCAAGGAAGTTGACTAGCTTTCTTGAAGCAGATTTTTATTCACCGCACAGCTTGACTGAAAAACTCAAAACTCTTAAAGAGTCAATTTCAAACTTGTTCGAGTACTCAAATGAGTTATTCGATCAAGTTGATTTTTGGAATTTGAAGCACTCGGATCAAGTTTTTTGGGCTTTAAGGTAATCACATCACCAATTTGACAGACGTGGAAGTAATTAGTGAGAAACCAAACATGAAGGATTGCAGAGTGGTAGAGTTTACCCTGAACAGAAATGAGTGGTGAAATAAGACTCCCAAAACCTACCCTAAATAGATGGGTAAGGCGATGACGATGACATCACCACTTTCACCAGGTTATAGATCAAGTCTAATCGAATGGAGGAACCATTTCTTGACAGGGTTTCTAAACGATAATAACTAGTAAATCAACACATTTAAAAAAAATTAACATAAGCGGCTTGCAGGAAATAGGATGTTCCGATAACAGAAAAGAACATCAATAAATTGGCTCTGATATTTGCATGGGGAGATCCTTCAATAAATAGTCACCAATAACTTGCTCCTGAACAGGTTATTCGTGAAAAGAAAAGAGGATCAAACAATATCCTCACAAAAAAAAGTGCATAGAAACACAGAAAATGCTGCAGCAATGAGATCTAGAGTTGAAGCCAAATGTTTGAAACATATACCCCAGCTGGGATACATATTCATAGGCACGTAACTGAACAGAAAAATTGCATGATGTTATTAACATCTTTGTAACATAAACCAAACATCTGAGACACCCAGCCGGGATATTTTTATTTTGGCCAATTCTTTGATCAAAATCCCCGAAGACACCGAGATGTAGCCGGTGATGTCTTAATACTGGAGCCACCCGAGACAAATGTATCGTTTTGGGCATTGCCTAATACATATTACTTTCTACTAACTTGCATTGACGATACCAAGACATTTCGGTATCGACAGAAACTGATATTAAGGGCCTGTTTGGATAAGAACATGGGAAATGTGGGAAAGTAAAATAATCCTATATTTTCACATGGATACCTAAGTTATAGGAAACCATGGGATTCCTTTGTTTCCCTTCTTTTGTTGTTTGGATAACCACATTGCTAGCCGAAAAAACGCACGATTAATCAAATCTTGTGTTTGGATACATATGCAGGAAATTGAAGGAAAACCCTGTGTTTCGATATATATCCGAGAAAATGCAAGGTTAACCAAATCCTGTGTGTTTGCACAGTCCTGATGCACAGTCCTGAGGGCTGCGCCCAGATTAGCTGGGCACCATGTGGCACCCATCTCGTGGATCGGGTGCTAAGGCAACTTAGACAAGAATAAGAAAAGATCGATCAGGTACCACCCAAAAATTTTGCACATGATCCGATGCATATCCATCGTTGAAATGCCGTCGATGGTGCCCAAAATCAATGCACCAGATTGGTTGGGTGTCAACCCATCAAACAGAGGGAAAAAAAAAAAGATGCAGAATGTCATTTTTTAAAAATCGGATGCCCCATGACTGATTAACCCAAAACAGGTGTTGTTTTGGCTAATCATGCCACGTGTAATGGGATCTGGCGTCTAGGTGCAGCCCTCCAGGGCTGCGTCCGGATGCGTTTCCCATCGCTCGCTCTCTCTCTCTCTCTCTCTCTCTATATATATATATATATATATATATATATATTGTTATGATGTTAGTATGTTATTCTTACTACAGAGGGGAAAAAGGAGGAGAGAAGCTAACCTCCACCACCACTCATGATCCTCGACCGCAAGTTGGAAGTACGTCAATGCTATTGTGATGAATGCCGTCACGACGATGAGAATGATAAAAACAATGAACAAGATGCTATATATGGTGTAAATTTTATGGCCCCACACACTAGCAAATATGTAGTACAGCTCGATGTAGATAGCGCTGAAAGGAAGGAACCCAGCCATCGCCATCTGCGGAATTGTTCCTCTATACCATGGCAGTGGAGGAATCTCTCTCGGATACTTCGTAGTGCGGCATGGAGCTTGGAATTCGGTCTTGCTGTTCTTACCAGCAATCCCGCCCAATACAAGCAACGGAGAAGTTACAAGTGTCCATATGAGAAGAATGACTAAGATAGTGCCGAATGGTAAAGCTGCGGTCGCACTGTACACAATTGCAACGGTGTTTAAGAAGCAAAATGTCAAGAACAAAGGTCCACAGAATAGGCAACCCGTTAACAACAAATTCCGCACCTGCAAAGATACATGGAGAGATTTAGATAGCAAGTATAATAATGAAGGAATAGTGGGCTATGAGGAGCATTTTATGGATAGAGACCATAAGACGCAACCCATTTTAGGCCACATGGCACATCTTTTGAGCAATCCAAGTCATCAAGTTTATAGCTCCTTAAAAATTAATTTAAAATAAATTATTTTGTCCATAAGAAGCACTCATTTTGAAGGACTAATGGATTGTTCTGTTTTGTCTGTATCTTTGTGTCTGTTGGAGCTTCTCCTCTTTCTTTGGTCCTAGTTGTAATTTTATCATTTCAATGAAGTTTCAACCTTATTGATTTAAAATAAACAAATATAAAATAATCAAAAAATCGAGATAGAGACCATAAGAAGCACCCATTTTAGGCCACATGGCATATCTTTTGAGCAATCCAAGCCATAAAAGTCATAGCTCATATTGGGAGCTACTATGGGGCCAAAATTATGGTCATTTGGGGGATATAAACCAATCTATGCACTCTAATAGGGACAGTTGTGCACACTTTTCCAATGGTTAATATTAAAGCACTCTGATCTAGTATACACGATTTTTGGGGCCTATCAAAGACACATGCCTAGTGGCATAAATGGGTGCTTTCTGTTGCAATATCTGTGTAAAATGATCGTAGGAGTCGGTCTCAGTAAAGAAACATGACTACTTGCAAGGTAATCAGCGTACCCAGTTGGTTCCTTCTAGTTGCAAATAGGTGGAAGTTGCAGTGTAACCAGCAATGCCGGAGGTTAGAGCATATATGACAACCAGGGCCGTGAAAAGTGCTCCTCGGTTGTAAGGATAAAACACCCCAACTAGCGCAAGAAGGAAGATGAATATCGCACTGGTAAAATAAAAACAATAAAGCATTTAAAAAGTCGGCAAGTAAAATTAACTATGGTTTATACAAGTTTGATTCGCCGGAGAGCACAATGTAAATTAAAGAGTTTGGGTAACAGTTCTTACAGAGCTAAGAGCTGAGTTCCTGATCCGAGAACAGCTGAAAATAGAGACTTGTACTTTGGGAATCGGAAGACGTCCCCATGTATATATTTCCATCCGGTCTCCTCTTGGTCATCGACTGCATCCTCGTCATGTGAGTATCTTTCAGCACAACAGGAAAAGAATTCCGCGTCAGGAAACATATTGAAGCACTCAATATAAGATGAGGGCAGATGCGGTATCTTTATAAACAACTGGACTGTTTGGTCCATGGTTCAAAATCTCATCTGAAACCTATACGTACCGGTTTCGGAGGACATCGGTACGATACTTTGAATGTATTGCATCGGTTATTACATATATATTGCTAATGTATCAGATGACACATACCAATACATCATCTGGAACCGATAAATACCAGACGGTATGTATCGGTTTTGGAGTTGAACGATATGTACCAAAAAAACGGTATTTTAGGTTTGGTCCCTTGGACTACTATGTAACAAAGACTTAGATATGGGTGTGTCAATGGCGGACACGGCACCTACGAGAAGGTTGATACACCGACACACCCATACAAATATTAAAGGGTACATGCAGCCTCACCTATATCAATGATAAATTGTTTAAACGTGTATTTTTTACACCACGTGGCACACATATTTGACCAATCCAAGTCGTTGAAGTGGTAGAATATCATGTGAACTAAAAGTTAGCCTATAGAGGGTGCCCATCATAGGATACAAACTATTTTATCCAAGCATTTTAATATAAACTGATATTCACATTAACAGAGGGTCCATATAAAAGTGCACAGATTGGATTTTTTAGGCTAAGTGAAGTTCAATTGATATCCAACCATTTGGGAGAAGTGGATTGTAAAAAAATGTGCCATGTGGCACCACGTGGTCTAAAAGTTCACATTTGAGCGTTATTATCTATTGATGTTGGTGACCACAGTCGATTAAATTTTAAAATACTTTAAAAAGAATATAAAACTTAAATATAAAATTATAGAAAAAATAGGAAAATCACCTCAAATTGGGAAATTTGTAAGAAAGACATATATCTGTGTTAAAAAACTTATATTTAATTTTTTTTTAAAGGCGCAACAATGAAATAAAATTTGGAAATAAAAGGTACAAAAAATCTGTATAGCCTCCATGAAATGGCAAAAGAAGTACCAAAAATAACATATAATGGTGTTAATTCTTACTTAATGAAGTCGTTCTTTAGAACCCGCATGAGAATTGTGGCAAGGAACCCGGTGAGGAGGAGGACTGTTACACACGAGTTTATTATCGAGAACCAATGGATCTCCAAATGTTGGCGCATTGAGGAAGACTTTGCGTACTTATCCATCCTCTTCTCGAATGGAATATCGGTCTCTTTCCACGTCACGGAATACGTGAATTCCACTTGGACTTCCTTGTCCTCTGTGATGTCGATGGCCGAATTCGGATCACTCTGAACATTTACTTCTATGACCCGGTCATCATTGTAGACAATATCAAATTGGATGTGCTTAAATAGCAAGTACTTGTATTCAGTTGGATCAAATTTGTTCTCCTTGTCAACCCTCCCGATGAATCCCCAAAAGGGCAAGTCATCATAATACATCTGAAAGTAGTAGTCCTTCGAGACGGCATCCCGAAGCTTTGCAACGTCTTCTTTTGATAGTGTTTTCCTACATAGGGAAGCGGATTGCTTGTTGACCCGAAATTTCAATTGATATGGTGAATCAACCAATCGGTCACCGTTCAGAACTTCTCCGAGATCCTCTCTTTTCTCAGTCACATGATCTACAGCGATTTTACCAATGTGATACTCAGGTAAGTAAATAACAAAGAGGTATAATATTTGAGATGGAAGTGAATTCACTATCACATTAAAAATAAATAAAAATAGTATATCGTAGTCGCAAACCTGGTGAACAGAGAGGAAGATCGTAATAACGATATGTCTCACTGCAAATGCACAAGATACAACATCATCAATAATACCCGGGGAAAGAAAAAAAAGAAGATGAATAATATGTAATCATTGCATTCAAACACATCTTTTATCTATTATTTATAGGGTGCTGCATCTGAGACACCCCCCCATCATGTAATTGTAGCCTAATTAAATGGGTATTTTGGTCCTTTACTTCTTAAGTACTATGGATCACAGAGATTGTTTGCAAATGGGTTCACAACAAGCAGATGGGGCAATGAAGATGGGTTCGCAACAATCGTCAAATGGAGTGCACTACTCCATCAGCATCACAGCAAGAATGATGGAGTGGAGCGCGCCAGATTTTTTTAATTAAAGAGTAAAAGAAAAAAATACCCAATTATCCATTTAATTAGACTGTAATTAGAAAAGAGGGGGGTGTCAGTAATAGCGCCCTATTTGTAATGCAGTCACGTAAAATGGAATATTCTTCAATTACAATTTTGAAATGTTCCTTCAAATTTTGGTAGTTAAGGATGATTGTACAATCTAGATCTGAAATGTGTGGAAAACAAAGAAAAAAAAAGCTGAGAATGGAATCAACATAGTTTAAAAATTAAGCATATTCGCCAACTTAGATTTGAATCTCCCCAACTATACTCATTAAGAAAAATAAAGTAATAAAGGAGTTCATACTTTTTCAATAAATTAGCCATAGAAAAACCAAAATAAAATCACCATAAACTAAGAAGAAACAAAGAGAGATTCTGAACATATGAGCCAGGAATCAGATAGGATCACTAAACAACAGAATTCAAAATTCTTAACTAAGCCACAATAGTGTACCAAGGTAATCAAAGATCATATTCGCCAACTTAGATTTGAATCTCCACAACTATACCCATTAAGAAGAATAAAGTAATAAAGGAGTTCATACTTTTTCAATAAATTAGCCATGGAAAAACCAAAATAAAATCACCATAAACTAAGAAACAAAGAGAGATTCTGAACATATGAGCCAGGAATCAGATAGGATCACTAAACAACAGAATTCAGAATTCTTAACTAAGCCACAATAGTGTACCAAGGTAATCAAAGATCAAATGTTTTTACCTAGGGTTCTGAAAAGGACCCACTTTGTTTGCATACAAGGGAACAAGATCTCCTTCCTTGTACTTGTGATTTGAACCATCTGCTTGAACTTTTAACCCTAAAAACATGAACAGTACCACCAAAGCAGCTCCCACCATTCTCATTGTCATCAACACAAAGCTAAGATCCTTCAATCCAAGATCAAAACTTTTTTACTTTCTTCAAAATCATCAAAAAATTCCTGCTCAAACAGTCCAAACGATCAAATTTCGACACAAAAAACCTACAATTTGTAAGAATCAGATCAAATGGGTTTTGTAGATCTATGAAACACCAAGCTAAGATCTTTTGTAACCAAGATCAACAATTCAGTGTTTTCCCTATCAAATTAGCTCAAAAGATGAGATTTTGAAAGGGGAAAAGAAGGAAATCGAGGGGAAACGAAAATCTTTCCAACAAAGCCAAGATATTTCAAGCAAAGATCAAATTTTTTTTACTATTCTTTAAAATCATCAACAAGTCCATGCTCAAACAGTCCAAAAAGATCAAATTTGACACAAATAACCATAATTTGTAACAATCAGAGAAATGGGTTCTGCAAATCTTTGAAACACCAAGCTGAGATCTTCTGTAACCAAGATCAACCATTCAGTATTTTACCTGTCAAATTAGCTCAAAAGATGAGATTTTAAAAGGGAAAAAAAAGGAATTTGAGGAGAAACTAAAATCTATATGACAAAATCATACCTTTATGATGAATTTGAAGAAACATCTGATTAAATGAATCCAAAAGAAGTGATTTTGAGGGGAACAGTGAAATGGGTTGGATCTGAAAGATTGGGGGAAGCTTCAAACAATTTTTTTTTGTTTGAGAAAGTAATCTAGAGAAGATAGATTTCAACCGTGGGTTCCTGGTTTTCCGTGGGGAAAAATCGCTCGGATAGTGAAAAAAGCTGGTGTTACTGCCACACCACTTTATTTTACAGCCACCTCACTCCGTCAAAATAACAAAAAAAAAGTTGAGACTCTTTTTCGTCATTAAAATCGTTTTTCGCTCTCAATCTTTCATACTATAGATCTTTCAATGAGCCGAGTCAGCTCGGGAGTTCACTCGGCTCAACTTAAAAAAAAAAGCTTGCAAATACTTTTAGCTATGAGTTAAGAGCTTGCTTGTGAGCAAGTTGGGTAGTTTGGGGCTCAGCTTGTCTCCACTCACTCAACTTGTTATATAATATATATATATATATATATAATTATATATATAAGTTAAATTATTAAAATATCCTAAAATTAAACCAATGGAAACTTTTAATGATTAGGGGTTTTAGTAAACTAACAGTTAAAAATAAGAAAATATTCTACTTTACCTCTACGAAACTTAAATCTATCCGCTCGAATTCTAATTGGTAACTTTCATCTCTCTACAACTCTTGTCATACTAATTTATTATTAAAAAAAATATTTGATTAGATACTTTTAATTAGAAGATTAGAAATTTTAATTATTTAAATATTAATAAATTAAAACATAATGAAAAAAGAAAAATAATAAAAATTAAATTCAAATAAAAAATATAATTTAAACATATTATTAGGCTCGAAATCGACTTGAGCTTGGCATGAGCTCCATAGAGCTGACCATGAGCTAAGTAGTTTTAGGCTGGAATATAAAAGAGCTCGGCTTGAATATAAACCTCAAGTAATCCCTGGCTCAGCTCGAAACACGTGGGACAAATCTCAAAAGTTGAATGTGATCGTTAATCATGATTCATGTTAATTTTTGGGATGTGTGCCAAGTAAAATCAACATTTGACCTTTCTATGGTAGCCGATGATCTCAAGATATATCGCGTGGGAATGCGAGGTAAAAAAAAAATACTCCATCATTCGACTCAAAACAGTCAATAGGTTTATCCTTTACTTAAGTGAGGTGGTGGCTGTAACATAAAATAGTGTGCAAGTAACACCAGCCATATTAAATTAGTAACTTTTACCATCATTACATATACCCATCAATCAAGACCATCCAATTGATCAAGTTGGATCGTACAAAAGGATTATTTTCAATCAAGACCATCCAATTGATCAAGTTGGATCGTACAAAAGGATTATTTTTAACCATCTCATTAAATAATCTCTTTATATGAAAAACTGTGAATATCCTTAAAGGCCATCCGAAAGAAAGAATCTGCTCAATCAAACAACCAGGGGCATTCGAGCGTTGGGAATGGATATCTTACACCGGTTATGCAAAGTGTTGAAGTTTAGTCCCACATTGGGATTGGGTATATACAAAGCCCCGTCTCTCCCCTTATAATATCCTAAGCTACTCAATGTCAATTGATTTTGAGTTTGATGTACAAATTTATCATGGAAATAGAGCAGACTACTCAGTTCAAATGTCCACTGGATTTGTGATGAATCTAAATGATCTTACACCATTAAGGTAAACTTTTATCTCACACCATTGCAATGGACATTATCATTATACCATAAGACACGTGTTTATAAACAATCTAAAATGTTCAAGTGACAATCCATCATTCCAACATGTCTTAGCCTAAAAAATTGTGGCTATAAGTGGATGTGAACCATTCAATTTAATATCAGCCATTAAAACTTAAAAGAACGGTTTCGGTTAACAGGTTGATATTAAAGTTAAGATATAAGACGATTTAAATCTCTATAAAATATGATCATTGGCGCTACCAACTTCTTAAACCATGGATGATGTAGGATCGTTTGAACACTCAGTTTCATATTAGAAGCCAAAAAAGTCAACCCTCTTTGCAATTTTTTCCATGGGAAAGTGTAGATAAAATATTTTCATATTAGAATAGATCTTGCGATTTGCGTTGTGATGTGTAGTTTAGTTGTTTTAACTTGTTTAGGCCCTTTGTCACGTTGACTTCCCTGTATTCCTTAGATTTAAGATTAAATTTTTTTTTTTTAATTTAGTCATAAAGGTCAGATTTTAAATATGATAAAAGAAGCTTTAGTTAAAATAAAAAATCATTTAGATTTGGATTTTTTAGTAAATACCCGTAAGTTATGCTGATATTACAAATAACCCCCCAATTATAACTATTTGCGGTAAACTCTTAATTAGCATTTTGGTGTTTATAAAGCACCCTCTTTAACGGATGCAACTTTAAATGATTAATCAGCGATTAAAGAATAGCCTAAATATCATATTTATCTTTTTTTAAAATTAAATTACTAAATTATCACCCTCTACACAGGGATAGAGTTGGGGCCCCTCTTCTTACAGAAAAGAGTAGTTTTAAATCCATTCGCCAAATCTTTAAGTTCACCCACGCTGAAAAACATTGACTACATTGAATCGGACGATGGAGATCATTTATCGTCCCAACCTTTCACACGATGGATCTTGAGATCACGATGGCACCATTAGACGGTTGACTACATTGAATCGGCTGATAGAGATCATTTATAGTCCCAACCTTTCACATGATGTATCTTGAGATCATGGTGACACCATCAAACAGTTGACTGCATTGAATTGGGCGATGGAGGTGTTTATCGTCCCAACCTTTCACACGATGGATCTTGAGATCATGGTGGCACAATCAGACGGTTGACTGCATTGAATCGGACGATGGTGATCATTTATCATCCCAACCTTTCACACGATGGATCTTGAGATCATGGTGGCACATCAGACGATTGATTTTTTATTTCATGTGGTACACACTCAAAAAAATGACCTTAAAATTAATTTTAATCGTGTACGTGATGTTAAGATCACTTTTTTGAGATGTGTGCGACGAAATAAAACACTGATCGTCTAATGGTATGCTTAAACGATCTCCATCGTCTGATTCAATATAATCAATATGTTTTAGCGTGAGTGAACTCAATGATTCGGTAAATGGAAGAAGACGCGGTTAGGCAATTCAATTCCTAAAATAAAATAAACAGATAAATTTTTTTTACATAATGATAATATGAAGCACTACACCATTATTATATAATAATTACCAATATATCAACGATGATAGGATAGTAAATCCGATCAATTGTATAACTAGTGATTCATCAAATGGTAGCAACCAATCGAATTTGAAAATTTTCTAATCCATAATTGGGCCTCGAAGCTTGGGTTCTATGGGGTAGACTAAGAGGTTGGATGGACATGATATTTTATATACAATCTAGGAAATTAGGAAATTTTGAACCGGATCGGATCAGATGAAGTAGGGGCTCGAGTCCGGTCACCTGTCAAAATTTGGCCAGCCCCGACCCATTAATAGCCTAGTCTTCACTAATTTTTAGGGTCTTGATAGTTGAAGGAGTAACTTTTCGACACAATAGGTTCTTCATAAGCTTGATATTCTCTTGATGTCGATATGGCCCAACAATGAAAATACCCAATCTGCATTATGAGTTATGACATCACTTTTAGTAAACTCCACTTGGATACAACAAAGTTGGAGGATAAACCGATAAAATCGGCCTTGTTTGGCAACCCGGGTTCTAAGGATTGGCCAATACCAATTAATCTTTCATTTGATAAGTCTTGAATCATATAAGAAATTGGAGGGACGAGTATTTTGAGTGGAACATGTAGATTGAAGGTTTTCTTTTCAAGAATAATTGCATCATTTGCCACAAATCCTCCATTGGTTGAGTATTCGTCCAAACGTTGGCATATTTTAATGGGGAGTCACCGATCTGATGAGTCTTGAATCTTATGGGTGAATGAAGGGCCTTTTAGAAGAGTACCTTTAAATCCACCCACTGAATCTTTAAGTTCACCCATGCTAAAACACGTTGATTGAATTGAATCGAACGATGGAGATCATTTATCCTCCCAATCTTTTATACGATGGATCTTGAGATCATGATCGTACCATCAGACGGTCAATGTTTTATTTCACGTGGCACACATCTAAGAAAAGTGACCTTAACATCGCGTGCATGCTTAAAATTAATATTAAGGTCACTTTTATGGGTGTGTACCACATGAAATGAAAAATTGACCGTCTGATGGTACACCCATGATCTAAAGATCGATCTCATGAAAGATTGGGATGATAAACAATCTCCATCATTTGGTTCAATGCAGTCGATGTGTTTCATTGTGGGTGAACTCAAAGATTTTGTAGGTGGATTTAAAGGTACTCCTTTTAGAATAGTGGTAAATTATAATGGCATGACTTGTAAATAAAGGTGAATGAAGGGCCTTTTAGAATGGTGGTAAACTTTAATGGCATAACTTGTAAATATAGATGAATGAACAGCCTTTTAGAATGGTGGTATTTTTAAAATATTAGTTTCATTAAGGGTAAAATAGGCTTTCCGTCCATAAATTCACGGCTAGTTAACGGCAGGGAGTTATATGAAACAAAAACACAAAAATAGGAGCTTCAGAATAAATACACATAACTTAGGGGGTTTCTTATAATATTAACATAACACGGGGGGTTATATGCAAAAAAACCCTTTAGATTTTGCTATTTAAGCTCTCCTTTACAATTAGATAATAAATTTAAAAAGGACATCTCAAATACGGAAAATTCCTCAAAATTTAAAAAGACTAGGAGAATGATTGGCAAAAAGTCGGCGGAGACCACCTATGCGAGAAATTTTGACTAATATTTGATTAATTCGAAGACTTATGTGACAACTTATAACTATTGGCTATTCAATTGTTTAATCAATGAGCCATATGTCACAGGGTAACTTTTTTCAAAGCTCGTGTGACGCATCGTTGCTGCTGCTACAGTGAGGCCATCCTAACTCAGATATCAATTTTCACGAGACACAACCTAACAATGACTATAACACTTGTGCTACACCTCGCTGCCACGCATAACAAGACCATCTTTTTCAACTATCACTCTGATACCACCCGCCTAAAGGACGGGAACTCCCGTTCATGATTTACCTTCACCTGAGGCAAACCATCTTAATGCATTATGTCTACTATCGACACGCATGCCAACACCTCAGTGCCACCTAGCCTGCCCAGCTTCACCTTGTGTACTGCACTAGTTCATCGCTAAGACACTACCTTTGCAGGTGTGTACCACGAGTAGAGGGTCGTATGCTATGGTGGTATGTCAAACCAAGGGATTTGAGGTTATTCTGCTAGATGACCCAAATTGGTGTTTAGACCATACTTGGGGGAAGGGAGTTGTGGAGCTATTCTCCCACACATGGGGCCTTGTGTTATTGGAGGAGCGCATAGATCTTCTAGGTTAGGGTGGGCTTAGAGCGTCGCTACAGCGATACGGCGCTGCGGCGATGCCACATGTCACCCGAGGTAAGGTTACCATGTGGCCCCGAGCCGGCATCATGGTGCGCATAGGTCGGTGACCTCACGAGAGCACTCAAGGGTTATGTACGACACAATGGTGCGCACTAGCCGAGGACTTGATGCGGACGTGTGTTGGTCGCATATGCCACACATGATACTTGGTTTGGACAGCATGAAGAGCTACATGCTACTCCAAGTGTGTTGGTCGCGTGGGCCGCACACGATGCTTAATTTGGATAGCATGAAAAGTTGCATGCTACTCCAAGTGTGCTGGTTGCATGGGTCACACACGATGGTTGGCTTGGATGGCATGAAGAGATACATGTCACGGTCACAAGCGAGGAACTACTGTAGTGCACAGGGTGAAGTTGGGCAGGCCAGGTGACACTAAGGTGTTGGCATGCGTGTCGAGAGTAGACACGATGCGTTGAGATGGTTTGCCTCGGGTAAAGGTAAACCATGAACGGGAGTTCACGTCCTCTAGGGGGGTGGAATCAGATTGATGGTTGAAAAAGATGGCCTTGTTGTGCGCGAGAGCGAGGTGTAGCACGAGTGTTATAGCCATTATTAGGTTGTACCTCGTGAAAACTAGTATCTGAGTTAGGCTGGCCTCGCTATAGCGGCAGCAAGGCGCCGCACGGGCGTCGAAAACAGTTACCCCGTGACACATAGCCCAAAAATACACTAAAAAGGATGGGGATTGATCCATATGGACCTACCTCCCAATTACAGAGCACGCGGCTTGATCTTCAATTCATAAATCTATATTTATTATAAAGCTTCTAAAGGTGGAAAATGTTTAATCCACCCAAAGCTGTTCCTGTCTGTTGGATCAAATCTCCATGATATAATTTTGTCTCCAAACATAGAAAGAAGAAAGATGTGCATACAAACAGAACCATAAATTTTTCAAAGGCATTGAAAGCTGTAAAGGGGCTGCTTATGTCTTAGTGGGCTGCCATGGCTGGTAACTAGTCCAGACTCTCTGACCAGGATTGAGGGTATGACCCTTTGAGTGATAGATGTACTCGTCGCCCTCTCCTGAGAAATTTTGCTTGTGTTCTACGCTGTACCTCTTGGGTTTAAGCATCAGAAGCTGCCAACAAACATGAAAAAATTAGACACTGATCACTAGCAATTCATTGGCGTTCTCCAAGATGTTGTGGAACTCCACTTGCCATGTGGAGCACAGGGGAATAGGTTAAATCATTTTATTTTTTTGAAGTTCAATTTCTTTTTAAAGGCTTCTGTCGAAATTTGACTGATTTCAACAGTTCAGATTTCAAGGCTCAAAAACTACATTGTGAAGATGATTTTTTTTTTTTTTTTTTTTTTAAATATGATGTAACTATGTAAGCAATGCATCCATGCTCTGTGTCATCAATTTGGTGGCCCTAATTGGAGGTATGATATATACATATATATATATATGAATGACTTCTCGAACTATGCGCTCAAGTGCAGCCTCGGAGTCTAGGACACTGCACTCGAGCCAATTGGGTGCCACCTCAAGATGCCCATGGTCGATCAAGTACCATCTAGAAACGATTAAAAAGGGTGATCTTCCACCATTGAATAATGGGTCAAAGTTGAAATTTTTTAATGCACCATGTTTGGGATATACACCACTAAGTTTGACCTCTGATTTGAAGGAAAAGGTAAAAAAAAAAAAAAAAAAAAATCTAAAACCCTAGAGAACTGGCTGGATGTGGTGTGCCGGGCTATCATGTGCCACATGGCACGTGATCGGGTGTTGCAATGCAACGCATGGGCTGCACTGCAATGCACAATCCAGTGTTCCCTCTCCACATCAAACATCATGTTAGAAAAGCATCTTCTCCCCATTTCCAAAATATGAAAAATAGATGTGCTTAACAACCTAATTGAACAAGCATTGTCATCCCTACTACAGAGTCGATCCCTTGGCTCTCCAGTCCCGCAAGTGGAGCAGCAAACCTTCAAAATCATCATCATCATCATCACAATAGGCATATCCCATCTCTTTGGGTCGACTTTGTCAGTCCTATTTCTCCACTCGTTTCTGATTAGCATTAAGCTCTCTGTAACTTCGCAATCCTTCATATCCCTTCTCATGGTTCAAGATTAAATATCATATTATGTCTAAATGACTTCTACCCGCACCTCAAGATCTCATTGTTCTGAATAATCCTCCAACACCATAATACGTAATAAGATGAAGTAACACTATCTCACAGTCCTTATGCCCAACCATCCAGCAACTTTGGGAGCACCGATCTCCTCCCAATTAATTAAATGAACTCCTCCCTCTCTCTCTTTTCGTGTCCCACTCTTGATAAATTTCTCTGAGTTTGTTAACCCACTCCTCCCTAAATCTGAAGGGCGACACAAAATAAATGGGTAGATTAGCCGAAGTTGCTCTGACCATTGTTATTCTCCAGGAAAGGTTCTTTCTTCTCTGTGAAGTTTAATTATGCTTCGTATCTTTAACAAGGTGACGAAGTACGGACACAGGACAATAAAACTCCAAAATTTGTAGCTTGTTATAAAAATCTGCAAATTACTAGAAGTAACTACTTTATCAAAACATTGCCTAGAACTAGAAGTTGATCAAATGCCCATAAATGTTTCAAAAGAATAAACAACCTGTACTTCACTAAATTGGAGTTGTAAGGCATTTTCGTCAATGTATGCAATTTCTTTTTTAGTTACGCTTTTTGTAAAGAGAACCGCGAACTACCTAAACCACAAGGCTATTAAATTAATACTTGTTTGCACAATCATGAAGTTGGTTAGGGATTTGGTGATTCAATGGGTCAGATTATCAGTCTCTAAGGAAGAGAGGGGAGGGCAGAAATTTCTTGGATGACTGGGGAAGCTTGCGGATATCCTAATTTTTACCTTCCACCTCTGGAAGGTTCTCTATGTGTGTTTCGGGCTGCCTCTTTAGGCTGGGTGTTTCGGCTTTTCTGTTTTTGCAGCACCTCGCTGCATCCTTGTTTTGTCTTTTGCCTTTTTTTGGCCCTTTTAATGCATTCTCTATGCTATCCATTAAAAAAAAATACTTGTTTGCATATGATACAACTAAAACCAAAACATCATTCTAAGCACATTCAATGGTGCAATAAAAATAGTCATATAGAAACAAATTGTGTTAAGAAACATCCATTGCTTCTTCAGGCACAAATCATTTTTCAGATTTAAAAGAAGAAAAGACAGATATAGAGAGAGAGGGAGAGAGTAGTTACCTCATCCCCTGTGTGGTCGGTGATGTAGTGTAGCCAACCGTGCCACTCAGGTGGCACTTGGGATGCATTGTAGCGGCCCTTATCTCCATACTCAACCCACCTGTGTCTTCCTGCATGCCCCCATGAGTAAACAACGGAGTTCTTCGTCAACAATATGAAACCAAAGAGCCTTACTAATGAAATGATACTTAAATCATTAATTTATACCGAGATTGATGACTACCAAATACTTCTGGGTCTAAACTGCCTGCTTCGAATCAGACAATGGTGATCGTTTTTCACCCCAATTTTCACACAAAGGATCTTGAGACAGTGATCTTACCATCAGACAGTCAGTTTTTTATTCCGTTTGCCACAGATCCCAAAAAATGGGCCCTACAATCACGTTTGAGCATGATGTGTACCATGTGATTTAGGGTCATACACTCATGGTCTCAAGATTTGTTGTGCAGAAGATTGGGGTGAAAAACAATCTCCATCATCCCATTCCAAGCAGTCAAAAGGGTTTAAGTGGGTTTCGGACGTAGGCGCTTTGAGTAAACCTGTAGGCACAAACAGATGTACCCAATTTATAATGATTATAATAAAAAGGTCCACTATATTATATTTTATTTTTTATTTAGTGTGTCCCATCAGATTCTGTCCTTGAGAAGCCTTTGGTTCAACAGATAACAGCCTAATCAAAACTCTCATCACTCTATCATTGAGAAAATGAACATACTTTCAAATTTTCAAAAGTAAATCTTGTCAATTTAATCTAACTTTGACGCCTCACATACAAAACAAACCTAACGAAGTTTTGGGATATTATTCCCATTTTTAAAACCTAATGGACATAGCATTTTACGCTCCAAAGTAAAAATTCAGGGCAATGATAATTTTAGTTTTTTTTTTTTTGAAGTTCTCTTTTTCTTCTTCTTCTTCCTCTTCTTTTTTGGACAGGTAAGCTGGGAATGAACCTGCAATCTCAAGGTTGCAATGTTTTCAACCCTCCAGCTGAGCAATGGGCCAAGTGGCAACCCCTATTTTGGACTTCTGCTATTACAATTTCAACATATTTTTTCTATTGGAAGGCTATTAAGAAATTATAGCAGTAGAGTAAACAAGAAAAAAAATGTACTGACCGTATTGAGTATCTCCCAATTTCTCATAATATTTATTCCCAAACTTATCTACGCCAACAAGTGTTGCACCAATGTTGTGAATTTTGGTTTGCCTGAACAAATTGCCGAATTTAGATTATATTTTATGGAGCTTACCAAAAAGAAATCTCCCATTTTTATGCAAGCAAATTTAACCTATCCAAGATATCTTGATGTGCAAAAATGAAAACAGATGACAAACAACATATTGCCAGGACCTATCTGCAAGATTCAAAGAGTCATTCCGGCCAAAATTCTTCTCTTTTTTTATCAAAATATCAAGGCTCTTCTATAAATTTGACAGCAACATATGCAAAAAGTTCATGCACCACCCAATAACTGAGCCCTTGCATGCATAAAGCAAGAGTAGAGAAGCAAAAACGCCAATAAATATAATTTTAAATCTCAAGGAAGCAATCAGCAACGAAATTGTCAAAATTCACCATAGATGATATTTAATAAAGAATAAGAGATTAATTCACTTACAGAAAATACCAAATGAGTGTAATTGGTCTAGTAGCATGCTGCATTAGTAAGGTGGGTTTTGAAGGGATGTGAGAGAAATGGAACTAGTTGACTAAAAATGACAACAATATAGAGAGAGTAACTTTTGGCTCACCAAAGTGGTTTACAACTCATTCTAGGAGCCCCTTACAATTAAGCTAAAAAAAATCTGCATGTCTATTGGATTAGAGCTAACCAAAAACGACAGAATCAACTGATTTAGTTAACTAATCAACCAATTGAGGCCACTTTCACTAGGAAAATGGTGGACTGTACACCATGTAGATATAGCTAACTGTGAACAGTATAACACCTCAAGATGAACATGATATAGAATTATTTGATTTTCCTAGAACAAAAACATGGTTGGGTTGGAGACCATCACACTGCTCAATATGGCAAGTCTAAAGGAATAGTGAGGAGATATTCTTGAAACACCATGTACTGTATTGTATATCACATTTGGGACTAAGTTACTTTAGAAAATATGAAGAAAATAACAGTGATAAAACATATAGTAAAATGACAAAAATTTCCTTATACTATTAATTAGGCATTTAAAATATTCTAAACATATATCCACTCGCTCAAGCTTCAGAGGAAAATCCTCTAGATCAAGCTTGCCAATGTAAACCTTAAATCCAGACCTAAAGGATTTTTTTTAGGGTATGTTAAATAATTGTGCCTACTTGATGTGCAGTTTACACCTGTCATTCTTTCATTCAATAATTTGTTATGTATGGGGAGGGGGAAAAAAAGACAACCTACTTTTGATAGAATTATTCAACAACTCTAACACAGAAATTGATGCAGTGAGAATGGGCTTCAATCTACCCAATAAAACAAAGGGGATGAAAGAAAAAGGAACTGATGTCAAAATGGAAATAGGGGCGAGCCAGCTCCAAACTAAATTCACTTTTAAATTCAATAAGTTAGCCCTGTTTGGCATGGCTCCAGCTTCCAGCTCGCACTTAAAACAAATACCTGCAAACACTAAAGCCGGAAGCTGGTTTTGGCCAGTTCCAGCTTTTGCTCATTTTCAGTTTCAGCTTTGCGGGAAGCTGTTTCAAGTGAAATCGCGGTGGGAAGCTGTTTTAAGTGAAATCGGGGTGGGAAGCTGTTTTAACAAAACAACATTTAAGACGGTACTACGCTACTACTGCTTTTCTAAAAGACACGCCAAACAGAGTCCTAATAATTTTCTTCAGAATAACTTAAATAGTTCTTTACTAAACAAAACTTATATCATGTATTCAATTTCAACCCTACATCTACTTTATCCCAAACCATCCATCCAATAAAACAATAACTAACCGTAATTCTTAGTTAAATAACTCAAATACCCTTAAATATCTGAGCTCCCATCACAATACTACATCATGTCCATATTTTGGACATAGCTCACTCAACTCATGTGATCGCGAGTACTCACTGCAAAACTAATTTGACAGGCTTTCCAACAATACCAATTTCATAATCTGGTGATGTTTCTTACCACTATAAGAATGGATATGGTTATGACTTCAAGAAATTAGGTTACTACCCTGCATCATCTTTAGATAATCCTTTGTGAAGGGCATGCCTCCCGTGGCATGCGTCCTTGGTCTACACAGACACATCATCTCCATTTGGCACACCTCAAATTTTGTGCATACTCCAAGTCAGAATATGAATTAGTTATAAATATTGAACAATCGAAGAACATTAGCTCTGAAATCCACCCCTCCCTCCTCATGCAGACCAGCATCATCAACCATTTGGGACCCAACCGACATCAATCGTCAGTCAACTCTATGTTTTCCTTTTTGGGCTACTCCAGCAATCCACCTATGTATGTATAGTCTTTTCTTTATTAGTTGCAATAACTAAAAAAGGATGAGGAAGAAGGAACCGACAGCACAACCCTCGCCTCAGCACATTGTAACAGTAAAATTGGTCCCTTCTCAACAAATCCATCACTAAGGCTGTGTTTGCATTAGCTCTTTTGGGTCAAAGAGCAGCTCTTTCACTCTTTAGCTCCAGCGGCAAACTGATTTTATGTTTGGTAATACAGCTCCTCACCCCAGTTGCTCTGATGGGTTAAATGATAAAACTGCTCTCTGTCAGAGCAGATTTGGCAAACAGCAGGCAGACTGTGTCTGCTTTTAAGAGCTAATCCAAACTCAGCCTAAGGGAATTCACTACCTGATGGCCATGATGGAAAGAAATGGGTAAGTGCACAACACCTAGATGAGTTTCCATTCATAAAGATGGATGTGTTAAACGTGGTCCATGTATATTGCACTGACAAAACAAAATGAATCGAAACATGTTGGTGATCGACTTCATTGATTCAGGAATATAATTAGAAGATTGCTCCAGGTTCTGGATGACTAATAGAACAAAATAACAGTTTTTTCGTTCCATGAAACACTTAAGGAGGAGCTAGCTGGATATAGAAGTCAAGAGTCAAGAAATTGGCACAATGCATAGATAAAAAAAATAATGACCGCGCCTCCTATGACCGCCTTAAAGAGATCGTGCCATGATCATCCAACTTATAGTCACGTGGCACAAATGTTTGATCATTTAGAGTAGTCCAACTAGCAGCCCATCATCAGCATACGTCTCTGCCGAAAACATCATGTCTATTAGAGGATTCAATCCATCTGATTGGTGCACTTTAATTCGACCGTGAAAAAAAAAAGAACTACCGTCCATTTTAAGTCCATGTCATACAGTTCAGATCCACTAATGAGTGTGAGTTTTGGGCCCACATTAGTTCAATATACAAATTACCACCTTGATAACCTGGATTGCTCAAAAACACATTCCATGTGGTCTAGGATTGAGACGGTCATGCCATAATCTGTAAAGGAGAGGTCATCTGTGACTATTCCCTTGATGCAATCAAAAGTTGAATCTACCCAACAACTTTTCTTGGAACATGGATGGACTACAATCGATTTTATAACCTAACGAAGAAGAGTAGTTGTTTCAAATCTAAATAGGACATACCTCCAAAAAAACCGTATAATATTTTGGCATTTTTTATTGATAAAAAAGATTGTATTAGAACATGAAATAAAACCATACAACAGCGATGGTCTCAATCAAGGAACTTGAGCACAATCAAGAGCAGAAATTTTTGCATCTCTTATTTATTTAGTTGCTATGTCCAGCATTATCCACCTTCTGAGGTAATGATCATAATTAGACGATACCATTTCACGAAAGAAGGAACAGATATGTGCTTATTTTGGTTCATTTTTTTCCACAATTTTGTGTTCTATATTATTCAGTGTTACCTTGGCACTTCTACTTTTGGAATTTTTGCCGTGCTGACACTTGGACACTCCTCAAACAGCACGAAATTTCTAGACAGATATTAAAAACCTGATATTACTATTAAAATATTCATCGTTTTGATAATGATAAAATGAACTTTGTTTCAAAAGAAAAATGTGTAAAGTTTAGTAATTACTGAAACAAAGGTTTGGGTCGCTGAAAACGATTTTATTCTATAATATATGTTTAGTTAGGTTCACGACACATATTATGAATCTTTTCATTACATATCTAAATTGGTTCTTTAAGATATCCCTTCAATTTTCTCTATATATGTTTTATTGATTTATTTTATTTTTCTTATGACCGTACCGCCGTATTTGAATTTTTAGAGATTGGCGTGCCAAACATCTATTGGCACCTTAACACTTGACACTCGTGCCATATGTCCAGGTAACACTGGTATTATTTAATTCCTATCCACGGCAACAAAACAGTTGTCATTACCAGATATGTGCTTATTGCAATCTTATCTTTTTCCAAAATTTTGTCTAGTGTATTGCTTAAATCCAGTTCTTAGCAACCATAGTTGTCATAAGCGATTTTCACATTATGCGATCGCATAATGCTCCAACGGTCATATTTATGACCGTTGGAGCACTTTAATAAATTTTTTATTATTGTTTGAAGTCTCATTGCCTCTATAAAAGGGTAGGTTGGGTCCTCTACTCCTCACACAACTATTTTGGCTTAAACTTCCTCTCTAATCTCCATTCTTTACTCTCAATCTCCTCCCATCTTTCCTATCTAGTTTTTTTTTTATGCATTGTAATTTTTTTTTTAGTGAATTAAATTATTGTAAACTTAGTAATATTAGTGTTAGTGTGTTACAAAGCCTCAAAGGGAAATATCAAGGATCAAGATTCAAGAGTGAAGAAAGCTTATCATTCTAATCTTCTATCAATCAAGTGACCCAGATCAAGCAAGCAAGACTTTTGGGAGGTTTGAGTTTTATTATTTTTGTTTCGAAAATTTTAAATCTCTAATTTTCTTTTCCTAGTTCCTACTTTCTATCGTCATTCACCAATTAATTATGTCTACATTTTCAACCCCAGATCCTCGAAGACCTAAATCGAATGATCTGGGTTGGAAATATGATCGGTATAAGAGTCCTACCGAGAAAGCAACCATAATTTGTATCTTGTGTAATTATGAGAGCACGGGTGGCATAGGTCATCATAAACAAATCTTGCTCATGGAGCCGGAGCAAATGCTAAGGCTTGTAGAAACACTACTCTGAAAATTCGAAAGGAAATAATGGAGTATATGGACACGCGCTCTAGGAAAAAACATGATCAAGATGTTTTAGAAGGTTATATGGAAGGTAATCATGATGATTATGAAGATGATAGATCTACACCATTAACGGCTCAAAGTAGACGATCTTCACAACCACCATCGAAAAAAGTACGTGATCGTGGTACACTAAAAGGGTGGTGTCGACCACATCCGGAGAATGTGGTTAATCAAAGGGAGGGTAAAGGACCCGCTCAAACAACACTAGAGAACTGATTTAAGGGTAAGGATAGACCCACCACAATCCAATATGTGGCTAAGTGGTTCTACCAAGCCAGCATTGCTTTCAATACCATTAAGCTAAAGAGCTTCAAAGTGATGATTGAAACTCTTGGGCAATTTGGGCCCGAACTTAAACCCCCTTCCTACCATAAAATCCGGGAAACATGCCTCAAAAAAGAGGTGAGAGTAACCAACAATATATTAGCCAAATATAAGGATGCATGGAAAATATACGGTTGCACATTGATAGCCGATGGATGGACGGATAGAACCGGTCGGACATTGATCAACTTCCTGGCAAATTATCCTACCGGAACTATGTTCCTAAAATCGATAGATGCATTGGTCCATTCTCACACGGCCGAATATTTATTTATACTTTTGGATAAGACCATCGAGAAAATAGGACCCGAATACGTTATCCAAGTTGTAACGGACAATGCGGCATCCTACGTAGCCGTCAGTCGCCTCCTTCTGGAGAAGCGACCGCAACTATATTGAACGCCATGTGTGGCCCATTGTTTAGACCTAATCTTAGAGGATATAGGCAAACTACATATTAAAACAATTGTTAAAGCTAGGAGGATAGTTGTTTTTATGTACAAACATGCGGTTCTACTTCAAAGAATGCGTAAAGTAATAGGAGGAAATTTATTACGTCCCGCCGTGACTCGATTTGCAACCGCATTTTTAACTTTACAAAGCTTGTATGCGAAAAAAAAAAAGAGTTTAGAAGTTTTGTAACATCAGCCAATTGGAACAATGGACCTTGGTCAAAGAAAGTCGATGGTAAACAAGTTGCACAAACATTGCTCCAGAATCAATTTTGGACTAGTATTGCACAAACCCTACAGGCACGTTCACTTCGGCGTAAAGCAGTGATTTTACAGGGAAAATGCTGAATAATACATGAGATTCACTTTTTCCACTGTTCTTTTCACAGTAATATCACTTGCAAAAATAGAAGATTCTTTTCCTGTATTTTTTTTTACTTACGAGCTGTAGCCTCGTAATAAATAAAAAAATCACTAAAATGTTACAACAACCACTTTTTGTAATTGAATATTACGGCTAGAAAGTTACACGAGAGGATATAATGTACACGAGTACCCACTAGATGAAAATCAAATGCTTGTTACTCCAAGTTATAAGCTCTCTATAGATAAAGCTAATCTTCGTTACACAAAACCATGAAATCGATTTGCAGCCGAGGTGCCTATGAAGAGGCGTATATGTTGTGATGTTTTCAACTAAGCAGATCTCCAGCAGAGCTTAGCATGATAAAAACTAAGTAGACCAAGCATTTATGAATCGTTACTTTAGGTTCCCGAACACTAATATATATATATATATATGTGTGTGTGTGTGTGTGTGTGTGTGTGTGTGTGTGTATCAGCTGATTGCAGTCAGAAGCTTACCAAAGTAATTGGTGGAAATTAGACGCTTATTTAATTCCTAAGTAATGCAAACTATGATGTCTAGTATCATTTTTTTTTTTGGATGGGAGATGTCTAGTATACTTAATGAAGTGTAAAATTAGAGGCTTATTTAATTTTTAATGATATCAACTCTATACAATCCTCTGAAACTCCCAAAATTGTACACACAGACACACACATACAATGAATTAGTTAAATTTGAACCGGTAGGAAGATTGGGGCTGATATTGATTAGGCTCAAGAAAAATTTCAACCCAATCCGATATTTGCGTGGTAGGGGATGAAGCATCAAACCTTCTATAGTATAATGGCAACGATCCCTCTTTTACGTGGGCCAAATATTACGTAACATGTTCACGTCAACGTATAATGAATAGTTGTGATAAAAGTATCTTTTACGAGCAAATATTACATTAGAAAAAAAACAATATTACACAAATAAAGTGGACTTTACATGTAACGTTTTTTCCAAATATTACATGTAAAATGAATATTACATGCAAACACTTTACTTTGAAACAAGCATACCCTACATGACTCCCAACCAATCGTAGAGGTGTTATGATTGGTGGATGGTGATGAGAAACCACCAATGGGATATAATATATATATATATATATAGTTTATGGAGGGTGCCCAAGAAAAAATAAAATCTAATAATCAATTCAAGTCAAGATTATATCAACCCGTGTTGGATATAATCAACAAGAGGTGGGGAAGTCAAATGGCATCTCCACTATATTCGGCCGCCTTCATTTTTAATCCAGCGGTGTACTTTGCACACCCAGATCAAGATGATGCAGATGCCACTCACATGGTTAACTTTCTTGACTGCTTAGAAAGGATGGTCCCTGATAGAGGCGAACAAGATAGAATAAGTCATCAATTAGACCGTTACAAGAAGGCGGAAGGATTTTTTGGAAGGGACATAATTATCTGACATAGAACTACAAAAATTCCAAATATAAACTTTAAAAGTCTCTAAAGTTCAAACTAATTAATGTATTTTATTTCTACTCTAGTAGTTGTAACTTCTAATAATTCTCTTTAATCTACAGCAGACTGTTGGGTAGCTTATGGGGTAGATTTGATAACAAAGGATCCCGTTTTGAAAAAATTAGCCATTAGGATACTTGGCCTTACTTGTGCAGCTTTCGGATGTGAGCGGAATTGGAGTTCTTTTGAGATGGTAATTGAAGTCTTAAACAATTAAAGTCAATCAATTAATATTTTAATTAAATTGCAAGGTTTTTAATAGTCCTACTCGTGTTTAACAAATCCACACAAAGAAAAGGAACCGACTTGAACAAAAGAAGCTCAATGATTTGGTGTTCGTGCAGTACAATCAAAAATTGCGTGAACAATTCCTTGCAAGGAGAGAGAAACTGGGGTTCTATTATATCTGTGCGGATGATGTGCCTATTGACCATCCATGGATGGTTGATTCTCCAGATGAGTATGTCTTTTATGGGGAAGATTTGACATGGACCCAAGTTGAAGCAGCGGCTCTTGGTCTAGCACCCACTGATAGGAGGAGGCGAACTGCTGGTGGCGGTATTAGCAGCCAAGGCATGCATATTGATGAAGAAGATGATAGACAACCAGATGATATAGATTCCATACTAGTCAAATTGGACGAAGACGAAACAGAGGAAGAAGAAGAGTATGTAAAAGCATGAGATGATTTCGATGACGACGATAATGCTAGTGATGATGATGGAGGAGATGTACCACAATAGGTTAGAAATGAATGTGTAGAGTACATTGCTGGTAATCAATATCAATATTAAAGTTATAATTTTGAATATTAGTATGTAAAACTTATTTTTTAAATGCAAGAATGTCTATTTTTCCCTTCTAGAGACTTGAATACTTATTGTTATTTTTTTTTTTGAAAAAAAAAAAAAAAAAAAAAAGTATGTCATCGCTTAAGCGCTTAAGCGAAATTAAGCCATTTGACAACATTGCTAGCAACAAGACGGCTTTGCCATTTCCTTTCTCTTTCTTTTTAATCCTTACCAGTTTGCTTTGGTATGCTGTTGTACATCTGCATCATTTCCATGATAACATGAGTAGGACACCCATGTCCATGATGATACATCAAGACATGATGTTGTGTTGGTTTTTGTCAATGTTGAGGTTACATAGTGGCCGAATAGTACTCAAAATCTTTATCTCAACTAATCTACAAGGCCAAGGAAAAAAAAATGCAAGCATAAGGTGATATATAAGAGTCAGTAAATTAAAATACTACTATGATGGAAATCTGATAAGCAAGTCTTAGCATCCCTAATTAGCTAGCGTGAAAAATTTCTGATCAAATCCCATCGTCATAGCTAATACTGTCATCATTCAACTTGAAGATTTTCCTTGCTATTCATAACTTGTAACAGACCAAGGACTGTGCCAAAATTCACTATTATGGCATGTACATTATATAGCATCAAGTTCACACTATCAGGGTAACAGTCAAGGAAGATACCAAGCAAATTCAAAAAAAAACAAGAAATGTTCCAAATTCAAGAATTCTTCTGTTGAATATAAGCTCAATCAAAATCCAAAATTTTCATAATATATTTAATGGAGGATGAACAGTTTTGAGGAAAAGTAAACAACTAATGGAACACTTTATCAGTTTCAATCAGTACTACTTATGCAAAAGAGAAACACAGAAAAAGAAAATCACGTATTACTTTTCTAGAGAAAGATAATGCATAGAGATAACAAAAAAGAGCAACATCTTTATAGTATCTTCCATACACTTTTTACCGAGATAATTTTAGTAAAATAATGCATAGAGATCAGGCTTCTTGAGCAGTATGCTTGTTGTTATGTAAAACACCTCACATGTATGCAGTCCTTTATGAAGAAATGGACTTTAATTTATTTATTTTTTGATCAGTAAAAGAAATATATTAATGAGCAGCAAGATGCTGAAAAACCAATACAAGCAAACGACCAAAAAAAGATCAGAAAAATACAGCAATGGTCACACATGAGACCGAAGCAACCCCCTGAACAAAACAGGAAATGGACTTTAATTTATACTCACAAAAGGTTTCCATCTGCAAGGCATTTCCTGTAAAACACGCAGAATATAACGTATGACATCAGAAATCCATGTAACAAAAGAAAGGAATCATATACAAATTATTAAAACATATACTTCAAAGGTACAGCAGATGAGCTAAATAAACAGTGGCAATTTAAATGCAATGGCACAAATATGAGGCCTACCATAGAGAACTCTGGAATGCTAAGTGTAAAACAGAACTTTGGGATTGTTTAAAATTATTTGCATTCTTACGTCTTACCCCTATAAATTTTCTTGACAGTTCTATCTAGATGCCTCCAATTAAAACAAAGTGGTTTGAACATTTATGTTATCTTTCTTTTTGCTGTTTTATCCAATAAATGTCAAAATAGTTGAACAATAAAATCTTCAATGGGTGGATCTATCCAAAATTATCCTAAATAAGTTTATAATATAGGAATAGGCACATGACCACCTCTTGCAGAATATGCTATGACCGTCCAATTATTAAGCCAAGAAGCATGTGGCTTTGAGCAATCCAACTCATCACGATGGTAGTTCATATTTTGAACTAAAGTGAGCCCAAATATAACTCTCCTTGGATCTGAACCATCCAATCTACGCATTCTAAAATGAATGGTTGTTATATTTTTTTAACAGTCGGAACTAAAGAGCATCAATTGAATGAATAGAATTCTCTAATAGGCGTGAGTTTTTGGTTGAGACATGTGTCAAAGAAGGAATGCTAGTTGAACCACTTTGATTGATCAAACATACGCACCATGTGGCGTGAAAGTGATCTGTCATGCAGCTCATGCCATAATCTGTTTAAAAAAAGGTCATGGGAGTCGACCTCGATAATATATTAGTCAATTAACATTATATTTATCTTTGAAAATGTAATACGTTTTAGCACTTTTGCATTTGGAAACTATATTAGGAATTAAGTTAATATCAAAAATAAAATAACATAAAATGAGTTACGACTTTGTCAATGATTTATTTGATTCTTTTCGTTAATAAATCTTTTTCAATCAAGTTATAGCCATAACTTTTATTAAAGAAAACGAAAATAAGGCAGAACAAGAATAGGCACGGCAGAATGCTTTGTCCAAGAAAAGGAACAAAGTTTCCGGTTCACGAGCCCAAAAGGAACAACACTGAATGTCCTAAGGTGGCCGGATATGCTCCACTCCAACAGGATCTCCATAGCAGATTCAACCACGCAGGATGATGATGTCAAACACCGAAATGGAGTCCACAGCATGCCTGGGAGTATGAAATTTATTTATAAATGTTGGACTATTTCTTTCCTTAGAGATTTCCTAGAAGATTGCTACAGGTACTATCTTCCAGATGGTACCCAAGTTCCCATAAAATGGATCCTCAGACCATCAAGTCAGGACCAAGGTGCAGGATTCTGCCAGACATCTGTTAACACCGTAACATGCCCAAAACACTGTCTACCAAACGCACATCTCATGAGAAGATGCTCCACTATTTCATCCTCCAATACATAAAACTTACACTCAATAGGTACATCTATTTTCCTCTTCCTCAGTTGAGCACATGTCAGGACTTTCCTCGCGCGAACTCCGTGGTTAACACCTTAACTGTAAACAGATCCACATTTTTCCACATCATAGTCCAGGGTTGATCTATTAGGGGTCTCCCACTCAGGTACCAATAGAAGGATCTAACAGTAAATTTACCTATGTTTTCCAAATCTCGCACATGTGTATCATGATTACTCTGATTGTCCTCCCTACCGGTCAACACTCCGAGTAGGTTACAATCTCCTTCATTTTCCACTCCCTTAAATTTTTGTGTTAGTAGATATTTCACAAGCTACCATTCTCTCCCATTTCCAAAATGTCTGCAACCATCACATTTCATTTACTACGAGATTGTAAATCAGCCTATTCCTCCTTCCCAACGGTTCCAACCCACACCACCTATGCTGCCAAAATCTAGCTCTCTAACCCGGACCCACCTTATAGTGAATGACCTCATCGAACCTCTTTCTAACATTTTGCACTCTTTTCCACCATCCTGATCATTTTCTACCTCTCAGTTCCCTCATAGTTCATCCATGAAAATCCCTCCATATTTCTCTACCAGGCCATGAACCCACATAGCTTACTCCTCATGTTTGCATCTCCAGAGCCACTTTCCCTACAATGCCATCGTCATACACTCATACTTCTCCAATAATGGATTTTCAGGCCCCTATTTTCGGTAGTAACTTTGATTATTCATAATTCTATAGATGAGTTTTATTTGTTTTCAAAGCCATTTATTGCCAATTCTAACCCACCTTATAGTGAATGACCTCATCGAACCTTTTTCTAACATTTTGCACTCTTTTCCACTGTCCCAATCATTTTCTACCGCTCAATTCCCTCATAGTTTATCCATGAAAATTCCTCCATATTTCTCTACTAGGCCTTGAACCCACATAGATTCCTCGTCATGTTTGCATCTCCATAACCACTTTCCTTACGATGCCATCGTCATACTTCTCCGAGAATGGATTTTGAGGCCCCCTATTTTCAATAGTAACTTTGATATTTCATAATTCTGTAGATGAGTTTTATTTTGTTTCAAAACCATTTATCGCCAATGCTTATTCATTTTCGTAGCCTTGTGAAACTCACTACCTTTTAAATTATAAATCCGCCAGTTTGTGAGAAACGAATGTATTTAAGTTGCATTATGCTGGTATCTATGATTTCTTATTAACAGTTTCACAATTGTAAAAGAATTGACAATTAAACTTCTTTTTTTTCGATAAGTAATTGACAATTAAACTTTGCAGTGAGCCGGTAAATTCCGTACAACTAGAAGGCCTTGTTTAGCATTTGTGTAGTTCCACCCCTATATGATTGCCTTCACTTCCCTTTTTATATTTCACAATGTAAACTTCTTTAGGAAGTTGGATGATTACAGTTTGAAGTTGTACCTTTCTTTTTATTGCCAATGATTATTTCATCCAGATCAACATTTTGGTTCACTAACTATCAATTCATGTATAATGTATTGTATGTGAATTGTAACATCTTATATATGGTGCTTAGAATGTTGGAGAAGATACCCTACCTAAGAACACACATGCATGTTACACATATTTAAAAGAAATGAGTGCATGGGTCATTCAATCCAGACCATCAAATAAATAGGTCCTTGGATGGACTCATCATCTTCACCTTGCCCATCTATAGGATTGGCCTTGCAAATCCCCTCTCTCCACTCACTTCAATTTAGGTCTAAACTGTGTGTCTCCAAATTCCTTCATGTCGCTTCTCAGTACTTCTCTCCAAGGCTTTATTAGTCTTGTCTTTTTCCTACTTCATTTGGCTTGCATCGTAGCAATCCTTGTCCAAGATATTGTTTAATATCCCTAGTGGATACGCCCAAATCATCCAAAACAACATTTTTTAATGGGAAAATAGCTCACCCTAAATGGTGTTTAAATGATCTTAGATCATTAAATTAGACTTCTTTATCTTACACGATTGAAGTGTGCTTTATTATTATGCCATGTGGCACACATTTGTGATCAATCTAAACTGTCCAAGTGGCAATCCATCGTTGAAGCAAGTTTTAGCCAAAGAATCATGCCCTGATGCCCATAAGTGAATGTGAATCATCTGATTGGCAAAATTTAATATCAGCCATTAAAACTAAGAACAAAATTTGGTCTGACGGTTCAAGTCTCCACAAACTGTAATTTTTGGTCCCATTGCCCTTCAATATATGATCATCACTTTGACGTTGTGGATTACTGACATCTTAAACCATTAATGGTGAAAGATCATTAAACACCATTTTGGCGTTTTAATGACAATCAAGAGAGTCAAGTACTTTTTTATTCACTTATTCAGACCTAACTCCAAATTTCCTCTATTTTATCTTGTTACTTCACACATCCATCTAAGTATACGCATCTCAGCCCCATGTACTTAGTCTTCTCATTGCTCATCTGTAACATACCACTCTAATCCATCTAATAACACAGGTCTGTCTATCAACCTATCGAAACACTCTTTCGATCCAAGTGGCATTTGTTGGTTGCAAAATATACTATGCATTTTCCCCTAATATGTCCACCATGCACCTCTTTTCATGGACGGCGCCTATAATCTAATGGATAATAAAATTCTAACCTTTCCACTAATCTGTTTCTTTTAATTATCTTTCAACTAAATTAAAAAACTATAATAATAATAACAATAAATAAATAATTTGATGCAGTGGTCATATAAAAATTCATGGAGGGATGGTTATTATTATCGAAACTGTAAAATTTCTGAGCTTTAGCCCATCCAATAGATGGCAGGTTGACTAGACGGTTCAGATAGAGTTGTATGAAAACCATCATGTTTGAATTTTGATGATATACAAAGCGATTTAATTAAACAAACAATAAAAATCAGAACTTGCAAACAAACTCACCCTTAAAAATCCAAATCCACAAACAGGTAACAACTAAAAACCATAGATTACAAAAAATAATAAGAAGAAGAAGAATTCCAACTTATGTAAGACAGAAATTATAATGATCTAGAGGAGATTAGATTGTGGAATCATTGATATCGGGGGCGATGATTAGAGGGATTTTTCAGGAATTTTGGAAACTCAACGACGACGAAGTGAGAGAGAAAATGAAACTCACACGAATCCACCATCTCTGAGCTCGCTAATAAAATTAGCGATGCCTTTCTCTCTTATCGCCTGAAATGCGCTCTTCACTGCCGAAGCCATCTTCCTCCCTTCTCTCTAAACTCTCAACGCACCTTAAGATCACACCTTTTTTTTTTTTTCCTTTTTTCCCGTTTTTATCGTTGGGTACCTTTAATTTCAGTCGAATATTCTATATAATGAATAGTGAGATCACGGTCATACCATCGGGTGGTCATATTTTAATTTCAATAGCATACATCTCGAAAATTGATCACAATGCATATTTGACGTATATGTATATTATGTTTACTTTTTGTGATGCATCATATAGGATCAATATTTGAACTTATGATCATAAGCCCAAAATAAAAGCTGGGTCAGTGAAGATCGGCCCATGATATCAAAATGCATCGTGTGAAAAAAATTGGGGTGGAAAACTACCTTCAGAAGTAGTCAGCTCTTTAAAGCATGTGAAATTCAAGTTAAAGAACTAAAAATTTGGATTGTAAATACAAATATATTTTAAGACCTCAATTTTTTATTTCAGGTAGCACACGTCTCGAAAAATAGTCCCTAAATTAGGTTTGAATAAGTGTCATGTAATTTTAAATTCATTTTTTTTTATATGTGTCACATGAAGTCAATGAATGGCATACACTTAATCTCAAGATTCATTGTGAAGAAGATTAAAACGAAAAGTGATCTCTATCTCTTGATTCAAAAACGGTCAGTGGGTTTTGAGTGTAGGTGCCCTTAAGGAGTTGGTAAGTACATTAAAAGGTACTCACAATTCAATTAGACTAGATAAAGTATGGTGTTACTGCCCAATCACTTTATGTTACTGCCCCCTCGCTTAAACAAATAAATATTTTGTTGATTATTTTGCTTTCCAATCCTCCTTATAATTGATCTTGAGATCGTAAGCCTACCATTATACGATCAAATGTTGATTCCACATGATGTGTTCACTTTGTGGGATGCGTGTTGCATGAAATCAACATCTGACACTTGTGATAGGCATATGAGCTCAAGATCTATTATGCGGAAGATTGAAACGAAAAATAATCTCCACCCTTTGATTCGAAACAATCAACAAATTTTTTTTTGCGTGAGGTAGTTATCATATAAAGTAGCATGGAAGTAAAACATGTCCTGTTAGCCGTAATATAATAATACTATATGCAATCCTGTCATATTATTAGCTGTAATTTCTCATGGTTTGAGTGAAAAAATTTACATGCATTATTTTTCACTTACCATAATTTAGCTTTATAAAACTTAAAAAAATAAAATAATTTGATAAATTCAAGATGAGGATAAACTAAATTGAAATAGCTTATAAAGGAGATTTTATATAGCTTGTTCCCTTCAATGTAAAGTGATATAGTATATAAATAAAATTTATATCTAATTAAACATTGGTTTTACCCCAAAATTATGCTCATTTATAATTAAAAAAAAAGTACTCTTTTATTAGCAAATTGCATTTTTTTAAACTTGTTTTTTATTTGTAGCATTTAACTGAATTGAATCGATTTTTTCGATTCCAGTTTAGAGTTTTCAAAATTTATACAAACCAAATCGATTTATACAAAATGTTTTTGCAAACTCCTATGATTCAACTGATTTTAAGACTTTTGGTGATTAACAAACTAAAGCAGCAACGGTTGACTTTCTATAATAAGCCTCACACACCATCAAACTCAAACATAGGCATACTATAATCCATATATACACTACTATCGGTTTCTTATCAGTTTGGTTTCAGATTTTTAACGTTAAAATCGAAGTCGAACTGATAACTATCGGTTTCTATTTTTTGAAATCGAAATCGAACCAATATGTCCCAAAACCGAAATCGAACCTAAATTTAGTCAGTTTCGTCAATTCGATCATTTTTTTGCACAGCCTTAATGTAAAATGATTGTAAACTTCAGGGAAAAATGAGTGAAGAATTAGCCTTATGTGCTATTTTATTATGCGTTGGAGTCAACTAGTTTCATAAAATATATTTTATGGGCTTATAAAATATATTTTACAATGTTTTATTAGCCCATTTTCCCATGAAGTTTGGTTATGTTGTCACTTAATAGATAGAATTCTATATTAAAGCTGAATTTATTTAATTGTAATTTCAACAATTTCGGCTCACCTTCTCTCATTAGTCATAATACTAAATGACACTCGAAATCCCCTTCTCTCATTGTACTGAATGGCACTCAAAATATTATTTTTTTTTCCAAATGTGTTTCAACTTAAAAAATAATCTAAACATGATCTACAACATTTGATTTTTACTGTTTGAAATTTGAATTATTTAATATAAACAAAGTTGTACATTTATCATCAAATAAGAGATTTCATTTTTTAAGTTTTTTTATTTAAATAATTTATACAATGTTTTCTTGCTCCATATGAAATCACTTTTGCGTGCCACATAAAACTCAAATAAGAATATTGGTATATAAGGAGGAAGGGTACTCCAATGGTGTACTTTTATCATACAAAAATTTTTCTATGCAATTTCATGTGACAGCTCAAAATATGTTTAAATGCTTGATAAATAGAAAATGATACTCTAAGAACAAATTATATTCTACCTTAAAGTAACAATTTAAAATGATACCTTTATTTGCGCCCACACATTCTTTGAAAGCACCTTTATCACATATCTCTTAGAATAAAAAATTGATATTTAATAGGAAAAACGATCTCCTTTTATCTAATATGAAACAATTAATGATTTTGAAAGGTATGGGCCGTCGGGCCTTTGGGAGAATGCGTAGCTAAAACAGAACTACCATAATAAGAGAATTATAAATTAGAAAGGGGTTTCAATCATTTTTAAAAGAGGATAAATAATTTAAAAAATCTAATATTTTCGTCCCTTTCAAGTAATTCGACCTTCGCATTCTAGCTAGTGTAACGAAAGGTTAAAAGAAGTAAAGATTACTTTTTTAAAGATCTCTCCTCCATCCCGTCGATCGTCGCTGTTGAAGCTCCAACAGGTACGCTGTTTTGCTTCGATTTTGTGTATAATTTATTTTTTAATCTTTCAGATGATCTATTAGTTTGTTTCCAATCCGTTCAAATCTCCATTTGAGTTTTTCTTCGTCTTCGTCAATGCTGAACTATTCATAGGGTACCATTTCTAGTGTTTCTGCTCGCTGCTTACGAAACCTTGGATCTGGAATTGGAATTTACAACTGATTTACGTTGAAGATGTTTTCTAGGGTTCTCAATTGAGCGACAGATTGGGCATTCATTGAGATTCAGGTATTTGATGTGTATAGTATGTTGATTTGGTCATTCAATTTAGAAATTGACTAAGAGCACTTGTAAATAGGGGTGCAAAAAACAAAAAAAACCGAAACTGACCCGAAACTGGCCAAACCGAACCAGGCATAACTGGACCAAAACCGATTGGAAACTGAACTGATTCCGGTTTGGTTCAGTTTCGGGTGGCAAAAGCGAAAACTGATTAAGTAGGATTAGAAAACTGATAAAAATCGGAAAAAACTGCAAAAATAGCTAAAAAAATAAAAATCCAAAACCAAACGGAAACCGACCTGAAGAGCACATGCCCACGGGCTACGGGTGATGGTTATATGAATTGCAAAGAAAGATTGATGATCAGTTTCCTTGATCGCAATGCATGTCTTTGAAATTATATAAATTGACACATGGTCTAAGGACACGTGGTCGATGGTCTATGCTCATGTTAATTTGCAATTCGTTCTGTGGATATAAGATGATTTATTTATTTCTTGGTATGCTAATAATAAGTAGAAATATAATAATTAATGTTAACTAATTATACAAAAAGTAGTCATTAGATTATTTGGTTAGGCATTTGGATGTAAGATGTAGAGGTCGTTGTTCAATTATCTCCACCTCCACTTTTTTTTATTAAAATACAACTCCAATTTGAATCCAACGGCGAATTGGTTCGCTCCAAACCCATTCGGCATTTGCAGGGTAGAGGAGTTAATTAAGTAACATAGGTCTATGCTTTATGAAATTGATCTATACATTATCTCAGTCCATGTGGCACCAAATAAGGATTTTGGGTGCCACATGGCACCTTTTTTAGGGAGCCTGGAGCAAGGTGAAGGTGGTTCATTGGAGCACCTTCCCTTTGAAAAGGGGTTCTTAGGACGACGTTGTCATAGAGATTGAACCCTGCGACGGTTCCCTTTTGGGCTTCCATGTGGCACCCAAATCCCATTTGACATCTATTCTCCCTAGGGTTCACTTGTCCCTAATAGGTTTTAGAGAAAAATAAGAAAAAATATATGTAGGACCTTGATCTGTGAAAATAAATGGCGATTTGATTTCTAAAGTCTCCATTCATTTTAACAACTATTGACGATTGTGGTCAAGAATAATTAAAATGGTTCTTATTTTTTGGATGGCCTTGTATTGATCATGTGCACGCCCACGTGGCACCTGATCCTCGGGTTGGGTGCCACATGATGCTCAAATGGTGCCGTTGTAGGGTTCAACTCTATGATTATGTCATAGGGAACCAGCTTCATATATATAGGCAGAAGGGTGTGGGTCCCCCTATGGTTCACCAGCCCCTATTTGTTTTTATAATTTTTTTTTTAAACGCCATGTGTATAGCCCCTACTTAGCAGTGCAAAAATCAATGGTGACTTGATTTTGCAAGTCACCATTCATTTTAACATCCATTGAACATGTGGACAATGATAGTTGAATTGTTTATTTTATTTTTTGGATGGGGATGGATGGGCCGTCAGCAAGTCCAGGTGGCACCCAACTGACTCAAATGCAGTGTTTGTGTGTGTGTGTGAGTGTGTGTGTGTGTGTGTGTGTGTGTGTTGTATATATATATAGGTCGCGAGCGACATGATCTCCAAAACAAAACCCTTTTCGTAGTGTTCAACCATGTGACAAGTGATTAAAAAGAAAATCATTTTTAGGTCTTTTTTGCTCTTCAAATCGCAGGTCAAATAGCGTGACGCCTCCCCAACATGGTGCTTTGATTTTTTTGACATTTGACCGCATATTCAACGGTGGATAAGCAATTTTTTTTTAAATGGTACCTTATCAAGCTTGGGCAAGTTGCGATCTTTGGGTTGGGTGCCACATGGCTCACAAGTGGCTCGTCGAGCGCTACCCCTGTGGGTAGTGTCCTGGGCCTCATATATTTATGTGTGTGTGTTAAATTATAATAATATTAAGTAGAAAAAAATGCAAAAAGGTCCTAAAAATTAGAGAGTGACAAAAGTGAATAAAATGACATTTAAATACATGTTGACAACACCGCCGCCCAAATTGTCCTTGAAATGGAGTAGATCCCAACTTAAAGAAATTTGGTGCTGCTATGTTAAATATATATGAGTATGATCAAACAATGTGGTGCAACAGCTTTTTGAAGAAATGATGAGGCTCCGAACGTATGCGGGGTTCAGCTTGGTGGGCACGATCGCTATTATTTATCATGCTTTTAACAGTAGAGGCCAATTTTACCCGGCAACAGTCTACCTATCAACCTCAAAGATCAGTTTGGTGCTTCTTATGAACATGGGTTTGGTCGTCATGTGTTCTCTATGGAAGTTAACAAAATGCCTGTTTCTAGGGACTCTCCGAGAAGCAGAAGTTGAGAGGTTGAATGAGCAGTCGTGGAGGGAACTTATGGAAATACTCTTTGCCATCACAATATTTCGGCAAGATTTTTCCGTTACATTTCTTGCTATGGTTACGGCTCTTTTATTGGTTAAGGCATTGCACTGGTTGGCTCAAAAGAGGGTTGAATATATTGAAACGACTCCATCCGTTCCCGTGTTGTCGCACATCCGAATAATTTCTTTCATGGGTTTCCTTCTCGTTCTGGATTGTATTTTCTTGTACAATTCGTTAAAGTATTTGATCCAGACGTGGCAGGCTTCCGTTTCAATCTTCTTTTCGTTCGAGTAAGTGCCTGATTTCTGTTACTTTGTTTGTAGTTTCCATGAAAATTTGGATATTGCAATTGTATGTTACAATCATGGGTCAAAATCTTGGACGATACCGGTATGTATCGTCAGATACGTACCAGTATCGCTGTCCAGCAGTACCAGATACAGTGGGTATGTACTGGCGATACATACTCAATATATGTCATTTTATTCATTGTATCGCCGATACGGTTGAATGTATCGGCGATACCGATACATATCGTCTCGGTATTGATGGTGAACGATACGTATAAGAAAACCGACATTTTGATCCATGATTATGATTTTGTTACATACAGACTTTTTTTTCCATATTTTCTGAAACCAGCCATTTTACAGTTATGTTGATGTTTTTGGATGTGTGCTTTGAGACAGAGATCAGCCATTTTGCTGTTTAGTATTGTTGCTTTTGGATGCGTGTTTATATAACTATGTCTAGCATGATATTATGACATTATAACTATATCTAGCATGAAGATTGCTTTGACTTAGACCACGGGTTTGTTGTGGTATTTATAGGCATAGAAACAGATTCTGGCTTATCAAAACATTGATGAACTAGATCTAATAATGATTTAATCCTCTATTATGTAACCACCCAAAATTTGTAATTATAACCATCATGCATTTCTACCTAACAAATCCATGTCCTAAGACAAGCTTTTAGGCTTACGAGTGCGACTTTGTTGCCACCCACCCACTCATAGGCATCACTTGCGATGAAATAAAAGAGAAACTTACAAAAAAATTGATGGAAATAGAGTTGCAGAAGAACATTAACCCCTTTTTTCTTGAAATTGTTAAAACATCTCTCTCTCTCTCTCTCTCTCTCTCTCTCTTTCTCCCGAATTTTAAATAAGCCTCCTTTTCTTAGTTATCATATTTTGTTTTGTCATTGTCGCCATTAACTTTTTGTCCACTTTTATATCATATATTATATATGATGTATTTAAAAAATTTGTAGAGAATTTTACATAAACCCTCTCTTCTAAGTCATCATATTTTGTTTTGTCATTTCCCCCATTAACATTTTGTCCTCTTTCATATCATATTATATATGCTGTATTTTAAAATTTTACTTTGTTTTGCTTTTTAATTTTTCTAATATCTATGTATGGCCACACTGCTGCATTAAATGTCGGAAATTGCTGTGCCAAACACCTATAGACACCTTGACAACTTGTGTAGGTGACATTAGATTTTAGGTAGTCTTTTCTGTTCCTCTTGGTATACATTCTCTTGTAATATATCTAGATATACACCACAATTAGAATATATTCTCAAATTGTGTTATGGAGGGTGTCCAAACAGTACATCAATGATTTTTAGAAAAAAAATGAGGGTGTCCAAACCATGGGTCAAAATATCGTCCGATACCGATACGTATCGGTTTTGGACCTTATTGATACGGTACATTCAAGAAACCGTATCGGTGCCTCTCATACAAAAATCCAAAATTTCGGACAATACATTGGAATGTATTGTCCGATATGTATCAGTTTTGGGGCTGGACGATACGTATCGTTTTTCAAAGATTTTAACCCATGGTCCAAACAATTCATAACTTAGGAAAAATGTAGCATTTTGATAATCAGGGCTTTAAAAATATATATACATACAATATCCTACTCGTTCCTAAAGTTGTGCCCAAATGCGCGCTTAGTGTTACCCTAAGTATAAGCATCTCATTCCACTGCTTTTCATTGTTCACTTCCAACTTGATACACCAAATGGATGAATTATAATTTTGGTTTTGGAGGCATAAACAATCAATGAACAATCTCTGGAGTCTGGAAGCTATATATAATTTGGTTCTCAATGCATATATCTTACCATATTTGTCTACTTTTATCTACAAAACTTGCATAAAAGAGATCTCCTATAGTGGAAGGTAGTTTCATAGGCACAGTCCACGGATAAGTTCTAAAAGAATACCATAACACGAGCCTAGGCAAACCATATGACATGGATTGGTCGACTAGATTGACCCCTAGGTTAACAAAGATAGCTTCCTCCTCTTCTACTTGTTTGTGCGCAGTAGTTGTTAGAGAGGAATGGCTGGGAGAAAAGTCTTATACATCCGTATGGTTCTACTCTTATAATAAACATCAGTTTAATTGACGTGGGACAAACGCTAAAATCCTAATATGTGAATTTGGGATTAACTTTAGAATGAATTGAATAACGGAAATATTCAAAATCAAGCAACACATAAAATTAATTCAATGAAATTAATAAAACAATTAGATTAATCCATTTTAGCGTCGCATGCGTAAAAATTTTCCGATTTAGAAAAGCGGCTCCGATGAGGGAACTCGAGATTCGTTCTAGTTTAGGGCATTAATCGACAATCGCGATATCGTCTCTTGACTCCTCGAGGATTTTAAACGAAATAAAGTTTAGAATAATTTAGCGAAGGAAAACAATTTTGGGGATTTTGATTTTATCAACGGTGTTAAGGAAAACTAATACCTGACAATAACTAGAGAAAAGACAAAATAAAAAGATAGATTCCAAGGCTTCACACCAAGGATTTTCCGAAGCTTCACACCACGGTTGTACGTCGGCTTCACACCAAGTCGCACGAGAAACGATTGCTCACTCCTCAAGGTTTGAAGGATTCACTCCCTATGTTGAAAACATTTCACAAGCTCTCTAGGGTTTGCACAAAAGCAACTCTCTTTCATTCAATAATCAAAACTAACTAAAAGTCTTTACAAGCCTTTATATATAGGCCACCAAAATAAAATTCGAGATAAAAGAGTTCTAATACTAATAAAACACAAAAAGGAAGTTTCACGTAAAATCCCGTCGCTGTAGCTCGTGCGAGTGAGGATTATAATCGCTCGCGCGAAGGCTCGCTCGAGCGAGTTTAAGTGATCGCTCGAGCGAGGGCTCGCTGCTGCACTGTTCTCCTCGCGGTTTGTATTCGTTTCTTCTCTGAGACTACGATGCTCAAGCTTCCTCTACGCTTCTTTTGACGCCGAAAATCTGTTGTTGCCCCAAATCCAAGGCTCCTAAACTTGGCGTTCCCCGTCATTAACTCAAGGATATACGATAAAGTGACCAATTTGATAATGCTCCCCATTTTCTAGCACAACCAATTGTATCAAGGGCAAAGTGACAAAATCCAGGTATGGGTTTAATATGGTGAGCGAGAAAGTCAGAAAAATACGATAAAATTCGGGAAAAAATCGAAAGGTAAAAAAACTGTAAAATACAAAAGTCGAAAAAACGAAAAATCGGGAAAAAACAAGATAATATTAATTTAAAAAAAAAAGCTTTAAAACGGTTTGTTAAAAATACGATAAAATACGGGAAAAAAAGTTTAATATGTGAAATATACGTATTACATAAAAATATGTGTTTTATACTTTTATTCAAAAATATAGGTATTATATGTGTTTAGTACATTGTGGCAAAAAAAATGCATATTATACACATTTTTCTTTAAAATGCCATATTTTCTCACAATGATCCAGGGAATCACCCTCTTGTGCTACTGGAACCGATAAGCAACATCTTAGTGTTTTTTTTTGTCTGACTCCATGGCTCCTTCAACTCTTGAAAGCAAAAGCAGAGATGGATTAGAGGTGAACTGCCCCTTCATTATAAGGACCTTTCACTCTGATTGTCTAATCCATACATCAGAAATGACGCGGGACAACGACCCTAAAAGCGGAATATGATTTAATGAAGATTTTGCTGAAATTAGATAAATTAATTCAAGTTTAATCGCAAAATTATCTTTGATACCTTAGGGTTTGCAGAATTTTGATGGGTATATCACATGAGATCCAGATAGGGTCCAGTCCGATGCGCAAGTACTTTAGAGTCGAGGCGAGATCGGCCTAGAGATAGTACTCTAGCTATTCTAGGATTAGGTGCTCGTCTTCAATCCGATGTAGATTCACGAATTCCAAATTGGGTTGCAAAAGGGATTTACGGTTTGTAAAGGCCTATGGCTTTTAGATCGGTTTATGATTTTGGAAAAAGTATTGGCTTTGTGTGGTTTAGGGTTTCAAAAGGGTTTAGGGTTTTGGGGATCACAAGGAAGAAATTAGGCTATGGTTTAGAAAAGCGCGCAGAGATTAAGATAGCAAATATAAGCAAACCAAGCAAATCAACAACAACAATAAGGAAAATATAGGGGAATCACTCCCTTGTTCTCACACCAAACCCATCTCAGGCAAAGATTACTCAAGCATAAAAGTATTCAATAATCAATCAACTCCCCTAATTACATTGTTTAAAGACCTTATATAGGAGGTCTTACAATAAAAGAAAACCCTAAAACGAATATTAAATAAAGACAAATAAACCCTTGAAACAAAAGTTTGAAACTCAACTCCTAAAACAACTAAAATAACCCGGCGCGATTTCGATCGATCGAAATTGAAAATCGATTGATCGAAATTGAAATTCAATCGATATTGAAATTCGATCGATCAAAATTGAAAATGTTTCGATCGAAATTGAATTTCGTTCGATCGAAATTTTGATCGATCGAAACTGAAAATCGTTCGATCGAAATTTCAAAGTTTTGTGTTTTCCTCTTCGTTGTTGTTCGATCTTGATGTTCCTGTTCGATTGAAATTTCAGAGTTTTGTGTTTTCCTCTTCGCTGTTGTTCGATCTTGACGTTCCCCGTCAAGAAACAATAACACTTGTTTCCTACTCCTGTTTCCAAGTATATCATAGTAACAAATAGGGCTGTAAGACGTAGGGTGCATTGGACAAGCTCCGCTCCAGCTCCCCATCCACTCCCAGCCAGAGCTGGTTTACCAAACGCGTCTGGGCTTAAGATTGCCACGCCGGAGCTCAGCAGCCACTCTTAGGCCCCGGGGAGCTGATCCAAACACACCCGTAAGGTAGTAGGATAGAGTTTGCATTAGGCAGATGGGCTGTCTACCGCTAGCAGATCATAGACAACCTCAGTCTGTCTGCACAAATAAACCTTGGGACCCATATGGATTTCTAACTTCTGTGAAATCCGTGCATGTGCACTTTTGACTATAGTCATCAAGTCAGGCTTCAGGAATAAGTCGGCAAGAGGAAAATTCTGAAAATTTCTGCAAAAAATCAAAAAGTTCGGGAAAAAATTGGTAGAAATATGAAATTTCTTTTGAAAATAGTGCGAAAGTTGCAATTTATTGAAAAAAATGCATATTTGTCAAAAAGTCAACATTTTTTCTAAATTCGCGATTTATTCTGTAAACCATAAAATCACGATTTAAATTCGACTTTTTCAAAACGTCGAAGATTTCGGTGACTATGCTTTTGACTGTGCAGACATACTAGGGTTGTTCTGTGTACCCTAGCTGGTACATATACCTGATACAAACTCATTAGGATGAACATAGAAGCTTCACACATGGTTTTAACATATTTTACCAAAGAAATTAATTTTACCATCGACATTTCTGCAAGAAAAATGAATTTTATCATAAGCTTTATCCTTGAGCTATTCATGAGCAAAGTTACTCCTTGTAGGACCAAGAAATGGGTTTGAGTTTTAACAATGTTGTTAAAATAAGTTTTATATTCTGTCAAGTAGGAGCTGTTTGCAATCATAATGGTGCTGTTAATATTTTTTAATTCCAGGTACATGATACTAGCAACTACAACAGTTTCAACTTTTGTAAAGTATATTTTTTATGTTAGCGACATGCTTATGGACGGACAGTGGGAGAGAAAGGCTGTTTACACGTTTTACTTGGAACTTATTCGAGATTTGCTTCATTTGTCTATGTATCTCTTCTTCTTTTTCCTCATCTTTATGTAAGTGATTCATCCATCTTTAATTTCCTTTTGTGTAGCTAGAAAAATCCTGCTGTTAAGTTGTTTCTTATGGATGAACAAACCTGGATAAGGAAGATTGGTGGTTTACTGGTTGCCCATTTTTCTCAACTTCATTATGCCCATTTTATTAAATTTTATCGTGGTTATTAGTCATTTCACTTACTCCATCGCATATCTGGGTTAGGATAACTTTATGATCAATGGAATAACTATAGCGCTGGTATGAGGTGCAAGTCTGGGCACAATGGACGGTACATGGGTCAATTGTGCACCACTAAACTGGCCAATCCTTGGGAAAGTTGCAGGGATCGAGAAGTCTCCAAATGTTTCAAAGTAAGGTTTTTATTGGTTTAGCAGTTCATGATTGACCTGTACACCTCCAATGTGGTGCACAGGCTCGTGCTTGATATATACGTATATGCAATCAGTATCAAATAAAAATGTCTTTGATACAAGTAACATGCATAGTAGTGTTGGTTATAGAACTGTTATTATTTCTTCTCCTCTTTTTCTCCTCCTTTTCTGTGAGTCCTATCTCCATACTTTTCTTTTTTATTTCTCATCAAAATGTTGTAAGCAATCACTATTATTCTATTTGATTTTGATATCCATCCCATTTGGTTAGCTAAAAAGACATGACATGTGAAAAATGATATTTATGCTAGAAGATGCAATGACTGGGTGTTCTTGTTGGAGATGATATTTCCATTGTATGGGTGTGTAGTAAGTAACTTTGGGTGTGTGTATAGTTAGGTGAATTTTAAGTTGTACAATTCACCTAACTCTGGGATCATGTAATCCGTGAACATGCTAAGATGGTATAAATAATAACTTATATTGGGATTTGGGTCACATTGACTCAACCCTAATATCTCTCTACTTTTCTGAGTTTCTGTTCCCTCTTCTTCTTCTTCCTATTTCCCAACCCTAACCCTAAATTCCAGTTTTGACTTGGTATCAAAGCCAACAAAAACCAAACCTAGAAAGCTTTATAGCCCTAAGCCATCCACACCATCGCTGACGTCAGCATGATGTCATCATGCTGACGTCAGCAGGGTCAACCCTTTGACATCGTTTCTCAATTATTTTTGGGGGGTTTTGATCGGATTCTCAACCTGAACAGATTTCTCTACTGTGTTGTTGCGATTTGAAGATTCCTTCATGAAGTTATGAAGACCTCCATTATCGTCTTCCTCGTGGAGCTAGTTCTGCAACTTTTTGTTTTAGAGCTTCCAAGCTTGAAATCTCTTTGGCTTTTGCATGGACACTCATTGGGAGAGTGTATACAAACATTAATGTGCCCAGATTGCAAGGTTTTGTAAAGATGTGTGATCACTGTGACGGTACCTGCTAAAGCTGTCGATTCCCGATGAAACTGCTGATCTGTGATGTATGCAACAAATGTTCCAAGGTGCCTGCAACGGATGTTCCAAGCTGTTGATCTGTGATGTTTCAAGCTGCTGATCGTGAAATCTGAGAGTTCAAGTTTCGAAGCTGATGGTTCAAGTTGTCTAGTGATATCTGTGTCTGCAACAGTGGTTCTTGTGAAAGCTACTGGTCTTCTCTCCTCATAAATATTCTGATCTCGGTATCTCTTAATCATGGACGAGAATAAATCTGGGATCGTGGTCACGGTTTGCTGCTATGTACTTAGGGATGAAAAAAAAATGAGTTACATTTACGGGAATATTCAAAAACCCAAAGAAGATGATCCTATGTATATTGATTGGGAAAGTGACAATCTAGCTGTCATGACATGGCTGCTACACTCCATGCAACCAGACATTAGTGATTCCTTTATGCATGCCAGTGATGCTAAACAATTATGGGAGGCTGTGAGGGATGCATTCTCGCAGAAATAAAACCTCGTGAAAATGTTTTAAGTTAGTGACAAAATTAACACAATGAATCAAGGTAATAAGACGATTGGAGAGTATTACACTCAAATGAGGAGTTTGTGGGATGAACTAGCCCAGTAGCAAGAAGAACTGTACAACTCGTATGCCAGCAAGGTTAGTAAAAATATTGAAAGGAGGAGAGTGTTTGACTTCCTAAAAGGGGTTAGACCTGAATATGAGAATGTTAAATCAAACATTCTAGGCAGAGAGGAGTGTCCTCCACTTGGTACTGTATATGCCCTCCTTCAGCATGAGGAGAGCAGACAACAGTTTATAAGATTCCTGGTGGTGGAGGCAAATTTGGTAGTAGGGGTGGTGGTCGTGGAGGTCGTGGGGGCCTCTCTCGTGAAGAAAGAGAGAAATTATTGTGTTCTCATTGTGGCAAGAAGGGTCATACCAGAGAAAGATGTTGGGAATTATATGGGAAACCGAAATTTCTTCCAGGTCGCGCATTTCAGTCTTCCACTGAGGAAACTTCTAGTCCAGTTGTTGGCCAGAGCATCCCTCCACCTTCAGCTCCACCTCCATCTGATTTCCAGAGCTTACGGAGAGAGTTTCAGGATTTCCAGGGCCGCCTTTAGCGCATGATGGTAACACAGGGACAGACATCTTCCTCCCACATAGCTGGGTCAGGTATATATGGGTCTGCCCATGTGACCTCAACCTTTCAGTCCCCATGAATCATCGATTCTGGGGCTACGGACCACATGTCTGGTATAACAGATTTATTTTCATCCGTGTTTAGTCTTTCTGATTCTATTCATATTTGCATTGCTGATGGATCCCTTGTTCTTGTAAAGGGTAAAGGGAGTGTTCCATTACGCACCTTGTCCCTTGACTCTACTCTTTTAGTTCCCAACATGCCTATGAATCTATTATCTGTTAGTCAAATTACCAATTCCTTACATTGTAGTGTGACATTCTTTCCATCATATTGTGTTTTCCAGGACCTAAAATCGGAGAAGATCCTTGGTCATGGTACTGAAGAGAAGAGACTACCTCTTTCAAGATTTGCATAGTGCATCTCAACCTGCAACTATGGTGGTTTCTGTTGATGAAGCTAGATTGTGGCACTTCCTCTGTGGTCATCCTTATATTAGTCATTTGAAACTTTTATTTTCGAAATTTTTTTATGGATTTGATAGTAGTTTGTTTAATTGTGAGGCTTGTCAGTTCTCTAAACATGCTCGCAATTCTTATCACTTGAGTGGTAGTAAATGTGCTATTCCTTTTGAAGTTATTCACTCTGATGTGTCGGGGCCTTCCCCTGTTACTGCTTTGCATGGTTCAATGTTCCAAAAATTGGCTGGGGCGGCTGCCCGGGTGGATCGGGTCCCCAGCCGACTTGGTTTTGAGTGGGGTGGTTGCTAAGGCGGGTTTGGGCGGCCACCCAGCCTGCTCAGGCTGGTCAAGGCGGGTCGGGCGGCTATATAAACATAGTTTTTTTTTTTCTTCGTTTCATTACAAATCGAAAGGGTTAGGGCGACTGAGAGGCTTCTTCATCTCTCCTCTCATCGGCTCATCCACTCACCGGAAGGTACTCACCGGCGACCTTCCGGTAAGTCCTTTTTTTTTCATTTCTTCTTCCTTCCTCTTATTCTATGCATATTTTTTTAAAAATTTTTGATCAATGTTCTGTACTTCTTTTTCGAAGCATAGGGATCCGGCAATCATCCCGTCAGCGTGCATCAAGGCTCCGGTTGTTTTTGTTTCTTATTGCCCTCTGTTTTATTTATTTTTATTTTTTTTTTGCAGCCATTTTCTTTGTTGCTTCTTCGAAGCTCCGGTACGGCGGCACCCTCCGGCAACCCTCCGGAAGTCCAGCATGCAGCAACATGTATTTTTTTATTTATTTTTTTCCTCTGGTTCTTTTTTCTAGTATTTTTTTTTTTGCATCACATTTTTTTTGGGCTGCATTTTTTCTGCATTTTTGTTTGCATCAGTCTTGTTTTTTGGCTGCGTTTTTTTTTCTTCTTCTCATTTTTTGAATTGGGCCGATTGGCTGTATTTTTTTTTTTGCTTCCTTCCTGCAGTGCATAGTGACAGATATATATATATATATATATATATATATATATATATATAGGGAGGGAGAGAGAGAGAGAGAGAGAGTGAGAGAGAGAGAGAGAGAGAGACTGTGTGTGTGCCACAGGCCCACAGTGCCATATATAATATATAAATATATATGATTATATGTGACTGTGAGATTGTGTGTGTGTGTGTGTGTGTGTGGCACAGGCCCATGGTGCCATTACTTGGCACTTGCACATGCTTTTCAAGTGATTGCCCCGAATTTAAAGAATGGCTTGGTATTTTAGGAACATGTGATACGTAAAAATGTAATATGGGCCATATGATTTGAAGTTTATGATTAATAGATCTTTGGTACATAAAATTGGAGCAAAACACAATACTTGTCATATGATCTATTGTAGTCAATTGTTGAATTATATAATAGCCTTCGACTCTATTTAATCAAATGGTGAAAATTATATTTTGTTCTAAGCGTTTGCAATTGATATCTTTAAATCATGGCCTTCAAATCATACGGCTTAGATGATGTTTTCACATAGTAGAGGTCGCCAAACTTATATATATATATATTCAAATAATCTTATTAAACAAATAGGAAAATATTATGGCCTTCTCCATTTGTCCTCTGATCTTTTTTCATAAACACATGAGAGTTGTTGCGGTCACAGTTTATAGTCATTCTCATGGGGTTACGAGTCTCTTTCGACTTTCGACTTTCGACACTTCTCGATACAAATATTGATGACTGATCGATTTAAACCTTTCGATCATTCAATCAATGACCCTTCTCATGGGTGGTTACCATGACCAATTGACCATCTAAATGAAACTATTTGATGTGATCATTATGAATTTATGACCATCTAAAATGCATTCAAATCGTAGCTTGTTTTTTTACTGTGTGTTGTGCTCAATGTGTTGTGACTGTGTCGTGTGTAGTGTGTACTGTGTATAACTCTAATATATATATATATATATATATATATATATATATATATATATTTGTATTGAATTTTTTTTTATATGGCCATTGATTTATTTTTTATTTTTTTCAAAAGATATGCCGTCTTCTATAGCATTGACTGGTGCATCCGGAAAAGAAAAAGACGATCCTGGTTGGAAACACTGTTTTCTAAAGGATCCAAAAGTGTTGGGAAAAATTACATATATGTATTGCAAGAAGGAATATATGGCGAGCATCAACCGATTGAAGAAACACCTTGCCGATATTAAGGGAGACATTGCCTCTTGCATTTTCGTACCAGCAGATGTTAGGCAAGAGATGTTTGATGTTTTGAACTCGATTAAACAGAAGAAAGATGCAAAGGAGAAAGAAGTTCAATCATTACAAGAGTCTATGACAATTTTTAGTGATGGAGACTCCGGTTCTAGTGGTGATGAGATTAATAGAGAAAGTCAGCGTTCCTTCTCAAAGAAACCTTGCACCCAGCGGCCAATGGATAGAAAGGCACAGTCTAGCCACGCACCCAGCGGCCACGTGAGGGTATTGAGTATGATGCGAAAAAAGACGAAAAAAAGAGATCTTGTTAGAGTTGGGGTCACACGCTTTGCCACTGCATACCTCAGTTTACAGAGCTTTTTAAAGTTGAGGCTCAAGTTGAGGGAGATGTTCTCATCTGATGAATGGAAGAAATGCAGATGGAACACCAAACGGGCAGGAAAACAAGCAGAGAGTATTATATTGAGCACTACTTTTTGGAATGATGTGATGTACTCGTTGAAAGTTTTTCAACCCCTCGTAAAAGTGTTACGAATGGTCGATTCGGATGTCCCTTCAATGGGGTTCATTTATGCTTTCATAGAAGATGCAAAAAATGAAATTCAGAACTCTTTTCAAAATAATGAGGGTCAAATTGGAGTGGTGATAAAAATAGATTTAAAAAACACCTTGAACATCCACTGGTTGCGGCGGGACACTACTTGAATCCTTTCTACTATTACAGAGAAAGAGAGGAAATTCGACGGGCTAAATAGTTTATGAAAGGAGTGAATGATTGCATTTTGAAATTTATTGATCCCGAAGTTAGTGACCAGATTATGGACGAGATGGGTTGTGTTATGGATGCTGAATAATCTTTTGGAGATCCCATGACAATTAGGCAAAGGAATGTGGAGAAGAAGAAGCTTCAATTGATTCATAAGAGGCCTAACCCAGGTATATTTAATTTATTTTATAAGTTTTAAATCTTCAATTGAGTAATATAACTATATAAGTAACTAATGTTTCTAGTTAATTAATTTATTTTTCAAAATTGATTAGCTGCTACTTGGTGGGAAATGTATGGTGTGGATGCTCCTAACTTGCAGAAGCTGGCCATACAAATTTTGAATTTGACATGTAGCTCTTCTGGATGTGACAGAAATTGGAGTACTTTTGAGATGGTAATAGACTTTAATTATTTATTTATGTTATAATTATATATATAATTATATTTTCAATTATTCATAATTGTATTTATTGTTTTACTTACGCAGATTCACGCGAAAAAAAGAAATAGAATTGGGGCATCAAAGTTGAATGATTTGGTGTATGTGCAATTTAATACGAAGCTTCTAGACCGCAACTCTAAAGGAAAGGAGCAAGGGGATACTTTAGCTTCTGAAGACAATGAAGGGGTGCTTGAATGGTTAGTTGACCCCAATGAGGAACAAGTATTTCCCGATGAGTCATTGACGTGGTCTTGTTGGCGAGGCTTCGGGTGCAAATGTAGAAGTACAACCAAGGAGGAGCACCTGATCTGCAGCACAGATATGGTGGAAAATAGATGAAGAAGATGTTGATGGAAAGCCAACAAATGAAGGGGATGATAATATTGAGTTTACAATTGACTGCAAAGGAGATATCCAAGCGATTAATGGTTAAATACTGGAGTGCCCCAACAATTGAACGACAGAGTGTAGGGCCATGGAATGGTTCTTCGTCCTTGTCCGCCTTCAATGGTTTGATAGAGGATGGTGAAGAATCTGGCTTATACTCTCTTGCATAGAGGTTTGCTGTAGGATTTCTGGAGCATATTGTCTTTGAGTTATTAGTCAATTAGATGATTTAGTTAAAGTAAGAAGCTCTTTGTTCTTAATCACACACCCAAGAAACATGAGAACTAGCTCGTGCCTGGTTCTTAGAAATGGCGACTGGATCTGCGGTAGCTGTCGCAATGTCAATTTTCGCCGGCGGTCGATTTGCCATCGCTTAGGTTGCGACGCCCCCTGTGCGCTGAGGAAATTTGTCACACCTGCGGATGGTCAGTTTCTGGCGGCAAGAGCTGACAAGCAGATTTTCTCATCGGAGCATCAAGCTCGGGATATCGGTCGGGGGTGGTCAATAGCTACTAGGAAGCACAGACCGATTACGTTGTCTTCCTTGGCTGCTAAGGATCACGGCAGGTTGGATCACGATGGGGACTCGGCTTCCCCCGCAAGAAGTGCTGTGGTTTGGGGAGAGTGAGCGTCGGGCATCTCGATGTCCCCCTTCCACATCTTCGCTCTCTCGCCTCCAATTTGAGACATTTTTGGGTGGTCCTTAATACTAATAACGAGTTATTATCGCTACTCTCTATACACAGATGGATTAATTACCACTGGAAATTCGCAGAAAGAACGAGGGCTTCGGTTATATCGGGATCTTCGTTCCTTTTGCGTTTCGGGACTGAGGAAGCGGCCGCGGGTTTTTGTCGCAAAAAGCAGCTTCTCATTGATGGCTATCCGGTTATGTGCAAAAGATGGGAACCATCTGTGGGCGAGATGGTTGTGTGCAAGGAGAGCAAGGGGGTTTGGTTAAACGTCTTCGGCCTCCCGCTCCACACTTGGTCCACGGCGATGTTCAGGGAAATTGGGAACCGATGTGGCCACTTTGTCCGGGTCGGTCGGCGTTCGGCGGACCTCTGGGACACGTCCCATGTCGGCATTCTCGTCGAAGTCGATTCGCTCGTGGAGATTGCCCATACCATGGAAGTCTTGGTTGATAGCCACCGATGTCAGCTCTTCGTAGAACTCGCTTGACGGGAGCGGATCATCGGCAAGCATCTGCCATTTGAACCGACGTCGGGGGACTTGCCCGGCGATGGTCTCGTTGATCCTCCAATACCCGACATGGAGGGACTTTACGGATGGGATACCCATGGAGGCTCATAGGTAGCCTCGTACCTGGCGCACGATCTGGGCCCACTCGTCGCGCCTAACTCGTCGGCCAGAAACAGAGTCGTCTTCGGAGTCGCTCATCCCTTTGTGGCTGAGGGGAGGGAGGAGGGTTCCGGTGATGCGGTGACTTTGGGTGTGCCGGCCGGTACGATTGCGTTCTCGGGAGAATCTACGGCCTCGATGGGGTCGTACTTCGAGCCGGATTTCGTACACCTGCAAGGACAGGAGGTAGGTGAGAAAAGGGGACAGACGGCAATGTCGGACGACGTAGGTGGCCGTACCTATGATCCGATGGTGATCGAGGCGGTCGGCCCTTTTGGCAGAGTCTGCTTTGCTCAGATGCAGAAAGCCTGCTAGGGTTTACATCCGGAGGAGAAGATATAAGATGCGATCTCGGACAGCTGGACGACCTGGGGAGATGACACGTCCAAGGGTGTCGGAAGCCTCTGGAAGGTCTCTGAAAACCACTCAGGGTTTTGACCGTGGGAACGAAGATAGGAGGGGGTTTGCTTCTAATAAAGGGGGGGAGCCACGTGCTAGGGTGACGTGGCCTCTGCTGACGGCTTCAGAGGTCGACGCGTGTACTAAGGGGTATGGTTTAAGTTGGCGGACCGTTAGCTGTATTGGTGGCCTGGTGGGGAAGGCACGGGCTGTACTTGATCCACCCTTAAGCCCGGTCCGGTCCTATGGGTCGACTTATGGCCCGACGGGACCTGGATTGTTTGGTTCTTCAGCTCGGGTCAGGCACGACCCGGGCTTCTGGTTTCTTCCCCAGTTCATTGACGAGGAGACCCGGCCTTCGCTCTTAGAAGGTGGGCGCTTGATGCAAGGGAGTAAAGCTTTTGTCGACCCGGAGGACCCCGTCGGATGCAGAGACTTCACAGGGGAGGAGGAATCGATTGTGTCTGCTGAGGAAGATGTTAGAAGTGTTGGGATAGAGATGGTGATCTATAGGGGGAGAGGGCGAGACATGGATTACGTCGAGCCGACGTACCTGTCGGTGGAGGATCTGCAGATTCAAGCCTATTCAAAGCAAGGGGAGGGTGGCAAGGACTTGGATGCCGAATTGGTAATGGAAATCGACCGGCTTATTAATGTAGGGCGAAACCTCGGGATGACATTTAAGGGCTCCCAGATTGAGCTACGGGAGGTGTTTCGCTCCATCATTGCTGGCCATCAGAGTGGCAAAGGAAAGAGGCGAGGTGGATCAAGGGAGTTAGCACGGTTACACTGGGGTATGTCGGATGGGAGAAGGGACTTTGACTGGACGGTGTAATTTCGGGCGGGCTTACTACGTCTATAATCATGAGAATCTTAGCATGGAATGTTAGAGGTATTAGCAATTGGCTCAAGTGGGCAGGAGTTAGACAAGCGATCAAGGTGCACAATCCGGCGGCGGTTACACTCCAAGAAACGAAGTGGGGGAGTTGTGACGATAGGAAAGTAGCTTCAATCTTGGGAAGAGGGGGCAGGTGGGACTGGATCGCTGTCGACTCGGTTGGGGCATCCGGGGGAATTTTGGTGGCCTGGTCGTCGGTTATTTTTGACAAGGTGGATGACGAACTGGGATATTTCTCGGCTGCTGTGGTGTTGCAGGACAAAGTTACGGGGAAAGTTTGGAGTTTTGCTGGTATTTATGGGCCAACGGCGGATCTAGAGAGGGGGGATTCTGGTTTGAGCTGAATGCTTTGGCGGCAAGGTGGGATTTTCCTCTCTGCTTCGCTGGAGACTTTAATGCCGTTAGGTGGGATTTCGAGAAGCAGGGCAGTCCGGCCAACAGTCGAGCCATGAGGGATTTCAATTGCTTCATTGGGGATTGGGGATTAGTCGACATCCTGATGACTGGGGCCAGATTTACGTGGTCAAATCTCTAGGATTCGCCAGTTCTCAGCAGGTTATACAGGTTTCTGTGCTCGACTGAGTGGCTTGACATTTTTTCGGACGCCTGACTGGAGGCTTTCGCCCGTGCCATTTCTGACCATCGACCTATCGTTTCAAGTGCGACTCCCGTGGTAGGGGACCGTCCCCCTTCCGCTTTGAGAATATGTGGCTTAGGAACGGTACTTTCGGGGAGAAAGTTAGGGGTGGTGGGCGAAACCGGTGCCAAATGGGACGGCTGCTTTTCGGTTCATCACTAAGTTACGTACATTGAAAGACCGTATTAAGATCTGGAATAGGGATGAGTATGGAAAGGTTCAGGTCCGAAAGGAGAGGCTGCTCTCAAAGTTGAACGACTTAGATAATTTGGAGGAGACTAGGACACTTTCGGCGGATGAAAGAGAGGCTAGACTGATAACAAAGGTTGAGTTCAGTGAGACGTGCAGGGTGGAGGAATGCTTTTGGAGGCAGAAAGCGAAGGTTCGGTGGTTCAAAGAGGGGGATGCCAATTCCAAGTATTTCGATGCGGTCGCGAACGCCCGTAATAAATCCAAGTACTTGGGAAGCATCATAGTGGATGGGATGGAGTACTCGGGTCAGGATGAGGTGAGGGATAACATTGTGAATTTCTATGATCGTTTGTACTCGGATGAGGGGCTGTAAAGACCACTCCTGGATGACCTATAGTTTAAGACTCTTTCGGAAGAGGACAGTAGGGAGCTGGAATGTGCGTTCACGGAAGACGAAGTGTGGAGCGTGATTAGATCTGGTGGAGCAAATAAATCACCGGGGCCGGACGGGTTTACAATGGAATTTTATCATGCGTTTTAGGAGACGATTAAGTCGGATTTGCTGGACGTCTTTCACGAGTTTCACTCCACTGGTTTTATTGGAAGAGCATTAAACTCCACCTTTATAACCCTTATCCTCAAGATTCAAGGGGCTGAAAATATTTCCGACTATCGACCAATCAGCCTGGTCAATTGCGTGTATAAGATCATTGCGAAGGTGTTGGCAAATAGAGTTAAAAGGGTGATGAGTTACATCATATCTAATAATCAGGGGGCTTTCGTACGCGGTAGACAACTCATGGACTTCGTGGCTGTTGCTAACGAGACTATTCACTCGGCTTATGTGCTTTGGAGTCCGGCGGTAGGTTGGAAGGTGGATATGGAGAAGGCTTACGATAGAATAAGCTGGGGGAGTTTGGATGATATGCTTGGAAGGATGGGGTTTGGTGCCACATGGAGGAAGTGGATGCGCGGGTGCTATTCGTCTCCATGGTTTTCGGTGTTGATGAATGGGACTGCCGTGGGGTACTTTAAAAGCTCCAGGGGGCTCAGGCAAGGAGATCCCCTTTCCCCCTTCCTTTTTAATGTGGTGGGGGAGGCTCTATCGGGGCTGATCGGGCGCGCAAAGGCTTTGGGGATGCTTATGGGCATCAGAGTTGGTGAGCAGGGGCAGTTTATTACCCACCTTCAATACGCGGACGACACAATCCTATTTGGGAAGGTAGATGAGTCGGAAATCAGAGCGATGGCAGATGTTCTCTCGGTCTATGAGGCGATGTCGGGTCAACGGGTCAATCTCCTCAAATCCACTATATCGGGGATTAGGGTGGACGATGAGTTATTGACATCCTGCGCTGGTACGGTTGGGTGTCGTATTGAGGTGCGCCTATCAGGTACCTGGGTTTGCCTCTTGGGATCAGGAAGGCCTCTAGCAGTGACTGGTATTCGGTGGTGCAGAAGTTTGAGCAGCGGTTGTCCTCATGGAAAGGAAGGCTGCTAAGTAGTGGGGGTAGACTGATCTTGGTTAGAGAGGTGCTATCGGCGATCCCTACGTTCTACTTGTCCATGTTTAGATGTCCGGCTAAAATTCTACACCAATTGGAACGTATTCAAAGGACGGGAGGGGCAGTCGAACCGGCAGCATTCATCTCGTCAATCGGGACACTTGTCACCGCCATCGCAGATGGGGGGTTGGGAATCAAGTCTTAAGAGAACCAATTTAGCTGCTGGAAATGGATCTGGAGATCGGGAAGGGAGGAGGAGAGGACAATCTATGGTGGTTGGTTTTGTATAAATATGGTATGTCTTGGGATGGGGATAAGTCTGTCTACACACGTTGCCTTGCCGTGGTGGAGAGATATCTCGACACAGGAGAGTTTGGCCAAAGGGTGTGCTACTGGGGATGTGGATCCGGATCCGCTTGGGCGCATTGGGCTGGAGGCGCTCAAAGACACGTTTCCGGAAGTTTACGCCCTTTCATTGAACCCGAGTGGTAGAATTAATGACTTCGCTTCCTTCGTCAACGAGAGGTGTACTTGGGACGTTCCCATCAGGAGACGCCTTAGAGACAACGAAGAGGGGAGCTACGAGAGTCTTCTAAGTACATTGTATGCGGCACAACGAAATAACCTTAGGGTGGATCAGCGGATCTGGGATCTGAATCGAGAAGGGAAGTTTAGCGTCAAAGCCTTGTATCAGTGGTATTCTCGTCGTCCGCTTATCAACTTTGGGGGTAAGTGGTTATGGAAGGAACCCATTCCTCTCAAGCTTAGGTTCTTCGCGTGGACGGTGTGGCAGGGTAAAATTCTTACCAGGGATCAGCTGAATCGGAGAGGTAACGCGGTCCCGACTGCATGTGTTATGTGCTCTGGTGAGGAGTCCATTGATCATCTTTTTCTGCATTGCCGTGCGGCCGACGAGTTGTGGGGAGCCATTTTGAGATCCTTCGGTATGTCCTGGACGATGTCTCGTTCCCTTCACGTGTTTATGTTAAGCTGGGAAGCGGCGTGGGACAAAAGGGGGGATAAGGGGGTGTGGAGGGCTGCGATGTTCGCCACTCTGTGGTGTCTTTGGGGTGAGAGAAACTGCAGAAATTTTGAAGACAGCTCCAAGCTGATCGGTATGGTAATTCGAACGGTCTCGGAGTTAGTAAATTTCTGGGGCAAGTGTGGAGGTCATGAGGTTACCAGCTCTAATCTCCTTTGGGACCCGGGATAAAAGCTAGTAGGAATGCTGGGGTTCTGGGGACCCGGGGTGGGTGGGTGTCCTAATTGTCGTTGTATGCTGTTTTGATTGTGTTGCTTGATTGTATTTGGTTTCAGCGCCTTGCTAGTATAATATAATCGTTATTATCGATAAAAAAAAAAAAAAAAAAAAAATAATATTGAGTTTACTCCTTCCGATGACAAAGATCTTCAAAATGGACCATTGGATGATTTGGATGATGAAAATTTGGAATGAACACTACTATTTTTATAAGTGATATTTCATTTTGGGCTAAGTGATTGTGTAATTGTGCGGTTAAACTTTTTTTTTTTTCTAAGTGATTGTGTGTTTGAACTTGAATCCATGAATGTTTTTTATTTTGAATTTATTTTGATGCTTTATGCCTATAATAGTCTAATCTAATGTTGTGTTTTTCATAGATATAAAATTGAATGTATATATATATAATATTGGGATCTTGGGCGCCACTTCTAGCGATTTCCTTAACATCCCAAACCGCTTCGAACTGGCCAAGCGATTTTAAGAACATTGGCATGGTTATCGTTATTTTGTTAGTTTTATTGATGACTGTACTAGACTCACTATGCTCTTTCTTATGCGCACCAAAGATGAAGTTGCCTCCATTTTTCTTTTGTTTCACAGATTAGTTAGCACACAATTTCATGGGCATGTTAAGGTTCTTCAGTCGGATAATAGTGGGAAATATTCCTCTCACATTCTTCAACTTACCTTAATGCTCATGGAATTGTGTGGCAAACTACTTGTCCTTATACCCCCAACAGAATGGGGTTGCTGAGAGGAAAAATAGACATATTCTCAAGGTTGCTCGATCTCTATTGTTTGATATGAAGGTTTCTAAATATCTCTGGGGTGAAGTTGTTCTCACTGTTGCCTACCTCATCAATCGAATACCTACACCTATTCTGGACGGACATTCTCCCTTCCAACTTGTGTTTCCTCATCGACTTTTGTTCATAGTGCTACCGCGTATCTTTGGTTCCTTATGTTTTACTCATATCCCCAACATTCAGTGAAGTAAACTTGATCCTAAAGCTACCAAGTGTATTTTTATTGGGTATCCCTCTTCTCAGAATGGATACAAGTGCTTTGACCCTCTCACTCGTCGTGTGATAGACACCATGGATGTCACATTCTTTGAGGGCACTCCTTTTTCCCATCCTCCGTGTCTTCTTCATGGGGAGAAACAACGTAACAATGAAGAGCACTCTAAGATGTTTAGAGTTTACCTATTGGGAGATGGTGAAAATTGTGAAGGAGTAGATGATGAAATTGTTGAACCACAGAAAAGCGAACAACCCTTCTTTGATAAATATGGAAAGGGAAAGATGTATGTGCGAAGGAACAACAAAAGTATTGCTGAAGCCACTGCGCATGAGAATGTGGACCAGTCACCTTCTCAGAATATCGACCAGGATCCCTTACCTGAAGGGTCCTCTTGTTTATGATCTTCATCTACCCATTGCTCATAGAAAACTTACTAGATCGTGTACTCGTCATCCCATCAGTAAGTATGTGTCATATCATAATCTCTCATCATCCCATTATGATTTTATTTGTTCTCTTGATTCAATCACCCTTCCCTCTACTATTTCTGATGCCTTGTTGCAGTCAAAATGGAAGGATGCTATGATTCAGAAGATGAATGCTCTGGAACAGAATCAAACATGAGAAATTGTTGAACTCCCAGAGGGAAAGAGAGTTGTTGGTTGTAAATGGGTGTATACAGTTGAGTATAGACCTGATGGTACTGTCGAAAGATACAAAGCAAGGCTTATACCAAAGGGGTACACTCAAACACAAGGAGTTGATTATCATGACACCTTTGCACCTGTAGCCAAGTCCAACACAATCAGGGTATTGTTATCTCTGGCTGACCACAAAGACTGGCCACTATCTCAGCTTGACGTGAAGAATGCATTTCTTCATGGTGATCTCAAGGAAGAAATCTACATGGACCTTCCTCCTGGGTTTGTAAAAGAAAGAGAAAAGGAAAGTAGATTGAAGAAATCAATCTATGGATTAAAGCAATCCCCAAGGGCCTGGTTTCAAAAATTTAGTGATGCTATTATGACAATTGGGTACCGAAGAAGTCACTATGATCATACTCTATTTGTAAAAAAGGGGATCAAGATGACAGTCATATTAGTCTATGTTGATGATATCATCATTACTAGTGATGATAGTCATGAGATTCTTAAGCTAAAGGAGTATTTGAGCGAAGTGTTTGAAATTAAAGACTTGGGAAGTTTGAAATATTTCCTTGGCATTGAATTGGCGAGATCTAAGAAGGGCATCTTGCTATCCCAGCAGAAGTATACCATAGACCTCATTCATGATACAAGGTTTTTGGGGTGTAGGCCTGCTGTGACCCCTATTGAACAAAATCACCGATTAAATGGTGAAGAAGGTGATTTGCTCAAGGATCCACGTATCTATCAGAGATTAGTTGGAAAATTGATTTATCTAACCATGACTCGTCCGGACATTGCTTATGCAGTAAGAGTGGTGAGTCAATATATGCACTCACCAAGGACAGTACATTTGGAGGTTGTTCACAGGATCCTGAGGTATCTGAAAGGAAGTCTTGGCTCTATAAAAATCGTGGTCATTTGGATGTAGAGATATTTACTGATGCCGATTGGGCTGGGTCTCTGGATGATAGGAGATCAACTATCGGATATTGCACCTTCTTGGGAGGTAATTTGGTCACATGAAAATCTAAGAAGCAACATGTAGTTTCAAACTACAGTGCCGAGGGGGAGTACTGTGCCACATCCCAAGGTGCGAGGAAGGCATGTGGCTTAAATTCATCTTGTCAGACTTGGGAGTTGCTCTATCCGTTCTAATTACTTTGTATGGTGACAATGAGGCCGCCCATCATATTGCAGAGAATTCTGCCTTTCATGAAAGAACAAAACAAATTGAGGTGGATTGTCACTATATTCGCGAGAAGGTCGAGTTTAAAAAAATCAGTATTCCTCAAGTTAGAACTGAGGATCAACTTGCCGACATCTTAACTAAAGGTGTTGGTGGCAAGAGACTTTATGACATCTCCTTCAAGTTGGATATGATCGACATCTATACTCCAACTTGAGGGGGAGTGTTGGAGATGATATTCCCATTGTATGGGTGTGTAGTAAGTAACTTTGGGTGTGTGCATAGTTAGCTGAATTTTAAGTTATACAATTCACCTAACTCTAGGACCATGTAATCCGTGAACATGCTAAGATGATATAAATAATAATTTACATTGGGATTTGAGTCACATTGACTCAACCCTAATATCTCTCTACTTTTCTCTTTCCTCTTCTTCTTCCTATTACTCAACCCTAACCCTAAATTCGAGTTTTGACTGTTTTGATTGGCACTAATGTGTTATAAATCCATATATCGAACATCGCCCTCCTTATATGTATTGGAGATAAAATATGTGTGTTAGTGAGTAGCATTATATCTTTATGTATGTGAGGTACGCATAATAGGTTTAGTCCCACATTAGTTAGGAACATAAGTTGTGTCTTGTATGCCCTCTATATAAATGGCTCATCTATTGCAACTTGAATATCTTGAATAGAAACAATGTAGTTCATTAGTGTTATTATGCTCTCTCTCGCTCTCTTTTTCTCTTCTCTCTAATAAACGCTAAATGAGTTTTTCTCCTTTAGTTCTTATGTTATTTATGTCCAAGGTAGTTAAGGTGGTGTAGCGATGCCATGACAAAGATGCTCACTACGGCATATGGTGTGGCCATGATGAGGCTAGTTATTAATTTTTTATTTAAAATTTTTTTTTATTATATCTATTAATTTGTAGTTTTTTATTTATTTATGTGTTTATATTTCTTATATAGGAAGAAAAAAAAATTAACTACTGAAGCATCATACTTTGGTTCTGATATTGAGGATTTTATGTTCTAGGCATAAACAAATATTAATAAAAAGAAATTAAATATGGAATATCAAATTTGCAACATGGCAAGTATAAGTAAATAAATATGAAATATAAATAAATATAAAATATTAAAAAATATTTAAATATCAATTACACATACCGTAGTGTCACCAATGTTAAGGTTCCGTCGACTGGTAACATGCTGAGGTTTCGTGACGAGAGAGATATAAGTTGGGCTTTTATAACTTGTAAGTTGGCTTCTGTGACTTATATATTATAAAAATGTTATAACTTATAAGCATGATAAGTTATAACAATGTCAAGTTATGACATTGTCATACTTATAACTTATTTATTTTATAAGTATTATATGTTATTATTCAAAAAATCAAATAGCGTGCATAGCAACGCCATAGTATTATTCTGTCATGGCGACGCTATGACATCTCTATTTAGTTATCATGGCTATTTGGTTGTATGGCCTCTTATCGCCATTTTCCATGGTGAGGCCATAGTAAGGCTATAACGTCGCCTTGACTACCATGTTTATGTCTACATGGTATTAGAGAGGGTCGGTCCCACACGTCTTGTTTAGGGTTCTCTTTGACATATGCTTTGCACCTTGCTACTCCGTCAGATCTTTGTGCATAAGAAATCGGGAACCTTAGATCTATGTGTTGGTCCTTGTCTTTTCAGATTTTTTATTTTCAGTAGCATGGTTTCCACTGTCATTCTTTTACTGTCTTTATTTTCCATCAAAGATCACTGTTTCAGCAATAAGTCTCTTCTCAAAAGCAGTTATATATTGTTTTTGATTATCTTCTTGCGCCATATTTCTCAAGACATTTTATCAAACCGGTCATGTGCACCACATTTATAACAAGCTGGAAACTCCTTTTTTTATTTGTTGTCTTAAAAAAAAAAAGGAGGAAATTGAAGATGGAAAAAAGAGGCAAGCTGAACAAGATGAATCTGCTGCCCAATTTTCTGTGCTTCCCCTTGGAATTAATCAGTTTGTAAGGCTGTTTGGAGTATGGACATTGGGGGTCTTTGTCGGCTAAATAGACAACCCCTCGTTATAGTGGTTGTTCTGAAGGTTTCCTTCGTATTCATTACTGGTGCAAGAGTTTCTGCAATATAGTGATGATGTATGATCTATTTTTGATTTTTTTATTGTTGCTGCTGAACACGAGATTGAGTAAGTGAAGTCTGGTTGGTGAACTCTTATACCTTCGATTTGATGACTGAAGTTTTGAATAGATTGCTGGATTTATTTTATGGGTTGCTGCTGTTGCTGAAAACTGCATCATAGGTGTTTGAAGGAATGTTTGTTTGGGCTGCCTTGAGTTATTAGTTGTTGGTGCTTCTGCTGCCTCAAGATACATGAAGATTGCTGATGATGTTACTCACTCGTGGATGTTGCAATCTTTTCCCCCTCTCTTGTATTTCATTTACTGCTGATATATGTATGTTTGGTGTTTTAACACCTATTGTTGTCTGTTGTCCCTCCTACACTGATATTGAGTGGCCTTTGTTGCTGTGATATGCAACCCTTTGACGTGGATGTCTTTTCCACATTATTGATTGCTTAGTGGACGTCCTTCCCACTATCTTTTTTGATCTTATGGTTTTCTTTCTGCTCTATCAATGTAAGGGGGAGGTGGTTCAGGGGATGTTTTTATCATTGGCAAGCTGAGCATCATTGTCATCGATACTCAACTTGAGGGGAGTATTGGAGATAAAATATGTTTGTTAGTGAGTAGCATTATATCTTTGTATATGTGAGGAATGCATAATAGGTTTAGTCTCACATTAGTTAGGAAAAAAAATTAAAGAAGCAAACAACACTCTGCACACAGCAGTTGTAGCCGACCAACTTAGCCCGGATCCCAAATGTAAGAATCGTGACCAAAGCCATCCCCGCCAATAGCCACCCAAAACCACACCAGATCCGTGATCGATTTTATGATCCTCCCCCTAGCCTACTTTTATTCTCGAAAATCCTCAAATTTCTCTCGCGCCATAAACTCCAAAATACGGAGAACAAGGATGCCATCCAGTATTCTTGTATCTCACTCTCAACCTTAACGGACGACCAACTCAACAAGTGTAGATAAGGCGTTGCCGACATAACCCAATTCAAGCCGAAAGATTTAATGACAACACACAAAATCTTGTAAGTCACCTGACATTGTAGAAGCAGATGCGCAGCGGTCTCCTCCTCGTCGGTACACATCATGCAACAATTTGGAATATCCTCCCCCATGAATAAGCTGATCCCTCCTTAAAAAGTGTCCACCCAAAAAACTTAATTTTCAGTGGTATAGGTTCTTTCCACAGCCTTACGCCTTCGAACCTGATGAGTGGACGACGCGACCGCATCTTATAATAAGTTTTGACATTGAAATTTCCATCCCTGCTCGGGGCCTAAATCCTCTTATCATAACTGTGGGAATTCTGCTGCACCTCATAGAGCTTCTAAATCAGATTTGAGAACGCGATCACCTCACCGTCCCTCAGGAACCTTCTGGTGGCAACATCCCACACAATACCCCCTTGAGTATGTGAGGCAAATTCCTCAATCCTCCCACCCGGGTTCAAAGAAATGGCGTAGATGTCCGGAAAGGAGGACTTAGGTGTGCTACCATCCAACCAAACATCATCCCAAAACCGGATACGGGTGCCACAACCCCAACTAAACCGCAACCCTCTAGCAAAATTCGCCCAAGTGCTACAAATACCTCTCCACTACGCCGAGGTACCCCTGTGGGCCGTGAAGCAAACCCCCCCAGCTACCAAAGGATTGCCCGTATTTCTCGATCAGCACCAAACGCCAAAGGCTATCTGTGACGGGGCCAATACTCGAGCTTGTAGCATGGTGCGCGTGGCACGACATGTGGTGCCAGGAGGGCACGCGACATGGGGCCAAGTTGGCCTTGTGACGTGGTCGCGCTGCGAGGACGCGACACAGTCGCATGAGGGTAGGACGCGGAGCGTCACGGTCGCGACATGGACGCGACATAGCCAAGGTGGGCTAGCGACGCAGGAGGCGTTGCGGTATGTCAAACCAAGTGGTTTGAGGTTCTCCTGTCATTCTGGCCGAATGACTGTTTTACCCTTATATAGGGGAAGGGAGCTAGAGAGCTATTCCCCCGCACACGGGGCCTTGCGTTGCCAGAGGGGGCGTAAGTGTCTCCTAGGCCTGAAAAGGGTGGGCCTAGGACGTCGACGCAGCGATGCCGTGTGGAACCCAAGGGAGGTTGATGTATGGCTCCGGACTACGCGTCGCGGTGCATACGGCTGGGCAACCTCGCGAGGAGAACACTATCGCTGCGTGGGACCAAGTTGAACCCGACAGCATGTGGGCCAAGGATAAGTGGTGCTAGTAATTGAATGCATGCGTGAGACTTCGGTTGAGCACGCGGCCTTGAGCCTGCACAAGGTGGGCTTGGTTCGGTATGTGAGCATGACATAGTGGCATGGGAAGCTGCATGCCAAGACTGTTGCGAGCGAGGTACTAGTGCAGTGCACAGGGTGAAGCTTGAGCAGGCCAAGTTTAGCATAGTGGTGCAAGTGGCGTGTCGTAAGGAGCACGATGAGTTGGATGGTAGGCCGTGAGACAGAGGTAACCATGTTGGGGGAGTTCCCGTCCTCTAGGCGGGTGGTATCAGAGCTGATGTGTAGATGGGTTGGCTTCGTTGCATGCGGTAGCGAAGCACCGCGTGGGTTGAAAGCGTGTCGAAGGACGCTCATGACGTTGGTATCAGTAAGGCTGACCTAGCGAAGCGTCGCGTTAGGTGCCGACAGGGGCGAGGTTGCGGAAGTGCGACCCCGTGACATTTTGCTATCAGAGCCAAGTTCGATCCTGAAGCGATGATGCTATTGAGCAAATTGGTGCGGAGGCACGCGATGTGGTGTCAAGAGGGCACGCGACATCCTTGAACATTTGGTGCGGAGGCACGCGATGTGGTGTCAAGAGGGCACGCGACATCCCTGAGCTAGTTAACAGGTGAGGGCTTTGTGACAGCAGAACCAAGTTGACCCGGCCGGGGTGACAGTGGGGAGCTAGTGGGAAGATGTGGACCTAAGAACTAGAAATGAGTTGCTAACAAGTTGGGAGGAGTTGGCGGGGTCAGTTCACTGTGATAATGCGTCAATGAGGACGTTGACATTTATGGAGTGGTGGAGGATGTGACAGGGCCAATACTCGAGCTTGTAGCATGGTGCGTGTGGCACGACATGTGGTGCCAGGAGGGCACGCGACATGGGGCCAAGTTGGCCTTGTGACGTGGTCGCGCTGCGAGGACGCGACACGGTCGCATGAGGGTAGGACGCAGAGCGTCACGGTCGCGACACGGACGCGACATAACCAAGGTGGGTTAGCGACGCAGGAGGCGTTGCGGTATGTTAAACCAAGGTGTTTGAGGTTCTCCTGTCATTCTGGCCGAATGACTGTTTTACCCTTATATAGGGGAAGGGAGCTAGAGAGCTATTCCCACGGCCTATGCGTTGCGGAGGCGTGAAGTGTCTCCTAGGCACGAAAAGGGTGGGCCTAGGGCGTCGACAGCCGATGCGTGTGGAACCCAAGGAGGTTGATGTATGGCTCGGACTACGCGTCAGCGTGCATCTAGGGCAACCTCAGAGAGAACACTATCGCTGCGTGGGACCAAGTTGAACCCGACAGCATGTGGGCCAAGGATAAGTGGTGCTAGTAATTCGGAACGCACATGAAGGCAGGCTGCGTGGGACTCGGTTGAGCCAGCCTTGTACGAGAGCTTTGAAATGTGGGCTTGGTTCGGTATGTGAGCATGACATGGTGGCATGGGAAGCTGCATGCCAAGACTGTTGCGAGCGAGGTACTAGTGCAGTGCACAGAGTGAAGCTTAAGCAGGCCAAGTTTAGCACAGTGGTGCAAGTGGCGTGTCGTAAGGAGCACGATGAGTTGGATGGTAGGCCATGAGACAGAGGTAACCATGTTGGGAGAGTTCTCGTCCTCTAGGCGGGTGGTATCAGAGCTGATGTGAAGATGGGTTGGCTTCGTTGCATGCGGTAGCGAAGCACCGCGTGGGTTGAAAGCGCGTCGAAGGACGCTCCTGCGACAGTTGGTATCAGAAGTAGGCTGACCTAGCGAAGCGTGCGTTAGGTGCCGCACGGGACTGAGGTTGCAGAAGTGCGACCCCGTGACATATCCCTCTCTTCCACCCTCTCCGCTCTTAAAAACCATTTTCCTAGAAGCGCCGGGTTGGTCCGTCTCAAGCTGCGAATATCCAAATCCCCACAGTTGATAGGCATTTGGCAAGTATCCCAGTTTACAAGGTGGTATCGTCTGTTCATACCCGACCCTTCCCATAGAAAGGAACGTTGGATTTGCTCATGCCGATTAATAACTTCCATCGGGCACTTGAACATCAACATATAGAAAATGGGCATCGTCGAGAGGACTGCTTTAACAAGAATCACCCTACCTCCACTACTTAGTAGCTTTCCTTTCCACGACGACAACCACTATTCGAACCTTTGCACTACCGGTTGCCATTCTCGAGCCGTGGGCTGTTTGAGTCCTAGCGGCAGACCGAGGTACTTAATTGGGAGCTTCTCAATTACATAGCTCACCGTTCGCGTAAGCTCAACCAATAAAGGCTCTTCAACCCCAATCCCTGTGATAGCGAACTTGAGAAAATTGATACACTGACCCGACACCGTCTCATACACCGAAAGAACATCAACTAAAGCACTGAACCCCATAACATCAGCCTTCCCAAATAAAATCGTGTCATCTGCGTATTGTAAGTGCGAGATGGATCTACCTTGGGGTCCCACCTGAATACTAGTAATTGGATTGAGCTCTCTGGCGTGCACTATCCACCCAGATAACGCCTCACCCACCATATTGACGAGAAAATGGGATAGCGGGTCCCCCTGACGATACCCCTGGAGCTCTTAAAATACACAGCCGGAGTGCCATTAATCAAAACCGAGAACCACGCATCCATGTCCTCCAGGTAGATCCAAACCCCAATCTTTCGAGCATATAATCAAGACCCTCCCAACTCACCTGATTATACGCTTTTTCCTTATCCACCTTCCAAATTGTAGCAAAATGGCTATATGAGCAGAATGGATAGTCTCATGAGCCACCGCAACCAGGTCCACTAACTGTCTACCTCGCACAAAAGCCCCTTGATTACTCGAGATTGTTTTGCTCATCACCTATTTTAGCCTGCTAGCTAGCATAGATATAATCTTGTAAAGGCAATTGGTGAGGCTAATCGGGCGGAAGTTGGAAATATCCTCGGCACCATCTCTCTTGGGAATGAGGGTGATAAAAGTGGAGTTTAGAGACCTCTCAATGAATCCAGAAGTGTGAAACTAAAACATAACCTCCAACAGGTCCTCCTTTATAATCGCCCAAAATGATTAGAAGAATTCTATGGTAAAACCATCCGGTCCCGACACTTTATTCCTACCACCAAACCTGATCACCCGCCAAAACTCCTCTTCGTTAAATTGTTGCTCCAACCCCATACTCTCCTTTGCCGAAATAGCATTGAATGGTAACCCCTCCAGCTGCGGTTGCGGTAGTTCAAAATCCTTGTATATTCGCTTATAAAACACGATGATGTTCTCTCAGACCTGATCGTCGCGACACGGCAATGCATAAGATATATCTTATTCTTACGATTAGTCCCTCCCCATACAATATCCCTTTGTAGCTTTTCCAATCAACCTATTGCACTTTCCGAGCATCTATGCACTGGAAGATTGGAAAAATAGCCTTAAAGAGCATATGATCTACCCCCTAGTGGAAGAAAATTACACCTTTTGTGTTACAAGTCTCGTCTCAAATATCTCATTGCATCCACTTCCTTATCATTCGCCCACAGAAAAATAATGGTGCCGTTCATGTACTGAGTTATAAGATAACTGACGGGGAACGACAAAAAAAAATAAAAAAAAATTAAAATTACTGTTCACGATGAATAGTGACGGACGTCCGTGATGAACAGTGATGGACGTCCGTGATTTTGCCCCCTCATTGTCCGTAGGTCACGGACGTCCGTGGGCGTCGTGACGGGGTTTTCTAAATATTGCGGAAATTGCCTATTTTAGTGTTTTATTAGTATTAGGACTCTTTATTTCGAATTTTAACTATTGGTGGCCTATATATAGAGGCTTGTAAAGACTTTTTAGTTAGTTTTTGATTATTGAATGAAAAGAGAGTTGCTTTTGTGCAAACACTAGAGAGCTTGTGAAGAGTTTTCAACCGAGGAAGTGAATCCTTCAAACCTTGAGGAGTGAGCAATCGTTTCTCGTGCGACTTGGTACGAAGCAGACGTACAGCCGTAGTGTGAAGCTTCGAAAAATCCTTGGTGTGAAGCCTTGGAATCTATCCTTTTATTTTGTCTTTTCTCTAGTTATTGTCAGGTATTATCCTTCTCTAATTCCGTTGATAAAAACCCAAAATCCCAAATTTTTCCCTTTTATCAAAATTATTTGAAGCCCTATTTCATTTAAAATCCCCGAGGAGTCAAGAGACAATATTGCGATTGTCGAATGATGCCCTAAACTAGAATGAATCTCGAGTTCCCTCATCGGAGCCGTTTTTCTAGATCAGGAAATTTTACGCATGCGACGCTAAAATGGATTAATCTAATTGTTTTATTAATTTCATTGAATTAATTTTATGTGTTGCTTGATTTTGAATATTTCCGCTATTCAATTCATTTTAAAAGTTAATCCCACATCGCATATTAGGATTTTAGCGTTTGTCCCACGTCAATAACTCTTTCGTAAAGAGTAATCTTATATGAGTGAGAACAATGTATCCCGCATCGGAAAAAAGACCATATTTTCTATGAAGGAGAAACTTTTTTTTTGGCGGGGGGTGTAGGGGTAATTGATCATATTATGAAACATATTATTTATTGGGTTTGTTCCAGAAAGAGTTCTCTTATATGAGTAGGAACAATATTAAATGATGTTGGAAGGAGGTTGCATATAGTGCAAAGCACACGAATAAAGTCACTATGAATTGGTATTGACTGGATAAGCGCTGCTTGAAACTAAATTTTGGGTTCTGGTTTCTTGACAATCCAGGGAGGTAGGTGTTGGCACCTTGGCGGGCTTGTGCATGATTGCATGATGGTTGTTCTTTGAATACTTCCGGCCTGTAGGCGATTGTAATCTAACCAGCCAAATTTGGTGGTTGTCACCGAAGATTTCCGGCTCATTGATTCATAGTTTTTGTTTTCCGATGCCAACCATGGTGGAGGATGATTCTTTAATGCTATATATTGATGGGAAATAGTAGCTCACTTGTAAGAGTTAGGCTCTAGGAACATCTACATCCGACAACCATAGTGACAAATTTCTCTGAAATTCACCGAAAACCAAGGGTTGGATGAAACTTTTGGCGAAATTAACGAAATTTTGCCGAAACAAATGACTTTTCTTTTAATTTGAGTCATTTTAAAATAGCAAATAAGATTATATATATATATTGTACTTCCCGAAATTTTCATGTCACCTAGCACCTGTGAGAGCCTTCATAAACTGTGATTCTTATTAGTTGAGACTAATGCTTGGATTTTGGACTTTGGTCGCACTGTTGATATGTTTTTTCTATCATCGGATCTCAAAACCGATTAACAATGTGAGGAACATGCCGTGAAGGCTCCTCGATTTGGTTGACGAAATTTCAGATATGTGTAGGTGCTGGCTACAATCTCTTAAACATGTACGAAGTATTAGCTGTTCCTCTCACTGAGAGGGCTAGGAGAGAGCCCTAAAACCTTTATGTTCATGCTTTGTGTAGAGGCTCTGCCTCTCGGTTGGGCCCGGTAGGGGCCGATGTCCTTGTTATGCTGCCTCTCACACTTTCTGTGTGTTGGTGGTATTTTGCTATAATGGGGGTAATATTAGGATGGTTTACTCAGCTTATATTAGTTTTAATTTAAGAATTCAAGCAGAAATGGTAGCATTATTCAACGAATTAAGGATTATCAATTTTCTTGTAGAGGGTCCTTGAATGGTAGGAGGAGACTTGAGAATCGTTGATGGTTGGGGCTCCATAGAAAAAGGCTCCTGGAAGTCATTTATTTCAAATTTTCTGGAGTTACACATCTAATCCTAAGACTCGAGAGAGAGTATAGTGAGATGGGTTAGTTTGTTGATAGAAGATGTCATTTCATGAATTTCTGTGTACGATGACTCCACCTTTTGTAATTTTTTAATGATGTTTTTCAAAAATTTACATTTCATAGAGAAGTATTATAGTATACATCGATAGATATTTTCTAGAATTACTCTCCCTACCGTCATCAGAGGAATAGCCAATCCTACCAATGCCTATTCAAGCTAGCTTTCTGTCATTCAACCGTCACATTTGTCAAGGTCCCTGACATATGAAAATATCAGCTTTTGATAAATTCTGCCTCTAAAAGGCATATAGTGGGCCTAGTCACTACTATCTATCTCCTAATGTCAGGAACACCCCATTAATCCATATGTTTAATGAACATAATAAGCTATAGTGGTGAAAAATACTTCTGAACAATTGCTATTTGGTCAAAAAGAAGAAGATAACTTCGATATTTCACACCCTAACTGAGTGCAGATTTGGAAGCTTTCCTGGTCCTCTATGTCCAAATGCACTTATGTATGACTAGTACTTTAAGCCGTCACTGGAATGAGGTGGGAAGAGCTTCTTTTCTCACTGTAATTCCTTTTCGCATCTGTTAGGCTCCAGACTTTGATGTGATTTACTTTTCTATTAAAAATTTTCATAATTGAGAACAAAATAATTTTCATTATCTAATGAAATTAAATTAATGCTCTATTTTTAGATTATTTTAGATTTTTAAATCGGTGATAATAATTGTAAAGGAAAAAGAGAAGAAAAAAAATGAAGCAACTGAGGAGCTGGTGACATTAAAAAAGGCTGTTGTGGTAGTGACACCACTTTATGTTACAGCCACCTCACTTAAACGAAGCAGAAAAATGTTGACTGCACAGACTAATTCCGATATAGCATCACAAAAGATCAGATTTAGTTCAGTTGACGCTCAGCCTGTAGTTCCTTACGTATCACACATTAATTCTGATTTAGCATCACGAGAGGTCAGATTTAGGTCAGTAAGCATCAAAGGAGGAACACTGACTACTCTTTTCATAGTAGAGCAAACCAAAGCTGTGTTGTGGAAGTAGTGAGAAGTCCTGCAGATATAAGTAGATCCCGAATAGCCTCACCACTTGGAAATCCATGTTTTCTTGAATGGTGAAAGGTGTTTTTGGTATATGTGAATGTGTACAAATTTGGGGAGAAGATGTTACATCCAAAGCACTTACTAACTTTCAAGGCTCCAATAATAATATTTTTTTTGGCAATAGTGCACATCTTTTATTTAGTAGAGTGGATAATTTCTTTGATCATTTCCTTTTACGTCATCTGATATTTGATAGGTCCTCACATGGTTTGAAATCTCAGATTTCCGAGTTGTCTCAGACAGCTCCGAGACGGAGATGTCTTGTGTCTCGGCGATACGGTGTGAAACAGAAATAACCTTTTAAATGATCTTATACAAAAGAATACTTCACTGTTATGCCACGTGGCAAATATCTGCGATCAATCTAAACAGTCCAAGTGGCATTCCATGATTGGAACCTATCTCAGTTAAAGAAACACACCCATAAATTAATTGTAGACCGTCTGATCAATGATCTTCAATATTGGTCATTAAAAAATAAGAAGAATAGTGAATATTAGAGTGCACGGATTTGGACACACCATGATAGCTGTGCACAAGATTATCACATAGACTGGATATGATGAGAAAACTAGTGCCACGTGTACAATGATGATGAATAGTACACCTTCAATGTAGTACTAGCCTAACATCCTATGTAAAATAAAATTAAAAAACAAGACTTTTGGTAAAGCGTCTCAAGGTGAAACCCATCTCAATCTCGTCTCGCTGAGCCTCGAAACATGAGACGTCTCAGGCGAAATTTAAAACTATGGTCATTTTATCATTTCCAATTTCCTTTTCTTTTTGTTTTGTTAAGCTTGCATAGATTTTCTAAGGTGCTTTCTCACATCTTTGTAGTTTTCTGTGCTTATGTGCTAGTATCAATTGTCATTTGACTTTGTTCTTTAAGGAGCTATGGTGTGCCCTTGCACTTGATTCGGGAGCTCTATGAGACATTTCGTAATTTCAAGGTGCGTGTTGCTGATTATATCCGCTACCGAAAGATCACTTCAAATATGAATGATCGTTTCCCAGATGCAACACCTGAAGAACTTAATGCGTGAGTTATTCATTGGTGCTGCAAGTATTATTTTTTCTAATTAGTATTATCCAATAAGTAATCTTCTTGCATATACAGAAGTGACGCAACTTGCATCATCTGTCGTGAGGAGATGGTCACAGCCAAAAAATTGCTTTGTGGACACTTTTTTCATGTGCACTGTCTACGGTCATGGTTAGAACGACAACATACTTGCCCAACCTGTAGAGCTTTGGTTGTTCCTGAAAATGGGATAGCAGCATCCAGAGGGCAACCTGGTGTGCAACCCACACTCCATCAGCATGGTAAGCTTTCTGAATGCTATATTGGTCTGTGCAACTGGTGCCTATTTCATTATCATGAGGTTAAATTTAATGTTTAGCAATATACGAGGTTTCTGGTCTTGGCTCTAAGACATCATATGAAGTATTTCACTATTTTGCAATTGTTGATTTTCATACTAGCATTGCTGAATGTGTAATTTCTTTTCTCTATGTCGTAATACAAGTTCATGATGTACATTTATCGCAATGACACTGTTTTTTCCATACGTGATTGCCATTGTTCCTTCTTTGCCATGTCTTTTGTAATATATATATATATATAAAGAGAGAGAGAGAGAGAGGGCCGGGAATATGCGCCCAGGCGTAGAGATGTCTCTGCTCCTTTTGATGTGGGCACGACACGTAACACCTTTTTGTGAAGTGATGGGTGGCATGGGACTCACTTTACTAACTAAGGTTAAACTTTTAAAACATTTTAAAAGTTATATACCCTTTCAGCCGTCATTCTTGACTTTTAAAAAGTTTCTTTTCTCTCTCTTTCCCTTTTTTCAAGAAAGTGTCAGACTACCTTTTCAGGTATATTTTACTCAAAAAATGTGAGCACCCGGCAGTGAAGCGCTAACACCTCGGTATCAAAGCGCCGACACCCTGGTAGAGGCACCGACACCTTAAAAACGAGGCGCTGGCACCTTGGTAGCGAAGTGTTGGTACCCTGGCACCTGGGTGCCAGCGTTGGGGTGCAGATGCCTCATTTTAGGGGCGCCGATGCGTCTATATTGAGGTGTCGGCGCTTCGCTAAAAAAAAATGAGGTGCTAGCGCCTCGTTTTTGGGGTGCCGACGCCTCTATATCGATGTGCCGGCTGTCACGGAGTCACTTTTTTCGATGTGGACTAGCATGTGGCACCTAACTTCGCAAGTTAGGTCAGCCTGTCTCTGAAACCAACTGTCACGAAGGTGCGCACCTCACGCCTATCATACCCGTGCGGCGCCTCGCTGCCGCGTGGAACGAAGCAAGCCTAAACCAACACCAGCTCTGATTCCACCTGCCTAGAGGACGGGAACTCACCTTCGTGGTTACCTCATCTTGTAGGCAAACCGTCTCAACACAACGTGCCTATTAATGACACACATGCTTACATTTTCGTGCCTTGCTTAGCTTGCTCTTGTTTATCGGTACCCCCGCGTCATGCGTTACTACTTCGCCTCGCAACAGTAGCATTCATGTCGTCCTATTCCAACATGTCTTGCCATCATACTGAACCAAGCTCACCTTCGTGTGTGGCCCGCTTGACCAGCCCACTTTATGTTCTGACCCTCCGGCAAAGTGCAGTACAGTGTCCCATGCAACCTTCGAATGTCTCCCTCTTAACCGACCCACATACACCGCGACGCATGGTTCGATGCATATGGCAACCTCACCCTAGGTGTCACACGGCATTGCCGAAGCAACGTTCTAAGCCCACCTTTTCAGGCTTAGGAGACACTTGTGCACCCTTTAGCGTTGCAAGGCCCAGTGTGGGTGGGAGGCATCTCAACAGCACCTCTCCCACATAGATGGTTCAAACACCATCTATGGGTAAACAACGGTAGAACCTCAAAGGTATTAGTTAGACATACCACCATGGCACACGACCTCTTGCTCGTGGCACACAGTGCCATCTTCACACCAATACCCCTAACGTCCCGCATCATCTCCCCTTACAACCATATCGCGACCGTCTCGTTGCCCTCCTGGCACAAGTTGCGAGCACTCTGGCCCACGACCAAACGCTTCATGCCATTATGTCGCGTGCCCTCCTGGTACAAGTCACGAACACAGGGCCCACGACCAAACGCTTCATGCCATTATGTCGCGTGCCCTCCTGGCTCACGACCAACATACTTCCACCATGTCGGGGGCCCTCCTAGCCCATGACTAATATACTTCCACTACGTCGGATGCCCTCGGCCAAGGCTCTTAAATCATTTGAGGCGGGTTAAGATAAAATCGTTATATATATATATATATATATTTGTGCCACTTGCCAGAATAGGAGGAAGAAAAAAAAGAAACGAATAAAAAAAAAGTTGTGCTCACTGCTCAATTGCCTAAAAAGAAGTATTGTGCAAGATCATAAAAAAATGAGGAAGAAGAAGAAAAAAACTGAGGATAAAGAAGAAAAACAAAGGAGATAAAAAAAAAACCAAAATTGGGGACTGGGGCGACCCGGGTGGGTCCGGGGCGGGCGCCCCAAATCTGGCCCGCCTAGGCCTAAACTGGGGCGCCCGGGAGGCCGGCCCGGGCGATTTTCAGAACATTGCTCCTGGCCCATGACCAGCATACTTCTACCATGCCGCGTGCCCTCACGCAAAGCACAAGTGGGACGAGTGGCCTTGCGGCTAGCCGCACCGCATGCCCCCGTCACGCGATGCTTCGATAAAAAAAAAAAATAGCGAAGCGCCGACACCTTGATATAGAGGCGCTGACGCCCCTAAAACGAGGCGTCGACACCCGGCGCCGGGGTGCCAGCTCCTCACTATCGGGGTGCCAACGCCTCTCTACCGTGCCGGCTCTTCACTACCGAGGTGCTAGCGCTTCGCTACCGGGCACACACATTTTCTGAGTAAAATATACTTGAAAAAGTAAGTCTGGCACTTTCTTGGAAAAGGGGAGAGAAGAGAGAAAAGAAAGAGACTTCTAAAAAAGTCAAGACTGATGGCTGAAAGGGAATATAATTTTTATGATATTTTAAAAGTTTAACCCTAGTTAATAAAGTGGTCCCCATGCCACCCATCACTTCATAAAAAAGGCGCTACGTGCCCATATCAAAAGGCGCAGAGATATCTCTTGTCTCTACGCCCAGGCGCATTTTCCCCTTTGCCATATATATATATATATATACACACACACACACGCACACACACATAGGGATAATGGCTCTTGGCCAACATTTAAACACCAAACTGGTGTTTAAATGATCCTACACCATTAAAATTAGCTTTTTATCTCACACCATTGAAGTGCGATTTAATATTTTACCATGTGGCGTATATCTGTGATCATCTAAGTTGTCCAAGTGGAAATCTATCATTGGAACATCTCTTAGCCGAAAGAAACATGCCTATCAGTGGATGTGAACCATTCGATTTGATAAAATTTAATATCAAGTTTGGGCTGGGCTCGAGTATACCCAAGCACGAATTTCAAGTTTGGCCCGGAATATTTGTTGTCCCAAGCCCGACCATTAACACATATTGGTGCTGGTAGATTACAATGAAGGATACTAAACCAATGGCTTGCGCAACCCCAGCCCGGTCTGCAACAAACTTTAAAAACCCAAGCCCACCCCAGCTTGACCCATGTATTCATAGACGAGCCTAATGGAATGGAATTATGGGAGGGGATATAAGGAGGCTTCTTTAGTCCTTTGTCCTTTCAAAATCTTTCTTTATAAATATATGATATCTTGAAAAAAAATTAAAATTTTTTTAAAATGTTTATTGGGAAGATTTTTTTTTTGAAATGGTAACAAAGGCAATATAGTAAAAAAGAATCAAGGAGTACATACCTTGGCGGGTTGGTAAGGAACTACCTAAAAAGAAACACCCCCCCAAAATGTAACTCACCCTAGCAACGATGCATGCCAAAGAGAGAAGCCGACAAACCCCATCATCCTAAAGGCACCACATGAGCTAAGGAAGAAGGGCGTCCCATTGGAGCAGAAGTTGATGAGTCCCTACAGAGAAATCCTCCTCAGACGAGGCATTCAAGCTAATCAAGAAATCCCTGATATCTTGAATGACAAACTTGAAAGGTTTGCCCTTTCTTTTGAAAATCCTGTTGTTTCTTTCCAACCAAAGAGCCCAAAACACCGCATTGATCGTAAGAGCCCACAAAACCCCTTTGTTGCCCTCGACAGTCTCCTCCTTCCACATGTCCATCATCTAATCTGGCCAAAAGGGAGGAGTCACCCATTGAATGTCAAAAAAAGAGAAGATGGCATTCCAAATACTTTGAGAGAAATGGCATTGCAGGAGAATTTGGCTCACAGATTCCCTACCTCATGCAAAGAAGGCATTTGTTTAAAACCGGAATATTTCTCCGCACTAATTAATCCCCTGGTCAAGATCCTTCGATGAACGACAGGCCAAGAGAAAAACCTAATTTTAGGCGAAATTTTTACGTTCCAGAAACCTGACCACCACCTACCCGGATTGTGATTACCATCAATTTGGAGAAGAGAATCATAGAAAGATCGGACCGAGAACATACCCTTTCTATTCTTCTCCCAAATTCTACAATGATGGCATTGTTAGGGGACACGAGCTGAAGAAGAGCAAGCATATTCGAGAACTCCTCCACCTCACTGTCCTTGAGGTTTCTGCGTGTGCTAACAGACAAAACCGGCACACCATTATTCACCTCAACCATGTCCTTAATGAGAGCATCCTTAGCCATGAAGAGAGCAAGTGATTACCATTAATTTGGAGAAGAGAATCATAGAAAGATCGGACCGAGAACATACTCTTTCTATTCTTCTCCCAAATTCTACAATCCATGTTGGCATTGTTAGGGGACACGAGCTGAAGAAGAGCAAGCATATTTGAGAACTCCTCCACCTCACTGTCCCTGAGGTTTCTACGCGTGCTAACAGACAAAACCGGCACACCATTATTCACCTCAACCATGTCCTTAATGAGAGCATCCTTAGCTACGAAGAGAGCAAAAATTCTGGGGAATGCCATCTCCAGGGGGGATTCCCCCACCCATCTGTCCTTCCAGAACCGCACCTACCCTTTCACCATCCCCCAACTAAAGGAAATCCCCTTCTTGAATTCGACAATAGAGCCCTTGATAGCTTTCCACCACGCGGAATTGTGATGCGAAACCCCAGGTATGTTCCAAACATCATTGATTAGTCCATATTTAGAGGTAACCACTTGTCTTCATAGTTTGTCCGTTTCTCTATCGTCCCCAATCCTCCATAGCCATTTAGCAAGAAAGGCTTTGTTAATGAGCTGAAGTCTCTTTATACCTAGACCACTGGCTCTACGGCTATCAGAACAATCATCTCAGTTAACTAAATGAATTTTCTTTAGGTTCCCCACCCTTCCCACAGAAAATCACGAACAATTTTCTCAAGCTTCTTTGAACACTAACCGGGGCCAAAGAGAGGGACATAATAAAGATCGGAAGAGAAGAAAAAGTAAATTTAATCAAAGTTAATCTCCCACCATTGCTAATCAACTTGCATTTCCACGTAGCCAGACGTTTTATTGGGAAGATAAGATCTTCAAAATTGTATTTTAATATGATTTCTTATTGGGAATTTGGGATTATGATTATTACTGACGCGGGACGATAACTCTAAAATGCGGAATATGATTTTTTTTATGAAATTAAATAAAGTAATTCAAGTTTAATCACAAAACTATCTTAAGATACCTTAGGGTTGGAGAATTTTGATGAGTAGATCACACGAGATCCTGGTAGGGTCCAGTCCGATGCGCAAGTACTTTTAGATTTGAGGCGAGATCGGCCTAGAGATAGAACTCTAGCTTTTTCCAGGCTTAGGCGCTCGTCTTCGATCTGATGTAGATTCACGGCTCGAACCAGGGTTGCGGAATTAGGTTATGGGTTTGTAATAGGTTTTGGTTTTGTAACAGGTTTATGGTTTTCAAATCGGTTTATGGTTTGGGAAAAGGGTATTGGCTATGTTTGATTTAGGGTTTCAAAAGGCTTAAGGTTTTGGGCTCTGTTTGATTTGGGATTCTGAAAGGGATTTATGATTTTAGGGATCAAGAAATCAATAGGTTAAGATGTAGGAGAAACAAGCAGGGATCAATAAGGCAAAAATCCAAAGAAGACAGTGATAGATAATAGAGAAAATAACAATGGCTTTTGGGAATCACTCCCTTGGCCTCACACCAAACCCATCTCAGGCAAAGAATATTCAAGCATAAAAGCATTCAAAATATTCAATAACTAACTAAAAAGTCTTTACAAGCCTCTATATATAGGCCACCAATAATTAAAATTCGAAATAAAGAGTTCTAATAGAAATAAAACACAAAAAGGCAAGTTTTCGCCAAAAAAACTCAAATTTCGGAAGCCCATCATGACGTCCATGGACGTCCGTGACCTACGGACAGTGAATGGGCAAAATCACGGACGTCCGTCACTGTTCATCACGGACGTCGGTCACTGTTCACGGACGTCCGTCACTGTTCATGTGAACAGTAACTTTTTTTTTTTTTTTTTTCCTCTGAAGTTGAAATTCTATTACGATTCAACTTCAATACTTTCGATCTTGACGTTCCCCGTCATTCTCCTCCACTCAAAATGTTTCATCACCGATGAAACACGCATGTTGTACTCGGATTCGGGCTCCCTCTCTTCTTTCGACGCTGATAATCTATTGTGGCCCCAAATCCAAGGCTCCCGAACTTGGCGTTCCCCGTCAATTACACTAGAAGTTAAGAGAGAGAGCGAGGGAGGGAGGCGTATACCCAACCAGCAGGCTTTATGATCAGGCACAAGCTCGCTTTAGAATGGGCCGGGCGGCTACCCAATGCTGAAAACTTTAGTAAGGCACCGTAGGTGTCAACATTGTTTAAGGTCTGTGCAGTCATTTTTATTGTTGGAATGCTAGCACTAGCTGATCTATTGACACCCATTGGAACAAAAACTCAAGTTGATATGGTCTATAATGTTGTTTTTTTTTCCCAGTGTTTGGATGAGGAAGAGTTTGGCTCCCTACGATTACCCCTTCAAATATTCATGCTATTGGAAAATATCATTCATATTAATTGTGTTTTTAGGTAGTCATTTATTTGAAAATTTGCCTTTTCATATTTATCATTGTCATCATCATCGTAACCTTATCCCATCTATTTGGGGTCAGCTTTGCGAGTCCTATTTCTCCACTTGTTTTTTATCAGGTCCAAGTTCTCTATAACTTCGCAATCCTTCATATCCCTTTTCACTGCTTCCCTCAAGGTCTTCGTTGGTCTTACTCTTCTCCTACTTTCTTATGCTTGTAGCAGCTTAACCCCTCGTACAGGGTCTGCTTTTGGCGCCCGATAGGCATGTCCAAACCACCTCAATCGACATTTTGTAATTTTTTCATTTATAGGTGCCACTTTCAATTAATCTCTCATTACTCACCTTTTCAACCGTTTCATATTGGGTACCTCTATTTGTGCCTACAGGATTACTGAGGGCTCCTACGTTTGAAACCCATTGATTGCTTGGTATCAGATGGTGGACATTGTTTTTCACCCCAAACTTCCATAGTGGATCTTGAGACCTTGAGCATATGAAACATTCAATTTTTGGTTCCACGTGGCCCAAATCCCAAACAAATGGCCCTAAATCACGTTTGAGCATGATGTTTTTCCATGTGATTTAGGGCCACATTTTTGGGATCTGTGCCACGTGGAGTAAAAAACTGACCGTCCGATGGTACGCTCATGGTCTCAAAATCCATTGTGTGAAAGATTGGGGTGAACAACGATCTCCATCATCTGATTCCAAGCAGTCAATGGGTGTAAGACGTAGGTTCCCTCAGTAATCCTGTAGGCATGAATAGAGGTACCACATATTTATCCCTAGACAAATACTTGTTGCTGTCGGAATCCAGCAAAAGATTTTTGCTTGATTTCCCTTTTTGCAATGGTAATATTGAAGCTGTAGGTGAACTCTCATTATTGATAAATAAGAACAACAGTGAGCCATGCCACTAGATTGACAAATATGTATCTTAATGGCAGACACAGATGTTATGATTCTGGTAACACAATTATGTGGAGCCTTGCTATGCATGGGGGGGTCACACATGCCCAGTTGATGATCACGATTTTATCTGCCAACTAGACCATTAGAAATTTCTCCATAATCAGAATTGATGATTATATATAGGTTACAATAGAAGTGTTGAACATTTTTTACTGTCAGCAGGATCAGGTGTGGCAGGCACATCCACTCAGAGTCCTGGAGGTGGTGCAGCAGATGGTAACTTGAGCCAACATCAAGCTAGGCTGCAAGCTGCAGCAGTAGCAGCTTCAGTATATCAGAAATCATATGTTTATCCTTCTCCAAATACATTTGTATGGTATGTCTATTGCATAGTTGTGAGACTTTCTCATTTGACAGCATTAATAGTTGCCTAACACATGTGGATGTTTTGTGATATTTTGCACAATATTTTTTTCTAGTGGGCTACAGATTTGATTTTGGGTAGATAGCATTTGCAATCAATGGAAAAAGAACATTTTTGCATCTCTCTCTCTCCCTCTCTCTCTCTCTCTCTCTCTCTCTCTATATATATATATATATATATATATATAAGACAAGGGCTCCTAGGAAGGGTGCCATTTGGGTGAACCGATTATCGGTTCACCTGTCCTTTCAGGGTTATAGCGAGAAAAGGACAAAAAATATTATACCACTGGGATCAACGGTGATTAAAAGGGAAAATAAACCGATATTTGGTTTTACCATTCATTCTTAAAACCTTTTTCCATTGTTGATTGCACTATGGTTTTGCTTATTATTATTTTTAAATATCGTTTGATTGATCATCCCTATGTCTATGTGGAAGTAGGGAGACTCATCCCAAGGGTCCATGTCAGCATGCAATTCTAAAATTTCATTAGAATATTAAAATTGATGCAATTAAATGCCTTTCTAGTTAATGAATTATGTTAATTTTGTGAGATATGGGGGCTCTCTTTTAGTAGGCAAGCATGTTTTGGTTACATAATAAGTACTCGGCGGACCAGTCTGAGCATTAAGGGTATTTTTTTTCCTTTTTTTTTTAAAATGTTTTTTTGCTGGATTCAAGTGAAAAATATAATTTGTTATTAACTTGCACAATACTTTCCCCCTTTAGCCTCGATATTATGTCTTAACTACAAGACAGCTTTTTAGGTCACTGAATGAGTGACTGAAGCTAAGGTTGAGGCTACTGCCTGAAGATGCGACCAGGTTAATTGATGCCAATAGTTGAGCATGTAGAGTGATATACATCTTGTACAAGGTGTCAAAATCAGAGGTTGCGGGCATCGGTCCAATCTTTGACTGTTACGTTTCGGCCGATACTGATACCTTTTTTTTTTTTTGAAAAAATAATTGTAGGTCAGTATTGGCCGCTACCGATACCTGTATGGGGGTGATATCGGTTCTTGACGAAACCAATACGGATTGGTATCGATCGAGTTTTGATACCATTGATGGTATTCATAATCGTTATCGTCATAATCATCTTCATCACCTTGTCCCATATTTAGGGTCACTTTTGCATGTCTTATTTCTCTGTTCAATTCTGTTCAAAGCTAAACTTTCTTGTACTCTACAAACCTTCATGTCATTTCTCTATTCTTCTCTCGAAGTCTTTGGTCTTCCTCTTCTCCTCTTTCCTTTTGCTTCTATCATTTCAATCATTCGTACAGGGGCTATTTTAGGTCTCCATCGACTGTCTTTAATTTTCTCTCTTCTTTGACTCACTCCTAAACTTTTTCTTATGTATTCGTTCCTAATTTATCTTTCTTATGCGTCCATCTTAGCATACACATCCTAACCACATGAACTTTGTGCTCTAGTAGCTTCTTCATAGCCCAACACTTTACACTATACATCAATGCAGGTCTTATGACCGTTTTGTAAAATATCCCCTTCAATCAAAGTGACACTCGTTAATCATACAACTTGCATATTTCCACTTCGCCCTCCTTGCATTGATCCTGTTTGATATGTCCTTCTCGAACCAACCATTATGTTGTATTGTAGAGCCCAAATTCAAGATATATGACATTGTTGCAATAAATGGTTTTTTTATTATAACGAAATCATCCTTCAAGCTCCCATGTGTGCTAAGTTTACACTTTATGCATTCATCTTTATTCCCTTAATTTTTAAAACCCTTAATTCTAAGATCTTTCTCCAAAGTTCCAATTTATCATTTACTTTTTCCTTCTTCGCCCAATTAGTGAGTGCGCCGCATCATCTACAAACAATATCTACATCTTGTATATCTATTGTCAACTCAGTCATAACCAATTCAAACAAGGACTCAAAGCAGACCCTATCACAAGCCTTGTCTTGAATAATCTCAATATATTCATCTGAAAGGCATTTCCTCCTTAACATCCACCAAATTATTTGTCTCGCCGCCCTATCACAAGCCTTGTCCAAATCGATAAAAACCATATGTCAACTTTTCATCATCACTAAAACTTTTCCGTAAGATGTCTCAACAAGAACATAACTTTAGTTGTTGATCTTCCTGACATAAATCCAAGATTTGTTTCTTGTATTAGTCATTGCTTCACCACTCTCTTCCATAGTTTCATAGTAAGACTTTAAATTTGTCTCGCCACTCTCTTCCACAGTTCCAAGATTTGCTTCACCACTCTTCCAAATTATCTCTCACCACCCTATCATAAGTCTTGTCCAAATTGATAAAAACCATATGCCAACTTTTCATCATCACTATGACTTTTCCATAAGTTGTCTCAACAAGAATATAACTTTAGTTGTTGATCTTCCTGACATAAGTCCAAGATTTGTTTCTTGTATTAGACATGGCTTCACCACTCTCTTCCATAGTTTCATAGTATGACTTTAAATTTTATCCCTCGATAGTTAGCACAATTTTGGATTTCCTTTTTTCTCTTGTAAAAGAACAAGAGAAAAATTTGGCAAAAAAAAATCATTTTTTTTTATCGATAGTTTCATAGTATCTCCATTCTTTTCTTCAAGCATTTTTCTTGTTTTTAATAACTTGTTGAATAATTTGGCAAAAAAAAATCCCTTTTCCTCTATCGCAATTAAGACCTCTATTGGTATCCCATCTGGTCCCAATGCTTTCTTCTTTGGCTAAGCTCATTTTATTTCTGCTCTGATACTTTGTTAGTCATTTTTTTATTTCCTCGGCTCCTGCTCCCTTTACATGTTCCATATTTAGCAAATCTTCAAAATATCTTTTACTTTTACTTTTTATCTCGCCTTTTATCACCAAAACTCTTTAATCTTCATCGTTAATGCACCTTACCTAGTTAAGATCTCTACTTTTCCTTGGCAGCCTTGTGGCTAACGTTCTCTTACCTAACCTTACTCATGACTCTCTTAGCTTCCTTTTTTTCCAACTTATATCTTTCAAGATCTACAATTCTTCTGTCTATTCAACAATACTATTTCAACCTTTGCATTATACTATGTTTTTATGTATATGTGTGCATCTTTCAATTTGGATTTTCCAAGTACATCTTTAGAAAACAGTTTAATACAATTCGCCATTTGTTCCTGTATATCATTTGGATCCATGTCCTGATTCCACACGTCTGTTATTCGTCCTTAAGTGTTGTTATTTTTCTCCTTTTTAAGGTCAACCTCCTTATTTATGGGTAATCTTTTGCCACATTTCTAGTCACCTGACCCTTGATATGCATCCAAAATCACTAACCTATGTTGTGTTGTAAGACTCTTTCCTAGGATTACTTTACAGTCCTTACAAGTAGCTCATCCTCTTTGTATCAACAAACATTAATATATTTGTGCTCTATTGGATTCACTCTTACAAGTTACAAATTTTCTTTCCTCTTCTTAACATATATATTTACTATTGCAAGATCAAATGTCTCTTTAAGATAAAGGATAGCTTCTCACTCTTCTTAAAGTATGCATTTTCCCTTTTCGTAAAGTACATATTGGTATTATCACATATAAAATTGAATTGGAGCACACTTGAAAAACAACTTATTTCTCTTTGCCCATGCCTAGGAAGATGGAATGGTGTTATATGGCAGGAATACATTCTAGAGGAACGTCCTGTAGCTGTTACTCATACAGAGAACTTGATGATGGCAGGCAAATTTACTCTGAATGTTGAGGCAGTGGGAATCAGCTATCAATGGGTCGGTGTCTTGGGAACTTGAGCTCGGGCTTGGTGTGCAAAGGGTTAAAATCTTGATGCCAGTACCCAGTACCGGGACATAACGCTTGAACCAGCTGGTACAAACTGAATGTATCTGCTCTAAAATGGATGTAATGGTTTGTACCTGTATGCTCTGGTACTGAAATGTACCAGGCGGTACAATCCGTTACAACCCAATATCTTAAACCCTGGTAAGAGGACACTCAGTACAGTCGATCACCGTCCCTCATATGACTGACTCAAGTGTTTTTTTTTGTATTGTAGCTTCTTAAGTCTACGGGAAATTTTATGGAGATTAAGATTGGCTTGCTGACGAGGTGGCTCATGTGGGTGGAGTTTTCCCCTTGATGCCACACCCATGAAGGTTGCCTGTCAGTGGACGTTGATGAAACTCCAAGACAATTGGATTTTATGATGAAGTATATGATGTATTTAAACTTAGATTCCTGTGCTCTTAATTTATTATTTCAGTATAGTACTGAAAATGCTTTAATAGGATGGCCTGAGGCTTATTTTTTTAGGAATTAAGTAGGATTGACTTTATTTTTGTTCATGCATGCTTGGCTTGATGGGGGATCCAAGCTTGTTCCAAATCGAGAAAAGGGTACTGATGAATTATTGTATTATTTGAGACTATTGCCTTTTAATTTCTGAAGTGGGACCTAGAAGCATTTTTTTTTTTCTATTCTTAAAGTTTGTATTTTATATATCCAAGACATTTATGAGAGGGCGATTACTAGTGTAAGAACGCGTGGAGAGACAAGTGAGTTCCTTGTAGGAGTTGAGCTGCATCAAGAATTTCCCTTAAGCTCTTATTTGTTTGCCCTAATCACGGATGTGCTAACTGTAGACATATAAGAAGAGATTCCATGGTGTATGTTATTTGCGGATGACTTAGCATGAAGTGCCAAACAAGGAAATAAATAAATTATAAGCCGAAATTACGAAGAAAAGCCTTGGTGGCTAGAGGATTGAAAATTAGCAGAACAAAGACAAAATACATGGATTGCAAATTTAGTGAACATGATAGCCTGGAGAATGATTAGTTAAAATAGAAAATCACAAAATCATTTATGTCCACATTGCCATAGATTTTGCTATTTAGACTCTACTTTACAATCAGATGACGGATTTGAAGAGCACATCCCAAATAAAATGAATGCAGGTTGGATGAAATTGAGGCAGACAAGCAGAGTATAGCGTCCATGAGTTCCACTTAGATTGAAGCGTTGTTTTATAAGATGGCAGTTAGACCTGCCATATCATATGGTACAAAATGTTGGGCTATGAAACAGCGAGAAGAAGATAAGAGTGAATGTGGCAGAGTTGCGTATGTTGAGATGGGTGTGTGAATAGCAAGAAATGATAATATTTGGAACGAGTATACAAGAGGAAATTTGGGAGTGACACCTATAAAGAGAAAATTACAGAATGCCACTTGAGGTGGTTTGGACATGTTTATCGGAGGCCAGAAGCAGACCTGATGGGGACATCACGATCAAGAGCATCGGACTTGAACCACAAAAGATTCTTAAGCGTCGGAAGAAGCCAAAAGGGAGCTGGAACGGATGAACCGAAAAAAAAAAATAACGAACGGTTCAAAATTCAAGGACTGAAGAGTCGCTCAGTTGATCGATCGATTGTATCCAACAAGAGTTTTAAATTTTGGTGACGTTCTGTTTTGAGTTCTATATATATACTCGATCTATTGAGTACCATTGTTGATCGATCGATTTTTCGAGTGAATAAGTTACACCAGGATGCAGAATTTGGGTTTTTTTAGGGTCAAACTTGTCTTCCTATTTATTTATTTGTTTTAGGGTTTTCTTTTGAGTGACCTACTTAGTAAGGTCTTTATAATTTTGTAAGTGACAATTTTTTATTAATGAAAATTTGAGAGTTGCTTTTGTGCAAACCCTAGAGAACTGGTGAAGAGTTTTCGTTCGAAGGAGTGAATCTTTCAAAACATGAGGAGTGTTTACTTATTTCTCGTGCGACTTGGTGTGAAGCCAACGTACAGCCTTGGTGCGAAGCCTCAGAAATCCTTGGTGTGAAGCCGTGGACCTCTATCATCTTATTCCATTTTTTCTTATCATATGGTAATATCTTCCCTTGCTTTGATAAATCTCCAAAACCCCCAAAAAACAAAAAAAATATTATTAGTTTCAATCTTTTGATCTACCCTTTTATTTGTTTTAATCCTTCAAGCCTTGTTTATTTACCCGAGAGGAATCAAGAGACGATACCGTGATTATCGCTTAGTACCCTAAACTAGAGCGAAACTCGAATCCTTCATCGGATCCGTTTTTTTGGATCGGGAAATGTTGATGCATGCGAACGCTAAAGTTTAGTTAATCTAATTGTTTTAATTAAATTTAGTAAATTATTTTATGTTGATGGGTGATGTGCATATTTCCGTTGTTCGATCTAATCTAAGGTTAATCCCAAGTCGCATTAATTAGAGTTTTAGCGTTTGTCTTGCGTCAAGACCCTGTATGAAGGTTTGAGACGCTACAAGCACAAGGAAAAAGAGGAGAGGAAGACCAGTGAAGACCTGGAGGGAAGCCGTGAGAAGAGATACGAAGGATTGCAAAGTTACAGAGAGATTAGCGTTGATCAGGAACGAGTGGAGAAGTAGGACTTGCCAACCCGACAACAAATAGATGGGATGCTTGTCATAATGGTGATGATATTATATTGCCTTTAAAAGAAATTATGCAGTTCCCGAAAATTTTCTCTACATCTGGTCACTTTTAGGAGTTTAGTCTCGACATCTTATAGAGTGACATGCATTTACATGTTTGTATAGGCTGGTGTTACTACCTCACCAACTTATGTTACAGCCATCTCACTTAATCAAAGTAAAAATCGTTGACTGCTTTGAATCAAATGATGGAAATTGTTGTTCATCCCAATCTTCAACACAAAAGATCTTGAGATTATGAGCCTACTGTCACGGGGTAACTTTTTTTCGACACCCGTGTGGCGCCTCGCTGCCGCTACAGCGAGGCCAGCCTAACTCAGATATTAGTTATCACGCTCGTGCCACATCTCGCTGCCGCGCACAGCGAGACCTCATATCCAACCATCACTCTGATACCACCTGCCTAGAGGACGGGAACTCCCGCATCGTGGTTGCCTTCACTCGAGGCGAACCCACTCAATGCATCGTGTCTACTCGCGACACACATGCCAGCACCTCAGTGCCACTTGGCCTGTCCAGCTTCACCCTGTGCAGTGCACTAGTTCCTCGCTTAAGACAAAGGCATGCCTCTCTTCATGCCATCCAAGCCAACCAACGTGTGTGGTCCACGCGACCAGCACACTAGGAGTAGCATGCAGCTCTTCATGCTCTCCAAACCAAGCATCGTGTGAGGCCAGCACGACCAGCACACTTCTGCTCCAGGCCCTCAGCTAGTGTGCGCCACTGCGTCCCACATAGCCCTTGAGTGCCCCAGTGAGGCCACCGACCCATGTGCACATGACATGACGACGCAGGGCCACATGGTAGCCTCACCCGGTGACACATGGCATCAGCATGGCGCCACATTCTGCCCGATGTTCTACCCACCTAACCTAGAAAGCACATGCTCGTCCCATAATAAGGCCCCATGTGTGGGAGAATAGCTCCACAGCTCCCTTCCCCCTATATATGGTCCAAAGACCAACTTAGGCAAAGTAGCAGAAAACCCTCAAACCCCTTGGTTTGTCATACCACCATGGCACACGATCTCCTGCCCGTGGCACACACCTGCAAAGGTGGTGTCTTGCCATTAAACATGGCACACGATCCTTTGACCGTGGCACCCAGTGCCATCCTCCAAGCCCACATGGCTTGCGAGGTCGCGCATTAGCGTCTCTTGCGACCGTGTCGCGTCTGCATCGCGACCACGTCACGAGGCCCTCATGGCCTCATGTCCATCGCGCTGTGTTGCGACCATGTCGCGTCCGTCTCCCGACCATCTCGCAAGGCCCTCATGGCCTCATGTCGCGTGCCCTCATGGCACCACATGGCGTACCCTCATGGCACCGCATCATATCTAAGTCGTGACTGTGTCTCGTGTTAACTCGACACCATATCGGGTCCGTCATTGCACCCAGATGCCGCGTGCCCTCTTAGCACCGCATCGCGTGCACTCTTGGCATCGCATCGCTTGCCATACAAGCTAGATGTCACGTGTCCTCTTGACACCACATCGCGTGCCACCATGGCACCGCCTCATGTGCCTTAGCACTTGGACGTCGCGTGCCCCAATGCGGAGCACCGCACTACGTGCCTTATGGCACCAAGACGTCGCGTGCCCTCTTGGCACCACGTCGCGTGCTCATACGCGGAGCACCGCATTACGTGCCTTATGGCACCAAGACGTCGCATGCCTTCTTGACACCACGTCGCGTGCTCCACCGCGGAGCACCGCATTCTAAGCCCTTCACGCGTCTAGCCACCATACTAGACTGCAGCTTAGTTCGGGTCACCGTCGCAACATGCATCAGGGACTCATGCACGCATCGCAGGGCCACGTGCCTCTGCGCTCACGCATGCTACACGGCTAGCTTACAAGGTCCGCTTGCCTTCTTGCTAGCTAAGTGCCCAGTTCCAAGGTCGTCATGCCTTCATGCTGGCGCACAGATTAATGAGGCCGTCACACTACCCTCAGATATGGTCAGATGTTGATTCCATGTGTCACACATTCCAAAAAGTGAATGTGATCACGATATACCATCAAATGTTATTGACGTTCATTTTTTGGAATGTGTGCCACGTGGAATCGACATGTGACTGTTTGATGGTAGGCCCATGATCTCAGGATCTGTTGTGGAAGATTGAGATGCAAAATGATCTCCATCGCCCGATTTAAAGCAGTCAACGATTTTTTTTCTTTGTTACAGTGAGGTGGCTATATGATAAGGGGTGGGGGGTGGGGGTGTGTGGCAGTAACTCCAGCCATTTTAATGTCTGTTTTATTTTATATCTTATTTTATAAATTTCTGAATAATTTCTGCCTAGATAATTCACTTTTTCTTCTATTGTTTTGGTGGGTAAATATTCTTATCAGATCTTTTTCTCTTCCCTATCAGGTCTCCGGGATATGCCTTACTACCTCAGGTATACATGCCAGTAGCACAGTCAAGCAATGGAGAGGACGACGTAGATTCAACTGGAGTAACAGCTGCAGAAAAAACACAGCAGCATCACTCTTCTATCTCCAGTGGCTACCAAAATCTCTACTCCCCACAAGTTCCAAATTGCACTTTCATTCCTTTTCAGGTGCCTAAATCCAATCTTACCATTGGTGAGAGGTCGGGCAGTGATCCAAATTCATTGGGTTCTCAGTTCGAGGCTCAGGAAAGATTCCTCCGACACCAGATTGAGGTAAAGCAACTGCTGATCTTGAGTAGCCTGTGGGATTTCAGATTACTATTTCTAACAACCTTAATAGTCATGATTAAATCCTGACCATTTGATACTTCCTTGTTACATGTTTAAAAGTCAATCTAATATATTTGGATATGCCCTGTGGCAAATGATAAAATCAGTTCAATTTTTAAAGAAAAAAACAAAACATTCAGGTACATTTGCAAACTTTGAAGTAACATCTGCAATATTCAGCCAACTTTCGTCCCTAAATTTTTTAATTCATAAACTTCGGAGCTATGGAGAATATCATTTGTCTACTGTTTGACCAATTACTGATACTATTATGACAAAATGTGGCATATTTTTGAGAAATACGTGTTTAATATGCCGTTTTTGGCCACAACGTACTAAACTCGTATAAAGCCTGTATTTTTTAATAGTGTATATTAAAGGTTGGGAAGAGGCTGCTTGGGGGGGGATACTGCTGGATCGGTTTTGGTCCTGTTTCTGTTGTTGGGTCGTGCTTGTTGCCTAGTATTCTTGGGACCTATGCCACTTGGAACACCATCTAAGCCGTCTGATTTGAAGGCCATCATGTAAAGATCTTTGATGCCAAAGAATGGCATGGATTTAACACAATCAAAGCCTATCATCAGATTAAATGGTTGACTGTGTTTAATTTGATGATAGAGATTGTGTTTCATGCCAATCGTTGGCATCAGAGATCTTTACATCATGACCTACAAATCAGATGGCTTAGATGGTGTTCCACGGGGCATAGGTCCCAAAAATACCAAGTCTTTCTTTTTAATTCATGTGCCGGTACACATCTCGTGTGAAGTTGTAGCTTTCATTTAATTAAAAGCCTCTTTTCGGATTACACTTTTTTTTTTGTTTTTGTGAACACCAGTTTTGTTTTCCTGTTAATTTGTAATGTAAATTCTTATTCTACATCCGTTTTTATTTTTGTCTCTTGCAAGGTTCTGCAAAACCAGCTACAACTTATACAGCAGCAGAGACCTGAGGAATCTAAGGTGGTAGATCCGGTTGCATCCACATCTGACGGCAAGGGAAAGTCTATTGCCACTTGTGAGTCTTCTGCGGCCAGTGTTTCCAACTGTGGGCGCCACGGGGATATTGAAGAGCCTGACTCCGACTGATATTTAATGAGAGTTACATAGGGACAAAGACTCTTGAAGGTAAGCAGTACTCTTTAACAGAAAAGAAGGAAAGTTGTCTAGAGATTGTTCAAAGGTATGAAACTTTTATTGGATATGGAGTTGGGATCAATCTCTCAATATGTATATGAATATATATGATTCCTTACCTAAATGTGCTTGCAATATAAATTGTAGGCCTCTGAGGCACATTGTGTCCTCATGGGCTATTGTCTCACACGTAGTTTTCACAGTTCCATTTAGGGGTGCAAATTGGACCTGAACCAAAACCACACCAAAATGAATCGGTTCGCCCTTTTTTTCGGTAATAGAACCGAAAACCTGAAAATTTTGGTTCCGGGTTTTGTTATTATTATTATTATTTTATTTTATTTTGTATTTTTAACCTATTTTTTGGTTTTCTAATCCTACCTAATCAGTTTTCGGTTCTCACCATCCAAAACTGAAACATATTCTAATTAGATTCGGTTCTGTTCGGTTTAAATTGGGTTTTGGGCCAGTTCGAACTGATTCAGTTCGCTCTGTTTTCGGGTTGGGTTCGGGTTTCGGGTCAAAATTTGCACCCTAGTTCCGTTTATATTGATGATTGGACAATTCTAACCAGCCAATGATTTCCTCTCTTTTGGTTGGTGAAGACCATTATATCCAATGGAGTTGGTATTAGGTACTTGAACCCAAGTGCTAGATGTGGCACTCGGGTCAATAACCTTCTTACCAGATGGTCAAATCTCGGGAGGTTTGCAGTTATTTATGAGCATCCAAATCACTGAAAATACACTTTCATTGATTTGGCATTAGGGGTAAAAAAAAAAAAGTCCGGGTTTACCTTTTTTTTATCTTTTGATAATTCCGGGTTTGCTTTTTTAAAGGCCAAGTTCGCGATACTATTATGGGTACGGGTACGTCTATTTGCACCAACAAAAACTCGTAAGAGCCAACTATCCCTACCATTAGATGATTCGACAAGTGGAAGCGTTTTAAAGTTTTGGTGGGTGCAAATAGAGATAACCTAAGCAAGGATCAAAATCTCGGTTTTGGTTTTGGTTTCGGTTTCGGTCAGGACCCGAACCGTAAATTGGTCAAAATTTCGGAAATTTCGGTCAAAATTTTGATAAATTTCGGATGTTTTTTAAAATATGCTCCGAACTTTGCTGAACTTTATTTTCTCAATTTTTTTTAGGAACTTCTGAACCGTGCAAAGTTCGTTCTATGGTGTCAGATGCACTAACACCATCAATTAATCTAACCTCTGGCTTTTTACACATCAATTGGTTGCTCTCCCAACTCGACTCTTTCAACACACTTACAGCCCAAGCCCTTTCCCCATTTTTTTAGGACCTTCTGAACCGTGCAAATTTCGGTCTATGGTGTTAGTTGCACTAACACCATCAATATCATAAATGTAGTCTTAGATTGGAGCCAATCACTTCGCTCATAGATTCGACTATTGGAGTTGTTGACCGTTGACCAACCTTTTGGAGCATCAACTACCAAACACTACCATCCCCAAGCGCACGTTAGCAAAAGGATAGATTAAATAACCAAGGGACGGCTTAATTTAATTTATCTCTCTAATGCGTCCGGAATTCCGCATCCACACGAAACGAAGTAGCAAAGAAACGAAGAAAGTATTAGATCATTAATCTCCCGTCCTCCATGGATCCCACAAACAAAAGCAAAATCAAAATCAAAACCAAAGCCACAAGCAAAAAGCTCCCATCAGATCCCTTTCCTTCTTCTTCACTTATAACGGTTCCATTTCCTAACCCCCAAAAGTAGTAGCTTTGCTGCAAATCGAAAGCCCACAAAAAGTGCTGATCCATCTAGGGTTCATGCCCACTTGCAGGCTAAACTCATGGTACTCTCCTCAAACGCCGCCCCTTCTCTTAAAACCCAACAAAACCCATCATCAACCATTAAAAAGCCCAGCAACAAGAAGTCCACCATCGAGACCATGGATATTCCGGTTGAGAATGCATATTACGGCCGATAATTTCAAATTATCGGCTGATAATTTGAAAATTCGGCCGATAATTACACAGTTTTAGAGGGGGGGCGGTTTTTATGATTTTTCGGTCTCGGAACCAGCCGAAACTGAGACGTCTCGGTCGAAAATTTGAATTTTCGGCCGAGATTTTGATCCATGAACCTAAGGGCACAAAAATCAAATAACCATTGGCTGCTTTGATGGGGATGGTTTTTCGTTGCAGTCTTCCACAGTCGATCACAAGATCATGCTCATATTATATGAGCGGATTACCGTAAGGGTCCAAAACTTTTAGTTGTCGGGGGTTCAATCCCTCGATTTAAAAAAAAAAAAAAATGTGTATATGCATTTTATTCATTTTTAATGAGTGAAAATGTCCTTTAACTAAAAGTAAATGCACATTTTTTCTAAGTAAAATCGATCGTTCATATATGAGACTGCCATGCGTTGGTCTTGTATGAGATCACGAGGTTTCATATAAGACTGTGAGGTCTTCTATGAGATTGATCAGTCTCAAACAAGACCAAAACCAATCGGTCTCGTATAAGACCAATTGGTGGGTTGCGGTTTCATACAAGACCACTCGATTGTAGTCTCATATGAGACTGATCGATCTCACTTAGAAACAAATGTGCATATGCTTTTAGTTGAAAGGAACCGTCGCTCATTAAAGTAATAAAATGTACATACACATTTTTTAGAAAAAAGTAGAGGGTCTCAAAACCTGCTAGATAATAATTAAAAGTTCAGACCTTGTCAAATAATTATGTCAAAGTTTGGGACACTCTCGAGCATGGTTCAAAATTTCGGCCGAAATGTTTCGATTTCGGGCATGCTCAAAATCGAAATTCAAAATTTCGGCCAAAATTTTGGTCATGTCTGAATGACAGAAACGAAATCCGACAATTTGATCCTTGCTCTGAAGTAGGCATACAGTAGGCAATATGCCGCATCCTAAAGAAAATAACTTGAAAATAATGTGGCACACATTAAACTCAAGCTTGTTTTTCGGGCATGATCATCCACTTTCACGCGGTTGGGACACTTGTTTGATCACCCCAAGCAGTTTAATTAGCAGCCCTCTTGCTGACACATTTATCAACAAACAAATCACGCAGATTAAAGGATTCTAACCATCCGATTAGTGCACTTTAATTTCTGACTCTTAAAAAAATGTGAAAATCGTTATATTAATATGCATATAATCATTATATTAATATGCAGAAATTAAATGGTTCAAATCCTCCAACAAGTGTGACTTTAGGATGTATTTTGGTTCATATATAAACTATAATCTTGACGAATTGAATTGGTCAAAATTACATGCCACTTGGCATAATAATTTATAAGTTGCCGGCCATGCATAATCTGTACAAATATACAGTGATGTGGCACACATTTTTTAAAGACCACCCCACCCCCCACGTGAAAGTCCAACCTTTCACGTGGAGCTTCATGTGGCACCCAAAATACTTTTTGGGGGTTACATGGAGCTTGGGTGCATTGCTTAGATCATCTTTGGAAAACACAAAAATTAAAAACTCATCTCCACAGTATATATATATATATATATGGAAAAGGTGTCCATCCTCTAAGCTTTCACATAGAGCTTCATGTGACACTCAAAATATTGTTTCGATGCCACGTGGAGCTCGGTTGCATTGCCTAGATCATCTTTGAAAAAAAAATAATTGAAAACTCATCTCCACCTTGTGTTTTTTAAATCGTGAAATGTGGGCCAATGAAAACCATCAAACTTTGACTTGTGGATAATTTTTATTTTTATTTTTTAATTTTGAACGCAATAATATTAAGTCAACATTCACTGATTTCCACGTTCATGATATCTGTGAACTTATCCAGCTGAAAATATTTGTTCTCTATGGAGTTAGTCTTAGATGCCCATGCAGATAATGTGGTACGAGGGTGAATCTCCCTCCATCAAACTGGTCAGATCTTGTGACCTTAGAGCTTGCAAATCAGTGAAGATGATTTTAACCTTTCACTTGTTTCGAGCTCACACATAACTGTGCAGCTCCCATGGTTGACGGTGAGAGATTGACCCGTGCACCAACCCATGCATTCTTCTCACACATCTAAGTTACATAAATCTCCATTTAGCTTTTATCAAAGTTTAGGTAAATGGCTACCCCATTAATTAAAAGTGAAAATATTTAATAGTTGAGATGCTTTTAGGGCTATTTTCGTTCTATATTTAGCAAAATGGTGACCATGAAAAGATATTGATAACAACCATGAGCACATGAGAATAAATCTGGTCCGTTCAACACTTATGGCCACTTATGGCTAGTAGATATCACTGTGGATGCGAACCTACTACGCATTAGAGCCAACTCCATTTCAAAATTGGGTTAAATGCACTGCAGTCCCTACACTTATCTGATTTTTTTTTGCAGGTCCCTTCCTTTTGGTTTTTTGAGTTTCATCCAAACATTTTGGATGTCTTGGGCATTGGAGTCCGTGGGTAACCCTAGGACACAATTCACTTAACCAAGTAGAATTATTTAATCAAAATATCAAATTTGTCCTCTCTTTTTCAAAAATATCATCAATTCAGCACCATGATTATAAATTTTTCCTTATGCAAGGCGTCTCCTATATGTCCCGACTCTCGCATCTCGAGGCTTAGCGGGAAAATCTGTTATGACCTTGATTTTTTTTCTAGCATTGAATCGTTGACCTTTGACGAGAATGCGATCAATTGACTGATTTGACCTTAGTCAAACCTTTGACCCGTATAACATTACCTTAGACCAACCTTTATTTCCCAGCATGCATGCACCAATGCACAAACCCTAATCCGATTTAATCCGAACTCGAGCTTAGTACTTTGGGCCTAAAATTAAAAAAGTCTGATGTAACATTTTATGTAAGGAGAAAATTTGTTCACGATTTTTGGGAGCCCAATTTTATATATGATCTAGTAAGATATGTATGCATGTTTATCACTTTAATAAGCGTGCGTGGTCATGACACGAGATTTTAGGCCATCGAAATCAGGTAGAATTCATGATTGTGACAAAAATGATCCCAATCGTCTCACTCCAAGATGTCAACGGGTTTTAGTGGTTTCATTAAACTTGTAGGCACGAATCGAGGTACTCTATCCTATATGATGGCACCATTAGTAGTTTCATTCAAACATTAAAGGATAATGGCTCCTAACTGCCATTTAAACAACAAAATCATGTGTAATGATCTTACACTATTATTTTAAGAGATATGTTCTTACACCATTAAAAGGTGGTATACAATTTTGCTAGCCACATGTGCGAACTATCCAAATGGTCAAAGTGGCAATTATCATATCTTATCCAAAAAATTCATGTCCATAAGTGATTGTGAACCATCCATTTGATAAACTTTAATATAGGCCATCAAATTCCAAAACAATTGCTAGTATCAGAGTGCTCAAATTGGATGGTTAATATCTGTCAATGAATACTTTCATGCACATTTCCATTTGATGTATGATCTATTACTAAAATGGTATTGGATTACCCATATCTTAAGCCATTGTTGGTGTAAGATCATTCAAATAGGTATTTAAATGACCATCAGAGTGTCATGCCCAAAAATCAAAGGTCAAGAAGAAAATCCATGTATATTATGGGCATAAGGGTAATATGACCGTAAACTCAACCATAAGGGGAATGCTTTTGCCTTACTTTTTGATAGATTATGAACCCGAGACCTCTTTGTCCAAGGAATCCAAATGTTTGGATGAATCTCAAATAATGAAAAGTGAAAGGACCTGCATATAATATCAGAGAAATATAGGAACTGTATTACAATTAACCCTTCAAAATTTTGCCTTTGGGGAATTTCTATGCTGAAAAATCAAAACATTCAGTCCCGAGATCGGTAACTTTCGAGAGTTTCTATGCACGCCATGCATACAACATTTTGTTTGTATTAGTTTTCCACTCTTTGGTTACCTTTATACCACTCACGTAGCAGCTTCGAATCTCTCTCTCTCTCTCTCTCTCACAGCTTTTGCCTGCTTCCCTCGCTCCATCTCTGATCTTTCGTCACTTAAAAACCCCAACTTTTTAACCCTAAAAGGTAAGGAATTTTTTCTGGCTATGTCCCAGGCACAAATCATTTGGCCCTTCACTTTACTTTTGACCCATCAAATAAAGGTTAAAAAATTAAAAAATTATTATTGAAAACAAAAAAATCACATGTCACGTGTATTTTGGGTCATGCCATTGGTATATAATTTGGAATCTAGGTGGAGCTCTCTATGAATGCATTTCTCCATTTCTCATATAGAGGCTTGGGACTATGCACTGGTGATGTAGCCTTGGACCCTTGAGAACTGCACCCATACTAGTTTGGTAGGGCCGGCCCTAAGAGGTGTCAGGTGTGGCGGAGGACACGGGCTCCGATCCGCTTAGGCACCGGCCTACATGTAAGTTTTAAAAAAATAAAAATAAAAATTATATTATCCATAAAACAATCTAATCATGGGATAGGTGCATCATGATTTAAAGATCTATTGTGTAAAATATTAAGATGAAAAAGACCTCCATCGTCCAATTCATGAGAGTCAACGATTTTAATGGTAAAAATGTTGTGCAAATAAGGCCACCTAAGGTTTAGTTGCACTTATTTTGTGTGTTTAGGCACACTCAGGTAAGATGTATAAGCTCCCATAAAAATAATTAAAAAGAGAACCTCATACAAAAGAAGACTTGAAGTTATGACCTAAGTGTTACAAACAACTAATTGACCCACTAGAGTGATTTACTAAATTTTGAAGAGAAGTAAAAAATTTAATTCATATATAATGTTTGAAAATAAAAAAGATAGTATTATTTGCACTCGATTTTCATGCGAAGAATACAAGAATTTTTACCATAAAAAAATATTGACTGCTTTGAATTAAACTATGGAGATCAATTTGAAGAAGATTATATACCCCTTAATTCTTTTCTCACGTGAGAATATGGCCGCTTTGAGAGATTTGATAGGCGCGAACTTGAAAAGAGGTACCCGATCATTTTTCACTAATTGGTGCAATGACTTAAAATTCGTGTGCAATTAATGGCTCCGAAGGGGTTTTAGGTCAAATTTAGAGATGCCTGCTGTTGCTAAAAGTTGAAATGAGGGCATATTAAAGCCAACTGACAAAAGAAGCATATGTACAACATGCTTTTGACAGACAAATAGACAGACTTTGCATCGGAAATGAATAGACAGACTGGCATAGGAAATGAATACAATAAAGAAGGGTACACAACATGCTTGTGATAGAGAGACTGGCATCGGAAATGAATACAATCATAAGGGTACGCAACATGCTTGTGATAGACGACAGGAAATGAATAGGGTTTTTTGCAAATACCCCTGAGTCATGTTGATATTACAAATAACCCCCCCAATTATAGTTATTTGCTTTAAACCTCTTGAGTTAGTATTTTGATGTTTATAAAATACCCTCCTTAGCAGATGCTACTTTAAATGATTAATCAGCCGTTAAAGAATAGCCCGAATATCATTTTTATCCTATTTAAAATTAAATTACTAAATTGTCACCCTCTACATGTGGTAAGAGTAATTTTAAATCCACCCCTCCACTTACAAAAAAGAATAGTTTTAAATCCACCCACCAAATATTTGAGTTCACCCACGCAGAAAAACATTGACTGCATTGAATCGGATGATCGAGATCGTTTATCATCCCAACCTTTCATACGATGGATCTTGAGATCACAGTGGCACTATTAGACGGTTGACTGCATTGAATCAGACGATGGAGATCATTTATCGTCCCAACCTTTCACACGATGTATCTTGAGATCATGGTGGCACCATCAGACAGTTGACTGCATTGAATTGGATGGTGGAGGTCGTTTATTGTCCCAACCATTCACACGATGGATCTTAAGATCATGGTGGCACCATCAGACGGTTAATTGCACTGAATCAGACGATGGAGATTCTTTATCGTCCCAACTTTTCACACGATGGATCTTGAGATCATGGTAGCACCATTAGATGGTTGATTTTTTATTTCATGTGGTACACACCCAACAAAATGACCTTAAAATTAATTTTAACCGTATACGTGATGTTAAGGTCACTTTTCTGAGATGTGTGACACGAAATAAAACACTGATCGTCTAATGGTATGCCTAAATGATCTCCATCATCTTATTCAATGTAATCAATGTGTTTTAGCGTAGGTGAACTCAAAGATTCGGTGGATGGAAGCAGACGCGGTTAGGCAATCCGATTCCTAAAAATGGGTCTTAAATTATATAGGAAATTGGAGGGACGAGTATTTTGAGCGGAACACGTAGATTGAAGGTTTTCTTTTCAAGAATAATTGCATCGTTTGCCACAAATCCTCCATTGGTTGAGTATTCGTCCAAATGTTAGCATGCTTTAATGGGGGAATCACTCATCTGATGAGTCTTGAATCTGATGGGTGAATGAATGGCCTTTTAGAAGAGTACCTTTAAATCCACCCACTGAATCTTTAAGTTCACCCACGCTGAAACACGTTGATTGAATTGAATTGAACGATGGAGATCATTTATCCTCCCAATCTTTCACATAATGTATCTTGAGATCATGATCGTACCATCAGACGGCTAGTGTTTTATTTCATGTGACACACATCTCAAAAAAGTGACCTTAACATCACGTGCATGCTTAAAATTGATATTAAGGTCACTTTTAGGGGTGTGTACTACATGAAATAAAAAGTCGACTCTCTAATGGTACACCCATAATTTAAAGATCGACCTCATGAAAAATTGGGACGATAAAAAATCTCCATCGTTTGATTCAATACAGTCAATGTGTTTTAGCGTGGGTGAACTCAAAGATTTTGTGGGTGGATTTAAAGGTACTCCTTTTAGAATAGTGGTAAATTATAATGGCATGACTTGTAAATAAAGGTGAATGAAGGGCCTTTTAGAATGGTGATAAACTTTAATGGCATGAATTGTAAATATAGATGAATGAAGGGCCTTTTAAAATGGTGGTATTTTTAAAATATTGATTTTATTAAGGGTAAAATAGGCTTTCCGTCCATAAACTCACGGCTAGTTAACAGCAGGGGGTCATATAAAACAGAAACACAAAAGTAGGGGTTGCAGAATAAATACCCATAACTCAGAGGATTTCTGATAATATTAGCATAACACGGGAGTATATGCAAAAAACCCAAATGAATACAATAAGAAGGGTACACAACACGCTTGTGATAGAGAGATTGGCATCGGAGATGAATACAATCAGAAGGGTACACAGCATGCTTGTGATAAATGAATAGGGTTTATACCCCCCTAAGTTATGTTGATATTACAAATAACCCCCCCAATTATAGCTATTTTTCTTTAAACCCACTGAGTTAACATTTTGATGTTTATAAAACACCCTCTTTAATGGATGTTACTTTAAATGGTTAATCAGCCATTAAAGAATAACCTAAATACCATATTTAACCTTTTTAAAATTAAATTACTAAATTGCCACCCTCTACACGTTGTAAGAGTAATTTTAAATCCACACCTCCACTTACAAAAAAGAATAGTTTTAAATCCACCCACCAAATATTTGAGTTCACCCACGCTGAAAAACATTGACTGCATTGAATCGGATGATTGAGATCGTTTATTGTCCCAACCTTTCACACGATGGATCTTGAGATCACGGTGGCACTATTAGACGGTTGACTGCATTGAATCGGACGATGGAGATCATTTATCGTCCCAACCTTTCACACGATGTATCTTGAGATCATGGTGGCACCATCAGACAGTTGACTGCATTGAATTGGACGATGGAGGTTGTTTATCGTCCCAACCATTCACACGATGGATCTTGAGATCATGGTGGCACCATCAGACTGTTGATTGCACTGAATCAGACGATGGAGATTGTTTATCGTCCCAACCTTGCACACGATGGATCTTGAGATCATGGTGGCACCATCAGATGGTTGATTTTTTATTTCATGTGGTACACACCCAACAAAATGACCTTAAAATTAATTTTAACCGTATACGTGATGTTAAGGTCACTTTTCTGAGATGTGTGCCACGAAATAAAACACTGATCGTCTAATGGTATGCCTAAACGATCTCCATCGCCTTATTCAATGTAATCAATGTGTTTTAGCGTGGGTGAACTCAAAGATTTGGTGGATGGAAGCAGACGCGGTTAGGCAATTCAATTCCTAAAAATGGGTCTTAAATCATATAGGAAATTGGAGGGACGAGTATTTTGAGTGGAACACGTAGATTGAAGGTTTTATTTTCAAGAATAATTGCATCGTTTGCCACAAATCTTCCATTGGTTGAATATTCGTCTAAACGTAGGCATGCTTTAATGGGGGAATCACTCATCTGATGAGTCTTGAATCTGATGGGTGAATGAAGGGCCTTTTAGAAAAGTACCTTTAAATCCACCCACTGAATCTTTAAGTTCACCCATGCTGAAACACGTTGATTGAATTGAATTGAACGATAGAGATCATTTATCCTCCCAATCTTTCACATGATGGATCTTGAGATTATGATCGTACCATCAGACGGCTAGTGTTTTATTTCACGTGACACACATCTCAAAAAAGTGACCTTAACATCACGTGCATGCTTAAAATTGATATTAAGGTCACTTTTAGGGGTGGGTACTACATGAAATAAAAAGTCGACCGTCTAATGGTACACTCATAATTTAAAGATCGATCTCATGAAAGATTGGGACGATAAAAAATCTCTATTGTCTGATTCAATGCATTCGATGTGTTTCAGTGTGGGTGAACTCAAAGATTTTGTGGGTAGATTTAAAGGTACTCCTTTTAGAATAGTGGTAAATTATAATGGCATAACTTATAAATAAAGGTGAATGAAAGGCCTTTTAAAATGGTGATAAACTTTAATGGCATGAATTGTAAATATAGATTAATGAAGGGCCTTTTAGAATGGTTGTATTTTTCAAATATTGGTTTCATTAAGGATAAAATAGGATTTCCGTCCATAAACTCACGGCTAGTTAATGGCAGGGGTTATATAAAACAGAAACACAAAAGTAGGGGCTGTAGAATAAATACCCATAACTCAAGGGGTTTCAGATAATATTAGTATAACACGGGGGTATATGCAAAAAACCAAAATGAATATAATAAGAAGGGTACACAACATGTTTGTGATAGAGAGACTAGCATCGGAAATGAATACAATCAGAAGGGCACACAGCATGCTTGTGATAGATAGATTAGCATAGGAAATGAATAGGGTTTTTTGCAAACACCCCCCTGAGTTATGTTGATATTACAAATAGCCCCCCAATTATATCTATTTGCTTTAAACCCCCTGAGTTAGCATTTTGATGTCTATAAAACACCCACCTTAACAGATGCTACTTTAAATGATTAATCAGTCGTTAAATAATAGCCTAAATACCATATTTATCCTTTTAAAAATTAAATTACAAAATTGTCACCCTCTACACGTGGTAAGAGTAATTTTAAATCCATACCTCAACTTACAAAAAAGAATAATTTTAAATCTAACCACCAAATATTTGAGTTCACTCACGCTGAAAAACATTGACTGCATTGAATCGGATGATCGAGATCGTTTATCATCCCAACCTTTCACACGATGGATCTTGAGATCACGATGGCACTATTAGACGGTTGACTGCATTGAATCGGACGATGGAGATCATTTATCGTCCCAACCTTTCACACGATGTATCTTGAGATCATGGTGAGTTACCATCGCATTGAATTGGACGATGGAGGTCGTTTATCGTCCCAACCATTCACACGATGGATCTTGAGATCATGGTGGCACCATCAGACGGTTGATTGTACTAAATTGGACGATCGAGATTGTTTATCGTCCCAACCTTTCACACGATGGATCTTGAGATCATGGTGGCACCATTAGATGGTTGATTTTTTATTTCATGTGGTACACACCCAACAAAATGACCTTAAAATTAATTTTAACCGTATACATGATGCTAAGGTCACTTTTCTGAGATGTGTGCCACGAAATAAAACACTGATCGTCTAATGGTATGCCTAAACGATCCATCGTCTTATTCAATGTAATCAATGTGTTTTAGCATGGGTGAACTCAAAGATTCGGTGGATGGAAGCAGATGCAGTTAGGCAATCCAATTCCTAAAAATGTGTCTTGAATCATATAGGAAATTGGAGGGACGAGTATTTTGAGCGGAACACGTAGATTGAAAGTTTTCTTTTCAAGAATAATTGCATCATATAGGAAATTGGAGGGACGAATACTCAACATTTGATTGAGTATTCGTCCAATCGTTGGCATGCTTTAATGGGGGAATCACCCATCTGATGAGTCTTGAATCTGATGGGTGAATGAAGGGCCTTTTAAAAGAGTACCTTTAAATCCACCTACTGAGTCTTTAAGTTCACCAATGCTGAAACACGTTGATTGAATTGAATTGAACGATAGAGATCATTTATCCTCCCAATCTTTCACATGATGGATCTTGAGATCATGATCGTACCATCAGACGATCAATGTTTTATTTCACGTGGCACACATCTCAGAAAAGTGATCTTAACATCATGTGCATGCTTAAAATTGATATTAAGGCCACTTTTAGGGGTGTGTACCACATGAAATAAAAAGTCGACCGTCTAATGGTACACCCATGATCTAAAGATCGATCTCATGAAAGAATAGCATAAATACCATATTTATCCTTTTTTAAATTAAATTACTAAATTGCTACCCTCTACATGTGGTAAAAGTAATTTTAAATTCACACCTCCACTTACAAAAAAGAATAGTTTTAAATCCACCCACCAAATATTTGAGTTCACCCACGATGAAAAACATTGACTGCATTGAATCGGATGATCGAGATCGTTTATCGTCCCAACCTTTCACACGATGGATCTTGAGATCACGGTGGCACTATTAGACGGTTGACTGCATTGAATCGGATGATGGAGATCATTTATTGTTCCAACCTTTCACACGATGTATCTTGAGATCATGGTGGCACCATCAAACAGTTGACTGCATTGAATTGGACGATGGAGGTCGTTTATCATCCCAACCATTCACACGATGGATCTTGAGATCATGGTGGCACCATCAAATGGTTGATTGCACTGAATCGGACGATGGGGATTGTTTATCGTCCCAACCTTTCACACGATGGATCTTGAGATCATGGTGGCACCATCAGATGGTTGATTTTTTATTTCATGTGGTACACACCCAACAAAATGATCTTAAAATTAATTTTAACTGTATACGTGATGTTAAGGTCACTTTTCTGAGATGTGTGCCACGAAATAAAACCTTGATCGTCTAATGGTATGCCTAAACGATTTCCATCGTCTTATTCAATGTAATTAATATGTTTTAGCGTGGGTGAACTCAAAGATTCGGTGGATGGAAGCAGACGCGGTTAGGCAATCCAATTCCTAAGACTGGGTCTTGAATCATATAGGAAATTGGAGGGACGAGTATTTTGAGCGTAACACGTAGATTGAAGGTTTTCTTTTCAAGAATAATTGCATCGTTTGCCACAAATCCTCTATTGGTTGAGTATTCGTCCAAACGTTGACATGCTTTAATGGGGGAATCACCCATCTTATGAGTCTTGAATCTGATGGGTGAATGAAGAGCCTTTTAGAAGAGTACCTTTAAATCCACCCACTGAATCTTTAAGTTCACCCACGCTGAAACACGTTGATTGAATTGAATTGAACGATGGAGATCATTTATCCTCCCAATCTTTCACATGATGGATCTTGAGATCATGATCGTACCATCAGACGGTTAGTGTTTTATTTGACGTGGCACACATCTCAGAAAAGTGACCTTAACATCACGTGTATGCTTAAAATTGATATTAAGGTCAATTTAGGGGTGTGTACCATATGAAATAAAAAGTCAACCGTCTAATGGTACACCCATGATCTAAAGATTGATTTAATGAAAGATTGGGACGATAAAAAATCTCTATCATTTGATTCAATGCAATCGATGTGTTTCAGCGTGGGTGAACTCAAAGATTTTGTGGTTGGATTTAAAGGTACTCCTTTTAGAATAGTGGTAAATTATAATGGTATGACTTGTTAATAAAGGTGAATGAAGGGCCTTTTAGAATGGTGATAAACTTTAATGGCATGAATTGTAAATATAGATGAATGAAGGGCCTTTTAGAATGATGATATTTTTAAAATATTGGTTTCATTAAGGGTAAAATAGGCTTTTCGTTCATAAACTTACGACTAATTAACGGCAGGAAATTATATAAAATAGAAACACAAAAGTAAGGGCTGCAAAATAAATGCCCAAATGAATACAATAAGTAGGACACAGCATGCTTGTGATAGAGAGATTCGGATGGGAAATGAATACAATCAGAAAGGTACAGAGCATGCTTGTGATAGAGAGACTCGCATCGGAAATGAATACAATCAGAGAAGAGCATATTAAATCGAAACGAAAAAAATTATAAAAGCATTAAAGTTGTTGGAGACGGGTGAGGCTTTTAGACGCCTTTTAGTCTTTCTCCAAAAGGTAGGAAAAAAAGGACGATTTCTCCCTTTTTTTTTCTACTTTACAAATCTATGCCATTTATGTACATTGCTTCTCAAACATAAAAATTGTTGACTTCCTTGACTCGGATGATAGAGATCTTTTTTTCCTTTCAATCTTCAACGAATAGATCTTAAGAACGGATAACACTTATCAGACGGTCACATGCTGATCACAAATTCTCAAAAGTAACTGTGATCATAAGTGTACCATGAGAAAGGATTCTTTTTAGTGTCACTTTCGAAAATGTGTGCAAGTGGAATAAAGATCTGACCATCAGATAGTTGAACCTTTATCTCAAGGTCTATTTTTGTAGAAGATTGGGACAAAAAACTAATAAAGCAATTAACAATTTTTAATGGTGATAATATGTGTTTCACATAAAAAATGGGTGCAAATAACCCCACCCTATCTTTTCTTTTTGTATTATGGTCCTCTTTTTTTTCACCTGTTCTCATCGATCAAAATTTCACCGAAATACGTAGGTTTGGGGCATGCCCGAAATGAAAGGGAAACCGGAATCTAAGTCCATATTAGTATGGATTCCAAAATTTCGGCCTAAATTTCTGTCAAAATTTTAATTTTCAATTTCGGTTTCAATTATGGTCAAACCAAAATTCAACCCAAAATTTTGATCCCTGCCTGTGCCTAAAACCAATGTTACGATGCAGAGCAAGGTGTGAACTTGGTCGATCCATAGAGAACCGATATCTATTGGCTGATATAAAGTGGTATCGATATATTCAAAAAAAGAAAAAGGTAGGTATCGGTCGATACAAATTCCGTATTGATCGATACCTGATACGTATCAGCCGATACAAGCCCATATCAGTTATTGACCATTTTAAGTATTATATATATATATATATATATATATATATATATATATTGGATCTTTATAAGCTACACAAAAATAAAATCTTATATTATTATCTTTATTCGTAGGTATGCAGTTAGTAAAGAAATAATATATATGAAGGAAAATAGCCTTACCAAATATGAAAGGAGGGTCAGCTTTGCCACGACCTTGCAGCAAATACATATATTGTTGTGATTCAATTAATATTTGGCACGAAGGAGGCATTAGCCCACTTGGTACCGGGTTCGATTCTCGTCCTCCACACTGTTTCCGACTCTTATGTTTCCACGAAACTCAATTTAGGTGAAAATGTATAATTGAAAATATTATAAGTAAAAAATTTAACTGTTTCATATTTTTAACCATAAAAAATTGAAAACAAAATGACGAAATTCCACAAAAATAAGATAAATAAATTTATGTATGTTAAAAAATAATTCTACACGGATTTTTCTTCCCTTATACTGAAAAGTAAAAAGAAAGAAATATATTCAGCATCGAAAATTTAAGTGTTTTGAGCCTAGCCTGAGCAAAAATGGGTCAGGTACGGGTATTTAGTTAAACCCCAATAAAAATAGGCTCGGCGCGATTTAGTGAATGATCTGGCCAGATTATTAATTACATCCTTAACAATATATATATATATAAACTTAAATATCAAACCCAACAACCACAAAATCAGTAAAAATGTAACATTTTCTAAGAAATTAGGAGAGATGGAATCTAATTAATCCTAACCTGGCCTTATTATCCCAAATGGCAAAAGGGATAACGTACGGCTCCTTAGAGTCGGGACTCGGGAGAAACCCCTTGCATCTTTTTGAAAGCGAATTAATCAATCCATTCTAACATATAGAGAGCGGCTTAATTAATTTCTCAAATACATGACAAGCTAGGTAGTGGATTTCTCCACAAAAGTTGATTACGTGCAAGCTTGATCAGACGGCCCATATGAAAATGATGGCAAGTGTCCCCGCCTCTAGACACCTCTTCACTGCGGACCCTACCAAACGTTTGTTTCTTCAAAGAAAACGACTACAAGGAGGGAGAGAGAGAGAGAGAGAGAGAGCACCCCCACCCCAAACGTTTGTCTTTCAACTCCTTTTCAATATTATGAAGTAAGCTACAAAGCTTTAGAAGAGCGAGGAGCCGGCTGCCTACACTTGCTCTGGAGATTGTTGCTTGGAGCTTCAGAAAAAGGCTAGTTAGCTAGCATGCCGTAACAGCCATAGCGCTATTATTTACTGTGGGCAGTTTCCCAATCCAAAAAATAGGCTAACTACTCTAGCTGGGAAATGACATTACCTATATAGACGAACATCTAATTGATAGGTTAAAATATTTGATTCTAATAATTTAGTTTTCAACGTGTGAGTAACAGTTGGCGGAGTAGGAAGAGGAGTTGGGAGTGGAGAAGGAGAACTTTCGCTTTGACATTGTTCAAATATGTTTGATTTTTTTTGTCAAACTGAAGTAATTGGTTTGAGTTTTGGTTCCAACTAAATTGAATGACCTTTGCAAATGTCACACTTTTGGTTTATTTATTTTTGGAGAGTACTTTTCATTTGAGCTCCACTTTACATGCTTACATTTAACTCCAAGTATATTTTTATTTTTGGAGAGTACCTATTGGTTTAGATGTATTTTTATTTTTTAGTTATGTTTTTAACCAAATATCAATGTTCTCGAAGGAGTGAAATATCAAGCTGAAAATTTGAATGATTAATACTCCTTGTTACATTGTCTCTACAGTCATAATGATTATTACTTTTCTTCTCTTCTTTACATGAGCCCTTGTGAATTTAAAATAAAAAATTAATTATAGAACCACATGCTTCTTTACTTGATCCTTATATATAAAATAATATACAAAATAACAAATTAATTACACTACACAGCTCACACATGCTTGTAAGTGTCAATAATTCAGTTCACTTCAATCATACTTAAAAGGAATGAATTCCATCCTTGATTTGTTGTGGATGATTTTCTTCCTTTAAAAGAGCTGCTACAACCCGCATATCAGCAAATAAACAAAAAATGAGATATCAAAATATATAGATTTAAATGTGCCCATTAACAACTCTAGAGAGAATATGTGCAATAATAAAATGCAGAATAATTACTGGATAAAAGGGCCAATATATGTGCCCATTAACAATTTTAAATTCATTCATGTAAAGAAAAGAAGAAAAGTAGCAATTATTATAACTGTAGAGACAATGCAACAAGGAGCATTAACCATCCGAAACTGCTGCTTGACATTTCACTCCTTCCAAAACATAGATACTTGGTTAAAAACATAACAAAAAACATAAAAGTATATTTAAACCAACAGGTACTCCCAAAAAATAAAAGTATACTTGGATTTAAATGCAAACATGTAAATTGAAGTTCAAATAATAGGTACTCCCAAAAATAAATAAACCAACAGTGTGACCCTTGCAAAGGCCATTCAGTTCAGCTGGAACCAAAACTCAAACCAATCACTTCAATTTAACCATATCAAAGCGAAAGTTCTCCTTCTCCACCCCGACTCCTCTTACTCCTCCGCCACTTGTTACTCATGCATTGAAACCTAAATTATTAGAATCAAATATTTTATTATATCCTACTCTAATTAGATATTCGTCTATATAGGCAATGACATTTCGCAACTAGAGTAGTTAGCCTATACGTGGCATGCTCGACCGCAATAAACTTTTCTATCCTATTCGGCTGCTCCATTTCCCTTTTAACGAGTTGATCAACAATATCCTCCCTCGACAATCCTTTACGCCGTGAATGTCAAATTTAGATAAACTATCGTTGCCGTCGTTGCCGCTCCTATACATGCAGTGGCGTTTAACTAGACAATCCAAACACTTGAGTGTTGGGCCGGTTAGAAAAAAGATTATTCATCTCAAAAAGTGAGCATATAATGTATAGAAGTTTTATATTCATTGCAAAACTACAAAAAAACGAGTCCCGCCGATGGCTGTTATACAAAGTCGTTGCCGCATATAAACCTTATGCCGGCGTATGGAAAGTGTCCCCGCCTCTAGACACCTTTTCACTACGGACCCTACCAAACGTTTGTTTCTTCAAAGAAAACGACTACCAGAGAGAGAGCACCCCCACCCCAGACGTTTGTCTTTCAACTCCTTTTCAATATTATGAAGTAAGCTACAAAGCTTTAGAAGAGTGCGGAGCCGGTTGCCTACACTTGCTCCGGAGCTTGTTGCTTGGAGCTTCAGAAAAAGGCTAGTTAGCTAGCATGTCGTAACAGCCATAGCGCCGTTATTTACTGTGGGCAGTTTCCCAATCCAAAAAATCTCTCGAACGTGGTCCGAACTCGGATTTTGCTTCCAAAACTCAGATTCTTGGCAGAATCTGGGTCAAAAAAATCTCTCGAACGAGCTTTCGTCTCGTTGTTTCGCATTGGGTCTCTGTACTCCTCCTCCTTCGTCTCCGGCCTTCGAAAAAAGGCAAAGGTTTCCTCCTCTTTCTTTCAAAAATAGGAGAGGATCTTCTCCTCCTTGGTTCGAAAACGGCAGAGGGTCTCTTCTGGGGCAGAGGGTCTCCTCCTTCCTTCGAAAAAAAGGCAGAGGTCTCTTCCGGGGCAGAGGGTCTCCTCCTTCCTTCGAAAAAACGACAGAGGTCTCCTCAGCAGAGGGTCCTCTTTCGTCCAAAAAAAAGGGAGAGTATCGTTATTTTATGTTTATTTAAATATTATTTTTCCTTCTCGTACACTTTATTATTATTATTATTATTTTTTTTTTATAGATGAATAATCATTTTCTAACCGGCCCAACACTCATGTGTTTGGATTGTCTGTTAAACGCCGCTACGTGTATGGGAGCGGCAATGGCAACAGCAACGGCAATAGTTTTATTTAAATTTGACATTCACGGAGGGACTGATATTGTTGATCATCTCATTCTTAAAAGGGAAGGAGAACAGTCGAATAGGATGGAGGGACTGATATTGTTGATCATCTTATTCTTAAAAGGGAAGGAGAACAACCGAATAGGATGGAGGGACTGATATTGTTGATCATCTCATTCTTAAAAGGGAAGGAGAATAGCCGAATAGGATAGAGAAGAGAATTTTATTACGGTTGAACATGCCACGTATAGGCTAACTACTCTAGCTGCGAAATGCTATTGCCTATATAGACGAATATCTAATTGGAATATGATAGGTTAAAATATTTGATTATAATAATTTAGGTTTTAATGCGTGAGTAACAGTTGGCGGAGTAAGAGGAGGAGTTGGGGGTGGAGAAGGAGGAGAACTTTCGCTTTGATATTGTTCAAATATGTTTGATTTTTTTTTGTCAAATTGAAGTGATTGGTTTGAGTTTTGGTTCCAACTAAGCTGAATGGCCTTTGCAAATGTCACACTTTTGGTTTATTTATTTTTGGGGAGTACCTTTTATTTGAACTCCAATTTATATGTTTGCATTTAACTCTTAAGTATATATTTATTTTTGGGGAGTACTTGTTGTTTCAGATGTACTTTTATATTTTTAGTTATGTTTTTAACCAAATATCAATGTTCTCGAAGGAGTGAAATGTCAAGCTGAAATTTTGAATGATTAATGCTCCTTGTTACATTGTCTCTACAGTCATAATGATTGTTACTTTTCTTCTCTTCTTTACATGAGTCCTTGTGAATTTAAAATAAAAAATTAATTATAGAACCACATGCTTCTTTACTTGATCCTTATATATAAAATAATATACAAAATAAAAAATTAATTACACTGCACAGCTCACACATGCTTGTAAGTGTCAATAATTCAGTTCACTTCAATCATACTTACAAGGGACGAATTTCATCCTTGATTTGTTGTAGACAGTTTTCTTCCTTGTGCCTATTAACAAGGAGCATTAACCATCCGAAACTGCTGCTTGACATTTCACTCCTTCCAGAACATGGATACTTGGTTAAAAACATAACAAAAAACATAAAAGTATATTTAAACCAACAAGTACTCCCCAAAAATAAAAGTATACTTGGAGTTAAATGCAAACATGTAAAGTGAAGTTCAAATAACAGGTACTCCAAAAATAAATAAACCAACAGTGTGACCCTTGCAAAGGCCATTCAGTTCAGCTGGAACCCAAACTCAAACCAATCACTTCAATTTAACCATATCAAAGCGAAAGTTCTCCTTCTCCACCCCAACTCCTCTTACTCCTCCGCCACCTGTTACTCATGCATTGAAACCTAATTATTAGAATCAAATATTTTAATATATCCTACTCTAATTAGATATTCGTCTATATAGGCAATGACATTTCGCAACTAGAGTAGTTAGCCTTTACGTGGCATGCTCGACCGCAATAAACTTTTCTATCCTATTCGGCTGCTCCATTTCCCTTTTAACAACGAGTTGATCAACAATATCCTCCCTCGACAATCCTTTACGCTGTGAATGTCAAATTTAGATAAACTATCGTCGCTATCGTTGCCGCTCCTATACGTGCAGCGGCGTTTAACCGGACAATCCAAACACTTGAGTGTTGGGCCGGTTAGCAAAAAGATTATTCATCTAAAAAGTGGGCATATAATGTATATAAGTTTTATATTCATTGCAAAACTACACAAAAAATGAGTCCTACGCCGATGGCTGTTATACGAAGCCGTCGGCGTATATAAACCTTACGCCGGCGGCTAATATAACAAGTCGTCGGTGTATATAAAGTGTATCTAGGTCACTTTCTTTCCCACTCAAGCCCTTCTCACTTTTCACGAAATGCTCTCATTTCCTCTCACCCAACCCACCCTCTATTTCAAACCCTAAATTCTTCTCGCCAATCTCTGAGATCTGCAATGTGGAAGCCTTGACAAAGAAGGAGATCGAAGAGGAGAAGGAAGAACTTCACCAACTCGTCGGAAAAAGCTACCGCGATCTTATCGATTCTGCTGATTCCATCCTCATGAAATCCTCCTACGACTCCATTTCCACCAACATCTCCAGAATCAAATATGGGATCAACTTCCTCTCCTCTACGGCTCCCATCGAAACCCAAACTAAACCCTAATCCTGCCAGGATCAGAGTTTATGGAATCACCAGCCGAGTCAAGTACCTTGTCCACAGCCCCAAGAACATCTAGGGTTGCCTCGACGAATCCATGTTTCTAGAGGCTTCCGGAAGGTATCTCAGGGCAAAGGTGGTCCACGACCTCTTTGTAAACAACAATGCCGATAGGGGATTTCTTGTCCAATTTTCCTCTGCTTTCGCATCAGTGGCAGATAGTTGAGAGCTTCAAAGCCCAGATCTCGTAGCAGAATAGAGAGAGGTTGATGGATCACGACCTCAACGTTAGCACATACGTTGATGGTCTTGCTTCCATCGCCACTGTTGCCGATCTTGATCCCAAGCAGGCATTGACTCACTTCTTGGATTCGCAAAGATCTTGGATTTCACAAAAACTAGGTATGTCCTCCGTGGTGGATTCGCCATCTGTTTCATCTATCTTTTGTGATGTAGTAAGGATAATTCAGATTAGTTTAGTGCAAGTTGGTGAACTGTTCCTACAGTTGGTGAGAATGTTGAAACGTGCTGTCTGGGGTGTTATGGCTAACCACCGAAGGTAGCACATTCACGCACGCTAGTTAAAATATGTTGTTTGAAATGCCAAAGCAAACTTTCAATTCCATTTATTGTTGGATGCAGTGGAGAAACAGAGGATGCATTCATTGCAGACCTTTCAGTGGGTTTCCATAGAACATCAAAGCCCATTACATAAACTGAGGTGTGTGTAGATTTTTTTTTTTCTTTCAACAAATGGTTTAAGAGCTGTTTTGGAAGATCTATGATTCTATTTAAATGGATTTTTTTATTATATGTGAAATGGAGGAGATGGTTGTTTGTTTATATACTGGTTTTGATAGATTGAATGCTTATTACTGCCAAGTGGCTTTTCATATTTGAGCTGTTTAGTTGGTTTTATACATGGTTGATGTTTGATTACTGTGTTTTGGTTTTTCTCTTTTCTAAAGCTACTTTGGCCTCATGATTTGTGAAACATGTTTTAGGCCTTATGAAGGCACACTTTTTTATCCTATTTTATCAAAGGCCAACTTCTAACCAAGATTGATCAGATTATGAGGTCTCATCTCACCAATTGGGATGGTAGAATAGTCAATATCCAAGACTAAACCAAAGAGGTCTTCATATTAGAATACCCAATCTGTGTGCCACAATTTTTTTTAAAAATTTATTTTATTGGGTATGTAAGCTACATTTTTTGGAGTCTAAACTCTGTTGTTTATGTACATTTAGCTTCAAACTCATAAAAAAAAACAGAATCCAAATATTATTGTTCTGTTCTTATTTTATTATAACTGAATACCACCTTAAAGGGAAAATTAAAAATAGAAACTATTTTTAATTAAAGTTTGCTTTTAAGATTTACAGGAAGACTAAGAGCTCATAAAATGCAGATAAAGTATGATAGAAGAATCAGGTCCAGTTCCTTTTTTGTTATTGTTTACAGCAAAAGAGAAAACCCATTACCCCAAATTCAAAATCCCAGTTTAGAGTTTATATTTTCTAGAATACCCAGAAGAAAAAAAAACCTTTTTTTCTAGGATTCGTTTGTTAGTGAAGAGGTCAGGATGGGCTGCAAGTGCCACTTGGATTCATGTTGGACCTCTGAATGGTCCACAGTGTGCGTATGTGCGTGGGTGCACTCATGTGTACACTTTTTATTAAGTTTCACATACCTGGGTCCCCCTTTTGCATAATCCAAGGATTACTTGGGAACATGCTTTAGTGATCTGCCCTGCAATCAGAACCTTTGATGCTTCTTGAGGGATTGTGTTAAGTACCACTGCTGCAGCCAGGGAATTCCCATCGACCACTCTGATTTTGATATTTTCATGTTTATGCAGAAAATTTTCGCCATTCTTGGTAAGCTCCTCACTCTGTTTGGTCGAAAAAATAAACACAAACTATGAGATATGATCTGATGTAATTATTAGCAACCGTAACAACATTTCTAGAGGGAAGAATGTTTCCAGAAAAAAGCTTATTCAAATAGGAATCTTTGAGGCATGATTAAAGTATATGCTTTATTAAAAAGAAAAAAGAGAACTTATGTCCAAACGTTTCTTAATTTTGGAGGATTTTCCTTAATCTGTAAATATTTCTTGTCACACTTAATATGGTGATAGAGGTACCACTTCACCATTGGATTTGTATCTCACAGTCGTGTGACATCCTGATTTAGAAGTCCTAAGCTTGGTTTTAGTGAAATACTGACCTGATATAGAAGTCCTAAGCTCATCACCTGATTTAGAAGTCCTAATCTAGTAATTACAAAATATCATACCTTGGTATCAGAACCTGCTGCCTTAAAAATTCTTCTCATGACTTAAAAATGGGTTAGTAGATTTTTCCACAGTTCAACTTGTGCTATTGCTCAATTCATATTTTGACCTTCAAAATGAAAAAAGTGTCCTTGTGACAGTTACATTCCACCAAAGAGAAAAAACATGCTGAGATCATTAACCATTGAAAGGCTTAATAAATAGCTAATGTATGGTCTAATAGAATTCTGAATTCCGGTATAGTTCAACAAAGTCAATCCCAAGAGCATCTTCTTGTGTCTCAATAGTCACCGCCGGCATCCACATTGCTGGATTATAACCATCTTTAATCTTAGCGGTTCCGTTGATCCCCTTGATAAAAGACAACAGATACTAAGTTACTATAATGTGGGTGTTGAAAAAGGGTAAAGCTTTATGTCTTTGCCTTTCTCTAGGTGTCACCTCAAAGTAACTGATTAGATGGCAAGAATTGTGTCCCAGATGGCCAACATATATTTCTTGTCCTCCTCGCTTCATAAGTTCCGGTTTGGTCCGCTAAACCGGATCTGGATCCCTAGTTATGGTTACACTTTGGTGTAAATGGTCAGTGGATTTGTCATTCAGTCTTCAACACTTGCACTATTAAATTTTTCAATCAATTGACTCATTAGTTCAACATTAGATTCCTCCGTGGCATCATATCGACCACTACCTAAGATATAATCCCGCTCTAATACCAAATAATGTAGACACAACTCACAAACGGTGATAGATAGAAAATAAATGCAGCGAAAGATATTCAGAACACTAGGCTAGGCAACAAAAATAGGGTAGATAAAAATCTTGGTCTCTAGATTGCTGTGTAAAGGCACAGTTAAAAAACGGAAGCTATTCTGGGCAATTCCCTTCTGTAGATCTCATATTTTTACTAGAAATAATAGGTACATAAATCAGCAAAATAGCAGCAACATAGGAGGCTGAAAAGTCTCGAAATAGATGCGCAGCAATTTCACCAATAAATATATATCAGCTTTCAGAAATTGTAGATAACAGCAGTAGCAACTCAAACTCAAAAGTCTCAAACAGCAAAAGAACCAGTTCTCAGTAAAATAAAAATCTGTGTTTGCGATACTAGTTTAGAAAAAAAAAAGTCTCGTGCAGCTCCCGAAATCTTAATTAGCAACTCACTGAAACTTCCAACTGGAGTCTTAACCTAATTTCGACTTCAAGAACCTAGAAAAAATAAATAAACTTAATTATATCCGATCACGAAATTTTGTTTGAATGTAGGTTTTAAGAGCTTTTTTTTTAACTTGATTATATGCAGTCAAAGGACTTTCATTTTCGTAATCGATTTGCTTCAACCTAATCTTCTAGGGCTGTGGATGATCGATCTTCTGCTTCTGCTTCTACTGTTTTCATGTAATCAGTCAGCCAATTTAGATGTCGATTTTCTGCTTCTACTCTTTTAAAGCAATGAGCTTAAATTTTTGGCTTGTCGATAGTTGCTTCTACTCTCATCAGTAAGAACTGAAGTTATCATAGATCTTCTATTAGGATCTGTTCGAATTAGCATAAAAACTTCACAAAGAATCTTCTTTTCTTTTGGGGAAAAAAGGATGGTGAGATTTTGCTTTCCCAGATTCAGAATTGGCAGAACGATGGCTTTACTTCAAATCTTTTTAGGAGGGCTAGTTATACTGGCTTTACTTCAAATCTCCGGTCTTGTTAAGACTCTTCGGTTTCATCACACCCCTCTGAGAATTCATTTCCCATGCAAGGTTGATCTAGATTGTTTAATTCCAATCTAGATCTTCCCATTCATTTCTAGTTCGATAAGACTAATCCTTTTATCTACCCCTCGAATTCTTTGTCCATGCTAGGTTTATCTACCCATCTGGGAATTCTTTGGGAGAGTAAGTTGGGCTCAAACCCGCGACCTTGAGGTTGCAACATTGTCAACTTTCCATTGTGCTACAAGCTCAACCAACAACTTGCAATTGTTAGAGTTTTCGACCTGGAGATGCAAGAGCCTTATGCCGGGATCATCTTCTTTAAGAATTACTAGTAGATCTCGATGAAGCAGGGCTATTTTTACAGTTTCCTAACTAAAAGAAGAAAACAGGGCTATTTGGAGAGGGAGTGAGGGAACCAACAAAATAAGCAGACTACCATCTAAATCAAGGTGTACACTTCACTAATACATAATGTGACTAAACCCATCTTTTCCCACATTATCCACACGTTATTTGTTTCTTGTCTTCCATCCTCATGAAAATTGTTTTACATTCTACAGATTCACTTATATTGGATGGAGTAGATGTAACAGGTTATCCAGTCTTCAATGACGCAAAGGTTTATACTTTTCCATTGCATCCCTGAGTTGGAATTTTATTCCTTTTTTTCTGGCACTTAAGACACTACATTTCATGAAGGCAGGTTCAGAAGGCTATTGCATTTGCAAAGAAAGCTCATTATGGCCAGTTGAGGAAAACAGACCTCATTCACTGTATCCATACAGGAAGAATCTTAGCAGCTTTGGTTCCATCAAGCGGAAAACGAGTATATATCCTCCCTCTAATAATATCTAGTTCAAGTTGTGCAGAATTTGCTCCAGCATGTTGGTTTATAGATTAAGCTTACAAATTATGCTCCTCGTTGAGAAAAATCTTAGCAACTTTGGTTCCATCAAGAGGCAAACGAATACATGCTGTCCATATAAAAAATGAAGCTTAACCATGTGGCAGCAGTTTCAACAATCATCTTGTTTCACACATTAAATTTGCAAAGTGTTTTTGTCTTGTAAAATTACACTTTCTACATTGAGAGCATGATCATGTTATTTATCTTCACTGATAAGATACAGTTTGTTACTGGCCATAAATACAGTAATTGCTGGAATTCTCCATGATGTGATTGATGATACATGCGAAAATCTCAGTAGCATAGAGGAAGAATTCGGTGATGATGTCGCGAAGTTAGTTGCTGAGGTTTCAAAGCTAAACTACATAAATCAGGCGTGTGTTGATATAGATAATCACATTAGTTGGAGACCGAAAGTTTAAAATCCATCCTTTTAGTTTCTTTTTTGCACTTTCTGCACAACTATTCATGCACTGTCACATTGTATGGAGTCCATGGATCACTTTTTGTAGATCCAGGGGAAACTCTGCAGGATAATCAACTTTAAGATGCACACTCACAATTATTACCATAATTGGCAACTATCTGTGCGGAATGATTTTGAAACCTTAATAGCTTTTTCGAAAGTGAACGTACAAGTCTTACAATTTTAATTATAAATAATGGTTACCTAGCACAGCCTCCTTGACTACATATCCTCCTGACCAGTGTCTTTCCTTGGATAGTTATTGCCTTGCTTCTTCAATAATTTAGATAGGTATTAATCTAGACTAGTGGCATGCAGCTAGTACTAGTTTTCTGGTCTGTCCCATGACACTTTGTTTCTGCTTTGTGTGAGTTCATTAATCTCAATTGTCATAGAAGCAAGCAATAAGGGAAATTATAGTCTGTGGACCACATGCCTTTTGTTGATGATGAAGCATGCATGATGATGGAAGCCAATGGTGGGAATTTCACCTTTGAGTAGGGTGTAGTCAAAGAAATTCTGGCGATCTCATTATTGTATCTAGTCCCATGATATTCTATTCCTTCCTACATTGATACGGCCCGTTCAGGTCATTTATGTCCATGGGAAGGTAAATGACTTGGTTACGCAAATGGCTTAGGCATTCACTTTCCATGCCCTATGCTCGAGAATTGGGATGCATACTTGCCTTAGGGTTACTCTCTAATCAAATATTGGTATCTTCTAAAGAAGTCGATTAATAAAAGTTTTCATCTATTAGTTTCAGCTTTTATGAAAACCCTAAGATGGTTTCACTTGCTTGAGTTTGACTACCTTAGGTTTTGTGTGAAAGGGAGTATGTGATTGCGTTAATGGATGAGTGAAAGCCATTTAAAATTTGACAACGTATTCTAAATTTTTATTCTAATACTTTTACACAATCATTGAACCATAAAAACCCTCTTTCAGGATTTGTAGGCTTTAAGGTTGGGTTGTATCTTGAGGGCTATAGATTCTAGAGGCTAAGTTCCCTTTTCATTATAAAAAATATTGGTTGAAGCAGTTCTTTCTGTGTCAGCTTTTCATTATAAAAGATATTGGCGTAAGCGTCTCAAATTAAGTTTTATTTATATGGATGAGGAAGGATAGATTTTATGTAACTATTGTTAGACTCTCTCCTTGATATGATTAATTATGTAATTTCTGAATTTAATATGTTGATTTGTATTAGTTAACATTCTCGACAGCATAGTCTATGGCTCTGCTTTTGTGATGCGTGCTTCTAAATTTCTGATAAATTATTTCGAGGATAACATTCTGCTAATTACTGTTGTCAGGGATATTACAATCATTAAGGTGTAAATCGGTCATTTCTTCTTATTCATAATCATATTAATTGTAATACCCTTAGTGCTTAAAGGGAAAATTGTATACTCATTATAAAATTCTACGGACATTCAATGGACATTATTCCTAGTTCTCTTTCAATTCTTCCTCTCCTTTGTATGGTTTAGATCAATCATCTAAAGGAAAATACACTTTTGATGTGATTTGATTATTCTTGTTATAGAAAAAGTATTTGGTTTCTTGAGATTTGAGCTCGGCATCCCCACTTCCCAATGTTAATTACGGAGATAAATCTATTTCTCAGTAATTTGTTTAGGGCTTTTATCTGTCCTTACACGATACTAGGAAATTGAAGCAATTTTGGATAATAGAGATCTTTCCAGTGATTTAATGTGATATTTGATCATCATATATGTAAATCAGTGCTTCTATCTGTAATTTATGATCATGTTCGTGTTACCCAGATGTTGCGGACACAACGTCGGACAAATGTGAAGCAGGGTTCTCTTGGTTCTGAGGAGGTATATTCTTAATCTTTCATTGGATAATGAGCATGTTTGCCCTCACATTACTGTTTTGTAATCGCAGATTCATTTCTATATTCATGATTTTATTTTCTTAATGATTTGTGTATGCTTGAGTTACGTTTGATCAGATTAAAGGAACACCCCAACTGATAAAAAAAAAGAATAAGATGAGCATACTAAATAAAATGAATTAATCCGGACAATTCATCTTAGGTGAATCGCTTAGCTGCACATAAATTTTAAAATATTGTTTGAGATGCTTTGGACATGTCCCTCGAAGGTCAGTAATAGATCTTGTACAAAGGATTGAGAGACGTTACAAGCACAAGGAAGCATGAGAAGAGGAAGACCACTGAAAACCTGGAGGGAAGCAGTGAGAATGACATGGAAGATTGCAGTACGGAGAGCTTAGCTCCAAATAAAAATGAGTGGAGAAATAGAACTAACAAAACCTGTCCAAAATAGATGAGATAGAGCTATGATAATGATGAAGAGGATGGTGACTTTGTGCCAGGCACATGGACTCATTAAACCTATGCACATGTATGCCCAATGAGGGAAACCATACCATGCACCTTGTGACGGGGACACCGACATTGTGGACATCAGTTATGGACCATATCACGTGTACCGGTGTCGGAGGAAACGCAACGGGAATCAAAATCGAGCCCAAAGGAGACTCTGCCCAAAGTCGCTCGAGCAACTTCACTTTCCGCTCGAGGAGGCTTCAAAAAATAAGGCCAAACATTCAGCCAAAAGTCGTTCGAGTGAGTTTGGTTGTCACCTGAGCGAAACATCGAAGAGCACTGAAGTAATTTCACTGGAATAAGTCGCTCGAGCGAGCATCGGTTGTCGCTCGAGCGAGTCGCGTCGAACATTGCCATTTTCAGTCCTTTTTCTTAGGTTCCTTTTTGTTTCGAATGTAAGCACTTCAAGATAGTTTCGCAATTATGAATGAAAGAAAAGGCTATTGTTTTGTGCTTGAGATGAACATTTTCGAAGAGTGAATCTTCTCTCTCGCGAAGGGTTTGGTGTGAAGCCAAGGGTGCGAAGCCCACAATTTTCTGTCTTCTATTTTTATCTCTAATTTATTTGTTCTCTGCTTTCTTACCGACCCTAACAAACCTATTTCAGCCATGACTCTTTTGAATACCCCGAAAATCCTAAACCCTAGAATTCACCTAAATCATTAAACCATTCCAATCAACAAATCCTGATAGAACCAATGATTCTGCCTTGGGATCTGTGATCGAGCGCCTTAATCTGGAAGCAGCTAGAGTTCTATCTCTAGGATCCCCTTCTGCGAAGCTAACAGATTAAGCGCATTGGACTAGAACCTACCCGAACCAAACGCGATCATCCAAGCGGAAAACTATGAAACCTTAAGGTATCGCAATTGTTTTGAGAATTTTGTTTAATTAATTTAGTTTTTTTTCGGAAAAATAGCATTTCATTTTCATTCACGTAGTCTAGGGTCATTGTCTCGCGTTACCTTGTTTACTACGAAGGTCCTTGATGCCTATTAAAAATACCTAACATTGGGGGCCGGTTGAGGAGTGTATGAGGGAGTGAATACGTTTCTACCATTATTGAGAAGGAGTGCTTACAATCATTCATGTTTCTGGGGTGTACATTGTCAGTAGTCCTCTTGAGGATCGTCGAGAGTTTTTCACCTTAAATCCTTGACTCCAATCTCTGGATCATTGTGAAAGAGTAGCCTTACGAATATCTTTCGATTCTTTGAATCCATGTGTCACTTTATTATCTGTGCCACTTTTAGCAGTTTTATGCTTTAATGGCCTGTAAGTTGTACTTTTCAAAATGATAGTTGAAGGAATAAAATCCCAACCTTTCTAGCGAAAATATCTTCGTGCAATATATATGCAAAATTTCATTCAATGTTGATAAGTGGATTAATTCTTAAGTTCTTTGAGCAGTCTGCTCCCTTTCTTACTATTATCAGGCCAACATGGACGTTTTCAAATCTCAACTATTTCGAACCTCTATGTGCCTCTTGTATATTCTTTTAAATCAATAAAATCTAATACAATAGAAAGATACGATTTGACTCTCCTTGCGAACATAACAAGATTATTATTTTTTTGATCAGTAATAAAGATTATATTAGTAAACAGCAAGGCGCTGAGCCACAATACAACCTCGACACAAATTCAAAAAGCAGCAAGCAATAGAAAATAGATCATACAACAATACACAGGCCCCCGAGAAGCATTGTCCCCTTACCCGTGTCCCAAAGGAAAGTGCGAAAACTATCACCATCCCCTCCTCTCGCGACCCCAAACCTAACCAACTCCAAGACCGACCTTATAACCATTCCCACAAGTTTAGTTTTCTCTTCGAAAATTCTGCAATTTCTCTCGCGCCATAAACACCACAGAACGGCGAACAAAGTCGCCCTCCAAACCACCCTTTCCTCCCCCTCCACCTTCACTGCAGCCCAACTAAGCAAAAGCATATAAGGCATCTGAGGCATAGTCCAGGACATACCAAAAGATTTTAGAATGGCTCCCCACACCTCATGAGCCACACGACAATGAAGGAAAAGATGAACAGCGGACTCCTCCCCATCAGAGCACAGTACATACGAATTCGGGACAGTCCCTGGTAAGTATTCTATCTTTGCACAACGCCCAAACAAAGAACCGAATCTTGAGAGGAATAGGTTCACTCCACAGCCATTTGCCTTCGAAGATTAACGGACGACACGACAGTCAATGATATAACGATTTGACATTGAAGTTCCCATCCCGATTCAGGACCCAAACCCTCTGATCAGACCGTAAGGTGTTCTGCTACGCCTCATACAATCTACTCAGCAGGTCCAAATAGCTCCCCACCTCACTGTCCCTGAGGAGCCTTCTGGTGGTGACATCCCACACCTTCCTCCCACTGACCAATGAGACAAACTCGTCAATCTTGCCACCCGGATTTGAAGAAAGCGCATAGATGTCAGGGTAGGCAGCCTTAAGCGGACCCACCTCCAACAACGAATCCTCCCAGACACGAATACGGGTGCCACATCCCCAGCTGTGTCGCACCCCTTTGGCCAGAGACTCCCATACACGGGAAATACCTCTCCACCACGTCGAGGTTCTCCTGTGGGATGAAAGGCCTATCCCCCAATTCCCCCAGGATAGACCATATTTTTCGCACAATACAATCCGCCAGAGACTTCCCCTCTCCTCCACCCTTCCCGCTCTCCAAATCCACTTTCCAAGCAACGCCAAATTAGTCCTTTTTAAGTTCCGAATCCCCAGCCCACCACAAGCGATAGGCAGCTGGCACGTGTCCCAATTGACGAGATGATATCACCTGTTCGTACCCGCCCCCTTCCAAAGAAACGACTTTTGAATACATTCCAGCCGATCGAGAATTTTAGCGGGACATCTAAACATGAACATGAAGAAACTGGGGATTGAAGAGAGCACCGCTTTAACCAAGACTAGCCATCCCCCATTGCTCAATAACCTTCTTTTCCAAGGCGACAAACGCTGCTCAAACCTCTGCACAACTGGGAACCAATCGCGGCTCGTGGGCTTTATGAGCCAAAGTGGCAAACCTAGGTACCTAATAGGCAGCCCCTTAATATCACACCCAACCGAACCAGCTAGGGTGGTCAGTGAGTCATCCTCCACACCAATACCAGAGACAATAGATTTGAGGAGGTTAACCCGCTGCCCTGACACCTAAACCGAAAGCACATCAGCCATAGCGCGTAGTTCCGCCACATCAGCCTTCCCAAATAAAATTGTGTCGTCCGCATACTACGAGTGCGAGATGAATCTGCCCTGCTCTCCCACCCGAATGCCAGTAAGCATGTGCGCGCCCGACCAGCCCGGATAGAGCCTCCCCAACCATATTAAATAGAAACAGGGATAAGGGATCTCCCTGCCTGAGGCCCCTAGAGCTCTTAAATTACCCGGCCAACGTGCCATTTATCAACACCGAAAACCACGGGTAGGAATAGCATCTGCTCATCCACTTCCTCCAAATGGCGCTGAACCCCAACCTTCTCAACATGTAGTCTAGATTTGCCCAGCTGACCCGGTCATAGGCTTTCTCCATATCTACCTTCCAAACCACAGCCGGCCGACATTGCACATGGGCCGAGTGAATGGTCTCATTGGCCACCGCCACAAGATCCGTGAGTTGTCTACCTCAAACGAAAGCCTCCTGATTGCCGGAAATAATAGTGCCCATCACCCACATAAGCCTGTTGACCAACACCCTTGACATAATCTTGTAGATGCAATTAATCAGACTGATCGGTCGGTAGTTGAAAATATTCTCAGCCCCATGTGTCTTGGGAATGAGGGTAATAAATATAGAGTTTAAGGCTCTCCCGATAAAACTAGTCGATTGAAACTCATGGAAAACCTCCAACAAGTCTGCCTTAATGGTCTCCCAGAATGCACGGTAGAACTCCATGGTAAGACCGTCTGGCCCCGGCGCTTTATTTCTGCCACCAAATCTGATCGTTGTTCATACTTCATCTTCCGTAAAAATACTCTCCAGCCCCCTACTAACCTCCTCCGAAAGAGAGGTGAACTGCAGCTCATCCAAACCCGGCCTCGGAAGCCCCTCATCCGAATACAACTGTTCGTAAAAATCTATGATATTATCCCGCACCTGATCGTGGCCCAAGTATGACACCCCATCCATGATGATACTCCCCAAATACTTCGATTTATTGCGGGTGTTAGCAATCGCGTGGAAGTATTTCGTGTTGGCATCTCCCTCTTTAAGCCACCGAGCCTTCGCTTTCTACATCTAAAACGCTTCTTCGGCCCTACGTGTCTCCCTCAACTCCACCTTCGTTTGCAATCTAACCTCCCTCTCATCCTCCAATAGATTTCTGGTCTCCTCCAAATTATCCAACATTTTCAGCTTTGATAGCAAGTTCTCCTTTCTAACGTGTACCCATCCATATTCATCCCTGTTCCAGATTTTAATTCTATCCTTTAACCGACGAAGTTTAGAAAGGAAACGGTAAGCAACCGTCCCATTCGACACCGGTTCCGACCACCAACCCCAAACCTTCACCCGAAAAGCCTCATCCAATAACCACATGTTTTCAAATCGAAAAGGAGAGGGTCCCTTTCCACGAGACTCGCACGTGACAGCAATAGGGCGATGATCAGCGATGGCACGGGCGAAAGCTTCCAATCGGGATCCAGGAAAAATATGGAGCCAGTCGGTAGAGCAAAGGAATTTGTCCAGTCTGCAAAGAGAAGGCGTGTCCTGAAGACTAGACCACGTAAATCGAGCCCCCATTAGTGGGATATCAAATAAACCTCAGTCCACAATGAAAGAGTTGAAATCCCGCATGACCCCAAGATTAGGAGGGCCACCCTGCTTCTCGAAATCCCACCGGATAACATTGAAATCTCCTACCAGGTAGAGGGGGAAGTCCCATCGAGTAGCAATAGCATTCAACTCAAACCAAAAATCCCCCCTCTCCCGATCAGACGCTAGGCCATATATGCCCGCAAAACGTCATTGCTTCCTCGACACTTTATCCCGAAGCACCACAGAGGCTAAAAAACATCCCAATTCCTCATCCACCTTATAAAAGAGAACCGACGACCAGGCCACGAGAATCCCTCTGGAGGCTCCGATGGAAGCAACTCCGACCCAATCCCAGCTGCCCCCCCCCATGACCGAATCGACCTTCCTTCTATCACAACTTCTCCACTTTGTTTCTTGAAGGGTAACAATGACTGGTTTAAACACCGCAATCACCTGCTTAACCCCTGTTCGCTTCAGACGATCACTGATGTCTCTCACATTCCAAGAGAACATCTTCAAAATCGAACCATTTCAAAAGCCCGCCCAAACGGAGGAGGCGGTTACAAACCCCCCCACTCTCCCATCCGACATACCCCATTGTAGTCGCGCAAGCTCCCGCAAACCCCGCCGCTTTCTCTTGATATCCTGACGACATGTGAGAATTGATCTGAACACCTCCCGCAACTCAGCCTTGGATCCTTTAAATAACATCCCAAGGTTTCGCCCCACTTCAATCAATCGATCAATCTCCGTCGCATTTCAGCTTCCGGAGCAAGTCCAATCTCAGATGGATCTGGACAAGCTTGTAACTGCAAATTCCCGACCGTCTGGCTTCCCTACTCATCAGTTAGCATTTTACTTTGAAGCAAGGGCCCGACATGGCTGGAAGTTAGCTTTTGACAGGTTGATGGGGTGAAAGGATTTTCGTAAGTTTGATGATCTTATGATGGCCGTGATGCACCATTAATCCAAAAAAGAAAAATATCAAACACCATAAAAACATAACATAATCAAGACTTCGTACTTTTTCAGCTCTAGGAATTTAGCGGTAGAACCAAGGATCAAAATTTCGGGTTTCGTTTCGGTTTCGGAGGGGACCAAAACCGAAAATTTGAACCGAAATTTCGGCCTATAATATTAATCCCATACAAAATTCTAACTGAAATTTTGGTCGAAATTATCATTTCGATGAGGACCGAAACCAATATTTTGGACCGAAATTTCGGTCATTTCGGCCGAAATTTTGATCCATGGGTAGAACAATGAAACTTCCACTCTAACTAAATTTCTTTAGTGATCAACATCCCCGAGTTTTGTCATCTTGCCTTATGGAAGGTATTCTGATGCACCTGAGTTCTATCTGTACACTAATTATTCAATGTGTATCAGTTGCACTTAATTATTTGCTCAGTATTTGTATCTAAGAAAGCAAAGAAAGAAAAGTTTGACATAATCCTCAATTGCTTCAATAACAGCAATATCAAAGTTATTCACCACAGGAAGCAAAGAAAGAAAAGTTTGACATAACCCTCAATTGCTTCAATAACAGTGATATCAGAGTTGTTCCTGCTGAACACTAACTTGTTAGAAAAGCAGTATGATGCATAAAATTATAACAGGGAAAAGGAGTCCCCAGCACGAAGAGTAATTCTCAAGACACTTTCTTTCACTAAATGTCAGCACCTTGTTTGCCTCTCTGTTAGTATAGCCCTCAATGGATTCAATAACAGCATTATCAAAGTTGGTCCTGCTGAACACTAACTTGTTAGAAAAGCAGTATAATGCATAAAGTTATGGCAGGGAAAAGGAGTCCCCAGCACGAAGAGTAATTCTTAAGACACTTTCTTTCACTAGATGTCAGCACCTTGTTTTCCTCTATTAATATGAGAACTATCAATATTAAAGTTGCTCAATCTAGTTAAACTACATATTCTGTTGACTCTATTAGGACATCCTGTTCCACAGTTTATATGATACCTTATATATGCTATTGGACGCATGCAAGAGAAGAACACTGATGAAAGAATTTTGTTTAATTAGACAAATAATTTACATGCTTCATTAATATTGGCTAATTTTTTCTTCTCTCATAGGTTTTATTTTTTATTGTAGGCAAATAATTTACGAGTGATGCTCTTGGGCATGGTTGATGATCCTCGTGTCGTTCTTATCAAGCTTGCGGATCGTCTGCATAACATGCGAACCATGTACTGACTTCTCGACTTATTTGATACTTCTTTGGTCTTATGCTGACTAAATAATTGGTGAATCACTCTATAACTTCCACTTATTTGACCTTTACTGTTATACCTTTCCTTTGGATATCTTCCTCTCTTTCTGAGGGACAGTTGACAGTTATAGGCTTTTTAATGCTAAATTTCATAAATCTGCGACTTATTGACTGAAGTTTTAGCTTATCGTATTATCATAAGGATCACACTCCTAGATGGGCTCTTCTTACAGTTATGCTCTTTCTCTGCCAAAGGCTCAAGCTGTTGCACAAGAGACATTAGCTGTATGGTGTTCTCTGGCTTCTAGACTGGGTGTTTGGGCTTTAAAAGCTGAACTAGAAGATCTATGTTTTGCTGTTCTTCAGGTCTGAACACTAATACTTTCTGAAATTAAGTTATTGAGCATATGTAGATTAACATATATAAAGGAAGCCAAAGCATTATAACTTGTATTATATTCAAGGTGATGAAAATGGTATCTGTCAGAATTGAGGAATGAAACTTTTGCTATTCTATAGGCTTTCTCCTCTTAATGTTTTTTGTATATGCTCTTCAACTGTCAATGTAATTCAAATATTAATTTCGCTCATGCAGCCTCATACTTTTTGCCGATTACGAGCTGAGCTGGCTTCCATGTGGAGCCCTAGCAACAGGACAAGAAATCTGAGAAGGATACCTGCAAAAGCTGGTTTGCTTGTTCCCTCATATGAAAATAATGTTATGCCGAATTATGAAGGTTCTCTGCAAACTGATGAGAATATTGAGACCATGAAGGTGAGGACTCAGTTAAGCCAGTTATTTTTTTTCTTATTTAAATTTTGTTTATTTGTGTATATTATTGTTGCATGCTAGATCTGTAGAGAGAGGGTTTCTCCAATGGCAACTCTTTTCAAACATGTTTTGTCTTTTGAGGATGTGAATTGCAACTAACACTGTTTTAAACAGTAAAACAAAGTCAACCAAAAACAAAGAAATTCCCATGTTTCCCATTAACAAAAAAGAATAAAAAACACGAAGTCAGCAGCATCTACTTGTTTTCTTTACTGTTATTTTATTCTTATGAGCTCCCACTTCCATTTCCCTCAATTAAGTGAGAAAATTTGGAACCAAATACTTTGATTTCTATGGATGTTTTAGAGTATATTTAGCATAGAGTTCACCTTAGCTTCCCTAAATCTGCATCAGTGGCATTGTTCAACAGAGGTTGCAACTGATGGTCCTTTTTACCATAGGTGTTAACTCGAAGGCTTGTAGTATTGGATGTAGGGCAGTCAATGGGTCGGGTCGTGCCACAATCCAAGTAGACTCAGTCCTTTGGGACCCTTGACCGGACCTAACGGGCCAAAGTTATATGCCTGATCTGGCCTGGTTATATTTATATATAATATGAGGGCCGGGGATATTGGTAACGCATGGTGAATCCCTGCGTTCGTATCAGATCGGTTCCATGTGGCACCCATCCATGGGAACGGATGACATGGAAACTTGCTCAAGGACGATCAGGTCCATCCTAAAAAACAAAACCGAAAAGGGTGTTTTTTCCCTAATGGAATGTTTTTTTTATAGAATTACGATTGTCTTGGTTCCCTTCTGTTGTGTACTAATCATTTTCACAGTTACGCAGATAATTTTAGTCATTAAGCTTTGTGGAAATAATTTTTATTGTTAGCAACAATAGCCATATCATTGAGTCCGATGCATAGATTCGACTAAGACCAAGAGCTTCTGTGACGCATCACCTTTTACACACTTGACCATCCAAAACTAAGTGCTTCTACGATGTGTCACCTTTTACAATATTGACACGGAAGTTCGTATTGTTAGAATTTTTGCATTCTGAGAACAATGCTGGTTAGCGCATACCAATTTGAGATTTTACAATTTTTCTTCTTGAGTTCCGACTGGTCAAACACTAAGACACTGAGTCTTCTATGATGTGTCACCTTTTATCTACAGAGAATTTTCCCATCACTGTCACTATTTTTCATCAATATCCACCCAATCTTGGAAGCGAAAATTTAATTTGTTCTTACTGTCACATAGAGATGGATAATATCAATCCAGTGATGTATAAAATAAAATAAAAGCAAGCAGTGAACCTTACACATCAGCTCAAAGAAACATTTAACTATAAATCTCCAAATTTCTTATTCGTCCATAAACTCTACACAAGAAATTCACGATGATGCTTCTTCCTTTTCCACTCCGGCTTCATGCAGCTAAAATAAACTAGTATTAGGTAAGCGGCTCAAGTGCCAGGTAACTTCGTACTCAGTGGCGGAGCCACGTTATGACTTGGGTGGTCAATTGACCACCCAAACTTTCTAAAAATTTATTACTAAGCTTTAGGTGTCTTAATTTATATTAGTAGATTCTCATCCATCCAAAATTATATTGACCACCCAAAATTATCTAAAATCTTCAAACAAACTTTTTTATGGTATTTGTTTTCATAACAAATATTTCTTCTTTGATTTTTTAAACTAAATCCTACAATTTGGCCTATTTTTAGGCTCCCCTCCATCTATTTAGGTGCTCCATAGACTTATTTTATTTTCGGAGAGATTTCTCTCACATGCTCCACTATGTTGTAGAGCTACATACTCATATATATGGTGTATAGGCTCTAGTGTAATTAATTAAAAAAAATAAGAAATTTATTACGCATAACAAAGTTTAAACCTAGAACCTAATCATCACAAAGCACTAAGTCTACCACTAGCGCAATTCACTAAGATATATAAAGAGCAAAAAAAACTTAATACATATATAATTTTATAAAGACATCAAAATTATTAAATAAAAAAGCGTTGAGTCTTCCCGTTCATCATCGGGATATGTTCAACAGCTTCGATGGTCTCACGGTCCCTGCAACGTACTGCCACATCATCCTGCTATTGGGAGGATGATTGCGAGGATGATACTACCGCGTAGTCATTCTTTAAGGGAATTTTGAATTGGGTCAATTTTGTTGAAATGACCTAATCGATATGTACATGATTTTCTTTTATTTCGCATCTAGTTTCATTTGTAAGTATTTTTTTTAGCGTTTGCTTAGAAAAAAAATTATACAAATTTTCAATATTAATTGATTAGATGACCACCCTATGAAAAAATCCTGGTTCCGCCCCTGTTCGTACTCTTGTCACTTTTTGGCTGTGTGCCACATGGAATCATCATGTGTGCCATCTGACACATGCACCATGATGTAAATATTTTGGTGCAAAACATTGGGACAAAAAACATTCTCCATCATCTGAGTCAAAGAAATCAAACTCCATCATATCATTAAGTTTAGATGGCCATTGACCACTTTGAGTCAGATGGTGATCATCTTCCGACCCAATCTTCTCTACCATAGATTGTGAGATCATGGGAATCACGTGGAAGAGGTTGTGGTTCCACATGGCACACATCCCAAAAAGTGATCCAGCACCCAGAGGATCGGCGCCCAGGTCAGGTACCTAATACCAACTCAGCTAAAATACGCACCAGGCTGAAAGAAGCAAACCGGTCAGCCTACCTTAAAGGTTTCTTTGTAAACAATATTATATAGTGAAGATACTAGGTAAATGTGTTTATTTTATACGTAACCCTTTTGAGGATGATGATACAGCTTAGCTCTTGTGTTATCTGTTGTCTTTCTTACTTTTACAAACCAGTAGTATATTTTGTTGATTTTTTTGTTTGAGGATGATGATATCAACTTAGTTTTCTCATTTTGTGTTGGCTTGGTTTCCTTTTCAAGAACCAGCAGTCTAATTCTTTTAAGTGTTTTTTCTTTTATTTTTCTTGTTCTTATTTGCAGGTTCTTTTGCAAGCTGTTCTGCCATTTGATCTGTTGCTGGATCGAAGAAAGCACACTAATTTTCTTATTAAACTCAGGAAATGTTCCAAGGCTTCCAACATACATCCTAAGGTCGTTACCAATGCTAGGATTGCTTTAGAGTCTTTAGCACTTTGTGAAGAAGCACTTGAGCGGGAGTTATTTATATCTACTTCATACGTTCAAAGCCATGATTTTTTTTGCTTGATTATTGTGAGATACAGTCATCATTCTTAATTTGATCTTTAATTTTCCACCTAAAGTGAGGAATGTTAATAAACCGTTCTTTTTCATGCATCATGCCATGCGGATTTTTTTTTTTTTTTTGGCTTTTGCAGTTATATTCCAGGGATGGAAGTGACTCTATCTAAGTCGCCTAAAAAGCTTGTATAGTATTCACTGCAAGGTATGCACCAAAAATGACGTTAGTAATATCTAAGTCATGTTGTCTATAAGCAAAACCATATCTTAGATCTGCGAACATGAAAGTATGTGCTCTGACAAAAGAATATGATTGATGTGTATATATATAACAATGATTCAAATAGTAAGATAATGTAGCTATTTCTTTCTTTTCACTGTGGAAATGGGAGTTAGCAATATTTTGAAATGGGAGTTGTGTAATCTGAACTACAATACTTCTTTTAATGATATCGCTCAAACTGCACAATGGATGGATGCTCCATCCACCTTGAAATGAGGCAATCACATTATTTTAGTTGGCTTCTACAAAATGAAACAATTTTATACGAGTTAGGTAGTTGGCATTGATTGTATTTCTGAAATTAGTCAAAAATGTCTTACATGCATAAGAAAGAATAACAACTGAACTATTAAAATTAATTCTTATAAGTCCACTCTAGCTGATAGTTCATGGCTGTTCAGCTTAGTCGATTCAAAAAGCTTTTTCGTATAGAGAATCTTGAAGAAAATTGGCAACTTTATTTTTATTGTTGATTCTTGAGCATTGTAAACTTGAAAATGTGTTTGAGTCTAGATTTTAGCAGCTTTAGGCATTCCAGCAACTCCGCAGATTTCTTCTTGTTTGAGTTCTGGAAGCAAACAATGATCGCAAAAGTGCTTTGTTGATTCATGAGTCACCTGCAACTCGGCAGAAGTCTTCATATTTGACCTTTGGAAGCAAAAAATGATCACATGATTTGAGGCAATTCGCAAAAGTTTTCTGGCTAGATCAAGTGAACATGAAATTGTTTACAGGTAAACAGGTAAACAGATAAAATAACAAGTAACAAAAACTGTGAATTTGCTCATGATGGTAGTAAACTTGTAATGCGACTTCCCTCTTTTTTCTCATAAGAGAGTTATGATGTTTGTAGCGATTAGAGAGAGATTAGTTTTCACGTTATCTAAGGAAGAAAGTAAAACTAAATAGTGAAAAGCAATACAAGAGAGTAGAGAGAAGAGAATGAGAGTGAGAAAATACAATGAAGTAGTGAGCGTGTGACAAGGCAAAAATCACGTCATCCTCCCTTTTTATGGATTAGTCCTATACCACTTTAAGTGAATAAAAGAAAATGCCTATTCTTCCCATAACTAATGAAAGTAATGCCTAAATGCGTGCATACCTGTTCTAAACATGATGTTCCCTCTTCAGTTGTGGCATAGATATCATCAATGCCCAACTTGGAGAAGACCCGATCCAATTGATTTCTCCCACGTGTCTCACTGAACATAAAACTAGCCGGTTCACCGATTTAACATAGGGAATGGGGTCGATCGTATTGTTGGAAGGCAAAAAAAGGAGCGTTTAGCTACAAGTTTGAAAGCAACTAGTGGCTAGTCGACCCTAAAGCTAATTACTACCATTCTACTCGTTCCCTTCGCTCTACTCATTCAAAAACACTTTCTCTTTTCCCCCCCTTCAAATCCTCCTACCGCTTGGGGAATTGAATTAGTAGCATCTGGCCAATATTTTGGCTATTATTAATGAAGGCGATATGATGTATTTTCTAAGAATTGATTGGGCTACTAACATAGAACCTCTTATTGCTTGAGTAAATATAATTGTATCCCAACTTTCTGCTATTAACCATTCATTCTCTTGTTTCTCTCTTTTTTTCTTCTTTTGATTTTACCGAAATGACAAACACTTTTAAGGAATTGGAGGTGGAAAAAATCGTATAGTTTAAAACTTCTGATTCTGAGGAGGAAGATGCGAAAGCAGTGTGCGTAGCGAGCGGAATTATACTTTAGCCAACTTTAAGAATCTTGCTACTTGTTTTTTTTGCATAAAGCATGGTTTGTTCTTCCACAGGACAAAAGATTATTTGCAATGTGAGGCATAGCCTGATTATTGCAATATAACTTCATAGGTTCATTCACCTTGAATATTTCTATCATATGGATCTTCAAGCAAAGTAATTAAAATGTAGTATCTGCCATGTATTTATATTCAGACTCATTACTCGATCTGGTTATAACACTATTTCTTGCTCTTCCATATAATAAGATTACGTCCAACAAATGTACAGTAACCGGTACTCGACCTCCCATCAGATGGAGATCCTTCCCAGTCAGCATCGAAATATCCTTCAACTTTGTGATGCCAATTAGAATTGTATAAAAGACCTACATCGACTGGATCTGAGTAGTCTGCTTGGCTTGACAAAACCAATACAAGACTACTATGCTAAATTTATCGAGCCACGCACTAGCAGATTGCTCAAGATTATAAATCTTTTTCTGTAGATGACCTATCTTAGATGACTCCCTTGAGCAATAAAACCTAGTGTTGCCCTGTATAGACCTCTTGTAATTCTCGGTAGAGAGGTCATGATAAATTCGGCATAAAAAAACGACAACTCGAATGGAATTGAGTTTGGAAATGTGAAACGTGGTCTATAAATAATCTACAATTGAGAGTATCCCTTAGCCACTAACTAAGCTTTTAATCGACAGTGCCATGGGCAAATACTTAACTGTGTAAACTCATCTACACTTAACATCACACTTTCTCCTAGGAAGATCAAGAATTTGCATATGCAATTTTAGTGAACTGCAAATATCTCCTTAGTCATAGCCTCTTTCCAGCTAGTATTGAGAAAACATCTTGTAAAATCTTAGGAACATAAACATAGTGCAACACGAGAAAATCGATGAAAAGATGGCGGCAATCAAAGGACACAAACTGAGAAATGGGGAGAGTAGTGCAATTTGTGTTTAGCTTTTCACAAAGCAATCAGAAGCTTTGGAGTGGAAGGGCACACAATGTCTATGTGAGTGGACTGATGCAGATCATCTACCAAGGAAACCGACGGTGGATTTAGGCTAAGATGTTGTGTTTGACTATTGACCATTCCGTTTTCGAGAGTAAACTTGTACAGGGGCTTGCAGTGGTACAGTAGCTATCTCCTCCAAGGACGACACCGGGATAGGAAGTGGAGGAAGGGATGTAGAAGTAATTAATGACTTACCTTGAGAAGAAAGAACTCTAAAGAATGTAACATCAGGTGAAACAAACTGTTTGTGTAATTATGACTGTAACACTATTACCCTCATTTTATAAACATCTCCACAAACACAATACCCAGCATATCCATCAACCTAGATGGGTCAAGTTTTGGAAAATTAAACTTCTACCCAAAATTTGCTTTTTCAGCTGGTTTGTGGCATGGGATAGAATTCTTACGAGGGAGCAGTTGATCAAGAGAGGAGTGAACATCCAAAATAAGTGTATTCTATGTATGTCTGGGAGGGAATCGGTCTATCACACACTTCTCCACTGCCCTTTCTCCCTTAAAGTCTGGGGTGTGATTCTCTCTGCGTTTGGAATTCAGTGGGTCTTCTCACGCAGAACGGTACCCTAAACTACGTGAATGCGATGATTGATTTTGCCGAAATTAAATTGAATTAAATTAAACAATAAAACTCTCAAAATATAACGAATACCTCAGGCTTTCGTAGTATTCCATGGGAGGATCACGTATAATTCAGGCAGGGTTCAGTCTGAGCGTTAGATCCGTTAGGTTGCAGCGCGGATCGATCCTAGAGATAGAACTCTAGATTTCCAAATTAAGGCGCTCATAGTGCAATGATGGAATCTCTGGTTTTGGATAATTTTGATATGGCTGGGCTTAGCAGTCTGATGGAGCTTGCGGTTGTTGAATCAGATTGATTCAATGGTTTAAGGAAAAACTAGGGTTTAGGATTTCAAAAGGATGATGGCTGATTTAGGGTTGTGGGATCAACACACAAGCAGAGAAGATAAGAAAGAGAGAGATAAAAGAGAGATTTTATAGGCTTCGCACCCTTGGCTTCACACCAAACCCTTCTCGGGAAGAAGAATCACTCTTCAAAGAAACTCATCTCAAGTCTCCAAAGCAAAACGCTCATTCATTCAATAATCAATAATTAAATACATTGTTTAACTTAAGGACCTTATATAGGAGTCCTTTCAAATGAAAATAAAACCCTAAAACAATTACCCAAAAGGACAAGTATGCCCCTAAGAATTAAGTTCGAAATTAAAAAATACCAAACCAAAAAAACTGCGCGATTTCGATCGATCAAAAGTGAAGTTTGATCGATCGAAATTGGAATTCGATCGATCGAAAGTGAAACTCGATCGATCGAAAAAAAAAAAACATATTTCAAAAATTCGCCGCTGAAATTCGATCGATCAAACTGAAACTTGATCGATCAAGTATATAATTCAATCGATCGAATTATATACTCAAGAACTATATAATTTCCTATGAAGTTTGATCGATCGAAATTTGTCTGCGATCGATCGAAATTTGCAGTATTTCCCTATTAGCCAAATTTCGCCTAATTTTACGCCTAGTTTTGATGTTCATTTCGCTTCTTCCGACGTCGGTACACGCGAAAAGGTTCATATCCGATGTCGGTGATTGAGATGATGGAACAGTGGGATGGGGTGGTGTTTCAGGAGATGAAAGAAGAGTTAAGGCAGATGGCGAGGGATGTTGTGTGTTGGGCCATCTGGTTAGAGAGAAATAACAGGATCTCCAGAAGAGGGGCCGTTTCAATTGGTGGTCAGAGCGGCAAGGGATTGGCTCCTTAGTTGATCGAGATTCGTCATCACACACAAGATATTGGGGACATGGACTTCTTGCTTGAATGGGATATAATGTTGCAGTAGACGTAATGCCGGGATCAGGTGTCTCTGCTGAGTGCTGGCTATTTGTGTCCTTAATCTTTCTCTGGGATGCTCTTTCATCAAGGGTTGCCAAGAGGGTGAGTTTTGTTTTGTGTCCTTTTCTGGGTAGTTCTCACTATCCACAAAGGTATGTACGCTTTCTCTTTTCTTCTCTTTAATTATTGCTTTGTTATCGATAAAAAAAAAACACTAGTACTCTCATTGAGTGTGCAAGTATCCGAGAAAGACATACTTCATGAAGTGAGGGCGAAGTTTATCACTACCCTGAGTTAGAATATGAGCAAAACAAACATAACTGAATATTCATCGAGGTAGAGAAAACGGTTTTGTATTAGGAGATATGACCAATAAGTGAGTACTTCCATTTAAGAATGGACGACGACATTCTATTAATTAGGTGACATATGATGAGAACAGCACCCTATAAAAGTTTAGGAACGTGCATCTGAACTGTTTCGTATCGTGCTAGTCCAATACAAAGCGATAACTGATGAGGGCATGCCGCACTCTAAGAGGCCATCCATGAAGGGTCGCCTCTACATCCATTTAAACATATAAATTCAAAGGTTCTTTCCCTTGAAGAATACCATGCACTGGGCACAATATTCCATCAATTGGGCAGTATCCTGCCACCGAAAACAAGGGCCCACCCTTTGGAAATGGAACTGGATGAGTGCGAAGAGACTGCTTTAGTTGACGTCAATATTGAGAAGGAGATGAAGTGGAAGCAGCACCATCATCAACCACAGGAAGCTTAGATGAGCCTTTGGCAGTGACTCCAGCATGCTCAGTAATAAATATGACTCATTTTTTATTGTTCAAGTTGTTTTTGTGGGATTCTGGTTGAGAACTACTTTTTTATGTTAAGAAATGCAAAAAAAAACCCTACTTTTTCCTGTTTAGCTTATTATCATCATATGACGTCCTTTCACTGATATCTGTATTGTAAACTTTGCAGTTAGAATGTTAAAGTACATTGGAATTGCAAGCGTTTCAGATTTCTAAATTTCTACTCAGTGCACTTCTTAAACACTTTAATGAGAGATCAGAAAAGTGACATGGCCTACACTTTGTCTTGATGAGAGACAAAAATGGAATTTGGACAACTGTAGGAAAACATACCATTTACAAAAGGTACCAGTTCGTATTTGGTGCATAGGCAGTGAACTGCCAAAGAGTTCAAACTTCAAAGTGTACCTTAACAGATTAATGGGAAATTAAAGCCTGGGACAATGCGTTTGTCGGCAGCATTTTCGCACTACACGCGAGCCAATATGGGGCCACATGGCACCCAATCCATGGGTGCCACAACATGCCCCACGTCGATCAGCTTCCTCTTTAAAAACATTAAAAAGGATGGTTTTCCACTGCCCGATTTTGAGTAAACATTGGAAAATGTTCTATGCAGAACGTTTTGACTTGCAAAACGTAAACTTTGACCTATGATTTGAAGCAAAAACAGTCCACAAATGGATTTTTTTTCTAAAACCATAATGGACTAAAAGAACAGGGTTATTTACAAAACAGTCCCCTATGCCATCTTTTATCACAAAAAATTCAAATGCCTTTTTTTCTTCCTAAACAGTGACCCTGCTTAACGGAGACAGGTAGCGATATATATCAACTCACGGAGGGTACTGATCAATTTGAATGAATAATTACAATGCTGCCTTTGCAAACAAATTCTCATGTTTTTTAATTTTTTTTGGCTTTTTTTTAATTAGACATCCGACATGTGCATGGGAAATGCATAGAAATACAGGCCTGTATGGGGTGCATTTTCATAATTAATTTTTTTTTCACCTTTTTTATAATAAAAATAGAAATGGGGCGCATTTTTCATACTTTTCTCAAAAGAATATCTACTTCCAAGTGGCAGACTACTTACACCTGCTTTCTTGATTCACGATATTTCCTTCTTCACTAAAGCTCTTAGATGTTGGAGTTGTTGGAGATGGGCTCCTCCATGGTGCTTCTAGTCATTCTCTGAAGCTCTGCTGCAAATCTTTCCATCACAGGACCTTGCAAGCACACCGCCACGACAAGGCCATTTTCCCCTCTGTGGTCCTTATAAGGAATATAAAAGCTTGCGAACTCGGGAAAGGGCCCCACGCCCCCATCAACTGGCCCTCCGTAAAAGGGCTTCCCCCACCTGAAATCCACCTTACTGAAATCGACATGAGTCACATCCGATACGAGAATTGTTCAGTGTTGTAATGGATGGCCGGCCCTTGATTACCACGAAATTTGCCACTTATCTAATGTGCTCTTCGTTAGTGGTACCCTTTGCTTTTCTAATTAAGTCCACCACATACTCCAATGGATTCGGACGCAGCTCTCCCGCCATTGAAATCGTTATTAGGAACCCTATGGCATTCCCGTAATAGCCCTCAGGTAATGGTGGTTGGAATTTGGCACGAACATTTTTCACCAAATTACCTTAACAGGGCTAAAATTGAAGGCCATAGTGTGACATTACCAAAGGCAAGCTGTTACAAGATCAAATGCGGAGCAGGCATGGCGGTGGTGTGACATCAGCTTCCTTATAGCCGACACGTCCCATGCATCGAAGAAGAAGGAACGATGGAATATGTCTTCAACCAGGATAATTGTACCTTTTGGGTCGACCACGGACCACGTCATCATACTCGGGATGCTCACATGTTATGCGAGGTGGGACCCGAGCATTTGGTAGTTCCCTCTACCACACCGGCATTAGGATGGAGTCCGTACTTTTGGAATCGTCCCACATGGTCTGTGGATAGGCCTTTTTTGACCTTTACAAGCCGATTTTGTAAGATTTTAGATCTGGACACTTTTAAAAAACAATCTTAGAAAGGAATCGTTTTAGCTTATTATATAAGTACACAAAGTTTTAGAAGAAAAGGGTTTTACATTTTTCTGAACTTGTAATTTATGTGAGATTTGCAAATTAGTCACACGTGTAGATAAAGTTATTCATATGACTTTATTAAACTACCCTTCTATAAAAGGTAGTTTAGAAGAACGAAGCTTGCATTTCAAAGGTTTTTTCCAAGTTGTCAATGCTCATCGATATGCCGAGTATACCTTTATTTGGTGTGGGAGCATTAGGATTTTCACATCTGATAATACAAAATCTAAATTAATTTTAAAAGTTTTATTATAATCCATTTAAAAGCTTTGTTGTCTCCCTCTATCTCTAATGATTGACTTTACAATTTAAAGTTCAAACAAGATGTTTAGGACCCACCCTAAAGGACTGTGCAAATCTTAGATTTCATTGAGGAGAGACTTATCTTGGATTTAAAAAAAATAAAAAAATAAAAAGAAAAAGAGCAAAGGGCCAATCGCATAAACAAAAGATTGAAATGTTACATGTTGGTATTCTGAGATTAAATCAGACCAACAAGACAATATTTTCATAAATCTTGGCATCTTGCATTGTTTCAAAGTTCTATAGCAAAACTACAGTAATTTTGAATCTGTTAGGAAATGGGTTACTCTCAAGTAAGGTCAGAGAGGGGTGCAATATCTAAGTTTTCTCCATCAAATAAATGCTTTGTAAGAATCTCCTCCGCTTTTTCTTGACAGCCAACCCTTGAAAAGCAAGTATCCTTCTTCTAAACTACCCTTTATAGAAGGGTAGTTTAATAAAATCATATAAATAATCTTATTAACACTTGTGACTGATTTGCCAATATCATAGAATTACAGGTTTAGAAAAATGTGAAACCCTTTTCTTCTAAAACTTTCGATTCCTGTATAATAAGCTAAACGTTTACTTTCTACGATTGTTTCTCTAATCTCTCCTTTAGATTTCTACACCTACACCTCGGGCAATCTCACCAATGGTTGTCATATATTAGACCTGCCCATCGCAACGCACACTCTGTGCTTCAAGCGAATTGCAAAGATGATTACCCCGCATGTTAAACAGGTCAGCTGCTAATGTTAACTAAATCATTATATAGATAGTTAAAAGATTTATGATACTTTCTATCAAAATGATATAGCTTAAGAATAAAAGACAGAAAAAATCTTATTATTGAAATTTTATATAAAGGCCTATCTGGGTTTCACTAACCTACAATAGCCTAGAATGTGTACGAGAGATTGTGCACAAAAATTATTATAATAAACAATTCACAATTATTGTCATCACACATATAAACGTCTAATTATTTTAGCGGTGGAAGATCATTTAAACATCACTTAGTGTTAGTGTCGATCAGTCACGAAAAAGTGAATGATTCCAGATCCTAGAATACATCTCATAAATATTCATAAAAACACCACAACTTTCCCTCACTATATAACCAGAGATAAGCTCCCACTAAAAAAAACTAGGGCCTTCTTTTGGACCGCTAAGTTGAAGATGGCGACCGGAGCTCTCGGTTTCAGCACCTCTATCAGGTCATCTCCCGTTGGTATTCCGGCCGTTGGTTACCGGAAAACCAAAAATCTATTGGCTAGGGTTCGAATCACGGCGAGGTTCGAGAAACCCCTAGAAGAACTATATAACGTGCGGGTTGACCGGAACGTGTCGGCGGAGCGGTTGGAAGAACTCGGCGTCTACCGGTGGTCGATGTGGAAGACCGGCAAGTGCCGGTTACCATGGGACTGGCACGTGGACCAACAGGTGTACATCGTGGAGGGGGAGGTTCGTGTAGTGCCGGAGGGTGGAAACCGTTACATGAGTTTCCGTACCGGGGACCTCGTCCGATACCCGAAATGGTTCGAGGCCGATCTCTACTTCGACGGGCCCTACGAAGAGCGGTACCGGTTCCGCGCCTACGGCGACGATTGATGAACACGAATCTCCAGGTGAGGGATTTGGTAGATGTATGGGAATGTATACGTTTTATGGTGTATCAGCGGTTGATTTATGCTGTATTAGCGGTGTTGGATTATGGAAGATTTTGCTAAGTTGTTTGATGAGTAGATAGTATAATAGCTGCCTGCCCGGGTTTTGTGTTCATAGTGACAAATTTCGTTTTCGGCAACATTTCGGTAGGGGGTCATTTCGGATAAATTTCCATAAAAATTCGAAAAAGTTTTGAAAAAATTTTGGGGAGTACAAAATATATTAAATATAAATTATATTTAAACTTCATAAAAATTTTACTTATTATTTAAAAAATGATAAAAATTAGAAAAGATTTATTAATTTCGATGAAATTTTGTTAATTTCGCCCAAATTAATGAAATTTCAGCGATTTGGGAGAAATCATCGAAATTTTGCCTACCCCTGTTTCGGTAAATTTCGAAGAAATTTCGGATTCAGAGAAATTTGTCACAATGTTTGTGTTTCGTTTACCTCTTGTATTGAATGAATTTACAGAAATGACCTTGCTTGGAACCAAATGCTGTTTCATTTATCCTCTTAGAGATTGATTTTGTTTTAGAAAAGCTATAAAATATAGACATTTAAACAGCATTTTGGTGTTTAAATGATCTTACACCATTAAAATTAAACTTTTTATCTCACACCACTGAAGTGGGATTTATCAATATGCCATGTGGTGCACATCTCTGAGTTTTTGACCAATCTAAATTTTCCAAGGGGCAATCCATCATTGGAAATTTTGCGGGGGGATTCCATTTTGCACAAAAACACCCATTAATGGCAGAATTTTCCCGATTTATCCCATTGCTGCTACACTCCTATATCTTGTCGAGACCCGTCCACCGTAGCCTCACTAAGAGCCCCTAGAAGTTCTAACCACTATTACCTGATTCGCCGGTTCACTTAGTTCGAATTTGGGTTCGTAATTTGCAATTCGCTAAATCCAAGCGAACGCCGTCTACTAGGGTTAGGATGAGTTTTAAATAATGGTAAATTAAAAAAATAATAATAATTTAACTATTAATAATGAATAAATAATTCAGATATACTCTATATAAGTAGAGTATATGAAACATATGCGAGAATTGAGAAGTAGAGATGGAACGCTGGTAGCGCTTGTGGTCTTGTGCGCAAGAGGCCAAGGTTGCTTTTTGCAACTGATATTGTGTAGGCCAGTTTGCTCATTCCCAAGAACCGGAGCGAACCGAACCGTGAACCGGTTCACGATTTGTTGGGTAACCCTGGTTCTAACAGCTCCCTCTCCTCATCCTCCTTTAAGTTCCTGCAAAGGACTATATTCTAATGGTCTCCACTGAGGGAATAAACCCTCACCTCCCTTAACTTAGTATTGTTGTTCCTGACAAGATTGATGATGGGAGGGAACCTTCTCATTGGTGCTTCATGCCCCACCTATCTATCTTTCCAAAATCTCACTACTGCTCCAGATCCAGGTGCAAAACTAATCCCATCCTTAAAAATCAATCCCTCCTTATGAACACTTTTTCACCATCCTGACCCTAGCTGCAGGACCCTTCACACCCCAGCCCTTGATTGTTTCCCATAGTTGGCCACAATACCACTCGCCCACCAAGATTCCTCCTCCCTAGTCTCCATAGCCATTTCCCAAGCAAAGCGTTGTTGATGTTCTAAGGACTTGATTCTCGAACCTCCCGCTTCTATTGGGAAGGTGACAGTCTTCCAATTTACCATAAACCCTAAACTCTAAACGTTCAATTTTTTCCAATCTCCTCACCATCGTTTTGGACCGACATGTAATAAATGAGGATACTAGCTAACGCCACATTGATCAACAATCGGGTCCCACATGGATTCCGATGTCCCACATATGCATAATGAGACCCCCAAGTATGGGGCTGGGAGGGTCCCTAGCCCACATGCAAAAGCATTCGCCATCTTAGCAATTTCATCCTCATCGAGTCTTATGCTCTTACATATATTTGTTCTTTGGCCCGATATAGTTTCTTAACTTCTGACAATAGCTTTCACATTTCGCACTTCTATCTCATTTGCCCCACAAAAAATCACCGTATCATCCGCACACTGCAAATGAGTAACCATGGGCTCTCCCACACCAACCTCAAACCCCCAAAAAGGTTTTGCACTTTAGCAAGCTTCGACAAGGGTTCCCCAATAATACGGTGATAGGGGATCACCCTGCTTAAGCCTCCTAGAACAGCCAAAGAAACCTTTTGGAGCTCCATTAGTAATGACCGATAATTTGTCGGTCGAAATGCAGCTTCAGATCCAATTTCTCCATTGCGTCCCAAATCCCATACGGTAGAGCAAATAATTAAGAAAACTCCGGTTCACTTGGTCATATGCTTTCTCCATATCCAATTTGCACATCACACCTGGATGACCCATTTTATGTCCGTACTCTATACACTCATGGGCCGCCACCACACCATCCAAGTTCTGCCTTCCATCCACAAACGCACTCTCATATATCGAGATGAGATCCCCATGGTTGGTCTGAGCCTATTGGCAAGCACTTTAGCTATGATATTGTATATGTTTCCTAGTAGGCTGATGGTTCCAAATTCCTCAATTGCTTATGCTCCCGACTTTTTTCGTATGATGGTTAAAAAAGAATTCCTTAAAGAAACCCGGAGGGGTAGCTCAGTTGGTCAGGCCTTGGGTTTGCTCCCCAATGGTTACCAGTTCGAGTCCCCTCAGGGCCACTAGAGTATTACCCAGTCGTTAGCTCCAGGGCCCTGTGGGATTAGTCGAGGTGCGCGCAAGCTCGCCAGGACACCCACGGAAATAAAAAAAAAGAAGAATTCCTTAAAGATTTCCATTATCTCCTGTAACAGCTCCCAAAAATGTTTATAAAACTGCATAGTAAAATCATCTGGACAAGGTGCTCGATCCCCGCTAGCTTCAAAATTTGCCTTTTCAATCTCTTCCATCTAAAATTCCATTTCTAGCCTATCCTTATCCAATGTCGAGAGATTGTGAAATTCTATCCCATCCAACCTCGGCTAACTCCATCCATCACATATGTATAAATTTTTGTAGATATTAATTACCGCCAATTTAATCTACTCCTGATCCTCCATGACCACATCACCAAACTTCATACTCCTAATTGTATTCACTCTCTTCTTCACGCTTGTCGTGGCATGATTTTTTTGTGTTTTTATCACCCTCTTTGAGCCATCTGACACTTGCTTTCTACTTCCAACAAATCTCTTGTTCTTTCACTCACCTTTTGATTTAAGTCCTCTTTTAAATTTTTTCTCTTTTCAATGTCGTCTAGACTCAAGGATCCATTCTCTCCCTCAGGTCAATCTCCTTCAAGTCACCTAGAATTTTTTCCACAAAACATTCTCTATTCCACTTTTTAATCTCCATCTTCAACAATCTCAACTTGGCCGTGAATCCCTTGGGCCCCTCCACCCACTCCCCAGGAAAGCCACCATTCCCTTACGAAATACTCAAAATCCTCATTTAGAGCCACATATTATCAAACCTAAAAGGAGTAGGACCCCATTTACCTTCATCAGCAGTTAGCATAATTAGGGAGTAGGACCCCTAAACCAGCCACTTTCAAAACACACATGTCATGAGCAAAGCAGCTATGTCGCCAAAATAAGAGAAAAAACTAAATGAGTGAAAACCTTCACAAAAGGTGAAACTTTCCGATTCCTGGGCCTTCCAGAAGGAAAAAAATTTAGTTCAGCAACTGAACTGGTACACTTCAGTTCGGAATTGGTCCAATTGAGCTGATCTGGTTGAGTTCCATTCGAAACTTGTCCTATTGAACCCACAGTGAAGCGCGTAATTTGCCTTTGGTACTTCCTTAGGTTCATTACACTCTTTAGAATTAATCAAATTACGTGCTTCACTGTGGGTTCGACACCCTTGTATTCGCCCTGCTACGATAGAACTTGTGCGCTTGCAAGGTTTTGATTTAAAATGATCAATAACCTTCTTTCTGTTTTAGTGTAACCAATCTGAGAAAGAGCCTGCAACTTGATGACTACAACTTGATGACTAGAATGTGTATGGGCAACACTCCAGATTGGATGTACAAAAGTGCTTTAGTCAAATGGTTAGAATCCTTCGATGAGCATGGCACATTAGCTCTCCACACTTGCTTTGCCATATGTTTATAAAAGTTGTAGTACACAACTAGAGATTTAAAGCATTTTCAGATTGAAAACCTTGAATTAGATTCTAAGATCTCCATCCAATCAAAAGTTAACATGTCTTCCCTTTTTTGTTCTTTCCCCAAGCTGAGTATATGGCGAGAGTTATTCATTCATTTCCATCCTTTAAACCATAAAAAGGAAATATTACTTGGGGGTCCCTTTGGGGAAGAACTAGGACTCCATGTGGATCTTCTCTGATGTAGTTTTTTAGTCTGTCTTTTGTGGGCAGATGTTGCGCTGGCCTGCTTGTTGGGCCTTCCCTTTTTTTTTTTTTTTGTTGTATTTTCTCCATGTTTCTTCTTTGAGCATCAAGTTCGTCTTGATCTCGAATGTATTTTGCTTTCCTTGGAATTCAAATATAATTTCATTGATCCAAAAAAAGTATCTCTGTAGCTTCTCAAAGGGCAGAAGGCAAGAATTATAAAACAAAAAGTAGAAGGTTTGTACTATACTAGAACAAGTGAGTAATCTCGTATACTGGAAATGTGCGCATTTCCTCCTATCAGAACAGAGAAATCTTGTAATAAATGATAGTGGGATATGGGATAAAGTGATATGGAGAAAGATATAAAGGTCTCTCTAATAGTACAACCCACTTCTGTGTATACTCTAAACATTGTATATCTTCTCTTAGTCTTGTTGTGTGTTTGTGGTAGTCTTATGTTGTAATTATGTCCATGTTTAAATGTGAGCCTTGTGCTTGCATACAATTATCTGAATTTCCCTCCTTTCTCAGTTTGTATTATGCTATCAGAGCAGGTTCTCCTTGGACCTCTTGCAACTTTGCTCAAGTGGCCATTAATGGCCTAAGAGTTTTCTTCACTCCTAAACTTCATCCTCTACAAACGAGATAAAACTTCCTCCTTTACGATGTCTAATGACGACGAAAATATGCAAAACTTCATCTCCAACCCTCCGTCTCTCTTCACCGTCCGGCTTGACGATTCAATTTACCTTCTTTGGAAACAGCAACTTCAAACGGCAGTAATTGCAAAACGCATTCTTAGATGGCACCATTGCTACACCTGATGTGCAAGTGAAGAACAGCTCCGGGGAGATGGAGCCCAACTCGAACTACAGCGAATGGTTGGTTCGTGACCAACAACTCCTCAGCTGCATCATTAGCAACTGTGAGTGAATCAGTTCTCCCCTACCTTAATACGAAGTCTGCTCGATCTCTTGGCTTATTCTTGAAAGCTGATACACTTCCATGGCATGAGCAAACATTCTCCAACTCAAATCAGATCTACAACAAATTCAGAAGGGATCGAGCTGGATGAAAGATTATCTATCCACCATTAAACAAACTGTGGATAAGATTTCCGCGGATTCATGTCCTATCGATGAAGAGGATATCGTCCTTCACACTCTCAACGGGCTGCCAGACGATAATAATATTTTTAAAATTTCCATCCGCACTTAACCTCAACCGATCTCTTTGGAGGAACTCCACCATCTATTGAAGCGAGGTACACAGTTAGTGGCAGCAAATGCCTCTTCCACAGTCACTAACACTGCCATGACCGCGACAACAGACCACCCTTTGGTTCTTTTTCGGTCTCATCTTCTAAAAACAATGGCGAAGGCAACAACAACAACCGTCATGGTGACAATAACAAAGGCGGCAACCAAATGAACTCTCAAGGTGGTGGAAGCACCTGTGGCCGAGGTGGATTTAATTCACCATTTTTTCAGCAGTTTGGGCCCAACTTCAGGCTGCGGTTATTCTCCCAAATATGTGGCAGAAACAACCGCTCTACTGCCAAATGTTACTATCGCGCTAACCTTCATATTTGAGCTCATTTCCGTCAGTAGACAACCGACAACCGTCTGCCTTTGTTGCGTCCAACTCTCAGCAACAAGATTCTTCATGGTATGTGGATTCCCACTAACCACGTCACCTCCGACCTCTCGAACTTGTCCATCCGGTATCCATATGCCTGGTCGGAAAAAGCGGTTGTAGGTAATGGCCAATCACTATCCATTCTCCGTACCAGTAAAGGAATTCTACACACACCTTCTCACTATCCATTCTCCATACCGGTAAAGGAATTCTACACAGAGGACCGATCGTTTTTCGAGGGGCAGTGAGATGGCCTGTACCCATTTCACCCTACTTCATCGCCATCTTCATCAAAAGCGCTAATCACTCGTCGCTCACATCTTACCATGTGGCACAATTGTCTAGACCACCTATCAAAGGATATCAACTTTTAAATTGTTTGAATTAAAAATTACAAAAACATTGGACTTTTATTTCATAGGGTAAACCCAGCAAAATCGGGAAATGCATTCCTACATGGTTTCATCAATGAAGAAATATATATGATTCAACCAATAGGCTTCACTGATCCAAACTTTTTCCACAACATGTGTCGTTTAAAGAATGCCCTCTATGGCTTGAAACAAGCTCCGCGAGCTTGGTACAATTGTTTTTGTCAAAATTTTGATCCCCAGTGGCTTCTTTTGCTCACCATCGGATTCCTCGCTATTCATCAACAAATCCACTTCTCGAATAATAGTCTTTCTAATTTATGTCGATGATATTTTGGTGACAGGCAGCCACACCAAGTTTACTTGACTCTTGCAAGCCATATAAATCTCCGATGCCAGTGAACAAAGAACCAACAAATGGGGTGGATGCACCATTTCATGATCCTACCTTGTACCGATGACATGGAAGTATGCCACATTTCAGGCGTTCGCTGATATCTTCACCAAGAGCTAGTCACCAAATTGTTCTGCTAATCTTAGGGGCAAGATGATGGTGAATCTCCCCTGCATCTTGAGGGGTAATAGCACAACCCATTTCTGTGTATACTCTAAACATCATGTATCTTCTCTTAGTCTTCTTGTGTGTTTCTGATAGTCATGCATTGTACCTATGTCCACGTTCCAACGTGACTCTATGGTTAAATGTGAGCCTTGTGCTTAAATTCAATGATCTTCTGAATTTCCCTCTATTCTCATTTTGTGTTACACTCTGCACTGCGAGGATATGTAACTGCTGCTTCCTTTTAAAACTCCCAAAATTATGTGACTCCTTAATCTTTTCCTATGGATGAACCAATGTTCCTTTGTATGCGTATGGGGAGCAGAGAGAAAAGAACACTCCTTTTAATTTTGAAGCGGTTTTTCCCCTAATGGAGGTCACAATAACTTACACCCATTGTGACAAAATACTCCCTTTTTTTAAAAATATGCGTATAATATGAGTATTTTTTTCATAACATACTGTACATGTATAATACTCGTATTTTTGAATAAAATATATATTTTCATATAATAAGCGCCTCACGTATTAAATACATACATTTTTTCACGTATTAAACATTTTTTCTCCGTATTTTACCGTACTTTTAAAAACTTTAAATTTCTTTTTTAATATTATCTTTTTTTCCCCAATTTTTCCACTATTTTTTTCGGCTTTGTATTTTGTTGCTCGCCCCCATATTATATATAAAAATTGTTGCATCCACCTAATCTAAACCATTTAAAGAGAATGGGAATGCTAATTCATATTCCATGGTATAACCTAATTCTTTGTGAAAATTAAAATGATTTTGCTCTGAGTTTGCACATCTCTAGCGAATGACAATAAAGCTGCTGTCAATCATATTGCACATTTAGGTAATGCCAGGGAAGAAGTTGGATGGACTCATTTGGTTACTCTCCACAGGGGGCTTGAATGATATCTTTATTATTTTTTTAAAAAAAAAACTTTGCTAAAAATATTCTATATTATAGCTCTCCACCCTTATGAAGCCTTTATGTCCAGAAGGCCACATAATAAATGTCAGTTCCCATGTTCTCCACCATAGTTAACGATAGTTATATTTGAATAGTTCCCATTTTGAGCCCACTCTCTATTTTAGCTATCAACTTTTAAAATAATATTTTTTTATTTCTATTTTAATATATTTTTAAAATATATGACAAGTTAATAATATTTTTTTTATTTCTATTTTAATATATTTTAAAAATATATGACAAGTTGAGAGAGAGAAAGTGAAAGTGAGGGAGATTTAATAATTTTTTAATTATAGCGATTGGAGGAGGATTTGCAAAGATAGTGATTGAAGGAGAACTCGCCAAAGATAGTGATTGAAGGAGGCTTTTCAGGGTTTTGGATTGCCAAAATAACCAATTTAGGCTCTTTACGCTTGTAGCAATCGTCGCATGTAGTAGATATTTAGCAAAGAGAAAGTGAACCTCTTAAAACAGGTAAACCCTGCTTTGATAAGGAGCTAGCAGAGAGCTACGCCAAACACTGCCGACACCATTAGGTTGGTCGCGCTTTCCTTGCTTCTAAAAACAGTGAGATGGAAAAACATGTCTTTTGCTCATTTGAAGATAAAAATCATTATTCTTTTTTCTAAATTTTTTATGTCACCTATTTAAAAAAAAAAAGAAAAATTATATATTTTTTTATAATTTTCTGAATTTGCCAAAGTTTGATGATTTTTTTTTTTTTTTAAATAATTAGATAGAGTAGTAACATTGGTCATGCCCTATGTTACTTAATTCGCTTGTTCACTTAGGCTGCGTATGACATAGCTCTCTGCTAGCCCCTGTCGTAGCATTTTATGTAAGATTTATATGTCCAATAATTCTACCCTCCTCTCTACTTACTCCTTGAGAGAGCAGATTTTATTTGCTCTGGTAGGGAGTTATTAGAGAGCAGAGAGTTTGCCGCTAGAACAAGTAAATCCTTATTTGTAGAGAGTTAGAAAAGAAAATGAGAATTAACTAAAGCAGGTGATCTCTGCTGTGACAGGGACTAACAAAAAGCTATATCATACACAACCCTAGTGAACCACAAAGTACATTTAATTAGTTCACTCATTCACCTAGTGAACCAGAGAGTAATTACACCAACTTAGTTCACAATTCAATACAGCCCGGATATGGTGACAAGTGATTCATAATTATTATGTTTTAAAACAAAATATTATCAACATAAGGAGAGGATTTGAATCTAAGAACTTATGATTCTTAAGGTCTATAATTAACTAAACAATTATGGGTAGCTTTAACACCGCCCACTGAATCTTGAGAGGCACCTACCCCTAAAATCAGATGATGGAGATCGTGTTTCGATCTAATCTTCCACCCAACACTATGAAAAATAAGACTATTAGTGGCACAAAAAATTGTCGCTATAAAAAAAAAAAACTTCTTGTTTCAATAGCGACAAGACTAATAGTAACAATTTTTTTGTTAATAGCGGTAGTTTTTAAATAGTCTTATTTTTTTTGCAGTACAAGAAATCTCGAGGCCATGAATGTACTATCAAACGGTCACTTTTTGATTTCACATGTGACAGATCTCAAAAACGTATTCCTAAAGTCACATTTAAGCCAATGAAACTTTAGGGTTATGTTTTTGGGATTTGTAACATGTGTAATTAAAAATTGACCGTCTGATAAGTGCTTCATGATCTCAAGATCCCTTGAGCGGAGGATCAGAGAGAAACACAATCTCTATCATCTGATTTAAAGCAATCAATGGTTTTAGGCATAGGTGCCTCTCAAGATTTGATTGGTACATTTTAAGCTACTCAATAATTATTTACTTTTTTTTTATTAAAAAGTGTAATTTATATTATAAAATTAATAAAAAAATTTAAAAATGACCCTATGCAAAGTGAATTGGGTTTGCTTAATAGTAGCGAATTACAAATTTTGAATTCGATATATATTTATATTCATCCGTCAAGCTTGACAAAGGGAGCTTGGGTACTAAATTTGTGAAGGATACCTCTTTACGTGCCAACTATATCACCATGGGCACAAACCGTTGTCGGCTTGAATCTTACGTGGTGGAGGGTATTTAGATGAATCTTGAGACCACGGGGTACCATCAAATAATCACTTTTTGTACCACATGGTATAAATCCTAAAAGAGTTACTCTAAACTCATGTGGCACACATAACGAATGTGACTTTAGGGCCACTCTTTTAGGATATGTGTCACCTGATATAAAAAAGTAACTATAATGGTACACCCAAGGTCTCAAGATCAGTGATAGGAGAGATTGGGTCAAAAAATGATCTCAACTATCAGATTCAAGTCAGTCATTGGGTTTTCAACGTTTGTGCCCACATTAACATGGTTGGGGCAAATAGAGATTAGAGATATCCATTTGTGATTATAGTCACCAAGTCAAGGTTTGATAATAAATAAGCAAGGTTAAAAATTGGTGAAATTTAGTAAGATTATGAAATATTCAGAGAAAATTGGAGGGAAAAAAACTTAAAAAATAAGATTAAAATTGAAAATTATTTTAAAATTAAAAGTCAATTTTTTTTGACAAAATTTGGAAATTATTTATGATTAATTCGCAAATATTTACGAAAATTCCCAAATTAGCTGATTTTTTCAAATATTTGGGGAATTTGGTGACTTCGTTGGTGGAGGGTAGCTCTATATGCACCCAGCCAATCATTGCAACAACTATTAACTATGGCAAATGCTTCTTCCAGAAAAATATGAAGCGCCGACAACCACACGATTATCGGTTCCTGCTTATCCACACATTTCCCGCCGTTGCTTAGTAACTGCAAAGTAACTGTAAATAACAGCGAAGCCAACGAATCTTCTTCACCACCCGGTACAAATATCGCTGGCTTTCGGCTTTCAGCTTTCGGCTTTCTTCTCCAACACTGTCGATAGGATGTGATTTCAAACCCTAAAACAGAGAACATGTCTCCCTGTACTGAGTTAGGGCAAACGAGCTCCAAATTCATCCGTCGAATACCGGTGGGGCATCGCCGATCCGATTTTCAGAACACTTCTGTCGTGTTCTCAGCGAATCCGAATCAAAAGTCCAAAAAAATCATTCGATTTGGATGCATTTTGGATCAGATTGGACCGAGATTGGCGATCTCTTCGTCGTTGAATTCAGTGATTAGCTCCGGTAACGTGATTGCTGCAGCTGCTGCGGTGGCCACTGGCGCCGGCTCAGCTCATTCGGCGGTGACCTCGGCGCTTGCTCATGTTGCGGTCACTGCCGTAGCTATTGCCTCCGGAGCTTGCCTTTCTACCAAGGTTGATTTCTTGTGGCCAAGGGTGGAGGAAAAACCAGGTATTGATTGGTAGTAATTTTTTGTTGTTTGGATTTGTAAATTAGAATGAGATTGATCAGTTTTCTGTGTAATAAGGAACAACCAGGCTTAATTAGGCTTAATTACAGAGATTTTGATAAAACTTATGATAAATCATGATTAAGAGGTAAAATTCATGATTTAGTTGCAAAGTTAGGTAGAAATAGAAAATTTGCAAATTTTTCAATACGGTCTCAAATCTCACTTAAATTGTGAAAATGCATCTGAGATCAAATTTGAGAGTTAAATGTAAATTATTAAAAATCGTGAAAATGCATCATGTAATAAGGCGAAATTTATTGGTTCTGTCTAATAAGGCTTTAATTTATCAAATATTGGTTTTCTGTGTAATAATGCTTTAATTTATCAAATAATCTTTATTTTTGTGGGATCACCATTCGATGTAGAGTAATGTTCCAACGATCTATTTCTGATGTGAACTGCATTATAGTCACCAAGTTGGGAATTATTCCACAAGGATAAATATTTTGGTTCAGGAATTTTTTTTTGCCATGAAACTTATGACTTTTTTGTTTTAAAACTCCGATTCACTTATATTGAGATGGATTTTAGAGATTAAACTAAATAATAGCTCAAACTAGAGACATAGAGATTATGAATATATGATTACATTCATGAAAAAATCGTGATTAAGATATAAAATTCACGATTTAATTGCAAAGTTCGGAAGAAATAGAAAAATATGCAAATTTTTCAATAAGTCTTAAATCTGACTTAAATTGGAGAAAATTCATTTCAGTAAAAAAATTGAAATCTAAATATGAATTAGAAAAAATGGGAGAATTTTGTTACTATGCTGTGAAGTGTGAATAAATGCTTGTCTTTAGAAATTAATTTGAGCACCTAATTGCTAGTTTTATTTTCTAAAGTCAAATAGCATCAGAGAAGGTACTTCATGTCCGATTATAATTGAATTAGATTGAATTCTGTGCCGTCAAAGTTCATTATTAAGTAAAACCACTTGTTGCATGTATATATGTGGCTAGATAAATGCCATGATTATACCCAGTAATTTGTATGGGTCGCAAATACCAAGGATGAATCCTCCTTTTTTATTAGGAATTTAAATTTTATTGAAAAGAAAATGAAAAGGTCCAAGCAAGGCTCGATTCTTCTTGGGTTCAAAGGAAGACTACCTCTGTTTTTGTGACCTGCCAAAATTCAATTGTCCCATGTACCTATGTAAATATATGCATCTTACAATTTTATTGCTACTCTCTCTCTCTCTCTCTCTCTCTCTCTCTCTCTCTCCCTCTTTCTAAATATGTGCAAAGTGGAAATTCAAATGAGTTAAAATCATAGAAGACCGTATTTTAGTACGTTCCAGTAATTGTTCTAGATGAATGTGTCTGCTGCGTATTAAGTGTAAACAGCACACTTGGAAAAAGTTAAATGTCGAATTTGTCTCTTCTTATGAGAACACTCTTGTGAGCAGCAGATAGGTCTATATAGTTCAGCTGAAACTCTCTCTCTCTCTCTCTCTCTCTCTCTCTCTCTATATATATATATATATATATATATATACACATATATGAAAACCGGAATATGCTTTCGAATGCATTGCATGACCCGTGCATTCGAATGCTAGATCATGTGCCACATGGCACATGATTGCGAGTTACACCCATCCTTTAAGTGTTCACCCTTCCTTCCCCCATAAGGTTTTAGGGTAAAAATTATTTTTCGGACCATTTTTTCCCTTCAAAACTCATGTCAAAGTTTCCCATACGCCGCCTGAACCTGATGCTTCAAAATTTTATACCTTTGACTGCGATTTAAACGGTGGATAAATAGCCTTTTGAATTTTTTTTTGATGAACTTGATCGACCTTGGGGTACTTGCCGTGGCACCGAATTCCTTGGGCGGGTGCCACGTGGAGCCCAGCTGGTTTGAACGCACGGATGAATCGTGCAATCGAATTCCCAGGCCTCCTATATATGTGTGTGTGTACGAAAATACCAACACATGTATTTTGGTCCGGTGTGTGTGTGTGTGTGTGTGTGTGTGTGTGTGTGTACCAAAATGCCAACACATGTATTTTGGTCCAGGGACTGCTAACCTCACAATGAAAGTGCTGATGTTATCAATCCCCATAAATATTATATTGTATTATACCATATGATACTATATTATATTATATTCTATATATAGCTGAATAAAAGACTACTTCAGTATATCAGATAGTTAAAATGGAAATTTCATTTTTCTTCTCTTTTTGGTAAAATCTAAACAGTGTATAATGTATATCGTCATTTCCTTTCTCATCAAACAGAAAGGCCTATTTTTCTGTAAATAAAAAAGAAATTGCATTTTATTGTGTTCAACTGAAAGTTTATGTGAAACAATTGCATTTCTTTTGGTATTCAGGTATCTCTAGTGCTCGGTCCAAGCAAAAGAAAGCAATGGGATCCCAAGCATGGTTTAGAAATTTGTAGTTCAATTTCTATTTGATAGATAGTGAAAACTTTTGTTAAAAGAAAAAATAAGATAATGGAAAATGGGAGTAAGAAGACTATATCAGTTCAACTGTTAAGGGCTCATATATCTTCATTTCCTCAGGAGAGTTAAACTTTTATTGCCAACGTTTCCTGTGATCAAGTTTTATAATGGAAAATTGAAATGATTGAAGAGAATTGAGATTTTAGTTTTAACTGTCTTTTGTTAGCAACATGAGTACACTATAAATACTCTCTCTCTCTCTCTCTATTCACCCCCACCCCACCCACAATCAGAGATTTTAGTTTTAACTGTCTTCTTTTAGTAGCATGAGTGGACTATAAATACTCTCTCTCGCTCGCTCTTTTGAATCCAACACCCCCCCCCCCCCCCCCCAATCCCACCCATATATATATATATATATATATTGGAGAGGGAGTGAGGGAACCAACAAAATAAGCACACTACCATCTAAATCAAGGTGTGCACTTCACTAATACATAATGTGACTAAACCCATCTTTTGCCACATTATCCGCACGTTATTTGTTTCTTTTCCATCCTGATGAAAATTGTTTTATATTCGACAGATTCACTTATATTGGATGGAGTAGATGTAACAGGTTATCCAGTCTTCAATGATGCAAAGGTTTATACTTTTCCATTGCATCCCTGAGTTGGAATTTTATTCCTTTTTTTCTGGCACTTAAGACACTACATTTCATGAAGGCAGGTTCAGAAGGCTATTGCATTTGCAAAGAAAGCTCATTATGGCCAGTTGAGGAAAACAGGGGAGCCTTACCTCATTCACTGTATCCATACAGGAAGAATATTAGCAGCTTTGGTTCCATCAAGCGGAAAATGAGTATATATCCTCCCTCTAATAATATGTAGTTCAAGTTGTGCAGAATTTGCTCCAGCATGTTGGTTTATAGATTAAGCTTACAAATTATGCTCCTTGTTGAGAAAAATCTTGGCAACTTTGGTTCCATCAAGAGGCAAACGAATACATGCTGTCCATATAAAAAATGAAGCTTAACCATGTGGCAGCAGTTTCAACAATCATCTTGTTTCACACATTAAATTTGCAAACTGTTTTTTTCTTGTAAAATTGCACTTTCTACATTGAGAGCATCATCATGTTATTTATCTTCACTGATAAGATACAGTTTGTTACAGGCCATAAACACAGTAATTGCTGGAATTCTCCATGATGTGATTGATGACACATGCAAAAATCTCAGTAGCATAGAGGAAGAATTCGGTGATGATGTTGCGAAGTTAGTTGCTGGGGTTTCAAGGCTAAGCTACATAAATCAGGCATGTGTTGATATTGATAATCACAGGAGTTGGAGACTGAAAGTTTAAAATCCATGCTTTTAGTTTCTTTTTTGCACTTTCCGCACAGCTATTCATGCACTGTCACATTGTATGGAGTCCATGGATCACTTTTTGTAGATCCAGGGGAAACTCCGTAGGATAATCAACTTTAAGATGCACACTCACAATTATTGCCATAATTGGCAACTATCTGTGCCGGATGATTTTGAAACCTTAATAGCTTTTTCGAAAGTGAATGTACAAGTCGTACAATTTTAATTATAAATAATGGTTACCTAACACATCCTCCTTGACTACATATCCTCCTGACCAGTGTCTTTCCTTGGATAATTATTGCCTTGCCTCTTCAATAATTTAGATAGGTATTAATCCAGACTAGTGGCATGCAGCTCGTACTAGTTTTCTGGTCTGTCCCATGACACTTTGTTTCTGCTTTCTGTGAGCTCATTAATCTCAATTGTCATAGAAACAAGCAATAAGGGAAATTATAGTCTGTGGATCACATGCCTTTTGTTGATGATGAAGCATGCATGATGATGGAAGCCTATGGTGGGAATTTCACCTTCGAGTAGGGTGTTGAGTAGGGTGTAGTCAAAGAAATTCTGGCGATCTCATTATTGTATGCAGTCCCATAATATTATATTCCTTTCTACATTGGTACAGTCCGTTCAGGTCATTTATGTCCATGGGAAGGTAAATGACTTGGTTACGCAAATGGCTGTCTAAGGCATTCACTTTCCATGCCCTTTGCTCAAGAATTGGGATGCATACTTGTCTTAGGGTTTTTCTCTAATCAAATATTGGTATCTTATAATGAAGTCGATTAATAAAAGTTTTCATATATTAGTTTCAGCTTTTATAAAAACCCTAAGATGGTTTCACTTGCTTGAGTTTGACTACCTTAGGTTTTGTGCAAAAGGGAGTATGCGATTGCGTTAATGGATGAGTGACATCCATTTAAAATTCGACAATGTATTCTAAATTTTTATTCTAACACTTTTACACAATCATTGATCCATAAAAACCCTCTTTCAGGATTTGTAGGCTTAAAGGTTGGGTTGTATCTTGAGGGCTCTAGATTCTAGAGGCTAAGTTCCCTTTTCATTATAAAAAATATTGGTTGAAGCAGTTCTTTCCGTGTCAGCTTTTCATTATAAAAGATATTGGCTTCAGTGTCTCAAATTAAGTTTTATTTATATGGATGAGGAAGGATAGATTTTATGTAATTATTGTTAGAGTCTTTCTCCTTGATATGATTAATTATGTAATTTCTGAATTTAATATGTTGATTTGTATTAGTTAACATTCTTGACAGCATAGTCTATGGTTCTGCATTTGTGATGCGTGCTTCTAAATTTCTGATAAATTATTTAGAGGATAACAGTCTGCTAATTATTGTTGTTAGGGATATTACAATCATAAAGGTGTAAATCGGTCATTTCTCACTATAAAATTCTACAGACATTCAATTGACATTATTCCTAGTTCTCTTTCAATTCTTCCTCTCCTTTGTATGGTTTAGATCAATCATCTAAAGTAAAATACACTTTTGATGTGATTTGATTATTCTTGTTATAGAAAAAGCATTTGGTTTCTTGAGATTCGAGCTCGGCATCCCCACTTCCCAATGTTAATTATGGGGATAAATCTATTTCTCGGTAATTTGTTTATGGCTTTTATCTGTCCTTACACGATACTAGGAAATTGAAGCAATTTTGGAAAGTAGAGATCTATCCAGTGATTTAATGTCATATTTGATCATCATATATGTAAATCAGTGCTTCTAGCTGTAATTTATGATCATGTTCATGTTACCCAGATGTTGCGGAGACATCGCCGGACAAATGTGAAGCAGGGTTCTCTTGGTTCTGAGGAGGTATATTCTCAATCTTTCATTGGATAATGAGCATGTTTGCCCTGACATTACTGTTTTGTAATCGCAGATTCATTTCTATATTCATGATTTTATTTTCTTAATGATTTGTGTATGCTTAAGTTACGTTTGATCAGATTAAAGGAACACCCCTGCTAATAAAAAAAAAGGAATAAGATGAGCATACTAAATAAATGAATAAATCCGAACTCTTCATCTTAGGTGAATTGCTTAGCTGCACATAAATTACAAAGTATTGTTTGAGATGCTTTGGACATGTCCCTCGAAGGTCAGTAATAGATCTTGTACAAAGGATTGAGACGTTACAAGCACAAGGGAGCATGAGAAGAGGAAGACCAGTAAAAACTTGGAGGGAAGCAGTGAGAATGACATGGAAGATTGTAGTACAGAGAGCTTGGCTCTGAATAAAAATGAGTGGAGAAATAGAACTAACAAAACCTGTCCAAAATAGATGAGATAAGGCTATGATAATGATGAAGAGGATGGTGACTTTGTGCCATGCACCTGGACTCATTAAACCTATGCACATGTATGCCCAATGAGGGAAACCATACCATGCGCCTTGTGACGGGGACGCCGACATTGTCGACATCGGTTATGGACCATATCACGTGCACCGGCGTCGGAGGAAACGCAACAGGAACCAAAATCAAGCCTAAAGGAGACACTCTGCCCAAAGTCGCTGGAGAGACTTCACTTTCCGCTCGAGCGAGGAGGCTTCAGAAAATAAGGCCAAACTTTAGGCCAAAAGTCGCTCGAGCAAGTTTGGTTGTCGCTCGAGCGAGACGTCGAAGAGCACTGAAGTAATTTCTCTGGAATAAGTCGCTCGAGTGAGCATCGGTTGTTGCTCGAGCGAGTCGCGTCGAACATCGTCATTTTCAGTCTTTTTTCTTAAGTTTCTTTTTGTTTCGAATGTAAGCACTTTAAGATAGTTTCGTAATTATTAGGTTTTAGGGTTTTCTGCTTTGAGGCCTCCTATATAAGGTCATTAAAGCATTGTAAGGAATAAATTGATGAATGAAAGAAAAGGCTATTGCTTTGTGCTTGAGATGAGCATTTTCGAAGAGTGAATCTTCTCTCCCGCGAAGGGTTTGGTGTGAAGCCAAGGGTGCGAATCCCACAATTTTCTAACCCCTATTTTATCTCTTAATTTATTTGCTCTCTACTTTCTTACCAATCCTAATAAACCTATTTCAGCCATTACTCTTTTGAATACCCCGAAAATCCTAAACCGTAGAATTCACTTGAATCATTAAATCATTCCAATCAACAAATCCTAATAGAACCAGCGATTCTGCCTTGGGATCTACGATCGAGCGCCCTAATCTAGAAGCAGCTAGAGTTCTATCCCTAGGATCCCCCTTCTGCAAAGCTAACAGATTTAGCGCATCAGATTGGACCCTACCCGAACCAAACGCGATCATCCAAGCGGAAAACTATGAAACCCTAAGGTATCGCGATTGTTTTGAGAATTTTGTTTAATTAATTTAGTTTATTTTCAGCAAAATGGCATTTCATTTTCGTTCACGTAGTCTAGGGTCATTGTCTCGCGTCACCTTGTTTACTACGAAGGTCCTTGATGCCTATTATAAATACCTAACATTGGGGGCCGGTTGAGGAGTGTATGAGGGAGTGAATACGTCTCTACCATTATTGAGAAGGAGTGCTTACAATCATTCATGTTTCTGGGGTGTACATTGTCAGTAGTCCTCTTGAGGATCGTCGAGAGTTTTTCACATTAAATCCTCGACTCCAATCTCTGAATCATTGTGAAAGAGTACCCTTACGGATATCTTCCGATTCTTTGAATCCGTGTGTCACTTTATTATCTGTGCCACTTTTAGCAGTTTTATGCTTTAATGGCCTGTGAGTTGTACTTTTCAAAATGATAGTTGAAGGAATAAAATCCCAATCTTTCTAGTGAAAATTCCTTTGTGCAATATATATGCAAAATTTCATTCAATGTTGATAAGTGGATTAATTCTTAAGTTCTTTGAGCAGTCTGCTCCCTTTCTTACTGTTATCAGGCCAACATGGACGTTTTAAAATCTCAACTATTTCGAACCTCTATGTGCCTCTTGCATATCCTTTCAAATCAATAAAATTTAATAGAATAGAAAGATACGATTTGACTCTCCTTGTGAACATAATAAGATTATCAAGCATATGAATAGCATTTTACTTTGAAGCAGGGGCCCGGCATTGCTGGAAGTTAGCTTTTGACAGGTTGATGGGGTGAAAGGATTTTCATAAGTTTGATGATCTTATGATGGCAGTGATGCGCCATTAATCCAAAAAAATAAATATCAAACACCATAAGAACATAACAGAATCAAGACTTCGTACTTTTTCAGCTCTGGGAATTTAGTGGTAGAAAAATGAAACTTCCACTCTAACTAAATTTCTTTAGTGATCAACATCCCCGAGTTTTGTCATCTTGCCTTATGGAAGGTATTCAGATGCACCTGAGTTCTATCTGTATACTAATTATTCAATGTGTATCAGTTGCACTTAGTTATTTGCTCAGTATTTGTATCTAAGGAAGCAAAGAAAGAAAAGTTTGACATAATGCTCAATTGCTTCAATAACAGCGATATCAAAGTTATTCACCACAGGAAGCAAAGAACGAAAAGTTTGACATAACCCTCAATTGCTTCAATAACAGTGATATCAGAGTTGTTCCTGCTGAACACTAACTTGTTAGAAAAGCAGTATGATGCATAAAATTATAACAGGGAAAAGGAGTCCCCAGCATGAAGAGTAATTCTCAAGATACTCTCTTTCACTAAATGTCAGCACCTTGTTTGCCTCTCTGTTAGTATAAGCCTCAATGGCTTCAATAACAGCATTATCAAAGTTGGTCCTGCTGAACACTAACTTGTTAGAAAAGCCGTATGATGCATAAAATTATGGCAGGGAAAAGGAGTCCCCAGCATGAAGAGTAATTCTTAAGACACTTTCTTTCACTAGATGTCAGCACCTAGTTTTCCTCTATTAATATGAAAACTATCAATATTAAAGTTGCTCAATCTAGTTAAACTACATATTCTGTTGACTCTATTAGGACATCCTGTTCCACAGTTTATATGATACCTTATATATGCTATTGGACACATGCAAGAGAAGAAATACTGATGAAAGAATTTTGTTTAATTAGACAAATAATTTACATGCTTCATTAATATTGGCTAGTTTTTTCTTCTCTCATAGGTTTTATTGTTTATTGTAGGCAAATAATTTACGAGTGATGCTCTTGGGCATGGTTGATGATCCTCGTGTCGTTCTTATCAAGCTTGCGGATCGTCTGCATAACATGCGAACCATGTACTGACTTCTCGACTTATTTGATACTTCTTTGGTCTTATGCTGACTAAATAATTGGTGAATCACTCTATAACTTCCACTTATTTGACCTTTACTGTTATACCCTTCCTTTGGATATCTTCCTCTCTTCCTGAGGAACAGTTGACAGTTATAAACTTTTTAATGCTAAATTTCATAAATCTACGACTTATTGACTGAAGTTTTAGCTTATCGTATTATCATATGGATCACACTCCTAGATGGGCTCTTCTTACAGTTATGCTCTTTCTCTGCCAAAGGCTCAAGCTGTTGCACAAGAGACATTAGCTGTATGGTGTTCTCTGGCTTCTAGACTGGGTGTTTGGGCTTTAAAAGCTGAACTGGAAGATCTATGTTTCTTTGTTCTTGATGCGAACACTAATACTTTCTGAAATTGAGTTATTGAGCATATGTAGATTAACATATATAAAGGAAGCCAAAGCATTATAACTTGTATTATATTCAAGGTGATGAAAATGGTATCTGTCAGAATTGATAGATGAAACTTTTGCTATTCTATAGGTTTTCTCCTCTTAATGTTTTTTGTATATGCTCTTCAACTGTCAATGTAATTCAAATTTCCCTCATGCAGCCTCATACTTTTTGCCGATTACGAGCTGAGCTGGCTTCCATGTGGAGCCCTAGCAACAAGACAAGAAATCTGAGAAGGATACCTGCAAAAGTTGGTTTGCTTGTACCCTCATATGAAAATAATGTTATGCCGAATTATGAAGGTTCTCTGCCAACTGATGAGAATATAGAAACCATGAAGGTGAGGCCTCTGTTAAGCCAGTTATTTTTTTTCTTATTTAAATTTTTTTTATTTGTGTATATTATTGTTGCATGATAGATCTGTAGAGAGAGGGTTTCTCCAATGACAACTCTTTTCAAACATGTTTTGTCTTTTGAGGATGTGAATTGCAACTAACACTGTTTTAAACAATAAAACAAAGTCAACCAAAAACAGAGAAATTCCCATGCTTCCCATTAACAAAAAAGAATAAAAAACACGAAGTCAACAGCATCTACTTGTTTTCTTTACTGTTATTTTATTCTTTTGAGCTCCCACTTCCATTTCCCTCAATTAAGTGCGAAAATTTGGAACCAAACACTTTGATTTCTATGGATGTTTTAGAGTATCTTTACCATAGAGTTCACCTTAGCTTCCCTAAATCAGATACCCAGTTTAACAAAATTATGATTGCTCCCAAAATATATACAATGACGGACAACCAAACAAAATAGGAAACATGCATCAGTGGCATTGTTCAACAGAGGTAGCAACTGATGGTCATTTTTACCAGAGGTGCTAACTCGAAGGCTTGCAGTATTGGATGTAGGGCAGCCAATGGGTCGGGTCGTGCCACAATCCAAGTAGACTCAGTCCTTTGGGGCCCTTGACCCGACCTAACGGGCCAAAGTTATATATAATATGAGGGCCGGGGATATTGGTAACGCATGGTGAATGTGTCAGATCGGGTCCATGTGGCACCCATCCATGGGAACGGATGACACGGAAACTTGCACAAGGACGATCAGGTCCATCCTAAAAAACAAAACCGAAAAGGGTGTTTTTCCCCTAATGGAATGTTTTTTTTATAGAATTACGATTGTCTAGGCTCCCATCTGTTGTGTACTAGTCATTTTCACAGTTACGCAGATAATTTTAGTCATTAGGCTTTGTGGAAATAATTTTTATTGTTAGTGACAATAGTCATCTCATTGAGTCCGATGCATAGATTCCACTAAGACCAAGAGCTTCTGTGATGCATCACCTTTTACACACTCAACCATCCAAACTAAGTGCTTCTATGATGTGTCACCTTTTACAATGCTGACGTGGAAGTTCGTATTGTTAGAATTTTTGCATTCTGAGAACAATGCTGGTTAGGGCATACCAATTTGAGGTTGTACAATTTCTCTTCTTGAGTTCCAACAGGTCAAACACTAAGACACTGAGTCTTCTATGATGTGTCACCTTTTATCTACAGAGAATTTTCCTATCACTATCACTATTTTTCATCAATACCCAATCATGGAGGCAAAAATTTAATTTGTTCTTACTGTCACATAGAGATGGATAATACCAATCCAGTGATGTATAAAATAAAATAAAAAGCAAGCAGTGAACCTTACACATCAGCTGAAAGAAACATTTAACTATAAATCTCCAAATTTCTTATTCGTCCATAAAATCTACACAAGAAGTTTACCATGATTCTTCTTCCTTTTCGACTTCTGCTTCATGCAGCTAAAATGAACTAGTATTAGGTAAGCGGCTCGAGTGCCAGGTAACTTCGTACTCTTGTCACTTTTTGGCTGTGTGCCACATGGAATCATCATGTGTGCCATCTGACACATGCACCATGATGTAAATATTTTGGTGCAAAAAATTGGGACAAAAAACTATCTCCATCATCTGAGTCAAAGAAGTCAAACTCCATCATATCATTAAGTTTAGATGGCCATTGACCACTTTGAGTCAGATGGTGATCATCTTCTGACCCAATCTTCTCTACCATAGATTGTGAGATCATGGGAATCACGCAGAAGAGGTTGTGGTTCCACATGGCACGCATCCCAAAAAGTGATCCAGTACCTAGAGGATTGGTGCTCGGGTCAGGTACCTAATACCAACTCAGCTAAAATACAAGCCAGGCCGAAAGAAGCAAACCGGTCAGCCTACCTTAAAGGTTTCTCTGTAAACAATATTATATAGTGAAGATACTAGGTAAATGTGTTTATTTTATACATTTTACCCTTTTGAGGATGACGATACAGCTTAGCTCTTTTGTTATCTGTTGTCTTTCTTACTTTTCCGAACCAGTAGTATATTTTGTTGATTTTTTCCTTTGAGGATGATGATATCAACTTAGTTTTCTTATTTTGTGTTGGCTTGGTTTCCTTTTCAAGAACCAGCAGTCTAATTCTTTAAGTGCTTTTTTCTTTTATTTTTCTTGTTCTTATTTGCAGGTTCTTTTGCAAGCTGTTCTACCATTTGATCTGTTGCTGGATCGAAGAAAGCGCACTAATTTTCTTAATAAACTCAGGAAATGCTCCAAGGCTTCCAACATACACCCTAAGGTCGTTACCGACGCTAGGATTGCTTTAGAGTCTTTAGCACTTTGTGAAGAAGCACTTGAGCGGGAGTTATTTATATCTACTTCGTACGTTCTAAGTCATGATTTTTTTTGTTTGATTATTGTGAGATACAGTCATCATTCTTAATTTGATCTTTAATTTTCCACCTAAAGTGTGGAATGTCAATAAATCGTTCTTATTCATGCATCATGCTATGTGGATTAATTTTATTTATTTTTTTGCTTTTGCAGTTATATTCCAGGGATGGAAGTGACTCTATCTAGTCGCCTAAAAAGCTTGTATAGTATTCACTGCAAGGTATGCACCAAAAATCATGTTAGTAATATCTAAGTCATGTTGTCTGTGAGCAAAACCATATGTTAGATCTCCGAGCATGAAAGTATGTGCTCTGACAAAAGAATATGATTGATGTGTAAATATATAACAATGATTCAAATAGTAAGATAATGTAGCTTTTTCTTTGTTTTCACTGTGGAAATGGGAGTTAGCAATATTTTGAAATGTGAAGTTGTGTAATCTGAAGTACAATATAGAGTTGATATGTTCAATAGTTCTTTTACTGATATCACTCAAACTGCACAATGGATGGATGCTCCATCCACCTTGAAATGAGGCAATCACATTATTTTAGTTGGCTTCTACAAAATGAACCAATTTTATGTGAGTTAGGTAGTTGGCATTGATTGTATTTCTGAAACTAGTCAAAAATGTCTTACAGGCATAAGAAAGAATAACAACTGAACTATTAAAATTAATTCCTATAAGTCCACTCTAGCTGATAGTTCATGGCTGTTCAGCTTAGTCGATTTGAAAAGTTTTTTCGTATAGAGAATCTTGAAGAAAATTGGCAACTTAATTTTTATTGTTGATTCTTGAGCATTGTAAACTCAAAAATGTGTTTGAGTCTAGATTTTAGCAGCTTTAGGCATGCCAGCAACTCTGCAGATTTCTTCTTGTTTGAGTTCTGGAGCAAACAATGATCGCAAAAGTGCTTTGTTGATTCATAAGTCATCTGCAACTCGGCAGAAGTCTTCTTATTCGACCTTTGGAAGTAAAAAATGATCGCATGATTTGAGGCAATTCCCAAAAGTGTTCTGGCTAGATCAAGTGAACATGAAATTGTTTACAGGTAAACAGATAAAATCACAAGTAACAAAAACTGTGGATTTGCCCAAGATGCTAGTAAACTTGTAATGCGACTTCCCCCTTTATTCTCATGAGAGAGTCTAATGATGTTTGTAGCGATTAGAGAGAGATTAGTTTTCACGTTATCTAAGGAAGAAAGTAAAACTAAATAGTGAAAAGCAATAGAAGAGAGTAGAGATAAGAGAATGAGAGAATGAGAGTGAGAAAATACAATGAAGAGTAGTGACCGTGTGACAAGGCAAAAATCACGTCATCCTTCCTTTTTATGGATTAGTCCTATACCAGTTTAAGTGAATAAAAGAAAATGCCTATTCTTCCCATAACTAATGAAAGTAATGCCTAAATGTTTGCATACCTACTCTAAACATGATGTTCCCTCTTCAGTTGTGGCATAGATATCATCAATGCCCAACTTTTTTTCTCCCAAGTGTCTCACTAAACTTAAAACTAGCCGGTTCACTGATTTAATATGGGGAATGAGGTTGATCGTATTGTTGGAAGGAAAAAAAAAATGAGCGTTTAGCTACAAGTCTGAAAGCAACTAGTGGCTAGTCCACCCTAAAGCTAATTACTACCGTTCTACTTGTTCCCTTCGCTCTACTCATTCAAAAACACTTTCTCTTTTCCCCCCCTTCAAATCCTCCTACCGCTCGGGGAATTGAATTATTAGCATCCGGCCAATATTTTAGCTATTATTAATGAAGGCAATATGATGTATTTTCTAAAAACTGATTGGGCTACTAACATAGAACCTCTTATTGCTTGAGCAAATATAATTGTATCCCAACTTTCTGCTATTAACCATTCATCCTCTTGTTTCTCTCTTTTTTTTCTTTTGATTTTACCGAAATGATAAACACTTTTAAGGAATTGGACATGGAAAAAATCGTAGTTTAAAACTTCTGATTCTGAGGTGGAAGATGTGAAAGCAGTGTGCATAGCGAACGGAATTATACTTTAGCCAACTGTAAGAATCTTGTTACTTGTTTTTTTTGCATAAAGCATGCTTCGTACTTCCACAGAACAAAAGATTATTTGCAATGTGAGACATTGCCTGATTATTGCAATATAACTTCCTAGGTTCATTCACCTTGATTATTTCTATCATATGGGTCTTCAAGCAAAGTAATTAAAATGTAGTATCTGCCATGTATTTATATTCAGACTCAGTACTTGATCTGGTTATAACACTATTTCTTGCTCTGCCATATAATAAGTTTACCTCCAACAAATGTTCAGTAACCGGTACTCGACCTCCCATCAGATGGAGATCCTGCCCAGTCAGCATCAAAATATCCTTCAACTTTGAGATGCCAATTAGAATTGTATAAAAGACCTACATCGACTAGATCTGAGTAGTCTGCTTGGCTTCGACAAAACCAATACGAGACTACTATGCTCAATTTATCGAGCCACGCACTAGCAGATTGCTCAAGATTATAAATCTTTTTCTGTAGATGACATATCTTAGATGACTCCCTTGAGCAATAAAACCTAGTGTTGCCCCGTATAGACCTCTTGTAATTCTCGGTAGAGAGGTCACAATAAATTTGGCAGAAAGAAATGACAACTCGAATGGAATTGAGTTTGGAAATCTGAAACGTGGTCTATAAGTAGTCAATGCCATACAACTTAGAGTATCCCTTAGCCACTAACTAAGCTTTTAATTGACAGTGCCATGGGCAAATACTTAACTGTGTAAACTCATCTACACCTAACATCACACTTTCTCCTAGGAAGATCAAGAATTTGCATATGCAATTTTAGTGCACTGCAAATATCTCCTTAGTCATAGCCTCTTTCCAGCTAGTATTGAGAAAACATCTTGTAAAATCTTAGGAATATAAACATAGTGCAGCACAAGAGAAAATCGATGAAAAGATGATGGCAATCAAAGGACACAAACTGAGAAATGGGGAGAGTAGTGCAATTTGTGTTTAGCTTTTCATAAAGCAATTAGAAGCATTGGAGTGGAAGGGCACAAAATGTCTATGTGAGTGGACTGATGCAGATCATCTGACAAGGAAACCGACGGTGGATTTAGGCTAAGATGTCATGTCTGACTATTGACCATTCCATTTTCGAGAGTAAACTTGTACAGGGGCTTGCGGTGGCACCATGGGTCAAAAAATTGTCCGATACCAATACGTATCGTCCGATACGTATCGGTTTTGGACTTGGGTGGTACGATACAAAGGCATTGTATCGTACCCCCTTAAAAACAATATACTTATCGTCCGATACGGGCAATGTATCGCCCGTATCGGACGATTCGGACGATAATTTCAATGTATCGTCCGATAATATGTATATATTTTTTTTCCGATTGTCTACACAATCGCCGATACATAATGTATCGGCCGATACCCGATACGTATCATCCTGGAGGTTAGGACGATACGTATCGGTTTGCCGATATTTTGATCCTTGGGTGGCACAGTAGCTATCTCCTCCAAGGAAGACAGAGGGATAGGAAGTGGAGGAAGGGATGTAGAAGTAATTAATGGCTTACCTTGAGAAGAGAGAACTCTAAAAGAATGTAACATCAGGTGAAACAAACTGTTTGTGTAATTATGACTGTAATACTATTACCCTCATTTTATAAACATCTCCACAAACACAATACCCAGCATATCCATCAACCTAGATGGGTCAAGTTTTGGAAAATTAAACTTCTACCTAAAATTCTCTTTTTCTGCTGGTCTGTGGCATGGGGTAGAATTCTTACGAGGGAGCAGTTGATCAAGAGAGGGGTGAACATCCAAAATAAGTGTATGCTATGTATGTCTGGGAGGGAATCGGTCTATCACACACTTCTCCACTGCCCTTTCTCCCTTAAAATCTGGGGTGTGATTCTCTCTGCGTTTGGAATTCAGTGGGTCTTCCTTGACGAGGTGATTGAGATGATGGAACAGTGGGATGGGGTGGTGTTTCAGGAGATGAAAGAAGAGTTATGGCAGATAGTGGGGCATGTTGTGCTTTGGGCCATCTGGTTAGAGAGAAATAACAGGATCTTCAGAAGAGGGGCCGTTTCAATTGGTGGTCAGAGCTGCAAGGGATTGGCTCCTTAGTGGATCGAGATTCGTCATCACACACAAGATATTAGGGACATGGACTTCTTGCTCGAATGGGATATAATGTTGCAGCAGACATAATGCCGGGATCAGGTGTCTCTGCTGGCTATCTGTGTCCTTAATCTTTCTCTGGGATGCTCTTTCATCAAGGGTTGCCAAGAGGGTGAGTTTTGTTTTGGGTTCTTCTTTTCTGGGTAGTTCTCACTATCCACAAAGGTATGTGTGCTTTCTCTTTTCTTGTCTTTAATTATTGCTTTGTTATCGATAAAAAGAAATTAAAAAAAAAAAAAAAAAAAAAACTGGTACCCTCATTGAGTGTGCAAGTATCTGAGAAAGACATACTTCATGAAGTGAGGGCCAAGTTTATCACTACCCAGAGTTAGAATATGAACAAAACAAACATAACTGAATATTCATCGAGGTAGAGAAAACGGTTTTGTATTAGGAAATATGACCAATAAGTGAGTACTTCCATTTAAGAATGGACGACGACATTCTATTAATTAGGTGACATATGATGAGAACAGCACACTATAAAAGTTTAGGAACGTGCATCTGAACTGTTTCACTGTATGAGATTTTGTAGTTTATGGTTTGTACTGTGCAATATGCAAGATGTCTTTGGTAAACTATCCCACAATCCCTAGTTTTTATTGGTTTAACTTGTCTGGTCTATCATTAAATATAGGATGTCCAATTTTCTCATAGAATTATTATTTGGCAAATATTTTCAGAAAGTTAACTACCATGCCTTTCTAAAGACTTCACATTTACTATTTTTCCTGAGCAGATGAAACGGAAAGATGTTGGTATTAGGCAAGTTTATGATGCTCGTGCTTTAAGGGTTGTTGTTGGGGATAAGAATGGGACGCTGCATGGAGCGGCAGTTAAGTGTTGCTATAGTCTTCTAAACATTATACACAGGTGAATACTTATACTAAACATCGTCTGCATCAATTGGAATTTCAAAGAAATTTTTTTGAGCAGCTAAACCTTACTATTGTTGGGAAACAAGTGGGTTATAGTCCTATGTAAATTTCTTTTGCCTGATTCAATGATAATATAAGGAAGAAACTGCAATCTTCTATGTTTGGAAGCAGGTTTCTAACTAGACATAACTTTTCCTTATCTTTGAGAATTTGGGAGAATTACAGTACCATGTAACATAAACCTGCAAGTCGAATTTTAGGGATGTGGTAAAGCAGTTCAAAAAACACTAACACAAGTATAGTGCTGTAGTTAGCCTTTGAGTCACCAGCATGATCAACTGAAATTAAATAATGTCTATCTGCTTCATAATTTGTCATGCAGGCTTTGGACCCCTATTGATGGTGAGTTAGATGATTACATTGTGAATCCCAAGGCTAGTGGCTATCAGGTAAATATTCTTACATTTAACATTAAGGTGATTTGATTGCATCATTTTTCTTTATACTTACAGAGAAGAGTTGAGCAGCGTACTGTTGGTTGTATACTACCAAAGAAAACATTTCATGTTATTTTTTATCATGGGTTAGGAATAACTAGATGAGAGATTTTTTATCATTTGCTTGCTCATTTCTATTTTCGTAGCTGATTTCGTCACCAACATGATTTGCTCCTTTTTCTCTTTTCGTGGTCCCCTGAAATGATTTGGCCTTCGTAAAGTCATAATATATTAGCTATATAATGAGAATACTCCATATTAAAATATGTGTATGTCTGACACTGGGAATGGAAGTCGCAAATGGGTTTAGGTTAGGATAGGTAAGGTTTAATGTATTAGGATTAGGGTTTGGTAGAAGGAGTGAGAGAGAGAGAGAGAGAGAGAGAGATCTGCTTAGTGAGTTCACTAGGTTATATATTAAGTGCATTAAGTGTTGAGAATACTACACACACACACCCATCGGTCGTTCACCACCAGCAATATGACTTACATACCAACACTCCCCTCAAGCTAGAGCATGAATATCATGCATACCCAGCTTGATAGACATATCGTTAAGAACTATAAGCCTTCTGGCTTTGTGAGTACATCAGCAAGTTGTTGAGATGAAGACACATCAACAAGTTTCAAAATATTGTCCCAAACTTTCTCTCTTACAAAATGCACATTTAGCTCAAAATTGAATCAGATGCAATCTATCTACAGCCTCATTATCACAATGGAGAGGCATAGAGCCCCTAATAGGACATATTTGTTGAATGTATTATGTGAGTACATATGAGAGGTATGCATGTAAAGGATAGTGGGTCTAGCCTCACAAAGTTGTGTCTTGTATGTCCTCTATATAAAGGGCCCATCTATTGTAACTTGGTATTATCTTGGAATAGCAAGAATGAAGTCTTTTAGTGTCTCTTCTTTATCCTTCTCCCTCTTTACCTATCTAATAAGCCCTAAATGGGTCTGTCTCCTCTTTAGTTTTTAGCTTCTACATGGTATCAGAGCGGGCCTGTCCTTCGCATCTTGTTTAGGGTTCCCTCTGACATATGCTTTGCACCTTGTTGGATCTTTGTGCATCAGAAATTGGGAATCCTAGTTCTCGTAGTTATGGTTTTAGTCTCTCTTCGACAACCCCAAGCCATCTTCATCATCATTGGCATCTCGCCTAGCAACGTGATATACTGACATCAGCAAGGTCAACTTTTTTTACTTCAGGTGTCTTCGAAAATACACCATTGGGATCGGTTCCTTCTTGTGCTCCTTTTTCATAATTAGCACGATGTGATTTGGAGCCTTTTTTCTGCTTTTTCGAAGGGGTCTTTAAAGCTATTTATATATATATGATTCTCAGTTTTCTGGGCATCGCTCCTCTGTGTTGCATCAAAGGTTCCTCTCATACTACGGATTTGAATCAGCTTTCTCTTCTGAACATTCTGGAAATGGTGCTACATGATTCTGTTGTATATCAAAGGAGATAAGGTGTTTTTCGCGGTGGATGATATGCGTAGGTTTCACCCCTATTACCGTTGAAACCTGATCAAATGCCTGCTGAAATACTTTTGTTGGCTGTTGTAATACTTCTGTTTAGAGATGTATTACTTCCGAAGCCAGACCAGTATTTGCTCGTGCTCCTAGGATATTGATGCAGTAAAAACGCTAAACCTAGTTATGCAATTTTAAAATCAATTTGAGATTTAATTGAGCAGCAGAGATTTAGAAATTAATCCCAAAACACAAAATATTTAATAACTTAGAACTTTATTAAGGCAATTTAATTGATTCGATTTAGCATATGAGCATTCAGATCTAGAAAATAGGTTTAAAGATAGACTCTAGTTTCAATCTAGTTTAGGGCACCAAGCGACAATCTCGATGTTGTCTCTTTACTCCTTACTAGGATTTGAATAATTCATTGCCCGAAAGATTTAAATCGTTCAAAGAGAATCAACAAATTGGGGTTAGGAATTTAGAAACAAATCTCAGCAATGATATAAAAAGGAAAAGTTATTTTGGGTTTATAGGTTCTCAGTAGAAGAAACAAATTAGATAAATTATCTGACAATAATCAAAAGACAAAATAGAAAAGAGATAGAGGTTCCAAGGCTTTACACCAAGGAGATAGTTGGCCTCACACCAAACCGCACGCGGAAAGAAGAATCACTCTTCCAAGTTTTGAGAGAATCGCACCCTCGAAGAAAACTTTGATAAAAGCTATCAATTTGCAAAAGCAATATTCATTAACCGTTGACTCCCAAAAATTGTATTTACAATGCCTTTATATAGGCAAACAAACCCTAACTAAACATAAATTCGAAATAAGAAAGTCCTAAAGAAACTAAAACTCTAAAACAACAAGTTTTGCCCCAAAACTCGCAATTATGTCAACTTGCTGATGAGACCCACGAATGCCCGTCCTGTGCTCATGGATGTCTGTCCTCTCTATTCACAGATGTCCGTCGTCTACGATGTGCACAAAACATAAAGCCTCAAAATCACGGACGCTCATCTTGACGTCACCAACTTCCGTGGAAACAGATGGCGTGAGCACGGATGCCCGTGCTACAATTCTTCAGAACTCCTTCATTCTTCAATTAGGAGTCTTCGGGATATTTTTGCACGACTCTTTCGCCTTCGATAGATCATAGGCGGTTCTTTGAATCGAATGTCCCCATCAGATATGTTTGTATGTTGGCTGGTACAACCAGCTTGGCTGCTTGTATGTGTCTTTATGTATTTCTGGATGGCTAGATGAGTTACTGTTGGATACTGCATATTAGCTGTTGGTGAAAATGTTTATTTGAGCCACTTGTACTTCTGCTAATTCGTGATATGAAAAGACTGAAGATATTTGGTGTTGCACTCACTCGTGGATGCTACCATCTCCTCTCCTTATCTTTTTATTTCTTCTAATATACGTATGTGTATGTGGTATTTAACACATACATTTTGCCTACTTGTTGTCCCTTCTACATTGATGAAGAGTGGCCTTTTTGCTGCTGCTATGAGCAACATTTTATGCATGTGGACGTCTTTCCCGCATTGCTTTGATTAGTGGATGTGTTTCCTATTATCTTTTTTGACCTTATGGTCTTTTTTTCTGTCCTGTCAATGTAAGGGGGAGATGGTTCAGGGGGATCGTTGACAAGTTGAGCATCATTGTCATCGATGCTCAACTTGAGGGGGAGTGTTGGATGTATTATGTGAGTACATATGAGAGGTATGCATGTAAAGGATGGTGGGTCTAGTCCCACATTGCTTAAGAAAAAAAGTTGTCTTGTATGCCCTCTATATAAAGGGCCCATCTGTTGTAACTTGGTATAATCTTGGAATATCAACAATGTAGTGTTTTAGTGTCTCTTCTCTCCCCTTCTCCCTCTTTCCCTAAATGGGTCTTTCTCACCTTTAGTTTTTAGCTTCTTTATTTCTACAATATTAGCTACAAGATCTGTAAGCAATAGCTTAATATTCTGCCTTGACGCTAGATTAGATACCATTGGCTGCTTTTTACTCTTCCATGAAATAAGATCACTCCCAAAGAAGACACTATATCCTAATGTAGAGCGATGATCAGTACTTAAGTTTGCCAATCGACATATATATATATATATATATATATATATATATATATATATATATATATATATATATATGTAGGTGACCATGGGAGTAATAGAAAAATCCACGATTTGGATTGGACTTGATGTATCATAGAATATGATGAATAATAGCAAGGTGAAGAGTCCTCAGGGTATGCATGAACTGACTCACCAAGCTAATAGCAAATGTGGTATCGGGTCAAGTAAGTGTAAGATAGATCAACTGCTAACAAGACATTAATACTCATAAGGATAATATAACAACTCCCTTTCTTACTCATGAAGAGAATTTTTGGATTCCATGGATGATGAAGTAGGTTTGCGTCCAAGCACACCGGTATCACTTAGAAAATCCTAAGCATACTTTGTTGAGAGAGAAAGATTTTTCTTTGAACGAGCAATCTCTAAGCTAAGAAATATTTCAAGTTAACCAAGTCATTCACTTCAAACCTATGGTTAAGTTGCCTCTTCGCATGGGATAAAGGAATCATCATCTCCAGTAAGAATGATGTGATCGACATATACTAGTAAAATAGTGCAACCAGCAAGACTTGAGTGAACAAAAACAGTATGCTCAAAATGGCCTCTCCTGAATCCCGAAGCATTAATCACTTCACTAATTGATGGAACCAGGTGAATGCTTCAACCCATAAATCAACTTACGGATTCAACAAGCTTTCCCTGTCTCCCCCTGAAGCTAGAATTCAACTGGATGTTTCATTAGACCTCTGTAAGATGACCAAGCAAAAAAGCATCTTTCTCACCAAAGCTAATATAGTGGCCAATTTTGATTTGTAGCCATGGATCAAAATATCGTCCGATACCGATACGTATCGTTATCGGACGTGAATGATACGGAACGTTAAATGTACCGTATCGTTCATTAGTATTGCAGATACCGTACGATACATTCAATGTATTGTCCGGTACACTACTGTTCCGGTACGTATCGTCCGGTACGTACCGGTTTTTTAACCGGACGATACATACCGATTTTCCGGCATTTTGATCGTTGTTTGTAGCAATTGAGAGGAACTTAACAGATGTGAACTTGTCCACTGGAGAAAGGTAGCACCACAATCGAGACCATACATCTAGGTAAAAGCACTAACAACTAATTGAGCTTTATATCTTGCGATATTACCATCAATATCGCACACACACACACACACCAATAGGATTATTAGACAAGCGTCTATGTCCAAGTAATCTGTAGTTTATATATTCCCAGAGTCGCCATGTTGGACACCTAGTTTCCATGTCCAACACATTAAATAAATCATTGAGGTGGTTCATTTTTGCTTCCACGTGTAATTAGAATTCTTTCACTGCAAAAGAGTCATCTAATTCATGTTTTTTCTTTCGGTCAAAATTTATCTGATTTTATTTATTTTTATTGTCATTCAGTGTTGAGACTATGTAAAATTTACATTAATACACATCTTTCTTTAGGATATTTTTTTCGTTGTTTAGCTTCGGTCATGCCACATAAATTACTAGCTCCTCTACGTTGGCCTGATTATTATGTTGATAATATATTTTTTGTTTTTGGTAAATTTTGAGTTTTCTTAGGTAGTCTACAATCATTCTACGTAAAAATTTGAAAGTTCCATTCAATCTTCATTCAAAGTTTCATTCTATAACCCTAACACTTCTTTTTTTATCATACTATCATTGAAGGCCAGCAAGAAGCTGGGAGAACTTACAAAGTGCAAACAGACAAAAGAAACAAAAGAAAAATAATCCCAACGAGGCAACGGAAAAGACTATCTATTCTGCTACCCCGCCCCCTTAGACTCAAGAACTAGACAAAATCACCATTACATGCAGAGATCTGCACTCCCTTTCCCCCCATCTTTATCGAGGATAACCCAGTGACACATCAAATCTATAATAGACTTCAAACGAAGCCTATCGGGCGACGCTTGCTATTGAAGACTCGAGCATTTCTCTCTAGCCAAATACTCCACAGCACTGCGTAAGGACCCACTCTCCAAAACAAACCATGAGACCCTTCCCAACTTGGCCCGCTCCACCAAATAGTAGATGAGCAAGAGGCTCCGGAGAAACCCATCTCAGATCGAAAGACTTGAGGATAGTGCCCCAGATCTCAGAGGCAAACCAGCAGTGAATAAAAAGATGAGAGATAGACTCTTCCGAGAGCAAACACATGGGACACTTGTTGGGGATCTCTTTACCCCGAATAATCAGTTGATCCATGCTCAAAATGCACCCTCTAATCGCTGTCCACACAAAAAATTTGACTTTAGAGGGAATCGTGGCCTTCCAAATGAAGAACTCTCAACTTTGATCAAAGGCCGACAAGAAAGGGCATGATAAAAAGACTTAACCGAAAAGTTTCCCTTATTGCTAGCCATCCAAATTCTCGCGTCGCAGCGCTGCTGGTTCCTAGTAGCTTGTAAAGAGAAGCCAACAGATCCAAAAAAGCTCCATCTCATCATCTCTTAATGACCTCCTAGTGATGAGATCCCAAGCAGGGACTCCCCCATTCTCAGAGAAAATATCCTCAACAAGGCAGCGAGGATGAACCGACACATTATAGATTGAAGGGAATAAATTTTTTAGTGGGTAGAAACCTAACCAGGGGTCTTCCCAAAAGGAGATCCATCACCCCAACTGAAACAAAACCATCACTAGAAATCTGGCTAGACCGAGCTGATACCTTTCCACCAAGCCGAGATTCACCTGGGCTAGTTAACGTTGACCCCCCAAGATCCCGGCATTCTGCCATATTTCTGAAGAAGAACCGAGACCCATAATCTCTTTCTCTTAGAAACACAGCTAGCCAAATCCACTTGCTGAGAAGCGCCAAGTTGACTTGGTGAAGATTCTGAATACTAGGACCTCTGAAACATTTATGAAGCTGACAAACCTCCCAAGCCACCAGATGATACTTCCTATCTAGGCCCGAGCCTTCCCACAATAAATCTCTCTCCATCCTCTCGAGAGTATGAATAAGCTACATAAGACACTTGAAGAGGGACATGAAGAAAATAGGGAGATTGGAGAGAACAGATTTCAGTAACTGTAACCGCCTCTCACTGTTGAAGAGCTTGCCCTTCCAAGACGACAACATCCCTTGAAATCTCTGGATAATCGACTCCCAATTGCTAGCTTTGGGTTTGCCAATCCCCAAAGGAAGGCCCAAGTAGGTAATGGGGAGGGAAGAGGACACACAACCAACCTCACCAGCCAAAACATTGACAAACGAAGGGTCTAAACCTATGCCGGAGACCGAAGATTTCAGCAAATTAACCCTTTTCCCAGACACCACTTTGTATATCGATAGAAGATTAGCAAAGGAATCTATCTCTCCCTGATCAGCTTTGCCGAAAAGGATTGCGTCATCAACACATTGAAGATGGATGACGACAAAATCATCGTTGCCCACCGTGATACCAGAAATTCAATATGAAGCGCGAGACTTAGAAATAAGGGCACCCAAAGCCTCACCTACGATGTTGAAGAGAAAGGGGGGAAGAGGATCTCCCTGTCGAAAACCCCTCGAGCTTTTGAAGTATCCCGCAGGAGTGTTGTTGTCTATAAACCGAGAACCACAGAGAAGATACACAAGCTCTCATCCACTTCCTTCAAGTACCCACAAACCCAAGGCGAATCAACATGTAGTCTAAACAATCTCAGCTAACCCGATCATACACCTTCTCCATGTCTACCTTCCAAATGAACGCCGACAAATGGTTGGAATGGGCCAAATGGACCACCTCATTTGCATTCACTACCACATCCATGAGCTGGCGACCCTAAACGAAGGCCCCTTGAGAATCTGAAATTATGGAATCTATAACTGGCTTGTCAGTAAGCTAACACCTTGGCCAAAATCTTGTAAAGACAATTAATGAGACTAATCGGGCGAAAATCTAGGAGATCATTCGCACCTTTTTTAGGGATAAGCGTAAGAAACATCGAGTTGAGGCTTCTACACACAGAAGCCTGAGAATGGAACTCACTGAAAAAATCCAGGATGTCCCCTCTGAGGGTAGACAAGAAACACAAATAAAATTCCATAGTGAAGCCATCAGGGCCTGGAGAATTCCTTAGCCGTCTCAGTTGAAGGACAACGAAGAAGGAACTTAGTATTTACAAAGGCCGAAATGGCCGGTCTATCTGATAGTTTCCACTTTTGTGGTGACCAGTTGTGACTATGTATGGGATGCATGAAATCTTTAATGGTGTATAAAATTATCCAAAAGTCCCCCAAGTTTCTAGCCAGGGACGAAAACTGAGAATGGGCAAAAATTAAATGCACGCACCTCTCCCCAAAAACCGTAGATGTAGTCTCCCTAAGCTCATATGGGTGTGCTTTAGATTCCTCGGGGAAGACGACATCCGAAGTAGGGCTCACCAGTGGAACTCAAGGACCACCCGCTATGGCGTCAACAAAGGAAAACCCATGACGTCGTCAGGCTGGTGGCAAAAAAGAGGGTCTCTCACTCCAAGGAGCGACTCTCGAGGCCTTTTGGAATCTTTTGCCCGCAATGGACCATCCTTGACGAAGGTCCCTCATTTGGGAGCCATTAAAGACCACCTGCCCCTCTAAGCAAAGTGTAGGGATTTGGTCCTCAGCACCTGTAATCAAAACTCCATTCCTTCTGGTTGAGTAACATCCCTAACGATGGCAAGAGGACCTTTGTTTGAAGTTGACATTACGGCATACCCTAACACTTTTATTTGGGCTATTTGTATCATGATTTGCTATAAGGTACAACCTGGGTGTCGTTGCCTACCACTTTTGTTTGGGCAAAGAAAGCCACAGCCACTGGCAATCAGAGATTTGATGGCTGAAATAACTGTCAACAATAAAAAAGAACAAAGAAATAAGAAACATGATGTTTGGGCTTCCAAATTTGATGTTTTTCACTCTATGAAAGGGAAACTAGAGAAGATTCAAGTCTAGTCTTTTCCTCGAAAAATTTTGGGAGTGTCCTTGCACCTGTGGGATGGTATCCTCTGATTAACCTACTCGCCTTTGATGTTGCAATGACCAGAATACTTGAGATCCCTCAAATTTACCTTCAAAAACTAGATCCCGACTTGTGATACCATGTAACTATAGTCTATAACATTTTCAGTTTTTCACTGCTCGTCTTTGTTGTATGTTAGAATAGCCCCACATCGGTTGTGGGCTTGGAGGTCTTGGGCTATATATAACCTGGGCAAACCTCACCTTACAAGCCGGTTTTGTGAGGTTGAGTTAGGCCCATGGAATTCTATCATGGTATCAAAGCAAGTATTTCTCCACTACACGTCACCCAATTCAATTGTCCACGTGATTTGGCTTGGCCGCAAACACATGCGGGGGCATGTTAGAATAGTCCCACATCGGTTGTGGGCTTGGAGGTCTTGGGCTATATGTAACCTGGGAAAAACCTCACCTTACAAGCCGGTTTTGTGAGGTTGAGTTAGGCCTATGGAATTCTATCATGGTATCAGTGCAGGTATTTCTCCACTACACGTCACCCAGTTCAATTGGGCAAACCTCACCTTACAAGACGGTTTTGTGAGGTTGAGTTAGGTCCATGGAATTCTATCATTGTATAGATTAAAACGTACCATCATTTTTTAAAATACGAAATAGATTAGATTACGCTGTAACTCTCTTACATGTCATTGTTTTCTCAGCTCCTATTTATATTTCAGATCTTTTTTACCAGCATGTAAGCCCTAATCTGTTCTATCTTCCTTTCAGTCGCTCCACACTGCTGTGCAAGGCCCTGATAGCTCACCTTTGGAAGTGCAAATAAGAACACAGGTACCAGACTGTTTCCAAAATAATATAAAATTGTAGTATCTCAGGTCTATGGTAATTTTCCTGGTCATAACGAATTTACAGTAGTGATGATGGTACACCTGCTGTGTAGCGGATGCATGAGTATGCAGAGTTTGGACTTGCTGCACATTGGCTTTATAAGGAAACCGAAAATAAGGTGGGATACAAAAGCACCATACAAGAAACCAAGATAGAAACGTCTTCCTACCCATCCAATAGGCTGGAGGATGAAGCATCTGTTCAAGATCACGAATATCAGAAATATAGTTCCCTAAAAGTAGGACATCCGGTCCTTAGAGTGGAGGGGAGTCACTTACTTGCAGCTGTTGTTGTCAGGTGCAGTATTTCTTGACCGTAATATTAATTTAGGCCGGTGATACTACCATGCCACTTTATGTCATAGCCACCTTTCTTAAATGAAGGGAAAATCTGTTGACTAATTTTAATCAGACGATGTAGATCATTTTTTCGTCCCATCTTCTACATAATAGCTCTTGAGATCATAAGCCTACCATCAGATGTCAGATGTTGATTCCATGTGGCACACATCCCAAAATGTGAATCATTCTGTACCATCAAATGTGGTTCAAGTTCACTTTTTGGGATGTGCAATGTGGAATCATCTGACCGTCTTATAGTAGGCTCGTGATCTCAAGATCTATTTTGTGGAGGATTAGAACGAAAAACGATCTCCATCGTCTGATTTAAAGCAGTCAACTGTTTTTTTGTTGTTTAAATGAGGTGGCTGTAACAAGTAGTGTGGTAGTAACAACAGCCTTAATTTATCATGGAACTGGAAAGTTCTGTAACAAGCTTAAGTGTAAGACGTGACTTTGCAGAGTAGATAAGGGTGGACGGGAGCTGCTTGTGGCTGTGAACTTTGGACTCAGAGCTTCTGAAGCCGTTGCTGATAGAAGATCTTCTCTCCAGATGAAGCGTTGGGAAGCTCATGCAAGGCTCTATAAAAAGGTTAAATTTCTGTATTTTCTTTTCTTCGCTACAACCTAATTACCCAGGGCTATACTATTCAGCTGTTAGTTTCAAATATGCAATTTGATATGAGTGTTTAATTATGATAATCTATTTTCTAGGGGCTGGTATAGCATATAGATAGTTCAGATGTCAACACATCAAAGAGAACAACATGAGCTGAGAAGGAAGCTTTTCACCTGAATTTGAGTTGACAAATCTTCGCTGTTAGTGCTAATGAGTCTTTGTACTGTTATTACAGTCACCATTACATCAACCTGTAAATACAGTAATTTTATTTTGTGTAATGTTGTATAAATCTATTTCATTTGTTAGGCTTCCATTAAGTAATATTTATCTTTTGATGGAAGAATCTTGAGTCTGTTTTTACTGTTCTTTTCTGTTTGACACCAAGTTTCATTTTCATTTACTGTTTCTTTTTATCTAAGATGATTTATATCTAGAGAGGTCTCAATCTCGGTTTGTACATGGCTAAATAAGTCAGATATCCCTTCTTTTTTATGGCTTGTGTATTGGACTATAATACTCGAATATTTCTTCTTTAGGTGTCCTAGTTGACACAATAAAATACACAGCCAGAGCTAAATAGTTAATACTTCTAAGATACCTGTAGGATATATAGCTGTATGACTCTGTCATATTGTATTAGTTACTTTATTTTATGCTTTTTGCTGTTTTTTCATTGAATGGATGTAAATGACATTTTGGCAATAATTACGAAATGAAGACTATTAGATGTAAATTATGTAATCCTAAGCATTTTATGCTTTTTGCTGTTTTTTCATTGAATAGATGTAAATGACATTTTGGCAATAATTACGAAATGAAGACTATTAGATGTAAATTATATAATACCATAGATCTGATATACTCTACTATGAAAAAAAAAAAAAAATATATATATATATATATATGCAATTGACTTTCCATTTATTTCTGTCATACTTTCTTAAGACTTTAAAACATGGTATGTGACATCTTCCTGGAGATAAGGGATGATCTTCAGATATATCTTGGCTTATGGCAGCTTGCAACCGTCACTTGATAATGTTCAAATTTAACCCATTCTAATGTTGTCTTAGTTTTAAAATTCATTGAATTATTTAAGGGTCATTTTCTATATATATATGATCAGTCTCTTGTATTTAATCCTCCCTAGAAGGGATTAGATGACTATGCCTTGTGATTTGGTTTGCATAAGCTGGCTCTTCATCTAGATAAAGGATCCAATTGAAGATCAGAGTCATTCCCTTTATTCCAATAGGGAATGTCTGTGACCTTTGATTGTGATACTTCTCAAGATGAAAAACAAGTTTACACAAAACAAAATGTACCTTTTGTGTTTCTTAAGAAGTGATCTCTCACATATTGTTCCTATTTATGCAAGCTTGCAAGTTCATGCTTGTAAGAATAGCAGTTTTTACGTTCATTTGTACTTTCTATGCTTCTGTCTTTGATTTCATACCATCCAAATCCATTTCTAGGTCATTGATTAATTGCCATCAGATCAAAGCTCTAAAATGGAGAACTTTTGCAGTTCCCTGTTGTCTCACTTTTGTAATTGATATTTGGTTCTTGGAAATTCTGTCTTCTCTAAAATCCTCCGAGATCCATGAGTCATTGGAGGATTCAAGCTGAAAACTTTCCAACATAAATCCGGTGCACAAAACTTTGAACCTTGATTTTCATATGTTGCTCTTTTATGTCTTAACACCTTACATAACACGTATTATTTTTTGTTCATTAATATATTTTGTCCCTACATGTGGCACATTCGCCCATGTGCACGCATTCACAAGCCTTAGTATGGGACCTCATTCGATCCTATGATTCATAACCTTCACAATGAAAAGCCAAAGTAGATTGAAGGACTTTGACGGGGACGCCACATATATGGACATTGGATTCGGAGCACATCAGTTTTACCGGCGTCAGAAGAAGCGTAGAGGAAGCCCGGAGGAGAAAGGAACAACAACGCATATCGCAACTCCTACCGCTTGGTCTTGCCCGTGACAACGCCACAACTCCTACCGCAACGCGCCGCCACAGCAGCGCGCCGTGACAGCAGCACACTATCATATTTTTGCAGCGCGCCGCCGCTGATTTCAGACGGGATTTTCTTTTTTTTCTGTGCGAAAGTTGTCTTTTAGTGTTTTACTAATATTAGGACTTTCTTATTTCGAGTTTAATTATTGGTGGCCTATATATAGAGGCTTGTAAACACCTTTTAATTTAGTTGATTATTTGAATGCTTTTATGCTTGAGTAATCTTTGCCTGAGATGGGTTTGGTGTGAGGCCAAGGGAGTGATTCCCAAAAGTCATTGTTATTTTCTCTATCATATTTGCTATCTCTCGATCTGTGCTTGCTTCCCTACACCGTAGCCTAATTGTTTCCTTGCCTTCTCAAAACCTAAAACCTTTTGAAACCCTAAATCTAACATAGCCAACACCATTTTCCAAACCATAAACCGATCCGAAAACCATAAACCCGTTACAAAACCAAAACCTGTTACAAACCCATAATCTAATTCCGCAACCCTGGTTCGAGCCGTGAATCTACATCGGATCGAAGACGCGCGCCTAAACCTGGAAAAGCTAGAGTCCTATCTCTAGGCCCGATCCCGCCTCAACTCTAACGGGACTTGCGCATCGGATTGGACACCCTATTCGGATCTCGTGTGACTTACTTACCGAAATTCTACGAACCCGAAGGTATCGTGATAGTTTTGAGATTACTCTTGAATTAATTTTATTTAATTTCGGCAAATCACATTAAAAATCATATTCACGCATTTATGGTTCCCGTCCCGCGTCAGTTTTGGTATCAGAGACCTAGGTTTTCTAGGTTAAGGCATCTTTGCTTGTCATATTTATTTTATTGCATTATTTTGTGGGTCCATATTACATTCCATATTAGAACCCTAATAGACCTTGTGATCACCATGGACTCGAGTGCGATTCTCAATGCCCTTAACGGTATGCGAGAAGAATTGGGTGCGATTAGTGCATGTCTAAATACCATTGAGCAAGCCCAAACATCCCTAGGAGTTGGTAATGATAGATTACGTGATCGAATCAACCAACTGGAAGCGATGGGTGGGCTGGAAAATCAACACCAAGAGCGTGAATGTTCACACTTTGAACGTAATGGTCGCCAAGACAATCGGAACCGTAGGGATCATCGTAGAGGTGACTATGACCCCGAAGTTCAACTCCTAAAGAACGTTCGAGTTGAGATTCCGACTTTCGATGGAAGAATGGACCCTACCGTCTTCCTCGATTGGCTTTCTGACATGGACCAACACTTTGGTATGCCATGAATGACGACCGTTGCGTTAGACTCGCTAAGATGAAGTTGGTTGGTCAAGCTCGACTTTTCTAGCTCAATGTCGAGCGCATTAGGGTGAATGCGGGTTGTCCTCCCATTACCTATTGGGACGACATAAAGGAACGACTTACTGAGAAGTATGCTCCTTTATCATACCACCAACGCCTCCTCAACCAGTAGCAAAATTTACGTCAAAGTGGTATGCCCGTGATCGATTACATTGCCAAATTCGAAGAGTTCATGATGAGGGCAAAAGTATCGGAAGACCCTGAAATCACTCACTTTAGATTTCGCACCGGATTGTGACTTGATTTGCAAAAAGAGTTAATTTCTCACCCCGTAGAAACTCTTGATAGATGCTATGCCGTTGTGCAAGATGTCAAATGGTATTTGAAAACTACAGTGGTGAAGAGAACCGAGCCACAATATAGTAACCAACGGTCCGGTGAGGGACGATTCAATCCTCCTCCCAAACTTACACAACCCGCCCCTACCAATTCTAGGTTTGAAAAGGGAAAAGGTATAGTCGGGGAATCCTTAAGGGTTAATTCTCAAGTAAAATGCTATAAATGTCATGAGATGGGACACTTTACTACCCAATACCCTACGAAAGAACCCCAAAGAACTCTCTTCATGGAGGGAGAGGAGGATGATGATGAGGTAGTGGTTGAAGAAGAAGTACTTGAACCGGTTAGCACACCCAGTGATGAGGAGGGTGATGGTATTGGTCATGCGTTAGTTGTGAGGTGTGCCCTTGCACAGCCTCAACGGGATGAAAAGGATGACTGGCGTAGGGAGAACATCTTCCACACCTATGCCAGATTTGGTGAAAAGAATTGTAGGGTCATCGTGGATAGCGGTAGTTGCACTAATGTTATATCAACTCATGTCGTACGCCACTTAGGGCTTACACCTGAAGCCCACTCGAGACCTTATAAAGTCACATGGGTCAATTCTTCATCCATTCCCTTGTCGAAAAGGTGTCGTGTACCAATTCAATTAGGTTCTTATTCGGACACCTTATGGTGTGATGTGGTGCCGATGGATGTGGGCCATATCATTTTGGGAAGGTCGTGGCTCTACGACATGGACGTGACTCTTTCTGGTCGAACAAACATATGCGCGTTCATGCATAAGGGCAAAAAGATCACTTTACACCCTTTGCCTCCCAAAACACCATCGACCAACACAGTCGAAAAGAAGGGCGAGTCTTCTAAATCTATTAATATTGTGAGCCCTTCTGAGTTCGAGAGAGCATCTAAAGATGAGAGTGTGGTGTACGTAGTTGTTTCCGTAGAGAGTGCTCCCGAGTCGGTGAGCGAGTGTCCCCAGGAGGTTGAGCCAATTTTAAAAGTGTTTACGGAAGTCTTCCCTGAAGACTTACCAAACGAACTCCCTCCCCTGTGTGATATCCAACACGCAATAGACTTGGTTCCTGGATCTACCTTACCGAACCTGCCCCACTATAGGTTGAATCCGGTTGAGCACGCCGAGTTGACTCGGCAAGTCAATGAGCTCCTTCAGAAGGGGTTCATCCAAGAGAGTCTGAGCCCGTGTGCCGTACCTGCCCTACTCACTCCTAAGAAAGATGGTACGTGGCGCATGTGTGTGGATAGTGGTGCAATCAATAAGATTACGGTTAAGTATCGGTTTCCCATACCAAGGCTCGATGACATACTTGATACTTGATAGACCTTAAGAGTGGCTACCATCAAGTCCGCATCCGCCCCGGAGATGAGTGGAAAACCGCCTTTAAGACTAAGGATGGTCTTTATGAGTGGATGGTCATGCCATTTGGGCTTTCTAATGCCCCGAGTACTTTCATGCGACTCATGACCCAAGTGTTGAGGCCGTTTCTAGGCAAATTCCTTGTTGTTTATTTCGATGACATCTTGATTTATAGTCACGACAAGGATCAGCACTTGACCCACCTTAGGCTGGTTTATGAAACCCTCAAGGGCGAAAAGTTGTTTGCCAATCTCAAGAACTGCGCCTTCATGCAACCTTCCGTTGTCTTCTTGGGATTCATTATCTCGGCCAATGGAATGGTCGCGGACCCCGAAAAGGTTAGAGCCATTGTGGAGTGGCCCGAACCTAAGAACATACACGATGTCCGTAGCTTCCATGGCTTGACTACTTTCTATCGTCGCTTCATTCGAAGCTTTAGTACCATTATGGCCCCAATTACAGATTGCATGAAAAAAGGGGATTTTAAATGGGGTAAAGCAGCGACAAAAGCCTTTGCTGAGATCAAACAACGAATGAGTAGTGCACCCGTCATGCGATTGCCGGACTATTCCAAAGTATTTAAAGTTGCATGCGACGCATCGGGTGTAGGCATAGGAGGAGTACTTAGCCAAGAGGGTCACCCCGTGGCCTATTTTAGTGCAAAGCAAAAATACTCCACCTATGACAAAGAGTTCTACGCGGTCGTTCGATCTCTTTGGTATTGGAAACATTAACTTAGACCGCAGGAATTTGTGCTGTTTTCTAACCATGAAGCCTTACACTTTCTTGCTTCACAGAAGAAGTTGAACCCAAGGCATGCGAAGTGGGTTGAGTACCTTCAAGGGTTCACATTATAAGGGCTGAAAATAGAGTCATTGATGCACTTAGTCATGAGTGGTGACTTTAGACAATGAGCACCGAGGTCGTCGGGTTCGAAAAGTTAAAGGATGAGTACCTCGAGTGCCCAGATTTTGGGGTTGAGTACACTGCTCTCCTTAGTAACCCGACCAGCACACATTCCGTGTACGCCATCAAGGATGGGTACTTATTCAAAGGCAAGCGCCTTTGCATCCCTCGCACTTCATTACGTGACTTTCTCATTTGGGAGTTACATGCTGGAGGGATGGCTGGACATTTCAGGCATAATAAAATTGTTGCACTCGTAGAGGATAGGTTCTTTTAGCCTGGCCTAATGAGAGATGTCTCTCGGGTCGTTAAATATTGTCGTACTTGCCAAGTGTCAAAACAGACCAAACAAAATACCGGCTTGTACACCCCGTTACCTGTGCCACACACACCGTGGCAAGACCTCTCTATGGATTTCATGTTTGGACTTCCTAAGACCCCTAGGAAGCACGATTCCATCTATGTCGTAGTGGACCGATTTTCCAAGATGGCCCACTTCATTCCTTGTTCTAAAACCTCCGATGCATCTCATATTGCTAAACTATTTTCGCGGAGGTAGTACGTCTTCATGGGTTGCCCAAAATCATTGTGTCTGATAGGGATGTTAAATTTACGAGTTATTTTTGGAAGACCCTTTGGCACATGATGGGAACATTGCTTCAATTCTTAACAGCTTACCACCCTCAAACGGATGGCCAAACCGAAAGCACCAATAGGAGTCTTGGGAATCTCCTTCGTAGTCTTGTCGGTGATCATGTTAGGACCTGGGATACCATCTTACCCACAGCTGAGTTTGCCTATAATAATTCTGTCAATAGGTCCATAGGTATGAGTCCTTTTGAGGTAGTGCATGGTCATAGGCCTAGGGCCCCATTAGATTTGATCCCCATGTCTGCATCCCATAGAGTGTCAGAGTCTGCCGATGCATTTGCACAACACATACATAGCTTGCATGCCGAAATTAGATAAAAGATAAATTCAAGTAATAGTCAATATAAATTATCTGCAGATGCTCACAGGCGTTTCAAAGAATATCACATGGGTGATTATGTGATGGTCCGAATTAGGCCTGAGCGGTTCCCATCGGGGTCCACAAAGAAACTCCAATCTCGAGGCGCTGGGCCTTTTAGAATATTGGTTAAGAGTGGTCCTAATGCATACGTGCTCGAGCTTCCTCCTGGTACGGGGGTTAGTTCAACGTTCAATGTGGAGGACTTGGTTCCTTACTTGGGTTTCACCCCACCTCTTGAAAACCCACTCCAGCCACCTCCTAGTCTCAGCCCCAATCCAACTTTGCAACCTATACCTCTTCCTTTCTCAAGCAGACAGAGAACAGATGAAATAGAGGATATAATTAATGATCATGTCGTCTCTACACATGACGGGGGATTCCAGAAGTACTTGGTTAAATGGGTCGAAAAACTGGAGTCCGAAAATAGTTGGATCCACGAGCATGAAGTTCGCCGCTTGAACCCCGACCTGATAGACATCTACCACGAGCGTGTTTCATCAGTGATGAAACCTTTTTGGTCCAGGGGAATTGACGAGGACGCCACATATATGGACATTGGATTCGGAGCACATCAGTTTTACCGGCGTCGAAAGAAGCGTAGAGGAAGCCCGGAGGAGAAAGGAGAAAGAGGACCAGATAATAAAGACGCCATGACTCCTGCATCTGGCGCCACAACAAAGTTGTCATATTTTTTGCAGTACCGCCGATTCGACGGATTTTCTTTTTTTCTATGCGAAAGTTGCCTTTTAGTGTTTTACTAATATTAGGACTTTCTTATTTCGAGTTTAATTATTGGTGGCCTATATATAGAGGCTTGTAAACACCTTTTAATTTAGTTGATTATTTGAATGCTTTTATGCTTGAGTAATCTTTGCCTGAGATGGGTTTGGTGTGAGGCCAAGGGAGTGATTCCCAAAAGTCCTTGTTATTTTCTTTATCATATTTGCTATCTCTCGATCTGTGCTTGCTTCCCTACACCGTAGCCTAATTGTTTCCTTGCCTTCTCAAAACCTAAAACCTTTTGAAACCCTAAATCTAACATAGCCAACACCCTTTTCCAAACCATAAACCGATCCGAAAACCATAAACCCGTTACAAAATCAAAACCTATTACAAACCTATAATCTAATTCCGCAACCCTGGTTCGAGCCGTGAATCTACATCGGATCGAAGACGCGCGCCTAAACCTGGAAAAGCTAGAGTCCTATCTCTAGGCCCGATCCCGCCTCAACCCTAACGGGACTTGCGCATCGGATTAGACACCCTATTCGAATCTCGTGTGACTTACTTACCGAAATTCTACGAACCCGAAGGTATCGTAATAGTTTTGAGATTACTCTTGAATTAATTTTATTTAATTTCGGCAAATCACATTAAAAATCATATTCACGCATTTAGGGTTCCCGTCCCGCGTCAGACTTGATCATCAACTTTCACTTACCCTTACGGTTCTATCACTAGAGATTTGTTGATATAGAGCTTAACTATATCACTGTTAGACTAAACTAAACCATCTTTATATGAAGCGTGACTTCAAATGATTACTTGAACCTTTTATTTGTATTCTTTAGATGAACCGGAATGATTACTTGAACCTTTTATTCGGACTATTAAGATAAGGCAGTACCTGGAAAGGAGGACAAAAAAGATGTGAATAAGGGATGTCTACAAGGTTGGATAGAGATTGTGTAAGCATTCAGAGAACTCATTTTGAAGTCATCCCTATCTTAGAATTCTGATCAACTTTTCCTACCCAAACAAATTACTGATTTCATCTTACTTTGGAAAGGCTTTAATATGAACTCTATTCTGTTTCCCATATATTGGATTACAGTTAGTGCACTTGAAGAATGTTCTTCTATAGAGTATTTTACAGAATATAGCTACATGAAATCACTAATTGTCCTGGTTTTCAAATAAATTTTTCAGGTTTCTGATCAGTGGTGGTTTGCACCCGGACATGGAGATTGGTGTACTTGCCTAGAGAAGTACGCACTTTGTAAAGATGGGATATACCACAAGGTTTGAATTACATGCAAAGTTCTAGAATTTATACAAAAATGACAATTGTATAAAACTGTGAGAAGATTTGCTTATGGATTACCACATGGTAAGCTTCATGTAGCTTATCAAAAGGTGTCCTTCTCTACAGTAGGGAAGTAAATCTTTGATTGAGATAGGATATAACTCATGGTAAGCTTCTGATAGTTTTAAAAGGCACCTGCCTCGATGTGAGGTGCCATAAAAGTGACTTGAGGCTCACGCCTTACATGGCACTGGTACACCTCCAACATCGTATGAAGTCATTTTTTTCAGAACATACTAAATATGTAAGTGTATGTGTGTGTTTTGAAATGTCTTATATAAATGTTAACACACATAGGATGTTTGCAAGGGTTTCATACTGATTTTACTGGGCTATTAGAAAAGTTGTCAGTGGTTTCATCCATGTCAGTACTTGTTTATACTTAGTTCCTTTTTTTTGTCTTATCATCTGTCTATATAAATTTTGTAATTTCAGATTGATTAAATAACGAATCCCTTCCATCAAGCAAAATCTTAAGTTAGAAAAGGAAATGATGTACTAGAAGTTGTAGTTATATGCCCGTGCATGTTGTATTTGTGTAGAAGTAGACATATAGTATATCATTTTTGAAGCATGATTATTAATTACAACTCAATATACCATCATACTCAATCATTCATTTTTAACTTTATTTGCATTATGTGCGACAATAATGTAGTTGAAATATTTTATTGTACTTAATGGTCATAGGAGAAGCCACATAAAGGCGGTGGCAGGAGGGGTAGGTTTCTTTTCCTGCATGGCTATTAGGATAAGTCAGGCTATGGAATGGGCTAAGTAGGTTAAAGGCAGTCCCCCCCCCCCTCCTCCTCCTCCTCCCCTTTTAATTTTTTTATTATTTTATTTAATATCCTACGCACGAGATGGAATGTTGCCTGCCCCCTTTTCAATTTTTAGTTAATTAGGTACTTGAACCGAGCGCCGATTGATGCGGGACAAGGACCCTAAACTACGTGAATGCTATGATGTAATTAATTGCCGAAATTAAACTAAATTAATTAAACAATAAACTTAAAAATAATACGGATACCTTCGGGTTTCATAGTTTTCCATTGGAAAAATCGCGCTAGATTCGAGTAGGGTCCAGTCCGTACACTAGATCCGTTAGATTTGCGGAGTAGATCGGTCTAGAGGTAGAACTCTAGCTTTTCTAGATTAAGGCGCCACTCGTGGGTCAATGATAGAATCACAAGTCTTCTAAGGGTTCTGATTCGGGTTGGTTTAATGGCTCGGATGAAGTCTGGGCTTGAATCGGATCGTTTCAGGGACTCAAATGGGATCTCGGATTTATAAACTTCGAAGCATTTAAAGGTTGGATGGCTGAATTTAAGATTTTGGGATTGGTTCGAATCAATGGTTCAGGTTTAGGAATTTTGGGGAAAAGATAACGGCTGGATTTAAAGTTTATGGGATCAAAACAAGCAGAGAAAAAAAATAAAATAAAGAGATAGATAGAAGATAGATTATGGGCTTCACACCCTTGTCTTCACACCAAACCCTTCTCAGGAAGCAAAGATTCATTCTTCATGGAGGCTCATCTCAAGCACACAAGCAAAAACGTTTTTCATTCAATAATCAACTAACTACATTATTTTTTTAAAAGACCTTATATAGGAGGCCTCTAAAACATAAGAAAACCCTAAAACAAATACTAAAAAACAAAGTATGCCCCAAGAAACTCAACTTCGAATTCTGTAGAAAAACTCATGTTCGCGACAGTCAATCGATCGACACCTGGAGTTTGATCGATTGACTTATATATATAATTTGGTTTCTGGTCACATGCCAGTCAATCGATCGACAGATGGTATTTGATCGATTGACTTATATATATATATATATATATATATATATATATATATATATATATATATATATATATATATATATATATATATATATGTCGCCAGAATTATTCCCTCACAAGCTGCAGTCAATCAATTGAATACCATCTGTCGATTGATTGATTGGCATTGCTCCAACACGCTGATTCTTTAAGACGGGTTTTGATCTCCGTTTCCGTTCCGCTTCTTCCGACGCTGGTACACACGAAACGGTCCGTATCCAATTTCTACAATGTCGGCGTCCCCGTCACCAATGCTCAGGTCACTTTTTGGGATGTATGCCTTGTGGAATCATCATGTTCCATCTAATTTGACACCCATGATCTCAAGATCTGTTGTATAAAAGATTGGAACGAAAGCAATCCCCATCCTCTGATTCAATGCATTCAAACACCATTTAAAATTAATAGTATGTTGGATTTACATGGTAGCTATTAATTTTAGATGGCATTTGGCTGCTTTGAAGCAAACGAAGGAGATTGTTTTTCATCTCAATCTTTTACAGTAAAGATCTTTATTATCATTGCACACCTATTAGACAATCACATATTGATTCCATATGGCACACATCCCAAAAAGTGACCAGAGTACCAATTTACATGGCGCTCATGCCGGTTACCTTATAATAACCCATTTCCTTCGTTGACCCCCCACTCCATGCGTAACTACATAAATTTATATGTAAAAGTATCATATTTATGTTATGTTTTTATTTTATTTATGCATGTCATATTAGTTTAGTGACTTAATCCTTACAAAAATAGTAAAACATGGATGACTGTACAATTTACCATATAAATATCGTACCAGTTACCATCTTACCAATTAAAAATGTACGCCAAACCTTTTTTGCAATAGTTTATTTCAACTAGTTCCAATTTCAGTACTGCATCCCGTATCAACCACTAGTACCTATGGGCCAAAATAATGCACTGACTTATCAATTGTGGACTCATAAGATTAATTTGATCTAGGGATTTCATATAAAATTAAGCCACTTTTAATCTTTAAGCATTAGTAATGATATTGATCGTGCCATCATTACACGTGTACTCAAAGAAATAACATTGATAAGTACCTAAAGAAGATCAAAGGCTACTTTACATTTTAGGGCCCAAAAAGGCCTCATAATATGTGTGAAGTCAATGGCGGGAGATAAAACCATCATAGTGCCAGTTATTGCAAAATTTTAAACTTCAAACCACAACATATCATTCCCAGAAAGTAAAGAAATTAGAGTTCTCTTTGATAATCATAATATCTGTTATCTTGATAATTTTTTCCCTTGAAAGGTTGAACGTCTTACTACTCATAAATAAGAGGTCACAATCACAAGTATTCTGAAGAAGATGGACATACCAATCCCTGAACTTTTGACCTTGTGGCGCGGTACGATGACCCTAAACTACGTGCATGCTAATGAAATAAATATTTGCTGAAATTAAAATAAATTAATTGAGTAACAAATCTTAAAATGATCGTGGTACCTTAGGTTCCATGATTTTCCACTTAGATGATCGTGTTGACTCAGATAGGGTCCAGTCCGGGCACTAGATCCGTTAGCCTTGTAAAAGGTGGATCCTTGAGATAGGACTCTAACCAATTCCAGATTATGGCACTCGCTCGTAGTTCAAAGATGGGATCACCAGCTCTATCGAGGGCTTGTTGAATCAAATCAATCCAATAGTTCAAATTGGGTTGATGGCTCTGGTGAATATAAGGTTTCTGGGTTTTAGTGAAAATCGTTGGGTAACGGTTGAAAACGGATTGATTGGGATGGATTCACAAGCAGAAAAAGATAATCAAAAGGGATAGAGATAGAAGGTAATAGATTGTGGGCTTCACACCAAACCCTTCGCCGAAAGAACATTCACTCTTCGTAGTCGTTTATCTCAAGCAGAATGCATAAGCCTTTTTCGTTAATCAATAATCTCCCCTTTTTACAATGTTTATAAAGACCTTATATAGGAGGCCTCAAAGCAGAAAAACCCTAAAACATAAAATTTACAAAACTACCCTAAATTGATTACATACCAATCAACGAAACCTAGGAAAACACAAAAATTCAAAATTTGGCATAACTAGCTTGAACGACAACCGATGCTCGCTTGAGCGACTTATTCCAGAAAAAAACTTGTGCATTCTTCGATATCTCGCTCGAGCGATTTTTGGCCGAAAGTTCGGCCTTATTTTCTGAAGCCTTCCTGGTTGAGCGGGAAATGGGGTCGCTTGAGCGAGATTGGGCAGTGTTCTCCTTTAGGCTTGGTTTTGATTCCCTTTTCGTTTCTTCTTGCACTGGAAATCTGTTGAGGCCCAAATCCAAGGCTCTCAATCTTGGTGTCCCCCATCGCCTTGTGTCGAGAATTTTAAACTAGAATCGCATTGGCAAAGAGAAGATTGGTCACAACCATAGCTATTACTTAACTAAGACTTTTAAACTAGAACCACATTGGGCAAAGGAAGAGTGGTCACAACCATAGCTACTACTTGACTAAATTTTCCACCTTTGGCTATGAGTCGAGGGGCCCAGGATAATATAAGGGGAGAGACAAGGCTATAAGTTACTGGATGTGGGACTAAACTTCAACATGATATTCTCTTGTGCTTACTTGTTTTGGCAATTACTCTATTAGATTGAGATCCAGTGAGATTAGGGTTTAGTAGAGAAGAAGAGAAAAGAAAAGGAGGAAAGTAAAGGTTGGAAGGAATTAGGGTTGTGTTTTAGAGAGTCCACACACCCTTCAATGTTACTATGTAGAATATGGGTGGAAAAAAAGCCGAAAAACTGAAAACTGATGAAACCCAACCGAAAAAACCTACTCGAAACCAGTTTTGGATCGAATCGGTTTCAGTTTTGGGTGCCGAAAACTGAAACCCAGTTGAGTAGGGAAAGAAAACTGACCCTAAAACCGGAAAAAAAAAAAAAAAAAAAACTTTGTCGAAAAAAGAGAGAAAAAAATCGAAAACCGAACCGACAAAGACCGAAACTAAAACCGGCTCAGTTTGGTTCAGTTTCGATTTGGGGGTGGGGAGTTCGGTTAACAGAAACCAAAACATTTCTGTTCAGGTTTGGTTTTAGGTGAACCGACACCAAAACTGAAATCTCAGTTTCGATTTTGGTTCGGTTAACTGAACTTCAACCCCTATGCGTCTGTGTGTGTGTGTGTGTGTGTGTGTGTATATATATATATATCACGTGCAGAATAGAGTCCCATGTAAAACACTAACATTCATGCCACATGTAATACAGAGACACACACACCATACGAAGACTATAGACAGACCAACATTGGTAGTATCTAAATTGAAAATGCTTACTTTCTGTCTAAATCATGGTACATATATAAGTAGTAGCGGCTGTGCAAAAGTAAAATACTGGGCCTAGTTTCAGCCTTCATGCATTCTGAGCAACTGCTTTGAAATTATCTCCTGATTTGTTCTCTTTCATGCAGCAAGACCAATTTCAGCGCTTGCTACCAACTTTCATCCAGGTAATAGATCTGACAGATGAAGAGGAAACTGAGTACTGGACAGTTGTATCTGATGTTCTCGAGGGTAAACAGGTTCAATTTGTTCCATCTAATCTACACTTTTCCGAGAGGTCAAGCTCTGACTCTCCCTCATCCACTCCCATGGAAGTTAGAATCAATAACAAGGTTGGTATATGATCACCATGCTTATAGAATGTCATTTGAAATCTGACAGCCTTCTTTAGTTCCCTTTGTATCATTAGCTCCTTCCCCCCATTTCGTAAAAGGTTTCAGATCCATTATAAATCACACATAGATCTAAGATACATGTTATTTGAATCACTGACAAATTCATTGCCGGACGGTGTTGGGAGTCTTGGGACATAGGGACTTTTGTCCCAATACATATCCAAAATATAAATTAATGAGAGATGAAGTTCCCACCTCCTAACACCATCTCATCACATAGCTTTGATGAAATTATATTCGATCTCTTAGAGATAAGTGTTCTGTAACAAATTCGTTCCCTTCTAACTAAATGAAAAGCATCACTATTATAATGGGTACCTCTTTTCACACCTACAGGATCGCTAAAAGTTCCTACGTCTGAACCCACTGAACGCATTGACTACTTCAAATCAGATTATGGAGATTGTTTTTCATCCCAATCTTCTACACAATGGAACTTGAGACCGTGATCTTACCATCAGAGGGGTCAGTTTTTTATTTCACGTGGCACAAATCTCCAAAAAAAGCCCTAAAATCACATTTATGATGGTGCAGTGGGTGCGTTCATGGTCTCAAAATCCTTTGTGTGGGAGATTGGAGGTGAAAAGTGATCTCCATCACCTGATTCCAAATAGTCAATGGTTTTCAGTAGGTTTCGGACGTAGCCACTTTCAGTAATTCTGTAGGCATGAACAGAGGTACCCTATTATAATTACAGATGGTATACTTGCATTCAGCAAGATTGCTAGTTACCCATTTATAGCATTTGTGACTAAATTAAAGGCTTCGGCAAATGATCTCATTGTAACTCTTCCAATAACTCTAGGTGAATCTTCTGAGGACAATGCTTCAGTGGGAGGAGCAGGTGTGCTATGAAGCAGTTCGCGGGGAAACAAAACATAGAGCACGCTCATTTGGTATCGGTGAAGTAGTAATCATATGCTGGCCCCATGGTGAGATAATGAGGATGAGATCCGGTAGCACTGCCGCCGATGCTGCCCGAAGGGCAGGACTAGAAGGAAAGCTGGTTTTAGTGAATGGTCAGCTGACATTGCCACATACGGAGCTCCGGGATGGTGATATAGTGGAAGTTAGAGTCTAGTTATAAAGCTGGAGAAGCCTCTCTAGCAGTTCCACTAGAACTAGTGCATCAAGAATTCAAAATTTCAATTGGTTTCAGAAATAAATATGAAAATTTGAAGGTTGGATATGGAGGAGGGATAGCTGATTCGAGGTACGATAAATGTACTCAGAGAAGGGCATTCTACTGTATTGAAGTGTACATATGACATGTAAAGCAATAAATATATGGTTCAATGTTGCTCTTGCATCTGATGCCTCATATGTTCTGTCAGTTAGCATCTGCATCCATCTAACGGACCGAATACTTGGGCTTTCGCTGGTGATGGCGTAAAACTGTACGCATTGTAGGACTTCATATATGTATATATCTGACTAAAAGTTTGTTTGAATTCTTGCAAAAACTTGTTGTAGGACCAAGTGCAGAGCGGATAACTGCTGAAAGCCTCTAAAGTAGTAAGCTCACCCGAAGATGAGTGCTCTCTTATTCGACAGTTAAGGTCGACCAGAACTTGACAAGACCAACATTTTCAGCTCATTACAGATTGGGGTGCAATTGGGTCGGATTTGGGTCCAAAATTCCAACCTGGCCCTCCTCCCCTATATCCTAACCAAAGTTCAAAATCTCATCCGAAACGGTATGTACCGGACGATACATATCAGTTTTAGAGGTTATTGGTACAATACCGTGAATGTACCGTACCGGTCCATTACATATATATTGGTAATGTGTCGGAGCAAGTGTTTATTTACGATAATAGTGGCACACTAAACATCGACTATCTATTTTATCTCTCTTCTTTGAGGTTGAATTGGATTTTTAGAACGAGACATATAATCTTGGTATGTACCGGTTTTAGAGCTGGATGATACATACCGGAAAACCGGGAATTTAAACCATGATCCTAACTGCTCCTTGATGAAACCCAAGGATTTGCTATCAAATTAGATTCGGGCTGGGTCCTGACCATAATCAGGTCAGGTTGGGTGCAGGTGGGCTTAAAGTTGGAGGCTGATTAGTAAATGGGCTGGGCTTGGCTTAGGTCTCAAACTAAGTACCTTTGAGACTAGGCCTGTTTAGACTGCAGAGTCGCTTCCGGCAAATCGGCACTCGGAAACAAAACAAAGTACACGTTTTCTACAAGTATAACGTTTTAAACTAAAACATCAATGACATAATCCATCCTAAAACTAGGAGTGGCAATGGGCCGGGTTTGGGCTTGGACTTATGTCAATTTTGAATAAAGCCCGACCCAATCCCAGCTCGTTTATAGTGGAATTTGAGGCCTGAGCCTGGCCCATTTCCACGCCTAGCTAAAACGTGTGGTCAATGTGAAAAACACCTTGAGGTTGTAGTGTCAATCGCAGATTTACCCATAATATAAAAAAAAAATTAATAAATACAGCCATGGGCACCCAAACACACTTTAATTTGGTAAAACTAAGATCATTCATTTTTCTTTTAAAAAGAGCATCACCCACATTAGATCAATGATGGTAAGGAATTACCAAAGAGGCATTAACCCAGTGGAAATGCTCCCCCAATATGAGGGAGAAAGTCGTGGGTTTGATTTTTGTCCTTCATACCGTTTTTTACTCTTGTCTTTATAAGGTCGTGGGTTTGATTCTTGTCCTTAACATTGTTTCTCACCCTTGTCTTTATAAGATGGGGATTGGGTTCTATTAGTTAACCCTCACCACTAGTTGGTGCTCTTGCACACTGCTTTGCAAATATCACAAGTGTATGTGTGTCTGCTTTTCAGTTCTCAAGATTGTCTCGACTAAATAATAGAATAAAAAAAATAAAATAATAGGCAATGAATTTAAAAATAATTGATGAAATGTTCTATCATTTCACTGTTATTTTTAACAGTTAAAACTATTAGATCAAGGCTATAAATTTTATATATTTATTTATTTATCCTAAGATTCTTTTGGGATCCTCGGGAAGTGAACCTTATGGCCATAGGTGCTATTTGGCACCCAAAGAATGGCTAGACCAGTGTAGAATTTCTTGAAGGCGAAAAAAAAAAAAAGAGCTTTTTCAACAAAAAGAAAAATGACAGGTGACTCCTCTTTACAAAGATTCCATATATTCGCATGCACTTTGTAGCAAATCTAGTCATCCAGATGATAGTTTATGTATTAAATTGGAGTTAGCCCAAGCATTAATGTTCATTGGTAGGTCTGAATCGTCTTATTTATGAACTTTAAAATAAACGATAGTCCAATTTTTTTAAATAAGAGACTATTACTTGCCGAGAAAAAATAAAAACTTTAATGGATTAAATATGTGTACGATGTGGAAGAAAATATGGACGGGTCTTACATAATTTATTTAAAAGCGATTATAAAGAGTCCCTCTAAAAAACAAAAGGCTATTATCAAGTGGTGGTCCCACATGTACAGGGCATTGGGAGGGTTGAGTAGGATACAAACCTTGTCTTTGATTTTTTATGCACAGAGTGGCTGCTTTCAAGGCTTTCAGTCACCCTCGACAACCCAAATCTTTCAGTATCACACCAAGCAATGGGCCCTTTCGAAAAAAGGAAAAATGTTTAAAATACACACACATACATATATATATATATATATATGGGAAAGGGGAAAATGTGTTCGGGCTTAGAGGCATCTCTATACCTAGGGTTGCAATAGAGTCGAGCCAGTTCGATACCTCGGCTCGGCTCGACCCGAAAAATAAGAATTTTTCTCTTTAGAGCTCAACTCGAGAGCCGAGCTGAACTGAATAGTTTGTAGCTCAAATGAATAGAGTCGAGCTAGAGCTAAGGCTGGCTCGGCCTGACTCGACTCTATAGCTCGATTTATATATATATATATATATATATATATATATATATATATATATATAAATTTTGAGAAGTATATTTTATCCTTCAAAATAATAGTCTAAGTTTATCTAATAGTTACTTTAAAAGGTAAATAGGAACTTTTGTCACCCACTTGCCTTAATCTATCTAACGATTTATTTATTTTATATGTTGCGTATTTGTGTTTAATCATTCATTTAAATCTTTTATAAAATAAATATTTAATTGAGTAGAAGTTTCAAAAAGTATTAGAATTTTTTTTTATATAATAGAATATACTTGGCTCGAAACTCGGAGAGCCGAGCTAGAACTTAGAATTTTCGAGCTCGAAGAGCCTTAAGCTAACCTCCAGCTCGTATAAGATAGAGCCGAGCTAGAGCTGACCCGAATTCGAGCTCGGCCCGACTCGTCTGCAATCCTAATAAGAGGGTGTTTTTTTTAACATTTCAGTTTTCTCGTTGCATAGATTTTCCATAGTTCAATATGGTTTCTTACGCCTACGTAACTGACTGCTCTGATTTTTTTTCAAGGCCAATTTTTTTTATGCAGCAATGTTTATGGTGCTTGCTAGTGTAGTACTATGAGGGTATGAGGCATTAGCTACGCTTTCTACATCAATAAAATTATAAACATTTTTCGCAAAAAAAAAAAAAAGAAAAAAAAAAGGTTTCATTAGTGAAATTACGTGTATATAGTCTGTGTTGAAGTTTTAAATAATGAAGTGTGGCTGGAAACCCATTGGTTTCCTACATGGGGCAGCAATCGCATTTTATGGTTCATGAGGTAATTATGTAGATCATATTCAATTTATGATTGCATCAAAAAAACTATATCCACAATGTGATTCAGAGTTTAGATTATACCGACTCATACGTTTTTTATGCACAATGTTAGTGTTTTACACTTAAACCTTCCATATTTTTAGGGCTGCAACAGAGTCGAGCCAGCTCGACAACTCGGCTCGACTCGACCCGAGAGTCGAACTCGAGTTAAGGCCGACTTGGCCTAGCTTGGCTCGATATATATATATATATATATATATATATATATATATATAATAATTAAATTTGAGAAGTCTATTTTAGTCTTTAAAGTAATCGTTTAAGTTTATCTAACTGTTACTTTGAAGGATAAAATAGAAACTTTTGTCCCACTGTTATTCCTACTTACGGTCCCACTGTTACTCCTACTTACGGCTATCTCCTGCAACTCAACTCCTACTTCTTCTCTCTTGTTACTGAATCTCTCTCACCTCTCTCTCTCACAGAGTCACAGTCTCACGCATACGGGCTACGTCAATCGGATCGTGAAACTCAACTCCTACTTCTCTTTGATTTAAGTGATTTCTAAACTCAACTCCTACTTCCTCTCTCTCTCTCTCTCTTACACGCAAGCACCCGTCGCCGTCGGCGCGACTGCCAACAGGCCCAACACCAAGAGGGCAGAAATTAAACCTCCAACATTCGTTTATTTATTTCATATATTGCGTTGTGTTTAATTGTTCATTTAAATCTTTTATGGAATGTATATTTATTTGAGTAGATGTTTTAAAAAGTACAAGAAAGAATTTTTTTATAATAAAGCATTCTTGGCTCGAAGCTCCGCCCGAGCTTGGCTCTAGCTTGGAGAGCCGAGCTAGAGCTTCAAATTTTCAAACTCTAAGAGCCTAAAGCCGACCTCAGCTCGGCTATAAGGTAGAGCCGAGCTCGGGCTCGGCCCGACTCGGTTGTAGCCCTATCTATGCCAACTAATATGGGCTCGATACGTAGCACTTTTTTTATGAAGTGGAGAGTGGCATGGGGCCTACTTTACTAATTAGGATTAAACTTTTAAAATATTTTAAAAGTTATATTTCCTTTCAAACGTCATTTTTACTTTTTTAAAAGTCTTTTTAAAGTCTCTTTCTTCTCTCTTTTTTTAAGAAAGTGTCAGACTTGCTTTTTCATGTATATTTTACTCAAAAATATGAATGTCTGACAGCGAAGCGCTAGCACCTCGGCAGCGAAGCATCAGCACCCTGATAACGAGGTGCTGGCACCCCGATGCCGAGGTGTAAGCTGTGACAGGGCCAATACTCGAGCTTGCAGCATGGTGCTTGGGGCATGACATGTGGTGCCAGGAGGGCAAGCGACATGGGGCCAGGTGGGCCTGGCGACCTGGTCGCGCTGCGAGAACGCGACACGGTCGCATGGGGGTAGGACGCGGGAGTGACACAGACGCGACATAGCCAAGGTGGGCTAGCGATGCAGGAAGCGTTGCGGTATGTCAAACCAAGGGGTTTGAGGTCCTCCCGCTATTCTGGCTGAATGACTGTTTTACCCTTCTATGTGGGAGAGGAGCTGGAGAGTTACCTCCCGCCCACACGGGGCCTTGCATTGCCAGAGGGGGCGCAAATGTCTCCTAGGCCTGAAAGGGTTGGCCTAGGACGTCGACGCAGCGATGGCGTGTGGCACCCAAGGGAGGTTGAAGTATGGCCCCGGACTACGCGTCGTGGTGCATACGGCTGGGCAACCTCGTGAGAACACCAACGCTGCGTGGGACTCAGTTGAGCACGACAGCACGTGGGCCAAGGATAAACGGTGCTAGTAATTTGGAATACACACGAAGGCAGGCTGCGTGGGACTCAGTTGAGCACGCGAGCGCCAGGCACAAGACTGTGGGCTTGGTTCGGTATGTGAGCATGACATGGTGCGGTACTAGTGCGCCGCGAGGATAAAGCTTGAGCATGCCAAGTTTAGCGCAGCAGTGCAAATGGCGTGTCGTAAGGGACACGATAAGCTGGGTGGTAGGCCGTGAAATAGAGGTAACCACGTTGGGAGAGTTCTCGTCCTCTAGGCGGGTGATATCAGAGCTGATGTGTAGATGGGTTGGCTTCGTTGTATGTGGTAGCGAAGCACCGCGCGGGTTGAAAGCGCGTCGAAGGACGCCCCGCGACAGTTGGTATCAGAAGTAGGCTGACCTAACGCAGCGGGCGTTAGGTGCCGAACGGGACTAACGTTGCAGAAGTGCGACCCCGTGACACAGCGCTGCGCTAAAAAAAAAAAGGGGCATTGATGCCTCGTTTTAAGAGTCCCGACGCTTTTATATCGAGGTGTCGGAGCTTTGATTTAAAAAAAAAAAAAAAATATTAGAGGTGCCAGCACTTTTTTTTTAATTATTATTTTTATTGAAGCGCCAACATCTCAATATAGAGGCGTCGGTGTCCCTGAAACGCCCCCCCCCCCCCCCTTTTTTTTTTTTTTTTTTTTTTTTTAACGAAGCGGCGACACCTCGATATAGAGGCGCCAGCACCCCATCACTAGCACCTCGGCATCAAGGTGCCAGCAGCGCCTCACTATCGGGGTGTCGGCGCTTTGCTGCCGAGGTGCTAGCGCTTCGGTATCGGGCATTCACATTTTTTGTGTAAAATGTCTTAAAAAGTAATTCTGTCAATTTCTTGAAAAAGTGGAGAGAAGAAAGAAAAAAATTATTTTAAAAAAGTCAAGAATATCGGCTCGTATTCTTGACTATATCAATTGGCGTAGAGATATTTTAAAAGTATTTTAAAAGTGTAACCCTAATTAATAAAGTGGTTTCCATGTCACTCATTACTTCACAAAAAGGACGCTACGTGTCGCCCTTATATCAATTGGCGTAGAAATATCTTTATAATTGCGTGCATATCTTGGCCCTCTATATATATATATATATATAAAAGGTCTTTTCTGTATCAAGTGGGTACAAGTAATTTACTAATTTTTGTAGCCTAGGTGTTAAAGCCAATTTTTGCCAAAGAGTTGTGAAAGCAACCATTAGACATATTTTCAATATCAAGGGCATACATGTAATTTACTAATTTTTGTGGCCTAAGTTTCGAAGTCAAAGAGCTGTGAAAGCAACCCTCGACATATTCCAACGAGAGTAGCTCTCACGTTTGCATCCTCCAAAATACACAGTTTGTTTGACAATTTTGACATTTGGTCATCAAATTTGATACAACTCTGTTATGAAACTCATCTCAAAATAATGATGCCCACCGTCACAGTCTGATCAAGAGTTTCCAAATGGACGGCTAAAAGTTTTGATCAGAAGATCAACCGTCCACAATAAAGTATAGAGCACGTGGGGCAATGGTTTGGTTCAACTAGGTTGAATCAGATTTCGAGTTCACTCACATCTTGAGTCCATGGATCTTGAAGAATCTTGATTTTTACTTTTTATAGGATGATGTGGCGTCAAAAATTTTCTTTTTCTTAGGGCTAAGATATAGTTGAACTCAGAAATCTGGTTCAACCTGATTGGCCTCACAATTGCCCTACCATGCCACTGATATGTTACATCTACCGTTGATAGTGTGTATAAAGTAAAATGTGATATGTAACTTTAACTTTGAATTATAAGAGTTTAATAGTTTGAAATTGAAAATTTATAAACCCACATAAAACCCGACACAACAGGCATGGAGTGTGAAATTATCATTTTACCCTTGTTTTTGTGTCAGTAATCATAGTCACAATAATTGCCAAATCTTTTAAAAATTCGAGAATTTAGGGTTCCTTGAATTAATCTTAATTATTCACGAATTTTTCAAAGATTCAAGCGTTCTCAAAAAATGTCAATATCATTTTCAAATAATTTCCAATTTTTTTAAAAAAATTGGGACTTTATATTTTTTTATAGTTTTAAATTTTTTTTCCTCATCATTTTTCCTCTTAATATTTTTATGAACTTGCTGATATTTTTCAAATTTTGATCTCGTTGACTTATTGCAGAACCCCAACATGATGACTTTATGTAGAAATTGTTAGAGGTTTAACATATGAGATATAGCATTACTCTTTTGAATTGGATTAACATGCTTAACATATATCTTTGATCAATGGAAAATAGGAATAGTCCAACTGTCCAAGTGGCAAACTATCAATAAGACTTGCCAGCAAAAGAATCATACTTATGGGATGCTACAAACCATTTAACAAGTGTCCTCTAACATTGATTGTGATTAAATCATGAAAACTGGTTTTGGTCAGTCCAATTGGTTGAACTTTATATGGAGTTTGACGTTTTTTAAAATCATTGGGACTCTACAGGTTGATGTCAACGTATAAAAGTTAAAGTCAACACTCCCTTGCATCCAATGGTTCCAAGCAATCCACCTTAAGAAGGCTAATCGCCAATACTGACATGACCATAAACCATAGATCAAAATTTCGGTTTCGATTTCGGTTTCAGTCAGGACCCGAACCGTAAATTGGTCAAAATTTTGAAAATTTCAGTCAAAATTGCGGTAAATTTCGGATATTTTCTAAAATATGTTCCGAACTTTACCGAACTTTGTCGAACTTTATTTTATTAGTTTTTTTAAGCTCTTTAACATTATTAGAACTATATGTTTACACTAGTTAAGCTAATTTTCATCCGTTTAAAGTATTTATATGTCCGTTACCTCTTAAAGAAGCTTCAAAAACAAAAAAATCTTTTAAAAAATGGGTTTTATACCCCTTAAACATCGAAAACCTCTTAAAAAAAGGGAGCCATTACTTGCACACGTTTTTCAAGTGATTACACTTAATTTAAAGAAAGACTTGGTATTTTAGGGACATGTGATATGTAAAAATGCAATATGGGCCGCCTGATTTGAAATTCATGATCAACAGATTTCTGGTACAAAAAATTGGTACAAAACAGGATACTTGCCATATGATCTATTGATATATTTAAATTATGGCCTTCAAATCAAAGGCTTAGATGGTGTCTTCACATAGTAGAGGTCGCCAAACTTGTCAATCTTTCGTTTAAATTCGGTACAATCCGGTGCAATCACTTGAAAAGCTTGTGCAAGTAATGGCTCCCTTAAAAAAATGGGTTGCTCTTAAGTCACATCATCTGCCATAGTTCAAATGATGGAGATTGTTTATCGTCTCAATCTTTCATGTGATCGATCTTTAGATTAATGGTGTACCATTAAATGCTCAATTTTTATTTCATGTGGTACAACCCATAAAGTGACCTTAAAATCAATGTTAAGCGTGAGTGTGATGTTAAGCTTACTTTTCTTTGATGTGTGCCACGTGAAATAAAATACCAATCGTCTAATGGTATACCGACAATCTCAAGATCCATCGTGTGACATTAGATCTTTAAACAATTTTGATGGCGGAAGATCATTTAAACACAATTTGAGAAATAATAGGTGTGTGCCACATGGCATAATGATGAATCACACTTTAATGGTGTGAAATAAAAAGTGATATTTTAATGGTGTGAGATCATTTAAACACTGTATAATCGATATTATAGTCCTCTATAATATCAGTGAATGTGAATCATTCGATTGATGAACTATAATGGTGTGTGATATTTTAAGGTTGGTCAGTGAATGTGAACCATCCGATTGATGAACTATAATATCAGCCCTTAAAATTAAAACCAATGGTTGATATTATAGTCCACTAGTCAGATGGTTTAACTATTCCTAAAAAATAATTTTGACGATTGAGATCACCTAGATCGTAAGCCCTTATGATCTAAGATCATTTTAGCACCATTCTAATATGTATTTGATTAGCATGAGAGTCGGTCCCATACCCTCTTCTTTTAATGTGCAAAGCCAAAGAAATAAAATAAAAAAAACACAAGCAAAGGACCAGAAGAAGAAGAACTTTGCACAGGAACCGGAAGAAGAAGTAGAAGAAGAAGAAAGAGAAAGAAATGGAAAACGCACAAGATCCGGCAGGAAGAAAAAGAAGAAGACTGGCAGGAGAGTTTCCTCCTCTTTTTTTTTCTTTTTCTTTTTTCCTTTCTTCTTCTTCTCCTCCATTTTTTTTTTCTGGGATTAAGCCTGATCTATGTTTTCTTCTTCTTTCTTAATTTTTTTTGCAAATCCGACGAGAACGAGCGGATTCCGATGGGTTTCATTTAAAACCCTTCCAAAATATGGGTTGCCTTTAAAAACAATAGGTTGTATACCCCTTTCACAACGAAAACCCCTTTTAAACATGGGTTGCCCTTAGAAAATTCCGTTTTATACCTTTTAAAAAAAGCTCAAACAAGTGAAAACCACCATTCGAAATTATCGGCCGATAATATCAAATTATCGGCCGAACATTTGAAAAATTAAATTACCGGCCGATAATTTCATATTTCAGCCGATAATTTGGTATTTTCGGAAGGGAGGCGATAATTTGCATTTTACCGTTTCGGTTTAGGCCGAAACCAAGACGTCTCGGCCGAAAAATTGAAATTTCGGCCGAGATTTTAATCCATGCCACAAACACTAATTTTTATTTATTTTTTAATAAATTTTAAAAGATTAACGACTTTCAAACACAAAAATGGTGTGTAAATGATTTTACACTAGTAAACATGACTTTTTATTATCTTGTACCATTGAAGTGTGGTTTATGATTACGCCATATGGTGCATATTTGTGATCAATCTATATTATTCAAGTGAGAAAGAATATATTTTAGTCAAATAATCATGCCCAAAAGTAAATGTGAACAATTCAATCAGCAAAGTTTAAGCCATATATTAAGACTATGAACAACAATTATTATTAGAGTGCACAGTTTACCTGGTTCAAATCTTTTAAAAATTGTGATTTTTAGGCTCATTGTTGATCAATTTATGATTTTGGCGTTGTGGATTACCCACATCTTAAATCATTAATGGTATAAGATCATTTAAATACCATTCTAGTATTTAAATGATCCTTTTTAAAAAGTCAGACAATATGGTCAACTTTAAATGTTCCTGAGACCCAATAGAATTTATGGCTTTAATAAAAAAAAAAAAGTAATATGCATTTTACAAGCAATATCTGGTCAAAGAGACAACCACCCTTTGCACAGGTCACTATCGCACTCACAAAGAATCACTAAAACTTATTTTGATCTTTAATTTCTCCTCAGGCGAGATGATGTGTAATCTTCGATCCCAACCATCCATCCTCGAAAGAATTTTGACTATCCACTCTAACACCTTTTTATCCTGATGATTCTCCCTCCGAACTATTGAGATCTTTAAGTGAACTAGCCAGTCTATGGCAGCAAACCAGAATACAACTTAAGTCATTTATATGCGGAGAACATAGGATAAAAACTCAATGAACACTTTTAGAATCCCTATATGAGTACCTTCATATAATATCCTAGATTCTTCCCTCTCAGCCAGCATTTTACGTGCTTAAATCCTTGACTGTTTTGAATGGGAAGATAGAGATCGTTTTTGCATGGATTTGGAGATTATGGGCATATCATCGAACGGTCAGATGTTGATTCTATGTGGCACACATCAACAAATGTGAAAATGATCACTGACATACATCAAATGTGGTTTTTGATATGTGTCACATGTGAGATTAGAATCTGACCGTTTGGTGCTATGCCCTCCACACCCATTATGTGGAAGATTGTTGGGGTGAAAAAAAATCTCCATAGTCTCATTCAAAACAGTCAATGATTTAAGCAAATGAATGCGAGCTAAGAGGGAAGAATCTTGATTTGTAAATGAAGGTAGCCTACCTATAGCTGCACCAACTGGAACCCTAAAAGTAATCACTTAGGCCCATCATAGATGATTTGTCGAGAAAATTAGGAAAAATAAATTACATAAAGAAATTTTTAACGTATTATATTATTTTAGAAAGCTAAAAAAAAAAAAAAAAAAGATTGACACATTTTCCAAGGCTCCAAAAAAGTCATTTAGTTAATGTGTGACGAAAAGAGTGATTTGAAATAACGAAAAGTTCTCCAAAAAGTCATTTGATTAGTATGTGAGAAATATTTATAATTTAAATTACGAAAATAGGCTTCTATTAAATATCATATAAAACAAATGATACGGTTTATTTAGTTGGGACAGAGGGTGATCGATAATTTCAACTACTAAATGCTTAAAAAACCTCAATCAAATGTCTCACTTAAAGCCTAAAACACCGTGATAATTCTTTTGTTCTAAAATTTTCTAAAGTAATATAATATGTTAAATTATTTTTTAAAGTAATCCTTATTTTTTAAAGAGCCTTATTTGTCTGAGGAATACCTTTATTTGCACCTACCAAAGCTTTAAGAGCACCTACGTCAAATCCCGTAGATCAAACCTTGAAAGGCACCTAGGCCAAATCCCATTATGGCAATCTTCATTCCTGTCAAGATCTATTATATAGAAAAGATTGGGACTAAAAACAAACTCCACGGTCTCATTCAAGGCAATCAACATATTTTTACATGGAAATGAGTGTGTTCTTTGCAGGAAAAAAAAAATGGGTGGAAAACAATGGGTGCAAATAATGCCACCCAACTAAAAGTCCAATGCTGAATACCCTATGGGTTTCAGCCTCGATATCCGTGTCATTACTTTAAAAAAAAATCTAGTGGTTGAGATCCAAAGGCGTGGGTACCCTTTTAGAAAGGGCACTAGAGTGCTCATAAATTATCCCCCTATTTGTTAATTAGTGACACTTTAGACAACTCCTAGACAGCGACTGCACCCTATTAATAATGATCTAATAAGAAACAAATGGCACATAAATTGGCTTCTTTCCCTGAAACCTGAAAAGGGCCATGCTGTGTACTTGGGCTTTTTAAATTTACTATATTTATTATTTACAGTAAGAAAGTACAGCATGAAGTCTAGTAACATGGCAGATGGTAAGCCCTTATTCTCAATTTTTAACAGGCATATCCTTATTTTACAAAAAAATTGTGCAAACTCTGCATGCAATGAAAATCCGATTTTTGGTACAACACTCTAGGAGCAAATCAGCACAAAGGGTAGGAGCAGGCGTAAAGATTAGAACTCATAACCTGTTGCTTCCACAATGGAAGAGGATACTAGTTGAGCTGTCGCTCAACCAGCTTAATGGGTATTGCTTTATGAAGATCGTGATCGTCAGATTAATGGGTCATATGCGTCGTCGAAAATTATACGATTAGCGGATCATAACCATCCATAAATAGAAAACTTTTGGATCTATATCTACGGAGGGTCTACAAAAAACAAATATGTTAATGACAATATATGATACCTAATTATCTATCATATAGACATTTGAGTTGAATTTTATCTTGGGTGCTTGTCTATTCAAACAAAATGACTTTTTCTAATTTTGCCACCAAGTTAGGCCCTGTTTTGGCAATTCCTTTTAACAAAGCACTTCTCCTCTTAAAAATATAGGATAAAAAGATGTGGCCACCTCTAACTGAAATTATTTTGTGTTGAAAAGTTGCTCCATGTTGGTTCTCCTGTAATACCATTTTAAGCATGTAAGAAATTTTTTGAGAAGCAACATTTGAGAAATCATGTGAACTTAAAAAGTGCTTTTTAGAAAAAAGTTGGCAAAAACACACACACACACTCTCTCTCTTTCTCAATAAAACTCTTTGGCAAAAACCCTAGTATCGCTTGCAAGAAAACCAGTTTCTCTTCCAAAATTTAACTAAAAAATTCATCCAAACAAGCTCTTTAATTTTTCATAAATTTGTACTTTTGATCTTATACCATTATTTTGTGATTTATTATTATGCCACATGGCATACATTTGGGATCAATCTAAATCACCCACACCCGCACCCAACTTCCAAACACGCACACACTCTCTCTCTCTTTCTCAATAAAACTCTTTGGCAAAAACCCTAATATGGCTTGCAAGAAAACCGGTTTCTCTTCCAAAATTTAACTAAAAAATTCATCCAAACAAGCTCTTTAATTTTTCATAAATTTGTATTTTTGATCTTATACCATTATTTTGTGGTTTATTATTATGCCGCATGGCATACATTTGGGATCAATCTAAATCACCCAAGTAGCAAACCATCATTAAAAATGTCTCACCCAAAGAACCATACCTATAAGTGATTGTGAATCACCTGGCCGGTAAATATCAACCATCAAAACTTAAGAACCACGGTTGGTCACAGAGTCTATAGATGTGACGCTTCAAAAATCTCAAAATGTAGGATATTTGGACTGATTTTCCTCAAATGCATGATCTATTACTTCAACAGATTATCAACATCTTAAATCATTAATTATTAAGAAAGCAAAAATAATTAAAAACGTAAATCAATCACATAAAGAAAGCACAATGATTTTACATTAGTCGGCAATGGTGCTTATGTCCATGGATTCACTATTCTTCAAGAGTTTCAAATTAAGTTACAAGAGCAATCACTCAAAAAAGGCTCTATATACCATGTAATTAGAGCTAACACAATAGAATGTGAATTTACTATTACACCTTTGACTTATGAACTCTTCAGGCTGAATCAACCGCACTACCAAATAATCAAGAACGCAAATCAATCATACAAAGAAAACACAATGATTTTACATGATTCGGCGATGTGCTTACGTCCACAGATTCACTATTCTTCGAGAGTTTCAAATTAGGTTACAAGAGCAGTCGCTTGAAAAAAATTGCATACAATGTAATTAGGGCTAACATAATAGAATGTGAAAAATTACTATTATACTCTTGACTTTTGAGCCCTTTAGGCTGAATCAACCGTTCTATCAAGTAACGCAATTGCATCTGTCTCCATATATCAACATTAACGGTATAAGATCTTAAACACCATTTTAGACTGTATAAAATACCATAAATTTCTTATAATAGTAGAATTTTTTGATTAGTTAGTATAGAAATAAGCTTTGTTTAATATATTAAATAAAAGATTCCCCTTTATGTATGGCTCTAAAACCAATAAAAGGTCAACCTAGAAAGCCACCAAAATCAAGAACCCTTTTCATCTAAGGCTGCCTTGGGTTTGCTTTTTTTGGAATAAAAAGCAGCTCTTTCAATTTTTGACTCTCATAGAAAGTTACTTTTAAATTTGATAATAGAGTTCTTCGCCTTATTTATTTTACCGGGAAGTTGTTTTAATTGATAAAATTATTTTATACCTTTTATATCTCAGAACAGATTTTATCTCCTCTAACAATGAGCAAATAAAAAATTACTTCTATGTTTATAAGAGCTCACCCAAACAAAGCCTAAGAGTTCAATAAGCTCAACTTGGGATTCAATCGGCTGGCTATGCCCTCTCACAGCCTGCCATACTCCGAAGTACAAACTCTCTTAAGATCATAGAAATTGCGTTCTCGAGTCTTCATCGGATGCATGGAGCCATCACGTGTCTCATTTGGGCTTTGGGCTATCTACATGTTGCCCTGCCAAGTGGGCATCTCATTAAACTAGACATGCCACTTGTTGAAATTTGGATGATTCATCCATTACAGGAGGTTGCATAGACCGTGCACCTTATGCAAATTATTATCAGATTATTTAGCCATATCAATCATATTATCTAAAGCTAGCTTCAACATATGGCAATACCCTAAAATTTCGTTAACAAGATCAGCCTTTAGCTAATAGTATATTCTATTGATATCGATAACAAGTCAAGTCCATTTATTAAGGATGGTATTACTACCACACCATTTTATATTATCTTCACCTCAATTAAACAAAGGAAAAACCTATTAATTAGGTTAAATGGGACGATAGAGATCAATTTTTGTATAAATTTTCTACACAAATGAATTTTGAGAACATGGGCCTGCTCTTAGACGATAAGATGTTGATTTCGCATGACAGGCATCCCAAAAGGTGAATGTGAATCACATTTTGATGGGGACACTGATCATGTTCACTTATTGAGATGTATGATAGGTAGAATCAACATCTGATCGTATGATAGTGGGCCTATGAGCTAAAGATCTATTGGGTAGAACGTTGAGATAAAAAAATCTCTATTATCTAATTTCAAAAAGTCAAACATATTTTTTTCTTTTTTAAAGTGAGGTGGTTCTAACATAAAGTGGTGTGATAGTAACACCAGCCTTTATAAAATCATTAATAAATTTCAAACAAAAACACAGGAAAAAAAACAAAAAAGTGAACGATTAGTTATAATTCCTGCCCAAAAGATGAAATATTTCTTAACTTTACGTATATGCGTTTTACAATAGATATTCTCTCAGCATTATATAGCGACGTGGCGATCCGGAAACCGAAAAGGGACTTTGGCACGTGAAATTCGTCCCACTCCATTGACTGACACGTGTACATAACCGACAGAACCTTTACGGGTAGTAGCCGGTTGAAGGCTGGAGGTAGATGGAATCGTGGCTCCGAACCCGCCGTACGCTTTTATTCTTCCTAATACAAAAATTAGAACGAGGACAGCGATGTCAGATATAAGTGGATAACCTATCCCAGTGATAAGCAGATCTGGTTATCTCTGACTGGACAGCTACCGCGCACTACACAAGAAAACGACGGATTGATTGGTCGATAAGATCTGCAGTAAAAATTACGCGTCGTTTAAGAAAAAAGCAGAGAAAAAAAGTGGCAAGTAATTGTGTACGACCGACGACGACGTGGCATCTGGCATCAAAGCCTTGTGAAATTACGTAAAAGCCCTTACTGTTTTGGTTAAAGCTGCAGATGCCCAGTTGGTTTTTTTGAAATGACGGTTCTGCCCTCCTACGACTTTGGAGATGCCCGACTCTCCTGCGACGTGCGTATAAAGACTTTTTCGTCGACATTTGTCAAAAGTAAGACTTTGACGTGTGATCTCGGACCTTGGTGGATGTGGAAGCCAACTTTGGCAATATTGCTACTGTGATTATGTGCCTGAAACATAAAAGCTAAAATACAATTTTCCTATCATTTCAAAAAAAAAAAAAAAAATACAATTTCCCTATGGGTACCTCTATTAGCGCCTACACAATCACTGAAAGCGCCCCACATCGAAAACCCCTTCAATACAATTAATTGCTTCAGATCATATGATGGAAAGCTTGTTTCACCCCGATCTTCGATTCAATAGATCTTGAGATCATGTAGCACCTATAAGACCAAGGATCAAAATATCGGCCAAAATTTCGATCGAAAATGGATAACTTGTATGAGATTGCCAATTTTTTATTCCACATGTCACGGATCCCTAAAAAATGTCCTAATATTACGTATGTGCGTAATGTATGCCATAGGATTCAAGGGGGGTTGTTTTGGGGATCCGTGACATGTGAAATAAAAAGTTTTCCCTCTGATAGGTACGGCATGGTCTCAACATCCATTGTGTAGAAGAATAGGGTGAAATATGATCTCTATCATATGATCCAAAACAATCAATGATTTTCAAAGGGTTGCACACAGGGGCACTTTTAGAGATTGTGTGGGGCCTGTGGGCACTAATAGAGGTACCATTTCCCTTTTCAAGGCCCAAGGTTATGAGTTGGAATGCATGGTGGATCCTTGCATTTGAATCAGGTGTGGTTCATGTGGCACTGTTGCAAGGGTATCACGAAAACTTACCCAAGAACGGTCAGAGAGCACCTAAAAAATTTAGACATGATCTGGTATATATCTACCATCCAAATGTGATTAATGAGGAAAAAAAATCAATGCACCAAAATGTGTGGAGCAGTACATAAACTTTGATCACAAAAAAATTAATTATATATATTTTTTTTAATAAATTGCACACCATATGATACATGATCCTAAGAGGAGCCTTATTTTGGGATCACATGCCATGTCGCATGTAATCAAAGATTCCAGTGCATAAATTCATCTATGAACTCAAACCCATATACCCCTTTCCCTTTTCATTTTCTCAAAAGCATAAAAATCATAATTTTTGAATTTACAAAAAAAATTGACTCCACAGCTTTTAAGGCTGAACCACTTACAAAATTTTCAGCCTTTAGATAAGTAGGAGTCCCACTTTCATCTAGTATGGATGTAGCCTTATTTAGAAATGGATTATCAACTATAAAGAGAGTAAGCAAAAATAGATATAATTTTCAATAAATGTACATATGATCTTTATGATCTTTGCTATGTCTCTACTCTCCTATTAAATAAAAATTTTCTTGTAGTAAACCAAAAGTTTTTCTTTTCTATATGACAATTTTGGTCACAAGTAATTTAATTTTTTGTAAGAGTAGTAACCACTAATGTTACATTTGCCTCGGAAGTAATGTGAGATAACAATTTCAAGGTGAGTTACTTTATTTGTAGCCAATGAATCTCTAATGGCATCTATGTAAAAAATTAGTGATTGCTTTGGAACATATGATAGAGACTATTTTCATCCTAATTTTCAAATAATGGATCCCCAAATCATAAGCATATCATTAAATAACTAATTTTTGATTTCAAATGGCACAAATTTAAAAAAAAAGTAATTAAAAAAATCACATAACAATTCACACTCAAGCCTAATATTAGGTAACTTTTTGAAATGTGTGCCAAGTGGAGCCACACAATAAATCTTAAGACAATGGACATATCAGACATCAATCAATGTAGTTTTTATAGGTTATATTTTGGAATGTGTATCATGATGATACGCCCATTATATAAAGATCCATTGTGATGGAAATTGATATGAAAACGATCGCAACCATTTTGATTCAAAGCAGTTTTTAGCGTAGGTGCCCTAAGAGATTCGGTGGGTGCAAATAAAGGCACTATTTCAAAGTAAGAAGAGGGAAGTGAACAAAACCGTCAATTAATTGATGACAAGGCGAAAATAGTAATCAGGCCGAGGACTTTTGTGTAATTTTGTAGTAAATTAACCCGAGGGGTAGTAGGTTAAGAAAAAGAGGACAGGGAGGCGACCTAATCGCGTCCTTTCCTATAAAAGCCGATGAGAGAGAGAGAGAGCGAGCGAGGGGAGAGAGAGAGACGGGGCTATAAAACGCGCTTAAAAGAGGAGAGAGAGAGAAGAAAAACCCAACACGGCGCCCTGTTTGTTGTCCTGGGCTTCTAGCAGTGAAAAAGAGCGAAAAGCGATACCGAGAGTTGTTGCAGAGAAGAAGACCAAGAAGAAGTAGACCACATAAGCCCTAGAAATCTTTCTTCTTCTTCTGGAATCTTAACAGTAAGTCTCCTATTTCTCTGTCTAAATCTCTTCGGTTTCATCTGTTACACGTTCCTCGTTCTTCGTTCTTCGTTCTTCGTTCTGTTAAAAATCTCATTTTATACTCCGAGAACACGCATTTCTGCAATCTAGATCTGTAATCGATCTATAAAAATAGCTTTTCATCACTCTTAACCGAATATGTGTAGCATATTCTCTCATTGACTCCTTTTGCTTTGCGGGATCTGCAAATGGTCGCGTAGAGGCTCGGAATCGGGGTTTGGTTCCCTTGGTTGATGGTGAATGAGGGAGGAGGATGAAGGTCTAGATGAGAACGAAGATTTTAGAAGTTTTTGTGGTGTTTTAGTATCAGATCTTTGCGGTTTTCTGGACGGTGGAGTGGAAAATGATTTTTTTAGAACGAAACGGTGGTCAGCCGAGGTTCTTTGTGCTTGTTTCGGTAGAAAAATAGGGTTTTTATGCCGCTTGGGCTTAAATCGGACTTGTTTTAGTGTTTGAGGAGGGGAGATTAGACTTATAGACGGAAAAAGGTGTCGCTGTTTTGGTTTTCCTTTGCTTTACTTTTATTTTTTAGTTTTTTGCATTTCGATGAAGTCGGAGTAGAGCTTAGATTTGGAGAAAAAAAGGGAAGAAAAAAGAAATTCGTTTATTTTTTATATGTTTATTTTGTCTTGTATCAAACGGCCTGGTTTTGTCATTTGGATGTTTGCCAAGTGGGCGAAAAGGGGAAGCAAATTTGTCTTTGAAGTTGTTTCATTTAGGATTTGGTAATAATTTTTAGCTAAAGTGGTAATGGGTAAGGATTATGTCTGTTGATAACTTGCTTGTTTGTTACTTGATAACAGATATTTGCTCTGGAGCAGTTTGGGGTACCGGGGACTATGTCTTCTTTGAGTAGGGAACTGGTGTTCCTAATATTACAGTTTTTGGATGAGGAGAAGTTCAAGGAAACAGTTCATAAGTAAGTCTTTCTCTTCATAGTTCATACTGAAAATCCAAACAGTAAATGAGATCAATTTCATAGTTGATTTCCTGTGAAATATTTTTTGTGTAAATGATAATTTTGCTGTTTGATTAAGCTCTCTGAAAAATGATATCTGTTGGAAATTAATTTCTCCTGTTTGATTAGTCTCGTTGGAAAAAAGTATGGGAAATGACGATTTCGTATGAATAATAAAACAAGGAGCTGATTTCGTCCTCCAAGATGTCGTGGAGCAAAAAAACTGTTCACGTGGAGCATTGGGATGGGTTAGATCATTTTTTTTTAAAAATTGATTTTTTTATTATTAAGTCTTCCGTCCAAGTTTGACCGATTACAATGGTTCAGATTTCAAGGCTTAAAAAATACAGGGTGGAGATGAGTTTTCAAATATATTTTAAAAATATGATCTAAGCAGTGCACCCGTGCTTTATGTGTCATCAATTTGCTGTCCCGCTTCCAATTGGAAGTTTTCCCCAGTCTTGGAGGTCAGAAGCCTTTTCCATAAAACAATGGACTTTATTATTTGGCAAAAAGGCCCTTTTTACTAAAATAGTGTTGAAATGACAAAAGAAACCCTTGTTGTGTTGGTGAGAAATTCAATTTCAGTCACTAGAAGGTTTGAATTGATTTCCACGTAATGGCGTGGTGCATAGTTATCAAGTTTGGGCTCGCTTACTTTAATTTACATCTCCCTATAATGCTATTAACCAGAAACATATTGAAACTGAATTTCTTTTCCACCAATATTTGGCATTTCCAATTTATCAAACAGGGCCTCAGATTTTCTTGTAAAATACATATATTTCGGATAGGTATAAGATGTGTTCATTGCCAAGCATTATGGTAGGCCATGAAAACAAGGATGAATCCTTATTGAAGTTGGGAAAGAGGCATTCTTGGTATTCGTGGCGTGCATGATTCTGTGGATGTACGTATTTCACCTGTTCATTTAAAATATCTGTGTTTTATAACAAACTTCTACTTCATTTTTTTTTCTCTCTTAGCTGTTTGGAGGGAAAAAACAGGTGTTGAATATTGGTCTGTTTTCTTATTTGGTGGATTTCTTTTAAAATTTAGGTTGGAGCAGGAATCAGGATTTTTCTTCAATATGAAACACTTTGAGGATCAAGTCCAGGCAGGTGAATGGGAAGAGGTTGAACGGTATCTTGGTGGATTCACCAAGGTGGAAGATAACCGCTACTCAATGAAAATATTTTTTGAGATTAGGAAACAGAAGTATCTCGAAGCTCTTGATAGGTGTCTATTGTTTATTTTTATAGTAGATAAATTATGTTTTCTTTTTCAACATTTTTTAATATATTAAACTGGTGCATTTTTTAAGGCATGACCGAGCAAAAGCTGTTGAAATTCTTGTTAAGGATCTTAAGGTTTTTGCGTCTTTCAACGAAGAGCTTTTCAAGGAAATCACACAGTTGCTTACTCTCGATAACTTCAGGTATTCATTGTTGGCTCCTTTGCAATGGTTCTCTACATTAATAGAAAATCATGCATTGTGTGATTTGTTTTATGTAGGCAAAATGAGCAGCTTTCCAAGTATGGAGACACAAAGTCGGCTCGGAATATCATGCTTTTGGAACTTAAAAAGCTCATTGAAGCAAATCCTTTATTTCGTGACAAGCTTGCATTTCCACCTTTTAAACCTTCACGATTGCGAACTTTGATCAACCAAAGGTTGGTTATCTTCTAAATTAGCCATGCCTAATACTATGGTTGGATTCATAAATTTAATAAGTAGACTCCAAAACTTAGTGTCATTAAGGAATCCAGTGTGTTATCCGGAGAGGCTATCATTGGGGAATACAGTGTGGTATCCATGCTACAATTTTTCTCCGGGGACCGACAGCCACTTTCATGTGCATACATCCATGCAGTATTTAAGAAAGTATTACTATACTGCCAAATACACACACATGTGCAATGAGTGCATCAGCAGTTATGTGGCAACACCAATGAAAATTGTCTCATTTCAATTTGTTTGAATTTCTCTCTATCTAGCACTCCTTTTTACTGTTTTAATTGGCATAGCACATTGATTGTCAATTACATTGGCAAGATAAAATTTGCAATTTTCCATTAATATTTAGAACAATTTGTAGGATTGCCTTATTTCTTTAGTTCAATTTTGATTTTAAATCTTTATTCCTCCTCTTTAAATTGCACAAGTTAATCAGTCATTTATGTTGGAATTTTCAGTCTCAATTGGCAGCATCAGCTTTGCAAGAACCCTCGCCCCAACCCTGATATCAAAACACTTTTTATCGACCACACATGTGCTCCTAATAATGGAGCTCGTCCCCCTCCACCCAGCAGCCCCCTTGTTGGCGTTGGACCCATTCCTAAAGCTGGGGGATTTCCTCCCATCGGTGTTCATAGTGTAAGTAAATTGCAAATAAGGATCTATCCATCATGCATAAAGTTACTTACTAATGCCTGCTAACAGGCATGTATTTATTGTCTTACACAAGGTCTCTTCCATGCAGCCATTCCAACCGGTAGTCCCTCCTTCTGGTAGTGCTATTGCGGGATGGATGTCGAGCACTAACCCTTCTTTAGCTCATGCTGCTGTGGCAGCAGGACCCCCTGGTCTTGTTCAGCCTTCTACTGCATGTGAGTCTTTTCTTATAACGATCTAATTTTAGCGTTGATTAAAGATGCTATTGGATTTTCCACCACTTTTCAAACCTGGGTAACCTAAAGCTTCGGTGCTTTTGGAATCTCATCAGCTGCATTTTTGAAACACCCAAGAACTCCTACAAGTGCTCCTGGGATGGATTATCAATCAGTTGAGCCTGAACACTTGATGAAGCGGATGCGTATGGGCCACTCTGATGAGGTGCGAGGAAATAAAAAGATTAAAGAACATAATTTTTATTTTCTTTTCCTTTTTACTGAGCTGTTCATAAATATTAACATGGCATGTTCAGGTATCATTCTCTGGTGCAGCTCATCCTCCTAATATCTATTCACAAGACGACCTTCCCAAAACTCTTGTGCGGAGTCTTATCCAGGGGTCCAATGTCATGAGCATGGATTTCCATCCACATCAACAAACAATTCTCCTAGGTTGTTGCTGAACGAGTACTTTAGTAATTATGTCTAACATTCTGACCAATATTTCATCTTCATCTGGGTAATAAACCTTACAACAGTTTTAATTGCTAACCTTTATTTTTGGCTTTAATGGTTTTTTTCTTCAGTTGGAACAAATGTTGGTGACATTGGGATATGGGAAGTTGGATCCCGCGACAGGCTAGTGCATAAAACATTTAAGGTCTGGGATATCGCAACTTGTTCATCCACATTACAGGTATTGTTTCTTGATTTGCATGGCTGAGCCTCTAATCTTGTTTACATTGTTTCATAGTGGTTATATACAGCTGTTTAGGTGCGACTCCTGTGACATATGTTGTGACCTTTTTTACTAATCGATCCCTATTTAACTACCAGACTGGATTGGCGAAAGATGCCACAATTTCTGTCAATCGGTGCCTGTGGGCCCCAGATGGATCTATACTAGGTACAACTAATGTTTGCTTCATGATTATTAGTGTTTCTCATATGTTGAATGGGTACCTCTGTTCTCGCCTACAGGTTTACTGAAAGCACCTACGTCCCAAACCCAGTGAATACCCATTGACTGCTTGGAATCAAACGATGGGGATCATTTTTTTACCCCATTCTTTCACACAATGGATCTTGAGACCATCGGTGTACCATCAGACGATCATTGTTTCTGATTCCACATGGCACATATGCCAAAAGTGGCCCTAGAATCACACTGCACACACCATGCTCAAGCGTGATTTGGGGCCATTTTTTTGGGATGTGTCGCATGGAATGAAGACTGACCGTCTGATGGTAAGATCATGGTCTCAAGATCCCTTGTGTGGAAGATTGAGGTGAAAAACGATCTCCATCATCTGATTCCAAACAGTCATTGGGTATCAGTGGGTTTCGGATGTAGGTGCTTTCAGTAATCCTGAAGGCGCAAACAGAGGTACCCCCTATTTGGTCTTGGCACTATGACTATCCAGCCAGTTGCACCTTTGACTTGATAAGATTGACTTCCTCATGATTATAGTTTGCTAAATTGTTTCTTCTAGGGGTTGCATTTTCAAAACATATTGTACAGGTGTACTTTTACAGCCCAACAGGAGATTTAAGACAACATGTGGAGGTAAATCTCGTAGTATACATACCCTGTTGGCTTTGTTATGCAACAAGATTAAGGTTGTTGAATCCTGATCATGTGGTGTAGATTGATGCTCATGTTGGTGGTGTTAACGATATTGCCTTCTCTCATCCCAACAAACAACTCTGCATAATCACATGTGGTGATGACAAGACAATTAAGGTGATGATCTAGTTAGTTCAATTTATTTTATGAAACGGAAGATAACATTTAAAGGTGTTTTCATGTAAGTTAATCTGTAAATTGCAGGTCTGGGATGCTTCAACTGGACGCAAGCAACATACTTTTGAAGGCCATGAAGCTCCTGTTTATTCTGTTTTCCCACATCATAAAGAGGCTATCCAGGTACTTCAAACATAAAAGATAACTTTTCATGGAGATTCATTTCTATCTTGGCAATTTTATTCGTTGAGCTGGTATTACTTTGATGTCACGGGGGCATAGCCCGACACCGACTGTCACACCCGCGCGACGCCTCGATGTCACAACAACGAGACCAACCTAGCCCTCATCAACTATGATACCATCCGCTTAGAGGATGAGAACTCCCCTACATGGTTCTCTCCTTACCCAAGGTTTACCATACCAACGCATCGTGTCTCTTCACGACACGAATGATCGCATCTCTGTGCCTCACTTGGCCTGCTCAAGCTTTACCCTGTTCCACGCACTAGTACCTTGCCCATGTCAGTAGCATGTAACTCTTCATGTTGCCCCATTCCAACATGTCTCACTGTCATACTGGATCAAGCCCACCATAGTGTATGGCTCTCGCAACCAACACACATCAAACATTCAACCCTCATGCCAACGTGCTTCATAGTGTCCCACGTAGCCTACGAGTGCCTTCCTCATAGCCAACTTATGTACACTACGCCGCATAGCTTGGGCACATAGCAACCTTGCTCGGATGACACATGGCATTGCCAAAGCAACGACTTAGGCTCACCCTTTCAGACCTAGGAGACTACTGTGCACCTTACATTGTCACAAGTCATGTGAATGGAAGTAGCTCCGCAGCTCCTCTCTCATATATATGGTTTAAATACCACCTCAAGTCAAATAGCAGGAATACTTCAAACGTATTGGTTTGACATACTACCCATGTCACACGAATCTTGTCCATGGCACACGCACCATGCAATACCAATATACTACCTAACTCAAGTAGCCATCTTCGCTACATATAAGAGAGCACGCACGTGACGCAAGGCCTGCATGCCTCCTCGCTCGCGCGTCACACACCTAGCTCAAAGACCTGATGCCTTCACGCTAGCCAACTAACTAAGCTCCAAGACCCACACGCCTTCCTGCTAATACCCAGAGAATTGACCCCGTCACAACCAAGGATCAAAATTTCGGTTTCAGGCATGACTGAATTCGATAATTTGGACCGAAATTTCGGTCATTGCGGCTGAAATTTTGATCCTTGGTCACAACGAGCTCTTATTCGACAAATGGATGTTTCATGAAAGACCCCTAGGAACCATTTTTCTATTACTGCTAATTTTATAGAGTTCATCTTATTTAGCCTCCTTTTGCAGTTTATTTTCTCTACTGCTATTGATGGGAAAATTAAAGCGTGGCTCTATGATTCTGGCGGATCTAGAGTCGACTATGATGCTCCTGGACTTTGGTGCACCACAATGGCGTATAGTGCTGATGGAACTAGGTAACCATGCTCATCTTAATATCATGTAATTCTTTATGAGTTGATACTTGGTTGCTACTGTTAATACTTCAGTTATCCTTGCATCTTGCATTAACAATGATTCTAGTATCGACCTTTTTTGGATGATAGATTCTTCAAGTTTTCCTAAAATTCGGCAAAAAACATGCTTATTTTTTTTTTTACCATGTTATTCGATTATTATACAATTTACAAATTTTGACATCATTTTGCAGATTGTTCTCCTGTGGAACAAGTAAAGAAGGTGATTCCCACCTAGTTGAGTGGAATGAGAGTGATGGAGTTATTAAAAGGACGTACTCTGGTTTTAGGAAACGCTCTTTAGGAGTTGTCCAGTTTGACACAACAAGGAACCGCTTCTTAGCTGCTGGCGATGAATTTCAGATTAAGTTTTGGGACATGGATAATACCAACATATTAATCACTACAGATGCAGAGGGTGGATTACCTGTTAGTAAAACCCACACTATTATCAAAACACTTTATACCTAATTATTTCAATAATCATAGGTAATTTATTTGTCTTATTACTTACTGCAGGCAAGTCCTCGGTTGAGATTTAATAAAGAAGGCTCCTTGCTAGCAGTCACAACAAGTGACAATGGAATCAAGATCTTGGCAAACACTGATGGGCAACGCCTGATAAGAATGCTAGAAAGCAGAGCGTTTGAAGGGTCTCGGGGACTTTCTGAGCCAATGAACATTAAGGTACCTTTATACCTTCTTTTTTTTATTGAAAGGTAAATTTTATTGATGGAAATTTATATGCCATGCTATGCCCCGAATGTGTGGTTTCTCAATATGTTTGTTCCTCCCTTGTTGTGCAGCCTCCTATTGTTAATAATGCAAATGTTTCTTCCACTCTTTCTGTGACTATTGAGCGAAACGATAGAGTTCAAGTATCCTTAAGTAGCATTGTAAGAATCATAATCTTTTAGTCACTTTTCTTAATAGAAGTTAATAAATCTGCATTATGGGGTTACAATGTGGAATGGAATTGCAGGCTGCTATGGACACCATCCGGATGGCAGATGTCAAACCAAGGACGGATGATGTTGATAAGAGTAGAAGCTGGAAATTAGCCGATATTGTTGATCCAACACACCTCAAAGCTCTACGGTTGCCTGACCCATCGACGACAGGCAAGGTATATTATAGAAATGGCAACTAGGGGTTCCCAATTCAGCAGAATTCACAAAATCTTGTGTGGTCATCAAGAAATTAAACTATTTCCAGGCCAGGAAAGTGATGTTGGTATTAGGTGTTTTTAGTTGTTTAAAGCATGAAGCTGGTTTGAAATCGCCCTATTTGTGCAGATGGGTTTATATATGTACTTGTCTTGATTCTAAAATTTCCATTTTTCGGTTCCCCCTCTTAGTGTGTTTTCTCTTGTTTCTGGTCTTTCTCATGTTTTTGTTGTGCTCAGCCCCTTTTGGTCGGGCTGGACTCTTTTTTGGACCCTTTCAGCCTCTCGCTTTCTTCTCAATATATTTCTTGGTTTTACCGATTAATTTTTTTTTTTCTATTTTTAACCTATTGTAATTAATAGAATATATATTTCTTCTCTAGATCGTGTATTCTTAACAAAAATGAATTTTTTTTTTTCATTTTTTTCCAGGGTTGAATCCATGATATATTCTGTGACTCTTTTTTGCATCGTCAATCATAACTCATAGCTTGGTTTGTTCTAGAATGCACAAATCAAGATACTTATGTCATGAAGTGCAGGTTGTTCGGCTGATATACACAAACTCAGGGTTGGCCGTGTTAGCCCTCGTCTCCAATGGTGTCCATAAACTATGGAAATGGCAGCGTTCTGATCGTAATCCATCTGGGAAGGTTGGCTTACATCATATTTGACTTGAAAGGAAATGCTCAATTGCAAGTGTCTTTGATTTACCATAGATGCCTGTTTTTTTGTTTTGTTTTTCCCAGTCTACTGCTTCTGTCCAACCTCAGTTTTGGCAACCTTCCAGCGGAACTCTCATGACTAATGACATAAGTGACACCAACCCAGCTGAAGAATCTGCTGCATGTATCGCTTTGTCAAAGAATGATTCTTATGTCATGTCTGCGTCTGGTGGAAAGGTCTCACTGTTCAACATGATGACGTTCAAGGTCAATTTGTTCCCCTTCATATGACAAATTATGAAAATTTGGCAATTTGCTTCATTTATTTAAGTTCCATATCTTTACTTGGGACTTTTCGGTATAGATATTCTAAATCTTAATATTAATAATTGAAATCTAATATCATTTGCATCTCAGGTCATGACAACTTTCATGCCACCCCCTCCTGCAGCCACCTATTTGGTGTTCCACCCTCAGGATAACAATATTATTGCCATAGGGATGGAAGATTCTACTATTCAAATATATAATGTTAGGATTGATGAGGTAATATCCTTGTTCATATCTTTAAGGCTATAATCTGTTTTTCAGGAAAATAAGAATATATTACAAATATATTCTTAAATCTGATCGATTCGATGAACAATATGTTCAAAAGCAATCATTTCTTTTTTGTCACTTGTGCTCCCACAAATCATTAAAGCAATAGTGCCAAACATTCTTCTCTATATTGTTTTTGGTTAAGTTTCTGGTTTTTTATGTGTGTATTTTCATTAATTTATGCAATAAGTAAATGCATCATGATCTCCAGAAACATGGTTATCTTTAGAATATCTTTATTCCATGTGTGACTTGGATATAACTAAATGAAATCATTTACTTTTGGAAAATTACAATTTTTTCATAAAAAATTTGTTAATAAAAAACATAAATACAATACACAAGCAGGATGCTTATGAGACTCCACCCCAAAAGGGCTAAAACATCTTCACAGCCCTTGACCAACAAAGAAAGAACACTCAAAACAAACTTGTATAGAGTTGCTCTTGCATAGAATTTGTTATGTCTAAATTTACACATACAACACCCTGTGATGAGCCTGCCAGCTGGTTGGCCTCATGTTGGATGCATCTGAAAGATAAATTCAGTATCTTATATGTCACACTTGATCCACCCATGTTGCCAATCTCCATAGATTCTTTCATTTTAAATAAATTTAGCGTCTTAACATGTCTCGCTTGATCCACCATGTTTCCAACTGGCCATTTTCCAGGCTGCACTTCATTCTTAGCCGTCCAACCTATTACATTTTGCGCATCTCCATCCACCATGTACTTGTTGATACCTTAACTGATGAATGTCTAAATACCTATCAATAACGCCATAATCTTCCCTATTTAGGTTTCACCTATCCGCCCCACTGTGCAAACTTTATAATATTTTCAATATGGTTGCAGATCGCTCACCTGATCTAGCAGGTCCCTAATTTTCTACTGAACAGCCATCAAAGTTCCTTGAGAAGAGCACCTGTTGGGTGGCCCAACCAGCTGACACGTTATTCTTCTCTATACTCTGAGCAGTGTTTTGAAAAATTATGGTTGGTGATTATTTAGAGAAGAGTTGGAGAAAGCATGATTATATTTGGCCCTCCATTGAAAACTGGGGTTCTCATTCACTTTGAATAAGCCTCAATCATTGTACATATTCTCATGCCTTTTTTCCCCATTCACTCTGCCTATCTGATATGAAACCTTCATATTTGCATGTTGCAGGTTAAAACCAAGCTCAAAGGCCACCAAAAGAGAATTACAGGCCTGGCATTTTCACACTCCTTGAATGTGTTAGTCTCTTCAGGTGCTGATGCACAGGTAAGTAATCTTTGATAAAATCAGCACAACTTAAACAACGGAATTTTCTTCTTCCTGTCCTACTGTATCGTGTGTTCACCAGATTCCATCCCTTAAAATGAAAAATTATTAAAAGTAATAAAAATTATCAGTAACTGGCTAGATGCAGAAAGGGACCATCTTCGTAATTTTGGGATGGTAAAAATACCACCAAAAAATATTTCAATATAATACCATATCCTTTTCCCACCTAATTGATTTACTGTGTATTTTTCCCTTTTAAAATCTAGTGTCTGACTTTCAGTTTTTTCAATGGACTAACTTGCAGCTATGCGTGTGGAGCATCGATGGATGGGAAAAGAGGAGGGCAAGATTCTTGCAGGCACCAGCTGGTCGCCCGGCCCCACTAGTCGGGGAAACTAAAGTTCAGTTCCATAATGACCAAACACACCTTTTAGTAATTCATGAAAGCCAAATTTCCATATATGATAGCAAGCTCGACTGCTTGCGCTTAGTAAGTACCATTCATTACAATCCAAGAGTTTTAATTCTTTGATTAATTATTGAGAACTGCTATCTTTCTGGACAATGGAGTCTGTGTTTCAGTGACTGCTCATAAGGCTATCCTCTGATGAATGATCAAATTCCTAACTCCCTCTGTATTTATTTATAGTTTTTTCATCGCTTGCAAGTATATTGTTGAAGACATGGATTCTGCAGCTTAGTTATTTTGTGACCTAAAATTTAAAAAAGGATGAATAAAAAAATGAAAGCTTGATAAATTAAGCCACTGAAAGATTTTCTACCAGGAGAATTTGGGCATGCAAACATACCAATGGAACTGTGCCAATTTGTCAAATGACCCGAAGAAAACTTTATAAGTTTTTCATGAAACTTAAGATCTTGACATTAATCAGCAGCCATGCTTTAGTTTAGACAAGTTATCTGGAGCTCCACTTCTTTGGGTTTATGATTTGGGTGATATTTCTTAACTTTCAATATCATTAATAAAGACAGAATATTAACATTAGTGATGCTTCTCTCCCAGAGTTAGCTGATGATACATGTAAAATATGTATAGACATGTGATAGACACCATCCGAATATTTTTTCAAGTCTGATGCAGAATTAATCATCTCCTGATAGGTCAAAATGATTATGGTCAAGCGACTTGGCCTTTTGACAGAGTAAAGTCCATTCTATAGCTTTACCTGATGTTTTTTTCCCTTCATTAAGGGGCTGTTTAGGTCATAGTTCAAAACATCTGGTGATACTGAGATTTATCGTCCCAAACGTCTTGGTATCGGAGCCCACCTATAGCAACCAATATAGGCTTTTTTTTTCTAACTTTGTATCAGCGATACCAAGACGATACGTATCAATTTTGGGTGAGACTGATGTTAAAGTTTTTATCTATGGTTTAGATTCGCATTTAAAAACTAAAACTGAATGCATTCTATTAAGCCATTCTATTCCCAATACATTCCAGCTTTGTGCTAATTTTTAATAGAATCCAAAGATCAAAATTTCGGCCGAAATGACGGAAATTTCGGTCCAAATTATTGGCTTCGATCATGCCCGAAACCGAAATTTTACCCAAAATTTTGATCCTTGATAGAATCCATCCTATATCATGTGAACTTTGTTCTTCTTATAATGTCTACTAATGCATCTTTTAAATTTGCCACCATGTTGGATGGTTTGTTTAGGGAATTGTCAGTTTAGCCGTGTTCCTATATTACTTCACTGAGAAATTTTCTGATTTTGATGTGTGCAGTGGTCCCCTCGAGATGCACTCAGTGCACCTATTTCAAGTGCAATATACTCATGCGACGGTCTGCTGGTATACGCTGGATTCTGTGATGGTGCAATTGGCGTATTTGATTCTGACAGTTTGAGACTTCGGTGCCGGATGGCACCCTCTGCTTATATACCTTCTTCTGTTGCTAGGTATGCAAGTCAGAAGATTCATTTTATTATAGAATAAATGCTTTTTGATTGAAACTTACAAATTGTGCTATCTAAAGTGCACTTTCTAGGCCACATGGCACATCTATTGCTGAGTCCAAGTTACCAAAGTGGTAGCTCCCTATCTTGGGTGCAAAAAACAAATTGATTAGAGGATTTTAACTGCTAAATCTACGCACTCTAAAATTGACGGTTGTAACATGTGTGTGCAATCCTCTCATAGGCGTGATTCTTTGCTTGAGACGTGCCAATGAAGGACACCAAGTTGAAACACTTGGATTGGTCAAACTGTGAGCCATGTGTCTCAAATTTGGGTTATAATGGTCCTTATCTGTGCAGTGTCAGTCAGCAGAGCCGGTCTCTTATTTTATTTATTTATTTATTTTTCGACGTAATTTACTTGTTAGCCTGACTCACTCTTGAGAACCTGAATTTGAAGTGGTGTTTCTCCTTGTTCCAACACTCAACCTGAATGAGTTAAAAAGAATGACCACTTTACTCTTTATGCCAGTAAGTCAACTGTATAAGGGTCAGTGGTGACATTAATTATTCATGTAACATACCAACATCTCAATTGACACGGGACAAAACGCTAAAACCCTAATATGCGAATTTGGGATTAACTTTAGAATGAATTGAATAGCGGAAATATTCAAAATTATGCAACACACAAAATTAATTCGATGAATTCAATAAAACAGTTTGATTAATTCATTTAAGCGTTCGCATGCACAACAATCTCCCAATTTAGAAAAACGGCTCCGATGAAGGAACTCGAGTTTCGTTCTAGTTTAGGGTATCAAGCGATAATTACAATATCGTCTCTTGATTCCTCGGGGATCTTGGATGATATAATACTTGAAGAAATAACTTAATAAGGTTTTGGGATTTTTGATCTTTTTATCAACGGAAATAAGAAAGATATTACCTGACAAAAGTCTAGAAAGACAGAAATAAAATAGATAGATTTACAAGGCTTCACACCAAGGATTTTTCGAAGTTTCACACCACGGTTGTACGTCGGCTTCGCACCAAGTTGCATGAGAAACGATTGCTCACTCCTCAAGGTTTGAAGAATTCACTCCCTCGGTTAAAAACTCTTTTCAAGTTTTCTAGGGTTTGCACAAAAGCAACTCTCTTTTCGTTCAATAATCAATCAACTAACTAATAAAGTGTTTACAATGTCTTTATATAGGCTAAGAAAACCTACACTCGAAATAAAATAGTCCTAAATTAATAAAAGACTAAAAAAGATAATTTTTGTAACAAAAATAGAAATTCCGTCGCTGGGCGGAGTCTTTCATAGCGTGCTGTGGTACTGTTCACAACGAGCTGTGACTATTTCTCCTGAAGACGGTTTCAGCCTCTTTTTATCTTTTCTTTCTTGTTTTCTCTTTGCACTTTCACCTGTCTTGCTTTGTGTGATGTCCCCATTATCAATGTTTCCATCTAAGTCTTCACTGGTCTTCCTCTTCTCCTACTTCTTTGTGCTTGTAACATCTCAATCTTTCGTACATGGTATGTTTCTGACCTTCAATTGACATTTCCAAACTATCTAATTTTTTTGATAATTTTCTCCTTTAGATATGACACTTTCAAATTTTTTGTTATATAACCGTTCATAGCTTTACCTTTTCTTTTACTCCACTTGTCCATCTTAACATATGTAGCCACATTCTATTTCTTGTTGCAGCCCAAAATTTTGAACCATATTGTATGGCAGGTCTTACCGTTATCTTATAATGTACCTTAAGGAAACCGTATACTATGCTAGCAATATGCCACTCACAAATTTGTATAATCATATCAACTAATACCTAATAATATGATACTGTCTTACCGAGTTTGATACCTTGTTCTCAACACTTTATCATAAACCATTTCCAAATCAATAAAAACCACCACGACCACCACCTTCACCACCTCATCAACTCTTCTCCCTCACACCACCACCACCTCCCATCAAACAACCACATCTCTGCCACCACATCTCTGCCACCACCACCATCTCTGCCACCACCACCTCCCATCAAACAACCACATCTCTTCATGGCCATTAAACAATAAGCAAATGAGTTTCAGATGTTACCAAAACAACAAACTTAAACTAGAAAGCTAAGATAATCTCACTCTCTCTCTCTCTCTCTCTCTCTCTCTCTATATATATATATATATATATATATATGGGAAAGGGATTCATATCAAAGTGCTACCCATATGGGCTAGACGTGGCACATACCTTCCAAAACAACACCTATTTTGGAGTCTACAGCCCTGTGGCATATGATTTAAAAAAAATAATAATTGGATTTTAAGGTTTTTTAGCCCTTCAAATCATAGGTCAAACATATGGTGACGTCCACGCACCCGGAGCATTGATTTCTAGGCATTGACCATATTTTTAACAGTGGCTAAACACCCTTTTTAAGGGTTTTTTAAAAAAACATGCTACCTGATCGAGCTTGGGCAAGTTGCCATGGCACCCGATCTTCAAGTCATGGCACCCAACTGGCTTGTTGGTAGCGTCCCAGCCCTATATATATATATGGGGGTTGGCTGAACCTTTAGATGTTTGGTTTATGGAAGAAAGCTTCAAGAAAATTTGCAGTTCTGACCAGACCACCTTGTAGCATACGGCAGCTCAGCTCAGGAAAGATTTCTGACCTTTATATTGTTAGATTACATAAACAAAGCAAATTGCTTTGTAGAACCAAAAGAGTCGTTCTGGAATTTATAATATAATGGACTAGAGTTCTCTCTCTCTCTCTCTCTCTCTCTCACTAATATTATGGATGCTAATGTTGGATTTTTGCAGCAACAGCCCAGCGTATCCTATGGTAATTGCAGCTCACCCGTCTGAACCCAACCAGGTTGCCATTGGCATGAGTGATGGTGCTGTCCATGTGGTGGAACCCTCCGATGCGGAGCCCAAATGGGGGGTTCCACCCCCTCAAGACAATGGAGCAGCAGCGTCCCTCCCTTTGATCCCTTCAAACCCCCCTGCTTTATCAAACAATCAATCAACGGAGCCCTCTCCAAGGTGACATTATTAATGTTAGTGATGACAGGCCTGATAGATCAGCGGGCGTCTTGAGCATTGAAGAGGGACGGTCACCTTTCTCATAAGGTCATCGGACGGAAGGAAGGACGCCATGCTGCTAACTGTATCTTCCTGTTTGTAAATTCTCTGTTTTGTTTTGAGGTAAAATTAAAAAGTGTACATCAGTGATGTCAGAATCAATCAAATAGGGTAAGGCCATTTAATTTTTTTTTTACTTCCACCCTCCCAATGTAGATTTTTTTTCAGTTTTTGTTGATATGGTATGGTGCTATATATCAGGTGCTATGGTTGATTGTCTGAAGCTGTCTGGATGGGCAGCCAGATTGTCTCGACCGTTTCCGATACCAAAAAAAGAAAAGAATTGTCTTGACCGTCTGATAAAGAACCTGCAAATGGACGATTAATAGGTGTGTAGGATGATGGTATTGCTTGTTTGGGTTGGATTCTGGGCATGCGATGGCCTGTTGCAGTATCCATTTAAGCCCTATCTTTCACACTACGGATCTACCATGTGTAAACTATCAGACAATTTTTTATTCCACATGGCATGGATCTCCAAAACGTGGCCCTAAAATTGCATGACACTGTCACATTTAAATGTGATTTTAGGGCCATTGTTTTAGGATCTGTCACGTGGAATCAAGACCGACTCTCCGAAGGTAATATCAAGGACTCAAGATTCATCATGTGAAGATAAGGGTGAAAAACATCTCCATCATCTAGGTTCGTTTTCCAGTGTTTCGGATGTAGGCGCTTTCAATAAATCGGTGGGCACAAAGAGAGGGTACCCTACGGACCTTTTTGGATACAGGAAAAGAAAGGAAAGGAATATATTTTAAAATCTCATGCTTGGCAACAAATTAAGGGTCCAGAACTGGAAAGGAAACATGTTAGTTCCCCTTTGGAAACAACTGCCACTAAGAGGGGGTTGCCGTCAGAAAGGAAAACGTAATCAAGCGTGGTTGTTCTTCTCTCTTTCTCACTCCCTCTCTCTCTAGAGAATCTCTATCCACAAAATCTCTCTCTCTACCCATTCCAATCCCAAACACTAGAAAATGAACTTCTATCGATACCAAAGGGGTCGGAATCCATAGATCTTTAAATCTGTTTACATCATTTTCCTAAAAAACATCCAATTATCTGGATTGGCACCCAAGTGGCAATGGTCCCTTTATCATGTTGGTAGTCATAGTGAAGCTGGCATTGGTTGATAAATGCACGAGCAGAGTTTAAACATAAATAAACAATAGGAGCTTGTACTTGAGTTTTGTAGAGTTTAAATTTAGGCTCGAGAGCTCGAACTCGAGTTGTAGAGCTGGAAGGGTACGCTCGGTTCATTGTAATAGGTTTCCCGTAAAAATTATGTTCCTTGTAAAATATAGCTGATTGGATTATATGTAAATTTCTTTTTTGTCATGTAAAAAAATATGTTCGTTTCACCATAAAATAAGTTTGTAAAGTTTACTTTTTGTAAAAATTAGAGCCATTATATTTTTTGGAAGCAATATTTCAACATTCCGGGTTATAACTCTCGTAAGTCAAAAAAATTATAAATAATTTTCGTGGCATAATCCACGAGAAATTATGGTGAAACGAACAACTTTTTATATAAAAAATAGAGCTGTTAGGGTGATATTATAAGCTTTCCATGTAATATCCTACTTTACAATGTTACGGAAGTACTCAAGTGTAAGCTTGAGTCACTTGGTTGTTATGTGGAGAGATAAGTGCCACATGTACTAGGTCAAATCAATGACCATAAAAAAACAAAAAATTGTTTACATTGTTGACTTTGTTGTCAAAGATTAAAGATTTTCAATGAGGAAAATTGGATGAAATATTCATATTCTTTAACACATGAAGTGATTTATTTTAGAGTTAAGGGCTCTCACTTACTTTTTAGCCACCACTAAGTTAGAATTTTTTTCCTCACCCCATTCGATTGTGGTTTTCTAATATGCCACGTGGCATTGAGTTAAGATCAATTTAAATGGTTCATGTGGCAATCCATCATTGGAAAATATTTTAGCCAAAAAATTATATCTATAATGAGTGGATGTGAGTCATCTGACTGGAGGGTTTGAATATCAGTCATTAAAATTAAATACAACAGTTGACATTATAATACACAGATCGGATGGTTAAAATCTATCAAAATTTTTGATTTTTTGGCCCCATATCTAACAACTTATAATCTATCACTCTGACGGTGTGGATTACCCACACCTTGAGCCCATCAATGATATAAGATTGTTTAATTATCATTTTGATGCTTAAATGACAGTCAGGAGAGTCGTCCTCGCCTTTTTTTTAATATAATTCTAAAAAGACTAGTGAACCTTTGAAAGATATGGTGCAATTTGTGATCAGGTAATCTATCTTTAACTGTAGAGGTTAGAACTCTACTCATCAAATCGTTCGAGTTATAGGCAAATCATAATTGAATGCATTTAACCAAGTTTTTCCTTCTGAGGTCTAAGTCTTGTATGGCTTGAGAAAATTTGATGGAAGTCAAAGCAATTAATGGAATAAATTCAATATAAAGATGAAAATTAAAAGTGAAATAGCTCATAATGTAAATTTTATAAGTTGGTTCGCTTTAGTCTAAATTGAAATAACACGAAAAATAGATTTTATACTCATATTTTATAATAAATCAAAAAATTATTTTATATCAAAATTGTACTTTCTTACAAGTAAAAGAATAATATAATTTTTAGATGAGAGTGCTTTCTCCGATGACTGGCACGAATTCCTCATTTGGTCGCTCTTGTGCATCCTAGGGGTTCCCTATTAGTCTCGGGTTTTTACGGTTTATGAAAAATGGCCTTACCATTGGTTTTTGAGTTAGGGCTGTAAACGGGTTAGGCTGCTTCAACTCGAGCCCCCTAGATTTGAGTCAACTTTGGGCTGAAATAAAAACCCAAACCTGAAACCACTTGAGCGGAGCCCAGCCTGACTTTGTATTCAGGTAAGACTCGAGTGTAATTTTCAGGTTAAACATATCGGGGCTGACCAAAACTGGAATCAAACCCGACCCGACCTAACCCAATTTGGTAAAGGGAAAAGGCTGGCCAGCTCAAACCCATTTCATCTTAGATAAAAAGCACAAGCCCGACTCGATCTTTATCCAAGCCTCATTTAGGCCTATCAAAAGCCCCTAACCCGGCCCATTTTATAGCCCATTTCTAACAAAGAAGAGGGGTGGCCTCTCAAGTTGCACTTTTCCATATCTATATATGGCCCTATGTGGACCGATATTTGACCTTGTTGACCTAATTTTGTAACCTTAACAAAATCGTGGGTGCATATTGTATCGGATGAAGCCTAATCCGATAAATATCTGCATCGACCGATATGTATCGAATAGCCGATATTTAAAACCATTCTCTCAAGTTAAATTACAAATTATAGGTTAAAACTCAAAACTGGGAGACGCCTGAGTGTGTGTTAGAACTCAGAAGCTTATTATTTATTATTTGATGTCAATGGAGATCAAACAGAGATCGATCCTTATTGAATCCGCTTCCCGTTTCCCCCCTCCTCTCGGTAAATAATTTCTCAAAATTTCATTTTTCTTGTTTCCTTTTTTGAGATTTTTTGAGATTTTTTTTTTGTCAATCTATAGGGACGAAGCTCTCCTACGGCACTTCTGGGTTTAGATCCGACGCTTCGATCCTCTCCTCTACTGTTTTTAGGGTTGGAATTTTGGCAGCTTTGAGGTCGTTGAAGACCCGATCTACAGTAGGATTGATGATCACGGCCTCTCATAATCAAATCTCCGATAACGGCATTAAGATCGCCGAACCGAGCGGCGGGATGATGATGCAAGAATGGGAGCCATTTGCTGATTCCATTGCTAATGCGAGAGATGCCGAGGATTTGGCGCAGGTAGCTCAATTCGTCTCCTCGTTTGTTGATTCAGTTTTGATTCCATGGGTTTGGAAAATATGAAATGGTGTGTTTTTTAGATTCCCCCCCTTAATTATGGAATTTTGATGATAATTTATCTATCTATCTAATCTGTTGATGAGGGATAATTTGGTACGTGGCACACATGATCACTGATCTAATCTATTGTTGTAGATATGGTCACCAAATTCTCCGATTTTTTTTTTTTTAAATTCACAAATAATTCCAAAATTTGAGGTTTGGCTAATTATTCACGCATTTTCAAAAAATCGTGTGTTTTAAAATTTTTGCGAAGTTTGTGAGTAGTTCGGGAAAAATTCGTGATTTTTTTTTTTTTCAATAAATCGTTTTAAATATTTTTTATACTTTTTAATCTTCATTTTTTCACTTATTAACTTTTTTTCCTCTCAATTTTTTCTCCCAATATATTCTGAACTTGCCCAATTTTACCGGAAATTTCCAAATTTTAACCTTGCCGAACCCTGGCTTGGTGACTATGATTGTAGAGCACTTATTTCGGATGGTTAGGATCCGTTGATCAGTGTGACTGTTCTCTTAACCGACTTTTTGAAAAAAAATCATGAATAAATCCTCAGATGATTTTGTTTTTGCAATCTAATCAGGAGTTACTGAAAAAATAGTGTCTTTTTCATTTTTTTTGGTGCATTTTACATTTTGGTTACAATGTAGTGGATTAAAACGTTATTTTTTCAATTACTTACTTGTTTTTTTCAAAAATTAAGTTCATATGAATAAGAATAACACTTTTTTTAATTTTTTTAAAAAACTAAGTTAAAATGAAACAAAAAATCTAGTTAATAACACGGGGTTTTAACTTAAAACTCAGAGTTATAAAAATTAAAAATCCTGAATTTAAAGCCCGTTCTTGTTCCTTATCTTTGTTTTAGTATTTTATTTTATTTTATTGTAGTACTTCATTTTTTCACTTAACTTTTTTTTTTTTTTTTTTTAGGGGGGGGAGGGGTACTAGCTTCAATATTTTTTACTTTTCCCTACTTTAACAATATGTTCAAATTTTTTTCTGGCCAAATAATTCTCATTGGGTTAAGTCCCATCCATTGGCTGGCCTGCCAAGTGCACAATGTACTCCTATCCAATTTTCATATGAACGAATTTATTATTAAGTTTAATGTAATGAGATCGATATTTGCCATGGAATTTTATATTATAGGTTGGGTTTCATTCTATTTAAGGATTGGTGGATTTTGACAAAAAATAAGACAACCAAATCTAAAGAGAGCATACTACAGTAATAAGTATCAATAATTGCCTATAATGACAATGCAAATGTATATTCATATACGTAGAACCACTAGTTCATCCGATAAATCGATCGATTGATATGCATCTCACAAATCTTACCAAAAATGAGAATTTTCATGCAGTTGATATATGAGTTTGTGAAGAAGGAGAACATCCCATTTGGAGGTTTGCACTCTGCAGAGATTTTACTGGGAAGAGACACGAGGCCTAGTGGAGAATCTCTCCTCCAAGCTGCGAAACAAGTATGGATTTCTCCACATTTATATTAAAATGGGGTATATGTCTTATTTACACTCCCCTCCGTGTTTCACCTATTTACACTGTGGCCCTTGCTTTTGTGTTCCCTTTACTTATTGCCCCCTGTGGTGAAGGATCAGCCTTTGACCATTATGGAACCAAAGTTTGACTGCTTTGAATTCAGATGATGGCAATCATTTTTCACCACAATCTTCCATCCAATGAATCTTGAGATTGGGAGCCTACCATCCAGTGGTCAAATTTTGATTCTACATGGCAGACAACCCAAAAGGCTAACATGTTCATGGTTGTACATCAAACGTGGTCCTTGGATCACTTTTCGAGATCTGTGACATGTAAATGACATCTGACTGTTTGATTGTATGCACATGACCTCAAGATCCACTAGGTCAAACTTCAGGTGAAAAACAATCTCCATCATCTGATTTAAAGCAGTCAAATTTTATCTCCGACCTATGATCTCCATACTTGAATTGTTTAGATTTTGTACCATCACTGATCTTACGTGTCGGATAAAAGGGAATCAATGCTGTTGTTGGTGCGGTTGCTATTGACATGGGGATTTTGACTACCCCACAACTTCATTGGATGGTTCGTGGTAGAAATAAAGGGTTGAAGGCATCTGAATTTGACTACTTTACACAACTATCAAACTCTTTCAGGTCAGTTTGAATGAAAATGTAAACATCCATGGTATTTTTTAGTTGAATTCCTCATAGCCTGTTTACATTTTAATAAATGGAGGCTGCAGTTGCTTGATGGATTTGATACCCAAGGAATCCAAGGTGGATGCCATGGATGTAAATCTGACAGTTGATGGAGCAAATGGTGTTGGTGGAGAAAAGCTTGAACAATTGAAGAAACTGCTGAAGGGTTTGGTGATTCAAATTAGAAATTCGGGCAAGGAAGGAGAAGGAATCCTTAATGAAGGAGTTGGTGCTGATTATGTGCAAAAGGAGAAGGTTGTTCCATCTGGGTTTGGTCCGAATGATGTTGGGATAAGGTGAGCTGTTTACCAATTGATCTGTGTTGTTAGTATGCGTATGGACTGAAATGCCACACAAAACTGATCTCTACTGTGTGAATATTTGAACTAGACAATGGATGGTTGAAATATGTTGTGTCACTATCTATTTCTTTACACAAATAATCATGCAGCAAGGATCAAGTTTTGATTTTCTTTTTGTCAAAGATGATTTAATGCAATGGCCCCTTGCTTCCCATGGCACTAAAAACATGGTCGAGGTGCCACGTGTCAACGTTTAACAAGCTTGCCACGTGTCAACGTTTTAGAAACTTGGTCTATGAAGGCCAAGGATCAAAATAGCGGTTTCGTTTTCGGTTTCGGGCATGACTGAAATCGAAAATTTGAACCGAAATTTTGGCCAAAAATTTCCCCTCCATACATATTTTGACTGAAATTTTGGTTCAAATTATCGTTTCTGTGGGGACCGAAACCGAAACATTTCGGCCGATAATTTGAATTATCGGCCAAATTTTGAACCATGATGAAGGCTATATGGTCATTCAGACCATGGATCAAAATCTTGGATTTTCGATACGTATCGTCTAGCCCCAAAACTGATACGTACCGGACGATACGTATCGGTTTCGGACGATACTTTCCCTCCCCACCCCCCCCCCCCCCAAAACTGATACGTACCGGACGATACGTATCGGTTTCGGACGATACTTTCCTCCCCACCCCCAAAAAAAACCAACAAAATCGATAATTTGAAATTATTGGACGATAATTTCAAATTATCATCCGATACAAACGATAATTTGACTGTTTTTTAAGGGGAGCGATAAAAACCCAATGTATCGTATCGTTCAAGTCCAAAACCGATACGTATCGGTATCGAACGATATTTTGATCCATGACTCAGACCATATAATGCCTAAGCATGGTTGAGATGCCGCATGCTACGTGTCATCTAGCCGGTCTTTCACATGGCACCTGGTCATATGATCGGGTGCCACGTGGTAGAAAGAAGCAATGATCAAAATTTCGGGTTTCTTTTCGGTTTTGGAGGGGACCGAAACCGAAATTTCGGCCGAAAATTTCAACCCCATACAAATATGACTGAAATTTCGGTCCCAAATTATCGTTTCGGTGGAGACCGAAACCGATAATTTCGGCCGAATTTTTGATCCTTGGAAAGAAGACATGAGACTAGGTAACTTACCCGGTCCATAGGACATGGATCTTATATATATATATATATATATAAGGGAGCTATTAAGGTGCACCCAAGTTCCACATGGAGCAAGGTTGGGTTGTTTATATCATCTTTAATTTTTTTTTGTTTTGCAAAACTTCATTTTGACCGTGTGTTTTTTGAGGCTTGAAATTTGGATCATTGAAATCAGTTAATGTTTGATTTTTCTGTCCCACATGGATGTTTTGATTTTGATTTTAATTGTTTTTTACTGCTTTTATTAAATTGATTTATACAATGCACCCGAGCACCACATGGAACCAAAACAGTGTCTTGGGTGCCTCGTGGAGTTGCATGTGAAATTTGGGTGCACGCTTCCTTTTTCTTTTATATATATGTGTGTGTGTGTGTGTGTGTGTGTGTGGAGTTTCATCTTACTGGATTGCTAACTGTAGAGGTGGTTTTAGTGTTTCAGATGTGCTAGTTTGGATGGGGATGCAGACAGGCTTGTATACTTTCGTCTATTATCACCAAGTAGCAATAGCATTGATCTTGTTGATGGTGACAAGATATTGTCTCTATTTGCGTCATTCATCAAGGAGCAATTAAACGTTCTTCAAAAGGAGTCCGGAGAAATAAGAAATAATGGTTACCCCGTAACTTTAGGTGTTGTACAGACTGCATATGCAAATGGAGCATCAACAGATTACCTCAAAAAGCTGGGTTTAGAGGTTGTGTTTACTGCCACAGGAGTGAAATATTTGCATGAGAAAGCATCTGAATATGATATTGGGTTATACTTTGAGGCAAATGGGCATGGAACGATTTTATTTTCAGAGCAATTTTTATGCTGGTTGGAAAATCAACTTGCATCTACATCTGCAGGTTAGCTCAAGCTGTTAGATTAGAAATCCACATTTTGATGCACTTTACTTAGGGCTGGAAAAAAAAACCCCGAAAAACTGAAAACCGATGAAACCGAACTGAAAAAAATCGATCCGAAACCCGAAACCGATCCAAAATCGAAAAACCAAAAACCAGTTGAGTAGGGTGAGAAAACTGACCACCCTAAAAGCGAAAAAACTGTAAGCTAAAAAATTTATCTTTGAAAATAAAAAATAAAAAAAATGCAAAAAACCGAAAACCGAATTGACCAAAACCGAACCGGTTTTGGTTTCAGGGAATGGAGATTCGGTTAACCGAAATTGAAACCGACAAATTACAGTTTGGGTTTGGCTAAACCAACACCAAATTTCGGTCTCCGTATTCCGAACTTCCACCCCAACTTTACTTCTTATATAGTTTTCGCACACTTTGTTTTATCAAATCTTTAATATTGTTATCAACAACTGTAAATACTGGTTTTGTTCATTGTAGGTTTTGAGCATCAGAAAGCTGCTTCAAGACTCCTGGCAGTTAGTAAGTTAATCAACCAGGCTGTTGGGGATGCTCTAAGTGGGTTGCTTTTGGTGGAAGCTACTTTGCAATATATGGGATGGTCAATCGACAGATGGAGTGATCTCTATAAGGATCTGCCTAGCAAGCATTTGAAGGTCTGTTGTTCTTCTGAATTTATGCTATGAATAAACTTCTTAGTTGTGTGCACTGTGCAGATACCGTGTCCGTATCGGCCGATACGTATCGGTCCCAGATGGACTGATAATCGATACCGAGTTTGATACCTTGGTTAATATTGAATGATGCTTATTTGTGAGCTACATAAAGTTTCAAATTTCTCTATTGCAACTGTCGTAAAACCTATGGCATTGATTGGATTTGAACTGTAGATTAATCCTTCCTTCCAATGCATTGGGTATTATATGTACATACGCGTCATTTCACAGATTTCTGGCAGAATTATGAGTTATCAAACAGGAAAAAAGAGATTCTTAACTAGGTCTTATTTCCTTTTCTAAGTTCCTATTATATGAGTCCAATAAAAGTAGAATTACTTAGCTTTCTTTACTAAGTTAAGGTTTATTTAAAAATCCTTTTTAATTAAGAAAGTAGGGCACTTACAGCAAGTTTCTTTTATTTATATATGCTGCTGTAAGTATTCTTTAAATTTAATAAAAATTATTTTTATCTTTGTACGAGAGGTGGGTTCTCCTTGGGATTCTTGAAGCCCTGGTTAGATGGTGCTTATTCTATCTCTAATGTTGAAACAATTTAGTCTGGCCAAGCGAGCAAATGATGCAGTTCAAGGGAATAGATTATGCATGTGCATTAATAAGTCCCATATTCGGCTAAAAGACTTCCTATGGGGGTGATTTGGGTTTACATGATGCCATCCTTGATGAGGTTGTGGGATTAGAGAGATTGTCATTTGTTGAGAACACATACCAAGACAGGTGGGGAAAATGAATGTAGATCTTAAAACTTGATCGATTGTGCATTAGATGATTGATAACTTAGAGCCTATGACTACAAATTTGCTCCAGTTGCACCCACAAGAAAAGTTCTATTGGACGCCAGTTGATGATAACTATAATGCTTCGACATTGTTATATTTCTCACCTTCGGTGCAGTGTACTCCCCATTTTATACAGGGCCGGATCTAGAATTTTCTTCCATAGGGGCAAAATATGGTTGATAGAGAAAATTAATTAGAATTAGATGCAAGTTAGTATTTAGGTAAGAGGGATGAGTGCCAGGTGGGTCTCTTTTTGGGATCTATTCCATGTGGAATTAGCATGTGTACCATCTAATAAGTGCACCATAATCTAAAGATCTCCGCTGTAAAATATTGGGATGAAAAACAATCTCCATTGTTTGATTAATGTTGTCAAACATCGTCTAAAATTAATGACTACTATGTAAATTCAACATACCATTAAATTTAGATTACATTTGATCGCATTGAATCAGAATATGGAGATTGGTTTAATGTTTTTCTTTTCAGTCTTTTACAAAATAGATCTCAAGATCATGGGCGTCAAGTTACACATAATATATGATGGTTCGATGGCACCCCCCCACAAGAGTTTATATTGAAACTTTGAAAGGACTTTCTAGAGATTTGGAAGCCCTTCAGAAGGTGATAAATCTCAAGTTCTTTAAAAAGTCCCAAGCCCAAATATTTTATTCCAAGCTTTACAAGGCGAGACTTGAAGCCTACATTGGTAACGAAGATGCACCCATTTGTGAGCTGTACCGAAGTAGTGGAGTGGTTTCTCCAATTTGTCTACATTACTGGGGAGAATGATCGAACCATATTGATCTTATGGCAAATGCTTCTCAGTTCTACTTTCTTCGCAATTTGGAAACAATCTAGTAACTCTTAAAAAGTTGGGGGAACTGTGCTGATCTTGCTCAAAAGATCAAGCAACCGTAGATTTTATCCGAGTTTTTCACAACGATAGTTAAGCATTTGGAGGTAGGGATACGATGAAATGCAAATGTTTACGAAACGCCTCCATTTCCGTAGTTTTTATTTTGATACCCTAATTATGACATCTACTCGCCGTAACCTTATTCTTTAATTTCAGTGATGCTATCATATATTATTTACATAAACTAATTTCACGTTCTTTTTCCACAGGTTAAAGTTGCAAATAGAACTGCTGTCATAACTGCAAATGCAGAAACAACGGTTGTAAAGCCTTTAGGTCTTCAGGAAGCCATCAACTCTGAAACTGGTGAGCACATATATTTCTGGTTAAAAGTTGCAGTTCCTTCAAAATTTAATATTCGGTGTTACTTTATTTAGCTAAACTTGCTATTATCCCCGATTTGGTAAGCTAGCTATGCTTAGGCTGGCTAATTTACTAATTTGTGGTCTTTTCATTTTTTAGTGCTAGTATTTTACTGCTTTCGCGTACTTTCCCATCCGAAAGAAACTACCATGAAGGTATCAGTATCGGGTATCGATCCGTCTTGACCGATATGTATCGGCCGATACGGATACAGTATCGCTGAAACCGTATCGTTTTTTTTTAATGAAAAAAAACTAACAAAAAAATGTGTCGGTCAGTATTAGCCAGTACTGACCCGTATCGGTCCGATACCGATACCACCTCGATACAGGGGGCTTGTATCGCTATCAGTTCTCGACAAAACTGATGCGTATCAGTATCGGCCGAGCTTTGATACTATGACTACCATGCTTTGATTAAGTTTTGGTAATTCTCACTAAATCTATTATTGAAAGAACAAAAAAAACAGCAATTTTGGCCAATTAAAAAAAGTGCAATTCTTTGTTAATTACATTTCCTCTGTTTATATGATGACGCAGCAAAGTACTCACAAGGTCGCTCTTTTATACGGCCATCTGGTACAGAGGATGTTGTACGGGTATACGCTGAGGCATCTACACAAGAAGCAGCTGACCATCTGGCCCAATCTGTAGCACAACATGTCAATCATTGCCTTGGGTTGGGCAACGGTTAAAAGGCTTGGGCTATCAAGTGATGAAGACGGGGTTCCAGTCTGGAAAACAGCCAGTTTGCGTGTAAAATCCCGAAGGTTATGTCTGTATCCCGTCTATCCCTTACAGCACCTTATATGTATGGGACCAGCACTTGGTAATGAATGGAAAAATGGTTAACAATCATGTAATTCCATATACGATTTCATTGGATGCATATTTTACCATCACTAAAAAATTTAAGCTTTGGCCCACCAATTGGACAGTCCAGGTTACTGTTTCTCTAGCTAATCTTTTTCATTTGTGTATATTGCTACCCACTGAATCTGAGCAACCATTCTGTTTTAGTCACCTGAAAAGAAACTTACAGATTGATCCATATCTCAACTATATTACACAATTTTAGAAGGTACAATCTGCCTGGATTCTTTGGAAAATTCGTAGAGATGTTTACTGCTCCGAGTGTTATATATACTTATGCTCGAATTGCTCCAAAATCAGCAGTCATGGCTTTGGAAATGATCCATTTCCGTGTTTAACTCTCTTTTCGTAGCTTTCAATAATCATCACTCTTCGCTTTGGAGGTGATTACGATGGTCACTGTTGGAGATCAAAAGAGCCGCGTAGAGGAGTTCATTCCATGCATCGGGGACTCCCGGAAGGCACCAGTGACTGCAGTCTTGGAAAGCATTCGGCTGCCTCTCTGCTGCAGGCTGCCGGAAAACTGAGGGGTGCCCATCTTTGCGGTAATCTGTCATTCTTGTGATGTTGAGGTAGAAAACAGGTGTTTTCATATGTCTGATCACAGATTCAAGGGTGATCATCATCTTTGGGTATGGTGCCAGGTGTTCATCGTTCTTTATCGGTTGCGTCTCGCCATCGCAATTACCACCAGAATGCCACTGGCCACCTCTGCAAAATGCCAGATATCAATCACCATTCATATCACTTCCTTTCAGATATTTTGGGTACATGTCAGATTGTTACAAAAGTTGGGGGATAACTACCAATATGTCTGATTACATGCAATGTGCTAAGTCAGATGAATTATATATAATATAATTAACTTAATCAGATGGTATTACTTGGTGTTTATGATCATCATTTTTTTTTTCCCATTTACCTGAAATGAGATGCAGAATAACCGCGAAAAAAGACTCGAGTCCGATTGGGATTGATGTTGTCATCAACCCATTTGGCCCAGGTGCTTAACGCCTTTTTGTAAGCCCAGGCGACGTTTAATTCCTTGTAGACATAGTCGCCTTCCTGGTAGTAATCCTTTCTGTAATTTAAAAAAAAAAGAAGATAAAATTATGATGGGTATAACAGAATTTTTCATTTTTTGCGAGGTTTGGCCAGATGTAATGACTAAAATACCCCCAGTGACAATTTCCTACATAATTGTTTGCTTTCTTCGGTGAGAAAAATGGGGATTCTAATTTTTTTTGTGAATGAAAATAGAGAAAAGAATGTCACAAAAAGAAGAAAGGAAAATACCCTCTCGAAGTTTTTTCATGTGTCCACCAGTGTCCGGTGTTGAAGATGATAATATCAGCGTCCCTGTACTTTGAGGAAGATTGCTGGATGAGATCAAGCCTGAGAGTCTGTTTCCGAATGCCCTTCGTGTCCGCCGTTTCCCATTCTTGGACAAGGAATGGTGATCGTACAAACTCGATCGAACAGTTATAATCCTACATGTATAAATATAACAAAAAAGAGAGTTAGGATAGCTAGCTATATGATTTCCGACCGTTGGAACAGTTATAATCGTATATGTATAAATTTAACAAAAAAAGAGTTACGATAGCCATAATATTTACAAGGAACGATCATGATCGTACAAACTCGATCCAACAGTTATTATCCTACACGTATAAATTTAACAAAGAAGAGAGTTAGGATAGCTAGCTATATGATTTACGACCGTTGGAACAGTTATAATCCTACATGTATAAAATCCAATCTTCTTTTTCTTTTGAAATGATCTTACACCATCAAAGGATTTGAATATGGGTGATCCAACCCGTCAAAGTGGTAGATCATAGATTTAAGTGCAACAAGCCAAAAAATAATGTTTTAGGGAGATTTAAACCATCTGATCTATAGATTATAATAACAACCGTTGTTTTTAATTTTAATGGCTGATATTGAAATTTATTAATCAGGTGGTTCAAATCCACTTATAAGCATGTTTCATTGGGATCAGACATATTCCAATGATAGATTACTACTTGGGCAGTTTAGATTGATCATTAATATGTGCTACATGACATTATGATAAATCATACTTCAATGGTGCGAGATAAAAAGTGATATTTTAACGGTGTAAGATCAAAAATGATAAGAAAACGAGTATAGAAATAAGAATAGCAATGCCGATCCCAAATAGATGGAATAAAGCCGATCCCAAATAGATGAGATAAGGCTAGGGCGTCCGGTAGAGTAAGGTGCAAGCTTATTTTAGAAGCCTAGAAATACGTGTAAGTCAGCTTCTGACAGTCTTATGTGTGTCCAATCCAAGACCGCGTTTCACCCCCCCCCCCCTTTCATTTGCAACTGAGACCGCTTCTCTGTTAACATCAGTTTTTAAAGGACAGATTATGACGCTTTCTAACTAATATACTCGTGCATCTCCCATGAAGAGCGGCGTAGATGGCAAATGCCCCCATTTTCCCCTTGTCTCCACTTCTGATTTTCTAGTTCAAAAATTCATACTAAAATAACCTTTTTTATATGTATAGTTTTTGTACTTGTTATTTATACGGGCCCCTTGCTTTACGTTATGCTAAACTCACGTTTTCAGTGCCAAGTGTTACAAATTTTGGAGGCTTGATCTGCCATCAATGATGGACTTCTACTACTCTAGGCTACCACTTAATATACATATATAAACTATTTTAAAAAAAAAAACCATATATAAACTCATGTTTTGAGTGGTAAGTGTTATAGTTTTGGAGGCTTGATCTACCATCAATGATGGACTTCTCCCACTCTAGGCTACCACTTAATTAATATAACATTATATATGCCCGAAGTATTGGTTTAAACTTTTGCTTACGGCACTCGATTTGAATCAGTTGGATATCACATGTGCATGCCTAAAATCGACCAATATATATATATATTATCATACGATTTTTTTTTTCAAATGTTGAAATTTTTTAAAAGGTGATAACATTTTTTCTTCTAAAATTTTAGAGAGAATGATGAACCATTTAAAGAAGTGGGCCAACTTATGATCACCTAACCCGTGACATGTCATCTAGCGTTAGAACGCGCATATATATATATGAGAAAATTAACCTCTGGTCTAAGGTATGATTTAGATCTTAAAAGAAAATTTCGAAATACAACTGGAACATGTATTTTTTAAGCCTGAAATTTGGATCTTTAAATCTTACCCAATATTTCATTTTTCATTTTGAAATTCAGTTTCAATTATATATATATATATAAAACAAATACTTTTTAGTTACAACTTACAACACTTAGAAAGTTTTAGTAATGGGGATTATCAATGTTTTAGGTTCCTATTGAAACATTCATGAAATCACTCTATGTCTGTAATAGTCTCACATCGGATAGGAAAAAGTTTTGACCCTAGGCTATATGTGATTGCAAAATTTACATGTTATGGCGTATATTTGATGGGGACGGCGAAGCGTAACACCCATGCCAGAAACAAAATCGCGTGGGGACCTAAGCCCAAAATCGGACAATGTTTTGGCATGTGGGTCTGGGTCTTCACAGAATGATATCAGAGCCGAGGACGGCTCTAATATAAGATGGGGGGATTGTAATAGTTTCACATAGTGATCAAATGACTATTTTTGAGAACTTTTTCGTAATATTTTTTTTGGGTGCCTGTGCAAAATTACACTCAAAGTGGATTTACTTTTTGGCGCAACACACTGAAAGGAGACCCGCACAAAGAGCGAGAGCAAACATGTGTATTAGAACCCACGATCTGTTGCTTCCACAAGAGAAGAAGATACAAGCTGAACTCTCGCTCAACCGAATTTTTTTCTTAATTTCAAATTACCCTTTCGGTCACACATTGACCGAATGACTTTTTGGAGATCATGAAAAGTGAGTTGATCCCTTTTCTCTAAAATTAATGATAATATAGGGGTATAATGTAGTGAAATCATACAAAGTAGCTGCTCTTTTGAGAGCGGAAGCGGAAGCCGTTTGTCAGTCTACGCCTTTTGTCATTGCACTAAGTAATATCCACTATCTATATATATATATATATATATATATATATATATATATATATATATATAAATTCACTGTAGTATATGAGTAAAATGCTAGTGAAATCATCAATAACTTTGTCATCATCATCATGGCAAAATGTTATCTACTTGGGGTCGGATTTGTTGACCTTATTGTCAACTTATTCCTTACTCTAAGATGCAATAATTAAACAAACCAGAGATTCGAGTTAAAGGTGATTTTAGTCATTTGAATTCAGTCAAATGATTTCTTAGTGGGGAGACGATGATCAGTTTTAAAACATATGTAGTTTTATAACTTTAAAGAGATATCAAATGATCACTTCTAAAAGTTATCGCTTGTTCCATCGCTTATATCTATCTATAAGTATATTCTATTTAATTAAAAATATTGAAAGTGATTCTCATTACTCTCTCCAAATTAAAAATTGGGAGCGACTACTTGCACACTAAATTTATACCGTTGCATAGAGTAAGAAAGAAGGAATTAGTATTTTTGGGACCCGTGTCACATGAAATATCATCTCAGCGGTCTGATTTTAAAGATCTTCTTAGCCAAAAATTAGCACAAAACACAATTTTTATCATTTCAATTCAACACAGCCAACCATTAGCCATCTGATCAACGTTAACTCTTAAGGAGATGGTGTTTCTTGTCAATCTTTGACACTAAATTTCTTTTTATCGTGGTCTTAAAATAAGAGGGCTTAGATGTTGTTCCACGTGGCACGTCAAAAAAAAAATAACAAGTCTTCCTTGTATTTTTTTTTGAACTATGTGCAGTGGCACTAGTCTTGCTTGCAACTAGTCGCATCTCCTGCTTTTTCTGCTTGGCTTCTCGGCTCCATTGCAGGCATGCAAAGACAATCAGCAGAGAACTTTGGTTCATTCTTGTTGGTCAAAAATTAAAACTTAAAAATGGGTGGCACATTCTCTTCTTACTAGAATTATTTTATACTTTTTATTTTGAAAAAAATAAAAAATAAAATAGATAGAACTTACAGAAAGTCTGAAAGCATAAAACCCATCAGTTCTGAACTCATGCCTTCCAGAGATCTCAGAAATGGTACTCTTATCAACCAAAGAACCCCTCAAAACGCAAACCAGCGACTCCCACATGTTCCGATTCAGCGAGTCCCCTACGAACACCAATCTCTTCCCCCGCACCATCTCCAACATCACTTTCCCATTCAACCTGCACAAAATTACTATTTATACCCAACCCAATTGCTAATTCCACCCCAAAGCCAAAAAAAATAAATTTCATCTCTAACCTTGGGATATTACACTTCTTTGGCTGCCACCGTAGTTTCATGAACTCCAAATCGAGCCGTCCATTTCTCACACAATTGAACGCGTTGTCGACAACGGGGCACGAACCTGGTTCGTAACTCGGATTCGACTCGTCGACGACCCAATTCCCGTCAAAAATATCGCAAGAAACCAACCCTTCCTTCAAATCGATCTCCAATTTTCTCGAATTCTCGGCTCTTTTGACTATGTCTGATACAGTAGAGAAGGTCTTGAGGAGCATCACGTCCGAAATAATGGTGCTGCGGTTATCAGAAGGCTGAGAATTGATCGAGACCATTAGAGAAGAAGAATTAGAGGAGGTGAGGAATGGAGGAGCGAACGGGAGGTTCGCGGCGGGCCGGGGATTGCAGGCGAGGAATCCAGCGAAGAAGAAGAGGGAGATGACGAAGAAGGCGACCAAGAAGGAGGTGGTCTTTGATCGGAGGAAATTAGAGAGTGAGTTTGAGAGATCTATGAGAAGGCGAAGAAGATTCTTGGGAGACGCCATTAGAGAGTAAAGAGAGCTCTCTGGTTTTGTTGTTTTTGTTTCTTGTTTTGGCGGTTAGAGAGAGAGAGAGAGAGAGATTGATTTAAATATGAGTCGGAAATCGGCGGTTCGTTTTTTATAGTTGAGGCCTCCTGCAAATGGAGTTCTGCACGCGTGTGACACGTGCTTTTTAATTGAGCCACGTCGGACGGTCGTCCGGCTATATAGTGTATCCGACGTTTCCAAAGTTAGACTTTTGGACCATCCCGAACGTCCGATTAGGAGACAAAGTAAATGCATCATTTAAGCATGTGTGGTCAACCGTCCACCGTCCACAATGAATTCATTTGGAAAAATGATATTGATCGGATGGTTGGGTTCCTCCAACTCCAACCACGTAGATGTACTGTAGATGGCTGGTGTTAGGCCCATCAGCTGGTCGGGTCACCCGATACCTGACCCACCCGACCCAATATGTTTTTTGTCGGGCACATAAACTTTTGATTTTGCATGAAACATCCGACCCAATCTTTAGTTCAAGTCAGGTTGACTAAGAAGTTGGCTCGGGTCGACCCGAGCTGATATTATATATGAAAATATGAAAAATGGGTGGTTTTCATTGGGTTTGGACGGATCGAGTGCACCATCTGTTCCGGTCGGGTTAGGTATATTCCATTTTTCCATTGGGCACGCAAAAAAAAAATTCGACCTGTTGACTGCCCTAACTCAGGTGAGACCCGTCGGCATGCCGCTGTATGTTGTGGATATAATTGTTATGGATACGCGGCCGATGATCCAGCCTCGACAACGCCAGTCGGGATTGACACCGAGCCCGCGAAGGGGTCGAGGGTAATACAGTAATTTCACTTGATGTTTTTTAGCTCAAACTAAATGGTATTTGATGTACTTTTGCATTTTCTTAGCTCTCGAGAATAATGGAATCCGGGTGATTCCGTGGACGCAGGCACTATCGTCGAACCACATAAAATCGTCAATCTTATGTGTTATCGAGGAGTCTTTTGTGCAGTGTGATTCGCCTTTTCTATATTCCGTCTTTTATTTGGATCTCTTGTGATTAGGGATTTAAAGTTCGATACACATCTGCATATTGGGCAGGTCCCAGGCCGTATCGGATATATCACATACGTACTGGCCAAATCAGCTGATATTTTCATAATAAAAAGGTTTTCTAAAAAAATGCAAAAAGAGCATTTTCAGTATTTTTCCGATTCATAGCGAATACATATTGGCCGATATGATATGGTCCGATATTTGACCGTTTGACCCAATATTTAAACCCATACAGAATCGGGGTGTAAATCTATATTGGATGGGGCCTAACACTGGTGCATAGGGCTTTCATTTCTGCCGGCATTGGGTCGGGTTTTGGCTTAAATAAGAAACTTGAGCTCAAAAGTCGAAAGCACCCGAGCTGAGTCCGGTCTGATTCTGAATCCAAGCAGGGTTCAAGCATAAGTTTTACGGTTTAAAAATAGTCGGGCCAGCCAAACCCCACCCCATGGCGAGCCCGATCCGGACAAACATGATTTTATTAAAAGAAAATGTAAAGCTGGCCCAAACTCGGCCTGACCCGAACCCAATTTGGGTCAGGTTTGAGCATAAATAAAAGCCCAACCCCATATACACTCCAGGCAAGCCCTACTCGATTTTTTTATCCTCGCGGGCTGGGTTCAAGCTTATTTATTAGGGTAAAAAATATCGCGCCGATCATAAGCCCGGCTCAAGCCTGGTTCAGGCGGGTTTTGACTAAAACAAAAGGCACGAGCAAGAATACACTTAGGACGGGCTAAATTTTTTTACTTGTGTCAGGTTCAAGCCTATTTTAAGGATATAAAATAATCGGACCTATAAAAAGCCCAGCCCAACCCAGCCCAGCCCAGCCCAACCCAGCCCAGCCCGTGCCGTTTGACAGCCCTACTGCCACGGCAAGTTTATTTTGATTAATCAAAGCCGCCGTCAGACTTCATTGTCGATGCAACTTACAAATCACCTAAGGAAAATGTTGCTTGTTTAGAAAATTACGACATTACCAATGATTTTACATGAAATCCTCCGTCTAATCTTCCTTTTTATGAGAAAACCCTGAAAAGTTGGCTTTATTCGTACCCTTTTCTCGAAAAAAAAAAAAAAAAAAATCATTGACGGCCTTGAATAAGACGATCAAGTTCTTTTTTCCGTCTCAATTTTTATAACATATCTTGAGATCATAAGTTAATTCCACGTGGCACAAATCCACAAAAGCGACTGTCTGATAGATATGCTCATGATCGCGATCACTTTGGGGATGTGCGCCGTGTGGAATCAAGATCTAATCATCTTATAGGTGTGCCATTATCTCAAGATATATTGTGTTGAAGATTGTGACAGAAAATGATCTCAATTGCTTGATTGTCAATGATTTTTTTTTTCTACGAACGCGGGATAGCCAAGTGCTTGCTTCAGGAAGCACGTGCTAACTTGGGCGTGCACGTGACCAAGGCCCGGACACCCTAGTTATAGAAGAACAAAAACAGCTATAGAATCATATCAGTGAGCAGTTGCTGTGGGCTCGCTGACCAATCAAATCGCGAATTGAATTGATCAAATTGAATTCGGCAGAACAAACGAAATGTTCAATTAATCTCTGCAAACGGAATTCTTTTGAAGTTTTAAAAGCATAAAGAGATTATTTGAATTTAAGATTTTATGTAATTACATAAAAAGTCGTAAATTGATTACATCAAAAGTAAAAAAAAATCCGGCAAAATCAGGAAAAGATTAAAAGAAATCACTGAAAATTTGGGAATTATTAAAAACATATAGAAATAGGGTTTTTTTGCAAATACTCCCTTGAGTTATGCTTATATTACAAATAATCCCCCAATTATAGTTATTTGCTCTTAACCCTTTAGTTAGCATTTATAAAACACCCTCTTTAACGAATGCAACTTCAAATGATTAATCAGTTGTTAAAGAATAGTCCAAATACTATATTTATCCTTTTTACAATTAAATTATTATTTTGTCACCCTCATGATTAAAGTTGGCGGCCCTCCATTTACAAAAAAAGAGTAGTTTTAAATTCACCCACCAAATCTTTGAGTTCACCCACATTGAAAAACATTGACTACATTGAATCGGACGATGGAGATCGTTTATCGTCCCAACCTTTCACACGATGGATCTTGAGATCACGGAGGCACCATTAGACGGTTGACTGCATTGAATCGGACGATGGAGATCATTTATTATCCCAACCTTTAACACGATGTATCTTAAGATCATGGTAGCACCATAAGACAGTTGGCTGCATTGAATCGGACTATGGAGATCGTTTATTGTTCCAACCTTTCAGACGACGGATTTTGAGATCATGGTGGCACCATCAAATGTTGACATGCTTTAATGAGGAATCACCCATCTAATGAGTCTTGAATTTGATGGGTGAATGAAGGGCCTTTTAGAAGAGCATCTTTAAATCCACCCTCTGAACTTTAAGTTCACCCACGCTGAAACACGTTGATTGAATTGAATCGAACGATGAAGATTATTTATTATTCTAATCTTTCACACGATAGATCTTGAGATCATGATCATACCATCATACGGTCAGTGTTTTATTTCACGTGGCACACATCTCAGAAAAGTGACCTCAACAACGTGCATACTTAAAATTGATATTAAGGTCACTTTTATGGGTGTGTACTACATGAAATAAAAAATCGACCGTCTAATGATATGCCCATGATCTAAAGATCGTTCTCATGAACGATTGGGACGATAAACAATCTCCATCATTTGATTCAATGCAGTCAATGTATTTCAGTGTGGGTGAACTAAAAGATTTTGTGAGAGGATTTAAAAGTACTCCTTTTAATATAGTGGCAAATTATAATGACATGACTTGTAAATAAAGGTGAATGAAGGGCCTTTTAGAATGGTGATAAACTTTAATGGTATAACTTGTAAATATAGATGAATGAAAGGCCTTTTAGAATGGTGGTATTTTTAAAATAATGATTTTATTAAGGGTAAAATAAACTTTCCGCCCATAAACTCACGGCTAGTTAACCACAGGAGGTTATATGAAACATAAAGACAAAAGTAGGGGCTGAATAAATATCCCTAACTCTAGAGATTTCTCATAATATTAGCATCACCTGATGATCAGTTTCCTTGTATTTTGAATCCACGGATGGAAAGTGTGGCTTGCTTTCATCATTACTGCTACTGACCGGCAATTTTCTTGCTCCCTGTCGGTGCGATTGCATATAGCACGTCTCCCAAAGTTGATGCTCAGGTTTGCTGCAAACCCAATCACCCGCTCTAATCAGCACAGCACGGCGATAAACCGCAGACTCTATCAACGCCCAATGTGCCATAAGGAATGAGATGTAACACAAACTTTTATACTCGCCTTCCAAAATTAGACAAAGTGCTTACAGATGGTGGAGCCGGGAAGCGGCCAAACGCAGTTCAAGATAATAAGAAAGGATTCTCTCAACTTCATACAAAATCATGGGACAAAAGCAACAGCAGCATATGTGAGCCTGTTTAGCTACTATAACGAGGTTTAATGGGCTGCATAGCTCAGAAAATAAACTATTAAACACGAAGGATCATACGGGGTATTTAGTCATGTCTCTCCATGCCATGAAATGACTACAATATCATTGATGAACCTAGCTGTTTTTACGACAAGGTTAATTGACCAACACCAGCACAACTCAGCATATTTTGTTACCAATGGCCTACATTATTACTGTTATGCAATTTTCTTAAGGTAATAAAATTACATCAGATCCGCTAAGCGAGAAGCCAAGAGGAGAAACAAGAAAGAAGAAAATCCTACAGCTAGCCAAACTTAGAGTTTTGGCATCGCCATCACCCTAAGAGGGCATACTCATCTGGATCTCGAGGGAAATAAAGCACTACATGGTCCACATTTGCCAAGTCGATCCCGCATGAAGCCCTATCTCTAGGGAAATAAAGCACTATCTCTTCATTTCTATAAAAGGGACTCGAGACCTTATTTTTATTCACTGTATTTTTCTACATTTCTTACCGATTTTAAAGATCTCTAAGTCTCCTATGCTATTTGGTGTTATGGTTGCGTGATCAAATTCACCAAATTCATCACAAAAATACGTTGCTAGTTCGTTGTATCTTGGAATCGATTTGTCGGTAACCTCTTGAATTATAGTGGTAGGGGCAAATATCGGTTTAAAGACAATGATATTCAACGTGTCTCAAATCGGACCGGTGTATTTCTTCGTTTTCAATCTATATCTTCTCGTGCAATCTGTATCAATTACACAACATGTGTGCGCGAGCGCTTTCGAACGCATGGATGCCCCATGCATTCGAACTAGGTGGGGTCCACATGACACCCATCGAGGGGATCAGGTGCCATGGAAACTTAGTCAAGGACGGTAAGGTCCATCTACAAAAAAATTTAAAACGGTGTACATATAACCATTGTCCAAAATCTGATCAAAAGTACAAAAATTTCAATGCACCAGTTAGGCAGGCAGTGGGAAGACTTTGACCAGAGTTTTGAAGGCACTAAGTCCCCATATTCAATTTCTTTTAGATCATATGCCACATGGCATGTGATCCCAAAACAGGTGTGCGTTTGGGATCATGTGGCATATGATCTTTGGTTCTAAAGCATGGATCGATCAATGGATTCCAACTCGTAGTCCCTTTAGCATATATATATATATATATATAACTTAGCAGCAATTTGAAGGGCAACCAGAAAATAGCATAAAGTTCAATTGCAAGTAATATCTTAGTCGTGTGCTTCATGTTCATAACAGAAGGTGGCTGTTAGTTTCAAGTGCCTTCCAACCCAAAACACATCTAGAAGGGATGTTTGTTTTTTTTGATAATTTGGGTATCCGAGTCTCTTACAGCACCCGCCTAAACTTAAGGGAGCATGCACGCCCCCAAATTTATCACATGTCGGGTCAGCATAGGATACAAATCTTTAGGGTGGCCTCAAGGGGGGAGAGAATTCGAACTCAGGTCTCCTGTCCAGCAGATTTTCAATAGTAAGACGTTTCCTTTCGGAGCCGTGGTTATAGTGGCCAACCACGTCGACTTGAATGGAATCCCATTGGAGTGCGCAGTTCAAACCAACTTGTCTTCAAAGGAAGAAGATGGGAGATTGTATTCATTTACCAGCCGCAAAATTTGGTTGATTCGCGGAGTAGAAAGCTGAGGCAACCTCCACCCATTAGCATCTGAGATCAGAAATTAGTGCATCCTCGTAATGCCAGACTGAAGGATAACTCATTCTGTCAAACCTCTTCATTAAAGCAGGCCCATCAAGCCAGGGCTCTTTCCCGAATTTTACCTTTTCTCCATTCCCAACAATGATTAAGATGTTCTTTCTAGCTTCATCCCTAACTCCCATGACACTCCTCCAAACCCATGATGGATGTCTAGGTAAGCAGTCCAAAGCGACCCCGGATTCGTGACAAGCAGCCAGAATTGTCTCATAAGACCAGATTCATTTCAATCTTTAAGTTTCCGAATACCCAAGCCTCCCTCTTTAAGCGGCTTACAAACCTTCTTGCAACTAACAGGATTGACGAGGAAAGAGAAGGGCCCTTACATAAGAAACACGGAGAGGTCCAATAAATTTGATAAGTGTTGAGGACGATAATGATTAGTTCTAGCCTACCAGCATACGATAAAAAAAAATATATATGGGCACCAAAATATCAGCTGACATTTCTTCCGATATTTTCAATTGAAATCCCGAAATTTCGATGAAAATATCATATTCAGTTTCGGTCCCAACCGATATTTCGGTGCCCAATGATTCTTTTTTTTAAATCCAAAATTATTAGCTTTCAAATTATCGACCGATAATTTGGGTTTAAAAAAATAAAATATTATATATATATATATATATATATATATATATATATATATATATATATATATATATATATATGGGCATCGAAAGTTTGCCCTGGCCTACAATATTTCAGCTGAAATTTCGTTCGGGATTTTCTGCCCAAATCCCGAAATTTCAGTGGCGTTCGAAACCGATTCGTTCTCGCTGAAATATTGAGATTTCGGCCGAAATTTTGATCCACGCTATGAGGTATGACATCCTTCGCGATACTGATACATAACAACGATACACATTGGGTTTTCAACAAATCGATGCGTACCAATTCTTATATTTCCTGATCCTCTAACTCCGTATCGGTATCGGCTGATACGGGCCCGTATCAGTCGATAAGTATTAGGTTCGGTTGATACGTATCGGGTTCGGCCGATATATATCGGCCGATTCTTATTGGTCCTCTATAGACCGATACCCCATACCGAGTTTGATACCTTGATCCCAAACGATAAAGACTTCATTTTACTTGAGGTCATGGATCAAAATTTAGGCCGAAACGTTTCGGTTTCGAACCCCACCGAAACGAAATCCCAAAATTTTCAGTCAAAAATCGCGGCCTTCAAATTCTCGACCGATAATTTAAAGTTATCGGCTGAAATTTCGACCTGGCCCACTAATGTGCAGTGAAATATGATGATATTTCACCCCTAAAGACCTACATTTAGCTATCCGATGAAAGCCATTTAACATGTTTTATATAGTTTTAGTGATTTACAGGCCTGGAGATGTGTTGAGCATGAAATAACCCAAAAGTTCATAATATAACATCAAATTCGTGCTACCTTAGATCATTCGGAACTTATCCCGACTTGGAGCTCAATTTGAACCTTCAAGACGTTAGATTCAGAAAATTGTCAAAACACAAAAGTTGGAGAACTCGTCGTCAGCTTTCCAACGCCGCAAGAATCGCCTCAATCTGACTTCGGGATAGAAAGTTATAGCCAAAATACCAATGTAGTGTCTGAATACAAAGTGTAGCGGGAATTCACGAAAATCTGGGAGGTCGATTGATCGACCAAATTTGAATTTGAGTTCAGAATTTTGTTTGGCCGCGAGAATCTCGGTACTCTTTTCACGGAATAAAATCTTGGAGGAAAAAGCGACTTCTTTTTTAGCAATTAAAGAAAAAGATATTCTTGGAGATATATTCATTCGAGGAGTCCTTCGGAGATTAATTCTGATTCCTATTATTTTTCTGCATTCTTCTTTTTAGAGAGTTCTGTTTTTTAGAGAGTTTTCATTTTTCTGTATTCTTCTGTTTTAGTTTCTGTAAGGGCATTGAGTCTCATTTTCTTGAACTATCTTTATTATTCATTTTGAGAAGGAAGATAAGTCTTAGATTTCTTACTTGAATCCACTTTCAAGAAGGAGGTGTACGTGCTTGGATTAAATCTTTTTGTGAATAATATTAAAGCTCTTTACGGTATTTAAAATATTGATGTTAATGTTTATTTACATTTTAACCATGTTATTTACTTTTACTATGTGTGGCTAGTTTCATCAAGGATGGGGATCTAATGAACCCCATCCGAGGTATACATTTATATTAATATAAATTTGTGATTGAGATGTCAGATACTGTTAAAGACCCTAATATTCATTGAAAATGGTGAAATCATCATTTCAGTCCGAGATCTAGGAGCTAATCATGCCCTATGATTTCATATCTACAATAATGATTTTATCCTAATTATCACCCATCTCGAGGTGAAATTTTACCATCATCTGAGGTGTGAGTGTTAATCATACACTCATGGGGTGTTAATCATACATCTCCTTGATCTCGGATTGATAGTATGACTTTATCTCAGTGGTGAGTTCCAATCACGATCTGAGGTGTGAGTGTTAATCATACACCCATGGAGTGTTAATCATACATCTCCTTGATCTTAGATCGTACTTTGGAAATCACCTTAGAGATTGGGTTCTAAATATTGTCCGAGGTGTGAGTGTTAATCATACACTCATGGGATGTTAATCATACATCTCCGTGATCTCAGATCTATATTTTAAAACTCACGTGTGTATAGGGCAGTTCTTTTTTTGAGATATCTGTTAAAGATCTCACATCTCAATCCACAGATTAACATTTTGTAAATGATAAACCTACGATTGGAAGATTTAGCATCCCAATCTTTATCTTTCATTAATTGTTTAAATGTCTTAGATTTTGTTAGTATTTATCTGTTTTATCAAAAGTTATCAGAACCCTAGATTGTTGATTACTGTAAAAGATCTGTGAAAATTCTTTTAGTTAATTGATATTTCTGATTTTACATTTTCTAACCAATCCTCGTGGGAACGATCTCGTACTTTGCACCCACTGACTACATCACGATTCGTGCACTCGCGAGTACAAATTTTAGGACACATCACCCACAAGATTTTGGTCGAAATTTTGATCCATGCTCTAAGATATGACATCTTGTGCAATACCAATACATAACGACGATACATATCAGCTTTTCAGCAAACTGATACGTATCGCTTTTAATACTTTGCAGTCGCCCAACAAGGTATTGGTATCCATATCGGTTGATACGGGCTCGTATCGGTCGATGTGCATTGGGCATTGATTGATACATATCGGTCTGGGCTGAAACCTTGTGTTTTTATTTTTATTTTTAAAAAGACCGAATTTCACACCTTCATTCAAAACGATAGACTTCATTTTAGTTGGAGTCTTGGATCAAAATTTCGGCTGAAACTCATCGGTTTCGAACCCCACTGAAACGAAATCCTGAAATTTTTGGTAAAAAATTGCAGCCTTCAAATTCTCGACCAATAATTTGAAGAAATTGACCAATAATTTGCTAATCACCAATAATTATCGACTAATATTTTGAAGGCCGATAAGTTTGGATTGTAAAACAAAACAAAAAAAAGTATGGGCACCGAAACTTCGACTTAACCCATCACTTTCGTATAGGATTTTCGGCCAAAATTCTAAAATTTTGGTGAAAATATTGGATTCGGTTCCAACCAAAACCAAAATTTTCACCGAAATGTCAGTGCCCAATGATTTTTTTTGTTAAATATAAAAATTATTTTTAAAATTTACATTATAACGATTTATTCCACAACTAAACAGCTCTCACGTGCATTGCACGTGCAGGGTCCACTAGTATATATATATATGAGAGCCGGTTAGGTCCTTTAATGAAGGACGGTGACCATCCTCCAAGATTCCTGTAGAGCTCCGCGTGGCACTCAAAACATTTTTTGGGTGTCATATGAAGCACAGGTGGACAATTTAGATCAACATTAAAAAAAAAAAAATTTGAAAAAAAAAATTTAAACCCACAAATCAAAATTTAATGATTTTCATTGGTTCACATTTCACGATTCAAAATATATATGATGGAGATGAGTTTTTAATTTAATTTTTTTCAAAGATGATCTAAGAAATGCACCCAAAGTCCACGTGACACCTCAAAAGTATTTTGTGTGACACATGAAGCTCCACGTGAAAGATTGGAGACGGACGCCTTTTCCTATATATATATATATATATATATATATATATATATATATAGGCTCACTGGCTTAAAATAAATAAAAAAGCTAAAACCCCCATTCTCTATATTCTCTCTATAATGATGAATGATGAAGACTTCTACTGTTCTAACATTAAATTACAACCCATAAAAGCTTCAAGTGAGGAAAGCTTGCTACACACTCTTCTTGGCTTGGCTTGTGAAGAAGTACCCGTCAAAATTCATCAACTAAACTAAATAATAAATAATAATAAATATGAATCATGTGGCAGCGGAGGTATGCTGGTGTGGGTGTGAAAAGAAGTTGGTACCACCACCCATAATCTTACCGCCTTTTCCGCGCTCACACGTGGGACACATGGTCAGTGTGGTCGCTGGCACGTGCAGGTGAAGCGGGTGGTGGGTTTTCAAAGCCTTGAGGTCCTCCAACTCCTTATGAAGTCTCCTGTTTTCTTCGGTTAGAGATTCGCAACACCTTTTCAGATATTCCAGATCTACTTCCGTCTGCTTCAACTTCGTTCTGGTATAGTATTAAAGTCAACCCATCAGATAATCAATCGTAAGGGGCACTTTTTTTAAACGTAGGATGGTGCAAAACCTGACAGATGGGAGCAGACATAGATCTGCTTCTGCTCTTCTAAGAGCTAACCCAACCACAGCCATAGGTTGTATTTGGATTAGCTCTTTGAGTTAGCTGGAACATAGAACTGCTTTTATGTTCACTCCATTTATTATGACAGGGAGCTGTTTTAAGTGACAACATTGCTCTCTTTCACAGCAGATTTTTACGTACTCAGGCATAGAACAATCATAGAACTGTATATGCTCTTATAAGAGCAAACCCAAAGACGGCCTTAAATTAATAGCATATGTATGAAACTTGAGACAACAAAAAATGAGATAGGCCACCCACTAAGGTCATGGCGATACTTAAAAGTCAAAGTAAAGTGTTTAGTACAAAAGCAAACTTGAGACAGGGATTTTTGCATTCACCCTCTTAAAATATGTCGAATTTACACTCTTCCCTCTTGTTTCACTTATTTAAAGTGTGGTCCGTGCTTTTGAGTTTCCTTTGCATTTTGCCCCTTATAATGACGAATCAACAATTGACTATTATAAAATTGAAACTTTGATGGCTTGGAATCAGGTGATGGAGATCATTTTTCAAAATATTTTTCTATCCACTGAATCTTGAGATCATGAGTTTACAATCAAATGATCAGATCATTATTCACATGGCACAAGAATCACATTACAATCGTGATCACCTTTTGTATTATCTGTCATATGAATTCAAAATCTATCAGCTGGAGTGTAAACTCCTGATCCCCAGTTTCATTAAGTAGAACGTTGTGGTGAAATCTAATCTCCATTCAAAGTGGTCAAACTTCAGCTTTTTCATAGTCACTATAAGGGATAATAAGTAAAGCTAAAATACGGGGGGGGGGGGGGGGGAGGATACTAAAAAATAAATAATAATAATAATTTAAAAAAAGTCATAGTAAACGCTATAATGCATGGAGGAAGATCCACCATGGGATTAGAGATAAAGGAAAGTGGAATTGTGGATGCACACCTGGCTCTACGGTTTTGAAACCAGACTTCAACTTGACGGGGCCGAAGATTCAATTGCCTGGCTAAGGCAGCCTTCTGTTTCTGCAAATATTACCAAAGCTAAATTGAAATAATAATAAGTAAAAACATTTTACAATACCGGTGCTTGAATTGTACATCCGGTGCTTGAATTGTACATGGGAAGGTAGCAAATCGGATACCGGTATCGGGTATCGGTTCTTGGAAGACCGATACGTATTGGTATGAGCCGATACGTCGACACGGTAGATTTTTATTTTAAATAATCTGAAAAATGTTATAGACTTATAATCCTAAAAGTATAGAAAAGACTTATATTTAAATTTTTACATGATTTTTTCTAATAAAAAGGACATATTTTTTTATAAAAAAATATTTTAAAAAATTAAATTGGTAGATATCCCATATGTATCAATTGATATTGTGCAGTATTGGTTGGCCAAAATAATCTGTATCGGCCTATACTTGATACCTTGCACGGAGCAACTACTTAGACCTAAAGATTATGTCGTTACACGTTCTTTGAAAGAAAGACTTAATACTTTTGGGACTTGTGTGACATGAGAACCTATTTAAGCGGTCTTATTTGAGAGATGTAAAGATCATTGGTACAAAAGAAACAAAGAAACAGGATCTCTATCTATGATTCAAACGGTCAAAGTCCATCATAGTCTTCAACACAACTAGATTTTGGTCAAATTTATTATCAAATAAAGACCTTTAGTTTTATAATTGTCAAATTAGACTGCTTAGATGATATTTTCATGATGCACAACTCTTAAAAACTTGGGAGCCTTTCTTGAAATAAGGCCCAAAAGCACAATTATGCCTCAAGATATAGGCACATCCAAACCACCACTTTATATAAGAAAAAATAAAATATAAATATAAAATAAAATAAAAAAAGAGGACACTATTTTGGAAGAAAAAAAATAATCATAAAATGTTCAATAGAAATTGTGAAAATAGGAAAAGGTCAAAATATTAGAAAAGTTGATAACGTCAATAACAAAGTAGGTCAGAATGGGTTTCAAACCTAACATTTTTAATTTATTAAATCTTAATTCTTAAGTAGTGTTTTAAATTTTCTTTTAGTGTTTTTTTAATAAAAAATCCATTAACCTGCTATGAAAATGCAAACTTTGCAAGAAAGAAGGGAAATAATTATTTTTTCAATAACTCATGATTAACTGATGAAGACTTGCACTCTGTCTCTGTAATATCTGTCCTCGTGCCGCCTACTGAGTGGTAAATAACAAAGATCTACTATCTGATATGCCTAGTTATAGGAATCTACCCGTGAACCTTTTTTTTAGTCTATATTAAAATCATGAATTGATTAAAGGGTCTTGATCAGATGGCTAGTGGCCATTCCTTAGAGAAATAGCTTGAAAACGCAAGTTTCTGTCTAAAGAGCAGCCACTTTATGCATAAAAAGTTTGCGTTTGGCTTAGCTTTAACAATAGCAGAAGTAGCTCTTTGTCCGCTCTCTGTCAGAGCAATTTTATTACTTAAAACAGTTTTCCGTCGGAGCAAATGGGGCGAGAAGCTGTGTTACCAACAATAAAACTAATTTTCTGCCGGAGTCAAAAGAGCAAAAGAGCTGCTCTTTACCCCTAAAAGAACTAACCCAAACGAAGCCACTTTATACATAAAAAGTCAGAGATTAGGTCTTCGTTCAATCCATCCCAGCACCCGATGGGGAGGACCGGCATCGATGAGTACGTTTATGAGATCTTTGAGGGCAATCCGAAATTTTTACATATTAAGCCTTACGAGTTATGAACATGGTTTTAAATATCAACACAATCGGAGAAATATCAGCCGATATGTATCAGGTTTTTGGATTAGGCCCACTCCGATGTGACATACACACTCGATTTTATGTAGGGTGAAATATCGGGATAGATTAGTCAAATATCGGTCAATAGGGGTCGGATCATATCGTCCAATGTAACTAAATATAATACCAAAAATGCCCTTTTGGCAAAGTTTCTTATTATTTTAAATTAGTTATATACTTTTAATATTTAAAAAAGTTATTTTAATATGGGGCGGTTTGGATGTTATATCTGATACGTATCGGCTTGAGACCCGGCCAATCTGTTAATATGTATCGGTTTTTAAACCTACTGTGGTCTGTGAGAGAGATTAAGAGAGATTGTTATACTAACTGGGTTAAGAGTTGTATGCTCTTTGAATCTTTCTTCTAAATAAGCAGATTGCTCTTTGGAGAGCCGCAGTTTCTTTCTCGTCGATCCATCTTCATCTTCGTCGCTGCATCTAGAAGATGTTTTCCCTACTTCCATCTCCCAACTGCGCTTCTGGCTATTAGTGATTGCAGGAGAAGTCGAAGAGGAAGGCTCGTGATCACCTTCGTCTCCACCGTTCGATGAAGGAACTTGATTAACGTCAAAGTCGCTCCGATTTAGTGCCGTGTAGTCCAATGATCTTCCATCGCAGATGTTTCCTATTTTGCAAAGATATGCATTCATTATTATTTTGATTTTTGTTCAAAATATCATCCGAAACCGATAGGTATTGTTGAATTCGCACGATCAGTTTCGGTCTTGGTATTGAATTTATATTGGTATGTATTGACGGATACATTTATCTAAAACAACCGTAAATATCGGTTTTGGCCCAACCTCATCAGTGGTCAACGGGTCAATCAAATTGACGGCTGACAAGTACCAATCTTTAGAAAATGAAAATACAAACATACCCATGTCAATAGACCATGAAAGCTTCAAATCGAGCTCAACTGGAGATCGATTCGTCGGCCCATCACCCTCTCGATCTTCTCTAACATCTACCGGCAATCGTTCCCGGATCCGATCTTCGGAAATGCCAAACAAACACCGATCTCTACTAGGCTCGCCGCGACTGCCTCCCATGGATAAAGCAAGCTCCATGGCTCAAAGTAATAGAGAGAGGTATAAGAAGTCTCTCTCTCTCTCTCTCTCTCTCTCTCTCTCTCTCTCTCTCTCTCTCTCTCTCTCTCTCTCTCTCTCTCTCTCAACAACTTCTTCACAAAGTAGAGAGAGAAGAGTTAGAGAAAAAAAGGTAGGTTTTATAGAGAGATTTTGTCAAAGATTTAGGGAGATGGAAAGGCATTGAAAGCACGTGAAGTAGGGTGTAAGGAGGAAAGAAGGGAGAAGATGCAGGGCTTGTTTTGAGTGGATTTTGGAGTCTTTGGATTTTGAAAACAAAATCCAAGAGAAAGCATTCATTGTTCCCAAGCCCTTTCCCAATTATTTGCCTCCCCACCCAACTTTATTAGCAGCTTTGTCTTTAATTCACTCATACATCTGTTTGAAAGTTACCTCTAACTAACGGCTAGAAACCATGGGCTCGTCAATTACCAAAGGGTCCCGCCATATCTAATGAACCTTTGAACCCCAGCTCAAGTGGTCCTAGGAGGCTAAGGGGGTGGGGTGTTTGGGGAAAATTTATATTTGGATTAAATAATTATGTAGGGGCCCACTCACAGTTCACGTATAGGGGTGGGGTGCAGATTTGTGTCACTTTGGGGGTGCAAGTTTTCTACCGGAAAACGAAACTGTCCAAAGAAACAGTGGGCTGAGCCGTTCCAAAACTGGTGTCGAACCGGTCTATAACCGAACAAACTGAGACAATTTTGAATCGGCTCAGTTTCGAACCGATATCTTTCTTGAGTTTTCAAAATTTTGGTTAATCGGAGCCTACAGTCCTAAACCAATTTGTTTTGATTCAGATTTCAGTTCAGGTGGAACTGAATTGACACTATAAAAAAACAGATTATTGGCAGGCAGTTTTTTGGAACAAAAAATTATCGCTAATAATTTTATTTTTTGTAGTGTGAAAACCTTGATTTTGGTGGTTCTTCTTGGTTCGGTAAACCTAATCTGCATCTCTAGCATCATGTGAGATACATCTTTGTTTAATTTAAGCAGTCAAACTTGCAGCCATCATTTGGCACATGTTTCAAACAAAGAATCATGCTTTGCGAGGAGTTAAACCATCTTATATGTGCACTTTAATTTGAACAGTTAAAAAGAACATGCTATAATCATTTATATTAGGGTGCATAGATTGGTTGGTTTAAATCCTCTAGTGAGTGCAACTTTTGAGCCCAACAGAGCTCCTCATTGGATCTACCACTTTGATGATTTGGGTCCCTGAAAAGAACTGCCCCATGACCGAGAAGTGCATCATATTTGGTGATCCAACCTGCAAGGCAAGGCTCTGTCGTTGGATCACAATGTAATGGTGTGGATTTCCTTGTTTTCAACTATCGGCATTGGAATTTTTTGTTGTGCAAAAATCCATAGAAAGCCTTTGAACTTCTAATTTCGTTAATGACTTTTATGTGCAGAGAAAACAATCAATAAACTAAATAATAAATATTATAAGAAGGTAGAAAGAGAAAAAATTATATCATAAACAAGAACAAGATTTACGTGGTTCAACCTAAGCCTATTGTCACGGAGTCACTCCTTTCAAAGTGCCATCGCGTGCGGCGCCTAACTTCTCAAGTTAGGCCAGCCTATATCTGATACCAACTGTTACGGGGGAGCGCTCCGACGCGCCATCAAACCCGTGTAGTGCTCCACTGCAGCATGCAACGAAGCCAACCAATCTGTCCATCAGACTCTAATACCACCCGCCTAGAGGACGGAAACTCCTTTTCGTGATTACCTTCTTTCCAAGGTCTATCATCCTGATACATTGGGTCCCTTACGACACGCTTAATTGCACTTACGTGTCATGTTTGGCCTGCTCAAGCTTCACTCATGGTATGTCTTGCACAAGTACCTAGCTTCGCAACAGTAATGATATGACGTCTCATACCAACATGTCCTGCCGACATATCAAATCAAGCCCACTTCGTGTGCATTCTGAGTTACTAGCACGCGTCGCATCGGACCCTCGTGTTGTCGTGCTCTACAGAGTCCCATGCAGCCCTCAAGTTTCCTCGTGAAGTTGCCTAGCTGTATGCATCGCAACGAGTAGTCCGGGATCATACTTTAACCTCACCCTGGGTGCTACAGGACATCGCTGCGTCGACGTCCTAGGCCCACCCTTTCAGGCCTAGAAGACACTTGCGCCCCCTCTGACGACACAAGGCCCTGTGTGGGTGAGAGGCAACTCATCCACAACCTCTCTCACATAGATGGTCCAAACATTATCTATGGGTAACAACTTGATGACCTCAAACGTCTTGGTTTGACATACCCCCATGGCACACGTCTCCTGCCCGTGGCACAGGATGTCATATCCCCTGCCATCACGCCTGTGACTCTTCGCACCTACGACCGTATCGCGACCATGTCGCGAGGCCCTCCTGGCCCCATGTCGCGTGTCCTCCTAGCACCACATGCAATGCCGCCCCAACACCAAGATTTCGCATGCCCTTTTGGCATTACATCACGTACCCTCGACACCAATGCTGCTAGCTAGAGTATTGATCCCGTCACATCCTCCACTACTCTATAATGTCAACGTCCTTGTTGACGCATTTTCGCAGTGAACTGATCACGCCAACTCCTCCCAACTTGCTCGTGTCAACATACTACCATGCTAACATCCATTATCTAGTTCTTGGGTCCACACCTTCCCACTAGCTCCCAACGTCACCCTCTCCGGGTCAACATAGTTCTGCAGTCACAAGGCCCTCACCTGTTAACTAGCTCTGTAATATTGTCGCTTCTGAATCGAACTCGGTTCACATAATTTCTCAAGTTAGGTCAGCTTGTCTCTGATACCAACTGTCACGGGGGCGCGCTCCATCGCGTCATCAAACCCGCGTGGTGCTCCACTGCAATATGTAACGAAGTCAACCAATCTCTCTATCAGACTCTGATACCACCTGCTTAAAGGACGGGAACTCCCGCTCGTAATTACTTTCTTTCCAAGGTCTGCCATCCCGATACATCGTGTTCCTTACGACACGCTCAATTGCACTTTCATGTCATGTTTGGTCTGCTTAAACTTCATTCCTGGTGTGCCCCGCACAAGTACCTCGCTTCACAACAGTAATGGCATGCCGCGCCTCATGCCGTCTCATACCAACATGTCCTGCGGACATATCAAACCAAGCCTACCTCGTGTGTGTTTCGAGTTATTAGCACACGTCACATCGAACCCTCATGCTACCATGCTCTACAGAGTCCCACGCAGCCCTCAAGTGTCCTTGTGAAGTTACCCGGTTGTATGCACCGCGTAGTCCGGGGCTATACTTCAACCTCACCCTGAGTGTCACACGACATCACTGCGTTGATGTTCTAGGCCTATCCTTTCAGGCCTAGGAGACACTTGTGCTCCCTCTGACGACGTAAGGCCCCGTGTGGATAGGAGGCAACTCATCCAGCACCTCTCCTACATAGATGGTCCAAACACCATCTATGAGTAAACAACCTGAGGACCTCAAACGTCTTAATTTGATATACCCCCATGGAACACGCCTCCTGCCTGCGGCACACAATGTTATGTCCCCAACCATCACGTCAGTGACTCCTCGCACTTGCGACCGTGTCGCAATCACGTCGCAAGACCCTCCTGGCCCCATGTCGCGTGCTCTCCTAGCACCACATGTCATATTGCCCCAACACCGAGATGTCGCGTGCCCTTTTGGCACCACATTGCGTGCCTTCGACATCAATGCTGCTAACTAGAGTATTGACTCCGTCACACTACATCCACGGGACAATCAAACAAAGCGTTTCCACTATTAAGAAGAATATGCACAAAGGCTACAAACAATGAAGATCGTATTCTCCAATCTTACCCAACACAAGAGAACCACAAAGTTCCTAGCACAAATATAAAATCCTAAAGTTCAAAACAAACATCAAAGTTCTCCCAAATAAATACCCAAGTGCACCCTCACCAAAACTCAACACGAAAGCCACATAACCAAAACAAATCTCAATTCTCTCTAACTCACATGAAAAAGAGAGACCTTTAAAGCCCTATATGAGTTTTTCAAAGCTATATTAAACCAATCTTTCACACGATGGATCTTGAGATCATGGGTGTACCATTAGACGGTCAGTGTTTTATTTCGCGTAATACACATCTCAAAAAAGTAACCTTAACATCACATGATAGCTCAAAATTGACTTTAAGGTTAATTTTTTGGGTATATATCACGTGAAATAAGAAAATGACCGTATTATGGTATGCCCATTATCTCAAGATCTATTGTGTGAAAGATTGGATCAAGAAACAATTTTCATCGTATGATTCAATATAGTAAATGTGTTTTCTAGCATGGGTGACCTCAAAATTTTGGTAGGTGAATTTAAAGACACTCTTATAAAATATATTTATTTTTTGAGGTTTGCAGAAATTACAAATACCTATCCCCTATATGGTCGATCGGTTGTCTGCTCAGTCAAGCAGGATCTGTCAGGTTCATTTTTTACTTCTTGAAGATTTGTGAGCGATTGCTCAATTACTTGTTAGATTGACCGCTTGCCCAATCAATTATCCGCTTGGTTGAGCGGGCAATTGGGCGACTATAATCAACGACCCGATCTACGGAGAAAACAACTGATCACCTTATCATCGCCCGCTCAACGGAGAAAACAACTGATCGACCAAGCACGAATATGAACGTATCTTAGTATTTTGAACTAGAAAAGTAGAGTTAGACAAAGAATGGGCATTGGTGGTATTTTTGTGATCAAACGGTTGGAGGAAAGGAATTTGCTAATATCAATTGGTTAAGTGGGATCTTCCAAAATGTCCGACAACATCGCCAAAATAAAGATGTCACGTGAGCTGTGGGCCCCACTGCAAAGGCTAAAAGGACGCACCAGGTGGTCAGCACCACCGTCTCAAAAGCCCCAAAGTAAAGGCCCAGAAAACTTGGTGTGGGCCCCTGCAAGAAAAAAATACTTTCCTCAAACTTTTTTACCCTTTAAGTCAAAGTCAAACATCTTGATTTGCCAAACAAATTTGCTGCAGTGAATTTTTTCTAACTTTGACCTAAGATCCAACGATTAAAAAAATATATATACTCTTTAAACTTATTTTTCTTCATAGTTATCGATCAAATATGTGTAAGTTTCAACACTGGATCTTCGGATTAATTGCCATTTGACTCCCAACTGGCCGTGTCGTAGAGTTTAACCCTGCAACCTTGGCCTACGGAATCGACTTCCTCCATTTATTTTGACGGATGTCGGTGAACACCGAATCACAATTCATTTGAAATTTAGGGCGGAGAAGAAGTGAGCGGTCTTTATCACTGAATACGAAATACCTAACTTCCTTTAAGTTGAGCGCTGCCCTTCGAATCATAACAATTATTGGTCATATGGTGTAGCTTTAAGGATAAGGTAGGGTGAGGGAAACAAACGGTGGTCCTCAGCGGACTGATTGAGGTACCCAATCACATGTGGCCTTCCAAAAAGGTATATGTCCATCTCAAATACTAAATAAACAATTACTAAGGATGTTACAATAGCGTTCAGGGGCTACCCACGAGCCAACTGGGCATCATGTGCCACTCAACTTGAAGATCAGATGCCACATCAACCTGCCCAAACTAGATGATGTATCATGAATATATAACGAAAAATAACAGCAACATCGAGTATATCCATTGTACTCTATATACACATAGAGGCCCACATAGCCACTCAAATATTATTTTGGTGTCGCATGAAACTTTAGCTATATATATATATATATATAAAATAATGACCTTATATATATACAGTGGAAAATGTGGTTAAAGTTCAAAAACTTTAATGTACTGACTAGAAGGGCATCACCCTATTCTTCACTTATAATTTCAAGGTAAAAGAAGTTGATGAGTACTGAAAAATAATGATATATCACCCCTAAATACCTATATTTAGCTGTCTGATGAAGGCTATCTGATGAGAATGATTAGATTTGAAGTGTTTCAGGTAAATACAAGCCAAGTATAGAAAACAGTCCAAGAATTCTGAATATAATGTCAAAGCACTGCAACTTTGGGTAATCGAGAACTTGGTGAGACTTGCGGCTAAATTTAGACCTTTAAGATGGCCGAATTATGAAATTCTCAAAACATGAAAGTTGTAGATCTTTTCGTCAGCTTTCCAACAGTGTAAGAATCACCTTAATCCGAGTTCGGGACAGGAAGGTATGACCTAGATACCGAAGCAGTGTCTGATACAAAGAAAGTGCTGAATTTCACGAATTTCTGGGGGTCGATGCATCGACCCTGTAGGTCGATTAATCGAGGATAAGTCAGAGTCTAACACGAAACTGACACTGTAAAGCTAATTTTCGGTACTTTTTGGCAGCTCGATGCATCGACCCTCCCTGGTCGATTAATCGACCCTAAAATTATGGCTTGAGAGACTTCCGCGACGAAGGGTCTATTTAAAGCGACTCAAACACTTCGGAAAAAAGAAGAGGAGTTTTTTTTTAGAGATTGAAGTAGAGAATTAGATAGAGTTAATTTTAGGAAAGAGTTTTAGTTTTAGAGTTTTTAATTTTTAGCCTTTATTTTTCATAGTTAGACATAGAAATAGGGAAGTTTTATTATTCCTTTTTTAGAGCTTTGTTCCCTTTAATTTTCAGTACTCATTTCTTCAGTTTATAAATTTTATTCAAAGTTTATTCTTGCATTAATTTCGTTTCTGAAGATCATCGTACTTTTGGATCAAAGTAAGTTCTTTTGAAGTTTGAGGTAATTTTAATTTATTAAATTAATGTTATTTTCTCGTCTTTATTTATTTATGTCATTTAATTACAATATGTGTGGCTAAATTTATAGGGATGGGGATCTAATGATTCTCATCTGAGGGATGTACTTTTAATAATATAAATTAAGGATTAAAATATGAGATTCTATTTTATGGTTATTGTGCTATCATGAACGGATGAAATCCCCGCCACTAATCGGGATCGCGTGTGCCTAGCCATGCCCGGGATCTCAAATCTGTGACGGTAATTTTACCCAATCATTGTTATGATCTTTTTACTTTCATCGTGTGGATCTAATTACGATTATGTTTTGGGATCGAGTGTGCCTAGCCATGTCCTGAATCTTGGATCTGTAATAGTAATTTTATCTTAAATACTCCCTAATCTGAATAAAGTGTGTCTAGCCATGCCCTTGATTTCAGATTTATAAGTGATATTCTTGTTAGAATTTTCACCCACTTTGAGGATGATTTTTATTTGAACCTGAGATCATGTGTGCCTAGCCATGCCCTTAATCCCAGATCTATATATGAAAATCATCTAAGTCCTAATTGCAGGGATGCAACGTGGAACCTATTATGGTGTTGACCATTGATCTTCCATAAAAGATGTTTGTTACCAATGAAATATCTCATAATTTAATCCTTAGATTTATATTATGGGAAGAACGGACCAAAGATGGGAGGATTTAGTATCTTCATCTTTATCATCATCTTTACATTTCCTTTTGAATCATCAATTAAGTTTTATTTTTGTAGTCATTAATTACCATCTCATCAACCGCTTAAATCATAAAACTGATAGAATACTGTTAGATCTTCATAGATTTCTAGAATTGCTTGTCTCTTTTAGATATTTCAAAATTAGTCCTCGTGGGAACGATCTCGTACTCCGCACCCACTATATACAAACCAATTCGTGCACTTGCGAGTAAAACAACACATTAAAAATATTACAACAGAAGTCCTAAAAATAAGTTAATTTGATAAATAATGTGATTATACACTCTACAACATACGAGTATTGTTGTGGAGGTCACATGCGGCACTAGCTGTGAGTAGTGACTCTTTTCCTTAATAATAAGGGTTCCTTCTTGAATGCCTTGAATTAAATGATGAAGGTCAATTCTAGTCACAATCTTCCACACTAAAGATCTTGAGATTATGAGCCTATAGTCAAGTCAATTGTGATGACATGTGGCTTAACTAAAAGTGAACGTTATCAGAACATACAATCAAACATAAGTCATGTTCTTTGGATATATGCTACATGAAATCATCTTTGAAGGGTAGAGCCACATGGAAGCTCTCATTTAACTCTTGAATTTGTATAAGATATGTTTTTTATATAACCTTTTGTTGTATACAATCCCCCAAATTTTGGGTGTACCATAAGTAATGATCATAGCCATCCAATATGGAAAAATTGTATAAATTCTACCACCATAAGCAATCCTCCGATTGGCTTGTCCTCTTAGACCAACGCACGATTTTCACTAGCATCCAAAAGCACAAAGTTGTTGGCAAAGTTATGGCGTCATTATCGTCATTGACGGTGCTACCTGCAAATATATATATATAAGTAATGATCTCCTTTTTCAAGTTATAAGAAATAATTTGATGAATCGAGCTCTTATTAGTTGAATGTCGCATTCGTTGACTTTTCAAAATCCAATGATTTGACATGCAATTAATAGAGGCTAGAGTCGTGGATTTATTTCTCATTACTCGAGTTATACAATCATCTATATATATATATAAGAGAGAGAGAGAGAGAGTGTGTGTGTGTGTATGAGTGAGTGTGTGTGTATATAGGTGAGCAAATTTGATTAATTGAGCCGAAAATCAAAATTTTCAATTTTCGATCTGATTCTATCTAAATTGAAAAAAATGGGTCCGGTTTCAATATTAATTTTTTATTTTTAATTATTTTTTAATTTTTTGGTTACTTTTTTATCTTGTTAATTTATTTTGAATCGGATTTTTAAACTTATCCAGCCGATAATCTGTTTCTGCCACCCAAAGCAGATGCCAAACTGATTGGGAGTCAGTTTAATTTTCGACTTAGTGCGCTGGCTTTTCGATTCTAAACTTCCAACCCTCTAAGAGACGAGGGAGAAATTGCGGTATCACTTGCAAATGAATAGGAAAGGATAAGTTGCAATGGAGAATACACTTGAAATATGGCTAAAAGCATGAGGTGCAATAAAAAAACACTTGAAAAATACAAAACATGGTACCACAAAATTTAGAAATGCGTACGGCTATTCTCGCCCGTTTTGGGAGTACCACTGAGATTTTCATGGCCAGAAATCATTGACCGAATTGAATCAAACAATGGAGTTTGTTTATCTCAATCTTCGAAAAAAAAGATCTTCAGATCATGTCGCGCCTATCAGACGGTCAGATGTTGATTTCAAATGACACGCATCCCCAAAAGTGACCTAGATTATGAGAAAATTAGTAGACATTCACTTTTAGGGACGTGTGTCATGTGGACTGAACATTTGACTGTCTAATAGGCACGCCATAATCTTAAGATCTATCTTGAGGAAGATTGGAACAAAAAATAATTTCCATCATCTGATTCAAATCAGTCAATGGATTCCGTCAGCACAAAAACTTTGTGGTACTTTCTATGGTTCAAAATTTTCGCCGAAACACATCGGTTTCCGTGTGGCACGGGGGCACAGTCCGACACCGGTTATCATACCCGTGTGGCACCTCGATGCCGGGTGCAATGAGGTCAGCCTACCCCGACCATCAGACTCTGATATCACCCGCCTTAAGGATGGGAACTTCGACACCCATACACGCACCCCTGTGTCATACTTGGTCTGCTCAAGCTTGACTATCGCGTGCCCTGCACTAGCACCTCGCTTTGCAACAGTAGCATGTAGCTCCTCATACCGTCTCATTCCAACATAATTCGTCGACATACCGAACCAAGTCCACCATCAGGTGCGTTCTCCGTTACTAACACATGTTATCATCTGACCCTTTTATTATCGTACTTTACCGAGTCCCACGCAGCCCTTGAGTGCCTCCCTCATTGTTAACTCATGTGCATGGCGACGCCGACCCAGGGCCACATGACAATGTCACCTTGAGTGACACACAGCATTGCCAAAACAATGTCGTAGGTCCACCCTTTCAGACCTAGGAAACCACTGCACACCCTTCAGTGCCGCCTGGCCCCCGTGTGTAGAAGAATAGCTTCACAGCTTCCTTCTCCTAAATATGGTCTAAACACTATCTCAAGCCATCCAGTAAGAGAATCTCAAAGGTATTGGTTTGACATACCACCATGGCACACGGACTCCTTCCGTGACACACAGTGTCATCCCCCACACCAACACGCCCCTGAGACCAGTTTCACGCCCTACGCGCCTCTAGTTGTCATACTAGATCCTTACCTATCGAGTCACCGTCGCACCATTCATTAGAGGACATGCACGCGTCGTAAGGCCTTGTGCCTCCACGCTCATGCACTACACTCTTAGCACCAAGGCCTGACGTCCTACCTGCTAGTTAACCAGCCAGCTCCAAAGCCTCCACGCCTTCTTGCTGCTACCCCGAGTATTGATCCCGTCAAAGATAGGCCCCAAAATAAAATCTTCCACTTTTCGGTTTCAAATTTAAGGTATCATATTATCGACCGATAATTTGAAATTATCGGCTAATATTTTGCTATTTCGGTAATTTGATTTTTATTTTATTTTATTTTTAAAGGCACCGAAATTTCAATTTTTCAATTTCAAAAAAGACCAAAACCGAAACGAAAACCAAAATTTTGATCCTTAGTACTTTCTATTAAACGCGTGAGGATAGTCATACCCTAGGTTAAGACTTAGGGATAATGGCTTCTTAAGGACGTTTAAATGTCAAAAGGTGCTTAAATGATCTACTACCACTAAATTAAAATATTTTATTTCATATTATTGAAATGTGGTTTCCTAATATATCTTAGCATTGATTTATGGTCAACCTAAATAATTTTGGTCAGATGGCAATTTATCATTGAAAAATGTTTTAATTAAAAAATATGTTCATAAGTTGATGTGAACCATCTGACTGGCGAGCTTCAATATCAGCTATTAAAATTAAGCACAACGACATTTGTATTATAGTTCGCAAATTGAATGGTTAAAACCTCTCAAAAAAATTTGATTTTTGAACCTACTACATTTCAAATTATGATTTATCACTTTAACAATGTAGATTATCCACAACTTGAGCCCGTCAATGATGTACGATCATTTACTCAACGCTGTTTTTCCAAATACCACACCTCGAGGCCAATTGCTTGGGTTGGGTAGAAGTCACGAAAATAATAGCAAACCACATGCACCCGTACAAAACATGTGGTGAACGGGTAAGGGGTGAATTCGAAGCGTGCAATGCGCGCAGACTGCTTCGTACAATGCATGGAAGGCATGGGTGGCCCTCAACTGAGCAAAATGCATCCCCCACTCCGTGCACCAACACCAACATTTCGCCATCACAAAAAGTAAATATATAATTTTAATGATTACTTGACTCGAGTAATGCCGTGATCATACATTTCAGTAGTCAACGTTGACAGCAGAGATCTAAACGGGGTCGCGTGACTCGAGTCGGCAGAAAGTTTGCAAGATATATGTCAAAGATAGAGGTGGTGTCATGTGGCACCCAATCACATAATTATTGAAAAAAGATATATTAATAAAACATAAAGAATTATACGGTTAATGAAATCAATCGTGAGAAAATAAGTGGTGTAACCAAACAGGGGCAATGGTCAAGTCCAATGCGATTGAATGGGATTTCGAGTCCAATCACATCTCTAATCATTCAATACGGAAGAATCTCTAGCCCTTCCGGTCAAATTTCTCATGCTTCCAAGGGTTTCAAAATTCCGGTTCAATATGATTAGACTTGGCCGATATGTCCCTACAAAAAATAAAATTATTAGCGATAATATTTTATAAAAAAAATTATCGCTATTAACTAAAAAATTATTAAAGACTATTAAGACAATTAACGACTAGGCTATTAAAATTATTAAAGCCGCTAATAGTCTTATTTTTTGTAGTGTGTCGAGACACACATCAGGCTTTAAATCCCTGGTCCATACTTATCGAACAGATATCCGGCTTTTAGATCTGGGCCCACGTAGCCCCGAACTTGATTCCAAACGACTACGTGCATAGTGGGCCCCACAAGTCCAGACCCATTTGTCCCCATAGGCTAACCGCCAAATCCTAACAAATATCGTGTTAATGAGATGGAAGGTGAAAGTGACTGGGGTGGATGGGACCATGCCACGTGAAAGGCACGTGGCTTAATCGGTAAGAGACGTTGATAAATGATAACACTGTAAAGCGCATTGGGTGTGGCTCTCCAACTTGTTCGAAAATGAGGGAACAAAAAAAACGAGCACAATCATTAGCCATATGTGGGCCCCCACCCACCTCTCAAACTTCACAGTAATCGATTCATCTGATTGATTGGCAATCGAACTGCTCTCCCCAGTTCGTGTGGATTCCTGTCGCCTACCCCATAAAATTTGGTCTAATAATTATGGATCAAAATACCGGTTTTTCGGTACGTATCGTCCTGACTTCCAGAATGATACATATCGAGCATTGGCCGATATATTGAATGTATCGATTTGATATATTAATTTTTTTATATATTTTTTTAAAATCTCAAAAAATCAAGAAAATTAAATTTAATAATTTTTTATTTATTTCAAAAAAAATTTAAATTTATTTAAGCTTTAATTTAATGCATATTTGATAATTTTATCAACGCATAACCTAAATTTTATTGTATATTATTCATGATCAAAATTAAAAGATATATTGTACATGAAAGACTTACTTCAAAGTCACATTGAATTTCGTAGTAGCTCTTGGCCTCGTGATCATCATTATCGGTATGCGAGCTTTCCCTATACTATTGGTCATATTGATATCCATGATCATATGTACTCCCTTGAAACTGAGGCATTAGCGATAAATATAGCTTAGTATAATAGATAAAAGTTTGTCCTCCAAAAATTTGACTAACGAAATCATATGGCTCAGGATAGGTTGGTTGAGGCCGATAGTATGGGTTACTAATTACTGAATCTCTGGTATTTTACAAACTAAATTTCCTGAAGCGAGAAGTTATATAACCACATCATCTTATGGACCTTGTGGTGGTGGTGATGGTGGTGGGGTTTGGTAAGATTTCAACGCTCCTCTTCTTTCAATCTCTCTACCTCTAAATGTAGGAGTGTCATACATTGTTACTGGCTCATCATTTCATGCGATAATATCTCCATAAGAATAAGTATCAACATCATCCGCTCCACCACTAGTGCCAGCATGGGTTTCATCGCCCCCACTATCACGCCCATCATCGTCATTATAACAATCGGGCTACGTTTCATGATCAAATTCAATCACTGAATGGCGTTTCAATCTTCTTTTTCGCCTCGGTGGTTGGAAAGTCTGCTCCTCCGCTACTCTTTCAGCATTATCCAGTCATGCGTTGCCCTCAATATCTAACACTGACTCTTCTCTCTCTTCGATTCGCTGATTCAAAGGGTCACCCTCCGTGAATATATAATCTAACTGGATGGGATTAAAATATTCACTATCTGTAAGATAGAATACGATAGATGAATTAGTATTTGCCTCATCAATTAGATCAAATAAAAATTGACGATTGGTCATCTCCATATTTCTGACCCTTAGTCGCATATTGTAGTGACAGTAGACTAACTTTTTCAATCGTTTTATAGTTAGCCTGTTCCTTGTCTTCGTATGAAGTGCTCTAATTTCGCTCACAATTGGACGAGGAACATGTTTGCGATAAAACCCTCATTACAACTCGCATCCACATATCAATATAATATTCATATGACATTAGACTTATTAATCATAAGGTATGATTACTCATATCTCTGATGGCTTAACCTTGGTCGGCCAACTCACGGAGCATTCGTAAAATTACATTAAGCAAACCGTTGTACACTTCATCGGCCTCACTTTAACTCGAAGAGTCGTGTATATTGGAAGGCCGGATTCAAGTAGTATGTTATACATTAAATATGAACAATCTCATCAATATATGAAAATAATGAATAATATGAAAAATAATAAATAAATAAAAATCACTACATAAGCAGTTTAGCATATTATACTTGCAGCATACAAGTACTGATGGAATTGTGCATCCCATTTCTTTTGTTTTTAAGGCATTTAGTTTTAATAGCCAATTTTGTTTTATCTATCGACTCGTAAACATACCTCATCGTTGGTTTCTCATCACCATATACCAACATCAACACTTGAACCAACGAGATAGTAACGGCAATCAGGTAGTCAACATCTGCCCAAAACTGGGAGTTGTAGATCAGATTAGCAACTTTATTGCAAGCAGGTCTCTTTACTCATGAGAATTCTAACTCATGTTTTCTCCATTCTTCGGAGTTAATCATGTTTTTCAGCTCACGCCCATATCTAGCTAAGCTCTCTAGGACTAAAAATTGTCTAGCAAATCGTGTAATCGCAGGCCGGAGCAACTCGTTCTTGGTGAAGTCTCTTATCAAATTTACTAACTTGTCACTGTTGTATAGGTAGGAATTAATCGTTCTTTCTTTTTGAATAATTTGCCTGTGCCTTGCTTCTCTTTCCCAAATCCTCAAGAATGAGGTTCACACAATGAGCGACATATGGAGTTTAGTACAAGTGACGTCTCTTCAACATTAACTGTAATATCCCAAAAAATTATATTAAATCGTGACCTCGGGATCCGTGCCTGATTGGTCACAGGTTTGACCAATTAGGAGTTCAATAGTTAGCATAGCGTGTGATGAACGGATGAGATGCGATAGTTTGAGTGTTTTGTGGTGTATGATGTAAATGCGAAGTCACATACACCTATCGCGGTGTGTGTGTTCAACACGCAAGTTAGGGGAGAAATAAAAGGGTTTAATAACCCTTAAATTGTGTTTTTGGGTTGTTGAGAGAGGAGTAAAGAAGAGAGAGAGAGGAGTAAAGAAGGTTAAACAAGAGTTATTGGGTGATTGGAGGGGGGGACTCTAGCATTAAAGAGGCCGATTCAACGCGAGGAATCCGTTCAAGTAAAAGATGGAACCCTAGCCTTTCCAACCACTTGATTTAAATCAATTTGAAATTGATTGAAGGTAAAAATTCTTGTAGTTTAAATGCATAGATTGAAAGGTTAATTTGTAGTTAAAAATGGTTTAAATTATGGAATAATGGTGTAGAAAAATAGAGGAAAAAGATGAAAAAAGGTTGGAAAGAACAGCTCAAAGGGGGGCTGAATCTGGCAATTTCGATTAATCGAAATTGAGATTCGATTAATCGAAATTCACCAAGAAGTTGAAAAGTCAAGGAACCCGAGTTCGATTAATCGAACTGAGTTTCGATTAATCGACTTTGGATTTCGATTAATCGATTAATCGACTGGGGACCTCCAGTGGACCCCAGGGGGCTGGAGGAAATGACTTGGGAAAATCGACTAATCGAAATGGGATTTCGATTAATCGATTTCAAATTCGATTAATCGATTTGGGATCGATTAATCGATTTTGGGAATTCGATTACTCGAATTAAGAATCAAATGGACTAAGTGGAGAAATTCGATTAATCGAATTGGGATTCGATTAATCGAATGAGAATCTCGATTAATCGATTTGAGAATCGATTAATCAATTTTGAATTTCGATTAATCGACTGGACTAGTTTATGTTGACTTTTGAGTTTGACTTTAAGCTTCATGGAGGGTCTTGGACCTCCTTTATTGCATCCTTAGTGATGTGTTTCACCTGTTATGTGGTACCATAGGTGGTACGTGTGAGCTAGTGCACAAGGAGCCACGTGGGACCTTGATGCGTTGATCAAACAAAGACTTGAGGTAGGGAACACCTTGAACAAAGACTTGACGTAGTGATATAGAATTCAATTCAAATTATTTTATTGCTTAAGAATTGTGAAAAGTGTGTGTGTGTGACATCCATAAGAGTAAGTATAATGAACCATCCCCAGGGGATGAGGAAGTAAAGGGGTAAGGGCATCAGGTGTGCAAGTGAATGGATACATCCCAGGGATGTATCCAAGATTGAATCATGCTTGATAGGGCCTAACTGATATAAGATAGCACACTTACACGGTGAATAACTATATGTAAGGCACCGATATTTCTGTTATTTGAGGTTTGATAGGGTACCCCACCGACGTGGCGGGATATCCACGACTGATACGGTAGGATATCCGTGACCGTCTGGCAACCGTAAACCCGGTGTTGATTTGAGACAAGTGAAACCCCGCAACTAATCCCCAGGGGAAAGGGGCTTGGGTACTACATTGTATTCCCAGGGAATACGTTAAAAGTGTCTATATAGATGACGATGATGGGTATCTCATCGGAGCTCAATGCTATATTGCTCAGGGATTACTTAAGTTGAAAGTTTAAGTTTTGCTTTAGGCCTTTTCAGCATCATTCATGAATAAATGAAAACATAAGTAATTACCAGTAAAATGCAATGCTTTTTAACTGTTTTCATCAATAACTGCATAGACACATCATGCATGGCATATCATGGAATATATGTGAGTAATAATTTATATGTTCAACTGTGTTTTGTTCCCTATTGAGCTAGGATGTAGCTCACCCTATAGACTATACGTCGCAGGTCCACTACTAGCAGCTGCCGAGGCTTCAGGAGACGCTGACCCCAGTGAGTCGGACCTTGCGGCCGGCGAAGAGTTGGAGCCACCTCCTGAGGACTTCTTCTAGAGGACTCCGTTGTGCCGCTTTGAGGGCTTTTTTATAGAGATTTGTACGGCTTGGTATGTCAAGCCTTGTTTTGGTTGAACAATATATATATTGGGTTTTGGGATTATTCTTTTGGGGCGAACCATCCGTGATGATTGCTATCATCGATGGTTCGGATCGGTTCTCCATTCATACAGAGACATGAGGGTAGAACTGTCTTTTTAGAAATGCTTTTATATAGATTTAAATTCCACAATTTCATTTACTACTTCATGTTGCTTGATATACCAATGTCCCGTGCTTAGCTAAGGGGCACGGTCAAGATGATCGTGCTGATGGCACGGGTTTCAGGGTGTCGAAATCCGGGCTGTCACATTAACTGTCTTCTTGCGGCTTTGTAATTAGCGGCATTGTCCGTTACCACCTGCACAACCCGATTCTCTCCAATATCTTTAACTATTTTATCCATTTAATGAAGAGATAATCAGCCATTTTTGCGTGTTTAGAAACATTAGTTGATTTTAGAAATATTGTCCCGGCATCGCAGTAGACTAAAAAGTTGATCAAACTCGTCCTTGTGGGATCGGTCCATCCATCGCACTTTGATGTGACATTTTTATTGTGATGTTTTACTCGCAAGTGCACGAATCAGATTGTATATAGTGGGTGCAGAGTACGAGATCATTCCCACGAGGATCAATGTAGAAAATCTAAAAAGATAAAACAGTAATTCAAGAAATCTACTAAAATTTAACAGTCCCCTACCAATATTATGACTTAGGCGGTTTTGTGAGATGATAATTACTGACTACAAAATAAAATTCAATTGATGATTAAAAAATAACGGGAAAGATGAAGAAGATGAAGATATTAAATCTTCCCATCTTTGGTTTGTTCTTCCCATAATACAAATCTAAGGATTAAACTATGAGATATACCATTGAAAAGCATCTTTTATAGAAGATATATGATCAGAACCCGGATAGGTTCCACATTGCATCTCTGCAATCAGAACTTAATTTCAGAGATGATTTTCATATATAGATCTGGGATTAAGGGCATAGTTCGGCACACTTGATCTCAGATTTTAAATAAAAATTATCCCCAAAGTGGATAAAAATTTCAACAAGAATACCACCATAGATCTGAGAGCAAGGGCATGGCTCGGCACACTTGATTTCATATTTAGGGAGTAATTAAGATAAAATTACCATTACAGATCCAAGATCCAGGGCATGGCTCGGCACACTCGATCCCATATTATAATCGTAAGTAGATCCATACGATAAAAATAGAGAGATCATATAATAATGATTGGGATGAAATTACCGTCACAGATCTGAGATCCCGTGTGACAGCCCAAATTTCGGCGCCCCGAAACCCGTGCCGTCGGTGGACTGGCGCTAAGGCCGAGCCCGTAATTGTATCACATTGCGTCTCACAAAGTTGCACAGCGGAATGCTAAGCGGAACCACACTGACGAAACTTACATCAAAAGACATATTTCTATCATTTATAACCCAAAAGACGGTTCTAATCCCCTAGAGATGGAAAAGAACCGTTTGGAACCACCGGTAAGGACCCATCCTTACCGAAACATGGTTCCTCCAAAAAAATATCCAAAAAAAAAAATGTAATTACAGAGTATACTTTTACAACTTAAAAAGCTCTCAAAACATGGATCTAAGGTCTAAGGCCGGACCTACTCCGGTTGGGCACAAAGGAAGCAATTCTCCGGATTCGGCTCCTCTAGATCCTCGCTTGGGTCAAAGTCAGGATCCTCGCCCTCGGGTAACTCATTTAACTCCTTCTCCTGAACACGAAATATTAGTGAAGGAATGAGCTTCATCCAAGCTCAAGTGAGGTAAAACTTATAGCATGCTTATCGAACATCAAATCGTATATCATGGCATGACAAAAACGAAGCAACGAAATATATCTAAAGTGATCTCATAGTTTTACACACATACATATGAATTCATGTTCATGCACACATATCATCGATGAAAAGAAAAACTTAAAGTGCTTTACTTAAAGTAATAGAATGAGGAACTATAGCCTCAAGCCCCGATGGAATACCCACCATCGTCACTCACATGAGTCATATTCACACATATTCAAGGTCCCATAGAGTTGGACACTTGCGGACCAAGCACTATCACACAAAGCATACTGACACGTATCACACATACATCTGAGCGTATCACACAAAGGGTGTACGGATTGGCAGCCGTCACGCGGATATCCACGCGTCGATCACGGTTATACCGCCCGCGTCGGTCATAACCTCAAATCGTAAGTGCGTACATATAGCCTACCGGCGTGTGATTGTGATAACTATACATTAGATGAAAACTACTTTGAAACCAAAACTCACACATGCTCATATCACAACGCTCTCGAAATCTCATATCTTGCACATGACGTCATATCGAACATATCATAACGGAGGTCACATACTCGAAGCATATACGGAAACATATGTCAAGACTTATGCGGAATTCATATATCAAAACATAACGAAAGCACGGTCAAAGCATATCCGAAAATCATATGTCGAAGCAAATACGGAAGTCATATCGAACAAGAGACATATCATGACACAGCATACATATCGTCAAAACAATGCACATGATAGATGGTTTTCCCTACCTCACAAAGTAATTCCTTGCATGCTCATCCTTCACGAAGGTTGGTTCGTTCCACACACGTAACCTCACCTAAACAAGGCACACTCATTCATTAGAATGATGTACAACCCACTGTGGAAAGTCCCCATAGGTTTCCACAGTCAAAACAGAATCAAACCCGAAAAAGCAGAGTTTCGATCGATTGAATCGAATTGACGACTAAGGTTGCGTTTTGAGCGGCGAAAAATGAATTGATGGTCGAAATAAATTTCGACCGTTGAATTCTACAACAATTTGCATTTTAAATTCGATCGGTCAATTCAAATTCGAACAGTCGAATTTCTCAAAGTCCAAAATCACCTTCTGTTTATATAGAGTTCGATCGGTTGAAACTAAATTGACCTTAATTTCACTTAAGTCCGAAAAGCCCCTTTTCGTGGCTATTTCGATCGGTCGAAATGATTTTCGACCGGTCGAAATTGCCTGTTTTCTTCAGAATGAGGGTTTCTCACTCTGGGTTCAACCCACTTCGAAAACTCAACTTCTTCTCATCATTTCAACCCAGATTCTACTACTTTTAGCTTGTTGAAAGCCATCTATAAGTATTGAAGTTCCTTACCTAGGTTTGAGCGAGATCTCCTCCTCTAGCTCAAGAACAAGGGTTCCATGGAGTTCTTGGTGGATCCTTGCTCGATTAGCTGTTCTTCCCCTTGACAGCGGATCGATCTCGGCAGCTCACTCGTAGCATTGAATAACCCTAGGTTTGTCTCTCTCTCTTCTTAACTCTCTTCCCTTTTGCAGTAAATAGAAATAAATGCCCTAGGTTTCTATTTATACTACTTTCTCTCTTGACTGGGTGTGAAACAGATACACCACAGTCCAGTGTACATGAGCATCAAGCTCTTACACCGGGTCTAGTTATCATCGATCAAGTTCATTGAATTTGATCTATAGACATTACAACATTGTAAAGAGGCATCCTCGGCTCATGACCCATCGGCACAAGTACCGAAGTGTACGGATCAAGGCTACGCAAAGTCGGGATGTTACATCCCGGGCATGGCTCGACACACTCGATCCCAGTTAGTGGCAGGAATTTCATCCGTTCGTGATAATAAAATAATCATAAAATAAGATCTCATATTTTAATCCTAAATTTATATTATTAGAAGTACATCCATCGGATGGAAATCATTAGATCCTCATCCCTATGAATTTAGCTACACATATTGTGATTAAACGACATAAACAAATATAAATGAAAAATAATATTAATTTAATGAATTAAAAATACCTCAAACTTCAAAAGAAATTACTTTGATCCACAAGTACGATGATCTTCATAAACGAAATTAGTAATGCTCTCGACTAATATTTAATTTAAAACTAGGAATTAATTAAACAAAAACAATATTCTTGAAGAAAAGAATGCTAAAAAGGTTAAAGGAAAAAAAGCTCTAAAAAAGAAGAATAAAAATCTCTATCTCTCTTCTAAAATAAAAAATCTCCCCTTTTTCCAAACTCGTAGCTTCCTTTTATATGGTCGACCAACCCTAACCCTAATAACCTCAATCGATTGAGAATTAAATCTCAATCGATTGACTTTAAGTAGGGAAAAAGTTATCCTCTCCTGTCAATCAATTGACACTTAATTCTCAATCGATTGACATCTATAAGCAATTTCCGTGAACTCCCGCCAAACTTTGTATCAGACGCTGCTTAGATATTTTAGCCATAACTTTCTATTCCGAATTTGGATTGAGACAATTCTTACGGCGTTGAAAAGCTGACGACGAGATATACAACTTTTGTGTTTTAGATATTTCTTGAATCTGACAACTTGAAGGTCCAAATTGAGCTACAAGTAGCACCAAGTTCCCGATGACCCAAAGTTGCAGTGTTTTGATATTATTTTCGGGATTCTTAGGCTGTTTTACGCACTAGGATTTTATTTACCTGAAACACTTCAAATCTAATAATTCTCATCAGATAGCCTCCATCGGATAGCTAAATGTAGGTATTTATGGGTAAAATATCATCATATTTCGCTACTCATCACACATAATTGTACAACCTCTCTCATCCCAAACTTCGTCAAAAATGTTCATATAAGCTTCTATTTCCTTGTACTCATCATTTAATAAGGGCCGAGATACCTCGTATGCAGAAGGCTTTTTGATTCTTACACCAACTTCTGCACTTGTATCAATCATACTTTTAAAGTACGGCGACTCCACAACTTGACTCGGAATGTGATTGTATATCACAAACTTTACAATCGATTTTCTAAGCCTCTTCTCTCATTTTTTCAGTGAAATTATACTCAATTTACTTTGCTTGGAGCTTTCTATCCGATACATGAACGGATCCATGGGACCTGTAGTACTACCTGTAGTAGGCGGCATATATAGTCTCCCTCATTGATGCTGACCTACGCAACCCGACAGTCTCATGAATATCTTCATCATCATTAACAACATGTGACCTATAACTAGATCCACCACTAACAACATGCATGGATGTGCCCCTTAAGCTGGATCAAAATCGATAATCGACTTATTCTTGATCTCATCGCTGTCGTGCTTCTCTAGCACTGTCCCTCATGACTCTAGTTGTCACAACATCTTCATCCTCATTCTCATCATCCCTAAGTCCAGGTACAGGAAACTCTGGATCTCTCCTCCTTATTCTCTTATATATTTCTTTATCTCAATCGGCTTTTACTTTTTTCTTTTCCTTAGTCGCCTGTAAACTGTCTCTAATATCTTCTTTCACCTTTTTGGGTACACTGGGACACTTTTGATCTCTCCCTTAATATGAGCCAAATGTTCCTTTAATCGTGTGATACCTCCTTCCAGTAATTTTTTTCACAAAGCTTGCATTGTATTCAAAGTCTATCACCATCTATTATTTTGCCATATTGCCAGGCTAGATCTGATGATCGAACCATATTTATTTATTTCACCTGCATGAGTGAGCAAACTATTTGATTAAATTAAAACATTTAGATTACACTTGAAAATAAAATTTGTTTGATATTATTCTAATTTTTAATAAATTTATATTACATTTAAAAATTTATTTGATATTATTCTTATTTTTGAAATATTAGATTATATTTTATCAAATTTATTTGTTATTATTCTAATTTTTAAAAATTTATTTGATATTATTCTTATTTTTAAAATATTAGATATATTTTATCAAATTTATTTGATATTATTCTTATTTTTAAAATTTTATTTGATATTATTCTTATTTTTAAATTATTAGATTATATTTTACCAAATATATTTGATATTATTCTTAGTTTTAAAATATTTGATTATATTTTACCAAATTTATTTGATATTATTCTAGTTTTTAAAATTTAATTTGATATTATTATTATTATTTAAATATTAGATTATATTTTATCATATTTATTTCATATTATTCTAAAAATATTAAAAATATTTGAAATTAGTATTTAGTTGATATTATTCTAATTTGAAAATATTGCTATATTAGAAAATCATATTATTCTAATTTTTAAAATATTTAAAAATCATATTTATTTGAAATTGATATGTCACATGCATCATTCGGTATGTGTGACATGTGTAATTGATATGTCACATACACCATGACACATGAGACATATGTGACACATGTGTAATTGATGTGTCATGGGGTATGTGTCACATGTGTGACACATGTGACACATTAATCACATGTATCGCGACACCTATGTCACATACTCCATGCCACATACGACACGTGTTATTGATATGTCATGGGGTATGTGACACATATGATACATCAATTACATGTGTCACGACACCTATGTCACATGTGTTATGGGGTATGTGTCACCTGTGTTACACGAGTTTGATCAACGTTTGGCTCATGGTCACAATACATCACACGTGTCACATGTGTTGCAACACATCACATATGTCACATGTGCCACATGGGTCACATGTGTCGCGACACATCACACGTGACATGTGTCACGTGTGTCGCGACACATCACTTACATTAAGCATTTATAAATAATTTTATAAAATAAATAAATTAAGTTTTTTCATTTTAAATAAATTAAGTTTTTACATTTTAAATCAATTAAGTTTATAATAAATAAATTAATTTTAAAAGGTAATTAAATTTTTATATAATATAAAAGTATTTAATTTATTTTTAAAACTTAAATTACGAACATAGTTTTTTTTTAAGTATTATATAAAAACTTAATTTTTTTTTAAAACCTAATTTACTAATACAAAAAAAAGTTCAAACAAATTTTAAAATGCAAGTAAATAGATCTATCCATATTTTTTATAGTTATAATGGGTTTCATTTAAAATTTTAATATCTACCATATTTTTTTATAAATCTACCCATAAATATGGTAGATCTAGTGAAAAAAAATTTAAAAATATAAGTTATATGATGGAAAATAATACATTCCCTTAAATATGCGGCGAAAATATGAGTATGTGACTATTCGGTGGCTAAGATTTCGATTTCCGGTGGTTAAGAAAGAAGAAGAAATGCTAAACAAATTTTTTTGCAGGTGAAGAAAAAGGCTGCTGGTAAGAAGCCGAATGGGAGACAAAAGACTCCCAAAATGGGGCCTAAATCTTGGCTGAAAAGTAAATGGGCGCCCAGGCCGATAATTTCAAATTATCGGACGATACGGACAATAAGGGCGATAATTTGCCCGTACCGTCTGATAATTTGAAACATTAAAAAAAAAAAAAAAAAGAGTAATATAGATATTAGCAGACGATACATTGAAATTATCGTCTGATAATTGGACTAATTTTAAGGGGGTATGATACAAAGGTATTGTATCGTACCGCCGAGGTCTATTGGACGATATTTGACCCATGCTAATAATTAGTAAGGTAAGTGATCCCGTGTATAAGGGCTTGCACGTACACTTCCCTACTGCGATTTTAACGATATACCCATCACCATTAACATTTGGTATAATGGCTCCTCTCCGACATTTAAACATCAAATGGTGCTTAAATGATCTACTACTAGTAGATTAGATTTTTTTTATCTCACGCCATTGCAATGTGGTTTCCTAATAAGCCATGCGGCATTGATTTATGATCAATTTAAATGGTTCAATCAACAATCCATTATTGGAAAATATGTTAGCCAAAGAATTATGTCCATAAGAGGATGTGAGCCATCTGATTGGCGAGTTTGAATATCAGCCATTAAAATTAAACACAACGATTGATTTTAGAGTGCACAGATCATATGATTAAAACCTCTAAAACTATTTGATTTTTGAGACCACTGCCTTTCATCTTATGATCTTTTAGTTGACTGTGTGGATTATCCACACCTTGAACCCATCAATGGTGTTTAAATGACGGTGAGGAAAGTTACACCTTTTATCATTTTCAAGTTGCTCTATATTAGACTGTTTTTTTTTTCTTTAATAACTTGGTATATGCGCCTCGTAGAGCACCCGACTAATCCGATGGACTCCAAGAGTTAGCACATGCTCGGTTCAGAGAATATAAATCCTTGAGGCCTCAAGGGGTGGCATGATACCATATTTGGACTTTTGCTATCATCTCTAAAGCACTAGTAATCTAATGGGTACTTTCATACTCAAAAGCCCTTGGCTGTTTTGAATTAGACAAGGGAGACTATTTTGTTTTTAAAATATTTCATACAATGGATCTCGAGAATTGGCATACCATCATATTGTCAACTTTGACTCCACGTGATACACATCTTAAAAATTATGTGAAGATTAGATTTGAGTGTTGATGTGTGTCACATAGTTTTTAGGCCACTTTTTTGGGATGTGTCATGGAAAATGAAAAAAGGGTACCTTTACATTCACCCGGCGAATGTTTGAGTTTACCCACACCAAAACCCATTAACTACTTTGAATCTGACAATAGAGATCAGTTTTCATCTCAATCTTTCACCTTATGGATCTTGAGATCATGGGCGTACCATCAAAGGATAAGTTTTTTATTTCACATGATACACATCCCAAAAAAGTGGCCTTATTTGAGCATGATGAGTTTCATTTGTGTTGAAAATGATTTGCATGATCGAATTCAAAGCAGTCAATAACTTTCAGCATGAATGAACTCAAAAATTCGGTGGTGGATTTAAAGTTACTCAATAAAAAAATGACCATCTAGTATAACCCTGATCTCAAGATCCCTTATATAGAAGGTTGAAACGAAAAATGATCTCCATCATTTATCTAATTCACTTGTTGTGCCCTTAGAAATTTAGTGGGTTCTTTGATAAATACAAGAAACCAATTGGCCCATGATCACCCACTAACATGTTGTGACTACATTTTTTTAATCGTTCTTAAGCAATCAAACTAGAATCACATCATTGGCATATCTGCCAAAAAAAAAATGCCTTGAAAAGATTAGAGATGTTCATGCTTATATATCAACCATTTAGCAAAGGGTACTTATGTTCGTACTCACAGAATCTCTAAGGGCGCCTACGTTTGAAACCTAATTGCTTGAAATCTGACAATTTATATCGTTTTTCACCCTAATCGTCCACACAATAGATTTTGAGATCATAAATATTCGATGTCTATTTTTTATTCCATGCATTATAGATCCCCAAAAAATACAGTGTAACTGTGATGTGTACCATGTGGAATCTTGACTCGTTTTCAAGTAGTTGCTCCTTATTTTTGGGGATTTGTATCACGTGAAATGAAAAATAGACCGCCTGATGGAAAGTTCATGATCTGAAGATCCATGGTGGGGAAGATTGGGGTGAGGTAAAAAATGATATAGATCGTCCGATTTGAAGCAGTCAACGGATTTCAGTAGTTTCAAACATAGGCGCCCTCAAAGATTGTGTGGGTGCCAACAGAGTTACCCTTTAAAAATATACCATATCTATCATATGACAATTCAAATCCCAATCCCCCAATTAATGAAAGCCAACGATAAATCCAAATATAAGCTACCGCTTTTATGGCTTTTCCAAGAAACAAATAATTGAGCAGGTTATAGCCAAATTGGCGAGTTGGTGGTCTTATCCTATTAAATCTTTAAATAAAACAAGGTAAGAATAAGAGCTAGCTAACTAGCTATTATTGGATGAGTATGTATTTGACAAAATTCGGGAAATATTTGGAGATTATAAAATTAACAATAAATTATAAAATTAAAAATATATATGTTAACCTATTTAGAATTTAAAATGGCGTCTTTAAATAATAAAATAAGTTTATCGTATCTTCCGCATGCATTTAACAATTTAAATCATAAATAAAAAGTGGGAAGCATGGGTAAAGCATGTATCACAATGATTTAAAAAAATGAAAATTTCATAAATTTGTTAAATCCTAAAATCCGGAAAAGAAAATTCAATGAATTGATGAATCGAGCTAATAATTTTAAAAAACGTTCGGTAGACACCGATTCGGAGAATTTTTCAAACATTTATTTGAATTGATTCAGAAAATTTGATTACACCGAAATGATAAATTTTACTTTAAGATGATATAGGGTAAGTGATCAATCCACTTTCCAAGGTGATTTAATCAATCTCCTTATGCTAAAATGGACAAATCTTGCGAAGTCCATAATATTTATGAGCATACGAACCAATAAAATTATATGCTTGACTATTTTAATATGAAGAGATTGATCTATTCATACTTGAGAGTAAATGACTCGGTTACTGGTTGCCCTTTGAATTGATTTGGCCTTAAAAGATATTTATATTTCTCCTGAGCGGTGCATTGGTTAATATATATATATATATATAAAATCCAGGTGTCCGGGCCTCTTAGCGCACCCGACTAATCTCAAGCAGGGACAGAGCCAAGGGGGGGCTAACAAGGGTCACAGCAATCCTTGCTTATTTAGTTTTTTCTCTTTCTTTTTAGTCTATCTTACCTATTTGTTAGGCGCCAAAATGATTGGTCCAGTCTAAAATAAATGCACAAGTGGCTAAGCTCTCTCTCTCTCTCTCCTATCTTTTACGCATCTCAACCAAATACGCGAAATCGTAAAAAATAAAAGAATCATGTGGATTCTACAACCTCAAAAATCATGTGAATTTATTAGATTTATAAATCTAAATTCATCATTTTCCTACTATTTTATCCAAACATACTTAAAAAGTTAAAATGGGGCTTAACCCAATTAATATGGCTCCCAATTATGACAGATTGATCCTAATGCCTATTGATAGGCACACAATTATATATAAATAAAAGATTTCTTCTTTTTTTAAAATTTTCTTAATAGTAAATTATTTTTATTTTTTTATAACGTTATACATTTCTTGTTCATACTTTAATCCAATGATTAAAATTTCAGATTTCGTTTCGGTTTCGGTGGGGACCGAAACCAAAATTTTGGACTGAAATTTTGAATTTCGACCGAAATCTTCAACCCCATATAAAAAACCTGAAATTTTGGGATTTCTTTTCAATGGGACTGAAACCAAAATTTCGATTATTTCGGTCAAAATTGAAATTTTGATCCATGCTTTGGCCCCTTCCCATGAAGGTTTCTAGCTCCGTCCCTGATCCCGGGTGCATGTGTGCACCCCAAATAAGCACATATCAGGTCACCACATGATATAAATCTTTATGGTGGCCTCAAGGGAGGATCCAAACTCAAGTCAAACCCCTTAAGGTTAATATTTCTATGCTAAATTTAAAATTAGGTTTTCGACACAATTTTTACCAATTTGTGAATGGGAGATCGATCAGCTTTTACCTTTTAGTAATTTCATAAAATATCTGACATCTCTCAAAATTTGACCAAAGTGAGAGAGGGAGATTTCCCACTTAGATTGGTATTTTCGCCGGATAGGTACCTAACCAATTTTTCAATCATTAGATAGGCAAGAATCTTGACTTAAACTGAAAATTGTGAAAGTTAAGATTCTCTTTATTTTTTAATGACTGTAAATTTGGTTGAACCTAAAATCAGGTTCAACCACGGTAACCTAGGGCAATGGTTGTATTTTGGATGAAACAACGGTTCTTGGTTGACATTTAACACAAAAAGTGTTTAAATGATCTTAAAACTAATAAATTATATTTTTAAATTTTATCATATTATTAAAGTGTGATTTATTATTATGTCAGGTGGCATTGGTCTCTAATCAATTTACATTATTCAAGTAGCAGTTTCATCATTGAAACAAGTCTCAATTAAAGAAACATGTCGATAAGAGTATATGAATCATTTATCGGCTATTAAAATGTAAAGTTAATAATTAATTTAAAAGTAGAAAGATCCATTGGTTCATATATCCCAAAAAATATATCACTTTAGGCCATTGCCCTTCAATCTTTAATATCTATTTGATTATATGAATTATCCACATCTTAAATCGTGAATGGTATAAGATATTGGAGAGTCCGGGTCGGGTCAATTTTAGATATAAGGGTGAATGCCACGTGGGCTAGGTATGTACAAGCTTTTACGGTGGGCCCATATCTGAAGTTCGGCGTGGGGATTGAATGGTGAGTCACGTGATAATCACATGGTCAATGCGTTGTGATTGGTTGTGGGTTCGTATGCACGTGAAGTGGTTGTTACTTTTTGGAGGGTATGATTTTCGATTTCAAAGATTGTTTCTTCCCAAGAAAACAGCTATATATATATTTATTTTGTATTTTTTGTTTTTTTATAAACCCTGTGGCCCGGCTATATATATGAGATAGTTAGAGGACAAAAGTAGCGTAAAAGTATAAAAATAGCCTGATATTAAGGATCTTAGTAACAAAGTTTGGGTTCAACGATAATTCGGTCTACTTAAAAAACATTTGAAGAAAAATTTGGGAAAGATTAGGTGATTATAATAAATAGATTATTAATATATATATATATATATATATATATATAACATATATTAATTATTTAAAATAAAGAAAGGATGTTTTTAATAAAATAAGGGTTTTTTTTACATATAACCCCGTGTTATGCTAATATTATAAAAAATTTCTGAGTTATGAGCATTTATTCTGCAGCTCCTACTTTTGTGTTTCTGTTTCATATAACCCCCTGCTATTAAGTAGTCATGAGTTTATGGACGGAAAGCCTATTTTGCCCTTAATGAAACTAATATTTTAACATATCACCATTCTAAAAGACCCTTCATTCATCTATATTTACAAGTCATGCCATTAAAATTTATCACCATTCTAAAAGTTTCTTCATTCACCTTTATTTACAAGTTATGCCATTATAATTTACCACTATTCTAAAAGGAGTACCTTTAAATCCACCCACAAAATCTTTGAGTTTACCTACGCTGAAACACATCGACTGTATTGAATCAAACGATGGAAATTTTTTATCGTCCCAATTTTTCATGAGATCGATCTTTAGATCATGGGTGTACCATCAGACGGTCGACTTTTTATTTCATATGGTGCACACCCCTAAAAGTGACCTTAATATCAATTTTAAGCATGCGGATGTTAAAGTCACTTTTCTGAGATGTGTGCCACGTGAAATAAAGCACTGACCGTCTGATGGTACGATTATGATCTCAAGATCCATCATGCGAAATATTGGGAGGATAAATGATCTCCATCATTCGATTCAATTGACCAATTTACATAAAATCCGTGCCATCAGGATCATGCTCTGGATGATCCCTAGGACAAATCACACAATATCTGTATATAAAGCGGAAATATACAGATAAAATCCCACAGCGGTAAGTAGAGTCATCTAATGAATCAATCTAAAAGTAAGAACAATAGATAACCTTCATTTATAAATGTAAAAAGTATACATCCTCAAAAAGGAACCAAAAAGAACCATCGGTGACAGACATCCATCACCCAAACAATGGTTCCCAATGATAGTTCCGATAGAATGTATAATAACACTATAAAAGAAATATAATATCTACAAAAATTTAATACAAAAGTGGCCACCAGGCACACATAATCCAAAGTCTCCAAACAAACATAGAACTCCAAAATGTCTAAGCTATACCCAGTCTATGGGTAAAAGTCGTCAGCTGGGACGTCTGTCTCCTCGTCCTCAACCTCAGCCTCGTGGATCAGCCGATAGTGCAGATCGCTCTCAAGATCGGAGTCACCGCCTCAGAACCTAAATGTTTACAAAACAGGGTGAGCTACATCCTAGCTCAATAGAAGAATTCCAAATAAAATTGCATTCTAATTGTATAACATGGTCATCAAAGAACAAAACTGAAGATATGCAACAGATGTATAAAACATGAGACATTTATCCAAAACAGTACAGAATTGATGAATACAACATATAATGACTTAGTGTAGTATACTTAAGTAACTCCCGTGAGTATAGCACGTGGTAGCCAGATTTGGTCCGATGGATAATCCCAACCATCGTCGTTCACATGAACAATTTCGGAATTGCAACAATGCCTCACACATGGAGTGCAATTGTGCCGAGGATTACAAAGCAAATGCACAAGTGCTTCGAAAGCGGATATACCGCCGAGTGGGATTTTCTTGAATATTAAACCTCAAATCACATGCATACTTTGTAATTGATTTGGAATACGGATATCAAAGGTCGGATCAAGTTCAGAATAGAATGCTCATACATATGCTAAACATGCTTTTAAAACAGAATTAAACTATGCTGAGATATGCATGACAGATGTAATCCATGAGATCAAAAATAAATACAATTTCGGTTGAATTCCCCTACCTCGGATCAAGCTCCTTCTAAGCAAATCCAAAGCTTTTTCAAGGCATCTCAGTCTGATCCTAGACCATAAACATGTTACTCTAGGTGTTAGAGTGACAGATCATGAACTGGCACAATGTCCAGTGGTTCTTACCTATACATTTTCTAACTGTCTGAAAACAGGGTTTATTGATCGATCAATACCTTGTTGATCGATCAATGAACTCTTTATTGATCGATCAACACCCTTGTTGATCGATCACCAAAGCACAACTGTTTGTATATATTTTACACCATTGATCGATCACCATGTTGGTTGATCGATCAATGGGCTCTGTGTTGATCGATCACCACCACTGTTGATCGATCAATACCCAGTCAATTGATCGATCAATACCTTGTTGATCGATCACCAATATTAACCCAAACTCACCAACTCTCTGCCATTAATGTTCCTTTACTGTATATATAAATTGATCGATCACCACCACTGTTGATCGATCAATTCCCTACTTAGTGATCGATCAACACTTTGTTGATCGATCAATTGCACACTCAGTGATCGATCAACACCTTGTTGATCGATCAATAATGACGAATTTTCAGTCATTAATGGAGTTCACCTAACAAATTTTTCTAACTTACTTTTCCTTCCAAAAATCCATTAAAATCTTAAATATTCATACAGATCCTACATTTAGGGCATCCAACTGCCCATTTTAAACAAGAGAGCTCACCTCTATGTGGGCCCTTTCGGTTTCGCAAATCACTCCTAAGAGGGTTTGGATCAAGCTCCTGAGTTTATCACCGATCCGAAAGTTCGACGAGCAACCTTTTAGCTCGGTTCAAAGATGCATAGACTTCACACACACACAACCCATACCTAAGCTTAATCCATTGGTCTGTCTACATACCCTAGCTTAGGAAACTCACCTTTCAATCTTGTTAACCCTGTTTTATACAAAAACCCTCTTGAAAACCTACCTAGCTACAGACTCCTTAGCTGTTAGAGTAACTAGGGCAAGGGGAAGAAGAAGAAGAAGAAGAAGAACTTCCTCTACCTCTCCCTTTCTTCTCTTATAAGGTACCAACTGAAATATCTTAGATATTTCAGTTGCATCTCTAATTTTGATTTCGGTGTGAAACACCAACATGTCGATACGGCGTAGTGTACCGTCTCGACATCGCACTCAACTCGGATCGAAACGGGTTTTCATATGTGAACTAACCTACTTATAGGCTAAAATTATTTCTATTAATATTATTTTCAAAGTTTTAAATTTTCTGTCTCGATTTTCGTGCCAGGCACGTACATCGATGCGGTTAGTTTCTGGTTCAAATTTTTTGGGTCATTACAGTGGGTTAACTTAAAGATTCAATAGGTGGATTTAAAGGTACTGTTCTGAAAGGCCCTTCATTCACCTATCAGATTCAAGACTCATCAAATGGGTGATTCCTCTATTAAAGCATGCCAACGTTTGGACGAATACTCAACCAATGGAGGATTTATGGCAAACGATGCAATTATTCTTGAAAAGAAAACCTTAAATCTACGTGTTCTACTCAAAATACTCGTCCCTCCAATTTCCTATATGATTTAAGACTCATTTTTAGGAATTGGATTATCTAATCGCGTCTGCTTCCATCCACCGAATCTTTGAGTTCACCCACGCTAAAACACATTGATTGCATTGAATAAGACGATGGAGATCGTTTAAGCATACCATTAGACGATTAGTGTTTTATTTCGTGGCACACATCTCATAAAAGTGACCTTAATATCACGTATACGGTTAAAATTAATTTTAAGGTCATTTTTTTAGGTGTGTACCATATGAAATAAAAAATCAACCATCTGATGGTGCCACCATGATCTCAAGATCCATCGTGTGAAAGGTTAGAACGATAAACAATCTCTATCGTCCGATTCAATGCAATCAACCGTCTGATGGCGCCACCATTATCTCAAGATCCATCGTGTGAATGGTTGGGACGATAAACGACCTTCATCGTCCAATTCAATGCAGTCAACTGTCTAATGGTGCCACCATGATCTCAAGATACATCGTGCGAAAGGTTGGGACGATAAATGATCTCCATCGTCCGATTCAATGCAGTCAACCGTCTAATAGTGCCACCTTGATCTCAAGATCCATCGTGTGAAAGGTTGGGACGATAAACGATCTCCATCGTCTGATTCAATGCAGTCAATGTTTTTTAGCGTAGGTGAACTCAAATATTTGGTAGGTGGATTTAAAACTATTCTTTTTGTAAGTGGATGGGTGGATTTAAAATTACTCTTACCACGTGTAGAGGGTGACAATTTAATAATTTAATTTTAAAAATGATAAATATGGTATTTAGGCTATTCTTTAACGGCTGGTTAACCATTTAAAGTAGCGTCCGTTAAAGAGAGGGTGTTTTATAAACACCATAATGCTAACTCAGGGGTTTAAAGCAAATAGCTATAACTGGGGGGTTATTTGTAATATCAACATAACTCAAGAGGGTATTTGCAAAAAACCCATAAAATAATTGTATCATGTAATCCACATCAATGTTTTTAAAATTAGACTGGAGCTCGAATCGTAAAAGGGACTGATTTTGTTCAAATTGGTTCAATCACGATCAGATCGTGGTTGAACCGTGGCGTCATCAATAAAATTGATTAATTAAAATTAATTTTTTAAACCCGGACCCAAATTTAAACCATAAAAGGGATTGGTTCGGCTCATATTGGTTCAATCATGGTCAAACCGCAATTGAACCACAACGTCATTAATAAAATTAGTTAAAATTATAAAAAAGTAAATAACAAGTATAAATTATAAAAAAGTAGTAAAAAAATTTATTTTATTAATGATGTTACGTGGAACACCATCTAAACCGTCCAATAAGGCCATGATGCAAAGATCTTTGGTGCCCATCATTTGCTTCAATATTTGATTGTATTGAATCAGATGATTGTGTTTTATGTCAATCTCTAGAACATGATATCTATACATCATGACTTCAATTCAGACGGCTTATATGGTGTTTCATATGATATATGTCTCAAAATGGTCTTTCTTCTTAACAAATGTGCAAACATATAAGAAAACTTTTACGGCACCTTTATAGTTTGTTCAGGCTCACCGAAATCTTTGAGTTTACCTAAGCTGAAAATCGATTAACTGCTTTTAATCATATAATGGATCTTCATATCATTGATTTTTAGATCATGGGGTGTAATCAGACAGTCAATTTTTTATTCCACGTGGCACACATGGAATAAAATGTGTGCATCTAATGTATTCAAGTGAACCCAATTCCCAAATTCCCTAGTGGGATGAGTTTTTTTTAATAAACAATTTTTTATTTATTTTTAATTCATAAGCTTTATATTACTTATAAAATTTATGTTATAATATGAAGACAATGGCTCCTTACCCACATTTAGGCGCCAAATAGTGTTTAAATGACCTTACACCAAATGTGACTTTTTTTATCTAAGACCATTGAAGTGTGAGTTAGCATTGTGCCATGTAGCACACATCTATGATCAATCTAAGTTTCCCAATTAGCAATCCATCGGTGAAACATGTCTCAGTCAAAGGATCATGCTTATAAGTGGATGTAAATCATCCGATCGGTGAACTTTAATTTCAATCATCAAAATTAAAAATAATTGTTGATATTAGAGGGCACAAATCGGATGGTTTGAATCTCCCAAAAAACAAAATTTTTGATCCCATAGTCATTCAATCGATGATATATCACTTTAATGGTATGAATTTCTACGATGACAAGTCAATAAATGGTGTAAGATCGTTTAAACACTATTTGGTGTTAAATGATGGTTAAGAGAGTGGATCTTGCATAATATACATCATAATTTGCTTCAGGTAAGCCCAAAAAGCAGTTTACGCCGGTTTGTCGGTGTTGGTACTTTGACCAGGCATCAAAACCTGTCGGCAACTTTTTCGGCATGCTATAGTTCCAGACCGTCCAGTTTGACATCCCAATCCAGTCTAGCGGTCAAACCGGCCGGCTCGATGGTTTGACGTGGTCCAAATAGAATAGGGCTTTGACACCATATCGGATCGCAACTTCAGTTTAACCCAGTTGAACCAACCGATCCGGTTCAGTTTCCAAAACATTGGTCCACATCCACAAACTATTTATAATCGCAAAAACTTTGTGAAATATGATTAAAACATGTATCACAATAAAATTTGAAAATTCGTCAAATTTCGTAATTCGTTAAATTTGGAAATTTCGGAGAATTTGCAAATTAATCGAATATGCGGCAAAAAGTTCGATTGATTAGATATTCAGAGAAATTTTTTCTAAATTTTGATTAATTTAGAAATTTATGTGACAAAGCTAAGGACAAATAACTTATCTAGTCTCCCATTACTTTGGTGACACATGGCACCTAATCACATAATCAAGTGCCGGATAAAGGAGCAACTCAATTATCATAACACTTATAAAATAATAACATATATAATAATAAAATATATAAAATTATACGATCAATGATATCTATCATGTGGAAAATGAATGGTGTAATCAAATGTGGTTTATCATTCATTTTCCGTGCAAAGCTATTACTTGCACACGCTTTTTTAAGTGATTGCACCGAATTTAAAGAAAGACTTATGTTGTGTATGGCATAGGTCTTTGCTAGCCTGAACCACAGCAGAGTTCATCTCATGGATCAAAATGTCGGAAAACCATTACATATCGTCTGGGCCGAAAATCGGAACAGAAGCATATTGGACGATACATTGAATGTATCGTCCAGCATTAGCCATATAAAAAGGCGATATGGTACATTTAATGTACTGTATCGTCCACCTCCGATACCAATACGTATCGTCCAATACGTATCGGTATCGGACGATATTTTGATCTATGGTTCACCTGCTTTAGTTGGCTCACATTCTTTTTTTTAACTCTCTGCAAATGAGGATTTACCTGCTCTAATAGCAACCTCCCTGCTCTCTACTAACTCTCTACCAGAGCAAATCAAATTAGCTCTGACACAAGGAGTGAGTAGAGAGAAGGGTAGAACTACTGAACAGGTAAATCTTGCATAAAATCCTGCTATACAAGGAGTTATCAAAGAGAAGGGATACCTACTAAAGCAGGTAGCAGGATGTTAGCAAAGAGGATGAGAACCTACTATAGCAAGTGAACTCTGCTATAATAGGGGCTACCAAAGAGCTATGCCATACGCAACCTTAGTATTTTAGAGACATGTGATACGTAAAATGGGTTGTCTAATTTGAAGTTCATGATCAATAGAACTCTGGTACATAAAATTGGATAAAAAAATGATACTTGTCATATGATCTATTGTAGTCAACTGTTGAATTATGTAATAGCACTCCATTTAATCAAATGATGAAAATTATATTTTGTTTTAATCTTTTGCAATTGATATTTTTAAATCATGGCCTTCAAATCAAACGATTTAGATGGTGTTTTCACATAGTAGAAGCCGCCAAACTTGCAAGTCTTTCTTTTAAATTCAGTATAATCTGATGCAATCACTTGAAAAGCGGGTGCAATTAATGACTCCCTTAACTATATTGATGGCACAATTTTTATAGTTTAATTTTAAGTTTAAGTTTCTCACAATAATTGTGATCACCGAGCCTCTCCTTCATGTGATTGAGTGCCACGTGGCAGCAAACTAGTGTGAAATGCTAGCCTACCTTCACCGTAGTTGAATTAGAAAAGAGGAGGAAAGATAAATAATGGAAATGATAAAGCATAACTATAATGTAAAGGGAGCCTTTACTTTTACACGCTTTTCAAGTGATTGCAAATATCGTGTTTTACTCCAATTTTATGTATCAGAGATTTATTGATCATGAAATTCAAATCAAATGGCCCATACTGCATTTTTACAATATCATAAGTCTTTGTTTAAATTCGATGGAATCATTTGAAAACGCGTGCAGGTAATGGCTCCCTGACGTAAAACAACATTGTGTAGAGATGTGTAAGCTCCTTGCATGTTAGGTCCAGTGTTGGGATAAATACGCTTAGGATAAATAAAAACATTATATATATATATATATATATATATATATATATATATATATATATATGAAAAGGGTTTCGTCTTCTATTGGAGGACCGTGAGTGTCCTCTAAAATCCTATATAGAGTTTGAAGTGGTAGTTGTAATGCCACATGAAGCACAAGTGGACTGCATTGATCATTTATGGAAAAAAACAAATTGAAAACCCATCTTTATTGTGTATTTATTTAGTAATAAAATTTGAATTGTTGAAACTGGTCAAAGTTTGACTTATTCTTTAAAATTATTTTTTTGAAATTAATTTTTTTTAAATGGATCCAAACAACGCGCCCGTACTCCACGTGGCACCCAAAGTGTGTTTTGAATGCCATGTGGAGCTCAAGTTGTATCTTGTACGACGGTCGATGGTCCCCGTCCTCCATTAGAGGACCTATATATACAAGGAGCCGGTTCCGTCCTCCAAGATGTTGTGAAGCTCTACATGACTCCCAAAACACTGTTTGGGTGCCACACAGTGCAAGGGGGGGATGTTAGATTAATTTTTTTTTAAATTAATTTTTTTAAGGCTTCTGTCAAGGTTTGATTGATTTCAACAATTTGAATTTCAAGGCGCTAAAAATACATGTTGGAGATGAGTTTTCGAAAAACTATATATGTATATGATCCAAACAATGCATGAGCTTTGTGTGTCATGAATTTGGTGTCGCACAACAAAATGGAGGTTTTCCCCAATTTTGGAGAACGCTTGAGCGTCCTCCCATGGACACCTTTTCCATATATATATATATATATATGAAAATTTTTAGAATCGACCCTGTCAGATTCTCCTTTTCTGTCAGAGAGATCCTATAGTTTCACCTATCACCAAACCGATCAGCTCCAAGCCGAGCTGATGCCCGCCTTTATGAATTGCCGAAATTGCCCCCTAGGTAATAAATAGCCGTAAAAAATCGCAAATCATTACTATTTTAGTTTCTACTTTTTTACTTTTTACATTTTGTTCGAAGACAGCGACATTTCGAAGGCAATGACGTTCCAGTTTTCAATTTTCAAGTTATCAAATATGTTGTAAGTTCAAATCTTTCTCCATTATCTTCCACTATATCGTCTCTTTAAAAAAAATTAAAATAAAATCGCTTGTTTAAAGAATCAATATCACCTATTTAAAGAGTCGATAGGCAATATCACCTGTTTAAAGAGGCGATTTTTTTTTTTAAAGAGGCGATATCACCTCTTTATCAAATCGGTGACGCCTAGTTAGTAGAACGATGGCAATTCATTATTTAAACTTATAATTAAATTTAATTGTTGACTTTAAAGAATCATATGATAGAGATTATGTTTCGTGTCAATCATTGGCACTATCAATCTTTATATTGTAGGCTTCAAATCAGACTGCATAGATATTGCTTTACATTGCATAAATATAAAAAAGTATAAATTTTTAAAATTTTAAACTATGTAGAAGGATAAAAAGTGTAAGAAGGGGTATTTGAGACTTAAAGCTGGTCGGTTATGGAAAGGTGAAATTATAGGGTTATGGAAATGTGAAATTATAGGGTCTCTGGCATAAAAGGTGAATCTGACAAGGTCAATCCTATATAAAAAATTATATTGAGCAAACCTCAAATAGCAGGCCAACAACGGATTGCTTAATGGTGCAATGCAAGTGGATGGCCCGGCCTACAGGACCCACTCCGCTTGCTGTCACGTAAGTGATCCATTATATATATTTTGATAATATATATATCGGCAAATTGAGGAAAAAGTTGTAAAAGTTTGAGAAAAATAAAAAAAAAGAGTTATAAAAGGATATTGATTAATAAAAAAATTTAAAAAGAAAATTATCTGAAAAAAGTAAAATTGATATTAAAAATAAAATTGCATTTTTATTCACAAAATTTGCAATTTTTTGAAAAAGTGTCGCTCTTTCAAAATGTGATAATGTAAACAGGATTTAATCATCCGCTAAAAAAATTGCAATTAAAATGCGACTTGTTCAAAAAGTTAAAAAGTATTTGGTCATGCTACTCTACTCCCATGTGGTCCAACGGGTAACTTGTGCCACTCTAGTGTCTACTTAGTACTTACCTGTCCTACCGAAATTTCGGATTTCGGTCAGTTTTACTGTTTATTGGTTCGGTTCGATTTTGTGTTTAAGGTTATTTAACCCAAAATCAAATCGAACCACTTAGAGGTGCAAAATGCTATTTGGGGATATTTTGTTCTGTAAGCATTAGGAGTCATGAATAAGAGCAAGTTGATGTGTAATAATGAGAAAGTACTTGTGTTTTTATCACATGAGTTGAATTTTTAATTTCTGATTTTATATGACTATATATATTTAGGTTTAAAAGCCGACCAGACCAATTGCAATCGGTTTCGGGTCGGTTTTGATTCGGACAAACGTAAAGCCTGACACATCAACGGTTTCGGGTCGGTTTCAATTCGGACAAACTTAAAGCCTGACACGTATCAATTTAGTTTTGGTTTAGCTTGAAAACAGACCGGTTAAGGTGTGAATTATTACTAGTAGAATGCAAGTGTGCATTCACATGAGCAACTATAAACCCCCCATTTTTCCCTTCTCGTTTAATAATTGCCATAAAAATGAAAATCTCATCCGTCTATAAATGATGAATTAGGGTTCATTAGAGATTCATCCTTGACAATGAACCAACGTCTTGTCAGCTATGAACAGAGCCAAGAACTTCTCACAGGAGGGGCGAAAGTGAACATGGGCCCTATTTTAGGGCCAGCCTGCCATGGCTGGGGAGCGCCCATGTTAACTGAGATTGGATCTTTTAAGTTATTGAAAAAAAACACAATTGGAGGAATCGACCGACTAAGAAAACTCTCTCCCTCTCATAAGCATATTCACTAAATCCGGGTTCGGCAATAATTTGGCTATGCAAATATTCGAAAAAATCCGAAAAGTTTGGGAAAATATTCGGAGGAAAAATTGGTGAAAAAAATTAAAAAATCATAATCAAAAGATTTAAAACTTTAAAAAAATTTTAAATATTAAAAATATTAGAAAGTCACAATTTTTGAAATTTTCAGGAGTTACTCATGAATAATTCGCGATTTTTTTGTGATCGGGTGAATTTTCAAAAAAATCACTAATAATTCAAGACTAATTCGGGGGACCTTGAATTCGTGAATTATTTGCAAATTTTTCAAAAAATAGACGATTTTTGATTTTGTGACTATGCTCATAAGCAAGGTATCAAAATCGGTTTCAATATCAGGTATCGGTCCATGGAGGACCGATACGAATTGGCCGATACCAATACAGATCGGCCCCTTAAGAAAAAAGAAACCACGTCTCAACTCAAACCAATACATATTGGCCGATACAAGCCCTTATTGGCCGATACGGATACCAATACCGAGTTAGAGGACCAATATGTATCGGTATCGGCCGATTTTTTATACCTTGCTCATAAGTCTATTTATCAAAAAAACCATCCATCACAGGGACTCTCTCAACCAACACATAATCACAGGAGGTTAATGTTGTTAAGCTTAAAACTACATGAAAAATGAGCAGGACTGAGATTTAAACACAGGAGGTTAATGTTGTTAAACTTAAAACGACATGAAAAATGAGCAGGACTGAGATTAGTCTGAATGAAGCCTCATTCCTCAATCCTCCCGTCATTTAAACACTAAAATGGTGTTTAAATAATCTTATACCATTAATGATTTAAAATGTGGGTGATCCGTGCAGTCAAAGTGAGAGATCATATTGAAATGCAATAGGCCAAAAATGGTGTTTTAGGGAGATTTAAATCATCAGATCCGTTGATTATAATATCAACCATTGTTTTTAATTTTAATGGCTGATATTAAAGTTCATTAATTGGATGGTTCACTTTCACTTATAACCATGTTTCTTTGGTCTGAGTTATACTCCAACATGATGGATTACCACTTGAACAATTTATTTTCGTCACTGATACACACCAGATAGCATTATGATATATCACAATTCAATGGTGTAAGATAAAAAGTAAAATTTAAATAGTGTAAGATCATTTAAAGACCATGTTTTCAACTTAATTAGAAGATGAAAAAATAGAAAGGGAGAGTAACATTCCTGATTAAATCTAATTTAATGAGGAAATCCAGCTGATTTAATCAGCTAAATAAAAAAGAAACTCACCTGTTTCTGTGTTTACAGTCGGACTGGATCCAACCATATATTCAGTTTATTTCCACAATAGTATCCAACGTGAAATCCGCATACAAACTGTGAGCCTCAATAAGTGAGTATAACTACTAACTTATAAGGAACTCTAAAGTGCATCAGATCCCAATCATAAACCAAAACCTGCAGCAAATTCGGTTCACTTCAACAATGCTAGAGACAGAAAATAGCTGCTTTTTCCTGAAATTCAAACCATAGTGACCAAGTCTAGGTAGGGGAATAAAATGGCTCTGGATATGTAATGGAAAAACGGAAAATTTTGGCAATTTCAAGAAAAAAAATAACCGGAAAATTTTGAAAATTAAAAAATATTGATGTTGTAACCATACACACGTTTTAAACGGAAAAAAACAGGAAAACGTTTTTTCAAAAAAGACAGTTTGTAATTTTTTGGGAGAAAAAAAAGATGCATTTTTTGTCACTGTAATTCACACTGAGCATCAAAGAAAATAAAATGCACATTTGCTAACATGGGATTCGGCAAGTAGGGTTGCAACTTGTAATCACAGTTGCAAGTTCAGAACCAGAAACAATACGCTATTATACAAAATAAACGTTTCAATTTCCCAACAGAAACGGTATTCTAATTAAGGGAAAGATAAGTGCCGCGAAAGGTGAATCCCCTTTGTTCCTTGTCATTGAGAACAAAGAACCACATGAGAAAAATAAGCAAAATTAAGGATCACAACAATTTGAGGTCAGATAAAAACATCAAAACTAAAATCCAATTTACATGTTCTGAAAAGACTAGATATCAATATACCAAACAAAAAGTTATTTGAGAATTTGTATAACAGTAATAAATATTTGAGGGTTTAGTTCAGCCTCCTTCTACATATAAGATGAATTCCTCCATCAACATCTAAAGAACCAGAAGCCCCATTTCTCCTTCTTCTTCTTCGAGGGGAACGAGAAGATCCCATGCTGTTTGGTTCAGCAGAAGTATCACGAACTCCAATATCGCCCTGTATCAGAGCTGCTGTACTTGAAACAGAAGCCTGATCAACAGTAGGCATACCCCCTCGAGTACTCTGACTAGGCAGAAACTCAGTATTCTGAGGATTTACTGATACGGAGGCGCCAGAATTACTCCCAATATCGGTCATCACCCTCGCCATCACACTAGAAACGCTGTCAGTTATACCTTCCCGTCTATCAGAACTAGATTGGGCAGAAAGATATCCCGGCTGCCTATTAAGTTCTTCGAGCCTGATCCCATTTCGTGAATGTGAACTACCTCTCAATCTCCCTTCGAGATGTAAATTACCACTATATCCATTTAACGCTACCTCAGCAGTGTTTCTAGATGACCCAATTCCTCCGTCGTTCAGAATGTATTCCAAATTATTCTCCCTTTGCATCCGCCTCAAACTAGTGGCCACTATACTATTAGTGGGATTCCAATCTCCAGGAATACTGAGGGTTTCCGGCACTTCCACACTATTTGCAGTTTGTATTTCTTCATTGGTAAGAAGTCTCCATCTGCTAACCACTTCTCTCGGCCTACGTAACAGAGGTATGCATAGCCTTTGATGCATACTCTCGATCCGATTTTCATGAGGTCTCGGAGGTATTTTCAAATTTGAATCCCCATTTTCAACACCTGCTCTTTCAACCACGGTTTCAGAGCTCCCCCGGCCATAAATAGGAATAATATTAGATTTGGTGACCTCCCCTTTACACACGGGGCATTCTTTATGACCACTGTGAATATGAAGCCACTGATATAAACATGGCCAACAAAATAGATGGCCACAGGAAGTGACAACAGGTTCTTTAGCCACATCCAAGCATACATTGCAATCAAAATTTGCTGAGCTACTGCTCCCTCCTTTCTTTTCCTCTTCTGAATCCTCGATAACGAGACCCTTTTCACTTTCCTTGTGGTGGATCCCGGAAGTTTCAACAGGTCTTTCAGAAGTCATAATAGTACCACGAAAAATACTGGCTGCCCCTAATGAAGAGCCATTGGATACCAGGGTGCCGGTGTATGGATCGAACGATCTAAATCTCCTGACACGCCACCAACGTCGATGTGACTCAATCAATCTCTGAAAACGAGGTTCTGGCAACTCAAGGGGATCTTGTTGCGGAGAACCATTCGTAAATTCAGTTTCGATCGTTCGATCTGTTGGCCGGTAAAGACTAAACGATGGTGGCACTGGAACATACGATGCCGGGAAAGGGGTATGGGTGTCCCCATCTTGCTCTAACATTTCATTTACTTGCCCAGAAGGTAACGCTGGAACATGGGAAGGTGAGGATGGTACATACTCATCATGATTGCTAGCACCATCATGTACCATAGGATCACTGCTGTTTCGTAAAGTTGGCGACTCCAGAGAATAAAAATTCGGGTAAGTAGAATGCAGTATGTGATCTTCGACATCCTCCTGACCGAGGGATTCGAATATATGATCGCCGCTGTCTCGTACAGTTGGCATGACCGGATCATCAAACTGTGAATAAGGAACATGCCCTATGTGATCACCAACATCCTGTTGACCTAGGGATTCATGACTGACTATAGGATCACCATAGTCAGTATTTATTTCCGTGGGTTGTGGATTCGGTGTATACAACGCATTTGATGGAGAGTAAGGTGCCCGTGAAGTCTCTCTTTCTTCACCTGATAACATCATCGAACCCAAGGCAAGATCCGACCCTAGATCAGACTCCCGGTGAGGAGGAGAACGAGGAAGACTTAGATATAGATTGAGATCCATACTCCTGATTCTGCTTTCATTCTCCTCATTAGCCATCACCATATTCAATCAGATGTCCAAAAAGAAACGGAAAGGAAACAAAATAAACCCTAATTTCCTCCTCTGGTAAACGGTTAAGCTGGGATACTTACATTTTGGGGGGTTTTGATTGGAGCTGGGATACATACGAACTCCAAAAACCCTAGATTTACATTGCTCCATCAAAATTCTCAAAACCCTGATAGAGCTTCTGAGATTCTGACAGCAACATCAGGCAAGAACATGACTCCCAAACCCTGATTCACCAATAAATTGAACGCTCAGACTAGGGTTTTTACTTGTTTCTTCAATCATGCATGTTACAAAACCAGGTTCTGAAAGCATCATCATTTTAAGACCATAACCCCCTGCCCCAAAACCCTAATTCTCCATGGAATTGAAGACCTAGATTATGGTATTTATTTATATAAATAACCATGCAGGTTTCAGAACTAGATATTAGGGGTTTTGATGGGTTTGAAAGGAAGGGTTTTTATTGCATCGTGTGAAAATAAAGAAGAGAAAGACCAAATTCGTACCTTGATGACCATGAAGAAATAACTTGCTGTATGGCAGAGACTCATTTCAATCGGCTTTCTGCAGATAAGATTCTACGCAAGACGGCCTCGCTCCTCAAACTTTTCTCTCTCCTCCCTCTTCTTTCTCCTCCCTGTCTCTCTCCTCGTTGCTTCTCCTCTCTCTTCCCTGTCGCTCTCTCTCTCTCCTCTTTGCTTCATGTGTAATAACGAACTCTGTCCCCAGAAACGTGGCACGTGTTCCACCGACTGATTTTGAGTTGGAATTAGGTGCTCAGATCCAAACACCAAGTAAAGTGTTCGTGTCCATCTCTCACCGTCTTCCGTTCCGCATCCAACAACGCAGCAAAAAATAAACTAGTATTATGGAGGCGGCTTCAGTGGCTGCTTTGGCATCGCTCCCCCGCACGTATCAGTGCCTGCCTGGCACAATGGGCCGGGTAGTCTGGCCCGGCCTGGCCTGATTTAAGCCTGAAATAAAACTCTGGAGCTGGGTTTGGGCTAGCACCTGAGCTCGACTTAAGAGCTAAGGCCATAGGTCCCTTGGGCTCTCATTATGATATGTATATTGAGTGGCCATCACACTGATCAGTCAGTAGGGATAAATCTATCTGAGTGGCCAATAAGGGGTGGGATTCAAACTCAGAACCTCCGCTTCTTGAGGCGTGGTCTTGGCTACTGTGCCAACATCAATTCGCATTAAGTACCCATGGTGCATGGGTCAGTCTCATGCGGCCAAACTAGCCAAGAGAGAGGAGGTGCACAGCTATGTATCAGCACACACATCAGTTAAAGAAAAGGGAAAAAGGGAAAAAACAAAAAAACCGAAACACAAGCAGCCACAGCCAGAAAAAGGTAAGCTGAACAGTATCTATCCCACCCGTAAAACACAATTACAAAGCAGAGACAACATTAAATACAAAGATCAGCACATCCCCTACCCCCCATACTTGTTCAGCACTCTAAAAATATTCAAACATTTCCCAAGGTTGGCAGAGGGAGGTTGATTTAACCACCTCCGGCAATGCTCGGGTTCGGTACCACCCATGTGTCTTCGCATATTTTCGTTCTTACTCCTCCGGCGACTGAAGATTTAACTTTCACAAATCACACTGAAGTGATGCATCTACAATCTCGTGGAAGTCAAATCTTCATTGGGGTATGTAACGTTCGCCAGAAGATGCTAAGGCGGATAGCATAGTATACCCTTTTGAAAATCAAAGTGTGATCACCTAGCTGCTCAGAAGAATTTGCATGGTCACAGATGAGTTGAATGATATCACTATAACAAAATTAGAAACACGTACCGAGCACAAATCTCCAGGTTCTTCATCAAACATCTGGCAATGTCCACTGCCCCATGGATCATGTTGATGGAAGCAGTAAGGTTTTATTCACAACTTCACCACGGCGGATTTCTTGAAGCATCATTGCTGCCTTCTGTAGTTACACTGAGCACGCAGTTCATCTTGCTAGTTCGTATATCCATTGGCAGGTACCTGCAAAAAAAAAGGGTACCGCCATGGATTAAAATGTAGTTAGAAATATACGATAGTCATCAATAAAGAGACCAAATTCCTAAATTAACGAACTGAGATACTACCGGCATTGTGTCACATAAATCTCATGGGTTGGAAATTGCCGATATGCATCTGTATGACATCAAAGCTAGACATTAAGTAGTTCTAACACTGCCCTAGCAATGATCAGTTGGTAACAGATTCTAACACCAACCCTTTTCCACAAAGAGACCACAAAAAAAAAAAGGTAGATAAACCAATAAATGCAAAATGCTACGAGAACAATCCGGTTGCAACACTAAATGGGGATAATAAGATTCTCCTCAAATATAGATCAGGATTGCTCCAACCACCAACCAGAAGATAACATTTTTAAGAACTAAACATATTCTGCTATTGTAAAAGCATGTATGCAAGATGAACCCAGGAATTTTTCGATATACATCATTGCCTTGAACCCATCAAGTGGTTCTAATACAGCCCTATCCATGATCAGTTGGCAACAGATTCTAACACCAACCCTTTTCCATAAAGAGACCCGGAAAAAAAAATGATAAACCGACAAACGCAAAATGCTATGAGAACAATCCGGTTGCAACACTAAATGGTGATAATTAGATTCTCAGCAAATATGAATCTGAATTTCCTCAACCACCAACCAAAAAACAACGTTGTTGAGAACTGAGGATATACGCTATTGTAAAAGCATGTATGCAAGATGAACCAAGGAAAAATTTTCACTATACATCATAGCCTTAACCCATCTATTTGGGGTCGGCTTTGCGAGTCCTATTTCATCACTATGCTCTCAAAGTATAGTTGTAAGGGGAGGGGACTCGAACAAAGGTCACAATGACTCTACCAACATGTTAACAATTGGCTGCTAACTTCCCATATATTGAAGAAATTTTGTAAGGCTCCACAAAATGAGCACTCTCTCCCTTCTATGACCTTTTGTACAAGGGTCTTTGATGCGAATTTTAGATCCACCTATTTGAATCGTGGTCGGATAAAGATGAGACGTCAAAATAGAAAGTGGACTCACGAATGGGTTTTTAAAAAAAAAAAAAAGGGCGCATAAAAGACCTGTTTGATCAGAAAGAAGAAAATTCAAAATTCATTAGAGTATTCAACTTTCAATCCCGTCACTTTTATGTTTGGCCTATTTTGAAGTAACAAACAAAGTCGGATTGATACGAAATTGATCATATTTGAAAGCTTATCGAAGTAGCTTTCCAACGAGCCAAAATTTGAGCAATTCCGACAAGTATGGAAGAAGTTATGGTCAGTTTTCGGAGGCTGTACATAAAGTGACGAATTTCAAGAATCCTAATTGAATTAGGATTAGTTTCTTTTATTATTTTATTTTAGAAAGTAAGAGTTGTTTCTTTTATTAGAAATATGATTAGTTTCTTTATTGTTTTAAGACTTTATTGTTTTAGAAGAATTAGGATCTTTTATTTGAATTAGGAATTAGAGTTATACTAGGATTTCTAATTTTATGCATTGGTTAGCCTATTTAAAGGCTTGTAAACACTTTTATTATTACTTTTTGGTTAATGAAAATTGCTTATGCAAAATTGAGAGTTTTTAACTTTCGTGAGGGTGTGATTCTCTCAAAACGGAGAGCGATTCTTCGATTCTCGCTTGCGGTTTGGTGCGAGGCCAACTCTTCTTCCATCTCTATCTTCTTTAGATCTACGGTTTGCGTAAGTAGCGTAATCCTAATTATTTTATTGATCTCATAAAAACCTCAAATCAATATTTTGTTCATCATTAATTTTATTAGCCTTTTATTTTCGTTTGGTATCGAGAGAACCCGCTTGCGAGTTCGTTCGACGCCCTAAAACTATTGGAGATCTAGCCGTTCATAAGAACCCTAGTCTTCTAGATCCGTGATAGGGAACGTACATGAAAGTAATACTATTTTGGGCCGAAATTAAATCACCTAATTGAATTTCTAGAATTTTCGTGGTAATTTGTTATGAGAAATTATTATTTTTTAATTGATTAAATTAATTTTAATCCTAATCTCAGCCCTAGCATTGCATTTAGTAAGTTTCCGCATCAGTCTTGTTAAGCAAAAAAATTAAAAAAAGGGAGCAAAAATAGAACTACAACAAAATCAAAAGTTTAAAGACAATAGCCAGGCAGCCTTCATAACTCATTAAGATTACAAGTGATTCCCTTGTTACCGGCTTTTATTTCGCTAACATTGTTCACAATTTCATTGAATTCTCCTGAAGTGTAATGAAAATGAATAGCATTGGTTGCCTTACAGTTCAAAAGTTGTTCAATTTGGTTTCACAAAGCTCCAACAAAATTGTTCATCCCTAGGCCATTGGATCACATTCATAAAGTTTTCTATGATGATTATTATCTCATCAAAGTTGAATTGTTAAAGTCGCATTCCCGTAAGCAAATTCACAGCCTCCACTTCTGTATAATTTCCTCATTTTGTTAGACATCGGAAATCTACTTGAATACTTTCATCATGATCTCGAGCTAGTCTTAAGACTGATGATGAGGATGACAATGATCTCCAACTAGTTTGCCAAAGCCAATTGGCTTTAAGTTTTCGATGGACCAAACATTTCATTTTTTAACACCACTTGGTAGTGCTTCCTTCCCACATAAACCTCCCTTTGATCTTGATTCTCCTCACTAGCCTAGCAATGTCTCAACTCTTTTCATATGTGAAGTAGAATGGAGCAGAAACTGATTTTTTGGTCCTTTATCGTTTCTCTTTTTTTTGCTCCATTCTACTTCCCATATGAAAAGAGTTGAGAAAACTGAACCAGATTCCGGACCAAAACCGACCCCAAAAAATGGCCAAACCGGACCGAAACCGTTCGAAACTGAACCAGATTCCAGTTTGGTTACGTTTCGGGTGGTGAAAACCAAAACCGATTAGCTAAGATTAGAAAACCGGAAAAAAAAATCTGAAAAAATAGCTTCAAAATACAAATAATAATAATAATAATAATAATAATAAAAGATGAAACCGAAACCAACCCGAAAAATAAATAAATAAAAATTTTGGGTTTTGGTTCAGTTTCGATTATAAAAAAAAAAAAGGAAACTGAACTTATACATTTCGGTTATAACCGAATTTGCATCCCTAAAATGCTGCAATTACAGTGCTGCTACAGGCCTGAATAGTGCATTATCAGGGGCTGTTAACAACAGAACATAGGCTACTGAAACAAGGTGATTCAAGGCTTAACAAATTTTCAGCTTCATAAAGGCTTAAAGGAGTTGAATCAGCGTGCTGGAGCATTGCACAGTGATTAATTAATCGATTGAATTTGAAAAATTCAATCGATTGAATTTGTGATTGCACGGACATGAAATTGAAAATTCAATCCATTGAAAATTCAATCGATTGAATTTGAAAATTTAATCCATTGAATTTATGATTAATTAATCAATTGAATTTAAAATTCAATCAATTGACTGTGCTATGTCCAGAATTCGAATTTACGTTTTGTCTAGTTTGTTTTAGGATTTTATTTTTCTTTTATGGGGCCTCCTATATAAGGTTTCTAAATAAACATTGTAAGGACAGTTTTTTTTATTATTGAATGAAAGAGCTTTTGCTTTTGGAACTTGAGATGAGTTTCTTCCCGATAAGGGTTTGGTGAGAAGTCAAGGGTGCGAAATCCAAAATCTATTTCCCGAGAAGGGTTTGGTGTGAAGCCAAGGGTGTGAAGCCCAAAATCTATATTCTACCTATTTATTCAATTTTTATTTTTTCTTTACCTACTTGTTTTGATCCCATAAACCATAAATCCAGCCATTATCCTTTTTCCCAAACCCAACGATCCATCAGAACCATTGAATCAATTTGATTCAAATCCTAGATCTTATACGAGCCGTTAACCAACCCATATCAGAAACCCTTAGAGGATTCATGATCCCATCATTGAATCCTGAGCGGCACCCTAATCTGGAAAAGCTAGAGTTCTACCTCTAGAACTAATCTACACTGCGAATATAACAGATCTAGCGCATGGACCGGACCCTACTCGAATCAAGTGCGATCTTCCAATGAAAAACTACGAAACTCTAAGGTATCCGCATTAATTTCATGGTTTATTGTTTAATTAATTTAATTTAATTTCGATAATTAATTAAATCATGACATGCACGTAGTTTAGGGTCCTTGTCCCCCATCACCTTCAATAGGCGATTTAATAAAGGTCCAATGGGGAACAAGCTTCTTTTAAGGCCTGTTAGAGGCACAAGGTTTAAGAAACATATGACCACTAAAAAGATCATGTGAGAAAGGCATTAAGTCAGGAGCACGTGCAAGTTATAAATAAATCACCAAACAAACATGTATGTATCCTACACATTACAATACATCAACATCTAAAATACACCTACATATTTTAGGCATTCATAAATCATGGGCAAAATTTACATCTAAATTTCATAATTATATTGGAATCTACTGCAAGACAAGCTAGAAAAATGTCTAAAATTGAAAACTTCAAAATTAATTACTTTCTTAGAACTTTCAAATTTCTTTACTGGCTTTAGAAATGACCGCAAGTACTACTCAAACTCTCCTTAGGAGTCAAGACTCACAACTCAACCCATGGATAAGTGGTCATTGTTGTTGTGTCTACAGTTTCAGTATGTTGTATGGTGTGTGCTTAGTCCATATTACGCTTATATGTGGGTGCTGTAAGCAAGGTAATTAAGGCAGTGTCGCGAGGTCATGGCAAAGAGGCTTGCTACGCCATATCAAGGCTATTTATTAATTAATTAATTTTAAAAAAATTATTTATTAATCATTAATATTCTCTCTTTTTTTAATTTCTCATAGTGAAAAAAAAAAAAATCAACTAGTTAGGCATCATTATTTGATTCTAATATTAAGGATTTCATGCTATAGGCATGCAAAAAATCAATAAATACCAACTAAACATTAATGATCTTATATGAAATATTAACAAATTTGCAACATTGACAAGTATAAATATATATATGAAATATCAACAAATATAGAACTTCAACAAATTTGGAATGTGGGCAAGTGTGTGTGTGTGTGTGTGTGTGTGTGTGTGTATATATATATATATATAGCAACACATATAGAATATTAAAAAATATGAAATAACAAGTACACATCCTGTAGTATAGCCCGTTGAGGTGTCATCGACCTGTATATCGTTGTGGTGTGGTCGACGCTGACGTTGGTAGCTTCCATGATGAGAGAGAGAGTGTGTGTCGAGGGTCTTACAACTTATAAGTTAGGGTTTTGTAACTTATAAGTTAAGTTATAAGTTAACTTTCGTAACTTATAAGTATTATAAGTTATAACATATTCATAGGTTATGATAATGTTATACTTGTAATTTATCTGTTTTAAGTATTCTAAGTAATACTTAAAAAAAATCAAATAGCGCGCATAGCAACGTCATAGAGCTATTTCGTCATGGCGATGCTATGGCATCGCTATTTAGTCATCCTTGCTATTTGGTTGTATATGAAGTTTTCCATTCGCCATGGCGAGGCTATAGCGTCACCTTAACAACCATGGTTGTAAGTGCTATATATAATAATATTGGAGGGTCTAAGTAAAACAACTCACAACCTAAATTCTCTTTTCCTCTCTCTCTCCTTCTCGAAACCCTAACCCTAATTGTACTCAATAATAACTGATTCTATTAGTTCAGATGTATGTTGGTGGTGCCTAGCACCACCAAAATGCTCTCTTGATTCAGCCGTAGACATTTTATGGGAGTGGGAGCATCTCAGCCGTCTGTAGAGCTACATTAATATATTTTTTTCGCTCTCTATCTTTGGCATAGTTGTTTCTTTGTTTTTAAATTCTATCTATCCTTTATTTTTTCTTTTGGCAAAGCATCTCAGTCCAATCTGTTGTAAATTCATTACCTTTAATGAAATTATAGCTTAATCTGATATTAAAAAAATTAATAAAACGATATTCTTCAAATAAGAAGTATACTAATCAACTCTTAAAAGTTGGTGAAGGACCTCCTCACACATATAAATATGCTAAACTATCATACAATAGGGTAGTCAACATATGCTAGGGAACACTAAATCCAAACTAGCAATCAAGCATTGCTAAAACTTTGGCCTTGCCTTTCTTCCTTACTAGGAAAATTTTCAGTTGAGGATACAGAAATCTTTATGTCTCTCTATACAAAAGCAAACCCAGAAGACTATAAAAAGTGAGCTACAACTGGCACATGAGATTTTTACAGTCGCACGCTGTCTAAAAAGAAATACTTTACTTTTTGGAGATCTGTGCCATATGAACAACATCGAAGTCGTTCGATTTGAAGGCCATGATGTCTTTTCTGCCATAGATCGGCATGAAATGTGATCTCTATCATTTGATTCAATACACTCAAAGACCATCATCTGATTCAATGCTGATTCAATGGTTGACTGAGATAAATCAGAAGGAAAAGATCATATTTTGTGTCAATATTTGGCAGCAAAGATCTTTACATCATGGTGACGGGGACGCCACCAACAAAGACTTAGGGTTCAGGCCGTACAAGGTGTACCGACGGAGGAAGAAGCGACTGAAGGGCCAAGGAACATTAAAAACCACCAAAGGAAGGCCCTAGAAATCACCCAGGCAACATCAGGCATCAAGAGGCGACGGACGTCCGTAGCTACAGGACGGACGTCCGGATTTCGAAGTGCTTACTGCCTAAGTGAGCACGGACGTCTGTAGTGCACCACGGACGTCCGTGAGTAGGCGACGGACGTCCGTGGACCCCAGGTCGGACGTCCGTGAAAACTTGCGCATCAGCGTCATAAGTGACGTAATTGTCCTTTTTATCCTTATTTTTTGTCCTTCTTATAAGTTACCACTTAGGGTAACTTAGTACTTTTCTATTTTTAGGTTTATTCACTTGTATTGGCTATAAAGCCCAAATTGTAAGCCATTTTTGGCACTTGATTTTGATTAATGAAAAGAGCTATTTGCTTTGGCTTGTGAGGAGCTGGAAGAGTGAGTCTTCTTCCCCATTTGGGGTTTGGTGTGAGGCCAAGGTTGAGATGCCCATTATTCTTTAATTTTCTCCTAATCTCTTGCATCCTAATTTTCCCCTTTTGATTAATCTTTCTCTACCCCTAACCCTAGATCTAGAGTAGCCTTGATGTCCATCCTTATGGATCGAATCCAATCCTAGCCCTTCGATCCATAACCGTTGTTGGGCTCGAGCCTACTCGATTCGTGCCATTTAACCGCCTCGATTTAAAGCCCTAGTGAGGAGCTACCGAATCCACAAAGAACTATGATCTAACGCCCCGACCTAGACGAAGCGAGAGTTCTATCTCTCAAATCGCCTCTTCCGCCATCCTAACGGATCCCACGCATCGGATTGGACCCTATGTGAGCCAAAGCATGGCCACCTAAGTGGAATCCCGAGAAACCTCAAGGTATCGCTTTAATTTGTGATTAATTGCTTAATTAATTAGTTTAATTTCGGCAAATCATCACATCATGGGTATTCACGGATTTCAGGGTCGTTGTCCCGTGTCACATGACTTTCAAATTAAAGGGCTGAGATGGAGTTTCACATGGCACAGAAATCAAAATGTCAAGTCTTTCTTTTTGAGCAATGTGCCACGGACCCACGGTACAAATCTCGTGTTCAAGTTGTAGCTCCAGTCTAAAAATAGGACAACAATCAGTCTTAAAGTGACAAGAGGATTTATATTCATTTAAAACCATACCATGTTGTAAATTGCAACGATTTTTATGATAAATTGAACTTATTTCTATGATTTCCTTTTTCGGTAATTTAACATGCTTCCTTCCAAGTAAAAAAAAAGTACAATAATAATTTAAAACTGCACAACTAGTAAACGAATTGTAGCAGATATCACCTTGAGGTTTGGGGTAGTCCTGTTTCATATTACACTCCAAAGCCTCCATACACAGATATCTCTAGAAAAAATAATAATAATAAATAAATTTGAATGTGAAGCTGAACAAAATACGACACATAGCGAAGGATACAGAAATGCCAGTAAATTAGCAATTACGTGCGCGGAAAAGTACTTATGGCACTAGGCATATAAACCATTTCTATTCACAAAAAGGAGAACATGCCCATTGATCCAAACCAATCTTACCCGGTTGGCTCGGTTCAAATTCAGGTTCGTGGTTCGTAGTTCGCCAGTGTAGAGTGAACCAGTTCGCTAGGTGTAGGATGAGTTTTTTATTAGAGCTTGGGCCTGTAGCACAATGGAAGGTTGACAATATTGCAACCTCAAGGTCACAAGTTCGAGCCCAAATTACCTGTTAAAAAAAAAAGAAAAAAAAGATGAGCATTGTATTCAAATATTAGCTTTCTATGTAAGTATTTATTATTTATAATACACCTTGAAAAAATTATTCAAACCATGGTTCAAAATACCGGTTTTCTGGTATGTGTCGTCCAGCTCCAAAACCGGTACATATCGGACGATACATTCAAAGTATCGTACCGGTGACCTCCGAAACCGATGCGATCGTCCGGTACGTACCGGTTTCAGATGAGATTTTGAACCATGATTCAAACAACCAAATGAGGCCACCTAGTAAAGCATGTGAATACTAAAATGATGGTTAGTGGTTTGAATCCTTCCTCGCCTCTCTTTTTTAACAACTATTACACAGCAACCAAAAATAGCGTAGATATCCGGTCTGCTGCTGGAGAATAACTGAACCCCCAAACTGGTTTGCATCGAATTCTACGTATAGCAAACTGGGTCACCCTGATCCAAACCATCCAACCAATTGGCTACTTCACCTTAAATCGAACTAATCCCCCTGTCCAATCAATCCCTGCTTCTATATAGTTGATAAATTTATGAACAACGATTCACATAAAGAATCCATCAGGTACAGAGTTATGATGATCAAGCACGTGCAATTTTGGTTCCGTGGCACATCCAAGAGGTAGCCCACAGGTTGGATGATTTATATCAATGGACATGTGGGGGACCAAAGTCACAAAGTCGGGAGTCGGCGATAAATCGGCAAGGGTCTAAGTCGGTCAAATCGGGGAAATTAAAAAATCAAAAAATATATGAAATATATCATAACATATTCAAGTTAAAAAAATAGTGATTCTAATGAACAAAACAATACAAAATAGGGAAAAACTAATAATTTTTATGAATATAATAGTACAAAACCTAAAGGTTTTCTCCCCTTTAAGTATGAGTGACAAAAATATAAAAAAGGACAACAGCACAAACATCGCCAATTAATCGGCCGAGACGCGACTGGGCCGACTAATCAGTGATACAGTTAGTATGACTGCAAGTCGCCGACTTTTTCCAATTTTTTAAAAAACTCGGAGACTATTGTGAACAGGGTTATTTTTCGTTTGATTAATGCTTACTATATTTATGCATAGCAAGAATAAGAATTCAATGAGAGAGAACCACCATTCGGGTCTGATGAATGTTAACCATTTGTGCCTTCATTCGAACCAAATCTTCGGTTGGGCACATAACCAGCTTCCCTCATACGCAAACATAACTCTCGTAACATCACATATATCTCATCTGTTTCGGGATGGGATCTATCTTCCACCGAAAATTCATTAACCTTGCCCTTGACCTCGATCCAGCTCTTGCCCGGAACCTTTGTCACACCCCTAAGTTTCATTAATTTTCTAAGTCTCGCAGCCTCATCCCAGAGACCAGATGAAGCATAAATATTACAGAGCAAAACATAAGCTGTCGAATTGGATGGATCCAGCTTCAAAATACTTTCCGCTGCTCTTTTTGCGAGCTTCACATTCCTATGTAACCTACATGCCGAAAGAATAGTTTTCCACACTATAATGTCCGGTTCAAAAGACATTTGGCTAATAAAGTTTTCAGCTTCGCTCAAACGGCCGGCACGACCAAGCAAATCGACCATGCAGGATCCGTGCTCCCTCGTTGGCACAATTCCATAGTCAGTTTCCATTGTTTTGTAGTAGTGGCACCCCTCATCAACCAAGCCAAAATGGCTACAAGCAGAAAGAACACCAACAAAGGTTACGTGATTTGGCTTAACACCCAGTCCTTGCATCTCATCAAAAAGTTCTAAAGCTGCCTTAGCATACCCAAACTGAGAATAGGCAACAATTAAACTACTCCACGACACCACATCGGAGCTACCCATCAACTCAAACAACTTCCTAGCATCCTTGAGTGTCCCACATTTCGAATACATGTCGATCAAGCTGTTTGCAACCAAAAGATCACTGTCGAGCCCATTTTTTATGGAAAAGTTATGAAGTTGGCTTCCAATGTGTAGCACAGCCAAGTTGGCAGAAGCACACAATGCGCAACTTAAGGTTATCTGATCGGGCTTATATTCAGTGCTATGCATTAACATTATTAATCGGAGAGCCTCATCGGGTTTACCATGCTGCGTGCAAGCCGTAAGAATCGCATTCCAAGAAATTGTATCTTGACTTGTTTTCCTCTCCTCGAAAACATTGAAAGCATCAGAGAGATCCGAACACTTTGAATACATGGTAAGGAGAGTGTTACAAACGGAAACATCGAGGTCCAAACCTTTCTTAACGATGAAGGAGTGAACCTGTTGCCCTTGAAAAAGTGTAGCATTACTCGTGCAAGCACACAGCAAGCCACGGACGGTAATTTGATCAGGAGTCGAACCCGAGTCCCTCATTCGAGAAAAGAAAAGAATTGCTTCATTAAGGTCCTCATTACTAGCAAAGCCACATATAATTGCATTCCATGAAACTATATCCGGCCTCTCTATCTGATTAAACACCTTCTTCGCAGAATCTAACCTTCCACATTTAGCATACATGTCGCAAATTGAACAACCTGCGAAAGCATCTCTTCCCAGCCCATATTTTATACTCAATGAGTGTGTCGGTTTGCCGTAATCCAATTGTAAAAGACTACTACAAGCATTAAAAACACTCCCAAATACAAACTCGTTTGGATGAACATTTGACAAAAGCATTTCTTTAAACAGTAATAAAGCTTCAAACTCATAGCCCTGTTGAGCAAACCCAGCAATCATCGAACCCCACGAGATTAAATCCTTTTCAGCAATTCGCGCAAAGACATCTGACGAATTTTCAATTCTACCAAACTTAGCATACATCGCAACAAGTGCATTCTGAACAACGGGTTCGAACCCAAACCGAGATTTAACCACATGGCAATGCAATTGTCTACCTAATTCAACATTTCCAAGACCCGAAGCAGCTCTTATCACATTTCCAAAGGTAAACTGATCAGGCGTTAGACCCGAATCCGAACACTGCATTCGATAATACAACTCCACCGCTTCTTCCTCTCGATAGTTTTGTGTATACCCAGCAATCATTGAAGCCCAAGTGACCACATTTCTCTCAGGCATTTCATTGAACAGTCGCTGGGCATCGATCAAGGACCCGCACTTTCCATACATATTGAGAATATGGTTTTGGAGGACTACATCCGGTTGGGAATTAGACCTCACCAAATGGTCATTTACTTTTCTACCTTGTTCTATTGATTTTAAAGAGGAGCATGCTAAGAACAAATGGGCATAAGTGCTGAGATTTATATTGAAATGGGTCTTATTCTTTTGGATGAAATCGAATGCTTGGAGGGCTTCTTTGAATAGCTTACGATTGCATAAGTTGTTGATGAAGTCGTTGCTTGATTGTTGGGTGTTAAAATTGGCCTGTGTCGTTGGCGGAGGGGAGTGATGGCTATTTCTGATAAATAGCCGTTGGTGTTTGAATTTGGTTACCATTATGAAGATTTTTTTTAATTTTTGGAGGAACTTTTTTCTATTTTAGAGATTAGAGGGATCTGAGGATTGAGAAGAGAAGTGTTAATTGGGGAAAAGCCAAGATTTGAGAACGAGTGAAAATAATAATAATAATATTATTAAGAAAAATTGAAACGTCGCCTGAGAGATTCGAACTCTCGCGGGGAAACCCCATGTACTTAGCAGGCACACGCCTTAACCACTCGGCCAAAGCGACTTTGATGTCTTTAAAGTTATGAAAAAAGACTATAACTAACTTCTTGTCAACTTAAATGTAAACCGCTTCTGTGCATCTAAATCTATCACCGTTGAAAACCATTCTCAAACGGCTGACTCATACTCATTGAGATCCAATGAGTTTTGTGTGCATCACATGCCCCACAATAAATAAATAAGAGAGAGGGAGAGAGAAATATGGTTATGAACTGGGCATTCCATTACTTAGTTCACGTGACATATGATCGCAAGTTACCCTTACCATCTAAGATTCATTCATCCCTCTTAGATTTTAGGGGAACAAACGAATCAAACTTCTTTGCCCTTCCCTTTTCAAGTCAAAGTTTCTCATACACTACCACCGCATTTAATATATGATCTCAAATTGAGTGCTACATAAGGCTCACAATAAGTTGAGATCCGCTAATAAAATAACGGGAGTAATTTATGAGTTAAGAGCTCGTTTGAAACATGTCACTGTCAAATGACAGCATCCTTTTAGACACGTGCTGTTTGAGTTTTGGAAAGTGTTCCTCGGGAGGGTAGATGGAGATATGTGGCAGGAAATAAACGTAGCAGTTTATTGTCGTTTTGGTTAATTTCTGTAACCAACCATATCCCCGATTCCGGATATAAAGCCAAAGTCGATAATAATGGTTCACTCTTCTGTTACAGCACGAAAAAGTTGACTAAACTAAAGGAAAGCACAACTTCCGAAACGATAAAATTGTGAGATTGTAACACCACCCCACTTATCTATTATAATTGTGTATGGCATAGCTCTCATTAGTCCCTGACACAGTAGGATTTACATGCTCTAGAGAATTATAAAGAGAAAGGATACCTACTAAAGTAGGTGATAGGATGTTAGCAAGAGGATGGGAACCTGCTAAAACAGGTCAGCTTTGCTATGATAGGGGTTAGTAGAGAGTTATGCCATACACAGCCTATATTTATAGGGTAGCTCTCTTCGTGCCCTGGCATTTTTTGTAAGCGCCCACATGTGCAACCCCTTAAAAATCGTTGACTGAATCGGATCTGATGATGGGACCCCAATGGTCAGTTTTTGATCCCACATGTCACAAATTCCCAAAAAATGGCCCTTGTGTGTAAGGGCACACATCACGCTCAAACGTGATTTTTGAGTCATATTTTAAGGATCTGTGACATGTGAAATAAAAAATTGACTGTCTGATAGGTGTGACATGATCTCAAGATCCTTTGTGTAGAAATCTAGGTGAAACACGATCTTCATCATCTGATCTGATGCAATCAATGATTTTTAAGAGGTTCCGACGTAGGCGCTTTTAGAAATAGATTGCTCATTGAGCGATAGCTTAAATGGTATCTGCTTCCCTTGTGGAAGCAACAGGTCATAGGTTCTAATCCTCACATATGCTCTTGTCCTTTGTGCGGATCTCCTCCTAGTGTGATGCATTAAATCAACTCCTCTTTTCTTGCAATTTTCACATGCACTATATCTAATTTATTTATGTCATATGACATTCTCTAAAAAATAAAAAATAAAAAATAAAATTTGATATATGCTTACATTCAAATTGAATTATTTATGTCAGCTTCAATTTGAATTAAGTGAAAAAATAAGGTAAACTAAAATGCCCTTAGGCCTTATATATGACACCGACAGGGATTTTATGAGACCTAAACGCATTTTTGTCTAACTTATTTTCACTCAATTCAAATTTAATCATATACCAAAATTTTTATTAGAAACTAAACACGTGACAAGATTTTTGAATTCTATTAGACAAATAGCTGGTCATGGCCCTTCACTATTAGGTAATAAACAAAAAGTTGGACGCTGTCACCTAAATATATTAAACTTTCATACCCTCCCAAGTAAAAGGAATTGGTTTTTTTAATTCCATTCCTCATCCTTTTATTTGTTACATTGTGAGTAGTTAGATCTCTATAGGGTGACAAGGCAAAAAGAAGGAAAATGTTATATGGCAAATCTGAAATAAAGTCCTATTCAAAGGACTGTTGATGTGGCACGATGCAAGTACAGTGGGGGCAGTAATGCACGTCAGGACAGCCACTTATATTATGCCATATAAGCATCCATTGAATCATATAAGCATCCATTGAATGATCTATTATTTCTCTTTCATTCATTTTAATTTTCCCAAAAAGATTTAGAAAGAAGCAACCTCATCCCGTATAAAATCCAAAATCTAAAACTATTTAGAGCAGAATTCAATTCAATTTATTGATGAATGGGTCACAGCCACACATCGTTACAAGTGGATACACATCAAATTATTATTGAGCTATATAATAAGCAGCTCCTTTTACTAACTCTATCGAAAGCCTTTTTCTTGAGTTAGCTGCGCCGCTGTGGCCCTCGCTGGCCTGACCGCTCTGCTCATTTGGCTCGAACACTCCAGTATGGGGGTGCGGGGACCAGTACTTGTCAGACTGGGAGTGGATCAACTCATCTGGAACCACACGAGGGTTTAAATGATCATCTGGATTCTTGTCATATGTGGAGTAATGCGCACCCCTGTTCACAGCATTTAGAAACCTTCATCTACCTTGAATAAAATCACCTCGTTATAGATTATATCATATCATGATCGTCCATTTATTGATATCCGAGAGATCTCGATGACACCGTGTGAGACAAAAAATAGTGTTTTAAATAATCTTATATCATTAAAATATATTTTATTAATATACCACGTGACACATATTTATGATGAATCTAAACAGAGGCCACCCATAATTGGATCATATTACAATTAAAGAATCACACCTATAGATTATGCAAATCATCCAATCAAACGAGCTTTAACATTAGCCACTTAAAATAAGAATAATGACAGATATTAGATTTGAACAAAGCGTGATAACCGTTCTGGTAGTTATCACGTAGATTGCATATAACCTAAGATTATGCCAAATTAGTACATATGGTGATCAGTTAAAATAGTGTCATGTGTATAAAAGTAACAATTGGTCCCCTTTCAATTGTAACGTAGTATAATATTTTTAAAAAATTATCTTCAGAAGGGTTAGTTTCTCTAGAACATTTCAGAGCAAGTTATATGGATGTTTATCGTCTCATTCAACCTCAAGCTGTGAAACATATTACTTGAGATGCTAGGTATTAATTAAATCATGTTATTAACATGTAGGGGTGCAGATTCGGTTAACCGAAGCGAAATTGCAGTTTTCATAATGATTTTTGCAAAATCAAACACTAACCAAAACATTTCCATTAACAGAACTTTACAACCCCCAAACTCAGACCAAACCGATCTAATTCCAGTTTCGGTCGATTTGATTTTACTTCATATATATATATATATTCCAATTTTCCATTCTATCCCGACCAGTTTTTGTTTTTTAGGTGCCAAAACCGAAATAGAAATCGATTTTCAATCGGTTTGGGTCCAATTCGGAAGGCTCGATTTTTGGCCGATTTTTAATTTTTTTTTTACCCCTACCCGCAAGTGTATTTAGTAATTCAAAGTCATTACGATGATAGTGCATTTGTTAAACTAAAATGAGCTCAAAATTTACTAAATTGGAAATTAATATAACTAGAAAGCAGCTCTTACGAGTACAGGGCTCTCTTTTCTAGTATATTTGTCTTTTCTTCCATAAGAGGCCATGCTCCACGACACGACAAACGCCAACTGAAAAAACATCTAAAAGGAAAAAAAAAAGAAATCATATAAAAGAACAACAATAAATTTTTTAATACGAAAATCTCACCATTATTTGCACTCTTTAAATTGGAGATGGGGATTAACTCTATCCCATTCTTTCATTAAATAAATCTTGAGAGGAAGCCATTACTTGCACACCGAAGGTTGGCCCTTGCAAAGAGTTTAAAAGAAAGATTTGATATCTTAGGAGATTGTGCTATGTGAAAAATATATCTAAGTTGTCTGATTTGAAGGTCAAGATCTAAAGATCTTAATTGCGAGAGATGTAAGCACAAAATACGATTTTATCATATTATTCAATGCAGTTAAAGGCCATTATTTGATTACACAAATAATTACATTGAATTGTACAATAACGATTGTGTTTCGTACTTGTCAATATTTGGCACCCAAGATCTCTAGATTATGGCCTTAAGAACAGACATGTTAGATGATGTTTTCACGTGGCCGTCAGATCAGATCAGACAGCTTAATATAACAGGTCAATTTTTATTCATGGTGCCGCAAGTGTCCCAAAAAGTGATCTTAAAATCACATATATATGTGCCACATAATTTTTCGAAATTTGTCCCACATTAAATATAAAAAAATTGATCGGCTGATAGTATGTTTATGATCAAAATCCATTATATTAATTGGGATGAAAAATGATCTCTATCATCATATTCAAATCATCAAATGGCTTTTGGCCGGGGTGAAAGTACACTTTCACAGCGTGCAAATAATAGTACCCCCAAAGAAAAAGTTAAGGGTACGATGAGAAACGCCTTGTCCACTCTCTGCCCTCTCCTCGCCATCGCGATCTTCAACTGCTCTGGCAAAACGAAAGCTAGATTTGCTCTCCCAACGTGCCATAGCTCCCTGCCTGTTCCCGACAACTCCCTACACGGTGACCAAACATGCACCGAGCAGGATCGTGTCTTAAGAGTGGCTGCAGCGGGCAATTAGAAGCATTGCCAAACAAACCTTAAACCAATTTGAGGGAGCTAGGTAACACTAATAACAGTTCTTAAAGAAGAAAAAAACAGAGAGTCGGGCACTAGATAAAAGTGAGTCTTTGATACGAAAAAAGCTTTTCTGTCTAAATAATATTGAAATGACAAAAGAATAGAAACTCATTTTCAATCACCTAGACGACTGAATTGATTTTCGCCGAAAATGGCTTAGTGTATGAAGCCCAAGTTTCCGTATGAGGCTTCATTTATTTTCCTTTTCATCTCTTCTATGAAAAAAAAAAACCGTGACTCTCTCTTTCACCATTGTCACAAATTTCTCCAAATTTCTAAAATTTCTTCAAAATTTACCGAAATAAGGGTTAAGTGAAACTTTCAGCGAAATTCGATGATTTCTTCGAAAGCGCTGAAATTTCATTAATTTAGGCGAAATTAAAAAAAATTTACTGAAATTAATGAAATTTAATCGAAATTTCACTTAAATTAATAAAAAAAAATTCTAATTTTTATCATTTTTTAAATAATAAATAAAAATTTTATGAAGTTTAAATATAATTTATATTTAATATTTTTTGTATTCCTCAAAATTTTTTCAAAACTTTTTAAATTTTTCTCAAAATTTATCCGATATGACCCCTACCGAAATGTTGCGGAAAGCAAAATTTGTCACTAAGTTTTCTACCAATGTTAGACATTTTCGTGTTATCAATGAAGGCCTAAAGATAAGAAAGATATATTTTACTAACCAACACTCCATGTCGTCAAAAAGGAACCGAACAAGAGAAGAAAAATCGCTAGGCATTAATTAGTGGTTATTTCTCAGAAATTATATAACCTATCAACCAGCTAAGAAAAATCTCTCTTTCTCTCTCTATATATAAGAATAAAATAGCTGGACAATGAAACCAATAAAAAAATAGGGCACTTTAAAAAACAATGCCTCAAAAACCAACTTTTTAATGAAAAAGATCCGACTTCAAACATTTTAGAAAAAATGTGTTTTCATAGATTTTAGGACTTCAGAAAATCGTGAAAGCACTGGAAGCATGTTTCTCTAATTTTCCCCAAAAATACTAAAAAAAAATTTAAGAAAAAAAAAGGAGAAACGTATATAAATAATGCCGATAATTAAATATAGAGATATGTTGCAAGAAAATAAATTGATGCTTTCCCTCTAACAAATGAAACAGAATATAAAACTAGCAGGTTGGGGAAGTTTTATATCCTAACTTTAGTTGTGTATGTGCCGTCGGGATTAGTCGAGTGCTCTAAGAGGCCCAAACGCTCGAGTTAATTATAATTGGTTTGGTAGTGATAGCAATACCTGCCTTAGAAAGCTGGAGACTCGAGTTCGAATCCGTCTCTAGAGGCCACTAGTGGCGGACGCATATATGGGCGATTGCGGGCGTCCGCCTGCACTGACTTTAAAATAAATGAAAATTTAATATTTGTTTTATTTCCGTAAGAAGAGTGTGTAAAAAATCTCCTTAATTTTGCCTTGGATACCTCTATTTGCACCCATGTCATCTCTAAAAGTGCTCACGTCCTAAACTCTTTGAAGACCATTGATTGCATCAGATCAATGATAGAGATCGCGTTTCAGCCCAACATTCCACAGAATAGATCTTGAGATCATGGCACACCTATCAAACGGTAAAGTTTTTATTCCATGTGTCACTGATCTCCAAAAAATGGTCCTAAATTGATGTTTGGGCATGATGTCTGACATATGATTCAAAGACCTTTTTGGGGGGATCTGTGACACTTGGAATAAAAATTGATCATCTGATAGGTGTGTCATGATCTCAAGATCTCCTGTGTGGAATATAGGGATGAAGCATGACCTCCATCATCTTATACGACCTAATCAATGGTTATCAAAGGGTCTAAGACGTGGGCACAAACAAAGGTAACTCTTTTGCTTTTCTTATAGAAATAAAATATTTCTATTTGGCAATAATGTGGGGTCCACTTTCTGGATCTTTTCTTAAGATAAAATTATATAAAATTTGGCTAAAATTTAGCGGATTTTTTTTCGCCTACCATTAGAGATAAAATATGAGGGGACTAATCTATTTGCAATCCTTAAAATTCGATATGCTTTCTTTTCAACTCAAGTTTTGCATGTCACAATCATTTGGCTGTTTTGAATTTGATGATGAAGATAGGTTTTAAGCCTAATTTTTTACACAATAAATCTTGAGACCATAGACTTGCCATCAAACACTAGTTTTTTCTACGTGGCACACATCCCAAAACATAGCCATAATTTAGTGTGATGTGTGCCTCATTACTTCTTAGTCACTTTATTAACATTTGTGCCACTTAAAATAAAAAATTTGACTGTCGAATGGTGCGCTCATAGTCTCAAGATTCTTTGTGTGAAAGATTGAAGTGAAAAGTGAACTCCATCTTCTAAGTCAAATCAATCAATTGTTGATGATCAAAAGATCGTATAAAAAAGATTAAACGCAATGAACAAAAGATCATATGTAGGAAATGTCATCTAAGTCATCAGATTTGAAAGCCATAATCAAAAGATCCTATGTTGAAAAAATTGGCATGAAACACGATTTTTATGATAATATATATTTAAAATATAACATTATATATTTTAATATATTTTAAAATTATATATATATGTATATATATATTAATCCCAACAATTTTTTCGAAAATTATTCCGAAATGAATCGAAATTAAATCAAATTCATCTTTCGCTCCACGTAGATGAAAATCCTGCTTCCGCTACTGAAGGCCACCCTAAGAATTTTTATCTTTGCTGCATAGCACGTGCTAACATGGGGTGAGCACCTGCCCCTGGATTAGTAGGGTGCTCTCTGAGAGGCACGTACACTCAGGTTATAAAAAAAATTCTGTAAACTTTCGTGGTTACCTGAAAACAGAAACGGGAGCAGAAGTACGAATCCAGATCTGGTTACCGAGTCGCTTCACGACACTCGCGAAGCGTCGCGTCAGTGAATTGGCTGCCATGCTGTATAAAAAAGGTTAATGGTAGATTGGTAGTTGGAGAGGTTCTCTAGATTGCAAGTTTGAAAAGAAGATGAATAGAGTGGTGTCTCATTTTCAGCAAACCTCAAATTATATAGGGCCCTCCTCTATCCGCCAAATAGGCACCGTCTGATTTTCCGTTTCTTCAAAGGTTGTTACTTTAGATTCCGTCTATCCGCCAAATAGGCACCGTCTGATTTTTCCGTTTTTTCAAAGGTTGTTACTTTATGGATTCCGTCAGTTAATGGAATTATATTTGACGGCGCTTTCTAGTTTCTGTTGAGACCGTTTGGCGAGTGGTATAGACATATAAAGCACATGATTATAAATGAATAAAAATGGTAAATATGGTAAAAGTGTTGGTGTGCCCAAAAACCTGCCAACCTTGTGAAATGGGCCTATATTGTTTAGACACAACCTACAAAATCAGTGAAGATTTATACGTGCAGGCAGTTCTATGGGTACTAAATAATAAGGAGGTCAAAAGCATACTTTCAATGATTTGGGTGCTCAAAAATTGATCACTGCCCTATGTGGATTATGTATGGCTGCCCATTTCAACTAAGCAGAGGTGTTGCTTAGGAAGAAAAAATGAAGTTTGATTTTTTTGTGATAAAAAATGGCACATGGCACTGTTTTATGAAAAGACCTTATTTTAACTAAGGACCGACTCTCATGAAAAAACACCAATTTGGTGTTTACATGATCACACACCTTTAATGATTATGTGGGTAATCCACACTTTTAATCAATGCCCTACGTGCATGGGTTAATATGTATAGCTGCTCGTTCAGGTAAGCGGAGGCGTTGTGTAGGAAGAAAAAAACGGCGTTTGATTATTTTGTGGTAAAAAATGGCACAAGACACTGTTTTATAAAATGCCCCTATTTTAATCAGGGACTGATCCTGACCGTCATTTCAATACCAATTCTGGTTTAGATGATTATACATTATTAATTGTTGAGTGTGTGGGTAATTCACACGGTCAAAGTGATAAATCATATATCAAAGTGCAATAGGTCCAAATATCAAGCTTTTTGAATCATCTAATTTGTTGACTATAATATAAATTATTATTTTTAGTTTGAATGGCTGATATCAAAGTTCATCAATCAGATGGTTCATGTCTACTTATAAGCATGCTTTTTTGGGCTAAGATATGCTACATTGATAGATTACCACTTGAACAATTTAGATTAGTCATGATGTGCGTCACATGGCATAACGATAAATCACACTTCAATAGTGTGAGGTAAAAGTTATAAATTTGATGGTGCTAAATCATTTAGCCACCAATACTCTCGTGTTAAATGTTGGTCAAGAGCCATTATCCGTTTTAACTATATTTTGTTAGGGCTGTCAACGAGCCAAGCTCGAGCCGATCGAGCCAAGGTCAGTTGTAGCTCTGCTATATCATTACCGAACTTGAGCTCCTCATAATTCCTCTAGCTTGGACAGAGCTCGAGCTGAGATCAAGCTCAACAAATTTTTTTAGTATTTTACAAAAAGGCCCTTACTGATTGATGAGTTACTGTTGTGATGTACTGACCCAAAATCAAGCCATGAATCCCGAATCAGTTGATCACAGAAAGAGTAAGCCGATCGCCTACCGTCCACGATGAGCAGCGGCAGTATATTTGCTTATTGTTGGTGCTCACGGTGTCTCATCATTGGAACAGTTAGTGTTCGATGTTCACGTTGTGGGGTAGGCTGATGGAATCTAAATGGATCTGACGATCCAACCATCCAAAATTAAGCCTAAAGATCTAGGCGCACGACCAATCAAAAATAATAAATATATAATCTACAAATATGCGCACCTTGAGCATTTGCCATTGATGGTTGCCGATCTTCAACGATGTTCTCGCGTTCAATGTCTCCTAGCACAATGGGGATGCTCTCGCCAATAGGGAGGATTGAATTCTGTCGAGCTATTGTTGGGACCAGGCACCCCTTATATTTATAGCCAAAGAGTCCTATCCCATTAAGGACTGAAATTGCTAATTGTAGTGTGATTAGAAATCACAATCATACCTTAACTGAAAGACTCAACAATCAGTTGCCTATTCTCTTCAAACTCACCAGAATAATAATTGTACATCTTAAGGTTGATCTTATACCATTCATCGGTCAACGGGTTTGACCATAGTGATGGCCACCAAAATAGGAACGTCTAACAGTCTCTCACTTGGCCAAACTATGTCAATAAACTCCGATTACCCAATGTTAGCTAACTTTCTTTGAATGGTAAGTCACAATTAATCTCAATCAAAGTCTTTATTATCAGTCCGGTCCAGTGAGAATTTCAACACAGAATCAATGTAGTCAATATATCATATTATCGATATATGACCGCTCATTAGTTACTGTATTGGAAGTCATCACCGACATGGATTCCAACTAGTATGATTTCACATAGATTATAAGTTTACAAACTGAATGGTGATTACATGTAAACTCAATCTAATATTGGTCCTACTTTATTGCCATCTACTGACACCATATGTTCCAAGGAGTTATTTACATAAAAATGGAAAAGCAAATAAATAAATTTTATTTCTGAATCAATTAAACAAAGGTATTCACTCGCATATATCCACTCTCAAAGGCTATCAAAATTATCTGTTAACCCCATGCGCGCAACATGCTCCAAAAGGATCTTGGGAGGTAAACCTTTTGTGAGAGGGTCAGCAAACATGAGTGTCGTACTTATCTTTTCAACAGATACAATTTGATTCTGAACTTTCTCCCTGACAACAAGATATTTTATATCAATATATTTGGAACCCCCACTAATCTTGTTGTTATTGGAGATAGCAATCGTAGCGGAATTGTCACAAAAGATTCTCAGTGGCTTTGAAATAGTATCAACAACTCGAAGCCCTGAGATAAAATTCCTCAACCATATCGCCTCACATGTTGCCTCAAAACATGCAACGAATTCTGCTTCCATAGTGGACGAAGTAGTCAGCGTTTGTTTAACGCTCTTCCAAGATATAGGTCCACCTGCAAGCATAAAAAATATAACCCGATGTGGGACCTACGAGTGTCTTGACACCCAGCATAGTCAGCATCGGAATAACTAATAACTTCAAGGTTATTCGACCTTTTGTATGTGAGCATGTGTCCTTTAGTCCCTTGTAAATAGCGAAAAACCTTCTTAGCTGCTTTCCAATGATCCAAACCAGGATTACATTGGTACCTGCCAAGCATGCCAACTATATACGCTATATCCGATCTGAGACTTGTGCATACATGAGACTCCCAACTGCCGATGCATAGGGAATTGTCTCCATCTGTTTTCTCTCCAGATCGATCCTGGGACTTTGAAGTAGACTAAATTTATCACCCTTAATGACAGGGGAAACAGTAGCAGAACAATTGTGCATGTTAAATCTTTTAAAAACTTTATCAATATAAGCTCTTTGAGACAATCCCAATATGCCACGGGCTCTATCTCGATGAATCTCAATTCCTATCACGTAGGAAGCTTCACCAAGATCTTTCATATAAAAACTTTTTGATAAAAAGTTCTTTGTCTCATATAACATGCCCAAATTGCTACTCGCAAGTAAGATATCACCAACGTATAAAATAAGGATGACAAACTTACTCCCACTGATTTTAAGATATATGCATTGATCCACAGTATTTTCTTTAAAACCAAAATTTGAAATGACTTCGTTAAATTTTAAGTACCATTGTCGAGATGCTTCCATAGAGACCTTTTGAGTCTACAAACTAAATGACTCTCCTTCAACCGAAAACCTTGAGTTGTGTCATAAAGACATCTTCATGCAAGTCGCCATTCAGAAAAGCAGTTTTAACATCCATTTGATGCAATTCTAAGTCAAAATGAGCTACTAATGCCATGACTATCCGAAAAGATTCCTTTCTAGAGACAGAAGAAAATGTCTCTTTATAGTCTATTCCCTCTTTTTGAGTGAAACCTTTAGCGATTAACTCATTTTCTATATTACCTTTGGAGTCTTGCTTGGTTTTAAATACCCATTTACGTACGTGCTTGACTCCATTAGGTAACTCACAAAGATCCTGCATCGAAGTTATGTTTCATTGATTCCAACTCATCTTTCATGGCTTGAGCCATTGAGTGGATTTGTCGCTCTTCATGGCTTGGCTAAAGGAAACAGGATCCGATTCCTTTCCAAAATCAAACTCACTCTCATATAGGTAAACTATATAGTCATCGAAATGGCGTGCTTCTTTGCTCTCTACGATCAATGGTAGATCATTGGCGATCGCCATGGGAGCAAGAACCTCCTCAATGTGGGTGTCAATAGGTATAGCCAGTGCATCAACACCGCTTGAATAACTCGTGTTGGTGCCACTTTTCTTGGATAAAAGGGATAGGAATAACTTCGATTCTCCTCAAGGTGATTTTCCTAAGCTCTATACTCCCACTTGATCTCCACGATCCTCAAAGAATTTTGCATGTCTAGTCTCAACAATCAAGGGTACTATGGTGGGGCAATAAAATCGGTAGCCTTTTGATCTATCGGGGTAACCAATGAAATGACAACTTATAGTTTTAGGGTCCAATTTTCCTAATTGTGGGTTGTACACCTTTGCTTGATAAACAGCCCCAAATGTGTAAATATCCTAAAATCGGTTTTTACGCCTAGCTCATAAGGAGTTTTGGGAGCGCCTTACTAGGAACTTCGATTGAGGATATGCATTTTCAAGGCTTCTCCCACAGAAGCGTGAGGCAGCGTGAGTTGCATAACATGCTTCTCACCATATCCATAAAATGCGATTTACGTCATTTCGGCTACAGATTACATTGGTGTTCTCGGCATGGTGTATTGAGCGACAATGCTATGCTCTTGTAGATACAGGGCGAAGGGTCATGGATTGCGACTTGTTTCAGAGTATCTACCATAGTACTCTCGCCTCTATCGAGATCTCACAATTTTAATCTTGAATTGAGTTGTAACTCAACTTGACTTTATAGATTTTAAACATATCCAGGGCCTCAGTTTCGTGAATGAAATATATAACCAAAACGAATAATAATCGTGAAGGTAATAAAATACTTTTGACCACCAATAGCGGGAGTTGGAAGCGGTCCACAAATATCGATGTGGACTATTTCCGACAAACTCGTGCTTACGAAACCCTTTCTTATTAGTCTTTGTGAGTTTTCCTTTAACGCAATCAACACAAGTATTGAAATCAGAGAAATCGAGCGCATCGATTATATCATCTTTAATTAACCTCTCCATTCTATCCTTAGATATATGGCCTAAACGTTTATACCATAAAATTGAGGAGTTATCGAGTGCTCGTTTTCGTTTCTTACTTATTTTATCATTCACATGCATAGAAACTAAAGATTGGGCGTAAGATGAATCCAAGTTCAACTGATAAAGATTGCCCACTAATGAGCCACCACCCACAATATCGGAATTAAATAATAGAGTAAACATATTATGCCCAAATTTAAATTCAAAACCTAATAAATCCAATTTAGAAATTGAGATAAGGTTTCTAGTGATACTGGAAACATAAATAGTATCAACTAAATCCAAAATGAAACCACTATCTAAAATGAGACAGAGAGTCCCAATGGCCTCCACGTCTGCTTCTACTCCATTCCCGAGTTTGATGGTACGTTCGCCTTTACTTAGCTTCCTGCTGGATCGAAATCCCTGCATTGAATTACTTATGTGAATAGTTGCACCAGAATCTATCCACCAAGTATTGCGTGGAGCATCAACATAAAGTGATTCAAAACACACAAAAGTAAGGTCATTACCTTTCTTAACTAGCCAATCTCTGTATTTCTGACAATTCTTCTTAATGTGTCCCTTCTTCTTACAGAAGTGACACTTGATGCCAGAAGTAGATGTGCTAGCTTCTCCTTGTTTGGTTTCCGGTGGAGAAGCTTTCACGTTCTTTCTTTTATATTGTCCCGATTTTCGCTTGAAATTTCGTTTCGATGGGCCAAGAGCGGCGTAATGGGCACTTTCAGGTTTTTCAGCCCGAAGTCGTTCTTCTTCTTAGACACAGTGAGCAATTAGCTCGTTCATCTTTCACTTCTCTTTCTGCGTGTTATAATTGATCTTGAACAGGCCAAATTGTGTAGGAAGGGAAGTCATAATGAAGTGAACAAGATAACCCTCAGAAAAACCCATTTCCAGTTCTTTCAATTGAGTTGTCATGCCACTCATTTTCATAATGTGCTCCCGGACGCCGCTATGACCATCATATTTCATGGTTTCCATTTTAACAATTAGACTACTGGCAAGGGCTTTAGAAGTCCCTTGAAATTGTTCCTTAATGGCTTGCATGTATTCCTTTACAGTGTGCGAGTCAGGAATACCTCCCCGAATCGCATCAGCAATGGAACTTTTGATGATCATGAGGCTCATACGATTTGATCTATCCCATTTTTCTAAATCCGTATGGTTCACTGCCAGATCCTCAGCCGAGGCATCAACGGTGAGCACCTTGGGTTTGTCAGATCATATAGCATAGTCAAGATCCATGCAGCCTAGAACAATTGCAACTTGTTCCTTCCATTTCTTATAATTTGATCCACTCAAAAGTTCAATTCCACCAATCATACTGGTTATGATAGATGGGTTCAATACTGCACAATAATTAAGGGCTTTATTATGTCCACATACAATCGAAATAACTATCAATTCCACAAGGTTATAATTATAGTATGTGACGCGAAAATTAAAATATGTCAAGGAATATAAAAATTAAAACCAATGTGGTTTTATTGAGAAACGATTTGTGTCATTATAACCCTTCGTTGAGTCGAGCCATAACACATTAGTTGCTTCCTCAATCTATATTAATGATTGTGGTACTAATTGCGTCATTATGACTCTCCGTTGGGTCAAGTTACAACACGCTAGCAGTACCCACACACACAAAATAATGAATAGTGAAATACGGCCATCATATAACATTAAGTGATTCATCACCGTTGGGCAGAAGAATCCCTTATGTTGTGACGCCAACGTTCACTATACACTTTCACTGGATTTGTAACACGTTTTTGGACAAAATTAAACCTCACTATGAAAACCACGACACTAGGAAAGGTCATCACCATTGGGCAGAAGAATCTTTTCAAGCCATGTTTTCAAATTAGGTTTGATAATATTTTAGAAGATCACAAAACGTGTTATGAGGAGGTATCAAAATAGACAATAAACGAACATTATAATGTGTAAGTACCAGTCATGGTGGTGGAGCACAACCTCCACTACCCAATTCTAATGAATGATACTAAAAAAATTGATTACACAATTAAAAAAAGGAAAAAATAACATCAGGTCATGAAAATATCATAATAGAGAGCTCATTATAAAAAATAGACCTCAAAAACGGATCCGAAATGTCTGAGATAGTCAAAATGCATATATAATGTTCGAAAATCGGACCTATAAATAGCCCAAAAAAGGCCTGAAAAGAATAAGAATTCAAAGGGTCTTAATTGAGCCGGGTCATAGGCCTTAGTGGCCGAGTGGGCCTCAGCCAGTGGGCCTTGCGGGTCGGGCCAGGGGCAACAAATCGGGAGTTGGGTTCTTAAGGCTTTATGTGGGAAGCACCAACTTTTGTGCTCCCATTTCACATGCAATGAAAACAATTAATGCATCTTCTACTCTAGAAAAGAAAGCGTACTATGACTACTGTAGTCGTCTTTCTCCAAAGGAGCTACCAACCATAGACCTTGGAAACCTTTTATTGGCAACCACTATACGACGTTGCACTACTCGAAAGACACAAATCAAAAGAAAATTATTATCTTTTATTTTTCATTCACCTTGATTTGTAATAGACTTTTTGGGGATTTTAATTGCAACCACAATAAAAGGGGAAAACATGGTTGTCATTTAAAGAATAAGACCCACTAGGTCTCATTCTTTTTCCCATGGCTAACAGAGACATGGTCTCTTCAAATTCAATTAATATGAGATTTCCAAACCACATAACTAATAAAATACAGTTGGGCTATCTTCCAAAACGACATAGAACGTCTTGAAAACAGAACCCCAAAACAGCCTTGATAATTCGACGCCGAAAAACATATATCTCAAAATCAAAGACAAAAAAAAAAAGAAAAAAAAGAATGAGGATTCGTGTGCACGCTCAAACATTCCGGCAACCAAAAACACGGTACACAAGATTAAACTCATATTCTAATGCTTTGATCGATCAAACACCAGTCATGGCTCTGATACCAATTGATGGAATCTAAATGGATCTGACGATCCAACCATCCAAAATTAAGCCTAAAGATCTAGGCGCACGATCAATCAAAAACAATAAATATATAATCTACAAATATGCGTACCTTGAGCGTTTGCCATTGATGGTTGCCGATCTTCAACGATGTTCTCGCGTTCAATGTCTCCTAGCACAATGGGGATGTTCTCGCCAATAGGGAGGATTGAATTCTGTCGAGCTATCGTTGGGACCAAGCACCCCTTATATTTATAGCCAAAGAGTCCTATCCTATTAAGGACTGAAATTGCTAATTGTAGTGTGATTAGAAATCACAATTATACTTTAACTGAAAGACTCAACAATCAGTTGCCTATTCTCTTCAAACTCACCAGAATAGCAATTGTACATTTTAAGGTTGATCTTATATCATTCATCGGTCAACGGGTTTGACCATAGTGATGGCCACCAAAACAGGAATGTCTAACATAGGCGAGACAATTTCCTCTGGCAAGGCAAGCCTATCTATTTTCAAAATAGAAGGAGCTCCTACGACTGCTTCTTTTAACCACTAGCTCATATGTATGGTTGAGAGCGAAAGAGAGAGAAATGATATGAGACCCTTGTAACTTATTATGATTAGGCTTTGTACCTTTCCGATTTCTATTTTTGGAAATACTTTAAAATTAAGAGATAAAGAATAGGAGGTAAAAGGACAAATATTCATGGGGAATGCTTATTTAATGTTACGTATATATAAATAATATTAAATAAATACTACAAAAAATAAGACTATTAGCAGCCGTTATTAATAAAAAACTGTTGTTGATATCCTCTGTGCTAATTGTCTTAATAGTTATTTTTTGTTAATAGCGACAGTTTTTTACTGCTACTAATATTCTTATTTATTGTAGTGAACTTTTATAAATTAAATTGTTTATTAAAATAATTATATATAATATAATCGAGTCGAGCTATAGAGTACTCAGCTCGAGTTCGACTCCATTAAAATCGTGCTTTCCTTTCTAAGCTCGGCTCGGCTCTCAAGCTGATCTATAAGAGCTTCTAGTCATTATTTTTCGAGTCAAGTTGAGCGAGCTGGCGAGCTGGCTCAATTTTTTGACAGCCACATTTTTCAGTTAAGGAGATCAATATAAGAGTACTCCATATGATCTTCCTATTTGCACACCAAACCTAACTAGGGTTATTGAAGGTTCTTCTTTGAGTTTGACCCATGCACTCCCTTTGGTACACTGGCCAAGCAGCAAATACCAACTCATAAACACCATATTTGGATTTTACTCTCCTGACATCCACAAATGGGTGCCCATTTATTTTTAGTCAGTCTATAATGAGTGTTCGCCCATCATAAGAAGACACGGCAGTCCACGCATATGTGTGACCGGCGGACGTGCACGGCCTTTCAATGCACGGAAGTCCGTGAACATCATGCAGTCACTTTCGTGTATTGAAAGTCCGTGCAAGTCCGCCAATCACACATATGCATGGACTGATTTACTGCATATCATGGGTAGACACCCGTTGTAAGTTGTAAATTAACTCTTAATTTTTTACCATCAAATGTGATCTTATTAACAATTTTTCGGGAAATAAAATTGATGGGAGCACACAGGCACATTGTTAAATTACTTTAGTACCCTCATTTGATGTTTGTAATTACAAAAATGTCCCTCATAGGAAAGTTTTAATCAAAGTTAGGAGTTTGAAAAGTATTTATTAATTTTACGAAATAAATTTGTACTCTTTACTAAAGAAATGTAAATATCACTGAATTAGCAGCAAAACTTGAAAATCATAAAAGTCTAAGGTTTAAATTTCCTCTTTTTGCTTTTAAAATTTTGTTTTAAGATAAAATATCTAACATTAATCAATCGATTCGTTTGTTAAGCCAAGTCGGATGGAATTGAATTGTAGATTTAGTCGTTTACCTAATTTGCAATATGCTAAGTGAATGAGTGCATTAAGTAATATAGTATGACCATGGTTGGAAGATCTATAATCATGGTCTGCAGATATATATTGTGAAAAATTGGAACAAAAATGATCTCCATTTGAGTTAAAGCTCCCAATGCCTGGTAGGCAGAGGTACTCAAGCTCCCAATGCCTGATAGGCAGAGGAGCTGTCTGAGGTTACAAGTTAACAAGGTGTCACTAATGGTACCCAAAAGTAAAATAGCACTTCAAACTCAATGGTTCATATGAAGGAAAAAATGGGCTACTAACTCCCCGCCAAATACTGACCACGCACTATTAAGTATAACAGAAAATCGCTGTTTGATTTGAAACGGATGATGGCCTGTTCTAACCTTCCACACAACTGAACTTGAGATCACAGAAAATCGATAAATAAAATATTCAGTCAGAGCCGCTCCTGTATAAGGAACGGGGTATGGTAATATAGCGGGTGAATCCACAATTTCGGCTACCACAATAGTGTATGCCATCACTCCTCGTTCATGAAAAATAGTCACTACCTACAACCAATTTTTGATTTCACATGGCACATCTTCCAAAAAGTGACATGCGAGCATTATGCGTGCTATGTGGCCTTTGATTCACTTTTTTTATGTGTGTCACGCGTAACAAAAAGTGAAAATTAATGCAGTCAAGATTCTCCTCTTTTCAAGGGCAACAAATGAGGTAGGACTGAAAATCTGATTCTACCTGGTAGGATCTAGCCATTGCCCTTCGATGATATGTTGATGATCTCAAACATGGTTCAAAATTTTAGCTGATAATTCAATTTTCAGACGAAATGTTTCGATTTCGGTACCCATTGAAACAGATAAAAAAAGGTATGGACGGAAAATTTTTGGCCGAAATTAAAATTTTCACTCCAAATTTCGATTCAAAATTTCACTTTCCATCATTTCCGAAACCGAAAAACGAAATCGCTATTTTGATCCTGATCTCAAAATTAAAGGGCATGCCCCTATGCTCATCACATCATTCAATCTGCTGCGAAAAATCGAACGATCCATGACCACGTTTTCTTCTCCCTCAATCTCTCCAATCTACGAACTAAATACCCAACAACTCCCTACCGTCCTTCGCAGATTAGAGTCATGTAAATCTATGGAAGAGCTCAAACAAATCCAAGCCTCTGTCATCAAAACCAGGCCTATTCAAACCCAACTCGTCTTCACCAAACTTCTATCTTTTTGCTCTCTATCCCCATTCGGCGACCTCGATTACGCTCGCTCTCTTTTCGCCCAAATTGAAAGCCCAAATCAATATATTTTCAATGCGATCATTCGAGGCTTCTCGCGTAGCCAGAAGCCTCACGAATCGCTCTTGTTCTATCGTAAAATGCTCGAAAAAGGCTTCTCTCCTGATAATTTCACCTTCCCTTTCCTTCTCAAGGCCTGCACGCAGTTGCAGGCGTTGACAGAAGGAAAGGAGATCCACGTTCACGCGATTAAGACTGGGTTTGAATCAGATTTGTATGTAAAGAACACTCTGATAAGACTGTATGCTGTTTGTGGGGAAATTGACGTGGCACAGAAGCTGTTTGATAAAATGCTCGAACAAGATTTGGTTTCTTGGACGACTTTGATTTCGGGTTACGCGAAGATGGGTTTGTTGAAAGAAGCGATTCAATTGTTTTTAGGGATGGCTGATACGGGTTTGAGAGCAGATGAAGTGACTATGGTGATAGTGCTGTCTGCTTGTTCTAGATTGGGAGATTTGGATCTTGGTAGGAAAATACATAGGTATATTGATGATCATAAGGTGAATTTGGATGTATTCATGGGGAATGCTTTGGTGGATATGTACTTAAAGTGTGGGGATATTGATTTTGCTTATAAGTTGTTTGAAGAAATGCCTGCGAGAAATGTAGTTTCGTGGAATTCTTTGATTGCAGGGCTTGCACGACAAGGGGAGTTCAAGGAAGCTTTATCGGTGTTTCGAAGGATGCAAGGGAAAGGAATCTCTCCGGATGGTGTTACTATAGTCGGGGTGCTCCATTCATGTGCTAATTTGGGAGCATTTGAGTTGGGTAAATGGGTTCATGTTTATATCGATAGAAATCATGTTGAAGTTGATGGGTTCATAGGAAATGCATTGGTAGATATGTATGCAAAGTGTGGTTGCATTGATCAAGCCTTGAAAGTGTTTAACGGCATGCACAAGAAAGATGTGTACTCGTATACGGCTATGATAGTTGGGTTTGCCATGCATGGGCAAGGGGAAAGTGCGTTGGCTCTCTTCTCTAAGATGTCTAGGCATGGAATAAAACCAGATGAGGTGACGTTTATCGGCGTCCTATCGGCATGTAGCCATGGAGGATTGGTGGAGGAGGGCCGTCGATATTTTGAGGACATATCTAGGGTGTATGACCTTAGACCTCAGATTGAGCATTATGGATGTATGGTTGATCTATTAGGTAGAGCAGGACTTCTCAGAGAGGCAGAGGAGTTTATTATGAACATGCCATTTCCACCCGATGCCTTTGTTTGGGGAGCTCTATTAGGGGCTTGTAGGATCCATAGAAAAGTCAATTTAGGGGAAAGAATAGTGAAGAAGCTCATAGAGATAGAACCCGAGAGGGATGGGACATACGTTCTCATGTCAAACATATATGCATCTGCCAATAGATGGCGGGACGCAGTAACGGTGAGAAAGACCATGAAAGAGAGGAAGATCAAGAAGACTCCGGGGTGCAGTCTAATCGAATTGGGTGGCATGGTTCACGAGTTTCGAATGGGGGACAAATCACACCCGAGAACAGGAGAGATATATTTGATGTTGGATGAGATCGTAAGTCGTTTAAAGATTGAGGGCTACGAAGCGCATACCATAAATGTCTTGATGGATGTTTCCGAGGAAGAAAAGGAACATGCTCTATGTCACCACAGCGAGAGGCTGGCAATTGCTTTTGGCTTAATCAGTACGAGCCCTGGCACGACATTGAGGATTGTGAAGAACCTTCGGGTGTGTGGTGATTGTCACACTGTAACTAAACTCATTTCGAAGTTCTTCGAGAGAGAAATAATTGTGAGGGATCGAAATCGTTTTCATCATTTTAGAGGCGGTTCGTGCTCCTGTAAAGATTTTTGGTAATGACAGATGTATTTCTTGATTACAAAATATAAAGATTAATTAAGTTATATTGCAATGAAGAAGGATATTGTGCACGGGAGTTCGTACAACTACTATAGGTGTACCCCTATTCATCAACCATTCAAATGCCTTTCAGTGGTATGAGATTCATGTGTGGAAAAGTTCGTTATCAGTCTTATAATAAATTGCGAGTCCGATTGGACTTGCATTGAATTGTTCTGTCGTATTTTGAATCGATCAGTCTTATTATGGATATCAATGGGCCGTATAATGTCTAGATTGGTCTTATTATGGACCAATAGGTCTTACGATACAGCCCAAGCATTCCTATATCTAGTTGATAATAGGTAACTAGAAGACACATTTAATCTTAGGAAAATTTTCATAAAATCTCCCCTTTTAAAGCAACTTTTCTAAATGCTCCCTATATTTTTTTAAGTATCTAATAGACTCATGTACTTAAAACTTTAGTTATCTAAATGCCCCTCAACCATATATATCCATCTTAATATTTACATTTTAAATGCATTTTTTATTATTTATTTTATAGATTAAAAAATAATTATCTTTTATATATTTTTTATTATTATTCTCAAAGATTTTCCAATCTTTTGGAATTTTATTGAACTTTTCAATTTTTGTTGCATGAAGAAAAATACAATTTTTTACTTTTAAAAGTTTTTTAATGTAATTTTATTGGCCTATTGGGCTAACCGACCAACCCATTTTCTAGAATCTCCTCTCTTTAAGGGTAATTTTGGTATTAAGGTGGATATTTATGGTTGAGGAGGTATTTAAATAACTAAATTTTAAGTACATAAATTTATTAGATATTTAAAAAATTATGGGGTGGATTTAGAAAAGTAACTTTAAAGGGTGGTGGTTTTAGAAAATTACCATTAAAGACGGGGTTGGAGTTCTATTTCGTCAGTATCTCTAGCAAGGATGGCTAAATTTGAATAGCTAAATGCCTAAAATCTTATTTTATGTTAATCTTTATTTTAGCTATTTACTTTTTAGAAAAATCTCCAACAGTGATAGCTATTTTAGTTATTCCTTCTTTAAAATAATACATTTAATAAGGTTTAGAGAGGGAGAGGGAGAGACAGACTAGGAGATAAAAATATTATTTTATTTTTAGCGAGTCACTAAAGGCTCGCCAAAATAGCGTTTGGAGATGGGTTCGCCAAACATAGCGAAGTAGATAACGTCTCTGTTGGATGGAACAAGGCAGGTTTGAGTACGTTATTTTAGCGATTTAAGAGACTCTAGGAAGTCTGTTGGAGATGCTCAATGATATTTGTCATTTGACTCATTTCACTAGAGACTTCGCACAGAGAGAGAGGGAGGTGAAAAACCGAAGAGAGCTTTCCCAAACAATCTTTCTGGGCAGAGATTTTAAAAAAATGCTTTTATATCACTTATTTATGGGCTTTTTGGTGTAACAAAATTGACCTTTTTAACTTACTCACCCAAAACTGCCCCTGTTAGGTTAGTACTTGGAAAAAGTAACAGGATTTTAACCTTGTTGGTTAAATATTTTTATAATTGATCCGTGTGAAGGTGAAATCTTTTGTACCTTTTTGGAACTTAAGTCAATTCTGTATTATTAGATGATGGTTTAAAGTAGGGATAATAGCTTTTGGCCAACATTTAAACACTATAAATGATCTTACACTTTTAAAATTATATACATTTATATTTATATTTATCTCACATCATTATTGAAATTTTCCAAGTGATAATCCAAGTGTGACCAATTGAAAATTTCCAAGTGGTAATCTGAGTGTGACCAATTGAAATTTTCCAAGTGTGACCAATTGAAAATTTTCAAGTGGTAAATCCATCATGGAACGTACCTCGGCCCAAAGAAACATGTTTATAAGTTGATGTGAACCATCTCATATATGAACTTCATATTAATCATTAAAACTAAAAACAATATTTGATATTATAGTAAACAAATCTAATGATTTGAATCTCCCTAAACCAACATTTTTAGGTTTATTGCACTTCAATCTATGATATGTCACTTTGATCGTCACAAGACATCCGACCCGACCTTCGGGCTGGCTCAACCAAGAGGTTTTGCCAAGTTGGATTGGGTATTTTCCGAGTTAGGTCGATCCAAACCGACAAAATAGTATGTTTGTAAAATATGGGTTTTTTTAGCAAGTTGAGTTAGGTTTTCGGGTCGGATTGACTTGACTGAACCATTGGGTTGCCCCCGAGTCGGTCTGGCATTTGCAATTTTCTTATGGGTAACTTTAAATGCACCCAACGAATCTTGTTAGACACCTACACTAAAGACTACTGATTGCTTTAAATCAGACGATGGAGATCAGTTTTCGCTCCAATCTTTCACACAACGGATCTTGAGATCATGACACACCTATCTGATGGTCAATTTTCGTTTCCGCATGGCACATATCCCAAAAAATGCCCCTACAATCACATGGCAGCCATCATGCTCAAACGTGACTTTTAGGGCTACTGTTTTGGGATCTTTTTCATGTGGAATAAAAAATCGACCCTTTAATAGTTGCACTATGATCTCAAGACCCTCATGGAGAAGATTGGAGTGAAAAACGATCTCCATAGTCTGATTTAAAGCGATCAAAAGTTTTTAGTGTCGGTGCCTAGCAAGATTTGGCGGCTGCGTTTAAAGCCACCCTTTTCTTACCGGGCATTCAAAATCTTGACCGGACCCGTTGATGAACGCGGATAGGCAAAACAGGGAGTTGAATACATACCCGGCAAACGAAACCTTAACCGCCCTATATATGAACGGGGCAGTAGCCTTCTTAAGCGTTCCCGCTTCGAATTTTATTTTTTCCATCTCTCTCAAAATGTACCGCCCGCCGCGCCAATTTCTTCACAGCGGCGGCGCTCCAGGGACCTCACAGCCTACCCCTCCTCCTTTTCCTCAATTCCCTCATCAAAACCCTAACTTCTACCAGCAAAACGCTAATGTCTATACCCAAAATCCTAGCTTTCCTTCTCCCAACCCCTACTTCCAAAACCCTAATTTCTCTCATCAACAGTTCCCCAATACCAGATTCCAACCCCACCATGTCTCTCCAAAACCTGCTGAAATCATCGAAAAGATCGAGCGTGCAGTATCGAAAGCACACCGGGAACTTCTCACCTCTGGCGAAAGCATTTCGGCATGGAAAATTTCGCAAAACGTGCTTTTATATCTTCAAGTCGATTCATGGAGCTCTCTAGGGTTTCAATTTCAAGATGTTCCTTCTCTTTATCGTCTTATTGTTACTGAAGGAAAGGTAATATTTAATAAACTTTCTTTGAATTAATCACTTTTTTCAAAAAATTCTCCGAATAGGTAGTCTGCTGAACTTTTCATGGATTAATCAGCCTTCGGACATTTGGCAATTTGTGTTGAATTATTCTGAATTTTAATCCTTGTGATAGACGTGCACTACTACTACTATTATTATTATTATAATTATTGTGAATATGGCATTTGTGGATTATGAATGGACCTATGTTCCTATTAATTTTTAATAATTTTAAATCCTCAATTTTTTTTAATAATTTTGTCCTGGCTGAATTATTGCCAAATACGAAATTGGTTATTATGTGTATATTCCCTTAAACAAATTGTATATTTAACATACTTTTCTTGTTTAGGTGAACTCATTTATACATTGCTTTGTTGGAGTACGGAGAATTACGTCATTGTACGATTTGGATGTCGAGATTTGCAAAAACGAAGGTGTAGAACGTTTTGAAGAGCTTGGCTTGGGGCCATTGGTACGGCATCCCCTCATCCAACATTATTTTCTTGTTCCTTCTGATATTACAGAAGTATTCAAGATAAAGTGTGAAGAGATAATATCTTCCCTTGCTGATTATATGGACACTTGTAGTGATAAGGATATTCGGGCCGAGGAATTTTTGTCTTTCTTGGCAAAGAAACAATCAGTTGCAGTTAGGGAAAAGCTCGGCATCCGGATTCAAAGCTTGGGGTGTGTGATTTTTTTCCTACATTAACATCAACTATTTGAATACATCGGAATATTTAAGTAAAATTACATTTGAAGCATAAATTATGTTCTTTTCATTAGTCTCTAGTAAGTTATTGATTGCATGACCAATGCATGTTTATCGGACCACGTAACTAATGAAATTGTGAATTGTTTCGGCAATATCTTCATCCCATTTTCGAACCCTTTTACCTAGGATTATTGATCTTCCTTCGTGGGATCAAGTGCTTTTTGTTTATTCAAAATGGATATATATGTACACACCAAAACGTTCAAATTCACAACTAATAACATTGATTCAATTTTTTCACTCATGATCTGGCCCGGTCAACTCAATCATGATATTGAACGATGGGAACTTTTCTAAAAAATTCAAGGCCTCTCCCACCAAGGTGTGATCTCCATCTATAGTCTGGCAAATCGATGATTCGTCATGCTTGCAATCGAATGGTAAGAAAGAGATCGTGAAAAAGCCTATACTTAGTTTCAACTTTGTCTGAAACTCCGTCCCTTGTTTTAGTTCTCGTCAGATTCAATTGCCACTTGCTTTGATTCTTAATTGAAATAAGTTGGCTCGTCTTCAGACTGGAAATCCACTTCTGAAAGAGCTTCCACTTATGCTTAAGCTGCGGAAAGTGAGTCGGATGGGTTCAATCTAGGGCTGATGAAAAGGGCCTAATCCAAGAACAACCCTCTTGGGCCAGAGGAGAAGCTTCTAAATGCGCCTATGATGTCTGTTTAGAAAAATCCGTGAACTCCCCTTTCCAAACATTATTGATGCAGGCTAGCTACACATTTAGCCAATGATAGGCTATAATATAAGCTTAAGAACAGAGTGCTCTTTTGTCGAAATACTCATGCTTAGGATTATTTCCCATCGAAGTAATTGGAATTTGGTGTAGGTTACCCATGATAAGCTAGTTTATTTTATAATTCATATTTGAGCGAAATTGAACCCTACCTTAGACTATCGATAGAGGCTCGTGTCTCCCTAAATCCACAGTGACTCACGACTATAAGGAAGGTTGTCACGCTTCCCTTAATTTTTCTAGCATCACGTTCCAACTAAATTATGCTTTTTTACGGGCGAGTTTCACTCCCTAGTGTCAGTAGAAAACAAGACAACGAGCAAGCGTACCTTTGTTCGCTTCTTCTGCACCAAGCATGTAAGTTTTTAAGATATCTGTAGATTGGTGGCTACCTAAGGAAACTCCGATTCGATCAGCCACCTGGTTGGGAGGCATCTATGTCATCGTAATCACAAGGAGAGTTTAACAATCATGGGAGGGTAAGGTACTTCTTTTGTGTTCCAGAAAAATGAAATGCATAGGGGTCCATCCTTTTTTTGAGGCATGGTCCTCAGATTTACGGATTTGCAAAGTAGACTGATGACAATGACAAAGGCTTGCGAAAATGAGTAGCAAGATAAAGACAGTAAGCTTGCAAGAAGTCTCACCCCTTATCAGGAGTACTCATTCAACATGAACTTTTTTCATAAATAGTTTTAAACCATCTAGAAAGGAGGACCTGATATAGAGTCTTAATTAAAGAAAGAACGTAAAGATTAAGTGCTTAGGAACAACAAGTTATATCTTGATAATCTATCCAGTCAACGATACATTTCAGTTCCCGCTACTTCTTGCAAGAGATTGTCCTAGAATGGGGAAAGGGTCTTTTATCTCGATTGAATATTATGTATAAATCAACAAAGACTACTTTTCTTGGGCGGCTGACACCCAACCACTATGTTGTACTGGGAATACGATTCCCGCATCTGGCTCTTCCCTTCCTTGACTTTGTTGGCTTTGGATTCATCCGAGGTTTGACAAACTGGAGTTCACTTTTTTATGTAAAGTAGATTTTATATATAATTTAATATCTTGAGAGAAAGTTTCTTGAGGCTCAAGAAATGGCGGAATTCCTCCAGCACAAATTCATATGCAGCTCGTAGAAGTACTGAATTACATTCGAAAGCCAATAGAATAGTGAGAATTGGTTTATCTTCCGGCGGGCTTCTTGGGAGTTTGTATTCTCATCGTTCTCCCTGTGTGCTGGTTGCAAAGAGGAGTTATTGTTTCCTTACTTGTGTGGGATTCTATGCTTCAACATTGTTGCTTCCTCAAGCTTGTTTAGGTGTTACCTGAAGGGGTTAACTAGATATGGAGCTGTCTTAGAAATCGGCTATTGGAATAGGCTTCATCCTATGGTATTTCAATAGACCCAGATTCTATTACAATTCCATTTGAGGAAATGAAATCCATCCCTTTTTTTAGTAGATAAATTAGGTTGAACTAGAGTGTGATGTTACCGTTTCCATCTTCATACCATGTCCAAGATGAAGCAAAAAATTTGTTCAGGTATATATGATCTATACTCAAAATGTAACCATGCTTCCTTGTGACGTCCTCAAATTCACACACCGGATCAATACGCTCATTTGGAGACATCACATATCTATGTTCATAATTATATCAATTAATCCATCAAGATCCGCATATAAACGCAACGGAAAAATAACTATTAAAAGCGCACACATGAATTTTCTTTTTCTCATCATCATGACAATAATACTAAAATATGACGTAACAACCTATAATACCAAGTTCTATATCTACTCTTTAAATTAAATAAAAAATTGAAATAATGCATAATCCATCTTCAACATAAACTTGTTCATAAAAATAAATCTGAAATAAATGTTTTAAAGTCTTTCTTAGTGCATAAAGAAAAACCTAATCAACTAATCTTCAAATCCTTCTTCGCTCAAATTTGGATTTCCATCAATCAATGACGCATCTACATCATCTACTCCATGTATAGCTGTACTCTCTGGAATCTCAAACAATGAGCTAATTTATCAAGTAAACCGGTATGGACCAGACATGATGAAGATACTAGAAAATGTTTGTAACTCAAACCAACTCATAAAATCAATCAATAATAGAAATATAATATGTGACATAAATAATGAGTAAAGCAATAGAATGAAACTGAAACATATCATTAAATCTAAATAAACATTGTGACTTGGGTCTCTATTCTAATTTCATGTGTGATCATTTTAATTGTGCATTTAATGCTCATGAATCGACATGCATAATGGACATGGTCATCTCTTTCTTAATCATAATCATAATCATAATCTTCTCTGATCCTTCAATTGGTATTTACGTTAACATTCGCATAACTTCTGTTCAGTTAGGTAGTAAGCGTAAAATTAAAAACCTTCTCTTATCTCTTCGGTTTTATCATTAATGCATGGATGCATAACTTTTCTTACTCTTCATTCTTATTCATGTTAATTCCTCTAGCATAAATAAGCCCCAAAAATTTCTATCGTAATCATATAAATACTTTACTTTCATGTGTCATGCCATAAATGTATCTTTTCACTTTTATGGATGTCATGAATCTACATGCATAGAAAAACTGAAAATCAATCAATCATGTAATAGTTCTGTCACTTGTTTAGGCTTAACATATCATAAACATGTAATCTCTATCGATTCCTACTTATTTAATGTTGTGTAAATCAAACATCCTAGGTTGCATGGATTCTAAGCAATAAAAATATGGATGAATATAAATAAATATTTAAGCATGATAATTAAACATAGACAATATTTGAATTGGAATAGGAATTCATTACTTGCATCTTGGGCAAAATTTGAAATTCTAGACAAATTTTGGATTCTGAACAGATTTTGGAATTCTGAAAAGATTCTAGATTCTAGATAGATTTTGGATTTTGGACTGATTCTGGATTCTTGACAGATTTTGGATTTATGATTTATACACAAAATTTCGTGATCAATCACGTAACCCCGTGTACCATCGAAAACCTGCGATTAAGCATCAAAATTTAATAATTTAACATGAATATTCATTAAATGAAATAAACTCTAATTCTTATTTTATTTTTGTGTTATCTACGATTTCGATTAATCTTAACATAATTTCTCTATACCTCTAGTCTTCTCGTGAAATTGACGTAACTCCTCTCCCTTGATCCAATATGAAACTTTAAGCCGAAATCCAGTCGCTTCATAAGCTCCTCTCGCATTCTTCTAAGCCTTCAAACCGCTAGGGTTTCTCTTCTAGTTCTCTTGAATTTTCTTTCTTCTCTCTCTCTCTCTCTCTAACACTCTAGGATTCTCAAAAGTTTTGTAAATTCTATAAATTAAACCTAATACCTATATTTATATTACTTTAAGGTTTTCTATTTAAGATCTAACTCTATTTAGAATTTCCTACATGGGTTTTAAGTGATTTTATGGGCCTTTAATTATTTATTGGATCTTTGATTAATTATTGGGTTTTTAATTAGTTATTGGGTCTTTAGTTAAATTACTAATATATTTTAAAGGTCCATTAAACATTACTAAACGCACCCCCAATTATTACTAACGTATATTTAAAGGCTTTTAAGGTCTATTAATTAGATTAATTAATTATCATGGGTCATTATTAAATAAATTAGACATTATGTATATGTGCAATAACTAATTAAGTGTATCAAATCAATCAAATAAAATCATAATCATAATTTAAAGTAAATAATTAAGATCTAAATAAGCGAAAAATCTCGGTCGTTACATTCCCAAGATAGCTTAATGTCCTTGCTGCATGATCTGTATCATGTTGGCCATCCTTATGATTAAGCTGCCCTTTAGATATAATTTGCTTCTTAATTATAATTATTTTGTAGTTCTTTTTTATTTTATTATATTATAAGATTTCTATGTTATTTAGGACAATGTGATGCAAGACAAAAACACTAAACCCTATATATGCGATTTGACAACAAATTAAGATATAATTGAGCAGTGGAATTATCAAACTTATCCTTAAATCACATAAAATATAAAACATATTCAATTGGGCAATTCAATTAATCCGATTTAGCTTTTCGTCAACATATAATCTTTCCCAATCTAGAAAATAAGGTTCTAATAATAGAACTCAGATTTTCATTCTAGTCTAGGGCACCAAGCAACCATCAAGATGATGTCTCTTGACTCTTATCTAGGATTTGATTAATTTAAAGTCCAAAAGGGTTTAAATTAATCAAAGGGAAAATCATGAGATTTTAATTACGGAGAATTAAGTATAAATTCCAGCAACACAAAGTAGATGAAATATATTTTGAGCTTGTTTAATCAAAGAAATAAAGACTAAACATTACCTGATGAATCCTTAAGATAATAAGAAAGAAGATAATGGAAATCCCTTAAATTTCACCAGCGAATTATTGGCCTCACACCAAACCACAAGCAAGAGAAAAATCATTCTTCTAGGATGAAAGAATCCCTCTCTCAAGTTTGAACACAGGTTCAATGCACTCATAAATTACATTCATTTAATTGTTTTCTCAAAAGAGATTACAATGTATTTATAAAGCAAAGAAACCAAAGAATAGTACTAAAATTAAAACTCTTAATTAACCATTAAAATTTTGTAATCTAACGGTTATAATTAATTTCACCTAATCCCTTTTTTATTACGTCATCACTTTTGAGGGGTCACACAATGTCCGATTGACGCGAAATTATTCTTGTTTGAAAACTTATCAAAGTAGTTTTCCAACAAGATGAGAATCGCACAATTCCGACGAATATTGAAGAAGTTATGACACTTTTCTGAGGACTTCATTGAAAGTGACAAAATTGATGGTTACATGTCTCATATATTTGCCCTAACATAAAATATTAAAATAAAACAAACGGAACCTATGAAAACTAATAGACCAAAATGAAAGTCCACAACACGATCAAACATCATGAATCTAGCAACAATTCTTCACACGATCAACGATTCAATGGTTTGAATCACGAACAATCAAGATTCAATGCTGATTAATATCCAATGGCAGAAACTGGTAATCATGGGTTAAAATGCCGGAAAACCAGTACGTATCGTCCGGTCAAAAAACCGGTACGTACCGGAACAGTAGTGTACCGGACGATACATTGAATGTATCGTCCAGTATTTGCAATACAAATGAACGATACGGTAATGTACCGTATCGTTCACGTCCGATACCGATACGTATCGTCCGATATGTATCAGTATCGGACGATATTTTGATCCATGCTGGTAATCCGGTGGTCCGAATCATTGCATGCTCATATCCCAAAATTCAGGTGCTGTGCAATTTCCTCCAACTCTTGCTTCCTTGGTCCCTATGTGCGCATTTCCCCAAAGTGGGGTTTTCTCTTATGGCACACACGTTCACATGGGTCTTCAACCTCCTTTCAAAGTGCTATGAGAGGCCTAGATGCTTTGAGCTTTTTTACTTGCGCTTCTTATGTACTCTGGATTGGTCGATGTCTCCATCACAATATGCCTATTGCATGAGATTCTATCATGCACAATGGTATTTTCTGTATATTAGTGACTTTTACTTTTCTTTGTATATTCATTTTTAACTAATTAAAGCAAATGTTGCAAACAAGTATTAAAAGTTCAATTCACTCACATTTATTGGTCATAAGTTATTGTTTGGGAATTCTATCATATAACTGCGCTTAGGAATAAATTCCAAAGAAATCCATGGTTCTTTCTTTTGAATTTTATTCTTGTTCTTCTTTTTCTTCTTATCATTTTATTACAATGTCAGCCTATCACCTCTTGTTTTAGGAATCCAAGAAACAATAGTATCTTATGTTGCTTTCCCTCATGGCCTCTATGCACATGTTTGCCGACAGAAACTCTGTTCTTTGTAGAGTTGGTCCTTACATGTTCTCGCTTTTGAGCTGCTGTAATCCAATGCCACATGATAGAAAAGGAAAAGAGGTTTCAAGCTGTAACTGTGAAATGGGCTCTTCTGACTTTGGAGATGGGAAATGCTTGGTTTATTTGTAGCTTCCATGAAGTTGAATTTTTTTTTTTCATTTACAGGCCTGTGAAATTAGTCCACAATAAGGTCTTGCATTTGGTTGTTCATGAAGCCCTTTTATAGGAGTTTTTGCTGAAGAGACAAAATGAGAGCAAGTTGTAGTTAACTGATGTATTTCAAATCTTACAAAACTATATTAGTGGTCTTGTAATAATTATAGAACTGGATGAAGGGTGTTTTTTTCCCTCTCTCATCTCTGTTAATAATTTTTCGATTGTAGGATGCATATTGCTTCTATTCGGGAAGCTAGGAGGGCAGAAAGTGCTGCATTTAAGAAGTATCTTCAGTCATTGAAACAAAATTTTGACCAACGCATCCGGAAAGAGGAAAAAGGATTATCACTACAACGTAATCACGCTCAACAACAGATACTAGATGGACGATTCAATTCTATATCTGAACGTGTCAAGTCATTTTCCTCTTTATGTGAGGATTTGAGTGGTAAGCATATCAGATTTTCTTCATCAAGTTCGGAGGATGAAAGTGGTGATGATATTGATAACGAAGATGATGATGCCAATGACAAGGAGGAGAATCGATCAAGAGGTCAGCATCGAAGTGCATCTCAAAATAAAAAGAACAGCGATCAACGTAATAGTAACTGCCCATACCCGTCACAAACTGAGGAGATGGCACGACTGGGATTGAAAGTTGAAATCGATGGTCATAAGTTAGGATGTGATGAGGGTAATAGTTTTTCGGGAAAGAAAAGAAAACATGAAGATCAAATAGGTAACCTCAGTTCCTACCAGCAATTTCCGAAGAAGGGCAAGGTTGAGCTGGATCATCTAAGTAGAAAGGATAACAGAGATAAGAAGGTACTTAAAAACTCAAAAGAAAAGAAGCAAAATCTAGAAACTCAGTGTGCCACTGCTGGTTTTAAATCCAATGGGCATGAAAGTCTGCCAGGAGACGGTGATTGTCTGGAGCAAGGAGGTGGCCTTGTGCTTCCCAGTAAGACTATGGAAGAGTTCATCACAACCTGGAAGGAGGCTTGTCGAGAGCACACTGTGGTTGAGGTATTTACGTTCTTTGTATCATTCTATATTTCATTATACTCTTAATTGATCCTATTAAATATTAATAGAGAGTTATATTGTTACATTGTACTTTTTTTTTTTATCAGTTACATTGTACTTCATATACCATCCCTGGTGGTGGTGGTTGTTTTTTTTTAAATAACTCGGTCTTCTCTACATTTTCCCCTGACAACCTAATCATTTGACATTCAGTTCCAATATAGAATCCAAACTGTGAAGCAAACTAACGGATGCCTTAATTTTCACTGTTATGCTTGCTTTTATGTAACTCTTGCATTGCATTTAAGAAGATATGTGATTTTTTTCACTCGGTTTCTCTACAATTTTCCTTGATAACCTTAACCATTTGACATACTGTGTAACGGACTAGTGGATGCCTTAAATTTCTCTCTTATGCTTTCTTTTCTGTATCTCTTGCATTGCATTTAGGAAGATATGTGAGTTTTTTCACTTGGTCTTCTACATTTTGTAACGCCCTGCAATACATGCCTCCCGACCCCAGGGGGTTACCATGCATAAACATACCAGGACTGTTAACAAAAGAGCTAGAGACATGCATAACAGAAATAACATGCAGCAATATCCATAAATAAAGGAAATAACTCATTCATTTCATTGCTTTTAAACGGTTCATGACCGGTACATTATAACTTATCATAACCAAAATAAACTGATATATGCTTTCCTTACAATACAACTGGAGTCAGACAAACGTTACTGCAACAACCACTACTATAGACAACCACACACCAACAACCTAACGACCTAACCATACACTCAACATACCTTAGCTACTGGAAGACTGTGAATAAATCTTTCAAGCTTCATAACCAAAACATCTTCTTCACCCAGTGTTTAACAGATGCTGGCGACTACTGCAAGGGTGGATACTTGCAGATGATATTTAAGGCTGTCAATAGGATTAGGCTGGCCTCGACCTTAAAATCATAGGGGTAGGGCTCAAATGGGCTGGGCTAGGGCTTGAAAAAAAATTCCCGCTATGAACCTGGCCGGGTAAGGGCTAAGTAAGGTGCAGCACATAAGCCTGACCAGTCCCATGCATCTCTTTTTGAAATAATAAATTAAACATATAAGATTAATTTACTATCCTATACACTTTTAAGTGCACAAAATTGCCCTTTACCTTTTCGTTTGGTTTATCTAACCGATATATTTAAGGCATTACAGTAGCTTGTGCTATTGGTCATTATTTGATGATTCACGTTTTCAACAAAATTTGTTTTACACAAATTAAAAAAAACAGTAATAAACAAATAATCCAAAGCCCGACCCCAGCCCATAGCGACTTGCCCAGGGTAGAGCTAGCGCTAACCTGCGTAAGGTATGGGGGCAGGATATGGCCTAGCCTTGGCACCCTGAGCTAGAGTTTAGGGTGGTCCATCCCTAACCTGGCCCATTAAAGGCCCTGGATATATCGTCTTCGACTACATATGTGGACCAACGATGTCTTTAGTAGCATTGGCAGATGACGTGGCTTTTAAATGGGAGTTGATAGTTGAGTTTAACCTTTAATGATTCCATATTGGGACAATTGTGTCGAGTACTTCTCCCCAAACTGAATCGCCGAACGGTGGTTAGTTTGACTGGGTTTGATGTACGCATGTCTTATTGGCTGGCAGATTCCAGTGTCCACTGGGAATGAAACTGAACTCTCGGACAACGGCAGTGTCTAAAGGCCTGACACATTGCCTAAGTTTCATAAAAAAAACCCTCTATTATGTGATCAATAAAATCATGACCATGCAAGAGCTTGTGTAAATCTTAGTATTAAAGGGACCCCCCAGGCTAGAAAATGGTTTGTCCATGTTTTACGTTGGTCTAATCATATTTGAAAACTTATGATCAATGAGATGAGATTGACCTTACTAATTCATCAATTGATATAGGCCATCCATCTCGAGTAGCTATGTAGATAGATGAGTTGTACGTATACCCAAAGCTTTATGAAATGTCCTGTAGTCATTATTTTTCTCATGCGAAAAGGTTTTATGCAGTATGCATATGCAAATGAATTTCATGCATCAATTAAACCATTGTCACTATTGGAATTCTATTACCACTTGGGAACACATGATCAAGTTAAGAGGTCATTTATAGATCTCTTAAATTTCTTTTAAATTAATTTCACTGTGATCACTCCACAAATGAAAATTTGGAGAATGAAGCGAGCGTGAAGGGTCATGAAATATCTAACATAAGTGATTGGTAAAAGAAATTGCGAGGCTTGCGGTAGGAGTGTTACTTCAATGAGAGCACTTGCTATTGTTCGTAAGCCTTTTGGCACACATTTCAACCTTAGTCTCTTCATTGTCCTCCGGATAGGCGTCGAAATGTAATGTTGAACTTACGACATCGAGTTCATAATCGAATCCATGCTGCAAATGTGACGTTTTCATTGTCAGTAAGGGTACCTCTCAAAGTATTTGCACCAAAGTTGTTATGGTTATCTGCAATTGGTTTAATAAAAAAGTTAGATTTTTAGTAAGTTCGGTTCTTCTATCTCTATGATATGAATTTTAAACTTATACTTACTAGAAAATTTGTCTATATATCTGGGGAGTCTTTGAAATTTTCTTTTTGTGTCTCCTTTCTTTCGAAAAATTTCAAATCATTTGGGGTTTTATATAAGCAGTTAAAATTCTCCGGGTAAAGTGTTGTCAGATTTTCGTCGTGAACTGCCAATTTGGTTTTTGTTTCTTGCACATCACTTATTTGGAAGACTGACACTTATGGGATAATTATATATTATTTTATGGTAGTCTCATCTTGTCTGGGGTCCCTCAAGAAAATTTCAGATCATTTGCTAAGCTCCTAAATTTTAAAAAATCATTGACCATGTTGTCATATGAATAGTGACCAGGCCAGTTAGCTAGTTTTTTTCTGAAATATCTTTGGCTGTGTTAATCTATTCTGGAACTATAGGGTCTTTTTGGTCGGTAATTGGGGATTTCATCCTAGTGATGCCTGGACCATTAGGTTCTTGTAACATATATGCCTCACTCATTGTTATCAAAACTCTGTGATTCGCAATGTGAAACTTACGATTCAAATCATTTGCACGCTCCACGATTCGATTTATGTAATGAATCATACAATTGATTCATACGTTTAGTCAATTTCAGTCAATATCCTACAATTCGTATGAATTTTATGATTTGATTCATATGAGGTTTCACAATCACAAGTTGACCGTGAACCCTATTTTTTTTAAAAAATCCTTCTCTTTTTGCCTTTTGTTTTTTTTGAAAAATGTATTTTAAAAGTTCTTTGCATAAAAATTAATTAAAAAAACAAGGACTCTTATAAAATGTTCTAGGATTTTCTTCTTTTTACTTGTATTTTTGCTATAGATTGATCTCTAAAGACCTTGATGATTGAGCTTTTATAGATGGGTATATTGTTTTTTCTCGATATGTACTTTTTAGTGATTGATGGGTTATGATTAAAGTTGACGAGGAAGTGGGAGAGTAAAGTTATAATTCTGTACATTTATATCAATGCGTACTCCTTTATTATATTTTGACACATTTTATAGTAGATCTTTAATCGGGCATCCTTAGTTTATATTTTATATGGTTTGCGATTGAAATATCATGTTATATAATTGACTATGGGCATATTTGGATGCAATTCAATTATTTACATTTATTGAATTATCTTTTCAAATTCTCTTCTTATTTGCCAAAAATATTGTTATAAATCTTGCGATTCGATGATTTAACAACACGATTCGATTGACAAAATCCAAAACTATATTGCGATATGATCCGTTTTGGACGACACTGCTGCTCATCACATAGCCATGCTGTTATATTATTTCAAGTGGAAAGCAAAAGTTATCGAAACCTGAGCAATTACTATGCCATCTCCATTAGTTTCATTTTTCAATAATATTCGCTGGCTGGATATAATAGATTATGTTAGCTCCTTTTTCGTCCAAAACTCTGGTATTAATATCTTAATATACAATTCGTTGTTTTTGCTTAGGTATTTGATAGGATGCTGCAATTCTATAAAGCAACAGGTCGACGTAGAAGGAAAATGCATTCAATCTTTTCACTCTACCCCGGGGTTGGATTGTTGAATGTTGCTGTAAGTTGACCATGCTATGTTTTTTTTCTTTATAAGGCTATGATGATATGCGTTGAAGGTTATAAGATTAACGTCTCATTAGAACTTATAGTTTTAAATAAAAATTGTGTGCCGGCTCTTTATTATTGTAGCTGTAACTAGAGGATCCCTCACTATGTTGCAGTCCACTTCTTTTTGCGTGTCTCATAACCTTTTAATTAACCATTAGGGAGTGATTATTTAATTACTACCACTTACCTCGGAGAACAAGGTAGTACTCTCCAACACTTTTGGCCCTTGTCCCAAGGTTTAGATTAGTTTCTTGTCCATCGAGTGCATCTTCTTATTATTTTCGATTTTTTTTTTCTGTTTCAAAAACATCACATTCCCACTTTCTTCTTTAATTTTTAATTCTCCTAACCTTACAATTTTTGCTGAAATGTTCAATGTGTTATAGGTCAGAAAGGATTAAATGACTATATTTTGTCATGGCTGATTAATAATTTGATTTATGTTAATATTGCAGGTTACATCTATTAAATGTGGAATGTGGGATAGTCTTTATGATACTTTCCAAGCCTTTGGTGAACATGAAGTTATCAGCCCATGTGGTGCTCTACCTACTGAAATGATTGATATTGGGCCTTCGTGTAAAACAAATGCATTATCAAACAATAATGAGCCGATTCGAGAACTTGTATATAGTGAGTCTCCTATGAGTGTTTTCTTTTGGGTAGATTTTAAATTTGAATTTTAAATTTTATTTTTTTTTTAATCAATAGAAATGAAGTTTTGCTGCATGATCGTACTTAATTAGACCACAATCTTTGAAGATCAAAACTATTTTATGCTTTTCTAGAGTTCCTTTGGGAGGACACCTCTCTGTTTGGTTTCTTGCTTCTTTTCACTTGACACTTACTATATTGTTATCACATTCCTATTCTTTCCTTTATGCCCCATTTTATATGGTTAAAGTTAAATGCAAAACATTTCTTTTGAGTAAGAGAAGATTAATTTTTTAGAATTCCTATAATATATTTTGAAAATTCTTATGAAATTTGAAATTTTAGAAATCTCTAATTTGTTGGAAACTTAACTACTTACTACGGTTTCCTAAATACACAAACGTTTTGGTGGAAATAGTTCTAGGTGGATTGCCATGATACCAAACTCCCCTTGTGGCACTTGGTTACCCAATTAAGTTCAATTGTAAGATGTCAAGGGTTCAAGGTTTGGTGGCATCTCATCAACAAATGATATCAAACTGTAAACTGATGTTATTTGATTCTCAGCTTAGTGTACTCCACTAAGAATTTTTTTATATATCATATAACCCAAACAATTTCCATGCTAATTTGAGACGCTAAATATTTCAAAGAATTGGACCCGTTGAATTCCTCGATCATCCCCTATATAAAATTATAGGTTAACTGCACTCGAGTGCAGATAATGTGCCATGTGACACGTGATCTCTAGTTGCATCGCGTTCGAATGGTTCAATCTCGAGTGTAGATAATGTGCCATGCGGCACGTGAACTGAAGTAAATATTTCAATTGAACTTACAACCGAATATTCTCATCCTCTATCAATGTTAAAGGTTTTATATTTAAAAAAAAAAAATCTTTCTTATCTCTCGTACTGGCAATGCACAAAACTGAATGTAGCTCTTGTACGATGGTTGAAGAAAAACATAAAAGAAATGGGACTCTATTTTAAATGATTTTTTAGAGATATTAGAATTTTTTTAAGTTTGAGGTTTTCTTACCTTTTTTTGTTTTAAATTTATAAACGAACAATTTTGATCATTTAAAGCCTTAACCCCTCCTCACTCGTAGAAGTTATAGACCCTTATTTTGTCGGATAATGATAAAAATAATCATGGACGGAAGTGCCTTAAAAGGCACTTTCACTTTCATCTTCTCGCATTGATGGACAAATGTGAGGCCCCTCTTCCTTCGGTCATCTAGAGGCTAGGCGAGGGCAGGCCCTTCCTTAGCCTCACCCTGTGCATAGGCCATGCTAAGGCTTAAATGAATATTGGGTTAGGTTTGGAGTTATGGTAATGGTGTTAGGTTAGTGGCATTGGGGATAAGTGATATTAGGTTAAGGGATAGTGAAGATGCTGGCTAACTGCTAAAGGAGGAGATCTTAGGTATGTCTATGATCTCTACTTGAAGTTTCTCAAGAAGGAAGTGAACATCAACCTCGATGTGTTTTGTCGGTTAATGAAGAACAAAGATGCAATGTAAATGGCAGCTTGATTGTCACAATGGAGTAGCATGGAAATGGAAGGAGTTTCCATCTCTGTGAGACATCATAACTATTAGAGCTAGCAGGTAACATGAGCCATAGCAAACAACATTTTTATTTTTTTTTCATACCACAAGATTGCCTCTAAGAAAGACACTATAGCCAGCTTTGGAACGACAATTGGTGCGGCACCAACATAATTAATGTCACTATAGCAACTGATAGTGGAAGTATCCAACATTAAAGTAAAGAAGTCTTGTTCAGGGAGCACTTAATGTAGCATAAATGCATCACATCCCGGTGAGGCACCCGAGGAAAGTGTATAAACTGAGGATAACTCTAAACAACAAATGTCGAGCCAGGTTGCATATTTGTCAAATATATGAGATGCCTAACAAAGCCAACAGAATATGGTGGGATCTCATAGCCAACAGAATATGGCTATGTATTTCAATCAAGTTTGAAAAGGATATGGCTTCGTCAAATAAATCTCTCTGGTCGCTCATTCCTTACAGGTGAACTACCATAAGGAAAACATGTGGTTGGATCTCATTGGGCATACCTTTTGAAATACAAAGTCAATGGAACATTCAATGAGTATTAGGTTGGATTAGTTGCAGAAGGGTATGTGTAACTCATGGGATAAATTATTTTGAAATTTTTACAAATTACAAAAAAATATTTGTTGGACTTTTTGTTTTGTAGCAATGCTCAACTATTTTAGAGTCATCATATTTGTTGCAAATAAGTCATGACCGTTGTAATAGTTGGATGTGAAAAGTCCTTTTCTTCACAGGAACCTACAAGAAGTTCATATGATACCACCTTTGGGTTTTCAGGTTCAAGGGTTTAGTTTGCAAATTGAAGAAGGGTACATATGAACTCGTGCAATACGTCTTGAGTGGAAGGTTCAGTAATACTATGTTATAATGTGGTTTTATTAAAAAAATGATCTTGAACACAGCAAGTTTGAAAAAAATTGGATAAGATCACAATTCTGCAAGTATACTTAAAGCGGCATTCTAATAAGGGGAGATGACATAGTGGGAACCTAGAAAATTAAACAATATTTGGGACATGATTTTGAAATCGAGGACTTTCTCTATCCTTTGGAGTAAAAGTAGCATGTTTAAGGCAACTCATACTCCTATCCCAATGATGAGTATGCTTTGGACTTTGGAACACACTATATTAGGGGCTTGTCCTATGTGTTGCCACATTTGTCCCCAAGAAACAGGCTAATAGTCGGTAAGTTCTCCACAAGAGTATTCATCTTCAGCTGCAAAGGTTTTTCTCTCATCAAAATAGGAAAAGTCAAACTGCCCTTCCTTCTATGTTACCACATAACAGCTTGCTAATGTTTTTGGCTAGTAAATGGTAAATGCTTTAATATCTCAATCCTTTTCCCCCTCTTTATGCCTTCTATAGGATGATCTAAGTTAGAATTGGAACCGATTAAATCCAACTCTTTTCTGTTTTCTTCTGTATCTAATATTCTTGTTCTTAGTTTTTTTTGTTAATGATTTTTACACATACAACCTTTCTTTACGCATCTTTCATGTAATACATGTTTATCAAATTTGTATTTACTACTCCCTATTGCATTGTGCAGGTGTCACCATTGATGATATTATAAAAAAGGTTGCTGTCTATTTTGAGATTTCTCAAGCCATGGATGGAGAAAGAAAATTGCCACTAGAAAAACAAATTGTGTCCTTCAAAAAGTTACATGAATGTGAGATATGGTTGGCGAAGCAATTTTCTGTCAAGGATTTTGGTTCCCTCGGTTACGGGGACTTTTTTGAATTCCTAGAGAAACATGTTAGTCTGCTCCCACATGAAATGCGGAGAAGTTTGACTGGAGACCTTTCCGAGAAGCCTGCTCTTGTGGTTTCCATGCTTCAGCATCAGCTTCTTGTATTGCTATCTCAAGCTGCAAGTGATGATGGTCTAATTACCAAGCAACATATTTCTTTGCTTCTCAAGAAACAGTTCCCAATGACCACCTTTCAAATAACGGAAAATGATCCAGAGGGAGAACTATTAGATCTTATCCGTAAGCAAAAGTGCAGTGACCCTTCTTGTCGTGTTCTTTTTTCTGCCGCATTGTCGAAAACATGCTTCATTGGGATGCAAAGTGAGAACCATGCACCAGAAATTGCTAGGTTGATGACTGAAGTAGACCCTGGAGCTGGATCCTTCGGATCTGTTTCTGGAAAAGATGCAATTGAATGCTTACTTTCAGCACCAATGCTTTCAGACCTACTCTCATGGTCACATTGGGAGCTTATCTATGCTCCATCACTTGGTCCTCTCATCGAATGGTTGCTGAGTGAAGGCCATATTAAAGACTTGTCGTGTATGATAACTAGAGAGGGAAAGGTAATTCGGATCGATCATATGGCAACTGTTGATGAGTTCTTGGAAGCTTCACTTCAAGGCTCCGCCTTTGAAACAGCGGTGAAGTTGTTATCTTTGCTAGCATTGTATGGAGGGGAAAACCATGCTCCATTATTCCTTCTAAAATGCCATGCACGACGGGCCATTGAAGTCATCATAGAAAATTCTATGAGTATCGTGGAAGTAAATAAGAGTACGGAGCCTTTCACAGAGGGAAAAGTCTCGAGGGGGCAGGTGAAGCTCGATACAGGTTCCGACAGTGGATCAATTCCAGTGAGGACCGTGGATACGATTGTGGCTAAGGATAATAAATTTTGTGAAACTCTTTCCAGGATGGATAAAGCGGTTGCTGTTGCGTCAAGGTTTATCCTTGATTGCCTTGGTTATTTACCCTCGGAATTTCGTAGTTTCGGTGCAGATGTATTGCTTTCGGGACTGCGGTCTATTTCCAAAGATGCCCCTTTAGTCATTTTACGAGAGTGTACCCATATTGGTGAGCGTCTTATGCTTCATGAAATTGGCTTGTCCCTTGGGATATTGGAATGGGTTGAAGATTACCAAGCATTTAGTTGTGCAACTGCTTCGGATTTGTTTGTGCGTTCTGGGAGTCAAAGCGAGCCTTCTAAAGCCGTAGATCCTGCATTTAGCATGGATTTGAACCTTAACCCAGATGCATCTCAGAGTCTATTCTCCACAGATGGTAAATCGATGGTTAATAATAAGGCTGGCAATGATCATGATGAAGCATTTAGCAAAGTCTGCGAAAGGAAACTTCAAAATGAAGTCTCCACAGAAAAATTTGAGAATGAACATTGCCCACCTTCGGCAGTAGATAATCAATATCAGGATGCAACCCTTATAATTGATTCCATTAGACGGGAGGAATTTGGTCTGGACTCACATCTCAAACATGCTGAAAATATCTTGTTGAAGAAGCAGCATGCTCGCTTAGGGAGAGCTCTCCACTGTCTTTCACAGGAATTGTATTCACAGGATTCACATTTTCTACTTGAGCTGGTAAGTGGCGTAACATTTCTTCACATGCTTTTATGTTGGGTGTTTTATAGGGGTGCAAAAAAAACCTAAAAACTGAAAACTGATGAAACCAAATCGAGAAAAATCAACCCGAAATTGAACCAAAACTGAAACCGGTTAGGATTGGTTCGGTTTCGGTTTTGGGTGCCGAAAACGAAAACCGGTTGAGTAGGGAGAGAAACCTGAACCTAAAACTAAGAAAACCATAAAAAACCAAAAGAATGAAAAAAAAAAAAACATATCAGAAAAAACAAACCCAACCAACCAAAACCGGATCGGTTTCGGTTTCAAGGAGTGGGGATTTCTGTTAACCAGTCTGCATACCGTTAGTTTTTTATGGTCATGGTGTTATTTTTCATTTTGAGTAGTTTGTTTCATTGTCCCTTTTTAGACATAAGAAGAAAGTTACAGTTCATATTTAATTGCATGCCGTTTGTACTATGTACCAAGGTATCTAACTCGGGTATCCGTTCATGGACGACTGATACGTATCAGCCGATACTGAATTTTTGTTTTAAAGGTGAAACAACGTGTAAGAAAATATAAAAATCAATCAAGGCAGTATCGGCTGATACCCGATTCGTGCCAACTGATATCCGATACGTATCAACCGATACGGGCCCATATCGGTCGATACCAATATCAGATAGCGGTTCGATCCCAATACTGTATCGGGATGGTATCGGTGTCGGTTTCCGGCGAAACCAATACGTATCGGTATCGGACAAGTTTTGATACCATGCTATGTACCAAAAATGTGATGTTTTCACATTTTTTATTCTACACCATATTGATGCAGGTTCAGAATGCTGATGATAATGTTTACCCAGAAAATGTGGATGCCACTTTGGTTTTCATTCTTCAGGCTGAAGGCATTGTTGTTCTAAATAATGAGCAAGGATTTTCTGCTCAAAACATCCGAGCACTTTGTGATGTCGGAAATTCAACGAAGAAAGGATCAAGTGCTGGATATATAGGGCAGAAAGGCATTGGCTTTAAATCAGTATTCCGGGTAGGCCAAAAGGAGCAATTTTATTGTATGAGTGTACATATTCTCTATGTGATTAGTTTGTAGATCTATTAGTACCTTAAATTAGTTGTTCATTTTTAATTGCTTACCTTTACTTCATGATCTAAGGATCTTCTCTATGCAATGCTTCTTTCTATTAATTTCAAAATTGCTAAAGAATATCACTATATTTATTATGCTATGTAGCATTTTTATAAAATAAAAATATATATCTCTAGTGTACCAGGAAACGGTTCTTTCCTCTATTTGAATTTCAGTGGAGCACCTCAAATTCCTGGTTACTTGAAACTCTTAATTAGGTGTTTACTTCTGCAAATTTTATTTATGAGACTTAATTAAGTTTGGAATCGTTGTGAGGGACTCAGCCATTCGAGAGATGTTGGCCTCTATCAGTCAAAAAAATAACCTTGATGCAATCATCCCAATGATTGACTCGATGTTCCACTCATTTGAGGCATTGGTTTGGATGTAAGACACCAACGAAGAAAGTCAAGAAACACTATGAAGGGTTGGGAGTTTTGCGAATAGAGTCACCCAAAATGAACAGAAAGATGTTTTCTTGAAGAGATGGCAAAAAACTATAAAGTACGGGAAAAAAGAGAAATTTATAAAAACTAAAAAATATATATTAAAATTTTAAAAAGGCATAAAATATATTTAATTAAACCATTTTTATGTTTAAAACACGTTTTGTACCAAAAAAAAAACCAAATGCATTCCAAATGAAAAAAACGTATTTAATATGTTTTTGCGCATAAACACTTTTTTATACGTTTTCCCAAAAAAGAAAAAGTTTTTTCATTAGAGCTGCTTAAGTTGAACTGTGTCTGCGTCCCTCCATATCTAGCGCTTGCCGGAAGGAAGGTTTATTCTATGAGTGACTAGCCCAAAAGACAAACGTAGGCCTGGAGCAAAAGAAAAGGTTTTCAACCGGGTTTGGGTTCTCAGAGGGATCTGAGGAATCTATGGAATCCACACATATATAATGTCATAAAATCGATATTAGTTGTTGTTCCACTAAGGCCGGATAAGATTATAGCACGGTGTTCCCCTTGTTATATCAAGCTAGAAACACTCATGACTGGTTATTCCAGAATATCTGGCCATGCGATTTATTTTGTGTGATGTATGCTGCGCCAAAGCCTGTTTGGGGTTTTTGTGACACAAGTACAACACGATATAATATAAGGGGCGTTCATTCTGTGTACCATTCGGAACTCAAGGTCATTCATTAATTCAGGCTGTGGACAATTGTTTTTTTCCCGGATCTGGATAAAGGCTATAAATCTAAACACCAAATCTTTATAGTTCCTAGAAATGGTTCAAAGATACTACAAAATTATCAATATTGACATGAATATAGTCCTATTACTTGTTATTCTTGGATACAATTTTAGTAGATTTTATTATTTTGTTTTCCAAACTCCTAATGATTGTATGGCATGCCTTAAATATAATATATATATATATATATATATATATATATATATATATATATATATATATATATATATATATATATATATATATATATATATGGGAGGCTTAACCTCCGTTCTGATCCATAAGCTGATCCGCTCTTTCGAGAGCCAGTAGCCTGCTACCCGCAACAGCTTACACGATCAGCAACTGTGGTGGCTTACCTTTAGAGCTGGTTGACTTTAATTGTGATTGCTTCCCTCTGTAACTAGCGCTTGCTGGAAGGAAGGTTTATTATATAAGTGACTAGCCTGATAGAAAAGTTGGGCCAGAACAAAAGAAAAGGTTTTCATCCAGATTCGGGTTCAGGTTCTCAGAAAGATCTGAGGAATCGACGGAAACCATATATATATATATATGTGTGTGTGTGTGTGTGTGTGTGTGTGAGATTAGCCTGATAGACAAAGTTGGGCCAGAACAAAAGAAAAGGTTTTCATCCAGATTAGGGTTCAGGTTCTCAGAAAGATCTGAGGAATAGACGGAAACCATATATATGTGTGTGTGTGTGTGTGTGTGTGGCGGGCGCGCGGGCGCACGTGTGCATGCGCGCGCGTGGGCGTGCTATGTCATAACTAAATATTAGTTGTTGCTCCACTAAGGCTGCTATGTCATAACTACATATTAGTTGTTGCTCCACTAAGGCCTGATACGATCATAGCACTGTGTACCCCCATATTAAAAGAATCTAGAAACATGCTGTGCAAAGCCTGTTTTGGGTTTTTGTGGCATGACGCTTGATATAATACCCCTACCAGAATTTTTTTAGTTTCTAAAAAAGGAAGCCATACCTCTTTCCTCATGTCTCAGTAATTCATATCCATACTAGTGACATGTTGCTGCATAGAATGGACCGAGTTTCCGATTGATGAACTTCTTTGGTTGCCAAACTAATTGATTGGTTCGTAAAACAAATTCAATTTGCTTTGATCATTGTGGTAACCTTTCTATTTATCAGTTATCACTACATATATTTATTGCGATTTTTTTGGGACCTTGTCTCAGAGCTTTTCCACTTGTTTGTTTGTTTAACGTTTATGTTTTTTTACTGTTGTACATTAACTTTGTCTGTTCTGCGTCCTTTTATAAGTACTGCCAAGAGAGCTGTTCACTATCTTTAGTTTTAATTTTGATGGCCGTGACATCATTTTAATTGACCTTTCTCCAGGTTACAGATGCTCCAGAGATTCACTCTAATGGGTTCCATGTGAAATTTGATATAAGTGAGGGTGAGATTGGTTTTGTTTTGCCAACTGTAGTCTCTCCTTGTGATATCAACTTGTTTAGGAGGTATTTATCTTGCGAAATTGACCAAACCGATACTACCTGCTGGAATACTTGTATTGTGCTTCCGTTCAAATCAAAAATTACAGAAGGAACTGGTGTGAGCTCCATAATCTCCATGTTTTCAGATCTTCATCCTTCCTTGCTTCTATTCCTTCATCGTCTTCAGTGTATAAAGTTTAAGAACATGCTAAATGATTCACTCATTATCATGAGAAAAGAGATCATGGGAGATGGCATAATTAAGGTTTCTCATGGCAAAGAGAAAATGAGTTGGTTAGTAGTAAGTCAAAAGTTGGAAGCTAGAAGTCTTCGTCCTGATGTGCAAACAACTGAGATTGCCATAGCCTTTACACTAGAGGAGTCCAGCAATGGAGACTACAAGGCACATTTAGACCAACAACCTGTCTTTGCTTTTCTTCCTCTAAGAACTTATGGTCTGAAATTTATTCTTCAAGGTGATTTTGTTCTCCCTTCATCCAGAGAAGAAGTTGATGGAGATAGTGCGTGGAACCAGTGGTTATTGTCGGAGTTCCCGAGTTTATTTGTCAGTGCCGAAAGATCCTTTGCCTCCCTTCCTTGCTTTCGGGAGAGTCCGGGTAAGGCTGTGACGGCCTTTATGAGTTTTGTTCCACTTGTCGGAGAAGTTTACGGATTCTTTTCCCATATTCCCCGAATGATTATATCCAAGCTACGCCTATCAAACTGTATGCTTCTAGAAGGGCCCGATATGGAATGGGTTCCTCCCTGTAGGGTTCTAAGAGGTTGGGATGAGCAGACGCATGTTCTTTTACCCGAAAGGTTACTTCATCAGCATCTCGGGCTTGGCTATTTGAATAAGGATATTATATTGCCTGATCCGTTAGCAAAGACTTTGGGTGTTCAAGACTACGGACCCAAAATTCTAACTGAAATGATAACATCGATATGTCATACTACTGATGGGATCAAAGCAATGGGCCTGGATTGGTTATCCTCCTGGCTCAGTGCTGTTTATACCACTTTGTCAGCCCATTCTGCAGGACATCTGTCTTCTCTAAATGCTGGCGTAGAATTTGATGTCATCGATAATCTTAGAAAGATTCCATTTATTCCCCTTTCGGATGGTTCATATGGCTCACTTGTTGAAGGTCCAATATGGTTACCATGTGATGCCTTCGGTATTGGGTTTGAAGGCGAAGATAGTCCTAAAGATTTTCCAAGTATGTATGCTAAACTCCGGACTGTGAATCCCTTACTTCTCACTGCAAAAACTGTAAATAACTACAGCATGGAAGAGACACGAACCGACAATCTTATACGCATGCTTCACAAAATTGGTGTCCAACGGTTATCTCCTCATGATGTTATTAGATCTCACATTTTCCCAGCCATATCTGATAATGATATTATAGGACGGGACAAGAACTTAATGACAGAATACGTAGCTTTCGTAATGCTCCACCTTCAGTCTACTTGTCCTAATTGTCATATTGAAAGGTCGGACATAATATCAGAATTACGAAAGAAACCTGTTGTGCTAACAAACCATGGTTATAAATGCACTATTGAGGAATCAATTCACTTCAGCAATGAATTTGAAAATCCAGTTACTATAAATAAGTTGATTGATGGGGAGGATTCCAAATGGCACGAGGTTGACAATGTCTATTTAAAGCATCCGAGCACCCAAAGATTGTCATTTGCACTGAAAAATTGGAGGGACTTTTTTCAGGAATTAGGCGTGACTGATTTTGTTCAAATAATCCATGTCGAGAAGAACGTAGCAGTTGTATCTGATGAATCATTTTGGAATATTACGTCCGATCAGGATCTTAGGTTAACTAGGCAGGTGGTCAAGGATTGGGAATCGCCCGAGCTGGTCCATCTATTATGTACCTTATCCTCACGAAAAGAACGGGAGAAGTCTAAATATCTTTTGGAAGTTCTTGATAAAATGTGGGAAGATTTTTTTAGTTCAAAAGTCAGAAGTGACTTTGTTTTTAAATCCATTGAGGATAGTAAACCGTTCCAATCTTCATTCATTAAAAATATCCAAGACTGCCAGTGGGTTGCATCAAGCATGGATGAAGAACTCCACTACCCTAAAGATTTATTCTATGATTGTGAAGCTGTGAGATCTATCGTGGGACCTTTTGCTCCATATGCCGTTCCACAGGTGTTTATGTTATTGAAGTAGTTCAGATAAAACTAAAAAAATATTTCCCGTTATTTGTGTTGGCTTTAAAGAACGTTTAGCACCACTGCGTCCTTTGGTGATGATTGCTTGTTACACTCGTTAACTTTAGTTATCTTCTGATTTCTTTAGGCTGGTATTATTACCACACCACTTTATGTTACAGCCACCTCACTTAAACAAAGGAAAAATGTGATCACTGTTTTAAATCAGATGATGGAGATCATTTTTGCCTCAATCTTCTTGAGCTCATAGGCCTACTATCAGATGGCCAAATGTTAACTCCACATGGCACACATCCCAAGAAGTGAACAAGATTAGTGTACCATCAAACGTGGTTCAAATTCACTTTTTGGGAATTGTGTCACAGGGAATCAACATCTGATATTCTGAAAGTAGGCCCATGATCTCAACATCTATTGTGTGGAAGATTGGAACGAAAAATGATCTCTATCATCCGATTTAAAGCAGTCAACAGATTTTTCATTTGTTTAAATGATGTGGCTGTAACATAAAGTGGAGTGGTAGTAACACCAGCCTTTTTTAGAGTTTGCTTTTTCACTTTCTAGTGGTAATCTGGACAATGATCAGTCTAAAATATTCTTATTGGGACAGGTGAGGAGCAAAATGTGTTTAAATGACATTGGGTTTAAGACCCAAATTACATTTGATGATGCCTTAACAATTCTTAATACTTGGAGAACAACTGGGACACCTTTCAGGGCCAGGTATGAGTTGTGTAAGGAGTAACTTGTTGGCCTCTTCTATTAATGATAATACACAATCCCATCAGCTATTGTTTATGTTGCTAACAATTCACTTTCATATGATTGTAAGCATGGTATCAAAACTCAGCCAATGCCAATACGTATCGATTTCGTTGAGAACCTATACCACCCTGATACATATATCAGGGTGGCATTGGTATCAGACCGATACGGGTTAGTATGGGCCGTTAATGACCATTATATATATTTCTTTTTTTGCTTTTTTTAACAAAAAATATTGGCAGATACTGTATCGGAGATACTGTGTCCATATCGGCCGATACTTATCAGTCCAAGATAGACCCTTACCGATATTGGTACCTTGATTGTAAGTGTTTTACCTGGAAAACATTTTGTGCTTTCGGCATGATGCAATCCTATCCAATGCATACTTTTTCATTGCTGGTAATTTTTTACTTTTCTTTAAATTCATAGGTTATTCCCTACTTTTGTGGCTTCACTTAACCAGTACTCTACATTCTGGACGGGATCTAGAGCTTATAGATCAGGTTTTTTATGCTCAGTAACTTTTTCCGTTGCCATTTACTGCATATGGTAGAAATTATTTTCTTCGCTTGGCAGTTTTTTCCTACAGAAACTTTCCATGAACAAGTAGTTTTCCAGTTACAGTCTTTTAGGTACTCTGTAAGACTGTAACTTCCCACCATATTGCACTGTAGTATGTAACTCAAGACACAAATGAGTTACCTGAATTAGAAACGAAATGTTCAGGAAGGTGAGACTTGACATATATACACTGCGGGAAAGCGTTTGTTTATGTTGGATGCAGATAGGAAGTGTGGGGAATGGCAATTTGTTAGAATATAGAGAGAGTAACAGTTGTGTATCATTGTTCTATCTTCTAACGAATGTACCATTACCAAAGGGTACACGGTGGAAAGGGTGAAAAGTCAAAATCCACAAATCAAATCTAAGAAAAAAAAGAAAAATCATAATCTATATAAATCACTTACAAAAGGGTGAAAAGGTAGCTGTGCCACACTTTTGTTTGCTGCCACATGGTACCCAATCACATGATCTGGTGCCACATAAAGGAGTGGCTTGATAACCATAACACTATTGGGAAATAAATCAAAAGAAGTTCTATAAAATCGTGCAGTTGACATTTGGTTTCACCGTTCATTTTCAAAGGTTGACGCAATTGACCATACAGTTTTATGTATATTATTATTATTTTCACAATAGTTATGATCATCGAGCTGCTCCTTTATGATTGGATACCATGTGGCACCAAACTAATGTAGGACCAGGTAAGTTACCTAATTCTTCGTACCATGCTGCCTTTATCCTTTACAAAAATACAAAATTTGCAAAACCCACTTATTAAAAAAAAAAAGAGAAATTTCAAAATTACGAAAAGATAGCCCAATAAGCAAGAAAGAATCAAGTTAAGTAAAAGTTACCAATCGAAGGTGGTGATGACTAGTGAATAATTGCATTGTACATAATTGCATTGTCCATAATGGCAGTCAGGTGCTCATAGGCATGTGCTTCATAGAGTACTATCCATTAATTTAAATATTATGATGATGCCATTTAATGACACTTATTGTCTTTATGCCAGCATTGCGCAAATGAACAAGTTTTACAACTTCATTTGGAACGAAATTTCTACTTCAAAAAGGAAACTTTCCCAGGAGATCAGATCAGTACCATCTATATTTGTTCCGTTTCCCAATAAATTGAGGCATGAAGATCTTGTAACCGGTAGATTTTTGTCTCCCGATGAAGTGTATTGGCACGATCCAACTGGTTGTGTGGACCGTACAAAAGAGTTGATCCTGCAAGATGCCCCAACAAATGAGTTTACTAGTCCCCCATGCAAGACATTGGCCCATATCTATCCAAGCCTTCACAATTTTTTTGTGAATGAGTGTGGAGTAGACGAGATTCCTCCTTTTGCTAGCTATCTTCAGATCTTACTCCAGTTATCAAATATTGCATTGCCTTCGCAGGCAGCCGATGCAGTGAGTGTCCTTGTGATAACAAAAGACAGTTTTAAGTTTTTTGCTGCGAGTACCTCCATTCACGCCAACACAGTTTCTCAAAGCTCCAACGCGTGAAACCCCTTTGTAACTCATTAACTGCTGATTGAGATCAGACGATGGAGATCTTTTTCTCCTCAATCTTTCACACAACGAATCTTGGGACCATGATTTTACTATCAAACGGTTAGTTTTTTACTCCACGTGTCACAAATCCCAAAACAATGGACCTAAAATCACATTTGAGCGTGATGTGTGCCATATGATTTCAGGGCCACTTTTTGGTTATCCAGGCTACATGGAATAAAAAACTGACTGTCTAATGGTATACTTATGGTCTCAAGATCCATTGTGTGGAAGATCAGGGCGAAAAATGATCTCCATCGGCTGATTCCAAGCAATCGATGGTTTCAAGGGGTTTCGAACGTTGGCGTTTTCAGAAATCCTGTTGGCGTGAATAGAGGTACCCGTATGCTGCTTGTGTTTTCTTTATTGTACTTATCTATTTTGTTTGGGCATTACTACATCAAAAAACTGAAGACTTACGAATTATCATCGATTTTCAGGTTTTCCAGGTTCTTCTGAGGTGGGCTACAGATATTGGGTCTGGATTCAAGTCGGAAGATATTCTTAACTTAAAAGAATATCTTCTTAAATTGGAAAATGCAGTGCTTCCCTCTTTGCAGGATAAATGGGTATCCCTCCACCCTAATTTTGGCATTGTATGTTGGTGTGATGATGAAGAATTAAGAAAGCAATTTAAGCATTCTGATAATATCGATTTTTTACATTTCGGCGAAATTAGTAATGAGGAAAAAGAAATGCTTTCTGCAAAAGTTTCCATCTTGATGCAAAGAATAGGAGTTCCCGCCCTTTCAGAGGTATTTTAATTTTGAAGGCTTCCAGCTAGAATTGTAGCTAAGGTTTTGTTGTTGGTTTCTTGAGGATTCCATCTTCACTTACTTACCATCCTTCCCCTACAGGTTGTATCTCGTGAAGCAATTTTTTATGGAACAGAAGACTCTGGAGAGAAAGCTTCACTGATAGACTGGGTTCTTCCTTATGCACAACGCTATATACATAAATTGCATCCCGATACATATGCTTGCTTAAAGCAAATTGGATTCAAGAACCTTAGCCAACTGCGAGTTGTGGTAGTTGAAAATTTATATTACAGGAATACCCTGAAAGGATGTGACACCATCTCGAAGAAACGATATGAATGCAGCTGTCTTCTACAGGTATATAATGTTAATGCCAATTCTTTCTATTACTATTTTATAAACATATTGACTTTACCATATATCGGTAAGTGGGTGGTTGAAAAATGGTTATCAACTTTTTTATTGATTTATTTGTTCCTATTCATATCTGACTAGATCGTTGTGATTTAATGTTATAAACCAATGTTACCTGATTTTTTGGTTCGCTTGGTTCGAATTAGGGTTCATAATTAGCAATTTGCTAAATCCAAATGAACCTGGTTCGCTAGAGGTAGCAAGGATCAAAATTTCGGGTTTCGTTTCAGTTTCGGAGGGGACTGAAACCGAAATTTCGGCCAGAAACCGAAATTTCGACCAATAATTTGACTGAAATTTTCAATCCCATATATTATATGACCGAAATTTCGGTCCCAAATTATCGTTTCAGTGGGGACCGAAACCGATAATTTCGGCCGAAATTTTGATCCTTGAGAGGTAGGATGAGTTCTAAATAAATTTTAAAAATATATATTTTTGTAAAATCTAATTTATGTATATTAATGTATAACTTCTAGAAATAGTATATATAAAACAATATGTATAAATTGAACAGCTGTGATGGTAGTGAAGCGCTGGTAGTCCGTGAGCTATCCTTGTTGAGAAGAATCCTCTCAACAGCAGTTTTTTCCAACGTTATATTTCAATTGCTTCCTGTGAGCAAACCAGACCGAACCGAACTGCGAACCAGTTTGCACGGTCACTCAGCGAATTAGGTAACTTAGTTATAAACTGTGTTTATAACTACATATTCTATATTTTAAGTTTTTCATCAACTATTTACCACCTGCATTTGGGATAACGGTGGCAATCACCCTTGACCCCGCCTAAGGTCGGCCTTGGGCTTGCCCATCGTCCAGTTGAGAATATATATACATATACGGACAGCGGGACGCTGCACTAGTGTCATTTGGGAAGTGGCACCTAATCCAAGGATCGGGTGCAAAGGCAACATGTACCAGGTTGATCGAGTACATTCAAAAAAAAAAAATCCCTAAAAATACATCTTATGGATTTATTTATTTTTTGGATGAACCTGATCAACCTTCTGCATGTTGCCTTCACACCTGATCCTCAAATTCGGTACCACTTGGCACCCAAATGACTAGTGCAGCGTTGAACAGTGGATAATATGTATATATATACAATCTAAGTTGAGAAAAAAATGCTTAGATTTAATGTACATGGAAATTAGAAACATTATTTTGAGTTTAAACTTTTGGTTTTTTATCATGTAATTACCCCTTGAAACAAGTAGATTTCTGAATTTATTCCGGAGAGCAAAGACCTTTGTTGTTGGATTAAGGAAAAATGGAAGTTTGTAAGCATTAATAAATGAAGAATGTTAATATGTTGTTTTTGTTAATTTTAAACATCAATTTTTTAAAATAGAGTAATGGTTATTCTCTTTGTAAATCCCACACTTATTTTATTGGCTATATTTTTATTTTTTTTGGGGGGGTGCAGGGAAACATCTTCTACGTGACGAGGGCCTCAGATTCCCATTCAATATTCTTGGAGCTTTCTCGTCTTTTCTTCAATGGCTGTACCGAGCTACAACTTGCAAATTTTCTTCACATGATCGCAACCATGGCCGAGTCAGGATCCAGTGAGGAGCAGACAGAATTCTTCATCGTCAACAGTCAGAAAGTCCCTATGCTTCCGGAAGAAGAAGCCATATGGTCCCTGCCATCTCTATCGCCAATCCAAGAGGATGATCCACTCCAACCAATTTGTGATCCACCAACAGAGAAAAACCCTTCAAAATCTAAATGGAACAATTCGAATTGGCCTCCTACAAGTTGGAAGACAGCACCAGATTTCAGGTTTGCTCGAGCAAATCATTTTAGGACGCAGCCAGGGGCACCACCTAGTGGCAGCATTTCACGGAAAGAATCTGGTGGGTCTGGAGGGATCACGCATATGGAAGATCAAATGCTGTCCACCGAAATTGATGGTGACTGGATCATACAAGATAATTCCGCAACCACAATGGCATTGGCGTTGGAAACTTCAAACACTGTAAAAGATCAACCTCTACTAATGAGATTTTCTAGTTCCGTCAACAAACAGATGAATTCTTCCTGGTCATCTGATTCAGTTTCAGCTTCTGATCTGTACTTGGGTTTTCCAAATGTCATGGAGAGGGAACAACTTATTTTGGGCACGCCAAATGAAAATCAAACTAATAGAACAGGTAGGCTAGGAGAGCTTATAGCTAAAAAATACTTTTCCGAGAAGCTTGGCCCAGGAGCTGTGAAGTGGGTCAATGAAGATACGGAGACTGGTTTGCCCTATGACATAGTTATCGGTGAGAAGGAAGGGAGCAGGGAATATATTGAAGTCAAGTCCACCAAATCCAGCCGAAAAGACTGGTTCATGATAACAACCAGGGAGTGGCAATTTGCAGCTGAGAGAGGAGACTCATTCAGCATTGCCCATGTCATTCTGGCAGACTGGAAGAACGCAAAAATCACGGTTTTCAAGAATCCGGTGAAGCTTTGCAGTCAAAACATGTTGCATCTAGCGGTTTTGATACCAAGATAATAGAAGATTTGACGTATGTTGTTAACCCAGTTTGTATGCCTCACTGATATGACCATGATTGCCAGAGTTCCTCTAGAGCCCTCGGAAATGGTAGGGTTCATGTGCTTGGGCTGAGAGATTGATAAAAGGACAAGTGTCCAGAGGCAATAGGTAACAACCTTCAGGAAGGTTATGACTTTATTTTTCAGTGTCGTTTCAGCAAGGAAATCATGCCTGTGGTCCTAATTGTAATGTCGCAGGTGTGGCCTCCGAACAGAGCATTGCTGGTTGGGGACCTGGACTGAGAAGTCTTCGGTGTGTATCGTTGGCAGTCAGTTATATAGTTCTTTCTATAAGAACTCAATTCTTGCTGCTCAGGTTTTGGTCAAATATGAATGGGTGCGCCCCCCCCCCCCCCGACCATCACCCTTTTGTTAGGTATACTTGTCTTAAACTGAAGTGGGAAAATTAAAAAGAAATAATTAGTGTTGCCCATATGGCCAAATTCCCTTTGTTTTTTCCTGTAGTATAGAATAAGGCTTAGCAAGTAGTATTGTATTTGCTTGGAATCGAAGTCAGTAGTGGAATGATCTTATCTATACTCGACTCGCCCACATATAGGAGAATGTTTGGGATTCAGTTGGGATTAGTTGAGATTGATTAATAATTCAAAATACTTGTACAATTATAGTGAAGCTTAAATTTGCCTAAAACATAAGATACCCATAGTAGGATGAGGATGTGTATCTTATTAATTTTAACAATTTTTTTATTAAACATAGGATGCTCATCACAGGATCTCAGTAACCAAAAATGTATTTTCTTCGAGGGGAAAAAAGGAGTTTAAAATGCAGGGTGTTTTTTAAAGGAAAAAAAAAAGCGAAAAATATGTCTTTTCCAAATAAATTCTTCTGTTTTTCTTTGAGAAAGCCTATCTTAAATCCCTTTTTTTGGTTTAAAACCTGTGTTTTGTCACAATATCTATTTTTTTATAATTAGATTAGGAAGAGTGTCGGTTTTGGTCAGGTCCAACTGGTTGAACTCTAAATGGAGTTCAACCAATTTTAATACCTTTGGATGCAAGGAAATGTTGACTCTAACTTTTATAATTGACATCAACATTTGGAACACTTGCATCCAATGGTTTTAAAATCAGTTGAACTCGATCGGACCTGATCAAAACCCAGAAGATTATATAGCACAGGTGTAGCACCGATTTTTGTTGTTCATTCATATCTTCACAGAATGTGGCATGAACATAAGGAAAGTCAATCCTGACATGGCACGGCAGTTGTGTGTGTGAGGGAGAGAATGAGTTCGAATCCCCCTACGGTCACCCAAGCAATTTATATCTCATGCTTAGCACATGCTAACTTGTGGTGCATAGGTGCCCTCGGGATTAGATGGGTGCTCTAAGAGGCCCGGACACAGGACAGTAAGAGAGAGAGAGAGAGAGAGAGAGAATGAGTTTGAATTTCGAACGGGTGCTCTAAGAGGGCCGGACACATAGGAAAGTAAGAGAGAGAGAGAGAGAGCATGCTCTTTTTTCTTCATGAACTGTGGCATTTAACTGAGGATTTTATCTGTGCATTGCTTGAGACGTTCACTTTTATGTCTTTCCATAATTGAAGGTCTGTTCTGGAAATTGTTTAGGTTACCATTCGATTGAGATGACTGATCATCCCACTTGTTAAGCTGGATCCCGAATTTTTTACTTCATCTAACTCCAAATGGTAGGCCAATCATTTGTATTGAGCTCAACCTAAAAAACACAAACCATTAGAAGATTCGAACTCTCCAACGATAGTATTTTCGATCATTTTTTAAGTACTATGATTGGATGGTATGAATCCCTCCGATGATCGTAAATTTGGGCCGAGTTCAATTGGAATGGGCAAGTTCGATTGGTTAGAAATGTGCGTCACAAGGCATCACTTGGCACAAAACTAGATCAGTGGAACGGTTAGCAGAGTCGATCTCCTCTTAGTAATAACATATCTTGAACGACCTCTTTTCATTTTTTTCAAGCTGAATTTTACCTATTTAAATTTCCATTTTTCTTTTTTATTTTGAAGGTATTAATCGTTGTTTTAGTGTGATTTTATGCCCTAGATGCACTGCATTTATACGGACTGCATTTATACAAACTAACTCAAAAGATTTTTATTCCTTTTGGCCCAATTTCCGGTGTACAATTTTCTTGTATCCCTGTTTATCCTCCTTAATGGATCATTATGTAGATTAAAAGCATCTAGCAGACTTTTTTTTCCTGATTCGATGCGAGTCAGTACTGTTATTTGTGTTGTAGAACATCAAAATTCTGATTCGATTCATGGTTAGGGATTGAAGTGCACAGATTGATTTGTATATTGATCAAACGTCTGAACCATACGTATATGATAAGATTTGCAGTAATTACAAGAGAACAAGCCAACTACTCCAAATAAAGCTTGCTGCTTGAGCTTTGAACCATCTGATGCTCCTTGCCTCTGCTACAAGGGGATTTGCAGTAAGGACCACCTGCATGAAAAACCAACTGCTAGGCTTCTCAATAACAAAAAGGCATTAGAATATATTATGCCAGGACAAAATTTACAGTGGCTACTCATCTCCCCAGTCAATTGGGATTTTTAAAAAAAATCACCCAATATAAAAGAGACTCGTCTTTCATCACCCGAAAACTTGGGTCAGTTTCACTGGAATTTGAAACTCAAGACCGACAAAAAAGCTTGAAATTTCTTGCCTGATAGGTTCCTTTCTGTATCACAAATCATCAAATCCCGAGTTTGTTTTGTTCGATGACTTGCAGATTGCTTCTAGTATCCTACTGTACACCAGCTTCACAGGGACACATGTTACTGAAGAAGGAGCTCTCTCGGGTTTGAAGATGGGATTAAAGCCAGGGTTTTTACTAGTGAGATTAGTATCACTGTTATTGCTACCAGGTTTCTGTTCGTTAGCAATTGAAGAGAGTCTTCTTGTTTTCTGATTAGACATGCTCCCTTTCTTTGCGGGCTTCCGAAGAAACTTCTTTGACAAAGGTCGGCAAGCGTGAGCTGAGATCTTCCTGAGACACCTTGTCTTACGATGTAAATGAGTAGCATATATTTTCTTATATGGATATTTGCTTTCAAGATCAGAATACTGAAGGGGGTCCACCTCCCCTCCCTCCATTGATGACGACAGATGAGGACGCAGTACCCATGGCATGGACATCCTTTTGGCAGTCTGCCAAACTGGTGGGATAACTTCATTTCCATCATGATATACAGGTCCTTTGAAGAAATCATTTGGTGCTGAAAGAAGATCGGACGAACCATCTTCCATTACTTCAATTCGGATTGGGTGACCGATTATTGCTTTGCCATTTAGTCTGCTCGTTAGTGAAACTAAAGGGACATGTTCTCCATGATAGCTTACATGGACCTTCAAATCAACATCCACTAGCATGGGCTCCGCCGTATTGTAATTGCCATCATGATCATCTGACTCTTCATAGCATCCGCCTAGTGCCACTTGAGACAGCTGGTCAGCTTCCCTGTCCGATGGGTACATTATATGGGAATCATCATCTGAATCAGTGATATAATTGTTGTTTCTCACTAAATATTTCGAAACAGATTCTGATATTCTTATATTTCTTTTATTGCCAAATCCGATCGGTTGGGTTCCCCCCAAATCCTTCCCAATCATATCTTCCTTGTGGTAACCGAAATTTTCCATTCTATCTGCCTTTGCGTTCTTTTCCTCGCCTTCATCATATATTTTACAAATGGATTTGTTGCATTTGTTTGTCACTTCGATTACCTCCATGGGCCTCTCAGTTAAATTATGAATATTAGGTCTCCCTCTCGGATGCCATTTCAATATTTTCGTATCAGGAGAAATACCTGTAGCTGTAGACTGCTCACGAGGATGATGCTGGGATGTGCAATAAGAAAGTGCAGACTCGTCAAGCCCCTCATTGCTGTTATTTTCCAGTTGCACCTGAACTCGAAAAAGTGGCCTGCCACATTTAATATTTCTCTCATGCTTTCCAGATTCTGGCACTATCGGTATCTCAATAGCATCTGAAAAATCAACCATAGATATGAATGAGATTAGAAATAAACAGTTCAATCGTCCAGCTCCCAAAAAGGTGAATTTCCTGGAAAGAAAACAGTGATTATAAAAAACTAATTATTAAAAATAATAATAATATTTGGCATAGATGAGAGATAAACAATAAACAGATTCCAAAAAAACAGTAATCATTAAAAATAAAGACAAAAGTTAGTATGTTTTGACTGGAAAAATAATAAACAGAGGGAAACAAAACTTATGAAAAAATAATAATGACATTTGGCATAGATGAGAGATAAATGCATGGCATGACCTCTTTAAAAATCATCATCTTGGCAGATGACCTGATATACTTACAAAATTTACAGGCACTAATTAACTGTGCAAGATACGAGGAGAATGTATCGACAAAGATACCATACCAAAGAATAAAAAAGGGTCTTTGCTGCGACATGCAGACATGTAAACCTCATCTTGCGTAACACACCACAATGCCATTGTGGAACCATCTTAGGGTCACCTTTAAGCTCTAGGAGACCATCGACGAACCCTCTAGCCACGTGCTGAAAAATTATTCTGCGGGGAACATAAGGGGGTGCAACCAAGCAAGGCCAAGCCAACCAACTGAGCAGCCTGGCCTAGCCCGCCACAAACCGCAAATTACAAACCCGAATTCGAACTGAGTGAACCACGAATCAGGTAACATCGGTATCATCCATATTGGTATATAAAGCATAGTTGTCGTGAGTTGGAACTGGGTACGAATACGGGTACTGGTACGTTGAGGTGAAAAAAGTTTCAGGTACGTTTTTTATTTATGTGTCTTCGGTACGATGTGGGTGCAACATAGAAACATAAAAGATACGTTATAGGTACGAAATAGGTACGAGATGAATTCGTTATAGAAACATTAGTAGGGCGACATTGTTGCGAAATGGATTTGGCATGGCATATATATGATATTGGTATAACATTGGTGCATCTTTTGTATAACTATAAATGAGAATTATATTTTATTTTTATGTACTAATATTTATAATTTTAAATTTAAAGTTCAAACACATGATTGATTGAATTCATATATCAATGGGTGTACAAGACCGTGATTAAATTTATTTGTTAGTAGTATATAATCATATACTATTCAAAATGAAACGATGGATATGCTTCTTGACAAACCAGTTTCTATTCAATATGAAACGAGTTTCAATTATACATTGAAACGCATTTCGGAAATGTTTTAGAAAAGTCTTAAAAGAGTTTTGTACCGGTCCCCGGTACTGGTACGCATGGGGACCGGTACGATAGTGTAAAATGGGCTTATGGGTGACTACGATATAAAGCATATTGACAAGTAACCAACTGAATCTTTTGTCAATCAGACCCTTGAGAATGTGAGTCAAATTTACAACATACATGAAAGTAGTAAGTTAAACAACCGAACGTGGACAAAGTGCATGTCAACTGTAAATTAACAACTTTGACTTATGTACAAATAGTGCACATATAACCATTAAATGAATCACCAATGGATTGGAGTATTGGACAACAGTACTCCTGGAAAACTATTAGAGGCAATTTATAAGATTGCAGGACAAAAAACTTCAATGTAGGAGTATATGGTTGCATGAATGACCGGGAAAAGAATACTCAAGTCAAAATCAGGGGAATCAATTCCAAGCATTCTACCATTATGAATCACCTAGTCAATGTATAAAGAAACCTTTAACATGGGACAATTGGAATAAATGATAACTAAACGATGGAGAAGAATACATGAAAAGTTAATTTGATAGTATTATTCCCAACCATAGTGACCAAAAACGTGTTTTAAACCCCTTTTTTTGAAAAACGTTTGTCCCCATTTTTTTCCTGTTTAAAACCCGTGCTCGTTCAAAACATGTATATTTTTAAACTTTTATAATTATTAAAATTTTAATTTCAGAAATTTTCCCTTTTTTCCCTGAAATTGCCGAAATTTACCATTTTTTTCCGTATATTTTCAGAGCCATTTTATTCCCTTTTCTAGACTTGGTCACAATGGTCCCAACACCCAAGCATTCCAGCTTTACTGACTTAGCCAGTCAATTTATGAAAGCTCCAAAACAAATGGAAACTGTCATAAATATCAAACATGGTTCATACTTAAATGCTAGATTCAAAATCCCTAGCTTGCCTGAATTAAAAGAAAAGGCTAAATGATATTTATACTTGATGAGAAGGTAAAAACGTTTAACCTGAAAGAACAGCCATATCTTCTTCCATGACAGGATCCAAGTAATCCCTCCCAGAAGAATCGGAGCCTGTTGTCTCAATCAATCCAGAGCATGTGTTTTCTTCCATAAAAGAACCATGGCAAAAACTAGTATCCACTCCGGATTGGGACCGTGACATCGGCATCTGATCTGAAGGAACTCCGGAACGTTTCACCCAATCATTTGTGCCACTTGGCCAATAGAAACATCTTTTCTTTTTTCCCCCGGATATAACACCTGTGAGCTCCTTCTCTCCCTTCATCGAGACAGACAAAGCATCACCATCAGACGGCAAAGACTGGCACACTGGTAAAGTTGCACTACTCTGCAACACTTGATCAAGAGTTCGACATTTACTATGCCTACCAACTTGTGGTAATTTTTGTTTCATGCCCAATGAATTTTTTATGCTATCAACAAGATTTGCACCTCCCAAGCCATGTCTACCACTAGAAAAGTCATAAACATGATTATCAACCAACACGGAGTCCTGGGAACTCTCGCAAGTGACAGATAAAGAAAGCTCTCTCTTTGATGAAGAAATCCTAAGACCGAAATCTTGCAAACCTCTCATCCGAGGTATGATTTGAGAATCATCGCCTTCCCCGCTCAATTGTTGCCATTGCTCGACCTTATGAGAATATAAAGGATTGCCTAAAGATGATTTTAATCTCTTGGAACGTGACCCTGCTTTGTGATTTATACATCTGCAATTATCTCTAGCTTCTTTGTTCCCAAAGTAATTTTCCGAAGGAGAAAGGCTATCTAGCTCTTTTTCTACACCACTGGGTATTTTGTTTCCTGTTATGGTAGAAGCAATGCCTACTTTTTGTTGCTTCTTCTCGAGATGCTGCTTCTCCAGCTCAAGAGCATGAAGAATAGCATCTTCACGACGTGCATATTTCTCTCTTTTCTTTATAGGAATCCCCTGTGAAGATTCAGCTCTTTCAATGCAATCATCAAACTCCCCACATCGAAATGATTTTACACGCTTAGATTTCTCTAAATTGTACCAATCGCTGAAAAGAGAAAATCCCAAGCATTAAGCACTTAATGAATGAAGTTAATTATGAAAGAGCAAAAAAAGGGTACCTCTATTCACGCCTACCAGTTTACTGGTGGGCACTATGCTGAGAACCATTGATTGGGTTGAATCAGACAATGGATATTGTTTTTCATCACAATCTTCCACGGAATGGATCTTGACACCATGAGCGTACCATCAGACGGTCCGTTTGCTTCCACATGGCACAAAAGTGACCCTAAAGCTATGTTTGAGCATAATGAGTGCCTTGTAATTTTAGGGTCACTTTTTAGAGGGGTCTGTGCCACGTGTAAACAAAAACTGTCTGTCTCATGGTACGCCCATGGTGCAAAGATCCATTCTCCGGAAGATTACGATGAAAAACGGTATCCATCGTCTGATTCAATGGAGTCAATGGTTCTCAGCAAAGGCGCGCACCAGTAAACTGGTAGGCGCGAATTGTGGTACCTAAAGAATAATATCCAACAGGCTGTTTAGTTTCTAACGGATACAGAACATAATCTTTTCATATAAAGATTCAAGATCAATGACACAGAAGTTCAATTCTGGAAGAGGCAGAATGAACTCAAACTGCTCATTCGGACTAGAATTAAGTAGATGATATAACATGAGAAAGTGCATGTAACCTACATATATACAGAATCTGCAAAGCACCTGTTTCACAGACTGCGTGAAAGTGCGTCATGTAATACATTTCCTTCACCAATAAGAAATTGAAGCTATCTCGGCATGGATCTATGGAAGAAATCTTATGATTTACTTGAAAGAATCCTTATATAAATTCAGATGATAAATATTACCTTCTCGGTTGATAGAGTGATGATAATATTTCCATCACTTGCGGTCCTATATATAGTATTCAATGGGAATTGTGTTTGTGTTCTTCAGTGGATAAGCTGGTGTGGCATCCCTATGCCTAATATGTTTAAGTGTTAAAACATTCAAATATTTCATTAGAAAAGAATTGAATAATATTAAATATAAACTTAAACCACAAGAACACCAAATTAATAATGCAAAATATGAGATATTTCATCCTTATAAAAAAAATTCAAGTAAAAGAAAATCCAAGGTGTTGAAGTACCAATGCAGCATAAGAGTACAAACTGAGAAGTACAATGAAGATTGATGAACGGCAAATTTTAGGCCTAACATAAATGAGGGGAGGAATAGGACTCGCAGAGCCAACCCCGAGTAAATGAGGCAATGCAATTATACAAAACAACGAAAATACACAATACAGCATGTATTAACAGGAATGGAGTTTTCGGGTCAGTTCCTGCTATACTGAACCCGAAGCGAACGTTTCGGTTAACCGAACTTCCACCCACCAAACCGAAACCGAACAGTTCGGTTCAGTTCGGTTTTCGGTTTTTCTTCTTTCTTTCTTTTTCGATTTTCTTCGGTTTTCTCACCCTACACAGGTAATTTTTGGTTTCAGCTGCCAAAACTGAAACCAAACAGAGTCGAACCAGTTCAGTTCGGTTTCGCTTTTCAGTCGGTTCCGGTCCAGTTAGGGGCGGTTTAGAAGGCTCGGTTTTCGGGCTTCGGTTTTAGTTTGCATCCCTATGATCCGATATAGGAGTGTCTCCCACTTCAGACCAATTAGAGTAAAATGAATATCATGAACTATTTTCTAGCCCTTCAACATGCTAGAGTCTTATCATCAATTATTTTCCATGACAGATAGCATTAGGAACCAAATAACTCCATTCCTGTTAATACATGCTCTATTGTATGCTTTCACTGTTTTGGTATAATTGCGTTGACTCATTTATTTCGGGTCCGCTCTGGGAGTCCTATTCCTCCCCTCATCTATGTTAGGCAAAAAATTTGTTGTTCTACAATCCTCATTGAACTTCTCACTGCTTCACTCCAAGTCTTTACTGGTATTCTCCTTCTCTTAGTTCCTTGTGTCCATGGTTTTATATTATGTATAAAAATTTTGCCATGAAACCAATAGGAGTTGGCGCAGAGGCCAGGACCACTCCTTAAGAAACAGAGGTTATGAGTTCGAACCCTACCCCCCTTGTTGGCCATCCAGGGAGATTCCAACTTTCTCAATATAATTTTGATAAAATTGTCTCTTAGATGGGTTAATAGATTAGAATGTGTACCTACTCCACCGAAAAAGAACATAGATTTCACAGCTACATTCAATTTAGTTAGTCTCAAAAGTTTCTTTCAGCAGCCCATTTTCTTTTCAACATAACGATGGAATTATACTACTACATATATTAGATGCCACAGCAGCTAACAAAACCAAATGAAAGCCATTATTATGAACAGCATTTTCGATATAATTTTGGTGAAAGTGAATCTTAGATGGGTTAATAACTCAGGATGCGTACCTATCCTACCAAAAAAAAAACGCATACATTCCACAGCTACATTCAAACTAATTAATCTCAAAAGTTTCTTTCGGCAGCTCCATTTTATCTTCAACATAACAATAGATTTTAATAGTTAACAAAATCAGAGATGCCGCAACAGCTAATAAAACCACATGCAAGCCATGATTACGAAGCCTAGAGAAGCCTCCATGCCGATTCTAATTTTCTCAATATAATTTTAATGAAAGTTAGTCCTAGATTGGTTAAGAAATCAGGCTGTTTACATAACCAAACAAATAAAAATATAAAAATAAATTCCACAACTACGTTGAATCTACTTAGTCTCAAAAGTTTCTAAGAACAGCTCCATCTTCTTTTCAACATAACAATGGATTTATAAAACCAAAAAAAATCAATAAAAAAATTGGCACCACGGCTACCAAAAGCACATGCAAGCCATGATTATGAACAACAAGTCTATATTCCATGATTTTTTTATTTTTTTATTTTTTAAAAGAGAAAACTTACACACTGGCATCATCTCTTCCGAGAAGCTTGACGGGTGTCCCAGATCTGGGTGAGGTGAGAAGAGAAGCAGAGAGCTCGTTGATTCCAACTACTTTCCCTGGCCACCACGACCCATTCCTCCGCCGCACCCAAACTATAGCTCCCACGCTACAATCGCTCCCCAAACCCTCAAAAATCCCCATCCTCCGAACCACAAAACCCCAACGCCTTGAACTCAAACTACCGAATCGCAGTGACTAAGGCATTGATCTGTTGGTTTTGGGGTCTTTTTGTGGCTTCGGCTTCCATTCGAATCCAAAACCGGTTCCATCTTCCATGCTCTGTAGAGATGATAGAACGAAACTGCTTCTGCTTCTGCTCCTGCTTCTGCCTCTGCTGCTCTGACTGAGTGCTCTCTATGGGTGACTGGTAGCCATGGCTTTGGCTTAAATCACAGTTACCTTCATTTTAGCACATACGACAGCTTACAATACGCTGTGTGCGTAGTGCGCAGTGTAAAATCTAGATGGCTGTTGCTGCTGTTAGTCTACATAGTTACCAAGTCGGGGTTCGGGATTAATTCGTTGATGTAAAAAGTCGGCACGTTGGGGGGGAAATCTGAAAAAATAAATAATAAAAAGCATAAAAGTTTAAAAAATTATTAAAAAAATTGTGAGGTTTTCATGAATTATTCGTAGATTCTAACATATGAAACTGTGTGAATAATTTGTATGATATTAAATTTGCAAATTTGTTTAGAAATTCAGAGAATTTGGTGACTATGTAAGAGTCTACGGCTGTCAATAGCGGGGCTAAGTTCAAACCGGCACGGCCTGACCCATCTTGAAACTGATTTGAGCTCAAATAAAAAGCTTGGGTCGAATGCACCCAAGCCGATCCCGAGAACTTGGCTGCCATATGACACCTAATTACCTAATCTCAAAATCATATGCAATAACATGCACAAAGTTGATCAGCAATGATCCAAAAAATGGTGTTTATGTCATTACTTTATAATTTAGTGGTCAAAGGTTGAAAGTTTTTAATGGCGCAATTTTCTAATGTACACTAGTGTTTTGAATTTATTTATCTGTGTATTGCAGAATGGAAGTGTAACAACCCGAATTTTTGAACTTTCTTTTATTGGTGTTAGACTGTGTTTTATATCTTGCATGGTGTTAGTGCTCTACACCGGAACCTACCCTAGTTGAGAAAATGCACATTTTGATTTTTAAAAAGGTATTATATTTAAAATTGTCCTTGCTACGTGAGTTTTAAAATCATTATTATAAGAATTCTTCTTAAAAATCCTAGCCGTCAATCGTGGTGGAAGAAGGCGGCGTAATCATGGACGGATCATCGTGTGGACGCCGATCTCTATCGCCCTAATCGTTGTCGATCTGTCGTTCACTCTTTATAATATTATTTTAAAATGAGTAAAGTGATTAGCATAAATATGATTGTTTATAATCTAATCTTATTGATTTTGCCCTAGATGTGATTGCTTATAATCTAGTCCTATTTATTTTGCCCTAAATGTGATTGCTTATAATCTAATCTTATTGATTTTGCCCTAGATGTGATTGCTTATAATCTAGTCCTATTTATTTTGCCCTAAATGTGATTGCTTATAATCTAATTTTATTGATTCTGCCCTAGATGTGATTGCTTGTAATTTAGTCATAATTATTTTTCTAATTGTTAATGTTATTTTTTTTTTATATACTTTGTTATTTTAACAATTAAAAATAACACAAATGATTAATACTCTATTCCATCATCCCTCTGGTAAAAGACATTTTATGGACATTATATAATTCGTGAATCTGAGTTCAAACTAAAAATCTACGCAACCATGATTTAAACCTATAATTTTCTTAAAATTTTTATAATATTTTATATTTTCTAGAAACTAAGCATTTGTATATATATATAGACCAATGACCTATTTTAAACATATTTCCAGGTCCAGTGTTTACAAAAGGTCCCATATAGTATTTAAGACTTTGTTTTAAGAAAAAAGATATTACATAGATTATTTTAACATAAAACTCTATACTATAAAAATCAAGAAGTGACTACATTTATATTAGCAAGCAACAATAAATCTTGCGATTACTTATCAAAACAAAAAAATATATACATATATAATTATTTCCCAAGGCTATAATTTTCAAACGATATAAATCATGCAGGCGTGATCAAATTTTAATAAGTAATATTATTATTAATATCATGAGGTCTCAATTGAGTATTGACTCTAAAACTGGAGAGCCTACCACGGGATCACCTTATAATGCCCAACGATGGAGTTTGAATTTTCTCCCATGGGAGGTAATATATATGTATATATATATGGTCGATAGTGATGATGAGTTAACACTAAATAAGCAACTTAAGCGTTAGACAACTTCATACTTAGGTTGTCACGTGGGATTCTGATGTTGGAGGTCTGTGACCCATCTAATGTTGGACCGTGACCCATCTGATGTTGGACTCCGACCGATCTGGTGTTGGTCCATAACCCATCTGATGTCGGACCTTGACCCATTTGATGTTGGATCTTGACCCATCTGACGTGGATCGTGACCCATCTGATGTTGGACCGTGACCCATCTGACGTGGATCGTGACCCATCTGATGTTGGACTTTGACCCATTCAATGTTGGACTTTGGCCCATCTGATTTAGATTAGCCCATCTGATTTCATTTCATAGGATGGTATTAAATTAATTAAAATATCTTTTACAATATATTATGATATATTTAAAGATAAAGTGATTTTAAATAGTAATATAAAATTAATAAATATTATATACTTATATTTTATTATCATATAAAATAAATGTACTTGGTTAGTACATTATTTTAATATTATAAAATTATCTTATAAGATATATGAGTAGTAGTATCCCCTGTCAGAGCCCAATTAGTTTCCTTTTTATCGATGGATTGACCTATTAAAATCGACCAATCAATCATGAGCCAAACGACAACTTACACCTTATTAAATCTGATCTATCGATTTTCATTTTTTTCAATCGATCGATTCTCATCCGAATAGACGACCTGATTCACACCAAAATTTCACTTTTACACGACCAAAAAATTTAGTGCACTTGCACTTTGCGATCGATGGTCGTGATGTACTTAACTTTAAAAATAATAATATTTAATTTGGGCATTTAATAATGATAGATAATAATATATAAAAGTCTCGCTTTTATCGCTTCAACGCGACCACTTCGATAACATAAAGTGTTAGAACTTCGATGTCTTTATGAAACCGAACTCTGACCTTTACGATTATCGAAATCATACTTATAACCCTATTCTATAATTATATTGGTGTGGTATGTAAATAACTATAAACATAAATATAACCAAAATCTAAGTGTAAACTATTCTGTATGTGTGATACTTTTGTATTTATAATTTAATCAATTTATACGAGTTAGGATATGTTAGATCATGAGTACGAAAGTGTATGAGATCATGCCTATGCTTGGGCGTGGTGATTCGCTGAGATGGTATCGAAGCGAGAAATACACCGTATTCACATGCCTTACAACTCATGGTAGAATGGGACCCATGACGAGTCGGGTGAGTGTGAATTCAGTGTAACCTCGTATACGGTGGCATATACGGCAACCCGATCACCCCGAGTTCAAATATGATAGTATGAGTTATGAGTTAAGTTATGAAGTTCGACCATAGGTTTTGGTTGTGGTGAAGTTTCTTCTACGATCACGTGAAACTCAGAATATTGGCGTCCATGTCGGATGCAACGCCTCTATGATAGTATGGGCTGTCACACGAAGTACATCCAGGTTACTACGGAACCTTTCTCTTGGGAAGCGTAAATTAGAAAAGTTGTCTCACTATAGTTTGTCCTAGGATTAAGTATAAAAGTATGATAAGATATGAGTATGAAATAAGATAAGTTATGATACGAGTACGATAATAAGGCATCGCTGTGTAGGCCGGCAAAAGATAAAGAACTTAAGTCTCTGTACGTGCCGTTCCTTACGTAGCCATCGTAAGGGCAATAACGTCTTTCAGTCAAGACGGATCTCTGGAGAGAGATTATGAGTATGAGTATGTTATGAGTGAGTTTGGCCATTATGTCTCCCCATTGGCTGGATGGTGGAGTATGAGTATGACACAAGGGCGTTATGATATGGTGGTATGATACTATGTTGACCCTCCCATGGTAGCTCGAGCAGCGACTCTGGCACAGGTCGTTTAGGATTTCACGAGTATGTTAGTTACGCTCATGCGATGTACAGGCGTATGTGCGAGAATGATAATAAGACATGATATGATATGTTATGAGATATGGTAAGGTACGTTAGGATATGAGTGTCTAGATCATGGTCTCGCATTTATGATATGAGCTTTACGATATGCATGTGATTTTGTCATTCTTTTGCTATCTGCTTTGAGATATTATATTTATCACTCACAAGATGCACCCACAATGCACCTGAGTAGTATGGGGTGGATTGGTGGTGTATCCCACTGAGTTTACGTGGCTGAGTAAACTCATCCCACGATAATCTAACAGTTGCAGGTGATTACGCTAGTGGAGTAGACGTCGGTCATCCAGATCCGGCTGACGCTGATTTCATTGATCCCGCGAGTGTTGAGTACCAGGAGGGCTACGGTGCTGATTTCGATTCGAGTGCTGGATATTGATCGTTGCAGACTTGGTAGTAGATTGGATTCCTATTATTATCATTAATTTTATGATTTTCTTTATCGGATTTGTCTCCAACTTCGAATTATATTTTATTGGTAGATTTGTTGATTCTATCGCATTTATTCATTATTTATGACTGCTTTTATTTCCACCTTTAGGTGTTGCCTTTCACGGATTTCGTGGAACCATTATTGCGCGAGAACTCTGATTAGGTATATGTCCGCTTAGCATATCCGGGATATGTGCGGGTCATAACTCGAAATTTTAGGCCCTCGGGATGGGGTAGAATTTCGGGTCGTGACAGGAAGTCATTGCAACAATTAAAGTTGTGTTTGACAGTGGTCTTTAGGAGACTATAAAGGAGCAGTTGCTGCTCTTTGCCATTGGAAAGAACTATAGCGGGTGAGAAAGGATTGAAAGAAGATAAAAGGGAGGGTCCCCTTTGAAATAAGATAAACAACCTTCTTTAAAATAACATAGTTTTTCATTTTCTTTAAAAAAGACAATTTTTTATATTTCAAATACCAGCCTCTCATTTTCTCTTCACCCAATCTTTGTCTCTCCTCATTTGCATTTGCAACAGCAAAGAGCACCAGCTGCTAAACATTGGAAATTTTCAAATGTCAAATGAATGGCAATAGTCAAGTCCAACCAGGTTGAACGAGATTTTGAATTTAACCACACCTGGAGCCCTTGGATATGAAAGAATCTTGACTTTAATGATTTTTATCTTTTATAGGATGACAGAAAGTCATTATTCTACTTACACAACAATACACTTTTTAAAAGACGTTTTTGTAAAATTACTAAAGATAATTTAATAAAGATGAACTAGATAATAATTGAGATGTTTATAATAAATAAGAGCACCCCCATTTAGGTCTTGTTTGACAAAACTCGTTCAAAAGTTTTTCTTATTTTACTTTAAATGGGTTTGTAAATAAAAAAACTCATGGGAAGTTTTATTTTTAGAATTTAACAATGGTTGAGTTTTTTTTTTTTTTTTTTTTATAGCTATTTGCATGGTATCAAAAATCGGCCGATAACGATACGTATCGGTTTTCGACCAAACCGACACGTATCGGCCCCCGATACGTATATCATATTTGTATCGGATATGACATCGGTAGCGGCCGATACGTATCCGATTCGGCCTATACCGTATCAGCCAGTGCCTTCGTTGAACTCCAATTAATACTATGCTTCGTTCTTTCAAAAATTTTAAGTTTAAAGTATAGCCCTTAGCCCCTTAGTCCTTAGTTTATAGTCTATAGTCTATACTCTAAACTAGTCTATAGAGTAGACTGTAGAGTCCTTAGCCCTGCCTCTGCCTTTGCAATTTTTTTTTTTGGTTTTATCACTTTATGTACTTAGCCCTTACTCTATATTAGTCTATAGTTTATGCCCATGCCCATATGTCTTCATGCATGTGATGGCTGGATGGGGACAAATGGAGAGTTCAAGGCCTTCAGGGAGCCATGGGTAATTGGATGCAACCGTACAAGATAATGGGGTAGGGCCGTGGAGGACCAAAGGCACCCTTATTTGGACTAACCGGCTAAGAGATTTTAAATTTGGGAACTTGAGATTGTGGGGACTGGGGAGTGGGGACATGGTGCATGAGATTCTAATCCATTGTCTACAAGATATATTGACATTCCATGTCTCGTTTCCTTAGACTTTCACTTTTGAATTTTGATCAAAAACTCCAGTGCCACAATTGGATTTCACACTCACATGCAATGATGTGCAATAGGACAAGTGGGATAGAATATAGATATGCATTATCAAGTATCAACTATCAAGTCATTAACAATTGACTGTTTGATAGGTGCAACGTGATCTCAAGATCATTTTTATAGAAGAGCGGGGTGAAACACAATTCCTATCATCCTATCCAACCCAATCAATGGGTTTTAATGATTTTCCGATGTGAGTATTTTCATTAAATGTGTGGGCGCGAACTAAGAGGTACCCAAAATCTCAAATAATGTTTTTCTTTTTATTTTCTCGCTTTTCAGTTTATATTTTTTTAAGTTTTAACCAAAAAAAATTTGTCGTATCAGCGTATCGGCCGAACCGATACGTATCGGTCATCGGGGAAACCGATACCTGATACCAAATTCCGATTTAATACCTTGGCTGTTTGGCTACCGTGTGTAAAATTATTTTCCTAAGGTACCATTATTCACGCCAAGTGAACCAACAACCTTACCCTATCTCCTTGAGCCAAAAGATAGTAATTGCTTTAAATTAGACAATGTAAATTGTTTGGGGTAGCTCTGGTCGTGCCCGTGTTTATTGCTTCAGATCTGATGATTGAGATCGTATTTCAATTCGATCTTCCACCAAATGGATCTTGAGACCGCGTCTCACCTATCAGACAGTCATTTTTTTATTCAACATGTCACAGATCCCCAACAATTGTCTGTTGTGTGCAATGGTACACATCATGCTCAAACTTGATTTTAGGGCCATATTTTAGGGATCTGTGACATGTGGAATAAAAAACTTACTGTCTGATAGGTGCGACATGATCTCAAGATCCTTGTGTGAAATTTTTGAGTGAAACACGATCTCCATCATCTGATTGGACGCAAGCAATGGTTTTAAAGAGGTTTCAAAGTAGGCTTTTTTAGAGAACGCGTGGGCACATTTAGAGCTACCCAATTGTTTTTTGTCTCAATTTTTACAAGATAGGTCTTGAGATCATGGGCATACACTCATATGGTTAGTTTTTTATTCTGCATGGTACACATCCCAAACAGTAACTCTAAACGCGCAAGATATACACCTAGCTCAAATACAAATCACGGGTCATCTTTTAGAATGTGTGCCACATGAAAAAAAAAATTGTCTAATGATATATGCATGATCTCAAGATGCATCACGTGGAAGATTGGGATAAAAACCAATCTCTGTTGTCTGATTCAAAGCGGTGAATGCATGTTGGCCGAAGGAGATGGGGCGATGTGTGAATAATGGCACGATTATGAGATGAGATACATCTAAGCCATTTGATATAAAGGCTACAATCTAAAGATTTACAACGAAAAAGTGTGGTTTGCAAACTCAATCTCTCTCATATGATTCAATACAATCAATCGTTGAATCAGATAATGGCTTTAGAGTGCATTGAGTCATGATAAAGGCCATGTTCGGAGCCAATCGTTTTCACTTACGATCGTTAGATCATGGTTGTGTGATAGGTGGGCCTCAAGATTTATTGCGCTGAAGAAGGGACAAAGATCTCGTCATCTAATTCAAGAGAATCAATGTTTTAATAGTGAAAACCTCAAGCCGCATTTATGAAAATTTTCATTGGTGCACGGAATGAGGACATTTATTTTTTCCCACAACATGGGCTAAAAAAAGTTTCATGAGATTTTTCTTTGAAAATTTTATCTTGACTATTTCCACTTCTTTTTCCAAGCAAGTGAGACCCGTCGTGTTCCCAAACGGTGGAAAACATCCAAAATCTGTCCAAAAAAAAAATTATTTTTTTTTCCAAGCAAGTGGGACCCACCGTGTTCCCAAACGGTGGAAAATGTCAATATTCTGTAATATATATATGTGTGTGTGTGTGTGTGTGTGTGTTTTAATAAGTTTTTTAGCAAAATTGGTGTGGCCAAATAAGGCCTTATTGTAACTGCCTACACCTCTTTTATTGCAAACACGAGAATTTCAGATAATTAAACATTAAATGAGGTGTTTGCAATAAGGAAAAATGATATATGAGTTGGAGTGCATGGTTGAACTCGTACGCTCCAATCTTAAATTACATGCCACATGACATGTGATCCCAAACCAACACCCCTCTTGAGATCATGTGTCACATAACATGCAATTATATATATATATATATATATATATATATATATATATATATATATATATATATATATATATATATATATATATATATATATTTGTGGTTAAAGTTTATGTACTGCCCCGCCCCACGCATTTAGGTGCAATGATTTCCTTTCATTTTTACCATACTATTTACGATAGATATGCTTCAAATCATGTCCAAATTTTTTGGGTGGCTTATGACCGTTCTCGAGCGAGTTAACGTGATACTTGATCTCTTGTTTTCACTTATGATCGTTAGATCATGATTGTTTGATAGGTGAGTTATAATCTCAAGATTTATTGCGTTGAAGAAGGGATGAAAATCCCGCCATCTAGTTTAAGAGAATCAATGTTTTAATAGTGAAAACCTCAAGCCATAGAAACGAAAATTTTAATTGGTACAGAAAAGGAGGACATTTATTTTTTCCCACATGTGATCTAAAACCAACACCCCTCTTGAGATCATGTGTCACATAACATTCAATTATATATATATATATATATATATATATATATATATATATATATATATATATATATATATATATAACCGCCCCACACATTAAGGTGCAACGATTTCCTTCCATTTTAACCATACTATTTACGATAGATATACATCAAATTATGTCCAAATTTTTTGGGTGGCCTATGACCATTCTAGAGCGAGTTTGCGTGATACTTGATCCCTTGTTTTTACTTATGATTATTAGATCATGACTGTTTGATAAGTTGGTTATGATCTCAAGATTTATTGCGCTGAAGAAGGGACGAAAATCCAATCATCTAATTCAAAAGAATCAATGTTTTAATGGTGAAAACCTCAAGCCATAGAAACAAAATTTTTAATTGGACTCATACACTCCAATCTTAAATTACATGCCACCTGACATGTGATCTCAAACCAACACCCCTCCTGAGATCATGTGTCACATAACATGCAATTATATATATATATATATATATATATATATATATATATATATATATATATATATATATATATATAACTTTGTGGTCAAATTTATGTACCGCCCTTCCCCCACACATTTAGGTGTAATGATTTCCTTCCATTTTGACATACTATTTACGATAGATATACATGAAATCATGTCCAAATTTTTTGGGTAGCTTATGACCGTTCTCGAGTGAATTGGCGTGGTACTTGATCCCTTGTTTTCACGTATGATCGTTAGATCATGGTTGTTTGATGGGTGGGTTATGATCTCAAGATTTATTGCGTTGAAGAAGGGACGAAAATCTCGTCATCTAATTCAAGAGAATCAATATTTTAATGGTGAAAACCTCAACCCATAAAAATGAAAATTTTAACTAGTACACGAAAGGACATTTGTTTTTTCCCACAACGTGGGCTAAAAAAATTTTCAGGAAATTTTTTCCTGAAAATTTAGTACTTGACCCCTTGTATGGGTACCGTGTGGACCCCACCCGATTAAAATGCATAGATCGACCATGCACTCCAACCCATATCCTTGGACCACTTATAATAAATAAAGTATCCTCATTTATTATTAGTTCAACTTTATTATCCTCCTTTAAGGATAATATTAACTCACAATGAAGTAAGTGTTATTAGCATTGCTATATATATATATATATATATATATATATAAAGAGAGAGAGAGAGAGAGAGAGAGAGAGAGGGAGGGAGATCTCTATGCATATTGATACGGGTGTGACATTTGCATCTTTTTGTGAAGTGATGGGTGACATGGAGCCCACTTTTCTAACTAGGGTTAAACTTTTAAAATATTTTAAAAGTTACATTTCCTTTTCAGCCGTCATTTTTGACTTTTTTAAAAGTCTCTCTTTCCTTAATTTTTTCAAAAAAGTGGGACCATGTTCGGCGCCAATCATTTTCACTTTTGATCGTTAGATCATGGATGTTTGATAGGTGGGTCTCAAGATTTATTGCGCTGAAGAAGGGACGAAGATCCCGTCATCTAATTCAAGAGAATCAATGTTTTAATGGTGAAAACCTCAAGCAGCATATACGAAAATTTTCATTGGTGCACGGAATGAGGACATTTGTTTTTTCCCACAACGTAGGCTTAAAAAGTTTAACGAGGTTTTTTCCCGAAAAATTTATCTTGACTATTTCACTTTTTTTCCAAGTAAGTGGGACCCGCCGTGTTCCCAAATGGTGGGAAATGTCCAAAATCTGTCAATTTATTTTTATTTTTATTTTTTTCCAAGCAAGTGGGACCCACCGTGTTCCTAGACCGTGGAAAATGTCCAAAATTCCTAATATATATATATATATATATATATATATATATATATATATTATATTTTTTAATAAGTTTTTAGCAAAACTGGAGTACCCAATTAAGGCCTTATTGTAATTACCTACACCTCTTTTATTGCAATCACGAGAATTCCAGAGAATTAAATATTAAATGAAGTGTTTGTAATAAGGAAAAATGATATATGAGTTAGAGTGCATGGTTGAACTATATATATATATATATATATATATATATATATATATATATATATATATATATATATATATATATATATATATATATATTTGTGGTCAAAGTTTATGTACTACCCTACCCCACACATTCAGGTGCAATGATTTCCTTCTATTTTGACCATACTATTTACGATAGATATGTATCAAATCATTTCCAAATTTTTTAGGTGGCGTATGACCGTTCTCGAGTGAGTTGGCGTGGTACTTGATCCCTTGTTTTCACTTATGATCATTAGATCATGGCTGTTTGATAGGTGGGTTGTGTTCTCAAGATTTATTGCGTTGAAGAATGGACGAAAATCCCATCATCTAATTCAAGAAAATCAATGTTTTAATGGTGAAAATCAAGCCATAGAAACAAAAATTTTAATTTAACTCATACACTCTAATCTTAAATTACATGCCACATGACATGTGATTCCAAACCAACACCTCTCTTGAGATCATGTGTCACATAACATTCTATTATATATATATATATATATATATATATATATATATATATATATATATATATAATTTATTTATTTATTTGTGGTCAAAGTTTATGTACTGCCCTGCCACACACATTCAGGTGCAATGATTTCATTCCATTTTGACCATACTATTTACGATAGATATACATTAAATCATGTCCAAATTTTTTGGGTGGCCTATGACCGTTCTCGAGCGAGTTGGCGTAGTACTTTATCCCTTGTTTTCACTTATGATCATTAGATCATGGTTGTTTGATAGGTGAAACACAATCTCCATCATCTGATCGGACGCAAGCAATGTTTTAAAGTGGTTTCGAAGTAGGCTTTTTTAGAGAACGCGTGGGCACGTTTAGAGCTACCCAATTATTTTTTGTCTCAATTTTTACTAGATAGGTCTTGAGATTATGGGCATACACTCATATGGTTAATTTTTAATTCTGCATGGTACACATCCCAAACAGTAACTCTAAACGTGCAAGATATACACCGAGCTCAAATACAAATCACAGGGTCATCTTTTAGAATGTGTGCCACATGAAAAAAAAATTGTCTAATGATATATGCATGATCTCAAGATGCTTCACGTGGAAGATTGGGATAAAAACCAATTTCTGTTTCTGATTCAAAGCGGTGAATGCATGCTGGCCGGAGGAGATGGGCGATGTGTGAATAATGGCACGATTATGAGGTGAGATATATGTAAGCCGTTTCATATAAAGGTTATAATCTAAAGATTTACAACGAAAAAGAGTGGTTTGCAAACTCAATCTCTCACATATGATTCAATACAATCAACTGTTGAATCAGATAATGGCTTTAGAGTGCAATGAGTCATGATAAAGACCATGTTCGGCGCCAATCATTTTCACTTATGATCGTTAGATCATGGATGTTTGATAGGTGGGTCTCAAGATTTATTGCGCTGAAGAAGGGACGAAGATCCCGTCATCTAATTCAAGAGAATAAATATTTTAATGGTGAAAACCTCAAGCCGCATATATGAAATTTTTCTTTGGTGCACGGAATGAGGATATTTGTTTTTTTCTCACAACGTGGGTTAAAAAAAGTTTCTGGAGATTTTTCCCTCAAAAATTTATCTTGACTATTTTCATTATTTTTTCCAAGCAAGTGGGACCCACCGTGTTCCCAAACGGTGGAAAATGTCCAAAATTCATTAAAAAAATAAAATAAAATTTCCAAGCATGTGGGACCCATCGTGTTCCAAAACAGTGTAAAATGTCCAAAATCCTTAATTATTATTATTTTTTTAAAACATTTTTTAATTAGTTTTTTAGTAAAATTGGTGTGCCCAAATAAAGCCTTATTGTAACTACTTACACCTCGTTTATTGCAAATACGAGAATTTCATAAAATTAAATATTAATTGAGGTGTTTGCAATTAGGAGAAATGATATATCAGTTGGAGTGCATGGTTGAACTCATACACTCCAATCTTAAATTACATGCCACATGACATGTGATCCCAAACCAACACCCCTCTTGAGATCATGTGTCACATAACATGCAATTATATATATATATATATATATATATATATATATATATATATATATATATATATATATATATATATATATTTGTGGTCAAAATTTATGTGCTACCCCGCCCCATACATTTAGGTGTAATGATTTCCTTCTATTTTTACCATACTATTTACGATAGATATACATTAAATCATGTCTAAATTTTTTGGGTGGCCTATATCCGTTCTCGAGTGAGTTGACGTGGTACTTGGTCTCTTGTTTTCACTTATGATTATTAGATCATGGCTGTTTGATAGGTGGGTTATGATCTCAAGATTTATTGCGCTGAAGAAGGGATAAAATTCCCGTCATCTAATCCAAGAGAATCAATGTTTTAATGGTGAAAACCTCAAGCCATAGAAACGAAAATTTTAATTGAACTCATACACTCCAATCTTAAATTACATGTGATCCCAAACCAACACCCCTCTTGAAATCATGTGTCACATAACATACAATTTTATATATATATATATATATATATATATATATATATATATATATATATATATATAATATTTTATTTTTGTGGTCAAAGTTTATGTACTGCCCCGCCCCACACATTCTAGTGCAATGATTTCCTTCCATTTTGACCATACTATTTATGATAGATATACATCAAATTATGTCCAAGGTTTTTCGGTGGCCTATGACCCTTCTCGAGCGAGTTGACGTAGTACTTGATCCCTTGTTTTCACTTATGATCGTTAGATCATGGCAGGTGCAATGATTTCCTTCTATTTTTACCATACTATTTACGATAGATATATATTAAATCATGTCCAAAATTTTTGGGTGGCCTATATCCGTTCTCGAGTGAGTTGACGTGGTACTTGGTCTCTTGTTTTCACTTATGATTATTAGATCATGGCTGTTTGATAGGTGAGTTATGATCTCAAGATTTATTGCGCTGAAGAAGGGATAAAATTCTCGTCATCTAATCCAAGAGAATCAATGTTTTAATGGTGAAAACCTCAAGCCATAGAAACGAAAATTTTAATTGAACTCATACACTCCAATCTTAAATTACATGTGATCCCAAACCAACACTCCTCTTGAAATCATGTGTCACATAACATACAATTATTTATATATATATATATATATATATATATATATATATATATATATATATATTTATTTATTTATTTTATTTTATTTTTGTGGTCAAAGTTTATGTACCTTTACATTTCCTTCCATTTTGACCATACTATTTATGATAGATATACATCAAATTATGTCCAAGGTTTTTCGGTGGCCTATGACCCTTCTCGAGCGAGTTGACGTAGTACTTGATCCCTTGTTTTCACTTATGATCGCTAGATCATGGCAGGTGCAATGATTTCCTTCTATTTTTACCATACTATTTACGATAGATATACATTAAATCATGTCTAAATTTTTTGGGTGGCCTATATCCGTTCTCGAGTGAGTTGACGTGGTACTTGGTCTCTTGTTTTCACTTATAATTATTAGATCATGGCTGTTTGATAGGTGGGTTATGATCTCAAGATTTATTGCGCTGAAGAAGGGATAAAATTCCCGTCATCTAATCCAAGAGAATCAATGTTTTAATGGTGAAAACCTCAAGCCATAGAAACGAAAATTTTAATTGAACTCATACACTCCAATCTTAAATTACATGTGATCCCAAACCAACACCCCTCTTGAAATCATGTGTCACATAGCATACAATTATATATATATATAAAATTTTATTTTTGTGGTCAAAGTTTATGTACTGCCCCGCCCCACACATTCTGGTGCAATGATTTCCTTCCATTTTGACCATACTATTTATGATAGATATACATCAAATTATGTCCAAGGTTTTTGGGTGGCCTATGACCCTTCTCGAGCGAGTTGACGTAGTACTTGATCCCTTGTTTTCACTTATGATCGTTAGATCATGGCAGGTGCACTGATTTCCTTCTATTTTTACCATACTATTTACGATAGATATATATTAAATCATGTCCAAATTTTTTGGGTGGCCTATATCCGTTCTCGAGTGAGTTGACGTGGTACTTGGTCTCTTGTTTTCACTTATGATTATTAGATCATGGCTGTTTGATAGGTGAGTTATGATCTCAAGATTTATTGCGCTGAAGAAGGGATAAAATTCTCGTCATCTAATCCAAGAGAATCAATGTTTTAATGGTGAAAACCTCAAGCCATAGAAACGAAAATTTTAATTGAACTCATACACTCCAATCTTAAATTACATGTGATCCCAAACCAACACTCCTCTTGAAATCATGTGTCACATAACATACAATTATTTATATATATATATATATATTTATTTATTTATTTATTTTATTTTATTTTTGTGGTCAAAGTTTATGTACTGCCCCGCCCCACACATTCTGGTGCAATGATTTCCTTCCATTTTGACCATACTATTTATGATAGATATACATCAAATTATGCCCAAGGTTTTTCGGTGGCCTATGACCCTTCTCGAGCGAGTTGACGTAGTACTTGATCCCTTGTTTTCACTTATGATCGTTAGATCATGGCAGGTGCAATGATTTCCTTCTATTTTTACCATACTATTTACAATAGATATACATTAAATCATGTCTAAATTTTTTGGGTGGCCTATATCCGTTCTCGAGTGAGTTGACGTGGTACTTGGTCTCTTGTTTTCACTTATAATTATTAGATCATGGCTGTTTGATAGGTGGGTTATGATCTCAAGATTTATTGCGCTGAAGAAGGGATAAAATTCCCGTCATCTAATCCAAGAGAATCAATGTTTTAATGGTGAAAACCTCAAGCCATAGAAACGAAAATTTTAATTGAACTCATACACTCCAATCTTAAATTACATGTGATCCCAAACCAACACCCCTCTTGAAATCATGTGTCACATAACATACAATTATTTATATATAGATATATATATATATATATATATATATATATATATATATATATATATATATATTTATTTATTTATTTTATTTTATTTTATTTTATTTTTGTGGTCAAAGTTTATGTACTGCCCCGCCCCACACATTCTGGTGCAACGATTTCCTTCCATTTTGACCATACTATTTATGATAGATATACATCAAATCATGTCCAAGGTTTTTGGGTGGCCTATGACCCTTCTTGAGCGAGTTGACGTAGTACTTGATCCCTTGTTTTCACTTATGATCGTTAGATCATGGCTGTTTGATTGTTTTAATGGTGAAAACCTTAAGCCACAGAAACAATATTTTAATTGGTACGCAAAAGGAGGACATTTGTTTTTTCCCACGACGTGGGCTAAAAAATATTTCAGAAGATTTTTCCCTGAAAATTTTAGTACTTGACTCCTTGTATGGGCGCCATGTGAACCCCATCCGATTAAAATGCATAGATTACCATGCATTCCAACCTATATCCTCGGACCACTTACAATAAATAAGGTATCTTCATTTATTATTTAATTCAACTTTACTAAATTATTTCTAATAATTTTACTAAAACCTTATATATATATATATATATATATATATATATATATATATATATATATATATTTGTGGTCAAAGTTTATGTGCTACCCCGCCCCATACATTTAGGTGCAATGATTTCCTTCCATTTTTACAAAATACTATTTACGATAGATATACATTAAATCATGTCCAAATTTTTTGGGTGGCCTATATCCGTTATCGAGTGAGTTGACGTGGTACTTGGTCTCTTGTTTTCACTTATGATTATTAGATCATTGCTGTTTGATAGGTGGGTTATGATCTCAAGATTTATTGCGCTGAAGAAGGAATAAAATTCCCATCATCTAATCCAAGAGAATCAATGTTTTAATGGTGAAAACCTCAAGCCATAGAAACGAAAATTTTAATTGAACTCATACACTCCAATCTTAAATTACATGTGATCCCAAACCAACACCCCTCTTGAAATCATGTGTCACATAACATGCAGTTATTTATATATATATATATATATATATATATATATATATATATATATATATATATTTATTTATTTATTATTATTATTTTTTTTTTTTGGTCAAAGTTTATGTACTGCCCCGCCCCACACATTCTGGTGCAATGATTTCCTTCCATTTTGACCATACTATTTACGATAGATATACATCAAATCATGTCCAAGGTTTTTGGGTGGCCTATGACCCTTCTCGAGCGAGTTGATGTAATACTTGATCCCTTGTTTTCACTTATGATCGTTAGATCATGACTGTTTGATTATTTTAATGGTGAAAACCTTAAGCCACATAAACAAAATTTTAATTGGTACGCAAAAGGAGGACATTTGTTTTTTCCCACAACGTGGGCTAAAAAATATTTTAGAAGATTTTTCCCTGAAAAATTTAGTACTTGACTCCTTGTATGAGTGCCATGTGAACCCCATCTGATTAAAATGCATAGATTACCATGCATTCCAACCTATATCCTCGGACCACTTACAATAAATATGGTATCTTCATTTATTATTTAATTCAACATTACTAAATTATTTCTAATAATTTTACCAAAACCCTTTTAACAAATTTATTGTTGTTTAAGGATAACATTAACTCACAATGAAGTGTTATTAGCATTGCTATATATATATATATATATATATATATATATATATATATATATATATATATATATATATATATATATATATAGGGAAATTTACACTTTCGGCCCTATATGTTTGCGTATTTGCAGAAACGGCCCTATAGTTTCAACCGTTGCATTAATGACCAGCTCCACGCTTAGCCGCCTCCGCCTGCTCCACGTCAGCATGGACCTATTTTAAATAATATAAAAAAAAAAATTTCACCGCCCTTTAACATAGAGTATAAAAGCTACTTTTACATTTCATTAGTTACTGTTTCTTTTAAGTTTAACTTTTCTGAAAAAAACAAGAGAGCGGCGACAAAGCGGTAAAAGGTCACAAAGGTCATATTACAATTCCAAGTAATTTATTTTTTTTACATTTCAACACATTTAGTCATCCCCAATGTTTCCCACCTAATCCGATAACTTACCGATAATTTAGATTATCGTAGATAACAAATTAGCGATGAAGTTATCGGTAAGTTAGGGGATTAGTAGTTTTTTCAAAATCACTTGTTTTATTTATTAATTACTTTTTATTTATATTGCAGTTCCTACTAAGTTATTGAAAATGACCATGACTCTAAAGCCCATCGGAAAATGTTCTGGAGTTGGTGTTAGGAAATTTTACATGCACTGTAACGAAGAGACAAAGAAAATATTAGATGATTGAGTATTCGGTCATCTATTTAGGATGAATGAGAAATTAGGTTTCGTTGGAGACTTGGTTGACGCTATTTTAAGTTTTTGGGTTGAAGAGAATATTTTCAAGGTCAAGAACACCAATGTACTCTCGCAATGCATCGATATAGCCTTGATTTTAGGCCTCAACATCTTTAACTGAGTCCGAGAAGGTTGCCGTAAAGAGGAAACAACTATTCGATACAAATTCTTTCGGGGAAGCCGTGAAAAGATCTCGATTGAAGAAATTATTGTGATCTTGATTTATCCAACGATGATTTTTGAAATCATTATTATTTTTCAGATGTTCTTTTTTACTTCCTAGGACATACCGGAAGTAGATACAGTACTTAGAATTAGTAGATAACATTGAAGAGTTCAACAAGTTCTGTGGGGCCGATAGTTTACAATAATTTATTAGATAGTATATCAAAAGCGAGTGGCGGGAGGAAATGGCGAGAAGGTCGGAAAAGGGCAATACAATATCTATGGATGCACTATCGCCTTCTGATTTGGGCGTTTGAGCACTTTCCTGCGCATACCATCGCTTCTATTGGGCTTAAAGAACCATTTCCAAGGCTAATGAAATGGGAAGGCCCAAATTCAAAGTAATCCTAATTTATAGAGAAAAATTTCTTAAGTCTAAAGTGATTATAGAGCTTGAAGTTGAGAAGCACGAATTACAGTATAAATGGGTTCGATACTTTTTTATTCGAAGAGAAATTGAAAATAAGAAGGAAGAGACTGAAGAAAGAGAAGAGCCTTACTCCGAAGAAAATGTAGATGAATATGATGATATCCCAACACGTCCGGAAGAAAGAGCCGAAGAGCCGAGATGACGACAATGAGGATGACGAAGATTATAGCGACGATAACGATGATTTTGAAGTCGTTGTACGTCAACCAAAGGGCAAACCAGAAATTAGGCCCGAGCCAACAAGAGAGCAGCCAGTTAGGCAACCGCACCTAACCAAAGAAGTAACGGAGCTAAGAAAAGAATGCAAGACGCTTTGCATGGCTGTAAAAGAAATGAAAAAAGAATTAGGCATTTACGCCGCAAAGGGCAAGCACTCACCATTGAACAACTAGGCAGAGATAAGAAGGCCTTACAAGAAGAAAATAAAGCAATACGGAAGGATCTTGATGCGGTCATCTCTCATTTAAGAAAGGTATCAAACCAAGACTTTTCAAATTTAGAACAAAATCATTTCTTTACAACTTAATGCAAAATTAGCCTGTCGTCCGTAGATGGAACTTACCATCCGACGATATACATTATCGACCGATAATTTAAATAGTCGATCGATAATGTACATTACCGGACGATAAGTTATTTTATCGGTCGATAATTTAAATTATCGATCGATAATTTACATTATCGACCGACTATTTAAATTATCGGTCGATAATGTAAATTATCGATCGATAACTTAAATTATCGATCGATAATGTACATTATCGATCGACTATTTAAATTATCGACCGATTAGTTAAATTATCGGTCGATAATGCAGTTTTTATTTATTTTTTATTTTTTGTAATGTATATTTTTTTGCAATTATGCAGGATAATATTTTAACCTCTGTGCTCTTTGACACTTTCGTTCCTTCACCCACTTACCCTCAATCAGCTGTCCCTCAACCCACCACTCATCAATAAAGCCAACAGTCTACTGCCCCAAAACCCACTGCTCCTCAACAAAGCCATCAGTCCAGTGCCCCAAAACCAACTGCTCCTCAACCAAGCCATCAGTCAAGTGCCCCAAAACCCTCTGCTCATCCACCTAGACAACAATCAACTGTCCCAAAACCCGCCGCTCCTCAACTTACAAATAAATCAACTGCCCCAAAACCTACTGCCCCTCAGCCTACTAAACAACCATTGGTTGATGTGGGTGATGATGGTGCTCCTCTTACGCAGCCTTCTCGTGAGTCACAGCCGGCATCACTAAAAACAATTATAGTGAAACTATCATCTATAAAAAATAAAGCCGAAGGTTATGACTTGCGTGCTCGTAAGAAGAGAAAGTCTCCGACCACTAAAGCATTAATAAAAAAACGAAGATTGGTTGTAGAGGAGGAGGAGGATGAGGCAATATCAATGAAGCAAAAGTATATGCTTAGTTTTTAGAATCGGCCGGAGAACGAGGACAATGTGATCGTCAATACTATCAGCGGTGTTGAGATCACAGTTGCTCTTTTGAAGGTTCTCAAAGGACGCTCGTGGCTCGACAATGAAGTCATCGACGCATACTCGAGAGTCCTTGAAGTTATAAACGATGCAATGTTTACGGCCAATGCCGAAAAAAGTTGGTTCGCTTCTGCGTCTACCCTGGTAAGGTTTCAAATATTTATTGGAAGCTCGTTTGTTTCTTTTATTTGTCTTTTCAATCACGACTCTTGATTAACTTCTTCTACTGTTTACGGCCAATCAGACCTTGTTTATGGCAGACGAGAAAAAATTTGAAAAATATATCGATAATGAAAGTATAGCTGCGCTCAACGACCTCGATAGGTGGCAGGCCTATTGTGACGAATGGAATGTTCGTAACAATTCAAAGCCGATGGAACCACTATTGACAAATAATATCTGCGGAATTCACGCGATCATTTGTGGAAGCAGATGCGTTTTGAATATTAAACTTGGCTTTATTTAACGTTAACGGCTTTTAAATAAAATTTATTATTTAAAATTTCGGTTCCGTTTATGTGTAGATTTATTTTCCGATGCATAGCCAAAAACATAGCCATTGGGCGTTGGCTATAATTTCATTAGTTGATCGAGAAATTAAGTTATTTGATCCAGAGTGCTCAAAAGGTTTGAAGCGCATAAAGAATGTCTATTGAATCACCTTCGCGTCTTCTTTACGCTATCGGTTTGAAGTCAGCTTTCGATCAACAGTGGAAGATATTGGCGTTCAACAGTGTCGTTCTCCCGATCCAAGAAAACGATTGGGATTGCGGTGTATACGTTTTGAAGTATATAGAATACTTCTCCCAACAGCGGCCTATTGATTTCGACGATAAACATATGCAACAATTTAGAGCCGAAATCGGACATCGAATGTGCACGTTTGGGAAGAAGAGTTAATATCTGTAAAAATTTTTAGTATTTTGTAAAGATATTTTTTGATGAAATTGTAAATTATTTAATTTTATTAATTTTTATTAACTTGTATAATTTTCATTATCGTTGTTATCAATTTATTTATCTAATTTGTATCACATTGCCTGATGTATCAATGGAGCCTTCCTCTCTTGAAGCAATTCCAATAGGCCGATGACTTATATCATCTTCCGATATCTTAAATCATCGGCCGATAATTTAAATCATCGGGCGATGATTTAAATTATCGGCCGATATTTTAAGTAATCGAACGATAGCTTAAATCATTGGCCGATGATTTAAATTATCGTCCGATATCTTAAATCATCGTCCGATATTTTAAGTTATCGGACGATATTTTAAATCATCGGCCGATATTTTAAATCATCGGCCGATAATTTAAATCATCGCCATCTAAGATATATCTTTCTGAATTGTGAAGCCTGATATCTTTGGTTTGGCTTTATGCCAATCACTAGTAGATTAGGGGCGAATTTGGCAACTTCAAATCCTGTTTGAATGAATGATGATTTATTAAGAAGCACAACAATATATTTTAGTCACAATTCCAAAAAAATATATTAAATAATTGGTAGATGTTGATCACTCTTTTATTGAGGTTTAATCTGTTTATATTGAAGGAAAGAAAAAGAGAAAAAAAAAATACTCTTCTATAATGAAATCATTTGGAAGCTCGATTGCCACTAGGTCTAATCTAATCTAAATCTGTTTTCAATCTCAACCTTTGATGTAATATAAGTTAATTTCAAATATTAACAAATTTACACGAGCGACGATTATGACCGTACTTGTTACAATTTTTACATCGTAGTGGTCGAACTTCCCTTTTAGATCTTGTTCTCCTTTTCTTCGGACGGCCGGCTTGACGTATTTTGTGGGGAGGCAAAACTTGAATGTCTTCTATTTGCGAAGTTCATTGGCGCTTGTCAACGGTCGGGACAAAGTGTTCTTTATAAGTTTCCCTAAATAAGTCACTGGTAAACCGGTGTTCACAAAATTGGGGGATCTCTCTTTCTCTGTTTCGGCGCGATAATGCGGCAATCACATATGAACATGGTAATCCAAGAATAGCCCAACGTCTACATGTACATATTCGTGATTCTAGATCGACACTGTGAGTGTAATCACCACGTTTAACTTGAAATATATCACGACCATATGGTATGACGTTTTTTCGACGGGCCCATCCTGAATTTCTTTTTATATGTTTTTCTGCCATCGGTGTTAACACATGTGTCATTTTATTTCCTTCCTCCTGACGACGAAAATAAAATTCGGCTACTTTTGTGCAAATAGTTTCTAACATGCTCACAATCGGTTCCTCCCTGGCTATTTTCAACGCACTATTTATGCTTTCAGCTATATTAGTTGTCAACATATCATAACGCCTCCCTTGGAAATAAGCGCGTGCCCAGAAATGATCACCAATTTCTTTAATCCATTTTGTACATTCCGGCGGGGCGTCGTCTTCTATTTTTCGCATAATTCTTTTAAATTTTGCTTCTGAAAATGCACGGGCAGCAACCCAGAAAAGTGGTCTAGAGATTATATCCTTATATTTATCAAACAGATTTAGAGCCAGGTGTCGCATACAGTAGCTGTGAAAGGCATTAGGAAAAACTTTTTCCACTGCTTCCATCAAACCTTTCTGTCTGTCTGATATCAAAACAAAACTGCTCTTCAAATTCACCGATTACACGTCTCCCTAATAGATCAAGAAACCATGTCCAATGGTCTTCATTTTCTTTCGGTACAACGCCGAACGCTATAGGAAATAAATGTCTATTCCCGTCTATCCCCGTAGCTATTAACAACACTCCCTTATATCGTCCACGCAAATGCGTTCCATCTACCGCAATTATTCTTCGTAAAGTATTACGAAAGCTTCGAATGCAAGGTCCGAATGCCACGAAGAATCTCTGAAATGCATTATCAGGCTCGAGACACAATTCGGTCTGTATGTCTGGATCGACCCACTGTAATTCGGCAACATATGACTAAATTGCTCCTTCCAACTACCTCGGATGTCATTCAACGCCATTTCTTTTCCTCTCCATGCTTTCCAGTAACCTACTGTTATACCGTATTTTTTTTCAATATAAAAAATTATTGAAGCAGGAGTCTCGTCAAAACCCTTTAATAGTTTATCTCTAACGAATGAAGCTATCCACGATGTCGTACATTGGCGATGCCCGCTTCCAAAAGCTGGCATTCCGCACGTGTGTTCTGGGTGGAAAGTTTTCACAACAAACGTGTCTACGCCTACTAATTTCGATGCATGTATTCGCCAAGCACATCCTACTTCAGCACACCTCGCAGTTACTCGAAGAGGATTGGTTTTTATTGGATTAATCTGAAAATTATTTGTCATCGCAAATTCTTTAAGAACTTTTTGAAATGATTTCTTATTTCTAAACGCCTGACCAATGGTAATCGTTCCCCCTTCATACAGTTCCTCATCGTCTGAATCCATATACTCCCCTTCCGAATCATTAAGCTGATAGTCTTCGTCCACCAGAGGTTGATCAATTCCACTATTAGTATAAACACGCGAAGTGGGAGACGGCAGGGCTTCATTATTTTCAGGATCACTATCACCGTCATCGACTGGATGGTTATTACGTGATTGGGATTGAGCCCGTCGATGTATGCTTGGTTGATGTGCAGTTGTTTGGATTGATGTTAGCCGATGCGGGAATGTTTGATGTATGAGAGGCTGTTCTGTTGAATGCTCGATTATCGTTGGCTCCGAAGCTATTTGTTCGGAAGGCCATTGATATGGACTAAGGCCGACTAAAAACGTTTCCCACTGATTTACCGAATCGAAGTTGAACTGAGATGTATCATGCATCGGATTCATTTGATGAGAATATCCTTGATCTTCATCGCCTTCACTCATCGGAATGTCTGAATAGGGTTGCTCTGGAAGTTTACTGTAGGGGCGAAATCCTATATTTATATTTCTATCATCGCGCCATTATCTGCAACAATGTTCTCCTCTTCATATCGTATTCCTCGATTTTCAATCAAATGTTCTGTTCCCACACCATGATCATCTTCGTTTGTTTCCTTAAACGGTTGAAATGTTTCTAAAGACGGCAAAATTTCTGCTACAGTAGTGACTAATGATTTTTTGATATAAATATTTATAACACCATCACCGATATGATATGCTCTAAATAAGTTTGTAAGATCATCAGAGTCGGACAATTCGACAAATACAAACTCATTCCCTATGCGTAATAAAACAGTAAGTGTAATAGAATGTTCTTCCGGTCGTGTCCGACTGACTTTGTATATTTTCTCTATAAACTCATCAAATGATACATTCTCCGTGACAGTGACAATCCTCCGATGTCCTCCGTTGTAAGTATTTTCTCTCACCCGTACGAAATCAAAATGGCAAAGAAGGGGAACATCCATTTCAACCTATAATATTTACAAAATTAAAATAAAAATTACTTGTTTATAAAGAGTTATACTTGACTTAGCGCTACAATTGTTTAAAAATATTATTAAAAAAATTAAAGAAATGAAAACTTTAGAGTTTTTGTCAATCATAGGTTATCGCTCGATATCCTAAGATATCGGGCCGATATCCTAAGATATATAGCCGATGGATGGACTTTTAACGTAAACCATAATCCAAAAACTAAAAAAAAAAACCTTTTAAGATATCGACCGATAACTTATATATCTTGGACTTTCAACAATGTTTTGAGAAATTGGAAAAACAATAACTTAAAAGATATTATACTCGATATCTTACCTAGCCTGTTGTATTCTCTATGTTATACGACCTTTAGTGGAATCTCGAAATCGCTTTCCAAGAGAGATAAAAATTGTTAAAAGATGATACAAAAATTCTAGATTCAATGCTTGCATAGAGAAGCATATATATAGATATCTGACGTGCACGCGGCTAGGCTTGGAGCTGGCCATTTATGCAAGGATTGAAACTATAGGGCCGTTTCTGCAAATACGCAAATATATAGGGCCGAAAGTGCAAATTTCCCATATATATATATATATATATATATATAAAGAGAGAGAGAGAGAGAGAGGCGAGAGAGATCACTACGCCTATTGATGCGGGTGTGACATTTGCATTTTTTTGTGAAGTGATGCGTGACATGGAGCCCACTTCTCTAATTAGGGTTAAACTTTTAAAATATTTTAAAAGTTATATTTCATTTCAATCGCCATTTTTAGCTTTTTTTAGAAGTATTTTTTTCCTTATTTTTTTCAAAAAAGTGTCAGACATACCTTTTTAGGTATATTTTACTCAAAAAATGTGGCCGCCAGATAGCAAAGTGGTAGCACTTAGGTAGCGAAATGCCGATACTCCGAGAGAGAATCTTTGGCATTGTCAGAGCGCCGATGCCTCAATATCGAGGTGTCGGCACTTTGCTACCGAGGTGCAAAAAGGAAAAAAATGGGGCACCGATGCCTCGATATAATATCGAGGCACCTACGCTTTGATATATATATATATCACCTGGTAGCGAAGCTCCACCACCTTGATATCAAGGCACTGACGCTTCTTTCTCGGGGTGCTGATGCTTCGATATCGAGGTGCTAGCACTTTGCTACCGATTGTACACATTATTTGAGTAAAATATATTTGAAAAAAGTAAGTCTGACACTTCTTGGAAAAAGGAAGAAGAGAGAATTATTGGCGCCTTGGCGGAAAAAGTAAGTTTGTTTCTTAGAAAAGGTAAGTCTGATATTGAGGCATCGGCGCCTCAGCGGTGTTAGCGCTACTCTCCTGAGGTGCTGACGCTTCTCTACCGGGGTGCCGGCGCTTCGCTATCGGGCTAAATATACCTGAAAAGTAAGTCTACCGTTATAAAAAAGAAAAAGAAAAGTAAGTATGCCACTTTCTTAGAAAAAGGGAAAAGCTAACAAATATAAAGACTTATAAAAATGTAAAAAATAATAGCCGAAAGAGAATATAACTTTTAAAATACTCTAAATATTTAACCCTAGTTAGTAAAGTGAACTCATACCATCTATCACTTCACAAAAAAGTGCTAATTATCATGCCCATTTCACGTGGGTGCAACGATATCTCTATGCCTTGATGCATTCTCCAATGCTTATATATATATATATATATATATATATATATATATATATATATATATATATATATATATATATATATATATATATCAGGCATAGAGATATTCTTGGGCATATATATATCTCTATGCTAAGCCCAGGGATATCTCTATGCTTGGGATATATATATATATATATATTATCAGCTTGGATTTGAGCAAGGAGTCCAAAGTCCAAACCTATCCTGCATTAACTCGGTCGGATCATCATATATATATATATAATCAGCTTGGGTTTGAGCAAGGAGTCCAAAGTCCAAACCTATCCTGCATTAACCGGGTCGGAACATTATATATACACATATATATATATATATATATATATATATATATATATATATATATATATAATCAGCTTGGGTTTGAGCAAGGAGTCCAAAGTCCAAACCTATCCTGCATTAACCCGGTCGGAACATCATATATATATATATATATATATATATATATATATATATATATATAATCAGCTTGGGTTTGAGCAAGGAGTCCAAAGTCCAAACCTATCCTGCATTAACCCCGTCGGAACATCTTAAACTCGATCAGATCTCGGGCTGGGTTTACTACCTCAAAAAGCCGGTATATCGGGGCAATTGCGTACCTAAATCCGCCCCGTCCCGCCCGATTTAGAGGAAATCAAATTCTCGCTACACTCGCCCCCACTTTTAGAAAACGTGCGCTAAATGGGATTCCTTTATGAATGTGACTTTTACCCATTTCAAGGCTGCTGTATAAAAAAATATTCAGTGCTGTACAAACAAATATTCAGTGTTCAAGCCACATGCAAAGCCCACTTTCACAGCTTTCCAAGGCAACATAAATCGTTCACCATTTACTTTTGGATTGATGAGCCTGATCCGCACCATAAGATTATAAGGATTATGAAATCCTTATTCATAGCATGACTTACACGGATATTAAAACCCCAAATATCCGTGAACATAGCATGAGAGAGAATTCATCGGCTACGAAGCTATTCATAAGCTTTATAATCTCATGATGCCAGTGACGAAAATCAATCCCAATTATCCTTCCCGCCAATTTGTCTGCCCTAGTTGAACAGCTCAGCCCATACAGATTATAAAGAGAATCTCTATCTTCAAGCTTTGTTTTTTTTTATTCCATTTCCCTTTGTTCTTCTAAGTAGCCCTTTGGCTACCCTCCTTATTCTTCCTCGGCACTTTGGTTATAGATCAGGTCTCCGTTCTCCTGATCTTCGACAATGTCCGACGAGAAAATACTAAGGAGATCCCCAAGAACTGTTATACCTTCAAAATCAAGCTCTTCCGCTTCGAAGAAGATCGAAAATGGCGGCAGCGAAGAAGCTAATGCGGGGGACTCTGTGGCTCAGGAAACACAAAAATCGAAGATCTTGAGGAAATCTCCGAGAATGGCGAAATCGCCTGAAGATCCTGCAGTGAAATCTGTTGATCTTCTAGATGAACAGCCTTCGAAGAAGGCGAAGTTATTGGCCCCTTCGAAGGGGAACAGAAGTAATAATCCTAAATGTTTCTTTGTTGGAGATCCCATCCCGGTTGAAGAAGCTCAGCGCAGATGGCCTCAGCGATACGAGGAAACTGTAATGATCTCCGCATTCTGTAATTGAACTTGGTTTAAGTAACATGCATTACTTTTCTAGTGAATTATAGAAAAAAGGCAACATCTTTTTCTTTGTAGTTACAGGAATCTACTATTATATTGCTTACATGCATGCGTTTAATAATTAATACTGAAGATTTTTGGACATTGTTGCTGTCTTTTGTTACTTTCCATGGACCTGACTCTCCTGACCGTCAAACACCAAAATGGTGTTTAAATGATCTTACACCATCAATGCTTTAAGATGTGTGTAATCACTTTTTGGGCATAATGAAATTTTTTCAGGTTGATGATGTTGAACTCTAAAAGAATTGGTTACATACATGTGTTTAATAATGAAGATTTTTAGATATTGTTGCTGCCTTCTGTTACTTTTCATGGACCAGACTCTCCTGATCATCATTTAAACACCCAAATGGTGTTTAAATAATCTTACACCATCAATGGTTTACTATGTTTGTGATCCGTACCATCAAAGTGATAGATCATAGATTCAAGTACAACAAGTCCAAAAATGGTGTTTTAGGAAAATTTAAACCATCTGATCAGTTGACTATGATATCAACCGTTGTTTTTAGTTTTAATAGCTGATACTCAACCTCAACAATCGGATGGTTTACATCCACTTATAGGTATGCTTCTTTGAGCTGAGATATGTTCCAATGATGGATTGCCACTTGGTCAATTTAGATTGCTCACAGATGTGCACATGGCATAATGATAAATCACACTACAATAGTGGGAGATAAAAAGTATAATTCTAATCGTGTACGATCATTTAAACACCATTTTGATGCATACATGTTGGTCAAGAGCCATCATCCCACTTTATACGAGTTTAGGGAATTTGAATGCTTAGTTGCTTACTACTGCATGCCGAGTATAAATGTTCATGGTATTCCAGGTTACAGGGAAGAAGAGTTCGAGAAAATTTGCCGAGTAAGTTTTTCTTTTTTTCAGTTATTGCTTTTCTATTTGTTTCTATGATCTCCTAATTATACTCATTTCCTACTTTACATTCAATATTTGATAAGTGGTGCTCACAGTGATGAAGACGAGATGGTGTTGGATGTTAAGTGCCATTATGCTCAAGCTATGATAGAAGGGTGTATTTTTGATATTGGGGATTGTGCCTATGTCAAGGTAAATCGATGCATTACACTTTGTTGGACTATATTAAGAGCGAAAGTTAAGAGATCATGTCGGGGGGAGGGAGGGTGTGACGACCCAGACCCACATGCCACAATATTGTCCGGTTCTGGGCTTAGGTCCCTGCCCCAATTTTGTTTATAGCATGGGCTTAAGTCCCCACCCAAAACGTGTCATGACATGTAGCGTCTGCAATTGTATATAGCCCAGGGTCACGACTTTTCCCTATCCCGTTGTTGGACTATCACAATCCCCCCACCTTATAGAAGAGCCGTCCTCAGCTCTTATACCATTATGCGACGACCCAGACCCACATGCCACAATGTTGTCCGGTTCTGGGCTTAGGTCCCCGCCCCGATTTTGTTTTTGGCATGGGCTTAAGTCCCCACCCAAAACGCGTCATGCCGTCATGAGATGTAGCGTCCGCAATCACATATAGCCTAGGGTTAGGACTTTTCCCCATCCGATGTAGGACTATCATAGAGGGAGATTCCAAGGGGGCGTGTTCAATGCTTCACACTTTGTCCTTGACTATGTTTTAGTAGCTAAACATAGGTAGAAGAATCACATAACTGCCTCGGAGGGAGGGAGAGCCAAGGGGGCGTTCACAATGCTTCACACTTCATCCTTGACTATGTTTTATTAGCTAAATATAGGTATAATCACATCACTGACACTAAGTAATGAAAATCCAAAAATTGCACCATTCCTCCAACCTTACTAACACACCTAATCTGTATATATGCTTCATATTAAGATCTGTAAATAAAGAAGTTTATCGTGAAACTCTCAACATATCTACTAGAGTACAAAGGTATTTTATCGAGAACAATAGTTGAGCTATCAAAGGCCGACAATGCAGTTTCAAAACACAAACAAGGGGAATTGAACCCGTTCTCTATACTGTACACATTATTAAAACACTAGGAGTAGGTTCAATTGGGTTACTCCCGTTGTAGTTATTATACACACACGCATAGTTGTTAAATGCGCCAGGTGGGGCTTAGGTGATAGACTCCACTTAAAGCTGACCGGGGCCTAGGCAGGGCTTAGGCGGAGCCTAGATGGTTGAGGCCTAGTAATATTGCAATTATAATTTTTACTCATAAAAGTAATCTAGAGAGGATCTGTAGTAACGATAGATATGTTAAATTAATAAATAATAATAAAAACTGATTATTCACTCATTAAGTATTAACTCATATATAAAATTTGTAAGTCGAAAGCATAAAATAATAACTCACAACTAGCAAGCTACAATTAGAAAATTAAATAGCTAAATAATAGTAGTAATAAATATATTATTTATTTTGAAAATATAATATTTTTATAATTTTTGGATTTTTGAGGCATCATTGGTCAAATTGGTCAAAGTTAAAGTTAATTTGATTTAGTTGAAATATGTTTAGAAAAAAATTCAAGATAGTGATTTGATCTAATTTTGTTTTGATTAGTCTATAAAAGATTGAAAATTTGTGTCATTAAAGAATTTGGCCTTAGTTCCAAGTGGTGATGCACATGTAATTTGAGGCTACATCTAAATGGCAACCCACAACTATGATCGTTTAAAAACCCCATTAATTAAACAAAATGAACCATTTGTGAAGCTTTGTTGTGGTATTTGTCATCTCACTTGATACATAGTAGCGGTCCTTAGTAGGCCTACATAAATTCCCTCTAGAAGTCTAGCATGTCTCTTTATGAATCCTAAGGTGGGTAAAGTGAAAGCGGCTATGCCTAGGCGGCCATCCTCCTTAAGCAGGGCCTATGCAGCAAAGCGGGGGCTTAGGTGCGTCTTTTGACAATAGAGTGGACATTGGTTCCCACTCACACACAATCCCACCACTTAAGTAGGGAGGGCAACCACCCTACATAAGTGGGCATTGGTTCCCAAAATATACATATACATATGCATATTAAATTTCAATACTCGATGAACACCGATAAATGGAAATCAACCATTTCATTGAAGAGAAATCGTCTACAAACGTGATAAAGTACTTGAAACCTAACCTATTTGAAACACGAAGACAATCTTTCTTTATGTGGAGGAAATGACCAATTTGTATTTAGTAAGTTGACAAACTTTGGTTAGAAAAAGGATATGATAGAAGAGATGTTTTGCACTCCATTTAAGCAGACTTACGAAGCTAAGCTCTCAGATGGAAAATGGGTTGTTGGATGTTGATGAGTTCATACTAAAATACCTTCATGATGTGATTGTAGATCACCTAAAAGTTAGGTTTTTTGAAAAGAGCTATACCCAATCGTATGGTGTTGATTACTCAGAGATATTCTCTCCAGTTGCAAAGTTGAATTCAATTCGAGTTATTAGTGCACTTGCCACCAATTTAAATTGGCCATTATACCAGTTGGATGTGAAGAATGCTTTCTCACATGGAGAATTCAAGGAAGAGGCTTAAATGGAGCAATCACCTGGGTTCACTACTCAAGAGGAGGAATCAAAGTTTTGTCGAATTAAGAAGGTGATATATGAACTAAAATATTTTCCACATGCTTGGTTTGACAAGTTCGATCATCAAGAAATTGAAAATTGAAATGATCTAATCTAATTCGTCACCTAGTTCTTCTAAAATAATGCATACATGAGTTATATGTAGTGTACGAGACTAACTCACATCACCACCTTTATCTTATTAAATATGATATATATATGTACTATTTGCAGTATATAACATGAGATGCCACCATTGTTGTCAAATGGCTTAAGCGATGCTAAGCGATTTGGCTCAATTTCGTTTAAGCGAATCGCTTAATCGGCTTAAGCCATGGCATATTTTTTTTTCCAAAAAAAAAAAAAAAAAAAAAAAAGTATTCAAGTCTGTAGAATGGAAAAATGGACATTCTTGCATTTAAAAAAGAAGTTTTACATATTAATATTCAAAATTATAATTTTAATTTTGATACGGAGTACCAACAATGTACTCTACATATTCATTTCTAACCCATTGTGGTACATCTTCTCCATCATCATCACTAGCATTGCGGTCGTCATCGGAATCATCTCCTTCTTCTACAAGCCCTAGCATTTACTTCGGCTCCATGAGCAAGATGTTTATGACGGCCTATGCCACCCGTGCTCTCATAATCACACAAGGTACAAACTATGGTTGCTTTTTCGGTAGGACTCTTATACCCTCCATATTTCCAACTCGGATCATTCGATTTAGGTCTTAGATGATCCAGAGTTGAAGATGTAGACATAATTAATTGGTGAATGATGATAGAAAGTAGGAACTAGGAAAAGAAAATTAGAGATTTAAAAATTTTGAAACAAAAACAATAAAACTCAAACCTCCCAAAAGGCTTGCTTGCTTGATCTGGGTCACTTGATTGATAGAAGATTATAACTATAAGCTTTTTTCACTCTTGAATCTTGATCCTTGATCTTTCCCTTTGAGGCTTTGTAATACACTAACACTAATATTACTAAGTTTACAACAATTTAATTCACTAAAAAAAAGATTACAAGGCATACAATAAAAAAAAACTAGATAGGAAAGATGGGAGGAGATTGGGAGTAAAGAATAGAGATTAGAGAGGAAGTTTAAGCTAAAATAGTTGTGTGAGGAGTAGAGGACCCAACCCACCCTTTTATAGAGGCAATGCGACCTCAAAAAACAAAATTTTTATTTATTAAAGTGCTCCAATGGTCATAAATATGACCGTTGGGGCATTATGCGATCGCATATTGAGTATGCGATCGCATAAGCCATAAAATATGGCTTATCCGATCTTGTACTTTTGTATATGATCGCATAGTGTGAAAATCGCATAAGCCATGATGGCTTATGCGATATTGTAGCTTAGGATCGCTTAATCGCTTATAACAATGGATACCACAAAGCATACCCTATATCGCATGTGGAAGGTTGACGTTATTACGACCTCAAGGTTGTAGGTTTGAGCCCAACCTACCCATCAAAGAAGACCAAAAATAAAAAAACAAAAACCATAGTTGCCTAGAGCTTATTTACATCGATCACATTGCTTGTTAGCCGATACAACAATTGCTTAAGTTCTTAGGCTCATAGAGTTCCATGTTAGTGTTCTGCATAAATTTGTGGTCATGTTTATATTTTTCCCTTGCTGCTCCTGCATATGACTTAAGCAACGCTTTAAAATGTTAAATGTTCCTTACAGGGTGAAAAAGGAGGACACAATTTTGTAGGCAAGATCGTAGAGTTTTTTGAATCCATTGACGAACTTCAGTATTTTACTGTCCAATGGTTCTTTAGAGCTTCTGATACTGTGAGAATCTCAATACTATTGAACTTTTAGTGGTGTTTAGTTTTTATATTGCTCAATGCTTGGCGTTTACCATCTTGTATGTTTTTCTCAGGTTCTAAAAAAAGAATTGTCTTTCCTTGACAAGAAGCGTTTATTCTATTCTGATCTAAGGAATGACAATTTATTAGATTGCATTGTTTCGAAAGTCAAGATAGTGCAAGTAGAACCTAGTGTAAGCCTCGATCTGAACTTTTATTTTTGATAAATTGCTTACTTTTTCCAGTAGTGGCCACTATAATTTTACTTGAAATTAAATGAGAAAAGGTTTTTGCTTGAAATTTTGAATGCAATCTTACTTTATTATTCCACTTAAAAGTAATAGAAGTTGCAAAGTTAACAATCAACGAACTTTTTTCCCGACAAAATTCCTGGAGAAGGCAAGGAATCATAATAAATATTTGATTCTCTCAATTCAAATCTTATTTTATTAAACAAATAGATCTATACAATACTTGCGTCCCCTTGTCTATATGATGCAGCAAGGGGCCAGGTTAGATCTTCCCAAGAGAACTAAAAAATGAAAGAGAGAATTTCAACTTCAAAATATGAAGGAGGCGAGCAAGTTCCAAGCTAAACCCCAAAATTTTCCCTCAAAAAGTTATAAAATCTGTTTTTATAGTTGCTTGGATGAACTTAATTTATAATAAAACTTTAAATCCTTGATTCATTCTCAACCTTACATTTGATCTACTCCTTGTTTCTAACCATCCATCTAGAACAATAGTATGTAAACATTAGTTTGGCTGACGCAATGAAATGCCTCTAAATATATTGATTTTGTTGCTAGTGTTATTAGTGTCGGTACAATTCTTGTTATGTGGTTATGATGTGTGTGTATTATATAGTGGTGTTTATGTAGTGCCTTTGCAACTTAATATAAACACTTGTGAGGAAACCCTATTCACTAAGTGATGCGGGACAATGACCTTAAAATGAATATGAGATGATAATTGCCGAAATTAAACTAATTAATTGAGCAAATGATTACAAATTAAAACGATATCTTAAGGTTTCGTGGATTTTCACTTAAGTGACCATGCTTGGTTTGGTTAGGGTCCAATCCGGTGCGCGAGATCCATTTAGATTTACGGAAGGTGAGATCTTAGAGATAAAACTTTAGCATCCTCTAGCTTGGGGTGATTGCTCGTTGATCGATGTGGATTCTCGTAGCTCATCGCTAAGACTTTGAAGGGAACAATCAATCGGCACAATTGGAGCGATCTCGGGCCCAACAACGATTGTGGATCGATGGGTATCGAAGAGAATCAACCCACAAGGATGGATATCAAGATAACTCTAGATTTAGGGTTTTGGGGGTTTTTAGATATTCAAATAGATGGAAATAAACACAAAAAAATAGCAAGCAAAACAGGAAAAAAAGAAGTATAGAGAAGATCAAGAACTTAAATGGGCATCACCCTTGGCCTCTCACCAAACCCACATGGGGAAAGAAGAATCACTCTTCAAAACCCACATGGGGAAAGAAGAATCACTCTTCACAAGCTCATCTCAAGCTCAATGCAAGACATTTTCATTCATTTATAAGCAATACCCAATTTGTATTACATAAAGACCTTGTATAGTAAGTTCCAAAAGGAGAAAAATCCTAAAATGGCTAAGTCCCACAATACCCAAAGTAGAAATTACATATGTAAAGGAATAATCCCAAAAGAAGAAAGAGACTCTAAAGGACAAAAGGGACAAAACTCGTGACGTGGAGTCACTTAAGGTGACTTTAATTCTCGCTTGGGCGAGAACTTAAGTGGTTCTCACCCGGGCAAGAGCCCAACTTCAAATTAAAGGGGCTGGTCGCTTGAGCGACCATCAAGTGACTTGGGGATTGAAACTGGTCGCTTGGGCCACCCTTTTAATCCAAGCGGCGCACTTCCTGTTCATCTACCCAAGTGTTTTCGGAATCTGGTTTGCCAACTCACTTAACGAAATATTTCTGAAAGCCTCTACCATGGGTAGAAACCATAAGATCATCCAAGATCTTCTCGATTACTTCTTTTTTCGGCTTGCTTAGAGGAGGAAGCGATATAGGTTGCGAGGTTGGGGTAGGATCATGAATAGTAGACTTTTGAAACGAATTGCTAGGAGGTGAGGTTGAGCCTAGATAAGGAACAATTTCTTCCACATTGAACGTTGAGCTAACCCCCATATCTTGAGATAGCTCGTAGGGCCACTCCTTGGCACAATCCTAAAAGGTCCGACACCACGAGCTTGGAGCTTTTCTGCGATTCCCGATGAGAATCGTTCAGGCCTCACCCAAGCCATCACATGATCATCGATTTAATTTCGACATGCAAATTATGAATATGATGTGCAAATGCATCCGCGGACTCAGATGTACGATGTGATGTGGACATAGGGATCAAATCTAGGGGTGTTCTAAGCTTATGACCGTGCACTGCCTCAAATAGACTCATACCTATAGACCTATTGACAAAATTGTTATATGCAAGCTCGGCCATGGGTAAGATAGAATCCCAAGTCCTGATGTGATCACTGACAAGACATCGAAGGAGATTGCCTAAACCCTTATTGGTAGTTTCGGTTTGGCCATCAGTTTGAGGATGATATGCTGATGAGAATTAGAGCATAGTACTCATCATGTGCCATAAAGTAACTAGTGAACTTCACATCCGTATCCGACACAATGGTCTTGGGTAACCTGTGGAGACGTGCCACCTCCCTGAAAAATAACTTCGCAACATGGGTTGTGTCAGAGGTCTTAGAGCATGGTATGAAGTGGGCCATCTTAGAGAAGCGGTCCACTACTACAAAAATGGAGTCGTGCTTTCTCATCGTCTTGGGAAGTCCAAGCACGAAGTCCATTGAGATGTCTAGCCCCGGTGTGTGAGGCACTGACAAAGGAGTGTACAAGCCTGTGTTTTGCTTGGATACTTGGCAAGTATAACATTGCCTCACAAATCACAATCCGGGCGACATCTCTCATGATGCTCGATCAATAAAATCGGTCCTCTATGAGCGCAATGGTCTTGTTGCGCCCAAAGTGACCTGCAATCGCTCCTGCATGTAATTCCCAAATGAGGAGGTCACGCAATGAAGTGTGGGGGTGCAAAGACGATTATCCTTAAACAAATACCCGCTCTGTAGGGTATATGTGTGGCTAGTGCTCGCCGGATCACCAAGGAGTGTGGTGTAATCCTACCCAAAATATGGGCACTTGGGATACTATTCCTTTAACCGCTCAAACCCACTTCCGTACTCATGGATTGCAAAATCGCCATTTGACGACTAAGCGCATTCACGACCTTGTTCTCAACACTGACCTTGTGCTTCAACACAAATGTGAACCCTTGGAGGTATTCGACCCATGTCGCATGCCTCGGGTTCAATTTCTTTTGGGAAGCAAGGAAGCGTAATAGTTTATGGTTGGAAAAGAGGACAAATTCGTGCGGTCTAAGGTAGTGTTTCCAAGACCAAAGGGATTAGATTACCACATAAAACTCCTTATCATAAGTGGAGTATTTTTGCTTCGCTTCATTTAATTTCTTACTAAAATAAGCCACCGGGTGGCCCTCTTGTCTAAGCACTCCTATACCTACACTCGATGCATCACATGCAACCTCAAAGACTTTAGAGAAGTTCGGAAGTCCGGTAGGCGCATGATGGATGCACTAGTAAGTTTCTCCTTTATCTCGGCAAAGGCCCTCGTCGCGGCTTTGCTCCATTGAAACTCACCTTTTCTTATACAATCGTTGATGAGAGCTATGATGGTGCTAAAGCCTCAGATAAAACAAAGGTAAAATGTGGCTAATCCATAAAATCTACAAACATCATGAACATTTTTAGGCTCGAGCCATTCCACAATGGCCTTAACCTTGTCCGGGTCCGCAACCACCTCGTCCGCCGAGACAATGAACCCCAATAAGACAACGAAGTGTTGCATCAATGTGCACTTCTTGAAGTTCGCAAACAATTTCTCTCCCCTTAAGATTTCATAAACCAACCTTAGGTGGATCAAGTGTTGCTCCTCGTTGTGGCTATTGATCTAGATGTCGTCAAAATACACAAGAAACTTGCCTAAAAACGGCCGCAACACTTTGGTCATAAGCCTCTTGAAGATGCTCAGGGCATTAGAAGCCCAAATGGCATGACCATTCTCTCTAAAGACCATTTTTGGTCTTGAAGGCAATTTTTCACTCATCACCGGGGCGAATTCGAACTTGAGGGTAGCCACTCTTAAGATATATCTTAGAGAAGATAGTGACGCCAACCATCATATCCTACATATCATCGAGCCTTGGTATGAGAAATCGATACTTGACCGTAATTTTATTGATCGCCCAACTATCCACACACATCCTCCAAGATCCATCTTTCTTGGGTGTTAGTCGTGTGGGTACGACATAAGGGCTCAAACTCTTTTGGATAAATCCTTTCCGAAGGAGCTCATCAACTTGCCGCGTTAACTTGGCATGCTCAACCGGATTCATCCTATAATGTGGTAAGTTTGGTAAAGTGGATCAGGGAACTAAGTCTGTTGTGTGTTGAATATCACGCATCGGAGGGAGTTCATCGAGTAAGTCTTCCGGGAAGACATCCGCAAACTCTTTCAAAATCGGCTCAACCTCCTTAGGGTGTTTGCCCATAGACTTGAGAGCACGCTCGACTGTAATGACAATGTACACCATGTTCTCATCCAATGAAGCTTTCTGAAACTTCGAAGGGCTCACAATATTGATGGTCTTAGATTGACCACCCTTCTTCCCAACTCTCTTATCCGATGGTGCTTTGGGACACAGGATTTAATTTGATCTTCTTGCCTTGATGCATAAAGGTGCACACATTAGACCGTCTAAGGATGGTCACGTCCATGTCATAAAGCCAAGGTCTTCCTAAGATGATGTGGCCCACATCCATTGACACCACATTGCACCACAAAGTGTCCGAATATGAGTCTGATTGTATCTGCACACGACACCTTTGAAACACGGGAATAGATGAGGAGTCCACCCATGTGACTTTGTACGGTCTCGGGTGTAACCCCTAAGCCGGTGATTTGTGTTGACACCACATTGGTGCAACTCCCGCTATCCACGATGACCCTACAACTCTTATCGTCGCATTTGGCGTAAGTGTAGAACATATTATTGCTACGCCAATCATCCTTCTCATCACGTTGAAGTTGTGCAAGGGCACACCTCACGACCAAGCGATCCTTGGTGCACACTAGAGCACGACCACCGTCATCATCCTCTTCATAACAAGTTGTGACGTCCGACTCATAGATTTCCTCCCCAACATCTCCGCCCTCGTCAATATCTCCTTCAACCAAGAGATTTCTTTGGGGGTGGGTCTCTCGTAGGGCATTGGGCGACATAGTGGCCAAACCCATGACATTTGTAACACTTGGTTTAAGAGCCACCCTTGATGATTCTTCAACCACACTTTTCCCTTTATCAAGCCTCACATTCTTGGGAGTGGGTTGTGTAGGCTTAGGTGGTGGGTTTCCGGCACTAGACCTCACTTCTCCGGTTTTATGGCCTCTAGTGTTTGGTTCAAATCATCCACCACCGCCATTTTCAAGTACCGTTGAAGGTCTTGCACAACGGTATAACACTCAAGAGTATCAACGGGGTGAGACACCAACTCCTTTTGCAACTCAAGGCGCAATCCAGTGCAGAATTTAGAGAAAGTGACTTGAGGATTTTCCGATACATTAACTCTCATCATGAACTCTTCAAATTTGCAATGTACTCGGTCACGAGCAAACTATCTTGGCGTAAATTTTGCCATTGATCAAGAAGTTGGTGGTAGTATGATAAATGAACGTATTTCTCCGTAAGCCGCTCCTTCATGTTCTCCCAATTGGTAATGGTAGCACGACTTGCATTCGCCCTCATGTGCTCGACGTTGGTCTAAAAGAGTCTAGCTTGACTGATGGGCTTCATCTTGACGAGTCTAACACATTGCTCATTGCTCATGCTCTACTACTTAAAAGTGGTGATCTATATTTGAGACCCAATTGAGGAAGATTTTAGGGTTCATTCTTCCATCGAAGGTTGAAAACTCAACTCTAACATTTTTGAGGAGTTTCTCATCCGGATTGTAGTCAGCTTTGCGATGAACTATTTCCTACGATTCCGATTCCTATCATCATGTCGACCATCGCACTCAAAGCGCAGACCATCACGCTCACGACGTCGGTCATGGTGCTCATCAACTCCTTCAAATTGATCTAATCGGTTGTGTAATCGCTCATTGGAGGCACCTAAGGTTGTTTGGGTTTTCTCCATGACATTTATCCTCTCATTCATTACGACCATCGTGGCTTGGATGCTCCTAAGAGCATCGACAACGTCACTCGTGTCCATGGTGATCACGACTCACTAACACGGGTTCTAGAGTGAATCAAGCAATTAGGAACCATGCAACTATTAAAGAAATCAAACAAGCAACAAATGCCCTAGCCTAGCACCTAAAGCTTGGATACCAAAACTAATGCGGGACAATGACCCTAAATTGAATATGAGATGATAATTGCTGAAATTAAACTAATTAATTGAACAATTGATCATAAATTAAAGCGATACCTTAGGGTTTCGTGAATTTTCGCTTAAGTGACCATGCTTGGGTCAGCTAGGGTCCAATCCAGCTCGCGAGTCCATTTAGATTTGTGGAAGGTGAGATCCTAGAGATAGAACTCTAGCATCCTCTAGGTTTGGGTGCTCGCTCGTTGATCGATGTAGATTCTCGTAGCTCCTCACTAGGACTTTGAATGACACAATCAATCGACACAATTGGAGCGATCTCGGCCCCAACAACAATTGTAGATCGATGGGTATCAAAGAGAATCAACCCACAGGGATGAACATCAAGATAACTCTAGATTTAGGCTTTTGGGATTTTAGATATTCAAATAGATGGAAATAAACGTAAGAAAACAGCAAGCGAAACAGGAAAAAGAAGGAGAAGATCAAGAACTTAAAAGGGTATCTCACCCTCGGCCTCTCACTAAACCCACATCGGAAAGAAGAATCACTCTTCACATGCTCATCTCAAGCTCAATGCAAGACATTTTCATTCATTCATAAGCAATATCCAATTTGGATTACATAAGGACCTTATATAGTTAGTTCCAAAAGGAGAAAAACCCTAAAATGGCTAAGCCCTAATACCATCTAGCAAACCCTAATACCACCATACCACCAAATTCATCTTGGTGTCAGAGCTTTGCCGAACCCGTGCCTATCATCTGCCTTGCTGACATCATGCTGATGTCAGCAGGGTCAACCTTTGACCCAAAATCCCTCGAAAGGCACTTTGGTTGGGACCAGTTGTATTGGGAATTTTTTCCCCCCCTTATGGGCCTTCATATGATAACTGTCACAACAAGTTTTGACATCTTTTTGTCTCGTTATTAAATCCTGTTTTTGGTTTTCTCGCTGCACAACTCGAGTCCAGAGCCAGCTAGGTTTTGGTCCAACTAGTTGGGTTTGCTCTGAAATCCCTCCTGGACCCTACACCACATGATCCCACATGGATTAGTTTTGTTTTAAAGCTGGTCCAGAGCTTTCTTGGTGTTTCCTCTCCGTCGTTTCACCGTGAGCAGATACGGGTTTCTGAAGTTTGGTTAGTTTTTTTTGCTAATCTGTGAGTTTTTACGTGCTGGTTTCTTCTGTTTTTCTTACCATTCTCACTAGTTATCCTTTCATTATTCAGCCGTAATTGCTATCGTTAGAGCCTAAGTGTTACAAATTGTTGATGACTGATTCGACATAGTTGTTTTTTACTTTTTATATGTTGTTGAGGCTGCTGCAGTTTTTTTGCGGAAACTATAGATGGCTTCGATTGTCGGCTGCTGTATTTACCGTTATGGTTGGTTCTTTGCTGATTCAGACTGCGGGTATTCATCTGCTATGTTGATACATGTTAGTATTGGAACAAATGTGAAGAGGCAATGCAGCATGCGTATGAAGAAACTAGAAGCCATATTGTATCGAACTGTTGATTTTTATTCTGATTAGTGTTGCCGGGACAGTTTTTCTGTTTGACCCCCTTTTTTTCCCTTATGATCCTAGTACTTGATACAACCCCACTCTTTTCTGAAGGAGGTGTTTGTCGCAAAATGGCCACCCTATTCACTATCAAAGAAGGCTTACGGGCCGGAGGTATATTGAGTAGGTGACAGTTGGTTGCGCTTATGCCTATCTATTGATTTGTGTGGCTGTGATGGCTTCATCTTTTGGATTATAAGACCCCACATATGGTATTACCTCTCTTGATTTTCCGGGTTACTTAACTGCTTCACTTCATATTACCTCTCTTGACGGCCCATGCTTTGAGCGCGAAGGCCCTTTGCCTCCTTAAGCACCATCGATCAACAAGGACAAAAAGAAGGGCGGCCAATCTAAGACTATCAATTTTGTAAGCCCTTTAGAGTTTGAGAAAGTGTCGTTAGATGAGAGCGTGGTGTACGTTGTCGCCAAAGTTGAGAGTGCTACTGAACCTGTGAGCGTGTACTCCTAGGAGGTTGAGCCAATCATTAAAGAATTTGCGGATGCCTTTCTAGAAGACTTGTCCAATGAGCTCCCTCCCGTGCGTGATATTCATCATGCCATAGACTTGGTTCCCGGATTTACCTTACCGAACCTACCCCATTACAGGTTGAATCCGGTTGAACATGCCGAGTTGACTCGATAAGTCAATGAGCTCCTTCGAAAGGGTTCATCCAAGAGAGTTTGAGCTTGTGTGCCATACCTGCATTAATCACACCTAAGAAAGATGGTACTTGGCGCATGAGTGTGGATAGCCGAATAATCAACAAACTTACAGTCAAGTATCGGTTTCCCATACCAAAACTCGATGACATGCTAGATATGATGGTTGATGCCACTACCTTCTCGAAAATTGACCTTAAAAGTGGCTACCATAAAGTCCGGATCCGCCCAGGTGATGAGTGGAAAATTGTCTTCAAGACCAAAGATGGTCTTTATGAGTGGATGGTCATGCCTTTTGGGCTATTTAATGCCCCGAGCACCTTCATGAGGCTCATGACCCAAGTTGAAGCTGTTTTGATGGGGAAGCCACATATATGGACATTGGATTCGGATTACATCAGTTTTACCGATGTCGGAAGAAGCGTAGAGGAAGCCCGAAGTAGAAAGAGGAGAAAAGGACACAAAGAACAGTCATGACGCCGTGACATCCTGCAAAGACGTTGTCGCGGACGTCTGTCATCAATTCACGCATAGCGTCGTCAACGACGATTTCAGCAGACGGAAATTTTAGTTTTATGGGAAAACTGCCATTTTTAGTTTTATTTCTATTAGGACTCTTTTCTATTTCAAATTAATTATTGGTGGCCTATATATAGAGGCTTGTAAACACTTTTTAATTAGTTATTGAATATTTTGAATGCTTTTATGCTTGAATATTCTTTGCCTGAGATGGGTTTGGTGTGAGGCCAAGGGAGTAATTCTTAAAAGCTATTGTTATTTTCTCTATTATATTTGCTTTCTCTCGATCTGTGTTTGCTTCCCCTACACCGTAGCCTAATTGTTTCCTTTCGATCCCAAAACCCTAAGCCTTTTGAAACCCCAAATCAAACATAGCCAACACCCTTTTCCAAACCATAAACCGATCTGAAAACCATAAACCTGTTACAAAACCAAAACCTATTACAAACCCATAATCTAATTCCGCAACCCTGGTTCGAGCCGTGAATCTACATCGGATCGAAGACGAGCGCCTAAGCCTGGAAAAGCTAAAGTCCTATCTCTAGGCCCGATCCCGCCACATATATAACGGGACTTGCGCATCGGATTGGACACCCTATTCGGATCTCGCGTGATTTACTTACCGAAATTCTATGAACCCGAAGGTATCGTGATAGTTTTGACATTACTCTTGAATTAATTTCATTTAATTTCGACAAATCGCATTAAAAATCATATTCACGTATTTTAGGGTTCCCGTCTCACGTCAGTTTTGGTATCAAAGCCCTTGGTTTTCTAGGTTAGGGCATCTTTGCTTGTCATATTTATTTTATTGCATTGTTTTTCCTTTTTGAGTCCATAATGCATTCCATATTAGAACCCTAATAGACCTTGTGATCACCATGGCTTCGGATGAGGTTCTTGATACTCTTAGAGCTATGCGAGAAGAATTGGGTGCGATTAATGCACGTTTGAATACCATAGAGCAAGCCCAAACATCCCTAGGAGTTGGTAATGATAGATTACGGGATCAAATCAACCAACTGGACGTGATGGGTGGACTTGAAAATCAACACCAAGAGTGTGAGTGTCCTCAATTTGAACGTAATAGTCGCCAAGACAACCGGAACCGTAGGGATCATCGTAGAGATGGCTATGACCCCGAAGTTCAACTCCTCAAGAATGTCCGAGTTGAGATTCCGACTTTTGATGGAAGAATGGACCCTATCGTTTTCCTCGATTGGCTTTCCGACATGGACCAATATTTTGATTGGTATGCCATGAATGACGACTGTCGCGTTAGACTCGCTAAACTGAAGTTGGTTGGCCAAGCTCGGCTTTTCTGGCTCAATGTTGAGCGCATTAGGGTGAATGCGGGTTGTCCTCCCATTACCTGGTGGGATGACATGAAGGAACGACTTACTGAGAAGTATGTTCCTTTATTATACCTCCAACGCCTCCTCGATCAGTGGCAAAATTTACGTTAAGGTGGTATGCCCGTGGCCGATTACATTGCCAAATTCGAAGAGTTCATGATGAGGGCAAAAGTATCGGAAGACCTTGAAATCACTCTCTCTAGATTCCGCACCGGATTGTGACTTGAATTGCAAAAAGAGTTGATTTCTCACCCCGTAGAAACTCTTGAAAGATGCTATGCCGTTGTGCAAGATCTTGAACGGTACTTGGAAACTACCGTGGTGAAGAGGACCGAGCGACAATATAGCGGTCAACGATCTGGTGAGGGACGATTTAATCCTCCTTCCAAACCTATACAACCTGCCCCTACCAATTTTACCTTTGAAAAGGGAAAAGGTGTAGTCGGAGAATCCTCAAGGGTTAATTCTCAAGTAAATTGCTATAAATGTCATGGGATTGAATATTTTTCAGCCCAATGCCTTACGAAAGAACCCCAAAGGACTCTCTTCATTGAGGGAGAGGAGGATGATGATGAGGTAGTGGTTGAAGAGGAAGTATTTGAACCGGTTAGCACACCCAATGATGAGGAGGGTGATGCTATTGGTCATGCTTTAGTTGTGAGGTGTGCCCTCGCACAACCTCAACGGGATGAAAAGGATAACTGGCGAAGGGAGAAGATCTTCCACATCTTTGCCAGATTTGGTGAAAAGAATTGTAGGGTCATTGTGGATAGGGGTTGTAACAGCCCGGATTTCCGTTTCCAGAAACCCGTACCGTTAGGATCATACTCTGGATGATCCCGGATCGATCACACGTGTCCGCGCATATAGCGGAAGCTAGGTGGACACATCCGAGCAGCGGTAGTCTGAGTCAACAATTTCTACACTAAATACACGTCAACAATATTTAAATGTAAAGAAAAACATACACATTTCCAAAAAGGAACCAAGAAGAACCATCGGTGATGGACGTACATCACCCAAACAATGGTTCCCGATAGTGGTTCCGAAATGGAATGTGGACTAACATAAAATAAGTAAATGTAGAACTATATTTGTTTATACAAAGGTGCACAAAAGAATCCAAAAGATCAAAAGTACAAAATGCATCAATACCTGTGTTACGGTAAAACTCGTCCCTGACGTCTGCCTCGCTCCTCTTCCGCCTCGGCCTCGGATCCGGCCGATAGTCCGGTCACTCTGCCGCAAATCGTAACTAAAAGATTTCAGAAAGGTGGTGAGCTACATCCTAGCTCAAGAGAAGAATTTCAATTAATTTACATCTAAACTATTAAACATAATGGCAGAACATACCTTAGAACGATAAGTGAAACAAAACTGTACAGATATAGACTGATGCTCAAACATGCAGAAATCGTAATGCATAATGGCAAAAGTAAATCGAACTTAATTAGCAAGATGTTATGCTTATTAGATTTAAATGACTTAAATCATACATATCTCTAACTTAAGTAACTCCTGTATATATATCACGTGGTAGCCGATTTGTGCCGATAGAAACCCCAACCAATCGTCGCTTCAATGAACAATTTTCAGAATGCAATAATGCCCCACATGGAGTGCATATTTTGCCGAGGATTTTCAAGCAAGCGCACATTGTGCAAAGCGGATATACCGGCATAGTGGGGATCGTCGAATATTAAACCTCAAATCAAATACATACTTATTACCTCATGAATCGACATTATCGAGCATTATCGAGCATATGCAAAGAATGTAAATGTATATCGGAATCGAGTTTAATGCATATGCGCATGCTTTCAAAAATCGAGATAGAATACAATGTTAAGATATCATGCAATTAAATTTAGATACACTTTAAGTTGAATTTTCCCTACCTCGCATCGGTTTATCTTCTAAGCAAATCCAAAGCTTTTTCGACGCGTCGGGGTTTATCCTATACCATATGCACCGTACATTAAGTGTTAGGAATGTGGGAGAACTACCCTGACAATATCCGTGGTGTCTACTTCATGAAGTCAAGACAGAAAAACAGGGTGAGTGATCGATCACCACCCAGATCGATCGATCACACCTGAGAGATCGATCACCTCCTTGGTGATCGATCACCAACTTCTGTAGATCGATCACCACCTTGGTGATCGATCACCAAGAAGTTTTAAAACTCCTCCTCACAGTCTACATTAATTTTTATACAAATTGATCGATCACCACCTTGGTGATCGATCACTAACTCATCAGATCGATCACCACCTTGGTGATCGATCTCCACTCCTGTAGATCGATCACCACCTTGGTGATCGATCTCCACCTCGGCCTCAACTTCTCAACTCTCTGGGGTCTCGTTCTATAAGTTTATCTGATTGATCGATCACCGCCCTTGGTGATCGATTAACTCCTCGATGATCGATCACCACCTTGGTGATCGATCACCAATGACAAAGAAAGTCACATTAATGGAGTTCACCTTCCTTCCATTTTGCTCTCCATTAATGGTTGTGCAATCACCATTAATACATCATAAACATACCCTTTAAACTATTCATTTAACCCTATTTAACACACAACTCACCTTGTTGTGGGTTTCTTGGGGTTCAATGACCAAAAGAGGGTTTCAAACCTAGATCTGAGCTCTTCCTCGATCCGGATCCGTGAGAAGCTCTTCACCGGTTCACGATCAAGGTCTCTCACACCAATCTTAAACCCCAGGTAACTCAATCACTTAGGTCTAGCTCCTCTAGCTTAGAAATCCCTCATCTTCTCTCTTGCTAACCCTTTTCTTCTCTCACAAGGGATCTCTTTCACACTTTCTTAGCACAATCTCCAACCTATGGAGCACGTAGGGCAAGGGGATGAAGGAGAAGAACGAATGAAGATCTCTCTCCTTTGTCTCCCTTCCTTCTTCTATAAGCTATCCCCTCAAAACAGAATTCTTGTTTTGCCCTTGGTGTCTGTTCCGGTGTGAAGCATGAACACCGTTGCTTCTGCGCAACGTGTTCCACCTACCCTCTACACATCTCGGATCTAGATGAAGTTTCACACGTGTTCTCATTTCACTACAGTGCCACATTATTTAAACTAATATAACCCTAAAGTTTTTGAATCAACCTCGGTTTCCGTGCCGGGCACGAGAATCAAAGCAATCAGGTTCGTGTTCTAATTTTTCTGGGTCGTTACAGCGGTAGTTGCACTAATGTAATGTCAACTCATGCCGTACGTCGCTTGGGGCTTACACTTGAAGCCCACCCGAGACCTTATAAAGTTGCATGGGTCAATTCTTCATCCATTCCCGTGTCGAAAAGGTGTCATGTACCGATTCAATTGGGTTCTTATTTGGACACTTTATGGTGTGATGTGGTGCCGATGGATGTGGGCCATATCATTTTGGGAAGGCCGTGACTCTATGACATGGACGTGACTCTTTCTGGTCGATCAAACATATGCACGTTTATGCATAAGGGCAAAAACATCACTTTACACCCTTTGCCTCCCAAAACACCATCGACCAACACAGTGGAAAAGAAGGGTGCGTCTTCTAAATCCATTAATATTGTGAGCCCTTCTGAGTTTGAGAAAGCATCAATAGAAGAGAGTGTGGTGTACGTAGTTGTCACCGTAGAGAGTGCTCCCGAGTCGGTGAGCGAGTGTCCCAAGGAGGTTGAGCCGATTTTAAAAGAGTTTATGGATATCTTCCCTGAAGACTTACTAAACGAACTCCCTCCCCTGCGTGATATTCAACACGCAATAGACGTGGTTCCTGGATCTACCTTTCTGAACCTACCCCACTATAGGTTGAATCCGGTTGAGCAAGTCGAGTTGACTCGGCAAGTCAATGATCTCCTTCAGAGGGATTCATCCAAGAGAGCATGAGCCCGTGTGCCGTACCTGCCCTACTCACTCCTAAGAAAGATGGTACGTGGCGCATGTGTGTGGATAGCCGTGCAATCAATGAGATTACGGTTAAGTATCGGTTTCCCATACCAAGGCTCGATGACATGCTCGATATGATGGTTGGAGCCATTATCTTTTCAAAGATAGACCTTAAGAGTGGCTACCATCAAGTTCGCATCTGCCCGGTGATGAGTGGAAAACCGCCTTTAAGACTAAGGATGGTCTTTATGAGTGGATGGTCATGCCATTTGGGCTTTCTAATGCCCCGAGTACTTTCATGCGACTCATGACCAAGTGTTGAGACCGTTTCTCGGCAAATTCCTTGTTGTTTATTTCGATAACATCCTGATCTACAGTCATGACAAGGAACAACACTTGACCCACCATAGGCTGGTTTGTGAAACCCTCAAGGGCGAGAGGTTGTTTGCAAATCTCAAGAAATGCACTTTCATGCAACGTTCTGTTGTTTTCTTGGGATTTATTATTGCGGTCGATGGAATGGTCGCGGACCTCGAAAAGGTTAAAGCCATTGTGGAGTGGCCCGAACCTAAGAACATACACGATGTCCGCAACTTTCATAGCTTGGCTACTTTCTATCGTCGCTTCACCAGAAGTTTTAACACTATTATGACCCCAATTACAGATTGCATGAAAAAGGGGGACTTTAAATGGGGCAAAGCGGCGACAAAAGCCTTTGCTGAGATCAAACAACGAATGAGTAGTGCACCCGTCATGCGATTGCTGGACTTTTCCAAAGTCTTTGAAGTCGCATGCGACGCATCAGGTGTAGGCATAGGAGGAGTGCTTAGCCAAGAGGGTCACCCCGTGGCCTATTTTAGTGAAAAACTTAACGAGGCAAAACAAAAATACTCCACCTATGACAAGGAGTTTTATGCGGTCGTTCGATTTCTTTGGTATTGGAAACATTACCTTAGACTACAGGAATTTGTGCTGTTCTCTGGCCATGAAGCCTTACGCTTTCTTGCTTCACAGAAGAAGTTGAACCCAAGGCATGCGAAGTGGGTCGAGTACCTTCAAGGGTTCACATTCGTGTTAAAGCATAAGGCCGGTGCTGAAAATAAGACCGCTGATGCACTTAGTCGGCGAGTGGTGACTTTGCGCACAATGAGCACCGAGGTCGTCGGGTTCGAAAAGTTAAAGGATGAGTACCTCGTGTGCCCAGATTTTGGGGTTGAGTACACTGCTCTCCTTAGTGACCCGACCAGCACACACCCGATGTACACCATCCACGATGGGTACTTGTTTAAAGGCAATCGCCTTTGCATCCCTCGCACTTCATTGCGTGACTTTCTCATTTGGGAGTTACATGCTGGAGGGATGGCCGGACATTTCGGGCGTAATAAAACTGTTGCACTTGTAAATGATAGATTCTTTTGGCCTAGCCTAATGAGAGATGTCGCCCGGGTCGTTAAGCATTGTCGTACTTGCTAAGTGTCAACAAAATACTGACTTGTACACCCCGTTACCCGTGCCACACACACCGTGGTAAGACCTCTCAATGGATTTCGTGCTTGGATTTCCTAAGACCCCTAGGAAGCACGACTCTATCTATGTCGTAGTTGACCGATTTTCCAAAATGACCCACTTCATTCCTTGTTCCAAAACCTCCGATGCATCTCATATTGCTAAACTATTTTTCGCGGAGATAGTGCGTCTTCATGGGTTGCCCAAAACTATTGTGTCTGATAGGGATGTTAAATTCACTAGTTATTTTTGGAAGACCTTTTGGCACATGATGGGCACATTGCTCCAATTCTCAACTGCTTATCACCCTCAAACGGATGGCCAAACCGAAAGCACCAATAGGAGCCTCGGGAATTTCCTTCGTAGTCTTGTCGGTGATTATGTTAGGACCTGGGATACCATCTTACCCACAACTGAGTTTGCCTATAATAATTCTGTCAATAGGTCCATAGGCATGAGCCCTTTTGAGGTAGTACATAGTCATAGGCTTAGGACCCCATTAGATTTGATTCCCATGTCTGCATCCCATTGAGTGTCAGAGTCTGTCGATGCATTTGCACAACACATACATAGCTTGCATGTCGAAATTAACCAAAAGATTAATTTAAGCAATAGTCAATACAAATTATCTGCAGATGCTCACAGACGTTTCAAAGAATATCATGTGGGAGATTATGTGATGGTTTGAGTTAGGCCTGAGCGGTTCCCATCGGGATCCGCAAAGAAACTATAATCTCGAGGCGCTGGGCCTTTTAGAATTTTGGCTAAGAGTGGTCCTAATGCATATGTGCTCGAGCTTCCTTCAGGTACGGGGTTAGTTCAACGTTTAATGTGGAGGACTTGGTTCCTTACTTGGGTTTCACCCCACCCACTGAAAATCCACTCCAGCCACCTCCTAATCCCAACTCCAACCCAACCTTGCAGCCTGTATCTCTTCCTTCCCCAAGCAGACAGAGAACAGATGAAATAGAGGATATAATCAATGATCATGCGGTCTCTACACATGACGGGGGATTTCAGAAGTACTTGGTTAAATCGGTCGGCAAACCGGAGTCCGAAAACACTTGGATCCACAAGAATGAAGTTCGCCGCTTGAACCTCGACCTGATAGACATCTACCACGAGCGTGTTTCATCAGTGATGAAACCTTTTTGGTCCAGGGGAATTGACGGGGACGCCACATACATGGACATTGGATTCAGACCACATTAGTTTTACCGGCGTTGGAAGAAGCGTAGAGAAAGCCCCAAGGAGAAAGAGGAGAAAAGGATACAGATTGTGATAGCAGCTGACGTCGTGATAACCATTCATGTATTTGTGATAGCCAGTGTTGTCACTTCACTTCAGCCTTGGCAATCGACGATTTCAGGTGGCCAGAAATTTTAGTTTTATGGGAAAACTACCCTTTTTAGTTTTATTTTTATTAAGACTCTTTTCTATTTCGAATTAATTATTGGTGGCCTATATATAGAGACTTGTAAACACTTTTTAATTAGTTATTGAATATTTTGAATGCTTTTATGCTTGAATATTCTTTGCCTGAGATGGGTTTGGTGTGAGGCCAAGGGAGTGATTCCCAAAAGCCATTGTTATTTTCTCTATTATATTTGCTTTCTTTCGATCTATGTTTGCTTCCCCTACACCGTAGCCTAATTGTTTCCTTTCGATCCCAAAACTCTAAGCCTTTTGAAACTCTAAATCAAACATAGCCAACACCCTTTTCCAAACCATAAACCGACCTGAAAACCATAAACTTGTTACAGAACCAAAACCTATCACAAACCCATAATCTAATTCCGCAACCCTGGTTCGAGCCGTGAATCTACATCGGATCGAAGACGAGCGCCTAAGCATAGAAAAGCTAGAGTCCTATCTCTAGGCCCGATCCCGCCTCAAATCTAACGGGACTTGCGCATCGGATTGGACACCCTATTTGGATCTCGCGCGATTTACCTACCGAAATTCTACGAACCCGAAGGGATCGTGATAGTTTTGAGATTACTCTTGAATTAATTTCATTTAATTTTGGCAAATCACATTAAAAATCATATTCACGCATTTTAGGGTTCCCATCTGCGTCATGTTTCTAGGCAAATTCCTTGTCATGTATTTTGACGACATATTGATTTAAAGTCACGACAAGGAACAACACCTGATCTACCTTAGGTTGGTTTGCGAGACCTTGAGGGGAGAAAAACTCGGCGAATTTCAAGAAGTGCGCATTCATGCAATCATATGTTGTCTTCTTGGGATTCATTGTCTCGGCCGATGGGATGGTTGCGAACCTCGTGAAGGTTAAGGCTATTGTGGAGTTGCTCGAACCTCGAAATATTCATGAAGTTTGTAACTTCCATGTCTTGGCCACATTTTACCATCGCTTCATCCGAAACTTTAGCACCATCATGGATCCCATCACTGATTGCACGAAAAAGGGGAGTTTCAGTGGAGCAAAGCCGCGACGAGGGCCTTTGCCAAGATAAAAGAGAAAAAGACCAGTGCACCTGTCATGCATCTACCTGACTTTTCTAAAGTCTTCGAAGTACCATGTGACACGTCGAGTGTGGGGATAGGCGGAGTGCTTAGCCCAGAGGTCCGCCCTGTGACCTACTTTAGCAAGAAGTTAAATGAAGCGAGGCAAAAATACTCTACCTATGACAAAGAGTTTTATGCGGTAGTTAGATCTTTTTGGTATTGGAAACATTACCTTAGACCGCATGAATTTGTGCTGTTTTCTGACCATGAAGCGTTGTGCTTCCTTGCTTCTCAAAAGAAGTTGAACCTGAGGCACTCGACATAGGTCGAGTATCTCCAAGGGTTCACATTTGTATTAAAGCACAAGGCCGGTGCTGAGAACAAAGCGACTGATGCGCTTAGTCGTCGGGTTGCGACTGTGTATGCTATGAGCACTGAGGTTGTCGGATTTGAGCAGATGAAACAAGAGTATCTTGAGTGCCCAGATTTCAGGGTGGAATACACTGCTCTCCTTGAAAATTTGAACAACATTAACTCCAAGTATACCTGCAAGTCGGGTATCTGTTCAAGGAAAATCGCTTGTGCATCCCTGCATCTCATTGCGTGACCTTCTCATTTGGGAGTTATATGCCAGAGGGATTGTCGGACATTTTGGGCGCAACAAGACCATTGCGCTGATTGAGGATAGGTTTTACTGGCCTAGCCTTATGAGAGATGTTTCACGGGTTATGAAACAATGCCGTACATGCCAAGTGGCCAAACAAAGTAGGCAAAATACTGGTTTGTACACTCTGTTACCCGTGCCACACACCCCGTGGCAAGACATCTCCATGGATTTCGTGTTCTGACTCCTAAAGACTCCACAAAAGCATAATTCCATTTTTGTGGTAGTGGACCGATTTTCTCAAATGACCCACTTCATACCCTGCTTGAAGACCTCCGATGCGGCTCATGTAGCTAAATTATTTTTCGGGGAGGTTGTGCGTCTCTATGGGTTACCCAAAACCATCGTGTCAGATAGAGACGTAAAGTACACTGGTTATTTTTGGAAAACCTTTTGGCACATGATGGGTACTATATTGCAATTCTCATCGGCCTATCACCCTAAAACCGATGGTCAAACGGAAGCCACCAGTAGAAGCTTAGGTAATCTCCTATGTTGTCTTGTTGGTGATCATATTAGAACTTGGGATTCTACATTGCCTATAGTCAAGTTCGCGTACAATAATTCTGTCAATAGGTCCATAGGCATGAGTCCGTTTGAGGACGTACATTGTCATAGGCCTAGAGCACCACTTGGTTTAATCCCCATGTCTGCATCACATCGAGTGTTTGAGTCCGCAGATGCATTCGCCGAAATTAGATAGAAAATTAATTCAAGCAATGAATAATACAAAATATCAGTAAATGCGTATAAGCGTTTCAAGGAATTCTAAATCGGTGATCATTTCATGGTTCGGATTAGGCCGGAACGATTCCCATCGGGAGTCACCAAAAAACTCCAAGCCCATGGTGCTGAGCCTTTTAGAATTATAGCAAGGAGTGACCTTAATGCTTATGTTCTTGAGCTTCCTCCAGATATAGGGATCAACTCAACGTTCAACGTGGAGGACTTGGTCCCTTCTTTGGGCTCAGCTCCTCCTCCTTGCAATCCGTTCCAAACAACCCCTATCCACACACCTACCCCTTCTTCCCCAAGCAGGCAGAGGAAAGATATCGTCAAAGGGATACTGGATGATCTTGTGGTATCCACCCATGGTGGAGGATTTCAGAAATATTTTGTAAAGTGGATGGGCAAACCAGATTCGGAAAACACGTGGATGAATGAAGACGAAGTGCGTCGCCTCGACCCATACATACTCGATCGATATCACTACTCCGCTTCATCGATGATGAAGCCTTTTCGGTCTGGGAGAGTTGACGGGAACGCCAACATCGTGGATATCGATTATGGACCATATCGAGTGTACCATCGATGGAAGAAACGGGACGGAAATCGGAACCAGGCGAAAGCAACCGGAACCGAGCATAAAGGAGGACACGAAGGAATGTACAATCGATAGATCGACTGTGGCCAACGAGTTTCAAATTTTGATGACATTCTGTTTTGAATATATATATATATATATATATATATATATATATATATATATATATATATTCGATCGATCGAAACATGACGTTGATCGATCGATTTTTCGCGAGAATGGCACCCATCAGAATTCGAATTTGAGTTTTAGGGGCATACATGTCCATTTTGAGTATTTTGTTTTAGGGTTTTATTTCTTATAAACAATGTAATTAGTTGTTGATTATGAATGAAAGCTATTGCTTGTGTGCTTGAGATGAGCCATTGTTGAAGAGTGATTCTTCTTCCCGAGATGGGTTTGGTGTGAGGCCAAGGGTGTGATGCCCACAATTTTATCTCTTATCTTTATTTTTGTTTATTTATTCTCTGCTTTTATTTTATTCTCATAAGCCTTAAATCCAACCATCACCATTTCAAAAACTCTGAAACCATAAACCCTAACTTTCATCTGAATCGTTGAATTGACCCGATTCAATACACTTTAAACCTCACCTTTAAACCCCGGAGAAAGCCATCGTTCCCATCATTGAACTAAGAGTGCCTTAATCTAGAAGCAACTAGACTTCTATCTCTAGGATCTTCCTTCCGCGAGGTTAACGGATCTAGCGCATGGACTGGACCCTACCCAAATCTACACGATCTTCTATAAGGAAAACCATGAACCTTAAGGTATTGCGATTATGTATTGATTTTTGCTTGATTAATTTAGTTTAATTTCGGCAAATTCATCATTTCATAGTCAATCACGCATTTTAGGGTTTTGTCCCGCGTCACTACCTATCTTGCATCACTGATCGAGCCGAATCATAGAAAGGAGAGCGAATGCAGAATATGTGGTAGAGTTTTCAAAGAGTTTCATGATTTTAGTTGCCGAAGTTGTCAAGGACTCTACCATTGAAGACATTGGTGCATCAAAAAATGGAGTTTAATAGGGTGCGAAGCCACCTAAAAAAGCATATTTTTTCGAATGGTTCCTTCAGAGATTGGTCAAATAGTTAAGGTAATTTCATGAAACCATAGTTTTAGGTTTTGGTTTTACGTAGATTGCAGAGCATTAAATAAGGTGATTTCATGAAACCATAGTTTTAAGTTTGATCATATTCCACATCCTGTTACAAATCCCAATCCCAATAGTATAGATCACCCTCTAATGCCATTTATATTTCAACATATAAAGTAGAGAGCATGGGTCAAAATCCTGGATTCCGACAATGTTACTGTTCAGGCCCCAAAACGGAAATTTTCAAAATTCGACGGTGGAATTTTGAAATCTTGGGCAGAACATTGACCAATGTTTCGGCTGATACAATTTTTAAAAAAAAAGAAAATGTGAAAAAATAAAAAAAATTATTAACATATTAAAAAGATAAAATTAATTTATATCACAGAAATAAATTCATTTATGTTTACGTAGAGAAAATTGTTCCTAATTTGTCAGTAAGATATGATTAGGAACAAAAGCCCCAAATTAGGGTAAAAATATATTTTCAGCATAAAATCCCTAATTTTATGGTGAAAATTGATTTCTAAGTTCCTACTATAAAATAAAGTATATCTAAGTTAGATCTGCCTTGCGTTGGTAGAACTACTTTATATATCTTAAATAAATGAAAAAGAAAAGAAAATGAAGGTAGACATTTACCTTAAAATGATTTCTGATGGATTAATCTTGATTATCCGCCAATATTTCATTGAATGAGGGGAGATTTAAGGAGGCAAGGTCCCAAGTAGCAAAGAGGGAGGTAGAGAGGAGAGACGAATTAGAGAGAAGAAGAAATAAAGAGAGGGAATAGGTTTTTCCGGCATATATATGGTGCCAATTTAAGTGGCACCTTTTTTAGAAAAATTACAAAATTACCGGACGGAATTTTCAAAATTCCGCCTGGAATTCCAAAATTTTCAATTTACCAGGCGGTAAATAGGTCGGAAATTAGGGGGGCTGTTTACCTTAATACCGGACCTGGCTGGAGCCGGAACTTACCGGCCAGAAATTTGAAATTTCCACCGGAATTTTTATCCGGCGGGATTTTTATTTTTCATGATATAAATTAATTGTCTTTTTAATATTTAAATAAATTTCTATAATTTTTTTTTCAAAATTGTACCAGCCAGAACATTGGTTGATGTTCTGCCGGAAGTTTCCAAATTCCATCCAAAATTTGAAATTTCCCGTTTTGGGGCCTCAACAGTAAATTGCTGGAATCCAGGATGTTGAACCATGTCGGGGATCTCACGTTGGACTAGAGCATTCTTGATAAAGCTGGAAAGCCAAGGCCGGAGCATGACTCTATGGATCTGTGGGACATCCTTGTAGCTAAGCTTTGCCCTCTTGGTGGAGGTGGTGGAGCGCTTATCTTGTTTGCTTGTGTTGGCCCTCTGTTTTCGGTGCCTGGTTGTCTTTCTGTTTGGTGCTTTGATTTTGTTTTCCTTTTCGTTGGCCCTCAGCTCCTCGCTGGGTGGTTGTGTCTGTGTTCTATTGCCTTTTTTAATGATTTTGCTTATCGATAAAAAAAGACAAAAGACAGATAAGACAAGTGCAGGAATGTGAGATTTGAATAATGATTCATTACTGAGTGACGCTTTCATGTTTAAGATGCGTACGTTTGCATTATTGTGCCTTAAATAAGTGTGAAATGACAAAAATAAGATCACGACTTACGTAAATCGTGAGATATGTGCATATGAGCAATGATAGTATGTAATACACATTAATATACTTACTAACGCCATTACTTATAAAAATAATTCACATGCCACCTACTTTGAAAAACCCTTTATTTGGACAAACACTGTCAAAATAAAGCTTGCATTCCTAGTTCTGCTATACGTTACTTACCTATAAATGATATATTACATGATAATAATCAATAAAATCTTAAGACTCGAGACTTCTATCGTGAACAGGTTAAGTTTCATTGAATCATTAAAGGAACTTCAATGATCCAAGAAAGCATAATCACAAAAACAGAATATGAAGTTGAAATCTCATGCCAAATCTACAAAGACAAGAATGGAGTAATATCCAACAACTCTACTAAAAAACTACCCTCAAGCACCTCACCGCAGGAAGACCAACACCAAAACTCCTGAAATTACCTATTTGATTTATAATATTTTTCTTTTATCTAAGAAGCTAATATTTTCTAGATATTCTATTCTTCTGTCTAACAAAAAGCAACTCAGATAAATCACTTGCTACATATTACTAAATAACAAAACCTGAACAATTCAATTGAAACAACTCTATAGCTTTTCTTTGCATTTCTCTGCAGCCTTACCAAGTGATTTTTCATTATTTTCCTTCTATTAGCTTTTCATGTCTCCCATCTTTTTTGTTAAAATATAATTTCTCATCTTTTTCAAGCCTATTAGTGAATTTCTCATGGTTTTCGAGGCAGGTTAATTTGGAGTTGAAGGCAAAATCTATTCCTCCATGTGACTTCTATTTTGACATGAAATACTCTGTGGAGTATTCAACATTTTGTACAATGGAAAATGGTAAGCCCTCAATAGCATTGATGAAGTCGATCTAAAGTACTTGGGTCTGTTTATATCAAGCAGTATAAAAACAAGATATGCATGCACTATATACATCCAAAAACTAATCATCATGTTTGAAAGATTATGTCTCACACGCCTAATATGTATTCACAGGCCACACAAGCATGTGCACATGCAGGCAAGCCCGCACTCATAATCCCCACCCACCCACTCCCCCAACCTCAACACACACACACACACACACACACTCTCTCTCTCTCTCTCTCTCCCTCATATATATATATATATGTGTGTGTGTGTGTGTGTGTGTGTGTGTGTGTGTGGGTGTGTGGGTGTGTGGGTGTGTATTAGTGCATATTTGTTCGTCATTTTAATTTAAGTGTGAGTGTGTCAATTTATTTGGGGGTATCACTAACATTTTATAAGTGATATATATATGAATGAAAAAAGAGGCATGTGGAACATTAACACAACCCTATTTACTCTGATCTCTGCCTTTCTTTTCCTCTTCTCCTTCTTCCTTCTCCTTTTTCTAATCTCCACTAACCCTATGCTTCACTAAAACTAACTTGGTATCTGAGCATTATCAACGTTGGAGCTGTGCAGATCGACCTTTGACTGCTGACATCAGCAGTGAAGTAAGCTGATGTCAGCCCTAGGTCAAGATACTGACCAGGAACAATATAGTATTCTCAGATCCGTGATCGGATGAGTGACGATGGAGTTTATATGCAAAACTGATTGCTATTTTATGAAGTCTTGAGGAAGGTGACGTGTTCTTTTATGTGTGCGAATTTAATGCATATGCAATTGGATTTTTCTATGTCGATTGAGGGACTTGGATTTGTATTTATCTGATTACATGGTGTACATGCTGCTGTGGTTATTGCTATGCAGCTGTAGCAATACATTGCCTGCTTGATGAATAAGTTTATTATTGTGCAATCTGGTGTAGTTTGTTGATCATTGACTGATTTGATTCTTTGGATCTGAATTTGATTTTCGTATTGGGGTGCAGATTTTTATGTGTTGTGTCAGTTGTGCTTTTATGTAGCTGCCGATTGGGTGGTTTGCTGTTTAGTGTATGGTGCTGCAGTTGATGGTATATTTCTACATATATGGTTCTGATATTCTTGCTCACAAGGTGTTTGATAACATGCTCGTAAGGAAGAGTTGATGCTATCTACATTGCATTGATGCTTGGCTGCTTTGTTCGTGCAACACTGGTTTTTTTAATCATGGATTGATGCTTTGTTGGCACAACAATGGTTTGGTTCAGTTTTGGTGTTGGTTTGGTGCACTTTTAGTGCTATTTTTTATACTGATTTGGTGCTGTTTTTTGTGCTGGTTTGGTGTTGTTTCGATGCTGTTTTGGTGTTATTTTCGAAACAGTTTCTTGTCACATATTGTGGGTAGGATTGTGGTTGCATAGTGGTGATTGTAACTGTGGACTGTAGGGTGATGCCGACCTGTTGAGGACACTCAAAATATTTGTAGAAAAGCCTGTATAGGCGTACATTATTATAGTAGTGCAACCTTGTGTGGTGCTGTGGTATAGCAACTATGGAAGATCATTAAGTGTTATTTAGTGTAGATTCTCAATGGTAGGGCTGAGAAATAGATTCCATGTCCTTGGTGCTGAGAGTAGTGCGATTGGAGCTGCCTATATCTCCAACTCTCATGGTAGCATTGGATTGTCGACTCCGGGGCCACAGATCATATGACAGGTTCATCCTCAATGTTTCACTCATTATCACCCATGCCTAGCCAATGTAATATTGAAATTGCCGATGGGTCTCTAGTTCCTATTGTTGGTAAAAGGACTATTCATGTTGGCTGTCTTTCCTTAAAATCATGTTTATATGTTCCTAAAATGTCTCTTAACCTTTTATTTGTCACTGGTCTTACAAAACCTCCCAATTGTATATTTTTGTCAACAAGGAAGGTGATTCGTCATGATTTGGAGAGTTGAAGTCAGTATATATCTTTGAAGGGCCAAGGGTTCGTGCTAATCAAAATATTTAACCATTGCCACTGTTGAGAGATTGAGTTGTGGCATGCACGGTGTGGATATGTTCCCTTACAAAGGTTGCAAATGTTATTCCCATAAAAAAAAAAGAATGTTGACGTGTCCCCTCCAAATGTGAAGTGCGTGACATGGTAAAACATACTCGTGTTCCATATCCTTCGAGTGGTAATAGGAGTAGTACACCATTCGATATTGTACATTCTGATGTGTGGGGGCCTTCACCTGTTATCTCCCTTTATGGGTGCCATTCCTTTATGTTAATTATTCATAATTGTACCGTCTAACCACTCTATATATGATGAAGACTAAAGATGAAACTGCCTCCATTTTTCCCACGTACCATAAACTCATTCAAAACCAATTTAATGCCAAATTGAAGATCCCCAAGTCTGATAATGGGAGACAGTGCTCCTCTGATCTTCTTCAACCTTACCTAGAGCAGCATGGCGTTGAGTGACAAACATCATGTCCATATACCCTTCAATAAAATGGGATAGCTGAGAGGAAAAATTGCCATATGTTCGGTGTTGCTAGGGTCTTATTAATTGAAAGAAATGTTCCCAGAAATTTGTCGATTGAAGCATATTCAACTCATGTTTTCTCATTAACACAGAATGCCACCACAAGTCCTCCAGGGAAGTTTCCCCAAAGCATGTTCCCCTTCAAACCTCTTTTTCAATCCCTCTTAAAATCTTTGGTTGCTTATGTTTTTCCCACATCCCAGATATTCATCGTGACAAGTTGAGTATCAAAGCCGTCAGGTGCATCTTTCTTGGGTATCCTCTATCACAAAAGGGTACAAGGTGTATTATCCTATCACTAGAAAGATGTTTATCACCATTGATTTGACCTTTTTTGAGAATACTCCCTTCTCCAAATCGTAAGGAGGGAGTTTCCTGTGTCCTCTTCAGGGGAGAATGGTGTAAGGATGGAAGAGAGCCCTGGTATGCGTCCTGCCATGGATGTGAGAGAAGATCAAGATGAAGACCAAAGGCAACCTGAAGTTGATAGATTTAGGAAACTAATTCAAAGAAAATTCTTTGTGAGGAAGAAGTTTAGAAAGCCTTCAGTTCAAGAAGCTGTCAAAGACGGAGTTCAAGAAGAGCCTCCAACTCAGGTCACTAACCATGACTTCCCCAGAGATAGGTTGGCACCTATGATATTGATCTTCCTATTGCTCAACGTAAAACTACTAGGCATCATATCCAAAAATTCGTTTCCTACAAAGGCTTATTTATTTCTTATTTTAATTTTGTCTAATCATTGAATCCTATTTCTGTACCTAAATCTGTATCTGAAGCCATATCTCAACCCGAACGAAGAAAGGCTATTGATGAGAAGCTTCAAAAATATTTGGTATAGTGGGTTGGCGAGCCACGTTATTTGGTTTGTCAAGGAGAGGTTTACAGTGTGCGCTCCGATACAATCGATCGAGATGATAATCATGCGTTACCAGATGCTGAGATTGTTTGGGTTACTTGCAAGGAGTTCCATCGATCGGGCCCCTGTAGATCAGTACTACATGCGTGTTTGATCCGCGAGGAAACGTTTTGAGTTCGAGAGAATTGATAGGGATGTCGACTTTACCGACGGATGCCGCGAGCTAGTTTCATCGGTGATGAAACATTTCAGGTCCTAGGGAATGATGGGGACATCAAGTTCGAGAGCGTTGGATTTTGGGCCGCAACAGATTTTGCAGCTTTAGAAAGAGCCTAAAGGAGCACATCACAATCGATTGATCAATCCCAGGCTATCAATCGATTGATTGTGGACAGGGGAGACTTAACTTTTGGCGAATTTATGTTCTCAGTCGATCGATCGAATGTGAACAAAGACTGCATGCTATTTATATATAAATAAATCGATCGAATACAATTTTCGATCGATCGATTCTGAACCGAGATTTTATGCGATATATATATATATATATATATAAATATTGATCGATCGATTTGTCGAGAACTCAGATAAGCCAAAAGTCGAAATTTGATTTTTATGGGCATACTTGTCTTTTTTTTAGTGTTATTTGTATAAGGTTTTCTTTTTTTGAGACCTATATAAGGTCATTAACAAACATTGTAATTAGTTAATTGATTATGAATGAAAAGGCTATTGCTCTGTGGTTGAGATGAGCAACTTCGAAGAGTGATTCTTCTTCTCCCGCGAAGGGTTTGGTATGAAGCCAAGGGTGCGAAGCCCACAATTTTCTATCTTTTATCCCTATTTCGATTTATCTTTTCTCTATCTTATTTTATGATCCCATGAATCCCATTTCATTTCATCTAAAATTAAATCCACCAAATTCCAAACCCTAGCCTTCATCTGAACCGTTGAATCGACCCGATTCAATAAACCTGAGATCTCATCTGAGCCATTAAACCATTATGAATCAAAACACCCTGAGAAAACCAACGATCCCACCTTTGAACTATGAGCGAACGTCCCTAATCTGGAAGCATCTAAAGTTCTATCTCTAGGATTCTCCTTCCTCGAGGCTAACGAATCTAACGCAACGGATTGGACCCTACTCGAACCAACACGATCATCCAAGCGGAAAACCATGGAACCCTAAGGTACCACATTTATTTTAAGATTTATTGCTTAATTAATTTAATTTAATTTCTGCAAATATTCATTTCATTATCATTCATGTAGTTTAGGGTCATCGTCTCGCGTTAGTTAGGTTACAAAGAAGCGAGATAAAGATAGTGGCTGAGAAGCATCTGTTACGGTGGATGCATGGAGTTGAACGGAGCCCCTACAAAGAAGTTCCAGGAACACATCAATGGTAATTTAGGGGTGACCCCAATAAAAATAGAAAATTACAGACTGCCCTTTGAGATGGTATGGGTATGTCCATCGGAGATTGGTCACAACTCTTGTATGGACGGTTGAAGCTATGTAGGGACGTGGAAATAGTAGAGAGTAATGGCATGAAGGATTGGTTGCAGAGGGATAGAGTTTAGTCATATGAATATAAATGAGTGCAGAAATAGAAATGAGGGAAGAAGTAAGACCCACAAACCCTATACCAATTGATGGGACAAGGCAACAGTGAAGTAGATGATGATATTTTTCATATCTCGACCTCCTAAATACAATAATTTGATAAGCTCACCTATAAATTGGTGTGAAAAATAAGATATATTTATTTCTTTAATATTATTTTATACAAAAGGTTCTTAGGTGCGAGCTTCAAGTTTTTCTACAACTCGCTTCCTTGCTCCCTCACCCGAATCCACCTGCTCCTGCTCCTGCTTTGTACAACTATGCATATACATGATTCTTATTATATTTCAATTGCTATTTTATTGGGAAATAGTCTCTTAGATTAGTTAAGCATTTTAAATACATTGTTTTTCACCCCATGAGGCTTCTACTAATGCTCTATTTGCTTTAGATATGTTAGGGGAAGGTAGTGATTTATCCTCTTCCAGTTGCATGGGAACTGTTCATACAGGTGGTGTCAAAACGAAGCCATATGTGAAAGAATTTCCTATTAATCGCGAACCCGACAAATCAAAGGAGCTATCACTTCTGGATCTTTATTCCGGTTGTGGTGGAATGTCTACTGGATTAAGCCTTGGAGCTAAATTATCTGGCGTAAATCTTGTCACAGTTAAGTATACTAGATTTGTCATTGTCCTTCATTACCATTTACACACACACACACACACACACACACACACACACACACACACATATATATATATATATATATATATATATATAGTATTTTCTTCCTTGATACTGTCTCTGATATGTGCTAATGTTGTTACATAATTTTCGCACTAATTTGTAGAAATGGGCTGTTGATTTTAATAAATCTGCATGTGAAAGCTTGAAATTGAATCATCCAGAAACACAAGTAAGCATGCCTGTGGATTATATTCTTAGCTTCTGTTTTTTAAAGATTTCATTTATGTTTGGGAACTTGGAGATATTGAACCTGCCATGCTTTATTGAATAGGTCAGGAATGAGTCTGCAGAGGATTTCTATGACCTATTGAAGGAATGGGATAAACTTTGCAAGCAATATGCTGTTGGTGATGTAAAAGAGACTCGGAAATCAAATCCAAGGGTCTCAAAAATCAAGGACAAGAAAGTAGATTCCTATGATGATTCTGAGATTCCATCTGGGGAATATGAAGTTTTGAGGCTGGTTGATATTTGTTATGGAGATCCCAGTGAAAGTGGAGGGCGCAGGCTTAAATTTAAGGTAGGCCAAATACTGACACACCAGGTTTTGTTGAAACATAGTGTACAGTTAATATATAATGCCTTCTCTTTCTATTTTAGGATATTCAAAGGTGTGTGATTCATTGGATTTGCTATACAATTGTTTTCCATATATATATATATATGAATATGATCTGTAAAATTTTCTGACAGTAAGCATGGGGATATATCAGATTTATCTTTCTCTGTTACCTAATGTCGCATCATTGTATGTGAAATGTCTTACAGAAGCTGGCATTTTTATTTACATGCATTAAATGTGAAAAAGTGGGTAGCAGAAGTTCTACGAAATATTGTCGTGTATGTGTTTTTTGAAGCTACACTTTTTGAAAACATGGTTCCTATTGCAACAATTTTAACGCAACATCATCTCATATTGTATGAGGTATCAGTCTGATTTACAACTTTTTTTTTTTTGAAACGGTCACAAAGATTAATATATTAAAATCAGAAAAAGACGATTACAAAAACTGCGTACCTTGGTGGGTAGTAAGGAACTACCCAAACATAGGTACAATCAAAGAAAAGCTGAGAAAAGAAACTACGCATAAAACCCACCCGAACCCGGTAAGGAACGAATCTGAGGCCCGACCCCAAACTCAAAGTGAAAGATGACCCGGCTGAAGAAGCTAACTGCAGCAGTCTTCCCACAGCCTTAAGAAATGCCGAAAGCCATCGCTAAAAGTCCTTAGCTTGCCGGCGTTCCAATTGATAATTAAGTCCCCCTCATTTCTAATAATCAGCGTAAAAGGTTTCGCCTTGCGATTGAAGATTCTATTATTTCTCTCCAGCCAAATTGGCCAAATAACAGCGTACACCGTCAGTGGCCAAAGCTCTTTCCTCTGGTTCCCAAACTTGATTTCCTTCCACCCCTCCATGAGTTGCATAGGCCATTGCAGAAGAACCCACTCCATTTTGAATATCTGAATTATCCGGTTCCAGATCGCACGGGCAAAGAGTAGTGCAGAAATATATGGTCCACTGATTTGGTCTCCCTCATGCATAGCATACATTTGTTGATGACTGGGATGTTTTTCCTGATGAGTTGGTCCCTAGTAAGTATCTTTCTTTTGGCAATCAGCCAAACAAAAAATTTAATCTTTGGTGCCTTTTTGACTTTCCAGTACCCAACCCATATGTTGTTTCTTGACTCCGATCTTTCCCGCTCTTTGAGGCTGTTGTAGAAAGACTTGACAGTAAATCTTCCATTAGCATTGTACCTCCATTCCCTCATATCAGCCCGACCAAGGAGAGGTGTCATGTCCCCCACGACCTTCAACAGTTCCTAATGTTCCTCCTTTTCCCATTCCCACTAGCGTCTTTGCAACGGAATGTTCCAAACCGAATTCCCTTCGGCCCCATGTGTCTGAGCATAACTTCTTACGACCGCATCTTTACATTTCGCTAGCCCAAAAATGCTTGGGATTTTCTCGCTCAATGGTCGTTCCTCGGCTCAAACGTCCTTCCAAAATCTAATATTTCGCCCATCCCCCCATTTGAAAACCGTCCCTTGAATGACCTCCTGCGTGCAACCTTTAATCATCTTCCACCATGACGATCTTTGATTGGGATGAGAAGCATCCTCAATAATAGTACCGTATTTTGCCCTCGCAATTTGATACCACAAATTGTGGCTCTCACCATCATCTCCCATCCTTTGTACCCACTTTGCTAACAATGCTTTGTTAACTAACCACAGATCTCTGATTCCGAGTCCGCCATGTTCTTTTGTTTTGCAGCATTGATCCCATCCAACGAGATGAAACTTCTTCAGATCCCTAGCGCCCTCCCAAAGGAAATCCCTCACAATTTTCTCGAGTTTCTTTATGATGCCAGCCGGGGCTTGAAGGAAAGACATCATGAAGATGGGAATTGATGCAAACGTAGATTTAATAAGTGTGAGCCTTCCTCCATAGCTTAACATTTTACTTTTCCAAGTTGCCAATTTTTTCTGGAATCTCTGCAGAACCGTGTCCCATAACCTAGCCATCCTCCTCCCGAATCCCAGAGGTATCCCAAGATACGATATAGGAAAATCCGCCTTAATGCAGCTGATATCCCTACCGACCGTTGCGATGGTATCAATTGGGATATTAATTCCAGAAAGGCTGGATTTGTGAAGGTTGATTCTTTGACCAGAAACCACTTCAAAAATTGTCAACACGGCCTTGACTACCCTTAACTCCCTTTCCCCGTTATCGGCATTACACAATACCAACGCTTCATCAGCGTACTGGAGATGAGAGATCGCAGGCCCTGCATCAGCCGTGATGAGATCTCTTATAAGGTTTCTCGCTTCAGCTCTGTTAATCAGCAAATGTAACGCATCCCCTACACAATTGAACAGCAGCGGAGATAGCGAGTCACCTTGCCGAAGTCCCCTCTTACTTTGGAAAAAACCATGAGGCGTTCCATTAACCAGCACCGAGAAACGAATCGAGGCATAACAGCCTTTCATCCACTTCTTCCATTTTTCACCAAACCCCATTCTCCGCAGAACATAATCTAGAAAGTCTCATTGCACTGTGTCATAAGCTTTTTCCATGTCGATCTTGAAAACCCATCCTTTGTTGTTGCGCTTCTTGGCGGTGTGAATAGTTTCAGAGGCAGCCACGATGATGTCCATAAGTTGTCTTACCGGAATAAAAGCACCTTGGACATTGGAGATTACTTGACGAATCACACCCTTTAGACGGTTAGCTAGCACCTTAGAGATAATCTTGTATGCACTCTCGATGAGGCTTATCGGACGGTAATCCGTAATAGATATAGCCCCATCCCTTTTCGGGATCGGCGCAATGAACGAAGAATTCATGCTTTTGTTAACCTTTCCCGTATTGTAGAATGCCTGAATCAGCTTCATAAAATCAGGTCCGATGGTAGGCCAGCAATGTCTGAAAAATTCCATGGTGAACCGTCCGGCCCCGGAGATTTATTAAAGCCCGAACCTTTAAGCGCCCCCTTCACCTCCACTTCATCGAAGGATCTTTCGAGATCCATGGCTTCCTGATTAGAGATAGTCTGAAACTGAATTCCCTCCATCCGCGGTCTAGTAATCGTTTCACAATTGAACTGCCGCTGAAAAAAATCAACAATTTTGCCCGGTATAATGTTAGGATCCGAGTGATCCTCGCCGTTGTTGATGGATGAAATGTGGTTCTTCCTTCTTCTCCCATTTGCAACCGTATGAAAAAATCTGTTGTTCCCGTCTCCCTCCCTTAACCAATGTGCCTTGGATTTTTGATGCCATTCCTGTTCATCCTGAAGTACCATCCGGTTGAATTCAATCCAAAGGGCGGTTCTAATATCTTTCTCAATGTCGGTTAGTGCCGCCACTTCCTCTGCAAAGTCCAGGACAGCAATTTCTGCAGAGTCTGATTTACAACTTGCAATATCAACATATTAAACATTACGTAATCACCCATTACAAAGACTATCAGTACAATGATGTATTTCGTTTTCGTATGACAGCAGAGATCTATCACTGTTATCATGTTTTCGGTTATCAGATTTTGATAGTTATACAATTCCCAGCTGGTGCACAAATAGCTGCCATAGTATTGTGACCAGGGGAAACTTTGACTCTGTGGCCTTGTTTATTGTATACTGTGTGCCCAAGGATTGCATTATGGGGACAATATGCCCATGTGGGCCTACGACATGATAGAAGAAAGGTCAGGTACCTTCCTCCAAAACGGAGACCTAAGTTTGAATTTCGCCACCCCGCAACCCCCTCGAGGCCACCCACCCTAGGGATTTATATCCCATGCTGACCCGGCATGTGCTAAACTTGGGGTGTGCACGTGCCCCTGGGATTAGGCGGGTGCTCTAAGAGGCCCGGGCACTCAGGTTATCAAAAGAAAAAAAAAGGACATAATAGAAGAAAGGTCCTTTATAACCATGGTTCAAAATTCCGGATGAAAATGGTTCATATTAGTTTCGGAGGTCACTGTGTAGATACAATGTATCGGCCCATACATATTGGAATACATTGGCCCATATGTTGGTATATATCGGTTGATACATACCAATTCATCGTCCAAAACCGTTACAATCATTTGATACGTATCAGTTTTGGAGCTGGTTGATACATACCGGAACACCGATATTTTGAACCTTGTCTGTAACACAATTGGATTAATTGTAAGGTGATCCGGATCATCCAGATGGAATGCTTCCATGTGGATAGTTCCACATCGCCTGGGTATCATGGCCTTGGGCTATATATAAACCTGGGGCAATCCTCACCTTACAAGCTGGTTTTGTGAGGTCAAGTGACGCGGGACGACGACCCTAAAATGCGGAATATGATTTTAATGCAGATTTTGCCGAAATTAATGAAATTAACACAAGTTTAATTGCAAAATTACGTTTGATACCTTTAGGGTTTGCAAACTTTTGATGGGTAGATCACATGAGATCCTGATAGGGTCCAATCCAATGCGCAAGTACGTTTAGAGTTGAGGCGAGAACGACCTAGAGATAGTACTCTAGCTTTCCAGGCATAGGCGCTCGTCTTCGGTCCGGTGTAAATTCACGGATTCCAAGTTGGGTTGTGAGGAATTTATGGTTTGTAAAAGGATTTTGGCTTTCAGATCGGTTATGGTTTTAGAAAGGGTGTAGGCTATGTTTGATGTAGGGTTTCAAAAGGGTTTAGGGTTTTGGGATCGCACGGGAGTAATTAAGCTAAGGTTTAGAAAAACACGCAGAGATTTAGATAGCAAATATAATAGAGAAGATAACAATGGCTTTGGGAATCACTTCCTTAACCTCACACCAAACCCATCTCAGGCAAAGATTACTCAAGCATAAAAGCATTTAAATAATCAATCAACTAACTACATTGTTTAGCTTAATGACCTTATATAGGAGGTCTTACAATAAAAGAAAACCCTAAAACGAATATTAAATAAAAGACAATTAAACCCTTAACACAAAAGTTCGAATTTAGACTTCTAAAATGACTAAATAACTCGGCGCTGGAGTTCGATCGATCGAAATTCATGTATCTTTGAATATCGCCGTCGACATTCGATCGATCGAATTTAATTGTTGATCGATTGATCGATTATATGATTCGATCGATCGAAATATCCTCTAGAACGTAGTATTTCTATCGACCAAATTGAATCAATCAAAATAGGACTTCGATCTATTGAAAATTTTGATCGATCGAAATGTGAATTCGATCGGTCGAATTTTCCTGTGCTCCTTCAATTCTCCAAAGTTTTCATCTTTCCCTAGCTCTGACTTCCATTACGCTGCTTCTTTCTACGCCGGTAGAAACGATGTGGTCCGAATCCAATGTCCATGTATGTTGCGTCCCCGCCAATTCCCCTGGACCAAAAAGGTTTCATCATCGATGAAACACGCTGGTGGTAGATGTCTAGCAGGTTAGGGTTCAAGCGGCGAACTTCATTTTCGTGGATCCAAGTGTTTTCGGACTCCGGTTTGCCGACCCATTTAACCAAGTACTTCTAGAATCCCCCGTCATGTGTAGAGACATGATTATTGATTATATTCTCTGTCTCATCTGATCTCTGTCTGCGTGGGGAAGGAAGAGGTATAGGTTGCAAGGTTGGATTGGGGTTGGGACTAGGAGATGGTTGGAGTGGGTTTTCAAGAGGTGGGGTGAAACCCAAGTATGAAACCAAGTCCTCCACATTGAATGTTGAACTAACCCTCGTGCTCGGGGGAACCTCAAGCACGTATGCATTAGGACCACTCTTAGCCAAAGTTCTAAAAGGCCCAACGCCTCGAGATTGGAGCTTCTTTGCGGATCCCGATGGGAACCGCTCAGGTCTAACCCGGACCATCACATAATCATCCACGTGAAATTCTTTAGAACGCCTGTGAGCATCTGCAGATAATTTATATTGATTGTTGCTTGAATAAATTTTCTGTTTAATTTCGGCATGCAAGCTATGAATGTGTTCTGCAAATGCATCGGTAGACTCTGACACTCTATGGGATGCAGACATGGGGATCAAGTCTAATGGGGTCCTAGGCCTATGACTATGCACTACCTCAAAAGGGCTCATGCCTATGGACCTATTAACAGAATTATTATACGCAAACTCAGCTGTGGGTAAGATGGTATCCCAGGTCCTAACATGATCACCGACAAGACTACGAAGGAGATTCCCAAGGCTCTTATTGGTGCTTTCGGTTTGGCCATCCGTTTGAGGGTGGTAAGCTGTTGAGAATTGGAGCAATGTGCCCATCATGTGCCAAAGGGTCTTTCAAAAATAGCTAGTGAATTTAACATCCCTATCAGACACAATGGTTTTGGGCAACCCATGAAGACGCACTAGCTCCGCGAAAAATAATTTAGCAATATGGGATGCGTTGGAGGTTTTGGAACAAGGAATGAAGTGGGCCATCTTGGAAAAGCGGTCCACTACGATAAAAATGGAATCGTGCTTCCTAGGGGTCTTAGGAAATCCAAGCACGAAATTCATGGAGAGGTCTTGCCACGGTGTGTGTGGCATGGGTAAAGGAGTGTACAAGCCGGTATTTTGTTTGGTCTGTTTTGACACTTGACAAGTACGACAATGTTTGATAATCCGAGCGACATCTCTCATTAGGCTAGGCCAAAAGAACCTATCCTCTACGAGCGCAACAGTTTTATTACGCCCAAAATGTCCTGCTATCCCTCCAGCATGTAACTCTCAAATGAGAAAGTCACGCAATGAAGTGCGAGGGATGGAAAGGCGATCGCCTTTAAACAAGTATCCATCCTGGATGGTGTACACAGAGTGTGTGCTGGTCGGGTTACTAAGGAGAGCAGTGTACTCAACCATAAAATCTGGGCACTTGGGGTACTCATCCTTTAACTTTTCGAAGCCGACAACGTCTGTGCTCATTGTGCTCAAAGTCACCACTCGCCGACTAAGTGCATCAGCGACCCTATTTTTAGCACTGACCTTATGCTTTAACACGAATGTGAACCCTTGAAGGTACTCAACCCACTTCGCGTGCCTTGGGTTCAACTTCTTCTGTGAAGCAAGAAAGCGTAAGGCTTCATGGTCAGAGAACAACACAAATTCTTGCGGTCTAGGGTAATGTTTCCAATACCAAAGAGATCGGACGACCGCATAGAACTCTTTGTCATAGGTGGAGTATTTTTGCTTTGCCTCGTTAAGTTTTTCACTAAAATAGGCCATGGGATGACCCTCTTGGCTAAGCACTCTTATACCTACACCCGATGCGTCGCATGCGACTTCAAAGACTTTGGAAAAGTCCGACAATCGCGTGACGGGTGCACTACTCGTTCGTTGTTTGATCTCGGCAAAGGCTTTTGTCACCGCTTTGCCTCATTTAAAGTCCCCTTTTTTCATGCAATTAGTAATTGGGGCCATAATGGTGCTAAAGTTTCTGATGAAGCGACGATGGAAAGTAGCCAAGCCATGAAAGTTGCGGACATCGTGCACTCCACAATGGCTCTAACCTTTTCAGGGTCCGCGACCATTCCATTGGCCTAGATAATAAATCCCAAGAAAATAACAGAACACTGCAGGAAGGTACATTTCTTGAGATTGACAAACAACTTCTCGCCCTTGAGGGTTTCACGAACCAGCCTAAGGTGGTTCAAGTATTAATCCTTGTCATGGCTAGATCAAGATGTCATCGAAATAAACAAGGAATTTGCCTAGAAACGGCCTCAACACTTGGGCCATGAGTTGCATGAAAGTACTCGGGGCGTTAGAAAGCCCGAATGGCATGACCATCCACTCATAAAGACCATCTTTAGTCTTAAAAGGTGGTTTTCCACTCATCACTGGGGCGGATGCGGACTTGATGGTAGCCACTCTTAAGGTTTTTCTTTGAAAAGATAGTGGCACCAACCATCATGTTAAGCATATCATTGAGCCTTGGTATGGGAAACCGATACTTAACCGTAATCTTATTAATTGCACAGCTATCCACACACATGTGCTACGTACCATCTTTCTTAGGAGTGAGTAGGGCAGGTACGACACACGGGCTCAGACTCTCCTGGATGAACCCCTTGTGAAGGAACTCATTGACTTGCCGAGTCAACTAGGCGTGCTCAACCAGATTCAATCTATAGTGGGGTAGGTTCGGTAAGGTAGATCCGGGAACTAAGTCTATTGCGTGTTGGATATCACGCAGGGGAGGGAGTTCGTTTGGTAAGTTTTCAAGGAAGACATCCGTAAACTCTTTTAAAATCGGCTCAACCTCCTTGGGACACTCACTCACCGACTCGGGAGCACTCTCTACAGTGACAACTACGTACACCACACTCTCTTCTATCGATGCTTTCTCGAACTCAGAAGGGCTCACAATATTAATGGATTTAGAAGATTCGCCCTTCTTTTCGACGGTGTTGGTCGATGGTGTTGTGGGTTTCTCCTTTATGCATGAACGTCAATATGTTTGATCAACCAAAAAGAGTCACGCCTATGTCGTAGACCCACGACCTTCCCAAAATGATATGGCCCACATCCATCGGCACCACATCGCACCATAAGGTGTCCGAATAAGAGCCTAACTGAATCGGTACACGACACCTTTTCGACACCGGAATGGATGAAGAATTGACCCATGCGACTTTATAAGGTTTCGGGTGGGCTTCAGGTGTAAGCCCTAAGCGGCGTACTGCATTAGTGGATACGTTAGTACAACTACCGCTATCCACGATGTCCCTATAATTCTTTTCACCAAATCTGGCGTAGGTGTGGAAGATGTTTTCCTTTCGCCAGTCATCCTTTTCATCCCGTTGAGGCTGTGCAAGGGGACACCTCACAACTAAAGCATGACCAATAACATCACCCTCATCATCGTTGGGTGTGCTAACCGGTTCAAATACTTCTTTTTCAACCACTACCTCATCATCATCATCCTCTCCCTCAATGAAGAGAGTCCTTTGGGGTTCTTTCGAAGGGCATTGGGCGGCAAAGTGTCCCATCCCATGACATTTATGGCACTTTACTTGAGAATTAACCCTTGAGGAGTCTCCAACTACACCTTTTCCCTTTTCAAACCTCAAATTGGTAGGGGCAAGTTGTGTAGGTTTGGGAGGAGGATTAAATCGTCCCTCACCGGAGCGTTGACCGCTATATTGTGACTTAGTCCTCTTCACCACCGTAGTTTTCAAGTATCGTTCAAGATCTTGCACAACAGCATAGCATCTTTCAAGAGTTTCTACGGGGTGAGAAATCAACTCTTTTTGCAATTCAAGTCGCAATCCGGTGCGGAATCTAGAGAGAGTGATTTCAGGGTCTTTCGATACTTTTGCCCTCATCATAAACTCTTCAAATTTGGCAATGTAATTGGTCACGGGCATACCACTTTGGCGTAAATTATGCCGCTGGTTGAGGAGGTGTTGGTGGTATGATAAAGGAGCATACTTCTCAATAAGTCGTTCCTTCATGTCGTCCCAACGGGTAATGGGAGGACAACCCGCGTTTACCCTGATGCGCTCAACATTGAGCCAGAAAAGTCGAGCTTGACCAACCAACTTTATTTTAGCGAATCTAATGCAACGATCGTCATTCATGGCATACCAATCAAAGTGTTGGTTCATGTCGGAAAGCTAATCCAGGAAGACGGTAGGGTCCATTCTTCCATCGAAAATCGGAATCTCAACTCGGACATTCTTAAAGAGTTGAACTTCGGGGTCATAGTCATCTCTACGATGATCCCTATGGTTCCGGTTGTCTTGGCGACCATTACGTTCAAAGAGAGGACACTCACGCTTTTGGTGTTGATTTTCCAGCCCACCCATTGCTTCCTGTTGGTTGATTCGATCACGTAATCTATCATTACCAACTCCTAGGGATGTTTGGGCTTGCTCTATGGTATTCAAACGTGCATTAATCGCACCAAATTCTTCTCGCATAGCTCTAAGAGTATTAAGAACCTCATCCGAAGCAATGGTGATCACAAGGTCTATTAGGGTTCTAATATGGAATGCAATATGGACTCACAAAAGAAGATAATGCAATAGAATAAATATGAAAAGCAAGGATGCCCTAACCTAGAAAACCTAGGGCTCTGATATCAAAACTGATGCGGGACAACGACCCTAAAATGCGGAATATGATTTTAATGCAGATTTTTCCAAAATTAATGAAATTAACTCAAATTTAATCGCAAAATTACGTTTGATACCTTTAGGGTTTTCAGAATTTTGATGGGTAGATCACACGAGATTCAGATAGGGTCCAGTCCAATGCGCAAGTACGTTTAGAGTTGAGGCGAGATCGGCCTTGAGATAGTACTTTAGCTTTCCAGGCTTAGGTGCTCGTCTTCGGTCCGGTGTAGATTCACGGATTCCAAGTTGGGTTGTGAAAGGAATTTATGATTTGTAGAAGGCTTTTTGGCTTTCAGATCGGTTATGGTTTTAGAAAGGGTGTAGGCTATGTTTGATGTAGGGTTTCAAAAGGGTTTAGGGTTTTGGGATCGCACGGGAGTAATTAGGCTAAGGTTTAGAAAAGCACAGAGAGATTTAGATAGCAAATATAATTGAGAAGATAACAATGGCTTTGGGAATCACTCCCTTGGCCTCCCACCAAGCCCATCTCAGACAAAGATTACTCAAGCATAAAAGCATTCAAATAATCAATCAACTAACTACATTGTTTAGCTTAATGACCTTATATAGGAGGTCTTACAATAAAAGAAAACCCTAAAACGAATATTAAATAAAAGACAAGTATTAACACAAAAGTTCGAATTTAGACTTCTAAAACGACTAAACAACTCGGCGCCATTTCGATCGATCGAAATTGGAATTTGATCGATCGAAATTGGAATTCGATCGATCGAAATTGGAATTCAATCGATCAAAATTGGAATTCGATCGATTGAAATTGAAATTCAATTGATCGAAATTTAAAATTGATCGATCGAAATTCATGTATCTTTGAATATCGCCGTCGACATTCGATCGATCGAATTTAATTGTCAATCGATCGAAAATTTTTGATCGATCGATTATATGATTCGATCGATCGAAATATCCTCTAGAACGTAGTATTTCTATCGACTAAATTCGATCGATCGAAATAGGACTTCGATCGATCGAAATGTGAATTTGATCGGTCGAATTTTCCTGTGCTCCTTCAATTCTCCAAAGTTTTCATCTTTCCCTAGCTCTAACTTCCATTACGCTACTTCTTTCTATGCCGGTAGAAACGATGCGGTTCGAATCCAATGTCCATGTATGTGGCATCCCCATCATCAAGTTAGGCTCATGGGAGTTTACATGGTATCAGGGCAGGTATCCATAGGGATGTAGATAGACACGTTACACGTGAGGGGGCGTGAGCAATAGTCCCACATTGCCTAGGTATCATGGCCTTGGGCTATATGTAAACCTGGGGGAATTTTACATGGTTAACAAACAATTGACAAAATTTGTGTTTGAATGTCGGAACTATGGGCAACAAATGATGACCCATATTTAGGTTTTGGACCTAATGAACTCTTATGTCCAACATGTAATGAACTCCTAAATACTGATGTAGCCATATCTCATTGATATGGTTCTTCTTTTCTGCATATTCAGAAAACAATAATAGTAACAGTCCGGGACAGACAAACAGTTACGGTCTAGTGTACGATGGTTCGGTTTAGTGGTATTACGATTAAGTAGAGAGTATTCGTTGAGTTGCATTACGATTCGGGTTAGAAGAGGAGGGATAGAGACTTACGTGAGGTTAGGGTTACCTCCGTAGCCATATATTACACTTAAAGTAATGTGCGTGACAGGTTTTTCCTTACTAAAGAGGAAAAATACCAAGCATAGCCCTAAATATAATATCTAAGATTAATCACATATATATATATATATATATATATATATATATATATATATATATATATATATATATATATATATATATATATATATAAAATATTATCACCAGACACAACTTTCCCCGTCAAGTTGGAGCATTGATGTCATGCATGCCCAGCTTGACAGAAATGTCCTGAAGACTCATAGGCCAACTGGCTTAGAAAGCATATTTTATAGTTGTTCCAAAGAAAGTACTCATTTGTTTTCTCTAACAAAATGCACATTAATTTAAATATGTTTCATCCACTCTTGTAAAACAAAGTCTGGGGCAATCTTTTCAGTACTCATTATCACAACAAGAGGCATGTATCTATGTATATTTTATTTGATGTTATTTAATATAATATATATATATATATATATATATATATATATATATATATAATTTAATTATTATGTTTACATAATATTGAAGTCGTATACCTTTATTTCCTTTTTGCACATGCATATGACCTTATATCCCCATATTGGGAAAATATTCCGAGCAACAGGTCTTTGTATTTAAGAATTGGATTGATTAGGGAATAAAATGTGGTTTAGTGGGAATAGGGGATGTAATATGCTCCAAGTCAAGTTTATCTGTAAAAGAAAAAAAAAATTGCTTTTTCTCCCTTTTTACGACCTCGGTGAGGACAACACATATGAATGGACCATAGTAGGATTGTAGGTTTCTATGGTCATTGGAGGATTCTAGGTGGTCTTTTTCTGTTTGATAGGTAAGCTCAGCTCAAACCTGGGATCTTGAGGTTGCAATGTTGTCAACCTCCCACTGTGCTACAGGCCCAAGCCCCGATTCTCGGTGAAGTCGTAAAAATGCTTTCCCCTCGCCTTGAAGTGGTAACTTCTTTTGATTCTGGAGAACCATACCAAACTACCAACTGATTTCATAACTGTTGAAATTAAAATTTGTCCCGATACATAAGCTTCTTATGGAGTCAACCATATTGTGATGTCTTGATTTTAGAAACTTGCTGAAGTCGTGCAACAAAGTGGCTTCCAACATGCATATACTGGAGTTATTTATTAGAAATGGAAAACATAGATGAGTTGGTTTGTCTATAGGAATTATCATTAATTTGGTGTGTGAGTGCTATTTGTTTTCCTTTATATGTAAGGAGGTGTGCCATTAATAGTTTGTATGTGATATATATATACTAATTTGCCCATCTTTCTTCTTCTTCCTCCAAACCCTAATCCGAAGACCACTAAAATTCGGTGATAAAGCAAATTTCTCGGGAGTCGAATACCAAAATCACGCTGACGCCATCGTTGGGTCTACTAACTTCATGCCGATGCCAGCATGGTCAAGCCGTTGACCTCAGAATCGACATCTGACAAAGGGATTTTGATTGTAATTCTCTCCCCTCAAAATCTTCTTCTGCGCGAACTTCATCCGACGATTCCATTGTCATCTACGAAGCAGGTCTTTGTAAGAACCCTTAATATGCCTCCCACATGAATCTCAAGGACCTGGACCATTTCGGGACTCGGGCTTGGACTCTTCAGCACTGGAATCACCTGCAGTGAGTAGATCTCAGGTCTGATTTTGTTTCTGATTGAGTTTGGATGCCCTCTTTTTTATTTTCGATTTTGTCCTGAAAGGAGTTTCATTTTTTCATAAATCTGAGCTGTTCTTTGATGATTTGAGGGTGAAGATTGGTGGTTATTGAAAGGTATCTTCACTCCAAATCATAGGGAACTGGTTTTGTGAAATTCCATTAAGATTTGAAGAAGTTGTGAGGTTTTTGCAATGCTTGCGCAATGGAGTATGCACTATTTCATGTCGAAATATATGGGAATGCTAAAATTAGTGGTGAATTGATGTGTACTGGTTGACCAGAAACCAGTGTTGATTGAGTTGTTTTTGAGCCGTTGTTTGTTGCTGTAGGGCTGATATGGTCGTAGGACCATCCTGAAAATTTTGTCAGCCTTCACCATCTCCAATGATGCTAAAAGTTTGTTGAGAGGTCGTGCGATCTGTAAAAAGGGTGAAGACTTTTGTGTTGAAAAAGAGGTGGTAGTACCTCATTTGTGCTGTGAACAGTGTTAGGCAGCATTGTAGGTGTTACCGATTGATTGGTGCGTGTATTTGATGTCTTGATCCCGTCATAGTGTGGATGATTTTGAAGCTGTGCATACAATAGTGGTTATCTAGTGTGTGGCCCACAAGGTGTTTGTTGGATTGCCTTTGAAGACTTTTATTAGTGTTTTTTGTTGGGATTGCTTTGTAGACAACTTCGTTATTGAGGTATCTCAATTATGGAAGTAAATCGAGTGGTGATTGGCGGTAGATGTATTCTCAGTGCTGATGAGAAGGATGTTGTTAGTTCTGCAAATCCCTCCGTTTCTTCATGTACCTCATGAATCATCGACTATGGTGCTACAGATCATATGACAAGCATATCGTCTCTATTCCATACTTCGTCTCCACTACCGGATAGTGTCTCATTCGAGTTGGTGATGGATCCTTGGTTCCTTCTGTTGGTAAAGGGACTATTCAAGCTGACACTCTTTCTTACAACCTACTTTACATGTTCCAAAACTGCCTATTAGCCTCCTTTCTATTAAAAGCTTTATAAAAGCCCAAAATTGTAGTTGTTGTCCCTTCTATTATGTTTTTCAAGACTTGTCAACAACGACAATAGGGAAGGTGATTGGTCATGGTAGAGAAGATATGGGGCTTTATATATTTGAAGATCAGAGAGTTTATGATAGACAAATGGTTCAGAAGTTTGTTGCTACTTTGGTTAATGAGACACATTTTTGGCATGCTCATTGTGGCCACATCCATCTTTCGAGGCCGAGGATTCTATTTCCTCAAAAATTCAAGAATGTGGATAACAATGTCTGGAGATGTCAAGTGTGTGAACCTCTCCAAACATACAAGGTTCCTTATCCTCCTAGTGGAAATCGAAATAGTAATCCATTTGAAATTGTTCATTCTGATGTGTGGGGACCTTGTCCTGTTTTCTCCATTCGTGTTTGTCGTTACTTTGTCTCCTTCATTGATGATAACGTTACACCATGTTGTTCTTAATGAAATCTAAAGATGAAGTTGCTACTTTGTTCCTAATTTTTCTTCAGTTGATTTGCACTCAATTTAATACACTTGTGAAGGATTTACGATCAAATAATGGTGTTGAATATTCTTCTCATAGTCTTTAATCATATCTTTGTGAGCATGAGATTGTGTGGTAAACCCAATGTTCTTACACCCAACAAAAAAATGGCATGGCTGAAAGGAAAACTTTCCATCTCTTGGAGGTGGCACACTCTCTTCTGATTGGTACGGGTGTTCCATGCTTCTTGTGAGGGGATACCATCCTTACATCTTATTTTATAGATCGTATGCCTACTCCCATTCTAGTGGGTAAGTTGATGGGTACATCCAAGCTGATGCACGTGAAGAACACGTCGTCGCCAAGGCGAGTCCCAAGTTGCCCAAGCAAACAAAAGCATATTTTCGTAATAAGACGGAGCAAGAACCTCGCCCAGGCGACTTTCAAAGTCGCCCGAACGACCATAGATGAATTTTAGCAGCAAAGTTCATCGCCTGGGCGACTTTTCAAATCGCTCGAACGACTTTCATGACGCATTTTCCTTTAAATTGCGAATTTTGTCATTTCCCCGAGTTTTCTAGGTCTACTTTCCTTCTCAGAATATGTCTTTCTATTTTGTTTAATTAGGGTTTCTTAGCCTATATAAAGACACTGTAGTCACAATTTTAACTAGTTGATTGATTAATGAATTGAGAGCTTTGCTTTGTGCAAACCCTAGAGAACTTGTGAAAATTCTCACCCAAAAGAGCGATTCTTTCAAACTCGGAGAGCAAATCTTCGTTTTATAGTGTAGATTGATGTAAAGTCGACGTACCTCCTTGGTGTGAAGCCTTGGAATTCTTATCGTCTTATTCTATTTTCGTAATAATTGTTGTGTAAATTGTTCCTTTATTTCTTTTGATAAAAATCCGAAAATCCAAAATCCCTAGTTTGTTAGTTGCTGAAATCTTTGCTCATATCTTCTTATTTAATATCCTTTGATTTTCCCTTTGAACAATTAAAACCCTTTGGGCTTTAAATCCTTTAAACGCTAGAGGAAGCAAGAGACGATACCGAAATTTCGCTTGGTGCCCTAGACTTGATTGAACCTCGAGTTCCCTTATCGGAAACGCTTTCTAGATCAGGAAACTTCAAGTGCAAATGGACGCTAGAATTGAATTAATCTGGTTGCTCTAGTTGAATTGGTTGAACGATTTTATGTGGTTGGATAATTTTGAATATTTTCGCTATTCAATTTAATCTCAAATTAATCCCAAATATCATAATTAGGGTTTTAGTGTGTTTGCCCAACATCAAATTGGTGTAAGAGCACAATATAGTTTAGGGTGTTGCATTAGGATTTTTTTTTTGCATTCTAGATGGACCTTACATGTAGAGTGTTCAGTTTGTGTCGATAACCAGTGGCTTTTGATGTTCTTGTCGCATCTATCCGACTTCTTTCGGAACGCCTTGCACAACTGGAAACCCGTGTGGAATCCCGTATGGGACAAGTCTAGTATGTCCTGAATGAGGTAACCAATAAAACACCTAGGAGAACCATGGATAGACGGTTTAGAAGAAGAAACCTACAAGCCTGATAATATTCTGAGTGATGAGGAAGAAGAAGTGGTTGTCAAGAGCTTAGGTTGTATTAGGAAATTTTTAGTCGCGATGAGAGGATTGATAATGTTTCTGTTTTGCAAGAATTATTAGCATCGGCAGGAGCATATCATCATTTTCATTTGCATGGGATTAATCATCAGATTTTATTGAATGGTGAGAATATGCAAGATTTTTCTAAGACATTAAATTTGTTTGATGTGTTTAATAAAGGTGATTGTACGTTAATCCAAGTAAGCCTCGAGCATATTGGACCTTTTTCGAACTTTAAAAGGGGTAATGATGATGGTCTAGATTTCTATCTAGACAAGGGTAACCATCCGATTGTTGTGGTGGAGGATTTTTGTGACGCCCCTAAAGTCACACATCGGATCAATGTGCTTAACTAGAGACGCTGCACTACATAACATAAATGACAAGTGACAAAAGATAGAATATAATAATAACATCATGATCCGAACTATAGCACAACGGAATGTAATCAATAAAATAAATCGTCATTCATTCGTCAGTAACATGAGCTATTAAAATCTGAATTGAATTAAAATTAATCAATTAACTACTCATAATGTAATCAATAATCCATACTAACTAAAAAGGTCTCAACAATCTAAAATAATGCTCCAATTAAAAATCTAAAATAAAGGTCTAACTCTCAAAATAAATAAACTCTTAACGCTCGAAACCGTCGTCGTTCAAATCCATCTAGGTTTGTATCATGGATCTCCACACCAGTATCCTCGTATCCTGTTATCATCTCATCTCCTGGCCATCCCATTGTAAACAATCAAGATGTGAGTCTAAAAGAACTCCATATGTGCCAGTCATAGGCTCGCTAATGCAAGAAATCTATATGCAAACCTTATACGAACAAATAATGATAAATAGTCCAATGATAAACAATGTGAAACAAAAGTAATAAGATCATGACACGTAAATGAGCAATATAAAATAATAACTAATAATAAGCATTGATACATAAATGTGACTTGTTCATGTCTCTTCCTAGTTTTCCGGATGGTAATTTTCATTATTAATGTTAAATGCAATGCAACATGAATCTCATTCATCATGATCATTCTTCATCTTTGGTTTGTCATCCCAATCTTCACCCTTATCGTACATGAATTGGGTACGAGGCTTCTATATGGTGTTATACTCTATAACACATAGTCACCATCTCGTATCTTAGATTACTTGCCTATTGGATTTGGGCTGGTTACGACTTGCAACAGTAATCTCTTAATATATTCATTAATGCTAGTATGCATTATGTCTTCATTAAGTCATGCTTTTCATGCCTTTTTCATTGTATCATTTCGTTCACTTTAAATAGTAGATGTAAATCTACTTACAGCGTTCATGGTATCTAATACATTCATGGTGTCATGGTCTAGTCTTGTGAGAATCGGAGATCTTACCACTTTCATATGCTTATGAGATGTACAATACATATGATGCAAAAACCTCGGTTAAAACGTCATGCAATATTCTACTTTATTAGTCCATAGCATGGTCCATTATCATGGTCTCAAATTTAGTAAATTTACATGTGTAGGAATCAACTAAGTGATATGAACATTAACATAGAGTGACATGATGTAAGCATAGTAAATAACATATGAATTTGCTAAGGAGCAATGGTATAAACCATGTGATTTTATAATTAATCATTAAGTAACAAAAAATTAAAAATAAATGGAATGAATAAAACTAGCATATGGTGATCAAATAAAATAAAATAAAATAAACATACTCTTTCAATATTTGAAAAGGAATTAACCTCATTCTAGCATGATACCTACTCCTAACATTAAAAACTCTGAAATTTCCTTACCTCATGGTTTTCTTGATTCTTATTTTTCTTGATTTCTATTCTCAACTTCTTGAAGGGCCTTAATAAATCTTAAAAATGCCTACTTGATAATCCTCTAGAAAAGCCTTGGAAAAAAAAGATTATTATAATAAAAGCCTTAAAAAAGATTCTTTAAAAAATAGCCTTAAAATCTTAATCTTGATAGGGATTCTTGAAAAAGCTTTTTAAAAAGTCTTCTTCAAGTAATTATTAGTATTATTCATTCTTCTTAGTTTCTATTATTCACTCTTCTCTGTCCTATCTTGAATTTTTTTTTTGAAAGGCTCTTGAAAAAGCCTTATTTTAAAGAGCCTTAAAGATGTAAACCTTAAAATTTGTAAAAGGGTCTCCTTAAAGGTATCTTAAAATTTTGAGAAGATTATTAAGGATCTTGAAAATCTATCAAATTTTGTATAATTTAAGAAACAAAGAAAAAACCCTTTTCCTTTTAAAATCTTGATCTTGGTTTAAGAAATCCAAAATTTACTTCAATCTCTTTCCTTTTCAGTCTCTTTCCCTTTCTTCTTCTTCTTTCTCTTTCCCATTCTCCTTTTTCTTTTTTTCTTCTTCTTTCTCTTTCTTCTCTCTTTTTTTTTTAATAATAATTTTTTTTTAAAGACTGTAACAAAAGATATATTAAAATCTAGGAAAAAAAAAACCAAAATGACGAAAAAGAAAAGAGTGCATACCTTGGTGGGTAGTAAGGAACTACCCAAGCGAGGTAGCAGGAAAACAAAGCCCGAAAATCTCACAAACTCCCCTAGGCTGGCATCGAGTCCAAAGGAAGAAGCCGAGTCCCCATCGATTCACATAGAAGAGGTGCAGAGATCCTCCTAGATCGTGAGGAATTGAAGTAACCCTTCGTTGAAGATCTCTATTTTACTAGCATTTCAACTGATGACCAGGTGACGCAGGACGACACCCTAAACTACGTACATGCGATGATTGATTTTACCGAAATTAAATTGAATGAAATTAAACAATAAAACTCACAAAATATAACCAATACCTTGGCGTTCGCAGTATTCCATTGGAGGCTCACGCATAATTCGAGTTGGGTTTAGTCTGGGCGTTAGATCTGTTAGATTGCAGCGCGGATCGATCCTAGAGATAGAACTCTAGGTTTTTCCAGATTAGGGCGCTCACAATTCAATGATGGGATCACTGATCTTCTCTAAGTATTTGGTGTGGAAGGGTTTAATAACTCTGTTGGGATCTACGGTTGTTGAATCGAATCGATTCAATGGATTAGGGAAAAACTAGGATTTCGGGAGTCTGGTATTTGGGTGGGAGATGACCGATTTAGGTTGTTTGAATTAAAGCAAGGACGAGAGATTAAAAGGATAACATAAACAAGGATAAATTGTGGGCTTCACACGAAACCCTTCTCGGGAAGAAGAATCACTCTTCGTAGAGGCTCATCTCAAGCACACAAGCAAAAGCTCTTTTCATTAATCATCAACTAATTACATTGTTTACTTAAGGACCTTATATAGGAGTCCTTTCAAAAGAAAATAAAACCCTAAAACAAATTCTAAAAGGACAAGTATGTCCTTGAAAATTAAGTTCGAAATTAGAAAAATTACCAAAAATAAAAATTGCGTGATTTCAATCGATCAAAAGTGAAGTTCGATCGAAATTTAAATTCGATCGATCGAAAGTGAAACTTGATTGATCGAAAAAACATATCTAAAAAATTTGCCCTGAAATTCGATCGATCGAACTGCAGAGGGAATTATATAGTTCTGGAGTATATAATTCGATCGATCGAATATATATTTCGATCGAATTATATACTCCAGAACTATATAATTCCCTCTGCAGTTCGATCGATCGAATATATATTTCGATCGATCGAAATTTGCAGTATTCTCCCAATTCGCCAAATTTCGTCTCTTTTCGCCTAGTTATGATGCCCATTCCGCTTCTTTCAACGTCGGTATACACGAAACGGTCCATATCCAATGTCTACTATGTCGGCGTCCCCGTCAATTCTCTCGGACTGAAAAGGCTTCATCACCGATGAAGCGGCGTCGTGATAGCGCTCGAGCATGTCGGGGTCCAGGCGTCGCACTTTGTCTTCAGCTAACCATGAGTTCTCGGAGTCCGGCTTTCCAAATCACTTGACCAAGTACTTTTGAATTCTGCCCCCATGGGTGGATATCGCCAAATCATCTAGGATCCCTTCGATCTCATCTCTGCGTTGCTTGCGTGGGAAAGGGAAGGGTAGGGGTTGCAGGGTGGGGCTGGCATTTGGGCTTGGGGCTGCTTGGAAGGGGTTGTGAGGGGGTGGGGCTGGAGCCAAAGAAGGAACCAGGTCCTCCACATTGAATGTAGAGCTGACCCCTATATCCGGTGGAAGCTTGAGAACATATGCATTATGTCCGCTCCTTGTCACAATTCTAAAAGGCCCAGCACCGCGGGCTTGAAGTTTCTTTGCGACTCCCAATGGGAACCGCTCAGGCCTAACCCGAACTATGACGTAGTCTCCAACCTTGAATTCCTTGAATCGCCTATGCGCATCCGCAGATATTTTCTATTGTTCATTGCTTGCATTAATTCTTTTTTTAATTTTGGCATGCAATTCATGTATATGCTGTGCAAATGAATCGGCTGACTCGAAAACTTGATGGGATGCAGACATGGGAATAAGATCAATGGGTGTTCTAGGCCTATGACCAAGGACGACCTCAAAAGGACTCATGCCTAGGGACCTATTGACTGAATTGTTGTATGCAAACTCGGCTAGACGCAAAATAGAATCCCAAGTCCTAGGGTGATCACCAACACGACAACAGAGAAGATTACCTAAGCTCCTATGGTGGACTCCGTTTGGGGATGATAGGGAAAATTGGAGCATGGTACCCATCATGTGCCATAAAGTTTTCCAGAAATTACTGGTAAACTTCACATCTCGATTCGACACAATCGTTTGGGGTAACCCATGTAGACGCACAACCTCCCCGAAAAATAAATTGGCTATGTGAGCCGCATCGAAGGTTTTAGAGCATGGTATGAAGTGGGCCATCTTGGAAAAGCGGTCCACTACCACAAAAATGGAATCGTGCTTTCATTGAGTCTTTGGAAGTGCAAGCACGAAATTCATAGAGATGTCTTGCCACGGGGTGTGCGGCACGGGTAAAGGGGTGTACAAGCCGGTATTCTGTTTGATATGCTTCGCAACTTGGCATGTACGACATTGCTTTACGACCTTAGAGACATCTCTCACAAGGCTAGGCCAATAGAACCTATCCTCAACGAGCGCATTGGTTTTATCGCGCCCAAAATGTTCGGCAATCCCTTCGACATGTAACTCCTAGATGAGTAAGTCACACAATGAAGTGCGAGGGATGCACAAACGATTTCCTTTGAACAAATACCCATCCAGCAGGGTATACTCGGAGTTGATGTTGTTCGGATTTTCAAGGAAATCAATGTATTCTGCCCCGAAATCTGGGCAATCAAGATAATCTTATTTCAATTGCTCAAATCCGATGACCTCGGTGCTCATAGACTGCAAAGTCGCCACTCGACGACTAAGCGCATCAACAACCTTGTTCTCGGCACCAGCCTTATGCTTCAAGACAAATGTGAACCCTTGGAGGTACTAGACCCACTTCACGTGCCTCGGGTTCAACTTTTTCTGGGAAGCAAGGAAACGTAAGGCCTCGTGATCAGAAACCAACACAAATTCCTGCGGTCTGAGGTAATGTTTCCAATACCATAGAGATTGGACGACCGCATAAAACTCCTTGTCATAGGTGGAGTATTTCTGCTTTTGCCTCATTGAGTTTCTCACTAAAATAGGCCACAGGGTGGCCTTCTTGGCTCAACACTCCGCCTATGCCTACACCCGATGCGTCACATGCTACTTCAAAGACTTTAGAAAAGTCCGGTGGGCGCATGATAGGTGCGGTAACCATCTTATCTTTTATCTCGGCAAAGGCCCTTGTCGCTGCTTTGCTCCACAGGAACTCCCCTTTTCTCATGCAATCGGTAATGGGAGCCATGATGATGCTAAAGTTTCGGATGAAGCGACGATAAAACGTGGCCAAACCGTGGAAGCTATGGACTTCATGAATATTTCGAGGTTTCAGAGTGCTGCATGAAGGTGTACTTCTTGAGATTCGTGTATAACCTCTCTCCCCTCAAGGTTTCGTAAACCAACCTCAGGTGGATAATGTGTTGTTCCTTGTCTGGGCTGTAAATCAGGATGTCATCAAAGTACACGACAAAGAATTTGCCAAGGAATGGCCTCAACACTTGGGTCATGAGCCTCATAAATGTGCTCGGGGCATTGGAAAGCCCAAAAGGCATGACCATCCACTCATAAAGACCGTCTTTGGTCTTGAAGGCGGTTTTCCATTCATCGTCAGGGCAAATATGCACATGTTTGTAGCCACTTTTAATGTCTATCTTGGAAAAGATAGTGGCTCCAACCATCATATCAAGCATGTCATCAAGCTGCGGTATGAGAAACCGATATTTAGCAGTGATCTTATTAATGGCTAGGCTATCTACACACATGTGTCATGTACCGTCTTTCTTAGGCGAGAGTAATGCTGGTATAGCACACGGGCTCATACTCTCTTGTATGAACCCTTTTTGAAGGAGCTCACTGACTTGCCGAGTCAACTCAGCGTGCTCAACCAGATTCAACCTGTAGTGGGGCAGGTTCGGTAGTGTAGATCCGAGAACTAAGTCAATTGCATGTTGAATGTCACGCATGGGAGGGAGCTCATTAGGTAAGTCTTCGGGGAAAACATTCGCAAATTCATTCAGAATGGGCTCTACCTCCTTGGGGTACTCACGGACTGACTCAGAAGTACTCTCAACAGCGACAATGACATACACGACACTCTCATCTAACGACGCCCTCTCGAACTCTGAAGGGTTCACAATGTTGATGGCCTTGGATTGGCCTCCCTTCTTCTCAACTCTATTGACCGATGGTGCTTTGGGAGCCAAAGGGTTAAAAGTGATTTTCTTGCCCTTATAATTGAATGTGCAAATGTTAGATCGACCAAAAATGGTCACGTTCAAATCATAGAGCCATGGCCTCCCTAAGATAATGTGGCCCACATCTATCGGCACCACATCGCACCATAAGGTGTCTGAGTATGAACCCAACTGTATGGGTACACGACACCTTTGAGATACGGGAATGGATGAGGAGTTAACCCATGCGACTTTGTAAGGTCTCGGGTGGGCTTCAGGTGTAAACCCTAAGTGGGTGACGGTATGTTCTGACGCCATATTGGTGCAGCTTTCGCTGTCCACAATAACCCTACAACTCTTTGTCTTACATGTGGCAATGGTGTGGAAGATGTTCTCCCTTTGCCAATCCTCCTTGTCATCCTGTTGAGGCTGTGCAAAGGCACACCTCACAACTAGAGTGCGACCCATGTCATCACCTTCCTCGTCACTAGGTGTGGCATTTGGCTCAAAGACCTCTTCCTCATAAACTCCTTCACTTTCTTCTCCTTCTCCGTCGATGAAGAGGTTTCTTTGTGGGTCTCTTGTAGGGCATTGGGCAGCAAAGTGTCCCAATCCTTGACATTTATAACACTTGACATGAGACCCACTCTTCGAGGATTCTCCGGCTACACCCTTACCTTTGTCAAACCTCACATTGGTAGATGTGGGTTGTGTGGGTTTGGCAGGCGGGTTTCCAGCACTAGATCTCACTTCACTTGTACGGAATTGATCGGGGTGAAAATCAGATCGCCTAGTCATCGTCATTTTCAAATATCGTTTAAGGTCTCGAACGGCGGTGTAACAATCGGCGAGAGTCTCCACAGGGTGGGAGACTAACTCTTTTTGCAAGTCAAGTCTCAATCCGGTGCGAAATCTGGATAGAGTGACTTGAGGGTCTTCAGATACCTTGGCTCTTATCATGAATTCCTCAAATTTGCCAATTTAATCTGAAACACGCATACTACCTTGGTGCAGATTTTGCCATTGGTCGAGGAGACGATGGTAGTATGAATAAGGAACATACTTCTCTGTAAGTCGTTCCTTCATGTCCTCCCAACGGGTAATGGGAGCACAACCTGCATTCGTTTTGATGCGTTTAACGTTGACCCAAAAGAGTCGGACTTGGCCTATGAGCTTCATTTTAGCAAGTCTAACATATCTCTCATCGTTCATGCCAATCCACTCGAAGTGCTGGTCCATATCGGATAACCAATCGAGGAAGACTTGAGGGTCTAATCTTCCATCGAAAGTTGGGAACTCAACTCGGACATTTTTGAGGAGTCTCCCTTCCGGGTCGTAGTCATCTCCATGATGATCTAACCTATGGTTCCGGTTCCGATTATGTTGGTAGTCATTTTATTCGAAACGTGGACCATTACGTTCACGGGGTGGTTCGAAGTACTCATCACCTTCGTCTAACCGATTGACTCGGTCTAACAACCTCTCATTGGATGTTTCGAGAGTCCTTTGGGCTGTCTCCAAGGCAGTCATTCGATCATTGATCGATTTTAGATCAGCTCTTATGCCGTTAAGAGCTTCGGCAATCCCACTCATGTCCATGGTGATACGGGTCACTAATTGACAGGTTCTAGAATGGAATGCAAAATGAACACTTTGGCCAAAACAGAAATAATATGCTATGAAAGTAAAGTGCAATGAATGCAATGCCACACAGTATGCCCTAACCTAGAACCTAGGGCTTTGATACCAAAATTGACCCAGGATGGCACCCTAAACTACGTGCATGCGATGATTGATTTTGCCGAAATTAAATTGAATTAAATTAAACAATAAAACTCACAAAATATAACCAATACCTCGGCGTTCGCAGTATTCCATTGGAGGCTCACGTATAATTCGAATTGGGTTCAGTCCGGGCGTTAGATCCATTAGGTTGCAGTGCGGATCGATCCTAGAGATAGAACTCTAGGTTTTTCCAGATTAGGGCGCTCACAATTCAATGATGGGATCACTGATCTTCTCTAAGTATTTGGTACGGAAGGGTTTAATAACTCTGCTGGGATCTACGGTTGTTGAATCGAATCGATTCAATGGATTAGGGAAATACTAGGATTTCGGGAGTCGGGTATTTGGGTGGGAGATGGCCGATTTAGGTTGTTTGAATTAAAGCAAGGACGAGAGATTAAAAGGATAACGTAAACAAGGATAAATTATGGGCTTCACACCTTTGGCTTCACACGAAACCCTTCTCGGGAAGAAGAATCACTCTTCGTAGAGGCTTATCTCAAGCACACAAGCAAAAGCTCTTTTCATTAATCATCAACTAATTACATTGTTTACTTAAGGACCTTATATAGGAATCCTTTTAAACGAAAATAAAACCCTAAAACAAATTCTAAAAGGACAAGTATGTCCCTGAAAATTAAGTTCAAAATTAGAAAAATTACCAAAAATAAAAATTGCGCGATTTCGATAGATCGAAAGTGAAGTTCGATCAATCGAAAGTGAAACTCGATCGATCGAAGAAACATATCTCAAAAATTCGCCGCTGAAATTCGATCGATCGAACTGAAACTCGATCGATCGAATGGAAATTCGATCGATCGAGTATATAATTCGATCGATCGAATTATATACTCAAGAGCTATATAATTCCCTCTGCAGTTTGATTGATCATATTTGGACTTCGATCGATCGAAATTTGCAGTATTTTCCTAATTCGCCAAATTTCGTCTAGTTTTGATGTCCATTCCGCTTCTTCCGACGTCGGTATACATGAAACAATCCATATCCAATGTCTACTATGTCGGCGTCCCAGTCACCAGGTCTCTGACGTTGCGGATAACTAGCGAAAAAGGCTTTGCCTTTTTCCTAAAGATCCTGTTGTTTCTTTCCACCCAAATAGCCCATAAGACTGCATTGATGGTAAGGGGCCACAGATCTTTCCGCTAGTTGTCAAAACGAAGATCTCTCCACATTTCCATCATCTGTCCCGACTAGTAAGGACTAACCCATTCCACCTTGAAGATCGTAAAGATCTTATTCCAGATGAGCTTCGCAAAAGGGCAATGAAGAAAGATATAAGCTGCCGATTCTGTCCCCTCATATACAACATACACTTGTTAATTATTGAGATATTTCTTCGAATCAGTTGATCCCTAGTGGGGACTTTATTTCTGGACACTAACCAGGCAAAAAATTTGATCTTCGGCGGACTTTGGCCTTCCACATTCCCGTCCAGCTCCTTGTCAAGTCGTTCCTTCTTTCCCTCGTCTTGAGAAAGCTATAAAAAGAGCGCATCGAAAAGATCCCCTTACCAGAATGTTTCCATAGCCTCTTGTCAGTACTTGAAGCGTTTGGGCTGGCTTCCCCCAGAAGGTTCATCAGATTTTGGAATTCTGCTCCTTCCCATTCTCTCAGAGTGCGCCTTAAAGGAATGTTCCATTGCACACTCCCCTCAGTAATGTGACCAAAGTGTCGCACCACTGCCTCCTTATCGTCAGACAAATTAAAGATCATAGGGAACCTCCGGTAAAGAGGTTGATCCCCCATCCACAAATCCTTCCAAAACCTGATTCTTCGACCATCCCCCCAGCTGAACGCGGTTCCTTCCAAAATATCTTTAGTGCTGCCATTAATTGCCGTCCACCAATTCGATCCCCTTTTTTCTTTAATAAATTAACGTGGAACTCCACTCTCTTGCACTCCAACTCTAACTCATGGTCCTTTGTGGATCACGATGGGCCCATCCCAACATCCTCTCTTGGTCTTAAGTGAAGGCCCAATGGCCTTATCTTATCGTGTGTCTTTAGTTTGCTAATATATTTTAACGGTTCATTAACTATTACTAATGGCACACCATAATTTGCTAACATTTATTTAAAGGCTTATAAGGACTATCAATTAGATTAATTAATCATTATAAGTCATATTTAAATAAAGTAAGCATTATATTAATGTGCAACTATGCATAGACCCCCCTGAGACGTCTATGGTTGGGATGAACGATTCTGATTTCACGGGGAATCATTTTACTACTGCTATGCATGACCCTCCCGAGGTTGGACTTGTCCAGAGGTCGACTCTGGAAGAAATAGATCGGCCGATCAGATGTCATTTAAGGATCTCAAAGCGACTATGCGTGATTCAACGGTCATCACGGGTCGTAAGATTACCAAGCGGAAACGGCGAGGTGGGTCGCGGGAATTGGCGCGGCTGCAATGGGATATGTCGGATGGAAGGAGGGCTGGGGGGACTTAGCTGTCTCCTTTCGATTGGGTGGGCGCTGATTTGTTTCGATATGAGGATCTTGTCTTGGAATGTAAGAGGAATATGTGACCGGCGGAAGCAGGCGGAGGCTAAATAGGTGATTGCAGGGTTCAAGCCTGTTATTGTCACCCTCCGAGAAACCAAGTGGGGTATCTGTGACAGGAGGAAAGTTGCTTCGGTGTTGGGGGGGAACAACTGGGATTGGGTTGGAGTCGACTCAGTTGGTGCGTCGGGAGGGATTTTGGTGGCCTGGTCGACGGTTCTTTTTGATAGGGTGGATCAGGAAATCGGTTGCTACTCGACTTCTGTGGTGCTCCGGGACAAAGTGCATGGTAAACAATGGAGCTTCGCGGGGATTTACATTCCAGCGATTGATCGGGAGTGGGAAGAATTTTGGCTGGAATTACATGCTCTGGCTGCTCGATGGGATTTCCCTCTCTGTCTGGCTGGGGACTTCAACGCCATCCGTTGGGACTTTGAGAAACAGGGTGGGCCTGCTAATCAAGTGGTTATGAGGGATTTCAACTCCTTCATCACGGACTGGGGTTTATACGATATTCCAATGGTAGGGGCGCAATTCACGTGGTCGAGTATGTAGGATTCCCCGTCCCTCGGTAGGTTGGATCGATTCCTGTGCACTACGGACTGGCTCGACACTTTCCCTCAGGTCCGGCTGGAAGCCTTTGCTCGGGCCATTTCTGACCATCGTCCTATTGGGCTCTCTTGCGATTCTCGGGGAAAGGGCCCTTCCCCTTTTCGGTTCGAGAACATTTGGCTAAGGGATGAGTTGTTTCGGCAGAAGATTCGGGGCTGGTGGGTGGATCATATGCCTAACGGGACAACTGCCTTCAGGTTCCTCTCCAAGCTTCGATGGCTAAAGGATAGAATCAAGACTTGAAACCGCGACGAGTACGGAAGGGTGCAGGTTGGGAAGGAGAACCTTCTCTCTAAGCCGAGGGTGTTTGACAATTTTGAGGAAACCAGAAATTTGTCGGGGGAGGAGTGGTACGTCAGATTGCAGACTAAGATGGAGTTCAGAGAGGTATGCATGGCTGAGGAAGAGTTTTGGATGCAGAGGGCAAAGGTTCGATGGCTCAAAGAGGGTGATGCCAATACTAAATTTTTTCATGCGGTCGCTAATGCCCGTAACAAGTCAAAGTATCTGGGGAGCATTACGGTGGATGGGATCACCTATACTGGTCACGATCAGGTGCAGGACAGTATTGTCGGGTTCTACGAGCGTTTGTATTTTGATGATGGCCTTCCGAGGCCGGGTCTGGATGCGTTATCCTTTCCTGCTATCCCGGAGGAGGAAAGTAGAGGGATGGAGAGTGCTTTTACGGAGGCGGAAGTTTGGACAGCGATCTGGTGCGGTGGCAGAAACAAAGCGCCTGGGCCCGACAGGTTTACTATAGAGTTTTTCCGTGCCTTGTGGGAGGTCATTAAGACGGATCTGATGGATGTCTTTCGTGAGTTCCACTTGACTGGGTTTGTCGGGAGAGCCTTAAACTCTACCTTTATTACCCTCATTCCTAAGAAGCTGGGGGCTGAGAACATCGCCGACTACCGACCTATCAGTCTGACGAATTGCCTTTATAAGATAATATCTAGGGTGCTGGCCAACAGGATGAAAGGTGTGATGGGCCATATTATCTCTGAGCATCAAGGGGCCTTTGTCCGTGGTAGACAGTTGACCGATTTAGTGGCGGTGGCCAACGAGACGGTTCACTCGGCCTTTGCTCAACGAAGACCAGCGCTGGTTTGGAAAGTAGATATGGAGAAGGCTTATGACCGGGTCAGCTGGGAGAACTTGGATTACATGCTGAATCGGATGGGTTTTGGGGTCACTTGGAGGAAATGGATGCGTGGATGCTACTCTACTCCGTGGTTTTCGGTCTTGGTGAATGGCACGGCTCCTGGGTACTTTAAGAGCTCCAGGGGCCTCAGGCAGGGGGATCCTCTTTCCCCTTTCCCGTTCAATTTGGTTGGGGAGGCTTTGTCCGGGCTGATCGGGCGTGCTAAGGACTTGGGCAGGCTTGTTGGGATCCGGGTGGGTGATTGGGGCAGATCCATCACACACTTGCAGTATGCGGATGACACAATTTTATTTGGGACGACTGAGATGACCGAGCTCCGCACTATGGCTGATGTGCTTTCGGTGTTCCAGGCAGTGACGGGACAACGGATTAATCTTTCTAAATCTACTGTCTCTGGTATCGGAATGGATGAGGCCTCCTTGATTACTCTTGCGGCGGAGGTGGGTTGTGGTACTGAGAGGATGCCCATTCGTTATTTGGGTTTGCCGCTTGGGATTAGGAAGCCTTCGAGCCGAGACTGGTTGTCGGTTGTGCAGAGGTTTGAACAACGGCTGTCTTCCTGGAAAGGGAAGCTTTTGAGCAGTGGAGGGAGATTGATATTGGTCAAAGCGGTGCCATCGTCGACCCCGATCTTCTTCATGTCTATGTTCAGATGTCCCGCCAAGATTATTGACCAGCTCGATCGCATCCAAAGGGCTTTTCTTTGGGAAGGTGCAGACACAAAAAGGCGCTATCATCTTGTCAATTGGGACACCTGCCAGCTGCCGATTGCTTGTGGTGGGTTGGGGATCCGGAATTTAAAAAGAACCAACCTGGCGCTGCTCGGGAAATGGATTTGGAGAATGGGGAGGGAGGAGGAAAGGGGAAGTCTTTGGTGGCAGGTTCTCAGCGATAAGTATGGGCTATCCTGGGGGAATTGGGGGATTGAGCTCTCTACCCACAGGAGCACCTCGCGATGGTGGAGAGAGATTTCTCGTGTTTGGAAGTTTATCATAAAGGAGTTCAAGAGTAGCTAAAAAGCGCCCAGGATTCTGCTTCTGGAGGACCGCTGGTTGGAGGTCAATGCTTAAAGAAAATTTTCCGATGTTTTTGCCTTTATCCAGAACCCGAAAGCGTGGATTGACGAAGTTTGTCTCACCATTGGTGGAAGGACTGGGATGTCGCTACTGTAAGGCTACTTTAGGGATTCCGAGATGGGGTCTTATTTGAGTTGCCGAGTACGTCAGACGACACCCAAGAAAACAGTGTCGCAGTGGACCCGAGGTCTTGGACTGAATCGAGATGGGAAGTTCAACGCCAAAGCGCTTAGATCTGGATGTCGCACGCCATCGCCTGAGGGTAGATGGCTGTGGAAAGAGCCTATTCCGCTCAAGATCCGCTTTTTTGTTTGGGTGTTATGCAAGGACAGAATACTAACGAGGGACCAGCTGATCCGGCGGGGAAGGGATGTCCTGAACTCGTGCGCTATGTGTTCTGATGGGGAGGAATCCGCGTCTCATCTATTCATTCATTGTCGCATGGCCTCTGCTGTGTGGGGCGCCATTCTGAAAGAGTTCGGTATTTTGTGGTCTATGCCACACTCGCCTTACCTGCACCTACTTGGCTGGGATGCAGTAAAGATAGCGGGGGATGCTCAGCTTGCCTGGAGGGCGTCGTTTTCGGCTGCAATGTGGTGCCTTTGGAGTGAGCGAAATCTCAGAATTTTTGAAGAGGTTTCCAAACCTGTCGATATGGTCATCAGGTCTGTTGCGGAGTTGGTTGGTTTTTGGGTTCTGCGGGGAAAGGTCGGGGACAGTTGCGATAATTTCCTATGGGACCCGGGTTAAGGGGGACTCGGTCTGTTTGTGTTCTCCTCTTTGTTGTTAGCTTAATTCTTTCTCTTTTTGGCTGCTTGACAAGATTGTATTGGGTTTTCAGCACCTTGCTGGTTTTTTATACATCTTTCTTTACCGATCAATAAATAAATAAATATATATATATATATTAATGTGTAATAACTAATTACATGCATTAAATCAATCAAATTAATCATAATTATAAATCTAGCAAATAATTAAGGTCTAATAACTTGAAATTTTCGGTATGTACAATCTTACACCTATCCTAGGTTCTGCAACTACGTCATTTGACCCATTCCTTGTTGCCAAACCAAACCCCTTTAACCAATTATTATCCTTCGAAACAAATGGCCCCTTTGTATGCTTGGGTTTTCCCGAATTCAGTGCATTACTTCTTCGGCAATGGGAAGAGTGTCCTCTGTAGGATGACTTCTCTCAGCTTTGGAGTTTTGTGCCCTATGCGGTTTGCTGGGTTCTTTGGTTGGAAAGGAATCTTAGGGATTTCCGAAAGAAGGCTCAACCAAGATTATCGGTGCTACCCTATGTTACTGACTTTATCTCCAATTGGGCTGTGGCTAGTGGAGAGCTTAGACTAGACCTCCAACCCCTACTTGTCACCTTTCTGACCTAGGCACATCCCCACGCTCAACCAGAGAATCCTATGCTTTTCTGCCTTTACTTCTTCCTGACCCCTGGGATCGATAACTCTTTTTTGGTGTTCTTCTGGCTGACCGTAGACTTCGGTTTCCTTGTCTTTCAGAGCTTCTTTCTCCTTTTTGGTTTTCTTTTTCTATTTCCTTGTTTTATGGCTTGATAGTGTCTTACTATGTAATAACCCGAAAAAGCACGTCAAACGAGGACCTCGGGATCCGTGCCTGATTGGTCTTAGGTTTGACCATGAGATAGTTCATTGATGAACTTATGGTGAGATGAGCAAATGTGATGTGTGAACCAGTGTAGAAGAGTGGAGAGATAGAGGAGTGTGTAGAGTGGCATACACTGATGGGTGTGTATGTGCTCCACACCGAGAAAAGAGATAAGATAAAAAGGGTTGAAAACCCTAACTTTCATGTTTTGGTGGTTGAGAGAAGTAAAGAAGAGAGAGAAAGAGAGAGGAGTAAGAGAGGAGTTATTGTGGGTGATTGGAAGAAGGATTCAAGCATTAAAGAGGCCGGATTTGTGAAGAAATAGAAACCAAAGCTGGAACCCTAGCCTTCCAACCCTAGATTTGAAATCAACTTGAGATCTATTCAAGGTAAAATTTTGTAAACAAGATGGATAGATTATAGGGGTTAAGTTGCAAGAAATGTGGGTTAAATCATAGGATAATGGCTTAGAAAAATAGAAGAAAAAGTATGGAAAAAGATTGGGAAGAACAGCTCGAAAGGGGCTGAATCTGACAATTTCGATTAATCGAAATTGGGTTTCGATTAATCGAAATTGGCCAGGAAGTTGAAGAGTCAGAGGACCCCGATTTCGATTAATCGAATTGGATTTCGATTAATCGACTTTGGATTTCGATTAATCGATTTGAATCGATTAATCGAGAACCTCCAAATGGACCCGTGGATAAAGGAAATGACTTGAGGAAAAATCGACTAATCGAAATGGGATTTCGATTAATCGATTTTGGTTTTCGATTAATCGATTTGGAATCGATTAATCAACTTGTGAAACTCAACTGTTCGAACTGAGGGTCTACTTTGCGAAAAGAAGGATTTCGATTAATCGAAATTGGATTCGATTAATCGAATGAAAACTCACGTTCAACAAAGGAATTTGCTTTCGAAAAGAAGAATTTCGATTAATCAAATTAGATTCGATTAATCGAATGAAAACTCAATCGTCGAACTGAGAATGGACTTTGCGAAAAGGAGAATTTCGATTAATCGAAATTGCTTCGATTAATCGATATTGACTTTCGATTAATCGATTTTGGAAATCGATTAATCGAATCAGATTCGATTAATCGATTTTGGAATTCGATTAATCGACTGTAGTAAACTATGTTGACTTTTGGTTTGACTTTAAGATTCTTGAGGGATCTTATGCCTTCCTTATTTCATCCTTTCGATGTGTTTTACCTGCTATGTGGTACCATAGGTGGTACGTGGACTGGTGCACAAGGAGTCACGTGGGACCTTGATGCATTGATCAAGTGAAGACTTGAGGTAGGGAACACCTTGAACATGTACTTTATTTTACAAGAGCATGTATGTAGTGATATAGATTTCAATTCAATCATTTTTACTGCTTAAAGAATTGTGAAAAGCGTGTGCGTGATATTCATAAGAGTAACGAATGAGCCATCCCTGTGGGATGAAGAAGTAAAGAGACAGAGCATCAGTGTGATGTAGTAAATGGATACATCCTGTGGATGTATCCAAAGATTGAATCATGTTTGATAGGCCTAACTGATATAAGATAGCACACTTTACCGGTGAATAACTATATGTAAGGCACCATATTTTTGTTATTTGAGGTTTGATAGGTTACCCCACCGACGCATGGATATCCACGATCGACACGGCAGATATCCGTGTGACCGATACTTGGCCATGAAACCGTAGGCCGCCAAGTGAGGCTTATCCGACATAGTAAGTACACCCTGTGGGTGTTGGTTGAGACAAGTGAAACTCGCCACCAATCCCTGTGGGAAAGGGGCTTGGTACTATATGGTATTCCTGTGAATACATTAAAACTGCCTATATAGATGACGATGAAGGGTATTTCCTCGCCGCTCGATGCTATACTGCTCGGGGATTACTTAAGTTGAAAGTTTAAGTTTTGCTTTAGGCCTTTTCAAAGATTATTCATGAGCAAATGAAAATATAAGAAATCAACAAGAAACGAAATGCTTTTTAACTGCTTTCATCAACAATCATAGATACATCGTGCATGACATATCATAGAATATATGTGAGTTATAATCTATATGTTCAACAGTGTTTGTTCCCTATTGAGCTAGGATGTAGCTCACCCTATAGACTATACGTCGCAGGTCCACTATTAGCAACTGCCGCGGCTTCAGGAGACGCTGATCCCATGAAGCCTGGATCTTGTCGTGACGGGTTGGAGCCACCTCCAGAGGACTTCTTCTAGAGGACTCCGCTGTGCCACTTTGAGGGATTTTACATAGAGTTTGTACTACGGCTTGGTATGTCAAGCCTTGATTTTGTGAAAACCATGTATATAAGGTTTTGGATTATTCTTTTGGGACGAACCATCCGTGATGATTTCTATCATCGATGGTTCGGATCGGTTCTCCATTCATGTAGGGGCATGAGGGTAGAACTGTCTTTTGGGAAAGTTAATTAATATAGATTTAAATTCCGTAATTTCATTTATAGTACTTTTGATGCTTGATATACCAGTGTTCCGTGCTTAGCTAAGGGCATGGTCAAGATGATCGTGCTGATGGCACGGGTTTCGGGGTGCCGAAATCCGGGCTGTCACATACTACCACCATGGTTTGTACTTTCTCCCTTGTTTAATACAATTTTATCTTTACTGATAAAAAAAAAGGAGGTTGGAAAAGGAGGATTTAGCGTTTCCAAAACTTACCATCAATATTGACAAGCACCACTAGTATCTTGTGTGGTGGAAGGATAAACCAGTGACGGGGCATCCAAAGCTGGAGATGGACCGGTTGACCAACTCATCTGGGATGAGTTTCGGGAAGAATTGATGGGGAAATCCAAGCCAATGCATGTGAAGAACACGTCGTCACCCAAGCGACTAGAAGCATATTTTCGTAATAAGGCGGAGCAAGAACCTCTCAGGCGACTTTCCAAGTCTCTTGAACGACTAGAGATGAATTTTGGCAGCAAAATTCATCGCTCGAGCGACTTTTCAAATTGCCCGAGTAACTTTCGTGACACTTTTCCTTTAGATTGTGAATTTTGTTATTTTCCCAAGTTTTCTAGGTCTACTTTCCTTCTTTGAATAGAAGTCTTTCTATTTTTTTTAGTTAGAGTTTCTTAGCCTATATAAAAGCATTGTAAACTCAATTTTCCTAGTTGATTGATTTGTGAATTGAGTGCTTTGCTTTGTGCAAACCCTAGAGAACTTGTGAAGAGTTTTCACCCAAAAGAGCGATTCTTTCATGCAATGAGGCTTACAGTATAGATTGTTAGGATTAGATGGATTATATTGGCTAGACATTCAATACTCTGTAGATGGATTGTACTAGGTTATACTAGTCCATGCCTATGAATATGATCTATTTCTTCTACCTACTTTAGCTAGTAGTAAGTAGGATAATTACTGAATTCAAATTGGAATAGAACTAAGATAAAGATTAATACAAATCTGCGATAGAAAGGGAGCCCTAAGTTGTTTTCTGTTTAATTTCTCAAACTTAATTAATCTTTCTAATACTTGCAATCCTTTCAAATTCCATTTTTACTTTCTTTAGTTTTAAAAACCAAACTTTCTATCCGAGATGATTAGATTAGATAGTCTTAACAAGTAATCCCTTGGGTTCGTCATCCATTATTGCGTACCCGTGCTTACAACACTTGTGCGATTGCAAGGGTTATCACTTAATTCTTTGAATACATTAGAAGTAAACAATGAATGTTTCATTTTGGCCTTGTTTAGGTGCGTTGGAAGGGTTACGGCCCAAGTGAAGATACATGGGAGTCAATGGAGGGATTGAGGTATACCTTTTGCTATGCATTATGGGGTTTTTACGTATTTTCCTATTTTGTCTCTTAATGATACACTTCTTTTTTCCTTTTTTTTTTCTCAGTAAATGCCAAGATCTAATACGAGATTTTGTAATAGAAGGGTTCAACTCAAAGATACTTCCACTTCCTGTAAGTAAAATTGTATCTTAATTTCTAGAAAGGTTTGATGGTTATATGTACCTGTTAGGTTTGGTTATAAGTTGTGTTTTGTTTTTGAGCTTGATAAATCTACCTATTTATTATCTTTCTTTTTTTTTTCCTCAAAATTTTCCATTCTAAGATTCCTTATGAATTATAGGGGGAAGTTGGTGCTATTTGCGGAGGCCCTCCTTGCCAGGGGGTTAGTGGATTTAATCGCCATAGAAATGTTGATGCGCCACTGGATGATGAAAAGAATCATCAAATAGTTGTCTTCATGGATATAGTGACATTCTTGAGGCCTAAGTATGTTTTAATGGAAAACGTTCTTGACATTTTGAAGTTTGACGGGGGGTCTGTAGGTCGATATGCTATAAGTCGTTTAGTTCATTTAAATTACCAAGCAAGGCTTGGAATCATGGCTGCGGGTTGTTATGGCCTTCCACAATTCCGATTACGTGCATTCTTATGGGGGAGTCATCCTTATGAGGCAAGTTATGATATTCTTGGTAGATGTTTTAGATTTAGGGCACAATTAATTATGCTCTTTTTGCATGCAGAAACTGCCACAATATCCACTTCCTACACATGATGTGGTTGTGAGGGGTTGCGTCCCAACAGAGTTTGAGGTATATTTTATTATCTTATTTAGTGAATTTCCTTTGTATCGTTCCTCTATTCCTTAGTCATTTAACTTTCATAGTGCAGCGTAATACTGTGGCTTATGATGAAGACCAACCAAGGGAACTAGAAAAGGAACTTCTTCTTCAAGATGCTATTTCTGATCTTCCAGCTGTATGTGCCACTATCAAGAACTTTCATATTGCAGCTTAATACTGTCACTTATGATAAGACCAACCAAAGGACCTAAAAAAGGCAGTTCTTCATGGTGCAATTTATATCTTCCACTTGTATGAAAACTAACCATTGTTCTTTACTTGTTTGTATTTAGGTCTCAAGTCAAGAGCTTCGTGATGCAATTCCTTATGGAAAAGCTCCTCAAACCATTTTTCAACGATATATTAGGGCAACTAAAAATGGTAAGCTAACTAGAAAGAAGGTTGTTGGGTTGAGAAATTTAAAAAGCTGGAGTTATTAAGGGTTGAAATAAAGTAAGACTAGTTCTTTATAGATGTTAGTTTAGTTTATCTAAATTGAATGTTGTGAATGTTTCGATAATCAAAGTAATAGAAATTTCTCCTATACCACATATAGGAGTATCTTTTAGAGGCTACCCAAGGTTTTAAAAGCGAAAAGAGGAGTTGAGATAGCCATGCCTATTCGGGCGAGGCATAGACCTCAAGGCATATCAAGACACAAGCCTCAAATTTTAGTTAAGTTGTTATCCATAAAATAAGAAAAATAGAAACCAGTTAGATAAATTAAAAAAAAAGGGAATAAAAACTATTATCAGAAAATTATAGTAATAGACAATCTTAATTACTAACTTAAACATTTTCATGGTTGATGTAATAATCATTGAATTGAACTACTGAAGTAGGTTTTTGTAGATACGTTATACAAAGCCCAAAATAACTAACTATAAAGTATAAACTATGCGAATTGACATATTGATGCGGACATCAGCTCTTACAAGGTGTATCAGAGGCGTAAGAAGAGATCGGGAGCATGTGAGCCTCACGTGACAGTTTGGATGGGCTATTAGTGACCCTATGTGCACATGTGCGACATCCTAGAAGGCCCCATATTGGGAAAGTGTACATATGGGAAGATTTGGACTGCTGGATACTACTTTCCACCATTGGATCTCCATCATTCTTCATTTCAGCCATTTGATCTTCACCACTTATCATTCCTACCGTTAGATCACCATTTTACTACGATTTCGTCGTTGGCTCATTGATCGCGTGATGGATCTTTGATAGATACATGTGAATTGTTGATCATGGTGGACTATTATTTTGGTCTATTAGTTTACATAAGATGCTTTTACTGTATTTAGTGTTTTACTGTAGGTCATAGGAATCAAGTACATACATGTGTTACATGATCGTTAAATTTTCCACTTTTAGCTCAACTTATGAAAAATGGTCATAACTTCTATATTCATCAAAATGACGCGTTTCTTGGCTCGTTGGAAATTTACTTCAATAAGCTTTCAAACAAGACTAATTTCATATCAATCTGATGTCGTTTGATATTTGAAAAATGGTCATAAGTAAAAAAATAGGATCTATCCATGACCATCCGATTAGATGCCTTTAGTGGTTGATCCTAACGATGGATCAACTTATTCGGAGAGGGAAGGATATCCCGAATTGCTGTGTAATGTGCACAAATGGAGAAGAGACCGCTTCACATCTACTTCTTCACTGCGGAGTGACACAGGAGGTTTGGAATGCGATCGTTAAATCCTTTGGTATGAGTTGGGTTACGCCGGCAATGCTTTTCCTTCAATTCTTGATATGGGAGTCCGTTAAAATGGAGGGACAACTTGGGGACTACTGGAGGGCAGCCCATTTTGCCATCTATTGGAGCATATGGTGCGAGAAAAAGTTGCGAATTTTCGAGAACAAAAGTCACCTAGTGGGGATGATCATGAAGTCGATCAGAGATCTAGTGTGGTTTTGGGTCGCTAGAGGCGGGAATGTGCTTAGAAACTACCCCTACACATGGGACCCGTGCTAAGTTTGTCGGGGTGGAGAGCTGTTTCGTGTCTAGCTGTCCTTTTTTTTTTTTTTTCTGTTTTGGTCGGGTCATATTGGCCTTTCAGCGACTCACTGGTTTTCAATATAACTCCCTGACGGGGATGCCACATACATGGACATTTGATTCAGACCGCATTGTTTCTACCGGCGTAGAAAGAAGCAGCGTAAGGGAAGTCAAAGCTAAGGAAAGATGGAAATTCTGAAGAAAGAGGATGAGGAAGAACTAAAAGAATGGCGAACTTTCGATTTGAAATTTCGATCAATCGAATTGACATTTCGATCGATCGAAAGTTAATTTCGATCGATCGAATGTCGATGGCGATTTTCATAGAACTATGAAATTTCGATCGATCGATTTTCAATTCGATCGATCGAAATTTTCAATTCAATCGAGTGAATTCCAATTTCGATCGATCGAAATCACGCCGGGTTATTTTAGTTACTTTAGGAGTTGAGTTTCGAACTTTTGTTTCAAGGGTTTATTTGCCTTTATTTAATATTCGTTTTAGGGTTTTCTTTTATTGTAAGACCTCCTATATAAGGTCTTTAAACAATGTAATTAAGGGAGTTGATTGATTATTGAATGCTTTTATGCTTGAGTAATCTTTGCCTGAGATGGGTTTGGTGTGAGACCAAGGGATTGATTCCCCTATATTTTCCTTATTGTTGTTATTGATTTGCATAGTTTGTTTATATTTGATATCTCTAAATCTTTGCGTTCTTCTCTAGCCATAGCCTAAATCCCTCCTTGTGATCCCCGAAACCCAAAACCCGTTTTGAAGCCTAAATCACACAAGCCCATACCCTTTCTAAACCATAAACCGATCTCAAAGTCAAATCGTTTACAAACCCTAATTCCCTTTTACAACCCAATTTGGAACCCGTGAACCTACATCGGATCGAAGACGAGCGCCTAATCTTAGAAAAGCTAGAGTACTATCTCTAGGCCGATCTCGCCTCGATTCTAAAGTACTTGCGCACCAGACTGGACCCTATCTGGATCTCGTGTGATCTACCGATCAGAATTCTGCAAACCCTAAGGTATCAAAGATAATTTTGCGATTAAACTTGAATTAATTTATTTAATTTCGACAAAATCTTCATTAAATCATATTCCGCATTTTAGGGTCGTTGTCCCGCGTCACTCCCATTACTGATCAACAAAAAAAAAGATGCCTTTAGTGGTTAGTTTAGGGTTTTCTTTGCTTTAGTATAAATTGTAAAGAGATCAGTCTCTAAACACACGACTTTGATGATTGAATGAAATTTGACATTCTAGAAGCAAGAGTGATTGTTTTTTGTCTTCTCACGATGGGTTTGGTGTGAGGCCTATTTATTTGGTCAATTCTTTCTCTTAATCTTTTCTATTGGTGCAAGGTTATTTTATTTTCTTTGTTTCTTTCAATTAAAACCTAATAAAAACCTTTTTCCTCTCAATTTCCTACTTGAAATCTTTAGTTGTTGGATTATAACTTCATTAAAATTCTTCATGATATTTTCTAGCCTTTTTATTTCAGTCCAACCCAATTATTTCTCCTTTAATTAATTGTCTCTCCCTTTTGAGCAGTAAATCCTTCAAACCCTAGAGAGGAGTCAAAAGACATCACTTTTGATAGTCACTTGGTGCAGTTAACTAGAGGGAAAATCAAGTTTTATCATTAGAACCCTATTTTCTGAATTTGGAAGGGACTACGATGCAGATTGAATACTAAATCGAATTAAACCTAATTGTCGGAATGAATTTCCTTAATGATTTTATGTGTTTCAGTATAAATTTAATGTTTTTTTTTGCTCATATATATATATATATATATATATATATATATATATATATATATATTTATGAATGCTACACTAGGGCCGAGATCACATGCCATGTGGCATGTGATCTAAAAAAAGTTATTTTTATGACTCTTTGCCCCTAAAAAATGTGGTCAAAGTTTGAGCTCCACCCCCTTAACCTGGTGCTTGAATTTTTCTAACTGTGACCATGTTTTGGACAGTGGATAAGGTGTATTTTTTATTATTCCTTTTTTGGGGATGGATCTGATCGACCTTGTGCACATTGCCTTGGCACCCAAATAGCACTACATGGTTAATGTAGCATCCCCCCTCTCTCTCTCTCTCTCTCTCTCTCTCTACATATATATATATATATATGTTTGTGTGTTGTGTGCATGTGTAACTGTGGTGTGTGTTAAGAGAAAGGTTGTCAAATACGCAAAGCACGGCCTAGGCAATGGATCTCCTGGGGCGTAGGCGGCAAGTTTTTGTTAGCAAGTATTAAACAAGGCGACAAAATAGCTAAGAAGTAACAACCAGTCAACTAACTTTTTAAATATCAGCAAAGTAAAAAGTTAAAAACCATTCAATCAAAACACTAATATTCAAGTAGACCTCAACTAAAGTAACTAAATCAAGTGGCAGACCTTAATGATAACATTCAAATAGAAATTCACAATATTTGTCTCTACGATTGTCGCTCGGCCTTACATTAACAATTTAACATGTATGAAAAAATTTTAACTATCAAGTAACAAATAAGTAATTAAGTAGCCAACAACTTAAATCTAAATCTAAGTAGAGTACTTCAGTTTTCCAAGCATCAACATGAGTACATGGCAATGTCAACTATATTAATTGAAATCCTCTAATCTAAGGTCCATGTTCTCCTTTATCCTCCAACTGACTGGTGTAATACCATCCAGTCCATTGTCATCTCCCTCTTTTACGTGAGCCTCGCTCTCGGATATCTCCTCTGAGTCAATCCCTTGGTCTTCAATCTCCTCTAGTCTCAATCTCTTTGAACTTGAATTGACAGCTACAAAGTGTGATCTAGTTTGGAGAAGGAGAATAAGAAGAACAAGAAGAAGAGAGAGATAGGGAAATCGGGGTTATGAGTTAGATGATCTCATACGCCTTTATCATTAATATTTATGGTACTTGCAAGTTGTTTACACCCATATTAATCTTACCAAATTGACACTTACATAAAGAGAGTAACATAACTACACACACATACCGACTTATTGATAAAACCTATCGACACACCAACAAGATTGACTAAAGCTGTTTCTCCTGTACCCAATGGCACCACCTACCATTGTTCATGTTCAAGGGAGAAATGTCTTTTGTGCAAGTTAAAAAGAGGTGTAGATTCTCAAACATTTTCCTTGATCATGGTTGGTATATTTAGCTAAGCTTTGTTTCAAAGTGCTTTTGTTGGATTCAAGGGTTATTTTGACCATACTTTTTTTGTAAGAAGAATGGAAAAGCCAACAAAATTTTCTGTTGTCTGTGGATGAACTTGTGCATATAGGAGATTAATTGTTTTAAAATTGGGAGGCTGCATTGTACATTAGACAAGGTTGTAACATCAATGGTTTGGGTTAAGAGTAGCTCTCGAAGCAAGAAATATTTGTTTCGGTACGAGTATAGTTTAAAGAAACAAGACAATCGAGGCCTCAACCAATAGAATCACATTGAACAGAACCATTATCTTCATGGTGAAAATCACTTCATGCGCTCCTCGAATTTCTCATTTAGAAGTTGTATGTCACATGCTATGATTGTCAAAATTGTCTCTAGAAGAAGCTATTTTTTTACATTAGAAAATTTGTCATGTCTAGTTGAAACTAATAAAGAACTACTGGCTATATACTATAAGAATACCATCTTTAGGATTTATTGAACTGCTGAGATGGAAACCGAAAGGGAGAGAGAGGAAAAGTGCACCCAGAGGGTTACATTGTGAATAGATTAAGGAAGAGGTTTAAGCTCCTCTATGTAGAGGATCAACTAAGTACAAAAGTAATTTCTAATCAATATGGTACTAAACTACCTTTCATGGTCCGCACTAGACACAAGACATTTCTCTAATAGCCCCTCAAGTTGGAGAAAAAATGATAATGATGCCCAACTTGCCAAAAATCACACAAAACACTTCTGGTCTAATAATATGCATGCTTAAGTACTTCATCATCATCATGACAACGAAAATCCATCTACTTGGGGTTAACATTGCAAGTCCTATTTCTCCACTTGTTTATAAACAATGCTAAGTTCTTAGTAACTTAGCAATCCTTCATGTCCGTTCTCACTACTTTCTACAGGTCTTCATTGGCCTTCCTCATCTCCTACTTGTTTTTGTAGCATCTCAACTCTTCGTACAAGGTTTGTTTTTGGCCTCCGATGGACATATCAAACCATCTCAAGCACATTTCATAAATTTTCCTTTATAGGTGTCACTCAAATTTTTGCTTATGTACTCATTTCAAGTTTCATCCTTTTTTGTTATGCCATACATTCATCTTAACATACACATCTTAGCCACATATACTCTATATTCTTGTTGTCGTTCCGTGGCCCAACATTCTACACCATATAATATGGAAGGTCTAACAATTGTTTTATAAAATCGTCCCTTCCGTTTTAGTGGAACTCTTGGTTCGTAAATACTCTACTCGTCTCTATTTCATCCAACCTATGTGATGGGGACATCCAATTCAAGCAGTCGCCCATAACCTATTGAAGGCAAAAGAAGAATGTGAAAGTGTTCCAAAAGAAGAACTGCATGGGGACCTTACTCTAGTTCAGTCAATTGATCGTCTCCAAGCTATCGATCGATCGATTGTGAATAGATCCTTCGGACGAAATTCTTTATTAGTTGATCGATCGACTCTAATATATCGATCGATCGATTGTGAGCAGGTTCTCCTGACGAACTTATTCTTTATCAGTCGATCGATCGACTCTCAAAGTTAGATCAATCGATTATAAACATGCTCGTCGAGAGAATTTGATCTTTTTTTAGTTGATCAATCGATTCTAAAATTTCAATCGATCGATCGTCCGTAAAGCAAATCCGCCAAACGACGGACTTTCAGGTTTCTTTGATAAAACTTGTCATTTAGTGTTTTAAGTTTTTAGGACTCTAATTTCGAGTTAGGGTTTGCTTTGCCTGTTTAAAGGCTTGTAAAAACACTTTTATTTAATTGTTGGTTAATGAAATTTTGCTTTTGCAAACATTGAGAACATTGATTGAGTTTTTTGTGAGGGTGATTCTCTCAACCAAAGAGCGATTCTTTGTCCCGCGTGCGGTTTGGTGCAAGGCCAACTTTTTCTCTTCTATCTTCTTTGATCTACGAGCTACGTAAGTATCTAACCCTAACCTATTCATTCCATCAATAAATCTACTATTTACCCTCTTTTCGTACAGTATCGAAAGAACACACTTGTGAGTTCTTGTTCGAAACCCTAAAACTGTCGGAGATTTAGTCGTTCGCTAAGAACCTTAATCTTACAGATCCGATAGGAAACGGACGCGAAAGTAACACTGTTTCGGGCTGGACCTAAAATCATTTAATAGAATATCTTAGTATTTTCTGTGATAGACTGTTAAGTAATTTGGTATTTAATTATTTTGCATTAAATGTTCTATTAATCTCAGCCCTAACATTTGCATGTGCTAGTTTCCGCATCAGATTTGGTATCAAAGCTTTGTCAGTTTAGGGTCGTCAGTGTTCATATAGGTTCTAGGGTTCATTTTGTTTTGCCTTGCTTAGTCATGGATCCCATTAAGATGGAGGCCCTCATTAATGAACTTCCGTTTAAGTTCAATGTGAGTCAAGCCGACCTTCAAGCCTAGATGACTGATCACCATAACCAATTGCAAAACCAGTTGCGTGAGCAACAAGCTCGACATGAGGCTTTGGTAACCCGTGTTGAAGAGATGAATGAGGTTGTCACTGAAAATCATTATCGAGATCACATTAATGACTATAGAAGAGATGATCATCACCGGCGTGATCTCCAAACCAATCAGGATGACAAAGTCATGAAGTCCGTTAAAATGGACGCTCCTACTTTTGATGGGAAAAGACAACCTAAAGTTTATCTCGAGTGGGTGACTGATATGGAAAACTACTTCGAGTGATATGCCATGTCTGAGGAGCGTAAAGTCCGGTTTGCTAAGGTCAAGCTTATGCGTTAAGCTAGGCTTTACTGAATGGGGATAGAGCGTCGTAGGCAATCCCAGAGTCTTCTTCCCATTTCCACTTGGGATGACATGAAGATCCGGCTAAACAGGAAGTATGTTCCTCTTTCTTGTGATGAACGTCTTATTGATCAGTGGCAATCACTGCGCCAAGGGAATTCACCGGTCACAAAGTACATTGATAAGTTTGAAGACCTAATGTTCCAGGCTAATGTGAATGAATCGGAAAGAGTTACCTTATCCCGATTTAGGGTGGGCCTTCGCCCAGAACTACAAAGGGAACCTATTCCATACCCCGTTACTGACCTAAATGAGTGTTTCTCCAAAGTCGAAGATTTAGAATGGCATCTAAGACCTCCCAAACCAAACGTTTTGATTCTAGTGGATTCGTTTATAGGTCTAACTATCCTGAGTCAAAACCCAACTATGTTGCTACCCCAGTAACCAAAGTTGACAAGGGTAAGAGTTCAATGCTTGGAGGCCCCAAGAGTGGTGGCCAAAACAAGTGTTACAAGTGCCCTGACATCAGACAATTTATAGTACAATGTCCCTCCCGCAACTTGTTCATAACTGAGGACACTAAGAATGAGCAAAATGAGGCAGAAGAAGTCTATGAACCTGAGTCGTTCCTAGCAATGAGGAAGATCTTGCAGGAGAACAGACTGGGGCTTGTCTTAGGGAAATCGCCTACCCCGTTGAGGAGGGTAATACCTCGCGGGTTCTTGTAGTTAGATGTGCTCTAGCCCAGTGTGGTGAGAAAGCTTGTAGAATCATAGTCGATAGTCAATGTTGTTTTCGAAAGTAGAGTTTCTCGCTTAGGACTTGCACCTGTAGCTCACTTGCGACCCTATAAAATAGCTTGGGTCGATTCATAATCAATCCTAGTCAAATCGCTTAATTTTGCTTAAGCGATTTGGCTGCATTTCGCTTAAGCAAATCGCTTAATCGCTTAATCACTTAAGCGATGACATACTTTTTTTTTTTTCAAAAAAAAAAAAAAGAAGAACAATAAGTATTCAAGTCCCTAGAAGGGAAAAGTAGACATTCTTGCATTTAAAAAAGAATTTTTACATACTAATATTTAAAATTATAACTTTAGTTTTGATACTGAGTATCAGCAATGTACTCTACACATTCATTTCTAACCCATTATGGTACATCTCCATCATCACTACTAGCATTGCCGTCGTCATCGGAATTATCTCCTACATATTCTTCTTCCTCTGTTTCGTCTTCATCTGATCTCACTAGTATGGAATCTATATCATTTGACTAGCCATATTTTGAACTCGGATCATTCGATTTAGGTCTTAGAGGATCCGGGGTCGAAGGTGTAGACATAATTAATTGGTCAATGATGATAGAAAGTAGGAATTAGGAAAAGAAAATTAGAGATTTAAAATTTTTGAAACAAAAATAATAAAACTCAAACCTCCCAAAAGGCTTGCTTGCTTGCTTGATCCGGGTCACTTGATTGATAGAAGACTAGAACTATAAGCTTGCTTCACTCTTGAACCTTGATCCTTGATCTTTCCCTTTGAGGCTTTATAACACACTAACATTAATATTACTAAGTTTACAACAATTTAATTCACTAAAAACAAGGATTACAAAGCATAAAATAAAATAAAAACTAGCAAGTATAGATGGGAGGATATTGGGAGTAAAGAATGGAGATTAGAGAGGAAGTTTAAGCCAAAATAGTTGTGTGAGGAGTAGAGAACCTAACCCACCCTTTTATAGAGGCAATGGGACTTAAAAAGCAAAATAAAAATAAAAATTAAGTGCTTGGAGCATTATGCCATCGCATACTGAGTATGCCATGGCATAATGTCAAAATCGCATAAGCCATCATGACTTATGCGATTTTATGGCTTAAGATGGCATAAGCGATCGCTTATGACAACAATGATCCTAGTATCACAAAGGTGTCAGGTTCATATACAATTTGGTTCGTATAAGGACACCTATGGTGCGATGTTGTGCTTATGGATGTGGGGCATATCATCCTTGGGAGGCAGTGATTGTATGATATGGACGTTACATTATTTGGGAGATTGAACGTGTGTTCTTTTACGTACAACGAAAATAAGATAAAGATAAATCCTTTACCTCCTGGAGCACCTATTGTGAAAACGAACAAGTCAAACGATAAAGGCCTAATTGAGAGAGAGAAGACATCTAAGGTAGTTCACATCGTTGGCCCTTTAGAGTTTGAACAAGGTGCTAAGACAGAGGACATTGTTTATGTCCTTGTTACAATTGAGACACCCAAAGAGTCAAGTGTTGAGTTTTCAAAAGAGGTTGAACCGATAATGAGTGAATTTCGAGATGTCTTTCCCAAAGGCCTTCCAGATAAGTTACCACCTCTATGGGACATCCGACACACCATTGATTTGGTTCCTAGATCTACTTTACCTAACTTGCCCCAGTATCGCATGAATCCATTCGAACTCTCGGAGTTAAAAAGGCAAGTTGATGAACTTTTTCAAAAGGGATTCATTAAGGAAAGTATGAGTCCATGTGTCGTGTTAGTGTTGTTCACACCCAAGAAAGATGGATCTTGAAGGATGTGTGTTGATAGTCGTGCCATTAATAAAATCACGGTCAAGTATCAGTTCCCTATACCGAGACTGTACGACATGTTGGACATGATGGCTGGTGCCATTATATTTTCGAAGATTGACTTGAAGAGTGGATATCATCAAATCCGAGTTCATCCCGGGGACGAATGGAAAACTGCCTTTAAAACCAAAGATTTTTTATATGAGTGGTTTGTCATGCCTTTCGGGCTTTTAATTTATGCGAATCATGACACAGGTGTTCAGGCCTTTTGTAGGCAAGTTCCTTGTGGTTTAATTCTATGACATCCTTATTTATAGCCACAACGAAGAACAACACTTAAGCCACCTAAGGCAAGTTTGTATGACTCTTAGAGGAGAAGAGCTATACGTGAACCTAAAGAAGTGCACTTTCATATCACAAAGCATTGTCTTCCTAGGGTTTGTTGTAACCTTTGAAGGAATGACTGTGGACCCGGAAAAGATCAAGGCTATTGGGGAATGGCCTGAACCTCATAACATTTACGAAGTCCGTAGCTTCCACGGGTTAGCCACTTTTTAACTTCAGTACGGTAACATCCCCTATCACCGTGCATCAAAAAGGGGGAGTTTAAATGGACGCTTGTTGCGGCAAAAGCCTTTAAAGAGATTAAGTCCCGAATGACTAAAGCTTCGGTTATGTGCTTTCCTTACTTTTTTAAGGCTTTTGAGGTAGCATGTGACGCGTCAGGCGCAGGTATTGGGAGAGTGTTGAGCCAAGAGGGCCATCCGATAGCTTATTTTAGTGAAAAGCTAAATGAGGCCAGACAGAAATACTCTACCTACGGAAAATAATTCTATGCTGTAGTGCAATCTCTCAAATATTAGAAACACTATTTACTATCACATGAATTTGTCTTATTCTCTGATCTTGAAGCCCTTAGATTTTTGAGTTCCCAAAAGAAGTTAAACTCGCGACATGCGAAATGGGTTGAGCAACGTCCACCTTTTTGCTGAAACCAAGGATCAAAAATTCGGATTTCGTTTTGGTCCCCACTGAAATCGAAATTTCAAACCCATACTTTTTAAACTGATAATTTGAGATTTCGTTTTGGTTTCAGTGGGGATCGAAACCAAAACATTTCGGCCGAAATTTTGAATCATGGCTAAACCATAGGGCTGGAGTAGGGAATCGAGTTGCTGACGCGCTTAGCCGTAGAGTGGCGATGTTGCACTCATTGAGTGTTGAGGTGACTATATTCATTCGTCTTGTAGATGATTGTCCTACGTGTCTAGATTTTGGAGGAGAAGACACCTCACTTCTGAGTGAACAGTTTGTGAAAGAGAGTAAGTATACCCTATATAATAGGTATTTGTTCCCGAAACACCGGTTGTGTATTCCCCGCACTTCTCTATGAGATTTTCTTGTTTGGGAATTACACGCTTGAGGGGTTACTGACTACTTTGGTCGCAACAAGACTCTTACCTTGGTTGAAGATCAATTTTATTGGCCCAATCTCACCCGAGATGTTGTCAAAATATCAACCAGTGTTGTATTTGCTAGCTGACAAAACAAAAGTGGCAAAACATCGGGTATACTCACCTTTACATGTGCCACTCTCTGTGGCAAGACCTGTCTATGGATTTTGTGTTAGGCATGCCTAAGACCCTCCGCAAGCATGATTCAGTGTTCGTCGTCGTTGACCGTTTTTCGAAAATTGTCCATTTCATTGCGTGCTCGAAGACTTCAGATGCAAGTAATATTGCTACACTTTTCTTTAATGAGGTTGCTCGTCTGCACGGTTTACCTAAAACCATAGTGTCTGATCGTGATGTCAAGTTTGTTAGTTACTTTTGGAAGACATTGTGGCATAAAATGGGGACTAGACTTCAGTTTTCGTCTGCATATCAACCCCAAACAGATGGGCAAACCGAGGTTGTGAATCGGAGTTTAGGTAACTTGTTACGGTGTCTTGTAGGTGGGCATATTAGGAGTTGGGATTCCATCCTACCTGTAGCGGAGTTTGCATACAATAATTCAGTTAATAGAACCGCATGTATGAGTCCATTTCAAATCGTGCATTGTTATAAACCTATGACAGTTGTAGACCTAATCCCGATGTCAGTCCATCAGAGGTCGTCAGAGTTTGCATCTGTATTTGCACACCGCATTTATGAATTACATGTTGAGATTAAAAGACAAATTAATGCGAACAATGAAAGATGCAAATTTTTTGCAGATTCTCATTGAAGGTTCAAAGAATTTCAGGAGGATGATTATGTGATGGTTGGAATAGGCATGAGCGATTCTGACGAGGACACCAACATTGTGGGCATAGGCTTTAAACCATATCACGTGTACCGGCGTCGGAAGAAACGGGACGAAAACCAGAACCAAGCATAAAGGAGCACACAAAGGTATGCACAGTCGATCAATCGATTGTGGCTAGAGGGGACTTAAATTTTTGGCGAATTTTTGTTCCCAGTTGATCAATTGAACGCTATTTTCGATCGATCGAATGTGACCAAAAACTTCTATGCGATATATATATATATATATATATATATTCAATCGTTTTTTCGCGTAAGTGGGTTCTGCCTAGGGCTGTCAACAGGCCGGTTCGGGCCGGGTTTTTTATAGACCCGAATATTTTTTAACACTAAAAGGAAGGCTCGAACCCGACCCGACATGCTATTCGGACTAAACCCTACCACCTGCTGACAAACCGCTGAGCCCGAACCCGACTCAATAAACCCGACCAATTAATTCCACAAAACCCGATTCAGGAAAGTACTAAAATTATACAATCTAGAGAAAATCATAAAAAAAAAAATATATATATATATATATATATATATATATATATTACATTAGAAGATTTAGTAGAGAAAACTTTAACATGCACCTGAACTTGTATGATGGTAGCCGGCAAACTAACATGCGCCAAATAAGAAAAGGAAGTCTCTTTAGTCTTCAAACTCTTCACAGATCTGGCGATGAGAGAGGGAGAGAGATGACCTTGTAACATACGATTTAGATATTGAAATGAAAAGAGGAATTTTGAAATTTCTAGATGGTCCTGAGAAATCTAGCCTCAGAAATCAGAGGCGAAGGAAACCCCTAATAATTTTCCGACAATGGCGTAGAAAAATAAAAAATAACATGAAATTTCTTGTGCATCTTATAAGAAATTGAGAAGGAAGATAGAAAATATAAAAAATTTCAGAATTTGAGGGGGGGAAATCGAGAAACGAAGCTAAATGAGAAGTGATCTCGATGCTTTAGAAGAAGAGATGAAGACATATCAAAGACTCAGACTCTCAGTGAAGATCTAGAACCCTAACTGAAACGATTATATATTTGTGTGAAAGGGTTAAAATGACAGAAATACCCTTATTTTATACCCTAATTTAGGCCCGTTTACCTACTACCTCCCAGCCTGAACCCAACCTTGTTTATTTGAGCTTGCTTAGCCTGCGTTGTCATTTAATTAAATAAATAAGCTCGATGTAGTTTTGGGGCAAACTTGTCTTTTTTTTTAGGTTTATTTGTTTTAGGGATTCTTTTTGTGAGGCCTCCTATATAAGGTCATTAATAAACTTTGTAATTAATTATTGATTAATGAAAAAAGGCCATTGCTTTGTGCTTGAGATGAGCAACTCCGAAGAGTGATTCTTCTTCTCCCGCGAAGGGTTCGGTGTGAAGCCCACAATCTATTATCTTCTATCTTTCTCTCTTTTGATTTATCTTCCTGCTTTCGTATCGATTCCCATCAACCTATTTACCCTGTGTTATTTCCTAAAACCTAATTGTAAATCTCACCCGAGCCAATAAACCATTTGAACAGTTGAATCGATCCGAACCAATGAGCCTTGAAGAGAACCAGTGATCCCACCATTGAACTACGAGCGAGCACCCTAATCTGGAAGCAACTAGAGTTTTATCTCTAGGATCCTCCTTCTGAGAGACTAACGGATCTAGCGCACGGGTTGGACCCTACCTGAACCAAACGCGATCATCCTAGCGGAAAACCATGGAACCCTAAGGTATCATGATTATTTTAAGATTTGTTGTTTAATTAATTTAGTTTAATTTCGGCAAATAACACTTCATCTTCAGTCACGTAGTTTAGGGTCATCGTCCCGCCTTAGATTCCCTCAAGGGATCACTAAGAAGTTACAAGCTCGTGGTGCTGGACTCTATAGGATTTTGAAGTGTACTTGTTCTAACGCTTACATCCTAGATTTATTGGTAGAACTGGGGATTAGCGTGACCTTCAACGTGGAGGATCTCGTTCCTTTCCATGGCCATTCAAACATCCCACCCAACCCATTTGAACCGTCCACATTCGATGTTACCTCTATTTCCCTTCTCATGCGATTACCTCCACCCACACGACTGTCTCGTGAGATCATTGAAGATGTTTTGGAGGATCAGATTGTGTCCACCAACCAAGGGGGACTTCAGAAGTACCTTATCAAGTGGAAGAATAAAGCTGACTCGGAGAACATGTGGTTTACAAGGGAAGAATTTCAACAAATCGATCCAGATCTCCTTGACCTCTCCCACAACCAATATTCTTCGGGGATGAATCCTTCTAACCCTGGGAGAATTGATAGGGACATCCAATTCAAGCAGCCGCCCGTAACCTATCGAAGGCGAAAGAAGAATGTGAAAGTGTTTCGGAAGAAGAATTGCATGGAGACCTTACTCTAGTTCAATCAATCGATCGACTCTAAGCTATCAATCGATCGATTGTGAATAGGTCCTTCAGACTAAATTCTTTATCAGTCGATCGATCGACTCTCAACGTTCGATCGATTGATTATAAGCAGGCTTGTAAGAAGAATTTGCTCTTTTTCAATTGATCGATCGATTCTTAAATTTTGATCGATTGATCGTCTGTGAAGCAAATCCGCCAAATGAAGGATTTTCAGGTTTCTTTGGCAAAACTTGCCATTTTAGTGTTTTAAGTTTTTAAGACTCTAATTTCAAGTTAGGGTTTGCTTTGCCTATTTAAAGGCTTGTAAAAATACTTTTATTTAATTGTTGGTTAATGGAATTTTGCTTCTGCAAACTTTGAGAACTTTGATTGAGTTTTCTGTGAGGGTGTGATTCTCTCAACCGAAGAGCAATTCTTCGTCCCGCGTGTGGTTTGGTGCGAGGCCAACGTTTCCTCCTCTATCTTCTCCGATCTACGAGCTACGTAAGTATTTAACCTTAACCTATCCATTCCATCAATAAATCTACTATTTACCCTCTTTTCGTACGGTATCGAAAGAACCCACTTGTGAGTTCGTTCGAAACCCTAAAACCAAGGATCAAAATTTCGGGTTTAATTTCGGTTTCGGAGGGGGCCGAAACCGAAATTTTGGGTCGAAATTTCGGCCAATAATTTCATCTCCATACAAAAAATTACTGAAATTTCGGTCCCATATTATTGTTTCGGTGGGGACTGAAATCGATAATTTCGGCCGAAATTTTGATCCTTGCCTAAAACTGTCGGAGATTTAGTCGTTCGCTAAGAACCTTAATCTTCTAGATCTAATAGGGAACGAACGCGAAAGTAACACTATTTCGGGATAGACCTAAAATCATTTAATAGAATATCTTAGTATTTTCTGTTATATACTGTTAAGAAATTTGGTATTTTATTATCCTGCATTAAATGTTCTATTAATCTAGCATTTGCATGTGTTAATTTTTGCATCACTATGTTAATCCTATTTGGGACGTTCTCTCCAAATCCACCGTTTGAATGTGAAATAGAGCCTCAATAGTAGAGTCTATTGTAACGTGGCACTGGTTGATTTTTTATTTTAACTAAATCCTTCTCCAAGCTATCATCTTCACTAATTTGCACTCCATGTATTCCGTCTTTGTTTTGCTAATTTTCAAATCTCTTAACTCCAAGGGTTTTCTCAATAATTTCAGTTTATCATTTATTTCTTTCATTGTTTGAGCAATTAGTACCCTGTCATCCACAACCGCAACTAACATGCACCATGGAACCTCTTCTTGTATATCTATGGTTAATGACTCAATGATTAGAGGAAACAAATAAGGGATCAAAGCAGATCCTTGATGCAACTCCGACATGAAACTCACTCATCTCTCCACACGTGGTTCTTACTCTAGTTACTGCCCTTTCATACACTTCTTGAATAATCTCAAAATATATGTTCGGATGCATTCATTCCTCAGCGTCCACCAGATTTTCTATCTCAACACTCTATAATAGGCCTTCAAATCAACATATGCAAGTTCTTTCTTCTCTCTTTGAGCTTGTCCAAAAGTTGCCTCAATAAGAAAATAGCTTCAGTTGTTGATCTTTCCAGCGTAATCTAAATTGGTTCTTTGATACATTGGATTCTTGTCTTAGTCATTTTTTTTACTTCTCTTGTAGAGTTTCACAATCTAACTCGTAAATTTAATGCCTCGATGGTTGGGACAATTTTGAATGTCACCTGTCTTGCAGTTGGGACAATTTTGAATGTCACATGTCTTCTTTTAGAAAGGGACCACAATGCTCGTCATCTATTCCTAAGGCATTTTCTTTGTTTTTAGTGTCTAATTGAATAATTTAGTCAACTAATTCGATCCATTCACTCCTAACACAATCTAAACTTCTATAGGTATTCCATTTGTTTCCATATGCATTTCTTTTCTTCATCTTTGGTAAGGCTTCTTTCAATTCGACTTTCGATATTTTGTTGATCATCCCTAGATTTGGTTCCTCCTGTTGATCTACTTCCTTTGAATGTTCTGCTTTTAATAGATCTTTAAAGTACTCTTGCTTTTTTTTTTCTGTCTCCTCTTTTACCAAGACCCTTTGATTTTCGTATCTACTACACCTTACCTGCTCGAGGTCTCTAATTTCCTTTTCTCTAATCTTCGAAAATTTATAGATTTTTTTGTCTCATTTTCGTTCCTAGTCTAGTGTATAAATTACTCTTTATACTTAACTTTAGTCAAAACTTTCTTAGCTTCTCTTTTGATGAGCCTATATCTTTAAAGATCATTTGTAGTTCTTGTTCTTTTCCATTCTTTGAAATGCTATTTCTCAATTGACTTTTGAATGTTAGCATTCAACCACTATGTTTCTTTTTGTACATCTTTTCTTTCTTTAGATTCCCCGAGTACCTCCTTAGCAACTCTTGTAAGGCATTGCGCCATTTGTTCCCACAACTCATTTGGAGCCCCTTCCCTTTAAAGGTTATTATTTTTTCCATTTTGATTCCATGTGTAGTAAGACTCTCTCCGGCGATGACCATGCAGTTTGCCCACGCTCTTCGCTTGAATAATAAGAGAATCTATTTGAGTTCTATTTTCTCTAAAAGTTATAAGATGCTCATCTCTGTTTTCGAAAAAATATTCTATATTGCAAGGTCAAAAGTTGTTGCAAGATCAAGGATAGCTCTCCCTCAAGTCATTCCTTTCACCAAAACTATATCCTCCATGTTTGCATTCATATCCATTTTCCATCCTCCCTCTGTATTCATTAAAGTCACCTTCAGTAATACTATGCTTTCACTATTGGGTATGCATGCCTTGTACTAGTTCATCCATTGATTACTAAAATTTTTGCTTCATGTTTTCCAATAGTCCAACTTGGGGTTCTTTGGCACTAGTTATTTCCTTAAAGAATTTTAACCATCATACTCTGATCATTCCTTCTCTTGACCTCCACAATCTTATCCTTCAATCACTATCCACTACAATGTCTACCCCATTGTGAGAGTTACTCTTCCTTGAGTAGTAGAGCTTGAACTCATCTCCCATGCCCTTAGCCTTCTCTCCTTTTCACAATCTCTCTTGCAATCACGTTACAGTAAATTTTCTTCTCCTCATGACATTTATCAGCTCAACACTCTTCCTAGTTAATGTACCTGCATTCCAAGAAGTCACACTTATCTTACGGACCTTCTTTGCCCACATATATCTACGTTGATGTGGGAGCCTTTACTACTATTCACAACAATTTAACATCGTTGCTGATCGTCGCTTACGGAGGACACCCTTGCCAACCGTTGCATATTTCTCACTACAACCGGGCTCTTTCGTAGCATGTCAATTACATGGAACACCTAGCCAACCCTTACTTACTTGTCACTATAATTGGGTTCTATTGTAGCATGTCGCTTTTAGTGGACGCCCTACACAACGATTGCTTACTTATCACTGCAACCGTGATCCATTTATCAACGCTTCAGAAGGTTGGGACAGAACCAAACCAGTAGCAATTGCATTTGCACCAATGGATGATTCAGTTGACCCAAAAGTCATTCCGTCTTTTGATGATGTGCAATATTCTGTCAATCATGTAGCATGTGTCTTAAAACCGGGAACGCCCTGGCCAACCCTTACTCACTTCTCACGACAACCGATGTCCTTGTTGTGCGTCCCTAGCAGGGATGCCACAAAATTGTGTTCGTATGGTTGAAGAATCTGATTTATGATGTGTAATAGAGTAGGTTCACATATGGACACTTGCTGTGATGATAATGAGACGATCCATATTGGTGGTATTCCAGTTTACCATAGAAGATAAAGCATATATAAATCGACCGTCAGTTTAGGGAGCAGTGTCTATCGAGTAACACACTGAGAGTGAGTTTGTTAACATTGTTGGCCAATGTTTTCATGAAGGCCCTTGGAAGAGGCAAAGTGGTGGAGACTAGTGAGAAGCTGTTCATGATAAATATCTTTGCACCAGCTTGAGGAGTATTATAAGGTAAGATTGACTACACATGTTTAAAATGGTTATAATATCTTGTACCAATCATGATGGTAGACATTTCCCTAGCATGTAACCTCCCTTACACAGGTTTATATGTCTTCGCGCGAGGCTATGCTCAATCTCACACAGAAGGAGATTCTCTCATTCTGCATGAGACTTAATGTTACATGAGTGCAATGGAGGTTCTTTACCATTTGTAAATGCTCTCAACAGTCACTAAGACATTTACAATACCGTAATTATTTCTTCCTTTTTGTCTTCTTACATTTCCTCTTCTATTGACATCTACTCTCCCTTGTGTGTTATAACATTGTGACACTCTAATTTCAATTAGCATCCTTACTTATTCATGTAGTTACTAAAACATTTGTTTTTTGCACATAGCCATGCTCAATTCTTCGTATTTGTGGATAAATGTTCATGATTTCAATGAAAATAGATTACTGAGCATTAGGCTTGTAACATTATTTTCTAAACATTTTGCACGGTGGTAAGGATCTGTTCTTTTTCTGATCATCCTTTGTTTTGTCTTTGATGTTTTCTTGTATTCAACCTACCTATATATTATGTTCTCTATGAGCGCTGCAATTCTTTGATACCATTAAAGCACATGTAATAGACATAGTATTTTTTCCTAGACTCTAAACCAACTCTTGCACGCATATGATAGCTGTTGGGGAACCCCGTTTTTGACAGTTTTTTTTTTTTTTTTGATCTTCAGATACAGAGGGGTCCACATCCCCTGGTGGAAAAGAACTTAAAAAACCTTTGTTATATGATCACCTGCCTCTTCCATTAAACGAAGATGATTATTTGCGAGTTTGTCGAATTCCACGAAAAAAGGTTTACTAGCTAAAAAACATTTTGCATATTTGTGGCTCGACTGTGGTTTGAAAATCTCGATTTTGGTATTTCTGATGGACTAAGCCGGTACTGGTACGTCCTGGATGCTACCATGGATCAAAATCTCGGAAAATCGATACGTATCATCCAGCCCCAAAACCGATACGTACCGGACGATAAGTATCGGTTCCCGACGATACTTTCCGGTATTTTGCCAAAAGATATTTTGATCCATGGATGCTACAAACTGATATCAGTTTGTGCTGACCAGTAATAGGCTTAAAATACCTAGTACCAGAAGTACATAGTTACTATGTACTGACTGTATTTTAACCCAAGGTTTGAGTCAATCAACTCCTTTACATTCACAAAATATTTAAGGCTGGTGTTACTACCACACCACTTTATGTTACAGCCACCTCATTGAAACAAAGGAAAATTTGACTGCTTTGAATCAGACGACGGAGATTGTTTTTGGTCCCAATCTTTCACTCAAATGATCTTGATATCATGGGCTTACTATCAGATGGTCAGATGTTGATTCCATGCGGCACACATTCCAAAAAGTGAACTCGTTTGATAGTATGTTATGATTACACTTACTTTTTAGGATGTGTGCCACGTGGAATGAATATATGACCGTCTGATAGTAGGCGCATGATCTCATGATCATTTGTGTTGAAGATTGGGACAAAAAATGATCTGTGTTGTTTGATTTAAAGCAGTCAACGAATTTTTCCTTCGTTTAAGTGAGGTGGCTGTAACATAAATTGGTGTGGTAGTAACACTAGCCATATTTAAAGGTTCTGAATATGTTTCTTGATTTCACAGGGAGCATGTTTTAGGGACCTCCCTGGTGTAGTTGTTGGAAACGACAATCTTGTTCAGTTTGACCCAGCTATAGAAAGGGAACTATTGCCATCTGGAAAGCCGCTGGTAAGAGAGTAAAGACATTTTACTTTATTTGTTATTGTGGCCATGCATTTCTGATTACATGGTGTTTCTATCTCTTCATAAGCCCGGCTTTTGTATTCCATTTCCTTTGTGATATTTTCTCCTCTGTATTCTCATGACCTTACACGTAGAGAAAAGAAAAAAAAAAGGATTTTAATGCATCGAAAAGAGCATGAGTTGCTGTGGACTCTAGTTGTACTTGTATATTATTACTTTATTTCATATGTTTTTCTGAATAATAGAACTCTTTCGTTAATTAGTTATGAAGTCCTACCTAATGGATAGAATAACTTTCTAATTACTTTTATGTTTATATTTCATCTAAGTGATTTTTTTTTTTGCTGGATAATAGAAATCTATTCGTTAATTAGTTATGAGGCCCTACCTAATGGATAGACTGTTTATGTTTAACCTAAATGATTTTTTTATATTTTTTTGAGTAACAACATAATCGACCATCTCATTTTTTTAATGATAAAATCCTAACATTATATTTGATGCTTTCATCAGTTGGGAGGATAGCATCCAAGAAATAAATTGAAGTGGGCTTATATAATATTTTTTTGTCGTATTTTTTCTTCTAATCATTGAAAAGAAAATCATTTGACAATAAACCAAATGGAATATTTGATAACGTCCATTTCTGTACAGAGAGGAAATGGCTATTGGGCGAGAGTTGTATTGGATGTGCTGGAATTTGTGAGCATTCCTTCGAAAGATGTTCACTTTGTAAAGAGCAGTTGTTATGAAGTAAAGGTTGCTATTTTGCTTCAAGTGCAGACCATGCTCCAGGGGAGGATCGGTACACTTATAGCTTTCTATAGACAGTTTCAGGAGGAAATAAGATATTATGTATTCTTTTTGTGGAGTTTCATGAGAAAGAAATTATGGGAATTAAGTCCAATTTCATCATTGTTGATGCCGAAGAAAGTGGGGGCCAACCGAATTAGGAGATTTTTGCCCTATTATTTGCTCAGTATCTTGTAATAAATTCTTGCTATGGTTCTTGCAAGTTGCAAATCAGTTTAAGCTGCTTTTGTGGTAAGTAATCTCTCAAGTTCAAAGTGTGTTTGCTCATGCTCGTCGAATTTTGATTGGAGCGGTATTAGCTCACTAGTGCCTGGACTTTAGACACCGATCAGGAAAGGTTGCGTTTGGTTTAAAGTTGATGCGGAAAAGCATATGATTCAGTGGATTAGGTCCTCTTTTATTATATGTTGTGGGAAACGGGGTTTGGAACAAAGTGAAGAAGATGGATGAGGGGTTATGACGGGGACGCCGACATCGTAGGCATTGGATATGAACCGTTTCGTGTATACCGACGTCGGAAGAAATGGAATGGAAATCAAAAAGAGGCAAAAGATGAAAATTTGGAGGAACCAGCAAATTCGACCAATTGAATTTCAATTTCGATAGATCGATGGAAGACCTATTTTGATCGATCGAACGACAGTGAAGAGGAAAACATATGTTCTGGAGTATATAATTCGATCGATCGAATTATATACTCGATCGATCAAATTTCCATTCGATCGATCAAGTTTCAATTTCGATCAATTGAATTTCTGTGGTGAACTTTTGAAATATGTTTTTTGATCGATCGAGTTTCACTTTCGATCGATCGAGTTTAACTAATGGGTCTTAGGTCCACTAATTATTACTAATGGCACACCAACATTACTAACACTTAATTAAAAGCTCCTAAGGTATAATAATTAAATAATTTAATTATCATTGACTTCAATTAATTAAACTAACATTGTATTTGTGCGCAACAATTAATCAAGTGCATCAAAACAAATCTTAATCACAATTTAAGCAAATACTAAGATCTAATTAAGCATGAAAATCTCGGTAGCTACATTTTAAGTGACAATAAAGCTAATATGGTTGTACCAGCCAACACGATGACAAAGTAATAACTCTTTATAAGTAACAACATAAAAAAGGAATGCACATTCTTGTTTCATGTTTCTTTCTTCTTCCAACAGCCATATCAACAAAATCCAAATAAAAAATCAAGCCCGCATCCAGCTGAAACTTTTATGTTCTTTTACCAACATCCCAACATCCCAGAAGCCACGCCATCAACCAACAATATTCAACACAAATCAAGCCAAAACAGAGCGGCTCTAAATTCTTCGAATCTCTCACCTCCAATCACAACAAGACTAGATTCAAAATACTCCTTGATGAACACCGAATCTCAAGATGTTAGGCTCCTAGCCGATTATGATCTCATAGAGGCCAAAATTTCAAAAAAGGTGAATCTAGTAAAAAGATGAGAAAGCGAAAATAACCACATATCTATCACAGTTCTTCAAAGAACTCAATGAAACTTTTTCAGCGGTATTGGGGAACAAAATCTGATCCAAATCATGTGTGGTGTGGCACCTTTATCGATCTCACAAAAGCAAGTGGCCCAGAAAAACGGGAATGTAATATCTTTGATATTTTTGACGTATTTTCGTTTACCTAGGTAAGCGTGCCCGAAAATAATTATGGGATTTTCTGGGTTTTTTGTTTAGTTTTGGTTATGATGAGGGAGATGACCAAAGGACTTGGTTTTGAGATGTGTACAAGTCAGGAAATCGATGACTTACACAATAAGGTTGGTATTTGTGTTTAGCGCCGGAAGTTTTACAAGAATAAATGGATAAGTAGTAATTAGAAATATCTAAATTTTTATTAGGTTTTGTTTTGTATTATAAAGAGAGAGAGATTTGAGAGAATTTACACTTCTCTCTTTCGGTTGAAAGTAAATTTGCAAACCAATTGCCTTGCTTTTGATCTTTAGATCTTGAGAGAGTGAGAGCTCCTCTTCCCATCTCAACCATTAGTTTATTTTGTGCTTGAATTCGGATCAGTTTGGGCTATTGGAAGAGAAGGATAGAGAAGAGGATGTCACTGTGTCGATAGGATTTGTGCAATGGAGGAAGGTTTATAATGGGCTGAATTGAAGTTTTTAAACCTTTGATCTTAGAAACTTGTTCCGGTGCGTGAATAGGTACAATGGGATCAACAGTTTAAGCTAAAAGAGGTAGGTCTTGAAACGTCCTTATGTAAATTTGTTGGGTTTTGTTAGAATTTAAGATATGTATTCAATATAAAAGATTTGATGGCTGTGTTGAAACTAAGGAAAAAGAATCCGGGCATGAAAAGTTAATGACATGTAACTGAGGAATTCGACTGTCGATTTGGAAATCGACAGTCGAAATGAGTTTTTTTGGCCTGAGACAGATTTCGGAAATTCGATGGTCGAATTTGAAATCGACCATCGAATTTCAAATTCGACCAACGAATTTGAATTCGATGGTCGAATTCTGTCCTGTTTCAGGCTTTTGAAAGTTTTGTTGGATTTTTATTCTGTAAGCTTTTGGTTTGATTTTTTAGTTCTATATTAACACTGAGAGTGTTAATATATGTAGATTTTGACTATTGGGAGTCCTTGGAGAGGACTGCTTGTACATGTTTTTGGAACTTCCTTGTTAAGGTCGGGGAACCTTGTATTTAATTTGCATCAAATTATAAGTATAGATTGTTGACTATTTCAATTAAGAAGGGTAAATTTTGGAAATTCTATTGCACACAGTATAAATAAAACTCTGAACATATGACACAATCTGAAAATTTGTAAACCTTGTTATAACTAAGAATCTTTGGAATTCGAACCTCAGAACCTCAGTTAATTTTTGAATCAGAACTTCGAATCAGAACCTTGAAAAATCAGTATATGTTATGAATAATAAGCTTTGATATGTATTAGCATTTGCATTTGATTTAGGGTTCATACGTACGATGCCCTAGATTCTACCAACCGTGTTGACGGTAATACTTTGGCACAAGTTTCCCTCATAGCGTAGGGGCTTGTTGCACTTTTGAAATGGGTTCATGAACGGCGATGGTCAGTAAGGTTTCCCATCGGTTACGCAGTCCGCTCTCATGCTATAGGAAATTTGGGAGATAAAATTAAGTTATAAATTTAAGACAAGAAGCATGCTAAATCTGAACACTTTGAACACTTTAGATGATATTATCAGTTTTGACTCAGGATTAGAACTGGAGATTTAATTTGAAAAGCATCATTGAAAAAACCATATATGATCTGATTCCGTCTTTTGAAAACCTTTACTTATAAAGAAATGCAAATAGATTTGTTTCCTCTATTGAGCTTGGCTGTTAGCTCACCCTCGACTATACGTCACAGTCTTTGAGGCCGACCTTGGGTCAGGACTCCGATTATATTCCCAAGGAGGATTTGGACATACCAGCTGAGGAGTTCTTTCCGTGATCTTAGATCCTGTGTTTTCTTTTGGTATTTTGTTTGGATATTATTTTGGAATATTGGGCCCTAGGCCTTTATTTTGGCTATTTTGGTATCACTCGAGGAACCATTATTGTGAACCACTATTTTAGGTGATCGGATTGGCCATCACCGGTGGTTCTTCTTGGTTCCTCACAGTGATATATCTAATTTTGTTATATGAAGCTTTTGTTTTTGGATTAACAATGTTGCCTCTGTCTTTAGACCTTTGTTTATGTTGTCGGCTTCTGTTTGTTACGGCTTATTGAGAAATCAATAAGTTGATGAACCGGCCTTTCCTATACCTTAGGGATTGGAAAAGTCGGGTCGTCACAGGGAACCACAAAAAATCCACAACAGCTTTGAAAACCCATCTAAAAGGATCCAAATCCCTACTATCCTTTTTATTAAAGATGACCACAAGGAAAAAAATGACCAAAGCCCCCGAACTTCTCAGCCAATTTGGGATCAAACTTTGACCCAGATCATAAAACATTGTATCCTTCTTTGTTTCAGTCAGTCATAAAATGGTGACCAACAACTATCAAATTATTGGAGTTGTTTACCGAATAGAACAAAAGTTTCTTTCTTCATGGTTGAGCATGGTATTTTTCGCTCGACTGTTGTCAACGGACCAAAAAACGACGAATCTGTAATTTCAATCTAGTAACCCATACTCTTCACTGAAATTGACAAAGGATCACAAATTTTTACTATGCATGGAATTTTGGTCCAGCCTTGCCTAGTTCGACAGTCGAAGATACCTCGGCCTCAAAATCCATTATCCGCACGAGGTTAGGGTTTTAACATAGAAACACCTTCCAATCTCCTGACTTGGGTTTCAACCACTTCACATCTTCTTTCTTCTTTCTCTTGTTATCATCTCCTCCTGGTCTCCCCCAAAAAAATCCAAATGACTTGGACGGACCAAAAATTGAGGGAAGGTAGAACACATAAAACAAGGTTAGGTGGCTGCTACACAGGGCCTATCACGACGATAATATATTGAAGACAAAAACTGAGGAACAATCATGGATTTTGATTTGTGATGCACAAAGATCCGTCTATTCGCCGGTGTGCAGAGCATGTGTCAGACAAAACCCTAAACAAGACACGCGGGACTATCCACTTTGGTACCATGTTAAAACTAATATTCATATAAAAGAAACAAAGTAGAGAAGAATACCCTTATTAGGGTTTATGAGAGAAAGAGATGGAGAAGAAGAGGGAGAGAGGAGAGGAAGCAATGACATCTAAAGGACTACATTGTTATTAATTGTGATAATGTGTTACATAAGATGGCTCACATATATAGAGGACTACTTGCATACAAACAACCAATGTGGGACTAAACATATCCCACAACATAACTAGACTAAACTACATATACTTGACTAAACACACATAGACATATATAAACTATATTGTCTCCAACATCAACGACTTGGTGCATCATTATCAATCACTAGCCAGGTCTAGTCCTTTGGGCAGATTAAACTATTTCATTTATAATAAATTTCGGTACCTTAAGTAGCACATTGGTCCTAATGTGGGCATCGTCATGATCAATCGTGCTTCATTCCAAGAGAGGGTCTCGCCTTTGGAAAACACTCTAGAATAGCTTCCCAAAGACATAACATACACCCTAATCCAAGCTCGATCGAGAAGATATGTGTTTACCAAAGCCAAGCCCTATCGGAAGTTCAAACTTTGACTCTTTTCAAATGGCTTGTGATTATTGCAATTATTATATGACAGGAGATACTCGTCAGGTGTATTCCCTCAAGCAAATCATTTTTTCATAAACAAAATAATTATAAAAGAATTTTTCTTAAGTACCGAGAAGATTGGAGTGCACCCACTTCATAGAAGCTTTTGATTAGTTAGATTGGCACGGATCTCAAATTAGAATTCTACCTCTATTGCTCTTAAGCACGCTCAAATCGAGTCAACCGTGATTGGTCTCGCCAATAAAACATTGAGTGTTAGCCTTCTATATTCATTATCTCAATTAGTGTGACACTAAACCCTAATCAATGAACTCTTATTTATTATTCTAATTTTAGCAACAAAACTACAAAGAGAAGAATAAGGAGATACAAATAATATTCCTTGCAAAATAGTTTTGTGGACCATAGAATAGGCTTTCCAAGGGAGAGGGGTCTCCTTGTGCGGAGCTTCCATGGAGATCAATCTCAATATTAGCAAGAAAGAGAATAGTAGAGGTGAACCTAGAGTCGAGCACTATTGGGTTTCAAGAAGGGATATATGAGGAGTTGACTGTGCATCTTAATGGATGAGGACAGAGGTTGCAGGGTGCTGTACATATTGCTTCCATGGTGATGGAGTTGTGCACGTGACTACATAGGGGTGTTTGGAGGAAAAGGTTTTTGATCTGCATCTGTTGTCCGGTTTACAGCGGTTCTGCTAGCATTGAGGGGAACTCGAAGAATGTTATCAGATGGGTAGGCGGTAGCAAAGATTTTCCTTGGTAGCTTGCCCCTATATTTGATGAAATTACACGCCTTTGTAGCTTAATATCTATAACTTTCTCTCACATTCTCGGAGCTGCAAATGAAGAGGTTGATGGTTTGGCTAAGATGGATGTTTTGGAGTCTTATTTGGGGTTTGAGCATGCTGGGCAGCTTGGGTTACAAGTTTTCCAGTTTCTCTCTGAGCTGTGTCCTTTCCTGGTTTTCTCTGACCTTGTGTCAGTCTATATCTGTGCTCTTTCGTGTTAATTTGTGCTGTATCCTTTTTAAATGCCATATTGATTACCGATTAAAAAATATATATCGAAAAGTTGTGAAACTTATCCTCCATTCTGTTGATTTGAGTTTTGTATAAGTCATTAGAAATGAGAGTGTAAATCATGTGGTTCGAAACAAACAATTGAACATTGTATAGCCACTAATAATGTCTCTCCATTTCTTTACATTGATGCTACTTTGCTTCCCTCAAGGGTGCAATTCCCAATTTTCTCAATCACCTTATGCACCAGGATCCATCGCTGTAAATAGCTCAAATTTGCTGCTTTTAACAGTGTGGATATTTGGATTTTCATCATTATTGTACATGGCTAATATTATTTCATTCTTACTGTACATAGTTTTTTTCAGTTTCATTAATAATTTGTAACTGTTTTAAAACTATTTTGTTAATTTCCCTTTTGTGCTAAGGTTCCCTTCTTTCTGTGTTGGCAACTGGAAATTTATGTGGGTGTGGATAATTGTGCCCTCACAAACTACTTAAAAAGAAGTAAAATTGCATCATGTTTTCTTTTCATATTGTATTTTTCGAAATATTAGGTTCCAGATTATGCAATGAATTTCAACGGTGGAAAGTCAACGAAGTGAGTTTAGCCTTTTCGGGTCCTTATTTCATTTTTTAAGTTTGTGTTAAATGCTTGAACCAACCACCAACTGTAGTGCTCTGGTCATTATATTATACATATGTCACACCATCATGCCGATGGGACTCATCTCAAAATCAAAACTTTGTATGATCCCGATAGTCTGATCAAGGGATTGTAAGATCCTGGAGATGGACTATTAGAAGTACACATGACCAACAATTCACATTGATGCACAATGAGAATTGATCGTTGGAATTATCCTATCAAAATGTTTTTTGGCTGAGTCCCATTACAATGGCGTACTAAATTGACATTTTGGATTGATGCCCCATGTCTCACGTATATGACATAGCTGACCAGAGCATCAGATAATAACTCATTTTTTTGTCGTTTACGTTTTGTAATTAATGCAGACCTTTTGCACGTTTATGGTGGGACGAAACCGTTCCAACTGTGGTCACTAGGGCACCACCTCACAACCAGGTATTTTTGTAAGCCATATCTGCTCCACCACCATTCTTGCTTTACTTCAGTAGATCTGAACAGTGCAGTAAAAATTTTATTCTTTTAGGCAATTATTCATCCTGAGCAAGATCGGGTGCTCACTGTGCGTGAGAATGCAAGGTTGCAGGGGTTTCCTGATTATTATAAGCTCTGTGGGACGGTTAAGGAAAGGTACTCATGATCTTTTGTTTAAGATTTCTTGATCTTTAATTTATTTTTATTTTTTTCTGACTGCAGCATGGTGATAGGTTCACCCCTCAGATTTTCTACTATTTATTTGAGCAATTTGATCTACACGTTTGTTTATCAGCTCCCTTGAGAATTTAGAGGGTCACATCCTCTTGGACAGAAAATCTAATTCATCATCATCATAGCCTTATCCCATCTATTTGGGTCCGGCTTTGCGAGTCCTATTTCTCCACTCCTTCTGATTAGCGCTAAGCTCTCTGTTACTTTGCAATCCTTCATATCCTTTCTCACAGTTTCCGTTCGGGTCTTCATTGGTTTTCCCCTTCTCCTATGTCCTTGTGCTTGTATAGTCTCAACCCTTCGTACAAGGTCTGCTTTTGGCCTCCAATGAACATGTCAAAACCACCTCAAGCGACACTCGGTAACTTTTTCCGCTTTGATAGGTGACACATTCAAATTTTCTCTTATGTACTCATTTCATGGGTCAAAATTTCGGGTATCGGATACGTATTGTCCGAGCTCAAAACCGATACGTATCGGACGATACGTATCAGAATAGTAAAATACCGGACGATACATTGAATGTATCGTCTGGGCATTTACATACAAAATGGTGATACGGTACATTGAATGTACCATATCGTCCAAGTCTGATACCGATACGTATCGTCTGATACGTATCGGTATCGGATGATATTTTGATCCATGACTCATTTCGTATTTTACTCCCCACATCCATCTTACCATACGCATCTCGGCCACATGTACTCCCATCTTTTTATTACTTTTTTCTAGCCCAACATTCGACAACTTATAATATAGCAGGTCTATCCGCTGTAGTAGAAAAACGTACCTTCAATCTAACTAGATTAAATGGTGCTGTCCAAATTTGCCTTAAATAAGGGAGCATGACTTGATTAACTGGCTCTACGTAATATCTTTCAAAGTGAATGCAATGGACTCACTATAGCATGACATATGGTGTAGTACAGAAATGGACTGTGAACAAAGATGAGAGAACATACTCAAATTAGACTGGGCATACTAAACGCCGTAGGCCACCATAAGAGAAGTTGCACAAGGCCTGGAGCCACGAGGACTCAGAATTATAGGAGATCCTAGTGAAAAGTTAAACTAAGGAGATAGATTATCAATCTTCCTAGTCTTCCTAATTGAGGAGTCTGGAACAAATGTTTGCTCTTTGGCATTCTTCACAAAGTTTGGCCACACGAATCCTAATGTAGAATCATATCTAATCTAGCAAGCTGGAAACTTGATTCTGTTGTCGCCCATACAATTTGTAAAGTCAAACAAAGCATGGATCTTGTGGTTGAAAATAGTTTATTCCTAGGGACTTGGAGTCTTCCTTTAGGGACACTGTAATATGATCCATCATCCATCTCCTTGGTTTATCGCAAATATGAATAGGACGTCACTGACAATTTGTAGGCTAAACCCACTTGGGTACCTTTGTTTGCGCCTACAGGTTTATTGAAAGCGCCTACGTCCGAACCCAGTGAAACCCACTGACCACTTGGAATCAGACGATGGAAATGGTTTTTCACCCCCAATCTTTCACACAATGGATCTTGAGACCGTGATCTTACCATCATACGATCAGTTTTTTATGACACGTGGCATAAATCCCCAAAAAGACCCTAAAATCAAATTTGAGCGTGATTTTAGTTCCATTTTTTTGGGATCTGTGCCACGTGGAATAAAAGACTGATTGTCCGATGATTTACTCATGGTCTCAATATACGTTGTGTGGAAGATTGTGGTGAAATAGAATCTCCATCTTATGATTCCAAGCAGTCAATGGATTTCAGTGGGTTTGGGACCATGATTCAAAATCTTGGTGTTCCGATATGTATCATCCACCATCAAAACTGAGACGATACATATCGTTATCACTGATACATTCAATGTACCGCAATACAACGAAAAAAATACATATATTGTACCACTGGCCAGCGATACATACCCAATGTATCACCTGCTACTGGCCAGCAATTCTGGTACGTATCGTCCGATACATACTGGTATCGTCTGAGATATAGACCCATGTTTGGGACGTAGGCGCGAACAGAGGTACCAACCCACATAACAGCCTGAATATTTTTGTATTTGTTGCAGGTATTGTCAAATTGGCAATGCTGTGGCCGTACCGGTTGCAAGAGCTTTGGGTTATTCCTTGGGGATGGCATGGCTGAAGCTAAGCGGGGACCAACCGCTCATGACTCTACCACCCAAATTCTCATATTCCGTCAATATTCAACGGGTTTCACGGCTTCCGTCTTCTTCTTCTGAAGTGGATGTATGACAGTTTCTTCATTATTATTTCTAATCTTCAGTGGTAAGTAACATCTGCCCTTTTAAGGACTCTGTTGCTTACTTACATTACATACATTTCATTCCTTTTCATTTTTCCTTGTGCTCTGGTCTCTCCGAGAGTCTTCCCAGAACCATTGGAGGCTATCATCATGAACTAACCAGAATAATAATAAAAGAAAAAAAAGAGGTACGTTTGTAACTTAAAATGCAATATCTGCAAATTTGTGGCTTAATGAACTTCATTTTTCATTTTTCCTTCTGCTTGTGCTGCCAAGTCAGTTTTGGATGTGGTTAAAAGGCTGGTATTAGACAGTGTGACCAAATACTCCGACTTTTGAGAAATTGCCTTTTAAATGCGACTTTTTAAGTCACGGTTAGTTCCCTATCATGTGATTTATTTATTTTTTCAATAAAACGTGAATTTTTTGAATTTTCATGTTTTTTCTTAATTTGCCTCCAATTTTTAATCATTTTTAAAAATTTACAAACTTTTTAGTTTTCTCAATTTTCACTGTTTATTTTTCCCCAAATTTTCTCAAGCTGATTTATTCTCGAATATTAGGTACCTGACCCAGTGTCATCGGTGGCACTTGAGTCGGTCTCTTTTTTGTCCAAATGGTCAGATTGAGAAAATGCACTACTCTTTAAGCACACATAAGTGGGTGAAAGTTCACTTTTGAGTCTTGACCTTTAACTGATTTGGCGCTTAAAATTATCAGAACATTTGTCACTGTTTAAATGTTGGCTTAAGTCCCCTTGTTGGCACTCAGGTTGGGTACCTCAACTAAGGGCATGTTTAAATGTAATGGAGCAACACATTTAAGCCCGACAACATGTTATCTATGTCCGATATTACATGTAGTGACCTAGATGCCTTTACTTAAAACCCATCAAACATACTTTCATGGTCGGCCAGGCACGTCGTACGGCCCCTTAATGTGTAAGGTTGCATTTACTTATGTTGCAAAAAAGATGTGTCGGAGATGGATAATGGCTTTGGATGATTCGTGTAGCGCCCGAGTTAAAAACATTTTATCATTGAAATCACTTTTATCATTTTGGTTGTTAAAATTTAGTTGAATAACATTTTGGTAAGTTGTCCAGTACTATTTGTGCATCTCCCAGTCCCAGGTACGTAATACCAACTCCTTATAAAACTATAAAGCACATAAATAGTTTTACTTTTCTCCCAAAGTCCAGTTTAAAGGGGTCTAATATTGCCAATTTAAGTGAACTGTTGAAGGCATGCACTGAAATCTTGTCCTGTTACTACTAGTCCTTGTTGAACAAGTTGGCATATTCACCCATTCCTTTTTATAGAGCAGTGTTACTACACACCTATTTTTGTTACTGCCACCTCTTAAACAGAGGAAATGCTGTTGACTGCTTCAACCAGATGACGGCAATCATTTTTTCACCCAAAACTCTACCAATAGATCTTTAGATCATGAGCCTAGCATCAGATTGTCGCACGTTGATTCCATGAAGCGCACATCCCAAATAGGAGACAATTGCAGGTGCCACAAAAAATGATCCATGTTCACTTGTTGGGATGTGTGCCATGTGGAATCAATTTGTGACCCTTTGATGGTAGTTCCTTGATCTCAAACCTATATTGTAAAAGCTTTCTTCACTTCACCGTTTGATTCAAAACAATAAAATAATGCCACCTGACACTAGAATTTGAGCAACCCATTACAACTCAAACCTATATTGTAAAGTACAAGAGCCATGAGTTTTTCTTCTCTCCAAACAAATAATAAAAAAATCCTTTCATGCTCAAGAAATGACATTGTTTTTCCCAATACATTTAGAAAATCTCTCTGTAAATATATATCACTGAGTTTCTCTCCATTTTTCTCTTAAAGAATCTCATTCCTTTTTCTTTTAGGCGATTTTAGAGTGAGAAAAATGTCTCCCCATATTTCTCCATGTGGATCTAATTTGAGGAACCAAATTTTATTTTTACAATGATTATTGTTTTACATGCAACATGGCATTGACAACCTTAGAAATGCACTAGCCTATGGAAGAGAGTGAGCAGCTCTTGGGTAATAAATCTCACACAACAAATCACCCCTCGCCTTTGTTAATACAAGGGGAGAGCTTAGATGATGGCCATCCACATCAAATACTTTCATTGATCTACAGCTTGCCAAGTGGTGGTGAAAATGATGAAAGTTGCTTGTGAAAGGATATCTTAGAAGGCTCGTAGGGGGCAGTTGTTCCCATAAAAGAAAACACAACGACGATGAAAGTCTTCTTGACGAGGGATCTTTAGATAACTGATGCCTAGTGTGCAACACTGGCCAACCTCTGATAGTTAGATATGGAAGCCAATATACCAAGGCCTTGTCTGATAACCTTTTCATAAAGGACTTTTTCAAGTGTATGCAAAGAAGTGTTTCTCAAATGTTGCATCTCAAAATGTCCTATCTGCAAAGAGGCCTTGTCTGCTTCTCAAAAAGGTCTGTCACCCACAAAAAATAGGGTATAAGCACACAATTGACAATACAACACTATTTCAACTAGAGGTGATTAGGTCCTTAGTGAAATGTGTTTGTCTCCCAACCTTCTTGTCTTGAAAAAGTGCTTTTAGAAAAGGGTTGTAAAACAGGGCCCAAATATCCCTTCCCACGATCCCCTCGTTCCTTATTTTTATGATAATGTCATACAATATAGACAATCTGGATGTGCCTTACATATCGTAGAGAGCATAACAACTAAGGAGTAACACTGGAAGAATAAATCTCACACAACAAAATATTCACTGAGAGTGACACATAGGGGGATAAATTCCACACAACAACACTCACCTTATTAATTTAAGGGAGGAAGCAAACATGTAGCAAAGAGGGAGGATACCAATTGAACTACCCACTCAATCGATACTCCTCATACCTTATTGACTGAAATAAGGCATACCTCACCAATTATTAGGGATGCAAGCTTTTAACCGAACATTAAAACCGAGCCAAAAACCGAGGTCTCAAATCGGACCAAACCGCACTAAAAACCGACTAAAATTGAACCCAATTCGGTTTGGTTTTGGTTTAGGGTGACAAAAACCGAAAACCGTGGGGTAAGATGAGTAAATAAAAAAAAAATTGAAAAGAAAAACTGAAAAATACGTTAAAAATTTAATAAAAGTAGGCAAAATACCCACATTGAATCGAATCAGTTTCAATTTTGGTTTTGGTTTCGGTGTCGGTTTCAGGAAAAAAAAATTACCGAACTGAACCAAGTGGGTTTCAGTTCGGTTTCGATTTATGGTGTACCGAACCGAAAATTGAAAATATCGGGTTCGGTTTGGTACACCAAACTTGCATCCCTACCAATTATATGCCTTTTGTAAGGACTTTGTGTTATATCTTTAGACATTCTCTTTGTCTTGTGAGAAGGAATGATTATAGGTTTTCAAAATAGAGTCTACTCACTTTGAAGTAACCATTCCTATATATATATATATATATATATATATATATATATATATATATATATATATATATATAGTTTTTTGTTAGCCCCTGTCACAATAGAGTTCACCTGCTTCAGTTGGTTCGCATTCTCTTTCTCAATTCCTTGCAAATGAAGATTTACCTGCTCTAGTAGTAACTTCTCTGCTCTCTATTAACTCTCTGCTAGAGCAAATAAAATCTGCTTTGATAAGGAGTGAATAAAGAGAAGAGTAAAATTGTTGAACAGGTAAATCTTGCATAAAATTTTGCTGTACAATGAGTTATCGAAAAAAAATACCTGCTAAAGCAGGTAGTAGAATGTCAGCAAAGAAAATGAGAATTAGCTAAAGCATGTAAACTCTGTTATGCCAGAAGCTAATCATGCCATATGCAGCTATAATCAATTTCAAAAAGAGCTAAAGTTAACGTTGGGTTGAATGGTATTTTCTCGTACACAATTATTGATGCTTTCTCGCTATTAAAATGTTTGGTACCTCTTGAGCTATCACGTCTCCAATTGTATTCTCCTGCCATGAGCCTGCCTAAGCCGTATGACCTTATAAAATAAAATATTACTCCAATACCAAACCAAAGACCTATTAGATTATCCATCGAAAGGCCTAATTTAGCCATTGGACGACCAAATGGAGGGTTAGTTTCCAACGTAGTGACATAAATTGGAAAAAAATTTGTAAATAATTAAGTAAATTGAGAAAAAAAAAATGAATAGGAAAAATTATAAAAAGATATTAATCAAAAGTATAAAACACTGGAAAAAAAATAAATAAAGAAAAAAAAGAAAGATCGGAAATTCACATTTTATTTGTATAATTAGTATTTTAACAAAAAGGGTATAGAGATTTAACCGTAAAAAGAAGTAACTAAAATGTGAATTATTCGAAAAGTAGGATTATTTGGTCTTCAAAAGGTTAAGGTACTACCCAAAATTTTCAATGCATAATTGCACGACAACTTAGACAAAATTAATCAGGTACCAATTAAAATTTTTGGGTATGACCTAATGCATAATTGTCGTTTGGAAATATGGTCAAAGATGTTCAATATCAATGCACCAAGTTAGTTGAGTGTCTCCTTATATTTGATCCATAAAACAGAGGAAAAAATTAATAAATATTTTTTTTTAAAATATGGAAAATAACATTTTTCGTAGTTGATCAGCCCAGAATGAGTGTTGATTTGGGTTGATCATGCCTTGTGGAGTGTAATTTGGTATCCGAGTAGCCTTCCAAGGCTGCATCTGGGTGCAATCCTCTAGGGTTGCATCTGCATCCATCTTCCCAATTCCTCTAGAGGTATTCTAAAAATAAAGGCCAATGTTATTGCCAGAACACTTTATTTTACAGCCACATAACTTAAACAAAGACAAAAACCCATTGATTGTTTTGAACTCGATAATGGAGATCATTTTTCATCCAAACAATATATCTGGAGATTATAGAATACCATCAAACGATGGCCAGATGTTGATTCCATATGGAACACATCCCAAAAGTAGGAGACGTGATCATAGCATACCATTAACATACTTCGGATTCATGTTTTGGGATGTGTCCCACATGGAATCAACATTCGACCGTTTGATGATAGCCTATAATCTCGAGATCTTTTGTATGAATGATTGAGACGAAAAATGGTCTCTCATCCTCTGATGTAAAGCAGTTAACAAAAAATTCTTTATTTAAGTGCAGTGACAGTAATAAAAATAGGTGTGGTAGTAACAATGCTCATGATTTATTTCTGCTGGTGATATTATCACACTAATTTTTATTTTTTTTGTTTTTTTAAAGGAACTACTCATTTTTATTACTGCCACACTACTTTAACAAATAAATTTTTGTTGACTGCTTTCACTTGGACAAATTTTGTACCAATCTTTCATGCAGTAAATCTTGAGGTCATGAGCCTCTCATGAAAAGGTCACATGCCAGGCATACATTCCAGAGAGTTGACATTAATCATTTTTATAGTATGCTCCAATTGTTCCCTTTTATGGTGAGTATATATATATATATATATATATATATATATATATATATATATGTCTTTAAAACAGTAGGTTTTAAAAAAATAAAATAAAATTTATATATATATATATAAAGTTCCAAATCCAGCGCCTCTCTCCAACGCCTCTCTCTCCCTCTCACTTCAGCTGCTCTCTCTTCAGCGGCTCTCTCTAGACTCCACATTTTAGGAATTGGTCGGAAGTGGTATAGCAAACTCAGTGACTTGGATTTTTCTGAAAAGGTAAGTGGAGAGAAATTTAATTAAACATATTTTAATTAAACCCTTGGTGTGGATTTTAATTAAGTGGAGAGAAATTTAATTAAACCCTCGTCTTCCCAACACATCTCTCTCTCTCCAATTTTGTATTTTAATCAAAGTGAGCTGTAGTTTCTTGCATTTCTTGATCTGATTATCTTTTCGTTTCCGATGGTACAATTTTTTGTTTTTACCAAAACTGTGGATTAAATGTGCTTATAGTTTTGTTGATTGTTTACTAAATAGGTTTTTAGAAATTTATGTGCTCCAATGGAGTTTTTGGTTATTTATGTTTCTGGTATTTTTTTTTCTTTGTGTTTGGTTTGTCAGAGGAATCTTCATTTGAAATCGATCTAAATAAGTCTCCACAGGAGGACCAGGCGCTGACGGACCGATCACAGCGTCCGACCTGCCTGAACGGCTGAAACCGCTGAACGTGACGGCCCTGGCTCCCTGCCTTCTCCGCCTGAACACTCCGGCGGGCGACTGTCCGGTAAACCCCCCTTCTTATTCTTCTGTTTTTTTGAAATTTAGATTTGCTGGTTAATTTATAATTTTGTTCTGATAGAAATGTCCATAGTTTTGTCGCTTGATTTAGCGTATTCGGAATTGTAATCAAACATACCCCATTGGTTCTATATCCGATTCATAACTAGTGAGCTTCTCTGGTCCTTCATTAATCGGGGCTAAAACTTTGGAAATGAGAAATACCAAAATAGGAATAACACTTGATATTATTAGAAATGTCCAAAAAATATCATATTCGTGAAGTAGAAACATAGATGCACTCCTATAAATGTGGAATATACCGAATTAGTCTGTTCGAAGTGAAATTGTCAATTCATTCATAAATGCTTAGTCGAAACAACAATTGATTTTGTTCGAACTACATAGTTTCGTTTATTTGTTGAGGGGCATGTCTCGTTTCAAGATTCAACCAATGGAATCCCACTTACACTTAACTTTGATTCTATATTAGATATGGTGTAGACATATCATGCTCATGGTTTTGTTGCTTGATTTCGGTAACTGATTTATTGACATTGAGGTTTCCGGAAATATAATTATTGCATTTTCTTTTTGTATTATATTTTCTTTTAATATTTACCTGTATTAAATTCTTAGTTACATTTTCAAATTATATATAGTAAAATAGAATATGAGTATTATTTTATTTGTCAAAAAAAAATTGTGGCAAATTATTTTATATTATAAAGTAATATGAAACAAGGGCCCCGTTTTAGGAACTCGCCTTGGGCCCCCAAAATGTCAGGGCCGGCCCTTCATGTGACCATTGCTAGGCGGTGTCGATATTGGGTGCAAAAATGATTGGGATTGCAGTGGTCCGATTGAAAGCAGTCAACATCTATGTTACTTCATTCACTCGTGAATTGAATACAAGGAATAGAATTTGGCACAACAAGCGAGTTGTCAAATTAATCTCTGCAAATTAGATTCATTTGAAAATTTAAACGCATAAAGAGCTGATTTGAACTTAAGATTTTATGTACTTAATAAATAATTTTAAAACTCATCCAAACCCAATGAATTGTGAATAGCGAACCTGAATTTGAATCATCAAACTAGGTAACTATGGTCAATATTATTTCCTAAAGTGGTGTAGAATTGAAAAAAATGGGTGTGGCAGTGACACTGCTCTAAACCATACATGCATTTTAAAAGTGATATTTCTCCCAGAAAAAAAAACCGGGGTCCGATCGGTAAATTCGGTATTATAAATTGGTCTAAGCCATTGTTTTTATTGAAACTCCCAACATTTACCTCTCTTTCCTTCCTATTTCACAAAATTTTCATCTTCGTTTCCGCTGATTTTTATCGCTCTCTTCTGCATTCAGGTAATATTTTTAATCACCCTTCAATTCAATCTTGCTCAGTGAATCACATTTCTAGGGTTTTCTTTGCATATCTTTAGGTCATCTTCCAAACAAAATCTCTGAATTTTTGAAAATTTAACGAACTTGAAGGTTGTGATGACCTGATTCTTAGTTCAAAATTGGTTAGATCATCTTTTTCTTCTTTCCTTCGTTTTTGATATTAACTGATTATCGTTTATTTCTTTTTTGGATTTTTGAGTTGAATTATTGGGAATTGATGCAAGGGCAAGATTTATTTGGTATAAATATATAATGGCGGTTAATTATAGTTGATCTTTCTATACAGCTTATAAAATGATTCCTACTCCAAAAGCTGCGATGGCAGATTGCAATTATGGTTCATCTTTGTAAATCTTTCAAACAGCTTATAAAGAGTCTTACTCTTAAATTTGTGATGTATATATATATATATATATATATATATATATATATATATATATATATATATATATATATAATATTGTGTTTTTATTTTTGAGGTTTTAACTTATTGGGATTTGATGCAAGGGCAAGGTTTACTTCGTAGGAATTATGAATGATTTCTACTTCAAAAGCTGCGATGGTACATTGCAATTATTGTTCGCCCTTGTAAAATTTTCCAGAAAGCTATAAAGAGAGTTTTGCTCTTAAGTGCTGCTACATGAAAAATAATAAAGAAATTTATCCTTGATAATAAAAATTATAAGGGATTTTATCTCTATTTTATTTAGAAATGATCACAAAAAAAAAACTGTACAGAGATGTCTATTGTTATGCTTATTGTTGAATGGTCTTTTTTACCTTTTAAATCATTTTTTGATTTCCGAGGTTTTGAATTTTTGGAATTTGATCCAAGGGCAAGATTTATTTGGTAGGATTATAAAATGATTTCTACTTCAAAAGCTGCGATGATGGTACATTACAATTATGGTTCATCTTTGTAAATCTTTCAAAACAGCTTATAGAGAGTCTTACTCTTAAATTTGTGATCTTATATGAAAAAAACAAAATTATCTTTGATGATACAAATTATAAAGGATTTTATATCTAGTTTATTTAGAAATGATAACAAACAAGATGTACATAAGTGTCTGTTGTTATGCTTATTCTTGAATGATCAGAAATATTTTTACGTCTTTTCTTACATAGAGTCGCACTGTTTTTTGGTTCTATTTTAGGACCAGTGTGGACACAAAATTCTTATTAGATTATATTAATGGTGTTGCCACTAAGTGAAAATATCCAAAGTAGTGCTATCCTAAGTGAAAATATCCAATTGGTGTTGTCCCATATCATGATCACTGATTTTTCAAGTCCCACTTGAAACAAAGGTGATCATGATGTGGGGCAAGTTGTTCACTATAAATAGCATAGGGTAGAACTACTTTGAATATTTTAACTTAGTGGCAACACTATCAATAATATCTAGTTAGATTTTCTGTCCAAATAGGTCCTTAGTGAAAGCCTTTGATTGACGAAAAAAATGAAGGGATCCTAGGGAAGGGTGCAATGTTTGCAAGCCCGATGACTGACACGTGACGCCCAAACAAAAGATCAATTTCCAGATCTTTAGGGGCCTCCCATCTGATATAGTCATAACTTTTTTTGACCTATTTAAATGGTCCTTCACAATTAAAGGTGTAAGATGTAAGGGATCTAAGCCGTCGAAGTGCTGTTTTTTTTTTGCTGATACCGAAACATCAAAAATGAAAATTTAGTAACTTATCTTTGGATATCAATTGATAAATGGAAATTGATTTGAGAGAGAGAGAGAGAGCGCACTCCAATACTTGTATTCATTGAGCGCGATTTGTGTGACTCGAATGACCGAAAGGGGTGTCTTTGGGAACCTAGCAGTATGGCGTGAACCATAGATCTCCTTCCCTTCCAAAGCCGTGGACACCCAAAATGACCCAAACTTCAAATCAATTGATAGTGCGTACAGATTTCACCATCTCCATTCTCAAGGTAGAAGCATTCATATATTTCTCGGCTGAACAAATTTTCGAAAGAACAGAGAGTTTTTATGATTGAAAAAGAGAGGATCAGTTATACGGTTGTTTCTTGTTAAAACTTTTTTTGAAAGATGTGTGATAAAGATGTGTCTTTCGATAAGGAGTTTTTTTTTTTGAAAGATGTGTCATATTCTTATGGTGAGGAGTTATTTTTGCTAAGAGAGGAACAAAATAACCGGGTGCCATCTTTCATTATGATTTTATTCTTGGAGAAAGCAGGGCATTTTAGTCCTGATATGACACAAATTGAGACTGCGCTTTTTCGGAAACCTGTTCTCATTATAATAGTCGAGATTAATGGTAGATTGCTAACTTACAATAGAAGGCAGGTGGATGCTTTTGATCCTGCTTGAACAAACGGAAGATATTGTCAATATATAGAAGTACATCTTGTTCATTAACACTCTAGGAAATTACTTAGCGGATTGGATCAGGCAGACAAGAAATTACTTGGCAGATTGGAGCAGATAGACTATTCATTATAATCACTACTGTAGTGTAGGTTTTGGACTAATCAATGTCTATGGTTAATTGAGTGTTTAATTGTTGACGCTTTTCGGTAGACTAATAACTTTGATCTTGCACTAATGTGATCAATTGCTTTATTTTTTTATTTTCTTGTGGGGAAAGGTGGGTGGGGGGTTGGTTCGCATCCATCTATTTTCTTTGTTCACGTGCATCACACATTATATATATATATATATATATATATATATATATATATATATATATATATATATATATATATATATATATATATATATATATATATTTAGAATTGTGGAAAGTGGACTGGTGCAGCATTTGAATGTTGCACCCTGGTCTAGAGACCCCTTTTTCATTAGAAAAAGGGTTTCGGGATAACTATGTTTCTTTGTATCATTTGTTCAACATTGTCATTTTTTACTTTTTGTTTGTGCAGAGTATTTCACGTGCCTGATTTATGAGATGAAGCGGATAAAGGTGTCACATTGCTTCCCCAACTACATCAATTTTGCAAGTCAAATTTCTAAAGTGGGCACATCATGCTTTCAGAATCAACCTCGAACAGGATGTCTTTCTCCAACACCAGTTAATAACTCTTTCTTTGTAGTAAGGAATATAGGACTTCGAGAAACATGGAACTTTGAAAATTATGTGTCCAGGAGTTTTGGGAAGTTTGACATAAGATGTCCTCGTAGTATGGAGCGGATTCCTTCAACTATCCGCCAGTTTGGGCAATCTGCTAAAAAAGGACCCTGCTTAAGTAGAGATTGGCTAGTTCAGTTATGGCTTGTGGAAAGGAATGTAAAAAATTCTAGGCCCCAAAAAAAGAAACGAGTTATTCAACATGTCCAAAGTATGCACTCCTCATTAGAAAACCAATCTACAGATTTCTTGGAGCTAGCATCTCCAGAAGAGGCAAGTAAACTAGTATAATTATGTATTTGCTAGTTTTTTTTTTTGTTGTGATTACTTTTATTGATCAAGACATTGAGTAATGATCCATGTTGTGAAATTATATATATTCATGGTGAATTTTATAAATAAAAAAACGAAAGTGATTATGGGTGTTGTGACAGCTCTCTTCTACCTAAACAAAACAATCTTTGTGTACAGTAATAATAGAGATACTAAAAACCCCTTTTTGGGCATTAGATCATTAAATAGGATTTTTTAGGCAAATGGAATACGTTCATTTTCCTGTATTAAAAACTATCCCTTGTTTGCTAATTTCCATGCGGCCGGCTCCCTCCGTCGCCTTGGCTCTCTCTATGCCATCAACTTCATGTGCCCTCTCGCTCTGCATCCAGTGTTTGCTCCATCCCCACTTGTATTTATCATCCACGGTTGCCCCGGTGCATCGGAATCAAACTTTGGATTAAATAAGCTTGAATCAAAAGTTGCTAGAAATTATCATATAACACTTGCTGACAACAACAAAAATATGACTCCAAATTGCTACTTGACTTGCTGACCCTAAATAATGGGATAAGACTTTGATGATGATGATGAAATTGCTACTTGACTTTTAATAGATAGCTTTTATCTGTGAGCATAAAGAGTATTGCTTTTGTTCACAATAAAACTTGTTTATCATATCTTCTTGTCATTATACCTGAGGTGGGGCAGAAGAATAAGGAGATACCCGGCAGGGAGATGGATGGATAACAATGTCAACCATACAGCTATTGACAGCTAAATTTTCAACAAAAAGGCTATGGAAAGTCAAAAGGTTATATTCATCCACCATTAGAGCATGTGTACCAATAATCGTAAAGGAAGTGGACTCTCAAATGGTAACATTCACGGTGTATTTGACAACATTGCATGGCCTATGTTCCATGGAAGGGTAAATATGTGTTCCAAGTCATTAGATAGTTGAGATAAGTTAACAAAGTTGTTATTGGGGTCATGAAACTGCATCTGAATAAGGTAGAGAAGACTCCTATGTTATTATTAGCAGTGATGAAATCATAACAGCCCCTCGTTGAATGATAGACCAATATTTTCTTATTTCCCACGAAATATCATTTTTAATATCTACAAGACCAAGCAGAAAAGCAACACAGTAATTCAAGTTTCTTAGCTAAAGTCATGTCTGGTTCAATCTCAGCTTTCACGTCAAACAAAAAAAAAGAAATTAAAGTGTTGCTTGACAATATGAACTTAGGATTGGTGCTGCTGGATGGTGGCAGTTATGGCTATTGGTAGCTTCCTTGTTGTCTTGCAATTTTGGAACTGTGAAAGGAGTCTTTAAGTCAGTGTTACCTCGACATGTGGCATGGGTGCCAAGTGTCAAGGTGCCATAGATGTTCGGCATGCCAATTTCTAAAGATTCCAATACGGCGACATGGTCTTAAGGACTATAAAATTGTAAAAAAAAATTTATATGATCTTTTTTTTTTTTTGAAAGGAAATCTTAGATAGCCAATTGAGATATACATAATGTATGTCATGAACCTAACTAAAAGTATACTATATTATACAAATTGTTTTTACGGACCAAGCTTTTTATTTTATAAGTTACTGGCCTTTACACAATCTTTTTTTCTATAAAATGATGTTCCATTTTATCTGTCAAAATGAGGAACATTATGATGGTACATGTCTAGAAGTATCCTGCTTTGTTAAGGAGTGTCCAAGTGCCACCAAGTGCCAGCACGTGTCCAAGTGCTACCAAGTGTCAGCACGTAAATCCCAAAAGTAGAAGTGCCTAGGTAACACTGCTTTAAGGTTTTCACACCAACACGTGTCCAAGTGCTACCAAGTGTCGGCACGTAAATCCCAAAAGTAGAAGTGCCTAGGTAACATTGCTTTAAGGTTTTCACACCAACACGTGTCCAAGTGCTACCAAGTGTCGGCACGTAAATCCCAAAAGTAGAAGTGCCCAGGTAACACTGCTTTAAGGTTTTCACACCAACTTGAGAAAGAACCTAATCCTCCACAACCACCACAAGATCTCTCATGAGTGTTTTACCGTGTCTTTTAAATGCTTTGTCCTCATAATACATCCAAATTCTGGAAATATCTCGTGGAAGCTGCTCTCAGGCATATATGTTTAAGTTCTGTTGTATTTTTATTTAAGAGAGATAATGAACAGCTACTATCATGGTTCAAAATTTTGGCCAATAATTCAAATTATTGGCCGAATTATATCGGTTTCGGTGCCGACCGAAACCGATAACAAGGTTCAAAATTTCGGGCATTATAATATATGGAAGGTAAACTTTCGGACAAAATTTTGGCCGAAAATTCAGTCAAAATTTCGGTTTCTGCCAGTCCCGAAACCGAAAACGAAACTGACATTATTTTGATCCTTGGCTAGTATAACATATCAGTTCTGGTAGTTGAAGTCTTTGTTTTAGCCAAATCTCATTGTATTAAATTGTTTTATGATATCCTTTGTTTGTGCACTGTTTTGCTTGAGAATTTTTTGTTGTATAATTGGGGTTCGCAATTTCTGTATTCAAAAATATTTTTTTAAAAGTTGACATGCTCAGGAATTGCACCAACTATTTTTTCCATCATTCATTGTAATTTTTTTTACGCATTATATTTGAGCAAGCTTATCTGATAATCAAACTTTATATTAATGTGACACTTTGGGGATGAATCATAACACATCTATTTTTTCATGTTTCTATATTTGCAGGTCAAGGTAGCACCTCTTCTTGCTAGGGCTAATTTGCTCATAGCTAGAGATATAGAGTGGGCAAATATTATGTTTGGTTTTGAGCAGGTGATTTTTTGTGTAGTTTTTTATATTTTCCATTGATGTGGACATGAAAGTGCGTAACGTGACATGACTGTGGTCAATATTCAAATTGTATATGTATATTGTTATGGTGCTGCATTGCATATGTTTAGAATATAGATCAAAGTAGAAATTTGAAATGGTAGTAGCGTAGGATGGGGAAATCAAATGTTTTAGATTATTGTGTGGAAAATTTTGAAATATTGCTTTGAGACGTCAATGTACTTTAGCTTGTTTACTGAATTCTTATCTTGAATGAAATATTATTTTCTTCCTGTTTTTGTATCTATTATCCCACTAGATTTTAAACTTGATAAGCTCTGAGCTTTCAAATTTTCTATGGATCTTGTCTTACTAAAATGACTAGAGAACACTGAAAATAAGTATTTGGTGGAGGTTTTTCTAGTTCCTCTCGATCTAGTTTAGCCTTTTATAGTGCATCTGCATACCTATTTACCATTTTTGTTTTTCTTGGGCTTTCAGTGTGGTGGGATTGCATGAAGTTTTGATTCTAATATTGTTAGCATTATATGTTTTAGGAAATCGATACTTGATGTACAATTAGAAAACCAATGTTATTACAACTAAAACAATATGCTCCTTTGCATCAAACTACCAACCACTAACAGAGATTTGTTTGTGAAAATTACTCGATCTTGAGTCATCCATTTTTTACTTACATCATACATGAATACATTTTTTCATCAAATATCATTATTTTGGCACATCTATTCTCTACTTACTTTATAAGTACTTCTTGAGCATCAAAATTAGTCCCTGAATTTTTATTCAATCAGTAACCGTATTTGTTACAATTGCAGGAGAACCGTTATGCTATAGTAGATCCTTGCTACCCTCGATCGGTATATAACTACTGTACTTCTTTCAAATGACTTGAAGTTTTTTCATTAGTATAATTAAAGCTAAGACAATACAAGCTTCGTGCTAAGTACGCTTAGAATTATCTGAATATTTATGATATTGAATTCTGATTTCTTTCCAGCCTGTGGGTTTTATCCATGAGCAAAGTAATGTTATCTTTAGGCAGGTATTGTACTTTTCCTCATTTCTTTTCAAATTTAAAGTTTGGCCTCAGCCATTTTTGTTCTACCACTTAAAAGTTTCATGTCTCTGTTTCTTACTGCCTCCGATGTTTTCTTTTTTCTTTTTCCTCCCAGTGATTATCATAATGATTTATATTCCATGCTGCATGTTTCTTAATTTTGATATTGGCCATTATGAAATTATGGTGATGATTGTGTGATATGAGTTGGAAAATGCTTGTGTATTCAAACATGGCTTCCAAGGATTAGTTGTCAATTACCTCGGGAATGAGTGAAACAGAGTTGACTTGTAAATACCAGACTCATGCGTGCCATTATTGAATTTCCTTCCAAAATTTATAAATATTGATTTCTTTGGAATCATCAATTTTCACCAACATTGAGCCTACTTGTCTGAGTTGTACTTAGTGATTTAAAAGGTGAAAAGCAAACACGTACCTGTGTCGCGACACGTAGTCTCCTTTCACTAATTTTCTAAAATTTTTAATTTTAAAGACTATAAACAGTTAAGGAAAGATAGAGAGAATTAACCAAAAAAATTGATATAAAGTACAAATTCAACACACAATCCAATGGGTATTGATTATTAAGTAAACATAAAATAATTAAGTTTGTAACTAGCTATAAAGAAGTATTCAATTCCAAACATGTGTAAATCACAAGTTACAAATTAAAAGTTAATAAGAAATGATTGTCTCAATTCAATTAACAAATTTACAGTCTTAATTGCGGTCATCCTCTATTTAATCATTGTCTTCATCCTTCAAATGTTTTTGGAGAGCCTCATCATCATTGCTCTATTTGTCATTGCCTCCATTAAACTTGTCCACAACATCCACAAGAGCTATACTTTTACCTTTATATTTCTCTACATATTTTTGAAAGTAAGAAGTATTAATCATTCAATGTAGCTGACAAATTAGAAACTTGAAATTGAAAATACACTCACTTCGAGTTTGAGCAGTCTTCTTTCCTTTAGAGCAGTCTTCTCTCCTTTAGAAGAAGTGGTAATCCTGGGTGAGGTGTCCCTACTGGCTTCTCAGTTGGATCGAGATTTGTCATCACACACAGGATAGTGGGACATGGACTTCTTGCTCGACTGGGATATAATGCTACAGCAGATGTAACGTCGGGATGAGGTGTCTCTATTGGCTTCCTGGGTGTATGGAGTGTCCTTAATCTTTCTCTGGGCTGCTCTTTCATCTAGGGTTGCTGAGAGGGGGAGTCTTTTTTGGGTCTTCTTTTCTGGGTAGTGTCTCACTGCCCTCTAAGGTATGTACGCTTTCTTTTTCTTCTCTTTTAATATATTGCTTTGTTACAAATAAAAAGAAGAAGAAAAGAAGCGTCAATCCCAATTGGAGGTGCACCATCATTTAGATGTAGATCTTCCATTGGCTTGATGACGTTTGTTTTGAAAATTAGATCTTCACTCTCAAGCTTATTGGGATCTGTAGGAAGAATAGAGTCCTCTTTCTCAACAATGAACTCATCATTCGAGTCAATATGATCCACTACAGAGTCTCCACCAGTGCATCTTCTTAAAGGAATATTCGGTTTGGACTTACGCGTATTATCGAATTTGGTGATTCTAGGGTCATCCTTGTTGTGGTTAATGCATCAGTGAAAGTTCCACCTACTGGTTATATAAATTCAAAGCTAGATCAATATGGAGGGCTCCCCTCATGTATCCATGATTTGCTGCGCTACAAACCAATTTGTATAATATTAAACCCAATTCAAAAATAATTTTATTTCAAAAAATGAAATTATCTGGGCTACGAATTTTCCTTGTCGCAAAAGCCATTACACAACCAAAGTTCTAATTTCTTTATAGGTCAAGTTCTTCTCTACCAGTCTGCCTTGTGTTTGGAAACCAAACGTCAGCCCTAACACATTTCTCTTGGATTAGAGCTCATTCTATTCATGCACTGGTATAAACCTTATCTGACCTCCATGTCTATGGAGAAATTATTTTGATATCATAATTGTAGGTTCAAATAATACCCAACTGTATGAACTCAAAAAGTGATCAGAGTGAACTTCACGAATGGAATCACTTATCGCTAATTGCGTTCACAGTGGTGTCAAATTAAATGTAAGAGTTATCACTTACATAGTGTTTAAGTTCATACAGAGACAACAGTAAGCTCTTGAATTAAGAATTTTCTCTCTTAATTTAAGAACAAAGCCAAATCATGATGAATATGCAGAACAATGAGTAGATCTGTCACCTCTATTCATTCATATTCATCAACTGAGACCCAAGCTCTATACCAATTCAATTGATGAACTATCATGGGTGCAAGAAAACAAATCATAATAAATAGGACTGTTTGCTTTTATTGAAACTGAAACAAAGATACAATTTACATGATTCTTTACTAATTTACACAAATAAATAAAATAAACCTTGAATTACAGCAACGAGCTTTGTCAGGCAAAGATACAAATCCATCAACTCATAAATGAAGCCTATTGTGTAAGCTTCTCCTCTTGGCTTACCTCTTGCAATACACCACCGGCATTTTAGGTTTCACAAAAAAGGAAAGCTGGGGCCGGAACTTAGGATTGTATAATATGGCATCATGTACTTTTATGCCTTCAACTTTTTTCCAGGCACAGTAGCCCATTTTTTTTATGCAAACAGCTCTTGAAGAGGCTCCTTTTGTTTGTAGAGAGTTTACAAAGTGAGGAAAGAAGTGGCAAAACATTCATAGTTGGATGTAGAAGCTTATGATTCTTCGTGTAGCTTTTCAGTTTTCATTAAACTTAAAATCCATGCATGTTCGTAAATATATTGTTTCTTACCTTTTTCGTTTCAATCGTTTCTGCATAAACCTTCAGATTTTCAAGATCCTCCAGCATAAGATTGATACAGTGCACAACGCATGGTATCCAATATAGCTTCTTGCTCTTCTCTGTTAGCATTTTTTTAGTGGCCACATAACTTGAATGGTTGTTAGTTGCCACTTGAACAACATTATCTTCATCATTCCCTTTAACGATCTCATCTAAATACGTGAATTGAAAAGATGCATGGTACCACTCTGCTCGTATTATTAATCATTGATTTTATCAAGCACCTGTTCTTTTATCAGCCCAAGCTAACAATATGGGGAATTGATTTATATACTTCTTTTTATTATTAGAAATATTAAAAATATTTCCATTCTAATCACTAAAAAATGAACACTAAGACTGGAATTTCAGGGAAAAGGCCCTTTATTGGATTTGTGTCAATGACTTATGCCTTACCATGTTGTTCTCTACCACTTAGTGAAAAGAGCCAACTTTAGTCAATTCATAAATTAGCCACTATGAGTAGTGCATGGACACACACACACACCCTATATATGGAAAAAGGGTTGCGTGCCCCAATGGTCGGAACTTCACGCGGCACCCAAATCACTGTATTGGTGCCATGTGAAGCTTGGATGCATTGTTTAGATCAATTATATAAGAGAAAGTTTAAAAAAAAGTTTGTTTAAGGTAAAAGTCAAACATTGACTGATATCAATGGTCTAGATTTCAAGGCTAAAAAAATACAGTCGAGATGAGTTTTTGATTTTTTTTAAAGATGATCTAAAGAAAACAACCTTGTTTCATGTGGCACTAAAACAATGTTTTGGGTGCCACGTGAACCTCCACGTGGACCATTGGGATACGTAACTGCTGTCCTCTCTCTCTCTCTCTGTATATATATATATATATATATATATATATATATAAACCTTGCAACCTTTGCAACTTCTTCTTTGATGATCCATGTTCTCATATCAGGCATTGAAGAAGGCTTTAGTCTTGGTCGTTGTGATGCCATCACACCTTATGCCAAAGTATTGTCTATTTGACAAGTAAAATGAAAGCAAATTCCCATATATGAACTGTCCAATGGGTTGTCAAACTTTTTTAATCCTTCTTCCATTTAGAATTTAATGTGATTTGTTTAGCCTCAACATTTACAAATTGACATATCGGGCTTCTTGTATGTGGTTGAGAATTGCCACACTAATCCCTTCCAGTGTTGTCAAAGGCGTTAGGCGCACTGGAGGCGATAAGGATTCCTAAGGCCTAGGTGTACATGGCTTTTTTATTCATGGCGCATTTTAAAAATTATATATATATATATATATATATATATATATATATATATATATATTAATATATTCATATAACTGAGATATATAATTGTCTTTTACATTTCTATTAATAATTTGTGGCATTTAAAATTTCAAATATATTTAGAAATTAAAAATTTTAACTTTTAAACAGAAAATTGTATATAAAGAATAATAGCATTCAACAAATATGTACTTAAAGAAACAAATAAACATCATAAACAACTGAACATTATGCGCACTAAAAAAATTACAATTTAACAAATTAGCAAGTAGTATAACTATCTAAGAGCCGACTAACGAATTAATAAGAAAGTGAGTAATAACTAACAGGTAGAGATTGGGCCTGTAGCTCAACAAAAGGTCCACGCCTCCATCATGCAGCGACCTTGAGGTTATAAGTTTAAGAACTAATGAACTAGCAATTGAGTAACTTATAACGCTATATATATATATATGAGAAAAGGGATGCTACCCTTGAAGGTAGCATTTGGGTGTTACCTTTGAGGGAGGTCATGTGCCACGTGATAGCGAGTTACACTAATTCCTCTAGGTTTAGAAAATGAAAAATAATTACTTTTTGCCCCCTTCAAATCATAGGTCAAATATTGTGTTTCGCTGCCCAAGCCTGCATTGATTTTTTCCAGCTTTGACCCAATATTCCTTTTTTTATTATTTATTTTTAAATGGTACTTGATCAACCTTGGTCAAGTTGTCGTTGCACCCGATTTTCGGGTTGGGTGCCACTCTGCGCCCAACTATCTTGTGGTAGCGCTTGGGCAATCCTTTCGTGGGGTAGCATCTCGACCCTCTCTCCCTCTCTCTCTCTCTTTCTCTCTCTCTCTCTCTCTTCTATATATATATATATATATATATTGAGGTGCGCCTTTGCACCTAGGCGCGCCTTTGACAACAATGATCCTGTCATTGATGAAAGGAGACCCACTCTGAGACTGGGTTTAAGAAGATTGTCCTGGTCTATCGATTTCCCCATCACCAATAGTTTTGATTTTTCTCACTCTTCTACTCATCTGCACTTTGCAATTCGAATCCGTCTCCTGTGGTGCTAGTGTGCACAGTTTATTCTTATAGTGGGTTTTGGGGCAAGTCTCCCCAAGGTTTTAAATCTCGGCATTGGAGGTCATATTGGTTGATGCCCAATCAGTGTTACCTAGGCGCTTCTACTTTTGGGATTTTTTCCATGTTGACGCTTGATGGCACTTGGACACTCCTCAACACAACATGATAGTTCTAGACATGTATGAAAATAACACGTACTAGCGTCAAATTGTTTCTCATTTTGACGCGATCGAATTAACCGTTGTTTTATTTTAGAAAAACCTTGTGTGAAGTTTAGTAGGTTATAAATAAAAAGCTTGGATCATTGAAAATGATTTGTATCATATAGCGTACTTTTATTTAGGTTCATGGCATATATTATGTATCTTTTCATTACAAATCTCAATAGGCTCTCTAATATATCGCTTCAATTTTTTATATATACATTCTATTGACTTTTTTTTTTCTTATGGCCGTGCCGCTGTATTGGTATCTTTAGAAACTAGCGTGCCAAACATTTATGATACCTCATGCCACGTGCCTAGGTAACATTGTGGCCAATACCCAAGAGGGCTCCAAAAAAAGAGCTAAAAAAATAAAGTCAAAGTAATATGTATCACTTGATATCTCTATATCAGTCTGTGCCTCTGCAATATCGATATACTATTGTGTACGGATATTGGCTCGGCCAAATTCTATTCATATTCTGATATTCATCTGTACGGGTTTGTATTCTTTTTTCTTCTTAAAAGATTTACTTACCAATAAAAAAAAAAATGTATTGAAAAAATTAAAGGGCTTTACATGGTCAACTAAGAAATATGGATATGTATAAATTGCTTTATAGTCCAAAACCTTAGAATCCTAGACAGAATGGGGATATATGGAATGAAAGACCCATTTTTGGCTGGCAGCATAGTTTCACTTTGATAGTTGATTTCAACTTCCAGTCTCAGCATGCAGAACAAGCTTTTGCTGTGGAGAAGTTGTAAAGAGATTAGCATCAACAAGTGGAGCACGATCAAATGGCTACCAAACTGACCAATATAGTGGACGTATTGCATCACAGCCATGGGTCTAGATATCTTAAATCCGATACATATCGTTCAGGCCTCCTGGACGATACGTATCGGCTTATCAGCCAATACATTGAATGCATCGCTGATACATTGAGTGACCCTTTAAAAAAAAAATTAAAAACTCGGGCGATACATTGACTGTATTGGACGATACAATGAAAAACATACACCAGGCGATATATGGTGTATGTATGTATCGCTGGGGTCCGATACTGGTATCGTCCTATATTTTGATCCATGATCACAGCTACCTCCAGGAAAAATCTGTTGAACCAATACAGCATCAACCACTCATACTGGCAGACCCATGCTGTAGTACTGGTTGGCAAGGTTAATCTCCAGTCTCAGGCTTATTTAACGTGCAAGCCGAAATCTTGTGTGGTGACAATGCAACCCTGTTGGGGGATCAATTTTTATGCCGGAAATGTTAACAATGGTAGCATGCTATAAGCGCATACATATGCTTCATGCATTGCAAATTTTCTTTTATAGATAGATCAATATAAATGTGAAAAGAATTAAAAGGTGCAGTAACTTTTTGAAGTGATGTTTGGATTATATGCATATGTCGAGCATGCACTTCCTATTCTTGGTGTGCATGGAATCTTTTCATGTTGTAAGTTCAACAGAACAGGGGCCGAGCGCTGTTTAGATGGTCCCCAAAAAATATAATTCAAATTATATTTGTCTTGTATTTTGGCCCAAATTAAGGTTGGGGTCAATTTTGGTGTGACCAAAATTGATCTTAACCTCGTTTGGTGGGGTACAATTTGGTTGACAGGCATTTTGCACATTCATCTAAACAGCACATTATGTAGATGTTGATTTGGATGCACTCTATTCTGTAGTCTATACATGTTGTAAGTTCAGTACCTTCTTCATTCTTGTTTGATATTGTTTTTACTCTTGTTACTGAAGCATTGAGACCCATTTACTAAAAAAATCTTGCAGCTACTTCGTGGGAGGCGCCCTTTCATTGCCCTTATAAATGATGCCATGGGCAAAGAGCTATTTAAGGTGACGATTTCATTTTTTTAGTCCTTGAAGGAACTTTCCAACCATTTTATAGGTTTGAATATATTGCTTTTGCAGTTTCATCCGTTATTTACTATCAGGTTTTAGGTTCGCAGGCCATTTTGGTGGATAAACAGCACAATTTATGTAGAGATAGATGGTAAGGTATGGTAACTTTACTATTATTACTATTATTATATAAAGGTGACATCTTTGGTCCATTATTGGACAATAACACAACATGCAGTTACAAAGCGACTTGTTTTGTAAATATTTATTATTCCTTTGTCCTGTAGGAAGTTGGCGTGGTTCATAGACGATGGCATCTTTGGAGGAGGGTGTATGATTTGTATTTGGGGTATGTAAGCTCCGTTCTCTTTAATGCTGAGCATGACTCCAATGCTATGAAGCTCTTTTTGTGTGGTTTCTGATTCAACCCTGTGAGTCATTGATCACAAAAATAACCTCAACCATTGGCCATGAGATGGTAAAGATGGAGTTATAGTGCTTAATTGGTCATGAATTGATCATATATAATTTAAAATTTTGGATGGTACCATATCCGGGACTTATTCTCGGCATTAGAGCTCGACGATATAACTCATTTGTTTTTATAACGAGACAAGCCATATTGGCTTGTATCTAGGCATTTACCTAGAGTTTTTTTCCTGTTTTGTTCTTAAATTATATGTGGAGCATGAAATTTGTAATGAGATGGATGATTTCACCAAGGTGCCTAAAAACTGAGCTGAGAATAAGTATGAAGATTTCAATTGAAAGGTGATGCCATAAAGAAAATATCATAAGCTCATGAGGGATTTTTTTTTTTTCCAATAGTTAAGAAGAAAAGACCAGTAATAACTTTTGGTATTTCTAAGCATATCATTGGTCTGTCAATACATTTGGTACAATGCATGAAAGTCCTACATGCAACATTCCTTATATATACTCATACTATAGGACAATTAAATCTGGAGGCTCTGGCAAAAAGAAAAAAATACGAACAGTGATGTCAGCCCATCCCATTTGAAAACCTAAAATACAAATCCTGTAATGGATGAATGACTTAGTGAACTGAATTTGATAACTTAGATGGCTTGTAGTTAGGGTTAAGGTTAAGAGGAAGAAGGAGAGAAAGGAGAAAAGAGAGGAAGAACTTAGGGTTCTAAGAGAGCGTTTCGTACCCTTTTCATTAGCATATAGACATCTTTACAATATTATACTCACACACCAACTATTACTTGCACACCCATCAATGGATGAGCAATATCAGGCACACACCAACTAACAATGAATGTTTGGACATCAACTCTCTCTCTCTCAAGTTGTAGCATAGATGTCAAGCATGCCCAACTTGGTGATGATTTCATATAAACAATTTTTCCCTACAGCCTTTGTGAGTACATTCACAATCACAAGTTGATCCTTAGTATTGACTGGAGGTATACTGAATTCCTTGAATTCTTCCTTTCCCCTTATGAAGTTTCGTTCCAATTCAATATGCTTTATCCTTTCATGATAGACCGAATTTTCGGCTATATGCCGAGCGGCCTCATTGTCTCCATGTAGGGTCATATGGAGTCTCACATCATTATCAAGATTGACTAGGATGAAACAAAGCCACGTTACCTCACGTGCATCCTGGGACATAGCCCTGTGTTCACCTTCAACAGTTTGGTTCGAAACCACATGTTGCTTCTTTCTTTTCTAGGTGACCAGGCTTCCAACAAGGAAAGTGCAATAGCTAAAGGTAGATCTTCTGTCACCTAGGGAACCAACCCAATCAGAGTCTAAAATTCTCAATATCAAAGTGTCTACGGTTGGAGTAGAGCAATCCCTTCCTGGACGGATACCTCGGGATTTTGTAGACTGCATCTAGATTTGTAGTCTTGGGAGCGTGCATGTACTGGTCACTACACCTACTGCATAGGCTATGTCGCGGGAGTCATTGTGAGATAAATAAGCTTCCTTACACGACGTTGATAGGTTCTGACATCTTTGAATGGTTCACCTCCTTCACTAATCCAGTGATTCTGTTCCATACAAGTAGCCATAGGCCTACAACCTATCGAGTGTATACTTCCTTTTGGATAAGGCTTTCCCCTCTTTAGATTTCACCAATTCAATTATCAAGAAAAACTTCCTTTGGGTTAGGGTTGATCGAACCACCACAAGAGTGGTTTTTACTACTCGACTAAAAGGGAAGGGACCCAGTTCTTGGGGATATGAAATGGACAATTTATCAGTTGCTTGATTTCCCTCTCTGCTAGGTTTGGGTGGGCGGACCACATATCTGAGGCTGTCACTCTTCTCGTGGGAAGGATAGCTGACAAGGGGACCATTTCATCCTTTCGGAACTTACCAACATACGTGGGTGTGGTGCAGACCCACTCTAACAGGTTATTGGTGGCAAATTTCACAACCGCAGCCACCGCTCTCCTCTGCCTTCTAAAATCTCTCTTTTTCCTCTTCAGCCAGATGGCCAACATGACTTGATGTGAGCCATTCCCTAGAACTCCCGAGGAAAATCCTTACGCTTGACTGCTTCCAAGGCATTCATCAAACTGCCACAAGAATAAGGAAAATTCCAGCTGATGCCGAAAGCCTCTAAGACCATAGCCCAAACTTGCCCTGCAAACTTGCAGGTCTACAGATGGTACGCACTCTCCGACTGGTCCCCACGTGCACTGATCCTATTTGGCTGCCTATCCCCTGGCACCTGAGATTTAGGCTCTACTTTACAACAATGCATTACATGAGTGCCTCATGTTCACTAAAGTTGCACTCTTTATGTTGTCTTTTTTCTGCTAATTTTCAAGCTTCTTGCCTCTAAGGCTTTTCTCCATAATTCCAATTTATCATTCACTTGCTTCCTCCACACACAAACACAAATTATGCTATTGAATTCTTGCTTTGTTTTAATACCGAGTCAGACTCTCATGTCTGAGTTACGGTAGTATAAAACTGATCTTTTAAAAATGTTTTACTTTTAGGTTATCAGATAACATTTTCCACATAAGAATTTAGGCTTGTGGCACTCCCCATTATTATTGATACTAGAAAATTAAAAAAAAATAATGGTAAGGCTTGTAGCACACAATTTAACGGTGCATAGTTTGATGGAAGAAATATGTTAGTAGCTACTTGGAAATAATTCTTATTATAATTTCATTAATAGGACGGCGCAGTTTGCAGTGGTGGAAAATGCTGGATTTTGGAACTGGACGTTTACTTTAAAAGACATTGATGGGAATGTGCTAGCGGAGATTGATCGTGATTGGAGGGGTTTCGGCCTTGAGGTTGTCCCTTTCATCTAATGCCTTTGGTGGCGGTACATTAATATTAAGTATCGGGTTTATCTTTTTGAGTTATTGCTCAACTTTTAGAATCATATCAATGGAATATCCATTTTTTCTGAATATGTAAAAGGGAGCTACAAGATATGCCATGTGAAACACCATCTAAGCCCTTTGATTTGATGGCCATGATGTAAAGATATTAACTGCCAAAGATGGCATGAAATTTGATCTCTATCATCTGATTCAATCTAGTCAAAGACCATCATCTAATTCAATGTTGTTTTATGGTTGACTGAGACAGATCATTTGGTAGAGATCATTTTTCGTGCCAATCTTTGGCAGCAAAGATCTTTACATCATAGCCTTCAAATCAAAGGGCTCAGATGGTGTTCCACATGGCACAAAAGTAAAAATATCAAGTCTTTCTTTTTAGACGATGTGCCATGGTACAAATTTCGTGTGCCAGTTGTAGCTCCCATATAAAAATTATGTATCACATTGATTAGTCAGGATATTTTCCATGCTGCACAGATCTAATTTCTAGTGATGATGCGCCTTGCAGCTCTTCACCGATGCAGGCCAGTACGTGATCCGATTTGGGCATGCTGAGCCAAGTTCCAAGACTGAGGCATATAGAACGGCAAGTATCAAAGCTGGTTAGCAGAATATTTTATGTGTTTAACAGTCAATTTCTTACCCTTTTTGTCTTGCTGTATGTATCCCAGATTAATAAATTTACCCGCCCGTTTACTCTATCAGAGAGAGCTGTTGAGCAACAGATTCATGAATTAGAAGTTGCCCGCCCGCTTACTCTATTAGAGAGAGCTGTTGCCGTTGCTGTTGCTGTATCACTGGACAATGATTACTTCTCTAGGCATGGGAGGAGCTGGTAATCTCAGTATCCATTTACATAAATTTTTTTATATATTAGGTAGAAGGAAAGTGACAAAATACTGGTATGGAATTAGTATGGTGGGCGAGAAAGTCAGAAGAACGGCAAAATACGGAAAGAAAAAGGGGAAAAAATTGAAAGCTCAATAAAGTGTAAAATACAAAAGACGAAAAAAAGGGAAAAAAATTGGGGAAAAAAGAGATATTAAAAAACTTTAAAAAAGGTTTGAAAACAGTGTTTTTAAAATACAGGAAAAAATGTTTAATACGTGAAAAATGCGTTTAATACCAGAAATATGCGATTATTAAAAAATACGTGTTTTATTCATAAATACGGGTATTATAAGTGTTAGTACGTTGTAACAAAAAACGTGTATTATACACGTATTTTTAAAAAAATGTCATATATTGTCACAATGCAACTCTGGTAAATTTCCTATTTTTGAAGGGTATCTGCAAGTGGTTTTGTTATTGTTTTCTTTGTCAGATTAAAACCTTTGTCATACCTCTCCCTTAATTTATTGATAAACTTTTTAACAGAAAGCAGTCTTTAAGTGCATTATCATGCATTGACCTGACTTTATGTGATGATTCCCTCAGACGCTGCCAAATAAAATTGCTTGTTTAATTGGATAGATTAGCTGACTGATTTAGAGCTAGTGTTTTATCTTTTCTCCTTTGCACAAGGCCCTCAGTATGTGTTGTTTCTTAATTTGGGGAAAAAGAATTTAGGTACCCAGGCTATTATTTCAGAAGTTAGGGATAGAAGTTTCTGCTGGAATTGAATTAGAATTCTGACTAGAGGGCCAATAGGTACAAAATTTAAGTAGGTAGTTGCCATCTCTTGCAACTTTTGGCATAAACAATTTAACCATATCAAATTAATGCCCGTTGATCTGGTTCTTATTAAACATTAATCAATACGCTGCAGAAGTATATGAAGCCTTTAAAAGGGTGATTGATATATATATATATATATTTTTTTTTTTTTTTTTTTTTTTTCTACTCTTATGGATCCGTCTCCTTTGTATTGTAGTTAGCATAGTCAGAAAAGTTGGCATTTTTGAAAAAAAAATGTAAAAAAATTCCGAATTTAAGTTAAGAGGGAGCCATTAGTTGCACTCGGAAATTTGGCCCTTGCACCGAAGTTTAAGAAAGACTTTGTATTTTAGGGACATGTGACATGTGAAAATGCAATCTGGGCCGTCTGACTTAAAGTTCATGATCTATAGATCCTTAGTGAATAAGATTGGAGCAAAACACGATATTTATCATATGATCTAGTGTAGTCAACCGTTGAATCAAATAATAGCCTTTGACTATATTTAATCGCATGATGAAGATTATATTTTGTGCTAATCTTTTGCACTTAATATCTTTAAATGACGGGATCCAAGTCAAACGGTTTAGATGGTGTTTTCATATAGAAGAGGTTGCCAAACTTGATAGTCTTTGTTTTAAACTCGGTGCAAGGGCCAAGTTTCCGAGTGCAAGTAATGGCGCCTTTACATGGATTATGTGATTATAGATGTGTCTTTCATCAAATGTCATATAACTTATTTTGTTCGTCAAAAACATTATTTCTAACTTGAAATATATTATAATATAGCTTTATATATCCCAAATTGGCAAATTTTACTGAATTTGTCTTATTTTTCCCGAATTGACCCCTTTCCAAATTATTGTCGTAACCCAACTTTGTGACTGTGGTAGTTAGTTGAATAATGATGGTTTGCATTGTTATTGATTTGGTGCATGTGACTGAGTATCGTCATAGCTCCATAAATATGTTATGGAGGAACAAAAGGTATAAGATACATGTTGCATAGCTAATAGTATCTGTTTGGACTCGCTATTATGTTCATGTGGTGGTGTACATAGTGACCAAGTCGGGGTTTGGGAGTAAATCGGCTTGAAAAAAGATCCGGCAAAATCTAACAATTTTGAAAAAGAAAGAGAAAAAATTTTAAAAATAAAGAAATCTATTATAGTTTTGAAAAAAAAATCACAAAATCCGCATGTAATTCTTAAAATTTATGATTTTTTTCGAATTATTGTAATATTATTCGTGTTTTCAAAAAATCATGAATTATTTGCGACTTTTTCAAGTCGGAGAATTTGGTCACTTTGGTGGTGTGTTGATGTTAATCTTGTTATTTCCATCACTTTAAATATCTTGTGCGATAAGTGATTTTCACTTAAATTCGGATTAATTTGAGATATTTATAAGATTCGAAGATGTTGAGAATCAAATGCTAAATTTTGGTGTTCTGCCTGTCTCAGGGGAAGCCCGTTTGTTTCTATTGGCGGCGAATAGGAGGATACCGGAGACTGGTTACTTGACATACTCGTTTTTCAAGTACAGATTTTTATTTTTTTTCCCGCTGATATAGTTATATGATTTCTCATGTAAATCTCCCTACATTCGGCCAAGCAAGTACTGTAACTACCATGAGGGTTGACGAAGCATATAGGACAAATGATCACCGTTGGATAACAATGTAGTTTGATAAAATGGCGGGTCTCTCACTGACTTTTAGTGTTCATTTTGTCATTGGCTTGAACCCATTGGGATCCTCCAATCTCCCAGTCTACTTAATATTTTCTATTAAATATTGCTTGATGTTGGGCCATTGCTTGATGCGATGGTAAAAGGCTTGGAATGTCAAGCGTGAAGACATGGGTTCGAGTCCGAGAGCAGCTATTTTGTGTGTAAAACACCAAAGGTTAGGTCTATATCCCGTCCACCCCTCCCAACTCCCTGTATGTAGTTGCTTCGCCAAATCCAGATTTCATTTTGCTTCACCTGGTCTTGGAGCCTGATCTACTCGACCCCCCTCCCCCCAGCCTCGCTTTGTTTTATTTTTCAATGTGCTGGAAGTAATGGCTTTTTTTGCTTAAATACTGCCTGTTGTTGCTGTACACTATATTTTGCTTGAATACTGCTTGTTGTTGCTTTACACTATATTTGGCACCCTGTACTTTGCACATTTGGCTGCATCTGCTGAAGATTTAATGAGACCAAAAATATACTCCCACATTGCTTAGGGATGAAAATTCTCGAATTAAACAAGGAGTTATCCTCTTCTATACTTGCTGGTGCCTCAATCAGCTCTTGGATGCCAACTGTTTGTGCATAAATATTAGGACCTGATTCTCGTGGTTTGTGTTTAGATGATCTTACAGCGTTTAAAGGTGTAAGATGTCAGCAATACAGGATCGAACTCCGGCAATGTGAATTTGGAACGACCTTTAGTATGCAATCATGGCTGTCAAAGTTAGCAGGGCCAGAAGTTCCTACTATCTAGTTTCCAGACCTTACAGACGAAAAATACCTTTAAAAAGTGTTTGTCACTTCCTTTCTTTACTTATTTTTTAAGAAAGAGTTGTAATTGAGTAGTCAGCATTGGTTCTCTTAGGACTCGGGCTATTTTTTGGTTGTGCCATTTAGAACCACTATTTGTTCTATGTAATTTTTCTCCCATGATCACAAGGTCTATAGTCTAAAAGATTGAGTTGAACGACAATCTTTGTCATCTGATTCAAAGTGGTCAGAGTGCATTTAAAATTGATGGTATGTTGGAATTAAATGGTAGCAATTAGTTTTAGATAACATTTGATTGCTTTGACTTGGATGATGGAGAGATTGTGTTTTTTTCCCAGTTTTTTTGTATAGATCTTTAGATCATTGTGCAACTATAAGATGCCCCAGCGATGATTCATTGTGGCACGCATCCTCAGGCTGAGTACTAAGTCATCGTGGCTCTCACAATGATGAATCATCGTGGCACACTTCACCAATAAGTAACTGTTTACTAAGTCATCTAGCACTCAAGCCCATGGATCAAAATTTTGGCGGATAACTCAAGTTATCGGCTGAATCATATCGGTTTCGGTCAGCACCGAAATGATAATGAAATACAAAATTTCAGGAGTTATAGTGTATGAAATGCAAATATTCTTGTGATATTTTGGCCAACCTGCAATGCAAATTTTCAGGTGATATTTCGGTGAACCTGCAAAATTTCGGTTTCAGCCAGTCCTGAAAACGAGTCCGACATTTGGATCCTTGCTCAGGCCATATACCAAGTACTAACTCTTTCGGATAAGTATAAACAGGTTCTCTCTAATTTGAAGTCAATTCCTAAACAAAAAAATGACAAACATAGATGTTAGAGGTCTTGAGATCCGTAAATGTCAGCCCCCCCTAATAAAATAACTTTGTGACGAGAGTAGGGCCTTTCACTAAGGGATGATAGATGTGAAGTTAGTAAAAGTACTTTTTTCGACTATGTGGTGGGATGAGAGCCTGAGATTAACCTCTCACCGTTGGGGCTTTCGTATAATCATAGGGTACCATTATTTGCACCTTTCAGATCTTGAAAGCACCTACCTAAGGGGTTAACAGTACCTTTATGTGCACCCACCAAAGCTTTGAGTGTACCTATGCTATAAACCTTTAACACTGCTTTGAATTAATGAATCTTGAGATCATGAGCGGAACATTAAATGTTCAATTTTTTGTTCCAAGTGGCGGACATCACAAAAAAGTGATTGACAGAGTTCCCATGGCATGCATCACACTTAAACGTGTTTTGAAGGTTTTTTCGGGATACATGTCATATAAAGCCAAAAATGGATCATAGAATGATATGATGATAAGCCATGACATTAAGATCTATTACCTCGAGGAATGGGGCAAAAAAGGATTTCAAAGTAGTCAACTTTTTTGGTGTAGGTGCCCTTACAAGATTCGGAAAGTGCAACTAAAGGTACTCGGAAGTTAAAAGGGTGTAGAAAGTTTTAGCTAAACATAACTAGAATCGCTTTAAGCTATTATATCCCTTTCAAAAGTTCCCGCTTAAAGGGACTCGCATGATATTAGGGGTAGCAAAATATGAAAATGACCCAACATTTACCAATTTCAGGGTTACATGGTAAAATGAAATGACTCATATACCCTTTAACTCAAAGGGCGAAATTACTGTCTCGTCCTTTCACTTTAAATACAAAAAAATCCCTGAAGAGAGTTTATGTTCATCTTCTTCTTAAGGTTTCCGACAAAGTTGTTGCCCATCCGACCATCTCCACTCGCCTCCTCGCTAGTCATATCTATTATTAATGTTTTTTTATTTTTTTAAATATTTTTTTTGAAGCACATAACCATAGAATCTAAGATTTACAATAGGGGTGTATTCGGTTTTGGTTTGGTCGATTTTGGACCAAAATCACAAACCAAATTGGTTCTAATCGGTATTTAAAAATTCAAACCAAACTAAACCGTCCAACTGTTGAACCAAACTAACCCGATTCTATTCGGTTTCGGTTTTCCTATAAGTTCTACTTGCACATCAAAATTTTTCCAATTTCTCAACCTGTTTTACACTTTTATTATTTTCATTTTTTTCGGAGTCGTTTTACTTTTATAATTTATTCACCATTCTTAAAATAGATAACAAAAATAAATACATCACATTCATTCTAATTTATCAAAGAGTTTGGATAAAAAAGATTACCTGGAGAGATGAATACATATATAAGTTGACTATATATATATATATAATAAAAAAATTTACTTATAATCGGTTCGGTTCGGCCGATTTCGGCTTCGAAAGGCTCAGAACCGAAACCAAACTGAACTTTTGATTTTTCTTTTTGCCAAACCAAACCCAAACTGATACTTGTCTAAATAGGACCAAAACTGGCGGTTCGGTCCGATTTGGTCGGTTTGGCCCAAAAAATGCACAACCCTAATTCACAGTGATTTTTTTTTGAGTTTTTGTGATGATTCACAATGATTAATTTAACCCAATCTGCAAAGGGAGAAACTTTTTTCGTTGGGCTGAAAATTTTGAGATATATATATATATATATATATATATATATATATATATATATATATATATATATATATATATATATATATATATATATATTCTGAAACCCATTAAAAAACTCATTCAAGATCCCAAATACTACATATTCTTGAAAGGGTTTTTTCAATTCCATTCATGGCCTACACCCATCCTGTACTCATTTACCTCCATTAATGGAGACTAAAGATAAGAGGAATAAGGGGATTTTGAAACAATAACAAAAAAAAAAATTGCCGAAAACTTAGAGTCAAGCTTTCATAGAAAATCATAGGTAAAATCTTTTGGGGCCACTGGATATGAACAGAAAGTCGCTACCACACCTTTGTGTTGATTGTAGTGGCTAATACGTGCTAGCTGTGCTAGTTAATCATACCATTTTCATTGCCAAATGCTAGGTTGTTGTTTTGGGCTCTTAGAGAAGAAGAAGGCAGACAATTTGGTCATTTTATAGACTTTAAATCTTTCTTTATACGAGAGTAGCAAGGTAAAATCACATTAATAAAAGAAAATCATGGGCACATATTATCATGAGGATCCCTAAACCCCAAAAGTTCTAGGCATGGCATTGAAACTTTCCAAAATGGGTCCCTTATTTCCAAAGTCCCCTAAAAAATGGGAGCCACTCTCTGTGCCGAGGCGATTTTTGTCGGCAGAACCCACTGAAAACGTGGACTGCTTTAATTCACATGATCAATTTTCAAGTTAATCTTTCACACGATGGATCTGAAGACCATAACATAACTGTTAAACGGTCAATTTTTTATTTCACGTCACACACACCTCAAAAATGATTCCTCAAAAAACTACACTACATGACTTTGGAAGGGTACCCACAAATCTCTTGGAATGAAATTAATGAAAGCCTTTTGACACCACTTGAAAAGCCAATAGAAAGAAACCTCTTGAAACTCATATGAGTCCACTTGAATGGCGCCTAGGGAGCTCACATGGAGCTCCCTCTTTAAACCCACTTAAAGCACTTATGAAGATGTTATCCTTGTCGTTGGGACTAAAATGGAGGAAGAAAAAGAAAAAGAAGTGGGTGCATAGCTCTAACTGCGTGCCTGGCGGTGAGTGCCACCCTTGAGAGGGAAAAATTCTGATGGTGAATACCCATTGTGTCGCATCCATTATTGTTGGAGCGCGTGTAATGTCACAATTGTCGTCGTTCAGGCAAGGAAGATGTCGCAGTTGTCTTTGCATCCTCGAGGGGAGGAAGAAGAGAGCTTCAAGTTGAGGCACCCATCTTGAAAGCCTATTTTTTTCCTATAATAAGTGGGTGCCTACAAAGATTTCGTACGTACGTGAGAATACAGATCGGCTTTTTTTCAAAATTCGGAACGTGCAAGTAAAGGGAGCTTTAGCCTCTTCCCTCCATCGAGGGCATGTCCGTAATTTTATTTGATAAAAAAGAATCACTAAACGAACGAGTTGACGCCAGTTCACTTTATAGTTTAGCACCTACCCAGCTACCCGCCGTATAAACCCCACTAAGGGTTTAACTCTCTATTCTTCAAAATCCGTCGTTTCCTCTGCTATGGCTACTACTATGATTTCGAGAACCACAGCTAAAACCCTAAATCATTTCCTTCTATCTTCTTCGATCGATCGTTTCTCGTTTTCTTCGTTTTCAAACTCTCAAAAACTCAGAACATTCCACTCATATGTTTCCCACCGATTCCATTATTATGATAAAAAAAAGTTTAATTCCTGCAGTTCCAGGTCCATGGTCACGTCCTCGATTCCCAAATTTGATGCTTCAGAAGCCGTTTCGGCTGATCTCGATGTCGACAATCGGGTTCCGGCCACTGTGATCACTGGTTTTTTAGGGTCCGGTAAGGTAGGTTTCATATATATATATATATATATATATATATATATATATATATATATATAATTTTCGATCTTCTGTAAAATGCACCATGTCTGAAAATAATAAATTTTTTGCTGTCTAATAGTGTTATGATCATCGAGCCCGCTCCTTTGTGTGGCACCCGATCATGTGATTGAGTGCCATGTAGCGGCAAACTAATGTGGGACCAGGTAAGCTACCTGGTACGAGGCTACCTTTACCCTATTATAGTTTTACGGATCATTTTGGTTCTTGTAGGGATTTTTACAAACAGGTTAAGGTTCTTAGCACTGTCAAAGATGATGGTGCCCAGTGTTTTAAAAACTGGACCGATGCAGCGGTTGAACCGCAGCTCAACCAGAACTGCAATGGTTTCCAGTCCGGTTGGGACGAAAACCGTGTGGACGGTTTGTTGGTCAAATGCTGTCAAAACCTTGGTTTATGGAAAACATAAACTGGTTAACTGCGGCAAAAACTGCCCAAGAACTGCTCAAACTGTTAAAACTGGTCAACAAACTGTAGTCAATGCAATTCGTTGACTGATTCAACCGCGGTCGAGCCGCCCGGACCTTGAACCGTAGCCTCTACGGTTCTGAGAGCAGTTCCGATTTAAAAACACTGATGGTGCCCATCTCTATGTTACCTATGGAATTGAATGGATGTAAGTGTATATTGATTCGAAATTGCACATATGGGGACTATCATAATGAAGAGTTGGTATATGATTGACACATACATCAATATATGAACACACTCATGATGTTACATGGCTCACGTTTCTTATCAGTCAACTTTGTTCAAGGGGTTGGATTTCGTGTGAACTTCACTTAGCCTAAAAAACATATCTATAAGCAGATCGGTAAATATGGACCCTACCTTAAATAGGAACAACAATATTTATTAATATGCCTTGTTCAAATGATTCAAATCACCTGATTGGCTCCCTTTTTAGGTTAACATAAGTTCACGTGGACGTGGTGTTCTGCTATGTGGACGTCTTGGATTGGCCAAATATTTGTTCACACTTTTGAGTAGTGTATCTATTGATGTAGGTGATGGATGATGCCTCATTAACCATATTTTTGTTGGTTGTTCAAAATCTAGTAGTCGATTGGATGGTTAGAAGTTTCCACTCAGTGCAATTTTTAGGCCTTGGTCCAGCCAAGAAGTAGCCTACTAAATGGATAAAGTAGACTGAAAGAATGTGAATCAATTTGTGTTGGAGATTCAGGCAAACATACTCTTTGATTGTGCTAGTACCATCATATAGCATCCATTTGCTTGCAAGTTTGTGCCCTTAGTGATATATAATGAAGAGTTGGCATTATGTAAGTGGGTCCTCCCTGTAGTCCCCCCTTACCCACCATTAGCGCTGCTGAGTGCTGACTTATATATACATGAGAGAGTTCGAGCTTCTGTATATGCATGTGTACCAAAGCCAGCAGCGCTTCAAATACAATTTCATATACAGAATGAGTGAGATATGTTTTATTTACCTTCTGAAAGAGGAATGGACGCAGGTTGTATGAATGCTAGTTATACCGAGACTATATTTTTGTTACTTGTTTTCATTTTTTAACTTTCATGTTTTAGTATTGTCTAACTGATAAAAGAAAAATTCTTGTCCGTATGTTTATATTTTCTGGATTTTTTTTTCCGTTTCGCACATTTCCATTTTTTTTTTTTTGCACCCAAAGTTTTGCCTCATTAAAAAATAGGACTTGTAACTTTGGCTATATGTGGCAGACAACTCTCCTGAATCACATTTTAACTTCTCCACATGGAAAGCGGATAGCTGTCATAGAGAATGAGGTAAATGAGTTTCCTATCTTCCTTTGCGGGATAGCTTTCAGCTGAAATGATTTTCTTGTCTACTTTATAATATGGCTATTTAGTTTACTTTAGTCTAGTTATCTAGTACTGTAGTACATGCCAATCAATGCCATGCTATGCACAGTGAGGGGAAGTTGCCATATTTTGTGCTTTCTAAACTGCTATGTTGTTTTAAATTTTTTTCTCAATTATGTTCTTGCTTAGAAACATTTATATAAAATTTTTTAGTTCAGCTATGTAACGTAAGGTCGTAATTAGCATTAATAACGTGCTCTGAGTTTATAAATACTGTTGATTAGTTTGTTGTTTATTTGATTAAAGTTTTAACATCTCCATATGCCAGCAGTGCTCCAACATTCAGAGACGTTTATGAAGCTGTTCATTTATTATTATCATTAATGGTTAAGTATTGTTCAGTCTGTTTTAATTTCTACTTCTTAATTATGTTTCTTTCATTGAAAAAATTCAAAGTAATATTTGAGTTCTTTCATATCTTGATTTATTTGTTTAATTTAATTATTGTTCCTTTTGAAAGAGATAAGAGCTGGTGAATCAAAAACAATTAAAAGAAAATATTAATGCTTGATTGTTAAAACTAGCGGGTGAGTTGAGTCATGTAAGAAATGTTCTATTCATTGGTAGAAGGGTGTCATTGCCTTTGTTCTCCATATCTCTGCTCTTTTATGGACTGATGGTCTGTGACATGTTAAAAATTCAACTATATGCCTGGAAGGAGTTGATACTGCAAGCATAGTAGGAAAGCTCACCTTTTCTTAACAATATCCTTCTCTTCTTCGCCCGTCCTATTTAAAAGTCGTGCTTATCTAGAGATAGGGTTCTCATTGTTGGAAATCTAAAATTGAGACTGGAGATCCTGATTGAGGCTCATGAGATAATTAAGATAGAGTTTAAGGTGGGTGCCAATTGTGTGATTAATTGAGTATTTTTGTTTGTTCTATCCCACACAAGTCATATAATAATTTTTTTGAGATAGCCTTCTTCCTCTCGCGTAGGGAGGTTGTTTTCTTGTTGATTTTGTTGATTTCTAGTCCTGTTTAATGTTTTCTCTTGGCACTTTAGTTATATACCATTTTATGATGAGGGTTAATGGCTCTCTAGTGCCAGGATTGGAATACCTGCCAGATGGATAGGTAGAACTTCTCAAATGCCGTACTTATATTGGTGGACTCACAGTATATAGTATATACCACAGGTCAAAATCTCGGACGATACTGATATGTATCGGTATCTTTGGTCACCACATTGGGTATGTAACAGAGATATATACCTAATATATGTCATACATTGAATGTATCAGCGATACCGATATGTATTGTCTCGGTTTTGATGGTGGACGATATGCATCAGAAAACCGAGATTTTGATCCATGGTATAGACTATGGCCGGACATTTGCACAGTTGCACCAGTTGAAATTTTTTGTGATTTTGCCTATACCAGATTAATCTATGGTATCTTCATCTACCGAACATCCAGAAGCCTTACGAGATTTATGTTAAGAAGTTTACATCAACCTAGATTTCTCTTTTACATAATAATCTACAGGTATTTGAACAAGGCTGTATATCTCTAAGCGTTACTAAACAAGATAAAGTCTAAAGGGTAAAAAATATCAATCTTACAACTAGTGTCTTAACTCAATTTTCGAGGAACACTTAAAGTACTAGTAAAGTAGATAAAGATATTATTTTAGGATATGTAAGTTGAATTATAAGGCATAATGCAGTATAACAATAAGTGTCCCACACAATGTTTTCAAAGGCGGTTGAGGCATACACCTAGAGGCGAAGCGCAACTAAATCGTCTTGAGGCGCAAGAAAAGGCGTAATGCCATTGAGGTGTGTGTGAAGTGTACACCTCACAGTGTTTACACCTTAGTGAGAGACGTACACTATTTTTGCAAAAAGCTAATTTTTAAGTTTTGAAGGGGGCAAAATGTGAAATCCCGATAATCAAGGTAGTTAAGGTGGTGTGGTGAGGTCATGGAGAAGAGGTTCGCTATGCTATGGCGAGGCCATGACGAGGCCATTTACTTTTTTTTATAATTTTTTATTTTTATATATTAATCCTTAATATCTATTTTTTTACTATTTTATCTTTTATATTTTTTATAGAGGACAAAAAAAATTTAATTAATTAAGCAGGCATATATAAATAGCAATAAATAGAGAGAAAATTAATTATGAAATATGAAACATCAATAAAATCGCAGCATGAGCAAATATAAGTAAAATATAAATATGAAATACTAAGTACTAACCAATATAGAAAGATTAAAATATATGAAATATTCGAGTACACAACAACACATATTGTAGTGTCACCCATTGCTCAATTTGTGATAGAGGTTCTAAGAAACCTATAAAAAAATTTAGTAATTGCGGAGGCGAAGATTTTGAGCTTGTGAAGGTGCAAATAAAAAAATAATCAACAGAGAGAGAATAGAGGCTGAGAGAGGTACTGCGCTGAGAAAGAGATGAGAGAGAAAATGATTGTGAAAGAAAGAAGCTGCGAGAGAGAAAGGGGCTGTGAAAGAGAGGTGCTGCGAGAGAGAAAGGGGGGCAAGAGAGAACGGAGTTGCGAGCGAGAAAGAGGTTGAGAGAGAATAAAATAGCATACCTGTATTTTTTTAGTTGGGGATTGCGTTAGATAGAGACACAGGAGAGAAATAAAGACGCGAAAGAGAAGAGTTGCGTAAGAGAGTGAGTAGACGAGAAAGATGAGATTTGGTCTCCAAACCCTAAATAACCCTCATATATATAAGTGATAAAGTATTATAACTTATGAGTTAATTTATAAGTATTATAACTTATAGACTTGTAGTTTTTACAATTATAACTTAGTTATTCTATTAATTTTTATAAATAGTGCTCATGGCGCCGCCATTCGGCCATGGCGTCGCCATTTCACCATTGCCGCCATTTCTGTTCATATGGCAAATCCTGTCGCCATTCGCCATGGTGTCGCCTTGACTACCATGCCGATAATATAGGATATTTTTTACTCTTTTTCCCTTTAAAGGACTTTAGTTATTTTCCATTTATAATCATTTTGAAAGTATAAAATCGTAAAAAGGGATTAAAGGGTTTAAGCCTAAAAGGGCTTTCGTTGCCCTAAATTGATTCAAAGAAAACTAGAAAGAAGAAATTGTAGAAAAAATCAAAAGTATCAAAGAAAAAATCGAGATAAAAGAAGTCTCGCCTGCTATTCCTGCAAGATCCTTAAGATTCGCAAGTCTCGTTTGCTAAACTCACCTGCAAGTCTTGCACTGGTAGTACATGTTGCAATTTTTATGTTTTGACGTTTAAGTTATATTTGTGCCCTCTATAATTTTAACAATTATTGAAAAACCTGACCATTTTTATAATATTTTATATATATATATATATGGAAAAGGCCTCCGTCCTCCATGGGAGGACGGCCACTGTCCTCCAAGCTTCCACGTGGCAGCCAACATATTGTTTCGATGCCACGTGGAGCTCGGGTGCATTGCTTAGATTATCTTTGTAAAAAAAAAATTTGAAAACCCATCTCCACCGTGTGTTTTTTGAACCGTGAAATGTGAATCAATGAAACCCGTCAAACTTTGACTTGTGGGTTTAAAAAGTTTTTTTCAATTTTTTTTTTTTTTAATATTGATCTATACCGTCCACTTGTGTTCCACGTGACACCCAAACAGTGTTTTGGATGCCACGTGGAGCTCCATGAGAATCTTGGAGGACGGTGACCGTCCTCCGTTGGAGGACCTAACCGGCTCCATATATATATATATATATATATATATATATATATATATATATATATATCATAATTAATAATTTTGTAAACACGTGAGGCTTACGCCTCGCCTCGGGAAGGGTAAAATGCTACACCTTCGCCTTTTACCTCTGAAAACATTGGTTCCACATTCATTTGGATGTTCCGTAGTTTCACTAGTATCTTCAGAGGTGGTGAGTGGCGATAAAAAATTAGATGCAATGTGGTTATTTAACGGAAATTTCTTTCTTTCTTTATGCGGTTCAGATTTTACATTGCATTTCCATTATTTGAGATGTTGAATTTAACATTGTTCCTTGATCCAAACAATCAAACACGCCATATAGAAACATTTTCTATAAAAGGACAACTTAATTTCGCAGGAAAAGTACTCTTAACTTTGGAGCATGGAGTCAAAAGGTTATTTTATCAGAGTCTGTCACTCTAGGGAGTAATAAATAAAGGAAACACAAAAGCAAGGGCCACAGTGTAAATGGGTGAAACATGGGAGGCGGAGTGTAAATATCTCGGGGGGTAAATTCTAAAAACTCAACTTTTTAGCAAGCTACAACTGAAGTTTCCATACCATTTAAGTCAAAATACCAAGTTTTTTTTCCATCTTTTTCTTGTAAACAACACAATTACCAAACATCAATGTTTGTATGCCATGTAGTAATAATTCCACTATGAGAACTAGAAGAATTAGCATCTTGTTTTTATTGAGGAATGTTTTCCTTTTTTGTTTGGATAGTAGTATTTTTCAAGAGGTCTTATCCTTATTTATTTGAACTGATGAAAATTTATAAATTTCCTACATTTTCGAAAAGATTATTTTGAGAATTTTACTTTTGCCACCTGGGATAGTGTGGTTTCCTATGCTAGTATAGTCAAATGTTCCCATGAACCTGATTTTTTGCTCTATTGATTACTTTTCGTAAGGTTTGTCATTCTTCAACTCTACTTGACTAGTTGTATATTCTTAAGTGCATGTTTCTTTAAGCATATAATTTGATGGCTAATTATTTTGTTCTGCATTACAGTTTGGTGAGGTGGATATCGATGGTTCATTGGTTGCTAGCCATTCCTCTGTGGCAGACGATATTGTTATGGTGAACAATGGTTGTTTGTGTTGTACTGTGAGAGGGGATCTTGTTAAAATGCTTTTGGAACTAGCCAAGAAAAAGCGGGATAAGTTTGATCATATTGTTATTGAAACAACAGGTATGGCACTTATGAGTCAAAAGGCAAGTAAATGTTTGGGAATCTTACAAGGAAATACCGTTAATAGGAATATGAATCCTGTTTAAACTAGTACCTGATCTTATTTTCGCCTTTGGTATGATCATCATCATCATCACAACCTTATCCCATCTATGATGGCCAGCGCTACGAATACAATTTCTCCACTCCTTTTTTACTAGCGCTAAACTCTTTGTAATTTCACAATCCTTCATATCTCTTCTCACTGCTTCCCTTCAGATCTTCACTGATTTTCCTCTTCTCCTACTTGTGCTCTGGCATCTCAACTCTTCGTACAAGGTTTACATCATGCCTTCGATGAACATGTCCAAACTACATAAAGTGACATTCCATAATTTTTTCCTTTTTAGGTGCCACTCTCAAATTTCTCAATGTACTCATTCCTAATTCTATCCTTTTTTTTCATTCAACACAGCCATCTCAACATACGCATTTTAGGCACATGTTTTGTCGCTTTTTCGTAGCCCAATATTCCGGATGTCTTATAAAAACGCTTCTTTAATCTTAGTGGAACTCTTGGGTCACCCAATACTCCGCTTGCTTGTCTCCCTTTCATCCAACTTGCATTATTCCTATATGAGACCTCTTCAAATCCACCATTTGATTGTAAAGGAGAGCATAAATAGTGAAATCTATGGCAATGTGACACTAAATGATGCTACATGTCTACATCCTCCTTCATGCAATCATGTTCATGAAATTTACACTCCATATATTCCATCTTTGTTCTGCTAATTTTCAAATCCCTTGACTCCAAAGGTTTTCTCCATAATTCCAGCTTATTGTTTATTTCTATCTTCTTTGTGCAATTAATACTATGTCATCTGCAAATAACATGCACCATTGACATGGCGAACACATCCATGATCAAGGCAAATAAATAAGGGCTCAAGGTAGATCCTTGATGCCACCCATGCCAATTGGGAACTCCCTCATCTCTCTACGTGTTCTTAGACTAGTTACCACTATCTCGTACACGTCTTGGATCATCTCAATATGTAAGTTCGGGAGATGCTATATTTACATTTGAAACTATTACATGTCCAAGGTCCAATATTGAAATGAAGTGCATTCCGGTCTGCAGTTTGTCTAAGACTACCTGAAATGACTTGGTTTGGTCTTTTTTTTTTTGCTTTAATTTTTTTAAAAGAACAAAGCAGCGAAGAGTATTTGAACCTAATTCAACTGCCTTGCACCTAAAGAGCTAACCAGCAAGTCACAAATTACTTGTTTGTTTACAAAAGAAAAATTATTGTAGATAACACTTTCATTAAAACTCATCGTACCCTTGCAGTCCGAATTTTTTCGTAGCACTAGTGAGTTGTGAACATAGGCTGAAACGTTCTGTGATTACTGATTTATTATGGTTCCTCATATATATTTTGTATTACTATAGGTTTACCTATTTCAATAATTACTTTTTTAAGCATACCTGTGCATTTATACAAATTTTTTGAATAGGTATTTGTGTATGCTTTTTTGAAGCTTAAACTGTAGTATTTATTTAGTGGAATATAGGGAAAGCTGCGTGACATGTTTACCTTCTATTTATTTTATTATACCGACAGTAGTGGATTGCATTAAGTGCTGGTACTTTAGAGCTTGGCTCTTTCAGATAATTCTTAGTTGTTCTCTTTGTAGGTCTCGCAAAGCCGGCTCCTGTGATTGAAACATTTTGTACAGATGAGTTGGTTGCCCGATATGTGAAGCTTGATGGTGTTGTTACTTTGGTTGATTGTAAGCATGTTATGCAACATTTAAATGAAGTGAAACCAAGATGGGTGGTGAATGAAGCAGTAGAACAAGTTGCATATGCAGATCGTATCATATTGAACAAGGTGATTACAAGTCGGTCAAAGTAGAAAAAAATCAGGGAAAATACAAAAATTAAAAAGAAACATAAAAAGTATCTCATAATATATTTTAATTTAAAATAATGATTTTAACGAACAAAATAGTATAAAACAAGCAAAACCTAAAGGTTGTTTTATGAACAAACTGAACAAAATAGTACAAAAACTAAATGTTTTTTTTCCCCTTATGTATAAGTTGAAAAAACAGGAAAAAAATCGGACCACATTACAAACATCTCTACTTAATCGGCCGAGTCGCAACTTAGCCGATTAATCAACAATAAAGTCAGGATGACTGCAAGTTGCCGAGTTTTTCTTATTTTTTGAAAAATTCGGAGACTTTTGTGACCATGTAACATGGACATAAAAAAGTTGGTGTCTTTTGTTTGTTAGCTTTCTCTGAAATAATGCACCTGGTACTCAGGCTTTCTTCTTTGGCATGCATTTTGTTTGTAACTTCTAGTAGCTTATATTGACGTTTACTCTGCCTTTTGATCTGTTTTGGGACTTTTGGCAGATAGATTTGGTTAGTCAAGCCGACTTGGAGGCATTGACTAAGAGAATCAAGGTTTGTACATGGAGGGCAGCACCATTTTTTGCTGGACGTACTGTGATTTGTGCTCCTTGGATTCTTTTCTTGATACGCTTCTGGTTTTGCAGCATATTAATGGCATGGCCCAAATTAAGCAAGCTAAATTTGGAGATGTAGACATTGACTTTGTTCTAGGAGTGGGTGGATATGATCTTGATAGGTCTAACTTCTCTTTTGTTCCTGCTAAGCATATTTGTTTACCATGTGGCTTACTGAGAAAATATGGATACGGGTTTAATACGACAAGCGAAAAAGTTCGGAAAAAATTGCAAAATACGAAAAAAAAAAAAAAAGAGTGGGGGGGGGGGGGGGGCAAACTGGAAAATACAGAAGACGGAAAAAAATGGAAAAAGTTGGGAATAGAACATTTAATATGTTTTATGTTCAAGTTTTTTGGTATTAAAAAAAATCGTTTTAAACCAGTTTTCTAAATACGATAAACTACGGGAATAAAATGTTTAATATGTGAAAAATGTGTTTAGTACACGAAATATGTGTATTATACGAAAATATTTATCAATAATATAGGTATTATACGGCTTTAGTATGCTTGGCAAAAAGACACGTATTTTTAAAATAAAGCTGTATTCTGTCACTATTACCTTGTACCTTTAGCAAAAATGATCTGTTAACTGTGTAGTATCTTGAATATAACTATGGAGTTTGGTTTCTCTAATGTATGTAGATGTCTATGATTTGCAGAATTGAATCGGAAGTTCAGGCAGATTCATCCCATTGTACAAATCACCATAAGAAAGATGGACATGGTAATGCTCTATGTCATATGTATATGTTTAGATTCACAAGTCAAATATGAAGCTAACTGATAGCGTCAGTGGAAAGCCGGAAATATGTGCACTTCACAAGGACTTCGTGCACTAAATTCACGTGAAATTATAAATTGTTTCTTGTGTTTCTTACAGATGCTTCCTACTTGTTTATGGTGAAGACACTATATTAAACTATTGATTTAGACACCTAGCAATTGGTTTATTGGGTACTACTTAGATGTAATGTTTTAATTATATGATATCAAACGGTCTTTGTATTCAATGAAACAGGTAGAAGATACGCCATGAACCCTAGGGAACTAAAATACAAGGTGAGGCAAACTGTAGCTAGCAAATAACAGTAGAAAGGGACTAAAACAAGATGAGAGAATAAAATTACTCTAAGATGAACAATAATACATTTCTCTTATTCCAAAGTGAAAGCTTAATAACTTTTCTCTCAAGTTCCTGATTATGATGACTAAAAGAACGCTTTTGTAGTGAAACTGAACCCCCTTTGATTTAACAACAACCTTAAGTTTATTCTACTCTTAACGAACTAATAATTTTCCATTTAATAATAAAATAGTATATAAAGTGTGTGATATGGCGTCAGGCGCAAAATAGTGTTTAAATGATCCTGCACCATTAAATATGCGTATGATTGAACACCATTAAAATACACATCAATTTTATGCCATGCGGCACATATTTGTGATCAATCTAAATAGTCCAAGTGGCTTTCCATCATCGGAACATTTCTCATTTAAAGAATAACACCTATAAGACGATGCAGACCGTCCAATCAATGAGGTTCAATAGTAGCTGCTAAAAAATAAGACAATAGCGGATATTGGAGTGCACAGATTTGGACAAAGCATAATAGCCATTCATCAGGTCATCACAAAGATTGGATTCAACTTGGACAAAGCATGATAGCCGTTCATCGGGTCATCATAAAGATTGGATACAACCTCGAATTATATCAAAAGAGTGCAGATGGTGAGTCAAAATAGTGCCACATCTACAAACCTGACGATTCATACACTTTCAACTGTGAACTAATATATCATATGAAAATTTATCCTTAAAAAGGTGAGTTCCTCTCCAGCATCTCAGGGCAAGACGTGGTATGATTATCGTCTCCTTCAGCCTGAGACGCGAAACATATTGCCTGACACGTCTCGTCTCTGACGATATTTAAAACCATGAGCAGGAATGTAGGAACCATTGGCCAAGCGGACCTGTTGAGATGAAGAGTGTAGAACGAAAGAAGAGAATAACTGGGGGTCACCAGTCATATGATATGTGACCTGGATCAATGATCCAAGTAGAAGAAAAGAGTGCATGGCCAGGTATGCAGATGATGCTGAAGCACATGGTGGTCCAGTAGAAGAGCCAACTTGGGAGACAAGAAGTCTCCTCCTAAAACTAGCATGCTCGGCACACAAATAACACAACTCCTTCAATTTGGAACTCATCTTCTTTCCCAAACAATATAAAATTTTGCAATTAACAAGATTAGGCACGAGGCAACTTTGCTTTCCATAATTAAATCAAATAATAGTATAGTGGGAAATAACTCTGCTAATCAATTAACTGCGTGGGAAAGACATCCACAAAGGTGAAGCGAACAGGGACTGATATGGGTAGCAAACACAATAAAACAGTTCAAACATTTATACTCGGAAATATCAAGCATTGAGAGTCATATTCATCACAACTTCCACCAGCAATCCTTGCTAAATGGTTCAAAGTCTTCTAGAAAACACATGAGCTTTGACCCCAAACGACAATACATGTTTTCGAGCATAGAGATCTTGTCTCTAGATATCAAATAACTCCAGCAACAACCCAAAAAACATCACATATTTACCGATCTGAAAAATATGATGAAAAAAGAGGGAAAACAACAAAATTCCTCGGTTATGGTTTCAACTCACCACATCTGACAATCAACACCTCACGATGGCAATCTTCCACATAAAAAAAACGACCAACCCTTTCAAGTTTGGTCAAAGAACCGACCAACCCTATAGTTCTGTCTCATAGATTGCTGCACCAATCAACAATCCCTTTTACAGGAGATTTATCTACTAAAACCGGTCAAGTCCATGCATACATAGATGTGTTTCTGACCTTGCACTGTCTAATTTGCGTAGAAAACCATGAATCTCTAGATCTCCAATGATTTGTATGAACTGCAGTGCTAAAAAACAGTCGATCCTTTTATAGAAAATGATCAGCAAGAAAAGATTATGCAAATGGTGTTCATTGTTTCTCCATTTGATGTCAATTGGTTGGGTTTGATACTGCATATTTACTTTTAAACAATGAGTTTTTAATGAAGATGTATGATCAATGATAAATGAATCATGAAAATGCTTTTATTTTTATATGGTTATATGTGTCAATTTTTTTTTGATAATTGGTTACATGTATCAAATATGCTATTTAATATTTAGATGTGCCTTTTATTGAAGGCTTTATATGGTTACACTCGACAATGTACATCATGTGTTCGTAATTCATGAATCATGATATGGGTAGATAATGTGTTCATAATTCATCAATGAATGATCATGCATATTGCATATTAATAAATCATGCTTATTTTTTACTTTTTACTTGGTAAAAATATTATTTTGAACTCTGAATATTATATATATTCCTGAATTTTGCTGAGTTTACCAAATTTGACCGAATTTTTCGAATTGGACCCTTGCCAAATTAGTTCTGTATCACAACTTTTGTGGCTATAATTTTGACCAAAACTTATTAGGCAACATCTAACATTCACTTTAAAAATATACATTTGTGAAATTTTGGTTACAGAATATCATGCCATGGACCATCCTATAATGATTCAATTGATTCTCAAAAAAGTTATTTTTGAGCATTCTTGTAATAGTTCCACATCGGATAGGGAAATGTCCAGAGCCTGGGCTATTGAGTGTATTTGGACCTTACATGTAATGACGCATTTTGGGTGGGGACTTGAGCCCATGCCCGGAACAAAATCAGGGAGGGGACTTAAGCCAAGAACCGGACAATATCGTGGTGTGTGGGTCTAGCCGTCTAGGTCGTCACAGAATGGTATTAGAACCGAGGACGGCTCTTCGAAAGGTGGGGGGATTATAATAGTCCCACATAGGATAGGGAGATGTCCAAAGCCTGGGTTAATGGGTTGTGTGCGGACCTTAAATGTCACGGCACATCTTGGGTGGGGACTTAAGCCCGTGTCAGGAACAAAACTGGGGAGTGAACTTAAGCCCATGTCATGAACAAAACTGGTGAGTGGACTTAAGCCCAGAACCAGACAACATCATGGTGTGTGGGTATGGGTCGTCCCAACTCTCTTTGATTAATTCCTGGTTTGAATTGCTTTATTCTAATCTCTGATATGATCCATATGAAGATGTAGATGTTTGTTTGTTTAGGACAAGTAAAACAATTATCTATTTTTTTCATAAGTTGGGATGCTGCAGCCTTATGAAGGTATCCATTCACCTGTTTTTTTTTTCTTTAGCTGTTCTTATCATAAAATTTCATATATTTTATGCTGGTGTTACACCGCACCACTCTATGTTACAGACACCTTAAAAAAATGAAATATTTGTTGATTGCTTTGAATCAGTGAAGAAGATCGTTTTTCGTCCCAATCTTTCACAGAATAGATCTTGAGATCATAGTCCTACCATCAGATGGTCAGATGTTGATTTCATGCAGTAGATATCTCAAAAAAAACATTATCATAGTGTAGAATCAAACATGGTTCACGTTCACTTTTTGGGATTGCCACTGAAATCAGCATATGACCAGCTGATAGTAGGCCCATGATCTCAAGATCTGTTGTATGGAAGTTTGGGACAAAAAATGATCTCCATCCTCAGATTTAAAGCAGTCAATGGATTTTCTCCTTTATTTAAGTGAGTTGGCTGTAACATAAAGTGGTGCAGTAGTAACATCAGCCATACTTTTATCTTTCTTGAAGTTAAGCTGTTCTTATAAATTTTTTTTTTCTAAGGTGACTCTAAACATCATCTTTTGTTTTCAATTTTTTTTTTCTTCCAAAAGTTGGTTCCCTTGACTTATTTCCTTTTTACTGCCCTGTTTTATATGCCAGAACACCATGGAGGTGGACATCATCACGACCATGTACATGATTCTGCTGTCTCCAGTGTCAGTATAGTTTCCGAGGGAACGTTGGATCTTGATGAGGTAATCGTCCACCTTATCTAAAGATAATGCTATCTAATATCTCTACTGACAAGTTTCGTTTTTGGCAATATTTTGGATAAATTTCAGGAAAATTTCGAAAAAGTTTCCTGAAAATTTCAGGGAGTACAAAAAAATAAAAATAAATTATATTTACTATTTATGAAAATATTATTTATTATTTAAGATGGATAAAATTAAATTTGTTTTATTAATTTTGGTGCAATTTCGGAGAAATCACTGAAATTTCTTTGAAAGTTCCGACTGACCCTTGTTTCGGTGAATTTCGGAGAAATTTGTCACAGTGCTAATACCTAATTTAATGGATCATTTTTAAATATATCTTTCTGACAAATGCTACTTGAACTGAGCAGTTAGGAAAAAAATACTTTCCAGAACAAGCCTCCTCAAGGAAATGCCTATTACCAAATACACATATGGAAGAGATGGCTCCAACTCTGATTAACCATTTACCATTTGATTAACTTCTCTATAGGTTGAACAATCCAAACTGACTCCAAGCCACTTTAACAAAATACCCAGTTTTCTTCCATGGGATATCAGATTCCTTGTTAACACATCACACGGGAATCCCTAAGATCTACCGTCCCACCTCACAAAGCATGCTACTCAAGTGAAGTTATTGGAGTTGAATAATTACTATTAGAGAGACCTGGATTATTGAAGAGATTAATAAACGTTTTTATTTTTCCTCCAAGAATTAGGGTAGGATACTATAGTGCCACTGTAGCAGGAAAGAACATATGGAGAAGATAAGAAAAAAGAGTAGAAAATCACGATGACAAGAAATATGCCTTTAATCAATGGTGATCTATTGTAGTTGCTACTTAATGGATGGTTTGGATTATCCATTAGCCATTAGCGAGCTAATGAATGTTTGCATTAGTTATTGGCTATGATACTCAATTATTGTGTAACCCTTATGATTGATTATGGTGGAGGAGGGAGAGGTGGTGGTTGTCGTGATGGAGGTGACGGTGGTGGACTATGTGTGGGTAGTGCTGGTGAAAGCAGCATCTAAGGCTATCCATGGATTTTAAGACAATTACGTTTGCATGGATAGGACATGGAAAGTTTTTAGACAATAGAAATTTGAATGCTTTTTTACTTCCACAAAAAGAATGAAGGCTGCCTTTTTCAAAAAGCTACTTATTTTAAGTGTTCCTCGGGTATGGCAAAGGAAATCACACTTGGGCGCATTTTGCTGGAAAATGACCTTGGATGGGCTCCACCCGCCACGGTAGCCAAACAATATTTTCCTCAAGAAAAAGTGGGCCCCAATGTTGTTTTCCAATGGAATCAAATGTGTACCCAAATAGATATTATTGGAGAAACAGGACTTGCAAACAGCGATTTAACAACCTATATATATATATATATATATATATATATATATATATATATCAGTATATTGGCCTGATCCAAAGCCAATATTGAATTGGATATATTGGATATGTATTGGCCAAACGGGCCAATATTAAAGTAGCTTTTTAATTTTTTATAATACTAAAAATATATAAAAAATTTGCCCAATGGCCTTTTTGGTATTTTATCTGTTCAGATCGGATGCAGATCGGCTGGTAACCCGATATTTGATGCCCTATCAAATCAGGAATGTTTCATTCCGGATGGGGCTTAGCCGCATACATTTCGGCCAATATGTATCGGATATGGCTGATATTTAAACCATGCTTGCAAAGCTGACTGATACAGACAAAAGTGATGATGACAATGACGATGACTATGAAATTTCATGAAAGCTAGTTCAAGCATATTGGTGTTGGATTCATCTCTAACAAATCTATTCTTTAACCCAAGCGAATCTGTAGTGATATTTTTTCGGGTGCCTCCCGAATTTGTGTAGTGATATTTTTTCAGAATTCCCGACGGCTCAGAATACCCACAGCACTTCAGAATTGTCTATTCCTCCTTTCGCCATTCTCAGGGAAGAGGTTAGTAGATTGATTAGTTTCTGGAAGAGGTTTCTGGGGCATCCTTCTTCTCTGCTGTCTGATGAAGATGTCTTCTTTGACTCGCTATAAGGTTTGGGGTGGGGTAGGGATGGCCTCGGTCGGGTGGTAGTCTTCTTTTTGATTGTTTGAGGTTCTTTGTAGTTTCTTTTTTTCTTTTTTTGCTATGTGTTATCTTGGCCTCTGAGCTTCTCACATAGTGCTTCCTCTTTGTTTTCTCTCTTTATTTGAATGAATTTTAGCCTTCACTGAATAATAAAAAGAGAAAAAAGAACCCAAGCGAATCTGAGTCCAGCTTATTATCAATCTCCCCCTAAAAATGCCAAAATAAACAAGTTGTCTGAAAATCAGGTCATGAATTAGTCACCCTTTCAATTATTGGTTTTGGTGTACATGCTATTCACATTTATCTACCGTTTCCTCAGCTTATTAACATTTTATTGCGTTCAACCTAGGTTAATGACTGGCTCGAGAGACTGGTAGATGAAAAGGGGGATGATTTGTACAGGGTGAAGGGTGTTTTGTCCATTGATGGTTCTGACGAACGTTACGTTTTACAGGTTCTCTCTCTCTCTAAAATTCAATCTTGACCAATGCAAAGTTTTATGAATGTCATCTCTTGTTTTTTGTCAGGCTGTGCATTCAATGCTGGATGGTTCTTCAGCCAAGCGATGGGGGGCTGATGAGAAAAGGGTAAACAAGCTTGTATTCATTGGAAGGAACTTGGATGAAGCTACCTTGAGGAAAGGTTTTAAAGGTTGTCTACTGTGAAAGAAGGCCCTTAAAAGGGTTCACGGACAAAGGCATAGCTGATATACTTAGAGCTCACACAATTAGGCTTCTCATCGCTTAAAGGGAAACAATTTTCCGCAGTGGTCTCAGGCAGTTCAGTTGTTCCTGGGAGGCCCAAACCTAGGTGATCTATCCATGACCATGATGAAGCTTGGGTGAAACTTAGTGGAGGTCCCAACCGACTTAAACTTTAGATATGTATTTAGAGTTCAATTCATCTATGCAAAATTTTAAATTGAGACCAAGGTTTGTAGCACTACTGTGATATTTTTGGCTGACGTGTTAACATGGGCTGCCAGTTGGACATTTTTGAAACGTGAAAAATGACGAGAGGTGTGCATTTTTATTTATTTTTTATTTTTGCAGGCTAAGGAATTTGTGAAAGAGACCAATATTTGAAGTTTGAGCGCCACGTCGCATTCAAACACAAGTTTGGGTGCCACTGCCAGAGACTTGGCGTAAAATAGTGCTTATTGCCAGGGATTGGAAAAATGAACATTGAAATGCTTCATCAAGTCATGTTAATTTCAATATCAATGGATTGATGGTAAACATATTCCAATTTTTTTTTTTGGAAACATTTAGGGTTAACCGTAAGGGACGTGTGCCACATGGGTCCTGAGTGCCATGTACACCGAAAAATGGGCACTTGCGCATCGTTCAAACACTGATCAAATGCCCAAACACCTCTTTTCATGTTTTAAAAAAAAATACATTTTTCGTTGCAGACTCTAGGGAAAGCTTCATTCAAAGAAAAAGAGTTGTACAGGGGAGCTGCACCCTTCAGGTTTATTTTCTTTTTCTTTTTCTTTCCGCAGCTGTTGTCTGGGTTCTCAAATTGCCGTTGGACTAATCTCTGCGGAGAGTAGTGCAACAACTATGGTACGACTATTTCAAAGTGTATGTGGGCTCACTATACGCAATGGAGTGAGGAGGAAAGTTTTGTTCCCATGTCTGTGGGGAGCAAACCTAAGTTGTCGACAACATGGTATCAAATATCGGCTGATATCTATACGTATCTGTCATACGCATTGGTTTTTCGGCAAACCGATATGTATCGGCTTTTCGGCAAACCGATACGTATCAAGTATCAACTCAGGTATCGGTATCGGTCGATACGTATCGGGTATCGGCCGATATCTCTATTTTCTTAAAAAATTATATATATTTATATATTAAAGGTTCTCACACAACTCGGTATCGGCCTATTCGTATCAGTCCTCCACGGACCGATATCCAATACTGACACCGATGTGACACCCTGGTCAACCATTGTGAATTGATTGTATACAAGTAACCATTTAGACACTGCAGTTCACAAGGCTACTAATACATAAAATTGTAGTGAAATATTATTTGCACCTACTTTATTAGAAGTCTAAAATTACTTTACAATGTACGGATCACCCAAAACAATTTTTAGCCATTTATCTTTTCACACTTGCAACCTCTTAATGACCTAGTAATGGATAGTTTCTTTTTTTTTTAATGCCATAATTAATCCATGATCTCATCTATATATGATGATCCTATGAACCATGTGAGGCTATGTGAGTCAAAATGATGCCACTTGTCCAAAAACAACGATTCATTCTCTCTCCCGTGTGAGCGGATTGGTTCCCTTATAGCAACTCCAAAAATAATCTCAGCTTTGGGGAAGCAAAATAATCCCATCTAGGTGATGGACCGTCCATCGAAAAGAAAACTAAAACCATCTTCTCAATGGCCTACCTGTCCGGCGAGAAGTTGGAAAAGCAAACAGAACCACCTTTGGACCGTCCTAGCGAGAAGTTGGGAAAGATTGATTGTGCAACGAGTATACCTAACCTCTCAAGACTATACTCTAGAGATAAGTTTTTTTATTTTCTTTTATGTTTTTAACTTTTTTATTTTGATGATGACATACGGCATAGATAACCTGAATGTGCCTCACGAATTGTAAAGAGTGATAGTTTAAGAGGTGCTCGAGAATGAATTCCACCCAACAACGCTCATCTTATTAAAGTAAGAGGAAGCAAATGTGGAGCTTAGAACTCACAACCTCAAGCCTAATAAAAGAGCGGGATACCAACCGGACTCCAAATCGGTAGAAGGTTTGTTTTGTTTTTAAACTTAACGCTGGAGAGTAAAAAATACCGCCTTGATGATTAACGTTTTGTTAATTCGCAAACCCGTCTTCTCTCGTATTCTCCTCCTCAATCTATTATATTGAGAAAATTATTTAATATAAGGTTAGATTTAAAAAAGAAAAAGAAGCGAAGTCTCTAATTATGCACATAACACCTGAAAACCTCTAATTGTAATAAGGGCAAAATTGTTATAAAAAAGTTTGAATAGATATCGTTTTAAGTGATTTCTCACGCCACCTAAACTCGGAGGGAGCATTTAGACGTGAAAGAATTAACTATTGGGTTTTTTATAAGGCAGCCTGTACCTGCACTTTTAAGTGATTGCGCAGAGGTAAAAAAAGACTTTCTATTTTAAGGATATGTTACATGCAAAAACATAATTTGGATCGTTTGATTTAAAGTTCATAACCTATAGATCCTTAGCCAATAAGATTGGCATAAAATATAATCTTCATCATGTGATTAAATATAGTCAAAAGCTATTATTTGATTCAACGATTAACAATAATAGATCATATGATAAATATTGTGTTTTTCTCCAATCTTATTCACTACGGACCTATAGATCATGAACTTTAAATTAGATGGCTTACATGATGTTTTCATATGTCAAGTGTCCCTAAAATATAAAGTCTTTTTTAACCTGAGTGAATGGCTCCCTTTTTCCAATTAGGAGTTCTATAAAAAGAATACCGAACTTTTCGTGGGTATATGCTAAAACCCCTAATAGTCATTCTTAAACTTATCGGTGGAGGATTCAGCGAGAAGTTGAGTTTGAGAATCTTAACTTTACGAGATTTTCCACTATCCAACGGCTGCAAAAAAAAGTTGACCATTGCTCCCGAGGAGAATATATATTTAAATAAAACAATTCTTAAACCTTTCGATAGGGTCAAGCCAAGTTTTTTATTTTTTTCCAGAAAATTTCCTTCTTTTTTCTTTGAAAAAATTGCATCGTTTTCATCACTTTCAACAAAATTAATATGCATCTAATAAATTCCTCTTTTGACTTTTTCTGTGTGCAGGGTCGGACAGAAGATAAAATAGTATATCTTATCTGCAGTTGGAGAAGCTAGCTTATCGAACCTATTAAAATAATATCTGAAAATTTTCATCTGCGATTGAAGAAAACGGGCTCAGCCGTGGCACATCAATGGCTTCCGATCTGAAACTGAAAGGTCAGGATTTAGCTTCTCTCATTGCCTTATTTATTTTTATTAGTAATGATTTGAAATTGTATTTAAAAATAGCGTCGGGATGAGAAAACAAAAACACTCACCCCTACCAAAAAAAGCTCGCGACCACAGAAATGGTCACCGAGTTTGGAACCACATCAACAAGGAGAAAAAAAGCCAAAAAAATAGAAACAGACAAGAAAAGGGATGGCAACCCTCGGGCTCTACCCCGAAACAGAAACGGTAGTTGCCTTTTTTATTAATCTCTTGTTTCTTAATTACAGATCTGTTTTACATAATTTATGATCCCTCGATCAGGGCGGAATTTCACATGGCGGGAATTGGATTCATGTTTTTTTTTGGGCACTTTAGAAAAACAACCTTAAAAACAAACGTTTTAGCAAAAAAATCCAAAACTTAAACCTTTTAAAAAAATAATGGTTTCACGATTTTTTGAAATTCTGAGATCCGTGAGAGCATTAGTTTTTTTTTTAATGAAGATTTAAGATCTCATGGATCTCAGAACTTCAAAAACCGGGAAAGCATTGCTTTTTTAAAATATTTAAGTTCTGGATTTCTAAAACGTTTGCGTTTTAAGGTTGTTTTTCTAATTTTCCCTCTTTTTGTTTTTTTTTTTTCGTACGTGTGATTTAATGCGTCTACCTCTCTAACTTATGATGGTGTGTGTTGAACCTGCAGGATTTGGAATTGTAATTATGGGGGTTAGCGGCTCTGGGAAATCGTAAGCCCTATTTATTTGATTCCTAATTATTTGCGCTGATACAGGGGCAATGGGCAGGTACAAACCTAGTTGAATCGGATTTCAATTTTAATCACATCTACAGCCTTTGGAAATAGAAGAATTTTGACTGCCCGTCATCCTATAAAAAGTGAAAATCATGAAAGTCAAGATTCTCTCATATCCAAGAGCTGCAGATTTGTTGAACCTCAAAATTAACCTGGTAAGACTTGACCATTAATTGCCCAGTGTTGACACTTTGAACAATGGCTGAAGAGCTACAAGGGAATGGTAGGTCCAATCAGATTGAATTGGATTTTGGGTTCACCCACATCTGCAGCCTTTGGAAATGAGAGACTTTTGACTTTCATGTGTTTTATTTTTTATAGGACGATGCAGTCAAGGGATAGCAAATGTGGTTGAACTCGAAATCCGATTCAGTCTAGTTAGACCTGACCATTTCCCAGAGTTATAACTTGCACACTAAACACAATCTTTATCATCTAATTCAATAGAATCAACTCCCACCATATGATTCAATGGATTTTAAACATTGATTCCAACCATTTGATTATAGCATTTTAATATGTTCCATTATGTATATCTAATTGGAGGGTCCACTAGAAAAAGGGAGAATCAGATGATACGAGTACTGTCATCTCCGTGATTTTTTGTCAAAGTTAAGCTCAAATGATTCTGTATCATCTGATTCAAGCAATCAATGAGTTTTCAACATGAGTGACCTTAAATATTAGGCGGGTGAATTTAGAGGTACCCCTAGAAAAAATGTCCATATATTTGTTATCTTCCAAAGAGTTAAGCTTAAATATTTGGTCAGAGTTAAGCTTAAATATTCGGTGGTAAAATTTCTGGACTATTTATATGTCATCCAAAGAGTATGAAAATTGATTGGACGGTCTGGATCATTATTCAGAAAAACCTTTTAGTAGATAGAGATGAGGACTCTTATGCTAATTCATTTGTCTTTAATCACAAAATTGCTACTTGCTTAATTTAAAGATAAATTTTGTATGGCACCAACAGGACAGTGGGTGAGATGCTTGCAAAGGCCATGGACTGCAGCTTCCTTGATGCTGATGATTTCCATTCAAAAGCAAATAAAGGTAAACTATATATAGGATCCTTGGTCTACACTATTTCTAAAGGACTTCAGGAGGGAATGATCCCGGGTTGGTAATTTGGTATCAGATATATTGGATATATATTGGCCAAACCGGCCAATATAAAGGACATTATTGGTATTATATCCAGTTCATATCAGCCGATATGACCCGATATTGTTTGATATTTGACTTGTTTGACTTGATATTTTATCCCATATCAAATGGAGGGTAAATATAGTATCAAATGAGGTCTAACTCGATATATATTAGCCGATATGTATCTGACATGGCCAATATTTAAAACCATGCTCTTGGTTATAACCATTAATCTCAAACTTTAAAAGGCTGTATTTGGAGTTTGGACAAACAGACAATTTAGAGTACTAGAATTAGCGAATGATTTGCCACCATTTCTGTTTTATATTTAGGATGTATGTCATTTAGTATATAGAACTGTTTCAATTCAAGTACTACTTAAACCATTGATAATCATTATCTGGTCCTAACTGTTTACTACAGAATATATAAAATAGGGAGCTATAACTTGCACACGAGATTTGTATCCATGGCACATGATTTAAAAGAGAGACTTTGTTATTTTTTAAATTTGTGCCACATGGAACACTATGTAAGTCATCTGATTTGAAGCTCATGATGTGAAGATTTTTGAGGTAAAAAATTGACCGAAAACATGATCACTATCATCTGATTTGTCAGAGTCAATCATTGAATCAGACGATGGCATTTGACTGTATCGAGTTAGATGGTAGAGATCGTGTTTTGTGTCAATCTTTAGCCTCAAATATCTTTCCATCATGGTCATCAAATCAGACGGCTTAGATGACATTGCATGAGGCACAAATCTCAAAAAATAGTCTTTCTTTTTAATCATGTGCTACGGTACAGATCTCGTGTGCAAGACTTAACTCCCTATAATATAACCCAACTTTGGATTTTTCCACTTATTATAATGGAGGGAAACTCTGAAAATTAATTGAACTTAATTTCCTAATTGAGTTTTTATGGGAATAAATTTTTGTTTCTTGATTGGTTTTTTCATAAATGATTTTCGCAAAATTAGTCTATATGGAAAAAGCCTCTTTTATCCAAACAGTAAATGTGCCGGCTCAGTCGGTCCAATTTACCTGACTTCAGCAGGGGCTGAGTTGTTAGCCCAATTAACCGGCCTTAGGCCCATCCCGATTAATTAAATGGTCTAGGCTGTTGGGCCATTCAAGCCTGCCGCAATCCCAACCAAACTACTTTGAAGGTAAATAGCCAGACTGGCTGGGTCCAATTTGGGCCTGGCTCGGGGTGAGCCATTAAGTGTGATTGAAAGTCGATTCTATGCCTGGCCTGATTATTAGATGGTTCTATGCCTGGCCTGATTATTAGATGGGCCGGGAACCCGGCCTATTGGCACCCCCTACCATACAACAAAATCGTAGGCTTTATTATTTGGAAAACGAACTTTTTTTTAACCAAAATAGAGTATTGAAATGACCAAAAAAAAAAAATCCGTAAATGATTGAATTCATTTCGATCGATTGGAGTGGAGTACGGAAATTGAGTTTCTCTGTGGACTACGCTAATTTCCTTTTCATCTCGTTATAATAATATCAAACAGTAACATAGGAAAACCGAATTCTTTTTCGACCAATATTTGACATTTTCAAGTTATCAAACAAGCGAAGCCGAATTCTTTTTCTTCCAATATTTGACATTTCCAAGTTATCAAAAAAGGCCTTGGTTGCAACATATTTATGCAATCTAAATCAATTGTGTATCCAAACACAGCCTTTGTACTTTGAAGTCTAAATTGATTTTTGGCCAGCCCGGACCGGACCGGTCACACTTTTCAAGCCATCCAAGCTGGAAGAAGCTATAAATTTTGTATAATGCTAAATGATGCAGAGAAGATGAGCAAAGGGATCCCCCTATCTGACGACGATCGGATTCCATGGCTTGAAACTCTACGCGACGCTATTGGAGAAGAGATTGCAAGTAGCAGAACTGTAATTCTTAGCTGTTCTGCTCTACAAAAGAAATACAGAGAGATACTAAGAAGTGCAGAAGAAAAGAAGCTGGAGCAGGAGCATAGTAGTGGAGCTGTGAAGTTCGTTTGCTTGGAGGCTCCGGCGGAGGTCCTCGCAGCTCGGTTGGAGAAAAGGGCAGCGGAAGGGAAGCATTTCATGCCTGCCAACCTGTTGAAATCTCAGTTAGGGTTGCTTCAAGTGGATAATGTAGAAGGTGTAATTAGGGTGGATGCCACACAGAGTCCCCAAGCCATTGTTTCTAACCTACTTGTTTCCTTCAACTCCCACTAAATTACCATTAACAGAATTAAATTGTATTTCATTTGCAGAAAACGTCATCAAATTCTCTTACTCTCATCTATTTCGTTGCTGCCTATTGAAATTCTTGTAATCGATGATAGATCAGAATGATCGATCCATGTGAGGCGAAACCCCCAGCCAGATACTGAAGAATTCTAGGAAAGAATACATTCTCCAAGTGCCGTATGTTTTTTCCCTCCAGCTTCTTTATGCCGCTTTCGATTGTCCTGGCAGAATCCACTAATAAGATTCTAATGCGCTGCAAATTAAAACTGAAAAAAAAATATATAAATATATATATATATATATATATATATATATATTCAAGCTTGTCAGAGGTTTCTAAGCATCCGATCCAATGACATATCTCCCAGTGTGCTGTCCGGTTCAAATCTATCATCTATATGCAGCAAACCCTTTTTTCTGTTTATTTATCGGTAACAAAAATCATTAATCTAACAGAAGAAAGTTTATATCTAGGAGGGTAGTCCCTACAACCCGCCCAAACCACACAGCAGTCCACACTTTTGTGTGCCTGCATGACACGCACGGACTTTCAATGCTTGGAAGTCCTTGCACGGCATGCAATCACATGATGGGTGGACATCCATTTTAGAATAACTCAAAAATATATATATACCTGGGAGGTTAGTGAGGGACTACTCAACAGCCAAATAAATAATCAAAGGCTAGCACACCCCCCAAAAAAGGAAAAGATCCCAAATCAGCTTCGGAGGCAACAAATGGCAGCACAAAAGCAGGCACCCACCCTTCAGCTAGAGGAATTAAGGGCAAGGTGTTAATGCAGGTTTCGGTATCGGGTACTGGTCCGTCGAAACAGGTATATATTGGGTGATTCCGATCGTAACCGCCATTTTAAAAGATAAAAAGAAAAAAGAAAAAGAGAGACAAGTATCGGCCGAAAACTGTTCCGTATCAGCCGATACGGAAACCGATACATGATGGGTGGACATCCATTTTAGAATAACTCAAAAATATATATATACCTGGGAGGTTAGTGAGGGACTACTCAACAGCCAAATAAATAATCAAAGGCTAGCACACCCCCCAAAAAAGGAAAAGATCCCAAATCAGCTTCGGAGGCAACAAATGGCAGCACAAAAGCAGGCACCCACCCTTCAGCTAGAGGAATTAAGGGCAAGGTGTTAATGCAGGTTTCGGTATCGGGTACTGGTCCGTCGAGCACAGGTATATATTGGGTGATTCCGATACGTAACCGCCATTTTAAAAGATAAAAAAGAAAAAGAAAAAAGAGAGACAAGTATCGGCCGAAAACTGTTCCGTATCAGCCGATACGGAAACCGATACATGATGGGTGGACATCCATTTTAGAATAACTCAAAAATATATATATACCTGGGAGGTTAGTGAGGGACTACTCAACAGCCAAATAAATAATCAAAGGCTAGCACACCCCCCAAAAAAGGAAAAGATCCCAAATCAGCTTCGGAGGCAACAAATGGCAGCACAAAAGCAGGCACCCACCCTTCAGCTAGAGGAATTAAGGGCAAGGTGTTAATGCAGGTTTCGGTATCGGGTACTGGTCCGTCGAGCACAGGTATATATTGGGTGATTCCGATACGTAACCGCCATTTTAAAAGATAAAAAAGAAAAAGAAAAAAGAGAGACAAGTATCGGCCGAAAACTGTTCCGTATCAGCCGATACGGAAACCGATACTGAGTTGGATACCTTATACGTATCAGTTGGGCCAGAAAACCAATGCGTATCAGTATCAGCCCATACTTGATATCTTGATTAAGGGTTCAAAAGCAGGCTATCCCATTCGTTCACAAAGCAAAGGTCCCGATGTCATCTGTCATCTGCCTTGTGCTGAAATTGCAAGACCCTTTTTTGTTCATTAAATCTACATGTTTAATCCATAATTTCAATTACTAGCTAGTCATGCGTAGTCCGTTCACTCTTGGAGCTAATGCTGAGGGTCTGGTGTTGGAGATGGACGGTGGAGACGGGCCAAGTGCAGGGACACCTTTTTATATTTACCTGTTGTAACAAAAGAGAAGAAGAGCCTGCTGGCTACAGGTATCTATATTCTTCATAAAATTTGTAGAGGAGGCAACAACAGCATATGTCGACGACAACCCATCAACTTCTAAATGTTGAACCCCGCACTCTACCGCCATCCGTTCATATTAGCTAACGGCAAGATAAATTCACTTAAAGAAGGACTCGTAGTGCACCTTTGCATCACTAAAACTGCCTTCTGCCCAACCATTTTCATCTCCAACCAACTAATAGAACTCTACTCCAAAAACGGTCGTTTACGAGAAGCTCGCCACCTTTTCGATGAAATGCCTAAGAGAAACGTCTTCAGCTGGAATTCCATGATCCATGGCTACATCAGGAACAAAGACTTGAAAGGAGCTCAAGTCCTCTTCGATGCTGCTCCAGAGAAAGACACTGTAACATACAATTCCATGATTTCTGGTTACGTTGGTGGCGAAGTACATGAAGACATTGCTCTCGAACTCTTTGCTAAAATGCAAGAAAATGGAACTCGAATCGATGAATTTACCCTCACAACGATGTTGAACTTAGCCGCAAAGCTATCAGTTTTATCCTATGGAAGACAGATCCATTCATATATGCTTAAAACCGCAAATAATTTGAATGGTTTCGGTGCAAGCTCGTTGATTGACATGTACTCAAAGTGTAATTGTTTCTTAGACGCATTCCGAGCTTTTCAAGAACTGGGTTATATAGATTCCATTTCGAAGAACGCAATGGTGGCAGCATGTTGTAGAGAAGGCAGAATGGAGCTGGCACTCGATATGTTTCAGAAAGTTGTGGCTGCAAACGACGTGATTGCTTGGAATACTTTGATCTCCGGCTATGCTCAAAACGGTTTTGGAGAGATTTCACTGAAAATTTTCGTTCAAATGAACGAAAACGGGTTGAGATATAATGAACACACGTTCGCTAGTGTCTTGAGTGCTTGCTCAAGTCTGAAAAATCTCAAATGCGGAAAGGAAATCCACTCTTTTGTTTTAAAGAACGGATTTATTTCAAACCCGTTCATAAGCAGTGGAGTCGTTGATGTATACTGTAAATGTGATAATTTACGGTATGCTGAGTCCGTTCATGTCGGAATCCAAACAGAAAATGCTTTCTCGATCACTTCGATGATCATGGGACATTGCCAAAGAGGGAACATGGTAGAAGCACGGAGTCATTTCAATTCTTTATCTGAAAAGAATTCGGTTTCCTGGACGGCTTTGCTTTCTGGGTATTTGAGATTCCGGCGATGTGATGCTGTTTTCGAACTTTTCAGGGAGCTCAAAAGAACTGAGATGGCAGTCGTTGACCCGTTGATCCTTACTACCGTGATTGGTGCTTGTGCTATACAAGCAATTCTCGAGTTCGGGAAGCAGATTCATACTTACCTGGTAAGATTGCAGGTACCGATGGACCAAAAATTGGGCAGTGCCCTTGTCGATATGTATGCAAAATGTGGAGAGATAAAATACGCCGAAGAAATTTTCCACCGGGTGTCCAGCAAAGACCGAGTCCTGTACAATGCGATGATTGCCGGATTTGCACACCACGGGCGTGAAAACGAGGCTATCCGATTATTCGAGGAAATGTTAGAGACGGATATTAGGCCTGATGCGATCACCTTCGTTGCCCTTCTCTCCGCGTGCCGGCATGCCGGACACATCGAGAAAGGCGCGAAGTATTTCTATTCTATGACTGATGAACACGGGATCTCACCCGAAATCGATCATTATTCATGCATGGTTGATCTTTTCGGACGGGCAAACAGATTGGATAAGGCAGTTATATTGATGGAGGGTATTACGATAGAACCCGACGCTATATTATGGGGGACATTTTTGAATGGTTGCAGATTGAATGGGAATAGAGAAGTGGTGAGAGAAGCAGAGGAGAAGCTATTGAGAATAGAAGGAGATAATGGGGCTAGATATGTGCAGTTGGCTAATACTTATGCTGCAGAGGGAGAGTGGGGTGAGATGGCAAGGATCAGAAGGAAGATGAGAGGAAGGGAGGTGAAAAAGATTGCAGGTTGTAGTTGGATCTATGTGGAGAACAAAGTGCAAATATTTACCTCAGGTTATAGATTTTGTTCAGAAGGCGAGGGAGTTTATGCATTGTTAGCCAGTTTGTATGCAGAAATGGTGGAGGACACATCCCAAGGATGGGAACAAAATGGATTAAAATAAAAAATAGTTAAATTGCACTTGTCTTCACTCTACGAATGCAGAAGCTCTCTCTCTCTCTCTCTCTCTCTCTCTCTCTCTCTATCTATATATATATATATATATATATATATATATATATATATATATATATATATATATATGATTCAGTAGCCAGTGTTCAAACTTTACATTCAATGGTAGATCACATGCCATGTGGTGCATGATCTCAAGTTGCAGTCCCTCTAGGGTTTTAGAAATTATTTTTTTAAAAACAGAACTGACTCTTTGCCCTTCATTTCAAGGGTCAAAGATATGGGCTCAAAAATTATACCCATTTTTTTTTTTCAAACTTTGACCACAAAATCACCAATGATGCGTATGTTGTTGCCGCACCCAAAAGACTCAAGGGTAGAGTTAAACTCTACAAGTCAGGTTAACAGTCCTGCAGTCCTTATATACATAAGAAGTTCCATTTTTCATCATGGACGTCTTTAGATCTTTAAGAAAATTTTGGAGGTCGAGAGGGGTCACTTGACCCTGCTCGCCTCTGTGTGGTTCCGCACCAGAAGCAAGCAATCGATGATCCCCCCCCCCCCCCCCCCCCCTCCCTCACAAACTGATGGCAATTGAGTTCTCTCTGCATCATCAGGAAGGCAGGAACATAAGGCAGCCAATAAACACAAAAAATGACTTCTTTTATTGTTTTGATGTGATTGATTGACAACAAGACAATGGATAAATCTTGCGCAATGGTGAAGCTAAATGATAAGAGGAGAGAAGGTGGAAAAAATAAAATTTGCTAAGATGAAGAGGAAGCCAATAGATTCTTTATGTGAAAAATATAAAGACAAAGAAAAAATAGCCAATGACAGAAAACAGAGATGAAACTATGGAAAACAGAGGTGAATCTATGAAACTAGATTGTATTACCCAAGTGATAAAGAATGAATAAAATAAACCACAATTACAGCCTTATAAATAGTAAAAGATTTCATAAAAAGTCTCAACAAACACCAACGTCTTCTGAGTTTGTTTTGCTTAACTAACAGCCAATAACTCCTAAATAAATGGAAGACTAAAAACTAACTAGACTTGTTCAGCCAAAGACTAATTCATCAATAGTAAGTTTCACTAATTTCCAACATTCCCCCATAGTGTAAACTTACTATCAACAACACCAAGAGCTTTTCGAAACAATTCAAATTTTGCTTTGCTAAGCGCTTTGGTAAATATATCAGCAGCTTGAGCTTCAGTTTGTATTTTCTGCAGCTGAATATCTTGAGTCAAAACCTTTTCTCGAACGAAATGATAATGTGTTTCAATGTGTTTTGTGCGGGCATGAAACACTGGATTTTCAGCAAGCTTAATTGCACTTTCATTGTCACAGTGAATGAGAACTGGATAGTCCATGACAGAAAACATTTCTTGAATAAACCTCTTAAGCCAAATACACTCTTGAGTGGCCATGGTAGCTGCTATATATTCAACTTCACAACTTGAAAGAGCAATAGTAGCTTGCTTTCTACTGCACCATGAGATTGCTGCTGAACCTGTATTAAAACAATACCCTGTTGTGGAGCGCCTATCATTCATGTCACCAGCCCAGTCTGCATCTACAAAACCAGTAAGAAAGAATGATGTATGCTGCTTATATAGTAATCCAAAATTCAGAGTGCCTTTTACATGTCGAAGAACCCTCTTTGCTGCAATTAGGTGACTCTCACGTGATTTGTCCATAAACTGAGAAATGACTCCTACAGAATATGAAATGTCAGGCCTTGTGATAGTTAAATAGAATAAACTACCAACGAGCTGTCGAAAAGGTGTTACATCTTCTAGTAGTTTTCCTCCATCTCTAGTTAACTTCAAACCAAGTTCCATACGAGTAGTCATTGCCTTTGACTCCTTCATATGGAATCGATTCAGCAAGCTTGCTGCATATCCTCTTTGAGAGACAAAATATTCATCTGTCTTTTAACCTCCAAGCCAAGAAAACAGCTAACTTCTCCCAGACTTTTCATTTCAAAACGAAGAGACAAAGCATCTCGAAGATGAGTTATTTCAGCATTTTCATCACCAGTAATGATCATGTCATCCACATAGAGAAGAAGCATTGTGCATGCAGAGGCTGTTTTCTTAACAAATAAACTTGAATCTGCATTTGAAGACTTGAAACCACAGGAATCAAGGTATTGAGCGATTTTACCAAACCAAGCACGAGGAGCTTGTTTGAGGCCATACAAAGCTTTCTTGAGTCGGCACACATAATCTGGAAACTCGTTAGAAATGAATCCATGTGGCTGCTCCATAAAGATATCTCGATCCAACTCCGTATAAAGGAATGCATTCTTCACATCTAATTGCCACAATTTCCAACCTTTGTAAGCAGCTAATGAAATAATTGTTCGAATCGTTACCATTTTAGCAACAGGGCTGAAAGTCTCCTCGTAATCTAGACCATATTGCTGAGAGAAACCGCGAGCAACAAGACGAGCTTTATACCTGTCGATAGTGCTATCAGCCCTTTTCTTCAATTTGTAAACTCATTTACAAGTAACTAATTCAACATTCTATGGCTTCAGAACAAGCTCCCATGTGCAGTTCTTGTTTAGAGCGGATATTTCCTCCTGCATTGCTTCCTCCCATTTAGAAACTCCTTTAGCTTCATTGTAAGACTTAGGTTCATTTTCACATGCATCTCCCATCAGAAAACAGGACACAACAAAGCAATGATTTAACTGAATTTCATAATCAGTTAAATAATCAGGTTGCTTTCTTTGTCTAGAAGACCTTCGAATAGCAGTCCCTATGATTTCATCTTGCTGAATAGTTTCTCCAAAAGAAGTAGTATTGCTTCCCCTTTCGCTGGATGCATCATCACCGAAGAATGGTGAAAGATCAGTTTTGCCTCTGCTTGTATTTTCATCAATTTGATGTGATGAAACTTTGTCAAACACCACATCCCGAGAAACAACAACTTTCTTTGTTTCTGGATCCATACATCTCCATCCTTTCCTGTGAGTGTCATAACCAACAAAAATATAGTGCCTTGCCTTTGGGTCAAGTTTAGTCCGATTACTTTTTGAGACGTGAACATAACAAACTGAGCCAAAAACTCGAAAATAACTCACATTGGGTTTGTGATGGTATAGTGCTTCAAAAGGAGATGATTCTGTTCCTGGCCATGGAGGTAAACGATTTATGACTTGACAAGCTGCTTGAATAGCTGCTGCCCATATCTCTCTCGGAAGATTCTTTGCATGCAACCATGACAAACACATGGATGTAAGATGTGCCAACTTGCGCTCAGCAACTCCATTTTGCTGTGGAGTTTCTGGGCGGGTCAATTGACGTCGAATGCCATGTTCTCTGCAATAATTTAGGAATTGATCAGACATGTATTCTCCTCCATTGTCGGTGCATAGACACTTTATTGGCAACCCAAATTCTTTCTCCACCTGCTCCTTAAACTGAATGAATTTGGAGAAAGTCTCACTTTTGTGCACCAAGAACAACACCCAAGTGAATCGAGAAAAGTCATCCACAAGGACCACTACATAACGAAAACCATAGTAACTAGGTGTTCTTGTTGGCCCCATAAGATCTGAATGTACCAGCTGTAGTGCAGCAATAGCTCTATTATGCGAATTCGGGAAAGGAAGACGGTGTGAATTTCCATATTGGCAACCAGGACAAACCACATCTTGATGAATTTCTTTAAAGAGAGGAACTCCCTCAAGAAGTTTCTTTGTAGAAAATTTCTGCAGCAATTGATAGCCAATATGGCCTAACCGAGCATGCCAAAGTGTCATACTTGCATTCTGACCTGTCTTTTCAACATATGCATCACTTGCAAACAATACATAGAGTGAGCCTTTTCTTTTTCCAATAAATAAGACATCAGCTTCAAGATGTTGTATATTGGAAATAATTTTTACATCATTTGGACCAAAAAGAACATACCTCCCAGAATCAGCAATCTGAGAAACTGAAGCGAGATTCTTTTTTAAGAATGGAACGTGATAAACGTCTTTGAGAGAAACGCCACCAGCATTTGAAAAATCTTCCTTGACATTGAAATTTCCTTCTTTCACTACAGGATGTAATGAATTATCAGCTGTAACAATAGCTCTTTTTCCATAATGCGGACGAACTTCAGAGAGTAAATAAGCATTTTCCGTTGCATGATGAGAGCAACCAGAATCAACAATCCAATCCTAGTTATAGTTTATGGAAGTATTAGCATATGTTCCCACGTTGGTTTGTTGAACAGCAGAATTCACAATAACAGGTTGATCAATAGCTTCAATAGATAAGCATTGCTCCCACCTGAGTTGTTCAAACTCACTATTTTCATGTGCAACATTTGCTCCTGTGAGATTTACACGACAATTTTGTTTAATATGGCCTGATTTCCCGCACCGATTACACACCACCTTTACATGACAATCACGCTTGAAGTGGCCTAGCTTTCCACACCTATAACAGCTGTTTGAGTTTCCTCTGGACTGCCCTTTAGGTTTGGATTGCCTGCTGTCAGTTGAAGAATGCTTGGAGAAAAAATTTCTTTTTGCTTTATCTTTTGTGTAATGAGCATCCTCCACTTGAGAAGAAGATTGCTTGTTGTTGCTTGTGTAAAGAGCATCCTCTAATTGAGAGGGAGATTGCTTGTTGTTGTTGACCATTTGTTTCATCAATGTTTCCTGGTTTGAGAGCAGATTTTCCAACTCAATAATAGATGGTTGATTTGCCCACTCTTGTATCGAAGAGATAAAGGGGATAAACTCCTTCCGTAGTCCGCGAATAAGATAACGACGCAAACGAGCGTCACTCACAGGCTCTTCCGTGTCCAATTCTGAGATTTCAGAACACAAAGTTTTAATTTTCAAAAAATATTCTGAAATTGAAAGATTACCTTGAGTCATCCCAGCAAGTTCGTTCTCCAAAAACTGCAACCTCATCGTATTCTTTTGAGTGAACAACCTTTCAAGTGTCTCCCACACTTGCTTTGGTGACCTTACATCCCGAACTTGCTCGATGTACTCCTGACTGATTGATGTTCGCATAGCAAATAAAGCTTTGCCACACTTAATCTTCCACTTCCTCCGCAACTCAGCGTTATGTGGTGTATCTTCTGGAATTACAGCTTCATCACCAGAAATAAGATCCCACAGATCCTGCCCTTGTAGATAAGCTTCCATGCATAGCTTCCAGCAACTATAATTGTTACCAACAAGCTTGTCTACAGAGACTGCTTCCACCATTCATCTTTACTGAGTAATACAATCAAACACTTGAGAGGCAACTTAGCTCTGATACCATGTGAAAAATATAAAGACAAAGAAAAAATAGCCAATGACAGAAAACAGAGATGAAACTATGGAAAACAGAAGTGAATCTATGAAACTAGATTGTATTACCCAAGTGATAAAGAATGAATAAAATAAACCACAATTACAGCCTTATAAATAGTAAAAGATTTCCTAAAAAGTCTCAACAAACACCAACGTCTTCTGAGTTTGTTTTGCTTAACTAACAGCCACTAACTTCTAAATAAATGGAAGACTAAAAACTAACTAGACTTGTTCAGCCAAAGACTAATTCATCAATAGTAAGTTTCACTAATTTCCAACACTTTCTTCTTTTTTAATCACTAAGGTATTCTGTATTATTAAAACTTTTATTAAAATAAAAGGTATGGGTGCAGAAAATGATAACAGGCACTAGGCTAGATAAGATGTACAGACTGTTACTCGCAAGAAATTAGAAGGTTAACAACCACCTAAATCTTTAATGCAGTTAAATTAACTTGGCTTTTTTAATAATAAATAATAAAAGTTATTGGTGGAAGCCTAGGTCAATCGGGATTATAAACAAGAGTAAATATGAGCAAAGAGTGAGGAATCTCCACTATGTAATGTAGGGAGGGATTCCTAGGGGTACCATCTCTAGATAGAATCTGCTATGTGGTTAACTTCAATCCTTATGTGCCCATTGTCACAAAAACGGCATTTTTTTTTCTACAAAAAACATATAAAACGCTTTTCTCATGAAACGTATGAAAAACCGTTTTATATGGGAAAATATAGGAAACACATATTTTCCGTTCAAAACAAGTTTTACATGTTTTATTTTTGTATAGAACACGTTTAAAAAAATGGTTTAATGAAATATATTTTTTTGAAAGTTAATAAAATATTATTTTATATTTTTATAATCTAATATAACTTTTTAAATCTTTTTATTTTTCCCTTTTAGATCCTGCACTTTCCGTTTTTTTATCTATATTTTTTCAAACTTTTCCGTTGTTGTACTCTTCCTATTGTTGGAATATGGCCATGAATGTCATCCAACAGTTATGACTAAATAACTAATTGGTGATTAATGAAATATAATAATGATGAGAACCGTTACACATAATGTGATTAAGAAAGTGATTAATGCCTATTAATGAAAAGTGTGCTTGGATACATGGGATATGCCTTAGACCGATTGGACGAGCCACGATAAGCGACCATCAATCTAGCGACACCGTCGTCCTCTTGATCGCGGCATGTGGCATGGATTTCTCAATCCTTCACTCATATCAAAGCTTAGGCTACATTGTTATCGTGTCATGATCGACGTCATTCGTTGCCAATCGTTGTCAATACCATCACTATCAATCGGATCATATATGGTGGTATCCTGATCGTTCAATCATTGCCGATCAGATCATGGATCACAAGCATCGCCTGATCGAAGGTGACATTGCACGCTATCGAACCAACGATCAAAATTGGTCTCAACGTCAGATTTGAAAACAAAAGACTTCAACACATAAATTGGTAAACTTGAAGCAAGAGCGGTATATTTTTTCGAACCTTAATCTCACAAATTTGTTAGTAGATATCATGAAATGTCTTGAACCGTGAGAGCATACCAATATTAGAAAATTGGTTTATCATACGATATTTGATTTAGTTTTTGGAAACACTCAAATAGACTTATACAATCGGGTATTGGACATGTTCATGATGGGGAAATCAGTTTTGCGTGTAGAACCTTATGACATGTGAGATTTAAAATGACATGAATAATATGACGGATAAAAAGCCTTATAGCATGCATATTTAAATCTCGTTATAATCGTTTGTATTCTCTTTATGGATTTATCCAATGGTTAAACCAAATGTCTTATGATACTATATATTTTAGCCTTTATGGCCAAGTGAGAGATGTTAGAGTGTGGCCATGAATGTCATCCAAGAATTTTGGCTACATAACTAATTAATAACTAATAAATACAATAACGATGAGAATCGTTACACATATTCTGATGAAGAGGGTGATTAAGATATCTTAATGGAAAATCCATTGGTTACATTGTTAGTTTATATAAGCAATGTTTAACACAAGGAAAAAGTGTGCTTAAATACACGGGATATGCCTTAGACCGATCGGACGAGCCGCAATAAGCGACCACCAGTCTAGCGACACCATCACTCTCTTGATCGCGGCATGTGACACGGATTCTCAATCCTTCACCCGTACACCGTTTTCCCCCTTTTTTGCCTTGCCATTATTTACCGTTTTCTCCAAATTTTTCTCTTCCCGTTTTATTCCTGTACTCTGTCTTGGTCACTATATATGTGCCTAAACATGATGCTCCAACCCTCCACGTTGTCAAAAGCTTTGTCGAGAAAATGAGAGAAGCGCCAAGGGCCTTATAACCCTTTCGTATTTTCCAACTCTTGACCTTCACCGAATACCCTCCATGTCTAGTGGACCATCTATAAAACTGTAGTAGATTCGGTCGCTTACTAATATTGTCCTCCATACTGCCTCATTGAATCCATAAATCAAAGAAGCCAAGAACCCCTTCGTAACACTCCATGATGATAAATTGATACCCCTCCAATTCCAGCCGCACCCGGTGCTGAGAGTACTACAGTCAAAATTGAGTTTGGGCTTACTCACCTTATGGTCTCGCTTGTCCCCTTTCTAGTTTAAGGTTGTTTTCCATTCCCTTCCAAAATTTTGGATGGGATACTCCTTCGTTCTTTCCTTCACCTTGCCCAATTGATAATCCTGAACTTGAAGTTGCTAGAAATCTTTCTTCTAGTTTGATATTTTTTCGTTAAAATTCAAATACTGTGACTGTTCCTTTTTTCCAAATTTTTTGTTCGGTAACAACCAAGATATCGTTAAGAAAAAAGAGAAAACATACAAAGACTGCAGAGCAGTGACAAGCCATGCTGTAGGAATGCCAAAAACTAAAAAAAAATAAAAAAAGAAGAAAAAGACACCACACACAACCAAAAAAACTTAAAAAAGGAAAAAAAAGAAAAACAAGGAGATCCCCCAATGGCCGGGCTAGCGAAAACCAGAAGGACAACAGCTTTCTGAAAATTCATGCCCCAATGGAAAGATATGCCCATCAGGATTCAGCTACATAGAACATTTTACTTCCCGGCAGTCCTTGATACTATGTAACGACTTGTGCCCCATGGCCAACTTGGCCCCAACCCATTCCACCACAAGAATGCTGGTGGATCTAGCCACCAGTTGAAAATTCCTACAACTGCTCCGAAAGCTCTTTCATTCTGTTCCAGCCGGATAACCCACGAAATAGCCAGCAATAAAACTTCCCAAAAATCTTTCACCATCGCCAACCGTTAAACCAACTTCTAGCTACTAGTCAATACTCTACACAACATCAGAACAGACCGACCCAAACATCTCTGTATCCAACTCCACAAGCTACTCACAAATGGTCAATGAATAAGGAGACTCCTCTTCCCTGCCACACATGGTTCAAAATATCGTCTGAAACCGGCACGATACGTACCGGTTTCTAAGGACACTAGTACGATATTTTGAATGTATCGTACCGGCACATTACATATATATTGGTGATATATCGGACGATAAATACAAATGTATCGTCCAGAACCAGTATACATACCAGTTTTGGTGTTGGACAATAAGTACCGGAAAACCAGTATGCACCTAAACCCTAAACCATGCTGCCACACGACACAAACATTTCTCGAACCCATTCATCTGTTGATAAGCTGGTCCACAGTCAAAATCCTCTCCCATGCCACCGTCAAAGAAAAAAAGATGATTCTAGAAGGAGGTATATTCTTCCACGAACCCCTCAAAACTTTGTCCACCACATCCTTCGGTCTCAAAAAAATTGTAGAAAGACCTAACCATGAAAACTCCTTTCTTGTCCAGGATCCAAACCCTTCTATCAATCCTTCTGTTATTTGGAGATACCTCATAATGTATGTCCAATAGGTCCAACACAGACTCCATCTCCTCATTTCTTATAGGCTTCTTCTAAATTGCACATCCCAGTCCATAGTCACTGAGTCGGGGTTCGACAATAATTTGGCAAGGTTAGAATTCAGAAAAATGTGACAAAAATCGTAGAAAACAAGTAAATAAACAAAGAAAAGAAAGTTTAAAAAGTATAAAATATTTGAAAAATACTAAAAATCGCGATTCTTTGAAAAAATCATGAATTATCTGTGAATTATTCACAATTTATTCGTGAACTTCGTGAATTTTTTAAACTTTTGCAAATAATTCATGATTAATTCGCAGAACCTCAAACTCACGAATTATTCACGATTTTTTAAAAAATTCGGAAAATTTGGTGACAATGCATCCCACCTGAAAAACTGGCGACTTCCTTATCAATCACCTCTTACAAATTCCCCACACAAGATCAAATGAGAGAATCCACCATATGAGTTAACATGTATCCAAAAAGGACCTGCACTTCAAACCATAAGATTCACTAAAGTTTCTAGAAACACCCGATCCACTCCAAAAAGCTCAAGAAACACCGACCACATCCTATTAGACAATCTAACAATGTAAGAATAGGTGATCCACATAAATGCTACAGCTACTTATGAACTTGTGAACTACATAGTGAGTTGGTTAAAACTTAAAAATAATTTTATGGTTCCATGAAATATTTTCATAGAAAGAAAATCATGAAGTGACCAAACTAAATCAGCAACTTAGTATAGCCAGTTGACAAAGTAAAATGTATGCCTAAAGTACAAAACACTAAAAAAAGTACTCAATGAAATACGTAATTTAAGGAACTAGCCTTACAATATTCCATCATATATATATTTAAAAAATAATCAAATAAAATAAATAATATACCAGCATATTGTGTACACAGCTATCTATGATAGCCAATTGATCATCAAATTGATGTCTTGTTTTCAACAAGGAAAGGCTCGAATATTGAGAGATGAGTTCCAAGTCAATACAATTGAACTGTGAACACCTAAAGATGACATAAATAAGGCTGTTTGACACCTACTAATATTGTTAATTATACATACACTTTAATCAAGACATTAAGATGCAAAAAAAAAACAGCATTCAAAAGCCATAGTACCAGCTTACAAACATACATCACAAAAGTGCAACACACTCTCGATCAAATCACTGAAGCAGATCATTGATGAAGGAAGAAACACATGCTACACGACAGTAAACGATAAGAAAGGAAATGCAAGTTGGTATTCATATCATTTTGATTCAACTTTTTTTTCAACATATTCTAACACAACAACAACGACAACCAAGGCAGGATCACATGGCCCCTGGAGTGTAAAACAACGGGACAAAGGATCAAAATTTGAAGTATTCTAGCCCATACCACTTTGCGGCTCAATCAACAACATCCTCCACAGCATGACTATTTGGGAACATAGACTCTCTTCTTTTGGGATTTGCAGCTCAATCAACAACATCCTCCACAGCATGACTATTTGGGAACATAGACTCTCTTCTTTTGGGAAAACCTGTGGTTTCTATATTCTGCCCCCTATATTTCAATTCTGCACCTGTTCTGAAATTGGGATCACCGGAACTCGGCCTAAAAGGAATGGCTGACCCCCCAGGATATCTAGAGGGAGAAACGTACCTCCTCGATGGACCTACAAGAGCACCTCCTCTCAATTCCCTACGATCCGTAGCCCTTGATGAATCTGCATAAGTTCTGTCTCCCGAGGCAGTCCCTAAAATAGAACCCGTAGCCACCGACATGGTGCTAGAAGGATCATCGTGATCCCACGAAGTCACCGATTCTCTCTTTTTCCACACAAGCTGCCAACATGCTCCGAAAAGAAACAGAATGAAAACAATAATTGGGCTGGTCCATAAAACAGTACTCAACTCAGCTTTGAAAACTGGAAGATTTGAACGGTACATCCCAACATACCCACTCCCTAGGCCAAGTACTAGGAGCCTTTCACGGTCTGTAGCAATTAATGGAATTTTAGTTGTAGAGCCTTCAACCCGAACACGAGAATTTAGAAATGAAGATTTGATTTCATCAAAACTCGTAAAGAAAAGAGGCCGTGGCCCGCCGACCCTACCATGATGCTGCGAGGAGATATTATACACGAAAACCTTCTCCTGGCTTACAATGAGCAAATACCCCTTAATTGCTTGAATGACAAGAGGCACATCCATCTCAGTTTTCCTCCTGGATCTAACCCTGCATTTGAAATTTAATATATCACCCAAAACAGCCATGTGAATGAGATCACCATCATTCGTAAATCCGTAAGCCTTAGAACGTTCAGAGGGATCAAACACATAATTCTTCACGAAAGATCCATTCAACCCTTCACATTCGGTTTCCCTAATTTTCATGCTCCTTAAATCTAATGATACCGCACTCTTCTCTGTCAGAAACAAAAGCCTTTGTTTCAAGAATACGAGGGGACGGCTTGGGGGCATCACAGTACCTTGCACCGTACCATTTTCTCGAAAAACACTAATCTTCCCATTAATGTTCGAAGCAATAACATATCTCATCCTACCCAGTTGATGCCCTTCCAAAATCGTAATTGATAAACCCTCTTCACCGTTCCCCATAAAAACAAAAGCGTGCGAATTTCCCATAGAAAGAGAATTCCAATCCTCTCCATTGGCCGCCTCCCAAACTCGATGAGCTAAGATCGACCCGTCTTTATGTCCAGTTACCAAAACGCTCTCATTCTTATAGAAAGACAAGTAAGAAAGCATGGAAGTAATAGGCGAATCAGATAAAGTGTAAAATTCAACCAATATATCTCCGTTCGACAAGAAGATATAAACCCTCCCTTGCTCGTCTCCTACCGCGACATACTTGCTCAGTCCCTCGTGATGCTCAAAGGGTAATATGTTTATGCACGTCGGTTCGAATTCGAGCTTCGCCGCTGAAAGAAACTGGAATCTCTCTGACCAAGATGGTTTGTATTTTGTTACTGTAACACCTCGCCCTTCTCTTTCTTTCTCATGAGATTTTTGTTGGCTCTCTTGGGGTGCACTTAAGGATCTACTACTGCTATAATCAACTCCACTCTCGATCTTATCTCCAGTGGGTAAGCCTAGGTCCTGGACGTTTTTCTTGCCAGATCCGATTTTAAGACACTCAGAAAATGAAGATTCAAGTCTGGTTATTGTGTTGTTGAGGTTTCTTATTAGCTCTTGGAGATTTTTCAACTGGATTTCTTGACGATCCGAAATGCTTACAGGACTATCAACTTGATTGTGGTCGTGGTCAGGTTCGGATCCGATCGAGAGGTTGCAAGTAACTAAATAAGTAAAATGAGGCAACGGAACTAAAATCAAAAGTAGAAGCATGTAAAACTTGCCATTTTGGAAGTCGACCGCCATTGAAGGAGCTTCAATGTTATTCAGAAATCCGTCATTGGTGCAAGTACTGAAGATCAGGGGAAACTGACTTCCCGTGGAAATTTTGGATCTTAAGTGACGTTACGAGTTCATGAGCTCTGATCAACCTTCGGATTTGCAGCTAGGGCAGAAAATTTCCAGGCGAAGTTTGGGTGTCGGGCAAGAGGATCCGGAGACAGTATATATCTGTAGAGGGAGGTTGATCAGTGCAGAAAATTAGGGTTTTGTTGGCGAAGAGAGGTTTGGAGGCGCAAAGCTCGTTGAGAAGAGAAGAAAAGTAGAGAGAGTAGACTAGAAGCCTGAAACAGCGTTTTGTTTGGGCAGGATATGTTTGTTTCCGAGAAGTTAAAAAAGAGAAGGATTTTTGTAAGAAACCCAATAAAATAAGAAAAACAAAATGGACAAAAAAAATAAATTAAAAGATTTTTTTTTTCCTATTTTCCCTCACACCTAAAATTAAGATTGAAAGGGTGAGCCTTTTATGATAGGCGAAGTTTTTTTAAGATTTGAGAACAATTAGATCATTTTTCTATCATTTTTAATTATTTCTAAAATTATTTAACAATAAATTTTATTTTATGCTTTTCTGCTTTAATTATGATCAAAATTATTTGTGCAAAAAATAGCCCTTAATTGCTAAATAAAAGGCAAGAGTAGCATTTGTATTTCGATACATGACAGGTAATTAGGCTGCGTATGTCATTGCTCTTTGGTAGTTCGTGCCATAGCAGAGCTCACCTGCTTTAACAGGTTACCATCCTCTTTATTAATATCTTGCTACCTATTTTAGTAGGTACCCTTTTTCCTTAATAACTCTTTGCATAACAAGATTTTATATATTAAATACTTGTTTAGATGTTCTCCCCTCCTCTCTACTCACTCCTTGGCAAAGTTGATTCTATTTGCTCTGATAGGAAGCTAGTAGAGAGGAAGGTAGAACTGCTAGTGCATATAAATCATGTATAAAATCTTGCTATGCAAAGAGTTATCAAAGAGAAGGGATACCTGCTAAAGCAAGTATCGGGATATTAATAAAGAAGATGATAACCTGCTAAAGTAAGTGAGCTCTGTTATGGCAGGAGCTACCAAAGAGCAATGTCGCAGCCTTAGTATCAATTAAAATGGTGGGCAAGGGATCACGCCAATTTCAATGGTAGGTAAGGGTTTTCACCAATTCCCTAAAAAGGTTAGGGCATCTTACCAAAATTCCAAGTATTATCGTTATTTTCAAAAATGTAAATTATTGAATGTCTGAAATCATACAGTGGAGATTGCTTTTTTTCACTTTGCACCCAATAGATCTTGTCGTCATAAGCCTACCATCATAAAGTCAAATGTTGACACTATATGGCACACAATTCAAAAATTGAATGATCACAATATACCATCAAACATGATTCACGTTCACTTTTTGATGTGTGCAATGTAGAATTACCATTTGACCGTAATTGCCCTTTCATTGTACAAGATCAAAAGCATATGGGGTGACCCACATTAATTACATAGGGTACAAATCTATGATTAATTTAAAATTTAAATAATCTTAACATATCTGGGCTAATGATTCATGCCTTAAAATTTAGTTATGATTAAATAAGGTGCAAATCTATGTTATGATTAATTTAAATTTTAACAAATATGTTAAAATTTAAATAATCTTAACATATCTGGGCTAATGAACCATATTCCAACAATCCCCCATTGAATTTTAACATTGACAATTAAAACATAAAATTAGGGGAAATTTTCTTAAAGCTTCCCTTTTGAAGGTACTTTTTTAAATCATCCTCATAATTTTTTAAACATTTATAAACTCTTTTACTTAAAACTTAGTTATCTAAATGTCCGCTCAACCATAGATATCCACCTTAATACTAAAATCACCCTCAAAAGAAAAAAGTTATAAAAAATTGGTTGGTCAATTGGGCCAAAAGGCCAATGAAAATTACACTAAAAAATAAATCATAATTTTTATACACAAAGTAAGAATGAAAAAAATATATATAGATTCAATTAATATCTAAAAAAATTAGAAAACTTTGACAAGAGTAATAAAAATATATAAAAAATATACCATTTAAGAACGCGGTTAATTGGCCTATTTTCTAACATCTTCCCGCTTTAAGATAATTTTGATATTAAGGTAGATACTTATGATTGAGGGCATTTAAATGATCAAGTTTTAAGTATAGAGATTTATTAAATATTTAAATAAAGATGGGATAGATTTAGAAAAGTAACTTTAAATGGGAAAGATTTTAAAAAAAATTCCTCTAAGATTAAATAGCCAATAGATTGCACAGATAGAATGGTTAACTTTCTTAGATGGGTTAGATCATTTAAGCTTATCCTTATTTTATTTTAGAAACAAAATAGAGAAGGCAAAGAACAATTTTATCAGAGCAAACGGTATTACCAAATGTAAAAGTAGTTATCTGTCAGAGCCAAAGAGTGAAAGAGCTACTCTTTGCCCAAAAAGAGTTATCCCAAATGCAACCTAAGAATTCTTTAATGGTGGAAGCGAACCACAAGTGTGTGTGACCTTTTTTACGTGCACGGACTCTTATGTGCTTTAAAGTCCTTCCACATGAGAAGGTCGTGTGGAGGTATAGATAAATTCTAGGGAAATTTACACTTTTTGCCTTATAAGTTTGCTTATTTATATTTTCGGTCCTGTAGTTTCAATCTTTTCATAACATGCCAGCTCCAAGCCAAGCCAGTTTCACGTCAGCACCAACCTTGTTATTTTTAATAAAGATATTAATTTTTAAATATAAATGCTAACTTTAACTTTTACTTTTCATTTTTTACTGTTTACTTTTCACTTTAACTTTTCTGTAAAAACCGAGAGCGGCGGCAAATCGGTGACAAAGTGGAAAAAGAATCATAGAAAATTTTCAGGTAACTATTTTTTATATTTAAACAAATATACTAATCCGTTATCTTCCTTATCTAACCCACTAACTTACCGCTAACATACCGCTAACTTACCGATAACTTAAGTTAGTGGCCACTAACTTTAATTATCGATTGATAACTTATATTATCGGCCGCTAACTTACATTATTGGCCGATACTGTAAGTTAGCGACCGATAATATAAGTTAGCGAAATATTTTCAACCTCACTTTTTTTGTTAATTAATTTTTTTTATATATTTTACAGTTTTCACTAAGTGATTGTAAAATGACTAAGTCTCTAAAGGCATTTAGGAAATATACTGGAATTAGTGTTATAAAATTTTACTTGCATTACAACGAAGAGATGAAGAAGATACTAGATGATTCAATTTCCGGTCATCTATTTAGGATTTCTGAGAAATTAGGGTTCATTGGAGACATAATTGACACAATTTTAAGCTTTTAGGTTGAAGATAACATTTTTAAAGTTAGAAACACCAATGTACTGCTGCAGGAGTCAGATATATTATTGATTTTAAGGCTAAATATGTTGACGGAACCTTAGTCTGAGCATGTGGCCATGTCAGAAAAAGAAACCAATCGATGCAATTTTTTTCTTAGGACGCCGGCTAAAAGATCTCGTATTGAAGAAATAATTGATAGTGCCCAGCTATCCAACGATGAATTTTTGAAACTATTGTTGTTATTTCTCTTATGCTCTTTTTTACTTCCAGATACATACCAGGAAGTGGACAATGAGTACTTAGAATTAGCAGATAACCTTGAAAAGTTCAACGAGTTTTCGTGTGGTCTGATAGTTTATAAAAATTTAGTAGAGTGCATATCGAAAGCGATCGTAAGAAGGGAAGCGGCCGAAAAGTTAGAAAATGGGTATTATAACATATACGGATGCACTATCGCCCTACAGATTTAGATGTTTGAGCACTTTCCAGGAGTTGCCACCGCTCTTACTCAGCTAAAAGATCCATTTCCGAGGCTATTGAAATGGGAAGGCCCGAAATTCAGTCGTAATCGAAATTATTATCGAGAAAAATTTCTTAAGTCTAAAGTTATCTTAGAGTTTGAAGTTGTAAAATACGAGTTACAGTATTGATCAGTTCGACTCTTTTTTATGTAAAGAGAGATAGAAAGGGAGTAGGAAAGAGCCAAGGAGCCGCACGATGAAAAAAAGATACATAAATACGACGATGTCCCAAGTTATGAGACACGTCCCCAAAAAAGAGCCAAAGAGTCTCACCTAGATAATGATGATGACGATGATGACAGTAACGATAACGATAAGTATGAGGTCATTATACGTCAACATTTGGAATCAAAGGGCAAACAATCGGAAATTAGGCCCTAGCCAACCAGGGAACAGCCGCCTAGGCAACCACATCTAATCAAAGAAGTAATCGAGCTTAGAAAAGAATGCGCATCTCTCTGTATGGTCATTAAAGAGATGAAAAGTGAATTCAGACGTGTGTTTACATTGCTTAAAGGGCAAGCGATGACCATTGAATAGCTCGGTAGAGATAAGAAGACCCAACAAGAGCAAGTTAGGTCATTACAAGATCAAGTAGGGTCACTACAAGATCGGGTTGTAAATTTAACAGACGAAAATGAAATAATACGGAAGGATCTTGAAGCCGTTAGATCTCATTTGACAAAGGTACTAAACTAATTCTTTTTAAATTTAAGAAAAATTAATTTTTAACAGATTAACGCTAACTTAAGTTGTCAGCCGATAATATAAGTTATCATCCGACAATTTAAATTATCGACCGATAACTTACATGACCGGCCGACAACTGATCATGTAAGTTATCTGCCGAAAATGCGGCCGTTGATGTAAGTTATCGGTCAATAATGCGGTCACTAACCTAAGATAGTGATTCTCAAATTATGTTAATTTTGTAAAATATAATGACAGATATTCTTTCCTCTGTTCTATTTGAAGCCTTCGTTCTCAAACTTCTGCCCTTCAACCCACTGCCACTCAACTAACAATTACCAAAACTTCTGTCTCTAAACCCACTGCTCCTCAACCTACTTCTAAACCCACTGCTCCTCAACCTACTCCTCAACCCACTGCCCCTCTAACTTTTGCCCTTAAACCCACAGGCCCTAAACCCTCTGCTCCTCAACCTACTCTTCAATCCACTACCCCCAAACTTCTACCCCTAAATCCACTAACCCTAAATCCACTGCTTCTCAACCCGCTGCCCCCAAACTTCTGCCCCTAAACCCACTGGCCCTAAACCCACTGCTCCTCAACCTACTCTTCAATCCACTACCCCCCAACCTCTACCCCTAAATCCACTAACCCTAAATCCACCGTTCTTCAACCCACGCTTCAAACTTCGCCCTAAACTCACTGGCCCTAAACTCACTGCTCCTCAACCTACTGGCCCGCAAACTTCTGTCGTTAAACCAACTGCCCCTCAACTCACTGCTCCTCAACACACTCCAATACAAACTTCCCTTGAACTCAATGCACTTTAACCTCTTGCTACCCTTGGTGGAGGCATTGCTCGAAGTGGGTGATGAGGGTACTCCGCTTACCCAGTCTTTCATCACTAAAATCAAGTTTAGTGAAATTATCAACTTCAAAGAGTAAAGCCGAGGGATATGACTTGCGTGCTCGAAAGACAAGAAAGACCCCGATCCGTAAAGCTGCTATTAAAAGACCAAGAGTGGTTGTGGAGGAGGAGGATGAGCCACAATCTATGGAGCATAAATATATGCTCAGTTTTTTAAATCGGCCGATGGATGAGGACACTATGATCGTCAATAATATCATAATTGTTTATGTCACAGTTGTTATTTTAAAGGTCTTTAAAAGACGTTCGTGGCTCGACAATGAAGTCATCGACACTTACTTGAAAGTCCTTGAAATTATAAACGATTCAATGTTTCCGGAAAATGCCGAAAAAGGCTGTTTCTCTTTTACGTCCGCCCTGGTAAGGTTTCAACTATTTATTATTTCATTTTTTTCATTTATCTGTCTTTCCATTTATGACTCTCAATTCACTGATTTTAATTTATTTACTTATCGCATTATCGTCTTTCAGACCTTGTTTATAGCAGATCAAAGATAAATTTTAAAATGTATCGATAATGAAGGTCTGACAGCACTCAAATACTTCGATAAGTAGCAGGTTCGTCAAATTCAAAGCCGTTTAAACCCCTACTTACCAATCATAGACGCGAAATTCACACGATCGACTGTGGAACGGTACGTTTTTTAATACTATACTTCGCTTTATTTAACATTAGCGATTTTTAAAATTTTTAATTATTTAAGACTCCGGTTCCATTTTCATGCAGATTTTTCTTTCGATGCATAGTAAAAAATATAGTCACTGAGCATTGGCTATAATTTCATTAGTTGATCACATCATTAAATTGGTAGACCCGACAGACCGAGAGTGCTTAAGAAATTTGAAACGCACAAAGGATGTCTATTACATCACCTTCCGCGTTTTCTTTACACTGTTGATTTGAAGTCTGCTTTCGATCATTCGTGGAAGCTAACGATCTTCAACAGTGTCGATCTCCCGCTTGCAAAAAACGGTTAGGACTACGGTATTTATATATTGAAGTATATAGAATACTTTTCCCAAAGACGGTCTATTGATTTCGAAGAGAAACACATGTAACAATTTAAAACCGAAATCGGACATTCATTATCCAAGTTCGGGAGGAGTTAAATATTTTATTTTTTTCTCTTTATATATTTTTGTAAATATTATTATTACAATTTATAGGTAACATTATAAAAAATCAATTTGTATAATTTTTATTTCTTTAAATTTTTTCTAATTATTTAATTTTTCCTTACAAACTTTATAAAAGGACAGTGCTCGCTAACTTAAGTTAGCGGGCGCAAACTTAAGTTAGCGCCCGCTATCTCACCCCTAACTTAAGTTAGTGGTCGATAGTAGGGTCATGTTCTCAAGATCTATTAGGTTAAAGATTGGGTTGAAAAATAGTCTCCATCATCTGATTCAAAGCAATTTCGAATGAGGTGAGATTACATTCTCACTGAGTGTGGATAAATTGGTACCATTTTTTAGAAGGAAACAAGCAATCATATGTTGTTATTTCTCCCAAGCTTGAAATAGAAAAATGAGGATTAGGGTTATGTTAACAGCCGATGAAACAAAACCCTAATAAATTCTGGCCCCAAATAGATGAAAAAAAGGTATGATATGATTTGATCTCGGTTGAAATCCCTATTTCTTTCAAAATATTAGATTTCTTTTATAGATTATGAAATATTACGAAAGACAGTGACGAGATCAATATTGATGATATTAATGAGATCATATAGTTTGTAAAGAAATATATAATATCGGGGTCGCTATCTTAAGAGGTGGATAATTTACAAATAATATAAGTTCATATAAAATTCTAACAAATTTACACGAACGTCGGTTATGACCATATTCGTTATAATTTTTACATCGTAGTGGTCGAACTTTGCCTTTAGATCTTATTCTTCTTTTCTTCGGACGGCCGGCTTGACGTATCTTGTGCGAAGGCAAAACTTCAATGTCGTCTTGTAGCGCAGTCCGTTCTCACTTATCAACGATCAGAACAAAGTGTTCTCTATAAGTTTCTCTAACTAAGTTACTGGTAAATCAGTGCTCACAAAATTGAGAGATCTCTCTTTCTCTGTTTCATCGCAATAATGCGACGATCGCATGTGAACATGATAATCTAAGGATAGCCCAACGTCTGTATGTACTTGTTCGTTTATCTAGATCGACATAGTGAGTGTAATTTTAACTTGAAATGTATCGCGACCATATGGTATAACGTTCTTTCAATGGGCTTATCCTGAATTTCGTGTTATGTGTACTTAAGTCATCGGTGTTAACACGTGTGTCATTTTATTTCCTTCTTCCTGACGACGAAGATAAAATTCGGCTACCTTTGTGCGAACAGTTTCTAGCATGGTCACGATCAGTTCCTCCTTGGCTATTTTCAACACACTATTAATACTTTCAGCTATATTAATTGTCAACATATCATAACGCCTTTCTGAAAAATAAGCACGTGCTCATAAATGGTCACCAATTTCTTTAATCCATTTTGTATATTTCGGGGGGGCGTCGTCTTCTATTTTTCATAAAATTCTTTTAAATTTTGCTTCCGAGAATGCAAGGGCAGCAACCCAGAAAAGCGGTTTAAAGATTGTATCCTTATATGTATTAAAAAGATTTAAAGCTAGGTGTCACATACAGTAGCTGTGAAAGGCGTTAGGAAAAACTTTTTTCATAGCTTCCATCAAACCTTTCTGCATATCTGATATTAATACAAACTGCTCTTCAAAGTCTCTGATTATACATCTCCCTAATAGATCAAGGAAGCATGTCCAATGATCTTCATTTTCTCTGGGGTATAATGTCGAATGCTATAGGAAATAAATGTCTATTCTCGTATATCCCCATAGTTATTAACAACTCCTTTATATTGTTCCCGCAAATGCGTTCTATCTATCGTAATTATTCTTCGTAAAATATCACGAAAGCTTCTAATGCAAGATCTGAATGCCACGAAGAATCTCTGAAATGCATTATCAGGCTTGCGACACAATTCGGTCTGTACGTCTGGATCAACCCAACGCCATTTTTTTTCGTCTCCATGCTTTTCAATAACCTACTATTATACCGTATTTTTTTTAATATAAAAAATTAAAGGAGTTTCATCAAAGCCTTTTAATAACTTATCCCTCACGAATGAAGCTATCCACGATGTCGTATGTTGGTGATGTCCGCTTTCGAAAGCTGACTTTCTGCACATATGTTCCGAGCGAAAAGTTTTTACGACAAATGTTTTCACACCCACCAATTTCGATACATGTATTCGCCAAACACATCCTACTTCAATACACCTCGCCGAAACTTGAAGATGACTGATTTTTATTGGTTTAAATTAGAAATTATTTGCCATTGTAAACTCTTTAAGAGCTTTATGAAAAGATTTCTTATTTCTAAACTCCTGACCAATAATAATTGGTCTCCCTTCATATAATTTCTCATCATCTGAATCTATATACTTTCCTTCCGAGTCATTAAGCTGATAGTCTTCACCTACCAGAGATTGATTAATTTCCCTATTAATATCAACGTGCAAAGTGGGCGACGACAGTGCTTCATTATTTTCAGGATCACTATCACCGTCATCGACTAGATGATTATTACGTGATTGGGATTGAGTCCGTTGATGTACGTTTGATTGAGGTGCAGTTGTTTGGGTTGAGGTTGACTGAGGTGAGAATGTTTGAGGTGCGAGAGCCTGTTCTGTTGAAGGCTTGATTATTATTGGCTCCGAAGCTATTGGTTCGGAATGTCATTGATATAGAGTAAGGTCTCCTAAAAACTTTCCCACTGATTTTAGTCAAATGTATTGTTTATCGATTCGAAGTTGAGCTGCGATGCATCGTGCATCAGATTCATTTGAGAATAATATCTTTGATCTTCATCGCCTTCTCTCATTCGAATGTCTGAAGAGAGTTGCTCCAGAGGCCTACGGTAAGGGTGAAATCTTATATTCATATTTTTATCATCGTCGACTATCATTGGTGCAACGGCATTCGCCTCTTCAAACTGTATTCCTTGATTTTCAATTGAATATTTTGGTTTCACACTATTATCATCTACTAATTTGACATTTTCTTCACATTCTTGATGATCTTCGTTTGTTTTCTGAAACGGTTGAAATGATTCTAAAGACGATAAAATTTATATTACGGGAGTGACTAATAATTTTTCGATATAAATATTTATCACACCATCACCAATACGATATGCTCTAAATAAGTTTATAAGATCATCGGAGTCCGACAATTCGACAAACACCAGTTTTTTCCCTATGCGTAATGAAATTGTTTGTGTAATAGAATGTTCTTCCAGTCCAGTCCTACTGACCTTATATATTTTCTGCATAAACTGATCAAATAATATGTTCTCCGTGATAGTGACAATTCTCCGATGTCCTCTGTTGTAAGTATTATCGCCCACACAGACAAAATCAAAATGGTAAAGAAATGGAACATCCAGTTCAACCTATAATATTAAAAAAAATAAATTGATTAATTAAAAAGTTCATACTTGACTTACAGTTTAAATATCGGCGAACCGCTACCTTAAGATAGCGCCCACCATCTTATGATGTCGGCCGCTACCTTAAGATATCAATCGCTATCTTAAGATAGCGATTGATATCTTAAGAAGAATAATGTAGTTGAAATTAGACTACCAACTGTATCTTAAGGAAAAAATGTAGTCGATATCTTACTTAGTCGGTTGCAGTTCGCTGGGCTACCAACTGTAGTCGAATCTGAAAATCGCAATATAAGAAAAAGTGATAAAAAAGAAAAATAAGCATATATATATAAGCGTGAAATCGGCTTGGCTTGGAGCTGGCCTGTTATGCAAAGATTAAAACTATAGAGCTGAAAATGCAAATAAGCAAATTTATGTGGCCCAAAGTGTAGGTTTTCCTAAATTCTAAAAGGGATAAAAGCAATGACTAGACACAAAATGGTGTTTAAATCATCTTAGCCCATTAAAATTGTTCTTTTTATCTCACAAAGTGTGATTTATAATATGCCACGTGGTACACATCTATGAGCAATCTATATTATCCAAATGATAATATCATTGGAATATGCCTTAGCTCAAAGAAAAGTGACTATAAGTGAATGTGAATCATCCGATTGATAAGTTTTAATGTTAGCCGTTAAAATTAAAACCAACATATGATATTATAATCAACAGATCGGATAGTTTAAATATTCGTAAAACATTATTTTTGGACTATTTGTAATTCTGCCTATATGAATTGCTTTGACGGTACAGATCGCCCGTATCTTGAACCATTTAAAGTTTAAGATCTTAAAACAATAAACCTTAAATGGTTTAAGATATGGTCTCTCATTATAAAAATCATAGAGCCTCCTTGGTTTATAGCTTGAATGATCTGGACCGTACAATCAATCAGCAACCTCTGTGGAACCTTGCCAACGTTGTTGACCATCTAAAATGGCAGCCATGGATTGAACAAATAACTGAGTGAATTTTTAACAAGTGGCAGGTGGTTTGACTGGCGCGATATGGAGAGAAAATGGACCAACTCTTGTATCTTTCTCGCTGCAAGAAAACATATGAACGTACAAGTTACAACGGGAATCATGCCTTGTTTTGTTTGTTTGTATGACCATGATCCTTTGGTGGACTCTTCTTTTCTTCTTCCATAAAACATTAGTCAATTATATCATGAGTCATCTTATTTGCACCATTTAAACTTGTGCAGAGCATACGATTTCTCACCATAAAACTCTTGATTGCCTTGAATCAGATGATGGAGATTATTTTTCACCTTTCACCTATCAGACGATCACATATTAATTCTAAGTTACAAACCTCCTCAAAAGTGATCATTTGATAGGTATATATGCTTATGATCATGATCACTTTTAGGATAGAGTGATTTACATAAAAAAGCCCTGTGTCATATTTTATAGAGATAAGTACCAGAAAATGCCCCTCTAGGATTTTTATTACCATTTCGGTGTCTTTTTCGTTTTTTATCAATAGGCGCCCAAGCACCATCAAAACAACCTGTATTAACTCGTTGACAGAGATACTGAAAATAGTAAGTTACTCAAATACCCTCTCGAAGAGAGGGGAAATCGCTCGAGAGGCTACCCAAAAACAAGCTTCTTCCTTTGTCACCCTCCTCCCTCTTCTTTTCCAGCTGCCCGTTTGTTGACGTCATCCGTTGGGTCTCCGGAGATCTGATCTTGGCATCGATCGAAAATACCATTCTCTGTCATTCGTCGACGCCATTTGTTGGGCCGCTGGAGCTGGGACCTCGTATTCGAAAAGCAAAAAGCACTCTCCGCCGTTTGTTGACGCCGGAGCTCGAATTGTCTGTCTTCGCTCTCAGCTAGGTCCCCGGTTTCCATCTTCGTCCTCCGTCATTTGTCGACGCCGTTTGTTGGGCTGCCAGAGCTGGGACCTCGTATTCGAAAAGCAAAAAGCACTCTTCGTCGTTTGTCGACGCCGTTTGTTGGGCCGCCAGAGCTGGGACCTCGTATTCGAAAAGCAAAAAGCACTCTTCGCCGTTTGTCGACGCCGGAGCTCGGATTGCCCATCTCTGCTTGGGGCGCTCGGCAGTGATAAAGTACCGCTCATATTGTTTTGGTTATAAAGAACGGCACGAGGCGCCATTTGGTACTTAGCCCTATTTTAAACGCATTTAATTCACAAAATAAATGCATTTTTTTAATAGGAAAAATAAATGCATTTTTGGTAATAAGGTCATAAACATATATTTTTATAATTATTAATAGCTTATATATTTTAAAAGGGAGCTAATACTTGCACACCATATTTGTACCGTGGCACATGGCTAAAACGAAATATGTGTCATGTGGAACACCATCAAAGTCATCAAGCATTGAATTTGACAATGGCCTTTGACTAAATGGAATTAGATGATAGAGATCGTCCTTCATGCCAACTTTTAGCTTCAAAGAGATTTAAATCATTGTCTTTGAATCAAACGGCTTAGATGGTGTTTCATGTAGCACAGATCTAAAAAATAATGACGTCTTTCTTTTTAACCATATTCCACAGTACAAATCTCGTCTGCACATATTAGCTTCCATTTTAATTTTTTTTTTTTTTATCCTAAAATTGGGAGCCGTTTTTATTCCTGTTCCTAAACTTGGTCATGAATGGCTCGTGAACATGTGGAGTCAAAACAGTTTCACATTTACAAAGTTGATGATTGGATCACCACCATTGGTCACCAAGTTTCACATGTACAAAATTTAGGAGTATGGCTAATCTAAGGTGTCAAAATCGGTATCGGACTCGGGTATCAATCCATGGAGGACAGATACAACTAGGCCGATACCGATACGTATTGGCCTAATTAAAAAAGAGAAAAAAATAAAATAAAGGTATGGGCCAAAACAGATATTGTATTGGCCGATACAGGTCTATATCAATCGATATTGGTCTGTCTCAATCGATACCAGTCTATATCAGTCGATACGTATCAATTTTTCAATAAATCGATACATATTGGTATCGGTCATTTTTTTTAATAACATAGTCTGATCATCGGTGAGAAAGTGCATGTTGATTAGCCTTGTTAGTAAAATCTAGAGCCCTTCAACAAATAGGTGAAGAGATCTCGTCCAGAAGTCTCTATTAACTATTAAGTTCAAAGATAATTGTGAAATGCAATGCTCGTGAAATAGTAGGGGCGAGGGCATATTTTAGGGAATAGTTTAAGCCTAAGTTTGAAATATCCTAAATTATATAAAATAAAATAAAAAATTTTAAGTACGAAAATATATGCAATATATTAGTACTCCTACTCATCTTTTTAGGGACAATGTTATACAATGAATAATTTTTTATAGACAATTGTGTAAATAAACTATGTGTGATTGGCTATTTGTAAAATTACCTGTAAAAAATTATCCATTGTTTATCATTTTCTCACTTCTTAAACTCCATATGACACATCTTTTGGGATATCCACGTCATCAAAGTAAAAATTTTCCACTTTTTTATTTTTTAAGGATGATCAAAGTAATAGTTTCAATTGAAAAGTCTGTAAGCTATAAATTAGCACGAGATTTAAAATTTTCAATCTATGCTAATGTAGAAAGCTATGCATTTAAAAAAAAAAAATTAATATTACAATGAAGTGATCGGATGATTCTAATCCTCTCATAGGTGATACTTTGTTTGAGACGTGCAATGACATGATTAAACAAATTTATGCACTAGATGGCATTAAAGTGACTGTCATAGCCTCATCAAAATGCGGTGTAGGATTGGACTCTAATTAAAAGTGTACTTAAGATTGTTTGATGGTAAATAATGGGCTGAATATATATATATATATATATATATATATATATATATATATATATATATATATATATATATATATATATGGGTTAAAAAATTGTTTGATACCGATACGTATCGTCCGATACGTATCGATTTTGTACCTAGGCGGTACGATACATTGCCTATATATCGCATTCCTAAAAATAAGGTAATTATCGTCCGATACGGATAATGTATCGCCCGTATCGGACGATACGGACGATACATTCAAATTATTGGACGATAATTTGATATATTAATTTTTTAAAAAAAAGAAGAAGTATCAAAACGATACATTCAATGTATTGCCGATACATTGAATGTATCGGACGATACGCGATACGTATCGTCCGTATCGGTCAATACGGACGATAATTTAATTTTTTAGATTTTTTGAAAAAAAAAATGTATTGAAACGATACATTCAATGTATCGGACGATACGCGATACGTATCGTCCTGAACTTCAGGACGATACGTAGCGAAAATTCGATATTTTAACCCTTGTATATATATTTATTTTTCTTTGATTATGCCATAACCGAGAAAGACCGTATGTGCAAAGTCGAAGCAGAGAGGAGTTGGTTCACCACAGTTAATTAGGAGGAGACCCACACAAAAGGCTGGAGTAAGCGATAGGACAACCTGTTACTTCTGTACGGGAAAAAGACACCAGTTTGCAAGAGCTTTTGTAACTTGTAAGATGGTTAGGATTTTTGTATATGTATTTTGGGAGACTTATAGAGATATGGGCTCGAGCTCAGGTGCAGAGATATCTTTATGCTAATTGATATGGACACGACACGTAGCTCCATTTTTGTAAAGTGATGGGTGCTAAGGAGCCCACTTTACTAACTAGTGTTACACTTCTAAAATATTTTAAAAGTTAACCACCCGTTCAACTGTCATTTTTTACTTTTTTAAAGTCTTTTCTTTTCTCTTCTCTATTTTTCCAAGAAAGTGTCAGACTTATTTTTTAGGTATATTTTACTTAAAAAATGTGGCCGTCAGATAACGAAATACTAGCACCTCGGCAACGAAGCACCGACACCCCTATACAAGGCGCCGACACTCCAATAGTGAGGTGTTGGCAGCTCGGTGGCGAAGCACTTGCACCCTAGCGCCAAGGTGCCAGTGTCGGGGTGCCAACGCCTCATTTTAGGGGCATCAGTGCCTCTATATTGAGGTATCGGCATCTCTCTCTCTCTCTCTCTCTCTCTCTCTATATATATATATTATCGAATAGAGGCGCTGACACCTTGGTGCTTCGTTAATTTTTTTATTTTTTTTATTGAAGCGCCGACATCTCGATATAGGGCGCCGATGTCTCTGAAACGAGGCGTTATTGCCTATTTATTTTATTTTAGCGAAATTGGGGTGTCGGTAACTTTGTTGTTTAGGTGCTATGCTTCACTACCAAGCGCTCACATTTTTTGAGTAAATTATATTTGAAAAAGTAAGTTTGACATTTTCTTAAGAAAAAAGAGAGAAAAGAAAGAGGCATTAAAATGACTTGTAAAAAAGTCTAGAATGACGATTAAACAAGAATATAATTTTTAAAATATTTTAAAAGTTTACCCATAGTTAGTAAAGTGGGTCCCATGTCACTCATTACTTCACAAAAAAGACGCTATGTGTCCCGTCCATCTCAATTGGCGTAGAAATATCTCTCCGTCCAAACGCATTTTCTCCTTTGCCATTATATATATATATGATATTTACTAAAATCTCATTTATTATGTAAAATGACTAAAATTAAAAAAAAATTGACAAATTTTCGTTAGTTTAGCTGAAATTAATAATTTGGTGATTTCGGAAAGTTTTGTCTAACTTCAGTTTTAGTGAATTTCAAAGAAATTTGTCACTATATTTAAAAGTTAAGATTTTTTCTTCTCAATTGTAGTTCTACATGTTAGAACAATTGAATGATTTAAATTAGATAATAGATATTTTTTCGTCCCAAACTTTCACACAGTAGATCTTGAGATTACGGGCCTATCATAAAAAGATTTAGATGTTAATTCCACATAGCTCACATATAAAAAAATGAAGACCATCATAAGTGTACATTAAGCGCCCGCTTGGATTACTTTTCAAGATGTGTCCCACATGTAATCAAAATCTATTTAATGATAGGCATATGAGATCAAGATCTACCGTGGGGAAGAGATCCATTGTGTAGAAGACTGACGAAAAAGGACGTCCAATAGATTCAAAGCAATCAATGTAAGCCTAAGCTCGTCTTAACTTGTTCTTTGATTGCCATGCGACGCTCAAAGGGCCACGTGGCACCTGTTCCACTTGGGGCTTATCTCTTCCAATAGAGTTTTTCTTAAAAAAATATTTGTTCTACCGCCTTGATCTAAAGATTTGGAAAAAAATACGACAAAATATTTTACCTTTCATTTTCAATTCCAATGATCCATGTTGATATTTTTAATTTTTTTCATATAATCTTAAATCAAATGTCCATGTTGTACCCTAAACTAACAATGGTCGTTATTGCTAATTTTAGGGCAATTTACCCGATCGACCCTCTCAGATACTCTTTTCCATCGGAGATCTTATATTTTCACTTTTATCCAAACTGATCAGTTTTAAGTCAAGTCACTTCCAATCAGCAGGAAAAGTCTTAAATACCCCTTATTACATTTTTATCGTTCTGTATAAGCGATATCGCCTCTTTAACTCAAAAAAAAAAAAAATTATTTAAAAAGTCGATAATAACTATATAGACAATCGATTTTTGTTTTTCTAAAGAGACAATATTGCTTTTTTTTTCTGCCAATCTTTGACACCATCGATCTTTATATTATGGCCTTCAAATCAAATGTCACAGATGTTACTTCACATCGCATAAATATAAAAAAGTGCAATTTTAAAAATTTTGAACTATGGAAAATGATAAATATGTAAGGGGTATTTAAGACTTTCCCATTAGCTGAAACTGACTTGACTTAAAGCTGATCGATTTGGGTAAAACCACAAACACATTCAGCATATAATTGCTTATTTATATTTTTATAAAACTACATAGGATTCCAAATCCTGAGTGCCTAACGGGTGCCACATTGCACGCTAAGATTACACATTTACCAGTGTTGGAGGGCTGGGCTCCACCCTAGTGTCCCAGGGGAACAAAATAGCGGTTTTATTTTTGGTTTAAATAGCAGTTTTGTTTTCGGTTTCGGGCATGACTGAAAGGTCTGTAACCAAAAATTTGAATAGAAATTTTCGTTTATTTGAGATATAAGATGGGTCCATCGGCCCAGCTCCCAACCCAATTAGTACTATGTCAACTCAGCTCAATAGAATTTCAAACAAACTCAGAGAGAAACTAGATTTTCGAATTTGTTGAGTAACTCAGGTGAGTTCTAAGCAACTCGGCCAAGTTGACTCGGACTACTCATTTAAATTGATAAAAAATTTATTTTTTTCATTTTAGATACGTAATATAAATTTTATCTTAGCCACACGGCCCAAACATACATAGTCGCGCACTGGTACTAATATTCATTATTGTCTGGTCCATAATGACAAATTTTGCCAAAATTCTCCGAAATAGAGGTATGATGAAAATTTCGGCCAAATTTCGATGGTTTCGTCGAAATTTTCAAAAAGTTCTATTATTTTTGTGAAATTTTGAGATTTCGGAACTTTTCCGATGGTTTATACCTTGGCCCCTCCCATAAAAGTTTCTAGCTCCGTCCCTGATTCCAAATGAAACACATCCCCAAAGTCAGTGGCGGACCCAGTTAAGCCTAGCATGGGCATCTGCCTATGGCCACTTAAAACAAAAACACAAAACAATTTCTTACAAAAGCCATTCATACTTTGACACTTATTTATTTATTTTTTTATTATATATATTCTGAGTATGTACATAAGTTAGCACACCACACACTAATGTTGTCAAGCCTTTAATCGACTGATAGGTGGGCTATGATCTCAAGATCTATCATGTGGAAGATTGGGATGGAAAATAATCTTTATCGTCCGATTTAAAGTAGTCAACAGTGCTAAGATTAGAACCATCAGTTGTTGAGACTGAATCTTGGTTGCAAATACCAGTAGCTTTTCTTTAATTATACGGCCCCGTTATATTCACACCAAGAGTTTGTTTTCTCACCCACCTTTTAAGTAGACATGCATTAATCGCCTTTGGATTGGATTATGGAGATCATTTTTCATCTCCATCTTCCACAAAATGGATCTATAGATCATAAATGTACGATCAGACGGTCAATTTTTTATTACGGGTTGAACACATCTAAAAAACTGACCATAAAATTATGCTTCAGCGTGATGTGTGTCACATGATTTGAGGTCACTGTTTTGGATTTTGTGCTACGTGTAATAAAAATTGTCGATTGGATGGTAAGCCCATGATCTCTGCATCCATTGTGCAGAAGACAGGGACGAGAAACAATTTCTATCATTTGGGTCATGGTAAATGCATGCCAGCCGGAGGAGGTGGAATGAAAAAGTAGTCTTTTTGTGTGAGTAATAAAAGCATAAGGGATACCAAAGAGGCATTAGCTAAGTTGGTACACTCCCTCTATTATGAGGGAGTAGGTCGTGGGTTCGATACTCGTCCTCAACGTTGTTTCCTATCTTTGTCTTTACAAGGTGTGCATTGGGTTCTATTAATTAACCCTCACCACTGTAGTTGGTGTTTCCTCACGCAACTCTGCAACTGTCATATGTGTATGTGTGCTTGCTCCTCGGTTCTTGAGACTGTCTCGCCTAAATGCCGTATAAAAAAAAAAAAAACAAATTTTAATAAAAGCATAAGGGGCACATTTATTTACAATATATGGTTTTGTAAAAATTCTAGCGGTCCTAATGATGGTAACCCATTTCAAATGTGACCCCACTTTTTTGGCTCTCATCTCATATCTATAGACTCTGTCTCTCTCTGTCTCTCAATCGACACGTACATAGCATGACTCAACTACTATAATTCTATAAAGAGTTTTATTGTTGGATACCATTATTTACACCTTGTGAAAATGTAACTTCGTCCCATCTCTTCTATTGAGAATGCACATTCCGTCTTGAATCAAACGATGAAGATCATTTTTCATTCAGATGATATCATAGGAGTATCACTAGGCGATTATTTTTTTCTTCCATGTATCAGACATTCTCAAAAGTGACCTTAAAATAGTGTTTGAGCATTAACGTGTTCCACGTAATTTTATGGTCATTTTTTGAGATGTGTGTAACGTGAAATCAAAACTAATCATTTGAATGGTAGGTTCATAATTTGAGAAAAAAAAACTTAAGTTAGAACTATTGACTACCGAGTGCCCACTTTTTGAGATGTGTGTAACATGAAATCAAAACTAACCATATGATTGGTAGGTTCATAATTTGAGAAAAAAAAATTTAATCCAAAACTATTGACTACCGCGTGCCCACTTTTTAAGAAAATCATGCGCCTGCAACTACCCAAAATGACCATCATCATGTCGTACCATGAGAAGAGTTCTCAAGTCAATTAAAGGGATGTGTAACATTTGGAAGCAACAATTTATGATAGTTGAGCATAATCTTAAAATAAAATATAAACGATCGCCACCGCCTGATTCAAAGCAGTAAATAATTTATCGGTGCAACCATCTGTTGCAGAGAGAGAATCCTCGGTTGCAAAAAACAGTACCCCTTCAAGTAATTGAAGAGATTAGAAAGAAAAAGAGGAAGAAGACATAAAGGGGAGAAGATATAGTACTCACACCCTTCGGCCCTCGAATATTCTCTCGTCACCGCAACCGCACGTCGCATACGGATGGACCGAAATGCGTCCCTTGTGGACCCCCCACCCACGCCACAGGCGCCGGACATCCAGCCGACGTGGCACGTGGGACGGAATATTCCCCGGCCGAATTGCCGGCGAATATTCCACCCTGGCATCCACGTAAGCACCACACTCTTCCGCCGAAACTGCGTGGAGCTTCTCAAGTGGCCGCTTTTGGTTTTTTGTTTTTTTCAATCCCTCATATTTCTTTCTTCGTCTCTTCTCCAGCATTTCTCTTCTCCATTGGTTCTTAGTTTCTCGATTCAGGTGTTTGAATTTTGAAACTAATATTATTTTGTTTTTGTTGGTTTTTAATATTATATAAGTTTTTGAAGTTTGGATCTTCGTTTAAAGGTCTTCCGAACTCTCTGTTTTTGAAGGATTGGATCTGAATTTTTCAGTTTGGTGTTTCGCGTTTATTTGAGGTTTTAAAGTTTGGATCTTCAAATCATTTGGTTTTATAGAAATTGGGATCGAGAAATATGTATATTTTTTTTAATTTCCTCGGTATTCAAAGTTTCGAATTTTAATCTTTTGCAGTTCTTACCTTTTTCGTATTCAATTAGCTTTTTCTTGTAGAATTTCTTCAGTTTTTCAGGTTCCGATCTTCGGTCTCTTTGAGCTTCTCCTACTGAAAACTACTTTAATTTTGATTATTAAAATTAAAATTCCTTCTTCTACTGGACGTTTTAAAAAATCCTTTGTTTTTTTTTTCTTCCCGATCATTGAGATCATTTCTCTGGTTTCTGCATCAAAAGGATCTGATGTCTCTGTTTATTTGCTTCTGATATTTTTTTATTTGAAAATTTTGAACGAATTTCTTCAAAATTCATACAAATCTAGCAATTCTAAAAGGATCTGTTAAAATTCCCGATTGCTTTAAATTTTACTTTTGAAGTAGATCGCATCTGCTTTACGAGCTTTCCCGAAAGAAATCAAGTGCTTCTTCTACACAAAAACCCGTCCTTTTTTTTTTCCTTTATTAAAAACCAAAGAAAAAGGAGATGCGGCCGGCAATCCATAGCAAGACCTCGGAGGCTTAGAAAGAATTGGAATCCGAATCATCGAGCTTTTCTAGGGTACTAGCTCGGAATGGGACCCCCCATTTTGTGCCTTTTTCTTTTCGACATTCTCGAACAATCTGAATTCTGATAAAGGAGTGGGAATTGCAGGGAACAAAGAACAAAAGCGAAAGCTTACAAGGATTAAGGAATATGCTTTGGAGATGGAAAAAGTTTGAGAAATCAAGGGTTTTTGGTCTGAGGAATTAGCCTTTCTCTCACTCTCTCTACTAGTACCACAAGGTTGTTTTGAGTGTAGACAAAGTAAAAAAGGAATGATTGGGGAGATGGACAGGGCTTGTGGAACTTATCCATATGAAACTGGTGTCATGCTTTCCAGAGACCCGAAGCCGCGCCTCCGGTGGACGCCGGACCTCCACGACCGCTTCGTAGATGCAGTGACCAAGCTAGGCGGACCTGAGAGTAAGTGTATGAATTCCAGTGTTTGAGGGCTCAGGTTCCATGCTTATTTATTAGCTTAATTTTATGTGCTGCAGTTGTGCATGTTAAGAAATTTCCCTGCAATGAGCTGAGTCAAGTCACCTTGAGATTTGCCCCGGACTTTAGTGACCATAAAAATCTGTGTATATCTCAGAGTCCAATTCAATGCCATTGTGTACGACCAGCGGGGGTTGGGGCAGTGGCTAGGACCACGCCTCAAGAAGAGGAGGTTCTGAATTCGAATCTCACCCCTTGTTGGCCACTCCGTAGGGATTTATCTCATGTTATCTCATTGGCGCACTGGCTCAGGAGAACCCTTAGATTGGTCATAGACAAATTCTTAGCAATATCTGTACGTTGGTACGAAATGAGACTCACATTTCTCCAGTACTTGGTATTTGGGGTCATATGATTCCTAATTGAAATCAATGTTGGCTGTAGCTCTACAAACCACGTCAATCAACCATTCCTGCCCGTCAGATCATGAGCCCCTAAATGAACAGTTGACCTATAATGTGGTGAAGAGCCCAGATTAAATGTGACAAAAGTGCATCCATTGGACACTTAGGATTGCTTGATTGATGCATTTTGGCCTACCTTCACCTTCCATGCATGTATACTGTATTAATGCCAAATATATGGATACATATTATGGTAAGAGAGATAAAGGCTTATATGGATGGATCAAAATTTCGGATATATATATATATATATATATATATATATATATATATATATATATATATATATCAGTTTTGGAACAGTCTGAGTGGCTAAATTAAATGTATCAACTAATATATTTTGATATGTATTGGCCGATATATACCAGTGTCTTGTCTAGAACTGATTAATATAATCTGATACATATCCATTTTGGAGCTGACTTTCACTTACCCAAAACCCCGAGATTTTGATCTATGGTTATACGGTATTTTTTTTTTTTCAAATGGGTAGCTGTTGCCTGTTTCAGAAGCAACTCCAAAGTCCGTCATGAGAGTAATGGGTCTCAAGGGCTTGACATTATACCATTTGAAGAGCCACTTGCAGGTCCAGAGTTTCTTCTTATATTCTCTTACACGTGTTTTTGTTTCTTTCTTTATTTCTTTGCTTTAATTCATTAATGCTATTTACGTTCGTCGTGCAGAAGTATAGGCTTGGAAAGCAGGCCCGGAGAGAGACCAGCACAGAAGATAACAAAGCTGGTGAGCTTATTTAAAGCCACTTAATCCTATCAAACGCTGATTTGCACAGATTTTAGAGGCCACGATGGCTGTTGAAGTCTTCATTGGATGAAATTGTCCTCTTAAGCGTGAAGCTCTCATGAGTCGCCTGACCCAGTTTAGACCGATCCGTTGGCCGGATTGATTGATTCCTAATTTCCTAACCCTACCTAATTCTACCTACTCATATGAAATTTGTTCTACTCGCTGGCTTTACCAAATTCTCTAAATTTTTTAATAATCGGAGAATTTGAGGTTCTGGGAATTATTCTTGAATTATTTAGTATAATTTTTTAAAAATTCGTGTGTTCACTCGGAAAGTTGGCCCTTGCACCGAACTTAAAAAAAGACTTGGTATTTCAGAGACATGACATGTGAAAACCAAAACTGGGCCGTCTGATTTTAATTTCATGATCTATAGATCTTTAGTGCAAAAGATTGGAGCAAAACACAATATTTAGCATATGATCTATTATAGACAATCGTTGAATCCGATAATCACTTTTGACTATATTTAATCATGTGATGGAGATTATATTTCATGCTAATCTTTTGCACTTAATATATTTAAATCATGGCCTTCAAATCAAACGGTTTATATGGTGTTTTCACATAGCAGAGGTCATCAAACTTTCAAGTCTCTGTTTTAAATTCGATGCAAGGGCTAGCTTTCCGAGTGCAAGTAATGGCTCCCACTACAAAAAAATACGACTATTAGCGACAATTTTTTACAGCAAAAACTGTCGCTATTAACAAAAAACTATTAAAGACTAGTAAGACTATTATCGGCAAGGGTATTAATGGCAGTTTTTTTTGCAAATAGCGACAGTTTTTCACTGCCGCTAATAATTTTATTTTTTGTAGTGTCCCTTTTAAAAAATTGCGAATAATCCACGAATATGATTTCTAAGTAAATTGTATTTTTAATATTTTGTTTCCTTCAACTTTTCTTTGAATACTTTTCTGAATTTGCTAAAGTTTAATGAATATTTTTGAATTTTAACCTTGCCAAATTATTGCAAACCCTAGCTTGGTGACTATGGTTACCCTTACCAATACCATTATTTGGTGGCTATTGTTATTATTCCCTTTCTTTTTTCTTTTTGTTTTTTGACAACTTAGGGTAATTTTAAGCTTTCACCTTCACTGATCCCTAAGGGATGCCTTCGCCCCCACCTTGTAACGAGTATTTCACGATTTACACACCCTACAAGGCATCCTCTAGTTACCGTTACCATTACCATTCCTTTCAAGTCCATTACGATGGCAGGAGCTATGTGTACAAGAGAGAAAAAAACCAAAATAAAATCTATGTACAAGAGAGGAAAAAACTTTTCTTTTTTGTTGACTAAATACCACTATTTAAACGCGCAGATAAGTCTTGCTTTCACTCCATTGCTCAAAAACTCTAGAAGGTCTACTAGATTAATGTGAGCTGTCTTAATATGCGGCAGTGATCATGCTTATAAAAGCAAAATTTATCTACGTGTTTACATGGAATCTACACTCAATGAAGTCATGTGATATGTTTTTCGTGGGCCAGGAAATTCAGATGGACATAGTTATTCCTCCCCTACAAGTAGCTGTGGCCCCGCCGGAAACTCCAGGTACATATGTGATTGAATTGCTATTATTATTATTATTATTATTATTATTATTATGAGAAATAATCTCCTAACTCGAGCCATAAAATATAATCCATGAGTCAAGCTTTTATTGGCTGCATGTCATTTAATATAATAATAATAATAATAATAATAATAATAATAATAATAATACTAATAATAATAGAAATATCTTCCAACACTGCAAAATATAAACATATGGTGCAACTTGGACAATTTAAATTGATCACTAATATATACCCCACGGCACAATGGTAAATCGAATTTTAATGGTGAAAGATAAAATATTCTAATGGTGGGAAATCGATTAAATACTATTTTGGTGTTTAAATGTATGTCAGGGGCCATATTGCTGGGATAATGGCTCCTGAGGGACATTTAAATGATCTTATATCATTAAAATTAGATTTTTTTATCTTAGGCTATTGAAATGTGATTTATCATTATCTCATGTGACACATATCTGTGGTCAATATAAATTGTCCAAGTGGCAATCTATCATTGAAACACATTTTAACCCAAGGAAACATGTTGATGTGAACGATCTTATTAATGAACTTTAACATCAGTTATTAAAAATTAAACACAACGTCAATATTTTAGTGTACAGCTCTGATGATTTAAATCTCCCTAGAACACTTCAATCTGCGATCTATCACTTTGATGATATAGATCACTCACATATTAAGTCATTGTTAATTTGTTGCTATCACTTTGCTGATATAGATCATTCACATATTAAATCATTGTTGATTTTTTGGCGGAAGATTATGTAAACACTATTTTAGTGTTTAAATGGCAGTGAAGAGAGTCGAGTCCTTTTATATTAGCATAATTCAGTTAGTTCTTGTAATTTGTGACTCTTTATCTTCACCTAGATTTTCTCTTTTCTTTAATTTTAAAGACTTTAATCCTAGCGTGGTGAATAAACAGAGAAAATCCAATCGCAGAAGCACTAAAGTATCAAATCGAAGTACAGAGAAGACTGCAAGAGCAATTAGAGGTAAGAAGTGTGTAGAGTTTGCAACAAAATCAGCTCTCATTTAGCATCTTAGGATGTGTTTGGCGTTACTCTTTGGAAGAGTAGAAAAGAGCAGCTGCTGTTTGTTGTTGCCCATTAATATGGGGCCGAGAGAGAAGGATTGGAGGAAGAATAAGGGGAGGCTGCTCCTTGAACCATAAAAAATATCCCTCTTCTGCTTTTTGAATCATGAAAAATATCCCTCTTAAAAACAGCATGAAAAATCTTACTCTTTTGAAGAGAGCTGTGTTTTATATTTGAAAGAGCAGCCTCTCATTTATCTTATTTCAATCCTTTTTTCGTCCCTCACATTTTTTTGCAATAACAAAGAGCAGCTGCTGATATTTTCTACTCTCCCAAAGAGCAATGCCAAATGCAGCCTTAGCCACCCAATAAAAAAATGTAGTATTTTTTACTTGTGTATTTCGACTTTCAAGTCCCAAAACACCAAAGGCGATTTTTAAGCATGGTGTCAAAAATCGGTCGGTACTAATACGTATCGGTGATATGTATCGGTTTCTCGGCAAACCGATATGTATTAGGCCCGATAAATATCGGTATCTCAACTCGGTATCGGTATCGGCCGATACGGGCCCTTATTGGCCGATAGCCGATATGTATCGGCCGATACCTCTATTTCTTTTTTTAAAAAAGGCCGATACGTATCGGTATCGGCGATATATAACGGTCCTTCATGGACCGATACCCATTATGACACCTTGCTTTTAAGTACTAGAGTTGTAATATATGGAGAAAAATAAGGGGCCGACAACTTATTAATGGTCGCACGTGTGCATTGCTTACGCTAGGAGGGCTTGCATTTGTTACCACAAAATGATGCAAAATTCCATTGTTAAGTAGTAAAAATGATTAAGTTGTCCAAAAAATTTAGTGGTATTAAGCTTGAGCCTAGAGCACAATGGAAGGTTGACAATATTATAACCTCATTGGCAGGTTCTAATCCTGCTTACGTATATAAAAAAAATAAAAATAAATAAATAAATTTATTTTTTTCTCACAGGTTCAAAAGAAACTACAAATGAGAATAGAGGCCCAAGGGAAGTATTTGCAAGCCATACTAGAGAAAGCCCAGAAAAGCATCTCCTCTTCCGACACAAATGAGGGTGCAAGCTTAGATGCAACAAGAGCCCAACTCACCGATTTTAACTTAGCTCTCTCGGGTATCATGGACAACATGACACAAGCAAGCGAAGACAGGAAAATTGGAAATATGGAGAAAAATTTATCTTACGATTACGACTATAAAAATGTACACAATTCAGCCTTTCAAGTCTACCATTGTGATCATGATCAAGTGGACGATAAAAAACCAGTCAAGCGTAACGACGGTGAAGATTCACTCCATTTGGATCTTAATCTGAGAGGAGGAAGTTACGAGTTTCGCGACCTAGATTTCCATATGCAAGCACAGAGACGATAGGTAGGAGGAGCTCAGAAGCATCTGATGGTGCTTTTTTCTCTTCCTTTTGGTTTTTGGCCTTTTTGCTTCTTGTTTTTTGTTTTTTTTTTTTGTTTTTTAATGGAAATGAGGTTTAGAAGAGAATTATATATGTTATGTTGGACGTGTATAGCTTTTGAATATTATTGACACTTAGCTAAGAGTTTGAGTAAACTCTAATATGACCCGAGTGATATTCTGTGTCACACTCTAAATCATATGGTTAATCCGGCGCAGGAATTGTTGGTCCCAAAAATTTGGACCGAGGATTGATCGCCTACCGTCACTTGATGGATAAGGAAATGCCGCAAGGCTAGTGATCGCTTTGAGCTAAGGTTTTCTCCCAACCCTCATGATCCATAATTTGCTACCATTAGATCTTTAGCACTATTTGTTTTTTCCACACATCAAATGGTCTATCTGTTGCACGGAAGCTCACAAATTAATCACCCATCTCACGATGAATGATCAAATAAGAACACAAAATAAAAGAAAATCAACCACAAACACACAAGAGAAAATATTTACGTAATTTGGCAATATGCTTACGTCCATGGGCAGCGATAATCTACTATATTGATGATCACACAAGAATACAAGAACTCTCAAGCCTCACCAAAGCTCTCATCAAAACTCTACACTAATTTTCCAAAGCTTTACATCTCAACTCTGTTCTATAATTTCACCAAGAGTTTTCCCTTTATATAGAAGACACAAATCCTACTTCTAACCTAAGAGAAATTAGCCTTATATAGAGTCTGAATATAATTAAGTCATTATCAGTTAGAGTCAAACTATAATTCAACCTCCAAGTTATAGCCAATCTCCAAATTTGAGTCCAACTACAATTCAAACTCTCCAAATTAGAGTCAAATAATACCATCAACCCCATTGTATAAATAGTTTGGATTTGTCTATTAATGCTCAAGGTGAAAAGACTCTCATTAACCACATAAAGGACAGAAAATTAATCCAATAGGTACAATGCACCATTTTCCATACTGATTGGCCACCATGGATTTTTGCCCAATGCGATCCAACCTAATTGTCGAGTCATATGCCTCATGCTCAACACAATTGGACAGGTCAAGATTCTTTCTTGACTGATTTGTGACAACTCTAAATCTAGGTCTAACATTCATGCTGAGAGTTTTCTAAGGCCTTGTTTGGAGCCTTGGGCTGCGTTTTGCATAACTCTATGTCAACTCTTTGCTAGAGTCGGATATACTTGCTTTAGCAGGCCAACCTTCTCCTTGCTAATTCCTTGCAAAGTAGGAGTTACTTGTCCTAGTACCTACCTTCCCGCTCTCTGTTAATTCTTTGTCAGAGCAAATAAAATCTGCTCTGACAAGGAAGGAATAAGGAGAGAGTAGCGGAGAATTGTTGGAGTAGGTAAATCTTGTTTTGTAAGAGTTAGCAGGGAGAAGAGACGCCTGCTAAAACAGGTAGCAGAGATTTAACAAAGAGATAGGAAACCTGCTAAAATAGGTAAACCCTCTTGGCATAGAGCTAGCAAAGAACTATGCCAAACACACCTTAGAATTTGTAGTGTGCTTTTTTTAGCCAAAGTGCTCGGATTATGAGTAAGGAGGCTAATGGGCCCTACTCAGAAAAGACCTAATTTTTGAGTTTCCATCCATTTTAACTCGTGTAAATTGTTGGAAAAACTGAGAGAATTTATAACAAATTTTTAATAGGGAGCTAAAACTTGCACATGAGACTTGTACTCGGTTAAAAAGGAGAGATAGTCATTTTTTTGGATTCGTGCAACATGGAACACTATCTAAGTCATCTGATTTTGAGGCTAAGGATTAGAACAAAACTCGATCTCTATCGTCTGATTCAATATAGTTAAAGGCCCTCATATGATTTAATTGTTGACTCTAACAAATCAAATGATAGAGATCATATTTCATGCTAATTTTTACCTCACAAATCCTTACATCATAAGTTTCAAATCATATAGCTTAGATGATGTTCCTTTTTGCCACGGTACAATTCTTATGTGCGAATACGTTTAATTTATTTGAAGTGTTGTGCTACTAATAGGCGACGTAGGCCTTATTATTGGGTAATTCATGGGGAATTAAAGTTTATGGGGTCTTAGAATGGAAAAGTGCACATGACCTGTGTTGGTTGCTTGGTCCCCAACTCTAACAGCCAATTGTGTCATGCCACATCAGCCACCTATATAAAACCTGCCTGCCAGATAACAGTGTCCAGTCTTAGTCTTTACGGCTTGGAGTTGTTCCCCGTCCAACCCAACACTTTTAGGAAGCCTCTTTAATAGTTGTACCTGTAACTAAAGGATGGCATTTAGTGGCTCAGATGGAGTACCTCAAGTCAACTGGCTCATGTGAACTTCCATACTCCAACGGTTTTGTAAGCAATGACTGCGAATCTGGATCAACATGAAATCACTTGGTTGTCATGAGGCACCCAACTTGAGAATTAAGTGCCACAATAAGGTGCCTAAGGTCCATTAAGTATCATCTTAAAAAAAATTAAGGAAATTTTTATTATTTTATAAGAAAATGGAACAAGTTTCAACTATGGAATTACAGAGCTAATGGTGCAAAATTTTAATGTGCCATGTTTAAGGGGCGGCCCACAAACTTTAGCCTATGATTTCAAGGAGAAAAAAGTTAAAAAACTAATTAATTAATTAAAAACCTAAATGACTGGCTAAATCCTTAGAGATGTGACTAGCTCGTGATCAAGTGGCATGTGATCTAGCATTCGAGTGTCTCGAATCACATGATCGCAAGTAGTACTCATCATCTAAGGGTTCACTCATCTCCATATGGTTTTAAGAAAAATTAATAAATCAAACCATTTTGCCCATTAAAACAATTAATCAAATTTCTCATCCGCTATCTAAACTTGGTGCATTGAAATATTGCACCTTTGACCAAGTTTTTTATGGTAGATAAACACCCTTTCAAAAAAAACAATTAAACGGCCTAATCGTCCTTAGGCAAGTTGTCGTGTCGCCCAATCCTTTAGATTGATGACACATAAAGCCCAACCCATTCAAACACAAGTTTTCCTCTCTCTCTCTCTCTCTCTCTCTGGGTACGTTTGAATCACCGTATCCCACTAACGTGTTAGTGTAGCCTCATGTGTAAAACATGTAATAGCCTTAACACGTTAGTGATCAAAACAATGGACTTTGGAATAGTTGTTTGAATCAGCCTCTCGAAACGTGTTTATAGTTGAAACCATCGAAAGTGAGTGTTTGCTTGGTTACTGATTTATGATTGGTAGGTTTGGTGACTCAAGCGAAACTCTGTGAATTGACTAAATTGTGAGCTGTCATACTCCATTAACAACGGATCCGGTAGAAGTGGACCTCTATAGATGATCGATTACAAAAACAAAAAAGTAAAATTAATCGATTACAAATTTGCCCCACATATATATAGACCACTATAGATTGATTAAAAGAAAATTAAAACCGAAAGGATGACTATACTAGAAGACAAGAAAAGACTGGGTTATTTAATTTCTTGCTTGACCTAGCCTTGAAAATGTCGAACTTCGTTCACTAGGGCGCTATTCTTCTATAGCTCTCTCCCCCTTCCCCTTTGCATCTAAATCGTTATATAAAGACGGTGATAGAGTTGCTCATAGAGAGAGAGGGAGAGGGCTTGTAAACTTAGATGGCCGGGCAAGATTCGTAGAGATGACAATTAAGATAAGATGATGGGGACGAGCATGAGATCTTGATGTTGCTTCAGATGCTTTAGGAAGAAGATTAGAAGACTCTCCTTTCTTTGTTTCTAAAAGGGATTTTGGAAGAAGATGACACAAAAAGTTAGAAGTTAAAGCCCCCAATAAAATCAGTCGTTGCCCCTTAACATGTCGTCATTGGCACTTACGACGCGCTTTAAGCTGGTAAGCGATTTGGATGACACGTCGTCCCAAAAAGCAGCCTTACGCGTTATGTTAAATGCATATCAAACCACTGCTCTTGGTAAAATCGATATAAGATGACCACTTAGCGCGTAAGATATTCAACTTACCGACAATCAGCCGTACCCTCTCTCTCTCTCTCTCTCTCTCTCTCTCTCTATATATATATATATATATATATATATATATATATATATATATATATATATACACACTCGTATAATGCGCATACTATGCACATGAGAGGTGGGAGAAAGAAGCATACATTTTTGGGTACCTTATTTTTAACCAAAGTTCTTCCTTCTCAACTCGGGTTTCACATATATAAAAAATTGGTAGAGATCATTTTCCATTCCAATCTTCGATACAACAAATCTTGCAATCATGGTTTACTCTTCAAATGGTCAGATTTTAATTCTATAGGGCACACATCCCGAAAAGCAATCCGGGAATTACGTTTAATGCATGCTTATATTCATATTTATATTTGGGATGGGTGTCAGGTGGAATCAAAATTTAACCATATGATGATTATTCATATTTGGGATGAGCGCTAGGTGGAATCAAAATCTGACCATATGATGATAGGCATGGGATCTCAAGATCTATTGTGTCATCGATTGAGATGAAAAATGATGCCCATCATCTCATTCAATCAAGTCAACGGGTTAAGATCTTGAAGTTAGAGTGAACCTGCGATGTTAATAAAGATAGTTGTTGACAAAAAAAAAAAAAAAAAAAAAAAGCCAAAGCACAGAAACGAATGAAGAAATATAATATTTTAGTCCCTTCTATCTCAATTCTATATATATATATAAATTGTCAAGGTTATACGCCCTTGTGACACATAGCGCCTTTTTGTGAAGTAATGGGTGGCATAGGGCCCACTTTACTGATTAGAATTAAACGTTTGAAATATTTTAAAAGTTATATTTGCTTTCAGTTGTCATTCTTGACTCTTATTTTTCTCTTTTTTTATTTTTTTCAAGAAAGTGTCAAACTTATTCAAATATAATTTACTCAAAAATCATAAAATGTGGGCGCCCGATAGTGAAGCTCTAGCTTTTCGATAGCGAAGTGTCGACACCCCGAGAGAGAAGCAGTGGCACCGCCGGGGGGTCAGTGCCTCGATATCGAGGTATCAGCGCTTTGCTATCGAGGTATAAAATAATATTTTTTTTGTTTTGATTGCGATAGAGAGGTGCCAGTGCTTCTCTCCCGAGGTGTCGGCGCTTCGTTATCGGGCGCATATATTCTTAAGTAAAATATACCTGAAAAAGTAAGTCTGATACTTTTTTGAAAAAATGAAAAAAAAAAAAAAAAAAAAAAGAGAAAAAAAAAAAAGCTTAAAAAGTCAAGAATGATAGCAGGAAGGATATGTAACTTTGAAAACATTTTAAAAGCTTAAACTCTAGTTAGTAAAGTGGGCCCATACCATCCATCACTTTACAAAAAGGGTGTCATGCCCATATCGCCTTAGCACAAAGATATCTCTACCTTTGCACATTCTCCCCTCTGTCTCTCGCGCGGGCGCGCACGCACACACACGCACACACACACACACACACACATATATATATATATATATATATATATATATATATATATATATATATATATATATATATATATATACACATACACACACACTAGTACCTTAGTCTAGTCATCTACTCAAAATCAGGGACATGCTAATTTTATTAGATAAAAAAACCATCGCTATCATATATATATATATATATATATATATATATATATATATATATATATATAGAGAGAGAGAGAGAGAGAGAGAGAGAGGCCCCAGGATATGTTCTCGCGTGTAGAGATATCTTTACACCAATTGATATAAGCGTGACATGTAACATCTCTTTTGTGAAGTGATGGGTGGCATGTGGCTCACTTTACTAATTGAGATTACACTTTTAAAAGTTAAATACCTTTCCAACCGTTATTCGTAACTTTTTTAAAGTCTATTTATTTTCTCTATTATTTTAAGAAAGTGTCAAACTTACTTTTACATGCGAAGCACCAACACCCCAGAAGCTAAGCGCTAGCACTTCGGGAGCGAAGTGCCAACACCATAAAACGAAACGCTAGCGCCCCTAAATGAAGCGTCGATGCCCCCTAAAATGAGGTGTTGACACTTAGTTTAGGGGCTACCAAGACTCAAAAAATAAAATTAAATAAACGCGTTTAGAGGGTAGCACTTCCATTAAAAAAAAAATCCTGAAGCACTAGAATTGGCGTTTAGTTTTAGGGGCGCTGACGTTTTCATAAAAAAAAAATTTGAAGTGTCAGTGTTTTGTTTTAGAGGCGCTAGCGCTTCCATAATTTTTTTTTTTTTTTTTAAATGAAATGTCAGCGCCCCTAAACGGAGCACCGGTGACCTTAAAACGAGGTGCCAACGGTTTTCTACAGAGGTGCTAACGCTTCGCTACCAAACGCTCAATTTTTTTTTAATAAAATATATCTGAAAAAGTAAATCCTTTAAAATATTTTAAAAGTATAATCCTAGTTAGTAAAATAATTTCAATGTCATCCATCACTTCACAAAATGGTGCTACGTGTGGCACGCAAATCAATTGACGTAAAATGACGTCTGAAAGAATATTTAACTTTTAAAATATTTTGAAAATGTAATCCTAGTTAGTAAAGTAATTCCAATGTCACTCATCACTTCACAAAAGGGTGCTACATGTCGCACCCATATCAATTAGGCGTGACAAGTAGCATCCGAGCATATTTTCTCCATTACCATATATATATATATATATATATATATATATATATATACTCAAAGTGAGGGACATATGCCAAATTTTGTAAGATAGAAAAATGGTGTATGTCCTTTGAAAAAATGGCAATCTATTGGTAAAAGTTACTACCAAGTGATTACCATTTTCAATTTTCAACATTGATAAAATTGACATTTCAACTTAGCCGAGGATGACTTGCATACCATGAAGGGAAGGTGTGTCGGCTAGTGTTAGGTTGCTGAAAGTAGCCATGGGGAACGCTAGAGTTCATCAGGATGTGTTAGCCCATTCAAAGCAGAGTTAAACGACTGTATATCCCTGATGAATCTAACCTTTTCCAAGCAGCTCCATGATCAACTCAGGCCACCCAATATTCTTAACAAAAGAGTATTCATTTTCTTAGATAAAATCCCCGATAAATTCCATATCGGAAACGTTATCCCCACCTGGCTGGCCCTTCCCCCATTGCTGAAGAAGGTTGAAGCCCAAAGATGATGACGCGATATTAGTGCCCTGGTCGCCGTTAAGAAACACAGTATGAAGGCATTGATAATCTGGAAGCCTGGGGGACTGAAGATCTGAAGCACTGTCCACTTCTGATGGCGTTGAAGGCAAAACTCCATGTTCAGAACTTGTGTTCCCTGAATCTGAAGGGATTACTCCAGATGATGATGAACTTCTGAGCTGTAAAGGAGTTCTCTCTTGGTCCTGGGTCTCCTTTTTCGTGTTCAAAAATCGTCCACCACACCCCCGGGCTCGTTTCACAGCATGAAGATGTCTAGACTCATGACGATATGGCTGTTTGAATGAAATCAGGCATGTAAGTGCTCAAATTCACAATAAAAATAATAGATACAGATAGATCCCATTGGAGCATAGTTTTTTATTTTTTTACCCCTTTAACGGCCAAGCTAAGAATCAAATGTCTGGAAGCTATGTGGTAAATGCCACAAGAGACTGTTGCGGTGAGCGAGACACTGGGCCAGAAAGTTGAACTTGTTGATACATAAGCCCCAAAAGACAAAAAATCATCTACTTGGGGTCCTATTTCCCCGCTCATTCCCTGTGAGTTCGCAATCCTTCATATGCCCCTTCTCATTGCTTCCCTTGCAGGCCTTCCTATTCTCCTACTCCCCTGTGCTTGTTACATCTCAACCCGTCGTACAGGATTGTAAAACTAGGGTTTCATTAGGGGATGATGTAAGAAAAAATAAGAGATAAAAGGTCACATAGTACTTTAAAAAAACTGAGATTTTGAGAGGGCGTGTGTGATGCCGCAGTCTCCTATACTCTCACTCTCATTAATAATAAGTGTTCTCACTTACTATCTTTAACAAAGAGACGGAGCATACATTTTAAATGAGAGAGCTAAGCTAACGGTAGAGTTTGCAAGAAATTACCTTCATAGGGGGGCAATATTATTGGGAATGTACTCTCAATCCTCTTGAAAAGGTGTGATGTGGCACCCACATTGCACAGATCATCATCATCACAGCCTTATCCGATCTATTAGGGTCGGTTTTTCGAGTCCCATTTCTCTACTCGTTTCTTATCAATGCTAAGCTCTAACTTCTGAATCCTTCATGTCCCTTCTTGCTACTTCCCTTCAAGTCTTCATTGGTCTTCTGACCTCCGATGAACATGTCCAAACTACCTCAGGCGACATTCTGTAAGTTTTTCCTTTATAGGGCCACTCTAAAATTTTCCATTATGTATACTTGTTTTGCATTTTATCTTGGTACTCCACGCATACATCTCAACATATTTACTCTATATTTTTGTCGCCTTTTCGTAGCGCGACATTCCCCAACATATAATATGACAGGTCTAAGTGTCATCTTATCACAACATCTAAGCGGAACTCTTGGGTCACACAATACTCCACTTTCTTGCCTTCATTTCATCCAATCTACATTAATCATATTTCATATATCATCTTCAAATTGAACTTTATCCTTTTAAAGGATAGGTGATCATTGTGTCATCTATATCATTTGAAATTTGGATTGTTCGTATAGTCAATTTTTATACTTTTGACATGAAGATGAGTTTTTTTTTTTTCTCTCTTTTGAAAATGATCCATGCAATGCCCTCTTTGATGTACTCCAAGAAAGGACAAATTTGGAGCTGTTTTAGAGGCTGAAATGGAGGTTGAAGATATCCTCAGCCCAAAAATCATGCCATTGTGGGCCAGGAACAGAGTTTAATAGGGAGGTTATTGGGCCTTAAACTAGGCCAGAATCAGCGAATAATAAGGGGACGAAAATTGAATTTAAAATGTGACCACCTTAAAGGATCACGTAAAACCACATAGGAAGGATGGTATAGTCCAAGAAATGAGGCCCTGGAGCAGAACAAAACATGGAATGTAGTTGATCAGCTAAGAAGACTTGGTTGTAAGTGGGTTTATTCTGTGAAATATAGACCAGATGGATCTGTGAAAAGATATAAGACGATATTGGTGGCAAAAGAATTTACTTAAACTCAAGGAATAGATTATCAAGACTCCTTTTCTCCAGTAGGAAAGTCAAACACCATCAGGGATCTATTGTCTCTTACAACATTTAGCGATTGGCCTCTCACTCTACTTTATGTGAAGCCTGCATTTCTTCATGGAGATCTTAAAGAACAAGTATACATGGATCTTCCTCCAAGATTATCAAAGAATGTGAAAGAAGCAAAGTTTGTAAGCTTGGGAATTCTATCTATGGGTTAAAACAATCCCCTCGTGCTTGGTGCCAGAAATTTAGTGATACTGTCATAGGTTACGGTTATAAGCGAAGCCATTATGATCATGTGTTGTTTGTAAAGAAAGGAGTGCATACTACTACCCTTTTGGTTTATGTGGATGACATCATCATTACAGAATACTATAGTCAGGAGATATTGCATCTAAAATACCACCTGTGTAGGACCTTTGAAATCAAGGACTGAGGCCCCCCTAACATACCCCTTAGCATTGAGGTGGCAAGATCGAAGAAAGGAATAGCTTTGTCACAAAGAAAGTATACAATGGATCTCCCCTATGAGACAAGAATGTTGGGATGCAAGCATGTTGTTAACATGATTGTCAAGGTGACGCTATAGCCTTGCCATGGCGTTGCCATGACAAATGGCGATGAGAAACACCATATACAACCAAATAGTCATGATAGCTAAATAGTGTCGCTATGGCCGAATAGTGTTATGACGTCGCTATACACGCTATTTGATTTTTTTATTTATAATATATAATACTTCTAAAACAGATAAGTTATTAGTATGACATTGTTATTACTTATAACATTTTTATAACTTATAAGTTGCAAAACCCCAACTTATAAGTTACAAATTCTCGATTCTCTCTCGCTCGCCACGACAGCTACCAACACCAGCGTCAACGACACTACAGGTACTTAATATTTGATGTTTTATAATATTTCATATTTGTTGATATATTTATTTATTTATACTTACCAATTTGCAAATCTGTTGATATTTCAAAATTTGATTTGTATTCATTGATATTTGTTTATGCCTAAAACATGAAATCCTCAATTTTAAAATCAAAGTATGATGCTTAAGTAGTTGATTTTTTTTCTTCCTATATAAAAAAATAATACCAATAATTAATTTTTTTAATATAAAAATAAATTTAAAAATTAATAAATAGCCTCGTCATGGCATTGTGAGCCTCTTCGCCATGACTTTGCTACAATTCCTTAACTACCTTGGTTGTTAACCTCATTGAGCATAATCATTGTTTGAATGGAAAAGTTGGCAAACTTCTGAAAGATCTCAAAGTCTATCAGAGACTGGTTGGCAAGCTAATCTATCTTAAATGACGCGCCCTGATATAACTTATTATGTTAGTTGGTGAGTCAGTATATGCACAAAAGAAGGGGTGTTCACCTGGATGCAATTTATAGAATTCTCAAATATTTGAAAGGGAGTCTTGGAAGAGGACTCTTATAGAGGAACCGTGGTCATTTGGACATTGAGATACTTACTGATGAAGATTGGGCTGGATCTCTTGATGACATAAGGACTACTACTAGTTGTTGTACCTTCTTGTGGGAGAATTTAGTAACCTGGAGGTCGAAAAACAGCATGTGGTATTCAATTCTAGTGTTTAGGAGAGTACAAAGCCATGTCCCAAGGGGCACCTGAGGGAATGTGGTTTAGACATATCCTAGTTAATCTTGGAATTTTCACTACTTCTCCCATGACTCTCTATGGAGATAATGAGACAACACATCATATCACTAAGAATCCAATCTACCATGAAAGAACAAAGCACATAGAAGTTGATTATCATTTCATCAGTGAGAAGTTGAATCCAATGAAGTTGACGTTCCCCAAGTTCTTTCTAAAGCACAATTGGCTGATATCTTCACCAAGGGTGTTGGGGGGAAGAGATTCTTTGACATCACCTCCAAGTTGCGCATGCAACTAATTTAATGGGTGTGTTAGTAGTATTAGTTCGGTGTGTGTTGAGTAAGTGACTTAACTTACTTTCTAGTATTTCATTTGATTTGTAATCCAGATGTAATAATTTGATATATAAGGCTTAATGCATTGGATGAGTCCTAAGAACTCAACCTTAACTTCTCCATGTTTATTCTCCTTCTCCTTCCTCTTCTTCGCCCTCTTCTACAACCTAATCTTATAGATTACAAGATTTAACTGTTTAATTATTGAGACTGCTCATACTATCCAAAGAATACTTTGAAAAACAATTGAAGTATTGAACACCACGAAAAGCATACCTTCCTTTTTCTGGCATAAAACAATTGAAGTTAAATCAAGATGAATTTCTCAATAAAAGCCCTATCCATCTAACAATGTAGACACCCTCTTTTGATGGGGGATTGAATCCAATTTGACTGAGGAATCTACAACACCCATTTTCTCTGGGTCACAATCATCTCAAATCCTAAAATAAACTCAACCATAGGAACCCTAAACCTAACCTCAACAAAACCTTACCTAAGCATGTGGGTTGAACGATTAGTAATATGAGTCCTCAAAAGGGGTTTCACATACATTAGCAATTTCAGCAACTATGAATGGAAATTAATTTAATATTGAACCAATTTAGTTCCAATTTTGGAATTAAACATTGACTGAAACGTTTCACAAAAAATCTTGAAGCCAATAATTTTTCTCGGGAAAAAAAGGCATTTAGTAAAAGCATCTAAAATACCTTTCTGGATCTGATGGATATATTTTGGGCCTTTAGCTTGGCTCGCGATTGACGACGTATCAAGATCCTTTGATATTGCTTTGCATTGACATAAATCGGTTCTTCAGTCATGCTAGGTGGCAAGAGCACGCGCTGTTGTTGCAACTCATGTGTCTGTAATATTCCAAAATACATATAAAGAATGGAAATCAGAATTAAAAGCAGAACAACCTTTGAGATATTCCTAAACATACCCGCCAATCTACCAGTGCATGGAGATGGCGAGCACTGGTAAATTAAAACAAAGAACTTCGCAATATTAAAACAATATTCCTTTTTTTTTTTGCTCTATTCGGAAAATAGTAATCAGAAATAAATTTTAGCAATAGATTCCTAATTTTTAATTTTTCTATCACTCGGAGATGGGTAGTTATCACAGATTACTATGATTAAGTCTAGTCCTAAGCATCCCAATCCACACTCTGCATCTCACAATTTATATGACATGTTATTCTTTGCAATATTCAATGAATAGCCAAAAAGTTCTTATGTTATCTCTGGATAACATCAAGCAGAACAAAATCAGTCACCCGTAAATTTCTCACTCTATGACTACCTATCTCTCACAAATGGGTGATTCCCAGGATGGGTTACTTAACTTATAATGATGAGGTCTAGCAATTCCTCATCCTATCAAAGTTGTACCCTTTCATACACTATCACGGAAAGCATCTCAGATATCGAAGAAGAATGGCCACAATCAACTTCCAATCCCTCGACAAGTAACAAACTAACAATGAAAAAATATATTAATGAAGAAATTGAAGCAGAAGCACATCCATTTTATCAATCATTTTCTAATCCAAAAGCACATGAACAAGGCAAACTCAAATTTAAATCTTTTCTGCCCAATTCTTGTCAAACTAAAAAAGATTTTTGGTCTTAATCGGACATGAGTAGCATCTGCATATGCATTATGCACAATAGAGTATGAAGTTTCACTTTACACAAAGCAAGAAAAAAATTTAATTCAGATAACAAGTGTCTCCTTTCAACGGAAATAGTAAATTGGACATTAAAATATGTTGGAAGTCGAAATCCTCCAACAACAACAGAATCACTTACTATTGTCTGAGGTCCATAAGTAGCAAATATGTTGCCAAAGGAAGGATTTATATAGGAGTTTGAGCAATTTGATGCATGTGCCTGAATGAGAACAGAACAATCCCAACATAAGAAAGGGAATAGGAGACAGCTAGTGGCTACAGGACATGTTTCTTTGTTATATGTTGCTTATCTTACAAATGAATTATTATTTTCCACACAGGGAAAGGACGGAAATTGCTTTGATGCCCCTTCTGGCAGCTCTTGTCCGAAAGAACCTAGTAAATTCCTCCATACAATTGCATCATTTCCTGCAAAGAGTTGAAAAATAAAATTAACGTTATTACAGAATTCAGGCAATAAAAAATTCATAACGTATGGAATTCACAACCTTTCCAAACTAAATAAAGAGAAATGAAAACAAAAATTATCCCTCCAATGAAAAAGGATACATGTTCACATGAAATCTTAGTAGTCCAACTTTAAAAAGCTAAATAGGATTAGATTGAGAGAAGTTGAGCACTTGAACTTGATATAGAAGATGAGAGTGGCACTCTGCTAGATAGTAAATAACATCATATTGTTGAATAAAATTGTCAAATTTGACTAATTAACAAAGATGTAGAATTGTCCAAGGGGCGAAGGATCAAGGATTTTCTCTCGGGGGGATGCCCTTTCCTCAGAGAAGCATCTAAAGTTACCACCATATTGGAGGTTGTCACCATGGAGATAAAACTAAGAAAATGTTCATATGAAACCTTACTTCCGAACTTATCAATATATGAATATGGTTGGCTGGTATTAGTACACAATGTCATAATCAACATTCAAAAACAGACTAATATACTTATGGACATTATTCCCAATTAAACTTTGTACATTACACTGTTGCACGTTATTTATTGTGAGTAAGAATTCAGACCTACACCAACAATCAGACTAGGAATCCAAGCCTACACAATCAACGACCAGAGTAAAATACCTTTCACGTAATTATGGACAATATTCTAAATTAAACAGTGTACAGTAGGCTGTCCTAAGTGTCATTTATTGTAAGTAGGAATTCACATGTCATAGAACTTGTAACCATTTAATAATTAGAAAAGGAATATGAATCACGTAGAGTGCACCGGAAAAACATGAAATGAACTTTTAGATGAAGTTCATGCTGCACATATGAACCATAACAAGGAACATTCACAATCTAAATCTCCGACAGTGATCTAGAAAAGTGAACCGACCTTGTAGAACACAAGATATTAAAAACTCACTATAGTTTGAATAAATGAAGTGGGGCAACATGAAGATACACAATTGCTCCCTTCACCAGCCATATTTATTCCTAGAAAATCCATTTTAAAGTATAATCTCATTCACAACATAAATTATATATTGTATAGCAGCTCCAATACGTAATTGCCACCAGACAGAAGTGTTCGTTAGCAATACAGAAATGGTAGACATAGAAAATCAAATTCAAGCTTTTAGATAAAATCTGGCAAAGGCAGATGCAGAACATAAATGGGAAATGTCAAGGGATTGAAGCATAAATCGCTAGGCTGACAAATCTAAAGATAATAAAAAAAATCACTAGGTTTGACAAATATCATGATTATAAACAATGAAAAACTCATGAAGCCTAAAAGGAAAATAGCCAAAATATGCTGGAAAAGATTAAAGAATGGGAACCAATCTTCTTTTTAATCGGTGGAACCAATCTTTTTGCCCTTGCTACATTATAATTTAAATTTTCAATGTGCAGTGTTTTAATTTTAGAAGTTATAGAATCGTGAAGTTCAGTATATAAGTATAAAACTTAAAAACTGAAGAGTGATCGTAAAACTATTTTAAAATGATTATGATGTGACATTTACTATAATATTTTAAGAGTGTGTGATCATACCAACACCAGTGCACCACACTTAAATGGTGCGATTGGAATCAGCACGGGTGATCTCCTATTAAGTCTTGGTGTTGCACCGACCATTTTTTTCAAGCCAACCCCAAATAGATGGTGCAAGGAGATGATGACGATAATTTTAGGAGGACAAGAAAAATATAGTTATCCAACCAACAACAGCTGATGCCCGGTATAACACTAATAATACCAGCTCATGAAAATTTTTCTTAGACAAAAATTGCATTTTCTATTGCAAAAAAATAAAATAAAATACAAATTGCATTTTCTAGATCCTTTTCAAATTATAGAAATCCCAGAGGTAAAGGCCCATCTTGAAATTGATGACATAAGGAATTTTGAGACTTTAAGAACAAAGAAGTTTGGATCCAAAAAACGTACGCTTAGGCAATTCCTCCACCGAGCACAAAAGAATGAAGATGAATATGTATCATTTCAAATCATGAATCTCACTAAAGAGAAGGTACAATAAAAACCGAAATCCTCCTACTTGATCAAGAAGTCCTATTGTTAACCACTCTTCTTTATATTGTAATTCAACCTATTGCTCCCACCTGTTTATTTGCTACTATGAATTATGTCTTGTACTGCTCATTGTTCAATGAAGATTTTAAGTAGGCTTGCTTGGACTATGCTACATATAATGATGTATTGTACATTCTTTCAGTGGAGTTGAGAACACCTTGTTGTTTAAAGTAGCATTTAGGACTAAAAGGATGCAAATAATGGATTATGGGAAGCTCAAAGGTAGCATACTCTTCTCAAAAGACAAAGAAGGTCAAAATCAAAGTACTGAATAACGGAATGCAGAGGCCAAAGGTAGTCATTCAAATCATGCTTAAATTAAGGAGCCGAAGTCTTAGTCAGAAATAAGGAATGGCAGCATGGCAGATCGTGCTGAGCACAAAACAATAGAGGACAATCTAGGGCATATAGTGAGGTACACATGCATAAGAATCATGAGGAGTGATGTTAGCGTATCAACTAGAAGTTGTTTTACATAGGTCATAGGATCCTTTATACCTTCTATATTCTTTTACAGAGGTCATGTATTATTCCAGTGAAAGTTTCAGTTCATACACAGGTTTCTGCCTACCTCTAAGACAACACACTGAAAAGATGCTATCATCAAAAAAATAAAACAAACTGAATAGACACTAAGAAGGAAACATTTAAGAAATGATTCTAAACAAATCTTGGACAAACTAAAAAGACATTAAGGGCTGTTTCCATCTTTGGATTAGAAGAAAGTACCATAATTTTGTTTATAAAAAAAAAGTCTTTGTACCATGTTCGGATATCAAATAGAGTCCAACTTTTTTTCCAATGGAGAAAAAGTTACTATTTTAGCCCAAGATCAAGATTTTTTCTTCCACCAAAATAGATGGATTTTTTTCTCATCAAAATTTTCACCACTATAAAACTTCACCTCACACCTCCCCACCACCATGACAACTGCCGCCACCACCACAACCACCCCACCAATACCATGAAACCACCCCACCACCATCTCGCCATCTTCACCACCACACTACCATCATCACCACCTCCACCTCACCACCACCACTACCACACCATTACCACCATCCCACCTAAGCCACCTCCACCTCACCACTACCATTACCACAACCGCACCAATTCCACACATCCACCTTACTACCACAACTGCCATGACCACTCCACCACAACCATACCATTATCATTGTGGTCACCACCACCACCACCTTCTCCAGATGACCTCCACCACCTCTCCATCACCACTATCACTTTCTCCAGCACCATCACCACCACCACCTCCTCTTCCATCACTACTGTACCACCACAGCCTTCTCCACACCTCCGCCACCAACACCACTAGCACAAACACCGTATCCGCTACGACCGACGTCTCCGTTATGACCACCACCGTCGCCTCCTCCATCACTATTGCACCACCACCACCACTACACCCCTACCACCACCGCCATTTCCAGTAGAACCACCATCAAATAGTAGAGAAATGAGTCATTAGGAAGTTTCAGACATTATCCAAACGTGAAACTTGTTAGTCACTGAAAATTTTCAGATGTTCCCCAAACAATAGACAAAATAGTCCACAGAATAATTTGTCTTTGGATTAAAACATCACAAGATCCAAATGGGGCCTAAGAACAAAACATTTAAGAATCAATTCTCAAAGTGCAAACTCTCAATCAAAATTTAATTATTCAAATCAAACATACAACTATACAGGTATCAAAATGCGGCAAAAAATTCAAATAAATGCTAAAGGGATTAACGCAAACCAAGTTGTAATGGAAGCTCATGCGCATAGTCACTTCCTCCAGTTGGCGTAATAGAGTCTTCTTGAGATTGGGCACTCGGTTGAGTAGAAGAAAGTTCTTGTTCATGCAAATTGATTCGTGCATCTTCTGCAGAATTAGAAATATGAGCTGGATTATAGGTGATCAAGTCTAAACTCTTGCGTTGTGTTGCTTGTGAAAATTGCAAGCCAGCCCCTTTCCCAGAAGACAAGCCAGCCCCTTTCCCAGAACCAAGATTCAACTCATTGTAGGCGATGTTCTTCATTGCAAAAATCTTATTAGGAAATATGATGCCTCTTGATTCAAATCCTTAACTCTTGATACAACTGCATAGATGGATTTGTACCAACGTCCTCGTCCCCATACATCAGCATGAATAATTAAACTACTTAGATGATTGCTTTATCGACATAGGACCATACTGCCATAATAAAAATGAAAGCAGTAGAAGTTACTAATATAGCAATTTTTTAGCTACAACAATCACTAAATTCTAATTAATAGTCTTATAAGCAAGGGGGTAACATTTGTGGGTCAGAGCCTGAGAGACTTTATCGCTTATCTCCTATCAGATGATATGTCTTCACATCCCCAGATGTTTCGATTTGTTCATCTAATCAGACGAAAATATCCTATTGGAGAAATGCCTTTAAAAATATCCTGTTTAAACTCCAGTTCAGCCAATTATATTTCCAACAACCTAACTAGTTTATCTACCACAATTCGTCACTGTGGTAAATAAACCAGTTAGATTGTTGGATGATATTGTTAAGATGCACAACCATTGGGAATTATAAATAAATAACAATATGGGAAAATAAGTAATAAAGAAAAATTCAAAAGAGTCCTCTTTTCACAATGAACTTTTTCTATTCCCACCGCAGTTTATTCAACTGCAAGTTCTACTGTTTATTCCCGTACCATTTTTGCTGTGTTTTAGATTTTCTAATTCATTAAATTTCCCTTTCTATTTGTGTTTCCTTCAACAACTTCTTTTTATATCCAAAAATGATGCCAAAATTTGTGGCACGGTGTTTTATTTGTCATTCAAGCCTATCAGTTCCCCTGTCACGGTTTTCACTTGAGAATCAGTTTTTCCTAAGTTTTAAAAAAAAAGAGTATCAATTGTTCTGAATTGAAACTTGGGAGTCCGTCTAAATTTATTCATAAGTGAATGAATATAATAAATTGCTCGAAAATCGAAGTTGAGACAACTATCCAACTGAACTGAGTCGCTAAGAGTTGAATTACTTATATAAAGAACGTAATATCATCTTACTTTGAACATGAAAAATTAGAAAATAAATAAATAAAGATAGGAGAATTCAAGGAATTTTGTGATTGCAACAACAGAAGCTCATTTTCAATGATTCAAAATTTCCGTAAATCAAAATCAAGATTTGAAACCGAAGTGAACCTAAATTTACCAATATATTTTACAATAGGTTGTTAAAAAATCATAAAAAATAGTATTCAGATTGTTAATCTTCAGATGTTTAGAAGAATAGATTTGTAGTTAGAAAATTGAAGATCATCAATTGTTCTCAATTGAAACTCATCATCAGCATAACCTTATCACATCTATTTGGGACCTAAATATATTAGGTCCATGAATATAATGAGGGATAATGGCCTCACCGACATTTAAACACCAAAATGGTGTTTAATGATCTTACGCCACTAAAATTGTACTTTCTATCTCACACCATTGAAGTGTTATTTATTATTATGCCATGTGGTGCACATCTGTGGCCAATCTAAATAGCCCATCATTGGAACATATCTCAGCAAAAGAAACATGCATATAAGTGGATGTGAACCATCCGCTTGATGAACTTCAATATTAGCAGCTGAAACTAAAAACACCGATTGATACTATAGCCAATAGATCGGATTGTTCAAATCTCCCTAAAACACCATTTTTGGGCCTGTTGCGCTTCAATCTATGATCTATCACTTTGACAGTGAGGATCACTGACATCTCAAACCATTGATGGTGTAAGATCATTAAACACCATTTTAGTGTTCAAATGATGGTCACGAGAGTCAGGTCCATATAATAAATTCCTCCAAAATTAAAGTTGACGCAACTATCCAATTGATCTGAAACCCTGAGAGTTGAATTACTTAAGAACTTAATAGCATCCATACTTCCAAGACAAAAACTGTTGAAACAAAAAAATGCAGAAAGATTGCAGCATTCAAAGCATTTCTGGATTGAAACAACAGATGCTCATTTTCAACGATCCAAAATTAATGTAAAACGATATCGCGAACTGAACAAAAATTTATCAATTTTTTTTACAACAGGTTATCAAAATCTTCATATAGAAAGAAGATTCATACTTTTAATCTTCAGAAATTAAGAAGAAAATAGTGCGAGTTAGAGAAAATGAAAAGAATAGAAGTTGCAGAGATTGATACCCAGAAGATGAGAAGGCTCCGATGGAACCTGCTACTGCTATCGAGTTTAGCTAGAGGACGAGTCCACTTATATATTTGTACCCTCGCATTTCAAGTTCCGCGCCTAAAATAGTTAATCTATTCCAGGATACTAAAGTACGCCGTGATGCGTCATACGCAACTGCGTCGAAAACATTTAACATAATAAGGACGCCGCAATTTGTCAACTGGACGCGAAATGACTAAAATGTCCTCCATGTTGTACGCTGCAAAGGAGTCGGGTTCGGGTCAAGCTGGGTCTGCCCACAACGCACACCCGAGGCAATGAACAAGTCCAACCAGAATGAATCGGATTTTAGTTCAACCACATCTGCACTGCATGCAGCCCTTGGAAATTAGAGAATCTTGAGTGTATTTTATCCTATAAAAAAGTAAAATTCATAACACTCAAGATCCTCCCATATCCAAGGGCTGCACATGTGGTTAAACTCGAAATCCGATTCAACTTAATTGGACCTAACCATTGCTCTTTGAGTCGGTATTAGGTAGTTCTTTGGAGCTATATCACATGTTTCTGTGATTTGAAACTTATGATTTAAATATTTATTTGGTAGAAGATTGAAATAACAGTGATCTCTATGATCTGATTCAATGTGATTAAATGTCATATCACAGTCATTAATTTTAGATACAACTTTATATTATTCTTCATATCAAGGTTTTACACAAACATCACCTTGGTAGGCATGTTAATTTCTCATGGCCCACAACACAAAATGTGTTACCTCACATGTACCAAATCGCCTTACACTTGTCCCACTTATCTAACACTATTACATAATAATAGCTCATGTTTGGGTTAACTCTTATAATAACAGGCGCGCCACTGTCTGCTGACTCTTCGCAAAAGTAGATAAAATCTGCTTTGATAGAGCAAATAGAGAACAGTTTCATCACTTAAAATAGTTCTTCACGAGAGTAATTGAGGCAAAAATTTATGCTACCAAATGTAAAACAATTTCCCACTAGAGCCAAAGAGCAGAACTGCTCGTAGGCCTGAAAGAGCTAACCTAAATGGGGCACCCCATCAGGTCAGCCCGACCCATTTGCATACCTATCTCAATACATGTCATCAAGTATTTGAGCCACTATTTGACACAAATGGTGATTGATACAAGCAAACCAAAAAATATATCTTTTTATTAGCCTATTGACTTTAGTTGAATGTTCACTGATTAGGTGATTATCCGAACCAATTCATATTATTCTTTTATGAGTGTAGCATGCCTTGATCATACTTCACATTTACTGACGTCGCCTTTAATTTTAAATAAGTTAATATATTTATATATATTAATAATTTTTTATTATTATTATAATCCTTGATTTTTTCCTTAATCTCTCCGACTTTGTCAGCTCAAGCCACAAATACAACGTGCGCATAAACTCTTTACCCGAAGTGTTAGAAGATAAGATATATGTATGGGTGCAGATTCGGTTTACCGAAACCAAAATTTTGGTTTTTGGGTTGGTTTCTGCAAAACCGAACCAAAACTGAACATTTTAGTTTCGGTTTCGGTTAACTAAACCTTTCACCCACCAAAACTGAAATCGAACCGATTCAATTTCAGTTTTGGTCAGTTCGGTTTTCAGTTTTCTTCATATTTTCTTGCTTTTTATCACTTTTTTTTTCATTTTTTGGTTTTTGGTCGGTTTTCTCATCCTACCCGTCCAATTTTGATTTTCACTCATCAAAACCAAAACCGAATTGGTTTTTCAATCGTTTTCCGTCTGGTCCGGACGGCTTGGTTTTTGGTCAGTTTCGGGTTTTGATTTTTTTTTTTTCACCCCTAGATATATGGCTTCATTTGGACACCGACATGTTCTGAAATAATAATAATAATAATAATAACAATAGAATAGTTTACAAAAATTTCTAATTTGGTTTATCATAATCTTTCATTTTTTTTTAGCAAAATAACTAATGCTTTATGATAATTTCTGTATCCATGTCAAACCATTTTGCAATTAATATTATTTTTAGATTCTTTGGATGTGGATTTGCAAGGGAGGATAAAAGGCATTACTCATTGCTAGTCCCGTATGTACGAGGTGCTTGGAGTGGTAAACGGTACACAAACCTAACTTTTGGCTTTCTATACACAAAATGGATACTCTCCAGAGTCCAGACCATAGATCAAAATATCGTCCGTCATCAAAATTTACAGCTGGTAAGATTTAGGCTTTGGCCTGCTCCGGCTACCGGAATTTGACTAAAAATTTACTAAAATTTTGATGGAAATCTAGGTTGATATCGATTTCGGTCATGACTGAAATCGAGTTTTTGATCCTTGCTCCAGACTCTCTTCGTGCTTGACAGCCTAAGCCTCTTTACTCCACCAAGCAATGGCCCCTAATCGCAACAGATGACATGGTTTCTGAACACGTAAAACTGTGCATAAAGACTTTATGAAGATGCTTTAAACGAAAGAGCGGGATCACTGGACCGGCCAAACTCATCATCTGAAAAGTCTAAACGAATGGTTCGTAACAGTAAAACCCCCATCAACGACAAGGTTATGCCCACTCACAAATACCGAAGCATCCGAAGCAAGGAACAGAGCTGCCTCAGCAACATGACTCGCTTTCAGCACTACGCCCTTCAGATTCGACACGGCGCTGCATTTCTGTTCCATAACATCGAGTGTCACCGAAGGGGTCAGCTCCTTAAACGCATCACACAGTAACGGTGTCGCCACAGCATAAGGCGAAACACAATTGACTCTGATCCCGTGCTTCCCGAGCTCACTCGAAACCGATTGAACCAATCCAACTACAGCGTGTTTCGATACAGTGTAATCGTGTAATGCGATCCCACCCAGGATCGAAGTCACACTGGCTGTACAAATTATGCTTCCTCTGGTTTGCTGCTTTACCATAGCTCTCGCTGCATGCTTAATCGCTGCGGCCATGCCTCGCACGTTGGTTGCAAATATGTTATCAAGGTCGGACATTTCGATGTTGAGGATGCTTGGGCGGCTACGCACTCCTCCTATTCCCGCATTGCTGAACATGATGTCAAGACGTCCGTACTTGTCCACCGTGTGATCGACGATTGCCTTGACTTGTTCTTCTTTGGTGACATCGCAGTGTATGTATGTGGCACCGATCGAAGTAGCGACTCGGTGCCCGAGATCGTCTTGGATGTCGGCGACTATTACGGATGCCCCGTTCTCAGCAAAAAGCTGCGCGGTTGCCTCGCCGATTCCGCTGGCTGCCCCTGTGATTATTGCCACTTTTCCTTCCAATTCCCTAACATCACAATTGGCCTTTAGATTTGCAAATGATCCAAAAAGAGACTATCAAATAGAATAGTGATTTAAAAAAATGGAAGATACAAGGATGACAAACTGCTCATAGAGCACTAAATGATTCTTCTCATAAACAAATGATATCCACTCTCATCATGATCCATCCAGCTATTCTTGAAAAGCTTACTTTCATGGCTCTTGCAGCACTGAAAACTGTGACAGTCAACTATTCATAGGATTTGGTGGCTAAGAATCGTTTCATCCGGAATTAAAGCGCCCCATTAGTCCTAAACAAAACGCTAATTGATATTTCATATATAAAGTTTAGAGAAAATACACAATTATTCCGTCTACATAATTGGTTTCAGCTGTGTTTGGCATTGCTCTTTGGGAAAGTAATGTCAAAGAGCACCCTCTCTTTTATCTTCTCCCAATCCTTCTCTCTCACCCCACATTTATATGCAATAATAAAGAGCAGCTGTTGCTCTTTTTCACTCTCCAATGAGCAATGCCAAACACAGTCTAAAAAAGAAGTACAAAGGGCATGGTGCTCCTTGGAGATGCATATCCCTAGAAATCTTTTGCTACGTATTAGTGCGCTAATGTTTTATTGTTTTGCTTCTATCTTTGTGCTCTCAGCATATCTCTGACAAATAAAATCAAGGAAAATATGAGGTTTTTAACCGGGTCGGGTCGGGTCGGGTCAAGCATATACCCTTGACCAGTCGGATAAGGTTCAGTCGAGTTGGTTGCACCATCAGGTCGGGTTGGGACGGGCATATGTCAAGTTCCCATTGACAGCCCTACCTCACCTTAGGCATAAGATAAACCTCCAGGCTCGACTCAGTTCGGCTAGAAAAGATAGAGCTTTTAGGGTCTTCAGCTTGGCTCGTGAGCACCCGTAGCTCAAATATTACAGAGCTGAGCCAGAGATGAGGCACCTTTCAAAGAATAAAATCAACCCAAGCACTTCAATATGAACCTTACCTTAGATTCAAACAACGTTCCATATTAACTTCCCAGATCAAATGGTTTGTACCCTCTAATTAACATATTTGTTTGGCTGGATAATCATCATAATGTTTGGTCCAAAAAAGTGATGTGATGGTGAGGGCTTTATCATAGTACTTGGGCGGATTCCCATGTTAGGATAAAATGAAAGAAAATAGAGTAAAAGTATTTATTTTTAACTACATTTTCTCATAGATTATTAACTTGCAGGAATATGCAGGATTCCTTTGCTTTCCATCATTTTTCCGCTGTTTTGGATAGCTATATTGATAGAGTGGAAAATGTAGGATTAATCAAAATCCAGTCTAACTTGTGCCACTTGGAAATACCATCTAAGCCGTCTGATTTGAAGGCCATGATCTGATTCAACAGTTTTGGATAGCTATATTGATGTAAAGAGCTTTGGCACAAAAGATTGGCATGAAACATAATTTTAATCATATGATTCAACACACGCAATGCCCATCATCTGATTCAACAGTTGACTCCATCGAATCGTATAAAAAGATCATGTTTCCTGCCAATCTTTTGCATCAAAGATCTTTATATCGTGGCCTTCAAATCAGACGGCTTAGATGGCATTTCCACCTGGCACAAGAACCAGAAATATTAAGTCTTCCTTTTAAATAAGGTGCAACAACAAAAAATTTACGTGCAAGTAGTCATTCCAACATTAAAATCATTCCATTCATAATTAGGGGAAAAAAAAATGCGAGAAGAAAAGAAATTATTGGTTAAAAGGATCACCTGTTCGTGCAGAAGGTAGTATCCTCCATTGGTATCTAAATCTGTGTTTACCTACTTAGTTGTTAAATAATTTCTTATTAAGGCTAGAACAAGTGGTTTTGCTGCTCTTCGTTGCTCTCGAGAAGGCTTTCTTTTGAGACTTCTTGGATATGTCAACCAAATAAAACAAACATTACAAGCTTCAATCCATTCATTGCAGCAGGCCGGCAACGAATCACCACCGTTGGATTGGCATTGCAAGTTAGTCTCTGCCAGCTGTCAAGATATAATATTCAGCTCTATTATACACATAAATTAGGACCACTGAGATTGCATAATGTCTACAGAGAGACTCTAGACCACGGCTAAATAGATTGCGGCATGACCATCCACTTTCTAGCCATGTGGCGTATATGTTTGATCAATCAAAGCAGCCCATCAAGAGCATGTCTTGGCCAAAAAAGCATGTCTAGTAGAGAATTCAAACCATCCAATTGGAAAAAAAAAAAAGCATAAATAAATAATATGACGCACCATGGGATGCCATGATTAATGACAGTTGGTCAAGATGTCATAGATTTCAGTATTTGCGTTCTACAATTCAACTAGATGGCGGGTTTGAGGGGACATCTAAAACAGGTCAATGCAAAGTGGGCAAAGTAGAAATAGGGGAGTGATTTAATAACGGTCTTAGTACTACAGAAAGGAATCGAGTGGAGGAACATGGAAGGAAGGCACCTGCTCTCGATCTGCACAATGCTTCGGAAAATTTCAGTGATTTTTTTCCAGTTTCAAAATGGCTCTCTTACGAAGGGGAGTCCAAAGTTCACTTTCCCCATCTCGAGAGGATAAGTAACCCAACGACCGTGAAGCACAACACAGCCACTATGGTCACCACAAGCGCAAATGCAAAGACCAGACTAGGAAGTCTCAGATAGTTTTGAATCCTCTTTAGTCCTTTGTCGATGAGAGGTGCCAATGCAGCTGCACCGGCAACCCGAAATGGCCTTGTGATGTTGTTTCCCGTCCACATTAAGATTACAATCTGTTCTTCAAGAAAAATGTACAAGAAAAAATAAATGATAAATTAATAGAGTGATAGTGATAAATTAATAGAGTGATAGTGGCAATACGTAACAGTTAGAGGCGAAATAGAGGGGAAAAAAAGAAGCAAAGGTACCATATTAACTAGCATGAGGGTGAGAGACGATACAGAGTGTCTTTTTTTTTTTTTTTATGGGCAGTGAAAAGGTATATTAACCAAGAAAAGCAAAGGATACAATGTCCTAATGATTCCTGACTTCATATTAGTTTGGTCAAAACTATGACTAGCAGATCAGAAAAATAAGTTTTATAGAAGAAATAAATGCTGCAGGTCAGACTAGGCTTATACTCTAAAATTGTTACCAATCTATATATATATATATATATATATATATATATATATATATATATATATATATATATATATAAGATTGTTTTCTAACTGCTTAGCTCTACCTGTATTTAAGTTTTGTAATACTGAGTAAGTAACCAAGAAACAGGTGAGCCTCTAATTTTCCTTTTGCAAGTGCTATACTGGTAAGGGTGCAAATGAGTCAGGATGACCCAACTCGATCTTACCATATATTTGAATCCAACTTGGCCCAAGCCAACGTAACCCAACCCACTTAGGAACTAATCAGGCAGGTCTGGTTTGAATTGAGGATCAAACATACAAGGGTCAGCTTGGGTTTGGGTTGGGGCTAGATCATAATCTGGTTGTGCCGAGTTGACCCTAACCTGACCAGAACCTGGCCCGCTTGCAGCCATAATCACTGCCCCCACAATACTCAGCAGGTTTAACCTACACCAACCAGGCTAACCCATTCACTGCTGTTTCAGCACCAAGGAGAGATCGTTAACCTTGCAAGCCGACAGTAATAACAATCTAAATTTTAACTAAAATATACCCCATTAAAGCACGGCAATAAAATTTCCAACCTTTAAGTCAAATCATATAACATTAACCGAATCACATCCTACGCCTCACGTTAACATCTAACATAGTGAAAGTCAACATTGAGAAAAGTAGACAAAAAGACATCGCAATCACAACATTGAGAAAATTAGTCCTTCAGCCCAAGACATGAGAAAGATTCAAGAAGCGCTCAGTCAGTAAACAAAGATCCCTAAAAGGGAAATGCTCCATATATAAATTCTTTGAAAATAGGCAATAGGATTAGCATAGTTGATGTCTCCTTCATGTATTTTTTTTCAAAAAAATTTGGTGTGTTTTTTTATTCATGGGTTAAGTTGGACAAAGGGGAAAAAAGTAATAAAACCCGAAGTATGTCCTGCATACAAAATGTTACAAGCTAATTCAAAGAATTCATTTCCACAGAAGCACTACAAGATTCTGAAGTGGCAGTGATGGCCTAACTAGAATATTAATGCAACTATGCAATCATACATTCAGCAAAAAACAGCAGCAACGATTGAATAGTGAAGTTCATCAAAGAATCAAAGGGCGGTTGTAGCCATGGGTCAAAATCTCGGACGATACCGATACTTATCGTCCAATACGTATCGGAATCACTGGCTACCAATACATTGGGTATGTATCGATGAAACATACCCAATATATCTCATAGGCAATACCAATACGTATCGTCTCCGTATTGATGGTGGACTACACGTATCGGAAAACCGAGATTTTGATCCATGGTTGTTGCAGACCATACACATGACTAACATATTTGGTTTGCTAAGTTGAAGAGAGAATGGAAAAAACAAAAAAACAATAAGAATAATAATCACTTGAAAACTCACATAATCGATATTAAAATTGAAAGTTGAGATATATTTCAACTACCGCATTGAACTATTGAAGCCAAATCACCCATATAAATAAACACATAACTAATGAAACTAAACATATAGAGAGTGAAGAAGAAACTTCAAAACAAACTCTCCCATTAATCAAAACACAACTCTCCCCCATTTTGAAGAGGCTGATCCCGGGACTCGAACCCTTTTTAAAGAAATTAGTCTTCCGCCATGAACGATTCTTGGATCACCCAATTTTTAGCCCTATCTTTAATTTCTCTGAACATATATACTTGTAAAGAACTGTGAAGCTACTAAACAGGGTAACCATATAATGCAACATAAGAGCGTAATGTCTACACGAAAATCATTGACAATCAGCATAGCTTCAAAAGCACAAAGTGATTACCCCTAAGAGTGCTTGGAGGTTGGCAGCCGGATTCTTCCCGGTGCTCTTCTCATATCCAGTGAAAGCAAGTACGAAGAATGATGTGTAAGTAACGCCATCAAACAGCCCGTAAGCAAGAATGGCTGCAAGGCCAAGCTTTGCAATTTCAGAACTCATCTTCATTGTATCCATCTGATTAAATAGAGAAATAAAGCAGAACATAAAATGTATTTGAAGCTCGCTGTATAACAGTAGAAAGTTGGCTACATGACAGAACAACACACACACACACACACACACATATATATATATATATATATAATGAGAGAAGGCCAAATATCACCAAGTACTAAATTCTTAAATATTGGAAAAAAGCCTCATCATTTTATTACTAAATAATAAATTAATCTTAAACAACAAATAAGGGCATAAAAGACTTTTTAATTGATCTCAAAATCATATATAAAAAATGATACCCTCTCTCTCTCTCTCTCAGTAAAAAACTGTTTTAGTAAAGATAAAGAAAACAAGAACACTAGAACCATATGGTATACCTATAGAAGTTTGTATGTAATGAATAATGGGGACTGGTTTGGTTGACTAATTTATTTCAACAAGATAATAAAAACGAAGAGAATGTCTAAGGAGTGGAGGAAGAGCAGTGTGATCCATTTTAGAATAAAGTGTACATTCAAAATTATGCCAATTATCGAGGTATTAAACTTATGAATCATACTACGAAACTTTGGGAGTGAATAGTGGAACAACATCTAAGACGAGAATTAAATATAACTGAGAATAAGTTTGGGTTTATGCTAGAAAAATCAACAACTTATGTCATTTTCTTATTAAGGCAGCTTATTAAAAAAGTCTTAAGGAGAGGAGGAAACACCTGCATATGAATTTTATTAATCTGGAAAAGGCATATGATCATGTCGAGACAGATAATCTAGTAAATGTTGAGAAGAAAATACATCTCAAATGTTTTGTATTGAAATTATCGAAGACATATACGAAATGGCAGTAACAAATGTAAGAGCTACGTGTGGAGAAGTGGCAGAGTTTCCTATCAGAGTTGGGCTACATTAAAGGTCTGCCTTGAGCCCATTTTTTTTGTTTGTCATAGATGAATTAAGAGTTGGCATACAAGAGGAGATTCCATGGTGCATGTTATTGGAGGATGACGCGGACCATGTGGTAATATTTCTCAAACATTAAAATAACTAATGATAAGTTAGAATTTATGAAAAAAGGCTTTGGTGTGAAGAGATTTGAAAATCAGTAGAACAAAGACCATATATGGAGTGAAATATTAGTAACTAAGATAGCTTGGGAGATTATACAGTTACAACAGATATTTAGGTCCTACTATAAATAAGATGGTGGGTTTGACGAGGACATCTCAAATACGCTCAATAGTAGTTGGGCAAAATGGAGAGTAAGGTATTGTGCAATCTTATACAATATTTCATCGCCTGATAGGTAGCCCTGATCTAAAGATATATTGTGTGAAAACTTAGAACGAAAAACTATCTCCATCATCTAATTCTAGGCAGTCAAAGGTTTTCACGGGGGAAACCTCAGACTGCGGAGACCGAATCTTCAAGTGCAAATACCGGTATCCTTACATAATTTGTATGAAGAGTAAACTTTTCAAAACAGTATAGATTACAATATAAAGAGGTAACACAACAACAGAAAACCGGATTAAAATTTTTTTTTTTTAAAAGAATAATAGCCGGTGACAACGCAGTTCTTTTTTTTTTAATGGGTAAGCTGAACTAGAACCTGCGACCTTGAGGTTAACGATATTGCCAACCTCCTATTTTACAATGGTGAGCGACCACTCTTGTAGCTGAAAATGACGCTTCATGATGCGGGAACTTACAAAATGCAATGCTAGGGCTGAGATTAGGATTAAAATTAATTTAATCAATTAAAAATAATTATTTCTCATAACAAATTACCACGAAAAATTCTAGAAATTCAATTAAGTGATTTAATTTCGGCCCAAAATAACGTTACTTTTGTGTACATTCCCTATCGCGGATCTAGAAGACTAGGGTTCTTATGAACGGCTAGATCTCCAATAGTTTTAGGGCGTCGAACGAACTCGCAAACGGGTCCTCTCGATACTAAATAAAAATAAAAGGCTAATAAAATTATTGATGAACAAAATATTGATTTAGGGCTTTTATGAGATCAATAAAATAATTAGGATTACGCTACTTACGCAAACCGTAAATCTAAAGAAGATAGAGATGGAAGAAGAGTTGGCTTCGCACCAAACTGCAAGCGGGAATTGAAGAATCGCTCTCCATTTTGAGAGAATCACACCCTCACGAAAGTTTAGAACTCTTAATTTGCATAAGCAATTTTCATTAACCAAAAACTCCTAATAAAAGTGTTTACAAGCCTTTAAATAGGCTAACCAATGCATAAAATTAGAAATCCTACTATAACTCTAATTCCTGATTCAAATAAAAGAAATATCCTAATTATTCTAAAACAATAAAGAAACTAATCATATTTCTAATAAAAGAAACAACTCTTACTTTCTAAAATAAAATAATAAAAGAGACTAATCCTAATTCAATTAGGATTCTTGAAATTCGTCACTTTATGTGCAGCCTCCGAAAACTGACCATAACTTCTTCAATACTTGTCGGAGTTGCTCAAATTTTGGCTCGTTGGAAAGCTACTATGATAAGCTTTCAAATACGACTAATTTTGTATCAATCCAACTTCGTTTGACACTTCAAAATAGGCTTCATATAAAAGTGACGGGATTAAAAGTTGAAGGCCCCAATAAATTTGAATTTTCTTCTTTCTGATCAAACGGGTCTTTAACGGGCCTTTCTTTAAAAACTCATTCACGGGTCCACTTTCTATTTTGACATCTCTTTATCCAACCACAATTCAAATAAGCGGGTCTAATGTTCGCATCACTTCATCTAAAATTGCAGTTCATATATTTGACTCTTTAAGGTTGTTATTGGGATTGCTCTTTGGAGGTAAAGAGCAGCTCTGTGCTCTAGCGCAAAGCACTTTAGTTTGAGACTGGGTTTGGTTGGAACTTGTAAGTGCTCTTAGGCTCTTAGCTCTTTTGGAGAGTGCAAGAGCTGAATTTGGTTCTCTTTAAAAGAGCAATTTAAACCTGCTCTTTCAAGTGGGGTGCTCTTTGCCTCCAAAGAGCAATACCAAACACAGCCTAAGAGTTACACTTTAATTGAAGAGACGTTTTCAATAAGACCTACACTACTATATGGGGCACAGTGTTGGCTACGAACAAGAGACAAGAACATAAAGTATATGTGGCTGAAATGCATATATGCTAAGATGAATGAGTAAAGTATCAAGAAAGGATAAGATTAGGAATTCATACATCAGAGAAAAATTAGGAGTGGCTCTATAAATAAGAAAATTACAGAATATCGTTTGGGATAGTTTGGACATGTCTATCAGAGGCCGAAAACAGTTGACAGTAACACCATTTATCCTTATTACTAAGAGTTGGTAAGGGAAATCGATCCCTTCAGTCTCGACTCTTTGATACTTGAAAGGTAATGAGGTCATTGATTTTGTACATGTGGCACCAGTTGGCAACACGTCGTGCCATTTGGTGCATGGGATGATCATCTAGATAGGTTTCATCTTAAAAAGCATTGAAAAATTGTTCACCTTGTGATTAAGAGCCTTAATTCGCCATGCACTGAACAACTACTATGTGACTACCCAAATTTGTTTTAGCCATTCAGTTTTTCAGCATTCATATCCTCCTAATCACATGGTAGAGATAGTTTATTGATGCAATCTTAGGAGTAAATCCAATCTATAGGACAACCTCATGAACTAAGTGTCACCACACGGTGTCACATGTACAGAATCAATGACCCATTCACTCTCACCTGTGAACGGATCGGTTATCCTATACTAACTCAATTATTAAAGTTGTGTTTGGGATTGCTCTTTAGAGGCAAAAAGCAGCTCTCTGCTCCAGCGCAGAACACTTAGTATACGACTGTGTATTTGGTTGTAAGTGCTCTTAGGTCTTTCGCAGAGTGAGTGAAAGAGCTGAATTTGGGCATCTTTAAAAGAGGCAATTTAAATTGTTATTTTAAGGAAGGAACCTAATATGGATAATTAGAAAAGCGTTCATATTTTTCAAACATTTTAGCCTATTATATCACCCAACTTTTAGCAAATAGGGTTTTCACGGTTTTTAGGACTTTAAATGGGTGTGAGATACAATTATCTTCCCACGTGTAAAGTAATGGTCGACTAGTGAATTTACCTATCTATCCATTCTATAAAGAGCTAGATTTAGAAGTAAAAAAGCCCTTGCTCTTTGGTATAGAGAAGAACCTTCATTCACAGGCATTGAAAGGGAAAAAAAAACCCTCGTTCCAGCACATTTGAAAGGCTTGAAACCCCCTTGTTACAGCGCATTCAAAAGTTGATTTTTTGCTTTGTGAGTTTAATCGAACGGATTCCAATGCATATGTAAAGAGAAGAACTTTCGTTCCATCGCATTTAAAGGGAAAAACCCTCGTTCCAAGGCATTCAAAGGGGTTCCTCTACCGAATACAGCAGCAGCTGTAAAGAGAAGAACCTTCGTTCCTCTACCAAATCTAGCGCTTTCAAAAGGAGTTCTCCTGCTTTGTGAGTTTAATTGGACAGAGATAGGGCAGTTGGACTTACGAATCGGTTCTGCAGCTTGTTTGACAAGGTACTCTGCACTCATTTATCTTTAGGTGAAGATATTGATTTTATTTTTATTTTTTTTGCTCCGAGGGACCAGGCGAAGATATCAATTTTTTTTTATATTTGTTTGCTCTGATCTTAAAAGGCCACATCTTTTGTTGTTGAGAGCAATTTATGCCTTTTTTTATATTTTTAATGTTGTTCAATATCCTTTTTATTCGAATTTCTCTAACAATTCATATTTTTTAGGTTTGCTAACCTCGTGTAAGGACCCGACCTGATTTGTACGGACCCGACCTGTAAGGACCGCTAGAGAGCCAGAGAGAGAAAAAGAAAGAAAAGAAAAGAAAGAGAGAGAAAGAAAGAGAAAGAAAGAAAGAGAGAGAGAGAGAGAGAGAAAGTGGTCGTTCACGACGACGGCGGACCCTATGGCTGCGCGGTTTCTTTTGAGGCAAGTACCTATTCTAACACCTCTTGTTTAAACCTCAATTCAGGCTGTCAATATATTGATTCATCGATTAGAAATCGACATTTGTTAGAAATTTGACTTTGTTACTTTGTGTGTATTTTGGAATATACATCTATGTGCTACTAAGAAAGTGAAAATTTGCGCCTGTAATACCTATATAAGATGGTTGTTCATTATTCGTGGAATATGTGTATGTTGTTTAGCTTGAATCTGTTTATGTGTTGATGGTTGGATTGATGTGTTGATGTTGTACCCTCTGGGGCATGTGAAGGTATTCATGTGGTCTAATATGTTAGTGTTATGAACATTGTTAGTGTTCATAATATGAAGGAATTCATGTGATCTGATATGTTTGTTATACCTGTGATACATGCATGTGTCAAAATTTGTTATCTGACTCTGTGATACCTGTTATACCGGAATGCATAGAAATCTGTTACTTGAATCGGTTACACCTAAACATGTATATATTTGCTATCTGTATTGGTTACACCTGAAAGTATAAATATTTGTTATATGAGTCTGTTACACCTGAAAGTGTAAATATTTGTCACCTGAATTTATTACACCGGAAAGTGTCAATAGTTGTTACTTGAATCAGTTAGACTTGAAAGTGTAAATATTTGTTATCTGAATCTATTGTACTTGAAAGTGTAGTTATTTATTACCTAACTCTGTTAGACCTGACTATGTAGATATTGGTTACCTAAATCTAGTAAACCTATTATGTCGGAATGTGTAAACAAGTGTGACCTGAATCTGTTATACTTGTTCTACCTGACCATTTCCGAGATTGAAGTCTACGTGAACTACAAATTCTTGTTTTCAGAGACCGAAGTATGTGTGCACTATCACGTCATGTTTTCTGATATTTTCTGCACTGGAATTGAATACTATAATATCTGAAAGGCAATGAGATGGTGCCTATGAGTCCGAATGGGACAATTTGAAAACCCTGGCCAGGTCATAAATCTGTTATCTGCTCTATTATCTGATATTTGTTCTGACATCTGACATCTGATCTCAACTACTAGAAGTTTAGTTGAGGAAAGCATTTGGCATTCGTGCTATTAGCTATAAAATAATCCCCAACAGAGATAAGTTGGTTGTGCTAATTTAAGTGTAAGCTTTAAAGTTATCGGTTTGATCTGGAAATGACTATCTAATTTATCTGTATGGTCTGAGCATATCTGTCTGGTCTGGGTATATCTGGCTGATTTATCTATATGATTTGAGAATATTTATTTGATTTGTTTGATTTATCTATCTGGTTTGTGCATATCTGTCTGATTCATCTGTATGGTCTGAGAATTCTATTATCTGATTTGAATATGTTATCTGTTATTTGATAATTCCGTTATCTGCTTTGAATTTGATATCTATTCTCTGAGACAAGTACCCTATAGTCGATACTAGATTCGTATTTGTAGGTGATATTTACTTGTGCACGAGAATTATTTTGAACCACATATAGTCATGATTGTAACTGAATTATTTGATTAGTTTGACAAAGAAAAGGAGACATTAGACTGACATTTTGATAATTCAAAACTCCCGGTTTGTTAGTAATATTTGTCAATATGTATTAGAATGATTACTTGCGGAGCATATGGATTAGCTCTTACAGTGGTTTAACCACCCTATAGGTGAAGAAAAGGGATTGACAAAAGATCAATTGGCGAAAAGTCAGCAGTATTATCTGGTAGAGATCTCTGTGACTGGTACGTAGTGTTTAGTTAATGTACCTATTAATCCTAAATCTGGTTACCTGACTAACTGATTTTAATTCCTTAGTTAGAAATTTTTATTTAGCTGTAGTGTTTTCTTCTGATCTGTCTAGATCACAACTCAAAATCCAGGTGCGTTAATTTAGGGTCGTGACACCTCGCGAAAGCATCGGTCGCTCCGTTAAAGCTACTCAGATTCCTCCACGAGATCGACCGCGAGCTACTCAGATTCCTCCGCAAGATCCGCCATTTCGCGAATCGTTTGTGAGTCGCTCAATCGTTTTTCTAGCTTTTGAATTTATTCTTTTTTTGGCGGAAAATGAATGCGTAGTCTATGTAAATTATGTTCAGCCCTTAGATACATATCTATTTTAATTCTATTTAATATCTTTTACTCTTAGCTTTCTACTCTGGTATAGACGTAGTCTACGTAAGTTAGACACCAGTATGGCAGTATTACCCAGGTCAACCTCAGAAAAGCAATAAATGCCGGCCACGGGCACGACCCTACACCTCTAGGATTAATATCAAGTTATTAACTCTTATATTTATCGTTACAAACATATTAGTTTGTTTATTATGTTACATATACCAACAGAATCTAAATCTTACCGCCCCAGCCAAAGGCCAAAATGGAGAGCTTTCCTATGATTAATCACAAAACTTCGAGACAATTTCACATTTACGATATTAATTCCTATCTTAAATTTAAAAGAACTAAAAATCTTCCTCTGTCAAAACCCATTTGTCACCTAAAACAGAATCCCACAAGAAATAAAAATGTCACCATCGGGTTCGAAATACGGATTTCAGATATAGTAGTACCTCAAAGTAATTCGCAATCATCTAGAGTTGATCTTATTGTTGGAGATATTGTCAATCTTACTGTTGGCGTATTGATTATACCTCAAAGTAATTCGCAATCATCTCATATTATAATAGATTATATTTCGTAACACTAGCGTATTGACCTATTGGATGCAGATATTGTCAATCTTAGTGTTGGTGAGACTTCTCAAGAAGTAGCAATAGATGGAAGCATTCTCTACAATCCCGCAACAGCCTCATTTTAGTCCCTCGAAGAGACAAAGCGAAGTAGTGCGCGAAGAAATTGCTTTAGGTCACATGGTGACCTTTGCCGATGTGTTCGCCGCGATACGGGAAACACATATTGATCAACCGAGATACCTATTTGAGAGCAAGTTAAGCTCCCCCCTCGAGTTGGAGGAGAACGGGTTTGACGTCCAACAGTTACGAGCTGCCCTTGGGCAGCTTCTAAGTTTCAAAGACAAGCAAGAGCAACTAAACAAGATGTCTTCAGAAGCGCTACAGAGGCTCCGAGCTGTAGAGTGCGTCCTAGGGAGGCTCAATGAAACAAAGGACGTACTCAAAGCCGATATAATCTTTAAGAAAAATGAACTTAACAAACTAGAGCATTCGCGCGCTACCATTGATGAGTTATCGAGGTTGCAAGAGATTCGAGTAGAATGGGAAGAGGATCTGTCAATTCGACTTTAACTACCTTAATGGACGTTTTGCTCGAATTCATGTTATTGTTTTTTTTGTAACTCTTTCGCTACTCTTCCTCGAAGAGTGAAACAGTAAATTTGTCGTTTCGTGGAATTTTGCAGTTTCAGTACTCTTGGACCATATAGGCACTGATTTTGCTGTGAGTTTGCAGATTTTGTATATTTGAATGCGCTGGAACGAGGGGGTTTCAAGCCTTTTGAATGCGCTGGAACGAGGGGATCCCTTCCAATGCGACGAAGGTTCTTCTCTTTACCAAGGAACGAGGTTTTTTTTAGAAAGGTAAATTCACTGGTCGGCCATTAATTTAGATGTGGAAAAAAATTGGTAAAACGTTTGAAAAATATGGAGGGAGGTTATCAACTGGGCTAATGCCTCTTTGGTTCTAAAGTGCGTGCCCTTTAATATACAACTAAAGAAAAGAAAAAAACAATAATAATGAAGGAAGGAAGGAATAAAATAAAAGCTTACATCACCTTCCATTTCCTCCAGAAGTTCTTGCTTGAATGACCCTAACAATAAATTAAAAAATAAATAAATAAACAATATTACATTAAAATGTCTCAAAAAAAGGGAAGATCCACCTCAGAATTTTGATTTCGGGGATTTGTGTCTTCTCCTGCTGCTTGGCTGGTGGAACAGCGCACGGAAATCCGACGACTGCTAGAAAAGGGCGGATCCAGACCAACGGTCGATAATAGCTGAAAGGTGGACTTGGCGGAGTGCCTTTGGTGCCATTGGTTTGAAGGAGCGACGGGAAGCTTTCCTTCATTATAATAAGAAAAGATTCTGGCGTTTTTCTCCAATAGAAACTCTAGGGTTCGAATCCCTAGATTTCCGGGCGTGGCGTTACACATTTCGCCGGGAAATAGATTGTTGGCGCGGTGGCAATTTATGTGACCTGGTAGATATGACGCTTAAGTTGAGAGGTTTTAACCCTCCGAAGTGTAGACTCTAATACCAACAGTTGTATCTAATTTTAATGGCTGATACTCAACTTATGGATATTTTTTTGTCTTACCATTTATATTGATTTGTATATTGATGCGGCATGGCATAAGTTGATGGTTTAAACACCTGTAAAACCCATGTACGGGTCGTTTCCATTTGGGTAAAAATTTTGACTGCCGGTCAGCTCAAGGGTAACAGATTTTGAACCTTATTTTTGTGTAGGGCACTCTAGAAATACAACCTTACAAAATTAACATTTTAGCAAAAAAATTTAGAACTTAAATGTTTTAAAAAATAATGCTTTTACAATTTTTTGAAATCTTAGAGATTCGTGAAAACATTATTTTTTAATAAGGATTTAAGATCTCATGGATCTCTGAACTTTAAAAAATTATGAAGGCATTATTTTTTTAAAACATTTAAGTTTTGAATTTTTTACTAAAACATTTATTTTTTAAAATTGTTTTTCTTATTTTCCCTTTTCTGTATTTTCATATATCCGACTAGGGTAGGATGCCTCATGCCCAACCCATCACAAGCCAGATGAGTCAATTTTATGTGCCCAGACCAATAAAAATTCAAGACGAGCATATTCCATATCAAATATCAGGCCAACCTAACCCGTTGATAGTTGCACATAACCACTATTACAGCTAAGCATGTTTGGAGTATTGGATGTGTGTCACTTGGAATCATGTGTGCTAAGGTCCTATCCAATACTCCAAACATGCTTAGCTGTAGTGGAGCATGAAGTTCATCATTTATTACTTTAGAGTCGTAACACACTACAACGCTTTGCATCAAGCGTCCTTAATGACTTACTCTTTGGCAGCTTTCACTCTAATATCTTCTTTCACCTACAAATACAATGTATGCATTTGGTGTATGCATGTTTAGTGTCTTGGATCTTCCTTGACATATCTCATTGTCGAACAATTGTAGGAACAATAAAAACTTAAAGATAGTGTTATATGCTCATCCAATCTTCAATGTAGTCATGTTATGATAAATTTAGGTATTCGTCTCAAAACCAATTGGCAATGAAAGGGAGTAAGAGGCCGACAAGGAACTAAACTTCAACACGCTCAAATACTCAATGCGGGACTAAATTGAGTCAAATCACATAGACAATTAAATTAGGTGATATAGAGTGGAGAAAGGCTTGCTTTGATACCGTGATAAATTTAAGTATCTATCTCAAAACTAATTGACAGCGAGTGGAGGGGCCCATGATCTTTTAAGAAGAGAGATATGACTATGAATACCAAATTTGGGACTGAATTTTGACATTTTTGAGTAATAATCCTCTCACTCGAGTCATGGGACATAACCCTATGACTCGAGCTACCATTAGTTGCATGTCATATCACGTTGACATGCAACTAACAGGAGCTCAAGTTATATAATCATTTCTGTTTTTATATTTCAATTTATTTTTATTTTTTATGAGTTTTCTATTCATTTTATTTTCCTATTATAATAATTTGTCATTTCAACCATACTCGTCCAAAGCCCTTATATCATCACTTGTCATCCTAGCTATAAATAAAATTTCTCAATCGTGGTCTTTGGATTTGATGAAAGCCGCCTAGAAGCCATCAAAAAATTAATGATTTCATATTCCTCTAATGTAACGACCCATGACAATGATCATTAAGTAATGGAGGCCAATCAAAATTTTCTATTACCACCCATCACTCTTACGCAAGACTGATAGGCCTTCCCCATTATCAAATTGCATCCCTTTTGGATATTATTGTAAACGATATTTAACTTTCCATAGCCTACTTACCACATTTTTCTTAAGGTACCTTTATTTACAGCTTACAATTCTTCCTTCTCACCACAAATTTCAAGTGTTTAAACTATTGACTACTTTAAATTAGAGCATGGAAATCATTTTCCGTCCCAATATTTCAAAGAATAAATCTTAAAATCATCGACTTACTAATAGACGCTCTGATTCTGATTCCATCTAGCACACAATCCTTAAAAAATAACCTGATCATGAGGCATATATCAAACGTCATTCTCATATCACTTTTTAAAATGTGCTCCATATGTAAACAAAATCTGACCGGCTGATGAGAGAACCTCATTTTAAGCTCTATTTTGTCAAAAAATTAGGACAGAAAACGGTATCTATCGTCTGATTCAACGATTTAAGTACTTGAAACTTAGGTTGAGAAGGAAGAATAATGGATTGAATATGAAGGTACCCTTTTCTAATTCAATTAATGTCTCATCTAGAGAGCAACTTGCTGAGGAGGAGAATCAGATAACCAAGTCAAATGACATTGATCACCTCTAGCTCTCACCTATTAAATTCTAGTGAGGCTCATCATGATCACAAAATTATACCCTCTATTCGGGGTCAGCTAGGTAATATTTGTCAGGTTTTATTACAGTTGGTTGTCAAACTAACGTGAGCCTTCCTCTTTTCTCATCTGTGCTTGAGACCGTCTCCCAGAGGCTGTCAGGTCTAAAATCTTTGAAGAATGAGAAACGGCCCATCGCCACTTGTCCCCTCTTTGATGGTCTGCATATTGGGATTGGTCATATGGGGCCCTATTCTCCTCGATGGAGGCTCTTTTCTCACGTTTTTTCTCTCGGAAGCAGAAGAAACAAGCTTTTCTCTTCTGTTCGTCCTCCTTCCTATTGTGTTGCTGCTGGTAATTCAACTCCTCAGTAGGTTCTTTCCCACTGTGCACATGTTTTCTGGAGGAGAACACCAAAGTAGCTCTAGCTACGACGCCGATGGGTTTGGCCTGGGGTCTTTGATCTTCGTAGTGCTCTTCTTCCTGCTCTTTAACTTCATGTGAGCTTATGGGTGATCATGATCTGTGTAGATAAGTAAGATTATGTGTGCAATTAGATGTCTCCTCATGGTAAGTAAGCAATTATGTATCGTGATCTTAGAAGTTTTACTTGTGACTTGTTAAATATGAAGAAGGCAATGAGAAGTTTGGCTTTGATTTTTAAAATGAGGTTTAGATGCTTGGAAATCGTAGACAACCCCGTAAGATTTGTTAGTTGGAAGTTGGAACTACCCAAGTACCGAAACATCTGCAATTCAGAGGTTTTGTTTTCTGAGCTGGTATTAGTGCCACACAACTTTATGTTACAGCCACCTCACTTAGTCTAAGTAAAAATTGGTTGGCTGCTCTGAATTAGATGATGGAAATCATTTTTTCGTCCCAATCTTTCACATAATCGATTTTAAGATCATGAGCCTAACATCATACGGTTAGATATTGATTCCACATGACACAAATCCCAAAAAGTGAATGTAATAAGTGTTTGGTGGTACACTGAGATCATGTTCACTTTTTAAGATTTGTGAAATGTGTATGCAACATCTAATCGATAATGGTTGGCTTGTGATCTCAAAACCTATTTCATGAAAGATTGGGAAGAAGAATGATTTCTATGGTCCCACTCAAAACAATCAACAATTTTGTACTTTCACTACGTGAGGTAGCTCTAAGCCTCTAACATAAAGTTGCGTGGCAGTAACACCAACCTTGTTTTATGGTTCTTCAAAGATTTCTTTGATTTTAGAAGTTACTTTTGGAGCTCAATCCCACTAATTTTACTTAATGATCGTAGTAAGAGATTCCTTCAAAAAATTTGAACCAAGGCCTTTTATCCAAGTATCTTTGGATATGAAGATGCCACGGATTTCAAGACAAAAACAGGGTTAGTCAACTTAATTTTGTCAATCTCGAGATTTGTGGGGATCTATGTCATGGAATCCTTTGGCTACAAGGCCTAGGTTGGATTTTTAAAGGGCATCATAGGGTATAGTCGTCAAATTTTCATAAATTTAGAAAAAATTACAAATAATTCATGAATTTGTGGTTCTTCGAAGTAATCCCCTATTATTCATGTTTTTTAACAATTTTACAAATAATTTATGATTTTTTTTTACCAATTGGTAAGGCTTTCTACAGCCAATGGCCCACTAATCCATTTTTAAAGGGAATCATATGATATATGTTAGATTACACCAATTAGGAATGAAAGAAGATGGCACTCTGAAGAGAAAAAAGTTGTTCTCTTGTGTAAGAAAACACTGAAAAAGAAAATTAAAGTAATATACTACTTAGAATCTTTTAAATTTCATTCATATGACTTATAAAATGAAGATACATGAGTAATAAATATAGTCTAAAATACAAATTCGTGAATAAATAAGCATACACTTCCAAAGCAATAATCTAGCCTAGAAAAAAATAGAAAATTATATTCTTAAAGTATATTCCATATTCTCAAGACATCACATTAATTACACAAATTTTCTATGACAAAAAAGAATTCAAGATTGACCAATATAACTGTAAATGGGCCAAATGGGACGGTCTAGCTTATAATTCTAGCAGCCCCCCTTAAGTTAGACCGATCGAACGCCGAGCTTTTCTTTGATATTGATAAACGTTTTTTTCTTCAATGCCTTTGTAAAAATATTCGTTATTTGATCTTGTGATTTGCAAGATTTCACATCAATTTTATCATCATTGATCAAGTGACGGATGAATTGATACTTAATTCGAATGTGTTTATTTTTATAGTAAAAAATGAGATTCTTGATTAGTGCAATGGCTGAACGATTATCACAAAACAAAGTTATAGCTTCAATTGATGAATACTTAAGTTCTTCTAAGACACGTCTTAACCAAAGTGTTTGACAATCTGTCAAAGTTAATAAAATATACTCCGCTTTGATTCTAGAAAGAGCAACAACTTGTTGTTTCTTTGAAGTTCATGAAATTGAATCCGACTCCATATTAAAATTATAACTAGAAGTATGTTTGTCATCATCTACACTTCCACCCCAACCACTATCACAATATCCAACCAAACATGAATTTTGAACCCTTTGGTAATATATACTATCATTAATGGTACCACATACATATCGCAAAATTCTCTTTCCGGTATTCCAATGACTTCTTTTAGGTGATTCCATGAAACGACTAATTATGTTGACCGCAAACATAATATCCTATCTTGTGGCGGCCAAGTACATAAGACTTCCAACAAGACTCCAATAACCCTCCGATAAAGAGTTAATGAAACTCTTTATCGGAGTCTTGTTGGAAGTCTCGTGTACTTAACCGCCACAAGATCGGATATTATGTTTGCGGTTAGTATAATTAGTCGTTTCATTGAATCACCTAGAAGAAGTCATTGGAATGTCGGAAAGAGAATTTTGCGATATGTATGTGGTATACATTATCAAAGGGTTCAAAATTCATATTTGATTGAATATAGTCATCAAACTTTCAGAAATTTAGAAAAATTTAGAAATAATTTACGAATTTGTGGTTCTGCGAAATAATCCTGTATTATTCACTTTTTTTTTCAAGAATTAGTATTATTTTACAAATTCACAAATAATTTATGATTTTTTTTTACCAATTGGGAAGGTTTTCTACAGCCAATAGTCCACTAATCCATTTCCATGAGCTTTGAACCAGCATTACGGAAATTTTGCCAATGAAATAAACAAAAACCATTAAAAGAAGATTTAGTATATGAAATAAACATTTTGATGGGCCATCTGATCAGGAAATTGAAGACCAAATCCTCAAGCACAACATCTATGTATATAGCTATTTGTAACTTGGATGTTGGGCTGTTTTCTTTATGGGTGATGGCAATGTCAAAGCTCATAAGAGTATCTCCAAGGAACTCTTCATATCCAACAAGTCACACGGTAACATTTGAGGAGTTGAAACTCTTCCAAGAGCATCTTCAAAGCTTACTCATCTTTGAAGAGTTTCAATCCCAACAAGTCACACGGTAACATTTGAGGAGTTCAATCCCTCTTCAATATTGAAGAGCCACTTTTAGCTTTTCAAATATTAAAATAATATTTGTTTTTTAATTTATTTATTTTTACAGCTTATTTTTTATTTATAACACAGCCCTATTTGAAATTTTGACTTACTCGGATCGGACGGTCTGAAATTATTTTTGTTTCAATTTTTTTACTAATGAAATCATTTTTGTTTCAATTTTTTTACTAATGGATCTTACGAACATAATTAACCTATCCAACGATTCAATTTATTTTTTATACAATATAAATCTTAAAAAAATGACATGTTTCGATGCTAGTCATCATTTTTCCTCTAAAATATGATTTAAAAAGAAATTTGAAGAATTAGTTGAAGAGCCCATTGGAGATACACAAAACAACTCAATACTTCAACTTCCCCTCGCTCTTCAAACATAGCCACATCAACATCTCCAACTGTAACTTTTGAAGAGTATCCTTGTATGCTCAGCCTCATTTGCATCTTTTCTTATTCTTTGATGTTTTTTGGCACTCTCCTTTTAATAAAGGAAAATTGTGTTTGTTGCTTTAAATCGGACAATGGAGATCATTTTCTGTCCCAATCTCCCACATAGTAGATGTTGAGAAGGCGGTCAGATGTTGATTTCATGTGACACGAATCCCAAAAGGTGAATGTGAAGAGCATTGGATATTACATCAATCATGTCCACTTTTTGGGATATGTGCCATGTAGAATCAACATTTGGTTATCTAATAGCAGGCTTATTATCTAAAATCTATTGTGGAAGACGAGGACGAAAAATGATCTCCATCGTCCAATTTAAAGCGGTCAATATATTTATCCTTTATTTGAGGTGATTATAACATAAAGTGGTGTGATATATATTTGGTAAGGTCCGCTATTCGAGTTACAGCTTTCAAGATTGAACCACCATCAGGGAAAGTTTATCCATGAAATAATTTGATGAAACCATATTTTGATCTCTAGTGTTCATGCTTGAATAAATAAATTAGTTGCGAAATAACACGCAAAATATTAGGCCAAAATAGATCGAACAAGGTGGTGATGATGAAAATTTGTTATTTAATTTAAACAAAAATATGGCAAATGAAACTGAACAATCAACTTTGTTTTTTGATAACGTGGGTATCCGGGCCTCTTAGAGCACTCGCCTAATCCGAGGGGCACATGCGCACCCCAGATTTAGCACATACCAAGTCAGCATAGGATATAAATCCCTAAGGTAGCCTTAAGGGGGGGAGGGAATTCGAAATCAGGTCTCCTAGTTTATTGGTGGATACTTCTATTAGCACCCACCAATAAAAGAAAACTACTACTTGCACACGAGAATTCTATACCATTGCACATGCTTTATATGGAAGACTAGACATCGTTTGGCACCTATCAAAGGAAATACCATCTAAGCCATCTGATCTGAAGGCCATGAAGTAAAGATGTGTGGTGCCAAAGATTAGCACAAAACATATCTATCCACCAATAAAAGAAAACTACTACTTGCACACGAGAATTCTATACCACTGCACATGCCTCATATGGAAGACTAGACATCTTTTGACACCTGTCAAAGGAAATACCATCTTGGCCATCTGATCTGAAGGCCATGAAGTAAAGATGTGAGGTGCCAAAGATTAGCACAAAACATATCTCTGTCATTTGATTCAACATGATCAACCATTGTATCAAATGATAAGCTTTGATTGTCTTTAAATTAGATGATATAAATCGTGTTTCATGTCAATCTTTAACACCAAGGATCTTTATATTAATATAATAGAGCACATTTGGTCAGAATATGCTCTCTGGTATGACGTGTTGCCAGGCGCACAACAGATGTGGTTGCAATACACGAAATGCTACAGACACTCTGGCGTGCAACGCTGAGAGACCGAAGAGCTGTAAAAAAGTGGAGTGCGAGTTTCTGTCATGGAAATATTTCACTCTTAGTGCTAATTGTTTTTTTTTTGTTCAAATTGATACGACCAGTCGGCCAAGGCTGTTTGATACTACCATTCGGCCGAGCCAGCCTCGAGACTCGAGGAGCACTCTTAGTGCTAATTGGATGACTGGTATAAATATTTTTTCTCCTTTGCCTTTTTTTGAATTAGTCTACAGTAGGTGTCCACCTATCATAAGGATTAGAAGTCCGTGCATGTCATGTAATCACAGAGAGGTATGGATGGCGTGTCCACCCATGATCAGTGACCACTCATTGTAGACTAACTCTTTTTGTTTAACTTGGGGTATCCCAAGCTAATGCTTGGGCTAGTCCCCAAGGGATGCCCTCACTTCACTGTGTCACGGGTATTTCACAGATTACGCACCTGACAGGCCTCCCAATTATCTCAGATCGAGGATGCTCCTTGAACTCAGGACCTTAAGAGAGAAAACCCAAGTCGTATATACTGTTGGGTTTCATTACAACCCTGGTGGGCCAGTGGGGCCATAAAAGATTTGAGTTACCAATTGGTTTTGGTTGAAATGGTAGCTCAAAGGGTTATAACATCCTACATAAACAATTATCAGTAATGAATAAAACCCTTTGTCTTCTGATGATCTCTGGATTCATTTTCTCATCAATCTGTCATTTGAATTAGGAAACAAAAAATGAGAAAACCAAAAATGTTAATTTAACTTCCCAATACCTACTACAGTAGAGTAAACACCAAACAGACATCCCACACAAACACAAAGTGAGGGCATAACACAAGACATCCATATTTACAAATTATTGTAGTGCAGCCAACAGACCAAACGGAAATAAGTAAAAACTGACAACTGGGCCACTGTTACTCAATGATATATTGCTACTTCTCGGTTATTATAATATGATGCCAATCAACCAACCAACGCCAGAGTTTAGTGATATCCAAGTGGAGCTGGAGATTCCCTCAGTTCATGTCCTTGATAATGTATATCCTGTTAAAACAAATAATAAAATTAATTAAAATTTCACAGTCCCTGTTTGATAACTTGGAAATGCCAAATACCGGTAGAAAAGAAACTTACGTTTCCACATGTTCCTGTTTAATAACACTATAAGGAGATGGAAAAGAACAAAAGTGGAGCCCACCCAAAAATTCAATCTACATACCAAGCCATTTAGGTGGAAATCATTTCAACAGCTCAAGCGGCTGAAATTGAGTTTCTAACCAACACAATAAGGTATTTTGGCTTTAACAAAAAGGCCTTCTCGAAAATGACGAGAGCTATTACTTTACTATTTGGACAAGAAAGCTCTTTTCTCGATTCTTTCTTCAAACAGACTAATCAAACAGTACAAATTAATTTCAAATGGAAATCATTTCTCAAACAGCCTAATCAAACAATAAAAATTGTATTTCCACATGAAATCATTTTGCAAGAAATCAATCAGGAAATTGATTTCATTTCCTGTTTGGAGTTTCCCTGCTATCAGACAACCCCAAAATTTTAAAAAATGGCTTAAGTGAATACCACATTAGCTATATTCAAGAATATATCACACTAAGGGTTGATTAACTTCACTTTAAAGCGGTACTTGGAATGTAATCCCCCCTTAAAAAGGGGGAGGATGGTGATAGATTATGTAGATGATAGCAATATGTCTTGTTGACTGAACACAACATTTTTCATGATATCGGAAGTTGTACTAACTTGTACCTAATAATAGAGTACCCGAATCCAGTACTCCCAATGGGTTTGGTAAGCTGGCCAGGTACCAACATCGGAAGCAGGAGACCTGAGTTCAAATCTCTCTCTTGAGACCACCTTAGGGATTTATATCTTGTGATGACCTGGAATGTGCTAATTTGGGGGGAGCACATGGCCTTGGGATTAGTTTGGTGCTCTAAGACGCCCGGACACCCAAGTCATCCAAAAAAACAGAGCCTGACGATGAAATTTTTGCATTTTGCCCAATTAGAAAAATCAAAAGAATGTGATCAAAGAATTACCGAAGCAAAGTGGTTAACATCGCGGTGGTGCGCCTCATCGGCTCTAACAACCATGACAACATCGCGGAGAGTTGAATCAGCTGGGAGGCGCCAGTAGTCGATGGCAATGGCGGGTGCTGGCACATTTTCTATGTTTCCCTTGTCCAGCTCCTTGAGGAATTCAGTGTACGAGTGGATTGCTTCTTCTTCGAGATACCCCACGACACGGTGAGCGAGCTTAGGTGAAGCTAGATAGGCTAAGAAATAAGCATTGAAGAATACGCCTTGAACTGTGATGACGAGTGCGCGCTCGTACCACTTTGGTTTGGCTACTTCCATAAAGGTCATGAGATGCATTCGTTCGTTTTCGGCTTCTTCTATCAGCGCCTTTATCCACCCCCCGCTGTGTTCAAATCGCCTCAGTGACTTGCAATGTAACAGCATTCCACCTACCATGCCCGGGACTGCGGCCACAGTCTCCAGCATCATTGCCCGACACCCGTATCTCCTCTGTAATTACAAAATTAATAATAATTTTAAAAGAGAATATATGAATGCATGGTAGTTTGTAACTTTACGGCGAATTCAACTGCATTTTTAAAAATATGGGAAAGTTGGGAAAAATCAGAGGAAAAAATAAATAGAAACAAATAAATAAAATTAGAAAGTACGGAAATTAAAAAATATATTTTAAAAGCAGTAATTAAGTGGAAAAATTGTCAACTAATTGCAATTTATTCGCAAAATTGCAATTTTTCACCAAGTCACATTTTTTTTGGAGAAATTGTGATTAATTCACATTTTATTTGGAAAACCCAATAATTCAATTCGTGAATCAATCGGGACTTCTATAGAAAGTTGCCAATTTCGGTGGCTATGCTTTTAAGAGGAACATGCTGTACACTTTTAAGCATATACAACTGTTGCTACATACATACATCTATCACCATCAAAAAAAATTTGAAATGGCTGACCTATGGTGGTCAACTGCACTAAACTTTTAAATGAAATCTCGGTCCAACTTTTCTCTATTAATCAACCACTCCAAAAGACTAAATTATGATCGATGGATACATAATTTACTTTGATATCTATTTTAATTAAATTCCTTAAAAAGCACATACATTTAGGCTGCGTATGGCATAGCTCTCTGCTAGCCCCTGCCACAGCAGAGTTCACCTGCTTTAGTTGGTTCCCAGTCTCTTTTCTAACTTCCTATAAAGGAGGATTTACCTGCTCTAACAGCAACCTCCCTGCTCTCTACTAACTCCCTACTAGAGCAAATAAAATCTGCTCTGGCAAGGAGTGAGTAGAGAGGAGGGTCGAATTGCGGAATAGGTAAATCCTACATAAAATCTTGCTATGCAATGAGTTATCAAGGAGAAGGGGTACCTGCTTTAGCAGATAGCAGGATGTTAGCAAAGAGGATGGGAACTTGCTAAAGCAAGTGAACTCTGCTATGGCAGGGGCTAGCAGAGATCTATGACATACGCAGCCTTAATAATTGTCAATAAGTTCAATAGGTCATATCTATCGAAGTCCCTCTCTCCCAAGTAAAAGATCAGTATACATTTTAATAAAATTAAATATATTTTTAATCCCCGCTTGCCGAAAATGAAATTTGTCATATATATATATATATATATAATATTATTAACTATTTATGTTCAAGCTTCAAAACATTGGATGGAGCCCACACTTAGTGGAATGTTGCCAGAACTCCAAGATATTTCTCACATGAGAGTCGTGACCCCATGTCACCTGCCAGATCCAGCGGCTAAAATGTGTGATTGCTTCTCTGCCTACTATAAAAAGAATGGTGCTATTTTGGTCTTTTCATGAGTGTTAAATAAAATTACCAAACATGCCTTAGACAGCTGTTTTTTACTTCTTTTCCATTTGTTTGTTATTTTAAGGGACCAACCGAGTCATTTCAACACCAATTCAGTGTTTAACTGATCTCACAGCATTAATGGTTGAGGATGTGGGTAATCCACACCGTCAAAGTAATAGATCATGCATCAAAGGGATATGGGTCCAAATTCAAGCTTTTTGAGCAATTCAAATCATCCGGTCTGACTATAATACCAACCACTGTTTTTAGTTTGAATGACTGATTTCAAAGTCCATCAATCGGATGGTTCGTATCGACTTATAGGAGTGCTGGGCTACGATATGCAGCAACAATGGATTTCCACCTGGACAATTTAGATTGGTCAAGATGTGCACCACGTGGCATATTGATAAATCACATGTCAAATGCTTGAGAAAAAAGTTACAAATTTAGCAGTGCTAGATCATTTAAACACCACTCTGGTATTTAAATGTCGGGGCCAATTATCCTTATTTTAAAGAGAAAATTACAGCCTTTTTTAGTTGGGTACACCTTCATTTGCAACCCGAGATTCATTCTTCTCAAATCGGGTTGCACATGCTTAAATCGTTGATTACTGTGAATCATATAGTAGAGATCGTTTTTTGCCCAATCTTCCACATCATACAATGAGATGTTGATTCCTAAAAAGTGATCATGATCATGGCATATACATAAAATCTGACCGTCTCATGATCAGCAAGATCTATTGTGGGGAAGCTTGAGATGAAAAACGATCTCCATCATTTGATTCAATAAAACCTAGGATGACAAGCAGGTTGCAAATAAATGAAGGCTAGTAGAGATAATTTATCAGACCATAGATATCCTTAAACCGCACAATCTTTGGACTGAATCTAAACAGTACCGCATGTCAGACCCTAGTGGGTGGTCTAGAATGTTGGTTGAATGATCTTACATCATTCAAATTGGACATTGTATCTCATACTAACGAAGTGTGGTTTAATCATTATGACATGCCGTGCACATCTCTTATCAATCTAAATTGTCCAAGTGGCAATCTTTCATTGAAACATGTTTCTTCCCAAAGAAACATGCTTATAAGGGAAGGCCAATGGTCAGGTCCAATACATTGAAGGTTCAACAAATTTTACAATCATTGGACATAAGGGGATCTTGACTTTCGCGGTTTCCAAACTTATAAGATCATGTGTAGTCAAGATTTCTCATCTATCCAATGATTGTAAAACTAGTTGAACCCAATATCTGGTTCAAATCAATAGGACCTAATCATTGCCCTATAAGTGAAGATGAAGCCTCCGATTGATGAACTTTAATATCAATTATTAAAATTAAAATAACGATTGATATTATATTTCACAAATCAGATGGTTAAATCTCCCTAAAACACCATTTTTGGCCGGCTGCACTTCAATCTTTGATCTATCACTTTGACGGTACCAAATACCCACATCCTAAGTCGTTGATAGTGTAAGATCATTTGAACACTATGTTGATGTTTAAATGCTGGTCAAACTAATAAGACCTAATTATTGCCCTATAAGTGAATGTGAATCATCGGATTGATGAACTTTAATATCAGTCATTAAAGTTAAAAATAACTGTTGATATTATATTTCACAAATTGGATGGTTAAATCTCCTAAAACACCAATTTTGACATGTTGCACTTCAATCTATGATCTATCACTTTGACGGAATGGATCACCCACATCTTGAGTCATTGATGGTGTAAGATCATTTGAATACTATTTTGGCGTTTAAATGTCAGTTAGGATAGTCCGATAAATAATAATAATAATAATAATAATAATAAATTAAAATAAAAAAATTACCTGAAAGAAAACGTCGGTGGGGAATCTGAGAGCTTTGACGGTCCAATAAGCCAGTTTGTCCAGGAACGTGGTTGGTACGTGATGCTTCTTTAAATCGATCGAAAGGTCTGGTGTATAAGCTTCCCATGGCTATAACCAAAATTTAAAAAATAAAAAATAATATCCATATATCAGATCAACGGTTATACTACAAGATGCATGCTCATAAAAAATCATCCAAAACTAAATAATATAAATATTCAAGATCATCATTTTGATTTCTTAATATATAAAAAATCATATTAATTGGCAGAAAAATAAATATTAATACAAAAATTTAAAGATTAAAACTTTAAAAATATTATAAACCAACTCACCCTAAAAGACTTCCATTGCCATTCCGACCCATCATCCTTCGCAATCTTAGCCGGCGGCACGCCCCAGTAGCTAACAATCGATTTCTTCTCTGGCACGTCAGCACTTCCACCGGCTTTCCCGGTAACCCCTTTGTGTTCCTCCTCCACCGTCGGAAACGACAAGGTGCTCCACGATCGTACAGCCAGAAACGACGGTCTACCCGCCCCGATGGGATGAGAGAAACCGGCTATCCCGGTCAGCACTCCGGTCGCCGGTTCGTTAATGATCGAACGGTAGGCAGCGGTGGAGAAGAGGCGAGGGCCGAGCTGCCTCTGCGCCAAACTTCCTATCTTCGAACTCATTCTCCAGAAATTTAGGAGATCAAATAAATCGATAAAATAAAATTTTAGGGCTTTACAGAGGTTTTAGAAACGATGCTTTTTTTTTCGTTCTTTCTTTTTCTTCTCCTTCTCCTTTGGATGACGGCGTTGGGTTTAACGGGGGTTTATATATATATATATATCTAGCGAAGGGTTTTAGCTTGGTAGTTACCTCACGTGTTTAAGATCGCGAGGCGGTGGGGTTTGCTGACTTATTACCGCTGATATAATGACACGTGGTAAATATTCTGTCTTTTATTTCTTGCTTCGGAAGCTTCTTTTGGCACTCAGATGGCAAAATTTGTTCACGATGGCTAGCAGGAGTTCTTAAGAATTACTAAAGTGCCATTTTTCACAATGTGAAGTTGAGAACCGGTTCATCTCTTGTTCAGAAGTCTTAGTACCGTCGACGTCTTTGAAATGTTGACCAAAATACCTCGTTAACGATCGAGAATCACATCACCTACATGACACCAATCTAACTCCGTTAATGACCATTTAAAGAGTTGACCAAGGGTATAATTATGATGTAAATGTTAAAGTCAATATTGTGAATAGGTGTGCGGCCTCATATCTTCCACAATGGTGTAGATGATGAGCCGATTTTGTACGGTAGCTGAACACCTTTTTCACTCTTATTCCTGTTTTTATTGAGTTGATGTTTCTTTTTCAAAAGTGTTATTGGCACCCCTTTCTGTTATTGCCACATCACTTGAAATAATCCTTCTCAGTTGTCAACATTTTCAAACTAAAATCTTTTATTCTGATTTTGTATAGGGCTTCTATTGGTGCAAGACTTGAAATGGGGAATATCACCTTTTTTCAAAAATTTATTTAATAGATTATTGCATTGCATCCTTTCTAATTTTTTATTTAGTTATATTTGAATTTATAAGGCCATTCGGCTAAGACGGCCTCAAGGCAGAAGAGTGTACTTGCATATATGACGCTTCACAAGCAACACCAACATTTTAGTGATGAGGAAGCATCATCATTTTGTAGAAAGAAAATACGATACAACCAAACCTCACCTTCCTAAAGACAATGGTAAGGTTCCACGACCACTACCCACACATAAGAGAGAGCATGCCAAAGAGTGCCGATAATTTTTGCTCATCTTTGTTCTTGAATGAACATGAAAATAGTTTGACAACTTGTATGGTTGCGGCCCCTTCCCCCTTAGATATATTGAGAGCAGCCAACATTATAATCGTTGGCAAGGTTACAGCTGTTTGTGGTTATGTTAATGTCGGCAAGTGTTGTATGGTGGCGGAGTCAAGATTTTTCTGGTGGGAGTCCATAATGAAAACCGGATAGGCCCAATTGCTTGGTCCTTAAAGATTTTTAGTTTACCGATGGAGGCTCCCGAGATCCCCCATCAGATGACTATGCTTTGCAACTGTTGCTCTAAAGTAGGCTGGTGCTTGCATAAATGTAGTAGAGAGGAGGGAGAAGTAAAAGGTGAGCGGCGGCAGAGCCCATCAAACTGGTTGCACAATCGCCACAGCGGACGATGATCAAGAAAACTGAAAGTTATTTTTTATTTTTCATTTTCTCATGGGTGATGTGGCTGTAACCAGAAAAAAGGGGGTGGTAGTAACACTTTTCTATCTATTCTCCTTCTAAACTAACTAACAGCCAGTTTGGTATTCCTCCCTGAAGTGTGTTAATTTTGTAATTTATTACATATTCCTAAAGAAGGTGATGCCCCTGCTATTAAATGTCAGCTTGGCTAAATGAGGGCAATTTGGGACTATAATTAACATCCGTGTTTTACGCTCCAACCTCCTCCTTTTCTTGGGGACCAAGTTTATAAGTTGGCGGGTCAAACTTCTTGTGCCAGTTGTTCAACCCAATTGAGATTGGAAATAAGTTTTTGTGTTTTTCTTTATCTACCCCGTGAGATATGCCACATTCCATAAACCCGTGGGTATTAATTGTGAAGCTTATTTTTCCGTTTCTATTTCATAAACTTCTCGTCTAGTCGCTGATTTTACGGACGGAAGAACTATATTACCCTTAATAAAATCATATTATAAAAATATCATCATTTTGAAAGTATGTTCATTCATCTATATTTACAAGTAATGTCATTAAAGTTTATCATCATTTTAAAAGGCTGTTCATTCACATTCATTTACAAGTCTTTTCATTCTAATTTGTCACTATTCCAAAAGGAGTACCTTTAAATTTACTCATTAAATTTTTGAGTTCACCTATGCTGAAAGACATCAACTATATTGAATCAGACGATAGAGATTGTTTATCATCCCAATCTTTCATGAGATTGATCTTTAGATCATTGGTGTACTATCAAACGGTCGATTTTTTATTTCATGTGGTACACACCCATAAAAGTGATCATAAAATCAATTTTTAGCGTGCATGTGATGTTAAGGTCACTTTTCTAAGATGTGTATCACGTGAAATAAAACATTGACCGTCTGATGGTATGCCGATAATCTCAAGATTCATCGTGTGAAATATTTGGAGGATAAATGATCTCCATCGTTCGATTCAATTCAATCAATGTGTTTCAGCGTGGGTGAACTCAAAGAATCGATCGGTGGATTTAAAGATACTCTTCCAAAAGGCCCTTCATTCGCCCATCATATTCAAAACCCATCAGATGGGTGATTCCTCATTAAAACATGTCAACGTTTGGACGAATACTCAACAAATGAAAAACTTGTAACAAATAAAAAATTTGTGGTAAACGATGCAATTATTCTTATAAAGAAAACTTTCAATCTATCTACTCAAAATACCTGACCCTCCAATTTACTATATGATTCAAGTTACATCAAATAAAAGACTGATTGGTATTGGTCGATACTTACAGATACAATTTTTTTTCTACATATTAAAAAAAAAAAGACCGATTTGGTATTGGTAGTACCGTATCAATATCAGTTGATATGTATCAGTGCAAGATGGACTAATACCTGGTACCGATATGATACCCTGAGTGCAGGTAGGATTAGCTAAACCAAATACAAGAAGCATCAAGGTTTGGCTAATCCTGATGCAAGACCAAATACAAAAGTAATCTTATCCGCAATACAAGACCAGATACAAAGAAGCATCAAAGTTTGGCTAACCTGACCCGCACTCGAGGTATTAGTATCAATATCAAGTATTGGTCCATCTTGCACCGATATATATCGACTGATATGGATACGATACCACCAATATCAAATCGGTCTTTTTTTAAAAACATGTAAAAAACAATTATATCTATAAGTATCGGCCAATACCGAGAAAAAATTGCATTGGTAAGTATCAGCCAATACCAATTAGTCTTTCATCTGATGGTTCTTGAATCATATAGAAAATTAGAGGGTCGGTTATTTTGAGTGGATAGATTGAAGGTTTTCTTTACAAGAATAATTGCATTGTTGTCACAAATCCTCAATTGGTTGAATATTCGTCCAAACGTTAGCATGCTTTAATGAAGGAATCACTCATCTGATGGGTTTTGAATCTGATGGGTGAATGAAGGACATTTTAAAAGAGTACATTTAAATTCACCTGATGTGCAGTGAAATATGATGATATTTCACGCCTAAAGACCTACATTTAGTTACCCGATGAAAGTCATTTAACATGTTTTATATAGTTTTAGTGATTTACAGGTCTGGAGATGTGTTGAGTATGAAATAACCCAAATGTTCATAATATAACGTCAAATTCGTGCTACCTTGGAACATCCAGAACTTATCCGGACTTGGAGCTTAATTTTGACCTTTAAAATATCGGATTTACGAAATGGTTAAAACACTAACGTTGAAGAGCTCGTCGTCTTCTTTCCAACGCCATAAGAATCGCCTCAATCCGGGGATAGAAAGTTATGACCGAAATACCAAGACAGTGTCTGATGTAGAGTTTAGCGGGAGTTCACGAAAATCTGGGCTCGATCGACCTAATCCGGAGGACTTGGAAATTAAAAACAAAATCTGATCTGGTCAATTGATCGACCATATTCAGTCGATCAATCGACCAAGTTTGAATTTGAGTTCGAAACTGTGTTTGGCCGCGAGAATCTCGGTACTCGTTTTAAGGAATAAAATCTTGGATTCAAGGAGGAAAAAGCGGCTTCCGTTTTGGCAATTAGGGGGAAATATATTCTTTGAGTTATATTCATTCCGTGTCTTCTATTTTGGAGGAAGTTTTAATTCTGCATTCTTCTGTTTTAGTTTTTCTGCGTTTCAAAGTGTAAGGGCATTGAGTCCTAGTTTCTTTATCTATCTTTCTAATATTCATTTTGAGGAGGAAGATAAGTCTTAGTTTTTCTTATTTTGATCCACTTTCAAGAAAGAGGTGTACATACTTTGGATTAAAGCTTTTCGTGGATAGTATTAAAGCTCTTTACGGTATTTTAAATATTTATGTTAATGTCGGTTTACATTTCAATCATGTTATTTACTTTTACTATGTGTGGCTAGTTTCATTAAGGATGAGGATCTAATGAACCCCATCCGAGGTATTCATTTATATTAATATAAATCTGTGTTAATGAGATATCAGATACTTTTTAAGGCCCTAATATTGTTATTGAAAATGGTAAAATTTGATTTCAATCTGAGATTTAGGAGCTAATCATGCCCTATGATTTCAGATCTGCAATAATAATTTTATCCTAATTATTACCCATCTCGGGGTGAAGTTTTACTACAATCTGAGGTGTGAGTGTTAATCACACACTCATGAGGTGTTAATCATACATCTCCTTGATCTCGGATTGATAGTATGACTTTATCCCAGTAGTGAGTTTCAATCACTATCTGAGGTGTGGGTGTTAATCACACACTCATAGGGTGTTAATCATACATCTCTTTGATCTTAGATCGTACTTTAGAAATTACCCTAGAGATTGGGTTCTAAATGTTGTCTGAGGTGTGAGTGTTAATCATACACTCATGGGATGTTAATCATACATCTCCGTGATCTCAGATCTATATTTTAGAACTCACGTGTGTATGAGGCAGTGCTTCTTTTGAGAAATCTGTTAAAGATCTCACATCTCAATCCACAGATTGGTATTCTGTAAATGATAAACCTACAATGGGAGGATTTAGCATCCAAATCCTTATCTTTCATTAATTGTTTAATTCTTAAATTCTGTTAGTATTTATCTGTTAGTATTTACCTCATTTATCAGAAGTTCTCAAAATTCTAGATTGTTAGTTGCTGTGGTAAATCTGTGTTTGTTCATGTAATTGGTTACTATTTTCCCTTTTAAATTTTCTAACCAATTCTCGTGGGAACGATCTCGTCCTCTGCACCCACTGACTACATCACGATTCGTGCACTTGCGAATACAACTTAATTTACACACCACCACCCACCGAATCTTTGAGTGTACCTACTCTGACACACGTTGATTGAATTGAATCAAACGATGGAGATCATTTATTCTCCCAATATTTCACACAATGGATCTTGAGATTATCGGTGTACCATCAGACAGTCAGTGTTTAATTTCACATGATACATCTTAGAAAAGTGACCTCAACATCACGTGCATGCTTAAAATTGATTTTAGGGTCGCTTTTATGGGCGTGTAACACATGAAATAAAAAATCGACCATCTGATGGTACACCCATCATCTAAAGATAGATCTCATGAAAGATTAGAATGATAAACAATCTCCATCGTCTGATTCAATGCAGTCGATGTGTTTCAGCATGGGTGAACTCAAAAATTTTATGGGTAGATTTAAAGGTACTCCTTTTAGAATAGTGGCAACCTATAATGGCATGACTTGAAAATAAAGGTGAATGAAGGGCCTTTTAGAATGGTGGTAAACTTTAATGGCATGACTTATAAATATAGATGAATGAAGGGCCTTTTAGAATGGTGGTATTCTTAGAATAATGATTTTATCAAGGGAAAAATAGTTTTTCCATCCCTAAACTCAGGGCTAGTTAATGACAAAGGGGTATATGAAACAGAAACACAAAAGTAAGGACTGCAAAATAAATACTTATAACTCAGGGGGTTTAATGCAATATCGGCATATCTCAGGGGATTATATGCAAAAAACCCTAAGTTTTTTTTGAGGGCTGAGTGATGATTTTTTCACGTGAGTAGGTATCGGATGACCGAATACCGTTACCTTGACGTTTGAGAGCCGCATACTGGCTCATAATTGTGTAGTTTTGAAGGTTTAACCTTGCTTACCTCTGTTGGGACTTGCATGATTACTGAAGGCCTATGTTAGAGACCCACTGAAAATGAAGGTACCCTTTGCAAAGTGGCCTTACCGCGTTACAATTGGAAGCCATTCAAACAATGTGGTGTGGCCACTACAAAAATAAGGTATTTTAGCGGCACTTACTGTTAAAGCAATTTTTGATAGTGGCAGTTTCTTGTAGTGACAGGACTAATAGCAACTGTTTTTTGTCAAAAAAATTATCGCTAATAGTCTTATTTTTTATAGTGGGTGGTGACAATCCACCGCCAAAAACTAATTAAGGTGATAACTTGCCACCGCCACATAGCCTAAATGGCCTCCAATTATAGCGCAGCAGAGGCCATTATGAGACTGTGGTGATGGCAATCCATCGCCTCAATTAGTTTCGGTAGTGGATTTATATATTAGCTCTGTGTTGTTAATTTAAAACCTCTTATACTTTCAGATCGTAATCCAATTTTTCTCTTTTGTTTACTCTAATGGATTTTGCTAGTTTACTTATATTCCACTACCTATGCCCATTTCGTGATCTGAGTCTATGTATTTTTTTGTTCCGAATGTTATTAGTGTGACAGCCCGGATTTCGGCACCCCGAAACCCGTGCCATCAGCACGATCATCTTGACCGTGCCCCTCAACTATGCACGGAACACTGGTATATCAAGCATAAAATAAATAAGAACAACTTGCGAAATTTAGATCTACATAAAAACACTTCTCAAAAGACAGTTCTACCCTCATGCCTCTGCATGAAGGGAGAACCGATCCGAACCATCGATGATAACCATCATCATGGATGGTTCGCCCAAAAGAATACTCTGATATCCACATACACAAGGTTTAATCAAAAACCAGGCTTGACATACCAAGCCGTACAATCTCCAACTAAAACTCCTCAAAGTTGCACAGCAGAGTCCTCTAGAAGAAGTCCTCTGGAGGTGGCTCTAACTCCTCGCCGGCCGCAAGGTCTGACTCACCGGGGTCAGCGTCTCCTGAAGCCTCGGCAGCTGCTAGTAGTGGACCTGCGACGTATAGTCTATAGGGTGAGCTACATCCTAGCTCAATAGGGAACAGAACACGATTGAACATATAAAATATAACTCACATGTATTCTATGATATGCATGCATGATGTGTCTATGCATTTGTTGATGAAAAAAACAGCTTAAAAACGCTTCAATTCTTGGTAGATTTCTCATGTCTTTTAGTTAATCATGATGATAGAAGGCCTAAAGCAAAACTTAAACTTCAACTTAAATAATCCCGAGCAATATAGCATCGAGCCCCGGAGATACCCTTCATCGCCATCTATATAGACAATTTAAATGTATTCCCCGAATACTAATAGTACCAAGCCCCTTTCCTGGGATTGGTGGCGGTTTCACATCTCATCAACACCCCGGGTGTGCTTACTCAGACGGATAAGCCTCCGTCTTGGCCCTCACGGATTAGCCCAGACGGCCACGGATATCCCGCCACACGTCGTGTGGTTATCAAACCTCAAATAACAAAAATATCGGTTACATATAGTTATTCACCGTAATTGTGCTATCTTATATCAGTTAGGCCTCATCAAGCATGATTCAATCATGGATACATCCCTGGGATGTATCCGTTCACTTGCATCACACCTGATGCCTTTACTTCTTCACTTCATCATCCCCTGGGGATGGTCCATTTAAGTTCTCTTATGAATGTCACACACACACTTTTCATAATCATTGAGTAGTAAAACATTTGAATTGAATTGATATCATTACATACATGCTCTTGTAAAATAAAGTACATGTTCGTGGTGTTCCTACCTCAAGTCTTTATGATCAATGCATCAAGGTCCCGCGTGGCTCCTTGTGCACTTTCGTTCTCACGTACCACCTATGGTACCATATAACATATGTCACAAAGGATGCTATAGAGAAGGTATAAGATCCCCAAGAATCTTAAAGTCAAACCAAAAGTCAACATAGTTTACTACAAATGATTAATCGCAACAATGAATTGTCATTCGACATCAATCCAATTTCGATTAATCGAAATTCTTCTTTTAGTAAATTTACCGCTCGAACAAGCCGAGTTTTCATTCGATTAATCGAATCCAATTTCGATTAATCAAATCCTTCTTTTCGCAGCGCACTTAGTTCAATAGTCGATTACAAGTTGATTAATCGATTCCAAATCGACATCGAACTAAATCGATTAATCAAATCCCATTTCGATTAGTCGATTTTTCCTGTTATTTCCTCCAACCTCGGGTCCACTGAGGTTCTCAACCGATTAATCGATTCTCAAATCGATTAATCGAATCCAAAGTCGATTAATCAAATTCAATTCGATTAATCAAATCGGGTCCTCTCGACTCTTCAACTTCCGCCAATTTCGACATCAAACCCAATTTCGATTAATCAAATTGTCGATTATCTACCCCTTCGAAATGTTTCTTCCCAATCTTTTTCCATACTTTTTCTTCTATCTTCCTAAGCCATTATCCCATGATTTAACCCATATTTTACTGCAACTTAACCCCTATAATCTATGCATCTTATTTACAAAAAAATTTACCTTGGATAGATCTCAAGTTGATTTCTATCAATAGTCGGAAGGCTAGGGTTTCTAGCTTTGGTTCTAACGGATCCTCAATCCGGCCTCTTTAATGCTTGACTCCCTCTTCCAAACGGTTGCAATAACTCCTCTCTTACTCCTCTCTCTTTCTCTCTCTTCTTTACTTCTCTCAACCACCAAAACATGAAAGTTAGGGTTTTCAACCCTTTTTATCTTATCTCTTTTTCTCGGCGTGGAGCACATACACACTCATCAGTGTATGTAACTCTACAACTCCTCTATCTCTCCACTCTTCTACACTGATTCACACATCACTTCTGCTCATCTCACCTTAAGTTCATCAATGAACTATCTCATGGTCAAACCTAAGACCAATCGGGCATGGATCCCGAGGTCATAGTTCAATGTGATTTTTCGGGCTATTACAATTAGAATGGAAGCTAATGATGAAGAAGAAATGGCAAAACATGTCAGCTGAAGCCATCAACAAAATCGATGAGAGGAAAAAGAAAAAATACCGATAAGTTGTAGAAATGACGTAAAAAGGGATGAATTCAAACTCTCTAAAAAAATATATTTTTTCTTGATATATATAAATTTTCTATGTAAGATTGTGGGTTGTTTTTGTTGCACAAAAACTCCTATAAAGAGAGAAAAATTACACCACAAACAAAAACAAGATTTACGTGATTCGGTCGAAGCCTACGTTTATGGGCAACAAAACAAAGTGTTTCCACAAGAAGAAGATGCACAAAGGCAACCAAACAAAGTATTTTCACTTTCAAGAAGAAGCTGGACAAAGGATCGTATTCTCGAATCTTATCCACCACAAGAGAATCACAAAAATACAAATACAAAACTCCAAACTTCGAAACAAACATCAAAGTTCTCTAAAACAAATATCCAAATGCACTCTCACCAAAATCCAACAAGAGAGCCACACAATAAAAAAAAATCCCAAGTTCTCCCCATAAGAGAGACCAAAAAACCCTAGATAGTAGATAGGTTTTTCAAAGGGTTTACAAAGCCAATACCACAGGTCCTTTCTCGAAAGCCCTAATTTTTTTTTACTAATCCAAGAGTCTAGCCACAAAAAACAGGTTTTTTCCGTTAATAAGCCTGAAGTTAACTCACGTTCCAAGACTCTTACCAATTTATTCTCTCACATATTAAATATAACTTACCTTTTAAGTAGAAGAATTGAGTTGTCGAGAGGAGAAGAGATAAGAAGTTGAGGATCGGGAAAAGAAATTTCATGGGAGGAGGCGGGAAGGGGAGATTTAATTCCTTTCCATCCAATTGTTTTATGCTTTCAATAAATTGATCCTTTGAGGATCGTCTGTTGCTTGGAGGCTTCGGCTCTCCATATTTCTCTCCTTATTTTTTTCTTATTTTGAGAGTAGAATATAGGAGTTTTATCCTCTCTTTGGTGGGTCTTTTTTTCCGAGGAGATCAACTCTATGAAAGCCTTTTTGCCATCCATATTTGTTTCTGAAATTGTTTTGGTCATGGGTTTTACCGACGTTTTGATAACTTCGTTGTTGCGCGAACACATATAATATTTCTACACCATGATGCATTATTTAAAAGTTTCGATTGAAGCGATGTGTAAATCTTTTTGTCGATGTTTGCCCTCGTTTCCAATATGGTGGGAGTTTTTATGGATTGTGAGTCTACCAATGGTGATGGCGTCTCTTCGAATGGATCTTCGGTGTTGATTACCGGCGGATCTTCAGATGGTGGTAGATTCTTGAATTTTTACTTTACTTTGAAGGTCCTTGAATTCCGTATCGGTGTTAGATGAGTCTTAGATACTATTTAATGTATTTTATTGCTAGTTATTCTAACTACTACTATTGTGGCCCTCTATTTTATAACAGTTCTCCATTTCAAATGAAAATGATAAAATTTCATCTCAAAAAAGAAAAAAAGTTTACCACTTAGACTAGGACTCTTGTTTTTTTTTTTTTTTTTTTTTTTTTCTCTCTGCTCTCTAATTTTAGAGAATAATCCAAGTTTCCAAAATATTTGACTTTCCTATAAGATCCAACAGACCAAACCAAGTTTCAATGAGGAACTTTAGTTGCAACCGTAAATTGAGTCAAAACCCAACCGTCTTAAACAAAAATAAAAATAACTTAATTTTTAGATTCGTAAGTATCGCTACCTATTATGAAATCATCAATTTGTTGGTTTTATGGTTTAGATATTTTACCAATCAACTATCCAATTGGGAAGCCATCATTGAAACAAATCGGTTTTTGGTTTTATTGTTTTCAGTTCTTTTAGTTTTGGTTTTTTACCCGTTTTCTCAACCCGACCGGTTTTAGTTCCCAAATTGGGCCGAATCGGTTCGGTGTGGGTCTCACTCGGTTTCGGTGTGGTACGAGCCATCCGCACAAGTTTTGCGAATGGTACTAACGGTGGCCTCCTTGTCCTGCACAATGGTGGGCGCTTTGGCTTCTCTCTGTTCACATTCGGCTGAGAATGGGATTTTATATCTTCCAGGGATAAGATCCAGTGTATCACCTCCGAAAATGCTATGGTGCATCACTATCAAGTATCAACTGCGGGAATCCTCTTCATCTATTTAAAAAAATTTTGTTTTTGATAACATCTATTTAAATATTTGAATCTTGAGAGAGATTGACATTGACCCATAGAACCGTAATCACCAACCAATAATAAGATACTCTCTAAAGTCTCCTTAGTTTGACTTTCTTGTTCCTCCCGTAACAAATCAATAACTACCAGTAGATACCTGACAGTGGTGGGAGATTCAACAGAGGAGCACAGAGAGAGAGAGAGAGAGAGAGAGAGAGAGAGAGTCTCCATCTCAATGGCTTCTTCTTCTTCAATGTGTCCTCCATTTGGGTTTTCGAACAAGTACTACTCGAACGCAGGGGATGGAGTGTGCGTGCGACAGAGCAGTTTCTTTGAGGGCAAAGCTGTTCTCAATCAAGGGGTTGGATATGCTGTTATCTTAGGCTTCGGAGCCTTCTTTGCCGTCTTCACTTCCTTTCTCGTACGTCTACGTACTTATCAACTCTATCCATATTTCTTGTTTACACTTTTCTAAATATTGGATTTGTGGAATTCCTCATAAATTGGATTTATTGCTTTAGAAGACGAATCAACCATGTTCATGACGGTTTGATCAATCTTCTTATTTTGGACTGTCATGGAAAACAGTAACAAACTTTTTTGGTGGAATAAATAGCCCTTAATTAGATCACCAGGGATCAACCGTAATCATCCCTTCAGTAGATATCATGCTTGTTAATTATGTATATCTACCTATCTATAATCATCATAGACTTATCTCATCTATTTGGAGTCGGCTTTGCGAGTCCTATTTTTCATTGGCTTTTGCTGTGTACTAAGCTCTTCATATCCCTTCTCACGGCTTCCCTCCAAGTCTTGATTAGTATTCCTCTTTTCCTACTTCCTTGTGCTTGTAGTGTCTATCCGCTTTGTACTTCGAAGGCTCGAAGAACATGTCCAAACCACCTCAAGGGACATTCCATATCTTTGTGCTTTGTAGGTGCCACTCTTAAATATTCTCTTATGTACTCGTTTCAAACTTTATCTTTTGTTATTATGCCATTCATTTATCTCAATATACGCATCTCGGCCACATGTAGTTTATCTTCTCATTACCCTATTCACTCGCTTTTGTATGTCTATTATGCATATTTTATTTCATTTCTTTGATGGAGATTTCTGGCTTCTTGAATTCAAATGCTACAGATAAAGATAGTTGTTTTATTGGTTTATCCATATGTTGCTCTGATTGGGTGAATTTTTTTAATGGGTAAGTTGGGATTGAACTCGCAACCTCAAGGTTGCAATCTTGTCTACCTTCCCCTTGAGCTAGAGGCCCAACCCCAACCTAACAATGGTTATAAATTTGATTGAAAACCAATTTAGAAAACCATGGTATTTGGTACAACAAGGGTCTCTCTCTCTCTCTCTCTCTCTCTATATATATATATATATATATATATATATATAATATATATAATCCTCTCGAGTCATGGGATATAATCTCATGACTTGAGCTCCTATAGGCTGGATGTCACATCAGTTGACTTTTCAAAGCCCACTGATGTGACATGCAGCAAATAGGGGCTCGAGTCTTGGGTTTATGTTCCATGATTCGAGTCATATATATACATTCTTTGTTTTTTTCCATTTGTTTTCTTCAACATGGGTCAATACCTTAAGGGCTCAAACTTTTCACACTTAGAATGGAATTTTTCGATGATGGGTATGTACCTCAGTGTTCGGGTTATACATACTCTGTATGTTTATGCTATATCATGTGTCTATTTTGCCAGGGTATGGCATGAGTACACCACAATTATGAATTGGACCAGGCTATTGCACCCATTTCATTTTGAAGTGTCTAGGCAACATAGCTTGATATACTCTAAACAGCCCATATGAATCCGAAATGCTTGAAATTTGCATTATGAATCCCTGGAGAGTTACTGCACAATGTAACTAATCGTCACTTCTAGTAAAACTTCTTATATGTTCACTTCATTATTCAATCTGGCTTTAGGTGTGGCTAGAGAAGCGGTACGTTGGATCCCGGCACACTTCTGAGTGGTTCAACACTGCTGGAAGAAACGTTAAAACAGGTCTCATTGCTAGTGTGATTGTATCCCAGGTAACAAACACGCTTCTCATATTTATCTTCTTATTTAGATTAAAAATGCCAACTTATTTATCAATATTTGCATTGAAGTGGACCTGGGCTGCAACAATCTTGCAAAGTTCCAATGTCGCTTGGCAGTATGGAGTTAGTGGTCCGTTCTGGTATGCAAGTGGCGCTACGATCCAGGTATTATAGAACTAACCGAGCAGAAATTTCGTTCTATAGTCTGAAAACCTGAAATATGCTTCTCGGGGAGTATACAATCATCATCCCTTCTGTTAGATGAAGTTAGAGAAATCAAATTACGGTTAGGGTTAGGTGAAGAAGAAGAGTGGAGGAAATTATGGTTGAATGTTATAACTCTAACCCCAGTCTATTTTTAGTATTTATACCAAGTAGTTATATCCTACATATATAGGGAAGTACCACATAAGCAAACTATTTAAGTTGCTAACCCACTATACACACACCCATTATACATAAGTACGTACCATACTCTTTAATTCCATATACTAACACTGTTCTGCTAAGCAGGTACTTTTGTTTGGTGTTATTGCCATAGAAATCAAAAGAAAGGCTCCTCATGCTCATACGGTTTGCGAAATTGTTAGAGCTCGGTATGTTAGAAACTAATCACATACAAAATGTTGAATATTTTTCTCCGAATATTTCCCTGAACTTGCCGGGTTTTAACCTTGCCGAATTGTTGCTGAACCCCGACTTGGTGACTATGTTATGGCCTATAGCTTACTTGAGAAATGTAATTGTAATGTGACTTCCTACAGATGGGGGACTGCTGCACACATTGTCTTCCTCGGGTTCTGCTTTTTGACAAATATCATCGTAACAGCCATGCTACTTCTCGGTGGTTCTGCAGTTGTAAATGCACTTACGGGGGTGAATATCTATGCCGCAAGCTTTCTAATACCTCTCGGCGTAATAGTTTACACATTGGCTGGAGGACTAAAGGCTACCTTCTTGGCAAGCTACATACATTCAGTTATTGGTATACAGTCTAAATACTATAATTTTTTGTCACTGATTTTTTTTCGATGATGGGGTATCCGGGCCTCTTAGAGTACCCGACTAACTCCCCGGCCACATGCAACAATTGCACATCAGACGCACCATGTGGGTAGGGTAATCCCTGCGGGTGGCCAACAGGGGGTGGGATTCAAACTAAGGATCTCCGCTTCTTGGGGCGTGGTCCTGACCATTGTGCCAACCCTCGTTAGTTTTTTTGTCTCTGATTTAGACCTAAGTTACTTAATTCACTCAGTTCAAATTCGGGTTCGCAATTCGTAATTCGCTACTATCGAGCGAACCCAATTTGCTAGGGGTGGGAAGAGTTTTAGAAGTATTAATTAATTTTATGATATTCATTTATATGTTTTAATAGAAGAAATACAAATCTGGGTCTTTCTTCTGTTGTAGCCTGATGTGAGATTGTGTTTTTGTTCTTTTTCCTTTCTTTTCCAAACATCTCGCTCAGTTTGATCTCAGATGTATTTTTGTATCTCTTTAATGAAAATAACCCTTAATCACCCAAAAAAAAGCACAAATGATTACTTGATTAGTCATAAAAATTAAAAATATAAAGTCTTCAGTTCAAATTCCGTCGTTATTCTTTTAAATTCGTATTTTAAACATATTTCTTAACACTAACCAGTCAATTCACTTGTCATGCCGAGTTGGACCGAATGGAACTGCGAACTGGTGAATGAGCGAATTAAGTAATTAGACCAAATTGCATACTGCTAGCTTTAGTAGTAAAAATCTTTGTAAAATCAGGCATGCATCTTTAGCTGTTGTCGGGGAACAGAGGAATTGCTGCTTTGCTTCCACAGCTTTTTTAGTCTTTCTAACCAATGGTCCTGATCCATTCATGTGCAGTGCATCTGGTTTTGGTCATCTTTGTGTACTTAGTTTACACGGCTAGTAGTGAGCTTGGTAGCCCTAAAGTCGTATATGACCGCCTTTTGGATGTTGCTAGAAAATCAAGAATATGCCAGGAACCATTTTCACATGAAGACCAAGCCTGTGGAGCCATAAATGGGAACTACAAAGGCTCCTACTTGACAATGCTAAGCTCTGGGGGCCTGGTTTTTGGAATCATCAATATTGTTGGCAACTTCGGTACCGTTTTCGTAGACAATGTAAGTCATTTTTTTCGATATTTTCTATATAGTTACTCATTTACTCTGTGATGCAGCTACCAATTTTATTTTATTTTTTAAAAACTAATTGTATCAGATAAAAAAAAAGTTTTAAAAGTATTAAAAGAGTGTAAACCAGGAAATATATTTACAAGCCTATCCTTTTTTCGAGATAAAAAGTATTAAAAGAATAAAATGGAAGAACTAGGCAAGGGAAAAAAATGTGGTCACTAATAAAGCTTACCTTATCAAAGTGATCAGACCTTGGTGCGATGGCTAGTGCTGTCCGCCCAAAGCGACAGGTCGCGAGTTCGAGCCCTGGAATCAGTCTCTAGGAAATGGGGGCAAGGCTGCCTACCATCTACCGCTCTAAGACCCTGCTGAAAGAGGGAGCCTTGTGCATTGGGTACGCCCTTTTTTTTCATCAAAGTGATTGAGATTCAAGATTTCCATTTGAGGTGTACACATCAATACATTTATTGGTAGTCACAGGACCAAACTTTTCAAAAGTATCGTTATGTACTAGTCTTTGTTGCTTCTCATAAATAAATGGAATTTCTGGACCATAGTCACAGAAGTCTCTGAATTTTTGAAAAAAGACACTAAAAATCTCCGAATTAGGGGTGTGCCGAATTTTCCCGAATTTTACCAAATTTAACTGAGATGAATCATGCATATACATTTATATGATTACATAGATTATATAAGTAGAGATGTGCCTTGAATTGAACAACTTATAGCTTATTTTTATATATTAAAAGTATTATTTTTAACTTGAAATATCTTATAATCCAGTTTTTGCAGTTTTTTTCTTTTTTTGGCTTTCCATTTTTCCCGAATTTTCCCCTTGCATTGGACATCCTTTGCTTGTTTTGAAGTTGTGTAGCCATTTAGTTGATCATTTAATGAAACTTCAATGCTAGCCTTGTGGTTTCTTTTGAAAATAAGAGTATTTTTATCGATTTTCTTTCTTTGGCCTGTTTCGAGCAGTTCGAAACTTTTTCTCTCATTTCAGTTAAAGCATATATATATATATATATATATATATATATATATATATAGAGAGAGAGAGAGAGAGAGAGAGAGAGAGAGAGAGAGAATTATATACCTAAAATCTTGATGTGCAGGGATATTGGGTTAGTGCTATAGCTGCGCGCCCTTCGTCAACTCACAAGGGATATTTATTGGGAGGACTCGTATGGTTTGCGGTGCCATTTTCTTTGGCAACGTCCTTGGGTCTAGGTGCGCTTGCTCTTGATCTCCCGATAACCGAAAATGAGGCCAGCCGTGGACTTGTTCCACCTGCCACAGCTATAGCTTTGATGGGAAAAGGCGGGTCTTTTCTCCTGCTCACTATGTTGTTCATGTGAGTGCTACTTTCCCTTTATTTGGTGTCTTTTTCTCTGCTTATGGATATAAGTTCTTGACTGTTGGACTTATGTATAGTATTTTCTGTTACTTTTTCCCTAATTAGAACGAATCTTAAGTTTTCTTTTGATCCACAAAGTTATATTTTCCTTGAAAATTAAAAATACAACCAAAATCAAACCGAGCGAGGAGCTTGGAGAGGGAAAAAAGGAAAAAACCGAAAAGAAAAGGCAGCCAAAAAATAGCAACCAAAAAAGCAGGGCCACGGGGCGTAACAGAGTCTTAAATTTTAAATTGTTCAGTTATGAAAGGGGAGTGTAGCATCGAAATTTTTTAGTGTTCATACCTAAAAATATACCTCATAGATCATATAAATGAAGCACGCCACACACACACACACAGATATATATATATATATATATATATATATATATATATATATATATATATATATATATATATAGCTCTGACCCAAGCTCTAATTTCAGAAATTCTGGAAATGAAAACCACTGCAAACTCCCTCAATCATTTAGCTGATCCACCCAAGGGGTTGGATCAAAGTAGATGCCGGCTCAGCTATTACTAATCTAGGCACTTCTGGATTTTGGGGGTCTGCTATGATCACTCTGGTACATATATCTTGGGTTTCTATGGATCTACTGGTCATATAAGATAAATACTAACATAAATTTATTACCATGTATAAGAGACTGCAAGCAGCTATCAGTGTTTTTTTCCCACATACCATCGATTTAGATTGAATGTGACGGGAATAGTTCTCCAATCTGTCATGGGAGAATACAAAAGTCAATAGATCTAGATTCTATTGAAGGAGATTCAACTACTCTTACAAGGAAAACAATGTAAGATGACTTATTTACATAGAGAAGAAAATGTACCAGCTGATACACTTGCAAAAATAGGTGCTTCCTCGCTTGAAGAAACACAGATCTTCTCGCCAGTGAAGCTACTAGATATATGCATACATACATATATATATATATATATATATATATATATATATAGAGAGAGAGAGAGAGAGAGAGAGAGAGAATGGGATGTGTAAGCCTGATCTAAAGAAGTCAATGCCCTTTAAATGAATGGGCAAACTGAGTTTGGAGACATAGTTGTTATTCATTTTAAAGGGCGTTAACTACTTTGAATCACATAATAGACATGTTTCTTCGGCCCAATCTTCAGCACAATAGATCTTTCAATCATGGGCGTACATCAAACAGCACACATAGTGACTCCACATAGCACGCATCACAAAAACTTGATGCGTTCCAAATCACCGTCTGAAACGTGTCGGTTACCATATACCAACTCTTAAAATTGAGGTCATATTTTCGGAAACAGTGGAAAACTTAATGTGTTTATTTTTTTATATCCCCTGACATATTAAATCTCCTCTCGGGTTCCTCTATCGCATCCATTGAGACTGATGGTGCTATCTTTTTGCAGGGCTGTGACGTCGGCTGGTTCCTCGGAGCTAATAGCGGTTTCATCCTTATGCACATATGATATATACCGAACCTATATCAACCCAAATGCAACTGGAAAGCAGATTCTCAAAGTCTCTCGAGGAGTTGTTCTTGGGTTTGGATGCTTCATGGGTGTATTGGCAGTAATACTGAACAAGGCCGGAGTTTCTCTTGGTTGGATGTACCTAGCCATGGGAGTGCTTGTCGGTTCCGCAGTACTTCCCATAGCTTTCATGCTTCTCTGGAGAAAGGCCAATTCGAAAGGCGCCATTCTTGGGACCGTTCTCGGATGTGTGCTCGGAATAATAGCGTGGTTGTCAGTAACAAGTGCGGAATATGGTCGGGTCAATCTCGATACGACCGGAAGGAATGCGCCGATGCTTGCTGGGAATCTGGTTTCTATAGTGACGGGGGGAGTTATTCATGCAGTGTGTAGCATTTTGTGGCCGCAGAATTATGACTGGGACACGACAAAGCAGATAACGATGGTTGAGAAAGAAAAGAGCGAGCTGCCATCCGAAGAGTTTAAGGAGGACAGGTTGGTGAAAGCTAAAGCTTGGATAATAAAATGGGGTGTTGGATTTACTGTTGTGATTGTGATATTGTGGCCACTTCTCTCTCTTCCAGCAGGTAAATTCAGTTATTACTCTCTCTCTCTCTCTCTCTCTCTTGACACATGTGGCCAAGACGCCTCATCAATAGATGATTAAATTCATACATAATTATATGTCGGTTGCATGTTTAGTTAATTGCATAATAATCACCGAACCGTCTTTATAATGGGGTTGATGTGTGGAAAACACATTGGTGCAAAGGATCCAATGGTAGAAATCATGGATCAAGATGGTTCATGAGAAAACCTTGGCTGAAGGCGATCGCCAGCCCCTTGGCAATTAAGTGACGGTAGGCGGTTAATCAACGGTCCAGATTTTTGGGACCAAAACTCTCTCTCAATTGTATCAATTATATTGTATGTGTCAGATTTGCTCATTAATTCAAACTGTCCACAATGAATACCAATGTGTGGATGGGACTCAGCCCAGAAAACATGCTTGGCAGAGGGTTCTAACCATTCGATTGAAGCGCGATTGTAAATTAGATGCTGGTGGTTGGCCGTTCGGATCTAATTGCCAACTTGTAGGTCCTTGATCCGATGCTCTTTAATACCCAATCAATTAGATTTGGACTCTGTCCCATCTGCAGTATTGCTTGCCACCTATAAAGTTCAGGTTTGGTGGTGATTGAGTTTGCTGTCATAGCACTATATTGTGACTAAAATAGTCCTGAGTTTAATGAGATATGCCCTTCACCTTTCTAAGGAATAAAGTAGTTAATATAGTTTTCTTGCTAGGATGCACCTCTAATGGCTTTGGAATGTTATTTTCAGAAAGAATTTGAAGCTCCAGTAGTTCACCCAGGAATTATCAAACTGCCAAAATTTTTATAAAGTGATGCATAGATCAAGCTACCATCTTTGGAAGCATTTTGAATTTTTTTCGCTTATGACACACACACACACACATATATATCCTTTCAACTCTTGTTTTGAAAATGCATCTTTTTTTATAGCCTGGGTGTCTGGGCCTCTAAGAGCATCCAACTAATCCCAGGGGCATGTGCGCACCACAAGTTAGCACCTGCCTGGTCAGCACGGGATATAAATCCCAACTCAAGGGGGGAATTCAAACTAATTGTCCTGAAAACACATCTTGAATAACTTGTTGATGAGAGTTGAACTTTTTGCTCTGAATTTTTGTGAAATTTCAGTAATACTGTTGTTTAGGTGGGAAGAACAATGAAGGGTGTATTTCTTTGGAGATAGTATGCATTTCCTTGCGCACTCGCACGCACACATGTCTGGGCACTAGACGTGGGGACACACGGCATGCAATAAGCACTACATATATTTCGAGACACGACTCTCCTGACCGTCATTTAAACACCAAAGTGGTGTTTATGATCATACACCATCATGGTTTAAGATGTAGGTGATCCGTACCGTCAAAGTGACAAATCATAGATTAAAGTGCAACAAGCCCAACACTGGTGTTTTAAGGAGATTTAAACCATCTGATCTGCGGACTATAATATCGATTGGATGGTCCACATCCACTTCTAGGTCTTTGGGTTGAGACATGTTCCAATGATAGATTGTCACATGGACAATTTAGATTGATTACAATTGTGCGTTACATGGCATAATGATAAATCACAATTCAATGGTGTGAATAAAAAGTTTAATTTTACACTATTTTGGTGTTTAAATGTCCTTCGGGAGCCATTATCACACATTTGAACTATCAAAAAGGAGAACAGCACTAAAGGGAGAGCTTTTTTCATATTTTTTTCTTGTCTTCTAGAGTCTTAAGGGAGTATAGTTAGGTCAGCTTTTGCTAGATTTCTAATTTTATTTCTTTTGGTACAGGAGAATTCAGTTTGGGGTACTTCACATTTTGGGCAGTCATAGCAATAGCATGGGGTACCATTGGATCTGCTGTCATCGTGGCTTTACCATTAATCGAAAGCTGGGAAACAATCCAAAGCGTCCTTCTCGGTATGTTTACAAATGACAGACTTATGGAAAAGATTGAAGAACTCAATTTTAGAATGCACGCAATCATGTCGGCAATGCCGGAGGCAGAACAAATCTACTTACTAGAGAAAGAGAAGGCCAAGAGACAAGATATATCAGAGCAAAAAACCAACAGCGGTTTGGTGTGATCTTGTAAATATCGGTAATAATGTTGCCGCCAAAGTATAGAAGGATGCAGCCTCAAATTTGAAGTTGCAAATTTGAATGATTCGGATTTCTTGTATCGCAGATTTATTTTGTAAACAAGGAAAATGTCAAATGCGGGATGTAGAGAAAGTAAAATTCTGATAATTGATGGTTTTTGCTTCTTTTCCAATTGGCTTGAATTAGAATAAGAGTGCGGGGGATATGCGTCCTCTGGAACACTGCTTCCAGATGCAAGATCACACGCGATCAACCCAAAACAACACCTGTTTTGGGTTGATCATCCATCTGGCATGTGATTTGAAAGATTAAAAAAAAAAACAAATAGTTTTTAGACTTTTTTCCTCTATTTTGATCAGTCAAAGATAAAGTGACACTCCACAAACTTGGTTTATTGATTTTGTCGACCTTTGACCACATTCCAACGGTGGATATTTATCGGATCACACTCAAAATTTTTGGGTGGCATCTGATCGGATCATCATTTTTCCAACTTTGGATCATCATCTACCAGTGGTTTGACAGCTCACTGTTGGAACACTGTTGGAATTTTAATGGTTAATGTCAATTTTGAATTGTGTCCTGTACTGGTGAATTCCTAAAGTTTCTACTATGCAATACGATGCTAAATCTTTTGTGAACGCAAATCCAGGTTTTAAACCCTTTTTTTTTTTTTTTAATAATCTGGGTTTCAGGCTTCTTAGAGCACCCGACTAATTCTAAGGGCATGTGTGCACCCAAGTTAGCATGTGTCAGGGTCAGCACAGAATATAAATTTCTAGCGTGACCTAAGGAGGAATTTGAACTCAAGTCTCCCCTTTCCTGAGGTGAGTACCGAGTCATCACGCCAAACCCCTTGAGGTTTTAAACTCCTTATCAATGGCAAAATGTGAGGGGAACTCCAAGCAAAGAAGTAGCGCCTCAGCATGGGAATGACTGCTTAAAACAAAATTTTGGAAAAAAAAATATAATTTAAATAAAAAGTATGCCTAACAAATGTGGGGCAGATTAAGGGACACTGATATATGCAGACTGCTTACGTGGCGCAATGCAAGCGTAGTGGGTCCCAACAATGCAGGTCGGACCATCCACTTGCATCGTGCCACATAAGCAATATGTTCCTTGAGGTCAGCTCATTATAATGAGCCATTAGTCTTGTCAGCTGTACATTTATTTGGACTCTGGCATGTACACAATTTTTATGCTCTCTAAAGTCTAGGAATGTATCAAGGTCCACTCACTCCACAATTGACAGGAGTCACCAAATTCTCTTAGGCTGTGTATGGCATAGCTCTCTGCTAGCCCTTGTCATAATAGAGTTTAGCTGCGTTAACAAGTTCTCATCCGCTTTGCTAATATCATGCTACTTGCTTTAGCAGGTACCCCTTCCCCTTAATAACTCCTTGCATAGCAATATTTTATGCAACATTTACTTGTTCAACAATTTTACCCTTCTCTCTACTCACTTGTTGTCAGAGTAGATTTTATTTGAGTTAATAGAGAGTAGAGAGGTTACTGCTAGAACAGATAAATCCTCCTTCGCAAGGTGTTAGAAAAGAAAATAAAAACCAACTAAAGTAAGTAAACTCTGCTATGAGAGGGCAGGGGCTAACAGAGAGCTATGCCATATGCAGCCATAGTGCTTGAAAAGCTCGCAAATTTGGGGCTCTATAAATTAATCACATTTCTTTTTTATAAATCTACATCTTTAAAACAAATACTTGGGGAATCATTGGTGACATTTTCAATAAATCATGACTTTTCAGATATCTTTTAAACATTTCATACTTTATTATATTTTTTTTTTCTTGATTTTTCTACCAAATTTGCCGAGTTATGCCTTTTTCTGTATTTAACCTTGCCAAATTATTGCCGAACCCCGACTTGTAATCTAATATGACATTACCGACCATGATAATAATGATCCATGTGGAGGGCAACGATAACGTGTTTAACCAATTTTACAACTACGGGATAGAAGGGAATCTTGACTTCCAAGGCAGTTCCTCTCTATCTGATGATTGTAAAATGTCTTGAACAGGATATTAGGTTCAACCAGTTGGACCTCGACAAGGCAAATGGGAGAATGTGTTTGAGCCCATATTTGGAGCAGTTGGTTAGAACCTCATATCACACGCCCGGTGGTATGTGATTCCAAAACAACAACCCATCTTTGTTCCCATAAAAAAATATGTAAGAGAAACACACAAAATGCACAGCAACTATATAGCAGCAATATATAGTTTTTTTATTAGTACTGGAAATTACTATTTGTTCCTCACACACATTTCTAAAGCTATGAAAACCAAATCAAGCAGAGGCAGCAGCTTCTTCCAGCAACTGCTTTACCTTGGTAATGTAATCATTCATTGCTTCTTCTTGCGACTTCCCTGTCGATGAATGAAAATTCAAAACGTGATTAGTTTAAGTTCAAGCAAGGTATCAGCTTGGGTATTGGTCCATGGAGGACTGACAGTATCGCCCAATACTGATACAACACCTTTATCCTTACTAACCTTAGCTACACCCCTAAATCATCCTATCTACCCTTATATTTTATATTTAGAATTTATTTAATTTATGATAAGAACCATCACAAAAGTCCAACTCTTATTTATACAAATAGGACTTCTTTTACTCATATGGTTCATGATATCTCTAGTTAATTCAACTTAGGATGGGGGTATTTTCAACCGAAGTTTCTTCCCGTGCAACTGATTGTTCTTGAATCAAATGATAAGGATCATTTTACGTTACAATATTTCAAATAATAGATCTTGAGATCATGGTTTCCATACCAGACAGTCTGATGTTGATTCCACTCGGCACACATCTCAAAGTGATTGTCATCATGGTGTCCTATGAGACGATGAAGATCGTTGAAAATCCATTCTATTTGCACCCACTTAGATTTTAAGGACCTCATAGCCAAAAATACAACGGATTGCTTTGAATCTGATGATAAAGATCATTTTTCATCCCAATCTTCAACATAATGGTCTTGAGATCATGGTTGTACCAATAGTTAATTTTTTATTCCACATGGTTCACATAACAGATTACAATAAGCGATCGAAAATCACGTTTGAGTATGTGTGCCACATAGATTCGATAACTTATGTGCGCCACGTAGAACCAAAAATTGCCCACATGATGATACACCAATTATTTTTTTTATAAGTAAAAAAGTTGGACACCATCTGATGGTATACCATTAATCTCAAGATCCATTTGTTCAAATTAGTCATTAACTTTTTGACTATGTTGCCCTTAGAGATCTGGTTGGTATAGATAGAGTTATCCTTTAAAAGAAAGTCTTGGTATTTTGGGGATTTATGCTAAGTGGAAACACCATCTAAGTCATCTAATTAGAAGGTCATGATCTAAACATCTTTAATGCAAAAGATTGGCACGAAACATAATCTCTAATATATGATTCAAAGCGGTCAACCATTGAATCTGATGATAGCTATTCATTGTGTTGAATCATAGATTTTAATGTAGTCTCTCCATATTTAAATCAACACATGCAACGCACGTGCACTTCTACTAGTTTTAAATAAAAAACAATTAAAGGGGGGTATTGGCCGATACGGTCCCGTATCAGCCGATAGCGATAACAATAAGGTCCCGATACTGTATGGGAGCCATATCGGAATCGGTTGGGCAAGAAACTTATCACCAATGCATATTGGCATTGGCCGATCCTTGATACCATGGTTCTAGAGAGAGGGGGGGGTTCCATATTACGAATTTTGAGGGTTTTTTTGTTTTACCTTCAACTGCTTTCCAAGCATCCCACTTAGCTCTGTCCCTTAGATTGAACAACCCAGGACGGCCTGCACAAAGAACCAGAACTATGAGTCAAGAATGAATGCGCACTCCCTTGAATGAAAGAAACATCTCAAATTTTGTTTTGAAATGCCTGTTAATAAAACTTGTAAGAGAACCTCAAGGGGTTAGGGCAGCTGGTCAAGTACTTGCTTCCATAAGTAGGAGACCTGGGTTCGAATCCCCTCCCCCCCTTGAGGCCACCCTAGGGATTTATGTCCCGTGCTGACCCGGCATGTGTAAATTTGGGGTGCGCAAATGCCCCTGGGATTAGGCGGGTGCTCTAAGAGGCCCGGATACCCAAGTCTTCAAGAAAAAAAAATAATAAATAAAACTTGTAAGAGATCGGTTTTGGTGAGGCCTAAAATGTAAAAAAATAGAAAAAAAACTCCAACAATCATATTTATGCCTGTTGGAGGTGTATGTGATCGCATATGCCATCATGGCATATGCAATAATACCCTGTAGGATCACATATGTGATCACATAATCGCATGTGATCGCTTTTGACAACAATGATAATGACATAAAAACACATACTGGTATTCACTGGTCCAACAGTTGCTTGCTTGTAAAGCCCATAGAGAACGAGTTTGTTGTCATTTGTTGTTGTCTCAGGCAGAGTCTTAGCTTTCACAGCATGCTCTTCAAACTCTTCCTGCAAAAATCAGAACAAGTGTGTTCGTATATATATGTCACTGATGGGAAGACAACATGAAAGGGAAGAATTGTTTGGATATAATAAATAAACTGTTTGGATGTACTATAAAAATGAGTAACAAGTATCTTTTTTTTTACTGATTCAAAACAGAGTTCATACTGTAGCACCCAAAGAAGTTCAAGTCAAGCTTACCTAAAAAAAAAAAAAATACTATAGCACCCAAAATCCCATGGACATCCATATGTTACATTTGTTTTTGTTGGGTCCCTATACAACCCTCATGGGCCCGAGAGGGGGGGGGGGGAGGGGGACGCTCAAAACGCACTCCCAACACCTTAAAACAATGAATTTTGCCTCTTCCATCACCAATTGGTTTTGGTCATAATGGTAGCTCAATGGGGTATAAGATCCTACAAATCAACCCCACGTCAAGGGTTTGAGTCATGCTCGGTTGTTACTAGTGAGGGGGGATTGTTGGGTCTCTGTACAACCCTCGTCGGCCGCGAGGGGGACGCTTGAAACCCTCTCTCAACATCTTAAAACATTGATTTGTGCCTCCTCCATCACCAATTGGCTTTGGTCGGAATGGTAGCTCAATGGGGTAGAAGATCCTACAGTTTTCACATTTGTTTGCGTAGTGTGAAAATTGCCAAAAAGAGACTATTTAAATTTCTCATTGAGCATGTTAAATATCAGCCCTCTTCAAGTATAGTCATTGCTCCTACATGGGCTTGATTGAATCCAACTAACATCATGTCTCAATTCAAGTTTCCACAATGAAGCTTCAAGTTGCGGAATGGGCTCAACCGAAAGGGATTGCTAAGGGTGTATGCGAAGACTACTTGGGAGGCTAAGCATCCTAAGTATCACTCATGTCAAGGAACAATCAACTGCAGAATTATGACGCAATAAGATCGGTTCCACCTCATTACTCCATTTTTTTCTTTGATGAGCATCGCAAACTATGTTCATAAAAATTAAGAGCACGCAACATAGAGAAGTCCTGTATTAAGGTTAGGCGGTAGAGGTGAGGCGTTAGAAGAAGGAAAAAGGTAAGAGAAACAAAGTGAGAGAGATGGCGAGATTGGCTAATGTGCTTAGTTAGGGTTAGCGAGCCCAGCCAGCATATACATAATCAAAGAACGACAAATATACCCTTACAGGGCCACACCATGCATCACAATATTCTCCCTCAATCTCGTGCCCAAGTCGACAATAAGATTTTGAAATAGCCTATGTGAAGCATCCACCAATTGATCAGATGATGAGACTTTTGGTGTGTCAGTGATCCGTACTTGAAGAAATAAGTCCAATGCAATGTCATTGCATTAATTAGGTTGGGTGGGTGTTTGATCACTTTTTTAGCCTTCTTTTCCAAGCTGTAGACTGCTGCCTTTGGTTCTTACCCCCTCGCTAAGCCAAGGTTGTATTCGTTCCTTCTCTTTAACATATTTTCCATTTATTTATAAAAAATGATCCCTACTTGAAGCTTTTTATAGTGCACATCAACCTCAACATGCTTAGTTCTTTCATGAGGAATTCGGCCCGACGTGATGTCAATAGCGGCCTGCTTATCCCAGTGAAGAGGAACATGAATAGGAGGAAATTTCAACTTGGTAAGAAAAGATTTAAGCTATAAAGCTCACAAGTCCCTTGTGTCATAGCTCGATATCCTGACTAAATGCTAGACAGTGATACCATATCTTGTTTCCTACTCTTCTAAACCACAAGCTTCCCTGGGAATGTACAATAATCGGATGTAGAGCAACGAACAGTCGGAGCTCCAACATAATCAACATTACTGTAACAAATAATCAAAGAATACCCAATATCATAGTAGAATAACGATACAGGAGAGACGTTAATTAATATATCTTAATATATGGTGAGCAACAGTACGATGAGGACCTCGTAGAGAATGCATGAACTGAGCCACCAAAGATATGACAAAGTAAGATTGGGTTGAGTATTACTGAAATATATGAGACGTCCCACCAATCTTTGGTACTCATATGGAACCAAAAGAAGTTCACATCTTCATAAAATGATGTTTGGGGTCCGTAGGAGATTTGCAAGTTTCCAACCTAACAAACTTGTATCCCATAAGAGATCCAAAGCATATTTCCTTTGAGAAAGAGAATCCCACGAGGAAAGCGAGCACCCTCTATGCAAAGAAAGAAGTTGAAATACTCCAAATCTTTAATTTCAAACACACTGCAAAGTTCAACTTTAACCCAACAAATAAAATTGATGTCATCTCCAATAATGATAATATCATTGATGTAAGCCAACAATTTAGTCTGTAGGCCTTCCAATCCCGTATGCACAAAATACATATGAACTGAGTGACATCTGGTAAATGTCATAGCCAAAACAACAAAGCCAATCATTGAAACGATGTGTGATTTGAGAAGACAGCATACCTTCCCACTATACTTCCCCCCTGAGGCCGAAACTTAGGAGAATCCACATATATTTCCTCATCGAGATACCTATGGAGAAAGCATTTTTTAACTTCCAATTGATATAGAGGCCAAGGAAACAAAGCACCTCGATATATAGTAACTCTGACAGAGGTAAGCTTTGCAATAGAGGCAAAAGTAGCAATGACATTAGGACCAGACAATTGAGTAAATCCTTTTGCCACAAGTCAAGCTTTATATTGCTCAATAGTCCCATCCTCTGGGTGTTTCACCGCAAAGATCCACTGACATCCAACAGTGCACTTGTCAAAGGAAATATCAAACCAATTCCAGGTTTCATTCTTCTCAAGTGTCTCAATTTCTTTTGTCATAGCAATAGATCGGGAGGGGTATTCAAGAGCCTCAGAAATAGAGCAAGGTATGATGACGGTAGAAGCTGTAGCTAAGAGGCTTGATAAGCATGAGATAAACGATCATAAGAAATGTTATGCGATAGAATAAGGAGTGATAAAACTTCTCTAGCCTTTGCAAAGTGCAATACGCAGAGAGAGGTTACCTTGAACATTTTGAGGTACAGTGTGGTGCAGGTATACGTGAAAAGCTCGGTTCAGAGGATGAGAGATATGTCCGAACATCTCTCGGCGAAGATAATATGCTTGTAAGTTTATAGGACAATGTCTATTTTTGAACTCGGTTCTCTCTAGCCGTCCGATCTTTTATAGGTCTATTTTTAAATGCTTGATGGCAGTCATTCATTCCCTTGAGAAAATTGAGACGGATTTCTTGTGGCAAGGTGCAGGATTGGATAAAAAATATCATCTGGTGGCTTGGGAGATTTGTTAGCTCCCTAAATATTTTGGAGGGCTGGGTATTCGGAACCTTCATTGAACCAATATCGTGCTTCTTGGGAAATGGCTATGGCGGGCCAGATCTTTATCAGAACAGAATAGGTTATGGAAGGCTATCCTCCTTCAGAAGTATGGCAGCTTACGGGGATCTTGGGGAATCAATGTCAACCGAACTAGAAATGTCTTAGCCTGGTGGAAAGATATCAGTTTTATATGGGGTGATTTCCGATATAATTGGAGCGATGGCTCTCGGATCTCTTTTTGGGAAGACCCTTGGCTTTTCCTTTATCCACTCCAACTGATATTTCCCTCGATCTTTAGCGTGTCGGCTGCCCCTCATGGTCTGATCGCTGATTATCTATCTACTAATGGTGAGGCCCCAGTGTGGGAGGTTACTACTGGGAGGGGCTTAAGAGAGGATGAGTCGGATTTGTACCTTAAGTTGTTGGCAAAGCTCTATAGCGCTACCTTGAATCGCTACAGTCGGGATTTGAAGATTTGGTTGGCTAGCAAAAACGGGGAGTTCTCTGTCAAATCCTTCTACCGAGTCCTCACCTGTAGACCGCTCATTAGAGTGGAGTGGTTCTTTATCCGAAAGGCCCAGATCCCTCCTAAAGTCAGTTTTTTCATCTGGACAACGGTGAGAGGGGTTATTTTAACGATGGACTAGCTGATCAATCGGGGCAAACTCCCCCGGAATAAATGCCCCATGTGTCTCCTCTCAGAGGAATCTATTCCCCACCTTTTCATCCATTGTTTGGCTGCCACAAAGATTTGGGGCATTATCCTGATGTTTTTTGACCTCAAATGGGTTGTTTCGGAGTCCCTTCCGGATTTCCTGATCTCTGGAATGGCCACAGATGGGACGAACGGCAAGGAGCCTTTTGGAGCGTGGGGGTGTATGCGGTGCTTTGGACTATTTGGCTCAAAAGGAATACTAGAGTTTTCAGCCGCAAGCATCGACCCATCGGCTCTATCCTCAATAGTATCAAAGAGCTGATGTGTCACTGGACCCTGCTAGACAAGTATGGGGGGCAGGGATTAGAGGATCTATGTATTTCAGCCGCCCCCTTACCTCTCCTGTTTTTTTAGTTTTGTTTTGCTTCCTCTTGTATCCTTTCCAGCTCCTCACTGTTTTTTTTTCCGGAATGATATCTCTTTTTACCGATCAAAAAAAAAAAAGTTTATAGGACAAGTCCAAAGGCCATGAGTTCCTAGACCTTGCCCTTCTCAAATGAGTTGTCCACGTGTGTTTATACTATGCAGATCTTAACATTTCTTAAACATCAATGAAGGGTTGTAGACAATACAATGAGTTGAACGCAAATATAAATTTGCAAGATATCCTATCCAAAAATCAGAAAGTAATAAAAGCTTAGCAATACAGAGCATACTAGGACACTTTTTGTATGAGCTTATTCTTCTTAATTACATGGGCATCAAAGCCATTATCATTCATGAAGCACCTCCTAGCCACCGAAGCTTGTCAAAAGTTGACTTTCACAGATATAAGATACCTCGAAGTCTGCAGTGGCCAATTTTGGACAGAATTCGGCAGCTAAATAGTGCTTCATAACCTTATGATGCCTCAGGGGAGAGTCATTTAATTTAAAGTAATCGGTACCAAAGCCGAATGAACACTTCCTCCGTCAAAGAGATCTATCTACCTCAGTGTCATTTAAAACAAAACATGCCTGATTCACCATAACTTAATCAAAAACTATTTGGAAATAATAAAATGGGTAGCTGTATTAGCAATTGAAGATTCTTTTGGTGCAATTGGTGGTCCACTGTTCACACAATTGACTGCCTTGAATCATATGACGGAGATCATTTTTCATCCCAAAAATCTGAAAGTAATAAAAACTTAGCAATACAGAGCATACTAGGACACTTTTTGTATGATCCTGTTCTTCTTAATTACGTGGGCATCAAAGCCATTATCACTCATGAAGCACCTCCTAGCCACCGAAGCTTGTCAAACGCTGACTTTCACAGATATAAGATACCTCGAAGTCCGCAGAGGCCAATTTTGGACCGAATTCGGCAGCTAAATAGTGCTTCATAAAACCCAACTATTAGACGGTCGGATGTTTATTTAACGTGGAACACATCCCAAAAGTGATCCAAGAACTAGGTGGGTCATGAGCTCAAGATCTATGGTGTAAAAGATTAGAACTAAAAACATCTCTATCATCTGATTCAAAGAAGTCAACATATTAGGAACCTGTAATTGCGCCAAAAGAATCTTACAGCCACCGTAATAAAATCTGTACCAAAAATCTCTGCATGTTACAGATTACTTCAGATCTGAAGCAAATTCAAAGCAATCAAAGCGACTCAGATTCAATTACTTAAAGATCTGAAAAGAAAAGAAAAATATTCTTTTGATCTATTTAGTCAAAATCAAATACATATAAATAATAAAATATAAAAATAGTATTAAGCAGAGCAGAAATAGACAGCGATTTAACCATAATAAACTTAGATATTATACCTTCAAACCCATTTTCCCTTTCTGACTCGCTTTCTTCTGACTGAGTCCACAAACTTCAGATCTCAGGCCCTGCCTCTCTGGGACTGAGCAGGTGGCGAATATATAGTTCTCACGTATGAGAAGAGCCCTGTCATGTCTTATAATTACCAAATTGCCACTCCAGAGGTTTTATGCCATTTCACGAACTTCCTCCGACCAGTGGAACCAATCACTTAAAGATAGAGCTGGCGTTAGCTGGAGGACCACCTCAACCGTTGAGAGTCGAGATGAATGCTCAGACGCTCGTACATTAGTTGTTGGACCCATTACTTGCACACAATTTATTTTTTTATTTTTTTTATGGTACCTCTATTCGTGCCAACCGCCAACGGGCAATTTATTTTTTATTTTTTTTTATGGTAGCTCTAATTGGCCAACAGTTTTTCCGAAAGTGCCAAGGTTTACAATGATGCTGACGAAAAAATCGTTTTTCCCTCTTATCTTCAACACAAAAGATATTGAGACTATGAATATTATCATCATACGGTCATTTTGTTTTATTCCATTTGGTACGGATCCCAAAAAAGGCTCCTAAATTTGTGCTTGGGTGTGATGTGTCATGTGATTTTAAAATCACTTTTTTAGGTATTTGTGCTATTTGAAATAAATAATTGTCTCTCTTATGATATGTTCATGGTCTCAAGATCATGAGTGTGAAAGATTGGCGTGAAAAATGATCTTTATCGCTTGATTTCAAACAGTTGATGGGCTTCAAGGGGTTTAGGATATCCGAGGGCACATGCAAAGAATTTTTTTGACTTCACTGCATCAGACGATAGAGTTCAATTTTCATCCCAATCTTTTACATAATTGATCGTAAAACCATGGTCATACAATCAAACGGCCAATTTTTTATATTTCAAATGACACAAATCTCAAAAAGTTGCTCAAAAATTATGTGGCATGCATCACACTCAAATATGTTTTTTGAGTCACTTTTTTAGATTTGTGTCACATGAAATCAATCATGTGAAGATTGGGATGAAAATTCATTTCCATCGTCCGATTCAACTCAATTAACGGGTTTTAGCATAGGCTCCCTCAATAATTGGATAAGCCCAAATAGAGGTACCCAAAAAATTGAGCAACTACTCCCTTTCTATTGTGTCATTGCACATGGTTCAAATAGTAAGACCTGATGTTTGCGACCAGTTCCACACTAAAACTCATCTAAATCATCTTATTTGAAAGTCATAATGTAAAGATCTCTAATGCCAAACATTGGTACGAAGCATGATTGTTATAAAAAATTATCGTCTAATTCAATGGTTGACTTCGTTGAATCAAATGAGAGAGATCGTTCTTCGTGCCAATATTTGGCAACCTCGAAAACTAAGTGACTGCTTTTGTATTAGCTGATGGAGATTGTTTTTCGCCCCAATTAAGGATCAAAAGTTTGGCTGAAATAACCGAAATTTTAGTTTCAATAAATTAAAACTAAATCTCAAAATTTTGGGATTTTTGTATGGGAATGAAGATTTCGGCTGAAATGATTCAAATACAATTTTTTAGTCAAGTTTTAGTGCGTGTGCCATGTGAAATAAAAAATTGCCGTCAAATCCGTTCCACACATCCATTGTAAAACAGTCTCCATCATATGCCCTCATTAATTTAATAAGTGCAAATGGAGAAACCTTTCTTCTTTTCGTTCCAGTAGAGACCCTCAGCACTGTGACCTGCGAGTCGAGCGTTGCATAGAATCTCCATCGACCAATCTTGTGATAAAATGAATGACTATAATTGATGGGTAGCTTTAAAGGCACCCATCGAATCTTGAGGAGCACCTACGCCTAAATCATTAATTGCTTTAGATTGGATGATGGAGATTATGTTTAGGTATGATCTTCCACTCGAGGGATCTCAAGGCCATAAACGAATCATCAGACGATCACTTTTTTATTCAACAAGTCACATATCCCAAAACATAGCCCTAAAGTCACGTTTGACAAAATGTGATTTTAGGGCTATGTTTCTTAGATATGTGAAATGTGGAATATAAAGCTAACCGTTTAATAGGTGCGCCATGATCTCAAGCTCCCTGGGGTGAAAGATTGGAGCGAAAAACTTTCTCTCTCATCGGTGGGTGCGTTTAAAGCTACCCATAATTGATTTGAGAGGCTTACATGGTAGCCATGGTAAGCGTTGACTACATTGGATCACATGGTATAACTTGTTAAATGAATTATTTTCTTATGATAGTTAGCCTTCTTTTTGACAAATTGGATTTGGTCAAATTGGATTGGTTGAAAGTCTCCCATACCGCTTAAAAAAGGAAGACAACTAATCGATGAGGACTTTATCTAAGGTCTAAGGTAAGCTCTCAATTAAGACAATATGGTTGTATTTGGGTTACCTCTTATTAGAGCGGAAGTAGCTCTTTGTTTGCTCTCTATCAGAGCAAGTAAAACCTGTTCTTAGAGCAGACATAAAACATTTTTATCACTTAAAACAATTCCCTGCCATAGCAAATGAGGCAAGAAGTTGTGTTACCAAATATAAAAGTAGTGCTCTATCAAAGCCAAAATGTGAAAGAGTTGCTCTTTGCCCCAAAAGAGCTAACCCAAACTCAACCTAAACCTTTCTCCCTTAGGGTGAGAGGGTCGTTTGGATAAAAAAAAATTAAGAATAGACTAATGGTGCTCTTTGCCTCTCCCTAAGGGACACATCACACTCAAACTAAAATTTAGGGTCATTTTTTGAGATATATGCCACATGAATAAAAAACAAACCCTATAATGGTAAGTTCATGGTCTCAAGATTCACCATGTGGGAGATTAGGGTGAAAAATGTATGATTTCAAGCAATCAATAGATTTCAAACAGTTTCGAACATATGTGCTCTCAGAAATCACTTAGGCATGAACCAAGGTATCGTAAGCAAAAATACTCTTCAACAAAATGAGACCTACAACTAGCATATGAGATTTATACTGTGACACATGATTAAAAAAGACTGTTATTTTTTGGGATATGTGTCACATCTACGAGATTTATTGTCTTATATTAGACCTCATGATCAAAATTAACCAATTTGTTGCATGTTATTTGATATCTCATACAAGATCGATTCGTTGGAGTTTCGCATAAAATTAAAACATCTCATTTGAAAAAATGTACACATGCTGCTAATTAAAGTGTATTTTCCCCATCAAAAGTAGTTAATACATGTAATATTTAGGGGTGTCATGGGGTCGGTTTTCAAGCTAAACCGAAACCGAACCGATATGTATCGGTTTCAAGTAGTTAACACAGCTTCTTGCCCTTTGCCTCAAAAGAGCTAACCCAAACTCAACCTAAACCTTTCTCCCTTAGGGTGAGGGGGTGGTTTGGATAAAAAAAAATTAAGAATAGATTAATGGTGCTCTTTGCCTCTCCCTAAGGGACACATCACACTCAAACTAGAATTTTGGGTCATTTTTTGAGATATATGCCACATGAATAAAAAACAAACCCTATGATGGTAAGTTCATGGTCTCAAGATTCACCATGTGGGAGATTAGGGTGAAAAATGATCTCCACGTATGATTTCAAGCAATCAATAGATTTCAAACAGTTTCGAACATATGTGCTCTCAGAAATCACTTAGGCATGAACCAAGGTATCCTAAGCAAAAATACTCTTTAACAAAATGGGACCTACAACTAGCATATGAGATTTATACTGTGACACATGATTAAAAAAGACTGTTATTTTTTGGGATATGTGTCACATCTACGAGATTTGTTGTCTTATATTAGACCTCGTGATCAAAATTAACCAATTTGTTGCATGTTATTTGATATCTCATACAAGATCGATTCGTTGGAGTTTTGCATAAAATTAAAACATCTCATTTGAAAAAATGTACACATGCTGCTAATTAAAGTGTATTTTCCCCATCAAAAGTAGTTAATGCATGTAATATTTAGGGGTGTCATGGGGTCGGTTTTCAAGCTAAACCGAAACCGAACCGATATGTATCGGTTTCAAGTAGTTAACACAGCTTCTTGCCCTTTGCCTCAAAAGAGCTAACCCAAACTCAACCTAAACCTTTCTCCCTTAGGGTGAGGGGGTGGTTTGGATAAAAAAAAATTAAGAATAGATTAATGGTGCTCTTTGCCTCTCCCTAAGGGACACATCACACTCAAACTAGAATTTTGGGTCATTTTTTGAGATATATGCCACATGAATAAAAAACAAACCCTATGATGGTAAGTTCATGGTCTCAAGATTCACCATGTGGGAGATTAGGGTGAAAAATGATCTCCACGTATGATTTCAAGCAATCAATAGATTTCAAACAGTTTCGAACATATGTGCTCTCAGAAATCACTTAGGCATGAACCAAGGTATCCTAAGCAAAAATACTCTTTAACAAAATGGGACCTACAACTAGCATATGAGATTTATACTGTGACACATGATTAAAAAAGACTGTTATTTTTTGGGATATGTGTCACATCTACGAGATTTGTTGTCTTATATTAGACCTCGTGATCAAAATTAACCAATTTGTTGCATGTTATTTGATATCTCATACAAGATCGATTCGTTGGAGTTTTGCATAAAATTAAAACATCTCATTTGAAAAAATGTACACATGCTGCTAATTAAAGTGTATTTTCCCCATCAAAAGTAGTTAATGCATGTAATATTTAGGGGTGTTATTGGGTCGGTTTTTAAGCTAAACCGAAACCGAACCGATATGTATCGGTTTCAAGTTTGCCCAAACCAAAATCAACCCAAAACTGATCCTAATCGATCCGATCGCTTCGATCAGCTTTCAGCTTTTAAACCTAAATATTAATCATCATATAAAAACAGAAAAAATAAAAATAAAATCTCAACTCATGCGAAGAAACACAACACTAACTTTCTCACCATTTAGACGTATCAAACTCGCTCTTGTAAATTGGATGTTCAGGTCTCTTAATACTTGAACAAAAATACCCTCAAAATTCCATAAAACGATTACAGTAGCCAGTGCATATCAGTTCAGTTTTGGGTAAAAAAATCCCAAACCCGAAACCAATCGGAAAACCTAATTTCCCAAAATTTTCACGCCGAAATTAAACGGATAAGCAATAAAACCTACCGAAACTCAAAATTTCAGACGAACTTTCGGTAGGGCCGTTCGGTTTTCTACAGAGCCCTAGTAATATTATTTCTCCTTATGTTAGACCCGGTCAGGTAAAGAGTAAAAGTTTTGTACCCTTACTTGTAATCCGCCCAACACTAGCCGAGTCGTCTTGTGCAAACGTGACCCTTCGTCTCTATAGGTGTGAGTCTCATGATCATGGTGTTTAGAAAACATTACACTTTTTGAAAGATGAAAACCATATGATTTATGCACTATAATACCAATGAATGTTTTTAATTTAGGAGTCATTACTTGCACACGCTTTTTAAATAATTGCACCAAGGTTAGAAAAAGATTTTATATTTTAGGGACATGTGATATGTAAAAATACAATTTAAGCCGTCTGATTTAAAGTTCATAATCTATAGATCCTCAGTGGATAAGATTGGAGCAAGACATGATATTTATCATATGATCTATTGTTGTCAACTGTTAAATCAAATAATAACTTTTGATTATATTTAATCACATGATGAAGATTATATTTTATGTCAATCTTATCCATTAAGTATCTATAGATCGTAAACTTTAAATTAGACTGCTCAGATTGTGTTTTCACATGTCACATGTCCCTAAAACATAAAGTCTAGTTTTAACTTCGATGCAATCACCTAAAAAGCGAGTGCATGCAATGGCTTCCTTTTAATTTTGGAATACCTTTAAATCCACCCACAAATTCTTTGAGTTCACCCATACTGAAATACATTGATTGTATTAAATCGGATGATAGAGATTGTTTATCGTCCCAATCTTTCACACGATGAATCTTGAGAGCATAGTCGTACCATCAGATAATCGATTTTTTATTTCATGAGGTACACACTCAAAAAAGTGACCTTAAAATCAGTTTTGAGTGTGCACATGATGTTAAAATCACTTTTCTTAGATGAATGCCACATGAATATAATATTATCCTTCTAATGATAGGCCCACGATTTCATGATCCATCATGTGAAAGATTGGGAAGATAAATGATCTCCATCTTTTGATTTTATCAAGTCAACGTGTTTAAGTCGGGTTACCTCAAAGATTCAGTAGATGGATTTAAAAGTACTCTTAATTTTAATGACAGATATTAAAGTTTATTGGATGGTTTAAATCCACTTAAAAGCTGATCCTTTTGTTGGGACATGTTCCAAAGGTCGATTGCCACTTGGGCAATTAGATTGATCACAGATGTGTGACAAATGTCATAATGATAAATCACACTTAATGGTGTGAGATAAAGATTTTACTTTTGACGGTGTAAGACCAGGGTATCCCGACTAGAAGCAAAAAGTAGAGGCAGGCGGTTCCTATTCTCGATTGGTCTATTTCTACCAATTCGTAACTAGGGTTCTAAACTTGTAGCTTTTGATCCAGCTCTAGTTAGTCTTATATGTAATTCGAGAAGAAGAAAAAATAAAAATGGCGGGAATTAATTTAACGAGAGGTGCAGTCGCTATGATTAGCAGCGGAGTGGGGGAAGCGAAGCCGATTCTCCAAGTATCAGATCTTAGGTTAGTGAGCACCATTCAAAACAGCACCACCGAGAGGTACCGTATGATGCTCTCTGATGGAACCCATTCCCAGCAAGCGATGCTGGCCACTCAGATGAATCATATCGTCAAATTGGGCAGATTGCAGAAGGGATCCATCGTTCAATTGATGGATTTTGTTTGCAATCTCATCCAGAACCGCAAGTTTGTTCTTTTCCCCTTTTTTCTTCTCTTTTGCCTTTTCTCATTACTATTTAGTTATAGTTGATTGATGGGTTTGAGTGGTTACTTTCTTTTTTATTGGTATAATTGATGAGTAAAATATGGCAAGAAGCTATTAGTATTAGCCCAACAAAAGGTTTTTATTTTTTAGTAATATTACCCCAACAAAAGTGTTTTTTTTTTAACTCTTAAAAAAAAACAAAAGAAAAACACACAATGTCTAGAAAGACCATCTAAAATATGGGTTGGGTCTGGAATTCAAAAAGTAGAAGAGAGTAAGAAGCTAATAGTAATTGAATTTTTTGGAAGATTCAGCTTGAATTCCATTCTAGAAAGGAAAAAATAAAATGTGAAAATTCCGAAAAAAATCCCTGAACTTTGACCACGATAGATATATCTAACACACCTAAACTATTGCTCTTGTTAAATGAGCACCCGGAGATTCCATATATTCATCAACTAAACCCCTACCGTCAAATCCTGTTAATATGCGAACGGAAAACACTGACAGGAGTTGACCTAGTTGATGGGGGTCAAAGTTCAGGAGGTTTATCTGAAATTTTCAGGGGTTTCTTTGAAATTTTAGGAGTCAAAGGTCTGGCGTTCATTTGAAATTTTCCCAAATAAAACTTAAAAGCACAAGCAAAACATATTTCATGTAATTACTCCTTCGCCAATGTTAAGGTTCTAACTAATACTCCAAAAATGCCTAGGCGTTAGTGGAGTGGGAAGTTAATTCCTTAGTACTTTGAGGTCGTAACACACAATCACACCCTGCAACCGACATCTGCAGCGGCCCACTCTGTGGTGGCTCTCACTCCGGAACCCCTTTTCGGCCCCCAGATAGCCCTTTCCTCAGGTTTCCCCTTCTGGGACTCCATGGCGGCCTACTCTTTGCTGGATCTCACTCCGGTACCCCCTTTGGTGCCACAGGTCGCCCCTTCCGTGCCTCAAACTCAGGACGTGGTGCTGGCTCCGATACCATTTGTTAAGGTCCTAACCAATAGTCTAAAATGCCTAGGCGTTAGTGGAGCGGGAAGTTAATTATTTATTACTTTGAGGTCGTAACACACTACCACACTCCGCAACCGACATCTGCGGCATGCCACTCTGTGGAGGCTCTCACTCCAGTACCCCCTTTGGGCCCCAGATTTCCCCTTCCGACACTTTATGGCGGCCTACTCTTTGCTGGCTGTCACTCCGGTACCCCCTTAAAGACCCAGGTCGCCCCTTCCGTGACTCAAACTCAGGTTGTGGTGCTGGCTCTGATACCATTTGTTAAGGTCCTAACCAATACTCCAAAAATGCCTAGGTGTTAGTGGAGCGAGAAGTTAATGCTTTATTACTTTGAGGTCGTAACAACGAACTCATATACCAAGAAGCTATTAGTATTACCCCAACAAAAGGGGTTTCTATAAAATAAAATAAAAACCAATGCCTGGAAAATTTCTATGTACACGGTAATGTGGACTATCTAGCTTGAAAGAAATAATAGGGTGTTCTGCAAAATTGGAAGACCGTGTTTAAATCGGCACGGAATATTGTGTTCAACTGGATCTGAATTCTCCGTAAGGGTGAGGAGACTGGGGGACTCTGTTTGGTCTTAAACCTCTAATCCCTCTCGCTTGTGGGAGGGTGCTCCTGAGTGTTGACCCTTGTCGGCTGCCAGTACTTACCGAGTGGGGTAGGTTTTTTGTTTCCTTTTGTGTTTCTTTTCTCTCTGGCTTGTCCTTTTGGGTAGTTCCTCACTACGCATCCAAGTACGTAATCAAGTTATCAATATTGTTACCAATGTCGAGTATCGGTCCATCTTGAACCAATACATTTGGCCCATACGGATATAGTAACTCCGATACTGTATTGGTCAGTTGTTTTTTTGGAAGAAAAGAAAAGAAAATTTATTGGGAAGTATCGGCCGATGCTAACCCATATCAGTTTGATATCGATACCATAATGATATCTATATCGGGGTGGTATTGATATCGGTTCTCGACAAAACCGATATGTATCAGTATCGGCCAAGTTTTTATACCATGTATGTTATCTTTCTTTTTTAATGAAACCCTTTGTTACCAGTCAAATAAAGATAAAAAAAAATTATTTGATTGCCAACTCATATCGGAAGAAGCTATTAATATTACCCCAACAAAAGGGTTTTTTAACCCTTAAAAAATGCCTGGAAAGACCATCTGAAATATGGGTTGGGTCTGGAATTCAAGGGAAGAGTAACAAGCTAATAGTAATTGAAATTTTTTGGAAGATTCAACTTGAATTCGATTGGAGAAGGAAAAAATGAAAACTTAAAAGCACAACCAAAACAATTTCTGTATTTTATGCATGATCAATTTTATTGTAAAAAATTGGCTTACTTACCTGTGGTGATCATAAAATTTTGATTTTTTTTTTTTTTTAATATATATTTAGGATGGTAAATTTTCAAATGTTACATATCTGACTGAGTTAAAGAGTCTGTGTTTCGGGATTAAGCATGGAACAAGCGAAAATTGGAAGGTTTATTTCAAGGTTCTTAATGTTTTCTAGGAAAAAACTTGGGGTTTGTATAATTTAGTATAGTTTCTCCATTTATTGGATATGCAAGTTTTATGGTGGATGAGACACATAGTAGTCAACAATTGTTATTTTCTTATTGTAAATTTTAGGTACTATATGGATGCACCGTCACAAAAAATATAAAGTAAAATTAATGCAAATTCTTTTTCGCATGGATTGCATTGTTTGTAACCTGTTACTTATTTTACTCAAAAGTTAACCAAAAAAATAATGAATTAAATTGAATATCTTTCTAAATTTTATTTTATTTTTATTATTTATTTGTTTTTGTTGCTTAATAAAATTCTCCTGCTCTACTGGTTGTTTGCGCCTGTGATCTAGCTTGCAGATGTTTTACAAGATATAATCCCAATCCCAAGATCCATACCTATAATCCTCAGCCACTCCTTCAATCTTTATTGGGAAAATCTCAAGATGAAACAAATTACTTTATTTTCAAAATCAAAATGTGTTCTGAGATTATGCAGAAAAAATGCATCTGTGGTGGATTTTTATAGAGTTCATATGTTTAGTTATGGCTTTTTTTTTTTTTCGTATCCTGTGTTTATAAAATGAGCTACACTCATTTCGCTTATTCATGGTCTATTCGTTCCACATTGGTGTTCTTTTGCTACATTTTTATTTTGTTTATTAATTATATTATTCATTCGCTGCATTCAGGATCATTATTATCGTTGGTTTGGAAGTAATAGTTGAGAAGTGTGATCTCATTGGAAACCCAAAACAGTATGTGGATGGCGCTGAAAGTTGTCCTCCTCCTGGTTCAGAAGGAAGAGTTGCCATGCCCGTCCGATCATCTCCGATGGATCAACCAGGTATAGCGGTCAGAAACCGACAATCTTCGGGTATTTCTCTAACCGGTGGCCCTATCACTGGACCAAATGTGACCAGCATATCTCCTGTGCATCTACAAGCAGATTCACGTGTAACTCAACCTTATGGCGGGTCTTCTACTGGCGGTTCCGCCCCAGGCAGACACGTAACTATTGGACCTCCCTTGTACCTGAAAGTCCCCAAAGAAGAACCAGTTGGGAGTTACAGTGATCCACTTCAGGGTCTAGGCAATCAAAGTTCGATAAATGTCGGCGTTCCCTATAATCCTGATGGACGCCCGGGCACGCCACAGTCCCCTACGTTTCAGCAACCGCCTCCATTGTACACTAACAGAGGACCTGTAGCTAAGAATGAAGCTCCTGCCAGGATACTTCCTATTGCGGCTCTGAATCCTTATCAGGGCAGGTGGACGATCAAGGCTAGAGTGACGTCAAAGGGTGAAATCAGACGGTACAACAATCCTAGGGGAGAAGGGAAGGTATTCGCCTTCGATCTTCTCGACTCAGATGGTGGAGAAATACGTGTGACGTGCTTTAATGCCGTGGCCGATCAGTTTTATGATCAGATTGAGGCCGGGAAAGTTTATTTGATATCCAAGGGAAGCCTGAAACCAGCCCAAAAGAATTTCAATCACCTCAATAATGACTACGAGATTTTTCTCGAGTCTACGTCAATGATTCAGCCTTGCTTGGAGGATGATAAATCTATACCGAGGCAGCAGTTCAACTTTAGGTCCATAAGCGAAATAGAGGGCATGGGGAGTAATTCCATGGTGGATGTGATTGGCATAGTGTCATCTATTAATCCCTCAAGTACAATAATGAGAAAAAATGGTACCGAAGCACAGAAAAAAACCCTTCAATTGAAGGATATGTCCGGCCGGAGTGTTGAATTGACTATATGGGGCAATTTTTGCACCGCAGAAGGCCAGCAAATGCAAAATATGTGTGATTCCGGGGTATTTCCCGTTTTGGCCGTGAAAGCCGGTAGGGTCAATGAATTCAACGGGAAGTCAGTGGGGACAATCTTTACGAGCCAGTTATTTATAGACCCCGATTTCCCAGAGGCGCACAGGCTGAAGGAGTGGTACTATAGAGAGGGAAAGAACGCTGCTTCTCTTTCCATTTCTAGGGACACATCGACTACAGGAATGGATATCCGTAAAACCATGTCGCAGATCAAGGACGAGGGACTTGGCAGATCGGAAAAGCCAGATTTGATCACTGTGAAAGCCGCGGTTTCATTCATGAAGACTGATAACTTTTGCTACACGTCCTGTCCATTGAAACTTTCGGACAGGCAATGCTGCAAGAAGGTTAATAATAATGGTGACGGAACGTGGCATTGTGAAAGGTGTGACCAATCATTTCCCGAGTGCGACTATAGATACCTTCTCCAGTTTCAAATACAGGACCATACGGGTACTGCATGGGTCACCGCATTCCAGGAATTGGGCGAGGAAATCATGGGTATTTCCGCGAAGGAGTTGTACCTATTGAAATACGAAGAGCGAGATGATACGAAATTTTCGGAAATTTTACGGAGGTTTCTCTTCAATCAGTATTTATTCAAGCTGAAAGTGAAAGAGGAAACGTTTAGTGATGAACACCGCGTAAAATCAACTGTCGTAAAAGCACACAGAGTGAATTCTGCATCGGAGGTCAAGCATCTCTTGGGTTTCATAGATAAGATCATGGGCAAAGACGGTGGCGGTTCTTCGGGAAGGGCTAATACGAGTATTGTGTCGGGCTTGGGAATCCGACATGGTTCACAGCCTGTTGGACACAATTTGGGCGGCAATAGTGATTTTGATAATGGGTATGGGAGTTTATCCACTGTGTAGCAGCTGTGGTGGTGCTGGCCACAATTCTCGGAACTGCCCAAGGGTCATAAATGATCAGGGGCACCCAATTGTAGGACTTAGCAGTAGGGTCCCATTTGATGGAGTAGATGCCTCTAATAAATGCTTTAAATTTAATCAAAGTGGCCACTGGGCTAGAGATTGCCCGGGATCAACCGCTGTAACTTCAGCATAAGGCAGTAGCAGTGTTACTGATAGATATGGAATCCCAAAGCAGCAGATGGGCGGGTTTTGAATTTTATGAAGAAGAGGGATGTCTTAGGAAGTTGGTGCACACCTTCTGGATCGGTTCTCTGGTTTCAGATCACGAAAACTTTAACGGATGTTTCCCTGGGTAAGATTATTGGTGCAGTTCCTGCTGCAGAGGGTCTTCAGATGAGACTGTAAAAGGGAGTTGTTACTCTCTTTATATATTTTTATTTTTCTTGTTTTGTAAAATATTTTCAGATTGTGTTTAATTCCTGTATTATATGTTCATATTTTGTTTAATTCATGTAATATATTTTCAGATATATACTTGTACTTCCAGCAATTTTTCATGCACTGGAATAAGCGTGCTTCCATAGGTTTTGTTGTGACAGCTTGGTCTCAATAGTGCACATCTAATTACATCTCTTTACGACCATCTGTTGGCAGTGCTTTCCTAATAATATTATATATACCATTATACTTGGGGATCTTTGCCTTACTTAAAGGATTTAGATTTTCCTCCACGAGATTCCAAGTTTCTCGCTCGATTTGCCACTGATGGTGGAATTTTTTCCCATGTCATCCATCGCTCCGTAAGCTGTAAGCTCAATTTATTTCATGGCAGAAAACTATAGTTTCATTTTGGGTGGACCTGTGGTGTGTGGTTCACTAAATTTGAACGTGTTCAACCACTTCTTGACAAATTCTAAAATTATCGAAATGGCAGGCTGGCCATTGTCTGGGACAGGACTCAGCCCAGGCATATCATGAACGTTGTTTATAGCTCTTGATCAAATGGTAGAGATCATTTATTTCTCTTTCTTCCTCATTCCTTGTATTGTTGTTTACTGTGGGTGTTTTTTATCTTCCAGTTTGGCCAAGCATGTCGCTCGGCTCTTCAATATGCTGTATTTCATTCTCTTTGATGAAATTAGTAGCTTCATACCGATAAAAATAAATTATAAATTATAAATTAAAAAAAATCTCTGCAAAGAAAGAAAAATTAAAAGAATGTAAGTTCATACAGTTTTCTTTTCTCTACTTAAATCCAAACAGCGTCTGCTTCTGCTTATCATGATCAGATGATGTGAGGTGGGAGTAAACCAGCAAATAATAATAATGAGAATAATACATTTTATAGTAGCAGATTCCATTTTTTATTTATTTTTAACTTGCAATGAAACGCCGCAGATTGACCTTTTGTTCTAGTATCATCTCATCATAACTTTAATTTTCTAAAGAGAAAAGTCTGTACCTGGCCTAATATCAAATCGGCAACCCGGTAATTGCATTGATGCTTTTGAACATCAATCCGGTGAAAGGTCAAATGCATGCTCTTAAATAACAATGCCACTCCCAAGGTTCGACCATTTGGACAAACGGAGATTGACCCAAGTGCCACGGTCAATTACCTAATACCAGCTCTTTTAACAATATGAATTGGACAGACAATCTACTTAGATTAGGTTAATGGTTCCAATTGATGCTGCCCCATATCATGATCACAGTTGCTTTAACCCTACTTGGAACGACAACTGTCAGGGTAAGTTGATGGCTATAATTGACAAAAGATGCACCAACTTCGGATATTTATGCTCAGTGACAACGCCATTTATCTAATCTATTTAGATGTTCGGTCCTTAGCCAATTTCAGGTAGCCGAAATGTCCAATATCATACAGAGTAATCAATCATCTGCAAACTCATCCAATGGCTATCCTGCACGCGCATATGAGATTGTTAAAAGGTGAAAAGAAGTAATCGAAGTTAGATCATCAAATGTATGTGCTTCATTTTCTTATTCTCACAAATCCACATCTTTGCCCAGGGTAAAACATCAATCAAGTTTTTGAACATAAACCCTCAGGATCAACAACAACAACAACAACAACAACAACAACAACAAAAGCATCAAAAACACACATCTGTGGCCGGGGGAGCAGAAGAAGAGTATGTCACTGAGATGTGTGCCGGGGGAGCAGAAGAAGAGTATGTCACTTTCAGTGGCTCCCAAATCACTTCCTCCCCACAATGTCCGTTTTTACGACTACCAGTAGTGACCATCGTAGACCCTGCAGAGTCCCCAACAAATTCCATTTCAGCCTTTGATGCTGCAGCATCCACCGCTTTTAACCGTAGGCGCTCAGCTCTGGAGCCAATCACCTGGCCAAGTATCGAAGCAGCAATTGTGAAAGCCATGGCCGTCTTTGGCATCAGAACCGACTTTCTAAGCATAGCTATGAAGGGTACAGCAGCATGGACAGCCACAAACCATGAAGGCGAGAACTTTTTGGTGTGCTCCCTCCATATTCCCAGAGGGACATTCGCAGCCATCCCCAAAACACCAATAACCAGCATTTTTTCTGACAAGGGCTGTGGGCGGAGGGTCTTCACGAGGGCAGTTCGGGCAAGGGCAGCCCGTGCAGCAACGACAGCCGGGGGACATTTGAACTTCATGCCTGGCGGAGGTTGCAAGGCTTTGGCAACTAAGGGCAAGACCTGGCTCACTGCCCTGTAGGACTTGGCAATGGGGCAGTTTCCTGTTTCCAGCCAGTCGTTGCTTAGAGACTCGTGTGATGGGTCATCTCCTTTCTGAAATTTTAAAACCAGTAAAAGTTATGCAGCGAAGCCAAAGACTATGAACAAAGAATGCTGCTGGATTTTCATAATTAACAAAATATCCCAGAATCCAACCCATTGACACATGGAAAAATAATATATATTATGAAAATACTGGATGTTACAATACACCAACATTACGTTTATCTCAGTTGGATGGTAGCAGATCATTATCACCGCTGGTGTACACAGAAAGCTCCACTGCAATATCATTGTGAATCAGGGTCATTTCATGTGTATCACCATGGATGAAATTTTTTGGCGGTTTTTGAGCTGTAAGCTCTATATTAGGGGAGTTTTTCAATAAATAGCACACCCATTAGTCCCTTATTTTAGGGTAATGGGAAGTCACCTTAGGGATTACCTAGCCAAACAAACATGCTCATCAGAGGGTTCAAACTGTTCGATTTGAAAGTTTAGTATGGATTTTTGGTCATATTGAAGTGCCAAAATTTTATATATATATATATATATATATATATATATATATATATATATATATATATATATATATATATATATATATATATATAAAATTAATTTTAGATGTTTATTAAATGATACGAGAAAGAGTGAGTCGGAGAGAGTTCCCGAGTTTACTCGACTGACTTTCAAGTTTCAAGTAGAGTCAAGTTTTCGCATTTTCGAACTATGGTTGAACCTACTGTTGATGAGCTTGTTATCCCTTTATCGTTGAGATCCCCATGAAAAAGGACTGTGAAGTTTGATCCTATGCCTATACTTGAAAAGGGACTGATCAGCCCACTCTCTTGATATCGTGGACCAAGGTCCATCAGCTGAAGTTGATGCTCATGGTGATGATCCTCCTCAAGTGTCCAACTTGGATTTATCTATTGCATTGCATTAAGGAACTAGGTCTTGTACTTCTCATCCTATATATCATTTTGCATCATATTATGCCCTTCCACTTTTACATCGGGGTCTTATTTCATCCTTCTATTGTGTATGATGTTGTCTTAGCCACAGTGGAAGGATGTTATGGCTCAAGAGATGAAAGATCGAGTAGAACTTTACTTGGGAAGTAATTGCACCGCTGTAAGGGGAAAAGGTTGTTTGTTGTAACTGAGTTTATACAGTGAAGAATCAGCTAGATGGTTAAGTTGAGGATTTAAGGACCCGTTGGTAGCTAAGGGCTTCACACAAACCAATGGTGTTGATTATCAGGACGTCATGCCAAACTAAATTATATCATCCCATTATCTCTTGCAATTCATAAGAGATGACATCTTCGTCAAGTTAATATTATGAATGTTTTCCTTCATGGAGATCTTAAAGGGGAGGTTTATATGGCATTCCCTCCTGACTTCATTCATGAGAGGGCGAAGGGACAAATGTGTCGGCCCAAGAACGCAATATATGGGCTGAAGCAATCGCCAAGGGCATGGTACAAAAGTTAGTGATGCAGTTGTCAAGTTTGACTATCAAAGAAGTATGATCACACCTTATTTGTAAAACAGGGTGTTCGACTCACTGCACTAATTGGTTATGTGGATGACATTGTTGTTATTGGTATTGATGAAGAAGAATTTGGGACCGTGAAATACTATATGAGTTGAGTGTTTGATATTAAAGACTTGGGCCCTCTAATTGAAGTTGCTCAATCAAAGAAGAGTATCTTCATTTCTTAGAGAAAGTACACCTATTTTTTATTTTACCAGAGAGACAAATTGCGGTATAAGTAGGGCTGCAACCGAGCCAGGCCGCGCCCGAGCTTGGGTCAGCTATAACTCGGCTCTACCTTATATGAGCCGAGCTGGAACTTGCTTCTAGGCCCTTCGAGCCTAAAAAGTCTGAGCTCTATTGAGCTCGAGTCGGGCAGAGCCGAGCTACGAGCTAAATAAGTTTTATTACAATTTTTTTCCCTAATGTTGTTTTAAACATTATCTTCTTTTTTTAATAGATGAAAGCTTTAATCAAATTTATAAATACAAGCCCTAAATCTTTTAATCCCTTAGTCTCTTTGGATTTAACAGATCGATTGGAGAAAAATGTGTTTAAATTTTGAAAAGTAAAAAGGTGTTTAAATTTAATGTGCTAAAAATTGATTAAGAGCATAGTTGTTGGTCGCAGGTGTTGATTGATTGGTCAATTGCCATGCTAGTGGTTGTTCATTGAGACGAGTGAGAAAGAACTTTAATGGTTACAGAGAGAGAGAGAGAGAGAGAGAGAGAGAGAGAGAGAGAACACAAACTTCAATAGAGTATCATAAGAATTATATGTTAATTACATATCTATCCATTATAAAGTAGCCATTAGATGAATCTTAATATAAGAGGAAAAGAGTAAAAAAAAATACTTTCAAAATTATATATAATATATTTTATCATATAAAAGTATTATATACCATTAATGAAACCAAGCCGGGCCGAGCCGAGCTATCCTAGCTCAGCTCTACTTCAATCAAGCTTTAGATAAAAAGCTCTGCTCTGGCTCTCGAACTGAGCTTAAGAGAGCAAAAGCTCTTATTTTCGAGCCAAGCCGAGCTATCGAGTTAGGTCGGCTCTGTTGCAGCGCTAGGTATAAGCTCTCAGATATTCCTATGGATCAAAATCACAAGATAAATTTTGAAAATTGAGAGCCACTTAAGGATATTTGAATGCATCGAAGACTTGTAGGAAAGCTGGCATATCTCACCATCACACAGAGTAAGCATCTCTTACGCAACAGGTATTGTGAGTCAATATATGCTTGCTCCACGGACTATCCACTTAACACATGCAATATAAAAAATTCTCTACTTGAAGTTTAGTCTTGGCAATGCCTGTTGTATAGTCGCCATGAGTATAATCACCATGGTCATGGTCACTTTGATGTGTAGGTATACATAGATGTAGATTGGACCAGATCTCTTAATGATGGGAACGGACTATCCACTTAGATGTGCAATATACAAAATTCTCATATACTTGAAGTTTAGTCTTGACCGAGGTAACAAAATCGGACTCGGTATCGGTCCTTGGAGGACCGATACGACTCTGCTATACCGATATGTATCGGCCTATGTTTCTTTAAAAAAAAAAATAAAGAAAATATAGGTATAGGCAGATACCCAATACCGAGTTAGGATACCGATACGTATCGGTGCCGATACGTATCGATTTGCCGAGAAACCGATACGTATCGGTATCGGCCTATTTTTGATACCATGGTCTTGACAATGCTTGTTGTATAGCGATTGTGGTCGCCTTGATGTGGAGGTATACATAGATTTAGATTGGATCGAATCTCTTAATGATGGAAAATCTATTCTAGGATATAGCGTCTTTGTTGGAGGAAATTTGATGCTTAGATTTGCAAAAAACAGCATATGGTGTTCAATTCAAGCGCAAAATAGAGTATAGAGTCATGCCTCAAAAGGCATCGAAGGGGATGTGGCATTCTGGCAGATTTAGGAATCTATGTAAAGCTCCCTCTGATTCTGCGGTGACAATGAAGCTGCTATACACGTCAGAAAATCCTATTTATCATGAAAGGACTGACCACATTGGCGTGGATTGCCATTTCCTTCGGGGGAGAATTAGAGTCCAATGAGTTTTCTATCCCACAAACCAACTCTCAGGAACAGATGGCTGGCATTCTTATCAAGGCACTACGAAAGTCTAGACTGTGATCATGGGTTAAAATACCAGTTTTCCAGTACGTATTGTCTAGCCCCAAAAACGATACGTATCGGACGATATGTACCGGGTCCGGATGTATCATCCGATACATTACCAAAACATATGGAATGCACCGGTATGATACTTCGAATGTATCGTACCGGTGACCTCTGATACAGATACATACCGGTGACCTCCGATACCGGTACGTATCGGTGACCTCTGATACCAGTACATATCAGTATCGGACAAGATTTTGAACCATGGGTGTGATCTTATATCTAAGTTGGGCATGATTGACATCTAGGCTCCAACTTGGGGGAGAGTGTTGGTTTGTGTCTCAAAAGTACTAATACATGCAATAGGGTGTTAATATTCTGCAGTGGATTTTGTTGTAAATAAGTACATATCTACATATATTAAATGAAAGGGAGTTGCGAATACAGCTCAATACTTTAATTTCCCTTCATTCGTCTCTTTTTGCTCCTGTAACCCTAGCTTTAACCTAACCCGAGTGGCATTACTCTTAACTAACGAAAAATTCAACTTACAAATTAGGGATAGAGGAGGCATACTCAGTGATTTCTTTCCCAGTGTTGTCTTCTTATTCTGATCTTTTTTTTTTGCTATTTTTTCTCTTTCTTCCATTAACATTTTGTGAAGGTTGTATTATTGTGAATATATACCTACCACTTAAAAGAAGAACTATTGCTTAAAAGTTGTTGTAAAAGAACTCTCTTCAGGTAAAGGAAAACTCTTAATCAAACACCATCACACGCGCTGCATGATTTGTTATCTATTTTCATAATCTATGACCTAAAGGCAAAGCATTTTCTGTAGTTTCAATTTGTCCAATGACCTTCCCACCTTGCCCCTCCCCTTATGTTATATTATGTTCACGTTTCTAAGGAAAAAGAATGAGGCAATTACTTCTCGCACTATATTGCATCTTCGCGTCCCTTCATCCTAATGAATATCTACCATGACAAATCTTCTCCATTGCCTTCACCATTTGACGATTATGCCCTTCCTCATCTCTCCCAAATGCTATGTTCACCTTCTCGCAGATTCAAACATCTACAACGCTGAAACACTCAAAACGCCTCATCACATGTGCGCTGTTGCCACCCTTGACTCCAGTGAGGATCTACTCGAGACTCACCCCTTGCTTGGTTCTAAACATCTACTTTTCTATATTCACATTCAGCCATTTATGCCATCCCTTATCTCTGTTTTAAACGTCTAGCCATTTATGCCACCTCCTCGCAGTTTTAAACGTCTACAATGCTGAAAGCATTCAAAAAGCTGTATCCTCCCCTTTCCATTATCGTCTCACATTTCCTGGGGCAAAGAATGAGACAACCACTCCTCCCATTACATTGTTCATTACAAACATCCTTCAGTGTCAGCCTCAGCGTTCCCCCCCCCCCCCCAAACAAATAAATAAATAAAAATTAGGCCCTTTCATTTCTTAGGGTAAAGAACAAGACAAACAGGCTTCACATGGTGCATTATTGCCCCCCTTCAAACCAGTGAGTATCTACTGCAACTATGACCACCATCTTCTCCACTGCCTTTTCACCCCTTTTTGGTTTAATCTGCTCATAAACATTTGACTATTTATGCCATCCCTTAATGCTGACGCATGCTGACCTTCTCACAGGTTGGCACACCCATAATGCTGAAGCACTCAAACCCTTACTTGCCTTCTTATGTGTTAACAACACTAAAAACCTCTCATTTCCAAGCCCACTCTGCACATTTTCTAAGCCCAAAAAAGTGGGTATCCTTCTGTCCCATTCACACATTCAATGTGGCAGTAGAAAATTCTTTTCATATAAACAAATACTCTAGATTCAGCCATATTTTTTCAGGTTTAGGATTTTACAATTAAAATTGATCGTGCAGTTAATAGATATCGTTTTATTATTTTTTATCTTTTAGTTGGTGTGGATATATAATGCACAAGTTTGCTCAGTGTAACAGATCACTGAGCAAACTTGTACCTAGGATTTTTTGGAGTTTGCTTTTCCACTGTGTATGATCCGTTTATTTGTTAGAGACGTTAGAGAAAGACTAATTATACACACAAAAGGAAGCACACAGGCAGTGTATAGAAGAAAGAAGAGTTTAAATTGCTAAAAAGGGAAGTTACCTGTGATGGCGGCTCCTTCTTGGAGGAGTTCTTACTCTTTTTGTTCCACTTTTTAGAGAAAAAATCAAAGCTGAAAGGTCCTCCTGGTCCAAAGGACGAAAGACTAATAGTGGCCGCCTTGGCTGCTAAAGGGTGAAACTGAGGTGCAGGTTCTGATTCCGAATTACCGGGATGTGAAAATGATCTTCCAGAAAGTGGGACCACTCCATCCCGTCCATGGAAAAGCCTGAACGCCATGTCAAAGTTGGGTCCATCTTCAAAGATGGGACCTTTGGCCCCCCTTACCTTAAAAAGAGCAGCAAACAAAAATAATTATTCAGGTTCAACAATTCCTCCGAAGGGCAGAAAAATCACATAGTAAAAATTTTCTTTCCAACATCATCACCTTGTCCCATCTAAAAATATGTTCTTTTATGAATTAAAATAAAAAAGATAAGATCACTGGAAGGTCAGCAAAATAAAAATTCGTCATATTTTTTAATACATAACATAAATGAAAAGATAAAAAGAAAATTTAACTTGCAAACCATGCTTTCTAAAAGAGAGATGTAAAGAGAAAAAACTTACAGGTGTGGGGAAATTCAAAGGCGAGGAGAAGGAAAAGCTTGTGGGCTCGTTGATGTTTCTCAAAAATGGACATCTCTGAATGTCCTGTTGACCTAAGAAACGTTCAGGTGATGTTGATTCCTCGTTTATACCCCTGAAGAAAAACTCCATTTCTAGAACAGTTGTACCTATAAAGAGAACAAAGGAGTAAACAAGAGTATCATTACAACAATTGTGCGGGCCAATTACCAGAAACATGAAATCTAAAGTTTTGACCCGAACCTGAACCCAACCCAAAAACTGAGAGAACCGAACCGGTCCAAACCAACCCGAAAACTCATTCGGATCGAATGGAACCAATTCTGGTTCGGGTTCAGTTTCGATTTTGGGTGGCAAAAACCGAAAACCAATTAGGTAGGATTAGGAAACTGAACAAAATCTTAAAAAACATGAAAAAACTTGAAAATTTGAAAAAATATCTTTAAAATTTAGAAAATAACAAAAAACTTTAACCGAATCGAAGTTGAACCAAAAGTACTGAAATTGTCGGGTTTTGGTTAAAAAAGAATTGATTCATTTCAGTAGTAGATCTATTGGCTCTTGACACTCAGCTTCAGTGTTCTTATAATCGCTGAGCGGGTTTGGGCGGTCGGGGGGATGTTTGGGCGGCGCCTGAGCGGGCACCCTAAGATCCGGGTGGCTGCTATGTGTGTGTGTGTGTGTGTGTGTGTGTGTGTGTATATATATATATATATATATATATATATATATATATATATATATATATCTGTGTCACTTGCCAGAATAGGAGGAAGAAAAAAAAGAAAATAAGAACAAAAAAAGAGTTGTGCTTACTGCTCAGTTGCCGAAAAAAGTGCTATGCGAGATCATAAAAAACTGAGGAAGAAGAAAAAAAAATAACTAAGAATAAGAAAAAAATTGAGGAAAAAGAAGAAAAATGAAGGAGATAAAAAAAACCAAACAAAATTGAGATCGGGGCCACTCAAGGGTCCAGTGCAGCCGCCAGTGGCTCAAGGGAGGCGCCCAAATCCGTCCCGAGTCCTCCCAAGCCTAAACCGGGGCGCCCGGGGCCCGAACCGCCCTGGCGCCGCCCCAGGCAATTTTCAGAACATTGCTTAGCTTGACTTATATTATGGGGGGCATGCGCTCTAACGAAGAGTTTTCATAATTAAAGGGGGTTAGCAACCTTGCGAAAAAGATGGTCAAGATGAAAAAGAACATTATGTATAATTTTGTTTATTTGCTCTTAACACCAACATTAATTCTTCCAGTCGTCACTACTATTATTGAGAGAGCAGTGCACATTTTCAAGAATAGCTTCGTAATTGAATGAGAGATGAGTGATTGTTTGATCACATATTTTGCGAAAGATATTTTTGATAGCGTCGATAATGATACAATCAATAACTACTTTCAAAACATTGGAAGTCGTCGAGGACCATTGTCTTAAAAAAAGTCTTTATTACAATTTTCAATGACTTTAGAGTTTGAATTTTTTGTTAAGTGAATGATGTACAATTATCAATGTCTTGTTACTGGGAATTACTTTTTTGGAAGCAAATGATACACAATTGTAAATGACACTTTAAAAGAAATTACTTTTTCAAAGCAATTTTGATGTGAATTATGTTCTATTAGTAAATAATATAAAGTATTTTGTACTTATATAATTATAAATTTTTAAATATAAATTCATGTTTCGTCAATCCTGGGTCCGCCACTAATCCTGCCCTACAACTCCAAAAGGACCAAAACTAAAGCATACATACGGATTGGATTATTTTCTCATGCTAGTTGTAATTTCTCTGCAAAGCTGGTCTGAAATTCAAGTGGGAGATAACTTCCTAATCTTTTTAGATCATGAACTTGGAGAAGTTTTGAAAGAGAAAAAAAAGAGTTACAGAATTTTATGAATAAGGTAAGGATTGACTTCCACAGACTCACCTCATTTACCTCCATTGGAGGGGCAAGAGAAGCTTTTCTCCCTGGCCTTCACTTTTGTATATCTTTAGTTGACTTCCTGCTTGTTTTATAACTCGGCAACAAACAAGATAATTCTGCTAGCTCATTGAGCTTTTGTTATCATGATTGTAAGTTCAAGTTTCTTCCTCAGATTTTCAAGTGTGGATTGCTCAGGTTACTTTTGTCTGCCTGATGTAATGGAATTATAATTTAATTGTTCCCATCATAAAATAAGATGATTCTTTGATGAGTAGCTTCCACTAGTTTACATCATATATATTTATAAAGATACATATTTTTTATAAATGATTCATTTCCTAATTTTCTCATATTTTATGCAATTTTATAGTTTTTACCATTTTAAATATTTTTTTACACATTTTTAACAATTCTTTTATTCATTATTTTGTTTCAAGACGTTTCGCAACTATGAATTCGGCACCTCAACAACAGAGCCAGATTAGCTATAAATCAAAGACTGTCAAAAATTCCGCATAACGAAACCGATACAAGTGAAATCTGATCTATAATTCCACACAAATCACATAACTAAGAAACCCTAATTATAATCTCAACCGAGATCCTTAAGAAACTCAACAACAAGTTCCTAAATCAGAATCATAAAATGAAACTACATCTTTAAATGGAAAAAAATAAAATTATAATGAATTATATTGTAAAATGCAGACACAATTTCGATCGATTTTGACGAATGCTCGATGAAATATCAAAAATAAAAAATAACATAGGAGGTAACTGGAATTGAAATTTCTAGAGAGAAGAATACCTAATTTACAAACACCTGTCTTCGGTGCAATCCTCAGAGACGTGTGGAATGCACGAGATCAGCACCCGCCAGGCCGTTTACGCGATTTTATACTCGCCGGAGATATGTAACCGGTATAGCCGGTCACGACCCGGATATTTACCTCCAACTACCCGTCACACTCCCGTTAACGAGCTCCGTCCGATCTTCACCAAACAATTATAAGCCGCAGATTTCAGTCGCGTGCTTTTAATTTACTGGTCAACGGCTCGGCGTCACTTGCTTTTGGCCTTCATAAAAGACGCGGTTGTTTTGAAGAGGGGTGGCGGTATTTGCACCCGTTTACTCTGTGAATAATCATATGACCGAGATTATTTTTTGTTCAGATTATGGCGCACCTATATGGTCACATGCATGGATCAAAATATCCTCGATACCGATGCGTATCGGTATTAAAGGTGGATGATATGATACATTAAATATACTGTATCACCCTTTTATATGATTAATATCGGATGATACATTCAATTTATTATCCGGTTTTGATTCGGATGATTTTTCACCCAATTTGTGGACCTAAGGTTTTGACATGACCGATGCAGAAATGCCCGCTTCTTAAGGTCGGAAGTCTGAGAAAGCACGTGACGTCCTACTAAGTTAAAATAAGAAGAGCAGCCATTGACCTCTTCGTCGCATGACCCACGAGAAATAAAAGGCATGATATATGTGGGGATTATTTTAGAGGGATTTCTTCCCACGACATTTCTAGTTGCACAATAACTTCTTATACTACACACAAGTAATAAAAAAATAAGGGCACTATTTCGAATAATTTTTCACCCAATTTTCCACACAATGAATCTTGAGATTATAAGTTTACCATCAAGTGATCCTTTTTTTTATTCTACGTGGTAAAGATCGAAAAAAAAAAAACCTAAAATCTCATTTAAGCGTGATATATGTCATGTAATTTTTATACCTATTTTTCGGAGATATGTACCACGTGGAATAAAAAAAAGACCATTTGATGGTACGTTTATGGTCTCAAGACCCATCATGTGCAAAATTGGTGTGAACAACCATCTCGATCATCTAATTTAGAGCAGTCACTCAAGGGGTTTCGAACGTAGATGCCCTCGGAGATTATATAATTGAGGTACCCAAAAAATAAATAAATGGTGGAAACCATTGATTGAGGTGGGATTATTTTAGTGGGATTTATATGTGATTGTTGAGGGTGCTTTTGTTTGAAACCTTGTTTTGGAACTAAGCGATGGAGATTCACGTGATTTAAGCCTTCTTCGGGATTTATTCAACTCTCACTACACACTGCCACCAGCTCCACCAACACCTATTACCAGAAAGTTTTCGATATTACCCAAACAACATAAATCCTATAACCAAAAAGTTTTCGATATTACCCAAACAACATAAATATTAGCCATTAGGTTTTAGGAAGTCCTAAATTTTACACAAATAATTGAGAGAATAGTTCATATTTTATTTCTTTAAAATGTCATAGGAATTGAATAATCACATTAACAACTGTTCTATACACAACGCTCTTTCACATTAACAACTGTTCTATACACAACGCTCTAAAGCTCGCAAATGTAGGGACTAGGGACTATTCTAATGGCTTTGAGTTGGTATCTAAGCATCCAACTCAGGGATCATAACTATTGGTTTTGGGCCTGACGAAAACAATAATTTGACTGAAATTTTGGGCATGTTTTTATTCTGGTGTGGATCGAAATCGATAAATTTTGGCCGAAATTTTAAACCACCAGCACCGTTTTTGGTGAGGTCAATTTGGGCTGGCCAACTTTATAAAATGTGCTGATTTTTTTTAGTGAACAGGTCAAAAGCATGCACATGCTACTGTTGGGTCTCAAATTATGTACGCAAGGAACCATGTTGGCCGCACATGCTGTTATCTGATATATGGGATTAAGTGTTTTTGGTACCGTTATTCTCACCCTCAAAAGATTGCTTTCTCACCTCATCTCCTTTAGTCATTATGGATCGACCGCTTTTGAATCTAACGATGGAGATTGTTTCTCATCCTACTCTTTCGCACAATGGATCTATAGATTATGGGTGTACTATTAGACAGTCAGTTTTTTGTTATAAGTGACACACATCTCATGAAGTGATCATATAATTATGCTTGAGCGTGAGGTGCATCACATGATTTGAGGGTCACTTTTTTGGATGTGTATTACGTGTAATAAAAAACTGATAGTTTGATGGTGTGCCCATGATCTATAGATTCATTGTGCGTAATATGGAGACGAAAAAGATCTTTATCATTGGATTCAAAGGCGGTCAATGCATACTGGCTGAGGGTTTCTTTTTATATTTTTCTGTTGGATACCTTTGATCGCGTCCACGCCATCTCTGAAAGCGCCCACATCTCAAACCCCTTGAAAGTCATTGATTTCTTCAGATCAAATGATGAAGATCATTATTCACCCTGATTTTCCACAAAATATATCTTGAGATCATGGAGCACCTATCAGACGATCCGTGTTTGATTTTATGTCATAGATCCCAAAAAAATACCTTAAATTCACGTTTGAGCGTAATGTGTGTCATACGATTCAAGGCCACTTTCTGGAGATCTGTGACAAATGGAATCAACAATTTATCGTCTGAAAGGTGAGACAAGATCTCAAACAACTGAACCTTCACTTACAGCTAGCCATACCTCTCCCCTCCCTCCCCCCTCCAACATTTACTACTGCTTGAAAACTCAAACGACTTTAGTCGAATACTTCTATGCATCCTAGTTCAATTATAGGTCCAAGCATATGGGTAATAGCATCTCGAACAGTATCAACATCTTGACTAATTGGCCTGCATATATAATAATAAATAGCAGCAATAATTGTATTAAAAGTACTAATTGAATATATAATAAAAAAACTAACAAAAGCTACCTATACAAGTTATGCTCTAATTCAATGAACTTCTCGATCGAATCAGGCAACTCCATTTCTCGGTTTATGAGTTTTCCCATAGCAATGAAAATGACACTGGTGGAGAGCCGGATGTTGGCCTACATGTCCATCACATCGCTAAACATAACCTTTGTTCTAAGAGGGAGCTAAAATGAATAACTCTGGCATTAGTTTTTATTTTTATAACATGGATAAATCTGGCCACTTAGAGCACCCGACTAAGTCCCTAAGTATGTGAAAATCACATGTACCAGATCAGTAGGGATAAATCGCTACGAGTGGCTTACAAGGGGTGGGATTCGAAATCAGGACATCCGTTTCTTGAGTCATGGTCCTAACCACCGCGCCAACACGCTCCAGCCTAGTTAGATTGGTGTTATATTTTTTTAGGGACACTTTAGAAAAACAACCTCAATTTGCAAACGAATTAGCCTATTATATAGAAACCCAACGTTTTAGAAAAAGGGTTTTCACATATTTTTGAACGTCTACTGTCCGTGAGACTGGAACCCCATCCCACGTGTTAAGTAAGCATGTCAATGTCTCACTTTACTAAACTACCCTTCTATAAAGGGTAGTTTATACAACCGTCTCTTCTTCTTCTCCAAAGAGAGCCTTGGGCAGCTCTTCCATGCTCTCGTCCCCGCTGCTCCTCTTCCACCTCATTCCGATGCAAGGTTCAGATTAAAGAAGAACCCATTATTTTATTTTCTATTTTTATATGATTTAGCTTCTAAATGGTGGGTACTGTTCTTCGTTGGAAGAATTTATAAATTTAAGAATAAAAGTAAAAAAAATTAATTTTCTACATTAATAGAGACACAAATGTCTTGTCGTTGGTTTGGAGAAGAGGGAGAAGAGCCTTCTTGATCAATCTTATCGCCCTGATGTTCTTTGCCCTTGCTGGAACACCAAAGAGAAGAACCGAAAATGATCATATGTGCTGCTGATGCAGATCTTTTGCCCTTGCTGGAACGAGTTGCAGGTTTAATGGTGTACACAACTGAAAAGCAGAGCCCTTTCCTTCCTAGGTAAATTATAGAGAAAACTCGTATCTATAATATCCTCTCTTCAATTTTTGCCCAATGTCATTGTGTAGCTTGGGGAAGGGCGATCGGTTTTGTAGCTTGGGGAAGAAGATGTAACGAGAAGAAGCAAAATCCAATCGGATAAGATGGAACAAGAATGAAAAAACTGCGATGGAAAAAAAACCTTTCATAGAATACCTTCTAGCTTCTAAACTACCCTTTATAGAAGGGTAGTTTAGTAAAATCATATGGAAAACATTACTAACATGTGTGACTATTTGGTCAATCTCACATAATTTAGAAGTAAAAAAAACGGTAAAAACCTTTTCCTTTAAAAAGTTTGGTACCTGTATAATAGGCTAAAACGGTTCATTTCTAAGGTTGTTTATTTGATTTTCCCTTTTTTTAGGATGCCATACGGCATAGATTTCCCAACTCACGCTGCTTTCTCAAAAAATGCGGGGAGCCCCAACGCCGGTCCTGCTCCTCTTTGTCCACTGGGCAATCCGACCCTGAGGAGCTTCTCCCAAGAAGGGCAAGAGAGCCCTTCTAGTCCCAACTTCACCAACATACAGGGGGTTGATGTAGGTTCCTATGGGGAGAACCCCCGCCCCCACTACTCCCTCTCCCTCTCCCTCCCCCACCCCACCCCCTCCCACTCCCACTCCCACTCATGGATCAAAATCTCGGTTTCGGTTTCGTTCACCACCCGAACCATATTTTGGTCAAATTTCGGTAATTTTTGGAAATTTGCTTCGAACTTTGCCAAACTTTCTTTTCTTAATTTTTTAAAAAACTATTTTACATTCTTTTACATCAGATGGCTTAAATCTCCTTAACGGTATAGATCATCAACATCTTAGACTATTGATTGATGATCTTTAACATCAGCCATTAATATTGAAAATAATAGTTGATGTTAAAGTCCACAAATCAGATGGTTTAAACCTCCCTACAATGTCATTTTTGGGCCCATTATGGCTGAAATCAGATTACTTAAATTTTCCTAACGGTACAAATCACCAACATCTTAGACCATTGACTAATGATCTTTAACATCAATCATTAATATTGAAAATAATAGTTGATGTTAAAATCCACAAATCAGATGACTTAAACCTCCCTACAATACCATTTTTGGGCCCATTATGGCTGAAATCAGATGACCTAAATCTCCCTAACGGTAGAAGCCACCAACATCTTAGACCATTGATTGATGGTCTAAGATATATATATATATATATATATATATATATACTCCCGGTACCATATACTACCCTATAGTGATAGAAAATTATTAGTTTGCCCTTGTCTCTATCGGTTAGAGTTCTCAAATGGTTTTAAAACAAGGGCAAAGTGGGTAGATCATTTACTTGGGGTAGTTGTAGCCTATAAATAGAATAAGATGCCCTAACCCTAAACCATCCCTAATCTCACCTAGTAAAAGAGCAAGCAAGCTCTCAATTCTCAAGTCTCTCACTTCTCTCTAACCCTCTGTTCACATCCCTCTTTTAAAAAGTTCCCATTTAACTCAACCATCCAATCAACATCAGCTATCTCCTCACCGTCTGATCAACTCTTTGGCTATTTTTTTGAGTTGCCTGAGCAAGAAGACGACTGAGTTTGATTTCTTTTTTCTACATTTATTATTATTTCTTCTTTTTCTATTTTTAAGGTATGGGAAGCTAGAATTTTTTTTTTCTATTTAAAACCCAGATCTGGGTTTTAAAAGCCAGAAAAAATTTTCAAAAATGCATAGCTGCACTTTTCGTTTGATAATTTGAAATTATCGGCCGATAATTTCGTAATTTGGGCGATAATTTTAATTTTTCGGCCCCCATCCAATAATTACCATATTTTCGTCTCGGAGGGGGCCGAAACCGAGTCATCTTGGCCGAAATTTTGAAATTTCGGCCGAGATTTTGATCTATGGTACCACTCCCTCTCCCTCCCCACTGGTTACTGCTAGATTAAAACTCTAACTATTTGAATCGAATATTTTCATGTATCCTTGTCCAGTTATATTTTCGTCAATATACGCATTTGCATTTCGAAGAGTATTTGGCTCTAGATTAGTTAGCATGTACGAGTCATACTCTACAACAATGAACTTTTCTATCATATTAGGCAGCTCCGTTTCTCTTTTCATTATCAGATGATCAACTGTATCTTCAGTTAACTGTCCACTGATGCAGTGAATATCGATCATAAATACGTGTTCTCCGTTCCTATAAGTACAACAGCTTTTGACTGCACAGTTCTAACACATAAGTGACCAGTTAAAATGGATAATTCATCTGTTAAAAAAAAAAACAAATCCTAAGAGAAGGAAAAACAAAACTTAAACAAACATAAAAGAAGCTCTGCCTTTTTTTCAAACGAAAGAGTGGGAGGACCCTCTGCCTTTTTTCGAACAAAGGAGATGAAGGAGGAGGAGGACCCTTTGCCGTTTTTTGAACGAAGGAGGAGGACCCTATGCCTTTTTTCGAATGAAGGAGACAAAGGAGGAGGAGGAGGTCCCTGCCTTTTTTTTAGACGAAGGAGGAGGACCCTCTACCGTTTTCAAATGAAGGAGAAAAGGAGGAGGACCCTGCCTTTTTTCGAACGAAGGAGATGAATGAGGAGAAGGACCTGCCTTTTTTCGAACGAATGAGACGACTGATGAGAAAGGCTACTCTTTTTACGATCAGATGATGAAAGACTAGTTTGCTATTCCACAATGACAAAAGAAACGTAGCAAAAAAAATAAACATGCCCCAAAAAAACATATTTCAACTATATCAAAAGACCTCCTCCCACCCTTGCTCCTCCTCCACTCCCTCCCCCCACTCTCACTCCCACTCCCACTCGCGAATCTCAAATGTAAATACATGTTCTACGTTCCTATAAGTACAATGGCGTTTAACCGCACAATTCCAACACATAAGCGTTGGGCCAGTTAAAAATAGATTATTCACTTGTTAAGAGAAGGAAAAACAAAACTTAAACAAACATTAAAGAAGCTCTGCCTTTTTTTCGAACGAATGAGTGGAAGGACCCTTTGCCTTTTTTCAAATGAAGGAGACGAAGGAGGAGGAGGAGGACCCTCTACCGTTTTTCGAATGAAGGAGGACAACCTTGCCTTTTTTTTTAGACGAAGGAGGACCCTCTGCCGCTTTTCGAATGAAAGAAACAAAGGAGGAGGACCCTACCTTTTTTGGAACGAAGGAGATGAAGAAGGAGCACCTGCCTTTTTTCGAACGAAGGAGATGGCTGACAAGAAAGGCTACTCTTTTCATGATTAGATGATCAAAGTCGAGTTTGTTATTCCACAATGACAAAAGAAATATAGCAAAAAAAAAAACATATTTCAACTAAGACCTCCACCACCACCCCCTCCTCCTCCTCCTCCTACACCCCCACCCCCTCCCTCGCTCCGCCTCCATTCCCACTCTCACTCCCACCCCCACTCCTCCCCCACTCCCACCCCCACCCGTGAATCTCGAATGTAAATACATGTTTTCCGTTCCTATAAGTACAACGGCTTTTAACCGCACAGTTCCAACCATAGTGACAAAATTTACCGAGTATTGGTGAAATTTTGTGAAATTCACCGAAATGGGGTCAAATGAAAATTCTGAAGAAATTTTGGCACTTTTCGGTAATTTCAGCAATTTATGTATTTTTCGACGAGATTTCAGAAACTTCGGTAAATTAAAAAAAAATTGGTATTTTTTTCAATGTTTAATTTTTTTTTTTGAATATGTTAGTAATATAGTAGTAAGAGGCGAAAGAATAGTTCGCTCGCTCACTACATGGCTGCGTGGGTTGTTTAAGTGGATTGTTTAAGTGAATTGAACCTATTATGTAGGTGACGAGAGTGTGAGAGTTTTCTTCCCTCATCGATGTGGGACTAAATGGCAGGTAAAAAACGACACGCAGTTTGTCAATGGGTACCATTATACTCACTCCACCAACTGCTTTCTCACCCACCTTCTTCAACTGGCAATAATTGACCGCCCTTGAATCAGATGGTGGAGGTCGTTTTTCGTCCCCATCTTCTGCACAATGGATCCATGGTTCATGGGGTACCCATCAGACGGTCGATTTTTATTACACATGACACACATCTCAAAAAGTGACCCTAAAATCATATCACCCTCATCACGCTCAGGCATAATTTTAGCGTCACTTTTTGAATAGTGTGTCATTTGTAATAAAAAATTGACCATCTGATGGTACTCTCACGATCCATAGATCCACGTATCCAGATGGCACCCTTCAAGGCACTCTACGGAAGACCTTGTCGATCGCCTGTATGTTGGGAGGAAGTCGGAGATCGAAGTTTGCTCGGACCAGAACTGATGAAAGAAATTATGGAAAAGATTCAAATCATTCGAGAACATCTCATAGCTGCTCAAAATCGATAAAAGAGTTATGTTGACCGGGATTGCCGAGAGCATCAATACAAAATCGGAGATCACGTGTTCCTGAAGGTATCACCAACTAAAGGAGTTTTGAGATTCGGAAAGAAAGGAAAGCTCAGTTCCAGATTCATCGGTCCGTTCGAAATCCTGAAGAATATTGGAAAGGTCGCTTATCAATTGGCCTTGCCTCTATCACTAGCCAACGTACACAACATCTTTTACGTATCAATGTTGAGGGATTATAAATTTGATCCCACACACATGTTGGACTTTGAACCTTTAGAAGCATAAGAAGACCTGTCTTTTGTGGAAGCCCGAACGCAAATCATCGATTGGAAGAGTCACAGTACTAGAAGTAAAAGAATTCCTCGAGTTAAAGTTCTGTGGCAACATCACTCTAGAGATGATGCAGCATGGGAACATGAAGACGAGATGCGCCAGATGTACCCGCACCTGTTCGAAAATGCTTAAGGTAAATTTCGAGGACGAAATTTCTTTTAGGAGGAAAGAGTGTTTCAAAAATGCTTAAGGTGAATTTTGAGGATGAAATTTTTTTTTAGGGGGGAAGTATGTGACGACCCAAACCCTTACTCGACCTGACCCGACCCGACCCGATTTGACCCATGAGCACACACACACTAGTAGATGCTTTACACAATAACTTTTCCCTTATAACTCAAAGCCCAAATTAAAACCCGTGCACAACAGAGCCGTTTTCTTATGTTTTCTTTCTTCTTCAATCTGGTAACGCCCACCATTCTCACCAATTTATTTCAAGATCTGAACGGTCACCTCACCTGAGCCTGTAAATAGAGCTCTCTTCCTCCTCTCTTTCATAGCAACTTCCTCTTCAAGCTTCTCTTTTCTCCTCTTTCCTTAAGGTATGTTTTCTTTTAGTTTATTTTAGTTAAATTTTGTAAATCTCGTTTTGTAGTTTTATTCTAAGTATATAGTTAAATTTTTGATTTTATAAATTAATTTTAATGCTGGTAAATCTGTTTTTATTGAAATTCTGGTTTAAATTAGGTTTTATGTCAACTAGGATTTTATATTTTAAATTCCTGGGTTATATTCTGGAATATAATGTTGGGTTATACTTCAAACTCTGATGTTACATTATGGAATATAATGGAAATATCATAAGGTTTTATAATCTGTAATTTAAATTTAGTTTTATAATCTAAAATTATATTTTATATTCTGGTTTTACAATTTGATTTTGTATTTTATATTCCGGTTTTATTTTAATTTTGTAATATGATTTTATATTCTGGTTTCATTTTTAGGTTTATAATATCAACTTTAGATTCTAGTTTATAACTTGAAATTATATTTTTAATTTTGGTTTTCATGCTGGTTTATAACCTGAAATTACATTTTTAATTCTGATTTTTTATGCTGATTTTATAACCTGAAATGATATTTTTAACTCTGATTTTATGTTGTTTTATATTAAAATATAATTATATTAAAGCAGGTTCTGAGATTAAAAAGGATTTAAAAATTATTTATTTAATAAAGGGTTTTAAAATTGATTTATAAATCACGTTGTTTTAAATTAAGAATTTTCGGTATCAAATATTTTCTAAAATAGAGATTTGAAATAACTCGATAGAACCCAACCTAACATCAATAACCTAGCGTAGTTTGTTCTCTCTTTTTGACCACTTTCCCTTGTACCAAGATAACTATCGGAACTGTAAAACTTCACACTGTCCTCACAAGACCCCTGAATTTGACGATTGAGGCAAGTAGCTTATCCCATAGCATGTTTTAAACACGTACCTTATTAGTTAATGATGTTCTTGTTCTACATAGTATATATTATAACTTGATAAATAGATATTTGAATGGTTATGATGGTATGAATAATTTTAGACTTATCTTGTCAAATAATAATTATATCATTTTGAATCATGTTATTATCAGCAAAATATAAATTTCGTAAGCATTGTATAATCGATTTATCTCTCGCATGATCTCATTACCTTGAAATATCATATTATTTTGGAATGAGAATTGATAAAGCATATTGGATAAGTTTTTTCAATCGAATTTGATTTAAAGGACTTTAGAAATAATGAATGTCTATGATATGATATTTGATTAAGATTTCCATGGGGCCACATGATAGTGTTGGATGAACGGATCCATTTATGTACTTTCGTAATACGAAGTAAACTCGTCAAACCGGATCAACACGGTTGACAATGAGATTGATAAAAACATAGTGCCCTCCTTTGTGACTGGTATCCATGATGAATGATGAATGATGATATGAATGCAACTGCACTTGGATTGGTGCTATTATTTAATAATTGTATAATATATATAGTACAATTGTAAACTAAGTTATTTTTATTCTTCTTCTTTATATTGAAGCATTAGATGGTATAGCTGATAGTATTTCTTATTTGATATGAAGTTCTCAATTTAAAACTGATAAAATTGAAGCAAGAGTTATATTATTTATTGGGGATTACTTGTTGAGTTTTATCTCACTCCCGTTGCTATTTAAATTTTAGAGACCGGAAGTCATGGCTCAGAAGCTACATTTCAGGAAGAGACCCTAGAAGACTTATTGGTTTAGCCTTGATTAGGAGTTGTTTAACGTTGTAATTGAAAATAAATGCAACTTTGAATTTTATTAATGAGAATGAACCGTTTTTATTTCATTTATTTGAATTTTAATTATTGAATGCATTCATGTGTCAAAATGGATCATGTATTGAATTTCGAGGCGTGACAAGGACCCTCTATTTTTTTCAAACAAAAGGAGACGAAGGACAAGGGCCTTGCCTTTTTTTTAGACGAAGAAGGAGGACCCTCTACCGTTTTTCGAAGGAAAGAGACAAAGAAGGAGAAGGACCCTGTCTTTTTTCGAAGGAAGGAAGAGAAAGACTTGCCTTTTTTCGAACGAAGGAAACGACTGACGAGAAAGGCTACTCTTTTCATGATTAGATGATCAAAGGCTAGTTTGCTATTCCACATTGACAAAAGAAACGTAGCGAAAAAAAAAAAACATTTTTCAACTATATAAAAAGACCTCCTCCACCCCACCCCCACCCCCACCCCCACCGGTTACTACTGCATTAAAACCCAAACTATTTGTATCGAATATTTTCTTGTATCCTTGTTTAGTTATATTTTTGTCAATATATGCAATTGCATTTCGAAGAGTATTAAACTCTTGATTAGTTAGCTTATACGAGTCATGCTCTACAATAATGAACTTCTTTATCATATTAGGCAACTTCGTTTCTCTTGTCATGATTAGATAATCAACTGTATCTTCAGTTAACAGTCTATTAACGTCGTGAGTCCCGAATGAAGGAGACGAAGGAGGAGGACCCTCGTCATGACTACTACCATCTCCCCTACCGTCATCACCACTACCACCTCCCTCATCGTCATCTCTAGGAGGTGTTCCTTAGCGATGAAGCCTTCGCTTTCTACGAGATTGTGAGGGTTGGTCTTCAGCAGCTCTTTCAGCTTAATCTAAGCATTTTGTTCCCTCACTATTTAAAATTGAAACTTCTCTCTCCTCAAAGGATCATCTTCTGAGAAAATATAATCTAATTCGATTGAATTAAGATATTCTTCATCTATATAAGAAATACATAAAATTAATTAATATGTTTTATTAAATATTATAATTGAATTTCATGGATCACTTTGAAAGTAAACTTAGTTTTATTAAATATTCTTACCACATATTTTATATATATATATATATATATATATATACAGTAGTTCTATGAAGGCAGCCACCATTATAGAGAAGGTAGTGATCCAAGCCAACATCGTCTATTAAAGATCCAAGTATCCAACGACAAGGAAAGAACACCATCCAGTAACAAATATAAGTGTTATATTCAATGGTCCAATTATTGTGGATTATAATACAGGAGACTCAAGGATGCCTTGCAATTTTTACATATTGTAGGTCAAATATAACAATACTCGATCATGTTGCTTGTAAGACCATCTCAACAAAACAACTTATAGATATAGGTATATAGGTATATTTTAGAAATTTTTACTGATATTTTTACATATTAGAAATTTCAAGTAAACAACTTATATATAGTAAACAATTTTTACATATCATGGAAACAAGTTTAAGTTAACAATTTAGTTATTTAAAATATATAGTTATATTTTAGAAATGAAAGTTAGTTATTTAAAAAATATTCAAGCAATTATCTCTAAACATAAAAAGATAATAATAAAATTAAAATAAAATAACTCAAAAGTGGTTATCTTACACATTCAGGCGAGATTCCGGTGAGATTTGAGTGAAATCTGGTGAGATTTTTCGAGAAATGAGTAGACACAATGAACCGGGCTGACATTCGGGAACTCCTGTAATATTTTGGAGGGATTCCGATGAATTTCGACGAGATTTAGGTGAAATCCAGCGAGAATTTTCGAGAACCAAATAGGCACAGCGAATTGGGCCGCGATTTGACAACTCTCATAATTTTTTGGAAGGATTTCAGTGAGATTTGGTGAGATTTGGGTGAATTTCGATGAGATTTTTCGAGAACCGAGTAGACACGGCGAACCAAGCCAAGATTTGGCTAACTCCCATAATTTTTTGGAGGGATTCTAACAAATTTTGGTGAGATCCGGCAAGATTTGGTCTATTTCTAGCAAGATTTTTTGAGAACCGATTAAACACGGCGAATCGAGCCGAGATTCAGCAACTCCTGTAATTTTTTGGAGGGAAATCTGGCGAGATTTGGGCGAAATCCGGCGAGGAATTGGCTAGATCTAGCGAAATCCGACGAGATTTTACGAAAACGGAGTTCACATGACGAACCACGTGTTGGCAACTTAAGGTATTTTTTGGTGCAAAATCTGGCGAAATTCGACGAAATTCGGCGAAATTAAAATAGCAAAAAAGCTAGATCTAAAGAACTCCGACGAGATTTGGCGAAAATCGACTTCACATGATGAACCATGCGAAAAATTCGACACCTAAATTAATTTTTTGAAGTAAATTCGGTGAGGTTTCGGGAATTTTCGACGAGAAGATAAGTTGTTTTTGGAAAGTAAGAGGAGGGTGCATTTTACAAAAACATGGGGTTTATACCCCTTTAAAAAATGGGTTGCCCTTAAAATAATGGGTTTTAAAGGAGTTTTCAGCATTCAGTCGATAATTATACATTTTGGGAGGGGGGGGGAGTGATAACTTACATTTTTCGGGTTCAGTTCAGGCCGAAACCAATTCGTCTTGGCCGAAATTTTGATCCATGCCTCCAACTCCACTCCCCCTCCCCCTCCCCCTCCCCCTCCCTCCTTAGTGGTTATTGCTGCATTAAAACTCAAACTATTTGAATCGAATATTTTCACATATCCTTGTTCAGTTATATTTTCGTCAATATACTCAATTGCATTTTGAAGAGTATCAAACTCTTGATTAGTTAAACTGTACGAGCCATGCTCTACAACAATGAACTTCTCTATCATATTAGGCAACTCAATTTCTCTCTTCATGATCAAATGATAAAAGACTAGTTTGCTCTTCCACAATGACAAAAGAAACATAACAAAAAAAGCAAACATACAAAAAAAAACATATTTCAACTATATCAAAAGTCCTCCCACTCCCACTCCCTCCCCCACCCCCTCCCTCCCCATCGATTACTGTTGCATTAAAACCCAAACTATTTGAATCGAATATTTTCACGTATCCATGTCCAATTATATTTTCGTCAATATACGCAATTGCATTTCAAAGAGTATCACGCTCTTGATTCGTTAGAATGTACGAGTCATGCTCTACAACAAATGAACTTTTCTATCATATTAGGCAACTCCGTTGATTAGATGATCAATTGTATCTTTAGCTAACAGTCCACTGACGTCGTGAATCTCGAATGTAAATACGTGTTCTCCATTCCTATAAGTACAACAACTTTTGACTGCACAGTTCCAACACATCAGTGTTGGGCCAATTAAACATGGATTATTCGTCTGTTTAAAAAAAACAAATCGTAAGAAAAGGAAAAACAAAACTTAAACAAACATAAAAGAAGCTTTGCATTTTTTTCGAACGAAAGAGTAGGAGAACCCTCTGCCTTTTTTCGAACGAAGGAGACGGAGGAGGAGGACCCTGCCTTTTTTTAGATGAAAGAGGACCCTTTGTCATTTTTCGAACGAAGGAGACGAAGGAGGAGGAGGACCCTGCCTTTTTTTAGACGAAAGAGGAGGACCCTTTGTCATTTTTCGAACGAAGGAGACGAAGGAGGAGGAGGACCCTGCCTTTTTTTCGAACGAAGGAGACGGAGGAGGAGGAGGACCCTGCCTTTTTTTAAACGAAGGAGGAGGAGGACCCTGCCTTTTTTTCGAACGAAGGAGACGGAGGAGGAGGAGGACCCTGCCTTTTTTTAAACGAAGGAGGAGGACCCTCTACTGTTTTTCGAATGAAGGAGACGAAGGAGGAGGAAGACCCTGCCTTTTCGAATGAAGGAGGAGGAGGACCTTGCCTTTCTTCAGACGAAGGAGAAGGACCTGCCTTTTTTTCGAACGAAGGAGGACCCTCTGCCTTTTCGAACGAAGGAGATGAAGGAGGAGGAGGACCCTACCTTTTTTTTAGACGAAGGAGGAGGAGGACATACCTTTTCTCGAATGAAGGAGACGACTGACGAGAAAGAAGCAATCTATAAATAGAAGAAAAAAGCCAAATAATATAAACCCAACACTACCCTTAGTTTTACTTTGGTTTTACTCTTTTACCCCTCTCTTCTTATTTAGGATTTACGTGGGGTGCGCTCACGTTGGGGTGCAAATGGGTTGGGTCAACTTGGTGGGTTTTGGAGACCTGACCTGTTACAAATCGGGTTTGGGTTTAAAAACTTGACCTGTCGGACCGGGCCAGATCGAAAATTTTGACCTGTTACCCAAAAAAGTCGGGTACAAATTAGACCCAAACCTGACCTAGTACGTATTTATAAAAGTATGTATAACATTATATATTATAGGATAAAGTACTTATGTGTGATTTATATGCTTAATAACTCATATATAACTACTCTATAAGTAAGATTTTAATCTTTTGCTTTGTTATTACTGGTATAATGATTGAATACTACAGGAATTAGTGATCCTCTATGACTTAGAGGTCTAGATGAAGTTTAAAAGTTGAGGTCGAGTCAAAACCTAAAAATGCAAATGGTATATACTAGTGAGTCACTTTTTCATCGGTTGTTGGTCCAGGTCCAAGTCTAATTTTAGGTAGCAGGTCAGGTTCAAGTCGATTCCAGATCTGAGTTTTTTTCAACAAGTTGGGTACAAGTTCAAGTCGAGGTTAGACACGAGTAGGTGATCGGTGCTGAAATATAACTATATTTCGCACCTTAAATCCTACATTTAACTGTTCGATGAAAGCATCTGATAGTTGTTGTGAGGTTTTGATGTTTATAGGTGTTTCTGACCGTTAGACCGTTCAAGAGCATGAAAGAAGGAAATTAAAGGCTACAAAAAAGCTATGGACAAAAAAATGTCCAAAGAAGCATTGAGATCCGAGAAGAGAATCAACCTCCATCAAGAAAGGAGACTTTACATTGAAGAGTCAATAGATTGAGGCATCATTGTCAATCGATTGATAGATGGAATAAAACTCAACCCTAGAAAATCAATCGATTGAGACATGAAAATCAATTGATTGACACATAAAGGCAGAAGTGCCCTAAAGAAATTCGAACTCAAAATCAATCGATTGAGACTGAAGTCTCAATCGATTGAGGCAATTAGGGTTAGGTGTGTTTGGCCATTATAAAAGGGAGGCTACAGCTTTAGAAAAGGGGGGAGGATTTTATTATTTTTGGCAATGTTAGGCTCTTTACTTTGGGGAATTTTGAAAACTTCTTTTCACCTTTTCATGGGTCTTATTTTCTCCTTTTTCTAGGGTTTGATCTGGGTAGATTGTACTTAGGTTTGCATTATTTTTCATTGATGAAAGCATAGATTGTATTTAGGAAAAACAATTGTAAAAAGATCTTTGGAAGAAATGAAAAATGAAATGACTTTGAATGAATAAGGAGATCATACACCAAAGATGAGCGGCTAAATCAGTAGATCGGGGAAGATGCGATCCCCAGATAAGTACCCATATTTATGATTAATACCATAGTCTAATTATTGTCATCATGGAATCGTTTTGCTCAAAATTTGTGTTATTGAAAATATGTTGAATGCTTGTTATGACCGTTGATTGCGCGTATCAACGGCTGTAATCGCTAGATCTGGACCTGCAGACTGATCTAGGCTGCGGAGCGATTATGTGTTTACTATTGTGATCTAAACATCATGAGATACGCTATGCTTCTTACATGACTCATACCGCGATGATAGGCTAAGTCATTGTTTTTAGATAGGGTATGCTGGATTGATGATCATATTTTATTTCGAATCATTTTTATAGATGAATGATGGTGTGAATGATGCTTTAATGAAATTGTGGGTTTTAATGGTAGAAAAGGGGTACAAATCTGGGGTAGCATATTCCTTGATCTCATTTAAATATTATTTTTAGATTCATCAGTAATTAGTTGGTTAGAGTAAGTAATTTATTTTTCTTGCATTTAGGAAAAGTGTATTAAATATTTGATAAATTAAATCTGCCCTTTGGTACTTCCTTAGGGACGTTTTTAAAATCTCTTGAAGAATTAATTAAAAATTCACGTTTCCCTATGGGCTCGACACCTTTATTTTTGCCATACTGCAATAGATCTTGTGCACTTGCAAGGGTTACATTTAAAAATCGATCAACAGGTCGGGTCAGGTTCAGGTCTAGGAAAATGTTTAACAAGTCAGATTCAAGTTGACTCTAAACCCGACCCATTTGCACCCCACGCCCATCCCCACCCCCACCCCCACACCCCTCCCCTCCCCCTCCCTCCCCACCCCACTCCCACTCCTCCCCTCCCCTCCCCTCCCACTCCCAAATCCTCCTCCCCATCGATTACTACTACATTAAAATTCAAACTATTTGAATGGAATATTTTCATGTATCCTTGTCCAGTTATATTTTCATCAATATAAGCAATTGCATTTGAAAGACTATCAGACTCTTGATTAGTTATCTTGTATGAGCTATGCTTTACAATAATGAACTTCTCTATCATAAGAAGCGTACAAAAAAAAACATATTTCAACTATATCGAACCTCCTCCTCCTCCATCTCCCACCCCACCCCCACCCCCTCCCCCTCCCCCCTTCTCTGATTATTAAGGGCCTCTCAAAACAAGAGAGTGTTTCCTCCCCTCTTCCACCACTATTGCTGGAAACAATCAAACCTTCACTTACGACCATACCTCCTCCTCTCCTTCCCCCTCCTTCTCCCCCTCCAAAATCAACGTTTACAGTTGTTTGAAAACCCAAACGACTTGAATTGAATTCCCCTCCCCCTCAAACATCAACGTTTACTGCTGTTTGAAAACCCAAATGACTTGAGTCGAATACTTATATGTATCCTTGTCCAATTATAGGTTTGGGAATATGAGTAATGGAATCTCAAACAACATCAACATCTTAACTAGTTGGCTTGCATATAAATAATAAATAACAACAATATATCTATTAAAGTTAAGTATTAAATATATATATATATAAACAACTAACAAAATCTACCTGTAAAAGTTGTGCTCTAATACAATGAACTTCTCGATCGAATCAGACAACTCTATTTCTCGTTTTATGATGAAACAATCGACTCTATTGTAGACACCTAAATTTGGCCCAAGGCCCGATCGAAACACATTTCAAGAGAGGCGCACTTCTGAGCTTTCAATGGCATGTATCAAACTCTTAGGATCCTTCCTAAAAACCTTAGGAGTCATCCTAAATCCTTAGGAATCACCCCTGATCCCTCAGAAACCTCCATAAACCTTTAGAAACCAATCCCGACCTTTAGAACCTATTTCGAACCTAAACTTAACCTTCCTGAGCAATGGATGAAGAGTGGTGCACCGAGACTAATTGATATCTTCTACTATGATCAAATCATGTACCATTAAAAAGTAAAAGTCTTCAGCTTTCCAACGTGCCAAAAATCGCCTCAATCGGAGTTGTACATCAAAAGTTACAACAACTCAAAATTCAGACTTGAAAGTAGGCATCAAATGAATCTCGCGAGGCATGCATTGAACCGCGCGAGAGCTTCGCAAGCCTTCAGGCATGCTTGGTGCAACTATTAGTTGCGCCAACTATAAGTGGTCCCCCCCCCACGGGCAGTCAACTTCCCAAACCCATCGTTTGCACAGTTTTATTGTACCTAAGCTTGGCGCAATTATTAGTTATGCCTGGCTTAGCTACAGTAACCCTAGTTCTTTTGCTTGAATTTCAAGATTAGGGTTTGACTTGTTGACCATCTTGATCCCTTGGCTGTGTTTTGCTAGTTCTGTTGCACCAATTCCTATTCTATTTAGAAACCTTTTAGTGACTTAAAACTCTAACCTATCATCAACCATTGGAGCTAGTCTTCACACTTTTCAAGGCTCCAAAAACTTTAGAAAACTTTAGATGATTAGATTACCTAATTCCAAAACCTACTTAGCCTCTAAACACCCTCCTAAGTTCTCATTTTCCTATAAATAGAGAGGCCCCCCTCCCTTCATAAGGGCTTGCAAATTCTCCAAAGAGAGAAAAAAGAAAAAGAGCTCCCTTTCCCACTTTGGTGCACCATCCTCCATACAAATTCTAGAACTCAAACTTCTCCTTGAGACCCCCTATTTTATCAAAAATCCCATAGGTTAGGTGAGAGTGATCCTCTAGCTTCCTTCCTCTACCCCTTAGCAAGCAAGCCTTATGAGTTAGAACCCTTCATTCTACCATCCAAGCTATCGAAAGCTTACCGAACCAAACATACATAAGGTTCCACGGCGGTGCAACAAGGGCCCGAGAGCTCTGGCTCTCCTCTTTATTCCTCTACCGTCTCAGTTCTTCCTCTATCCTCGCATTTGTGCCGTTACGCCGCCGAAATTTTGGTAGAAATGGAGGGACACAGATAGGATTTTAGTGTCATAAGGGCAAGAGGGAGAACTTTTTGTTCTTTTATTTAATTTATATTTTTAGCCATAAGTAGAGACCGCGTTAAGCCGGTTGATCGGGTGCCTAACACTTTCCCGATCGATAACCGAAGCCCCTACCCAAGAGCCTTTGGCATAGTCCGGTGATTTAGAGTCATATTTGGTACTTTGATGTATTTAATATTGATTTAGGTTTCCCGGGACACCAAAAGCTCTGGGTGGCGACTCTATATTTTTCATACTAGTGCGCATCGTTGCGACGGGATCGTCACGTTTCCTACGGTTACACATCTATCTTCGCCCAAAAGTCTATTTACACCATGAATATCCATTTTAAATATATGATCTCCATTTCTAAAAATAACACAACGCTTAATGGGACAGTTCCAACACATAAGAACTATTGATCCATTCAAAAATGATTGTTAGGGGCCCATTAAAAAATGGGACAGTCACTAGGTGAGTTCCTAAAATGGGGCCCTACTATATATTAAATTGGATTACACCTTTGGGAGTTGGGGGCCCCATTTTTTTTTGTAAAATTGGGGGCCTTAGGCGACTACCTCTTGGGCTTATGCCCAGAGCGGCCCAGGTGAGCAGCTCCTGCTTTGAGCTAGCGGGTCGGGAGTTGTGAGGTGCTAGGAGGCAAGGAGTGCCGCTTTAGAAAATAGTTTCCAAAAGCAATGAAAATGACACTGGTGGAGAGCGGGATGCTGGCTTGCATGTCCATCCTATCGTTAAACATAACCTTCATTCCAAGAGGGAGCTAACATGGATAACTCTGGCATTAATTTTTTCTTTTAAGGACATTACATGTACTAGATCAGTAGGGATAAATCTCTGCGAGTGGCTAATAGGGGGGTGGGGATTCGAAATCCAGACCTCCATTTCTTGAGGTGTGGTCCTGACCACCGTGCCAACCCACTCTAGCCTAGTTAGATTGGTGTTGTATGTTTTTTAGGATGCCATACAACATAGATGGCCCAACTCGCATTGCCTTCTCTAAAAAATGCGTGCCGGGAGCCCCAACGCCGGCCCTGCTCCTCTCTGTCCACTAGGAAATCCTCCCTTGAGGAGCTTCCTCCAAGAAGGGCGGGAGAGCTCTTCGAGTCCCAACTTCACCAAAGTACAGGGGGTTGATGTAGGTTCCTATTGGGGGGGGGGGGGCGGAGGGGGGGTAACTAGTGATTTAGGGCCTCTCCAAACAAGAGTGTTTCCTCCCCCTCTTCCACCATTGTTGCTATCTACTGTATGGAAAATCAGGGTGAAACACGGTCTCTATCATGTGATTTGAAGCAATCAATGATTTTCAAGGGGTATGGACGTGGGCACTTTTAGAGAATGCGTGGGTGCAAATACAGGTACCATTTTATATTTTATGTTAGAAACAAAAAAGGAATCTATAACTTGCACACGAGATTTGTACCGTAACACATGATTTAAAAGAATGATTGTATTAATTTTGGGATTGGTGCAATGTGGAACACCATCTAAGTTATCTGATTTGAAGACCATGATGGAAAAGTCTTTGAGGCCAAAAATTGGCAAAGAAACATGATCCCTATCATGGTTCAAAATTTCGCCTGAAATCTTAAGATTTCGGTCAAAACACATCGGTTTCGATCCTATCTTAAATGAAACCGAAACCGAAATTATCAGTCATATTTGTATGGAGACAAAAATTTAGGCCGAAATTCAATTTATTGGCCAAAATTTCAGTTTTCGGTTTCGGTCATGCCTGAAACCGAAATCCAACCCGATATTTTGATCCTTGATCCCTATCATCTATTTTTTACTTGTCAACCATTGAATCAGATGATGACTTTTGATTTTATTGAATTGGATGATATCGATCATGTTTCATGCCAATTTTTGGCCTCAGAATTCTTTTTATCATGCTCTTCAAATAAAAAAGATTAGACCGAGTTCGAAATGGCACAAAATTAAAAAATAACAAAGTCTTTAGTTTAAATCATGTGTAGCTCCCAATAAAAAAATATTTGAATATATGCTGTTTTGGCCGATAAGGTGACATAAAATTTTCATGGCTTTCTGTAATTTTATCTAAATTTGACGGGCTTTTGATAAGTAGTTACCGCAATTTAAGAACTCAGCAGGAAATTTAAGAGATGGGCCCTTCAGTTTGCTCATCTTTACCCAAGGGTAGCGATTTCTCAAAGCACCACCTACAAATGTCGTCCCAACTTAGAATACTCAAAATATACAATGCCAAGTATCACTTGTGTAACAATTATAACAAAATAATAATATGAAGAAGACAAGTAAAACTATGACTGTTCTCCATCTCCTTCAATCCGAGATTGAAATGCATTGATAGCTTTAAATCAAGCGATTAAGTGCATATTTTTTGCCAATCTTCCACTCAATGGATAATGTGACACATGTCACAATCAAGCATACTTTTAGAGTTACTTTGGGATTGTGCAATAATAAAATAAAAGAATAGACTTATTTTTTCATAATTTCAAAATTTATTGTGTATAAAATTGAGACGAAAAATAATCTCTATCGTCTAATTTGAAAAGATCAATTTATTTCTTTTAGAAGGTATAACCAATAGTACTATTTTAATATAATTATAGATGTCGCATATATTTTTTAAAGTACGCACGCATTCTACAAATGACCGGCCCTCTACAAGAAAAGATGGCAATGTTGTCCTTTTCATGTCACGTGAATCCAATGTCCCATACAGAATTACAGATTTTTTAGAATTTTATAACTTAGAAAGAGAGTTGAAAAGATTTATAGAGAGAGAAACAAAGGAATAGTTGTAACATCGAGATGGACCCTGAGAAATCTAACTGAAGTTACTGAACGCATATGATAGAGAGCAAAGAGAAAAAGACCTGAACTTGAGGTGCTTTTTTCTTTCCCTCTAGTCTTTGCCGCGTTTTTTTTCCCTGTTAGGATAGTTATCTTTTCAATGATCGGGTCATCTGGGTCATTTACTTCTTGGTTTCTGCGATTTTGAATCTCTTTGAAGTAGCTAGGTCTTGAGATCAATTTCAGCTTTTACAATTACAGGGTATGGAAGAAGTAGAAATTGTTCTTTAATATTTTCTGATAACTGATGTAGAAAATTTCAAGTTAGTATATAAGTAGTTTTAGTTATCTCTTCTGTTTGAATGCTGGTCTCTGAAATGCATATTTAGATCCTGTATGTTTTTTTTTTTTTGGGTATTTTGTGTTGTTGTGGATATTTTGGTTGTATATAAAGGTTGTAGAACTTACCTAAGGGATCATATACCTTTCTCAGGAGACAGGAGAATTTGTACTCTATAGTGCTGTTTCTATGATCAATCATATAATTTACCGAAGTAAGAAAGGAAAATCTGCTTAGCAATTTAGAATTTTAGACTTTGTCAATTGAATTTTTTATGCATTTTATGCTATTAAATTTATAGAAGGATATGGGAGGTGTCGGCCTCCTAACAAAACGAATTTGGGAATGTATAGGCTAAATCAACTTGTTCATGGACACGGGGACACGGAATACGAAGGGTATTGCTTAGTAATTTATATGATATTGATTCAATTTCTTATGAATTATATTCTATTAAATTTGTCGATTATCAATGGACACGTATATGGGGGTTCAACACGGATTTGGGAGGTGTCCTGAATCATTCTCCTAACGAAGCGATTCTGAGAATGTATAGGCTAAACAAACTTGTTCATGGACATGGGGACACGGGATACGAGGGGTATCCGAAGATTTTTATGTTTCTTTTTAATGGAGTCTTCTTGTTATTTTTTTGTTATGGAGGCGATAAAACTTGCACATAGAAAAAATATCTTATGTTGTTCTTTTCTTTTTTGGCTTTTATTGGTTAGGTGGGATTCATTACCCATTGCTTTTGACCTAGTGGAGAGAGGGCCCTTGCACAAGTTTCTCTCTTGGTGTCCCTCTTGGGCCCGATATCATAGCTCTTGGTCTTTCTGGCATGAGAAGATAATTGGTTTCTGGGTGGTCCTCATTTTTTTTTTTCAATCAAAACATGAGAAAAAAATTAAGAAAGGGAAAGGATAACATGTGGATTTTTGGTTTGTATCTTTAATTCCAAAATCAAGTCAAATTCTCATCTTGACAATCATCACCATCATGGACCAAGAAGATTGGGTTGAGTTTCCTAGTGAGGGTATCTGATATTTCGATGCTCTGCTTTTCTCGTAGTTCTTGATTTATTTATAGTAAACAGTTAGATTTCTCACATAAATCAATCAACTTTTTCTTATCCTCCAGTAAATTTTGTAATTTAATATATATCATTGTGTATCTGGTTCATGGATCAAAATATCGTCTGATACTGATACGTATCGGACGATATGTATCGGTTTTGGACTTGAACGATATGATACATTGAGTTTTTATTGCCCCCCTTAAAAACAGTCAAATTATCGTTCAAAGTATCGTTCGTATCGGACGATAATTTGAAATTATCATCCAATAATTTCAAATTATCGGTTTTTTTTTTTTTTTTGGAAAAAACCTGGAAAGTATCGTCCGGTACGTATCAGTTTTGGGGCTGGACGATACGTATCGAAAATCGAAGATTTTGATCCATGATTTGGTTCTTTTTTATTTCCATAATAACGAAGAGTCACTTCAATAAGTTTTGAATTCTTTTGTAGAAACTGGGAAGAGGGCAGTTATTTCATTTTGGGCCTATATCTAATGTTATTTTTGTGTATGCATACATGTATTTGCCCTGGATGTTGTTTATTTTGGACTTTATCTGCTCCAAAGTAGATTTTATTTTTGTTACATAGGCATTTTTCTGTGAAATTTAACATTCAAACAAGAATCAGATCAATTTCTTTTATTGATCCGTAAGAATCAGATCATCTTATCAATTTTTTTTGTTCTATTCAGTTTAAACTTCCTTTCCTTGTAATATGATGCCCCTTCTTTCTTGTATTCCATACTCGGAACATCAAATATCTGGCGTGGGCTTGCCATAGATTCTTTAAATGGATATTTTATAAGAGTTAGTCCACAATGGGTGTTCACATATCATGGGCGGTAAACCAGTCCACACGTGTGCGTGACTTTAGGACGTGCACAGATATGTAATGCATGGAAGTCCGTGAACATCACAAAGTCACAGGCGTGTAGACTGATTTACTGCCCATTATGGGTGGACACCCATTGTAGACTAACTCATTTCATAATCAGTTCCTTATGTGCATTATGCATGGAAGGGTCTGCTACTAAATTTCTTCTACCCAGATCTTTTAGTTTTTTGTCTTGGTATTTTGGTCCTGCATTCTACCTCCTTTGGTGTGTTTAATGTTGATGGTACCTTCTTCACAATTATTTCCTTCAGTGTTTTGAGAGCTGTAAATATATTAGCTGATTCTCAAAATAAATGTCAATAATTTTTAATCAGATTAAATGGGTGGATCTGATCTAATAAAAGGGTGTTCCTGGAAGGAAGTTTAGAATTTCCCAAGATACTGTTGTGTAAGAAAATGGCAAATGTTGCTTTGTTCTCTTTTGTAGAAGATAGGAGAGGGCATCACAATTAGTCCCTAAAACACATAGCTAGGGTATCAAGTTGAGGATAGAGATGCTCGCCCCTTGCCTCCCCTTTGACGCTTCTCGTTCTTGCTTGCTTACCTAGCTCTCGTTTTACGAACTCTCTTTTCTAGGTGGTCTTTTTTTTTTCCCTTCTTCTGAATGTTAAAACGGTAGATTTTTCACTTGCCAATGAATTTGATACGTTCCAATTTGATCAATAATTGGATTCTTGGCTAGAGAAAAGTTCTTTGACTTGGATGTCCAGCCTTTATCGGTCAGTCAGTCGGTCAACCGAACAGATGATGAGATTCTCAATTGATTTGATCATATTTTGAAAAGTTTTTCTCACTATTCAGAACAGTAGAGCTTTCGATCAAGATGTTATTGCCTCAAATTGCTCATATAAAATAAAAGCTTTCTTCCAGTATGAAGGGATATAATAATATGAGCAAGTGTAGTGTTCTCTGGGTAGATTGCAAGGAGCACCTAATTACATAGAAGAAAACACCCAATTTTTTGTCCATTTCTAATTATTATTATATTGGGTATAAATGCAATTGAGATATAATTATTTTTTTTATTGATCAAGGGTGGAATGTTAGCTTTTTTGGAGATGACATGGCCATTTTGTCCATTTTTAATTGACAAAAACCATAACTCCCACACAGTGATGCAATATGCGATCACATATGCCTAGGGATGCAAACCCTAAACCGAACACCGAAACTGAACCGAAAACCAGCCCTCCCGAACCGGACTGAACCCCCCGAAAATCTATCCACACCGAACCGAACCGAAGTGAAATCGGTTCGGTTTTCGGTTTGGGTAGCTGGAAACCGAAAACCAAATGGGTAGGTTGAGTAAACCTAACCAAACCGAACCAAACCGGCTGTATAAACCTACCTTGAACTGAACCAAACAGAACCGCTCCCACTGCCTTTTAAGCATTTTTTGCTTCTTTTTTTTTTCCTCTCTCTTACTCTCTCTCCTCAGTCTCTTTCAGCCTTTAAGGCAGAACCCCCACACACACTGACACGTCACACACATCATATCCCCACATTGACACGTCACACACAAGCACACAACTTTTTTTATTTTTTTATTTTTCGAATTTTTTCAGTTCCAACGGCTGACAGTACTGCAACGGCTAGGGATGCAAGCTTGGGTACCGTTATATGCAACCCAAAAGGTTGCTTTCTCACCCCATGTCCTCCAGCCCGCATTCATTGGCCGGCTTTGAATAAGATGGTAGAGGTCATTTTTTGTCTCCATCTTCTGTACTATGGATCTATGGATCGTGGGCGTACCATCAGACGGCCAATGTTTTATTACACATGGCACGCATCTCAAAATGTGACCCTAAAACTGTGCTTGAGTGTGATGGCGGTCATATGATTTTAAATTACTTTTGGGGAATGTGTGTTATGGATACTAGAAAAATGACCCTATGATGACACGAGCATGATCTATTGATCAATTGTGCGAAATATGGGGACGAAAAACGATCTCTACCATCTTTTTAAAGTCGGTCAATTCACACCGAGGTGGGGTGAGAAAACACATTGACTCCTTTAAATCAGATGGTGAAGATTGTTTATCATCACAACCTTTCACACGATGGATCTTGAGATCATGGGTGTACCATCAGACGGTCGATTTTTTATTTCTTGTGCTACACACATAAGAAAGTGACCTTAAAATCAATTTTGAGCTTTTCACATGATGTTAAGCCGTTAAGGTCACTGTTGGTCATATGATCTACGATCACTTTTGGGGGATGTGTGCTATGTATACTAGAAAAATGACCCTCTGATGAGACGAAAAACAATCTCTACCATCTTTTTAAAGTCGGTTAATTCACATTGAGGTGGGGTGAGAAAACACATTGACCCCATTAAGTCAGATGATGAAGATTGTTTATCATTGCAACCTTTCACACGATGGATCTTGAGATCGTGGGTGTACCATCAGATGGTCGATTTTTTATTTCATGTGCTACACGCATAAGAAAGTGACCTTAAAATCAATTTTGAGCTTTTCACATGATGTTAAGCCGTTAAGGTCACTGTCGGTCATATGATTTACGATCACTTTTGGGGGATGTGTGCTATGTATACTAGAAAAATGACCTTTGATGATACGAACATGATCTATAGATCAATTGTTGGAAATATGGGGCGAAAAACGATCTCTGCCATCTTTTCAAAGTCGGTCAATTCACACCAAGGTGGGGTGAGAAGACACATTGACTCCATTAAATCAGATGCTGAAGATTGTTTATCATCACAACCTTTGACACGATGGATCTTGAGATCATGGGTGTAACATCAAACGATCGATTTTTTATTTCATGTGGTACACATAAGAAAGTGACCTTAAAATCAATTTTGAGCTTTCACATGATGTTAAGCTGTTAAGGTCACTCTCGGTCATATGATTTTAAGATCACTTTTGGGGGATGTGTGCTATGTATATTAGAAAAATGACCCTCTGATGATACGAACATGATCTATAGATCAATTGTGCGAAATATGGGGACGAAAAATGATCTCTACCATCTTTTTAAAGTCAGTCAATTCACACCGAGGTGGAGTGAGAAAACACATTGACTCCATTAAATTAGAAGATGAAGATTGTTTATCATCACAACCTTTCATAGGATGGATCTTGAGATCATGGGCCTACCATCAGACTGTTCGTGTTTTATTTCTCGTGGCACACATCTTAGAAAAATGACCTTAACATCACGTGCATGCTCAAAATTGATTTTAAGGTCACTTTTTTGGGTGTGTACCATATGAAATAAAAAAGTGACCGTCTAATGGTACGATTGTGTACTCAAGATCCATCGTGTTAAAGATTGGGACGATAAACAATCTCCATCATCCGATTCAATATAATCAAGGTACTCTATACTATATTACTATTATATAGACATTACACTATATATAATATACTATATATATGTTAAAAACGCTTTTAAGTTGGAGAGACTTTCTCTCCTCCTGCTCAACTGCTCTCCAGTCTCTTGAAACTCTCTCCTCTCCTCTCCACTCTCAATGGCGTCTGCCTCCAGCGTTCCTGAAACTCTCTCTAAAAACACCCCTCTCTCTCTCTCTAAAAACATCCGTTCCATATAGCCTCGTTCAAGCAATGTGCCGAGGCCCGGGCTTAGATCTACTCCCCGGAAAATGCGCAACGGGAGACACCGAATCAAGGATCAGGCTGAACCCAAACTGACTGCACCGAACCGAACCGAATATTGAAAAAATGGGTTTCGGTTTTCTTACAAATCGGTGCACCAAACCGAACCGATTCATAGTTCGGTTCGGTTTCGGTTTGTGGTGTACCGAACCGAAAAACGAAAATTTCGGTTTCAGTTCTGTTCGGCTCGGTACACCGAACCCGCATCCCTACATATGCAATTATGCGATCGCATATGCCATATGGGATGGCTGTATCGTATATGCCATGATGGCGTATGCGATGCAAGTAAGTATGCCATCACATACAACTATATGCGATGACATACTTCTCTATTGGAGATTTTTTTTTGTGCTATAAATAGGGGGCTTCTCTTCCTAATGCTCCTCATTCTACAATAATTTTTCTCTTTATTCTTTTCCTTCTCTTTTGTATAGTCCACTATATTTTTGGTACTATTTTGACGTATTTTTTTAATGAAATTTATATTTTTCCTTCCACATTATGGGATATATTCTCCTCATTCTACAATATAGAGCACAAAATTAATCAAAATATAGTGGAAAAAAATATATGCCATGACACAATCGCATATGTGATCCGCATATGCTATTGGGCCATGCCACCACATACCCTCGCATATGCCATTTAACAACATTGCTCCCACATGCTCGGGTCATTGTATTCCTGTCAGATAAGGTGACTAACTACTTAAATTTGTTCCCACAGGTGTTTAATTTCAGGAAATATGAAGGATAAAGATCTCAAGTCAGCTTCTTATCCTGAGAGAGGTTCCAGGCTGGTGCCTGTTTCTTTAATGCTTTTCATACTATGTGGATTTTCATTCTATCTTGGTGGAATGTTCTGCTCCGAGAAGGACATAATCTTCCGGAAGGATGCCGCTCAAGCTGTCCAACCTCCTAATGAACATTCATTAGTTCCTCTTCAAATTAAACCCCAAGTTTTCCCCGAGTGTAGTAATGACTACCAAGATTACACACCATGCACAGACCCAAAGGTATATGTGATGCTTGGTCCCAATGTCGGATGCACCACACTTCATTCCTTATTCCAAAATGCATCTCCAAATATTGGGTCAAATATTTGGAGATGATAAGTCCCAATATTTGAAGATTATTAATTGGTATTTGAAGATTATAATTGGTCCCAATTATACCCAATATTTGAAGATTACAATTGGTAATATTTGAAGATTATAATTGGTCTCAATGTCGGATGCACCACAATTCATTCTTTATTACAAAATGCATTTTCATGTGGTAATATTTGAAGATTTAATTGATTTCATGACCATTAGAAGCATAGTGACAAATTTCATTTTCGGCAATATTTCGGTAGGGGGTCATTTCGGATAAATTTTGGGAAATATTTGAAAAAGTTTTGGAAAATTTCAGGGAGTACCAAAAAAAAAAATATAAATTATATTTAATATTTATAAAAAATCTTTTTTCTTATTTAAAAATGGCTAAAATTTAAATAAATTCATTAATTTCTGTGAAATTTCGCCAAAATTATTGAAATTCAGCGATTTTGGAGAAAGCACCGAAATTTCGGAGAATTTGGGGGAAATTTGTCACTATGATGAGAAGCCATTTATAGGGACATCTCTCGGTATCAATGATAGATGGCGCTATATTGATGTTGAAACCTTTTTCTTTCTGTGGCAGAGATGGAAGAAGTATGGTTACCAACGGCTTTCTTTTCTGGAACGCCACTGCCCTCCAATCTCTGAAAGGAAAGAATGCTTAGTACCCCCACCTGAAGGATATGAGCCACCTATTAGGTGGCCAAATAGCAAAAATGAATGTTGGTATAGGTATTATAGACTTCAATGGACCCTTGTTTTTTTGTGGTTTTTATAGTAAACAGTTATATCTGTTGCTTAATTCCTTATATTCTTTACTGCAGATCATGTTTTCTTTAACATTTTATGCTTTATTTGTTGGAAACGTGATGAAAAAAATTCAGTTTTTCCCTTTGTTTATTATGTTTCAGAAATGTACCCTACGACTGGATTAACAATAGGAAATCTAACCAGAACTGGCTACGAAAAGAAGGGGAGAAATTCATCTTTCCAGGGGGAGGTACCATGTTCCCAAGAGGAGTCGGTGCATATGTTGATTTGATGCAGGATTTAATCCCTGGAATGAAAGATGGGACCGTCCGAACTGCTATCGATACAGGCTGTGGGGTGAGTTCTTTGTCATTTTGCGTTTCTATGGAATTTAAGAGTCATGATTCTGTGCATGTGCTGTTTTGATCAGGCGCATAGCCAGGATTTTCGGCTGGTGGGGGCTAGCAGTGATCAATAGATTTGGGGGCTTATACACAAAAGATGGTTGTATAAGAAACATATCTTATACAAATTCAAGAGTTAAATGGGGGCTTCAGCCCTCACGCTCTTGTATGTGGCTCCTCCCCTGGTTTTGGTCCATACGTGGGCACTGATATCTATGGCTGGCAACAGCTTCAATCATGCATCGGGACAAGAGTCATGTAGAAACCCTTATTTTGGGGGGTTTTTCTTACTCATTAGCAGTTCCTATGTTCCTTAGGCTGCGTTTGGGTTAGCTCTTATAAGAGTATATGTAGCTCTCTGCCTGCTCTCTACCAGAGCAGAGAGCAGTTTTATCACTTAAAACAGCTCTATGCCAGCAAAAATGCGGCCAGGAGCTGTGTTGCCCAACGTAAGAGCAGTTCCTTGCTGGAGCCAAAGAGGGAAAGAGCCGCTCTTTGGCCGGAAAGGGCTAGTCCAACCGCAGTCTTATAAATTTAGGCATGTGAATGTTTGTTCATGCACCTTATATCCACACGTGTCATTACTATTATAATGCGAGAAGCAGTGTTACCTAGGCACTTCTACTTTTGAGAATTATGCCGTTCTGACACTTGGTAAAACTTGGACACTCCTCAACACGACACAACACTTCTAAAAATGGATGTAAAAGATACTACTTAATACCATCACAGTGTGCCTAGTTTCGATACACAAAAATGAACTGCCATTTTAGGAAAAATTATGCAAAGTTAGTAAATTATGAATGAAACGACTTGAGTTTTTGAAAACCAGTTAAATTCACATTTATTATGTATGCTTTTCATGTTTCATCAGTAGGCTTCTCTATTACCTCTCTAGGATTCCCTTTAGTTTCATTTCAATATATATATATACACACACATGTATATCTATAAATTATTTAATATTTTTATTTAAGGCTGTGCCGCCGCATTGAACATTTCAGAAATTGTCGTGCCAGATACTTGTAACACCTTGACATTTGGCACTGTAGAAATCCAACGGGCCTAACTCAACCTTACAAAACCAGCTTGTAAGGTGAGGTTTGCCCAAGATATAAAGAGCCCAAGAAGGGCCTGCCCACAAATGATGTGGGACAATTCCAACACGCCCCTGCACGTGTTGGCGAGATTGAGCCAAATCACGTGGACAAGAAATGGGTGAGGTGGAGAGAAAGAATAACTTTGATACCATGTAGAAATCCAACAGGCCTAACTCAACCTTACAAAACCGGCTTGTAAGGTGAGGTTTGCCCGAGATATAAAGAGCCTAAGAAGGGCCTGCCCACAAACGATGTGGGACAATTCCAACAGGCACACCTGCCGCGTGTCGAGGTAACACTAGCGACAAGGCTGAATATCACTCAGACTAAATTTTGGAAAAATGACTGAAACTGCCTTGGTCTCTAATAATTAAGCATTGCTATTAATAATTCTAAAACAAAACAAATAGATGGGTAAATATGTCATTTACTTCTTCTTTAATGTCTAAAAATCTTTCTAGTCATGTTCCTCTCTTTCGTGCAGCAAGTGCATTCTACTACTCCTTTCATGTTTACGATATAATTGTTGGGATACTGTTGTGAGTCATGTTTAGACAGTTGAAAATGGGGTGTGGATAGATAAATCTTTGAAAGCCTTATTTGTGTACGTAAACTTTTACACCCTCTGTCCTTAATCTGGGGATTGTTTTGTCCTGTTGAAACTTTTGATTTTTTGATGTATTTAAGCACCCATTTAAAATTCTATACTAAGATATCATCCTTAAATTTCTAAATGGAGTATGAATTAAATACATTGGCTTGTTAACACCTTTAGTAGTTCGTAATGCAAATTCAGTTGTTTGATGTAACATAGTAGAAGTATTTCTTGTGTTAGGGTTCATGAAAATAAGAAGTATGGTGAAAAGAACAAACTAATACTACATTAGTGAACTTTCTATATTTCTAAAGAAGTATATATATATATAGGTTAAGGGATACCTACGCTAGAGATTTAAAGTTCAACTCTACTCTCGAGTGTAGATTACATGCCATGTGGCATGTGATCGCGAGTTGTACCACATAAAAATAAATAAAATAAATAGCCCTTTTTTCCCCCTTCATTTCATGAGTCAAAGATACAAGTTTGTTACCCAAAAAATTTTCCCTTAAAAATTCACCCTTGGACCACAAAATCGACAACATAAAAGTAGTTTTTTTTTTTTGAATGGTCGTTGATCGGCCTTATGCATGTGCACCTGCCACCCAAATGATTCGGGTGTAGAGTTCAACTCTAAGGGTTCAACAATCCCTCTAGGGTATTGGAAAAAAAGACTCTTTTGCCCTTCATTTCATAGGTCAAAGACGTGGGTTTTTCACCCAAAAATTTTGCCCTTGAAAAATTTCAACCAGTCCACAAAACCCAAATGGCTTGAGTGTCCTCTACAACTCAAGTGCAAGCTCCCTCTCTCTCTCTCTCTCTCTCTCTCTCTCTCTCTATACTCGTGCTTGTGCAGCCTGGGATGCTGCACTCATGCCAGTTAGATTCCATATTGCACCCGTTCCAAGGATTGGGTGCCACATGTAATTTCATAAGGTTGATGGATGACCTCTTAAAATAGTGATTTTACTTTGTCGATTTGGTGGTCAACAATATTTTTTTTACCTGAAATGAAGGGAATACATGTCCAATTTTTTTTTTGCCATTGACCTTGGTCCCCACTCCACCTTCACCATGGAAAACACATTTTTTCCATCAAAGACCACCTTCACCGTGTTCCCAACTCTATTTCACGTGTTATGTGGCACCCAGACATGGTTTAGGTGCCACGTTTCATAGATCATTGAAAAAAAAAATGAAAATTCATTTCCATGCAGAAATTAAAAAATTGACTACATTGAAAATTCCAAATGGTTAAATCATAACGTGGAGGTCAGATTTCATCCTTTCTTTTTCAAACTGTTCTATGCAATGTCCCCTTGGTCCTTGTGGCACCTCTTCAAGAGGCTCGGGAAGTCCTTGGGTCACACACACACACACACATCCATCCATACATACATATATATAGTAATCTAAACTTTTTTGAATTTTTAAACATTTATTTATCGCTTTTGTAGGATTTTTTTCTCATGTTACAGGATGCATTTATTTGTTTCACAGGTTGCTAGTTGGGGAGGTGATTTGTTTGACCGTGGTATCTTAACGGTTTCACTTGCACCAAGAGATAATCACGAGGCTCAAGTTCAATTTGCACTTGAACGTGGTATTCCAGCGATATTGGGTATCATTTCTACGCAGCGCCTTCCTTTCCCGTCCAACTCTTTTGATATGGCACACTGCTCCAGATGCCTAATCCCGTGGACGGAATTCGGTAATATGCCACTCTCTCAAGCATGCTTGTAAATCTGCTTGCCATTTTATTTCTTGAATGGAAAAGCCTCAGAACATGGTGAAATGTTTTTACGGGCCTTTGGAGGATAATACCAGTACTCATTTTTAGGTGTCGGAGTTGAAGCAGATGGTTTTCCCATTCAATATTGATAATTGTTCTTATAAATAAGCGAAGGAGGACTTTTACTTAAGTTGTTAATTTGTTGCATTAGGTGTCTTTATTCTTTAAAAGAAGTAATGAAGTGGGAGAGTTATGCAAGTGTGCTTGACATAGTGAGAACCAAGGTGTCAATATTGGTATCGGTTTTGGTTGATTTTGGACTGATACGTATCGGTCAATACAGATACGGTATCACCGATAATGTATTGGTGGATTTTTTTATTTTAAAAAGTGAAAAATAGAAAAAATGTCTTGTATTGGGCAGTATCTACCGATACCGTGACAGTATCGAGTATCGACCGATACTGATCCATATCGGTCCGATACCGATACCACCCCGATACAGGTATCGGGTTGGTATCGGATCGCTTCTCAACGAACCAATATGTATTGGTATTGGCTGAGTTTTGATTCCATGGTGAGAACTGAGAACTACAATTTCTATTTGTTTTTAATTTTAGTTTTTACTTGTTAACTATGATGAAGTTTCTGTTTACCATTAGGTGGGAGTTCTATTGTTACCTCTTGATATTTTGGATATTTCAGAAAAATAAGAAAGTTAAAAGTTTAGCATCCGTTCATGGATGCGGGCATGACTAGGCTTTTTTGTGACTTCTCAATGATGTGGATCCCGCGATGGACTTTTCTTCAATATTCTGTTTTCATCATCTCAAAATATCCACTACCACAATTTTTTATCGATATTACTAATTTTTTCCGACTGGTTTTTTTGTGGGGAGAAAAAAATGGCAAGTTCAATAAAATTATTATGTGATACTATTTTGAGACGTTCTCAAAATCCCAAGAGCATATTGATCTCGTAAAAATAGTTTAAGAATAAATCATCATTTTTTAAAGTGCAGGATCTTTTCGTCATTTCATGAACTAATACTTCTTTTTTATTATTTGTTCATTTCATTTCATGAACTAATAAACCATATCTAAAAATAATACCTTTACTTTCTCGTGGGTGTGCAGCATCACCACTCACAAACAGATCTTTACTTGTTTCAGGAGGAATTTATCTTCTAGAAATACACCGGATACTTCGGCCCGGAGGCTTCTGGGTTCTCTCTGGTCCACCTGTGAACTACGGGAGGCGCTGGCGAGGATGGAACACCACAGTGGAAGAGCAGAAATTAGATTACGATAAGTTACTGAATCTGCTAGCCAGCATGTGCTTCAAATTGTATGATAAAAAGAATGATATTGCAGTGTGGCAAAAATCATCAGACGATAGCTGTTATGATCAAAACATCACCTCATCGGACGCGTCCCCACCTAACTGTGATGATGGTACGGAACCTGATGCGGCATGGTACGTCCCGCTCCACCCTTGCCTTGTCATTCCGGGACCGAGTTTCAAAAAACTAGGGTTGGAATCTATTCCAAAATGGCCCGAGCGTCTTCATTTGGCTCCTGAGAGACGATTGGAGTTCCGTGGTTGGAGTGCCAGTGCATTCAAACAGGACGACAAGAAATGGTTGGTGAGGACGAAGCATTACAAGACTTTATTGCCGGCACTCGGGACTGATAAAATAAGGAACGTTATGGACATGAATACAATGTATGGAGGCTTTGCTGCGACACTGATCGATGATCCGGTGTGGGTAATGAATGTGGTCTCTTCGTATGGTGCAAATTCGCTGGGTGTGGTGTACGACAGGGGATTGATAGGGACCTATCACGATTGGTATGCAGATGCGTAGATCACAACTATACAATATCCAGTGTACTTCTGTTTGTTATTAAATTAAAAAAATAGATCTCTACTTGTGATGTTCAGCATCGGAAATGGACAGTAACAACAAACCTATTTGAACTGTCCATTTATAGACGTTGAAAATCTCACAGAGGGAGATCCATTTCTTATTTTTATATTCTTATTATTATTTTTTGAAATATGATTTATACAATGCCCCCTTGTGCCACGTAGCACCCAACCCATGTTTTGAGTGACACATGGACCATGGCAGGTGTATGCCTGCTCGTATACATGGATTTTGTGCATATAAATAATGCATGAGTACATACCATACATAAAATGCCATAAATATGTTCTTTTTACTGAATTAACACTGATTTAAAATTTTCTAGTTTTATTCTGGTATATAATTTGATGACTAATGCTAAGTAGTTTACTTTTCTGTAGGTGTGAGGCATTTTCAACATATCCTCGTACGTATGACCTTCTGCATCTTGATGGCCTCTTTACTGCCGAAAGTCGCAGGTGAAATTTTTAACAACTTTTTCTTACATAAACGGTTTATTATATATGACTTGTTGCAAGTGCTCTAAAGTTTACTATAAATATTTTTTTATTTATTTAAATTGACCGAGATACCCCAGTTTTATAAAAGCTCACATAAAAAGATGAATATAAAATAATTTTATCATCATTATCTCATACAAGATATTCCTACATATGTTTCCTGATCTCCTAATTATTTTTCTTGATAGACGATAATCCATTTTAAATGTGTTTCCTGATCACTATCAGATGATTTTATCGTAAAAACTAGAAGTCTGAAATCGGTGTAAGTGATAGTTTCTTGATCACCATGAGAGAAAGATATCCTGGTACATGAAATGAGATCTCAGATATAGGGCCATCTCTTTAATGATTTTGATCATGTAAGTAGGTTATAAATATATTTAATGTATCATAATTCTAAAATACTATTATCGAAACTATGTATGATTGCATCATATCCTATCATACTAGTGTTGTCTTATGATTTTTAGCATTCCAAATGTATTCATGTATCAATCAGCAGTGATGATTTTATCTATCCGATCATGCTAGTGTTGCTAGCATGATGCCTATGACTTGTTTGTTGAAATTATTCAACCAGCCAGCATGTTTTAAAAAGATGTCTGATGATTTTCGATTCGGTGTGGGGTGTACCGAATCGAAAATCGAAAAATTCCGTTTGGTTCGGTACACCGAATTTGCATCTCTAGTGTTAGTAAACCTTCTCCTTTACCGTCATGTTAGTTTACCTTCTCCTTTTCTCTGGTGTTAGTTAACCCTTGTGCCAGTACCTTACCTTTGTGTTCCCATTAACCCTTCCGCTTAGTTACACCTACCCTTGTGTTAGTTTATCATATCCTTCGGTTAGTAAAATCTTCCCCCCCCCCAAACCACCTCTTCTTGAAATTATTGGTCCCTTTTAATGGACTGACGTGTTTTGTAGAGTAGCATGCCTTCTGGGAGGTTGCCTCCCTATTCGGGGGAAGTTGGTTGGATATTATCGGGAAAAATGCTGTGGGGATAGGTTTGCACTAATATACGTGTTGATGGATGGCCTGAAGGGTGAAGCAGTCGATGGAGCAGGCAACTTATGTGGATAGGATGTTCAGCACCGTGTACATGCCGGGGAATATTCCTGAAGAATGAGGTCTAGGTGGGGGGGGGGGGGGGGGGGAGCGCTCAATCTGGGAACCAATAAGGCTGGTTATGGTAGGGTGTTGTTGGTTCCATGGGACAAAGAGTTCAGCCCCATGACCATCGTAGTAGTACCAGTCATCATTGAAGGAGTCTACTTCTTCAACTTAAAGGTGGTCGGACCTCACGGGGTCGGGCAAAGGAAGGGGAGGGTGATCTGGGAACAGAAACAGAGTTCGTATCCCCCCTCCAATTTGTTCCCCGGGCCCCAGAGTGATGCGGAACTTTTTTTGGAATCAAAAGATGAATAGGGCCGTGATACATTCCGGAAAAGAACGTTACCGACCACAATGTATCAAATACCAATCGATACCATTATTCCAATAGTAAGACCTTTATTTTATAGAGATTCAATCACTACAAAACCTAATTACTGTGTCACGGAAAAGAATGGAAAGAGCGGACAAAGAGAGAAAATCTCACTGCTGATCCTCAACATCAGAGTATGTGTTATACTCAGATGCAGTATCCATGAGAGGAGTACAATAATTTCAAGAAAGGGGTGGGTAGAGGAGAGGAGTCAACTAACACCAGGGTAATGTTAACTAACAGTCGGGGTGAAGGGGATGGGTTAACTGACTCCAGGGTAAAGGAGATGGGTTAAATAATATCAGGGCATGTTTAACTATCACCATGTTTGGCTCTGATGCCACTTTAGGGGAGAGAGGTTGGACTACCATGGTTCACATGTGGACCGGCACACGCACAAAAAATATGTTAACTTATATCAGAAGAAAATCCCCTCATGTATGTTGTGTGGCAGCCATCGCTTTTTGTTGTTCGTCTCTGGTACCAGTTGAAGTGCGAGAAGTTGGGCTACCATGGTATTGTATCAATCGTGGGACACATACAATTTGTTAACTTTTACTGTTGGAAGAAAATTCCATTACATAGGTTTTAGGAATTATGGGTAATAGGTTATATGGGTGCTTCTATCTACATTGGGTGTGTGAATAGTGGACTAGATACTTAAGTTGTTCCCTTATATCATTGTTCCCGTTTTATGGGAGATTGTAATACCCCAGTATAAATACTAATGATAGAAAGGGTTGGGGTAACACAACTCAAAATGCCAATTCTCCTCTATCTTCTCTCCGCCTACAAACCCTAACCCTAATTAATTGCTATCTACTTTATGCTAAGCCATTGCTTTTGGTTGCCAAGTCTGAATGTAAGAAAAATGATTTGGATAAATACTCATGTATTTGCATAAGAATGGGCAATATGCACATGCATATATATAATCGACTTATCCTCTTTCTACCTCTAATAATTTTATAATTTTGTATACACACCCGCATGTATATATAATGAATCAACTTTGGGAAGACATGTAAATATAATGCTTATTCTAAACTTAATGATTTTGCATCAGGTGTGACATGAAATACATGCTTCTGGAAATGGATCGGATCCTACGCCCCAGCGGGTATGTCCTAATCCGTGAATCCAATTATTTCATGGATGCAATTTCGACCATTGCCGAAGGGATGAGATGGGCATGCCAGAAACAGGACACCGAGTATGGCATAGAGAAGGAGAAGCTTTTGATCTGTGAGAAGAAACTTTGGCATCCTAGTAAGAGTCTGCCATGAGGAACACTAGAGTAAAAGGTGTGAGCTGTTTTGGAGAGCAACATTACACCATGGAAGATGCTTTATAGTTGAAAAGAAAAGAAATATTTGTTTCTTATTGGCCCGCAGGTCTCTGGAGGTACACACGACTTTCAGCAGTAAGCAAGGTATACAGATATAGATTTCTATATAATTTCATCTATTAGTTAATAGTTTTCATAGTATATTCATCATAGGATACCAACAAACAGTTAAGTCCTCAACATCAATTTCATTTTCTCTATATATATATCTTTTGTATTCATCATAGGATACCAACAAACAGATAAGACCTCAACATCAATTTCATTCTCTCTCTCTCTCTCTCTCTCTCTCTCTATATATATATATATATATATATATATATATATATCTTTTGTCGTTCATTTGATGGTAAATTCTAAGAGGTAAAATGTGCAATGACTCATAAAAGCCAAGCCTCCCAAGGTCTGTTTTTCTGTAGGGTAGGTGAAATTTGAGGATAGCTATAGAACTGCTCTACTGTATTGTGTGTACCAGTGGTTCTTGGGCCAATGCAACGTATGGCTGGTTATGAATTCCATTGATTGTAGGATCCACCATATGTGGCATCATTTGATCTTGTGGTTGTCTTTCTTCACCAGCCACAAGAGGCGTGCTTGTTGTTGCATTGATTTTTGTAATTGTTTTGTTAGACGGGTATTTGTGGGGTATTGTTGTCTTCCTTGTTCTCTTGTACCTTACGTAGCTAAGAGGTGTGGTTGTGATTGCATTGGTTTTTTAAATATTTTTTGTTAGACGGGTATTTGTGATTCTTTATAAAGGGTATTGCAGTCTTCCTTGTTTGGACAAAAGGGAGCTAGTCTTTCTCCTCCTTTGAAAGAAAAAAAGTAACATCTTGGGGTGTCTCTCGGCGAGTGTGTTTCGTGCTAACTCTACAGGCGGGGTATCCTTTTTTCGGGTGTTCTTTTTCGACTTCAGCGCGTCACTAGCTTTCAGGGTTTGTTTCTCTTCCCTTTCATTTAATATATACCTTATTTTGTTGCCGGGGAAAAAGGAAAAAATGAAAAATTTAACATCTTTAATGTTTTTTATGACGGGAGGACAATCTGTGGGGCAACCCGCTTTAGCAGTTTCTGTGGGCTGTTTTGCCATTCTTGGGACCAAGTTTTGGTTGGGTAACGGAGGTCCGTTTGTCTGTTTGGTCTGTTTTTTTCATGGTCGTTCCTCTTTCACTGCTGTTTTGTTTGGTTAGTGTTGGTGTCCTGTGGATTTGTGCCTAAGTATCTCACTTAGATGCAGTTGTATTTCCTTCCTTTCTGTAATGAATTTTCCTTATTTTTGATTTGAAAAGAAAAACTATGATCATCACCAAAGCCACCTTTTGTGGTCAAAATTAATAGCCCAAATGGCCGACGGAGAAAATATGGCCACTCAGGGGTGTTAGAATAGTCTCACATTGCCTTTGGGCTTGGAGGTCTTGGGCTATGTATAATTTGGGCACCTCTCAACTTAAAAGCCGATTTTGTGAGGTTGAGTTAGGTCTATGGAATTTAAGATGGTGCCAAAGCATGTATTTCTCTACTCTACATCACCTAATTCAATTGTCCATGTGATTTGGCTTGTCTCAATCCCGCCAACACGTGCGGGGGTGTGTTAGAATAGTCTCACATTGTATGTGGGCTTGGAGGTCTTGGGCTATGTTCTTACAAGCTGATTTTGTGAGGTTGAGCTAGGCCCATGAAATTCCACAAAGGACACATTTGAATGTTATAGAGCTCGTATGACCGCTCAGGAGCATATGTAATGTTATAGAGCTTGACTACTCGAAGGAATCCTATACATTTCCAGTTTATAAATGTTCTTACACCACTTAGGGGCACATTTTGACCCATATAAACATTAAAATGGTATTTAAATGTTCTTACACCGTTAAAGGCTAAATGTGTGGGTAATTCATACCGTCAAAGGGATATATATCATACATTGAAAGACAATAGGCCCCAAAATCAAACTTTTTAAGAGATTTGAATCATCCAATATGTTACTTTGACAATAACCGTTGTTTTTTATTTTAGTGGTTATGAAAGTTCATCTATCAGATGATTTACATCCCACTTATAGGGATGCTTTGTTGGGCTGAGATATGTTTTAGTGATGGATTGTCACTTGGACAATTTAGATCAAGAAGTGCATCACAACAATATGACATAATGATAAATCATATTTCAATAGTGATAAATATGATGGTGCCAAATCATTTAAACACTAGAAGTCGTTCGGAAGCCATTATCCCATAATTTTTAAGACATCATTAGTGATAGTCAAATTTGTACTTTCATTAAGCTCTGTACACCTCTCTGAGCTTGACTATTATCCTTCTCTCCTTGAACTCTTTCATAATTTAATTTAAAAGAAAAAATAACTTAAAGTGCTGATCTTTTCGGCATAAATCTATTTTGTATGGTTGATACACTTTATTGTCGTTTCGGCCGGCAGTTCTTAAATTATTTTCTTCCCTTAACGCCTTAAGGGCTCGTTCGGCACTTTCGGTCCGGAAATCCATTTTCTCATAAAAATGGCAAGTCTCAATTTCTGCTTAGAAACCTATTTTCTGAGGGACGTCATTTTCTGAGTAGTTGTTCTTGAGTTACTCAGAAACTCATTTTCTCAGAAAAATTGACATTTTTTTGTGTTTTACACTTTCTCAAGAAAGAGTATTGTATATTTCTACGCCCTACAGCCGCATGTATTTATGACCTTCGTCAAAGCAATTATTTGATCGGATGATCGTCAAAATTTATATACTTTAAATCGGTAATATGTTTAACACTTTGGTCGGTCAGATTTTCGAAATGTTGTCTTCAACATGCACACCAACGGGGACTTATTCGAAAATTGGTAGTTATTAGTTTGGTTTCGATTTGAGAAATTAGAAACCGATAGTTATCGATTTGGTTTCGGTTTAGTATGAAAACCGGTTAGGACCGACCCGATAACACCCCTACCTATTTTTCATATTTTTTACATATAAAATATTGGCTTGAGTCGCATTGACCCGACACGACCTGATTTTCGCCCGAACCAACCTCTTAATCGTGCCTTGAAGCTATTTCCGATTTATTTCCATCATTTTTTGTGTAACCCACAAACAATTTTAAGACTATTTTCATGACACAAAAGTGATGAATCTCTCGAACAAAACGCACATTATGGTCGTTGCCCCAAACAAATCAAATTTTGTTTGAGTACCTCTATTAGTGCTAATGTCATTTTTGAAAGCGCCACATTGATTGTTTTCAATCAGATGATGGAGATCATTTTTTGCCCTGATCTTCCACATAACGAATCTTGAGACCATAAGTGTACCATCAAACGGTCAGTTTGTTATTCCATGTAGCACGGATACCCAAAAAGTAATCCTAAAATCATATGGTACACATCACGCAAACGTGATTTTAGGTCATTTTTTGGGGATTTGTGACACGGGGAATCCAAAACCTACCGTCCAATGATAAGATCATGGTCTCAAACTTTATTATACGGAAGATCAGTGTGAAAAATGATCTCTATCATTTGATTTCAACCAGTCAATGGGTTATTAAGTGTTGCACAAGTGGGTGCTTTCAAAGATTGTGTCGGGCCGAATAGAGGTTCCCATCCACCTCAGAAACTGCCTCAGAAAATCCCGTTTCTTGAGAAGAAAACTCCAAAAATCATGTGTCCATTGCAGCAGAAAGTGCTTGGCAAACACAGAAATCCAAAAATCTCTCAAATAAAGGAAATGCTTTGAAAATGGTCAGGAAAATCATTTTTTTGCAGAAATGGGCCTAATGGTTAGCATAGTTTTGAATGCCCAATTACAATATTCCTCCTCTATTCTTCATCATAGTGACAAAGCAAAATTTCGCGAAAATAATCGAAACGGTGTCAAACGAAACTTTCAAAGAAATTTTGATACTTTCTGAAAATTTTTGTAATTTCAGATTTTTCGGTAAAATTTTAGTAAATTTTGAAAATTTTAGAATTTTTTTTATTTTTATTTTTATTTTAATATTACTAATTTAGTAGTAATTGGAGATTGCTAAGTTTGCTTTGTGAGTACTACACGACTGTGTGAATTGCTTAGGTAAACGGTAGAAAGCACAACCTATTATATAGGTACTTGGAGTCTCTAAAATTTTGCCCTCACAGATGTAGGATTAAAGCTAGTTAGAATTTACAAATGCATTTTCTCTATTTGCACTTGTCTATTTTCCTTCTAAGATTCTATGCTTGGCCACTTTGAATAATTGCTAAAATAATATTTTTATATATTTTTAATCTTCGAAACGTTTCCAAATTTTTTTTGAAATATATCAAAATTAATCCGTAATGTACCGAAAGGAGACCTCACTGAAAATTTATGACCACTAATATGGTAGGTGTGTCTACCAGCACCCCATCATGAAGATAACAAAACACGTGGCAAATTTTGTGCACGCACCTTTTCCACGGTGCCAATAGCTGTACCCTATTATAATCTCTCGTCTTTTGCAAGTGAAAGTTCTTGAGGGTCCCCACTTTCTACGCATGCGTAACTTTCGTGTTGAAACCACATACTCAATAGCCAATAATCTATAAGCGTACCTCTAAACGTGCCCACGTTTTCTCCGAATGCACAGTAGATCTTTCCTTCGAGTCATATCAGTTTTCACTCCGATTTTTTACACAATAGATCTTGAGATTATGACGCACCTATCAGACAAACAATCTTTGATTCTCTGTACCTATCAGACAAACAATCTTTGATCCTTTGTATCAAATCATATGGCACACAATACACTCGAATGTAATTTTGGGGCATTTTGTGAAATTTGTGACATGTGAAATCACAAAAATGATCATTTAATAAGTGTGTCATAATTTTAAGATCTATTTTATAGAAGATTGAGATGAACAACAATCTTTATAAATTTAGCAAAGAGGATAGGACCTTGTTAAAATAGGTGAACTCTAAGAGAGAGGTCTCTACTATATATAAGACACATCCGAGTTGCTTATGGCCTTATAGCATAATTTAAAAAAAAGCATTTCATCTCATAATATGTGAGTTTGGCTTAGGTCCTTAACCTAAGCACCGCCTGTGGTAGTCGGTCAATCTACCTTTGTTAACATAGATATTTTCTAGTGTCAAATCATCGAAAGTCAAAAGGATGCCTTCACGGATTTGTGTGCTGATTGATAGCAATCCACTTCCCGAGACTTGACTATTTTGGGAAAAGAGGGGCCCGGCCACCTCATCGTGCGGGGCACAGTTACCTAAAACTAACTCTAAAATATTTGCAAGTTCCTCGAATGCGATACTTTTTGTTGAGTTGATTTTAGGTGGGTCCCAACTCTCAAGAGACTCAGACGGGTTCCAGGCGGCAGATGTGCCGCCACGCAAATTAACTGCAAGAGGGCGGTGGGGTTCAATTGATGCAAGTAGAGTAGCTGCAGCCCTTTATAATCTATAGTACCTTTATAAATCTGGAGTACCTTGTCCTCAACAAATCTGTAGTACCTTTATAATTTTCCATTGAATCATTGATACATATCATTCTCAAGAGGATGAATGCCATGTCAGTAGCATCTAAATAGTTGGAATATATTTCAATTATTTTAAGGGTGGCTCTATTTGCACCCACCTCCTTGGCCGGTCAATTCTTCTGGATGCAAGGCTAGGTGGTTGAGTTTAGAGTTTTCAACCTTTTGGTTAGTACAAATAGAGGTAATTTTGAGGAGCAACCATTGTGACTTTATAGCTCTAATTGCACCTATGGAATCTCTGATGGGACAAATGTTGAAAACCATCTTCCATTTTGAATTAGATGATAGAAATCATTTTTTGTCTCAATCTTTCACAAAATGAATCTTAGGATTATAATTATACCATCATTTAGTCCGAATTTGATTTTATATGGCATTAGGGGTGTTGTGCCACGTGGAACCATTTTGTGAAAGATTGGGACAAAAAGATCTCAAAGCAATCAATGATTTAAGCATGCGATGGTCAATGACTCTAAAACTGCACTGATAAAAAAAGAAGCTAAAGTTTATATGAAAGTGGCTTTTAAGCTAATGGCAAACGACATGATAGTCTCTTGATGTGAGTTTTATGTTATAGATGTGTAACTCAAGGTCGCAGGTTTGGAGCCCAACTTACAAATACTGACGTCTAAAACACAATTTTTTTGTGCTTAGGTGAGAACACCCAATACCACATCTTTAATGATATGATACACTGAATGGATACCAAATTACCAATCCTTGCTTCACCACTGACTAACTAAAAGTTTATTTTCTTAATAACGGTGGATATTTTTAGACAATTTTATAGACAACCTATGTGGTGCGACGTAACTGACTGCAGTGTTTGGCTCCACTATGTCACAGCCAGTCATGTGGTGCCATATAAGCTTTTGGCCAAATTGCCCACTAGTATAACATTATACGCAGTCCTTTTCTTATTAACTTTTAGCTTTGGCCAAATTGTCCACTAGTATAACATTATACACAGTCCTTTTCTTATTAACTTTTAATACTTACTATTAAACATGCACGTTTGCACGTGTTGGTCTATAAAATCATAAAAAAAATAATAAATTTATAAAATAAAAAAAGGTTATGGGTTTTAATGTATGGACGAATTTATGCATTCAAATCTTAGATTATATGTCATATGTCACCTGATTTCAAGACAGTGTCTTTTTTGGATAGCATGCAATGTCACATGTCATCTATTAAAAAATTATATTTTTTTTGTGGTCTAAACTTTACCCTCACACATCATAATGTATTGAATTTTTTATCGTTTGACCACATTTTGAACTGTGGATGTCCACTCTTTTTCAATAATTTTTATTCATTGAACGCGGTGGCTATAACATAAAGGGATGTGCCAGTAACACCAACCAAATATTATCAGGCTAATTTAATTTCATTGCTTGACTCAAAATTTTAATCGGGTCGAGCACATAAACTTGACCCTGGGATCAAGTTCGAGCATGAATCATTTGAAGGTTAGGTTGACAAATTTTTTGTATACAAAATATACAGAGATAAGGGGTATTATAAGAATTGAGCTGAGCTAGGCTTGGTAAAGACATGCACTAAAAATGTGTTCTAATGTATGGATGAACATATCCATTCAAACCTTAGATCATATGTCATATGTCACCTAATTCCAAGATAGTGCATTTTTTGAAATAGCGTGCAATGTTATATGTCATCTATTAAGAAAATTAAGCCTCACACATCATAGCGCATTGAATTTTTTATTATTTGACCACATTTTGGACCGTGGATGTCCACTCTTTTCAACCGTTTTTATTCATTAAATGCGGTGGTTATAACATAACGGGATGCGCCAATAACACTAACCAAACATTATCAGACTAATTTGATTTCATTGCTTGACTCAATTTTTTAACGAGATCGAGCACATGAACTTGACCCCTCGGATCAAGTTCGAGCATGAATTATTTGAAGGTTAGGTTGACAAATTTTTTGTATGCAAAATATACAGAGATAAGGGGAATTGTGAGAATTGAGCTGAGCTAAGTTTGGTAAAGGCATACACTGAAAAAATTATGGTCAAATGTGTAAACCTGAGGAGCATGGTAGAACGAGTTTTATCAAAATATGTGTTTAATAGATCTAGGTTTGATAAACAGGCTTTGAGGATTTTCCTTAATCCAACTTCTCTCCCAAGCCGCATCTTTGAAGCCAAGTATTTCACAAAAGCGAATTTTCCCAAAGAGCGAATTTCCTTCACGCAAAGGTTGGTAGAAATGCCTCTTACTCTTGGACGAGCATTATATATGAAAAAATATAATTGAGAATGACTTAATATGGAGGGTGGGTCGCAAAAACTCAATCAAAGTATAGGAAGATGGGTGGATTCCTAGGGTGTCTACCTAAAAAGTTATTATGTTCATCAAACCTGATTCAGTGATCCTAATGTTCGAGCTGCTAGAGAATGATCCTAAAAGATTGAATGAAGAAATGATTCGGAATATGTTTCATGATATAGATGCTAATACAATTTTGCAGATCTCTATTTCCTTCCGGAGGACTGAAGATAAACTCGCATGGACCTATGATAAGAAAGGAATCCGTTCAAAGTGCATATAAAGTTACTCACAAGCTCATAGAAGATGCTAAAAGATCAGGTAACACTATAATTAATGTAAAAAATAATTACAAAAAATTTTGACGAAAATTTCACTTTTTTTTTCCCAAAAATTTTTATTTTAAACTCGACTTTTTCAAAAAACACATTATAAACCCATTTTTTTCCCGTTTATAATGATTGATATTTTTTTTTTTTCAAATTTCTTACTTTTTTCTTGAAATTATCAAAATTTACCACTGTTTTTCATATATTTTCGAAGCCATTTTATTCCCGTACCTATACTATTACTATGTTTGTTAGTATTGGGTTCTTGACTCCTATTTGGAACGAGATTCGTTTAGTTTATTTTTTTGGAGAGAATTGTTACATAAGTTTTCTTTAATAAAAGATAAAGATAACTAAAAATTTATTTTCAAATAAAATTTTATTTTTATCTAGAGATATTTTAGGAGACATTAAAGCAAGGGAAAATTTATTGAAAAATGATATTTTGGTATCTGTGTCAAGTCAAATCAATGTCTGACCACTTGATGATACGACTATAATCTCTAGGTAAAAAACGTTCCTCATCATCCGATTCAAAGTAGTCAATGAGATTTAACATGGGTGCTCTTAAAGATTCGTGGGCATACTCTTAATGGTAGCTTTTCCTCATCATCCGATATGGATTGATGTTTGCCCACCTTAATTTAACGTTTGACCCTATATATTATTAGTGATGTACGTATATCGGAAGAGCCCTAACCATATTAGCCAATATGTATCAAATATGACTGATATTTAAAATCTTGATTTAATCAATTATATATTTATGTAATATTATCAACAGGTCGGTTGACTCTATAGCTAACCAGCCTAACGATAACAAAAATTTTGGTTTGAAGCTTTATCTACTTATGCTCATCCAAAGAAAAATTAAATAATTTTTTTTGTTAAAATGGTTGAATAAAATAATATAGTGTTGCAAACGATAGAAAATGAATAAAAAATAATTCTTTGACTACATTTGTGCTACTTGTACGAACTCATTCACACTAAAATTACCCTAAACGATAGAAAATGGTCACGTATCATTCACACTAAAATTACCCTAAATATATGGCGTATATATTAATCAATTCAAATAATTTATTATCAACCTTGCATTTAATATAAACAATGATGTGTGCTTAAGTACTCGGATCTAATGGTTTGAATTCCCTGATATGTGCACTTTAATATGAATCGATTTTAATGGCTTATATTAAAATTTATTAATGGGGTTAAGGTATTAAACTTGGAATCAATATCAGGTATAGGTCCTGTCACGACTCAAAATCCTTACCCGATCTCGAGGGCCTAGAATTCCGTGTTATGACACCGCACGCTTGTTAAGGCGATAAGCGGACATACACATAATTCTTAAATCGATTTAGCATAAGGATCAAGGCATTTAATAGTATCATTTAAAAATAAATGGCTCAATAAATCAACAACGGAAAACGTAGATGCCATTAATTAAGTGATAAATCCTAACCATGCATCTATAATAAAAAACAAACAGAGGTTTTACGTAGGATAAAATAGTCCCAACGCAAACTCAAAAGTGGCACTAAAAAATAAAAGTAACTAATAACAAGTCTCCCCTGAAAATAATAAAACTATAACTAAAGAATCTCTCAATGCTCAAAGTAGTCCGCCGGATCTATTCCCTCGTCCAAATGGTAGCCGACGTCCTCACTCTCATGAGCCGCATCAGGAACAACATCATCCTCATCCTCAGTGATGAAAAAATCAGAGTTCTCACCTGCAACTGTTAGTTTTAGAGGGGGATGAGTTTACTCAGTCACGTAAACTCAGCAGGTTGCACAATCGATCCACCATAAAATACCCAGGTGATCGTGTGTGCAGTCGCTTGAGTTGCGGTGTATTTTGAAATAAATCGAACAGCTATAAATAATTACAAAAATATCTAAGATCTCATATCTATCATATCGAACTGAAAGATATAGCATAAAAGAAAAGACATAACATAAAATAAAAAGACCTGACATAAAATGAAATGAAAATAATGCATCAAGTACTGATCTCTTTTTGTGTCTGCTTTGTCGCTTTATCCTATGTAGCATATCTTAAAACTTAATATTGCTCCATACGCCTACACCACGTACTTCGCATCTTACTTAATTTACGTATACGACCTGTGCTAGGGCCGCTGCTCGAGCCTATCACGCGAGGTCTACGTGTAGATAACCACCTAACCTCCATATCATAACATATACCATCATCCAGCCTGATGAGGTTGCATGCTTTTAAATCAGTGTCCCCTTACGTTCGGGACACTGTCGTAGCGTATTGTTCTTAAGATCCGTCTTGGCTGCAGACATTGGATCTTGCGGTGGCACGCAAGACATGGCACGTGTAGAAACTTAATTTATATTTTGCTGGCCTTCACAATATAACTTATCCGTATTCGTAGCTTACCTTATCTTACATATTATTCCTTATTATTTGCTTAAAGCTTAATTTGAAGTGAGCCACAGTGCGATAAGATTCACAAAATCACGCTTTTCAAAGGACGGGTTCTGTAGTAACCTGGATGTACTTCGTGTGGCAGCCCATACTCCCATAGAGGTGTTACATCCGTATGTGGATGCCTACATTTCAAGTTTCACGTGACCGTGACGAGAACCCCACCATGACGAAGGCTTAAAAGTCGTGTGACATAGCTTATTCTTTTTTTTAATTATGCGTATGCTCTATCGTGATTTTTCTATGTGGTGGATGCCATATGATGAAAGGACTAACTTGGCCAAAAATAACTATTTCATACACCTTACGTATTTGTGAATATAAAATAATAATTAAAATTTGAAAAGAACAAATATTTCATACAAAAATTTTGGAGAAACCTTCATGAGCCGTTAGATTGCTTAGAGAGTGATCGGGTCTGTGGTTCTTAAAGTTTTCTAAGTGGTCTGTGTGTCGAGACCTTTTTCTAGTTTTGACCCAAGAGTGGATCAAAGAGACGGGCCAAATAATCCCCTTAGTTATATACGGGTTTATATCCCTTATCAAATCTTTCAAACTTGCGGGTTTCCAAACACGTCCTCAAAGTTTTAGTGGCACTTTTCTTATCCATTAGATTACATTGTGTTACTATTGAGATCGTTTTGAAGTCGGTCCTATAGGCCAGTTGCGCCTTGATTATAAAAAATTAAGGGTCAAAGGTAACCCATGTATTATTCCATGTGGCACCTAAGGCTAAAATAAGAAGACATGAACTTTGAATCATCTATCATTTAATCTAAACCATTAGATGGTTAGACAATAAAATTTTACCTAAGGTTGGCTCTTTTGTCCCGATCCTGATTCGAACTCTAGCCCACTAGATCCTTCAATCAACCTTTCACAAAAATCTAAGAGTCACGTGCACACTTAGTGTACCTACCATGTGGCGATCAGATTGAACGGACCTAAACCATCAGATACCTAAGAAGAATAATTTTAAGGTGTTAGGTCTTTGGGCCCAAGTTATTTTCACTTCTGAGGCCTCAGATCTAACGGTCAATCCTTACATGATCAATAGTGTCCAAATGGAGGTTCAATTTCTTGGTTTGTATTTCGATTTCTCGGGTTCTGAATCGTTAGATGTCTCGAGAATTTCAATTTGAGGAGGCAGTTCTTTGCAGGGTCGTGGGTCCAATGCAGAGGAAGCAATCACATGTAATTATAAAACCATTTGTATATGATATATATATAAGTGTATTGAATAGTATATAAAATAGATATATATACTCGTGAGGACTCGCGGGGAAGGAAGAAGATGAAGGAAATTTGGATTTTGTGGAAACTTAGATATACCTATATAAGTATACGTATATGTCCACCTATATACATATAGTGTTTACTTTTAGATTTAGAGCACCCATTTATTATAAATGGATATTTATTTATGTATTTGTCTTTCATCTCCTTCTTCATAGTTTAACCACCATTACTGGAGCAGTTATAAAACTTCAAATTTTCTTTTATTTTCAAAAACGAACCGGCTATATTAAGATCGATCGAGGGACACCCACCTGTTGGAGCGTGAACGTGGTATTTTGGGGTGACTTCGATCGATCCGGCGATGCGGGCGATGTGGCAGCCTATGCGTCGAGTTGGTGATGCGGCAGCCAACGTGTCTCTTCGGCGATGGGCTTTCAGTGCGGGTCGGCGGGTGTTAGGTTGGTTGGGTGCGAGAGGAAGAAGGCAATAAGGCAGTGATGGTGTGTCAAATGCGTTCTTGCCAAGAGAAGGACACGGGAGGAAAGATAGATGAGGGAGGTAGGAGGGTAGAGATATAAAGGATTTTTAACTCACTCAATCGGCAAGAATCCTGGAGGGTTCTATTTTGAGAGGAATTGAAGTTGGGTTTCCTTTTTCGTCAAAGGTGATTGAAACCCAAAGTAAAATTGTGGCAATTAGTCTCCCTAATTTTTTGTTAGGATTTATTTAGTTTCTTAAAATAATAAATTCAAGAGATTCGGTGCCAACAAGGTGGCAGAATCAAAAAGTAAACTTTCTTTACATGTGTTGTGGGCTGGGGTAGTGTGTGGAGTATGCACACGGATTTCGGCGCTCCATTGCATCTAGTGCCATTGAATGTTCTCTCTAGGGTCTAGGTCATAACAGGTCCATCTTGAACCGATACGTATAAGCCGATATTGTATTAGTGAATATGTTTCTTTTTGAAAAAATATTGTAAAAATAGAAAAAAGTACTTGTGTAGGTCAATATCAACTTATGCTGAGACAGTATCATCCAATACAAACCTATATCGGTATCGATTCTCGATGAAATTGATATGTATCGCCAATACGTCTTGGTATTGACCAAGTTTTGATACCATTGTTCCAAGTCATTTGACACTTGGAATGAGATAATTCACATATGCCTATAGGCATAATTCATTGACTGATTTGACTATTAGATTTTTCACAGATGAAGATATAGTGTATAATAATGATGTACATTGTAATTGAATTTCAATGATGTAAGATCATCGTACACACTCCATTCTTCCTAACAAGATAGGTATCATGTCATCTAGATCTTATAATTGTCATATTTATTAAGGTTGATTATAATTGAAAATATGGTGTACCTATCAGACAGTCAGATATTGATTCCATGAGGCACAAATCTCGAAAAGTGATCGCAATCATGAGTGTGCCATGAGAAAAGGGTTCTCAAGTGTCACTTTCGAAGATGTGTGCCATGTGGAATCAAAATCTGACCGTCTAATAGGTGAGCCATGATCTCAAGATCTATTGTCTTGAAGATTGAGACAAAAAAGTTTTCCATCGTCTAATTCAAGACAATTAATGATTTTTTATGATGGAAATCCGTGTGTTCTTCACAGGGAAAAGGCAGCAAATAGTGCCATCACATACAATAACGTATGACGTTATTTGCACCCATTTTTTCTTTGAAGAGCACACGTTCTTTCACAGGAAAAAATAGTTGATTGCTTTGAAATAGACGATGGAGTTTGTTTTTCGTCCCTATTTTACACGCAATAGATTTTGATATCCATGATGCCCCTGGTCACATGTTGATTTTATGTGGCACACATCCAAAAGTGTGTCATATGGAATCACGATCTGACCGTCTGATAGGGGCGCCATGATATCAAGATTTGGAAGGTTGGGAACAAAAATGATCTCCATTGTCTGATTCAAGCCAGTCAACTATATTTTATAGTGATAATATATACGTTTTTCACAAGTTTAATGGGGGTAAATAATGCTACCCTAAGTAGATAATCCCAAGGTTCAAAATTTCGATCCAAAATTTCAGTTTTGGTCCCCACCGAAACCGAAATCCAAAATCCAAAATTTCGTCTAAAATTTCGGATTTAGGTTTCGATTTTGATCAAGCCGGATATCGAAAGGGAGCCATTACTTGGACACGCTTTTCAAGTGATTGCACCGAATTTAAAAGAAAGGCTTGCAAGTTTGGCAACTTCTACTATATTAAAACACCATCTAAGCCGTTTGATTTGAAGGCCATGATTTAAAAATATCAATTGCAAAAGATTAGAATAAAATATAATTTTCATCATTTAATTAAAAAGAGTTAAAAGTTATTATATAATTCAACAATTGACTACAATAGGTCATATGACAAGCATCGTGTTTTGGTCCAATTTTATGTACCAAAAATCTATTGATCATGAACTTCAAATCAGACGGCCCATATTACATTATTATATATCACATATATTCCTAAAATATAAGTTTTTTTTTTAAATCGGTACAATCACTTAAAAAATATGTCCAAGTAATGCCTCCCATGTCGAAATTTAACATAAATTTATTAGATATACGGGAGCTCGAGAGTCTTGGCCAAGATTTATTCGCGCTTTTATCATAGTGGCAACTAGTAAGGGCCAAGATATATATATATATATATATCAGCCCCCGCTAGGCTCGCGCCTCTCAGTCTCTTTTTCCTCTTGTGGCTGCAAAGCCTGAAAACTCTTGAATTGAAAAATATAAAAATATAAAAATGCAAAATACAGAGAGAGAAAAAGCCCCGATAGATGAAGTGGTTCTCACCATGGATGACCAGCGAAACTCCACGCCCAAACAATCTCCAAATAACTCTGCAGATCCCTCAGGAGAACCAAAGACCCCAAACCCCACAACAACAAAAACTAAATCCCTTCGCCGTCTCAGCTTCTCAAAACCCAAATCCCGCTTCGTTGAACTTAATTACCCTCCCCCCTCAAAAACAACCGCCGCCGCCATCCCCGAATCTCAAGAAGGACCTCTTAAACCCACCGCCTGCGAATCCCAATCCTCCGACGAGGAAGAGGATGAGAAAGGGCAACTAAAACAAGATGAAGAAGAAGAAAAACTCCGCGAGAAATACCGAAAGAAGAAGCGAAAGATCGGTTGGAGGGTCTTGTTGGAATGGGTCTCCTTCTTTGTCATAATGTCGTGCCTCATTTTGAGTCTCACAGTTGACTCGTTGAAATTCGAGAAGACTTGGGGTTTAGAAATATGGAAATGGTGTTTGATGGTGCTCGTCATCTTCTGTGGTCGTCTACTTTCAGGATGGCTTGTTAGTCTCTTCGTATTCTTAATCGAACGCAATTTTATGCTACGAGAGAAGGTACTCTATTTCGTATACGGGCTTCGTAAGAGCGTTCAGAATTGTTTCTGGTTAGCACTTGTTTTGCTATCTTGGGCTCTAATTTTCGATCAAGGGGTCGAGATTTCTCAAAGAAACCATAAAATCCTCGATAAGGTTTCTCGTGCCCTTGTGGCAATACTCATCGGCGCCATTATTTGGCTTGTTAAAATCATATTGGTTAAGCTTTTGGCTTCATCTTTTCATGTGGCCACCTTTTTCGATCGGATGAAAGAAAGCGTTTTCCATCACTATATATTGGAGACACTCTCTGGGCCACCGTTGGATCAGATTTCTGCCAAGTTGCCAAATCAAAGGAGTCTACGGAAGACGAAATCATTGCCGGCGAAGTGGAATGATGGAAGTCAGCGGAAGAAGGAAGCAGGGGTGTCGATCGGGGGGTCGAGTAGGCTTGATATGGAGAGATTGAGGCAGTTGAGTAGGAATAGTGCTTCGAGTTGGAGTGTTAAGAGGCTTATGAGTCATGTGATGTCGTCAGGGTTGTCAACGATATCAACGACTGTCGATGAGACGATGGACGATTTTGGGCAGAAAGGGTCTGAGATTACGAGCGAGTGGGAGGCGCGGGTGGCGGCTCAGAGGATATTTAAGCACGTCGCTAAACCAGGGGAGAAGTAAGTGCTCCAATTTTTATTTATTTAGTTTTGCGTTTTGCTACCGTGCGCTTTGACCATTGGTCGGCCTCCCGCCACCGAGAAAACTCCCCTTAGTCCCTGACTACAGCCGAATTAGTTGGCCGACGTGCATAAAAAGACTGATTGGGAAATAGTCAGGATCAATCAGAGATTTCAATCACATCTGCAGCCCTTGGATATGGAAGAATTTTGACGTTCATGATTCAATCTTTTTTAGAGGATGACATGTAGTCAAAATTCTTTTCAGAGGTATGGGGATATGCACCCGGGGTAGAGAGATATCTCTATATGTAGCATCTTATTGTGAAGTGAGGGGTGACATGAGGCCCACTTTACTAATTAAGGTTACACTTTTAACTTACTTTTTCATGCATATTTTATTTAAAAAATATAGCGCCCAGTAGCGGAGCGCTAGGCATATCGGGAGCGAAGTGACAGCACCCCGAAAACTAGGCACCGACATCCCGATAGTGAACACGCTTCTCTATCAAAGCGTCGGCGCTTCGTTTTAGGGGTACCGCCGCTTCGATAAAATTATATATATATATATATTTATTTATCGAAGTGCCGATGATTAGTTTTAGGGGTGCCGGCACTTCAATAAATTTTTATTTTTTATTTTATCAAAGATCCGACGCCTCTTTATTGAAGCGCCGTCGCTTCAATAATAATTTTTTTTCGAAGCATTGGCGCCTTGTTTTAGAAGCGTCTGCGCTTCAATTAAATTAATTTTTTTTTTATCGAAGCGCCAATGCTTCGTTTTAGGGGCCCTTTTTTTTTCGAAGCGTCGGCGCCTCGTTTTAAGGGCTAGGCGCTCAAACTTTTGGAGTAAAGTTTACTTGAAAAAATAATTATGACATTTTCTTAGAAAATGAGAAAAAAGTGACTTAAAAAAAATTTCTAAAAAAAGTAAAGAATGACTCTTGAAAAGGAATATAACTTTTACAATATTTTAAAAGTTTAACCTTAGTTAGTAAAGTGAGTTTCATGTCACCCATCACTTCACAAAAGATGCGTTACATGTCGTGCCCATATCATTTGACGTAGAGATATCTCTACGTCGGGGCACATTTTCTCCTTTTGCCTTCTTTTTATAGGATGACAGGATGACAGGTGGTCTAAATTCTCTTATTTCCACAGGGTGCAGATGTGGTTGAACTTTAAATCCTGTTCAACTGACTGGGCCTAACCATTTGCCCTGTATTTGGCACCCAACATGCTTCTCAAGGTCCACCTCCCAAATGCCACATTGAATAAAAAACTAATAATCTGATGATAAGATTATGGTCTCAAATCCATTCTATGAAAGATTGGTGTGGCAAACGCATCTCCATGGTCTCAAGATCTATTGGGGAGAAGATTGGAATAAAAAATCATCTACATCGTCTGATTCAAATAGAGATTGAACCGAGCACTACTGTAGGTGCTCGGGTTAGGTACCTAATACCTACTCCAATAGTAATTGGTAACCGACTCGTAGTTAAGAATTAGATTCAAGTGCTCGACACGTGATAATTGAGGATGTTATAGTATTGACTAGTAGATCTAACAGCTCACATTCTGGCTTTCACCAAACCTCCTGATATCAGCATTTTTTCTGTTTCGTTTTTGTCCTTAGAGACGTCAGAAAAGAGTGGGTGCCTAGTCACTGTCACTGGCGGGTAGGGTCCACCGGTACCTCGAACCCAGGTATATAAACTTGACCCTTGGGGTTGAGTCAGTCGTGTGGTATAAGGTTGGATAAAAATCGGGGTTGAGGCAAGTCGGGTTTCTAAAAACAAGGAAAATAAGGGGTTTATAGTCCCTTCAGGTCGGATTTTGGGTCAAGTCAGATACATATACCCTTGACCCATAAGGTCAGGTTAGGTCGGGTTGGGGAGCACCAACGGGTGTCAGGCAGGCAAACTTTTGGCGCGATCAAACCCGACCCATTGAGTTTCACCCCAATAGTTGATGATTGGATATAGGTTAGATTTCTAGATTAGAGCCAAGCTTAGAAAAAAAGAATTTAATTAGATAGGATCATATATAGGATAACCGGTTCTGCTACTGAGTTAAAAGGAAAATTTCAAACGGTAGAGAGGTTGTGCAGGCGGCTGATGTGGTGCTACGTGCTGGCTGCCCCAACCTGCATTGCTTATATATGACTGCACTTATAGCCAATTGAATCGTACCTGCGCTTTGTAGGGTCGTTTCGCAATTGGTTGGTGTCAATTTGTTGTAAATTTTCCTATATCTTAATCACTTTGGAAAATAAGAAAAGCAGGAAAATTATATTCCAACACCTCTCTAATGATATTTGGTCACTTTAGGATTGAGAACAAACGTTGTGTCCGCACCTGTTATATTTTAACCTCAAGTTCAGTACCCGAACTGACCCAATGGAAAATTTGAGTTATCGGTTCAGTTCAGCTGGAGCCTCAACTGAAAAGTGAATCGGTTCAATTTTTTGTTTTTACTTTTGAAACCGAAACTGAGCCAAAATCCGAAAATTCAGGTTTTTTTCATCATTTTTGATATTTTTGAGCTGCTTTTTCGGTTTTTCCTTTTTTGGTATTTTTGTGGTTTTCTTATGCTACCTAATCAGTTTTTGGTTTTCACCACTCTAAACCGAAATAGAATCGGTTCGGTTCAGTATGAATCGTTTTTCAGGCTGGTTACGACCGGGTTGGTTTCCTCTGTTTTCAGGTTGGTTCGGATCAAAACTTGCACCGTTGTTGAGTTGTGGGGATCGCCTTTTTGAGATGACAGAAAGAGCCTAAAAGCAATACACCTGATCTGATTTTAGCTGCTTTATTTTTTTCATTTTTTAGTATTAGTTGCTCCATCAGGCGCTGGAAAGCTTTGATTATTCAAGTCACTGGTCCCATTGGTAGCTCGAAAATAAGTACTACACACCTTTCCGAATACTTCCAAAATTTTAAAGGGAGGATATATTTGTGGGAGACAAAGTGCATGTGGAGGATAGATTTGTGGGAGATAAAGTGCATGTGGTTGATGACTGTATCTACTTGTATTAATTGAGCCCTATTATACTTAGGGTCAATTGCGCCGCCCTATATCAGCCGCCTATAATTTATCTACATTAAATCTATTCTCCGTATAATACTGACCTACCTTCAAAGGAATGGGGGCCCCACTTGGGCTTTCTCAGTCTTTTTTTTATGGGAGTCATTACTTATACACACATTTCATGTGATTGCACCGAGTTAACTAAAATTTATCCTTACACATATATTGGCTCTGTGTTTAGACTGTTCTCCCTCTCTCTCTCTCACTAGTCACTATTCACTACAATAACTTTCTCTTTCCACCCACCATTCTCCTTTTCTTCTTCTTAAAAGTAGGGTTTTTTTTTTCTCAAAAAGAAAAAAATAAAAGAAAAAAAAGTAGGGTTCTTTTTTAAAAACCCATAAACCAGATCTTCTAATTTGAAACCCCTTAACATATCTCATAATCTGATACCCTTAAAATCAGAATATGAAAGTGCGTTTTTGTCAAAATCCCTAAGGCTGCGTTTGGGAACATGGATTTAGATTTGGGGATTTTAAATTCAAATATTTTAAATTCAAGCATTTCAAATTCAGAATTTGAAATATTTGGATTTGCAAATCTCTTGTTTGGATGTTTAAGAATTGCCTTAAGATTTGACCCAAGAATTTATAGATACTTTATTTGGCTATTTGTTTTTATAAAAAAAATTTACATTTCATTGGTTTCGTTAATTCTATGTAGGTAGGGATGCAAGTTTGGTATACCGAACCAAATCGAATCCGATTTTTTCGATTTTTAGTTTGGTACACCACAAACTGAAATATATCAGTATCGGTTTCGGTACACTAAATTCCTGTAATGCATAAACCGTTCTTGAATTGAAACAGAATTTTTCGGTGTTCGGTTTGGTTAGCTTTGGTTTGGGTTTAGGGGGAAAAAAATAAAATGGGTGCAACTAACAATTTCTTAATTGCACCTAAGGTGCACTGGACAAAGGTGGGCTGCAACGGCCATAAACTAGTTGTTGTAGCCTAATGGCTAGTTTTCTAGCAGTTACAGTAACTAATTAAGCTTGGGTTGGGTAGGGTCGGGTCGGGTCGGGTTTGGTACCTATTCAATCCGATCCATTTACCACCGGTTTAGCCCGATTCGGTTTAGTTTAATTCGGGTTGGGTACTATCGGTTTGGGTCGGTTTCGGTATTAGGTCGAGCCGTACCTATGATAACACTGAGTAACAACTTTTTATTCACTAAACATAGCCAATTATATGTTGGTGTAAGATTTGGATTTTCAAATATCGCGTAGGAGGTGTCATTTACAAATCCACCTTTTTACAATATAGTCATAGATTTCTAAATTCCGGTAGATTTACCAAATCCAAATTCCAACACAAAAATGGGGAATCAAACAGTGGATTTGGATTTAGGAGATCCAAATCCAAATTCTCAAATCCAAATCCATGTTCCCAAATGCAAGCCTAAAGCAGATCTGAAACCCTGAACAAATCTCATAATTTAAACCTCTAGTTCGAAACCCATCAACTCTAATACAGTATTTTGCTCTCATAAACTGAATCTCTTATATTAAGCTTTGAGTAACAATACAATGTTGTCGAAAAAAAGAATTTAGAAGAAAGATTGAATAATATGAAATCTCTAACCTTATTTTTGACCTAGATTGCAGCTTTCTGAATACGATGTTTTTGTTGTTGAACGTTTTTTTACGCCATGGAGAGAGAGAATAGCTGTGCGAGTTCTTGGTGAGATTTCTTGGTTTCGTATCTCCTTTTATATGTTAAGGTGCAACGGCGATGGTATCGTGGCCATTTAAAAAAAATTAAAACGCCTATTTTTTTTCTTAATCCCATTCGTTATTAGGCATCTTCACGGCAAAGATAACTATGACAAATATGAAACCTTCCCTGTTGCGACCAAAATAGATGGAAGTAATGAACAAGAATATGCCTCAACTTGTTGCAATACCCCTTTAGTTTATTACGGAAAAAAAATGTCACTGACAAATTTTATTATAAAGAAAAAAGTGTAACTTTTTCTGATACCAAAAGGTGCTAATACGAGTGTCAAACAGGCTGCATTAGGTATACTGAGAATTAGCATTATGCAAGTGGTTGGAGTGCCCTGTGACTTGACTAAGGTCACTGTTAATTTGGGATTTGTAACACATGGAATCATCACGTGTGCCGCATAATAGGTGCGTCGGATAATAAGTGCGTCGTGATCTAAAGATCTTTTGCGTCAAAGATTGAGATAAAAACTTATCTTCATCATATGAGTAAGACCAGTCAAATATCATCTAAAATTAGTGGGTAGTGGATAGTTCACCTCCCTTCAAGTCCATGCCTTCCTAGATGTTGATTGAGCATGATGCCTTGATGGCCGCAAATCAACAAGTGGCTACATGGTTTATCCAAGTTCTAACATCTTATCGTCGTGCTCTCGCAGATAACGGTCGTCTCATGCATGATCAAGAATAAAATTTGAATACAGAGCTCTGGCTGACACTATGATAGATATCGCGATTATTTGGTACCATACGCTTGGCGTCATGAATCTTAGTGCCAATCATCCGATCTTTCGTAACTAGATGAAATTGCGTGTCACTTTGTCCGTTACAAACGATATAAATATCCGATATATTTTCACAAAAGATTATCTAGCATATTTTCTATCAAAGATCTTTTCAGTGGTTTGATTTCTATTTGGAAGGGACAAGACAAGCTCAACATCACTGATGGAACGCTTAATTTTGGGGGTCGTGTTAGAGATACAAATCACTCTGATTTGTGATCCCTCAATTCAAAATATAAATTTAACTTTGTAATCTAAAATTTTTAAATAAAACAGAAATACGATAATCTCTCTCTCACTCATAAGTTGTAATACAATACTCTCTCAGATTAATCGAGAGCGTTTTCAAAACAACAACTTTACATTCCATGACGATAGGTCATGGTATAGGAGCTTGACCATATACATCAAGGTCTGTATGGGGTGCCCATAGGGGATATTTTGCACAATTTTAGTTGTCCAATAGAGGCTTATACTATACAAAAATGATTTAGGCTGTATATGGCATACCTCTTTTCATGGTTGAGTTCACCTGCTTTAGTTGATTCCCATTCTCTTTTTTAATTCCCTGCAAAGGAGGATTTGCCTGCTCTAGTAGCAACCTCTCTGCTCTTTACTAACTCCCTATCAGAGCAAATAAAATCTGTTATGGTAAGGAGTGAGTAGAGAGGAGGGTAGAACTGTTGAACAAGTAAATCTTGCATAAAATTTTGCTATGCAAAGAATTATTAAGGAGAAGTGATACCTGTAAAAGCAGATAGCAGGATGTTAAACAAGAGGATGGAAACATGTTAAAGTAGGTAAACTCTGCTATGGCAGGAGCTATGCCATATACAGCCTTAGTGTACTAGAGATAGCTAAGTTCAACTTTGTGTATGTTGTTGATTCACATTTATAACTAGATTTTGTTATATTTAGGTACATTGATGAGGAGGACCTGTTGAGATTTTTACAAAAGGATGAGGTTCACACTATATTTCCTCTCTTTGAAGGAGCTGTTGAGATTGGAAAGATCAAGAAATCTGCTTTTAGGAATTGGGTGGTAAGTTAAAATTTATTATTCTCTTATGGATGCTATAAAAGAGTTCCTTTATTTTACAATAAATGAATGAGGTATGATATCATATGCAATACAACATTTTTGAGCGCTAAGTTATAACATTGTAACAAATTAACTGAAATTTTGACAAATTTGCGAGAATGCTATGTGAATTAATACTGAATTATCTACAAATTTTTAAAAATCCGTGTGTTTTTTAAAATTTCCAAATAAATCAGAAGTAATTTATGTCGGATCACTATACCAGTCAATCACCAAATTTCATGGATACAATTAACCCTAATGAAGTATATTTTCAACTCTATTGCAAAATAATTGTAGTTAAATATTTTTTATTTTCTGTTTTACTTTAATATTTCATATGTTATGCTCTTTATTAATTTTCTTCAAATATGAAATGCTTAAGGTTTATGTTATAGTTCATTCTTATATATGTTCACTATTATCATATGACATTCATCATATATAAAATCACGATAGGGCATACGAATATAAGTTAAAAATAAGATATGACATATGACATAAGCCTTCGTCATGGTGAGGTTTTTTTCACGGTCACGTGAAACTTGGAATGTAGGCATCCATGTACGGATGCAACCCCTCTATGGTAGTATGAGATACTACATGAAGTACATCCAGGTTACTACGGAACCCGTCCCTTGAAAAGCATGGTTTAGTGAAGCCTATCGCACCGTAGCCCATTCTAACTAAGTTTAAGAAAAAATGAGAAAAAAATATGTTAAGGCACATGTATGTTAAGAAAGTGGGGACTTAAGCCCACGCAAATATGAAATCGGGGAGAGGACTTAAGCCTAGAATCGAATAATATTATGATATGTTAAGATACGCTGTGAAGGCCAGCTAAATATTAATTAAGTTTCTACATGTGTCATACCTTACGAGTCGCTGTAAGGGCCTAACCTCTGCAGCCAAAACGGCTCTTATGGACATTATAGCCTTGTCTCGAACTAAGGGGACATCGTGGTTACTATGCCGGCAACCTCATCTAGCTGGATGGTGGTTTATGTTATGATATGGAGGTTAGGTGGTTATCTACACGTGGACCTCACAGTAGTAGACTCCAAGCAAATGATCCCGGCATGATCGCTTAAATAAGAGCTAATGCCAGTAGGCATATAGAGTAATTAATAAGACTTACGATATGTCACGATGCTGTTGACGACAAATAGGAAAAGAGATAAGAAAATAGAAGCATCATGCACTCTTCAGGTTATATTAGTATGTTTTTCAGTCTTGATTATGATAATCTATGAATTATGGATAAGTTTATTTCATTTATTTAAGATGTTGGTTATATTTTAAAAACTACACCGCAATTCAAGCGATTGCATACAAGACCACCTGAGTAAGTTATGGTGGATCGATTGTGCAACCCGTTGAGTTTACGCGACTGAGTAAACTCACCCCCCTTCCAAATCAAACAGTTTCAGGTGAAGATTCTATTTATCCTGTTCATGATGACGCGAGAGCTGCTGTTCCGGAGGCGGCTTACGTAGATGGAGACATTGACTATCATCCGGAGGAGAGCGTAGATCCGGCAGATTTCTACGAGCTTTAAGAGTCCTTTTGCTTTAGACTTTATTCTTTGAGAGACATTCTAGTTATTTTGATATTTTTGTGAGTTTATGTTTAGGAACATTTTATCATACGTAAAACTTGGTTTATTTTCTATCTTAGATGCATGGTTAGGATTTACCTTTTTATTGTCTTTTATGTTTTCCGCTATTAATTATGAGTCATTTATCGTTTAATGCTATCGTAAATGCCTCAATCCATATGCTAAGTCAATTTATAGATTATGTGTATGTCCGCTTATCGCCTTAACCAGCGTGCGGTGTCATAACACGGAATTCTGATATCGGGTAAGGATTCTGGGTCGTAACACCTTCACTTTCAAGTGTGGAGTTTATTTATGTTACAGTAGTCAAACCTTAGGTAGTGCACTGTGCATAGCTATTCATGAACATGCAACTAGGGTGGCTAGGTAGCCGGACCAGCTTGTTAGGCCGGGCCCAAGTTAAGGAGGGTACTCTGGGCCTGACATAAATCCTGTGGGCCAGGCTTGAGCTAGCATTTTAAGCCCAAAATTTAAACGAGTCGGGTTTGGGCTTAAGCTTTTAGGTCAGATGGGCACTAATATATGATATATGTATTGAGTTTCACTTGTAATATTCTAGAAAACTTTAATTAAAGAACAATATATTTTGTATTTTTTAATATTTAAATATTTTCATTACTTTTTCTCAAATGTTTCTTGAATTATTGCGGAACTCTACCTATTGTCCCCCCTTTTTTCATTTTTCTGCCTTGCCAATATTTTACTGAATTCTGACTTGATAACTATGGTTTCTTGTGGCCTTTGCAATGCCAGTGGCCACTGCAAAGGGGCGTTCAATGCTAGGATGCTGTAATTTTTTTTATAGAGTTAGTCTATCAGGGGTGTCCACACATCTGTATGACTGTGTGACATGCATGGACTTCCAATGCATAGAAGTCCGTGTAAGTCATGCAGTCACACATACGTGTGGACCAAAGATCGAAAAATCGGATTTCGTTTCGGTGGGGACCGTAACCGAATTTTGAACTGAAATTCAAAATTTCGGTCGAAATCTTCCCCATAGTATAAAAACAACAGAAATTTTGAGTTATCGCACTCCAAAAAATAAGACTATTAGCGGCAACCAAAAATTACCGCTATTAACAAAAAACCGCCGCTAATAGTCTCAATAAATTTTTTGTTAATAGCGGTAGTTTTTTGCTCCAAAAAACTGCCGCTAATAGTCTTATTTTTTGTAGTGTCATTTCGGTTCGGTGGGGACCGAAATCGAAACATTTCGGCTGAAATTTGGAACCATGGCGTGGACTGTTTTACTGCCCATGATGGATGGACACCCATTGTAGACTAACTCTATTTTATATACACATAATGGTTTTACTCCTAGTTTTTTTTACCAATACTAAAATGCTTCAGCCATTTTTTGTTTTCCTCTCTTGCAGGTTAAAGCTTACTTTGAGAGAAAAGCTCTTGCTCATTCCTTAAATGATACTAAGACTGCAGTGCAGCAGCTCCACAAGCTAGCAAGCGGTGTCGTGGTCGTAATAATAATCGTGGTCTCTCTCCTAGTGATGGGAGTAGCCACTAGCAAAGTCATACTCGTCGTCTCCTCACAGTTGTTGCTTGTAGGGTTCGTGTTCCAGAACACCTGCAAGACCATCTTCGAATCCATTATCTTCGTCTTCGTAATGCACCCATTTGATACTGGCGATCGCTGCGTCATTGATGGCGTTCAGGTGAGAATTTTCATATGCGGATGACTTTTTGTAGCTTTGGAGCAAGAGTAGGCCATTTTGTTAAAAAATAAAATTAAAACACTACTTTTAGACACTTAGGAGTTAGGAAGTATCCTTTTACGGTCCCTTTTTGTAGCGTGCGTAATGTTTACAATATATTGTATGTTCGGTAACGCAGTGGGCCCCACAAAGACTTTCATTAGGAATATAGGGTTGATCTTTTATAAAATATCGAAAAAAATCACTGATTTCATGCAGAATTTATAGGGTTGTTGCCAAGACTCTTCTATTTGCACTTTAAAGCTCTAAGATATTACTAAACAAGTGACATTACGAAAATACTGTAAAGAGTATAATACAACTATACAAGATTCTACTTTACATGTAAATAGAGGAATTTGACAGAATGCTAATATTCTACATTCAAATTGTCAAACGGATATCTTTTTTTTTCTTTTATATGCACTATACAACTTTAATCAAATTTTAGTTATATGGGTAGAAATTTAATTTCTCTACACCAAACAAATTTGGTTTTGCTTTCTCAAAGTTTGGAAGGCTTTGATTAGCCCATCTAACTTTGAGCTTCTTTTTGCTATGTAAATTTTTGTCTATTAAGAATCGCTAATATATACTTGATCAGTTGTGATATACAGTTATTATGCACATATTTAGTACATTTTTTTGTTTATTAACCATTGATTAGGGACTTAAGAAACATTCATTGATTGGGCACTTATGTTTGGCAGTTGATTGTTGATGAGATGAATATTTTGACGACGGTGTTCCTTCGCTATGATAATGAGAAGATTTACTACCCTAACTCGGTGCTTCTCACAAAGCCCATTAGCAATTTCTACAGAAGTCCAGATATGGGTGAGATCGTAGAGTTTTCCATTGACGTTGCAACACCAATCGAAAATATTACGGCTCTAAAGAAAAGCATACAAACGTAAGCCAAAAAAAATTCTGATTCTTATTTTTATTTTTGGTAACAAGTTAAAGATATTTCTTCCCTATATATACAGATATGCTTAGACTATGATCCTGGGCGTATCATCAAACATGGTTCTCTGGTCACTTTTTTGGATGAATACCGTGTGGAATCAATATTTGACAGTCTGATGGTAAGCCCATGATCTCAAAGATCTATTGTGTGAAAGATTGAGATGAAAAACGATCTCTATCGTCTGATTCAAAGCAGCCAACGGTTTTCGCATGTGTAAATCCTGATTGTGAAGAAAATAGCTGGTTGGAGATTGGAATTGGATGTAACATAAGTCGACATTTTATATTTATGTTTTAACATAAATACGTCATGCTTTAGAGAACCATAGTGACAAATTTCTCTGATGTTTTTTTTGAAATTTATCAAAATTTCTCCGAACTGTGGGGTCCACCAAAACTTTCAATGAATTGGCGAAAGTTTCCGAAATTCACCAACATTTTGGTGGATATTTTACAATGTTATGCTTTATGAAGTTATAATGCATACAAACAGTAGATCATATAATACTTTTATTTTATTGCTTGAAAATATCATTTCCCACTTTAAATATGTTAATATTTTTTATGATCCCCAAAATTTTGTCGAAATTTTTCTGAATTTTATCCGAAATGAACCAAAACAAACCCTATCGAAATATTATGAAAAATGAAATTTGCTACTATGTAGAGAACTCTCCTAAGCCAGTAGGCAAACTCAACACGACCAAGTCTTGTATTTCTTTCATAATTTTGTACTTTTTTTATGGGTCCTTGTACCATACCATAGTACATGACAGAATGGTGCACCACAACTTTAGTTACCAACAAGTGCTGTAGATGCCCAACGACCTAGATGTCATGCAAGTGGTGATCAGCTACTCTTTGGATGGATATAGCCTAAAGTCATTCCAAATGGGTGTTCAATGGATTTTATTATTATTATTATTATTATTATACTTATTTATTTTTACTGTAGTCAGTAAATTTTGACCATCCGAAAACTAGAAAATTGATATAAAAAATCTCGACCAATGGGCAAAACAATTGCAATCATAGATTAGGGCTGTCCACATCTCAGGTCGACCGATACCCGACTCAGCCAACTCGAATTATTTACTTGGTCGGGCAAAACTAGGGTCAAATCGACCCGACCCAGAAAATTGGGGATTTACCTGGCCAGGTCGGGTCAAGCATATGCCATTTTCCTATTGGGCAGCCAAATTTTTGGGTTGATCCTTCCCGTTTACAGTCCGGTCATAGATGGAAGGAAGCGTATAATATCGGGTAGCTAGTAACAGTTTCATCCATTCTGTTTTATTTTAAAAACTATTATTATGTTTGCAGATATTTAGAGAGCAAGCCCAAGCATTGGAGTCCAAAGCACGCGGTGTTGGTGAAAGAGATAGAGAACGTGAACAAAATGAAGATGGCTCTTTCTGTTACACACACTATGAACCATCAAAACTATCTGGAGAGGAATACCAGAAGATCTGATCTCCTCCTTGAATTGAAGAGGATATTTGAAAGCCTTGGTATAAAGTATCACCTCTTACCCCAAGAGGTTCATTTAAGCCAGGTCAACCTAGCCAGTGGGCAGGCCCCACCGTATTGCTGATGTGATGAAAGGACCAAATGTCTTCCATTTTCAAATCTATATTACGGCATGGTGAGGTTAAGAGATGATGATCTTGAATTAGGAAGTTGTTTCACCTCTGTTTCACCTCTGTTGTGTTTGGCTAGTGTTGGTGTCTTGTGGGTTTGTGCCTAAGTATCTCACCAGATGCGGTTGTATTTCCTTCCTTTCTATAATGAATTTTTCCTTATTATTGATTTGAAAAAAAAAACCTGTTATCTTCAACAAATTAGACAGTCTTCAAGTTTTCAGTGAATGAATGATGAGCTCTGGAAGCGTATCTCACTTTCAGAAAATGAAGAAATCAAAAGAACAAGATGCTTTACTGATAATAAATATAAAAAAAAAAGAAAGAAGTTTGAACAAGGAAAAGTTTACAAGATGCTTTATAGCTTGTTGATTAACTCCTTATCCAAATTAGCCCACTGTTAACCATATTGCAATTTTATTGTCGCGGGAATTCAATCCCATCTTATATAGTAAAAATAAAAGGAACAAAAAGAAAATGTGATCTAGATAAAGGGACAGTGGGCTCGAGAGAATCAGAGAGCCTTCCTATTGTGGAGGATAAAAAAGGAGAAAGGAAGACCGTGCATGCCATGCAGTCAAACAGTGTTAAAATTATAGATAAAGAAGAAAATAAGAATTATAAATATAACCTTGAGCGATTATAATTGGTTTAGATAATTGGTGTGCCGTAGTTATCAAATAAGCTTGACGCTAAGATTACAAATATAAAATAACTTACATGTGGTAGTTATCAAATAACAAGAACGGTAACACTCCCCCAAGTTAGAATGTGAACAATCAATTCTTTCATGTAGAGCTGATCATGGCTCTAATATAAAATTATAAAATAAAAAAGAAAATAAGAACAAGATAAAAAAGAGAAGAAGATTAAGATGAAAGAGAGAAAAAGAAGATAAAAGTATAGAGTAGACATATTGCCACAAATTCATTAATGTTTTACTGTGCGTTACAATATTCTTATAATATTCAAGTGTCGTACACTACAAAAAAAACATATTATTAACGGTAGTTTTTTGGAGGTTTTTTCTCCAAAATACTGCCGCTATTAACAAAAAACTATTAAACACTATTAGCGGCAGTTTCTTGTTAGGGATAATTAGAGAAACATGCCTCAAAAATAAACATTTTAGCAAAATAAACCCGACTTCAAATATTTTAGAAAAACGGTGCTTTCACGGATTTTAGAACTTCAGAAAATTGTGAAAGCATTGTTTTTTTTTTTTTACAAATATTTTAGAAAAATCAATGTTTTCACGATTTTCTGAAGTTTCAAAATCCGTGAAAGCACCATTTATCTAAAACGTTTGAAATCGGGTCTTTTTTGCTAAAAAATTTATTTTTTAGGCATTATTTTCTAAAATATCCTTTTTGTTAGTAGCAATAATTTTTGAGTGCCGCTAATAGTCTTTTTATAGTGATTGTTATCAAATAAGGTTCATGTTACAATTATAAATACAAGATAACTTAAGTATAATAGCTATCAAATAAGTTGAATGTTTGTGGACCCCATGTCCAACGAAGATGGGTGGACACTCATTGTCCACTAACTCAATAAGAAAAGCTTCTACTGTGGCCACCCGTCTCCAATTTCCGAGGACTTGTGGTCAAACTTAATAGACCGATTCGGTGATGGCGTCCATATGGCCCCTCAGGGCACATATTTGTTTTGGCCTTGGGGATCTAATTCCCTTCGTCAGCATGGGTGGACGTCCGACATGTTGCCACCACTGAACTTGATGTCTGAGAACCCACTAGAGGAGCAGCCATGTCAACTTTATAGGAATATTTGTGCCAAAATGAACACCGTAAAGTTACCCTTTCCACGCAAAATGAGTTTTTTACGCGTAAGAGGTCCACTTTACTTAGAAGTGAGGACATATGAAAGTGGGATTGGTGAGGTGACAGAGATAGTTTTATAATACTGCAATATTGCTTCCCTCTTGAATTTGGTACCAGAGCAGCAGGGGACACTGCTGCAATGGGACAAACGCTGACCGCTACTATTTCATTTTTTCCTTTGACAATTGACCACACAGACCATCTTACAAATGAGTTGGTATTAAGCAGTACCACCCCATGTGAGTACCATTACTCGTGCCCTTAGGCCCTCGTTCCGGTGTTTCTTGATTTTTCCCAAAAAAGCTTAAATTCTTGGACACTCAGATTCCTGATAGATTTTTAGCAAACTCAAATTCTTGGTTTTCCCCATATGCGTTTTTAAGTTATTCAAATTCCTAACAGATTCTTATAAAACTCAGAATCCTTTGTTTTTAAGTTCCTCTCAGAAAATTCTTAGAATCAATTCAATTAGTGGTTATGCTATGACCGTAGAAACATAATCTAATCATCGATTTATGTGTCGTACTCGAATTTTTCTCAAAATTTATGAGCAACCAATCGAGATGGGGGTGAACATATTTGACGGAGTCTTTTTTCGAATATGATTTAATGGTCATTACTTTTAAAATGGGCCACTAATACCCAACATAGTCACAAAATCGAGTTTTGGCAATAATTCAGCGAGGTTTAAAATCGAAAAAATTCCGAAAGTTCGGGGAAATATTCAGAGGAAAAATCTTAAGAAAAATTATAAAAAAATTAAATTCAATTAAAATTATAAAAATATCTATCATTTAATTCATTTTAAATGGATGTCAATGTTGGAAAATATCTACTAGGGTTATGCAGAAAATAGACCGAAATCGACCGAAATTTTGATTCAGTCTTGGGACATATCGATTTCAGTTTCAAAAAATAAAAACTGATAGTTATCGGTTCAGTTTCGATTTTAACGTTAAAAAACTGAAACCGAACCGATATGAAACCGATAGTGGTACTACTCAGTTGCATACAAAAAAATAGGTTGCCAACAAAAAATTCTCCTTTAAAATGGATTAATTTCATTAAAATGAGGTTTATAAAATGGATTAATTTCATTTAAAAATTAATCCACTATGTTTGATTAATTTCATTAAAATGGATTAAAACTTCTATATAAATGCTACAAATAAAAAAAAGTTTTTAAAAAATGAGGTTTAGAAATCGAAAATCTACTGAACCGGTTCGGTTTCAGTTTTGAAACTTATCGGTTCGGTTTTGATTTTGCATGAAAACCAACCCATAACTCCTCTAATATCTACCATTTAATTTTAACATAAGTTTGTAATTATTTTATACTTATATATAAGGGGTATTAGCTTTAATATCATAAACGATAAATCGCACGGCTAAATGGACTATACCATCGCGTCTAGAATGCTGAAAATCCTTTTGATATATCCTAATTTTTTCAAATAAGGTTTGCGTGATTTTTAAAGTTAAAAATACGTATTTTCTATAGTTTTAAACTTTATATTATAATATAAATTAATTGATATATGAATTAGGAGTTTAATTCGTTCCAAACTGATCCATCAGAATGAAAATAAATATAAAATAATTAGGGGTAGATCACTAGACCCAACCTCTAATTTTACCTCTAGGGACCCTAATCGCTAAATCAAGGACTTGACAAATCAATGATTTTGGTGCAGTGATAGCCACAATAGGCTCCCGGGTTCGATCACTCAATCTGGATCGTTAGATTTAAAGATCACCTTGCTCAATCTTAAAATAATGATTATATAAATATATATAAATATTTTTCATCTATGAGGCACAAATGAGTTGTACTATATGCATGGTGCAACTCCTAAGCACCAAAATTTATGGGCAACCAATTGGGATGGGGCTGAACATATTTGACGGAGTCTTTTTCCGAATTTAATTTAATAGTCATTACTTTTAAAATGAGCCACTAATACCTAGCGGTGTTCCCCGTGATTTTATACCATTGACAATAAATTTCCTTTCCCGACAATTATAATCATCGGGAAAGGGTCAAAGATGTGCTTGCCACTAGAGTTAGGCAATTTTTATGACAACAGTTTAAAATCGCCGGAAAATTGTTTCATTTTTAGATTCGCCAGCAGTTTAAAACTGCTAGAAAAATATTATCCTTATGGTAATTCCCGACAATTTTATACTGCCAGTAAAGAATTTATTTTTATTTTAAGAAAAAAGGGAATTTTTTTCCCATATATAGCCATTGTAAACTTATAGCTTTTTGATTTATCATATAGAAAAGACTTTCACGTGGCATAACTCATAGAGAGAGCCAAAGAGAATACAGTACAATGCACCTATTACATGGCCTCAGTAGATGTAGCTATCCTGGTTTCAGCTAATTAAAAGAAGGCTCATAAATTAAGCTAAAAATCAAGGAAATAGTTTGAAGTCCTTAGACTCATTAACACATGCATTCTAATGTGTCAAGGGGTGTCAGTAGATGAGCTTTGGAAGTTTCAGTTTTGTTTTTACCGAATCCAATAGTTCAATCAAATTGGATTTATTAACAAGTTCCAAAAGAATCGAATACTAAATTAGGCTAGTAAGATTCTATCTATAGGCCCATTTAAGGCCCAGCCTAAAATGAGCCCAAACCATAGATGCGTAATGTGCCGCAGTTTTAACAAATCGGCAGATCGATCATCTTCTTCTTCATTGTGCTATTGTCCAGAGTATTTGAAACTTCTTCAAATTGCACCTAGGCCTGGTGGGTTGCTTGCTCAGGTCCTGTAAGGAGGTGTTAGTAGAACTATAATCTAATCTTGGATTGTGGCACGAGGTCATGACAGGCCTACCCTCCTCAAGATGATTATGAACCAGATAATTGTCTGATCCATCAAAGCTGTTCCAACTGGGCGTAGAACACATACTCCTATACGAGAAGTCAAGATGCTCTCCAACTTGCCTAACTGTACTTGCCTTTTCACTGCTTCTATTATCATAACTTCTTGGAGGACCCTCTCTGTCATGACCATGTCCAACTCTTCCACTTCTCATTATTGGCGGCCTAATTCCAAACACTTATCCTTAGATAAGAGAAGATAAACATACAGGAAAAGAAACCGATAATTTGGACCGAAATTTCAATCATTTCGACCAAAATTTTAATCCTTGATAACAATACAAGCATGAATAGATATGTTTCCCAAAAGACCCTGCTCTGAACACTAGTTCTTGAGGGCCACTATTCCACGGGATGAATGACCATGCTATTGGATTCTACCATAGATGAAAAGAGCATTTGCCTTTGGTGTGTTGTGTTTCTTCCTTGTCGTTGAAGAATGGTATCTGCATAGAAACAATGAATGAGGATGTGATGGTCCAAAACAAGTTCGCTACCCAAAATTTCCTAAAAAAAGTTGAGTGGAAAAAAAAATAGTAGCCAGTGTTAAACACTTGTATCCCAATATACATACTATGGTGAAGGGGTTGTGGTTTGCAGCAGTGTGGGTTGCTACCGCTAGTGTCCCAATATGCATACTATCACTTGACAAAACTAATGATGATGTATTTGTAGGTTGTCTATTAGCCCTTCAAATACCCAAGAGCAACTGTGATTTTTCATCTCTGCCTATAAATAGCAACTGTGAAACCAACCCCTTTGACTCCTTTTGATCTCTTTCATAATCGTCGGTTGCAGTCTACATGAAGGGTATCAGAGCTACACCCTAGTTCAGTTTATGGTAGCAATAGATGAAACCAACCCTCATTTGACTAAATTATATATAACTAAAATATTATCCATCCCATATTAACTCATTTTCTCTGTACAATGCCGAATTATTATGATATATAGAGATCATAGATCTGGAGGTCTATAGGTTGATGGAAGGCTTCCAATTTGCATTTTTTCTGGCCACGACAATGAGCAAGCACAAGTTCTAAAAATGACTAATCCAACATTCAACAAGTTAAGGAATATTACATTTAGATCCTAGATAATCAAATGGTCCGGATTGATCTCCAATATTCTCCTCCCTCTCATGAACTCTAAGCTTGATGTGTCTCTAAGAGTCTGTGCCTTCATTAGTCTTCGAAAAAGAAAAGAAAGGTATCAGTGAATGATAGGGTTAATAGTGGAGGACAAGCCGAGTGTAGCGACCCAACATCTCACAACCTCTTAATTGTAAGATCTTAGACCGTACCTTCAATTTCAAGAACCATAGAAACATAATAAGGCGATAAAAGCACCTTAAATAACGGAAGATAAAAATTCTTTAAAACATTAATTAATCTAAATAAAACCCATGATAATGTTCTTATTCCAATAATAAGTTCAACATAATTAAAGCTTAAACAGTTTAGATAAAATACTAACTGATCAATGTCCCATTTATTTAAAATTACCACTAACTAGAAAGGAAAATAGCTAATTAGGCCACGAAGCCATCAACGCCATTCAGTCCAGTTTCTTGAGCACCACGTGCCGTCTCATCGCCATAGACCTATACATTATTATTGGCAACACCTGTCTCATCTGGTCACCCACATAAACAAGGGGTGTAAGTTTACACTTATATGAACCAGACATGCAATCCATTGAAGTATAAAATATCAATCCTAACCATATAACATTTCGATATATTTCATGTATGTGTGCATGTGGCATGTATAATCTCATTAAGCTGAAATGAACTGAACGTAAACATATATATTAATATTACATGAATGCATCATATCTTTTAATTTCATCTTTCTTGTCATTTAATACACGTTAGACTTCGTCTCGCTCAAGACGTTGGGTCTTAATCATACTTATCACTTGTTAATTAGACTCCGTCATGCTCGAGATGTTGGGTCTAATGAATCATGTTATTTATTGCATGTCAAACTCCGTCCCGCTCAAGACGTTGGGCTGAATCATGCTCATCATACTCTTGTTCAGTTAGACTCCATCTTACACAAGATGTTGGGTCTAATACCTTCTTAGACTCCATCGGGTACAAGATGTTGGGTCTAATGCTCATTAATCGTGGCTTAACATTTCATCGTATTTTACGTATCTTGATTGTGAATTATATAGATCATCATGGGACATATAAAGTGCATGAGAGTGATATCATACTACATATGCATTTAAGTGCATTTAATCATGGTACATAAATATCAAAGTGTACACAATCATGGTGCATAAATATTACAGTGCATATCATACGATCATGGTGCGTAAAACAGCCCCAAAATTATGAAAATAATATCAAAATACTGCAACTTTAGGTCATCGGGAACTTAATGCTACTTGCAGCTCAATTTGGAACTTCAAGACGTTAGATTCAAAAATTAGCTAAAACACAAAAGTTGTAGAGCTCGTCGTCAGCTTTCCAACTCCATAAGAATTGTCTCAATCCGAGTTCGGGACAGAAAGTTAAGGCCAAAATATCGAGGTAGTATCTGATACAAAGTTTGGCGGGAATTCACAGAAATTACTTTTAGGTGTCAATCGATTGATTTCAATCCATGAGCACGCCTCAAAATACTTCAAATCACATTGTGGAATTTAATCGGACTTCTTTTTAACCCAACATCATTAACATTAAAAATCTATTAATCATAGCATGCATTCATTTAATCATTCCATCATTATCTATGAAATAAAATCACTAATTTATATAAAAATCTATTAATAAAAAATAATATTTTAAGATCAATGAAAAGCATGATTTCTCCATACCTAGATCGATCGTACCACCACGATTAGATTCAGATCCCAACAATGATGATGGTTTTAGAAGAATGTGAAGTCCGCTTGAGAATATACGCCAACGTCTCACCGTACTTTCAAAAGAAGGGTTCTAGGAAGATAGATCTAGAATTTCTTCTCTAAGGTCTCTAGGGTCTCTGACGAGGTTTAAAGCACACATAACAAGGTTTGATCCCTAGACCTCTTATCTAGAATTTAAAGTCTTTAACCAATAGGCTACCACATAACTTGTGTTCATTAATGATAAAAAGAAATATAAAAGCTTGAAAAACCAAAATATGTATTTTTAGATAAAACGTTTTGAAAACTCAAGGTATGCGGGGAATATGGTATTAAATACATACACATATTTTAGGTGTATCAAAGGTATAAAATTCAGATCATGACATTCTTCCCTACTTATAAAAATTTCGTCTTCGAAATTGAGTCATACCTTACTAGAAGAGATGGGGGTAGTCCCTCCTGATAACATCCTCGCACTCCCAAGTGGCTTCCTCGCGAGAGTGGTGCTGCCAAATCACAAGGACCAGCGGTATAACTTTATTCCTCAGGGTCTGCTCTTTCCGATCAACAATCTGAATAGGCACCTCTACCACGGACATATCCTTATAAACCTCCAAGGGTTCCCAATCGATAACGTGAGTAGGGTCTGCCACGTATTTCTTTAACATGGATATGTGAAAAACGTTGTGCACATCGACAAACTTTGGTGGTAGCTTGACTCGATATGTCGTTTCTCTGATTCTCTTTAAAATTTCGAACGGTCCCACAAATCTTAGACTAAGTTTTCCTTTCCGCCCGAATCTCATCACTCCTTTCATAGGAGAGATTTTTACAAAGATTTGATCCCCTTCAATCAGATCCCAATTCCTACGCTTCAAATCAGTGTAACTCTTCTGTCTGCTCTGTGCGATCCGCATTCGTTCTCGGATCAATTGAACTTGTTTGGACGTGTCTTCAACAATTTGAGGTCCCAACAAACTTCTCACGCCGATCTCATCCCAACACAGAGGAGTTCTGCAACTTCTCCCATATAAGGCTTCATACGGGGCCATCTGTATAGTGGACTGGTAACTATTATTATACGTGAACTCCGCAAGAGGTAGATGCTCGTCCCAATTGCCTCCAAAGTCTAGTACACAAGCACGAAGCATGTCCTCTAACACTTGATTCAATCTTTCGGTCTGCCCATCCATTTGAGGATGAAAAGCGGAGCTAAATTTCAACTTAGACCCCATCCCGTCTTGAAATTTCTGCCAAAATCTTGAAGTGAAACGAGGGTCTCTATCAGATACGATATCAGCAGGCACACCATGCAATCTGACAATCTCACGAATATAAATATTCGTCAACTGGGAGGCTGAATAGGTCATACGGTACAGAATAAAATGAGCCGATTTAGTCAGTCTATCGACCACAACCCAAATAGCGTCGTTCCTCTTCAGGGTTCTCGGCAAATCGGTGATGAAATCCATGCCTATACTCTCCCATTTCCAACCCGGAATCGGTAGTGGCTGAAGTAACCCGGGTGGTTTCTGATGTTCAGCTTTAACTTGCTAGCATGTGAGACACCTTGCCACGTAGTCAGCGATCTCTCTCTTCATATCATTCCACCAATAATTTTTTTTCAATCCCTTGTACATCTAATTGTTTCCGGGGTGAATAGAGAACATAGACTTATGGGCTTCGTCTAAGATCTCCAGTTTCAATTCTATATTATCAGGTACACAATAGCGTCCCTGGAACAACATCATCCCATCATCCCTGACAGTAATCTCAGACTTCCCACCGTCCTTCAATTTCAAGAGGATATGATCTTCAAGCTGTAATCCCCTTATTCGATCAAGTAATGAAGAGGTGATAACAATGTGCGAAAGCAATGCTCTTGGTCGAATTACCTGTTCTGGAACAAATCTGCTGAGGGCATCGGCAACAACATTAGCCTTTCCCGGATGATACTTGATCTCGCAATCATAATCGATCAGGAATTTCCAACCATCTTCTCTGCCTCATATTCAAGTCTTTCTGCGTTAAAAGGTATTTAAGACTTTGATGATCCGTGGAGATGATGAATTTCTCTCCATATAGGTAGTGTCTCCAGATCTTCAGCGCGAATATGATAGCGGCCAGTTCTAGATCGTGCGTAGGGTAATTCTTTTCATGCTCCTTTAGCTATCTGGATCCGTAAGCTCTGACTCTCTCATTACGCATCGGACACCACCTAGTCCTTTATACGACGATCGGTATTAATCTAAAAGCCACCGCCGGAAGGTATCACTAGAATGGGAGCGAGTCAATCTTTTTTCACCGAAAGCTCTTCTCGCACTCATCATTCAAATGAATTTCACATTTTCTTGGTCACCAAGAGGTCCTGAGATCTTTGAGAAACCTTCCACGAACCTTCTATAGTAACCAGCTAAGCCAAGGAAACTTCGTACTTCAGTAACACTTTTGGGACTCGCCCAATTTACAATGGCTTCAATTTTTGCAGGATCAACAGTAATCCCTGCCTCAGAAATCCTGTGACTCAGAAATGTCACTTCACGCATCCAAAATTCTCATTTACTCGTCTTAGCATACAACTGGTGGTCCAATAGGGTTTGTAAGACGATCCTTAAGTGTTCGGCATGCTCTTCTTCGGACTTGGAGTAGATCAGGATGTCATCAACGAAAACCACCACAAACTGATCCAAGTAGGGCTTGAAAATACGGTTCATCAAGTCCATAAAGATTGCAGGAGCATTAGTCAATCCGAAAGGCATTACCAAAAATTCAAACTGCCCATACCTCGTATTGAATGCCGTCTTAGCTATATCGGACTCTCTCACTCTCAACTGGTGATATCCAGATCTCAGATCGACCTTAGAGAAATATCATGCGCCTTGCAGTTAATCAAATAGAACATCGATCCGTGGCAATGGATACTTGTTCTTAATCGTCGCTTGGTTCAATTGTCGGTAATCAATGCATAGCCTTTGAGAACCGTCCTTCTTCTTAACAAATAAAACAGGAGCACCCTAGGGTGACTGACTTCTTCTAATGAAGCCCTTATCTTGTAGTTCCTATAACTGTTTCTTCAATTCTGATAGTTCTGCAGGTGCCATCTTGTAAGGAGTCTTGGCTATCGGTGCAGTACCAGGTACAAGCTCAATCTGAAATTCGACTTCCCTACTCGGTGACAAACCCGTCACCTCATCAGGAAAAACTCCAGCAAATTCATTTACAACAGGAATCAATGATATATCTCCCCGCTTTTCCTCGACTTCTAATAAAGCAAAGAGTTTCGGAATGGCACCCTTCCGTGCGCCCTTGAATTTAAAAGTCGGTCCATCCAAAGGGGTAAAAATCACGGTCTTGGCGAAACAATCAAGGGTCGCATGAGATTCAGCGAGCCAATCCATCCCTAGGATCACATCAAAATCTTTGAAGTCTAATTCAATTAGATCGACAACCAATGCATGGGTTCCAATCTGGAAAGAACATCGAGGATAGACTCTGTCAGCAAGCACACTTTTTCCCAAAGGAGTTGCTACGGTCAAAGGAATGATCATAGGAGATGAATCCTTATCAAGACGCTTAGCGAAGTTTAAGGAGACGAATGAATGGGAAGCACCCGAATCCAAAAGCACATGAGCAAAAAGGCCATCGATCAACATTGAACCTGGGCACCCAAGACATGCTACGACTTAAATTATTCAACGTAAGGGTATCATTCAATTTAAAAGCTTAATGTCTACTAGATCTTCGTTAGTTCTTAACAAATTCATTTAATTCATTTTAAAAAATATATTTGAAAAGTAATCATTCTACGCAAATTAATATTTATGACGTTACTACGTAAACATGTATGAAAGAACTTAATCATGAATTTTAAATAAATAAACATACTCTGGATGACATCGTCTGAAGCTCTAGTGTCAGCATCAGATAGGGTATACACACGGCCATTAGCTGTAATCGTCGCAGGAGGCATAGCCCTCGATCCAGATGACTTCTTAGGCATCTTGCACTCAGCTGCTTTATGCCCAAGCTTCCACAGTTGAAACAAACACCCGTTCCCCTAAGGCAGGTGCCGTAATGATTCTTGCCGCAAGTGGTACAGGACGGAGTAGTCTTTGCAGTCGACGCCACTGTAGAATTAGTCTTGCTCTGCTGCGAGAAGGCTGGTCTTGAGTAAGGAGTGCCCCTACTCTCCGATCTTATGTTGGATTTAGAAAACACACGATCTCGGCGGCCATATTGAAAGTTTCTAATCGAGCTCTGACCTACATTACTAGTCGGCGAAGGCACCTTTAATTCTCTCGATGGTGTAACATCTATTAATCAGGTCCGTATATGAGTCGCATCGGTGTCCAACCACCAAGGTCCTAATCTAGGGCCTCAAACCCTTCTCAAATCTCTTGAATCGAAAGTTTTTGTTTGAAATCAGGGTTGGTGCAAACTGGCTTAGTTTTGTAAAAAGCTTAGCATAAGCGTCAACAGTCATCTCTCCCTGTTGGAGGTTCAGGAGTTCCTCAATATTTGCTTCTTGGACACTCTGGGGGTAGTACTTATCATAAAACACTTTTATGAATTCATCCCAGTCCCATACATAACCAGGCTCTTCGACACGAGTCGCTTCTTTCAATTGTCTCCACCAGTTCTCGGCATCCCCCTCCAGTTTGTAGGTTGCCAATCTCACTTTAGTTGTTTCATTACACTCCATCAGATCGAAGATCTTTTCCATCTGTTACACCCATTTCATAGCCTTCGCGCTATCTCCCGTCCCATTGAAGTATCGTGGTCGGTTCTTCCTGAATTCGTCCAATTCTGACTTAGGAGCAGGAGTAGGTTGGATATTTGGAGTTCTAGTTGTATTGATGGCACTCACAATTGCCTCGGTCAACGCATCAATATGCTTGTTCTTCATCTGCAACCGATCAATCTCACGTTAAACTCCAATTATACATATTCCCGACGTAAGAATCAACCTTAGGCTCTGACACCAACTGTAGCGACCCAACATCTCACAACCTTTTAATTGTAAGATCTTAGATTGTACCTTCAATTTCAAGAACCATAGAAACATAATAAGGCGATAAAAGCACCTTAAACAACGGAAGATAAAAATTCTTTAAAACATTAATTAATCTAAATAAAACTCATGATAATGTTCTTATTCCAATAAGAAGTCCAACATAATTAAAGCTTAAACAGTTTAGATAAAATACTAACTGATTAATGTCCCATTTATTTAAAATTACCACTAACTAGAAAGGAAAATAGCTAATTAGGCCACGAAGTCATCAACGCCATTCAGTCCAGTTTCTTGAGCACCATGTGTCGTCTCATCGCCATAGACCCATACATTGTCATTGGCAACACCTGTCTCATCTGGTCACCCACATAAACAAGGGGTGTAAGTTTAAACTTATATGAACCAGACATGTAATCCATTGAAGCATAAAATATCAATCCTAGCCATATAACATTTCGATATATTTCATGTATGTGTGCATGTGGCATGTATAATCTCACTAAGCTGAAATGAACTGAACGTAAACATATATATTAATATTACATGAATGCATCATATCTTTTAATTTCATCTTTCTTATCATTTAATGCACGTTAGACTCCGTCCCGCTCAAGACGTTGGGTCTTAATCATGCTTATCACTTGTTAGTTAGACTCCGTCATGCTCGAGACGTTGGGTTTAATGAATCATATTATTTATTGCATGTCAAACTCCGTCCCGCTCAAGACGTTGGACGAATCATGCTCATCATACTCTTGTTCAGTTAGACTCCATCTTACACAAGATGTTGGGTCTAATACCTTCTTAGACCCCATCGGGTATAAGATATTGGGTTTAATGCTCATTAATTGTGGCTTGACATTTCATCGTATTTTACGTATCTTGATTATGAATTATATAGATCATTATGAGACATATAAAGTGCATGAGAGTGATATCATACTACATATGCATTTAAGTGCATTTAATCATGGTACGTAAATATCAAAGTGTACATAATCATGGTGTATAAATATTACAGTGCATATCATACGATCATGGTGCGTAAAACAGCCCCAGAATTACGAAAATAATATCAAAATATTGCAACTTTGGGTCATCGGGAACTTAGTACTACTTGAAGCTTAATTTGGACCTTCAAGACTTTAGATTCAGAAACTAGCTAAAACACAAAAGTTGTAGAGCTCGTCGTCAGCTTTTCAACGCCATAAGAATCGCCTCAATCCGAGTTTGGGATAGAAAGTTAAAGCCAAAATACTGAGGCAGTATCTGATGCAAAGTTTGGCGGGAATTCATGGAAATTGCTTTTAGGTGTCAATCGATTGATTTCAATCTGTGAGCACGCCTCAAAATACATCAAATCACATGGTGAAATTTAATCGAACTTCTTTTTAACCCAATATCATTAACATTAAAAATCTATTAATCATAGCATGCATTCATTTAATCATTCCATCATTATCTATGAAATAAAATTACTAATTTATATAAAAATCTATTAATAAAAAATAATATTTTAAGATTAATGGAAAGCATGATTTTTCCATACCTAGATCGATCTTACCACCATGATTAGATTCAGATTCCAACAATGATGATGATTTTAGAAGAAGGTGAAGGCCGCTTGAAAATATAAGCCAACATCTCATCGCACTTCTTCTCTAAGGTCTCTAGGGTCTCTGACGGCTCTATTCTTAAGAAGGACTCTAAATGAGCTTATAATTTAGGGTTCTCCATAAGATACTTATTTATCACACTTTGGAGATTATCCGGTGTTAAGCCAACACAATAAGGAAGAGTGTATAGGCTTTTATCTCAAAGTCTAAAATAGAGGTTTAAAGCACACATAATAAGGCTTGATCCCTAGACCTCTTATCTAGAATTTAAAGCCTTTAACCAATAGGCTATCATATAACTTGTATTTGTTAATGACGAAAATAAATATAAAAGCTTGAAAAATCAAAACATGCATTTTTAGATAAAACGTTTTGAAAACTCAAGGTATGCGGGGAATACGGTATTAAACACATACACATATTTTAGGTGTATCAAAGGTATAAAATTCAGATCATGACACCGAGAGAGGTCAAAATGCTGTTGTGGAGGGTTGCACCAACCCCCTGCATTGTTTGGGAGGGCGTTATTTGGTGGGCAAAAATTTGTGGCAGTGACCACAATAGAACTAGGGAGGCACCATTTTGGGTCATTTACACACCTAATCTCATAACAAGACCCACAACTCAACCCATTGTCAAAGACGGAAGTGCTCTATATGCTACTGTATTAGTCCCATAACCCTGATTATAGAGATTCTCATACCCACAAGCACCACCTAAAACACAAGAAACATAAACAAAACACCATTATATCAAAAGGGTCACCTCTAAAATGGTCCTAGAGTACATGATGAGAACAAAAAGTGCATACCCACAGTCCCCGAAGCATCACCACCTCCATAGAAAGTGGTATGTGCATTGGTCCACCCTCCATACCCATCACTCCACTATCAACCATTTCCCATAGGATTTGCCTGAACCAATCACTTGCAGCAGGATTTGTGAAATCCAACATTCCTACCTCAAAAGCTATATTTGGAATCATGCATGTTTTTCCTATTTTATCTTTAACAAAGATGCCTTATTTGTCCGCCTCCTCGAAAAGATTCCTGTTTGTGTTTTGTTTATCACCAATCTGCAAAGTAAATGGAACATTTTGTTAGACCAGCAGAATATAGGAGCATAATTGAAAGAAAACAGATATATTTTTTTTTAAATTGAATGCTAGGCACCATATAAAGTAATGTTGGAAACACACACTAGTAGAGATGCGAAATATAAAAGAAAAAGGACTGTTATATGGAGGACAAATTTATGCATAAAAAGTGCAGGAGGCAGATGAGGCGCAATGCAATTTGTTGCAAGTGCGGTGGGGCTCAATTAATGCAGGTCGGCACAACTAGTCACGTCGCACCACATCTGCCGCCTGCACTTAGTCCTCAACAAATCTGTCCTATGTTTATAATTTGCGAAAGAAAAAAATAAAATAAACACATGCAAACCATATATCACAAATTTATGCGGTTCACCTGTTATAGGATTATGTCCATATGGATTCGTGCTGATTCACCACTGCTCAGAATTAAGTAGAAATCCTAAAAAGAAAGAGGAAACAAACCCCTCTTTGTTTTTAACGGCATTCAAAATGTTGACTTTAAATAGAAGTTTCATACCATGGAACTAATATAAGCCGTCATGGAAGGTTTCCAAAATACACGACTGATGTACCATTGGATCCTCCACAACGAGGTCTCTTTAAATTCAATGTGTGTGAAGCTAAACTAAATGGTAATGCTGGTGTTGGGGCATGGTAAGAGATTCCAATGGATGTTCCATTGTTGGCTTCTTTAAAAAGAGTTATAGAAAACACAATGAAGATTGTGAGCTCCAGCTGATTCGAGTTGGGTTGCGCTTAAAGCAACTATATACAACTCAACAATGTGCTGATTGAATCAATTTTTTTACTCCATCTACTGCTGATAGAACTAAATTAATTTTCAGTAGTTAGAACTAATGAAATTGTTCCAAAGCGCGCATTGATTACACACCTGCAGACGAATGTATAAGAGTCTAATAAGAGGCATTATCTCATTGTAGACAATTCTTTCAAATATAAAAAAATGGCAAAATAACCAAACATGCTAAAGGCAAAGTACTGATGTGTAAATTAAAGTTGTACTCGCAAGTGCACGAATCGTGATGTAGTCAGTGGGTGGAAAGTACGAGATCGTTCCCACGAGGATTGGTTAGAAAATTTAAAATCAGAAATAATAATTAACTAGAAGAATTTTCACAGACCTATCACAGTAACCAACAACCTAAAGTTTTGAGAGCTTCTGATAAATGAGATAAATACTAATGGAATTTAACAATTAATGAAAGATAAGGATTGGGATGCTAAATCCTCTCATCGTAGGTTTGTCATTTACAGAATACCAATCTGTGAATTGAGATGGGAGATCTTTAACAGATTTCTCAATAGAAGCACTGCCCCATACACACGTGAGTTCTAAAATATAGATCTGAGATCACGGAGATGTATGATTAACATCCCATGAGTGTATGATTAACACTCATACCTCGGACAACATTTAGAACCCAATCGCTAGGGTAATTTCCAAAGTGCGATCTAAGATCAAGGAGATGTATGATTAACACCCCATGAGTGTGTGATTAACACTCACACCTCAGATAACCGGAAAACTTCACCCCGAGATGGGTATAATTATGATAAAACCATTATTACAGATCTGAAATCATAGGACATGATTAGCTCCTAGATCTCAGACTGAAATAATGATTTCACCATTTTCATTGAATATTAGGGTCTTAAAAAGTATCTGACATCTCAATTACACAGATTTATATTAATATAAATGCATACCTCGGATGGGGTTTATTAGATCCCCATCCTTAATGAAACTAGCCACATATAACTGAAATAAGTAATAAAATAAATGCAGAAGTTAAACATGCCATTAAAATACCGTAAAAAATTATCCACAAAAATCCACGAAAGCTTTTAATCCAAAGTACGTACACCTCTTTCTTGAAAGTGGATCCAAAATAAGAAAAACTCAGACTTATCTTCTCTCAAAATAAATATTAAAAAGGTAGTTCAAGAAACTGGGACTCAATGCCCTTACACTTTGAAATACAGAAAAAAACTAAAAATAGAAGATTGCAGAAAAAATAAAAACTCTCCGTCAACAGAACAGAAGACCCCCGGGATTAATATATCTCCAAGAATATATTTCCCCTTAATGGCCAAAACAGAAGCCGCTTTTTCCTCCTTGAATCAAAGATTTTATTCCGTGAAAAAAGTACCGAGATTCTCGCGGCCAAAGACAATTCCAAACTCAAATTCATACTTAGTCGATTGATCGACTAAAGATGGTCGATCGATCGACCATATCAGATTTTGCTTTAGAAATTCCAAATCTTCCGGATTAGTTCGATCGATCGACAAAAAAGGGTTGATCAATCGACCTCCCAGATTTTTGTGAACTCCAGCTACACTTTGCATCTGACACTGCCTTGATATTTCGGCTATAACTTTCTATCCGAAGTCGGATTGAGGCGGTTCTTACATAGTTGGAAAGCTGATGACGAGATCTACAACTTTTGTGTTTTGACAATTTCCTGAATCTGACGTCTTGAAGGTCCAAATTGAGCTCCAAGTCGGGATAAGTACTGGATGATCCAAGGTAGCACGAATTTGACGTTATATTATGAACTTTTGGGTTATTTTATGCTCAACACATCTCCAGACCTATAAATCACTAAAACTATATAAAACATGTTAAATGACTTTTATCTGGTAGCTAAATGTAGGTCTTTAGGGGTGAAATATCATCATATTTCACTGCACATCAAGTACCAAACATGTTAATTGTCACTGGGTAGGGTTCAGATCAGGCCTTAGACAGGCTGGCTATAATCAAGCTTCTTGGAGTTAGCCCATACCCAGCCCAATTACTAACCGAATCAGGCCTAGCATTTATGAATCAGACTACTTACCATAGTCCACACCAGACCCATTATGGGCTGGGCCACGTGCCGACCCGACAATTTCTATACAAAAGAACATAATTAATCGAGTTGTACCGTGTTCGGGCAGATCTTAAACAGGCCAATTTTGAATTGGACTTTTACAACTAGCCCATAACTGGATTGGCTTACCTAATCGGACAGGATCGGGTCAGCACATTTATACATCAGGCCTACCTACCTTATAGCCCATACCAGGCACATCGTGAGCAGGGGCCGAGATCGAGGTCAGCCCGACCATTAAGACCCTACCGGGACATAAACAACCTCTAATCCAAGCCAATGGTATAAATTCATGGATCATCCATCCTAGTGGTGGATCAACCCCTAGAGTATAAAATTTAAAAGTTTTGGTAGTAGCCAAATCAAGAGACAAAATGCTCTCCAGATGGAGATTCATATTTTCTATAGATAATGGAGAGTCACAACACTGGCCAATAGACACAGGTTACAATATATTCCTGCATTTTTTAAGGAGCATATTCTGTCTCACTTCACATTGAAAAAACCCATTTGGTTTCGGTTCTAATCCCCATTAAATTCCAACTCTAACGAAGACAAGAAACACATACCAAAAAAGGTGCCTCTCCTAGATTCAGTTCTTTTGCTCGATAAATTCATGCATATTTTTGAAGAACTTCATATATATATATATATATATATATATATATATATATATATATATATATATATATATATCAGTTGCCCCGAGAGCTATGCTAAAATTACTTTACAGGAACCAGTTTTGCAAAAATTAAAACAAAGGAACAATTCATTCCATGGTTCAGAAAAGGTTGTTCGGCCAGAAAAATGTTTTGATATCAATTTTAGAAGCTTATAGTGACTCATCAAGGTGAAGGGTTAAGGGTCTAAAAATTATATTTTCTTCCAAGTGTACGACCTTGACCAACTCACTCCATTTCCAGAAATCATCAGGCACTGGGATAAATTTGAGGATTCGTACAGATCTATGCAATTTTCACATGGTGATGGATTCTGGAATGGCCCTAGTAGAAGTATAAAGGTAGTCTACAATACGTCTTCCGACATCAAAACTAGAGATGTGGGACTGCAATTCTCATTGTGCATTATTCTTTTTACAAATTAGGCTTCGGTGTGGGTTGAAAAATGAGCTCACTAATGTTGATGAACCAAGTCGCTGCGAGTAAGAAATTTGTGTGTTTTTTTTTTTAAGATTTTGTATAGGGTAACTAACCCATTCACGGTCTCCAATCTAGATTGTGAACTGATCACTGATTTTGGACATGTAGCAATATTTTCATCAAGTGTGCCAAGTCAAGCAAAGGATTCGGTGTGAAAATATGGTGGGTCAAAGATTTGATCATCTGATTCAACTGGTCAAATGCCTTTAAAGTGGTTCGAAAGGCGTTTGAACACTGAATCACACGATAGAGATATTTTTTTTATGCAATCGTCAACACCACAGATCATTAAGATCATGACCTTCGCATCACATGATACAGATGATAAAATATAGTGCCACATGACCAAAAAAGTGACCTATTCTAATCTAGATTGAGAATGGGTTAGTTACCCTATATCATTTCTTTTTAATACACATATACTCCTTTCTTATATGTTGTTTGTGACAAATATGTTGTTATACTGTCAACCCCTGCCCTTTGCCAAGAAGAAAAGCTAAAGTTATTTAATTTATTATTATTATTATTATTTCAAAGTAGAATACATTCATTTTCTTTGAGTTTTATATCTTTCAATGAAAAAACCTGGCCATTGCAAAAGGAACTACAACATAAACTGGAAGTAATGAATACCGACCAACCTCAAAGCCATAATGAACTTTAAAGTCTAAAATAGTTCGGACTGACCCAGAAACTGTTCTACACTGAAGAATTATCCCAACTAGGATTCCTGTCGACATTAGTTCTTCTCACGACGGTCATCTTTTGTTGAAAAAATAGAGATTAAAAGACATTCTAGTTCACTTCACATGGCCCACTGAAGACCTTGAGGTGTAAAATGGCCTCTCGATGTTTAGTTTTCAAGTTCAATTTGTGTTACAGTTGTATTTTTCCAAGAAAGATCAGTTGGAAGCTTGGGATAATTTTGACATTAAATCTCTGGCGATTGGGTGATCCCAATTTATTATTTTGTGTTGTTACCCTCAAATTTGAGCTGAGTAAATTAGGTTTAATGGGACCACTTGATTTTTGAACTTGGGCAAAGAGAAAATCATTACCCTTCTAACCAAGTTGTGCAAGGACAACTTAACTATTGGATTGCTCAAAAACTTACAAGCTCATTTTGCTGTTTGGAAATCATAGAGCCACTCACATGTGGAATGTGTCTCCTTTTGTGGTTGGTATTTCTTTAGAATCGTACTTCGTTTTAGAAAATTCTTTCTGTGAAAAAGGTCTTCCAGGGACTCAAATCCATTGAGCACCTTTATGAGGCATCCTTTTTTTTTTTGGTGGTTGATTTGAAAACATAAAATTGTTATGACAAAGATGAAGGGAAGCTAAAGGGACACAGCATGGCAGCACAAAAAAATAGGAAAAGATGCTCCAAAGCCACACAAAACACTACCGACGTAAATCAACAATATCAAAATTGTGGTCTAGGAGCAAAGCTAAAGGGAAGCTAAAGGGCCACCGTGAGGCGCTGCATACAAACCCGAAAGCATGCTTAAAACATAAGTAGAAAAATATATTAGATTAGGGATTTTACTGTCTTTGAGATAAATTTCCTTATTTTTTTTTCATCATGGAGAATTTAGGTAGCCATAACTCGAAGGAACCATGCTGATTGATGATTTTCTTAGCTCCTTCGGAGAGTGAAAGAGCTGAATTTGGCTCTCTTTAAAAGAGCAATTTAAACATGCTCTTTTAAGTGGCTGCTCACTGCCTCCAAAGAGCAATAGAAAACACGGCCAAAGCTGGTGCTTACACAGCTCCACTAAGCTGTTGTTCCAGCAATACTTTTGTTTACAATGCTGCTGTTTAAAACAGCTCAACTAAGCTGTTGATCCAAAGAATCCACCACTGCCTTAATATAATAAACAATTGGTTTTGACAGTGATTTATTATACTATTGCTTGGGCAATAGTTCTTTTGATATTGTAAAAGTTATTTTTTTTATCATAGTGTCTTTTACCTCCATTGGAGGGGCAAGAGAAGGTTTTCTCCCTGGCCTTCACTTTTGTTTATCTTCAGTTGACTTCTTGTCTGTTTTATAACTAGGCAATAAACAAGATAATTTTGCTAGCTCATTAAGCTTTTGTTATCATGATTGTGAGTTCGAGTTTCTTCCTCAAGTTTTCAAGCGTGGATTGCTCAGGTACCTTTTGTCTGCTTGATGTAAAGGAATTATCATTTAATTGTTCCCATCATAAAATAAGATGGTTCTTTGATGAGTAGCTAGCTTCCACTAGTTTACATCATATATCTTTATAAAGATACATATTTTTTATAAATGTTTCATTTCCTAATTTTCTCATATTTTATGCAATTTTATAGTTTTTACCATTGTAAATAAATTTTTACACATTTTAACAATTTTTTAATTCCTTATTTTGTTTCATGACGTTTTGCAACTATGAATCCAACACCTCACAAATAGAGCCAGATTAGCTATAAATCAAAGACTATAAAATTTTTTGCATAACCTAACTGATACATGTGAATTCCTATCTATAATTCCACACAAATCACATAATTAAGAAAACCCTAATTATATTCTCAACCGAGATCCGTAAGAAACACAACAACAAGTTCCTAAATCAGAATCATAAAACAAAACTACATCTTTAAATGGAAAAATGAAATAAATTTATAATGAATTATATTGCAAAATGCAGGCATAATTTCGAAATGCTATATGAAATATCAAAAATTTAAAATAAAAAATAACAGAGGAGGTAAATGGAATTGAAATTTCTAAAGAGCAGAATACCTAATTTACAAATACCTGTCTTTGTTGCAATCCTCAAAGACGTTTGGGGAAGAAGACATACTTTTGAAGTACATATGACCGTTGACTGAGGTTGGATCTGATGTATACAAAATTGAAAGTATACTTGTCGCCTACAATCTGAGCTCAGATTCTGAGCTAATCTGAGTGTTTCTCTTGGATGACTTGCTGTCGTTTTCACTCGGAAACGATTCGGAATCCCACTTCCCAAGGACGACTCTCGAACGGTAGATTCTTCCCAGAAAACTCAAATTCTGGCTATAATCTGAGTAGAAACTCAGATTTTGAGTAAAATCCAGCTACCAAAGATGCATGGATATTTTTTGGACCCGACTCTCCTCACCATGCAAAATGGTGTTTAAATGATCTTACACCACTAAGAGTTAACGACATGGGTAATCACCACTGTTAAAGGGATAGATCACGTTATATTTATTACTAATATAATAAATATTTTAATAATTAAAAAAAAAATTATTTTAATTTCTTAATTTTTTAGGTTGGGTTTTAAGTAATAGATGCTTTCAAGTTTTATATGTAAATAAATAGTCCCACATTGGTATATAAAAAGTGTATATGTTATATATAGTACCTTGCACCTTCTATTCTTGTTTGACAATAAGAAGAGAAGAGTGTTTCTAGTGGCGAGCCGCCGCGTTCACGCACGTGTGTGTGGCGATTGGAGTTTAGGCGCATTGGCGCTTTAGACACGCACTTTGCACGTGCGGATCGTCGCAAGGAGAGGTTTGACTTTTTGACCAGGTAGATCCAACGATCAAATTATTCATAAGCTAGGTCGGACCTAATGGGCTCCTAATCAGTAGGTCAAATCAATTCTATTGGGCCAAACGGATTAGTCAAATATTGACTGTTGGACCTAATCATTTCATAATCGCTTATAATGGTGTGTAACTATTCGAATTTGAATTCGAAAAGATGTAATCTTTCATATAGCCGTTAGATGAAGTGGTTGAGATCTTTAAAAAATTTGAGCCGTCCAAAATATGACTGTTGGTCTAACAGTCATATTGAAAATTCTATATAATGAGGCATTATGACACAGATTTGGATACTTTGAAATCTATCGAATTCCTTTCATATAGATTTGAGAAATCTCTTGCTTTCTTCTTTTAGTCGGTACTTAATCGGATTGAGTTTTCTAGGGTAATCCTTTACTGTTGCAAAGTAATGGATCGCATCCAAGAGATTGAGCTCGTTGTATCCTAGAAACGCCATGCTGAAACCCTTTTGCAAACTTGAGGATTTACTCGAGTAGGAATCAAATAGCATTTTAAAGATAGCGACAATGTGCATCGAGTCCAATTTCACTTGCCCAATTGATCATTTTTGAATTTCTATTATTATTATTTTTTTTTTTCTAACATATCATACATTGAAAGACAATACACGCAAAAATCAAACGCGGTATACTAGATATATACTTGGAGCTCCACATGACATCTAATACATGCTTTGAGTGTTATTTGAATTAAGGTTATATTGTTTAGAACATCTTTAACGGAAAAAAAAAAAAAAAATGAATAAATTCAAAACCTCATTCCTACTATAGCTTGGTTTTTGAGGCTTGAAGTTTAGACTATTAAAGTAAGTTAATGTCAACCTTTTTTCATTCATTTAATTATTATTTTTAGTTCATATATATATATAGTGTTGCGCGAAAGCTTACAAATTAATCAATGATATCACGATGAACGATCAAATAAGAACTTAAAATAGAAGAAAATCAAACACAAATACACAAGAGACAATATTTACGTGATTCAGCAAGATGCCTATGTCCACGGGCAGCGATAATCCATTATATTAATGATCACACAAGAATAAAAGAACACTCACGCCTCACCAAATTAAAGCTCTCTTCAAAATCCTACACTAATTTTTCAAAGTTTTACATCTCAACTCTCTATTTTGGCCAAAAGTTTTTCTCGTATATAGAAGACACAAATCTTATTTCTAATTTAAGAAAAACTAGCCTTATAGTCGTAACTAGCTATTACTAGTTAAAATCAAACTACAATTCAACCTCTAAGTTAGAGCCAACTTTCAAATTAGAGTCTAACTACAATTCAAACTCTCGAATTTAGAGCCAATCTCTAAGTTAGAGTCCAACTATAATTCAAACTCCAAATTAGAGTCAAATAACATACAATATACCTAGCTCCACATGAAACCAAACAATATTTTTTGTGCGATGGTAGGCTTGGGTAAATTCAGTGCACGCTTCCTTATCTCCGCTGCCCTTTCTCCTAGGACATCTTTTGTGGTGCTACATGGCACCCAAATACCACATAGCAGCCTTCATGTATTTACCAACAAGCTATCGCATGGTGACATTGTGATTCCGGAATAATACTAACATCCACACATCATATATATATATAAAATTATTTTTTGAGGATGCCATATATCATATAAATAGCCCCAATGTAGTGTCTGTACAAATTTGTACGTAATGAAAATCCATTTTTGATATAATACACAGAGAGAAGACCCGAAAAAAGGCCGAGAGTAGACATAGAGATTAGAAGTCACAACATACCGAGTTGAGCTATATAGCTCAACCAGTTACCCGTTAGTTAATCAGGCTTGGATTAGAATCTTTCATCTTTTCCTAGTGAAAGCTTTAGAAAGTGATTTAGGAAGGGTCCCCACCTTTCTGTAATTGCGCAACATTCCAATTGAGACAACAGTAACCACTCGATAACCATCAATCTATCAGCTAGATACGTAATCATTTCATCTAACTTTGTGTGGACCCGCTTGACAGCACCTACTAACCATAATCCATTAGCTAGATACGACATCATTTCATCCATTTTTGTGTGGACCCGCTTGATAGCACCTACCAAAGCACTGGTGGGTGCGTACGATGAAAACAGTTGACTTTGTTGAATTAGACAATAGTGATGATGATGGTGGTGATGGTGATTGTTTTCAATCAAATCTTTATACAACAAATTTAATTTAAGGGTGCCATATGATATAAGTGTTATATGATTTAAGGGTCAGTCTTTTGGGATTTGTATTGTATGAAATGAAAAATTGTTGTCTAATAGCATGCGCATGGTCAAATATTTATACAATTAGTTTTAAGCATATGCGCCTTTATTAACAGGGGAGGCGCAAATAAAGGTACCCTTTGACCAGTTGCTCTTAGCACTTGACTCACTTTTTGAGATTTAATTGTGCCAAATGGAGCTATCATGTGATGTTACATTCATGAAGAGCGAACATTTTAAACTTTTAGAGTTCTATTTGCATATGCCGAATCTCTTAAGAGCGCAAATGTTATAATTTACTTTGAATTAGATTATAAAAAATATTTTTTATTTAAATTTTTCACAAAATGAATCTTGAGACCAATGAGTGTATCATCATACAGTCAAATTTTGATTTAATGTGACACACATCCGAAAAAGTGATTCAAAAATGCTTGATCGATCAGGAAAAGTTTTCATATCACTTTTTGGGATGTATTGTGCCACATGGGATCAAAATATGACCATATGATGGTACACCCATAGTCTCAAGATCCATTGTGCAGAAGATTGAGAGAAAAAAATGTTCTCCATTGATTATTCAAAGCAGTCAATGATTTTCGACATTGTTGCTCATGGAGATTTGGCGTGTGCAAATAGAACTGCCCTATAATTAGTGACTTTTAAACTTCATTGATTAAAAAAACAAAGGTTTATTGATGAAATGGTTTTTTAGCAACTCTAAAACTAGCCAAGGCCGCGTTTGGGAACGAGATTTATATTTGAGAATTTCAAATTCAAACAATTCAAAACTAGGATTTAAATTATGTGGATTTGAAAATTTCCTCTTTGGATGTTTAAAGAGTGTAATTGGATTTATTCTTAGGATGTTTAAAGAGTGTAATTGGATTTATTCTTAGAATTTAAATGCTTCATTAGTCAAATTAAAAAAAAAAAAATTAATTCTAGTACCCCAAATTTTAGTATACATGAATCACAATTAGGAATTTAGATGGGGAGGGTTAACCTAATTCCCAACCCACCTGAGCCGAATTTTTTTACCGGGTCGGGCACATAAACTTCACTCGTTTAGATCGGTCGGTTCGAGTCAACTATGAGGTTAGGTCGGGTCTAGCAAAAACCAAGACGAGTTGGGTCGGGTTGACTAAGATTAGGTAGGGTCGCGGGTCAAGACAACCCGACCCAATATTTTAGATATAAAGATAATGAAAATTAGTGTTTTTTTATTGGGTCGGATCGATTTTTTGCGTTAGGCGATGAGTCGGGCCGAGCATTATCACGATTCACTTTTGGTGATGTACGCCACGTAGAATAAATATCTAACTGTTTCATCCCAATCAACTAGATCTGCAGCCATTAGAAACCATGTAAGTTAAAAATTTCTCATTTCCAATGACTGTAGATCTGGTTGAACAAGATGTCAAGTTCAACTAGTTGGACTTGATCATTGCCCATATCCTGATATCCATATGTAAAAATAATAATAATAATATTGAAAAAAAGAAGGGTGGTGTACCATCACACCACTTTATGTTAACCTCACCTTACTTAAACAAAGGAATAATCTGTTGACATCTTTAAATCCATGGTATAAAAAATCGGTCGATACCGATATGTATCAGTTTCTCGGCAAGCCGATACGTAACGGTATCTCAATTCGGTAACGGTATGGGCCTATACGGGCCCGTATCGACCGATACCTCTATTATCTTTTTCTTTTTAAAAAATAAATAGGCCGATACGTATCGATATCGGCCGATACGTATCAGTTGAGTTGTATCAATCCTCCGTGGACAGATACTCGAGTTCGATACTGATTTTGTCACCTTGTTTATATGATGATGAAGACTATTTTTCATCTCAATCTTCCACACAATAGATCATGAGATCACATGGCCTACTATCAGACTGTCAAATATCAATTCGACGTGGCACACATCTCAAAAAGTAAATATGAACCATTTGATGGTATGCCATGATCGCATTCACTTTTTGTAATGTGTACTATGTGTAATCAACATTTGACCGTCGAATAGTAGGCTCATGATCTCAAGATCATTTTTGTGGAAGATTGGGAAGAAAGATGCTCTCAATAGTCAGATTTAAAGAAGTCAACAAATTTTTCCTTTGTTTAAGTGAGGTGAGCGTATCATAAAGTGGTGTGGTAGTAACACTAGCCAATAGGATACAAGGGGTTTCTTCTTTTAGAGCATCTGCAGCAAGGAGAGCTAAATTTGAGTAACTAAACACCAATTTAGCTACTGCTACAATAATTTAGCTACTGTCAGAGTAAAAGTTACTCCAACAGACACCCTATTTTAGCTACTCTATTCTTTAAAATATTATTTTTCATTCTTATTTTATTATATTTTACTACCAACACTCAACTTTTAAAAATTCAAATTCTCTAACGACTATATTTTTATAATGGTCATATTTTTGAACGCAAGGTGTCAAATTGATATCAGTTTCAGGTATCGATATGCGCGGGGTCGATACCGATACGCAATGTGTCAAATTGGCCGATACCGATACGTATTGGCCAATTTTTCTGAAACCGAATCAAAACCGATTTGGTTCGGTTCTATATTTTTTTTTCTAAAATCAAAACCGATTTGGTTTGGTTCGGTGCAGGCAAAATACGTACTTTTTAATTTTTTAGGGTATCTTTTCATTTTGTTCAGTGTTTTTTCGGCTTCAAGTCACCCAAATCAAAACCGAAACATATTGGGGTTCGGTTCGGTTCGATTTGTGTCGGGTTTCGGTTCGATTCAATTTTTTTTCTGAAATCGAAACCGAAACCGATTTGGTTTCGTTCGGTGTAGGTAAAATACCTAATTTATTTATTTATTTAGGGTATTTTATAATTTTTTCGGGTTTTTTTCACTTTCAAGCCACCCAAATCGAGCCGAATTAGGGTTTGGTTCGGTTCTGTTTGTGTCGGGTTTTGGTGTGGTTCAGTCCGGTTCAGGACCCTCAGGTTTCGGTGCGATTCGGTGCGGCTCAAGACTACTAGACTAGATAAGAGAGAGAGAGAGAGAGAGAGAGAGAGAGAGAGAGTTATCCTTTCAAAAAAAAAAAGAAGACTATTTTAATGTATAGTTACTGCTACATTAATAACTAAATTTAATTATTACTGTAGCAATAGCTATATTTAGCATATGGGATGGCGCTCCTATTGGAGCTCAAAATTTGCACTATGGAGCGTTATATTAGTTATAATGTGTGAGAGAGCTCTCCTGCTGGAGATGCTCTTAATAGGTTTCTCACAATGGTTGTTTTTTGATTTTTTGGCGAAGGGGTTTCCTTGAGGGGAGAAATTTTATATTTGCAAATATTGTTTTTTGCGTGTTAATGGAAATCATGTTTTGGCCCAACCTTTCACACAATAGATCTAGGAGTCATGACCCAATTCTCAAGTGGTGAGGTGTTGGTTCCACGTCGCACACATCACCAAAAGTGACGTTAGAACCCCTTCTCATGGTATCCTATGATCAAGAACATTTTTTGCGGATGTGCGCCACATGGATTCAATGTCCAACTATATGATAGATTTATCATGATTTAAAGATTCATCGTGTAAAAACATTGGACGAAAAGTTGTCTGGAGTTTGGATCGTCTGATTTAAAGTAGTCAACAATTTACTATCTGAATGCAAATAAAGTTCCTTTATTTATTTTTTTTGAGAGATGATGGGCCATTGGCATAGAGTGAATATATTTCAAAATCTATTTTTTTCGTCAGTTGGTAGATATTTGAAAATAATAGAGATATTTTTTTCGTCTGGTGGTGGACATTTGAAAATGACAGAGATTTAGAAATCTAAATCGAGCGCCTTCAACATAATTATCGAATGGATTTGGATTTGATTTAGATTTTATCAATTCAAATCCAAATCCAAACTTATAAAATGACAGGTCCCAAACGAAGTGATATAAATGTTTAACTAAGGTTGTACGTTGGAGCCCAGCTTAGGGATACCAATGTCTCAAAACACAATTATTAGGTGCTTAGGTCGGGAAACCCAATACCACATCTTCAATAACATGATACACTGAATTGAAACCAATCCTCACTTCACCACTGCCTTAATCAACCACACTTCCAGCCAGTTACCTTGTGCCACATCAGTCACAAAATCTGTCATCCATATTAAAACTGCCCTATATTATATAAGTTTTTCCCCCACACTCCTTAGTGCATAGCCAAAGAAAGCTAAAAGCAATCCGAGCACTTCTCAGGAAGAAAAAATTCAAACTTCAACCTCTTGTAGATGCAAACTCTTGAATTGAATTGAAAAATATAACAATGCAAAACACAGAGAGAGAAACTTTTTGGTGCCAATCCCTCCACCGCAGAGAAAAGCCCACCACAGATCAAGTGGTTCTCGCCATGGATGATCAACGAAACCCCAAGCCTAAACAATCTCCAGATCCCAGCCTAGAACCAAAGACCACAAAATCTAAATTCCTTCGCCGTCTCAGCTTCTCAAAACCGAAATCCCGCTTCTTCGAACTTAATTATCCTCCTCCCTCAAAAACAACCACCACCACCAGCAGCCCCGAATCTCAAGCAGGGCCACTTAAACCCACCGCCTTTGAATTTCAGTCCTCCTCCTCCTCCTCCTCAGAAGAAGAAGACGAGAAAGAGCAAGCAAAAGAAAAGGAAGAGGAAGAAGAAGAAAAACTCCGCGAGAAATACCGAAAGAAGAGGCGAAAGATGGGTTGGAGGGGGTTGTTGGAATGGGTTTCCTTCTTTGTCATAATGTCGTGCCTCATTTTAAGTCTCACCATTGACTGGTTGAAATTCGAGAAGTCGTGGGGGATAGAGCTATGGAAATGGTGTTTGATGGTGCTCGTCATCTTCTGTGGTCGGCTAGTTTCAGGTTGGTTCGTAGGTTTGCTCGTATTCTTAATCGAACACAATTTTATGCTGCGCGAGAAGGTCCTTTATTTCGTACACGGGCTCCATAAGAGCGTTCAGTATTGTTTCTGGTTAGCACTCGTTTTGCTCTCTTGGATTCTCGTTTTCGATCAAGGCGGGGTTGACATCTCTAAAAGAAACCATAAACTCCTCCATAGGGTTTCTCGTGGCCTTGTGGCAGTACTCATCAGCGCCATCATTTGGCTTGTTAAAATTATATTGGTCAAGATTTTGACTTCTTCTTTTCATGTGGCCACCTACTTCGATCGGATGAAAGAGAGCGTTTTCCATCACTATATATTGGAGACGCTCTCTGGGCCACCGTTGGATGAGATTTCTTCTAAGTTGCCGAATCAGCGGAGTCTAGGAAGGACAAAATCGTTGCCAGCGAAGTGGAAGGATGGAAGGCAATGGAAGAAGAAGAAGAAGAAGGAAGGAGGGGTGGGGAGTGGGGGCCCTGGGGAGTCAAGTAGGATTGATATGGAGAGGATGAGGCTGAGGCAGTTGAGTATGAATAGTGCTTCGAGTTGGAGTGTGAAGAAGCTTATGAGTCATGTCATGTCGTCAGGGTTGTCAACGATATCGATGACTGTGGATGAGACGATGGACGATTTTGGGCAGAAAGGGTCTGAGTCTGAGATTACGAGCGAGCGGGAGGCGCGGGTGGCCGCTCAGAGGATCTTTAAGCACGTTGCTAAACCAGGCGAGAAGTGAGTGTTTCATTTTTTGTTTTAATTTTTTTTTCTCTTTTTCGGCTGGCTCCGTCCGACTACAGCCAAATTAGTTAGCCAGGCAATGGTCAGGTTCACAGGTTGGACATTTTTGTTGCAGACAAAGTCTCAAATTAGTTAGCCAGGCAATGACCAGGTTCACAGGTTGGACAAATTTAATACAGACAAAGTGCAGGCAGTTGACATTTTGAAAAAAAAAATGATTGACTGCAATTGCATTAATGTCGGCAGCTTTACCCCATTCTGAGATAACTGCGACCTTCTCCTTTATCCAGACAAGACTGGCCATCGCACTTGGGTCCGATCATATTTTCCAGCTGCTTTAGTTTTCGGCGGTGTCGTATTCACTATTAAACGGATGAGAATAATCGATCAAAAAAAATATATTTTCCAGCTGCTTTATTTTTGCCATTTTTGGATCACGGGCTGCCACAGCAGGAGGGGAAAAGCTTGATGGTCCCATTTGCGGTGCAGCACGCAACTACTGTATACTCTTTTGAATACCTCCAAAGGAATGGGCCCGCTTGCCCATAACCACCATTCGATTGAAGGAGTGCTCTCTCACCAGTCACCGTATTAGGATTTTAGTTTGCCTATATCTTTTGTTTTTGAAATATTTTTTATTTCTTCTCTTAAGAAGTATACAAATAAAAAATAAGAAAATAAGAAAATAAGAAAATAAGAAAAATGGCTTCCCGAGCTATTAAAAAAGACTTTGTATTTTAGGGACGTGTGACATGTGAAACTACAACTTAAGCCGTCTGATTTAAAGTTCATGATCTATAGATCCTTAGTGGATAAGATTGGAGCAAACCTCTATATTTATCATATGATCTATTATTGTCATCCGTTGAATCAAATAATAGCCTTTGATTATATTTAATCACATGATGAATATTATATTTCATGCCAATCTTATCTACTAAGAATCTATAGATTATGAACTTTAAATCAGACGGCCCAAATTACATTTTCACGAGTCACTTGTCCCTGAAATACACAGTTTTTTTTTAACCTCCATGTAATCACTTAAAAAGCGAGTGCAAGTAATGGCTCCCTTTCAAAATTCTCATTGACATTTAAACACTAAAATGATCTTCAACTTCTTTAACCATACTTAAGAGGATCTAAAGTATATTTTGCTATTATGCCAATAAGAGTAGGATATGACTGTTCTCATCCGTTTAATAGTAAATATGACACAATTTTTCACTGCCGAAAACTAATGACTGATTTGAATTAGACAATGGAGATTTTTTTATTCCAATCTTCCTCATGATAGATCCTAAGATCACGGAAGCCTATAATGACAGTCAAATGTTGATTTCACATAACACACATCCTTAAAAGTGAAGATCAACTTCTTTGCCAATGATCTAGGTCACTTTTAGAGATGTGTGCTATATGGAATCAACATCTGACCGTTTCATGGGCGCGTCATGATCTTAAGATCTATCGTAAGGAAGAATGAAACAAAAAACAACATCCATCGTATGATTGAAATCAATCAATAGTTTTCGTTCATGAAAAAATTGTGATGCTTACTATTAAAATCGGTAGACCGGAATTTAGTATCAGAGTTCATTATCCCTCACCTAAAATCTCGATCATTGACGTTTTATGATATCGACAAACATCCATAGGTGGCGATCACATTCCTGTAAAGATTGCTAGTAAGTCTGTTTATTACTAACTCCCTTTTTTGCATGTTTGTTTGCCGCATAACATTATTCTATTAGTGCATTTGTTTGTCACCAACGTCTGTTTTGCATGTTTGTGTGATGCATAGCCCCCTTAAATTGTTAGATAGTTTGTTTGTTACTAACAATCTGTCTTGCATGTTTGTGTGTTGTTTGAGACCTTTTAAATTATCAAAGTCTGTTTGTTGCTAATTTATTTTTTAGTGAGTCTGTATGTCACTAACACTTTATCTTGTAGATTTATGTGTTGTTTGAACCATTTTATTTTTTTAACTAGCAAGCATGTTTATTGCTAATTTATCCCCATCTCTTATAAATCGAGTCTCCAAGTGACCAACTTAGAGCATTTTCCAAAATTCGAAAGGTTTCTGAAAATCACATACCAACAAAGCTCAGCATCACTGATGGATGCATACCACATAGATTTGTGATCCCTCCTCAAGTCAAAATTTGAATTTAACTTTGTAATCTAAATTTATCATAGGTACCATGTAGAAAAGGATGATCTAAGAATAGAAAGTGGAGGCGGTTGTACGCATTGTATTCCAAATTTGTAAATATAAGAGAAATACAATACTCTCTCTCTCTCTATATATATATATATATTGAAAAAGTTGAAATACAATAATATTCTCTCGATTAACTGAAAATTGAGTCCCACTCTACTAGACCCAAACGAAACTTCATCCGTCGAAGAGGAAGAGTCCGAGTCTGACTGCATGCTCGAGTCTGATCATAAAGACGAAGAGTACCCCACCCACCCCGACTCTACTTAGTGGATAGTGAGGCCCTGCCTTTTTAAAACGACAATTTTAACCTTTTACTTAGGCGGACGATAGGTCATCATGATCTTGGAGCTTGACCATATATATCAAGCTCTGTATGGGGTGTCCGTAGCAGATTTTTTGCACGATATTAGTGGTAAGATATCGGTTTAAACCATACAAAATGATTTAGTGTACTAGAGATAACTAATTGTGTATGTGGTTGATTTACATTTATAACTAGATTTTGTGATTTTTTCAGGTACATTGGCGAGGAGGATTTGTTGAGATTTTTGCAAAAGGATGAGGTTCACGCTATATTTCCCCTCTTTGAAGGAGCTGTTGAGATGGGAAAGATAAAGAAATCTACTTTTAGGAACTGGGTGGTAAGCTAAATTTATTATTCATTATTAATTATTATTTTGATAACTTGAGTGTTGGGCCTCTCTGAGCATGGCTTCTTATAGCACCCTGTCACGGGGTCGCTCTTCAGTAGTGTCAGCTCGTGCGGTACTTAACGCTCGATGTATTAAGTCAGCCTATCTCTGATATCAATTGTCGCTAGGGTGTCCTTCGACGCGCCATTAACCCTCGCAGTTCCTCGCTACCGCAAAAAACGAAGCCAACTAATCTTCTCATCAGCTCTGATACCAACCGCCTAGAGGACGGGAACTCCCCTCCGTGGTTACCTTTGTTTCGCGGCCTACCACCCAATAAATCGTGCCTCTTACGATACGCTCGTTTGCACCAATGTGCCTCGTGCTAGCGTGCTCAACTGAGTCCCATGCAGGCTACTTTCGTGCACGTTTCGAATTACTAGCACACGTCCATCATTGGCTCACATATTGTCGTGCTCAACTAAATCTCACGCAGCGCTCAAGTGTTCTCGCAAGATTGCTCAGCCGTATGCACCGCGACGCCTAGTTCAGGGCTATACTTCAACCTCACCTTGGGTGTCACACCGCATTACTGCGTCGACGTCTTAGGCCCACCCTTTCAGGCCTAGGAGACACTTGCGCCCCCTTTGACAACACAAGGCCCCATGTGCAGGAGAATGGCTCTTCAGCTCTCTTCCCCCATATATGGGTAAAACAGTCATTCGGCTAGAATGACAGAAAAATCTCAAACCCCTTGATTTGACATACTACAACGCCTTCGCATCGCTAGCCCAACTTTGCCATGTCGCGTCCGTGTCACTCCCGCATATTACCCCCATGCGACCGTGTCGTGTCCTCGCAGCGCGACCACGTCATCAGGCCCTCTTGACCCCATGTCGTGTGCCCTCCTGATATCGCATGCCATGCCGTCCCGATACCATATAGTGTCTCGTGCTCTTCTTGGCACCACATCGTGTGCCCTAAACACCATACTACAAGCTCGAGTATTGATCCCGTCACAATCTAACTAATTTCAGGGGGCATTACGCCCCCCAAGGTAGCATATGCGAGGTGGGCATATGATATTAATTCAAAAAGTTATTTTATTTTATAATAAATGAATGAAGTATGATATCATATGCATTACAGCAACAATTTTGAGTGCTAGGTTATTGTATGATGCCATTCCTCATATAATCTCTACTACCTCTTTCTTTATAGTTACGCCTACTCCAGCCCTGTGTACAGGTCTCTACCTTTCCCAATTCCAATGCATGTGCTGCGTTAAAATTGAATCCATTCCGGGGATGGGGATGGGGGGGGGGGTGCGGGGGGGCGGGGGGAGGCTCTAAGTGTGAAGAGGGATAGTCAAACCTTAGGGAAGTACATAGCTAGTTATGAGCATGCAACTCAGTGAAAAAATAAGTTTAATCATTTTAGTGTAAAAAGATTTAAATAAGAGTGAGCAAGTTTGATTACCTTGGTGTCGTGTAACACACCACTATTGTTTTTTAAAAAAATGAGGAAGATAAATTTACCTTAAAAAATGCCCTGACATACTTTTTTAAAGCTCGAGTATGTATTTTATTTATTTTCTTTTTGATGACTCAGAGTAATCCCAAGCTTACGCCTGGATTAATCCTAAGGGATGCCCTCATCCCCACCAAACTCAAGTTTTTATTAGGTGCCCATTCATGCCTCATGGTGATATAGGGGTACAGATTTGAACTGAAAGCCGAGAAACCAATAGGAAACCGATGAGCGGGCCGAAACTGATTGAAAATTGAAAATGAACCGAACTGATTCGGCCCGGTTCGGTTCGGTTTTGGCACCTAAAAGTTGAAAACCGGCTGAGTAGGGTGAGAAAATAAAAAAAACTGAAATATATATGAAGGAAAATCGAGCCGACCAAAACGGAAATCAGATCAGTTCTCTTTCGGTTTGAGGCTTGAAAATTTCAGTTAACTGAAATGGAAACCGAAATGTTTTAGTTCGGATTCGGTTTTGCAGAAATCAAACCAAAAACCAAAATTTGAAATTTCGGTTCGGTTAACTGAAGCTGCGCACCCTTATGGTGATAGCAGGAGTTATACAATATTTTTTTTAGCATCAAATCTATGGATATGATGGCCACAAAATTAGTTTCACTAATTTTTGCTCCTATAAATTTTCGTGTGAGTCTTGAGTTTTGACTGGGTTGATGTAGGGAGATTGTCTTCTGCACTAAACTTGCTACACGACGGGAGCATTTGATTCAAGGCTTCTTGTTTAATGATGGATTTAAGGAAAATTATCATATAAATAAATTTAAGGACCTTTCACAAAACAATGCCTGTGTCATTTTTTATCACCAAAAAATTAAACGTTGATTTTTCTTTCAAAACAGTGCCCTGTGTCATTTGTTATCACCAAAATATCACACGTTTTCTCTTCCAAAACAGTGCTCCCACATTCTTTTTTTTAAATCCACTCCCACATTCTTGAAACAAGCCATACATATCAACCCACGTTGGGCATTTGATAAAGAATTATAATACTGCCCTTGCCAACAAATTTTCATTTTTTAATATTTTCTTATTAGGCATTTGGTACGTGCGTGAAGAATGCATACGAATACATACAGGCACGTATAGGGCGCATTTTCATAATTAAAAAAAATTCAACCTTTTTCATAATAAAAATATAAATAGGACGCATTTTCATACTTTTCTTTAAATAGTTTAAGGGCACATTTTCATAACTAAAAAAAAAAAAAAAACCTTTTTTATAAAAAAAATATAAATAGGATTAATTTTTGTACTTTCTCTAAATAGTTAAAATGCTTGAGTTGGAATTAGGTTAATGGTTAAGTCCTACCAAGTAAAACCAAGAAAGTCAAGATTCTCCTATTTCCAAGGACAATAGATGGGGTAGGCCTGGAAATCTGATTATGCTTGGTAGGACTTGACCATTGCCCACACATTCAAAATGTGTTTTTTTTATAAAAAAAAACACACTCATCTTTTAAAACGAAATCACAATTTTTTACATTTTAAACGACTTTTTACGAGGGCTCGTTTGATTGCAAGTATTGCTTAAATGTGTTTTCAAGTGAATACACGTTTAGTCAATATTAGTATTACGCGCATCAGCCCCTTATTTGATACCTCAGTGGGCAATACATGTATTGGCCTTCTACGTGCATCAGCCCTTGCATTTGATCTGATGTCAAGCAATGATCCGATGGTCATAGTTTACCTATATATATAAAAAAATAATAATAAATTAATGATCGAAATTCTACCCAAATTTATGAGTGTTTAATGAACATCGTGAAGGATGTTTCAATCGGTACAGATTATTCACTGCCCACACGTTAAGGACGGGCAATCGACACCGCAATGTGTTTATATGGAAACTGAAAAATCGATTTTTTAGTTTTCTTTCCCAATTCAATCAGTTTTCGGCACCTAAGACCAAAATCATCCAAAATTAGTCTCGGTTCGATTTCGGATCAGTTCTTTGTTTTTTTTCTACCCCTAGCGAGAATCAGTGATCCCACTCAGTGCTCCATAGGGAATACCTGTCACGCTCCGAAAACCGATCCATGATCCATTTCGGCACATGAACGTATTCAATAATCAAATTTTAAATAAAGGAAACATAACGGTTCATTCTCATTAATAAAATTTAAATTACAGTTATTTTCAATTACAACGTTTAAACACTTCCTAACCAAGGCTAAACTAACAAATCTTCTAGGGTCTCCTCCTGAAGTGCAGCTTCTGAACCATGAGGTCCGATTTCTGAAATTAAATAGCATCGGGGTGAGATAAACGCAACAAGTAACCCCCAATAATAATATAACTCTTTCGTCACTTTTATCAGTTTCAAATTGAGAATTTCATATCAATATCAATGACATCAGCTATACCATCTAATGATTCAATATAAAGAAAAATAACTTAATTTACAATTGTACTTCATATATTATACAATTGTTAATTAATAGCACCGATCTAAGTGCATTTGCATTCACATCATCATTCATCATTTATCATGGATACCAGTCACAAGGAGGGCTCCATACTTTCATCAATCCCATTGTCAATCGTGCCGATCCGATTTGACGAGTTTACTTCGTATTACGGAAGTACACAAATGGATCCGTTCATCCAATACTACCATGAGGCCCCATGGGGATCTTAATCAAAATCAAATCATAATCATCTTTACAATATTCATCATTTCTACAGTCATTTATATCAGTTTCTTTGACAACTTTCTAACGTGCTTTATAAATTCTCATAGTATGATAGTTCAAGCTAATTAGATCATATGAGGAAAGAATTGGCTATACAATGCTTACGACATTTATATTTTTCTAACATTAATCAAAATGAAATAATCATGACTGAATAAGACAAGTCTAAGATTATACATGCTATCAATAACCATTCAACCATCTACTTATCATTTTTATTGTATATACTATGTAAAATAAATGCATCATTACTAATAAGATACGTATTAAAAATATGCTATGGGATAGGCTACTTGCTTCAGTTATCGAGATTAAGGGTATTGTGAGGGCAGCGTACAACTCTGATGGTTACCTGGCACAAGGGAAAGGAATAAACAAGAATGTAGAAGAAGGTGTGGGAGGGAGAGTGAACTAAGTCCTCAAGGTTATGTTGGATTTTATTGAGTTTTTCAACCCCTATTTTATAAGCATTCAATTATTTAATAAAAACCAGATTTATTAAAAACAAAGACAGAATATAGAATTATAAGTTTAAGGGATATAGGATTAAAATGTACGATTAGAATCTATAAATCTAGGGTTTAAAGAATTAGAAATTTAAATTGAAAAACTAAAATTTATAGGAAATAAAATACAACTCTAAAAATAAAAACATACCTTAAAGAAGGAAGAGAAAAAGAACAATTCTTGAAGACAAGAGCTTGGAGAAGATGACTCGGTGTGGAAAAGAAAGGAGAAATAGGGCTCTATTTATAGGCTCGATTGGGTGACCGTTCTTCCCTTGAATTAACTCCGTGAGGCATTATTGCGCTACAAAATTGAAGAAGAAGAAGAAACTGCTCCTCTTTTAAGGAAGAGTTTTGATTTGGGATTTAAGTTGTAAGGGAAAAGTTTAGGTATATAGCTTGTATAAGTTAGAGTGTGTGTGTATGCTTTGGGTCGAATCGGGTCGGGTTGAATCGGGTTGAGTCGGGTCGATTCTAATTAGGGTTTGGGTTCAAGAGTTTGGGTCGTCACAATACCTGAGTCAGTGAAGTATGAGTGGAATTTAGGGCTCCATAATCATAATGACTAGTTGGAGGCTTCGTTGTAAGTGCAAACTCAATTAGATGATTGAAACCCTAATCTATGAAATTCATGCCAAGATAATGAGCAGGGAGACGAATTTTCGAGGTCTTTGTGTCATCTGTGGAGAACTCATTCGAAATGTAGAACAAGAAGTTGGAAATTGAAGAAATTGATAGAGCTGGTTTTACATGTATTGAACAAAGCATATGAAATCACTTCTATTAGAAAATATACATACAAAACAATGCAAGGGGTTTACCAATTTCCTTAGGTTTGTAATTTGTCCTTTCTTCTGTACAGTTTAATTTAATGGGCAAAGGTTTGTAAGCAAGTTAGAACTCCAATGGCAGAAATATAGAGGGGAGAAAAGATGTAGAGTGCCATTTGTTTGTTTGCTAGCTTCTCCTTGCCCTCTGTCAAAAAGGCTTCAATCTATGTAACGCTGAAGATCGAGGTGTTGATGATCGAGAAGAGTTTCATCTGCTTGGGAAGGAGATTTTTCCTTTCTTATTAGCCTTTTTCAGAGGAAGAAGAATAAGACGAGAGCCGTTGGGCTTTTAAGGCCCGACGCCTCGCACAATACGTTGCAAGATTTGCATACGAGGGGTTGGCGGGCTGTCAACGGGCCGGGCTTTAGGCCTGGGCCAGGCCTGGATGGGTTGGGTTTGGGTTGGTCGGGCCCGGATAAGAAACGGGCCCGAGTTCGGGCTTCAAAGTGTAAGGCCCGGCCCAGCCCGATTAGTGGAGGTCTTTTTGAAAAAAAAAAAACATAAATTTTTTTTAAAAAAATATTAGAAACCCGGCCCGAACCCGGCTTGGTCCGGATAGCTAACTGTGCCGGGTCTGGCTATAGAATTTTAAAACCGGGCTGAGTTTGGATAGCAGGTCCGGTTAGCTATCCGGGCTGGGCCGGGCCCAAAAATTTTCTTTAAAAAATACGGGCCGGGTGAAAAACCAGGCCCGAACCCGGCTCGGCCAGTTGACAGCCCGAGCCTTGTATTGAGATTTTAGCTACGCGTAGCAATTTTCGTACGATACATGTAAGTCAAATCACTAACAATCAACAAGAGTTCATCAAAAAAAAAAACCAAACAATCAACAAGAGCCTCTTTGACTCGTGTAATGACTCCCTAAAACGCGTTTTGCAGTGCCAATGCGGACAATCAAACAAGCTTGAGTGTTTCCAAATTTTCCTTTATTTTTGTCATGGAAATATTTATTTTTTATAGTTGAAATATTTTTACTACTTTTTCCAAATGGCTTTTGAAGAATCACTGAAGTTTACCTATTTTTTGCCTCTCTTTTTTTTCATATTTTTCGCCTGGCCCATTTTTTCCCCGAATTCTGACTTGGTAACTTTGGTTTCATGTGGCCTCTGCAATGCCAGGTGGCACTGCAAAGCGGTGTTGTCTCCCTATAAGCAGTCCACACATTAGTGCGACGTGCCCGAACTTCTAATTCATGGAAATCTGTGCACATCACCTAGTCACACAAACATGTGGACTGCTTTACCACCCATGATAGGTGGACACCCATGGTAGACAAACTATTCTTTAAAAACACACACATGCTAATTTTACTTAATGTTTTTCCATGATTACCCAAATGCTTCTGGCATTATTTTTTCCTCTTGCAGGTTAAAGCTTACTTTGAGCGAAAAGCTCTTGCTCACTCCTTAAACGATACTAAGACTGCGGTTCACCAGCTCCACAAGCTAGCAAGCGTCGTGGTGGTCGTAATAATAATTGTGGTCTCTCTCGTAGTGATGGGAGTAGCCACTAGCAAAGTCATACTCGTCTTCTCCTCACAATTGTTGCTTGTAGGGTTCGTGTTCCAGAACACCTGCAAGACCATCTTCGAATCCATTATCTTCGTCTTCGTAATGCACCCATTTGATACTGGTGATCGTTGCGTCATCGATGGCGTTCAGGTGAGAATTTTCGTAAGAAGATGACTTTTTTGAGCTTTGCAACAAGAGTACGCCATTTTGTTAAAAAATTTAAACACTTGTTTTAGACGTACACTCAGGAGTTCGGATGTAGTCCTTTATGGTCCGTTTTTGTAGCTTGCATAATGCTTATGACACAAGATTACGAGGGGTTTTACCGTAAAGTAGTTAGAATTCTATGTTTGATAAAGCGGTGGACCCACAAGGATTTTTATTAGAAATACAGGGTTATGACCTTTTGTAAAATAATCTCATGCAGAATGTAGGATTGTTGGCCCTATATGCGCTTTAAATTTCTAAAATAATTATAAACAAACGACATTATAAAATACTATAAAGTGTATGATATAAAATTCTACTTTGCAAGTGAATGGAGGAATTCGATAGAAGGCTTGTGTTCAACATTCAAGTAGCCAAACAAACATAATTATAAATAATAATAAAAAAAAGAAGAAAAATTTTCCAAACAAACATCTTTTTTTTCTCTTATTTATATGCATTATGGGATAATGGTTCATGACTTTAAAAACCAAATGGTATTTCAATGATCTAGTACCATTAAAGTTAGACTTTTAATCTTATGCCGTTGAACTATGTTTATCATTTTTTCAGGTGGAGCACATCTGTGATCTTTCTAAATTGTCCAAGTGGCAATCTCTAACATGACTCAACCCAAAGAAACATGCCTATAAGTAAATGTGAATCATCCGATTGATGATTTTTAATATCAGCCATTAACATTAAAAATAGTGGTTACTATTAAAGTCCACATATCATATGGTTGAAATCTCCCTCAAACACTATTTTTGGGCCAGTTGCACTAAAATATTGATATATCACTTTAATGGTAACCATTGATGGTGTATGATCATTAAAACACTATTTTGGTGCTTAAATGACGGTCAGGAGAGTCTGTTCATGCATTATATACAACTTTAATAAGGTTTTAGTTAATTGGGCAACTGAACTTCTATACATCAAACAAATTTGGTTTTGTTCTCCCACGTGTGTTTTTTATTATGCAACTTTTCTCTATCAAGAACCGCTAATATATGATTGATCAGTTGTAGTTATTATCTAGAGTATATTTAGTACATTTTTTTTTATTTATTAAGTATTGATTTGAATGAAACATCCATTGATTGGGCACTTATGTTTTGCAGATGATTGTTGACGAGATGAATATTTTGACAACAGTGTTCCTTCGCTATGATAATGAGAAGATTTACTACCCCAATACAGTGCTTCTCACAAAGCCCATTAGTAATTTCTACAGAAGTCCTGATATGGTTGACATCATCGAATTTTCCATAAATGTGTCAACCTCAATCGAGAATATTACCGCTCTAAAGAAAAGAATACAAACGTAAGCAAAAAAAAAACTCTAAACCCTTTTTTTTGTAACAATTTAAGATGTGTTTGGCATTACTCTTTGGGAGAGTAGAAAATAGCAAAAACTACTCTTTGTTGTTGCAAATGAATATGAGGAAAGAGAGAAGGCTTGGAGGAAGAAAAAAGAGGAGGCTGCTCTTTGAAAGAGAAATGTTTTTCATGTTTCAAAGAGCAGCCTCCCCTTTTTTCTTCCTCCAATCCTTCTCTCTCTCTCCCATATTCATTTGCAACAATAATTCTACTCTCCGAAAGAGTAATGCCAAACACAACCTTAAAGATATTTCTTATCTATCCAAATATGCTTCGGCTGTGTTTGGCATTGCTCTTTGGGAGGGTAGAAAAGAGCAGTTGGTGCTCTTTGTTTTCGCAAATGAATATGGGGAGAGAGAGAGAGAGAGAAAGAGAGAGAGGGAGGAATGTAGAATTCCATGAACCTAACTCAACCTCACAAAACTGGCTTATAAGGTGACGATTGCCCCAAATTTATATATAGCCCAAGGCAATGATACTCAGGCGATGTGAGACTATCGCTCACGATGGAATAAAAAAGGGAAGGTTACTCTTTAAAACATGAAAAAAATCTCTATTTAAAAGGACATGAAAAATCATGCTCTTCTAAAGATGAATTTTGTTCCCATTTCAAAAAGGAGTCTCCCTTTAATCATCTTTCAATCCTTCTCTCTCCCTCTCCCCACATTTCTTTGCAATAGCAAAGAGTTGTTGCCACTCTTTTTTACTCTCCCAAAGAGCAATGCCAAACACAACCTTAGATTAGGCTCATGGACGTACCATCAAACATGGTTCTCAGGTCACTTTCACTACAAAAATAACGTGTTTTAGCGACTCTTGCTGTTAAGGCAGTTTTTGGTAGCGACATGACTAATAGCAGCAATTTTTTGTTAATAGCGGCAATTTTTGGCTGCCACTAATAGTCTTATTTTTTGTAATATTTTTTGGATGCATGCCAAGCCCTTGATCTCAAGATCAATTGTGATAAAGATCGTCTGATTCAAAGTAGTCAACATTTTTTGCATGTGTAAATCCTCATCTTGAAGAAAAAAATCTGGTTTAAAGTAATAGCAACACCCTTTATTAACTGATTTGAATTGGATGTAGCACAAGTCAACATTTTAGTTTTATGTTTTAACTTAAATAGGCCATGCTTTCAATGAATTTAACTTAATCATAGTGACAAATTTCTCCAATTTTTTTTTTGAAATTATAAAAAATTCTCAGAAATGAGGGTCCACCAAAACTTTCAACGAATTTGGCGAAAGTTTTCGAAATTTACAAAAAATTTGATGAAAAGTTTAGATATTATGCTTTATATAGTTGGATTCATGAGTTAATTATACTTTCTATTGTCTATTTGTAATGTTTTCTTATATATAATAAATTATTTATAATGCATACAAATAGTAAATTATATAATGCACCCCCTCGTAATATTGTCGAAACCAAAATTTGCTACTATTTAGAGAGCTTTTCTTAGCCAATAGGCCAACTCAACATGGCCAAGCTTTTGGTTTATTTTGATAATTTTCTACTTTTGTTACAGGTCTTTGTAACATTAACGTGGTGCATGACCTAACAGTGTACCATAACTTTACTTACCTACATTCATATTGACCAATTTCTCAAACTTTTTGAAAAAAGTCAAGAATAATTCACAATTCTTTCAAAAATGAATAAAATTCTAATTCTTTGCGACTTTTTCAAAAAATTATAAATTTGAATAATTATTCAGGAATTTCTCTAATTTTTTCTATCTTTTTAATTTTCCAAATTTTGACCAATTCTTTTCAGAATTTTATGAATTTCACCGGATTTTTTCCAAGCCAATTTATTCCAAACCCAGACTTGGTCACCATTTCATTTGCATTTTTTACTAGGTCTTAGGGTAAACCTCACACAATAAATCACTCACTTTTGTTATTATAAAGGAGGAAGCACAAGTGAAGTGTAGAACCCAGGACCTCATCTCCCACAAAGGGGGAGGATACCAACTTCATTCGATGACCCAATATTATATATATATATATATATATATATATATATATATATATATATATATATATATATATATATATATATATATATATATAAAGGAAAGAGGCGTTTTAATCCACTATTTTTTTTTTTTTTTTTGTTTTTTTTTTTTATAAGAAATATTGTTATGTTTGCAGACATATAGAGAGCAATATTGTTATGTTTGCAGATATATTGTTATTTTTTTTATTTTAAGAAAGAAATATTGTTATGTTTGCAGATATATTGTTATTTTTTTTATTTTAAGAAAGAAATATTGTTATGTTTGCAGATATATAGAGAGCAAGCCCAAGCATTGGAGCCCAAAGCACGCGGTGTTTGTCAAAGAGATAAAGAACGTAAACAAAATGAAAATGGCTCTTTCTGTTACACACACTATGAACCATCAAAACTATCTAGAGAGGTGTACCAGAAGATCTGATCTCCTCCTTGAATTGAAGAGAATATTCGAAAATCTTGGTATAAAGTACCACCTCTTACTCCAAGAGGTTCATTTAAGCTAGCCAGTGAGCAGGTCCCACCTTGTTGCTGATGTGGATGCTGAGTTGGAGCACAATAGTAGTCTGATATTGTGACAAGTGGATGGTCAAGATATGTCTAGGATGATAGTATATATTGATGGGAAAAGTCATATATAAGAAACGACGCTACTGCATGTCTCCTACTTTGTTTATTTGTTGGAACGCAAGCACAAGCTTTGTGATATTCTTTTTGAGGGTCACTTTGAGAGTGGGGAAATTTCATACAAGAGATGAAGGCTGCTTATGGACATTGCTCTTTGCTAGTCCCTGTCATATCAGAGTTTGCCTTCTTTAGTTGGTTTTTATTCTCTTTTTTACTTCTTGCAAAAGAGGATTTACCAGCTCTAGCAGCAACCTCCTTGCTCTCTACTAACTCCCTATTAGAGCAAATAAAATTTGATCTGACAAGGAGTGAGTAGAGAGGAGGGTAGAGTTGATGAACAGGTAAATCTTGCTATTTAATGATTTAACAAGAAGAAGGGATGCTTGCTAAAACATGTAGTAGAATGTTAGCAAAGAGGATGGGAACCTGCTAAAGCAGGTAAATTCTGCTATGGCAGGGGCTAACAGAGAGCTATGCCATACGCAGCTGAAATCAATTTCATGTGGAAATTATTTTTTTTTATGTTTGATTATGTTATTTAAGAAATGATTTCTATTGAAAATTGATTTCTTTTGTTTGATTAGTGTGTCTAAAAAAGAAAGTGGAAAACTGACCTTTTTTTTTTTTAATCAAAATAATAAAACAATAGCCCTTATTAGTTGAAAAAAGACCTTTTAAACCAAAATTATTATTGAAATGATAAAAAAAATAATTATTTATTGTGTTTGTTGAGAAACACAATTGCCGCTACATAAGAGATTGAAATAATTTTCTTTTAAAATGTTTTGAGATATGAAAATTAAGTTTTTGTCTGAGGTCCAATTAATTTTCTTTCCATATTCTTATAAGGTATGTAGTTGTTCCCAAACTATGAAACACGGTCATACAATTATGTAACATGGTGGCCAGTTAAGCGATTGCTCAACTAGTCTTATCTTCCCTTGTGAAAATAATAGGTTTTCCTTGTGAAACATGGTGGGTTCTAATCTCTACACCTGCTTTGGCCCTTTGAGCGGGCAGGGTCTCCTCCTAGTGTGTTGCACCAAAAATGGATTATCTTTGCATGCAGTTTGCACTAGCACTATATTTGAGTTGTCTATGAAAAAATTTTAAAAATAAAATCATGTAACATGGTACACTTGATTGATCAAATTTGATAGCCTAGCGGCAGGCTATATATGTTTATGAAATAATGATTCCTTAGTTTATAGGCATTGACCAAAACCTTATTTCTATGCCATATATAGACTGACTGAGGGGGCATTGCAGGAAGTCAATTTAAAAGAAGAAAATTTAAAGTCCAAACTCCACCATGTAATTTTCTTACAGAGAAAGCATCTAGTAATTGGGCATGATTTGGTATAAGGTACTTGATCCAAATAGTGTGGCATAAATCTCAAACCTCCAAACTTAGAGAGTTTATTGGTATTTTTTAGGTCCAAATCAATGAAAGATCAAAAGTAAACTTTCTCTAATTTAGATGCTCATAAATTGATATGCCACTAAAGAGGCTGGACCATCTAGAAAGAAGGAGATGATTGGCTATACTTGAGCTCCAACAATAGTATTTGTGTCCACAGTACTTTGTTCATTGATTCGCTCAGTTCGAAATAGGATTCGCATTTCGCTACTATCAAGCAAACCCGATTTGTTAGGGATAAAATAAGTTTTAAAAGTATTTATTAATTGTATAATATAAATTTTAATTGATTAATAAAAAAATTATAAATAATTATTTAATTAGCTATAAAACTTGAGTCGAACGTCTTACATTCAAACCGCTTCTTTATACTTATAATTTTTTTTTTTTCAAACAAAATGATAACAGTAACCCATCAATTCACTTGTGAGGCTGAATCGGTTCAAAGTGAATTGGGAACTCATTGATTATACCCAATTCGTGGTTCGCAAGATGAATTAGAAAAATAAGGAACATTAGGTTGAATCAATCTCAAACTGCCATTTTCAAAAAATGCATTGCATGGGTAAATTAGTAAAAGGCTTAAAGTGATCTCGGCTCCCGAGACTTACCTCTTTGGACGGATGAGACCTAATTCCTAATACAAAAGCAATTATCTAGTAATGATTGCTGGAAGGAAGGGTGGACTGGATATAGATCTAATCTAGGGTTGGGTCAGGCCAAAATTGTAGCTGCCCAACTGAAAAATGGCATTTGTCTTAACCGAATTGACCCAATGATGCAACTGACTAACCTGATAGGTCAAGGGTATATGCCCGACCTTAAAAAATAACTCTAGACTGGGCTGACCTTGTTGTTGACCAGACCCAACCTTCAGATCGAGTCGGATGCCGCACTATTGACCCTAACTGACGTGTAAAGTATTTGTTCCCGACCCAATAAAAATTCCTGGTCGGGTATAGTGTTGGCCAGACCCGTTGATAGCCCTACTTTTATCTAGGTGTGCAATTACAGCTCTCAACGGGTCGGGTCGGGCCAAGTTTGGTCAAAATTTTGGCTGCCCGAAAAGAAATCTATATATATCCGACCCGATCTAACTTGTCCCGATAGTGCACTCAAGTCGACCCGACCGGTAATAACCCTTATTTTTATGACTTTTAAAGTACAAAATATCAAGTCGGGCCGACCTGCCAAAACCTTTTGGTAGACCTGAAGGTCGGGTCGGATGTCTCATGCACGACCCGACTTGACAAGTCAATTTTATGTACCTGTCCTGGTTAAATATCGGGTCTGGTGGAGTCGGGTATCGGCCAACCCAACCCGTTGAGAGCCGTAGGTGCATGGCGGTTCAATTGTAAGACCACTCGCTAACCTACTCTTGGAATTACAATTAACTAGAGTTGCAAACGTGGCGCCACCACATGAGCATATCTCCCAGCAGGGCAACACCAACCACTATATAATATCTAACAAACTAATATTATTTTATAAAAATAAGTACTCCCGTTTTTCTCGCTTTCTAACTCACACTGATATTCTTATTCGTTTATTTCTTGGTGCTTTCGCTCTGGAGTCGGCCTTCGTACCTGCGTGGCGAGGAAGGTTATGCCTGAAGGCGTTGAGGTAATTTATAATTCGCTTTGATCCCTCGATTTCAGATCTGATTTTCCTTTTTTGAATTATTTCCATGATTCTTTCGGTTCGAGATTTGTAGATGCTAGTTTTCTCTTTCTTAGAATCTAGGGTTTGCGTTTAATTTTGATGTTTGTATGAATCTGGTGGTTTATGCTTTTTTCCTTTTAGGTACTGAATTAATGTTTGCGTCGATGTGTATCTTCAAAGCCGTACTTTGATAATTTTAGAATATCTGTAAATTTTAGGTTTTTGATACATGGATTCTTATTTACTTTCATTGATGTATGTTTTTAGGTTATTTTTTGGGGAATTGTTTCTTATTTTGATTTGAGGGGATTTTGGTTATAAAACGTTTGTAATTCTAAGGATTTCTTTCTATGTTGTTGAATCTAGTAATCCCAAATTTTTTGTTAGTGGATGATTTTTGCGCTTTGCTGCTTAACCTTGGGGTTTGAATTCTATGCTAAGGCTCCGACTGAGTGCCCTTTAGCAGATCCAAACTCTTGAAATCCTCGGACCATTTAAGGCTTAGCCTTTCCAACTCAAGGGTTTGTGTTGATTTATATTGTCTTAATTCTAACTCCGGAATATATATATATATATATATATATATATATATATATATATATATATATATATATTATTCTTGAATCTGCTATAAGAATCTGAATCTGGAGGGCATTTGAAATTATAGTATATTTACATTCCAAATTGTGCATCGTGCCTTTGTCCCCCCCCCCCCCCCCAATTTCTTAATTCAATATTTGTTGTTATTTTGTTTAAAGATCTATTAACCATAGAATATGCGAAAGAAGTAGATGAAGAAGAAGAACCAAACCAATGGATGATCAACGAAATATCAAAATCTGGAGTAAAATAACCACAAAAAAGTCGAAAAGAAAGGCATTAGGACCAGACAGGACACGTATAGAAGTACGGATTTTGTTAGGTGAGAATGGAATGAACTGGTTAACTGAATTATTCAACAAGATATTAAAAACGAAGAAAATGTCTGAGGAATAGATCTGGTCCCTATTGATAAGAATAAAGGAGACATCCAAGATTGTGTGATATATAAGCTATAAGCCACTATGAAACTTTGAGAGGATTGTTGAATAACAACTACGACAAGAATCAAATATATCAGAGAACCAGTTTGGATTTATGCCGGGAAGATCAACCACAGAAGCTACTTTCTTATTGATTCCACTTATGGTGAAGTTTCAAGAGAGAAAGCAAACCCTACATGTGGCTTTTACTGATTTAGAGAAGGCTTATGATAGAGTGCTAAGACAAATTGTAGACGATGAGGAAGAAATGCATCCTAAATTTATATATTGAGATTATCCAAGACATCTATGAGAAGACAATAATTAGTGTTAGAACGATGTACAGAGAGACGAGTGAGTTCCTTGTCGGAGTTGGGCTGCATCAAAGATCTGTCTTGAGCCCATATTTGTTTGCTTTGGTCATGGATGCATTAGCCATAGATATATAAGAAAAAATCTCGGGGTGCGTGTTATTTGCAAACGATGTAGTTTTAATTGCCCAAACAAGGAAAAAAATAAGTGATAAGCTGAAATTATGGAGAAAATTTTTGGAGTCAAGGGGCATGAAAATTAGTAGAACAAAGACAGAAGAATACATGAAGTGCAAATTTAGTGAACATGATAGTTAGAGAAGAATTTAGTCAAAATGGAAAATAATTTAGTGCCATATTGCCTTAGATTTTGCTACTTAGCTCCTACTTTGCAATCAAATGGAGGATTTGAAGAGGAAGTGCGGGTGGGATGAAATAGAGGCAAACTAGTGGAGTATTATGCCACCCAAGAGTTCAACTTAGAGTGAAGGGACGTTTTTATAAGATAACAGTTAGACATGCTATATTATATGGTGCAGAATGTTAGGTGACAAAAAAATACAAGAAGATAAAGAGTACATGTGGTCGAGACGCATATGTTGAGATGGATGTGTGGAGTAACAAGAAAGGATAGCATAAGACATGGGTATATAAGAAAAAATTTGAGAGTGGCACCTATGAAGGAAAAAATTACTGAGTGTCGCTTGAGGTTGTTTGGACATGTTCATTGAAGGCCAAAAGCAGGCCTTGTGCAAAGGGTTGACTCTACAAGTACAAGGATGTAGGAGAAGAGTGGACCTATCAGTGAAAATCTGGATGGAGGCCGTGAGAAGGGATATGAAGGATTGCAAAGTTATAGAAAGCTTAGCGCTAATAAAAAACGAGTAGAGAAATAGGACTCGCAAAGCCGACCCTAAATAGATAGGGTGAGGCTGTGATGATGATTTAAAAAATTGGTTCTCGTTGCAGACTTGTTATTTGTAATTTATTTTGTCAATGGTATGAGCTGCATTGAACATTGGATGGTCCTATTCTTTATATTAGAAGCTTGTATGTTTATATTATAAAAAATATAGCTAACCTTTTTGACAGATTTGCGTCATTTCCAACCAACAGTGTTTCCTATCTTAATAATCGACTGGACGCCTATTGCAGAAAGAATGTTAACCGGATCTGGTTAGAGGGCATCACAGGATTACTCTCTAATCAATAAACATATCCATTTTCATCTCTTAATTTGTATTTCTGTCAGTTAAAAGTTCGTTTGATTAAATGAGAACATATTTCAATTTCCATTATCTAATATACTAGCCAAATAAGGTACTAATAGGCGGCATTCCATTTATGTTGGGGGCCCTTGCCCTTCTGTAATATTCAATTTCTTTGATAAAATATATTTGTCAACGAAAAAAATATACTTTGCTTAAAAGGAAGAAAAAGTTCAGAATTATTTGACTCATCTTGTCAGATGTGCTTTCGCAGATGTCAGAATCTGGTCTCCTTCAATTTTCAGCAAAAGTAATCAACAAACAAATGGAGGTTAATCACCAACCTAGTCAAGAAGAGAGAATTTCTCTTATAGAAATAGATTTTCATTCATTCGAAACTGTTTTTTCTATTAATCTACAGCAATATAAAAGACTAATCCTCATCTAAACTTCGTTTCCCAATATTATTGGTAAACTTTCAAAATTAGAAGTAAAATAACCAAATAAAAATCATAACTTCTGTTGATGGCGGCCCTTAATTGCAGGTACAGAATCACGATTTTCTTGTCTTTTTAGCCAACAGCAGGTTTTAGTGGTATCTTGTGGAATCTCCTGCTTTGGAATATATCTAAATTACTACTTATGTTTCTAACCTATTTCCTAAATATTTAGTTCTTCTATACTTAATAACTTATAATTTACTAGGAATAATATTGAAAAGAAAGCCAACTTCTTTTTGGTTCTCATTCATTTTAATAGCCCCTGCAGATTTATGCAACTCCCAGTCACGTGATAACTTTTAATATATCTCATGAAAGAAACCTCTTGTATCACGTGATGATTTAAGTATCATGCGATACTCCTAAGTCTAATGGGCTGTAAGTGAACTCCATCATGGACAGTGGCCCTAATACAGGCCCACATATTCAAGCCTTTCTCATTGGACATGCATCCCCTTTAACAGCTCCTTTTTTGCTTCCTATTGGATCTTTCCAAGGTCCATTAATGTCTACTTTTGCTGCCTTCAAAGGGTCCATAGTAGACATGTAATTAGCCTCTTTACGGGCCTGTGATAAGCCTTCTTGAAGTCATTTTTCCATTCTTTAATAGCAGCTCTCATCACCCCCTTGTAACAGTTATTTGTCATCTTCAATTTCTGTATTTGACTATTTGTCCTATCTTGACTTCATTTTCGTTCTCTTTCTTCTTTTTTGAATTTCAATTTGCGGCATTGCAAACAAAAAGTTCTTAAGGATTAAGATCATTATGGTGTATGTGTAATAATTTGGGTTCTTGTTGATGATGACTTCTATTATCTATTTGGATTCCTGAATTTATTGTGCTATCTGAGCTCCTTGTTTCCAAGAATATGCCCTGGTTGAAGAATTATGTCCCATAGGGGTCATATGATCAGTTAAGTTCCCTAGTCATTTAAGGAACTGTGCCATTTTAATGATGGCTTTGAGTCATCTGTGGCATGCACGCTATGTTTCTTTTGTTGAGTGTATGTGTAGAGGGCCATTGGTTGATCATTGATGCCTTTGTTAAGGCTTGGGCTGGCAAGTGTGAAGATGCGGGTGTGTCTGGAGAGCAGCAACATTGGTGTAAAAAAGCCAGAGGTTAGAGTTGTATCCCCATATACTGTGTAATGACCTTTTTTGTGATGTGTATATGTGCCTTCTTTTACTTTTGGACAATAGTTCCCACTCTTCTTGGGTAGCAAGTATTCACCACCACCATTTACCATTAGGGTCAGTTAAAACTCGTTTAGCCCTCTAATGCCTAATCCCTTAGCCTCTTTAGTCCGTTGAACTTCATCCCAATTAAACAAATGAGCTTTTTGCTCCCTACCGATACCACTCGTAAAGAAAGTTGTTTTGTTTGTTTGGATTGAATTTGTTCCATTTTGCACTGAACAGTTGCATTCCTTTATATGTACATTTGCATTTCTGACTTTCCTCTATATTATTGGAGTTGCAACATGTGTATTGAACTATGTTATTATAATTAGTTTCTCTCTCTCTCTCAGCATATTTTTTAATTATTTTTATTCTTATGACATGGATGAAATAAAGATCCAAAATTTTGTTGTTTATGTGTTCGAGTGATATGGTGCAATTGGTGGTAAGTTGGTTTCTGGGTAATTTATCTCAATATAAAAATTTGCTATATTATCTGTTTCCCAGGTTGCACCCCACTGTGTTCTTGAAGGCCTAACCATCTTAATTAAGATATGGAGCAAGTGCGTCTCTGGTCAAACTGCTGTGTGTATCGGGTTTTGTCATTCGAAGAGGTTCTTGACTGGTGGTTTCTCATCCTTGGAGACTTCCTTCGTGTATCCTTTGTTAATAGTACTTAGCTGCATGCTGCTCTTAGATGATCATCACAGAAGGCCTGATGCCAATCCATTCTGAAACAAGTGTTGGATTCGTATTGCACTTCCATAAGTAAGCTACCAATCACATATTTATTTTCAACTGGAGTTCTCTAGCTGTCAACCTAACTATCTTGTCTTCCACAGTGCATTACCAACACAACTTCCTCTTGAAATCAGTGTGAGGTCTAAAGAGCTGGACGTTGTGGAAACATTTTGCGGGGTACGTGATTTCATATTTTGTGCCGTTATGCATGTCAAGCTTATTGGTTTGAAATATTAACTGCACATTTGTTTCTTTTTCTGCACAGGATTAAGGTCTGCAAGCTGAGAATGAAATTTGTTTACATAGTTGATATTAGTTAACCGAAATGCATCGAGGCGTTGTGGGTACAATATTTTTTCCTATTCCCTGTTATTGTTCCTGATGAATGCTGGTTCCCAAAACAAGCTGTTGGACTCTGAAAGTGCTTTTATCAAGTTGTGTCGGATAAGTTGACATAGTTGTGATTAAGCTTTGCACCACTTGGGTACAAGGGATCTGCATATTAGGAATTTTCCAGTTGGTCAGAAAATTTGTCTTATTAAGAGCTACTAGAAGAGGATGCATTGCAGTATGCCTGCCATACTATTTAGAGCTGATTTTAGTCTTCAAGCTGTGATTCAAGAGATATTAGTGAATAAGGGTTTGAATCCCACCCATCATAAGGATATGGATATGGGGTCTGTGCTAATGCATGTTTCAAGTCCAAATTGATGTTGGATTTGACTGCAAAGTTTGTCCATATTTTATAGTACATTTAGAAATTTCTCTTTTGAAGCATACGTATTTGGTGAAATAGCAGATATTTCATTAGCACACTGCAGAATTTTTGTTTAAATAAGGAAGAGTTGCAAGCTTTTGGAAACCTGCATTAGTTTATCCAAGCCAGTATGGATCGGTGAGTTTCTTTGTCTCTTATAACACAACTGATTAGACACAAGAAAGCAACTTCAACGTTGTCTAAGGGAATTTTTTGGACATTGCTACTACAGGTACAAGGTAATTAAGGAAGTTGGTGATGGGACCTTTGGGACTGTCTGGCAAGCAAATGACAAACAAACTGGTGAAGTTGTATGTATTTAACTTAAAATGAAATTTCTAGAGTTCCACATCTCTTTAGTCTTTTGAGCTTGCTTGGGTTTTGATAATTTCTTTTGTTTGCCAGGTTGCAATAAAAAAGATGAAGAGAAAATATTACTCTTGGGAAGAGTGTATGAATCTTAGGGAAGTGAAGGTAATATTGATGATCCTTTTGCCTATGTTATTTCTGTATATCTCCATGTTGTTTGAGGATCAATTTCAATGTTGTGGCAGTCCTTGCGAAAGATGAACCATCCAAATATCGTGAAGCTCAAGGAAGTTATTAGAGAAAATGATGTCTTGTACTTCGTATTTGAATACATGGTATATTTGTAAAGACTATTTTTATGTGTTTTTATTTTTCCAAAAATCATTATGTAAGTAAAACCTTGAAAATTGTGTATTTATTTCAGGAATGCAACCTTTACGAGCTTATGAAAGAGAGGGGAAAATTATTCTCAGAGGTTGAGGTCCGGAATTGGTGCTTTCAAGTATTTCAAGCTCTTGCTTACATGCACCATCGTGGATTTTTCCATCGTGACCTCAAGCCAGGTAATCAACTTGCTTTTCTTTCTCTTACATGACTTATTTGGCTCTCACTTCTCTTAGATGCTATGATTACTAAGTGTTGGGTCTCCTATTGAGTTTCTCCTGAATGATATTTGCATGATCAATTAGTTAGCATTGCTTGATGTATTATACAATTGACTGCAACAATGAATGCTTAAAATGGAAGAATATCATATGATGAGTAGGTGTTCACACCACTTTCTTATTTGTAAAATGCTGGCACATTTACTTGTCTTTTACAAGAGCCAGCCCTGTATTAGTAAGAGGATGCATTTGAATTGGCTAGGTGCACTGGGTACTAAAACTACTGGGGATGGGATCCTTTTTTAACCTCTTATTATTGTAGAGTTTTATGGGCCACATCTGCAGTATCTTCTTGATTAAAGGGTAGGATCGTATTGATGGTCTTTTGAATTATTTATACCATGTGCATGGCAAGGTTCTGCGGACGGTTTTTCTGAGAGTTTCTTGCCCTTTTTTCCTTTTGGAGATGCACTGATTTGTCCTTCAACATTATCACGTTCTTTGGATATGTATACTATTATTTTGGTGTTTGTTTCCAGCTCCCATGTGTCTTGTCTCTTGTATTATCTTCTGTTATTTTATTTTATTTTTATTTATTTTTTGCTTTTTGATAAAATTTATATATATTTATTAGTAAAAAGGCATATAGGTGCCAATTCTTTGGCAAAAACATTGGTGACAGACCGAGAAGTAAAACACAACTTGACCATCCCATCTTAACTACATCATTTCCAAGGCAAATAATAAACTTCCTTACTTAACTGACAATTCCGAAGTCTTCAATTACCTCAATTTCTAAACTTAAGGTTTCATAATATATATTACCTTCTCGTAACACCTCTGTCACACACTCTTATTACCGTATAGTATACTGTACAATCTGGAGAGAGATGTTCGGTGTTCCGTCTTCTTATTTCCTACTGAAGATCCTAGCTATATCTAATCCCTTTCTTATCTTCTCCATGTCATAATAAATCTCCAAATCCCTCTGCCTCTCCTCTTAGAGGTTTCCCTCTTTCCTACTCTTATCTCTACAGCCATATTTCCTCTGTATCATCATCACCCATTATCCATTATCTCCACGTTCCACTAGGGCTGTTAACGGTCGGGCAGGCCAAAATTTTTCTATCAGATAGGTCAAAGGTGTACTTGACCCGACCCTCTGGTGCACCCGGACCCTACCCGACCTGACCTGAAAACACTTACCTGACAGATTTTTGCCTGATCTCACCCACATATCATGTCGGATGCTTTATGTGCGACCCGACTCAACAGGCCAAATTTATGTGCCCGACCCGGTAAAAAACCAGGTTGGTTAATGGTCGGTACTCTAAGCCGCTTATTGACATGCCAAGGTTCCCTTTTAACATTCTGAAAGCTATGCCTTATCTTTATTGGGTTAATGGACATTTGTTCATTTGACCATGTGAAGGCTATGCCTTGCTTCTAGGCTTCTAGTCCCCCACCTCTTGTAAGAAAGTCTTTTCAAATAAAGACATAATTGATTGGAGATAAAATGAGGAGACTTGATTATATATTTCTACCAAATATTGAAACAGTACCAAGTTATTCACTGTAATTTCTTCACAGAGAACCTTCTGGTAACTAAAGACTTGATCAAAATTGCCGATTTTGGCCTTGCTCGTGAAGTCTGCTCGAAGCCGCCATATACAGAATATGTCTCAACCCGCTGGTGAGTTCTAAGGATTTTCTCATAATTTTAGTTATATCTAACTGTCTAATATCACATGTCAAGACCGTCATTATTATTGTGGCCGTGGCAGGTACCGTGCCCCTGAAGTTTTGCTCCAGTCATCTGTATATGACTCTGCAGTTGGTGAGTAGACTGTAAAAGTAGGTAGCTCTATTGTTATCAAATTATGATATTTATCTGTGTCGGTATTTCTTTTCCATTTGGCTTCAGATATGTGGGCAATGGGTGCTATCATGGCTGAATTATTTACTCTGCGTCCACTTTTTCCTGGTTCAAGGTACTCATTTTGTTGGGATATTAATTTTATGATTTCCAAACAAGCAGTAATATAGTCAAGGTATCAACCTCGGTGTCGGTATCAGACCGATATTTGTCGACCGATACCGATACATACTGGCGATACCAATAGTGAATTTTTTCTTTTATGCAAAAAAAGTACGCAAAAAAAAAGACTGCCATCTGTGTACTGGCAAATATGTCGATACGTATCTGCCGATGCACAACAGTTTGCAACTACATCGATACGTATCGGCCGATGCACAACAGTATTGGTCAATACAGAGACCGGTACCAATACCAGGTCCAATACTGATATCGGGTATTGGTTCACGATCGTATCGGCCGATACTTGACACCTTGAATACAATATCAGTTATTGTTTATTCTTTAGTAGATTTCCTATAATCAGTTGAAGGTGTTCTTGGAAGCTCATCTTCAATGATTTTATGAAATTTGTGTCTGATATCATGAGCTATCATTGATTTGTTGGACATTTTATACTTAATAAAAAGAGTTCAAATATTGAAGTTGGTAGGGAAGTTTCTCGCTGATGTATTTTTTTTCTGCAATACAGTGAAGCAGATGAGATTTACAAAATATGTAGCGTTATTGGTAGTCCCAATCAGAAATCATGGGCTGACGGATTGCAACTCGCAAATGTTATAAAATACCAGTTCCCTCGGGTTAGATATTATTTTATCTTATTCAATTTGCTGGTTCCATTTTTTTGGTTGGTAATTTGTGAGTTGGATTCATAGGGTATATCTGGCCTAAATTATATGCTATATAGAAAACTTTTTTGTTGATCAGTAATTGAAAATATATTGATAACCAGCAAGACGCTGAACAGACCAATATAGGACAGCACGACCAAAAAAGGAAAATAGCAGCAAAAAACAATGAACAAAAGGACCCCGAACAACTAGGCCAGCTCCAGGAATTTTCTCCCCTAATTGCGCCACCACCTCTAGTGACCTAAAACCACATCAAATCTCTGACTGCCTTCGTTATCATCCCCACAGGCCGACTTTTCCGCTCGAAAATCCGCTTATTTCTCTCGAGCCATATGCTCCAACAGACATCAAAGAAAGCCTCCTTCCAGTAGTCACCTAGCCAACCCTCGAAGCTGACAGAAGACCACCCCAGGTACTGAAGATAAGTCGTCGAAGGGGTAATGCAATTCATGCCAAAAGATTCTATGATTGCGCTCCAAATCTTGTGAGCAATCTCGTAGTGAACGAAGAGATGCGCGGCGGACTCTTCCCCTTGAATGCACATAACACAATTGTTAGGAATATCCTTCCCCCGCCAAATTAGTTGATCAATCGTTAGAATTTTCTCTTTGAATAACGTCCAAGCGAAGAACTTTACTTTGGGCAAGATGGCCGCCTTCCACAACCCCGCTCCTTGAAATCTGATCAGAGGGTTGCACGAAAGCATCTGGTAGTATGACTTGACGCTGAAGTTACCATTTTTGCTCAGATTCCAGATCCACTCGTCCTGCCCCTGAGGGTTCCAAACCACCTCGTAGAGAGAGTGTAGCAGTTTAGCGAAAGAGGTCATTTCGTCATCTCTTAGGAGCCTTTGAGTGGTGACATCCCATGGTTTTCCTCCAAGGGTTTCTGTGACAAATTCGTCAATCAGCCCTGTAGGGTTCGAGGAGATGGTGTAAGTATTGGGGAAAGAATATTTGAGGCGGCCGCCCTCTATCCATGCATCCTCCCAAAACCGAATCCAGGTACCACAACCCCAACTGAATCTCATCCCTCTAGCATGAAGTGCCCATGTACCACTAATGCTTTTCCACCAGGCCGATGAGCCTCTATGGACCGTAGTGCTGATGCCCCAATTCCCATTCGATGGTCCATACTTCTCTGCCAACACAACACGCCAAAGTTTGTCTCTTTCGCCCACCATACCTGCTCGCCAGAACCATTTCCTTAGCAGCACTATATTGGTCCACCTTAAGCTGCGAATACCAAGGCCTCCACAACTTACGGGCAGTTGACAGGTGTCCCAGTTAACAAGATGGTATCGTTTATCAAGATTCGACCCCTCCCAAAGGAAGTTTCGTTGGATTTGCTCGAGCCGATTGATCACTCCTATCGGGCATTTGAACATCGACATATAGAAAATGAGCAGTGGATAGGACCTATTTTACTAGGACAAGACAACCTCCACTGCTGAACAGTTTCCCCTTCTATATAGAAAACTATAGTTGCATTTAAGTTAAATTATTTATTTTCATTAATCACTCACACCATGTTCTATATTAATGAGCGAGAATTTATTAACCGATCTTGCTGACAAGTGGACATATGAACTTTACTCGCTGGAAGTTATATGAGGAGGTATAGTGATCCTTTGTTTTCGGGAACATAGTGGTGGTTCATTCATTGAAATCTGTTTAAGATCAATGCGAGTGACACTTTACCTGCAAACAAATATGTTGATAATATAGAGATATTTGTATATTATGATTTAATTGACATCTGAAAGTATCAAATCTGTCCCATATTATAAGGATATAAAGTTACAGTGCAGTACACTCCATCTAAAATTATAGTCTAAAGCAAATGCAATTTTCACATAACACCCCCTCTTCACTCCGAGAGTTTGTTAGCTAGTGCTTTGTGACAAATGTATGTGATGACTTTAGCGAATTATCTGTAGTCTGCCTACCCTAAGGCGCTGCTTGATAAGTTGGAAATGCTAATTTTGGTGGAAAAGAAATTCAGTTTTCATATGTTGAACTATAAGGAGATGGAAAGGAAATAAACTGGGCCCCACATAGAGACTTAACACCAATCCATTTTAGGAGGAAATCAATTCAACCTCTGATGTGACTGAAAGTGAGTTTCTCTCCATCGCAATAATGGTTTTTTTGTCACTTCAGCACTAATTTTGGTAAAAAGAGTCCCCTTTTCCAAATAATGAGACATTATTTTACTGCTTGGACAAAAAAGCCCTTTTCTAGATTCTTTTCCAGACACAGAACAAGCGAAATCAATTTCCAGTGGAAATCATTTCTCAGATAGCCTAACCAAACAATAAAAATTTCATTTCCACAGTAAATCTGCTGGGTCACCTCCCCCCCCCCCCCGGATTACAACAACCTTCATATGTTGTAATATTTCATACGTTGAAAAATATCGAAATATTTTCTTACAGATCACTGCTGTTAAGAAATTGTGAACAAATACAAATCATGCCTAGTTGATCCCACACACACCAATTAGGTGCCATGTTACTCCCATAGTCACAAAATCGGGGTTCGGTAATAATTCGGCAAAGTTAAAATCCGGCAAAGCTCGGGAACAATTCGGGAAAATAAAAATGATAAAAATATAATTAAAAATAATATATATATATATAATTTTATGATTTAGATATATATTTAAATTTTTTTAATATACTTTTTTGAGTAAAATAATTAATTTCTAAACTATTTGGATATGAATACATGATTATTAATCAAAGAATAAAATCAACAAAATGAATAAGAGAAAACCCCAAAATTGGAGAAATAATCAGAGAAAAATCTAGCAAGTTGGGGAAAAAATACTCTAAGAAGAAGAGAGACTACGTGAGACGAGGGGTTTGAGAGTTCAGAGATGAGACTTGAGATTCTCCAGCCGTCCCAGACTACAGATTCTCCAGACTCCAAAGTCCAAACTTCGGTGACGAGGAGTAGGCTAGCAGAGAAAGACGAAGGGTTTGAGAGGGAGACGAAGGGCTTGAGAATTGAGAGAGAAACTAGCAGAGAAAGCCGTCCCAAACTCCTTTTAGTTACTTTTAACTTTTAACCTTTTTAAATTTTTATCTTTTAGATATATATAACATATAAAAGGAGTTACTTTTAACTTCTAACTTTTTACTTTTTAAGTTGCAAGCAGCATTTTACTATTTAGGAACTTAGTTGACTTCGGTGATGTCCATGACTTTCCTACATTATTCGCGAACTTCGCAAATTTCGGCGATTTTTTCAAAAATTCGCGAATAATTCGTGTTTTGTTCGTTTTTCACAAAAGTTGCGAATAATTCGGCGATTTTTGTGACTATGGTTGCTCCTAATCCAAGGATCGGGTGCCACATGCAAATATACAAGGTCAATTATTGATCATCTAGGTACTTTTCTTTACCCTCTTGATTTTGTGGTCAAAGTTGAATTTTTAATGGCGGTGGAAAATCCTTATCTTTAACCCATGAAATGAAGGGCAAAAAAGTTTGAATTTTTTTTCTAAAATCCTAGAGGTACTAGTGAATCCTTAAGAGGATGTTGTGCAAATCACTATCAAGTGCACCGTGGCTCATATCTAGCATCTATGTGCAGCAAAGTGCTGCACAGTGCACACAGATGTATTTTCCTATTTCCACACACGCGCGCGCGCGCACACACACACACAGATATATATATATATATATATAGAGAGAGAGAGAGAGAGAGAGAGAGATTATATACATGTGTGTGTGGAAAAGGGTACGTACTCCAATGGAGTATGCAAATGCCAAAACATTGTTTCGATTCCACATGGAGCTCCAGCAGATTGTATAGATCCATTTAAAAAAAGGAAATTTTCATAATTGAATTTTGAAGTCAAATGTCAAGTTTTGTTTGTGATTCAATTGTCTAGATTTGAAGCGTAATAGAGACATGCTGTGGAGATGATGTTTTGAATTTCTTTTAGGAATAATTTGAAATAACACTACCTTGCTCGATGTGAACCTTGGAGTACGGTGAAGGTGCACCATTAGAATACCTTCCCTAGATTTTAGGGAAATTTGCATTTTCAGCCCTATAGTTTTACTTATTTGCATAAACGGCCCTATAGTTTGAAACTTTGCTGAATAGGCCAGCTCCAAGCCAAACCGTTTCCACGCACCGACCTGTTTTTTCATTGTTATATATTTATTTTCCATTATTTTTGTCGTCCCTTTTTCCGCTGGTAATCTTATTAGAGTGTACCTTATTTAATAACTACCATACATCAGTTATCTTAACCAATTGTAGTTATCTAAACCGATTGTAACGCATGTTAAAATTCTAAAATACAGAAGAAAATAAAAAGAAGATGAAAAGAGAAGAAGATAGAAATATAGAACAAACAAAAGCGATCGCTATCTTAAGATAGTGACCCGCTATCTTACAACAGTTCTAAAATACAGAAGAAAATAAAAAAAGATAAAAGAGAGAAGAAGATAGAAATATAGATCAAACAAAAGCGGCTTCTGACTTAAGATAAGAGGCCACTATCTTAAGATTTCGTGCCTCTAACTTAAGATAGCGGTCCTATTAGAATGTATCTTATTTGATAACTACCACACATCAACTATCTCAACCAACTATCTTAAAGCGGGCCGCTAACTTAAGATGGCCGCAAGATAGTGGTCCGCTATCTTAAGATAGCGATCGTATTAGAGTATATCTTATTTGATAACTATCACAGATCAATTATCTCAACCAACTATCTTAAAGCGGGCTGCCCGCTATCTTAAGATAGCGGTCGTATTGAGTGTATCTTATTTGATAACTACCACACATCTGTTATCTCAACCATCTTAAAACGGGCCTCTAACTTAATATAGCGGCAAGATAGCGACCCGCTATCTTAAGATAGCGGTCGTATTAGAGTGTATAACGGTCATACGCTATCTTAAGATAGCGGTCGTATTAAAGTGTACCTTATTTGATAACTACCACACATAAGTTATCTCAACCAACTATCTTAAAGCGGGCTGCTATCTTAAGCTAGCGGCCTGTGACGGAGGTATGCAACATGGCTACCCGGGCCATCCGTAGTGCCACTCGGGACGTCACGGCATGTGGTGCCAGGAGGGCACGCGACATGGGGCCAGGAGGGCCTCGCGACATGGTCGTGCTGCGGTGGTCGCAACAAGGTCGCAGGGGAAGATGATGCGGGGAGTCACGGGCGTGATGGTTGGGACTTGACACTGTGTGCCACGGGCAGAAGACGTGTGCCATGGGGGTATGTCAAACCAACGTGTTTGAGTTCCTTTAGTTGTTTACCCATAGATGGTGTTTGGACCAACTATGTGGGAGAGGTGTTGGAAAATGCCTTCCACCCACACGGGACCTTGCGTTGTCAGACGGGGCGCAAGTGTCTCCTAGGCCTGAAAGGTGGGCCTAGGACGTCAACGCAACGATGTCGTGTGGCACCCAAGGTGAGGTTGAAGTATGGCCCCGGACTATGCGTCGCGGTGCATATGGCTGAGCAACTTCACGAACGCTGCGTGGAACTCAATTAAGCACGACAGTATGTGGGCCAAGTATGGACGTGTGCTAGTAATTCGGAACGCACACGAAGGCAGCTTGCGTGGGACTCAGTTGAGCACAGTAGCACGAGGCACATTGGTGCAATCGAGCGTGTTGTAAGGGGCATGATATATCGAATGGTAGGCCGCAAAATAGAGGTAGCCACGAGGGGGAGTTTCCGTCCTCTAGGCGGGTGGTATCAGAGCTGATGAAGAGATTGGTTGGCTTCGTTGCATGTGGTACCGAGGCACCGCGCGGGTTAATGGTGCGTCGAAAGACGTCCCCGTGAGATGGGCTGACTTAGCGCATCGGGCGTTAGGTGCTGCACGGGTTGACACTGCTGGAAGAGTGACCCCGTGACAGACCAATTTTGTTGGTTCTATATTTCTATCTTTTTCTTCTCTCTTTAATCTTCTTTTTATTTTCTTCTGTATTTTAGAATTTTAACATGGGTTACAATTGGTTTAGATAACTACAATTGGTTGCTTTAGACTTTAGATAATTACAATTGGTTGAGATAACTGATGTGTGGTAGTTATCAAATAAGGTACACTGTAATATAACCGCTATCTTACGTTAGCGGTTGCTATCTTAAGTTAGCGCTTTTGTTTGTTCTATATTTCTTTTTCTCTTTTTAATTTTCTTTCTTCTGTATTTTAGAATTTTAATATGGTTTACAATTAGTTTAGATAACTATAATTGGTTGAGATAACTGATGTGTGATAGTTATCAAATAAGGTACACTCTTATACGACTGCTAACTTAAGATAGCGGCCGCTTTCGTTTGTTCTATATTTCTATCTTCTTCTTTCTTTAATTTCTTTCATGGGTTACAATTGGTTTAGATAATTACAATTGGTTGTTATTTATTGGGCTACCTACTAGAAAAGGGACGACAAAAAATAATGGAAAATAAACATATATATAATGAAAAAACAGGTCGGTGTTGACGTAGAAACGGCTTGGCTTAGAGCTGGCCTATTCTGCAAATAAGCAAACTTATAGGACCGAAAATGCAAATTTCCCTAGAATATATATATATATATATTGGTAGTGATCACCTCACTCTTGAGTCATGAAATTATTTCCATGACTCGAGTTGCTCTTGGCTACAACAATTGCCTTTTCAAAGGCAGTTGATAGTTGCTTGAGTCATGGGACTAATTCTTCTTGCCTACTCAGATTCTCTAGGTGTGTAATTGTAATGAATCTGAAGTCTATACAATCCTTACGGGTGTCTGCCTGATTAACTTCTTTCTCTTGGAGGAAATTCTTGTAGATGTTCCAACAATCATTCGGGTGGAATAGTAAATGCTCTCCATCCCCATAGAATAAATGCCTTCATGAAGAAATATGGAAATCAGCAAGGTAGTTAAGGCGGTGTGGCGAGATTATGGCAAAGAGGCTCTCCAGGCCATGGCGAGGCTATAACAAGGCTATTTGTTATTTTTATTGATTTTATTTATAAGTTTTTATTTATATTAATTAATTATTATTATTTCTTTTTTCTAATTTTTTTACTATTTTTAAAAAAAATTATATTTTAGAAGACGAAAATTATTCAACTATGGAAAATCAAGCATAAATAAATACCAATAAATAAAAATCAAATATGGTACATCCATAAATTTGTAACATGAGTACATATAAATATCAAATATTTACTGTACAAAATGAATAATAATTCATTTTAATATCCTAAATAACCTCATTCATTTCCCTTAGAATTGGAAGGCTGAGCACAAGAAAAATTTAAGAAAATATATATTTCTAATTTTCTATAGGCCATAGGGTATGCTTTTTAAAGAATAAAAAAAAAAACAGAATAAAAACAGTCGGTCATATTCAAAAAACAGACAAAAAATTATAAACTGAAAAAAAAAAGAGTACCTTTAAACCCACCCACCAAATCTTTGAGTTCACCCACGCTGAAACCCATTGACTGCTTTGATTCGGAAGATGCAGATTGTTTTTCATCACAATCTTTCCCATGATGGATCTTGAGATCATGGGTGTACCATCAGACGGGAAGTTTTTTATTTCACGTGGTAAACATCCCAAAAAAGTGAACTTATTTGACCATGATAAGTTTCACATGATGTTAAGGCCACTTTTTGTTTCTAGGACCCGATACCATGTGAAATAAAAAATTTGACTGTGGATGGTAAGAGAATTTGCATCGTCGGATTTAGACCAGTCAATGGGTTTGAGCGTGGGTCAACTCAAAGATTCGGTGGGTGGATCTAAAGGTACTAAAAAAAAAGATTCGGTGGGTGGAAATCAGTTTTCCTCTTGCCATCATGTCCATCATCATTTCCATCACCACCACCACCGTAATTATTACCTTGTCCCATATATGGATTGCTTTGTGTGCCTTGTTTCTCCACTTTTTTTGCTTAGAGCTAAACTTTGTTACTCCACAATCTTTCATGTTGTTTCTCACTACCACTTTCCAGGTCTTTATTGATCTTCTCTTGCTCTTCTTTTTCTGCTATACCCATAAAGAAGCTGATTCCATAGTAGACATTTGAGTTAAAGAGGCATTGGATAACGATTCTCTTTGAATGGATTTCATCACTTCCTTCGATGTAAAGTTTTGTTTCTGTGAAAATACTAACATAAAACCAACTGCTGCTTTGAGTCTAGCCTAGCTCCCTAGGACACGCTTACAAGATATTTTCTTGGTTGTTTAATGAAACATCACATTGCCATTAAATTTTTTTCCTATTAAAGTTCAATGTCATTCTGGCCATTTTTAGAAGTTAGCAGGTTTTTGGATGATTTTTTTAGAAATTAGTGTTATTGCAAGATTTGAGATTATTTTGATTATATTTTATGTTAATTAGGATTAGTTTACAAACTTTTTGGAGATTAAAGTCATCGTTGTTGTTTTTGTCATTGACTTGTCACATAGACTAGGGGCCTCCATTCATTCTTGTTTGGGGTTAAACTCTTCTCACCATGTAATCCCCATTCATTCTTGTTTAGGGTTAAACTCTCCTCACCATGTAATCCCTCATTTCTCTTCTCACTGCTTACGTCCTAATCTTTATTAGCCTTTCCCTTCTCCTTGATTAGGGTTATGTCTTCCTAAAATAGATGACTTTTGGAACGAGCTTTTGAGATTTTTTATTTTGAATAATTTTATTTTGTAGTTGTTTCTCAACCCTGTAGAGAGTTCCAAGCCATTCTTCGTTTTTTGAGGTTTTCTTTATGAAGTGGAGCATTGGGATTCTCCTCTTAAAAAAAAACTAGAATGCTATTTTTATTACTTTATTTTCTATTTTTCTGCATCAGTTGTATTACTCTATATCTAGCTAATGTAGAAAAATGAAGAAACTATGGTCAAACTCAATTCTGAGCGCTTTCCCTCCAAGCTCTGAATGTTACTAAATATTCTACTTCTAGATTCTTTTTATCTGTTAACAGTGAACAGTAGCTGTCAAAGTTAATTTGGGCTTTAGATTATCCACACAGGTACTGAGATCATTTGAATTGATTTCGACTTTAGTAACACAATCCTGAATCTATTGACAGTGTTGAATCAGTATACAACTCTAATATATTTCATTGTACATGAAACTACGTCTCTCTCTCTCTCTCTCTCTCTCTCTACTGGAATCTGCATGCATGATGTGTACAATTTGTATGGAGGGCCTTTGTATACAGAGTCTTTATGCTTCTCACACTTGCCACTTATGTCATCATTTTTTGTTGTATGCTTTATTTGACAATTTATAAAGACTGTTGAACAGTCCTTGAAGTTCTTTAAAGTTACACTGAACTGAATGTGGTTAATATGTTGTTGATGCAGTTTGCAAGTGTCCATCTTTCGGTTCTGATACCATCAGCCAGTCATAATGCAATCAACCTCATCTCGGTAAGTATGCTATTTCTAAGTTTGCATTCCGCTGTTTACTTGTCTTTTGTTTAAGTTCTACATTCCATACTCCTGACGCGGGACAACGACCCCGAGATCCGTGAATGCCCATGATATGATGATTTTGCCGAAATTAAACTAATTAATTTGATCAATTAAATCACAAATTAAAGTGATACCTTGGGTTTCGGGGGATTCCACTAAGGTGACCATTCTCGGTTCACGTAGGGTCCAATCTGGCGCGCGAGATCCGTTAGGGTGGCGGAAGAGGCGATCCGAGAGATAGAACCCTCGCTTCGTCTAGGTCGAGGCGTTGGATCGTAGCTCTTCGTGGAATCGGGAGTTCCTCGCTAGAGCTTTGAATGAAAGCGATCAATGGCACGAGTTGAATACGCTCAAGCCCAACAACGGTCGTGGATCGACGGGTAGGGTCGGATTCAATCCACGAGGATGAACATTGAGGGTATTCTAGATCTAGGTTTTGGGGATTAGAACGATCATTAGAAAGGGAGAAGATTGAATGCAAAAGATTAAAAAGAAAAGGAGATTAAGCAAGAGCAAGGATTAAAGGAGAAAATCAAAGTAACATGGGCCTCACACCAAACCCATATGGGGAAGAAGACTCTCTTCAAGAGCATATAAATGCAAAACATATTTTCATTAAATCAGCAAGTGCCAAAAATGGCTTACAAATTAGGCTTTATAGCCATTACAAATGAATAAACCTAAAAATTAAAGTACTAAGTTACCCTAATCTGGTAACTTACAAAAGGACAAAATCTAAAGACAAAAAAGAACAATTACGTCACTTAAGACGTTGGGGCGCAGATTTTCACAGACGTCCAACTTGGGGTTCACGGACGTTTGTCGCCTACCCACAGACGTCCGCGCTCACTAAAACAGTGAGCATTCCAAAACACGGACGTCCGTAGTGTTCCGTCGGACGTTCGTCGCCTGATGATGCCTGGTGCTCCTAGGCTGATCTCTAGGGCCTTCCTTTGGTGGTTCTTGACGTTCCTTGGCCCTTCAGTCGCTTCTTCCGCCGTTGATACACCTTGTACAATCTGAACCCTAGGTCTTTGTTGGTAGCGTCCCCGTCAATTCCCCTAAACCGAAAGCGCTTCATTACCGATGAAGAACGGTCATGGCATCGATCAAGTATGTCGGGGTCTAGGCGGCGGACTTCTTCTTCAGTGTTCCATGTATTTTCGGATTCCGACTTTTGGATCCACTTCACCAAGTACCTTTGAAACCCCCCATTATGGGTGGAGACCATATGATCATCTAAGATCTTCTCAATGACATCTCTTTTAGGTTATTTTGGAGGAGGAGGTGGAAGAGGCTGCAAGGTTTGGGTTGGTTCTTGAATGGAGGACGTTTGGAAAGGATTGCAAGGGGGTGTGGATGAGCCTAGATAAGGAACTAGGTCTTCCACGTTGAACGTTGAACTTACCCGTACATCTTGAGGAAGCTCAAGAACATATGCATTTGGACCACTCCTTGTCACAATCCTAAAAGGTTCGACACCGCGGGCTTGGAGCTTTTTAGCGATTCCCGATGGGAATCGTTCATACCTAACCCGAATCATCAGATGCTCACCAATTTTGAAATTCCTTGAAACGCTTGTGGGAATCCGCCGACAATTTGTAATTATCATTGCTCGAATTAATTTTACGTTTAATTTCAGTATGCAAATTGTGAATATGTTGTGCAAATGTATCCGCGGACTCGGATGTGCGGTGAGATGCAGACATGGGAATCAAATCTAGGGGTGTTCTTGGCTTATGACCATGCACCACTTCAAATGGACTCTCTGTGGACCTACTGAAGGAATTGTTATATGCAAACTCGGCTAATGGTAGAATTGAGTCCCAAGTCCCAATGTGGTCACCGACAAGACAACGAAGTAGGTTGCCTAGGCTCCTATTGGTTGTTTTCGTTTGGCCATCAGTTTGAGGGTGACATGCCGATGAGAATTGGAGCATCATACCCATCATGTGCCATAAGGTTTTCCAAAAGTAGTTTGTTAACTTGACATCCGTATTCGACACAATGGTCTTGGGTAGCCCATGGAAGCGCACTACCTCACTGAAAAATAACTTCGCAATATGGGTTACGTCGGTGGCCTTGTTGCATGGAATGAAGTGGGCCATTTTGAAAAATCGGTCCACAATGACAAAAATAGAGTCGTGCTTTTTCAATGTCCTGGGGAGCCCAAGCACGAAGTCCATTGAAACGTCTTGCCAAGGCTTGTGCGACACCGGCAAAGGAGTGTACAAGCCGGTATTTTGCCTCCTTTGCTTGGAGACTTGGCAAGTGCGACATTGTCGCACAATCCGGGTGACATCTCGCATAAGACCCGGCCAAAAGAATCTATCTTCAACGAGCGCGATAGTCTTCTTGCGCCTAAAATGCCCGGCAATCCCTCCGGCATGCAACTCCCAAGTGAGGAAGTCACGCAATGGCGTACGAGAGATGCATAGGCGATTTCCCATAAACAAATACCCATCCTGCAAGATATATTTGAAGTTAGCATTGAGCGGATTATCCTGTAGAGCAATGTATTCCGCCCCAAAATCTAGGCACTCGGGATAGTCTTAGATCAATTGCTCAAATCCCACGACCTCGGTGCTCATGGCTTGCAAAGTCGTTACCCGACGACTAAGAGCATCCGCCGCTTTGTTCTCAGCACCGGCCTTGTGCTTCAATACAAATGTAAATCCTTGAAGGTACTCGACCCACGTCGTGTGCTTTGGGTTCAACTTCTTTTGGAAAGCAAGGAAGCTTAAGGCTTCATGGTCGGAAAATAACACAAATTCCTGCGGTCGAAGGTAATGTTTCCAATACCAAAGAGATCGAACGACCACATAGAACTCCTTATCATAGGTGGAGTATTTTTGCTTCGCCTCGTTTAGTTTTTCACTAAAGTAGGCCACAGGGTGGCCTTCTTGGCTAAGCACTCCTATTCCTACACCCAAAGCGTCACAAGCAACCTCAAAAACTTTTGAAAAGTCCGGTAGGCGCATGACGGGTGCATTAGACATCTTCCTTTTTATCTCGGCAAAGGCCTTCGTCGCGGCTTTGCTCCATTGAAGCTCCCCTTTCTTCATACAATCGGTGATGGGAGCCATAATGGTGCTAAAGCTTCGAATGAAGCAACGATAGAAGGTGGGCAACCCATGGAAGCTACGGACATCATGTATGTTCTTAGGCTCGGGTCACTCTACAATAGCCTTTACCTTTTCCGGATCCGCAACCATCCCATCGGCCGAGACAATGAACCCCAAGGAGACAACAGATTGTTGCATGAATGTACACTTCTTAAAGTTCGCATACAATTTCTCTCCTCTCAATGTCCCACAAACCACCCGCAAGTGGGTCAAGTGTTGCTCCTTGTCGCGACTATAGATCAAAATGTCATCAAAATACACCACAAGGAATTTCCCGAAAAACGGTCGCAACACTTGGGTCATGAGCCTCATGAAGGTGCTCGGGGCATTTGAAAGCCCAAAAGGCATGACCATCTACTCATAAAAACCATCTTTAGTCTTGAAGGAGGTTTTCTATTCATCACCGAGGTGGATTCGGACTTGATGGTAGCCACTTTTGAGATCTATCTTAGAAAAGATAGTGGCACCAACCATCATATCCAACATATCATCGAGCATCGGTATAGGAAACCGATATTTGACCGTAATCTTGTTGATGGCCCGACTATCCACACACATCCGCCACGTGCCATCTTTCTTGGGTGTGAGTAGTGCGGGTATGGCACATGGGCTCAAGCTCTCTTGGATGAACCCCTTCCGAAGGAGCTCATTGACTTGCCGAGTTAACTCGACGTGTTCAACTGGATTTAACCTATAGTGAAGTAGGTTCGGTAAAGTAGATCCGAGAACCAAGTCTATTGCATGTTGAATCACGCATGGGAGGGAGTTTGCTGGGCAAGTCTTCCGAGAAGACATCCACAAATTCTCGTAAGATGGGCTCAACCTCCTTGGGGTACTCACCCATAAACTCGAGAGCATGCTCAACGGTGATGACCTCATACACCACGCTCTCATCTAAGGACACTCTCTCAAATTCTGAAGGGCTCACAATGTTAATGGTCTTAGATGGACCGCCCTTCTTGCTCAATGGAGTTTTGGGAGGCAAGGGGTTCAACTTTATCTTCTTGTCCTCATGCATGAATGTGCACACATTATACCGTCCAAGAAGGGTCACATCCATGTCATAGAGCCATGATTTTCCTAAAATGATGTGGCCCACGTTCATTGGTACCACATCACACCATAAAGTGTCCGAATACGAGGCTAGTTATATCGGCACACGACACCTTTAAGACACGGGAATAGAAGATGAGTCAACCCATGCGACTTTGTACGGTCTCGGATGGGGCTCAGGTGTGAGCCCTAAACGGGTAATGATGTGTGTCGACACAACATTTGTGCAACTCCCGCTATCCACAATGACCTTATAACTCTTCTCACCACACTTGGCGTAAGTGTAGAAAATATTATCTCTATGCCAATCTTCCTTCTCATCACGTTGAGGTTGTGCTAAGGCACACCTCACAACCAAACACTCATGAATGCAAGCTAGTGCACAACTACCGTCATCACCTTCCTCATCACTAAGTGTGATCTCCTATTCGTACACTTCCTCTTCAACACCTTCTTCCTCACCGACCTCTTCTTCAACCAAGAGAGTTCTTTGGCGGTCTCTTGTAGGGCATTGGGCGGCAAAGTGGCCAAACCCATGACATTTATAGTACTTGGTTTGAGTGCCACCCTTTGAGGACTCGCCTACCACACTTTTCCCTTTGTCAAGCTGAATATTGTAGGGGTGGGTTGTGCCGGTTTGGGAGGTGGGTTTTCGGCACTAGGCCTTCCTTCTCCGACTCTATGACGACCGGCATACGGCTCAAATCGTCTCATCACCGATGTCTTCAAATACCTCTCAAGGTCTTGCACAACGGTATAACACTCTTCAAGAGTGTCGACAGGGTGGGAGTTTTTGGAGGTCCAATCGCAACCTGGTGCGGAACCTTGAAAGAGTGACTTGAGGATCCTCCGATACATTGGCTCTCATCATGAACTCCTCAAATTTGCCAATGTACTCGGTTACGGGCATACTACCTTGGCGTAAATTTTGCCATTGATCAAGTAAGCGGTGGTAATATGATAAAGGAACGCACTTCTCCGTGAGACGCTCATTCATGTCCTCCCAACGGGTAATGGGAGTACAACCCACATTTGCATACATGCGCTCGACATTGACCCAAAAGAGTCGAGCTTGACCAATGAGCTTCATTTTGGCAAGTCTAACACATCGCTCATTGTCTATGCTATACCAGTCAAAACGGTGATCCATAACAGAGACCCAATCGAGGAAGACTTTAGGGTCCATTCTTCCATCGAAGGTCGGAAACTCAACTCGCACACTTTTGAGAAGTTTCTCATCCGGGTCGTAGTCATCTCCGTGATGAACTACTTCTCTTTGATTCCGATTTCGGCCTTCGAGCCGACCACCACGCCCAAAGCGGGGACCATTACACTCACCGCGTCGCTCGTGATGCGCCTCATCTCCTTCCAACCATTCCAAGCGATTAAGAAACATCTCGTTAGAGGCAACCATATCCGTTTGGGCTTCCTCCATAGCATTCATCCTCTCATTCATAGTGATCAACATGGCTTAGATGCCCTTAAGAGCATCGGCAATCACATTTGAGTCCATGGTGACCACAACACACTAACACGTGTTCTAAAATGTCACAACTATGAACACGAGTGAGGAATTTTATCAAACACAAGGTGTGCACACAATTGATTTGACCAATTAAATCACAAATTAAAGCAAATACCTTGGGCTTCGTGGGATTCCGCTTAGGTGACCATGCTCGGTTCACGTAGGGTCCAATCCGACGCGTGAGATTCGTTAGGATGGCGGAAGAGGGGATCCGAGAGATAGAACTCTCGCTTCGTCTAGGTTGGGGCGTTGGTTCATAGCTCTTCGTGGAATCGGGAGTTCCTCGCTCGAGCTTTGATTGGAAGTGATCAATGGCACAAGTTGAATACGCTCAAGCCGAACAACGGTCGTTGATCGACAGGTAGGATTGGATTCAACCTACGAGGATAAACATTGAGGGTATTCTAGATCTAGGGTTTGGGGATTAGAACGATCAATAGAAAGGGAGAAGATTGAATGCAAAAGATTAAAGAGAAAAGGAGATTAAGCAAGAGCAAAGATTAAAGGAGAAGATCAAAGTAACATGGGTCTCACACCCTTGACCTCACACCAAACCCACATGGGGAAGAAGACTCTCTCTTCCAGCTCATCTCAAGCCAAATGCAAAGCATATTTTCATCAAGTCAACAAGTGCCAAAAATGGCTTACAAATTGGGCTTTATAGCCATTGCAAATGAATAAACCTAAAAATAGAAAAGTACTAAGTTACCCTAAGTGATAACTTACAAAAGGACAAAAAAGACAATTATGTCACTTAAGATGCTGGGGCGCGGATTTTCATGGACGTCCGACCTGGAGTCCACGGACGTCCATTGCCTACCCACGGACGTCCGTAGTGCACTACAGACTTCCGTGCTCACTAAAACAGTGAGCACTCCAAAACACGGACGTTCGTAGTGCTCCGTTGGACGTCCGTCGCCTGATGATGCCTGGTGCTCCCAGACTGATCTCTAGGGCCTTCCTTTGGTGGTTCTTGACGTTCCTTGGCCTTTCACTCGCTTCGTCCACCGTTGATACACTTGTACGGTCTGAACCCTAGGTCTTTGTTGGTGGCGTCCCCGTCACCTTCACAGTGGGAGGTTAAATAGAATGTTGGATTCAATATATGGTTTTATAAAATTTTCATTTTAATTTTATTAATATTGTTATTACTGCTGCTGCTGCTTCCTTTAAGTAAGATTCCTATATATTTGCAGTCACTTTGTTCGTGGGACCCCAGTAAGAGGCCAACAGCTGCAGAAGCCCTTCAGCATTCTTTCTTCCAGGTGACAATGTTGTTCTTTGATGCTACTTAATCTGCATTGGCTTTATTATTAGACGCCAATCCTCCTAGTTTTTATTCAATTAAACACCTCCATTTCCTGACATGGCAGCCCTGCTTTTATATACCACCATCCCTTCGCCTGAGAGCTGCAGCTCATAGGACACCTCCACCAGGTTTTTCTTGAGACAAATTTCCTTTATTTAGTTTTTAGCTTTATACATGTGTTGACACGTGGTTGTTTCCTTTTAGTTGGAATGAAAGGAGTTTTGGAGCAGAAGAATGCTAGAAGTAATTCTTGGACTTTACACAATACTAAACCTGCAAGTAACTTTCCTTCTGGAAAGATACATGATTCTTTAAACACAGGTGATCTTTTAATTTGCTTGTTTCTGTCTATGGTAAATACTAATTTATACTTGAACCTTGATGAGCTTACAAGGGTTATGATATGAGGATATCCTAGAAATTAGGACAATCCCTTTAGCTTGGTTCCTTTCTAATATGTAAAGGATGATTCCTATGAGCTTCTGTGAAGCATTTCGGCAGTGGTTCATCATTTCGTTGGTACATATGGAAGGATCTTAGCAGTTAACTGTTTTGAAAACTGAAGCTATTAGATTGATTCTACTCATTGCGATCATAAGTTTACCATGACTATGAAGTGAGTTTTACCTTACCCAATTGAATCTGTCAAAAGTCGACTTCCATGGACAACAGGGCTTCCAAGATTCTGTGACAGTCGGTGTTTGATAGAAATTGGTGCCTGAAAAGTGTGCTTCATAAGGTTGATAAACTTTTGATGCTGATGATGCTCCATTAATCCTTGGTTATATTATATTGTGAAAACTCTCATATGGATGCAAAATTGGTACAGGGGTACAGAGAAAGCTGGAAATGGATTGGCAGGTGAGAGGCACTCTATGCTTCCATTTGGATCGAATCTACTAAACCTCTTGGTTTTGTTCTCTCACCACTGTTTTCTTTATTCTAATTATAGGAGCCAAACAAAAATGAAAAATCTGTGAAGAGCTGTGCGAAACAACCAAGATATAGACCACCAGCAAGAAGCAGCCCGAGTAAGTTACATATTTGGTTGTGTGAAGGATGTCTCTAATATGCTTTTTTTCGTGAGTGGTGATGTTGCATGTGGCCCATGTGGGCGGACTAATATACTACCAGAATATATTTTATATATGATCCTGGAAGCATACTCCAATGGAGTACCTTACTTTTAAGGTCCAGATGGAGTTGCACGTTGAGCTAGGTAGCATTTTTTAGATCCGTAGTGTGTTGATGTTCGATGTGGGCAGACTAATTTAATACCAGAATATATATATATATATACACACACACACACACACACACACACACACACACACACACACACACACGATGCTGATATGATCCCTGGTAGGTACTATAATGGAGTACATTCACCTTACTCTTAAGGGCCACGTGGAGCTAGGTATCATTGTTGGAAAGCAGCTAATCAAACCTCATGACATGTATCAAAGTCTACCTAAATAAGTTAAATGATCCACTTCATAAAGGCACCCTAAAAAGAACATTTTCTTGTCTCCTATTATATTTTTTGATAACCTGGATATCCGGTCCTCTTAGAGCACCCGCCTAATTCCAGGGGCACATGCTGGGTCAGCACAGGATATAAATCCCTAGGGTGGCCTCAGGGGGGAGGGGATTTGAACTCAGGTCTGCTGCTTTTGGAAGCAGGTACCTGGTCAGCTCGCCTAACCCCTTGAGGTTTCTTGTTTCCTATTATAATTTCAATGTAATATATATGTTGCTGTCTGGCACAATATTTTAGGGAAAAAATGATTGTCTTTGTCGTAAATCTTTTCTGCAAAGTCATATCATTCAATTTAAAAGTTGCATATAGGTTTACACGAATGCCACATGCATCCACCACCACTTGCAGATGAAATTCACAGATCTTAAGAGTGGTAGATGATAGAATGTTTAAAGCTATGGAAATATAAAGTTCATATTTCCAATTGTTAGATTAAAAATATTATCACACCCATGGTCCAGAAGGACCTACTGGACTTCAAACTTTCTTTTCCATAACCGGCCGATGCCAGAATGTGAATGTTGATAATTGTGGTGAAAATTCTGAATCAGTTAGAACTTATGTACATTCTGGCTTTAAAATGCAATCTTCAAAGCCGTTTTAGGCAGTGTTACCTAGGTACTTCTACTTTTGGGAGTTTTTCCTTGCCTACACTTGGTGCCACTTGGACACTCTCAACACAATGCAACACTTTTAAAAACGTATGAAAAAAATACTATCTGATACCATCAAAGTGCCTTTAGTTTCAATATGGCAAAGAGTGCCATTTTAGGGAAAACTGTATAAAGGTAATAATTATAAATGACATGGCTGGGGTGCTTGAAAACCATTTTTGTATAATATGTGAGGTATTAAATTTTTAATGAAAAGACTTACAGTTCTTGAAAACAATTTGTATAATCTAGAATGCTATGTTTTTCATCTTTTTATCAATAGGTTTCTCTAGTAGCTCTTTTGGATCCCCTTCAATTTTCCTTTACTATATATATTTAAATTGTTTAATATTTTTATTTTCTGAAGTGCGTGCTGCCGTATTGGAATTTTAAGAAATTTTTGTGCCAGATACTTGTAACACCTCGACACTTGGCACATGTGCCACCGTGTCGATGTAACACTGGTTTTAGGCGTCAAAGCAATAAGAACTGATGTATGAGCATGAACCTTGCGAATCAATTGGGCATAAATGTATAAATCTTGGGTTTATAAAAAATTTGTTGTCTCGAGCGTTCCACTGCTGCTCTATTTTGCATATTAATATAGCCAGGGAAATGGTTCATTATATTATTAGCTCATATGAAAATATAAAATCAGGTGCTAAACTGTATTCTTCTCCCTTCTTTTGCACAATTTCTATTTCTTTAGGAAGAAGTTTGGATGGAGTTTCTGATGTGACTGAAAAACTGGCACAGACAACGTTTAATAGCTCTGGCAGGCAGCCTTTGAAGCCACCACATGCTATGAAAGCAGGTGGATGGGATAGCCGCCCTGATCTACTTGGGCCACCTCACCGCATACCATCCGGTCGAAGTTATTCTAGGAAAGTTGTGGGTTGAAGAAAATTAAAATCGACTTTATCAGCTTTTGCAGGCTTGTTCATGTGCTTGATTGACTAGTAAACATATGACTTATTTCAGTTGTTTCTTTTAGTGTGCTACAAACCTAAAACTAAAATGGTCTGGAGGTGGTGATGTTCGTTTTTATTACTATTGTGTCTTGTTTTGTGTCTTGTTTCTTCAAGTGCCTTCTCATTATGGCTATTTTTTGAGCTACCCTAAAATTGGCATATTAGGGAAATAGGCTGGGTCGACCTTTTGAGCATGTTTGGAGCAAGTTTATCGCATACAATCTCGATTTCCTATTTGTTTCATGTTATAGGGGATATTGAGTATGTGTAAGGCATAGCTCTCTGCTGCTAGTCCCTAACATAGTAGAGTTCAACTGCTTTAGTAGGTTTCCATCCTCTTTGCCATCCAGCTACCTGCTTTAGCAGGTACCCCATCTCCTTGATAATACCTTGCATAACAAAATTTACATGTTTAGTAGGGAGGTGGTTGTTAGAGCAAGTAAATCCTCCTTTACATAGAGTTTTGCAAAGAGAATGGGAACTAGTTATATAGCAGGTGAAACTCTGCTAGCCCCTGCCAGCAGAGTTTGATTGATTGATAGCAGGGAAACTCCAAACAAAGAAATGAAGTCAAGTTCTGATTCATTTCCTTCAAAATGATTTCATGTGGAAATGAATTGTTTTTATGTTACAAGAATTCCAAACATAAGTTGTGAAAGATAGTTTTTATTTTCAGGTGATGTACATCCAAAAATAGTGACCCAAAGACCACGTGACACACATTGCTCACAGGTCACTTTTTCCGATGTCATATGGAATCAGAAATCGACCGTCTGATGATATTCGCATGATCTTAAGATAGGTTTTGTGGGTTTGTTGGGAGATTGGAATGAAAAATGATCATAGTCAGAAGATGGTTTTTTTCAGTTGATATTCGCATGTTTACAAGGCATAATTTGGACTTTTCATCTAGTGAGCATGAACTGCCAAGCCCAAGAGTCGTTGCTGAAGACATGCAAAGTGCGAAATCCCTCTCTTCCACATAATGCTTGGTGAAAATTAGTGTTGATGGTAACAAACGTAAAAAGGTGAACCATACTCATGCACATAGGGGAGAATGGAGAGCACAGTACAATCACCTTGTCAATCTAAGGCATAGATATTAAGTAATTACTAATTACAAATGGGCAAGCAATGCACCATGCTTTTCTCACGCATGTTTCTATTCTCGACCATAGCTGAACCAAGTTGGAGTTTGGGAATAAAGCGGCTTGGAAAAAAATTGGAAAAAAATCCGTTAAATTTGTCAACTTTGGAAAAAATATGATCAAAATTTAAAATAAATAAATAAGATATTAATAATAATTTTTAAAAAAAATTGTGACGAAAATCGAGAATAATTTGGGCAAAAGCGACGCTGAGACTTTTTCAATTAGCCTGAAAAAGTAGGAATTTGGTCACACTATGCTCTCAAGTCTCAACCACAAACCTACATACTGAGTCTTCTTCTACACTAACATCCACGCACCGAATACAAAACTCAATTCACAAATAGGCAACTTGCGGACGTGCATGCCATTCAGCACAGACACAACACGAACAAACAAATAATCTGTTTCAATTACTTTCTTTCTTTTTCATGATAATTGAATCTGATCTAATCACATGGGATGGTTTACAAACACAAAAAGCAGCCTACACGTTAATAAACCAATGGAAGCTCACAAATTTTGCTGTAATAGCAAAACAAAAAACAACTCATATTAGGGTCAATCACCAACTTCGCAAGACACCTTCCATATGTGTAGTTTTTAACCAAATGAGAGGTAAAAGGATCAAAGAAGATTAGAGATATTGTGCTTGTATTCTTTCCCTGTTCTCTTCCCACCACAGCTTGGCATGAACTTCCCCAAACTTTTCTCGGCTGCAATTGGTCAGGTATATCAATAGGATATGACTAAGCTTTAATAGAGAAGAAATTTGACTTATGAATATTAGTGTAAGAAAACAGGAATTTGATTGAGTTTGTTTTGTTCCTTTTTTTTGTTGTTTGATCCCAACTCTAGAATGGTGTTGGGAATGTCCATGCTTTAATATAGAATGATCGCTTATTTATTTTTTGTATACCTCCCTCTATTAATATTTTTTTACTCTAATGTATGGGCGAAGACCCAATAACCTCAAGCTTTTTTATTGGGTAAAAAATAAATATTATCTTAAGCCTAAAGTGAGCTGCCATTAATACAAATACAAATGCTTAGTAAAACACAGTAGTAAAAATTCTAATGAAAGTCGAAACACCCTCATTTGGCCACAACTATGGCCCCTAAGGAAAATGCTCCATAACAGGCTTTCATCTTATTCTCCATTGATTCCCAAAAGTTGGATGCGTGATTTTATTACTTTTAATAATTTTTCTTAATAATTAAAAGAATTTTTATTATTATGCCAAATCCATGCACCAAGTGTGTCGTACATGGGTACATTTTCTTCCCCCAAATTAGTCAAACCTCAGGAGATGCACAAATAATTTTGAATTTTCTCTGTTTTGCATCTCCCATAGGCGAGACAGGGCGGAGGAGAAATGACCGGGGCACCACCTAATGCCAACTCTATTCTTAGCCTCTCTGTGTGGCACACGACTGCCCCCACAACGATTGAACTATGTTGAGGCCAGGTCCAATCGGTTGAACTCTAAGGGGGGTTTAGGTAAGGTCCAATCGGTTGAACTCTAAAGGGGGTCTCAAGCTGTGATTTTTAAACCATTGGATGCAAAAGTGGATGTCAATTCACAAAAGGTAAAGTCCAGATTCCCTTGCATCCTATGGTTTCAAAATCACTTGAACCTCATTTAGAGTTCAACCAAGAGCAAGACTCGTGGATCAAAGCATCATTTATATTATATTATGGGAAAGCTGGGCTCAAACCTGCGCTCTTGAGAATGTAATATTGTCAACCAGCCACTGGGCAGCAGGCCCCATCATTGATGGATAATAACTATGGTGAAATAATTAATTGTTTGATATGGTAAACCAAAGCACTGATTACCTGAATCTGACACGGCGGAGCTCCCGCGTACCATCAGGCAAAGCTCTGATTGTGATGTAAACGCCGGGCTCGTCTTGCTCAACCCACTCAGTCTCTTGGTCACTTGCATTGCTAATAGAAACTGAAGCTACGTCGTCTCTTGAGGAAGTGGTGGTTCTTGATGCGTCCATGGAGGATCCCTCCCCTCTTCCGGCACTCGGAACCGGTTGGAGGTGTTGGCCGTGTTCCGAAGAATATTCTGTTGGAAAGTATCCTCTACCGGGGCCCGGTCTGATTGAGTTTCGCATCAACCGCTCTTTGCTCAACGGAGGAGTGATCGGGCTCTCCCTCGCCGATCCCATTCGAGAGTAAGAGTCCCTCTGAAACTGATCATTTTTCACGCGTTAGGAGTTGGGAGTCAGGACACAAGCAAAACCAACGTTATCGACTAGTAACTGAAAAGTCAGAAGTCAAAGATCAAAAGACGTAGAGTAAACACTTTAACGAGGAGGTGGCTTCTGATTAGTCAAGTGGAGTGGACCCTCATTGCATAAGAAAAAAGCGGGTGGTGCCATCAGCTATCAAACCTTGTCCGGGAAATCGAGGGCAGCATCTCCAAGCAGGAGTGCGAGTGTGAAAGAGTCTACATCCACCCGAGTTGGTGGGGTGCGCATCCCTGGAAAAGTTCATTGATGTGCCCTCTTTTTCTTGTTTAGTAGGTACTCACTCAAGAGTCAAAGAATGGAGAGCCCTTCTTACTGTTATTTACAACTCAAGATTCTTTCTTGGCAACCAGGGTTTACGAGTAAAAAAAACTATTGAGTACTTTGACTCACATGATGATATGCTTTGTGTCGATCTTAATATCATAATCTCAACATCACAAGGTCAGATGTTGATTTCACATGACACGGAAAACGCCAGAACCACTAGTCACTTTTTTGGATGTATGTCGCATGGAATTAACATCTAGCTGTCTCAGGGTAAGCTCATGATCTCAAGATTTATGGTGCAAAAAATTGAGGCCAAAAAAGATCTCGATTGTGCGGACTGAATGAAATCAACAATTTTCACTTGTAAAAAAAATAGGATTCATAAATCTCTGGGTGCAAATAACGATACCCTTTTACGTAATAAATATTACATCCCTATCAGATGCAGGGAAAAGCAGGCATCCATAGATGTCGAGATGCCCCATTAACCCATCTATTGTTTCTTGGACCATGTCACAATCCAAGTGTCAGTGCCATCTCATACATGACATGGGGAGCACAACTCCAGCGACATACGCCGACATTGTGCTCTTTTATGTCACTGACACGTCGCCTTATAGCTCAGGAAGCAGTTAGAGCCGAGAAACCAGGTAAAAAGCTATTGCTGTGAAAAAAAAAGGAATCTAGTGCAGTGAAAAATCCATAAATAATAGAGAAGTGGTTAATTACCTCGTCTTCAGATCTAGGGGGAGTAGGAAGCGCTTGGCGACTGAACCTTTGGACATTGTACAGCTCCATTATTCGGTCATAGTTCTCACCCCACCACCGTTGTGCTTGCCATTTATTGAACATCTCACGGCTGCCAATTCCATAGCTATGTTTTATTAGAACTAAATGGAATTATATTTCTCTTAAACAAGTGAGGTCCAAATTTTTCATTAATTAGGGGACTTGATCTCGCCAAATATTTTGGTCGATTTCGGTTTCGGGCATAGCCAAAACCGAAATCTGAAATTTTGGCGGCCATGCTTGAAACCGAAACATTTTGGCTCAAATCTTCAATTTTATTTTCTACAATATTTTGGTAGGGGGTCATTTCAGATAAATTTTAGAAAAAAATTTACAAAAACTTATTATTAATTTAAGCAAAATTTTGGAAAGCGACATTTCTCCAAAATTTTCATTCCACTCCATTTCAGCGGATTTAAGAGAATTTCACTCAAATTTATTTATTTTTACCATGTAGAATCCCTTTTCTTGCATCGCCCGTCTAAGAAAGTTTAAGGAGCAGTAAATTGGACAGTCCAGGTCAACTTAGGACAAATCATATGGTCCACAGAAATTCACCAAATGAAACGTTTGATGAGTAGATGGTTTCTCATCCGATCGAAATAATATATATGAAGTACACGAGACACCTCATCATTGCTGTATATCAATCAGAACATTAAGGTGCCTTCGCCATCAATAGACCCGCCTAGCCGTGGGAGTGTGGGACTGGGGCCAATGAATGGGCAGTTGGGGTGTGGTTTACATCCGTCCAGATAAAGGCGGACTAAGGCCTAGCTAGAATTCATTTGTTGGAGCCCACATCCGACCAATGAATGGGAACTTGCCGAGCACGGTCCGTCCTCGATCTAATTGCTAGCCTCAGCACCCACGGTACCACAAAAGCAGAGACAAGAAAGTTGAAATATATATATATATATATATATATATATATATATATATATATATATATATATATATATATATATTATATTACGGTGATGATCCTCTCACTCAGCTGGGGATACACGAGTCACAGCTTGAGTGAGTGAGCAGATCAGTTTTTATATTATTATTATTATTATAAAAACAAGAGGGGTTGTATGAGCATAAAACTATATTTCTTCCCACACCAATTTCTAGTCGCACAATAACTTTTGCTATTGCCACACAAATTAACAGATACTTGGATTGTAATAGTAGTAATTTTTCCTTTGATGACTGATAAACATCGAAAACATATGTTAGCTAGCAAAAATGTATTCATAGTAGCTTGTGGGCGAGCACAAACTTTTTCAAGTTCTGCACTTCTGTTGGTTAGTATTATAACAATTTCTATGTGCACACCAAATTTCACTATTAGCCTCCATTTTTAACTTAAGCTGTGGGAAGAAAAAAGTGGTGTGATGATAGCATTTCTCATATAAAAGTAAAAGGGCACCTCTATTCCTACCAACAGGTTTAAGGAAAGGGGCGGAAACCCATTGTTTACTTGGGAGATATTTTTTCACCCTTATCATCCACACGAGGGATGAGACCATGATATTATAATCAAACGGTCAATTTTTAATTTCACGCTGTACACATATCTAAAAAGTGACACCCTAAAATCATAGGGTACATATCACTCTCAAATGTGACTATGGAGACATTTTTTGAGATAAGTAATGTGAAATAAGAAACTTGACCTCCCATGAAAAATCATGGTCTCAAGATCCATGCGTGAAATATTGAATGTAAAACAATTCTCCATCATCCGGTTGGAAGCAGGCAATTGATTTCAAGGGGTTTCAAACATTGGGGCTTTGACTAAACCTGTTGGTGCGAATATATTATATAGGTAATGGAAATAAAATATTAAGATGAGAGAGATGCAGACCTAAAGCGTATCCGCTTAAGATCATTCCCTCCTTGGGGGAGAGAGACAAAGGTGATGTGGACACCAGGTTCCACCTGAGCCATCCACTCTCTTGGCTCGTCATCGTCCACAAGCACCACATCGCAAGATCGATTGGAAACTGACTCAAGCCCTCTAGGGCCATGCTCCCCACTCGGCATATCCTTAAACCTCGAATCTGGACGGTGGTCCCTATTGACGGTGGGGAAATCCCACGCTGGTGTCGAACTAGAGCTCTCACCAGCTCGCAAATACGAGTAATTGATTCCTTCAGAGACTGTGTCGAAATCCGGGTACGGGCGCTGCCCTTTCTTGTAGCTGCTCGACCCGCCCGTGCAAGGCTTGCATTGTCGATAAGCGCCTGAGAACTTCAAAGCCATGTCCTTTATCTGCATAATTTTGTGCCGAAGTGGTCAGATTTTTTATTTTAACTGTGGCTTTGAATGACATTTTTCCAGCCTGCTAGTTTTCTTTACGATTTCTTGAATGTTTTACAGAGGTAAAAAAGAATTACTTAATCCATGCGTAGAGAATCATTTTTTTCCTTTAAGCAAATCTAAAACCATCAAAAACCATTTGAAAATGTTAACCGGTAAGTACAGCTGCACTTGCAGTTGTACCCCACCAGCCTATTTCAAAGGGTAACCAGCTGCTGGACACTAATAAGAGTGCACATACCATCTAGCTTCTACTTTTTCTATTTTTTAAATAAAACAAATTCAAACCTTGAAATTGGAAAAGCATGAGTTCCTATTTAAAGAAAAATAGAGGAGTAATTATTGACAAAAAAAGGTACCTTTATCTACAACCGATATTAAGACATTGCCATCTCATTTGCACGCAAAAAACATTCACTACTTTTAATAATGCATTAGAGATAGTTTTTAGTCCCACCTTCACATAACCGATCTTGAGAACATCGGTGTATCATTAGAGGGTCATATTTTGATTTCACATATTATACATTCCAAAACGAAGCAGTCATCAGTTTTCACGCTTGCAAACCTTGGTTGCAAAGAGAATGTCGGTTGCAAATATAGTGACAAAAAATGTTATCATGTGGTTGGCACTATGCAGTAAGGTTGGCCCACATGAAAAACCTATAGTCATAAAATAGTTTAAATTGATGAAAGAAGATTTTCCACTCAAATGTGTACACATATATGCAGCAGTGTGGTAGTAGACTAGTGGCCCTATGAGTTGTGCCCACTAGTAAACTAAAATAACCCCCCAACTCAATTATGTTCTACCAAAAAAAATTTCGAAGAGTGACCTAAGGCAGCCTCCACTGGGTTGTTAGAACTTAGAAGGTTAGCAGGATGGGAAAGTTGTAATTTTTAACTAATAAAAAAAATGAAGTGTCAATGTCTACGGACATTATATGGCAGTGTTTCAGACACTACTTGCTTCTAAGATCTCATGCGCGAGCTTTTCTACTTTTGTGTTATAAAAAAAAAAAACACACACACACAAAATAAGTAGCATCCCCTACGGTGGTCAAAACCAGGTAATAACTCTAACATTGCCCATAAACGCAGCCAGCTAAGCTAGTCTTTGGGTCACTGCTCACTAGGGTCGGCCGCTCAACTTACCCTTTTCTTTTATTTGAAGTCGAGACACACTTTTTACACCAAAGCCCACTCTTTCCCACTAGAGTATACCTTCTTTTAAGTAGTCCCATAGCTTCTTTATGAAATTAGCCACCCAAAATATTTCGAATGACGTGCCCCTTTAAATGCCATTACGGCATTACTGCTCTAATGGCTTTGAATGCGATTTCTATATGAGGTAAGTTTCGGGTATCGGCTGCTTCAGAGAGGGTGCTTTTTTTGTTAATTTAATTAAGAAGGGAGGTTTTAAGTATATTTAATGGCTTCTGTCAATTAAATTTTTTAATCTGTTTTTAAGAAACCGTACCATAAACACTATATCCAAGGTTGTGTTATTATTTTAAGTTTCAACTTTCGATTATATGGTACCGTTACAGATAGCAAGTTTGCTGTTAGGAGAAACCAAGAGACTGAAAAAGTAGATAGATATGAGACAAGGGAGGAGAGAGGGCAGCGAGAAGTCGAACCTGTGCCGTCAGACTTTTGACGGCGTCTTTAGCACTTGGAGTACCACGCGCAGCGGCGTCCTCCCCAGAATCCTCCAGCTGCTTAGAACAGGCAATGCAAGTTAACATCTCTCTAGTCTTTTTAAGCTGCAAAAAAGAAAAGCCAACAGTTTAATAAATGCTGAGTACAAATTTTGTCTTAATAAAACTTAAATTTACTTAAATGCCCTAACTCATACTTAAATATAAATATTAACATCTAATTTTGATAAGGATAAAAGGACATTGTAGTCCATGGCTGATCCTGGACGAGAAACAATAGACCATTCAATGTACGCGTAGTGGAAAATTATAATGAATGGACGGGAAACAGCAGACCATTCAATGGACGCTTAAGTGGCGTAATATAAGTGGCTGTCACTGCACTTGCATCGCACCACATGGGGCAATATGTTGAATGGTATAACATTGTCCCGGCCAAATTGGCCATGATTTACCCTTTGACCAAGGTTACTTGCCAACCAAAGAAAATGAGGCAAGACATTTATTGATTTGGCTGTCATTTTACATGATTCTTGGAATAGTGTATCGATTGCAAGAAATGTTCATTTTTTTATCGTCACAAAACTCCATGTCCTGCAATAAATCAATTGAAAGATTGCTTAACTTTGAAAAAAGAAATTTACTAAAAAGCCCTTACATTTTCACAGTAACAACCAAAATACTATAGTAAATTAATGAAATCTGTGGAGCATTTGAGGTCAGAATATTGAAGGAAGGGGATGCTTTTGCACTTGGACCATAGAGAAAAGTCTGTTCAAACTTAGATACAAGCAAACAAGGCTTACAAAAAGGATGACCACGATCCCAAAGAAGATATAAATAACGAAAAGAAGAAAAAAGTGTGGTTTAGAATGAATAAAATTAGTTGTTTACTCAAAACTTTGAATTGGGGGTAGTGCTCTAACTAAGTCTCACCAACTTAAAAAAATAAAAAAGAGATTTTGTTAGCAGAAGGTTCTGACGGAGACAATAAAATAAGTGCTTTATGATCCCAATCTCCAAGGAACTAGCAGATAGAGACAATGTGATAGAACGCATCTACTAATGACTTGAAAATCTGTCTCCTGCTTAAAGCATTTGTTCAAAAATTTGACAGGGATATGGTTTCAATCAACGTCTCTCAGTCTCAGATAAAAGAATCTAATCTACGGTCCCTGTTATTGCAAATCAAAGATCAAGATGCCTTACCTGAGGAAAAACAAATTTTCAGCAAATATTTGCTCACAGGGCTTCTTCACAACCTTTGATCTGTAAACTTCAAACAGGATTGGTTAGCTTCACTAATTGAAGAGTTGTAAAATGCAAAATTAATCTAATTTCTCATTTCTCACCTCTGTTTTTAGTTTTTTTTTTAGTCTCTGTAAAAAAAGAGAAGAACTTTGGAGCAGAGAGATTTAACAAGATCTTAACAACATCTGAGGATAAAGGAAAATAAATAAATATATCAGTTGCATTGAAAGATCCTTGATTTCTGCATAAATAAGAAGTAACACCTAAAACTTAATCAAGCAAAGCAATAAAACGATGAGAACCTCAAAGAATACGAGTTTTGGATCCTTCAATTTCAACCTCTTTTGGTATCGAACTCGCAATTATAACTGCATCCGATTGAAGTGATAAGCTTCCTTTTCGATGATGAAAACAATAAATAATCTCTGCAAGGCAAAATGTTAGCAAATGGATGAGATCAGCAACAGACGGCGAAAAGAATACAAAAAAACAAAATCTACTCTTTGCACATCAGACAAACGAAAACGGCTAAATCTAATGACAAATGCACCTCTTTTGATCTACAAACAGCAGACGCTCGCATCTCTTACCTTTATCGATCTGATTTCATGTAGAGCCAAACGCAAAACAGCAGAATCGCTTCCGAGAACGTTTCACAATTCTAGAAGCCTCATATCTCATTCTTTTAAACTTGAAAAAACAGCAAAAAAAATAACCTAAAGATCCAATAAAGAAGGGGTTTCTTCTACTGAACTGATTGAAGAAAAAGGACGAAAACGATTAGAAGAAGAGGCGAGAGAAGAATCTAAAGGGGGGGGGAAATCTCTGGAAGGTGATGAAATCTGAGCCGTTTAAAGAACAACCGGCGAGATTCCGACGATTATTCGGCTAAATTTGGGCGGGGTTTGGATTTTTTGAAGTTCTAAAACGGGAAGCTTTAGCTGTCGAGCTCCGGTTTTTCAGTTAGGAGAAGAAATAGGGGTAAAACGCATGTCACCTCCTCCTATTTATAGTTGGGAAACGCAGTCACGTTAGCCGTCAACTAACGGAACGGTCGGTATGAAAACCGTTAACGGTCTCGCAACGCACGAAAGGGAGAGGAGAGGATATGGGAAGGCACGCTGGATTTCCAACTGTAGGATATACGGACTCAGTATTAACCCTGCAAACGATTTCTCCTCTTTCATATAGACCATCCACGTTTAGCAGAATAACCAAAATACCATCCCGCTTTTTTATTGGGTGTTGTTTTGGATAGCTTCAGGTCCACTGCTTTATATCATAACATCCTCTTCCCCATAGCTGCGACAAGCACACCACTTTTTTTTCTTTTTTAAACCCATACTAATTAATTAAATTTCTTGACACATTAACTTTTTCTATCATAATAAATAAAATTAAACTTTATTGTGTCATGGCTCATATAATCCAAAACATATATTAGCTGCGAAAAATTGTGTTTGTAGAAGCGTTTGGTTGCACAGCAATTTTCTCTGACTTTCTAACCCTTTTTCTAAAATAATAAAATATATATATTCTAGTCACACGCCAAAGTTTGCTATTTGGATAATTTTTTAATTTTTTAATTTTCTTTTTGAATGACAAGAAGAAAAAATTATCCTTTCTCTTCCCACTTGGAACTAAGTTAGCATCTAACACCATCCGATTCCCGAAATAGTAGTCCATATGACTTACACGAATTTTTATGCATTACTAATTATATTTTTATCTCACACTTTAAAAGTACGATTTATCATTAATGCATGTGGCACACGTTTGTGACTAATTCAATTTGTTCAAGTGGCAATCCATCGCTGAAATATATCTCATCTCAGAGAAACATGTCTATGAGTGGAAGTGAATCATTCCATTTGATGAACTTTAATTTCAGTCACAAAATCTAAAACTAATATAGTTATTATAGTCAACATATTAGATGATTTAAGATCATTTAAACATCATTTTGATATTTAAATGGCAATTAGGAGAGACGGTTCCTTCTGTAATTATATAACATGTTTAAAACTTTGTAGATATATAGTCTTTCTTATTTAATCTTACCTTATGATCATTTTCTGCTTTTTTAGGGTTATAATGAACATTTTCTGAAACTGGGGATACATCTTCTTATGTGCAAACGATCTTGCAAAAGTCCATCTTCATGTAGAAAAACATATGGTCTTGATATTGCCACTTATTCTTGCTAGTTACAGGGAAATGCATGCTGACTAAAAGTAAAGATGCATCTGTTTCATAAGTGATCTCTTTAAGCATAGGAATATTATTAATGGTGGACAGTTTTCGATGGACAATATTGCAGGCATCTTATGTGGCGTGAAGTGACTGGCTGCAGTCCTTGGGCACCACTGCAAGTGCAGCTAGTTATATAGCCAAGCATAAGCTGCCTACAAAATTGTCCACCATATTAGCACTGTCCTTAAGCATATTTAATCAATAAAAAAAGGCAGAATATGTTCAAAAATTACAACCAGGTTAGACCGTCTAGAGATTCTAAACCTCACCACTTTATGTATATTTGCAGTTTTGAATCTTTTGATTATCAAGCCGGTCAGAGTTTTCCTATGCTGGTCAGTTTCCGTACGGGATTGGCTAATATGGGGATGGGTGACCGGCTGCAGCTCCCCGACGGACACAGATTGGGGAGACGCAACCGGCAGTGACCGGTGTGGCTTTGTGAGAAGCTTTTACTTTAGAATTTAGATCTTGTTTTCGTTAGCTTTATTCCTGGCGTATTAAAGCAAGCTTGGAATGGCGAGGCAATTCTCAGTTTTAAAGGGCAAAAATAAGATAAAATAAAAAAATAAAAGGGTTAATCTCTCCTCATTCTTTCTGCCACGTGTCGGGATCTCGGGGGGCCAACCTTTCCAAAAGTGGTTTTCGAAGATCTTCTTACCTAAGAAAGGGATAGTCAAGGGCTTAAACAATGCATCACAATCTTAATTTTGTTGGGGAAATATTGGGCGGATCTCCGCACCAGAAAACTTCATGGTGCACCCAATCTCCACCTCTAATTCTTGATCACCTGCTTATATTCGAGGCGGCTGATCAAGCTTATGGCGCCAGGGCACTTAATTTTGTTCGTTCTGGCTCACATTCTTCGCGTGTAGTACATAATGTCCGTTGTTCACGTGTATCTATGCTGCATGCTTTCAATGTATTCGCCGGTGGGATACCTTTATTTACAACTGAAGATTCTTCCTTCTCCACTCCCAAGTTTAATGTTCTTAAACGGTTGACTGCTTTCAAACAAACAACATAAATCTTTTTCATTTAAATTTTTCACACAAAAGATCTTGAGATCATGACCTATAATTAAAAGTTCAAATTTTGATTCCATATGACATATATCCCAAAATTTAATATGATCATTGACGTATATTAAATTTGATTCTTTGATCACTTTTCAATGTTTATAACATATAATCAAAATTTGACCATTTTATGATAAGTCTATTATCGCAAGCGCTATCTTCTCAAATATTTGGACTAAAAATGATATCGTGTCATTTGATTGGAAGGAGTCAATGATTTAAGCATATAAAACCTCCAAGAAAATTTTTGGTTTGAAAATAAAAGTACCCTTGACTGAGGTCTCTTTTCATATATTAGTTCGTCATGAGACATTGTAGTGTAGTGAAGGTACAATCTCTCCTTGTCGGAAAAGCAAGTCTGATAAGGTGAAGTCTCAAGGGAAAAGCATTCCAAATGGGGTCCATTAATCCATGGTCCACCTCATAAAGTGAAATCTGGTTCTAGGTGCACGACACGTTTACGAGTACTTCTAAATGTGCACATCCATTCTCTAAAAGCGCCCAAGTGACAGACCTCTTGAAAATTATTGAATTCATCAAATCAAATACTGGAAATCATTTTCCATCCCGATATCAATTAGAAGGTCAATTTTTTATTTTTGTGTCCCATATCCCCATAAATGGCCCTTAGAATTATATGACACAAATCACGCTCCAATATGACCATTTTTTTAGAATTTGAGACACATAAAATAAATAAATTTACCTTCTAATAGATGTGCCATGATCGAAAGATCTATTGTGTAGATTATATTTTTTTTTTATAATTTGGGTATTCGGGCCTCTTAGAGCACCCATCTAATCTCAGGAGCACATGCGCATCTCAAATTCAGCATATACCGGATCAGCACATGATATAAATCTCTTTGGTGGCTTTAAGCGGAGAGGGGATTCGAATTCAGGTCTCCTATTTTTGAAAGCAGGTATTTGGCCAGCTCACTTAACCTTTTGAGGTTTACTGTGTAGATTATAGACATAAAAAATAATCTCCACCATTTTATTAGAAGGAATCAATGACTTTCAAGGGATCTGTTACATGAGCGCTTGAGAATGAACGTGGCCTTACATCTTTCAACTCAAAATTTATGAAGACAGATGTCACATGTAATGAATAGATGACCCGCGGACCACCTGTATGCACAGGCTCGTTAACCTAGTACCAGCTCTAAAGTGAAAAGTCAAAACCCCACATAAGGGTGATTGGTGTAATAATGGCCATATCGTGTGGCAGTACACTCAATAAGACCCAACACGGGAAAAGGATGATTCCCCGAAATTGATTTGCATTTTAGAAGTTTACATCAGATAAAAATAAGGGGACAGGGAAGAAAGTAAAATAATATTCTTAAAGTTTTTCAATAAACGAGTTATTAGAAACTTATTGTTAGCCAAGAACATGAAGGAATAAGGAAATCTGGTGTTTGAATACATATCGGGAAAATTCTACGAAAATAATATATTCTAACAAAAAAAATCGTAATACCACAAAAGATTATCGAAATTGAAAAACAACGGTAATATCATAAAAATGTTCATCCACATAAATGACCATTAATATAAATAATTAATTATGGGAGTGGGTGATCGGTGTTGATCATATAACTATATTTCACACCTTAAATCCTACATTTAGTTGTTCAATGAAAACATCTGATGGTTGTTGTGAGATTTTGATGTTTACAGGTGTTTCCGACCATTAGATCATTCAAAAGCCTAAAAGAAGGAAATTAAAGGCTATGCAAGAGCTATGGACAAAAAGGTCTAAAGAAGCATTGAGATCCGAGAAGAGAATCAATATCCATCAAGAAATGAGACTTTACATTGAAGAGTCAGTCGATTGAGGAATCATTGTCAATCGATTGATAGATGAAATAAAACTTCAGCCCTGAAAATCAATCAATTGAGACATGAAAATCAATCGATTGACACATAAGGCAGAAGTGCCCTAAAGAAATTCGAACTCAAATTCAATCGATTGAGACTTCTGGCTCAATCGATTGAGGCAATTAGGTTTAGGTGTGCTCGGCCATTATAAAAAGGAAGCTAAAGCTTTGAATAGTGGGGGCTGTTTTTGGACTTGGTGTTGAGATCTTTTGAGATTTTTTTCTTTGGGGAACTTCTTTTCATTTTTTTGGGTCTTCTTCTCTCTTTCTTCTAGGGTTTTTGATTAGGGTAGATTGTACCTAGGATTTGTATTGTTTTCTTTTAAAGCATAGATTGTATTTAGGAGAGAGCATTGTAAACAAATATCTCTTGGGAAGAAATAAAAAGATGAATGACTTTGAATGACAAGGAGATCATACACCAAAGATGAGCGGCTAAATCAGTAGATCGGGGAAGATGCGATCCCCAGATAAGTACCCATATTTATGTTTAATACCATAGTCTAATATTTTTATTGTTTTGATCTACACATCACGAGATACGTTATGCTTCTTATATGACTCATACCGCAATGATAGGCTGAGTCATTGTTTTTAGATAGGGTATGCCGGATTGATGATCATACTTTATTTCAAATCATTTTTATGAATGAATGATGGTGATGGTGTGAATGATGCTTTAATGAAAGGGGGGTACAATCTGGGGTAGCATATTTCTTGATCTTATTTAAATATTGTTCTTAGATTCATCGGTAATTGGTTGTTTAGATTAATTTATTTTTCTGCATTTAGGAAAAAGTGATAAATTTTTGGTAAATCGAATCTGTCCCTTGGTACTTCCTTGGGGATGTTTTTTAAATCCCTGAAAGAATTAATTAAAAATTCAGATTTTCCTGTGAGTTCGACACCCTTGTTCTTGCCATACTGCAATAGATCTTGTGCACTTGCAAGGGTTAAACTTAAAATCGATCAGTGGGTCAGTCATCAAATGATCAAATTTTGATTCCGCATAAAGATTATGGGCGTACCATGAGAAGGGTTCTGGGGTCACTTGTGGGATGTGTTCCACTTGAAATTAATATATGGCTGTCTGATAGGTGGGACATGATCTAAAGATCAATTCAATGAAATATTGGCAAAAAGATGATTTCCATGTGTCTATTCAAGGCAGTCAATGATGTTAAAGGTGGAAACCACAAGTTGCAGACATTAATTTTCGATTGCTAATACCCGTATATAAGTAACATAAAATAATTGAACGTCTCGTTGTCGCCGCGAATACTATTTCAAAGACACATTATCTTTTTCTTATTAGTTAGTTTTCTTATATAGGTAGCACTATATGTACACGTTAAACTTGTGAAGAATACACGCATATTCATCATAAAAATCGTTGACTGCCTTCGGTACGACGATGGAGATTGTTTTTCGTTCCAATCTTCCACAAAAAGAACTTGAAATCATTGTGTACGTATCAAATGGTCACATGTTGATTCTACGTGGCACGCATCTCCAAAAGGGATCGTCTGATAGGTAAGCCTATAACCACAATCACAATAGATCTTGAGATCGTTGGCTTACGACCAGACTGTCAAATTTTGATCTCACATGATACAAGTCCTGAAAAGTTATCTAAGAACTATGTTTGATGTATGCTAATGATCATCTCCAATTTTCAGGATTTGTGTCATTTGGAATCAAACTCTCACTGTCTGACAAGAATACTATAGTCTCAATATTCCTTGTATGAAAGATTATGGCGAAAAACGATTTTGATCTTCTTATTCAAGTTGAGGAGGAAGAATCTTGGGTTCTAAATAAAGGTATTTTTGTTCGATATAGGAGCTGCTCGGTTCCTCTCTAATAGGGAAAGCACTACCTTTGGTGCTTCTACCCAACATAGGAGACATACTCATTATAAAAGAAGATTCCTTCTTCCTTAGGCAAGGGGTACTTTTAGTTAAAAGCCCAAATTATATTATTTCTTCTCAACTTGAGTTTAATATGCTTAAACCGTTGACTCTTTTGAATAAGAGGATGATGATCTTTTTTCTCCCCAATCCTTGACACAATAAATCTTGAGATCATGGCTCATCATCAAACGATCAGATTTTGATTCCACATAGCACATATACAAAAAAATAAATACGATCATAGGCATACATCAAACGAGGCTCACATATTACTTTTTAGGATGATGCATGTCACGAAAAAATCAAATCTGGTCGTCCGATGGTAAGACCATAATTTCAAGATCTATTTTCTTGAAGATTAGAGAAAAATACAATGTCCATCATCTTGTTCAAAGTAGTCAACAATTTAAGCACGTCAAACCCCAATTGAGAACAAACAACCCTAAGTCTAAAATAAAGGTACCCATTAAATAGTTCTAAGAAATTTTATTGTCGTTTCATTTGGCCAAATCAATTTATTATAATGTTTTCCGAGGGCTAGGAAAAAACAAAGCTCAAGGTTCTCTCGTACTAATTTTTTATAAAGGAGGGGAAAAAAGATATCCATACTTTCCGAGCTTATATATCTACCCAAACACCGAAAAAGATGGGAAAATGAATTCCAACCCAATGAGAATCCTTCATTTCCCCTTAATCCAAACACACCCTTAAGGGTTATGGGAAGGAGTGCGGGCCTAGAGCATACATTATTAGCCTAGTAGGAATATCTAATCATATGTATAATCACTAAAGTCGGTGACTTTTCGAAAAAGAATGATTAAAATGCAATAATTTTGATTTACTATTTTTTATTTTTTTTGAAAAAATTGAGAATTTTATAACTAGATCACAATTAAGTCATAATGTTTTCAATAAATCGTAATTTTTTTAGTATTTTAATTTATATTTTTTTCATATTTTTAGGCTTATGTATTTTATTTTATTTTAATCTGAATTTTTTCTTGAATATTCTAAATTTTTTGTTTATTTTTATTTTGGGTTTTTTGCATATATCCCCCGAGATATGCCGATATTGTATCAAACCCCCTGAGTTATGGGTATTTATTCCGTAGTGAGTTTATGGACGGAAGGACTATTTTGCCCTTAATGAAATCAATATTCTAAAAATATCATCATTCTAAAAGGCCATTCATTCATCTATATTTACAAGTCATGCCATTAAAGTTTACCACCATTCTAAAAGGCTCTTCAGTTACCTTTATTTACAAGTCATGCCATTATAGTTTGCCACCATTCTAAAACGAGTACCTCAGCCTGTTTGGTTTCAAGGGAAACAAGGGGAAATAAGGGAAAACTTATATGTGGCAAATGAATTACCGGGATTCCCGTTGTTTGGATGACATCAAAAGGGTCGAAAATTATCTTTACATTTTCTGTCAAAATCTGAGAAGAAATGCCGAGGGGGTCCCTTGATTTTTTATCTTCCGAACCTACGGACTTTTCATCCGTACAACTCTTCTTATAATACCACAAAATTTTTTCACGGACGAAAATTATTGACTGATTTGAATAAGACGATGGTGATTTTTTTGTTTTCAATCTTCCTCATGATAGATCTTAAGATCATGATTCCCCTATCAGACGATCTGATGTTGATTCTATATGGCACACATCCCCAAAAATTAGAGGCAGAACCACGTTATGACTTGGGTGGTCAATTGACTACCCAAACTTTCTAAAAATTTGTTACTAAGCTTTAGGGGTCCTAATTTATATTAGTGGATTCTCATCCATCCAAAATTATCTTAACCACCCAAAATTATCAAAAATTTTCAAACAATTTTTTATGGTATTTGTTTTTATAACAAATATTTCTTCCTTGATTTTGTTTAACTAAATCTCACAATTTTGGCTTATTTTTAAGTTGCCCTCCATCTATTTAAGTGTTGCACGGACTTATTTTTAGAGAGATTTCTTTCACAAGGGCTCTACTATGTTGTTGAGCTATATACTTGCATATATGATGTATATGCTCTAGTATAATTAATTAAAAAAAAATAAACAATTTATTACATATAACAATGCTTAAACCTAGAACCTAACCTTCACAAAGTACCAAGTTTACCATTAGAGCAATTCAGTAATATACATGAAAAGAAAAAAAAAAACTTAATACATATATAATTTTTTAGTTATTTGGCCTTTTTTTTTTGTTAGGATATGTTATTCTCCTACAATTTCCTGCTTATGTATCCAGACACAGGATTTGGTTAATTCTGCATTTTCCCAGCTAACAATGTGGTTATCCAAACATCGGAAAATAAAGGGAAACAAAGTAATACCATGGTTTCCTACAACTTAGGTATCCATGGGAAAATATAGGAATATTATTTCACTTTCCCACGTTTCCCATGTTTTTATCCAAACAGGCCCTTAAATCCACCCACAAATTTTTTGAGTTCACCTACACTGAAACACATCGACTGCATTGAATCAGATGATGGAGATTGTTTATTGTCCCAATCTTTCATGAGATCTATCTTTAGATCATGGGTGTACCATCAGACGATCGATTTTTTATTTCATGTGATACACACCCATAAAAGTGACCTTAAAATCAATTTTAAGCGTGCACGTAATGTTAAGGTCACTTTTATGAGATGTGTGCCACGTGAAATAAAACACTGACCGTCTGATGGTACACCGATAATCTCAAGATCCATTGTGTGAAATATTGGGGGGATAAATGATCTCCATCGTTCGATTCAATTCAATCAATGAACTCAAAGATTGGATTTAATATTATTCTAAAGGCTTCATTCATCGATTCAAGACCCATCAGATGGGTGAATCCCTCATTAAAGCACGCCAACGTTTGGACAAATACTCAACAAATGAAAGATTTGTGGCAAATTATGCAATTATTCTTGTAAAGAAAACCTTCAATCTATCTACTCAAAATACTCAACCTTCCAATTTGCTATATGATTTAAGACCCATCAGATGAAAGATCGATTGGTGTTGGCCGATACTTACTGACACAAATTTTTTCTCGGTATTGGCCGATACAATTTTTTTTCTACATATTTAAAAAAAAAGACCGATTTGGTATTCATAGTACCGTATTCATATCAGCTGATATATATCAGTGCAAGATGGACCAATACCTAATACCGATATTGATACCCCCAGTGTAGGTCGGATTAGCCAAACCAAATACAAGAAGCATCAAAGGTTGGCTAATCCTGAAAGATGGGAAGCAATCTTGTCCGCAATGCAAGACCAGATACAAAAAGCATCAAGGTTTGGCTAATCCGACCTGCACTTGAGGTATTAGTATCAGGTATTGGTTCATCTTACACCGATACATATCGGCTGATATGGATATGGTACCACCAATACTAAATCGGTCTTTTTTAAAAAACATGCAGAAAAAAAAATTATAACGGTTACTATCGGTTAATACCGAGAAAAAAATTGCATTGATAAGTATCGGTCAATACCAATCGGTCTTTCATCTTATGGGTCTTGAATCATATAGCAAATTAGAGGGTTGGGTATTTTGAGTTGATAGATTGAAGGTTTTCTTTACAAGATTAATTGCATCGTTTGTCACAAATCTTCCATTGGTTGAGTGTTCGTCCAAACGTTGGCATGCTTTAATGGGGAATTCACCCATCTGATGGGTCATGAATCTGATTGGTGAATGAAGGGCCTTTTAGAAGAGTACATTTAAATCCACCCACCGAATCTTTGAGTTCACCCACGCTAAAACACGCTGATTGAATTGAATCGAATGATGGAGACCATTTATCCTCCCAATATTTCACACGATGGATCTTGAGATTATCGACGTACCATCAGACGGTTAGTGTTTTATTTCACGTGACACACATCTCAGAAAAGTGACCTTAACATCACGTGCACGCTTAAAATTGATTTTAAGGCCACTTTTATAGGTGTGTACCATATGAAATAAAAAATTGACCGTCTAATGGTACATCTATGATCTAAAGATCGATCTCATGAAAGATTGGGACGATAAACAATTTCCATCGTCTGATTCAATGAAGTCGATGTGTTTCGGCGTGGGTGAACTCAAAAATTTTAAGGATAGATTCAAAGGTACTCCTTTTAGAATGGTAGTAAACTATAATGGCATGACTTCTAAATAAAGGTGAATGAAAAGCCTTTTAGAATGGTGGTAAACTTTAGTGGCATGACTTGTAAATATAGATAAATGAATGACCTTTTATAATGGTGATATTTTTAGAATATTGGTTTCATTAAGGGCAAAATAGTCCTTCTGTCCATAAACTCACAATTAGTTAATGGCAAGGGGAGTATATGAAACAGAAGCACAAAAGTAAGAGCTGCAGAATAAATACTCATTAATTCAAGAGGTTTGATTCAATATTTGCATATCTCAAGAGGGTATATGCAAAAAAAAAAAAACCCTTTTATTTTCTTTCATCCCCCGACTTGGTGACCATCCTCACTCGCTTGTAGGATTTCTGCCATCAATTGTAATCTTTGAAGTTATGGAAACCACTAAGAATTTGGTAGGACTATTTTAGGCCCCATGGTCAAGTTCCAATCATTCTAATCAAAAGATTTTTTTGGATTTAAACTCTTTCTATACCAAGTGTGACCGGGATGAATTGATAGGCTGTGTTTGGGTTAGCTCCAAGGTATAAAAAATTCGCCGATATCGATACATATCGGCGATACGTATCAGGTATCCAATACTGTATCGGCCGATACATATTGGGTATTGGCCGGTGTGTCTTGGTTTCGATCGAGACTTTGTAGTTTTTTATTTTTTTTAAAAAAAGGCCGATACATATCGGCCGAGTCGTATCGATCCTCCTAGGACCGATACCCGAGTCCGATACTGCTTTTGATACCTTGGTTAGTTCTCTCGGGGCAAAGAGCAGCTCTTTCACTCTTTGGCTCTAGTGAAGAGCTACTTTCAGATTTGGTAATACAACTCGTCGCCTCATTTACTCTGACGAGGAGCTATTTTAAGTGATAAAATTACTCTCCGCTAAAACATATTTTATTTACTCTGATGGAGAGCACGCAAAGAACTTGCCGTAACCAAAATAGAGTCTTAGAATCCTCCTTACTTTCATAACTCATGAGGACGGTATATGTTGCAAGTTAGAAAGCATTGTGGGGAAATAAATGTACCTTTGGTCGAGCCTACAGTCTTACCGAAAGCGTCTACACCCGAAATCAACTGAAACCTATTAACTATATGGAATTGGACAAGGGAGATAATTTTTCACCCCAATCTTCATACAAAAGATCTTGAGACCATGATTTTACAATAAAATTGGAAGTTGTTGATTTCACGTGGCATAAATTCAAATAACTTGGTCGTAATATCATGTATGAGCATGATGTGTATCATGTGTTTTAGGGTCACATTTTTAGATTTGTGTTATGTGGAATAAAAAATGGACCGTCTGATGGTGCAGTCATGATCTCAAGATCCATTTTCTAGAAGATTTGAGTGAAAAATGATCTCCATCATCTTATTCAATACAATCAATTGGTTTAAATAGATTTCGAACATAAGCACTTTTATTAAACCTGTAAGCACGAGTAGAGGTACAAACAAAAATGGGCATAAAATGCCCTTTTAGAATAATTAAAAAATAATTACGTTTGGAGAGACATTACTTGAACATAAGAAGTTGGCCCTAGTGCATAATATAAAAGAAAGACTCGGTATTTGAGAGCCTTTGACATGTAAAAGTATCATTTAAGCTGTATAATTTGATGGCCATAGATTTAAAAATCTTAAGTGCAAAACATTGGAACAAACCACAATCTTTATCATATAATTAACGCAATCAAAGGCCTTTATCTGATTAAATAGTTGATTATATTTAATCATGTGATAGGGACCATATTTCGTTCCAATTTTTTGCACCTCACATCTTTAGATCATGGCTACCAAGTCACACAACTCAAATGTTATTTTCAAACGGCATTAGTCCTAAAAATAACAACTCTTTTCTTTTAAATTATTTGCAATTGCCATCACATGGCCTCGTTTTTGCATTTTAAATTACAACTTCAAACTTATTTAAAAATTTCTATTGGAGAAAATAATGGTTTTTGGATTACCCATGATTGTTCCACGTTCGATAATGTGTGTGTGATGAGAGTAGATTTGATATTTCCAATATTACACCATCCATTTTAGGAACTATGACTTCAGCAATGGCTACCTAAATGTTCTCTTCTTTTGATAAAATGAACATGCCACTTCATTAGGTTGAACTACTAGAAAATCTCTCAGGTTTGTTTAGATATGTACCAAGGATTAAAAATTTGGATTTCATTTCAGTTTCGATGGGGATCGAAACTGAAACATTTAGGCCGAAATCTTCAAATTTCGGCCAAAATTTTGAACCATGATATGTACACATCTAAATGAAATTAAGACTTACGATTATATTAGTAAGTTTAGATTAGGAACGTTATGAATATAATTATCTTAATAATTTAAATTTGAAAATGATTGAGACTCGAAGAGTTAGTAATAGACAATTAAAATCTTCTACAATGTAGTCTCTCGCAAGGTATTAAAATCGGTAACGGTCTCAGGTATTGATTTGCCCAAGGCCAATATATATCGGCCTTTATTTTTAAAAAAGAGTAACCGTCTAGGTTGAAATCGAAACGTATCGGCTGAAACCCGATACATATCGTCTAAAACCCGATACATATCGAAACGTATCCGCTGAAACCCGATATGTATCGTCCAATACATATCGGCAATACCAATGCGGGATACCGATACCTATCAGACCGGTACATATCGGTTTGGCCAAAAATCCATATTTATCGGCTATTGGCCGATTTTTGATACCTTGGTCTCTCGTGATCTAATCTTCATATTATTCGCTCTTTCCAACTTCTTATTCTTTACAACATTTTAGTTTTGGGAAAATTCTTCTCCAACAAAATTCTTTTGATTTTTCGCATGACCTGTAGCTAAAATGCGTTACTTGACATTCAACACCCAAATGCATTCCGACATTTGGAATTTTTGTAAAGAAAAAGGGTATCTTTATTTACAAACCAGGATTCTCCCTTCTCATCTCTAAAATGCATTTCCAAACATGGGTTCCAAACAGGTATCTTTATTTACAATGCAAGATTTTCCCTTCTCAGCTCTAATTTTTTTACAATCCAAGATTCTTCCTTCTCAACTCTAATTTTGTGTGCTTAAACCATTTATTCGAGTTCGATTTTCACCTCAATCTTCGACTTAATAGATCTGAGATAATATACCTACCAACATACGCTCTGATTTTGATTTCATGAGACACACATCCCAACAAATAAATATTATTATGACTGTACATTAAATGTGATTATCGGATCACTTTTTGAGATCTAATAATTGAGATTTTTGGACAACTTCTCATACGTCAATATCTATTATAATAAATATGACTTTTAGGCCTACTTAAGTTCAAAACTTCAAATATTGAAATACGATCTTCTAATCTGTTTATGAACGGATCACAGATCTTAGACTCGTGAGTCGTGACACTGTTTCTCATCATGTGTTTTATTGGTGTGATGTCCATGATCTAAAGATCTGTGTGATCAAAGATTGCATCGAAAAATTATTTTTATCAATAAATTTAAATTTATCAAACACTTTTAGTATGCCTATTGACTGCTTTACCATTGATTCTCTATACGAAGTGTTCTATGGTCAGTATGGTGTACTCAATTTTCCAAGAACATGTCTCGATTGTAAACAAAAAAAGTGTTGGAACAGTTTGAAGTTCTTTATGACTTTTTGTTGGTAATAGGGTGATAGAAACCTTTCATATAGATTCTCAGATGTCGGATCTCCTTCCAACGGATTGCACCATTTCCTTTTGAGTACCTTTATTTGCAACTAAGGATTCTTTCTTTCACAATCAGGGTTTGCCAAAAAAAAATTAGTGCTTTGGATAAGATGATGGATATTTTTCTTCCTAATCTTCGATTCATCTTGAGATCATGGGCCTACCTACAGAGGTAAGATGTTGATTCCTTGTGGCACACATTAACTACCTTGGAGTTATTATCTTGCTCACTTTTTGCGATGTGTGTCATGTGGAATCAAAATCTGATCCTCTAATGGTACGCTTATGAAAGAACTCTCCGTCAGCTGACTGAAAGAACCCAACAATTTTCTCATCTACAAACAGTGGTTGCAAAGAAAGAACATTTGGCTGCAAATAGTAATTCCTTTTCACACAAACATGAAAATTTCACTGGGTACCTTTATCTACAACCCGAGATTCTCCCTTATCCGCTTGAGTTTGTGCTTACAAAATCATTGGTTGCTTTGCATCAGACGATGGAGATAGTTTTTTGTCCCACCTTAGGTACAATGGAGTTTGAGATCATAGGTTTACCATGAATCCCTCATATGTTGATTCCATGCGGCGCACATCACCAAACATAAATGCAATACCATATTTGGAAAAGAGATGATCATGATTGGGGAAGAAGAGATGACCGTGATCGGTCTTCTTCGACCTGGCGTGAAAGAGAGGATTATTGTAAGGGAGAATCATGTCATTACACAATCAATTGTAGCGGCTCTTAGGCCCTTAAAAACCAAGGATTGCCTCATATATACGGATCAAAATATCGTTCGATACCGATACGTATCGTCCGATACGTATCGGTTTTGGAGGTCAGCGGTACGATACATAGGATATGCATGGTACCCTATATAAAACAGTCAACTATCGTCCGATAGGGGCAAAATATCGTCCGTATCGGACGATAATATGAAATTATCGGACGATAATTTCTAATTATCGTTCGATAATTTCCAAAAAAATTAAAAACAGAAAAAAAAAAACTAAAATTATCGTCCGATACGAACGATAATTTCAAATTATTGTTCGTGTCGGACAATAATTTCGCGAATTTGAGGTGGGGCCCAGTCACGTGGGTGACTTTTACAACCCGAATTTGAAGTCGGGTTTTGGATTTTTTCTTGGGTTTTTTCCCTTGCAAAACTAGGGAGCTCTTTTTCCCTTCTTCTTCCTTCTTATTCTTCATTTTTTTGCTCATTTCCACCTCAAATCGCCGCAGAATCGTACCAACAAGCTCGAAATCAATGCGGAACGTACATATTTTATCATTTTCCCATAGTTTTATTTCGTTTTAAAGCTTAAAATAAGGTAGATCTATCTTATTTAAGGGTAGATCTACCTATAAATATAGTAAATCTACCCTTAAATATAGTAGATCTAGCTATTAATTTGTTAGATCTATCATATTTAATGGTAAATCTATAATGTTTAATGGTAGATCTACCCATAAATATGAAAGATCTATCATATTTAATGGTAGATATTAAAATAATTAAAATATTTAAATTAATTAAGGGTAGATATACTTTATATAAGTGTAGATCTACCTTATATAAGGGTAGATCTACCTTATATAAGTGTAGATCTAATCATAAATTTGGTAGATCTACCATATTTAATAGTAGATCTATCCATAAATATGGGTAAAAAATAATTAAAATATTTAAATTATTTAAATTAAGAAAAAGAAAAAAATAATTTAAAATATATAAAATATTTAAAATAATTAAAATTATGGATCAAAAATAATTATAATTATGGGTCACATGTAATCAATATGGGTCACATATAATTAATAAAATAATGGGGTCAATATGGGTCACATATAATTTAAACTTAAAATTAATATGGGTCACATATAATTAAATTTATGAGTCACATATTAAATTATATGTGACTCATATTAATTTTAATAATAAATTTAATTATATGTGACCCATATTGATTATATGTAACCGTCACATATAATTAACATAATTAATATTATGGGATAGGTCCCATAAAATATTAGAATAATATAGAATAAATTTTTAAAAATTATAATAATATCAAATAAATATTCAAAAATTATAATAATATCAAATAAATATTCATAAATTAAAATAATATCAAATAAATATTCATAAATTATAACAATATTAAATAAATATTTAAAAATTATAATAATATCAAATAAATATTCATAAATTATAATAATATCAAATAAATATTCATAAATTATAATAATATCAAATAAATTTGATAAAATATAATATAATCTTTTAAAAATTAGAATAATATAAAATAAAATTTCAAATGTAATCTAAATTTTATAAAAATTAGAATAATATCAAAACAATTTAATAAAATATAATCTAATATTTTTTAAAATAGCAATAATTAAAAAATAAATTTTATTTTCAAGTGTAAATTAGATATTTACTTTAATGCAATCGTTTGCTCATTCATGCAGGTGAAATAAATAAATATGGTACGATCGACAGATTCAGCGTGACAATACGGTATAACAATAGATGATAATAGACTCCAGATACAATGTAAGCTTTGTGGAAAAAAAACTGCTGGGAGGAAGTATCACACAGTTAAATGAGCATTTGACTCATGTAAAGGGAGAGACAAGAGGGTGTCCCAGTATACCCAGAGAAGTAAAAGAAAATATCAGAGCTAGTTTACAAGCGGCAAAGGGAAAGAAAAAAGATGAAGCCGATCGTGATAGGGAAATATATGAGAGAATCAGGAGGTCAGATTCAGAGTTTACATCAGCTACACTTGAGGATGAGGATGAGGATGAGCAGATAGCGAGGGCTATGAGAGAAAGTGTCAGAGAAGCACAACAGCGGCGAGATCAGGAAGAAGCCGATTATCGGTTTCGGTCCAGGTTGAGGGGCTCATCCATGCCTGCTACCGGTGGTGGATCTAGTCATAGGCCACATGTTGTTGAGGATGATGAGGATGTTGAGGATTTGTCAGTTGCGAGGGTCGATCCCGGGAGGGATTATAGGTCGTCTACTAGAGGCCGTATTACAACCCCCATGGATCCATTCATGTATCGCACTGAAAGCTCCAAACAAACCAAATTGAGTGCAATCTCACTTCCAAAAATGGGAAAGAAGCTTGGAAAATTCATTGCCAAGTTTTTTATATACAACCCACATTCCGAGCCAAGTAGCAGAGTCGCCGTACTTCAAAAGCATGATTGATACAAGTGCAGAAGTTGGTCCAGGAGTTAAAAAGCCTTCTCCATATGAGATATCTGGGCCCTTACTAACAGATGAGTACGATGAGATAACCGCCTATGTACAAAGCTTTGAGGATGTATATGATGAGAGAGGTTGCATAATTATGTGCGATGGATGGACTGGTCCCACAAAAAAGAGTTTGATCAACTTTTTAGTTTACAGCGATGTCGAGATAGTATTTTTGAAATCAGTTGATGCTTCTAGACACGTAAAGACTGCTGACTACCTCTTTAAACTAATGGATATGGTAGTTCAAGAGGTTGGAGAGCAGCAGGTTGTGCAGGTGGTAACAGACAATGCGGCAAATTACAAAGTCGCTGGACTAAAACTAATGACGAAGAGATGTCACCTGTACTAGACCCCGTGTGCCGCTCATTGTGTCGACCTCATTCTTGAGGATTTAGGAAAGAGAAGTAAGGCACAGACAACTATTCAAAAGGGAAGAACGATTACTTCCTACCTGTACAACAATGACAAGCTGGTCAATTTAATGAGAGCCTTCACGAACAATGAGTTGCTCCGACCTGCGATTATACGTTTTGCAATACAGTTCTTAGCCCTACAGAGTTTGACTAGATATAGGCGTGAGCTGAAAAATATGGTGTCGTCGGAAGAATGGAATCAACATGAAATAAGACTCCCACGAGCAAAGAGACTAGTTTGCACTGAAGTTGCTTACCTGATCTACAGCACACAGTTTTGGGCAGATGTTGATCACCTGATCGCCGTCACTACCCCGTTGGTGCAAGTGTTGAAATTGGTTGATAGTGATGAGAAACTAACAATGGGATACGTTTATGAGTCAATGGATAAGGCAAAATTAGCTATAAAAACCAAATGCCCTACAAAATATAAACGATACTGGGCGATTATCGACAAAAGGTGGGATGCACAATTTCACCAATACTTGCATGCAGCAGGTATATGCACAATTATATAGTGATTTTTATTTATTTATTCATTATTTTTATATACTGATGAAATTACTCATATTTGATGTATAGCACACTACTTGAATCCAGCCTTCCAGTATACGTGACGCTTCGAGCTGAGTGACACTGATGAAGTGTATACCGGTTTGCTCAATATAATCCAAAGAATGCTCCCTGAGTTGGCGGACCAAGGTCAAGCCATAAGAGATGTGATTAATCATAGTATCATACCATATAACTAATAAGTCAAATGTCATGTGATATTATCATCTATTTATTGATATGTGCCTTACTGTGTTTCATCTTTATAGATTGACATGTTTCGCAAGAGACATGGGTCATTTGGGACCCCGTTGGCGTAATCCCAAATTAAATACGACAAACCCGCTGATTGGTGGATGCATTATGGAGGTGATGGTCCGATATTGAGGCGGGTAGCAATGAGGGTATTGTCGCAAACGTGTTCCTCGTCTAACTGCGAGCGAAATTGGAGCACTTTCTCTCTCATTCATACTAAGACAATGAATAGATTAACTATGAACCGATTGGAAAAGTTAGTCTACTGCCACTACAACATGCGATTAAAGGTCAGGAACATACAGATGACCAACCGTGGTAAGCAATTATATGAAGTCTTAGATCCTCAATTATATGAAGTCTTACTTGCATATTATACTAATTCATCTATCATATTCTACCTTGCAGACAATGAATATTTTGATCCCATCCAGTTGGATTATATATTCGAGGAGGATGACCCTTTGAATCAATGGATCGAAGAGAGAGAAGAGTCATTCTTGGATACTGAGAGTACTGAATGGTTGGACAATACTGAAAGAGTAGCGGAGCAGCAGGCTTCCCAATCAGCGAGGCGGAAAAGAAGATTAAATCGTCATCAGAATCGTCATTCAGTGGTTGGATCTGATGACGAAATGCAGCCCGGTAGTGATGATGGGAGTGGTGAGGATGATGGGGTGAGGATGATGGTGAAGGGCATGTTGGCACTAGTGGTGGAGGGGAGGATGCTGGTACCTCTGATCCTTATAGAGATATGGCGGCATGGGACGATGATTCAACACCGCTAACACAGTTCGACACTCTTACATTTAGAATGGGAGGGGTTGAAGGAAGAGGAGCGTCGGAATCATATCAAACACCACCACCACCACAAGGTCCACAAGATGATACGGATATGGGTTATATGACTTCTAGTTTCGGGGGATTCAGTTTGCAAAATACCGAAGATTCAGCAACTAGTAACCCATAATACCAGCCACAACAAACCTACCCGGTGCCATATGACTTCATTGGTCAGATTTTTGGAGGACCGGCCTTTACGTACTACACTGAGTCATATTCGTTGCTACAACCTCAGTTTCAAGGGGGCACGTATGATCATGGGTATCAATATGGCCAATATTATAGGCAAAGGCCGGAAAGCTCGCGCACCGATGACGATGATGATCATGAGGGCTAAGAACCACCATGAAATTCAATGTGGCTCTAAAGTAAGTTTTCCATGTACAATTAAATTTATTTTTATCAACATAGCTATTAATTTTGACAATATATAATTTATTTCTATCAATATACATTGTAATTTACTTTATGCGTGACTGCGTGTCTGCATCGATCAAATTATGAAATATTGTTAATAAAATAAGCATATGATCAGCTGGTCGAAAATAATGTTAGAAGATCTATTACATTAAGTCAAAATTGTGATCTTAAGTCAAAAATAAGTCACAAAATAGGCATGTGAGTTGGGTTAAGTTACAAAATAGGCATCTTACTTATATATTCATCTAAATAATGCATCAAATAAATTAAAAATAAAAGCAAAAATAGTTGAAATAAATATAAAATAAATAAATTTAATTTTTCAAATTTTTTGAGATTTTTTGGGATTTTTTTTTTTTTTTTTTCGATTTTTTGAATGTATCAAACCGATACATTCAATGTATCGCCGATACATTGACTGTATCGGACGATACCCAATACGTATCATCCTAGAGGTCAGGACGATACGTATCGGTTTTCCGATTTTTTGACCCATGCTCATATCAATCAATACGTAACGATTTTAGAGATGGCCGATAAGCACCCAAAACCAAGATGCAGGAATGTAATGTATGTGCATACATCACGCAAGACCGAATCAGAGTCCAAGATGAGCTTATATTAGAAGGATGAGCCTCTACGTAAGCTATGGTGCATAGGATGTCAATTGATGTGGCCATTGTCTAGGTTGGATTGTAAAGAGTACACGGAGAACCGTGCATATTCAATGAACAAAAGTGCGGCCGTCTGATGGTTTGAATGTTTCGATGAGGATGATGTTTAGAATGAGTCCCATCCAGACGATGGCCTGCCACAGTGTCACTTGGGCATCTTGGGTTACTGCACATTTATCTGTCAAGTCAATTAATGAAAAATTATGAATGGAGAATAAATTTTATATAGACAAAGTGTAGGCGGATGATGTGACATGATATAATTGCCTGCTCCCAAAAGTGTTAATTGACCCCACTGCTTATGCAACCAATTGCAGTGTGCCACAACATCCACTGTACTTTGTCTGCTTAAAATATGTCCTCTATTTAAAACTGTCCTTAATTAATTGATTAATCGCACACCAAAGGCATGCAGTGCAGTGGCTACCGGCGTTTAGCAATTTCTGTCAAAAAGCACGTTAACAATGAATTTTAATCTGATCACCTGACTTCAATTTAAGAGAATCAGCTGTTTCGAAACATGGAATGTCTAAATCACAAGAAAATCTGCCAGAGAAATCATGTCGTTCCAATAAATGTAGCACTTTCGTATGTCTCGTCAATTATCAAACCGATTTGTACGGCTATCAACGGTCCGGGTCTGGTCGGGTCGACTGAACCCAACCCACCTAACCCAGACCCACATGTAACGAGGTTGTTTGGATCTTGGCTGAGGTCCCATCCTGATTTTGTTCATGGCATAGGTGTTACTTTATCCAATTCCAACCTAAAATACGTACATACATGAAAGGGTTGGTCGCACCTCATAACTCAGACACTGAACTTCTCTCTATCGGATGTGGATATGACACCCAATCCGAGCTTTTAATCGGGTCAGGCATATAAACTTGACATGTAGGATCAGGTAGGATCAGGTCCGACATGAAGCATCTTACCGAAACTTTGGGTCGGCTCAGCTCAAAGGTGGAGGCGGGTTGGGAAAATTTGGGTCGAGTTGACCTGATATTTTATATATATAATCAAGGAAAATTGGGGGATTTCAGAGGTTGCGGCGGGTTGGGAAATATTTTTTGAGTCAACCCGATATTATATATATCTAATAAAGGAAAGTTGGGGGTTTTCAACCAGGTCGGGTATTGAGTTCGGGTCAGCCACATATTCATGACCTATATGGCCGGGTCGGGTCAGGGAACACCCATGCTGGGATTGAACCTGCGAGCTTACCTATTAGAATAGAAATGCTAGAGCAGCATGATTTGCCTCCAAAGTAGAGAACTACTATTATACAACAAAGTCAGACATTTCTTAAACAGAAAGTGTTTAAATTGAAGGAAACCACACATCAGATTCTACCTTCCACTTTTTTCTTTCTTTAACTTTAGAAGAAGCAAAAGTGCAAAACAAATAGTTTAGTAAGACTTCAAACTTTTAGAAACCTATAACCCTTGGTTTAGGCATCTTCAAGCTCTTGATTAGACTTATGATTTGGGATTGAAGAGGTTTTGAGCTATTATTTATCCATATGGTGCTTCCTAGATTGATGTGCACTGATGTTCGTGTCTATGATATAGATGAGGAACACCTTCCTTGGTGATTTATGCCCACAAGAAGTTTTCGGAGCTGCACTACCCTTCAAAAATATAAGGCAAACATGGAGAGAAAGTTTGAGGAAAGAAACTAAGTTGATCCTTTATCCTTTGTCTTGTTCGGCTACCCACTCATTTGCAAATGTGGGCAAAGGTCAGGTCCAACTCGTTGAACTAGACATGGGGTTCAACCAATTTACAGCCACCAAATACAAGGAATCTTGATTTACATTGCCTTTTCCATTTTCATTGGATGATGTGCCGTCAAGATTCTGTACATTCCAATGGCTTTGTACAAGTGGTACTATTTTTGTTGTATTTTGTATAACGAGGTTCATGGGAGCGATCATCAAGATGGGATTCCCTAAGATTGCATTGCAACGAAGCTCCATTGGTACTAAAATAATAATAATAATAATATTTTAAAAAAAAATGGTCTTTTTACGCAATCTTGGGGTTGTATCCAATGAAATCATGTGGCACAAAAATGATCTCATGAGTACAGAAATAATGACTTGTTTACTCTCAATCATTGTGAACATGTTGAATACCATACACCAACTCATTTGTAATACCATTAAAGTTTGGAGGTGTTTGGTCAGGTCCAACTGGTTGGACTTTAAATGTGGTTGAACCAATTTCGAGACCACTCGATGCAAACTAGTATGAGCCTGATAGTGATACTGGTACCACCCCCATACCTATATCAGAGTATAAGCCGATATGTATTACGTATCCCTATCCGTATCCGTCTCGCTTGAGTTTTGGTACCCTGGCCTTGGCCATGCACCAAGGGTTATGCACCGGCAAGATCATATGCCTAATACCAACACTTGGTAATCATTTGGTCGGTTTTAAAAGGAAAAGATAAGCAGTCAAACAGCAAAGCTACTCCCACTACTTTACCTCTTGCTTTATTTGGAATGTCACTGAAGTTTGTGAAAGGTAGTTGAGGAGATCATCCATGCCTATGGGGCCAACATTTGTACTCTCTGTGCCCGTATCTATGCGGGCCAGCATCTGCGTATTCTTATTATTTTGGGACCCTATTCACCACAATTGGCCAAATAAACCATTTTACATGACCACTTTTTCTCTCCCACATTTTTCACATATCGGCCAAAAAAAGTGGGGTACCACCTCTATTTGCAGCAACCTACGTTCGAAGCTCCTTTAAACTCATTGATTGCTTCGAATCAGTTGATGGAGATCATTTTTCACTCAAATCTTCTCTATGATAGATCTTAAGACCATAAATGTACAATCAAACAGTCTTTTATTTTACGTGGTATAGATCCCTAATAATAGAGAGCAACGACTTGTACACGAGACAGAGATTTCACATGACACACACATGATTATCAAATATGGTATGGGCGCGAACATAAGAACCCAAAAAGGAAGCACACAAAGAAGGGGGCAGCTACTTGCACATGAGACTGGCTCCTTTGCACATAGATTGAAGGTCAAGAGTAAAGATCTTTGGTGCCAAAGATTGGCCCGAAACACAACTATATCTTCTAGTTCAACACATGCAAAGCCTATCATATGATTCACGGCCATCATAGGCTTTGATTATGAAATGAATAAGATGGTACAGATTGTGTTTCACGCAATTCTTGGATACCATCAATATCATGGATCAAAATGCCGGAAAACCGATACGTATCATCTGAGCTTAAAACCGATACGTATTGGACGATACGTATCAGCACCGGATAATACATTCAATGTATCGTCCGGCTATGTACATATAGATCGTCCGGATAATACATTCAATGTATCGCTATCGGACGAAATTTTGATCAATGCTCGATATTACATCATGGCCTTCAAATCAGATGACTTATGCTCCATATAGAATTCTTTCATTTTTAACTATGTGTAAGGCCACAAATCTCATGTTGAAGTATTTTGCTCCCCACTAAGGATAATAGAGACTCTAGTTTTCATCTTGCTTGAAATGGTGCCTCTTCGCCACAGAATACTATGAAAAGTTGACTGTCAAATCTAATAGGGCCTTAAAACAAGGTATCAAATATCGGCGGATACCGAAACGTATCGACGATATATATTGGTTTTTCGACAAACTGATACGTATCGAATATCCAACTCGATATCGGCCAATATGTATCGAGTATCGGTCGATACCTGTATTTTTTTTTAAATAGGCCAATACGTATCAGTCCTCTAAGGACCGATGCCCGACATACGAGCTGAGTTAATCCCAAATAAAAATGGAATTAGTGTTTGCATGTGTCATAAGATTATGGTCACCCACCAATCGCTTAAAGGCAGAAATCTACTAATGTAAGGGCCCCTAAAATCTACAAAATTCAGCTTTTGATAAGATTTAGCAGCCAAAATGCTTTTCAAAAGGGCTTATTTTGTAACAACGAAAATGACTTATTTATTCAAAAAATGAGCTGAAAATTTATTTTTTTATTAATTTTCATTGTTTAGCAACTGCTGTGGGGCCACAAATAAAATGTAATTTTCCCATTTGCGGAAAATAAAATAAAAATTAGTGAAAATCAATTTTACACGTGCACTATAAATAATGCTCGGGTCCCAATGGAGACCAAAAAACATCTAGAGATTTTCCTAAGGGCTTGTTTGATAACAAGAAAAATGGCTCATTTACTTTGAAAATGAGCTGAAAATTCATTTTCTACAATTTTTCATTGTTTGGAAACCGATGTGGGGCCAACCTGAAAAGTGCAATTTTCAACATTTGCGTAAAATAAGCTCTTGGTGAAATTCTTTTCTTAGAAATCAGTTTTACGCATGCACTAGAAATATACTCCAGTCTCAAATTTTATTTTGCAAACTATATTGAAAGGATAAGTTTATTTTACCTGAAGATTTTGGCAAACCTCATTCAAGAAGTCTTACAAATATGTTTTTCCTACAAATGAAAATGTGTAATTTTTCTAACAAATGCATTTTCTCCTACAAATTCTCAAACAAGTCGTATGTCCTACAAATATATTTTTCCTACAAATGAAAATAAATGAAAATGTGTATTTTCCCTACAAATGCTCAAAAGAGGCGTAAGAAACTCAGTAGAGTTTCTTAGATGACACCTTAGTATCAGGCTACCTGTATCTTTCAATGTCACTTTCGTGTTTAAATGTCGGTAGGGAGAATGCTATTTCTTTCTCAAAAAATGCTCCAATGTTGGCTATAGGTTCTTTGTAAAGCACAATTTCGCCATCTTGGGTATGGGTAAACAGGTCTTTGTTCCCCATTGATACTTTACAGCGTGTGTGAAGTACATTAGAGAAAGGGAAACATGTAACGCGTTGGGAATTGAAATATTCGACCCAACAAATTAAAGTGAGTTGTTTAATTTGGACTTTGATCATATAACATCATTAGGTAAACGACATTTGAAACATTTCGTAGCTTAGGTTCCCTAATCTTTGCACTTTGTCTCTAGTTTACAAGCCGAGGGCTCCACAAACCTCTCTCCTCCTCTTTGTTTGTTAGTTTTTGCTCTACATAGAGCATACTAGTATACAACTGGTATCGATAATTTTCAGCAGAGCTCATATATGGTACAAAGTAGTCGTATGGGTTGGTTTGGAGGGAAGCCTGCGCAGTGCACGGCTTAAACAAATGAGACCAAATGAGACAAAACCATCCAGGTGGCCAAGGTAAATGGAATTTGCTAGAATGGCACGTGTAGAAGGCCCAATTTGTACGGACCCGCGACATGGTGCAGATTTGCGGAGTTGAGGGGACAAGCTGGTGCTGTGCTTTCATGTCGAGTCAGAGGAGTCAGAACTCAGAAACATGCCAACAGAGCGATGGGCGACACAAGTGGCATACGTGGCTCCGGTGGAGACAACTGGCCATCTACGTGCAATTCTCATATACAGATAGGTTAAGCACACGTGTCAGAGAGTCAAACCATCTAGTCGGTAAAGAATCTACAATCTACTTGGCACTGAGAGATGTACTGTAGCTGGGGAGCAGAGTTCAATTTTTTTTTCCTTTTTCTTTTTTTCTGTATATGGTGGAGACAGAATAAGAGGCATGCGTCAAAATTTTGGGTGTTGTATATACATATAGCTCAAAATCTATACGTATCAAACAATGTGTATCAGAATAGTAAAATATTGGATGATATATTGAATGTATCATCTGAGCATCTATATATAAAATGGCGATATGATTCATTGAATGTACCCTATTGTCTAAGTCTGATACGATACGATACGTATCGGTATCGGATGATATTTTGATCTATGATAAAAGGATTGAGATCGATTTTCATTTTAATCTTCTAAATAATTATATAAATATGGTAATCAAAATAAACAAGAAACAAATAGCAAATTTTATGTGGTTCGATAATTTGCCTATGTCCGCTCGTGATGTTAAGTTCTTTTAACTAAAAACTAGCCATAAATCTTACAAACACCGCCTCCCTCAATTCGAAATTGAGTGTTTTTTTCGTATGAAATTCTAACTCAAAATTAAATTTTATATCTAGTACAATGTGTAATCACCCCATATAAAAAATATCAAAATACACTTTGTAACTCTAGAAATTTTTTGGGTTCGTGTAGTTATGGCTGGGTGTATAATTCAACTTTCCATGAGTACCACCAACAAAATTTAAGGCACAACCTCAATAATAATAATAAATCATGAGATCACCATACCTACATCCAATCAGATTTTAACTTTGCGTACACATATTTCAAAAAAATAAATATGATTTTAAACATGTTCATTCAAAGAAGATTGTGACAAAAAACGATTTCCATAATCCATTCAAAGAAGTCAACCATCTAACTTGGGTTGAGAAGAAAGAATAATGGATTGAAAACAAAACCCTTCTTTAAAGATAGGAGTCAAACCATCCCGTGGGTAAAGAATCTACTCGGCACTGAGGAGATGTACTATGGGCGTGGTGCAGAAGGGTTCAGTGTCTTGTTTCTCGTGTTTGACTTCCTTGTTGGTGGGAAAATGACTTCTTTTGGAGTAGCGATAGTGTAGAGTTTCGGTACTGATTTCAATTTTCGTCCACTGTTTTTGTTAACTTTATTTAGCGGCCGAGTCCAAAAGAAGGCCCATTTTCATCGCTCATGAATGTAGATGTTTGATGAGGTGTTCAATGGGGTTAATTTGCATAACATAAGTGTAAGTTAGAGAATCTATATATAAACCACGGGCAGAGGACAGATTTTTTGCTGACAAATTTGCATGCGACTGATGTGACATGACACAATTGGCTATATGGGCGGTGGTTTAAATTAATATAGGTCGGTATAGTCAATCACGTCACATCACATCAATCATGTGCACTTTGTCAACATCAAATCTATCCTTCGTTTATAATTTTCCTATGAACCACCAACATTGTTTGCACCCATTGGGTCATAATTAGATGAGCTAGAGAAAGATGACTTATTGCCCCGAGTTTAAGAGCTACAAACTATAAATATTAATCACATATATGAAAACATTGTTTCATAAAAAAATAGTATGTAGTCGAGTAACATAGGCCATGTTTGGGATTGCCCTTTGGAGGCAAAGAGCAGCTTTCTGCTTTGGTGCAAAGCACTCCGGTATGGTATTGTCTTTGGATGTAACTGTTTTTAATTACCTCTTTCGGAGAGTAAAGTAGATGAATTGGATTCTATTTAATAGAGCAATTTAAACATGGACTTTGCCTCCAACGAGCAATCCCAAACACAGCCGTAGACGCTTCTAGTGGATGGATATAGGAGACGATAGCCTTTGCGTTGTGTATATAGGGAAGCATCTGCAACCAAAAGCTCAAAATGAGGAATAATTTGGATGCCATTCAAATACTCTACAATATCACAAGTGCCAATTTTTTTTATTTTTTTTTATACGGCCATTCGGTCGGGACAATCTCGAAAACCGAATTGCAGACACGCATACACATGTGAGAATTGCGGAGCAGCGTAAGAGAGCACCAACTATAATGGTGACACTACAAAAAATAAGACTATTAATAAAAAAACCTATTAAGACTATTAGCGGCAGTTTTTGACTGCCGCTAATAGTCTTATTTTTCGTAGTGTGAGGGTTACGTACTAACAGAACCCAACCCACACCTTGTAAAAACAAGGGTGAAAAACAACGTAGACCGGAGGACGAGAATCCTGCTCTCATATTATAGGGAGCGTACCAACCTGACAAGTGCCAATTTAGTATAGATGATGTGGTAGTCTCTTTATTAAAAAGAGAGATGTGTGTAGAAGATTTCTACCCAAAATCCTTCAGTTATAATACAAGGGCACTTTAGAAAATAATGCCTCAAAAACAAACTTTTTAACAAAAAAGACTCGACTTCAAATGTTTTAGAAAACGGTGCTTTCACAGATTTTGGAACTTTAGAAAATTGTGAAAGCACTGTTTTTACAAACATTTTAGAAAAAAATAGTGCTTTCATGATTTTCTGAAGTTTCAAAATCCGTGAAAGTATTGTTTTTCTAAAACGTTTGAAGTCGGATATTTTTTGCTAGAAAATTTGTTTTTGAGACATGTTTCTCTAATTATCCCATAATATAGAATATAACATCATTTTTAATCTCAATTTAATTATATTTCATTGTTTTCCCTATGTGATCCCATTTTGGTTATGGTGACAATTACCTAGGAATACTATGACTATCTAGGTGTACTAAAAATTTCTTTTTATTGCATTGAAAAATCTTAATTTTCTCGTCTAAATATTTTTTCATGAAGTTTTAAAATTTTTGAGAGCATTAAAGAAAATTGAAATTTTCGTTTCAATGGATAAAGCCAAGTAAACCTTGTACAATCACTTAAAACACCATATAAAAATTATATTTTGGAATATATGTAGCGAGTCGTAGGACCTCATAAATGGTTCACAGACCATAAGGAAACATACAACTTTTTCTCTTCTCATAACTGCTGCATAAAGAGTGTGTTTTATTTCATATATCTATTTAAACTTGAGCTTGTGGATGACCCAAATGGTCATGCCAAATTTCCTTAGATGCCCCTATTCACATCAATCAATTTAATGAAAGGGCCAATGTCCAAAATCCTTTGAAATTCATGATTGCTTGAAATCAGACGATCAAAATCATTTGACTTAATATATGTTAATCAAACCGTCATGGATCATTGAAGTTAAATCTTGTTTGTGCTTTGTCTAGAGAGTTGAGTAATATACATTAGTTCTTTCTTGGTATTTGAAACTAACTATACATTTTGAAGATTTAACTTGGATGATCCATGAACGAAAGTTGAGCTCCCATTAATGCTTATCAGAGGGGTGGCTTTGATCACATGTAATCGAACAACTATGCCAGTAGAGGGTGGATAATACCTATGTTGTGCCTTTTAGGTTAGCTCCCCAAATTAAGCAATCGAGCCAGCACATTACACATGGCCAAGACCATATAGCCTTTCTTTAGATAGACTGGTTAATAGGCCACAAATATTTAGATGAGTAGAAAAGAGCATTTGTTGTTCTTTGTTGTTAGAAATAAAAATAAGGGAGAACGAAATTAGAGAGAAGGATTGAAAGAAGAAAAAATGGGAGATTGTTCTTTCAAAAATAAATTTCACTTTAAAAGAACATAAAAAATAAGTGGGTGCTTTTTTTCTCAAAGAATCTAAAAAATGTTTTTTTTTTTTTTTTTTTTTTTTTTTTTAATTGCCACTATTTGCCCCACCTAATTACTCAAAGCGCCAACTTATTGAAAGCCCACTAGCCCCCACCATACTATTGAACATCATTAAGCTGTTGCTATCAGTAAAGAGGTGGTGCACAAATAGAGGTACCTTTGTTTTGCACGCGAGTACGTAGGTGCTTTCAGTAAAGGAAACCTTTTTGTTGGTAGCGATGTGGAAGGGAACATTTTTTTGCGCTCGCTCGCCTATTTACTGAAAGTGCCCATATAATGAATGCACGCACTAGCACCCACCACACCGCCAGACATTAATAAATTGGCACTTTCAATAAACAGGAGGGCGTGAAAAGAAGTTCCCTTCGGTAAAGTGATAGGTGCGAATATGCATCGTTTTTAGGGAATCTTTATTTGTGCCCACCCGTTTTTTGAAAGTGCCCACTAAATGATGTCTGGCACTGTGTTTGACATTAGTAAGCAGGTGCTTCCTGCAAAGAGGGGTTCCCTTCTTTTTAAATTGAGAAAATTTTAGGATCGACCCTGTCATTTTACCCTTTTCCGCCTAAGACCCTATAATTTTACCTTTCCCATAACCGACCAAATTGAAGCCAAGCTAGTTCCAACTAACGTAAAATGTCTAAAATACCCCTTCTTATACCTTTTACCGTTCTACATAGTTTAAAAATAAAATATCTGTTGATTTCAATATTTATGCAATGTTAAGCATCATCTATACCGTCTGATTTGAAGGTCATCTGATTTGAAAGCCCCACCGCTCTGATATCCATTCTCCATTGCTCTGATAAGTAATCTCCACTGCTCTGATATCCAATCTTCACCACTCTGATAACTAATTTCCATCGCTCTGATATCCAATCTCCATTACTTTGATAACCAATCCACTGCTCTAATAACAAATCTTTACCGCTATGATAACCAATCGTCACCGCTTTAATAACCAATCGTCACCACTTTGATAGCCAAAAGCATTTTTTAAATTATAAATTTACAGGATGCATTGTAGTTGAGTTGGTTCAGATACTCTCTTAACTTTAAAGAATCAAATGATAGAGAGCATGTTTCATGCCGATCTTTGACACTTTTGATCTATATTTATCGCCTTCAAGTCTGACAACATAGATGATGCTTCATGTCACATAAATATCGAAATTAGCATATACTTTAATTTTAAACTATGAAACGATAAAAAAGTATAAGTGGGGTATTTCAGACTTTTTAAGTTAGCTGAAACTTGGCTCAGATTCAAGTTTAGTCATTTATGAAAAAGGTGAAACTATAGAGTCTCTAGTGGAGAAGGATCAAATTTTCCTTTTAAATTATATAGGAGCAATGGAACAAATCTCATGTGCAAGTTATTGCTCATGGGACTCGTGAAAGTAAGGAATTCACGGTATCCGTCTATGGTCGTAGATCAGGCATGGCGGGTATGGAATTTGCCTCTATTCGCGCTCGCCAGTTTACCGAAAGAGCCCGCTTAGTGTCTTTGCGTCCTAGTAGAAGAGTCGATCGTCCCCCGTAACTCTCTCTCTCTCTCTCTCTCTCTCTCTATTTTCTCTCTCATAAATCATGATTCGAGCGGTGATGGTGATGAACACCCAGGGCAAGCCTCGCCTCGCCAGATTCTATGATTTCCAGGTCCTCTCTATCTCTCCACATTCAGTTTCCCATTTGTTTTTTTTTTCAATCTATTATAATGCATCGATCTTTTTCTTCACTTTTCGTTGTTGTTGTTGACTATATAAATTCCATATTGTGCATCAGCTTAATTTGTTGAGTTGAATTGTAAGGTTAGCCCACGGAGAAGCAGCAGGAGCTGATACGAAGCGTATTTGGAGGTTGTGAGTCATCTAGATCTACTACTTATCTTCCATAGTAATTATACTTTTGGTTTTCCTTGTCTTGTTGTTACATTTTATTATCTTACGATTTACAATTTGACAGTGACGGTAAAAAACATATTCATTATACTTTGATAGATCTATGATAAGGGTTCTCACTCTATCAGGTCCCAATCCAAAGAGGGAGGGGATTCACAGATTTTGGAGAATATTTCAGTTCGACTCCTCATTAATTTTTTAGCAAATTAATTTAACAATTGAAGAATCCTAAATGTTTAGGTAACTAAGATAAAAATTTGGCTGATAAGACTCCTGTTAGGCTAGTTAACTAAAATATGAGCTTTTATTGCATGTTAAGCGCATGTATGCAACATCCCACACTCCTCGAAAATGGCCATGTCCTTATGGCTGAAAAGAAGGATAACCTCTTCCCTTGCCATCGTTTTTTTTTGGATAACCTAAGTGTCTGGGCCTCCCACGGGCATGTGCACGCCCCTAGTTGGCACCTGTCAGGTCAGCACGGGATATAAGTCCCTAGGGTGGCTCAAGGTGGGATTCGAACTCAGGTTTCCCACTTCTTGAGGCAGGTACCTCGCTATCACGCTAAACCCCTTGAGGTTTTCCCATGCCATCCCTTTACAAGCAATTGTATAACAATTTGGGTTATGGCGCTTGATAATGGAACGATCCAAGACCTTCTCTGTTCTGGCTGGTGAGTGGAAGATATACTTGAGGAGACATGAGTTCGAATCCCCTCCCCCCCTTGAGGCCACCCTAGGGATTTATATCCTGTGCTGACCCAGCATGTGCTGAATTTGGGGTGCGCATATGCCCCTGGGATTAGGCGGGTGCTCTAAGAGGCCCAGATACCCAGGTAGGTTATCAAAAAAAAAAAAGAGACATGGAATACATGATGGATCTTGGAAGACGAGGGAAAGTCCAGTTTGTACGCAACCTGTCCGATACATTGAGAACCTTGAAGGGTTCGAAAAACTTGGGTGACAGTTTCATTGTAGATTAGACTGCAATCGGTGCCTATCAATACAAATGCAGGAGTAAATAGACCCACCTGCTCACTTCTAATTCATACCCGGTTCTACGCTAGTCCGCTTGATGGCTGAATGCTCTTTGAGATGCCATGAGATTTTATCACAATCGATCAAGTCATCTTTTGATCGGCCGATCATCGTGCCTCACTCTGAATAGAGTTTCCGTAATTTCCTAAAATGATGTCATGCAAATCGATTCGTGGAAGATGGTATTGTACCACAATACCTTCCGTGGAAGCCACTTGACCCATTGCTTGGGCTGAGTACTGGTGAAGCATCAAAGTAGCGAAACACCAAAGGTAAGTTTCAAGGCAGCGATTTACTACCTCCATTTGACCGCCAAACTGGGGTTGTGATGCGATCCTAATCATAACACAACTTTTAAGTAAAATAAACAAATACATTATAGAAATAGATGAGGGAAAAACCACTTCGAGGGTGGTGGACCTCCTTGCGATTCGTAGAGTGAATCAAACTCTAATAATACTTTTCAATACCTGAAATTGGGTATAAAACCACAAAATACTAAATATAGCATTCCTACCACTAACAATTAGTTATATAACTCTCCACTAAATCATAAATTTGATTAACATGCCTACAAACACTAAGCTTACTACAATTTTTTTATTACACACATCATCATAACTGTCCCCATACAAGATAACTAGGGCTGTGTAGAAACCGACCAAACCGACCCAAATTTCAGTTCGGTTTCGGTTTCGAAAAATAGAAACCGATAGTTATCGGTTCGGTTTCGGTTTTAACATTAAAAAACCGAAACCAAATCGATAAGAAACCGATAGTGGTGCATGCCTGAGATTGGGGTTCTGTGAAGTTATTGAGATCTCGATACGATTTTCCTATTATCTGCATGCATGTATTTAGATGGATCTTGTTCATGCATTGCCTTCTGAATTGGTTTGTGAAAAATATGCTTCAGTCATTTAAGTTCTCTATTTTGATTTCCGTTTTCTCTCTTTATGCAAAAAATCTGAATATATATATATATATATATATATATATATATATATATATATATATATATAAATCATGCATTTGAAAAATGCTCGACATTTTACAGATCAGAGGATTGCTAAATGAATGGTTGAAAATTTTATGATCAACTGTCTAAAATTTGACATGCAATTAGATGGTTAGGGTTGTTTGACATTCTACTTTCAGGCTGTCTTCTATCGAATGGCGGCCTACCTGTGAATGATTGGACTGCAATACTGTATGGATTCATGCCCTCGAGACCTACCAGTGTGTACTAATAATAGGTGCATCTGCCCATCGATCTAGACTGTCCGATAGGTGCATTAATTTATTGGAAATGTTCTTAGCCATCTGATCAATCGCCTACTTTTGGATGGTTAATAGCGAATTAGTGATATAGGCAACAACTTGCAGAGTCTTTAGTGATATGACTCTTATGAATTGGCAATGACTTTCTAATAATTTTTGTTTTTTAAATTGAGGTTTAAAAACCGAAAACCGACCGAACCGATAACTATTGGTTCAGTTTCGGTTTTGAACCTTACTGGTTCGGTTTCGGTTTCATAAAATAGAAACCGATAGTTATCGGTTCGGTTTCGGTTTTGCCCCAAAACCGACCTGAACCGACCCGATAACACCCCTACAAGTAACTATCCATTAGACCATTACCAAAGTGGTTAATACAACTACTACATCACAATAGAGAATATTGGGTGTACAATGCCTACAGATATACAATATATATTGTGATCTACAATTTTAGGATCGTAACATTCCTCCACCCTTAACGGACAACCTTACCCTTTACGTTGATCTTCGACTGATGAGAAAGGATCGAGAAGTCCTTTAGTAGAGCTACCCTCAGATTATCGAGACTTAATGGCAACTCTTCATCTTCATCAACGCATTCATTGTCATCGCTATAGGTGAGATCGATGATTGAGACTGAATTTGATGTTGTTGGTGAATGGCGACTGTTGAAGTATTCTTTATCTTCACCGTTAGACCAGCTATCTTTAAAAATATCTCTTCAGAAGCATTGATACATTCACTATAGGTGAGATTGATGATTGATAGAGTGCTATTGTGGTCCTTGTCTCATTCGCTAGTACAGCATTCCACACCCTCTTAGTGTATAGGTCGATTTGGCTCGATTCCATACAGTTGAAGATAGGTGGACTTCATAAATGCTACTACTATCTCCACTGATTTCGGTGATGGATTATCTCCAATTGAAACAGAACTCAATCTTCTACCAGTGATTTGAATTGATTGTTGCAGCTTTTGTATCAGCGATGACATTTGCTTGAATGCTTGTTTAATGACTTCAATATCATCACAGATTTGCCCCACATCTTGCATATATTTAGTTGCCGTCGAAGTTTACCAAGCATGGCTTAGAATGAGGCTCTGATACCAACTAATACGATCTAATGTTACCATCCTACAATTGTAGATCGTTATGTACGTTGTCAATTTACAAACGTTGTACACCCAATATTCTCCATTGTGATGTAATAGTTGTATTAACCAGTTTGGTAATAGTCACGTGGGTAGTTATGACGATGTGTATAACCGTTAATTGGTAGTAGACTTAGTGGTTGTAGGCATGTTATCCCATTTATGATTTAGTGGGGAGTTATGTAACCAATTGTTAGTGGTAGGAAAGCTTATATTTATGGGTGTTGGCAGTTATTTTGTGGTTTATAAATATCTAGGTTGTAATCAATTTAAAGTATGAATTAAAAAGTATTATTGGAGTTTGATTCACTCTACGAATCGCAAGGAGGTCAACCGCCCTCGAAGTGATTTTTCCCTAATATAGTTTCCCTTTTTATTTATTTATTTATTTTGCTTAGAATCGTGATATGATTAGGATCGTATCAGGTTGGTAGGCATTGCTAATGCACAGGTTGGTACCATGCAAGCGAAACAATTCTTGCCAAAGTTGACTAAGAGAGACCTTTTCATGATCACTGAGACGTTGGAATGTTGAATAACCTTACAATCTTGGATAAACACATGGGCGGTCAAGGCCATCCTACCGAGATGGATAATAGGGATTAAATGTGTGTATTTGACAGCCTATCCACGACCACCAGAACCATAGTTTTACCATGAGTATCCGACAAGCCCTCAACGAAATCCATGGAGATATCAAGCCAAATAGAATCAGGAATGGACAAGAGCTGTAGTAGACCAGTTGGGGCGAGAGTTTCCATCGTATTACGCTGACAAACATCACAACAAAAATATATTCTCGCACTCGGCGCTTCATGCTAGGCCAATAAAATGCACGGTTTGTTACAAGTGTGCTATATGCTCGAATCACCGTCTTTGGGGTGTTGTCAAACGTAAATAGTAGCGACTTGATCAACTAAAGTTGTTAAGGAACAACACTGTAACCTTTAAATTTGAGAAATTCTTTGTCTTGACGACAATGCCACTACTACCATCTTTAAGCTATGCAATCAGCGCCTTGGTTATTGGATTGAGCCTTGCAGAATTTTGGCTTCTAAGCTGGAAAAGGGGGTTATGATAACCATTAAATGGGTTTCTGACCTATTATTTTTGAACAACTTGGAGTGAGCATCAACTTCTATGTTCTATTTGCCCCGACGGTAGACAATCTCGTAGTCAAATCCCATGAGGTTTGGCCTCGCACATACTAGTGCCAACCTGTTTATCTAACATATATTTTAGACTTTGATGATCGGTTCTGTTCTTGAAATGCCATTCGTGAAGATAGTGGTGCCTCTTGCTCATCATATATGCAATGTTCAACATCTCACCCTCAGGTGGACAAGGCGAGGTTGTCGCTAGATAAGGCTTTGCCGCAAAAGACAATGGGACCACCTTGTGACACGAAACCTCCAATCCCTGTACCTAAGGCATCACATTCAATGATAAAAAGCTTAGAAAAATCAGGTAAACATAATACCAAAGTGGATAGGATGAAAATGAGTCTTTCTTCATTCCGTTGTGGATTCCTAAGACATCACACTCCATAATAAAAAGCTTAGAAAATTTAGGTAAACCTAATACCGACATGGATAAGCTTTTCCTCATTCCAGGAAAATAGTCTTTCTTCAACAAATATTTGAGGGAGATGCGTAACTGTCCATAGCCTTTTATAAAATCTCTATGATAGCTTTTCACGCTAAGGAACCCCTGTAAGGCCTTTAAGGTCATTGGCTTGTGTCAATTCACCATAACCTTGACCTGCAGGATCAACTGCCACCCCATGATCCAATATAACATGGTCCAGGTACTTGATCTTTTTGCAACCAAAGGGCCATTTGGACCACTTGAGAAAGATATGAAGAGTTAGTAATATTGCCATGACTTGGTCAAGATGTAACAAGTGATCGTCCCAACTCTTGCTATAGACGAGTATGTTGTCAAAAAGGACTAGACCGAATTTCTAGAGATAAGGTTTAAACATGGTGTTATCGAACTCCGAAAAGTCGATGACACGTAGATAAGGCCGAAGGGCATCACCAAGAACTCGTAATGGCGCTCATGAGTTCTAAAAGCTGCTTAGGAATATCTGGTTCATGAAACTGGATTTGATGATAACCTGAGCGCAAATCTAGTTTGGAAAAGTATTGAGCGTTGTGTAACTTGCCTAATAACTTGTCGAAAATTGGGTTCAGAAACTTATCCTTGATGGTCGAGTTATTTAGAGCTCCATTATCCACACACATCCCCCATGACCCGTCTTTTTCTCTTACCAACAACACCGGCGAAGAAAAAGGGCTACTAATTGGGTCGTACGATGCCCACATCGAACATTTGATTTCATTTTTTTTGGATATATGGATATCGATTAGGGTGGGCATTGACTCAAGGATCAAAATTTCGGCCGAAATGACCGAGATTTCGGTTTCGGTCATTTCGGTCCCCACCGAAACAATAATTTGGACCGAAATTTCGGTCAAAATTTGTATGGGACTCAAAATTTCGGCCGAAATTTTGGTTCAAATTTTCGGTTTCAGTCAAGCCTGAAACCGAAATTTTACCCGAAATTTTGATCCTTGCATTGACTAGTAGAGGGTTAGGCTTGAACATCATTAGATGATAATGGGAGCGGTAAGGGGGCAGCATTGTATCGGGCTCAAAAATGCTATTATACAGGGATAAAGTGATCCTAGTTCTGCGGGAAAGCTAGGGGCGTCCTCTATTGTACCCTCAATACTTAATTCAGTCACTAAAGTGTACTCCCTATGCTTCAATATATGGTCCATTTCTCCCCTGTTGATTGATTCCCTTCCCGGGTTACGTAAGCCATGCAAAATATTTGATTATTCTTATAATTGAAAGCCATTTTGAGATCACGAAAGTTCCATTTAATGGAAGCTAAGGTCTGCAACCGTTGTATTCCCAAAATAATATCGAACCTGTACAATGGTAGGGTATATAAATCCCTAGTATAGGTAAGAGACCCAATGCGAATGCGAACCCGAGAACATGTTCTCCTCCAATGTAAGGTGTTGCCATCAGCCTCTCATATTGAATTGGGTAACCCATCTGTGGAGCATTATTCTCTGTGAAGATAATGTGCAAGCTGCCCAAATCCACCTACATATGAACCCATATGTGCTTGATATGGCCGACCAAACGCATGGTCTGCGTCTTCATGAACCTAGTTAATGCGTTTAAGGAGAACCACCCTCTTCGTTTGTTTTTTCTGAGTGACCTATCTCCTCGAAAGATTTTCATTTTCTTGTAGGGTAAAGCCTTTCTCTCAATGCCCCTTCATCTCTTTCCTTGTGTCCGTTGGTTGTAATCTCCTTTGGTGCCCCTTTAGAATGATAGAGAACGAGTGCCTGGCCAGGTGGCTAGAAGTCACACCACCTGCAGCAGTAAGTGCTTCCAATGTGGACAACAAACCTTAAGCGAATTTCCGATTCGCTTGCCAAACATGGACCAACTTCTCTTGTTTGCACGCTAGGCCCATGGCCTCTTGCAGCGAAGAAGGCCGGAACATGTAACACATTTTGCCCAATTTTATCACAAAGACCATACATAAATGTGCCCATTGGAGCACGATCTGTCTATCTATTAACCCTGCTTGCTAAGCTTTCAAATTCTTCTTCATAAATATAGACTGATCCAGTGGCTTGTTGCAATTTGGTCAGTTCCCCATCAGTGGTCTCATAGTCGGTTGAAATCGGACCAGCAGCTCCATCATACAAGCTGCCCTTTCGTGACAGGTCGACGGTAATTCAACTATACCACTGGAACCAATGTGAAGCAGTGCCATACATGTGGAATGACATTAGAATTTTATCATTCTTCATAGTGCGATCATGGGTCAAAATCTCGGACGATACTGGTACATATCGTCCGATACGTACTGGTATTACTGGCCGGCGGTTTGCAATATATTGGGTATGTATCGGCGATACATACCCAATGTATGTCATTTTTTTCACTGTGTCGCCAATATTTTGGATGTTTCGGCGATACCAATTGCGTATCGTCTCGCGATTGATGCTAGACGATATATATCGGAAAATCGAGATTTTGTTCCATGGGTGCGATGATATTGAAAGAGCTTCTTGTGTTAATGAACTCTAATTGATCTTGTTCGTCAATACATGGAAGGTCAGCGCTAGTGAAACGGGGCTGGACCTTTTTTCTCCTGGCGTGGAAGAGTCGCTTCCACTCGAATCCTTGGTGCCAGTATCTTCATCTTAATACATGTTGGGAGAGCGCAAGGCGAGATGTTCAATGGCCTGGTGAATCAAGTCAGATCTCCATTCATCTGAATTTTGATTCTCGCTATCTCTTCTTCCAATCTGATTCATAATTCATTCATTTTCGCCTTTTTTTTAATCTCCTTGGCCTGCCCACGATGCTCTGATACTAGATGATAGGGTTCCCACCCAATCAAGTCCCACTCCTAAGAGGGAAGGGATTCCTCTCTTGCCTAACACAGTATGGAGAGTAATTTCAGTTCAAGTTCTCATTAATTTCTTAGCAATTTAACAATAGAAGAATCGTAAATGTCTAGGTAAGCTAACATCTGGCTAATAAGAATCCTAGTAAGTTAAGTAACTAGAATAAGAGCTGTTATTGCAGGTTAAGCTCATCTACATAACACTCTACTTGAGTTCTTTTATAGATTATTTTTATTTGAAAATGCTGCAAGAAGACTGCTTTTGAACTAGAGAGCATTTTTAGTTTCAATTCTTGACCAATACCTATCTAATCATGAAGCCAGTACTTATGGTTTCAGTTCCACATCCTTACCTTACATGGAAGAAATTCAAAAAATCAATTTTAATAAGAATTGGTATTTGGTGCACAGCAAGGTCTCTATCTCGGGATCGGTATCAGGTATCGTTCCATGGAGGACAGATACATACCGGTCGATACGGATCAGTATCGGCTGATACAGAATTTTTTTTAAGCAAGGTGAAATAACTTTTAAGAACAATCAAATCAAGGGGGTATCGGCCAATACCCGATACGTATCGATACGACCCCGATACTGGTCTCGGGGTGGTATCGGTAACGGCTTCCAGCAAACCAATATATATCGCCAATACGTAGCAGTATCGGCCAAGTTTTGATACCATGTTGCACAGGTCACTCAACCATCTCTTGCCCAGTCAAAACCTTTGGAGCCAGCCCAGACAATTCAAGCCTTTAAATCTGTATGTGTCTGCTTTTGATGCTTTGCATGGTGCACAATTGGCAAGTGCAGTGCACGGTCCGTGCGCTTAGTACCGTCTCTTTGATTAAATATCTTGATACTATCTCTTTGTCTCCTTCAATTTTGGGAGGCTTCACTCTTCATATTTTTCTAAGAATCTAACCAATATACCAAAAGCATCCAGGCAGTGAAGGAGTACAAAGTTAAGTCCTTATTACTTTTGGGGTCATAACACTCCACCACAATCCGCTGTCGGCCTTCACTATAGCACCCTCTTTCTAGGGACCCAGCTTGCCCTTTCTGGGATTTGAACGTAGTGCTGGTTCTGATAAATTTGTTAAGAATCTAAACAATACACCAAAAGCACCTAGGCTTTGAGGGAGCAGAAAGTTCAGCCCTTGATGTTGAGGAATTGTCTTGCAAATTTTGGGAGCTTCATTCTTTATATTTTTCACCATATTACGAGGGGCACATGTATAATTTAGTTAAGAATGAACATGGTTTCTGTTCTTATAAGGCAATGGGGAGATTTCGTAATTGAAAATCAGCAATTTTCTCTTTTGTTGTTGAAATTTGTATGTTTCTATTATTCTCAGTATTTTATTAACTTATTGAATCCATGTTCACCCTGCTTTTGGTCTTATTCAGTTCTGTGCAGTAGAGCAGAGAATCTCAGCAACTTTGTTGAAGCCCATGCTATCTTCGGCCCGGTATGTAGTGTATAACTCCTTTTTCTTTACTTGAATGTTACACAAATATTGAGTTAATCTTTGGAAACATGTGGGAAGACTGGCAGCTGAAGGCAAAGAGTTCCCCAGAATATGTTATATAATTATCTTTTTTGGATAAATATCAGATAAAATTAAACTAGAAAAGCCTAAATACAATTCCAAATCTATGAATTTTTTCCCTTATATATAGCCAATTTAGGAGTTGCTTTTGCTCTAGTTCCAGCTCCCGGTCAGCAAATCCGCATCCGGCACACTTGATTCTGGCTGAAATTGACCATTATTCCAATTCCGTTCCACTCCTGCTTCACAAATTGGCTGCTAAGACTAAGAGTCAACCTATTTACAACCTCTGAATGTCTTATATGGCTGATATCCTGTCATCTTACAAAGAAGTTGAAAATGGGTCGACTTCTTGTTTCCCAAGTTTAGTAGCTCTAGATATAGAGGGGTAGCTCAATTGGTCAGGCCTTGGGTTTGCTCCCCAATGGTCACCAGTTCGAGTTCCCTCAGGGCCATTGGAGTATTACCCGGCCGTTAGCTCTAGGGCCCCGTGGGATTAGTCGAGGTGTGCGCAAGCTGGCCCGGACACCCACGGACATAAAAAAAATAATAATAACAACATTAAGTATATAAAAAAGTTTAGAATCCTAACTTAACTGAAAGTCTTAATGAACTTCTATTAGAAGCAATCAAATACGTAAATCTTAAATCAAGTACCTAACAAAATAATTGTAATCAAATTAAAAAGTTTCCTATGGTCAAGAAAATTAGTAATTCATGCAAATGTAGGCACTATGACTGCTTCTATTATATCCTATTTAATGGAAGAAATGAGTGACTGATAAATGTTGTGGTTGGCACTATGAGTTCTTGCTTGGGACTGGTTATTGTTTTCAAGTTAAAGATAGATCTGATCAATGTTAACTGATTCGCTGGTTCGGTTGGTTCGAATTCGGGTTCGGAATTTGCGGTTTGCTACATCCAAGAGAACCTGGTTTGCTAGGCTAGGAAGAGTTTGAAATAAAAATAAAAAATATTTTAGTAAGGTTTAATTTTAATATTAGTGACATATAAATTTTATATTTATAATATATAATAGAATAAAATTTTATTTAACAACAACAAGAAGCATGGAACTGGTTGCAGCAGGGTCCAAGGCTTCTTGTGAGCATTTTTGGCTTCTGCAAAAGAGACAAACAAAGGTGTACTAACTGGAGAGCCGGTTCGCCCACCCTGAGTGAACCAGACAATACCGAACCGCAAACCGACCAGACCGGTTCGCTTCGAACTGGTTGCAGTTCACAGGATTACCTAGCGAATTAGTTAACCCTAGATTTGTTGTTCTCCACGCACAATATGTTGGTGATACTCTAATTCTTCTTGGTACATCAATAGAGAAAGTGAACTAGATTATAACAATGCGTAGGTGTTAGGATTGCTTGGAAACAACATCATAGATAAAGCTTACCAACCAAAAAAGGATGAATTCCAAGTGAAGTTAGAAAATAGTCTTTTAGTCTAAATCTCTGCAGTCTGAACCATTTGGATGCCAAATGGGACACTGTTTCATTTACCTCTCCAACATGTAGTTGCAGGGAAACACTCTGTTTCACTTACCTCTCCATGACTGATGTGATCGTTCAGTTAGGAGTCACTTTTTTGGCACATAAAAGTGCCCTTTAGAGAGTTTATGTCCATCATGGATTCTTGTTGGTGTTATCTTTACCAATGTTACCTGATTCGTTTGTTCGCTTAGTTCGAATTTGCAATTTGCTACATCCGAGCGAATTCGATTCGCTAGGGGTAGGATGAGTTTTAAATATAAATAAATTATTTTGATAATTTTATATTTAATTATTAATTTTGTATAAATTTTAATCTACCGTATATAAAAAATATATGCATATTGTATATGAAATCAAGTGTTAAGCGCTGGTCAACCGTACGGCTCCTAAGCTGAGAGGTCAGGGTTTGAATCCCGACTAGCAAACTTTTGCATCCATCTTTTATTTTTTTTTAAAATGAGGCTGTGTAGGCCGGTTCGCCCATCCCGAGCAAACCGAACTACGAATTGGTTCGATCGAACCGGTTCTCAATTCGCATGGCTAGGTAGCAAATTAGGTAACCCTTATCTTTACCAAAATCTTTGTTCATTTGGGTTTAGAGATTATTAGCACCTATTATGAAGTGCCAATTGGATGTCAATCATTATCATTATTTTTGGTCGTTGCAACGCTACACTTTCACTAATTAAACGAAATACAGTAGATCAAATTGGCCATCCATTAGTATAACATGCTTTATTTGAATGACCTAGTATCTACCTGAAGTTTGGGTTGGACAGTCCACGTTTTGTTTGTTCTTTCCTAGATACACAGATCGACACTTAAGGCATGAACCCTCAACCAATACTAAAAGATTCATCAAGTGGGAAACATTTAAACAAACCTTGTAAACATGCACCATATATAACTGCAGCCATATTTCCAAAGCTCAATCCAAATGCCCATAGGTGAGGCTTCCTTACGGGTCCAAATAACATAAATAGTCTCCATTACAGATGGGGACTGGTTTATAGGTGGGGTTTGAATGATTTTTCCAGACTCTTATTAATAGCTTCTTAAATCATCTCTTTTCAACCTCACTGGAAGGTTGATAATATTGCAACCTCAAGGTTGCAGGTTCGAGCCCAGCTTACTTATAAATTTTTTTATTATCTCTTTTCCATTTTTGGACAGCGGATTTCGAATGAGTCCAAAACTTCTAACAAAATTTTCGTTGTCGAAAACCATGTCCTCAATGAAACAAATACCTTGCAATTCATACAATGACTGAGTAAGCAAAAAATGCTAGGAAGCTCATTTGAGTGCCATGCAAGACTGGAAAGTTAAAATTGGAAAATCATAAATGGCACTGTCGTATTCAAAGTTATGGGTTTGTTGGAAAATAATTGAATTCAAGGCACTTTTGATATTAGATATTTCTGTGGAAATCATAATGATTTGATGACAATGTCATATTAAATCATCACTCACATAGGTTCCATGTCGAAGGTTCTTTAGACAGTTAGTGCATTTTCTATGTATGAGATTTTTTATCTGTAACTCAAGATGTATATACTATTTCAATAATATGTAAAAGTAATAATCTCTATATAGATACCTGCTTACCTATCAAAATAATAATTCTTTGTACATCCGTTTCGATTTCATCAAGGATTCTAAATCGTTTTATATAATGCTTAATCCATCCAGACTGATTTGAGATGGGAGTTGAGAGTGATTTCTCTTCCAAACAAAATTTGGGTAATTTATCAGGTTTTTTATTTTTTTCTGCAGAGTGCAGATATTTCCTAATCAGATAATTTTTCTGATAATTTGGGTAATTTATCAGATCTTTCCTAATCTGAGAAGGGAGTTGGGAGTGCATTTTCTTTCCTCATCTGATAATTGCTCTCCCTTTTTTCACTTTTCCTAAACCTTGTGATTATTCTTGAGCTAGAAGCTTCATTTTGTCCACTCATCCTCTTGCAGGATACTTGGCTGGTGTACAAGCACTATGCAACATTGTACTTCGTCTTTATATTTGATAGTTCTGAGAATGAGCTTGCTATGCTTGACCTTATTCAAGGTAGTGTTTCTAAGAATGTTTGTTATCTTTGGAAGTTCCTCTGTTAATATTTTTTCTAGCTGCTGCTATTTTACTCTAGATTTATTTTAGTGCAAGGTAGAAGCTTGTTTTAAAATTTTGTTGCTATTAAAGCACAAATGGAATGCTAGCCTTTCTGTAATGTGGACATAGACATTTGCTGGTGACTGAAATGGATATGACGCATTGACCAGAATGAGTTTAAGATGCTTTGATATGATGGCACCTGTACAAAATATCAAAATTTGAACAATATAATATATTTATTAAAAGAGTACCTTTAAATTCAACCACCGATTCTTTGAGTTCACCCGTCAGACGATGGAGATCGCTTTATGTCCCAAATTTTCACAAGATGGATCTTCAGATCATGGATGGGCGTACCATCAAATGGCCACTTTTTTTATTTCACATGGCACACATCCCCAAAAAATGTTCTTAAAATCAGGTTTGAGCGCAATGAGTTCCATGTGATGTTAAGGCTGCGTTTGGGTTAGCTCTTTCAGGTCAAAGAGCAGCTCTTTTGCCCTTTAGCTCCGGGAGAGAACTGCTTTCATGTTTGGTAACACAGCTCCTCGCCCCATTTGCTATGGCGGGAGCTGTTTTAAGTGAAATCTGCTCTGACAGAGAGCAGACAGAGAGCTGCTTCTGCTCTTATAAGAGCTAACCCAAACACAGCCTAAGGTTACTTTTCTGATGGTATGCCCATGATCTCAAAATCATGACTTGAAATATTGGGACAAAAAATGACCTCCATCGTCTGATTCAGAGCAGTCAGTGGGTTTCAGTGGGGGTGAACTCAAAGATTCGATGAGTGAATTTAAAGGTATCCTTATTAAAATCCCCAAAATGAGAAGGATATCAAAATAATTGTTAAACCCCTGTTTGGCAATGCTCATTCATGGCCGCTACCCACTTCCCACTGCAATATGCGTACAGCTACTGTTTGGAAACTTGACTGATTCCTGCTTTCCGCTGCAAACTAATTTCCATAAATGTATTAAAAATGAGTGGAATCCGGAAGCGGCTCCAATCCACTTCCAGATTCTGCGTTTATGGAAATTAGTTGTAAGTGGAATCCCCTTCCTAAGAGTGTGGGCTTAAAAATATATAAAAACCTAGACCTGTTCATCTGCGCTGCACCCTTCCGTGTGGATTCGTTATGACACAGCTAAAAAAGCCTAAAAGAGGGATTTTGACATAGTCTATACAGATATGAGAACAAAATTTTTTTGTGTGCATTAATGGTACCTCTATTCGCGCCAACACACCTTTTTTTGAAAGCACCAATGTCCGAGACCCCTTGAAACTTCTTCGAATCAAATGATGGAGATCGTTTTTTACGACCATCTTCCACAATGGATCCTGAGACCAAGATCTTACAATCAGATGGTCAGTTTTGGTTTCCACATGTCACAGATTCCAAAAAATGGTCCTAAAATCACGTTTTGAATTTCATGTGTGCTGTATGATTTTAGGGCCACTTTTTGAGTATACGTGCCACGTGGAATAAAAAACTGACCATCTGATGGTACGCTTATGGTCCCAAGATCCTTTGTGTGGAAGATTAGGGTGAAAAACGTTCTCCATCGTCCGATTTGAAGCTATCAAAGGTTTTCAAGGGGTTTCGGACGTTGGTTCTTTCCGAACAGCTGTTGTCAGGAATAGAGGTAGCGTAGTATTAATATCCATATTTTCAAAAAGGTTTCTATATAGCATCAATATGCCATATTTTCAGTAATTTATATGCCATATTAGTATTACACTTTATGATTGATTATTATAACTTTTATTTGTTTTTTGTTACGGTAAGTCTCTGGAACATTTCGTTTACTTGAAATCTCTTATCTTTCAGTTTTTGTTGAAACGCTGGACAAATGCTTCAAGAACGTGTGCGAGCTTGACGTTGTGTTCAATTATAGCAAGGTTTCTGCTATCTTCTCTCCGTTTTTTTAATAGGCCTGTAGTATCTCTCAAATAGTTAAAACGTATGATACTTAAAATGCTAAGTAGTATACCCAACTGCGAACTGGTTCGAAGTGAACCAGTTCGCAGTTCGATACGCTCCACTTTGCTACGTAGTAGCAAATTATTCATTTTCTTTAAATGGGTTTGATTTGGTATATTTTCAATAATAATTCACTATACTACTCTTCATTAATTGGTGAACCACGGTCATTTATAATGCTCAACCAGACTCTTTATCTCTTCTCGACTCCCGAGTTTACTTTTAGTTAAGAAGTCTGAAGAGTCAAAACGCTGCATATTACAATCCTTTATGTCTCATTTCTTTCTGTTATATATATATATATATATATATATATATATATATATATATATATATATATATATATATATATATATATATATATATAGTACCTTTGTTTTCAACCCAAGATTCTTCCTTCTCAACCCCGGTTTCACGTGCTTAAACCATTGACTGCATTAAATCAGACAATGGATTTCATTTTTCGTCCCACCCTTTGACCGAATAGATCTGGAGATCATGGTCCTACCGTTAGATGGTCAGATTCGATTCCACATGGCACACGTCCTGAAAAACTGATCCGAAAATCACATTTGATGATCGTGTTCATTTTGGATGTGCACATAGAATAAAAATTTGACTGTCTGGTGGTAGGACCATAATTTGACTTTCTTTTACTTAGCCATAACATGTCATTGTATCTACTTTTGGTCTACAGTATCTTCGTTTTGAGTTAACGAAATTATGGTCATAATTCAATATTTGAATATATATATATATATATATATATATATATATATATATAGTGGCGGAGCCAAAATTTTTCTGATGGAGGATCTCTTATAGTCATAAGATAGTAATAATTTTGTCGCGCTCGCTTTTATCAAACTGCAATTACAAAATAGAAAATAATAATAATAATTAAACAACTCTGAAAAATAAGCAATTCCCACTAAAAAGCTATTTAATGATTTTGGAAATAAATTAGGGTTTTTATTTTTTATTAAAAAATAATAATTATAGTATGCATTTGACTTCAGCGAAAAATCGACGACAATCTGAGATCTTGGCGTTGGCGATCGGAGAGTGAATGAGATGTCATAGAAAGAGATGGGTGGCTAAGATTTGAGAGAGAGAGAGAGAGGAGAGAGGGAAGACAAAGAGACGTTGGGATTTGGGAGTGGGGGGGAGAGAGACTCTTGAGAGAGAGAGAGAGAGAGAGAGAGTGAGATGGAGATTGGAGAGTGGTTGGGCTTGGGGAACTGAGAGAGAATTTTGGGATGGGATTTGGAGAGAGAGAGAGAGAGAGAGAGAGAGAGAGAGAGAATTTTAGGAGTCTATTTATGTTAAAAAAATTTGTGGATAAAAAAGTAAGTTTTTAAAATATCTTAAGAAGTTTTGTGACGCAAGACAAACGCTAAAACCCCTAAATATGCGAATTTGGGATTAACCTTAGATTAAATTGATTAATGAAAATGCTCGATTTCACCCAACACATGAAATAATCTAATGAAATTAATAAAACAACTAGGTTAATTCAATTTAGCGTCACATGCGTTTATATTTCCCGATCTAGAAAATATGCATCTGATGACAGATTCGAGTTTTGATCTAGTTTAAGGCATCAAGCGACAGTTATGATGTCATCTCTTGACTCCTTAAAATTTTGGGAAAATGAAGGCTCAAGGGATTAAAGTAATTAAAAAGGGAAAATTAAAAGGTTTGAACTAACAATATTTTGGGGGTTTTGGATTTTATAAAGACACAAATAGAATGGATACTACCCGATGAATATTAGAGAAAAGATAGGACAGAGGATAGAGGTTCAAGGCTTCACACTAAGGATTTTTTAGGCTTCGCACCAAGGTTGTACGTAGGCTTTATACCAAGTCGCACGAGAAATGAATGAACACTCCTTAGATTTCAAAAGATTCGCTCATTCGATCGAAAACTTTTCACAAGTTCTCTAGGGTTTGCACAAAAGCAACTCTCAAATCTTCATTAATTAAAAACTAAGCTATTACAATGTTTAATGACCGTTTTATATGAGGCCTCAAAGTAAGAAAACCCTAAAACATAAATAATTACTAAAATGTCATAAAGTACTTAGTATGAGACAAAACAAACCTAGGAAAACGTCAAAACACGACATATCTCGCTCGAGCGACAACCGATGGTCGCTCGAGCGACTTAATCCCGAAAATCTCCTGTGCGCATCTCGCTCGAGCGACTTCAAAATTCGCTCGAGCGACCTTGGGCAGTGCCCTCTTCTTCAGTTCTGGTTCTGGTTCCGCTTCTTCCAAAGCTTAAAAATCTTTTGCTGTCCAAGTCCGATGCTCTTGATCGGGATGTCCACATCATTTTCGGATTTGGGGGATCCTTATTAAAAGATCTTGCCCCTAAAAGATGAAACTTAAAAGACTTCAAAGAAAAAAACTTGCCATGGGAGATCCCGGGACCCCCCATTGGACAATGTGGCTCCGCCACTATATATATATATATATATATATATAATAAGAATAATGTCATCTTCATGATATGCCAAAGTTTCATAAAATAAACCATTGAAACACAATATTTTGTGTTTCAATATTTTGTTAGAGCATCTCCAGCAAGGAGAGCTAAATTTGAATAGTTAAACACCTCTTTAGCTACAACTACAAAATTTTAGCTATTGTTACAGTAAAAAACACTCCAGCAGACACTATTTCAGCTACTCATTTCTTTAAAATATTATTTTTCATTTTTGTTTTATTATTTTACTACCAACACTCAATTTTTAAAAATTCAAATTGGCATTTCACGATCAATCGTGACTCTAATTTCATGCAATCTTTCTTTTTCAATCGTGACTCTAATTCATGCAAATCCCGATTTTTCACGATCAATCATGACTTTTTACGAGACTTCTTTTGCCAAGTCCCGATCAATTGTTATTCACGATTGCAAGGGCCTTCTTCTCTGGAAACTTTATATTTTATTTATTTCTTGTAAAATATTATATTTATGGTACATTTAAATACACCCACCGAATCTTGAAATACACTCATGCTAAAAATCATTGATTGCTTTAAATCAGACGATGGAGATCGTGTTTCGTTCTAATCTTCCACACAAGGGATCTTGAGGCCATAAGCGTACCATTAGACGGTTATTTTTTTATTCCACATGTCACAGATCCCAAAAACGTGGCCCTAAAGTCACGTTCGAGCATGATGTTTTCCACATGATTTTAGGGCCATGTTTTTGGGATCTGTGTCTTGTAGAATAAAAAAGCTAACCGTCTAATCGTATCGTCCTGATCTCAAGATCCCTTTTGTAGAAGATTGGAGCAAAAAACAAACTCCATCATTTGATATAAAACAATCAATACTTTTTAGCATGGGTGTATTTCAAGATTCTGTGGGTGTATTTAAAGGAACTCTATTTTTATTCTTATTTTATTATTTTACTACTAGAGAACAGAGAGAGAGAGAGTGTGTTATCCTAAAAAAAAGGAATATTTTAATGTTTAGATGTTGCTTTAGCTATTACTGACTTACTGTAGCAAATATCTATTTTACATGTTCGGATAGCATGCCTGGTGGAGATGCTCTTAGACAGCTTGGTTTATTTTCAACCTACAATGTCACATCCATATATTTATTAACTTTTGCAATACTAAATAGATATGTAAATCGGAGAAGAAAGAAAAAACCAGGTAAAAAATGGCTGTAGACAAATTTCTCCTCTTAATATATAGAAGAGAAAATTTTGAAAAAAATGAGCATAGCAGCCATCGGCGGCAACGCTTCTTCTTTTGACTGGATAGCTAAGAAGGCTCTTTTCATGTCTTTCTTTGTGTTGGAAGTTTTCCAGGAAGAAGGTTGTAGATAAATGTAAATTGAGGAGCACTGGGTTAAGGAGCTAAACAATTTGTTCACCTTGATAAATAACGACAAAACTCATAAATGTATAACTTTTTCGAGAATATTCAAATAACGACAAAAATCATAAATTTTTTTAGCAGTGGGCATTTCCTGTTCGGGCTTGACAATAATCAAATACTCAAGACTCGCTTAAAAGCCAGTCGTTGTATTAAACATTCAAATTACATAGATGCACACATAACTTGTTCATGCAGCTTGAATTCCATAATCATTTGGTGCTGTACAGATGCACACTATTTTAGATGAGATTGTACTTGGAGGACAAGTGCTGGAAACAAATTCTGCAGAAGTGATGAAAGCTGTTGAGGAGATTACAAAGTGCGATCTCTCTCTCTCTCTCTCTCTCTCTCTCTCTCTCTCTATATATATATATATATATATATATATATTTGTGTGTGTGTGTGTGTGTTTTTATTATAGGTACCGATCCTCTCACTGGATATATGGGATTATATCTCATGAGTCTAGCTCCTATTGGCTGCAACAATTGCCTTTGACTTTTCAAAGACAGATGAAATAACATGCAACCAATAGGAGCTTGAGTCATGTCTCATTACTCAGTTTTTTTCTCCCTCTTTTTATCAGAAAGCAAGCGAAAATATAATAAAAAGGAGAAAAAACTGAGATTATTTCCCATGACCCAGTTTGGAGATCATTTCCCATAATAATAAAAAATTTACATCTTAAGGGTTGTTTTAGATATGCATACACATCTAAAGGAAAGTAAGTGAAATTTTTCTGGGTGATGAAGGATGGAGAGGTCGTCAAATGCAATCGCACTGGTCCAAAAGTCTATTACTGGCCGATAACAAATGCAATTTTCAAAGCGAATTGCCTACCTTGTTGGTAAATTCGTTTTTGCCTAAAATAGGTTAATTTATTCATTTCGGCATATACTTGATCCTCCAAACTGATTCATATATATATATAATCAAGGATACCCATAGTTAATACTACTGCAATGCACTTTCAAAGAGTAGCCCTACTATGAGTATTACGCTTTAAGTGGCCTTTAGCACGGCTATGGGCTGAGGGAGTGGGGTGCCATGGTTCAAAATTTTGGCCGAAATCTTGCCATGGTTCAAAATTTCAGCCGAAACACATCGGTTTCGGTCCTATCTAAAACCGAAACCGAAATTATCGGTCAAATTTGTATGGGGACCAAAATTTTGGCCGAAATTCAAATTATCGGCCAAAATTTCGGTTTTCAGTTTCGGTCATTCCTGAAACCGAAATCCAACCCGATTTTTTGATCCTTGATGGATGCTATACTTCCCACCATTTATAGTCCAATGTCAGTGTATACTATGGTTTAAATATCGTCCGGGACAAGATGCTTTGCATCTCGGGGCTGAGTATACTATGTCTCACTCTTAGACTCGGGAGCGAAACTCTCTTTTTTGTTTGATAGGTAAGCATGGGATTTGAACCCCTGACCTCAAAGCTCCACGCGGGAGAGGAAGTCACCTTTTTAGGATGAGTTTGTATAGGATGTGGTACTGGTTCACAATTGAAAGTGAAATGAATCGTCACTTTTGTCAGTATTTTGATACAATCCTAAGTTGTATACAAACTATGTGATGACCGTGTGAATAACTATCATGCTTTGTCCAAATCTGTGTATTCTAATGCTTGTTGTTTTATTTTTTAAGGGCTAATATTGAAGCTAGTCGATCCTGACGGGTTGCATTTTGTAATAGGGTGATTCTTTAACTGAGATATGTTTCAATGATGGTCAACTACTTAGGCTATTTAAATTGATCACAGATATGTGCCATCTGGTATAAAAGCGAAGTGTACTTTAATGGTGTAAGATCAAACATATATTTTTATGGTGTTTGTGCTGCTCTTGAACTGTCACATCTGCAAGTGCACTCCTCTGCTTTGAGGCTGTCTAGGCCCGACGGTGCATAATATTGACAAGTAGCCAAGTTCTCTGTTGACTATTACTGTGCAGAATTTTTTCTAAAAATTGACCAAAATGTAATTTCGTTAAAGAAAATAAAATTACACTTAGATAGGGACACAGATTCGGTTACCCGACCCGACTCAACTGATTATTTTTGTTATCGGTTTGGCACACCCGGAACCGAAACTGAACTGAAAAAACCGGTTTCGGGTAACCGAAACTCATCAAAGCTTGAACCGAACCGGAACTGAACTGTTTCAGTTTTTTTTTGTGTTTTCAGTTCAGTTGGGTTTTAGGTTTTTATTTTATTTTTATTAAACATTAAAATCTGGAAGATCGAATTTTATTTTTATAAACAAAACTAGAAAGTTTAAGATTCAACCTCTAAGTAGCCTGGAGGTCCAACAGGTCGGGCTGGATTGGTTTTGGGTTGGTTTGGTGCCATCTGATCAGGTTTGCCGGTTTTGGCTGAGTTTAGCCGGCTCTAGTGTTCAAGTTGCGTTTTTTAATCGGGTTCAGTTTCGGGCCCCTTTTTTCGGATTTGGATCCATTTTATTCGGTTTTGGGCCGGTCTCATCATCTTACCCGATCAGGTTTCGGGTTTGAGACACCAAAACTGAAAATGAACCGAGTCGGTTCAGGTTGGTTCAATTATTTTCAGTTTTTGGGCCAATTCAGATTGGTTCGGTTTGGCCGGTTTTTGGGTCAAAACTTGCATCCCTACACTCAGATCACCCAAAGCATGGAGTGAAAACGAGAAGTAAACAATATAAAATTAGTAAGATAGATTTCAGCCGTGAGCATCTATTTGCAAGAGATTAGAACATCTTCAGCAAGAATAGCTATATTGATACATTTGAATAGCTACCCCAATTTTGAGCCCACTCTTTGGTCTAGCTATTGCTTTTTCATAAAAGTTTTCAGCGATAACTATTTTAGCTACTCTTTCATTAAAATAATATTTTTTATTATTACTTTAATATATTCTTAAAAACACTAAAAATTTCAACTATTCACGCCATCTAATTAGAAGTTATGATGTGGATATTTTAACTCATGACAGTACAATTTATCTAATTTAATCTATCCAGTGAATCATCAAAAAAAATTTCAAAATCCATTTTTTACAATGAATGGTTTTATCCAAAATACTCAAAATCCCTCTTAAAAATAAAAAGTAAAAACAGAAATAATCATGGGTTTGATTCATACCACTTTCAATAGAGGTTTTGGGTTTTTCTAGGGTTTGGAGGGGAGAGAGAGAGAAAATAATAATAAATTTGGGGTGCGGATGTGCCCCTGGGAGTAGGCGGGTGCTCTAAGAGGCTCGAATACTAAGTTATCAAAAAAAAGAAAAAAAAAGATATATTAATAGCAAGCTAATAATGATATATTAATAGTGAGCCCTAAAGGGCTTGCCAAAATTGGCAATCGAAGGAGTTGCTAAACGCCCGAAACCGAAATCTTATCTTAAGATTCTGAATTTTTGATCCATGGGTGGAGTAGTGCCTCTACTAGAGGCCTGTTTTTTGCTTTCACTCCCTACTTTGGCGATTTTGGGACGAGTAGCAACTCTGCTAGAGATGCTCTGCCACCCCCCCTACCCCACTCCACCCCAATAATCTGTGTAGAAACTCTGTAAGCTTTTATTTTATATTTTTATTGGTGAACGGCAATATATAAATAGAGAATAGAAACAGGAAGTCTTAGCAAGATGTTCAACCAAAAACAGAGAGAAAAAAAATAAATTGCAGCAATGAAAACAAAAATAAAAAAAAGACGACAATTAGAAAGAATAGGACTCAAGCCAATCTGAATTGAAGCCCTTCTTGCCGTCTTTGACCAACGACACCCAATCGACCATCAGATCCTTGATAGTTTTCATGATCAAACCCACCGGTTTGCGTCTCTTTAAAAAAATCCTTTCGTTCCGCTCTTTCTATAAGCCCCAAAACAAAGCAATAAAAGCTCACTCTCTAAACTTGTAGCCAGACCAACTAGTTATCAATGGAGGAATGTTATCAGGAAATACCCACGCCACCCCAAAAGAGCTGAAAAGAATCACCCAAATTTGGTTGCGCAACCTCACAGAATAAGAAAATGTGAGACGCATTTTCCTCGTATTGAAAGCAGAAAACATAGACATTCGACATATTATGACAACATTAAGAATACGGCCAGGCAAGCCCGATAGCTAGCTGATCCACTATAACCTTTTATTGACCGAGAGCTAGCTTGTTATCAAAGAAGAATGCCAAAACATTCAACAGAACTCTACATACATTCTTGGGCTGTGATATGATGGTGCTAAGCATCATGATAGTATGCCTTTTCTCACTGGCAAAGGACCAATAACCCATTGGACCTGAATCTCCTGACAAACATTTAACACTAAAATGATGATTAAATGATCTTACACCATCAATGGTTTTAAGATGTTAGTGATACCCTACCCTCAGAGTGATAGATTATAGTTTGAAGTACAACATGCCCAAAAATAGTGTTTTAGGGTGATTTAAATCACCCGGTCTATTGACTTGAATATCAATCGTGTTTTTACTTATAGTGACTGACATCAAATTTTATCAATCGGATGATTAACATTCACTTATAGGTATGTTTCTTTGGGTTGAGATATGTTCCGACAATGAATTGCCACTCGACAATTTATTAGTTATAAATGTGCTATCATATCGCATAATGATAACTCATGCTTCAATGGTGTGAGATGAAAAGCAATATTTTAATGAGCCGGTCTAGGATGAGTGTCATAGGTGAACATGGCAGTCCAAACGTGTGGCTGCATGATGTGCACAAAATTTCAATGCATATAAGTTTATAGTCAATGTCATGCAGACACACAAACGTGTAGACTACTTTCTAACATGAATACTTTGGAATATTACGGAAGGACCCCAATAAGCACTTGTTTAAGAGTTCATGAACTAATTTTTACTCAAAACCACAGTTCATACGAACTAACATTCGCTCCAATAAAAATGTCATTCAAATCAACTACATCACCACGTCTCATCACACTTCCACCACAGTCGAAGTCAAACAGGAAATCAATTTGGAAGGAACTGCATTCTTCTTCTCACCAACACAACAACAATAACTTTTTTGTCATTTAACCTGTAACTTTTAATTAAAAAAGGTGAGTTTTTAGCCTTTATCCGCGAAGACATTTATTATTTGCACCTCGCCCTCTGGTTTTACCCAAGGAATCAAATATCACACCGATACGTATAAGCGATACATACTAATTTTTCAGTAAACCGATATGTATCGAGTATCCAACTCGATATCCGTATTGGTATACAGCCGATTTTTATTTTTTTTTAAATAGGCCTATACATATCGGTAAGGGCCTATTCATATTGGTCCTCCAAGGACCGATACCCCCATACCGAATTTGTTACCTTGGTTTTACCTACGACCCCTACAAAATAACATCACTGCTTTGAATTAGTTGATGGAGATTATTTTTTCCATCTTTGATCTAACTGATCTTGAGGTATAAAGACCTACAATCATTAGGTTAAATTTTGATTTCACATGACACATTTCGAAAAGCTATTGAAAAACCACATTTGATATACACCATCGATCATAACGTTCAATCAAAATCTGATGACTTGATGGGCGGCTTCTGATCTCAAGATTCATTGCTTAAAGTATTAATATGGTAAAAAAAAACTCTTTTCCAAATTCTTTTTCATAAGAAGGGCAATTGCTTTATTACTTGAGCTATTGTGGTGAGATAAGAAGGGCTACTCTTATTATTTAGGCAAAAAATTGTTTTTCCAAATTCTTTTTCATACACACTAATCAAACAACAAAGTTTAATTTTTCGTCTTCACATGGAATCACTTTGCAAGAAATCAACCCAGAAATTGATCTCATTTCCCGTTGGAAGTTTCCCTGCTATATAAAAAGGTCCACAGTTGTCTTGTAAATTTGAAATCAATCATAAAAGAAGCAATTTTTGGCATTTTAAAAGATCACCAACTCACTTGGTTCTCATAATTTCCCATAATTCCACACCTACCAATATTCATTTCAATTAGTTTGTAATAGTATACTCATAATCTCAATTCATGTAAACACTAAAAGGTGTTGATAAATTTGCAATCTGACAAGATAGAGGGCATTTTCCAAAATAATTTTAATTTTTAAGAGTGCAGAAAACCCATAATTACAACACTAGTTAGATTTTTCCAACAAGCCACTTGGAAGTTTGAAAAAAAAAACCTACTGCTTTCGAGATCTATTACCACCCGATAGAGATTGCCAGAAAACAGGCCAATTTTTCTGAGCCTCATTCCATCCCAAAAGGGATCCCTCCCTCATGGGATCCCAACTAGATGAAACGATTCCATAACTCACACCCAAAAGAGCTGTCCCAAAGAAGAAGAAGGACACCAAAACCGGAAGCCAATTTGGTATATCAAGCTTAGCCACCACCTTGAGATAATAAAAAAGGGGGAAAAACATTAGACCTATTGAAAGAGGGATCCCTACCGAAAACCCCATTCTGCTCATCATCCGATTCGTAACGATCTCTGGTATCGTGTCTTCGTATGCTTCACCTACTTCTTCTTCTTCTTCTTCTTCTTCCTCCTCCTCCATTTCGTTTCTCTTTGTCGTCGACGACTTCTTTTTCATTTTAGTTTTCTGTAACGAGGGTCCTCCGAAGCCTCTTGGGGTTTTGGAAGTAGATATTTGGGATTGAAATGGGTGGGCCTGTGGAGAGAGAAGTGGAGAGAGAAAGAGGGACTTCTTCTTCTTCTTCCCAAAAGAAGGGAGATGAGGAGAAGTGAAGGAAGTGATGCGGAGGAAGGAGGATGACTCCATTAGCTTCTCTTCTTTCTTGCTTCAGAGTGCACTCCTTCAGATTTTCATTCTTATCCTGAAGCTGTTATTGGGTGAACGAGCCCGTGGACTACACGTGTCATCGATTTATTCATACACGCTGGCAATGGGCTGGGTAAGCCCGACCCTATTTAAGTTCGGCCTTGATAAAATCTTGCAGGCCAGGTTTAGGCTAAATTTTTAAAATTTAAAAGGGTCGAGCTTGGGCTTAACTTCCTATGTCCTTCGGGCTCTTACCTATAATACCTACACTGAGGCTCACATAGGGATGCAAGCTTCGAATCGAAAACCGACTGAAACCAAATCGAACCCGAATTCAGTTTGGTTTCAATTTAGGATGGCAAAAACCAAAAACCGTGTGGGTAGTAAGATGAGTAAAACGATAAAAAATCGAAAAAATCTAAAAGTACATTAAAAATTAATAAAAATAGGTAAAATACCTACACCAAACTGAATTGGTTTCAGTGGCGATTTTAGAAAGAAAAAAGAAACATACCGAAGCGAATGGGTTTCAATTTGGTTTCGGTGTGAGGGTCCCAAATCGAAAACTGAAAAAATCGGTTTCAGTTCGGTACAACGAATTTGCATCCCTAGGTTCACATGTAGGATATTTAAAACTGTTGACTTTGTTGGAGCTACATATTTTCTTATTAAAAATCATGTAATATTTAAAAAAAAAATATATATATATATATATATATATATATATATATATATATATATATATATATATATATATATATATATATATATATATATATATATTTTTTAATGAGTAGAGAGTCCTGTTTGGCATAACTTTTAGAAACCATTCTCGCTCTCTGGCGGTGAAAATCAGCACTTCTGTCTTAGGGCATGTTTGGCTTTAAGGGAAATAAGAAGAAATAAGGGAAAACTTATATGCGGCAAATGAATTGCCGAGATTCCCGTTATTTAGATGGCATCCAAAGAGTCAGAAATTATCTTTACATTTTCCGTCAAAATTCGAGAAGAAATGTCGAAGGGGTCCCTCGGTTTTCTAACTTACGAACCTTTGAACTTCTCATTCGTACAACTCTTCTCATTATACCACAATTTTTTCACGGTCGAAAACCATTGACTAATTTGAATAAGATGATGGAGATTTTTTTTTTTTAAAAATCTTCCTCATGATAGATCTTAGGATCATGATGCCCCTATCAGACGATTTTATATTGATTCTATATGGCACACATCCCCAAAAATCAAAAACAGAAATCATGTTATGACTTGGGTGGTCAATTGACCACCCAAACTTTCTAAAAATTTGTTACTAAGTTTTAGGGTCCTAATTTATATTAGTGGATTCTCATCCATCCAAAATTATCTTAACCACTCAAAATTATCAAAAATCTTTAAACAATTTTTTTTATGGTATTAGTTTTTATAACAAATATTTCTTTTTTGATTTTGTTTAACTAAATTTCATAATTTTGGCCTATTTTTAAGCTCCCCTCCATCTATTTAAGTATTGACTTATTTTTGGAGAGATTTCTTTCACAAGGGGCTTTACTTTGTTGTAGAGCTATATACTCACATATATGATGTATATGTTCTAGTATAATTAATTAAAAAAAATAAACAATTTATTACATATAACCATAGAGACAAATTTCGTTTTCGGCAATTTTTCGGTGGGGGATCCTTTCGGTACATTTCGGATTAATTTCGATATCTTTCGAAAAAATTTCGGGAAAATTTCGGGGATTAAAAAAATATATATAATATTTTTAAAAAATTACTAAAATATTTACTAACATATTTAAAATTAAAAAAATAATTTTAAATATATAATGGGTGTGTAAAACTATGAATTATGAATTTATGATGCTTTACTAATTTACAATTCGGATATCAATATTCGACAACACCAATCATTAAAATAACAAAACAGAAATTTCAAATTACAAAAGACAATAAAATCAAAATAACAAGCATCCATCTTTCATTATAAACCCATATTTCCATCAAAATCTCTCATGTTTCTAATCATTGAATCCCAAAATTTAAAAAACTCTCATGTTTCTAACAGAAAGTAAAAAAATAAACATAATTAAACATTGATGTTTCCAATATAATCCCTTTCAATATTATCATAATTGAAAGGGGGAATTCCTTCCTCATTTTCATCCTCCGCAATCACCAATGGATCTGGTACAACCCGAAAAGCAATCGATATGGTCCAAAAATATCGGCTTCACATTGTCATCGTTGCATGCATTTATCTTCTTCAAGTGAAGGTTGACCCTCACATAGACAAGATCATTAAAAGTTTTAGGCTCTAATCGATTTCTTTTCTGTGTGTGCCGCCTCAAATGCACTCCAATTTCTTTCGCAAGCCGATGAACTACATGATTGACTTAATAATCTGAAGGCGATTTTCTTGATTTTCGCATATTTGTCAACAATAATTGCGGTTCCCCACCAATCACCTTCACAGTTCACATGATAATTCATAAAACATATATTAGTAAATATTAATTATAAAACTACAAGTCTACAAACTTAACACTAAAAATAATGGTAATAATTTAAATTATAACTTACTTGGATGTTTAGAATGAACCGTTATTTTTGCAAGAGATGAAAATAAGGTGGACTTCAAGCCAATGTAATATGTAATTTGATTTCCAAATGCTTCTTTTTCAGCTTCAGTAAAAAGCATCCTATGCATAGCTTCCGAAATTCCTTCTTTAGTATGTTGGTCGTGTTTTACTAACTTGTCATAAAATAGGTGTTGATTGAGAAGACCAGCTAAAGCATGAATAGGGTTATGCAAGTTGTCACGCCATCTTACATCTATTTTCTCCCAGTAAGGAGCATATCTTTCGACTGATCCATTGTAAAATTTAGCGATTGCATCATTCGCACAAATCATAGCCTCATACAAGTAACCCAATGTTGCCCCTTCCCCATCAACCAATCTCAAAACCTTTACAAGTGGCTCGATCACACCTATCACTTCTTTTCCATCCTCCCAAAAAATGTTAGATTGAATAATTGCTTCAATCTCTTTTCCCTCTACGGTCTTTGTCGGTTGTAAATTTCTCCACTCATTAGAGGCAACCATAAAGCGTAAACATTGCTCTTGTTTTACAATAGATTCTAACATTAAAAAAATCGTTGCAAATTGAGTGGTTGATGGCCTCTTCAACTCTCTTCCATTTGTATGAACCCTCATACAATCCAAAACGTGGGAATACCTATAGATAAAAATTTTTATATCTCTCGCTTTTGCTATTGTCTCCTTTACTTTTGGAATACCATGATCAATGTCCTCAAGCAAAAGATCAATGCAATGTGCAGCACAATTTGTTTTAAAGATATGAGGCATTTGAGCTTCCAAACGGTACCCCGCAGACATATAATTTGAAGCGTTATCCGTTATAATTTGGACAATATTTTCTCTTCCTACGTGTGCATCGATTCCACGTAAGATAAAGCCGCTCAAAAATTGTGCATCTTTCCTTTTTCCTTATGTTGATTCTGAGCACAAAAAGACCGTGCCCTTGATGGATGATGCCTACAAGTTTATGTGATTCCTATTTCTATTGTCTTTCCATCCATCTGACATTATCGTACAGCCAGTCTCAGCCCTAGATTCTTTAATCTCTTTCACATACTCCATCGCTTCGTCTTTTAAGCGACCCAAGAACTTAGTCCTCATAGTTTCACTACTGGGTGGTAGATAACCAGAACCATGGTTTGATACAACAATCATAGCAGCAATAAATTCTGAACTCTTAGCAACGTTGAAGGCTATATTATTCGCGATAAAAAATTTTGTAAGTGCTAAATTGGCAGCCTCCTTTTCCTTCTTTTTCAAGATGGAATTCAAAGTAGTTTGATGTCCACCTCCACCAACACTACTACCACTGGGTACACCAGGGCCACTTCTTCCAACATCCACAGTAAACATTGTTCCTTGAGAACTCGACCCAATTGATGAAGGAATATTTTGAGATTCACTTCCTGACAACATCCGCATTAACTCGATCACAGACTTTCTCTCCTTTTTTCACATTGCCTCGACACATTCTCGTGCATATTGTTGCACTGAATCAGGGACTGAATTGCACAATATCACATCCTTTCCAGATATCTTTGCCAAATGATATTTCAATCTTGTTGACGAGGATTAAAATTCATTCTTACAATATATGCATTGTATTTTGTTATTTCCAACCTTAATCTCATACTCTCAAATCTTGTCTTCTAACCTAGGCATTCTACACATGTAAAACATAAAAATAGATTACAAGCAATTCATTTATACTCAGGTTACTATTAGCCAAAAAAATAAAATAAAAAAAACTAAACACATAAGAATTGATACAAGTAAATATTTTGCAATATCACTCAAAAGGAAAAATGAGAGCAAATTGAAAAGACAAAAAATAAAAATAACTAAATAAAAATTTGGAAGACCATCAAAATACAATAATCCAAATAAAAAACTATTTAGACCATCAAATAATGACATCTCATGTGCCTTTCTATATGAAAGAAAACTAGGGAAAGAATCACCAAGCCAAGTCAGCAATACAATTTATTTTGTATGCATTTACATATGAAATGGGGTGTCGAGGAAGACTATTATTTGATCTTAATGAACCTCCTACCATAGAGGATGAAGAGACTAATGATGTCCCTTGTTTCCAGCCCCAAAAGTCGCTTGATTTGATTTTTACAATGGATGAACTCTAGAGAAAAGGGCCTTATCAAGTTTGGGATGAAGAATGATCTTCATTTGATTGGGATGAAGGGGCCAGGATGAAGTTTGGGCCTTATTACATACTATTACTAATAGTATGTAATAATCTCAAGATTTATTATACGGAAGATTGGGATGAAGAATGATGATGATCTTCATTTGATTCAATATAGGCTCTGATTTTCAGTTAGGGAACTAAGAATTTTAGTGGGTGCAAGCAGAGCCACCATTTTTAAAAAGAGTTAGTCTAGAATGAGCGTCCACTGATCGGTGCCGAAATGTGACTATATTTCGCACCTTAATCCTTACATTTAGCTATTCGATGAAAACATCTGATGGTTGTTCTGAGGTTTTGATGTTCACAAGTGTTTCCGATCGTTGGATCGTTAAAGAGCATAAAAGAAGGAAATTAAAGACTACACAAGAGTTATGGACAAAAAGGTCAAATCAAGCATCGAAATCCGTGAAAAAAATCAACATCTATCAAGAAAAAGAAGACTCTACCATGAAAAGTCAATCGATTGAGGTCAAAGTGTCAATCGATTGACAAATGGAGAAAAGACTTTACCCTTGAATGTCAATCGATTGAGGGATAAATGTCAATCGATTGACACATGAAGGCAGGAGTGCCCTAAATTAGCTCGAACTAAAAGTCAATCGATTGAGACTTCTGTCTCAATCGATTAAGGTTATTAGGGTTAGGTTTGCTCGGCCACTATAAAAGAGAAGCTATGGGTTTGTAAAAAAGGAGGGGATTATTCATCATTTTGGAGTTTTGATTTTTCTCTTCATTCTTCAAGGTTCTTCTTTCTCCTTCTTCTAGGGCTTTATCTGGGTAGATTGTACCTACGATTTGCATTATTTTTCCATTACATTCATGAAAGCATAGATTGTATTTCGGAAAATGCATTGTAAACAAAGATCTTTTAGGAAGAAATGAAAAGAGGAATGACTTTGAATGAACAAAGAGATTGTACACAAAAGATGAGAGGCTAAATCAGTTGATCGGGGAAGATGCGATCCCCAGATAAGTAGCAATTTTTTATAATTAATACCGCAGTCTATTTATTATCATCATGGAACCGTTTTGCTAAAAGTTTGTGTTAGTGAAAATATATTGAATGCTTTGTTATGACCGTTGATTGCGCGTATCAACGACCATAATCGCTAGATCTGGACCTGCAGGCTGATCTAGGCTGCAGAGCGATTATGTGTTTACTGTTGTGATCTAAACATCATGAGATACGCTATGCTTCTTACATGACTCATACCGTGATGATAGGTTGAGTCATTATTTTTAGATAGGGTATGCCGGATTGATGATCATATTTTATTACGAATCATTTTTCTATAGGAATGATGGTGTGAATGATGCATTAATGAAACTGTGGGTTTTAATGATAGAAAAGAGGTACTAATCTGGGGTAGCATATTCCTTAATCTCATTTAAGTATTGTTCTTAGATTCATCAGTAATTAGTTGTTTAGATTAATTTAATTTTCTTGCATTTAGGAAAAGTGTGATAGATTTTTTGTAAAATTGAATCTGCCCCTTGATGCTTTCTTGGGGACGTTTTTAAATCTCTGAAAGAATTAATTAAAATTCACATTTCCCTGTGGGTTCGACACCCTTGTTCTTTCCATACTGCAATAGATCTTATGCATTTGCAAGGGTTACATTTAAAATCGATCATCCACCTAGCATGTGTGATCAAATAGTCACACGATACAGAGTCACATAGACTTGTTGTGTCTACCCATCATGTATGATAAAGCAGCCGCATCTGTGTGAATACATGATGTGCACGGACATTGATGCATTAAAAGTCCGTGAATGTCACCCAGTCACAGAGACGTGTGAACGACTGTGTCCACCCATGATGGACTCATGTACCTCCATTAGAAACTACAAATCTTCAACATGGTGGCTTCGTAAAGACACAAATTATAGATTGCAGCAATGGTGAGACTCCTCTACCTCTATTAGAAACTACAATGTGCCAACCTGCTAGGCCTTGCTATACTACCTGTCATTGGATCATCATCAAATGGTGGTCCAAAATATCAATATTATAAAATATCGGTACAAAGTAGCTATAAAATTATTTTCACTAGTGGATATTTTCAAATTTGAAGTAGCAGTTTGGCATTTTCCATAAAAGTTAGAAGTGCAAGAGACCAATCAGACCATGCGATATATTTATTTTATAATAAAAAATAAGGTCCTTGATTCATCAAAACATAAAAAAATAAGGCGGCCAGTTGCCATGATGGAAGTTGAGGTGGCTTAGATGTTTAAGATGATATCCGCTGTGGCTTCCACAGTTTGCCATTAGGATACATCATCAATCATGATCAAATGGATTCAGATGGTCCATAAGGAAGATCACCATTCCATGCAACTTGATCTATTAATCAAACAATTCTAACCATCTGATCAAATGCATTCTAGAGAAAAGAGCCTTATCACTTATCAGATCATAACCGATTAAATTAAAGCCCCATTTAAAATATAAAAAAACCCCATTTGATATCTATAAAAAAAGCAGCTCCATAGCCTCCATTCCTCTAATCAATAATCATCCATTGAAAAACTTAAAAATAAATAAATAAAAGTATAAAAAAAATTAATATAAATTAACATACCTATGCACTATGCAGCACGTTGTGTGGTTGGGAGTTTCAGACTTCGGAGGTTTGTCGGAGCCAGACGGATTACTAAAAGAAAACAAATAAAAAAACCCTTGAGAAATGAAAAGAAGAAGAAGAAGCTAGAAGAAATAAACCTTGAGAAATAAGATTTTTCGGACGACGGTCGAATGCGAGAGGTCGGGGGGGGGGACGGCGGCATGGCACGAGGGTTTGGGTTTCTCAAACCCTAAACAAGACTCTCCTCTCCTCTGATTCTGAAAATTGAAAAGTAAAAGCCCGATGATTTTTGTGTTTTTTCTCTTTTTAAAAAAAAAAAGCTTAAGTCATTTATGGTTGCAATTCTTGTTTTTGGGGCTGCATTTGATAAAAATGCATTGTAGCCTTTGGGGTACATTTACCGAAATTACCGAAAATTATAGAAATTCGCCGAAAAATATTGAAAATACCGAAATTTCGTCGAAAATTTCGACAGACCCTCATTTCGGCGAAATTTGTCACTATGCATATAACAAGGTTTGAACCTAAAATCTAACCTTTACAAAGCACTGAGTTTACCACTAGAGCAATTCACTAAGATATGTAAAGAGAAAAAAAAAACTTAATACATATATAATTTTTTGATCATTTGACTATTTTTTTTGTTAGAATATATTATTTTCGCACAATTTCTTGCATATGTATCCAAACACAAGATTTGGTTAATCCTATGCTTTCTCAGCTAACAATGTGGTTATTCAAACAACAAAAAACAAAGAAAAACAAAATAATACCATAATTTCCTACAACTTAGGTATCCATGAAAAAATGTAAGAATATTATTTTACTTTCCCATATTTCTCATATTTTTATCCAAACAGGCCCTTAGATTTTGTTTGGCTAAACGTTGCATCCCACTCGGGTCTCTTTTCAAATAGTTTTTTGTTAAGCTGAAAATAAGCAAAAGCTGGAAGCAGCCAAAACTAACTTGAGGCTTTAATGTATGTGAATATTTCTTTATATGAAAGTCAGAAGCAGCCACACCAAAGAAGGCCCTAAATTTTGTAAATTTATAATTTAATAATAAATGAGCCAGGATGGGCCAAGCTTAGGCTTAGAAAGTTCATTACTGACCGGACTTGGCCTTGGGATTATAAGCCCATGGCTCGAGTCGAGCTTGGGCCAAACTCAAGCCTATTAGGTCGGGCTTGAGTTTCCCCCTTAGCCTGGCCCAAGACTGGCTCATTGCCACCCCTACAATTGAGATGTCCATGTGGTAGGAGCATGATATCAAAAATCAGCCGATACGGTATCAGTTTCGGAATTGAGATATTGATATCTATCTTTTTGTTTTTTTAAAGGCTGATATGTATCGTATCGGCTAAGTTGTATCAGTCCTCCAAACACCGATACTTGATATTGAGTCCCATTTTGTTACCTTCGGTAGGAGAACCTTTAGATAGTACTCTCTCAAATTAGTTTTCGTCGGAGATTTAGGACTATCCGATAAAATTATTTTTTATTCGAACCCGCACTCATATGCTTTGAGTCGTAAAACATTTAGATGGAACGTAGGTATAATGCCGCTCATTTCTACATTAAAGATATTTCAATTATATTAAGAAAAAATTTTCTAAAAAAAAATATATTATTTTTTTATTTAGATTTGGCTGTTTTGACGGAGGAAAATTGACCATTAAAATTAAGCTGTCAACGTTCTGTGTTTTTCACCCGGCCCATTTTAGACCCGAACCCAGCCCGATAGCTAAGCAGGACGGGTCGGGCTCAGTCCTGTTTTGAAAATATTGTAGCCCGAACCCGGCCTGGTTAGCTACCGGGGCCGGGCCGGGCTTCTAACATATTTTAAGATTTTTTTAAAGGACCTCATTTTACCGTGCCAGGCTGGGCCTTACACTTTGCAGCTCGAACCCGAACCCTTTTAGGATCTGGGCCATGCCCGTTTATTAAATGGCTAAAAAATGGGACCCGGCCCATCCAGACCAGGCCGGGCCCGGACTGAAACCGACCCGGGCCCGTTGACAGCCCTTAACACCTACTCTTACCTACAAATAGAGGGTAGCGATTATATACACCAGTTAAACCTGCGAAGAACACATATATCTATCATAAAAAGTTGACTGTCCTGAATAAGGCAATGGAGATCGTTTTTCGTCCCAATATTCCACACAACAGATCATGGCACACCTATCAAACTGTCACATGTTGATCCCATGTGACACACATCCCCAAAAGTGATCGTCTGAGAGGTACATCCATGATCACAATTACTTTTGGGGGTGTGTGCCACATGGAATCAAAATCTGATTGTTTGACAGGTGAGCCATGATCTCATGATCTATTGTCCGGAAGATTGGGATGAAAAACGATTTCCATCGTCTGATTGAAGGCAGTCAATGATTTTTCCTCTCAAGATCAACTTAGGTAAAAAATACTCTATAATTAAACGGACAATCTTTTTAATCTGAATCTAATATTGCAGCATTTTCATTTATTGGTGTTTGGTGGAGACCCAATTACTAAGGGTGCAAATCGGTCAGGTCAACTCGGATCCGGCCACCAGCCCAAAAATAGACCCTACCGATTTGAGCCAATTGAAAATTGGGTCTGAATCCATACCCAACCCATCTGGTCTATTAGATTTTAAAGCCGAACCAGCCTATATGCATAATTGCGTTAGAGATGAAATAGCGTATATCAAACGTGGTTCTTAGATCAATTTTCAAGACGCGTGTCATGGGCAATCAAAATATGACCATCTATTGATAGGCCCATGATCTCAAGATCCATTCTATGGAAGATTGGGGTGAAGAACAATGTTCATCTAATTCAAAGCAGCAGAGAGTTTAAACATGTGTGAAATCTGGGTTAAGAAGGAAGAATCTTGGGTTTAAAATTAAGCTATCCTTTTGAGTTCAGTATAACTCCATGAATCAACCATCTAGAGAATTGTTAATGGCGTGAGATTTATGTGTACATACCATTCAATTATCGTATTTTATGACAAATTTAAGCTGTCTGCAGTGTTGTAGAGAAGAAAACTGGTGCAAGAGAAGACGGTCTCAAGATAACATCCTATCAGCATGTATCGTTAGTCATATGTTTCTGGGCTCAGCTTCAACTCCCTTTTCAGATTCAGAGAGTACGGTCCCGATCTGTTTTCTCGTGTCTAACTGGAGATGTTGCACTTTACGATGTGATGGACCCAACGCTTGATCGTGATTACATAGTTATGATCATGATGAGTATAGCTCAAATCCTTCCTCATCGACCTGCTGCCGCTTCAACTCTGAATGCCAGTATCTTGAAGCCGCAAACCCATACGTCATCACGACACTGAAGAGGACTACTAGGACAGCAACGAATAACTGAAAGTTGGCAAGCAATTCTCCTCGGACCTCATTTTCAGGCAAATGGCATGATATCTGGTTGCCCTTCATCCCACAACCGGCTGGCATCATGGGCCCATATAGAGTGAAGGCTGTTTGATAGAACCAGAGCCCTTGAAGAGTGATGGCAATGCCGCTAGATAGATCTATAGAGAAACTTGTCGGGGTCAAGGCTCCAGCTACTGTGGAGATTATACAAAGGGCAATGAGGAGGACGAGGAGGAGGTGGTAATATCCCTCAAGGCCTTTGTGGGTGGTCGAATGGAAGTAAAACAAGAGATACTCAGCACAAAAGGCGGTCGAGACAATTAGGCAAAGAGCTCCTTCCGGCAGGTGGAAATACCTGTTGAGGTGATTGACCAAAGATTAATATTTAGCAAAATTCAATGTCAAGCCAAACCGAAGTGTTTCAATATATATATTTTCTAATTGAACTTTTTTTATCAACAATCGAAAAGTACGAAAAGAGGTTCTAATCAGGCCTTACTCATTTAAAAGGAAGTCACAGTTCAAAAATCACAATGGTCACATGTTTACAACCATCAGTCAGTGGTCTTTCCCATGAAACGTTGCTACTGGTAAACTTACAAACAATTCAAATGTAAGCAATTGTTCCTACGGTTAGGAGCTTTTGTTCAATTTGATTTTGACTACGGCTCCTCCAAGAGATTGCAGTTTTCCATCAATTTGGCTGTTGGCTTGTGGCCCCTCCAAGCGATAGTGAAAGGATTAAATAGTCCAAATTGATTGTTGAGTTTAGAAAAAAGGAGGCTATGACTTGTATATGAATGACATTAGATTGTATTCAAATCTTCATCCTTTGGGAAAGTAAAACTAATAATTTTATTTTACCAAAAATAATATTAATTCCTACTTCATATAAATGTTAAAGAGTAATAGGGAAGAAAAAAAATCGCAATTAAGGAAAAAAAATAAAAATTCAAAGGCACAGATTTATGAATTTCCTCTTTTTTTTAATTGTTCCATTATTATTTGTTTACTTCATTAGATATCCAACTAGAGACGGAAAAAAAAGGAAAAGTTATCATCATTGCGTCTTGGTCTCATCTATTGGGGTAGGCTTTGCGAGTTCTGAAAAAATAAATAATAATAATATATATATATATATATATATATATATATATATATATATATATATATATATATATATATATATATATATGAAGCAAAAAAGCGGTGAAAATGCTGCTTTTTTCAGTACCTTCTTAAAACAATTGGTTGAAAATGAAGAGGTCAAACTAGGATTTGTCCAACACAGATTTTTTTTGGGCGAGTTGCTCTCATAATTTGTTTAGTTTTTGTAAAATACAATCAAAGACACAGACAAAAGCAAATAAACTGAAATCAGTGGAAATAGTTGCAACAGTACATCTGCAACACAGTGGCCCTCTATGATGAAAATCCAAAACCAGAAGACCCAGATATCCAGTAGAATTGAAAATAACTCTTTTAACAATTTAAAATTTTATATATGTTCACAGAGAACTTGTGAGGTGGATTTCAATCACTATTATTGCAGCACTCTAGTGACCTAATTGTTTAACATTCGTAACAATTTTTTTTTAATTATTTTGGGCAAAGGAAACAATTTTTGCAGCTTGAACATTCGTTGTTGAGAATGGCAAGATGCCCATTTCCCAGTGTTGGTCCCGTACGTACGCGGTGCTGGGAGGGGTGCACTTGTACCATACGTATGCGGTGCTGGGAGAGGTGGACCGGATACATATCTTAACCTTTGATTTTCTAAGCACAAGTGGATGCTCTAAATGGCATGATGGAATTTGGAAATATTGGTCCCTCGCCCAATTAGTCACATGCTCACATATATTATTTTGGAATGATATGATACTAAAATAACAAATGAGCCCCTGGGTTAAAAGGCTTCTGCTTTAGAAAGAACACTTTTACATTATGTAGCTCAGTATCATACAAGACAATGGTGCCCAGATCATTAGCCATCATTATATGCATATAATAGACCCTCCAATCAATGATGGGTCAATCAATTTGAAACTTTTTGCCAGCTTAAAGCTTATTTCAGCAGGAAAGATATAAGAATTAACATAGAAAACGATTAGCCCCACCACCTAGCTTATTTTCCTATTATTATTTTCACAAAAGGAAATTAGGCAAAGAGGTTGATTTTTTGCTGTAAAGTGTAAAGTGCATATATTTGGGATTGATACATGAGATCATTATAGCATTTGGTTCTCATGATCCACTAGAAAGAAACTAGAAGTTCACAACACAAGTGGCTTATATAATAACCATAGCATATAAGCATAGTATAACCAGGTTCGCATTCGGGAATTATTCAGTGGGGTGTCAGTCCAATTAATTCCGATAAATTCGGGAAAGATAGGGTGAAGGATTCAAAAATTCGGGGCTAATAAAGATAATGGTTAATTATTGAAATATATAAAAATATACTTTATTTAAAGTTCAAAAGTAAATCTTTGAATAATAAAATAAGTGTATTACATAATGGCATGCAATAACAATATACAATGACAAAAACCAATATGAACTATGATTAAAGAATGTATCACAATGATAAAAATTAGAAAATAAATTTTGAAATTCGTCAAATTGGTCGAATTTGTCGAGATAAATTCAGAGAATCAACTAATCGAGGGTATATTCGGTGAAAAGTTCAATGGACCACTTATTCATAGAATTTTGATTAATTAGGAGAATTTGTGAGAAAGCGTATAAGAGAAGTAGGTTGTGATGTGATTATGATCATAGCATATATCTAACTAAAGTATATGCTACTTACATGCAATACTCAGTCAAGAAAAGGATAAGGGATGAGCACACTGTTTTTTACCTGGTTTTCTCGCTGAGGAGAGCGACGACTCCGTAGATGAAGAACATAAGAAGCATCCCCGAGTGCTCGAAATCATTCATATGAGAGGGATTCAGAACGCCGTTAACGAAGAACTTGAGATGGGTCGAATACAAAAGTTCGATGCACATATCGATCAAAGCACCTATAGCTACCACGTAAAGCTCTAGATATTTGAACCTCCCTTCGAATCCTGGGACCGGGTTCCATACCCTAACCCTAAATGATTTAGGGTTTGAGATGTATCTCAACACAGCACTCCAGATATGCCAAACCCCAACTACAAGAAACAGAGTCCCTGGAATAACGTGGCCTTTGAAAGATCCCATTTCCGAAGCCTAGAAAAATCAAATTTTGACCTCAAGTCGGGTGGATTCAGTGGAAGAAACTGAAAATTCCGGCTAAGAATTCTCTTAGTTCCGATGGAATCATGGAGATCGAGATTGAAAACTATAACTAAAGTTCATATTTTTTCCCATGAAATTTATGAAATACATAAAAAGAAACCGAAAGATGGAGATATCTTATTTGATCTGCAACAAGAAGTGCGAGATCACACAATTAGTACAGATTTCAGATGCCTTAGTGTGAATACTTTGCTCGTTTTCAGTCAAAGATCGAGAGAGATGTCTGCCACTTTCCGGGACCTTTGACCAGGAAGTTTTCTAAAAAATAGAGTGAGATTTCAAACAGAAAGCTAAATAACACAAAGAGAACACCAATTTTGACCGAAAAAAAGGAACTTTTATTATTTTATTTAAATCGCAATTTGATATGTCTACAAAAAAAGAATACAGATCGAAGAACAGGGATGAACTAAAAATCGCTCCAAGGATTGAGAAAAATACAATCAGAGTATTTAAAAGCAGAGATCCGTAGAGCTAGAGAGTCAATATGGATTTCTAATGGTGCTTTGGAAGGTCCAAAAAACCAAAGCTTCTTCGATTAAATCTTTTAATTGTAGAAATTTGGAGTTGTTGGGAATGATTTCGGCTCACCTAGGACATCGAATTCGTCAACGAAGCTCTGATCGACGAATGATTGCGATGCCAAAAGCTCAGATTTTGGAGTTCTGAAGAGTTCCAAAATGATCAAAAAAAAAAAAAAAGAGGTGGGAATCACGAGGCCGCGTTGATTCACGTTCTCTCCATCTATCATAAGAAAAAGGCAAACAAAATGATGAAGTTTAGGGTTTTATTATGGCGCGCATCTACCTTTTTAATGGTTATGATCATCATCATCATATATCCACGCGCGTTTTTCCGTATGAAAATCCTAAAGTGGGCCCCACACGAAAATATCACATGTTTTGCCACCTTAACATATATGAATCTTTGAGAGCACTTATGGAAGAAACCATGGACTGCTTTCAATCAAACAAAACAATCCCGATTATTTTGCGCCCCAATATTGAGATCATAGGATTATGATCAGATAGTCAATTTTTTAACAATTTTTTTTTTCCACGTTATAAAATTCTAGCAAACTTCACATTTAATTGCGATTTTAACGTCCATTTCTTTTGGAACGTGGGTCACATAAAATCAAAATAAAAATAAAAACGATTGCCTTACGGTGAGCCCGTGATATCAGGATCTCTTATGTATAAGATGGGGCAAAGGACATATTTATAGTCGGATTAAAAGAAGTCAATGATTTTTTATATAGGTGCAAATAAAATATTCGGTGGGTGCAAATAAAAGTTTCCAATAAGAATTAGTATCAAGTAAGCCGAGAGGCAGGTGACTTAGACTTATTACTTGCTTAGAAAATCATCATTATGCCATCTAATAAGTAAACTACGATCTAAAGATTATAACGGCAAATAATAATCTCCACCTTATGATGATTCAAAGCCCAAAATGCCACCAAACATTAATTGGCCATAATGTTAAACTGCTTGGATTTATCATGTGTGTGCCACATAGCGTACAAGTGGATGGTCATGAGATAATTTGTGTAAAAGCCTAGGATAGAAGAAATCAACCTCTAATAATAATTAGTGTGATATTATTTGCACCCATTTTTCATCTGAAGAACACACGTTTTTCCCACCTAAAAGAAACGTTGGTTGTCTGGAATCAGACGATTGAGATCGTTTTTTGTCCCAATCTTTTACAAAATAGATCTTGCAATCATGGCACACCTATCAGACAGTCAAATCTTGATTCCACGTGTCACTTCTCTAAAAGTGACACTTAGAGAACCCTTTCTCATATTACGCCTATAATCTCAATCACTTTTGGGGATGTATACCACATGGGATCAACATATGACTGTCTGATTAGGTGTGTCATGATCTCAAGATCTATTTTGTAGTAGATTGGGATGAAAAACAGTCTCTAAAGTTTGATTCAAAGCGGCCAATGAAATTTCATGGTGGAAATGCCTCTGCCCTTCACATAAAATTTTTTTACAAAAAATGGGTGCAACTAATGCTAATGCCACCCTAATAATTATTATTAAATTTAAATGAAAGGAAACTAAAATGAAACAAGAAAAACCAGTACAAAACATGAATCCATGACATCAATACTACTTTACATATTATTATATCTTTTAGGCGAGTGAGTCCCAAAGCAAAATGCCATGTGATGTCTATAATATTTTGCTTCAGCCAAATATACACGTTCTTTACAGCAAGAAGACAAAATTAAAAAATATAGTGACCAGCTCATTTGGTTGGACCAGGCGGATTCCAGCCCAAACTTGGATCCATACATTTTTATTTCCAGACCAAACCTGGGCGCACATTATTTTATTAAGTAGGTCGTGATGGATCCATTTCCTTGTCGCAATATATTTTACAGTTCGAGCCCACAGGATTACCGAAAGCGCCTACAAGCAAGCTCCCAAATCCTATGTTTCGCGTGAATTGGTTCGCAGCGAATTAATTCGCCATTCGATTTGGTTCAATTTTAGCATATTCGGGAACCGGGCGATTAGGAACTATTGTTTTATGTCGCAGGAATTTAAATCAGTGACCCGACATTATAATAGTGACCCGTTATGACCAGTATGCATACTTTCCTTACCTCCTCCGTTTTTAATCATAACTATATGGCACTGATAGGCTGGGTTTGGCATTGCTCTTTACGGAAGAGTAGAAAAATTGCTCTCTTCTACTCTTCCCAAACAACAATGCCAAACAAAGCCATAGTTACCAAGTGAAAAAACATAGGCTAAGGCCAAAAAACATGAAAAAATTAGGGAAGCATTTAGGAAAAAGTGATGGAAATATTTAAAAATAATATTTTTTTTACGAAAATATGAAAAATTTGTAAAAAAGCAATTAAAACATAGAAATTGTGATTTTTTTTTAATATTATTTTTAAATTAAAAAAAATGCTTTCTACACATGTTTCCGACATTTAATGAAAAAAAATACGTTTTCTCAATAAAATGGAGCTTTTGGTAACTACACTGACACTAGTAACAGTGTATAAAGTGGCATGACCATCCGATAGCAGATGTAAAATTATACATATTGTATTCCAGCAATTACTAAAAACTCTACATACGGACTGCTGGGTCGAAAACTTAACTCTGTTGTGGTTGATCCTCATGGCGTGGATTATTGGACACATGAAAATTTTGGTCCTAATCTGCCTCATGGGTGATGCCCAATTCTAGGCTTAACATATTAACTGATGATATCGCATTCATAAGAAATATTATTCAAACCGAGCAACAGAAAGCATAGTTTCCTACAAAACTACGCTTTCTCATCTAAAACAAACACATTTTTGGTTTCTTAGTCAATTAAGAATTGCTAGAACCCCTATTTTAGAAAGGAAAAAAAACTCATTCCTGTTTAGGGCTAAGATTGTAACTCAACAAACCGATTTTCACTGTTTTTCCTTCTTTTTTTGATTATAGAGCCGCTCCTTTCTTTGACACCCGATCATGTAATGGGTGCCACGTGGCAACAAATTAATGGAGGACCAAGTAGGTTACATGATCCTTGGTACTGGGCTATCTTCATCCCCTTTTATTGGTGGGGAAGTTGGGGAATAAAATTAAACCTGCCACCTCAAGGTTGCACAACTGTCAACCTTCTTGTTGATCTACATGCCTAGCCCATCATTACAAGGATCAAAATTTCGGCCGAAATGACCGAAATTTCAGTCCAAATTATTGGTTTTAGTCCCCGCCAAAATTTTGGAGGTCTTTTTTGTATGGGGATCAAAATTTCAGCCAAATTTTTGGTTTTCGGTCAAATTTTCAGTTTTTGGTTTCAGTTTCGATCATGCCCGAAACAGAAATTTCGGCGAAAATTTTGATCCTTGCTTCATTACTTTCCTTGACGGCTCTATTGGTGGAACAAATAATCAGAATCTTTGGTATGAAGAAAACTAATCAAGTAGCTGTAGATAAATTATGAACCAATACATGTGAGATATTTAATTGTAGTTAACTTTATCGAATTTACATTAAAAAATAATTTCTTTTAACCTTGAGTAATGAAATTAATAGCTACACACCAACTTTATATATCTAAAGACCACGATATTAATGTCTCCTCTCTTCTCGTTCTTTTTCTCTTCTTTTGTCATTAGGAGGTCCTCTGATAATTTCTACTATATTACTTCAATGGCTAAGATAGTTTAGGGGCAGATTAAAGTAGATTTTATGGCTTGCATGATTGTTCTAATGAAGATTTTAGAGAATGTTGTTTAAATCTTCTTATACTTCCCCTGTTTTCAGCTAAATCTCGTTGTACTTACCTTGATTTTAGACGAAACGAAGGAGAGAGATGATGGGGTGTCGATGGAAAAAAAAGAAGGGATAGAACATGGGAAAAAAATCAAAAAAATGGTGTGAAAACCCTATAAACTGCAACCAAGTTTTTTTAGTAGTATGTGACAAGAAAATGCTTGTGTGGAAGGAGCACCACTCAAGAGAAAAAGAAGACATTTAGGGAGGTTTTAGGGGCCAATGGTTGGTGTAATAGTAAAAGGCTTGGGCTCTCAAGCATGACGACACGGGTTCTAGTCCGTAGAGCAACTGTTTTGTGTGTAAAAAGCCAGAGGTTAGGTTTGTATCCCATCCACTCCTCCCGACACCTTGTGCATACGGGACCAGCACTGGGTAATGACCTTTTTCCGGATTCTCTGTCGGGTCTCCATAATAAATTTGCATCATTATTTTCTTTACATGTTGAAGCAAATAGCCATCCTGCAATATATTTTCATCAATATGTACAAAATTATTGAAATATGTCCCTATGAAAATTATGTAGTACTTTTTAACAAAAAAATTTAACTTAAAAAAAAACTAATAAATAGCTAGTCACATTCCTCACCAGAGTTCTGTAGTAACATGACTGCAAGAGTGATGATAGAGGCGTAAAGAGAATTGGGGATCCTCTGCACCACCTTCCCCACGCCCGGCACCCCCTCAGTTGCTCTCTTGGTCAGTAATGCCACCGTCGGAGCTGCCACCATAGCAATTATCAAATTTACGCTAACCATCATTACCGTGTCAGCCGTCAATTTCTGAATAAACTTTGAAAATTCTTCGCGATCGAGTAGCCCATCGACATTAACATCATAAGCCTGCACGAAAGTTTGCAGTCAAGGAACATTTTTCTCTTTTATGGATCAATATAAAATCATGCAACACTCGTAAAATATCAGATTGTTGTAGTGTTGAGGCATGTGAAGCAAGAAATATGCATGACGAACCCATCTGAGAGCTAATTGGAACGAAAATTCATTTTCAATATCTTGGTTCTCAACGATATTTCGAAAATGGATCCGAGTCTACTGACCGTCATTTATACACTACAATGGTGTTTAAGCGATCTTACACCGTCAATCGTTTAAGATGTGGGTGATCCGTACCGTCAAAGTGATGGATCATACATTGAAGGGAAATGTGACCAAAAATCAGACTCATTGAGTGATTTTAATTATCAGAACTGTGCACTTTAATAGTAGTCGTGGTTCTTATTTTTAATGGCTGATATTGAAGTTCATCAAATGGATGGTTTTCAGCCACTTATAGGCATGATTTTTTGTATGAGACATATCTCATTGATGGATTGCCACTTGGACAGTTTAAATTGTTCACAGATGTATGCCATGTGGATATAAAAGAACCTAAAATTATGGTGGGAGATTGTTTAAATACCATTTTGGGGTTAGATGTAGGTCAAGAGCCATTATTCCTTTAAAAGTTTCATGAAGCAACAAAGAAAAGCAGTTGTCATTAACCGAAAAAAGCAGCAACAGCAACTACAATCATCAATAAGCCTAAAACTAAACCCATTCCACATTCAGGAATAATAACATCCTATGCTGAATGTCCAGGATGCCACGATCTCTGTGTCATTTGGATCTCAGGCTGACACTCTCCTCCGGGTTAGTTAGAGCCTTGTGAGTCTTTTCCGGGTTTTTTTGTTGTTTCTTTTTTGGGTAGTTTCTTCTTACCCGCCGAGGTACGTCCTTTTGTTTCTCTTTTTGTTTTTTACTATACTATTCTGTTACCTCTACAAAAAGAAAAAGAGTCCAAGATGCCAGTGTCAAATACAATGACAAGTTGTAATAGAAGCTAGCTAACGGTGTCACAACCGTGAAGGTTGATTCATGGAAATGCAGAATGTAGAGGTCTCGTAGTCTGAGCTACGATTAATAAGAACCCTTAAAGCCCTATGTTCATATGGAATACGTCAATTCCTAGCGTTAAATTCCCACGAGCAAGTAACAATTATCTTGAAGGTCTAAAGCTAATCCGTTACGCATTACAACTTTTAGAGTCTTTAGACTGTTCTGTGAAAGGTGCCTAACTTCATTGGCGATGCTAAGAACGCCTTGAGCAAGTACATTCTCTAGTGTGTGCCGTAGATTGAACTTGAAAAGAGTTGCTCGGTTTTATCTCATCTCTGAGACCACTAAACAAAGCAAAAAGCATCCAGATGGTTTGATTTACAAAACCATAGTTTTGAAAAAAGTAGTAGTTCCAATGGATTCTCTAATACAAGATAGCAAATGACAGAATATCCTCCTTATGGAAAGAACACGTAATCTGTATAGCATGCACACACACAAGAAATTTTGAATTACAGCTATGCTCTTTCAGCATAAGAAATTTTGAATTAAAGCTGTACTCTTTCAGCATTAAAAACAGAATAAAAGGTGAAAATAAAAGGTTGAGGGTTTGAGGAATGGTAAACTCATCTTCTTAAAAGTAACAAAATAAAAGAAACATGCAGATGAAAGGTGAAAATAAAATGCGCATCACTCTTTTCTCTTACTAATAATTGTAGATAAAAATGGATGGGCAAGAAACAAGATACAAAGCGCATATGTTCTACTAAAGAAGTTGCTGATTTAAAGGTGCTACTTAGACAGAATGTCTAAGCGACTCAACCATAAAGTATGAAGGCAAAACTGAAGATTCTTTGAAAATGAACAGTTGGCAATGAGAATTGCTTATATGCAGTTTAAAAAGAGGGCCTTTTTGAAACTGTAACGATCTACTAGTCAGAATATAAATAGTTAATACCTCCATCATAGCTTTCACTTTGGCTTTGGATGGGGGATCATTGTGTGGCCCTGGCAAACGCTTGTTGATATCACTGCAGGGAAAACGAAGCACTGATTAGTGGTAACAAACTCCTAATGATAGTATAATATTAAAAATAAATGTAAAGTTTCTCAGTTTCATTACTTGTACACAAACAAGACTGCAATATATAGATCTTCAAATGCCAAATGTTCCTTGCCAGAGTCATCTTTGAAATGATCGAAGACCCTATCTGTTATCTTTCTTACTTGCCTCTGTTGCCAGGACTTACCTAATCAGGTGACCAGTTAAGAAAATTAGCGTTACCTAGACAAATGGTACTGGTGCCAAGTGTCAAGGTGTCATAGATTTAGGCATGACAATTTCATAAATTTCCATAAGGCGGCGTGGCCATAAAATTAAAATACATAGACAAAAAATCAAATCAGAGGGAAATCTTAGAGAGCTAATTGAGACACTTGACAAAAAGAAGAAAAGTAAATAATCTACGTCATGAACCTAACTTAAATATTCCATATTATAGAAATTTGTTTCGAGGACCCAAGCATTTTCATTTATAATTTACTAAACTTCACTCAAAGTTTTTCATAAAATGAAAATTCAGTTTGCCGCGTCGAAACGAGGAACACTTTGATGGTATTAGGTGGTATTTTTTCTTACATTTATAGGTGTGTCGTGTCATGTTGAGGAGTGTCAAAGTGCCACCAAGTGTCAGCACGACAAAAATCCCAAAAGTAGAAGTGCCATAGGTAACACTCGAAGCCATCAATGAAAGAATCAATGATTCTTTGTAAGACCTTGATGTAACAAATACCAATGAAACCCCACCCTTATGATCGTCAAGGATCTCCCAAAAAATTGATTTAACCATGCAGCTTCACCTTCTAAAGGTCATAATATTGCATATAGGAATCTGTTTCACCGTCGTAGGTATTATTTGTTAATGGGAAATCTACTGGGGCCGGGCTACATTTTGGTGGTATTATCTTTAGTCTTTAAAAAAATTCAGTCTTTATAGCATCTTATTTTTATTATTTATCATTAGTGACGAGTTTGGGGTTCAAGGGAACTTAATTATGGGTGGTTGTAAGTACTTTCCTGTTTGCATTCAGTTTCCTAATTTCATTAGGACGGTCTAGGGAGTCTCTGTAGACTGTTAGGAGAGTCATAAAAAAAAATAATAAGATTTGGCATCAAATTATTTTTTTTGGTTTTGTAGGAAATTTGATTTGGCATCAAATTATTTGGCATCAAGTTCAATCTGTCATTGAACTTGTAGTTGTTGGTTCGTTGTTTCCTCACAACTGATCTTACATCTGACCACTATATGTCATCCTTTGTGTATCAGAGAAAATCCAACCCATTGTTGCACCATTAAATGCCATTGATCAGAGAAGATTCAATCTGCCATTATGCTGCTCGGTCCTTACTGATAAGGGTCGATTTGACCAACAATTGTATGATCTCCATCGAAAGCTGATTTGATAAAAGAATTTGATGTATTTAGAAGTTAAAAAAAAGTTTGCAACAAGAAAACATTTAGAATTCCTAGGTCTCTTCCTACATCAGCTCGTTTTTGGGTAGACGGGAACTAATCACTACGGGACTTGTAGTTATCACCCGCACCACTTACAATATGCTAGGAGAAAGTCAAATCGAACCATTGAAATGAAGATCTACGCGATCGAACTCGTCGCGTTTTTGGCCAACCAGGGGAGAATGATGTAAACAAACATACTACACCTTCCAAAGGCTATAACTTTGGACCCGCATATTAATTTTTTCGTTATTGGGTGTACATGGATATATGCTCTAGCCAAGCTACTTTTTTATGGTATCATTACAAAATTGATTATTTATGCAATATATTTATAGGATTCATCGTCAGTGAAACAATAGGGATAGCTCTATAAGTGGTAGATATTTAATGTGGTTTCCTTATTTTAGGCAATTTCTAGAGTATGTGAGCCTTCCTATTCATGCAAAATTTCCTAATTCTATTAAGAATATGGTCTAGGGAGTCTTTATAGAAACCTGTCCTAGGATTTGTAAAAAATTTCCTTGAATATGAGACTAATAGACTTCTTATTATGGGTATTTTCTTTTAGAAACCCTTGCATGAGGTTTTGGTGTTTCCTTCATGAAAACCCTTGAAGAAGAGATCTAGATGGCTAGAATCTCCCAGTGCATCAAAACTTGTCATGTTCCACAAATCCCTCTATAATTTTTTACTCTGGCCTCATTCCTTCCTGGGTCTTGGTTAGGTCCAACTGGGTGAACTCTAAATGGGTTCAAGTGATTTTGAAACCATTGGATTCAATGGAATCTTGACTTTAACTCTCATAAGTTGACATACACTTTTAGATCCCTTGCATATGAGGGTGTTAAAATTAGCTGAATCCCATTTAGAGTATAATTGGTTGGACCCGATTAGAACCCTTCCCTGCAAACTAATCGTTCTCTCGCAACTCCATCACAGGTAGGAGGCAAATGGCCAGATTGTTTACACATAAACTATCTAGGTCTGTTACACTCCGGTTGGGCCCGCACTCAAGCCAAACCAGTTTGTTAATTAGGTGGATATTTCAAGCACAGGCACAGGCACAGGCACAGGCACAGGCACAGGCATGTCCCATGGGGTTGTCCCGCCCATTTTCACCCCCAGCAGGAGGGCAGATATAGCGGCAGCATCTAGATATGGGATGAGTACCTCATGAATAAACCATAGGTACCACATTAATGCATGAAAATTTATAGGATCAAAACACAAGTACGACACTTAATTTGGCATGTCCAGGTAACATACCCTCACATCAAAGTTACTTAGTTCGCTAGTTCACTAGATTCGAATTCAGCTTTGCACTTCACTACTATCAAGCAAACCTGGTTCACTAGGAGTTGAAAATTTTGGGTATCCATCTCAAAACCAATTAGCTATGAGTGGAGAGACCTAGGATCTTATAAGAGGAGAGATAAGGCTATGAATACCCGATGTGGGACTAAACTTCAACACGCCTCCGCACGTGTTGGCCGGACTGAGCCAAATCACATGGACAATTGAACTGGGTGACGTGGAGTAGAGAAAGGCTTGCTTTGATAGCATGATGAATTTGGACATCCAACTCGAAACCAATTGGCTATGAGTGAAAGGGCTCAGGATCTTATAAGAAGAAGACAAGGCTATGAATACCCGATGTGAGACTAAACTTCAACATGAGTAGGATGAATTTAAAAATATTTATTAATTTCACAATATAAATTTGCACTCTTTAATAAAGGAAATACAATGACCACTTGATTAGCTGTAAACTTAAAACCCATATAATCTTAGGTTCAAATCCTCGATTTATGCTTTTAAAATTTTGGTTTCAAACAAAATAGTTAGCACCAATCAGTCAATGAGCTTGTCACAAGGATTCAGACTGAATTGAACTACAACCAGGTTCTTTCTACCCAACTCGCAATTGGTTAGGTGAATAAGCAAATTAAGTAACATAGCCTCACACTGAGAGTGCCTTCAGAATCCAGAGTCATCTACGCCTATCGATCTTCTGATCTATAGTCAAGGAGAAGATGCTCAGTGAAAAAGTTGCAAAGCCTTCTTTTACTTTTATTATCCTCAGCATCCCATTTGTTTTTATCTTAACAAATTTAAATCGGCTTCACTTGTTTTGCAGTTCCAATCTTATTGGTTCAAATGATTGGTTTGAACTTCAGTAAACTTCTGCTTAATTAAAATTGCTCACCACTAGTCTCCACTTTGACAGATCTCAAGTCATGGTAATTTGCATTATTAAATTCTAATATTGTATTTCTTGGAATGTTAGGGGGTTGGGAGACCCCCCAAAATGTGATGAAATTAAAAGAACTGTGAGTGACTTGAAGCCGATGTTAGGTACCTTACAAGAAACAAAATGGGCAAGATGTGACATCAACAAAGTTAGAAGGGTGCTGCGTGGTCAGTGGTGGGATTGGGAGGCTCTAGACGCTATTGGCACTAGAGGAGGGGTTCTATTGGCTTGGGATAAAAGGAAAGTCTCAAGACTTGATTCTATGGTTGCGTCTGGATCAATTTCAGTTCTTTTCTCTGCCACTGGAACGGACTTGGTTTGGGCGTTCTCCACTGTGTATGGGCGAAATGACGCAAGACTTCGCCAAGGTTTTTGGACTGAGCTGTTGAGCATCCAAGCTGCGTGGGGGGTGCCTTGGATCACCGGAGGGGATTTCAATGTCACTAGCTTTGCTGACGAAAAAACTGGTAGACAAAGGGTCACTACGAGCATGCACGGCTTCTCCTCCTTTGTAGCAAGAGCAGAATTGGTCGACATCCCCATGTCAGGTCCCCGATTTGCATGGTCTAAGGGATAGGCGAATCCGATTTCGAGCAGAATTGATAGATTCTTAGCTATGACTGACTGGGAGGATCTCTATCCCAATATGAGTTCAGTGGGGCGTACTTGTTCAGTTTCGGATCACATTCCCATCTCTTTAGCCACTCGAGATGATGGTTGGGGTCCCAAACCATTCGGATTCGAATTGGTTTGGATGAAACATGAAAACTTCATCGACCTTGTGGCGACCAAATGGAGGGGTTGGGATATCCAGGGAACTGCTGAATTTGTGTTCGGCCAAAAACTTCACCTTCTCAAGGCCTTTCTCAAAGATTGGCATAAGCAGGTCTTCAATGACATAAGTAAGATTAAAGATACGGTCATGGTAAACATCGTTGCCCTTAATGCCAAGGAAGAGAGGGAGGGCACTCTATCGGAGGAGGTTAGAAATATGCGCAGCAACCTTAAGGAGCTCCTCAACAAGAAAATAGTCGAGGAGGAAATTTTTTGGCGTCAACGATCCCGTGAAAGGTGGGCCAAGGAAGGGAGTCTTAATACCAAGTTCTTTCATGGTCTTGCTAATGCTCGTTGGAGGTCCAATTGGATCTCATCCATCTCTGTTGAAGGGAGGACCTCGAACAAAGCCGAAATCAAGAAGGCTATTGTAGACCACTTTGTTCAACAGTATAAGGAGGAATTCGTTTGCAAGCCTTTCCTAGGGGAATTCCCATTTAACCGAATCAATGCCTTGAGCAGCGCTGGTTTGGAAGATGAATTTGGCCTCGATGAGATCAAACTGGCCGTGTTCGAAGGCGATGGCGACAAGGCTCCGGGTCCAGATGGATATCCCATTAAATTCCTTAAGATTTTTTGGGATGTGTTGCATGAGGACTTGGTTAGAGTGGTTCAAGAATTCTATCGCTCGTCGCACCTCAGCAAAGGGACTAAATCTACGTTTATCATCCTCATTCCTAAATGCAATGGTACTAAAGCTTAGGCGAATTTCGTCCCATCAGCCTGGTTGGCTTCCTTTACAAAGTGGTGGCAAGAATCCTCGTCAATCGCTTTCCGTCTGCCATCAATAGTGTTATCAGACTGACTCAAGCTGCGTTTATTCGGGGGAGGCAGATCACAGACAGTGCTGTCTTAGTACACGAGTGTCTTCATTCCAGGCACTTGGATAAAAAACCAGGTCTGATCGTTAAGCTCGACATGGAGAAGGCCTTTGATCGAGTTCACTGGTTCTACATTGATAACGTCTTATCCTCGATGGCGTAAATGGGTTAGAGGATGTATTTCGAATCCTACTTTTTTTGTTTTGATTAATGGGTCTCCAAACGGCTTCTTTGAAGGATCTAAGTGACTGCGTCAGGGGGAACCGTTGTCTCCGTTTCTCTTTAATCTTGTCGGTGAGTGCTTGAGCCAACTTATTGATAGGGGTGAGGCTTTGGGGGCCATTTCTAGTTTCAGGGTTGCTAAAAACTGTAAGCCGATCACTCATCTACAGTTCGTAGACGATACAATCATCTTCTGCGATGCATCCTTCAAGAGCCTCTTTCATCTCAGGCTGATTCTTAAAGTTTTCGAGGTTTGATGAGGCCAGAGAGTCAACATGGTCAAAACAAAATTGATGGGGGGTTCATTTGAATCACAGGAAAGTGGAGGCTTTCGCTAACTATTTCGGAAGCCAGGATGGGGTGATCTGCCGGCTTCATACCTTGGGCTACCCCTCTGTTTGGGTGGCCCTAAAAAGCCTCTCTGGGATGGAGTGGTAGAGAGGATAGAGAGGCGGTTGGCTTGCTGGAAAGGAAAGCTTCTTTGCATGGCTGGTAGGGTGACTTTGGTCAAATGCGATCTCTCAAATATGCCCATCTTCCATATATCTATGTTTCGGTGCTCAGTCTCAGTCATCCGCATAATAGAAACTTTGATGAAGAGGTTTATGTGGACTGGGGGAGATGAACGGAGGAAGATCCATCTAATTTCATGGGAGAACGTGTGTCTACCTAGACACTTTGGAGGTCCCGGAATCCGGGATTTGAACCTTATGAACTGCTCTCTACTTCGCAAGTGGCTCTGGAGGCTTGGGGACAACAACAATTCTCTCTGGGAGGTGTTGGTCCAAAATAAATACAAGTTGGGAGCGCGCGGGTGAGGGCTCCAAGCGAGAGGACTTGCTAGAGCCTCTGGCTGGTGGAAGGGCATAGCTGGTCAAATTGAGGATTTTCTAGGGGCCTTTTATTCAAAGTAAAAAATGGTAGGAATATAAGTTTTTGGGAGAATAACTGGGTGGGCCACCATCCTCTGAAAGTGGACTACCCCTCTATTTATTTACTTAGCAGAAGTAAAAAGGCGGTTGTGGCTGATTGCATGTGTAACGTTGGTGATGGCAATAGGTGGTCTTTGGACCTGAGACGTAATCTTAATTCTAGAGAGACTAGGGAACTCCAGGAGCTCCTCTCGGTGCTGCCTTCTTCTCTGAGTGATTGCGATCGTGAGGATATCAGGGCGTGGAGACGAAGGAAGGATGGTCATTTCTCGGTTAAATCGTCATACAACTTTCTCTGGAGGAGGCCATTGATTAATCAGGCGTAGACTGGAATCTGGAATGTTAAAGCCCCTCCAAGAGCCATTTTGTTTTCCTGGTGCGCCGCGCAAGAGAGGATCGAAACTGTTGATCTCTAGGTTAAGAGAGGAAGCTGTCTTCCCAACAGGTGTGCCTTGTGCTACCAACAACCTGAGAGTGCCAATCATTCTCTAATTCATTGTGTCTTTGCTCTAAATGTGTGGAATACCTGTTGGGGTAGACTTAATCGCATTAGATGCATGCCTGAATCTTGTAAAGTTCTGCTTGCCGAGCTATACCCCTGGTCGAAAGATAGGTACGGTTTGGTGCCAAAGGCTCTTCCCATCGCTATCTTGTGGTCAATTTGGAAGGAACGGACTTCTGCTGCGTTAGTTGATGAGATCTTCGACCTGCTGAGATGTTGGGATCATTGTTTTGGGCTGCGCCATTGATGTTGTCTTAGTTCCCTTTCTTCCCCTTCCTTGTATGGGAGTGGGTTTTTTTGTCTTTTGGGCTGCACCGTTGATGATTTGTCTCTTCTTTTTTGTGCTATTGCTTCGCTCTGGTCTATCTCGGCTGTAACTTTTATTTATCAATCAAATTTCAACCTTACCCATAAAAAAAAATATTGTATTTATATCCTTTTTAATAAGGGAACAGTGTTTAACTCCATTTGATGTGTTTAGCTTTGGCTTATTAGATCAGTTTAATTATTAAAACAAAAACTAGCTGTTAGGTACAGAAATTCATCAAAACTTGTTCTCTTCTACAATAAAATACTCCAAATCTTTTAAAACAAAAAATTTCAAATTTCAAAAAAAAAAAAAAAAAAAATACGAATAAGAAGAGATATCTAAAAGTTAGTGAATCTGGAATTGCTGAGAATTTAGAGGGATAAAGCAAGGTACCTCGAAATTTGTCTTGGACAGCTCCTAAAACTTGCCCCATGATTCCAATATAAACAAACTGAAAAAAGGAAATATGGAATATAATGGAGCCGATTCTAATTTGACGAAAACAATCCCCAAGGGTGAAATCCACAGGTAACGTGACACGTGGTGCTCTGGTAATAGAAGTTGGATCGAAAAGTAAGGAGTTTTACTTTTACCAATAACTTGGTACCGGCGACCTCCATCTGTATCCGGTAGTGCAGGCATTAGATGCGCTGGCCCATGCACCAACCTCCAAGAGCTTAGAGCTTAGTGGTAAAACTGTAAAAGTCTGTTTCGATTCATCCTTTCGGACCCTCTCTCTCTCTTCTTTTTTTCGCTATTTGACCCTTGAAAAATTAATTTTATGTTTGATAACATAGCTCTTCCCCTATTTCCTCAAAATGAGTAAAAGCTGAAAGTGGCCAAAACTAAATTACTTGTGAAAATTTCTTTAAATGGAAGCCAGAAGCAGCCACATCAAAACAAGGCCCTAAACTCTGTAAATTTATCAGTAATATAGTAATAACGGAGCCAGGATGGGCTGGGCTTGGGATTAGGCTTAGAAAGTTCATCATTGGCCGGGCTTAGTCTTGGGATTATAAGCCCATCACGGGCTCGAGTTGAACTTGGGCCAAGTTCAAGTCTATAAGGTCAGGCTTGGGTTTCCCTTAACTCGGCCCAAGACCGGATCATTGCCACCCCTACATATGAGATGTCCATATGGTAAGAGAACATTTAGATGGTACTCCCTCTAAGTACCATCTAAAATTATTTTAATGCGAACTATCCCATAAAATTATTTTTAATATGTTTTTAGTCGCAAAACATTTAGATGGAATGCACATGCGGAGAGCTTGATTAGTAAATCGTAGGTATAATGCAGCTCATTTCTACATTAAAGATATTTCAATTGTATTAATAAAAACTTTCTAAAAAGAAATAGGTAATTTTATTATTCAGGTTTCACTATTTTAATGGAGAAAAATTCACCCATACACACCTTAATGTGTGATTATAAACAACACCTACTCTTACCTAAAAATAAAGGGTAACACCCGTTAAACCTGTGAAGAAAAAACACAAATCCACCGTATACAGTTGACTGCTTGAATCAAACGATGGAGATCATTTTTCGTCCCAATATTTTACACAATAATTCTTGAGATCATAATGTACCTATCAAATGGTCACATGTTGATCTCATGTGGCACACATCTCCAAAAGTGATTGTCTAAGAGATGCATCTATGATCACAGTAACTTTTGGAAATGTGTGTCACATGGAATCAAAATCTAATTTTCTAATAGGTGAATCATGATCTATTGTATGAAAGATTGGGATGAAAAAGGATCTTCATTGTCTGATTAAAGATAGTCAATGATTTCTTGTGATGGATATTAGAGAGAGGGAGATGAACCGAGGAAAAAAAAAAAGTGTCATTAAGAAATTTGATCCATTTCAACTTTTTTCGCCTTACTAATAAATGAACACTTTTGCCTTTGATTAACCTCTACCTTCTCGCTTCATATATGGTCAAAAAGTAGAGCTAGAATGAATCATATGAAAAAAGCTACCAATAATGAAGAAGGAATAAAGAAATGTGCCACGTGAACTGAATACAAAGCATATGTATTTGCACGCGATCCTTACTAGATTAGTCACGTTGCTTACGTGCTTGGAGGTCTTGGGCTATATATAATATCGGCACTCCTCACTTTATAAAGTGAGTTTGTAAGGTGAGATTTATCCAAATTATATATAACCCAAGACTTCAAAGCTCACAACCAATGTGAGACTATTTTTAAAACACTTTCGCACGTGATTTAGCTCATCTCGCAAGCTCATGAAATTTTATCAGGATATCAGAGCAAGTATTTCTTCACTTCACGTCAATCAATTCAATTGCTCACATGATTTAGTTTGGCTCAACATTATCAATACATGCAGGAGCATGTTAGAATAATCCCACATTGCCTGTAGGCTTGGAGGTCTTATGCTATATATAATCTGGGAATTCCTCACCTTACAAGCCAGTTTTGTAAGGTTGAGTTCAGCTCATAAAACTCTTATCAATCATAATCCCAACTTATTTTCCTCTCAAATCAACGTAAGGAAAAAGTACTCTATAATTAAAAGAGCAATCAGTTTTAGTTTGAATCTAATATTGCACCATTTAATTCATTTATTAGTGTTAGGGGGACACCCAATTACTAAGCATCTATTTGATAAATTTTTGAAAAATATAGGAAAAGGATTTATAGATCCAATTGATTCCACCTCTTTGGAAATTCATTATTTTCCGATATTTGAATTGAGTACTTGCAAATAGAAAATAGAAAAAGAGCATCATCAATAGAGTACATCTCACACACTCAATAAATCAAACTTTATGTTGTGAGGGAGATTCCGTGAGAGAAAGAGAGAAATAGACATAAAATAAGAGAGATATTAACAGAGAAGCGTACAGTGATTAGATGAGGGAGAGAATATGGGAGAGAAAGATTCGGACAGAAAAAATCTTAAAAAATAAATTATGAGAGATAGATTCGAAGAAAGAAAGATATATCTAAAAAAGAAAGATATTCAGATAAATAGATTAAGAAAGAGAAAGAGATGCATCATCTTTGGGGGACATAACACACACCAGACAAAAAATTAGAGAGAAATAAAATTGAGAAGAGAGAGACAGAGAAGAAAGAGATTCCATGAGAGACAAAACTAGGACAGAGATAGAGAGAGAGAGGGGCAGAGATTCGGTGTGATATATATATATATATATATATATAATATCATTTAAAAGGTTTCTTAGTATAAATTAAAAGAAATCAGTACCTTAAATATAATATAATATTAACAAGTGAATCTTCAATTTTATAATAACATTAAAAATATACGATAATCATTATTATAATAGCAATGAAATATAACGAAATCATTATACCTTCAAATAAGTTGCATTAATCGCAGTACCGACTCAATCGATCGACTTTCGAAGTTTCTGAACAAGTTACAATTCCGAGAAAATAAAATATAAAACATGCAAGAATAAGAACAATAGATTAAAATCGAATCATAAATAGAGTAAGTCATCTAATCAATCTTAAGGCAATATTATATAAAAATAAATTTATGATTCATTTTATTAGTTCGTCGATACGCGATTGAACGTATCCTACGTGACGAGATCTAAGAAGGATAAGATGGATTGACGGGTACTCACCTCTTGAAGCGTGAACGATAGAACAACGACAATTAGCGTGATAAGATCGACATCTCACACGATGGCGGGAGTTTTAGAAAGGGTGGGTAGAGAAGGAGTTGTGACAGCTAGGGTTAAGAAAATTTTAGAAAAGAAGAAAAGTGAAAAGAGGTTTACTTAAATAGAGTTTTCACAAATAGGATAGATTCCGATGTAAAATACTAACATTGTACACAATACAAAACACATCTAACACCAATAAAATAAAGTAAAAAAAAATCCGGATCATTTTAGAAACAATGGCAAATTGGGTCCGAACTCCGAATCCATTAAATTTTGATCTTGACTCAAACCCACTCCCATCTGGTCTTTCAGATTCAGAGAGTACAGTCCCGATCTGTTTCCTCACGTTGCTAACTCAAGATGTTGCACTTTAAGATGTGATGAACCCAACGCTTGATCACGATCACAGAGTTATGATCATGATGAGCATAGCTCAAATCCTTCCTCTTCCAACTGTAGCCGCTTCAATTCTGAATGGCCGCATCTTGAAGCCGCGAACCCATACGTTATGACGACACTGAAGAGGACTACTAGGACAGCAACGAATAACTGAAAGTTGGCGAGCAATTCTCCCCGGACCTCATTTTCGGGCAAATGGCATGATATCTCGGTGCCCTTCATCCCACACCCGGCCGGCATCATGGGCCCATGTAGAGTAAAGGCCGTCTGATAGAACCAGAGCCCTTGAAGAGTGATGGCAATGCCGCTGGATAGATCTATGGAGAAACTTGTCGGGATTAAGGCTCCAGCTACTGCAGAGATTATACAGAGGGCAATGAGGAGGACGAGGAGGAGGTGGTAATGTGCCTCAAGGCCTTTGTAGGCGGTCGAATGGGTGGTCGAATGGAAGTAAAACAAGAGAAACTCAGCACAAAAGGCAGCTGAGGCAATTAGGCAAATAGCTCCTTCCGGCACGCGGAAATACCTGTTGAGGCGATTGACCAAAGATTAATATTCAGCAAAATTCAATGTCAAGCCAAACCCTATATATATATATATTCTAATTGAACCGTTTCTTATCAACAATCTAATAGTACGAAGAGACCTTCTAATCAGGCCTTACTCTTCACAGTTCAGAAATCACAGTGGCCACATGTTTACAACCATCAGATCAGTGGTCTTTTCCATGAAACGTTGCTACGGATAAACTAACAAACAATTCAAATGTAAGCAATCGTTCCTACGTTTAGGAGCTTTCGTTCAATTTGATTTTGACTATGGCTCCTCCAAGAGATTGCAGGTTTCCATCAATTTGGCTGTTGGCTTGTGGCTCCTCCAAGCGACGGTGAAAGGATTGAATAGTCCAAATTGATTGTTGAGTACAGAAAAATGGATGCTATGACTTACATATGATTGACATTAGATTGTATTCAAACCTTCATCCTTCGGAAAAGAGGAACTAATAATTTTATTTTACCATAAATAATATTAAGGGATAATGAGAGAAACCTGCCTCCAGAACAAACTTGAAAAAACACTGCCTTCCCGGTTTTCTGAAGGTTCAAAATCCGTGAAAGCACAATTTTCTTAACCGTTCGAAGTCGGGTCTTTTTTGCTAAAAAGTTTATTTTCGAGGCATTGTTTTCTAAGGTGCCCTAATATTAAATCCTACTTCATATAAATGTTAAAGAGCAATAGGGAAGAAAAAAATGGCAATTAAGGAAAAATAATAATTTTTGAAGGCAAAGAATTAAGAATTCCCTCTCTTTTCTTTAATTCTTCTATTGTTATTTGTTTGCTTCATTTGAAACCCAACTAAAGATGGAAAAAAAAGGAAAAGTTGTGATCATCACCTCTTGGTCTCATCTATTAGGGTTAGGGGTGTATTCGGTTTTAGACCTACATCATAAACTAAATTAGTTCTAATCGGTTTCTAAATATTCAAACCAAACCGTCCAACTGTTGAACCAAACCAACATGATTCAATTCGGTTACGATTTAGTTTGGTCGGTTTCAATTTTCCTACAAGTTCTATTCAGCTCAAGTTGATCAAATATAGGGAACCATCACTTGCATTCCATGCACAAATTTAATATGTCCAAGATATTCTCAAATTTGTTGAGCCTTAAATTCTCGAATACTTTTACGGATAAGATGTACAAGGTATGCCTCATATATGTCTATAAGAACTTTATCTTGAGATGACCACATATTTCAATCCTCGGGTCCCATCATTAAAAGCAGTCTCATTCTTATATATATATATATATATTCAAGGATAAGATGTACATGATGTCCCTCTTATATATCCACAAGAACCTTATCTTGAGACGTCCACATATTTCGATCATCTAATCCCACCATTAAAAGCGGACACATTCTTTTATATATATATATATATATATATATATATATATACCCTTACTACTACTATATAAAAGTAAAAATAATTTCTGTCAATTTTTCATGCCTAAAATCCTATCTCATATCTCATAGCTGCAAATCCCAAAAATAGAGTTTCATGACCATTTTGCCCCTTTCTTTTTCCTCTTTATCTTCTTGAATTAGATTGTCGTCTTCTCCTTCTGCAGAGATTTCAAAGGTCTTTGGAGGAATCAAAAAATGGGTGTCTTCCATCTCTTTTGCTCCATTGTAGAAAAGGCAAGAGAAATTAAAGAAATCAGAGGGGAGATCGAAGAGGGAACAGGGAACGTGATCTCGCTCGCCATTTCTGCCTGCCTTCTATGATCTTAGGTTCAATTCAACTTACGAAGGCGCAAGTTGAAACTTCCAAAGCAAGCCAACCGAGCAAATATTTTTTTTTTTGGCATATCAACAGGGACACCTCATAATCTATCCATATTTTTTCTTGGGGTTTTGACTTTCATGGTTTTTAGGGATGAAGAGATTGACTATTCAGCCTTGAGATCCATGGTATTCATCTTCACACAAATCCTATGGTAAATGGGGATGACCTTTTCTAGAAAATGGATTGCCCTGGATTCGTTGAATTTGAAGAATCGTGCAATGTGTATTCACACTCCTGACCCTCAAGGGCCTCAACCACAAATGTCAATAAGGTCACAAAGTGGTACCTCCAAACACGCCCATGGATCTGTTGAAACCACCTCTATCTCAGACCCCATGAAAACCATTGATTCCTTCAAATTGGATGACGGAAATTGTTTTTTCACTCCCAATTTTCCACATAATAGATCTCAATATCATGACGCACCTATCAGACAGTCATTTACTGATTCCAAGAATCACATAGCCCCAAAAAATGGTCCTTCAATCAAATAACACACATCATGCTTAAACATGTTTTTAGAGCTATTTTTGAGAGAATTGTGACACATGGTATTAAAAATTTACTGTCTGATAGGCGCGCCATGATCTCAAGATCTATTTTAGGAATAATCAGGGTAAAAAACTATCTCCATCATCTAATTAGAAGGAATCAATTATTTTCTAGGGGTTTGGAACGTGGGCGCAAACAGAGGTACCTTTTTGCAAAACTGTGCTCATAGTTAACTTCCCTCCACTAACCTTACAAGTAGAGCTCTCAATAGGCCGAGTTGGGGTCAGGTTTAAACAGGGCTCACTCTTGGCTGCATGAGCATGATTAGAGTCGGGTTAGAAATTTTTTCAACTTGGCCTAAACTTGGTCTAGAAGTACTCATCCTAAGGTCGGTCCTAACATTTTTAATCGGGTTGTGGGATTTTTATCATTAAAAAAATTAAACTATCTTTTTTAGCTAAGTTCAAGTTTTAACCAGAAACTTTTATAATAGGCTTAGTAGTTAGTGACATTTTATAGTAAGCTTAGTAGTTTTGGTGAAAGTTATATCCACACTACTATATAAAAGTAAAAATAGTTTCTGACAATTTTTCATACCTAAAATACCCCTAGCCCATATCTCATAACTACAAGTCTCGAAAACATAATTCTCCTTAACTTATATCTCATAGCTGCAAGTCCCGAAAACAGAGTTCTACATTTATTTAAACTAGGACTCTGTTTCCATTTATTTCAGTTTCCACAACTTTCTCTCGCTCTCTCTCTAAAATTTTTTATCAAGCTAAACAAGGTATTCTGCATCTACATCTGTATCTACCAATGGGTAGGGGTGCAAGGTTTGACAGAAACCGAAATTTTTTCTATTAGAAGATTATGATAGGCATTTTTAGCTTTTTTACTTTCTTTTAGAAGGTTTGAGCGTTCAAGTCAATCTGTATTAAATCGTTTTTAAGAGACTCAACTGATTTGTCTATAACAAATAACTTGGCATGGATGTTTTTAAATGAATTCTTATTCCATTTTGCTAAGACAATTTTAAGCATCTTATAATTTGGGTTATAAATTGTTTTATCCACTAACTACTTCTCTAAAAAAACACTCCGAACCCAATCGAAATCAGACCAATAGAAAATAAAAATAAAATTGAACTGAAAACGATCAGATTCGTTTCAGTTTTGGCTAAACTGAAAATCGAAATTTCCGACATTCGTTCGGTACCTGAACTTGCACACCTACCAATGAGCAACACTCATGATTTAATATCCTATATTCTTTTACCTAATTATTTTATAATATTGTTGTTAATTGGGTCTCGAAATCTCCAAAGAAATCGAAATTCTTTCGTATGTATGTCTCTGATTTGTTCTTTAAATATTCTTTCGGATTCTAAAATTTGTTTCAATTTATAATGATTAGAATTGTGAGATAAATTGCTTCGATTTTAGAAGTTATAAATTTTTTCTTTTGAGTAATTATTTTATCTCTTATTTTATTATTAAATAATATTTAAATATTATACTATTATTGCAAAGCTTCAATAAGAAACAAGGGATCCTTAGTACCCCACATGTAATACATGCAAAACAAGAGTTATTTTAAAAGAGAAATAAGCTAAATGCAAAAAATGCAAAAAATGGAATATAGAATACATGTTACGATAATAACTTTAATATAAATAGACTTATCAATTCTATTTAAATTTGTAATTTGAGTCCAAAAGTAATTGTCAATATATGCACATTGTAATTATGCACCTTGCGTACAAATAAGTGATGAGAGTGGGAAAATATAACTCACATTATTTTAAAATGGAACAAAGATTCTTATTAGTTCTTCCTTAGAAGATCTTATGATTTTAAGATTGAAGGTAATATTTTTTATTTTATTATATTTTCTTATACAAAAATTATGACTAATTATATTTTATCATATGCAAGATGAAGATAAACAATTTCAAATTCACAAAAATAAATATATCGAAAATGAGTATTTCTTTCAAATCAAAGTGCAAGGCACGACTTACTAAAATCGTCTCAGAAGGTCATACATATGTCAAAGCATTAAATACGAGATGCTGAAGACAACAAAATCCTCAAAGAAAGTTAAAGTCGAAAAGAAATAAATACCCATTTTCAATTTATTTGTATTTTCAAGATTATACTTATTTGTTAGCTTTTATTTTTTTCTTCATATTTTATAGTTGCCAATATACGTTATATATTTTTATTTTTTTTTATTAAGTTTTTTTATAATTTTAAATTATACATAATGAAGACATATGAAACATAGTAGTAAGGGATTTTTTTTTTTTCATCTTTAATAAATCATAAAATATAGTAACCAACACTTGAAATGCTATATTTTTTTTTATGTTCAAATAACCCGATAGATCATGTCTAAAAATCAAGTTCAATCATTTAAAGGTCCCAATGTCAACGTGCATTTGCAAGTACCTTTTCACTAGGTATCCCTCTTATATGTCCACAAGAACTTTATCTTGAGACGTGCACATATTTCGATTCAGTTGGTTTCAACTTAGGAAGGCTTGGAACCAAAACCAAACCGAACTTTTCGGTTTTCTTTTTGCCAAACCTAACCCAAATTGGTACCCGTCTAAACTGGACCAAAACCAGCGGCTCGGTCCAGTTTGGTTGGTTTGGTGGGTTCAGCCCAAAAAATGCACAACCATAATCGGGGTAGGCATTGGGAGTCCTTGAAAAAAATATTGATAATAATAATGATATTTATATTTATATAACCTCAAGGGGTTAGGCGAGCTGGCCAGGTGCCTACTTTCAAAAGCAAGAGACCTAAGTTCGAATCCCGGCCTCCCCCCTGAGACGACTCTAGGGATTTATATCCTGTGCTGACCCGACATATGCTAAATTTGGGGTGCGCCTATGCCCCTAAGATTAGGCGGGTGCTCTAAGAGGCCCAAATAACTAGGATATAAAAAATAATAATAATAATGATATTTATATGAAGCAAAAAAAGCGATGACAATGCTGTCTTTTCTTTCAGAACCTTCTTAAAGCAATTGGTTGAAAATCGAAAGGTCAATCTCGGATTTGTCCAACACAGATTTTTCCAGGGCGAGTTGCTCTCATAATTTGTTTCGTTTTGTAAAATATAATCAAAGACGCAGAGACAAAAGCAAATAAACTGAAATCAGTGGTAATAGTAGTTAATAATATCTCTATATAGCTGCAACCGTATCTCTGCAACAGTGGCCCTCTCTAGGCAAAATTCAAAACAAGAAGGCCCAGATATCCGGTAGAATTGAAAATAACTCTTTTTAACATTTTAAAATTTTCTATATGTTCTCCGAGAACTTGTGAGGTGGATTTCTAATACAATCACTGTTATTGCAGTACTCTAGTGACCTAATTGTTTAACAATATTTTTAAAATTAATTGGGACAAAGGAAATAATTTTTGCGGCCTGAACAGTCCATCGATCAAAATATCGTCCGATACTGATACATATCGGACGATACGTATCGGTATCGGAGGTGAACAATACGGTACATTTAATGTACCGTATCGCCCATTTATATGGCTAATACTGTTTCGGTACGTATTGTCCGATACGTACCAATTTTCGGCCCAGACGATAGGTACCAGAAAATAGGCATTTTGATCCTTGGAACAGTCGTTGTCGAAAATGGCATGCCGCCCATTACCCAGTATTGGTCCCGTACTTACGTGGTGCTTGGAGGGGTGCACTGGTCCCGGACGAATGGGATGTTGGGTGCTTGGAGGGGTGCACTGGTCCCGGACGAATGCTATGTTGGGGTGGTGGATGGGACACAGACTTAACTTTTGGCTTTCTAATCACAAGTGGATGCTTTCAATGGCATGATAGAATTTGGAAATATTGGTCCCTCACCCAATTAGTCACATGCTCACATATATTATTTTGGAATGATATGATACTAAAATAACAAATGTGCCCCTGGGTTAAAAGGCTAGCTTCTGCTTTAGAAAGAACATTTTTATATTATGTAGCTCGGCATCATACAAGACATTGGTGCCCAGATCATTCGCCATCATTATATGCATATAATAGATCCTCCAATAAATGAGGTCAATCAATTTGAAACCTTTTGCCAGCTTGAAGCTCATTTCAGCAGGAATGGTACAAGAATTAACATAGAAAACCATTATCCCCACCACCTAGTTTATTTTCCTTTTTTTATTTTCACAAAAGGAAATTAGGCAAAGAGGTTGATTTGTTCCTCTAAAGTGCATATATATATATATATATATATACGTGGGATTGATACATGAGATCATTATAGCCATAAATTTCTGGCGAATCATGAAAATTATATCAAATTTGGTTCTCATGATCCACTAGAAGGAAACAAGAAGCTCAGAACACACGTGACTTATATAATAACCATAGCACAAAAGTATTGCGTATCCAAGTTCGTATGCGGGAATCATTGAGTGGGGTCAGTCCAATTTTATTCTGATAAATTCGGGAAAGATTTGGTGAGGAATTCAAAAATTTTGGGGCTAATAAAAATAATGATTAATTATTGAAATATATAAAAATATATTTTATTTAAAGTTAAAAAGGATGTCTTTGAATAATAAAATAAATATATTATACAATTCGCATGCATTAACAATATACAGTGACAAAATCCAGGATGACCAATGATTAAAGCATGTAACACAATGATAAAAATTAGAACAGAAATTTTGAAATTTGACAAATTGGCCCAATTTGTTGAGATAAATTGGAAGAAACCAAGGGAATATTTGACAAAAAGCTCATTCGACCACCTATTCATAGAATTTTGATTAATTAAGAGAATTTGTGAGAAAGCATATCCGGTCTCATTGGAGAGAAAAGAAAATGAGATTTCCTGGATTTTCTGCAGAAAACAACATTTCATGAGACTTTCTAAGGTTAACTTGTATTCGAGAGTTCTTATTGGGCTGCAGGTTTTAAGCCCACTTTTCCTGAGAAAGGAGCATTCTGTTTTTAGTCTATTTTTGAAAGTTTTGGCCCAGGAAAGCTCAATTTCAAGTCAACATTTTTATTTTTCATTTCCGTGCTAGTTTCAATTCCTATTATTTTCTTACCAAACATGCATAGCTTTTGTGATATATCACTCTCGATGCCAATAGACCTAGTGCATTGGCAATATTGGTGTAGGGGCCGCGATCTTGCTATTGAGATGTCAATCATCGTTTAGAGGTCTGATGGCTAAACTCAACAATATTATAAAAGGTTTTAGGCGTGCTCACAAGTTTCAAATAGGTTTCATGCACCACGAAGACCTTTGTAAAATTCCAGATTGATATGTTCAGTCACAAGATCATAAGTTAATCCCTGAACCAACATATGATGGTAAGATCATGATAGCAAGATCTATTGTATCAAGGATTAGGACAAAAAATTACCCCTATCGTCCGATTCAAAGAAGTCAACGATTGAAGCACGTGAAACCCAACTTGGGAATAAAGTTTCTCAAAGCACAACCCCAATCCGTCGGAGGTTTTGAGAATGCTACCATCAACCACATTTTATCATTTTAAGTGAGAAAATGTCCGAAAAGTTTAAAAAATAGGTTTATGAGTAGCTCACGAACAACTCACTCTCCTCATAAAATGGGTTTGTCGGCAGAAACCGAGGTAGTCATGACAGAAACTGCGAACGAGCCCTAAAGAGAAATCAGTTGTGAGGTGATTATGATCAAAGCATATATCTAACTAAAGTATATGCTTCCTACATGCTATACTCAGACAAGAAAGTACAAGGATCGTGCACACTGGTTTTTACCTGGTTTTCTCGTTGAGCAGAGCGACGACTCCATAGATGAAGAACATAAGAAGCATCCCCGAGTGCTCGAAATCATTCATGTGAGAGGGATTCAGAACGCCGTTAACGAAGAACTTGAGATGGGTCGAATACAAAAGTTCGATGCACATATCGATCAAAGCACCTATAGTTATCACGTAAAGCTCTAGATATTTGAACTTCCCTTCGAATCCTGGGACCGGGTTCCATGCCCTAACCCTAAATGATTTAGGGTTTGAGACGTATCTCAACACGGCGCTCCAGATATGCCAAACCCCAACTACAAGAAACAGAGTTCCTGGAAGAATGTGGCCTTTGAAAGAACCCATCTCCGAAGCCTAGAAAAATCAAAATTTGACCTCAAGTCAGGCAGATTCAGTGGAAGAAACTGAAGATTCTGGCTAAGAATTCGCTTAGTTCCGATGGAATCATGGAGATCGAGACTGAAGACTATGACTAGAGTTCCTATTTTTTTCGCATGAAATTTATGAAATACATAAATTTCTTATTTGATCTGCAACATGAAGTGCGATATCACACAATTTGTACAGAGTTCAGATGCCTTAGTTTGAATCTAACGATAAAAGCTTGTACTTCGCTCGTTTTCAGTCAAAGATCGCTACTTTCCGAGACAGTTGACCAGGAAATTTTCTGAAAAATAGAGGGGAAAGCTAAGTAACAGAGAGAACCAATTTTGACAGAAGGAAAAAAAAAAAGGGAACTTTTAACTTAAATCTCAGTTTGTTATGCGTACAAAAAAAGGATAGAGATCGATGAGCAGGGATGAACTCAGAATCGCTCCAAGGATTGATAAAAACACAATAAGAGCTTTTAAAAGCAGAGACCCGTAGAGCTAGAGAGTGAATATGGATTTGTATTGGTGCTTTGGAAGGTCCAAAAAACAAAGCTTCTTCGATTAAATCTTTTAATTGCAGAAATTTGGATGTTGTTGGGAATGATTTCGGAGTCGTTAACTAACTTTTTATGTTGTTATTATATAAAGATCCAGATCCAGATTCAAACATTAAATTATTGGTTTAAAGGAATGCCAGGTCCTATTTCCAAGGGGAACAGATGGATAAGATGGATAGGACTGGTCCGACTGGATATCTGATTCTTCTTTGTAGGACCTCACATTGCCCATTTATATACCGTTTATTGCCGAGGGTTAGATTTACTCGATTAAATATTCCAAAAAAAATTCCGTGTTTAACATATACATGTTCGATATCGTATGACACGGTTGATTTAAGAAGGATCAACGGCTGGACAAGATCAGGACAGGGCTGTGTTTTATGGATGGTTCCGATGGACCGTACGGCACTGATGAAAGCAATGGAACATGATCAAGTGTACTATGCTTTTAGTGTAAACTAAAATTTACTTAGTATTAGGCACATGAGTCACTAGTGTTACACCGACTAATCTCAGTCCATCTAAATGGTCAATAGTCTGTGTCACTGATTTCATAAACTTTGGCTTTTTGCAAGATTATCTATTGACCTTTCAAATTTTAAAATTTCTATTATTATATTTTAGAAATAGTAAATTGCCTTTTCTAAGATGTGTAACACTCAATATTGATCATCAATAATTGCATCGCGCGACATCAATGACGCAATTGATTGCACGTGTAGTGGGGTCTAAAGCATGGATCAAAATATCGGAAAATTGATAAGTATTGTCCAAGCTGAAAATCAATACATATCGAAATAATAATATATCAGACGATATGTTGATTGGATCATCACATATTAATCATATAAAAAAATAATAGGATACATTTAAAGGAAATTTATACTATAATTTGCGTATTTACAGAAACGATCCTATAGTTTCAATCCTTACATAACAAATCAGTTCCAAGTCAAGTCGGTTCCACATTTCCCTTATATATATATATATATACGCGTTTCCCTCCGCTTATTAGCGGTCGCTGCGGTATGTTAGCGGCCGCTAACATACCGCTATCTTACAAAAAAATAATAATAATAAAATAAAAAATTTATTCTTTTTTTTTTTTATAGTTAACGGCCGCTATTTTAAGATAGTGGCCGCTAACATATCGTTAATTTAAAAAATAAATATATATATTTTTTTTTTAAATATCGACCGCTATCTTAGGATATCGGCCGAATTAATTTTTTTTTTTTTTTTTTTTAAGATATTGACCGATATTTTAAAATATCGGCCGATATGATAAGATATTAACCGATATTATAAGTTATCGGCCGATATTTTAGATATCTTAAATATATATATATATATATATTAAGATATTGGCCGATATTTTAAAATATCAGTCGGTAACTTATCATATCGGCTGATAACGATATTTTAGATATCTTAAAAAAAAAAATATATATATATATATATATATATATATATATATATATATATATATTATTTTATTTTATTTTTAATAAGTTAACGGCCGCTAACATACTGCTATTTTAAAAAAATAATAATAATAAAATAAAATAAAATATAGTCTCTTTTTTTTTTTATAGTTAGCGGCCGCTATCTTAAGATAGTGGCCGCTAACATACCGCTAACTTATATATATATTAATATCGGCCGCTATCTTAGGATAGCGGGCGATATCTTAAAATACTAAGATAGCAGCCGAAATCTTAAAATACTAAGATAGCGACCGATATCTTAAAATATTAGGTTAGTGAGTTTTTTAATTTTTTGTTTTTTTGATTTACTTATGTCTTATGTTCTTATATTTTTGGCAGATCACTAACTAATAAATACAGTAATCTCTTTTTTTTCTTCGTGCCCTAAAATTTATTATATGTTAGCAATCGCGATCATAAAATATCGTCCGTTATTATAAAATAGCGTCCAAGATAGTACTTAAAATATCGAGTATCACGACCTGCAATTATAAGCGAGCGCTATTATAGTCGGAATTGAAAAAATAGACAATAAAAAAAATTAAAAATAAACATATATATAACAAAAAAATAGGTGGATGCTGAAGTAAAAACGACATAGCTTGAAACTGACTTATTTTACACATTTTCAAATTATAAGGCCGTTTTTACAAATAACCAAACTTATGAGATAAAAAATCCAAATTTCCGTACATTTAATATATCGCATCTTTGATCATGGGCTCAATTAATGATAGCGTTATTGCAAGATCATCTACCCAACCTAATCTATAGCCCTGGCACCCTGACCAATCTCGCCAATTAATGATAGCGTTATTGTCAGATCATCTACCCAACCTTATCGATAGCCTGGGCACCCTGACCAATCTCCTTTATGAAACGGTCAAGCCCGAAAGAAAAGTGAACAAAAGGACATCGATGCCTTCTTTGGCTATGCGTAACTTATTTGTCAACCATATTCATTGTCAATGGAATAAGATTTATGTCTAACATTTAGAGACAGAATCTGCACTAACACGTGTAAACATTTGAGACGAAAGACGCCTCATCTTTACACTGTGCGCCACACATTTTCACTTAATCTAGGTTGTGCAACTAACAGTCGGTCCATTATTGACACCATGATATCAAATATCGGCTAATATTATATGCATTGGGCGATTTAACCAAAAATGTGGGTGCAAACATAATTACTCCTGTTACATATTGATTTCTAGGCGTGGAGTAACGCCAAAGTTTCAAACAAGCATTAAATGCTTTTGAGTTGTCGCTTTTCACTTTTCTAGACGTTTTCACTTTTCAGTTTTCACTTTGCAGGTTTGACCTTTTAGTTAATAGGCTACTTGTGAGTTGTCACATCGTTTCAGTCGAAGGCGGAAAAAATTAAGAACCGGTTTGCCGATTTGACTTGTCACTCCTGACCGAGTTGAAGGATTTTTTTATACTAAAGAATAGGAAGGATCAACCGTCGAAAAATATATATAATCATTCATATTTTTTTATTTTTTTTATAAGAAAAACTTCATTAATGATTTAAATCAGTCACAATTACATCATAGGGTGATATCCTCCATCCAAATTTCATCAGAATTTCTAATTAAACCAATTTCATATTCGAAGTTTTCTTAATATGAGTGCAAGAGTGAGACCTAAAAAATTGTAAGCTTTTCAAGATTTCCTCATATAAAAAAGATAGGTCTGAAAAATCACTCCCTTACTTTCAACTACACTGATCACTAGGGTAGAATCACCATCGAAATCAACATCTTGGAAGCTACACCGGTAGGAAAGGCGAGAAGCTTCAAGGAACACTAAAGCCTTGAAATGTTCAGCTTTAGAGACATTTAAGAAATTTTTGGCCATCAAAACAAGGATTATACCTTCATAGTCGTGAATGATCACTCCAATCCCTGCAGATTTTTTCAATCTGCTCCAGGCTCTATCAAAGTTAACTTTAAAGTGGTCTTCCACAAGGGGAGACCAAAGGACAGTCGAGGGGTTTAAATTTTGAGGATGTGTGGTTGGATTATTCATCTACTAGAAGTCTGCAAGATAGAATGAGGCACTCTTGGTAATATTGGTTGGATCTTTTTCCTTAAAGTCGTGAATTACCTAATTCCTTTCATTCTAAAGTGCCCAAGCTAAAATGAAGAAGCAGTCCAACTGATCCCTACCAAATTGTTTATGGAACTCTATAGCCCACTCTTTAAAACTCAGTTGTTTGAAGTCATGAACACAAGCGCCCAACGAAGAATAAAACCAACAGATTTCAGCTTTGTAGCAGTCTCTAAGAACATGAACAACGAATTCGTACTCGGATTCGCAAACGTCACACACAGGGGAAATGCTTTCAATTTTTCTGTGAAGCAAAACCTTGATCGGGAGAATACATTTTGACCTTGGGATATGGCATCTCCAAAGATCTCTCCAAATTCAAGTTTGAGGAAGAAGATCCCCCATCCTTTGTTTCCTCAACAAAAACAGTTTTGTAGGCGCTTCTAATCGTAAATTTTTCATCCTTTTTCAGAGCCCAAGCTATTTTGTCCTCTTTCACTCCAGTTGGAATAGGAATGCTCAAAATTGTATACGCATCTTCTGCGAGAAAAATAGATCTGATAAGTTCTTCATTCCAACGATTGGGCCTATCACACATTAGTTCATAAACATATTCAAGCTGGTTGTTTCCTCTTGGAGAGAAAATTTTGTAGGTGTACTTTTTAGGGATCCATCTATCATGCTAGTTTCTTATGGAATTGCCACCACCAACTCTCTAAATAAGAATTTTCTCAATAATCTCTTTTGCAGAGAAAATGCTAGACCACATGTATGATGGATTTCTTCCAATTTTAGCATCGAGAATAAAAGATTTGGGGAAAGACTTAGCCTTTAATAATAGGCTAATAAGCAAATATGGGTTTGAGAGCATCCTCCACACTTGCTTAGCTAACATCGCTGAGTTGAACTCAAAGAGGTTTTTTAAACCCAGCCCACCTTCGCCTATTGGTTGGCACAAGTCCTTTCACGCCTTCCAATGCAAGCTGATGTCCTTGCCTCTCTGACCCCACAAAAACTTTGTCGTCATTGTTGAAATCTCTTTGAGAAGAGAAATAGGTATTTTAAAGCAACTCATCATATATTGGAAATTGCCTACACAACAGCCTTGATGAGAACCTCTTTCCCGACTCGAGACAATAAATTTTCTTTCCACCCAACAAGCTTTTTACAAATCTTATCTTTAATGCATTCAAATGCCGCTTTTCTAGATCTGTCGAAGGGCATGGGTAAGCCCGAATATTTGTCTTGAGCGGTAGTACCTTTGATCTGTAAAATGTTGAGAACTTTTTTTCGTAAATCATGTTTAACATTAGAACTAAAAGATAACGATAATTTGTCAAAGTTTCTTTTTTGACCCAAAGCATCCTCGTAGGGCTTGAAAATGCTAATAATTTCTCCACATTCGTTCATATTAGAATACATAGATCTAATGATTCAAATCATCCAATGAGCATAGTCTTTCATAATGGCCATTAAACCAAGGGATTGCATCTATTAGCAAAGATCATAAGATGAACCAAACTGTAAATAACTTTTAGTCACCAACTCCCTCCCTAAAAAGTTAATTATCACATTTTTTACAAAGTTTAGGCTTTCGCACAGAGATGCACATCATTGCCTTGTTCGCTCATTGCCAGCTCCCAACTAGAGCAGCTGTCAACCGCTCCACTACTCTGGCAAAGCCCTCTCTAGACCCACTCCCTAGCGTCCCGTAGGTCTCCACTCGTTGTCTACCAGCACTAAAGCAAGTTATCAAATGCGCTTTAGATACACTCCACTTTCTAACTAGAGCGGAGCGGGTGGGGAATGTGATGGAATCTAAATGGATCTGACGATCCGACCATCCAAAATTAAGCCTAAAGATCTAGCGCACGATCAATCAAAAGTAATAAATTTATAACATATAATTATGCGCACCTTGAGCGTTAGCCATCGATGGTTGGTTGCCGATCTTCAACGATGTTCTCGCGTTCAATGTCTCCTAGCACAATGGAGATGCTCTCGCCAATAGGGAGGATTGAATTTTATCGAGCTATCGTTGGGAGCAGGCACCCCTTATATTTATAGCCAAAGAGTCCTATCCCATTAAGGACTGAAATTGCTAATTGTAGTGTGATTAGAAATCACAATCATACTTTAACTGAAAGACTCAATAATCAGTTGCCTATTTTCTTCAAACTCACCAGAATAGCAATTGTACATCTCAAGGTTGATCTTATACCATTCACCGGTCAACGGATTTGACCATAGTGATAGCCACCAAAATAGGAACTTCTAACAGTCTCCCACTTGGCCAAACTATGTCAATAAACTCCGATTACCTAATGTTAGCTAACTTTCTTTGAATGGTAAGTCACAATCAATCTCAATCAAAGTCTTTATTATCAGTCCGGTCCAGTGAGAATTTCAACACAGAATCAATATAGTCAATATATCATATCATCGATATATGACCGCTCATTAGTTACTGTATTGGAAGTCATCACCGACATGAATTTCAACTAGTATGATTTCACATAGATTGTAAGTTTACAAACTGAATGGTGATTACATGTAAACTCAATCTAATATTGGTCTTACTTTATTGCCATCTACTGGCACCATATATTTCAAGAAGGTATTTGCATAAAAATGGAAAAGCAAATAAATAAGTTTTATTTCTGAATCAATTAAACAAATGTATTCACTCTCAAAGGCTATCAAAATTATCCGTTAACCCCATGCGCGCAACATGCTCCAAAAAGAGCGTGAGAAGTAAACCTTTAGTGAGAGGGTCAGCCAACATGAGTGTCATACTTATCTTTTCAACAGATACAATTTGATTCTGAACTTTCTCCCTTACAACAAGATATTTGATATCAATATATTTGAAAACCCCACTAATCTTGTTGTTATTAGAGATAGCAATCGCAGCGGAATTGTCATAAAAGATTCTCAGTGGCTTTGAAATAGTATAAATAACTTGAAGTCTTGAGATAAAATTCCTCAATCATATCGCCTCACATGTTGCCTCAAAACATGCAACGAATTCTGCTTCCATAGTGGATGAAGTAGTCGGCGTTTGTTTAACGCTCTTCCAAGATATAGGTCCACCTGCAAGCATAAAAATATAACCCGATGTGGACCTACGAGTGTCTTGACACCCAATATAGTCAGCATCGAAATAACCAATAATTTCAAGGTTATTCGACCTTTTGTATGTGAGCATGTGTTCTTTAGTCCCTTGTAAATAGCGAAAAACCTTCTTAGCTGCTTTCCAATGATCCAAACCAGGATTATATTGGTACCTGCCAAGCATGCCAACTATATACGCTATATCTGGACGAGTACAGACTTGTGCATACATGAGACTCCCAACTGTCGATGCATAGGGAATTGTCTCCATCTGTTTTCTCTCCAGATTGATCCTGGGACTTTGAAGTAGACTAGATTTATCACCCTTAATGACAGGAGCAACAGTAGCAGAACAATTGTGCATGTTAAACCTTTTAAGAACTTTATCAATATAAGCTCTTTGAGACAATCCCAATATGCCATGGGCTCTATCTCGATGAATCTCAATTCCTATCACGTAGGAAGCTTCACCAAGATCTTTCATATCAAAACTCTTTGATGAAAAGTTCTTTGTCTCATATAACATGCCCAAATTGCTACTCGCAAGTAAGATATCATCAACGTATAAAACAAGGATGATGAACTTACTCCCACTGATTTTAAGATATATGCATTGATCCACAGTATTTTCTTTAAAACCAAAATTTGAAATGACTTCGTGAAATTTTAAGTACCATTGTCGAGATATCTGCTTTAAACCATATAGAGACCTTTTGAGTCTACAAACTAAATGACTCTCCCCCTCAACCTGAAAACCTTCAGGTTGTGTCATAAAGATATCTTCATGCAAGTCGCCATTCAGAAAAGCAGTTTTAACATCCATTTGATGCAATTCTAAGTCAAAATGAGCTATTAATGCCATGACTATCCGAAAAGATTCCTTTCTAGAGACAGGAGAAAATGTCTCTTTATAGTCTATTCCCTCTTTTTGAGTGAAACCTTTAGCGACTAATCTGGCCTTGTATCTTTCTATATTACCTTTTGAGTCTTGCTTGGTTTTAAATACTCATTTACAGCCTACAGGCTTAACTCCATTAGGTAACTCACAAAGATCCCAGACCGAGTTATGTTTCATTGATTCCAACTCATCTTTCATGGCTTCGAGCCATTGAGTGGATTTGGCGCTCTTCATGGCTTGGCTAAAGGAAACAGGATCTGATTCCTTTCCAAAATCAAACTCACTCTCATTGAGGTAAACTATATAGTTATCAGAAATGGCAGACTTCTTTGCTCTCTCTGATCTACGCAATGGTAGATCATTGGCAGTCGCCATGGGAGCAAGAGCCTCCTCAATGCGGGGTGTGTCAATAGGTATAGCCACAGGTGCATCAACACTGGCTTGAATAACTGGTGTTGGTGCCACTTTTTTTTGGATAAAAGGGATAGGAATTATAACCCGATTCTCCTCAAAAGTGATTTTCCTAAGCTCTATACTCCCACTGATCTCACGATCCTCAAAGAATTTTGCATGTCTAGTCTCAACAATCCGGGTACTATGAGTGGGGCAATAAAATCTGTAGCCTTTTGATCTATCAGGGTAACCAATGAAATGATAACTTATAGTTTTAGGGTCCAATTTTCCTAATTGTGAGTTGTGCACCTTTGCTTCAGCGAAACAGCCCCAAATGTGTAAATATTCTAAAGTCGGTTTTCTTCCTACCCATAGCTCATAAGGAGTTTTGAGAACTGCCTTACTAGGAACTCGATTTAGGATATGCACCGCTGTTTTCAAGGCTTCTCCCTACAAGAACGTAGGCAACGTAAAGTTGCATAACATGCTTCTCACCATATCCATAAGAGTACGATTTCGTTGCTCAGCTACACCGTTCTGTTCAGGTATTCCCGGCATGGTGTATTGAGCGACAATGTCATGCTCTTGTAGATACAGGGTGAAGGGTCCTGGATTGCGACCTGTTTCAGAGTATCTACCATAGTACTCTCCGCCTCTATCAGATCTCACAATTTTAATCTTCGAATTGAGTTGTAACTCAACTTCGGCTTTATAGATTTTATACATATCCAGGGTCTCAGATTTCTCGTTAATGAGAAATATATAACCAAAACGAGAATAATCATCAGTGAAGGTAATAAAATACTTTTGACCACCAATAGCGGGTGTGAGAAACGGTCATCAAATATCAGTGTAGACTATTTCCAGCAAACTTGTGCTTCTGAGAGCCCCTTTCTTATTAGTCTTTGTGAGTTTCTCTTTAACGCAATCAACACAAGTATTGAAATCAGAGAAATCGAGCGCATCGATTATATCATCTTTAATTAACCTCTCCATTCTATCCTTAGATATATGGCCTAAACGTTTATGCCATAAAATGGAGGAGTTATCGAGTGCTCGTTTTCGTTTCTTACTTATTTTATCATTCACATGCATAGAAACTAAAGATTGTGCGTAAGATGAATCCAAGTTCAACTGATAAAGATTGCCCACTAATGAGCCACCACCCATAATATCAGAATTAAATAATAGAGTAAACATATTATGTCCAAATTTAAATTCAAAACCTAATGAATCTAATTTAGAAATTGAGATAAGTTTCTAGTGATACTGGGAACATAAATAGTATCAACTAAATCCAAAATGAAACCACTATCTAAAATGAGACGAAGAGTCCCAATGGCCTCCATGTCTGCTTCTACTCCATTCCAGAGTTTGATGGTACATTCGCCTTTACTTAGCTTCCTGTTGGATCGAAATCCCTGCATTAAATTACTTATGTGAATAATTGCACCAGAATCTATCCACCAAGTATTGCGTGGAGCATCAACATAAAGTGATTTAAAACACACAAAAGCAAGGTCATTACCTTTCTTAACTAGCCAATCTCTCTATTTCTGACAATTCTTCTTAATGTGTCCCTTCTTCTTACAAAAGTGACACTTGATGTCAGAAGTAGATGTGCTAGCTTCTCCTTGTTTGGTTTTCGGTGGAGGAGCTTTCACGTTCTTTTTTTTATATTGTCCCGATTTTCGCTTAAAATTTTGTTTCGATGGGCCAAGAGCGGCGTAATGGGCACTTTCAGGTTTTTCAGCCCGAAGTCGTTCTTCTTCTTGGACACAGTGAGCGATTAGCTCGTTCATCTTCCACTTCTCTTTCTGCATATTATAATTGATCTTGAACGGGCCAAATTGCGCAGGAAGAGAAGTCATAATGAAGTGAACAAGATAACCCTCAGAAAAACCCATGTCCAGTTCTTTCAATTGAGTTGTCATGCCACTCATTTTCATAATGTGCTCTCGGACGCCGCTATGACCATCATATTTCATGGTTCCCATTTTAACAATTAGACTACTGGCAAGGGCTTTAGAAGTCCCTTGAAATTGTTCGTTAATGGCTTGCATGTATTCCTTTGCAGTGTGCGAGTCAGGAATACCTCCCCGAACCATCAGCAATGGAACTCTTTATGATCATGAGGCTCATACGATTTGATCTATCCCATTTTTCTAAATCCGTATGGTTCACTGCCAGATCCTCAGCCGAGGCATCAGCGGTGAGCACCTTGGGTTTATCAGATCGTATAGCATAATCAAGATCCATGCAGCCTAGACTAATTGCAACTTATTCCTTCTATTTCTTATAATTTGATCCACTCAAAAGTTCAATTCCACCAATCACACTGGTTATGATAGACGGGTTCAGTGTTGCACAATAATTAAGGGTTTTATTATTTCCACATACAATCGTAGTAACTATCAATCCCACAAGGTTATAATCATAATATGTGACGCAATAGTTAAAATATGTGAAGGAATATAAAAATTAAAACCAATGTGGTTTTATTGAGAAACAATTTGTGTCATTATGAGCCTCCGTTGGGTCGAGTCATAACACACTAGCCGCTTCCTCAATCTATATGAATGATTGTGGTACTAATTGCGTCGTTATGACCCTCCGTTGGGTCTAGTCACTACACGCTAGCAGTACCCACACACACAAACTAATGAATAGTAAAATATAGCCATCATATACCATTAAGGGATTCATCACCGTTGGGCAGAAGAAACGCTTATGTTGTGACGTCAACGTTCACTACACACTATCACAGAATTTGTAACACGGTCTTGGACAAAATTAAACCTCACTATAAAAACCACGGCACTAGGAAGGATCATCACCATTGGGCAGAAGAATCTTTCCAAGCCATGTTTTCAAATTAGGCTTGATAATATTTTAGAAGATCACAAAACGTGTTATGAGGAGGTGTTAAAATAGACAAAAAACAAGCATTATAATGTGTAAGTACCAGCCATGGTGGTGGAGCACAACCTCCACTACCCAATTCTAATGAATGATACTAAAAAAAATTGATTACACAATTAAAAAATGAAAAAAAATAACATCGGGTCATACAAATATTACAATAGGGACCTCATTATCAAAATTAGACCTCAAAAACGGGTCCGAAATGTCCAAGAAAGTCAAAATTCATATATAATGTCCGAAAATCAGACCTATAAATAGCCCAGAAATGGCCCGAGAAGATTAGGAAATAGTGTCGGAATAATTGGGCCGGGTATCGGGCCATACCATGGGCCTTTGTGGTCGAATGGGCTATGGGCCCCGTGGATGGGCCCTGCAGGTCAGGGCCATGAGCCAAAGGGCTGAGTGGGCCTCAGCCAGTGGGTCGGGTGGGCCAAGTAGGCCCAGCAGGTCGGGTAGGCCAAATAGGCCCAGACGGGTCGGGTGGGTCGAAGAGGCCAGCAGTCGTCGTGTGAGTCGAGTCGGCCGGTCAGAGGCCAAATGGGCCCAGGAGTCAAGGCGGGTCAGTCAGGCTGGCCAGGGCTCAAGCAGTGGAGCCAAACAGGTGTGGGGCCAAATAGGCTGGTGGGCCGGACCCCATCCGGTTCGAGAAAACCCCAAACCTCCCCCTTGACACTGTTCATCTTCCCAAAGTTTTTTTTTGAAAAGTGCATGCATGCACGCCCCCTTCAGCTAACCGCTCACCGGTGGCCGTAGTGATCGTGCCGACCGTCGGCCCGGCCGGACGTCGGCCGGGCACCTCGATGTGAAAAAGGCCCACCGGTGACCGTCACAACAAAAACCCTAATTTTTTTTTTTAGCAATGACAGGGCTTACAATGACCGGTGTTGGATCTTGACAATCGGGCGCCGTAATCCGGTCGTCCGGCGTCAGCGTCACGTTTCTAAGATTTAGCGTCGAAAATCCCCTACCGGCAATCTTTTCCTTTTTTTTTTTTTTTATAAAACATTAAAAATAAAACTCATTTTAAAGCTTTGACCGATCATAACGCCAATCATGACTTTGATACTAATTGATGGAATCTAAATGGATCTGACGATCCGACCATCCAAAATTAAGCCTAAAGATCTAGGTGCACGATCAATAAAAAATAATAAATTTATAACCTATAAATATGCGCACCTTGAGCGTTAGCCATCGATGGTTGGTTGCCGATCTTCAACAATGTTCTCGCGTTCAATATCTCCTAGCACAATGGGGATGCTCTCGCCAATAGGGAGGATTGAATTTTATCGAACTATCGTTGGGACCAGGCACCCCTTATATTTATAGCCAAAGAGTCTTATCCCATTAAGGACTGAAATTGCTAATTGTAGTGTGATTAGAAATCACAATCATACTTTAACTGAAAGACTCAATAATCAATTGCCTATTCTCTTCAAACTCACCAGAATAGCAATTATACATCTCAAGGTTGATCTTATACCATTCACCGGTCAACAGGTTTGACCATAGTGATAGCCACCAAAATAGAAACTTCTAACAGAATGTTGTTAAACAAACCCCTAATTAACTTTTGTTAGTACTATGATATTAAATATCAGTCATCTCTTGCACATATAATATCAGTCATCTTTTGCATCAGGTTAGGCCCCCTTCGATATATACTTCTAATTTAATATGAGGTCAAATATTAGGTCAAATTAATTAACTATTGACACATATTAGATCATCTACTGTATAGGTATTCGATGTCATCTAATACATATCAGCTCGGGACCTAGCTAATATGCTACAATGTATCGATTTTAAAATTCCTTATTAGCAGCACTCCAGGACTAGTAAGAAACCCGCGCTAAACAAGGAGAAGCGGAAACGAAAGAAACTAGAAAAGGAGTTGAATATAATTTATGAAAAGCTAAAAAATCGAATATGATAGTAGACATATATAAATAAGAGAAATCAAAAGATTAATAATAAGGAATAATGAGATATGACTGCCTTCGTATAGATTATATAATAATCATCCTATTATTAAAGCGCATAATTAAGCAAGCCAAGTCATTAAAGTGGCACTTCATTGCAAAGCGGTAATTCAAATAGGGTACCGTTATTCACACCTCACAAGACTGCTTTCTCACCCCCAATATTAATCCTCCAGTAAAAAAAAATTATTTTAAAATTCACACTCCCACTTTGTTTTTATTTTATTTCCTTTGCTGGGGTGAAAAAGCAGTCCGGTGGATTGTGATTATTGGTACCCATTCAAATATTGCATTCAATAGTCACTTATTTGGGTGTTTGAACCATCTAATCCATGTATTTTGAAATGAATAACTGTTCATATTATTTGAATGATGAATAATATAAAGTCCATCAATATGATGTTTAGAATCTTATAATAGTCCCAATTTTTTGGCATGTCTTAATCATGGGTTATTAGTTAAATTAGTTAGATTTATCATATATGAGTTCCACATAGCCTACAAGTGAATTACGATAGCATAATTCAACCTCTAATAATAATTAGTGACATTATTTGCACCCAATTTTTCCCACGGAAAAGAATTGTTGGCTGTCTTGGATTAGATGACTGATATTTTTTTTTCTCCTAATCTTTTACAAAATACATTTTACGATCACGGCACACCTATCAGAGAATCAGATCTTGATTTCACGTGTCACGTCCCCAAAAGTGACACTTAGAGAACCCTTTCTCATGTTACGCCCATGATCTCGATCATTTTTGGGGATGTATACCACATGGGATCAACATGTGATCGTGTGATAGGTGTCATCATCTCAAGATCTATTTTGTGTTAGAGTTGGATAAAAAATAATATCTATTGTTTGATTCAAGGCAGCCAACAACTTTTTACAGTGGAAATGCATGTGCTCTTCCCAAACAAAATGAGTGCAAGTAAAGCTACCATAATAATCAGTAGTAACTTTAAATGAAAGGTAACTATAATGAAGCAAGAAAAATCAGTAGAAAACGTGGATCCATGACATCAATACTACTTAACATATTATTATATCTTTTAGGGGAGTGAATCCCAAAGCAAAATGTGTCATGTGTAATAAAAAATTGATCGTCTAATGGTACACCCATGATTCATAGACCCATTGTGCAAAAGATGGCGATGAAAAACGACCACCATCTGATTTAAAGGCAATCAATGCATCCCAACTGAAAAAGGTGGGGGTGAGAAAGCAGCCTGATAGGATGAGTATAATGGTACCCAGCCAAATATACACGTTCTTTAAAGCAAGAAGACAAAATTGAAAAATATAGAGACCAGCTCATTTGGACCAGGCGGATTCCAGCCCAAACTTGGGCCCATATGTTTTTATTTCCAGACCAAACCTGGGCCCACATTATTTTATTAAGTAGATCGTGATGGGCCTTGCGAATCCAGCTCAAGCCTTGCGGGAAACGACTGTTTGAAGATCGCAAATTTAAAATTTATTCCCTTTTCCCTGTTGCAATATATTTTATTGTTCGAACCCACAGGATTACAGAAAGCGCCTACAAGCAAGCTCTCCCCAAATCCTATGTTTCGCTTGAATTGGTTCCCAGCTAATCAATTCGCCATTCGATTTGGTTCGATTTGAGCATATTCGGGGGAACCGGGCGATTAGGAAATAATTTTTTATGTCGCAGGAATTTAAATTAGTGACCCGACGTTATAATAGTGACCCGCAGTATGACCAGCATGCATACTTTCCTCACTTCCGTTTTTAATCATAACTATATGACATGATGGGTTGCGTTTGGCATTCACTTTGGGAGTTAGAAAATTTGCTCTATCTCCACTCTTCCAAACAAGAATGCCAAACAAAGCCATAGTTACCAAGTGAAAAAATGGGCAAGGCAAAAAAATATGAAAAAAATCAGGAAGCATTTGAGTAAAAGTGATGGAAATATTAAAAAATAATATTTTTTTTTACAAAAATAAGGGAAATTTGTAAAAAAGCGATTAAAACATAGAAATTGTGATTTTTTTTTAAATATTATTTCTTTAAAAATAAGTTTTAAACATGTTTCAGGCATTTAATGAAAAAACACATTTAAAATGAATTTTCTAAATAAAACGGAGATTTTGGTAATTACAATGACACTAGTAACAGTGTATAAAGTAGCATGACCATCCGATAGCAGATGTAAAATTATAAATATTGTATTCCAGCAATTACTAAAACTTCTACATACGGACTGACTGGGTCGAAAACTTAACTCTGTTGTGGTTGATCCCCTTGGCGTGGATTATTGGACACATGAAAAATTTGGTCCAAATATCCGCCTAACGAGTGGTGCCCAATCCTAGGCTAACATAATAACTCCTGATATCGTATTCATAAGAAATATAATACAAAACCAAACAGCAGAAAGCACAGTTTCAAACTCTTTCCCATCTAAAAACAAACACATTTTTGGTTTCTTAGTCAATTAAGAATTGCTAGAACCCCTATTTTTTATTTTTTTTTTAAAAACCTCATTCCTGGTTAGGGCTAAGATTGTAAATTGTCACTCAACAAACCGATTTTCACTGTTTTTCCTTCTTTTTTGGGATAAAAGTAGTCTAGCGCTAAGGATAACTAACTTGGTCCTACATTAGTTTGTTGTCACGTAGCACCCAATCACATGATCAGGTGCCACACAAAATAGTGGCTCGATGATTATATGTATTGTAGAAATATATGATCATATGATACAAACATATATATATATATATATATATATATATATATATATATATATATATATATATATATATATATATATATATATATATATATATATATATATTAAAATAAACGGTGAAACCAAATGTGATTTGATCATTCAATTTCTATGCAGTTGGCTATATTGACTGCATAATTTTATATGGCTTATTTAAAATAAAATTATAAATATTGTTATGATTATCGAGCTGCTCCTTTTTCTGATACCTGATCATGTAAAGGGTGACACGGGGCAACAAATTAATGGAGGACCAAGTAGCTTACACGATCCTTGGTACTAGGCTATCTTCATCCTCTTTTATTGGTGGGGAAGTTGGGAATACAATTAAACCTGCCACCTCAAGGTTGCACAATTGTCAACCTTCTTGTTGATCTACATGCCTAGTCCTTCACTACTTGAAGGCTTTATTGGTGGAGCAAATAATCAGAATCTTTGGTATGAAGAAAACTAATCAAGTAGCTGTAGATAAATTATGAACCAACACACGTGAGATATTTAATTGTAGCTAACTTCATCGAATTTACATTAAAAAATAATTTCTGTTAACCTTGAGTAATGAAACTAATAGCTACACACCAACTTTATATATCTGAAGGCCAAAATATTACTGTCTCCTCTATTCTTGTTCTTTTTCTTCTTCTTTTGTCATTAGGAGGTTCTCTATGATAATTTCTACTATATTACTTCAATGTCTAAGATAGTTTAGGGGCAGATTAAAGTAGATTTTATGGCTTGCATGATGGCTTTAATGAAGATTTTAGAGAAAGTTGTTTAAATCTTCTTATACTTCCCCTGTTTTCAGTGAAATCTCGTTGTACTTACCTTGATTTTAGACAAATAGAAGGAGAGAGAAGATGGGGTTCGATGAAAAAAATAGTAGGGATAGAACATAGGGAAAAAATTTTCAAAAAGCAACCAAGTTTTTTTAGTTAGTATGTGACAAGAAAATGCTCATGTGGAAGTACCACTCAAGAGAAAAAGAAGACATTTACAGAGGTTTTAGGGGCCATTGGTTGGTGCAATGGTAAAAGGCTTGGGCTGTCAAGCATGACGACACGGGTTCGAGTCTGGAGAGCAACAATTTTGTGTGTAAAAGGCCAGAGGTTAGGTTTGTATCCCGTCCACCCCTCCCGACACTCTGTACGTACGGGACCAGCACTGGGTAATGACCTTTTTTTGGATTCTCTGTCAGGTCTCCATAATATATTTGCATCATTATTTTCTTTACATGTTGAAGCAAATAACCATCCTGCAATATATTTTCATCAATATGTACACAATTATTGAAATGTGTCCCTAGGAAAATTATATGGTAAACTTTCACTAAAAGGTTTTAACTTTAAAAAAAAACTAATAAATAGCTAGTCACACTCCTCACCAGAGTTCTGTAGTAACATGACTGCAAGAGTGATGATAGAGGCGTAAAGAGAATTGGGGATCCTCTGCACCACCTTCCCCACGCCCGGCACCCCCTCAGTTGCTCTCTTTGTCAGTAGCGCCACAGTCGGAGCTGCCACCATAGCAATTATCAAATTTACGCTAACCATCGTTACCATGTCAGCCGTCAATTTCTGAATAAACTTTGAAAATTCTTCACGATCGAGTAGCCTATCGAGATTAACATCATAAGCCTGCACGAAATTTCGCAGTCAAGGAACATTTTCCACTTTTATGGATTAATATAAAATCATGCAACATTCGTAAAACATCAGATTGTTGTACTGTTGAGGCATGTGAAGAAAGAAATATGCATTGACGAACCCATCTGAGAGCTAATTGGAACGAAAATTCATTTTCAATATCTTGGTTCTCAACGATATTTTGAAAATGGATCCGAGTCTACTTTCCGTCATTTATACACGACAATGGTGTTTAAACAAACTTACGCCATCAATCGTTTAATATGTGGGTGATCTGTACCGTCAAAGTGATGGATCATACATTGAAGGGAAATGTGACCAAAAATCAGACTCATTGAGTGATTTTAATTATCAGAACTGTGCACTTTAATAGCAGCCGTTATTCTTATTTTTAATGGATGATATTGAAGTTCATCAAATGGATGGTTTTCAGCCACTTATAGGCATGATTTTTTCTATGAGACATATCTCATTGATGGATTGCCACTTGGACATTTTAAATTATTCATGGATGTATGCCATGTGGATGTAAAAGAACCTAAAATAATGGTGAGAGATCGATTAAACACCATTTTGGTGTTAGATGTCAGTCAGCAGCCATTATCCCTTTAAAAATTTCATCAAGCAAATAAGAAAAGCAGTTGCCATTAATCGATAAAAGCAGCAACAGCGACTACAATCATCAATAAATGAAATAATAGTTAAAAGCCAAGCATGTAAGAAGAAGGAGTCCACGCCCCAAAACATATAATTGAAAGCAAAATTGGCTCTGCCATTACCAATTAAAGCTGGCAATAAAAATGTTTGCTACCATTTCATAAATCCTACATAATGTAAGAAGCCTAAAACTAAATCCATTCAAGGAATAATAACATCCTATGCTGAATGTCCAAGATGCCACGATCTCCGTGTCACTTGGATCTCAGGCTGACACTCTCCTCCAGGTTAGTGAGAGCCTTGTGAGTCTTTTCCGGGTTTTTTTGTTGTTTCTTTTTTGGGTAGTTTCTTCCTACCCGCCGAGGTACGTCCTTTTGTTTTTCTTTTGTTTTTTACCATACTATTTTGTTACCTCTACAAAAAGAAAAAAAGTAAAACAAAGTTCAAGATGCCAGTGTCAAATACAATGACAAGTTGTAATAGAAGCTAGCTAATGGTCTCACAACCGTGAAGGTTGATTCATGGAAATGCAGCATGTAGAGGTCTCGTAGTCCGAGCTAAGATTAATAAGAACCCTTAAAGCCCTATGTTCATATGGAATATGTCAATTCCTAGCTTTAAATTCCCACGAGCAAGTAACAATTATCTTGAAGGTCTAAAGCTAATCCGCCATGCATTACAACTTTTAGAGTCTTTAGACTGTTCTGTGAAAGATGCCTAACTTCATTGGCGATGCTAAGAACGCCTTGAGCAAGTACATTCTCTAGGGTATGCCAAAGATTGAACTTGAAAAGAGTTGCTCAGTTTTATCTCATCTCTGAGACCACTAAAACAAAGCAAAAAGGATCCAGATGGTTTGATTTACAAAACCATAGGTTTGAAAAAATGAGTAGTTCCAATGGATGCTCTAATACAAGATAGCAAATGACAAAATATCCTCCTTAAGGAAAGAACACGTATTGTGTATAGCATGCACACACACACACGAAATTTTGAATAGCAGCTATGCTCTTTCAGCATAAGAAGTTTTGAATTAAAGCTATGCTCTTTCGGCATAAATAACAGAATAAAAGGTTGAGGGTTCGAGGAATGGTAAACTCATCTTCTCAAAAGTAACAAAATAAAAGAAATATGAAGATGAAAGGTGAAAATAAAAGAAAATGCACATCACTCTTTTCTCTTACTAATAATTGTAGATGAAGATGGATGGACAGGAAACAAGGTACAAAGCGCACATGTTCTACTAAAGAAGTTGCTGATTTAAAGGTGCTACATAGACAGAATGTCTATGTAGTCAGACCTAAAGCATGAAGGTAAAACTGAAGATTCTTTGAAAATGAACAGTGGGCAATGAGAATTGCTCATATGCAGTTTTAAAAGAGGGCCTTTTTGAAACTTTTATGATCTAATAGTCAGAATATAAATAGTTAATACCTCCATCATAGCTTTCACTTTGGCTTTGGATGGGGGATCATTGTGTGGCCCTGGCAAACGCTTGTTGATATCGCTGCAGCGAAAATGAAGCACCGATTAGTGGTAACAAACTCCAAATGATAGTATAATGTTAAAAATAAATGTAAAGTTTCTCAGTTTTATTACTTGTACACAAACAAGACTGCAATATATAGATCTTCAAATGCCAAATGTTCCTTGCCAGAGTCATCTTTGAAATGATCAAAGACCCTATCTGTTATCTTTCTTACTTGCCTCTGCTGCCAGGACTTACCTAATCAGGTGAACAGTAAGAAAATTAGTGTTACCTAGACAAATGGTACAGGAGCCAAGTGCCAAGGTGTCATAGATGTTAGGCATGACAATTTCATAAATTTCCATAGGGCGGCGTGGCCACAAAAATGGATAAATATAAATAAATAAAATTAAAATACATATACAAAAAATAAAATCAGAGGGAAATCTTAGAGAGCTAATTGAGACACTTAGCACAAAGAAGAAAAGTAAGTAATTTACATCATGAACCTAGCTTAAATATTCCACATTATAGAAATTTGTTTCAAGGACCCAAGCCTTTTCATTTATAATTTACTAAACTTCACTCAAAGTTTTTCATAAAATGAAAATTCAGTTTGCCGTGTCGAAACGAGGAACACTTTGATGGTATTAGGTGGTGTTTTTTCTTATGTCTAGGTGTGTCGTGTCATGTTGAGGAGTGTCAAAGTGCCACCAAGTGTCAGCACGGGAAAAATCCCAAAGTATAAGTGCATAGGTAACACTGGAAACCATCAATGGAAGAATCAATGATTCTTTGTAAGACCTTGATATAACAAATACCAATGAAACCCCACCCTTATGATCATCAAGGATCTCGCAAAAAAATGATTTAACCATGCAGCTTCACCTTCTAACGGTCATAATATTGCATATAGGAATCTGTTTCACCATCATAGGGATTATTTGTTAATGGGAAATCTACTGGAGCCGGGCTACATTTTGGTGGTATTATCTTTAGTCTGTAAGAAAATTCAGTCTTTATAGCATCTTATTTTTATTATTTATCATTAGTGAAGAGTTTAGGGGTTCAAGGGAACTTAATTATGGGTGACTTCCTAGTTGTAAGTACTTTCCTGTTTGTGTTCAGTTTCCTAATTTCATTAGGACTAAGGTCTAGGGAGTCTGTAGAATGTTAGGAGAGTCGTAAAAAATAGTATCGCACCAAATTAATTTTTTTGGAGAATTCTTTGTAGGAAATTTGAATTTTTTTCTCCATGAAAATTCCCATAGCATATTCAATCTGTCATTGAACTTTTAGTTGTTGGTAAAAGAAAATGTCATCAATCGTTATTTCATTCACTGCCGATCTAATAGCTGACCACTATATGGCATCCTTTGCATATCAGAGAAAATCCAACCCATTGTTTCACCATTAAACATCGCTGATCAGAGCAGATTCAACCTGCCATTATGCTGTTCGGTCCTTACTGATAAGGGTCGATTTGACCAACAGTTGCATGATCTCCATCGAAAGCTGATTTGATAAAAGAATTTGATGTATTTAGAATTTTTTTTTAAAAGTTTGCAACAAGAAAACATTTAGAATTCCTAGACGGGAACTAATCACTATGGGACTTGTAGTTATCACCCGCACCACTTATAATATGCTAGGAGAAAGTCAAATCGAACCATCGAGATTAAGATCTACTCAACCGAACTCGTCGAGTTTTTGGCCAACCAGGGGAGAATGATGTAACCAAACATACTACACCTACCAAAGGCTATAACTTTGGACCGGCATATTTTTTTTTTCATTATTGGGTGTCCATGGATATATGCTCTAGCCAAGCTACTTTTTTATGGTATCTTTACAAAATTGATTCTTTATGCAATATATTTATAGGATTCATTGTCAGTGAATACATAGGGATAATTTCTATAACTAGTAGATATTTAATGTGGTTTCCTTATTTTAGGCAATTTCTAGACTGTGAGCCTTCCTATTCATGCTCAATTTCCTAATTCTATTAAGATTGCAGTCTAGGGAGTCTATATCGAAACCTGTCCTAGGATTTGCAAAAACATTTCCTTGAATTTGAGATTAATAGATTTCTTATGATGGATATTTTCTTTTAGGAACCCTTACATGAGGTTTTGGTGTTTCCTTCTTGAAAACCCTTGAAGAAGAGATCCAGATGGCTAGAATCTCCCAGTGCATCAAAACTTATCATGTTCGACAAGTCCTCTATAATTTTGTACTCAGGCCTTATTCCTTCCCGGGTCTTGGTTAGGTCCAACTGGGTGAACTCTAAATGGGTTCAAGTGATTTTGAAACCATTGGATTCGATGGAATCTTGACTTTAACTCTCATAAGTTGACATACACTTTTAGATCCCTTGCATATGAGGGTGTTAAAATTAGTTGAATCCCATAGAGTATAATTGGTTGGACCTGATCAAAACCCTTCCCTGCAACCTAATCGTTCTCTCACAACTCCATCAGAGGTAGGAAGCAAATGGCCAGATCAACTATCTAGGTCTGTCACACTCTGGTTGGGCCCACACCCAGGCCAAACCGGTTTGTTAATTAGGTGCATATTTCAGGCACAGGCACGCCCCATGGGGCTGTCCCGCCCATTTTCACCCCCAGCAGCAGGGCAGAAATAGCGGCAGCAGCATCCAGATATGGGATGAGTACTGCATGAATACACCATAGGTACGACATTAATGCATAAAAATTTATAGGATCAAGCACAGGTACGACACCTATTTTGGCATGTCAGGGTAACATACCCTCACATCAAAGTTACTTAGTTTGCTAGCTCGCTAGATTCAAATTCAGTTTCACACTTCCCTACTATCAAGTAAACCTGGTTCACTAGGAGTTGATAAATTTGGGTATCCATCTCAAAACCAATTAGCTATGAGTGGAGGGACCCAAGATCGTATAAGAGGAGAGATAAGGCTATGAATACCTGATGTGGGACTAAACTTCAACACGCCTCCTCACGTGCTGGCCAGACCGAGCCAAATCACATGGACAATTGAACTAAGTGACGTGGAGTGGAGAAAGGCCCACTTTGATACTATGATAAATTTAGACATCCAACTCGAAACCAATTGGCTATGAGTGGAGGGGCCCAGGATCTTATAAGAGGAAGACAAGGCTATGAATACCCGATGTGAGACTAAACTTCAACATGAGTAGGATGAATTTAAAAATATTTAATAATTTCACAATATAAATTTGCACTCTTTAATAAAAGAAATACAAAGGACAACTTGATTAGCTATAAACTTAAAAACCCATATAATCTTAGGTTCAAATCCCTGATTTATGCTTTTAAAATTTTGGTTTGAAACAAAATAGTTAGCACTAATCAGTCAATGAGCTAGTCACAAGAATTCAGACCGAATTGAACTGCAAACTGGTTCGTTCAACCCAACTCGCAATTCGTTAGGTGAATGAGTGAATTAAGTAACATAGCCTCACACTGAGTGCCTTAAGAATCCAGAGTCATCTACGCCTATCGATCTTCTGATCTATAGTCAAGGAGAAGTGTGACGACCCAAACTTATGAACCCAAACCCTAACTAGAACCGACCCGACTCAACCCAATTCAGCCCGACCCGATTCGACCCAAAGCACACACACACACACACACAAACTTATGCAAGCTATATACCAAAAACTTTTCCCTTACAACTTAAATCCCAAAGCAAAACCTATCCGTAAAAGAGGAGCAATTTTCCTTCTCCTTCTTCATTTCGAAAACGCCTACCATTAATCGTAAATTCATTTCAATTGCAAACGGTCACTTCACCGAGCCTATAAGTAGAGCTCTTTCTCCTCTCTTTTCCACACCAAACATCTTCTTCAAGCTCTTGCCTTCAAAATTTTATTCTCCTCTTCCTTCTTTAAGGTATGTTTTTATTTTTAGAGTTGTATTTTATTTTCTATAAATTTTAGTTTTCAATTTGACTTTCTAGTTCTTTAAACCTAGATTTATAGATTCTAATCTTAAACATTTTAATCCTATATTCCTTGAAAATTATAGTTCTATATTCTGTTTTTGGTTGTAATAAATCTATTTTTTTTTAGTTTAAATCCTGGTTTATATTTTAAAGGATTGGTTTATATTTCAACTCTACATTTATAATCCTGATTTATATGGTGAATTTATACTCTGATTCTAGTTTTTAAAACCTAGTTTTATGAACTGATTAGATCCTGGTTTGATTCTATTTTTGTAAGCTGAAATTATATTTCAAAATTCTGTTTTATATTGGTTTATAAAATTATAAATCCTGATTTTATATTCTAAATTTTGGTTTTATATGCTGATGATGTATTTTAAAATTCAGTTATAATCTAATGTAAATTATATTCTTGTTTTATAAACTAATAACTTTATATGCTGATTTTTCCAACTTTATATATATTAGAAAATTGGTGTTATATTTTATATTCTGATTTTAAAAATTGGATATTCTGATTTGTATATTCTAACTTTATATTGTAAAGACCTGATTTTATATATGAATATTTTATTTTTCGGTATTTTATTGATATGTTAAATCTGTGTTTTTAAGCTGATATTCTGGTTTATAATTGGAAAATAGGAATTTCTAGTTTTATTCCGATTTTTATTTTAAAACTTTGATTGTACACATTTAAATCTTTGAAAATATATTTCAATAATCTAAAATTATATTCTGTTTAATCTTATTTATATTCTGTGTTTTTACATGTAAATCTGGAATTATATTCTGTATTTAATCAGATTTATTAATCTGTTTTACAAATCCGAAATTATAATCTGTTTTACAAACCTGATTTTTATACAATTGATTTTTTATAATCTGTTTTTATAACTTGTATAAATATGATTTTATTTTACTATATAATCTGATTTTATATTCTGTTCGGTTTCTATTTTAAATTATACTCTGACTTTATATTCTATTTTTATAATCTAACTTTATATAGTCTGTTTATATGCTAGTTTTAGATATTAAAAAGGATTTAAGTAATTGTTTAATATTATGGGTTTTAAAACTGATTATTAAAGTTGTTTAAATTAAGAATTTTAGATATTAAATATTTTTCAAAATAAGGATTTGAAATATCTAGTTAGAATCCAACTTTACATCGATAACCTACCCTAGTTCGTTTTTATTCTTGACCGAGTTTCCCTTGTGCCCAGATAACTACTTGAAACCGTGAAACTTCACACCACCTTCACAAGACCTGTGAATCTGACATCTGAGGCAAGTAGCCTATCCCATAGCATGTTTTTAATACGTACCTTATTAGTAATGATGCAATTGTTTTACCTAGTATATACAATAAAAATGATAAATAGATGGTTGAATGGTTATTGATAGCATGTATAATCCTAGACTTGTCTTATTCAGTCATGATTATTTCATTTTGATTAATGTTAGAAAAATATAAATGTCGTAAGCATTGTATAGTCAGTTTATTCATCATATGATCTAATCAGCTTGAAATATCATACTGTGAGAATTTATAAAGCACGCTGGAAATTTGTCAAATGAACTGATATGAATGACTGTAGAAATGATGAATATTGTATGATTTTGATTAAGATCCCCATGGGGCCGCATGGTAGTATTGGATGAAAGGATCCATTTGTGTACTTCCGTAATACGAAGTAAACCCGTCAAACCGGTCGGCACGGTTGACAATGGGATTGATGAATGTATGGAGCCCTCCTTGTGACTGGCATCCATGACAAATGATGAATGATGATGTAAATGCAAATGCACTAGGATCGGTGCTATTGATTAACAATCGTACAATATATGAAGTACAATTGTAAATTAAGTTATTTTCTTTATATTGAATCATTAGATGGTGTAGCTAATAATAATTCTATTGATATGACAGAAGCTGCACTTCAGGAGAAGACCCTAGAAGACTTGTTGGTTTAGCCTTGGTTAAGAAGTGTTTAAACGTTGTAATTGAAAATAACTGTAATTTGAATTTTTAATGAGAATGGATCATGTATCGGATTTCGGGGCGTGACAAGAAGATACTCAGTGAAAAAGTTGCAAAGCCTTCTTTTACTTTTATTAACCTCAGCATCCCATTTGTTTTTATCTTTACAAATTTAAATCGACTTCACTGGTTTTGCAGTTCCAATCTTTTTGGTTCAAAGGATTGATTTGAACTTCAGTAAACCTCTGTTTAATTAAAATTGCTCACCACTAGTCTTCACTTTGACAGGTCTCAAGTCATGCTAATTTGCATTATTAAATTCTAATATTGTATTTATTTCCTTTTTAATAAGGGAACACTGTTTAAATCCATTTGATAAGTGTTTAGCTTTGGCTTATTAGATCAGTTGAATTATTAAAACAAAAACTAGCTGTTAGGTACAGAAATTCATCAAAACTTGTTCTCTTCTACAATAAAATACTCCAAATCTAAAAAAACATAAAATCTCAAATTTAAAAAAAAAAAAGTAAAATATGAATCAGAAGAGATATCTAAAAGTTAGTGAATCTGGAGTTGCTGAGAATTTAGAGGGATCAAGCAAGGTACCTCGAAATTTGTCTTGGATAGCTCCTAAAACTTGCCCCATCATTCCAATATAAACAAACTAAAAAAATGAAATATGGAATATAATGGAGCCGATTCTAATTTGACGAAAACAATCCCCAAGGGTGAGATCCACAGGTAATGTGACACGTGGTGTTCTGGTAAAAGAAGTTCGATCGAAAAGTTAGGAGTTTGAGTTTTACTCTTCCCTATAACTTGGTAGCGGCGACCTCTATCGTTTAACCTTGTCTGCGTCCGATAGTATTGGCATTAGATGCGCCCGTGCACCAGCCTAAAAGGTCGCTTTTGGGTTAGCTCCGGAAGAGAATTACTATTACATTTGGTAACATAGCTTCTTGCCTCATTTACTCTGGCTGGGAGCTCTTTTAAATGATAAAACTTTTCTATATCTTTTTTTTCTTAGAGCAGATTTTATCTGCCCGAACAAAGAGCAAATAAAGAACAACTTCTGCTCTTATAAGAGCTAACCCAAACACAGCCTAAAAGTCTGTTTGGATTCACTCTTAGGAACCCTCTCTCTCTCTCTCTCTCTCTCTCTCTCTCTCTCTTTCTTTCTTCTTTATTTTATTTTATTTTTTATATGAGGGCTCTTTTTCCCCTCGACTCTTGCGAGAAATTACTTTTATGTCTAGTAAGAGAACTCTTCGCCCTAATTGCTTTGACAGAAAGTTATTTTAAACTATGCTACTTCATTCGCTTACTCACCAAGCAAATCACGAATTGAATATAGCAAATCAAATTCGGCATAACAAGTGAATTGTTAAATTAAGCCCTACAAATTAGAATCATTTAAAATTATGAAAGCATAAAAAGATGATTTAAACTTAAGATTGTATATAATTAATGAATAATTTTAAAACTCATCCTACTCCAGCGAATTGGATTCATTTAAAAAGAGTGAATTGCAAACCCAAATTTAAATTAAGCGAATTAGCGAACTAAATAATTTTGATTTAAGTGATAAAATTGCTCTAGTATATGCTCTTATAAAAGTTAACCCAAATGTAAAAGTCATTTGAAAAAGAAAAAAGCTATTATCCAATTATGTATTTGAATATGTGCTCCAAGGTCGTACGGATGCTTGGACGGGTGGACGGGATACAATAGCAGTGGTAAAACCACTAAGGGGCCAGTGCCAGCGACCCTCCACACTGGATTTCTAAAATGTTAAAAAATAAAAAGAAAAAAATCCTTACAAGCGAAAAAGATGAATTTTCTTTTATTTTTTAAATAGTAAGAGAATCATTAGCTATATCTATTTATACAGAGTACATTTATAGTGGCAAAATAATAAAATATGTCATTGCTCAATTAAAAATGTCGCCCGCACCTATTTTTGCTCCCTAAATCTCTCATGGGTACCACTGTTTGCGTCCATGCATTCTCTAAAAGTATCTACGTCTCAGATCCCTCGTAAGCCATTGGCTGCTTCAGATCAGATGATGAAGATCGTTTTTCACGCCAATCTTCTAAAAAATAGATCTTGATCAGTCTCATTTATTAGATGGTTCGTTTTCATTCCATGTGTCATAGATCCCCAAAAATCCTTGAATCATATGATATTTTTTTGGCATCATATGACACACATCACACTCAAATGTGAGTTATTGTCATTTTTTTACATTTCGCCGTCCCCACTTAAAACGCGTTATAACATGTAGCGTCCGCAATCACATATAACCCAGGGTCATGACTTTTTCCTATACGATGTGGGACTATTACAATCCCTCCACCTTATAGAAGAGCCGTCCTCAGCTCTGATATCATTCTGTGAAGACCCAGACTCACATGTCACAATATTATTCGGTTTTTGGCTTAGGTCCCCGTCCCGATTCTGTTTCTGATATGGGCTTAAGTTTCGCTGTCCCCACCCAAAATGCATCATAACATGTAGCATCCGCAATCACATATAGCTCAGAGTCAGGACTTTTCTCTATCCGGTGTGAGATTATTACAACTATTGACTTTTTTAATAAACAAATGGAAATTGTTTCTTGTCCCAATTTTTGACACTGCTGATCTTGAGATCGTGGTCTCAAATTAAAATTTTTCATTAATTTTGTGAAATTTTTCGAAATTAGTGAAAATTTTGCAATTTTGGAAAAATCACCAAAAATTCATTAAAAGTTTCGTCCAATTCCTATTTTAGCAAATTTCAGAGAAGTTTGTCGAAATTTATCTCTAGCACTTGCGCCCTGGCTAGATGAAAATCCTAATTCCGCCATTGTACCATAGTGACCAAGTTTAAATTTGGCAAATCATTCAGTGGAGTACTTGTCAATTCTAATTTGAATAAATTCGAGATAGGTTCACAGAAAATTCCCAAAAAAAATTTAGAAATTATATAGCCCATAAATAAAAAATAATACAAAATGTAATTAAAGCATGGAACAGAATGATAAAATTTTGAAAAAATTTAAAAAGTTCATCAACTTTAATCGAGCGAAATTTGTTAAAAAGTTTGGAAGGCAATCTATTTATAATTCTTTCTCAAAATTTTAATTAATTAAAAAAAAAAATTATAACGGAGGGTGATGCAAATCCTAACATCTGGCATTGGATATTAGTTGCCAGTTGTAAGCATAAATTTAGTAATATAGGTAGCATAGGCCCATACTATTGTTCTCTCCATATTTATGGCAGCTTAATGAGTTTGGCTGCAATGGTTGCCAGTATTAAATGCCTAACGTGTTTGGTTGATAAATACTAATGATCTTCGCCCTTGTTATAGCTGACTTCAAAGCAGAATAATTTGATACGAATGTAGCAGCTTTCTTAAGCTGCATTTGCTCGTAACTATGAGCAAAAGTAGCTTTCCACCTGCTTTCCGTAGGTCAAATCTGCTCTAACAAAAGCAGTTTTATTTTTGAAAATAACTCCCAAACACATCAATAGAGGTAAGGAGCTTTGTTATTATACGTAATAGTTGTTTTACGTAACAGTCGTTTTCCGTGGAGCCAAAAGTGTAAAAGAGCATCTCTTTATCCCGAAAGCGCCCAAACGCTGATCAATTTCTTAGAAGCTTACCATCAAACTACTAGTCTACAACAATTTAAATCATAATAGTGGCAGCTATTTTAATATAAAGTAAGCTCGAAACCCGCATTTACTGTTATTATATCTTTGAAAGATTCATATTCAAATTCTATGATTTTACTATTCATTAGAGTGTAAACTTAGAAGCGCGGTGATCAAGTCCAATTGGTCGAACTTGATTTCGTGTTAAACCAATTTTACAGACATTGAATAAAGGTAATATTGACTTCCACGATTTCAAATTTTCTAGGCTGACATCCTGTCAAGATTCTCTTTCATTCAATGGCAAAAATATTAGTTGAGCATGAAATCAACTTCAACCACTTAAACTTGGGCATTGGCCAACATAGAGAATGTGTTAACCTGGAGAAAGGTTTAGTTAGAACACAAAATCATTTAATGTCATATTTGTCGTGAGCTTTGCTATTTATGTTGCTTTATTATTGGATGGTAAATTTGAAGAAGATGTCTTAAATAGGATTAATATAAAGGGATAATTAGAATAACATGCCTCAAAAACAAAGCTTTTAGTAAAAAAGACCTGACCTCAAATGTTTTAGAAAAATAATATTTTCACGGATTTTAGAATTGCAGAAAACTGTAAAAACACTGTTTCTGTTAAAAACTTTGTTTTTGAGGCATTGTTTTCTAAAGTGCCCTAATATAAATCGGATGTATCGGAGACAAGCAAATCTAAGGATTATGTAGCTTAAGAATTTTACCTTGGTTGAAGAGATGTTTTTATATGACGACTACTCAGCAAGCAATCATATTGTATAGTGCATAACATTGAGCTTTGAAAAAACGATAAAATATAAAATATATGTAACCAATATGTGTGTGTTGAAATGAATGTGTGGAGTGGCAAAAACTTTGAAACAATGAGACATGGAGGATTGTGAAGTGAGTAAGAAAATGAGTGGAGAAATATGAAATATGACTCACACTGACCCAAAAATAAATATTACAAGGCTATGATTAAAAAAAGGGAGTCATTACTTGTACTAAGAAAAATTGGCTCTTCAAATTTAAAAGGAAGACTTGTAAGTTTAGCGACTTCTATCATGCGTAAACATCATCTAAATCATTTGATTTGAAAGCCAAGTTCCAAAGATATTAAGTGCAAAAGATTAATATGAAATATAATCTTCATCGTGTGATAGAATATAGTTGAAGGCTATTATCTGATTTTATGCATTGAAGATCTACTGATCAGAACGTCAAATCAGATAGCCCAAATTATAATTTTACATGTCACGTGTCCCTAATATATTTAGTCTTTTATTAAAATTTGGTAGAAAGGCCAATTTTTTGAGTGCAAGTAATGGCAAAGAAAAAGAGTCAAAAAGAGGGAAAAAAATATGGTAAAATTAAATATTTTTTTGAAAAAAATAAAGAAATTGAGACTGGTGTCAAATCCTTAACCAGATCCTTATTACTGAATTTATGGCGAAAAAATTATAAAAAATACATTTTAACCTAGAAAGGGTTGGTTTTCCAACAAAAACAATCGCCGAATTTAGTACCTATAGTCTTACCCAAGTTGCAGTCAACTGGTCTGGACACAACCCTAGAGGCTGTGTCCGGCCCGGGCCGCTATTCTAATTTTATCTTAATTCTTTTCACTTCTGAAAGTCAAAAGTCAAAGTCAAAGTCAAAGTCATATGAGAGCTTCAACATTCAAATAAACTTGCATCTGTCATCTACAACTCTTAAGAGAACCACATTCCCGAAAAAATAAAAAAAATACTCTTCAGAGAACCTCGACTGAAAAATTTACAGTAACTCATTAATTATCTCTTTTTTCTAACCTCATCGTTTTCAATACCTAATCTTAAAATTTTCGGATTTCATTCCACTGATTAGGTATCCAAGTTTCACCAGCTATACAGAAACAGATGATTTTGCATAAAAAAAAACAAAAAATTTGTTTTTTTCGATTCACTATTTTCTCTATATATATTTTTTCCGATTTGCTTGAGTAGCAGCTGGGCTGTGCACAAGATTGGTTAGATTTTCAGGATTGCGGTGCTGGATTTGAGTTAATTAGTTTGTAGTGATTCGAAAGAATCGGTTTTGTGAAATGTTTCGATGTTCTTCGATTGCCGGAGTTAGGGTTTTTGAAGGTTAGTGAAGATTGGAGTGGTTAGTGATGACGAAGGTCGTTCACGAAGGATGGATGGTCAGATATGGACGGAGGAAGATTGGGCGTTCGTTCATCCATATGCGGTTTTTCGTTCTCGAATCTCGGCTTCTCGCTTATTACAAAAGGAAACCAAAAGATTATGTGGTAAGCATAGTCCTAATTTTCTTCTCTCCTTTGTGGAGATTCAATTTTTTTATTTTTTCCCCCTTCGTTTTAGGCGTTTTGCCTTTCTGAAATGAGTGTTACAAAGTAAAGGAGCAAGATCAATTGACGAAATTTGCGACTTTTTAAAAAAATTGCGACGCGAAGAATCCCAAATTTTTGGAAAAAAACCGAATAAAATTCAAATTATTCGCGATATTTGAAAAATCGTATATTTTCCCAATAAATCATGAATTTCGCGAACTATATGCAAATTTTTCGACTTTTTCCCAGCTTTTCCAAATTTTGGTAAAAAACTTTTGTTTTTCTCTATTAAAAAAAAAAAAAATTTTTTTTTTTATAGTTTTTACTTAATATATTTTGTAATTCTTATTTCTTATTTTTTATTTCAAATTTTGACCTTTTTTTTTTTCCTGAATTAGACAAATTTTGCTGGATTTTTTCCAAGCCGATTTATTCCCGAACCTCGATTTGGTTATTATGATTATGAGTTTCCTCCTCAAAACTTGCTACTTATTATATGATTTTAGCTTTGGTGATGAGTTCCTTTTCTTCTTTGATGTCTTTAGGTTCCGATCAAGACTCTTGTTATTGATGGCAACTGTCGAGTGGAGGATCGAGGATTGAAGAACCATCATGGACATGTGAGATTTTACTTTTTCATATTTTGAGATCCTAATTGACATAATTCCATTACATATATATGGAGCTAGCTATGCTTTGCTTAACTGAGTTCTTGGTGACTCTTTACCATTACTTTTTTTTTTGGCCGCTCAGTTTTACTTATATATACATAGAAGAGGCTGAATTGGTTTCTTTGTTCCGGAAGGTTCCTATGGTAAATTGAAATTGTACTTTCATGACAAATTGTGTCATTTTAACCACGGAGCTCAAATGGGTGTCTATTTTATAGAGTGGGTTGCACGCTTGTAGTGATTTATTGTGGGTATATTTGCCAAATTTATTTGATGAATTCTACATGCTACATTGAATGTTCAATTTTCAAGTAGGGCTAGTTTGGACACAACCAAATTATATTAGATAAATGGAAAATATCAAAAGTTGGGATATTCTGTGTCATTTATAGTGAACAATTTGTTCCACATCATGGTTACTGTTTGGGATGTATGGTCTAGGCCTTGGTTTGTCCTGGGGAGTTGCACAGTTTGTCAGTTTGTTGTAGATGGAATAAGGCTATGATGATGAACAATCATTTTTTTTTGGGTGTGTTTTTCGATGGCATAATAGTTACTGGAGGCAATATGACCTCTGTTACAACTTTCACTGACAGTTTGATATTAAAGTTCTCTGAGGAAATTGAAGTACTTCCTTGGAGTTGAAGTTGCCTAATCAAGTAGAAGGATCACACTTTACGAAGTATGCCATCAAAGTAATCAAAAGTGGATTTCTTAGCAACAAACCTTTTGCTTTCCATCTTGTGTGGAAGCATGGATATGGCCTGCTTGGCAGCCCTTTTACAAAAAGCACTTTTTAGGTGCTATAAAGAGGTGGGTCACATGTTATTTCTCAAATGATGCTTCTCAAAAAAGTCTATCATAGGCATAAAGTGGTGTTGTGTGAGAAGCAGCATCAGGCAACTTCTCAACTTAACATCATTTTCAGTTAAACATGGTCAGGTCCTTGGGTGAAATGTGCTTTTCACCGAACATTTTTTCCTGTAAAAAGGTACTTTTCGGAAGAGGATTGCCACACAGGGCATAATTGACATGGATGAAGAGGTTAAAGTTGCTAGCATGAATTATTGCTTGTAGGAGATATGACTTATATCTTAGATCCACAGGTAGCTTGGTAAGCAATTTTTGCACATTCCCAACAAAATCAACTTAATTCAATGTGCTAGAGCATGAGATACATTAGATCCAATCTTGGAAGAAATATAGTTCTGGCTATAATGATGTGGATTGGGTTCGATGCTCATTCGAAAACCTAATAGCACTTAAGTTATTATAGTCAACATTGAAGCCAGTTTTACACTATAGAAAGCTAGAAATAAATAGTTTGTTGGTTTATCAAATGAAGTGGAATTTTGTGCCACGCCTGCAGTGGAATTTGAACTGCGTGGTTGAAGTCACTCCTTGAAGATATAGGAATGAATTTAACAGCAGCCATGAAGACGTTCAGCAATAATAAAAAACCATGCATGTTGTTGCAAAACCGTCATTCCATGAAGAATTCTTAAGAAAATTGAAATGGATTGTCTGTTTCTTGAGAGAAGGTATCGTTTGGGGAATACCGACTCATACATGAAGCCCAGATCACCCTGAAAATGTCTTCATCAAGGTCACAACAATAGATCATTTCAAGACTCTAATAGTTGATCTTCGCCATGGATCAAAAAATCGTCCGATACCGATACGTATCGGACGATACGTATCGGTTTTGGACCTCACCGATACGATACAATGGGTTTTTATCGCCCCCCTGAAAAAACAGTCAAATTATCGTTCAATGTATCGTTCGTATCGTCCGTATCGTTCAATGTATCGTTCGTATCGGACGATAATTTGAAATTATCGTCCGATAATTTCAAATTATCGGTTTTAATGTTTTTTTTGTTTTTTTTTTTTTGGGAAAAAATCGGAGAGTATCGTCCGGAACCGATACGTATCGGTTTTGGGGTTGGACGATACGTATCGAAAAAACGAGATTTTGATCCTTGATCTTCGCCTTCTAGCTTGAAGGTGGGTGTGGAGAACATCAACTTGAAGGGGAGCATTCAAGATATTAGAAGTCCTAAGCCAAAAGAACCAACGTTAGTATTAGCCTGGCTTTAACTTTAAAATCCATTTTATAGTAATGAGAACTAATCATAAAAAGCAAATTAGTGACAACTGATTATTTGTTATGCATACCAAGCTAGGAGCCTACAACCCTACTTTGTGTTATAAGCAAGGAAGAATGGATACTCCATTTTTGGCAACGTATCCATATCAGATACCGATACTTGAGGGATATTGTTGCATGCGTATCCTGGGCATTTCAAAAATTTAAAAGAAGAAGAAGAAATCAGATTGTGAGTTTGAGATTTAGGGTTTTTCGAAGCAGAAGAAGAAGAAGAAGAAGAAGAAGAAGAAGAAGAAGAAGAAGATATCAGACTTACGAAATCAGTATTTTTTGTTTCTTTTTCATTTTCTAACCTAAAATAGACCTTATATATATATATTTCTTACATTTACTAACCTAAAATAGACCTAAAAAATATATATATAAATTAAAATTTAAATACACGTATCTCCCCGTATTGTATCTTGATTTTTTGAAAATTGTCGTATTGCCGACCTCGTATCGTATCGTACCCGTGTCATGTATCCGTATTCGTGCTTCTTAGGTTATAAGAGATGCATGTGGAGAGTGTGCAAGGAGGAAGTTTTGTAGGTGTAGGGTTTATTGAAAAAATATGGGGGCGAGAGGTCGGGATGGGCTATTAAGGGTCCTAGAGGACAAATTAGGTCAGGATGATGGAAAGGTATGCATAAGGCAAGTGACTTGTTTCGAGAAAGGTATTGGGTTCCAGGTGGGAAGAGAAATAGGTAGTCAATAAGATCGTACTGGTGTGCATAAGAACTAGATTTTCGAAAGATATATGGTGGTGGGAAGAAGCTTTTGAAAAGAGGTTCGTGAAGCTGTATGGGTTGGCAATCATTAAGAACATAATGGTACATGAGATATGGGAGATGGACAATAGTGTGGAATATTCAACTCCGAAGAAACTTGTGAGAGGAGGAAGAGCTGGACTTTATGGAGCCATCGAAGGAATTGAGCAAGGATTGAAGCAGATAAGCAAAGCCATGGTATGAGAATATGGCGTTGGAGAAAAGGAAGTTTACATTTAAGTTTTATTACTTGTTTCTTACAAGGAGACCTCTAATTGATCTGCATTGGACAACGATGTGGAAGGTGGAATCTCCATTTAGGATAGTTCTTTGCTTTGGAGGTCGCTTGGGGTAGGGTATCCTAGGGAATTTGGGTTGCGAGGACTAAGAGGATTTTGGCGTCTCCATGCTGTTTTGCTCTAACCGAGAGGAGCTACTAAGAGAATGGGAACAATTGAGGCTGCCTTAATTCTCTCGTTTTATTTGATGTTGTAGCTTTGTCTTTTTCTTTGTTTGGTATTTTTATTTTTCCATTTTATTTTTCTCATTTTTTTGTTTTTGGCATAGCATATTTCTATGCCTCTTGGATTTGATTTTCATTAATGAAATTATAGCTTTGCAGCAATCCAAAAGAATTCCGTTGATTAGTTTGGTATTACAAATCAACAAGTTAGGGCATGTTAGCAACATTAGTTTTTTTTTTTCTCTTTCCTGTTTTGTATGTCTGGCTTCTACTTATATGATTATCGACACTATCTTACTTCTTTTGGATTGTTGCAGATGGTCTATGTTTTATCTGTTTACAACAAGAGAGAGAAGTACCATCGAATTACGGTATGTACTCAACATTTCAGTGTTAGATCAAATGATCAATGTTCAAATCTTCTTTTTTTTCTTCTTCCTTTTGTTTTTTGATAGGTAAGTGGGATTGAACCTGATCTCAAGGTTGCATCATTTGAAATGATTAGGAAAGTTTTGAGAGTAAATATATGAGACCTTGAAATTTAATTTCGTAGCATCAGTTGTACCCATTAGTGTGGTAGCTCTTAGGGTAGTCCCCATTCCTGTTGTATGCCGAATTTTGTAGCTTCCTAAACATTTTTGTTAACTTAACCTTCTATGTATTGGATTTATTCTGAAATCAGATGGCAGCGTTCAACATACAAGACGCTTTAATTTGGAAAGAAAAGATTGAGCTTGTCATTGATCAGGTGTGGTCCCGCATTATATTTCTCATCTTCTTTTGTCATCTTCTTTTGGCTTGTCAAAAATGCAGGATTCTTAAATTTTAATTGTTTAAAAAATTATATGACGATATAATTCTTTTCTATTTATGATTTTTCTTGAAAGAAATTGAAATTTTATTTTGCTATAATATATTCCTAAACAAGTAATTTTCAACTGACACCTTTATGTGCTCCTATTAGCAAGCCCACTTATGTGGTGAATCCTGATTTGGCCTATGGTCTTGGATTCAAATAATCCAGAGCCTAACATTTGGCCTATGGTCTTGGATTCAAATAATCCAGAGCCTAACACCTGATGTTTTACTTTCCAATTAGGAAAAAAAATATCCCTTCCCCTATTAACCAAACCTTAAATTGGAGCACTGACTGTATTTTCTGGTCGCAGCATCAAGAATCACTGCCCGTTAATGGTAACAGACCTTATGCTTCGTTTGAATACAAGCCTGGCTTAGATAATGGAAGGAATGCTTCCTCATCAGACCGCGAAAGTCAGTAAGTTACTAATTTATGTATTATTTACTGAAATATTGTTTATTGATAAAATTGGAGATCTCAATTGTCTACTGCTTCCTTTGTGACCATGATCGCAAACTTTATTTCGTTCTTTTCTAAGTGCCCAAGATTTGGAATGCTAAATCAAGTTTACTGAGGTCAACCAGAATTCAAAATGAGGTCTCTAGAAAAACTATATGGAAGTGGTACAGGAGTAGTTGATCTTTGACTATCTGTCTTAAAGCTTGCTTTAAAAAATTTTTGAACCAAGGGAGGTCATGAGCATGCAGCTGAGTTAATTCACAAGGATATCTGAGATTGGGTTATTTGAGAAAATTAGGTGTCATTGTTTTTATTTGGCCATTCCATTGGTTTGGTATTTTGTTGCATGAGATGAGTATTATATTAAAAGCTTGGAATTGGATTTCCATGAGAGGTCATAGGTATTTAGTTGATGATGCACAAGGACATCCTGTGTTGGGTTATTTGAGAAAGAGACCGATTCCTATCACCGGCTCTATCTTGTTAAAGAAAATCAAAAGCTGGCATCTACAGATATTTGGGTTCATGAAATCTGTTATGTCAGCTTTAAAGGTAAATGATTGGATTCAACAGATGTAATACTATTGAAGGCAGTGATAGCACGTTAACCCCTTTGAAAAAGATTAGGTAACATTGATTTTTTATTGCTTTTATGTTAGTTTAGTTTGGTGCTACCTGAAAAGACACACTCCATTTCCATACCATATTCCAAATTACTCGAATCTAGATCAATTTGTTGGTTGTTTTGCAAATCTGGACTACCATATTTGGTGCATGGAAAATATGTGAATCGGAATTCAAGTACACCACCTATTTATTTTCCTCTTTCCCCTTCAAAGCCTCCTCAAATTCTCTCTCCTCTAAAATTAGTTAAAATTAATAATTGACACTCAATAAATATCCCACATATTTCTCGTATCTCATCTCCTTCTTAACTGAAATCAGGTGTTCAATTTCTTATATCTCTTACTCCTAATTGATAGGTTTGTGGGTGGTTTGCTTTAATTGTTTTCAGTTTGCACATTTTCATTGAAACTAAGACAGATTTAACCTAATTTAGCGAAGCACTAAATAAGTTTCATTCAAGAAGGGTCATAGGAAACTTAGGATCTATGCTTTTAATTCCTCTTTTTTAATTAACATCAAAAGCCAAAACCTAAAGAATGCATCCCACAGAATTCTATTTCCTGTTTTCTTGCCCCCTCGCTTTAATAACCAAAACTATTTACAATGAGGACGTCATTTTCCTCTGTTTTATGAGTTTGGAAATGTCATGAGAGAAGTCAAATTTTAGCGGAAGTTAGTTCTTTGCGACATTTAGAGATTTCTAGTGCAGCCACTATATTACGTAATGACCCTTCCATTGATTCCTTTCTTTCATGATAAAAATATCCATAGAATAGCAAGGTTTGTTGCTGGAGTGCCTTTCTCATACCATATTATAATTCTCGAATCTCTGAATATTTTCTCGTAGGTGCAGTGCGCAGGAGGATGAAGAGGAGGGCCGGCCTACTTTGCAACGGAGAACAACGATAGGAAATGGTCATTTGGAATCTTGTCTCACTTGATTGTTGTTTTTGGTCCTTAGGTTGTTCGTTTTCATGTTTTCATATCTTAGAGTATGATCTTACTTTTCTTATTGGCAGGTCCTCCTGATTCAGTACTTGACTGGACCCTGGAGCAAGACTTAAGATCATCAAATCAGAATAACAGTGATCAAGTTTACTCTAGAAAGCATTGGCGTTTAGTCCGATGCCAGAATGGCAAGTTCCCATCACATTGACTTATTTTCCATCTGTCACTCAAACAGGGAAATAATTTCTAAGATGTCTTGGAAGTCTGCTTATTGTTTAAAGGGATAATGGCTCCTGGCCGACATTTAAACACCAAAATGGTGTGTAAATGATCTTACACCATTAAAGTCAGACTTTTTTATCTCATACCATTGAAGTGTGATTTATCATTATGCCATGTGGCACACATCTGTGATCAATCTAAATTATCCAAGTGGCAATCTATCATTGGAACAGGTCTCAGCCCAAAGAAATATGCCTATAAGTGGATGTAAACCATCCGATTGAGGAACTTTAATATCAGCCACTTGTAACTGAAAACAAAAATTGATAATATAGTCCACAAATTGGATGGTTTAAATCTATCTAAAACACCATTTTTGGGCCCGTGGCACTTGAATCTATGATCTATCACTTTGACGGTACGGATCACCCCATCTTGAATCCTTGATGGCATAGGATCATTTAAACACCATTTTGGTGTTTAAATGATGGTCAGGAGAGTCGGGTCCTTGTTTAAATGGTTTGAAGGAGCACTAACATAATTTCAGTAAATTTGCAGGTCTTCGAATTTTTGAAGAGCTCCTTGAAGTTGATTATCTTGTATGTAATTGTTTCAATTTAATTTTGCATGTGGATATTGTTCGGAAATTTATATTTTAGTTGGAGCTTTTTTGAGTTACATGTTGAACGAATCGTGTGGAATATCCAGCCGAGGAGCTGTAGTAGAGCAATGAAAGCTGTAGGTGTGGTTGAGGCAACTTGTGAAGCAATCTTTGAGCATGTAATGGGCATGGATGGAACACGGTTTGAGTAAGTTTCTTCTTATGTTCACTCAACTTAATTTATTTGAACAACTCATATATACATTCCATAACATTACAAATCATGACTGTTTGTGAATCGTGATAAATGATTGGTTGTGAATCATGATAATTATATATAATGATGGTTTGCCCTTTCAAAACAACTATAACCATAAAACCATGCAAAAAAAAAACACCTATAACCATGTATTTCAGATTTCCACTTCTAACATCCAAGCTGGTCCATGTCCAATATAATTTTTGTGGGTACATGTTGGCCATTCCCATTGATGGTGTTTATGTTTTTTTCTTTATTGCCTTATCTTGCATGTTAGTGGTTGTTGTTTAGCTTTACCTTGCAAGGTTATACTTGTTATGTATGCTGGGTTTAATATATATTGTGCTAGTCTGTCTCTCGAGACAAAGCATCATTTTCTCAATTATTCTTATTGGTCACCCTTCGTAGATTACGTTTCTAAGCCCGTCGGGATCTTCCCTTCTTTCTCCTTCAGTCTGCACATTGGCTTGACGCTCGACACAAGGATTTGATAAGATTCTTCTTGCAAGCTTTCGGACTGATGCTCAAACCCTCCCTTTTCATCCTGACTTGGGACCGACATTGGTGGAGTTTGTACTATATATATACTAGTGGACCCTACACGTGCGATGCACGTGAGAGCTGTTTATTTGGAGAATGAATTGTTACAATGTAAAGTTTAAAAATATTTTTTGCATTGGAAAAAAAAATCATTGGGCACCGAAATTTCAGTTTGGTTGGGACTGAAACTGAATCCGGTATGCTCACCGAAGTTTCGGTGCCCATACCTTTTTTTGTTTTGTTTTAAAACCCAAATTATCGGCCTTGAAAATATTGGCCAATAATATGGTGATTAGCAAGTTATCGGCCTATAACTTCAAATTATCGGTCGAGAATTTGAAGGTCGCGATTTTTGACCGAAAATTTCGGGATATTGTTTCGGTAAAGAAACAAAATTATCTGCACTCTTTGTCAAATTTGGATTACGATGAGGAGCTAGCATCAATACTTATACAAATCTAGTCAGTAATAGGTTTCTCCAAGAGAAAACACAAAACAGAAAAGAGTGACCCTATATAAGGAAAAAAAATGCTTATGAAGCCATCTGTTAGAACTTCCTCATCAGCTGAATGTATAAGATGCCGTAGAACTGACAATGCAGGTTTTGCCTTATATGAACAACCAAAGAAAGCCACACAATATCAGCCAACCCATACCACTGCATTTGCAAAAAAAATTATGAAGAAAATGAATGCTACTGTCTAGATACCTGTTCAAATTGGATAAAGTCCATGTAGCATTCCTAAGCATGGATAGTCTAGAAAGTTCATTTAATTGAGCCAAAATGGCATGAGGGCGCCATCACTAAGAACAAGGTCCCTACAACTTTGTGAGTCACCAGCTACATTACCCAATGCCCATACAGCTTGTTTAAAGATAAGAGAAAAGGAGCCAATATAAAAACACATTTTTCTGGTGATTGACCTCATAGTCACCAAGCCATGGTTATGCAATAATTCGGCAATGTTAAAATTCGGAAAAATGTGGCAAAATTTGGCAAGTTCTAGAAATATTCAGACAAAAATCGGAGAGAAGAAGTTGTTTAAGAAAAAAAAAAGATTAAAAAGTATAAAAGAGTTTAAAACATATTACAATTGCAATTTATTGAATAAATTGTGATTATTTGTGATTTTTAACAAACATACGAAATTTTTGAAAAATTCGAAAAACCTCAAATTCGGGAATTATTCATGAATTTTTAAAAAAATTTGGATAATTTGATGACTATGATTGACCTACCAATGACAGAGAGAAAGAGAGCAAGTCGACTTGTTCTCGAGCATCATCACTTGACGAGCTAAGAAGTTGCACAAAAAATGGAATAGCACCATGATCGATGACAACATGGGTATGTTGTGAACTTGTGATGTCCTCGAAGCTATATTGGTCAAAGCCCATGCTGCATCGAATTGCAAATAAAGGCTAAATTTATGAAGACTTGCTGTTCACCATTCCTTTTGCACATAATAATGAACTTTATTCATTGTAAACAAGGTATCAAACTTGGTATCGCTATTGGGTATCGATCCATCTTGGACCGATACGTATTGGCCGATATGGATACGGTATCGCCGAATTAGGACTGTCAAAGGGTCAGGCCGACCCTAGAAGCTCTGCCCTGCCTGCGTACCTAATTAAGGTAAGTTAATTATGAAACAATTCAGAAGTGCAAAATAGAAGGCCGTGATCTAAAAAAAAATTTAAAGAAAACCAATTAAAAACAGCTACCAATATCCAACAAAATTTGTACACAATATCTAGTATAGTTTTGAGGGAATCTATTTATTCTAATTTCTTAGTCCATCTACTTGGGGAATATGATTTTTGGTACTAAGTTTCATATATTCATAGTCTAAACTCAAAATTTATATATAATATCTAGTATAGAATTTTTTCGAAATTCAATCACAAAAACAATTAAAAAACAAAGAAAAGTTGTATGGGTTTACTAACCAGTAAGGCTTCACTTTCCAACACCAGAAATCAGAATCACCCTTGGTCTTGTAGGAAGATTTAATCACAACCAATCCGAACCCCAATTTACAAAAATCATATATCTGATATCTGCAGAAAACCATCACTTGTCAAAATTCATACCAATATCAAATGTGAATGTGAAGAATGTCCGCATGCCTCTAGTTACGGAGAAGGTTCGATCTTGATAACATACAAATTCATCAAAAATTTCCAAAAGAAACCCAGTTAAAAATAATGGGAAATCACAATCATCTAAGTCTAAACTACCTTCCTATACACAAACCCAATTCAATTCTAGACCAAAACACCATACAAACTAATCAAACTTTGCCAGTAAAAAAACCCGCCCAGATAAAAAAAGAAAAAAAGAACAAATAATTTTAGCAATAAAACCCAAATTTCATTATACAACGAAAAGAAAAAAAATCAGAATAATACAAATCTTAAAATTACCTTGCGGTTGATCGTGAAGATGATGATCGAAATCAACGATCACAGTATAAACAAGAACCCTGATTCATAACTGTTTCTGTAAAGTATCCTACAAGGAAAGAGGAACAATAAAAAATCATGTTTAATAACCTCAAAATCAATATATATATATATATATATATATATATATATATATATATATATATATATATATATATATATCCTTAAAAAATCCAAATATATGAAGAAATAAATCCCCAAAAATTCAAAATCAATAAAAAATAACCCATAAAAGTCGAAAAAATAACCTATAAAAACTCTCTGAAAAGTACATCAAAATTGATTTAAAAAAAAACCATAAAATCCCACCAAAAGAACTCAACAAAATCAACTAAAAACAAAAACCCATCCAAATTCGAAAAAAAGCCCATCAAATTTTTTAAAAAACAAATAACCAAATCTAAAAAAAAAACCCATCAAAATTGATTTAAAAAAAAACCCATAAAAAACCACAAAAAACCCATCACAATCGATCAGAAAAAAACCTAGACCAAAAAACAAAACCCAAAGCCATCAAAATTTATAAAAAAAAAAATGAAAAAATCTCCAAAAAAACCCTAAAAAATTCAGAAAATCCATCAACATTGATTTAAAAAAAAACCATAAAAAACCACCAAAAACCCATCAAAATCAATCTGAAGAAAACCTAGAAAGAAGTTTTTTACCATGCTCTGATTCCCCAAAAAAAAAAACCAGAAAGGAAAAAAACCATAAACCCCCCCCCCCCCCCAAAAGAACTGATCAAAATCAACCAAAAAAAAAAAACTCATCCAAATCCAAAAAAAGCCCATCAAAATTTATAAAAAAAATAACAATCTAAAAAAAAACCCTAAAAAACCACCAACCCTAAAAAACCACCAAAACCCCATCAAAATAGATTAGAAAAACAACCCAAAAAGAAGTTTTTTACCATGCTCTGATTCCTCAATAAAAAAAATCAGCAGTTTTTTACCATGCTTTGATTCCTCAAAATAATCTTGTGAGGGTTGTACTGTAGTGGAGAATCGAGAGAGTTTTCGAGTTTTATGGGTTTTCGATGGAAACGGTAGAGTTTTTTGGGTTTTCAACGTTTAGAGATGACTTTGAGATAGACCCGAAGGCTCTTTTGCCTATAAAACTGTTGGTCTTTGGTAAAGGAGAGACTATTGGTCTTCGGGACTCTTCGTTTGCTTTGCAGTTTTTAAAGGTTATTATCAATTATAGATTAGATAGATAGAACCGAAGGGTTTGTTGTCCGTAGAGACTAATGGCTTTTTGGTCTTTTGTCCGTTTTGTCTTATAGTGATAGAACCCAAAAAACCTGCGTTTTTTAAAGGTGATGATATATTATAGATTATAGATTAGATAGATAGATAGATAGATCCGAAGAGTCTTCTGTCCGTAGAGACTGTTGGTCTTTTGTTGGTCTTCTGGTCTTTTGCCTGTTTTGTTTTGTAGTGATAGAACCCAAAAACGAAAGGGGAGAATTTGTCTTTTAGCTTTGTGTTTTTTATAGGTGTTATATATATATAGATACACAATGGCAAGACATTTATGAATTTTTTTTACATTAGATGACAAGAAGTCACCTCATTGATTCCCGTGGTAGTAACTTTTGTTGTAGTTTCTCACTATATAGTGATCTCTGTGCTCCTTTATAAAGTTAATGTAATATTCCTTTTTTACTTTACGTTGTAGGTGGGATTGCAGTTTCCAGTATGGCAGCCTAGTTGAGGAGGTAGATGGGCATACTGCAGTTCTTTATCATAGATTGCTGCTGGACTGGTTCCCAATGTAATACCCTCCGACGGAAATAATTATCTGGTTAATGCTTTGAGATATTTTGCTGCATTTTTTAAAATCTTATTATTTATGTCACCTGCAAAATTCAGTGAAAATATTTGGAAATAGACACTGTAGATGCAACTGTGTGAGGAATTCATATGCAGGAACATAAGAAATATTATATTGAGAAAATCCAATTTGCACACTCTCCTCCATTAGAGGTTGCAATCACTATAGGTTGATGCAAAGATTTCCCCAATCAGTACACTGGTCAAAATCATTCTTATTTTTGATGTAGGAGTGTAAAACAAATCCAGATTTACTAGTTTGGTATGTTTAAAAGTGAGGGCTTACTTCAGTTTAAGAAAGATGCTTGTTGTTTTGATGCTGAATATTGTAAATTGAATATTTGTTGGTTGGTATGACATGGCTATGTAATTGATTGGAGTGTGTGATGGATTCTATATGGAAATGGTTATTAATGTTAATTTATTATATATTAATTCTATAATTTTTCCATTTATGAGTTTAAGATTCTAATCCCAAGAGCCCATCATTCAGGTATATATTCATGTATTCAGCAAATTTAAAATCTCAAAAATAATGTTCTTGAGCTTCTAAGTTTGTTTGTCACTAACACCCATCCATGCTGATAAACTGTGTTGTGAGATGATGCTAAATACATGCTTAAATAGTAGTTAATGTAAATTCCACATGTTTAAAATAAGGAGACTAAATAAGTTATATCAAATTGTTTGGGTGCAAACACTTGTCTACATGAAATTTTTAATAATTTATTTTGTTTTACTTTTTGGGAAAGGCATCATGCTAAGCAATTCCAAATGTTCATCCCACGTGTACAGAAATATTTTCAATAGAAAAAAGGGACGTTTCATCAATTATAGAAAAAAATGGGCTCATCCTTTTCAAATTATTATGGATATCAGGAACCTCTAAAAGTCGGACAGCTGCACGTACTGTCTTCAAAATCTGTCAAACATGAGGGCACTACTGTGTGGCAGCATGGAGGCTGGCTGAAGACTGGTGGAATCATGGTTTTTAAAAGTTAAATGCTTTGGCAGCTGTCTCTTTCCCTGTTGCAACCTTTATCTCCCATTCGTGTAAAGTTTTTGCAAGGATATATATATATATATATATATATATATATATATATACTAGTAAAAGTGCACGTGCGTTGCACATGTTAATATAAATGTGAAGACACCATCGAATTCCTTTGATTTAAATGTCATATTCTAAAGATCTTCGATCTCTATCATATGACTTAATACAATGATCATCATCTCATCCATATTTGACTGCTTTGAATTATATAATAGAGATTTTATTTTATACCAATCTTTTGCATTAAACATATTTAGAACATGACCTTCAAATCCGATGGCTAAGATGAAGTTTCCACTTGGCATAAGTCCTCAAAATACCAAGTCTTTCCTTTAAAGGATAACTCTAATTATACCAATCAAATATCTAAGTGCACTACATTCGAAAAATCATTAACTGATGTGAACCAGATGATAGAGATCGATTTTCTTTTCAATCTTTCACATAATGGAGCTTGAGATCAATGGTGTACCATCAGACGGTTAATTTATGGTTTCTATTACATACATCCCAAAAAAATAATCGAAAATTATGGGGCACGCATCATACTCAAATGTGATTTTCGATCACTTTTTGAGATGTTATATTTGTACCACATGCAATAAAAAATTAACTGTCAGTACACTCATGATCTCAAGATCTACGATTTGGACGAAAACGACCGTTATTGTCTAATTCAAAACAGTCAATGGTATTCGGCTATGATGTCATTCAAAATTGATTTCCAATTCGATCTTCTATATGATGATCCTGAGGTAAATGGTGTACCATTAGATGGTCAATTTTTAATCTGCGTGACACACATCCCAAAACAGTAACTAACAATCATGTGACAGACATCATGTTCAAACATGATTTTCGATCACGTTTTGAAACGTGCAACACCTGAAATAAAAAGTTGATTTTCGGTACACCCATAATCTCATATATTATGGGAAAGATTGTGCGATAAACGATCTCCATCTTCTGATTCACAATAGTTAATGGTTATCGGTTATAGTACCATTAAAAATTCGATCATTGTAAATAGAACGGTTCGATTTTCGTTTTAATCTTTTATCCAAAAAAATAACTGGAAACCATGTGACACACGAAAATATGATCATGGGCATACCATCAAAAGGGCAAAGAGTCATGCAGCTTACTAATTTTTGGAACATGTACAAGAATTTGGTTCATGCAATTGGCAGACCACCTCATATCATTTGACATTCAATCAGTTTATTGGTTATATAGTTAAAAACTTAGAATCATTAACTTTAAATCTCATAAAAATGCATGTGCATTACACATGGTGCCAAAATAAAAATTTTAACTAAAAAATGTGACAGAAGATGTATAATAATCACTTGCACCATGTATCAGTATATGGTGTCAAAATAGTGTCCCATATATAAAATCTCTAACCTTAATTCTATATGCATGCCATCATTTTAAAGCCACGTGATTCACATGATTCACATTAAAAAATAAAAATAAACATATAATTTAGAACTTAAAAGTAGGTTTGCCAATGGGTTGTGTTAAAGGTTTGATTGTCCGATTGGTAAATGGCATATGCTGACCTGACCTGGCCTGATGGTGCACCCTGATTCGACCTAATACTCGGAAGGGTCAAGGGTATATGCCCAACCCAACCTGACACCCATCCCGACCTTAACCTGAAGAGTCGAGTGTATATGCCTAACCCGACCTGACACCTGATTTGACATGATTGAAAACACTCTATTTTTTTTTTAATTATTATTATTATTACTACTACTACTACTACTACTACTACTATTAATTATTATATAAATTTTGTAACTCGAGCTTAATCGACCAAACCCAACCTGAGACCTATTCCGACCTTAACCTGACGGTTCGAGTGTATATGCCCAACCCGACTTGACACGTGACTTGACCTGGTTGAAAACACTCTATTTTATTATTATTAATTATTATATAAAATCTTGTAACTCAAACTTAGTTAACCAAATTTCTCTTTAACCCGCCCCAACCATACCTATAGATTGGGTCTGACACTACATGCTTGACTTAGCCGAATAACCCAAGTTTAGTACCTAGCCGAATAAAAAAAATCAATTTGTTGAGAGCCCTACGTAGAAGTATCATATGCTTGTCTAAGTCATATAAAGTTAAGTGCTCTCCTAAGTCTTACGACCAACATACGTATGAGTGTAAGTTTTGGGCCGAAATTCTAATCCGATTAGGTAAGATGACAAGATTTGATCAGGGGTAGATTAATCGTGGCTCAAAGGGTTTCAACTTTCCAGTAAATTATTATTTTGGTAGCTTTATTAACACCCGCGGAATCTTAGAGGGCACCTATGCAAAAAGCCATTGACTCTTTGTATTAGTTGATGGAGATCATTTTTCGGCCTAATCTTCCACACAAGGGATTTTGATATCATTGGCTTACTATAAGACGATCATTTTTTTATTTCATAAGGTGCAGATCCCAAAATATGGCCCTAAATTTACATGACATACATCATGCTCAAATTTAATTGTTGGGCTATTTTTATATGATCTATGCCACATAATTCAAAGCAAGTCAAATATTTTATGGTAAAATTGTTAATTCTCTTAACTTTGTGGATTTCTTTGAAGGTGCTAAAAATAAGGAAGGAAAGATAACTTTTATAGCAAAATTGTTAATTCTCTTAATTTTATGGGTTTCTTTGAAGGTGCTAAAAATAAGGAAAGAAAGAGAACTTATTTGGATACTATTATTTGCGTATTCCCATTGGAAAAGAGATTCTATTTGGGTATCATTATTTGCAACCCTTAAAATTGTTACCTCATCAATATCCTCTAGTAGGTATGAAATGATCGCTTTGAATTAGAAGATGGAGATCATTTTTTGCCCTCATCTTTTATCTAAATGATTTTGGTATCATGAGAGTATTATTAGACCGTTGGTTTTTAAAAAAATGATATAAAATCATGTTTGAGAGTGATGTATGTCATTTGATTTTATAGTCACTTTTTTGATTGTGTCAAGTGAAATAAAAATTTTACCGCCTGATGATGCAAACATGATGTCAAGATCAACTATATAGAAGATTGAGACGAAAAATAATTTCCATCGTATGATTCAAAGCGATCAATATATTCAAACTGAAAGAGGTGAGATGGAGTCTACAATTTTTTGGATGGTAAATAATGATACCCATTTTAATTTTATTGTCACGGCTTAGGAGTGTATATAGGGGCAAGTGTGGAAACAAAGATTGAGAGAAACTATTTTAGCTTTCAGTCAACCAACCAAGTATATAGACCCGGATAATGGTTCAACTTTCAACACCTTAGTTCCATGAAGAAGGAGCCAAGTGTAGTCTTATGTAGATATAATGTTACGGAAGTATTTTCGTACCAAATATCTAAACTATCACTTATGTGATTATTGAAAAGAGTTTTCGATATCCATGCTTCAAGAATCATAATAAATATCAATAATATGAAATCATGTAATACTGCAGGTTTGTGTGGCCCCGTGACCTTTGCTATGTGAGATACTGGCGACGCAATGATGATGGAAGTTATGGTGAGTTTTGCCTTTTGACCCTGACTTTCTAGATTTGTTGCCTTTATTTTTCTATTGTATCATCTTCAGATTACCAATGGGCAAGCATGTCCTTTTCATTGTGCAGTTGTGTTATTTCGTTCCAGGGAGCATCCAAATTGCGGTCCACAGCCAGGATTCGTGCGGGCTCACATTGAAAGTAAAGTTCATTTTTTATTTTTTGACTATGACTAGGACTGTTGTTATTAGTAAATCTTTTTAGAGCTAAGCTTTTTTCTAATTTAACACCTTCAGTCTCCTAATCAGCCTCTGGTAATTCCATTTTTGCAGGTGGAGGTTTCAACATTTCTCCCCTAAAACCTCGAAATGGGAGGCCTCGATCTCAAGTACAACATCTCATGCAGATTGATCTGAAGGGGTGGGGTGCGGCTTATTTTCCATCGTTTCAGCAACATTGTCTATACCAAATGTTGAACAGTGTCGCTGGTAAATTTGCGTTAAACCTAGTAATTTTATCTACTGGTCTGTAGTGTCATTTCACACCATCGTACATAATCTCTAGAGCTTGCATTTTGTAGGAATCTTTGGCTCTTGATTCTTGGGCTTCTCTGTTCCATTTTGCTGCATGAATTGAGCTGAACCTACTTGCCTAATTTTTTCTTTAATTAGTAATGATGATTTATCATAAAAGAGGATATTACAAGCAACAAAACCCCTTCAAAGAAAGAAGCTTAGCGCTGAATCATAACAGGTAAAAAACTAAATTGCATTAAGAAATAAAACAATCTCAATGAAAGGTAATTTCTCATTAGATATGTGACTCATTAACTTGGTCAATCTCATTAATCTGGTTGGCCACCAACTGCCAGTCCACATAGACCTCCATCTTAAAAGACCAACTGACAAGGAAGAATTAGCCATGTCAATTAGTATGTGGGGTGTGTATGCGAGTCCCAATTCATTCCATTGGATATTTTGGTATTGTCCATCATTGAGACCTGCAATATTAAGTTTGGATGAAAAAAACTAACTCTCCACTCCTCTAGGAGTTGTTTGGGTGTGTGCGCGAAACATGGGTCATCCAAGTTGTGCCACACCAAATTGAGAAGGGAAAGATTTTAGGTCTCTCCAAGAATGATCCCAACCTCATATTAAGGGCCAAAAAAATTCTTTGTGGCTTAAATTTTTGTGGGCCATCTAAACAATTCCCAGCCTCATCTGCAAATGAGAATGTCAAGGATGCAGGATGTGATTGATGTCATCTTCAGGTGTGTTCTTTCTTGAATGTTTTTTTTATCTTTGCTGCTTATGCTACTGAAGTGTTTTTGTTGTTTGTTTTCCTTTTGGATTCTTGAAAGTTCCTGTTGTTTTCGCCCAGCTCGATCCTGGTTGTAAAGTATTTCTCAATGAAATTCACATCTTTACTGAGGAATTTTTGTAAAGTTTATATATATATATATATATATATATGTTCTAATCGTAAACGGGAGCTTGTTTAAGTTGATAACTCTACAAGATTCTCTGGATGGAAATTTGATGATATTTTAGACTCCATTTTAGTGACAAGATAAGCATACTGATTGACATGATCTTTCAAAGATCATGCATACTGTGCATTCCTCCGATGGCACATGTTCGTGTGTGTGTGCATGAATGGGAGTGCGTCTGTATGTGTTTTTTTGCCTTGAAATTATAAAGGAAGCTGAAATATTTTTCCTGTAAGCCTTAATGAGGTTGGTTGTTGAGACCATTCTCCCTCCCCTGGATTTCACAAGTAGATTACTAGACAAGATATATTTGTTATGTTGCCTTGACATTGAACTATAATTGTAAAGAAATCTAAAATGACTTTTATAAACCTTGATGATACTGGTTGTTTGGAGCATTCTCGTAAGTTGTATCTCATAAAACCTGGCTAATCACGAAAGTTTCTTATGACAGTTGATGAGCAGAATCTTAACTTATTTCTTACAGACTCTGGCATAGTACAAAGTCAGGAGTTGGCAATAAATCGGCAATGGTGTAAGTCAGGAAAAATCGGCAAAAATAAAAAATATATCAGAATATGTTTCAAGCTAAAAATAATGGTTATAATGAACAAAATAGTTCAAATGGCAAAAAGAAGAAGAAAAAAATTGCACAACATCACAGACATCGCCGATTAATTGGCCAAGTCGGCAACTTGGCCGATTAATCAGTGATGTAGTCAGGATGACTGCAAGTCGCTGATTTTTTCTTATTTTTTGAAAACTCGGAGACTTTTGTCACTATGGCCTATGAAATATAAATATCCCTCCCATGACAAATCTCCAATGTCCTTTATTCTTTTTACATAGCCCTGATTATATTCTGTTTTATTACTGCATCTGTGTGGATGAAGTTTGCCATGATTAAGGAGGCTACGCCTAACAACTTGGTCTGACTCCATTGTTTTTATTTGTTTTACCTCTGCTCCAATTGCAAGGAGTTATTTTATAATAAAGTGTTGTTATTTTTTTATATAACTGACTGTGTGTGTTGCTTTTCTACTATCACAGGGCTGCGCGAGTGGTTTTCTCAAACAGATGAAAGTCATGCAGTTCCAAGGATCCCAATAATGGTCAATATGGCATCAGATGGTTTTTACTCCAAAAAGGATCAGAAAACCCAGGATCTTTCTGTTCGGCGTAGCCCTTCTCTGGATCAATTACATTCTGATAGTAGAAACTCTGTACTGATGGATGATTTCTCTGAAGAAGATGAAGAAATTACAAATGCTGAGCTTGAACAAGAGGTTCGTTCTCTGTTTTATCTTTCATACTTTTCAGCATGGTTTTAAAATGCGAAAGCTTGATTTGACTTGAAAGTCAGCTGAGTTGAGTTAACTCAAAGACTTGGATAAACTTGACACGCTCCAACTCAATACTTTAGCATATATTTTGAAAATACATTTCTTATAAAAATAAAAAAAATATGTTACAAGGACAAAGATGAAAAGATATGTTGATAAAATAGGTAGTTTAATACTTTTGAAAAAGATAGGGTTCCTAACACCTTATCCCATGAAAATATTTTATAGAAAAAGGGTAGTTATGAACCCTGATTGTATCATCCTAGCGAAATCTTGACTCCAATCGGATTCAGCTAGAAATCCTAGCTAGTCCAGTATCTTGGCCGAGATAACTCGTTGACTCATCGAGTTTTAGAACTATGCTTTTCAAACATTTTTATCTGAGAATTTTTTGCCTAAAATCTGCAGGCATACTCAGTGGGGCTTGAAAATGAAGTCAAACGGACAGGTTGTTTAGTATATTCCCCTATATCTATACCATAATTGGCACTCAATATATACGGTTCTTGAATGAGCTTCTATTTATACGGTTCTTCATAATTTGCAGTTTTGGAGGAGGAACCGACAGATCGACTTGATTTATCTTGTTTTTCTGGCAATCTACGCCGGGATGACAATGATAATAGCCGTAATTGTTGGAGAATATCCGATGGGAATAACTTCAGAGTCCGCAGTAAACATTTTTCATTTGATAAGTCCAAGGTTGTCAATTTGTCCGCATACAGCTTTGTATTTGTTCTTCTAGATTTTGGTGTCAAAGGTTGCACAAATTATATATGTGTATATTGCAATGTCTTGTTTGCAGGTTCCTGCAGGAAAGCACCTGATGGAGCTTGTTGCTGTTGATTGGTTCAAGGATGTGAAACGAATGGACCATGTTGCAAGGCGTCAAGGCTGTGCAGTGCAAGTAAGTTCGATGACTACTTTCACCTTTCTGTAGTAAATTGGTTTTTTTTGTTTCTTTCGTTTATTTTCTCCCCTGAAACATGACACCAAGTTCAGATGAAATAATTTGCCTGATTCTAAATTGTGGTTTCACAATTAAAGCAACGAGATGAAACACAATAGAGTTCATCAAAAAAATGATGAGGGCCCTGATTAATCTGTTTAAGCTCTCAATTCAATTGTGATAAAATATTGGTGGCTACATATTCTGTCTGATATTTGTAAAGTTATTATTATCATTATTTTTTTCTCTAAACCTTGTTTTTCAATTTCACCATTGAATTCATCGAGTAAATGGCTTGTTAGTTAAAGAGTGATGACTAAAGGCTGCATTCTAGACCAAACCAGGGGTTATATATAAAAGAGGCTGTTAGACTTTTTTTATAGGGATTATTGTCCTATCTCCATCTGACCACTTTGGGTTCAATTATCAATCTGCTTATAGTCTATTCATCTCTTTCATTATTATATAATCTCCCTTGGCATATCAGAAGAGGATTTTGAAGCATTAGTAGGATTTCTGTAACTCCCTTTTGATGGCTTAGAGGGTGATTGAGAAATGTTACTAGTAGTGATTTTCATTTTATTTATGAATAGGGAATTGGTATCACAGAGAATTGATTTGCCCAACATGCACATTGTACTTTCATGTCCATTAGTTTGTCAGGCAGAACCCTGTTTCCCTTTATTATGCATCTCATTATTTTGTGTATGTTATTTTATGGATGATATACATATATATAATTTTTTTTTTTTTTTTCTATACTAAGCGAGTATCAATTTCCTGGCTGATTTCCTGCGAACTGATTGTTGGTGGAAAATTTATTCTTCTTTGATTAGGCTTTCAGAGAAATGATTCCATTGGAAATTGATTTCTCTTGTTTGATTAGTGCCTGAAAAAAAATGTAGAAAAGCTTTTTTGTCCGAACAGTAAAACATAGCCCTTATTATTAGGAAAAAGGGATTTTTTTTTACCAAAATTAGTGTTTAAATGACAAATAACCATTATCGTGTTGGTGAGAAACTCAATTTCAGCCACCTGAGAGCATGGGTCAAAATTTCGTCCGATACCGATACGTATCGGACGATACGTATCAGTTTTGGACTGGGACGATACGGTACATTCAATGTACCGTATCGCCATTTTGTATGCATATACTCGGACGATACATTCAATGTATCATCCGGTATTTTACTATTCCGATACGTATCGGTTTTGAGCTCGGACGATACGTATCCGATACCCAGTATTTTGATCCATGCCTGAGAGTTTGAATTGATTTCCTCTTAAAAGGCCTTGGCGTATGGTACCTCAGTTTCTACCTGGGACCCACTTAATTTCCTTTCCATCTCCTTATAATGATATGAAACATATGGAAATTGAATTTCTTCTCCAGCAATACTTAACATTTCCAAGTTATCAAATAGGGCAAATCATAAGTACAGTAATGCTGAGGGCATACCTTCTAGTTTACAAGTTCTTCAACCGGGAATTAGGTAATTGCATCCAGTCACCTATATAACAAGATTTAACAGAAAGTGGGAGCTGATGAGGAACGACTGGGTCTGGACTCTTGGCATTATAGTTGGCTAAGCTGCCACCCACGATGGTTCCTTCTCTTTAATATGTGTGGCCCGCTACTTAAAATAGCTGAGAATCTTCAAGCATTGGATCTGCCTGTAATCTTCATTTTCTGGTGATTTTTTACCATAGTCACAAAGTCGGGAGTCAGCAATGAATCGGAAAGGGTCTAAGTCGGAAAAAATCGGTCAAAATAAAAAGAATAAAATCAGGGAAAATAAAAATATTTCAAAAATATAAAAAGTATATCATAATATATTTCGAGTTAAAAATAATGATTTTAATGAACAAACTAGTACAAAATAGGCAAAATCTAAAGGTTTTGTATGAACAAACTGAATAAAATAGTACAAAACCTAAAGGTTTTTTTCCCCTTAAGTACACGTGAAAAAAATTGGACCACATCACACACATCGCCAATTAATTGGTTGAGTTGCGACTTGGCCGATTAATCGGCTATAAAGTCGGGACGACTGCAAGTCGCTCACTTTTTCCAAATTTTTGAAAAAGTGTGCGTCTATTAGCAGCTGAGAATCTGCTGCAACCACTATTGCCGGATAGTTTGGTAGAATAGCCCGAGTTTATCTTATAAAACACCATACTCGGCTCCAGATTTATAGCAGCAGGAGGTGAAAACTTTGACAAATGAACCAGATGCGTTACAGAACACCCCACTACTCCCTCCCCGCACACGGATTACCTCTTCTCATTCCATCCGCATTGTGCTTAACGTTATCAGCATCAGATGGTGGAGACCATAGAACCAGAATTAATTTAGGAGCTTTAATCGGGATAACTGCATCCTCCCTTCTCCAAAAAATTTGGGAAAGAAACTGGGTCAAGTAAATGAGATACCTCCAAAATCCACTACGTGACCTTTCCAATTTCTATAGGTCCAAGTCTATCTTCCCCATATTTAATCTTGTTCCTTCAAGCCATAATCCCATAAATTCAGCCACAAGATCTGTCTCCTTAGTTGAGCGTGGTGTTTTTGTCCTTTAGCTTTAAGTGAAAACTGCTTCTTGATTCCCAGTTTCAGATTTCATCAATGGACAAGATGTACAATGTTGTTGATAGTTCTGTCCATACTCCATTCTTCTCTTGCCAAAAGATGTGAATGCTATGTCCGATCAATTTTCTATCTAGACGCATTCATTTTCTATCTCACGTGACCAAGAGTTTACTATTTAAAATATTATGCGTGACATGCTTTAACTTTTAACATTTTAATTAATTAATTAATTTTTTTTGTTTCTTTAAGAATATAAACATGAACGAAAAACCTGGGGCTGGGAAGTTGGGACCATGGATCAAAATCTCGGAAAATCGATACGCATCGTCCAGCCCCAAAACCGATACGTACTGGATGATACTTTCCGGTATTTTGCCAAAAAAAAAAACACAAACAAACAAAACGATAATTTGAAATTATCGGACGATACGAACGATACAGACGATGATTTGACTGTTTTTTAAGGGGCCTGGTAAAAACCCATTTTGTCGTATCGTTCATGTCCAAAATCGATACGTATCGGTATCGGATGATATTTTGACCCATGATTGGGACAACCGGGCAAATGGTAGTATGATACATGGAAAAAAAAACTTTTGGCTTGCATAAGAAAAATATAAATGAACAGTATTTTTTATATAAGGGTGGGTTTTTTTTAATGGTTTTTTATTCTGCTATTCATATTCACTAAACCCATGGTTTACAAGTGTCATTTTCTTTTTTGTTTGTTGTGGCTTGAAAAAGGCTACCACTTTCTGATAAATTTGGGTATCCATCTCAAAACCAATTGGCTACGCGTAGAGGGGCCCATGATCTTATAAGAGGAGAGACAAGGCTATGAATACCTGAAGTGGGAGTGTGGGACTAAACTTCAACACACCCATATGGGTTGGATTGAGTCAAATCACGTGGACAATTGAACTGGGTGACATGGAGTGGAGAGATGCCTGCTCTGATACTGTGATAAATTTGGGTATCCATTTCAAAGCCAATTGGCTATGAGTGGAGGAGCTCAGGATTTTATAAGAGGAGAGACAAGGCTATGAATACCCGATGTGGGACTAAACTTCAACACTTTCTAGATCGACAAACTGCTCGTGCCTGTAGCAAAATTGAAGGTTGACAATATTGCAACCTCAAGGTCGCAGGTCTGAGCGCAGCTTACCTATAAAAAAAGGTTAACACTTTCTAGAGGCTACAGCAGCAATGAACTTAAATAGATGATCCTCACCTAGATTCCTGGAGATGAGGTAAGTTGTTGAAGAGTAATCACACTTGGGATTTGAAAATAGCTGTGTTATAAATATTTTACCTCAGTTATATTGACTAGTTCACCCATTGCTCCACAAATTCTGTATCACATGTAATGTATATTTGAAGATACTTTATAAATATTCCAGCAGGAAGCATATGAATTGTTTGATTGCCAATTCTATAGTTGGAACTCCAAATATATCTATTTTGCAATGTAATTATTTAATAACCAATTGGCTTGAAAGACTCAGCACTCAACCATACTATAGTAGATGAGGTCATGCATATTATGTCTGAGTTTGCTCTGCTGATGTAGGTTGCTTCTGCGAAAGGACTATTCTCATTGGCAATAAATCTGCAAGTAAGTTTCTTAGAATTTATTCACCATGTGAACTTGTTGCTTTAACTAGGCATGTATATAAATTAGAACATCTCCTATTCATTGCATGCAGAGTAATGTGTTATGTTGTTGAAACTTGAAAACATGATTAGTCTGTCCGTCCGGAAAATCTCTAAAGCTAAAAAGCAATATCTTCATCCCACATGCAAAATCATATTAGAAAACTGTGATTTCAAGGAGGGAGAGGTGTGAGTTGGGGGGGGGGTTGATTGGTGCTGTGGCAATCACTAAAAGTATTGTTTATATAATATTACATTCCAACCTTTGTCTTTTTAATAAGCAAAATGGGTTTGCCGCCACCTCCAAAGGTTAAATGGAGAATAATTGGCAAGTTATAATAAAGAGCTCCTCAGCCCAGGTATGAACTTCGTTCAAGGAAGACACAAATGCGTCCTGCAATATGTGAATGACTTCCTTATCTTGTCCTCAAAAGCAATAGCGATCATGGTTGGAAGGAGGTCATCCACCTGACATGAAATGTATTCAGTGCTACCGTCTCTTACTTTGCTACCTAGTTGGCACCATGGTTCTAAATTTCGGCCGAAATTTGAAAATTTGGCCGAAATGTTTCGGTTTCGGTCCCCACCGAAACGAAAACTCATATTTTCGGGTATAAAATTACTGTATGGAAGATTTTGAATTGCGGCCAAAATTTTGGTTTCGGTCCCCTCCGAAACCGAAACGAAAACCAAAATTATGATCCTTGGTTGGCACATTTATGGCCTTTGTGCTGCCATTGGTGGCTAGCCAATTGTCAAACATTGTGACTATTTGATCTGGACGATCTACAGTTTAATTTTATGTGGAGGTTGTATCTCCTCGTCATACATTCTACCCAACTAGAGAGTCTGCTTCAATCTAACACTTGTTGAGCCCCATGGTATTAGAGCTGCACCTAATCCTCACTAAGGGATTGTGGCCTCCTAGGCATATCTCGCTTACGCTTTACCTACATTGGACACCATAAGGAGACGTGATATTTTTAGGAGGGCATTTAGGCGAGCCTAAATATTACCATTAAACTTTTAAGGGTAACAATTTAAACTTTGACCTCCAACTGTGGCTCAAAATCTCGGACAAAAACAGACCGCGGCTGACACCTACACTAGTCTCCCATACAAAACTCAACACCTCCCTACCCGCCACACTTGTCTAAAGTGACCCAGTGGCACATCGTATCCTTAATGAGATTTAATAAGGAACCAATCGGACGACGTTTGCTGTTGAAGACCCGCGCATTCCTCTCTAGCCATAAGTTCCATACCACCGCATAGATTTCCACCCTCCAAAAAGGTCCCTTGGAACCATCCCACGTCAACCCATGCCAAGAAAGACTAAAATCAGGGAGGGTCTCTGATGCCACCCAGCTAAGATCAAAAGGCCTGAACAAGGTGCCCCAAACTTGCGAAGCAACCACACAATGGATTAGCAGATGGGGAATTGATTCCTCTTGCAGAAGGAACATTGGGCATCGGTTCAAAATGTCTTTGCCATAAACAATCAGCTGGTCTAACGTGAGGATGCACCCTCTAACCGTCGTCCAGACAAAGAATTTGACTTTGAGGGGGATCGACGCCTTCCAAATAAAGTCCAATTGACTTTGATAAGAGGCCTAGCCGTGAGAGCTCGGTAGAAGGACTTCACTTAGAAGACTTCTTTCTTGCAGGCCACCGACAATCTCAGATCAGAACCATGCCTGTTAGAAGAAGATCCATACAGCAAGGCTAGGAGATTTTGGTAGGGATCCATCTCCTCATCTCTCAACACCCTTTGAGTGGCAATATCCCACACAACAGAATTCCCATTCAAGGTGTAATAATCTGAGATCTTGCCCCCGGGTTACAAGGAGATATTGAAGATCGCTTGAAAAGCCAATTTCAACGGATAAAAAAGGAGCCAAGGGTCGTCCCAAAAGGATATTTGGGCCCCGTCGCCCCAGCTAAATCGAATCCAACGAGAGAACTTCGACCAAATAGAATTTATGCCCTTCCACTAGGCAGACACTTGCCTGGTTCGAGAGAACTCGACCCCCCATCCTCCTGAACGATCGTCATATCTGCTCAGAAGGATGGACACCCAAAGTCTGCTTCGCTCGGACTCGGATCCAACCCACCACAACCATTTGCCGAACAAAGCCAAATTAGTGCGGTAGAGATTGCGAATGTGAACCCCATCGGCACATTTGAGGAGATGGCAAACGTCCCAAGCCACAAGGTGATACTTTTTCTCCGGACCACATCCTTCCCACAAGAAATCCATTTCAATCCTTTCAAGAGCGTGGATCACCCCCATCGGGCATTTGAAGGTGGACATGAAAAAGATGGGCAAGTTAGAGAGAACCAGATTAAGCAGCTGCAAACGACCCCCCGAGCTTAAGAATCGGCCCTTCCAAGTAGCAAGCTTCCTTTGGAACCTAAGAATCACTGGTTCCCAATCTCTAGCTCGAGGTCTGCCAGTCTGCCAGTCCCCAAGGGGAGACTCAAGTAGGTAATAGGGAGAGAGAGAAGGGAACACTCAGCCACACTTGCAATCACACCCGCAGCCAAGGGGCTGATGCAAATCCCCGAAACCGTAGATTTCAAAATATTAACTCTTTGCCCAGTCACCGCTTCATAGACCATGAGAATATTACCAAAGGCGGAGATCTCATCGTGGTTGACTCTGCCTAAAAAAATAGTATTGTCAGCGTACTGAAGTTGCGCGACAGGATCTCCTCGGCTATCCATCGAAATACCCGAAATCCAGTTCAGCTCCCGGGACCTGAAAATAAGGGCTCCCAACGCTTCCCCTACTAAGTTGAAGAGGAACAGGGATAGGGGATCTCCCTGACGTAAGCCTCTCGAACTTTTAAAGTAACCCGCCGCGAGCCGTTGATAATCATAGAGAACCAAGGGGAGGTGACACATGCTTTCATTCATTTTCTCCAAATCTCATAGAATCCGAAGCGATAAAGCATATAATCTAGACATTCCCAGCTCACCCGATCATAAGTCTTCTCCATGTCGACCTTCCAAACGAAGGTAGGTGTGTGGCTGGAATGGGCGGAGTGAACTACCTCATGGGCAATAATCGTCGTGTCAATGAGCTAACGACCTTGGATAAAAGGCCCTTGATTTTCAGAAATGATGGAACCCAAAATCGGTTTCAGACGGTTTGCCAGCACCTTAGATAGAATTTTGAAAAAGCAATTGATAAGGCTAATGGGCCGGAAGTCGTGTAAATCAGTAGCGCCATCTTTCCTGGGGATGAAAGACAGGAAGGTCGAGTTAAGTTTTTTGCAAGCCACAATGCGTGAATGAAACTCCTTGAAGAAATTCAGAATGTCAAGCTTAAGGATAGGCCAAAAGGACTTGTAAAATTCCAAGTTAAAACCATCGGGCCCCGGCGATTTATTTTTACCCCCCGGTTTGATAGTTTTCCATATCTCGGCTTCGGAAAAGGGTTCCTCTAGATTGGAGCGATCTTCCGGATTGATAGATGGAAGAGGCAGGCCATCCAACTGAGGTCTAGTCCAGCCATCGTCCTGATACAAAGCTCGGTAAAACTCATCAGACACTTCCATCCCATCCACCACTATTTTCGTCGAGAGATTTTTCTTGGATTTGGCAGTGGCCATCGCGTGAAAAACTTGGTGTTGTTGTCCCTGACCTTCAACTAATGAGCGTTCGACTTTTGTTTCCAACTTATCTCTTCCAGTAGACTTTTCTCTCTCAGCCTGATCTTAAGGTTGAGTCATTTGTCTTTCTCCGAATCAGAAGGGACCCGGTCTTCTTCTCCGTCAAGCTGCTTGAGTCTTTCCAAAATTACAGACTTCCAAACGTGAGTCAGACCGAATACTTCCTTATTCCATACTTTAATGCGACCTATAAATGACTCAATTTGGATAATAACTGAAAAACAACCGAACCTTTAGGATTGGTTTCATGCCACCATATCGGAATCCGGGATCTGAAGTTCACATTTAAGAGCCACTGGTTATCAAAACGAAAGGGAGAAGGGCCTCTTCCCATAAGCCCACAGTCGAGGAGAGAGGTCTGTGATTAGAAACAGCCCTAGCCATCCCAGTCAAGGATGAATGCGGGAAAATATTAAGCCACTCAATAGAGACTAGGACACGATCCAGGTGACTGAAAGACGCAACATTCTGTAGGTTGGACCAAGTGTAACGAGTCCCCAGCAATGGCAGATCAACTAGGGCCCAATCCTGGATGAAAGAGTTGAGGTTATCTATGTCCGATCGGTCAGGATGATTCCCTGAAGTCTTATAAGGAAATCTAATCGCGTTGAAGTCACCCCCCAAGCATCAAGGTACGTCCCATCGGCCCGCAATCACAGCCAATTCAAACCAAAAATCGTCTTTGTTACCAACCTCCGTCGGCCGATAAACTCCGGTAAAAACCCACTTCTCTTTGTTATCCTTGTTAACTAATTGAACAGAGGCCGAAAATCTCCCAATTTCTTCATCTTCTTTCTGAAAGAGCAGCGAGTAGAATCCCACCCGACGCCCCTACTGAATCCACCCCGATCCATTCCCATCTGTTTGTGACGTTCCCAAATTCACACACTGGATTAATGCGCTCATTTGAAGACATCACACTACATCACATACCCACTTAAATAAATCAATTAATCCATAAAGATCTGCATATAAATGCAATGGAAACATAACTATTAAAAGTGCACCATAAATTTTCTTTTTATATCATCATCATGAGAGCAATACTAAATTATGAGATAACAACTTATTATACCAAATTGTATGCTTACTCCTTAAATTAAATAAAACTGAAATCAAACATAATCCATCATTAACATGAACTTGTTCATAAAAATAAATCTGAAATAAATATCTCAAGATCCTTCTTAATGCATAGAGAAAAACTTATAAACTAAACTTCAAATCCTTCGCTTAAATATGGATTTCCATCAATCATTGAAGCATCTACTTCATCAACTCCATGTATAGTTGTACTCCGTGGAATCTCAAACAATGGGTCAGTTTATCAAGTAAACCGGTATGGACCAGAGTTTATTAGGAATTTCTGGATTCATCAACTCCATGTATAGTTGTACTCCGTGGAATCTCAAACAATGGGTCAGTTTATCAAGTAAACCGGTATGGACCAGAGTTTATTAGGAATTTCTGGATTCTGGACAGATTCTGGATTCTGAACAGATTCTGGATTCCAAACAGATTTTGGATTCTGGACAGATTTTGAATTCTACATAGAATTTCGTGATCAATCACGAAACCCCGTGTACCATCGAAAACCCGCGATTAAGCATAAAAATTTAACAATCTAACATGAAGAATATTCATTAAATGAAATAAACCCTAATTCCTATTTTATTTTTGTGTTATCTACGTTTCCGATTAATCTCAACATGATCTCTCCATACCTCTAGTCTTCATATAATATTTATGTAACTCCTCTCATTGATCCAATCTGAAGTTCTAATCCGAAATCTGGTCATGTTGTAAGCTCCTCTTGCGTTTTTCTAAGCCTTCAAACCAAAAACTCTAGAGTTTCTTTTCTAATTCTCTTCCTCTCTAGAATTTTCTCTTTCTCTATGAGGTTATTAGGTTTTAAGAGTTATGTAAAACTTCTGTAAATTAATCTCTATATTTATAATACTTTATGGTTTCCTATTTAAGATCTAATTCTATTTAGAATGCTTTAAGGTTTCCTATTTAAGATCTAACTCTATTTATAATACTTGATGTTTCCTATTTAAGATCTAACTTTATTTAGAATATTTTAAGGTTTTCTACATGGGTCTTAAATGATTCTATGGGTCTTTAATTACTTAATGAGTCTTTAATTAATTGTTGGGTCTTTAATTATTTAATGGGTCTTTAATTAGTTATTTGGTCTTTAATTACTTAATGGGTCTTTAGTTACTTAATGGGTCTTTAATTAGTTATTGGGTTTTTAATTACCTAATGGGTCTTTAATTAGTTATTGGGTCTTATAATTACTTAATGAGTCTTTAGTTAATTTACTAACGCATTTTAAAAGTTCATAAAACATTACTAAACGCACCCCAATTATTACTAACACATATTTAAAGGATTTTAGGGTATATTAATTAGATTAATTAATTATTACGGGTCATTATAAAATAAAGTAAGCATTACATTCATGTTCAACAACTAATCAAATCAATCAAACTAATCATAATTACAAATCTAGCAAATAATTAAGGACTAAATAACGAAAAATCTCGGTCATTACACTGTTGCCACCCAAGACCGAAGCAAATTTGGAGCTATCACAACTACCCCGTTTAGTTTCTTGCAATGTAATGATAGCCGGATTATAAGAGGATAAAATTTGTTTAATAGTAGCCCGCTTCTGGGGGTTACAAATGCCCCTCTCATTCCACGATATAATCGTCATAATAAGAAGCTTAGACTAGCCCAAACCAAACACTTATCAGAGGAGCTCACTGGGCCCTGGTCCCTGGTCCCTTTCCCGTCGGACATACCCCAATCAAGTCGCGCTAACTCCTTGGATTTGGTTTTCTTCTTAGTAGAGGTTGTGAAGTTAGTCTGACTCTTCGCAATGGATCGAAAAATATCCCCCCGAGCCTCATCGGACCCCGAGTACGACATTCCTTACCAAAGGCGATAATATCATCGATAGCATCAGAATCCAATCCGCTACCACTAGCAGAGCAATTTGTAGGGGAGTCGAAATGGGAGCCATAGATCTCACCCGACAAGCATTCGACCTAGGATCCCTCGTCATTACGCTTGAGAGAATGAAGCGGATGAACATCTTCAGAGGAAGAGTCCGATGAAGACGTTGATATCCCTAGATTATCATCAAGTAACACAAGAGGCAAACACTTGGAAGCATGTGTGCCCATTCCCGTGAAGCAGGGAGAACACATGGGAGTAGAACTTCTTGCGGGGATAGCTTTACAAGTCCACAATTCAGTCGTAGGAAGGCCAGAAGCTTTATGGGCCCACGGTTCCATCGGGAAAGGGAAAAAAGTTTGAGGAGTGGGCCTATACACCGGATCAGACCTGATAATGGACTCAAATGGATTAAAGGTCGCAAGAGGGACACAGAGGCCCTACAAAGGCTAAAGAACCAAGGCACGCTGACACGTGTAGGGTCCCCAAACTGGATCTCGAAAACTGCTTTCAAAACCATGGGCAGAACAAGGCAAACCACTGTGGTCTTCGAAACCGTCATCTCTAGGCTTTTTGGATGACACATGGCAGCAAAAAGAACAAAATTGTCCCTATTACAAGACGAATCAAGAGAACCCTGTAATGGGATTTCGCCAGCTGTCACCCATCTGTCGATTCCAACCTCTTCAACCATTGGGTCCAAACACGGATCCGGATGGTAATCTCTTAAACCCTTCGCAAGGACCACTGCACATCCTCTCTATCAGCAAGCGAATTAGTGTTCATAGCAAAGGGGTGTATCGTAGCCGTCGATTCTGTGTATGGTGGGAGTTTGTCCATGCTTTGATCAAACGACAGAGAATGTTGCCCTGAGGTGGCCGAAATCATGCGAATAGCAAATAGGCTTTCCCTTATTATCCTCCTCCGGCCACCATTTCTGTCGATTCTCGACTCCGGGTTCGTTCTCTCCTTCTTCGAGCCCCTCCACCACGATATCAAGATCAGAATGGCTTCCAACCCTCTCGGCAATTCCAGTTGGCAACCTTGACGACGAGGACGACCCCCTATGATACACCAAGTTAGGAGCCGAGCACCCCTTCGTGGGAGGGTTGTAGTACCGATCACCAACACAATCTACCCCGTCCCGGATTGGCTTGATCTCCATTGTAGTTTTTCTGTGGAACCACGGAGTATGTGTTTGTGGGGAACCCTGGTCCACTCGACTATATCGATCGGTTGCTGTGGGAGGACCACCCTCTCCAGCAACTCCATTTCTATGAAGATCCGAATTTTCTGGCCGTTGAGACAAATCTCGCATGATCGAGGGATATCCTCCTAACAGTCGGCAACCACCAACAACCGGGCGAAGCCGGTTTCCCACAAATCCTCAGTACTACGGTTGATGAGGATAATGCGGCCGCAACGTTCACCGATCAAATGAAGGATCTTCGAGGACCAAGCATGAAGGGGGAGGCCGAAAGGGCGGATCCAGAACCTGCCGTCCCAATGATGTAGTCGAAGCTCATTCGACTCAAGTATCCATCTGCTACATTCCACGGGTCTATCGTTGATGAGAAAACTCTTTTTGGAACAAATCTCATCCGCTATCGTCGCTGAGGGGCAACTTAGGAGATATTTGGTGTATGTAATGGCTGATACATAAGGCCTATCATGTAGAGATCATCTTTTTTGTAGTTAGTAGTCACATGTAAATGTCCACATGAAGCAGAGTATCCTTGATTGTGTAGAGCACAATCCAAAAATCTGTTAGGTTACATAGTAGGGACGACTAGATAGGAGACGATATGGAGATGGTGCTGGTACCATTCCCGTCCATCGTAGGGTGGAGGTCCCCAGTGGGCCCAACATCGGTGGCCTCGAGGCGGACATCTTTAAAGGTATTTTGTTGTGATCCGCCCTTCATGGCGTCTGCAAAGGAGGTCCTGCAACGACGCCTGTTGGGTGGTCCCTCAGTACGAGGAGCAAAACCCGAGGCCCCACGAAACCTTCTCCCCGCGATGGACCAGCCAAGCGCCAAATCGTTCTTTTGGTTTTCATCAAGGGCCATTTGATTCGTAGAAACCATTCTAGGGAGTGCGTGTGGCGAAGAACAACCATAGCAATGGCATACCGCCCTACGTCTAAAGTTGATGTTACAACATTCCGAGTATATCCAGTCGCCGGCTCTCAAAACCAGTTCTCCTTTCATTCTTTGAAATTTAACCGATTCACTGGTTTCCATTGTGCAAGGAAGACACCAAATCGTTTTTACCAGTTGGTAAAGGACACTAGTGTAGGTGTCAGCCGCGGACTGTTCCCGGTTCGGGTGATGGGCTGTGTCCAGATGTTTTCCTTTCTTTGCGGGAGGTTTACCTTTGTTGTTTGCTTTGTTTTTTTCTTTTCTCGGATGCTTGTTTTTCTCTTCCAGCTTCTTGCTGGTTTTTAATGCAATCTTTCTTAATGATAAAAAAAAAAAAAAAAAAATTCGGACAAAAATGATTCTATCGTCCAATATTTATCAGTTTTATCAGCCAAATTATCTACCAAATTCAAATTAGCGGTTGTATACTGGTATCAGCCAATACCTTCAAATTATCAAAATTATTGGTCTATAATTTCGATAAGTGTATAGTGGCAGATACATTCATTTTCAAATTATCGAAGTTATCGACTCGATAATTTCGATAATTTGAAAGTATCGATTGATACGACCAGTTAATTGAAATTATCGGCCAATAATTTGGCCACCAATTAATTGAAATTATCGGCCAATAATTAGGCCGATACATTGAGATGTATCGGCTGATACACTGATATGTAGCGATCAGTGTATCGGCTGATACACTGATACGTAGTGGTTTGGGGTGAACGATACATGTCAGTTTACCGAGATTTTGAACCATGTCTCCAACCGCATGCTTAAGAGCATCACAACTTGAGAAAAAGCCTAATATGTTAAGATCCCTATATTTTCAGTTTTTGATAGATCGATTAGAAATTGGGTCAAGTCGGTATATAAAAAAAAAAGAATTCTTTTTGAACTATATCAAATTAACTTAAAAATTTATAGATATCTAAATCCAAAGATTCTAAAATATACTCTGTCAAAATAAATCATATATTCGTTATTTCTACTTTTTAATTTTGTTAATTCCTGCTTGCTAGTTGTTAGTTGATACTTTTCTCTTCAACCTACAATTTTACACGATCGTTGATACTTAATGAGTACATAATCACATCTTCATCATTATCTATTATTTTTTTTATACGTATATATGATTTATTATAGATCCTCTACAAATTAATACAATAAGTTAAAATACGTGAAACATTACTAAATCTCACTGCCTTTCATCCACTTGAACTCTGCTTACCTCCCAAGGGGAGTCCGCTGCCTAGGCACTGCCTAGCACCTTTGACAACATAATTTTGTACAATGATCGATTTTTCTTCGACCCTTTCCTGTGTAGGTACATACCCAGGTTTAACAAGATAGTCTGGTTAGTAATTGAGTTAGTTTCCTCAGTTTTGACTGCTTCCATTTTGAATTTGATATCACAGGTGATGCTAGCAATGCCCATAGAAAAAATGGACAAGAAATTCCCTTACAGATTCAAAACGACAACTAAATTTACAAATGTGGGCATTCTGTGCACAGAGAATGCCCTTACTTTATTTGTTAATTCCAAGAAAAATAAGGAGTGATTTCGTGAAAACACCCCCATTCCATTTCAAGGTGGATGCATGGAATGACAATAAAGGATAAAACTAGGAGAAAGTACTTTAGAGGAAATTTTAACCCAATCCCCTCCCCCAATAGCCCCAAAAAAAAGTACATGAAAAAAGAAGAAAATATTGAGTGTTGGTTGAGATGGTTTAGGAATGGCCAATGAAGTTTTGAAGCAGCCATTGCACGGAGAATTAAAATGATATATAAACAAAGACGAGGAAGACCAATAAAGGTAGAAGTATTGAGAAGCAACATTAAGTATTGTGTAAACCCAAATCCGAGGGCGGGCTAGGTGTTCCTTGATTGGTGGGGTGGAATGCGGTTTCATTGTTGAAAGAATTGTTGTGACTCTGGCTCCGACTTCCTTTGGAGTGATTGGACAAAAAAAAATATCTTTAAGACAAATCCTTGTGAATGGTGCAACCCCGATATCGTGTTTTTAGGGGAGGGCATCCTACGTGTGAGAGATCTTCCCAAAAATCAACTCCATATTCTTGTCAAGGGCACAAGCACAAATTTCTTGTCGGTTTGGTTGTTGTCTTTGGGGCAGGTTGCCCTTGATTTGGGACATGGTACTCAACATTCTTACATTTTGATGAACTTTTCACCCTTGATTTGGGATCCGCCTGACCCCTGCTTAGCTCATGAGCAGTTCGCTGCCTAGGACCTTTGGCAACATTCATACATTTAATGGAATTTTCTTTGATCCCTTTCTTGCATAGGTGACATACCCAGGTTTAACAAGATATTTTGGTTAGCGAATGAGTTAGTTTCCTCAATTTTGACTGGTTCCATTTTGAATTTGAGATGACGAGTAATGCTAGCAATGCCTAGAGAAAAATGGACATGAAATGCCCTTATAGATTCAAAACGACAACTAAATTTGAAATGGAATGAGGTGATGATGCGGGACGCCAAGATCAAGAGCTGTAAATTCGAGCCGCAACAAATTTTCCAGCTAAGAAGAAGCGGAGCGAAAACCAGAACTAGGCGTAAAGGCGAAGGGATTGAATACCTGGCAAATTCGATCGATCGAAAATTTCGATCTATCGAAGCCCTATTTCGATCGATCGAATGTCGACGGCGAAAATTTCATATGTATGAATTTCGGTCGATCGGTTGAATTTCCATTTCGATCGATCGAAATCGCGCCGAGATTAGTTTAATTTTTAATTGTCTATTTCGAACTTAAGTTTTAGGGGCTTAGTTGTCTTTTATTTAGTATTTGTTTTAGAGTTTTCTTAGCCTATATAAAGGCATTGCAAACACTTTATTAGGGTGGAGTTTTGATTAATGAAAAGAGAGTTGCTTTTGTGCAAACCCTAGAGAGCTTGTGAAGAGTTTTCAACCTAGGGAGTGAATCCTTCAAACCTTGAAGAGTGAGCAATCGTTTCTCGTGCGAAGCAGACGTACAGCCGTGGTGTGAAGCCTTGGAATCTATCCTTTTATTTTATCTTTCTCTAGTTGTTGTCAGGTAATATCTTCCCTATATCCTTTGATAAACGAACAAAATCTCAAAATCCCCGAGGAGTCAAGATCCGATATTGCAATTATCGCTTGATATCCTAAACTAGAACGAATTCCGAGTTCCTTTAACGGAGCTATTTTTCTAGATCGGGAAAATTTTCACGCATGCAGACGCTAAACGGATTAATCTAACTTATTTTATTAATTTCATTGAATTAGTTTTAATGTGTTGCATGATTTTGAATATTTCCGCTATTCAATTCTTTCTAAAAGTTAATCCCAAATTCGCATATTAGGGTTTTAGCGTTTGTCCCGCGTCAGTTTTGGTATCAGAGCACAGTTTTAGTTTAGGGTTGTCCGTGCCATATAGATTTTAGGGTTCATTTGATTTTAGTATATTGTCTTGCATAACTCCGTCATGGATACCAGTACCTTAGAGGCCCTGATTAGAGATCTTGCATCTAAGGTGACCGCTAGTCAAACCCGGATGGATGATTACATCGCTGATCAACAAGCCCGACATGAGGCTTGAGAGACTCGTTTCGAAGAGATCAATGAACTCATCGCTAAGAATCACAATAGAGTCAACAATCGTGACCGTAGGAGAGATGTACCTCCCCGACGTGAGGTCCAAACCAATCTAGACGATAAGGTCATGAAATCTGTGAAAATGGACGCCCCTACTTTTGATGGGAAAAGACAACCTAAGGTCTTTCTTGAATGGGTCGCCAGCATGGAAAACTACTTTGAGTGGTATGCCATATCCGAAGACCGCACGGTCAGATTTACCAAAGTCAAGCTTATGGGTCAAGCTAGACTTTATTGGTTGGGCGTAGAGCGTCGTAGGCAAATCCAGGGTCTTCGTGCTATTTCCACGTGGGCTGAAATGAAAGTCCAACTGCACGAAAAATACGTTCCCATATCATATGATGAACATATTCTTGATCAATAGCAGTCATTGCATTAAGGAGATTCCCCAGTCACAGAGTACATCGATTGGTTTGAAGACCTGATGACCCAGGCCGATGTCGATGAACCAGCAAAAGTTACCCTCTCCTGATTCTGAATGGGTCTTCGCCCAAAGTTACAAAGGGAACTCATTCCTTATCCTGTGGCGGATCTCGATGAATGTTTTGCTAGGGTCGAAGAATTAGAACGGTATCTCGACACCCCCAGTCATGGCCGATCTAAGTCTTCCAAATTTGTGCCTCAATCTAACCCTACCGAAAAGGGAAATAATGCCTTTAGTCAATCCTCAAAATCCATAATTCCCCAAGTTGACAAAGGAAAGGGACCAATGGTCGAGAGTTCTAAGCGTGCCCCGCAGCAATGCTATAAGTGTCAAGGTTTTGGTCACACTGCATCCCCATGTCCTAGTAAGGGTCAAACTTTGATCATTCAGGAGCATACTGAGAAAGAGAACAACGAGATACCCGAAGAAGTATATGAACCATGTAGCACTCCTAGTGATGAGGAAGGTGAGGTTCCTGTCAGAGCCATAGGTTGCATTAGGACAATTCCCATTGCTGAGGACGGTGTTGATAATGTGTCCATCTCAAGTGAGTCATTATAGTTGGTAGGATCACATCATCATTCTGATTTGCATGGGATTAACAATCTGAATTTATTGAGCACTGGCAATACACATGATCAGACTAACACGTTGAATATATTTAATGAATTTGATACTAATAGTTTTATTTTAATTCCTGATGGTTCTGAGCATGTGGAATCCTTCCCAATCTCGGAAAGAGGTAAAGGTGAAGGTCTAGATCTTTTTCTAGACAAGGGTAATCATCCGGTAGTTGTTATAACGGATCTTACACCTAATTTTGATCCCACTACCTCGCCCTTTGATCCATTCCTTCTTGAGCATCCAATCGAGTCACCCTCATTGTCCCATTTTCTATCCCGTACCATATTTGTGCAACATGAGAAAAGGTCGAATGGAGAGGTTATAGAATTTCCAAGCTTCTATGCCAATGGAGGTAAACATCATGAGTATTTTACGGCGTGGAAAGGTAAGCCACGAATGAAGCTTCCGGAGTGTGCCATCCATGGATTCCCTAACTCATCGGAGATGAATTTTTCTCACCCAGGGAGGATGATGCGGGACGCCAAGATCAAGAGCCGTAAATTCGAGCCGCAACAAATTTTTCAGCCAAGAAGAAGCGGAGCGAAAACCAGAACTAGGCGTAAAGACAAAGGGATCGAATACCTGGCAAATTCGATCAATCGAAGCTCTATTTCGATTGATCGAATGTTGACGGCGAAAATTTCATATGTATGAATTTTGGTCGATTGATTTTCACATTCGATCGATCGAAATCGCGCCGAGAATAGTTTAATTTTTAATTTTCTATTTCGAACTTAAGTTTTAGGGGCTTAATTGTCTTTTATTTAGTATTTGTCTTAGGGTTTTCTTAGCCTATATAAAGGCATTGTAAACACTTTATTAGGGTGGAGTTTTGATTAATGAAAAGAGAGTTGCTTTTGTGCAAACCTTAGAGAGCTTGTGAAGAGTTTTCAATCGAGGGAGTGAATCCTTCAAACCTTGAGGAGTGAGCAATCGTTTCTCGTGCGACTTGGTGCGAAGTCGACGTACAGCCGTGGTGTGAAGCTTCGGAAAACCTTTGGTGTGAAGCCTTGGAATTTATCCTTTTATTTTACCTTTCTCTAGTTGTTGTCAGGTAATATCTTCCTTATATCCTTTGATAAAAGAACAAAATCTCAAAATCCCCGAGGAGTCAAGATCCGATATTGCAATTATCACTTGATACCCTAAACTAGAACGAATTCCGAGTTCCTTCATCGAAGCTGTTTTTCTAGATCGGAAAAATTTTCACGCATGCAAACGCTAAACGGATTAATCTAACTTGTTTTATTAATTTCATTGAATTAGTTTTAGTGTGTTGCATGATTTTGAATATTTCTGCTATTCAATTCTTTCTAAAAGTTAATCCCAAATTCGCATATTAGGGTTTTAGCGTTTGTCCCACGTCAGGTGAGTTGGTAACCACCCCCTTTCGTATTCTTGTAATTGCCAAATGTGAACAAGGGTATTGTATGAGCCTGCATATTGCAAAATGATTGCACAGAATATGCCCTTGCTTTATTTTGTAATTCCAAGAAAAGTAAAGGAGTGATTTCATCAAAACATCCCCACTCCATTTCAAGGTGGATGCATGGAATGACATTAAAGGATAATACTAGGAAAAAGTACTTTAGAGGAAATTTTAGTGCCCCTCACCTCAAACAAAAATAATAAATAATAAATAAATAAAAATAATGAGTATTAGTTGATATTTTTTAGGTGTCCAATGGATCTTTGAAGCAACCATTGCACAGAGAATTACAACGCTAGAAAACCTCAAGGGGGTTTGGCGTGATGGCCAGGTACCTGCCTAAGGAAGCAGGAGACTTGAGTTTGAATCCCTTGAGGTCACCCTAAGGATTTATAACCAGTGCTAACTTGGGGCATGCATGTGCCCCTGGGATTAATCGGGTGCTCAAAGAGGTCTGGATACCCAGATTATACGAAAAACCAATTACAATGCTAGAAGCACAAAAATGAAGAGGGAGACCAATAAAGATTAGGAGAGCAGTATTGAGAAGCAACAAAAAATTGAACCCAAATCCGAGGGCGCGTGCTAGGTGTTTATTGATTGGCTAGATGGAATGAGTCTGCATTTGTTAAAGCATTTTTGTGACATTTACACTGGCTCTAACTCCCTTTGGATTGATTGGGAAAAGGCAAAGTATCTTTGAAACAAATCCTTATGGGACAGTGCAACCTCTAAATCTTGTTTTTAGGCCTGGAGGGGATCCTACATGTGAGAGAATTTGCCAAAATCAACCCCATATTCTTGGTACTAAGTTAGTACTACTAACCTCTTGGTTTCTGATTTTATCTAGTGTTGAGGGAGAATATAGAGCCATGCTCCTCAGTGCCCGTGAGGGGATGGGGCTATATTTCATTTTGGCCGACCTTAGAGTTAATGTGAACTCGCTATGAAGTTCTATTGAGACAATGAAGCTGCGCTACACGCATCTGAAAATTCCGTATATCAGGAGCGGACAAAGCATATCGAAGTAGATTGCCATGCCAGAAGGGAGAAGGTTGAGTCCAAGGAGTTATGTATACCTAGTTAGTACTGAAGATCAATTTGCAGATGTACTCCGACAGCAGGAAAGAATTGATTGTACGACATGACCTGCAAGTTGGGCATGATTGACATCTATGCCCCAACTTGAGGGGGAGTGTCGGTGAGTCCCTAGTTTTAATTGGTGTATAGGTGTATATTAGTGAATAGTGATTCATGATTGATTCTATTAGTTGTAAGGAGTTATATATACTAATGATAAAAAGGGATGAGGTCAGGGACTCATAACACTAATACCTTTCTGTCTCTTTTTTTTTTTATCGGTAATACCTCCCTCTTTCTCTCTCTCCATCTTCTTCTCTAATACCAAACTTCTCAAACCCTAACCAGACCAGCTCATAGATCCATCACACCAACTTCAGGTGTTATAAGGTAAACTGGTACTGCATGTGAACTTCTGTTATCTCCAAGGCATATAATAGAATTTATATCTCTGTAACGTAGTGTATGTCTGTTCAGTTTGTATCTCTTTAACGTGGTGTCTCAATTTCGTGGAAGTTTATTCATATCTCATTATAGAATTTCAATATTGATGCTGACTAGCTGAAGCTTGGTGGTTGAGCAAATCATTCAATCGGACTGAGTGCTTTGTGTCTTTTTGCCACAACCTTTAGTTGATAGGATCCCAGTGCATCTACCGAAATAAATAAAATTATGGTTCACTGACATCAAACCAAGATGAAAGCATCTTGACCTACTATTGACTTGAGAACAATTCTGATGCAAATAATTGCTTTAAATATTTAACTGCATCTGGAGCCTGAAAAAATTTCTAATATGCTGCTCTTACAGGTACCGGGATCAACGCATTACAGTATGGTCTTTTATTTTGTAACAGAAAAACTTGTACCTGGATCTCTATTGCAACGCTTTGTTGACGGCGATGATGAGTTCCGAAACAGTAGGATGAAACTCATTCCGTCAGTTCCCAAGGTTTCATTCTTTGTCTCCGATGCTTTTAATCACTTTTCGCACTGTTTTTGCATTGTATAGTCTTGCATTTATTCCTCATTCTTGCAAAATTATTCAGGGCTCTTGGATTGTCCGTCAAAGTGTCGGAAGCACCCCTTGTTTATTGGGAAAAGCTGTTGATTGTAACTATATTCGTGGGCCAAAATACATAGAAGTAAGAACATTTTTACAAAATTTTGCTAATAGAAATGCATGCTTTGAACCATATGGAAACTTACTCTAATGGAGATTACCTTTTGCAGGTAGATGTTGATATTGGTTCTTCTACTGTTGCCAATGGAGTTCTAGGACTCGTTTGTGGTGTGATTACAACATTGGTGGTTGACATGGCTTTTCTTGTACAGGTATATGATCGTGTTTTAAGGAACCCCATACGTTTTAAGAGAACTCACTCCTTAAACTTGGGACGTATATTTGATGATAAAAGCATAGTCACAAAAGTTTCTGACTTTTTCAAAAACCCGGAAAAATTCAGCGACTTGCAGTGCTCTTCCGATTACATCGCCAATTAATCGGCCGAGTCGGCGGCTCATCCAATTAATCGGCGATGTTTGTGACGTTGTTCAATTTTTTTTTCCTTCTCTTTTTCACTTATACTTACAGCAAAAAAAAAAAACCTTTAGAGCTATCGCCCACTCTGATGTCTGCTTGTATCAGAGCTCACTACTCTTCTTTTTGCCTATTACTATTTTGTTACTAAAACTATTATGTTTATCTTGAAATATATTATGATATATTTAATTTTTTTTATTTTCCCGATTTTTTCTGACTTTGACCGACTTTGACCATTTTTTGCCGATTTTTCCCACTTACACCCTCGCCTATTTATTTCCCTCTCCTGACCTTGTGACTATGGATAAGAGTTTATGGTTCACAAGTACATGAATCCAAACTACACAACATAAGTTTTAAAGATTTTGTATTGGGGAACCAACTTGTTTCCCATTTAGATTGTGAAGGGTCACTATTTTGGGCACATGGAACTATTTTTCATCGAGTCTGCCATGTGATGGGAAGGATCCGATGTGAAGATTTGGTGGGTTGAAGATTGCATTAAAAACATCTCCAATCTCCAAAATGTATGGTAACCACACAAATCTCCAGAATCACCTTATACAACCATTTCAAAGCACAATTTCAGTATAAGCACAATTTCTTATAACGGATACAGAGAATCACTCCAATTCCAAAATGATACAAACATTTTGGTTTTGGAGACTTACGTGGTAACCGTTCATTTTAAAAGGTATTTGACTGTTGTGAATCACACGATTGAGACATTTTTTCTATGCAATCGTTGACACTACAGATCTTAAGATTTTGATCTTCCCATCAAATAGCACACTTGATGACAATGGTGCCACTTGTCCAAAAAAGTGACTCTGTTAAGAAATCTAGATTGGGAACGGGTTAGTTGGCAAGTGGCAGAAAAGCATGTAGTAGTTTAGGAGCAGGAGCATCATCGAAAGCTTGAAATTAAACTATTTTATGATTCGGAGTGGGAGTGCGTGTAAGATTCTAAAGCGGGAGCATCACACTAAGTAGGAGATTTCTGTAACTAGGATCTATACCAGCTCAAATTTTAGACCGTAAACCCTTTAAACGTTGGTGGTTGACAATGTGTGAAATGACTACAATTACTCCTTGCGAACTTTGCCACTTCTTATGTTGACAATCAAGGACCGATACAGCTCAGTCCATAGTCACCAAGTCGGGGATTGGCAATAATTTGGCAAGGCTAAAATTTGGAAACATCTGGCAAAATCCGGCAAGTTGGGGGAATTATTCAGAGGCAAATCCTATAGAAAAGTTAAAAAATAGGAATAAAAAGTAAAAAAGGAAAATTTAAAAATATTAAAAATGACTATTTATTGAAAAAATCGTGAATTGTTCGATAATTATTCTCAATTTATTCGCGAATTTTTAAAAACACACGATTTTGTAAAAAATCGCAATTAATTCAGGATTAATTTGCAGAACCTCAATTTGCGAATTACTCACAAATTGGGCGAATTTCGTGACTATCGGTCAACCTCTTTATCTTAAAAAAAAAGTTTTAATGTTCTGTTTGCAGGCGAACGCTTATGATGAGCTACCTGAGCGTCTTGTTGGTGCTGTTCGTGTTTCACATGTGGAACTTTCGTCAGCAATAGTTCCAACACTGGACACCACTCCATCGGCAGAATCAGTCCATTAATGGTCAACCCATTGTGTCAAATACTTTCCCCTACTATGATGCAAAATATTTACTGTTCAGCAGTATTATGGCATTCAAGAGATGGTGGAATCAGCGCTACTAAGAGTGGGACCCTCCTTTGGATCTGGTCGGTTCCCCTTTCAGAAAGAAGAGAACAACGCCTTTTCACCACCAGATCCTGTAGCTGACATTGAGCCACGGATCTGGAGGACAGTTGCAGATAATGGAGCAAGAATTTATTATAAATTAGTCAAGCATCGATGAGGCTAATTGATAATCGGCAATCAGCATTACGAATATTGGTCTGGACCATAAAGTCTGGTGGTTGCTTTTCCACTTTTCCACTGTAATGTACACTTAAACTTGTCGCCATTGACGTTTAAATTTATATATGATTGAATACTTATGTACATTTAGACTGATTTTTTATAAATGCTGTTGTAACACTAGTTGATTGCAACTAAATGTGATAAATGCTTCAATTGATGGAGATGTGATGAGAATAAAAATCGATGTTTCTCTTGCGAATGTGGAATTAGAGTCCCACTCCTCAGGTTTTTCTCTTGGCTTTCTTTTTATCCGTTTGTACCTTTTTTCTTCGCGAAATCAAGGTTCGGAGACATACATCTTCTAAGGATCCAGAGTTTATGACTTATAACCACACCATAGATTAGTAAGGAGTGTTTGTGGGCTAAAGTTTGGGCCCCATTTTTTGTGATTTTCATTAGGTTCTGCCCAATATAGGGAGGTCACTGTCAAGCGTATGACGATGAGGCCAGGGGTTCAAATCGAATGCTTGTGTATAAAATAAATAAATATAGTGAGGTATCTTGATCCCAAATTCCCAATAATAGTAAAAAAAAACTAGTACATTACCTATGGGTGTAATAAAAAGAGAAGTTGTGAAGATTGAGTAATTAACTATTAATCGACGACAGACGATGATGTAAGAAAACGTGATCTATTTAAGACATTTGGGTTTAATTTGATCGGTGTACAGGGTTGATGGCACACCACCTTCGGGATACAATAACTCACTTCACAATAATCCTTGGGCGAGTAAAAACACATCATCTTACACTACTTACTCCTCTTAGGAAGGCTTCGGTCAATATCCTTCCTCCAACCAATTAGTGAAAGTCAAAATAATACTTTCCCTCATCTGCAAATGTTTGTGCATCTCCAAATTTGATAAGTTAGGCAGGGAAATTGACTCGTGCACCGTGGGGTACTTAATACCAACCCTACTAAAATGTTGCCCCATTTACCACATTAAGATCCGAAATGAAGAGAACTGCTGATTCACGATTAGGGGTGGCAATGGGCCGGGCTTGAGATTGAGTTTTTATCTATTTTGAATAAGGCCCGACTCACTGACCATCATTTAAACACAAAAATGGTGTTTAAATGATCTTACACCATAAAAGGTTTAAGATCTCACTAATCCGAACCATCAAAGTGATATATCATAAGTTGAAGTGAAAGAGGCCCAAAAATAGTGTTTTAGAGAGATTTAGACCACTCAGTTTGTTGACTATAATATCAACGGTTGTTTTTAGTTGTAATGCTTAATATTAAAGTTCATCAATCGGATGGTTCTCATCCACTGATCGGCATGCTTCATTGGCCTGAGACATATTCCAATGATAGATTGCCACTTGGGGAGTTTAGATTGATCATGAATGTATGCCACTTGGCATAATGATAAATAACACTTCAATGGTGTGAGCTAAAAAGTGATGTTTTAATGGTGTAAGATCATTTAAACACTTTCGTTTTAGAATGGGATGAAAATACATCTCTATCATATGATTCAAAGCAGTGAATGCCTTTTAAGATTAACGATTGTACATATATTACATGTATGCCATTCATTGTAAAAGCTGTTGAGTGTTTGATTCCATGTGACACAGATCCCAAAAAAATGGCCTTAAATCATATGACACTGGCACACATCACACTCAAACATAAATTTAGGGCATTTTTGGGGATCTGTGACACATGGAATAAAAATTGGCCGTCTGATAGGTGCATCATGATCTCAAGATCTATTGTGTTGGAAGATTGGGGGGAAACACGTTATCCATGATCTGATCTTAAGCAATCAATGATTTTCAAGGGGTTTGAGATGTGGGCGCTTCAAGAGAATGCGTGGTTGCAAATAATAGGTTCCCAAAAATTTCATGAAACAAAAATCCATTGCACAGTAGTTAATGAAAGGGTATGGCTATTCTCATCCGTTTTTGGAGTAAAACCATTAACTGATTTGGATCAGACGACGAAGATTATTTTTTGTCTCAATCTTAAAAAAAAAAAAGGTCTTAAGATCATGGTACACCTATCAGACGATTAGATGAGCGGGTCAGTCTAACTCGCCATAAATGTTAAAAGCATAATTTCACAATTTTCCCGTGCATAAGGCTGCGTATGGGATAGCTCTCTGTTAGCCCACGTCACAGCAGAGTTCACCTGCTTTAGTTGGTTCTCATTCTCTTTTCTAACTCTCTGCAAAGGCGGATTTACTTGCTTTAGCAACAACTTCTCTGCTCTGTACTAACTCCCTAGTAGAGCAAATAAAATATGCTCTAACAATGAGTGAGTAGAGAGGAGCGTAAAATTGTTGAATAGGTAAATCATGTATAAAATCTTTCTATGCAAGGAGTTATCAAGGAGAAGGGATACCTGCTAAAGTTGGTAATAAGATGTTAGCAAAGAGGATGGGAACCTACTAAAGTAGGTGAACTCTGCTCTGGCAGAGGCTAGCAGAGAGCTATGCCATATACAGCCCTAAGTACCTGTGCAACTACGCAAGTTGACCAATGTGAGAGACAGGGAGAGTGAGCCGTGCACTCGCCTTGCATCTAATACAAACTCTCTTGCACAAGATTCAGCAGTCATGTTATATGTGCTTCATAAGATATCTTTATTCTTTTCGATTTGAAAGTTGGGAAGTTACATGTTTCTCCTTCGCGCTCTCAACCGTCACCCCCTTCGGAAATCAGAAATAAGAAACAGAGGGAGACGATTTCTGATAGAAGAAAATTGTTATAAAGAGATGGATCCTCTCTCCAACATTCCACACACAAAAGCAGGTAACCTTTTTTCCCTCCCTCTCTCTCTCTCTCTCTCTCTCTCTCCATCATCTGATTCAAAGTGGAAGGCCATCTATGTGTTGGATTTACATAATAGGTTGATAACTTTGAATCAGACAATGGAGATCATTTTTTTGTCTTTATCTTTTGCGGTGCCAAATACCTTTAGATCATGTCGGACATGTTGGCACAACCATCACTTGCCTCCCCAATTAAAAGAGAATCCTGGCTCCGCCCTTCTCGTTGGTTGCCACGTGGCACCTGAGTACATAATCGAGTGCTACGTACATCAGTGGTTGGTGATCAAGATTCAAGACCACTGAAAAAAAATCCTAAAAGCATCATAATTAAGTCAATCTTTAAAATTAAGAAATCTACTACTATGACAGCTATTAAATATATCGTGTTATGATCATCAGCTTTTTTTCCATGTGGTATACATGTTTTTATCAATTAAAGTAGTCCAACAATCAACCCATGGACCGTTTTCGCTAAGAAATTACATCTATTGGAGGACTAGAACCATTTGATTGATGCACTTTAATTTTAACCCAAGCAGTTCAATATTGCTCAACCAAAAATAAAATGCCCATCAGAAGATTCAGTCATAGGCACTTCAAACATAAGGTTTACATTGATTTTGCTTAGATTAGACGGTCTTCTTATCAACATTGGTTTTTTTAAAATAATTATTGATTTTAGTTCAAATTTGGATGACTTGGATTGATTAGAAATGTGTGCCATGTGGCACAAATAGCCTCAAAGTAGGATACTTGAAGTGTTAGCTTAAGAAGACCGTGAGGAGAGTCGATCCCATTTTTGAAAAATTATATCTAACATTTTAAGTGTTGGAGGCAGAATCTTATAGCTTCTCTATGTTATGATGTGGTTAAGGTATCCCACCTGTTGTTTATTAATGTTATAGGAATTTGGTCAGGCCAACTGGTTGAACTCTAAATAGTGTTCAACTGATTTTAAAACAGTTAGGACGCAAAGGATCAAAAAGTGCATGTCAACTTCTAAAAGTTAAAGTCGAGATTCCCTTTCATCCAATGGTTTCAAAATCAGTTGAACCCCATTTGAAGTCCAACCAGTTGGACCTGACCCAAACCCTAATGTTTTATTGGTTGCTTGTCACTGATATTGTTGATTTAAACATAAATAAATGCAGGTGGCACATTGGAAGAGATGGACGGTGAATATGTATTGTCGGATCTGAGTGCTTTGAAAATTTTATATGGCTTGCTCCAACTCAAAGCAAATGTTGCTCAAAGAGAGAGCATCATTGAAAGTGTATGTTAATACCTTTTTTTGGCTATACTTTCTCCTCTGTTTTCTTTATTGTTGGTGAGCCTTTACAATAATGAATGAAGGAAATTTGACCAGCAGAGATGAAACAAAGTAGATGGTATAGAGTCGTGATCGGTAATTTTGTAATGGACAAATGAGGCGTGACCCCTCCATTATGGTGGAGCAGTGATCGCCTTATTTTTGGGCCACGTGTTTTTAGCAATCCAAGTCCTCGGTCATAGTGGGCTAAAAAAAAAATCACTGATTGGTTTGGATTTGAACCATCTTGTAAAAAATATGCGCTTCATGTGGCCAATATATATATATATATATATATATATATAAGCATAGGCTTACTTAATTCATTTATCTCAAGAACTGAAGTACAAACTGGCTTATGATAGGGTAGCTCTTGTTTGATTTCAATTTTTTCCAATAATGGAGAGATTTAGTGATTTGGCCTACTTTTTTAGCGTTTCAATGTTCAAAATTTTAGATGGCTATCATAACTTCTTCTCCCTAAATGAACTTAAATAGTCATAAAAACAAGTAATCAAATTTGATCTTGTTTTAATTCACAGTTGGATGAGAAATCGATACTCCTATTGAAGAAGTTGTTGGACGAAGCCACCGAACAGGCCTTCCAGCGTCTTGCAAAGGTAATTTTCGACAGTGACATAACATGTGCCCTGTTTTTGTTCACGCTTAGGAATAGCCCTTTCGGTGCAGAAACTTGTCCGAAGCTCACTCTTTACATATTTTATGGGGTTCTGACATCTGTGCTAGCCAGCTTCTGACAAGATATATCTTCATAGGATTATGATGCCGGAGATCCCCTCCTGTCAATGCTTTCTTAATCCATTACTCTTTTTGGGGCTTTTTAGAAAACAAGTATTATTTGTAAAAAGACGTAGTAGCGTATTATACTATTTCAGTAAGTTTTAGAAAAGAAAGGACTGTCACAATTTTTTGGGCTCCTAATAAAACATTTGGTCAACATGTGAAAAACATTTATAGTTGAAATCACCAAATCACACTTCTTCTGGATTAAATACACCTTGTCAGTCATGATTTATGACATTTGTAGAAGGATATTTTTGTAATTTCAACTATAAATATTTCTTACACATCGGCTAAATGACTTTTTTTTTTGGGGGGGGGGAGGACCTTGGAAATTGTGACAATTCCTTTTTTGTAAAACTTTAGTAGTTAAATTTTTTTGCAAGTAGTCCTCTTTTTCTAATTTTCTCTTCATTTTTCTTCTCTAAATATGCATCGAATATTTTGTACTGTGTCCTACAGACCATAGGAGAGTCATCAGTTGCCTCTCCTTCACCTGATGAACCCAAAAAACTCTCAGAGGTGCCTACTTTAGAGGCCCTCAACAATTCTGTAGCTGATAAAGCAATCCCTTCTCCAAGTGAAAAGGGCAAAGGTTGCCACATACAGCAGCCACAGGAAAGATCTCCATTAATCACACAGCGGTCGAAATCGAAAAAAGGGCAGCAAGGATGCCCAACTTGTCAAAAAGAGGAATCGAAGCAAGAGACACCAGTGGAGGGAAATAAAATTTTAAATGAGAAGTATCAGAAACTGACCAAGAGGGACTCTGATTCTCATGTTCATTCTCAAAGTCACAAACATCATTATCATCATAATCATAATTGCAAGAATCTTGCAATTAGTGACAGGTCATCTAAACCAGGGCAGCAAAAGGTTTTTGAATCAAAGCAGGCCAAAGAATCTGTGAAAAAACAGCTAAGGCAGAGAAGTATTAATCAAAGTAGCCAGCGTTCGGTCCCACGCTCAATGAGTTCTGAAGCACTGAAGATCATATCAGATGATGGAACATTAGAGCCAAGTTACGAACTCTTTAATGTCAAAGAGAAGAAGCCCAAAAAGATATGCCGCATACCAGCCGGAGAAGCGGTTGGGATTCCAAGTATTAATGATAGTATTCCAGCTAAGATGGGCAAAGCTCCTGAGAAACCAGAACTGCCAGCTCAGATGCTGCCTCAGCTACCTGCTTCTACGAAGGAGACAATAACCACGCAATGTCGAGTGATGAATTCGATGCCAAGTCAGACGACGAAGGGAAAAGGCCAGCCACATCATCAGCCTTCTGAATTGGATCAGATGACGACATTGGAGGCTAGCAAACTACCAACTGTAAAGGAAAACAAGTTGCCATGTCAGATGACGATAAATCGGAAGCTTAGCTGGAAAGAGAAGCAGATGGATGAGCCAGATCAAATGCCAAGTGGTCTAGATGTGGGACAGATGAGCGGAGTGGTCCCCTTAGTTCTGAATCGTACAAAAGAGACGTCCATCGTGAAGATGCCAGATCCAATGGGTATCAAAGATGTTACGGGCTCTCACCAAAAGAGAGATCAGAGGTGTCCAAGTGGTAGATTCAGTGAGACACATCAGATGCTGAACCATCGGAGGGTTGGTAAATTTTCACTAGAGGGAAGTGAATTGTCAAGTCAAAGTCAAATGAGATGCCAAAACAAGGGGAGCTCTCAGGAGATCCGCCAGAAGTTGAGTCCGAATCGTAATACCAATAATGAAGATAAAAATCTAACAAATAAGATGCCGCAGAGGATGAGCCCCACCACCACTTCCACTCATCCTAAGCCACCCTCTGACCAAGATCAGAAGTTCTGTAAGACAAAAAATTATTCTCCAAAGATAATTCAAAGTGCGAAGAAAAACCAGGATGGTAGTCCATACAATCAGCCACCGAGTGTTGGCCAGAGAAATCAAATTAGGAAAGGGAACAATGGGCTTAAAGACAAGAACCGATGCATGGTCTCAGGACCCAAAAATCATTTGCCACATCAGCAAATGCCGAAAAATTCAACGAATCCAAAACTACTTCAAGAGACTAGCAGCACGACAGAGTCCTCATCGACGAGTCGTACGAGTCTCTCGTATTCAATATCAAGTCAGCAAACAAGCACTGAGAACAGTGAGGACCAGCTGCCAGACCGGACGCCAAGTCATCACGAATTAGGGAGGAAGGGGAGTCCTCATCTTGGAGCCCTTGTGTCCAGACGGAGAGCACCTCCACGTCGGATGCTTAGTCACCATGTCCACCCGAACTCCTCTGCATTTCCAAAAGCAGAGCGCCTAAAAAAACCGGAATTGACAAGTGGACTGCTAAGGGGATTGAAGAACAAGCTGGCCCTCATCTTCCACCACCACCATTACCATCATCGTCCCAAAAGTGTTACTACTTATGACAATAGGAATGTAGCATTGCTACCAGCCCGCCGGCATCGGTCCTTTTGGAGTTACTTCCCGAATATCCTCCACCACAACAGCAAAGATGAACACGGAAAAGCAGTGGCAAAGGTTAACCGAAAAGGAGGGGCAGAGGGCCAGAGGGCGCCACCTCATCATCAGCATCGGCATCTCCATGCGGTCATCGATGGGCTGCTCGGTCACTTATTGTATTCGAGGAAACGTGATCCGACTACTGTTGCTAGCCGCAGACAGTTACAGAGAGCGAAAACAGCACACTTTTTGACGGTTAAGAAGCTGCATTGGTGGCAACGGTTTCACAGACGTGGTGGAGTAAAACTGGGTAATAAAAGGAAGCAGCGTTTTGTATTCCGTTACAGGAGATCCGGTCGGCTAACTGCCAAGAGAAATTAATATGGTATATGCTTTACCTATAACATCGTCTCACCCAATTCAATTTCATGATTAAATCGTGATTAATTTGCTACTTTTTCAATAAATCACAACTTTCTCAATATTTTTTTTCATGGTTTCATCTTGTTTTCTATTATTTTTAATTTAATTTCCTTGATTTTCCTGTACTTTCCAATTTTTTGTCGATTTTTCCTCTTGCCGACTTATTCCCGAACTTGGTGATTATGGTCTATAATATAGTTATTTGAACGACAACTACAGCCAGTATATATGGAACCTTATGTAGATTAATCTTGTGATCTAATGGCTTAAATTAATCACTGTAAAAAATGTTGATTTAGATCCAATTATCTTTTTTCCAGGCTTTTCTATTGATGAGAGTTAGGTTAGAAGAATTAAAATCACCCATATTACATAATGATCATATATGTCATAATATTTGAAAAAGCATCAAGGCTCATAGATATACAAAAGTGTCTCAAAATCATACTGATTTTGTATCTTACACAAAATAATACTCACACATTAACATTAAGTGGCTCTTTACAAAATTTGAGCCGAGTCTCTTTACGTAGTATATATAGATATATATGGCTTAAAAAGTAATAGATCTAGCCCGTCTTATATCGATTTTTGGTGACAAATTTGATTGATGAAATCACCCAAATCATCCAAAGAAGTGGTCGAACTCATCGGGAAGCCGCCACCAAAGATTGAACGGAGGGAAGCAGCACGCTTCCTCATCTCGCCGTCGGCCATCAGCTTCTGGATCCCTCTTGTAACCTCTTCCTTTCCAACGCCCGCATCACCTTGAGAAGTTTGGAGCATGTAGCCAACCTTGAGATGGCTCACAACCAACTTGGCATTATGGTATTGGTCCCCTTGTATGGGCCATGCCAACAACGGCACCCCACGGCCAAGCGCCTCGACTGTTGAGTTCCACCCACAATGAGATAAGAAGGCCGCTGTGGATCCATGGCTCAAAATCATCAACTGCGGCGCCCACCCTCTAATTATCAAACCCCTTCCTTTGATTCCACTCACCAAGTTATCGGTAAAAGTAAAACTGCCCGAATTCTCATGTCCTGGTGGACCGTGTCCATGTCGCTGCGGCAGACCCTTTTGGAGAACCCAAATGTAATGCTGGTTCGACTCTTCCAATCCAGCTGCCAGCTCGGCCAGTTCTTCTTGGGTCGGACTCACCTCTGTACCGAACGATACGTAGATCACCGATCCACGTGGCTTCGAATCTAACCATTCTTTAACCTCCTGTTCACTGACCTCAGTCTCTCGTTTTGATCGTACTTGGCTGTCTTGTACGAGTGAATGATCAGACCGCCAGAAATCGGCCGGCAACAATGGGCCCACGCCCCAAACCGGCTTCCCAGTATCCTTGGCGACGTAGTCCAAAAATGGACGCTCCAGATCGCTACACGTGTTCATCAGAAGAGCAATCGATCCTTCTGTGTCGCAAACCCATGGAGGACGCCCTCGGTGACCGTTGACTAGGTTGTCCGCTGACAGAGGAGGGCCCCACCTGAAGTCATGCGGAGGTTGGACCCCATGAGCCAAATCGGAAGGTGTCGGAGTCCCCAACCTGAAATTGTGTGGTGGCGGAGGTCGGCCCCAGTGGATCAGATCGGACGGTGTGAGAGCAATGCCATCAGGAAGGCCAGCGACCTTAATGGTCTCCCCTGGTGTTAGATTTATATTTTCCTGCTGGAGCTTCAAAAGGGCACGTCCTATTGCAGCAGAACAGGCTCCTGATGTGAAGAAAGCAATGCACGGAATTGAAAATTTCTCGCAGATTTCTTGTGTCCACCTCACCATCACGTCGGCTATTACGCAAGTCGGGGAGTCAGAGCGGTGGGAGAGAAGATCGGCGAAAGATTCAGCCATGAGGTGTGTGTGTGCGGGCGAAAACCGGTCGGGCGGGGTATTCTGGGAGGGAGAAGAGATGGAGAGCTCGGCGATTTGGATGAGAGGGTTTTGGAGGGTGGAGGAGGAGAGGGAGGAGGAGATGACGAGGGTAATTTTGTAATTACGGGAAGTGAGGTGGTTGCAGAGCTCGAGGGTGGGGAAAAGGTGGCCTTGGCCATCGAAGGGAACTACCATGATCTCAGGAGGAGCCATTTTCCACGTGATGTTGGTGGGGTTTCAACTAACTTTGAATTTGTTATATAGAAGAGGTAACTTGGTGTGCAAGAAACGAACCTCAACATTACTTTATCCTCAGCCCCCCTCCGAAATACTTTCTCACCCCGATCTCATCCGGTCGGCATGAGATCGGTTTTAATCATATGATGGCGATCGTTTTTCATCTCAATCATCCACAGAGTGGATTTTATGATCATGGCCATTCCATCAGACTATAGGTTTTCTATTACATGTGGCATACATCTCAAAACATGACCCTAAAACCATGTGACACACATCACGCTCAAACATGATTTTAGGGTCAATTTTTTAGTTGTGCGTCATGTGTAATAAAAAAAATTGACCATCTAATGGTATGTCCATCAAAGATCAAAATTTTGGATTTCATTTTATTTTTGGGCTAGACCAAAACTGAAATTTTGACAGAAATTTCAGATTTTCGGGCGAAATTTTAATGGCTGTTCAAAATTTCGATCCTCCAAATTTTTATTTATTAATTATTTTTTGTTTAACCCAAATATTCTCCCAAAATGTGATTCTCTAACTCGTTCAGGTGTTTCCTAGTTTTTCTTAGAAAATCTTAAATTCTTCAAAACTCATATTTCTATTAGATTCTTAGCAGAAACAGATTCCTGACTTTTCCCAAATGTGTTCCTAAGTTACTTTGGTTTTTGATTTTTTCCCCAAATTACTCATAATCCTATCGTTCTTAAGTTATCTCAGAAAAGCTCAGGATTGAAAGAATTGTTAGTTTTGTTCGAACCATAGACACATTATCGAGTCATCGGTATATGAGATGAATTCGGATTTGGTCAAAATTTTAAGGGTTTTCCATCCATGCAAGGTTCAACATATTGAGAAATATTTTTTTTCGTAATACGACTTTTAGAAGGACAATACCAAATACCTTATATACATATATTGAGAACTAATATAAAGTCATGAAGATGAAAGGAAATAAGCATACTAATATATTTTTATTTTTAATAGAAATAAAATTACATATTCAATTTGGCCATAGTAACAAAATCAACCTAATTTTTTCTATTAAAAAAAAAATTCAATATATTGAGAAAAAAATAACACAAGCCCCCAATTATGTACGCAATATGACATGTTTCTTTGGCCTGAGATACATTTTAATGATGAATTACTTAAAAATCATACTTTATTTATTTAATAATTTTGATGCCTTTTCTAAAATCCATATGCACTATTTTGATTTTAAAATTATATATGTATTACAAAAAAATTTATTTTTATATCTTAATAAATTGCTCTATTGGTTGATTTAGTGTCTTGTAAAGTTTAGGTTCTAGGATCAAACCTTCTTATGTGCAATATATTATTATTATTTTTTAATTAATTATATTAGAGCTTATACACCCTATGTGAGTGTGTAGCTCCACACTATAGTGGAGTCCTTGTGAGAGAAATCTCTCTGAAAAAAAGTTCGTGGAGCACCTAAACAGAGGGAGGGGATAAGAAAAATAGACCAAAATTATGGATAATAGGGTATCATTATTTGCAATCTAAATTCTATCAAAATTATAATGGTTGTAACGAAGGAAATCCCCATTATGGATAATTAAGGGAAATATTTTCCTCTCTTCTCTCCTTATAATCTTAATCTTAATCTTAAACATGGGGTAAGAGTATTTGCAACCAAAGATTCGGTCTACTGAACATATGGTTTCATTGCTAATACCATTGATTACCTTGAAACAAACAAGGGAGATTATTTTTCCTCCCAATCTTTGACAAATTGATATTCAGACCATGACAAACATAGCAGACGGCCAGATGTTGATTTCGTATGAAACACATTCGACCCTAGAACTCACCATAATTTCTATATCTATTTTTCCGAAGATTGGGATAAAAAATAATCTCCACGGTTTGATTCAAGGTAGTCAACAACGTAAAAAAAATTTCAATGAGTATTAGAAATGGTGGTTGTCTGGTACTAGCACAAAAAAGAGCCATTGATTTTAAATATTTCCAAGGCAGTGACTGGGTGTGTATCTCAATAGAGAGTATACTCCCCCAAACTCAGATTCTGCCTTAATTTGAGCAAAAACCTCCAACCTCCACACATCCCTTTCACTCAAAATTACATAAAGTTAGTGGGACCCACTGAAACTCGCAAACACGCAATTTGGGCAGAAAAGCTCAGATTTTGCATAAAATCTGAGGAAAAACTTAAATTCTTGGCATATTTTAACTCCCAAACGAGCCCTAAAAGAAGACGAGAGCTCTGTTTCATCTCGCTATGTGATCAGTTAAGAGAGAGTAGGTGGTTGATTTGCACGACTCTGCTACCAGGTTGAAAAGTGCCCACGCGTTTTGGAAAAGGGTAGCGTTATCTGCACCCGTTAAACTTGTAAGAACACCATCATAAATGCTTTCCCTTAGGTATGCTATTCATAGGTTTAAGGGATGCATATAACGCTACCCTTTGAGTAAAATGGGAGTTTATTTTGCCACATTTTTACTGAAAGCGGCCACGTTTCAGACCCCTTGGAAATCTTTATTTATTTATTTTTTTGATAACTTGGGTATCTAAGCCTCTTAGAGCACTCGCCTAATCCCAGGGGCACGTAAGCACCCCAAATTTGAGTTAGCACGGGATATAAATCCCTAGGGTAGCCTTAAGGGGGAGAGGGGATTTAAACTCAAATTTTTTGTTTTTGGAAGCCAGTACCTGATCAGCTCGCCTAACCCCTTGAGGTCGACCCTTGAAAATCATTGATCGCGTCAAATCAGATGATGTAGGTTGCAATTTGTGCCGATATTCTATAAAATTGATTTTAAGATCATTTATCACGTATCAGATAGTCAAATTTTTATTCCATGTCACATGTCCTAAAAATATGGTCCATAAATCATGACACATCATGCCCAAACAGGATTTTAAGGCATTTAGTGAGAATTTTTTTTTTTTTTAACGAAAATTTATTGAGAATGTGATATATAAAATTTAAAACTAATCTTCATCATAATATCAAAATCTATTTTGTGAAAGATAGGGGTTCAAATATGACCTCCATCATCCAATATGATTGACGTAGCCTCTTTTAGCGACCATGTGGGTGCGAAGGCACCCTTTAGTTTTAGCTGTTTTTTTTTCCCAATTTGGGAAGAGACGACTGGAGTGTTCAGTCCAGCTGCTAAACTTTAAAAGTTTGTTAGTGCGGAATTGCAGATGTCCACACGCATGTGCCGACGCATTATCTTTCGTGTTAGGAAGAGATGACTGTCGTGTAAAGGAGGAGCACCAAAAGAAGGGATTGGGTTCGATGTGGAGCACCAACACAATTTTGGCTAATTTTTCACTCAAAAATATCGCAAAAGCAAATTATCGGCCAATAATTTAGTGATTAGTAAATTATAGGAAGATAAGTTTAAATTATCGACCGATAAAGATAAATTCAAATTATCGGCCGATAATTTGCTTCTGTGATATTTTTTGGCGAAATTTCATATCGGGGCCCACCAAATCCAATGAGTTTCTATCGAAATTTGAACCATGACGCCCATGATCCAAAAGTACATTTTGTAGAAGATTGGGACGAAGAACAACCTCCATTATCTGATTATTGTCTGATTCGAAGGGGATCAATACATGCCTGCAAGAGGAGATGGGGTGAGACAGAAGGGACCTTTGCTTCCAGCCAAAGATTCTTTCTTCTCAACTCGGTTTCACATGATTAAATTGTTGACTATTTTAAATCCAACGATAGAGATCATTTCTTATTCTAATCTTGGATACAATAGATGTTGTGAGCATGTTCCTACCCGTAATCATGCTCATTTAAAAAAACCGATCGATATTTATCATAGTAGTCAACGGTTTTATCACACGAAACTCAAATTGAGAAAGAATCTTGGGTTGTGAATAAACGTACCCTTGCAGCCAACTCCGTGGTCATATATATATATATATATAGAGAGAGAGAGAGAGAGAGCAAGAAGACGTTCATCTTGTGTGCTGATAATTAGATAGGCCGCTAGATGACCTGCGTAGCGCCAACTGATTGATCATGAGTTACCTTTTGTGGCGCGTGCCACGTGTTTTCATCAGGAGTTGTCATCTTATTTGATGGCTACGATCTAGCGATTAATGATAACCAAGACTGAGACGGTGCATGTTAGTAGGTTCTTGGGCCTATGGCACCATGGAAAGTTGACTGGTTTAAATTATACCATGGAAATTGTTTTTGTCGTAATCTTCGACACAATAAATATTAAAATCATGGGCCTGTTATCAGGCGATCAGATGTTTATTTCACACGCCACATGTTTTAAGGGCCTGCTATCAGACGATCAGATATTTATTCCACGCGCCACATGTCCCGACTGAAAAAAGAACATGATCTTAAGCATGCATCAAAAGAAAAGTATCTATATCCGCCGATTCTGATCCGGATTGGCCAATTCTAATCCGGATTGGACTTGGCCCAAATGATACCGATGCCATAGAGTCTCATTGTTATTACAAAGTTATCGGCCTAGGATCAGTTGGAATAGTCTGGATCGGCTGATTCCGAATAATATCTACGTAGGATCGGCCGATCCACCGATAAAATGAGTTATTGTACTTATAGAAACTATTATGGTCCACATTGAATGTAAACATTAAAGTAAAAAATTAAAACTAACCCAAATTCGGACTTCTCCTCCTTAGAGGGATGACCAAAATTTGTAAGAAAAAGCAACGTGAATAATTTGATTTTTTTCATTTAAATGCTCCAATTGTTATAGAATTATAAAGTCCAATTTGTTAACTTTGTTATCGGATATCATTACTTATTGATTTTCGTGATGGTTACTTTAAAATGATTAAATTACTATTAATAAAATAAAAAATAATATCTTCAAGTAACATTGCATAAATAAGAAAAATTATAATGAGGGGAATTCCGACCAGCAATGGACTACTTAAGTGGCGCGATATGAGTGGCTGGCCCGAACTGCATTGCTGGGCAGGACCTCCTGCGCTTACATCATGCCACGTAAAAGGTCCGTTGAATGATCTGTTGTTTGTGAGCCGCTATATATCAGTGTCCAATAAATAATACTCTTAACTTCAAAATATTATTTTATAAAACATGTTTACCTCTTGAAATTTTTTACTCTCAAAATTTTGTTTTGCATTGGGATTGCCCGATCCTATCCGCCGATATCAATTCAGATCGATTTTGTGCTAACCAATCTAGTGAATGATTTCGATATTTGAAACCATGATCAAACTCAAATGTGATTCTCGGATCACTTGTCAGGATGTGTGCCACGTGGAATCAAAATCTCACTGTCTAGTGGTAGGACCCTGATTTCAAGCTCTGTCGTGTTAAAGATCGGGATACAAAACGATTTCCATTGTCTAATTCAAAGTAGTCAATGTGTTACACACATAAAATTGTGACAACCCAGACCCACATATATGCAACAATATTCTCTGGTTCTAGGCTTAAATCTCCTCCCCGATTTTATTCATGCGATGGGCTTAAGTCTTCACCCAGAGCACGCCATGACATATAACACCTGCAATCACATAAAGCTTAGGATTATAACTTTTTCTCAGGGTCACAATAGTTGGTGTACGTGTACGGTCTTAAGCCTTGTTTGAGAAAACCTAAGAAAGGTTTATTTTATTTTACTTCCTTGCGTTCAAAATATATAAATATTTAATATCTTAATTTTTTTTTTAAATGATGAGTCTTTTAATTTTGTATCATCCTCTCATCCAAGGTGTCAAAATCAAAATCAATATTACTGGTCCTCTTTGGACCAATACAAGTCAACCGATACGTATCGATCGATACGAATACAACTAGGTATCTATTATATATTTACATCTTTAGAAATAGGTATAACTCGGTTACCGCCAGCTCAATAGTAAGCAGACTTTTATCGGATGTGAGAAGTGACAACTGATAAGTCATTGCAGCTCAACTTTTGATTGAAAGCCTCTTCGACGCATTTATAACATTTACTTAAAGCACCTATTGAGTATTGACTGAAAGTGTTTTAGGCCTTGTTCAGGTGTTTCCCGATTTTTCCCAGAAAAGCTCAGATTCTTGGACACTTAGAATTCTGACAGATTCTTAGCAAATTCAGAATCTTGATTTTTCTCATATGCGTTCTTAAGTTACTCAGATTCCTGACAGATTCTTATAAAACTCAGAATCCTTTGTTTTTAAGTTTCTCTCAGAAAATCCTCAGAATCGATTCAATCAGTGATTATCTTATGACCGTAGAAACGTGATTTAATCATCGATTTATGTGCCGAACTCGGATTGCTCTCAAAATTTACGGGCAATCAATTGAGATGGGGCTAAACATATTTGACGGAGTCTTTTTTTGAATATGATTTAATGAGCATTACTTTTAAAATGAGTCATTAATACTCATTTACAGGATTAAACTGATGATTGTGCTACGACCATATAAATGTTATTCAATCATCGGGTTATGTGTCATAATCAGATTTGATTGAAATTTTATGGGGTGCTAATCCATATGATGACAAACATGGTTGATGGATTTTTTTGGGCCCATAAGAGTTCATGAAAGGTAATTATCAAAACATCACATACACATAGCAAATTTAATACAAAATTGACGAATATAATAATTTTAATCGTTTCTCGATCCACCAATCTCGATCCGTCAAATTAAATCGTATGTACACGAATTTTAAGGATGTTAAAATCCATTTGTCCCATCAATTAAAATCAAGCTTGTTAGGTGTAGGTCCGGTATCAAAATTGAATCAATAAATTGGCCCATCGTCTAGAGCACTCGACCCGACTTATTAATCGAACTCATTTGATGAAGTTGGGGCGGGTTCGGGTGACGATTAAATGAGCCGAACCTTATTAGACTTTTGGAACTAGCCCATACGCGACCGGTTTACTAATCTGGCTGAGCCAACCCATTTAATATCAAGTCTAAATATCTTAGCCTATACCTGGCCCGTTGTGGGCCCATTGAGACCAATTGGGCCCCTTTGTCCATTAACATCTAATGGACAAAGGCTCCGAGCACCATGTAATTTGGATCTGCTGGTACACTTAATATTAACTCTTCACTTTTAAAAGATGTAATAGGGGAAGGTCTTTAGACATCTGTGTGGATGAGATCCAACAGGCCTTGAGAAATTGAACTAGATAATTCAAATGGTAGTTTATGAGATTTACCAATATCATTCAAACGGTAATAGTACATATGCAAGTGATCATAATTGAAATGAATACATGAGATGGCTATAAATTTACTTTATTAATAGCCAAAAAAAAAAAAAAAAACTCTCTTAGCAGCTATGTTGGAAATGGAAATTTGAGAAGCCAAAATCCGGGAACGTGCCGCGCTTCTACATCTAAAAAAACGGCTACTTCACCATGAAAGATTTTTTACAACTGCAGCCACCAACTGCGCTTGGGTTTGTGATTACCTGCACATTATTTATGAAATGTGAATGAATAGGAATAAAAGGATGGTTTTAGAGACACATGTAGATGTATATTGGAATTCTGCAATCATCAACAAATCATAATAACTTGGGATATAATTCAGCAAGGTTAAAACTTAGCAAGTTTGAGAAAAAATGGGAAACAAGATTAAAAAAATATTTAAGTCACGATTTACTGCAAAAGTTGCCGGGACGAAACAAAACCCTATAGTAGTAGCTAACGCTTCCCTTGCAACAGCGCATTCTTTATACCTACTCCCCAAGTTCACACTAACTATAACAAGTGAAGTATGACGATATTCACATTTACTACTAACAAATTGCGAATTCATGAATTCGTCGATCTCAGTGATTATGCAACAAATCCATGGAAACTGTATTTAACATGATTAAAATATAACAACTCGATCGGTGGCATCAAATGAATGTGTTTCAATGGTGACTTAAAGGGCAACCTGCTTTCACTACAAAAAAGGACACCTCTGGCCTACCCGGCTACCGGTATCGGTGTAATATACTAACTTAGTCGGTAAAAGAATCAACGGCAATTTGGAAAGTCTCGTCGTGACTTCCGATCGTCACGATGATAATTCCGTCGGTGAATAGCTACGCCGACGGCTGAAGCCGTTGGTATATGGTAGGGACCCTACACTGACAGCTGTAGCCGTCGACATAGGGCTATATATATTTTAATTTATTTCCTTACCTCACTAAACGTTGGCCCTGTGCACCACATGGTACCATGTGGTGTCAAAATGGTGCTCCATGTATAGAATTGTTGAAAGAAACCTGAGAACCCCTGATCTTTCCTTTAATATCCTCATGGAGTTGACGAAATTTCGGCCTCGTTGTTTGTTAAAGATGCTAGTTTGTTCCCATACCAATCTGAAATAAAACCTCCATTGCTAGCGGGGCCTGGATTGCCAAGTGGACATCCATCAAAATTCAGCTTTAAATTTTTCGGGGGAGGGGGTACTGACCGACACACCAGCTGCTTATGCTGCTTGGGTTTTTAAATAAGGCAGCATGAGCTTGATCTAGAAAATCCAATCGAAGCAAGAGACTGTGATTTGGAATGACTAAAACATGCTTCCCACATTCATATGCTAAATATTCTGCAATTGTGAGCGCAATCCGAGGAGTGATACTGCGTTCAATAGTATGGTCATTGGCCTGTGAAAAGAGCACATCAGAGAAGAGCAATACTCAAAACAGTAGAAACTGCCAACTCGTCTCCAGATACATAAATTGCAAATTCACTAGCACTTCTATGATACAAGAAAAATAATATACTATGCCATGATGAATGGTAAGATTCACTTGTTTCAAGATACCAGATTTAGGAAAAGGATCACTCTCTCCATTGAACCATTTTCCTCAAAATCACATTTGAAAAATTGTGATGTCTCCATGTTTTCTCCCATATCTGCAAATACAATTGCAAAATTATCCTCTTGCCCATCCTGTCATGAAAATGGACAAGAAAAATCATATCACTAATAATATTAATTACATAAAGTATAATGCCACTTGACTAATAACTTGACAGCAACACTATGTTACTACATTATATCTAGGATAGACACATTTAAAATGCTTGATACAAAACTGGTAGTGGAATGTAGGGTGGACATCCCTATCAAATCATGTGATGAGACATAAATTCGACACTTCCAAATACCATCAGATCAGGAAGTGAGTAATCTTTAAAATCTTACATATCTAGCTTAGATTGAAATGATCTAATAAGACTCTTTTCCATAAATTCACCCCGAGCAGAAGAACTCATGTGCAACTAGTAACCCCATAGCAAGAAACTATTAAGTTTTCAACCAAATAATTTTAACTAGCTAAAATTTTGGCAGTGAATTATAGTCAACCCGATTTAACTTCAGAGTTTAGACTCCTACAGCACTTTCAGGCAAGTCATCAAACTTGGTATAGGTATCGAGTATCGGTCCATCTTGGACCGATACGTAATGGCCGATACAGATATGGTATCCAACGATACCTCATCACTGTTTTTTTGGGAAAAAAAGAAGTGAATTTTTTTTTGAATAAGTTGGTATCGGCATATACTGACGAGTATCGACCCAATACTGATACCGATATCACCCGATACCTGCATCGGGGTAGTATCGCTATCAATTCTTGACGAAACAGATACGTATTGTTGATACTTATCAGAAACAGCCAAGTTTTGATACCATGCTTCCTGCAATGTAATCTGGAATTGAATGTCTGATTTGACTTCTTTTTGTCAACCAATGAATCAGTAACAAATTACTCCAGCCACTTGTAGTTTTAAACAATTAAAGATATTGCCAAGTCAATGTTACCTCCATGAGGTTTTTCGACTTTTCCAGACGTTTTACAAGACCAGCCTGACGACAAATCTGAGCAACTATTTCATTATGGGGAAGCCCAGCAGCAGAAAGAGGAGTTTTTTGTCCTCATGCAATGGAGTTCATGACATCAATTGTGGATATATCCCTGTCTGTATCATCTCTTCAGGATAGGTTCTTTCAGTAGGATTGATAGAACTTCCTGCAACACATTTGCTTGAGCTTACAAGGTGTACAGAAAGAAAATAGTTAAAAGGACTAAGATAACAGTTATTGGTGATTCAAAATGTATGAACTCTCAAGAATATAGTATCACCTGAAATATCCAAGTAAGCCTCCAACAATATAGGAAGTTCATTGTCTATAGGTTTTCCTGATTGATTAAAGATGCGTCCAAGCATATCCATCAGAGAAACCTTAATTGCAGCTTCGTGTCGTTAATGCCAACTGTCGTCCCAAACATCTCTACATTAGAGGCGATATCGGATTTTGAGTCATTATATTGGCTTGTGTGGCATACTTCGGATGCAAATTTCATGCTTTGTGACTCTTCCCTGTCCTCAGAGGCCCCGATTTCATCCATTGCTTTCGTTATATTCTCTGATGAAGAGTTTGAGTCCATCTCAGCATCACCGATCTCTTCCTTGTACATCTCCTCAACCATGGGCTTCCAAAGACGTGCTCGGGCATTTATAAACCAGTTTGAAACTTGAACCAAAAGAAAATCTATGTCTTAATATAAAGAAAAGGAGACTAGATATTGCTGTAAGTGTAATTTAATAGCCTAGGCAAGTAATCTTTAAAATGACTACATATATATACATATGATAAGGTATCACAATACTGTTGTAAGTGCAATTTAACATTGGACCAATCAAAGTCCAGCCAATTTAATGTATGAAGTTGTAATTCGTAGAAGAATATCAAAATGTATTAGTATATATATTTTAGTCCAAATTAATTAAAAAAAAGTTTCCTCTGTTTTTTTTTTTACTTGAAATAATATTGAGGTGATGGGAATTTGTTTAAACAAAGCGTTTTTTATCCGTCTTTGTTTGTTAGTGGAATAATATTTTTTGGGTTGGAGGTTAACTGGGAAGTGGTAGTTTTGGCATATGGGAACATCTGACTAAATTTTTAGCATTTCCGTTTGATTTATGTTTTTCAATGGTCTTGAGATTTCAGTGGGTTTTTTCAATATTCTGTTTCCTAATGAGGTCTCGGCAGATTGATCTATGGTACATCAGTGCTTGGATTTTCTTTGGCTGATAGAGTTTGGAGCGTGGGTTTTTTATGCAACGAGTTTGGAGCATGGGTCTTTTAGGCTAAAAATCGGCCAACTCACCGATTCAACTCAAAAAAATGATCGAGTTTGTCAACTCGGTAAGTTGAACCAACAAATGGTATGACCAGAAAAAAAACTGTCACAGGTACATATGAACATTCAATTGAAAGACCCTATTGCTTTCTATACACCAACAAATGGCATGACCTGAAACAGACTGTCAGAGGGTCTTACCAAACAGAGTCTATTTATTGAGTTATGAACATAACAAATGCAACCAAAATGTAAACAAGTGCATGCAATTATAATAATTCTATATTCATCAAGCTTGGAATACATTACGAATAAGTGCTAAGAAAATTACCAGTAGCAAACAATACAACATATGCAACCAATTCATCCCCAGGATCAGTGACAACTCTTATGTCATCTTCTGTTTTACTCAACTAATAAATAACAACAGCTTAGCAACAAGTTGAGGGTTGGCTAAGCCCAAAGAAAATGGGAGGGCTAAATGTACCTCTGACAAGCTCATCCCTGGATGTAATTTAACTCCCCTGCTTTCTAGATTTTTTGGAACAACTGCCCTCATTTCCTCATCAAAGCCTCTAATAAAATATATAAAACAAAATATTACAATTTACAACGCAAATATATAGCATGAGAAAGAATTATTACAAATAAAGATAAAGCAACCAAGTAATGTCTTGCCATAACACTTCATTCATAGAGAGGCGTAATCTGGGTGGTTGGCAGTCATGGCGGCAGCAGTCTCAGCCGCCAATTCATCAAGCTGGCTAATAGTACTTCCAGATGATATGCTGAAGTTTAGTACAAAAATTATTTATTATATATATATATATATATAATACAATAATAGTAAAATAAAAATTTGTATTTTATTAAATGGAATAACCTAGACACACTTGCTCTAAATTTTTTGCAGCTTCAACTAATTACAAGTAACCAAAAAAAAGAAGCAAAAACAGCAATTATGCCAGTTCTAAAGCACATATCATACAGAAAATTTGATGCTTATGAAAAATAAATCCAATTTAAATTTCCAAAAATCGACCAAAAAGACAAATATATCCCTCATATAATGAAACAACTAAAAATCCTAAATCTAGCTTTATACCTCCAGACGAGAAAGCTCAGCATTCCAAGTAGCCTCTCTTTCAGCCACTTCTCTTTCTCTCTCCTTGATGTAGCTCTACATCTCCCTCTCCTTCATGATCCTACCTTAGATATCGGCATCTAGAGCCTCTTTCAGCTCTTTCACAAACTTATGGACTACGAATTTGATTCTTAGGGAATCAAATCTGACAAAGTAAGCATCCTTACTTAAATGAATGCTTATTACATGCAGGAAAAAAAATCAATTATGGTATGTTGCAGGCTTCATGCTGGCGATGGAGAGCATACGACATCCTGCACATAGCCACCCAATCAAAAATTTGGTTTGCTGCTCTTCTTTTTCGGATTTTTAGGTTCTCTTGGTGTGTCTCTTTGTCTTTGATTAGCAATTTGTATCATTTCTTTGTATGACATTTGGTGGCTTGTGCTCTTTTTAGTTGGTTTAAACAGTATAGCCAATGTAGCTGTCATGCTATTGGGATTGTCCCTTGCAGTGCCTGCAGAAGGAATCTCTTATTGACAATAAACTCAGTACATAGTTTGACAATCAATAGACTTTTGATGCTCCAAACTAGAATCAAAATCTGCTATAAATGGTGGAAGGAAAAAAAAATTAGGGATGGTATATATACACATGAGAACTTCATTTTTTTCATAGGATTGTAGATACAAAGGCAGAGCGCAATAAAATAACCATTCACCATTTTTCATTAATTTACAAAAAAGGAAACTACATCCAAATCAGCACCCCTCCTCCCCCTATAATAACAACACAAACGATCAACACCCCCCCTCCCTCCGTAACAACCACTACGAACTAGCATCGGATTGGTCGTCATCCTCCAAAGAGTAGGAGGCTGTTGCAGTGCGGGCCGGTGAGTCGGTGCTTGTGGGAGCTGAGTATGACAAGGCCTCTCGATGATGGAGGGGTAGCTGGTAGTCCGAATATGAGGTATCAGAGTCAGAGCTGAGTATGACAAGGCCGCGACGATGACCCTCACCTCGAGCCCTCCCAACTGTAGGTTGGATCGGGCGAATTTGATATCCCGACTGATATGGGGGGAGGTGCGAGTGCATTGGAGCCGGAGCTCGTGGGAGAGCGACTATGATGTCGTCATTAACGGGGGGAGGTTGAACGACATGAACAAAGGGGGTTGGAGTACGAACCGGGGGTGGATCAAGGGGACGAATTGTAAGGGGGCTGGGGGCCCTAAATCCGAGAGGCACACGGGGTGCCACTGGAGCAGGCTCTTCATCGTCAATAATAACTACATCAATTCGGCGCCTTGCAGACGACGCCGAGGCAGATGAACCTGCCCGAGAATGAGATGAACCAGGGGTGCCTGACATATCTGCACATTTTATATATCGAATTGAGAATACTTTGAATTGGGATATGATACACAACCGATATAAATTGATTACATGAGAAATAATAAAATTTGAAAAGTGAGAAACTTCATATTGAGAATTATAACGAAATCACAGTGACTGCCATACATAAATAATCAAAGTGGATAGGAGAATAATAATAACTGCACGTGCAAATATTCCACACATGCAATCTACATGCACACCAACATCTGGGGCCCTATCTATCACTTTATCCATTAGTTGTGTTTGTTGGATTATTGGAGGTACATGGTGATATGTGAGAAGGTTATATGAGGGTTCATTTAGGTGTCATCGTAACGCATTCAGTGCTTCATCGTACGAATGAAAGGAGCGATGACGAGCCCCAGAAAAATCGGTTACTTCTCTCGAGCATTCCTCCCAGGTTCGATATATATCCGGTCTCCTACCAACGAATACGACGTAATATTTACCCATATCTATAAAATACGTCAATTGGTTAGTAGGTGCAAGAGTGAGAAGTGGCTCATTTAATTGATTCAAGTTCAGATTTTACAATAAAACCATATAACGGAATGTGATTGTACATTTAATATGTCAACGTGATTGCGCGTCCCACATAGTGTTGGCTATATTATCACGGAATGTGTTCATCCATTCGTGATTTGCAGGGGTTTGAGTACAATGGATGTCAGGATCTATCTCATGAACCGAGTCGTCAGATGACTCTACTATACGATCTTCTGGCCATTCTTCGAAGAATGGATCTTCTGGATCATATAATTTGATAAAATTGTGTAGAATACAACATGCAGTTACTATTTTCACTTGTGATTGAATTGGGAACCTCGTGGCTGTTTTCAATATCGAAAATCATTGTTTCAGTACCCCAAATGTTCTCTCAACTACATTATGTAAGGACGCATGTCGCTTGTTGTAAAGTTCTTGTGGAGTCAATGGGGGATTCGAGGTATTGAATTCTTTAATATGGTAGCGAACCCCCCGATAGGGAGCTAGAAAGCCTCGTATGTTGGAATAACTCCCATCCATAAGGTAATACTTGTTCAGTGACACTTGAAGTCGATTTTGTAGCCTAGAGAGAGCACTTGCTAGAACTTTTGAGTCTGGGAAAGACCCCTCCCATCCAGGGAGTACGTATTGGAATAGCATGTCAAACGATACCACACACAAAATATTTTGTGATGTTGCATTATGACGGTTACGATAACGCTGTGAGTCCCGCCTGGGAACGGTAACGTCAACATGTGTAACATCGATAGCTCCTACAACACCGTTGAACCATGGGTAAAACCTTTGTTGGCTACTAATCTCCGGGGGAGTTTTAGTAGTGGCTTGTTTCACAAAATCGTCATACAACTATAAGTTAGCGTCAAGTACGCTATTAAAACATAGGCTAATGGTTGAGCCCGAATGCTGGAATCTATCTTGGACGGTTCTATTCTTTTGATTTTGGACTATAGTGTATATGAATATAGCAACCGCTTCCTCTATCTTCATCCTTTGTAAGTCCTCCAACAGACCCCTCGCCCTAAGGCCGTCACATAAACTTCTGAATGCAGACGTACGCATTCGAAATGGTTCATATGCAATATTTGGATGTCGGCGAAGGGTTTCTTGAATGTATAACGGATCAGTGAGAATCGATGTGTGACGTCGTCGCCTTTTTGGTCGAAGTGTTAAGATGATGGAAATTGCGGTAATGACGAAGCCCACTGTACACATCACAATCAATTCGTCATCGGATACCGGGGGGGGGGGGGGATGCCACTATACCTAATTGACAAAACTCATTCAGTTTAATTACCATAATTTTTTTATATTACCTCACAAATTTATAAAATCATTACAACCTTATAACATAAATATTAATAGGCTTATGGAGGTGGCCATGGCCTTCCACATAAGACAAAGAGGTAGGATTGACGATGCTCAGGGCGCAACCCCATCACTATCTCAGCCATTCGACTGGATTGCTCAAATTTAACTAGGAGCTCCATAAATATAGAATGGTCAATAAAGTTGTTTGCTCTCATTTCTTGTAAAAATTCCAAAAATTATTCATGATTGCTTCGAGGTGGTTGAGGTGGTTCAGGAACGGCCTGATTAACGATGCTCTCAAGAGTTGTTCGAAATCTCACTAGCTGCCACTCTTCCGTTTCCTTTCAAACCCACTTGAACTGGAGTTTCGAGTAGGACGGGTTTGGGTGCTCGAGTTTGGACCACTCTTCGTAGTTAAGAGAGACTCCGCATTGGTAGGCCCTTCTTGGTAGGGGAACTCCTCATTATCAAATACTGGGGGTATGAGTCCCCACTAAAGTCATCGCCAAGAGGAATAACACGTTCTTGGATAGGGGATCGACGATCCCTAGGGTGGAACTCCTCAGCCCTGGTGTATGTGTTGTTTCCAAATAGAAGACAAAGCAGTTTATAGTCTTGAACTTTCCTACCTCGATAATTTGTAGCCCAGATATTACCCTGAAGTCATGTATGTTGGGTTAAGTGAAATATTCAGATTATGTACGACTATTAAGATTCACAGCTCAAAGAAGGTTAAAGTTCGTAGTTGCTAACCAGTGCAGAAATGAAATTGTCCCATATATCAGTTTCTGCAATGACCATTTTATTGTCATTGTCCCAACCAAAACCACTAGTATCAAGGATTTACTTCATCCTAGAGTAATTATTCCTCACTGACTTCAAGTGATTATAGCATTTATCTCTGGTGAGTTCTTCCAGTTTCTCTTCTAAGCACTCGTAAGACTTTAGCTTTTCGCCCATCTCAGGCCACACATTTTTTTGCCACGTTCCGTTAGGTAGTTTTCGACGTAGATGGTATTGCTCGACAAGTTCCTCGATATAGGCCTTGTCTTGTTGCTCATTCCACGTGAAATTTTTTGACTGACCGGCATTATCGGGGGCAACATCCTTTCCCTTGCGGCTACTCCTAACTTATATTCTCCTAAAAATTATCAAAGTTTTTAGATTTTTTTACATAAACTAAGTCTTCCTCGATATTTGATGGTTGACATACGACGACCATATAGCCTCGTCTTAATAACTCCGATGAAAGCATGGATTGGTTTTGTATAAATGTACATGCTCCAAACATATTAATCTATTAGATTCAGTGTTAGAAATCAATCAATGCTTATAATAACATGTTTGAATTCTACCAAACACATAAATCCATTCAAACTATATGTTAATCATCTGTCCATGCTTTCAATAACATGTTGAAATTCTACTACTCTTCCTACTGTATTATGGATTTCATATGACAGGAGGAGCAGCAGTTTAATCCACATTTTAGCAGCAACAGTTTAATGGGAAGTGGAAGAACATATTATGCAAAAAAAAAAAAAAAAACTCAATAAAAAGAATATAGAAATGAACTTTTAAGGCATAATCAGTGCAAACTGCTGGCTGTTATACATGAAAGAAAAATGATACATTATTACAACCTAAAATCAGTAAATTGTAGACAGTTATAGCAAGGATTAAAAAACAAGAAAGCATGGACTCAAAAAAAATAAACTGTGGATTCAATTTCGAAGTGCCACTACTCTAAACAAAAGTGATCGATGTTTAATGACATGATATTTATTTTATTTCATTTTGATTGATATAGAAGAAATTTGAATTAGATATAAAGGCAAAATAGGGATAGCCTTCTTCCTGAAATTTTTACAAGAGAAAATAAGGTAACCGAGATTGTGATACGAACAAATGATAGGTGATGTGATTTTTTAATGTATGTTTTACTCGCAAGTGCACGAATCGGTTTGTATATAGTGGGTGCGGAGTACGAGATCGTTCCCACGAGGATTAATGTTGAAATACCTAAAAGAGAAGTAATTCTAGAAATCTATTAAGATCTAACAGTATTCTACCAATTTTATGATTTAAGCGGTTGATGATAATTAATGACTACAAAATAAAATTCAATTGATGATTCACAAATAAAAGTAAAGATGATGATGATAAAGATGAAGATACTAAATCCTCCCATCTTTGGTCCGTTCTTCCTATAATATAAATCTAAGGATTAAATTATGAGATATTTCATTGGTAACAAACATCTTTTATGGAAGATCAATGGTCAACACCCTAATAGGTTCCATGTTGCATCCCTGCAATTAGGACTTAGATGATTTTCATATATAGATCTGGGATCAAGGGTACGGCTAGATACACATGATCTCAGGTTCAAATAAAAACCATCCCCAAAGTGGGTGAAAATTCCAATAAGAATACCACTTACAAATCTGAAATCAAGGGCATGGCTCGGCACACTTTATTCAGATTAGGGATATTTCAGATAAAATTACCATTACAGAACCAAGATCCAGGGCATGGCTCGGCACACTCGATCCCAGAACATAATCATAATTAAATCCACACAACGAAAACACAAAGATCATAACAATGATAGGGTAAAATTACAATCAGCGATCTCGAGATCCGGGCATGACTCGGCTGCGATCCCGGTTAGTGGCGGGGATTTCATCCATTCATGATAGCACAACATCCATAAAAATAAAATCTCATATTTTAATCCCTAATTTTATATTATTAAAAGTACATCCCTCGGATGGGAATCATTAGATCCCCATCCCTATAAATTTAGCCACACATATTGTAAGGAATTGACATAAATAAATAAAGACGGGAAAATAACATTAATTAAAATTACCTCAAACTTCAAAATAAATTACGTTGATCCACACGTATGATGAACTTCAAAAACGAAATAAATGCAGAAATAAACTTTGAATAAAATTGAAGGAATGAGTACTTGAAAAATTAAAGAACAAAACTCTCAAAAAGAAATAATAAAACTTCCTATTTCTATAAAAAATAATGGCTAAAAACTAAGAACACTAAAAACTAAAACTCTCTAAAAAAAAACTCTAATTCTAATCTCTAATCTACTCCTCTCCTTTCCCCGAAGTGTTTGAGTCCTTAAATAGAAACGTCGCGCAAAGGTATCCCACTTCGACTTTTTAGGGTCGATTAATCGACTCATGACCCTCGATGCATCGAGGCATTAAATAATCCAAAAAATCACGTTTCTAGTGTTAGAATCGTGTCAGACTGCAACTCTGGCTCGATTAATCGACCTGTAGGGTCGATGCATCGACCCCAGAAATCCGTGAAAATAGCACTTTTTGTGGTTCAGACACTGCTTCAGTATTTCGGCCATAACTTTCTGTCCCGAACTCGGATTGCGACGATTCTTGCGCCGTTGGAAAGCTGACGAAAAGATCTACAACTTTCATGTTTTGACAATTTTGTAATTCAGCCGTCTTCAAGGTCCAAATTTAGCCTCAAGTCGCACCAAGTTCTTGATTACCCGAAATTGCAGTGTTTTGGCATTATATTCAGAATTCTTGCACTGTTTTCTATACTTGGCTTCTATTTACCTGAAACACTTCAAATCTAATCAATCTCATCAGATAGCCTTCATCGGACAGCTAAATATAGGTATTTAGGGGCGAAATATCCTCATTTTTCAGTACTCATCATACCCCCAAACCTACACTTTGCTAGTCCTCGAGCAAAGCAAACTAAAGAAAATAAATGCCACTTTAAGTAGAACACGATTGCACTTAGCATGTGCAACAAGCCTTTAAACCCCTAGGTGATCCTAGTGGAGAGTTATGTCTCCGAGGTTTCTGATGAAGTTACCCACAAACTTCAATACATTTTGAAATCATCGATAAAATTGAGTTTTCAAAACATGATTTTGATAACATATATACCATTCAAAAACAAAAATCATTAATCAATTCAACATGCGAATCCTCAATTTTAAATAACAATGCTATACTAATCATACTAATATCCATTCAAATTAGTCTAATGCTCAAATCGTTAGATAGCTCATCCATTCATGCCTAAACGTGAAGTGTGTGCATAACCAAACCAAAATTCATTCATTTCGAACTAGTTCAACGGAAAACCGTTGGATCATTGTTTTGACTCAATCCTCACTTTAGGTATACTCTCAAAATATAAAGACACCGATAGTGGATAAGTTTTTACATATGTGAGAGGTCAATACAAAGCAAATAAAAGGTCTCACATGATAAATGAAACACGATGCAATCAATGAACAAAAATAAATCTAAGAGAAGATACTTGTATATCCTAAGCATATCAAGTGTCATAAGTATCACATATTTACTCTCCACAAGGCGTTACTAATGCAAGATCGATCATGAAGGTCTTTTTAGGGTTGTAATGGGGCTCGGGAAAGGGTAAGAAAGAATTGAAAGTTGGGATTCAAAGTTTAGAAATTGGAAAAGAAACAACTTTTTTTTTCTCTCTTTTCTTTTCTCTCTCTCAATTTTTCTATTTTCTCAACTCTCTTTTTCTTTTGAATTTCCTTTTCTTGAAGCACCTCAGATTTTTCATTATTTTTCACAATTTTCTTTTTCCTTTTCTCTCCCCTTTTTCTTTTTATTTTTGCCATACACTATCAGTAAACATCACAACTCAGTATCTCTCCACTTACTCTCTTTTCGCTCACTCTCATCCCTCGTTCCTAATTTCTCGAAATAAGAAGGGTAAAGTTTGAATGGTGAAGGGTTAAAGGTTAACGTGGCTTATCAAAGAATGTATAAAGGTAAATTTTCAATAGGCTCAAAGGGTACTAGAAAGATAAATTTATTTGAGGTGGGACATTTTAAGCACAAGCAGGCCAAGATGGCCTTCAATCATGTCCTTAAAAGATAGTAACTTTGCCTATTTGTCTTGAGTAGATATACAGTACATTCTAACATAATGATATGAATTTGATTTCATGCAAAGTCACAAGTCAAAATGAAGTGTATGAGATTATGCAAAATAAGTCGTATTCAAAGAAAACTCCGAGTTTATATATTCACTCATCAATGACGGAAAATTAGCTCTAAAGCTCACTGGGTTTAGTCTCCACTGAGAACCTAAGATTCAACATTCAAAATAGTTCATCGACTTCTAAGTCTTAGCTTGGTATCAGTGTAAAAATTCTAGGCATGAATATCAAAATTATCCACACATATCACATTAAGCTTCATCATCTTAGATACAAGTAGTCAAAATATGACACTAGTATTCTCAAAATTAAATTCACATGCATCATCAACTAAAGTTTGAAAACAATCGTAAAATAATGTGCATGATGACTTCAAAAATATTTTTTATTTTATTTATTTATTTATTTTTATTTTTTCAGATAAAACATATAAATGACGTAAAATAATTAACCATACCCCCAAACCTAAAGATGACAATGTCCTCATTGACTGAAAGAAGTAGCGCACCCCCAAACCTGTTTGAAAAAAAATATCTCAACACAAAGATCAGGTGCAGAGAATATGTGTATCAAATTGGAACATGACAAAAAATATAATGAAGGGAATATGATTACACTATTTAGGGAAAGAAAAACAACCTAAACTAAACAAAACAAAACAAAAAGAAAAAACTAATAAATCCTAAAACAAAACAAAACAAAACCAAACGGAAAATACACAATTGGGTTGCCTCCCAATGAGCGCTAGTTTAAAGTCGATAGCTCGACCTTGGGAATTGCTCAGTCAGGATGAGCCAGTGGCTCACTCAAAGAAATAGTGTCAGAGAATGCAACCGCATTCTCAAGGAACGGTTTCAATCGCTGACCGTTAACTCGAAAAACATTCCCGTGTTTCGGGTTTATAATATCTACTGCCCCATTGGGGAGTATTCGAGAGATTTTGAAAGGACCACTCCAACGGGTTTTTAGTTTCCCCGGAAATAGATGAAGTCGGGAATTGTAGAGTAGAACTAGTTGACCAACAACGAACGATTTCCGCAGAATAGATTGATCATGAACCCGTTTCATACGGTCCTTATACGATTTATACGATCATATGCATCAAGACGGAGTTCCTCTAATTCATTTATTTGGAGACCTTTGGGTACCAGTTTGAAATCGAAATTCAATGACTTAAAAATGCTCGATGTTCCAATTCAACTGGAGGTGACACCCTTTACCAAAGACCAACCGATACGGCAACATGCCAATCGGAGTTTTAAATGCTTGATTCTATCGCCCATAGGCGTCATTCAATTTTAACGACCGGTCTTTCTGATTCGGATTGATTGTCTTTTCTAAAATTCGCAAGTTCTCGATTAGAGACTTCAACTTGGCCACTTTGTCCGAGGATGGTAGGGTGTAGCAACTTTGTGTGTGACACCATATTTCTTCATTAATTGGGTGAACACTTTGTTGCAAAGTGCTTTCCACCATCATCGATTATCGCTTTTGGAATGCCAAAACGTGAAAACACTTGATCCTTGAGAAATCTGATCACTACTCTGTGATCATTAGATTTACATGCCACGGCCTCTACCCATTTTGAAACATAGTCAACACCGACAAGAATAAACGTATTACCAAATGAATTCGGAAAAGGACCCATAAAATCGATCCCCCAAACATCAAATAATTCAACTTCTAAAATTGGGTTGAGGGGCATCATGTTGCGCTTTGAGATTCGGCCCAGCATTTGGATTGTAGCCAGACTTGCAATGTTGATGGCAATCCTTAAATATTGTCGGCCAGTAAAAACCACTTTGAAAGATCTTAGCTGCAGTCTTTTTGGAACTAAAATGACCTCTACAGGCTAACTCATGACAGAACGAGATGATTCGTGGTTGCTCAGATTCAGGAATGCATCGTCGTATGATTTGATCAGGACAGTATTTGAATAAGTACGGATCCTCGAAAAAATAGTGTTTCACCCGAGCTAAGAAAATAGATTTCTCATTCCTCGACCAATGGTGAGGTAATTTCTCGGTGACTAGGAAATTGACAAGATCCGCATACCAAGGTGGGTAATCAATCCTGAACAACTGTTCATCCGGGAAGTGCTCCAAGATTGGAACAGGCTCGTCAGGTTTCTCAATAATAATTCGTGACAAATGATCGGCCACCACATTTTCTGAACCCTTCTTGTCCTTGATCTCCAAATCAAACTCTTGTAACAACAAGATCCACCTTATTAAACGTGCCTTAGCCTCTTTCTTAGCGAACAGATATAGCGGCGGCGTGATACAATACCACAACTCTAGATCCTAATAAGTAGGATCGAAATTTATCCATCGCGAAAACTGCCGCCATCATTTCCTTTTCAGTGGTCGAGTAGTTCAACTGGGCATCGTTGAGAGTGCGACTCGCATAGTAGATCACATGCGGTAATTTTTCTATTCGTTGCCCCAAAACAGCTCCAATTGCATAATCGGAGGCGTCGCCCATAATTTCGAACGGGAAAGCCCAGTTCGGAGATTGAATTATCGGAGCCTTTATCAATTCGGCCTTAATAGCTTCAAAGGCCTGCAAACATTTATCATTGAAGATGAATGGAACATCTTTGGAAAGTAAGCTGCAGAGCGTGCTATCTTCTTGAAATCTTTAATAAGCTCAGAAAAACCGGGCGTGGAAAAGATCTGATTTCCTTCACTGTCTTCGGTGGTGGTAGGTCGGCAATTAAATCAACTTTAGCCTTATCGACCTTGATACCCTGGGACGATATGATGTGTCCCAAAATAATGCCATCTCTAACCATGAAGTGACATTTCTCCCAGTTAAGAACAAGGTTCTTCTCCTGGCATCGTGCAAGCACTAACGACAAATGATTCAAACAGTCAGCAAAACTGTTTCCATGTATCGAGAAGTCGTCCATGAAGACTTCCAAGAATCGCTCGACCATATCCGAAAAAATACTCAGCATACATCTTTGGAATGTAGCTGGTGCATTACAAAGCCCAAACGGCATTCGTCGGTAGGAGAAAGTACCAAAAGGACATGTGAAAGTGGTCTTCTCCTGATCCTCCGGTGCAATGACTATTTGGTTATACTCGGAATAGCCATCGAGAAAGCAATAGTACTCATGCCCGGCCAATCGTTCTAACATCTGATCGATAAACGGAAGTTGGAAGTGATCTTTCCTCGTCATCAAATTTAACTTCCGATAATCGATGCACACTCTCCACCCTGTTTGAATTTTTGTAGGGACCAGTATGTTTTCTTCATTCTTAACCACTGTGATTCCCGATTTCTTAGGGACCACTTGTTTGGGGCTGACCCATTTACTGTCCGAGATGGGGTATATGATTCCAGCATCTAAAAGTTTGATTACCTCATTTCGGACCACATCTTGCATTATAGGGTTCAGTCTCCTCTGTGGTTCCCTAGAAGGCTTAGCATTGTCTTCCAAATGGATTCGGTGCATACACACCGTTGGACTAATGCCTTTGATATCTTTTATCGACCAACCGAGGGCACTTTTGTGCTCTTTGAGTACATTCATGAGTTGGCCCTGCTGGTTCGCATCTAGTGTTGATGATATTATAACAGGTTGAGTTTCATTCTCTCCCAGGTAGGCATACTTGAGATTATCCGGAAGAGGTTTAAGTTCTAAGGACACTTTCTCCTCCTCTTTCGGTTTTTCCTTGATTAATTCAATTTGAGTTCCACACTCTATTTCCTGTTCTTCACCCAGACGTGGTGTGGAATCCAACATGTGATTTACTTCTTGGATTAGTTGATCCACATCGAAATTTTCTCCAAAATGCGCAAGACAAGCTGCTAGAGGATCCTCAGATTCAGATGCATTAAATATTTCCTCTACAATTTCATCGAGTATGCAAGCTTGTGCATGTTCATCATCCTCCATGGGCTGCTTGGCAATATTAAAAATGTTGAGTTCTACTGTCATATTTCCGAATGTCAGATTCATTATCCCATTTCGACAATTGATCAACGCATTGGAGGTTGCTAGGAATGGTCTTCCTAGAATCACTGGAATATTATTCTTCAAATTTGATGCTGGTTCAGTGTCTAGAACAACAAAATCTACAGGAAAGTAGAAAGAATCCACCTTGATGAGGACATCTTCTACAATTCCTCGAGGGATCTTTACGGACCGATCAGCTAACTGAAGGGTCATTGCAGTGGTCTTAAGTTCTCCCAATTCGAGCTCCTTATACACAGAATAAGGCAACAAGTTGACACTTGCTCCTAAATCCAAAAGGGCTTGATCAATACGGTTATCACCGATGATGATCGAGATTGTAGGACAACCTGGGTCCTTGTATTTGATTGGGAGCTTTGCTTGCAACACTGAACTAACCCATTTGCTAAGAAAGCCTTTTCTAATATTGGTCTTTCTTTTGATTGTGACCAATTCCTTCAAAAATTTAGCATAGCGGTACTTGACGGATGGCATCGGAAAGGAATATTAATTTTTAATTGCTTGAAAATCTCATTTATTCCTTCCACATCGCGATTTCTCAGTGGTGCCATCAATCTTTGCGGGTACGGTGCTTTCGGAACAAGACTTTTCTTCTGTTCATTCTTGTCATCTAATATTTTTGTTGCTTGTACTTTGTCATCAATTTCTTCTCTCTCTTCAGATTTCTTCTCTCCATCAGACTCTTCCTCCTCCTCTGGCAACACTACTTTGTTATCGACCTGCTTTCCAGATCTCAACGTTGTGATTGCCCGAATTTGTTGTTGATTATCCTCTTGTGTTGAAGTTGATGTTTGTTCAACAACCATTTGGCCCCTTGGGTTAGGAACAGGTTGGCTTGGAAACGAACATTTTTCTCTTTCACAGAGAAAGGATGCCAATTGCCCAATTTGGGTCTCTATTTTCGAGATTGAGGACGTGTGAGAATGAATGAGTTTCATCAGGTCCTCAGTAGAAGGAGTTTGTGTATGAGGACGTTGGGCAGGATTTCCCTGTGGGTTGTTAAATCCAGGTGGTGGAAATGTCGGCACAATATTTTGTTGTGGTTGGTTTTGATAACCTCCCATTGGCTGTGTAAGCGAAAATTCGGTTCATTTGCCGTAGGTAACTTTGATTTTGATTGTATTGAAATTGATTCGGGTTATTGAACCCTTGCTGCTGAAATTGCCCTTGACCGTAGTTCTGCTGCGGTCCTTGATTGAAATTTTGTTGGGGATAAAAGTTCATCCCCTGTTTCCTGGGCTGCATTATTTGATTATCTTGTTTCCATGAGAAATTTGGGTGGTATCTCCAGCTATTTGGGTTATTCTCATTGAAAATGTTTCCTTGATTCCGCCCATAATTATTCACAACATTTAACTGTTCAGATGTGTCTTCATGATAGTTCTGCATTGAAGGACAATCATCTGCCATATGCATTGGACTTGCACAAATTGAACATGGCTCAGGTTGTGTATTGACCATATGCACATTCTTCTTTACTTTCAATTCCTCCACTTGTTGAGTGAGGAAATCAATTTTAGCAATCAGATCTGGGGAATCCTTTACTACATATAGTCCTCCTTTCTTGTTTGAACTCCCGACTTGATCACGGGCTTTGACTGATTGTTCCCGAGTCTTTGTGAAATCCCAGTGCTGAGAATCCTCAGCTAACTTTTCTAAGAAAGCATAAGATTCGGTTTCTTTAAGGCTCAGGAATCCTCCGCCATTCATTGACTCCACGGATGTCTATTTGGTTGATTTAATCCATTGTAGAAACCGACTAGTCTCCACTTTGAGTATCCATGGTGCGGACATTTGAGTAAGAGATCCATGAATCTATCCCAAGCTTCATATAATCTCTCATCTTCCTCTTGCGTGAAATCCGTGATTTCACGTCTAAAGGGCATTCGTCGTCTTCGCCATAGGGAAGAACTTTGATAGAAACTTTTGACCATCTCGATCCCGGTGGTTATGGATCCCGATGGTGAGAATTTAACCATGCTTTCGCTTTATCCTTTATAGAGAAAATAATAAGCGATCTAGATTCTTCTTGAAATTTTGGTAAGCAGATGGCGGACTTCAACGAAGTCTTTAACATCTTGGTATGGATCTTCTCGATCCATGCCGTGAAAGATTGGAAGGATTTGGATGACATTTGTCCGAATTTCAAACCAAGCCACCGGTGTGGTGGGGTACATGGGGTGTTTGTAGTGATTGGAGAATACAATTATCTCAATGTTGGTTCTTCCTCTTGTTCGAGTTGCCCATTCATGTTGTCTGTCATATTGACTTCAGTGGATGATTCACTTAAAAATTTCTGCCTTGATCTAGCGTCCTTACGATTTGGCCGTGACACGTTCGATCTCAGAATTTAACGGTTCTAAACTTCTCTCTTTAGAAGACCTAGTGTGCATACAAAGGATGCACAGAGCGGAGGTTTCCGGCAGAAAAACCTCAAAAGAAAAATAAAATTTAAAATATATATATATATATATATATATTTTTTTTTTTTTTTTAAATCGATTAATCGAGTATAACTCGATCAATCGAGGACAACTCGATGCATCGACAGTTTGGGTCGATGCATCGACCTCCAGAAATTTTTTTTTTTTTTTTTTTAATTAAGCAGAAAAACTATTTTAATCCTCGAAAATTCCTAAAATTCATCTGTCACCAAAAATTGATTTTCTAAATTTAGTCCCAACGGCGAAAACTTGATGTGATTTTTTAATGTATGTTTTTACTGCAAGTACTGCGAATCGGTTTGTATATAGTGGGTGCGGAGTACGAGATCGTTCCCACGAGGATTAATGTTGAAATACCTAAAAGAGACAAGTAATTCTAGAAATCTATTAAGATCTAACAGTATTCTACCAATTTTATGATTTAAGTGGTTGATGATAATTAATGACTACAAAATAAAATTCAATTGATGATTCACAAATAAAAGTAAAGATGATGATGATAAAGATGAAGATACTAAATCCTCCCATCTTTGGTCCGTTCTTCCTATAATATAAATCTAAGGATTAAATTATGAGATATTTCATTGGTAACAAACATCTTTTATGGAAGATCAATAGTCAACACCCTAATAGGTTCCATGTTGCATCCCTGCAATTAGGACTTAGATGATTTTCATATATAGATCTGGGATCAAGGGTACGGCTAGACACACATGATCTCAGGTTCAAATAAAAACCATCCCCAAAGTGGGTGAAAATTCCAATAAGAATACCACTTACAAATCTGAAATCAAGGGCATGGCTCGGCACACTTTATTCAGATTAGGGATATTTCAGATAAAATTACCATTACAGAACCAAGATCCAGGGCATGGCTCTCGATCCCAGAACATAATCATAATTAAATCCACACAACGAAAACACAAAGACCATAACAATGATAGGGTAAAATTACCGTCACTGATCTGAGATCCCGGGCATGACTCGGCACACGCGATCCCGGTTAGTGGCGGGGATTTCATCCATTCATGATAGCACAACATCCATAAAAATAAAATCTCATATTTTAATCCCTAATTTTATATTATTAAAAGTACATCCCTCGGATGGGAATCATTAGATCCCCATCCCTATAAATTTAGCCACACATATTGTAAGGAATTGACAGTAAATAAATAAAAGGCGGAAAATAACATTAATTAAAATTACCTCAAACTTCAAAATAAATTACGTTGATCCACACGTATGATGAACTTCAAAAACGAAATAAATGCAGAAATAAACTTTGAATAAAATTGAAGGAATGAGTACTTGAAAAATTAAAGAACAAAACTCTCAAAAAGAAATAATAAAACTTCCTATTTCTATAAAAAATAATGGCTAAAAACTAAGAACACTAAAAACTAAAACTCTCTAAAAAAAAACTCTAATTCTAATCTCTAATCTACTCCTCTCCTTTCCCCGAAGTGTTTGAGTCCTTAAATAGAAACGTCGCGCAAAGGTATCCCACTTGACTTTTTGTCGATTAATCGACTCATGACCCTCGATGCATCGAGGCAAATAATCAAAAATCACGTTTCTAGTGTCGAATCGATCATCGATTAATCGACCTGTAGGGTCGATGCATCGACCTGTAGGGTCGATGCATCGACCCCAGAAATCCGTGAAAATCAGCACTTTTTGTGGTTCAGACACTGCTTCAGTATTTCGGCCATAACTTTCTGTTCCGAACTCGGATTGAGACGATTCTTGCGCCGTTGGAAAGCTGACGAAAAGATCTACAACTTTCATGTTTTGACAATTTTGTAATTCAGCCGTCTTCAAGGTCCAAATTTAGCCGCAAGTCGCACCAAGTTCTTGATTACCCAAAATTGCAGTGTTTTGGCATTATATTCAGAATTCTTGCACTGTTTTCTATACTTGGCTTCTATTTACCTGAAACACTTCAAATCTAATCAATCTCATCAGATAGCCTTCATCGGACAGCTAAATATAGGTATTTAGGGGCGAAATATCCTCATTTTTCAGTACTCATCAATAGGACCCAGACTTAAATTGAAGAGAGAAATGATTAAGAAGTCTAAAATAATATGTAACTCTTTGTGTTTTTACAGCCACCATCAACTTGCACTACATCCACAAACTTGAGTAGCTAAGGTAAGAATCCATGGTAATTAACAGAGCCCATGAAAAGGAAAATTTCAGTATAATTGTCAATTAAACAACATATGTTGAAGCTATATAAAACCTCTAAAGATGATTACAAATTAAACATTAAATTTTAATCAGCCTCACTTACCAATAGCCCATATATATATATATATATATATATATATGGGGCCAACCTTTGGAGAGAAGGAGGGTAAAAATTGGGTTCCCCACAGTTTTACATGATCTATAGCCCTTATTACAGCTAAAAAAATGTGAGGAAATTGCCTTTGCTATTGGGCAAATGCATCATTTGTGAAGTGCATCAATTAATAATAAAAACAGCTCAATTACCACTATAGCTACAGTGAGAAATCTTGTGTTCCATTTCCTTTTATGGGTAGAAACTGACTACCAATATAAAAGACCTTCATGGCCCTTCTTGGTTATGGAAGGGACTCTGACTGAAGTGATGGGTTTGGAGAGAGCAATGTTATGGAATACAACAACAACAGCCCAAATGAAATTTGGGTTTGTGGGAAAGAAATAGATTGTAGTGGGCAGTGAAAGTTGTGTGCTAGAGGCCATTGGAGACCTGCTGAGGACAACAAGCTTAAGGAACTTGTTGCTTCTTATGGGCCTAGGAACTGGAACCTCATAGCTAAGAAGTTGGAGGGGCAATCAAATACTTAATGTTGTTATATATTTCTTACTTTCATATTCAAATTTTTGGGTTTGAAAACTGAATAATTTTTAGATTTCTAGCATGGAAAACATCAACGATCATGCACAAAAAAAAAAAGAAATGGAAGAATGCAAGCTGAAAGAAAGTCAGAGTTTGGGAGGGAAATCATGAAAGAAGTGACCATGTTAAAATTGATAGATAACCAAGCAAGTAAACAGATATGTCAATCTCATTTAACATGGTTGACATGAATAATTCTATGACCTATGAGGAAACTTATAAAAATGTTGCTTGGTGTTATCTTAAAGGTGAAAACCACAAAACTATCTTTGTGACTAAATGTGTGTTATTTGTACTTTACCTGATTTTTGGAGATACTCACACTCACAAGCTAAATAAACCTTCGAGATTATGGATCCTACAAGTAGAAAATGCTCTGAGACTGTAGAATTAAAGTAGGGATTCCATGACATAATATCAATAGCAAACAAGGAAAATAAAGAAGGTGCCTTCATTGAAAAACAAGAAAGGTCAAAAAAAAATTCCGAATCTTGCTATTAAACAATTGCATATAATGTTTAAACGGCAGCTAATATTTTAATATGATAAATGATAAAAAAATCACACTTGAAAAAACTTGACACCCTATACACGGAGGAAAAAATAGGTTCATGTTAGATTAAAGTTTTAGTCTTCATATATTACTTTTAGACATGGGGGCAAATCTATTGCTCAAGTGATGCATTTCATTAGACCATGGATGAGGTGATCTGAGACTCCTGGGATGAGTTGGAGGGGTAGTGTGGGTCTAGTGATCAGTATCATACCGAAGGTTCCTTTCGGAGGCTTTTGGTGCTAGTCCTGGTCTAGGTGTGTGGGTTTGGCTGGGGACGCGTTGTGCCCCAACCCGGGTTTATCTTGTTTAGCATCTCACTAAAACTCTGGTATCTACCAATTTCTCTTTTTAATATATTTGCCTTTATTGATAAATTTTTTTTTTTAGTGTAAGAACAGAAGCAAGGTAGTGAAATTTATTTTGGGAAGCTCAACTAAATAAATGAATAAAACTAACTCTTCTATCATTGGGTGGAAACCCTAAAGTTGAAGTAAAATTTTCATCTTAAGTAGAAAGTTTGCAGAAAAAATTCTATCATATGAAAGCCCGGATACAAATGAAAGACAGTTGGAATCTTAGCCTTAATAAGATGTATAATTTCTACTCCTAATCAGAAAAAAATGCTAACATAGGCAGCTATTGTTGCCTTTTGATACCATCAAGGTATCAAACTCGGCATTAACATCGGGTATCGTTTCAATCTTTAGATTGATTTATATCAACAAATACCAATGCATATCGGCCAATACTGATATTGAATTTGTTTAATGAAAAAAAAAGTAACATCATGGTAGTACATCCAAATACTATTTCCCGACCGAATTGCATCAATATTAGTCGCTATCGAGACTGATACCAATACCAGGTCTGATGCCGGTATCGGATTGGTTGAATATTGCTCTCAACCAGTCAAATACATATTGGAAGAAGTAGTGAGAAACCTTCATCTAAGGAAGAATGCTGAGAAGCTATAAAATTTAACAAAAGAAATTCACCTTGGCCTTAATTCAAGCACATTCTGTTGCCTTGGAATGCAAATACCGAGATGGGCGAAGGGAGGCAAGGGGAGCATTTTATAGCCTTCAATGCCCCCCCAAGGAGATCGATTTGAATATTTGCAATCAATCTTTTCTTTGAAGTTATGAGATAGGTGTCTTAAAATGAGAAGCTGGCCCCTACGAGATTTTCCAATGTTCAAAATCAAGTAGCCAACTGTTGCCATGTGAAAGCAGTACATTTGAATCTTTGCAAGCTCCCGAACGAGGCTGACCCCTACCGGATTCATCATAGCAGTAATTCAACTTCAACTGTAGCCATGTGAATGCACTTCATTTGAATCTCTGCAATCAATCTCCATATGAATCGGAGCAGAGATCTAGGAGACAGGTGTCTTTAGAATTGAGGCTGGCCCCTACCTATTGCCATGGATGGTTGGGGAAGACGATGCTTTAGCTTCAAAGAAGCTACTGTGTAGTTGTTTCGGAAAGACACATACCTCATGACCGTTGACGGTGAGTTTGGATCGGCTGCATAGATCAAGGACAAGTATACTTCACCGGCTGAAATATGAGCTAATCCGAGAGGTTTGCTTGGACGACCATACGTTGTTGTCGCTCGGAAAAAGCTCCGATTCCTGCTTCCCAACGAAAACTCTCGAACGTGGGCTTTACTTAGACTCTGCAAAAACCTCTCAGAATCTGGGCAAAATCTAGGCAAAAATGGCTCTCGAACGAGGTCTTAGAGACTTAGACGCATTTATTACATATTTGCATTTCCTACAAGCGCCTACGAAACTAATGAAGATTAGGGATAATTTTGTTTGTACCCACTTATTTACTTAAAATGCCAACTACAACTTTATAATACCTTATACGTATCAGGACTGATATGCATTGATTTGTTGAGAAACCATACATATCAGAATCAGCCAATTTTTTATACCTTCTTATCATCTCAATATCTTAATATGTAAAAATTGATAGAAAAGGAAGAATTGAACCCACGACTTCTCCTCTCTTTCCAACTCATCCAAGTAAGGCGGCAACTGTTTCTTACCAACTCAGCCAAGTAAGGCGGCAACTGTTTCTTACTTAGAATGTGAACGTTATTAATTAATAATATTTCAATCTTTTGTTAGTTTATCAAAAAATAATAAAAACAAATATTGAAAACTCGCTCTTTCCCAAGTGAATTAGGTTCACATTAGAGTAGCTAATTGTGAATTATTCATTTTGAGTTGGAGTCAAACAAGTTGCGAATTGATTAACATAGATCAAATATGATTTAAAATGTTTCTATTGATTTTGAGAAGAACAAAACTACCATTTATTTTTAATCGTCTCAATCATCTGCTATTGGGGTTCTTGTCGCTCTGATCCAACACAAGGCAAAAAAACCATTGAACATTTATATATATATCCTATTAAATGTAGTTTTAGCGATCCTTTTCTTGCGCTCGATCATATGATTGAAATAATTTAGTGAGGTAATCTTATTGCTGAATCTGAATTGTATAATAGACATATAAACCACGTGGCACTACATGTTCCCATTGGTAGAGAGATAATATCAATACATGGTCCACGCTTTAAAGTTTAAAGTGAAGTAGTCGATTATCATATCAGCTCTTTATATTTAAAGGATAAGTGTATGGGTCAAAATCTCTCCGGTTACCGATACGTATCGTCCGAATTCTAAAACAATACGTATCGGACGATATGTATCGTCCGATATCGAACGATACATTGAATGTATTGTTCGGTATCTGCCATACAACTGAACGATACGGTATATTGAATATACTGTATCGTTCAGCTCCGATACCGATACGTATCGTCCGATACATATCGGTACCGGATAATATTTTGATCCATGGATAGGTGTCTCTATGTGTCAACCTAACAACATAATTAGTAGTTTTGACTGTCCAATGGGAAAATGGCATGTGTCCGATCAACTCTCAACCCGATAAAAAACTCTTATCTTTTATGATTTATATATATATAAAATATCAGGTCAATTTGGGTTGACGTAACCCAAAGTTCCAATCCGATATATCATGCCTAACCAACTCAACGGATCAAGTTTATGCGCAAGACCCAATAGAAATTTGGGTCGAGCAAGTCGAGTATCAGGTCGAGGGACCAATGACAGTCCTAGTGAGAATCTTGACTGCACGTCATCCTATAAAAAGTAAAAATGATGAAAGTCAAGATTCTCCCATATCTAAGGGCTTCAAATGTGGTTGAACTCCAAATCAGGTTCAACACTTGTCATCTTCCTATATTCAAAAAACTATCGCTAATAGTCTTACTTTTTGTAGTGAGGATTGTGCTGAAAACTGAACGAATCGATCGAAACCGATCGAAATTTTGGTTCGATTTTGGTTTTAGAGTATATTTATTCGGTTTCGATTTTGAAAATGTGGCTTATTAGGTTATTGGTTCGGTTTCGATTTTAACGTAAAAAAATCGAAACCGAACCGATAATGACCATTACTTAGGTACATACCAAAAATAGGTTGCAATTAAAAAAATTATTTTAAAACCTAAACTTAAAAGTTAAAAAACAACATAAAAGTTTTTAATTTTTTGGCCCATTTGTTTTCTGCAAAACCCTAAAATAGAAACCCTTCTTGTTCCCATTTGTTTCCACTTCCCACAGTCGACTGTCAGCCGTCCTTTCGCTCGCCGTCGTCGGCACCGTCCATCAAGATCCGGCAATCCCATACCACATTACCGCCACACTCTACAACAGGTCTCTCTCTCTCTCTCTCTCTCTCTCTCTCTCTCTCTTATGGCCACACTCCACAACAGGTTTCTCTTCCTCTCTATGTTCCTCTCTTTCTCTCAGTGTCTCTCTCTTCCTTACTTTTTTTTTAATCTTATAAATAAGGTTTAGTTTTTCATAGACAAAGGAGTTTTAAAAAATTTAGGTTTGATCTGATTAGTAATTTAATATAAAAAAATTGAGGTATAGAAACTGAGAATTGATTGAGCTGATAACCATCAATTTGGTTTCGGTTTGAGAGCTTATCAGTTTGATTTCAATTTGAGAAATTAGAAACCGATAATTATCGATTCGATTTCGATTTAGCATGAAAACCAATCCAAACCGAACCGATAATACTCCTAATTTCACCCGCCTGCAGGAAGTAGAGCAATTTGCTTGGCAACCGTATTTACTGAAATACCAAAAGCATAGCTGGAGACGCCAGTAATCTTCTGCGACAATAGACAAATCAGAGAGCCAATCGGCTTCTTCGCTTGAAGGGCAGATTTGTGTATCCACTGAAATTTCGGTGTTGGCATAACTGAAGCAAGAAGGGTACCGCGATGTGTGCTACCTAATATTTGTTAGGGGAAACTAGGGTATTGAGAGCTGTTGATTGCATTCAATCAGATGATGAGATGATGGAGATCGTTTTTCATCTCGATCTTACATATTTTATATCTTGATATCATGGCCCACTTATCAGACGGTCAGATGTTGATTCCCCAACACACCTTTCTCATTGTATGTGCCTATGATCATGGTCACTTCCATGGGATGTAGAATCAGACCATCTAATGGATGGGCCGTGATCTTAAGATCTGTTGCATGGAAGATAGGGTGAAAGACTATATCCATCGTCTGATTCATAGGCCGTCGGCAGTTCTCACAATAGAAAACCCCGGTTGCCCTTACTTAATATTAGGTTACAAATACCAGTACCAAAGCAAGAATCATACTTTTTTGGCTGGGCCCAAATCCTCGGAGGGTGGTCCCCTGTTCAAACAGAGAATCACACTTTATGGTTGGCCCAGATTTTGCGATGTATATATATATATATATATATATATATATATATATATATATACACACACGACTACTACGCAGTTATAGGTGTAAGAATGATCCCTTGGATTTGCAGAGAAGATAAGAGAGAAGCCCACCAAGGTAGTAGGTAAGGCGATAGAATCCGATGGCTGCTCTGCTCCGCACGTGCGACTCGCCATATCCACAAATGCATTTACTACGCGGGGTGCCTACCAATTCTATTATTACAACCCACAGAAGTAGCAGGCTATCGCTCGGCCTTCTTCGGAATCGGAGGCGAATATGCGTCGCGCCTCGTGGGCGCTTAGGTGCACGGATGCCATGGGCGTCTTTCGACGGCGATGGATTGCGGAGGGGGATAGCCGAGCTCTACGACGAGGCATCGGCTTCGTGGGAAGACTTGTGGGGGGATCACATGCACCATGGGTACTACGATCCCCAAGTTCGCGTCTCGGTCTCTGACCATCGATCTGCTCAGATTAGGATGATTGAAGAAGCACTTAGATTTGCCGGAGTTCCAGGTTCCTTCTTTATGCCTCTTTTGTTTTACTTGCTTGTGCAATGGAATAGAAGAAAAAAGAGGAAATGGGTAGCATTTAGGGGTTCTATTGGTTGGTCCTCAAAGATATTCAATGGAACCGTTGGATGGAAGGGAATTTGACTTGGAATGAACTTTCGCGCCAGCCAAGGGTGTGGAAATCCGTGAATGTCAAAACTCAAGATTCTCTTGTATCCAAGGGCTTTAAAGCAGTTGTTCCCACATGAGATTTAATTGATTGGCCTTAGCCTTTAACAATAGAGTTTAGGGGTTAAAAGATGATACAAAAATTGAACATATTAAGGGAAATAAAAAAAAAAAAACCCTGAAAATTTCACCCGATACACTATCACACACCTACACTATTGATATTGTCAAATTAGCATCCGAAGAAATCATTAGTTCATTAATTACTAGACCCATGCCGTGAATATGTGAATGGAAAATACTGACGGGAGTTGACGGCAGGAGTCTAGTTGATGAGGTTATGGTTTCTTCGGTTGGATGTCAACTCAGCATTTTCCATTCGCATAGTAACACCAGGGGTCTAGTTGATGAACTTATAATTTCTTCGGGTGCTAATTTGACAATATCAATAGTTTAGGTGTGTTAGTGCTATCCGGGTGAAAGTTCTGGATTTTTTTTGAAAATTTCTCACATTAATTTAGTACCAATATAGAGACACGCTGCACCACGACATGGGTATGCTCTCCAAGGTATTGAGTTCTATTAGTGACTCCTCTTCTCCAATAACCATGGCTTTGAATATTGGTCATATCCGATACAGATAGGCCGATACGTATCGGGAAAGGTCCCATTCAATACAATATATACTCTTGATCATGGATCAAAATATCATCTGATACCGATACGTATCGGACGATATGTATCGGTGTCGGAGCTGAACGATACGGTACATTCAATGTACCATATCGTTCAGTTGTATGACAGATACCGATTCGTATCGTCCGATACGTATCGTTTTGGAGCTCGGACGATACGTATCGGTAACCCGAGATTTTGATCCATGCTCTTGATTTTATATTGGGTCAAATATCGGGGAAAGGTCCCATTCAATATATATATGTCCTTTGATAGGTAAGCTCGGCTCAAAACTGTAACCTTGAGGTTTCAATATTGTCAAACTTCCATTGGACTGCAGCCCAAGCTCGAACACACGTGCATGACATGTGCCACCAACTACTATAATTATATTAATCGAAGGATGAGCATGTTGCAAACCTACTTATTATTATTATTTTTCCGAAGTACCAAAATCATTAATAGCTAGAACTTTCTTGTCGGTGACTTGTACACACACAATTAAATACTAGTCTCTCTCTCGCTCGTCACTATAATAAAGTGTAGCAAAAGCTTACTTTAGCACAATATCTTTAACATATTCAAACCAGATAAGAAACTTTTACAATAAAAAATAAAAAATCTTATATTTAATAATAATTTTTAATATCTAACCAAGTTCCCAACTGCTATATTTAATCTTAAATCATGCCAGTCTAAGTAAAGTGTACCAAAAGTTACTTTAGCACAATAAGTAATATACATATTCTAATCCAAATAAGAAAATATCTCCAAAATCAACTACTTCTATAATATTATAATCTTAATATATAATAGTTATTTTTCTTAGCATCTATCCAACAACCACCCCAATTATTATATTCAGTATTAAAATGAGAGCTATTACTTGCACCCAAGAAGTTGGCCCTTGCACATAGTTTAAAAGAAAAACTTTTAGCATCTTTGGACCCGTGCCATATCAAAACACCATCTAAGCCGTCTAAGATGTAGGCCATGCTCCAAAGATTGTAGAGGCACAAGCTTGGGATTAAACACGATCTTTATCATATTATTCAATGGAGTCAAATGCATTATCTAATTCAATTGTTGATTGCGTTGAATCATATGATAGCGATCTTTTTCCAATTTTTTGCACTAAAGATCGTTAGATCATGGCCTTCGAATTAGACGACGTAGATATATTTCACCTGACACTGGTCCTCCAAAAATATAAAGGCTGCGTATGGCATAATTCTTTGCTAGCCCCTGCCATAACAGAGTTCACCTGCTTTAGCAGGTTTCCATCATCTTTGCTACCATCCTGCTACCTGCTTTGGCAGGTACCCCTTCTCCTTGATAACTCTTTGCATAGCAAGATTTTATGCAAGATTTACCTATTCAATAGTTCTACCCTCCTCTCTACTCACTCCTTGTCGGAGCAGATATTATTTGCTCTGGTAGGGAGTTAGTAGAGAGCAGGGAGGGTGTTGCTAGAGCAGGTAAATCCTCCTTTGCAGGGAGTTAGAAAAGATAATGGGAACCAACTAGAGCAAGTGAACTCTGTTGTGGCAGGGGCTAGCAAAGAGCTATGCCATATGCAGCCAAAGCCTCCCTTTTTTTAAAATTATGTGCAAGGGGCAACTTTCTTCTGCAAGTAATGGTTCCGTATTAAAATTGGTAATATTCTTTTAATAAGCATATTCTAATTCATGTAAGAAAATTTCTCAAAAGAAAAACAAACTTCCCTAAGGATCAGTTTGAAGAAAATAAAATTAATTAGATTCGGTTAATTCTGCTGCCCCTAAGTTAAAAAGGATTATTCTATGTTAATTATCTTAAATAATTTTCTGCTTTAATTTAAATCTTTGATATTTAGTCTAATGGAGAATTTTTTTTGGTCCAAACTGGCCATAGTATTATGGTCTTTATATTTGTCCTATATCGAAGAAGATACTAGAGAGTTCTTTAGACTTTTAGATAAATGTATTATAACTGTATTTTTGGATTATGGATTGTAATAAACATACATTCGTTTGAGCTAATCTCGTCCTTGAAAAAATTCAGCCAGGGTCTGACCCAGTCGAGTCTGGCACTAATTCATGCCAATTTGATCAGATATAGATTGAGTTAGAATACGTAAAGGCCTATCATACTCATAGGTGGACCCACCTGGAGTCGGGGCACTAGCCCTCCCTAAGGTTTGAAAAAATGGTAAAGTTCGAATGTTGGTTAGAGTCAGTAGTCCCTAATAGAGAATATTTAGGTTTGACAATAGAGATACACATCATATGATATTTAGAATTGATAATAGAGATACACATCATATAATATATCTTATAGTTTAGGCAAGATTTAGATTGATTAGGATTTATACATACGTTAGACAGTATTTTAAATAATTAAAGATCGCTTGAGATCTTAAATAGAGGTGAATATAATCAATTAAGTTCTCAAAGAGATTTTGAATTATTTATAATACTTTCTAAAATATTTGTAAATCTTAATTAATCTTCATCTTGCCTAAAGTATAAGATTACACACCATATGATGTATATCTTTAATATCAATCCTAAATATTCTCTATTACTTCCCTCACCATTTTATGGATATATAGTTATAATTAAGTTAAAAGTGCTTTAATCAAAGAATTTTGTCAAAAGTTTGATTAATTCAGAGAATTCTGTGATAGCGTTCATGCCAGATAACAGAAACAAGAACTGAGAGAAATTGGTTGGGTTTCTATGACCATGACAACACCTAAAAACCAATTCTAATTTAATAGCTGTAGTAGATAATTTATCATTGCTAGCTTACGCTTGGACTAATCCCCAAGGGATGCCCTTGCCTACCATGCCATCAGTATCTCACGGATTATGTGCCTTATGAGTATCCTGTTATCGTAGAAGAGGAGTCACTACTCGAACTCACAACCTTGAGCTATTTACTTTTTCTTCTAATATATTTTCTGTGAGATCTTTAGTAGTATTCGAGTTATATTTACTATCCACTTCCCACATCTTTTCTCATGTTTCACAATCCATGTGGGGAGCATTTTTATCCTCCGCTTTGCAATTTAATCTGCTTGGTTTTGTAACATGTGGTTGGAGATTGCAGATGACTCTGTGAATGGTCCCAAGAACATAGTTGATGTTGGGTGTGGGATTGGGGGCAGCTCCAGATATCTAGCAAGGAAGTATAAAGCTAAATGCAAAGGCATCACCTTGAGCCCTGTTCAAGCACAAAGGGGACAAGCTCTTGCTATTGCCGAGGGATTGGGTGACTATGTATGTGTGCTTATATGAGCTTTATTTTCTTCTTCTTTAGTTTCTTTTATTGGGTTTCCAAGTTGTACACATGTTGAAACAATGATGTCAGGTGTCCTTCCAAGTTGCTGATGCTTTGGAGCAACCTTTTCCTGATGGCCAGTTTGATCTGGTTTGGTCCATGGAGAGTGGAGAGCACATGCCTGACAAAGCAAAGGTGCCCCCCTCTCTCTCTCTCTCTCTCTCTCTCTCTCTCTCTCTCTCTCAGACACAGACACACACACACACATATTTGTTGTCCATTTACACTTTTATATAATTTATTTATGTAGAGGAGGGATTACTCATATCACCATGGTTGTAAATAACGGCCTTATCGCAAATACGTATCGGTTAGGCCTCTTCGATATGATATACGCCCGGTTTGATATAAATATCGGTCAATATGGGGTCATATATCAGCCATATATTGGGTCATATTGGCCGATAATTTTGGGAAGTGGGAGAGTTTTGGGGTTTTTAGAGAGATTTCTGGGTGACAATAATTATAAGGACACTCATACAATCATTTTAAAAAACTAATCTTTTGGTCTCTTCTGTTCACTTGACCCAACTCTCCCTTCTCACTATAATTATATTAATAGAATGCCCATGCGATGCACGTGAGTAAGAGAAAGCGAAGCGGTAATGGAAGTAGAAGAGAATTTTGGATTTGAGAGAGACATTCTGAGGGGCAAGTAAATATAAGGGCATTCTTATCATTTTAAAGAAATTAATCCTTTCGTCTCACCTGACCCAACTTGATCCCCCTTCTCATATATATATATATATATATATATATATATATATATTATTTTTTTCATGATCAAAAGTTTTTAGTATTGAGTTTAGCTATTTAGAGCTTGGGCCTGTAGCTCAATTGAAGTTTGACAATATTGCAACCTCCATCTTGAAGGTTCAATCCCTGCTTACCCATTAAAAAATAGTTATTATTATAATTAGCATTGAGTAGTGACGATTTCACAAATCAAGATTTACTAGACACTCTTTTTTAATTTTCAGTACCTAAAGTCATCTTCTTCTATCTCCTTACAGTTTATGAAGGAGTTGGCTCGCGTTGCAGCCCCCGGCGCGACCATAATTGTAGTGACGTGGTGCCACAGAGATCTGTTGCCTTCCGAGGACTCGCTCCAACCACAAGAAATAGATCTCCTAAATCGGATATGTGATTCTTTCTATCTCCCGGCCTGGTGTTCCACTGCTGATTATATCAACATAGCTCAATCCTTATCACTCGAGGTAGATACAATCACCCTCGAAGGACTGATGAATCCTTAGCAAGATCACGTGTTACATGGCATGCGATCTACACTTGAGTGCAGAGTTAGAACTCTCTACAACTCAATAACAGAACTCTCATCATATATATAAATATAAGGGTTGGTGGGTTCAAAACCCATAGATGAACTCATGCCTTCAAACCCATAATCACATGCCATGTGGCATGCAATCCTAAAATAACAATCTGTTTAGGTTCATATCCCACATGGCAGATAGGGGTGTAGCCAGGATTTTCTGTTGGTGGGGGTTAGCAACGATCAACAAATGTTAATTGTTATATTACTGTTGATTTGGGGGTTATACACAGAAGAAAGCTGTATTATACAAATTCAAGATTAAATGGGCCCTTCATGTAGTCTAGAAAGAAAATTCAATTTTTAGACTATTTTCCCATCTAAAAACTTGGTCAAAGTTTGTCGATATTTCCATTTAAGTGTTGGTCGGGAGCTATTATCCTAAAAAAACAAAAGAGAATAGACATTTTAAATGATCTTATACCATTAAAATTAAGATTTTTTATCTCACACCATTAAAGTGGGTTTTATCATTATGCCACGTGACCCATTTGTGATCAATCTAAATTATCCAAGTGGCAGTCCATCCTTGGAATATATCTCAGCTAAAAATGACTATAAGTGGTTGTGATCCATCCGATTGATGAACCATTAAATAATCTCATTTTACTTAGTACCATCATAGAGCTTGCCAAGTACCGACACTGGCCATGCATGATTAGTCCCATTTTGCTGTTCATTTTGCAGAAGATAAAGGTTGCGGATTGGTCGGAGAATGTAGCCCCATTCTGGCCAGCAGTTATTCGCTCTGCTTTAACTTGGAAGGGCTTCACAGCTATCGTAGCAAGTGGTAATAATTTAATAGCCCATCAATCATATATATATATATATATATATATATATATATATATAAATGATGATTTCTTTTCCTTTGTTAGATCATATCTCACTTTAATTCCGTTGTTATTATTTTTGGATTAAAAATAGGATGGAAGACAATAAAAGCAGCACTTGTGATGCCACTTATGATTGAAGGCTACAATAAGAACTTAATCAAATTCTCCATCATTACTTGCCGAAAGCCGCCGGAGGAGCCAACGCCAAGCGATCAAGTTTTAAGTGTTTTATAGGATTAATTTCAGATGTTATCTTTATTAATCAAATGCACTGCTGAAAAGAAAGAAAGAAAGAAAGAAAGAAAATATATACAATTCAATAACAAATGATCAAAAGGAAAATTGATTCGATGTAGAATGGGTCCGCATTGCATAAATAATATTGATGGCGATTCAATAATGATGTGGGCTATTTACTGCCAGCCCTATTTTTTGTAGTTGCAGGGTCAATAGAGTAGGTGTAGTAATTAATCACCGATTCATTGGTTGGTCAGCCGAATCGACCATTATTCAGTGGTTTATTCGCAAAGTGCTTAGCCGAAGTTACGATAATGATGGAGTAGTTGTTAAGCACATAGACTTAATTGATAACTTAGTTATGAGTAGTTGTTAGGTACATTGACTTAATTGATAACTTTGGGTGGGGAAGGTGTTACTGAAACTCGTTGGTGTGATCCAAAATTAATCAATTTTATTTCTGACCGATCGGTCTCAAGATCAATATCATTTTGAATTGATCAGTCGTATACGAGACTGACCCATTTTTTTAAGGCAGCTTGGTGATTCTAAAAAAATCACTAAACACCAAAAAAAATAAAAAATGCCTGTGCACATTTAAAGGTAGTTCTAGCTCAAATATTAAAAAATAATTTGAAAGTATAGGATCTCGGACCTTTTAAGTAAGAGATAGTCTATAATAGTGTCCATAGGTCTATGTGATGTGCATAGATTACCAATGCATAGAAGTCCACGCACTTCACTCAATCACAAAGCCGTGTAGACTGTTTTAATACACATGATAGGTGAATTATGGATCAAAATGTGGGAAAATCGATACGTATTGTTTGAGCTCAAAACTGATATGTATCGGACGATATATTAAATGTATCATTCGGTACATATCATATAAACTATCGATACGGTACATTTAATGTACCGTATCGGTGACCACCAATACCAATACGTATCATCCGATAAGTATCAGTGTCGGACGAAATTTTGATCTATGGAGTGAACACCCTTTTTAGGCTAACTCTTTCAGTAAAACTGATAGGGTAGACACTTTCAAGTAAAATATAGTGTTTTTGGATCCTCTAGATTAAAAAAAGTCTATTTATTATTACTCTTGTATCTTTTTATGATCATACCTCTCTCAAACATGCGTGAATGACTTGCATAGCATGTGTAACCAGTGGCTCACAAAGGAAAGAGCGAGTGAGATCAATGGACTTGTCAACACCTAAAAAGTGCATAAATAAATAAATAAATAAGAGAGTAAGAGATGGTGGTATAAGTTGGAGAGGAGTATGAAAACTAAAATACTCTAGCCTTATATTCTTGACCTTATATTCTTGAGAAGTTTTAAAATTAAAATATTTTAATAAAAAACAGTTGATATTAGATACTGATGGTAGGCGAAAGAATATATTCATCATGTAAGTCAAAGTAATCAAATGTCATCTATAACTAAAGACGCGGTGGTTGTATATAATACCCTCACTACTCGTTAATTTGATGAAATTTGATTGCTTTGACCCAAATAATAAAGATTCTTTTCTTACCAAAATTTTCACATAAAAAACTTATAAAATATGCCAGTGATGATTCCATGTGCCACACAAACCAAAGAGTAACCTTAGTCTAGGTACCCAACTTGAGCACTGACACTTATGGTACCGAGGTCACTTTTTCGAAATGTGTATTATGTTGAACGATCGTACAATCCTGTGATTTGATATATCTCAAGATTTAATTTATGAAAGATTAGAATGAAAAATTATCTCTAACAATTTATTTAATATACGGAATGTTATATTTAATGGTATCCATTAATTTTAGAAGATGTTTGACTACTTGAATGAAATAATGGAGATTATTTTTCTTTTTTATCTTAAATATTGTTAAATCACTTGTCTTAAATCCCAAACATCTCCGATCGGTCTCGCTCAAAGAATCAGAGCCGATAGTCACCGATAGTCAAAGTCGTACCACTGGACAAAGAAATTGAAGGACGAGGGGTTCGCCATTTGCTACGCAGAAACTCTATTTTCAAAGAATCAGAGCCGTCAAACCAAGAAGTCTCATTGATCCATCGATCGACGGTTCAATTTTTAGAATTTGCAATGGCACCGACAGTGGTGCCATCGCAAATTTTAGATTTTAAAAATAGCGAGGTATAACAGGTGACGGTAGGTGTTGTATGAAGGAGATAGAAGTGGGTTTCTGATGTAGAGACGAAGTGAGTTTCGAATAAAGAAGAAAAAGCGGGTTTATGATGGAAATAAAGTGGGTTTTGGAGAATTTAGAGGATTTTGGGTACCTTTACAGGCAATCTTCCACACAATGAATCTTGAGATAAGAGACATACTATTAGGGGGCTAGATTTTGATTCCACATGCCAGCCTACTCAAAAAGAGAACACAATCATTATTGTACATCAAACATAGCTCTTGAATCAGTTTTCGCTATGTATGCTATGAGAATCAAATCTGATTGTCCGATAGTGGACCCATGATCTCAAGATTTATGAGGCCAAAGATTGGAGCGAAAAGCAATGTTCATCATCGAATTTAAAGCAGTCACTGATTTTAAACACTTGTAACCGAACTCTAGATGGGACTCAGAGTCGGTCAGATAAATGTGTCATGAGCTATGATTGGGTTAAGATCTGAACAATCAGCCGTCACCAAATGATGGTTGGGTGAAGATCTGACCGCAATATAGTTGGGTCAAGATCTGACTCTTGGTAGATGGGTTTGGCCGCATATAGTGATTTGGTCGTATATTGGGTGCTGCGTAGGTCCATATAAAGCTGGGCTAACGTCATGGTAGATGACTATGATTATAGCAGATTTATCTAAGTACAGATTTGGTGCCGTTGGGATATAACTATAAGAGTACATTTATTTACGTTCACAGGTTTTTTCCATCCACCGACATAATTGGGTGGATAGAAAGAATCCGTGGGTAAAAGTAAAGGTCGTCGGGATATAATAAAGGCTAGCAATTAATTGTTACTGGCAGACTTGCAAATATTGTAAGTCGTTGCAATATAAAGGGCCAAAAGACATATTTGGTATGCATCTACAATTTCGGGATAAGTTTGGAAAAATCCATAAAAAAAAACAAGTAACTTGAGCAGCTCAGCTTCCCTAATATTAACTCATTTTCTGAAACTACCCAATAACAAAAGAGTAGTCTATGGCATGTGAATTAAATTAAATCTATCCACGCATATGTGGGACTTTGTTATGTACACGGACTTTCATACATCAAAGTCCGTGAACGATCGTACAGTCAGACAGACGTATGGACTGCGGGGTCCATTCATGATCGGTGAAAAAAAAAAGCCTCCTCGACCATTATTGTGTGGAACCCATCTTTACACCCTCCAAACATAGACTAATAATAAGGGTGGTTAGCATTAGTTGTTTCCACTGTACGATATAAGTATAATCCAATGTTTTTAACGGATTGGACCGGCCGGTTGAACCGGTATAAACTGAAATTGAACCAAGCTGCGGTCCGCTCATATAATATTGCTACTTGTTCTGTTAAATCACTTTAAACCATTATAAATCGGCCAGTTTGACCGGTAAACCGCTCAAATCAGACCGATTATAGAACCATGGTTCTTAATATTTGCATAGTGAGAATCGAGGATGAAATATCTTTAAAATCGGTGCAAAATATATTGGGTGGGTTGTATTATATACCACCGATAAACTAGTGAAGAATGCGCACACAGGAAATTGTTGACTGTCTTGAATCAGACGATGGAGATCATTTTTAATCCTAATCTTTCACAAAATTGATCTTGAGATTACGATGCACTTATTAGACATCCATATCTTGATTCTACGTGACACACATCTGTAAAGGTAAATGTGTTATTCAAGGTAAATAACGATTTTCAATGGAAGATATGAGCGTGCTCTTCACCGCTACCCTATTCGACATGAAAGCAATATAATTATGACTTTCAGAAGAGTAAGAGTTTCCTCTTGGCTCCTGCTCTCATTATCTCTTATCAAAAGCAAAAAAAATTGGGAAATTAAGCATCAATCGCCCCTTCTCCATTGTCTCCCTATTGGTACTTTTCTCTTCTTCTACTTTTTTTCTATTAGAAATTAATGTTTAAAATTTTATGCATTGTATCTTTCATAGCTTGAGTATGTTTATTAACTTCCACAAAATCTTGATTTTCACCCATGCATGGTGAAAATCTATTAATCGGACGATAGAGATCAATTTTACCTTTTTGGTCTCAAATCTTTTACCTATGGCTCTTGAGATCACTAGCTTGCCATTAGAGGCCCAATTTTTGGAATCTGTGTCATGTGCAATAAAATTAGTAATATTGGATTATTTTTTACTCTATATATCAATATGATACATATTTAAATAGATTGATAAAAGGTAATTTATTTATTAAATTATATATATATATTTTTACTATTTGTACTATTTTTTATAATTTTATTAGTGATATTATGGTTCTTCTGTGATCTAACTGCGATTGAACCAGTATGAATCGAACCAGTCTCTTTTACGGTTTAAATTTAGATCCAGTTTAAAAATAATAATTTTAATTAATCAATTTATTAATATCGTCATGGTTCAACTACGATTTGACCGTGGTTGAATCAGTTTGAACCGAACCAGTCCCTTTTACAATTCGAGCTCCAATCCAATTTTAAAAACATTGATATAACCAAAATCTGTCCATACACGTGCATCACCATAGCATGTAAAAGGAAAGGGTATCTTTATTTACACTCACCCAATCTTTAAAGGTACCTACTATCAGACGGTCAGGTATTGATTAAACGTGATTCACATCCCAAAATTTAAATGTGAACAATGTTTGATGATGCACGGTTCACATTCACTTTTTGGGATGTGTGTCACGTAAATTTAATATCTGACCATATTCACTTTTTGGGATATATGTCATGTAAAATCAATATCTTATTATTTGATGATAGGCCTATCATCTCATGATTGATTGTGTCGAATATTGGGGAAAAACAAACTCTATTGCTTGTTTAAGTTAGGTGGTTGTAAGATAAAGTGGTGTTGGTGTGTTAATAACACCAGCCATTGATTAAGAGATTTAAGCAATATTATTGGCCCTCTTCTCACATACTCACCCTATAAGAGGAGGGCGTGGCGTGGGCGGGCATTTCCGAATTAGTAAACCAGATTTGGCAATCATGGGGTCTACGGAAGTCGGCGACAATAAGAAGTTGCAGAAGGGGATAGCGGAGTTCTACGACGAGTCGTCGAATCTGTGGGAGAACGTGTGGGGTGATCATATGCACCATGGATTCTACGATCCGAAAGAGCCAGCGTCGATTTCTGATCATCGGTCTGCTCAGATTCGGATGATCGAAGAAGCTCTCAAGTTCGCTGGGGTTCCAGGTTCCTTTTACCTTCTCTCTTTTTTTTTTTTTTTGGGAGCATATGATGAAAGTTATAGTTTATTCAAAAAGGCATGGCTAAGGCTTTCTTTGGTCTTACCATAAGAGCTCTTCTTTATTAAAAAAGCAGACTTTTTATCGTTTAATCTTAATTTTCTTTTCCTACTGTTTTGTATCTTGTTTTCCACTTGGGAGCCATTACTTGGAGACGAGAAGTTTGCGCTTGCAATGAGTTTAGAAAGACTTGGGCTCTGTCTGGCATGGCTCTTTTCTAGCTCCCTAGCATGCTCCTTTCACTGCGCTAAATCTATGCTATCTCCTTTAGCAGGTCCTCCTTCTCGTTGCTTATTGCTTGCAAAGCAGGATTTACGTGCTCTATACTCACTCTTTTCGGAGCATATTTTTATTTGGTCTCACAAGGAGTTAGCAAAGTGCAAGGAAGTAGCTACTAGAATAGATAAATCATGCTTTGCAAGGACTCATCTCTTAATAGGTAAATCATGCTTTGCAAGGATTTATCAGAGACAAGGGGGGCTGAAGCAATTATATCAAAGTGAGCTGACAAAGAGCTATGCCAAACACACCCTTAGTATTTTGGGAGACCCGTGACATGTGAAAACACGATCTCTGTCTGATTTGGAAGCCATATTCTAAAGATCTTAGGTGTAAAAGACTGTCATCAAACACAACTTTTGTCTTATGATTCGCTGGAGTCAAAGGCCATTATCATTTGATTCAATTGTTAGTTTGTGTTGGATTCATGGATCAAAATTTTGACGGTACTTATCGATATCGGTGATGAACGATACGGTACATTGAATGTCGGTCATTACTATGCAAAGTACTGAACGATATATTCAATATATCGTCCCGTATGCACCGATACCGATACATATCGTCCGATATGTACCAATTTTGGGCTCGGACAATAGATGCCGGTTTTCCAGCATTTTGATCCATGATTGGATTAAATAATAAAGATTATATTTCATGCCGATCTTTGGCACCAAAGATCTTAATATTATAACCTTCAAATCAGATCGCGGGCGTAGATAATGTTCCCCGGCGACATAGGTACCAAAATAGCTAGTCTTTTATTGTGCGCAACGTTACAAATCGCGTGTGCAAGTACTCGCTTCTCCTTTTTTGTCCCTCTATGGAATCTTGTACTTTTAAGGATATATTTGATTTGATTTCTCTTTCTTTCCCTCTTTGGATATTAAAGATGATAGTTTGAAGGGTCCCAAGAACATAGTTGATGTGGGATGTGGGATTGGGGGCAGCTCCAGATACTTGGCTAGGAAGTATGGAGCCAAATGCCAAGGCATTACCTTGAGCCCGGTTCAAGCTCAAAGGGCACAAGCTCTTGCTGTTGCTGTGGGATTGGATGACAAAGTATGTGACAGTTGCACACGAACAACACCTATCTTTTTCATCTTCTGCTCTCTCTCTCTCTCGCAATTATTTCTTTTACTTTTTATGTATGGGATTTCCAAATTGCACCAATCATGACAGTAGCTAGGCAATAGTAAAAGACTCAACGTAATGAGAAAATGACATCTCAGGTGACCTTCCAAGTTGCTGATGCTTTGGAGCAACCTTTTACTGAAGGCCAGTTTGACCTGGTTTGGTCTATGGAGAGTGGAGAGCACATGCCAGACAAAACAAAGGTGCACTGACACACTCACTCACTCACTCTCTCTCTCTCTCTCTCTCTCTCTCTCTCTCTCTCTCTCTTACATAGGCATAAGCAAGGAATTAAAGACGGGGATGGTCAGGTCCTAACAGGTAAAACCAAAATCAGATTTCCATTCCTACCCCATTTGTTGCCATTGGAAATCAAAGAATCTTGACTTTCTTGATTTTCACTTTTTATAACATAACGTACAGGATAGGATTGGAAATCCGATTCTACCTTTTTCAAAATATTAAGATTTTTGCCTAAAAGGCATTTTGGTATATTTTTTATATAGAAAAATATAAATGGAGGACAGATTTGTTGAGGACAAAGTGCAGGTGACCGACATGGCACGATGTGATTGATTGCACCGATCTATATTAATTGAGCCGCCTACAATATCCACCTGCACTTTGTTTGCATAAAATATGTCCTCCATATAACATTATTCATTTTTTTATTCATATTGGATACATATCATCCGATGTCACTCAATATAGGCATTTATTTTATTTGTTTGACCCATATCAAATCAGGGGTGTATATCGTATCAGATGGGACCTAACCTGATACATGTTAGCTAAGATGTATGGGATATAGCAGATATTTACAATCATATAAATGAGTTAATGGTAAATATATTTATTTAAATTTACTAAAAGGGTAGGTACGATATTGTAAAATAAATAGTATCTCATTTACTATTTTCGTATAAGAGCTAGTATAGGGTTAATACAAGTTGCTCTATTTTTCATCAAAGGATGCTACTTGATGTGAAGAACACAGTGTAATATCTGGTGGGTTGAAGATCGCACAAAAAAAAATCTCCATCTTATGATTCAAACTCCTCAAACATGTTTATATTGAAAGGTTACAGGTAAATCTTAAAACTTGACTTAGTCATTCATTTTAAAGGTGCTTGACCTAATTGAATAACATGATAGATATGTTTTTGATACCATTATCTATACCTCATGAAACTGTAGCCTCACCCCATTTCCTCGAGCTAGAATGTATTGACCGCTTTAGAACAACTGATGAAGCTCATTTTTTGTCTCAAATCTTTTACAATATGAATCTTGAGATAATGGACATACTGTTAAATGGCAGTTGTTTGATTGCATGTGGCACATGTTCTAAAAAGTAACCTTAAAATCATGTGGCATACATTAGTGTCAAACATGACTTTAGGGTAACTTTTGAGATGTGTGCTTCGTGAGTGTAAAAAATGGCGGTCTAATGGTACACCTATGATCTTAAGATCAATCTTGTGAAAGATTGAGACAACTAGGATCTCGGTCTTGGAGGAGATAAGTGTAAATAATGGTACTCTATGTTTTTTTATGCTCCAAAATTTGTATAAATAGTGACACATGTACTCAATTAGGGGCCCATTTCAATCTGGTTGTAGAAAGTATATGTTGGCATACGCCAGCTCTTAAAATAACTAATATCAGCCTTCTTTCTAGCACCCATAAGGTATTTGACTTTGTTATAGTGGAATCATATATATGTAAGAAAAATTATAAACTATGGACAAATTTGTTGAGGACAAAGTGCAAGCGAATGAGGTGGTGCAATCTGACTAGTTACACCGACTTATATTAATTGAGGCACACGGGACTTACAGCCAATTGTATCATGCCACATCAATTATTTGAACATTGTCTACATAAAATCTGTCCTCTGTATAATACTATGGGCAATTATATATGTATGGGTTTTTTGCATATATCCCCCACGTTATGCTAATATTACAAGAAACAACTTGAGTTATGGGTATTTATTCTGCAGCTCCTACTTTTGTATTTCTGTTTCATATAACTCTTGTCGTTAACTAGCTGTGAGTTTATGGACGGAAAGCCTATTTTGCCCTTAATAAAACAAATATTTTTAAAATATTACCATTCTAAAAGGCCCTTTATTCATTTATATTTACAAGTCATGCCATTAAAGTTTATCACCATTCTAAAGGCCTTTCAATCACCTTTATTTATAAGTCATGCCATTATAATTTACCACTATTCTAAAAAGAGTACCTTTAAATCCACTCACAAAATCTTTGAGTTCACCACGATGGAGATTTTTTATCGTCCCAATCTTTCATGAGATCGATCTTTAGATCATGGGTGTACCATCAGACAATCGACTTTTTATTTCATGTGGTACACACCTTAAATATCAATTTTAAGCATGCACGTGATGTTAAGGTCACTTTTCTGAGATGTGTGCCACGTGAAATAAAACACTGACCGTCTGATCTCAAGATCCATCATGTGAAAGATTGGGAGGATAAATGATCTCCATCGTTCGATTCAATTCAATCAACGTATTTCAGCGTGGGTGAACTTAAAGATTTAGTGGGTGGATTTAAAGGTACTCTTCTAAAAGGCCCTTCAGATTCAAGACTCATCAAATGGGTGATTCCCCCATTAAAGCATGCCAACGTTTGGACGAATACTCAACTAATGGAGGATTTGTGACAAACGATGCAATTATTCTTGAAAAGAAAACCTTCAATCTACGTGTTCCACTCAAAATACTCGTCCCTCCAATTTCCTATATGATTCAAGACCCATTTTTAGGAATTAGATTGCCTAACCGCGTCTGCGTCCATCCACCGAATCTTTGAGTTCACTCACGCTAAAATACATTGATTGCATTGAATAAGACGATGGAGATCGTTTAGGCATACCATTAGACGATCAATGTTTTATTTCGTGGCACACATCTCAGAAAAGTGACCTTAACATCACGTATACGGTTAAAATTAATTTTAAAGTCATTTTTTTGGGTGTGTACCACATGAAATAAAAAATCAACCAGCTGATGGTGCCACCATGATCTCAAGATCCATCGTGTGAAAGGTTGGGACAATAAACAATCTCCATCGTCTGATTCAATGCAATCAACCGTCTGATGGTGCCACCATGATCTCAAGATCCATCATGTGAATGGTTGGGACGATAAACGACCTCCATCGTCCAATTTAATGCAGTCAACTGTCTGATGGTGCCACCATGATCTCAAGATACATCGTGTGAAAGGTTGGGACGATAAATGATCTCCATCGTCCGATTCAATGCAGTCAACCGTCTAATAGTGCCACCGTGATCTCAAGATCCATCGTGTGAAAGGCTGGGACGATAAACGATCTCCATCGTCCGATTCAATGCAGTCAATGTTTTTCAGCGTGGATGAACTCAAATATTTGGTGGGTGAATTTAAAATTATTCTTTTTTGTAAGTGGAGGGGTGGATTTAAAATTACTCTTACCACACGTATAGAGGGTGATAATTTAGTAATTTAATTTTTAAAAGGATAAATATGATATTTAGGTTATTCTTTAACGGTTGGTTAACCATTTAAAGTAGCATACGTTAAAGAGGGTGTTTTATAAACACCAAAATACTAACTAAGGGGGTTTAAAGCAAATAATTATAACGGGGTTATTTGTAATATCAACATAACTCAGGGGGCTATTTGCAAAAAACCCTATATGTATCGGATAATTTGAGGTCTTTTTGCTTGTTAAACGTGCACAGTGGATATTTATATCATGTTAACTGCTGCATCTGCAGTTTTTTGGGGAGTTGGTTCGAGTTGCAGCCCCAGGGAGCACAATAATACTAGTCACGTGGTGCCACAGGGACCTCGACCCGTCCGAGACCTCGTTGCAACCCACGGAGAAAAAGCTGCTGCAGAAGATATGTGATGCTTATTACCTTCCAGCCTGGTGTTCCGCTGCTGATTACGTCCGGATAGCTAAGTCTCTCTCACTCGAGGTAAAATTACTTATAAAACACACTTTCTCTTATTCCACATATGTATGACACGTGGCATAATATTATGCCACACTTCAAGGGTGTAAGTTTGACGACCCAGACTCACATGCCTCAATCTTGTCTGATTTTGGGGCTTAGGTCCCCGCTCCCATTTTGGGGCTTCGGTCAGGACTCTTCCCTCTCCAATGTGGGACTATCACAGTAAGATTAAAAGCCTAAAATAATGATGTAAAATTATTTAGACCCCATTATTTCGTGTTTAAATTTCAATCAAGAGAAATGACTCGTGACTAACATTTAAATACTAAAATGATATTTAAATGATCTTACGCTATTAATGGTTTAAGATGTGGATAATTCATACAATCAAAATGATAAATCATACTGTTTTATTATTTTGATTTACCTCTTCAAAATTCAAAAAATTTAAATTTTGATTCGACTACAAAGTCAGTTGGGTTGAGTGTACTCCAAGAGTCAGATAAATCCAACTTAGTCCGACTCAGTAATTTGGTAAATATATATTTTATAAATAAAGAATATTTTTAATAAAAAAAATTATATATATATATATATATATGCTAGAAAAAAAAAGAGGGATGATATATTGATAAATTGAATAGTTTAATACATTTTAAAAATGATAGGGTAATTTATGAACCCTATCATCTAATAAAATTTTGATTCAATTCGGACTCTAACTTAAAATTTGAGTGAGGTTGACTCATCTGAGTTTTAGAACTATGCAATAAAAGCGAAAGGAACTAAACCCGAACATTCTTAGTTGGTGGCTACGCTTCAGCTACGTGTTAAATTTCATTGGCAAGGGACGAGGTACACTTGAGGTTGTTGTAGGTAGGTAGTAAGTTTTACAGAAATTAAAAGATGGAAGGAGTTTATGTAGCAATTAGTTGCTTTCAACATGCACAGCCATGTGCACTAGAGTTGGTATACCTTGGGACCATTGGTGAGTGTTTTCCAAAATTAGCCTCTCAGTTTTTCTCTTGTTTATAAGCATGTGCCTATTTTTGCTTATTTGCGTACTTATAAATATCTATGTAGCTCTAGAAGAGTGCCACGTTATCTGATTGGGGACTAGAGACCCCATCGTTAAATAAAATCTTTAAGGCCCTTTAAGGACGGAACAGTTAAGCCTAATCGGTCTTCGTGACTGACCATCGTAAAAATCTTGACTCCACCACTGTCTAAAAGCTTGTTGTGATATAAGGAGATTCACTCAAGCACCCCCAGCATTCCAATTCTTGAAAAAAGAGAGGCCCTCTTACAATCACTTTACTTGAATACTATCGTAAGACACACTGAAAATTATAAATGGTAGACAATTTTTGATAAATAATGTTCCAGACAGCTTATGTGGTGCGACGTGATTGATTATAGTTTTTGGGTCTCATTATGTGTGCAGCCATTCACGCCGTGCCACATAAGCTGCCTGCACAATTGTCTATAAAAAATTGTCCATTGTATAACATGGCATATTATCATTTTAAGTGTTTCAAGTGATTGAATATAACCCATATCATAGCATTAGAACCATCCGATAAAAGCGCTTTAATATGAACCCTTAAGTGGTTGTAAATGACATATCAAGTCGAAGCACTCTGACGAGATGATTTCAATGCTTTGATATGCGTGATTTTAGAGATGAGTGCTTCTATAAATGCTTAACATATAAAAGAATGTGTATGGTATGTGCATGCTAACTTAATTATTTTTTATCAAATTTTATATTACTTGGTTGTTGGAATACATGTCCCACATGTCAATAAACTCATTTGAATTATGTGGGCATGGCACAGGAAATCAAAGTAGCAGATTGGTCAGATAATGTAGCCCCATTTTGGCCAGCTGTTATTCGCTCTGCTTTAACATGGAAGGGTTTCATTTCACTCCTGGGAACTGGTAAGCAAAACTTTGCTTGGACCTTTAGCTCCTTACCTTCAATCCCACCCTACTTATGGCACCACCAAAGGATAGAGAAGGGTAAAAAGAATGCAAAGCTTATGTGGTGCTCATAACTCATAATCCATTATATTATACGTAATAGTCTAAAATTCAAAACTTATATTTTACCCTCGTGGGTGGCATCCATTTTTCCTTTATATATATATAGGAAAATGGCATATGAGTTGAAATGTATGAATGAATCCGTGCATTCCAATCCTAGATCACGTGCCACAGGGAAGGTCATCTCAAAACAACACGTTTTTGGATCATGTGTCATATGGCATGTGATCTAGAAAAAAAAAAAAAAACATTTTGTGGTCAAAGTTTAGGTACTGCCCCACATATTTTGGTTCATTGAATTTTTCCTCTTTTAACCACATTTTGGACCGTGGATATGCATCGGATTATGCTCAATTTTTAAAAGTAATCTTTGATCATGTATGGACAAGATGCCATCTTATCCGTTCCCCTTTATACTTTTCACATGGACCCACTTGATTGGAATGCATGGACCCACTATGCATTCCAACCCATATCCCCAGGCCTCTCTCTCTATAATTAGAATCAAGGCAAGGGCATAAATAAATTACCTAAACCTTGAGAGCAGGCTACCTTTGTCTATATATATATAAATATAATCTTTGGAATTCTCATTGCCTCCCACCCTTTTCAGTTTATACTGTGGCTGCAATCTAACCTCTCTTTCTTTTTTTCAAAATCTGTTATTATCATTATGGTATAAAATAGGATGGAAGACCATAAAAGGAGCTTTGGCGATGCCGGTGATGATCGAAGGCTATAACAAGAAACTAATCAAATTCGCCATCATTACTTGCCGAAAGCCTATATGAGATGCCACCTTCTTTTTAGGTTTGGGTTTGGGTCCCCATCCTTTAATATTTTAGGTATGAAATAATGCTCCTGGCAGTATGGCACTGCTAAGTGCTATGAGTTGCAACTGTGCTAAATGCCACTGTTTAAATGCTAATAGTTGTGTTTCTTTTAAATTATCGTTTGTATTTGGTGGACCTCCGGTATAACAAAGGGGTTTGTATCAATTTTGCTTTGCTAAGATCATTATAAACAAATAAACTCCCACTGATCATAGCTGTCCATTGTCCAATTACTGAATGTTAAATAGCGCACCTATCAGATGAAATGTAACCATATTCACCAAGCCGGGGTTCATCAACAAATCGGCAAGGTTAAAATTTTGAAAAAATTCCGCAAGTTTGGGAAAAAGTAAAAAATAGAATGAAACTTTTATAAAAAGGTTATGATTTATTAATAAAGTTGCCAACTAATCACGAATTAACTGTAAATTTTGCAGATTTATGAAAAATCGTGAAAAAACATGACCAATTCACGATTTTTTAAAAAAACGTACTTTTTTAGTGACTGATTGTAACATATCAGCCAACCCACACATCGCAAACCAACTGATACTTAAAAAGTACATTTCTCATTAGAGCAAAAATTAAATTCATGAGCCGGAACGGAGCCAAAAACTTTCATGGGAGGCGACCAAAGTATGAACAAAAAAATATCGAGATAAAAGAGCCAAAGAATGAATGAGAAATATATTAAGATATTAAAGAATAAAAATGGCATTCATTCATTGTTAATATATTATAAACAAAAGAAAAATCACAAAATAATTACTTTTAATATATTTAAATTTCAACTCAAACACCTAATATATTTTAGGGCATAAGCCTTCCTTTATTTTCAAAACTACCTTATAAAGGACATTATAAAAAAAAAAAAAAAAAAGATTTCAAAAAACTCTACCCACCCTCCCGCGTTCATAACTAGAGCCATGTTAATCGAACTAAGCCCAATCTTTAACTTTTAGGGTATGTTATGATAAAATAGTAAGAAAATGATGAGTTCGAATTTATTAATTTGATGAATTCCTATGCTTCATGAGGTTGTAGGAATTTTGGAGATTATTTTATTTTCTAATATTTCGATGGGCTAATCAAGTGTCTCAAAAATGATTTGCAAAATTACATTTGCATAAAATGGAGAGAGAGAGAGTTTTCTTAGATATGCTTTGAGAAGAAAAGTTATAGTAGGGTGATTTAACTGGTAAGCGTTTGATTGATTGGTTGAGGCGCTTAAAAGATATTGGTTGAGGCGCTTAAAGATAGAGAGGGAGAGAGACTCGTGGGGTATAGTTTGAGAATGCTTTTATTTTTTTCATCAAAGATTCTTCCTTATCAACCGAGGTTCTATGATCTTAAATGGTCGCAATAGATCTTGAGATCATGCTTCAAAAATCAGAGGGTCAGATTTTGATTTCATGTATTCAACACCTCAAAAAGTAATACAAGAATAACGTTTATCTACACCAATGATTATACTCATACTTTGGAATGTGTGTTGCATGGAATAAAATTTGACCCATCCGATGATAAGAGCATGATCGCAAGATCTATTACAACCAACATTGGGATGAACAACGATCTTCATCGTCTGATTCAAAATAGTCAACTATTTAAGCATGTGAAACTCGAGTTGAGAAAGAAGAATATTGGGCTCTATAGAAAGGGACCTTTTGAGTAAAAAAGGTGGATGGGGCTAATTAGTTTGATGCCTAAAAATAGGTGACATAGAATAGAAAGAAAGAAAGAGAAAAAAAACTAAGTGGTGGGGCCATAGCCCCTGGTAGCCATCCCTTGGCTCTGCCCCTGTCCATGAGGAGGGCACCAAAGTTACTTTAGTATCAAATATATATGATTTGATTAATGAATGGGTCCTGCTTTGTAGCCCACCACGAGTTAGACGTTTTTATGAAAACTTCCCGTGTTTGGTCAAAGCATATATATTTTCTATTTTTTTATAATAATTAATAATAAAAATTCCCATTCTCTTCCCGAAATTGCCAAATTTTTTTATTTTTTTCATATATTTCCGAAGCCATTTTATACCCGTGCCTAGACTGGGTCACTACCAACCCGTTTAGAGGGTGACCTTTTTATCTGGAACGAAAAAAATAAACAATAATGCAGACACTACTGGCTCTACAATAAAATAACTCATTCTCTTATGTGTTAACTAATACATGTAGCGGTTACACATAAGGTGATTAAGGCCTCTTAACAGAATAATCCATCAGTTACTGTAACGACTCAGACCGGACTAGATATGATATTGTCCTATTCTGCTAAACTAGGCTCCTCGGTTTTAAAATGCGTCATATTAAGAAAGGAATGCACTCACTTATAGCCCAGGATCAAAACAAGTTTGTAACTAACGTGGGACTAAAACATCCATTAGGCGGGAACAAAGCATCCAAACTTGCTTTTAAGCATCCCATTAGGTGGTCATGGTTCTATCTGCAATGTGGAGGTCCACCCCATCTGCAATGTCAGTCATGTCCCATCAACCCCAAGACCAATGAAATGCCATTAACTGCAAGACCAATGAAATGCATGCAAAACAACACACCCTCTCTCTCTCTACCTGTAACTTTTTAATTCAATGAGACAAGAAAAGGAGGAAAAATTCCCTCACACTGTAAAACAACCTCAAAAGCCAAACAAGAATACACAAATGTATTAGCTAAATCTACAAAATATTTGGTACCTGAGATGCTAATCTCAGCTGTAATTCCTTGATCTTTGAGGATAGCTCTACCTTCTGTTCCTTGTAGCTCTGAAGAAGAAAATCTTTTCCTTCAATCACTTCTTTCAATTCACCCACTTCCCTCTTCAACATCTCAACCCTCTCCCCACCTCTTCCTTTTTCCTCACTTACTAAATATTCTACATCCGCCCCATTCACCCCGTCAAAAAACCCGTTTCTCGCCTGGCAATTTTTCCCCGTTGCGGTTTTCTCAGGGTTGGATCCCACCGTATCACTGACACAGTGATCAGCTATTGCTTTTCTCAGCCGTTGGATCTCTCTCTCGGAATCGAAAAGGTCCCGATTTGCACAATCAAGCTGGGACTGGAATTGAGTTGATAGTGTTACATGAGAACTTAGGGAATTCTGTAGGTCCGTGATTTGAGCCTGCATTTCGAGGATCATCTCATCCCTCCTCTTAAGCTGCTGCCGCAGCTTGTGTATCACTTCCCGCTTGCTAAAGATGTCTGAGCCGGATTCTGAGACACATGGAGAATCGGAACTGTTGGAGTGGTGGAATGGTTTTCTTGGGGGCTCTAGACGTTCCGGAGAAGATGCCCATATCATGCAATTCTCTTTGTTAGGATCTGGCACTGGAATTGTCAGAGCTAGATCATTTACCTTTGACATTGGGCTCGTGGGTGATCGTTTAATCTCCACAATGCTGTCAGAAATCCCTGTTCAAGGAAAAACAAGTGTACAATCTTTAGCAATCCAGCGTATTCCCAACTTACCAGTTCAGATTCTCATTCTATCAAGTTCAGATCTCATATTTCAGCAGCTAACAAAGGGACTGGAAATGTTTTTTTCTTAAAAAAAAATGTTAGATCTCTAAGGAGCTGTTTGGCAAAACCGATGGAAAGTAATTTTCCTTTTTTTTTTTACTTTCCTTATGCAAGATTTATAAATAAAAATAATAATAAAAAAAAAAAGAAAAGAACCCATGGTAAGTTTTTTCTGTGTGGATATTTTACAGGCTCATTTTTAACCAGGTTTGGCAAGAAGATGAGTATTTTTTTCTTTTACTCAAGATAGGGCAGAGAGGGGTTTTTGTCTGTGTTTTAAATGGACTGGAAGAAGGTGGGGTGGAGTTAATCGCCTGCGAGCCCATACACCTCATTTTTCCGATCGAAAGGGAAAAAAAGAAAGTTTTCCAACACTTTTTTTTGTTGCAAGTCTTTTAAGTATAAAATTGATTATTTTCAAGGCAATGTGGGCCCCACACCTCCAGCCAAACGGAGTAAAACTCCTTTTTTGAGTAAAATCTCATTCTTTTTCCTGCAAAAAAGGGGATTTTACACGTTGCCAAAGAGCTCCTAAAAGTGTTGTTTATAGCATATATCGCTCTGAAAGGACGATGACTAGGAATCCTGGTGGTGATGCAACAGCTTTGAATAGCACAATCACAAAAATATATAAATCTTCAACAGGTGACAAGCTTTCCAAAATACAGTGCACCACAAGCTCTGATCAAGTATTGGTGCTAGGATCTATTTCTACAGAAGATTTATTTTAATTACAAATAAAAAAAGAACAATATCTTTTGAAATGTCCAAAGCAATAGATCTCAAAGGAGACAAACAAACTGAAATATCATCGTAGATGCAAGAATGAAGGCAAAAGAACAAAAGGTTCTATAATAAAAGAAGGGAGCCATTACTTGCACACGCTTTTCAAGTGATTGCACCAAATTAATCAAAATTTGTTCTTGCACATGCCTCATGTTATTGCACCTGAATCAAAAGAAAAAAATTATGCCTAATTATGTTGCTCTCTCTCTCTCTCTCTCTCTCTCTCTCTCTCTCTCTCTCTCTCTTCCTGACTGATAAGCTAATCTGAGCCATCTACAGTGAGGAGAGACTTCTCCCCCGATCGAGCCATCTCTAAGAAGTCACTACCAAGTAAATCCAAACTGCCATCAAAACTTTGCAACTATAAAAATCCCATTAAAACCTCTACAAAGTCGTCGTTCATCTCTGCTACTGTAAATAAATCCCAACACCCATAAAAAAAATATTTGAAGAAACTATTTTCACAACATATATTGAGAGACTCTTCTATCAACACCATTCTCTCTCTCTCTCCTCCAAAATTTTATGTTGATCTTTTTAATAATTCTTTTGTCGTATCAGATTAATTAATTATGATTCGTTTATTAAGGTATTCTGCATATAATTCCCCTCCAATTAATGAGATATGATATAGGATTGGCACAACTCGATCTTGGCATGAAGATGATGGCAAGATTATGAGATCCAACGCCTAATATTTGTCTTTGTCTGTATATGAAATTTAGCATGTGAAGAATTAATTCCATAAAGAGTGAATTTTGTATGTACTTAAATCAAATCACCAAATTCGAAATTCTCTCTCTCTCTCTCTCTCTCTTTCTCTCTCTCTCTCTCTCTCTGCACAGTTCTCTCTCTGTCTATACTGTCTTAGTCTCTCGATCTCCTCTTCAGTGCAACTACGAGGGTAACTTAGTCTCTTTTTTAAAAGTTAATGTCTAATTTTTTTACTAATTCAGGGCAATCACTTGAAAAGCGTGTGCAAGTAATGCCCCCCTAAAAGAATGAAGTGAAATGATTGATAAAATCAATAACAGGTTAATTGAGGCAACGGCTTCCTCATAACACTTTTTGCTGCATAGCTGGTGATGACATGCAGATAAAAGAGCAATTGGCCAATAACATATAAGTGCATGATTGAATAAGGCTGGTGTTACCACCACAACACTTTGTTTTACAACCACCTAACTTAAACAAAGGAAAAACCCATTGACTGCTTTAAATCAGACAATTTAGATTGTTTTCCATCCCAATCTTCCACAAGACAAATCATAAGATCATGGGCTTATTATCAGACAGATGTTGATTACACGTGGCACATCCTAAGTGAACGTGAACCACATTTAATGGTACACTATGATCACATTCACTTTTTACAATGTGTACCACGTGGAATCAACATCTGACCGTCGGATGGTAGGCCTATGATCTCAAGATCAATAGTGTGGAAGATTGGGACGAAAAAGATCCCCATCGTCTGATTCAAAACAGTCAACAGACTTTTACTTTGCTTAAGTGAGATGGATGTAACGTACAGTGGTGTGGTAGTAACACCAACCTTGGATAAAGACACAAGAAAGGAGTTAAGAGAAAAGAGGAGCAAAAGAATGGCACTCATTCCCCTATAGTAATCTTCTCTTAATGCATCAACTTATGTGGGAGGCTGAGAAGTATTAATCTCTCAATGAGGCCATTTTCACCACCTTTTCTCTATCAAAATGAAATCTCTTTCAATTTGTTCCTGTTTACGCATTAACTTTGAAGGTGGTTCTCCCTAGAGTTCATTACCTTCCCAACTTACACTGTATTAATAGATTCTTCACCGATTCTAATGATAAATCTCAACACTCAACTGTCGCGTTATATCAGAATACTTTGATCTTATATAAAATGCCAATTGGAAAAGGAAATCAAATTTTGTGACAATAAATCCTTAGGTCGAATGGCCAAGATTCTCCAATTCTTTGCCGCCTTGACAGATTCCTGTGTCGGGCCGACTTTCTTAGCCTAGCAATTGACCAGCGGATCACCGTCGCGTCCACTACGATCTCGGATCATAGACCTATTTTACTCTCAACTGGACAGCATTGTGGGGCTGAATCCCGGCCGGGCCCTTTCAGATTCAATAATTCTTGGCTCCTGAACGAGGAGTTCAAACTTCTTGTTAACCAGTGGTGGTCGCAAGACAACGTCATGGGTTCACCGGACTATGTTTTTTGTGCCAAACTAAAGAACCTTAAAACCAGAATCAAGGAATGGAATAAGGAGGTATACAGAAAGACTAGATCTCTCAGAGATAAAATTCAAGCTGAAATCGTTGTTCTTGACGCGGCTGAGGAAGTGGCGGCGCTAACAGACGTTGAGAAGGAGATTAGAACCGCTCTTCGGATTGAATTCAATCGGATGCTAATTCAAGATGAACAGGAATGGCGGCAAAAATCGAAGGCTCACTGGTTAAGGGAGGGAGATGGGAACAACAGATTTTTTCATGCGATTGCTAATGGGAGAAGAAGGAAGAACCACATATCCTCCATCAACATTAACGGTGAGGATCACTCGGATCCCGACATTATATCGGACAAAATTGCAGATTTTTTCCAGCGGCAATTCCATTGCGAGACGATTTCCAAGCCACGGATGGAGGGAATTCAGTTCCAGACCTTATCTTACCAGGAAGCCTTGGATCTCAAAAGACCTTTCGAGGAAGTGGAGGTGAAAAGGGTGCTTAAAGGGTCCGGTTTTAATAAATCTCCAGGGCCGGACGGGTCACCACCGAATTTTTCAGACAATGCTGGCCTACTATCGGACCTGATTTTATGAAGCTGATTCAGGGGTTCTATAACACGGGTAAAATTAACAAATGCATGAATTCCACCTTCATTGCGATGATCCCGAAAAGGGAGGGGGCCTCGTCCATTACGGACTACCGTCCGATAAGCCTAATCGGAAGTGCTTACAAGATTATATCTAAGGTGCTTGCTAACCGGTTAAAGGGGGTGATTGGACAAGTTATCTCCAATGTCCAAGGCGCATTTATTCCGGGAAGACAACTGTTGGACATCGTGGTCGCTGCCTCGGAAACCATTCATTCCGCCAAGAAGCGCAACAACAAAGGATGGGTCTTCAAGATTGACATGGAAAAAGTGTATGACATAGTTCAATGGGATTTTTTAGACTATGTCTTGCTGAAAATGGGGTTTGGGGAACGATGGAGGAAGTGAATGAAAGGCTGCTATGCTTCCATTCGCTTCTCGGTGCTAGTTAATGGCAAGCCTCATGGATTTTTCCGAAGTAAGAGGGGCCTTAGGCAAGGCGATCCGTTATCTCCGTTGTTATTCAACTGTGTTGGGGAGGCGTTACATTTGCTACTGAATAGAGCTGAAGCGAGAAACCTTATTGGAGGCCTTATCACGGCTGATGGGGGGCCCACGATCACTCATCTCCAGTACGCTAATGACACGATTGTATTCTGCAATGCCGACAATGGGGAAAGGGAGCTAAGGTCGGTCATGGACGTTCTGACAGTTTTCGAAGCGGTTTTGGGGCAAAGAATCAACCTACATAAATCCAGCCTGTCGGGAATTAACATACCAGCTGATACTATAGCAACGGTTGCTCGGGACAGCGGCTATGTTAAGCCGGATTTGCCTATTTCGTACCTTGGGATATCGTTGGGTTTTGGGAGGAGGAGAGCCAGACTATGGGATACGGTTCTGCAGAGATTCCATAAAAGATTGGCAACTTGGAAAAGTAAAATGCTAAGTTATGGTGGAAGGCTCACTTTCATTAAATCTACGTTTGCGTCTATCCCTATTTTTATGATGTCTCTCCTTCGCGCCCTGGCTGGCATCATCACGAAACTCGAGAAAATCATGAGGGATTTCTTGTGGGCGGGGGCTGGGGAAAGGAAGAAATTCCATCTGGTCAGATGGGACCAATGCTGCGAATCAAAGGAACATGGCGGGCTCGGAATCAGGGATCTACGGTTAGTTAACAACGCTTTGTTAGCTAAGTGGGCTTGGAGGATGGGTAACGATGGCGAGAGTCATAATCTGTGGTATCAAATTGCGAGGGCTGAATACGGCACTATCATTCAGGATACTTCTCACCCCAACCAAAGATCGGCGTGGTGGAAGGCGATCAAAGGATGTACACAGGAAGTCATCCAAGGGACGGTTTTCAAACGGGGAGACAGGGGAAGAATCAGATTTTGGAAAGACGTTTGGGCCGGGGAACGACCTTTGAGTGAGAAATTCCCCATCATTTTTGGGCTTGCGACGAGTAAAGAGGCGGTCGTGAGAAGCTATGCTCATTCGCAGGGGGCCTATGGGAAGTGGATGTGGAACATTCTGTTGCGGAGACGCTTATGGGATTGGGAAATGGAGGAATACCAGGAACTGCTGAAGGTCGTGGGCGACATGTTACCTCTCCCTGGTCGGACTGATGTGAGGGAATGGAGGTACAATGCTAATGGTCGATTATCAGTTAAGTCTTGCTACAATAGCCTCAAAGAGCGGGAAAGATCGGCGAAATGTACTTATGGACCGGGTTCTAGAAAATCAGAATGCCACCGAAGATCAAATTTTTTGCGTGGCTGGTCGCCAAAAGAAAGATTCTAACTAGGGACCAACTAATTAGGAAAAACATCCCGGTCATCAACAAATGCACGCTTTGTACGAGTGGGTCCGAATCGGCGGATCATATTTTTCTGCATTGTTCTTTTGCCCGCGCGATCTGGAACCGGATATTTCAGATTTTCAAGATAGAATGGGTGCTTCCGCAATGAACTTTGGCCGCTGACTGTTTATGCAGTTATTTGGGCAATTTGGCTCGGGAGAAATAACAGAATCTTTAATCGCAAGGCGAAACCTGTTCCGCTGATTATCAGAGACGCGAGGGACTTAATCATCAGCTGGAACGCCTGTAAGCTGAGGGTTTTCAACCAGGGGCTTCGCCATTTCATAAGATTGTGGGAAGACTGTTGCCGTTAGCTATGGTTTTTACTTCCTTTCCGGGGTCCAGTTTTTGGTAGTTTTAGTCAGTTTTTCTCTTCTTTTTTGGTTCCTTGTTTGGGTAGTTCCTTACTACCCGTCAAGGTACGTTTTGTCCTTGTATGCGTCTTTTTATACTTTTTAATATAAATATATTTGTGACCGTTTCAAAAAAAAAAAAAAAATCCTTAGTGAGTACAATACACAATAGTCTTGAACCTTGATTATAGGACTTACATTTGTCTATTACCATTGAACTTGCATATACTACAAACCATCATATGCTACACATAACAACATCAACGAAAGCATGACACTTGTAGACACCTCACTTGCACATACAAGGTCAATGGTTTGACCTTTGCTAATTAATGCATGTGCTGAATACATATGCATGCTTTAAGCATGCGTACATAGTACCCATGCATTAATTCTGATGAGATCCGCACATGATATCCACTTGGAAAGGTGCTAGTTTTGACACAAAACTAGCAACACTCGCAGGATGGCTGAAATTAGTCTTCCTAGGTGGTTGAATTAAGGAATATTTCACCCAAATTCTTCTGCCATTTAACCCGTGGGAACTCCTAATATTAACCGCATCTAGTAAGGCTTCAAAAAGCTTCAAACAAAATATTTCGTTCAACTCTCAATTAAATTCAGTATTACTATCCTTTAAATAGGCTTCTACCATGCATAAAATTAGAAATCTTGGTATAGCTCTAATTTCTAATTTACATAAAGAAATATCCTAATTATACTAACTTTCCTTTTTTTTGATGAAAAATTATACTTTCCTAAACTAATAAATTTATGTCCTACAAAAAAGGAAACTAAACTTATTTATAATAAAAAAATGAATCCTAGTGACTAAAATAAAATAAATAGGAAAGTAATTCTAACTCAACTAGAAGTCTTGAAATTCATAGTGCAGCCTTCGAAAACTAATCGTAACCTCGTTAGGATTGCACACTTCTTAGTGCGTTGCAATGGTACTTCGATAAGGTTTTGGCGCGAGACAACGATGGGACGACCCTAAGATGAATATGAGATGAAAATTACCGACATTATACAAATTAATTAAATAAAACACAAATTAAAGCGATATCTTAAGGTTTCATGGAATTTCTCTTAAGTAACCATGCAAGGTTCGCTTAGGGTTCAATCCGGTGCGAGAGTCCGTTAGAGTTGCGGAAGGTGTGATCGTAGATATAGAACTCTAGCATCCTCTAGGTTGGGCATTCGCTCATTGATCGACGTGGGATATTGTAGCTCCTCGTTGGGGCCTTCGAATCAAACGATACATCATGCACAAATTGAGCGATCTCTATCCCAACAACGGTTGTAAATCGATGGATGGTGGAATGGAATCAATCCATAAAGATGGACATCAAGAGAGGCTCTAGATCTAGGGTTTTTGGGATTTTAGGGAATCAAATTAAAGGGAAAAATGAGGGCAAAATATCGAGTAAAATAGAAAGGGGTAAAGAAGAAGATCAAAGATGGAACATGGGCATCTCACCCTTGGCCTCACACCAAACCCACAAGGGAAAAGAAGAATCACTCTTCACAAGTTCATCTCAAGCTCTCAATGCAAAGCATCTTAATTTATTCATAAGCAATGCCAAAAATTGGCTTACGTAAAGATGCTCTATAATAGCTACAAGTGAGAATAAACCCCAAAGTAGAAAAATACAATGTTACCCTAAAAGGTAACTTACATTTGACACAAAGAACATTAAAAAGAAACTAAAAAAAAGACAAAAGGGAAAAGTTGCATCACACAACTCGCTCGAGCAAGAACCACACGTCAAAATACTCACACCTATGGTTGGGATCGCTCATGTAACAAATAGTCGAAAGTTGACCCTGCTTCTCTTGTGCATTCTCGTTCGAAGGAGAATGGCATTCACTCAAGCGGATATGGGCAGTGAGCCCTATTTGCGGCTTTTCAAGGTCTCTTCTCGGTAGATGTTAGCACCACGTGGCTCCTCCGTCGCTTCTTCCCGCGATTCACCTTCTGTGACCCAAAACCTAGGTCTACAGTGTCGGCGTCCCCGTCAGGTTTAAAATAGAAAATTTTTACATCAATCTGCATCATTTGATACTTGAAATAGGTCTGAAAGTTGATCATTTTGTAGTCATTTGATCGACAACTTTTCATGAATAAATCATAGATTTCCCTTTTTTGTCTTTCCTTCCAATTCTTTGTTTCAGTTTCTCTCATCTTCTTTCTTGGATTCGTAGTAGGTTAAAATTTTGGACTATAACATACTCCCCTGCTAGAGAAAAACTTGATCTCGAACTTGCTGAAAATCAGATGTTTTCTTCAAACAAGTCATAGGCTCATACTCTATAGGTGATCATTGTGCACAGACCAATAAGAAAGTGATGTGTGTTTTGAGCATCTTCATATTCATAAACATCGTAGATGAGATATTCGTATAACATGCTCAACGCATTGCTCGCTTCCATCTCGGTTTGTTGATTGTTGTTGATTTGACTAATTGATCAGAGATAACCACATTGAATTAAGCATGCTTTGACACCGAACGATGTGATCTACCATAGCCACTTTAAAGGATACTAGTTTGACATAAAACTAGCAAAATCTTCAAGAAGGCTGAAAATAGCTTTCCAAGGCGGTTAAGGAATATACTATAAAAAATCATCTTCCAATAAACTCGTATGAGCACTTGATACCATCCGCAACTAGTAGGTCTTCAAAAAGTTCTAAATAAAATATTTCATTCGAACTATAAATTCCAGCAATATTGGCCTTTAAACAGACTTTTATAATGCATAAAATTAGAAATTCTAGTCAAATTCTAATCCCTACTTTAAAAGAAGAAATATCTTAATTTTAATCTTTCCTAATATAATAAAATAGCGTCCAAAATAATAAGGAAACTAGACCTATTCTAATAAAAGAAATAAATCTTATTGGCTAAAATAATAAAAAATAAAATAAATCATAACTCAACTAGAAATTTTGAAATTCGCCACTTTGCAGTACAGCCTCCCATAACTAATCGTAACTTCTTCAATACTCATCAAAATTGTGTGTTTCTTAGCCCGTTGGAAAGGTACTTTGACAAGCTTTCAAATTACACCAATTTGTATCAATCTAACATCATTTGATATTTGAAAATAGTTCAAATATAAAAGATATAGGATTGAGAGTAGACCATGCCTTGACTGTCTAATCGAAAACTTTTCATGAATCTCTTAGATTTCCTTTTCTTGCCTTCTCTTCCAATCCTTCATTTTATTTTCTCTGATCTTTTATCTTGGACTTCGTAGTAGGTTAAAATTTTCGGACTACATCAAATTCCAAACCTTTTAGATGCAAAATCAGTTACGAGTTTGAGATCTAAATTCAATATTTGTTGACCTGTTGACCCTAAGATCTATGCACATCCATCCTATATGTCTATAAATTGCCCCCATTAATTCCCTTCAAACCCAATCCCTAATTGTAGGGCCCACCCCATCAAATCCTCATCTAAACCTAGGAATACATGACTTTTACCCATTCCTTTTATTTAATTTTAAATCCTCACTATACCCATTTTAGCTCGCTTTAACTCCCTCAATTAAATTCATTAAACTTCTGAAAACCTTGGAAAATCTAGATATTTTGGAAATTACCTAGAAACTTACCGCTCCTAGCTTGTACCCCTCCGTAGCTATTTCCCTAATGTCCTTTCTAGAACACTTCATGGATTAATGCAATTTGTCACATATAGGATTGTTCGAAGGAAGAACGACCATAATCCTTGTGCTACAAGATAACCAATGGAGATTTGACATTTCTCTATAAATTAATCCTCTTTCTTAATGCGAAAGGCTCGAATTTTGAAAACCTAACCTAAACTCTGCCCACTCATCTTCTCCATTCAACTTTAGCCGTTCATCTAGGCCTAACGCTCATAGGAACTCTAGAGCTTAGAATCCCACACCTCCCACCTTTAGAAACTCTTAACATAAGAATCTTAATTCATGCCTTGAAGCTTTCCTTAGAGTTTTCATCTTGAAGACTTTCTTTTCTTTAGTTCTTTCATTTGCATGGTCATAATCTCTTTTATGCCTTTATTTTCGTTGCCCCCCCCCCCCCCCCCCCCCGACAAATTAAGTCACCGCTCTATTTAAAATATTGTAGAGTTGAAATCTGTGCATCCATCTCAAAACCAACTGGCAATGAGTGGAGGGGCCCAGGATATAATAATGAGAGAGACAATGCTACAATTTACCCAAAGTGAGACTAAACTTCAACAGTTCTGTCCATTTTTGGATTTATTTTTGCTCTCTTTTAACCTTTATCTTGATCGTCGCTTCGTCCGAATGGCAAGTGAACGGACTAGATAGGGGTAACATCGCAACGTGGCAAAGATACGAGAAATAATCTCACTGACATAATTTACTCGCTTTCCATTATAACATTTTTGTTCATTAGCTCTCTTTTTCTATTTTCAATTAACTGAAATGGCCAAAGTAGAGACCAAAGACACTGGCGTGAAGGGTGTGCCACACTTCCCTTAGCGTAAACGGAACCCTTTTGAGGTTTCTAGAAACATAGACCGGGAGTCCTAATCTTTAAGATGATGGTTTCTTGGATCTTTCTCTAAAATCGGGTGGTGGCTCCAAGTCAAGCCTAGTGACTCCTAAGCCCTCGAGACTGAGGTAGTTAACACACCTATTTTGGGGTGTCTAGGTAACATGGTTAGATATACCCGATATTGTTACATAATATCAGGTATATATAGGTACAAATATTAGGCATATCTGGTGCCTTTTGCCTATTAACAGTTTGTAAAGTTAGCACAAAATATTAAGGTGTTGGAGTAAGTTTATCCAGGGGGAGGGGGATGAGACACCTTATATTTTAAACATATACCTGATATTATGCAATATTACTATAAGTTGTAACCTACACTCAACAAATCAAGAAAGCAATCTCACAAATATAACCTATGGTACAAGGTTGTAAAACTGTAAAAACGTACACCTATAAGCCTTACACCATACAATGCACATATAACAAGGCCATATTCACTCTATCCCATGCATTTACAAGAATATTGCTGCATAAAAGTTGCATAAATGCATGTACCAACTTCAATCTACGAAGGGAAAATCATTGTTTTAAATTTATTAGAAATTATCACAAAATTGGACCAGCTCTTTGATTGAAAGCAACTTAGAAAAGAATAATATAAATAAAATGTTAGAAACATACCACTAGGGATGCAAAATATAGAAGAAAAATACATGCAAACCACACAATGGTGAAATTTACGTGGTTCACCTGATATAGGCTACTTCCACAGAGATTCACACCGATTTGCAATTGCTCAAAAATAAGGAGGAAACCTGAAAATAAGAGGAACAGACCTCTTCTTTGTTTTCTACGAGAGACTCAAGATGTTTTATCAAGCCCTAAAAGGAGTCTAACATGATTTTAAATAGAAGTCGTATATTCTAGAACTAATCTCAGCCATCAATTTTGAACCTATAACAAAAGGTCCAGAATTAATTGTGGAATTACATATTTTACATATAAAATACCTCAGCCCTTAAAACCTTGGAGGGTACCAAAGCCACAATAACAACACCCCTCTCTCTCTCTCTCTCTCTCTCTCTCTCTCTCTCTCTCTCTCTCTCTCAGAAACACACACACACACATGGGCGCAATGGAAGGGTTTACATATATACGGCTCTATCAAGCTCCACAAAACCCATCAATCTCCCACTTGGAGACTGATCACTGTAATTCCTCTAAAACTACCTTAGCTGAACTCGGATAGAATCTGATCTGCAAGCTCAAAGAGCTATAAAAACTGAACAAGAGCCCAGTTTCGATATAGTAACCACCTTTTTTAACATATCTGCAGGATATTAACTAGTGTGGATCTTCTCCAGTGTAATCAGTCTATCTTCCACAAGTGACTACATATGAAATGGTATCTCAGAGAGAAGAGAGATGGAGGAAATTAGGGTTGAGTATTAACTATGAAGTTACTCAAATCCTTCTATTATTAGCATATATACCTCATACAACATCCCACGTACATTGGCACAATAGAAAAAAGGAAAACAGTTACAACTTGACCACACTACACACACACACAATGACAATTAGTTACACACCAAGCGAATATAATATTTACTTAACAGTCCTAAGGTCCACGGATGATGAGCTTGAGGAAAATGGGAGTAAACAGGACAGAGCTATTTGTGAGTCATCTGACCATACTAGTGTAGTATTACCCATAGTCACAAGTCGGGAGTTGGCAATAAATCGGCAAGGGTCTAAGTTGGGAAAAATCAGCAAAAATCGGTCAAAATCGAGAAAATTTAAAAATATATAAAAAGTATATCATAATATATTTCAAGTTATAAATACTACTTTTAATGAACAGAATAGTATAAAATAGGCGAAGCCTAAAGGTTTTCTATGAACAAACTGAACATAATAATAAAAACGTAAGGTTTTTTCCCCCCTTAAGTATAACTAAAAAAAAAGAAAAAAAAAAAACGGACCACATCACAAACATCGCCAATTAATCGGCCGAGTCGCGACTTGACCGATTAATTGGTGATAAAATCCGGATGACTGCAAGTTGCGGACTTTTTCCGAGTTTTGAAAAAATCGGAGACTTTTGTGACTATGGTATTACCATTGTATTATTAAGGCACTATATTCTTAACTTGCTCTTAGCTGGGGGTCTAATCCCAGCTAAGGTTGTATTGCAGTGTACAGATTTATAATAAAACCCTAATTCCCTTTCCACCATAAAAATGGTGATTTAGTATCTTAAAGGACAACAGCATGACATACATGAATTCTTCAACTTGGATGAGTAAAATTCCACATAATTTGGAAGAGTTTCACAGAATCCATTCCATAATGGTACTAATTGCCAAACAAAGTCAATGAATTTTTCAGTAGCGTTTTAGTCTAATGAGTTAATTCTTAAGTTCGTCTGTTTTGTGAGTTTCGAATATTCTGTGACCACATACATATTTTCTTGCCTAAAGAGGCCAGAAAATGTTATTGACAGTGTTAAATTGAACAAACAACAAAGTCTAGGGCTTATTTGTTATTGATAGTGTTACCTAGACACATGGCACAAGTGCCAAGTGTCGAGGTGTTATAGATGTTTGGCACGCCAATTTCTAAAGATTCCAATACGGAGGCACGGCCTTAAGAAAAAAAAACCCAAAAAAAATATTGAATGTATATCAAAAAATAAAATTGGAGAAATCTAAGAAAGCCAAATGAAATCTGTACTGGAACTGATACATAATGTATGTCATGAACCTCACTAAAAGTATATATTATTATAAAAATCGTTCACAAAGACCCAAGCTTTTTATTTTATAAGTTACTAAACTGTATACAATTTTTTAATAACACAACGGTCTATTTTATCATGTCAAAACAAGGAACATTTTGATGGCATTACGTGATATTTTCGTGCATTTCTAGAAGTATCATGCTGTGTTGAGGAGTGTCAAAGTGCGACTAAGTGTTGGCACATGTCCAAGTGCCAACAAGTGTCGGCACGGAAAAAATCTCAAAAGTAGAAGTGCCTAGGTAACACTGGTTATTGAAGTCTTTTAATAGATCATAAACATCTTTTTAATATTCGAGACAAATAATTTTCAACAATGACAGAGTTTATTTCTTCATTTGCAAGGGGGACAAAAGAGACAAAAACATCAGAATACCCTTGCAGAAATCTAAAGAAAGTCTGACATAAGTGTCTCTGCTCTTTGAAATTTCAAGAAATTCCAAAATCCAATGTAAGAATAAGTAGAGAACCAAAATTTAGAACTTGTGCTCATAGTGATGGCGGTTCAGCTGGCTTGCGATGGGGAGTTGCTCGTCTCTTTCGGGCCTGTTCTGGTCCATGGGGTGAGTTTTTTTAGGGGTTTTGGCTTTTTCGTGCTTGTTTGGGTAGTCTCTTACTACCCACCAAGGTATGTTCCTCTTTCCTTTGTTTTATTTTTTAATATAATCTTTGTTACCGTCTCAAAAAAAAATAAAATTTGAACTTGTGTGAAGTAACCCAACCAGCATAACAGATTTAGGAAATAGGAGTTTCCTCTTCAAACAGATGGGACAAGACGATGATGATGATTGTTTTAATCCAGCTTACATCTCTAAACATCATTCTAGTATGATATATATAAAAGAGAGATTTGATGGTGAGGACCAAAATATTAGCATATAATACTCATGGATATAAATGTTAAAGATAATATGGAAACTTTCCAAATATGCTTTTCACGTCATATCGAACCCATCTATGGGTTTTGAAATAGAAGCACCCAATACTGTGTCCTCCCAGAAGGACCTAAGTACCATCTGACTTAACTATAGACAAATAAGCGCACCATACCTGAGAGGCAGTGGTAACAGCCATCTTCATCCTGTGTAAAACTATATACATTTGAATGCAATGGACAAGCTCCCAACCTCCTTTTGACAGTAGATTTTCCATTTCCTGAATTACAAGAAACTTTTTGAAGTTATGAGCATGAACAAGTTCATAACATAAAAGGTGGTTAAAAATTACGCATATTAAGACCTTTCAAGGAATTACAAGTGTTATCTGCCCGCTTTGTCTCCAGAGCTTGCTTTAGCTTGTATCCAAGCTTAATTGACAGTGTACTCAACAAAGCACCACCCGCAATAAGAATCCAATTTGGCCCCTCCCCTTGAATATGCTTTGATTTTTTAGCTCTTAATATCACCCCATCAGCTTTTGGTTTCATTTTAAGAGTGGTCCGGAAGGTGGAGGAGAAGGCTTTGAAGCAACCAAAAACTGCGAACATCAAGTATATTCTTACAACATGAATTGATAGAAAGAAAATGGAAATTGGAGACTAATCAGTAAGGCCCAATCGAAAACTCCCTAATAGGAAAAAAAAATATCACAATAGAACAAAGGAGACACCTTTAAAGATTTTTTCTTTGTACATAAAGGGTGCACAAAGGGTTAAAAATCTCCAAGAAAGGACAACTGACAAATGGTAAACAGTAAAAGACACTAATGATAAGAATCCAAAACATCTCAATTCTTTTGAAATTACATTTTTAAAAACTAGACATTCAATATTATAATACAAAATGCTCCCTAAATTTTCTTAAATTTTCATAAGAACCCTTTACTACAAAAACTTCTAAAATGCGTAGTCATTTTTTCGGTTTTATGTTTGGCTATCCAGCTTCAGTAATGGTGATGCAGACTTGTAACATACCTATCAATAATTGTCAGCCACACTATAGCTTCTCTATGGCCTCGCCATGGCGAAGAGCGCTGGGAAACGCCATATATAACCAAATACCCATGATGGCTAAATAGCGACGTCATAGCGTCACCATGGCAGAATAGCATTATGACGTCGCTATGCACGCTATTTTATTTTTTGAATAACGTATAATACTTATAGGTTATGACATTTTTATAATATATAAGTTACAAAAGTTAACTTACAAGTCACAAAACCTCAACTTATAAGTTATAAAATCTTCAACTCTCTCTCTCTCTCTCTCTCTCTCTCTCTCTCTCTCTCTCTCTCGTCACAGCAACTACCAATACCAGCCCCGCTGCAACCTCAGCGTCGGCGACACTACCGTATGTATACTTAATATTTCATATTTTTAAATATTTTATATTTGTTAATATTTTTTATTTATTTATACTTACCATAATTTATTGGTGTTCCATACTTGATTTGTATTTATTGATATTTTTATTCTTAGAAAAGGAAATTTTCAATATTAGAATCAAAGTATGATGCTTTAGTAGTTGAATTTTTTTCTTCCTATATTTTTTTCTTATATAAAAAATATTATTAATTAATTAATCAAATAATTATTTTTAAAAATTACAATAATAAATAGTCTCGTCATGGCTTCGCTATGGCCACGCCATGGCGTAGCGAGCCTCTTCGCCATGACCTCGCCACACCGCCTTAACTACCTTGGTCATTAATCCTTACAACTTAACCTAAAATAATGGTTGATTGTATGTCCGCATTAGTTAAAAGGTGATCCACCTAAGCGACCCTTGGCAATGTACCACCACCTTATATATACCTATAAATATTAGAGTACACTATCAACAAAAGAAAAAAAATATACATATTATATGTAGCTTGTGGATTGAACATTTTTCATCCACTCTATAAGTGATTGCCTAGACCTTACTAGGATACAAGTCTTGAAGTCCAGCCTCCAGCCGCTGAAATAAATATGTAAGATAGTTGGATCTTGAGAGTTCACTTGAGGTATACAAATCACTTTTGACTCCACTTTCTCTCTAATGAAGTGACAATCAACTTCAATGTACCTCATTGTCTCCATAGAATCTTAATAAAGAAATTGACTCTAATACAAAAATCAATAAGAGGCTTGAGCCATAACCCTTCGCATGCCGCACATGCAGTGTTACCTAGGAACTTCTACTTTTGGGATTTTTGCTTTGTTGACACTTGGTGGCACTTGGACACATGCAGACACTTGGTGCACTTGGACACTCCTCAACACAGCACAATACTCTTACTTTCTCATAAACCTCGATTTCGCTATGCTCAATAATAATCCGGAATAGCGGCAATCGGTTCGTGTTCTGCTTCCAAAGTCAGTCGTCTCTAAGTTTGAACTGCTCTAGACATGTATGAAAATACCACATAATACCATCAAAATGCTCCTCATTTTGATAGATAAAATGACCCATCATTTTATAAAAAACAATTGTGTACAGTTTAGTAACTTATAAAACAATTGTGACCATTAAGAACCAACGCAGACATGCAATTAATGAGAAAAGAGAGCACCAAGACAGCATCAGATCATAAGGATTTAGGGACATGCATGCCAAAGAAAAATCCTTCCTTGCTACCAATTCAAATTTTTTTGAGGAGTGCAAGGGCAAGATGTTTGAAAGTCAATACCATGTTCCTAAAGGTAGATGCATAGATGATGGGAAATATATTCTCCCACATTAATAGTGCATGTTATATGCAGATAATATGGTACTAATTGCCCAAAGAAGGAAAGATTAAATGATAAGCTACAACCATTGATGCAGGGCATAAGGAGGCAATTACTGGGCTGTTATTGGCATGAAAAGCAAGGCGAAAACTGGCTGAAATGGGTTTAGAAATTCCAGAGTTAAAGGGGTTCAAAAAAGATTAAAAGGGTACTTCTTTAAAAACCCAATGGGCTTTAAATAAGAAGGCCTAGCGGGCTATAATATATTTAAAATATAAACCCGGAAGAAAGCGATTAAAAATCACTTAAAAGTTAAAATTTATTGGGGAAAGGAGCACTCAGTAATCCCAATGTTCTTTTAGATTTCGACTCCTATAAAAGAGGGGAAAGAAGTGGTAATTTTTTAGGGGACGAAATCTGTAATTTAATTCTTTTTTATTTTTCACTTTTGAAAGTCCAAGAACATAGGGGACAGAGTTAGGATGAAAGCCTACCTATCCAAAAAAAAAAAAATGTTACGATGAAAGTTAGTTTCCTTCTATCGTTTTATATATATAACAAAAACTGCTACAAACAGATTATTGATGATTGATATTTAGAATAAGAAAGATTTTCTTTCAGTTTTCCTTTGAGAAACCGCATGGGTTTTTATCGGGGCTTTTGAGCCTATTGAACTTGAAGATCCGAGGGTTTTGATGTTGGGAACATTAATCTTTTCAGATTGTTGCTGCTGTGACAGAATTTATTTATATAACCTGGGTATCCGGATCTCTTAGAGCACCTGCCTAATCCCAAGGGCACATGTGCACCCCAAGTTAGCACATACTGGGTCAGCATGGGAATATAAATCCCTGGGATGGCCTCAAGTGGGGGAGGGGATTTGAACTCAGGTCTCCTGCTCTTGGAGGCTGTGGCAGAATTCTCTAGGAGATTTTCACCTACTTAACCCTATCTATAGTATTGAGGTTCGAGATTCATAAACTATAGAGAAAACCCTTGGAGTCAATAGGTTTGAAAATTAGAAGAACAAAGAAGGAATACATGCAGTGCAAAGTCTACGTCGGTTCAAGGGTATATGTGAGATGGAGGGACCCTTCCGTAAATAACAAAACAAATGAAGGAATTTTGGTATTTTAAATCATTAATGGCATTAATGGATATTAAAATCATCTATTGATCAGCAATAATCAAATCCAAATTTAATTTTGTAACATTAAAAAAGGTTTAAAAAAATCTTGATCCAATATAATTATTGTTGTTCTATAAAAGGTTGGAAAACTAGTCTTTAAGTGATGTGCCTTTGCTCAAGTGGTGATGTCATCAAGGATTTGAATCCTCCATCTTCCCATTTGAAATAGTTTTCAATGTTTAAGGATAATACTTAATGAGAACTATTGTCATTTTTTCCAAAAAGGGGATAATAATCTTTCTGTAATGTTTGAGAGCGATATTGGCTACCCTCCTTAATATTGGTGAGGGAAGCCTTAGGAAGGCCTTGCTTCGATGCCCCAATGAAACTTTGCATGTCTATCCTTATGATGCCTAAAGCTGGTTAAGGTTAGCAGGTTATGCCTAGGCGGCTAACCCCCCCTAAGTGGGGCCTAGGGGGCAAGTTGAGGCTTTTAACAAAATTCACCCCTTATAGGGGATCAAAGATTTTGTTTTGCTCAATGATAGTCCTCTGCTCAGCAGCATAATGAGTGCATGAGTTAGGTTGGCGCTTTGTAGTATCCCAACTCATCCCACATACCTTTTAGCCCAACTTAGTAGTTATCCAATGATCAATACTCCTGACGGAACCAGCTAATAGCATCGGAGAGCTCAAAAACCTTCATAAATTTTTTATTGATGACAAGAAGAATTAGCAGCATCTCATAAATTCCTTGTTGTATCTACATACAAGAAGACTTTACTTATAATAGGCTGCATAGAGTGTAATAACCCATTCAATTTTTGAATCTCCCCATTGATATAACCCAACATCTTCTTGTCTCCCAAGAAAATTCTAGCCAATCTGGACCACTCAAGATATTTACTGCCATTAAATTCGATGGTATAATCTAAAACATATCATTCGTCACACTGATGCTGCCATAAGATGAACCATTTTAACCTCTTCCATAGTCACAAAGAATTCAAAAGGTAACTTATCATGTTGTCACGCACCAATGATCGACACTACAATCTTTACTTGTATGACTTAGATGTCTCATATTTTTCGAAAAAGTGATTCGATTGATATTCAAATATTTCTTTTTAGAACGTATTGATTTGACCCCATAAGCGGGACCATAGCATACTGTCAATCAAATAAAACATTGTAATAGTGTTAAAGAATTCAGTAGCTATGAGCACGAACTACATCAAATATGGGTTGTGCAACCACATAACACATGTTTCCTACAGCATATTACATCAGAAGAACAGCAACCAGCTAACAAACAATGACAATCGACAACCCAAATCACAAAATGTCAAAAAACTAAGTGTTAGCACCAACACTATGCATACCACACCTGATTGTGACCATACATTACTTTTGAACCCTTTTTTGTCACATGCCTTTTCAATATTGCTCAGATTCAAACAAAACCACTTCCATATGATTCCTAAAAAACTAATATACCCCTGCTAGATTGTCACATGAACAAGTCAACAAATAGGGCGTGAATCCCAAACAATTGATTCTTTGATGCACAAGAAATAATGACATTTTAACAAATTGGATTCTTACATCTGCCATTTATGTATTTAAAAGTTGCTCTGGACTCGACATAGTTTGTTTGTTCCACTAGGATCCCCATTTTTTTGTTAGGTTGTAATGTAAATAGTATATGAATGAGCTCAAGTAGAAAGTATTGATTCATTTATCAGGAAGAAGGATATAGGGTTAGTGACAATCAATAAGTTGGAACAACTATAATAATTGACACTCAAGTCCTCGTGTGAATCACAACTCGAAGGTTGATTAGCAAGAGAAATGCTCAATCACGACAGCATGAATCATGGATTGCAACTCAAAGCTAAAATGTACAAGATATGGAACCCGTAGGAATTAAAAGGCAAAGGCACCTAGGCTTGTGCATAAGCAAGTTAACTTGTGGCTTGTGCACGAAAACATCTAGGAGAAATCACATCCATTCATGAGGCTAAGAGACTAATTTTCTACATGTTTATATTAGATTGCTAGTGTTGTCAATTAGATGGGCAATTGCTTAGGTACTAAAAGGGAGGAGAGATCTGCCAAATATCAAGAATTGCCTAGGCTGACCTAGGCCTAAGTGACAGCCTAGGATCCCAGGCAATGGCCCAGGTGACCTTAGCATTGAGAAACAGCCAAGCAAGGTTTAAAAACTCGATATCAGAGGACAGATTGGGAGCCTCAGGGCCGATACATATCACCAATGCCGAGAAATACCATTTCCTTTTTCACCAATTCTTGATGACAATACGTGTTGCTATCAGCCGCTACCAGCGTGATCTTCAAAACCAATATGAATCCGCATATTATGCAATGCCTCCATTGTGTATTGGACTTGGCATGGATACATTTTGGTATCGATACACTACACAGTCCATTTTGATATATATCGCGGATACATATTGGTAATGGTCGAGTTGTCAAGCCTTCCCACCACGGGCTCCCTCAATCTTTTGTAACTTTGGAGAGGTAAAACATGCTTTATAGAACTTTTGAGTCTTCTCTTTTTTCCTCATTCATTGAAGGAAAAAAAATGAGCTTAAGACATACTAGAAAACCTTCCAAACAATAAATTCTATAATCTTTCAAGAATCAAATCGGATGAAAATCTTGTTGAATCCTTTGCTAAAAAATTTCAAGGATTGAAGATCTCAATTCAATAATTAATTTGAGCAACTGCCCTGTATAAAAGGCATTCGAAAATTTGATTGACCCAAACTAAATTTGGAGAGGGTAATCCAAACAAAGAACATACTCTAATATATATATATATAGAGAGAGAGAGAGAGAGAATTGGGGCTATACGCTCGGGCATAGTGCAAACACTACGCTCCAGCAATTCAGAAGTTAACGCGTGGCGTCCTCGTTAAACGATAAAAGTACGCTCGTTTTGCTTGAGGGGCTTTTGTCTCTCATACTTGTTCTCTCTCTAAAAGCAATAGCTGGAAACCGGTTTCTAGTATTCGAACTTTTTTCGCTCTCTAAAAATAAAACTGGAAAGCGGGTTCTTCTCTCTCTGAAAACCAAGCCGGGCTCTGCGCTCTCTAAAAACCAAACGAGCTCTCCGTAAAGACATTTTCTCTCTCTAAGGTCTTATACAACCTTTCTCACTCATTTTTTTCTCTCTCCTCCCTATAGGTCTTTCTTATAACTCTATTTCTCATCCCCTTCTTCTCTGCAGCATCTATTGATGAGTAATCACCTTCTTCTTTATATGATTATCAATAAAAAAAGTTTTTATTTGGGTTTTTTCTAAAGGTATATGTACAATGAGTTCAAATTTAATGGGTATTCATATTTCTTCTTCTACTTAATCCATGATTTTCAAACTATCATGCCTATATTAATTTTTTTTCTTTTATGATAAATGATTACTTATTGATCCACAAGAAGGCTATTTTGAAACATAACAACTTATTAATCCACAAGAAGGCTATTTTATAATCGATCAAAGTTACATGCATTAAGACAGTTGATTAGCCTACATTTGATGAAAGCTTGGCAATTTTTTATGTTGGATATTGCCTTCACTATGTTCCCCCGTGCATGAGATGGTTTACTAATTAAAATACAAGTAACAATGAGATAAGTACTGTGATATAATAATCAACTTTCAAATTTTAGCAAGTGAAAATTCATCTCATCCCATTACATTCTCTGAAATTAAAAATGTGATCGACAATCGGCGTAGAAGGCAAGAGGCGACAAAAATCACAGAAACCTGAAAACTCTAAAGAGAGAGAAGAGAGAGAGCCCGTGAGTTTGCTAGCCCACGGTTTCCAGGAGGTGGTTTTGCGCTTTGAAATCTGGTTTTGCATTTTGAGATATATATATATGTTATTTTGTTCCCAAGTTTTCTTGAATTGACCACTTGTCGAATTGCTGTCATATCCCAACTTTGTGACTACGGTTGGTCCTATGGCAATCCAATGTGAGGTGCACGTTTTTTTTTTTTTTGCATGAAGGTCCAACACTAATTGATGTACGGTTTATGATAAAATTACTGGGTGACTATCTATGCGCCCACTACCACCAAGGAGTCACCTAGGCATTTGATAATCTTGGTTGGCCCTATGGAAATCTATGGAAATGGTTTTACACCTAAGCGCATTGTATATCAATTGTGCCTGGATTTCATGCCTGGGCTCGACCCATGGTGGGCCAACACCTAGCCTAAAACTGTCCATGGTAGAGCAGGCCTTATGGGTAGATTGGGCTTTAAATGGACTCTTCTTCCTTTTTTTGCTTGCCTAAATTCTTGGTCTAAGCTCGAACATTTATTATGGGATAGAAATGAGGCCTGGGCTTTTCCCGTTTATGCTTATATGGGTTGGGCAGTTGGGATTAAGGGAGTATATAGATTGGGTCGGCTCTCCATTGTAACCTCTGAGCTAAAGTTTTTGGCCTAGTGGGCAAATTTAGTTAACACTAGGAGTGGCTCTAGGCCCAAATGTATTAACATTTGACATATAGGCCACCCAAGCCCATCAAGCTCGATCCATTTATACCATTTCAAAGTATGGACCTGATATCTGTGACCCGATGAATAAATGAGCTTGGTCTGAACTTTTAGGCCTAATTAAAATCATACCATTATGTGATCAACCTTTTGCTCAGCCCTAGCACTAGTCAGGCCTAATGGCCTCGTGTTGGGACTATGTGGAGAATGGAAAACCCATGCCTAGGTCCAACCCATTACTTGGTAGAACTAGTCAAGCCTAATGTGGCAAATGGCAAACCCATTACTTAATGATTTGAAGTGGCCCTTGTATCAACTAGATGTAAAAAAATGCATTCCTACATGATGATTTGAAGGAAGAGGTATACACGACTCCTCCATCTCGTTTATCTTTGAAGGGGGAGAAAGGCCAAGCTTGTAAACTAAAGAAGGCTATCTATGATTAAAGAAGTCCCTAGAGCATGGTTTAGGATATTCAATTATGCAGTCATATAATTTGGGTACCAAAGAAGTCATTATCATCACACTGTTTGATAACTAAGGATCTCACCTCACAGTTTGGTTGTGTTTGTTAATGATATCATTTGCTACTGGAAATGACAGTGAAGAATAGGTGCACATTTTTTATTTGGCATGGAGGTCCAACATAGGATGATGAAGCTAGAAATATGCAACCAAATTACGCAGATGAAATTACAGGTTCCACCTAGCCCTCATTGAGAAAAATATGTATGTGCCATATTACAATTTAAGCAAAGAATCAGGTCATCATCATCATCATCAATTCTTCAAAGCCTTTTCCCATCTATTTAGGGTCGGCTTTGTGAGTCCTATTTGTCCACTCATTTATTTTTATCAACACTAATCTCTTTGTGACATTGAAATCCCTCGTGTCCCTTCTCACTGCTTCCCTCCAAGTCTTCAAGGATCTTCCTCTTCTCCTACCTCCTTACGCTTGTATCATCTCGCCCTTCTTACGAGGTCCACTTCCAGCCTCAGATGGATATGTCCAAATAATCACAAGCAACCAAAAACCAAATCAGGTGCCCCACTTAAATCAAGAAATTCAGCCGCACCGGCAGAGGGATGACCACAACAACTCCTAAACATTATAGCATAATTTTCTTGCATGACTCTTGTCCTGCTACACTACCTCACCCCCTACATCTTAAACTATTTAGCTTAATTCCTCGTCCCGAAAACTTGTCTTGAGGCCTATTTCGCTCTCCATTGTCCAAGTGTGGAGTCCCAATTTTATAATTCTTCTGCAATCGTCGGAAAGAATCCCAATTTAAGATCATGGTGGCAAGGGCGGACGCACTGTAATATGAGGGGGGTCCCCAAACCCCCCAAACTTTCTTTTTTCCTTTAAAAAATTGGATTGGTTTTTCCTATAGAACTTAAGTTTGGGTGTTTGGGTTTATATAGGATATTAATGCTCCCTTATTTTGCAAAGTTTTTTAAAAAAATTCCTAAATGCTAAACCCTAAATCCTAACCACCCGTAACCCTCTCTCTCTCTCTCTCTCTCTCTCATCAACAACCGAACCCTCGTCGTTCGCCACTCGCTCGAGTCTCTCTGGCTGCTGCTCGCCGGCCCTACTACTGAAGCCGAGGCGCCTAAGCCACCACCGGACCGCTACCAGTCTCCAGTCGGCACCACCGCCCACCAGTACCTCTCTAAGCTCTCTTTCTCTCTCTATTCCCCTCTCTCTTTCTTTTGCCAAGTCTAGGGTTTTCTTTTTTAAATGAGTGATTCTAAATTTCTAATTGTGGGTTCTAATTTCTTAGGCCTTATGTTCATTCTATTGCTAGGATAAAACAAATTTGATGTTAATCTTTTATTATCATGTTGGTTAAAATAAGATGTTCAACATATTTCTATGGGTTCTTTCATTTGGATTTAAAGTCCAGTTCCTTTTTCCTAGCCAGATCTGATTTTTTTTTAAAACAAGGCTTTTGTTGTTTCCTTTCGACCCAGAATCCCAGATTATGGTTTGCCACTTTGCTTTTCTGTTGAAATTATGTGGCTTTGGGGGGTTTTATGTTTTGATGAAGGTGTTCTTGTTAATTTGTTATTTTGATAATTTGATATGGCAGTTTTAGCCACAAATTCTGGAGGGTGATGGTGTCATTTGGGGATTTGGGCATCGGACAATCGTTAACCTACCAGAATTTGTAGCCATTTCCAGTTTAAATACCTATTTTAAAATATGTGTTCCACAAAGGTTTTTGTGGAGCATAAACCTTTGATGCATGATGCATAAGGGAGGGTCGAGTTGGGTGCACCATTGGTTGGGTTGGGTTGATGCTAATTTCTCATTAGAAAATAAAAAATTTGGCCTGTTTATATATAAAGTCATGAAAATACGGGGTTTGGTCGAATCGAGTCGGGCATCGGATCGGGTTAGGTTTATTTGGGTATATACCCTTTACCTGTTGGGCCAGATCGAGTCGGGTGCATCACCCATTGGGTTGGTCCTATGCCAGTTTTTCGCTGGTCATCCAAAATTTGGCCGATGGGAAATGATACTACATAGGACCAAATTTTGGGGATCATTAAATATGGGAGGTAAAAAATTTTAAATAATATATACCGACTACGACCCCCATCAAGTAAATCCTGCGTTCGCCCTGCATGGTGGAATGAGGTTTTCTACCACTAAACATATATAAATTAATTGGTTTAATAACTTTAACGCCCAGCTTAATGAGACTTTATAAAAAAATGTTATTATAATTTAAAACGATCCCTTCCCTCGTTGTTGGATGAACAGATTCATTAAGAATCCGTGTACCAAATCCCCAATAAGAGAAGTAGTAACAATATGTATATACATTTCATAAAAGTAGAACAATAAAGAAATGGGGGCATTTGCTTTCATCCACAGAATAGATAATTAAAACCCTAGCCTACATGAAAAATCACATACTATCAGATAAAACACACAACAAAAGAGGCACAGAGAACAAGACCTACCTCATTCAATCGATAGTAGCCAGGTGGTGCTTCGTCTTCTCTCTCTTTCTCTCTCTATCGGCGATCAGAAGGAGAAGCTCTAAAAGCTGGTGTTTCAGATTAGAGCTGAGTATGGGGATCTCAAAATCCCTCCCTCCCTCCGATTTGGCGGCTTCGATTCCGAGTATTTCGAAAACCAGTATGGCCACGTCATCGGCCACGCGTAGTACAGCTTTCTAAATGTTTCTTCTGCTAACTCTATGGCCTCGCGTCGCCCGCCGTCGGATTAGAATTTAGACGACCACACTCTCTTACAAACCTTTTTTTTTTTGTTTTTTTTTTTAGGATATAGTAATAGGACTCTCTAGTCTCTACCAACCTTTATGGTATTCTTTTATGGGCACCAATATTTGCAGTCGAAGATTCGGTTTCTACAGCCTGAGTTTTCTGCTATTAATTGTCTGCCTTATGAATCGGTAAATTTAGAAAAAAAACAAAAAATTGTCTTAATCTTTCATAAAACAAATCTTTAGATCATGAATTAACTATAAAAATTTTGATTCCAAGTAAAATACATCCCCAACAAGTAAAATATTTTTTTAATGTATGTTATAATGATGATTACATTTAAAATGTTAACATGTGGAATCACCACCTCACCCTTTATTAAGGGATTGTGAATCATCTTGGGACAACAAATAATCTCTATCATTTGATTCCAAGAGTGTCAACAATTTTAACTTTAGAAATCATAGGATGGGAAGATAAATAGAGGGCTGCAAATACCAACACCCTATAGCCAAGTGCTGCCACACAAATTCAAAGAATAAAATTTGGAGATTTTCTTCATTTAGATAATAAACAGACAGAGGAAACTACTTTTGCCGGTATCATCTTTATTATAATGAAAACTGATTGAGACCTTTTGATGTCTTATTACGCTAGATATTAAAAAAAAGCGTCCAGCTAATGCCACTCCGACGTTACATGGTTGCAATACGTTTAAAAACAAGAGAACAAAAGCACATTTCAATAACATCGGAGGAGTCCTCATATTTCAAAAGTTATGTTCTAAAGATTTTTTGTGTAAAAAATTGGTACGAAACTCAATCTCTATCGTTTAATTGTATTGAATCAGATGAAAAAGATTACGTTTCGTGCTAATCTTTTGCATTAAAGTTCTTTAAGTTATGACACTTAGATAATGTTGAAACATGACACATCTCTAAAATATAAAGTCGGTTCTAAATGGATTGCAGTCAGGGATTTAAAAAGGATATCGGGCATATCGGTTATGTCCCGAGTTGATACATGGATAATATGGGGTATGTATACTTTATTTTGTATTAAAATATTCAAAAATAAATAGATAATTTAAGATAAAATTGCCCAATACATATCTTGTTATGGAAAACGAGTTAATTAGTAAAGCAATCTCTCACGGAAAACGAGTTAATTAGTAAAGCAATCTCTCACATTCTCCTCACAAGTACACTATTATGCGGCGTGGCACAAGCAATCAACAGTTCAGTCATTAAAGTTGCAGCTCATGTTTCACTAGTTCTATACCAGCGTCCTCTAGCTCCCCACTTGCTCTCCACCAACTCTTCATCAGGGCAAATAAAAATATTTATTTGCTTTGGCACTTAAAATAGCTCCCCACTAGCACAAATAGGATAGGGAACTGATTTGCAATCCAAGCCTTCAAAGAGTGGCGTCAGAGCCAAGCTATTTGGTCACAGGGAGCTTACCCAAACACACTCTCTGCTCCATGGCCCACATCGCTTAATAGTCAGGCCATTCTTTTCAAAGTAAACTTCTTGAATAAACTTTAAAAAGCCTGCAAAAATTAGAGAATTTCTCCCAACTAAACAAAGCACAATTAAAGAAAAGGCGTAGCAAATAAAGAAAAGAAAAGTAAAATATCTAAGTGTCTGTTTCGATAAAATCTTTGGAAAATCGGAAATTTGGATTTATAAATACCATAAATTACTACAGTTTTGAGTTTATAGGAATCTATAGGATTTTGTGTGTAGCCGCTGTTTGGATAACCTTACAAAAATGGTGGAGAAAAATAAGATGAAAATGAAGAGAGAGAGAGAGAGAGAGAGAGAGAGCATGAGACAAAGAACGTGGAGATGGTCGAGAGAATGAGAGTGAGTGCGTGGGTCCCTTATTTACAATTGTCAAACTGTGAGCTCACCTAATCTCTTCCAATCTGACATGCATTGACCTCTTTTATCATATGATGAAGATTATTTTTTATTCTAATTTTTCACAAAAACAATTTGTAAATCATGGGAGTACCATCACACGGTCAATTTTTAATTGCACATGAAACATATCTCAAAAAATACCCTAAAAATAAGTTTGAATGTGACATGATCATGTGATTTTAGAGTCAATTTTGGGTTGTGTGCTACCCAGAATAAAAAAAAATGATCACTTGATGGTACCCTTATGATCTTAAATTCAACTTTGTTAAAGGTTGGGACAAAAAATGATTTCCATCGTATGATTCAAAGTGGTCGATGCATGCCACATAAAGGAGATGAATATAATATTACCCAAAAATAAAGAAGAAATGGAATAAAGAAAAAAGAGTCCCTATCATTTTCTAAGAGGCGGAAAAGATAATGCGAGGGTCCCTCAGATTTTTTGTTCCTAAACTATGGGAAGTTGAGATTTTATTTTGGTAACGATAATTGTAACTCACACGGTGGAAAATGGGGGATTTATATAGTAGCTTGAGTTCATATAGAGTAGTTAACCCATTCACTCTCATGTGTGAACAGGTCATTCATTTCATGCACATGAAACTTTTTTTTATTGAGTAACGCACACTGTGTACAAGTATCGCCCGATTTTTCTTGGTATCGGCCAATACTAATTGATATAATCTTTTTTGTGTCTTTTTCTTTTTAAAAATAAAAATAAAAATAAATTGTCTCTATCCTGTGATTAAGAGAGGTCAAATAACACAAAATGAATACTTACAACAGCTTAGGTGAATTATTTAATAGCAATTTATTTTTTGACATTTGACTGTTCTCAATCATGCCACGAAGATCTTTCTCCGAGAGAGTCCTTAGTTACTCTTAACGCCCCTCAACTACACCACAATACTACTAATAAACAAATACTCCCATAGCCCCATCAATAAAGTACACCAGTGACCCATTCACATTGACTCTCACTTTCGAGATTAAACGGTTGACACTTGTCAGATCCCTTATGGGATCTTCAATTCGTTTTCCCCATATGAGTTCAAAAATTATCAAATCTAGCATGGAATCATAAAATCACTTTAAATGTCTTTCAAAGCTACAAAATAACACCAATGCCCTTATTTCCAAAAACAACTGAAACCAAAAAATGCTAAAATCACTTTCCAACTGCTTTCAAATTTCGTAGCGGTGTCCGGTGTAATGCCAAGCGATTTTTTGCAGACTGATTCAGTCTACTATGAGCTCAGCGATCAATAATAGACCATTGCAGTGTTTAATAGATCACAACGGTCTATTAGGGACCATTTCAACGCATTAATAGTCATTTATAAAAGATTTGTTTATGAATTTATAATTTTTTTGGTCCATAATAGGTCGTATTGATCTATTATAGATCGCAATAATCTATTATAGACAACTGAGCTCATAGTAGATTGAATTGGTCCGTCAGGAACTTGTGACGGGAGAACGCAACATAGCTACCCGAGCCTTCTACAATAATCACTACCCGAGCCTTCTACAACAATCACTCGTTACTCTAGTGCCTAGGCGGCACGACATGTGGTGCCAGCGGGGCACGCGACATGGGGCCATGAGGGCCTTACGACTTAGTGTATGGGGTACGCGATATGGTGCCAAGAGGACACGTGACATTTTGGAGCCGGGATGACACGACATGTAGTATCAAGAGGATACGCGACATGGGGCCAAAAGGGCCTCGCGACGTGGCCGTGTTGCAATAGTCGCGACACGAAAGCAGGATAAGATTTGGGAGTGACACGGACGCGATATAGCCAGCTGGGCTAGCGATGTGGGGCGTTGCGGTGTGAATAGTAAGATATGTCAAACCAAGGGGTTTGAAATTCTTCTGTCATTCTGACTAAATTACTGTTTTACCCTTATATGGGAGAAGAGAGCTCGGGAGCTATTTCCCTACACACGAGGCCTTGCGTTGCCAGAGGAGGCACAAGTGTCTTCTAGGCCTGAAAGGGTGAGCCTAAGACGTCAACGCAAAGATGCCATGTGACACCCAAGGTGAGGTTGAAGTATGACTCGAGCTACGCGTCGAGATGCATACGACTAGGCAACTTCACGAGTGATGTGTGAGACTCAGTAGAGCATGACAGCATGAAGGCTGCGTGTGACTCCATTGAATACGGCAGCATTAGTAGGCACACAACTGTGGGCTTGGTTCGGTATGCGAGCAAAACATAATGGCATGGGAAGCTGCATGCCAATACTGTTACGAAACGAGGTATTAGTACAGTGCACAGGGTAAAGCTTTAGCAGGCCAAGTATAGAACAGTGGTGAAATTGAGTGTGTTGTAAGAGGCATGATACATCGGATGGTAGGCCGTGAAACAGAGGTAACCACTAGGGGGAGTTTCCGTCTTCTAAACGGATAGTATCAGAACTGATGAAGAAATTGGTTGGTTTCGTTGCATGCGGTAGCGAGACACCGCACGGGTTGATAGTGCGTTGAATGACGCCCCCGTGATAATTGGTATCAGAGGTAGGCTGACTTAGCACATCAGACATTAGGTGTCACACGAGCTGACACTACTGGAAGAGTGACCCCGTGACAAACTGCTTTATGTTGCACTAGATACTGCTACGGATCCTTAAACCAGTTCATAAGTGATTTCGCTATTTTTTTTATGGTTTTAGCTATTTTTTTGAAAAAAAAAAACATTTATGCCATTTTATAGCTTTGGAAGACATCCAAAGCAAATTTAACCGTTTCATGCTGAATTTCTTAATTTTTGAAATCATATTAGAAAATGAAAGAAAATGAGAAATCCCATAAGGGATTTGACAAAATGTCCTTAAAGGGCTTAGTTGCCCTACATCAATTTACATTAGTTGTTGGTACATTACATGTTGGATCCCTTTAACTCCGTGAATGAATCTTTTATCAATTGAGACTACTTGTAAACACTTTACACATAACTTGTAAACACATTACACAAATAATGTAATAAGAAGCACCAATTTAAGTCACGTGGCATATAAGTTGTCATGCTCACATGATGTACAACATTACACTAAAAAATCACGCATATCAATGCATTAGTCTCTATTAGAGTGCATAGATTAAAGTCTCAATTATCCGAATAACTGAATTGTAGGTCCACAGAACGTGTTACATAACTTAAAATGGGTGCTTTCTTATTATCTCTATCTATAAATGCTTTTCATTGCCCATTATTTCATCAAAGTTTATGAGTATACGGAGCTCTCTGATCAATCTAAGTAGACATATTTTTTCTGATAAATCAATCTAAGTGAATATTTTGAAGAATAAATAATCTGATCGGTCTTTTAAGCATAAAAAATAAGAGTACTTTTATTTTCACCCACAGATTCTTTCGATTCACTCATATAAGTGGGTGCACGACTGAGGGGAACTGAATCTTTCCTTCCACCCACATATTCAATATTTTTTTTTCTAACGTTCGAATTCACCCACCGAATCTTTCATTTCACCCACATCATCTTCTGCTCTCTTCTTCTTTTTGCTTGCGCCATATTTGAATTTCGTACACCCACATTGTCTCTTCGCGCTGTACAACATTAGGAAAGGTTTTCATGGCTGTACGAACCCTTTTTGGACTCTTGGCTGTACACCCACATTGTTTTTCCCAATCTTCTTTTTGCGCTGCAAGAATGTGAGGAACAGACGAACTCTGTACACCCACACTTGCGAAGAAACCTTCTGAGATCTTGTTAGGGTATGTGGGGCAACGAAAATCAATTGTTCAACCACACATTAGAAATAAGAAAATATGGGACTAGGTGAACTAGTTATTCTTTAATATCCCCCACTATGTTACCCAAAAGATCACTAAATCAGTAGGGGCATTGTTGGTTTAGTAAATCTATAAGGTTTATTTATGGGGATGACACGTTATCATCTCAAAAAGCATAGAACTCAAGTAAGAAATGACCTAATGTAGCTTGGATTATGCATCTCTAGCTAATTAAAATATCCTATGGAAAAAAGTGTTGGGGGATATAAAAAAAAAAAATTGTTCTGTGGGTCTGACGATGGGCACCCACTGTCACATGTATATAACTGACGGTAGGCAACCACTGTCAGAGTTTTAAAAAAAAAAAAATCCCTTCTGACGATGAGAACCAAGGATCAAAATTTAGGGTAAAATTTTGATTTCGAGCTTGATCGAAACCGAAATTTTGAGCCGAAATTTTGGATCCCATACAAATTTGGACCGAATTTTCAATCCAAATTATCGTTTCGGTGGGGACTGAAAATCGATAATTTCGGTCGAAATTTTGATCCTTGGTGGGAACCCATTGTCAGAGAAGCAAAACTGACAGCAGGAACCCGCTGTCTGGGCATCAGAAGATGAACTCCAATGAGGCTCACGGTGGGTGCCTGCTGTCACATTCATATACCTGACAGTGGGAACCCACCATCATGTCATTTCTTCCTTGAGGATGAATTTACCAACAACTAAAAAAAGTGTTGGGAGATTTTTTTTTTTTTTAAATTGTTCTGTGGGTTTGATGGTGGGCACCCGTCGTCACATACATAAAACTGACGGTGGGAGCGCACTATTAGAGTTTTTTTTTTAAATCTGCCTTCTGACAGTGGGAACCCACTGTCAGTTTTATGTATATGACGGTGAGTATCTACCGCCAGAAGCCCACTGTCAATTTTATGTATATGACGGTGAGTATCTACCGTCAGAAGATAGAGTTCTTTTTTAAAAAACTCTGACAATAGGTACCTATCGTCAGTTTTAGGCATATAACGGTATGTGCCCATCATCAGACCTATAGAACACTTTTTTTAAAAAATCCCTCAACATATTTTTTATTGTTAAATCCAACCTCACTTTTTTTTATAGGGTTTGATAATCCAGACATACTACATTAAATTATATCAATTGTCGAATTGTGCTAATTTTTTACACAAGGATCTTTAAATCATGGACTTAAAATCTGATGAGGTAGATACATGACACAAGTCTCCTATTGCCAAATATTTCTTTTATACTATATGCCAAGGCCAACTTATCATGTCATTATGGGCAGCCTCACTTGATGACTATAACTGTTTTTACGAAAAAGGACAATTTATAATGTCTACAAAATAATCCCATAATGTAAGGAAATTCTCAGCTCTAAGGAAGTAGGCCCCCCTCAACAAACCTTATAGTATGCCCACCGTCAGACCCACAGAATAATTTTTTTTTTTGCACTTATTTTTTTTTTGTTATATTCAATCACAACCCACATTTTTTCTATAAGGTTTATTTGATTAATTTGAGAATTTCTACACGACAAGTAGAGTTCTTATTTAACAGAGTATTAATTATCTTTGTAAGCAATAAATGATTGATTATTTTGTGTCTGCGTTGAGGAGGCCCTTAGTAGAATTTATGGCCAATTGATCAATCTCTTTAAAAGTTCATTTATTTCTAAACATGAAAATCATTCAGTAAGTATCCATATTACATGGTATCAGGGGATTCTATGTTTCATCTAATGCAGATGACATACAAAGCTGAATATGTCGATTTCTTAAAGGAAGTATATGAAGGTTAGAATGATTATCAACTGTTATGAGAATAAATATACTACAAAAAAAATAAAAAATTGTATTCAATTTTGTATCATTTCATAGTATCTGTATTCATATCAGTTACACAAAAAAGATGCTAGCATGATCATAATATTTTCACCATTTATATACCCCACACAAACTAAAAAAACTATCAAATTTCTAGGGAGTGCGATCAATCCAGGTCAATGACCAGATAATTTTCGGTCACAACTTTCTCATCATCATTAGAAGAGTTGAAGTTCTTAGATTGTTTCGCGAACTAAGATGGTCATCCCGCTACACAATCATCTCGATATCGCCACCATACAGCCGTCGATGATAGAAATCACAGTTCCCGCTTTGTTTGCGACAACACAAACTATAATTTCCTCGCGGATACTAAAGAGCTGATTTGTGGTCATAAGGAGAGTAAAGTACATGTTTTGTGATTGTGTACCGCCCTCCTGAATATAATAACATAATGTTCAAAACATAATCACTAAATGAACGAACTTATATCCTTTCATAACTTACTTCGAAATGTTCAAAGATTCAATGACAATCTTTTTTTAACCAAAGTCAATCTATTTTAAACCAAAGGCAATTCATCAAAAATAAAAAATATATATTACTCTTTCATAAATAAATTCAATATAGAAATGGAATGAAACCTACCAAATCATTTTTCATTAATGCATAAAAACCCTAAGTTTACTTAGATTGAAAAATTATATAGTGAAAACTCATAAATAGAATAAAAAGTAATATAATGAAAAATAATGCAAATAAATTGAAAAATAACCCTTTTACAAAACCCTAAATTATTTAGAATGAAAAATTATATAATGCAAACTAATACAAATAGAATAAAAAATAATGGAATTAAAATGAATACAAATAGAATGAAAAATAATATCATAAAAAATAATGCAAATAAAATCTAAAATAAGTCCACTACAAAATCCTAAGTTTACTTAGAATGAAAATTATATTATTATAGAATAAATAATAATAGAATGAAAATGAATACAAATTAAATGAAAAAAAACTCATTTACCTGTACAGGAGGTTGTGATTCTGTACAAGGGACTTGGGTGAACTCTAAATCATCATCATATGATAGCAGCTATTCGGAGCTATCATTCGCTTCCTTCGAACTTATACTCAGTGTTCTTAATAACACGAAATCGAAACCAAAACAATAAGAAAAAGAAAGTATGTGGGTGTACCGAAAGAATGAAGAAGACGATCGTGGGTGTCTAACTAAGTAAAAAAGAACGAACGTAGGAGCGCGAGGAATGCTCGATGTTCAAAAAAATCCTAGTGCGAGAACTAGAGAAAGAAGATGAAGAGCTCGAGAGGGGGAGGGGGAGGTTTGCAGGCATGAACAAGTGGGTGGAAATAAAGAAAATGATGAGTGTATTTGGCTCACGAATTTCAAGAAAGTTTTTTAATTTTTTTTACTTGCATGTGAGAGCATGAGTGAATCGAAAGAATCTATGGGTGAAAATAAAGGTACTCAAAAAGTAAATAAATGGCCTCCCACATGCTTTGGCATTATTCCGAAGACCTTTTTTAGTAGTAGGTGGTCACTTTTGTCGACCTGCTAGTAGTTTTTGTTGGTTATTTGATGATATATTCGTTTCGTTCCTTGCTGTTATTCCCAGTAATTTTTGCTGGTTATTTGATTATATTTATGTTTCTTGTTGTTATTGTGGAGTCTATTGTATTGCTTTTATGTACCCTTTAGTGCATAGAGGTACTCTATTTTGTTCTTATTTCATAAGAGGAAAATTGAGTGAAAAAGTAAAGGCACTGAGGAAGAGAAGACCCTTGAAGGCGATTGGGCCCCAATAGGGCTGCAACAGAGGCGAGTCAGCTTGACAACTCGGCTCGGCTCGATATGAAAAATAAGAGTTTTTCTTTTTAGAGTTCGGCTCAAGAGTCGGGCCGAGTTGGACAATTTGTAGCTTGAATGAACAGAGCCGAGCTAGAACTAAGGCTGGCTCGGCCCGACTCGGCTCTATGGCTCGATTTATATATATATATATATAAGTAATTAACTTTGAGAGGTCTATTTTACCCTTCAAAGTAACCGTTTAAATTTATCTAACGATTACTTTGAAGGGTAAATAAGAATTGCCCCCCACTAGCCCAAGTTTATCTAACGATTTATTTATTTCATATGTTGCGTGATTGTGTTTAATTATGCATTTAAATCTTTTGTAGAATCGATATTTAATTGAGTAAAAGTTTTAAAAACGTACTAGGAGAAATTTTTTTTATAATAGAACATACTTGGTTCGAAGCTCGGCCCGAGCTCGGCTTGAGCTCAGAGAACCGAGCTAGAGCTTGAAATTTTCGAGCTCAAAGAGCCTAGAGCCGACCTTCAATTCGGCTCGTATAAGGTAGAGCCGAGCTAGAGCTGACCCAAGCTCGGGCTCGGCCCGACTCGGTTGCAGCCCTAGGCCCCAGGTTGGGCCCCAGCTAAGTCCTAAAATACTCAAGCTTGAAGAGCATAAAGCCAACCTAGAGCTCGTCTTTTTTAAAATAAAGAGGGCGAGAGCAGACTCCAGCTCAGCTCAAGCTTGGTTAGTTTAGTTGAAGGTCATTCTTTAGCTGCAAAAGTGCGCATCAAAGCCTATTTTATTAAATATTAAATATATGGCACGAACATATATATTTAATATAGAGAAGCAAGCCCACTTGCAGGTTTTTGTTGCTTCTTCGTTATATATATATATATATAGAAAGTGATGGGATAATAACTATAAATAAATAAATTTGAAATCTAGTTGGTAAATTACAAGCCCAACTCATGAATCATGATGGCTACTGAAAATGCAAGTAATTTTTTGCCTCATCCATTATTCATCCATCCAACTAGACCTTTTTATATGCTTTGGATTTCAATCTATGTGGGGTGGATGGGACACAACTGAATCCAAAGCATCCTATATCAATCGCCTTTTGGGTGTCAAAGTAAACCATTTAGCTTTTTTGTTTAACCATCCATTTTTCGTATCTCTTAACATATTTCACCATCAGTGCAAAATTTGGGCACCAGAACTAGTCATTAGTGCCGCTTGTTGAGTACAACCCAGATTAATCAAAGGAACTCCCACCTGAATACACCATATTCACTATCCAACATCAACTCCTTTCTCTCCTAAACTGTCATAAATAATATAAATTAAAAATTATCCTTGTGATTGCCAATAATCAGCACCAATTCAGGTGCTTACAGGAAAAATAAAATAAAACAATAATAATTCATCCTCTCAATCCCCTTTCAAAAAACAAAAAAAAATATTAGATCCCTTTCAAAAACGGGTTTATATGACATAACATCGTTAACTTAATCTCCATCATTTAGATTTGGGGGAGATGATATCAAGCCCGCCCATGTAGGGCCTCAACACCTCAGGAACAACTACAGAGCCATTTTCTTGCTGGAAATTCTCAAGTAAGCACACAATCATCCGTGGTACGGCACATGCGGTGGCATTAAGCGTGTGCACAAACTGAGTGGCCGCGTTGCTACCCTTACCTCTTTTAGGGTTAGACGGCATTGGGCTCGGACGATAACGAATACCTAACCTCCTGCTTTGATAGTCGGTACAGTTTGATGCACTCGATATCTGTTGAAAAGTTGCAGAGTTGATTCAGGATCAGAGAACTTTAAACTTAAAACACAAATAAGGTTCATGGAATTTTATCATAATTTTCATGTAAACTATCAACTAGTGCATGCGTATAACCCAATTGGCAAGTATCAAGAGTGACACACGATTATCTGAGAAGGAACTAAGGGAATCTAACTTCATACAATCCATGATACTATGGCGCGGGGAAGTGCGGTCACTGTGCCATCTCCTGATTTTATCAAGTGACAGGGCATGCTGGATCTCACATCCGAACACCATCAATCGAAAGATGTAAGATTCATTCAATTAAGACCCAATCTTTGGAGGAGACCAATACTACAAGACAATGCATGATTTTAATCTACTGCAAAGTCTAAGAAAGAAGATCAGAAAAATAAGAAAAATATAAGGGACTTCGAACAAAAATGGAAGAAAAGATGATCAGACGGTCACGGAGTGGTCAGCTTATAATCTCGATACTTTTATGTATGACCTATTTTCAAGTGTCAATCGACATCAGATTGATGCACAATTGGTCTTATTTGAAAGCTTATCAAAGCAGCTTTCTAGCGAGCCAAGAATCGTACGATTCTGATGAGTATTGAAGAAGTAATGGTCAATTTTTAGAGGCTATGCTGGATTTGACAAATTTCAAGACTTCTAGTTGAATTATGATTACTTTATTTTATTATCTATGATGATGATGATGATGGCGATGATGATTGGAGATGATGACAATGATGATTATAATGACAATGATGACGATGAAGATGATGTAACTGTATATAAGAAAGATTAAAATATTAGCGTCAAACATTCAAGATACGAATTTTGAAGAAAACATCTATACGTACCTCCCCATACCTTCCTAGACCTGGCATCCATGCCTCAATGTCAAATTTACGATATGCGGGAGCCCCCAAATCTTCTGATGCCATATCCAAAGTCCTGTAATCAATCAAAGAATAATATAACAAATAAATAAAGAAAGAAAATCCCTCTATGAATATAATACAAAAAGAAAAAAAATTCAATCATCACTTGAAATGAAGCCCAAGCGATGAGAAGAGATCTTCTTCAATTCCAATCAGTTCCTCATGGTAGAAATTACTGTCCTCTGGTCGACACAGAATAAACATCTCGAGCTTGCTGAACTGGTGGACTCGATAGAGACCCCTGCTCAGATAAACAGCACCATGAGATAGATGTTTGATTTTAACAATGTCTGATGAGACAAATTAGTTTTCATACGCGAGAAGGAAAAAAATGAAAAGAAAACAAGCTAACCATATAATCAAACATATACAAAAGAAAAATTAGAGAATTTAAGAAACTTGCATCAAAGACCACGCCCATATTTAATGTGAGACAATTTCAGCATCCTCAAATCTCTTGTTGAAGAAAATTATAACACAAAGGGGTGCTTTTGAACTTTTTCACAAAGCCAATTACTTCAGTTTCAAATAGAAAATATAGTTTGGAGTTGGGACATACATAAGAAAAAGGCCCTCCTAATCCATCAAAAAGGCAACAATTTATGGGAAGTCAGAAGTGATGTCGTGAAGTATTTTCTTTTGAAGAGAAACATCGAAGAATGGAAGAATTCTCAAAAGAATACATTATAATATTCAATTAACAAAAAAAAAAAAAAAAAAAAAGTTATTCACCTTGTTGCAGAACCTGCAGCACCTGCCTCTGTACGAAAGCAATGAGAGGAGGCAACATACTTCAAAGGTAACTCAGAATCGGCAAGAATGGAATCCATATGAATGCCCCCGACAGGAATCTCTGCAGTTCCAATGAGGCACTGATCACTTCCCTCAATCGAATAAACCTGTACGGTAAAAAATTAATAAGCATCAATTATCTTACTCCATTTCAGTAACAAAGCCTATAAGATAATATAAACCTTTATACATGTTGAGCTCTTGAATACATTTAACTTCGAGAATACTTTATCCAGATCAAACCATGAACAAGTTAACCATTCAAGAAGGCTTAAAAAGATCGCCACCCCAACATGTTCAAAGTAACCTATAAAAGCGATGAGAATGATGAAGGAAGCCTTGAATCACACCCCAAGCATCAAGAAAGAGCAATAACATTGAGGATTCTAAGGATGCAGAATAAGCAAAGCGGTATACCATCGAAGCATTAAACATGAGTAATGAATCATATTATGAAACTTTGAGAGAGAGTAACAGAGAAAAGTCTTAAGACAAGAAAAACAAATTTCTGAGAACCAATTTGAGTTTATGCAGTGAAGATCAATAGTCAAAGTCATTTTCTTCTTAAGGCAACTTATAGAAAAATTTAGTATGGTTTTTATCGAATTGGAGAAGGCCTATCAAAGGCGTAGTCACAAATTTATCTTAATTTCACCAAAACATCACCTAAATGGGGGTGCACCGAAACTTTCGGCGAACTTTCTCCTACTTCGGTGAATTGCAAATTTCCTGACATTCGCCTTTTGAAGTTAGATTCAGGGTTTAATTATATTTTCTAGTGTCTCTTTATAATTTTTTTGTTCTTTTTATGATCGTACATTTCTTTGGCATATTGATTGTGGATTATATAGTGCACCTATTTTATTACTTAAAAATATTATTTTTAACTTTAAATACTCAGTGTTGTCTGAATCTTATGATTCAAGTTTGAATCCTAGAATTCAGATTAAATTTTACAATGTGCGATTCAAGATTCACTATGAATCTTCCACCAGCTGAATCTTACACAGTTTAATTACTTGCATAAGTTTCAACTGAATCTTATGATGCAGCTCTGGGGGTTAAAACCCCACAGAACTGAGTCAGTAACAATGTAACATACAGTTCCTGCATTGTCACTTTTGTCTGTTTTTTTTTTTCCCTTCAAAAAACCTGAATCTTATGAATCTTCCCGTAGCTGAATCTTACACAGTTTAATTACTTGCATAAGTTTCAACTGAATCTTATGATGCAGCTCTGGGGGTTAAAACCCAACAGAACTGAGTCAGTAACAATGTAACATACAGTTCCTGCATTGTCAACTTTTGTCTGTTTTTTTTTTTGCTTTTTTTTTCCTTAAAAAAACCTGAAGTCAAATTGATTTAGCTTAACACAGCTTGTAGCTGAAATGAAAGGCATATATTCTTGCAAATTTGAGGTGCAAGTTCAATCCTATCTTACCTATCCAAAAAAATAATAAATAAATAAATGAACGTACGATTAATTATAGTTAAACCCAACTATTATATGGATCTTTCAACCCTCATTTAGGGTTCTCGTGAATCTTACAATTCACAATCGATTCAATTAAGCCTCCCCACTGTCCAATTCAATTCAATTTCTACAACATTGTTATATAGGTCAATATATTTTTTGTATTTTTTAATAATTTACATTATTTTCATATATCTTTTTACAAGCCTCGAATTTTTCTTGAATCTTTCCTGCATTTATTTGAATTGAAATGACCCCTCACCAAATATTACCAAAATCAAACTTTTTTACTATGATCAAAGGAAGGCAAGGCAAATCAACTAGTGTATGTTAAAAAGGAAATTCAGTTTAAATGAATATTTGGGATTATCCAAGACATGTAGTGATGCAGTCCAGAATTTTAATCTATTGCCAAATACAAGAAAGGAGATTAAAAAAATAATTTGAAGGAGAAGAATTGGAAGAAAAGAGAAATAAAAATAAATAAATAAATTTATTCATTAAAAGTTGTTTATTGGATGGTCACGGAGTGCTCAACTTTTAATCCCCTCACTTTTATTTATGACCTATTTTCAAGTGGCAAACAACATTTGATTGATGCAAATTCACTGGCAGAGGAATTTTAGTCGGATATTCCTTAATTCAACCACCTTGGAAGACTAATTTCAGTCTTCATGCAAGTTTGGCTAGTTTTGCATAAAATTAGAAATCGTATTCCAACTTGAAATCCTAATTAAAATAAAAAAAAACCCTAAAAATAAAGTTCTACACAATAAGGGAACTAAACCTATTTCCAATAAACGAAACAAATTCTATTGATTAAAACTTCAAATAAAATAGTCCTAATTTAACTAGAAGTCTTGAAATTCATCACTTTCATTGTAGCCTCTGCAAATTAATCTTAACTTCTTCAATATGCTACTTCGATTCTTGGTTCATTGGAAAGCGACTTTGATTAGCTTTCAACTAAGTTTGCATCTAGCTGACGTCGTTTGACACTTGAAAATAGGTCATATATAAAAGGGGCATGATTAAAAATTGTGCACTCCATGATCGTCCAATCAACAACTTTTAATGAATAAATTTTAGATTTCTTTTTTTTGTCTTTCATTCCAATTCTTCTTCTTTGAATCACTTTCTCCAGTCTTCTTTCTTTAATTTTGCAATAGATTAAAATTTTAGACTGCATCATTCACCCCCGCTTGAGAAAAGTTCGACCTCGAAACTTTTGGTGATGACTTTGGAAATCAGATATCTTTTTTTCGAATAAGTCATAAGCCTATACCTTCTCTGTCGATGATCGTGATGCTCGAAACAATAAAGGTTGATGATGATTGTTTGACTATCCTCATCATCATAAATGTCATATATGGCATTAAGTAGATACCATGCCCGATACATTGCTCACTTTCATATCTTCGTGTTGATCATTGTCCTTCGATATGTTAATCGGAGGTTGTTGCATTTGATCGAACTCGCTCTGATATCAATTGATGCGATCCCCACACGATAGCCACTTGAGAGGGTACTAACTTTGACTTTTGTTGTCAAAAGTTGTGCCTAGGCCTTCGCTTTGCTGCCTAGGCCTCCCTTAGGGAGGGTGACCTCCTAGGCATAGCCCGCTTACGCATTACCCGCCTTGGGCGTCATAAAGGACATGCTAGTCTTCTAGAGGGCATTTAGGTGGGCCTATTAAGTGAGATGATAAACATTTCAAAAAAGCTTTATGAATACTTCCTTTTTTTTTTGTGTTCTTTTTTTCCAAAAGAATCATAAATATAGGTTGCAATTGAGACCCCTAACCTCAAATTACATGTGCATCACCACTTGAGCTAAGGCTCATTCCCTTAAGAACCCACATTTTCCATTCTTTTATAGACTAATCTGAACGAAATTAGATCAACTCAATATGTTGAAAAAAAAAATTCTAATCTTTTTTAACCGTATCAAATTAATTTTATAATTGATCATTATTGAACAATAAGTGCCTTTAAAATAAAGAAACTCTAAAACTACTAGGTTTTCATGATAAATGATAGGGTACCTCTGTTTGCGCAAAGACATTCTTTGAAAGCACCCACGCCCTGGACCCCTTGATTGCTTCGAATCAAATGCTGGAGATCGGCTTCACCACGATATTTCACACAATAGATCTTGAAATCATGTCTCACCTATCAGACGGTCAGTTTTTTATTCCATGTGTCACAGTTCCCAAAAAAAGTTCTGAAATTGCTTTTGAGCGTGATGTCTGCCATATGATTCAAGGACCATTTTTTGGGGATCTGTGACACCTGGAATAAAAAATTGACCGTCTAGTAGGTGCGTCATGATCTCAAGATCGGGGTGAAAATGATCTCCATCATCTGATCTGAAGCAATCAATGGTCCTAAAGGGGTCTAGGACGGGGCGCTTTTAGAGAATGCGTGGGCGCAAACAAAGATACCCTAAATGAAATACTTCTTGTTATTTTTAAAATCCAAATACTCTAAACCTATTATTTTTTTTCAAAATAAATTATATACTTATTATTTTTTGCTTGTTTAATTTGTTAATTGTTGCTTGCTAGTTGTATATTATTATTCACACTTTCAACCTACAATTTTACTTATGATTGATATGTAATAAGTAAATTCTTATCATCATTAGTTATCCTTAAATATTTCTTATTTATTACAGATCCCTCGTAGAGTATTATAATAAATAAATAATAGCAAGTGAAATATCACTAGGACTGATCGCTTAGGCTCCCCCGAAGCCCTGCATAGTTCCAGAGGGTGTCTATCGCTTGAACCTCGCCTGACGCATTTAACAAGTATGGTTTTGATGCACTGTAAAAGCATATTTAAAGGCTAGTAGGGCTGAAATTTAATCTAGTGTGCAAAGAAATATTTTGTTTGAAGCTTTTTAGAGCCCTACTAGCTGCTGTGAGTATCAAATGCATGGATCAAAATATCGTCCGATACCGATACGTATCGGACGATACGTATCGGTATCGGAGGTGGGCGATACGGTACATTAAATGTACCGTATCGCCCATTTATAAGGCTAATACCGGACGATACATTCAATGTATCGTCGGTATATCGCTCAGACGTATCGTCTGATACGCATCGCCGCATTTTGATCCTTGATCAAATGTTTATGCAAGTTCACTAACAGAAGATTTTTGGTAGGATTTCCCTAATTCAACCACCTTGGAAGACTAACTTCAGCCTTCCTGCATATTTTTCTAGTTTTAGATCAAAACTCAAGTAGCTATCATGCGCGGTTCCCAGCATCAAGAAGGAACGGATAGTAACTAGTTTAATTACATGTGAAAAGATGGAGTTCCCAATTATAGTTGGGTTGCATCAACAACCTGCTTTGAATCTTTATTCGTTTGCATTGGTTGTAGATGAGGTTCCATTCATGGATCAAAATATCGGAATTTCGATATGTATCGTCCTGAACTTCAGGACGATAGGAATTCAAGACGATACGTATCGCGTATCATCCGATACATTCAATGTATCATTTTGACACAATTTTCTTTTTTTCAAAAAATCCCAAAAATCAAATTATCGTCTATATTGGACGATACAGACAATAATTTGAATGTATCGTCCGAAAATTTGGCCAAATGGGGTCCCTGTCAATCTGCCAAATTATCGAACGATACATTCAAATTATCGGACGATACATTGAAATTATCGTTCGTATCGGAAGATACGGAAGGTAATTTGAATGTATCGTCCGATAATTTGGTCAAATGGGATCCCTGTCAATCTGCCAAATTATCGTTCGATAATTTCAATGTATCGTCTGATAATTAGGTTATTTTCGTGGGTACCCGATAAAAATCATTTTTATCATATCAGGGACCCTTAAAAACGATACGTATCGGTACCGTCCGATATTTTGACCCATGGTTCCATTGTGGTTTTTGATGATATAGTGTCAATTGTACAAACAAGAAAGTAAGTGAATGATACATTTGAACTATGGAGAAAATCTTTAAGAGTTAAGAGAATTGAAAATCAACAAAACAAATAGGAAATATATGAAATGCAAATTTAGAGAGAGAAAACAAGTATGATGATTTCATCAAAAGAGAAAACCAGTTAGTGCCAACATTTCGGCCTCTAGGAGCTATTCTATAATAGGACCATAGGTCTCGACCAGGATTGCTGCAAGGGTTTGTTGCGAAAGAAACAAGTTCCACTTCGTCTGAAAGGAAAGTTATATAAAGTGGGGGTAACACCATTATTGTATGTTGCAGTGAGAACAGAAACGAGTGAAGAAATAGGACTCGCAAAGCTGACCCTAAAGAGATAGAATACGACTATGATGATTAGAGTGTTGGGCTGCCAAGAATTTACATGAAATTAGAGTACATATTATATGGCTGGTATATGCATGCTAAGGTGAATGTTTGCATTTTTAATAAAGGATTGAAGTAAGGAAGAGTACGTAGGAGAAAGTTTAGTTGTAGCCCCAATGCGTTTGATAAGGTGGAAGTGGGAATTCTAGGGTGGAATTGAATTGTCAATTTCACATTTTCTGTTTGATTGGGACTTAAGGGGATGAAAGTGAATTGAAGTGGGGCCACAAGTGGAATTCACTTCCACCCACCAATTCCATCACAACTAAAATCAATTCCACTCCTGAAATGGCTAAAGTACCAATTCCATGGGGTAAAATAGTCATTATGAAACAATTGGAATGAAGCATCTTTAAATTCAATTTTTTTCTTTTAATAGCATTTTCCATAAATGTATTTTTCCAACTCTATAGGAACTTATTTCCCAAAGAATCTAATCAAACAGTGGAATTGCAATTCTAGGGATGTCATTTCCCACCAGTATTAACTTGGCACTTCTACTTTTGGGATTTTTGCCATGCCGACACTTGTGGCACTTGGCACACGTGCAAAGAACACGGAACTTCTAGACATAAGAAAATACCACATAATACCATCAAAATGTTCATCGTTTTGACAATGATAAAATGAACTTCGTTAAAAATAAATGGCGTAAAGTTTAGTTAGTACTAAATAAAAGGTTTGGCTCATTGAAAGCGATTTTATAATATAGTATACTTCTCTTTAGATTCATGACATATATTATGTATCTTTTAATTACATATCTCAATTGGCTCTCTAAGAGTTCCCTTCAATTTTTCTCCATATATGTTCTAGTTCCTTAATTTATTTTTCTTAAGGTCATGCTGCCGTATTGGAATCTTTAGAAATTGGCATGCCACACATTTATTGGAACCCGTGCCACGTGTCTAAGTAACACTGCTTCCCACACAACATAATCAAATAAGAGAAGTGTAATTTCCAAGGAAGTGAGCACGGAAGTGCTAATTCGATTCCCATAACTGAATTCCAAGTTATCAAACATAGCCTTAAAAGAAAAAATCATGAAATGTCATTTGAGTTTGTTTGAACATGCTTATCGGTAGCCTAAAACAACCTCATGCGAAGGATTTCTACAACTCTAAACACAAGGAAATAGAGAAAGTAGGAAGTGGAAGACCAATAAAGACTAGGAGAAAATAGAAAACAAATGAAAGATTGCAGATTGAAAAAGAACTTGCTCTAAATAGAAGTGAAGATAGAGGACTCGCAAGATAGGATAAGGCAATGATAACGATGAAAAACATATGATGTTCCATCTGAAGCCCTGATGTCAATATAAGCATTTCATATACATGGTGTTTAAACTAATACTGTTCCTTCAAATTTAAGAACAGCACAACAATAACAGTACTAAAAGTTCACGAACCTGGGTATTCTCTCCGCGAGGTTGAAAGCCACATTTCTCGACAATAGATGATCGTACGATCTCTGGCGTAGTTAGAAGAACAAAGCCCTTCTTCCTAACCTCTGAAAGTGCCCAGCTGATAAGGCCCATTTCTAATAAAACTGCCTCATTCTTTAGGTAGTAGAATTTCGAACCACTGACCTGTACAAACCAATGCATTTATACATATACAAAATTTCATCAATAACCTGCCTAAATTATATAAAGAGGATACCTCTGCAGCTGCATCAAAATCAAACAAATCTAGCTCTTTCCCAAGTTGCACATGATCTTTGATATGGAATTTGAACTCACGTGGACTGCCAACCTAAGCAAAAGGAAGAAAGAAAGAAAGAAGAAAGATACTATGAGCCTGATCTTATGTATCAAAATCGATAAGGGAAAAAAGGGTATGAAAAGTCAAATACCGTCTTCCTCAGTGTTGAACAATCCTCCCCTCCTATTGGGACATCTGGATGAGTAATATTCGGTATAAACTGTGCTTCTACTTGAAGTTTATCAGTGAGTTCAACAAGTTGTTCCTCTAAAGCCACCAATCCTTCTTTCAGATTTTTTCCTACTCAAACAATTAAAACTTGCAAGGCTTAAAACCTGAACGATAAGCACAAGTGCACAACGTGCAAACCTACCAAAATACCTTTTTATTTTTTGGCTTGGTAACCTATCAAAATACCTTCTTCTCTGAGTGCCTGACGCTCGGACAATTCCAGCTTTCCTTTCATCTTATTAGCAACCACATTTCTTTCCCCGCGCAGCCGTTCAACTTCCTGCCATCTGTGACTGAGATTTAGCTAAAAAAAACTTCACTTCTCTCAAGAAGTTCTTTTTCAGACAAAATAATGCACAATTATAAGGAAACTACCCAAAATCTATTGTCTGAGCTTAGAATCGATCTTTTGTTTCTGAAAGATGCCATTTTTTATTGGTAAGTCAAAATTAGTAACTGAAAGCGAGAAAATACAAAAGAAAAGCAGGATGCTTATGAGACCACACCTCAAAAATAAAGCACCTCAAAGGAAAGGAAACATCATACCAGCCCCAGACCAGCAAAGAAAGAAGGCCCCCAAAATGAACTTACACAGATTTGCATCTGAACAGAATATCTAACGGTACCATAGTGGACAAGAAGCAAGTTACTTAACCTCATTCATTTATCCTGTTTAAAGAGCTATTTTTCTCATATTAAAAAAAATGGATTTAGCATTGAAACGGATTTTGTAAGCAGTAATGAAGTTTCTGAAAGGGAGAACATGGATACATTACCCATTTTGACATATCCAGATGTCATGGTTAGGGGGGTGATATCATAAGAGGCAAACTATTAGTAGCTGATTATGGTCTCCATAAAATGGACAATTTTGTGTGAAAAAAGTGTAGAGATCATTTGACTAACATGGAGCCGTTGTCACTTCTTGCAATCAGACAACACCCATTTAATCGGTTCGGTCTCATGACTAAATAGTTCGCAGTCCGTTTGGCTCAGTTTATCATGGCTAGTTCAACTGGTTTGGCTTTTATTTAAATTTTTTGAAAGTTAAAAATACTAGTAGAGGATTTGAACCTAGGCATCATTCTTCTAACACAAATAAGAGTATAAGACAACCAACTAGCTAGAAAGGAATTACTTGTTATTAAAAACAATATTGTTATAAATATTTTTCATTTTTCATTTATAATAATCCTTAGGGACCATTGCTTGGTGTGATGAAAAAAGGCTTGGGCTATCAACAGTGAGAATGCAGGTTCTTTGTGCATAAAAGCCGAAGGTTAGGTCCGTATCCAGTCCACTCCTCTCAGCACCCTGAAATTACAGGACCAGCACTGGGTAACCGCCATTTTTAACTGATCCTATGCGAACCCAGTAACAATGGGTCAGACATAGTGACACCAGAAAACCAGACAATGGACACCTCCAGTCATCTACGATTTATGGACCCAGCTCTCCTGACCGTCATTTAAACACCATTTGATCTTACACCATCAATGGTTTAAGATGTGTGTGATACCCTACCCTTAGAGTGATAGATCATAGTTTGAAGTGCAACATGCGCAAAAATGGTGTTTAGTGAGATTTAAACCATCCAGTCTATTGACTATAATAGCAAACAGTGTTTTTAGTTTTAATGGCTAATATTAAAGTTTATCGATTAGATGGTTCACGGAAACTCATAGGCATGTTTATTTGGGCTGAGATATGTTCCAATGATGATTGCCACTTGGACAATTTTAATTGGTCACATATGTGCACCCCGTGACATACTGACAAATCACACTTGAATGGTGTGAGACAAAAAATATGATTTTGATCGTGTAAGATCATTTAAAAACCATTTTGGTGTTTAAATGTTGGTGAGGAGCCATTATCCCATGATTTATATATGATATTATTGAGATTTTAGAGAGATAATATTCCACAAATATTTTTGCATACCATTAAGTAAAGATTAATGAGAAACAATAAAAGCCAAACCTTTTGAAGGCTGGCCAGCTCCTCGTAAAGCTGGAGAACGAGCTCCAAATTGGCTTTTGAGTTCCTGTTCTCGATGTTGGCTGCTACAATATCTTTGTTGTCACGAATCCATTTGAAATCAATGACAGCTCTCCACTGGGGATTCACAGCTGTAGAAACAAATAATAATAATAATAATAACAATAACCAAAGAAGTTGGAAAAGTAGAAATAAAAAAAGGGAGATGGAAGAGAAGAGAAACCTTTCTCATTTTCCTCTGTAATGGAAGGTGCTTGAAGGGCAGGTGCTGAAAGTGCCCTAAAAGTAAAAGGCAGGGTAACTGCTCTGAAAAAGCCATGATGGGTGGTTCGTTGCAGAAATAGAGTTTTGGGTGGGGATATGAGCGGTTTGAAAATGGAGCAAGGAACGGAAGCTAGTTTTAGGGTTTGGAGAGCTGATCCTCCAAAGCAACTTGATAAACCCAACATAGCAGAGAGAGAGAGAGAGAGAGTGCGCCTATACTTCAAAGTAAGGTTGAGCTTGTTTTTATTATTTGTTAGCCGGTTTGACTATACATGTTTCGGTCGGCTTCCACTATGCGTAGCTAAAAGTGGATATGAGGCTAACCCTTCGTATGCAAGATTGGCTACACGTTTCACCAAGAGTCGGGGCTTCAATTTTCTTAGGCCTGTTCGGATAAAAACACAGGAAACGTGAAAAAGTAAAATAATATTCCTATATTTTCCATGGACACCTAAGTTGTAGGAAACCATGAGATTCCTTTGTTTCCCTTTGTTTTCTGCTATTTGGATAACCATATTGCTAGTTGGGAAAATGCAGGATTAACCAAATCATGTGTTTGGATACATATGTAAGAAATTATAAGAAAATAACATATCCTAACAAAAAAATAGTCATAATACCACAACAGATCATCCAAATTAAAAAAAATAGCTTGAATATCATAAAAATGATCCACAAAAATGACCATCCAAATAAATTATCCAAAAAAATGTGGGAAAAGACATCCACATGAAATATAAAAGACCATTGAAGACCAAAGTGGAGAATACACATCCACTAAGCAAATCAATGTGGAAAATACATCCAGATGAATAAGAAGACATCTCTTATTAAATATAAAAGAGATGAAGCGAAAAAAATAAAAATTACATGAATCAATTTCTTACATAACAACTTATTGATCCACAAGAAGGCTATTTTATAATCAATCAAAGCTACATGCATTAAGACAGTTGATTAGCCTACATTTGATGAAAGCTTGGCAATTTTTTATGTTGGATATTGCCTTCACTATGTTCCCCCGTGCATGAGATAGTTTACTAATTAAAATACAATACAAGTAACAATGAGATAAGTACTGTGATATAATAATCAACTTTGAAAATTTAGCAAGTGAAAATTCATCTCATCCCATTACAGTCTCTGAAACCAAAAATGTAATCGGCAATCGGCGTAGAAGACGAGAGGCGACAAAAATCACAGAAACCTGAAAACCCCAAAGAGAGAGGAGAGAGAAGAGAGAGAGCCCATGAGTTTGCTAGCCCACGATTTCCAGGAGGTGGTTTTACTCTTTGAAATCTGGTTTTGCGTTTTGAGATCTATTTAAAACATTTATTTTTTGGCTGGTTTTGCTTTTTGAAATCTATTAAAAGAGTTACTTTTGTCTTCTGCCAAAATTAACTCGCTGACATCATTGGGGGAAACGAGTTACCATGCGTCGCTAGTAGAAGGCTGGTCATAGCATTTAACGCTACGGCCGAGCGTATAGTCCCGGACCTATATATATATATATATATATATTATTTTGTTCCTAAATTTTCTTGAATTGACCACTTGTCGAATTACTGTCATATCCCACCTTTGTGACTACGGTTGGCCCTATGGCCATCCAATGTGAGGTGCACGTTTTTTTTTTGTTTGCATGAGGGTCCAACACTAATTGATGTATGGCTTATGATAAAATTACTGGGTGACTATCTATGCGCCCACGGGACCTTACCATCAAGGAGTCACCTAGGCATTTCTTAATCTTGGTTGGCCCTAAGGAAATCTATGGAAATGGTTTTACACCTAAGCGCATTGTATATCAATTGTGCCTGGATTTCATGCTTGGGCTCGACCCATGGTGGGCCAACATATAGCCTAAAACTGTCCATGGCAGGGCAGGCCTTATGGGTAGATTGGGTTTTAAATGGGCTCTTCTTCCTTTTTCTGCTTGCCTAAATTCTTGGTCTAAGCTCAAACATTTATTATGGGTTAGAAATGAGGCCTGAGCTTTTCCCATTTATGCTTATATGGGTTGGGCAGTTGGGATTAAGGGTGTATATAGGTTGGGTCGGCTCTCCATTGTAGCGTCTGAGCTAAAGTTTTTGGCCTAGTGGGCCAATTTAGTTAACAATAGGAGTGGCTCTAGGCTCAAATGTATTAACATTTGACATATAGGCCTACCCGAGCCCATCAAGCTCAATCCATTTATACCATTTCACAGTATGGACCTGATATCTGTGACCCGGTTATTGGTCTGAACTTTTAGGCCTAATTAAAATCATACCATTATGTGATCAACCTTTTGCTCGACCCTAGCACTAGTCAGGCCTAATGGGCTCGTGTTGGGACTATGTGGAGAATGGAAAACCCATGCCTAGGTCCAACCCATTACTTGGTAGAACTAGTCAAGCCTATGTGGCAAATGGCAAACCCATTACTTGAACTAGTCATGCCTAGATCCAACCTAAGAAGCACGGACACGAGAACGATACAATACGGATACAACGATACGACAATTATCAAAAAATCAGGATACGATACGGGCGGACAAGTGTATTTGAAAGTTAGTTTTTAGATATTTTTATGTTAACAAATGTAAGAAAAAAGAAGAAGAAAGCGAAAAAAAAACAAAAAAAAACTTGTAGAGACTGATTTCAAATAGGTAGGCTCCTTTGATTTCTTCTTCTTTTCTGAAAAACCCTAAACCCCAATCTCGGAGTCTGATTTCTTCTTCTTTTAATTTTTTTTCTTCAGGAAATGCACAGGATACGCATGCAGCCGTATCCTCAAGTATCGATATCCGATATGGATACAATACAGGTACGTTGCCAAAAATGGAGTATCTGTGCTTCCTTGGATTCAACCCATTCCAAAGCTTTTATTGGGGGATGTTGTTCTTACTGCTAACTTCCTCATCAATCGGATGCCTACTCTCATACTTAATGGTGACTCACTTTCTCAATTGGTGTCTTAAAAATCATATCTTTCTTGTTCCTCCCCATGTCTTTGGGTGTCTCTGGTTTGCTCATTTGCCTGCTACTCATCGTGATGAGCTGGCTTCAAAGTTGTTAAATATATATTTCTTTACTATCCTTCATCTAAGAAAGGGTATAATTTCTATGATTCATCCTCAAGAAAGAAGTTTATCACTTGCCTCTCATGGACATATATAATTCTGAATGCTACTCTGGCCTCTCATAGAAAGTGGCCCTTGTATCAGCTAAATGTAAAAAATGCATTCCTACATGATGATTTGAAGGAAGAGGTATACACGACTCCTTCATCTAGTTTATCTTTGAAGGGGGAGAAAGGCCAAATTTGTAAACTAAAGAAGACTATCTATGATTAAAGAAGTCCCTAGAGCATGGTTTAGGATATTCAATTATGCAGTCATATAATTTGGGTACCAAAGAAGTCATTATCATCACACTGTTTGTTAAGAAAGGATCTCACCTCATAAGTTGATTGCGTTTGTCAATGCTATCATTGCTACTGGAAATGACAGTGAAGAATGGATGCACATTTTTTATTTGGCATGGAGGTCCAACATAGGATGATGAAGCTAGAAATATGCAACCAAATTACGCAGATGAAATTACAAGTTCCACCTAGCCCTCGTTGGGAAAAAATATGTATATGTCATAGATAAGGCTCAGGAATATTTGGGGTAAATAGGCGAGACATCATAAGATGTATCCTTGATTGTCCAAACTGGATTAAAGACCATATACACTAAATACTGATCAGTGTGTGTATCATATTACAATTTAAGCAAAGAATCAGGTCATCATCAATTCTTCATAGCCTTTTTCCATCTATTTGGTGGTCGGCTTTGTGAGTCTTATTTGTCCACTCATTTTTTTTATCAACACCAAACTCTTTGTGACATTGCAATCCGCCGTGTCCCTTCTCATTGCTTCCCTCAAGTCTTCAAGGATTTTCCTCTTCTCCTACCTCCTTACGCTTGTATCATCTCACCCCTTTGTACGAGGTCCACTTCCAGCCTCTGATGGATATGTCCAAACAATCACAAGCAACCAAAAACCAAATCAGGTGCCCCACTTAAATCAAGAAATTCAGCCGCACCAGCATAGAGATGACCACAACAACACCTAAACACTATAGCATAATTTTCTTGCATGACTCTTGTCCTGCTACAATACTCACCCCTACATCTTAAACTATTTAGCTTAATTCCTCGTCCCGAAAACTTGTCTTGGGGCCTATTTCGCGCTCCATTGTCCAAGTGTCGAGTCCCAATTTTATAATTCTTCTGCAATCGTCGGAAAGAATCCCAAATTAAGGTCATGGTGGAATGAGGTTTTCTATCACTAAACATATATAAATTAATTGGTTTAATTACTTTAACGCCCAGCTTAATGAGACTTTATAAAAAAATGTTATAATTTAAAACGGTCCCTTCCCTCGTTGTTGGATGAACAGATTCATTAAGAATCCGTGTACCAAATCCCCAATAAGAGAAGTAAAAACCATATGTATATACATTTCATAAAAGTAGAACAATAAAGAAATGGGGGCATTTGCTTTCATAAAAGCATCCACAGAATAAATAATTAAAACCCTAGCCTAACATGAAAAATCACATACTATCAGATAAAACACACAACAAAAGAGGCACAGAAAAGAAGACCTACCTCATTCAATCGATTGGAGCCAGGGTGGTGCTTCGTCTTCTCTCTCTTTCTCTCTCTATCGGCGATCAGAGGGAGAAGCTCTAAAAGCTGGTGTTTCAGATTAGAGTTGAGTATGGAGATCTAAAAAACCCTCCTTCCCTCCGATCTGGCGGCTTCGATACCGGTTTGGCCACGTCATCGGCCACGCGTACATCTTTCTAAGGCCTCGTTCGGGTGTTTCCTGGTTTTTCCCAGAAAAGCTCAGATTTTGCTCAGATTTTGGACACTCAGATTCTTAGCAAACTCAGATTCCTGGTTTTCACCATATGCGTTCTTTAACCACTTAGATTCCTGACAGATTCTTACAAAACTCAAAATCCTTTGTTCTTAAACCACTCAGATTCCTCTCAGAAAATCCTCAGAATAGCTTCAATCAGTGGTTATACTACGACCGTAGAAATGTGATCTTAATCATCGGTTTATGTGCCGTACTCGAATTTCTCTCAAAATTTACGGGCAACCAATCGAGATGAAATTTGAACATATTTGATTTTCAATTTGATTTAATTATTATTTTTTAAATGGGTCCCTAACACTACCATTGCACGATTATGCGGCGTCGTCACCATAAAGAGTCGATGAGTATGACAACCTGACCCGTGACCCTCACCTCGAGAAGAGTCATTTGGGATACGATACACAACCCATATGATTTGCTTACACGAGAAATAATAAAATATGAAAAGAGACAAGCTTCATATTGAGAATTATAAAGAAATCACAGTGACTGCCATACATAAATAACTAAAGTGGATAGGAGAACAATAAACATAAAAAAGCCAAACACTCATTTAAGAAATGAGATCTATGCCGTCAGATTTGAAGACTACAATATAAAATCGATAATTCTAAAGATAGATATGAGAAAAAGGGGATATCGACTCTGTACACAGTCGGTACCGATCATTTTAAGAGTCGTCATCGATTCTGTACAAAGTCGTCATTGGCTCTATACAGAGTCGCCATCGATTATATTAAAAATAAAATAAAATTATGTAATCGATAACGATTCTGTACCGAGTCGATGCCGATTCTGTACCGAGTCGATCCCGATTCTGTACTGAGTCGTCATCGATTACATAAAAAAAAAATCGATGCGATTACAGACAGTCGATGCCGACTCATCTTGAGTCGCCATCGACATGAGGCCATGTGAATGCACCGCAAAGGGAATCGGAGCGAGATGATGGAGGCGGTGTTTTTGAATCGAGGTCGCCCTACCTATCGCCATGGATGGTTGGGGAAGACGATGCAAGGTTTCAAAGAAGCTCTCGTGGTCAGAGAGGACACATAGTTTTGATCAGCTGCATAGATGGATGAGGAGTATACTTCACCAACCCAGATTCTGAGCTCAGAATCTGAGCTAATCCGAGAGGTTTGGTCGGACGACCAAACGTCGTTTTCACTCAGAAAACACTCAGATTCCCGCTTCCCAAAATTGGCTCTCGAACGTGGGCTTTGCTCAAATCTTGCAAAAAAACTCAGAATCTGCCCAGATTCTGAGTATTTTGGGTTACCGAACGAGGCCTAAATGTTTCTTCTGCTAACTCTATCGCCTCGCCTCGCCTCGCCTCGCCTGCCGTCGGATTAGAGTTTAGACGACCACACGCTCTTACAAAAAATTTTTTTTTTTTTTTTTTTTATAGGAATAGGACTCTGTAGTCTCTGCTAAACTTTATAATTAAAAATATATATGGTATTCTTTTATGAGCACCAATATTTGCAGTCGAAGATATTCGGTTACTACAGCCTGAGTTTTCTGCTATTATTAATCGTCTGCCTTTGAATCGGTAAATTTAGAAAGAGAAAAAAAAATTGTGTTAATCTTTCATAAAATAAATCCTTAGATCATGACTCAATTATAAAACTTTTGATTCCAAGTAGAATAAATTCCCAAAAGTAAAACGGTTACTACTGTATGTTATAATGACAGTTACTTTTAAAATGTTAACGTGTGGAATCAGCACCTCACCCTTTATTAAGGGATTATGAATCATCCGGCATGACTGGGACAAAAAATAATTTCTACCATTTCATTCCAGTGTCAACAAGTTTAACTTCAGAAATCAAAGGATGGGGAGATAAATCTAGGGTTGCAAATACCAGCACCCTATAGCCAAGTGCTGCCACACAAATTCAAGAATAAAATTGGAGATTTTGTTCATTTAGATAATAATCAGAGGAAACTACTGTTGCCGGTATCTTCTTTATTATAATGAAAACTGATTGAGACCATTTGATGTCCTATTATTCTTAGATATTAAGGCTGCGTACAACATCTCTGCTCTCTACTAGCTCCCAATCGGAGCAAATAAAATTAGCTCTAATAAGGAGTGAGTAGAAAGGAGGGTACAACTGTTAAACAGGTAGATCATGTATAAAATCTTGCTATGCAAGGAGTTATCAAGGGGAAGGGGTACCTGCAAAAGCAGGTAGCGGAATGTTAACAAAGAGGATGGGAACCTGCTAAAACAAGTGAGCTCTGCTATGACAGGGGCTACCAAAGAGCAATGCCATACGCAGCCTAAAAAAATGTCCGCATCCAGCTAATGCCACTCCGAAGTTACATTATTGCAATACGCTTAAAAACAAGAGAATAGATGCACATTTCAATAACATCGGAGGAGTCCTCAGATTCAAAAGTTATGATGTAAAGATTATTTGTGTAAAAAACTGGTACTAAACTTAATCTCTATCATTTGATTGTGTTGAATCATATAAGAAAAATTACATTTCGTGTCAATCTTGTGCATTAAGGTTCTTTAGATTATGACCCTTAGAGGAATTACATTTCCTATAAGCGTGTCAATCTTGTGTACAGTTTTGAGTCATTTATAAAAGATTTGTGTATGAATTTATAATTTTGTTGGTCCATGATAAGCCGTATTGATCTACTATAGATCGCATCAGTCTATTATAGACCATTGAACTCATAATAGGCTGCATCAGTCCGTCAGGAACCACTCTACGTTGCACTAGAGACTGCTACGGATCCTGAAATCAGTTCAGATGTGATTTCGCTATTTTTTTTATTTTAGCTATTTTAAAAAAAGAGGGCATTTATGACATTTTATAGTTTTGGAAGACATTCAAAGTGAAATTAACTGTTTGATAATGAATTTGAAGATCTTTGAAATCATATTGGGAAATGAAAGAAAATGGAAAATCCCATAGGCGATCTGACAAAATATCCTTCAAAGGGTTAGTTGCCCTATACCAATTTATGCATTACATGTTGTGTTGTTTCCCCTTTAAAATCGGTGAATGAATGTTCTATCAATTGAGACTGCCTTGTGAACACTTTACACATATACTGTAATAAGCAGCACCCATTTAGGCCGCTCAAGTGATGTACCACATTACACTAAAAATCACGCATATCAGTGTTATGGTTAGTAGGTGCTTACTTTTATCGTCCTCCCGGTAGTTTTTGTTGGTTATTTGATAATATTTTTGTTTCTTGCTGGTAAAGTTATCGTGATTCTACTTTTTTGCTTTTATGTACCCTTTACCTTATACTGAAACTCTATTTTGTTTTTATTTCATAAGAGGATTGAGTGAAAAAGAAATGGCACTTGACCTGAGGAAGAGAAGGCCCTTAAAGGAGATTGGGCCCCAGGTTGGGCCCCACCTAGGTCTTTAAAAATTCAAGCTTGAAGAGCCTAAAGCCGAGCTGAGCTCGAGCATTTCCTTTTTTACATAAAGCATGCGAGAGTCGACTCCAGCTCAGCTCAAGCTCGGTTAGTTTAGTTGAAGGTCATTCATTACCTGCAAAAGTGCGCTTCAAAGCCTATTTTATTAAATATATGGCACGAACATATATTTAATATAGAGAAGCAAGCCCACTCAGGTTTTTGTTGCTTCTTCTTTATATATATATATATATATATATATATATATATATATATATATAAAGTGATGGGATAATAACTAAAAATAAATAAATTTGAAATCTAGTTGGTAAATTACAAGCCCAACTCATGAATCATGATGGCTACTGAAAATGCAAGTAATTTTTTGCCTCATCCATTATTCATCCATCCAACCAGACCTTTTCCTATGCTTTGGATTTCAAACTTTGGTCTCCATGTGGGGTGGGTGGGACACAACTCAATCCAAAGCATCCCATATCAATCACCTTTTGGGTGTCAAAGTAAACTATTTTGCATTTTTGTTTAACCATCCATTTTTCGTATCTCTTAACATATTTCACCATCAGTGCAAAATTGGTGCCGCTTGTTGAGTGCAGCCCAGACTAATCAAAGGATCTCCCACCTGAATACACCATATTCAGTCGCCAACATCAACTCCTTTCTCTCCTAAACTGTCATAAATAATATAAATTAAAAATTATCACTGTGATTGCCAATAATCAGTGCTCAAATTCAGGCGCTTACAGAAAAAAAATAAAAAATATATCTTCCTCTCAATCCCCTTTCAGAAAACAAAAAAAAAAATATTAGATCCCTCTCAAAAACGGGTTTATATGGCGTACCATCGTTAACTTAATTTCCATCATTTAGATTTGGGGGAGATGATATCAAACCCACCCATGTAGGGCCTCAACACCTCAGGAACAACTACAGAGCCATTTTCTTGCTGGAAATTCTCAAGTAAGCACACAATCATCCTTGGTGCGGCACATGCTACCCTTACCTCTTTTAGGGTTAGACGGCATTGGGCTCGGACGATAACGAATACCTAACCTCCTGCTTTGATAGTCGGTACAGTTTGATGCACTCGATATCTGTTGAAAAGTTGCATAGTTGATTCAGGATCAGAGAACTTCTTTAAACTTAAAACACAAATAAGGTTCATGGAATTTTAGCATAATTTTCATGTAAACTATCAACTAGTGCACGCGTACAACCCAATTGGCAAGTATCCAGAGTGACACACTATTATCTGAGAATGATCTAAGGGAATCTAACTTCATACAATCCATGACACTATGGCGCAGGGAAGTGAGGTCACTGTGTGCCATCTCCTGATTTTATCAAGTGACAGGGCATGCTGGATCTCACATCCAAAAACTATCAATCGAAAGATGTAAGATTCATTCAATTAAGACCCAATCTTTGGAGGAGACCAATACTACAAGACAATGCATGATTTTAATCTACTGTGAAGTCTAAGAAAGAAGTTTAGAAAAATAAGAAAAATTAAGGACTTGGAAAAAAAATGAAAGAAAAGATGATCAGATGGTAACAGAGTGCTCAGCTTCAAATCTCGATACTTTTATGTATGACCTATTTTCAAGTGTCAACCGACATCAGATTGATGCACAATGATCTTATTTGAAAGCTTATCGAAGCAGCTTTCTAGCGAGTCAAGAATCACACAATTCTGATGAGTATTGAAGAAGTAATGGTCAATTTTTTGAGGCTACGCTGGATTTGACATATTTCAAGACTCTTCAAGTTGAATTATGATAACTTTATTTTATTATCTATGATGATGATGATAGCGATGATGACGGCAATGATGATGATGAAGATGATGATGATGTAACTGTATATAAGAAAGATTAAAATATTAGCGTCAAACATTCAAGATACGAATTTTGAAGAAAACATTTATACATACCTCCCCATACCTTTCCTAGACCTGGCATCCATGCCTCAATGTCAAATTTACGATATGCAGGAGCCCCCAAATCTTCTGATGCCATATCCAAAGTCCTGTAATCAATCAAAGAATAATATAATAAATAAATAAAGAAAATCCCTCTATGAATATAATACAAAAAGGAAAAAAAATAAAAATCCATCACTTGAAATGAAGCCCAAGCGATGAGAAGAGATCTTCTTCAATTCCAATCAGTTCCTCATGGTAGAAATTACTGTCCTCCGGACGACACAGAATAAACATCTCAAGCTTGCTGAACTGGTGGACTCGATAGAGACCCCTGCTCAGATAAACAGTAGCATGATAAAGATGCTTGATTTTAACAATGTCTAATGAGACAAATTAGTTTTCATAAGTGAGAAGGAAAAAACTGATTCTAACATCCCATGGAAAGTAGATGAAAAGAAAACAAGCTAACCATATAATCAAACATTACAAAAGAAATTGGAGAACTTAAAAAACTTGCATCTAATACGATGCATATTTAATGTGAGATCATTTCAGCATCCTCAATTCTCTTGTTGAAGAAATTTATAATACAAAGTGGTGCTTTGAAACTTTTTCACAAAACCAATTACTTCAGTTTCAAATAGAAAATATAGTTTGGAGTTGGGCTATATGCATAAGAAAAAGGCCCTCCAAATTCACCAAAAAGGCAACAATTTATGGGAAGTTAGAAGTGACGTCGTGAAGTATTTTCTTTTGAAGGAAAACATCAAAGTATGGAAGAATTCTAAAAAGAAGACATTATAATATTCGATTAACAAAAAAAAAACAACTAAGTAAATAAAAATTATTCACCTTGTTGCAGAACCTGCAGCACCTGCCTCTGTACGAAAGCAATGAGAGGAGGTAACATACTTCAAAGGTAACTCAGAATCAGCAAGAATGGAATCCATATGAATGCCCCCCACAGGAATCTCTGCATTTCCAATGAGACATTGATCACTTCCCTCAATCGAATAAACCTGTACGGTAAAAAATTAATAAAGCACCAATTATCTTACTCCATTTCAGTAACAAAGCCTATAAGATAATATAAACCTTTTATACATGTTGACCTCTTGAATACATTTAACTTCGAGAATACTTAATCCAGATCAAACCATGAACAAGTTAAACAGTCAAGAAAGCTTAAATAGATCACTACCCCAACATGTTCAAAGTAACCTAGAAAAGTGATGAGAAGGAAGAAGGAAGCCTTGAATCACACATCAAGAAAGAGCAATAACATTGAGGATTATAAGGATGCAGAAGAAGCACTCAGGTATACCAACGAAGCATTAAACATGAGTAATGAATCATATTATGAAACTTTGAGAGAGAGTAGTAGAGAAACTCAGAAATGTCTAAGACAAGAAACACAAATTTCTGAGAACCAATTTCAGTTTATGCAGTGAAGATCAATAGTCGAAGTCGTTTTCTTGTTAAGGCAACTTATAGAAAAATTTAGTATGGTTTTTATCGAATTGGAGAAGGCCTATCAAAGGCGTAGTCAGAAGTTTATCTAAATTTCACCAAAACATCGCCTAAATGGGGGTGCACCGAAACTTTCGGCGAACTTTCTCCTATTTCAGTGAATTGCAAATTGTCCTGACATTCGCCTTTTGAAGTTAGATTCAAGGTTTAATTATATATCTAGTGTTTCTTTATAGTTTTTTTCTTTTTATGATTGTACATTTCTTATGCATATTGATTGTGGATTATATAGTGCACCTATTTTATTACTTAAAAATAGTATTTTTGACTTTAAATACTCAGTGTTGTCTGAATCATAAGATTCAAGTTTGAATCCTAGAATTCAGATTAAATTTTACAATGTGCGATTCAAGATTCACTATGAATCTTCCACTAGCTGAATCTTACACAGTTTAATTACTTGCATAAGATTCAACTGAATCTTATGATGCAGCTCTGGGGGTTAAAACCCCACAGAACTGAATCAGTAGCATACAGTTCCAAATTATTATTTACACTTTCAACCTACAATTTTACCGATGATTGATACTTAATAAGTAAATAAGTAAATTATTATCATCATTAGTTATTCTTAAATATTTATTATTTATTATAGATCCCTCGTAGAGTACTATAATAAATAAGTAATAGTAAATGCAATATCACTAGGCCTGATCGCTTAGGCTCTGCCAAATCCCCACTTAGTTCCAAAGGGTGTCTATCGTTTGAGCGTCGCCTGACACATTTAACAAGTACCATTTTGATGCATTGTAAAAGCATATTTAAAGGCTAGTAGGGCTGAAATTTAATCTAGAGTGCAAAGAAATATTTAGTTTGAAGCTTTTTAGTGCCCTACTAGCTGCTATGAGTATAAAATGTATATGCAAGTTCACTGACAAAAGAATTTTGGTAGGATATTCCTTAATTCAACCACCTTGGAAGACTAACTTCAGCCTTCCTGCATATTTTGCTAGTTTTAGATCAAAACTCAAGTGGCTATCATGTGGGGCTCCCCGCATCAAGAAGGAACCAGTAGTAACTAGTTTAACAACTACATGTGAAAAGATGTTGAGTTCCCAATTGTAGTTGGGTTGCATCAACGGTCTGCTTTGAATCTTTATTTGTTTGCATTGGTTGTGGATGAGGTTCCATACTTTTTGTGGTTTTTGATGATATACTGTCAATTGTATAAATGAGAAAGTAAGTGATTGATACATTGGAACTATGGAGAAAATCTTTAAAAGTAGAATTGAAAATAAAAAAAACAAGTATGAAATATATGAAATGCAAATTTAGAGAAAGAGAAAACAAGTACGATGATTTCATCAAAAGAGAAAACCAGTTAGTGCCAACATTTCGGCCTCCAAGAGCTATTCTATAATAGGACCATCGGTTTAAGGAAGATATATCGACCAGGATTGCTGCAAGGGGGGAAAGTGGAGACAATTGAGTGGTTTGTTGCGAAAGAAACAAGTTCCACTTCAGCTGAAAGGAAAGTTATATAAGGTATGTAAGACCACTATTGTATGTTGCAATGAGAGTGAAGAAATAGGACTCACAAAGCCGACCCTAAAGAGATAGACTACGACTATGGTGATTAGAGTGTTGGGCTGCCAAGAATTTACAAAAAATTAGAGTAATATGATATGGCTGCTATATGCATGCTAAAGGTGAATGCTTGCATTTTTAATAAAGGATTGAACTATTGAAGTAGGGAAGAGTACATAGGAGAAAGTTTAATTGGCCCCAATAAGGGTGTGCTTGATAAGGTGGAAGTGGGAATTCTAGGGTAGAATTGAATTGTCAAATTCACATTTTCTGTTTGATTGGAACTTAAGGGGATGGAAGTGACTTGAAGTGGGGCCCACAAGTGGAATTCACTTCCACCCACCAATTCCATCACAACTAAAATCAATTCCACTCATGAAATGGCTGAAGTGCCAATTCCACAGGGCAAAATAGTCATTATGAAACAATTGGAATGAAGTATCTTAAAATTCAATTTTTTTCTTTTAATAGAATTTTCTAAAAATATATTTTTCCAATTCTAGGGAAGTCTTTTCCCAAAGAATGACTTCCTTCCCAAAGAATCTAATCATGCAGTGGAATTGCAATTCTAGGGAAGTCATTTCCCACCAAAGTTACCTTGACACTTATACTTTTGGGATTTTTTCCATGCCGACACTTGGTGGCACTTGGCACACGTGCCGGCACTTGGACGTTCCTCAAAGTGCACGGAACTTCTAGACATAAGAAAATACCACATAATACCATCAAAATACTCATCGTTTTGACAACAATAAAATGAACTTCGTTAAAAAAAATGGCATAAAGTTTAGTAAGTACTAAATAAAAGGTTTGGCTCATTGAAAACGATTTTATAATACAGCATACTTCTCTTTAGATTCATGACATATATTATGTATCTATTCATTACATATCTCAATTCGCTCTCTAAGAGTTCCCTTCAATTTTTCTCTATATATGTTCTAGTTCTTTAATTTATTTTTTTTAAGGCCGTGCCAACATATTGGGATCTTTAGAAATTGGTGTGCCAAACATTTATTAGCACCTTGACACTTGGCACCCGTGCCACGTGTCTAAGTAACGCTGCTTCCCACATAACATAATCAAACAAGAGAAGTGTAATTTCCAAGGAAGTGAGCACGGAAGTGCTAATTCGATTCCCAAAGCTGAATTCCAAGTTATCAAACAGAGCCTTAAAAGAAAAAATCATGAAATGTCATTTGAGTTGGTTTGGACATGCTTATCGGTAGCCTAAAACAACCTCATGCGAAGGATTTCTACAACTCTAAACACAAGGAAATAGGAAAAGTAGGAAGTGGAAGACCAATAAAGACTAGGAGAAAATAGAAAACAAATGAAAGATTGCAGATTGAAAAAGAACTTGCTCTAAATAGAAGTGAAGATAGAGGACTTGCAAGATAGGTCAAGGCAATGATAACGATGAAAAACATAAGATGTCCCATATGAAGCCCTGATGTCAATATAAGCATTTCATATACATGGTGTTTAAACTAATACTGTTCCTTCAAATTTAAGAACAACACAACAATAACAGTACTAAAAGTTCAAGAACCTGGGTATTCTCTCCGCGAGGTTGAAAGCCACATTTCTCGACAATAGATGATCGTACGATCTCTGGAGTAGTTAGAAGAACAAAACCCTTCTTCCTAACCTCTGAAAGTGCCCAGCTGATAAGGCCCATTTCTAATAAAACTGCCTCATTCTTTAGGTAGTAGAATTTCGAACCACTGACCTGTACAAACCAATCCATTTATACATATACAAAATTTCATCAATAACCTGCCTAAATTATATAAAGAGGATACCTCTGCAGCCGCATCAAAATCAAACAAATCTAGCTCTTTCCCAAGTTGCACATGATCTTTGATATGGAATTTGAACTCAGGTGGACTGCCAACCTAAGCAAAAGAAAGAAAGAAAGAAAGAAGAAAGATACTATGAGCTTGATCTTATGTATCAAAATCGATAAGGGAGAAAAAGGACATGAAAAGTCAAATACCGTCTTCCTCAGTGTTGAACAATCCTCCCCTCCTATTGGGACATCTGGATGAGTAATATTCGGTATAAACTGCGCTTCTACTTGAAGTTTATCAGTGAGTTCAACAAGTTGTTCCTCTAAAGCCACCAATCCTTCTTTCAGATTTTTTCCTGCTCAAACAATTAAAACTTGCAAGGCTTAAAACCTGAACAACGATAAGCACAAGTGCACAACGTGCAAACCTACCAAAATACCTTTTTATTTTTTGGCTTGGTAACCTATCAAAATACCTTCTTCTATGAGTGACTGACGCTCGGACAATTCCAGCTTTCCTTTCATCTTATTAGCAACCGCATTTCTTTCCCCGCGCAGCCATTCAACTTCCTGCCATCTGTGACTGAGATTTAGCTACAAAAACCTTCACTTCTCTCAAGAAGTTCTTTTTCAGACAAAATCATGCACAATTATAAGGAAACTACCCAAAATCTAATGTCTGAGCTTAGAATCGATCTTTTGTTTCTGAAAGATGCCATTTTTTATTGGTAAGTCAAAACTAGTAACTGAAAGCGAGAAAATACAAAAGAAAAGCAGGATGCTTATGAGACCACACCTCAAAAATAAAGCACCTCAAAGGAAAGGAAACATCATACCAGCCCCAGACCAGCAAAGAAAGAAGGCCCCCAAAATGAACTTACACAGATTTACATATGAACAGAATATCTAACGGTACCATAGTGGACAAGAAGCAAGTAAATTAACCTCATTCATTTATCCTGTTTAAAGAGCTATTTTCCTCATATTAAAAAAAATGGATTTAGCATTGAAACGGATTTTGTAAGTAGTAATGAAGTCTCTGAAAGGGAGAACATGGATACATTACCCATTTTGACATATCCAGATGTCATGGTTAGGGGGGTGATATCATAAGAGGCAAACTATTAGTAGCCTGATTATGGTCTCCATAAAATGGACAATTTTGTGTAAAAAAGGTGTAGAGATCATTTGAGTAACATGGAGCCGTTTTCACTTCTTGCAATCAGACAACACCCATTTAATCGGTTTGGTCTCATGAGCAAATAGTTCGCAGTCCGTTTGGCTCAGTTTATCATGGCTAGTTCAACTGGTCTGGCTTTTATTTAAATTTTTTGAAAGCTAAAAATACTAGTAGAGGATTTGAACCTAGGCATCATTCTTCTAACACAAATAAGAGTATAAGACAACCAACTAGCTAGAAAGGAATTACTTGTTATTAAAAACAATATTGTTATAAATATTTTTCATTTTTCATTTATAATAATCCTTAGGGACCATTGCTTGGTGTGATGAAAAAAGGCTTGGGCTATCAACAGTGAGAATGCAGGTTCTTTGTGCATAAAAGCCGAAGGTTAGGTCCGTATCCAGTCCACTCCTCTCAGCACCCTGAAATTACAGGACCAGCACTGGGTAACCGCCATTTTTAACTGATCCTATGCGAACCCGGTAACAATGGGTCAGACATAGTGACACCAGAAAACCAGACAAGGGACACCTCCAGTCATCTATGATTTATGGACCCAGCTCTCCTGGCCGTCATTTAAACACCATTTGATCTTACACCATCAATGGTTTAAGATGTGGGTGATACCCTACCCTCAGAGTGATAGATCATAGTTTGAAGTGCAACATGCACAAAAATGGTGTTTTGGGAGATTTAAACCATCCAGTCTATCGACTATAATAGCAAACAGTGTTTTTAGTTTTAATGGCTAATATTAAAGTTTATCGATCAGATGGTTCATGGAAACTCATAGGCATGTTTATTTGGGCTGAGATATGTTCCAATAATGATTGCCGCTTGGACAATTTTAATTGGTCACATATGTGCGCCACGTGACATACTGATAAATCACACTTGAATGGTGTGAGACAAAAAAATATGATTTTGATCGTGTAAGATCATTTAAAAACCATTTTGGTGTTTAAATGTTGGTTCTCATGATTTATATATGATATTATTGAGATTTTGGAGAGATAATATTCCACAAATATTTGTGCATTCCATTAAGAAAAGATTAATGGGAAACAATAAAAGGCAAACCTTTTGAAGGCGGGCCAGCTCCTCGTAAAGCTAGAGAACGAGCTCCAAATTAGCTTTCGAGTTCCTGTTCTTGATGTTGGCTGCTACAATATCTTTGTTGTCGCGAATCCATTTGAAATCAATGGGAGCTCTCCACTGAGGTTTTACAGCTGCAGAAACAAAAAATAATTAATAATAATAATAAGAACCAAAGAAGTTGGAAAAAGTAGAAATTAAAAAAGGGAGATGAAAGAAAAGAGAAACCTTTCTCATTTTCCTCTGTAATGGAAGGTGTTTGAAGGGCAGGTGCCGAAAGTGCCCAAACAGTAAAAGGCAGGGTGTGGCAGGGTGTAACGACCCTAAACTGAATTTGTGGTGTTAGATTTATTTTGCACAGAACGTGGTGTTAGTGCTCCATACCGGAACCTATCCTAGTTGAAAAAGTACACATTTTGGCTTTTCAAAAAGGTTTTATATTTAAAATTATCCTTATTTGAACTTCTATTTTAAAATAGAGGTTTAAAAAGGTTTAAACCTCTATTTTAAACCTTGAAATAAAAGCCTATACACCCTTATTTAGTGCGACCGCTTAACACCGAATTAATGCCCATATATTATAAATAAGAAAACTACGGAGAACCCTAAACCATTATTATAAGAATTCTTCTTAAAAACCCTAGCCGTCACTCCATCTTCTTCTATAGCCACCCTTTTCTAAAAACACCCTAATCTCTTTTAAATTTCTTGTGTGTTCTTCCACAAGAACCACTGTGGTATTTTTCTATCATCAAATCGAGGTGAAGACGGCGTAATCGTGGACGGCCCAATCGTGTGGACGCCGATCTCTATCGTCCTAACCGCCGTCGATTCGCCGAAGAGGTGGGTACCCATCCATCCATCTCATTCTACTCAAATTCCGTCGCGTAGGATACGATTCGATCGCGTATCGACGGACTATAAAATGAATCATATATTTGTTTTCTATGCAATATCACTTTAGGATTGAAAATATGACTAATCCTCATTTTTATATTATTTAATTATTTTGTTATATATTGAGATTTATCATTGTCTTATACCCAATAAATTAATATATAGCCGCTCGGTTCATTGGATGCATAGTCATCATATGCTCCAAGTATAATATTAATAAGACTCGAAAGTCGATCCAAAATAGATGAAAAACGATCAAGATGAGATTTGTTTAAAAAGTGTTAAGAATCAATTGCAAGGAAACAAAGATAACGAGTGCCTAAAAGCGCACATTCAAATTCCACCTTTAAAACAATTGGTTAATGTATTGAAATAATTATCATGTTCGCTTTTGTAAGTAGAAAATCGATTAATGATCCGCTTGGCATATTGTTCCTAAAGCAATCGAACGGTCGATTTTCTAGAACTTGGAGATCGGACCCAAATAATTAAAATAACTAAGACAAGTACAAATTCATGTACATTCGCTTATTGCCATTAGCATCGTAAAAGTATACATTATGGCACTTCATCTGCATAGCACGTGACCACTTTTGAGGCTGCTATGTGGGTTTCCAATATATTATTTTGAGAACTAATAAAATAATTATTAAATTAGAATGTTTTATATTTATATGGTTTGATAGGAATTGGCTTAAACATACTATATTGTACATGTAAAGTAATGATTGTTATATATGGAATGCTACTTAAAAGAATATTATAATTATATCATTTATATATTATCTTTACCTATATATATATATCAAGTAAAGTAATATGTATAACTTTACTTATATAAAATATTATATAAATATCAACCGGGTGAAAGCAAGGTTGGGCGATTCTAAAATGCCCATTCACCACCAATTGATAAATATGGCTCTAAGACTCAATATTAAAACCTTCTACACATGTTATAGACTTGTTGCTATTAAAGAAGGTTTATTTTTGGAGAGAGAAATTACGTGAATAAATAAGGCCATAAAGCCAACACACAAACCTATGCATGTACCCAAATTGAAACCGATTCCACATGGACTAGTGAGACCCATGCTTTAAAACAAGTACCACACCTTACTTAATAACTCAAATTGCCTAGATTTCATTATATCGAATCCTTCCTGTGCCCCTTTTTTTTTTAATTATAATATTATTATAATTAGCATACTGCATTATATAGTTTAGATTCTGTAATATTTTAACCTATAATAACCCGCCTCACACTATACCTATGTAGTATTATTATTTATTTGAGAAATTTCTTCTTGACAGCAAATTGATTCATTGTGTTGTACTTTTATCGATCCATTGACACATCAAATTGATTTGCTGATCCTAAACAAAATTGAACCATTGTTCACTTTAAATTGATTCTGACCCGAATTAAATAATTCAAATAATATACTCTCGACTGATTGATTTCAAAATCAATCAATTGATTCTCGTCCGAACAGATGACCTTAATTATAATTCCACCTTTGCACGACCAAAACTAAGTGCACCAAATCACTTGCATTTATCGATGGTCGGACGCATCACTTTAAATTGCACTGCCCATTTTTATTTGAGCATTTAATTATAGTATACTATATATATATATATAAAATTTTATCTCTTCAATGCGACCACTTCGATAACACAAAGTGTTAGAACTTCGATGCCTCTATGAAATCGAACTCAATTATTTATTAAATTACACTTATAACCCTATTATATAATTATATTGGTGTATTATGTAAATAAATATAAATATAAACATAATCCAAATCTAAGTGTAAACCGTTCTGTATGTGTGATGCTTTTGTATTTGTAACTTAATCAATTTATATGAGTTAGGGATATGTTAGATCATGAGTACGAGAGTGTATGAGATCATGCCTACGCTTGGGCGTGGTGATTCGCTGAGATGGTATCGAAGCGAGAAATACACCGTATTCACATGCCTTACAACTCATGGTGGAATGGGACCCATGACGAGTCGGGTGAGTGTAAATTCAGTGTAATCTCGTATACCGTGGCATATATATCTGACCCGATCACCCCGAGTCCAAAGATGATAGTATAAATTATGAGTTAAGTTATGAGGTTCGACCATATGCATTAGCTGTGGTGAGGTTCTTCTACGGTTACGTGAAACTCGAAATATTGGTATCTATGTATAGATGCAACACCTCTATGGTAGTATAAACTATCACATGAAGTACATCCAGGTTACTACGAAACTTTTTCTTGGAAAGCGTGAATTAGGAAAGTTGCCTCACTATAGTTTGTCCTAGGATTAAGTATAAAAATATGATAAGATATGAGTATGAGATAAGATAAGTTATGATACGAGTACGATAATAAGACATCGCTGTGTAGGCCAGCAAAAGATAAAGAACTTAAGTCTTTGTATCGTGCTGCCCTCATGTAGCCACCAGAAGGGCAACAACGCCTTTCACCAAGACGGATCTCTGGGAGAGATTATGAGTATGAGTATGTTATGAGTGAGTTTGGCCATTATGTCTCCCCATTGGCTGGATGGTGGAGTATGAGTATGACACGAGGGCGTTATAATATGGTGGTATGATACTATGTTGACCCTCCCATAGTAGCTCGAGCAACACTCGCACATGTCGCTTAGGATTTCACGAGTATGTTAGTTACGCTCATGCGATGTATGTGCGTATGATAAAGTAGAATGATAATAAGACATGGTAGGATATGTTATGAGATATGGTAAGGTACGTTAGGATATGAGTGTCTAGATCATGGTCTTGCATTTATGATATGCATGTGATTTTGCCATCCTTTTACTATCTGCTTTGAGATATTATGTTTATCACTCACAAGATGCACCCACAATGCACCTGAGTAGTATGGGATGGATTGGTGGTGTATCCCATCGAAGTTTACGTGGTAGTAAACTCATCCCACGATAATTTACACTGTGACTATCTGAGAGTGGGACGTGGGTTTCTCCGATCCGATTAGTCTTTGAACGTCGACCAGTGGGCGTTGATTACAAGAGCCTTTGGAGGTGACATTACCTATCAGGAGGACTACAGTGTTGATTTTGATCCGAGCACCGGATATTGATTTAGTAGACTCGGTATTGGATTTTGCCTTATATCATTATCATTGACTCTATGCTTTCATTTTTATCGGATTTGTCTCCGATTTGACTTACATGTTACCTGTGGATTAATAGCATTTTATCGCATTTTATCAGATTTATTCAGCATTTATGATTATTTTATATTCCACTATGGTATGTTGGCTTTCACAGATTTCGTGGAACCATTATTGCGTGAGAACTCTGATTAGGTGTATGTCCGCTTAGCATATCCAGGATATGTGCGGGTCATAACTCGGAATTCTAGGCCCTCGGGATGGGGTCGAATTTCGGGTCGTGACACAGGGTAACTGCTCTGAAGAAGCCATGATGAGTGGTTCGTTGCAGAAATAGAGTTTTGGGTGGGGATATGAGCAAACAGGGTTTGAAGATGGATCAAGGAACGGAAGCTAGTTTTAGGGTTTGGAGAGCTGATCCTCCAAAGCAACCTGATAAACCCATCATAGTAGAGAGAGAGAGAGGGATTGGGCCTGTAGTTCAATGTAGGGTTGAGCTCGTATTGCTATGAGAAGACGCGTTTCAGCGGGCCATTAGGCAAGTGAACACAGTTTTTAGTATGCAAGATTGGCTACACGTTTCAACAAGAGTAGTCGGGTCTCCTCTTCTTCACTGATTCTCTCCACCTTGTTTGATTTCTATTTGCGAGCCATTACTTCACCTTGAAATGTAGCCTTACACCCAAGTTAAAAAAAGACTTTTTATTTTAGAGACATGTAATATGTGAAATCGCAATCATGATCTATAGATCCTCAGTGGATAAGATTGAAGCAAAATACGATATTTATCATATGAACTATTCTTATCAACCATTGAATCAAATAATAGCCTTTGACTATATTTAATTAAATGATGTGGATTATATTTCGTGCTAATCCTTTGTACTTAATATCCTTAAATGACCGGCTCCAAATCAAACGGTTTAGATGGTATTTTTATAGAGCAGAGGTTGCCAAACTTGTAGGTCTTTATTTTACTTTAAACTTAGTGCAAGGTTATGTTGCCGAGTGCCAGTAATGGCTCCCTTTTCATTTTTATGTTTCTAATTTTTGCAGCTGCTCAAGAAATTTGCAAAGTAATTTCTCAAATTTTATCTCATTTTTTAATTTTTTACCCTTTATTTTTTTATTGAGGAAGTTTGTAGTTTGACATGACTGAACATTACAATGTATTTATTTAATTGTTTTAAATCACATGGGATACATTGTTTTAAATTACAATGTATCTATTCAATTGTTTTAAATCTCGGCCGAAAAAATGCATTTCATTGTCAACCCTCCAAAAATTCAAAACTATCGGCTGAGAAAATCAAATTATTGGCCACTAATATGAAATTACCGGCCGATCAAATTATTGGCCGAGAATTTGAGTTTTGAAATTTTTGTAATAGGGTTCAAATCCAATTTTTGCAAAACAAAAAAAAAACTATTTTTTTCCCTTTCTTTTTTTAATAGGTTTAAGCCTAATTTTTGCAAAAAAAAAATCCCATTTTTTCTTCCTTTCTTCTCTCCATTTTTGTTCCATTTTTTTCCCTAAAAAAAGAGAAGAAGAAGGAGGTACATAGAGAAGAAAAAGGAGGTACCTGGCTGCTGCCCTAGCCCACGAAATCAATTCTTTAGTTTGTATTTTCCTTCCTTTCTTTCTTTCTTTCTTTCTTTCTTCTTCTTCTCTATGTTTTTTTTTCTCTGCTCTGCGTATAGGTTTAGACGAGAGAGACAGAGAGAAGGGTTTCGGTTTCGTGGGTTTTAATAAGAGAGAACTTAGAGATGGGTTTGACTACAATAAGTCATACGCACACGCTTTTTAAGTGATTGGAACGAGGTACAGTAAAGACTTTTTATTTTAGGGACGTGTTACTTGTAAAAATGCAATCTAAACCATCTAATATAAAATTCATGATTTATAAATCCTTGGTAGATAAAATTGGAGCAAAACACAATTTACGTTTGATATAATAGCTTTAGACCATATTTAATCATATGATAAAAATTATATTTCGTGCCAATCTTGTCTATTAAGGATCTATAGATCATGAACTTTAAATCAGACGGCCCAGATTGCATTTTCAAATTACCGTATGATATAATAGCCTTTGACTATATTTAATCACATGATGAAGATTATATTTCGTCCCAATCTTGTCCACTATGAATCTATAGATCATGAACTTTAGATCAGACGGCCTAGATTGCGTTTTCAAATTATTGTCTGATATTAAATTACCGTCTAATATAATAGTCTTTAACTATATTTAATCACATGATGAAGATTATATTTCGTGCCAGTCTTGTCCACTAATGATCTATAGATCAGACAGCCCAAATTACATTTTCACTTATCACATGTCCCTAAAATACAAAGTCCTTTTTTTACTTTGGTGCAATCACTTAAAAAGTGAGTTCAAGTAATGGCTCCCTAAATATAATAAGAAGGGGAGCCATTACTTGCACACATTTTTCAAGTGATTACATCGGATTTAAAGAAAGACATGGTATTTTAGGGACATGTGATATGTAAAAATGCAATATGAGCCGTCTGATTTGAAGTTCATGATCAATAGATCTTTGGTATATAAAATTTGAGCAAAGCGTGATACTTGTCATATGGTTTATTGTAGTCAACTGTTGAATTATATAATAGCCCTTTATTCCATTTAATCAAATGTTGAAAATTATATTTTGTTCTAATCTCTTGCAATCGTTATCTTTAAATTATGACCTTCAAATCAAAAGGCTTAGATGGTGTTTTTACATAGTAGAGGTCGCCAAACTTGCAAGTCCTTTTAAATTTAGTGCAATCGGATGCAATCACTTGAAAAGCATGTGCAAGTAATGGCTCCCAATAAGAAGCATTCAAAGGGTTTAAAGGGGTTGTCCTTATGAGCACTTTCATAGATTGCGTAAGTGGTAATAGAGGTACTCATATATATAGAGGTACACAATATTTTACACAGTAGATCTTGAGATCATAGCCCAACTAGCAAACAGTAAAATCTTGATTTTACGTGTCATACATCTGCAAAATGACCCGATCATAGGCGTATCATGAGAAGGGTTCTTAAGTCACTTGAGATTTATTCAATGTGAAATCAAAATTTGATCGTCGGATATGTTTTGCATGAACTCAAGATCCATTGTGTGATAAAAAAATTAGTTTCACTAGTGTAAATATGTATTCTAATAATGTTAAAGAGTTAAAAAAAAACCAATAAAATAAAGTTCGACAAAGTTCAGTAAAGTTCGGAGTATATTTTCAAAAAAATTCGAAATTTACTGAAAATTTGACCGAAATTTACAAAAATTTTGACCAATTTATGATTTGGGTCATGAACGGAACCGAAACCGAAAGCGATATTTTGATCCATGTCGGAACCCCTCTACATGGTACACCGAACTTGCATCCCTAGGCTCACCTGGGCTTAGATTCTATTTTGGTTGTTATTTTTTATGCGACAGACTCTCCTAATCGCCATTTAAACACCAAAATAGTGTTTATGATCTTACACCATTAATGGTTTAATATGTAGGTGATCCGACTCATCAAATTGAAATGCAACCAGGCCAAAAATGGTGTTTTATGGAAATTTAAACCATTAGCACTATAATATTAGCCACTATTTTTAATTTTAATGGTGGATATTAAAGTTCATCAATTGGATTGTTCACATCCAACTATCACCGTGTTTTATTCCAATGACAGATTGTCACTTGGGCCATTTATGTTGTTGATAGATGTATAATGATAAATCACACTTTAACGATACAAAATAATTTGTTGGGCGAGTTCGGGCGGGTGGCTCAAGATTCAGACGTCCCCGAAGCATATCTATATATATACATATATTTGACGATATGCATACTTTATTTCAAAATAAAAATATATAAAATTCAGATCCACACATAGGCTCATTAATCGTATGATTCAAATCCATTCATAGACATGTTTCTTTGGGCTAAGATATGTTTCAAGGATATATTGCCACTTGGACAATTTAAACTGATAAGAGATGTTCACCACATGGCATAATGATAATCACACACCAACAATGTGAGATTAAAAGTCTTAACTCTAGTGGCATAAGATCATTTAAACACAAGAATGGTGTTTAAATGTCGGTAAGGAGTTATTATCCCTAGGCGATAAGGGCTTTAAAGTTTAAGGGTCGTCAATGAGTCGAATTGAGTGGTGTCCAGTAAAAAATTGGCATATTCCCAACCTTTTGATAACTCGACCCGATCCGATAAAAGCCCATTAGTTTATAAATCGCCCCCTCTCCGCCCCGACTTTAAAACTTCTAGGTGGCCGTCTGAGCTGCCCAAATCGCTCAAGTGGGAGCCCTAGACTTGTCCTGCTCGAGAAGCCGCCCAAAGCTAAATCAGGGTGCCCGAGGGCCGAACCGTTGGCCGTCCACCTTTAAGAACACTATTCATGACGACCTTTAAGAACACTATTTATTGCAACAATTTATCACCTGCAATTTTTATTACAACTTATCTCTATTTTTATTTATACGTCCTGAAAATATAATCGCCCAAGATTCTCTAATTATCCACTGGCTGCTGATTAGTTTGAACATGAAATCAAAGTCAACCAATTAGACATGACCGGTGCCCCCAATCAGTAATGTGGCCAATGATTAAAAATCGCATCTGATATGTTTTTTTTACAATGAGGTGTGCACCTCATAAAAAAAACGTTTGGGAATATATGTAGTTAAACGGAAGGAGATTACAGATTGATGGGATGTAAATCAAGATATCAAAATCAGTATCGATCTTAGGTATCAGTTTGCCTGAGGCCAATACCAATCAGTCGATACCGATACATATCGGCTAATAATTTATTTATTTATTTAAAAATAAAAGTTTCAATCGAAACAGAGACGTATAGGCTGAAACTCAATAAATATCGCCCGTACATATCTATTAACCAATTTTTGATACCTTGATGCAAATAACCCTTTATCTTCGTAAAGGGTCTATAGGCTCTTTTGGCAATGGGTGTGGAAAAGGACCATAAAGATTCTCTTTCATACTGATAATTAATAAGCTACCCCTTGTCAGCTGGGCAGCAAGTAGGGCTACAATGGGTCACAGTTGGGCCAACATTTTGGCCGCCAGGACTCTTTGAGGGCTACAATGACTAAAACAGACATTCAGGGAATTTCGTGCCCAAGCTGAACCAAATGCTCGACATTTGGAACCTCTTTTTCTGTTTTTTTTTATACGACCATTTGGAACACCGCTTTAGAGCACTGGAAAGTATTTTTTTCAACAAGGGGTTGCCAAACAGCCTTAGAGCATCTCCAACATTGCCCTTCAAATCTTTGTCATCACTTCAACTGCTACTTGTGAAGAGCCTATTTGCAAAATAAACCCTCCAACTATGCTCTTCAAATCAATGTGGATTTGAATAGACTCTCACTCCAAATTTGGAGTCCCTCCCCACTCTTCAAATTTGAAAATTTATTATTTTATTTCAAATTTAAAGAGCCATTTTCACCCTTTAAATTTGAAAAAATAAAAAAATATTAAAATAATAAAAATTGAAGAGTGTGGGTGGAGAAGAACACCAAGACACACTCTTCAAATTTTAGCTACATCAGCATCTCCGATAGCTAAATTTGAAAATTGTGGGTTGGAGACGCTCTTAACTCGGTGGTTATTTAGTATCCTACTTCAAAGTGCTTAAGGCCAAAACCTGCCTGCCAATTCCGGCAGCTCTTCGTGTCAAATATCATCTGAACTGGGAACTTAAGGATTACAAGAATCATATAGTTTTGCGGGCATGCATGCACTCAGAAGGCCTTTGCACGAAAAACAGACTCTGATGATAGTTAGTTCCCAAGTGATCATCAACATTTCAAAATGAAGAGAAGTAAAAGATTATGATTCTTGTCAGTGGTGCTATATACATTCATAAACCATGAAGAATCTGTCCGCCTGCTGCCGAAGTGCACCAACTCGCTGGAACCTGCCAACACCACATAATGCCAGGCGCATCATTAAGGTAGGGAAGGCAATGATATAGGTTCTCGTCACAAAAACAAAGGAAAAAATATATGTTCAAGTTATAAATAATTACGAAAACGAAGATCGATTGTGTCTTGGTGTTTGGCATACTGTGACTTACTAGTAGTCAAAGGACCCCTTTATTCCCTCTATGCTTTCTCCCACTGACAACCTGCATGCAACAAACAAACAGATCATAACTACACACATTGAGGGATCCACATTTTATGTAGAAGTTTAAATGCAATTTAACAATGAGGAATGATTATATGTTGGCATAACATGATGGTAACTTGATTCTTTTGAAGCAAACCTACACAATGGAGTGTACATCCGATGAGGATCCAATAGTGGTTCCATCGTGGATTCAATGTAGATTGTTGAAAATATACATTGGCGGGAACAACATTATATTGTTATTCGACTGTCGATCTTCATCTAGCAATAATGACTTATTCTAGACATCTGTATGCACGGAAAACTTACCAATCTTCATTGCTAGATAGATGAACCATGCTGCAATATATATATGCAATGAGAGCCAACTGGCATCCTATAACACCACACTGCATATGACTAGAATTATCAAAATGGAGAATGTTTATAAAACTACCTGTGTGTGACGGGGTCATTCCTCATGTCTCATGCTGCGCTGCGGCGTGGGGCTTGAGCTAGCATGAAGGCATGTGGCCTTGAGGCTAGGTTGTGTTCCAAGTGGAAGACACAATGGTGTTGAGTTAGTGCGGAGGCACGTGGTCTCGAGGGTAGGTTACATGCTACTTATGTCGGGTGAGGAAATAGAACTGTGCTAACTAGTGGGATAGCAAGTGGCTAGACGCATGCCGGACACATGACCATGACATGGGAGTTTGGTGTTGGCTAGATAGCTTCGATTGGGGACACATAGCCCATATAACCTTGCAAGTTGGCTTACGTCAAGAGTATCACTAGTCTTCGTGCAAGAATAATACGGAATTTGAGGGAGTATTCGAGAATAATCAAGAGAAGTGGTTAATGAGTTATGGCTGGCCCACTCGAAGTAACACGAAAGCTTTCGAACAAACCCTAATCTGCATCTCTCTGCAGTTACCTACTAAGTGCTTCAGCCAATGTGTTGAAAAGGAATAGGGAAAGTGAATCACCTAGTCGAAGAACCATCGTTCTATTAATGTACCCTCTAAGAGTGTCCTTAACCAGTATGCAGAACTACACCATGAATTAGTATGGAGTGAAATTTTATACCTTCTTTTGAGGATCGAAACGTATTTAAAAGACTTTTGGGTGTTTTAAACCCTAACCCTGCTTCCAGGATGATCCAAACGTCTTTTAAGGTACGATTCAAATTTTGATTAGTATGACATCGACATCATTGGCCGTTAAGTGAGGTAGGCCTGAGATTAAATCCCTCTAGTTATCACAAAATCTGAAATACCTTTCTTATACAAAAAAAAAGGAAGAGGTTTAGAATGTTGACACTAATGGAAAACCGTAGGAAAATTAGAAGAATAATGAGTGTTATTATGTCAAATGGGTGGATAATGGTAGACATAGACCTATTAATAACTTTTTGTTAATAGGTCTAGTGGGACTGTTTTTGGTAATCTGTCGATATGCCCAGCATATCAAAGAATGGAGATAGTTTGTTTAAACTTATTCACTCGATAGTGGAGTTAATGGAAGAGAATATAGACGAATATTCATAGATAGAGCCACATCGGGGGGTTGTGGGGAATGTTGCAGGAGAAAAAGGAAAAAGTATTTGTCCTCATGGGAAGCCCACTGCTTGGATTTGCTGCTTAGATAGATTGAAAATTTGTCTAATCCTTTACATCTATAAGCATTCCTAGAATCCTAGGTGTTGAATTTTATATGTCAATACACCAACGGAAAGGATCTCAGACTGCCAGTTGCCACTTGCTCTATAATTGTTTCCTTACATTGAAAGGCATGAACAAACAGAAGTTGGTTTAAGGGCAATATTCACCTCTAAGAAGTACGATAGAAGCACATACTTGTAGGAAACATGGTATTAACATATGTGACGCTGTTTTAGTGTATAAATATCCTTTACATGGCTGAAGAGAACAAATTAAATGTGTCATCGAACAGCTTAGCTGGCAAGCTAGAATATTCATGCCCATATCAATCAAATAATTTTGTAGAGTCGGTATTAGGTGGCGATGCATCGGTCAATCTCCTTCTGCCAAAACAGTCAAACCTTGGTAGGTGCATAGGCACATATCTACGAACGTGCAAATCGATTAAAGTCGGGCACCCAATACCAACTCAATTTTGAATGGGTTGAATGTACCCCAGTAACATTCTAGCATTATTTGTTTGATCTATAATATTCATACTTCAAAGCCTTTGGGTTAAAAGCAACTCTACAACAATTATGTTTCATCGCTCATAAATCAAAAAATGAAAAAGACGAGATTTCTTTGCATAGTGTTTACTTTAAAAGAGGGATATGGATGCATAATGTTGAACGGGTTTAGTGCTCTACTCTATCAAAGCCCCTAGAGATTTCCGGATGCCACCATTGTATTATCACAATCCTTCATAGATCTTCGTGGATGTAAAGTAATCAACAATAACAAACCTTCGTTGATTACCAAGAAAATCTACATTGTGCATATAGCTTATCTGAACCACTATTATTCATCTACTTCTCTTACCATTAAATTGAATTTACGGTTATCGAAAATCTAAATTCTAAACTGAAAACATCCTAATCTACGCAAGTTCCACGATCTGTCCCTTGTCCAACCATGGAACTTTTAAGACATTAATTATATCAAGGGATGCAGATTTGGTTAACCGAACTAAACTGACACCGAAAATTCCAGTTTTCAGCTCTATTTTGGAGTCATTTTTGGTTCGGTTCACCTGACACTAAAACCGAACCGAATTCGCTTTTTCGAAATTGAAACCGAAACCAAAACCCGAAATTTTTGGTTTTTTCTGGGTCGGTTTCAGTTCGCATTCGGATTTTTTTTTATTTCCTGTATTTTAAAGCTATTTTTTGGGTTTTCAGTTTTTTGGATGTTTTCAGTTTTCTAATCTTACCTAATCAGTTTTGGGTTTTGCCACCCAATACCGAAACCGAATCGTTTCAATTCAGTTCGGTTTTGGTCCGGTTCTGACTAGTGTTGTCATATGTGATCGCATATGGCATCAGGAAGGGGTGGATCGCATATGCCATTATGCCATCGCATACAATTGTATGTCATGGCATACATTCGCATATGCAATAGTATGTCATCGCATACAGTGTATGCCATGGCATACTTCTCCAACATTTTTTTTTTCGGCTTTTTAGGCTTCCCCAAGCCCTATTAATAGGGGGTCTCTCTTCCTAATGCATACCACAACTCTCAAAGGTATGTTTCTGGTTACTTTCCTTTTCTTTTGTATGCTCCACTTTATTTTTGTACTTATTTGGACTTATTTTTTGTATTTTCCCTTCTAACTTATGGGTTATATACTTATATTTTTTATTCTAGACACTACAAAGAGCACAAAATTAACACAAATATATTACTTTTCAATATGGGGAAGTTTGGGGATTTTTTTGAAAAATAAAAAAATAAAATTTATGTGCCATGGCACAATCGCATATGCGATGGGGTTATGCCATCGCATAGCGTCGTATATGCCATTTAACTACATTGAGAGTAGGTCAAACTTGTATTTTTGAGGTCATTGAACCATTTTACAAGGGTTAACTCCATGGGTCAAAATATCGGACGATACCGATATGTATCGTTTTTTAGGGTCCCCGATATAATAAAAATGGTTTTTATTGGATAACCACCAAAATAACCTAATTATTGGAGGATAATTTGAATGTATCGTCTGATAATTTGGCAGATTGACAGGGATCCCATTTGGCCAAATTATCGGACGATACATTCAAATTATCGTCCTTATCGGACATTTGAATGTATCCTTCGCTAATTTGGCAGATTGACAGGGACCCTATTTGGCCAAATTATCGGATGATACATTCAAATTATCGTCTATATCGTCCACTGTTGTTATATGCGATCGCATATGCCATAAGAAAGGGCTAGATCGCATATGCCATGATGGCATATGCGATCCAGGAAGTATGCCATCGCATACAGTGTATGCCATGGCATACTTCTTCAACATTGATTTTTTTTTTTTTTTTTTTTAGCTTTTAGGCGTCCCCAAGCTCTATTAATAAGGGGTATCTCTTCCTAATGCATACCACAACTCTCAAAGGTATGTTTTGAATCTCTTTCCTTCTCTTTTGTATGGTCCACTTTATTTTTGTACTAAGACTTATTTTTTATATTTTTTCTTCTAACTTATGGGTTATATACTTTTATTTCTGATTCTAGACATTACAAAATTAATAGAGTACAAAATTAACACAAACATATTACTTTTCAATATGGGGAACTTTGGAAATTTTTGGGGATTTTTTTGAAAAATAAAAAATGAAAATTTATGTCATGGCATAATGGCATATGCGACCCACATATGCGATGGCCCTATGCCATCGCATAGCATATGCCATTTGACTACATTGGTATCGTCTGAAAAGGAGGATAATTTGATTTTTTGAAAAAAAAAATTTGTATCAAAACGATACATTCAATGTATCGCCGATACATTGAATGTATCGGACAATATGCGATACGTATCGTCCTGGAGTTTAGGACGATACGTATCGAAATTCCGATATTTTTATCCATGGTTAACTCTTTAACCCTATATTAAAAGGGCTCTGTGGGTCTTGGAGTGAGGTGACTGTCTTTGTTTGCTCTTTGGTCCTGGTTCTAGCTTCTCGGGATCAGGGATTCCTGTAGTGTCACCTTGTATTTTTCTTTTGATTTTTAATGCATTTTGTTACCAATAAGAAAAATAAAAAACATCTATGTAGACAGAGCCACAAGTGCTACTCTACACACAATGGGCCCCGACATCTGGGAGGGTGTGTTGAGTGTCGCCTATGCCTATAAGGTTGTGACTTAGGACGGTGCTTGGAGGGCACTGCATGTGGGACTCAAGGGAATATGCTTGGAGATGCATATATAGGCGCCGAGGAGATGCAACTAAGATATGGATACGCAGTACACGATGGTGCATGCTGGCACAAGAGCCAGATATGTGAGACGTGTGTTCATTGTGAGGGCCACGCACAATGGTAGGCTGAGAAATTTCGGTTATGCAACGACATGACGAGCCGACATCCGCCTATTGCAAACGAGGTACTGATGCATGAGGTGAAACATAAACAAACCAAGTAAGGCACAAAGGTAAAAGCATGTTATCAAAACTCAGCTGATACTGATACGTATTGGCAGTATGTATCAGTTTTGCCGAGAACCGATACTGATACCACCGCGATACAGGTATCGGGGTGGGGTATCAATAGTGGTATCAGTATCGTATCAGGCCGATAAGGGTCAGTATCACCGATATAAAAAAAAAAAAAATAAGTTTTTTTATTACAACAAAAAATAGCTGATTCGGTATCAGCATATTCCATATCCGCATCGACCAATACGTATCAGTTCAAGATGAACTGATACCTGATACTGATACCTTGGGTACAAGCATGCATGATGGGCACGTCATGATGCATCGAGGTGGTAGGCCTTAGTGAAAAAAGGTAACTATAGGAGGAGTTCTCGTCCTCTACGCTGGTAGTATCAAACTTGATGGTGGGTTAGGCTGGACTCGTGATCTCAACAAGGTGTTGCATGAGCATGGAGGTCATGGCCTGTTACGCCCCTATAACATATGGCATTATAGAGGTTGATGGAAAAACATCCTTATATCCATTTGTTTATGCGTATGACTACTTGGGAAATTCCATTTAATGTCTTAACTTTCTATAGAAGCAGGAGTTTGGCATGGGATAAATACTTCCCATCCCTAAGGTGTGGGGCATTATCACTATGCCTCGTATCAAAGCTTTCATGAGGTCAACGGCTAGTGACAAGATGCTTAAATTAAACCATCTATGGAGCTAAAAGCAATAGTCCCCGAAAATTAAGCCTAGATCATCAAAATGAGCCAAAAGCATCATTACTCCTGATATTTATGAAAAAACATGAATACCTACCTTGACGTTGGGGATCAACTTCTTTTGCTAAAATTAGAAGAATAACGTGAAAAATGCTTCCATTGGCCCATGCTAGGAAGTATAGATCAAAAGAATCATTTCTTTGATGACAAGGGAGCAGAGGCGAGAAGCAACATTAACAAGGTGAAGAAAATTCATTCATTGTCATTGATGCTTAACTTCAACCATCTAAAGAGCTAGAAGCAACAATCCCTAAATCTCTAACCTAGACTGTATAAAGGGACGGAAAGAATCATTTGCTCAATTGTAGCACGATGAGAAAGTTTAGTGCCATTTTCTTTTGCTTTCCAACTTCACTTTGGAGTCACGGGAAAAAATGACATCTTATTTGAAGATGGGAATCAGCTTTTTTTGATAAAAATAGAAGAATAATGTGGAAATGCTTCCTTCGGCATATGTTGGAAGTATGGGTGGAGAGAATCATTTCTTCAAATGATAAGGTAGTATTGGTTGGAAGCAACATTAAGAAGACGAAGAATTACAATGGTGTATGATAAAAAAAAATTGGGGCATTTAGTGATCATAGGAAGGAGATTATCACCAGAACTTGGAGAAAAACTTCTAGTTGCACTACTAAATTGAACTATAATGGTAGCTCTACTGGAAATTGGGTCCAGCGTGAATGGGGGGCATTCTTAGAGAAGACGATGGTTCAAAAGAAATAAAGGCCAAGGCTCTCAAGGAAAGGGACTAGAATTTTCATATTCCTTTTTAATAGTCTGTTGATTGTGGATAAGGACACACTAAAGATTGAGATAAATTGCCAACAAAAAATCGTATCAATTGAAGATCATATAATCAGAAGGTAGAATTGAGGAGATGTTAAATAGGATTAATGCAGGTTGGATAAAATGGAGACAACAAAACAAGATATTGTGTTACCCAAGAGTTCCATTTCGATTGAACGGAATTTTCTCTAAGACAATGGTAACACTGGTCATACTAAATGATGCAGAATGTGGGCTAGGAAAAAATGACAAAAAGATAAGAGTGCATAGGAGTGAAATGTGTATGTTAAGTGGATGTGTGGACTATGGAGTAACAAGAAAGAAATTAGGAACGAGTACATAAGAGGAAATTTGAAAGAGACATTTATAAGGTGAAAAATTACAATATATGTTGCTTGAGGTGGTTTGAACATGTTCAGCGGAGTCTAGAAGCAGACTGTGTACAAAGGATCGAGATGTTACAAACACGAAGTAGGAGAAGAGCAAGACCAGTGAAGACCTGGAGGAAATTAGCGAGAAGGGGCAAGGAAGATTATAGAATGATGGAGGTCTAATAAAAAAACAATTGGAGAAATAGGAACTCGCAAACCTGACCCCAAATAGATGAGATAAGGCCATGATAATAATGAAAGTTAGGTCACAAGTTCTCAACTTATGGTTGACATAAATGAAGAGGGATTAGCACTAAGGTTGCCAATTAGGCCCGTTTGGCTCGATGGGTTTTCCGGCCAGTTTGCCTTCAAGCTCGAATCAAAATAAGTTTCAGGGCATAGTAATATAAAATAGTCAAGGGTAGAGATACTGTTAGTCAACAAATTAATGTGACTTGGGAGGTACAACAATTATTAGGAAATAATCAAGTCAAGAGTTGTAGCTATGAGTGTACAAATGGTTTGAAGAGAGGAATGGAAGTGATTGACAAGGGAGCTCCCCTAAGTTGTCCAGTTGGTGGAGCTACTCTCGAACGAATTTTCAAAGTTCTTGGAGAGCCCTCATTCCTTTGATCAAGCATAATGATGCGAATTGGATTTTAATGAGTTCTAATATGCAGTGTGATGCGAGAACTTACTAAATGCAATGTTAGAGTTGAGATTAGGATTAAAATTAATTTAATCAATTAAAAAAATAATAATTTCTCATAACAAATTATCACAGAAAATTCTAGAAATTCAATTAGGTGATTTAATTCCGGCCCAAAATAGCGTTACTTTAGTGTGCATTCCCTATCGCGGATCTAGAGGACTAGGGTTCTTATGAACGGCTAGATCTCCGATAGTTTTAGGGCATCGAACGAACTTGCAAACGAGTTCTCTCAATACCAAACAAAATGAAAAGGCTAATAATGATTTATGATGAACAAATAGGTTGATTTTGGATTTTATGAAATAAATAAAATAACTAGGGTTACGCTACTTACGCAAATCGTAGATATAAAAAGATAAAGATGGAAGAAGAGTTGGCCTCACATCAAACCGTAAGCGGGAATCGAAGAATCACTCTCCGTTTGAGAGAATCATACCCTCATGAAAGTTTAGAACTCTCAATTTTGCATAAGCAATTTTCATTAACCAAAAACTAATAATAAAAGTGTTTACAAGCCTTTAAATAAGCTAACTAATGCATAAAATTAGAAATCCTAGTATAACTCTAATTCCTAATTCGAATAAAAGAAATATCCTAATTCTTCTAAAACAATAAGGAAACTAATCATATTTCTAATAAAAGAAATAACTCTTATTTTCTAAAATAAAATAATAAAAGAGACTAATCCTAATTCAATTAGGATTCTTGAAATTCATCACTTTTTGTGCAGCCTCCGAAAACTGACCATAACTTCTTCAATACTTGTCAGAATTGCGCAATTTTTGGCTCGTTAGAAAGCCACTTCGATAAGCTTTCAAATATGACCAACTTCGCATCAATCCGACTTCGTTTGACATTTCAAAATAAGTCAAACATAAAAGTGACGGGATTAAAATTTACTCTTCTTTCGATAAGTTACTTTTCTTCTTTCTAATCACTTTTTTTTTTTTTGATCAGTAATAGAAGATTATATAGAAAAACCAGCAAGGCGCTGAAGCCGTATACAATCAAGTGACATAGATCAAAAAAGGAGAACACCCACTAAGGACAAAACAAATAACCCCCACACTCAAGCACAACCCACACTCACATCACTCTACCAAACAGGCCCCCCTTAACCCGGCTCCCAAGGGAAAATAACGGTGCGATCCCCCCGCCTTGGGCTCCCCAAAGAATGTTTGAGCTCGAGTCTCAAAGATTCTGCGATTCCTCTCGCACCAAATACACCAGAAAGCGGCGAAAAGGGCAGCCATCCAAGCTCCCCCTCATCCCCCTTCAACGAGATCGCCTCCCATCAATCTGAAGGCATACGGGACAAAGGCATGACCCAGAAACCCCAAAGGCTCTAAGAATGGCTCCCAGGACCTCGAGGCCGCCCGACAATGAAGGAAGAGATCTGTGATGACTCCATCCCGTCGAAGCACGTAGCACACGCCAACGGACCTCAATCCCCAGCCAATTAGTGGTCCCTAGTAAATTTTATCCTTACAAACCGTCCAAATGAAAAATCTGATCTTGAGAGGAAAAGGTTCCTTCCATAACCATCTGCCCTCGAAGCAGATAAGCGGGCGCCATGATAGCCAACGGTATAAGGCTTTGACACTGAACTTCTCCTCCGTGAAGTCCCAAATCCTCCTGGTCACCTTAGAGGGTCCGCTTGAAGCCACCTCAACAACTCCACATAGCTTGCCCTCTCACCATCCCTAAGACGTCTCCTGAGGACCACGTCCCAAGTACATCTATCACTCTCACAGGTGACAAATTCATCGATCCTACCACCCTGATTCAAAGAAAGGGCGTAGATAGTCGGGAATGTAACTCTAAGCGGACTCACACCCAGCCACGGGTCTTCCCAAAAAAGAATACGGGACCCACACCCCCAACTGTATCGCACCCCTCTAGCCCATATCTCCAGTCGTGAGATATCTCTCCACCACGACGAACAATTCCGGTGGGTAGACACAGCTATCCCCCAATTCCCCCCAGAAAGGCCATACTTGTCGCGCAAAACCATCCACCAGAGACAACCTCTCTCCTCGACCCTTCTTCCGCTCTCCAAGTCCACTTCGAGCAATTTGTTCTTCTAAGACTCCGAATCCCCAACCCTGCATACGCGATCGGGAGCTGGCAAGTGTCCCAATTGACGAGGTGATACCTCCTGTTCAGACCAGCACCCTCCCATAAAAACGACCTTTGAATACGTTCCAATCATCGATGATTTTAGCGGGGCACCTATACATGGAGAAACAGAAGATGGGTATCGAAGAGAGCACCGCCTTAACCAAGACCAACCTCCCCCCAACACTAAGGAGCCAACCCTTCCATGCCGACAATCGCTGCTCAAATCTCTTCGCACCATCTAAGCCAATCGACGACTTGAAAGTTTTACGATCCGGCGGCATACCCAAGTATCGATGGGTAACCCTCAATCGACACCAACCAACCGGCCAAGGAAGTGACACGATTCTCCACCCTTATACCCGATAATGTGGATTTAAGGAGATTAACCCGTTGGCACCGCCTGATACAGCATACGAAGCACATCGACAATTGTGTAATTCGTCCCATCGGCCTTCCGACGAGAATCGTGTATCGTCGTCTGCGATCGTAATAAACCTCCCAGATCACCGACTCGATGCTGTAAGCATGCCCAAATCCGTGCCTTCCGATCAAACCAGATAGAGCCTCCCCAACATATTGAAAAGAAAGGGGATAACGGATCACCCCTGCCGAGTCCCCTAGAGCTCTTGAAATACCCATTGAGTCCCATTAACCAAAACCAGAACCAAGCGGAAGAAATACACCGCGCATCCATTTCCTCCAAATCACACCAAAACCCATCCTTTCCATCATATAATCCAAGCATTCCCAACTAACCTTGTCGTAGGCTTTCTCCATGTCCACCTTCCAGGATCACACGCGTGCAGACAGAACATAGGCGTGGATGGTCTCATTAGCAACTCTGCAAGATCCATCAATTGTCTCCACGAAAGCCCCACGATGAGTCGAGATGATGGAACCCATAACCCACTTAAGTCTATTGGCCAACACCTTCATGATGATCTTGTGTAGGCTTGATTGGTCAAACTAATGACGATAATCGGAGATATTCTAATCTTGGGAATTGGGGTAATAAAAGTAGAATTTAGAGCTCTCCCAATAAAACCCGAAGAGTGAAATTCATGAAAAACCTCCATGAGATCCACCTTAATACACTCCCAGAAAGCGCGGTAGAATTCCATGGTAAATCCGTCCGGCCCCGGAGATTTATTGGTCCCACCCCGCCTAATTGCGGACCACACTTCCTCTTAGTAAAAGAGCTTTTCCAACCCCCCTCTAACCTCGCTTAAATAGCCATGGCTGAATCTCATCAAGCGCCTCGGTAGCCTCATCCGTATACAACCGTTTGTAATGTAAAATACTATTCCCTCGTGGCCCGAGTACTCGACTCCTTCCACTGTAATGTTCCCCAAATACTTGGCTTTGTTGCGGGCATTAGCAATCGCATGGAAGTACTTCGTATTGGCGTCCCCCTCTTTGAACCATCTCGCCTTCGCTTTCTGCATCCAAAAAAGTTCCTCGGCCCTACAACTCTCACTGAACTCCGCCTTAGCTTTCATTCTAGCCTCCCTCTCATCCGTCGTGAGAATTCTGATTTCCTTCAGGTTATCAAACCCCTTCAACTGTAAAAGCAGCTCCTCTTTTCGAACGTGCACCATGCCATACACCTCCTATTCCAAGTCTTGATTCGATCCTTCACCCTTGCACTTATTGATACAACAATAGGCAGCCATCCCGTCGGACACCGGTTCCGCCCACCACTCCCTAACCTTCTCCCGAAAAGCATCGTCCAACAACCACATATTCTCAAAACGGAAAGGGGACGGTCCCCTTCCCCGGGAGTCACACGCAAGAACAATGGGACGGTGATCCGACATAGTACGCGCAAAAGCTTCCAACCTGGCCCCCGGAAAGCCTTCCAACCACTCAGTAGTGCACAGAAACCTGTCCAACCGGCTGAGCGACGGAGAGTCCTGCAGACTAGACCACGTAAATCTGGCCCCCATCAGAGGTATATCAATCAGCCCCCAATCAGTTTGATGTTCTTCTTTCGCCTCCGATATGTTATGGGCGGTTGCTTGAATCGAATGTCCCCATCAACTCTCCCCGGGTTAGAAGGACTCATCCCCGATGAATGCTGGTTGTGGTAGAGGTCCAAAAGATCCGAATCAAGCTGCTGAAATTCTTCTCGTATAATCCAAGTGTTCTCTGAATAGCTCTTGTTCTTCCACTTGACCAAATACTTCTGAAATCCCCCTTGGTTGGTGGATACAATCTGATCTTCCAGCACATCTTCGATGATTTCACAAGTTTGCCAAGTAAGTGGGGTAGTGGTGTAGGTAGGGGAATTATTAGTTCATCAGATGTAGAAGGCTCCAAGGGGTTGGCAGGGATGGTTGAAGGGTCATGGAATGGATCAAGGTCCTCCACGTTGAAAGTCATGCTAATCCCCAAATCCGGCGGAAGCTCTAAGATGTAAGCATTATAACCGGCACACTTCAAGATCTGATAGGGTCTAGCACCACGAGCTTGTAACTTCTTTGCAACTCCTTGCGGGAATCACTCGGGTCTATTCCAAACCATCATAAAATCACCCTCTCGAAATTCTTTAAACCGTCTGCAAGAATCTGCAGAGAATTTGTATTTTTCATTGTTCAAATTAATTCTTTTCTTAATCTCAACATGTAACTCATGAATATAATTTGTATTTTTCATTGTTCAAAGTAGATGCAGACTCTGATGACCTATGATGAATGGACATTGGAATGAGATCTCTGAGATGTCCTAGGTTTATACCCATCATAATTTGGAATGCACTCATGTCTGTGGTTCTATTAACCGAATTGTTATATGCAAACTCAGCGACAGGTAAGATGGAATCCCAACTCCTAATGTGCTCACCTACTAGACACCTTAACAGATTTCCTAAACTCCTATTGACGACCTCAGTTTGCCTACAAATTCTCCGCGAGTGGGATAAACTCATCTTCGATGAGTTGTAAAACCTCGATGATAATCGCCATAATCTTGCTCTTGTTGCCTTTCCATTTTGTGAGATACGCCTGAATTTTAGCCGCGTTGGTAATGGAGTGTGGACATTCTAGAACCTCCTCATTCAACCTCTTCTCATATGGCACTAATAGGGTACAGGTTATGAATTGGTCAAATGGGCTTGCCTCGTTTGTTCAGGTAGCAAGGAATAGACGAAAATACATAGTTGCAGAACTTGAAATAGGTGTAAGATCTTCCACCGCAACTATCGGATGAATGCCCTTGCCAAGAGGAAATTCTGGACTTTCATCACTACCTCTTTTCAAGGTTGGGAGAACTTCCACATGCTCGGGACTATCATGAATTAACACACAAATGCCATTATTAAATTCATTAAATAAAGTCATTGTGTTAAGTGGCATTTTGTGTATTCTCATTATTTAATAAGTTCTGATTATTAATCCCATGCAATTGAGAATGATGACATATCCCTACCAACTCTGTTGGCACTATCAACTCATGTGTGATCGGATCAAGGGGCACTAATGGTTCACATACCCTAGACTCGAATAACTCGTGAATACTCGCTTCGACCAAAACCAAAGACTTTGGAGTACTCGATTCAATTGACACTAATAGTTCTTGTGTACCCAAATCAATGAACTCACGTGTATTCGACCCAACGGGCACCAATAAGTCGTGTGTACCTAACTCTATGGATAACAATGACTCATAGGCAAGTGACTCAATTGGTTCATGTGTGGGTGACTCAACATCACTACTCACAAGGGAAATAGAAATCTTTTTAACACAAACTAGACTTTCTTCAGCTTCTTCTATCTCCCTAGGGCTCTCTCTTTTAGTCAATAAATTCGGAGTGGGAGATTTTATGGGGCATTGATATGCAAAGTGCCCAAGTCCTTGACACTTATAGCACTTGTTACGACTACAAGGTTTAGGGTTCTCAACACTTACTCCTCTTGCTTTAGCAATTTGGGGATACGGAGGAGTAATCACGGGTTTCGATGGTGGAACCCATAAATTAGAGCTCCCTTTAGTGTAGGTGCTCATTGACTCAAGTTGGGAAGTTCGACTATGGTTTTGAGTATGACGGATTTTTAAATCCTCCTATTGAGTTTGCAGTTGGGCCTGAAAGGCGTCCGCAAAATCATTAAGAAGGGCTTCTATCCTATTGAGATCCATGACGATGCAAGACACAACTAAACAAAGGTTAGATGAAAGCCAGAAAAAACCTAGACAAAAAAAGACAAAAGTTAGACAAAAAAAAACAGACAAAAACTAGACAAAAATTTCAGACAAAAGCCAGACAAAAATTTTCAGACAAAATGACGGGGACGCCACATACATGGACATTGGATTCGGACCACATTGTTTCTATCGGCGTCGGAAGAAGCGTAGAAGAAGCCCGAGTACCGTTGCCTCAGAGGAGAAACAGACACAAACCGCGAGGAGAACGATGCCGCAGAGAATCCTCGGGCTAGTGAGCACTTAAAGTCGCTCGAGCGATGATAATCCTCGCGGGCGAGCTACGACGACGATTTCATACGCGCGAGCGATCACTTAAACTCGCTCGAGCGAGCCCTCGCGCGAGCGATGATAATCCTCGTGCGCGAGCTACGGCGACGATTTCATACAGCACGGAATTTTATGCGAAAACTTTCCTTTTTGTATTTAGTAATTGAACTCTTTATTGCGAACTTAATTATTGGTAGCCTATATATAGAGGCTTGTAAAGCCTTTTAATTGGTTGATTGATTATTGAATGCTTTTATGCTTGAGTAATCTTTGCCTGAGATGGGTTTGGTGTGAGACCAAGGGAGTGATTCCCATATATCTTCTGATTTATTGTCTTCAACTTGAGTGATCTCTTATATTTGTTATCTTTCAATCTGTGTTTGATTCTCTAAACCATAGCCTAATTGTTTCCTTTCAAATCCAAAACCCTAAACCTGTTTTGAAGCCCTAAACCACACAAAGCCAATACCCTTTCCAAAACTACTAACCAATCGAAAGCCATAAGCCTTTTACAAACCCTAATTCTCTTTTACAACCCGATTTGGAATCCGTGAATCTACATCGAACTGAAGACGAGCGCCTACGCCTGGAAAAGCTAGAGTCCTATCCCTAGGCCGATCTCGCCTCGACTTTAAAAGTACTTCTTGCGCATGGATCTTGTGTGATCTACCCATCAAAATTCTGCAAAACCCTAAAGGTATCGAAGATAATTTTGCGATTAAACTTGATTTATTTCATTAATTTCGACAAATCTGCATAAAAATCATATTCCGCATTTTAGGGTCGTTGTCCCGTATCAGTTTTGGTATCAGAGCCCTAAGTTTTCTAGGTTAGGGCATCTTTGCTTGTCATATTTATTTTATTGCATTGTTTTCCCTTTTTGAGTCCATATTGCATTTCATATTAGAACCCTAATAGACTTTGTGATCACCATGACTTCGGATGAGGTTCTTAATACTCTGAGAGCTATGCGAGAAGAAATGGGTGCGATTAGTGCACGTCTGAATACCATTGAGCAAGCCTAAACATCTCTAGGAGTTGGTAATGATAGATTACGTGATCGAATCAGCCACCTGGAAGCGATGGGTGGACTTGAAATTCAACACCAAGAGCGTGAGTGTCCACACTTTGAACGTAATGGTCGCCAAGACAACAAGAACTGCAGGGATCATCGTAGAGATGACTATGACCCCAAAGTTCAACTCCTTAAGAACGTCCGAGTTGAGATTCCGATTTTCGATGGAAGAATGGACCCTACCGTCTTCCTCGATTGGCTTTCTGACATGGACCAACACTTTGATTGGTATGCCATGAATGACGACCGTTATCTTAGACTCGCTAAGATGAAATTGGTTGGTCAAGCTCGACTTTTCTGACTCAATGTTGAGCGCATTAGGGTGAACGCGAGTTGTCCTCCCATTATCCGTTGGGACGACATGAATGAACGACTTACTGAGAAGTATGTTCCTTTATCATACCACCAACGCCTCCTCGACTAGTGGCAAAACTTACATCAAGGTGGTATGCCCGTGACCGATTACATTGCCAAATTTGAAGAGTTCATGATGAGGGCAAAAGTATCATAAGACCCTGAAATCACTCTCTCTAGATTCCGCACTGGATTGCGACTTGAATTGCAAAAAGAGTTGATTTCTCACCCCATAGAAACTCTTGAAAGATGCTATGCCGTTATGCAAGATCTTGAACGGTATTTGAAAATTGCGGTGGTGAAGAGAACCGAGCCATAATATAGCGGTCAACGATCCGGTGAGGGACTACACAACCTGCCCCTACCAATTCTAGGTTTGAAAAGGGAATAGGTGTAGTCGGAGAATCCTCAAGGGTTAATTCTCAAGTAAAGTGCTATAAATGTCATGGGATGGGACACTTTGTCGCCCAATGCCATACGAAAGAACCCCAAAGGACTCTCTTCATTGAGGGAGAGGAAGATGATGATGAGGTAGTGGTTGAAGAGGAAGTATTTGAACGCTTAGCACACCCGGTGATGAGGAGGGTGATCTTTGTTGGTCATGCTTTAGTTGTGAGGTGTGCCCTTGCACAGCCTCAACAGGATGAAAAGGATGACTGGCGTAGGGAGAACATCTTCCACACCTATGCCATATTTGGTGAAAAGAATTGCAGGGTCATCGTGGATAGTGGTAGTTGCACTAACGTAATATCAACTCATGCAGTACGTTGCTTAGGGCTTACACCTAAAGCCTACCTGAGACCTTATAAAGTCGCATGGGTCAATTCTTCATCCATTCCCATGTCAAAAAGGTGTCGTGTACCGATTCAGTTAGGCTCTTATTCGGACACCTTATGGTGTGATGTAGTGCCAATGGATGTGAGCCATATCATTTTGGGAAGGTCGTGGCTCTATGATATGGGCGTGACTCTTTTTTATCGATCAAACATATGCACGTTCATGCATAAGGGCAAAAAGATCACTTTACACCCTCTGCGTCCCAAAACACCATCGACCAACACAGTTGAAAAGAAGGGTGAATCTTCTAAATCCATTAATATTGTGAGCCCTTCTGAGTTCGAGAAAGCATCGATGGATGAGAGTGTGGTGTATGTAGTTGTCACCGTAGAGAGTGCTCCCAAGTCGGTGAGCAAGTGTCCCAAGGAGGCTGAACCAATCTTGAAAGAGTTTACAAATGTCTTCTCTGAAGACTTACCAAATGAACTCCCTCCCTTGCGTGATATCCAACATGCAATAGACTTGGTTCCCGGATCTACCTTACCGAACCTACTCCATTATAGGTTGAATCCGGTTGAGCACGCCGAGCTGACTCGGCAAGTCAATGAGCTCCTTCAGAAGGGGTTCATCCAAGAGAGTCTGAGCCCGTGTGTCGTACCTGCCCTACTCACTCTTAAGAAAGATGGTACGTGGCGCATGTGTGTGGATAGCCGTGCAATCAATAAGATTACCGTTAAGTATCGGTTTCCCATACCAAGGCTCGATGACATGCTCGATATGATGGTTGGTGCCACTATCTTTTCAAAGATAGACTTTAAGAGTGGCTACCATCAAGTTCGCATCCGCCCCGGTGATGAGTGGAAAACTGCCTTTAAGACTAAGGATGGTCTTTACGAGTGGATGGTCATGCCATTTGGGCTTTCTAACACCTTGAGTACTTTCATGCGACTCATGATCCAAGTGTTGAGACTGTTTCTCGACAAATTCCTTGTTGTTTATTTCGATAACATCCTGATCTACAATCATGACAAGGAACAACACTTAACGCACCTTAGGCTGGTTTGTGAAACCCTCAAGGGCGAGAAGTTGTTTGCAAATCTCAAGAAATGCACCTTCATGCAACGTTCTGTTGTTTTCTTGGGATTTATTATCTCAGCCAATGAAATGGTTGCGGACCCGAAAAAGGTGAGAGCCATTGTGGAGTGGCCCGAGCCTAAGAACATACACGATGTCCGTAGCTTCCATGGTTTAGCTACCTTTTATCGTCGCTTCATCAGAAGCTTTCGCACCATCATGGCCCCAATCACTGATTGCATGAAAAATGGGGACTTTAAATGGGGTAAAGCGGCGACGAAAGCTTTTGTTGAGATCAAACAACGAATGAGTAGTGCACCCATCATGCGATTGCCAGACTTTTTTAAAGTCTTTGAAGTCACATGCGACGCATCGGGTGTAGGCATAGGAAGAGTGCTTAGCCAAGAGAGTCACCCCGTGGCCTATTTTAGTGAAAAACTTAAGGAAGCGAAGCAAAAATACTCCACCTATGATAAGGAGTTCTATGCGGTCGTTCGATATCTTTGGTATTGAAAACATTACCTTAGACCGCAGGAATTTGTGTTGTTCTCTGACCATGAAGCCTTACGCTTTCTTGCTTCACAGAAGAAGTTGAACCCAAGGCATGCGAAGTGGGTTGAGTACCTCCAAGGGTTCACATTCGTGTTAAAGCATAAGGCCGGTGCTGAAAATAAGGCCGCTGATGCACTTAGTCGGCGAGTGGTGACTTTGCGCACAATGAGCACCGAGGTCGTCGGGTTCGAAAAGTTAAAGGATGAGTACCCCGAGTGCCCAGATTTTGGGGTTGAGTACACTGCTCTCCTTAGTAACTCGACTGGCACACATTCTGTGTACACCATCCAGGATGGGTACTTGTTCAAAGGCAATCGCCTTTGCATCCCTCGCACTACATTATGTGACTTTCTCATTTGGGAATTACATGCTGGAGGGATGGCCGGACATTTCGGGCGCAATAAAACTATTGCGCTCGTAGAGGATAGGTTCTTTTGGCCTAGCCTAATGAGAAATGTCGCTCGGATCGTTAAGCATTGTCGTATTTGCCAAGTGTCAAACAGACCAAACAAAATACCGGCTTGTACACCCCGTTACCCGTGCCACACACACCGTGGCAAGACCTCTCTATGGATTTCGTAGTTGGACTTCCTAAAACCCCTAGGAAGCATGACTCCGTCTATGTCGTAGTGGACCGATTTTCCAAAATGGCCCACTTCATTCCTTATTCTAAAACCTCCGATACGTCTCATATTGCTAAACTATTTTTCGCGGAGGTAGTGCGTCTTCGTGGGTTGCCCAAAACCATTGTGTCTGATAGGGATGTTAAATTTACGAGTTATTTTTGGAAGACCCTTTAGCACATGATGGGTACATTGCTCCAATTCTCTACAGCTTACCACCCTCAAACGGATGGCCAAACCGAAAGCACCAATAGGAGCCTTGGGAATCTCCTTCGTAGTCTTGTCGGTGATCATGTTAGGACTTGGGATACCATCTTACCCACAGCTGAGTTTGCATATAATAATTCTGTCAATAGGTCCATAGGCATAAGTCCTTTTGAGGTAGTGCATGGTCATAGGCCTAGGACCCCATTAGACTTGATCCCCATGTCTACATCCCATAGAATGTCAGAGTCTGCCGATGCATATGCACAAAATATTCATAGCTTGCATGCCGAAATTAAACAGAAAATTAATTCAAGCACCAGCCAATATATATTATCTGCAGATGCTTACAGGCGTTCTACAGAATTTCACGAGTGATTATGTGATGGTCCGGGTTAGGCCTGAGTGGGTCCCATTGGGATCCGCAAAGAAGCTCCAATCTTGAGGCGCTGGGCCTTTTAGAATTTTGGCTAAGAGTGGTCCTAATGCATACGTGCTTGAGCTTCCTCCAAGTACGGGGGTTAGTTCAACGTTCAACGTGGAAGACTTGGTTCCTTATTTGGGTTTCACCCCACCTCCTGAAAATCCACTCCAGCTACCTTCTATTCCCAGTCCGAATCCAACCTTGCAACCCATACCTCTTCCTTCCCCAAGCAGATAGAGAACAGATGAGATAGAGGATATAATCAATGATAATGTCGTCTCTACACATGATGGGGGATTCCAGAAATACTTGGTTAAATGGGTCGGCAAACCGGAGTCCGAAAACACTTGGGTCCACGAGAATGAAGTTCGCCGCTTGAATCCCGACCTGCTAGACATCTACCACGAGCGCGTTTCATCGGTGATGAAACCTTTTTGGTCCAAGGGAATTGACGAGGACGCCACATACATGGACATTAGATTCGGACAACATCGTTTCTATCGGCGTCGGAAGAAGCGTAGAGGAAACCCGAGTACCGTAGCCTCAGAGGAGAAACGGACACAAACCGTGAGAAGAACGACGCCGCAGAGAATCCTCGCGCGAGTGATGATAATCCTCGCGCGCGCGAGCTACGACGACGATTTCAGACGTGCGAGCGATCACTTAAACTCGCCCTACCGAGCCCTCGCGCAAGCGATGATAATTATCGCTCGAGCGAGCTACGGCACGGAATTTTATGCAAAAACTTCCCTTTTTGTATTTTATTAGTATTAGAACTCTTTATTTCGAACTTAATTATTGATAGCCTATATATAGAGGCTTGTAAAGACTTTAATTGGTTGATTAATTATTGAATGCTTTTATGCTTGAGTAATCTTTGCCTGAGATGGGTTTGGTGTGAGACCAAGGGAGTGATTCCCATATATCTTCTGATTTATTGTCTTCAACTTGCATGATCTCTTATATTTTCTATCTTTCGATCTGTGTTTACTTCTCTAAACCATAGCCTAATTGTTTCCTTTCAAATCCAAAACCCTAAACCTGTTTTGAAGCCCTAAACCACATAAAGCCAATACCCTTTCCAAAACCACAAACCAATCGAAAGCCATAAGCCTTTTACAAACCCTAATTCCCTTTCACAACCCGATTTGGAATCCGTGAATCTACATCGGACTGAAGACGAGCGCCTACGCCTAGAAAAGCTAGTCCTGTCTTTAGGCCGATCTCGCCTCGACTTTAAAAGTACTTGCACATCGGACTGGACCCTACTTGGATCTTGTGTGATCTACCCACCAAAATTCTGCAAAACCCTAAAGGTATCGAAGATAATTTTGCGATTAAACTTGATATATTTCATTAATTTCGACAAATCTGCATAAAAATCATATTCCGCATTTTAGGGTCGTTGTCCCGCGTCACAAAAGCCAGATGGAAATTGCAAACAAAAGCTAGACAAAAATTTTCAAAAGCAAGCCAGACAATATTTTAGACAAAAGTTAGACAGATCTGAAATAATAAATTTTTTTAATTTTATTTTATTAAATAAACCCTAAAACTAAACTGACGCTCTGATACCAATTTGATGCGGGAACTTACTAGATGCAATGTTAGGGCTGAGATTAGGATTAAAATTAATTTAATCAATTAAAAAAAATAACAAATTCTCATAACAAATTATCACAGAAAATTCTAGAAATTCAATTAGGTGATTTAATTCCGGTCCAAAATAGCGTTACTTTAGTGTGCGTTCCCTATCGCGGATCTAGAAGACTAGGGTTCTTATGAACGACTAGATCTCCGTTAGTTTTAGGGCGTCGAATGAACTCGCAAACGGGTTCTCTCGATACCAAACAAAATGAAAAGGCTAATAATGATTTATGATTAACAAATAGGTTGATTTTAGATTTTATTAAATAAATAAAATAACTAGAGTTACGCTACTTACGCAAATCGTAGATATAAAGAAGATAGAGATGGAAGAAGAGTTGGCTTCGCACCAAACCGCAAGCAAAAATCGAAGAATCGCTCTCCGTTTGAGAGAATCACACCCTCACGAAAGTCTAGAACTCTCAATTTTGCATAAGAAATTTTCATTAACCAAAAACTAATAATAAAAGTGTTTATAAGCCTTTAAATAGGCTAACCAATACATAAAATTAGAAATCCTAGTATAACTCCAATTCCCAATTCAAATAAAAGAAATATCATAATTCTTCTAAAACAATAAAGTCCTAAAACAATAAGGAAACTAATCATATTTCTAATCAAAGAAACAACTCTTATTTTCTAAAATAAAATCATAAAAGAAACTAATCCTAATTCAATTAGGATTCTTGAAATTCATCTTTCTGTACAGCCATGGGTTAAAATGTCGGAAAACCAATACGTATCGTCCGGTCAAAAAACCGGTACGTACCGGACGATACGTACCGGAACAGTAGTGTACCGGACGATACATTGAATGTATCGTCCTGTATTTGCAATACAAATGAGCGATACGGTACATTTAATGTACCGTATCGTTCACGTCCGATACCGATACGTATCGTCCGATACGTATCGGTATCGGACGATATTTTGATCCATGTGTACAGCCTACGAAAACTAACCATAACTTCTTCAATACTTGTCGAAATTGCGTAATTTTCGGCTGGTTAGAAAGCTACTTCGATAAACTTTCAAATATGACCAACTTCGCATCAATCCGACTTCGTTTGATACTTCAAAATAGGCCAAACATAAAAGTGACGGGATTAAAATTTATTCTTCTTTCTAATCACTTTGATGTTCTTCTTTCGCCTCCGATTTGTTATGGGCGGTTGCTTGAATCGGATGTCCTCATCAGAGTGTCAAGCAGTACCACTTTCTCAGGCTAGTTTGCCTCATACCAGATTTGGGTTACACTATATGGCCCAACGAGCCTGTCAAATCCTATACAAATAGGTATGAATGATAAAAGTGTAAGGCCATAGCCATGATTCCAGTCCCAAAGGCCTTCTGGTTTTTGGGCTAGTTCGCCTCAAGCCAGATTTGGGTTACACTAAATGGCTCAAAGAGCATGTCAAAGCCTATACAAATAGGTCTGAATGATAAATGTGCAAGACCATAGCCATGATTCCAATCCCAAAGTCCTTGTCTTAGGTAAAACAATGGGCCAAGCTCTATACATAAGATTACAAGACAATCCATCCCCAAAATCTCTTTTTTAAAGTTTAAAACCCCTAAAAATTGAGGTCTCTAATCTCTCTCAACCTCCCTTGTTGAAACCCTAAAACCACCTACTCATATCTCTTAACCTCCCCTCAAATCCTCTTCTTGAAACCCTAAACCTTCTTACAAGTTTTTGTCTCTTCTCAACCGTCAGATTTCTCATCTCTCAACCAATGAGGCAATGGCCTTCGAACAAAAAGAAGATGAATAGTGCATAAAAATTATGCGATGAGAGACGATTTATGACATGAGATATGCTGGTGTTGACAGTCTGACGGGGACGCCGACATCGTAGACATAGGATATGGGCCTTTTCGCGTGTACCGACGTCAGAAGAAGCGGAATGCAAATCAAAACTAGGCGAAAGAGGAAATTCTGAAAACCGTGAGGAAATGCCGCAGCAAGTCCTCGCTCGAGCGGGCTACAGTGACGGAAAATTTTCGTTTTTCATTTTTTTTACCTTTTTAGTCTTTTATTATTTTATGACTCTTTTATTTGCGAGTTTTATATCGTTTAGGGTTTTCTTAGCCTATATAAAGGCCTTGTAAACACTCTATTAAGGAGATTATTGATTATGAATGAAAAGAACTTTTGCTTATGTGTGCTTGAGATGAGCTTCTCTAGAGTGAATCTTCTTCGAGAAGGGTTTGGTGCGAAGCCAAGGGTGTGAAACCTACAATTCTATCTACCTCTTTTATCTTTGTTTGCGTGATTCTACAACCCTAAATCGACCATCTTCTTCTGAAATCCTAAACCCTAAATTTCTCTAAATCCTTGAATCGATCCGATTCAACAACCGTAGAGCCCAGTAGAGTTATTAAACCTTCCGCACCTGATATTCAGAGAAAATCAGTGATCTCATCATTGAATCGTGAGCACCCTAATCTGGAAAGAAACCTAAAGTTCTATCTCTAGGATCGATCTGTATGCAACTTAATCTGATCTAGCGCTCTGAACCTCACGAATCATACGTGAATCTCCCATGGAATACTAAGAAGACCGGAGGTATTCATTATATTTTGTGAATTTTATTGCTTAACTTAATTCCAATTTAATTTCGGTAAATCAATCATATCATTCACTTAGATTAGGGAACCGTCCTGCGTCACAGTCCTAGTCAAAACAAAAAAGAATCATCCCAACCATTCTGTTCCTATTTCTTTTAGAGATAGGATATGATGATGGGAAGCACCATCTTATGGATTCAAATAGCAACAAAAAAAATCCAAGTAAACTTTAAAATATTTTTTAAAAGAGAGTGTGGGCTTATGTACACCAATGCTTTGTTACAATCTCGTGGAATGCTCCTTTTACCCTATTCTCTGCACCATACAACCCTAATCAGCCATTTGCTGACATAATTATCATCTAAATAGCCCACTACTAATTATAACAATTTTTTTTGCATTGACCAGAATTTAAATCAAAAGCTTCAACATCTAATATTTCCTTTTCTGGACCAACATCATCAACCTCAAACAAAATTCCGAAAGAAGAATTATTAGCCATTACATTATCTTACAACCAAGCCTATGCTCAAACAGAATTAGGTACCATAGTCTAAATCGAGGATAGTGTACGAATTTCCATTATTGAGATCATCCATCTTACTACACTGAAGTTAGCATCTCTTGTTACTTAATTTTCATTCTGAATAGCATTCAAATCAGATTGAAGTCAGCAACTCTACAATTATCCAATATTGTGCATTCCATAATTGTTTTCAATCTGGAAGTTCTAGCCACTTCCGAAATATTATAATCCTTAATATAAAAAATTCAAAACCATGCACTCTTTCATGTTATACCCTTATTTTCACATCTGGACTGGGGAGCAAAATCGTCGCAGATTTTCCTCAAAACAAGCTCTTGTGAAAACTGCTATCATATAGACCAATCCAAACCTGGTCAGAATTGGAAGCAGCTCTTCAAACATTTCCATCAAAACATACATTAGCTACTACATTCACTCTGGACAAAAGCTTTCTTGGACCTTCCATAAGAAGCAGCTTATCTTCTGTTGAAGGAAAAGAAAAGTAACTTGCTTCTAAAAAATATTGAAGAATATGAAAAAGTAAAATATGACAGCCATTCCATGCCAAGGCAGTCAGAGAAACCAAACAAGGATCAATTCTAGATAGCACTTGAATACTCCCATTACAGAATCACCCACCAGCTGCCAGTGTTTAACCCATATAGTAAGCATATCAATTTTGTTTAGTAATTTGGTAAAGCCAGCTCCTTACATAGCAGAGAAATTGAGCATTTCACTTCAAGTCTCCATTCTTTCTTTGCAATTTTCTAAATTTTATGCCATGAGAATCAGATCTTAGGAAATTGACAATTCAAACAAAATTTATATTGAGCAGAGCAGTTTATGTTGAATGATGAGGAAAGAACAGAGTTGATATTTATCGAGAGAAAACAAAATGATATGATTATGATCTTCAATATGAATTTTGACCAATTTACATAATCCACATAATGAAAAGATTTTTCCTGTTTGGGGGGTGTCCTGTGCTGCTTCAGCTCCTCGCTGCTTGTTCTGTTTTGTATTTACTTTCATTTTCAGTATATTTTTTTTACCCATAATACATATATATATATATATATATATATATATATATATATATATATATATATATATATATATATATAGGGAAATGATCTCCTGACTCAAGTCATGCATGACTCAAGCCATGAGACCATTCAAATCTCCGCGATCAACAAGTGGCCATTACCATAAATAAATTATTTAAGTCTCCTGATTGTTAATGCATTACTTACAGTTTCTTATAGAATTTTGACAGCTTTCAGATTATCCAAGATGGAGAATGATTAAAAGATACTTGCTGAGTATGAAATGATTGGTTTTGTATTTTTGGTTTAATTCCAAAATTCCGTGATTTCGAATCTTCCTATATTTAAGACATTAAGTAATCATAGCACAAAGCAGGCAGATATGTACATCAGAGAAGGAACAATAAAATCATCTACATTTGAGATTTTTTTTCCTCTTACCTGTGCATACAGTATTTATACTCTTGGCTTCGTATGAAATCTTTCTCTCCTTCTTCAAGCTGATATTAATAAACAAAATAAATAAAAACTATTGAAAGAATTAAAATTTCCTAATCAACAAGCAAACAAAAAAATTACAAGAATATGAAAATCTAACCGGATCGCTTTCGTAAACGTGCTCGTAACAAATGGGAGAGAGGCATCGCAAGGCGCAATTCTCTTTTGCTATCATCGACGATTTGCATTGCCATCCCCACAATCCACTTCTCCACCAAAAAATAAATTAAAAAAAAAAAAATCCAAAACAGAATCATCAAAACCGTTGAAAAAGAAAGCATTGTTCTCTATTTATTGAAATTGAAATAAAACAGCAACAAAAGCCAAAAACCTTTCGATGTCCGCGTAGCAAACACTTTTTTTCTCTCTGATCTCATTATCCTGCTCATATCACATGGTGAAGAAATATATATAAAATTCAAAAAAAAAAAATTGAAAACTGAGAACCTATTGGATTTAACAGTTAGTAGATTTAGGGATGCTCACAGAGATAGGGCGAGGAGAAGATTTCCCTAACGCCGTAAACGAAAAGGAACATAGAACCACTAGAAGCACACAATTGATGGTGAACCAACTTAGGGTTTGAGGAGATTTTGCCATCAAGTTTGTTAATATTAATCACATGAACAATGAGATCAACTTCGTCTCAAAAAAAAAAAAAAAACAATGAGATTGACTTCAACCGCCATACGACCATTAATATTAATCTCCTTACCACTACGCGAACTTCAAAATGCATGGAGGTCTGTGAGAGTCAAAAAATCGGTTCTAATCGATTTTTAAATATTCAAACCAAACAGTCCAACGGTTGAACCAAACTAACTCGATTCAATTCAGTTTCAGTTTGGTACGATCAGTTTGGATTTTCCTATAAGTTCTATTATATTTAATATATCCAAGATATTCTTGAATTTGTTGAGCCTCAAATTCCTGAATTTTTTTATTGATAAGATGTACAAGGTATCCTTCTTATATGCCTACAAGAACCTTATCTTGAGACGTCCACATATTTCAATCCTATGATCTCACCATTAAAAGTGGTTCATATATATATATATATATATATATATATATATAATCGGTGTCGGCTTGGGAAGGCTTAGAATCAAAACCAAATTAAACTTTTTGATTTTTCTTTTTGTCAAATCAAATCCAAACTAGTATATGTCAAAATCGGCGATTCGATCCAACTTGGCCTAAAAAATGCACAACGCTATCTACAAGCGAGGCTAAATTAATGCTTTTAAGCCCATTCCGATACTTTGAGCTCTGAATCTTGACAGTAAAGAATCTTGCAGATTTTGAGACTACTCAAATTATTATTTTTCATGGATGTGTTCTTGAGTTACTTAGATTTTAACAGATTTTTTTGAGCTTTTCTCAGCAAAACTCAAATTTTAGTATTCTTGAGTTTCATTTCAATGATTCATGAGTGTAAATTTGTTTTTAGGTTTCTAAGTTCGAAATCTGAATATTTCTGAGTGTTTTGCGCGATCATTATTTTTATTAATTTTACTCGAAAAAACAAAAACTAAGAAAAACTTTCAAACGTAAGAAAAGAAATGCTCAGGAACACCACTTTTTGGGTAAAAAACTAAGATTTCAAACATTTCTAGACTCCCTCCAGAGGCCTTGGAATTTTGAACGTTACAAAAAGAGGTACATTGTTTCTAAAAACAAGTACGTTCATTTAAGATAGAGCAATGGTCAGGTCCTACTATGTAGAATCTGATTTCCAATCCTACCCCATCAGCTGCTCGTCAATAGGAGAATTTTGACTAGACGTTTTACTATAAAAAGTGAAAATCAAGAAAGTCAAGACTCTAATTTCCGAAGTCACCAAATGAGGTAGGACTGAAAATTTGGTTCTACTTGATAGGACCTGACCATTCCCCATCAAGATAAGCTCGTCACCAGTGCATGTTTAGGTGTCACGTGGCAATGCGCATAATTTACTCGAAGAGTATCAAAAGAAAAGGGCTTAGTTTAATTATTTATGACCCCAATGATTAATGATTGTTAAAATATAGGTTGACTTGAAAATTAATTCCCATAAACAGACCCAATACGTAGGGTTAAGACTCTTCGAGCGCAAGGATTAGTAAAATAGGAAGACTAATGAAGACTTTGATGGCAACCATGAGAAGAGATTTAAAGGTTTGTGAATTTAGGTATAGGACTTGTGAAGGCAACTCCAAATAAATGAGTTATACTAAGAAAAACATTGATTGATTAATGGAGAAGTCTTAATATTTTCTTAAGATAGAAAACAACACAACCTTTCTACACATGAAACTTCGGTGCTCAATAAGTGTGCACCATTGCAGTGCACCTTAAAGGGACTTTTTTGGTATGCAGATTAACATTGTTAAGTAATGTTGTCTTCAAATAGTCATCGGCGGTATGGATGGTGATCAAGGATGTCAGGGACTTTATGTGCTTTTGGGTTGATAGAAAAATTGTTACTGCTTCAGGAGAAAATGCCATCTGAGTGCCAGGATTGGATTCATGCGTTTGGCGCCTAGTGATTGTTTTCTCTTTATTTACCTTGTATCGTTTTGTTTTTGTTTTCCTTTTGATCGAGTATTTGTAATTGTTCTTCTCAGCATTTTGCTGGCTTTTATAATGTTCTTCTGCACTAATACAAAAGAAATTGACAAGACTCTTTTAGGATTATCATAAAAAAGGAATTGACAAGACTCTTAATAGCATACAAAAAACTAATTGCTCTATTTCGGTCCTCAAAAAATAATTCAGATATTTTAAACCATTCTATTCGGAGTCTTCTCCACTGCTTTCAATAAGAACAAAAGCTCTTTTGGTCTTCAGTCTCTTACTAACTCTTTTTTCACTGCCTTCAGCTTCATCCCCTGTACTACAATGGAGCTGCTCGGACTCTGTATACTTCTGGATTTGATCAACAATTCTATAGCCGTACTTCTCTGTCTTCAATTTTCCAATTAGCTTCTCCAACTGCAATAAAAAACACCAAATTGTTGAGAAGGAAAGAGAAAAATTAAGTATTCGGAACCCGAAGGAATACAGAAAAAAAATTTGCGCCTTGCCTGCTCCAATGAAATTGGCTTTTGGGTGCTTAATATGCTGATCTGTTGAGTGGATAAAACGGCATGCGGAAATATTTCCCCATGACTAGAAGCAAGCTCCTTTCGCAACTCGTCAAGCTTAGTTTCCAAACCCGAGGACACAGTGTCTTTCTTAGCTTTGGAAGCTTTTACATTGCTAGCTTTACAGATCTGCCTGGTGCCAAGCTCGAGCGTTACTGTCGTTTTCCCTGTAACATGATGACGAGACCTCCATTAACTGCTGCAATTGCAAGGATATGCACAAGATGGCTACCACCAAGGTATCAAACTCAGTATCAGTCTCAGGTATCGCTCCATCTTGGATCGATGCGTATAGGTCGATACGGATACGATATCACAGATACTGTATCAATGGTTTTGTTTGGGAAAAAATATTAAAAACTTTGTATCAATCAGTATTGTCCAATATCGAGATAGTATCGATCGATACTGACCCTTGTCGGCTCGACCAATATTGATACCAATACCACCCCAATACCTGTATCGGGGTGTTATTGGTATTGGTTCTCGGGCAGGACCGATATGTATCACCGATACAGCGATACGTATCGGTATTGGCCGGATTTTTTTACCATGGGTACCAATACCATTATCTGCAGATGCACACAATATATGTATACAGTGATTTTATCAGAGGCCTCCAATATAGTCAACAAATAAATACCCCTTACTTGTATAACATATGGCAGACCATGATGCTTGATGCAGGTGACAAGAAGGTAACACCCAGGTCCAGTCAAACAACGAAATTAATAATATAATTGACATACATATATGCACAAGCGCACACACACATGCACTCTATATTGTTTAGTTAATTGATATTTGTGGTCGATGCTACGTATATGGATGCTTAGTCAATGTCTTATTTTTATTGACTATTTACTTCTTTTTACAAAATGTCTAAGATACGTGGAAAGAACTTACTACTTATGATTTAATCTATTGTGTAGTTTACGATGTGTTCAGATCATGGATCAAAATCTCGGTTTTCCGGTACATGTCGTCCAGCTCCAAAACTGGTACGTATTGTCCGATACGTACCGGTTCCGGATGATATATTGGTATGTATCATCCGACACATTACTAATATATATGTAGTGTACTGGTACAATACTTTGAAAGTATCCTAACGGTGACCTCCGAAACCGGTACGTAACGTCCGGTACATACCAGTTTCGGACGAGATTTTGAACCATGGTTCAGATTTTCAGAACATTGACAAAATAGCTAGGTAAGTAAGACAATAACTAGCTGATATTGTGTGTGTGGAGGGGGGAGGGGTTACGTTCTGGATGACATTTCATATGGGAATTAGGATATGCAATTTTGCATCAATATTTTTTTATAGGTAAGCTGGGATTAAATCTGTGATCTAGAGGTTGCAATATTTTCCACCTTCTGCAAGGCTACAGGCCCAATCCTATCTTCTTTACTATTATAATGTGAGAAGGCTGATTATTACATAAACCGCATTTTTAAAAAATGTCTTAAATGCCCTTTCGTCCCTTATTGTTGGTTGTTGCTATTAACAAAACAAATATTTTGGAAAAAGTGTCTTTTACCCTCTTATGTAATTTCTAACAATCTACTACGACATTCCCCTCTCCCTCTGTTTCTTTCATGCAATGTACATAAATTATACCATTAACTAAATAATGTTGGAAATGAAGTGCTAAGGTTTAAGACAAGAGCTCAAAATTTAACACATTAGCATCAATATCCTAACAGAGAGAAGCTTCCTTGCCTTGCAGTACTTGCTTCCAGAGTGGTCCAACTGTAACATAAGCATTTGTTGAATAAGCCGTGTGCTGAAATTCTTCTTTCTACAATAAAAACAGAACAATGGCTACTATTAGTTAAATTAAATCAAACAGACGGCATGGTGAAGAATTGAATAAGTTTTTACATGATGGAATTGTCAAACATCATAGACTAGATGTCGTATTGCTTCTGCAGGTATACTTTTTATCATAAAAAAGGCCATGCTTTCATCGAAGGAAACAGAATTACAGCTGATCAGAAAGTTGAAGTGAGGACCTCTACTCGGAAGAAAGAAAAAAAAAAGTAGCAGAGAGAGAGAAAAAGGAGAAGTGTATGGAATGCCGCAAAGTCTAGCAATATACTTCTATAGATAAAAAAGAAGGGAAGGGACTGACTCTCCTGACCTTCATTTAAACACCAATATTCCGTTTAAATGATCTTACACCATCAATGGTAAAGATGTGTTGATCCGTACTGTCAAAGTGATATATCAAAGATTGACGTGCAACAGGCCCAAAAATGATGTTTAGAGAGATTTAAAGCATCTGATTTGTTGACTATAATATCAACCACTGTTTTAGTTTTAATGGCTGATATTAAAGTTTAGCAATCGGATGGTTTACATTCACTTATAGGCATGTTTCTTTGGGCTGAGATATGTTCCAATGATGGATTGCCACTTGGACACTTTAGATTGATCACAGATCTGCCACATGGCATAAAGATAAATCACACTTGAATGGTGTGAGATAAAAAGTCTCATTTTAATGGCGTAAGATCATTTATACACCAGTTTGGTGTTTAAATGTTGGTCAGGAGCCATTATCCCATAAAAGAATAGATCGAATAGACAAGCTAAGACCAGCCGGCAAAATGAACTTGGAGGATACATGAAAAAAAAATGTCTGCACAACAGATACCCAAAAAGCAAGTCTTCTTTACTACTGTTGCCCAATTTTTCACTGTCTTGGTTCTTTTTACTACTGTTGCTCTCTTATTGCCTTCATAAAGATCTCGGATGATGTCCCTTTAATTATGTCTATATTTGATGAGTTTTTCTTTGACATGTGGCTGTCCATCGCTGACTCATATTTGGTATATAGGAGCTGTGCTCCTTCAGATATGATTGGGTACTGGCAAATACATCCATTTTAGGCTGTATTGACGAAAATTGTGATGTACCATGCCTCTATCGATGCTTGATCGTGTGCTGTATAAATGTGTTTATCGTGCCTGGTTTCTGGTTGCGGGATTAACTGTTCAGTATGCAGTTATGTTTGATTCAAGTTGGATTCATATAAGTTGGACATATTTCTAATGCTGCTGTGGTGGTATATGCTGCAGCCGATGGGCCTTGAGATATGTGCACCTTCGAGATCCATGAAGATGTTGTTCTATATGTTTTGCTCTCAAGTGCTACGAAGAAGCTCGTATGGTCATCGTCTTTTTCAACACCAAAATTGTCCCGATTCTGTTGCCTATCATGTCAGCGGAAGCTTATATTATATTGTTGTCACCATATCAAAGTAAGGGAAGTTATTTGTACTAGCATGCATGCTACCTTTACGTTGTTGTTGGTAAGTCGAACATCAATTCCCTTGATGGTCAGCTTGAAGGGAAATGTTGGATATATGATGTTTCTTATGAGTGTGTGAAATGATGCATTAGTGCTTAGCATGGTATCTTTATTAAAGAGAATATGTAAACTTCGACAAAGTATGTGACAGAGTGTAGTATGTGGTAATCGTCCCACAATGTGTAGGCTTTAGTGTTGCTCCTATGATTTGCTCTATTTATAGAGCCTTATGATGTAACTCATGACATCTAAGAAAGACAAATTGTAGCCAACTAGCCATTAGCATAGCCATGTTCTCCCTCTCTTCTTCTTCCTCCTTTCTTCATTTCCTCCTTTCATTTATTCTTTCAATTAATAAGTGTAGGTTGCAGTATATTTTTTCGTTCATAGTTTAGATTTTTCTGAGATTGCAACTGCTACCAATCTTAAAAATCTCTCAACTGGTGAGAAATGCACCCATACAAGATAAATGGGATGAGCAAGCTACATATAGGATACCATATATTGGGAACAAAATGTCTTACCAAAAAACGATCTAATATAAGCTGAACAATAAGATGCTCTAATTCCTCTTTCTTAAGGTCAGGCAGTGGGGAACTCGAACCACCTGATTACAATTTAATTGCATCAAATGTTAGCTTTCAGAAATGTAAGGCTATTCAACCAATAAAATAAAAAATAAAATTTAAGGTCATAGCTTAATAATAATTTTTTGCGAACTTGTTTAGCAGTAAACTGCATTTCAAATGGAAGCACAAAAATATTTTCCTCTGTTCACAGTAGTGGTTGTCCATCTCATATAAATGAATTAATAGAGAGTAACCTTCACCATATTCAGTTAGTCAATAGCATAAGGAAGCCTCTTCAGACTAAAACCTATGGATTTCAAAACTTGACTATAGTAAGAATTAAATCAGCACATTAGCTTGATTACAATAGCTGAGGAAAGAGGGCTACATTGTACTTCGCCTTGTAGTAGTGTTACCTAGACATGTGGCACAGGTACCAATTCTCAAGGTACCATAAATGTTTGGCATGCCAATTTCTAAAAATTCCAATACGGTGGCACGGCCTTAAGAAAAATAAAATAAAATAGAAGGTACATAAAAAACATTA